>CM072096.1:8362500-13362500 GCA_036850905.1 Luffa acutangula | reverse complement strand
TTTTGACAAGAGATATATGCTCTTACCTATGATCCATCGGTATAAATGATGCTTAGGATTAAATTTTGGACGTAGGATTAAATTATTCTACGTTCATTTCCAAAAAGTTTTTACCAAACAAGAGAATCAGAGACCCTTCTTCATTTTCATCTCTAAATTTCAAAAGTTAAATTTCAAAAGTTGAAATTATGTGAGGGTCCATATTTCAGTTCTTTTTTCTAGAGGAGGCTAGCTAAGTAGGAGAATAGAGACAAAAAAATAGAGAGGGAGAGATGAGAGAGATGTTTCTCCATATGAGGGGGAAAAACAAAAAAGAGAAAAGCTACCAAAAAGAAAAATAAGGGAAAAAAAAAATCAATTTTTATCCTTGAAGGTGTCAACTTGTATTAATTTAGTTTAAAAACTATTTTTATCATGTATTTTTTGTTTTGGTTCATTTTAGTCTCTATACTTTGAAATGTTCATTTTGGTCCCTATACTTTTGAAAAGTGACAAACTTAGTCCCTGTTGGTAGAATTTAAGCCTACATATTATTTACAACAGAAATCTTTTCATATAGATTTATGACTATATTTCAAAAAAAAATTAAAAAGTGAAGTATCATGTTAAAATTATGAGAAAAAGAAAACGAAAACGAATGGACCAAATTGGTCACTTTTTAGAAGTATATGGACCAAAATAAATATTTTGAAAGAACAATGACTAAAATGAATCAAAGCCAAAAGTACATGGACAAAAATAGTATTTAAACCTATTAGGTTAAATTATACAAAATACTTCTTAATTTTGGTCTAAGTTTCAATTATGTCCCTAAACCTTCAAAATTTTATTTTTACTCTTCAACTTTGAAATTTGTTCTGAAAAATATTATTAACTTTGAAATTGTTTTTTTTTTTAAAAAAAATCTACATAGAAGATTAAGATCGTTTGTTACCATTTATTTCATCTTAAAAGATATCGACCCGTCAATTGTCACATCATTTTACAATGAATCATATTATAAATGATGTCACGTATGTCTTTCGATTTTCACTCATTAATCGTAATGTCAATTTCCATCTTATTTAATTCTCAAATGGTATCTTTTGAAACAAATTTCAAATTTTAAGGATAAAAAATTTAAAAAAAAAATTAAAGTTAAGAAACATAATTGGAACTTAATTCAAAGTTTAGAGGTATTTTTGTATAATTTAACTAATTTTTCTCTAAATTCTTAATTTCATCAAATTTCACCACAAACTAATATGCAATGAAACTGAAAATTTAGGATAAAAACTCATGCAATCTAATAAATTTAGAGATAAAAAAATGATTATAATTTAAAATTGAGGTATAAATATTGTCATATGAATATCAATATTTAACACGTCCAATCAACTTTCTTTCTTTTGAATCACCAACGGTACAATATCCTCAATTTCAAAAGAAAAACAAACCGTACACATCTCAAAAGGACAAAATGTAATTCGGAAATTTTTAGAACTAAATTCTGAAAATTCTGAAAAGTGAGGACCAAATAAAATTATAACGATAACTACAACTTTAAAGACCAAAAAAAAATGTAATTTTTTCTTAATATTAATTATCTAATGATAGCTAACCATTTCCTTTTTATTTTATTAATGGCTTAATGGCTTGAATGTGCTTTGCAAATTTGCATTGTTTTTTTAGTTTAAATTCAAATTCTATCTTCTACGATTATTTTTTCGTCATTATATTTTGATAAATTTGTAATTTCCATAAATAACCTTCTTGATCGACTAAAGTGAGCAAAACTCATGGTCAATGGCGGATCCCGAAATTTTGTTAAGGAAGACTTTACTCAGTAAAAATAATTTAGGGAAAAATACACTTTTAGTCCCTGAGGTTTGGGTTGGGTTTTATTTTGGTCACTGAGTTTTCAAATTCAACAATTTAGCCCTTGAGGTTTGGTTTTTGTTACCTTTTTAGTCCCTCCGTCAAATTTTCTGTCAAATACTAACAGATGGCTGACGTGACATTAGTTTTTATTAAAAAAATATATATTTTTTTACTAATTTTTAAAATAAAATAATATATTCTTCATCCATCTTCCATCTTCTTCTTCCCACACATCAAACCCTAAACAAATCTTGCAACCATCACTGTCGTCGGCAGCCGGCCGCCACCTTCGGCAACCGCTCGCCGGTCACCGCTTGCCGATTTTTTTTTCTTTTTTTTTCTCTTCCTTTCTTCTTCTTTCTTCTTTCCCTTCTTTTTTTTTCCTTCTTCTTCTTTCCTCTTTTCACTAATTTCAAAAAAAAAGAAACCGAAGGAGAAAACCCATTCGATTCCTGTGTCGGAGAGGGAGCCTCCTCTATATTTTTTTTTAAAAAAAAAAGAAAAGAAGATGTTGGTTTGGAACCCAGAAATTACACAGAACGGAAGATGTGAGAACAGAGAGTTAGTAGGGAAGAGAGAAGAAGAAGACTCAGTGTTTATAGTGGTTCGACAATTAAGTCTACATCCACTGTGCAAACCAGAGAGAGAAGCTTTATTATTCAGAGAGAATGGATTACAAGATGAGTGTTTTTCTCAGTCCACTTCAAGCTATACAAGGGTCGATTTTATAACAGAGGGATATAACAAACCCATAACTAAAACTCATGCTTAAGGCACGTGCTTCCTTTTATCTCCAATTAACCAAAGGGAAAAGCAGTGCTAAGGTAAAACTCACAAAAGCATGAGATGACTTGATGATATAAGAATCATAACACAACAATCACCCTCTTGATACTTATATCACCCTCTCAACTGGTTGCTTTAGGTGATGATCATCCATAGTCTATTTTAACCAAATCACAAAGATACTCCAACCGGTTTCCAGGAAGTGATTTAGTTAACATGTCTGCGGGATTATGTTCAGTGCTGATCTTCATCAACTGTATCTTTCCATTTTGAATAGCCTCTCGAATGAAGTGGAAACGGACGTCAATGTGTTTTGTTCGGTCATGGAACGTGGGATTCTTTGAGAGAGCTAGAGCACCTTGGTTGTCGTAGTGTATTTTCACTTTAAATTCTTTGTTGTACATTTCCTCAATGCTGCCTTTTAACCAAATCGCCTCTTTTATTGATTCAGCTAAAGCAATATACTCGGCTTCAGTTGAGGAAAGGGCAACTACAGATTGTAGACTTGACTTCCAGCTTATAACATTTCCATAAAGCATAAAAATATACCCTGTTAGGGAGCGTCTTCTGTCCAAGTCTGCTGCAAAGTCTGAATCTACATAACCTTCAATGCAGTCATCAAATCTGTTAGTTTTGGAGTAAAGAAGACCTTTAGATTGAGTTCCCTTTAAGTATCTTAAAATCCATTTAGAGGCATCCCAGTGAGCTTTTCCAGGGTTGCTCATAAACCTGCTGATAACACTTAATGAGTGAGCTAAATCAGGTCGGCTGCAAACCATAGTGTACATCAAGCTGCCTACTAGATTTGCATACGGAATTGAGCTCATTTCAGTAATTTCTTCTTGTGTGACAGGAGACTGATCCAGAGAGAGTCTAAAGTGTTGAGCCAAGGGTGTTTTTACAGCTTTAGAGTTCTCCATATGAAATTTCTTAAGGATCTTTCGACAATAATCAGTTTGGCTTATGAGCAAGCTATCTCTACTCCTATCTCTCAAGAGTTCCATGCCAAGAATCTTTTTAGCGGAACCTAAGTCCTTCATATCAAATTCATTACTAAGAGCAGCTTTTAGTTTGGAAATTTGCATTTTATCTAATGATGCAATTAGAATGTCATCCACATAGAGTAAAACCAAGACAAATACACCTTTTGAGACATCCTTTCGATAAACACAACTGTCATAGGACCCCTTGTTAAAACCTTGAGAGAGGATGAAGGAGTCAAACCGTTTATTCCATTGTCTTGGTGATTGTTTAAGGCCGTAGATGGATCTCTGCCCCTGTTTATGTAAGTGTTTTAAGCCATTTTCACTAATGTGTGCAAGTCTTTTGTGCCAAAGATGAGTAGTCTTAGAAGTTTGATCAACAGCAGTATGATTTTCACCTAAAACAGTACTACCTTGCAGTATATATAAGCCATTTATTAGTTTACCAGCCAGTTTAACAGTGTTGTCTTTAAACACCTTTAAAAAACCATTTTCAGATTTATAGTTGAAACCGGCTTTGTCTAGAGTTCCTAAGGAGATAAGGTTTCTTTTTAAACCAGGAACATATCTAACGGAAGACAGCAACTTAAAAGATCCATTGGCTAATTTTAGCATTATTGATCCAATCCCCTTAACAACACACTGATGATTATTTCCCATTATGACTTTTCCTCCTTCTAGTTCATTAAACTCACAAAAGAAATGTCTACATGGTGTCATGTGAAAGGTGCACCCTGAATCTAAGATCCATTCATTTAAGACTTCATTATCAGTAACCATTAAAACTTCTGCCGATTCATACCCTTCATGTAGATTTACATTAGTCTTATTTTCTGGCTTAGACAGTTTATTAGCCTTCCTTTTGAGATGATAACAGTCCCATTTGGTATGACCATTCTTATGACAGTAATTACAAGTTACTTGTGGCTTATCATTAGAGTTATTAGAATGGTTTGGTGACTGGTAATTCTTATTGGAGTTTCTATTATCTCTTTGATAGCTATTTTGGCCTCTGTTTTGATTATTTTGGTTATTCTGATTTTTATTCCCATTACTTTGATTACTTTGATTTCCATTGGGCCTATTCCCAGAGTTTCTCCTAAACTTTTGTTTATCTTTAACAAATAAAACTTCTGTATCTTTCTTTTCAAATTTTAGTTCAAGATCTCTCAGTCTTAAGGCCTCAATTATTTGATCTAGAGTCATTTTCTCTCTTCCGTATTTCATGGCAGCTTTTACTTCTTTATATGAATCGGGTAAAGAATTAAGGAGGATTACAGCCTGTTCTTTAACATTTACTTCTTCACCTACATTTGCTAATTCAGTGCAAATCAAGTTAAAATCATCGAGGTTTTCTTCAAGTTTCTTAGAAGAATCCATTTTATAGGTGAAGAGTCTTTCCTTTAAGAAGATTTGGTTAGTGAGAGTTTTTGGCATATATAATTCCTCAAGTTTAGCCCATAATTCCCTAACTTTTACAATTTTACTAATTCTACGCAGAACATTATCAGCTAAATGCAAAATTATGGAACTATAGGCAATTTCATTCATTTCCTCTATATCTTCTTTAGAAAGAGTGGTCGGTAACTCACCTGGGTCAAGGAGTGCCCTAGCTACCTTTTGTTGAACGAGGAGCGCCTTCATTTTGGTTTTCCAAAGATTGAAATCGATTTTGCCGTCAAACTTCTCCAATTCGACTTTCGCGGCCATCTTCGGCAGTCGACACAGAACGAATCTCTTCAAGATTCCAAAGTGAGAAGTTTCAAGATCCAATCGGATTCAGAGACGGCTTCTTGTGATCTTCAATCTTGAGTAGTTGTGAAAGACCAAGCAGGTTGAATACGAATTTCTTGATATACAGAATTTCAAGACGATCTTGCAGCGAGAACCCTCCCAATCTACAGCTCTGATACCAATTGTTGGTTTGGAACCCAGAAATTACACAGAACGGAAGATGTGAGAACAGAGAGTTAGTAGGGAAGAGAGAAGAAGAAGACTCAGTGTTTATAGTGGTTCGACAATTAAGTCTACATCCACTGTGCAAACCAGAGAGAGAAGCTTTATTATTCAGAGAGAATGGATTACAAGATGAGTGTTTTTCTCAGTCCACTTCAAGCTATACAAGGGTCGATTTTATAACAGAGGGATATAACAAACCCATAACTAAAACTCATGCTTAAGGCACGTGCTTCCTTTTATCTCCAATTAACCAAAGGGAAAAGCAGTGCTGAGGTAAAACTCACAAAAGCATGAGATGACTTGATGATATAAGAATCATAACACAACAGAAGAAAAATAGGATAAGAGAGAATAAGTGGAAGAAAGGATAAGGAAAAAAAAGTCAAACCTCAGCGGTGGTCGCCCCGGCCGCCAGAGATTTGAAGAAGAAGGAGGAAGAGGTTGGGAGGAAGAGGATGAAGAAGAGGAGGGGAAGAATAACAGGGAGATGGAGAAAGAATTAAACAAATAATAAAATAATAATATTTAGATTATTTTAATATATTTTTATTTAGAAAATTTTAAAAATGATTTTTTTATTAAAATAATGGTGCCACATCAAACTGTTAGAGTTTAAAAGAAAATTGGACGGAGGGACCAAAAGTCAAACCTCAGGGGTAATTTTGTTGAGTTTTAAAACTGAAGGACTAAAGTGTAACTTAACACAAACCTCAGGAACCAAAAGTATATTTTTTCCAAAAATAAATTAACGGGGCTCAAGCCCCCCTTAACTAAATATGTCGTTGTCCACGATAATATATATGTATCATCGACTATGAGGTCAAAGGTTCGAATTTCCTCAACCTAAATGTTATTGAACTCACTAAAAAAGCGAAAAATAAATAACAGTTTCGATCCTTCTCATTAATCATTAATTATGATTTTTCTAGATCGTTTTTAATAAGTCTACTAATTTTGAAAAGTATTTAATACATTGTTACCCTCTCAATTTTATGTTTAATAGATCTTTTTGAAGTTTAAATGTTTAATATGTTACTAAGCTTTTAATTTTCTAACCCTTATTAGACATAGTGTCTGATAGATTAGTGAATTATTTTAAATTGTTTAATAAGTCTCACACAAGATATATATATATATATATATATATTTAAATCAAGAGTCTATTAGGCACCTTTAAATTTCAAAGAATATTAGATACAATACTAAAAATTTATTAACTTGTTAGACACATTTTAATGTATAAGGCACCTATTAACATTACTCTATTAAAATTAAGAGCTAAACTTGTAATTTAACCAAATATATCATATCATAGGTCCAAATTTCCACACCCACATTCTTGATGCAATATTTTTTTCTTTTAATTTTTTTTAATTGAATACATTTCTTAACTTACCAAAATAATTACATACTAAAATATAATTTAGATTTAAACCTTATTTTAGTCTTTAAATTCTCTTTTGTCCATTTTGGTTACACTTTGAAATTGTCTAGGAGTCAAAATACTTTCAGCTTTTATTCATTTTAGTTCTTTTGGTCACTTTATTTCATTTATATCACAATTTCAACACAATACTACACTCAATCAATTTTTTGAAATATTTTCATAACTTTGCCATCGAGAGAATTTTGTTAAGTAAAGAACATCTAAGATGTACACGAGTTTCATAACCACCCTCCACCATCCATCATCAATCACATTCCACATCCCTCGTCAAACTCTTCAATTCTTCAATAGACTCCTCTATTCTATTTCGAGAAAAATATTCCAACTTCAAAGACAAGCGAGTTAGGTAAAAAAAAAGAAGTTTGACTAATAGGATGAGAATAGATCATCCTACTTAAAAACACTCTAATCTAAAAACGAAACTTGCGTTATAATCTCTGATCTTTTGGTCGGAATATAAACTTTATGTCAATTAAGCCAAAGTATAAGAAAGAAAAAAAAAAGATATAAACCTAGAAATTAGAATTAAACCAAAAAAAGAAAATTCCTTTAGCCCTTCCTTGTGAAGAAAAAAAAAAGAAAAAAACATACAAAGTTCCAACGTACGTGTGAATGTAAAAGGTCGCGATTGCGGTTCAAGGAAGGCGTGAGTCTGGATAGTGTTCATCTTCAACGATGAAGAGATTAACGATGAGGGACTAAACTATAACTAGGGTTTCTCTTCTTCCCCCAATTTCTAGGGCTTTTCTGCAACTGAAAATACCATCCATTCTTCCTTCTTCCCTTCCCTTCTACTTTCATTTCTCTCAATTCCGTCCCGTTTTCATCACTCTGCCTTCATGGCCAAAACCAGACCAGGCAAGAAAGACTTGGACTCCTACACCATCAGAGGCACCAACAAGGTCGTCAGAGGTAAACTCCTTCGCCTTCGCCTTCGCCTTCGCTTCAAAATCCTCTTTCTCTCTGGCTAGAATGTCGTCTAATGCTGCTTGCTTTAGAACGACTGCTGATTTCCTGGATTTTGCAGTTGGAGATTGTGTGCTCATGCGCCCATCCGAAACGAGTAAGCTCCCCTATGTAGCGCGCATCGAGAAGATCGAGGCTGATAACCGGAACAACATTAAAGTTCGAGTGAGGTGGTACTATAGGCCAGAGGAGTCCATTGGTGGCCGGAGGCAGTTCCATGGAGCTAAGGAGCTCTTCTTGTCCGACCACTACGACGTGCAGAGTGCTCACACCATTGAAGGGAAGTGCATTGTTCACTCATTTAAGAACTACACTAAGCTCGAGAATGTTGGTGCTGAGGATTATTATTGTAGATTTGAGTACAAGGCTGCTACTGGAGCTTTCACGCCAGACCGAGTTGCTGTGTGAGTTTTCGCTTCTTTTGCTGTCTAATGTGAAATTCTGGTGCAGATTGCTTGAATGGGTTTCGAATGTTTTTTTGTTTTTCCTTGCAGCTATTGCAAATGTGAGATGCCTTACAACCCCGACGACCTCATGGTGCAGTGCGAGGGCTGTAAGGACTGGTAAACGTCCATGTTAATTTTGGGAATTTATGTTTACTTTTGTGTACTGAATCGCTGATTTCTCAGGTGTATTTGCACTTTCCAGAGTGAAGTGTTTACTTAAGCAATTGAAGGGTCTAGTTTGTTTGTAAAGAGAGTATGCATGGCATAATGAACCAAGAGTAAGTTTAGGATAACTTTTAAAGTAGTGCCCCCCTCTTTTTTTTTTATAAAAACTTTTTGAAAGAAACAATAGTTGAGTACTTCTCACTTTAAAAGTTCTTTTTGAGTGTTTTAGATTTTCCAAAATCACTTTTTGGTTACTATGACAAAATTTTTTAAAAGTATTTTTAATTGGTTAAAAGTCAGCTTTACAAAACTCACCTCAAGTTTGTATGAATTAATAATTGAAAATTATTTAATCAAAGATAGAGTTCTAGACGCACTCAACTTGGCTTTTGGCATCAATAATCATCTGCAATTCGTTACAATATCAACCACAGACATATTAGGCCATACAATGGTCACCTGAATCGGTTAATTAGTCACCCATAGGTGCAGAAACTAACCCTCAAAGTGCAGTGTGAGAAGTCTTTTATGGATTGTAATTTGATGCTAGAAATAGAATATTCACGCTAATTTCTGATTGGAGTGGTTATATTATATCAGTTTTTTTGGTACTGAACTTCTTAGAAAGTCTCAAACTCAAGAGTTCAGTTTTGACACGCTGTTGCTTTCTGAAAGCACAAAACTCTTATGTTTCCTTTGGTCTGTAGGTACCATCCTGCTTGCGTAAGCATGACCATAGAGGAAGCAAAAAAATTGGACCATTTTGTGTGTTCTGAATGTGCATCTGATGCTGACGTCAAGAAAAATGAGAATACATTTTCAGCGTCACCAGTGGCCGACGGCAAGGTTAGTAACTGTTATCTGTTGCTGGAAGTTGGATATCAATCATCTTTGTCAGCGTATAAGCTGTTATGTACTTCTATTCACGTCAGATGTCTCATTTTCTTTCCTGGTTAATTTAAATATTAACTCAGAAGCACAAGTACAGACAAGAAGACAAATGAAGTACACAATATTTGGAACTAGTTTATGCTAAATAGTAAATGTGCAGACCATGAGTTTGGTTCCGTTCCAATTACTTCAGTCATGTTTCAATTAACTATCTTTCAAGATTTTCCTTTTGGTTCACTTGCTATTTGTTTGCAAAAAACTGTCTTACGCCATCCATTAGGCTTCTCTTTTGCTGGCAATCAATTTCAGATTATCATCTACATCTACTTTCACATGTCCTATGAATAACCAGGTGCTGTTGTTGTGTTTGGTGAGTTTATCCTAAATGGTTCATTGAATGCCTTTCAGTATCTTGTACTTTTATTGTAGCATTTGTTTAAACTTTAAATGAGAATGCATTCACTGGTAATGATCTTATGCCAGAATATATACTTACGTTTTCTGTATATGCCAACTATTCCTCTTGCTCAAGAAAATTATGATAGCTGCCTTAAACTTGTCTGCGTGCATGATAAAAAGAGTCGAGAGCTCTTTTGTCGATTTTATTCCTCAATTAAATTGAATTCTTTTTTCATAACAATTATGAAAAATGAGTTCCTACTTTTCAAATGTTATCTTTTTGGGGCTTGCCCATGTCATATTAGTCAATTATTTAGCTGTTTCTGTATAGTTTTTCAACTTTCTAGTGCAAGCTTTGGGTATAATTGTGGCAAAAAAGCTTTTGCCTAAGGAGGACATTATTCGCTGGGAGGCCACCTTCCGGAAAGTTAAGGATCAAAATATTAACAGTACTGGAATCTCCCCTCCCCCAACCCCCTTTGGACAAAATCAATGCTTTCTTAACTGTCAATGCAAGTACATTATTATTATGAAATGATACCTTTTATCATTTTTAACATTCTAGATTTGAACTGTATAGTGTAAACTAGCAAGCTTTTCCAATAACTTTATAGTTCTTTTCAGCTCAAGGAGGTTGTTTATTTGGAAAAATCAATACTCCTTTTGGGTTTTTTGATTTTTTTGACTCGAGTGCATTGGAACACTGTTATTGCTATAGTGAGAAATGTAATTTGCTTTTTATAGTCTGAAATACCTGTAATCTGCGTTTTTGCCTCATCTTTCATTTATTTTTCATTCAACCATTCTACAAGAGTGTCATTTGTCAGCTAGAACAGTATAGCTTTTCAAGTCGTGTCACATTGCTCTTTTATCTTCTTTTCCCGTTGCTTATCCACTTGAAAGAAACTGTATTGACAAATTATCTTTCATGAAACCTTCTTTTAAATTATATCTTCAATTTCATCTAAAGTTGATTAGTGCTTGCATTCCTAACACATCAAGGCCATGGCATCAGTAATGCTATTTCTTTAAATCAATTGAAATTTCCTGCATTTTAGCTGGAAAGTCATCTATCATCGAACAATACGGCATATTTATGTTGCTTATAAATTTTACATTTGAAATAAATGGATGGAACTTGTATGGGTTCATACTTCATTCTTCTATCTTCCCCTTTGACGTGTATTATTTGCATTTTCAATAATTCCTTTTTGATGCATTATTAAGTGCTTCCTTTTTCCCAGCCTTTCTAAATTTTAGCCTGCAATACCTCTCTGTGGGGAAGACATATACTTTAAACTTTAGCACTATCATTCAGCAAAAGTAGTAAGGGTTTCTGTTCTAGTTTCATTGTCATTTGAAGTTTGTCCATTTCAAAACCAACCTCATTAGTTGGGATTTCTCAGTACCATTGAAAAACCCCACCTCCAATACACATCCATTTTCGCCATTTTCGCCCGTGACTTTGTCAAGCTTTAAGTAAATTAATTATCTATGTGGCAGCAGATGTTTCGAGCAAGTAAGAACTAATGAAAGATAGAAGGAACCAACTTCCCTCATTAACAAAAATCACACTAAACCCCACCTGTTCGTTATTGTTTGCAGCTTGAGTCGAAGCGACGGAAGAGATGAACATGGCAGTTGGCATTCTTTGTTGTATTCAAGCATGGCAGATATGGAGAGTTCAATTGTTATTTATGTAGGGGGTGTATAGCATAGCTTGGACTCTGCTGTGTAAAACTTTTGTTTTGTGACTGAAGCTATGTATATGTGTGTATGAGTAGTGTGGGGGCTTAGGGAGTTTCTCAAGAACAATTCAGGCTGGTCTTGTTGTAACCTTTTGGTAAACTCTCTCTTCTGTTTGTCTTTGGAACTTTAATGTGACACTGGAAAGTGGGAAACAGAAATTTTAGAGGTTGCTGAGAATGGACAATTCTAAGTCTACTGATGAAAATAGCCCAATTGATTGACAAATTTGGAGATGAGAAACTTTGAAATTCTACTCTGGTTCTCAACTTTTTCTCATTGTTTTAATAAAATTCTGTGTTGTTTTGTTTATTTTTTTTAACTTTCTGAAACTATTTTGTTTTGTTTTATACACTTTACATAAAAATCTATTTTACTCTTTGCAGTTATTTTTTGTTAATGAACTATTTGGTATAAATTCGACATGACTACTTCACCTTTTTCTTCATTTTTTTTTTTTGACAATCGCCTTTTTCTTCATTTACCTAATCAGTAAATGTTACATTTTTTAACTCAAGCTTTTTAGCTTATATGTGGTAAGTTAACTGTCGGGTTACTAAATGAGCTTTAGTAAAATAATTAATGAAAGTTCAATAGAAAGGATTAAGACAGGTAGAGACCGAAGGGAAAAAAAAAACATTAGAAATTCATAAACTAAAATGGCATTTAAATCAAAAGATTTTTCTTTCAAAATTGTGAAAATTTTACTTCAACAAGCTAACATTTCATACTGTTGAATGGTCACATTTTCAATTTGTCAATGTGAATTTCAAATAATATAGAAAGGTTGAAAATTCAAATATAATTTTGGTCAATAACTTTGATCGATTTTGGTCAATAACTTTGATCGATTTTCAATTTTGATTCTTAAACTTTGATGTTTTACTTTTGGTCTTTGAATTTCTAAGACCACCTTTCATGGGTTGGTTTTTTTTTAACTTAAATTTTAATTTTAACTTCTTTTAGTTTTAAAAAGAAATTAATTTTAGTGTTTCAACTTTCGTATTTAATTTTATATTAATTTTGGAAGAAACAATTTAACCAGTCCCTACCTCAATCATCCAAAATAAATAGCAACAAAATAAAGACAATAGGGCACTAACTACATGCAAAGTTGACGTGGTGCGATTTTTATATTTAAAAAATTGCATACCATATCAAGATATCATGCAAACTTTTACGTTACACACACTATATTTTTGTTTATGTTTTCTAATATTATATTTAAAACTGAATAATTGAGAATAATAAATACACGAACTACAAAAGAGAAAAAATAAATAAATAAAACAAGTGAACAAGTTAGGAAATTTGGTGTGTTGGCGTGAGGGTTTGAGCTCCAAAAATGGGAAGCTGTTAGAGCAATTATTATAAACTTTTATACGTTCAAACATCAACAACTTTGCTGCCATTTTTGCTTTTAATTTCTTCTTTTACTCTCAACCCCTACTTTCTTCACATTAACCTTGCTTCTCTCTCTCTCTCTCTCAATATATATATAAATATAAGAGAGAGAGAGAGAGAGAGAGAGAGAGAGAGAGAAATAGAGAAGGAAATTAACATTGGGATCATGGAGTTTTCTTTAATACTTTTTATTTTGTTTGCAAGTTTTGTTGTTGTTTCTTGTTTTGCAGAAGAAGAGAGAGAAATCTACTTGGTTTTAATGGAGGACCATCACCCTGTTGCCTTCCATGAAAGTCCAACCTTCGAGTTGAGTATCTTCAAGACAGAGCGAAGAAGAAAGAATAATAGCGTTTTTTTCTTCTAATTGCCAACTAAATTTTTAGAGTGGAAAGATTATAGATGATGTATATATATATGTTTGTATATAAAATCTTACTTGAGAAAAGTTTTCACTTTCAACTTGCAAAATTTTACGTTCTAACTTTTTATCTATATTAAAATTTAGGTGAGTACAAATTAGAGAGTGCCTTAAATATTATTCAATCCCCTTCTTTCTTCGTCCTACCCAAAATGCCAAACAAAAACACCAACTCTCAAACTCCTCTCTCTTAGAAGTTAAAACTAACTTGTTTTTTTTTTTTTTTTAAACAATACTTAGCTGCATACCGATGATGTGTAGCGATATCTCTACTCACCACATTAAAATCTTGTCAACTAAGAGAGAAGGGTAGAAAATGAGGGAAAAAAAAAACTCTCTCTCTCAATTGTCAACATTTTAACCGTTGGTGTGTAAAGAGATTCCTACACTACACATCGGTATGCAGTCAAGTATTTGTTTTTTTTGGGTTAAATTAAAAAACAGCAGGTCAGTTTCAAAGGCGGGTAGAGCAAGAGAAATGGAAGCTTCACACGAGCATGTTCTTGAAAAGAGTTTAAAGAGGTACAGAAAGGTCCATAGCTTCAAGCACATAATGAATGGGTTTGCAGTGCAGACAAGTGCATCAGAGGCGAGAAAGCTGAGAGAAGCTGAAGGGGTGAAATTGGTAGAGAGAGACAGAGGAGTGAGAAAGATGACAACTTACACCCCTGAGTTTCTAGGGATGAATATTATGCCCTACAAATCAAGGGTAGTATGGAAGAAGAAGAAGACACACAAATTATTAGATAATGGTGGTGAAGGGATTGTGATTGGGATTGTGGATTCTGGTATTGACCCAACACACCCAAGCTTTGCTGCTTTTGATGATGAGTTGCAGTTTTGTGGGGTTTGTGAAAAGGGTCCTTTTTTTCCTTCAACTTCTTGCAATGGGAAGATAGTGAGTGGTAGGTTTTTCTCAGCTGGGGCTCAGGCTGTTGCAAAGCTTAATTCTTCTATTGACTTTCTCTCCCCTTTTGATGCTGAAGGCCATGGAAGGTGCATTTTCTTACTCAAATAATCTTTTTTTTTTTTTTTTTGTTTGTTTGTTTGTTTTTGTTTTGGTTCATCAACCTTTAAGATGTGTTTTGTTTTGTTTTTGTATGTTAAGAGTTTTGTGTTTGTTTTGGTTTTTAAAATTTAAAGTATTTTGTTTTGGTGGGTGAAGTTTGTATATAACATCATCACAAGTTTAGGCTTTGTTTTGATAATCATTTAGGTCCCGTTTGATAACCATTTGATTTCTGGTTTTTAGCTTTTGAAAAATTAAGCTTATAAAAACACTACTTCCACCTTTTTCTTTAAATTTTTTAATCCATTCTTCCCATGTTTTTATGTGTCTTAATAAAGATAGAAACCATTATAAGGAAATTGAGAGGAAACAAAAGTAATTTTAAAAAACCAAACATTCGATCCATAGGAGTACATCTTTATGCCGATTGAGCTATTCCTGCTTATAGGTAAGGCATATTGGATTATAAAATAAATCTTAATGGTTAGTGATAAATGGAAAAAAAAAATTCACAGACTAAAATAATTTTTTGCATGCAAAATGTTGTTGCTAAAATCCGGATAGAGGATTCACCTGACCTTCACGTGACACCAACAGTGAATTTGTAGAAGCTGGGGAAGACGTGACCTGCAAGACCAGCAAAAACCACTGCACACCGGTGTGGTGTAGGCCACACTGCCTCCGATGCCTAAGTCAGAAAACCGAGGAGAAGCTAGAAAGCAAAAGAAGATGTCCTGAATAGAGTTTTCGGCCCCCCACTTCAGTGATGAAGAGAAGTGATTATACCTGTTTTGCCTCCTAGGGTTTTTAGGAATTCGGAGGTGTTTCGGGGCGAACCAGGTGAAATCGGGGCGATCCGGGGCGTCACGGGTCGGAAGGAGGTGACCGAGTTCGACCTGCGCAAACGGGCCGAATGGTCGGCCTCGGCCTGGCCGAGGCCGACCCATTGGTTCGGTCTTCCTGTGGGTCGGTCTTCTGGTCCTACCTTTGCCCGATTGTCCTTGTGAGCTCCCTCCTCGTCAGTGTGGTCCAAAAGTACCTATAACATTAAGCCCCCACTCTTGAATTGGGATTCATGCGCGACTTGATGCTATAGGCTGAGCTCCTTAAGCCCGATTTAAGAGTTCGACTCATGCATGACTTCTTGTTATCCTGCAAGATAGGACAAGCTAGACAAAGTAGAAACTCCCGGAATAGGGGTTAGGTGAAATGAAAATGAGAAGAGAGAGAGGTTACAAAAGTAGCTGGAGGGCCTCTCTGGTCGGCCTCGGCCCCGGGTAGAGGCTGAGCACATCACTTTCCCATTTTAGCTTAGGGGGCATTGCCCCCCATACTTGGTCATTCGAAGTGCCTCATTCCAGATCCAGGGCTTATCCATAATTAACAATGAGAAAAGCAGAAGTCTTCACAACCCTGCATTGAAAAGTTAATTTCTGCAAAAGAAAAACGAGGGAGGAAGCCAGGATCGACCTTGGCTCTGGCCCCTGTTAACTCAGTACTTAGTCCCCTGTATTCATACGCTAGTCCTTACTGGAAATAATGGGAGAGTTGCATGACGACTACCACAAAGGAATGGTATAACCTTAACCTATCCCTATTCCCAGCCCCCACTCAACATGTGCATTTATTACCTCAAGCGTTGCATTTTTCGAGCAAGAGGGACTAATTTCATACCTGGCCTTTTGAAGGTGGATGGTCGGCCTTGGCCTTGGCATGAGGATGACCAGCTTCTCTGTGACAGTCACGTTGCTTTGAGTGTGTGCCTGATGGTTGGCTTTGGAGTTGGGATGCTCGGCCTCGGCCTTGGCATGAGGCCGAGCATTTCTTCTACTTTGCTTGCCAATTTTCTCTGTTGTATCCATCCCGACGGTGCGTACACTCAGTCAGGGGAAACTTGGGGAGACCTAGGAAATTCCCGAGCCTCTCTTCAAGTATTGCATTCATCCCAGGGGTGCGTACACTCTTCTGGGGAAAAGCTTGGGGAGGCCTAGGAAATGTCCGAGCCTCACTTCAAGCGTCATGGTCATCCCAGGGGTGCGTACACTCTTCTGGGGAAAAGCTTGGGAAGGCCTAGGAAATGTCCGAGCCTCACTTCAAGCGTCATGGTCATCCCAGGGGTGCGTACACTCTTCTGGGGAAAGGCTTGGGGAGGCCGAGGAAATTCCTGAGCCTCTCTTCAAGCATCATGGTCATCCCAGGGGTGCGTACACTCTTCTGGGGAAAGGCTTGGGGAGGCCGAGAAAATTCCCGAGCCTCTCTTCAAGCTGATGTACTCATTCCGAGGGTGCGTACACTCAGTCGGGGGAAGTGCGGAAGTCTGGCCTCTACAAGGATCATTCCCGTCTGGCCACACGCGTTACATCCTATGGAAAAAGCACTTTATGCAAATCACAATGCAAAGAACTTCATTAAATTCGCAAGTGTCGACATCGTACCATGAAGAAGCGCCATGGACATGTGTTATACAAAACGAAAGGAAAATCAAAACTGTCGCCACATGACCATGGACTCGACCTGTCCTTACCCCTACCCCCACTCAAAATGTGCATTCAATATCTTGGACATGCATTTTTTGAGTAAGGAAAAACTAACTTCGTACCTGGGCCTCTAAGGGTGGAGCTTGGCCTTGGCCTCTGGATGGTCGGTCTCGGCCTTGGCATGAGGCCGACCAGCTCCTCTGTGCTGTTCGTCTGCTTGTTTTCCACCCCAAGGGTGCATGCACTCAGTCGGAGAAAACTTGGGGAGGTCGAGGAAATTCCTGAGCCTCTCTTCAAGCTGTTGTATTCATCCCAAGGGGTGCATACACTCTGTTGGGGACCCTGGGAGGTTGAGGACATGTGTCAACCTCTCTGCAGGAATTTTGTCTCTGCAAGAATCATTCTTATGCAAAACACAATATAATCGTTTTTATTGAATTTGCAAATGTTTGTCAGTGAGATAAATGACAGACAGTTTCTATGTAAACTAAACATAAGTAGAGAAAGCCATTGCTCCTGGTCGGCCTCGGCCTTCCTGCAGTGATGGCGTTGCCTGCCACTTGTTTCTGCTATGGCTACTGATAGTAAATCTTCAAGTGTTCTGCATTCCATGGGTGTGGAGTTGGTTTCCCGTTTTCATCAACCAAGGCATAGGTGCCGGGGCGGACCACTTTGCTAACTTGATAAGGTCCTTCCCGTGCTGGTCCCAACGCACCTGCATTGGGATCTCTGGTATTTTGCATGACTTTTCTCAGTACTAGGTCTCCTTCTTTGAAGGTGCGCCTTTTTACTCTTGCGTTATAATATCTGGCAACCCCGTTTTTATACTTTGCGACCCGGAGTTGAGCCATTTCACGATGCTCGTCTAGGAGGTCCAAGTTCAACCTCATAGCTTCATCATTCCCTTGCACACTAAACTGTTCTGTCCTGGGGGAGGGGATGCCGATCTCCACTGGGACTACTGCCTCTGCCCCGAATGAAAGAGAAAATGGTGTTTCCCCTGTTGAGGTTCGTGCTGTTGTCTGATACGCCCACAGTACACGTGGGAGCTCTTCGGCCCATGCTCCTTTTAGTCCTTCAAGCTTCGTTTTAAGATTCTGCTTCATTATTTTATTCACAGCCTCCACCTGGCCGTTAGCTTGCGGATGGGCTGGGGATGAACAACGATGTGTTATGCCCAAATATGAGCAGAACTTCCTGAAAGCGGCATTGTCGAACTGCCTTCCATTATCTGATATAATGGTGTTTGGAATCCCAAAACGGCACACAATATTCTTCCATACAAAGTCAGTAATCTTCTTTTCAGTTATAGTTGCTAGTAGTTCTGCCTCTGCCCATTTTGTGAAGTAGTCCACAGCCACAACCGCATACTTGGTCTGCCCTTTACCTTGGGGGAGAGGTCCGATCAGATCTATTCCCCATTGCGCGAACGGCCACGGGCTGATAATGCTCGTTAAAGGCTCAAGCGGTTGCCTTGGAATGGGTGCAAACCTTTGGCACTGATCGCAAGATCTCGTGAAATGCCTTGCGTCTTGCAACATGGTTGGCCAGTAATAACCTTGCCTGACTATCTTGTGACACAACGACCTTGCTCCTGAATGATTTCCACACACCCCCTCATGTATCTCTCTCATAACGTAGTTAGCATCACTAGGGGGAAGGCACCTCAACAACGGCATCAAGTATCCTCTTTTATACAGTTTCCCTTCTCTTAACACAAAATGCGTTGCTCGCCTCTGAACCTTTTTAGCCTCTGTCTTCTCTGTTGGCAGCTCGCCTTTCCCTAAGTAATCAAGGATCGGATCCATCCATGAAGCTTCCCTTGCTTCTAGGGAGGGCTCAGTTTCAATTGATGGGATGCCCTCCCCATCTGCAGGATCATCGACCTCAAGCCTTGGATCTTCCGCCTCGGCCTCGGACTTATCCTCAGGCTCGGCCTCGGCCTCGGGCTTGTCCTTGGGCTCGGCCTCGGCCTCTGCTCGGCCATCTGTCTCGAGAATCTCCTTTGTACATACCGCAGGCTCTGACAAAACCTCAACTGGCATAGTCCTGCTCAACTCTATATCATAGGCAGCCGCCAAGCGAGCCAGTGAATCTGCGTTGGCGTTCTGAGACCTCAGGATTTGTTTGATCTCCCACTTCTCAAAGTGGGACAGCAGTTCCCTGGCCTTGGATAAGTACCTACTCATTCTCTATTCCCTAGTCTGATATTCTGCCAACACTTGCTTCACGATTAGCTGTGAATCGCTTTGAACCATGATGTCTGAGACTCCGATCTCCCTTGCCAACCTCAATCCTGCTAGGAGTGCCTCGTATTCAGCCTCATTATTCGAGGCCTTGAAGTTGAATCTCAGGGCATACTCAAATCTTCCTCCATCAGGGGATTCTAGCAAAATTCCTGCTCCACAACCCTTGGTGTTAGAAGACTGTTGCAATTCTGGAGTGGTTAAAAATATGAGATAAATTGACTCCAAAATACTGTGCAAGTATACACAATCTAGCAGCAAGTGATAAGTATTTATCGTATCCACAGGGTCTTGAAATGCCTACCTCTATTGATTTAATTTGCTTTTTTAGTGATTTCAAATGGTTGGTTAAATTGATTGGGTTTTTAAAATGCTGAAACAAAAGATATGCGAAAGCAGTAAGTGATTACGACTAGAGAAAACAGAATGGAAACAGACACAGGTTAAGACTTCTGTAACTGCTATAAAGATGCTCCAGCAATTTTTTTGATCCGTCAATCTCCTGCAGTATTATCAGCGGGATCCTCCCGGAACTCTGGATTTTTTGGAATATGTTTCAAAACCAATGAAGCTCTACCGATCAAGCACTAGGCAACTGGCTATCCCTAACTCAGTCACTGGCGTTCACCAATACACAATGATCTAGTGTGAATTATCGCCACACAACTCCTAAATCATCCCTGAAACTAGGAAAAGCTATACATACCGGCTAGCTAGGCGGGCACATAATGAAAATAAAGATCAACAATAATTCAAGATGATCATGATCAAATAGAATTACCAGATTTATAAATATAACAATCACATAATTCTTAACCTATGCCTACAAAGATATTAGTTCATGATTAAGAACATAAAGTACGTTACAATCTCGATAAGCATATCCATAATACGAAATAAACAAGAAATACTAATCCTTTCAGTAATTGGGGAGATGAAACGGCTGCTCCAAAACACCAAGAACATGGAAGAACTTCGTCTCCTTGAGTGGAATCGCAAATGGTCTTCTTAGATCTCCATTCTGCCGCCAATTCGGCCTCCGGCCGATTGATTCGGTCTCCAAATCGTGAATGTCTTTAACTTTGACGGCTCCTCCTTTTATAAGATGAGAATTAGGTTAAATTGGACACATGGCAGGCTCTCCTTGCTCCTTTATCTCGAAAATAACTCAACATAAGTCGGTTTGTCAACTTGGCTAACAAGCTGTGACGTGGCAGTTTTGCTCCCAGTTTTGCTGCAGCACAGAATTTGCTCCCTCCAGTCGCTCAGCAATATTTTCTGCACAAAATCACTTTCAAAGCCTCCATTCTTCCAAATGGATTAAAACATATAATATTCATCTAAAAGCAACCCTATTAAGCACAAAAGACACACAAATCCCTATAGAATTAAGACCTAAATAACTACCTTTCGGACAGTTATCATACCCCCAAACTTGAACTATTGCGCGTCCCGAGCAATACTAACCAACCTTCCCTTAAGAATTCAAAACGTTAGACAAAGAATAGCTTAATCAAAACAGATAATCTAACACTACCTTCAACCTTTACCTGAGCATCCTGCAAAACCAAGCACTGCTGCAGCAAAATGATTCCTTCAGCAGGGACAAATAATCACCACTTTTCAACTTAATTCTAAAAACTCTCCACAGCTTAGCTCTATTATCAGACATTTCAAAACATATTTTTAAAGGGGTTTATATCATTATTTATCAGACTTAAAGCAGCCTTACAGTCATAAGCTCTTAAGCACGGGATGACCCACTTTATGGTGCAGTATACCCTTGCCTCAAGCTCATCACCAACTAGACTCAATACTCATTATAAAGCTAAAAAATCCTTAGTTATTCCATCTCTTGCCCCTCAGAATGGCGACATTTTGTGATGAAGCTCACCCAAGTTCTAGGAGACAGAAAAACTGCTGGATCATCATTCATCCCTAAAAACTTTTGCTCTGTCAATTTTTTTCAGCAAAATCTTCAACAAATAATCTTTTCAGCAAATAATTTTTTCCCATTATTTTTTTCACATTTCCTAGGTCATCTTTTGACGCGAAGACAAACTGTGAGTATCACAAATGTCCCCGGTTACTCAATAACCTAGCAAATTTTAATTTTGAAGGAGAGGAATGCTCGAGCAAAATAATTGGAGTATCAAAAAGTCCCCCAAACTTGAATTATTCATTGTCCCCAATGAATCATTATATAAGCAAGTATACCCCCAAACTTAAATTTTTATATCTGAATTTTTAAACTAAACATGGGACTAGGATTAAGCTTAAAGTGGATCATATAAGTCAATACTACCGTCAAAATCTTCTTGCCGCAGCAACAGTCCAGGCTAGAAGAAATGCTCAAGCAAAAGGTTTCTGGAGATCAGAATACCTTGATCTAACTAAGCATAATCAGTCCAAGCTTCAAAAATTCAGAAGAAAATAGTTAAGTTAGAGTTACTCAGTGCTCATGGGATAGAAACATCTAGAAATTTCATTTAAAAACATAAGAAAAAGAAATTACATCAGCAGATATATTTTTGTTGAAAAAGCAGAAATATGAAAGAGAAACAAGCATAACATCAATAGAAAAGGAAAGTAAAAAATGCGCGAGCAAACAAAAAGTCAGAACAAAAATCATGCTCGCTCAGGGCCACTTCATCCTTCAGTCCTCTTGGCCCGGTTCATTTTCATCATCCTCTTCTCCTCTTTCAACAGGTGGGGGCGGAATCCAGGGGTTCAACAGATCGTCAGGGAATGCTGGAAGGGCTGGATAAGGTTTTGAAAAATTCTCTTGCAGCGCCCTCTTTAAGCCGGCATCCCGATTCTTAACATAGTTCCAGAAGGTTAAAGTTTGCCTCTCAGCAAACTCTTGCCGACTGGCCGAAAGTGCCAATTGTTCTAGAATCGAGTTGATGTCATGGATAAGGCCACCTTGCCGCACCTCCTGCATGCGCTGGAGCCGTGCCAAATTGGGCGTGTCTATGATCCCCTTATCAAACAAGATAACATCCCCCTCATCCACCGGAACCCCTGCTCTTCTGCACAGCAACGTGATTGTGTTCGGAAAGAATAGTTTCCCCACCTTCTTTTTCCAACATCCAGAAATCTCATTCGCAATAATCCTCCCTACATTAATACTGAGAGACCGTAAGATGGCAAAAGCTAGGAGAACCCGTTCCCTGGAGATTGTCGAGTCATGTGTTGTTGGAAGCATCTTCTGTCTAATAAATCCCATCCATGTGTTCGCTTCCCTTTTCAAATAAGCCGACTGGAATGTCCTCTTTTGAGTCTTGGATAACTGCCACTGTGCCCCTTCAATTCCTACCTCCCTTACAGCCTCACTTAGTTGCTCATCAGATGGCGCCACAGCCATCTCATTATATGCCGCATGGGGGAAATTCTGAAGGTTGTACAGTGCATTGATAGCACTTGGACTCCAATCCACCTCGACTCCTCGGACAATTACCTGGAAACCATCCTCCTTGACAATGTTAGCATAAAATTCACGCACCACCTGTGCGTTTACAAATTCCCGCTTCGCACAAAACAGCTCCCAGCCGTGGTCTGCAATACCGGTCCTCAGAAACTGTGGAAGATCACCACTGAAACCGCGCTCGAACAAGAAATCCCTTTTCAGAAGCTCAGCGTATTTTGCTCTGGCAAAATTGTTGACGAAGCGATCAAATGGAACCTGCTGTTCTTCTATCGCCTCATGTTCCTCTGATGCTTCAGCAATATTTTTGCCCTTCTCTGCCCTGCGCTTGAGCAACTGCTCTTCCTCAGTCTTCTTCTCTGTTTCATCTCTTTCTTTGTCCTCAGCTTCTTTCTTCTCTCTTTCCTCTCGCTCTGCCTTTTCTCTCTCAAAATCTGATGATGGTGGTGATGGGGTATCAGTCCGAATCACCTGAATACGGCCGACCTTTCTTTTTATGCGGCGGCGTTTCGGCAGTTCGGGCATGATTACCTCAACACGAGCCTCTTGATCCTGCTCGTTTCCTCTAGACACTGCGTTTACCTGCTCATTTCTCACCAACTCAGCCTGCTGTTCTTGATTCTCCTCAACATTTTCCTCTCGAGCCGTATCTGTATCCGCAAGTCTCTGATCAGCCTCTCCTGGGGTATGTTCTTGCGGTTCTTCCAGGTTTTCTTCAACCACTGCAACAGCCTCATCCTCTGTCGCTTTTTCCTGTTCTTCCGCCCTCTGTTGTCGCCTTCTTCTCTTAGCTTCTTTCTCCTCCGGTGTTCTTTTCTTCTTAGTTTTCACTTTCGGAAGTTCTGGGGTAATGGGTATTTCCTCTTCACTCTCTCTCTCTCTTTCTTTCCTCGCTCTTGTTTTGGCCATGGATAACTCAAAGGGTTTTGCAAAGAATGAAAAGGAGAAAGAAAGAATGTAGATGGCAAGAATCAAGAAGACGAAGTAGAACGAAGACTTACCAATGTCTGCAAATAAATAAGGCTCCAGCAATTTGAAATCCTAACCGAAAGGATTTGCTCCGTAATAAATGGTTTTACCGTTCACAATTAAGTTGCAATTCGAATTCCTAACGGTAAAATTGTGGAACTCCAATCATCTATGGGAAATAATGGCATGCTGTCAACGGCTAAACCGTTGGATTGTCCCTGCACGACATGTGGCAGCATCCCTGCAATGCACCTGCCCATAGAAATTCAAAAATCCCAACGGTAAAAATAATTACTCACACTAAAATCCTTCCTATGCATACGAAAAATTTGCTCCAGCATTATCTTTGCTGCAACAATCTTCTGAACCTGCCAAATCTTAGATACAGAATTTTAAATTTTAAAATAGGAAAATCAAATCTTTTAAATTCAAATTGAACTTTAACCGATCAAATGAAACTTAATCTTTTATTCTCAAAAGAAGCCGAATAAATTAGAAGATAATCTTAAACAAATATCCCGAAAATGAAATCAAATTTAAAAATGGAAAACCTAAACTACCAACAATAACAAAAGAATACCCTAAATCTAATAAACTATGCAAAATCAAATCTATCCTAACCGAAAAATAAAATCAAATTAATGAAAATAAAATCACTACAAATCCTGGGAGCTCAAAATTTTGCTCTGTGAAATGCTCCCGCAAAAGTCCTGCTCTCTCAAACATTAACCAACCTTAGGGAAGGATATTTCGACTGAAACTCCTCACCCCAATAATGCTTCACACGCTGTCCATTCACCTTGAACACTCTCCCATCTTTTTCATCCTGCAAAGTAATTGCTCCATTGGAGAAAACTTCAATCACAACAAACGGTCCTGACCATTTAGATTTTAATTTTCCAGGAAATAATTTTAACCTAGAATTATAAAGCAAAACTTTCTGACCCTTGACAAATTCTTTAGACTTAATTTTTTTGTCATGCCACAGCTTAGTCTTTTCTTTATACATCTTCGCATTTTCGTAAGAAAATTGACGAAATTCTTCTAGTTCATTAAGCTGCAGCATTCTTATTGCTCCTGCACGACTCAGATCAAAATTTAACTTTTTCAAAGCCCAAAATGTCTTATGCTCTAGCTCTAATGGTAAATGGCAAGCTTTCCCATATACTAACCTATAGGGAGACATACCTAGAGGAGTCTTATAAGCTGTCCTATAAGCCCAAAGAGCCTCATCCAACCTAAAGGACCAATCCTTTCGAGATGGATGGACTACTTTCTCTAAAATAGCTTTTATTTCCCTATTACTAATTTCAGCTTGACCATTTGCTTGTGGGTGATAAGGGGTAGCTATCCTATGCTTAATCTCATACTTAGCTAAAAGCTTAGTTAAGATATTATTAACAAAATGTGTACCTCATCACTCACTAGAGCCCTAGGTGTCCCAAACCGCGCAAAGATGTGCGATTGAAGAAACCTTGCTACTGTCTTGGCATCACTCTGATGGCATGCAATGGCCTCCACCCACTTGGACACATAATCAACTGCCAATAAGATAAAAACATTGTCATTAGAAGGGGGAAATGGTCCCATAAAGTCAATACCCCATACATCAAATAATTCAACTTCTAAAATGTAAGTAAGAGGCATTTCATCTCTCGGCCCCAAATTTCCTCTCCTTTGGCAAGCGTCAAATTGCTTGTAAAACCAATGGGCAGCCTTAAATAACGTAGGCCAGAAAAATCCGCAATGAAAAATCCTCATAGTCGTCCTCTGTCCGCTGAAATGACCTCCATACGGCGAAGAGTGACATTGCTCCAGGATTTCTTTTGCTTCAGCACCTGAAACACACCTACGAATAATACCGTCAGAGCATTGCTTATACATAAACGGCTCATCCCAAAAGAAAAATTTCGCATCATGCTTAAACTTTTTCTTCTGCCTCCAATCCATATCAATAGGGGTGACTCCCTTTACTAAAAAGTTGGCAATATCAGCATACCAAGGGACATCCCTGACTACCTTTACCTGAACAGCAAAAAGCTGCTCATCTGGAAAAGAATCGGAAATGGCAGATTGCTTCAGCAAAAATGATGATGGATCAAGACGAGATAAATGATCTGCAACAACATTCTCCGATCCCTTCTTGTCCTTTATCTCCAAGTCAAATTCCTGCAGTAATAAAATCCAACGAATTAGTCTAGGCTTTGCATCTTTCTTAGACATTAAATACCTTATTGCTGCATGATCCGTGAAAACCGTGACTTTGGATCCAACCAAATATGGCCGGAATTTCTCAAAAGCAAACACAACAGCTAACAACTCATTTTCAGTAGTTGTGTAGTTGACCTGTTCCTCATTTAAAACCTTGCTTGCATAATATATAGGATGAATAAATTTGCCCTGCTTTTGCCCCAGCATCGCACCTACCGCAGCATCACTCGCATCACACATTACCTCGAATGGCAAATTCCAATTAGGCGCACAGAGAATGGGTGCTGAGATTAAAGCAGCCTTCAATGTTTCAAAAGCCTTCCTACAATCTGCATTAAAGTCAAAAACATGATCAGTGCACAATAAGTTACAAAGAGGTTTACTGATTTTGGAAAAATCCTTTATGAACCTCCTATAAAATCCAGCATGTCCTAAAAAACTCCGAATTCCCTTCACTGAATTCGGTGGCTCTAATCTTTCGATAACCTCAACTTTTGCTCTATCAACTTCTAGACCATTCTTAGAAATCCTATGGCCCAACACTATGCCCTCCTTCACCATGAAGTGGCACTTCTCCCAATTAAGTACTAGATGGGTATCCTCACATCTTTTTAATACCTTTCCTAAATTATCTAAACAACTCTGAAAAGACCCTCCAAAAACTGAAAAATCGTCCATAAAGACTTCAACAGTGGACTCAATCATATCAGAAAAAATTGCTAGCATACACCGCTGAAATGTTGCTGGAGCATTGCAAAGGCCGAAAGGCATTCTCCTAAAAGCGAATGTCCCATAAGGGCAGGTGAAAGTGGTTTTCTCCTGATCCTCAGGAGCAATAGTAATCTGGTTATACCCAGAATAACCATCCAAGAAACAGTAATAGGCCTGACCAGCCAATCGATCCAACATCTGGTCGATAAATGGTAGAGGGAAATGATCCTTTCAGGTGGCTTTATTAAGCCTTCTGTAATCCATACAAACCCTCCAGCCAGTTACTGTCCTTGTGGGGATCAACTCATTATCTTTATTGCTCACCACGGTGACACCTCCTTTCTTAGGAACACATTGGACAGGGCTTACCCAACTGCTATCGGCAATTGGATAGATGATCCCAGCATCCAACCATTTAATTACCTCATTTTTAACAACCTCTTTCATTGCAGAGTTAAGCCTTCTTTGTTGCTCAATACTCCTAAAGGATCCCTCCTCTAGAGTGATTTTGTGCATACAAAAAGATGGGCTAATCCCCTGAATATCAGCCAATGTCCAACCTATAGCTTTGCGATATTGCTGCAGCAATTTTATTAAGGCCTCCTCATGCTCCGACATTAAATCTGATGCAACAATAATGGGCAACATCTCACTTTCCCCAAGATACACATACTTTAGATGATCCGGTAAAGGCTTCAAATCTAAAGTGGGTGCCTCAATTAGGGATGACTTAATTGGGGGAGCCTTTCTTTGATCTAAATCTAAAGACTCAAAAACATCCTCACACCTCAACAATTCTTTTTCATTTTTCTATCTAAAGAACAAAATTCAAAATCTTCTACACTAACCTCTCCATGCTTTTCTGAATGCTTGTCAGCCGAATCCTGTATTGCTGTCTCAATAACTGTGCTCTCCAAGATCCTAATGAAAGAGCAATCCTCCATTTCGTCTGGATATTTCATGGCTTTAAAGACATTAAATTTCACTTCCTCATTACAGACTCTCATTGTTAATTCTCCTTTTTGAACATCTATTAATGCCCTACCAGTAGCCAAAAATGGACGACCTAGAATAATTGGGACATCTTTATCAGCCTCATAGTCTAAAATAATAAAATCAACAGGAAATATGAACTTATCAACTTTTACTAAGACATCCTCAATTTTACCCTCTGGATATGTGATAGACCTATCAGCTAATTGGAGTGTAACTGTGGTAGGTCTAGCTTCACCAATACCTAACTTCCGATAGACCGAAAGAGGCATAAGGTTAATGCTTGCACCCAAATCACAGAGTGCTCTACCTAATTCCTTTCCACCTATAGACACAGGTATAGTGAATGACCCTGGATCCTTAGCCTTGGGGGGTAACCCATTCTTAAGAATAGCACTACACTCCTCAGTAAGAGATACAGTTTCAAACTCACCTAACCTTTTCTTTTTAGTCAAAATATCCTTAAGAAATTTAGCATAATTTGGCATTTGCTCAATAGCTTCTACTAAAGGGATATTTATATGCAACTGCTTAAGAATCTCTAAAAACTTTTTAAATTGACCATCCTGATTCTTAGGTTTTTGCCTTTGTGGAAATGGTAGAGGTGGTACATAAGGTGGGGGTGGCACATATGGTGGTTCTACATCTGGCACAAAACCAGATGCTCCAGCATTCTCTTTGCTGCCTCCAGCACCCTGACCAGACTCCAACTCTTTTTCGACAACAACATTATTATCACTATTACTTTTTAAATCCCGGGTCTTTCTAGACTCTTCTAATGGCTTACCACTCCTAAGAGTTACTGCCTTTACCTGCTCCTTACCTTCCCTTCTAGGGTGTTCAGTATCCGAAGGAAGTTTCCCTTGAGGCCTTGCCTTTAGCTCATTAGCTAGCTGACCCACTTGCAATTCCAGGGCCCTCATCGAAGCTTGATTACTTTGAATTGCGGCATATGTGCGAGCCATAAATTCTTTCATCATTGCCTCGAGAGAATTTCCCGAATTTTGTTGGGGCAAAGCCGGTTTATTTTGCTGGGGCATTACCTGCGCTTTAGCAAATCCCGGCTGGTTCATCTTCTGTTGCGCTTGTACGTTATTTCCTTGACCTCCCCATGAGAAGTTGGGGTGGTTGCGCCAACCTGTATTATAGAAGTTAGAATAAGGGTTGTTCCTCTGATTACCTACAAAAAACACAGAAGCTGGATTGCTGGGGCAAAACTCGTAGTTGTGGTCTTCACCGCAATAGACACATGCTTCGTCCGTGACTTGATTCACCACTGCTGCAGGCTCCATAGCTGGTGGCTGCTGATGACTAATCACTGTCACATTCTTAAGAGCATTAGCAATCATAGCAAGATCAGCCCTAATGGTGGACACACCATCAACCTCTAATACACTCTTAACCTTTTTATTTGTGCCTCTAACATCCAACCACTGACAACTATTAATAGATATTCTTTCTAAAATTTCATAGGCTTCATCAAAAGTTTTTGCCAAAAGGGCCCCTCCAGCCGAAACATCGACCATACCTTGGGTTACTCCATTTAAACCATTGTAAAATGTTTCCATTTGAATACAATGAGGTAACCCATGGTGGGGACACTTTCGCAAAAGCTCCTTAAACCTCTCCCAAGCCTCACAAAAAGTCTCATCTTCAAGTTGCCTAAACCCTACTATTTCACTCCTTAATTTAGCATTTCTATTAGGTGGGAAATATTTACTCAAAAAATTTTCAGCTAACTCATCCCATGTCCTAATTGATCCTGGAGCAAAAGAGTTTAACCATGACTTTGCTCCATCTCTAAGAGAATACGGGAACAAAGTTAATCTAAGAGCATCTCTAGGCACTCCTTGAATTACAAAAGAATCACTAACTCCTAGAAAAGACTTAAGATGTAAATGAGGGTCTTCAGATGACAAACCATGGAATTGCCCCACGGTTTGCAACATCTGAAACATTACCGGTTTCATTTCAAAATTCGCCGCTTGGATTTGGGGACGTGCAATCCCTGGATTCAACTCATTAAACATCGAGACAGCATACGCTCGAATGGCTCTGGTCCTATCGTTCGCTATCAAGATAGGATTCTCAGCCTGATTATTTCGCTGCTCATTTTACTAAAACAGTGGGTTTTGCTGCAGCAACGGATTCTGTTGGGGGTTCACTGCTACTGGACCTTCAGGAACCTGCGGGAGTTGCGGCACGTTCTCCATCTGGTTTCTGCACTGCTCCCTCCTTCTGTTCCTAAATGTCCTTTCAATTTCTGGGTCAAGCTCAAACCGTACCCCAGGCGGATCGCTCATGCACCAAAATCACACCTGCAAAAACAAAAGAAACAATCAAAAAGTTCTAGCACCAAACCACTAAAACACATACAAAACAGATCAGATAAAAACTTATTCAAGTCCCCGGCAACGACGCCAAAAACTTGTTGCAATTCTGGAGTGGTTAAAAATATGAGATAAATTGACTCCAAAATACTGTGCAAGTATACACAATCTAGCAGCAAGTGATAAGTATTTATCGTATCCACAGGGTCTTGAAATGCCTACCTCTATTGATTTAATTTTCTTTTTTAGTGATTTCAAATGGTTGGTTAAATTGATTGGGTTTTTAAAATGCTGAAACAAAAGATATGCGAAAGCAGTAAGTGATTACGACTAGAGAAAACAGAATGGAAACAGACACAAGTTAAGACTTCTGTAACTGCTATAAAGATGCTCCAGCAATTTTTTTGATCCGTCAATCTCCTGCAGTATTATCAGCGGGATCCTCCCGGAACTCCGGATTTTTTGGAATATGTTTCAAAACCAATGAAGCTCTACCGATCAAGCACTAGGCAACTGGCTATCCCTAACTCAGTCACTGGCGTTCACCAATACACAATGATCTAGTGTGAATTATCGCCACACAACTCCTAAATCATCCCTGAAACTAGGAGAAGCTATACATACCGGCTAGCTAGGCGGGCACATAATGAAAATAAAGATCAACAATAATTCCAGATGATCATGATCAAATAGAATTACCAGATTTATAAATATAACAATCACATAATTCTTAACCTATGCCTACAAAGATATTAGTTCATGATTGAGAACATAAAGTACGTTACAATCTCGATAAGCATATCCATAATACGAAATAAACAAGAAATACTAATCCTTTCAGTAATTGGGGAGATGAAACGGCTGCTCCAAAATACCAAGAACATGGAAGAACTTCGTCTCCTTGAGTGGAATCGCAAATGGTCTTCTTAGATCTCCATTCTGCCGTCAATTCGGCCTCCGGCCGATTGATTCGGTCTCCAAATCGTGAATGTCTTTAACTTTGACGGCTCCTCCTTTTATAAGATGAGAATTAGGTTAAATTGGACACATGGCAGGCTCTCCTTACTCCTTTATCTCGAAAATAACTCAACATAAGTCGGTTTGTCAACTTGGCTAACGAGCTGTGACGTGGCAGTTTTGCTGCAGCACAGAATTTGCTCCCTCCAGTCGCTCAGCAATATTTTCTGCACAAAATCACTTTCAAAGCCTCCATTCTTCCAAATGGATTAAAACATATAATATTCATCTAAAAGCAACCCTATTAAGCACAAAAGACACACAAATCCCTATAGAATTAAGACCTAAATAACTACCTTTCGGACAGTTATCAAAGACCCGTCTACAAAGAGTGTCCAAGTCTGTTTCATCTCCCTTACACTCAGCATATTGACCTTTGTGCCTGACTTGCTCTGCTCGGCCTCAGACCTCTGAGGGTCGGCCTCCTCCTCAGCAGCCGTTAATTCTGCCAAGAAATCTGCCACAGCTTGCCCTTTCATGGCAGTTCGAGGTTTGTAATGGATGTCATACTCACTCAGCTCAACTGCCCACTTCATGAGGCGACCCGAGGCTTCTGGCCTCTGCAACACCTGTTTTAGAGGAAAGTTGGTCAAAACTGTTACCTTATGGGCTTGGAAATACGGACGCAGCCTTCTGGCCGACGTAACTAGGGCCAGAGCGAGCTTCTCCACTTGGGGGGATCTAGTTTCTGCTCCAACCATCGACTTGCTGGTGTAATACACGGGTCGCTGGAGCTTCTCTTCTTCTTTGATCAGTGCAGAACTTACAGCCGTATTCGAGACCGCGACATAGAGCAATAGCTCGTCGCCAGGGAGCGGCTTGGCCAAGAGCGGGGCCGAGCTCAAATAGTCCTTCAGCTCCTGGAAAGCCTTTTCGCACTCTCCAGTCCATTCGAAACGTGATCCCTGTCTCAAAATTTTAAAGAAGGGTAAGCACCTGTCAGTTGATCTACTAACAAACCTGTTCAAGGCGGCGATCCTCCCGTTCAAGCTTTGAAGTTGCTTGAGATTGGTCGGGGATGACATTTGCATGATCGCTCTGATCTTGTCTGGGTTTGCTTCTATCCCCCTTTGATGCACCATGAATCCTAGGAATTTTCCTAATGTCACCCCAAAAGCGCACTTACTCGGGTTTAGTTTCATTGTATACTTTCGGAGGATCTGGAAAGCTTCATTAAGGTCAGACTCATGGCATTGAGACTTCAAGCTCTTTACCAGCATATCATCCACGTACACCTCCATGTTCTTTCCCAGTAACGGAGCAAACATGCGGTTTACCATTCGCTGGTATGTCGCCCCAGCGTTCTTCAAATCGAACGGCATGACCTTATAGCAATACAACCCTCGACTGGTGATGAATGAAGTCTTTTCCTGATCGGGCTCGTGCATTCTAATCTGGTTGTACCCTGAATATGCATCCATAAAACTCAGCATCTCGTGCCCTGCTGTTGCATCAACCAACTGGTCGATCATGGGCAAAGGATAGTTGTCCTTTGGGCACGCCTTATTCAGGTCGGTGAAGTCGATGCACATCTGCCACTTCCCGTTAGCCTTCTTTACCAGTACCACATTGGACAACCATTGGGGATAATGAACTTCCCGGATGAACCCTGCTTTAAGCAGCTCATCCACTTGACTGGCAACAACCCCATTCCTCTCCGAATTAAATGCTCTTCGCCTCTGCTTCATTGGCTTGAAATCCCTATCCACGTTCAACTGGTGAACCATCACTCCCGGGTCAATCCCCGGCATATCCTCGTGCGACCATGCAAACAGATCCGCATTAGCCCTCAAGAAACCAACCAGTCTGCCCCTCTGCTCAGCCCCCAATTTGGTGCCGATGTTCACTCTCCTTTCCTCAGACGTTAGTGGTACAAATTCCAGTTCCTCCGCGGGCTGTCCCCTTGGGTCAAGTCCAGCAGCATCGCTGACATGCGGAACCTTGCAACAGCCTCCAGAGTTAGGGTCGGTCTTTTCCATACCGAGGCCGACCTCAATCTGGTTCAGCGCTTTCTGCTCGCAACAGCCTCCGGAGTTAGGGTCGGTCTTTTCCATACCGAGGTCGACCTCAGTCTGGTTCGACGCTTTCTACTCATACCCGAGGTTTCCTTCTGGTTTCTAAACCCGATTCATCATATAGAACAACACCGATGCGCGGTCTGAACTGGCAAGCACTCATCCCCACAGACGACGCCAACTGTTGATGCCAAAATCTGGATAGAGGATTCACCTGACCTTCACGTGACACCAACAGTGAATTTGTAGAAGCTGGGGAAGACGTGACCTGCAAGACCAGCAAAAACCGCTGCACACCGGTGTGGTGTAGGCCACACTGCCTCCGATGCCTAAGTCAGAAAACCGAGGAGAAGCTAGAAAGCAAAAGAAGATGTCCTGAATAGAGTTTTCGGCCCCCCACTTCAGTGATGAAGAGAAGTGATTATACCTGTTTTGCCTCCTAGGGTTTTTAGGAATTCAGAGGTGTTTCGGGGCGAACCAGGTGAAATCGGGGCGATCCGGGGCGCCACAGGTCGGAAGGAGGTGACCGAGTTCGGCCCGCGCAAACGGGCCGAATGGCCAAGGCAGACCATATGGGTCGAGCTAGGTTGGCCCGACCCATTGGTTCGGTCTTTCCTGTGGGTCGGTCTTCTGGTCCTACCTTTGCCCGATTGTCCTTGTGAGCTCCCTCCTCGTCAGTGTGGTCCAAAAGTACCTATAACAGAAAATATAAAAACATTTGAAAATTTATATCATTATTTATTTATTTATTGAATGAAGGTTTAGAAACTAAAGCAAAATAGTTGTAAAAAGCTAACAACATATTTATCATGTTAAACTAATTATAAGACATTATATTAGTTCTACATTACTAATGGGGAAAAATACAGTCCCTAAGGTTTGGGTTAGGTTTTCATTTTGATCACTGAGTTTTCAAACTCAACAATTTAGTCCCTGAGGTTTAGTTTTAGTTTCATTTTAGTCACTCCCTCCATCCATTTTTTCGTTAAAAACTAACGGTGAGCTGCCGTGGCACTGTGTTTTTTTTTAAAAAAAATATTTTTTAAAATTTTTAAATATAAAAATATTATTATTTTTAAAATTTTTATTATTTCTTTCTCTCTCCTTTTTTTCTTCTTATTCTTCTACTTCTCCTTATTCTCCATTTCTTCTTCTTCAACTCTAGTGGCCGGCCGCCGCCAGCGAAAGGGTTTTTTCCCCTTTCTCTAGCTACCTTTTTTTTAAATTTTAATAAAAAAGAGGGAGAGGGAGGAGACTTCCTCCCCCCTTTCCGGCGTCGGTGATGGGAGGGAAGGGAGGGCCCTCCTCCCATTCCGCTCTTTTTTATTAAAAAAAAAAAAAGAAAAGGTAGAGAAAGGGAAGAAAAGAGAGAAAGAAAGAAAAAAAAAAACTTCGTCGACGATCGACGACCGACGACCGTTCACTAGTAGCCAGCAGTGGCCGGCCACTGGAGTTGAAGAAGAAGAAGTTGGAAAAGAAGGAGAAGTAGAAGAATAAGAAGAAAAAGAAGGAGACAGAAAGAAATAATAAAAATTTTTTAAAAAATAATATTTTTATTATTTTTAATATTTTTATATTTAAAAATATTTTTTTTTAATAAAAAACAGTGTCACGTCAACTCACCGTTAGTTTTTAACGAAAAAATGGATGAGGTGATTAAAATGAAACTAAAACCAAACCTCAAGAACTAAATTGTTGAGTTTGAAAACTCAGGATCAAAATGAAACTTAATCCAAACTTGAAGGAGTAAAAGTATTTTTTTTACTGTACTAATTTATTAGTTGATACATCAAAATTAGACTGAAGTAAATAGATGAAATTGCATTAAATATCAAAGTAGTGGACTAACATAGTAATTTATATTTTTACCTTGATTATTATGTCACTACATTAATTGTTGGGCAATTGGAACTTATGGACCCATTTGAAGTTTGATTTGTAAAAATGGACCCTTTTTTTAAAACTTATATTTGTATTTAGGGACCTCTTGCTGATTTTTGTGATGTCATCAACCATGCAAAATGTCCACCTTGTATGAAAATTTTTATACCCATTAATTTTAAACCAACAAAAATAAAAAATTTCAACAAATTCTACCCAAGTTTACCCACTTTCTGTTTTTTTAAAACAATAAACTAATTTTTTTTAACTATCAAAATGTCCATCAATATATAATATATTCTTAATTTATTTGTTTTTCAAATGTGTTAAAAAAAATTTAAAGTATAATAAACATACTTTTAATTTTTTCAAAAGAAAAGAAAAATAAAGTTTTAATTGTTCAAAAACATAAAATTAAAAAAAAAAAAAAAAAAAAAAAAAAAAAAAAAAAGAGGAGAAGAAGGCGACAATCTGCCGCTTGATTCTTAAAAAAAAAATTCAAATTAATGCATTCCCGGCCGAATTTTGGCCGGGAATGCATGAATCCCGGTCGAGATTCATTATTTTCGGCCGGGATTCAATATTTTGACTGGATTTTCATGATTTTCGGCCAAAATTCGACCGGGAATGCAGGAATCCTGGTCATTTTAGACCGGAATTTACTAAATTCGGTCGGATTTATTAATTTTGGACAAATTTATATGATTATTTGTCAAAATTCGATCGGGATTCAGTAAATTCAATCAAAATTTGTCATATTGCACAGATTTTATCCCAATTTCGGTTGGAATTTTTAAGAAGATAACTTGGGCAATGGGCAAGGCTAATTTTGTCTTTTCACAGCCAGCATAAGGGTCCTCAAATAAAAGATTTTAAAATTGGGTCCATTTTTACCAACCAAATTCAAATGGACTCATAAGTTGCAATTGCCCTTAATTGTTCTTAATTTTGTTTATGAATTGATTGAAATCAAAACATGGATTATTCTTCCATTCTACTTGTCTTTTAGATAAATAATATCATCATTAAATGATGAATCAATAAAAATGATAAAACAATTTTTTTAATAATTTTTCTTTATACTAAAATTGTTATAATTGGATATGGGTTTCATGATCTGATCAGCCATGTAGCATCCATAGCTGCTGGGAATGCAAGAGTTCCAGTTATTGTGAATGGTTTCTTCTATGGATTAGCCAGTGGGATGGCGCCACGTGCAAGGTACATTAAAATTCATTCTTCATTCATGAAATTGCATACATTTTCATTTTTCATTTCAATAATTTTTAATTTCATTCCGACCTGAGCATAATTCTTTTCAATAAGATATCAATTATCATTCAAAAAGTCTCTATGAATGTTAAACTATATTTTTTAATTTCATCCATATATTTTAATATATTATTCTCTATAGTCTTTCTTGCAAATGTAGTGTTAAATATAACCTATATATATATTATTATGAGTAATACTTATGATATGGATGTGTCATGATGGTAAACCTCAACAACTTTCTTTTAGTACTCATTAACAATAAAGACCATTCTTGGAATTCATGGTATAAATTAGGAAAAATATCTTTAACTTTGAACTAAGTGACGTGTATCAATTTTTATTCTAAATTTTTAATTTCATCAAATTGCACCTTAAACTTGAATGAGTGTTGCAATTTTTACCTTAAACTGTAAGGTCACGTCTGATAACCTTTTGGTTTTTTGTTTTTGGTTTTTGAAAATTATGTTTGTTTTCTTCTAATTTCCTTATATAATTTTCATAAGTTGGTTTTTAAAAATATGAAAAGAAGGTAGGTAACAAAACAAAAAAACATATGAGTAGAAGTAATGTTTATAGGCTTAATTTTCAAAAACCAAAAACCAAAAACAAAATGGTTATCAAACGGAACCTAAAATATTGTAATTTTTACCTTATGATAGGATTTTGTTCAAAGAATTGTTGAAAATACATTCTCATTTGCATCTAATAAATTATAAAACATATATTTGATATGGATCGGATTCATATAAAACGACATTAGAGATTTTTTTTTTTTTTTTGAAATGTGTAAGTTTTGGCCAAGCTTTTTTTTTTGGGGGGGGGGAGTTATTTAATGATCAATTTGTACCTCAATCAAATTTAATTTTCTGTACAGTTTGATTTTCGTTAAATTAGTGATTTTTTGGATTTTTAACTTTTTTTTTTTTTTTTTTGTTAAAATTAGTGGGTGCATCAGAAAACAAAATTAAATAGAAGGTAAAAATTGCTAATTTTAGTTAAATTTAGGGTTCAAATAGACAAAATGAGAAGTTTAGGATAAAAATGGATACAAATGACCATGTTTTATAGGTAAAAAAAATGATTTTTTTTCCATTAAATTATTGAGATAAAGTTTAAACTTAAAAAAAAAAAAAAAAAAAAAAAAAAAAAAAAAAAACATTGGAATAAACTTGACATAAAAGGTGAAAATACATTCATGAAAAGTATAATTTAACCTAAATTAAAAAAGAAAAAGAAGGGGAAATTATTGTGCTAAGTTAGTTGACTTAAATAATTTGTTTAAAGTGATATTGTAAGTTTTTTGTGACAGAATTGCTGTTTACAAGGCAGTGTATCCAACAGTGGCTACTCTAACAGATGTAGTTTCAGCAATAGATCAAGTAAGCTCTTTTAATTTTTATACAACTCCACATTTCTATTAAAATCAATCATGAATCATCAACAAGAGAATTCGAACTAAAATTCGATGGGAATTTCTAAAACGACCCTAAATCAAAGTCAAAAACCAAATGATTATCAAATCACACCTTAGAATATAACTTTGATTTCAAAATTCATTTATTTTGAATAAGTGCAGGCTGTTGCGGATAAAGTTGATATATTGGCATTATCAGTTGGACCAAATGAACCACCAGAAGCAGGATTTACCTTCCTAAGCATATATGACATTGCCATTCTATCTGCCACACGAGCTGGAATCCTTGTGGTTCAGGCAGCCGGAAATAACGGCCCGACCCGAGCAACCGTCGTCTCGTACAGCCCTTGGGCGGTTGGCGTGGCAGCTTCCGGCACCGACAGAGTTTATCCAGCCTCACTTATCCTTGGCAATGGCCAAAAAGTTGGAGGGCTAGGACTGTCTGGTATGTCACTATAAAACTATATGCATCTACTTGAAAGCATTATTGAACCTAACTTTGGCTTACTCAGAGGTTGAAACATGCAACCTCTGGATAAGTGTTACTCAGAGACCATGGGTCTTAGCCAACGGGGCCACCTTTCGAGGACTAAACATTATCCTACTAAGTTTGGATGTCAATTTCTTTGGCGATGTTTATTAACCATTTGGCTTTTGAAAATTATGTTGGTTTTACTATGGTTTTCATATTCGTTAATGAAATATTTGACTTCTTAACAAAATTAAAAAACAAAAACAATTTTTTGAAAACAATTTTTTTTTTTTTTTTAAGTTTTTAAAACTTGAATTGGTTTCTGAAAACATGAGAAGAAAGTAGATAACAAAACAAAAAAACTTATAGGTAGAAGTAGTGTTTATAAAGTAAAAAAAATATATATTTATAACCTTAATTTTCAAAAACCAAAAGCCAAAGGTTATTAAACAAGACCTTTGTCGTTTGGTTTTAAGGTAAGGTACTAGTACCTTTGAGGCTTGGTTTACACATTTTTGTGGCTATATTTTCTGGGATTTATTCATAGGTTTCAAGAAAGTTTTCTTAAACAAACAAATAAAATAATAGATAACAAAGGGTTTCCCCTATATTCTATCTAACTATTATGTTCCCCAGGACCCACTTTGGGGAGTGAGTTTTTCCTACACAAGCTGGTATTAGCCAAGGATGCAATGAAAGATCCCAACATACCAAATTACAGTGAAGAGTGCCAATATCCTGAAGCTTTTGACCCAAATGTTGTCCAAAACAGCATAATCATCTGCTCTTTCTCTCAAGGATTTCTCAATGGAACCTCCTCTCTCACAGCCATCATTCACACTGCAACAACACTCAGATTCATGGGTTTTGTTCTCATTGCAAATCCCAACTATGGTGATTTCATAGCAGAGCCAATCCCTTTCAGAGTTCCAGGCATTCTCATCCCGAACGTATCGGATTCTAAGGTATATCTTTAGCAAATAGCACATTAGCTTACTTTTGTGGATTTAGTGGTGATTTAACATGGTATCAAAATCAAAGAAAAAAAAAACACGGTATCAGAGAAGGAGGTCATAAATTTGAACTCTTCTAATGTCATTTCCTCCCCACTTAATATTGTCTTCTACTTGTTGGACCTTCTACAAATCTCCAAGTCCACGAGTGAGGGAGAGTTTTAAAGTATTGATATAACATTAAGTTTACTGTAACCCATCAACTTAAGCTTTTGTATATAGTGATGATTTAACATGAAATTTAGGTAAGAGTTCAAACATGATTTAGAAAAGGGGGCAACATAAGAAAAACGAAGTTGTTATGAACAGAGCCTGAAAATTTTGAATTGGACACCATTGAAAAAAATAGGTGATACTGAAGTACTATGAAGAAAATACATGCAAGGATAGAAGAGGAAGAGTTACCAAATTTGAAGGCAAAGCAGCCATAGGAGAAGGAAGGGTTGCTTCATTTGGAGGCCAAGCACCAACAGTTAGCAGATTCTCATCAAGAGGACCAGATTACATGAACAGTAATAGGACTGCAGCTGATGTGCTAAAGCCAGATATTCTTGCCCCAGGTCACCAAATTTGGGCTGCTTGGAGCCCCCTCAGTGCCTCAGAGCCACTTTTAAAGGGTGAGCTTATATAATGTTGTGTTTCGTCTATGAACTTTTAGAGTTATGATTTCAGTCCTTGAATTGTAATCACTTTTCAGAGTTATGATTTCAGTCCTTGAATTGTAATCACTTTTCGTTTTGGTCCTTTCAGCTCTTAGAATCTCAAGGTTAATCCTTCAACTTTCATCGAACTTCACCTGTCACGTCCCAACCAACAAATGAAGTTACACAAGGGAGTGAGTGTGGAGTTCAATGAAAGTTGTAGGCATCGACATTGAAATTTTAAAAGTGAAGGGACCAAAACAAAAGAAGATAAGAACTCAAGAACCAAAAGTAATCAAAAGTCATATTTATGTCATATGAAAAGGGCACAAGCTGATTGAAATATAGCTGCTGAATTAAATAGGATACCAATTTGCACTGTTGTCTGGAACAAGTATGGCAGCACCTCATATTGTGGGAATAGCAGCACTTATCAAGCAAAAGAATCCTTCTTGGACTCCTTCCATGATAGCTTCAGCAATGTCCACAACTGCTACAAAGTATGATAGGAATGGAGACCTTATTCAGGCAGAGGGATTCAACCTTCATAGTTTATATCCTTCTACTCCCTTTGATTTGGGTGCTGGCCTCGTCTCACCGACCAATGCTTTGGACCCGGGACTGGTCTTCCCAGCAGGTAAATTCCAATGATACACACTCAACTTTTCACTATATGGTAAAATGTGTTTTTGGAAAATCTCAAAACTACTCAAAAACACTTATAAGTGCTTTTGGGGGGAAAGAAAGAACACTCAATCAGTGTTTCTTTAACCTCTAACAGTTCTTGTTAGTGGAGAGACTTGAAACTACAATTCCTTAAATGTAACTACCCAAGTCCTTAGATGGAAAGTCATGAGTGATTATAGAAAGCTATCCCAATTGATAAGAAGAGAAGCGTAGGAGTATGAAGTGAGAATAATTTAGACATTTTACACCAAGATATAGCATAATATATGACTAGATAGATCAAAGAACTCTGCAAAGGCAAGCTCTTTATCTTTGAAGATTCGATGATTTCTTTCTCTCCAAAGGATCCAAAAGAAGACCCTTATGATGTGCTTCCATAGTAACTATGCAAGTCCTTACAAGAAACAAACCAGGACATTACAATGTGCATATTAGATAAGAGTTCCTAAATATTAGATGATAATTCCAACTAGGTTAAATTACAAGTTTAGTCCATGAACTTTCAGGGTTGTGTCAATTTTGTCCTTGAACTTTAAAAAGTATCTAAAAAGTGTCTAATAGGTTCCTAAACTTTAATTATGTCTAATAAGTCTATGAACTTTCAATTTTGTGTTTAATAGGTCTCAAACATATTTGAGACTTTTAAAAATTAACCAATATATTAGATATAAAATTTAATTTTCTACCTATTGAAACTTTAAACTTCCAATTTTGCAACTAGTAGGCTTATGAATTTTAAAAAAATGTCGAATAGGTCAGGGACTTATTAGACACAAAATTGAAAGTTGATGGACTTATTGGACACAAAAGTGAAAGTTTAAAGACCGACTAGATGCTTTTAAGTTCAGAGACCTATTGGACACAAAATTGAAAGTTCGAGAACCTATTTGACACTTTTTAAAGTTCAAGAACCAAATTGACGCAACCCTAAAAGTTCAGGGACTAAACTTGTAATTGAAACTTCCAAGTAACATTTGAATTTGTCAGCATTTTGTTTCATGCAGTTATATTTGTTTCTTTTGTTCCTATATTCTCAAGGGTGCTATTTTAGCCTTCTGCCTAATAAGCAACTACATAACATAAGAACAAAAACATCATCTTCCATGTTGTGCCACATCAACTTTTCCTTCCTATTCAACCAAATAATCAATATCAAGAACTAAATCATTACATTTAAAATGACACAAAAACACAGATATCAAAACATCAAAAATAACAAACATAGACTGGAATTATAACATAACTACTCTAAACTAGAGAACCCTAGCAGGAATATTTTCTTTGCCAACAACAGATTCAGTCTAGCCCTATTCAAACATAAAGAGAGCTAACCATCTTGTTGAAACAGAACATGAAGACTACATAAATTTCTTGTGCTCATTACCTGGGGCTGATCCTGCTGTCATCAAAAGCAGCACAGGAGGACAGTGCAATGGCTCTCTCCCACAGCAACACCCTGCAGATCTGAACCTTCCTTCAGTCACAATATCATCACTGGTTGGGCATCAGGTGGTGCAGAGAAGAGTGAAGAATGTAGGAGGCAAAGTGGAGACATATGTGTGGTCAGTGATCCCACCAAATGGGACAACAGTCAACATCAATCCACCATGGTTCACCATAGCACCAGAAGGGGTCCAAAACTTGGAAATACAGATCAATGTCACACACAAAATGAATCACTTTAGCTTTGGGGAGATTGTTTTCACAGGAAGTTTAAACCATATTGCTAGGATCCCTTTGTCAGTTTTGGCTGTTTCTGTATCCTAAAGATCAGGATTGGCTTGTTTTCTTTGAAAGTCTGTCTAGTGTCTATCTATCATGTTTTTATTTCTCAGTATTCCTTTTGAGAAGGGGGTCGCATTTTTTGAAAGATTGTAATGTGTGTTAAGAGTTCAAATGAATCATAGTATGCTAGAGCAATTACTAAAGAAGCTCAAAAGATTTTTTTGATAAAGAACTTAGCTTTCATTGAGAAAAAATGAAAGAATACAAGGGCATCCAAAAAAACCAAGCCCCAAAGAGGAACCCATCTAAATGAAGGGTTTCCAATCTAACAAAACAAGACCTAGAGGATAATTACAAAACGCCTTGTTAACCGAGGCCCATAAGGAAACATGAAATCTAATACTATCCCAAACCACACAAGGAAGTCTCTCGACTCCTCTAAAAATTCTATTGTTCCTTTCCCCCCATAAACCCCACAAAATAGCACACACGCCCACATGCCAAAGTAACTTTCCCCTCTCCCGAAATGGCGGATGGAGAAGGAATTAAAGAAGCTCAAAAGATTGAATTTTACCAATCTAGAAAAATCTAGTTATTCTAAGATTTCATATGTGATAGTTGGGGAAAGAGAACTGATATCGATAAGATGGCAGACTCTTTGGTTCTATTGTACTAAAATAATAGTCCAAATAATAACTGAGTTGGAGTTGATTGTTATAGTAGTGAAGTGTCTAATTGGTATGATGTGAGAGAAAGGAGGAATAATGTCTCTTCATTTGTTTATAGCAATTTTTAACTTGCCAACCTAAGCATATATTCCCCTCTTAAGGTCTAAAGTTCAAATTCTTACTCTCACATTTGTTGGGCTCAAAAAATTAAAAAAAAAAATCTTTGGACTCCTCTTGGTGATGTAGAAGTTTTCTTTCAAAACTCAAGACCTTCCAAAGAGATTCAAACCAAACAAGAAAAATAAAAGTAAGGAAACCTACACAAAGCATGGAAGGTTTCAAGTTGATTACTTGGATGCTAAGCCAAGCTGCTATTTGAACCCAGTATCTTGGATGGCACGCTACTAACAGTTGATGTGAGTCGAGTTCAAAAATTCATTCACTAAGTGACATTATGAACTTGAAGCCTAATCCTTAAATATGCCCGACAAAAGTTCAAGTAAAACTCATTGAAAGTCCGGTCTAAAACCCAGACTATAAATTCTTGAAGGTTCATGAGCAGCACCGTAGTGCAAGGATCTTTTGTGTTGCCAGTGCCACACTCGACAGAGAGATTTGTAGAAAGAATTTCATATGCACCAGCACTATGATATAATAGGAAGATTGAAAGTTTATCCATTTGTATGCTTAAAAAAATGAGTTTAATGTATTTCATTCTTAAAATTTATTATTTTTGTCATTTAAGTATTGTGTCTATTTAGTATACTTAACAAGTGTTGAATATGAACCTACAACTAATATTTGCCACATATTAATTGTGTTAACAAGTGTCTAATACGTGTCCAAGTGTCGGATACGGACACACTAGCCAAATTAAAGTGTATGTGCTTCTTAGAATAAAGGTATATTAGGGATAGTTGTAGAATAGTAGCAAGGGTATTGTAGTAATTAGTTAGGGGTGTATTGGCAACTAGTTAAGGAGTCTTGTTTATAAATAGGGGAGTGGAGAGTCTTAGAGATTGTGAAGAATTTTGGGTATTGTCTTGGTGTGAGACTTTGGAAGAGAGTTAGCCCTCTCGAAAGGCTATCATTATATTGTAATTTCCCTTTGTTATTGCAATATATTCCAATCGTGTGTTCTCTCCGTTTTTTTATGAGATTGGATACTCAACAGTTTCCTACACACAAGCATTGAAACATCTGCCCCGATGCAAAGAGGCCCAAAATTCTTGTGCAATGCACCATGTGCAAGAACAATTCCCAGTCAAAATACATTACGTCTTACAATTTATCTTTCGTCGTTTTTGTGCAAGAAAATTTAAAATCTGCAACCCTTCAAATTTCAAACAAGTCTAAGGTGTGGACTTTTCACTAACCAATATCTCTGTACAATTTTACAATTTTCCAACACTGAGTAGTATACTCTTTTATTTTTGGTCTGTATTCTACCAAATCCCAACTTGTTTTCTTACAAGGAAAAGAACAAACCTTCGGAAATAGATAACACCAACAAGAAAGAAAGGTCGCATAAAACATGTCATGAACAATTCTAATGACATAAATCTTCTATTACCCAGCTGTCAATCTAAATAATGGAGTTTGACCCACTAAAATGGGTCCTCGGCTCCTCTAATCCAATCAATTAACAATATGTGATATTTCTTTCATAATTTCACAAAAACAGATGGGTCTAAAAACTACAGTGGAAAAACACATTCATACCAGAAGGCGATAAAACAAGTTACCCTGTCCAGCACATACACTCTTTACACCTTGGATACCTATAAATACTCCTTCCTCTGGGCCTTGGCAAGACGTGCTTGGTTTGCCTTACTGCCTTCCTAACTCTTATCTCAAAAATCCGCCACTCTATAGTGTTGTTCTTTGAAAATATGCTTGTAAGCCTTCGTTTGTTTGGTCGAATTGTAGGCATCCTTCCACCACCATAGTATATCCGATAACCAGACACGAGAGACGACAACTGACTACCAGAGTCAGTCATTGCAAATGCATCAGCAGCTGTGGAGCCTATGAAGTCCAGTGCTGCCAACTGAAAGAAAAAGTCATCATTCAACTAGTATGTGACACAATAAGACTGCAAACTACTTGAAACCCTTCCATACGAGGAGACAAGAACATTTCGACACATTAATTGATGAAAGGACACAGGCAAGATAATTATCAAGGAACATAAACTAGAACTTGCTCGAGAACTAAGGAAGCATAGCAAATATGAAAAGAACGAGTGTAACTTCAAACATGCAGTAAGTTTGTACAACAATTTTTCATGTGTGTTATGCCAGGTAGTGAATGTATGGACAACTTATTCAATAGAGAGAGTTGAAGAGTGGATGCAAGGACACGAGAATAAAAAAAAAAATCCAGTGTATTCTTGTTGGAGAAATTTCTCCAAAGGGATTACTAACAGAACTTGTAGGAACACGAAATAAAAATAATATCCCAATCTAATTTCCATATCAAGAAACACTATTATAATAATATCCTACCCAATTGATAGTGACAAAAGCATGTTATTACCTGAGAAGAAAAGTTCGTAAAAGGTTCGAGCTCCGTTGCTGAAAGCAACTTCTCCTTTGTAACCAAATTAGGATACAAGCTAGTTAGAGCAGTCAACCTTGAACTCCCTCCATATATCTGTGAGCCTGCCACAAATATCTTTGTCTTGCGTTTGAAACCAAGAGCAGCGAGCATAAGTACTGCTTCCTCAGGTGTCAAAGGACAAAGACCTTCTGACCGAAGTTCTGCAGGAGAAGGTAATCTACAACAAGAAACCAGATTTTAGTTTGATCATATTCCAATATATAAATAACATATGCTTTATTTGGCTTTAATGAAGCGGGACCTGCACCCTCAGAGACATTTTTGTGAAACTAATGGGCATTGGGGAAGAAAAGAGGACAAGTTTTACCATTTGTGCAATTTTTATTATTTTTTGCAGTGTCTGGATAAAAAGAAAAGGAAAAAAATAACAGAAATGTTGGTAGAATATTGATAAGAAAACAACTTTATGGATAAGGTGAATTTATAGGCTAGGCATCAGACGCGGCAATTCTCAATAGTAAGGTTTCAACTACTATATCCAATTATGTTGTTCACGATAAAACAGTAGTGCCACTGGCATAAATAAAAAACAGAGACAGAGATGAACTACAAATATAATCACAATGCCCAAATTTAAAACGCAGTCACTGAAAATTACATGATAAAAGATAAAAAGAAAAAGGGGCACATTGCCTCCACTAAGTCCAAAATAGGTCCCTCATTAAATAAAACAGATCAATACAAAGAATTTGAATCTCTTCACTAGGTATGAAATTATTAAAATCTTGATAAATAAATAACGATTTTCTTTTTCTTTTTTCGTTTTTGGGGCATGATAAATAAATAACATTAGGAATAAGTAAAGAGTGGAAGCAACAAAATCTAAATCTCCCGTCTAAAGTAAAGCTAGTGATGGAGTTCAGAAGTCTTACTGAAAGGGGTAGGCCTCAAGGGTAAGCCATGTTGACAAAATAACCAATGAAAACTACATTAGCAATAGGTAAATAATGATTGAAATGGTTTTCATCCTCTCGCATATGCACATATGACATATCAAAAAGATGACTGGAACAAATCACAATACATACTTAGTGGTCTTCTGTAGGAGAGACAATGCAGGGAAATGGATTGCCCGATATGCTTCCAACTCTTTTCTTTCGTCGTCACCTCCACCAAATTCACAGAGAGAATGAGCTACCATATCAATCTCAAACCTCAAATGTAGAGATAGGTATTTGGAAGCTTTTGGAGAGCGAGCTTTGATTTCCTTCATTGTTGATTTTGCAAATGGACCAACAAGATGTTTGTCCAATGGTCCTGGGTGGCCTTCTTGTTGACGTAGCCTTTGAAGAAGCAAAGCACCAGTTTCTTGAATTTTAGGAACAAACCTCAGCGCATGAAAATTGCATCTGCATCGAAGTCTCTAGATGGAATCTCCAAATCAGGAATATGAAATACAGAGAACAGCTACATAACTAAGGAATACAAAAGGGAGAGGAGATCCCAACACCGATTGCTTGCATGAAACATATAAAAACAAGGATGTCCGGTCAAATTACCTGCAACTCGAATGATAATGGGTCAAATGCCAAGCGGTTACCAAAACCCAGGAAATGCACAACCTTATTCTTAATTAGAATAGGAAGAATGTTTTTCAAGTAAAAACTTGGCAAGGCCTCTTTGCCAATGTCAGCATCCGTTACCTGCAGACCCAGTAATATTATCAGTACAACGGAAAACACACACACAAGGAACGCAGGAAATGGATCAACTGAAAACTTACCATACTTCCAATCGCCTCAAAATCTAAGGACCGTAAATTATCTGGAAGTTCTTTCACTATATGGATGTCAGGAGTCATGTAGTTAATAAAATGTTCCTCCTGGTAGATATCGCTGAATTGACTATGATATTACAGAATCTTGTATCATCAATTTTCCATCCGGAGAAATATATAACAGAAAGAGATGCTTACTGACTGACTAATGCATAGCAAGATAAATACAATGAGGGCAAGGCAGTGTTGTTAAAGAGGACATCAGAAAATTTTATATTAAGTTGGTTTGTATAATCACTATAAACATCATAAGAAAAGGGAACTTTTAACATTAACGGTCATAATTTTGTAGGTAATGAAAACATAAAGTTCTTTCCCACTCCACCCAAAATTAGGATTCCAATAATCTTTATTGTATGGTCTCAGAAAAAAAGTAGAACAACCTGCCGCAGCCATGTTTTCTTTATTTATATTATAGAAAAGCTCCACAGCAGCTACATTAACTTTCAAATTAGGAGCTGTTTCACAGTTTCCCCTAGAGAGTAAAACCATTGAACTAAAAAATGTATGTCTAAAAAGTTACTGCCAGACCCTTATTAACAATCAATCGGCCACCAAAAGAAAACTAAGCCATAAATCCAGCAACAGAGTATGAACTTTAATCAGTGAACAAGAACCTTAACACAACATAGAATCAATAATTACACAATACAATTACATAAAACTAGTAAGACAGGAAAAGGGAAGAGGAAGAACAATCACCTCACATCTTTCCAAACGCTACTATACAAAAATCTGGGAACAACCAATGTTGAATTAAGTAGCCGGGCCAGGACAACAGCATTGCAAACCTAGTTCACGCAGCAAAAGGAACCATAATCAGAATGCAACTACTAAAAGTTAAGAAACTCTAGCCTTAAATATTAAGTGTAATATCATGAATGGGGATAAAGAAAATAACAAATCAGGTTCGAGTAAGGGTGTCACTCACAGCTACTCGCTGTTGATTCATTCCACCGTTTGCAGTAACCATAATGTATCCAATATTTCTCTCTATTACCATGTCAAGAGTTTTATTGCTAAAATTAGAATAAGAATTAATTCCATTAAAATTCAAGCACATGAAACGCATTAAAAATTCACATAAACAGAGAAAAAGAGACTCACTGCTCGATTCCCAATTACGTTGATCAGCACATGGCTTCCAAGCAGATGAAGCAACCACAGGCTCCTGCCACAAGTCCTTCGGCTCAGGTTTGTTTTGTCCCTGCCAATAACAAATTCGTTGACGAATTCCCAAAAAAAGTCACAAAGAAATTACAGTAGATAGAACGAAAAATGATCTTCAAATGTACCTCGGCCAATGCATGGGCGGCCAAAGCCAACAATCTACCATAATTGCCCTTTGGCCATTTCTTTTTACTAGCCTTCCGTTTTCCCTGCTAGCATAACCAATAATGACAACTTATAAAAAGAAGTGTAGAAAATCACTGACTGGACTGCGAATGTGAAATATGATGATGAATTCCTTTAAAGAAATTGAGAGCAATCTAGAATTAACAATACATGCCTGAGCTAAAATCCTCGGGGAAGACACATTCCCAGAAAATCCAGGATTGGAATCGACTCCGTTATCATCATGTTCTTGAATTCTATCATCTTGTTCTTGTAGTCTCAAAAGCATGATCCAATTCACCAAGAAAAACAACCCAACCAACAAAATAAAAAACAAAAGCCCTTTGACTCGCTTTCTCTGATACCACACTGTCCCCACCTTCTTCGTCACCCTCTTATCGACTCTCAATTTATGCAAATTCTGATTCGACAGAAACCCGAAAAGCTTGAGCCCTGAAAATGAAGACGCGTGATGAACGTCGCCGGAGAATTGGTCGAAGCTCCCGAATCGACTCGGACCGAGCTGGGGAGAATGGGTCGGTGAGGCTTGACGATTCCTCGGCGTGGTCGAGCCAGACCGAGAATGGAACGAGCCAGAACGCACATGAGTGATGCCGACTCTGGTATCCGGCGAATCGGAGTCTTCTTCTCCGGTAAGTGGGTCGTCGACGACGCTGTTTAGCTTGAAATTAGATCCCATTACAGAGATTGGAAGGTCATCCATGGAGGCCATTTCTCGAAGACGATTACGGATCCAAGTTGGATCCGGGAAAACGAAATGAGAGGAAGAGGGTTGGGCTTTTATAAGAACAAAAAGAATTGCTAATTGCACCCACATATATTCTTAATTCACACACTAACGTCTATCACACACCCACGAAAGTAGGGATGTCCACGGGGCGAGGTGGGGGCGGGCTTCCCCGTCCCCATACCCGTTCCCGTACCCGTACCTGCTTCCAATTTTAATCTCCATTCTCGTGAAATTTTTAGTTAAATTTTGGGTGGGATTTTCCATAGGAAATTTGAGAAGATCGGTTTTCCGTGGAGAATATTCTTCATTTAGGTTTTTTCTTTTTTCTTTTGAGGGAAAAATGCACTTTTGGTCCCTCAGGTTTGAGTTTGATGTCTATTTGGTCCCTCACGTTTTAAAAACAATTCTAAATGGTCCCTCAGTTAAGTTGACCGTTAGTTGACTAACGGAAAAATGACCTTGCATTGATGATGTGTCAATATTTGGATGATGTGTCATTTTTTTAACAATTTAAAATTATTTTAAATTTACGTGGCATTTCTTTTCTTCTTTGTTTCTTTTCTCTCTTATGTCTTCTCCTTAGTTCACTTTTCTTCTTTTGGTCGAAAGCTCGACATCAATACCCAAGTACAATTTCTCAAGTTAAAATATTTCGTCCTAGATCTCTATGATAATTACTCAATAAGATTATCGCATAAATCTTTGTGGATTATTTCGCCCTAATTTGATTAATTTCTCAAGCGACTATCTTTAGTCCAATTCATCTGTCTCAAATTAAAAGATGGTTTTAGTGGAAAGATTTTCTGGAGAAGAAGAAGAATAGATGGAAAAAAGAAGGAGAACAAAAGAGGGAGAACAAAAGAGGGAGAAAACTTATTGAAGTAGAGAAGTGGGCAGTGAGTGCATTAGGAAGCGAATAGGGGTGGTCGATGTCAGCGTTTGCGAGCTTTTTCCGGAGAAGAAGACGAGAGGAAGGGAAAGAAGAAGGTGAGAAGATAGAGAAAGGAAAAGTGAAAAAAAAACGAAAAAAAAAGAGCCACATAATGAAAAGATATGCTTATAAGCTTGAAATAATTGTAAATTAAAAAAAAAAAAAAAAATTGATCATCCTTGTACTTATTCGAACAATGGACCTTCGAAAAAGTGGAGAGGCAAGAGATCTTAAAATCCTCTTAGATGAAGATTTCCTCCCCACACACCCATATTTGAAAATAACCAAAATTTTCCAGAAATTAAGAAGACTAGAGGAAGACTAGATGTGAAAATTTGGAAGGATCGAGTAATCTAATCAGCAAAATTTGGAGGCCGAAAGTTGCAGAAATATCATCTTTCCCAACGACCCATATTTGGTTATCTGGAAAAGTCTTGAAGGTGGTAAATAAATTAATGTATATTAGAAAGTGAATTTATTCATAATTTGGAAGTGTAGCAGTGGAGAGCTTTGCTGGAGGAGAGGAAGGAGAAGAGAGGCCAATCGAGAGGAGAAGAAGAAGACCGGAACAGGAAAAGGAAAGATGAAAGAAGACACATCACAAAAAAAAAAATTAAATTAATAAATTGGCCAGCTCAGCAAATATATCATCACCAACTTAATTGCCATGTCATTCTCCGTTAGTCAATTAACGGTTCAATGACCATTTAGGATTATTTCTCAAACTTCAGGGACTAAAGTGTTCATTTTAAAACCTCAGGGACCAAATAGACACTAATCTCAAACCTCAGGGACCAAAGATGCATTTTGCCCTTCTTTTTATCTGAGTTGAATCAACTTATTTCTTTGATAAATTTTCAAATAATTAATATTTCATGAAAAATGTCCATTAACTTTTAATTACATAGTTAATTATTGACATGAAATCTTCAAATACTTGATTTTTTAAAAAAGAATACTTATTTAAAGATAAAACTTTTAAATCTCATAATATAAACAAAATAACATTTCATATCTATCTAAAAAAAATATAATATTTCATATCAAATTATCTATTCGAATGATTAAACCATATAATTCAAATATATTCAATTTTCTAAATCGTTAACAATAAAACTTTAAATGATGTATAAAGAGAAATAATAATAATAATAATAATAATAAGGGAAAAATACATTTTTGGTCCCTGAGGTTTGGGTTAAGTGACAGTTGGGTCCCTGAGTTTTAAAACTCAACAAAAATACCCCTGAGGTTTGAGATAAGTAGCATTTTGGTCCCTGCCGTCAATTTTTCCGTTAAATCTTAACAGTTGCTGACGTGGCACTATTATTTTAATAAAAAAAATTATTTTTCTAATTTTTTAAATAAAATAGTAATAAATTAAATAAAAAAATATTTTTAATTATTATTTTTATTTCTTTTTCCCTCTCTCTCTTCCTCCTCTTCTTCTTCCTCTTCTTCTTCCTCTTCTAATCCATCATCTTCCTCTCCTACTTCTTCTACCACCGGCCGTCGCCGGCGACCGGCGACTTTTTTTTTTTTTTTTTTTTTTTTTTTTATCTTTTCTTCTCTTTCTCTTCCCTTTCCCTTCTCTTCTTCCTTCCTTCTTCTGTTTTTTTTTTTTTTTTTATAAACGGTAACGGAGAGGGAGGGAGGGACCTCCCTCCCACGTTTCCGGCGCCGGAGTCGCGGGAGGGAGGTCCCTCCCTCCCTCTCCGTTACAGATCTGTCATTTGGGGGTTAAAGTTCCATAATTAGTTTGAAGTTCAATATCCAAAAACAAATTGTGAATTTTCTCACTTTTTGACTGAAAAAGGGCCCTACTTTGCAGTTTGCAGATATCCAAACAGCCCGCTCTTTTTTCAAATCTAGAATTTATTCCTCCATTCTCAAAATAAATTAAAAGCTTTCAATACTACAAATAAAATATGTTAGGTACATTGAAACAGCACCCCATTACTCTCCCGTTACAGTAAACGTTACCGGGACCTCTAGCGGTTTTCAATCCTCTGCTTTACTCACAGATAAGTTACCATGGTCCTCAACTTTAAGCGGTGGTACATTTGAATCGAGCTGCCTTTTGAACTTACAAATGGGTCTAAAGAACAATCGTAAGATCCAGAAAAGTGGGTTGTAAACAGTTTTGAAAGGGCAGAGTTGTAGAGGATAATCAATGGGGTCCGACACGTTTATATGCCTCGCAGGGTGCTTCTCAGAACACGTGGTTTGAAAGAATATTTTGTCGGAATCCTCCATTTTTATAGCCTCGTGAAGGGATTTGACTCCAAAACCAGAATCTTGAGAGAAAAACAGAGCGGTAGAGAGAGTTATAGAGATTGGTCGGTGGGTTTTGCTAGAAAGGGAAGAGAAAGAGAAGAAAAGATAAAAAAAAAAAAAAAAAAAAAAAAAAAAAAAAAGGTGGTCGGTCGCCGGCGCCGGCCGGCTGTCTCCGGTACCGGCGACGGGCGGCTGCCGGTGGTAGAAGAAGTAGGAGAGGAAGATGATGGATTAGAAGAGGAAGAAGAAGAGGAGGAAGAGAGAGAGGGAAAAAGAAATAAAAATAATAATTAAAAATATTTTTTTTATTTAATTTATTACTATTTTATTTAAAAAATTAGAAAAATAATTTTTTTTATTAAAATAATAGTGCCACGTCAGCAACTGTTAAGATTTAACGGAAAAATTGACGGCAGGGACCAAAATGCTACTTATCTCAAACCTCAGGGGTATTTTTGTTGAGTTTTAAAACTCAGGGACCCAACTGTCACTTAACCCAAACCTCAGGGACCAAAAGTGTATTTTTCCCTAATAATAATAATAATAATAATAATACAAATTAAACGGGGAACGGGGACGAGGAATCCCCATTTAGTTCGCGGGGATTTTTTTTCCCACTCCCTCCCCATTTCCCGCTAAATGGGGATCCCGACCCATTAGGGGCAGGTCCCCGCGGGACAAATGAACGAAAGAGAAGAGAGATACATGACTAATTTTCTCTCTCTTTTTCTTTCTTATTTCACATGGAATGCTGTCAACTTCGATATAAAGTTTTTTTTTTTCTTTTTTTTTTCTAAAAAGACTTCGACATAAAGTTAAATTAATATTTTTCACACATAAATGTAACGAAATATAAAAATCATCAACAAAATACACTCTTTTCAAAATGTAACGAAATATAAAAATTATCAACCAAATACACACTTTTCAAAAAAGAAAAATCAACCAAATAGGATATAAACATGTCAAAAGTAAGCATAGTTCAACAACTTAGATATAATAGACATATACCAGTTAGTTGGAAGTTTTTTATTATTTCTATTTTTTTTAATTATATTATTATTTTAATTTAAAAATTATTATTTATTATTTTAAAATGTCACGCCAGCATCTATTAAAAAATTAACAATGAGAGACTTATGGTATGTTTGATTTTGAAAAAAAATTCTGGTGTTTGGTAACCACTAAAAATGACTTACTAAAAAAATGAGAGTGAATAATAAACCATTTTGAGTGAAACCCTTGAAAATGAATTTTTCAAAAAGAGTTTTTAGTATATGATAACGTGTGTATAAAAACACTTATGAGGAGATGGAACCAAACATATGAGTGTTTAAATTCTAAACAAACTTTATACAAAATGTTTGAAATAAAATGCATTATTGAAAAACATTTAAACTAAAAGGTATTCCAAATGAGGATATTTGTACTAATGACCTATTTTTTCGAGGGCCCTAATGAAATTTCCCCTACCTTTTTCATAACTATAGAGAATGCTCTTTTGCAGATGTCACTGCGCACACTTTATGACCGCATTCCCCCTTCAGGCCAATCCTTTTGTTGAGGTTCGAGAAGCGAGGGTGCGAACTAGAGTACAGACATTGTTCTCATTTTTTAATTGCTTTTAATTTATTCGCGATTCTCGCTCTTGACGTCGTACTCTCGTTCACGCTCTCACTTCTCGGACCCCCTCGGGAACTGAAATGGTGTTATCTTATTCGATCTCATCACTTTAGTTCCTTGATTACTTGAATGATGCTCTGACTTCTCTCTCTTCACTTTAAATGCACAGTTACTTAAACGACTAAACCCTCTCGCATACCCCTCATCACCGAAAGTGTTGTGCTACGTCTCTCACTTCTCCCTCTGCACCAACGATTCTCATTCTCTGTCTTCCATGCCTCCTTGCAATGTTTAACGTCGGTTAGTGTCCTTTTGGGTTTATTTTGTTTTATTTGTTTCGTGGATTTCATGCACTGTTTTGTTTCGTTGCTTGTGCACTGTGGTCTGTATCGACTTCCATCCAGTTTGTAAGTTGGTTCGTATGATATTTTTATTGCGTGTGGTTGCTTTCGGTGATTGAGTTAGATTAATTCATATGGTCTTATCGTTTTCCCATTCAGTTTGTAACTTTGTAGACTGTTTGTGCACTGCGCTCAGGATGAGGGAGTTAAGGTTAAGGAATGTATCAAAGTGCTTCGTTTTGCTATTTTATGATATGTAATGAGATGAACTAGTTGCATTAGGCAGTTGAGCGAGAACCGAGATTTTAACATAAATTTCTCAAATTCAACCTTATTGCATTTTTTCACTCGACTACCTGTGTATGTGTGCCACTTACCACGATTGTCGCATACATGCAGGATTAAAGTGGTACTCTTTTGTTGAGAGCACGAGCGAGAACAACCTTGAAGAATTGAGGATTTGTGTGTGGATGCGCTACAAGAGCCGACGATATCATTTCTCATGTGAGTAGAAAATAAAGTGTTTTCTCGATTTTTTCATTTTCCGCCCCTCTTCCCAGCCAATTTTGAATTTTTGCACTTAGCTCCTACCCAATTTTCATAACAATTCTATTGCACCTTCTAATTTTGATTTGCTGCACTGAAGCTTCTCATTTGCAAATTCTAATTTTGAGTTTGAAGGTGTTAATATCTAACATGCGGAAGCAATTTTGGATCTTAGGCACATAATGACATCAATTTGATCAATGAAAGCATGTTGTCCAAAACTACAAAAACAGAGTTTAGAACACCAACCTCTTTGTAGCTCAAAATTGGACCGATTATTGTGTTGTTTTTCCTCGCCAATTGATCACAAACCACCAAAAGATCTTCCTTTCAATTCTCAGGCCTTTAGAATTGATTATGGGATCCTCTAGTGATGGGAATTGGGAGAGAAAGTGTTTGTTGAGAGGTTTGAGCTTATGACTTTGAGAGAGAAATTTGGCAGCATAACACCGTGAAAATCTTGTATATTTCTTCAACAAATCCTCCCATATTTAAAGAGGAATCCATACACTCTTGAAGCCCCATAATTAGACAACAAGACAATCCCAATTAGAGTGGGATTTGGTGGCTAAGTGAGGAGGAGTGCATGAGTTTAGTCACCATCCATTCTACCTCCTAAAATTGTTTTTCTTTTTGAATTTCTTAATTCAAAAGAAAATTAGTTTTAGTTAATTAAATTAAATTAATAATATGAAATTCTATTTTAATTTTGAATTTCAATTTTAAATTAATTCATAATTAATTTAAAATAATTATTAATTAATTATATTACTATTGTATATTAATTTAATATCTAATATTAAATTAATATTTTGCAATCAATCCCGACCATTTTCGAAATGAAATTTATTAAACATGAAGATTCACGTGCTCGATATTTAAATCATATTTAAATATGTCTAACTCTCAAAATTAGGCTTAACTAAAAACCACCGTATCGGTAATATCTAATATGACCGATATTGTCCCTAAATTGAATTTGTACCATTTGAATTCTTTCCATCATTTTGTTCCAAAGTTTGTTCCTTAAGCTAGGGGACGTAATAGACCTACAAATCATGGGCTCCAACGATTCGAGGTTTAACCAATTAAACTCATTTAACCTAGTTAACCAACATTCGTTAACTACCGGGTTACTCCACTATAGCTTAGTAGTTGCATTCCCCTCACTGTAGATATGTTTCTGTCCACTCGATATAACCATGATTAGTAAGTCGACCTTCACAGGTCGTTCGTAACTATAGCTAGGTCAAAAAGTTCAATTTACCCTTATAACACTTCTTGATTCCTTAAGTCCACTGATCCTCAAATGAACAATTCGTTTGTGGTCCAACCATCGAACAGAGTCCCTCTCAGACCAATGAGAGGGTGGACCCTTTGTTCAAGTCTCGGAGTTAGCACTTAAGAGAACAACCTTTCTGCTATCCTTAATACAAGTATGAGTGAATTTCATCTTGTAAACTATGTGATTCTACAGGCAGCGTGATAAGGGTAAAAAATATACCTATTTTACCCTTATATTTAGCTCATTATATTGTCAAAGTTGATGAATTAGGGAGTTGAGAGTCATGCATGTCAAAATTATGCTTATTTGTGCTTAAAATGACCTATTTTGATAAGAATTTGACTTAGTTTGGTGTTTTGCATAAAAACAGAGGATATCTGGAAAAACCCAGAGATGCAACTACATTTCTTGCAAGGCAAAAACAAAATGCGGCCGCATTTCTAGGCAGATGAAGGCAGTTTCGAGTATGTCGCGGGTCGTTTTGAACGAGTGTTTTGCGCACCTAACCGGCTGTTTTGACTCCGAAACTGACTGGGCTACCTACCAACACCATTTTCATGGCTCCTCAACTACTCCCCACATTATATAAGGCCTCGATTCGAAGGGAAATTCAAACATAACTCACTAGGAAGAAAAGGGTGGTGACAGAACCCTAGTAGACGCTAATGAGTAGGGATGCCCGAGGTCCTTCTTAGAAGACTGAATTCTAACCTTTAGTTAGACATCAAACTCGAGTGTTTGTAGAGATTTTCGCCCTAAACCCACTTGTAAAGGAGAGTAGAGTGTCAAGCGAACTCTAGAAGGATTGGATAAAAAAAAAGAAAACCCTAGTTTGAGCTACTGCACCTTATTTCCAGCAATTGTTATTTTCATTATTTCTGTATTTTTACTTCATTATGTCAATGAAAAGTTATTCTTTTACATCTTATTCCATCATGAGTAGCTAAATTCCATTGAGAGGTTCGATATAATGAATTCCCTTATGGTTTAATAGCTTGAAAGTGTTTAATTGCTTAAGTTCTATTCATTGCATGTCACTCTTTATTGAATATCATTCTGAATCTTGCTGAGTTTAAATTGATCACTTAGACTTTGCATGCTATGTGAGTTTGATCTCGAAAGGGACAAACAATACCGGTTTTCATAAAGGTGATATAGGAGAAATGGCTCGAGAGAGTGTATTCAATGTTATAGGAAAAAAGGCCGCCTTATAACAACTATAGGGTTATAGATTGCATGCATGAACTATCTATGTCGGAGTCAAGTCACATAAATGTGCATAACGGTACTCGCTTAGCCTTCTAATGGTTCTTGGGAGCAAGGTCAAATAGAAGTTAAATCTGACCCAATGCATGAATAGACTTGGGTTTAATAAGCCACGATTAAAGTTATTTGCCTTAGGGTTGAAGCTATATTGAATAGCTCGCTTATTTATCATTGTTATTCTTTACTTGTTTATTATTATTATTATTATTATTTTTTTCAAAATCCATCATCAATTATTTCTTTGGTTACCTTACTTAAGCAAGCTTTGAACAGTTTATTCTTCAAATTTGTGTTTCCAATTAGTCTATGTGGGATCAATACCTTTGGAATACTTCCAGAGATTTTATTACTACATGCGATAGTGTATACTTGCACTAGGTTGGCTGAATTATTCTTAATCTTTATTTACCATCTTTTCTAACATCCACATTCAGCCCAACATGTATCACAGCGTCACAACGCTACCTTTACGGAAAAAAAATGGCTTGAGCAGCTAGCGTCTCAACAGTCTTGACACGGGTTTTCTTGCTAGATTGCTTTAATTTGGAGTGTCAAAACACTACCCTATCAATCCTTTTTGCTTGAACTCTTCTTCTTTGGCCTTGATTACTTCAATTATGTCCATTTAAGCTCATTTTCACCAAAATCACTCTAAACACTCAAATTTTGCTCCAGCCGCTCAATTACTATAAAATATACATGCTTTCAATATAGTTCAACTGGTCAAACCTTGGCTAAAAGGTTGAAGTATCAAATTTCCATCCCACATGTTATGGAGAAGAAGATGGGAATTTTAAAAATTAAAAAACCACCAACCAAATAGAGTTTCTCGAATAAAGCAGCAACCTAACATCCCCGGGGGCTGCAGAAAGCGGTGTACGGATTATAGAATCATATATGAAACAAGCTGGCATAGTGCATCGATCAGTTCAGGTTTGTCATTTTGTGATTTAGCTTTTCCTTTTGATCTCTTTGTACAAGCAACACCAACCTTCACGTGTAGACTGTAACACTCCCATTTCAACTTACTTTTTCCCTCAAAACAATATCTGTCAAAAAGAAAACTACAAATTTTTAAATTTAGATTGTTTTTACTACAACAATATAGTGAGAGTGAACGGAGATTCAAATCTTCACCCTTTTAATCAAATTTATAATGATTTAACCAGTTAAGTTTAACTTTAGGTTTGCCCTAAAAATTTCGATTCAATAACTCAAAACAAAGAGAATTTTATTATGCCCTCAAAAAGGTCTCCACTTCACATCAAATTATTGAAGGAAAGACAGAAGCTTTATATAGAAACCATTTCCCTGCTATACACTCTAATATGGCCATAGTTATAAAAACTTGCAACAAGAATAAATATTTTAATTACAATAGCTTGCCATTATCTGATTTAGATACAAATTGGCTTGGTTTTTTCACCTGATTGAGAGCTTTGTCTCATCCCCGAGGCCTATGTCTGGCTTCTGAGTGTTTGTAGTCAAAATTGCAAGCTCTCTCCACAGTTGAATTTGGCTGGCAACCCTCAAAATGGCAACTCAACTGCATCGTGGTCAGGCGTTTTGTAAGTGAAACCCGACTCGTCGCTCGAATGCCTTTTCACCACACTGGCTCTTTGCACTAAACGCACCAATGCTTGTACTACTTCAGACATCGGAGGTCGAAATTCAGGTTCGGGCTGCAAAGGGCTCAAAGATTATGAACCAACACTTTTGAATAACTAGAGAGTACAGATCACATAACATTCAAGGGAAATAGGCTTGAATAAACATATGCATTTCTTCTTATCATAAATCATGATGACTAGTTTGTTTTCATTTTTTTAAGATGTTGAACCCCACATCCTTTCTTACAGTTAGCGTTATTAGATTCCACAGTTACTAAAGAGGTTTACCTGAACACACAGAGCGATTATGTCAGCAAAGCGCGATAAAGATTTTGCAGGGTACATTCCGTTCAAAGTAGGATCTACCATTTTCGCTAAGGCGTCGATATCATGAAGTTGGGGAGTAGCCCATCTCACAAGTGACTGCTCTGATCTCACCCTGGAACTGAACAAAATGAAGGGGATGGGAGAAATTACACCGAGAAATTGGCAAGAAATGGATATGTTTAATCATTGTATGTAACTTAGTGCAAAGGAGAATAGTTTACCTGTCAAGTGGCTTTCGGCCAGTCAAGAGCTCCAACATCACCACCCCGAAGCTGTACACATCGCTTTTGACAGTGTATATTCCAGACAAGGCAAATTCCGGAGCACTATAGCCAAAGGAACCAACCATCTGAGTAGAAACCTGCAAGAATCATTTATGTATAATACTTCTGGTTAGAAATTTAGTAGCAACCATGGAAAAGGTGCTTAGGACATGGAAACACGTTTACAAGCTCGAAAGAATAAGCATTCTCAAGTGTTAACCTGCCGCTCTGTGTTGGGTGTTAAAGCAGCCAAACCGCAATCTGACAAATGAGGGTTGAGCTCTTCATCAAGTAATATGTTTGCAGTCTTCAAGTTTCTATGTACAACGGAAGGCAAGCATACCTCATGCAAGTATCTACAATACAAAAGTTCCAAATCAGAAGAAAATTGGAATAACTGTTTGCTCCCAACAGACTCCGGGAGAGACTGGTGAAGTACTAAACTCGAACATACTCTAAAGCTCTAGCAGTTCCAAGTGCTACCCGAACACGTGCATTCCAAGTCAGTGTCTTACTACTATCTTCAGCATAATGGAGCATGTCATGTAAACTTCCATTTCCAATGAACTCGTAAACTAGAAGACGCTGCCCATGCTCCGCACAATAACCATTTAGTGTGACAATGTTTGTATGCCTCAATCTTGACATGTTTGAAACTGCTTCAAGAAAATTGTCTTCTTCCTGTAGTGACAATGCTGCATTGTCGATTTTCTTAATTGCCATTATCTACATTGCAAAGAAGAATGAGGAATTAACTCACATTGTTATGGAGAAAAATTACCAATAAAAGGAAAGGCTGCTCAACGTATACAGAAAGAAGATTCATCAGAGAAACTTTGACTAGATTTTACTGCTGATTATATATCTGAAGAAGAACATTTATAATAAACGACCATACTCACTTAACAACTACCTTCTGAAACATGCCTATACTACAAGGTTCATCTAGTACTTTGTATCTATCCTGATCGTTTAACTGCCCAAACCAAATGCTGTTTTTGCTTCATGTTGCTAATTAGTAGCTACAGGAAGCGACTAGTAAGAACCACTACTTCAAGATCAAATGGTCATAAACTCATAATTACTAATGCAACAGAAATAAATGGATAGATCAATTAGCATGATGCTTCCAAAGAGATCTATGCATAAGTTCACGGTTCTCCGTTAGGAGGGTGGGATGAAAGCAGAAACTAACTTTTGGTGTATAACTTCACTCTTTGGAACTTATTTTTAGTGTATTTACGATTGATGATGAGATGAAGTTACCTTCCCGTTTGGGAACTCTGCTTTGTAAACACGGCCAAGAGAACCTTCACCAACTATACATTCTTGGCTAAAGCTATTTGTTGCACTTTGAAGAGAAGCAACGGTGTAGGAAGTAGCGGTAATAGGGGACTTTATTCTTTTCACTGATCCATTTTTCGCCTGTAATCTCTCAGGATTCATTTTCTCTGCAGGAAGAGGCTTAATATCTGCAACGGCAGCAACACTTTTTACCCGATGCTCTTGCACCTCAGCATTCACTGAAATAAATATTAAGAGTAAGATATCCAGAAGATGAAAAATGAATAACAAGATCGTCATAATCCAGTTGAATCATAACTAATGTCATTTCTACTACAAAATCAAATAGCATAGAACCTACCACTAGTGCCAACAGACAGCCTTCCACTGGAAGCTCTTAGACCAATGTTCTTCCGTTTTCTCTTCTGGATGCATACGGCAAAAGCAACTAACACAATGAGGACAAAAATTATTGCACCCAAAATAATTCCAACTATAGCCAAAACTGACAAGCCTTTGTTCGAGTGGGACGGGCCGCTATCACTATCAGAACTTGGGGCAGTATGTGTGCCACCGCCAGACCCAGGATGTCTGGGGCCGTTACGAGATCTACCAGGAGGAGGTGGAGTAAAAGGCGGTGGAGGAGGTGCAGGACTATCGGCAAATGAATTTCCATTGTATCTGTTTTATGTAGATGTTTTTAAAGACATTATCCAACAGTCTAATATATCAAGATAAATATGCAAACATAATAATGTGCAATCACTGACATGAAATTTTCAATCGACTTCAGTTCTTGAGGTATCCATCCACTGAAATTATTATTTGCTACATTTCTGTAATGCAAAGAGAAACAAATAAGAAAAGGAAGAGAGATAACACCCATAAGGACCTGGAGCCACATTACATAAGAACTTACAGAGTGGTCAAAGGCAAACTGATAAGATTATTGAGAGAACCAGTTAATTGGTTGTTCTGCAAAAAGCTACACGGTGCAGAGCCATTAGAATCAATATGCCAGTTTCAGTTTTCAAATAGTCTTTTGAAAAGAATGCAGAAGTTTCAAAAACTTACAGGGATGAAACATTGGATAATGAGCTCAAGGAATTAGGAAGATCCCCAGTAAAGTTATTGAAAGAAAGGTCCCTGAAAGAACAAACAGAGATTTTGGTACAATAATCAATTGAGAATAAGATTCAGTTGTTGTTTCTCTCATGAGAATGGACACTAACTCTGAGAATATATGAATGGCCATTAGTGAAGTTCTCAAAACTTAAGAAACAGCTAGCTTTTCACTTTCTTCCAGAAATAAATATTCCTCGGTTCTAAGACTAGAATCAACTATTATAGGCTTGAAATTATAATGACCTGATAAAAGGTATTGAGAATTAAAAAAGTAATTTTTTTTTTCTTAAGAATGGAGAGAGAACTTCTGTCTACTCTACCAAAACCCAGAAAGTGCTCATTAGCAAAGTCTTAAAAAGTTAGGTTCAAACATAAAAATCGATGACCTGGTGAGATATCAAGAGCCTAAAGTGCTCATTAGCAAAGTCTTAAAAGGTTGAGAAGCACCTCACTTCTTCCCCCACACTGTCAGAACCATGGAGGGAGGTCTATTATGGTTTCAAATTGAAATACTTCAAGGGATATTCTTGTTATTGGATTGCCCAGGATTTAAAAAGAAAGTCATAGATCTAAACATGAGATATGATTTTTTTTTTGATAGGACAAACATGAGATATGATTAATATGACTGAACGTGATCGACATTATTAAAATTCATGAAAATGGAAGCATAGCAAACAAACAAATTATTACATAAATAGAGAAATGAAAAGGAGGATCCAATGAAGAAACTTACAAGGTCCCCAGGGTAGTAAGATTGTTGAAAACATCTCCTATCGCCTGAACTAGCAAATTATGGCTCATATTCCTAAACCGGGGTTTTGAGAGAGAAACGTAGTCAGGGGCATCCAAATCTAATTTAATTGCATGAAAAATGTTGACAGATATATAGAACTGTAAAATCACTCACAGATAATTGAGAGAAGCCATAGTGGAAAATGAATAAGGAAGATTACCACTTAAGTTGTTTTTTGCCATATTTCTGCACAGATGATTGATTAGAAGTAAGCAACTAAACAAGACCAATTAAACAAGTCAAAATATGATTAAGCATACAGGCTCGTGAGGTTCGGCGGCAATTGGTAAGGAATCGTGTCATGAATATTGTTGTCGCTCATATCACTGAAAAGCATAGATGATCAAATCAACAAGTCAATAGTAAAATTTCGGAACCCCAAGAGCTTGATAAGAAAATGGCTTAGTAGTTTACTCACAGATTTTTCAATGACAAAAGACTTGAGAGCGCATAACCCATCGTCCCATTCAGCCCTAACCCAGAAATCTCACTATTGCAATAAGCAGTAAATCAGTTTAGTTAAAGCAACCAAGCGATTGAATGCTAAAAAAGAATCATCATTATCACTCACATGGAGACAACTGCAGACCCTTCACAGGTCACTCCTTTCCATGACTCTGCACATGGATCGCCGCCACTACCAATCCAACCAGTCAGCTGAGGAGGACTGTTCAATGAGGTGTATATAACTTGCAAAGCTTGAACTACAACAGTACAAAACAACAGTCAGAGGAATGACAACCATTTTCCAAACAATAAGAGTTTTCACCTCCTAAAGAGCAGAACTCAAACAAGAATAGCTGAAATCTCTGTAACTAAGCCAAATCTTCTCCATCACTCGAATACAAAACAAAAGAACATTGAGGAAAAACTCGCAAAACCATATTTTCTTTTCCAGTTTCATTCACTCAACTGGGTTTTCTCCAAGCTCAACAGAGCTCAATCGACACACACACACAACAAACAAATCAAAATCACTACAGAACATACACTAATCACATTTCAAACAAACAACCCAAATCCCCAATTTCCCAATCTCCGTCCCACAACCACAATACCAAATCCAGCAATCCCAGATCAAAAAAACAGAGCAGAAAGAGGGAAAAGCAATCCGATCAAAGAAAAAGGGGGGAAAAGCTGAAAAGAAATCAACCCATTACCCACCATCAGAAGCATCAGTAACAGCAAAAGCAAGTGGAATAGAAGCAAAGATCAAGAAGAAAAACAGCAAGCAGAAATCCCACAAAGCCATTAGAGCTCCAAACACATTCGGCAGTGCTCTGTGACCCTCTTCTCGTTTACGGGTTCAGAACATGCAGAAGCAAGAAAGAAGCAGAGGCAGCAAAGAAGAAGGAGAAAAGGGAAAAGGGTGAAGGGAGAAGAAGTTGCAAGAGCAGTTGAATGAGAGATCGGTGGGCAGTGGGAAGAAGCATCGCCATAAAAGAAAGTGACAGCTATAGAGAGAGAGAGATTCGAAGCTTATTGAAGAGTAATGAAGAGAGAGAAGAAGAAAAAATTGAAAAATGGGAAAATGGAGTAAGAATGTGTCGGCGAAAAAGGGAAGGGAAGATTAAAAATCTGGAAATTAGCGAAAAACAGGAGAAAGGTGAGTTTTTGTATGTAGGCCAAGGCAAGCAACGTATGAGTATATTTTGTTAAGCTTTTTTTAAAAAAAAATTATTCGAATTTATTGCTAGTGGTTTAAGATCCTTTAGTTTTTATGCATTTTGGAGCTAAATTTTTGGTCACGTCAACCTTTCACAGTTCACATAGTTCCAATCTGTTACGTAGTCTATCTTTTCAATTATATTATTTCTTTTTTCTTTCTTGAACTTTAACACAAGGGTTGGTAGCTAAAATATATAATTTAAGTCTTTAATCTTTTGGGCGTTTACTTAACTTAGTTCTTATGTTTTATTTGGTTGGTTGGGATTTTATGCTTTGTTTAGTCGTTCAAGATTTTGAGGGATTTGAAATTATAATGGATTTTCTATGAATTTCGTTTGTTGTCGTGGGAAGAAAATGATTGCTAATTATGTTTTTACTTTTTAAAAAGAAAATATTGAGAGAAATGATTGGATTTAGTAGAATTTGATGGTAAATTACTTATTTAATCTTGTTTTGATTGTTTATTAATAAATTAAGATTATAAGTCTATGTTAGTAAATATATTATTTCCTTTTTGTTTCTAGTTACCAACCAAACATGAATTTTTAGATACATTCCTTTCCAATTTTGTTCTTTCCAAATAAGATAAGGAATTTATATTAAAAAAAACATTTATGGAAGATTTTTAATTTCAAACCGTAGTTTAAAAGTTTTAATATAACCTCATATTTTAACATTCTTTTCAATTATACATTTACTCATTATGATATGGTTGTTAAAACATATTTATGATAGTCAACATGAGTATAGCTCAACTAACATAAAACTTAAACAAATAATCAAGAGTTTTATGATTTGAATACCTCCACCTCCATATGTTGTGGATATATATATTATATATATATATATATATGATAAACTTACCTTTTCTAAAAACAAAGAAAGAAAGACATTAGAAAAACGAAGACACGCAACACCAACTTAGGATATAACTGAGAACCGACAACCGAAAAGACAAAGGGTAGAGGGGATTGGGCTTCGGCCTTGGCCTTGGCCGAGGCCGACCTTGGGCACATGCCTGGGAGTCATCTGATTCTCCTTATGCTCGGTCCCTGGAGTCCAAGCCAAGTCTGGTTCAATCGAATATGATCCCGAAGTGTCTCCAAATGGAGGGAAAACCCTAAAAACCAACTCAGGTATAAATATTCTTCTTCAAACTTGGAGAAATGGTCTGAACATTAATTTTTGACATTTCTTACTTCATGTTAGCTAATTTAGGCATCAGAGTGAATGTGGCGAGCACCACATTAATGTGCAGTTTTTACTTATTTTGTAGGTCACGTCTTCCCCACCAAATAAATTCACTGTCGTTGTCACGTGAAAGTCAGGTGAATTTCTTGTCCAAATTTTGACATAAAAAAATATAAATTTAAATCATTTATTTAAACATCTACTCATTGTTTGTTAATAATATCATTTTGTATGGCTAAAAAATAATAACTTTATCTAGTCATATTGTTAGCCTCTGATTTGGGAGAAGTCGTCTCTCGCGACTATCAAATGGAGGAGAACATAGTAGCTTACCGTGTAGCTCAGAAAGTGATAGATTTTTTCCATAATCACACAAATGTTTTGAGCCAGAGGCGTCTTTCTCGCGGGGAAGAGAAGGGCTTGTGTTTTGGGCTCTTGGTTTCCCTCTTGGATTTTTCCTCTTATTATTTTTTTTTTTTGGGCAACTAGATAAATGGCCAAATAAAAATAGCTATTTTGAAAAATTGCCATTCTGACCAAAAGCTATTTTTAGTAAACTCTTTTGGCAACGAAGTGGACAAAAATACCCCTATCCAAATCTCAATTTATAAAATAAAATAAACCAAATACAAGAGAATCTAACTTACTTACCATACATCTAGCAAATCAATAACAGAAATTCAAACTAAATAGAATATAAATCTGGCAACCTAAATTTAAAACAAGAGATTTGAATTAAAAAATATAGAGAAAAAATAGGAGGACTTAAATTTAAACACGGTAATTTTTTGCCATATTTAAGGATTTTCCTAACAAATAAGATAACAAATATCAACCAATTAGCACAAATCCTCCCATTTGTGCTAATTTTCGAAACTACCATGTAATTTCTGGCATATCTGATGATCTCCCTAACAAATAAGATAACAAACATCAACCAATTACACAAGGAGAGTCGTAGATTTTTTTTTAAAAAAAAAATTGTTAACTCGTACCAAAATAGGAAGTGCACGAAAATGATTGAATCGGTTAACTAGTGTGTATTAATTACTAAATTCACTTGCACACAAAAACCGTATTTTCTTTTCCAAACTCTCGATAACCTAACTTCAAAGTGTAATCACTAAACTTGCAAATGATTTCAATCTTGAACAAGAAACCATTACTCACAAATGGTTACTAGAACAATAAAAAACATTCAAGTTTATAAAAAGAAAAATTATGCAAATACAGTATATTCAGTAAAAAAAATTATGCAAATACAGTGTATATAGTAAACTAACATATTAGACAACATGCAAATAATTTACTATGTAAAAAAATCAAATCATTTAAAAAATGAGAAGAAATCATTACTCACTATTCCCCTTCAACTTAATTCGAAAATTACGATTTAGTATTCACTTTATTTAAAAAAAAAAAAAAAATTAATTAATTAAACCCTTGAGATTCTTCCCAAATTTCTTCGGTTTGTGCAGTCTTTCCCATTCTCATATTCTTTCAACCATTACAAAGAAATTCTTGAGAAACCTTCGATTTTCTTTTGGACACTTTTCTCCATTCTATTCTTCCTCCAAAAGCTTTCATTTGGAAACTATTGAAGACTTTGAAAAAGAATTAAAAATATATACTTTGTGTTCAAAAATAAGGTACAAGGGAGAAAAATAACGATAGATAAATAAAAAATACAATATTTAACATACCTATGATGTAGATCAATAATCCTTACAATAGTGATATGAACGACAGAGCAAATAATGGATGATGACAAAAAGTTGGGAAAAACGATGAAGATGTTGATTAGATAATTAAAATCTAAGAATCTAATTGAAAATTAAAAATGAAAACCTAATTTCTATGTAATCTTTCACTTTTAATAAAAATAAAATCTGATTTTGATTTTTGAGAGGTAAGAGAGAGATAGATATTGTAATTCCTTGATTTAAGGATAATTTTTTTTTTTTTTTTAATAATTAAATCAGATAGTGGCCTCTAAAAAGGGTGTGAACGTGAAACTTGACTCAAGCACGAAAATAGGTTAAAAAACGATTTAGCTATTTTTCATTGAAAAAATATGTTTGACCATTTTTCAAAAATACAGCGTAAATTTGGCTATTTTTAAAAAATACAGTGTAAATCTAACCATTTTTCAAAAATACAGTGTAAATCTGACCATTTTTCTATGGTCGCCAACAATGTTCGATCAACCTTGTTCGGATAGATGATGAAGATAGAGAATTGTTGCTGTAAAAATCTTCTAGAAAACCAAAAAACATATATTTTTCGAAGAAAATAGGAAGAGGGAGAAATTGCACAGCGAAAAACTTCTAGAAAACAGATTGAAGATGGAAGAGGGGGAAAATTGATCCTGTAACTATTAGTTCCTTGATTCATGGGATTAGAGGTTATATATTTATTTTTTTAAAAAATAATAGATTCGGCTGCACAAATATAGGAGAGACGTGGGGATGACTGAAGGGTAAAAATGATATTTGGTATCGCACGAAAATAGGTTAGAAAATCCGATTTGGCCATTTTTCATTAAAAAATCTGGTTTGGCCATTTTCAAAAGTACCTGTAATTTTTGGCCATTTCCAAGGATTTCCTTTTTTTTTTTTTTTAACCTGGTTTTCCTCTTATTTATTGATGGTTGGTAATATTTTTCCTTAATTAATGAAATCTCTCTTTTCTCCAAAAAAAAAAAAAAAAAAAAAAAAAACTTTATTTTGTATTTTCAAATTAAATTTCTGCACATTTATGAAACATTTGACAATGTGCAACACACTCTTTTATTCAATCAACACTAAATATATTTTATAAATACTAATTCAAGCATAGTGAAATAGATATGACACCTATCGCTATCTTAAAAATATTGATTGTTAAATTAAAAAAAAAAGGATTAAAAAAATATATTATTATAGGTTATTTAACTTACCTTTCATTTTTATAAATAAATAAACAAACTTTTGCTGACACATATTGAAACTTTTTTAATGTTTATCATCAAAGTTTATGTATTAAATTTGTAATTTAAATAAACAAATTAAATGAAAGCATTAGAGATTCGAGAGAAATAAGTTATATTATGACCACTAGAGCTATACCTAAGGCTTTTTCTTTCTTTTGATAAAATCATGTTGCATTAATATTTATATTTCGTACAGTTTTAATGTGATATACGTATAGTCCATTAAATACTAAATTTATATTTAAATTTAAAAGAAAAACATTGGATGGCATTTATAGCATAGTACGATTGAGGGATTTAATTTCTCTGGTCAATGTGTCTTTTTTTTTTTTTCTTTATATATATATTATTTTTTTTTTCCCTTCTACTCTGGGATTGTTTTGGGGGAAATTATTGTGGCTGGTTGTTGATTGAAATTTCCACTTGCAGACACATGTAACTTAGAAAATTTTAGTTTACCAATTTGAATTTTACAATTTTGGTTTTCTCTTTCCTTTTTTTTTAGTGGCACAATTAATTTATTTTGTCATATTAAACCTTTGGACCTTAAATTTGAATAAGTTGTAAAATGAACTAAAGAGAAAAAAAAAAGTTGTGAAATTTATATTTTGTGTTAGCCATGAGTGTTTTGGCATGTCAAAAAAAAAAAAAAAAAAAACCGCAGAACCATACTTTTTTTTTTTTCTCATTTGATGCTTTTAAGTTGGACGTATTCAAGTTTCAAAAAAAAAAAAAAAAAGTTGGACGTATTCATTTTACGTTTAATTTAAGTATTTTTTTAACTTACGATTTAGGTATTCACTTCAATTAAGTTTGTGTTGAGAATTGGAGAGTGTCATAAAAGTTTCACTTTGTCTGTAGAAGAGAATGATCATAGATTTGTGGATTTATAAGGGAGAATAAGTATCTTCATTAATACGAGGCTTTTTGCAAATCCATGAGAGCTTATGTCCAAAATGGACAATATCATACTATTGTTGAAATTTGTGTTGTGTCCTTATCCTTAATAGTTGGAATATTTATAACTCTTTATTTTGATGAAGATTGTTATAAGTAATTTTGCATTATTGAAGAACAGATTGAAGCGGATGGATTCAATACGATAAAGACAAAAAGAGATCGAGCCCAAAGGAAAGAAAGGTTGTGGCCCAATTCACGGCTTCAGCCTCGGTCCAATGTCGAGGCCGACCTTAGGCTTTGTCATTGAGCCTTCATTGCCTTGCCCACAAATAGCATTGGGAAGTGATCCCCTGCCAGTCGGGTTCAATCAAGTTCCAATCCTAAATCATCCTCAAACAGGTAAAACCCTAAAGCAGATTAAGGTACAAATACTCTTCTTCAACCTTGGATAAGGGATTCTAGAATCCTACTTCTAAGCTATCATCTTCTATTCTTCTTCCTTTTGTTCTCTACTTGCCATACTCTAGAATCTCCTTGTTGACTTAAACATCGAAATAAGTGTGACAAGCACCACACCGGTGTGCAGTTTTCTTTATTTTACATGTCCGTCTTTTGCCTTCAAACAAATTTACTGTTATTTGTCAGACCAGATGCGTTTTCCCCCTCCGAAATTTGGCAACAACACAAATTTTAACCCTTATTAAAAATTTGTAATTGAATATGATAAAATTAAAATCATTGAATAAAAGGTAAAAACTGTACTATTTTCTTTTCAAGACAATCTTTTTTTTTTCTTTAATCACATTTTTTTTACCCAACAATATATGCTACTTTTGGTATTTTGATTTAGTTATCTTTTAAAAAATTTCTCAATTAAAATATTATGCAATACATCCATTGAAGTGTAATTGAGTTAAATTGGATTGATCAAACTAGAAAATAAATTTTGAAGGATGAACCAATCCAACCAATTTACCTTTCTAAACCGACTAATTATACAAAACTAATAATGAAAAAAAAAATACTAAAATTGACCAAATCAATCAAAATAGACTCGTATCATGACCAAATTAATTGATCAAAAGAAAGATAAACTATGTCCATTTCTTTTAACCATAAACGATGTGTAGTAACTTAGATAACAAGTTTACAATCTCCCTCTATCTTCATCTCATAATACGAGCAACACACAGAGAGAGAAAAAAAAAAGATTCAGTTACAAGTTTAGTCTTTGAATTTGTGTCAATTTCGTCTTTGAACTTTAAAAAGTTTCAAATAGGTCTTAACTTTTAATTTTGTGTTTAATTAGGTCCCTTTAATTTTAAAAATTATCTAATAGGTCCTTAAACTTTCACCTTTGTGTCTAATCAGTCTTTCAACTTTAATTTTGTGTCTAACAAGTCATTAACCTATTCAACGTTTTTTAAAATTCACAAGTTTATTGTCCTAATAGACATAAAATTCAATTTTATATCGAGTAGATTGATTAATTTTTTAAAATCGTGAATATGCAAGGGTATTAGACACATAATTGAAAGTTTGGAGACCTATTAAACATCTTAAAGTTTAGGGACTTATGAGACACAAAATTTAGAAGTTAGAGATCTATTAGACACTTTTTAAAGTTTAGGGATCAAATTAACACAATTCTAAAAAGTTCAAGGACCAAACTTGTTATTTAACCAAAAATATTGTATCAAATTTTTTTACAACATGTGGAAGTGAGAGATTCAAACCAGTCATTAGTACAAACTTTAAGTCGCAGTTAAGCTAAGCTCATGTCGAGGATGATATCAAATTTTATACTCTTACTATTATTTATTCACGATACCCCTTTTAAATCCACTCATTATACGTACATATGAAAACATTAATTATCTCCTTTTTCTTTTTCTCTCTCTAATTCCTTGCCTCTCTTTTGCAACTTTTTAATTTTATATTTCAATATTCTAACGTTCTTTGAATCACCAACCATTCCCTATACTTTTATTTTAAAATACACAAATTCTTAATTCTAATAAATTAATTAAATAACCTCTAAAAAGTAGGAAATATTTTGTAAAAAAGAAGCGCACTATGGAAAAAAAAAAATCAACGATTAAAATTGAATTACAAAGAATCAATGGAGGGTACGAAAAGGCAATGGTAATCTCAATAATTTAAAAGGGTAATATCGTCTTTTGGCATCCCCAATTAGTTAATTTAGTGACAATATCATTAGTAATTATGGTTTTCTTTAACTAACCTTTTGCTCCTTTTTCATCATTTAAATTATAAAATTTCAACGCGGCGTTTCAATAATCGCACTTATATATATGGAGAAGCCATGCAAAACCATTAATCATAATCTTTTGGAAAAATTTCATTTTTAACCCTAAACTTTAGGGGTTGTATCAATTTTAACTCTGGACTTTCAATTTCATCAAATTGAACCTTAAACTTAACAAGTTGTATCAATTTTAACCCTGAACTTTCAATTTCATCAAATTGAACCTCAAACTTATCAAATCGTATCAATTTTAACCCTAAAATTGCATAAGCGTTACAATGTATACCTTTGGTTAACTTTTTTTTTTAACCACCGTACGTAATTAATTATTTCTTTTTTTTTTCTTAATTCACATTGCATCTGAATTGGTTTCTTATAAATAAAATATTGAAGAAACTTTATTTTAGATGACTTTTTCTCTTTGTTGAGGATTTTATGAGAGTTTTTTTTTGCTGCTATTTAAGATTTCGAAAGAAAAGAAATTTTGGAGGTTTTTTATCTTCAAATATTCGCGGGTCTTTTCTTGTTGCTAAGAACTTTGTGAGATTTTTTTTTCCTTCTTTTAATGTTTTTTTTTTCTTGCTAATTAGAAGAATGTACAAATCTAGAAAACGGAAATAAAGAAATTTCGAGTTTTTTATTTCTCATATTTGCTAGATTTTTCTTGTTGCCAATAACTCTGTGACTTTTTTTTTATAATAATGAGAAGAATTGTCGGAGATATTTGATTTCTTAAAGAATTTTTCCAACAAATTTCTTACAAAACACAAACTCGGGTGCAATGTGAATTAAAAAAAAAAATAAAAGGAAATTGTCAATTACATATTTTAATAGCAATTCAAATGAAAAGTTGACAAAAGGTCTACATTGCAACATTTAGGGTTTAGGGTTTAGGTGAAGATGAAGGTGGGAGGAAAAAGAAAGAAGATGAGGAAAGAAAAGAAAAAGGAAAAAGAAAAATAAATAAAATAAAATAATATATATTTTAATAAAAAAAATTGTCACATTTATTTTCTGTTAGTAATTAATAGAAAATCTGACGGAGTGATCAAAATAGAACCAAATGCAAACCTCAGGGGTAAAACTATTGAGTTTGAAAACTTAAGGATCCAAATGCAACCTAACCTAAACCTCTGAGACCAAAAGTGTATTTTTTCAAAAGATAAACTAATCGAGGGAGTGATCCCCTACTGTCATTACAAAATGATCATGATGAAGGACTTGAACTAGTTAAAGGCTTCTTCATTATAATTGCCAGAAGACATGGTCGTCTGAGCATGAAGAGCGAGGATATGGGCAACATTGTTTGCTTCACGAGGTCTATATGAAGAGATCGAATATCGCAGTGGAAGCGAGTGATCGCTTTGTTTTGACTTTGACTTTGACTTTGACTTAAAATAACACTACATAAAAGAAACATACCGTATGCATTCTACAAGTTAAGCAAGGAAGATAAAGTTAATACCTTTAAAGACTCTCTTCAAAAATCACAACAACACTTCTTCTTTTCTCTCCTCGTACCGTGATTACGAATCGAACGTCTCTAAAATGTCTTCCTCACTATTCTCTGGCAAGGACCGATTATGTAGGAACCTTTTTGAAAGAGAGAGAATTTGAGTGTGCAGAGAATATTTTTGGTTTCTCTATATGAATTTGGGGTGAAAGAACTTTTACGAGAGAGATGAACTAACTCTTGTGTAACTCTCCTCATCCACTCTCCCACTCTCACCAATGTAGGGAAGTTATTTCATTAAATTTAATAAATTTAAATTAAATAATAAATAATTAATTAATTTTAATTAAATATCTTATATTTAATTAAATCTTTATTTGAATCATATAAAAATCCACATCTCTCTCCTAATCTATAGTTTTAATATGAATTTAATTCATATTAATTATTATTTGAATCTTATTCAAATATATCATATCTCTCATATTATATAGCTTAATTTTTTTTTTTTGAAATAAAAGTTGATTTTGAATCTTATTCAAAATTAACTTTATATTATAATGTAATGAAACACATTATATTAATTGTATCTTATACAATTAACCTACATTTCCTTATATAATTTGAACACTTAAATTCTTTCAAAACTCTAGATCCTTGTTTTACCTGTTGTGAACTAGTCAGGGGACCTAATGAACTTATAGATTATAAGCTCCAATGATCCGAGATTAATTAATTAAACTCTTTAATTAAATTAATCAACATTCATTAACTATGGGGCACTCCACTAAAGGCCCATAGTTGCCCTCTCATGCACTGTAGAACATGTTGCGTCCATGGATATAACTATTACAAGTAAGTCGATTCTTCACGAGTTGTTCGTAATTACAGTTGGGTCAAATTACCGTTTTACCTCTATAATTACCTCTTAACTCCTTAACTACCACTGATCCTCTAATGAACAATTTGTTTATAGTCCAACTATAAACCAAGTCCCTCTTGGACCAGTGAGAGGGTGGAGTCCCATTGTTCTAGACTCAGAGTCAACACTTAAGGGAACAACTCATCTACTTACCCTAAAGGCAGAAATGAGTGAATTCCATTTTACGTAGCTATGTTTCCAGCTCTCCACTCAGTCTTGTCTTCAAAATGGTAGGCTTATTGAGTCAACGACTCGAACCACTCTCACCCATACAAATCAAAGGACGAGGTTTCATAGACAGGAGTCCATAACTCACTTAGGATTGAGATCGAGTTACATATGGTCATCCTATGAAATATTAATCTTTTTAATCAACGTTGTTACAAAGAGAGATTAATTATTCCGTAGTCCACTATTATATAAATTCATTGTATAGGATACCCCCACTCACATGTCTCCACATGAACGATCTAGATCAAATCTTTGTATCTATTACAAAGTGGATCGTATACATAGTCTTACCGGGATAAGGTACCCAACCTTATTCATATATTATAGACCTTTTAAGTCATTACTTGAACTTGATCCACTGTATGTCAACCACATGTTGTTCAAGTTACATTAAATAACCTTGGATGTTCATTTATTGGATTTGAGTTATGCAAGTCTAAAAATCATAATAAAATAATCATGGGAAAAATACACTTTTAGTCCCTGACGTTTGGGTTAGGTTTAATTTTGGTCCCTGGATTTTCAAACTCAACAATTTAGCCCATGAGGTTTGGTTTTAGTTTCATTTTGGTCACTCCATCCAATTTTCTGTTAAAAACTAACAGTTTGCTGATGTGACACTATTTTTTTTATTAATTTTTTAAAATAAAAATAATAAAATATTATTGATTTTTATTTTTATTTTTTTCTCTCCTCCACTTTATTCTTCTTCTCATTCTTCTTCTCCTTCTTCTTTTTCTTCTTTTTCAACTCTAGCAGCCGATCGCCGGCTAGTTGTCGGCAACAAATTTTTTTTCCTTCATTTCTCATTCCTCTTCATCTTCACATTCCTTCTATTTTCGTTTACAAAGAAGAGAGGAAAAAAAACAAATCTGAAACTCATGCCCACACACAGATCCGTCGAGTTCAAACCCACGCCCACACACAGATGCGACTGACGAGTTTAGCATCCTCTGTTCACCAGTCACCTTCTCCGGTGACGGCAACAGCAGTCCAACCGAGCAACGACAACTTTTTTTTTCTCTCTCTCTCGTTGAGCAAGTGATTAAGGCAGTCCAGCTTCTCGTCTCCGGCTGTTTATAGTAGTACAACGAAGTGGATTTGTAGCAGCAGAGGCTGTCGAGCTTCTCGAAGTCGGTTTTTCGCCGACGAAGATGAGATTGTTGGGTTTTAATGTCCTAAAACTCGTAGTTTGTAAAACATTAAACATATTCTATTTTAAAATAAAGATGTTATTGAGGTTAATCAGTAAAGATGTTATTAAATAATTGAGTTACATAATATTTAACCTAAATCCAATAAACTAAGACCTTATGTAGAGACATAAGGTCAGCCCTCGTTTGCACGCATGAATTTCCCTCCGATTTTTTGTTTTTTGTTTTTTTTTTTTTGAATTTCTGGAAAATATGCACTGTTTCAGCCGCAATTCTCCATCGTTTTTGGCCAAATTTGGTCCCGATCTTCATCGTTCTTCAGCCTAAACTAGACTTGGACTTACAGAGACTTGATTTACAATTTAAATTGCCCAAAAACGCAGGGGCCTTTACATTTGATCGCATCAAAAATTGTAAATCTAAGGCCAATTAATCTCCAGTTCATAGCAAATTAACATCCATAATGCAATTAAATCCCACCTAAAACCAACACAAATTTTAATTCACAAATTAAAATACAGAGAAGGCTCTGATACCAATTGAAGGAATAAAAGCCCTTTCGCAGCGGAAACGATCAAGACCTTAACTCAGATTTTAATAGGAATTAAAATATCGTACATTGGCAAATTAAATCACAGCAAAATATAAAAAATAACATGCTGGAAATCTATTCTAAAGTGTGCTATTTCTCATTTAAAAAAATCCTAGATCTAATCTAGGAATGGATCCTAGTGATCCTAGATCAAGAACACTTACTTTGAATGACGTTCTTGATTTGTTTCGCCTTTTCCCTCACTATTTGAAGAAAATTCCAGCAGCAAAAGGATCTTGATCTTGCTGGAAATTCGACAGGAACACCACCACGTAAGTTGCACCGGTATCCTCTTGGGGTAATCGATGAAGGTGCTTGTGGGAGCAAGATTTCTAAGGCCGAAGAGAATTTTCTTCTCAGTTTTCTTTTTTGGAAAGAAAACGCAGAGAGTTGGGGATTGAGAGAGAGAGCTTTGCATGTGAGGGCTTGAATGTGGTAACCAACTGAACGAATGGGATTATACTGGGGGAGTGATTATTCTACAGATAAAACTTCTCACTCCCTAAATAAACTCCCCTTCACACGTAAACCCTAGGTAAGTAGAAGACTTTATCAGTTCAATTAACTGATAAACAAAATTAATTAATAATTCAAAATCTCATTAACTAATCTTTAATATTCATTATTAATAAACAAAAATTCTCTTAAAAAAAATATTCATTATTAATAATATAATTAATTTAACAATTAATTATATTAATTGTTAAAAAATTAACGTTGATGACGTGGCAGTGAGAGAAAATATATATATATTAATTTTTAATTAAACTAATAATAAATTAAAATTAAAATAATAATTAAATTATAAATATTAAAAACCAAAAAAAATTTCCTCTCTCTTATCTCTCCCCCTCCACAAAAAAACCCTCCCCCTTCTGGTTTTCATTCTTTCTCTCTCTCCCTCATCTTCTCGTCGGATGCCATCGTCGTCGCCGCCTCTCTCACCTTCTTTCTCTTTCCCTTCCTTCCCGTCTCTCAGCCTTCCCCTTCTCGCTGGCGTCCGACGATAGCCCCCGTCGCCTCCGCCTCTCTTCTTCTTACCCACCCAAACAAACCCACCCAAAAAATCTCTCTCTCTCTCTCTCCTCTCCCCCACCCCACGATACCCCCTTCTTCCTTAATGTGATTCTAGATTTGGCTGAGAATTACCTCGGAAGAGAACTCAGATTTGGATCACTTGTGAAACTGATCGAGTAAGTCCTCCATAGAATCCTTAACCTCCTTCTTCAGCCTATTCGTCCTCGGAGTCTTCTCCGTCCCTGAATTGATCAGTTGCACCATCAAGCCTCCAGAAAAAGGAGAACAAAATTAAAAAAAAAAACCACCGATTCTTCAAGAACTTTTAGTTGGAACCGAATCATTCTCACTGAGTCAAAGCTACAGAGAGTTAGTCGGAAAAGAAATCGAAATTTCCGGTGAAGAAAGAAACAAAGTCGTCTCTCTCTCTTTGTTCGTTTGTGTTGTAGAAGGTAACGACTATTTTAATTAAAGAAACAGAGTTGGAATCGAAGGGGGTTTATTTATGGTTGTGGGTTTCTCTGAAGGAAGGGAGGTGGGTTTTGTTTTTGAAGAAGAAGAAAAGGAAGGGGGTGGGTTCAATGGTTTTGAAGAAGAAGAAAAATGAGGAGGAGTTGGCGGTGACGGTGGTGGCAAGGAGAAGAAGGTCACCGACGGTCATCGGCGGTGGAAGGGAAAGGGGGAGGGGAATCGATTGGGGAGGAGAGAGAAGTGAAATATTTTTTTTATAATTATTTTATAATTATTTTAATTAAAAAAATAATTATTTTATTTATAACTAACTGCCACATCATCATACTCCGTTAAAAACTAACGACACAGGGATTAAATTGAACTATTTCTTTAATTTGGGGGACTTGATTGTCAGATTTTGAAACCTAGGGACCTATTAGAAACTGACCAAAAACATGAGGGACCAAAAAGATATTTTACCCTTAAATTTTAAACAATTTTTTTACAAAATATTTAGAAAAAAATGCATTCTTGAGAAACACTTAAACTAAAAGGTATTTCAAACAGACCCTAAATTGTTACTTATTGAAGTTCAAAAACTAAATTGTTACAAAATTGAAAGTATAAGGACTCAGTCCTTACAAATCAAAGTTCAATGACCAAATTGTTACTTTCATGAAAGTTTAGAGACTAAAAGTGACAAAAAGTACTTCACCCTAAAAAAGAACTTTATATTTGTCATGTATTAGAAAGGTTAAATTATCAAAAATACCCCTGAACTATGAGTTTGGTTTCAATTATACCCTTAAACTTTCAAAAAATTCATTCATTTTAGCCCTTGAAGTTTGAAGTTTGTTTCAAAATGACTCTTGAAGCCTTTTTTTACATTCAATTCATGGACAGAAAATGACGTGTTTTCATATATATTGTGGATTATGTGAATAGAGAACACATTCATGAAAAAGAAAAACAATAAAAACACGTCCATGAATTTAACGTAAAACAAGACTTCAATAGTCATTTTGAAAGAACCTTCAAACTTCAAAGGTTAAAATAAAACTTTTGAAAATTCAAGGGTATAATTAACACCAATGAAATAGTATAGGAGTATTTTTTATAATTTAACTAATTGGAAATAATGATGAAAATTTTGATTGAGACAAAAAATTATTGAAAGGATGGGAAAGAGAAGTGGAAAAAGGAGTGGGCCAGAGTTGCTTCCCAACGGCTAACTCAAAAGAAGTGGCTGAGTCAGAAACGAGCGAGAGAGAGACGGCCACCGACTAAGGCCTTTGTTTCGTACAAAATTACCAAAATGTTCAGTTTTGGACTCTTCCCTTTTTTGACTTTCCAATGGCGTCTTTGACTTTTCACTTTCTAAAATACACCTCATAATTCATAAAATGCATACCGTGTGATCGCGTGGGCCCACTCCCCAAGTCCATTTCCGCCCAAGATTATTTTTGACCGGAAAAGAGATAGTTACATCTTTGAAATTTATTCTTTCTAGCCGACATTAAAAATCGAGCATAACTTACCAACAAGAGCATGACTCCATTGACATAGAGTTTATATCTTGACCGGTAGATCAAAGGTTTAATCTCCCACCTCTATATTTTTTTAAAAAACGAGCATAACTCAATTAATTGGAAGAACATATATATTCAATTAAGAAATTAGAAATTTGGTCTTCATATGTTGTTAAACTTTCACGTCAAACTATTATTTAACGAGTTAAAAAATGAAAACTTATACTGCAATCATGTTCAACTAAAAAAAATTAAATAATATGTTTATTTGTTGCGAGATGTCGTTGGTTCAAATCCTACCAAGCGTGATTATGTTCTTGTTAGGTCTAAATACAATGAAATAACTTCACTAACTTGACACAACAATGTTTGAATTTTACACTCACCTGACTTCACATGACAACAACGGTAAATTTATTTGAAGGGGAAGACATGACCTACAAAACGAGCAAACACTACACACTGGTGTGGTGCTTGCCACACTGACTCTAATGCTTAAGTGCAAAGAAGTTGATCAGATACGACAAGTAAAGAGCTAGAGGAAAAAGAATGAGTTCAGAAAGCTAAGGCTCATAATCCCTTCTCCAAGGTTCAAGAAGGATATTTATACTTCAATCCCTTTTTAGGGTTTTTCCTTCGTTTATGGACGATTCTAGGTCGAACCGAGCTCCTCCAAGACTCCAGGGAACTGAGTACAGGGAAAGAGACTCAACTCACAAACGTGGGCTAAGGCAGGGTAGAGGTCGAGGCTAGAGATTGGGCCAAAGCCCAATCCCCTCGGCCCTCTGTCTTCCCCGTGGTCTGCTTCCCAGTTGTATCTCAGGTTGGTGTTGTGCTGGCCTCGTTGATTCCTTGATTTCTAGAACGGTCCAAAATTACCTATAACAACTAGCAAATTGATTACATTTTAACTTGATACTAACAATTACAGTGTAAATAACAATACATGCACTATATATAAAACAAATATTGTAAAATAATATCGTCAATAAGTAATCGAGACACACTTAATTACAAAGTGTTATTTTGAAGACAAGTATTCTGCACAAGTTGCAAGTAGACAACATTAATTGTCTTAGCATGATACAATGACTAATTCGGGTAAAACAACAACCTCAAACTATCCAGATCTAGCAGAATTCTTGAATACTTGCTCCCAACTCAACTTAAGATCAAAAGAAAGAAAGAAAGAAGAATGCTTCAAATAGAATGAGATGATTCAAAATGAAGAAACAAGTTGTTGTTTATAGGCTAGCAACTTAGTAACTCCAAAGAACAAAATAAAAAAAATTGAAACATATGTCAAGCATAACTCAATTGAGTTATAACAACAAATTTTGTAAATGAAACGTCCAATTCATTTTGATGTTTCAATCCATTTCAAAACTTTTGATGAATTGAATTTACACATCACTTTCTTTCACCTTCTATTTGTAATAATATCCAACAAATTAATCAAAGGTCGATCTGATCACCGCGTGTTTGTATTGTAAATATGCAGTTATGCATAATCAAACCAAAATGATAGGAATTAGACCTAAGACGATTCAAAATATAAAAACAAAAATCATTGAGATTTGTTTGAAAGGAAAAAAAAAGCTCTAAACCTAAATAAACATCCAAATTACCCATGAATCTAAATGACCAAGAGAATTGGCAACTCTCTAATAAATCTATACACTTTAAAAAGTATATATTGAGCTTTTCAACTCCCAATTTTTTGTCAAATAGATCTTTAAACTTTCAAAGTTTCTGATCAATTTTTGAAATTTCAATTTTATCTCGAATGAGTCTTTGATATATTATAAAAAAATTTCAATTTTGCATCTATTAAGCTTGTGAATTTATTGAAAAATATAAAAAAAACCAATAATTTATTAGACACAAAATTGAAAAAACAAATTAAGGGCCCATTTGGAATATGAATGCATTAAAAAAAAAACATTTTGTATAAAAATTGTTTAGAATTTAAACACTCATATGTTTGATTACCTTTTCTCATTAGTGTTTTTATAAACAACTTAAACTATTTTTAAAAATTTTGGTTTCGAGTGTTTTTTTCAAAATGGTTTATTTCTCAATATCATTTTTTAATAAGTCATTTTTAGTGGTTGTCAAACACTATAAGTTTTTCCAAAATGATTTTTTTTTTCAAAATTAAACACTTAAAAAGTTAAACCAAACATACCCTAAATGTTTTTCAAGTTCAAATATCAAGTAAACACAAATTTTAAACTCAGGAATTGAACTTGTAATTTAATAAAAATAATACATTTTTTCCACCACATTCCCAAAATATATATTAAGTTAAATTATAAAAAAAGCCCCTAAACTTTCAAAAGTTTCATTTTAGCCATTATATATATATATATTTCCTTTTTTGAGTTCAAAAATATTTGAGGATCGAGGTTTTTGAACCTTTGACCTCTTGATCAAATGGTACATGTCAATTACCAACGATGCTACTTTAACATCTAACATCTGGATCAATGTTTTTATTAATTCTAAGTTTTCTTTTTTGGTTGAACAAAACTTCCCTGCATACCGGTATGTAGGGATCTCCCTACATACCCCATTAAAATCTTGACAACTAAGAAAGAGAAAGGGAGAAAATGAGAAAATTTGAGAAATTTTTTTTATCTCTCCTAGTTGTCAACATTTTAATGGTGGTATGCAGGGAGATCCCTACATACCGGTATGTAGGGAAGTTTTTTCCTTTTTGAACAAAACTTCCCTGCATACCGGTATGTAGGGATCTCCCTACATACCCCATTAAAATCTTGACAACTAAGAAAGAGAAAGGGAGAAAATGAGAAAATTTGAGAAATTTTTTTTTATCTCTCCTAGTTGTCAACATTTTAATGGTGGTATGCAGGGAGATCCCTACATACCGGTATGTAGGGAAGTTTTTTCCTTTTTGAACAAAACTTCCCTGCATACCGGTATGTAGGGATCTCCCTACATACCCCATTAAAATCTTGACAACTAAGAAAGAGAAAGGGAGAAAATGAGAAAATTTGAGAAATTTTTTTTATCTCTCCTGCATACCGGTTATATTTTTTTAACTCTTATTTATTTATTTATTTTTGTTGAAATAAGACTTTCATTAAACACTAATAGAAATTACAACCACCCTCATCAAGAAGAGAGAAAACAAAAGAGGGAATTCCAGGGGCCCAAAAAAACTAGCATTCTCCCTCGCAGGGGAGGTCCTCTGGAAAAAAAATCACAAGAGAGGGAGAAAGATTTTTGAGCAACAAAGTGAGCTGCTGTGTTGGAGCTTCTCTTGCGATGGTGAAAAATCACAGAGACGAGCACTAAAGAGGAGTAGGAAATTGCCTCCACCAAATTCTTCGTCTCTGTCAATTCTTTAGAGACGCCATTGATGGCGTTGATAACCTCCTTCACATCTGTTTCGACTTCCAATCTGATTCAGTTTTGAACACAGGTATTTGCTATACAATCCCTTCTAAAATCACCTTGGCTTCCATGGATTTAATGCTCCATTTTTTCTCAATTTTTTGCAATCCCACCCCAACCAAGGATCCACTTGAATCATGAACTATCCAGCCAATGCCTCCACTATTCGATTTGTTCATCCACGAGGCGTCAATATTCAATTTCTAGCAGTTTGGCTTGGGACATATCCAATGTTCCTGATTCACTTGGTTCCTCGGTTCGACAAGATTTTGATATTCCAGGTACCTCTTCTTTCTTTCTTGCAAGTTGGCTTCAATAGTAGAAAACAAGAGAATTTGAGACTGCTGAGACTTTGAAACTGAGGATTTGTTTCTATGGTTCCAAATCGCCCACATTATGATGACGCCTTTCGATTTCCAATCCGATTCCAATGATCCATGGTTGACCAATTATCCCTACACAATGAAAACAATGGGGATGAATTTGGAATAAAAGTCCTCCACACCTCCTTTGAGATTTTGCAGTCCCAAATAAGGTGATAAGAGGATTCAAGTTTTTTTCCACAAATAGCACAGAGGGGGTTAAGGTCTATCCCTTTCTTCCTGATGTTAACTTTGTTCGAAATATTGTCGTTAGTTATCTTCCACGCACAAATTTTTGCTCTTGGAATAGCTTCAGTTGGCCATAGCTTTTTCCAAAGGGAGACAAGCTTGTTGTTATTCGATTGTGCCTCTTCCTTTAGATTTGAAGATTCCATGGCCAGCCTGTAGGCGCTTTTCACCGTGAAGGATCCTTTGCTGTTTGGGTGCCATATGATCTCATCTTTAAATTTGACATCTCCTAATGGTATGTTTAATATAGATTCAGCTTCTTGATGGCTGGAATTTTGGCAAATAAGGTCCTCCCTCCATTTATTGTTCCCATCAATGAGGTACTTTATTCTTTGGCCTTTCAGGTCCTCATTAAGGATGTTAAGCTTGTAGGTGCTCTTGTTGGAGATCCATGGTCTTTGTCAATGATAATCGATTCTCCATTGCCAACTTTTCATCTATAGTCATTCTCAAAAAGCTCTCGCCCCCAGAGAATGCTTTTCCAAGTTAGAGAAGAGTTAGTCCCTCTTTTAGCTTGGAGGAAGCTCCCATCTCCAAAATATCTGCCCCTAAGGATCTTGTGAAGAAGACTGTTTGGGTTTCTTAAGATTCTCTAGCTTTATTTTGCAAGCATTGCTTGGTTAAAGAGAACTATCTGTCTGAATCTCATGCCTCCCATTTCTTTGCTAGCGCACATTTTCTTCTAGCTCATCCAGTGACTTTTTCTTTTGTCTCCTACTAATCCCCACCAAAATTTGGCGCATAACCTGTCAATTTCATTGCAAATGTTAGTAGGAAGACGAAAACAACTCATCGTATATATTGGGATAGCTTGTGCCACTGATTTGATAAGCACTTCTTTGCCCCAGAGAGAAAAGCTTATCCTTCTAGCCTTGGAGGGTTTTTCCCCTCCGTCTTTGATATGGTTGAAAATCACTCCATTGTTTCTTCCTGACTGCGCTGACATTCTCAAATAGTAGTCAAGCGAGACAGATCTTTTGATGCCTAGCGAGGTTTCACAATTCCTTCTATCTTTCTCCTCCATGTTTTTGCTAGTCACGAAGGTAGATTTGTCTAGATTTATGGATTATTGTTGTTATGTTTGTGTTAGTCTACATATGTGGCGGCCTAACATGTGCCACAATTACTATTTAATTATTATTTATTTATTTTATGTTTAAATATTAAAATAAAAATTCTATTTGGAGGTTGGAACCAATGGTGAATAGTGCAAACAAAGAACAAGCATAGTAGGAAAACAATGATCTACAAGGAACCATGTTAGGTGCCTGGTTTGATAGTCAACGATACTCTAATATTTCATAACTTTTTATAGTCATAATTTACTTGCTAATTAGTAATTGTTGATATGAACCTAGTTCAACCGACATAAAATTTATATCATCGACCAAAAGATCGAAGGTTTAAATCTCCACTCTCATGTTGTTAAACTAAAAAAAATTTATTAATTGCATTAAAAAAATTACTTATTAATTGCTCCAAGCGTTTTGCTTCCTTGCACGCCATTTTTCACTTTCTTGCTACTTTGATTTCGCGAGTCAGGTCTTCTTCATTTGCTTCATCTCTAAAGGATCTTCATTCTCCAATGTTTCTTTTGGCGAATATTTGCAACTTGATTTCAATTCGCCTCGATTCTTCGAATTATGTTTTGTGAAAATTTTAGTTTACTTCAATGTTTTTTTTTTTGACAATATGTGGGGTGGGGAGATTCGAACCACAAACCGTACAACTTTATGCCAGTTGAGTTATACTTCTATGGGCCAGTTTACTTCAATGCTGGGAGCACATAAACTTTTTTTTTTTTTTTTGGATATTTTGATTAATTTATAACAAATTTTATTTTATTTATTCAAATAGATTATTATTTTTTCTAAATAATATATCACACCATAAATATGTGATAAAGATTTCAACTTACACAATTTAAAGAAGATAGATGTAAGCTATGCTCATAGACATTAACGATTTGAAAATGTTGTTCATACATTCAGCAATTTAGAAGTTCAATAAATCGTATTAGCAATTTTAATATATGGTATGGGGTGGGGGGAATTCTACAATCAATTAACTTACCAAATTTTAAAATTTAAGAGTAAACTAGGAAAAGAGATTTAAAACTTTAGTCCTTGTTTGATAGGCAATCTAGATATATTTTGCTTTATGTTTTCAGATTCACACAATGAATATGTGTTTAACAAATGTATTTATAGTATCTGTTTTCAAATTATGTGATTCAAATAATGAAAATTTTGAAAATAACATTTTTTAGGTTTTTAGTATCTAAATTTTGAATTTGAAATTTTAAAATGTTGAATTATATTTTAAAAAAAGATAAAGATTTTAATAAATATAGTATTTCATGTTATAAACTCGGTTCATTTTTGTTAAATCAAAATATGTATGATATAATATGTTAAAAATTATATGATAATGTAAAATAATAAATTAAAAATAAAATTTTCTTAATTTAATTTAAGACAAACAAGGACGCACTTGTCCCTCTTTATTTCTTTCTCCATTTACTATATATTTTTATCTAGTCAAATGTGAATTCTCAATAATGCTAATTAAAATAATAAATAATCATTTGGCCAAAGTAAGTATAGTAATTATTGGTATATACTTTTGACTAAAAAGTCAGAAGATCAAATCTCCTCTAGTTATTGAACACAAAATAATAATAATAATAATAATTTAACAAAAAATTGTTTGAAATTTGTGACCATCAATGGACTAAAATTGAACAATATCAATCAAACTAACCAAATCAAGTTGGATAAACTAAAATTGTCAATTCATTACCATATAAAATCAAACTAATTGATAATGGTAATTCGAACCAACTAACCGTAGCACTGATGATTTTTTCTCCCAAAAATTTCAATTTCAACTTACCAGTGTATAAATGATTAGAGTACTTTTTTTTTTTTTTTGAAAAATAAATGATTAGAGTATTTGATACTATTTGCTATATGCTTTGCTTTAAGAATGGAAAAAAAATGTATTAAAAGATAGTATAAAAGGAATTATTTAAAATTTTATTTTATTATTATTTTTTTTTTGCAAACATGGACATATTATTTTTAATTTCTTTAAAAAGTTTTAAATTTGAATCCGCTCACTCCACAACAATTTTTTTTTTTAGATTATTAAACAAATATTCAAGCCAATTTCAAACTCCCAATAATAATTAAAAATCGTTGATGATCAAATTTCGCTAGGTAAATTACCTTCCTCCACGTGATAATCGACGGTGAATTTGTTTGAGAACGGGGAAAGACGTGGCCTGCAAGATGGAAAACCTGCACACCGGTGTGGTGCTAGCCACACCGACTCCGATGCTTAAGTCAGAAAACGGAAGTAGGAGGGCTAGAGAGTAAGAGAAAAGAGTCGAGAGTTCGGGTCCCCTTCTTCAGTGGCGAAGAGGGGTATAAATACCAGTTCATCCTCCTAGGGTTTTTAGGGATTCAGAGGCGTTTCGGGACAAACCAGGCGGAACCGGGACGGCTAAAGGCGGTAGGGACCAAGAGGAGTTGGACGGGCTCGACCCGCGCGAGCGGGTCAGGGGTCGGGCCAAAATCCCGACCCCTTCGGTCTTGGCCCGTCCCGCTTGCCGGTTTCGCCTCTTGGGTCCATCCCCCAGCTCGATTTCTCCCCGATTGTCCTCGTCAGCTCCCTGTATATCGGGGTGATCCAAAATTGCCTATAACAAAAATCAAATTTAAATCTTGAAGGCCAAATATATCACTTTAGAAAAAAACGAAGGATTAAATAGAAACTAAATTTAAATATCAATGACCAAAAATGACCAAATGAAATTATATAGACAAAAAAATGTATTAAAAACTGATATAATTTATAAAATTAAAACCATTGCTCGGTATTAAATTTTCATCTACATGTCGCATTTCCACATGTCTATGGATTCGACAAAGACATAGGGGTGGATCGACATTTTCATTATATCAAAAAAAAAAAAAGATGAAACATATAAAATTAGCAACAAAAAGTCACTAATGTGAATATAATATAAATACAAAGTATTTTAACTTGTTTGAAAGGTGTAAAATGTTTACTTATCAATTTAAATTTTTTTTTGAAATTTTTTGTTTATATAATTTTTCCAAAAATATTTATAGATATCTACATTGACATTTTATCAATATGTTCATCGACATTTTATAAAATTGAGATCGCGACATTTTCACCGAGATTTTATACGTTATTGCTCTATGTCTCCTAGGCCGTGAAATGGGAGAGGAAGCGAATGTCTCCGGAATCATTGGAAGAGGAAGGCATCGAAGAACGGCGTGGATTCCAAGGCATTTTGTTACTCACTTTCCGAGCTTTGAGTGAGAACCAAAATCACCTAATCCTTCCAAATGAAGCTCAAGAAAAACACACACACAAGGACAATCATCTTCCTCCTCAATTTCTTTGCTTGTTGAATTTCAATGCCTTTGAGGTGAATATTTAAGGACAATTTTTTTTATTAATATTATAGTTTTTAAAATCTATTGTTGAAATATAGTTAGTTTGACGCTTATTATTAAAATTAGGGTTGTCCTTTAGCATTAGTGACTTGTGATCTATCACACGACCTAAAATTCAGGAGCTCCAAATTGGAAAAGTTGCATAAAAAAAAAAAAATCTTCCATAGCTAACGTGTGTGCCTGGAAACAAATAGAGGTTGACCAAACTTTTCTCTCTTATCAATTTCTTACCTTTTCAACAAAAACTCTTCCAATTCCTTATTTTGTCAATTTCCATGGCTAAATTAAACATCAAGCCTTTTAATTTTCTCCTTTATCATCGTCTAAGAAATTCAATTGTAATCAATTATCCCTGAAAAAAACCACTATATTTATGGGGTTTAACCGAAAAAAAAAACTTATTTATACTCATTCTAGTTTTAATCTTTTTCAATTATACTAAACTCAAATCATCTAAAACTCTACAAGGAAGATTCCTACCCACTACTAACTATTCTTGTGACAGTTGCATCCACAGGAAGAAGCTTTTCCAAATGGAAGTTGTTGAACACCTATATGCGCTAAAAAGGCTTAATGAGTTAGTATTGATAGCAATTGAGAATGATATTTTGGAGAGAATTGATTATAAAGAGTTGATTGACGATTTTGCTTCAAAGAAAGTTTGAAGGATGACACATTTTCTTAGTTTTATATATTTTGTTCTTTTTTCTTTGTAAGAACATATCTTACAATTTTGTAGGTTATAATTTTAGGGTCTCGTTTTGAAAAAGATCACATGGTCCCATCTCATTTGGGACGGGCCTTATTAAAATATCGTAGGTTTAAATTTTCGATCACGACCTTGGAACACGTGTTGCATATTGTCTGATGTGACAATAATTAAAAAAAAAAGATTTCACGAATGAGACGACTTTCGCACAATTATGTAACAAATGTAGTATTGGTGAGGTGATGTAGGCGTGACCTTTCTTTTTTTTGTTCTCATGTTTGAACCCAGTGGCTACAAGTTTAAAGTTTTTTTTTTTTTTTTTTTTCGTTTCTAGTTTTTTATTTTTTAAAATTTCAGCAACTTTTTATATATATATTTTCTTGTTTCACTTTTCTTTGATTTTTTTTAGATAACTTTACTTTGAAATTTGAAGTTTAAAATATAGGTAAAAATCAACCATTTAATTTAATGTTATTCATTTTCTTTATATTTTTATTTTGGATTATAAAACTATTATAACCAAATTTTTAATTTAGCTAATTTAACTAATTATAAACAAAATGTGCAATTTATACCTTAACCTTGTGAAAAAGAAGAAATAAAATTATAGCTTGGCTTGGCCACGAAGTTCTTTCTCCTCATAGAGGGTAAAATCAAAACATGCATTTTGTCCCACATCGGCCAGTCTTGAGATGATGGAGTGGAGAGGAGACTATAAAAAGGGAAGGACTACGGAAGGGAAAAGCATACCTTTCTCGGCCTTTTGGCTAAGATCAAGTGTAGTATCTGTTCTTATCAGTTTAATATCTGATACGTGGGCCATCGGCCCACATGATATTAAATTTATTTTTTTAGGGGGAGGGCCCACCCACAGTAGCTTGCTGCTGGGGTTCTCGAGCGTCGCCTAGGCGTTGCACTACAGCCCAGGCCTGGCGTACCCCTCCAAATAATAGTTCCAACGTTTTGCTTCTTGCTCTGGGCCGTTGCCTTTCTGAAAGGCCGAGTAATAATTGGGCTTGGCCTTTTTATTAAAAAGTAAAAATTTGAAAATTTGAAATGAAATAATAATGATTGGGCTTCTTTTTTAAATCACAAATTGGCAATCGACTATTTTCACGAAATTCAAAATTGAAGATATTATAATTTCGACTCCACTCAAAGGAAGAAAAAAAGACCTACATATCAAAACATCAAAAATATAAATATAAGTAAAAAGAGACTATTTTATCAAGACAAATACTAATCAAAATAGAGTGGCAGCATATCTTGAAACAACTATAGATCATTATATCTAGACAAAGCGAGACTTCGACCATTGTGGACAAAAACAGATTCGTTAACTCTTTTTGAAACTTCTAGAAGGAAATGACCAATTTAACAATGAAATACAACTTATTGTTGATGACATTCAATCATATATTGATTGAGTGACCTTGTCGAAGACTTCCTTTTCGTACCAAGATGTTATAACAATGTGGTTCATAACTTGGCTACCCATACACTGAAAACGAAGTTTGAAGGAATTTGGAGGGAAGAACATCCACTTTCAAAGAATGAAGCTGTTTTACGGTACTCGCTTTTTTTTTTTTTTTTTTTTTTTTTTTTTTTTTTTTTTGAGTACATCAACATTTGGGGATGGGGGACTCGAACCTCTAACCTCATGGTCGAGGGTACATGCCAATTATCACTGAGTTAAGTTCGCTTTGGCCAGTACTCTGGCTCTTTATCTTTACTTTCTTGATTTTTTAATGACTATTTTATTGAGGTATAATTATATGATCGAGACACCCATCATATCAAAGCAACTCATTATAATGAAGTAATCAATGTTTTGAGGTAGCTGATATTTCAAAACAACTATTATAGTGAGAGTCAAGAAAACTAACATTTTGAAGTTATATTAAAACAACCAATACTTTGATGCAACCATTATATCGAAACAATCACACCAAAAGACAATAAATCCAAGAAAACCACATTGAGAATTATTATTAGGAAAAAAATCATTTGTGACCCTAAACTCAACTGATTGTATCAATTTTAACCCTAAACTTGTAATTTCATCAAATTGAACTCTAATTTTGGCATATTGTATCAATTTTACTTCTAAACTTTCAATTTCATCAAATTAAACCCCAAACTTAGTAAATTGTATTAATTTTAACCCCAAACTTATATAAGTGTTACAATATTGACTTTTGGTTAACTTTCTGTTTAGACCACTATAAAACACGAAATTAACTATTTCTTTTTTTTTTTTTTTTTTTTTTTTTTTTTTTTTTTTAATTCACATTGTACTTGGATTGGTTTCTTAAAAAAAATTGGAGAAACTTTTTTTTTTTTTTAAAAAAAAAAACTTTGCTGCTGAGAAGTTATACACGAGTTTTCTCTCATTTTCTTCTTATTGTGTTTGTGGAATTTGTTGCTTTTTTTTAGCTACTTAGAAGAACATGCAATGATGGGAAAGAAATTTTGTGATTTTGTTCCTTTTCATTTTTATATGATTTTTTCTTGTTATTGTGAACTTTGTGCATTTTTTTCTTTCTTTCTTTTTCTTCTTTTTTTTAGGACATAGTGCTAGCTAACGCCTCAAACCAATGCTTATTGTTAATGAAGGAAGGAGGGCACTCTTTATTTTTTTTGCTGCTATCTAAGATTAAGAAAGCAAAATAATTTTTGAGGTTTTTTCAAACGTTTGCTAATTTTTTTTTCTTGGAATTTTTCTTCCTCCTTTTGCTTTTGTTTTTTTCTTAGCTAATTAGAAGAACATGCAAATGTAGGAAAGGAAAGTAAAGAATTTTCGAGTCTTTTATTATTTTTTTTTGGAGGAGGCTAATAACAATGAGAAAAATCAATCGGGAGAAATTGATTTATTCTAATGAAGATTTTCTCCAACAATTTTTTTTTTTTTTTTTATAAGAAACCAACTCAGTTGCAATGTAAATTAAGAAAATAAAAGGAGAAAATTTTCAATTACATGCTTTGATTAATACGATTCAAATGGAAGATTAATTGAAGGTCTACATTGCAACACTTGAAATTTTGGATTAAAATTGATACTATGACGACCCGACGAATATGAGTATTTCTGGAGTTTTACTTCAGATATTTTAGTTTTTGTTTTATGGCATTGACTTATGTTTTGGGTCCGTTTTGAATAAATGAAAAGTTATTTATCTTACGCTTTGTTTTTTTTTTTTTTTTAAAAAGATTTTCTATGTACTTATGCATGTAGTAGCAACCCTCTGCATGTTCCTAGTTTAGTTGGGTCGTTACAGATACACTCTAATTAAGCTTAAGGTTTAATTTGATGAAATTAAAAGTTAAGAAATAAAATTAATACAACCTACTAACTCTAGAATCAAAATTAATTTTTTCCCTTACTATTTCAAGCCTACTAACATCACAATGAAACCAAAATAAAATGACTTTAAAATACTTTAGGACAATTATTTGAAATTGGAGGGAGATGGAGAAAGGGAGGGTTTTTGACGAGGAGAGGGAATTGTTCATGTGAAGAAATAAGGTTAAATTATAAAAAAAATACTCATGAACTGTAAGGTTGTTTTCAATTATACTTTTGAACTTTCAAAAGTCTCTCATTTTAGTTCTTGATGTTTGAATTTTGTTTCAAAATGACTCTTAAAGGTTTTTTTCCGTTAAATTTTTGAATGGAAAATGACTGTTTGCATATGTATTATTGCTTATGTGAATAGATTTGAACATATATGGAAAAAAAAACAATTAAAATGTTAGACAAGAATGAAGAGAACTAGTACAGAGAGGAAGTGATGTAAAATGAAGTGCTTGTGAATTTCATTCAAAGTAGGCCTTATATAGGCTAAAAAATACACAATAAATAGTAAAATAACAACCCAAAACAAATTGCAAAAGAATAGAACAATCCTATAGACTAAACATAGCTAATTCTATTTTTAACACCCCCCCTTAAACTAAAACTATGCAATTTAGTATTTAGTTTAAAGAAGCATAAGAAACCACCCAAGCAAACTTCGAAGCTTCACAAATGTTGCTAATTTGAGAGGCTTGGTTAAAATATCTATCACTTGATCTTCACTTTTACAGTAGCTTAGGTTGATAATTTCATCATTTGTAAGATCTCTTAAGTAATGGTATCTTACATTGATGTGTTTGCTTCGTCCATGCAAGACAGGATTCCTTGAGAGCTTTATTGTCGATGTGTAATCACAATGGATGCTAGATGCTTCTTCTTGCTTATAATGTAAATTCTCAAGAATGTTTCTCAACCAAATGGCTTGACATGCGCATAATGTTGCTGCTGTTGAGGATCCCACATCGGAAAGATTGGTGGAGACCTCACAATATATAAGCTTCAAGGGTCACTCCACTCATTGCCAATTGGTTTTGAGATGGAAGCCCATATAATATAATATGGTATCAGAGTCCATTAAACCCAAATGGGTATTCAGTCCAATAAAAAGAAATTGGGATCCACCATCTTGAGGGGGGCATGTTGAGGATCCCACATCGGAAAGATTGGTGGAGACCTCACAATATATAAGCTTCAAGGGTCACTCCACTCATTGCCAATTGGTTTTGAGATGGAAGCCCATATAATATAATAGCTGCTACAAGTTCAGTTTCAGTGGTAGATAATGTGACAATTGGCTGTTTTTTTGGAAGACCATGAGATAGCTCCTGAACCAAGCATGAAAACATACCCTAAGGTAGTCTTTCTATCATTTAAATCTCCTGCATAATCACTATCGCTAAAACCAACAAGGTTTAGTTCTCCTCTTCTTTGACAAAGTAAGTCAAGATCAGGAGTCCCTTTTAAATAACATAAGATTCTTTTGGCAGCAAGGAGGTAAAGTTCAGTTGGAGATTCCATAAACCTAGTAATTAAATTTATAGCATACATAATATCAGGCCTTGTAGCTGTTAAGTACATCAAGCTTCCAACCATTTGTTTATAGAAAGTACTGTTGACCTTCTTTCCTTCATGGTCCTTTGTGAACTTCAAATTGGGTTCAACTGGAGTTGTGGTTGAGTTGCAATTCTTCATTTGAAACCTGTCCAAGATCTCCAGTGCATATTTCTTCTGATTGATGAAAATTCCCGCTACTGATTGTATTACCTCATTGCCGAGAAAATAATGCATCATTCCTAAATCTGTCATTTCAAACTCTACCATCATGGACTGCTTGAATTCTTCAAACTCATAATCGAGTCATTTCCTGGGTAAATCAAATCATCTACATACAAACATACTATCAAAATCTTGTTTGGATGTTGAAATTTAATAAAGACAGTATGTTCATATGGACATTTTTCAAATCCAACTTTAATAAATTCAACTACACCAAGCCCTAGGAGCTTGCTTCAACCCATACAAACTTTCTTCAAGTGATATACCTTTCTTGCATTACTTTGTTGAACATATTCAGGGGTTGATATATGTTAGCTTCTTCATTCAAGCTCCCATGCAGAATTTCACGTCCATTTGAAGAATTCTCCAATTGCTTTGTGCTGCCAATACTACCACCATTCAAATGGTATCATGTCTTGTAACCGGAGCGAAAACTTCATTGTAGTCAATGCCAATTTGTTGCTTGTACCCTTTTCCAACAAGACGAGCCTTGTATTTGTCTACTTGGCCATCTTTATTCAATTTCGTTTTGTAAACCCATTGATAGGTGATAACTCTCCAAAAGAGAGTTATTTAGGCCTTATTTCTATAGGGATTTGTGTGTCTTTTGTGCTAAATAGGGTTGCTTTTAGTTATATATTATATGTTTTAACCCATTTGGTAGAATGAATGCTTTGGAAGTTATTTTTTGCAAAATGTATTGCTGAGCGACTTAAGGGAGCAAAATCTGTGCTGGAGCAAAGCGAGGAGAAAAACTGCACGTCACAGCTCGTTAGCCAATTTGATGAACTGAATTCTGTTAAGCTATTCTCGGGATAAAGGAGCAAGGAGAGCCATCCACGTGTCTAGGTAAACCTAATTCAAGCCTCCTATCACTCTATAAAAGGAGATAGCGACCCAAGTCAAATGCATTCCATCCTTGGGAGGAACATTCCACTCTTGGAAAGTTTACTTCCACCTTTGGGAGCCGAATAGAGGAGAGAGATTTGAGACCTACAAGAAGACCATCAATTGCAAGCTGATCAAGGGAATTAATATTTTCTTGTATTACTTTGTAGTTATGGATGCATTTATTTATATTGTAACGTGTGTCTCTATGCACTTTATGAGCTAAGTAACTTTAGGCGTTGGTTAGGGAACATGTGATTGTCGTGCTTAATTTCTATGCAATAAATATTGATTTGATGCATCTTGATTATTTTTTGTGATTATTTCTATTTTATGCCCGCCTGGCCAACTGGTATGAATACCACTCTCTAGTTTCAGGGATGATTTAGAGAGTGTGTGACATTTAATCACACTAGATCATTGTGTATTGGTGAAGGCCAATGACTGAGCTAGGGATAGCGAGTTGCCTAGTACTTGATCGGTAGTGCTTCATTGGAGTTGAAACACATTCTAAAAAATCTGGAGTTTCAGGAGGAATCTGCTAATAAGACTGCGAGAGTTTGCCTGATCAATAATATTGCTAGAGCATCTTTTAAAACAATTACTAAATCCTAACCAGAGTCTGTTTCTAATCTGTCTGCTTATTTGTTTACTTTCTGTTCTGTCATTTCTTTTGCTTCAGCATTCTATAAAAACCAATCATTTTACCCACCTTTGAAACCATTAAAAAGCTAAACAAAATAGATAAAGTGAAAGCTAATTTAGACCTTGGATTCGATAAATACTTATTACTTCCTGCGGACTGTGTATACTTGCACAGAGTTCTAGAGTCCATTTGCATATTATTTTTACTCACTCTGAAAACCCAACAAGTTTTTGGCGCCGTTGCCGGGGACTTGAATAATTTTTTATCTGATCTGTTTTGTGTATGTGTTTTAGTGGTTTGGTGCTAGAACTTTTTGATTATTTCTTTTGTTTTTGCAGGTGTGAGTTTGGTGCATGAGCGATCCGCTTGGGGTAAGGTTCGAGCTTGATCCAGAAATCGAGAGGACATTCAGGAGAAGAAGGAGAGAGCAACGTAGACAAAAAAATCAAATGGATAACGTGTCGCGTCTCCTGCAGGGTCCAGAAGATCCAGCGAACCCCCAACATAATCGTTTTCTGCAGCAAAACCAGCCGCTGGAGTAAAATGAGCAGCAAAATAATCATGTTGAGAATCCTATCTTGGTAGCAAACGATAAGGCCAGAGCCATTCGAGCGTAAGCTTTTCCAATGTTTGATGAGTTAAATCTAGGGATTGCACGTCCTCAAATTGAGACAGCAAATTTTAAAATGAATCTGGTAATGTTTCAGATGTTGCAAACCGTGGGTCGATTCCATGGTTTGTCATCTGAAGACCCACATTTACATCTTAAGTCTTTTATAGGAGTTAGTGATTCTTTTGTAATTCAAGGAGTGCCTAGGGATGCCCTTAGATTAACTTTGTTCCCGTATTCTCTTAGAGATGGAGCAAAGGCATGGTTAAATTCTTTTGCTCCAGGATCAATTAGGACATGGAATGAGAGCGGAAAAATTTCTTAGTAAATATTTTCCACCAAATAGGAATGTTAAATTGAGGAATGAAATAGTAGGGTTTAGGAAACTTGAATATGAGACTTTTAGTGAGGCTTGGGAAAGGTTTAAGGAGCTTTTGCGAAAGTGGCCCCACCATGGTTTACCACATTGTATCCAAATGGAAACATTTTACAATGGGTTAAATGGAGCAACCCAAGGTATGGTTGATGTTTCGGCTGAAGGGGCCCTTTTGGCAAAAACTTTTAATGAAGCCCATGAAATTTTAGAAAGAATATCTACTAATAGTTGTCAGTGGTCGGATGTTAAAGGCACAAATAAAAAGGTTAAGAGTGTGTTAGAGGTTAATGGTGTGTCCACCATTAGGGCTGATATTGCAATGTTAGCTAATGCTCTTAAGAATGTGACAATGTTTAGTCATCAGCACCCGCCAGCTGTGGAGCCTACTGCAGTGGTGAACCAAGTGTTGGGTTTTATGCCCTAAAACTCGTAGATAGTGAATGTAACCATTGACCGAATATTAATGAAATAATATTGATATATTTTTCCATTAATTGTTATTAGTTATTTTATATTTGTCTTTGCCTAATAATAACCCTAATCCAATACACTAGACATCCTATGCTGTAATATGAGTCTTGAACTATATGTAGCGACATATGGGATCATTGTTCAAGAAACAACCTAAAGGGTCTATAATATAGGGATAAGACTGGGTGCCTTATCCTGGTGACACTATGGATACGACCCACTTTGTATTTGATACAAACGCTGCGATCCAACGCGTTCGTGTAGGAGACATGCAAGTGGGGGTATCCTATGCAATGAGTTTGCATAAGACCGGACCGCGAAATAGTAATCACTGGTTATAACACCGTTAACTAGTTGGTTTTCTATTTCACTAGGACGACCTAGACAACTTAGTCTTAATCCTGAGTTGACTATGGACTCCTGCTCATGAGAGATTGTCCTTTGATTTGCATGGGTGAAAGTGGCCAGTACACCGACTCAATCAACCTACCATTTTGGGGAAAAGACCGAATGGGGATCTGGGAACATAATCGTGCAAGATGGAATTCACTCCTTCCCGACTTTAGGGAAACAAATGAGTGTTCCCTTAAGTGGTTACTCCGAGTCTTGAACAAAGGGCCCTACCCTCTCAATGACACGAGAGGGTTTTCTGTTTGATGGTTGGACCACAAACAGGTTGTTCATTAGAGGAGAACTGGTACTTAAGGAAATAGAGGTAACCCAGGGGTAAAACGGTAATTTGACCCAACTGGTGTTACGGACACTCGTGAAGGACTAACTAGTTGATATTGGTCTATATCCGTGGACACAGAAAATATGTCTGCAGTGAGAAGAGTGCAACTGTGAGTCTATAGTGGAATGAACACACAGTTAACGAATATTGATTAATGTGGTTAATGAGTTTGACCAATTAATCTCACATCGTTGGAGCTTCTGATCTGCAGGTCCATTAGGTCCCACTGGTAGCTCATAAAGTAATTTGAGGCAACTAAGTAATAAATGTAAATTGAAAAGGTTCAATTTACTAAGGGAAACAAATACAATATATATTGATATATTATTATGAGAGAAATTAATATTTGAAGAAATGCAAATATAAATTTATGGAAGTTTGAAAGAATTCAAATAATGAATTAATTAATTTAAGCCCTAAAATGTGTTTGGGCAAATTAATTAATTCTAGGTCAGGAATTAAATATGTGATATTTAATTGGTGGTTAATTAATTAGAGAATTAATTAACCGGGAATTAATCAATTATGGAAATAATTAATCACTTAAGGAAGTGATTAATCATTTATGGAAATGATCTAAATTGGTTTAAACATGCTTAAAAATAAATCTAAATTTATTTTCATGCTTTTCTAAAGAAAAGGGAAAGAACCGTCACATACCTTCGTTGAAGACTTGACCGTTCTTCGCCAACGACGCTCCACGAACGAAAATGCAGCAGCCGCCTTTGTTTTTCTTCGCTGGAAATTCCTTCTTTGAATGACACAATAACCACAGAGGTTACACCGGTATGTCTCTAAGTCTAGGAGGCAAAAGACTTGTGGGAGTCTTTCTCTAAGAGGGAGGCTAGAGAGAATTCTAGGTCTTGTCTTTGAGAGTCTAAGAGCAAGAACAAGAATGCCAAGTGTCATGACCAATTAGGTCTAGTGTTCTATTTATAGAAGAGAGGCCATGAATAAAATATTCAATTAAATCAATCTTTTCCAAAATTGATTCAATCTTATTCCTTAATTAATCAATCATGATCAATCAATTCCATAATTGATTAATCTTTTCCACAAATGACTAATTACTTCCATAAGTGATTAGATCATTTCCATAAATGATTAATCACTTCCTTAAGTGATTAATTATTTCCATAATTGATTAATTCCCGGTTAATGAATTCTTTAATTAATTAACCACCAATTAAATATCACATATTTAATTCCCGACCTAGAATTAATTAATTTGCCCAAACACATTTTCGGCCTTAAATTAATTAATTCATTATTTGAACTCTTTCAAACTTCCATAAATTTATATTTGAACTTTTCAAATATTAATTTCTCTCATAATAATATATCAATATATATTATATTTGTTTCCCTTAATAAATTGAACATTTTCAATTTACTTTTATTACTTAGTTGCCTCAAATTACTTTACGAGCTACCAGTGGGACCTAATGGACTTGCAGATCAGAAGCTCCAACGATGTGAGATTAATTGGTCAAACTCATTAACCACATTAATCAATATTCGTTAACTGTGTGTACATTCCACTATAGACTCACAGTTGCACTCTTCTCACTGCAGACATATTTTCTGTGTCCACGGATCTAGACCAATATCGACTAGTTAGTCCTTCACGAGTGTCTGTAACACAAGCGGGGTCAAATTACCGTTTTACCCCTGGGTTACCTCTATTACCTTAAGTACCAGTTCTCCTCTAATGAACAACCTGTTTGTGGTCCAACCATCAAACAGAAAAACCCTCTCGTGCCATTGAGAGGGTAGGTCCCTTTGTTCAAGACTCGGAGTAACCACTTAAGGGAACACTCATCTGCTTCCCTAAAGTCGGGAAGGAGTGAATTCCATCTTGTACGATTATGTTCCCAGCTCCCCATTCGGTCTTGTCCCCAAAGTGGTAGGCTTATTGAGTCGGCGTATTGGCCACTCTCACCCATACAAATCAAAGGACAATCTCTTATGAGCAGGAGTCCATAATCAACTCAGGATTAAGACTAAGTTGTCTAGGTCGTCCTAGTGAAATAGAAAACCAACTAGTTAACGGTGTTATAACCAGTGGTTACTATTTCGCGGTCCGGTCTTATGCAAACTCATTGCATAGGATACCCCCACTCACATGTCTCCTACACGAACGCGTTGGATCGCAGCGTTTGTATCAAATACAAAGTGGGTCGTATCCATAGTGTCACCAGGATAAGGCACCCAGTCTTATCCCTATACTATAGACCCTTTAGGCTGTTTCTTGAACAATGATCCATTATGTCGCTACATATAGTTCAAGACTCATATTACAACCTTGGATGTCTAGTTTATTGGATTAGGGTTATTATTAGGCAAAGACAAATATACAACAACTAATAACAATTAATGGAAAAATATATCAATATTATTTCATTAATATCCGGTCAACGGTTACATTCACCATCTACGAGTTTTAGGGCATAAAACCCAACAATTGTGTCATTCAAGAAGAATTTTCCAGCGATCACAAGACAAAGGAGGCTGCTGCGTTTTGTTCGTTGGAGCGTCGTTGGCGAAGAACGGTCAAGTCTACAACGGAGGTTTGTAATGGTTCTTCCCATTTTCTTTAGAAAAACATGAAAATAAATTTGGATTTATTTTTCAGCATGTTTAAACTGATTTTCTAGCAACTTTAAAGAGTGTTTAAAGTTTGTTTGAGTTTTCGTAACGCTATTTTAATGTTATTTAATATACGACGTAAGGTCCAATCGATGCGCTTCCGCTGCGTGGGGACTTTTATTCCCTTCACCAAGTTTCAGAGGAAGCATGTGTCTATTGTGGTGAAGATCACAACTACGAGTTTTGCCTCAACAATCCAGCTTTTGTGTTTTTTTGTAGGTAATCAAAGGAATGACCCTTACTCTAACTTTTATAATCCAGGTTGGCGCAACCACCCCAACTTCGCATGGGGAGGACAAGGAAGTAGTGCAAGCACAACAAAAGGTGAACCAGTCGGGATTTGCTAAAGCATAGGTATTGCCCCAGAAAAATAAGAAGGCGTTGCCCCAATAAAATTCAGAGAGTTCTCTTGAGGCAATGATGAAAGAATATATGGCTTGTACTGATGGCACAATTCAAAGTAATCAAGCTTCAATGAGAGCCTTGGAATTGCAGGTGAGCCAGCTAGCTAATGAGCTGAAGGCAAGGCCTCAGGGGAAACTTCCTACAGATACTGAACACCCTAGAAGGGAAGGTAAGGAGCAGGTAAAGACAGTGACTCTTAGGAGTGGTAAGCCACTAGAGGAAAGAAAAGAGCCTAGTAAAACCCAGGATGTAAAAAAAATTGTGATAAAAATGTTGTTGTTGAGTTAAGTTGGAGTCTGGTCAGGGTGTTGGAGGCAGCAATAATGATGCTGGAGCATATGGTTCTGTTCCAGATGTGGAACCACCTTATGTGTCGCCCCCACCTTATGCACCACCTCTACCTTTTCCACAAAGGCAAAAGCCTAAGAATCATGATGGTCAATTTGAGAAGTTTTTAGAGATTCTTAAGCAACTGCATATAAATATCCCTTTAGTAGAAGCTATTGAGAAAATGCCTAATTATGCTAAATTTCTTAAGGATATTTTAACTAAAAAGAAGAGGTTAGGTGAGTTTGAAACTATATCTCTTACTGAGGAATGTAGTTCTATTCTTAAGAATGGGCTACCAACCAAGGCTAAGGATCCAGGATCATTTACTATACCTGTGTCAATAGGTGGAAAAGAGTTAGGTAGAGCACTCTGTGATTTAGGTGCAAGCATTAACCTTATGCCTCTTTCGGTCTATCGAAAGCTAGGTATTGGTGAAGCTAGGCCTACCACAGTCACACTTCAACTAGCTGATAGGTCCATCACATATCCAGAGGGTAAAATTGAGGATGTCTTAGTGAAAGTAGATAAGTTCATATTTCCTGTTGATTTTATTATTTTAGACTATGAGGCTGATAAAGATGTCCCAATTATTCTAGGTCGTCCATTTTTGGCTACTAGTAGGGCATTGATAGATGTTCAAAAAGGGGAATTAACAATGAGAGTTTATAATGAGGAAGTAAAATTTAATGTGTTTAAGGCCATGAAGTATCCAGACGAAATGGAAGATTGCTCTTTCATTAGGATTCTAGAGAACACAATTGTTGAGACAACAATACAGGATTCGACAAACAAACATTGGGAAGATCATGGAGAGGTTAGCGTAGAGGATTTAGAAGTTTGTTCTTTAGAAAGAAAAAATGAAAAAGAAGTGTTTAGGTGTGAGGATGTTTTTGAGTCTTTAGATTTGGATCAAAGAAAAGCTCCTCCTATTAAGTCATCCCTGATTGAGGCACCCACTTTAGATTTGAAGCCCTTGTCGGACCATCTAAAGTATGTGTATCTTGGGGAAGGTGAGACGTTGCCCATTATTGTTGCATCAGATTTAATGCCGACGCATGAAGAGACCTTAATAAAGTTGCTGCAGCAATATCACAAGGCAATAGGTTGGACATTGGCTGACATTCAGGAAATTAGCCAATCTTTCTGTATGCATAAATCACTCTAGAGGAGGGATCCTTCAGGAGTTTTGAGCAACGGAGAAGGCTTAACTCTGCAATGAAAGAGGTTGTTAAAAAGGAGGTGATTAAATGGTTGGATGCTGGCATTATATATCCAATTGCAGATAGCAATTGGGTAAGCCCTGTCCAATGTGTTCCTAAGAAAGGAGGTGTCACTGTGGTGAGCAATAAAGACAATGAGTTGATCCCAACCAGGACAGTAACTGGCTGGAGGGTTTGCATGGATTACATGAGGCTTAATAAAGCTACCCATAAGGACCATTTCCCTCTACCATTTATTGACCAGATGTTGGATAGATTGGCTGGTCAGGCCTACTATTGTTTCTTAGATGGTTATTCTGGGTATAACCAGATTACTATTGCTCCTGAGGATCAGGAAAAAACCACTTTCACCTGCCCTTATGGGACGTTTGCTTTCAGGAGAATGCCTTTTAGTCTTTGCAATGCTGCAGCAACATTTCAGCGGTGTATGTTAGCAATTTTTTCTGATATGATTGAGTCCACTGTTGAGGTATTTATGGACGTTTTTTCAGTTTTTGGAGGGTCTTTTCAGAGTTGTTTGGATAATTTAGGTAAAGTGTTAAAAAGATGTGAGGATACCCATCTAGTTCTTAATTGAGAGAAATGTCACTTCATGGTGAAGGAGGACATTGTGTTAGGTCATAGAATTTCTAAGAATGGTCTAGAAGTTGATCGAGCAAAAATCGGGGTTATTGAAAGATTAGAACCACCGAGTTCTGTTAAAGGGATTCAGAGTTTTCTAGGTCATGCTGGATTTTATAAAAGGTTCATAAAGGATTTTTCCAAAATCAGTAAACCTCTTTGTAACTTATTATGCACTGATCATGTTTTTTACTTTAATGCAGATTGAAGGAAGGCTTTTGAAACTTTAAAGGTTGCTTTAATCTCAACACTCATTCTTTGTGCACCTAATTGGAATTTACCATTTAAGGTAATGTGTGATGCGAGTGATGCTGCAGTAGATGCTATGCTGGGGCAAAAGCAGGCAAATTTATCCATCCTATATATTATGCAAGCAAGGTTTTAAATGAGGCACAAGTCAACTATACAACTACTGAAAATGAGTTGTTAGCTGTTGTATTTGCTTTTGAGAAATTCCGGTCATATTTGGTTGGATCCAAAGTCACAGTGTTCGCGGATCATGCAACAATAAGGTATTTAATGTCTAAGAAAGATGCAAAGCCTAGACTAATTCGTTGGGTTTTATTATTGCAGGAATTCGACTTGGAGATAAAGGACAAGAAGGGATCAAAGAATGTTATTGCAGATCATTTGTCTCGTCTTGATCCATCATCATCTTTGCTGAAGCAATCTGCCATTCAGATTCTTTTCCAGATGAACAACTTTTTGCTGTTGAGGTAAAAGTAGTCAAGGATGTCCCTTGGTATGTTGATATTGCTAACTTTTAGGTAAAGGGAGTCACTCCTATTGATATGGATTGGAGGCAAACGAAGAAGTTTAAGCATGATGCGAAATTTTTCTATTGGGATGAACCATTTATGTATAAGCAATGCTCTAACGATATTATTCGTATTTGTGTTTCAGGTGATGAAGTAAAGGAAATTCTGGAGCAATGTCACTCTTCGCCGTATGGAGGCCATTTCAGCGGTCAGATGACAACTATGAGGATTTTGCATTGTGGATTCTTATGGCCTACCTTATTCAAGGATGCCCTTGGTTTTACAAGCAATGTGATGCTTGCCAAAGGAGAGGAAACTTGGGGCCTAGAGATGAAATGCCTCTAACTTACATTTTGGAAGTGGAGTTATTCGAAGTGTGGGGTATTGACTTTATGGGGCCATTTCCACCTTCTAATGGTAATGTTTTTATCTTATTAGCAGTTGATTACGTGTCCAAGTGGGTGGAGGTCATCGCATGCCATTAGAATGATGCCAAGACAGTATCAAGGTTTCTTCAATCGCACATCTTTGCGCGATTTGGGACACCTAGAGCTCTAGTGAGTGATGAGGGTACATATTTTGTTAATAATATCTTAACTAAGCTTCTAGCTAAGTATGGAATTAAGCATAGGATAGATACCCCTTATCACCCACAAGAAAATGGTCAAGCTGAAATAAGTAATAGAGAAATCAAATCTATTCTAGAGAAAGTAGTCCATCCATCTAGGAAGGATTGGTCTTTTAGGTTGGATGAGGCTCTTTGGGATTATAGGACAGCCTATAAGACTCCTCTAGGTATGTCTACCTATAGGCTAGTATATGGGAAAACTTGTCATTTACCATTAGAGCTTGAACATAAAACGTTTTGGGCTTTGAAAAAAATTAAATTTTGATCTGAGTCGTGCAGGAGCAATAAGAATGCTGCAGCTTAATGAATTAGAGGAATTTCGCCAATTTTCTTATGAAAATGCGAAAATGTACAAAGAAAAGACTAAGCTGTGGCATGATAAGAAAATTAAGCCTAAAGACTTTGTCAAAGGTCAAAGAGTTTTGCTTTATAATTCTAGATTAAATTTGTTTCCTGGGAAACTAAAATCTAAATGGTCAGGACCATTTATTGTGATTGAAGTTTTTCCCCATGGAGCGATTACTTTGCAGGATGAAAAAGATGGGAGAGTGTTCAAAGTGAATGGACAACGTGTTAAACATTATAGGGGAGAGGAGTTCCAGTCGAAATATCCTTCCCTGAAGTTGGTTGATGAATGAGAGAGCGAGATTTTTGCGGGAGCATTTCACAGAGCAATATTTTGAGCTCCCAGTGTTTGTTTTGATTTTATTTCTCGTTGATTTGGTTTAGTTTGAATTATTTTTATTAGATTTGGTTTGAATTTAATTATTTTTAATCAGATTCGATAAGTTTGAATTTTATTTGATTTTGTTTCGTAGATTTTATTTTCGATTTATTTATTTATTTAGCCGAGTTAATTTTTTTTAATATGATTAGTTTAGATTAGATTCTAGATTTTATTTTCGGTTATTTAAATTTATGTTTAGATTAGGTTTAATAATATAATTTCCTGATTTATTCGGCTTAAGAAAAAAAGATATGATTTGATTTTGGCGGTTTGAATTGAATTTGAATTTTCCCATGTGAAAAGATTCTTCTAGAAGGAAATTTTGTTGCTCAATTTGTTTTTGCAATCTTTTGGTTAGAGCAACCATATCATCAGAGTATTACGGGATTTGGTTAGGAATTAAATATTTTACGGTTTGGATTTAAATTTCTCGTGGGCAGGTAACTTGCATGAGAAATATGATATTTCCACGTGTTACACAGGGAAATCAAACCACAACCAACACATCTTTGAAATCAGATTTTACCGTTTTAGTTATTTAATTTACCATGATTACATACAGGTAAACGGTAACTTTTCGATTAATGAAGGAATTTAATTTGGCCAGGATTTAAAATGTTAGAGCTCCATTTGCTCGGTAGGTCCATTAGGGATAGCCAGTTGCCTAGTACTTGATCGGTAGCGCTTCATTGGAGTTGAAACACATTCTAAAAAATCTGGAATTCAGGGAGAAATCTGCTAATAAGACTGCGAGAGTGTGCCTGATCAATAATATTGCTAGAGCGTCTTTTAAAACAATTACTAAATCCTGACCAGCGCCTGGTTCTAATCTGTCTACTTATTTGTTTATTTTCTGTTCTGTCATTTCTTTTGCTTCAACATTCTATAAAAACCAATCATTTTACCCACCTTTGAAACCATTAAAAAGCTAAACAAAATAGATAATGTGAAAGCTAATTCAGACCTTGGATTCGATAAATACTTATTACTTGTTGCGAACTGTTTATACTTGCACAAAATTCTAGAGTCCATTTGCATATTATTTTTACTCACTCTGGAAACCCAACAATAGGACCTAAATAGTCCTATTTTATCGCCTCTAATCTAAGCTTGTTAGAATCATTTTAAGCTTTACTTGTCTTATTTACAAGTTATGTCGGGAGCCGATCACACTAATTGGTGTTAATTCGGGCCAATTACGTAGTTTTAAAGCCATCTCGGTGTCTTGGATGACGAGGAGGTGAAAAGACCCAATTGTGTTGAAGCGGGCCTGAAGAATGACACCAAAAGCCGGAGATTGAAGCCCCGTACCAAGAAGAAACGAGTCAAGACCGAGAATTAAAGCAGGAAATCGAGATTTGAGGAGGGCGGCGTCTCGACGTCGACACGAATTCTGGCCGGAGTGAAATATTCGCAGTGTCTCGACGCTACCGTATTTTCTATATATATGTAGCCTTGGTTTTAGTCCGCCGTTATGTTAGAACTTTGGTCTTTTTTATGATTTCCTTGCCTTTTTACATTCCAGCCTTGTTGTAGATCATTCTTGGTCATATTTTATGGATTCTTTCATGTTTATCGTTGATTTTACTTCATCTATGCGTAGCTAATCTCGTTTAGATCGTTGAATTGGGTTTATGTCTTGATTCTTAATAAGATTGGCTGAGTTTTCTATGTTCTACTTTCTATTCTTGCTGTGATTTCATTAAGTTTTGCATGTTATCCCGTTTAAACCAATATATGAGGCTAGTCTATTAGGATTGACGTCCTATGCGAATACTGCTTGTGTATTTTATCAGTTATTTTTAGATAGCCACTAGGTTGAGGCAAGCCACTCTCTATGCGAGACGACCCTTGATAGGCCTAGGATGCATGTTAAAGGTTGTAGGAATTAGATTTAAATTGTATTTGAATTTGGTTCTTGCGATTCCGGACCCACGATCCCAAAGCGGCTAGTTTTAATAGGTAGTTGCGAAATTGCTTGTTAATTAACTAGTTAGATATAATTAGTAACCGTTGCAGAGGTCTCGGATGGTTGCTAAATTTTGTATAAGGGGTGGCGAACGATAGAGTTTATATTAATTAATCTTGTTAATTGCAGAATTCACGATTAGCAAGGTAATTAGCACAGGTTAGTGTAGGGGGGGTCCTCCGAGTAACCCAGAAGCCGACCAGACTAATGAAATCAGTTTAGAATAATTATTAGAGAAAACTAGGAAGCCAACGAATTAGAATCAAGCATAATAAATCTCAATCCAACGATCCCTTTTCATGTTATTGTTTCCATCTAATTTTTCTTCGCATATTTATTTTGTGCCTTTCAAATTCAGTATTTTATTATTTCTTTTGCTTGTCCTTCATTCTAAAAATCCCCCCTGTTTCAATAGGCACGAAATTCTATAACTGCTAAGTCTCCTTCCCTGTGTTCGACCCCAACCACTATTTCTACAAAATAGTTGTAGTGTCGTGGATTATAAATTTTATTTGAGGACTTCGGAGAATTCGACACCCTCCTACGGTCCCGTCACCCATTTAACACCAATTGATTTTTGCCCTCTAGGAAGTTCTGATAGCTCTCAAGTGTTGTTTTTCTCAATCGACTTAATCTCTTCATCCATGGCATGCTACCATTTTATATCTTTGACAGCTTCTTCAAAAGTTAATGGATCACATTCTGATAATAAGTGTCTTCTGTCCAATTCCAAGTGTTTAGTTCAGGGAATACCAAAGATTACAATAGGAATGAATACACTGGATAAAATCCCTCTAAATAGAAAGTAATAATACAATAACAAAATGAAGATACAATTGACACTTATATCCTTTCGGTTTACCAACAACACAATCTTCACATATTTTTGTGGGAGGAGAAATTTGGGAAAGGCCAACCACCATTTGCTTTTGAGAAATGACCTGCAAACCTTTAAAATTCAAGTGGGTATATTGCAAAAGCCAAAGCCATGTGGGGTCTTGATCTACATGAGTCTTGAAACATAACTCCAGACCTTCTAGTTTGAGTGGGAACAACCTGTTCGAGGCCATTTCAACACGAGCTATTGATAACTGCCCAAAAGGTAGTTATTTAGGCATCATTTATATAGGGATTTGTGTGTCTTTTGTGCTTAATAGGGTTGGTTTTAGATATATATTATATGTTTTAACCCATTTGGAAGAATGGAAGCCTTGGAAATTACTTTGTGCAGATTATGTTGCTGGGCAACTTGAGGAAGCAAATTCTGTGTTGCAGTAAAACTGAGAATAGAACTACCACATCACAGCTAGTTAGCCAACTTCATGAACCGACTTCTGTTGAGTTATTTTCGGGATAAAGGAGCAAGGAGAGCCCTACACGTGTCCAAGTTGACCTAATTCAAGCCTCTTATCCTTCTATAAAAGGAAGTAGCCGTCCAAGTCAAAAGTATTCCAATTTCCCTTGGAAGCCGAATAGTATAGAGAGATTGGAGACCACCAAGAACACCATCATCCGCAAGCTGATTAAGTAGATTATTATTTTCTTTATTATCTTGTGATTATGGACATGCCTACTCAAATTGTAATTCGTGTTTCCATGCTTATTATGAACTAAGTAGCTTTAGGCGTTGGTTAAGTAATATGTAGTTGTTGTGCTTCATCTTTAATAATATGTTGATTATTGCAACTTGATTAATTGTTGTGCTTATTCTTATTTTATGCCTGCCTGGCCAGCCGGTGTGAATACCTCTCTCTAGTTTCAGGGATGATTTAGAGAGTGTGTGACGATTAATCACACTACGATCATTGTGTACTGGTGAACGCGAGTGACTGAGCTAGGGATAGCCAGTTTCCTAGTGCTTGATCGGTCGTTCTTCATTGGGGTTGAAACACATTCCAAAAGATCCGGAGTTCTGGGAGGAATCCGCTAATAATACTACGTGAGTTTGCATGATCAATAATATTGCTAGAGCATCTTTTAAAACAATTACTAAACTTAACCAGCGACTGTCTTTAATCTGTCTGCCTATTTTTTTACTTGTTGTTCTGTCATTTACTTTGCTTCAGCATAATTCTTATAAAACCCAATTATTTTTATTACCTTGAAACCATTAAAAGATTTATACAAAATAGATAGAGTGGAAGCTAGTTCAGGCCTTGGATTGACAAATACTTATTACTTGTTGCGGACTGTGTATACTTGCATAGGAATTCTAGAGTCTTTTTAGATCATAATTTTACTCACTCTAGGAGCCCAACAGCTATCAATCCTCTTCTTGGATCATATCTCTCACATACGCCTTTTTTGATAGTTGTGACATAACCCTTCTCTTATAGTTGTTCAACACTCAATAAATTCCTTCTCAAATCAGGAATATAAAACAAATTTGATATGGTTTCAACATTTCCTTTTTTTGTCTTAATTTGAATATTTCCTTTACCCACAACATTTACTTTAGAATTATCACCAAATGTTACAATAGAATGATAACTTTCATCCAAATGAGAAAAGATAGACTTGTTACCACACATATGATTGCTGCAACCAGTGTCTATATACCATATGTTAGGTCCAAGCTCCTCGTTGTGGTGGCACGTCGTCAATAATGTTTATTGCTCATTTTTCTCTATGAAATTGGACTGTCTTCTTTTTCATGGTTGAAGTTGGTTGCGCATTCAGGCTTGTAATGACCAAACTTATGACAACGATAACATTGAATGTTGGGCTTATCAAATCTCGAGTTGTTGTTGGATGTGTTTGCTTGTGTTGATCATATCCACCACCTTTTCCTCTTCTTTACCGTCTTCCACGACCTCGACCACGTCCTCTATTTGATCCCCTCCTTGCAGAGTTTTCACCATGAGCTGAAGTTTTCGGGGCTTGTTCTTCGGTTGGACTTGTATTTGACGTCATTCTCTGCTCATACACAAGTAAAGAACTTTGTAATTCATCAATTGATAAGTTATCAATATCTTTTGATTCCTCAATTGAACAAACCACATATGCAAATTTAGAATCCATCAACCAAAGAATCTTCTCAACCACAGCTACATCTTGAATCTTCTCTCCATGGATTCACATCTTGTTTACTATAGCCAAGGTCCGTGAGAAATACTCATCCACAGACTCACCTTGCTTCATTTGAAGAATCTCGAACTCTTTGCAGAGAGCTTGGATCTGCTGTCTTTTCACTCTCGTTGTGCCTTATACTTTTTCTTCATGGAGTCCCAAATTTGCTTGCATGTATCTTTTTGCAAAATGGTCTCCAAGATGGCACGATCGATGGCTTGAAATAAATAATTCTTTACTTGAGATCCTTCAATTTTCGTTCCTCTAGCTTCTTTTGGTCAACTTCTGACAAAACAACTCCAGTAGCTGGTTCATTCACTCCTGCTTCAACAGTGGTCCAATACTCTTTGGACCACAAGAAATTCTCCATCAACATGCTCCGATGATCATAATGACCATCAAAGTAGGGAATTGTTAGTTGCACATAGTTGTTTGAGGCCATTATCCTTGCTTGCTAGCTAAAGATAAAGGAATGAAAGTTGATTTAATGGTTAAGAAAATATGTCGCAACTTGGCTCTGATACCACTTGTTAGACAATAATGGAAAGAACTAGTATAGAGAGGAAGTGATGTAAAATGAAGTGCTGGTGAATTTCATTAAATTAGGCCTTATATAGGCTCAAAAGTACACCATAAATAGTAAAATAACAACTCAAAACAAATTGCAAAAGAATAGCGGCAATCATGTAGACTAGCATCAAACCTATAGATTAAACATAGCTAATTCTATTTTTAACATAAAACACATACAAACACTTCATTTTTTATCAATAAATTTAACTAAAAATGTCACCTCAAACTTCAAGGGCTAAAATGAAACTTTTGAAAGTTCGGAGGTATAAAACCAACCTTGTAGTTCAAAGATATTTTTTTTAAAGGCTAAATTATAAAAATAAAAAAAAATGCCCCTGAACTATGGAGTTTGTTTTAAAAAATGCGTCTAAACTTTAAAAAGTTAAAAAAATATCCCTGAACTTTAAAAATGTTTAAAAAAATACCCTTGTCATTGATTTTTGGATGGAAACCATTAAAAAATTCAGTTTCATTAATACTCTTTAACTTTCAAAAGGTTTTAAAAAAATAACCTTATTAGAAAATGTTTCCTTTTTTTTCCTTATCCCACCGTAAATTCTTCTTCCATGCAAATTAATGAGAAGCTTTACCTATTTTTCATGTATTCATACACTAGGAGCTTTTCTTCTCTTTCAACACATCATCCAAGAGTTTGACTAGATTTTTGGCAATGATATTTTCGACGGTTTTAACAGGTTCCATCCAAAAATTAACTTCAAAGGTATTTTTGAAACATTTTGTAAAGTTTAAAGGTATTTTTGAAACTTTTTAAAGTTCAGGGGCATTTTTGAAACAAACCCCATAGTTCGGGGGTATTTTATATATATATAATTTAGCTTCGAGAAATAATTGGAGAAATTGTATGATAAACATCGTATGATATACAAAAGTGGAAGATTAGGATCTAAACGTTATGATTTAACAGATCGTGTTTAATAAGTGTGATTGGGTTATTCCGATTGCCAATAACTTTGCTGATCGTATTATGTGCTTAGTTGCTTTGTTAACTGCTGATGAGTTCGAAAGAGCATGTATTGCTTTTTGGGCTATATGGAATGATAGAAATCGCTGGATTAGAGAGATGAATATTATGGAGTGGTCTCAACGTTGATTTGGATAAATGAATATTGGAGGGAGACTCGTGGTGGTGTTGTGATTGATAAAAGGATTGGAGTGCAAGTTAACCATCCAAATGTGTTTAGAATGTATGTTGATGCGGCGATTAATACAAATGGGGATGGGGCGGGGTTGGGTGTAGTAGTTTGTCGTCAGGATGGCACTTTAGTTGGAGCTATGGAAAGGATTGTTCAAGCCTCTTTATCTCCTTTTGCAGCAGAAGTTCAAGCTATTCTTCAGGGTATCAGGTTATTGAAGCGATTGAAGTATCGTGATGTTTTGATTCTATCAGATTCCGTTAATGTTGTCAATATGATTTTAGGTGATTTGGCAGTTTCAGTTGATGTGTATCATTGGATTATCTAGATCTGTGAACGATAGAGAGAGAGAATTGATATTCTGTTATTACAAGATTGAGGCACAGTACAAAATATATAGCCACACAATAGGACAGGTGTAGCACACTGATTAGAGGAGCAAATAACAGAAGGTAAACCAAAATAAATCAGAAAACTAGACCAAGAATGATAATGATAAATGATACTTTATCATCCCCCGCAAGCGAAAGAGGACGAGCGTGGACCGTGAGCTTGTGACGTAAATTTTGAAAGCGAGCTGAAGGCAGTGGCTTAGTAAGGATATCGACCAATTGGTCTTCTGAAGGAACAAATTTCACAATAAGTTGCTTGCGAAGGACTTTTTCTCGAATGAAATGCTGGTCGATTTCTATGTGCTTGGATCGTCCATGCAGCACTGGGTTTGCAACAAGATATGTTGCACTTATGTTATCACATAAGAGCAAGGGAGCCGAAGCCGATGGAAAACCAAGCTCGTTGAGAATCGATTGAAGCCAAACCAGTTCTGCTGCTGCATTTGAGAGCCCTCTATATTCAGACTCAGCAGTTGATCAAGCAACTACTTTCTGCTTTGCTGAAGACCACGAAATGAGATCATCCCCAAGAAATACACAAAAACCATTTGTACTCCTCCTATCATCTGGACAATTTGCCCAATCTGCATCTGTATAGCATGTTAGAGATAAAGGACCTGAACCAGAAATACACAAACCAAGGGATCGAGTGGAACTGAGATATCTGAGGATGCGTTTAACTAAATTCCAGTGAACCGTAGTTGGAGCGTGAAGGAATTGGCAAGCTTTGTTGACAACAAAGCTAAGATCCGGACGAGTCAAGGTACAATATTCGAGGGCACCAACAAGACTACGGTACTGCTTTGCATCCGACAGAAGCTCACCATTAAAGGATTGGAATTCCGTAATTCCGTATAGCGGAAGCGTGATTGGGACGGATTCGTAATTAATTTTGTTTAATCTAAAATACCAATACATTGACAATAATATTAGAACTATTCTAAATATATATTAAGGCTAAGCATACAAAAATATTAGATCTAAATCTAATTTATAAAGTAAAAAATTACTTACTCTCGTTGACGACTCAGATTAAATTCACCAACTGCATGTGAATTAATCACGAACTAGTGTGAACACCACCACTATGGCTACACCGGTATGACTCTGAGACTTCTAGAGGCAAGAGACTGGTGGGAGTCTAGAGGAAGCCTTGAGGGGAATTCTCTGAGAGAAGGAGAATGAATGAGATACCTTTCACCCCATCCCAGGGGTCCTATTTATAGGTAAAGGCCAAGACATTCTTCCTAATAGGAAAAGGAAGACCTTCTTCTAATAGGAAAAGGTCTCTAAGTTTAATAAATAATTAATTAATTCCATAATTAATTAATTTCCCTAATTAAATATCATATATTTAATCTTAGGGATTTTATTAAAATTAAAATTAATATGAATCCAATTCATATTAAATTTATTTGAACTCTTTCAAATATTTTCTTTCCTAATAGGAAAAAGTCTCTAATTTTAATAAATAAATAATTAATTCCATAATTAATTAATTTTCCCAATTAAATATCATATATTTAATCTTAGGGATTTTATTAAAATTAAAATTAATATGAATCCAATTCATATTAAATTTATTTGAACTCTTTCAAATATTTTCTCTCAAGAATTAATTTTTTAAATTAATTCAAAAATTATATTATAAAGTTTCATAAATTTTATATTATAATGCATCAATATACATTTTACAATTCCCCAAATAAATTGAACACTTTCAGTTTACAATTTATACTTAATTGCCTCAAGTATCTTTACGAGCTACCAGTGGGACCTAATGGACCTACAGATCAAAAGCTCCAACGATACAAGACTAATTGGCCAAACTCATTGACCAAGTTTAGTCAACATTCGTTAACTGTGGGTCACTCCACTAAAGACCCACAGCTGCACTCTTCTCACTGTAGAATATTTCTGTGTCCATGGATATTGACCAAGCAGTAAGTCAATCTTTCACGTGTGTTCTAACACCAGCGGGGTCAAATTACCGTTTTACCCCTAGGTTACCTTTGGTTCCTTAAGTACTACTGATTCCTCTAATGAACAAGTTGTTTAGGGTCTAACCACTAAACAGGAGTTCCTCTCGGGCTAGGAGAGGACGGCGCGCCTTTGTTCAAGCCCTGAAATCAGCCCTTCAGGGAACACACATCTACTTACCCCAATATGGGAAGGAGTGAATTTCATCTTGTACTGTTATGTTCCTAACCCCCATTCGGTCTTGCCCCTGAAATGGTAGGATTATTGAGTCAGCGAACTGGCCACTCTCACCCATACAAATCTAAGGACAATCCCTCCTGAAAGGGGTTCATAACAGACTCAGGATTGAGATTGAGTTACCTAGGTCATCCTATTGAAATAGAAACCTAAACTAGTTAACAACGTTACATCTGGTGGTTACTATTTCGCGGTCCGGTCTTATGCAAACTCATTGCATAGGATACCCCCACCCGCATGTCTCCTACATGGATGTTTTGGATCATTGCATCTGTATCGAATACAAGGTGGGCTGTATCACATAGTGTCACAAGGATAAGGTACCCAACATTATCCTATACTATAGACCTTTTAGATTGTTACTTGGACACTGATCCCCGTATGTCCCCACATACTAGTCCAAGTTTCATTTAAACAACCTTGGATCTTAGTTTATTGGATTTAGGGTTTATTAATGCAAACTCGATTATTCAATAACCAAATTACTTAATTACTCAAATAACACTTTATTGAGATCGATTAATTTGTTTCATTTACTATCTACGAGTTTTAGGGCATAAAACCCAACAACCATCTCGAGCAGAAAGAGAAGTACCAGCTGCCATAGGGGTAACCATGGGCTTACAAGACACCATTTCTGAACGCTTAAGTAGATCAAGGAAGTATTTATGCTGACATAAATGAATAGCTTCAAGACTCCTATGCACTTCAATACCAAGAAAATAGGATAGGTCACCAAGATCTTTTAAAGCAAATAATCTATTCAAGGACTTTATAAACTGCTGTATAAAAGAAGAATCACTGTCGGTCACCAAAATATCGTCTACATAAACCAAGACAATCACCAAAACAGAATGCTTACGATAAACAAACATGGAAGTGTCCGACTTTGATGCTGTAAACTCTCACTGTAATAAACACGAGCTTAATTTCATAATGATGCGCAATTTGCTAACCGCAAGTGTACGGGTCAAGTTATAATATAGTGAATATGAACTTCGAATGTCGTCCTCTGGATTGGTGTCTAGCCAATTTTAATTACCGAAAATACTCTTGGCCAATTTTATTTAGGGAACCAAATTTAGTGAGAATGAAATTAAATCAAACACAAAAATAATGCAAAAAGTGACAATCTAATGGGAAGTAATGGTCTTAGGGATTTGATTTTACCAATTGGGATTATGGAATAATTAATGGATTATTAACATTCAATGACTCATAAATCTTAGAAACCTAATATCACACATACCTCTCCCGAGCATACATGATTCTCCCACATGCAATTGAACCCGATATCCCTATCTAAATTCAATAAACATGCAAGGCATTAAGGATACCATTTTTAACAATTTCTAGAATTAACTATGATCTCCCGATCTCTAGCTAAATCCTATTTATGCATAACGATTTCTAAGCTAAATCCTCTCTCCCGAGTTAGATTTAAGCATAAACAACATTCAATTCATGGCCGGTAAATTGAAAGCACTAAGGATACAATTATGCATAAAAGAGTCATTAACATAAAATCATCAAATTAATCCATAACTTGCCCAACGGCTACATCAATCCCTAAGAGTCAAAATCTAGCCAATCATACACCGCATTACAATATGACTAAGATCTAAAACTGCCATAAAAACTAACTAAAGAGAGGGAAAGGAGAATAGAACTCTATGTAGGCCGAGACCGAACGTCCCCGTCACGATCCCCACGAACAATGGGTTGATTTCCACCTTACTCCCTTTGTTTCAGCCTCCAAAGCCTCTGTTCTGTCCTGTTTTACGGCTCCAAAACGTCCCAAACGACTCCCCCCAAAAACCTAGCCGCAGAAAGCTTATATTCTGTTTTTTTCGTCATAGCGTCGAGACGCTGTCAAGACAGTGTCAAGACGCTGCCTTCAAAACGCGCGTTTTCTAGAATCGAACTTACACAGCGTCGAGACGCTAAGGTCGCAACGTCTCGACGCTGTGACCTTTTAGCGCCCGATCAGATATGGAATGCCAGCGTCGAGACGCTCAAGAGCTAGCGTCGAGACGCTAGCCTGCAGTAGACCCTACTTTGACTTTTCCTTCTTTGATTCTCTTTGGTTCTTTTGCAACTTTTCACGTCCCGAGCACCCGATTAACTCCAATATCGCGCTTTAGCTCTAATCAACCATTTCCTACAAAATAAACAATTAAGTGCAATAAAATGACCAATAAATCATCAAAGACTAGCTAAATTAATTAGGGAAAACTAGCTAGCTATGCTCGCTATCAAACACCCCCAAACTTAAGCTTTTGCTAGTCCTCGAGCAAACTAAAAATCAAGCATATAATGGAAGAATGGATGCAACAAACATGACTCAATCCTCAAGGCTCAAAAGTCAATAGTCAAGCAAGCAAGAGACATGCACACAAGGACCAATGAGGGAGACAAATTAAAATTTTTCCAAAATTAACTTGCACAAGCGAGATCTAACTCAACGAGACCAGACTCTACTAGTCCGGGATTGGATTATTAAACTCTCAGCTCATCTTCCCTCTACACTAGCACTAAGGTTTCACTAATGAGTTAATGGAACAAATTAGTTTGTTTTCCTCCATACTTAGGTGCTTATAATTAACAATTAAATTAAGCATGTATATGTGGCACTAGCTTTCACACACCCATTGTAGGGACCCTTAACCTGAGTTTTCTCTGGTTGGCCTAACTGATCACAACAGGGGTAGCTCTTTTTGCCTAAATCTTTATTAAACATTGCAAATTGTGCACAGGCCATGGCATAATATTTTTTTAACAGTAACAACAAGAATGATTTTTCTTTATGAACATGATAAGCATATATTCTTTTATTTTCTCCTAAGCAAGATCAAACATGCTAATTTGCAAAAAAAATTAACTCTTTAGCTCTACCCTACACCTATCGAGGTGACAACAAGCATATGAACCCAATAATTCGCTCCTAAGCATTCAAATCCAAATCTAGCCAAGACAAATACTCTACTCATGCAAGCCATCTCCTAGAAAAAGTTTAAAAAGTCTCCCTTTTTGGGCACTCATGCTTACAACTCATCGCAAGCTTGAAAATTGACAAGAAAGCTTATCCTAGGACATCATAGTCATGTAAAAATACATCCAGAAAACAACCATATGCTCAATTCAAAGAAAGCTCAAAACTATAGCCCGAACTCAGATGCTCAAGGGCTCCACAAACATGTTTATCCACCCCCAAACTTAAATCATGCATTGTCCTCAATGTATAAAGAAAATAAGGCATAAACAAGCATGAGATCAATAAAAGAATGAAAGGAGTGAACAATACTGGCCTGGAATGATGATGAATTCTTGATTGAAAGCTTGAAAGCTTGAAAGCAAAGGAGAGACAGAAAACAAGACCTACAAAACAAACACAACCAATAAATAAAACTCAAAAGAAAGACACAACTAAACTTACTTGGGTTGCCTCCCATAAGCGCTTGTTTAACGTCATTAGCTCGACGTGTTGACCGAATAGGCATCAAGGTGGTCTCCTGTCAGATGTTCCATCACTGGTGCTCTTCCTAGCACCTCTCCTATAGCCCACCCACATGGTATCTGATGTGTTCTTGGGGTCCTCAAAAGCTTTTAATACCTCCTTCTCCTGTTGGACTCTGATGATTAGCTCCCTGCGTTCAATATCCATTATAACCCTCCCTGTAGCAAGGAATGGTCTCCCTAATATAATAGGCATGGCATGATTCTCTTTATTATCCAACACAAAAAAATCAATAGGAAGAAAAAATCTACCTACTTTGATCAGAATATTCTCAACAATCCCATATGGACTAACCACAGACTGGTTAGCCAACTGAAGTCTAACAGAAGTAGATTTTATTTCTCCTATATTAAGCTTTTTGCACAGAGATAGAGGAATTATGTTTATGCTAGCCCCTAAGTCACATAATGCTCTACAAGAATAAGTACCAAAGTTACAAGGAATAGTGAAACTCCCTGGATCAGTCAATTTCTCTGGCACTATCTGTTGAACACGAGCACTGCATGTTGATGCTAAATATACAGTCTCCATCTGATTCTCCTTTTTCTTCTTGTTGAGCCATTCCTTCATGAATTTTCTGTAGTGAGGCATCTGCTCCAAAGCATCTGAAAAAGGAATATTAACATGTAAACTCATAAAAGCATCTAAAAACTTGTCATACTTAACCTTAGAATTTTTCTTTTTCTTTGATTTAGGAACTAAAACAATAGGAGAAGGAATAGAAGGCTCAGGATTAAGCTTTTCAGCTTCGTTTGAGGTGGCTCATTCTTCAACTTCTTCATTGAGTTCCTCTGGTTCAGTAGTCTCCTCTTCCACATCTAATTTAGTCTCCTCATAATGCACAGATACGGCCTTGCAGTACTCCAAAGAAGATTTCTCCTGTTCAGCTGGGGCTTTACCTTTATTCATGGTGTTGACAACACTTACCAGTTGTCCCAACTGAGTCTCTATGTTCTTGATGGCTGCAGAATGGCCATTGACAGTGTTGTTTATGGCAATTACGACCTCCTCGAGCTTATTTGACCTGTTACTTGATTCAACAATAAAAGCTCCAACGAGATCCTCTAAAGATTTCTTATTTTCTTGACTTTGAGGGGTAAAGCCAGGAGGATTCAAAACATTCTTATTATTAGCATATGAAAAATTCTCATGATTTCTATTACTAGGGTGATAATGTGTAGATGCAACATTATTATTGTACCCCCTAGAATTAAAATTAGAGACATACTGAACCTGCTCGAGATTTTCCTCCCGAGCCTGGGATGCAAGGGCAGCTGCAGACTCGATTGATTGAGCATTCCCTGAACTTGAGAATTTCAAAAATGCATTAGCCAAAGAAGACATATGGGCCTGAAGTGCACTTACGTTGTCAACCTCGAACACTCCAGCAACAATCTTTTTGGGTCCCGAACCGCTCAGATGGCCACTGATAGCTGTTGGTGGCCATATCCTCTAACAAAGTCCTAGCACTCTCAACAGTCTTGGACAACAGAGTCTCACTTGCAGCTGCATCAACGATAGTTTTTGTGCTAGGAGTTAAGCCATTATAAAATAATTGAACCTGTAGCCAGTCGGGATAGCCGTGCTGAGGGCACTTCCTTAGCAGCTCTTTAAATCTCTCCCAAGCCTCGAACAGCTGCTCATCAAATTGTTGCTGGAATGTCCCAATTTTGGTCCTCAGCTTGACCGTCTTGGCAGGAGGAAAGAACTTCTTTAAGAATGCCTGGACCAAAGCATCCCAAGTGGTAATGCTCCCAGGTGGAATAGATTGTAACCAGTCCCTCGTTTTGTCCTGCAACGAAAAAGGAAATAAACGTAAGCGAATGACATCTTCAGAAACACCATTTAATTTCACCGTCCCACAGATGTCTAGAAAGGATTTCAGGTGAGAATTTGGATCCTCCATGGGTGATCCTCTGTAAGCACAATCTCGAGCCATCTGAATGAGACCCATTTTCAGCTCAAAGTTATTGGCATTGATCGGGGCATAGACAATCCCCGACTGTTGCTCCTGATAGACCGGCTGAAAATAGTCCCTGATGGGTTTAGGCTCCTCAGGATTAGGACTGGCCATTTGGATATTTCTTTTGCTTTCCCTTCGAATTCTGCATAAAGTTCTTTCGATCTCTAGGTCAAAGGGAACTAAGGCCAATTCCCTAACCTTTCGCATACACCGTTACAACAAACCTAAAAAGAAAAATAAAAGAAAAGGAAATAAAAAAAATTAAGAAAGAAACTAGAAAAGGAAATAAATCAATCTAAAATAGGAAACTATAATCTACAAAAGGAAAAGATAAACTAATATGGAATGCAAAAACGAATAAATGGCAAAAACAAATAAGGAAAACTAATCTAAAAAGGAAAGAAAACACTAAAAAGGAAAAAATCTATCTATCTATGTAGAATTCAAACAAAAATGAAAAAATCTAAATATGGAAGTCAATCAACAAAGGGGAAAAAAATGCAATCTACCTAAAAACAAAAATAACAAAAATAACAAAAAATAAAATACACCCTAAACTAAGACCGGAAAATTTTTCTACGATATTAAAATTGACTAAATATGCCAATCCCCGGCAACGGCGCCAAAAACTTGATGCGCAATTTGCTAATCGCAAGTGTACGGGTCAAGTTATAATATAGTGAATATGAAATTCGAATGTTGTCCTCTGCATTGGTGTCTAGCCAATTTTAATTACCGAAAATACTCTTGGCCAATTTTATTTAGGGAACCAAATTTAGTGAGAATGAAATTAAATCAAACACAAAAATAATGCAAAAAGTGACAATATAATGGGAAGTAATGGTCTTAGGGATTTGTGTTGCACGATTTTCCGCAAGCGCACGGGTCGTCACAAGTAATATAGTGATTTTGAGTATAGAGTATCGTCTCCACAGGGATTGGATTTATTCAATTAAGTACCACGAATAATCTTGCTTAACTTTATTTAGAGAACAAAATCTAATGCTGAAAAGAATAACAAAAAGCTAATCTAGAAAGCAAAAGATAAATGGTGACACAATTTGGAGGGATAATTCTAGAGTTGTTGATATTATCAATTGGACCTTTAATGCCTAATCAATTAACTAATATGGATTAACTAATCATTTGATTCATAAGTCTAGAAGCCTAATTTCAAGGATTCTCCTGTCGGTCTCCTCCTATCTCATACCGTTCAATAAAGAATCTCCTTTCAGTCTCATCTTTATTTACTTAGTATGGCATTACGACCCTTCAATACAATCTCTAACGTTATTTATTTTATCCCATGTCACCCGGGTAAATAACCGTTAGTCATGCATTCAGTTCTAGTCTAAGCTTCTCTCCGTCGAGTTTCCACTTAGTAACGATTCATTTAATCAGTGATCAGTTGATTAAAAGAATTACGAACAAAATGCACAAATGAACAATAATGACAATTAAACCAAATCAATTCATTAATTCAGCAGAGGTTCAACATTTAAATCAATCTCATAGAATTTAGGAATTTGCTACTCATAATCACTAAAATTCAATAATTCCTAATCACAACAATTCTAGAAACTAAAACATAAAGGAAAAGGGAAGAGAAATGCTCATAAAAGTGTCGATCTCCTCGATCCCGCGCCGACCTCCTTCGATCCCGAGCTCCAAAGATCTTCAACAAAGCTCCAAAACTCTTCCAAAAATCCCAAATTTTAGTGTAAACTCTAGAATGGGGTGAAAACCCACAAATTGGCACACAAAATATGGATGCAAAAGGCTCCTTTTATAGGCTCCCAGCAGGCGTAGCGTCGAGACGCTACAAGGACAGCGTCGAGACGCTCTGACGTCATCTTTTCTTGGGCTCCAAGACGTCGCAGCGTCGAGACGCTATTTGGACAGCGTCGCGACGCTGTCGCGATTCTGAATCTTTCCACGCGGCTGCCTAGCGTCGGGACGCTCCAGGCTTAGCGTCGAGACGCTAGGCCTTGAATATTCAATAATGGCCCGATTTTGACTCCATTTTTGGGCCTCAAACTTTCTTTTGGCCCAAATACTTCTTGTAATGGATTTTGAGCACTTTTCTTGACCCAAATTGATAATTTAAGACTTGAAATTCATGAATTTGGGCTTCTAAATCATTCTTCTTGGCTTTTTGGACTCGGATCTTCAATGTAATTCTCCAAATTGCTCAAAAAGTCTCCAAAATCATCCAAAATCTCTCAAAATTCCGGTTTTGCTTCCTTGGCTCGGTTTTCTGAAATTTAAACAGAAAATAGCATTAAAGTACACAATTCATGCACAAAACTAGCTAAAATTAATAGGAAAATGATGACATTTTTGCATGTCATTACACCCCCAAACTTAAACCTTTGCTAGTCCCGAGCAAAGCTAAAACCCTTTTTATGAATCAACTATTGCAAATGCATAACTCTAAGCTCAATGATCAAAATAATGAACTATAACAATTAAAGGAAATATTAAAACATATTCTTTCATCAGAAATTTAAATTTAAACTCTTCATCCCTTGCATGTGTGTGTGCGAGCCTCCTTTATTAGGTCTTTACTAGCCTAGAAAAGGTTTATAAAATCCTCAGTTCATCTTCCCCCTACACTGGCCCTAAGCTCTAATTATCCAGCTTTCCAACAATCAAGAAAGCAATATCCCACTAAGGTGCCTGAAACAATGGGGTATGCCTCCCCCAAACTTGCATTTTTTTTTATTTTTTTTTCGAATCCTTTTTGATGTAGCGCCTTCGTTCTGGCTTGCCAACATTGGTGATGAAAGCATCCAACTACGAGCGCCTCATCTTTCAGGATGCCGAAGCATGCTCATTTCTTTCCAACGCTTTCATGCAAAGGCAAACGATGGGTGTCATGAATGCCCCTGGTTACTAACGCTCTCAAGAAAGTGGAACATTCTCTTTTCTTTTTTTTTTTCATATTATTTTTTTTTACACTTTTCTTTTCTTTGCAGGCTAATAAACATGATTTTTCTCCCAAGTAAAACATTACAGACTCTCATGTCGTTCATCTTTCAAATTAGATCTTAAGCCTTTCGGAGTGACAACAAACATCTAGATAATATAATCCAGTTCTAAGCAATCAAAACCATATAAGTAGGCTAAGTGCTCAACATGTGCAAGGAAATCAAAGCAAAAATTTAAATTTACATGAATCTTGAACATGCTTTCATATTTCACAAAAATTGAACAAAATTCATTATCTAGATCATATCATAGACCGTCCTCATCAAAACAGATGCAATAGAATCATCATGAAAAAAATTTTGCTTAAATCAGAACAGCAAAGCCTCCCCCCCCAAACTTAAATCATACATTGTCCTCAATGTATTGATTATTCAGACTAATTAAGCATGCATAAGGACAATTAAAAAATAAAGGGAGAACGGTACTGCCCTGAAGTGTGAGAGAAACCATGGATGTCAGCCTTCAACATTCATTGGGGTTGTTTTTGGAAGAAAATGTGGTCTCGAGCTCCTTCAAAAATTGATCAACCGGAACGAAAGATCAACATGCTCTAACTACAAAAAACTGAAAAACAAAGAAAAGAAAATTAATGAAAAAATAAACTTGGGTTGCCTCCCAAGAGGCGCTTGTTTAACGTCTCTTAGCTAGACGAGTTTGTGCGGTCTTTCAAGGCACATAAAAATTCTCGTATTTCTTCGGGCCCTTCTTCCTTGAATCGATGAAGCAGACTATTGCTAGTAAGCTTACTAGCTTTTCATGGGCCCCTGAAGCAGAAATATTTTTGGGATTTTCTTTTAATAAAAGCATAAAAGGAGAAAGATCAAAATAAATGGACCCTGACTCTGACACTGACTCGTGAGAACAAGAAAAAGAACACTCATTATCAAGAGAGGATGTGAAAGATAGAACAGACAAAGGCCTTTCAACCTTAAACTCTATCTCTAGAAACTCCTCAAACACTATGGGCTCATTTTCTTTTTCTTCCTCACAAACTTGTTCTTGGTGGGTGCTAGAACTGTCCAATTCTTCCTCACTGCCTAAACAACTCACCCCTATATGCTAAAACTCAGCAAAATTGAAAGGATTAGGCTCTTGAATGGGCGCTAATGAATCAGTGGCCACATGACTCACTAGACACTCTATGGAAGTGGATCCTACTTCCCTATCTTCCTTTTGGGTTTGGAGTATCTCCATAGATTTTTCTAATTCTAAATTCATGGCTCTAGACTCTTGGATAAAACTTTCAAGCAAGCTCTCTAAGGAAGATTTTTCTTCTATGGAAGCGGATTGCACTTCACTCTCATCCTCTTGGGGATGCAATCTCCGTAGGGATTTTTCTAGAGCTAAATTAATGACTCTAGTATCCTCAATAAAATCTTGAAGCAAATTTTGTAGGGGAGATTTTTCTTCTAAAGGGGGATAATTTGAATAAAAAAAATTGGATGATGGTGTTCGTTCTTCGGGCTCAGATTCCCTAAAGGGCCACCCAAAACTATTAAAAGCCATTTAAAATAATTAAATTAACAATAATACGGCTTTCAGTCAGATGCAAACACCAATTAAATGCACAACAAGAACAATGGACCAGGATAAAAATAAAACAAAGAAAGCAAAATAAAATCTCTAATCTAAAGCAAGCAATTTCTTCACAATATTAATTGAATGAAATTGGCCAATCCCCGACAACGGCGCCAAAAACTTGTTGCACGATTTTCCGCAAGCGCACGGGTCGTCACAAGTAATATAGTGATTTTGAGTATAGAGTATCGTCTCCACAGGGATTGGATTTATTCAATTAAGTACTACGAATAATCTTGCTTAACTTTATTTAGAGAACAAAATCTAATGCTGAAAAGAATAACAAAAAGCTAATCTAGAAAGACAAAGATAAATGGTGACACAATTTGGAGGGATAATTCTAGAGTTGTTGATTTTATCAATTGGACCTTTAATGCCTAATCAATTAACTAATATGGATTAACTAATCATTTGATTCATAAGTCTAGAAGCCTAATTTCAAGGATTCTCCTGTCGGTCTCCTCCTATCTCATACCGTTCAATAAAGAATCTCCTTTCAGTCTCATCTTTATTTACTTAGTATGGCATTACGACCCTTCAATACAACCTCTAACGTTATTTATTTTATCCCGTGTCACTCGGGTAAATAACCGTTAGTCATGCATTCAGTTCTAGTCTAAGCTTCTCTCCGTCGAGTTTCCACTTAGTAACGATTCATTTAATCAGTGATCAGTTGATTAAAAGCATTACGGACAAAATGCACAAATGAACAATAATGACAATTAAACCAAATCAATTCATTAATTCAGCAGAGGTTCAACATTTAAATCAATCTCATAGAATTTAGGAATTTGCTACTCATAATCACTAAAATTCAATAATTCCTAATCACAACAATTCTAGAAACTAAAACATAAAGGAAAAGGGAAGAGAAATGCTCATAAAAGTGTCGATCTCCTCGATCCCGCGCCGACCTCCTTCGATCCCGAGCTCCAAAGATCTTCAACAAAGCTCCAAAACTCTCCCAAAAATCCCAAATTTTAGTGTAAACTCTAGAATGGGGTGAAAACCCACAAATTGGCACACAAAATATGGATGCAAAAGGCTCCTTTTATAGGCTCCCAGCAGGTGTAGCGTCGAGACGCTACAAGGACAGCGTCGAGACGCTCTGACGTCATCTTTTCTTGGGCTCCAAGACGTCGCAGCGTCGAGACGCTATTTGGACAGTGTCGCGACGCTGTCGCGATTCTGAATCTTTCCACGCGGCTGCCTAGCGTCGGGACGCTCCAGGCTTAACGTCGAGACGCTAGGCCTTGAATCTTCAATAATGGCCCGATTTTGACTCCATTTTTGGGCCTCCAACTTTCTTTTGGCCCAAATACTTCTTGTAATGGATTTTGGGCACTTTTCTTGACCCAAATTGATAATTTAAGACTTGAAATTCATGAATTTGGGCTTCTAAATCATTCTTCTTGGCTTTTTGGACTCGGATCTTCAATGTAATTCTCCAAATTGCTCAAAAAGTCTCCAAAATCTCTCAAAATTCTGTTTGCTTCCTTGGCTCGGTTTTCTGAAATTTAAACAGAAAATAGCATTAAAGTACACAATTCATGCACAAAACTAGCTAAAATTAATAGGAAAATGATGACATTTTTGCATGTCATCAATTTGATTTCACCAATTGCGATTATGGAATAATTAATGGATTATTAACATGCAATGACTCATAAATCTTGGAAACCTAATATCACACATACCTCTCTCGAGCCTACATGATTCTCCCACATGCAATTGAACCCGATATCCCTATCTAAATTCAATAAACATGCAAGACATTAAGGATACCCTTTTTAACGATTTCTAGAATTAACTATTATCTCCCGATCTCTAGCTAAATCCTAGTTATGCATAACGATTTCTAAGCTAAATCCTCTATCCCGAGTTAGATTTAAGCATAAACAACATTCAATTCATGACCGATAAATTGAAAGCACTAAGGATACAATTATGCATAAAAGAGTCATTAACATAAAATCATCAAATTAATCCATAACTTGCCCAACGGCTACATCAATTCCTAAGAGTCAAAATCTAGTCAATCATACACCGCGTTACAATATGACTAAGATCTAAAACCGCCATAAAAACTAACTAAAGAGAGGGAAAGGAGAATAGAACTCTATGTAGGCCGAGACCGAACGTCCCCGTCACGATCCCCACGAACAATGTGTTGATTTCCACCTTGCTCCCTTTGTTTCAGCCTCCAAAGCCTCTGTTCTGTCCTGTTTTACGGCTCCAAAACGTCCCAAATGACCCCCCCAAAACCTAGCAGCAAAAAGCTTATATTCTGTTTTTTTCGTCATAGCGTCGAGACGCTGTCAAGACAGCGTCGAGAAGCTGCCTTCAAAACGCGCGTTTTCTAGAATCGAACTTACACAGCGTCGAGACGCTAAGGTTGCAACGTCTCAACGCTGTGACCTTTTAGCGCCTGATCAGATATGGAATGCCAGCGTCGAGACGCTCAAGAGCTAGCGTCTCGACGCTAGCCTGCAGTTGACCCTACTTTGACTTTTCCTTCTTTGATTCTCTTTGGTTCTTTTGCAACTTTTCACGTCCTGAGCACCAGATTAACTCCAATATCGCGCTTTAGCTCTAATCAACCATTTCCTACAAAATAAACAATTAAGTGCAATAAAATGGCCAATAAATCATCAAAGACTAGCTAAATTAATTAGGGAAAACTAGCTAGCTATGCTCGCTATCACATAAACCACTCTCTCGGGCTTTGCTTTAGACCATATAGAGCCTTTTGAAGTTTAGAGACATGGTTTGGTTTATCTTTATCCACAAAACCAGCTGGTTGAGTCATAAACACTTCCTCATGAAGGTCCCTATTCAAAAAGGCATTATGCACATCGAGTTGTTTTATTACCCACTTGAATCGGACAACAAGAGACAAGACAATACGAATTGTGGCTGGTTTGATAACAGGACTAAAAGTCTAAAAAAAATCGATGCCATAAGTTTGATCAAATCCACGAGCCACAAGACGTGTTTTGTATCTTTCAACAGAACCATCGGGCTTGAGTTTAATGCGATAAACCCACTTACAACTCACAACTTTATATGATGGGGAGAAAGGAACCAAAGTCCATGTATTATTTTGCATCAAAGCATCATACTCCTTGGCCATAGCATCTCGCCATTCAACAGACTTAACCTCCGTTTTAAACGAGGTGGGTTCAGTTAAAGGTGGAGAAGAGGGAGGGGAAGAAGAGGCTAGCCAACACTTTGGTTTTGATATACCAGCTTTTGCTCTGGTAATCATTGGTGGATATTAGTTGGGGCTAGAGAGGTAGCAATAGGGACAGAAGGCGCGGAGGAAATGAAAGGTAGTGATGAAGGTGAGGCCAAAATATTGGATGGAGAAATGACGAGAGGAGTAGGTGTAGTAGAGGAGGAGTCATTCATTTGTGATGGGAGAGAATGCTGATGATGAACAAAAATAGAGGAAACGGGGGTAAAACCTGGAGGAAATGGAGGAGTAACCGAAGGTAAAAGTGACAGAGAGAAAGGAACATCATTTTGAGGAGCGGAAGTATTGGAATGAGCGGGAGAGACAGAAGCACCAGGAGATGGTAAATGAGAATTAGCAAATGCAAGAATGTCAAAAGGAGAAAAAGAATGCACAAACACATCAGTAGTAGCATACTTGACAGTAGTAAGAGAGAGTTGGGAGTTGAGACAGGGAAAAGAAGACTCATTAAAGACAACATGGCGAGAGACATACAAACGACCAGAAAAAGGCTCCAAACACACATAACCCTTGTGATTTGAGCCATATCCCACAAAAATACATTCAGAAGAACGAAACATGAGCTTATGAGAGTTATATGGGCGCAAGAAGGGAAAACATGCACAACCGAAGACCCTTAAGATTTTGTAATCAGACAAACTGTTGTACAACATGAAATAAGGACATTTAGATTTGAGGACAGGTGTTGGCAATCGATTTATAAGATACACAAGCAATTTGAAAAGCAAAACTCCAAAAAGACATGGGCAAAGAAGAGTGAGCAAGTAAAGACAGACCAGTTTCAACGATGTGTCTATTTTTCCTTTCTACCCTTCCATTTTGCTGTGGAGTGTGAGGGCAAGAAATGCGATGATGAATGCCATGAAGAGATAAAAAGGAGGAAATACGCCTAAACTCACCACCCCAGTCGGTTTGCATACATTTAATGATTTTACCAAACTGGACTTCAACCATCTTTTTAAATTTAAGGAAGCAAGAAAACACCTCTTCTTTAGATTTAAGAAGGTACAACCAAGAGAAACGAGAGAAATCATCAACAAAAAGAAGAAAGTATCGAGCTCCATTAATAGAAATTAAGGGAGATGGCCCCATACATCAGAGTGCACGAGTTCAAAAGGACTACAAGATTTATTTTCCGCTAAAGAAAAGGGCAAGCGATGGCTTTTGGCCATTTGACAAGCATTACAAAAAGTATTAACACTTGAACTAGACACACCACAGGAAGACAAGACTTGAGACAAAACCGCAGCTGCTGGATGACCCAACCGAAAATGCCAATTTGGAGCAGCTTGCACAGAGGAAACAAGGGCCACAGGTGACACAGAACTAGAGGGCATCGAAGAGAAGGATGGAGACAGCTTGTAGAGACCATCTTCAAGTGTGCCCTTGAGCAGAATTTTCTTGGTTTGGAGATCCTTGACAAGGAAAAAGGAAGAGTAAAATTCAACATATGCTTTGTTGTCTTAACATAATTTAGCTACACTAATGAGTTTCTTTGTAATCAAAGGAGAATGAAGAACAGTTTGCAGAACAATCGGTTTAGATAAAGAAGATATAGAAGATGAGCCAATATGAGATATGGGAAGGTTCTTACCATTACCAATTGTTATCTGTTCACCACCAGCATAAGGCACCGGATTGTACAAGGTTGAGATATCAGGCGACATATGATGTGTGGCTCCATAATCAAGGTACCAAGCTTCATCAGGATGATTATAATCCGTGGGAGCAATGGAGGATGTATCAGAAACAGGGGTAGGAATAGATTGTTGAGTTGTATGGATTAAGGCTTGAGGTGGGGGGGGGGGGTTTGATATGCCAGATTTGTTCTATGATGGCAAATAAGGGTTGTATGCCCAAACTTACCACATATCTGGCATTGTGGCTTGGATGAACTTTGTCTGGAAGACCATTTAGGTGGAATTTGTGGCTTACCGAGGATGCTTGGGGCAATAAAGGGCTGAGTAGAAACAGGGGAAGAAAAGGATGGTCTGGAATAGTTAGTGAATTGTGGTCGAGAGGGAGAACGGCGATTAGATTGTTGAATATTGAGGGTGTTAAGGTGAGCTTGAGCTATATTTAACTGATCAACAGTGTTCTGTTTTTCCAATCTAGCATCATACGCAAGCAAAAGACTACGAACATCTTCCAACGAAGGATTATTAGCACGATTCAAAATTGTAGTTACAAAGGAATTATACTCACTTCCTAATCCATCTAAAATATAGGCTAGATGATCACGGTATGAAATTGGTTCACCAATTGCCGAAAATCTATCAACTACTTCCTTAATCTTAGCTAAGTACTGTGAAACAGATAAACCATCTTTTTTAATTTTTTGTAATTGAGCTTTCAAACTCATAATACGAACAGTAGTTTGAGAATCATACGATTTCTTAAGAGAATCCCAAATCGCAGTAGCATAATCAAAATTAACTATCTCTCCCATTTTTTCTTCAGACAATGAACTATAAATCCAACACATGATAAATCTATTGTACCTTTCCCAGCTTAGATACTCTGGATTAGGTTGAGTCTGATTTTGATCAAGAAACTTTGAAGGCATCGGGATGGATCCATCGATAAAACTAGAGAGTCCATTAGCTAAAACTGCATTCAACAGTTGATTCTTCCACAGAAGGAAGTTATTGTCCGTAAGTTTGACTGCAAGAGGCTGAGGTAGGGTGGGATAAGGGTTGGGGGAGAAGAAATTTTGAGGAGGAACAGGAAATTGGGGTTGAGGTTGATTACCAGGAAAAAGGGGTCGTGGGTATTGTTGCGGGTAAAATGGCTGAGGTTGAAGAGGTTGTTGATATGGCATAGGAGTTGGAGGGAAATTTTGGTTTAGAAACCGCGGCTGAGGAAAACCATTTGGATTGAAGGCAGGTCTTGTAGCAGTAATCGGAGGGGTATTCTGAGAATTGGTGATGGGCTGATTTTGGATTGGTGTAACAATCAGAGAAGTTATCGGTGTGCTGGGAGTAACCACTGTAGTATTCATTGGAATTGCAGACGAGGAAGAAGACCCTTCGTCAAATGCCATTGAAAGAAAGAAGAAGAAGATGACTGAGAGAGAAAAGGAGCTTCGAGCTCTGATACCATGAACGATAGAGAGAGAGAATTGATATTCTGTTATTACAAGATTGAGGCACAATACAAAATATATAGCCACACGATAGGACAGGTGTAGCACACTGATTAGAGGAGCAAATAACAGAAGGTAAACCAAAATAAATCCGAAAACTAGACCAAGAATGATAATGATAAATGATACTTTATCAATCCGAGCTTACTGCAACGGACAAATTTTCTTTCTCTCATATATTAGGGGTGTTCATCGGTCGGTCAGAGTCGGTTTTGGGCTAAAACCAACGCCGACCACCGACTTATCGGTCGGTCGGTTTTTGTTTTCGTCGGTTTTCTAGAGGTTGGAGACGCCGACCGACTGAACTCACAATCGGTCGGTCGGTTTTTGTCGGTTTTGTAACTTCGGCGAAGTAAATAAAAAAAAAGAGAAAGGGTAAGAAAAGAAAGAAAACTGACTGAACTAAGGTGTAAAATAGAACTCTCACGACGATGGCAAGCAATAAAAGAGAAGAGGAAGATGACATTAACCGAGAACATGAAGAAAGAAAGAAAGATACCTTGCTAAAATTTGTGGATTGAAGAGAGAAGAGAAGAAGATGGAGTAGAGAGCAGAGGGATGGGTGGTCGAAGATGAAGGGAGAGAAGCAAACAGATCCTAAAACAAAAAGTTAAAGATTGGTCTTAAAAAAAAATATAGACCTATTTCGATGTAAAAAAAATAAAATAAAATAAGTAAGTGTGGAGTTTCAAGAAAACCATGGTGGTTTTCTTGTGGAGTTTCAAGAAAACCACAAAACCACAGTGGTTTTCTTTTGGAGTTTCAAGAAAACCACGGTGGTTTTCTTGAAACTCACACATGCATTTATTTGCATGCAGACTGCATTAATGCAGTCTGCTCTCTCTCCGTTTCACGTGGTTTACTTTCGTGGTTTTATTGAGAGCTGGTCGGTCGGTCGGTTTTTGGCTTTTTGGTTAGACCGACCGACCGACACATCGGTTTTTTGAAAGGTAAAACCGATTCCGACCGAGTTAATAGTCAAACCGACCGACCGATGTTGGTTCGGTCGGTTTTCGGTTCAAATTTGAACACCCCTATCATATATCTAGAACTTGTAATAGAATAGTTGATTTGTTGGCAAAGGATGCTTTAGCTAACAATAGGTCCATGTTGTGGTTATCTGAGTTTTTTTTTTTTTTTTTTTTTTTTTTTTTTTTTTTTTTTTTTAGGAGTGGTTATCTGAGTTTCCACAATGGTTACTTTCGATGAGTGATGCTACTCATTCTAAATGTATTTCTTATATAAGTGACTTTTATTTCAAATATATATATATATATATATATATGATTTAACAGATCGATTATGTCATTTCAAAAAAAAAAAAAAAACTAAAAAAAATTCTCAAAAAAGAAAAAAAGAAAAAAAAAAACACAAATCGATTCATGTGGTGTGGCCAATAATTTTTTTTTTTTTCCTGAGAAAATAATTTTCCGTTCATGTGACTTCTAAATCAAAATGGTTCATCTTACATTGTTGGGCAGACGAATCTCTCCTGAATTACTGGGAGTGGAACGAATAATTTCGGTGGATTATTCGAACGCACTGATTCCTGGAAAGCCATAGGAGCAAAGCTTGATTTGGTTACGTGCGGAGCGAAGAATTCAAGTCTTTTGGAGCTTCCACTGAGAAGAAAATGACACAATCGTTGAAAATGAAGTCCCAAGGAACCCATAAAGTAGGAAGGATAACGACCTTCCTCCATCTCAATTTCTTTGCGGGTCTTGTTTGAAGGTTCGATCCAATCTTTAAGTATGAACAAGAAAGGATTGGCAATTTTGATGAGAACCAGAATGAGGCCTAACAACGATCTCACCAAGCTCTCTCTGTCCCCTCTTCCTGTATGTTCGCCTCTCTATCTTCATTTTTTTTTAAACTGTAGGGTTGAATTCAAGTGATTTTGAGCTTTAATCGTAGTTTAATCTCTCTTCCTATGGTGGGTTCGGTTAGGGTTGCTGATTCTTGAGCTTTAGTTGTACTTTTAAAATTTTCGATGATTCAGGAAATTTTGAACTGAGAAATATAATGTTGTTAACGAGTTGTATGATTGCTGACACAGAACCAGATGCAATCCAACCCACAGGAATCCGGTGGACGTGGAATGGAACATATACCGGGCGAAGCCAAAAAACAGCTTAATATCTCAGGCAATGCTGAAAGGTTTTTAAATTTTATGTATTTGAATAAAGAAGTGTTGTGTTTTCTTATCCAGACTGTGCTGTACTTGTTTTCGTGCCACCCGATAAGCTATTATAGATGATTTATGTTCAATGTTGTCAGAGATTTTAATCTTGTTCGTGGATGGATGCATTCGGCCATTTCAATGAATAAAATGGAAGGTCTAGATGCCATGCTTAATGATTTTTCAAAGGCAAGTCTATAAATAACTAATTTCTACCCATTTCTTATTATATTCCTATGGTTAAACTCATGATTGAATTTTGGATGTGATTGTTATTTTGTTTGTAAAAATTCCTGTTTCTTCTTATTTACTTAGGGGTACTTCAGTCTCTCCCTTGAGAACCGCCGTAAATTGCTTCTCCTACTTGCAGAAGAGTATGACTTCAATAGAACACAAGTTCGTGATCTGATGAAGCAATATCTCGGGCTCGAACTTCCTAGTGGTAAGACTAGTTTTGTTTTGTTTTGTTTTTCTTTTTAAGTACATTTGTGAACATGCATCTATGTATGTATTATATATGATGGTAGATGTAGAACTGGAGATTGATTTGGATCAGTAATTCATGGCTTCAGTTGATAATGTACGATCTTCTGGTCAACAAGATGACACTCCACTTTCTGCTTTCTACCATCTTGAACGAAATTTGAGGCATGCTCTGAAACCAATGTACGAAGTTCTTTTTGAGCGGCTTAACACACATCCTGGTGGGCTGGGGTTCTTGTCCATTCTACGAGCTGATATTCTCTCTATTCTCATGTAAGATTATGGTTGATGTTATTTTCATTTCATCATGATGGGTTCATCTAATTTTAGTTGGGAGCCATTTGAAATGTTGGAGAATGTGTTACAACAAAGGTTTTTCAAATGATATAAAATAATGAACTGATAGTGATGATGGAGAACTGGAAACAAATCTTTAAGAAAAGGTGATATAGTGACTTTGTATTATCAGAGAGGAAAGCATTGCATCTTTGAGACCGTTGGATACCTACCTAGAGGAAAAACTCAGTATGTGGCTCAGTCCTGTTGAAAAAGCTTTGTCAAATAATAAAAAAAAAATAGTGAACTAGTAGTAGATGATTGAGAACTGGAAACACATCTGTCAAAAACGATGATATTGTGACTTTATTTTATCAGAGAGGAAAACACTGCGTCTTTGAGAGCATTGGATACCTACTTAAAGGAGAAACTTAGTATGTGGCTCAGTCCTGCTGTCTTGGAGCTTCACCAAATAACTTGGGATGATCCTGCTTCTTTACTAGAGAAAATTGTAGCTTATGAGGTGGATTTTCTTCCCTGGGTCACTCTTATATCTTTTGTTATAGCTTTTGCTTATTTGTTCAAACCCTTTCACAGGCTGTGCATCCAATCAGCAATCTTGTCGATCTTAAGAGAAGGCTTGGAGTTGGTCGGCGTTGTTTTGGATATCTACACCCTGCAATACCAGGTTTACTTCTCCCCTCCCCCTTGCACAGCTCTTGGTTATTTCAGCTAGTCATAGCCTGCATCATTGGCTGATTATTGTTAAAATGCAAGTATTATCAAATTATCCCACTGAAAAACTTTGACTTCACTAATTTGGAAATCTGAGTATGCTAGTCGTTGACTCGTTATGTATGTATATTAGTTGAAAATTTTCCTATGGGTTGTTTACACTATTTGGATGGAGATTGCATAATTATTAAAAAATAGTGAGGATTTAAGCTCAATCTATGGTACTTGTGTAAATCTTTATATTCATCTTCTATTGTGGATATGTGACCGGTCATATTAGGAAGAAGTTATGGGTTTAGGTACAGAACAACAATGGACTTATGTTGCAATGCTAACTTCATATTATACATTATAATCTCAAGGTTTTCTTCAGGTGAACCTCTAATTTTTATTGAAGTTGCACTTTTGAAGAATGTGGCTCAGACTGTACAGGTTATCTCCTTGCATCTATGATCTAACCTATTGTTTATTTATTTTGTTATTAACATTACACATTCGTTCCTTGTTTGATAGGAAGTTTTGTGGGATGATCCTCCAATACCTGAGAGTGATGCAACTTGTGCATTGTTCTACTCTATATCCTCTACAAAGGTATGTCTAGATTTGGAAGTTATTTGCTGCAAATTAAAATGCTTAAAATATTGTGGAAAGATGTTAATTATATCGTTAGAGAGGAGTAAACAAAATGCTGTCTGAAAAACATTTCCCTCTTGCAATACAAGATCAGCAGGACATCAGCTGCACTTTCCATTTTAAGAAACATTTCTATATATTGTTTTTAAAATTTGCTCCTTTCCTATTCTCTTAAAGAATATTTTTCTTTCCTTTTTTTTTTTTTTTTTTTGGGTCTCTCTCTCTCTCAATTGAAACTTGTAATATAAAAACACAATGAAGAAATTTCAACATATTTATAGTTTATGAATATGATTAGGTAATAGTCCCTTCGAGGACATCCAATAAAATTGGAAAGATACAGAGAAGATGGCCCCTGCTCAAGGACAACACACACAGATCGAGAAATGGTCCAAATTTTTAAAGAATATGATTAGTTAACAAGAGGCTTATAATCTTTAGTTCATTATTCATATGTTACAATTCTTGGGGAAGTTAGATTTTTTTGTTGACTGTCGTTTTTTCTCTTTTAAAAGAAATGGTTGGTTTGGTATTCGTGTCAATAGCAATATATTTTTTTCACTTTCAGATCTTAAACATTTGAAATTCTGCAGCCTGGCTTGTCAGGAATCAATCTTGGGAAGTTCCTCATTAAACGAGTAATAACACTTGTGAAGAAAGACATGCCATATATCAGCGTACGTATTCTCTAAAGATTATTTGGCCGTATCATGGAAAATTTAGAAGGGAAAAAATTCTGCTAGACCTCATGAGAATAGTGTTAAAGAAAGCAGCCTGAATTCTGTAATTTTGATACTTCTTTGATCGTCGATGCTCTGCTTGAATTTTATACCATTCGAAGTTACTTTGGATGGGGGTATCTTTAGGCTATTGGATGTGGCTATGGAGGAGGTTTCATTCTTCATTCTTGAAGAGGGATTGAATCCCCAACGGAAGCGCGTGTGATCGCGTGTGTTTCAAATTGGTTTAGAATTTACAAAACACATTACAAGATAATAAAATATAGAACAATAAGGATATTTTACTTAGGCTAAGCATGCTTTCATTATCCCACGAGATCTTAATTGTATCTTATACATTATATTAATTGTATCATAACACACTCATGATTAAGATTGAGTTACAAGGTGATCCTAAGAAATAATTATCTACTTAGTTAACGGCGTTACATCTAATGACTATTATTTTGCGGTTCGGTCTTATGCAAACTTATTTCATAGGATACCCTCACTCGCATGTCGAATACATGAACGACTTGGATCAATTCGTTTGTATCAAATACAAAGTGGGGTATCCATAGTGTCACCAGGATAAGGTATCGAGTTTATCCCTATACTATAGACCCTTTAGGTTATTACTTGAACATGATCCATTGTATGTCTCAACAGATTGTTCAAACCTCATTAAATAACTTTGGATGTTAGTTTATTGGATTTGGGTTGATAATGCAATCCTAAAGAAAACTCCAATAACAACTTTGTTGAATAACCTCAATAACAACTTTATTGATAAATAATATTTGTTTACATTTACCATCTACGAGTTTTAGGGCATAAAACACCAACAATTCTGTCTGCCACCAATTCTGATTTTAGTCGTTAAATTTCAAATTTGTCCATATCTCTCTCTGCAAAGGAAGTTGAAGTTCTCCTTACTTTAAGTTAGTCTTTGGCTCTTTGCAGAAGGATCTGTATTTTCTGAAAGAAAAAGTTGCTTTGTTTAAGGAGTTCCATCCAGCCATGAAGGAGGGATAGAGGGAGAGAGAGTCATAATAAGAGATAAAGGAGGAGGATGAGAGACAAGGAAAGGAGAAGAGGGTACAAAGTACTTAAACAGAAGGGATATTTTGGGCTATAACATTTTAATATGATTAGAGGATATTCGATACGTGCATTTACGAATGCCTTCTGGTTGATAGACATGCAGTTGAGACTTGAGAGCAACGACAATCTGCTCTTGATGCGTTTGATTGATTGAAGATTTGATCATTGTTATTAAAGCTTCATTTCCCGTTAAACACACTATTAGTTAGTTGTTTGCTTGGTTTATTCACTAATTTGGTATATTTTCTGCAGACATTTGCAACTCTAAGTCCTATCCCAGGTTTCATGCAGTGGCTTCTGTCAAAGTTGGCATCTCAAACAACTCTAGCTGAAACAGAGGTTGCTTCACGTTCACCGGGAGACGAATCTGCTTCCACTTTCTGGGAGAATATTCTTGAACCAGAGGAGGAAAGAGTGCTCATTGAATCATCACAGTAAAAAACTCATATATCATTCATTTCATTTTCAGCCTCTAAAAGAATGGTAGTGAAATTTCTGCCAATACATTGACATTTTCATTGACGTCTTGCAGAGATTTTGTCAGCGGAACGAATGGTATGGAGGTTATGTTGAAGTTATTGACTTTGTCAAATCATGGGTGGACCGGTTCGATGAAACTGCTCTCAGCATTAAAACACCCTCTAATGCGCTTGTGTGCCAGGTATAGAATCATAATTCTATGGATTAAGGTTAGGAAGCCTTGGTGCATGAGAGAATAAAAAGCTAATTGATAATCAATGCCATTTGGTTGATTTTAGGTACCTTGTAGAAGAGAAAAAGAGAGGAAAAGCTCTAGATTCTGTGGCAAACTTTCACTTACAAAACGGGGCAGTACGTATCTTTCCTTCAATTTGCAGAATTGGAAACTTCTCTTGGAGTTCTTTCCTTTTCTTTTTTGCTACAAAATAACAAAACCATAGATATCAATTGGATGTAACCTTTGGAAGTTTGCTGGTTTCTTGAATGTCCTTTTACCATTGAGGCAGTGCTATGCATCAAAAAGACAACTAAAATAGATTATGACATTGGGATTTTGATTTGCTTGCTCTGAACTTTCTTAATTTGGAACAGATGATTGAGAGACTTAACTGGATGGCAGATCGATCCGAAAAAGGCCTTCTTCAAAGTGGAGGTATCATGGTGAACTATGTTTACAGGTAAAAATCCTTCCTTTTCACCTCCAACCACTTCATGACTTCTCTGGAAAGTACTGAAATAACAATGCATATTACAATAAAAAGAAATTGGATTGTCAATCAGCTAGCCTTGACACTCACGGATATATTTTTTAAAAAAAGAATCAATGTTAAACATTATCAAATTAACAACTACGGATCTTTCCACCAACATCTAACTATTTTTTGGATTGCAAATGAAAAAATGACAATGAATATTGATGACAATGGACTCTATAGGATGGAGAAAATAGAAGAATATGGCCATTCTTACTTCAGCACTGGCCAAATACATTCCTCACCCGACATTTTTCGTTACATCGAGGTAGAGTTGTTATCATTGAAAGAACGAACATGTATCCCGACCAATCTTATTAGGATAATTGCTCATCAATGTTTCACTCTTTTTCTTGTTTTTAGTCCAAAAAGTGTCAGGATGAATCTACAGAGTAGAAAATTTTCTGGAAGATTCAATACCATCCCAAAAGATGAAACAAATTTTTTTGGGGGGTTATTCTTCTCTGCTGCCATTGTTGTTTCTTCAAGTGAATCTGCTGGTTATAAATCATACTGGCGGAAGTTAGATATTAAAGAATAAGATATGGCCTTTTGCTTTTATCAAATGGCCTCTGCTGGTGTAACATCTCTAAAAATATGTCATTTAATTGCAGAAAAGACTGTTCTGTTATGTATATAATCTTTTCATATAATTCTATAAACCAAGTCTCTTTATATTATTTCCTGTGTATGCTTTGTATTAGATTTACATTTTTTCCCATTTTTCTCTTATATGTTAGTTCTAGTACGCTTTCTGCACCCAACATTTTTTTTTTCTAAAAAAAAAACATATGTGCTCATTGTCCGTTATTCTTGATTTTTTTTTTTTTTTTTTGGAATAACGTTATTCTTGTTTTTACGAGAGAAAGTAACAAAATCGAAGTACTAAGGCCCCATTTGATAATCATTTGGTTTTTAGTTTTTGGTTTTTGAAAATTAAGTCTATAAACACTACTTCCACCTACAAGTTTCTTTGTTTTCCTAATACATTCTTTTCATGTTTTCAAAAACCAAGCCAAATTTTGAAAACTAAAAAAAATAGTTTTCAAAAACTTGTTTTTTTTGGAATTTGGATAGGAATTCAAATGTGTCATTGACAAAGATGAAAACCATGGTAGGAAAATTGATAGAAAAAAAACATAATTTTCAAAAACCAAAAATTAAAAACCAAATGGTTATCAAACGGGCCCTAAATAATCCGATTAGCTTTTTTAATTAAAAAAATAAAAAGAATTAAATAAATTATTAAAAAAGACTCAATGTTAATATTTACACAACTTTAAGGTTATACTTTATATTCTTCTTACTACTAAGATAAGATAAATAATTGATGTCACATCTAAATATCTACTTTGTCCTACCAGCACCACTAAAGAAATCAACTAGTCCTATCTAATTAAAAATAGATTTTTGGAAAAAATACACTTTTAGTCCCTCAAGTTTGAGTTAGGTTTCATTTTGGTCCCTGAGGTTTCAAATTCAACAATTTAGTCCCTAAGGTTTGAGATAAGGAGCAATTTGGTGATTTTTTTTTTTTTTTTTCTTTCTGTTTCTCTTCTCCTTCTCTCACTCTCTCTCTCCCTCTTTTTCTTTGTCGCCGGCGAGAGACCCTGGTTAAAAAAAAAAAACAAAACAAAAGAGAAGAGAAAGGGGGTTTCCCCGAAACAAACTGGAACGGAGGGGAAAGATGTGGAACGAGCCCAATCTGGGTAATGGTTCCGGAGGCGACATTTTGGGGTTTGACCACCACGGTTTGGTCGTTCAGAGGATCAAAATAGAGGGCTTATTGGACGGTGGAGTCGTACTCGCACGGCGACAGAGCGGAGGATCCAAAACTTTTGATTGAAAATAACATTGAAGCCTCGAGCTAAATCCCAAAATTTTCGCGGACGTGCGTGTCTGGTTTGTTGTGATATTTGTTCAAGGTAGTCTCTGTAATTTTAGTATTTGTTTTAAAAATCAAAAGATTTGAAACCCTTAAATGTGGTATGATCTGGTTTGTACTCCAAGAAAATGGTGCAGATAAGATTTGTGGCTTTTGAACCGTAAATCATTAATTTTTCTCCAATTTCTTTTACTTGGCAGATTAAGTACACCATTTTCGAGTTTTTCATTTTTCCACGACGATGCAATATCTTCAAATTTCTTCAAATCCCTAGCAATCACTTCAAATCTTGGCTGATAATTTTTCAATTCCTTTTACACGGCGGCACAATCCCTTCCAATCATTATCCAAGTTTCAGCTTTAGTTTGAATTTCAACCAAGAGATCCAACAAAAAAAAAAAAAAAAAAAAGGCAAAACAAAGCTCTGTTACAACATATTTTAAATTAAACCAAGTTTAATTTGTTTAGTGGTACAAATTAATTTACTAAGCGAGGCAGATATTAGACAAATACATAGGAAATCAAAGGGAAACGACAAAGGAGGAGGTGAAGGGAGTATGTTAATGGAGTTCCATGAATTGAAATGCCAAAAGAAGTATGACCTTCATTTTCAGAAGAAGCTGAAAGATCTTGACGGAGATGCTAAAGAGAAGGGAGAGGATGGAGGACCACCTCAGCCAGCTCAATCATAAAATAATAAAATAAAATTAATATTAAAAAAAAAGTCACCGACGGCGGCGGCTGTCGGCAAGCAGTGGTCGTCGGCCGCTGACAGTCGACCATGGAGGAAGGTCTCGTTGAAGAAGAAGAGATAGGAGAAGGAGGAGGAGGGGGAAGAAGGTGGTGGGAGAGAGATAATAAAAAGAAATAAAATAAATCAATTTTTTTTAAAATTATTTTAATATATTTTTAATTTAAAAAATAAGAAAGTAATTTTTTAATTAAAATAATAGTGTCACGTCAGCAACCAATTAAATTTAACAGAAAAATGGATGGCAGGGACCAAATTGCTCCTTATCTCAAACCTTAGGGACTAAATTGTTGAATTTGAAACCTCAACCAAAATGAAACCTAACTCAAACCTGTGTATTTTTCCCTAGGTTTTTTTAAATAAAAAAAATAAAACTACTCCACCCTGATCCTATCTCGATTGGAAGTTTTTAATATATGTTAAAATATGAAATATTAACTGTTGGAGATAATGCTCAAATAAGAACTGAATTACACTAGCAAACTGATTACACCTTAACTGGATACTAACAATTACAGTGTAAATAACAATACAACAGACACTGTATACATGATAAATGTTGCAAAATATATTGACAATAATAGTCCAGGCACGCTTCAAAGCGTTGTCCTGAAGACAATTATTCGCTCTATACAGGTTGCAAGCAAGCTACAACGGTCGTCTTAGCAGGATACAACGACTAATTCCGGTAGAACAGCAACCTCAAACTATTCGGATCTGGCAGAACTCTTGGATACTTGCTCTCAACTCGACTCAAGATCAAAAGAAACAAGGAAAGAAGGAAGAATGCTCCAAATGGAATGAGATGATTCAAATGAAGAAACAAGTTGCTATTTATAGGCTAGCAACTCAGTAACTCCAAAGAACAAAATTAAATAAAATTGAAACATATGAGAAATATAACTCAATTGAGTTATAATATCAAATTTAACTTCTATATGTTAAATTTGTAATTGAAACATCAAATTGAAATTGATGTTTCAATCCATCTTGAAACTCTTGAAAAATTGAGGTTAAATCACTTTCTTTCACATTTTATTTGTAAAATATCCAACAATCCCCACATGAAAGAAAGTGAGAAAATCAAAACAAAATGTTGAGAGCAAACAGACAAGCTATGCATCAAGAGAGGTGTCTTCTGGACTTGAACCTTCCTTAGTGAATATCTATCAAATTTACGGAAGAAATAGTGATACCAAGCTCTGGAACTATCCTTCTTGTTGGTGAATTGAGGTGACAGATATCACACACACAACTGATCTTGTATCTTCGAGTTCTATACGTTTGTGTCCATTTTGGTCTTGGACAAGATCCCGATTTTAGGAGAGCTTTAGAGAACCTAAGTCATTCGAAAAGTTCTCACAGAAGCGACCCACGTCTACTCTCACATAGGTGATATTGATTAAGAGTATTCTACCATTACTCCTCTTGTAAACAAGATATAAACATGACCTTAACTTCGACATATCACACACTTTACAACATCATAGAAATGGGAAGAAACTATAAGTTTCTTAGTGTGTCAACTATAAATCATTCAGCCAGTTTGCCTATTGAACCTAGATCTTGGGATCTCCAGTCAACTAGGTTAGGTTACCACCAAATAATTCATTTCATAGGCTTTAGTCTCATTTCCCTCGATGTATACATCACTTGCTCTCTTGACAATCCTTTCGTTAAAGGATCTGCTATATTTTCTTTGGATTTCACATAATCAATGGAAATTATTCCATTAGATAGCAATTGCCTTATCAAATTATGTCTTCGTCTAATATGTCGCGACTTTCCATTATAGAAATTATTCTTGGCCCTCATAGAGGCTGCTAAATTGTCACAATAAATACATATTGTGCTAACAGACTTCAACCATAATGGAATATCTTCAAGAAAATTTCGAAGTCATTCAACTTCTTCTCCAGCTTTGTCAAGAGCTATAAACTCTGACTCCATAGTAGAACGTGCTATACACGTCTGTTTTGAAGATTTCCATGATACAGCTACTCCACCTAAGGTAAATATATACCCACTGGTTGATTTAGTCTCCATGCTATCAGAAATCCAATTAGCATCACTAAATCCCTCCAGTACATGTGGATCCCTCGTATAATGCAACTCATAGTTCAAAGTGTACTTACCTTAGAACTCTAACTAAAGCATTCCAATGATCATGCCCAGGATTGCTGGTGTATCTTGCTAACCTTCTTACTGAATAGGTTATATCAGGTCTTGTACAATTCATTATGCACATTAAGCTACCAATAACTCTAGAGTATTCTAGAGAAGACACATCTTCACCACTATTCTTCTTTAACTTACAACTTGGATCAAATGGAGTAACTGTAGGTTTACTCTCAAATTGATCAAATTTTCTCAACACTTTCTCTATGTAGTGAGATTGAGAAAGTATGTATCCACTTGGATTTCTTGTTATACGAATTCCAAGTATAACATCAGCAAGACCAAGGTCTTTCATATCAAAGTTGGATTTCAACATCCTTTTAGTGGAATCAATGACACTTCTATTTGTGCCCATTATCAACATATCATCCACATACAAACAAATGATAACACAATCTTGATCTATGGTTTTAACATAGACACATTTATCACACTCATTTATCTTGAATCCATTAGATAACATAGTGTGATCAAACTTTTCATGTCATTGTTTGGGTGCTTGTTTCAACCCATAAAGAGACTTGACAAGTTTACAAACTTTATCTTCAAGTCCTTTTACAACAAACCCTTCAGGTTGTTCCATATAAATTTCTTCATCTAATTCTCCATTTAAAAATGCAGTTTTCACATCCATGTGGTGTATTTCCAAATTTTGTAAAGCTGCTATTGCAATTAACATCCTTATAGATGTAATCCTCGTCACTGGAGAATAGGTATCAAAGAAATTTATCCCCTCTTTTTTACGAAAGCCTTTAGCAACAAGGCGGGCTTTGTACTTATCAATAGTGCCATCGGCCTTTAGCTTTCTTCTGGAAACTCAGTTTACTACCAGGAGGTAGATCAACCAATACCCAAGTTTTGTTCTGCAAAATGGATTCTATCTCACTATTGATAGCTTCCTTCCAATAAGGTGCAACCGGAGATGTCACAGCTTCTTGAAAAGTTTGAGGCTCACCATTTATCATATATGTTATGAAATCAGGTCCAAAGGAAGTAGCTTTCTTAGCTCTTTTGCTTCTCCTCGGTTCAAACTCAATATTTTGATCGTTTTGACCTTTTGGAGAGCTAGCCTCATAATTCCTTTTGACACCACTACTCATGTGTCTTTCCTCTTTCAAAGGAAATATATCCTCGAAAAATTCAGCTTCAATAGATTCCATAATGGTATTATTATTAATATCAGGTACTTTTGATTTAATCACCAGGAATCTATACGCAGCACTATGCAAAGCATAGCCTATAAAAACACAATCAATTGTCTTAAGTCCAAGTTTGGTCCTTTTTGGTAAAGGAACTTGTACCTTTGCCAAACACCCCCACAATTTCAACATTTTATATGAGGGTAACTTTCTATTTCACACTTCATAAGGCAACTTATCAATCTTCTTATGTGGAATTCTGTTTAGTATAAAATTTGCTGTAAGCAAAGCCTCCCCCACAAATTATGGTGTAAACCTGAACTATTTAACATGCAATTAACCATGTCTTTTAAAGTCCGGTTCTTTCTTTCAGCTACACCATTTTGTTGTGGTGTATAATGTGTTGTAGTTTGATGGACTATACCATTAACTTCACAAAATTCATAAAATGATGATGATTCATATTCACCACCTCTATCTGATCTAAGCACCTTTACTTTCTTCTCAAGTTGATTTTCAACTTCTGCCTTATATGTTTTAAAAACATTTAAGGTTTCATCCTTACTATGTAATAAATATACATAACAATATTTACTGCAATCATCAATAAATGTGACAAAATACTTCTTACCGCCTCTTGTGGGGGTACTTTTCATGCCACATACTGAAAGGATTTGGAATTCCCCAATTCCGTTAAAGCGGAAGCGTAATTGGGACCGATTCGTAGTTAATTTTGTTTATCGAAAAATATTGTTGCATTGGTTAAGACATAGAACAAATTCTATACAAACTTAAGGTTAAGCATACAAAAATTATTAGATATAAATCTAAAGGGGAGAAGCAAACATACCGTCGTTGACGACTCTGAATACTTCAACGCCTTTCTTGATTATGGACCGAGCGTCAACAATTGGGACACCACCAATTGATCTTCCCCGCTATAACTCTGAGATTAGGAACGTAGTTGTGGGACTACCTAATCTTGAATGAGAAAAACTCTAGAGAGAAAATTCTCCCTAAAGTTCTTGAGTTGAGAGAATATGAGAGGGAGGCTAGAGAGAATGCAATAGTGCATTCTTGTGGCCTTATGTTGTAGTACCTAAACCCTAGGTTTAGTGTTCTATTTATAGGAGAAAGGTCATGAATAAAATATTCATTTAAAATCAATTATTTCCATAACTTATTTAATCTTTTCCATAATTAATCAATTCCATGACCAATCAATTCCATAATTGATTAATCTTTTCCATAAATGATTGATCACTTCCATAAGTGATTAAATCATTTCCATAAATGATTAATTACTTCCATAAGTGATTAATCATTTTCATAATTGATTAATTTTCAATTAATTAATTCTTTAATTAATTAATCACCAATTAAATATCATATATTTAATTTCAGACCTTCTATTAGTTAATTAATTAATTACCCACTTAAATATCATATATTTAATTTGAGGCATTCAATTAATTAATTTTATAATATGAATCAAATTCATATTAAAATTTGAACTTCTTCAAATTCTCTTATATCCTATAAATTTAATATGAATCAAATTCATATTAATATTTGAACTTCTTCAAATATTTATTTCTCTCATAGACTATAGTTTAATTAAATCTCATTTAATTTAAACTAAATTGAATAATTAATTAATTCATATTCTAATTAAATACCATATATTTAATTAAACATATATTTGAACTCTTTCAAATATATCAATCTCTCAATATTATAAAGTTGAATCTCAAATTAGACTTTATATTTTAATGCATCACTATACATTATATTAATTTGTATCTCGTACAATTAACTTAATTCCCAATATGAATTTGAACTATTCAAATTCTCTCAAGATATATTTGTTCCTAATTACTCTTTACGAGCTAGCAGGGGGACCTAATGGACCTACAGATCAAAAGCTCAAATGATATGAGGTTAATAGATTAAACTCATTAATCAGGTTAACCAATATTCATTAACTGTGGGTCATTCCACTAAGGACCCACAGCTGAACTCTTTTCACTGTAGAACATTTTTGTGTCCATGGATGTAGACCTAGTCGTTGTATCCTGCTGAGACGATCTTTGTAGTCTGCTTGCAACCTGTGTAGAGCGAATAATTGTCTTCAGGACAACGCTTTGTAAGCGTGCCTCGACTATTATTGTCAATATATATTGCAACATTTATCATATATACAGTGTCTGTTGTATTGTTACGGACACTCGTGAAGGATTGACTTACCGACATAGGTCTACATCGATGGACACAGAAATGTTCTATAGTGAGAAGGGTTCAGCTGTGGGTCTTTAGTGGAATGACCCACAGTTAATGAATATTGGTTAACCTGATTAATGAGTTTAATCTATTAACCTCATATCATTGGAGCTTCTGATCTGTAGGTCCATTAGGTCCCCCTGCTAGCTCGTAAAGAGTAATTAGGAACAAATATATCTTGAGAGAATTTGAATAGTTCAAATTTATATTGGGAATTAAGTTAATTGTACGAGATACAAATTAATATAATGTATAGTGATGCATTAAAATATAAAGTCTAATTTGAGATTAAACTTTATAATATTGAGAGATTGATATATTTGAAAGAGTTCAAATATATGTCTAATTAAATATATGATATTTAATTAGAAGATGAATTAATTAATTATTCAATTTAGTTTAAATTAAATGAGATTTAATTAAACTATAGTCTATGAGAGAAATAAATATTTGAAGAAGTTCAAATATTAATATGAATTTGATTCATATTAAATTTATAGGATATAAGAGAATTTGAAGGAGTTCAAATTTTAATATGAATTTGATTCATATTATAGAATTAATTAATTGAAGACCTCAAATTAAATATATGATATTTAATTGGTGATTAATTAATTAAAGAATTAATTAATTGGAAATTAATCAATTATGAAAATGATTAATCACTTATGGAAGTAATTAATCATTTATGGAAATGATTTAATCACTTATGGAAGTGATCAATCATTTATGAAAAAGATTAATCAATTATGGAATTGATTGATCATGGAATTGGTTGGTCATGGAATTGATTAATTATGGAAAAGATTAAATCAGTTATGGAAATAATTGATTTTAAATGAATATTTTATTCATGACCTTTCTCCTATAAATAGAACACTAAACCTAGGGTTTAAGTACAACAACATAAGGCCACAAGAATGCATTCTTGCATTCTCTCTAGCCTCCCTCTCATACTCTCTCAACCCAAGAACTCTAGGGAGAATTTTCTCTCTAGAGTTTTTCCCATTCAAGATTAGGTAGTCTCACAACTACGTTCCTAATCTCAGAGTAATAGCGGGGAAGATCAAATGGTGGTGTTCTTCGTTGTGGCAGAGCAATCAAGAATCATCCGTTGAAATATTCAGAGTCGTCAACGACGGTATGTTTGCTTCTCCCCTTTAGATTTATATCTAATAAATTTTGTATGCTTAGCCTTAAGTTTGTATAGAATTTGTTCTATGTTTTAACCAATGCAATAGTATTTTTGGATAAACAAAATTAACTACGAATCGATCCCAATTACGCTTCCGCTTTAACGGAATTGGGGAATTCTAAATCCTTACAGCAACACCGACCATACTTTATCCAGAAGGAATTTGAAATCACGAGTTTTACACCGTTGGAAAGACGATGACATTCCAAGATAAGTCCCCAGCGAATCTGCCTTCCTCATGGATAAAACACTACTGAGATCATTTCTAGTATCATCTGGGACATTCCTCGAAAAAAAACTGTCGATTTATTAAAATTAATACACTACCCCGAAGCCTTCTCATATACCTTCAAAATATCGCGAAAATGCCCAAATTCCGCAGCCGTTGCTTTGAGGAAAATCAGGCTGTCATCAGCAAAAAATAAATGTGAAATTTTTGGACATGCTCTCGCAATAGATACCCCCGCCATTGATCTTCGCCTGGCAGCCACCAATAAGGAAGATAGACCCTCCGAACAAATTAGAAAAAGATATGGCGAGAGTGGATCACCCTACCTGATCCCTCGCGTTGGTCGAATAAACCCAAAGGATTCACCATTCATTAGAATAGAAAAAGTGGTCGTTGTTAAGCACTTCATAACCAAGGAGATCCACCCATCATTAAAACCCAATCTTTCCATAATTTTTCTCAAGTAAGACCACTCCACTCTATCATATGCTTTACTCATATCTAGTTTAAGAGCGGCATACCCAACCTTTCCCTTACGCTTGTTCTGAAGATAATGCAATGTCTCATGACCCAAAATCATATTGTCAGAAATCGACCGACCAGGAATGAAGGCAAATTGACATTCATCTATAATCTCATTCAACACAACCTTAAGTCTATTTGCTAACACCTTAGTAATAATCTTATATGAAACGTTGCATAAGCTAATTGGACGATAATCAGATACTAACCTCGACTGACGACTCTTAGGAATTAGAACGATATTTGTGTGATTCCATTCCTTTGGTGACACCTCAGAGTTTAAAATGGCTAGGCAGTTAGAGACAGTCTTGTCACCCACAACATCCCAATATTTTTTATAGAATATTGCAGGGAACCCATCAGGACCAGGAGCTTTAGTTGGATGGAATCCTTTTATTGCAGTGAGAACTTCCTCCCGAGAAAACGGAGCCATTAGTACTCGATTCATCTCATCAGTGACTCGTCATGGCACATGACTGAGAACCCTCTCCACATCATCCGGATCAGGCTGAACCCTCTCCAAAATACCTCACAAACGCATCATGGATGTCAGATTTTCCAGAGACCCAATTCCCGTCATCATCCACAATTCCTTCAATCAAGTTCCTCTTTTTCCTCATTGAAGCTTTTTGATGAAACCATTTGGTGTTACGATTTCCCCATTTCAACCAATTTTCCCTCGAGCGTTGCTTCCAATACATTTCTTCCTCAAGAAGCAAAGCGTCAAGTTGTTTTTCTAATAGATGGATAGTAGCAAAATCAATGGGCACGTTGTTCTCATACAACAGTTTAAGTTTAGTTTTCACCTCCTTAATCTCAGCCTTCAATCTCTTATTTTGGCGACGACCCCATCCCCTCAGAGTGGATGCACACTGACTTAAAACATGATGAAGAGGTTTAAAATCATCATTGCTCCAATTTCCATTTCGACGAATGATGTTACGACAGTCCTCTAGGCGGGTCCACCATTCCTCAAACTTGAAAGGTTTGTGTCCAGCGTTTCTTTGAAAACTATTATCTCTACCATCTAATCTGAGCTGAATTGGACGATGGTCAGACTTTGCCCAATCCAAATTAGTAACCTGATAATTCTCAAACAACTCACAAAAGCTCGGATTTGCAATGTAACGATCCAATCTTAGGTGCACTTGATTCCCTGCCTGTCTCCTGTTACACCAAGTAAATGAGCCCGCCGTAAAACCGAGGTCCCTTAGATTACAATCATCTAAGACCTCCTTAAAATCCTGCAATTGTCGAATATCTCTTTCCGGGCCTCCAGACTTCTCTATTTGCCACAATATCTCATTCATATCTCCTCCAATCACCCAAGCAGAATCATTATAATCGTACAGACGTCTAAATAAATTCCAAGATTGGTTTCTAAGAGCAGAATTCGGATTACCATACAATCCAGTGAAACGCCATTGTTTGCCATTCCACACAATATTTCGCATCAATGTGGTGGATAGAATAATTTCGAATACACACATCAATTTCTTCCTTCCATAATAAGCACAATCCCCCACTAAGACTGACAAGATTAACGATAAAACATCCTGAATAATTCAAACGTGCTTTCAATTTATTCAAAACAACAGACGAAGATTTCGTCTCAGACAGAAAACATAACTGGGGATTAAGACTTGCAAGTTCATTGCAGATATTTCAGAATGCCCATGGACTCCCCAATCCATGCACATTCCAACAAACAACATTCATAGCTCTTGGCGGGTCTGCTCGGCAGTCCCCGCCTTCATGCAATCATTAACATCAAATTTTGGTCGTTTAATGTTACCAGGAGAAGCCAAAAAAAAGCCAATCTTTCCTCTTCATGAATTCCTCCATACCTTCCACATTCATACCTGAAGGTACCACTCCCGCACGTGCTCGCTTTTTCCACCAAGTCGCACACTTCTGAAATTTCGGAGGTTTGGTTGAGGTAGCCTTAAAGACCATTGCCTCCTCTTTTCCATTCTGTACATTATCATCTGCATGGGCTGAATCATTATGAGACAAATCAGAATTCGCCAATTGCACCTTCGACCCATCATTGTTGTCGGCCCAATTCTGCTGGGTTGAATCATCTGTCCAAAAATCCTCAGTCATTTTCGGATCACTCTCCATGTCGTCATCAACATCTCCTTCATGGGCCTTATTGTCATCCAAGCCCATCACCAAAGGGTCCGTAGCCTTAAACATGGGTTACAGATTCTTTGAAGTCTGACTGTTACCTTCTTTAATATCCATCCCCACCATAAATGGGTCATTAAAGGCATTAAAGCCCACCTTCTGATTGGATAATAAATCAGTAACGTTTGCAACGCTCGAAGAACTTGCCCAACACGACACGTCTGTGACCTTTGCCGGATTCTGGGAAATTGACTGGAACTCCAACCGCCATCTGAACTTTGACGCCACTTTAGACACCTTTTCTTTTCCTTTAGAAAATCGATTAGCTCACCAAAAAGAGAGTAGATCACCGGCGATTTCCCTCTACTGGACTTAGACAGATTACCGTCGAGAGGCTCAGCAATCTGAATACCACCATTTTGTGGGGGTGGAAGCTCATTCACTATCGGGACTGGAATCGACGCCGGCACCACCTCGATTGCCAATCTCTGGCTGCGACTGAGAGGGACATCAACCTCGACTCCATTTCTTTCTGCCCTAGCCGTTGATGGGAAAATAGCCATTCCTATGCCTGTAAATCTCATCCAATCGCCATATTGTGGTGAAGAACGTGAACCACCGTGTGAACGCAACAATAGGGCACAATCTCTCGAGAAATGACCTATAATACCACAATGACAGCACAGTTTCGGTAAACGTTCATACCTTATAGGGACCCATAAGCCACTAAAGGGACCATCAGGATAAATTCGGATGCCTTTTCTAAGCGGACGATTCAAATCAATACGAACACAAATCCTCAAGTTGGAGCCCCAAAACAGAAAGCCATTTCTGTTATCTACATCTTCAATATGCCAATAGCATTCCCCAATCTTTCAGCCATTACTTGATTAAACCAATCAAGCGGGAGCTCAAACACATGAATCCAAAACGCAATTGAAGAGAACATATTATCAGAAGGCTTTAAGCCTCTAATCGAGTACACCAGCACAAGCAATAATTTTTCAAAAATCCACGGATCCTGCCTCATCACATGCACTCGATCAACCTCGTTCACAAATATAAATATAAACAGATTTTTCTCTAGACGAACCACCTGCAACCCGTTATCAAGTTTCCAGGTTGCACGAAAGTTTCTTCGCATAGCTTCAGCCCCCAAAGGACCATGGCACAGCAGCTTACCGAGCAAACAGAGGCCCGACTCGATCCACCGCCTCTCTATCAGCGACCACATCGATTTCTTCATCTTTCGAGGTAAGACTCAATCTTGACCAATCATCAACCAAGGATGAAGGATCCATTTTCCCAGACCACAAAGAAAAATAACGAAAAAGACAGTAAAAGAGGAAGTGGTGATTTACCACCGATGCAGATGACAAACCACGGCTCCGACTGAACTGATATAGCAGCCAAAAGGCTGAAAATCCGCAGCGAGTATCCATCTGATTTGATAATGGACTATAGAAACCAAAATCCAACCGTTCCATATCTGAAATTGACTACAATCAAGTATATCATAGCACAACCTTAACACCAAGAAGATCGTCTCAGGATAGTAAGGCTGAATTTACCCCGAGAAACACCGGCATCAGACGTCGGATCTCTCCATTCCTTGCTTACGCATTTTTTTGAAGTTGTTCGGCCGAGTTTGAGGTATACACTAGACACTTTGGTTTCATCAATTTACATTTGTATCTTGTATGCAGTAAAAGGAAAGATTTAATTCATCATTCTTGAAATTTGCAACTCTGTGTTCTTGGCAACCTTTGCCCTGAAACTGTGGAGGAAGCTATTGCCATGGTTCCATCTTTGAAGGTATCTTTTTTTTTTTTTGAAATAATCTTTGAAGGTATCTTTTGCCACACTTTTTTATGCCTAAATCAAGATCAGCAAATATCAGTAGTTTTTCTATTGCTTGTTACGGACAATATATTTATTGATATTTTGCTAACCATAACTCATAAGTAGGTATAAACTTTTAGAAAGTTTACTGATATATTTATCTTTCTAACATTGAACATATGTCGAATTTTAAAATACTGCCAAAAATTTTAAAACTGGTGTAATTTGAAATTTTTAGTTTTTCCATTTTTGAAATTTGAGAGAATTCAAAAGCGTTTTCGAAGACAAAATGTTTATCGGTTGAAGCAAGATTACTTATGAATGCTTTTCTTGGGTTCGGACTAAAGGGAGGGCGCATGATGATGAAGCAATCGAGAATATGTTGAATGAACTCTCGTTAATCAAAAAGTTTGAGTAGCTACTTTCTAAATCTAGGTTAAATATGTTTAATCCATTTCCTATCATTTTCTCAGTTAAATGGAGAATTGTACCCTTCTATCCAATGTGTTAAATTTCGGTCGACATACCGAACCCTATCGACATATCGGGGGGAAATTTTCCCCCCTTTCGGTGAAATTTCGTGAAATCTCGAAATTTCGAGATTTCCAACGAAATTTTGATTTTTTTTTTTAATAATCGCCAATCAGGTTGGGAGTCACGTCAATCATCTGACACACCTCCCTGTGCATGACTGATAGGCCGCCTGGTGTCTTGAGCATGCTTGTCCAGGGCGAGTTGTGCCTATGGCCGCATGTCCAAACCATCCTCACCCATCATGTTTTAATGCCATGTAATTAGTTTTGTTATTTCTTTTTCGTTGTAACTAGTTTCGGAGGCGTATGACTCCTCGTGATTTTCATGTTTAAGCCTGTCAGATCAAATATACTTCAAAATGTACTATAGGGGGGACCAAGTAGTCATCAAACCACCCCTTACCAAGCATTGTATACTTTCTTGCAATCAACCTTCGTGGGTGCAGTTGCTAGATGTGGCTCAGTTTTGTTTCAATTGCCAAACAAGTTCGTCTACAGTAAAGAGCCCTTTTGAGATCGTTAGCGGCAAACAACCTTCCCTACCTCATATCATCGACCATCCGTATGCAGAAAAGAATCCTCAGGCCCAGAATTTTACAAAGGAGTGGAAACAGACCACTGACATTGCTCGAGCCTACCCAGAGAAAGCCTCCAAACGCATGAAGAAGTGGGCAGACAGGAAGCGTCGCCCCCTTGAATTTCGAATTGGAGACCAAGTCCTTATAAAGTTGAGACCCAAACAGATTCGATTCCGCAGCCGAAAAGACCAGAGACTTGTGCGGAAGTATGAAGACCCTGTGGAAGTCCTCAAGAAAATCGGGACCACGTCTTATAGGGTGGCGTTGCCTGCATGGATGAAAATTCACCCAGTAATTCATGTGAGCAACTTAAAGCCCTATTACCCCGATCCAGATGATGATCGTCGTAATGTCGTTGTTCGACCTGGTATTGATCTAAAACAGAAAGAAGCCAAAGAAGTTGAAGAGATCCTTGATGAGCGCGTTAGGAAGACTGGAAGACCCGTACGGAGGATCCAAGAATTCCTTGTCAAATGGAAGGACCTCCCTACGGAAGAAACAAGCTGGGAACGAGTTGAAGACCTTGAAGCCTGGACACAGAAGATTGAAGACTTCAAGCTATGTCAGTTGACAGGGACGTCAACAGTTTAAGTGGGGGAGAATGTCTTGAGCATGCTTGTCCAGGGCGAGTTGTGCCTATGGCCGCATGTCCAAACCATCCTCACCCATCATGTTTTAATGCCATGTAATTAGTTTTGTTATTTCCTTTTTGTTGTAACTAGTTTCGGAGGCGTATGACTCCTCGTGATTTTCATGTTTAAGCCTGTCAGATCAAATATACTTCAAAATGTACTATAGGGGGGACCAAGTAGTCATCAAACCACCCCCTACCAAGCATTGTATACTTTCTTGCAATCAAGCTTTCTTGCACCCTTGTATTCAATGCTCTCTTTTAAAGATGTTTTCAATGCTTTTTCTCTCTCACGTTTTATAAAACCAATTTTCTCCTAAAACGTGAGTGGAGGCTAGACCCTACGCCGAAGTTGTCCGCGATTTGCGATTTTTGTACGGCTGACTTGCCCGCCGGGTTAGGACAAGTGCCGCACAATCGCCCGTCCCGAGTTTGAAAGTTTGCGATTGTGACACCTGGCAACTGCCAGGCGATCCTTTCAATTTTTTTTTTAATTTACAATTTTAGCAATCAGTTTGTTGTAAATTAAAAAAAAAAAAAAAACATAGAATATAGTTTGTTGCACTAACTTTAGGTTTTTTTTAACATTTTCGAATTTAGTTTTTTTTTTAATTTTCTTTTTTATCATACATTTTTCGTTTTGTTTTTTCTTTCTTTCTTTTTACTTTTTTATTTATAGATAGTTTACAATTACACCTAATTTAATTATTTTAACTTTTTAATACATAAAATGATATATATTAGTAATATAGTATTTTACATTTTATTTTATTGATGTGTATCTTTATAATATTTGTTTAAAATTATCCAATTGGTCTAAGTTTAATGTTTAGTCGTCCATTCAAATATAATTATAGATGTTAAATATCAATCAATTATAGTTTAATTAAGTTATTAAAATTTTATTCATTTTTAATAATTCAAACAATTTCTATCGATTGTCATAATTTTTTCAAAATCTTTATTGGTATCGACATTTCTTTAGAAATTTCAATATGCCTATTACATGTAACTTGAATAGATGGTTAAAAATGATTAATTGTAATATAATTAAATTTGAATTTAATAATTCAAACAATTTTCTTTAATTTCATTTATTTTTTCAAAATTCCTGCACATATTGACATTTGAATCAACATTTCCATCTAAATATTATCTTACTTTTTAGATGTGATTATAAAAAATGGTCCATTATAGTCTAATTAAGCCACAATTAAAGTTTCATTGACTAATTCATACAATTTCCATCAATTTTCACGATTTTCGTAAATTTTCTCGGAATGTCTCTTGACATTTTCATCGACATCGACATTTCCATAAAATCTGGACCTCGACATTTCCATCGAAATTGACATTTTAAACCTTGCTTCTATCATAATATTATAATTTGATGGGCAGGTTTGTAACTTGGATCCTTAACAAATCTCCAATTTATATCCTGGCTTGTATATTATTATTATTTTTGTTTTGGCTGCCAAAGATTTTTACTTCTATGATCTTGTGGTGATGATAAACTTTTTGATATTTGTGATGATTCGGGTTCATTTTGATTGTTATAATCTATATGAAGGAAATATGCTAAACTATAAGTTTGTTCAAACCAATTGAACGTCCAATTTTATAGCGAATAAATATATGGTTTTTTTTTCATTTTCCTTATTTTTTTTAAAAAAAAAAACTTTTTAGTTTTGATTAATTCTAACAACATTGTTTGAGTTCAAGAGAGCTTTGTACTTTTATTAGCAAAAATTGAATAAAATATGAAGTTATTTTGCCATTGTTTTTAAAGTTTATTTTTAAGGACTGATTATTCATAAAAAGCTTCAAAATCTTCCTGCATTCCTTTTTTTAAGAACAAAACATTGTAGTAAATTGTGAACCACACAGGAGAAAATACCATAAATATGATTTATTCCATAATATTAGATTTACAGAATCCCTACAAACACTAAATAAATACAAGAGTAAATTCTAGGAAATTAAAAAGAAAAAAAAGTTTAAGTGTGCAAATTTTTAAAGTGTTTGTGACAAGGTTGGCTTTGAATCCTAAACTTAAGGGCGAAAGTTAGCAAGTTGTTGAGGCATATATTTGCTCCAAAACTAATGTTGTTTCCAAACACATGACATATCTTCAATATGGATGCCCTTTGTCTCCGTCAAAAAGAAATAAATGAACAAGGTCATCAAAGCCACGAAGAAAGCAAAGAAGAAGAACAATCCAAATTTCATGTGGCAAAGCATGGTGAGGAAGATCTTAGCAATTAAAAAGGTGAAGAACATATTCACTGAGACAGTTACGCTTTGAGCAGCTGATCGAATCTCGAGTGGAAAAATTCCACTTGGTACCAACCATCCCAAAGGTCCCCAAGACCAAGCAAAAGCTTGAACATAAATGCAGATGAGCAACACCACAACACCAGCATACCACTTGGGTAAATAAGCAACCTCGCCTGAAACTCCAAATTTCCAAGCAATGAACACAACAACCAAAACCTACAAATGTCAATTTTATTATAATCAAATTCTACTTTTTGATCTAGAAAACCAAATAAAATTAGTCTAAGATAGCATACATTATGATAGTTCAATCTAGAGAAGAAAATTAGTCACCTGACAAATGAACATGATGGTTCCACCAAGCAAGAAAAGGATCCTCCTTCCCCACTTATCAGTACCATAAATAGATACAAAAGTTGCTAAAGCATTAATACCACCAGTAATGATAGAACGAAAGAAGAGAAGCATTATCTCCAAATCCAATGGTCTTGAACAACACAGGAGCATAAAACATAACCACATTGATACCAGTCAATTGTTGAAAAATTGGATTAGAATTGACATTACCAATGGTGGTATGTTTTGTCTCTCTCACAAATTCCTCCATGGATGTTTCATTGTTTTAGCAGCTATACTTGCAGTCACAATGTCTTGAAATTCAACATCTACATCCTTCTCAGACACATCGTGAATATGTTGAAGCATGGCTCTTGCCTTCTCAACTTCACCTCTCTCCAACATTGAAGTGGGAGTGTCAGGAAGAAACAATGCTGAGATTGTAATGAACAATGCAGGCACCGCAACACCGCCCAAACTTACGCGCCACCCCCATCCAACGTGAATATTGGCAGTACCATAATTGACAAAATTAGCCACAAGAATACCAATTGTAATGGAAAGTTGAAAAACAACATTGAGAGAGCCTCGATATTTGGATGGAGTCATTTCTGAAACATAAAGTGGAATAGATTGAAGTGAAAACCCGACACCAATGCCCAAACAAATTCGACCAATGATCAACATGGCAATGTTTAGAGCTGCAACATTAACAGCAACACCAACCAAGAACACAAAGCCACCAAGAAGCATAGACTTTGTACACCTAAAGGTTTTAGTGACCCAATATGCTACAAATGAGGCCAAAAGTGCAGCCAAGTAAATAGAAAAAGTGAACATGGTAAGAGTAAGACTATCAAACTTGCAGTATTGATTGGTACAAGTGTCAATTGCTTATTTCTGATAAACTGATGGGAAAAACTTTTGCAAAAAGGGAGCAATGGAGGTGACACCACCTAATCAACATTAAAAAAAAAAGTGAGTGAAGACCGTAAAGAAAAAGGGAATATTAGAAAAGTTTGGAGATAGATAATTACCAGAGATACCGATGTCGTAACCAAAGATGAGTCCACTCATGGCAGCAACAATGCAAGTAATCAAGACATAAAAAGTGAGCTCTCCCGAGTAGTTGTTAATCCCACCACCATCATTATGGTTGAGCTCGAAACCACCGCCAACCATGTCGGTTGCTGAGACTAGGGACAAAAAATTCAAAGAGTAGTGTAGACACCGTATTTGGTTCGGCTTGATTCTCAGTAATAATGTTTGAAGTTTTCCAATATTTGGTGGTCAATTTTTTTTTTTGTATGCCAACAAGAGCATAGCTCAACTGGCATAAAATCGTATTGATAGCCACAAGGTTTGTGGTTCAAATCCCCCTCCCCACATATTATAAAAAAAAAAATCGCTTTTTTTTTTCATGGTTTATTTTCATTTTCATTTTCTTTTCTTTTTTTATTTTTATTTAATTTATTTTTGTTGTAAATATACATTGGTATATATTAGATATCCATATTAATGTATTAGTTTTAGTCAACCCACAATTGTAGCTATTCTTCCTCATGACTCCCCCACTCCCTTTAGGAATAGCCATGGGACTCTCACTCTCTTCTATTTTCAGCATGTTGAAGTTGTAACCTACCCCATTGCATTAGTATAAATAGGGGTTGTATGAAGTATTGAAAACACTACTTGAATGAAAAAGCATTAGCTCTATTTTCTCTCTACTTTGCTCTCTCAAATTCTCTCTTAGTTGTTTTATTGCTCTTCACATTTTATAACACGTTATCAGCACGAGTCTCTGCCATTTTTGTTCAATTGAAGGTAGGGTTCATTTTACTATGCATTATTAGTTGCAATTGTCTTCGGTACGTTTCATATATACAGTGTGTATGTATTATATATACCTCGTATATACATTGTATATTGAACGTTGACATCATATATTCTATGCAAGATTAACATGTTCTTCATTATTGTGCATATTATATGAGATTAGTAAGTATCATGTTTGTTTATGATGATATTAACATCGTGACTCTATATTTGTCAATGATATTTCTGATATTTATATTATGCAAATAATTGAGATATTGAGAGTATGTTATATCCTAATTATTTTTGTAATAATCTAGAATGTATAATACATATTCGATAAACATGATGCACATATATACCCCTGTATATATCTCATTTTTTAGGCATATACATCTTCTAAAATTGCTCATTTTGCTAATCAGTTAATGTATATTGATCTCGTTAGTTTATGCATTCTTTGTCCAATATAATTTTCACATGATCATTTGTATACTTTATATCATGTGTATTTAATATATATATATATATATATATATATATATATATATATATATATATATACAGTTGACATATTTGATATACTATCATAGATCCTTTATGTTCAGAACATGTTATATATGTTGTAATATATTTTATATAAATATTGCAATATGTTGTTTAGCTACAGTTTTTTTTTTTTTTTTTTTTACAATGCATATATGAGATATTTCTTTGTGTATATGTCATATATACATTTGAATATTCTTTGTTTATGTTGATTAACTTTTGAAATTCATGGTAGACACATGTGTTAAAGGAGAAATTTCGACCAATCACAAATTGCCACGTCATTAATATAAATTAATGATAAAATAAATTTGGGACCAGTTACACATTTACACGTGTGCCTAAATTAAATTAATAGACATTAAAATTTGGCAAATCAAAGAATGCCACTTGTCTATTAGTGATCCATCCGATAACATCAGCCAAGTTCAATCAGATTATGCCACGTGGCAATTGGACCCAAGCCCAAGCCCATATGAGGTCCATCAAACTCTATAAATAGAGGAGGCCACCATTCATTCATGGGGGGATTCAGCCAGAGGCAGAGAGGGCAGAGTCCAGAGCATTCTCCCAAGATCCAGAGTCGTTAGAATCCAAAGAGTCCAGAGAATTCAGAGATCCGAGATTCAGAATTCAAAGGATTCAAGACTCAGAAGATTTGAAGACTAGAAGACCCTAAAAAGAGATCAACAAGCCAACCGACCGATCAAGAAGATCAACAAGTCAGCAGGCTAATCATCCAAGAGGATCAACAAGCTAATAAGCCGATCCAACAAATCAACAAGCCAACAAGCCGATCCAAGAGATCATCAAGTCAACAGACCGATCATCCAGGAGGATCAACAAGCTAACAACCGATCCAACAAATTAACAAGCCAACAGGTCGATCCAAGAGATCATTAAGTCAACAGACCGATCATCCAAGGAGATCAACAAGCCAACAAGCCGATCCAAGAGATCATCACGCCAACAGGCCGATCATCCAAGAAGATCAACAAGCCAATAGGCCGATCCAAGAGATCATCAACCTGACAGACCGATCATCCAAGAAGATCAACAAGCCAACAGGCCGATCATCCAATAAGATCAACAAGTCACAACAGGCCGATCCAAGAGATCATTAAGCCAGTAGGCCGATCATCCAAGAAGATCATCAAGCCAACAGGCCGATCAAGAGATCATCAACCTAGCAAGCCGATCATCCAAGAAGCTCAACAAGCCAACAGGCCGATCATCCAAGAAGATCAACAAGCCAATAGGCCGATCCAAGAGATCATCAACCTAACAGACCGATCATCCAAGAAGATCAACAAGCCAACAGGCCGATCATCCAATAAGATCAACAAGTCACAACAGGCCGATCCAAGAGATCATTAAGCCAGTAGGCCGATCATCCAAGAAGATCATCAAGCCAACAGGCCGATCCAAGAGATCATCAACCTAGCAAGCCGATCATCCAAGAAGCTCAACAAGCCAACAGGCCGATCATCCAAGAAGATCATCAAGCCAACAGGCCGATCCAAGAGATCATCAACCTAGCAAGCCGATCATCCAAGAAGCTCAACAAACCAGCCCAAGAAGATCAAGAAGCTAGAGACCAAAGTTTATATATTTAAGAGAGAGAATCAGAGGATTAAAGTTAGAGATTGTACACCCACACGCATACAACATTAATACAATATATATTATTTATTCCACGTGTCTCCATCTTCGAAGTTACGTGTGAACAAATTGGCACGCCCAGTGGGACAATCTCTACCTCTCATCTCTCTCTCTTATCTCAAAACACAAGTGTAAACATGTCGTTCAAGACTTCTTCAATGGTCGCTGTCATGAACAAGTCTTACATGGGTTCTACTGCCCATTGTTGCCTCAGTGAACTGACATTGCAAGAAGATAAAGCTTCTATCGCTGGAGGCCAAGCAACAACCTTGCAGGGGGCATATTCTAATGACAAGTTTATTGTTAAGTATAACCCTTTGTTTGAACCTGATTCTGACGTAGTGACTGTCATGATGACTGAGACTAGAACTATGGAAAAAAGAATGGCTGAGATGTAGGAGCATATCGACACCTTGATTAAGACGATTGAAGAAAAAGATTCTCAAATCGAGCAACTAAAGAGCCAAATTGAGAACCAACATATCGCCGAATCAAGTCAAACCCAAGTCATAAAAAATCACGACAAAGGAAAGACTATAGTGCAAGATGATCAACCACACTGTTCTGCTTCGATCGCTTCACTATCCATCCAACAGCTCCAAGATATGATCACAAACTGTATCAGAGCTCAGTACGGTGGACCTACTCAAGATTCCCTCTTGTATTCCAAACCTTATACTAAGAGGATCGATAACTTGAGAATGCCAATCGGGTATCGGCCACCAAAATTTCAACAGTTTGATGGAAAGGGCAATCCTAAACAACATATTGCCCACTTCGTTGAGACATGTGAGAACGCTGGTACTCGAGGGGACCTACTAGTCAAACAGTTCGTTCGAACACTTAAAGGAAATGCGTTTGACTGGTACACTGATCTAGAACCTGAGTCAATAGACAGTTGGGAGGAACTCGAAAGAGAGTTTTTGAATCGCTTCTACAGCACTAGACGAACCATTAGCATGTTCGAGCTCACCAACACTAAACAACGAAAAGGTGAACTCGTTGTTAACTATATAAATCGCTGGAGAGCTATGAGTCTAGATTGCAAAGATCGCCTCACTGAACTCTCTTCCATTGAGATGTGTATTCAAGGCATGCACTGGGAGCTCCTCTACATCCTTAAAGGTATAAAGCCTCGCACCTTTGAGGAACTTGCAACTCGCGCCCACGATATGGAGCTAAGTATTGCTAGTCGAGAAAACTAGGACATTTTCCTCCCTAACATGAGAAAAGAAGGAAGGAACGACGAAGAGACTATAGAAGAATTTATGGTTATCAACACAACCCTTCCCAAGTCGTCTTCGAAAGAAAAGCGACAAACAAATGGAGCGCATCACTTAACTTTAAAGGAAAGACAGAAGAAAATCTATCATTTCCCTAATGCCGACATCCCTGATATGCTGGAACAATTACTGGAAGCACAACTGATAGAGCTTCCTAAGTGTAAACGACCAGAAGAGATGGAGAAAGTCGATGATCCCAAGTATTGCAAGTATCATCGAGTTATTGGTTATCCAGTGGAAACATGTTTTGCCCTAAAGGACTTAATTATAAAACTAGCTATGGAAGGAAAAATTGAGCTCGACCTTGATGAAGTAGCTCAATCAAATCTTGCTACAATCAAAGAAAAGAGCAAACATCAAAGAAAGAAGGATCCTAAGAAACTTCAACCCAAGAGGAAGAGAAGTAAAAAGTTTTCTCAACCTCAACAACTGGTGATGTTGAATAAATCCTTCTCCAAAAATTTCCACAAAAAGGAAAAAAAGAACTTTGCGACTTCCTACTGCATCGACGTAGAAGAAGTTGACAATTCTGAGAAGGGTGAACAAAGGACCTCCGTCTTTGATTGCATCAAGCCTCCAACTACTCGTCCTTCAGTATTCCAAAGAATGAGTATGGTCGCGACAGAAGAAGAAAATCAATGTTCGGTGTCCACCTTCACTCGACCTTCAGCTTTCCAAAGGCTAAGTGTCTCCACATCGAAGAAAAGTCAACCTTCGACATCTGTTTTTGATCGCCTCAAAGTAACAAGCGATCAACCTAAAAGAAAGATGGATAACTTGGAGGTGAAACTTTTCGATGAAGTAAAACGCGACAAGAAGCTTCAAAGTAGCATCCCGTCACGTATGAAAAGGAAGTTCTCTGTTCTCATAAATACAGAAGGTTCCTTGAATGTGAAACCAAATCTCATTATCTTGACCAATCCTACAAGTCAAGGACCTGATCAAGACCATGATGAAGATAAGAACTTTTAAAATGTAAAAGCTCCTTATCGCAAGAGCCTAAACTGCATGATGCTCCTAGCCCACACGAGCTTAAAAGGTGAGAGCAAAAATCTTGAACTACGTTATGACTTGATCCCTATTCCATAAGGGTACGTAGGCAGCTTAAAGAAAACTTTAAGTTCAGTCTCTATAAACAAAAAAAAAAAAAAAAAGTTCTTCGCTGCAGTTCCTTCTCTCCAAGTTTGAGGGTCCTTACATTGTACGCTATTGCGTTGTTCTTTCTCCAAGTTCGAAGGTTCTTCGTTGTATCCTGTTACGTTGTTCCTTCTCCAAGTTCGAGGGTTCTCAGTTGTACGACTGCTACGTTGTTCCTCCTCCAAGTGCGAAGGATCTTATGTGGTGCGCTGTTGCATTGTTCCCTCTTCTCTCAAGTTCGATGGTTCTCACGCAGCTTTGCCGGAGTTCCTTCTCCCCAAGTTCGAAGGTTCTCACGCGCTTCGTTGCAGTTCCTTCTCTCCAAGTTCGAAGGTTCTCACGCGCTTCGTTGCAGTTCCTTCTCCCCAAGCTCGAAGGTTCACGCACTTCGTTGTAGTTCTTTCTCCCCAAGTTCGAAGGTTCACGCACTTCGCTACAGTTCCTTCTCCCAAATTCGAAGGTTCTCACGCATTTCGCTGCAATTCCTTCCTCCAAGTTCGAAGGCTCTCACATCCCTTCGCTGACGCCGCTTCGCTGCAGTTCCTTCCTCCAAGTTCGAAGGTTCTCACATCCCTTCGGAGCAGTTCTTTCCTCCAAGTTCGAAGGTTCTCACATCCCTTCGGAGCAGTTCCTTCCTCCAAGTTCGAAGGTTCTCACGCCGCTTCGCTGCAGTTTCTTCCTCCAAGTTCGAAAGTCCTCACGCCGCTTCGCTACAGTTCCTTCCTCCAAGTTCAAGGGTTCTCACGCGCTTTGCTGCGCGCTTCGCTGCAGTTCCTTCCTCCAAGTTCGAGGGTTCTCACGCGCTTCGCTGCAGTTCCTCCTCCAAGTTCGAGGGTTCTCACGCGCTTCGTTGCAGTTCCTCCTCCAAGTTCGAGGGTTCTCACGCGCTTCATTGCAGTTCCTCCTCCAAGTTCGAGGGTTCTCACGCGCTTCGTTGCAGTTCCTCCTCCAAGTTCGAGGGTTCTCACGCGCTTCGCTGCAGTTCCTTCCTCCAAGTTCGAGGGTTCTCACGCGCTTCGCTGCAGTTCCTTCCTCCAAGTTCGAAGGTCATGTTTCACACGTCGCTTCGCTGCGTTCCTTCCTCCAAGTTCGAAGGTTCTCATGCGCTTCGCAACAGTTCATTCTCTCCAAATTCGAGGGTACTTACGTTGTACACTACTAGGTTGTTCCTTCTCCAAGTTTGAGGGTTCTCCGATGCACGCTCCTGCGTTGCTTCACTGGAGTTCATTTTCTTTTTTTCAAGTTCGAAGATTTTCACGCAGTGTGGTTTCACTTGTGTCCTTCTTTAAGTTCGAAGGTTCTCAAGTGTTACACTTCCTTCTTTAAGTTCGAAGGTTCCCACGTTGCGCTGTTGTGTTGCTTCCTTCTCCAAGTTCAAAGGTTCTAACGTTGCGGTGCTTCCTTCATCAAGTTCGAAGTTCCTTATCTCCAATTTCGAAGGATCTCGCACATTTCGCTGTAGTTCCTTCTCTCCAAGTTTGAAGGTTCTCGCACTTCGCTGCAGTCCCTTCTCTCAAGTTTGAAGGTTTTCACGCTGCTTCGCTGCAGTTCCTTCTCCAAGTTCAAAGGTTCTCACGTTGCTTCGCTGCAGTTCTTTCCTCCAAGTTCAAAGGGGTTCTCATGCAACGCCTTCCTCCATGTTCGAAGGATCTCACGCATTTCGTTGTAGTTCCTTCTCTCAGAGTTTAGAGTTCAAAGTTTCTTCTCTCCAAGTTCGAAGGTTCTCACGTTGCTTTGTTGCAGTTTCCTTCCTCCAAGTCTGAAGGCTCCCCCAAGTCGAGTCGAAGACTCACACGTTGCTTCGTTGTAGTTTCCTTCCTCCAAGTCTGAAGGCTCCCCCAAGTCGAGTCGAAGGCTCACACGTTGCTTCGTTGTAGTTTCCTTCCTCCAAGTTCGAAGGTCCTCACGTTGCATCGCTGCAGTCCCTTCTCTCAAGTTTGAAAGTTCTCACACTGCTTCGAAGGTTCTCACGTGCTTCGCTACAGTTCCTTCAGGTCCTTACATTGTATGCTAGTGCGGTGTTCAACCTAAAAGACAGTTTGAGTCTTAAAAAAAATTTGACAGTTTTAAGACTCAAACTCATGACCTTAAAATATCTAGCTTGGCTATTAAACTAATAGGTCATTCAAGTATTTTAATTAACATTCGCTTGTTGATATTATACATATATGCTATTCAGTCAACTCATATTATTCTCAATCCAAATCATGTCAAAAATCAATTAAAGTCCAAACTCATTCTATTCCAAATGCAAGTTAAAATTGGATAGAATTTTACCTCAAGTCAAAAGTTGGCGACCTCGCTTCTTTTTCAAAAGTGACGGTTGGCGACTTTCGCTTCATCTTCAAAAGTTGACGGTTGGGGGTCCCACTTCTTCTTCAAAAGTTGACGGTTGACAACTTCACTTCAAAGTTGGCGGTTGGCGACTTTCACTTCATCTTCAAAAGTTGACGGTTGGCAGTCTCGCTTGTTCTTCAAAAATTGACAGTTGACAACTTCACTTCATATTCAAAAGTTGACGGTTGAAGTTTTCGCTTTAGAACATCTGCAAAGATGAACAACTTTAGCATTGCCTTTATCTTGAAAGTGTCTAGACTGGAAGATGCATCTTAGCTGCAAGTTAAAAAAAATGCTTGATATCAAACCACAAAAAAAAAGAGAGAAAGAAAGACAATAAATGTGTTGACCCAATAAAATGAGGATTGGTCTAGCAGGAGTGCATCGCTGTAGGCAAATCTGGTGACTACTCCTACATGGTTACTCAGATCACCTAATAAAATAGGGACTGGTCTAGACAGGTGGTGAAATCACTGCAAGTGAAAGCTGATGACGACCGTGGTGACCACCCCTGCAGGAAACTACAGTCATCAAAGTGACTGGTCTAGATAGGTGGTGAAATCACTGCAAGTGAAGCTGATGACGACCGTGGTGACCACCCCTGCAGGAAACTACAGTCATCAAAGTGACTGGTCTAAACAGGTGGTGAAATCACTGCAAGTGAAAGCTGATGACGACCGTGGTGACCACCCCTGCAGGAAACTACAGTCATCAAAGTGACTGGTCTAGACAGGTGGTGAAATCACTGCAAGTGAAGCTGATGACGACCGTGGTGACAACCCCTGCAGGAAACTACAGTCATCAAAGTGACTGGTCTAGACAGGTGGTGAAATCACTGCAAGTGAAGCTGATGACGACCGTGGTGACCACCCCTGCAGGAAACTACAGTCATCAAAGTGACTGGTCTAGACAGGTGGTGAAATCACTGCAAGTGAATTTGGTGACGACTGTTGCACGAAGCTTGCACATTCAAGGAAGAAAGAAACAAATTGCAAAAAAAAAAATCCAAAAATTAAAAAAAACGAAAATTAAGAAGAAAAAAAAACGAAAAATAAAAAAAAATAAAAAAAAAACGAAAAATAAAATAAAAATAAAAAAAGAAAGTTTCTTACTTGGATCCCTTCTTGAATGCTCTCTGCAATTGATGTGTGCTCTCCCCTACTGAGGTTCAGTCTTATTTATAGGGGAGAGTTTTAAGTTCAAATCAAAGGTTTAGATAAAGATTTGACTCAAATGAAATCCTATCTCCGGTTCAAAATTTTATGAGATAATCTTTATCTTTATCTAAACCAACTTAATTAAATTGAAATTCCTAAAAGATAAGTGTTTCAATTCAAATCAATTTGGGAATTCAAATTTTATCTAAATAATTTTATTTGGGCATACTCCAAATTTTTCTTCCAAATCAAAATTTGAGATTCAAACATCAAATTCTATTCCAAATGCAAGTTTGAATTTGGTAAAATTTTACCTCAAATAATATTTTGGGCATAATCCAAATTTTATCCCAAATGGACCAAAGTCCAAACCTCAAGTTATATTCCATATGCAAGTTAAAATTGGGTAGGATTTTACCTCAAATCAAAATTTGGGTATAAACCAAATTTTGCCCAAACTTGAAATCGAAGTTTGCTTTCAAACAAGGAAAATTAAAATTTTGACCAAACCCCAAATTTTGATTAATTGGCGATAAAAGTGTGTCAAATAAAAAAAATCAAAATTTTGACCAAAATTCATATTTTGATTAAATTGACGCACCAAATGGAGTCAAAGTCAAGAACAAATACCTTGCATTTTAATTCCAAAATATATTTTTCGAGATTCACTCACACATAACTTGTGCCTAAATCTCGAAAAGGGGGCATTTGTTGAAGGAGAAATTTCGACCAATCACAAATTGCCACGTCATTAATATAAATTAATGATAAAATAAATTTGGGACTAGTTACGCATTTACACGTGTGCCTAAATTAAATTAATAGACATTAAAATTCGGCAAATCAAAGAATGCCACTTGTCTATTAGTGATCCATCCGATAACATCAGCCAAGTTCAATCAGATTATGCCACGTGGCAATTGGACCCAAGCCCAAGCCCATATGAGGTCCATCAAACTCTATAAATAGAGGAGGCCACCATTCATTCATGGGGGGATTCAACCAGAGGCAGAGAGGGCAGAGTCCAGAGCATTCTCCCAAGATCCAGAGTCGTTAGAATCCAAAGAGTCCAGAGAATTCAGAGATCCGAGATTCAGAATTCAAAGGATTCAAGACTCAGAAGATTTGAAGACTAGAAGACTCTAAAAAGAGATCAACAAGCCAACCGACCGATCAAGAAGATCAACAAGTCAGCAGGCTAATCATCCAAGAGGATCAACAAGCTAATAAGCCGATCCAACAAATCAACAAGCCAACAGGTCGATCCAAGAGATCATCAAGTCAACAGACCGATCATCCAGGAGGATCAACAAGCTAACAACCGATCCAACAAATCAACAAGCCAACAGGCCGATCCAAGAGATCATTAAGTCAACAGACCGATCATCCAGGGAGATCAACAAGCCAACAAGCTGATCCAAGAGATCATCACGCCAACAGGCCGATCATCCAAGAAGATCAACAAGCCAATAGGCCGATCCAAGAGATCATCAACCTAACAGACCGATCATCCAAGAAGATCAACAAGCCAACAGGTCGATCATCCAAGAAGATCAACAAGTCACAACAGGCCGATCCAAGAGATCATTAAGCCAGTAGGCCGATCATCCAAGAAGATCATCAAGCCAACAGGCCGATCCAAGAGATCATCAACCTAGCAAGCTGATCATCCAAGAAGCTCAACAAACCAGCCCAAGAAGATCAAGAAGCTAGAGACCAAAGTTTATATATTTAAGAGAGAGAATCAGATGATTAAAGTTAGAGATTGTACACCCACACGCATACAACACTAATACAATATATTATTTATTCCACGTGTCTCCATCTTCGAAGTTACGTGTGAACAACATGCATTAGTTTAATTTCTCCTATGACAAAGTTTACAAGACTTATATAGTAGTTAATTGCTCTTTCTAAAGTTAATTTTGATGTTATGCACACGAAGTTGCATAAAAATGCCCATTTTGATTTAATGTATCTGAAGTTGCATCATTTCAAATCAAAAAATACTCGTGATTAAATGCACATGTGGTTGCATCATTTCAAATCAAGAATTGCTCATGATTAAATGCATCTGTAGTTGCAGAAGTTCAAATCAAGAAATGCTCACTTTAATTAAATGCACTCGTAGTTGTATAATCTTAATCAATAAGTGATTTTAAACAAGTGAGCATATGTTAAGAATAATGTTGTTTATCTTTCTTTTCAATTATAGAATATGCTCCTGTAGTAGCAATATTGAAAAAGAAAGTTTTAAATATTGTGATGAGCAAATACCATGTCTTCTTGAGATTAAAGCAATCAAATTAGCATTTGATGAAAAATCATGAATCTCAACCAATCGTTTCAATATCATTCCATGAAGTGAATATTGTAATATCGAATAATTATGGTCAATGTCAAGATCATGATCAATAATAAAAAATAAAGGAAGAAGCAATTACTCATCCAATGGTCATCGTGAACCATTTGGAAAACCACACATATATGGTTACTAAAAGAAATGTTTCATATTTTAGAGCATTAATTTTGTACCTGTTGTACGAAAATGAGAACCATGTGTGAAAGCAAACTTTGCAATCTCCTGAAGAGACGATTAATCTTGGAAATATGAAATAGATGTTGCAAATCCAATAAATCTCCTGAAGAGAAAATGAACATCATTAAATGAGCAACAAATATTATATTAGATTATGTGAATATCATTTTATTTAATGTTTAATTTATGTTTATTTATTAAGTTCAATTTTATATTCAATTTCTTTTTTCGGCTCACTATGTGTTATTTTATTTTCAAAAAGAAACCTACTGAGTTTGGGATGTAAACTCACCAACATTATCAAAAAAAATATTATTTTGCCTAGAGAAACAAAATTTACAATTGATAATGCTTTGTTCTCTAGTAAATAAAAAAGAAATCTACTGAGTTTTAAAGATATATGTGCTAATGGTTATCATATAGAGACTGATAAAAAGAATGATATATAATATCTTTATATTATATCTACTGTCTCATATGAAAAACGTATATTAGAAAAGTTGCCAGCTTTTTCTTCTGGATTATATTACACACATATTCGTGTTATTGAAACATATGCAATAATGAACCTGAAGTTCAATGATCCAGATATATTTTCTGTTTGGCATGATCGATTGGGTCATCCTGGGTCAATAATGACGAGGAAGATTATTGAAAATTCACATGGACATCCATTGAAGAACCAGAAGATTCAACTTAATGAATTGTTATGTGTTGATTTCTCTCAAGGAAAATTAATTATTAGACTCTCACCAACTAAAGTTGGGATTGAATCCCCCGCATTTTTAGAACGAATTCATGGTGATATATGCGGACCTATAAATCCACCAAGTGGACCATTTAGATATTTTATGGTTCTAATTGATGCATCTAGTAGATGGTCACATGTGTGTTTATTATCAAGTTGAAACCTTGCATTTGCAAGATTACTTGCTCAAATAATTAAGTTAAGAGTACAATTTCTTGATTATGTAATTAAGAAAATTCGTCTTGATAATGCTGGTGAGTTTACATCCCAATCATTTATTAATTATTGTATGTCTATTGGGATAAATGTTGAACATCTTGTAGCTCATGTTCATACACAAAATGGTCTAGTTGAATCATTTATAAAACGTCTGCAATTAATTGCTAGACCAATGCTTATGAGAGCAAGACTTCCAATATTTGTATGGGGTCATGCAATTTTACATGTTGCATCGCTTATAAGCATTAGGCCAACAACCTATCATAAATAGGCCCTAATACAATTAGCTTATGGCCAGCAGCCAAATATATCTCACTCACGAACTTTTGGAAGTGCAGTATATGTTCCAATTGCTCCACCAAAACGTACTAAGATGGGTCCTCAAAGGAGGCTAGGAATATATGTTGGATTTGATTCCCCATCAATTATTAGATATCTTGAACCCCTGGCGGGCGATGTATTTACTACACGATTTGCTGATTGTCATTTTAATGAGACAAATTTTCCAACATTAGAGGGAGAGATTAAGAAGTTGGAAAATGAAATTACATGGAATGCAGCGTCATTGTCTCATTTAGATCCCTGTACAAATCAATGTCAACTAGAAGGTTAAAAGATAATTCATTTGCAAAATATTGCAAATCAAATGCCAGATGAATTTACAGATGCTAAGAAAGTGACCAAGTCACATATACCAGCTGCAAATACACCATCGAAAATTGATATCCCGACGCAGCAAGTTATCATAACTAATGATTCTGCGACATGCCAGAAGCGTGGTAGACCAATGGGTTCCAAAGATAAAAATCCTCAAAAAAGAAAAGTAGTCAATAATCAAAATGACGTAATTGATAATGTGGATATTCCAGAAGAAATCCTGAATATGACTACTCATAATAATATCGAAGAAGGTGAAATACCTGAGGATAATAATGAAATTTCGATAAATTATGTAATGAATGGAAAAAGATGGAATCGGAACAATATAGTTGTTGATAACATTTTTGCGTATAATGTTGCTTACGACATCATTTCTGAAAATGATGATTATGAACCAAAATTTGTCGAAGAATGTCGACATAGAAAGGATTGGCTTAAGTGGAAAGAAGCAATCCAAACAGAATTAAACTTACTCTCAAAACGTGAGATTTTTGGACCAGTAGTCCAGACACCAGAAGATGTCAAGCTTGTGGGATACAAATGGGTATTTATAAGAAAAAGAAATGAAAAGAATGAGGTCACAAGATATAAAGCGAGACTTGTTGCACAAGGATTCTCGCAAAGGGCTGGTATTGATTATGAGAAGACATATTCTCCTGTGATGGTTGCAATAACATTGAGATATTTAATTTGTCTGACTGTGTATAAAAAGCTTGACATGCATCTTATGGATGTAGTTACAACATATTTATATGGATCTCTTGATAATGATATTTATATGAAAATCCCTGAAGGATTAAAAATACCAGAGTCATATAATTCAAATCCTAGAGAATTATATTCGATCAAATTACAGAGATTTTTATATGGATTAAAACAATCAGGACGCATGTGGTATAATCGCCTGAGTGAATATTTATTGAAAAAAGGGTATCAAAATAACCTAATTTGTCCATGTGTTTTTATAAAGAAATCACAGTCAGGATTTGTTATCATTACTGTATATGTTGATGATTTGAATATAATTGGAACTCCTGAAGAACTTCCAAAGACAATAGAATATCTTAAGAAAGAATTTGAGATGAAAGATCTCGAGAAAACAAAGTTTTGTCATGGCTTACAAATTGAGCATCTAGCAGATGAAATATTTATTCATCAATCAACTTATACAGAAAAGATATTAAAGAGATCTTACATGGACAAAGCACATCCATTGAACATTTCATTGGTAGTTCGTTCACTCGATGTAAAGAAAGACATCTTCCGACCTCGAGAAGATAATGAAAAGTTTCTTGGTTCAGAAGTACCATATCTTAGTGCAATTGGTGCACTTATGTATCTTGCTAATAATACATGACCTGATATAGCATTTTCAGTAAATTTATTAGCTAGATATAGTTCTTCTCCAACAAAAAGACATTGGAATGGAGTTAAACACATCCTCTGTTATCTTCGAGGGACAATTGATATGAGTTTATTTTATTCTAATAAATCAAACTTTGATCTAGTTGGTTATGCAGATGCAGGTTATTTATCTGACCCACATAAAGCTAGATCTCAAACAGGTTATTTATTTACATATGGAGGAACTGTTATATCATGGTGATCTATGATGCACACAATAACAGCTACTTCCTTAAACCATGCTGAGATCTTGGCAATTCATGAGGCTAGTCGAGAATGTGTATGGCTAAGATCAATGACTCAACACATTTATGAAACATGTTGATTGTCCTCTAACAAAGGTTGTCCAACAACGTTATATGAAGACAATACAACATGTATAGCCCAAATCAAAGGAGGATACATTAAAGGAGATAGCACGAAGCACATCTCACCAAAGCTCTTCTACACTCACGATCTTGAAGAAAATGGTGATATCACTGTTCAACAAATTTCTTCAAAAGACAATTTGACAGATCTATTTACGAAGACATTACCTATTGCAACCTTTGAAAAGTTGGTGCACAACATTGGAATGCGACGACTCAGCGATCTCAAATGATGTTTCCATGAGGGGAGTAAATATATTGCACTCTTTTTCCCTTGACTATGGTTTTTCCCACTGGGTTTTCCTACCAAGGTTTTTAATGAGACAATTGTTAATGTATATAAATATAATGTACTCTTTTTCCTTCACTAGGGTTTTTTCCCATTGGGTTTTTCCCAGTAAGGTTTTAACGAGGCATATATTTTATATACAATGGATATCTAAGGGAGAGTGTTGTAAATATACCTTGGTATATATTAGATATCCATACTAATGTATCAGTTTTAGTCAACCCATAATTGTAGTAATTTTTCCCCATAACTCTCTCACTCCCTTAGGAATAGTCATGGGACTCTCACTCTCTTCTATTTTCAGCATTTTGAAGTTGTAACCTACCCCATTGCATTAGTATAAATAGGGGTTGTATGAAGTATCGAAAACACACTTGAATGAAAAAGCATTAGCTCTCTTTTCTCTCTACTTTGCTCTCTCAAATTCTCTCTTAGTTGTTTTATTGTTCTTCACGTTTTATAACAATTTCTTTATTATTATTTTTTTATTTATTTTTATTATTTTTTTTATTTTATTTTTTTCCCCATTCCTATTCAAGGGGAAGCTTTCATGAAAAAAGGCTTAGAAAGCTCCCCCATTACCTCCATTTCCCTATTCTAAAGCCTTTTTCATGCTTTTTTTTCCACCATTTTCTCATCCATCTTTCTCCCCAAATTAGTAAAGCCTTCAAGTATAAAAGGGAGGAAGATGGAGAAGGAGGGACAACAAGAACAAAAAGAAGAATTTTGGAGTAAAAGTGAGCTTGAGAGAGTGAAAGCATTTGAGCAAAAGCTTAGTTTAGAGAGTTTTTAGAAAAATTTATTTTGAGGGAGAAAGGAGAAGAAGATTTGAGCATAAACTTAGTTGAGAGAGTTTTTTAGAAAGTGAGCTTAGCTTAGAGTGATAGAAAAAGAGAGAAAAGAAAGTGGAAGAGGAAAAGAGGAAAAGAGAGGGGGTGGAAGGAGTACACGGGGGAGAGAGAAAAACATTGGGTAAGAAAGAAGGAAAAAAGAAGAAAGACAAAAGTATAAAAGGTGGGTTTTTTTTTTTTTTTGTTTCTTATGTTTTTTTTTGTTTTTTGTTTTTTGTTTTTTTTTTTTTGTTTTTATTATTATTATTATTATTGTTGTTGTTGTTGTTATTATTATCATTACCATTATTAATTTCCCTCTCATTTAGTTCACTTTTGCACTTTGCCAACTTCATTTTTTTTTTAACTTTCTAATTTATTTGTTTTTTTTTTCTTTCATTCTCCTATTTGCTTTAATCCAATATTTAATTATTCTTGGTCAATTTCAATTATTGTTATTATAATTGTTTTGAAATTAATTTTCTTTTGAAAGGGATTATGGGAACTGAGTAATGTGTCTTCGTGGAGTTCAACTCTCGTGCAGGCGTATGAAAATTCTCATTTTTCCTTTAAAAAGAATTTACTTATTGAATAATTTTCTTCTTTTACATCTATTTGTTTTTTAATTTTTTTTAAATTTTTTTTTTAAAATTTTTTAAAATAATTATTTTTAATAAACATAATCATGTATCGCCCATGTTTCCGGGAAATTAGGCATGATTTATATTAAACTGGATATCCAACTCATAATGTTTAATACTTACTTTATTTATAAAGTTAAGGTAAAAACGAATGAGACGTCTTGTGTTTATTATTGCATTTTGGGTTTTTATTTTCATATTTATCATTTTTTTAAAGAAAAATAAAAATGAAGGACTGTTTTTATTCATTTAATTGGACAATTTAAGATACCGTGGTAATCGTTTTTTTTAAACGGGTGTTGTAGGGTGCTGATACCTTCCCTACACTCAAACGACTCCTGAACCTAATTTCTGGTTTTCTAAGACTGGTTTTTATTTTATTTTAAAGATGTCCAATCACACCCTCAATGATTGGTGACGACTCCAATTTTCTTCTTAAAAACCCAAGAAAGGATGTCGGCCGCTCCACGTCACGATGACGTTGCGACAAGTAGTAAGTATAGATGGGAAATATGATCATTGATTGAAGACGAGAGATTGTAGAATGTGAAAAACCAAGTGCTCAATGGGACAATATATAGTATATGCAAATATTTCCCTATATTATTACGAATCCCTTTCCTACTCCTAAACCAAAATCCATGTATTATTAGGAGACTATATTAGGGATAATCACATCATTAACTTGATAAATCGAAAATTATAACAATATTAATATAATATTTGCTCAATAAGATAATTAAGCGGAAAATTCAGTTTCTCTCTTTCTTAGTTCAATTCCTCAAAGATGTGTGAATTGGTTCATACGTTAACATAAAATAAATCTAGAAATTCCAATCCAAGTTAGCATAGTACATTCTCTCCATCCATAATTTAATTTTGCTAGATATTAGGTAATGCATTATTTTATTTCACACGGTTACACCATTCTCAAATACTATCACTTGTTATTACAAACAATGAATAGAGTTCGTACAATTTTTTTATACCATCAAAAACTACTACAATTTTATTCTTAAATAAAATCCAAGGTTATATTGCAAGTTTAGCTTCTAGACTTAAAAAAAAAATTCGATAGTTTTTTTAACTTTTAATTTTGTATTTAATAGATCTATCTAAACTTAAAAAGGGTTTAATAAGGTCTACGAACCTTTAAATTTGTGTATGATCAATTCTTGACATATTCAACACATTTTAAGAATTAATTGATCTATCAGACATAAAATTGAATTTTATTTCTAATAGAACTCTAAACTTTCATTTTTGTGTCTAATAAGTCCTTAAACTTTTAAAAAAAATGTCTAATAGATCATGAATTTTCAATTTTGTGTCTAATAAGTTTCTCACTTATTTATAATTTTCAAAATTTAATTGATCTATTAGATATAAAATTGAATTTTATGTTCAATGAGATCCTCAAACTTCAATTTTGAGTCTAGTAGGCTCGTGAATTCTAAAAAATTTCGAATAGGACAAAAGTCTGTTAGATACAAAATCGAAAATTTAGAGACTTATTTAACACAAAATTTAAAGTTTAAAAATTTATTGGACAATTTTTAAAGTTTAAGGATAAGAAAGACACAAGCCTAAAAATTTATAGGCTAAACTAGCTTGTATTTTAACTAATAACTTATTGAACACAAAATTAAAAGTTTAGAGATTTATTAGACATTTTAAAATTTTAAGAGATACCAAACGTAAAATCCAATGTTTATAACTTTATTAGACAACTTTTAGAACTATTTTTCAAATGTTAGAGACTAAAGCAAAGTACCCAGACCTCTTCCAAGACTAGTAACTTTCGACGACAAATGTTTTTTAAGGAGGGAAGATTTTAACGACTACATTAAAGGTAAAGCTTATCTCCTCCAATTTGAGCCTAAATTTATGAAATTGGTGGGGATATAAGTTTTATATTGAGTTTTCTTGGGGGTCGTTTGGTCCACTGTGTCAGTTATAATAGTGGGGGCTATTATAACCAACCCAGTGTTTGAGGCATCAACAAAAATAACGGGTGAAGTTGGTTATTTTTCACCTCCGTGTTGCTACAGTAACCACTATTCAACTCACCCAATTATTTTATTTATTCTCTACAGTAACTATTTTCTATTTTCTTCCATGTGACTCATTGACTTTTCTATTGATGACCGACCGACGACTTTTCCGGCGACCACAAACAACTTTTCCAGTGACCACCATCGACTTTCCGACCACTTTTCCCGTAATCACCGACGACTTTTTTCCGATGACTTTTTTTTTAAAAAAAAATCTTTCTTCTCATTTTCATTTCGAAAAAAAATATAAAAAACGAAAATAAAGAAAAAAAGAGGTAGAAGAAAATGAAAGGAAAAAATAGGGAAAAAATTTCGGTTGCCGAAAAATTTGTTGGTGGTCGTCGGAAAAATCGGAAAATTTCTAGGGAGTTTAGATACTAGGTTGTCTTTGTACATATATAAATATGGAGTTTTATTACATAATTACTTTTGATAATGAAGTATATGAATGTTTACCTTCATCGTACCATATTTTTCATTCTAAATTATGCTTATCGTATTTAAGTTTACCGTGATAATAATAATTAAAAAAAATACTACTCAAGTTTTTATTTCATGTGATTTCTATTTTATTTGATTCTTTTGATAATGAAGGTAAAATGAGTTTTGAATAAGCATTTACCATTTTTATGTTGGAAATACATAAATGAAACAAATATGGTTTTTCTATCACTACTACAAAAATGGCTTTTAATGACGGACGGAAAAAAATTCGCGGACCTTTTTAATGACGGACGAAAAACGCACGGCCTTTTAATGTCGAACGCGCGTTTTTAAAAAAAAAAATTGGACTTTTAATGCCCGTCATTAAAAGTTTGTTTTTAATGACGGGCAATGCCCGTCATTAAAAAGTGTGTGTGTGTGTTTTTTTTTTTTAATTTTTAAAAACGGTACATTTTTTAAATTAAATTTCTCTCTCTCCAACCTGAACTTTCTCTCTCCCTGAAAAAACCCTAACACTTTTCTCCCTCGCGTGCCTCTTTCCCCTTCCTCTCAATATCCCTCTTGTCTTCTCCTAGATCAATCGCACCAGCACCACCAAGTCGCCGCAGGTCGCTTCCAACCACCGTCGTGCCTCTACCACCCACACACGCCGTGAGAAACGCAAACACCCTTGTAACACCTTCTTTCTCCTTCTCGATCACGAACGACCGCCTCCCCTTTCTCAGTTTCGGCAGACTTCTCTAAGTAGTTTGGATAAATTCTCACATATCATCTTTGGTACTCTTTTTCTCCTTTTCTCCTCGTCGATTTCTTTCTTCAAAATACCATATTTTGACACTGACTTGAGCAATTGCAAGGATTATCATCGGCGCCATAGAGTATGCGATTCACACTCAAAAACCCATGTTGTGATGGTGAGGGGTGAGGAGAAGCGATTCTTTCATCAGTGCAACATGTAAAAACAGAGAAAAGATTTGATGGGTTTTGTTTGTTTTCTTGTGATTTTGCCTCAAAATGCTTTTGGTTTCTTGTTGGTTTCTTGTGGAGTCCGATTGTTCTTGAGTAAATGTATTGTAGGTTCCATTCGCTTGGTGAGCTCGATGAGGTGAAGAGGAGTTGTAGAAAAAGGCTTAATGGGCACATTCGGCGTAGGAGGAAGCCTCAACCTGAATCCTTGTTTATGAGTTCAAGGGATTTTCTCTCAAATTGCAATGGTTAGTGAGTGATTTTGTTTTGCAATTTACCATAGAAATATTTATGAGTTCAAGGGATTTTCTCTCAAAGCCTCAGCCTGAACTTTGCTTTTTGGCTGCTTCTTGTATTTGATTTAGAATCTGTGAAAGAATTTTCATTTTGGGCATGAAATTTGTTTCTCTTATTGTGGAGATTAGGGGGCTGAGCTGATGAACAAATATGGGATCAATGTATCCAAGGGTGTTGTTGTTTCTTCTGTCGATGAAGCAAAAAACGCAGTCCAGACTGTTTTTCCTGATGCGAAAGAGGTAAGCATGGGACCTCAAGTCTCTCTTCATCATCTCACATTGCGAACTTTCCTTTCTTTGGATGTCTGAAAATTCTGCAATCACATAAAATTGAAACCATTACAGTTATACTATTACCTTGCATGACATTTTTGTTTAGAAATGAAAATGAAGTTGGCCATTGATAATGCCGCATTGTATATTACCAAAAACTTAGCCAGTTATGAGCAATGTATCAAATTTCCGTCGACATTTCCGTGGGGGGAAGTTTCGATCTTCCCCCCATGTCGACGACATGTCGACATTTCCATGGAAATGTCGGCGACATGTCGACATTTCCGTCCAGTTTTCGTTTTTTTTTTTTTTTTTTTTTTTTTTTTTTATAGTCTATATTTCTTTCTTTTATTATTTTTTTTATTTGAACTCATGTTTTTTTTTACCTTGTTTTATCATTTTCTTTTATATTTTCATTTATCAATTTTCAAATCAATCCCATTAGAATATTACAAATTCCAAAATTCATTTTTTACCACAAAAATTATTTTTAATTATTTATTTTAATTTTACATTTTTATTATTTTATTATTTTTACCACCTATAAATACCCCCACTTCATCTCAATTTCTTCACACCTCAATTTTTCAAACCCTCTCCCAAACTCTCTAAATTCTCTCAAATTCTCTCAATTTTTCCAAATTCGCTTAAATCTCCTAATTCTCCCAAATTATCTCACTTGTCTCAATTACCAATTTCTTTCTTAAGTTAAGAAGTTTAATTTTAAAAGGTTACATCTTTCTTTACATATTAGTTTATTAGTGTTATTTTTTTTTTACTTTATTAGTGTTATTTTCTTTACATAATACTTTATCAATTATTTAATGTCCACGAGCATCTTTTTGGTATTAGTCATTGTAAAATTTTATATTCATAAATCCAAAGTTATTTTTCATCTATCAATATTTCATATCTATTTTAATTTTCAAATTAAAGTCTCATTTAATAATTTACAAATCTTTCTGCACGTATTGACATTTTAATCAACATTTTCATCCAAATATTGTTCTACTTTTTAGATATGATGATAAAAAATTGTCAATTATATCCTAATTAAGCCACAAACAAAGTTTCATGGACTAATTCAAACAATTTCCATCAATTTCCATGATTTCCATAAATCTTCCCGGAATTTCCATCGACATTTCCATCGACATCGATATTTCCATAAAATCAGGACCTCGACATTTCCATCGACATCGACATTTTAAACCTTGGTTATGAGAAGCATTATACGAAATTTGATATCTTGCAGTTGGTCATTAAAAGTCAAATTTTAGCTGGTGGAAGAGGTTTGGGGACATTCAAAAGTGGCTTAAAGGCTGGAGTTCACATTGTTAAGGTGGACCAGGTTGAAGAGTATGCTGGTAGGATGCCCTTTTGTATTTTCATCCTTCTAAAAGTTTCTTAGTTTCTAATTATTTGAATATTCTACTAGTTCTACCAAAAGATCCATTAGATTTTTTGCAATACTTAGATGATTACTCCTGAATCTCATATGAGATATACTTTTCCTGACATCTTGGAACTAACATGAGGAGCTATTCTCAAAGGCAAGACATCTATTGTATTTTATGAAATTACGTATTACTTTTTCAGTTGAGTTTGCTTAAATGTGAATCTAATAACTTTAACGGAATATTTCAATAAAATCCTTTACCCCCGTTTTTCCTATTCTGTGTGCAGGAAAGATGCTTGGGCAGATACTTGTCACTAAACAAACTGGTCCACAGGGCAAAGTTGTCAGCAAGGTATTATTTGTCGTTTTAGTTCATTATGTTCATGAGTTGTGTACCTTTGGAAGCTAGTTTAAAGTTTTGGTTGTTTTTGTTAAAGTTTGTTTTTTTTTTTTTTAAAGTTTCAATGAGTTTAATTCTGAACCTAAAATTTGCAAGCGATTTCTTCGTTGATTTAAAGTGAAAAATAAGAAGAAAATTTAAACTTCAATTTATGTTATATGGTCTTGATATAATAGTTTTGAGGTGATTCCTATCCTAGAGATGATAAAGTTAGAGGAGTGAACTTAGGAGGATAGTTGGTCATTGACGGTTGGATTAAAAATTTCTTGAAGGAGATCTTTTTTATTCCCCAAGCAAACAGAAGGAAAGAGGGGTTGGAAGTTGACTTGGGGAATTGCTTGTTGTTTCGTACTCTCAAGATAACATCAACCTACCCTTTTCCATACTATGTTGAAATTTGAAATAATATTTTTCTTTCCAGGCCTGTAGACTTCATTTTGTAACTTTTATGTTTCAATGCTATCTCTTTTTCTTGCTTAAATATAAGAAAAATGATGCAAACCTTCTTGCTTCATTGATGTAAGAAGAATTAGCTTATCGTTTCCAGAATCAGTTTAATTCCCTCGATTGCCCTCCTATTCAAGTAGTCACCCTTCTCCTTCTTTTCATACTCATACTGTGTATGTCCCTCTTTCAAGGGGTTTCTCTAAGAGGAGATTAGGACCCAAAAGCAAAATTTCTGTATTCTGATCAATTTTTCAAGAGACAAAGTTAAGTAAGCCCTTGGCTTGATGGTACACCTCCATTTTCTAACGATTAACAAAGGTTCTACTGTAAATCAGTTCTTGAATCATGGGACTCTTAATTTGTCTATCAATTTTAGTGGACTGCTCAATGATTGGGAATTTGATGATTGGATCCAACTTTTGCATAAGCGAGGAGTTCTCATGTTTTTCATTTGCTCTTGATTTATATTAGTTGTTTTCATAAATCTCTTATGTCCAATTTGATTAGGACTTTTACTGCTAATGCTAATCTTGCCCCACCTATTTATGTTAAGATTTATCCGGAAAAAAATAGAGAAAGATAAATATCAAAAAAACAAATAAAGAAAATCCTTGTGTGTAATCTCTCTTTAAGCAGTCTTAAAACTGGTAATATAATAGAATTTAGATAAGGAATAGGTAGCTTAAGATAGAGGAATGAGACCTTGGTTGGCAAATGGTTGTGGCATTTTTTTAGGAAGCCTAAGGATTTGTGGTGCCAGAGTTATTTTGAGCATATACTGCCCCCACCCTTTTGAGTGGGTCTTTTGAGTGGGTCTTTGTGTCACTGGTTCATTTGCTATGATGGTTGTTGTTTGTAGCTGGATGTTTCAAGGATCAGACTGATGTACAATGTCTGCATGGGTGACAAAAGGTTTTGAATCCTGAACTTGCCAAAGGTCCATGGTCTAAAGAAGTGATTCACTTGTGAAAGTTAGTTCTTAAGTTTATTCCATTCCAGTTATCACAATAATTTAGTCAGCATACCCTTTCAATTAAGTTTGCTCTTTTATGGAATCCTACTTGAACTTTACCACCTGCTTGCCTTGTGAATTGTATGTAGGAGGATGAATTTGTTGAATTTGTTGAATTTGTTGCATTCACTGAAGCTTTCTCATGGCAATATCTTGGCCATATGCAAAGCTGGTTCTGTTATAAGCATATGAAATTCTAAATTAGTAAACTAATTCTTAAAAATTTTGTGTTGGTTGGGTTGCTTTATATTAATATTTTGACGCAAGGCACTATATCAATAACTCCTTGAATTATATATCTCATTATTTCTTTACATTGTCTTTTATGGGAAAATATCATATGCTAAAACCAAAGAATCACATAAAAAACATTGAAATGTTCCATAGATATGTACATTATTAAATAAACTTGTCCTTAACATGTACTTGTAACTAAATATCACTTGGTTTTTTCTGTCTCTATATTTGTGCACTTTGTGACAAGCCACAAGCATCTTTTTGTTATTTGGATAAAAACTAAAGGGTAGAACACATTTTTCGTCCCTAATGTTCATTGAACTAATGATTTAGTCTCTAAATTTTGGTTAATTGTATAAAAGGGAGTTTGTACCATATTATTCTTATAAGAACTTTAATTTGTCAAACTATACTTTACCATTTGGTTTGGTTTATGTCAGCTTGAGTATGTGGTGAAACTAATGGAAGTTCATTCATTTGTTATGTTGACTTCGTATGACTTGAGTATTATGACTATCCTGCAGTTATGGTAGTCATAAATTAATTAGTTGGTTGTATTGATAAGTTTGTTTTACACTGAGTTGTTATGTTCTTTGTATTTAGTTCTTTTAATAAGTTGTTATGTTCTTGTGTTTAGTTTCATTGAATTCTTATAAGTTTAGTTTCACTTGCTTTCCATTGAATTGTTGTGTTTATGAGGTTCGGTACATTGTTGCACTTAGTTTTTTCATTCAAAAAGTTTCGATGATTTGAGATAAGTGCAAAAGTTTGAGTTGCTATAAGTTTAGTTTCACTTGTTTTCCATTGAGTTTTTATGTTTATGAGTTTTGCTACATTGTTGTACTTAATTGTTTTTATTGATAAGTTGAGTTGTTTCATTCAAAAAGTTTCAATAGTTTGAGATAAGTGCAAATGATTAAGTTGTTACAAGTTTAGTTTCATCGAGTTGTTATAAGTTTAGTTTCACTTGTTCTTCATTGAGTTTTTATGTTTACGAGGTTCATTATGTTGTTTCGTTTAGTTCCTTTAATAAGTTTGGTTATTTATGTTGCTAAGTTTTGGTATGTTTATGCATTTTAATTTGCCATGACATTGTTTGTGTTCTTCATTAGTGTCGTTCTCAAGTTCATTATTTTTTATTAGTTGTTTCATTTAAAAGTATGGATGATTTGAGATAATTTCATAAGTTTTTGTTGTTATGTTTGTTATGTGAGTTCTTGTTTCGGTTGTATCAAACGTAATTACAATTTGTTTTTCTTAGGTTCTTAAAGTTCGATGTACGAGCAAGATTACGCTGACCAGAAAGGAAGCTGCATGTACGAGAATTTTTGTTTTTCTTAAGTGTAGGTGTAGGCTTTTTAATCATAGGTGTTTAGTAATTTTGAGACTTTTAAGTGTAAGTGTTTGTAATTTTATTTTTACATCAAACTTGTATGAATAAAAATTGTATGAACAATTTTGGTTCAATGGCTTATTGGAATCAATTAAGATTACTTTCTTTACAGGTTGACAAATGAAAAGAAATATTATTGGTATGCCACCGAGCAACCAACAATTTTTTTTTATTAATTTATGAACAAAATGATGACGGGAAATGCCTGTCATTAAAAAGTCATTAAAAAGGATATTTAATGACGGACATTTGGTTTGCAAAAACACCTTTAATGACGGACTTTTCATGACGGGCGGCTTTTAATGACGGGCATTGCCCGTCATTAAATATATGGTTGGTTGGAAAATATCCTTTAATGACGGACTTTTATTACGGACGGCTTTTAATGAGGGGCAATGCCCGTCATGAAAAACGTCCGTCATTGTAACTTATAATGACGGACAGCTTTTAATGACGGGCATTGCCCGTCATTAAAAGTCGCCCGTCATTATAAGTTACGACGACGCTCGTATAGTCGACGGACACCGCCCGTGATGAAAAGTCTTTAATGACGGGCATTGCCCGTCATTAAAAGTGATTTTTGTAGTAGTGTATATGAAATCATAAAATGACTTATTTTGTGAAAAAAAACCATGACTCTAAAACAAAGAAAATTAACCCTTACTTTATGTTATTTTTGTTTAAAGTTAAACACATAATTTAACTCCTCTATCCAAAACTTTATTTTTTTTACAACTAAACCCAATTTTTTTTTATTAATATTTGAAGTACAGAGTTGTATGAGAAAAAAAAAGTTAGGAAAAAAAAAACAGCTTGAAACATAGACTATTTGAACTCAAACTAAAATAATTTGCATCACAAACATGCACCCCAAGCACAGACTATCTTATCCCGGACTATAATAATCTGCACCCCAAACACAACTATTATAACACTCAAACTATCATAATCCCAAACTATTTTAACCCCAGCTATTATAAGCCCCTTGATTTTTTATTTTAGGTATGTGACGAGAAGGCATTTATGTAATTTATCTGAATTTTAAGTGAGCCCTAGGCTTTCCCCCTGCCCTTTGAAGCCGCAAGCCGCCTCATTCGAACTCCCTCTCTCTCGCGTGCTCCAGCCTCAGCCGACAGCCCTTTCTTCTTCCTCTTCGCGTGTCGGCAGTTGGGCGTTCCTCCTCCGGCGGTTGCTTCCGTCCGTTCGTCCCCTCCGGTGGCGTTCGCGGCAGTGCAGCAGTGGCCTTCCGTTTTCAGCGGCGGCAGTACGTATTTCCTTTCGTAGTCGAGGTCTTGCGCTAATATCGTCTTCCACGCTCACACTTCCGAGATTCACGTCGTTTTCTGGCGTTTCTCCAGCGGGCAGCACGTATTTCCAATCTGTTTGTAGCGTGGTTGTGGTCGGGCAACGGTGTTATCCGGCAAGCAGTCTGTGAGGTGCGACCAGCATCTTTTGGGAGGCGTTCTCGGCGTTTTTTTCGGCGTTTCGTTCAGCGGGTAGGTGTTTAGAAGCTTTTTCATGGCTGGTTTTTGAGTTTAGTTGATTACCCATTCACTATTCCTTCCGTTCAGCAGGCGTTCTTTTTGTATCCGCGATTTGGGTGTTGAATCTCCAAGTTTCAGCATCCTTAAGTGGGTTTCGTCATTCGGTAAGCGATTTAAGTCAAGTTTTTAATGGTTTATCTATGTAAGTGGATTGCCCATTGATATAGCACTTGTTTCCTAGGTCCCCTTAAGGTTTGGTGATTTATTGTCGATTGTAGGTGGTAATTGGAACCCGTACAGCAAGCGTGATTCTCTGTTTGGGTAAGTTTTGGGAGTATATTTTGTTCCCAAGATTAGGTGGCTCCTAGTTTTATGGTTGGGTTAGTCTCCTATTGATCGTGTATGTATTTTTCCCTTTGGTGTAGTTAATTTAGGGTCTTGGAGCTAGGAGGTTCTATTGTTAATCTCACAAGCTTTCAATCTAATGTAAATAGCTATTGGATCTTACTTTTAAGCTTAGTGCCCATTGTATGTTATTGGATTTGATAAACACCTAGCCCGAAACTTTGAACTAGTTTATGTTGAGGAATTAGCATGCTAGCATGAGTTTAGTTGTGAGCCTTGAGCTTGCTTTTGAATTTCAATGGGTATGATAGTTTATTGCATTGTGAAGCATGTTGTGGCATAAAAGTTGAGTATTTCATTGGCATATTTGACACTGGTCTGGGTGGATTAGTATCTTTTAGTTGTTTTGAAAGCATGCTTGATTGTATGGTTTGGTTGCTCTGCATATCTAGATGGTTGTGGATGTGAGGCTTGTCTCGCTTTGGTTGTGATAGTTTGAAGTGCCTTTTAGCTTGTGGTTGGGCAGTTTGGAACATAGGAGTGTTTATCTGCTTTTCAGGTGAATAGAAAAAATTTGGTTTCCTTATATGTATGTCGTTATGTTGTCGAATTTTCGGTAGAATCGTGATGGTCCTAAAACTGAATACCTTTGGGTATGAGTGCACTAGAGGACCACGTGGCTGATTAGGACTGATCCTAGTGTAGGGACGTTAGACTCGATTAGGGCCTTAGATGGACTTAAAAGATCCTTACTACTAGCGTGTCTTCCTTCCCCATTTCAGGACTGATAGAACTTAGTTACCAAACACGTTTACGTGTGTTCTATTAGTTGACTGTTAGAGCTCAGTTTCAGGCACGCTAGCGTGCACTCTCTCAGTTCAAGACGGTGTTGAGCTTATGATCAGACACGTTGTTCGTGCACCAGTTGGCACCAGGCATGTTTACATGCGTCAGTTGCTCCACCGTATTTTTATGTTTACATTCAGGGGTGTTGTGTTGGGATAGGTGTAGTTCTGCTTGAGGTGGCCAGCTAGTCTCTAGTTTACTTACCTTACCCGACTGACCCACACAACACTCTAGTTGGTACAGGTTGGCGATAGGTTATCACCCTAGACAGAGCATGTTTATGTGATCAGTTGTGGCCCTAGGGTTAGAAACCCAAATGCTTATTCCAGTTAGGTCTCTATGTCTCTAAGATCCAGAAATTCAGGAATTCAGTTTCAAGTTTCTAGATCTCTTGTTATCAGTTTCAACTCTTAAGTGGGCTACTTACTGAGTATATTCTTATATACTCACCCATGCTACATGTCTTTCCTTTTCAGGTGGTACTTGAGAGCGTTGGCGATTGGCGAGGGTCGTGGCTTGACTAGCTATGGGATTGCAGCTGCAAACTATATCGTTTTCCTTAGGAATTCAGTTTTTTTCATCCTAGGATCAGTTTTATGTTGAACCTTCATTTTGAAACGATTGTTCTACTTTTGGAATTTATTCAGATGTTTTTTATTTTGTTATTTATTTGAGGAACTTATTCATGTTTTGGGCCCTATTGAAATTAAATGAAAAACACTTTGTTATTCTTCCGCTTTAAAGTTTGCAAAGTTTTTCCGCACTCATGCATGTAGTAGCGACCCCTTTGTATGTTTTTATTCCCTTTTTAGTCGGGTCGTTACAGTTGGTATCAGAACCCAGTTTCTAGGTTTTATAGACTCGCTTACATCGTAAGCATCAGATTTCCCATAGCCAAGTAAACGTAAGCACGCCTCGTCATCGCCAGGTATGTTAGTACCAAGTAGGAAAGATTTAATGAATGATGATCTATGTTATGCATGAAAACTTGAATAAGTTAATTTCAGTTACTTGGGTTAATATGAGCTTGCCCTCGTTACGTTTAACATGAATGATTTTAGCTCGTCCTTAAGATACCTCTTATATGTTAAGCTTTGCCCCTCCAATGAAGAGGTTCTGTAGGACTAGGACAAGATCATGGCAGGGGTGGTAGAGGGCAAGTACCCCCAAAACAAATAGACCTGCCATGGACCCTCAGGTGAGTAATCAACCAATCAGTTAGAAGCTCATTGAGCCAGCACCTTAGCACTAACAGTTTGACCTTGGAGGTTCTTCAGACTCTCTTGTAAAATGCCTTAGCCATTCGGGCACCACAGACAAATCAGAATGAGTTAAGCTCTTCTGAGGAAACAAGATACCTCCAGGACTCCAAGAAATATGATCCTCAGTCGTCATTGATCAGGCTGTTAGTAGACCCAGCGCAGCGGTTAGCGTGGTGGTTTTAGACTTAGACGATCTTTCACTACTTGAAGTATCCCGAGGCACAGTAGGTTCTATGTGAGTCTCCATGTTGAAGAATAACACCTCCCCCTGGTGGAAGTCCACAAAAAGGTTCTTAATGCGCCTAGAAGAGGTTCCCTAGATCGTGGCGGTCTTTGTCCTAGCAGGTTTTGTGGTAGCCCTCCAAGTAGTTTCATTCCTTGGCATGCAGACCCAAAAAGGAGCTCTAGTAGCTACTGAGCAAGGATCTAGCTCAAATTAGAAGTGGAAGTTTAATTTAAACTCTGATAGGCCGCATCAGAATTTCTGAAACGGTCGGTTGACCCGACGGAGAAAGTCCAATTATGATAAACCCTTATGCCTAAAGTGTGAGAAGCACTATGACGGAAGATGTCTAACAGGCGCAAGAGTGTACCTCAGATGTGGTAGTGATGGGTAAAAGGCGGCAGAGTGCTCTAAGTTCATAAACTCAGACACTAGACTATCTTCTGATGCAAATCATACAAGCACTAGCCACCAAAAGGAGTGAGCTACAAGTTTAGGGGGAACAGGTTAGGAGCTGTTTCTAAGATAAGGTTAGCATTAAAGGCGAGAAAACTCGTTAGCCAAGGAGCATGGAGTTTCTAGCCAGTGGTTAATGGGTTTGTTGGTTGTCTTCTTTAAGATCTCCCATTGTTGTCTTCGGTTTGAGAAGGATTTCAGCCTGAAGCTTGAGCCAGACACAATCCCTATTTCTAAGGCGTTCTACGGGATGGCTCTAGCAAAGTTAAAGAAGCTCAAGGTATAGATATAAGAACTCCTTGACAAGAGTTTCTTTCGCACCAAGGTTTCACCTTGGTGAGCACTAGTTCTCTTTGTGTTGAAGTGCGATGGGTCAATGCGCTTGTGCGTATACTGTCGGGAGTTTAGCAAAGAAGTGATCAAGATCAAGTATCCACTTCCTCGAATAAATGATCTATTCGACCAGAGGCAAAGAGCATCAGTATGTTTAAAGTTTGATCTGCAGTCAGGCTATCATCAGTGGAGAGTAAGAGATAAAGATGTTCCCAAGATGTCATTTAGATCCTAGCATGGGCGTTACGAGTTTTCAGTGATATCTTTCGGGCTAAAGAATGCACCTGCAGTGTTCATGGATTTGATGAATTCATGTTTAAGGAACTTCTCGACACCTATGTGATCATGGTCTTCGATGATAACTTGGGTTACCCCAAGTCAGATGAGGAACACGAGACACACCTCAGGAGAGTTTTGACAACTCTAAGGCAAAATCAGTTATATGCCAAGTTCTCTAAGTGTGAGTTTTGGCTCCAATAGGTGTCCTTTTTAGGACACGTGGTGTCAAGTGATGGAGTTTCAGTTGATCCAGCTAAAGTTGAAGTGGTTACCAAGTGGCCCCGCCCGTCCACTGTCACTGTAGTTCGAAGTTTCTTGGGGTTGATAGGATACTATCGTCGTTTTGTTCAAGACTTTTCCAAGATAGCCACACCACTGACACAGTTGACTCGAAAGGGTAATCTGTTTGTGTGGAATAGTGCTTGTGAAGCAAGTTTCCGGAAGCTCAAGCAAAGGTTGGTTTCAGCTCCAATGCTCACAGTTCCAAATGGATTAGGTTCTTTTGTTGTTTATAGTGACGCTTCCAAGAAAGAGTTAGGTTGTGTTCGTATGCAGCATGGTAAGGTTATTGCCTACGCCTCCCGCCAGCTAAAGGTCTATGAACGCAACTACCCGACACACGATATGGATTTAGCAGCGGTGGTCTTTGCCCTGAAGATTTGGAGACACTATTTGTAGGGTGAGAAGATCCAAGTTTCACAGATCACAAGAGCTTAAAATCCTGCAAAATCCGATCTATTTTGGACAATTTTGTTTGGGATAAAACGGGGAAATGCATATTTTCTTCTAATTCGAGACGTGGGTCTGTTTCTTTATTCGAAATTTATTCTTCAACAATAGAATTTGGTATTGATTTCGGTTCTTGAAGTTTTCCTAATCTTTTAATCCAGTAGTATGTTTCACAGTTTTCAGTAATTTGGTATAAAAACCCTCTATGTTCCCAAAAGCTGCTAATCTTTGAGGTTGATGGAGAATTGATTTGGGCTTCATTTAAATATGAAATCTATCCATCGTTTATCTCCAATATTAAAGATTAAACTTGAATGTAGTGTTTGCAATTTAAATTAAATCTCTGTAGGCTCGTAAAGTATATTACTAACTTTAAATTTTGTTTGATTAGTGGAAAACGTTGATAGGAATTATGATTTTTTTTTTTTTTTTTTTTTGAGAAGGAGGAATTATGAATTATATGAGTGCATTCATGTATTTGATGAGTTACATCAGGAGGACAGTTTCTCAATGTTATAGGCTAAAACCATTAAAACTGAAAGTAAATGGAAGAATATTTTTGTGTCCTATCTTATTCAGAGTCGTCTTCTTTAAAGTTACCAAATTTTTAGTTAGAGGCAATTTGGTAGAATGTTTGTATCGTGGGATGGAATTTTGTTTTATTAGTCTAGTCGGGCGAAGGGAGGTTTTTTAATATTACTTTGTAGATCTAATTTTGATCTTGCTGTACTCGTTTCAGATTCTTTAGGTTGTCCAAGACTTCAACTTCTCAAACATGTCCGGTGAGGAGGAAGAAAATGCTGCAGAGCTTAAAATTGGGGATGGTAACAATCTATATATAAATCTCTGAATTTTCCCTTCTGTGGATGGTTATTTTGCTTAGTCGTGAGAGGAGAAAGACAGTAAACTTCCTTGCTATACTTTGAATTTTCCTCTCCATGTGATTATGTCTTGTAGCCATCTACTTTGGGTCGTATGCGTAGTATCTTATAACTTTCTCAAATATTGTTAGATAAGAAATAGTCATTAGATGGAGTGTCTTATAGGTGGCTGGACTTGCACGTGTACAAAAAGAAGTTTCTTTTGTATACACCTTCTGATTGTTTTTATGATATCATTTTTTGAGTTGGCTCATTTACTACATTGTTCGAGTCTCAAACAGCTAAATGCCTTGAGTTTTCTGATGTTTTGGATTAATATTATATGGTTCTAAGGTTTTCTATTTTAGATGAAGATATGTGATCTATGCAAAATCTAATTTCAATCTGTAATCATTTTGTCAAGAAGATACTTAACTATTGTAAGCTTTCCATTTTTGTATGAATCTATGATAATGTTAGGCTATATTATAGCGAAATCTTTAGTTCACGTGAATAAGTAAGTATTCAAAATTTAAGTTAAGTATTCAAAATTTAAGTTCTTGCCACCCAAATCTCTTTGGTGTATACTCTGTTCTTTTCCATTCTCTTGTATTTATTTCTCACTTTGTTCTTAAGAGAAAACATCAAAGGCGACAACAGACATTTATTTCCTTTGGCTGCTTGCAGAGTTCTTAAAGGCCAAGTGTTTAATGAACTGTGAAGTTTCTTTGATCCTTGAACACAAATATGAGCAGCTCCAGCAGATGTCTGAGGATCCAATGAATCAAGTTTCTCAGTGAGTTTTATGTTTATTCTTGATTGATCCATAAGTTAATTTAGAGTTTGTTTTGCTTGTTGAAATAGCTAAAATATATAGCCAAAGTTATGATATTCATTATGTTTCATTATGACATGTCATATGATGAGATTTTTAATTATGGTATTCTTTTTGTAGAGTGTTCGAAAAGTCATTGCAGTACGTGAAACGCTTCAGCCGCTATAAAAATCCTGATGCTGTTAGACAAGTACGAGAGTATCCTTTAAACTGACGTCTTCTTTTACGGAATGGTGGCAAAGATGGGTTGTGCATATATACCATATTCTATGACTGACTCCATTTTGAACTAGTACTTTAGAACTACCATTTTCTCGCTAGCCCATAACTCTTTGGTTAGTTATTGTTTGGGAAGTAGCTAAAGTTCATTACATCTCGACAGTCATTCTATTTTATAGGTTTTTCATATGGATATAGGCTTTCCTAGGTATATGCAAAAGATCGCCTATTTTGATATTTAATTCATGGTGGGAAATACAATATACTTTTATCACCTCAGATATGAACGGGAAGTTTGTGTTCATTGTATAGAATTGCCTAAACTAGCAGTGTAATTAAATTTTTTTAAGAGGTTGAAACTTAACCGCCATACAGAATTCTAAGCAGGTATCAGTTGGCCGAGTTTGAGGTATGCACTACACACTTTGGTTTCATCCATTTACATATGTATCTTGTATGCAGTAAAGGGAAAGATTTAATTCATCTTTCTTGAAATTTGCAGCTCTGTGTTCTTGGCAACCTTTGCCCTGAAACTGTGGAGGAAGCTATTGCCATGGTTCCATCTTTGAAGGTATTTTTTGCCACACTTTTTTATGCCTAAATCAGATCAGCAAATATCGGTAGTTTTTCTGTTGCTTGTTACGGACAATATATTTATTGGTATTTTGCTAATCATAACTCATAAGTAGGTACAAACTTTTAGAAAGTTTACTGATATATTTATCTTTCTAACATTGAACATGTGTCGAATTTTAAAATACTGCCAAAAATTCTAAAACTTATGTAATTTGAAATTTTTAGTTTTTCCATTTCTGAAATTTGAGAGAATTCAAAAGCGTTTTCGAAGACAAAATGTTTATCAGTTGAAGCGAGAATACTTAGGAATGTTTTTCTTGGATTCAGACTAAAGGGAGGGCGCATGATGATGAAGCAATCGAGAAGATGTTGAATGACCTCTCGTTAATCAAAAAGTTTGAGTAGCTACTTTCTAAAGGTTAAATATGTTTAATCCATTTCGTATCATTTTCTCAGTTAAATGGAGAATTGTACCCTTCTATCATAATATTATAATTTGATGGGCAAGTTTGTAACTTGGAACCTTAACAAATCTCCAATTTATATCACAGCCTGTATATTATTATTATTTTTGTTTTGGCTGCCAAAGATTCTTACTTCCATAATCTTGGGGTGATGATAAACTTTTTGATATTTGTGATCATTTTCTTCCATAATCTTATTTTTGTTATAATCTATTATATGAAGGAAATATGCTAAACTATAAGTTTGTTCAAACCAATTCAACGCCCAATTTTATAGCTAATAAATATCTAAATTTTTTATTTTATCATTTTTCTTATTTTTTGTAAAAAAAGAAACACTTTAGTTTTGATTAATTCGAACAGCATTGTTTGTGTTCAAGAGAGCTTTGTACTTTTATTAGCAAAAATTGAATAAATTATGAAGTTATTCTGTTGTTTTTAAGGACTATGATTATCATACAATTATAATTATTTTTGTTTGAAATAAAAACCTGCCCTATGACGGTTTTTTTTAAAAAATTATCCACTGTTTACATAAAGGTTTTGAAAAATCTCTCATAAAAAGCTTCAAAATCTTCAAGCATTCCTTTTTTTAAGAACAAAACATTGTAGTAAATTGTGAACCACACAGGAGAAAATACCATAAATATAATTTATTCCATAATATAATATTAGATTTACCGAATCCCTACCCAGACTAAATAAATACAAGAGTAAATTCTAGGAAATTAAAAAGAAAAAAAAAAGTTTAAGTGTGCAAATTTTAAAAGTGTTTGTGACAAGGTTGGCTTTAAATCCTAAACTTGAGGGCGAACGATAGCAAGTTGTTGAGGCATATATTTGCTCCAAAACCAATGTTGTCTCCAAACACATGACATATCTTCAATAGGGATGCCCTTTGTCTCCAGCAAAAAGAAATAAATGAACAGGGTCATCAAAGCCACGAAGAAAACAAAGAAGAAGAACAATCCAAATTTCATGTGGCAAAGCAGGATGAGGAAGATCTTAGCAATTAAAAAGGTGAAGAACATATTCAATGAGACAGTTACGCTTTGAGCGGGTGATTGAATCTCGAGTGGAAAATTTTCACTTGGTACCAACCATCTCAAAGGTCCCCAAGACCAGGCAAAAGCCTGAGCATAAATGCAGATGAGCAACACCACAACACCAACATACCACTTGGGTAAATAAGCAACCTCGCCTGAAACTCCAAATTTTCAAGCAATGAACACAACAACCAAAACCTACAAATGTCAATTTTATTAGAATCAAATTCTATTTTTTGATCTAGAAAACCAAATAAAATTAGTCTAAGATAGCATACATTATGACAGTTGAATCTAAAGAAGAAAATTAATCACCTGAAAAATGAACATGATGATTCTACCAAGCAAGAAAATGATCCTCCTTCCCCACTTATCAGTACCATAAACAGATACAAAAGTTGCTAAAGCATTAATACCACCAGTAATGACAGACGAAAGAAGAGAAGCATTATCTCCAAATCCAATGGTCTTGAACAACACAGGAGCATAAAACATAACCACATTAATACCAGTCAATTGTTGAAAAAATGGGATTAGAATTGACATTACCAATGGTGGTCTGTTTTGTCTCTCCCTCAAATTCCTCCACGGATGCTTCACTGCTTTAGCAGCTATACTTGCAACCACAATGTCTTGAAATTCAACATCTACATCCTTCTCAGACACACCGTGAATACGTTGAAGCATGGTTTTTGCCTTCTCAACTTCACCTCTCTCCAACATTGAAGTGGGAGTGTCAGGAAGAAACAATGCTGGGATTGTAATGAACAATGCAGGCACCGCAGCACCGCCCAAACTTACGTGCCACCCCATCCACCATGAATATTGGTAGTACCATAAATGACAAAATTAGCCACAAGAATACCAATTGTAATGGAAAGTTGAAAAACAACACTGAGAGAGCCTCAATATTTGGATGGAGCCATTTCTGAAACATAAAGTGGAATAGATTGAAGTGAAGATGTTAGTATGTTGTTAATTATGCTTTATCTGTTAATTATGTGTATTCTGTTTTCTTTAGCTTTTTGGGCATTTTCTGTCCGTTCCCTTTTGTCTGTATTGCATGGTGAATCTCAAAGTTTGTTATTTCTATATAAGCTCTCAGTATGCACAGTGTGTGCGGTGTGAGCAAATTCTTTCTCAAAATATTCTCTGCTGGTGTACGTATTATATGGTATCAGAGCACAGGCAGCTTTTTCTCTAAATATTTTTTTATGGCATCCTCCTCGAGCACACCGCCTTCAACTCTTGACCGGTCACCGGCTCTTCCCGCCGTCCCATCCACCGTGACCACCCCTGCCACAACACCTGTCAATCCTCAGCGCCTCAATGTCACAGCCTCCCTTCCCTTCTCGAACACTCAAACCAGGCCTCTCAACCCTAATACTATACCGTTTCAGTCCACCTTTCTCCAACACCCGAATCTCAATGCCTCACCTTCTGGCTTTGCCCCTAACCCTTCAACAGCCACAGGCTTTCAATATCCTCCAGCCCAGCCACCGTCTTTCCCATTTTTTCCCTCCTTTAACCCATCTGCTCCGTTTATACCCACTGCCCCAACTTCGCCTTCTCCTTACCCAACCTTGACTCCTCCCCTGAACATTAAACTCACCGTTTCCAACTACCTTCTTTGGAAAAATCAACTCCTTAACCACATCATTGCTTTTGATATGGAATCTTTTATCAATGGTACACCAGCACCACCAAAGTTCTTAGATGTCGCTCAATCTCAGGTAAACCCCCAGTTTCTTCTTTGGCAGAAATTTAATAGAACTCTTATGAGTTGGATATACTCGTCTTTAAATGAGGACAAGTTGGGAGAAATCATAGGTTGTTCAACTGCATATGATATTTGGGAACACCTTCGTACTATCTATGAATCCTCCTCCACGGCAAGAGTAATGGGTCTCCGTTCTCAGTTACAAAAAATTCGAAAAGACGGTCTCTCTGTATCTCAATATTTGGCTCAGATTAAGGATGTGGCGGATAAGTTTTCAGCTATCGGTGAACCGTTGTCCTACCGTGATCATCTGGGCTATATCCTTGAGGGTCTTGGGTCTGAGTATAATCCATTTGTTACTTCTATACAGAACCGAAATGACAGACCATCTCTAGCTGATGTCCGAAGTCTTCTCCTCGCCTATGAAGCTCGTCTTGAAAAACAAAGCAGTGTTGATAGCCTTAATTTGGTCCAAGCCAATCTCGCAAACTTCTCTGTTTCTCAGCCTAAACGTTATCAACGCCCTTCGAATCCTTCAAAATCTCCTCAGCTTTCTTCCTTTCCGTTTCCACCAGGTTTTTCTTCTCCCTCCGCTGCCCCTGGTGTCTTGGGTAGACCTCAGTCTTCTTCTTTTCGTCCTAAAAAATGGCCATCTCCAAATCATGGTAAGCCTAGGCCTCAATGTCAAATTTGTGGGAAACTAGGCCATATTGCCTTAGTTTGCTACAACCGTCATAATCCTCTCTATCAAGCTCCTCCATCCAGCCCCACCCCTCAGGCCTTCTTCAATCAATTCCCATCCTCAACATCTCTACCGCCCACATCTTCTGTCCCTACTGATCTGCCATCTTCACAGCAAATTCCCTCTCATCCGGATGAAACTTGGTACATGGATTCCGGTGCTACTCATCACATGACACTTGAGCTTTCCAACATCCAACAACCAATTCCCTACTATGGTGGTGAACAGGTCGTAATTGGCAATGGTAAGTCGATTCCCGTCCTTAATGTTGGCTCTTCTTCCATTTCATCTTCTTCATGTTCTGTCCCTATCAAACTAAATTCTGTTTTGCATACCCCTAACCTCTCTAATAATCTCATTAGCATTGCAAAACTGTGTCATGATAACCGTGCTTTCGTTGAATTTCACTCTACTCATTTTTTTGTGAAGGACCTACTCTCCAAGACAATCCTCCTCAAGGGTCTTCTTGATGGTGGTTTATACAAGCTGTCATTGCCTTCTTCATCTCGCAATTTTGTCCCTTCTTTCTCTCGGCATGCTGTCTTTCTCTCCACTTTCCAGGACATTTCAATGTGGCATCAGCGGCTTGGACACCCTTCCTTTTCCATTGTTTGCAAAGTCTTGAATGCTTGTAATCTTCCTTTTCAGTCTTCAACAAACAATTTTTGTAACTCTTGTCAACTGGCTAAAAGCCACAGACTCCCGTTTGCTTCTTCCCCCTCTGTGTCTTCTGAACCCTTTTCTCTTGTGTATTCAGATCTTTGGGGTCCTTCCCCCGTTAACTCAGTAAATGGTGCTAAATACTTTATTCTGTTTGTTGATGACTTTAGCAAATTCACATGGATTTACCTTTTAAAATCCAAACATGATGTATTGTCTATTTTCCTCATTTTTAAAGCTATGGTTGAAACACAATTTAACTCAAAAATCAAAGCCTTACAAACTGATGGGGGCTCTGAGTTTCGACCCCTCCAACCTATTCTGTTAAAAAATGGCATTCTTCATAGGATCTCTTGCCCTTACACTCCTCAACAAAATGGAAGTGTTGAAAGAAAAAACAGACATGTTGTTGAGGTTGGTCTATCCATTCTTGCTCATTCCTCTGTTCCTCAAATGTTTTGGCCATATGCCTTTCAGACATCAACCTTTCTTATTAATAGATTGCCTACACTTGTTCTGAATTATAAGTCTCCTTGTGCTGTCTTATTTAAACACTCTCCTGATTATCAGCTATTAAAGTCTTTTGGATGCTCCTGTTTTCCCTTTCTTAGGCCTTATAATCAACATAAGCTTCAGTTACGTTCCCGAGAGTGTGTTTTTCTTGGTTACAGCTCCTCTCACAAGGGTTACATATGTCTAGATCATACTTCTGGGCGAATTTATGTCTCCAGGCATGTTATTTTCAATGAGTTTTCTTTTCCCTTCAAAGATCAAACGACCTCTCTTGTCTCCTCCGTCAAACAATATCATGTAGATTCATCATTTCCTCTTGGGCACTTGCTCCAGTCAGTGTCACATTCCTTTCTTTCCAATCCTCAATCGGCTTCCTCCATTCAGTCTCCCAGTGCATCATTGCCAATTACGCCATCTACACTTAGAAAGGATGTGGTTCTGTCTTCCTCTCCCTGCCTCCCACCTACTTTACCTATTTCCTCCCCTTCTTCTCCCAATTCATCATCCTCCTCTCGGTCTCCACCTTCCAATTCAACCAATTCATCTTCTGTTTTGCCCCTTTCTCCTTCACCTTTTTCATCCCAATCCGTTGCAGCTCCAACCGCAACCTCACATCCTCCTATAAATACTCATCCAATGGTCACTAGATCAAAGGATGGTATCTTTAAGCCCAAGGCGTGGTTGGCTTCGTCTCAAATTATGGCTTCAACTTTACCCTGTGAACCAAAAAATTACAAGGCTGCCTTAAAAGATTCTAATTGGACAGAAGCTATGCAGGCAGAGTTGGAGGCTCTTCTTCGAAACAACACTTGGTCTTTAGTCCCGTTACCTCATGATCGAAAAATCATTGGCAGCAAGTGGGTGTTTCGTCTGAAAATTCAACCGAATGGGGAGATTGATAGATACAAAGCACGGTTGGTAGCTCAAGGATACAATCAGGACTATGGTATTGATTTTTTTGAAACTTTCAGTCCTATAGTTAAGCCAGCGACTATTAGAATTGTTTTATCCTTAGCTGTTTCCTCTGGTTGGCCTATTAGACAGCTCGATGTTCATAATGCTTTCCTCCATGGTGATTTGAATGAGGAGGTTTATATGCGTCAACCACCTGGCTTTGAGTCTCCTTCTCAACCAAATCATGTTTTGCGCCTTCACAAAGCTCTATATGGTTTAAAGCAAAGCCCTAGGGCTTGGTTTTCTAAACTAAGTTCCTGCCTGTTGGATTGGGGTTTTGTTGCCTCTAAAGTCGATTCATCAATGTTTGTGTATCAAGCTGAGTCGAAGATTGTTATTTTTCTTGTGTATGTTGACGATATTCTCGTGACGGGTAGTAGCTTATTTCTAATTCAACATTATGTTTCTGCTTTAAATCTCAAATTTTCCCTCAAGGATATGGGTGACTTGTCTTTCTTCTTGGGCATTCAAGTGGTTCGGCATGGTTCTGATCTACATTTGAATCAGCAAAAGTACATTTCTGACTTACTGTCTCGAGCTCAGTTGGATTCATCTAAGGCAGTTTCTTCCCCCATGCCATCCGGTACACCTCTCTCTTTACATGATGGTCAATTGTTGGAGTCTGCTTCGGAATACAGAAGCTTGGCGGGAGCGTTGCAGTATTGCACTTTGACTAGACCTGATATAAGTTATTCGGTGAATAAGTTGTGTCAGTTTCTTCATGCGCCAACTACCTCTCATATGCAAGCTGTGAAACGCCTTCTTCGGTATCTTAAAGGTACTTCATCTTTTGGTATTACCTTTACACCTTCGTCTACTTCCTTTATCACGTGTTATACAAATGCCGATTGGGCGAGTTGCCCCGATGACCGACGAAGCACCAGTGGTTTTTGTACTTTCCTTGGATCCAACCTCATTTCATGGAATTCCTCAAAACAAAAGGTTGTATCAAGGTCGAGTGCTGAATCTGAGTACTGAGGAATGTCAAATGCGGCTGCCAAGATTGCTTGGGTTCAATCTATTCTTGGTGAACTTGGTATAGCGTCTTCCCCTCCTCTGTTGTTGTGTGATAATATAAGTGCTACATATCTTGCTGCAAATCCCGTTATGCACAACAGAACTAAACATATTGAGGTTGATCACCATTTCATTCGAGAGAAGGTCGCTCGTAAGCAACTTATAGTTAAATTCGTTCCTTCTGAAGACCAGCTAGCTGACATTATGACCAAAGGGCTGCCTTCTCCTCGGTTTATCAATTTACGGACCAAGCTCACTGTGGTTTTTAAACCTTGTTCTCTTGGGGGGGGGGGATGTTAGTATGTTGTTAATTATGCTTTATCTGTTAATTATGTGTATTCTGTTTTCTTTAGCTTTTTGGGCATTTTCTGTCCGTTCCCTTTTGTCTGTATTGCGTGGTGAATCTCAAAGTTTGTTATTTCTATATAAGCTCTCAGTATGCACAGTGTGTGCGGTGTGAGCAAATTCTCTCTCAAAATATTCTCTGCTGGTGTACGTATTATAGAAGACCCGACACCAATGCGCAAACAAATTCGACCAACGATCAACATGGCAATGTTTTGAGCTGCAACATTAATGACAGCATCAACCAAGAACACAAAGCCACTAAGAAGCAAAAAGGGAGCCATGGAGGTGACACCACCTAATCAACATAAAAAAAGTGAGTGAAGACGGTAAGGAAGAATGGAATATTAGAAAAGTTTGGAGATAAACCAGAGATACCGATGTCGTAACCAAAGATGAGTCCACCCATGGCAACAACAATGCAAGTAATCAATACATAAAAAGTGAGCTCTCCCGGATAGTTGTTAATCCCACCACCATCATTACGGCTGAGCTCGAAACCACCGCCAACCATGTCGGTTGTTGAGACTAGGGATACACAATTCAAAGAGTAGTAAGTATATATGGGAAATATGATTATTGATTGGAGATGAGAAATTGCATAATGTGAAAAAACAAGTGCTCAATGGGACAATATATAGTATCCCAAATATTTCCTTATATTATTACGAATCCATTTCCTACTCCTAAACCAAAATCCATGTATTATTAGGAGACTATATTATGGATAATCACATCATTAACTAGATAAATCGAAAATTATAACAATATTAATATAATATTTGCTAAATAAGATAATTAAGCGGAAAATTCAGTTTCTCTCTCTCTTAGTTCAATTCGTAAATTCTTTCGATGAGGAATTGTCGACCAGATTTAAAACACGAACTCGTCGAATCGTGAATCGCCGTCGACCCACAAGCAGAAACGGCGCAATCTCCCTCTCATTCTAGGCCAAATATATGGGGGTGAGGATTCGAACCACAGAACTCGTGGTTATTAGTACAACTTTATGCCAGTTGAACTACACTCTTGTTGGCTCTCTCATCCATAATTTAAATTTACAAGATATTAGGTGATACATTATTTTATCCCTATGGGAATGAATGGAAACAGTAAAGAGATGGAATTATATAACTAAAGGGAAAAATACATTTTTGGTTCCTGAGTTTTCAAATTGAACAAAAATACCCTCGTTTGAGATAAGGAGCACTTTGGTCCCTGCCGTCAATTTTTCTCTTAACTTCTCACGGTTGCACTATTATTTTAATAAAAAAATTAATTTTTAAACGTTTTTAAATAAAAAAATATTAAAAAAATAAAATATTAATATTTTATTCTTTTTTTTATTATTCTTTCTACCTTTCTCTCTTCTTCTTCTTCTCCATCTCCTCCATCTTCTCCCTCCTTCTTCTTCCTATCTCCGGCGACCGGCGGCCACCGCTCGCCGCCGCCGGCAATTGATTTTTTTTCTTCTTATTATCTTCTTTTTCTTCACTGGCTTTTTTTTAAAAAAAAAAGAATAAAAAAAGAGAAAGGGGAAGGAGGAGGGACCCTGATTGTTCGTAATCGGAATACGATTCCACCATTTGGATTTCGTTATTCGAAGCAGAGTTAATCTACGGAAACCCTTCTTCTTCTTCTCTTCCACGATCAATCAGTCGGTCTCGGCGACGTTCTACGACCGTTGTCAAGAAATACCAATTTCAGGTCGATGAGGAATTGAAGAAACGAACCGTGAATTGCCCTAGAATTTCGAGGAGAAACAATAGGAGAGCGGAGAGAGTAATCCCGAGGGCGAGTTTTTTGATACTCAACACCGAAACCACCGCGAGAAACATCTTCGCCGCCACAACGAACACAGTAGAATTCGAATTTTCCAAATTGGAATTCGCATTGGCAGTCGCACTCTTGTGGACATCGAATTCCAGACGAGATGGCGTGGAGTCCTGTTGGAGATCATCCACTCTAGCGGCAACGAGGGCGGGAAGGCGGGGGGAGTTGTTAGGGCTGAAAGAGGGAGTGGAGGTGGCGCCGCCGATTCCGAAACGTGGAGATGGGAGTGTTTGTGTTTTGTCTTCTTGAGGGTGTGTCTCTCGATTTGGTCGCGATTCTTGACGAAGAGATCGACGACGTGTAGGGATAAAAGCCCTATGTGCAGCGGAAAACCACAGAGACCTTTTCGAATAATAAAACGTTGATTGGGATACCAATACGACGGCAAAAATAATGAATTTACAGCGACAATAATAGATAAAATGGCTGCTGTAAAAACAGATACAAGCATGCTTAAAAACAAGTAAAATTTCTAGATCTAATCTAGAGATGAGTCCTAATGACCCTAGTTCAAAAAGAACCTTACCCTTGAAGAAAACCTTGATTGTTTCGCCAAATTCTCTGAATTTCTCCCAAAAATGCAGCAGCAAATCAACCTTGGTCTTGCTGGAAAATCACCACGAACACCACCACGAGGGTACACCGGTATTCTCTGATAGGATCTAGCGTTGAGTGCTGGTGGGAGCGAAAATTCTGAGGAATTTTTCTCTGGATCAATCGTCTGAATTCTCTGTGAGAGAGTAACCAATCGAGAGAGAACGATGGAGAGGGAGAGTTAGGCGTGAGAGACGTGTGACTTAGAGAGATTTCTGGCAACTGCCCAGACCACGTCTCTTTTAAAAAACCATAATATCAGATAATTGATAAATCAGTTATCTGATATTTTAATTAATTATAATTTTAAAGCATAATTTTAAATTACAATTAATTATATTTTAATTAATCTAAATTAATTAAAATAACATTAATTTAAATCCAATTTAAATTAATATCCCTCTTATCTTATAGTTTAATTTAAATCAAATTTAATTAAACTAAATCAATTAATTAATTCGAAATTAATTAATAAAATGAAATTGAACATCACATATTCAATTACTATTTTCTCTCTCAAAACTATAGTATTAATATACATCCAATGCATATTAATTATAACCTATAGTTTTAATATGAACCACTTCATATTTTAGTATAATATTCAAACACCTTTGAATATTCAATCCATCCTTAGAATTTTACCTCAACGCCCTAAATGAGCTACCGGTGGGACCTAATGAACCTACAAATCAGAAGCTCCAACGATATGAGATTAGTTGGTTAAACTCATTAACCAAGTTAATCAATATTCGTTAACTGTGGTTCACTCCACTAAAGAACCACAGCTGCACTCTTCTCACTGCAGATATATTTCTGTGTCCACGGATATTGACCGTCAGCAGCAAGTTAGCCCTTCACGTGTGTTCGTATCCCAGCTAGGTCAAATTACCGTTTTACCCCTGGGCTACCTCTTGGTCCTTAAGTACCAGTGCTCCTCTAATGAACAACCTGTTTGTGGTCCAACCATCAAACAGAAAACCCTCTCGTGCCATAAAGAGGGTAGGGCCCTTTGTTCAAGACCCGGAGACACCACTTAAGGGAACACACCTCTACTTACCCTCATATCAGGAAGGAGTGAATTCCATCTTGTAAGACTACGTTCCCAGCTCCCCATTCGGTCTTGTCCCCAAAATGGTAGGCTTATTGAGTCGGCGAACTGGCCACTCTCACCCGTACAAATCAAAGGACAATCCCTCATGGACAGGAGTCCATAATCCACTCAGGATTAAGGCCAAGTTGCCTAGGTCATCCTAGTGAAATAGAAACCGAGCTAACCAACGGTGTTATAGTTAGTGGTTAACTATTTCGCGGTCCGGTCTTTGTGCAAACTCATTGCACAGGATACCCCCACTCGCATGTCAACCACATGAACGTGTTGGATCACTACGTTTGTATCAATATACAAAGCGGGTCGTATCCATAGTGTCACCAGGATAAGGTACCCAGCCTTATCCCTATACTACAGACCCTTTAGGCTAAAACTTGAACATTGATCCCCGCATGTCCCTACATACTAGTTCAAGTCTCATTCTATTAGCCATGGATGTTTAGTTTATTGGATTAGGGTTAGCAAGACAAGATATAATACAAACATTGAATAATACATCACTTTATTAATGTTCGGTCAAATGTACATTTACTATCTACGAGTTTTAGGGCATAAAACCCAACACGACGGAGGTGGGGAAGCCAGTTTCGACGACGCGGGAGGGGGTATGGAGATCGGCGATGATTCGAGAAATTCGATTGGGCTTCGCCTTCTACCATGGAAGAGGCATGGTTGAAGAAATAAAGACGCAGAGAAATTGAAAGAGAGAAATGAGAATGAAGGAAGAATAAAGGTTGAGAGATAATGAGTTTAATAGAGAGAAAAATAAAAATAAAAAGAAAAAAGAATGGTTAGTTGGAGTTGGAGTTGGGAGTGAGAAAATGGAGGGGACAACGCGTGAGGAGAAGAAGAAAGAAGAAGAAAAAAAATTAGTCACCAGCGGCCGGCGGCGACGAGCAGTGGCCGTCGGTCGCCGGAGATAGGAAGAAGAAGGAGGGAGAAGATGGAGAAGATGGAGAAGAAGAAGAAGAAGAGAGAAAGGGAGAAAGAATTAAAAAAAATATATATTAATATTTTATTTTTGGAAAAAATACATTTTTGGTCCCTGAGGTTTGGGTTAAGTGACACTTAGGTCCCTGAGTTTTCAAACTCAACAAAAATACCCCTGAGTTTTGAGATAAGTAGCACTTTGGTCCCTGCCGTCAATTTTTCTGTTAAATCTTAACAGCTGCTGACGTGGCACTATTATTTTAATAAAAAAATTATTTTTTAATTTTTTTAAATACAAAATATTAAAATAATAAAATATTATTATTTTATCTTTTTTTTAATACTTTTCTCCTCTTTCTCTTTCTTCCTCTTCCCCACTTCCTTCTCCCAACTTCATCTTCTTCAACTCCGGCGGCTGGCCGCCGCCGCCGGCCGCCGGTGAGTTTTTTTTTTTTTTGTAATTTCTTTCTTTCCCTCTCCTCTCTTCTCTCTTCTCTTCCCTTTCTTCACCTTTTCTTTTTTTTTTTTTTTTTAAATATAGAAGAGGGAGAGGGAGAGGGAGGAGGCTCCTCCCTCCCTTTCCGGCGCCGGCGACGGGAGGAGGGAGGGCCCTCTGGAAAGGGAGGGAGGAGCCTCCTCCCTCTCCCTTTTCTATATTTAAAAAAAAAAAAAGAAGAAAATGTGAAGAAAGGAAAGAGAAGAGAGAAGAAAAGAGAGGGGAAGAAAGAAATTTAAAAAAAAAAAAAAACTCACCGGCGGCAGCGGCCGGCCGCCGGAGTTGAAGAAGATGAAGTTGGGAAGAAGAAGTTAGGAGAAGGAAGTGGGGAAGAGGAAGAAAGAGAAAGAGGAGAAAAGTATTAAAAAAAAGATAAAATAATAATATTTTATTATTTTAATATTTTTGTATTTTAAAAAATTAAAAAATAATTTTTTTTATTAAAATAATAGTGCCACGTCAGCAACCGTTAAGATTTAACAGAAAAATTGACGGCAGAGACCAAAGTGCTACTTATCTCAAAACTCAGGGGTATTTTTGTTGAGTTTGAAAACTCAGGGACCTAAGTGTCACTTAACCCAAACCTCAGGGACCAAAAGTGTATTTTTCCCTTTATTTTTTAATATTTTTTATTTTAAAAAATAAAAAAATAATTTTTTTTATTAAAATAATAGTGCCACGTTAGCAACCGTTAGAAGTTAACAGAAAAATTGACGGGACCAAAGTGCTCCTTATACCTAAGAGGTATTTTGGTTGAGTTTGAAAACTCAGGGACTTAACCCAAACTTCAGGGACCAAAAGTGTATTTTTTCCCGAACTAAACTAGCAGGGCCTAACTGTCTGAGACTGAAAGTAAGGCTGAGAGAAAAGGTTCTGTAGCTTCATGACTGAGTAGCATCACGACCACAGTGTAAAACACATGAAACAACTAAAATCCTGATACATAGCCTTCATGACCGAGTCTTAAACACCTTTTCTCAATTACATATATATTATGCTCCATATAAGGGTTTGAATGAGGCCAATATCATAATCTTATCTTTTTCACACTGTTCAAGATGCTAATGGCATACAGTAACCATTTTAATTATTAAGGAAGATATTTATGCATGTAGCTAGCAATATGGGTTTTCTTTTAACAACCAATTAGGACCAAACAAGTTGGTGAAGTTTATTACAAAAATCTTTCAAAATTCACCGGGCGTTATCACAGTAGTTTTCAATCAGGTGTGCATCAATATTGAGATCAAATGGTAAAAACCAAACTCAAATCATGTAAAAACCAACCAACAATATTCCTATCCACTCCTAACTATTCCTGTGACAGTTGCACCCGTAGGAACAAACTTTTCCAAATTGAAGTTGTTGAACGCCTGCACTCTACAATGTCACAGAAAAGACTTAATGAGTTAGTATTGATAACGGTTGAGAATGATATTTTGGAGAAAATTGACTCTAAAGAGTTTATTGACGATTTTGCTTTAAAGAAAGTTTAGAGGATGACACATTTTCTTAGTTTCATATATATATATATATATATATATATATATATATATATATATATATATATATATATATATATATTTTGCAAGAACAATTGTGTAATAGGATGAGTTTTGATATTTTTTTTTCATTTTAGTCCATCCATCCATTTTTCCGTTAAAAACTAACGGTTTGCTGACGTCACCAATTGTTTTTTAAAATTTAAAAAATAAAATAATTTTAAACAAATATTTTCATTTTCATTTTCCCTCCTCTTTTCTTCTTCCTCTCAACCATCACCCTTCTTCTTTAACTCCGGTGGCCGGCGACCGACGACCAACGTCGACGACACTGTTTCTTTTTCTTTTTCTTTTTCTTCTTCTTCTTCTCCTCCTCCTCTCTTCTTCTTCTCTCTTCTCCCACTTTTTTGAAATCGAGGAGGAGTGAGGTCCCACCTCCCTCCCTCCTCTATTTTATTAAAAAAAAAAAAAGAAAAGAATAGTGGGAGAAGAGAGAAGAAGAAGACACGAGGACGAGGAGAAGAAGAAGAGAAGAGGAGGAGGAGAAGAAGAAGAAAAAAAAAACCAATGTCGTTGCCGGCGGTCGTTGGTCGTCGGCCAGAGGAGTTAAAGAAGAAGGGTGGACGTTGAGAGGAAGAAGATGGTAATGGTTGAGAGGAAGAAGAAAAGAGGGGAAAATAGGAGGGAAAATGAAACTTATATATATATATATATATATATATATATATATATATATATATATATATATATATATAAATGGATGGATGGAATAAAATGAAACTAAAATCAAACCTCGCAGGCTAAATTGTTGAGTTTTCAAACCCAGGGACCAAAATGAAACCTAACCCAATCCTCAGGGACTAAAAGTGTATTTTCCCTTTAAAATACTAGGTTTTTACCACGTGCGTTGCACGTATAATTATTTGACTAAATTATTATGAAGTAAATTTAATTTAAAACTAATTAAGATTCTCTGTACATTTTTATATTAGTTTTGTTGTTTTCTAATATGACTACTTTGAATATAATATTATATAATTGTGATTTATCATAGCAAATGAAGTAACAATAATTATGCTAAATAATAATAAAAATACATTTTAAAGAAATTGGTTTATAAAGTCAACTTCTTTATAAGCAAGTTTTTTTTTTTTTTTGTCAAATTGACGCTTGATTTGATCAATAATACCTTTGTCGTTGCCATAGAAATTCCTCTTGAAAGATGCTATCATATAATTGTTCATGCGAGAAGACATGTTGAGGAAGATAAACTCCAACATTAGGTAATGTCTGTCCTTGAGCCTTATTAATAGTCATAGCAAAGCAGAGTCTTATGAGAAATTGTTTTCTTTTGAATTTAAATTGACAAATGGTAAACCCCTAAAATAGGATGATTGTAACAATTACACCCCTAAACTTTCAAGTGTTAAAAATAAACCCTCAAACTTTTCGAAAGTGTAAGAAATTGACACCTAAATAACTTTCAAGTGTCAAAATTAAACCCTCAAACTATCATAAAAGTAAAAATTGGATCCAGTTTACTTAATTCCCCTCTCATATTTCCTCTTTCCCCCTCTTCTTTCTACCTCTCCCTTGATTGTTTTGTGAGAGTTCAATGTTCCAAACCCAAATTGTACACAATCAACAAATGTCTTCCAATTAACCTTGAAAATTTCCTTTACTCTCATTTAGCAACATTCCCCAACACAGAAGGCGGTGAAAATTGGCCATCAATGAGCAAAGGTATTGGACGAAATCTTTCCTCTCCATTATAATCGTAATGATTATTATTATATATATATATATATATATATATATATATATATATATTACATTTTTCTTTTTTTTTTTAAATATATTGCATTTTCTTTAATTACTTACATTACGATTATAATGTAATATATATAGATATGCATATAGAAAATTGACTTTTGATTAAAATAGTCATCTATGGAGAGTATATACTTGACAAAATCATAATGTAAGTAATTAAAGTAAATTTGATATATGATTTTTTTAGTATTAAAAACTTTTAGGGAAAATACCACCCCTAAAGTATGGTGATTGTAACAATTACACCCCCAAACTGTAAAGTGTTAAAAATAAACCCTCAAAAGTGTAAAAATTAGATCCTAAACTTGTAGGATCGTATGACAACACTAGAGGGGTGGATAGAGTTGCTTAATAAAATTTAAAACTTTTTGCTAAAAGAAAATGAATTGATTTAAAGTAAATAAATTTAATAAGCACTATAAAGCATAAAATATGCTAGAAATATTAATATTTGACAATTTTCCTAGGCATGCAATCTACTCATAAAAATGAAATAGCAGAAATTAAAAGAGTAGAGAGAGAGATAACACCAGGAAATTTTATAGTGGTTCGGAAATTCCTACTCCACTCTCCAAGACTTCTTCTTGGGTATTTTACTGCAACGACTCTCTTACGGGTGAGAACCAAACCGACTCTTTTTCCAGGTTCAAGAGTAAACATCTACCGATCCTTTTACAGGTTCAGGACCCAACCTATACCAATCTTTTTAAATGGGTTCAAGATCAAAACCACTACGATCCTTTTAACCGGGTTCATGATCAAACCACTACAAATCCTTTTTCGAGTTTAGGATTAAATCACTCACTCAATTCCCAATGTGCACCCACACCTTATTACAATTTCCCAATAATAAATAAAATAAGAAAAGAATAAGCTCACAAAATAAAATACCTCTTGAAGGCAAGATACACAAAGTTGAGCACTCAAAAAAAAAAAAAAAAAAACTCACAAAATAGTAACTAGGCCAATTTAGGAGCAAGGGAGGACAAAAATTTTGGAGTAGTGAGACTTGAGAGAATAAGACTTTGATAGCTTTTTGGTGTGTTTTGGAGGAGAAGAGAATGACTCAATTTATAGATGAAGAAATTGAATTTTGGCCATTGGATTAAATTCAAAATGGACCGTGGAGATTTGATTTAATGAGAAAGGAAAGAATTTGAATTTAAAATGAGATTTGAGAATATATTGAAATTAAGGGAATTTGACATTAGGACGAAGATTTGAAGGAAATCAAATTTGGAAGAGATTGGATTTGAAAATGAGTTGTAAAAGAAGGAAATTTGGGATAAAATTTGAATTAAAAAGAGATGTGAAAGGATTGAATTGAAGAGATAATGGGAATTAAATTTGGGATTAAAATTAAGAGAAAAATAGAGGAAATTGATCATTCACATCAGTTGTCACGTTGGATGCCACTTAAGCGCCACGTCACTGCCACGTAAGTTTTTTCTTCCAATCTTCTTTTGCTTGTAACTTTCTCGTTTGAACTCCGATTTGAGCGATTCAAAATGCGTTGGAATCGTCTTTCCAAGCTCTACATTATGAACACTTTAAAATACTAAAATCATTAATAAATTAAAGTTTGTTATTATCAAAACCTATAGTATGATTGAAGCTCGTAAAGTTAACAAAACTTTCAAGTGTAAAAATTAAACCCTTAAACTATCGTAAATATTAAACCCTCATTGATGGCCAATTAGTTTTTTTTAATCTTTTTTTAATTGAAATAATTACGAAATTTGATTACGCAAATTTAAAACTAATTAGATTTTTTTAATTAAAACAATTACAAAATTTGATTTCAGAAATTGAAAACTAATTAGATTTTTTATTTTTTTAATTAAAAAATTACGAAATTTTATTTCGAAAATGGAAAACTAATAAGATTTTTTTTTTTAATATTTTATTTTTTTTTATTAATACAATTACAAAATTTGATTTCGAAATTTGAAAACTAAATAAATTTTTTTATTTTTTATCTTTTATTTTTTAATTAAAAAAATACGAAATTTGATTTCAGAAATTCACAGAACTTCTCATTGGTATGTTTTTCCATTGATTTCTCTAGTATATGGTATGAATTATAATATTAGTGACAGAGAGTTCGAATATATAATTTTATAATTTTTCAGGAAAAAAAAAAGAATATATAATTTTATCTTCCCCTTCAATTACATCTTTTTAACTTTTAAGGAGTTTTGCTTTCCTGTATTAAAGGTATAGAAAATTTTATATCTATAGTTACTAAGTAATAGCCTTTAAATTGAATATCAGATTTTTATTTTATTTTTTTAATAAGAATATCAGAATATTAGTTCTTCTTTTCTTTTCTTTGAAAAAAAAAGTAGTCATCATTCAAGTAAGACTCACAAATATGTATATATATATATTAATTAGTACAGTTTGAAAAATAATTTATAAATTTATTTCAAAAAAAAAAAAGAAAAATAATTTATAAATTTATCCAAAAAAAACAAAAATTTTGAAAAAACATAATAGGGTAAAATACCTTTTTGGTCCCTCATGTTTCGAGTTCGTTTCCAATAGGTCCCTAGGTTTCAAAATCGAACAATCAAGTCCCCACTGTTTCGGAAATAGTTCAATTTAGTCCCTCCACCGTTAATTTTTTTAACGGTGCTGACGTGGCAGTTAAAAAATAAAATATTAATTTTTAATTTAAAATAAATAATATAAAGATCAATTAAAAGTAATAAAAATAATAAAATAAAAACATAATCTTCCACTCTCCTCCCTCTTTCTACCTGAAACCCTTCCCCTCCTCGTCGGCTATAACCCGTCGCCGCCGATAACCCGCCGCCTTCTTCTTCATCGCCGACAACCACCACCCCCCTCCCATCTTTTCTTCCTCAACAAACCCTCCCTCACCCCTTTCATCTAGTTCTTCCTTAACAACCCCCTCCCCCCCTCAATCTTCAAATCTGAGAAAAACACCCTCCTCGCCGGCAATAGCTCGTCGCCGCTGCTGCCGTCGATAACCCGCCGCCCAACAGTTACCACCACCTCTCCCATCTTCTTCTTCCCCAACAAACCCTCCCTCACCCCTCCCATCTCAAACCCTCTCCCCCCCTCCCCTCAATCTTCAAATCTAAGAAAAACCCACGAGCAAAAAAAGAAAAAAAAACACATACATGTTCAGATCTAAGCCAAAAAAGATAAACCCCATCTTCAGATCTAAAGCAAAAATCTTCTCCCATCATCAGATCTGAGGGAAAAAAAAACGCCGTCGAGATGTAAATGGTTGTCGAGAAGATAAGGGGATGGTGACGGTGGAGAGGAAGGAGAGGGAGAAGAAGAGAAAAGGAGGGGGCGGTGTTGGAGGGTGGCGGCGGCGGCCATGGCTGCCGAGAAGATGCAAAAGAGGGAGAGAAGAGCAGGGGGGAGAAGAAGAGAAAAGGATGGGGGAATCGGGGAGAGAGAACTGAGGAGAGATTATTTTTATTATTTTATTATTTTTAATTTATTATTTTATTATTTTTAATTTATTATTTTATTATATTAATATAATATATTATTATTTTAATTTTAAAAATTATTATTTTATTATTAAACGTTTGCCACGTCAGCACCGTTAAAAAAATTAACGGTAGAGGGACTAAATTGAACTATTTCCGAAACAGTGGGGACTTGATTGTTCGATTTTGAAACCTAGGGACTTATTAGAAACGAACTCGAAATATGAGGGACCAAAAAGGTATTTTACCCAAAATAATAAATACATCCATTTATTTTCCGTAAAAAGAATGCCATTTATCTATCTAATGAATAAAGACCGCATTTTTATAAAAGAAAAAAAAAATAGCATTTTTCTTGACAGGGACAGGAATTAAAATCAAAAGCAGAACATGCATTTTGTCCCACATCGGCCAGTCGGAAGCTGAAAGGAACAGGGTAGAGAATATAAAAAGGGAAGGGCTACGGCAATGAAAAGCATACCTTTCTCGGCCTTTTGGCTAAGATCAAGTGTAGTATCTGTTCTTATCAGTTTAATATCTGATACGTGGGCCATCGGCCCACATGATATTAAATTCATTTTTCTAGGGGGTGGGCCCATCCACAGCAGCTTGCTGCTGCGGCCCACATGCGTCGCCTAAGCCTTCCACTACAGCCCAGGCCTGGCGCACCCCTCCAAGTTCTTAGTCCAAAGACTTGACTCCGGTTTGGGCCTTTCTTGTTATTGGGCTTTGGCCCAGTTGATAGTTATGGCCTGTCTTATTATTTTTAATATGACATTTAATTAAATTTCTTTCTCCTAAAAATAGGTTTGTGTGGTTTGCATTTTTTTGTCTATGTCCAAGTACGTTATTTTCATAATTATAATATAATATAATTTGGTAACAACGTTGTTGAATGAAAGCATGAACCAGTTAAAGCTTACTTTTCAATCTTACTTTTAAATGGTCGTTATTCTTAAATTTTGATTTTTAATTTTGTTGTGTTGTGACGGAATATTTATAAGAATAAAACATATTTAATAACTAATAATGTAAAAAATATTAATCCTTATAGAAATTCTTGTGTATTTTGTTATGTTTTTGTAAAACCGGTTGGCTTTATATTCTTTAACTTCTTTAAAAATATTAACTTTGGAATTCCAACAAAATCTCAAAGCCTAAAAAATATTTTGAATTTTAAATTTTGACTACACGTTTTCAAAAAATAAAGAAATTGTGTTTTATTTAATAAGAATTGAAAATAATAATTGGGTATCACATTGATATGGGTTTGGTTTTGAGAAATAGAATATAAATTATTAGGTGGGTGGCCTACCCCCATATTATTAGTGCTCATATTTATGCATTATGCCACCAACCATTCCATATTTGTCAACAAACTCATAAATAAACTGTCCTAATTCCAAAATACTTTTCAATCTGAAATTAATGAATCCAATATATATTAATATTATATCCTAAAAAAAAAATAGAAAATGAAAGAAACGAAAACACATAAAACTGAAAAAAAATCTCAACCACTGATTTAATCTTAGAAAGCCCTCTCCTATGTGGCATTCTCATATATGAGAAATTGTTGGGAGAAATAAATCAATAATTGTTTTGAATTTTGGTTTTTTTAAAAAAAAAACTTGTTTTGAATTTTATATCTAAAAAAAATGGTTTTGAATTTTCATCCAATAATTATTTATTATTATTATTATTATTATTTTTACAAATAAGGACTTTCCACCATGAGTTTTGATTGGATGAGGTTAAAAGACTTTTGTAGATTCGATTCGATTAAGATGTGTATATTTGTCTAATCTAAACAAGTCTCATTAAATAAATATACTTAAATTTTTTTGAAAACAATAAATATACTTAAATTAATAGTTGAAGGAAATAAAATTAAAATATTAGACATGTACACTTGTAAGATGTAACTTGCTATATATTTTAATCGTTTTTGGCTAATATTCCATAAAAAAAAAATTTCTTCAAATAGGAGCTCTTCTCTAAGAGTCTGGTTTTCAAGTTGAGAGATTAGTAGGTTTAATTGGACTTAAGAATGGTATATTTTTCCAATATAAACAATAATGAACCCAACCAAATTCTAACAATACATATATTTGAATTAATCATGGAAGTCAATAAAATTAAAATGTTAAAACATGCACACTTGTAAGATTGTAACTTGGGTATATTTTAATTAACTGCGACTTCATATTTGTTTCATTTGATTCCAAACAAAATCATTATTGGAAGATATTAAATTAAAATATTGCTTATACAGTTTGTAATTTTATAGGTAAAAGGATATTTTTCTTTTTCCTAATAATGAACTATATTTGTTACCAATTTCATTTTTAGTTGAAACTAATCATAGGTGTAAATTAAATCATGATATGATTAGATAAGGAATATTTTCTTATTTTTGGTTTTCTACAAATAATGAATAAAGAAGTATATATCTTTTGAACTAAGAAAAAAGAAATAAATTGAAATTAGGAGGAAAAAAGAACCCAAAAAATGTCACTTTCAAAAGTCCAAGTTGAGTTATCCCTTTGGCCTACATCAATGTCCATATCTGTTGGCTTATCCTCATTTGATTTGCCATCCAACTTTTAATGTTCCTTTATAAGAATCTTTGTTTTTTCTGCCCCCATTATTTTTTTGTATTTCTTTGAATTTTTATATAAATAATGTATGTATTTGAACATTCTTAATGTATGATGGGAAAAAAAAAATTCTAAATGTATAATATACATCAAATAATACATTATTTTAGTTTGTTTTGGGCTTTGCACTTTTATATTCCTATACTTTTAGATATTTTATCAGTTGTGAAATTTTTGTATATTATATTTAATGAAAGTTTTAGATCACCTGTTTCAAAACTTGATATTAGATTCAATGTGCATAGGGCTTAAAATAATACATGTCCATGTGATGTCATTTAAAGCTTTTTATTGCAATATTTAATATGAAAGTTTAATTATTAAATAATGACTAAAAAATATATTTTCATCCAAAATTCAATTGGATGAATTTCTTGTAGGGGTTGTTTGGAGCGCTGAGTTGGTTATAATAGTTTGGGGATTATAATAATATGTGTTTGGGGTGGAGATTATTATAGTCTGGGATAAAATAGTATGTGTTTAGGTGGGTGAAGATTATTTTAGTTTGGCATAAAATAGTTTGTTTGGGTGCAGATTATTTAAGTCTGGATTATAATAGTCTGTGTTTTGAGTGTTGATCTATTTAACCGGGTGTTTTGTTTTAGAGTCATGATTTTTTCACAAAATAAGTCATTTTATGATTTCATATAGAAAAACCATATTTATTTCATTTTTGTATTTCCAACATAAAAATGATAAATGTTTATTGAAAACTCATTTTACCTTCATTATCAAAAGAATCAAATAAAATAGAAATCACATAAAATAAAATCTTGAGTAGTATTTTTTTTTAATTATTATTATCACAATAAACTTGAATATTACGATAAATACAATTTGGAATGAAAAATATGGTACGATGAAGGTAAACATTCATTCATATTCTTTATTATCAAAAGTAATTATGTAATAAAACTCCATATTTATATATGTACAAAAACAAGCTAGTATCTAACTACTTAGAAATTTTTCGACTTTTTCGACGACCACCAACAAATTTTCCGACGACTGAAATTTTTTTCCCTCTTTTTTCCTTTCTTTTCTTCTACCTATTTTTTTTTCTTTATTTTTCTTTTTTTTATATTTTTCGAAATGAAAATGAGAAGAAAGATTAAAATTAAAAAAAAAAAAAAAAAAAAAAAAAAAGTCATTGGAAAAGTCGTCGACGGTCATCGAAAAAGTCGTCGGCGGAAAAGTCGAGGAGTCACATGAAAGAAGAGGGAAAAGAGTTATTGTAGAAAATGGATAAATAATCAGGTGGGTTGAACGATGGTTACCGTAGCAACACGAGGTAAAAATAACCCACTTCACCCATGATTTTTGTTGACACCCCAAACATTGAGTGAGCTATAATAGTCCCACTATTATCTACACATGGGGTCAAACGACCGCTTAGAGAGTTAACATTAAAATAAAAATGATTTTTCTTGCTCTTACTAATCATAGGGCTATATAGTTAGTAAATTAATCACATACTATAATCAACAAGGTTTGCAAATTATATCTTTTTTCTTTTTTCTTTCTTTTCATTTTTTAATAGTTTTTAGTTTTGAAAATACCCTAGTAGGTAGTAAAATGTGACATGTAGATTAAACCACATATACCAATGGTATTATAAAAATGAAGAAAAAATTTTAGAGAAAGAAATGATTAACAAATTCTAAAAATCACTAATGGATTATTTTCTTCTTTTAAAATATCGAGTGCTATGGATTTGTGATCTAAGTCAGTGGTCTTATTCAAAAGGTTGTAATGTCACTTTTAAAGTGAGAAAAACAAAAGAATACATATCAATTAGTTTGAGATCAAAGTTTATATCGAGTATGGTTTCAAGTTTAGGATTTTATATTAGGTAGCCATTGTATTGTCGTGATACGTTAGTCACCATCCATCATTTCTTCATACTAGTCGTGAAATACGTGCATGACACGTGAAATATTGTAGTTTTAAATTAAAATAAGAGAAAATAGTACCTTTTTGGATTGGAGCCTCTGACCTCTTAAGTGAGGATACATGCCAATTACCGTTAAACTATGCTCGTTTTTGGCTTCTTTTAATAAATTTTTAAAAGTTACACATTGCAATAATTTTTTTTTAATGTTTTCATATTGTCACTTTTCCATAAAAAATCTTATATATATATATATATATATATATATATTACAAAGCGAAATTATGTGCAAATAATTAATTTATTAAATGATAGGTTAATATTTTGATATTGTAAAACATATATGGAAAGCAATTTTCATTTTAATAATTTCATATTTTTTGTGATGTTTTACATTTACCGTCTAAATCACAACCATACAAGAAAGAATAGTTTGCCTTGTTGTGTAGTCACTTCCATTGTTTTAAAATCTTCCAACGGACACCTCAACACAAATGGTTACAACTATTCTCAGAGAAGGAAAAAATGATCTTATAAAAATTTGAAGGGCAACACAAGAAGGCAAATATTCTCCTTCATAGCCCACCATTAGACCATGATATTTCACACCTATAGTCTAGATCACAACCATACATGAAATGGTTGGATACACTGATTGTTTGTATAACCAGTTTCATTGGATTAAAATCTCTCAAGGGACAACTCGACATGAACAGTTATAACTATTCCAAAAGAATGAAAAAAAAAATATTTTATAAACATTTTAAGGGTAAAATTGGAAGGCAGATTTCTCCAACATAGCCCACCATTAGATCGTGATGTTTCACGTTTATGGTTTATATCATATCCATATGCGAAAGAATACATTGTTTCATTGTGTAACAAATTCCAATTGATCAAACTCTCTCAAAGGACACCTCTAACAATTACAACTATTCGACGGGAAGGACACAATAGGAATTTATAAAAAAATGTTGGGGCAAAATAGGAAGACAAATATTCCCCATAGCCCACCATTAGATCGTGATGTTTCACGTTAATGGTCTAGATCATGTCCATATGCAAAAGAATACATTGTTTCATTGTGTAACCAATTTCAATGGATGAAACTCTCTCAATGGACACTTCTAACAATTGCAACTATCCGACGGGATGGACAAAACAAAAATTTATAAAAAAATGTAGGGACAAAATAGGAAGACAAAGATTCTCTCCTCTTAGCCCCTTTTATATATAGTATAGATTTTGATCATAGCAAAGTATTCTTCTCTGCTTGGTTCTTATTTTTCATAATATCTATATGTTATGATCCTTAATTTTTTTTTTCTTTTTGCTAATTGATTTTCTATTTTAACAGAAGCAAAGATATAAAATTTTGTAGATCTCATAAATGACAAAAGGGTGTAGTTTGAGATTGTATGCATGTTAGGACAAATAAATTTGCATGTTTTATGGATCTAAATTGATTAAAGATTTGATGGATATAATTCTCTTTGAATATTAACATAAATTGTGGATCTTTCACCAAAAATTTTGGTTCAATGTTCCTTGGCATTCTATTTAAATTTAAAAAAAAAAATGTGGGAATTACTTAAACTTGTGGTTCTGAACTATGTCTTCAACTATGCCCTTTGAACTTTCAAGTTCAAGGTCATGATCCCTCTTTTAATATAAAACAATGCTTGTAATTGCTGGTGTCAAAGTATTAACAAAGTTAAATATTTCATATCCTATCAACTCCAATTTTTGAGTTTAGTAGAAATTTAGCATCATATCATGATAAAAGTCTTTTTTTTTTTCAAAGAATATCATGACAAATCTTAAACTTTATTAGACTTTATATAACTTTTGAGGCTTATGAGTTTTTTTCCTTTTTTTTTCTTGAGTGGTTAAAAAAATAAGTTTTATAGTAAACTTATTTGATTTGGTACATCTCTCAAATTTATTTGAGGGTAGATGATGACTTCACTTTGAAAAAGACACCAGAAATGATAAAATACGAGGAGAGCTAAACCCTAAACGAAGATATTTCATTTAGAGGAACAAACCCACCATCATAACTAGAAGGGAGTTCTTCAAGTCCATTTGTGAATCAATTCGAGAAAAGTCAAGATTCAATTTTTGAATAGGTGTACATGTTTGAAAAAAATAAAGTCGTGCAATTGTTGATTTGAATTGCATAGAAGAAAAAGTTACAAAAATTGAATTTATAATGTATTATGTACATACTTAGTATAAGTTATACAAATTATTCGCACATATATCAAATATAGATTCGATTTTATAGCTTTAGATTATACAAAGTTAACCCATAAAGAATGTGTACACAATGCAAACTTTTCTATAACTATTTTTTATGTTAATTATTTCATTATCCTTTGGAACGATTCGAAAGCTTATTATAGATCCAAAGATATAGGCCATTTTTTGGTTGACTTTTGAACTCTTTGTTGATTTAAATATGTCAACTTTGAACTATATTTCTCATATATATTGTACAGAATCAAAAGCCAAAAGTATCACTCAAGTAGATTTAGAATAATCTTATCTATAATCACAATTTGGAAAACTACCCAACCATGTTTTTTTATTTTATTTTATTTTTTTAATTATTTTATTTAGACAGACTCAATTTACCATTGTTCTAAGTTTTATTGGAGGTCGAATCATAGTATTTTAAATGTTTACGTTTATTTTTAAAGAAAGTGATGTGTAAATTATATTCATTAAAAGTTTCAAAATAAGGGGAGATTTGAACCTCTAACCTTTTGGTCGATGGTACATGTCAATTATCGCTGAGCTATGCTCACTTTGGCAAAATAGATTGATGTTTCTTTTACAAATTTAAATTTGTTGTTATCCGGCCTTGAGTTTTGAAAGTAATTATTCAATTGAGTTATGTTTGACATATGTCTCAATATTTATTTTTTATTTTTATTAATTTTTTGTTTTTTGAATTATTAACTTGCTAGCTTATAAATAGCAACTTGTTCCTTCATTTGGACCATTTCATTCCATTTGAACCATTCTCCTCTCTTTCTTTCTTTTGATCTTGAATTGAGTGTTGAGTATCCAAGAGTTATGTCAGATTCAGGTAATTCAAGCTTGTTGATCTATCGAAACCTAGCCGTTATATCCAACTGAGACAATCTCTATAGTCTACTTGCAACCTACACAAAACGAATAATTGTATTCGGAACAAAATTTTGTAAACGTGCATCAACCTACTTACTGACTTTAATTACAAGATCTTGAGGTTTTGTTAGTTTGTTGTTATTGATATAGTCAATCTAACATTTTACAACATTTGTTATATGTTATAGGTGATTTTGGACCACACAAGGAGCTGACGAGGACAAACGGACAGAGGTAGGACCAAAAGACCGACCCAGAGGAAGACCGGGCCAAAGGGTCGGGCCAACATGGCCCGACCCATATGGTCGGCCTCGGCCTTTTGCCGAGGCCGAGCATATGGTCGGCCTCGGGAAAAGGCCGAGGCCGACCATTCGGCCCGGTTGCGCGGGCTAAGTTCGGTGACTTCTTTTCGGCCCCTGATGCCCCGGATCGCCCCGGTTCCGTCTGGTTTGACCTAAAACGCCTCCGAATCCCTAACAACCCTAGGAGAATGAGCAGGTATTTATATCCCTCTTCGCCACTGAAGTAGGGGATCCTGAATTCTATCCCTAAACTCTACTCTCTATTCTCTGCTTTCTCCTCTTGCTCTTACTTTTCCACGCCCTACCGTTCTGCTTGCTGACTCAAGCATCGGAGCCGGTGTGGCGAGCACCACACCGGTGTGCAGGTTTACTGTCTTGCAGGCCACGTCTTCCCCCCTCAACTACAAATTTACCGTTGGTGGCACGTGAAGGTCAGGTGAGATCCTCTGGCCAAAATCGACCATCAACAGTTGGCGCCGTCTGTGGGGAAGAAAGCTTGCCAAATCTGCACACCGATCATTCCATGAGTAAGGGGATGGAGAAGAAAGACCAGGACACAAACGCAGATAATTCGGATGGTGACCACCACCAGCGGAGGTCACGAGAAGACTGACAGCATGACCAATAAGATCAGGGGGCTCAAACCTACAGATCACATAATTCCGAGGAGCCCAGAACCAAGCATGCTAAAGGGTCATGACCACACAGTTTCAACACCAAGCTACGGTCATACCAAGATAGACCAGAGGAATCTGATCGAGGATAAACGCAGAAGTGCCAAAACTGTCGAAGCGGAAGCCAGGGCTGCCAAGCCCGTGACCAGCGCAGGTCGAGGTCGAGGCCGAGGCCAGAAAAAATGATCTCCCTATGACGATCGAGCTTCTGGACACCCAAAAAGAACTCAGAAATCATCAAGGAGACCTGCAGAAGCTAAATGATTCCAAGCCAAACAACGACTACCAGACGAACCATGCTGAGGCCGACCATGCCGAGGCCAACCGAAGGTGTTCATCCAGACCGATTAGGAGGAAACCCCACAAGAGATCACAACCCCCTTTGGAGGATAAATCAACAACAAACAGAGACTTTGACAAGATTGAAGACACCAGGAAAAGAATGTTGTCATCCTGAACTACGGTCATCCTTTGGCCGAGGCCGAGGCCGACCCACAACTATGGTCATCCCAAGGCCGAGGTCGACCCTAGGCCAAAGCCAACTCTAAGCTACGGTCATCCTTTGGCCGAGGCCGAGACCAACCCACAGTTATGGTCATCTCGAGGCCGAGGCCGACCCTAGGCCAAAGCCAACTCTAAGCTACGGTCATCCTTTGGCCGAGGCCGAGGGCGACCCACAGCTATGGTCATCCCAAGGCCAAGGCCGACCCTAGGCCAAAGTCGAAGCCGACTATCCAATACTTCAAAAGTGACCCGAAGATCACATAATCAAGACAAATCAGATTGTCAATGCCGTTGAACAGAAGACAAGATCCAGATCGAAGCGAAAGAACCAGATACGAGAGACAACCGATTGTTCGAGGCTAAGGCCTAAGCCAACCCTAGATATGGCTGAGGCCGAGGCCCACCCCAGATATGATCGAGGCCAAGACCGAGGCCGACCATGACCATGGTTGTGACTGAGACCAATTCTCTTATTTCAAGCGAGATCGAACACATGCGAGAACCTATAGAGCCCACGCTCATACATGCGAGCCTATAGTGCCCACGCTCATACATGCGAGCCTATAGAGCCCACGCTTCAGCGAGCCTATAGTGCCCACGCCTACATGCGAGCCTATAGTGCCCACGCTTCACATGCGAGCCTATAGTGCCCACGCTTCAGCGAGCCTATAGTGCCCACGCCTACAGGCGAGCCTGGACTGCCGAAGTCTACCTCGCCTCATCCAGAGTGAGACCATGTGAGCCTGGACCAACGAGTCTACCTCACCTCCTCTAGCCTGAGCATCTTTACACCAGGCGAGCCTGGACTGCCGAAGTCTACCTCGCCTCATCCAGAGTGAGACCATGTGAGCCTGGACCAACGAGTCTACCTCACATCCTCTGGCTTGAGCATCTTTACACCGGGCGAGCCTGGACTGCCGAAGTCTACCTCGCCTCATCCAGAGTGAGACCATGTGAGCCTGGACCAACGAGTCTACCTCACCTCCTCTGGCCTGAGCATCTTTACACCGGGCGAGCCTGGACTGCCGAAGTCTACCTCGCCTCATCTAGAGTGAGACCATGTGAGCCTGGACCAACGAGTCTACCTCACCTCCTCTGGCATGAGCATCTTTACATTAGGCGAGCCGGGACTGCCGAGTCTACCTCGCCTCATCCAGAGTGAGACCATGTCAGCCTGGACCAACGAGTCTACCTCACCTCACCTGGCATGAGTCCATACACTTCATCTAGGTCAAGCTCGCCCTGCAGTAGCCGGGACCGAGCACCTCTTGCCAAGGCCGAGCACCTCTTGCCGAGGCCAAGCACAAACTTTAAAGGTATTCTCCTATTTCCTCAACTATACTTTATGTTTCAGTGAAGTTCTACTTAAGATTGGGGGCTACAGAGGGGATATGCACTCCCTATTAAACAAAAAGCAAGTAGTAGGGGATATACACTCCCTATTAAACAAAAAGCACACTAGTTTGGCATGTCTAACCAATGATTACATGCTCTAGCCTATTCTTTCATTATTTTCCTACAAGGACTAACGTATGAATGCAGGGAGCTAGATTTTGAGCTAACAGGGGTCCGAGGCCGAGGCCGACCCTAGCCTCTTCCCTCATTCTTCTTTTGCAGAGATTAACTTTTCAATGCAGGATTGTGAAATCTTTTGCTTCTCCTATTTTTTACTTGTGGATAAGCCCTGGATCTGGAATGAAGCGTTCCGAATGACCAAGTACAGGGGTCTAGCTGCTGTGCTCGGCCTTTTCCCAAGGCCGACTAGATAACCCAAAATAGGAAGTGCTGTGCTCGGCCTCTTCCCGAGGCCGAGGCTGACCAGACAAGCTAAAACGGGAAACTGCTGTGCTCGGCCTCTTCCCGAGGCCGAGGCCGACCAGATAAGCTAAAGGGGGAGATTGTTGTGCTCGGCCTCTTCCCGAGGCCGACCAAAGTCATTGTTGTAATCTCTCAACTTTTCTCATTTCCATTTCACCTAACCCCTTTTCAGGGAGTGTCTACTTTGTCCAGTTTGTCCTATCTTGCAGGATAACAAGGAATCATACATAAGTCGGCATGGAAGGAGAGTTATACTCTTAAATCAGGCTTAAGGAGCTCAACCGATAGCACTAAATTCGCACCTGAATCCCAATTCAAGAGTGGGGGCTTAATGTTATAGGTGATTTTGGACCACACAAGGAGCTGACGAGGACAAACGGACAGAGGTAGGACCAAAAGACCGACCCAGAGGAAGACCGGGCCAAAGGGTCGGGCCAACATGGCCCGACCCATATGGTCGGCCTCGGCCTTTTGCCGAGGCCGAGCATATGGTCGGCCTCGGGAAAAGGCCGAGGCCGACCATTCGGCCCGGTTGCGCGGGCCAAGTTCGGTGACTTCTTTTCGGCCCCTGATGCCCCGGATCGCCCCGGTTCCGCCTGGTTTGACCTAAAACGCCTCCGAATCCCTAAAAACCCTAGGAGGATGAGCAGGTATTTATATCCCTCTTCGCCACTGAAGTAGGGGATCCTGAATTCTATCCCTAAACTCTACTCTCTATTCTCTGCTTTCTCCTCTTGCTCTTACTTTTCCACGCCCTACCGTTCTGCTTGCTGACTCAAGCATCGGAGCCGGTGTGGCGAGCACCACACCGGTGTGCAGGTTTACTGTCTTGCAGGCCACGTCTTCCCCCCTCAACTACAAATTTACCGTTGGTGGCACGTGAAGGTCAGGTGAGATCCTCTGGCCAAAATCGACCATCAACATTATATATACAATATATGTATTATTATTTACATTGTAATTGTTAGTATCCAATTAAAAATATAATCAATTTGCTAGTATTACTCAGTTGTTATATACAACATATTTCCAACCATTATATTTTTTGTCATTAAGCTAGTGGCGTCTTGCTCTTTCGTCATTTGTGTGGTAGGGACATAAACAACATCATTGATATATTATACATACCCATAGCATTAATATTTTTTATTTACAAAGGATGTCTTGGAATTCAAGCAATATACAAATTTCTTATACTTTAGAATAGTTTCATTCACTTTTCCAAAGGGGGAGGGGGAACAATTTCATACACATTCTTTATAAATTTTTTGTTGGCAATGAAGGCTTTGCCATAAAGATTTGCTTTTTGAAAAGAAACCTAAAGACTTTAGAAAGAAGCCACAAATCTGTAATGAGAGTTTGATTCTTTTTGGGGTTAGAAGCTAGTTTACACATAATTACTTTATTTTTTTTGCTAAACAAAAATGATGAAGCTTTTAAAGAAACAATATATATATAATTCTCCCTAATAAAATATAAATTTTGGTCTTCCACTATTAAAATTTTTATTATACTTTAATTTTAAAACGTTCACATTTTAATCCTTAAATTTTTAAAAAGTAACTATTTTTACTTCTCACCATTATTTTACTTCCCTTTTAGAATATTACAATACAATATAATATAGTATTATGTGAGATGGGAAGATTCAAACCTTCAATCGTTAAAAAAAAAAAAAAAATAGGGATGCATTAATAGTGATTGTGTTCAAGCTGATCATTAATTTGTTGTTAATTATTCAACAAATTGGTATGATGATTTCAAGGGAAAATTACCTTTTTGGTCCATGAGTTTTGAGAAATGTGTGAGTTTTGAGGAATATGTGCGTTTGGTCCCTGAGTTTTCAAAATAGACCTTTTTAGTCCCTGAGTTTTGAGAAATAGGTTTAAAAGATCCTAATATTATTTTTTCAACTTTTTTAAATTAATATTTTTATATTACATTTTAATATCGAATGGTTTTTAAATTTTTTTTAAAAAATAAAAAGTATTGATTTAAAATTTTGAAAAAATAATATTATGGATTTTTTTTTAAAGAATAATATTAGGAACCTTTTAAACATATTCCTCAAAACTTAAGGACTAAAAATGTCTATTTTGAAAACTTAGGAACCCTGTAAACCTATTTCTCAAAACTCAGGGACTAAAAATATCTATTTTGGTAACTCAATGACCAAACACACATTTCTCAAAACTCAGGGGCTAAAAAGGTATTTCCCCCTAATTTCAAATACATGTATTAATGTTTTGAATTGGACAACTTACACTTAGTAGAACTTAGTTCAATTGATCGAGATATATATCATCGACTAAAAAGTCAAATGTTCGAATCTCTTCTTCTATATATTGTTGACGAAAAAAGAATCGGACAACTTACTTTTTTTGAGAGGGAAAAGAAAAAAAAGCATGGCCACAAATTCTCTCTAAGTTGGGAGATCTTTTCACTCTAAAAAGGAGCCAAATGGTTGTCATTAATGGAAATAGCAATATCTTCCCCCATTGCCTCCATTTGTACAATCTACTTATGAACAACTTTGAACATTTATTATCATTTCATTTCAATTTTATTTTATGCAAGACTTTAAATTTATATAACAATTCTGGGAATAAGAAATCCCCAAACAATTTTAATAGGAGTGTACACTATTTGATTTGATCAAATGCAACAAAAATATCTTTGAAATGATTTCCTTTATTGGACAAAAATAATTTTTAATTTTTAACCAACAACAAGAAAAGGTTTGAATACTATTTTAGAACTAATCATTTTAGGTCTTTTTTAAGATAAATTATTTACTTGGTCGACCTTAGATGCAATATAATGGAAAAATATTTTAAACGGAAAAAATCTATTTTTTTTTTAAATAATGAAAAATAATTAAGAGCCTTAACTAAAAACTTTGAACTTTTATATCTAAATCAATTGAGACCCTTCTTTAAAATTAAGCTAAATTATATATAAAAAAATACCTGTTGATGGTCGATTTTGGTCAAAGGGAACTCACCTGACCTTCATGTGCCACCAACGGTAAATTTGTATATGAGGGGGGAAGACGTGGCCTGCCGGTGTGGTGCAGCCACACCGACTCCGATGCTTAAGTTAGAAAACGGAGGTAGGAGGGCTAGAGAGTAAGAGAAGAGAGTAGAGAGTTCAGGTCCCCTTCTTTAGTGGCGAAGAGGGGTATAAATACATGCTCATCCTCCTAGGGTTTTTAGGGATTCGGAGGCGTTTTAGGTCAAACCAGGCGGAACCGAGGCGGCCAAAGGCGGTACGGACCAAGCGGAGTCGGACGGGCTCGGCCCGCACGAGTGGGCCGAGGGTCGGCCTCGGCCATGGGGTCAGGCCAAAAACCCGACCCCTTCGGTCTAGGCCCGTCCCACTTGCCGGTTTCGCCTCTTGGGTCCATCTCCCAGCCCGATTTCTCCTCGATTGTCCTCGTCAGCTCCTTGTACATCGGGGTGGTCCAAAATTGCCTATAACATTAAGCCCCCACTCTTGAATTGGGATTCAGGTGCGGCTTAGTGCTATCGGGTGAGCTCCTTAAGTCCGATTTAAGAGTATAACTCTCGTTTCATGCTGACTTATGTATGGATTCCTTGTTATCCTACAAGATAGGACAAACTGGACAAAATAGAGACTCCCTGAATAGGGTTAGGTGAAATGACAATGAGAAAGGTGAGAGACTACAGAAATGACCGGAGGGCCTGTGTGATTGACTCAGCCTCGGCCTCGGCCTCAGGATGAGGCCGAGCATACCATCCCTGTAAGTGCCACAGCCTCGGCCTCGGCCTCGGGATGAGGCCGAGCATGCCATTCAGCGAGACCCCCGTACTTGGTCATTCGGAGTGCTTCAATCCAGATTTAGGGTCATTCCATAAGTAATATGTAGGAAAAATAGAAGATCTCACGATCTTGCATAAAAAGTTAATTTCTGCAAAAGAAGGATGAGGGAAGAGGCTAGGGTCGGCCTCGGCCTCATGCCCCTTTAAGCATGAAACTTAGATCCTTGCATTCATACATTAGCCCTTGTAGAAGATAATGAAATAAAAAGCTAGAACATGTAGCTATTGGCTAGACATACTAAGCTAGTGTGCCTTTTGTTTAATAGGGAGTGCATATCCCCTGCTATTTACTTTTTGTTTAATAGGGAGTGCATATCCCCTCTGTAACCCACAATCTCAAGTAAAGCTTCATTAATACATAAAGTATAATTGAGTAAATAGGAGAATACCTTTAAAGTTGGTGTTCGGCCTTGGCAAGAGGTGCTCGGTCTCGGCCTCCGCCGGGTGAGCTTGACTTACATGAAGTGCATTGGCTCGAGCCAGATGGATGAGGTAGACTTGATAGTCCAGGCTCGTGAGCAGTAGCGTCGACTCTAAGCGTGAGCACTAAGCTGAAAAGCTTAGGCTCGCATGTAGGCGTGGGCACTAAGCTTGAGGACTTAGGCTCATAAGTAAGTGTGGGCTCTAAACTGAAGAGCTTAGGCTCGCAAGGTAGGCGTGGGCACTATAGGCTCGCATGAAGCGTGGGCACTATAGGCTCGCATGTAGGCGTGGGCACTATAGGCTCGCATGAAGCGTGGGGACCATAGGCTCGCATGTGGGCGTGGGCACTAAGCTTAAGGACTTAGGCTCGCAAGTAAGCGTGGGCTCTAAACTGAAGAGCTTAGGCTCGCAAGGTAGGCGTGGGCACTATAGGCTCGCATGAAGTGTGGGCACTATAAGTTCGCATGTAGGCGTGGGCACTATAGGCTCGCATGAAGAGTGGGCACCATAGGCTCGCATGTGGGCGTGGGCACTATAGGCTCGCATGAAGCGTGGGCTCTATAGGCTCGCATGTTGGAGCGTGGGCACTATAGGCTCGCATGAAGCGTGGGCTCTATAGGCTCGCATGTTTGAGCGTGGGCACTAAGCTAAAAAGCTTAGGCTCGCATGACGTCTTCATACATTCCTTGAGACACATTCTAAGCCTTGACAAGGGAACATCTAGGTCCTAACATTAATGAGAATGTTTACATTGAATGGTAAAACAAAAGGGAAAAGCCTACTCCTACCTACCAAAAGTGAAATGAGCGACAATGCTCTAATTACATGATGAATGTGCAAATAAAGAAAACTAGAATTCCCTAAACTAAGGCTTAGTGTGCTCTCCAGAATGCTGCCCTTGACCTTGGCAAGAGGTGTGGTAAGGCTCGACCTCGGCCTTGGCCATAGGAGAGTTTGTCTTGGTCCTCAACGAATTTCCAGAAGAGGTCCACCACCATCTTTGCCCGGGTCATCTTTGATCGGCCTCGACCTTTGTGGTGAATTCCTTTAGGTATTCGTTTCGGATCAACGCTTCGATCTCGTCTTTCAGCTGAATACAGTTCCTGGTTGAATGTCCATGATCTCGATGGAAGAGACAATACTGGCTTTTGTCTCTGTTGTCAGGATTTGACTTCAGCTTCCGGGGTGCGCTGAGTAGGTTTGTGTTTCTTATCTCCATCAAGATCTGCTCCTGTGAAACTGAAGTAGGGATGTACTTTTCAAACTTCTTCAAGTAGTCTCCTTGGTCTGGTCGGCCTCAGCCATGGTCTGGTCGGCCTCGGCCTCCCTCCTCGGTCCGGTGCCTTTTGTCCTTCTTACTGTCGTAGTTAGATGAAGAAGATCTTTTGTGCTCTCGTTCCGTCTTCTTTGACTTGAGCAACTCCTCTACGCTCATGTATTTATGTGCCCGGGATACGAGCTCTGCATAGGTTCGAGGTTGGCTCTTACCTATTGAGTTGAGTAGTCTTTCGTCCTCCAGCCCGGCTGTGATGGCTACTAGGGCTGCTCCCTCACTGTATCCCTCAACCTGCAGTGCTTCGTCGTTAAAACGTGTTATGTAATCACGCAAGCTCTCACCTGGCTGCTGTTTGACTGTTAAGAGGTTGATGTGAGGCTTGCGCTGTTCTCTAGCTCCCATAAACTGTGCAAGGAACGCTCAGGCTAAATCCTTGAAGCAACCGATGGACCTCCTTTTCAGCCTTTCAAACCAATGCCTGGCTGATCCGGTTAGGGTGAAAAAGAATGCACGACACCTGATTGCATCTGAGACGCCGTGGAAGTCCATCTAGCTTTTGTATGCGTTTAGATGTTGCACGGGGTCTTTCTTGCCATCGTACTGTTTGAACGTGGGTACCTTAAACTTTTGGGGCACCTCGACTTTCATGACTTCTTCTGTGAATGGTGGGTCGACTTGGTCGATTAGCTCTTCCGTGTCTTGCCCTCCTGAGTCCTTCAACTTCTGCAGGTCTCCCTATGGATTTTCGAGCTCCTTTAGTGTGTTTAGGAGCTCAGTCTTCCAAGGGAGATTGTCTTTCTTGGTCTCGGCCTCGGCCAACCTAGCTTCGGCCTCGGCTGCTCTAGCCTCGGCCAACCTAGCTTCGGCATCGGCTGCTCTAGCCTTGGCCTTAGCATCCCTGGCTTCGGCTTCGGCAGCCCTGGCCTCGGATTCGGCAGTTTTGGTCACTCTGCGCTTCTCCTCGATCAGATTTCTCAGGTTTGTCTTAATATGACCGTAGCTTGGGGTAGAAACTGTGTAGTCACGCCCCTTAAGTGTGTTGGTCTTGCTGGTCATGCTGTCAGTCTTCTTTCCCTTCGATTCTGTCTCTGATTCATCCACGTATTCGACTGGATTCTTCCCCTTCCTCGGGTCTCTAATCAAGCCCCCTCATGGAGTTTGGTGCTAGGGTCGGGTTTATCCAGGATCTGGAGTATTCTGGACAAACTCCGATTCATTCCCTTCACCTCATCTTCAAGGGCGGCAATTTTGGCGTCAGCATCCTCTGCTCGGCCTCGGCCCCTCGGCCTATGCTCCTCGGCATGTTCGTCTCGGTGACCCCCGGATGTTATCATCGTCTCGTGACCTCCGCTGGTGGCGGTCACCATCCGAATTCTCTGTGTTTATGTCCTGGTCTTTCTTCTCCATCCCCTTACTCATGGAATGATCGGTGCGCAAATTTGGCAAGCTTTCTTCCCCTCAGACGGCGCCAACTGTTGATGGTCGATTTTGGTCAGAGGGAACTCACCTGACCTTCACGTGCCACCAACGGTAAATTTGTAGATGAGGGGGGAAGACGTGGCCTGCAAGATGAAAAACCTGCACACCGGTGTGGTGCTAGCCACACCGACTCCGATGCTTAAGTTAGAAAACGGAGGTAGGAGGGCTAGAGAGTAGAGAGTTCGAGTCCCCTTCTTCAGTGGCGAAGAGGGGTATAAATACCTGCTCATCCTCTTAGGGTTTTCAGGGATTCGGAGGCGTTTTAGGTCAAACCAGGCGGAACCGGGGCGGCCAAAGGCGGTAGGGACCAAGCGGAGTCGGACGGGCTCGGCCTGCGCGAGTGGGCTGAGGCCGAGCAGGGGGTCGGGCCAAAAACCCGACCCCTTCGGTCTTTGCCCGTCCCACTTGCCGGTTTCGCCTCTTGGGTCCATCTCCCAGCCCAATTTCTCCCCGGTTGTCCTCGTCATCTACTTGTACATCGGGGTGGTCCAAAATTGCCTATAACAATACCGTTTGTTTAAAAAATGCCCTTGAACTTTAAAAAGTTTCAAAGATACCCCTAAACTTGAAAAAAAAAACGTTTAAAAAATACCCCTACCGTTAATTTTTGGATGGAAACCGTTAAAGTTTCGGTTTCATTGATTAATCTTGTAAATTGGATCAAATCTGCAGTCTTATAAACACTTTTTCTTCTTATCACTAACATACACAAACAAAGAGAGCAAAAAGGAGAGATATATATATATATATATATATATATATATATATATATATATATATATATATATATATATATATATATATATATATATATATATATATATATATATATATATATATATATATATATATATATATATATATATATATATATATATATATATATATAAATGTTGTTTTCTCCCACTTATCTTCATTACGCTTTTTAAAAGAGAAAACTCGATTTCAAATTCTATTTTCATTTGGTATTATGTTGCACACAACCTTTATAAGCAAAGTTTTGCATTGATTTTCATGGGGAAAGAATTTACGGTGAGATGAGGAAAAAAGAAGAAGCATTTTCCAATAAGGGTATTTTTTTAATTTTTTAATTTTTTTAAAGTTCAAGGGTGTTAATAAAACTAAAACTTTAATGTTTTCCATCCAAAAATTAACGGTGATGGTATTTTTGAAACATTTTTTAAAGTTCAGGAGTATTTTTGAAACTTTTTAAAGTTTAGGGGTATTTTTTAAACAAAACCTAAAGTTCAAGGGTATTTTTTATAATTTAGTCTTAAAATTACATTTTAAAATCATTAATGGACAACTTTCACATGTATATAAGGTTTCTTTAAATGCAAGGGATTAACTTGATATTAGAGAAAAATGCCTAAATTCAATTGGATAGCAATAATTGATATGTTTGTTTGTTTTTTCATATTCTCATTTTTCTCTACTTATTTCGAAAGAATTATGAGATAATTTTTCTTCCTAGTTTGGTAAGATTTTCAAAGAAAATTAAATAATAATTTTATTTAGGTGATTTTAAGTTGATTTTAAATTAAATCAAGTAAAAATAGCTATAAATTACTAATAAATTATCTAGATTGATTCAGTTGTAAATTAATACAACTATTAATTTGAAATTTTGATTGATAGACATCCCTAAAGTTTAAGGATATAAATTGAATTGTACCTAATAATTAATACAAAATAAATATTTTTCTATCGACTATTATATGAAAGTTTCACAATGGTACATTTTGGAAAATTTGAAAATATACCATTGTGACTATTATAGGGACTAAGTCCAGTTTTTTTTTTTTTTAACAATCTAAAATTAAAGTTTAAAGTATGAAACATATAATATAATATACTCGTATATCTAACCCGTAGCCGTTTTATTCATACCATCACCATGACATTAAGATGCATATTTGAAGAGATGCCATGTGGCAGATTTTGATTGGGTTGTCGTTTATTGACCGTCAACGAGGATGTCAAGCTGGTGATCTATGGATTTAATTAGTTTATTATATACTTTTTGTCGTTGATAAGCTGCCGGTCCGGGCCGGTCTGGTCCAACTGCCCCACGGCTGTCCAGATCTTGCCACCCACTAACTGAAATTTCCAACGCGCAGGCCACGCGGAACGCACGAGGGGAGCGTGTTCCACACCGCCCATCTACCATTCCTCCGTGCATTCATGCGTGTATCCATCGCGTGACTCCAAAGGTTTTTTTTTTTTTTTTTTTTTCTTCTGAAAAAACTCCAAAGGTTTCTTTATACACAATTATGACAAAAGAAACAAATTAGAAAAACAAATTGATTTTTTTTTTTAACTTAAACGACATGTGACGGAGGAAGGGATTCAAACTGTCCTTTTGGTTGAAATTGTGTGCGAATTATTGTTGAACTATTGATTTTAACTCCAACTTTCTAAAATGTGTCAATTTTTGTTTTCAGTTTATGATTATATTAAACTGACATTAACTTTATTAATTTCGTTGAAAATTAAGTCTCGTATCAAATTGAGTTAAGTTATTGTATAATATTCATTGTTGAATAAATATTTTTTTTTTTTTTTTTTGATTAAAATTGAATAAATATTTTTAAATGTATAAACGAAGGGTCAATTTTAGTGGTAAAAATCAATTTCTACACTAGTTGTGGGATTAAAGGTGCGTTTGGCATTGATTTTGGAGGGAGTTAAAAGTGATTAAAAAAAATCTTAACAGTTTTTAGTGTTTGGTAAAACATATTATAAATTAATTTTTATAACTATTTATCTTATCTACACGTTGTTGAGACGTGATTCATGTCAATCTTTTTTTTTTAATTTAAGTTAAATATTTTTATTCTATTATCTTATACTCAATTGAAATTATTTGTTTTTATTTTTATTTAAATTGAAATAATATTTTTTTTTCAATACCGGTAGCAAGTTATATTATTTAGCAAAATATAAACACATCCTAGACTAAGCATGAAATTATATTTTAAATCATATGAAAGTTAAAATAATTATTTTATATATATATATATATATATATATATATATATATATTATAATAATTTTGAAATTAACTTATAATATCTTTATTGAAAAAATATAATTAAGCTGCAACGGTTAATTTACCAAACACCTCAACCTGCTTTTTCATCCATAAAACTAAAATTTACCAAACATTAATTTACTTCATAATACATTTGTTGATTTTCTTTTAAGCACATTTAACAACAATTATTTTAGAAACTACAACAATTCCAAACTAAACCTTAATTAATTAAAACTTCAAACTAATAATTGTATCGATTAAAACTTTAAACTTTCCAAAGTGAAATGTAGAATCTATGTTTGAATTTTATTTTAAAATAGTCCAGACATAATTCTCACCGAAGTAGGTGTAAGAATTAATCGTAATATTAGAGAAACATGTTGAAATGAAATAGATTTTAGCCATTTTCATTAGTATGAGTTAGTTTTTCATCTTCCACTATTATTCCTCTATTTTTGTCTATATTTCATGAAGATTATGATATAATTTTCTGTGCTATTTTAGGATTTCAATTTTTTTTACATATAATTTAAGTAAATGTGAGTTAATTTTGAATTGAATCTAGTGAAAAAAATATATGAAGCATTAATAAATTATCTAAATTGATTCAAAGTTTTAGTTGGTAAAATTATTAATAGAGAAATTACCTTTTGGTCCCTAGTTTTTGAGAAATGTGTGTGTTTGGTCACTGAGTTTTCAAAATAGACATTTTTAGTCCTTAAGTTTTGAGAATAGGTTTAAAAGGTCATTGAGTTGTCAAAACGAACCTTTTTAATCCTCAAGTTTTGAGAAATATGTTTAAAATACCCCTTATGTTATTTTTTCAACTTCTTAAAATTAATTATATTTTAATATTGAATGGTTTTTTAAACTAAAAAATTTAAAAGTATCCATTTAAATTGTTTTAAAAAAATAATATGAGGACCTTTTAAGCCTATTTCTCAAAATTCATGGACTAAAAATGTCAATTTTGAAAACTTAAGGAACTTTTTAAATCTATTTCTCAAAACTCAGGAACTAAAAAGGTCTACTTTGAAAACTCAGGGACCAAAAATATATTTTTTCCATTATTAATTTAGGATTTTGATTGATTTAATTGGCAAAGTTGAGTAGAAGCATAATGATATTTTTTCTCCGAGTTTTTATTTAATCTTCTAGGTTGCTTAATGCTAATTATTTGTTTTTTTAGTTTAACAAACTTTGTAGGTTTGAAGATTTGAACTTCCGACCTCTTAGTCGTAGGAACTTGTCGATTATGGTTAAGACATGCTCACTTTAACTAATTCTAATTATTTGTTTTCTGTCGTTACAATACTACATATATGACATGTTTTTTTTTTCTCTCTTTTTTATTTTTGGTGATGGTAAGGAGACACATGTCTTTTTTATCTACAGGTAATGAGAAAGATAGCATTTATTTTCGTTGGATTGTTTAGGTTAACTGTATTTTTTCTTTTATTTCAAAAAAAAAAAAATGTATTTTTTCTTAAAAAAAAAAACTATATTCTCTTTCATAAAAAAACTGTATTTTTATCTTACTTAAAAAAACAAAAAACTGAATGTTTTTGGAGTTATTGGTTTTTTTTTTTAATAATAATTGTTATAGGCAATTTTGGACCACCCCGATATACAAGGAGCTGACGAAGACAACCGGGGAGAAATCGGACTGAAAGATGGACCAAGGAGGCAAAACCGGCAAGTGGGATGGGCCAAGACCGAAGGGGTCAGGTTTTTGGCCCGACCCCCTGCTCGGCCTCGGCCCGCTCGCGCGGGTCGAGTCCGTTCGGTCTCGTCTGGTTCCCACCGCCTCTGACTGCCCCGGTTTCGCCTGGTTTGACCTAAAACGTCTTTGAATCCCTAAAAACCCTAGGAGGATGAGCAAATATTTATATCCCTCTTCGTCAGGGGATCCCGAATTCTATCCCTAAACTATATTTTATACTCTCTACTCTCTCCTCTTGTTCATATTCTATACTCTCTACTCTCTCTTCTTGCTCTTACTTGGTGTGACGAGCACCACACCAGTGTGCAGGTTTATCGCAGGCCACGTCTTTCCTCCTCATCTACAAATTTATCGTTGGTGGCAGTGAAGGTCAGGTGAGATCCTCTTGCCAAAATCGACCATCAACAATAATAATTATTAAAAAATAAAAAGAAATCCGTCCAGCAAGATTGGAAAAAAAGGAAGAAGAAAAAAAAATTAAAGAGAGAAAAATAGCCGTTATAATATCCTCGTGGCTATTTGCCGACATCGAGAAGTCCGTTTCCGGAATCTTCTTCTTTCCAGTTAATTAAAATTAAGAAAATAATTAAAGAAACTAATTGGACTTCAACAGTTGATTACTTTCAGAAAACCCCCCAACGTTAAAATCTACCTCACTTTCACATCCATGGAAGATCTCGCCGCCGACTGTTCACCACCATTTCACTCTCCACAAGGTTTCTCTCTCTTCCTCTCTCTCTCTCTATTTCTTCTGCTTTCCTTGAATCTGACTGACTATGGCTTCGCTTTTTGCTTTTGGTTTTGGTTTCTTTACAGCCTGAAATATTCTGCTGTTTTTGGTGCGGGTTTTCACGTGATCACCTCTTAGTTCCAGACGCAATTCCTTGTCCGTTGGATGGTTTCCTCTTTTGGTTGGATAACAAGTAGGTTAATCGGAGAGAAGAAAGGGAGCTTAGTAGCGTATCGTCTTAGTTTTCCTGCCATAGCGGTTGGAGAATCTTCCTTTTCTTCTTTTGATTCGTTTTTGAAGCAATCCCAACGCTGTCTTCTTCATCTTCTTCTTTGGTAATTCCGATTCTCCTGGATTTTGGCGTGCTGGAGACTCTGGGGGTTGGGATTGGAGAATAATAGAGGGTAGGGAGTTCTACTTTTCTCGTTTTCTTTGTTCTTTTTGATGTACACTTTTGAGTGAATCGGGAGGGATTGAATTGGTCTGCGGCTGTCGAATTTGTTGCTATTTCTGTCTGATTTTGTGCTGAAATTGCTTGGTACCTTTGTTTCCTTCTGTTCTACCTAATAATTTACTAGTTATGGGAATTGGTGCCAGGAGAGGCGTTTAATTACTTCATCTGTGGATAGTGTGAACTCATTTACTCAAATTTCGTGTCGTTGATTGAAATCATATATGGAAATACTGATTTGTCTTTTGAAAGTGTTAATTGGTGGGTTGCTTTTCCAATTTTCGAGATTTTCAACTTTCTGTTTAATGTTTCTTTAGATGTGCATTATCCTAGTTGATAACGATTTCATTTAGCTAATGGGTTATTTGGAAGAGCTGGATGTTGGATTTGATGCTCTAATTTCGTAGTTAATGGGCATGTAGATTTGCTTTTAGTCGATAAGAAACTCCGCAGACGATTTATTTCCATCCGTTCGGTGACGGAATCTGCTTTAATTTTTATTTCAGGAATATAAATCCGCTTTCGGAGGAGCTATAAGAAAATGGCTACTTTGGAAGATATTGGGGTTTCTGCAGCTATCAATATTCTCAGCGCAATCATCTTTCTTCTGGTTTTTGCCGTTTTAAGGCTCCAGCCTTTCAATGATAGGGTGTACTTTTCTAAGTGGTATTTGAAGGGTTTAAGGAGCAGTCCAACACACGCAGGTGCCTTTGTACGTAGGTTTGTCAACTTGGATTTCAGGTCATATCTAAAGTTCTTGAATTGGATGCCCGAAGCCATCAGAATGCCAGAGCCTGAGCTTATTGACCATGCAGGATTGGATTCTGCTGTGTACTTGCGGATATACTTGATAGGGTATGCCGTGAACTGTTTGTTATGTCTTTTATTTTAATTATCATATACACATTTCTGCTTGTGTTAATGACAACTTTGTATGGCGACCCAGATCACATGTGGAATTAGATGAATTAAGAGATATTTTGTTCTCAATTTAAGTTGTTGAGTTGTAAATTGTCCATAAGTTTTCCTAGTTAGGTGATCGACCCATCCCAAACCAATTATATAATATTTGGGTTGGGATGATTTGGATTTTTTAAAGTCATTTAATTTAAAAGTTTGGAGAAAGAAAAGAAAAGAAAAGAAAAGAAAATGATAGTATTTCAAATATCTAGTTACCTGTTTTCACTCATTGAATTAAAAATATTGATTAAATGTCATATTTTATTTTAAGAAAACTAATACTACAAGACATTTGAACCAATAATATTCTGAAGATCGTTACTGAGTTAAAAAATCTCAAAGAGTGAAATGAAATTAAGAGAAATATATGCGCAAGTAACTTTATCATAACTAAAAGACTTAGATAGATTTCTAATTAATATACTTTTCAATTTATTTGAACCAGAACTGTTATACACGGCGAACTTATAACCTGACTAATCCGGGTGGTTTGAGTTGGGTTCATTGGATTTTTTGGACACTTCTATTTTGTTGTATGAGTGGATTAGTTATACATTTTCTCTTGCATACTGAACATGATAATATCAATTTTCACCCTTTTCTTTTTAGCTTATATTGCTCCTTCTTTTGAACAGATTCAGAGTTTTGGGTTCTTAAAGAGGACATTATTGATGGATGGATTGTTAATTTTCTTTCATAGCAACAAATATGAATATAATGAGATACATTGTTATAGGGAAAGATAATGCTTCTGTTCAATGTTAGATTTAGGAGAGTACATGTATGATGGCATTTTTAGTGCCTGGAAGTAAAGAGTAAGTGATGAATTTAATTAACAACCACTGAGTTCGTGGAATTCAACATTAAGGCAAATGAGTTTTTCTAATGGTATAGAGCAAATGCCTAATATAGAAATGAAGAGAATAGGTTTTATTAAAGTTTAAATTTGTCTTACTGTTAAGATTTTTCATTTCATACTCTACATTTTCTTTAAGTTAATTTGAGAGTTGAGACCAAATGTAATCACAATGATACTTCCTCTCATGTGCTATGGTACAACACATGGGAAAATAATTCCATATTGATGCAACATGATTAAATAAATATGACTTGCTTTATTATTCTTTGCCTTATTCTTGAAATTGAGATTGGTTTAGATGGCAGCGTATGTGGAAAATGATTTCTACAATTTAGACAAAGTTAGAGCTATTTTCTAGAGTTTGGGTCTGTGGATAGTTTACTGATTATATATTTTTTCTTTTTTGGAAAAAAACATTCAATAATTTGATTACACTATAAGAGGCTTAAATGTTGTCTACTTCTTCCTCTTCTTTTATTGCTTGGTAGGGCTGTGATCGTGTAAACCTTATCTTTTAAAGTAAGTATCAATAGCTGCTATGCGTTTAAACATCCTTTGGGTTAGGCTACCGTGGTCTTTTGTTCGATTTCAAGATTTTCAATTGCAAAAGATTCATTGACAGTCTCAATTGCTAATTTTGTTTGATCTCTACCCTTACATTTCTTTGAATTTATTAGTCATAAGTTCCTTAAATATAAATATTGGATATAATATTTTTTTTATATCTTTCATTACTTTCATTTCAGGCTTAAGATCTTTGTCCCTATAGCATTCCTTGCGTGGGCCGTACTGGTGCCAGTTAACTATACTGATGATAATGTGTCTATTGCTAAAGTGACGGCAAATGTGACTGCGAGTGATATTGATAAGCTTTCAATATCAAACATCCCTGCTAGATCACAAAGGTTTCGAAGGCTTCTTTCTTTTATGAGTTATAATGGAACTTTTTCTTTCTAGCCTGTGGACCATAGATGCTTGCTCTATGGTTTTGCACACCCATGTGGATTCAATTGACTCTTGATAGTATATGTTCATCATGATGTTGGTTATATCGTTTCTATCCTCTTAAACTTCCTTGTCCTTTTCTTCGTTTCTTGTTATTTGTAGGTCCTTCTGTAACAATAATTTTTAGCAATTGAATTACCAGTATTTTCATGAAGTTGTCCACAGTCCCTATTGATAATTACAATTTATTTGTTTCATGTTTAATCATTACTGCATTAGTTTGGTCAAATTAAAAACCCCGTTTTTTCCTTGCTTATATGACGAAAAGAACTTGCAGTTGTCTTTCATAAATTTTATATTCTATTAATGAAACAAATGAAATATGCCAAATTGTTCTCTCTTGCATGCAATATAAACATGGACTGGTTCATTGGTAGCATGATCATAGAATGAGTCTGGAACTGAGTCTAGATAAGTACTAAGTACACTGGTTATCCATTTAGAGAACATCAAGTGGATAGATTCTGCCAGAAAGTTAAGTCTGTTGGGTTGTCAACCCTCAAGCAAAAATGTTGACTAAAGGAAGGGAAATTTGATTGAGCTTTTGCACTCTCTTGGTATCTTCTTTGTTCTGCTTAAATACTGCAGCTCCTTTTCTTTTGGGTTGGTTTTTTATGCCCTTGTATAAAGCTTGGTTTTCTCGTTATACTAAAAAAAACTTAAATACTGCAGTGGTACTTATATATCCTTTAATTTTCTCTTATATTGCTTTTTTGATTCTTACTAATAATGGTTGTTAATTTTGATGCCTGTTATTTCTCTAATGCTGACAATTATTTCAATTTTTTATTTGTTCTAAAATGTAGGTTTTGGAGTCATCTAGTGATGGCTTATGCATTTACCGTCTGGACATGCTATGTATTGATGAAGGAGTATGAGAAGATTGCTTCACTGAGACTACAATTTCTTGCATCAGAAAAACGCCGTCCAGATCAGTTTACGGTAAGATTATAACTCGACTTATCTACCATTGATAAAATTTATTACTTTTAAATTGGTTACTTTGAATTGCATCTCTTTTACCCTATTTGTTGTGAGATAAGATTTTATTTTTCTTTCTAAGCTTGATTGGGTGTATTGGGTTAAACCTCTTCATGTAATCATTAAGTTGCTTTTAGGTCTTTTTTAGTCTGTAATATCCAATTTTTCTTCCACTGTTTTTAAGTTCAAAGTCTTCGACACTCTCTTACTAGAATTCAACTTAGTGTGCCCTTTCCTTGTTTCGAGCCCTTTTGAGTTTTGGCTTTTGAACGTCTTCTTGGAGGGGCCATCCCCTTGAAATAAAAGAAAAGGTCCTACAGGAAAATGCTACCGAAGGAATTGGACGGTAGGTTTGAATCGAGAGATGGAAGAATATCCAAGGATATGTCAAGGGACAAAACGGAATTTTGTTAAGTGCTAAATTTCAAAGTTCCCTTTGGAGCTCTCTTCCAAAAATTTTCTTCATCAAAGCATTATTTGTAACCCCACTGGCCTCTGCTTGATTCCTCATCATCCATTGTAATTTTGGTTTTGTAAGTCTTTTTTATTATTAAAAAATCTTGTGACTTATATGAATTCTGGCATTAGAAAGATGCTTGCTTACCCAGTAGCATGATTTAGTGGAGACATCCCCTTGTGTGTTCTGTCTAAATCGAAACGGGAGCTTTTACCATATACCCTTTGTTAGAAGGTCATAGAGATCTTATGACAGCCAGCAGGCTTCTTTTCTCAATCGAGATGCTAAATATTTGATGTGGCGGGTTTGTCTTTATCATATTTCCTTTCCTTCTAACAACTAACAAGTGGAGGTGTAAAACTATTTGGAGGAATGTGGCTGCTGCCATTACGTTGGGGCTTGGAGAATTGTGAATAGATATTATTTTTGGTGATTTTTAAGGGGAGAAAAGGAGGTTTGGAATAGAGTTGGTCGGAGAAAGCCCTCCTTGGGCACTCAACTCTGATGTCTTCTTGTAAGTACATCCTTTTCCACAGCTAGTTGGAAGTCTCTTTTGTAATTCCTAGCCAGTTCTCTTGGTTAACTTCTAGTCAATCGTTCCTGTAAATTTTATACATACATACAAATGTTTCTTGCATAGGAAAAAGGAATATGTTTAAGACAGTTATTGCAGAGGGAGGGAGGGGGGGGGGGGGGTAATCTTCCTACTTCTGGATGACTTGTCCAAGAAATCTTTATGTTTTTGACAAATTACGAGTGTTCTTATAATAGCATGGTTCAATTTTCTAGGCTGCATCACTAACATCATGCTTTAATGTGAACTTGACTTGTTTATTTTATTTTTGGCAGGTCCTTGTAAGAAACGTCCCACCAGATCCAGATGAATCAGTCAGTGAGCTTGTTGAGCACTTTTTCTTAGTGAACCATCCAGATCACTATCTTACTCATCAGGTTTGGTCTCACTAAGACTAGTGGTGTCTGTCTTTTAAGACACTCAATCTGAAAGAAGAAAAAGAAAATATTCTGAATTATGGGGCAGAGAATCCAATATGTAATCTGTGAATGATAGAGTCCAACATCCGAAGTTCCAAAGATATTTTCTTTTAGATTAAAATGATAATGGTTTAAAAACGTTTTGATACTGTTCTGGAGTTTCCTAAAGGCCCAAATTACTTAAAATGAACGTGTCAATCTTCTTCTGATTTGAAGAAAATATATGCAGGTGGTATATGATGCAAATAAGCTTGCCAAATTGGTCAAGAAGAAGAAGAAAGCGCAGAACTGGCTTGACTTCTACCAACTCAAGTATTCAAGAAATTCTACAATTAGGCCTCTCATGAAGGTAACTATTTAGGTGGCATATTTCTTAAAGCTTCTTTTCCATCCTATGTTGATTTTCATTTTCTAAAAAAACCTACTGAAATTTGTATTGCAACTAGACTGGTTTTCTTGGACTCTGGGGAAAAAAAGTGGACGCAATTGATTTTCAGACAGCAGAGATTGAGAAGCTGTCCACAGAAGTAAGTAATTCTTATCCAGATTCTACCTTGAATTTTTTGCATATTTTATATACTATTGTGATAACTGATAACTGATACTTTATCTATGGTTAGTTAGAGCAATGTCAAACTGTAGGAGTTTGAAATCATAAGAATTTTTAATAATTAAGGTGCATAGTATATGGATTGAATCAAGTTGATCAATATGTTGCACTTTCAAGTGCATCAATTCAAATATTGAGGTTAAGGAGTCTTTTTGTTTCTTCTGCCAATTAAGTTCCTCTCCCTTGATTATGGGAGATGAAGTAGTGATGACTTGACGGTAAGTTAGGAACAAATTGTTGGGAAATTGGATGGGATTTCACCAATGGTTCATCCTATTTTAGGTCTGTCCTTAATATATATATATATATATATATATATTTTTTTTTTTTTTCTCAAGATATTCATGTTTTCCTATTACACTCACCGAGGTCTTTGTACTGTCCAGATAGCCGCAGAAAGAAAAAGCATCGCCAATGATTCCAAATCTATAATGCCAGCAGCATTTGTTTCATTTAAGTCGCGCTGGGGTGCAGCTGTTTGTGCACAAACTCAGCAATCTAGAAATCCAACTCTTTGGTTGACAGAATGGGCTCCAGAACCACGTGACGTATATTGGGAAAATCTTGCAATTCCATATGTTTCACTTACTGTTAGAAGGCTAATCATGGGCGTTGCATTCTTCTTTCTTACTTTCTTCTTCATGATTCCTATTTCAATAGTACAATCTCTTGCGAGCATTGAGGGGATTGAGAAAATAGCACCATTCCTAAAGCCCATTATTGAAAGGTATGTTTCGCCCTTGGATTGTTTAAATCATGTATTGGTTTTTGAATTAATGACAATTAAATTTTTTATTCAATTTATTCATTGACCTTTTTCTTTTCTGCAGGGACTTTGTTAAGGCATTTGTCCAAGGTTTTCTTCCGGGAATTGTGTTGAAGATTTTTCTCATTTTTCTGCCTACAATCTTGATGATAATGGCTAAATTTGAAGGATTTACATCTCTATCGTCTCTAGAAAGGAGAGCAGCAGCTCGGTACTACATTTTCAACTTTGTGAATGTATTCCTTGGCAGTGTAATTGCAGGAGCTGCTTTTGAACAGCTGAGCTCTTTTATTAAGCAGTCTGCAGATCAGTAAGATACTCCCTTAAATTGGTCATATCCTACTCCCTTAAAATTAGTCCGTTATAATCCATTATCGTTGATCCCATTGGTTTTGTTGTATGCATTTCCATCGAAGAATTGGAGTAATTTGTTGTGGCCATTATTTGTCTAGATATGTGTTTTTGAGTACTTACAAAAATCAACTGCTCACAGTGAGCCCTTTTCTCCCCCTTAGAAACACAAACACCACAGTAAAACTACATATAGGTTAAATTGTGTATGTGCATTCACCCTGATCTCATCATGTTTTCTCTTTTCAGTTTAAACTTCGTAGATAATGAGTAGTTACTCTGCTTATGTGGCCTCACATCATCTCTAATTTTTCAGCTAAAACTATTTCTATGAGCATAGAATTCTGAATTAAATGTTCCAGCTTTACAAGGATATTCTTTTCTGTAGGATTCCCAAGACAATTGGTGTGGCGATTCCAATGAAAGCGACTTTCTTCATAACTTATATCATGGTCGATGGATGGGCTGGCATTGCTGGGGAGATTTTGATGTTGAAGCCCTTAATAGTGTTCCACTTAAAGAACTTTTTCTTGGTGAAGACCGATAAGGATAGGGAAGAGGCAATGGATCCAGGAAGTCTTGGTTTCAACACTGGAGAACCTCGAATACAGTTATATTTTCTATTAGGTCTCGTATATGCAACCGTGACGCCTCTTTTGCTTCCTTTCATCATAGTCTTCTTTGCCCTCGGCTTTGTTGTATTCCGCCATCAGGTTAGTTATGAATTATGAAGCTAAGCTGAATATGAGTTTTTAATGCTTTTTTCTTCACATTTTTCTCATGGATTATTGTTACATAGCACGCTTTGTATTTACATCCATACTTATTATACTTCTATAAACTCTTCCAAAAAAAATTGCAGATCATAAATGTTTACAACCAGGAATATGAGAGTGCTGCAGCATTCTGGCCTGATGTCCATGGGCGCATCATTTATGCTTTAATTTTCTCACAAGTGATTCTAATGGGACTACTAAGTACAAAGAAAGCTGCGCAATCAACCCCATTCCTAATTGCACTTCCAGTAATCACCATATCGTTCCATCTGTACTGCAAAGGCCGTTATGAACCTGCGTTTATCCGATACCCCATACAGGTTTGTTGAAATTTTTCGATATAAAAATAGATTTTCTTTTTCTATCTTTAAATTGATGAAACCAAAGTTACCTAATTCTCATTTTGCAAAAGTAGGCAATCATGGTACATGTTCGTCCTCGATAGCCTGATTTTGTTCATTGAATAGATCTAATAATATTATCTGATATCTAACTTGGTGAAAGATACCAGCTTGTCCTAATTGAGTTTGGAATTGGTTTCTCTAAACCATAAAGGGATGTTTCACTCACGGTCTTGATATAAGTATCTGAGTTTGTGAAGTTTAATTTTGTATAATTTATGTTAGATTGTGAAGTTTAATTTCAAGTACAATAAAGGGGAATCCTTAGTATAAGATGAGAAAACTCACTTAACAAATGTAAGTTCGGCTTTTAAGTCTAGCTCATGAGTCGAACATTTACATTTGTATACGAGAGTATGAGTGCATTTTGGGTTCAATTTATGTTTCCGACCTCGCTTTTCGAATTTGTTTACCCTTTAATGGAATGTTTGTTTCTTATTTAACTTTTTTGATTTGTAATGTTTCTGAATGTAGGAAGCAATGATGAAGGACACTTTGGAACGTGCGAGGGAACCAAATCTAAATTTGAAAGGATACTTACAAACTGCATATGCCCATCCAGTTTTCAAGGAAAGTGAGGAAGATGATGAAGCCGAGTCGAATGAAGCATTTGAAACAGAGAGCGTGTTGGTAGCTACGAAACGCCAATCGAGAAGGAACACTCCATTGCCGAGCAAAGCCAGTGCTCCTTCCTCTCCATCCTTGCCCGAGGTTCGGAGGGACAACCACCAACCTTGAAAACTAAGTCCGAGGTACATAGGATTCACATCTCTCTGTACATTTTACTGTTAAATAAAACGTTCTTTGTGGAGAAATATGATGTTGTAAATTGAATGAGAAAAGTTCTAGAATTTAGAGTAACTAATGAGAGGTTGGAATTGTCATTATGTTGAGCATTGTACAATTTTTTTTTTTTAATTTTTAATTTAGTTGGTTTCTTAATAGTAAGGATGATAATGAATTCTCTAGTATTTTTTGAACCATTGGAGCCCTTTTTGTAATTTTATTCTCTCTTTTGTGTTTTAGATTTCCATGTATCCTTTTATAGCAAGCTCTCTATGGTTCATTAGTTAAAAAAAATATATTCTTTTCTTTTTAAATTAAAAAATATTTCTAATTTATTTGGATGTAAAATTTTCTAATGGATGATTCCTAGTTAATAAATTGGACCTTACCAATCATGAATTATTTGGTGGGTTTGATTAAAAATATTAATATTGTAATGGAATGAATGTGAAAAATTTAGCTCAATGTGAGTCTATGTGCTAAGGGACTGAGATTGGCTAACGTTTGAAAATTAGGAATCTTGTATTAAAATTGAATTGGTTACCATGCGTTTAGATGATTACACAAGAGAATGACACAATTCAAGAGGCAGATATTCTCAAGTTGATATTCAATAGTTTTTATTCACACGCCAAGAGTAGTGGAAGCTCTTGCAAAGAGAGGTCGTCTTCAGGACGTCATACTATGGTCACGTCCTTTTCAAATAGTGTAACACTCGAGTTAGGAGGAGTACATGAATGAACCGAGACCACATTCGAATGAGAAGGATCCTGAGGACATGAAAAGTATGGTCAAGATAAACTTAAAAAAATTGATAGATATTACCTATGCCAACAAGGTGCACCCAGTGGCTCAATCATAGAAACTTTAAAGTTAAGCGTGCTTGACTTGGAGAAGTTCTATGTTGAGTGACCTCCTGGGAAATTTCCTAGGAAGCATGTGAGTGAGGACAAAACATGCTAAAAGGACCTCGTGTTGGTTTTTGGGGACAATCTTCATTCTTAGAAGCAGTTTAAGATGAGTATGGTAGCGTGGCCAGGTCGAGGAGAATGTCGGGACCGTCAGGTGTCGAATCCGGATTCCGAATCCTGGATCTGGGTCGTTACAAATAGGCATGATAATAAATTTATAATTTAGCGTAAAATTTGTATCGAGAAAAGTTGTCCAGTTAAATTTTACTTAGTATTTAAATTTCATCGAGATGAAGCTTGGACTTGAGTAAATATTGTTATTTTTAAGTTTGGTTCAAATTTTGCTATATTTATAAATTTTAACATCAAAGTAAAAACCATTTTACCCAACTTTGATCTTGTTTTTCTTTGAAATTTCGTCCATTTCATACATTAAACACACGAGTTTGTTAAAAGATGAAAATTACAATAGTTATTTATGTTTGTTAAAAGTAAGACATCTTAACTACTTAGTTATGCTTATATTTACCTGTAAAATAACAACCTCCCAAGCTTAAGGTTTCATTGAATAAAATTGAAATTTTAAGAGTCCAAGTTTATTGTAAAAGTATTTTTTAAGAAACAAACAATTTTGGTTAAATAACAAGTTTAGTTCATGTACTTTTTAAATTGGTGTCTAGTAAACTCTCATGAACTTTCAATTTTGTGTTTAATAAACATTTTTAGTTTAAAAAATATTAGAGAATAGAAAGATTTGAACTTCTCACCTCTTGGTTGAGGGTACATACCAATCAACACTCTGTGTTGCTCATTTTGGCGGTCTTATAGTTACTAACTTTAAAAAATGACTAATATGCCTTGAAGTTTAATAGGTGGTCTAATAAATCATTGAACTCTTAATTTATGTCTTGTATGGTAGGTTCATGAATTAAAAAGAATGAATATGACAAAGATATATTAGACATCAAATTGAAAGGTGATTGCCTAATAACATACAAGGGTCCATGAACTTCAAAAGTGTTGAATATGGCAAGGGCAAACTTATTATATAAATTACCTATCAAATATCACCTTTTTTACAACATGTTGGGGGTCGAATTACAAATCTCTTGGTCATTAGTACAAGACTTATGTAAGTTGAACTACGCTATGTTAGCATATTAATATTACCTATTAATGATGTCTGTTATAGGCAATTTTGGACCACCCCGATATACAAGGAGCTAACGAGGACAACCGGGGAGGAATCGGGCTGAAAGATGGACCAAGGGGGCAAAACCGGCAAGTGAGACGGGCCAAGACCGAAGGGGTCGGGTTTTAGGCCCGACCCCCTGCTCGGCCTCGGCCCGCTCGCGCGGGCCGAGCCCGTTCGGTCCCGTCTGGTCCCCACCGCCTCTAGATGCCCCGGTTTCGCCTGGTTTGACCTAAAACGCCTCTGAAACCCTAAAAAGGCTGGGAGGATGAACATGTATTTATATCCCTCTTCGCCACTGAAGAGGAGATCCCGAATTCTATCCCTAAACTCTACTCTCTATTCTCTACTTTCTCCTTTTGCTCTTACTTTTCCACGCCCTACCGTTCTGTTTGCTGACTTAAGCATCGGAGCCGGTGTGGCGAGCACCACACCGGTGTGCAGGTTTACTGTCTTGCAGGCCACGTCTTCCCCCCTCATCTACAAATTTACCGTTGGTGGCACGTGAAGGTCAGGTGAATTCCCCTGGCCAAAATCGACCATCAACAGTTGGCGTCGTCTGTGGGGAAGAAAGTCTGTTAATCTGCACATCGGTTATTCCATGAGTAAGGGTATGGAAAAGAAAGACCAAGACGTAAACATAGAGAATTCGGATGGTGACCGCCACCAGCGAAGGTCACGTGACGATGACAGCATCCGGGGGTCACCGAGACAAGCAGGCCGAGGCCGAGGCCGAGCAGAGGATGCCGACACCAAGATTGCCGCCCTTGAGGATGAGGTGAAGGGAATGAATCGGAGTTTATCCAGAATACTCCAAATCCTGGATAAACCCGGCCCTAGCACCAAAGTCCATGAGGGGAGCTTGATTAGAGACCCGAGGAAGGGGAAGGAGCCTATGGAGCACATCGCAGAGTCAGGGACGAGGTCAAAAGGAAAGAATACTGACAGCATGACCAGCAAGGTCAGGGGGCTCAAACCCACTGATCGCACGATTTTGAGGAGCCCAGAGTCATGCACACTTAAGGGGCGTCACTACACAGTTTCTACCCCAAGCTACGGTCATACTAAGACAGACCTGAGGAATCTAATCGTTGAGAAGCGCAGAAGTGCCAAAACTGCCGAGTCCGAGGCCAAAGCCGCCGAAGCTGAAGCCCGGGCTGCCGAGGCCGAGGCCAGAGCAGCCGAGGCCGAGGCCAAGAAAGACGACCTCCCTTGGAAGACCGAGCTTCTAAACGCACTAAAGGAGCTCGGAAATCCTCAGGGAGACCAACAGAAGTCAAAGGACCTTGGAGATCAAAACTTGGAGGAACTAGCCGACCAAGTCGATCCACCCTTCACAGAAGAAGTCATGAAAGCCGAGGTGCCTCAAAAGTTTAAGGTACCCACGTTCAAACAGTACGATGGCAAGAAAGACCCCGTGCAACATCTAAATGCATACAGAAGTTGGATGGACTTCCACGGCGTCTCAGATGCAATCAGGTGCCGTGCATTTTTTTTCACCCTGACAGGATCAGCCAGGCACTGGTTTGAGAGGCTCAAGAGGAGATCCATCAGCTGTTACAAAGAGTTGGCCCAAGCATTCCTTGCACAGTTCATGGGAGCCAGAGAGCAGCGCAAGCCTCACATCAACCTCTTGACGGTCAAACAACAGCCAGGTGAGAGCTTGCGTGATTACATAACTCGTTTTAATGACGAGGCACTACAGGTTGAGGGGTACAGTGAGGGAGCAGCCCTAGTGGCCATAACAGCTGGACTAGAAGACGAAAGACTGCTCAATTCAATAGGTAAGAGCCAGCCTCGAACCTATGCGGAGTTCGTCTCCCGGGCACAGAAGTATATGAGCGCAGAGGAGTTACTGAAGTCAAAGAGGTCAGAACGAGAATACAAGAGGTTTTCTTCATCTAGCTACGACAGTAAAAAGGACAAAAGGCAGCGGACCGACGAGGGAAGCCGAGGCCGAGCAGACCATGGCCGAGGCCGACCAGACCAAGGGGACTACTTGAAGAAGTTTGAAAAGTACACCCCTACTTCAGTCCCACAGGAGCAGATCTTGATGGAGATAAGGAATACAAACCTCCTCAGCGCACCCCGGAAGCTGAAGTCAAATCCTGACCACAGAGACAAAAGCCAGTATTGTCTCTTCCATCGAGATCATGGACATTCAACCAGGAACTGCATTCAGCTGAAAGACGAGATCGAAGCGTTGATCCGAAACGGATACCTGAAGGAATTCACCGCAAAGGCCGAGGCCGACCAGAGATGGCCGAGGCCGACCAGAGATGACCCGGGCAAAGATGGTGGTGGACCACTTCTGGAAATCCGTTGAGGACCAAGACAGACTCTCCTATGGCCATGCCCAAGGCCGAGGCCGAGCCCTACCACACCTCTTGCCAGAGTCAAGGACAGCATTCTGGAGAGCACACTAAGCCTTAGTTAGGGAATTCTAGTTTTCTTTATTTGCACATTTATCATGTAATCAGAGCATTGTCGCTCATTTTACTTTTGGTAGGTAGGAGTAGACTTTCCCTTTTGTTTTGCCATTCAAAGCAAGCGTTAGCATTAATGATAGGACCTAGATGTTCCCTTATCAAGGCTTAGAGTATGTTTCCAGGAACATGATAAGACGTCATGCGAGCCCATAGAGCCCACGCTTCAGCGAACCTATGGTGCCCATGCCCACATGCGAGCCTATAGTGCCCACGCTTCAAGCGAGCCTATAGTGCCCACGCCTACATGCGAGCCTATAGTGCCCACGCTTCAGCGAGCCTATAGTGCCCACGCCTACATGCGAGCCTATAGTGCCCACGCTTCAGCGAGCCTATAGTGCCCACGCCTACATGCGAGCCTATAGTGCTCACGCTTCACGCGAGCCTATAGTGCCCACGCCTACATGCGAGCCCATAGAGCCCACGCTTCAGCGAGCCTATGGTGCCCACGCCCACATGCGAGCCTATAGTGCCCACGCCTACATGCGAGCCTATAGTGCCCACGCTTCACGCGAGCCTATAGTGCCCACGCCTACATGCGAGCCCATAGAGCACACGCTTCAGCGAGCCTATGGTGCCCACGCCCACATATGAGCCTATAGTGCCCACGCTTCACGCGAGCCTATAGTGCCCACGCCTACATGCGAGCCCATAGAGCCCACGCTTCAGCGAGCCTATGGTGCCCACGCCTACCTTGCGAGCCTAAGCTCTTCAGCTTAGCGCCCATGCCTGCATGCGAGCCTAGACTACCAAGTCTACCTCACCCCATGTAGCTCGGGCTAATGCACTTCATCTGAGTCGAGCTCACACAGCAGAGGCTGTGGCCGGGCACCTCCTGCCAAGACCGAGCACCTCTTGCCGAGGCCAAGCACAAACTTTAAAGGGAGTGTCTACTTCCATCCTACTTTGCAAGATGACGACAAAGCTACACGTAAGCCAGCCCAGGGTAAGGGTCATTACTCTTAAATCGGGCTTAAGGAGCTCAACTTATAGCAATAAGTCACCCCGAATCCTAATTCAAGAGTGGGGGCTTAATGTTATAGGCAATTTTGGACCACCCTGATATACAAGGAGCTGACGAGGACAACCGGGGAGGAATCGGGCTAAAAGATGGACCAAGGGGGCAAAACCGGCAAGTGAGACGGGCCAAGACCGAAGGGGTCGGGTTTTAGGCCCGACCCCCTGCTCGGCCTCGGCCCGCTCGCGCGGGTTGAGCCCGTTCGGTCCCGTCTGGTCCCCACCGCCTCTGGATGCCCCGGTTTCGCCTGGTTTGACCTAAAACGCCTCTGAAACCCTAAAAAGGCTGGGAGGATGAACATGTATTTATATCCCTCTTCGCCACTGAAGAGGAGATCCCGAATTCTATCCCTAAACTCTACTCTCTATTCTCTACTTTCTCCTCTTGCTCTTACTTTTCCACGCCCTACCGTTCTGTTTGCTGACTTAAGCATCGGAGCCGGTGTGGCGAGCACCACACCGGTGTGCAGGTTTACTGTCTTGCAGGCCACGTCTTCCCCCCTCATCTACAAATTTACCGTTGGTGGCACGTGAAGGTCAGGTGAATTCCCCTGGCCAAAATCGACCATCAACAATGTCGTGGACAAAAAAAAAAGCATTTAATCATATTAGGAACTAAACTTGTTATTTAAGTTTACCTTTCTTTTTTCTTTTTTTTTAACTAAAAAAAAGTGTTTATTATTAATTTTCTTTTTGAAACTACATAGTGTTTATTTTTCTCTTAACAAAAAAGAAAGGTAAAAAACCACTTTTAATCCGTGAATTTTCATGGAAGTAACAATTTTGATCCATTTGATTTATAACAATTTAATTTATGTACTCTCAATTTTGTAACAATCTAGTTTTTTGTTTGTTTTTTTTTCTTTTTTGTTTTTGGAAATATTGTAACGATTTAGTTATTGTAGTAATTGAACTTTAATACGTAACAATTTAGTTCTTTACTTACAAATTTGTAACGATTTAGTTTTTGTCGTGAAAATTAATATAAAGATCAAATAAAATTTGTTGTGAAAATTACTTTCAAATTTGTAACGATTTAGTCTTTGTCGTGAAAATTAATTAACCACTTTTTTTTTTTTTGTAATTTTAGTATTTTATTAAACTCATATGGCCAAATTGCAAAATCAAAGTGTTTCGAACTAAAAAAAAAAAAAGTGTTTATTATTAATTTTCTTTTTGAAACTACATCGTGTTTATTTTTCTCTTAACAAAAAGAAAGGTAAAAAACTACTTTTTATCCGTGAATTTTCATGGAAGTAACAATTTTGGTCAATTTGATTTATAACAATTTAATTTAGGATAATTGTAATGGGTGGCAACATGAAGGTAAATAATTGCAAATATAGCAATTTTTAAAAATATTTGCAAATATGGTAAAATTTTTGAATTAATTTTTTATATTCCTAAATTGCCCCTGTGTGCCCATCTTCTTCTTTCTCGTCAATTTTTTTTTTTTTTTTACTGATAGAAAGTCTTTTTATTACTGATAGATTCTATCAGTGGTAGAAAAATTTTCTATCAGTGATAGAAATCTATCACTGATAGAATAAAGTTCCTATTAGTGATAGAAAGTTTATGTCACTGATAGAATAAAGTTTCTATCAGTGATATTTCTATCACTGATAGATTCTATCAGTGGTAGAAAAATGTTCTATCGGCGATAGAAATTTTCTATCACTAATATTTCTATGACTGATAGATTTTATCAGTGGTAGAAAAATTTTCTATCAGTGATAGAAAGTTTCTATCACTGATAGAATAGAAGATTTCTATCACTAATAGAAACTTTTTCTATCAGTTATAAAAGATTTCTATCACTGATAGGTTCTATCAGTGATAAAAAAACTTTTTATAGAAAATCATAGAAAAACTTTTGATAAAAAATCTTTCAATCCCTGATCACCCATAAAAATCTTTCTATCTCCGATAGAAATCTTTCTATCACCGATATAATCTATAAGTGATAGAAAAACTTTCTATCACCGATAGAAAAGCTTTCTATCAGTGATAAAAGATTTCTATCACTGATAGAAATTTTTACTATTCTATCAGTGATAGAAAGATATTCTATCAATGATAGGAAACTCTGGATAGAAAATATTTCAATCCCTGATAGAACCTATCAGTGATAGAAATCTTCTATCACTTATAGAAATTTTTTCTATGAGTGATTATGAGTGATAGAAAAACTTTCTATCTCTATCACTGAGACTGATAGAAAAACTTTTCGTGAGTTATAGAAAATCTTTCTATCACCGATACTTTTCTACCAGCGATAGAAGATCTTTTGTTTCTATCAGCGATGGTGATACATGGTGAAATCGAGCATTGAAAAATAAAGCAAAAACAAACGATTATAGAAATCAAACACTGAAAAACAAAAATCAAACACTGATAGAAAACCAAATAACAACAACCAAACACTGATAGAACACCGAACAAGTGATAGAAAAATATCTATCGCCGATAGAATCTATCAGTAGTAGAAAAATTTTCTATCATGTGATAGAATCTATCAGTGAAAGAAAATTTCTATCACTGATAGAAAAAACTTTCTATCAGTGAAAGAAAATCTGGAGGGGTATTTTAGTAAATGCAACACACAAACTATTAGATTTTGCCATTTTTGCAATTTTTTTTGTGGGCTGCTAGATTTGCAATTATTTTGGCTCATATTGCTATCCTTGCAACCGGCCCTTTAATTTATGTACAATCTAACTTTTTGTTTATTTGTTTGTTTTTTCTTTTTTGTTTTTGGAAATATTGTAACGATTTAGTTATTGTAGTCATTGAACTTTAATACGTAACAAATTAAAAGTTTAAGGACTAAATTGTTATAAAATTATAACTATGAATAATAAATCATTACAAATCAAAATAAAAAAATAATAATAATAATTCATAGACCAAAATGATTTTTAAGCAAAAAGAAAAGAAAATTGCAAGACAGAAACGAACCCCTCCTCCCTCATTGGTCTCAGTGTCGTACATTTCCATCACTACAAGAAAATATATTTTTAGTGACAGTATTCCTTTGGTTAGTACATCAACATTTGGGGTGGGGGATTCGAACCTCTGACCTCATGGTCGAGGGTATATGTCAATTACCGTTGAGCTAAGCTCACTCTGGTTAACTTTCCGTTTGAACCACTGCACGTAATTGATTATTTCTTCTTTCTTTCTTAATTCACATTACACTTGAATTGGTTCTTATAAATAAAATATTAAAGAAACTTTATTTTAGATGAATCTTTCTTTTTCTTTTTTTTTTTTTGGGAAAAATACACTTTTGGTCCCTGAAGTTTGGGTTAAGTGACACTTTGGTCCCGAGTTTTCAAACTTAACAAAAATACCCCCGAGGTTTGAGATAAGGAGCAATTTGGTCCCTGCCGTCAATTTTTCTGTTAAACCCTAACGGTAAGTTGACGTGACACTATTATTTTAATTAAAAAAATTAATATTTAATTTTTTTAAATAAAAAATATAAATATATTAAATATATTATTATTTTATTATTATTTTTAAAATTCTCTCTCTATCTTCTCCATCTTCTTTCTTCTCCACCTTCTTTCTCCCTCCATCTTCTTCCTTCCCCCTCCCATCTTCTTCAGCTCCGGTGGCCGGCCGCCGGAATTTTTTTTTTTCCTTCTTTCTTCTTCTTCTTCTCTTCTTCTCTTCTTCCCTTCTTCTTCTTTCTCTTCCTTTCTTCTGTTTTTCTACATCCAGGAAGCAGACCGCCAATGGTGTTGCCCGAAATGTCAAGGTAAACAACAGAACTCAAGTTGCAGAGTGAAGATGGAACACCATATATCAGTTCATTTTTTATTTGGTTGATATATGCAAGACCCAAATATGCAAGTTTGGTCTGCTTGCCAAGCCAAGACAGGGTTACATCAGTGAAATAATTAGAGCTGAGATGCAGAAAATTTAACTGAGTAAGGTCTTTGAAGGAAGAAGGAATTTGGCCACTGAACTTGTTTGAATGGAGGATTAATATCTTGAGATGTGTGAGGTTTCCAAGTGAAGGAGGAACAGTCCCTGACAAGTTGCATCCTGATATATCAAACACAGTCAAGGAATGTAGATTTCCAATTGAGTGTGGTATTTCACCGGTAATTCCCGAGTTCTCGAGACATAATTCCTCGAGCGAGTTGCTCGAGTTGAATTCAGGGAAATAACCGACTAGATTCGGATTGTATGGTATTTCGAGTATTTTTATTTTCGGAAACTGGAATATTTTGGCGGGAAAAATGTCCCCGCAACCCACAATCAGCCAAACGAAGGGATTCTAAAGAAGATAAATTTGCCAAGAAATCTGGGACTGTGGATGACATGTCGACCTTGCTAAGACTAAGATGTTCGAGTTTAGTGAAGTTCGCCACAAAATTATTGAAATCAGGATTACTAAGTTCCAACAACTTTTCTCCTGAAGAGACATCGTTATTTTGAGACAAATCTAAGACCAACAAGTTGGACAACTTAGAGATTGCAGCTGGAATTTGTCCTGAAAATGTAGAACCAGAGAGATTGAGCAGCATCAACTCAGAAAGTTGTTGGATACTTGCAGGAATCTCAGAGAAATTGAAATTATTGAGTGCAAGGTTAAGCTTTCGAAGATGAACAAGTCTAAAAAAAAACCAGAAGAAAGGAAGAGAAAGAAGAAGAAGGAAAGAAGAGAAGAAGATAAGAAGAAGGGAAGAAGAGAAGAAGAGAAGAAGAAGAAAGAAGAAAAAAAAAAAAAAAAATCGGCGATCGCCGCCGCCGCCGCCGTTCGCCGGCAGCCGGCGGCGGCCGGCCACCGGAGCTGAAGAAGATGGGAGGGGGAAGGAAGAAGATGGAGGGAGAAAGAAGGTGGAAAAGAAAGAAGATGGAGAAGAAAGAAGATGGAGAAGATAGAGAGAGAATTTTAAAAATAATAATAAAATAATAATATATTTAATATTTTTATATTTTTTATTTTAAAAAAATAAAAATTAATTTTTTTTAATTAAAATAATAGTGCCACGTCAGCTTACCGTTAGGGTTTAACAGAAAAATTGACGGCAGGGACCAAATTGCTCCTTATCTCAAACCTCGGGGGTATTTTTGTTGAGTTTGAAAACTCGAGGACCAAAGTGTCACTTAACCCAAACCTCAGGGACCAAAAGTGTATTTTTTCCTTTTTTTAAAAAAAAAAATTAGATGGCTTTTTCATGTTGTTGAGAACTTTGTGGGATTTTTTTTGCTACTAATTAAGATTACGAAAGCAAAGAAAATTTTGAGGTTTATTTATGTTCAAATATTCATTGGTTTTTCTGGTTGCTAAGAACTTTGTGGGATTTTTTTTCTTCTTTTAATGTTTTTTTTTTCTTGCTAATTATAAGAATGTACACATCTAGGAAACATAAATAAATAAATTTCGAGTTTTTTTTTCTCATGTTTGCTAGATTTTTCTTGTTGCCAATAACTCTGTGGTTTTTTTTTTTTAATTTAATAATAGTGAGAATAATGGTCTGGGATATTCGATTTATTAAGGAGTTTTTCCAACAAACTTGTTAAGAAAACACTAACTCAGATGCAATGTGAATTATAAATAATAATAAAAAAAAGAAATTGTCAATTACATATTTTAATCAAATGAAAAGTTGACCAAAGGTCTACATTGCAACATTTATGCGAGTTAAAGGTTCAGATTGATACAATTTGTTAAATTTGGGATTCAATTTGATAAGATTGAAAGTTTAGGGTTAAAATTGATACAACCTGCAAAGTTTAGGGATCAAAATTGATTTTTTCCCTATTTTTTTAAATTTTAAAGTTTTCATTTTTAATGTATGTCTATAATTTACCTGTTTTTTTCTATATTATTTTTTTAATACAAAAATCACATATTAAATTCAACTAAGGGTACAAATAGATTTTTAAAAATTATTGTACATTAGTTTTAAGTATTTTTCGATAAAACTTTATATAGTTACAACATAATTAAATTTATGTATACATAGAAAAACACAATTACATTTTAAAAACTAACTATTCTTAAACATCTCCAATTCAATTTCATATACAATTAATTTAAAAATAAGTATATGAATTTTTACTTGTATTATTGCATTTAAAATAATACTCATTTTTACTTGCATTTAAAATAAAATATATATGGATTTATAATACAATGCAATGAATCGCTAATCTAAATTAATTATATAGTTTACTAAAATTGCTAGTCAATAATGGTTCTTCTTAACAGAAACAAAAAATGAATCGCTATCGATTTTTAAATTAATTATATTTGAAATTGAATTGAAGATGTATAAAATGGTTAGTTTTAAAAATGTAATTGTGTTTTCTATGTATACATAAATTTAATTATGTTGTAACTATATAAAATTTTATCGAAAAATTCATAAAAATAATGTACAATAATTTTCGAAAAAATTATTCGTAGCATTAGTTGAATTTAATATGTGGTGTGTTTGTATTAAAAACGATATAGACAAAAAAAAAAAAAAAAAAAAAATCAAACTTTAAAACATCTATATTATAGACATATATCAAAAATGAAAACTTTAAAATTAAAAAAAAAAAATCATTTAAAATATATAATATAATTATTTGGAAAAAGAAATGAAAATAATATTTATATAAGAAAAATCATTAAACAAAATAGATTAAATATAATATAATAATAATAATAATTTAATTATTAAATAATTAAAAAAAGAAAAAGAAAAAGAAAAAGAAAAATGAGAGCTGAGGAGGGCCCCTTTCCCTCTTCTATTTTCAGCCGTTGCCTCTTTTCCCTCTCTCACTCGATTAAGGTCGTCCGCCCCTTTTCCCTCTCTCTCACTCGATTGAAGCTCGCCGGCGAAGCTCCAGTCACTGAGGTCGCCGTCGAAGCTCCGGTCACTGAGGTCGCCGTCGAAGCTCAGGTTTTTTCCCTTTTCTCTCTTCTATTTTCAGTCGTCGCCCCAACCCTCTCTCACTAGATTGTAACTCTCACTCGATTGAAGGTCGTCGCTGAGGTCGCCTACGTCGCCGCCGAAGTTGAAGTCGCTCAGGTCGCCGCCCCTTTTCACTCTCTTCTATTAATTTGAAGTTTTTAAAATTTTTGTGGTGGACAAAACACATTAGTCTTTTGTTCTTTTGTAACATAAGGTACATGGTTTGAAAAAAACAGAGACATAAATTGAGAGGGTGGAATGGAAACGGAGAAGTTTTAGGTATGGGGGAAGAAAAAAGTACGACAAAAAAACTAAAAGGCCATTGGGTCAAAGATAAATGTAACTGATCTGATAATCAAAAACTTTGAATATCAATCTCATCTCGTCCATCCATCCATAAATCCATCCTCATCTCTTTCATTAAAGAACTGAAAAAAGCTGCTCATCTCCCATACCTCTGTCCCCATTTCTTTAGGAAAAAAAGAAAAGATTTATTTGCTCTGAAGACGATTTTGTCTGAGTTAGGGATGATGTATATAATTGTGGGGTAGTTTTGGTTTTACAAGTTTAGGGTAAAAAAGATGTCTTTTTTAGCAATACAAGCTGTCAAAGGTGCAGACTTTTTTTACAACATTTAGACTTGGTAAAATTTTATTATTGCAGGTTGTAGTAGAGGGAATTCAAACTCATATTTTGTTGTAACTGAATTCCTATTAATTTGATGTTGTTATTGTATTCCTAGTAATTTGAAGTGTAATGAAATTAAATCAATCTACATCTTATAGAATAGGTATTTCTGTAAATGGAGAAAGCCTCAAGTTAGCTCAGTTTGTTTATTTATTGTATGAAAATTATTTTTAGAAGTTGTTCTGTTCTTGTGAATGAGTTTTGAACTAAAACACTGTTTCTCGCTTTTGAAAAGTAGTAATCAGTTTCTAATTTATGAAATTTAGCTGTTTTCTTACTGACCTGGAAGAATTATGAAAACCACTCTCCTCCTCTTTTCAAAACTTTTAATTACGTCCTTAAAATCTTAACTTTAATGAACTGTTAGCACTCTTAGTCAAATTTTAGTCAAATCTTATGTATTCCGTTTGTATTATTTAGTTATTATTTTAAAAGTATGGAAGTTGTTATTCTGTTTTGGCTATGCTATTTGTAGGTAAGGCTACCTATAAAAGACACCTGTATTCAGAGTTCTAAATGAATGAGAATACACTACATTCAGTCATCTCTGTAATTGTTACTAATTTTCAGTTAAGGGAGTAATTAGCAACTCGTTGGTTTGTTATGCATTGGATTCCCGTGTATTGTATGTTAGAAGAAGAGTTGTGTTGATTACCAGTATCATAAAATTCTAAGAAGCATAACTAGTTTAAAATACTGGTGAAAAAAAAGAAAGCCGCACATTCATTATTTAATTCATTTTAGCCTTGATGCAACTTCCTATCCTGGTAATCAATATGCACATTGCTAATTTATGAAATGTTTTGCGTGCCACTGAAAGTGTTTTTTCTTGTAGAGATCTTCTTGAAGCACCGGCGGCGACGCTTCTTCCATGTTCCCATCTCCGATCTCGGAGGCTTCTGCAACTTCCAAAGGTCAGTAGTTTTGCATTATGCCTGAAGAACAATGGAAGTCTCTTTTTCCAATCGGCTCTGTTTTCAACTCTCCCCTCTTACTCTCTGCTTCTTCAGTTAAAGATTCAATTGGTCCACTCATCTTTAACCCTGTTCCCAGCTCTCTCATCCGCCTCTTCTCATCGCCTTCTTTACTGCCTTCCCTTTCTCCTCCTTCAATTCTCAATCTCCGAAGATTTCTTCTCACTTCTTCGCCCATCACTCCTTCTACTTCTTCCTCCGTCGCTTTGCTCTTCGGGGATCAGCAATGGGATGGCGATGCGGCTTCCACTCTCCGCTACAATCGCTTGCAATTCCTTCGATGCCCCAACTCCAACCACGTTGTTGTGTTTTTTCCCACTGGCCCCAATTCCGACCACGTTGGGTTCTTAGTGGTTTCCGGGGATGGTTCAGGTTTGGGCGTTCAGTCTGATTGCAATAATGAGGTTTTCAGTGTTGAAAGTGAATTGAATTATCAGATTTTTGGGATTGCTGTTAACCCTGTTTCGGACTTGGGTTTTAATGGTGATTGCTCTGTTTGTATTGGGTTTTTGTTGGCTTATACCATGTATTCTGTTGAATGGTTTGTTGTGAAAAATAATGCAACTGATTTGAGGTTTCCGCCTAGGGTTAGTTTAGTTCATATGGGTAGCAAGGTTTTTAGGACTTGTTCTGTTGTTCATGCTTGTTGGAGTCCTCATTTGTTGGAAGAAAGTGTGGTTTTATTGGAAGATGGTAGCTTGTTCTTGTTTGACATGGAGCCTCTCTTGAAAGCTGAAAATTCTAATATGAATGCAGATTTGAAAGGAATTAGGCTGAGAGTGTCGTGGGACAGTTTAGATTGCTCAAAAAAGGTGAAGTGGCTAAGTTGTGAGTTTAGTTGGCATCCTAGAATCTTGATTGTTGCGCGATCTGATGCTGTTTTCTTAGTTGATTTAAGGGAGGTTGAGTGTAGCATTTCTTGTTTAGTGAAGATAGAGACGTTCCACTCATATTCTTTGGCTGAAAGGGAACAATTCCTTGCATTTTCAAAAGCAGGTTCCGATGGATTCTATTTTTGTGTGGCTTCAAAAAGTCTGTTACTTCTTTGTGACATACGTAAACCGCTATCACCGGTGTTGCAATGGACTCATGGTATTGATGAACCAAGCTATGTGAGTGTTTTTAGCTTGTCTGAGTTGAGGTCTCGTGCGAGCAATAGTATGTACAAATTAGCTTCTGAGTTAGGCTATTGCATTGTACTGGGATCCTTTTGGAGTTGTGAGTTCAACATCTTTTGCTATGGACCTTCCCTACCAGCTCTTGACCAATCTGTTTCTTCAAAAAGTTCAAAATATTTCCAGTCACTTTATGCGTGGGAGCGTCCTTCGAATCTCATATTATCAGGTCGAGAGTGTCCATGCGGTAGTTGCCTTGTAAGACAAGAAACTTTGAAGGACGCAATTCCTGAATGGGTAGAGTGGCAGCAGAAGAAGGAAATAGTGTTGGGCTTTGGCATCCTGGATAATAATCTCTCTCTACCACTTATAGAAGAACAAAATGAATATGGTAGTTTTACACTTGTAAGGCTTATGTCATCTGGGTTGCTTGAAGCACAGACTTATCAAGCCTCCTGGAACTTGGTGAAGCGGATAGACAAATCTCATAAAGAATCATTGAATCTTAATGATTATTTGCTATATGGGTGGTTGGTTGATGACAAATATAGATTCAGCAGAAGATTCAGGTACTTTAATTTTGACTACCTCATGGGATATTTAAATAATAGTTTAGATGAAATTCTTGATTCTTTCATGAGGAAGTCTAGTAAGGATTCTGTATGCGAGCGATCTTTGACCTCGGAAATTCATGAAGTTTTGTGTGAGAAGTTAAAAGCTTGTGGGTTTGGTCGTTTGAGATCATCTCCAACACTTGCTGTTGTGTTCAATGACATTAGCCTGCCTACAAGTATACAAGAGATTACTTTCAGGAAATTGTGGTCAAGCTTACCCATGGAACTTTTACATTTTGCCTTCTCTAGTTACTCTGAATTCCTCGAGAACAAGAATGCAGTGTCTTTAGAGTTCTTAAGCGTACCTAGTCTACATCAGTTGCCCCCTTTTATCCTAAGGGACCCATCAAGTCGCAGTAATAAGTGGTCATATAAAGTGCAGCGAACTGAAAATCTTGTGGGTCCAGTACTTCCCCTTCCCATTCTGCTCGTACTTCATGAGTTTCGAAATGGATGTTCAAAGTTCGAAGAAGAAGAGGCAGGAAAATTTTCATTAGAGGCAGAACTTGGCGAGCAATATGATCAAATCAGGTCTGCAGCTGGTGAGATGGCTATGTCACCGTTTGACCCAAAGGTTGATGATGGTCCTGCGGTCTCTCTTGCGAATGATCGAGAATACGTTTCTGCCGATTCTAAGAAGCCAAAGAATTTTGTTTCATATCACCCATCTGCCTTTAATTCCCATACTTTTGATGATGATAACACACAAGAAAATGCGACCAATCTTACAGATGTATTTGATTCCTTAATATTCAAATTAGAAGGGGGAAAGGCTACATCCAGTGAGAAGTCTGAAAACAACGCTAGTAGAGAACTGTACGACGGTCTCTGCCCTGTTGAGTTGAAATTCGATGCTCGTCCCGTGAACTTCGGGCCAAAAGAGTTGAAGGCATATAATTTACTAAAAAGGCAACTGTTGAAATGGGAAGATGGGTTTGATGGGTACAAGGAATTCTGCTCCAAGATTTGATGTCCATCGGTTTGCATCGAATTTCTAAAGCTTCATTTCAAGATCCTGATATAAACTAGTGTGAGAACAAGTAACAGGTACTTGAATTTGCCTCCCTTTTATAATTTTCTTCCCGTTATTTTTGTATGTCCTTGTATTCTTTCAATTTTTTCTGTATCTATGAAAAAATAACAGGTATTTGAATGACATATAAGGAACATAATTCCTACTAATTACAAATCATTTTTCTAACCGTTCTCAAGGATTTCTATGCACAGGTATATGATGGAAACATGCTTTCCAAAAGTGGTCAAGAAGACCAAGAAAGTGTGTGACTGCCTCAACTACGATCGGCTCGAGAGTCGTACGAAAGGGTAACTATTTGGCCTCTATAAAAGGTACTATTTCCAATATACAATAATTTTAACCTTTAGAACTCATCCAGTCACTTTAGAAACAGTTGTTGTTTCCAAAAATAAAAAACTGTCAAAAGACCTACTAATCATGCTGCTTGTTTTTGCTACATGACTTTATGTTTGAATAATGTCTGCTTCAAATATACTATTCATTTCAATGCAAAGTTACAAAACCCCTTCTAATGTAAATACAATAAAACCATAATGTCTAAGCTTATGGATGTAGGAAACAATGGACACATGTGGAACCTGAGAGGGAACGAAATTACAAAACAAATTTCGATCAGGTATTCGGAGTGAAGACACGATGAAGAAGCCGAGTCCACGATGAAGCACATTTTTCTCGAAATAGTTGTCGAGAAGGTTCCATTGCCAAGCTAGAGCTCCTTCCTCTCCTATCCATTCGACATTCGACTAGAACACCACCAATTTCAGAAACTTCTCTAGGTACAGGATTCACAAGAAAGCCTTGCTGTAATTATTTTTTATGTTTTTAAGATTGTAGTTGATTTCAAACATCCAAATTAGAGAGATGTGAATTCACCAATTCATGAAGCAACAATGATGACATTATACTTTGTAAGATTATTTTGGAACAAAGCAGTTTCACTGATTCTTTAGTAGAAAATTGTAAAGGAAAAAAAATGTGAAACTTAAGCCAGATGATTATGGTTTTGTTTTAAATGGCCAACTTTTTTTTATTAGAGTTTTATTATTATTTTTTACCAACATATATTGACATGTTTAAGATGCAATTCTAGTCAATAACTTTGAGGGATAAGTGGTTGACTTTGAAAAGACTCCATTTATATTGAAATAAATGGAATGAGGGCATATTTGGAAGAAAACTTTTAGATTAATTAAATATAGAATTGCCAACCATGATGTAATTTGAGAAATTGTTTATAGAAATTGACACGTGTGAAAATACTTATGGTCATACCTTCAAAAAATCTGTTCATTCCAAAATGTCATTACAAAAAATAATATAATGGATTGAAATGATTAATTATTAAAAAAAAAAAAAAACCCGTTTGATAACCATTTCAGTTTTTGGTTTTTGGTTTTTCTGTTTTTGGTTTTTGGTTTTTGGTTTTCTGATTTTTAAAAACAAAAACCATATATGTTTGATAACTGTTTTTTGTTTTCCAACCTTGTTTGATAACTGTTTTTGGTTTTCAGTTTTTTAAAAATTAGAAAGATGAAAAGATGTTTTAGAGAGAGAAAAATGTGTAGAGACGTTGAAACAAAAATTTAGAGACACAAATATAAATGTTTTAAAGATAAGTTTTTTTTTTTTTTTTTTGGAAAGACGAGAAAAGTTAAACATAGAAAATTTAGAGAGATGAAAGAAAATATTTAGAGAAAGAATATTAGTTATTAGACTCGAGAAAAGATATTAGTTAGAGGAAAAGTAGAAAACAAGAGTAAAAGCGATAAAATTTATATTAAAAAAATTAAATAAAAAAAAGAAAATTTAGAGAGATAATAAATGAGGTTAAGAGTAAAATATATGCTAAATAAATAACGAAAAATGAGAAAAATAAAGAAAATTTGTAGCGATAGGAAATTTTGGTGACTTTCTTTTTCAAAAGAAAAATTAGAACATGTTAATTAAGGAGAGAAAAATTATTGATAAGTTTTTAGAAATAGCTAGAGAAAAAAAAAAGTTTTGAGAGAGAAAAATAAATTTTATAGAGTAAAAAAGGTTTTAGAGAAAAAAAAATAGAGAAAGGAATTTGTTGGAGAAAGATAGGTAAAAGAGAAGAAAAGTAAGCATTAAAAGAAAAATGAGTTTTTGAAAAACAAAAATCTGTTTTTAAAAACTACTTTTTTTGGTTTTTGAAATTTACTTATCATTTCAAAAACGTTTTTAAAAAACAGAAAACAAAAAACAGAAATGATCATCAAACCCTCATGTTTTTAAAAAATGAAAAACAAAAACAGAAAAATGACTTTAATATAGAACTCAGCATTGAATCACTATCAACATTTATTTACTTATTTTGAAAAATCATTATCAATAACCCATATACTAATACTAATTTTATAAGTGCAATAATATAGATATCATGTGATACTGATAGGTAACTTGTTTTTATTTTATAATACTATTTGGTCTAATCATAAAAACTTTCAAATTCATATCTATGAAATAAACTGTCAACATTTTTAATTTTAAAAATTTCATGATTATTTTAGGTCTAATATTGAAGAGTGAACTTACTTTGAAGTTGAAAATCACCTAAAAGTTGGATGTGTTTTGACATTTTTTTTTTTTTGAAAAAAAAATTATTTATATCTTTTAAGTAGGAGTATGAGTAATTCAAGCATGTTGATTTGTGAATGTGGTGGGTTGAATTCCATTTATTTTACTTTTTTATACTCTAAACATTGCATTATGCTATATTTCAAGCATCCCATTACCAAGCCTTACTAATATTTTTTCAATATGATTATACCAGATTTTGGGTGATATAAAAAAACAAATTTAATTTTTTCAAAAAAAAAAAAAAACAAATTTATAAAGTTTATTTTGGATCGCTTTAAAAATAACACTTTTTAAATGAAATTATATTTTCTTTTGTTGCCTCAAAAAAAAAAAAAAAAAAAAAATTATAAGCACCTTTAGAAGAATTACTCATTGAAAGTAAAAAATAATAACGAGTTTATATATATATATATATATTTCCTTTTTAAGTAAGTCAATATTTTCATTATGTCTATAAATTCGACACCAACACAAGAGGTGAATCAACATTTTCATTATACCATAAGAAAATCAACCAAAGATAATTAAAAAAATCTATGATGTGAATCAAATATTAATTATAAGAATCTTTATAATTTATTTTAAAAATGTGAAATGCTATTTGTTTATTTAAATATTTTTTTATGAATATTTAGAAATATCCATTAATATGGATATTTTATTGACCATCACATTTAATTAAAACCTTATTTTAGATCAATCTTTTTTTTTTTTTTTTTTTTGGGAGAAGTTATTTTAGATCAATCTAGCTTACAAGTTAAGTTGTGATTACGAAGTTGATCCATAGTTTGAATAAAATTAATACCGAAATATTCTCTCGCGTATGGATCTACAAGAACGACGTCGTTTTTATGATATTACGAATTTACGAAGCTCACAGAAATCACGAGATAGAGACACAAAAAAAAAAAAAAAAAAAACTATTGATTCTTCCACTCGCAGAATATTCAACGTGTTTTTCACGCGCTCTACCTCAAATTTCGCCATTAAAAATCCTGGGATTGTCTTCCCCAGTTTTTTCCTTCCTTCTCTTGCCGTTCTGCAAATTCTTCTCAAACCCAGTTCTGTTTCCTCAACAATGGCGCGAAAGTCTTCTCTCCTCAAGCGAACCCTAGCTTCTCTCTGCTTTATTCTCGCCATATACGCCTTCGTCAACACCTTCATCAGCTCCACAGCCACTCTCAAGCTCGACCGCTCCTTTCCCTTTGGCACTGCCAATTCCGTCGTCGTCTCCGATGACTTCGGTTCCCAAGAGACTGATCTCAATAGTTCAGGCCAACTCGCCTCGCCTGTGAAGATTTACCTCTACGATGTTCCGACCCGATTTACGTATGGTGTAATTGAGCACCACGGCATAGCGCGCGGAGGAAAATCCGTCGCTATAGTCACCGAGCTTAAGTATCCAGGCCACCAGCATATGGCGGAATGGTTTCTGTTCTCGGATCTGCTTCGACCGGAGTCTGAGCGGGTTGGGTCTTCTGTGGTTAGGGTGATGGATCCTGATGAAGCGGATTTGTTCTATGTGCCTTTCTTCTCGTCCTTAAGCTTGATCGTCAACCCTATCCGACCTGCTGTGGGGTCGGATCAGCAGCAGCGGAAGCTTGTGTACAGTGACGAGGAGACGCAGGAGGCATTCATGGAGTGGTTGGAGAAGCAGGAGTACTGGAAGCGGAACAATGGGCGGGATCATGTCATCATAGCGCAGGACCCGAATGCATTGTACAGAGTGATTGATAGGGTTAAAAACAGTATCTTGCTCGTTTCGGATTTCGGGCGGTTGAGGGCAGACCAAGCGTCGCTAGTTAAGGACGTGATTTTACCATACTCCCATAGGATCAATACTTATAACGGTGACGTCGGAATCGAGGATCGCAAGACTTTGTTGTTCTTTATGGGCAATCGATACCGAAAAGAGGTATATTTATGCAATGCCTTGAAATTAATAATGGTTAATGTTAAGGATTCGTCTATTGTTGTTCGTTTTGCCTTTCTTGGTTATTATACATTAGATTTATGGTTTAGAAAGTTGCAAAGACTTGCATGGTTGATCTTCATGGGGAGGGAATTTGCACGTCTGAAAGAAACTTGTGTGGGAAGCTACTGTTAGCAGACACTGGATATAACCCTTTTAGCGTTAAGCTCTAGAACACTGTAGCTGGTTCCACTAAAAGTTGGTAGTAGAAGTTGTCATTTGTTCTTTCAAGGTTCCTTTCATTTTACTGTTAGTTCAAAAGGATAGTTATGAGGGCCCTTAGTTCATTTATGTTTAGGGCATCATGTACATTCCTGGACCAAGTCTTTAGGGCTTTATTTATTCTTCAGTTCCTGCCTGACTTGCACATAATAATACGGGGTTTGGTTTTGATTCTTTAGTTTCTCTTTAACCATATGGGCTTTTTTTTTTAACAAGAAACAAAGACTTTTCATTGATGCAATGAAAAGAGGTTGGATTTGATTCTGATTTTCTTATTTTTAGCGTTTATAATGTGTCTAAGTTAGCTAACATAAACCTCAACTAGTTCTGCTGAACTATTGCTAGACTTTATGACAATTGATGCAGGAAACTCATAAGGTGGTCTATATATCAACCATAGACTTCAATGGATGAATCATCTTTAAACTATTAACTGTTTTTCCTCGACCTTTGGGTCAATTTGCAGTAGTTAATTCAATTTTGTCCTGCAACGCAACATATAGAGTTAATTTGCATATCAGTTATTACAAGAAAGAATTCCATCTAGCTAAAGTTACATGAAGGAATGCCATGTAGTTTACAAACAGTCTCAATATCCAACATTATTCTCAAAATCCTTTCGTTTCTTTTCAATTGATGTACCTAAAAACAGCCGAGACTCAACGCTTTCAAAGAATCACTCTCTTCCTGGGAGCTCTATTTCCAAACGTGCCTGACCTATATAAGGGATGAAGAGAGAAAAAAATTAACACACCTGAATCCTTGCGAAAAGTGAACTTTAATTTCATCAAGAAACTTGTACCATATGCTTATTATTAACAATGTAAATAGTTCAAACCAAGTAACGGATTGACTGCGGAATATCAAAGGACTCAATATTATGCCTGTATTAGAAAGTTCGAGAATCCTGGCTCTCTTCCTGTTTCATTTGGAGAACTCGTAGCCCCACTCAGTTCACTCCCCATCGTTTGCATTTTCTCCTAAACATAGCTACCCTTGACAGCACTCAAATTGAATCACTTACATCCTAAGATCATACTGCACCAAAATAGTCCCTAATAGATTACCCTTTGAGCTCTGGACTATTTTTCTTACACTGGTTGTAAGTAGAAGAAATGAGAGTTTAACACTATTGTTCTAATTTTGCTTCTGTTGCACTTTTCATGTCATCAATATAATTATGACTCATGTCCTGTAGCCTAATTTACTGATTTCACAATGTGTTGGTATGGATGTAGAAATGCAAGTCTAGCTTACATAACAACACTTTTTGTTTGTGTGTTACAATTCTTTACTACTGTATTTTTTTTAGATATTATAATTACAATCTTCTCTTTGGAATTCTGTTTCCAAATATTTTTGCAATTATGACACTTTTTTCTTTTAATAATTGGAGAAATTTTCTGTAATTCCGTAGGCCTCTTTCATGTTGATGCCTTATCACCCTTTGTACCTTTAAGTATAAGTATTGTTAATATCAGTGAATAGTTTCCTATTAAAAGAAAAGAAAAGTTGAGATCATAACTGATCTGTTGCTGGTGATTCTATTTTGATTGTAGGGAGGAAAAATACGTGATATGCTTTTCAATATACTTGAGGAAGAAAGGGATGTCATAATCAAACATGGAACACAATCACGAGAGAGTAGGCGTGCTGCTACACATGGGATGCATACATCTAAGTTCTGCTTGAATCCTGCTGGCGACACTCCCTCTGCGTGTCGACTTTTTGATTCTGTAGTAAGCTTATGTGTACCAGTGATTGTCAGTGATAGTATTGAGTTGCCTTTTGAAGATGTTATAGATTACTCCAAGATTGCAGTGTTTTTTGATTCGGTTTCTGCTGTGAAACCTGGATTTTTAGTTTCAAAGCTGAGGAGAATATCTAAACAGAGGATTCTGGAGTATCAGAAAGAAATGAAAGAGGTTAGTATTATGCATGAATGCTCCTTTTCTTTTCATAGACTTTTGTGGTTCAAGTTTCTTCTTCTGTTAGTGCTGTTTTTTTCTTGTGTATGTGTGTTTTGTTTCTAGGTTTGATTTAAACCTATTTCCAAAAAGTTACAAAATGACTAAATAAGAGATTCCTATCTCATTGATAATTCAAACTGGCTGTTTTTTTTTTCTTCTAAAAGAAGTGTTAAACTAACGAAAACTTGTTTGAATTTGTTACTTCAAGTAAATAGTTAAGTCATGCATATTAATAAAGTTTCTTCTATTGGATGTATGTTACTCAGATAAAGAGGTACTTTGAGTACACAGACTCGAATGGCACAGTGAACGAAATATGGCGTCAAGTCTCACAGAAGTTACCTCTAATTAAGCTAATGATTAATCGTGAAAGGAGGCTCATTCATAGAGATGTTGATGAACCAGACTGCTCTTGTCTCTGTTTAAACCAAACCGGCGTCAGGACCAAACTATAATTCCTTATTTATGAATTGCTGGGAGAATCCAGGTTGCTCTACAAATGGCATGCCAGCTGCGAGACTTCCGAGTTGGAGGAAATTGAGGATGTAGTTATATGTCTCACTAGTTCCAACTTTTGAGATGCCCGTTTTCCTCGGCTAAGCTGGCTTTTCTTCTAACCAGGTAGGTAGAGGTTGCCATATTTATTCGCCTATTCAATTATTATTTCTCTACTCTTTACTGTTGAGTTGGTTATGTAGAACTGACATAGCCATACAAAATCTGGTAATATTTGTAATTATTTTTAACTTTTTTGCGCGTTGTACAGAATAAGGGTCTGTTTGATCCTTCCATATTCGACTGAAGTTTTTTTCTTCCTTTTTTCTTAGTTGTAGGCTTGAAATAGACAGTGGGGCATTGGAAACATGTCCAATAAGCAAGTTGGTTTTTTACTTGGTAAATTTGATCAGTATTTTAGATTATGTTTAAAATTACTTCCACACTCTCTTGCTCATTGTTTTTGCATATTTCAAACCCCAGCATAGCTCCGATAGCTGTATCCATTGAATGAATGGTATGTACAGTTTGGTGGTTACTTGGTTGGTTGGTGGCTGGTGTCAACGTTCCCAAAAGTCGAGCATTTTGATCGATCTCTTGAAACGTATTCTCTCCTTTTAACTCTTTTTACCCATTACTTTTAATTTCACACTTCTTTCTCCTTCCCTTTTGATCGAAGTCCTCTCCTCGGCCGAGCAAAGCCTAGCCTCCTCTCTTCTCTTACTGGTTTCTCAATGATTTGACTTTATCTTTCACCTTTTCAGTTTGAATATATTTCTCTCAGCTATAGAAGAAACTTTGGCTTTGACTCATCTCACTCTCATTTTCTTCTCTCAATCCCTACAGAAAAGAAACCAACCACATCTGTTCACTTTCCATTGAATATTGCCTTGATAACCAAATTGATAAATTGTGCTGAGGAAATGAATGTAGGAGGTATGTCTGACCATAGAAGAGAACACCTAGAACAATCTCTTATATCCATTTGAGAATTATTTGGCTATCAGCTTCACTTTATATCTCATCACTTCTTGATTGTTCAATTCTGGTTTATGTTTGAAGATTCACTTCTGACTAGAACCATAAATGCAACTATAACCTGAGTTGCAGAATTTGCAAGAGAAGTTATCAATGGCTCAAAACCATCAACTTTTAGTTGAACAAATTTATTCTTCAATTTTAACGAGTTTGTAGTTTTTATTACTCGTAAAGAATGAGTTTTTTTTTTTTTTTTTTTTTTTTTTTTTTTTTTTTTTTTTTTTTTTTTTTCTCAAGTAAGCTAACGAAAGATTATTACAGAAATGGCCAAACCCACTTTATTTGAATCCAGAATTTAATCTTCCCAAGTTGTCACTTTTTCTTCTCCATAACCAAAGAACTCGTCTCAAGAGGTTAGAGGTTCAGATTCACGCTTCCAACATATTGTTGGACTCATAAAAAAAGAAAAAATATTCTTTCTTATTTGGGGCACATCTTTCTACTAAATTATGGAAATTATTTATCTAAAATGCAAATGATAAAAACATATTTTTCAAGATTAAGATTTATTTGTAAAAAGTTTTATCTGCGTCGTTTTATTTTGTGGTTTAAGTTCTATTTCAAAAAATGGAGATGAATTTTACTCTTTCGTAAATCTTCCTAAATGGGTTCAACATAAATTTTTTAAAGATGAAGGATAAATATATCATGTTTGTAAGAAAAGTGACCAATTTGGTTCTTATTTACAAAATTTAAACATAAATCTTATACACAATGGAAACATTTTAATACAAATTTATAACTACATTTCAAGAAATTTAGTAAAGGAATGGTGATGCAAAAATTATGATTGAAAAAATGAGAAGAAATGAAAAGGAAGAGACCAAATTGCTTACTTTTTAAAAATACGGGGACTAAAATGAATCTTTTCGAAATATAAGGACAAAAATGAACTAAAGCAAAGTACATGAATCAAAATAGATATTTTGAGAGTATAGAAACCAAGATAAACCAAAGCAAAAAAATATTAAAACCATTATCTTATTATTTATGTTTGGTCTACAAATTCAAATCCCGCATCAACCACAACCCTCATATTAGTTGTTACGTTGAGACTGGAATTATGAATAACACAAGATAAGAAATCAAATGGCGCAAGGTCACTCACCCATTTGTTACATTGAGATTGAAATTGTGAATAACACAAGAAATCAAATGGCAAGGCCACGCACCCATTTGGCCGCTCACATCCAAAAACATCTCAAACATTATATGTGACAAAAAGTGGGGAATATAGGCTTGGCTTGCCCTTCCAAGTTCCGTTATAATCAGATCGGGGGGGGGGGGGGGGGGGGCAACTTAAATCATCTGCAGAAATCATTGTTGTCCTTTATTTTTCTTATGCTCAGCTTCTCATTCAGTCAATGCAGATACAATACATATATCATGAACAGTTGCCTATGTTGAATAACAAAATATAATTGCCTTTCAACCTGGAGGCCACTTCATCTGTCTCCCTCCCAGGACATGCAAGTGAAGATGATAAACAGATTGGCCTGTTCAGAGGGGGAGAGAAAGATCAGTAAGTTGCTAAAAGCAGAGACGGGAAATATTGAACGAAATAAGGATAGAGATTGTTGTTGATAGCTTACAAGCACTTGCACCACTGTTGATGACTACACGAAATCCTTCAACAATACCCTCTTTTTCAGCCACTATTTTGGCAGCATACAGGAGCTGACCCAGTATCTCCCCATGTCTTGCTTCAGCCTAAAGAGTATATACACAACAGCTCAAATTAGTGCATAATATCTGGGCTACTAAATGCTGAAAGAGAGCACGAACAGATGATCACAATTCACAAGCTAACTGCATCTTCAAGAAGATTATAAACATGAATGATAGTATTACACCGTATTGATTGCTTTATCATACTTTTGAATTCCACTGGTTTGTAAATAAAGCTAAAGTTGGATTCTTAAGGAACAATATTCTCAATATTCTTGAAAGTATTATTTATTATCTCGATATTTAATACCTTGAGGAAGTTATTTGTTGATGTTATTAGCAAACTTCTACAAACTTAACTCCCTGTCCCCAAAACCTATGGTGTCAAACCGTTCCTTACATTGGATCTACTAATTGGTTTTGTAATCCATTCAACGCATAGCTAACGCCTTGGACTAATCCAGCCAGAGAAGGAAAAAAGATAGAAAAAGAACAAAGAAGAAATGTAAAACATGATAAGGGTATTATTATAGGGGAAAAAGAGAGATACATATAGAATTATGTTTGATTATAATGCATTCTCATGCATAAGTTCTACAGAAGAAACATATTTATCTAAATCTAAATATTCAAAAGATGTTGATTATTGGGCATCCAGATTCCTAGTCATCTAGATGTCGAACATCTAAAGGCGTCAAATATGTAGATTTCCTACCAACAAACGGCCCATTAATGCATTACAAACTCACCAATAATACAGCATATCTCAGCAGAGCTGTTAGCTCACATTAAAACATACTTTGAAAAAAGAAGAATGAAAGAAAGAAAGAAAACAAAGAGAAAAGGAACACTCCCTATGCTATTTTGGAGAACCTCAGTTTATGCAGACACCAGTCAGACACATGCCTAAAACATACTATCGGCTGCATATGATAACTAAAGATTACAAAGGAATATATGGAGAGAAAGAAAGAAGAGAAAAGAAAGAACCTTTCCCAGCTCTGTCAATCCATCTCTGAGCTTTGGAATGATTAATACATGAACAGGAGCCTGTGGATTTATGTCTCGAAATGCGAGGACTTTCTCATCCTCATAAACAATGTTTGAAGGAATTTCCTTAGCTATTATTTTGTCAAATCTGAAGGAGAAAGGTTCAAAATAATAATAATAATAATAATAATAATAATAATAATAAAATAATAAATAAATAAATAAATAAAGAGTAACCAATTCATTCAGATCAGAATTTATATCCCCAATATTAACCTAACTTTAATCTTCAAACATGTAACATTGACCCTTCAACTCAATATCTTATTCATCGCTTCATTGAATGTAAATATGAAAGTTGAAACTATAGAAGATAAAAAAAAAAAAAAAAAAAAAAAAATCCAACATTGTAAAGCATCTGAAACATAATTCAAATTGCTCCAGATATGGGTGGATGGATCAATGGAACAAGGTTTTTCACATGTTACCCAAACATGGGCTCTTTTTCCAGACTGAGATTTCTTCTCACATGTTAACCTTTTAATAATGCCTCGATTTAGAACTTTAGCACGAGAATTTGACTAATTTCATACCTAATGTTTTGAAATCCAGGAAGGCAACTTATCTCTTTGCTTTGTTCAAGATTTGATAGTTTTTTCACACTAGCATATCTTCTCATAAGTGAATAAACTTCCAAATTGCTAATAATTCTTCAAGCTCAGTTTTTGGAGAATGGGACGTTAAGGTTTTAGCAACATCTAATCAGCCTCACTAATTGATTAACTTTAAAGACGATACATGGTTGGAGCTCCACTGTCTGCATCAGATGCAGCTGCTTTTGCAGCAGCTTCTTCATTGTTTGTGATACTAGCACGAATTGTCAATCTGGAGAAATACAATGCAACAATAAAAACTATGTCAATACATGAATAACTAGATTATTGGAATAGTGGGAAAGCATAAAATTTTTAACCTTAGGTGCTACATCTGTTTATAGATTTTAGAAACAGAAATAACTCATCATTAAGACTGCTCCAGTCTTATAACTGACTATTAAGACTGCTCCAGTCCTATATATCCCCTTAGAACTCCTGCTCTACATAAATGCTTTATCATTCATGCCAAAGGGAGAAATAGAATTTCTGACAGTAACAATTAATGAGGAAATCATAAAGATGTCTGGGCTAACCTACAAGACACATCTTATCACAGGACAACCATTTGATTCTATTATGTTTGGAGTCGGAAATTTCAAAATTCGATTTGACATTTGAAAAAAATTCCATGGGGCATATGAATTAACAGCTCCCTTATGGGAAATATATTGACGGTACCTGTGGTGGTTGGTATAAGGGTGACTTACGATATAACTGTATCCATAAAAGGATGGTGTAACTAGTGAAGATAACTAGAGATAGATCATAACCATTGTCTCTGGCCCTTTAAACTCGCACAAAATATTGCCTTCAATTTACTACTATCCCCATCCCCCACAACAATGCTATGGTCACCAATCATGGATTCATGTTTTCCTCATTCTATGACAAGATCCTTTCCTAATAATCACATTATCCGTAATTCGTATATAACAGGACTCCGGTCATGACATTATCTCATTTTACCCTTACAAAGAATCTTCAGATTCACAAACCATAGGAGAATCATTTATCTTTGAACTTACATTTAAAGAGCTCACAGAGCCTTAATTACATGGGCAACTATAGGCCTATAGCTCAATTTCATTCTGTTTCTATGTTGAAACGGCTAGTAATTCAGTTCCCCAATCAAACCACAAACTTGATGAAGGAAAAAATGCAAAATGATGAGGTAAACATCTTCGTCCAGAAATCAAATTGTGTCATAGAACCTTATTCCCAAGAAATGGATTGAAAATTCCCCGTCCCTTTTGAAGGAAATCAGAAAATCTTCTATTGTAAACGATGAGATATATCCTACTTTCCAGAGACAGAAACTAGAGGCTCTGAAACATATTTCAATAATGATAAAAGTTGAGAGGAGAAAAACAGAACAGTTGCGATAACAAGATGGAATATATTTCTTAGCTCTCCTATATTACAGTCGAAATTAACCAAAGCCATAGAAAAGAATTGCTCGATTTCAAGTGGGAATCAAAAAATAATCCTCGCAAGTACATAGAAAACGGCTTATCTACCTGCGAGAGCGAGTGCGAAGTGGGAGAAGCAAGCTAGTGAAGTGGTAGCTAGAATGATTCAATTTCGCAGACATGAAGGTTCTTGTAGTCGTAGCTATACATTGCCTGCCAGTTTCATTCCAAAACAAAAAATTGCATCCCAGTTTCACATTTCATTGTAACGAAAATTCTAAAAGAAGATGGGAACAAAAAGCACCTCAAGAAAGAGGTCCCTGCAGCCATTGGCTTCCTCAATGAACCCTACGGCGAGAAAGACTTTGAAAACCTGTAAAAATGACTACCCACTGCCACCAAGGTCTGCAAAATCAAGGATTGCTTAACAAACGGTTGATGGGTTACGTTCAGTTCATGCCCTCAAAATGGGTTTTCTTTTGGATAATTGCAATGGATCGCAAAATTAGGGTAAATAATGGTAAATTTAGCAATTTTTTAAAAGGGGAATTGCAATGGGTAGCAAAAAATATTAGGATATTTGCAAATTTAGCTATGATTTTTTAGGTTTGCAAATATAGCAAAATTTTAAAAATCTGATTTCCGTTTTTTTTATTATTCCAATTTTACCCTTGTTGGTATATTAGTAGTATATCTGATATACTTTATATTTACTGATATACGAAATATAAAGTATACCAAATTTGATATACTTGAATGAATACAATGATATACCTAATATACTAATGATATATCTAATATATACTTGATTTGATAAACTAATATTTGATATACCAATGATATACTTAGATATGTTACTTTATTTACTTATATTTTTTATATTTTATTTTCTCTTTATTGAATTATGTTGTATTATTTACATATTTTAAATGAAATGTTTGTCTTTTATAAAATAAATGTTTGTCTTCTATACCTGTTATGAAAGTTGATACACCGTTGATATACCTAATTTTTTTTTACTACTCAAATAATTAATAAATATACTTGATTATGAGTAGCTAAATACATCAATGATAGACTTGTTATTAAAAAAAAAATCACTGATATATACACATTCAACCAAGAGGTTAGAGGTTTAAATCCTCTGCCACACATATTGTCCCAAAATAAAGCTAATATATCTAATTCTTGGAGTATATCAAAGATATCTAAACTAATGAAAGCTCATGTGTAAAACATATTATATTCACGAAATATATATATGATATACTATATATTTAGTATATCAGTTGATATATTCACGAAATATACATCTGATATACTATATATTATTTAGTATATCAGTTGATTGATATACCAAATATCTAGTATATTTTTAGGGTTTAATATACTAGATATTTGGTATATCAGTGGACGACGAGCTGAGGTTATTTTAGTCTTTTTTACATTATTGTTTGGGCCGGGCCAAACTTTTTTTGCCATATCTGCAAACCCAATAAATGGAAGACACGCTTGCAATTTCCATTTTCTTTTTTGCTATTGATGCAAACGCCCCTTTTTAAAATCTTTGCAAATATCGCAAATTTTTTTAATTGTTTTTTTATAACACCGTTTTGCCCTTGAATTGCGTAGAAAAACTTTCTATAGAAGATCCGTGTTCTATCAGTGATGGAAAACTTCTATCAATTCTACTTTTATCACTGAATTCTACTTCTATTAGTGATAGAAAACTTGCTATCAGTGATAGAAAGTTAATTCTATCAGTGATAGAAGATTTCTATCATAGAAAGTTTTTCTATTACTGTTAGAATCTATCACTGATAGAAAAATTTTGGGAAAAATACACTTTTGGTCCCTGAGGTTTGGGTTAAGTGACACTTAGGTCCCTGAGTTTTCAAACTCAACAAAAATACCCCTGAGGTTTGAGATAAGGAGCATTTTAGTCTGTTAATTTTTCTGTTAAATCTTAACAGTTGCTGACGTGGCACTATTATTTTAATAAAAAAAATTATTTTTTTTAATTTTTTAAAATAAAAATAATAAAATAATAAAATATTAACATTTATTTATTTATTTATTCTTTTTTCTCCCTTTCTCTTTCTTCTTCTTCTCTTTCTCCATATCCTTCATCTTCCTTCTTCTTCTTCCTAACACCGACGACCGCCCGCCGCCGCCCGCTGCCGCCCGAAATTTTTTTTTCTTTCTTTCTTTCTCCCCTTTTCTTCTCTCCTTTCTTTCTCTCTTTCCTTCAATTTTTTTTTAATAAAACGAAGGGAGAGGGAGGAGGAGCCCTCCTCCCTCTCCGGCGCCGGCGACGGGAGGAGGGAGGGCCCCTCCTCCCTCTCGGTTTCAGATCGGGCGGCGGGCGGAGAGGGCCCCTCCCGTCGCCGGCGCCGGAGAGGGAGGAGGGCTCCTCCTCCCTCTCCCTTCTTTTTATTAAAAAAAATTGAAGGAAAGAGAGAAAGAAAGGAGAGAAGAAAAGGGGAGAAAGAAAAGAAAAAAAAAATTTCGGGCAGCGGTGGCGGGCGGCGGCGACCGGTCGTCGGAGTTAGGAAGAAGAAGGAAGATGAAGGATATGGAGAAAGAGAAGAAGAAGAAAGAGAAAGGGAGAAAAAAGAATAAAAAAATAAAAAATATTAATATTTTATTATTTTATTATTGTTATTTTAAAAAATTAAAAAAAATAATTTTTTTATTAAAATAATAGTGTCACGTCAGCAACTATTAAGATTTAACAGAAAAATTAACGGCAGAGACTAAAATGCTCCTTATCTCAAACCTCAGGGGTATTTTTGTTGAGTTTGAAAACTCAGGGACCTAAATGTCACTTAACCCAAACCTCAGGGGACCAAAAGTGTATTTTTCCCAAAAAATTTCTATCAGTGATAGAAGTTTTCTATCACTGATAGAATTAATTTTCTATCAGTGATAGAAGTTCTCTATCACTTCTGTCACAAATAGAAAACTTTGTGATATCACTTCTATCACAAATAGAAAATTTTCTATCAGTGCCTGTGTCATGCTGATATATCAGTGATAGAAGATTTCTATGATAGAAAGCTTTTAGTGATAGAAGATTTCTATCACTGATAGAATCTATCTGTGATAGAAAGTCTTTTTATCACTAATAAAAAATCTTTCTATCACTGATAGAAAGTGATAGAAAGTATTTTCTATCACTGATAGAAGCTTTCTATCGGTGATAGAAAAACTTTCTATCACAAATAGAAAATCTTTCTATTACCGATAGAAAATCTTTCTATCTGTGATAGAAAACTTCTATAAGTGATAGAAAGACTTAAACTTATAGAAGTTTTCTATCACAGATAGAAAAACTTTTTATCAGATAGAAATAGGATAGAATGATAGAATCTATCTCTATTAGTGATAGAAAGACTTTCTATCACTAATAGAAAGAGATTCTATCTGATAGAAAGACTTTATATAACTGATAGAAATACTTTCTATCAGATAGAATTTATCTCTATTAGTGATAAAAAACTTCTATTTCTATAAGATAGAATCTCTTTCTATCACTGATAGATTCTATCAGTGATAGAAAATACGAGAAACGAAACAACACCAACCAAACACCTACCAAACACCTTATAAAGAAGAACACACTGATAGAAAGTCTTTCTATCTGATAGAATCTATCTCTATCATTGATAGAAAGTTTCTATCACTGATAGAAAAACTTTTTATTAGATAAAAAGTCTTTCTATCACGGATAGATTCTATCAGTGATAGAAAAACTTTCTATTAGATAGAAAATGCATTTTAGTAAATACACAATCCAGAATTTAAAATTTTGCCATTTTTGCAAAAATTTGCGCGGGCCGCTAAATCTGCAAATATTTTGGGTCGGTTTGCTATATTTGCAACTGGCCCTTCTTTTTTTTTTTGGGTGACAAATAAGAATTATATACTTGCAAATATAGTATAATGTTGAAAAAATTGCAAATATAGCCAAATCTATCCAAATACTTATAACTCTAGTTAATTAGAATATATCTAATGGACTTCAATTATCAGAGTTTATCAGCGATGAACTCTGATTAATCAAAATCTATCTGTCTATTTGATAGACTCCAGTTAATCGAAATCTATCAGTGACTATAGACTTTGATTAGTTCGGATAGAATCTGACGACAACTTTTTAGTCTTGTGCAATTAATTTTGCTATATATGCAATTAGTTTGCAACTGTGTTGTATTTGCTATTAATTTGGTCCAATTTGTCATCTATACAACTGCTCTAAATGATGGGCTCTCTAACTATGATCATTTATCTTATAATATATAATAGAACATATATCTCTAATGAGCTTTAATTGAAGCAATGGAATTACAGACCTGTCCAACATGAGGATATTATAAATTAAATAATCATCGATCAAATAGAGAAGGCAAAAATGTATGTTTGGAAGAAGAATGTTGACGATCAAATAGGGTTGAAAAGGTAGTGATATATAAAATACTCCTAATTATAATACTTTTGAAATGATATTCCTATATATATGATAATGTAGACTTCAATCTATCTTAGTTGGACTGATATATACATTTATCTATGAGCCTTTAGACAATATTACATGTGAATATGTGTGGATAAATGTATACTTCTTTGCATACTAATAGTATTGTGTATTAGGAGGACTTCAATTTGTCCTAAACCATCTTCAAAAAAAAAAAAAAAAAAAAATAGTATTGTGTATATGTAAATACTCTCTTGTATTGTGTTAATATGTACACTTACATTCAATCATTCTTCGGTTTTTTGTGTTTTTCGTTGAATTTAGGCTTGCACCGTCCTTACGGATACTAGCATCCACGCTTTCAACATATACAACAAGGTAACAATCATGGTACATCTCGTTACACATTCCAATAAACATCCAAGCAAGATCATTGGCCTCACCATTATGGAAAAAGGAAGATCTATGAAATTTTATTTCAAGCATCAAGTTTAATAATGTTTGTAACAGATTCAGTGAAATGAGAAAGGGTCAAGTCATGACCGATTACCACTACGTTGAACTTGAAATTATTGTAAGTATTTACCTTCCTAAACACTATCGTATATGAACGAAACCTGATGGAAAACCATTATTGAAAAACTATTAGTGGTGCAAAGATAATGTAGACAGAATTTGAATTATGGAAATGAAAAAATGCAACATTTAGTAGACAAAGATTGAAATGTTTGATCGTGAGATGAGTGAGAAAGTAAAAAAGTTTAAAATTATTGGGACCGAAAAACTATAGGATAGAATTAGTTTGTTTTTCTTTTTAACAGGAAAAATTATTTGACCTTAAGATTATGTGGTTGGAAAAATTCCTACTTTATTTATTTATTTTTAAACCGAATATTGGCAGTTGGGTTGAATGTAAATAAGGGTAAAATAGACTTGTAATTTATCAGTTAATTGCTCCCAAAATCCGATAGCCATTATTCAGATTGCTATCGTATTTAACAATTTTTCATAGCCATTTATCACAATTTTCCTAATACATATCTACACAACGTTCCCCAACAGATACCCCTTACTTAAATGGGTTGGGCCAAAATTCAGTCTTGAAGACAAAAAAAGTGGCCTATTTTCTCTCATTCCATGGTCTGGATGGATCTGTTCATGTCCATTTATAGAAGTCTTCTACTTCTATTCTGCATTGCATTCGCCTGAAAGAGAAAAACTAGTGCTGAAGCTGATGATGGCCAATCTTTTCATTCTCAAGTTCCCAAGTTGCAGTTCCACCTTAAGGAGTGTCTCTGCTTCAGCTTCATCAAATGGTTCCTCTCTCTCTCTCTCTCTCTCTCTCGTTTTCTTTGATTGTTTTTTCTCTCATATTCAATCTAAACAATTCATGAATTGGGTATTTTGACAATCAAATGGTAGGCGCTCATCCGTTATCGGCAGGCAGCGGCAGCGGCAGTGGGCCAGTGATCTTGGAGCTTCCCTTGGAGAAGATTCGGAGACCCTTAATGAGGACCAGAGCTAATGACCCCGATAAAGTCAAAGAATTAATGAACAGTATACAAGAGATTGGGCTTCAAGTACCCGTGAGCTTTTTCTTCTCCTTAATTTATCTTAATTTAATTCCTTTCTAATCTGTCCCCAGAAGAGTAATGGGCTGAAATGATTATATTATTATGCGTTCATGATTTCTCTTGGTGTCTTCTACTGTTCTGAGTTTGAGGCTGAGCAATTGATATTATATTTTAGCTGTGGCTAAAGCTGTAATTCTTGGCATTCTGTTAATGAATTGGACTTAAATGTGGAATCTGACTGGAGGAATGATAATAAATGTTGTCATGTAACTTTTGATTAGTTTAGGTTCAGAACTATTCAACTTTTCAGTTATAGAAAGATGTGGTCTTGTTGCAGATTCATCTAGTTATTGGTGATGGATTTATATGCCTCAGTTCTTTTTCCAATTGAAACTTTTAATGTGGTAACAGGAACTTGTTGATGAATGATTTTGAATATTAAAAAGTTGACTTGAATAGCCATATTTTACTCCTTGGTGTTGTGGCTGGTGAATCCATGAAAGCTTAACTATTGGACCTGATTTGCCAATCTGTCCATAGCTCAACTAGTTAAGACATATGTCCATAACCTAGAAATCGGAGGATTACTATTATTCCACTTGATGAAATAGGAATAGATCATTGAGACAAAGCATTGGTCTCACTTCATTAACCATGAGAAAGTAGTTAACTAGCCCTTAAGGAAAGAAACAAAGAAATGTTGAGGAATATCAAAGTTTTGAACTGGGTAGCATTGTCCAAGACAAACACAATTAGAACAGAACCATCCTAAAGGGATTGAGAGAATTAAGAATTTAAGATCATTGAATCAATCACTAAAAGGATTTTGCTGCTCAGGAATTTGATCCTTGCCTGGCAAAGTCCATATGTTAATTGTTAAATGCATCAGGTGCCTTCCTTCTAGTTAGAAGAATCCTTTACTTTGATATTGTGAATGATATGTTAATGCCTGTTATAATCATGGGGATACTAATAGTCATATTAAATAAACATGTATAGGGTGAAAGTAGCTGATATATTCTTGCAGTAGTGACTACATGTTCCCTAAAGGTCTTACATAATGATCATAGCATGTTACTCATTTCTTTGTTGTGGATGCAGATTGATGTACTTGAAGTTGATGGAGTTTATTACGGTATGCTTGTCCTAAAGAGCATTTATATTATTTCTTGTATTATTTCTTTCTTCAGTAAGATTAGGTTAAATTATATTTTCAGCTCATAAAATTTCAAGTTTGTGTCACATACATCTTTGAACTTTAAAGAGTGTCTAGTAGATCTATGAATTTTTAATTTTGTGTCTAAAGGTCCTTGAGTTTAAAAAATGTGTAATAAGTTCTTAAACTTTCAATTTTTTGTTTGATAGGTCTTTGACTTCTTCTACATTTTTTAAAATTCATGAATCTATCGGACACAATATTGAATCTGGTGTAATAGATTCGTTTATTTTAAAAAATGTTAAATATGTCGAGGATTTATTAGACACAAAATTAAAAGTTTAGGAACTTACTTGACGTTCTTAAAGTTTAGAGACCTGTTAAATACAAAATTGAAAGTTCAAGGACGACACAAACATGAAAGTTCAATGACTAAACTTATTAGTTAAGATTATTATACTATCAAGCAAAAAGAAAGTTTTTTTCCATAGACGTAATTCTATTTTTGGATGTTTTGAGCATGCTTGATTTTTGGTGTAGAAGTAATTGGAAATTCAATTCTCATTTTGTTTCCAATTATGCCATTAATAATTTTCTGTCTGTTTGAGCAGCCAAAGATTGTTTTCAAAGCATGTTTGGCAAACTGAAACAAAATTTTCATTCCAATTCCAATTCCAAGCCAATTGTCTATTTTGGTATATTAATGGCACATCCAGTTTATCATTTTGGATAACTAGATTTCCTTCCCATGGCTTTGTAGGTTTCTCGGGTTGTCATCGTTACGAGGCTCATCAACGCCTCGGACTTTCTACTATCCGCTGCAAAATTCGTCGTGGAACCAAGGAAACCCTGAGGTTTGTTCGTTCTGCTGAATCTTGTAATGCTATCTCTAGTGATTGATTTTCCCCTCTTCTTTCTTGATCTCATATTGCAATGCATTTTTTTGTGTCCTTTATCATCTTGCAGGCACCACCTACGTTGAAGTTTCAGTAGGTTGCCTGCTGGTAGTAAATTTGCAAGTTCCATCAAACTATTTATTATTTTTAATGCCATCAAAAGCTATTACTGGATACTTGAAGCAAGCATGTGTATATAACATTGCAAATATTTTCAATGTCAAAGTTTACCTGTAAATAAGCTATTGCTTATAGTTCCATTTCAATTTCTAAAACCCTCACCATCTATGCAAGTGTTGCTGTCTTGAGACCAAAAGTACTGATATGTTTCTGATGCTGAGTTTGTTTCCTATCCCAAAATTTTGTAGATTAATGAAATAAAGGAGTAAAAACTCTCAACACCTAAGGGTGTATTACAAGAAAGCGTTCCAATTAGAAATCAAAGAAAGAAGATTATAATCAGTAAAAGGGTGTTTATATTTACACCGATATAAAGCTGGAAAGAAGATAAGATCTATAAAATTATCAAAGGTTGAGAAAGTGTCCTTGACGATCCTTCCATTTATTTTGCCCCAAAGAAACCATAGGAAAATTCTAGTGATGGCAAGTCACAAAATCTTCTTCATACCAAGGAAAAGGTGTCTCATGAAAACAAATGCAAGAATATTCTAAATGTTATTAGACAAACGCAAATGACCAATCAAAAACATCGAAGTATCAATACCCAATATCTAGAAGGAAAAGGGCAATGTACATAAAGACGTTCAAGATACTCCAAATTAGAAGAACATAACACACAAAGATGGAGAATGGTGGAAATGAAGCATTCGCCTTTGAAGACAACCCGTTGTATTAATAACTCCAAGACTAAGCTCCCAAAGAAAGATTTTTATCTTCTTTAGATAGACCTCCTTCCAAATCACAAAGTAAAGGTTGGTCAAGGTTGGACCAAAAGCATCCACAAAATCTCCCATAAGAGATCTAATAGTAAATAGATTTGATGCATGAAGAGGCTAAGATCAAGAATCATTCAAAAGATGCAATTTGTCTTAAAAGATGCAATTTGATTGAAGACAGGAACTCATTTGAAAGAATGCTTTTGGATGTGTCGTGGCCAAAGACAATTAACTTTTGTACCTTAATATTGAGACTGAGTCAAAGAACTCCTCCCTCATGTGAAAATTTCTAAACCCATTTATCTAAAAGGACCAAATTTCGATTCTGTAAGTTACCAATGTCAAGACTACTTAATGTCTGCAAATTTTGATTGTAAACGGCTGCAAATTTTGGTTGTAAACGTGGTTTTTGGCCTAGTACTTATCTTAGGCTTCCTTTGGGAACAACTCGAAAAATTCTTTATTCTGGAAGCCAATATTTTGAGAAAAATCAACATAAATTACATAGTTGAAATATACCTTTACCTCCAAAGGAGGCAGACATACTCTCATCCAAGCCACTCTTTCAAGTATGTCAACGTATTATTTGTCTTTATTTAAATTTCCAACCAAGGTTTCTAAATCATTGGATAAGCTAATTCGAAATTTCTTTTGAAAAGGCTCAAAAGGGGATGGTCGTATGCATGATATAATTGGGAAAAGACATGACTTCCGAAATTAGCGGGTGATCTCAGCATTGTTGCTAAATATTATGATTCAGAGGGTGCTTGTCTTTGGTCTTTGCATCCAAATGGATCCTTCTGTACAAAGTATTAGGGAAAAATACACTTTATTCACATAAGAGAATAACACATATATATAGGAATACAAGAAAACTCTAACTTAAGGAATGTACAATTATGATAAATGACATATAAACCAAATAACATATATCATAACACTCCCCCTCAAGTTGGAGCAAATATGTCAATCATGTCCAACTTGTTGCAGAGATAAGTAATCCTTGCTCCATTTAATGCTTTGGTAAGAATATCTCTCAATTGTTCTCCTGTCTTCACATATCCTGTGGACACTAGCCCTTGTTGTATTTTCTCACGAATGAAGTGACAATCCACTTCAATATGTTTAGTCCTCTCATGAAACCCTGGATTAGATGCAATGTGAAGTGCAGCTTGATTATCACACCACAATTTAGCTGGCATAGTAACATTGAACCCTTTCTCCGTCAACAGTTGATGTATCCATACTATCTCACATAAAGATTGTGCCATAGCTCTATATTCTGATTCAACACTCGAACGTGAAACCACATTCTGCTTCTTACTCTTCCATGAAACCAAATTGCCTCCTACAAAGACACAATATCCAGAAGTTGATCTTCTATCTTCTTTAGATCCAGCCCAATCAGCATCTGAAAATCGTTCAACTTTTGTATGACCATGATCTTTATATAAGATTCCATGCCCTGGAGCAGCTTTTAAGTAGCATAGAACTTGTTCTACTACAACCCAATGATCTACTGTAGGTGATGACATATATTGACTTACAATACTCACTAAATAAGCAATGTCTGGTCGTGTCACTGTTAGATAATTCAACTTCCCAACTAATCTTCTATATCTTTCTGGGTCTTTAAATAATTCTCCTTCTTTGGTGAGTTGCAAATTTGGTATCATCAGAGTACTACATGGTTTAACTCCTAGTTTTCCTGTCTCAGATAACAAATCAAGTACATACTTTCGTTGTGACAAAAAGATACCTTTCTTGCTTCTCATCACTTCAATACCCAGAAAATACTTTAGTGTTCCCAGATCCTTAGTATGAAATTGACCCTGAAGGAAAGTTTTGAGAAAGGCTATACCTGATGTATCATTACCAGTGATAACAATATCATCAACATACACAACAAGCAAAGTAATACCATTCTCAGATCGTCGATAGAAAACAGAATGATCAGACGTACTCTTCTTCATTCCAAATTGCTCAAGTGTCTGACTAAACTTACCAAACCATGCACGTGGACTCTGTTTCAATCCATACAATGATGTTCTAAGGCGACAAACTTTATCACTCTCCCCCTGAGCAACAAATCCAGGTGGTTGCTCAATATAAACTTCCTCCTGAAGATCGCCATGTAAAAAGGCGTTCTTGATGTCTAGCTGATGTAAAGGCCAACCTTGAGTAGCTGCCATGGAAAGAAACAATCAAATAGACGTTAGTTTAGCAACTGGAGAGAATGTATCAGAATAATCAATCCCATAAACTTGAGCATATCCTTTAGCAACAAGACGTGCTTTCAAACGAGCAACAGATCCGTCAGGATTGACCTTGATGGCAAACACCCATTTACACCCAATGGCTTTCTTGCCTGCAGGACAAGATACTAAATCTCAAGTACCATTAGCATCTAAAGCATTCATCTCCTCAATCATTGCATTGCGCCAACCAGAATGAGATAACACTTCATGAACAGAGTTAGGGATAGAGATAGAATCAAAGGATGTGATAAACGAATATGTGGGTGATGACAACTGGTTATAAGACACAAAAGAAGAAATAGGATTCGAGGAAGATGATGCTTGCAATGATTCCTAATACAACTGGAATTTAGCAAACTCATTTGCAGAAATGGAAACTCACTTCTCAGGTGTATCACCGGTGGAAGCAATCTAAGCAAACTGAGGCCTATATCCCCTACTTAACAACTTTCTACACTCACATTTTATATGGCCAGGCTTCCGACAATAGTTGCATACAATCTCCTGTGAATCCTATCGTCGATTATCATAACTAGTTCTCTGAGTATTAGTGTCCATTCCTCGATTAACCTTAGAGTCATTATTTATACTAATCAAAGCACTGTTAGATTGAGGGATAGACGAACTGATTTGAGGACTTTCAATACGGAGAACTCTAGTGAAGACTTCTTCCAAAGTAGGAATTTCAGAACCAGAGAGAATTTGTGATTTCGCCATCCCAAATTCAGGTTGAAGTCCATTCAAAAATATCATGGCGGCCATCTTTTCTCGCTGAGCTTGTTGAACCTTTAAATCAGTGGTAAATGGGAATAACGTACCAAGCTCTGCACATGTCTTCTTAAACTGCATGAAGTAATTCGTCACAAATTGTTCTTTCTGAGCTGCATGAAAGAAGGCCATGGAAACATCATACATTCTGTTAACTTGCTCTTTACCTGAGTATAAAAATTCTGTGAATGCTAGTAGTTCTTTCACCGAATCACAATGATTAAACAAACCAAGTATCTCGTTTTCTATAGAATTCTTTATTCCCAAGTACAAGCGAGCATCATCTCTAAGCCAAACCTTCTTCTTTGTGTCATCCTCTGGCGGATCCTCAGTGATATGGTCATCCATCTCAGTGCTTCGTAGATAAAACCGAATTGTACGACTCCATTCATAGTAATTGGAGCCATTTAGCTTATGTTCTGTGAACTTCGAAGGAAGGGGAACTCCATTAGATATGACCAAAGGTTTCAGCTCAACCATTGGTAGCTTAAAACCGCTGAAAAACCTCAATAAACCACAAAAAAAGAACTGAATTGCAAAAAAGCAGCTTGATACCGAAGAAAACTACACAACCCGAGACCAAAAAATGTGATATTCCGAAATTTAATCACATAGGCTGGCCGGAAATAATGGGGCGAAACGAACCCAGGCGGCGGAAACGGAAACGAACGGCTCACGCGCCCTCACGCGCCGGCGCGTGACGGCGGATGCAGATTCTTCCGGCGGCGCGTGTGACTCACGCACGACGTTTTCCGACGATCGGCGACGGCGCTTCCACTCTCTTGACGGCAGCGCTCCTTCCTAGGTAGGTGGTGACGACAAACGACCACTCAAACGAGGTGACCCAAACTACTAACCCTAACCCTAGAGGAAAACCCTAGCCGCCAAAGAGAGAATTCTAAAACCCTAGACGCTCTGATACCATGTACAAAGTATTAGGGAAAAATACACTTTATTCACATAAGAGAATAACACACATATATATATATAGGAATACAAGAAAACCCTAACTTAAGGAATGTACAATTACAATAAAGGACATATAAACCAAATAACATATATCATAACACCTTCAAATCCCCTTGGCACTTTATTTGTACTACTATAGATCTGGTTGCCAGTCGGGTCCATCAAATTATTGGCAATGGATGAAGCACACCATCTTAGAATGACTCTTGACTGAATGGTGGATACTTGCAACAAATTTTCCACGCCTTTATCATTTAACCACCAAACCAAATGCTATTGTTGTAGAAGTTTGGAACTCATCACAGTCGCATGGAATCTCAACCATCATTGTTATCTTGATGAGTTTGAAACAAAAGAATGAGCAAATCTATCTCTTCTCCTGTCTCCTATTAGATTATAGGAAATGAATGACTCTTGTTCCTAACCTCTTGAACCATCTAAGTTGTTCTCTGTCAAAATCCCTAATGGTCGACCTTCTGGGTGTTCCTCATACCACTTTGAATGTAAATGGTGATGTGGAAATATAGTTATCCTAGAAATATAAAAATCTTTTTGTGGGAGCTTAGTTTTGGAACTATCAATACGACAGATCGTCTTCAATGAAGAATGTCTCACTTTCACCTTTCGTCATCGTGGTGTTTTATGTGCTCATCAAACATTGAGAATCCAAGTCATGTTTTCGTGACCTGTTCGTTTGCTTCTAAATATTTGGACCTCGATCATTGATGTATTATTGGTTGGTATTTACCAGTGTCTGTTAACATTCATGATCTTCTAGCATCTATTTTTGTGGGTCATCCTTTCGATGGAGCAAATAAGACTTTATGGCTTGCTTTTAATAGAGATTTGTTCTGGTTTCTGTGGAGCGAAAGGAATGGAAGAATTTTCAGGGATGTTTTCTGGACCTTTGAATCTTTTTTGATAAGGTTCTGTACCATGCGTTGTATTGGTGTAAATATAAACACACTTTTGCTCTTTATAGTCTTCATTGATTTCTAATTGAAAAATTTTCATGTAATCCACCTATAGGGGTTAGGTTTTTCCTTATTTCATTAATCAATGAAATTCTATCTCTTCAAAAGAAAAAAAAAAAAGAAAAAAAAAGACCACCCAATAATTTTGAAAGTTGTGTCGCCCCCGATTAACATTATACATACCACCATTTCTCTAGACCACCATTTCTCTAGAGCCTTTACAAAAGAAATTTAAGAATTAGTTTATCCGAGTATTTAGCAACCTCGCTTGATGGTTGGTAACTTTAACAAAGACAGATAATAGTTTGACAGTCTGACTAGAATCTGCCCTCTCCATTTTCTCGGTTTCAGTTGTGCAATTTCTAAAATACGTTTCATTGTATCGCAAAATGAGATCTATGAGTGAAGAATTATTCTTTAAATGGACTTGAATGTGGAGTCGAATGGCATAACTATCTCAAGCCTAGAATAGTTTTTCTCAAACATTTAGCAAGATTTGCAGCTGCTTTATTGAATTGTCTTTTTTCCCCTCTCAGAACAGTTCAATCGATTGATAAATTTACCATTTTCAATCTGTCAAAACTCTTAACCAAAGGGAAAGATGGGATAGTTTGAAGAGGATAGGCCAAACCTGGAACAAAGTAAACGACTTTGATTTCAAGAGCCTTTTCTTATTCTGTCAACCCTCTTTCAATCAAATTTCAGTTGATCAAGTGATGTAGTAACGATGATCAATTTGAAAAATTCATGTGAACAGTTTTGTAAGATGATGATCAAACATTGTATGTAACCACATAATAAACTTTCCAAAAGTGTTTGAGCATATGACTCGTCATGATTGAATCCTAACCAAAATTTGCCTGAAGAAGCTGCGGTGAGCAGAATCATAGTCACAATAGTGAGATCGAGGGAACTACTTTATATGATTGATATTTAATTCTATCATAGAACCTGAAGCAACTTCAGACGTACATTTTAAACAAAATTCTTACAAACTACAATGACAGAAGAAGAAAACTGAACAAAGAAAAATAAGGGGAAAGGATAACTTATGTATTACTATTTGGCAAAGGCAGTTTTACTTGTATGCTAGCGGTCCAGACCTTGAGACAGCAAACCTTGGAAGGGGACTAGGACCTGAGCTGCCTGAAGTTGAACCTTCAACAAATTTCACTTTGCGGCTAGAACTATAATCCAAAGGGCCCGAACGACGGGTATTTCGGTGTTTAGTTTCAATGCTCCTTGAGCTCCCGCTATCGTGATCATAGATATTACTCTGACTATGCATCATTGATCCTTTAAAGTAACTCAAATCACTACTGCCATACTGAGGAGTAGCATCGCCACGAGCCTGGCGTGGAGCAGGGGATGCATGAGTTAGTGACACGACGGGAGAATAGCGTGGGGATGCACTGAGGAGCGCCAATGGCCCTGGAGAATTGGCATAGTACTGGCTATATATTGAACGTAGAATGGCATACGGAACATACGGCTCCAAAGAGCTTCTTGGGAGATAAGGTGAGACCTCACATAATTGGTCGAGAAAGATGAGCTGTGCTACAAGATGAGATCTGTGGGAAAAAGACGTTAGTACCTAAATATTATGCCGATTAATAATACCAAAAGTATTTGACGTTATATTTTGAGGAGACAAAAAGGGCATCCAATATTGAATATGGAGAAAACTTAAAGCTTCAACTTGAGCAGGTTTTTAATATTCAAACAAACAGTTTGCCTTGTATCCAAAACATAAACCAAGAAATGAATATGCAAATTTAGATTACCTGTTAGCTTCACTCCATGAATCTAAAATAATTCCAGCAGCAAGTTTTACGAAGAGCTGCATTGTAGACTTTATGTTTGCTTCAACGGATGTAAGACTGTCGGCCTCAGAATTCAATGTTCCACCAGCGTGACCATTTGGAAAAGGCTGCCTCTGTTCATGTTCACGATCTAATCTCACGTACTCACTTCCAGCAAACACTGCAGTGATGCACCTGCAACCAAATTTAGTTGAGTTGTGCAAGAGATAAGAAAATCCAGATTGAACACAATACTAAGTTGGAAGGAGATAGAACAACATGCTATGAGTTGTGATGGAACACTTCTTCAAATCAATATGTATTCAACCAAAATTCACATTATTGTGAGATCAACAAGTCATATGCCAGCTCACCTTGCCAGGCAATGGATATTATTGTTGAAGCCACCCGTATCAACATTGAAGGCAGTTGAATTCCAAATATTAGAAGTCATGAAGGAGGCAAACAAATATGGTAACAAAGCCCACGAACCATCATTTGCACCCCCCACATCTTCTAAAATAGATCTTACCCACTGTGAATCATGATCAGAGATTACTGCAACACTGTTAGCTACTTCTCTCATCCTCCTAATATCCTTCCTTTCAGGTAATGTATCGGGTATATGTTTAACAAACCCAGCTAATAATGAATAAATCAAGGGTGCACTATCTTCAAGAACAAATCCAGCTGCTTCAGCTAAGTTCTGATCAAAAGCCAGAGCTAGACCTGCTTGAATACAGAATCCAATTACCGTCTCCAAGTCAACAATTTGCTTAATGGATGCATCTCTTTCAATTCGGTCACCAGAATGCAGACTGCTGGCAACTGACTCTAGCACTTCACGGTTAGACCTCAATGATGTGTCAATGCAGTTTAAGAGTGCAGCTGTATGTTCTTTTAGCATACGCTCTAACTTATCCACTCCATAGCCACCAAATATCCGAACAAAGGCTTGTAATTCTCTGGCATCAGTGACAGAGTCAGCAAAATATCCACCCACGGGCCTTGTACTCTTGAAGCATTTGTGAACTGGAGCAAATAGAATTCCAGCACCTGAAGTATCCTTGATTATATTTTCAATGTACCAGTTACAGACAGCTTCAGCTGCTGATCCTGTTTGTTGCTCTGCTGGCTTCTCAAATAAGTGAAGAGATGAAACTGGACCTGAGCAAGCCTCAGCAAGCAAAACTTCTCGTATTCCCTGGGTTAGGTCCATGCTAATATGCTGCTCTGCAAGATGGACAATGCTGATATGCCGTCGAATCAGAGATTCTAAAACAGAAGGCCGCTGAAGGTCATTCTCAGTCTTTATAACAGCAAGTAACCTCCTCCTGAAGTTGCCAAGGATGCATTCTCTCATATACTGCAAAAAATAGTTTGTGAGCTACCATGAAACCACATGATTCTCTCACATGATGCAAGATTCTAAAAGAATCATCAAAGTTGACATTGTTTACAAGACAAAGCTAGAAATATTTAAAGATAGGATAATAAAAGAACAAAACAGAGAAATGAACTTTATAAGCATTCTTGTATTTAATTGAGGTCATGGTTTCAAATTCCTTGGAGATTAACAACTTAACTTATTAAACCCCACGAGTTCATTGACTACCTGAAGTTGAAAATTCCTTGGAGATTACCAACCTAACTTATTAAACCTCATAAGTTCATTGACAGCCACATGTTGTCATTATGTGTTTAAAAATATATTTATTTTCTTTCACAACTTCTTGATTCTGCATAGCTTCTATTTCATGTAAATTTGGAACTTGCATCTATTTTGAGATTTGAATTCTAAGAAAAAAGAATCATGTTCAGAATTTGTACCAAGTTATCATTATATTTCAAAGAAAAACATCACAAATTATACAAGTACTCATCACAGAAGAGACAACGTAAGAGGTTGAATTCGTATTTTCAAAGAGATAATTCCAACTGACATATTAAACAAACGTTTTCCAACAAACAACTCCCTATAACGCGTGCTTTTGAGGCAGAAGTCAGTGTGAGTAGTTAGCAAGCAATGCAATAATAAGCACTTAGATTATGTCACTCGAATGAAGTGAAACAACTTTTCTAAAAATAGAAAGCTACAAAACTATAAGTTACTTTAATGGCCTACCAGACACCTAATATCTCCACAATGGTATGATATTGTTCACTTTGGGCATAAGCCCTCATGACTTTGCTTTTGGTTCACCCCAAAAGGCCTCGTACCAATGAAGATACTTGTCCTCCCTTATATATCCAAGATCCTCCCATTATCTAGCCAATGTGGGACTTTGGTCGCACTCCTAACAATCCTCCCCTCGAACAAAGTACCATCGAGCCTCCCCTCAACTAGTCATCTATCCGTCAAACTCGAAACTCTCCTTTACCAAGAGTCCGTCCAACTCTCTAGGCGATGGGTCCACTTCACCGCTTTACCGAGAGTTCTTGCTCTTATCCAAGACAACTTCTCTTCTCCGGAGTATACTGTCTGCCTAGAGCTCAACCATGGACCTCCCCATGCCTATTTCAAGGCTCACAACTTCTTTGTTCGGCACTTGAGGATTCCACTCGACACGACTACCTCTAGGACATGGCTCTGATACCACTTGTAAGGGACTACCAAACACGACACATATCTCCACAATGGTATGATATGGTCCACTTTTATATACCTATGGTCGGCTTATCTGGCCAATGTGGCAATGTGGGACTTTGGTCGCACTCCCAACAGTTACAAATGAAATCCGAAACATTATGATATAACATGAAATACATGGTCGGCTTTTTGGTGACAATACAGCAAAAGTAATATTTCACTCAAATGCACTAAAAGACAAGACAACATGGACTAGAATGTTTTAGTATATACATTTTGGTGACAATACAAGGTCGGCTTTTTGGTTTAAGAGATGATGAATGCGAGAGGATGTTTTTTTATATATGATAGCTCTTAGAAATAAGAGCTATTGGCTTTCTCTTAGGCTTAAAAACTATACTCTTTGATGTGTTTGAGCTTTGGTTTGTGCATGAAAATGAGTATTCTTGATGAACATTTTTTACATATCAGTAGACCAAGCTTGAGTCGAATTTGGTGCAGATTTCTTATGTTTTAAGCTGATTTTTCTGGTGTATGGTCACTCAGGTTGTGCTACAGCAGCTGATTTCACAAGCAGAAGGCCAAAGGTCTGGAATTAAATGACTGCACGTGTTGTACCCGTGGGAGCTTTCATTAAATGAGCTGGCACCTTTTGGGAGCTGATTTGTCCCATCTCAACCAATTGGGGAAGATCCTTGTGGAAGCATATGTCCAATCAGCCCTGAATTCAATGCTAGGAGCTGATATAAATAGTTCTTTGGCCCAAAATGAGAGGATATTCGCCTGGAGAAGTTGACCTAGAAGTTGCTGCTAACGGTGAAGGGGAAAAGACAAGGAGGCTGATGTTTTGGAGGATTTCCATCGATTAGAATGATTGGTGGGCCCTCATGAAGTAAATTTTGGGAGGAGGCTTCCTCATCCCCGGCCCTTAGGCTGTTGTTTTCTCCTTTTCTGAATGCAACCAAGTTTATGTTTCTTATAAAAATAATAATAATAATAATAATATATGTCCTTAGTGTTTTAAAAAAATTCATACCAGGTAGAACATGGATTAGAATATTAATAAAATTCTTTTATTCTCTTTCATATGTACTACATAAAAGCCTGTCCATTCCATTTCGCCTAAATATACTAGAAAAGAAAAACCAGTTAATATCTTAGTCAAATCAAACACAAAGAAAAACCTCTTCTTATATGGCTGCTTTCTCATGAAAAAGGATATAACGAAGCATGGAGCTGATTTCATATGCTCGTATAACTGTGACATTACTCCCAAATCATTAAGGACTGGAAGGCTAGAGAAGGAAAAATAAAAGATGTGAAAAGCAATCATATCATACCTCCCTCAGAACAAAAACGTGATTTAGAACACATATAGGCTCCATATCATTCAGAACAGAGCATAGATTGGTCAGCCTTTGCATTGCAGCTTCAAGCCTGTCAGAGGAAATTATAAAGACTATGACTTCATTTTATTGAATGATAAGACTAACAGAGCATAATAAGGTGGATTTTTTTTTTTCATTAGAAACACAAAGGCATTGGAAACAGTAAAAACAGAGCATAGAAATTTCCAGACATTATCCTTCACCAAAGAACTTGGTAAACTTTGAACCAAGTATTATTTAGAGAAAAATGATTCGTTGCTAAACTGCTTCAGGTTTATATTTTTTATGTTATCCCACACGCAATCAGGTCTTTCAAATTTTCCAGATATTTATTGATTCCTTTCAAGCAATGATGGTCATAACACTGCAGACTATACATTTACTTGAGTTCCAACAGGAGTAGGATATTTTTTTTAAACCTCCAATTCCTTGAAAATCTTAAAACGAGGGAACCGACCAAAACTAAAATAAAGTAAAACAGCTTACATTTTGATTGAACCATTATTTTCAGGATAGCTTTCATAGCCAGGTAAGGGAAAACCAGCTGCTCCTTTTGGAGATTTAGCCAAAGGAATTGAAGCTCTCGAAGCATAATTTAGAAAAGAAGCCGCTTGATCTGGTAGAAGCTGAAATTTCTTAAAGCATTAGCCTCAGGAATGATTATTTACACAAAATTAAAGAGAAATTTGGTTAGTCAAATGAGAACTGTGCTTGAGTTAGATACTGCAATAATATAAAAGTACCTGAATCTCTAGGGCACCAAATCCTCCTTCAGAGTCAAGGATATTAATTAATCCCTCCAAACCACCCATTATAGACTCAATGAGAGACTCTACATAGAGTACAGCGTCCCTGCCAATTCTGGTGACCTGCCATGCACTTCAAATCACAAAGGCTTCTGCGAAATATTTGATTAAGTGTGCATTAAGGAAATGTAATACTAGGTTGATATGAATTTGAACAACATCAAACCCCGAGACAATAATCATCATGAGGCTCATCCCATCACCACTACAAAATGTCACTAAGACAAATTGTAAACATATACAAAAAGACACGCCTGTCTTTTTTTTTTTTCTTTTTGATATCTATGAGTGTTGGGATCAACTACTACATTTGATTTCCAGGAAACATGTAGGATATTAAATCTTAGGTAAGTGGCCATCCTGGATTGAACCTAGTCCCTCTAAGCCTTTTATCTTTTCCATGACCCTTATTGACCACTAAGTCAATCTATGATGGTTAAATAGTAAACTACGTATACATAAGATCAAACTCTCACCATGGAGTAACCGAGGCAAGCGCTTAGCCACTGAACCAGGTGGGTGTTTGATAAGATATCAACATCAATGAGGAATAATCTAAAAACTCTCATTTATCACACTCATTCTCTACATTTAAAATATCAACATCAACATCAACCTCAAATTCAAAAAATCTGTAGTTAATCCTTCACAATATTTTAAAATGGTTTATATGTAAAACATTTACACGTCCTCCCATATTGATTTTTTTTGTAACTATGTACAAAATATGGCCTCTTGGTGGATTACCTTACCTAAAATGTTCTTTTGTAATTATAGTTTGTTGATCATAATTAAGGATTGGCTGGCTCTTTTGAGATAGATTCCAGGAGGGAGTGATCTCTACCCCCGGCCCTTAGGCTTCTTCCCTTTGAGGTTTCTTTAAAAAATAAAAATAAAAATAAAAAAATAACTTGAAGCAGTTTCCACACTTTCACCTCGAGCCCATATTGGGATCTTGGGAGGGAAGTTGTTATTAGTTTCGGTTATGGAGAAAGTTGTATAAAGAGCATAAAGTCTCACTCTAGAGAAGGTTAGGCTCTCTAACTAGTTGGTGAAATCTTCATCTTAATCTTTTTTTTTTTGGGGTGGGATAAAGAACTAAACTTTTATTGAGAAAAAATGAAAGAATACAAGGACATCCAAAAAACCAAGTCCCAAACAAAAGGAACCCAACTATAGAAAGGGTTTCCAGTCAATCAAAATAAGACCTAACGAGTAATTACAAAAAGTCTTAGATACCGAGGCCCATAAGAAAATAGAAAACCCAATATTAGCCCAAACCTCAAAAGGGAGTCTCTCAGCCCCTCTAAAAATTCTATTATTCCTCTCCCCCCTTCCGAAAGAGAATGCAACAAAAAGGGCCAACCACTGGGGGCATCACTCTCGAAAGCCTCTCAAAAGTATTAACTTGACTGAGGATGACTTGTCAAACGAAGAACAAAACTTTCTTTGGAGCTTTTACTTTTCACAGACACGAAAAAACAAACTCTCTAACCAGGGAGGGATTTAACAAAGATTGAAAGAACAAACAGCAAGAAAAGCCCCCAAAGGGGTTGGGACTCCATAATCGAGCATCTCTCCTATCTGGTCTCAAACTAACCCCCTCTAGCAACGATAAGAGGGCTAGAATGTCTGTGGTTTCTTTATCAGATAATGGACGAAAAAAACCAAAGGAAATCAAGGGGGAGCTCCCCGTAGAGCCAAGGATGTCAACCACAGTGCAATTTCTCATTGAAGATAAAAGATATAAATGTGGGAACAAGGAGCAGAGGGAATTATCCCCCACCCAAATGTCCTCCTAGAAGTAGATGTCTCTCCCATCACCTACTATGCACTGGATTAAGGAAGAAATGGAAGGGAGCTTCAGAGAGATGTCTTTTCAAGGATTCCTAAAGGTGCCTTTGGTCCCACCCAATAGCCACGTGAAAGGATGTTTCCCATATTTACTCATGATAATTCTAACCCAAAAAGAATCGTATTCATGGAGAAATCGCCAAAGCCACTTAACAAGCAAGGCTCTATTACGAATTTTCAAGTTTCCCAACTCTAGACCCCGTAGACTCACAAGTTTTCCTATTGTCTCCCAACTCACTAAGTGTGCCCCTTTCCCTTCTCCAACCCCTTCCCATAAAAAAACCCCTCATAAGCTTCTCCAGGACATTACAAATCGAAATAGGAGCATTAAAAAGAGAGAAGAAGTAGATAGGCATGCCGCTAAAAAATGAGCGTATAAGAGTCATCCTACCTCCTTTCGGGAAGAAACTTCTCTTCCAAGAAGCGAGTCTCTTCCAAACCTTCTCAATGACTAGACTCCAAAAGGTGGTAGATTTTGGATTGTGGCCAAGAGAATGCCCTAAATAAGAATGGGAATGCTCCAACCTCGCACCCAACCAAAGAAGCTCATCTTCATCTCAAACTTAAACCATGTACACAACTGGCTTACTCATTCTTCTTCTGTAAGCATGAAGTTGGTTCCCACCAAGCTTTGGGACTGGAATTCAGCTTATATTCCACAAATTTAATATTTATTCCATTTGGTATATCCATATAGTTGTAGAAGTGAGCAAAATGAAAGAATATGTAAGGGCAAACAAAAAACCCAACCCCACAAAAATGGAGGCCAGGCCCTAACTAAGCAGAAACCTTCTCCCATGACCTCTCAACCCCTTTAACAATTCTACTATTCCTCTCAAGCCAAATACCCAACAATACAACAAATAAAAAATATATAAACAAATAAAACATCCAAGGACTCTGCCCTAATCCTGGAAGGGAGAATTTAGAAGGAAAATACGTCAAAAATTACCTCCTCTGGGACAATTGGCGAAGCACACTCAGGAAAACTACTAGCAATGCCAAGCCATGCACAGCAATGTTGAGGTCGCCCTTCGGGTCCAAACATTGTATTTCTGAAGACCTTTCAAAAAACAGAGGCATATTAATTAGCACATTATCAGTGCATTAACAAATTAAACACAATATTCAAAAAATAACCGCAAATGTATAGGTAATATGAACCATGCAGTTCTTGAAAACAAGAACTCACTGCTGTAAGGTGCTGGTGGTAGAAATAAAGCTTTTTGAGACTTCCGTGTTTTGATAATTGGGATTCTAGCTCGTCAACACATCTGCAATGACAAAGAATGTGAATGTCAATACTTTATGCTACAAGCGGCTAGACATTTGTTCGTCCTTTTCCTTTTCCAATTTTTTCGCCATGAGAAACACAGTTTTTTCATAAAAAATAGATGAAAATGAAATTATAAAAGACAGAAATAAATACAAATAGCCTCCAATTATCCACCTATAAGAATCATAGATATCTTTAAAAACAGAGCACACAAACATGCGAAGTGAGGTATTAAATTAAATATAGAGCTCGACCTCCTAATCAAAAAGCACCTATACCAAAAATTTTTCTATTATGTTCTAGCCAAATCATACTTCTAAATGAATCTTTTGAGATTCAATGGCAAAAACAAGCTTAGTAAAAGTTGGTAATTTATATATATATAAGAAACCAACTTTCATTGTAAAAACATGAAAGACTACAAGGGGATAAAAAAAGCCAATAAAAGCAAGTCTTGTTAAAGGAACTTCAATCAAGTAAAATAAGACCTAACGCATAATTACAAAACAACTTCATTACTGACACTCAAAGAGAAACATGGAACCTAGTGAGAGGTCACATCACAAGGGCCTCTCTCCACACCCCTAAAAAATCTATTGTTTTGCTCCTCCCACAGACCCCACAACAACGCACACACCCCAACTTGCCACAAAAACCTCTCCTTCTCACGAAACAATGGATGGAGGAGGAACTCCCTAATCATCTCCCTGTAATCTCTGTCTCACAAACTAAAAACCAAATGCGTCAAAGAAAAAGTCTCCATGATCCAGATCTTCATTTGCCCTTTGACAAATGGTGCAACAAAATGACCCAACTAGAGAAGGCATCTTTCTTGTGAGCCTATCAAGTCTATTAACTCTTTCGTGTTAAAGAAAGAATTTTTCTTAGGAATCTTTCCTTTTCCACGGATTAGAAAAATAAATTTGCTAGGGGGAGAAGGGTTCAACAACCCACGAAAGAAAGAGCTACACGAGAAACCCATAGAAGAACTAGGACTCCAACAATGAACATCCCTTCTAGACCTAAACTCAAACTCCTCGATCAAATATAAAGAGAATCGTGACATCCATCCTTTTCCTATTGGACAAAAAACAACGGAAACCAAACGAAAAGAAGGGAGAGCTCCCAGAAAGAATCAAAACATCAGCCGCTAAATAATTTCTCATGGAAGACAAATGAAAAAGGCGAGGAAACATAAAGTAGAGGGGTCTATCCCCCATGTCCCAAAAATATGTTTCCTTCTCATCCCCCACAACACAATGAACTAGGTAAGAAAAGAAAGGAGCTCAAGGGCTATATCTTTCTAAGGATCTTTAATTTGCCTTTAACCCCACCCGACAACTACTCAAAGGGATGAGGACCGAACTTGCTTGCAATAATCACATACCTCAAGGAATTAGACTCAAGGGGGAAACACCAAAGCCATTTAGCTCAAAGGGCTCTATTATGAACCCTTAAAAGGTAAATGAAAGTAAATTCAGAAACAAAAATTTCTTATGAAGAAAACATATACATTTTAGCACCAGGTTTGCTCCAAATGCCAAAAACGAAACACTGGAACCACTTAAAAATCGGTGGATTATTATTATCTACCAAATTATCGGTGCCTAAAACAAGACATTTTTAGATGAACATTCTTTTCCTGCTAGACCAAAATAAAGCCAAAAACCTCACTTTCTTTTATAAGAAACAGAGAAATAAATTCAGTGGGGAAAAAATGATAAACCTTCCTGGAATTTTTTTATGTGACCTCATTCACTTCCACGTTTCTTTGTGGTGTTCTTTTTCAACAAGTTTTTGTAATTATCATTTGTTGCATATCTTTGCCAATTGAGAGGCCTTTTGTTGCTTTTGTGGGAATACCTCATTCCCCTTATGAACATGATCAAATATAGATTACTCAAAACATTCAATAGAATTTTGATCAATGGAACTTAAACAATGGTGGAGTTACAAGCCAGTTACAATACTGAGTTATAGGCAGATAAAGAACCTGGACCAATTATACGCAGCATTTCCTTCTGATAATAAACCCTCTTTCCCAGTGGAAACAGTTGCCTTCTCCAAGTGTCTAATGTTTATAGAAGACCGGGAAGACGTGACGATCATCAATACTGACAGCCAATCCTTCCGAAAATCCTATAAATGGAGACAATTACCATTTCAGAATCTGCTAGCACATAAGAATGATAAATATTAAACAAGGAATGAAAACACAAAAATTCTTCAACTTATTACCTCTATTACATACCATTCCAATGGTTTACACATATTAGCTTCTTTAGAATTCTTCATATTTGTTTCTTTAGAACACTTGGAAGGTTTGAATCAATCATAACAGAGATACTTAAAATAATTTAACTTCTTAGACATACTAATTAATCTTTTCATTCCCTTATTCAATAAAATTGGTAAAAATTTTCAATGAGAAAAACTTTTTGAAAATTCAACAGAAATGGTGAGAAAGAGAAATAATAATAATTGTCGTAGGAAATGCAGGAAGTGTTGTACCTGTTATGGAGGCTTTGCAGCCATTTAAGAAACAGGCTGCATCAAAATAGTTCATACTTGAAAGGAATTGATTTTTTTTTAATAGGAAACAAAGACCATTCATTATAATGGATTACAAAAAGGACCTATCGGATAATATTTATAAAAAACACCTCCACTGGTTAATGAGGGTAGTCAGACTATAATTATAAAAAGGAAGAGACAATTTGCTCCAAGATAAAACTAATAGGGAAGTAGATTCATTAAAATAACCAATGTCCTCTTTCTTATCAGTGAAGATACGACCATTTCGCTCCAACCAAAGGCTCCAAAAGAAAGCACGAACAAGACAAAGCCAGAGAATCTTTTTGTCATTTTTGAATGGATGACCCATAAGTAAAAGAGATAAAAGGTCACCCAGTCTAGGGAAGGACCACTCAATTGTCGATGGTAAGAAATTGATCATACTTTTCAGAATCAGTAACTTTACGAAGACTTGTGGGAAACTTGGGCTTTTAACATTACACTGAAATTCTCCTTCTGATTATGCTATTAACAGAATGCACTTACCAAATTACCAACCAAAGTACAAATAGTCACTTCAGTATTTTAAGCCTGATCATTAACTTGAATAACGTCTGTGATATTAGAAAAAAAAATATATATCTTGAAAGTTGAAACTGCATCTTTGTTTATGATTACTATAATATGTATGTATGACTAAAGTTCAGAGAGTTTTTCCAAGATTGCTTACTGAGAGATCGCATGTGAGTGTTGATATGTTTTCACCCTGGGGTTTAGGTATGCTTTCAAGGTGAAGAACAATTTTCTGAAAGAGTCCCTTTAAACTGGCATCTAAGTCAAGAGCCACCATCCCAGGAGTACCCAACAAAAACCGGATTCTACCGGCACAGGAAGAAAGATATGATAATGCATAACCTCGAATTGCTGCACACAAACATATATAAATTTGTCAAAAAAATGTATTTGGGAGAACCTTACCAGAGCTGCATAATTTGATGAACTTAGAGAATGAAAGATAGAAGGTTTCCATTCATTCATGATATAAAAGGTTTCCAGTCCCGCTAAAAGAAGTCTCAAGTGCATTTCTTTTTCCACTCACAAAACCAAGAAAACCTCACGCTGTTCTAATTTCTTGAACAAAGTACAGAAATCAGAAAAGTTTCTAACAGTATATTGGTCTTTGATGGGCATAATAATCGCCATTTAGTTATATAACTTTTTTTTTTTTTTTTTTTATAAGAAACAAAGGATTTGCTGTGTTAAAAAAATAAACATATACAACTTAAGGGCCGGGGGATGAGGGAGCCCCCCACAAACTATTTTGTTGAGGATCCCACATTGAAAAGATTGGTGGAGACCTCACAATTTATAAGCTACAAGGATCACCCCACTCATTGTCAATTGGTTTTGAGATGGAACCCCCTTGTTATTTGATATGGTATCAGAGCCCATAAAACCCAAACGGGTATTCGGTCCAAGAAAAAAAAATTGGGATCCGATCTAAGAATGGTGAACCCAAAGAGGCACCATCTTGAAGGGGCATGTTGAGGATCCCACATTGAAAAAAATTAGTAGAGACCTCATAATTTATAAGCTACAAGGGTCACCCACTCATTGGCAATTGACTTTGAGATGGAACTCCAATGTTATTTGATATATTTCATAAGAGCCCGTCAATCATTAACAATCATAAGAAGGAAAATGTAATGATAACTTGATTTGAGAGACTAAACCAAACATAGAGATAAAAGAAGCGTCATGTTTTTAAGCACCAATTTTTAGATGGTACTAAATACCTCCGAGTTAAAATCTTTCTGGCTTAAGGAGCTTTAAGAAAGAAAAGATAGATTCTACATTGGAGCACCAATATTATTGGTAGCTCTCCTTTTTTTTTTCTTTATATATATATCTTAGAGTATTTGAGTCCGCTAACCAGGCTAATCATACAAGATAACCACCTAACACTACAATAATTCCATTGTCCAATGGTAAATTCACGTGGTCAAGGGAGGGTGTTGATGGGTTTCAGTCTTTGTTAGACTGATTTTTAATCTCTAAAGGATGGGATGTCATGTTTTTTTTTTTTTTTTTTGATAGGAAACAAGAGTCATTTCTTTGATGTATGAAATAGATACAAAAAGAGAGCTAGGAGATTACAAAAGAGATCTCCAATGAGATTGAAGAATGGATAGGGGATAATTACAAAATGGGGGGAGTGACTACTCCAATACAAAGCAAGGTGGGATGTAGATTCAATGAAGGCACTAATGCTTTGACTCCTATCCGAAAAAATACGGGCATTTCTTTCCAACCATAAATTCCATAAAAAGGCATAAACAAAATTCTTCCAAAGAAACTTCTTCTCTTTTTTAAAAGGATGCCCTGTGAGAGAATAAGAAAGGAGAGAATGGATATGACCCGGCCGAACTAAGGACCACCCGAATGATTGTTGTAGGAAGTCCCAAAAGGCAGCAGCATAAACACATTTACTGAATAGATGAGCTTGTGACTCTCAATCTTTATGGCAAAGGCAGCAGCATTGTGGGGAGAGGGTAATCCCTGGATTCTTTTTCTGAAGAATATCTGATGTGTTAATACACTCATGACTAAGCTCCCATAAAAAGAATTTAACCTTTTTCGGCATGGGGCCTTTCCATAATTGGTCATAAAAATCTGTCCGGGTTTGGCGGAGATGATGAGGCCAATTTTTTTGTTAGGGAGCCTGATGGGAAAGTTCCATGGCTCTCCCGTTTCCAGTTCCAATTATCCTCTACCTCTTTAAAGGAGGAGGAGAGAATGTGAGATAACGTGGACTATTCAATAATTTCATTTTCAGTGAGGTTTCTCCTCAATTGGAGGTTCCATGCTCCCTCTAAAGAGTTCCATAGGTCAACAACGAGGCCTTCCTTATTTTGGGACAACCTATATAGGGAGGGGAATGTAGATTTTAGAGGTCCACTGCCAATCCAATGATCTTCCCAAAACAAGGTTTTATCTCCTTTCCCAACTCTGATAGCTGTATAATTGAAAACTCAAGGGTGTCATGTTTGAAAACTCAAGGGTGTCAAAACAGAATGCAGATCAGTTATCGATAATTCTCTCCTACAAGATCGATGCTATGATTTGGGCTAGATATATAATATCTTCAAAGCTAAAAAATTTGAGAGTAGTCATCAAAGAATGGTTTGCTGATTGTGAAAATAGAAGGAAGAAAAAGGAGAATGATCCTATCTTGGAAATAGCTCAACTTGATGCCAAATCAGAACTGAGTGACCTTTCGTCCAATGAACTCCAAGTGCGGTCTTCTGCCAAAGGTGAATTACTGGAGCTATATTTGATTTAGGAGAAACAAGATATAGAAAAACGGAGGTTCTCTTCTTTCATTTGGTGAAATCGAAGCAAAAATTCTTGGCCTTTTCAATACTTAATATCAAAAACTTCTAGCTCCATAATCAAAATTTTGGTTGGATCGTAATCGATGGATCTTCCAAAGCAAGTCTCTTTCATGGTTCGTCCAGTTTGAATCAACCCATCTAAAAAGCCTCTTCTTGATGTTCTCTCTCCAAGCTTTTTGTTGTCTTCTCATCATAGGACTTTCACCTGATTTGGAATGCTTTTATTCATTCTTTGTAATTTGTTTTGTTTGGACCTTATGATTTTTATTGTTTCTCTTTCATTTTCACTCCCTTGTGGAGTTTGTATCCTTTGAGCATTAGTCTCTTTTCATTGAAATGAAAAGAAAAAAAAAAAAAAAACTCTACAATAATCATGATTTTAATATCTTAAATAGGACACCACCATGGAGGTTGAAACCGTTCTAGGTGTTACTAGGATTACTATGTATTTGAGGAGCTCAGTTCTCCCCAAAGATCATTTCTACACCTAACACCTTGTTAGATAGATTTAATCATTTAAGTCAATTTTTTCCAATACCAATGGACTTGAATATTAGTTTGATTAATGAAATGCAGTAGGTGACTATTAAAATTGAAATGAATGAAACAATAAGTGGTATCCTAAAATTGTAATTCAAAACTATTTTCTGTTTCTTAGAACAGACAATGGAAAAACATGTTTGGTTAATTGTGATACCACTAATACCACGTTCAACTGTCATTCATCTTACAAGTGTAAATAATTTAACAAAGGCAAATTTAATCATTTAATTCATTCTTACTATTTGTTTATGAACAGAAAATCAATTAAACACAACAGCTATAGTTTGAACATATTACGTGGAGTAATACATTTTATTCACGCTAATCTATGGCTTAAAATAGCTGTTCAAACGCATTAACCCACCTGCAATGTACTTGCGCACTAAACAACACAGGCGATCCATCCCATCTATCAGGAATCCAATAGTTGGATCACTAGGATCCTGCAAACAATATTTAGTTTAAATCAAACACTTCTTCAACATATTGGTAGAGGAATTTTACAGGGTGGAAGTACTTTACTATGTCCACTGGTATAATCCTGGAAGCTTTGGATTTTGAGGATGCAATTCCCACATGTTGAAAATACCAGGTTACTTCAGATTGTGCTAAAGCCAATGCAGAAAACACCATCTGTCATAAATATTGATATTAGGGAAACATGTAAAAGTTTATGCATCAATATCTTTTAAAGTACTACTAAAGTGCGGATGTAAGTGGAGTGTAGTACTATTTAAGTGAAAATGATCCATAAATAAGAACATTTTTTTTTCCATTCTGAGATTGCAGAAACTTTCAAATATGAAAATGTATAACATGGCTGGAAGAAAGCACTAAAGGATTCTTAAAAAAAAGACTATCAGAAAATAATAGACTTATCCAACTTTGGAGGATTGCGAAATGAAAACCAAAGAAACCCCAGTCAACAATGCTTGAAGGATGAACTATAGAATTCAGTAGGTCGCTTGATGACAGTGAAACTACAGGCTTATCTCAACTTTGGAAACACTTTGTCCAAACCATCTAGGTAATATAATGCATTGGGATCTAGAAAGTTCAAGAAGCTTCACATGCAAAACTTTCCTATCTTCCCTTACATAGATATTTCTTCCTGTAGCAAGTTTTCTAAAGACATTTAGAAGAGAGAATGCCACAGAAAAGGGTTCCAAATTTGGAAACTAGCTATGGAAGACTGCAGTTAATATTACCCAAAGAAGTCACCACCGCATTTCACTTCCTTCAGTTGGTGCATGTGTGCAAGGAAGACATAAAAAATTCAAGCCATTTTTTTTTTCCTTTTTTCCTCTATGCTCGAATATATAGAATAGACTCCTCATAGAGTTTAATGTATCCTACTATTTCCAGAAAACTACACTGCATAGCTTCATTGGTCTTGTCTGCAGCCATTTGCTCACGCAAAAGCCTTAATTTCTAAGGGACACTGCAGACAAGGCCTTAGATTTGGGATTTGGGAGGTTTTCTCAGAGAGAAGCCTTAGAAATTTTGAAGATAAGCATAGAAGGGAGACTGAGATTTCAGAGATAAGATCTCTTCTCTAATTTTGTCTTTGTGACTATACAATTTCACAACCTTTTGTTGGAGTGCCCCAAACAAAAGTTTATTTTGTCACCACAACGTCTTTTCATTAACTGCAATTGGGACGTTTTCTACCCGGCCCCTAGGCTGTTGGGAAGCCATTCAATTACAGACTTCTTTTGGAGTTCTTACATTAAATCATTTTTTCTTTTTCCTTTTTTATAGTCATGATATGTATTTTGTCAACCCCCTAATAGAGGAACCTTTTTGTAATTCTCAACTCATGGCTCCTTTTTGGTAGATACCTTATCTCTCATTGTGTTTCATCCTCTTGCTTCATTAAGAAAGTTCAGTTTCTTATCAAGAAAAGAGGGGAAATATCCACACCAAACTTACCAAAATCTAACTGCATTAGTAAAACCAACCAAATATCTTATACAAATTAAAACAATGCAAGTTATGCAGAAGCAGAATGTTTATCATAAATATCATACCAAAAGGGAGAAGAATACCTGAATATTGGGGGCCAATAAACTTGGTTGATCAGTGAAGAATATCACCATTCTTCCAATCTCTTGTTTGAGAAATATTCTCCTCTCATGATGTATGGCATCACAAGAAACTATTGCTTGTTCCTGGATCTCACTGCAATGCATAAAGAATGATTGCATCACCAACTTCATGATAATTTTGCCACAAACATGAAAGGGGCAGGAGCGAGAGTAAAAGAACAAAATACACACACAATCAGGCCAGAACTCATCAAGGAATTTAAGAAGACAATATCAAAGGACTTTTTCAGTATAATAAAAAATATTATATAATTTTGTTGAAAAAAATTAAGGCCCCGTTTGATAACCATTTGGTTTTTGGTTTTTGGTTTTTGAAAATTAAGCTTATACACATATTCCTACCTATGAGTTTCTTTGTTTTAGTATCTACCTTCTTCCTTGTTTTCAAAAACCAAGTCAAATTTTGAAAACCAAAAAAAGTAGTTTCCAAAATCTTGTTTTTGTTTTTGAAATTTGGCAAGGAATTGAAATGGTTCCCTAACAAAGATGAAAACCATTGTAGGGAATTTGGGAGAAAACAAGCATAATTTTCAAAAACCAAAAACCAAAAACCAAATGGTTTTCAAACGGGGCCTAAGGTTTTCAGATTTCAAATCAAGTATGGACCTCTAAATAAGGTTTACTGTTAATAAAATGAAACACTCCTATGAATTAAACCAATACAACACTACTTTACTTACCCTGAGAAAATTTTTTAAAAAAATTGGGAGCTTAGTGGAATTATTACATCCGATCAATTACAGAAGAGAATGTCTCATCTCACCCTCTCTCCATGTTGGTGTGTGATGTGTTGTTCTCACTCAGAGCCTCCCTGTCATCTTTTTTCCCATTGTACCTTTGCTTCTCGGTATTACACAACAATGCTTGATGCTTTTGGTTGGTCTATGGTTTTTCCAAATGACATATCCGGCATTCTAGCTTCAGTTTTTGTGGGTTATCCTTTCCATGACGTGAAAAAGACCTTCAGTTGGTTACAAATCGAGTTTTTTTGGGTATGTTTGGTGTGAGAGAAATGCAAGGATTTTCAAAGATGTTTTATCGACCTTTGATTGCTTTTTGGATTTGATTTTATTTCATGCTCTATATGGGTGTAAACACAACATCTGTTTAGAGATTATAGTCTTTCTGCTCTGCTTTCTAATTGGAGAGCTCTTTTGTAATTCACCTTTTGGTGTTGGAAGCCTAATAAGTTCCTTGTATTTCTTCATCAATGAAATGTTTCTCTAAAAAAAAACAAACCAATAAAACACACACAAGTTGATTCCCTAACACTAACTTCTACATATCCTAACAAAATTTAATATCCCAGGCATTTTACTACCCATTCCCATCCATAACCACCAAGGGAACCACATTGTCCAAACGTAATCAATACCAGATAACAAGGAATAAGGGAATTATGTTACAACCCTCCAAGAAACTTTGCTTAAACTTCTTAACAAGTTATCACGCACATAATGAATTCTGTGGAGTACAATTAATGCACATGGTCAGATACACAAAAAGCATCTTCGTGGAAAGAAAAACTGCAAGTGTTGACTGATAATTATATCCTTCTAACCAACCCATTTCTCATGTACTTGTGCATAGAGTAAAAACTAGAATTAGAAAAGATAATAATAAAAAAAGGATGAGTACACATTGAAACAGAACAAAATAAGAGACTTGTTTTTTACCTGATCATTTTTTCAACCTGCTTGGCAACACTATACTCCAAATCGGCTTCTTTCTGCTTCGTACGCCCAGATTTGGCCATCTTCTTTGATTCTAATACTCTTGGTAAAACGTATAATTGATAATCCTCATGTAGATGTATGAACTACATGTCAATCGTACCAACGATGAGTCAACCAGAAATGAATAAAAAAATATTTCAAATAAGGCTTCTAGAGTTTCTTCTATCTCACCTCATCTCGAAATAACGAAAGAATTAAGTTTTCCTTCAGTACGACCTGAAATGTTAGGACGGAGAATGAGAAAGAGAACAAAATCCATAAGAAATTATTGATAAATATATGATGCTGAGTTTTTTTTTTTTTTAATAATTGAGAAAAGTGAGAATCATCAAGTAAAAAGAAGAAATAAAAAAGTTTGCTCCCATCCAACTAAACTGGAAAACATTATATATACTTTTTTTTAGAACTCAAGGACACAGTTAACCTATAGAACAGATCCTGTTCAAGTAAGGTCATCATTATATTTGTTTTTTGATAAGAGATAATTCTATTGAGATGGAAAAAGCATGCAACAAAAGAGGAAGGATGACAAGCACAAAACCATACAAGGCAAGGAATGGGATGCCATTAAGACAAGAAATTCCAACTTCTGAATCACTGCACAAAGCTTGGTCTTTATTTTATTTGTTTCCTTCTGCCAAGATCTAACAAAAGTAAAGGGCTTTCTGAGAGAACCCTATAAGGAAAGAACTCCTTTTGGTTTCCCATCAATGACAACCAAAAAGCTAAGGGTATAAATATTTTTTTTTTTATGAATAAACCAACTTTCATTGAGAAAAAATCGAATACAAGGGTATACAAAAAAAACCAGCCCACAAAAAGGCCTCCCTTAAAGGAATGGCCGCCAACTCAAAATGATAGAACCTAGAGTATAATTACAAAAAGCCTTGGACATTGAGGCCCAAAGAGAAACATAGAATCTAGTAAGGGCCCATACATCAGAAGAATCTCTCTCAGTACCACGAAAAACCCTATTGCTTCTATCGCCCCAAAGACCCCATAAAACAGCAGACACCCCAGCTAACCATAAAAACCTCCCCTTATCGCGAAACGACGGATGGAGGAGGAACTCATGGATCATCTCCCTGTAGTCTCTAAATCGTCTCTCCTGAATCCCGAACGCATCATAAAAGAAACTCCACACCGAACGGGCAAACTGGCAATTCCACAGGATATGGTCCAAATCTTCCTCTGCCTTCCGACATAAGATGCAACAAAACTCTGAACCTACCTCATTATTGGCCTTTATGTGGACTAACTGGAAGACTACCCTCCAAGAAACTTTTCAACCTCTTGACCAAGCCTTCAGCAACGATCATATGGACACAAATTGTAAGACTAATTGATGTATCAATGAAAAGTTCTTGTTTCCTTTTTCCTCAAAAAAATTAATATTACCCAGGGACTTCCAAAGCATTAGCTTTCTTGGAATGAAAGTAATGGTCTCATTCATTTTTCTGTCCACGGTACCTATGTGAAAAGAGTCTTCATAATCATGAGATCTCCTTTTTGTGAGAAAATATTAAATAATTTACGCTATAACAGTTTTGGCCCCGTGATAACACAAACAAGTGGTCCAAGCCACTGGGAAGGAGGATTTTATATCATAGTGCCTAAAAGACTAAAGATTCAATCCAATAAATTCACTCGAATATAAGCAATTGGAGATGATATCAAATTAGTACCAACATGATGCATGAACCAAAAATATCAATTAGCATAGGTAGGAGTAGGACATGAATATATTTTTAGTTCACAAGGAAATTTTCAGCAATAAGGAAAGAAGGACTCATAATATAGAGGCAAATACCAGAGCAATGTCAATGCTGGTTACACGAAGCAGCTCATCAGGACAAACAAGATACCCCAACAATACCCACTCCCGATAGGAGGTGACATTTGCAAGATCTTGTGCTCTCTGCACAGGAAGTGGTTGAACAAATCGGAAGAATAAATAAATAAAAAATTACTATATTGGAAGAATAAATAATAAACACTACACAACTTCAAGAGGTTTCTAACTAGCAGTAGTAAGAAATAGAAAGATCATCCAAAGAGAGGTTGGTTTACCATTGGATGAGCTGAATTAGTAAGTATGTCTGGATATCGAGGGTGATATGGACTTAAAAATCCTTCATTTCTAAGTTTTCTTGTATCTGTTGACAGAAAAATAATAGGACCCACTGCCTCTAAGACCTGAAATAGACAAATAGCAAACTAAGGATTGCATTAACAACTCTTCACAAGTTCCAAACTCTACATTCAATGCTTGAAATGAACAGAGAAGAGGAAAGCAAAAGAACCTTACTTCAAATTAAAACCTAAAGATAACATCAAAACGAATCATACTTATTCAACGAATCAAAATTTGGTTCCAAATATGCTAGATATAAATTCAGTAAAAAACACTCATGAACATTTATGATGGAGCCAATAACTATGAATAACCTCAGAATATTATTGATATCTCAAGCCAAAGGCTATAAGCCTTTAAATAGGCTTTACAAAGGGCAGATAAGCCTAACCAACTAACTAACTAATAAACAGAAGGCCACATGCCAGCCACATGGCTTTTAAGAAAATAGAAACTAACACATAAAACTCTAAGCCATTAATCGGCTACATCAACTTTCCCCCCTTTACAAAATAACTCGACCACGAGTTATGAGGCGAGCACGAACTCATCTGGAGGTTTGTAGGGGGAGATATCCGAGATGTTGAAGGTTGGATTGATGTTGTATTCAGATGGTAATTGAACTCAATAAGCATTATCTCCAAATCGTTCTAAAATAGGTACTGGACCAATCTTCTTCTCCTTGAGCTTGTTGTATGTGCCGGTTGGGAAACAACTTTTCTGCAGATGAATCATCACAAGATCTCCAATGGAAAATTCTTGGAATCGCCTTTTGTTGTCAGTTGTTGCTTTATATTTCGCCGTTTGTTCCTCAATCTGTTTGTGGACTTGATGATGGAGCTCCCGAATCCTGTCCGCCATTTCCTCTGCTTCAGGACTAAGAGTAACAGAAGAAGGAAGATTTGTTAAGGAAGATGAGTGTACACAAGCTCAAATGGGGACTTCCCTGTGGTTCGGTTTTTCATGTGGTTGTATGCGAATTCAGCCTGCGCCAAGTTCATGTCCCATTGTCGTGGTTTCTCTCCGCTCAAGCATCGAATGAGATTTCCCAAAGTTCTATTGGTGACCTCGGTTTGACCATCCGTTTGCGGGTGGCTTGTAGTGCTATACTTGAGAGATGTATTAAATTTCTTCCATAGAGTCTTCCAAAAATGACTCAAGAATTTAACATCTCGGTCAGAAACAATGGACTTTGGGATTCCATGTAACCGAACAATTTCGCGAAAGAACAAAGTGGCAATGTTGATGGCATCCGAAGTTTTCTTGCAAGCCAGAAAGTGTGCCATTTTACTATAGCGATCTACAACTACCAATATGGTATCAAATCCTCTTTGGGTACAAGGGAGACCAAGAATGAAGTCCATCGATAAATCTTCCCAAATTTGTTCAGGAATTGGAAGAGGGGTATATAGTCCAGTGTTTTGGACGTTTCCCTTGTATTTTTGACAAGTGTAATAGCGGGTAACATAATTCTGAACATCTTTTCGCAGTTGTGGCCAATAAAACCTTTTTTCCAGAATGGATAAGGTCTTATCTCGACCTAGATGTCCAGCAAGGCCACCCGCGTGGGCATCTTTGAGTAATGCTTCACGTAAAGAAGAGTAAGGAATGCACAGAGAGTCATTTTTAAAAAGAAAGCCATCAACCAAATGAAATTCCCCTGCTGGTCTATGCTCGGTGCAACATTTCCAGATTGAACTAAAATCTTTGTCATTAGCATATGATTCTGGAAGATTGTTGAATGCAACAATTTCTCCTGAGGATGGTTAAAAGGTTGGTCTTTCGACTCAAGGCATCAGCCACTTTATTAGTAACACCCGAGGTGTGTTTAATCACAAAATCAAAGCGTCGAAGGTAAGACAACCACCTAGCATGCATCCTACTTATGGATTTCTGAGAATTTAAAAATTTAAGGGAGAAATGGTCTGTGTATAGAACAAATTCCTTGCATAATAGATAGTGTTCCCATTGTTTTAGAATCATAGGTTGACCACCTTTGCCTTGATGTACTTAGTTTTTCACTAAAATATTCAATAGGATGGTTATTTTGAGAAAGTACTGCACCAACTCCTATACCTGACGCATCAATAGCGATTTCAAAAGGGAGATCAAAGTTGGGAAGAGTTAGGACCGGACTGGTTATCAATTTTTCTTTTATAATTTTGAAGCTTTGGTTTTGGTCTTGGCTCCACAAGAATTGTCCTTTTTTCAAACAGTTTGTCAACGGAGCCACAATAGTACTGAAACCTTTGATAAACTTTCTGTAAAAAGAAGCCAATCCTAGAAAACTTTGTAGTTCCTTTATGGTCTTTGGTTCCCTCCATTCCTTTATAGCTCTTGTCTTAAGAGGGTCCATTTTAATGGTGTTGTGGCTAATAATGTACCCTAGAAATGATATCTCCTCAGTAGCAAATAAACACTTCTTTAAGTTAATCACTAGGGCATTCTGTTGTAAGGTATCAAAAATGATTCGAATATGGTTTAAGTGTTCCGAAGAGTCATGACTGTAAATCAGGATATCATCAAAATAAACTACTACAAACTTGTTAATAAAAGGGTGAAATACCTGGTTCATTAATCGCATGAAGGTGCTAGGAGCGTTAGAAAGGCCAAAAGGCATGACTAGCCACTCGAAAAGTCCTTCATTTGTCTTGAACACAGTCTTCCACTCGTCCCCAGGTTTTATTCGAATCTGATGATACCCGCTTTTGAGGTCAATTTTGGAAAAGACCGTCGCCTTACCTAATTGATCCAACAAATCGTTTATTCGAGGAATTGGAAATCGGTATTTGATAGTTATCTTATTGATAGCCCTGCTGTCGACGCACATTCACCAAGAACCATCCTTTTTAGGTGTCAAAAGAGCAGGTACCGCGCAGGGACTCAGGCTTGGCTGAATATGCCCTTTGTCCAGCAATTCCTGGATTTGATCATGGAGAATTTGATATTCCTTTGGGCTCATCCTATAGTGTGGCAGATTAGGTAATGTTGCTCCTGGAAAAAATTCAATAGTATGTTGTATGTCTCGGAGGGGTGGCAAAGTAGATGGAACATCTATAATACTGGGGAATTCATCTAATAAGTTATGCACTTTACTTGGAACAGTAGTAGAGGTATTAGTAGCATCAAAATCTTTAATAACTAGGCCCAAGATAGGAGTTTGTTTATTATCAAGGAAATTTTTTCCAGAAGAGAGACTGAAAAGTTGACCTTTTTTGGTGGTTGGCGTTGCTATATGCTTGAATGGATTAAGAGGAAGAAGAACAACCTTTTTGCCCATCCAAGAAAACTCATAAGTATTGTCCCGTCCTTTGTGAAGAGCCTGTACATCATATTGCCAAGGTCTACCAAGGAGTATATGACATGCGTCCATATCTAGCACATCACACACGATTTGATCCTTGTAGCTTGCTCCAATAGATAATGGTATGGTACAGGTTTGAGTTACCAGCACCACCCCACCCTTTTTTATCCAGCTTACTTTGTAGGGTGCCGGATGGGGGCTTACTGCCAAGTTCAAAGTGGAAACCAATTTGCTGGCAACCACGTTTTCTGTGCTACCACTATCAATAATTATATTGCAAATCTTTCCATTAACGGTGCATCTTGTTTTGAACAAGGAGTGTCTTTGATAGCTTGGCTCATGTTTTGGGGCTAAAAGAATGCGTTGAACAACCAAAGACAAGGGGTCACCCTCATCCGGTTCAAGAAAATCAGTATCTTCCTTCAAATTTGTTTCATCATTTTCTTCTTGAAAATCCACTGTGTCAGCAATGGCTAATGTTTTACGCTGAGGACATTCATTAGGCAAGTGCCCAGTTTGGTTACAGCGGAAGCATTTTCCCAAAGTAGGTTTCGAATATGTGTTTGTATTCCTTTTTGGACCTGTCTCCTTATTCATTCCTGTGTCAATTTGCTTGCCTTTTGTACCTGTCAATGAGGTCTGGGATGTGTTCTTGTCTATTGTAGTGTTTCTTGGATTGAAAATGGATGGTTCTCCCGCATTCCTCCTTGTGTATTGTCTTTTGAACCTGTTAGCGATGTGTTCCTCAGTTGTAGCAGCTGCGGTAATAGCTTCATTCAAGAAAGCTATAGGTTGTAAAGAAATTCTTTCTTGAATATCCGTGCGTAGACCTCCCTTGAATCTTGCAACCAAGCATTGTTGATTTTCTCCAAGATTCGTCCGAGCCCCCAATCTATGGAACTCCTCCGTGTACTCCATCACCGTGCATGCTCCTTGGCGGCAGTTTTGGTATTGGGTGTATAATATTTGTTCAAAATTAGTTGGAAGGAATTTGTCTTTCATCATCCTTTTCATTCTTTCCCATTTTCTTATTGGCCTTTTCCCAAATCGCTGGCGATTGATTTCAAGTTGGTCCCACCATGCTTGTGCTCCCCCCTTTAATTTGAGGGCTACTAATTTTACCTTTTTTGATTCCGGAGTATTCATGTAGTCGAAAAAATTCTCCACATGGCGTATCCATTCCAAGAATGCTTCAATTTCCATTTTACCATTGTAAGTTGGATGTCCACCTTCATTTTGAAATCGCTTTCTTGTTTATGGTAAAACATTCTTGCATCATCTCTTCCTTCCAGGTGGCCACACATTGGAAACTCTTGATGACCATATGGATGGTAAGGAATTCTTGCATCTTCTTTTCTTTCCGCATGATCATACCTTGGATTTTGTTGATAAAGGATTCTTGGTTCTCTATCGTCCCCACTTGAAGATTCTGACCAGTCTTGATACCTTCGATATAACATATTTTTCTTAAGTTCTTGGTATCTTTTATGCGTCATTTCCCATTCTTGGTATTTTGTTGGAGCTGCAACCCAATCTTGGGCTATCTTTTGTTCACCAAAACACCTTTCCTGCTGGAATTTGGTTCTGTCTTCATGATGGTTCGTCATCTTGCTGCTAATTTGGTTCTGTCTTCATGATGGTTCGTCATCTTGCTGCTTTCTCCTTGATGTGTTTGTGTTTCTTTTCCCCTATTTGTCTGTACTTCCGGATTTATTGTCAATTGTTCGGTCTGAATGCCAATCTTTTCCCATATTAGCTTTAGGATTTTCTTGATCTCACGCACATTGTCTTCAACTGACAGCAAGCGTGCAATTGTCTCTTGTGGTGAGAGGACGGGGTAGATTCCGCCTCTTTATCAACCAAAGAAGGATCTCCACTTAAATTAGTCGAGACTTTCTTGGTTGTCATGGTAAAAGATGTCCCGATAATCGAGCGCTCTGATACCAATTTGATGGAGCCAATAACTATGAATAACCTCAGAATATTATTGATATCTCAAGCTAAAGGCTATAAGCCTTTAAATAGGCTTTACAAAGGGCGGATAAGCCTAACCAACTAACTAACTAATAAACAGAAGGCCACATGCCAGCCACATGGCTTTTAAGAAAATAGAAACTAACACATAAAACTCTAAGCCATTAATCGGCTACATCAATTTATTTGTATACATCATAGCTATAAACCATTCAGTGCAATCTTCTCAAAATTATAGAAGAAAAGAAAAGAAAAACTTGCTCCAGTCTTCAAAATCACATACGGTTATGGTAAATGAACAAAATAACTATTTTAGATAAATATCATATCCTTTTTCTATATTCCTTTTCCTTGTTATTCTATATGTTGAGACTACAATTCAAGCTTGGCTACAAGAATTTATCACAGGCGACGTACAGCTTTTTGGTCACTGTAGCTAAAATAGTTAACAACAGAGACCATCTTACAGCATTTTCAAATCTTCCAGGGTTAAACTATAAAATTTTGAGGACCAAAGGGAACTATTTCTCAGACCTCATTGATTAAAAAAAGATATTTGTCCTTTCTTTGGTTTGCTTGGTAAGATATCTACTATTTGTTTGCACTATTTCCATCTTTTTCAGACATATCATGTATAGAATTTTGGGTAAATTACAAGTTGGCCCCAAAATTTTGACGTTGTGTTTAATAAGTCCTTGAACTTTAAAAAATATTTAATAAGTTTCAAAACTTTTAACCACCATGGATTGACCCCAGTGGTCAATAAGGGCCAATATAAAAAATAAAGGACTAAGAGGGAATGGGGTTCAAGTCATGGTAGCCACCTACCTAGGATTTAATATCCTACGAATTTCCTTAACAACCAAATGTAATAAGATCAAGTGGTTGTCCCATAAGATTAGTTGAGGTACGGGCAAGTTAGTCCAAACACTCACGAATATTAAAAAAAAACGATTTCCTAAACTTTAAATATCATGTCTAATAGGTCCCTAAACTTTAAACGTTGTCTAATAAGTCCCTCGACATTTAACTTTGTGTCCAAAAGTTCCTAAACCTTAAAAAGTGTCTCATAAATTAGGAATCTATTAGACACAAAGTCGAAAGTTTGGAGACCTATTAAATACATAATTAAAAGTTTAGCAACCTATTAGATATTTTTTGAAGTTCAAGAACATTAGTCGTGACGATGAAAGATTAGGGACTTTAATAGATACTTTTTACCTCTGATCATTTTCCGAAAGTTTAAGGAGCTCAGGCTTGATAGACTGCAGCGTTCTATCTCTGATCATTTTTCGATATCCCTGTCCATAGGAGTCATGAAATGGGGCCCCTCTCCTTTTAGATTTGAGAACATGTGGCTTGAGAACCCGGACTTCAAAAAGAACATGGAAATATGGTGGAAGGAGATGAATCGACCAACTAGGCTAGCTTTAGATTTATGTCTAAGTTGAAAGGTCTGAAAGATCACATCAGGGCGTGGAATAAAGATGTTTTTGGCAATCTCAATGAGAAGAAAAACAGCATCCTTCGGAGGATTGATCAACTAGATGCTCTAGAGAAACAAGGCACCATCCAGCCCCAAGAGATTGACGAGACAGCCACTTTAAGATCTTCCTTGCTTGAAATGTCCATGAATGATCAGAGAAGGCTAAGCCAAAAATGTAAAATTAAATGGTTGAAGGAAGGAGACGAAAACACTTCTTTTTTCCACAGGTGGGCCTCTACCATGAAAATCAAAGCGTACATAGCAGCCTTAGAGAACCAAGATGGCAGTTTCTTATCCTCGGAAGCAGAAATAGAGAGGGAGATCACTCAGTTTTACAGTAAATTATATACCAGAGAAGATAGCCCTCAGTTTGTCTTGGATAACATTAATTGGGCTATGATTGATGAGCAGAGTAGCGCCTCGCTTGAAATTCCCTTCAGTGAAGGAGATATACAGTGTTGTTAAAGGGACAGGTAATCAAAAAGCCCCCGGCCCCGATGGTATGACTGGAGAATTTTTCAAAAACTTCTGGAACATCTTGAAGCCTGACTTAGTAGAGGCGTTCCACGAGTTTTTCAAAAATGGTATCATCAACAAAAGGACAAACAAGACGTACATATGTTTGATCCCAAAGAAGCAAAAGGCATCTAATGTTCAGGATTTTAGGCCTATTAGCTTGGTTACATCCTTATACAAAATCAAAATCATAGTGAAGGTCTTTGCTGACAGATTGAAGAAAGTTCTCCCTCAGACTATCAGTGATTGTCAAGTTGCCTTTGTTCATGGTAGACAAATCTTAGATTCGATTCTTGTGGCTAACGAAACTTTGGAAGAGTATAGAGTCGACAAGAAAGAAGGCCTCTTGATGAAACTTGACTTGGAGAAAGCCTACGATAAGGTTAGTAGGGAGTTCCTCGATGCCATCCTTGCTCTCAAAGGCTTTGGCAAAACTTGGAGAAATTGGATTAGGGGATGCCTCTTGGATGCCAGCTTCTCAATTATTATTAATGGTAAACCAAGGGAGAAGATCCAAGCTTCTAGAGGGCTTAGACAAGGGAATCCTCTCTCCCCCTATCTTTTCACTATTGTGGGTGATGCCTTGAGCCGATCTATTCAATATTGCATTGAAAGAAACATCTTGAAAGGCCTTGTGGTGGGTAAAAACAGAATTGAGGTTGCCTTGCTTCAGTATGCCAATGATACCTTGATTTTCTGCCCAAATGTAGAAGAGATAATGGATAAATGGTGGGAGATTTTGAAGATGATCTTAGATGGGGCGGGCTTAACCATGAATCTTGCCAAAACCTCTATCATAGGGATCAACATTGGTGTAGTCCGTAGGCATGCTTTAAATCTTTAGTCTTTTATTTTTAAGTCGTGTGACAATCACATGCTTTGTAACTACTTTAGTTATGATCCTTGCCTATTTAAAGTCAAGTGATCATCAATAAAGAGGGATCATTATTATTGTGTTACAAGATTAGTCCACGGCTACACCATAATTGGTATCAGAACGTGTGAATTTTGGGCGCTTCCTCGATGGCATCCAAGAAGGTCTCAACCAGTGTAGGTGGAGACTCAACATCGACGGGCAAAGAGGCGGAGACTATCACCGTCCTCTCACCACAAGAAACAACTGCACGCTTGCTGTCAGTCGAAGATGATGTGCGTGAGATTAGAAAAATCCTAGAGATGATGTGCGTAAAGATGGGCTGCAAGATTGGCCAGCAAGTTTCCGAAGCTCAAGAACATGAGAATGTAGGGAAAAGACCACAAGAACTTCAGAAGGAAGGTGGCAGAACTAAATATTGGCAAGATAGGCAAATTTTTTAGGGGAAAACATCTCAAGAAAATAGTGACAACACCAAGAATACTCCAAGAACAGCATTCAGGATTTCAAGAATTCAATAACAACCCTTTATATAGAAGGCAAACAGATTGGGGTGGAGATATTTCGAGTGTCGAAGAATATGAAGAGATTCAAAGAGAGGAGAGAAGAAATTTTAGGCATCAACAACACCAAGAAAGTGACTTCAAGATGAAGATCGACATTCCAACCTACGGGGGGAAAATGGACATAGAAGTCTTCCTTGAATGGATTAAACATGTGGAGAGTTTCTTCAATTATATGAGTACACCCGAGACAAAAAAAGTCAGGTTGGTAGCCTTAAAACTAAAAGGTGGAGCTCAAGCGTGGTGGGACCAATTGGAGATAAATCGACAAAGATATGGGAAAAGACCAATTCAAAGTTGGGAAAGAATGAAGAGACTAATGAAGGAAAGATTCTTGCCCCTCAATTTTGAACAAATCCTATATGATTAGTATCAAAATTGCAGGCAAGGGACAAGAACCGTTCTTGAATATGCTGAGGAGTTCCATCCGTTGGGCGCAAGAACTAACCTTGTTGAAAGTCAGCAACGCCTAGTGGCAAGATTCCGAGGGGGACTACGATATGACATCAAAGAACAGTTGGTACTTCAACCAATTGGGCACCTAAATGAAGCTATCTCCGCTGCAGCAACAATTGAGGAGCAATTAGCTAATCGCTTCAAGAGAACTTATTCAAGAAGATCCGTAGGAGAGCAAGGCAATAATCTTACTAAATCTATGGTCGGAGACAAGTTGCCGCAACAAAATGTAGCAGTAGCCCTTAAGGGGAAACAGGTAGATACCAATGCTTCACGAGACACAAGCAAACGAACCACCAATACCTATTCCAGACCAACTCTTGGGAAATACTTTCGATGCAATCAAACGGGCCATTTGTCAAATGAATGTTTTCAACGCAGAACATTAGCTATTGCAGATAATGTTGAATTTCAAGAAGATGAAATTGAAGATGATACCGAAGACAATATAGACTTTCTTGAGCCTGATGAGGGAGATCCAGTATCTCTAGTAATTCAAAGATTACTTCTTGCCCCTAAAACAGACCACAGCTACCAGAGACATGCCCTTTTCAAGACCCGCTGCACCATCAACGGTAAGATATGCAATGTCATAATAGATAGTGGCAGCACGGAGAATGTAGTAGCAAGCAAACTCGTGTCTTCTTTAAACCTTCCACTGCATCCTCATCCAACACCATATAAAGTAAGTTGGATCAAGAAGGGTGGTGAAGCACAGGTGACCCATACTAGCACAATTCCTTTATCCATTGGGGCAAGCTACAAAGACCAAATTATTTGTGACGTGTTGGATATGGATGTTTGTCATATCCTTTTGGGACGTCCGTGGCAATATGATGTGCAAGCAACGCATAAAGGACGTGACAATACTTATGAGTTCCTGTGGATGGGCAAGAAAATTGTTCTTTTACCAATCAACCCAACCAAGCAACTCAGCAACAACAATCAGTCTTCTAAAAAAGGTCAGCTATTTACTATAACCCCTAGAAAATCATTTTATTCTACAAAACAGTTACCAATCCTTGGATTAGTTGTTAAGAACTTTTCTGACCACGATACTATTGATCCTATTCCTTCGGAGGTACATACATTGCTCCAAGAATTCTCGAAGATAGTGGACAACCCGGTTGATCTTCCCCCATTGAGAGACATACAGCACGCAATCGACTTCCTACCCGGTGCAACACTTCCTAATTTACCTCATTACAAAATGAGCCCAACTGAGTACCAGATTCTTCCCAACCAAATTCAAGAACTTCTGGATAAAGGCCATATTCAACCTAGCCTCAGCCCTTGTGCAGTACCTGCTCTTCTCACGCCCAAAAAGGATGGTAGTTGGCGCATGTGTGTCGACAGTCGAGCCATCAATAAGATAACAATTAAATATCGGTTTCCTATACCGAGGATCAGTGACCTTTTGGACCAGTTAGGTGGCGCCACAATCCTCTCCAAGATTGATTTGAAGAGTGGGTATCACCAAATCCGCATACGACCTGGAGATGAATGGAAAACGACTTTCAAGACAAACGAGGGCCTCTTTGAATGGCTTGTTATGCCCTTCGGTCTGTCTAATGCCCCTAGCACCTTCATGCGCTTAATGAACTAGGTACTCCTTCCCTTCATCAATAAGTTTATTGTGGTATATTTTGACGACATTTTAGTTTATAGCCGAGACCTTCCTGAACATTTAGGTCATATCCAAACTTTGTTCTCAGTTCTTGCAAGTAATACCCTAGTTATCAACCTCAAAAAATGTCTTTTTGCAACTTCTGAAATATCTTTCCTCGGCTACATCATTGGGAAGAATGAGATTCGAATGGATCCTATGAAAACTAAAGACATTAGGGAGTGGGAAGAACCTAAATCCATCAAAGAATTACAAAGTTTTCTAGGTCTCGCTTCTTTTTACCGTAAATTCATTCGAAAATTTAGCACTATTGTTGCCCCTTTAACCGATTGCCTAAAAAAGGGAAAACTTTTTTGGGGAAGTTCTCAAACAAGAAGTTTTAAGAACATCAAAGAGAAACTGACTGGTGATCCGGTGCTAGCATTACCAAACTTTGACTATCCTTTTGAGGTGGCAGTAGATGCTTCGGGCATAGCATTGGGGCTATACTTTCCCAACATAAACATCCCATTGAATTTTTTAGTGAAAAACTTAGTCCTTCACGACAAAAATGGTCCACATATGAACAAGAACTTTACTCCCTCGTTCGTGCCTTAAAACAATGGGAACACTACCTTTTGGGAAAGGAGTTTGTCTTATTCACCGATCATTTTTCCCTTAAGTATTTAAAGAGTCAAAAGTCCATTAGCCGAATGCATGCTAGATGGCTTTCTTTTCTTCAGAGATTTGACTTTGTTATTATACATACATCGGGCAAAACTAACAAAGTTGCAGATGCGCTAAGCCGCAAGGCTAACCTTCTCACCATCCTAAAAGGAGAAATAATTGCTCTAGATCACCTCCCTGATACTTATGCCAATGACCAAGACTTCGCTATGATCTGGAAAAGTTGTGAAGATCATGTTCCAGTGGGGGACTACCACATGGTCGATGGTTTCCTCTTCAAGGATAACGTTTTATGCATTCCACACACATCCTTACGCGAAGCACTAATTAGAGATGCTCATGCGGAAGGTCTGGCAGGACACTTTGGCCGAGACAAGACAATGTACACACTTGAACAACGATATTATTGGCCACAGCTCAGAAAAGATGTAGCCAACTTTATCAAACGATGCTTTACATGCCAAACATCTAAAGGCCAATCTCAAAACACTGGATTATACACTCCTTTACCTATACCCGAGCACATATGGGAAGATCTTTCCATGGATTTCATCCTTGGTCTTCCACGCACGCAAAGGGGTTGTGACTCAGTTTTTGTGGTGGTCGATAGATATAGCAAGATGGCACACTTTTTAGCTTGCAAAAAGACATCCGATGTCGTTCACATTGCTAACTTATTCTTCAAAGAAATAGTTAGGCTCCACAGCATTCCAAAAACAATAGTATCAGACTGAGATGTCAAATTTCTCAGTCACTTCTGGAAAACCTTATGGAAGAAGTTCGATACAACTCTAAAATACAGCACCACAAGCCATCCTCAAACCGATGGGCAAACAGAGGTCATTGTTCGCACATTAGGTAATCTCATTCGATGCCTAAGTGGGGAGAAGCCAAAGCAATGGGACCTCACACTAGCTCAAGCAGAATTTGCCAATAACCATATGAAGAATAGAACAACAGGGAAGTCACCGTTTGAATTAGTTTACACTAAACTACCTCGACTAACTATAGACCTAACTAATGTTCCTTCTTCGGTTGATTTTAGTGTGGAAGCAGAAGAAATGGTTGAGAGAATTACCGAGCTGCACAAACAAGTCAGGGACCATATCGAGAATCAAACATACAAATACAAAGCAACTGCGGATAAGAAACGTCGCCCCAAGGAGTTCAAAGTTGGTGACCTTGTTATGATCCATTTAAGAAAGAGTCGTTTCCCTGTAGGGACATACAACAAATTAAAGCAGAAAAAGCTTGGACCATTCTCAATTTTGGAAAGATTTGGTGATAATGCTTATAGAATTGATCTTCCAACCGATTATCACATTAATCCCACTTTCAATGTGGCTGATTTGTATACCTACCACCCACCGAATGATTTTACCTTGGCTACCTAAACTCGAGGACGAGTTCTTTTGTAAGGGGGGTAGTTTGGTGTAGTCCGTAGGCATGCTTTAAATCTTTAGTCTTTTATTTTTAAGTCGTGTGACAATCACATGCTTTGTAACTACTTTAGTTATGATCATTGTCTATTTAAAGTCAAGTGATCATCAATAAAGAGGGATCATTATTATTGTGTTAAAAGATTAGTCCACGGCTAGACCAAACATAAATGCAAATAAGGTAAAAGACAGGGCGGATAAAATGGGCTGCAAAGTTGAGAACTTCCTAATTAACTATCTTGGATTTCCCCCGGGAGGGAATCATCATAGGCTCGCGTCCTGGGACCCTTTGTTGGATAAGTTCAATGCTAAATTGGATGTGTGGAGGCACTTTCTTTTATCCAAGGGTGGTAGAGTTACATTGGCTCAATCGATCCTCAATAGCCTCCCAATTTACCACTTTTCTTTGCTTAAAGCTCCAAAGGCGGTGATAAAGAAGATGGAAAAGATCATTAGAGATTTTGTCTGGAGTGGTGGATCCTACAAACCAGGCAGCAACGTTGTTAATTGGGAGTAGACAGCCTTGCCAACCTATCATGGGGACTTGGCGGTGGGATCTCTAACTTATTGGAATGTGGTCCTCCTTACTAAATGGTTATGGAGATTTACCCAAGAAGAGGACTCCCTTTGGAGGAAGGTAATTGCCAGCATCTATGGAGTTAAATCCTTGGGATGGAAAGCAGAGAACTCGATCAAGACAAAAGGGAGAAGGTTTTGGCCCAAAATTGACAGAAACTTCTCTCAATTTCACAAATTTGCTAGATTCCAAGTTAATTGTGGTAAAAGAATCAGGTTTTGGGAAGACATTTGGTGTGACTCCCGCCTTCTTAGTTCAATCTTCCCCGATATCTACCTTATTTCTCAAAAGAAAGAAGCCTCCATCTTTTACTGCTGGACGCTAGCTCTCAAGCTTGGAACCTCGGATTGTGAAGAGGGGTCTTTTTTATCATGAAACCAATAACTGGGTGGCCTTAGTGGAGAAGCTGATTGATGTGCATTTGGGATCTGGGTTGATTTGGAAGCACAAATGCCCCAAAAATGTGAAAGTCTTTCTAAGGTCTCTGGCTTACTGTAGCTTAAACACAGATGATCGACTGCAAAGAAAGTTTAAAAGTTGAACTTTATATCCTTCAAGGTGCAAACTGTGTATAAAAGATAGCGAGGATATTGACCACATCTTTCTTCATTGTGAGTTTGCTAGAAAGGCTTGGGATTTCATTGCTAAGTTGCTGGGTATTTCTTTTTGTATGCCTAAGAGAGTGGAAGATTGGCTCTTTGAGGGTCTGAATGCTTGGAATATGAAGAAGAAGGCTAGAGTGATTGTCGGTTGTGCTTTTCGGGCAACTATGTGGCTTTTGTGGAAGGAAAGGAATGCGAGAACCTTCAAAGATAAGTCTAATTCTATTGATATTTTTTGTAATCTTGTACAAAATACGGCCTCTTGGTGGGTGTCTTTACACAAAAAGTTCTTTTGTAATTACAATCTTCTTATGATTATTAGCGATTGGAAGGCTCTTCTGAGAAGTTTTTTGGGAGGGGTTCTCTATACCCCGACCCTTAGGTTATTTCCCTTTTTTGTGGCAATATATCTCCCTTTGATGTTTCTTAAAAAATAAAAATAAAAAAAATAAAAAAATAAAAAATAAAAAATAAAAACTAAAAAAATTTAAGTCCAAGACCCATTGCACATCATTGTTAAATGGACCACACTGATAAATTTTAATTTACCCTATAAATTTTGTTTCTCATTATGCCCAAAAAAGGACGGCCATTTTGTAAATTGTGTTAGTCAAAATAAAAGTGACGTTAACCTCTCCAATACGTGGGCTGACAAAATTTAGATCTTCTTGCAGTCCTTTCAGAGGTGGATCATATGAGTCAATGAATTGAACCAGCCTGTAACTCGTAAAAAAGAGACATACAATGAATAATTTGTTAGTCTAAATAGAAGAATTGATTTGAAACAATGAAAATTGAGGTCATTATGAAAACAAGTAAAAATACCACCAAAATCAAATGATATATTATTATTTTGGCTAAGCAAATGGCTAACAGTAAGAACAGTGGACGAGTGCCTAAATGACTGGTTACTGAAGCTACGCAGAATCCAAAAATAGATCTTCAGCTAAACGTTATGGTAATCCTCAAACTTGTAAACAATAATTTTTATCCCTCTGAAATTACAAACAATGACAGGCTAAGGTAGGACTAGATAAATATGTCTCCTACCGATGATAAAAATCACAGTCTCGGTCATTTCTCGTCATGGCGTGCAAGAGGTTATAAATCTGAAGCATCATTTTCCTTGGCAACTGTCACGAAACCATTATCAGCAAAATCAAAACTTAACATGTCAACAAAATACCTTTGGTTGCCAACATGTATGGTCGATAAGCTCTTAGATCAATGAAACTGAAACAAAGGGGAAAATAGACTTGTAGTTGACTTGCCTTATGAGCGAACAAGTTAACACGGACGAAGGAACAAAAGAGATCCATAAAAGCATGCAGGATGACTGAATTTTGATGGGGCTGCAAAATACTGTCACAAGTTATTAGAGATAATATACAGAATCATTGCCACTGTTATTCGAGTTACAAGTACACTGGGAAAGTATGATCAAAAAGTGGTGAGACTACAAGTACCAAGTTTTATATACTCATTCAGTGATATTGAGGGTTATCAGCTACAAGAAAGCTCTCCAATAGATTTATATTGGAAAAATAAAGCTCTAGTCAATTATCTGTGTCCGTATATACACTATTTTGTTAACAAGTTTTAGGAAGCTCTCTGAAGTCTACAAGAAATCCTATCTCAAAGCTTAAAAGAACATACGGCCTCTATACACCTAATCTTACCTTCATTTTCAAGGTATTTCTTTTAATTCAAAACTCCTGTCGGATGGCTAGGACCATGTTCAACCACAAAATCACATTGGCTCAAGCTTTGCAGTCCTTTAAGAAATTTGGTGGACTTTTTACGATCTTTCTTGAACAGGATTTGCTCTATAGGTTGTACAACTGTGCCCTTGGGTTCCATGAAGATAACTATTTTTTATAAGGGTAAAAGGGATGTTGAAGATGTGTTGGACAAGGATAGGTTTAGTGACTCCATTTAGGTAACATATAACAAGGAGGAGGAAAAATAAAGCTTCTGCAGTGTCCTGGCCAACTTACCACATGTGCCCCTCAACTAATCTCATTGAGACAACTACCATACCTATAACACTTAAGTTAAGTTGTTAGGAAACCACAAGATGTCTAAGAAGTACGGACACTTTAGTTTGGCTAACGTGTCCATGTCCAATAAGTGTCAGACACTTGGACACTCCGACACTTGTTAGACACGTATCAGACACTTGTTAGCCCAATTGATATGTGACAAAGGCTAGTTGTACAAAGTCAACATAAGTCCATATTGAACACTTGTTTATATTAAATAGACATAATACTAAATGACAAAAATAATAAATTTTAAGAGTGAAATACATCAAACTCATTTTTTTAAGCATACAAATGCTTAAACATATTGATTTTGAATTTCCTTCCTCTATAAAAATGATATGTATTTTTAAGAATGTATATTTTACTAAACGTGTCTATGTCGTGTTGGTGTCTTAGATTTTAAAAAAATGACGTGTCACGATGCCTGTGTCATGTCATGTCTTTGTCTCGTGTCCGTATCCATGTTTCTTATCAAGATGCTAATATCCTGTGTAGGTCCGCCATGGGGCTTAAACTCATTTCTCCAAAATCCCTTTTACATTTTCACTTGCCTTAATGACCACTAAGCCACCCATGTTAGTGATGAACTAGAATTTTTGTAAATGCCACTTCTTTTAATTGTCATTGGCAGCAATAGTTTTGAATTTGACCATTTTCTATCCTTTATAGAGGGAGTTGCCTCTAATTAATTGTCTGTCTGTCTGTACCTTTTTTTCTTTTTCAGAAAGCACTCTAGTCTCTACATACACTTAGGTTCAATATGAAAAAGAAATGAAAAGATCAGAAAGCAAGTTTGTGAATCTGGGTTCTTGTTGAGATTCCTTTGGCTTCATCCACGGGTCTAAGACTGTTTCTTCTCGATGTATGATCATAACAAAGCAATCCTCAGCTACAGCTAAAGACAGTCTCAAAAATTGAATAAGGAAATTTCGGAAGTCCAAGGTTGATTGATTGGAAAGAACTACTTCATATCATTTTTCAATTTATTTTAGACACAGAGTGTTTGAATTTGAAAGCATATGCTTGTTCCTGCTTCTTTACTTAAGTAGAAGAGCGATGGAAATCTTCTGAGGCTAAGGGTTGGCATGGTAATATTTTGATCCTTAAAATCATAACATTGAAATAGAAGTTAAAAGGGAGGAAGAAAAAGATATTTGGCAATAGTTATGGATAAGAGAAGTTATAAGGGAGGGTTGAAGATCAATATTCTTAAGATCTTGAAAAAGCTTAGGGCATCAGGGTCAACTTGGAGTAAACAAGTATACGATATCAAAATGGATAGGGATGAGATAAAAGCCAAAGCCATTAACATTGGGAACAGCTCTCGGCCTCGAATTGGAGTGCCCAAGATAGTATTTTTTGTAATTACTCTGCTGCCTTGATCAATTTTTTGTAGCTCTTTTTGGAGGAGGGATGTCTTATCCCTTTGTCCTTAGGTTGTGGTTTTTGGGGTGGCGTTTGTGAATGAAATATTTGTTTTTCTTCTCCAAAAAAAAAAAACAAAAACAAAACTTTCTTTGGGAGGGCAGGCGAGATACTGAGAAAGTCATTTCATAATTTGGCAAGTGATGAAATGGAAAGAGCCTTTTTTTCTATAAGAAACAATTTCATATTAAGGGAAAGGTTAGGATTGGGTGCCAGAGTTTTTTCTTTCTTTTTCTTTTCCACTTCTTTTTTCTCTTCTTAGCATGTTCAACAAGGGTGAAACTATAAAAGAGCCTTCTACTACATGCATATTGTTGAGGATCCCACGTTAAAGAGATAAGTGGAGACCACAAGTAAGATACATGGGTTACTTCACTCATTGCCAATTGGTTTTGAGATAGAACCCCATATAATCTAATATGGTATCTGAGTCCATAAAACCCAAACAGGTCTTCGGTCTAAGAAAAAAACAAATTGGGATTCGATCCAAAAATGGTGAACCCAAAAAGGCACCATCTTGAGAGGGCATGTTGAGGATCCCACATTGAAAAGATAAGTGGAGACCTCACAAGTTATAAGATACATGGGTTACTCCACTCATTGCCAATTGGTTTTGAGATGGAACCCATGTAATCTAATACATATGTTGGTTTCAAGGTCATTTAACACAAAAATAATACAAGTTGCATACTGAACTTTATATAAATATCAATCTGGCTGGCCAACGTCTTCTGTATATTAAATAGACTATCTTTAAGACTCACCAATAAAGTTATGACTGTACTACTAATGTCCAGTATAAGCCGCAAAGCCTGTTCTCGAAAAGCCATCAAATCAAGCAGCAACTGTTAACGAAAAAGGAAACTGTTACAATTCATAGTATATGCTTGAAATCAAACAGAGGAAAAGAAAATAAACAATTGAAATGGCATAGCAACCAACTTGCAAGCTCTATTTTAGATTGTTATTAATTATTGTGAAGTCACGAGTGTTGAGAGTATAAAGAGTTCATACGAAAATCTGCATGTAACTTTTCTTATAAAAAAAAATCTAGATGCAATTAACCTAAACAAACACAGCTGCCAGTATTTTAATTTGAACTTGCAAATATCAGATGAATGCTGGCTAAAGAACAACCAAATCTTACCTGAACCCATGGTTCCAGACTTTGCATATGAAGTTCAGCACTATCATTGATAGCATCTAGAGCAATTTTATCAACCTGAGCCAATATTGCGTTCAGGTTAAATAGTACTGTACAATTAAAAAGGACAGATAGGAAACATATGCGCCCTAGCGAAAAGGACAAATATAAATGAAATCTTACACGTTCAAGTTGTAATTTGCTAAAATGCTCCGGAAATTTTTTCGAGAGCAATATGCAAATCCGTGGATGGTTGGGGAAAACTCCTGCTTTCCAAAATGCTTCAGAAAATACATGAGCAATTGGATCGGGATAGTCTAAGATTTGGTTCAACCTATATATTTTAGCCATAAGACCATCTGCAACTTCAATAAGCTGGTACACCCACTGAACATTCAAACCCTTAAGGGACCCAACTGAAATGGGGTTCTGGCCATCATGGGCAGCATTCCTAGTGCCCCGAGTTGCAACTGGAGAAGTCGTATCTGGCCCCAAGTACTCGGTCCATCTCGATTGATCATCCTCCCTTGTTCTATTATTGGTGGGTGATAAAGAAGGATCCTGAACCGAATACCGTTGTCTTGATTTCGCCATTGATTAGAAAATCTGCGATTACAATGTGGGGTAGTTGAAAACCAAATATTAAGTGTAACGACAAAATTCAATGCTCATTCTGTGAATACTAGAGAGAAATCATGAAAGGAGAAAAGAGATTAATTCCACAGCACTAATTGCAGTGTGTCTAATTGCTTTATGTTCTTTAATCTTTCCAGCTTCACGGGTCAACAGTGAGTGACAAGACTTCGTCCAGGTAAAGGGAGGTAGCAATACATCGAAAACTAAACCACAAATAGCAAATCCAACCTAAGCAAATAAACAGCCGCAAGCAACAGTTTCCATGTTCTTTAGAAAATCCTTCCTCTCTTCAAGCTTCTGTAAAACCAATGTTTTGTTTCGCGCAGAAGCTCTTATAATTGGGAAGCTCAACGTTGAATTCCATGAAAACAGTTTAAAGGGTACAAACAGCTCCCTCCCAACAGTGCTCACGTCGAATTAAATTGGGAAAAACAATCAAATTCTCCTCCCCCCATCAAGGCGCATTATGACAAACAAAAACAAGACGAGACAAAACAAAAGCCAAACAGAGAGACAGAGAGACAGACCTCGTTAAGCTCGAGCTCCGACAGAGAAGCAGCTCAAGTGAGCATGAAGCCGAGCTCAGATCCAAGTTCTGAATGGAATGGCGAAGAGGGTTGAAAGGGTAGTTGGTTCAGTACTTGATGGAGGAAAAAGAAGGAGAAAAATTACAGTGAAATGGAGCTGGTGATGACGATGAGTTGAATAATCTGTTCCTTTTGGCTTTCCTTTTCAATTCTCGAGAGTCAATCTCGCGGCCGTTTTTCTGGGAAATTCTATTGAGCTAAAAATGTGAATCTCCTCAGTACTCTGAACTTCACCATTTTCAGTTTTTCACCCTTCGTTTTTAGAAACCTTTCTTTATACTCTACTCTCTGAAAATTGGGTTTTTTTTTCTCTCTTTTTTCTTTAATGGAAAAAAAGAAAGTGATGTGAATATTGGGCATGGCTACGTATGAATTGCGTAATAAATGGAGTTGAAAATTTTTGAAGTGGAAAAAAACTTTATGCTATAAGAAGAAAAAGTAGGTTGGTTTATTAATTTCTAAATTTTACGTTTTAAAAAATGAGATGGAGAAATAAATCATTTTGAGGAAAACACTTGAAAGTAATTTTTTTAAAAAGAATTTTCAAGTATATAATAACTTAGTGTATAAAAACACTTATGATAGGTAACCAAACATATAAACGTTTAGTTAGATATATTAAAAGTACAGTGGTTAGAGTTAGGATATTGAATAAGACAATACTAAATAGCATATCATAAATTATACAAAAAATATATATATATATATAATAATAATAATTAGTGAAAAATACACTTTTGGTCCCTGAGGTTTGGGTTAAGTGACACTTGGGTCCCTGAGTTTTCAAACTCAACAAAAATACCCCTGAGGTTTGAGATAAGGAGCACCTTGGTCACTGCCGTCAAATTTTCTTGTTAACTTTTAACGGTTGTTGACGTGGCACTATTATTTTAATATAAAAAATTATTTTTGTTTTTATTTTTTAAATAAAAAATATTAAAAAATTAAAAAAAATTAATATTTAATTATTTTTTTTATTGTTTCTCTCTTTCTCTCTCATCTTCTTCTTCTCCATCTTCCTTCTTCTCCATCTTCTCCCTCCTTCTTCTTCTTCCTAAGTCCGGCGACCGGCAGCCACCACATGCCGCCGCCGCCGCCGGCCGCCAGCGACTGAAATTTTTTTTTTCTTCTTTCTTCTTCTTCCCTTCTTTCTTCTTCTTCTTCCCTTCTTTCTCCTTCTCTTTTTTTTTTCTTCAATGTTTTTTTTTAAAAAAAATAGAAAAGGGAGGGAGGAGGGTTCCCTCCTCCGTTTCCGGCTCCGGAGACGGAGGAGGGAGGTCCCTCCTCCCTCCCTTTTCTATTTTTTTTTTTAAAAAAACATTGAAGAAAAAAAAGAGAAAAAGAAAGAAGGGAAGAAGAAGAAAGGAGAAAGAAGAAAAAAAAAAAATCAGTCGGCGGCGGCGGCGACGGCGTGTGGTGGCCGCCGGTCGCCGGACTTAGGAAGAAGAAGAAGGAGGAGGGAGAAGATGGAGAAGAAGGAAGATGGAGAAGAAGAAGATGAGAAGAAAGAGAGAAAGAATAAAAAAAATAATTAAATATTAATATTTTATTTTTTTAATATTTTTTATTTAAAAAATAAAACAAAAATAATTTTTTATATTAAAATAATAGTGCTACGTCAGCAACCGTTAAAAGTTAACAGAAAATTTGACGGCAGGGACCAAAGTGCTCCTTATCTCAAACCTCAGGGGTATTTTTGTTGAGTTTGAAAACTCAGGGACCCAAGTGTCACTTAACCCAAACCTCAGGGACCAAAAGTGTATTTTTCCCTAATAATTAAGATGTTTGTATGATTATTTGAGGCATGCTACGATATATCAAACCAAGGAAACTTTAAACTAGACATGACCAAAGAGTATTGTGCTTTATATGATTTGAAGTTGTGTTTTGGCAAACAGTACAATTTTTTTTTTTTTTTGGCATAAACAGTTTTATATTTCTTCTAAAAGGTTTTAAATTAAAATTTCCACCATTTCTATTTATGATATGATAATCATGGAAAAAGAAAAACACCCATAAGCATTTGTACAAACCTACACCCATCCATTTTAATCAATATATTAATGGTTTGTTGTTGGTTTAAATAATATCAATTTAAATACTATTTTGATTGCTTTTGGCTTCGATTTATTTTAGTTACTCTACTTTTAAAACGTTTATTTTGGTCCCAGTAGTTTTGACTTTAGTTCATTTTAATTATTGTACTTTCAAAACGTTCATTTTAGTCCATATGCTTTTAAAAACGGACCAATTTAGTCTTTGTAAAATTGAAGGCTATATTTTATACACAATGAAACCCTTCAATATAAATTGATGACTACATTTCAAGAAATTTAGTAAGTGAAGTGCCATGCTGAAACTATAATCGAAACAAATGAGAACAAAATGAAAATGAAAGACCAAATTGATAACCTTTTAAAAATATAGAGATCAAAATAAACATTTTGAAAATACGAAGACAAAATGAACCAAAGTTAAAACAAGTACGAGGATTTCTTTAAAAAATATATATATATGAGGATCAAAATAGTATTTAAATCAATAATCTATTAATATTTGAACTTTGTGTTTTTTTTTTAGTTTCATTGTCTAAAATTTTCAATGATGTATTTTAGTTCATCAACTTTCAAAGAAAATTCTTTTAGCAAAAGTGCTACTAAAAATGTATTTTGTTTTCTTGAAATGGAAAATACTTGGTATATAGATAAAATCTTAACAACTAAAAAGAAGAAGGGTAGTAAATGAGAAAGCTTTTTTTTATCTCTCCTAGTTGTCAACATGGTGATATGCAGGGAAATTACCGATATAAGTATTTTTCATTTGAAATTATGCATGGTATGTTTATATATATAAGGTTTTAAATGTCAAATATGGATTTGAAAAGAAAAACCAGTAAAATAATATACTATTCAATATTTCAAAGACTGCACCACATTTAGATATAGGGATCAAAATATTAAATTTGAAAACTTGGAGAGGTGAAGAAAACAAGTATGAAAATTTGGGTACCAAAATTGTTTTTTTTTTTTTTTTTTTTTCTGAAAAGTCAAAATTGTATTTAATGTAATTTATTATTATTTTTTTTAAATGTTAGATTTATTTCTATGTGTGTATGTATGATAATTACACAACTTCAAATGAACAGCTAATTATGTCCCCTAAAAGCACTTTTAATTAATGAGGTTATCAAACAGCTTTCATTCTTTTATTTATTTATTTATTTATTTTTGTTTGGAATGTATGGACAATGTCATTATAATGTAGTCACACTTCTTTGTAACTCTAGTGGCAAAAGACACCTTACCTTTATTTATTGCTTGCAGCTTATATCAGATTTTATTGCATTCTCCACATTAACCAAACAAATCTTAATAATTAATGACTAGATTTGATGAGGAAAATCTCACTTGCTATTCTTTTATATATATATATATATATATATATATATATATATATATATATATATATATATATATCACAGCTCGACAAACATAAAATTTATACTAATGATCAAAGGGTATGTGGTTCGAATCTCTCCACACCATATATATGTTGTCAAAAATATATATATACATTTATCTATTTATTGATAAATATAAATAAGTGGAACAGATTGTCAAAAAAAAAAAAAAAAAAAAAAAGTGGAACAAAATAATATAAAGACTCAAGTTTAGTTTGAGGTAGCGGTAGCTTTTAAAATAATTGATGTGAACTGTGCTTTTAAAAAATTCAGCTACTATATGAAGTAAATTAGTGTTTGGTAAATTTCATATTTAAACATGGAAAGTCAAGTTACATTGTTTGGTAAACTAGCATTAAAATGTTGTGAAATAAGTATAATAACCAAAATACACATATTTCAATTAACCACTTGATTGTATTAATATGTACCTTCAAAACTTTTCTAAAATAATTAGGAGGATAATTGTAATGGGTGGCAAAATTAGGGTAAATAATTGCAATTTTAGCAATTTTTTAAAATATTTGCAAATATGGCAAAATTTTTGAATTAATTTTTTATATCCCGATTTTGCCCTTGCGCGCATCTGGTGGTCTCCTCAATTTTTGTTTTGGTAGGTTTCTATCTGATAGAAAGTTTTTCTATCACTGATAAACTTTCTATCAGATAGAAAGTCACTTTCTATCTGATAGAAAGTTCTTTCTATCAGAGAACTTTCTATTTGATAGAAAGTTTTTCTATCACCGATAGAATCTATCAGTGATAGAAGAATTTTCTATCAGATAGAAAGTTGAGAACTTTCTATCAATAGAAAGTTTAGAACTTTCTATCTGATAGAAAATTTTTCTATCACTGATAGATTCTATCGGTGATAGAAAAACTTTCTATCAGTAGAACTTTCTATCTGATAGAAAGTTGAGAACTTTCTATCTGATAGAAAGTTGAGAACTTTCTATCTGATAGAAAGTTTTTCTATCACTGATAGATTCTATCGGTGATAGAAAAACTTTCTATCAGATAGAACTTTCTATCTGATAGAAAGTTGAGAACAAGGTTGGAAGGTGGATCGAGAGGGCAACGAAGCTCAACTCCCAAAATATTCTCAAAGGAAAGCTCCATTTTATACTCAACAAACTCATAACTCAAATAAAACCACAATTTCCTGATTCCAATTTCAAATTCCACACAACAATCTTCTCCTCTCCAAATCACGCTCATTCACTCCTTCGAAATCCGATTTCCCAAGTGAATCCTCACGTTTTCGATTCTCTCCACGCCGCCGCGCCTCCTCGCCGCCGCCACCGCCCTCATCTCCCTCTCCGCTCCTCTGGCTTTTAGATTTACTTTCCCCACCCCGGAAATGGCCGCCCGTGCCCACGACGTCGCCACCTTCAGCATCAAAGGCTCCTCCGCCACCCTCAATTTCCCCGACCTCCTCCACCTCCTCCCCCGCCCCGTCTCCCTCGCCCCTCGCGACGTCCAAGCCGCCGCCGCCAAGGCCGCCCACATGCACAACCTCGACCTCGACGACCACCACTCCCACGTCGACGACGACCTCACCGAGATCATCCAAATCCCCACCCTCGGCTTCCGATTGCCTTCTTCTCGTGTAATGTCGCTGGATGGAGATGACCGGAAAAGTAGAGAAGAAAATAGAAAGGGCATTTTAGTAATTTTACCTTTTAGATGGCAATATTTTGCCATTTTTGCAAATAGTTTCAATGGCTGCTATTTTTGTAATTATTTTGGGTCGGTTTGCTACTTTTGCAACCGGCCCTAAATTTATATCACTTATTATAAATTATATTTTGTTTACTTTAAATAAATTGATAAAAATATCCAAAGAAACAATTTGTCAAACCGAATCTAATTTTAGTTTAAATAAAAAAAATAGAAACAACAAATTAAATTTAAAAATAAAAAGAATGAAATGAGATAAAATAAATTGAGAATAATAATATTTGAAAACCTTTTATTGTAGATAAAATATTGAATGATAAAAAAAGAATTTTAAATATTTGTTAGTTGTTTTCATAAAAGTTAAATCTCAAAGTTACTCTTAACAACTTTTGCAAACGGATTCAAAAATTGATTTAAATTGATTTTAAAAATTTATACAATCATTTTTTTACGTCTTCAACATCAATTCCAAACCGGTCTCAATTAGTTAAGTTTTAATTTGAAGGATTGTGGCTAGTTATGAGCATTTTTATTACTTGATTGAGGCTAAATTTGTGAGTATTAGTTTTTTTTTTTTATTATTGTTTTGAATTATTTTTTATTTGGGTTTGAGCATTTTACTAATAAGTTTGAAGGCTCTTGTACCTGTTTAAATGTGTGACAATTGCGATCCATTTTGAGAGTCCAAAATAAAAAATACCCTACCTTTCTAGAATAAAAATATATCTTTTTATTTACGCCATCGTCTTGGCAAAATTATCATTTTACTCCCTATATGAAAATGCACATTTAGGGGCCGTTTGTTTGACGATAATCCAAGATGTCCATGGAATGGGCATCTGGATTACCTCGTTTGTTTTGTGGTAATGTTGGATACCTAGGAAATTCGGGATGCCCGGGCATCCTAGGATGCCCATACGGGAGGAGCTTTTGATGCCCTCGTGAGAGATGGGTTTCAAAGATTCTCATGTTGAGGGCATCTTCGGATGACACTTTTACCCCTCCATTTTACAATTTGTATTTTTATTTAAAAATAAATTAATTTATTTGCACACTAAGAAATAACCCTTTATTTTTTAAATTTTACATTAAGATGTAAAATAAATGATAGTTATATTGAATAATATTTTAATTTATTTTTTTTATTTATTCTCTTAATAATAATACTAAACTATATTAAACTAATAGCTAAATTAGCTAAAAATTAGTAAGGACATTATTGGTATTATACATAATCTAAGAACTTTTCCGTACAAAAATCCTGCAAAACAAACATAGTTATCTGAATATTCTCATATATTCTTATAAATTATTCCTTCAAACCAAACACAGTTATCTAAAATGCCGGACATCTATATTTCCGGGTATCTATAATTTCAGGCATCTGAATATTCCGGTTATCTAGATTCCCAAAAAACAAACGGCCCCTTAAGGCATTTAAAAGCGAGAGGTTGGAGCGAGGGTGAGGAGGAAGCAAGAAATTGTGAAGAGAAATGAGAGAGTAAGAGATTGGAGGGAGAAATTGGAGAGAGAAGCGAGAGCGTGATTGGAGGTAGAGATTGGAGGGAGAATGAGAGATTGGAGAGAGAGCAAGAAGCTAGAGTGAGAGGGAGCAGGGTAGGGAGTAAAATGATAATTTTATTAGGATGCTGACGCAAACAAAATGACATATATCATTGTTTTGAAAATGTGGAACATTTATCATTTCTGCTTATTTTAGAGGATCATCCTCCCAAAAATCCTCAATATTTTCATTGTTAGAAAATGTGCATTTTTTTTACTCATTTTGAGTGCTTTGTCAATTTAATTTTATATAATTTATTTATTTATTTGAGAATTTTTTTTTAATTTATTCTAAGAAATAATTACTATCAATATCTATTCAAGTTTAATTAAATTTGAAAAAATTAAGATCTCATTTGATGACGATTTGATTTTTTAAAATTATGCTTGTTTTTTACTATTTTCTTATCATGAATTTTTCTTTGTTAAGGAGACATTGAAATTCTTAACTTTTTTTTTTTTAAATTAATTTTTAATTTTTAATTTTTTTTTAAAGTTTTCAAAACTTAACTTGAATTTTTTAAAACATAGGAATGAGGTTGATAACAAAACAAAGAGATTTATACTTGGAAATAGAAGCTTAATTTTCAAAAATTAAAAGCAAAAAACCAAATGATTATTAAACCATCTAAAATTCTAAAATTAAAACTAACTTATTGAATTAAATATGGAACATAAATTTAAAGAAAACTATTTATGTAAATTTCAAAAAAAAAAAAAAACTATTTATGTAGCATTATTTCTCAAATTACTTGAATATCAATAAATATTTTCATCGTTCGTCAAATGCTCGAGATCGGAGAATAGAAAGACACATGATTTGGCGTGTGTGATTGTTAAGCATGGGATTTTTTTGGTATTTTTTGGGCACAACTTTTTCCCTGAGGTGGATTGTGGGTTTCTTTTTTTTTTTTTTTTTTTTTCTTTAAGAAAATTCTGTTTAGTTTTTATGAAAGTATTTATTTCTTCGAAAAAAAATAATAATAAATATTTTTAAATACGAACAGCCTACATAAAAATAACATATTTGTTTTAAACAAAAATACGTAATCATGTTCAAAAGGGAAGAACATGGGCATTATGGTGGAACCGCATGCAGAGTGTTATAGGTGATTTTGGACCACACAGATGCACAAGGAGCTGACAAGGACAATCGGGCAGAGGAGTGACCAAAAGACCGACCCAGAGGAAGACCGGACCAAAGGGTCGGGCCAACATGGCCCGACCCACATGGTCGGCCTCGGCGTTTTGCCGAGGCCGAGCATGTGGTCGGCCTCGGCAAAAGGCCGAGGCCGACCATTCGGCCCGTTTGCGCGGGCCGAGCCCGGTGACCTCTTTTCGGTCCCTGATGCCCCGAATCGCCCCGGTTCCGCCTGGTTCGTCCCGAAACACCTCCGAATTCCTAAAAACCCTAGGAGGACAAACAGGTATAAAACCCCCTCTTCACCACGGAGGAATGGTTCCAAAAACTCTATTCCTGACTCTCTCCTTACTATCTGTAGCTTCCCCTCGGTTTTCTGACTTAGGCATCGGAGGCGGTGTGGCTTACACCACGTCGGTGTGCAGTGGTTTTTGCTGGTCTTGCAGGTCACGTCTTCCCCAGTTTCTACAAATTCATTGTTGGTGTCACGTGAAGGTCAGGTGAGTCTTCTGTCCGGATTTTGGCATCAACACAGAGTATAAAACCCTTCCATAAGTTTTTTTTATATATATATATATACATATAAAAGCTTATTTTAAAATTTAAAATTTAAATTTTGCAAATTCACCCTTCAATTAGTTAGTAGTACACACGTACTTGAACGACCTCCACCAAATTTAAGATCATTTGTAGCATTTTCTTCTCCTTTTTATTTTATTTGAGTAAATACAAGGTTGCAGTTGACTTTTTTGAGATATGTGCTAGTTTTTTCCGTAATTACTAATTGACTTTAATAATTGATCATCAATATATTCTTATTTTATATTATAATTATCCGTTGACTCCACCCAACTTCTTGTTTCGTCCATGAACATACAACACCCAATTGTAGAGATCACAAACTTATTAACCAATTACAACACTCTATTGTGGGTCTCCAAACTTATTAACTTTTATTCCAAACACTTTATTATGGTCCCACAAACTTATTAACTCTTACTCTAATTTTTAAGACAAAGCAACTCCAGGTGGGTGGGGGGATTCAAACCTCTGCCTTCATGGTCGAGGGTACATGACAATTACCGTCAAGCTATGCTCACTTTGGTTATTCAGATTTGTAATTGTTATTTATTGCTATTATTTTCTAGTAGAATATCTCAACCATTTTAAAAAGAATTACGAAACTTTATGAGCTATTGTTTTTATTTTTATTATTATTATTATTTTTTTAGAATATGAGCTATTGTTTACTTGAAATTAGAATTCACGAGTCAGTAATTTTGTGAGAGAAAAAAAAAACTTGTAAAAAAAATTACACAAACACGTTTTTACTAATTAAATTCTTTAAAAACAATTAAAAAAATTTAAAATTGATATATCAAATAACCTTCTCTCTCTCTTTTTGTGTTTTGGTTACTTGAATTTTAATGAAATTGTGAGTTGGAAGTGGAAGACATACTTAGCTTGGACATTAAGCTACCATGATTGTTATATCTCACTTTAATTGTGATAATAATATGCAAAAGAGATTTCAAACACATCAGCCATGATTTAGTTTGTGACAAAAAATAAAATTCTTTTTTTATTTCTCATTTGATTAATGGTTAGCATATGTTATAATGAATAATAAACTAATAACTTTATGAAAATTATTTTAGTAATATAATGGATAGTAGGTACATAACAAACTAATATACCTCTATGAAATTTATTTGATTAATAGATAGCAGGTATTATTCACAATACATGTTTATTAATAAATTGAGAACATACTTATTAGTTATTATTAAATTGAAAATTGGTTTTTTTCAAAAACAAAATTTGAAAATTTTCCAAAAATAAAATAACAAACAAGCTTTTGAACTCAACTTTATCAAATCATCCTTAAATTAGAATATTTTTTTCAAATATGAGAGTTCAAGTGGTTAGATAACGGGTCATAAGTTTGAATCATTTCTTATTATGTTATTAGTAATATTATGAAAAAAAGAGATTTTTTTTTTTAGATTTTTTTTCTTCTAGAAACTATATATATATATATATATATATATATATATATATATTAAATGTGTAGAATCTAAATTTCAGTTGATCTAAATATAGTTTAATTAGTTAAAGCATGTATTGCCAAGAACATGACTCAATTGCCCAAAGAGATCAGAAGTTCAATCCTCACCTTCAATTATCATTGATAATAGAATAGAGGTTTAAGAGGTTTGAATCTCCATTCCCCACATAAAAAAACGAATTCTCATAGAAGAAAAATTATATTTTGACATGAAATTTCAACCAAAGTTAGTGAACTCTAATCAATTTGTTCCACATAATAATTAATAAAATTAACCATTTCTAAAATGTTTCACAGTACAATAATATTTAAATAGGAAATTTTAAACAACTTTATTTGTCCACTAAAATGTGTTTCTTATTAGAAAAGCCATGAGACTGTTCTTTTTCACCAATCTTTGGTCTCAAGACCAAGCAAGTAATGTACATATTGACATGAGTGAGCTATGTGGGTAGGCTTCAACTGAAACAAGTGCAGGTTGGTATGGTGAACTTAAGGACAATCAATTACAAAAGATTTCAATAAAGATGATTTTTTTTTTTTTTTTTTTTTTTTTTTGAAGAAACAATAAAGATGAAATGTTGGGTAAAAAAACAAAAGTTAAACCATCTAATCTAGATTGGTGAATTAGACAAGCGGTTTTTAAAAACATTATTTTATTTGTAAGGATTGTGATTAAATGATGTGTAAAAGTTAATATTATTGTGTATATTTGAATTAGGATAGTAACGGAGCCATAAATTTGTACAAAACTTTAGGTCCCGTTTGATAACCCTTTGGTTTTTGAAAATTAAGCTTATAAACACCACTTCTACCTCCAAATTTATTTGTTTTGTTATCTACTTTCATCCCATGTTTTAAAAAACCTAGTCAATTTTTGAAAACTAAAAAAAAGTAGTTTTCAAAAACGTGTTTTTGTTTTTAGAATTTGGCTAGGAAACTAAAAGTGTCCTTGACAAAGATCAAAATCATACTAAGGAAATTGGAAGAAAACAAACCTAATTTTCAAAAACTAAAAACCAAAAACCAAAGACCAAATGGTTATCAAACGAGGCTTTAGATTTTATGTTAAATTACAAGTTTAGTTCCTCAACTTTCATATTTGTGTTTGACAGGTCTCTGAACTTTAAAAAGTATCTAATAGGTCTTTGAATTTTTAATTTGGTATCTTATAGGTTCTTGAAATTTAAAAATGTCAAATAAATCCATTTTCACTCTCAATTTTGCAACCAATAAGTTTCCGACACATATTCAACACTTTTTTAAATTAACAAATCTATTAGACATAAAATTGAATTTTGTGTCTGATAGGATGTTAAACTCTTAATTTTATATCCAAACAAGTTCATGAATGTTAAAAAATGTCGAATAGATCAAAGACCTATTAGACATATAATTCAAAGGAAAACTTATTAGATACAAAATTGAAAGTTTAAGAACTTATTAAACACTTTTTAAAGTTCATGAGTCTATTAGACAAAATCAAAAGTCCAAAGATATATTTGCCACAAACCTCAAAGTTCAGAGACTAACGGTAATTTAACCTCGATCTTTACCATACATATTCATGGATAAATGATTCTAGGATGAATAACTTTACATTTCCTAAGAAAGCAAGTCACCGATAAAAATAAGCTAAAAAGTGAAAGAAAAAAAAAAAAAGTAAAAAGAACATATAATTTTTAGTTTAAAAACAGTTTCTAAGCTTATCTTTAATTATTTTTCACATTGATGTACAATAAAGGTGTCTTTATTTCCCAAAATTGACATTTAAACTTCCCTACTTTTTTTGTCTAAAAATAGGGTGAAGGCAACTTGTATTACACTTTACTTAAAGCAACTGCAGCTATTGTATCTTAATGCAGGTTGGTATTCTCTATCTTCTAATGAATCTGCCACACTGCATTTGTAAATCTCACTATTTTACTTCAGCAATGAACTGAAGAGAAGTTTACTATTACATTACAAGATAGAAATATGTCATTGTCCAGCTGAAAGTCAAAACAAAAAGCTGACAAAACTTACTTAATCAAATATCTTAATTGGAGATATGGTTTTCTAAAAGTATAAAAGCTAAAAAAGAAATCAGCTACTTAGCTATTTTAGGTTTTAAATACTATTTTTTACTCTCACTCATTTCATCTTTGGTTTATCTCAGTCCTCGAATTTTTAAAATGTTCATTTAGTCTTTATACTTTCAAAATGTTTATTATGGCGACTCTATTTGCAATTTTTATTACAAATTCACCGCATAATTGAAACTCTCCAATACAAAGTTATTCCTACCTTTCGAAAGAAATTATCAAGTGTAATGTTATGTTAAAATTATGATAGAAAAATATAAGATTAAAATGAAAGTGGGGACCAAAATGATTCCTTTTTAAAAGTACAAAACCAAAATAGACGTAAGAGAACCAAAATAAACAATTACCAAAATGGTATTTAAATATAGTTTTTATTGGTTTTAGAGCATATTTAGAAATGATATTGGAATGAATGATTTAAAATCACTTTTGATTTTAGTCAATTTGATTGTTGATTTTGCTAGGTTTGGATGGAACAATCCATTCCATGTCTATTTTGGCCAAACCAATCCAAACCAACCTGCTCACATCTATATGAGTATGAAAGATTATGGAATTGTCATTAAAAAATGTTGAGATTTTACACCACAATCTCTATGAATGTGAAAGATAATGGAACTATCAGTAAAATTGTTAAGGTTTTACCTAAGAGAAACCTGATAACAATACCAATCCTGTGGTGATAAGAAACACAAGGGAAAACTTCTCTGCTTTCAGTGTCTTCTTACAAGAATGAATAGAGGAAAACAAAAGGAGCTATCCCAGTTCCTATATATTAAATTCCTTCATCATGTATGGCAAATTAGCAAAACATCTCTTCATCAGCCACAGGTGAAAATGGGAGCTTCCCTTAATGCTTCATAACAACCTGAAAGCTTCTTAATCCTTCAACTTATTCAACTCAAGCTCAGAAGCTTAGCAGAGAAACCATGGCGAGTTCGACCGGTTTCTCTTTGCCTTTTTCATGTCAACTCTCGGACTATCTATCTTTCATTTATTTTAATTTGCATTCATGGAGATATTCCAGGAACAAGAGGAATAGGTGGCTTTGGCTTCTTTGTTTTCTCCACCATTATGGCTTGAGTCGTTAAAATGATCCCGGTAACAGAGGCTGCAATCTGGAGTGCACATCTTGAAACAAGGCAAGGATCTACTACACCGGCATCAAGAAGATCTTCATATTTGTCTGTCATTGCATTATACCCATGTCGCCAATCGCTCGCTCGAGTCTTCTCCACAACAACGACTCCATCATCTCCTGAATTACGCGCAATGAATTTTGCAGGTGCAAGAAGTGCCTGCAATTCATTGCAAAATCTAATGAAAATTACGAAAGGCACACAAAATTCTGATAAAACTTAAATAAAGTTAAAAGAGTTGTTGTCATTGCGGCACTAAAAGTCTCTAGGCAACCAATAAAAGGAAAACTTCTCCACGCAAAGCAACTGATATTGGTAAAGTTTTTTTCTTTAATATAATCAAGCAAACGGGGAGGCTCGCCCCTTGCATTATGCTCATTACCTACCATGACTAATCCCGATAAAGCTTCATCGACGCCAAGGTTAGCTCTAGGAGACAACTGATTTTAAATTATTAAGTTTTCTTCATGGAGACTTGCATCTAGGACCCTGACCATTAAGGTCACCCTTCAAGGTGCAACCGGTAAAGTTAGAGTTATTTGTAACACACCCAAAAGCAATGGTCAGAAACCTTTTATCATAAAAGGAAAACTTCTCTAAGAAATAAATATACCATACATGGTATGCCTTGCTAATCATCTTTCTAAATTCACCATTCATCTTCTTTATAATAGAGTACTTGGATTATCTATCTTGCTTTGGCACAGTTTGGCTACCAAATCAAAACACTCCATTTCACGAGATCATGGAGGTAGAAAGATACTAGCAGTTTGAATTCCACTGAAGCATGAAGAGAGGCAGAAACCATGACAGACCATGACAGAGAAAAGGGGCATGCAAAATACCTTTCCTACAATATCAGCACCCATCTGCTCATCTTGATCCTCCATTGAATGTTTTATGGCAGGAAGCAATTCAGACAGATGAACATAGGTAGCACCTCCACCAGGAACAATGCCTTCATCCATGGCAGCAAATACAGCATTCTTCGCATCCTCAATTCTCAGTTTTCTGTCTTCAAGTTCCACCTCTGTATGTGCTCCCACCTAACTTTAACCACATAACCACACACATTAAAAAAGAAGTTGAAGATTTTTTTTTTAATGCCTAAGAGATTTTATGGTCAAATTTTCAATGATAAGGCAAAAATCCTTTGGTGTAATGCAACCAGGGCTCTCTTTCGGGAAGTTCACTTGAAAAAAGGACTGTAAGATTCTTTTGTGGTCTCATCATGGAGTAATTCTTTCTGCATTTCCCCCCCTAAATTCAATAGAAAAGTGCTTTCGTAAACCTTGGCCTTTGAGGGGTCTCTCCCTTTGATATATAAGATACTTCCAAGTTCCAACTTCCGTTTAACTACTGTACTAAAAAACAAATCTGCTTTTAGTTAATACTACAACGAGGAACTAAACCCTTTGCGATGGTTCCCATAGCTAACAAGGATAGGAATTAAACATCAGTTAGTCAGCTCCAGGACATGACATTACAATATAATCATCAAGCCAAACATCAATTAATGGTGAGTTTTTTCACAAAAGCTGCACTTCCAAGTAATATTTTAAAACCACAAACCTTAATGACAGCAATTCCACCAGAAAGCTTAGCAATCCTCTCCGAGAGCTTTCTTGAGTGGTAGGAGTTATCTGTTTCAATAAGATCCTTTTTAATCTGTGAAATTCTTGCCTGAATTTCAGCTTTAGTAGAGGGATCAGCAACTATGGTTGTTGAATTAGATGTTATAACTACTTTCCTGGCAATTCCTAGCTGGTCCGACGTTGCACCCTCAAGTCCTAGACCCAAATCTCCAGAGAGAAAATCAGCACCTGACAATTTTAAAATAAAGTCAACTATCTATTAGTATACTGTCTCATAATCAGATTGTTATATCAGCTGCAATTTAATATCAGGCAGTTAAAACCACCTAAGCCAATCAGATTCGTGCTTCTAGACTTTAAGTTATGTATAACACAAACGGATTTCCACCATCTTAATCACCGGAATTCTTCTAAAATATAAGGAGGCTTCTTATGTTCTAAGTTCAAATCCAAAAAAGGATCCAGAGACACATTTTTCAGAGATTAAACTCACATGAATAGTATAAAAACCATCTAACTAAATAACAGTAAAACCCCTTTTTTTCACTTGAAGCAATGCAGACAATTTGAAATTCAAAATATTTTTATAAAGCAAGATTAACAGACCATGGGAGGCACTAATGATGAATGCTCGAACAGGGTAAAAAGGCTTACTAGAAAAGCTTATCTATGAAAGAAGAAGATTAGATATGATAACTCCAAAATACCTATATTGAGGTTTCAATTTGCGTTCTGCAAAATAAACTTGAAAGATTTAAACAAAGTTTCTACCATCTCAAGTAATCATGTTAAATCTTTGAAGCTTTGTGAAAAGTTGGACATATTCCAAAAATATTCTAGGCTCTTTTCCAGCAACAAAATCAAAACTGACACAAAGGTGTGCTACTTCAGGGCATAAAGCAGTATAAGTCACGAACTGAAAGCCTAAGAATATATTCAGGCCATTTTAAGTGCTACTCAAAAGAGTCTGAATGCCAAATCAAAAGTTATCACCAAGGTTAAAAATGAAAAATTCACAGTGCAACCACAATCTTTAATTTATTAAATAAAATCTGATGTATAATGTCACTGAACCAGAAAACCTCCCCTCTTGCAAAACCCCAACACAAATGTACAAATCGAAGACACCTCTTGAGTAAGTTTCATTACTTAGATATGCCATCGAAATAACAAACATGTAAGTAAGTTGTCTGTGGATGCATTTGGTTCACCTGTCATTAGTGCAATATCTTGCAATAGAGCTTTCTTTCTTTCACCAAGCCCAGGACATTTTACAACGGCCACATTAATTAAACCTTGCACTTTGTTCAGCACGAGGGTTTCTAGTACTTGTCTTGAGATGTCCTCTGCAATTATCAGCAGAGGAAGACTAAGTTGTACAGTCTTTTCCAACAAAGGGACAATTTCTTTGACAGTAGAAATTCTTTGATCAGTTACTAGGACTTTTGCATTGTCAAACTCCACGATAGAATTATCTTGGTTTGTAATAAACTGAGGCGACATGTAACCTTTATCAATCTGTGAAGAGGGATACAATGGAATCATAAGGAAAAAATGAAGAGATAATGAGATAGATTTTGAATATTACAGTTGCACATCAAATAGGCACTTGAAGCAGTGCAAATTTATTGGAAACTGAAGATCATTAGTCTTTAAATTATCTCAAGTCCATAGAGAGAGAGAGAACGGTTATCCAAGAGAAAAATTGATGCCACTTTAAATTTTTTGTATCTTTGTTAGACAGTGTGTTGGCCATCCTCAGTGGTTGCCAAAGAACTCATTTTTGCAGCTAAATAATTTACCTTCATTCCTTCTTCTATTATTACAGAAGTTTCAGAGGATTTGGATGACTCAATTGAGATCACACCATCAGGGCCAATCTTTTCTATTGCTTCAGCAATTAAGTTCCCCACATATTCATCATTTCCAGAAGATATCATTGCAACAGCTGCAGAAAGGATGAGGCTAGTTCAGCACCATTTACTTCCCAAATGAAACTTCCCCTGTGTTCAACCAGATGAGAAGAAAGAACCTTTAATATCATCTTTTCCTTGTACAGGAGTACTTTTCTTCTTTAAGACCTCAGTTAACTCCTTTACAGTCTTATCTATCCCTTTCTTTAACGAAACTGGATCAGCCCCAAAGGAAACGGCCATTAATCCGGATTTGACCATTTCACGTGCCAAAATTATTGCGGTGGTGGTTCCATCACCAGCCAAGTCATTCATTTTACTAGCAACCTGAAAGCAGAGAACTCAAAAATATATATCTTAGATGTTAAACCTCATCGAACAGGTTTTAGAAGAAGCGAGATTGTTCTTAATAACCACGAATAACCTCTTGGATCAGCACCACTCCTGCATTCTCAATTGCATCAGACAGCTCTATAGCTTTAGCAATTGTAACCCCATCATTAACCACTTTAAGCGTTTCCTTTTCAGAGAGAATAACATTGCGTCCTGCATATTTCGGAGAGAAAAGAACTAAAATATCTAAGACTGATAAGATACGGATACTGTAAAACTAATTTGGCCATGCATCATTCTTGAACCATTCAGAGGGTAGACTAAACATCAAACAATTAGTTATCAAACAGTTCCAGATTTTATTGGTCAAAACTACGTTAAAATTTCTTCACACAAATCAAATGAAATTACACGCGAGGAGAGAATTTTGAAATGACCAATCTTTCCACTCTTTTGCACACGTAAGAAAATTGCAGCTCCAACCAATTATGTTTCATCCGGCTCATACATTTCCTTCTAAATTTCTTCAAACTAATCCGATTGATTAGATAAAATACAACGCAAACCCGTTATCTTTACAGAAACAACATCATACACTCTCCACTTTGAGCCCACCACACAAACCAACCAATAAATTGAAGACAGAAAGAACAAGGCATTGGCTTCCTACATATATCCAAGCTCAAGAAATGGAGTAAAATTATAGAAGATAGGGAGTCCCCACAAACCTTTAGGTCCTAAAGTGACAGAAACAGCATCGGCAAGCTTATCAATACCAGCCAGCAAGGCCCCTCTGCATTCTTTGCCAAAAGATATCCTTTTAGGACCGGCCCTGACTACAAAATTTCTCAAGTTCCATGGGTTTCTCGCGTACCCAGATAGCCTTTGGCTGCCAGCGAGCTTCTGCAGAGCGCCCATCGGCAGAAAGTTACAGAACAGAGACAGGAGGAGATGTGCAGTAACAGATATGGAAATAGACTTACAGGGAAGCGTAGAGGTCGGGAAAAGGGCAGCGGTGAAGAGAGACGGGCAGGGATTTCCATGAAGTCGTTGGCGTCGTAGAGAAGAGAAGAGAAAGGAAGGGAGGAAGGTTGATTCCACCGAAGGTTTAGTGGGGGTTTTATCCACCTACACGAGCCTGGGCTCGGAACCAAAGCCCGGGGTCACTCGCTCTCGTTTGGGTCATGCACCGTGTATGCCTTCGAAATTCGAATAATACCCTTGCACCCTCCAAAGTTCTAAAAAAAATGGGGTTAAATTATAAGTTTGTTACTCAACTTTAAGATGGGATAGATTTGCGAACATGAGATAACTCAATTGGCATAAGATGTTATGATGATCAAGAGGTCTAAGACTATTATGATGATTAAGAGGTATGTGATTCGAACCCCTCACTCTCACATATTGTAAAAAAAAATGTAGATCTTTTTTTTTTCTTAAGAGAAATAAAAACAAAGAAACTACAACAAATCACAAGAAACGACTAAGGCATCTTATCCAACGTAATTCATGAACTAAACTACTTTGAGCCTACGGCGGATAGTCTTCAAGCCAGACTTCAGAGTGTTTTGTTGTGCGAGCATGAGTAGCTAACTGGTGTGCTACTTTGTTACCTTCCCTCGGAGTTAGGAGAAATCCTCTTATGTGATGCTTTGTGGCCAAAAAATTGAGTTGGTGAATTAGGGGGCAATCTCATTTAAATGTTGTTCACGATGATGGAGTAAATTCTACACAATTTTGGAATCTATCTCTGCCCAAACTGGTGATAAGCCAAAATCCAAGGCTAGTTGCACAACCTCCACAAGCGCTTGTGCTTCTGCCACCCTACAGAGCAACTCGTTCTCCTGAAATTTTTTGTAGCTCCCATTGTTTTACCCTTTGAGTTTCTGATGATCATGCATGTTCCCATCTCGCCATGTGCTAAGGACGCATCCACCTTTAGCTTGAAATGGTTGGGAGGCAGCGGTGTCCACTCCGTTGGGTGGGAGTTACCAGCATCTCTCGATCAATCACATTCTCCATGATGCTTTGCTTGAGTGTCCATGAGCTCTGATATATAAGATAATGACCATTCAATAGGATCATATTTTTGTTGGTTATATTTTCCGGTGCCTTGGAACACAATTTCATTTTTGGTGTTCCATAATGACCATAGAATGATCACAAAGATCGCCAAGTCACCAGAGCTTAACTTCTCATGGAACCTACAAAAAAGATCAAGAGAATCATCAAAATGAATATTGAGGAGAGGTTACACTGGGCTCCAGCGGGCCCAGTGCTTTTTAACCTTCTTACAGTCCCACAGAGCATGAAGAGTTGTTTCGGTCGCTTTCCCACACTTTGGACAACGGGGGTCATATTGGACTTTACGGTTGATAAAATTCATTTTGGTCGGGAGTATATTCAAGCTAGCCCGCCAATCAAAGATCTTGAGTTTGTTTGGGATGTTTAGCATCCATAGTGTTTTCCACCAAGAATAAGTATAGGAATCTACTGAAGAGGACGCCTTGTAAAGTTCATCAAAATTGCTAGTTTATAACCACTTCATACTGTATGCTTTCCTGTTTTGTCATAATGTCAAAAGAAAGTGTCTGAAAAGCTATCACCTACAATTGGTATGTCTTGAATTTTTTCCACACCATCTTGCACAAAGAAATCTATTAGTAGTTGAATATTCCATGATTGACTACCTGAAAAGAGGTTGTTGACTTTTCGATTAGTTAACGGTCGTTAAGGAGAAAGCAACCTGAAATTTGTTGGTCTCGGAATCCACTAATCATCATAAATGTCCTCCTCTCATAGCTAGTTCTTGTCCCCATATGATCCCCCTCCAGACATATGGTGGCATGCTTCCTAATTTTGCTTTAAGGAAGTCTTCCTATGGGTAATATCTGACTTTTAGGATTTGAGCCATTAGAGATTGAGGTCTGTATAAGAGCTTCCAGGTATGTTTTGCCAACAAAACCTAATTAAAAAGTCTTATGTCTCTGAATCTCATTCCTCCTCTATCCTTCAATTTTGTCATTGATTCCCACTTCAGTCAGTGAATTTTCCTCCCTTGTTCTGAGCTGTCCCACCAAAAATTAGCCATCAGTCTGTTCAGATCATGACAACTGTTGGGTTTTATGCCCTAAAACTCGTAGATAGTGAATGTAAACAAATTGTATACTTGTGTTCAATAAAATGTTATTGAGTTTCTACAATAAAGTTTTGTTGTTAAGTATTGCACAATATGACTCAAATCCAATAAATTAAGATCCAAGGTTGTTTGTATGTAACTTTAACTAGTATGTGAAGACATACGGGGATCGTTGTTCAAGTAACAACCTAAAAGGTCTATAGTATAGGGATACAACCCACATTATATTTGATACAAACACAATGATCCAACGCGTTCATGTAGGGGACATGCGAGTGGGGGTATCCTATGCAATAAGTTTGCATAAGACCGGACCGAGAAATAGTAACCACTAGCTGACCGTTAACATCCTTGGCCTCAAACACTCAGAGAATAGGGAGGTTTCCAAGTGGTGGTGTCTCAAGGAGTGTCTTGTGTTGATCGCTGAAAACTTGTGTTGGAGCTGGTGTTTTTTCTAAGTTGTCAACAAAAGTAAGTTTCACTAATGTCATCTTCGTAAATTCACCAAATTCTAATATGCATGCTTAACTAGTTAGAATTAATTCAATAGAAATAGTTTTATGAAATTATATTTCTATTTTTGCCAACGTATGAGTTTTTCATTTTGAAATTAAATTCGAGTATGATATTGTACATTTTCGCTGCGTGGGGCTTTTATCCCTTCAATATGTTAATTGTGCCATTTTGATGTGTTATTAGATGAATTTATTGTGTCTTAGCCTAATTATAAGAATTGATGATTTGGAGTTTCTTTTGCAGAAAAATGTAAATGTTGACCAGTTTGAGAGAGCAAAGTCTGTTGATTCAGCAAAGTATTAGCAAAACGGGCCACATGAGTTGCATGTGATTCATTAAATGAGGTGGCGTTTTCAGCTTAGATCTCGGACTGAGAAGACTTGGAAAGTGCTCCACGTGTCACATTTGACCTAATTCGGTTAAGTCTCACCTTATAAATAGGAGTAGTCATATGAAGTCAATTCATTCCATCTCTTAGAGGCCGATTAGAGATCAAGTCGATTGGAGACTCAAGAAGACCATTATGTGGATTCTCTCAAGGAGGATAATACTTTCTTGTAGAATTTATAGTATGGATGTGTTTTATCAGACTGTAACGTGTGTTGTGTCTATTCTTATGAACTAATTTACTTTAGGCACGGGTTAGAAACAATGTAATTGTCATCTTTTATTAATCTAGCAATTATTGTTGATCTTGTGCATCTTGATTACTTGTTGAGCTCATTCTTTATTATGTGTGTCTGCCTAGCCAGCCGGTATGTATAACTTCTCTTAGTTTTAGGGATGATTTAAGAGTTGTGTGACATTTAATCACGTTAGACTGTTGATAGTTGGTGGACACCAGCAGTTGAGCTAAGAATAGCCAATTGCCTAGCGCATGATCATTAGAACTTCATTGGAGTTGAAACACATTCCAAAAAATCCAGAGTTTCAGGACGATCCTGCTGATAAGACTGCATGAGATTTCCAAATCAAAAGAATTGATGGATCATCTTTATAACAATTACAGAAGTTTTAACCAGTGTTTGTTTCCAATGTGTTTCCTTTATTCGTTTTCATTTTTGCTTTATCATTTCTTTCGTTCCAACATTTTAAAAACCCAATCAATTTAACCAACTTTGAAATCACTAAGAACTAATTAAAATCAATAGAGTGAGACTATTCAAGACTTCGTGGATACGATGAATACTTATCACTTGCTTCAGATTGTGTATGCTTGCATAGTATTTTGGAGTAAATTTGACTTATATTTTTAACCACTCCAGAAGGCAACAGTCATCCTAGTGAAATAGGAACCTAGCTAGTCAACGGAGTTACATCTAGCGGTTACTATTGCGCGGTCTAGTCTTATGCAAACTCATTGCATAGGATACCCCCACTCGCATGTCCCCTACACGAACACGTTGGATCATTGCGTTTGTATCAAAGTGAGTTGTATCCATAATGTTACCAGGATAAGGTACCCAGCCTTATCCCTATACTATAGACCCTTTAGGTTGTATCTTGAACACTGATTCCTGTATGTCTCCACATACAGTTCAAGATTCATACAACAACCTAGGATGTTAGTTTATTGGATTATGGTTATTTAGGCAAGATAAATACAAGATAAACAATAACACTTTATTGAAATAAACTTCAATAACACTTTATTAATGAAATAGTCAAATGTTACATTTACTATCTACGAGTTTTAGGGCATAAGACCCAACAAAATCCACCTCCATTCTACAAAAAAGCATTAATTAAACCCCCCTCTACCTTTGCAAGGCACACAACAAACAGTTTTTTATATGGATATTTGTAATGGGTGGCAATATCAGACTAAATAATAGCAAATATGGCAAAATTTTTGAATTAGTTTTTTATATTCCCGTTTTGCCCCCGAAAGGCGCGCATACTCTTTCTTTCTTCTTTCCGTTTTGCGATCACCGAAACTTCATTCTGTTTTTATTTTGGTTTTCTTTTTTCTTCTTCCGATTTTATTCCGATCACCGTTTTGCGATCAGTGATTGTCGACGCCTCTTCCGTTCACGGATTTCACTATTGACTGCAGATTCACTTTTCTACTGTCGACGCCTCTTCCGTTCGAAAATCTCAGATATCGAACAAAACAGTGATCGTCGACGCTTCTTCCATTCGGATTCTAGGGATCTCACCGGAAAGAAAATTCGAAAGAGACTGAGTGATCGTCGGTTTGTATTTTATCGAAAGGATCTTTCTTAGATTTCACAGTTTAGATCTCAGAGATTAATTGCAGGTCTGGATTTCATCGGTTTGGGATTTCAACATCGAAACGATTTTTTGCAATCTAGATAGATTCTATCAGATAGAAGTCTGTCAGGGATAGAATCTATCTATAGAATTCTATCAGATAGAATTCTGTCACTCTAGTGATAAAATCTATCTATAGAATTCTATTGTTGATTGATAGAATCTATCATCTATACAATATGTATTGTCAATGTTCTAATGGAGTGATAGATTCATTTATTTTCTTTTGTCTTTTTGTTTTGCAGTAATTCAAAATTATGGGAAAGCTTCCAATAGTTGTTTTTCATAGTGGACAATGGAATGATAAACGTTCTTATGAGAATTATAAGATTACAGGAGTTTTAGTTGATGAAGTGATGGTGTTTAAGACTTTTGTGAATTTAATTTTGAAAGAAATCAAGTTGGATGCATCTATTTCTTCCATACAATTTTCAATATTACTGAATTTTGGTATGAATGAGAGTCAAAATGTAATTCAGATTCATGAAGATAAAGACGTAGCTTGACTTTTGACTTTAGTGAAGGATCAAAGTGTCACAACATCATCGCGACGCGGAGCGGCCGACATCCTTTCTTGGGTTTTTAAGAGAAAATTGGAGTCGCCACCAATCATCGAGGGTGTGATTGGTCACCTTTAAAAAAAAACCAGTCTTAGAAAACCAGGAATTAGGTTCGGGAGTCGTTTGAGTGTAGGGAAAGTATTAGCACCCTACAACACCCGTTTTTTTAAAAAAACAATTACCACATTATCTTAAATTGTCCAATTAAGTGAATAAAAACAGTCCTTCATTTTTATTTTTCTTTAAAAAATGATAAATATGAAAATAAAAACCCAAAATGCAATAATGAACACAAGATGTCTCATTCGTTTTTACCTTAACTTTAGAAATAAAGTAAGGATTAAACATTATGAGTTGGATATCCAATTTAATATAAATCATGCCTAATTTCCCTTTTAATTAAAGGAAACATGGGTGTACATGATTATGTTTATTAAAAATAATTTGTTTTTTTTTTAAAAATAGATGTAAAAGAGTAAAATTATTCAAAGAGTAAAATCTTTTAAAAGGGAAAATGAGAATTTTCATACGCCTACACGGGAGTTGAACTCCACGAAGACACATTACTCAGTTCCCATAATCCCTTTCAAAAGAAAATCAAAACAATAACAATAATTGAAATTAACCAAGTAGAATTAAAGATTAGATTAAAGCAATTTGGAGAATGAAAGAGAGAAAAAAAATAAATAAATTAGAAAGTTTAAAAAAATGAAGTTGACAAAGTGCAAAAGTAAACTAAAAGGAGAGAAAAATTAAAAATGATAATCATAATGATAATAATAATAATAATAATAATAATAATAATAATAATAATAATAACAAAACACAAAAACACAAAAGAAATAGAAAAACAAAACCCCACTTTTTTTACCTTTCTCTTTCTTATTTTTTCATTCTTTCTTACCCAATGTTTTCTCTCCCCGTGTACTCCTTCCTCCCCCTCTCTTTTCCTTTTTTCCTCTTCCACTTTCTTTTCTCTTCTTCTATCATTCTCTAAGCTAAGCTCACTTCCTAAACAACTCTCTCAACTAGGCTTATGCTCAAATCTTCTTCTTCTCCTTTCTCCCTCAAAAGAAATTCTTCTAAACTTTCTCTAAACTAAACTCTTGCTCCAATGCCTAAACTCTCTCAAGCTCACTTTTTTCTAAACTTCCTCTCTTTTTTTTGTGTGTCCCTCTTCATCCTCCATCTCCCCCCTTTTTATACTTGAAGGGTTACTAAATTAGGGGGAGGATGGATGAGAAAATGGTGGAAAAAAAAATAAAAAATAAAAAAAAAATGAGAGTCATGGAAAAGCTTTTGAATAGGTAAGATTCCCCTTGAATAGGAATGGGGAAGACCAAAAAAAAAAAAAAAATAATAATAATAAATAAATAAATATAAAAAAAATGAATTTTTGATAAAAATATGTGAGAAGGGGGTTTGAACCACAGACCTTGAGATTATCAGCCAATTGAGCTATGCTCTTGTTGACATACAAGAAAAAACAAATTGACCACCAAATATTGGAAACCTTCAAACATTATTACTGAAAATCAAGCCGGACCAAATACGGTGTCTACACAAAGTACAAAACACCCTTTGGTTGCTCATGTTGATATGTTTTTGGGAGGGTCATCTAGTGCTATTGTTGGATACGAGAATTTGTCGTCTGTTGATTCTTCCTCCAGTAATGTTGATTTTCAAGTTATTACTGATGTGCATTTTGATGGGGATTTAAAGGAGAATGATGTTTTTGGGAGTAAGGAAGTTTTGTCAAAGTGTTTTTACTTTATGGCTGTCAAGAAAAATTTTGAATTTAAGACTTTAAGATCAAATTCAAAATCACTTGAGTTTCGGTGTGTTCAAGATGGTTGCCAATGGTTTGTTAGGGCATCTCGGTATAAAGAGAGTGAATTGTGGATGCTTAGGAAGTATGTATCCAATCACGATTGCTCTATGAATAGTATCCAAACTTGTCATAGGCAAGTCTCTTCATCTCTTATTAGTGATTGTTTGAAAGAAGAATTTAGATTTAGTTCTTTGGACCATTCGACTCCGAAAGATATTGTGCATAAGATGCGTACAAAACTTGGAGTCAATGTTAGTTATTACAAAGCTTGGAGAGCAAAAGAACATATTATAAAGTCGTTGAAAGGTGATGCAGCTGAATCGTACAACTTGATTCCAAACTTTTTTGCAAAGTTAAAAGAAACGAATCCAGGTTTGTTTTCTATCAATTTTTGGTGTTATTATTGATAGATTCTACCAATGATATAAACTATTCTATCATTGTCTTATATATGCCAATTTTTCAGGTACATACACATCATTTGAAGCTGATGGAGATGGACATTTTAAGTACTGCTTTATGGATGTTGGTTCATCTATTGAGGGTTGGAAGTATTGTAGGCCCAACATATCTATGGATGACACATTCTTGAAGGGTAAATTTGTTGGAACTCTTTTGATAGCCTCAACTCTTGATGGTAACCATCAAATTTTTCCTTTTGCTTTCGGTATTGTAGATTCTGAAAATGATGCATCATGGAAATGGTTTTTTGAGAATATAAAGAATAGTTTTGGAGATCGAGAAGGTTTAGTTATTATCTCTGATAGACATTTGAGTATTCCCAAGGGTGCTTTGGCTGTTTTTCCAACAGTTGAGTATTGTGTTTGCATTCAACATCTATTGAGAAATATGAAGTCATCATATAAAGATCCTTTGTTAGATAAGATTTTTTTCCTCTGCGCAAAAGCTTATACAGTGGATGATTTTGAGTTAAATATGAGGTGGATGGAGTCGATACATCCTACTATTCGAGAATATCTCAATAATGTCGGATTTGAAAAATGGGCTCGTGCATATTCTAGGAAAAGGAGATATCGGATGATGACAACCAATGTTTCAGAATCTTTAAATTCAATTTTATTAGAGTCTAGAGATTTTCCTGTTGCAACGCTACTTGATGCTATCAGAGGTTTATTACAAAGATGGTTTTATGAGCGAGGTAATGTAGCATTTTGTATGAAGTCTACTTTGACCACTTGGGCGGAGAGTGAGTTACGAAAAAAACATGATAAGTCGAGAAGTTTTGTGGTAAGACTTCACTCTCTATCATAAAAGATGATAGAATCTATCACTGATAGATTTCTATCACCGATAGGAAGTTTCTACCGATAGAAAGACTTTCTATCACTGATAGAAAATTTTTATATTACTGATAGATTCTATCAGTGATATAAAAACTTTCTCTCACTGATAGATTTCTATTAGTGATAGAATCTATCACTAATAGAAATGAACAATTACCTTACTCTCATATTTTTCAAATAACTTTTTTTTTAAAATGTTTTTCCAGGTTGATCCTATTAGTAATGAACAATTCAAAGTAATTGACGGAGATAACTATTTCATTGTGAACTTGGATTTGAAATCATGTAGTTGTCGTGTTTGGGATCTTGATGAAATCCCATGCGCTCATGCACTTGCTGTTCTTCGTGGGTGGAATTCGAATACTTATTCTTTTGTCTCAAATTATTACTTTTCAAAAACGTTGTCATCAACTTATAGAGGTTTTGTTCATCCTGCTGGTAATCATTCTGAATGGAGCTCTATAGGTGGAAACGTGAATGCGTTGCCTCCAGTTGTTAAACGTCAAACAGGAAGACCAAGAAAACAGAGGATGCTATCAATTGGTGAAGTAAGAAATCGTACAAAATGTAGTCGTTGTCATCGTGTTGGTCACAATTGTAGGACATGTAAATTTCCACCATTCATACAATGATGTAATTGACTTTTACTCTTTGTTATACATTTGATTTGAGTTAAACAACAATGTTAATTATTTCATTTTTCCAATTTTATAAATGGAAAGGAAACAACACCAGCCAACGAGGGAAAATCTATAAACTATTAATAATCATTGATAGAAAAGATTTCTATCACTGATATATTCTATCAGTGATAGAAAAACTGATAGAATCTATCAACGACAGAATCTATCACTGATAGTAATCTTTTGTACAACTCTCATTTTTACTTCAACTCTCATTTTTTCACTTGCTGCTGGGAGTTATTTTGAATTTTGAATGATTGATAGAATCTATCAATATAATGGATAGAATCTATCAGAATCAGATCAGATGAACTTTTTTATATGGATAGAATCTATCAGAATCATTTCATGTATACATCAATAAACAAGTCAATACACAACAACTCAATCAAGAGCAATTCACTCTGATTCCTGTATACATCAATAAACAAGTCAATACACAACAACTCAATCAAGAACAATTCACTCAGAATTACAGTTTGACAATTTTGAAAATCCAAGTCAATTTCATTAAATGAAAATCCAAGTCATCCAGGTCACATTATATCATTTACAATCATTTACAACAACTATAAGAAATAAGAAATAAGAAATATCTAAGTCATTTTTCTTGAGAAATCTGCAAATCAAAGCTAGGACCATCTTGCTTTTCGTAATTCACTTTAGGGGGATATTTTCTTTTGGTTTAACCTGCAGATAACAAATATGTTATTTTCAAACTATTAATACCCCCCCCCCCAAAAAAAAAAAGAACCAAATTTACCTTCTTATCATCATTTATCTTCTTCGTTCTTTTTTCAGTTTCCGCATTATCTTCATTCTCATCATTCTCCCCTTCCTCCATTATTGATAAACAAAAAAACAGTGAAGATAAAAATGTATGAGTGATAGATTCTATCACTGATAGAATTCTATCAGTGATGGAATTCTATCACTGATAGAAGTGATAGAATTCTATCAGTGATGGAATTCTATCACTGATAGAAGTGATAGAATTCCATCACTGATAGCAACTGTTTCTATCAATGATAGAATTTATTATTATTTTTTTATTTTACCTGTTCACTTCTTTTTTGGGTTAATTGGAAAAAAATTGTATTTAAAAAAACAAATTGGCGAAATCAAGGTGGTTTGAAAAAATTTGGGAAAAGCGAGTGGATTTTTTGTCCTTATTGCTTTCCGCATCTTGAAGACACGAAAAGTAACCAGTTTCGAAGCCAACTGACAGGTCAAATGTGACCAGTCAGAAAAATGAGGAAATTTCGTGGGTTCAACCCACAGATTCCTCTTTTTAATTTTTTTTTTAATTAACAGCACATTCATATAACCGTTTTTGGTTATTTTTAGATTTTTCCAAATGATAACCAAATCACATTTGTTATATAAATGATTTTATTTTAATTTTTTTGGATTTTTTATGATTGATTTTGTTTTTAAATTTTATAGTTATATGATTAATAAATGATGATTTTTTTTCTTCTAATTTTCTTATTTTTGAAGATTAGTAAATGATGATGTTTTTTATTTTTTAATTTTTACCTTTTGATCTTCCATGATTAAAAAATTATATACATTTTGTTATTAATGGATAAATTTAGTTCTTTTCACCTTAATAATAATTTTGTATTCATAATGAGAAAATAATTTTTTTTTTTTTTTGACAATATGTTGGAGATTTTCCAGTTGAGGATGATGTACGCTGAAGATCACAGTAATCCGGATGAAGATGAATGATTGCTTAAACATTTGTATAGATAATCCCTATGTAATTTATCCGATTATAATAAATTAATATTAATGGTAATAAATTTTCAATTATAACAATTTGATAGAAAAAAATACAAAATTATCCATTAAAACTAAGTTTTAAAAATTAGAATTATTTTCTCATTATGAATACAAAATTATCATTAAGGTGAGAATAACTAAATTTATCCATTAATAACAAAATGTATATAATTTTTGAATCATGGAAGATAAAAAAGTAAAAATTAAAAAATAAAAAAAACATATCATCATTTACTAATCTTCAAATATAAGAAAATTAGAAAAATAAAATAAAATCATCGTTTACTAATCATATAACTATAAAATTTAAAAACAAAATCAATCATAAAATTCCAAAAAAAATTATATTTAAAAAAAAAATCCAAAAAATTAAAATAAAATAATTTATATAACAAATGTGATTTGGTTATCATTTGGAAAAATCTAAAAATAACAAAAAAAACCGTTATATGCCTCGAATGTGGGGTTAATGATAAATTATTATTTTTTTTTTTTAAAAAAAAGAGGATACGTGGGTTCAACCCACGGAATCTCCTCATTTTTCTGACTGGTCACACTTGACCAGTCAGTTGGCTTCAATTTGGGTTACTTTTCGCGTCTTGAAGATGCGGAAAGCAATAAGGACAAAAAATCTGCTCGCTTTTCCCAATTTTTTTTAAACCAACTTGATTTTGCCAATTTTTTGTTTTTAATGCAATTTTTTTCCAATTAACCCCTTCTTTTTCCTTTTTCATTCTTTCCTTCTTCTTCATCCATTTCATTTTCTTTTTCTTCTTCATCCATTTCATTTTCTTTTTCCTTCTCTTCTTTTTCTCCTTCTTCTCCTCCCTCTTCTCCTGTTTCTTCATCATCATTAACTTCTTTCTGAAATGAGAACAACATAAATTAATGAGAAGAATATACTGATATGAAAAAAAACATAAGGTGATAACTTTACCTTTTTTTCAGCATATACGGTTGCAAAATTGACCATCCTATCAATGTCAATATGGTCAATATGGTCTGCATTGATATTTTCAGCATTTTCAGCAGCATCTACGAATCTCTCTGCTGCATTTATGAATTCTAATTTCTCAAGGCTAGAAGTTGGAGGACAATTTTTGTGTAGAGATTCCTGGGATTGTTTTTCAGAAATATCTTTGGGTGGAAATTTGTCTGTGACAATTTCCACCAAACTGTTTAACAATCGTAGGATCTCGTTTTGGCCTTTTTTGAGTTCCTTTTGTCCTTCCTTTAAGGTTTTGATATCATCTTCTAAGATTGATATCCTACTTTTTTCCTTTTCATTTCTTTCTACTTCTCTTTTTTCTCTTCTTCTCTTCTCCTTTTTTCTTCTTCTTCTTTTTCAAGTTCCCTTTTCCTCTTCTTTTCCATTTCTATTTTTTCTTTTTCCAATCTTTCTTGTTACTCCTTCTCCATTTCTTTAATGAAATATGCCATATTTTTTTATGTCATTTCTGTATCATTTGGCACTAATGGCACAACAGAGAACTGAAATAAAAAAAAAAAAATTAGTTTTTTACCAAGTCATTGATAGTTTCTGTCAGTGATAGAAATAGAACTCTATCACTGTTGGATTCTATCAGTTCTATCACTGATAGAATTCAATCAGCGATAGAACTGATAGAATTCTATAAGTGAACTATTCTATCAGTCACTAATAGGATTCTATAAGTGAACTGATAGAATTCTATCTTCTATCAGTGAACTGATAGAACTCTATAACTAAACTGATAGAATTCTATCAGTCACTGATAGAACTCTATCAGTCACTGATAGAAAGTTCACTGATAGAACTCTATCAGTTCATTGATAAAATTCCATCAGTGACTGAAAGAAGTGAAAGAGATAAGAATTAAATAAGAATTAAAAAGTAAATTAGTTGAAAACACTTACATCATTGGCAGAGAAAACATTTTCTTCTAGGTCGCTCCAATCAAGGACATCAAGCATCTCCCATTCAGCTATCCGTGGGGTGGGGGTCGGCCTTTGGATTTTTCTAACAAAGCCTAGGCTTACATCAGACAATTTTGGAATAATTTCCAATGCCCAGTAAACAAGGACTATTGGAATTCCTTGCAAATAGATAGACCCTGAGATGTTTTTGGAGGCTTTTTTTATATATATTCCACGGTAAGCTCATGACACAACCTCCCCCATGGATAATTTTCTATTGATTCTTGATTGTCAAAGAGTTTTACATGTCTTCAACTAATCCTATTATGAGGTTGTTTTGGCACTAGGAGACATTCTAGTAAATATCAATGAGAAAATCTGACAATCAAAGAATCATCTAACGGAAGACTTCGACAGAAACTAAAGCCCGTGACTAAGTCCCTTTTTTCGATAGTATCATTATGTTTGAAAAAAACTTTTTTAATACCAGACTCAAGCTCATCGCCATCGTCAATGTTTTCAGCTGGAAATGGATTACAGTTTAATCCAGTGATAATGGAAAATTCCTTCAACCCAAATTCTATGACATTTCCTTCAAGGTTAAAGACTAGCGTATCACTTTTTGGGGAATAACACAACCTCCTAATGAGGTGTGTAATTAGTTGTAAAGGGACTTTTTTCATCTTAAAATCTAAGAAGTGTCCAAATGGGCCACTCCTAAACTGTTTAATGCAAGAGTCACTTAAAGTTTTGATATGGTCAATTATTGAGAGGTTTAAGTACAAACTGATTTTGTGGATTGGAACCCAATCCTCTCTGGCCATTATTAAAGTGTTGACCTGTTTAATAAAAACAAAAGCAAAAAAAGGAAAAACATATATCACAGAATTTTGAATCTATTATCTATTGATAGAACTGAAATAGAAATAGAAATAGTACCTTCTGTTTCTTCATTTTTTTTGATGTTTCCCCTTTGTATTTTAGTTTTCTTTTTGCGCTTTTCTCCTCAAGCTCTTGCTTCATCATCTAAAAAATAAGAAAAAAAAAAGAGTGATATAACAACCAAACACTGATAGAAATAGGATAGAAGGATAGAATCTATCTCTATTAGTGATAGAAAGACTTTCTTGTAAGGATTTGGAATTCCCCAATTCCATTAAAGCGGAAGCGTAATTGGGACCGATTCGTAGTTAATTTTGTTTTTCCAAAAATACTATTGCATTGGTTAAAACATAGAACAAATTCTATACAAACTTAAGGCTAAGCATACAAAGTTTATTAGATCTAAATCTAAAGGGGAGAAGCAAACATACCGTCGTTGACAACTCTGAATACTTCAAGAATGATTCTTGATTGCTCTGCAACAACGAAGAACACCACCATTTGATCTTCCCCGCTATGACTCTGAGATTAGGAACGTAGTTGTGGAACTACCTAATCTTGAATGGGAAAAACTCTAGAGAGAAAATTCTCCCTAGAGTTCTTGGGTTGAGAGAATATGAGAGGGAGGCTAGAGAGAATGCAAGAATGCATTCTTGTGGCCTTATGTTGTAGTACCTAAACCCTAGGTTTAGTGTTCTATTTATAGGAGAAAGGTCATGAATAAAATATTCATTTAAAATCAATTATTTCCATAACTGATTTAATATTTTCCATAATTAATCAATTCCATGACCAACCAATTCCATGACCAGTCAATTCCATAATTGATTAATCTTTTCCATAAATGATTGATCACTTCCATAAGTGATTAAATCATTTCCATAAATGATTAAATCATTTCCATAAATGATTAATTACTTCCATAAGTGATTAATCATTTTCATAATTGATTAATTTCCAATTAATTAATTCTTTAATTAATTAATCACCAATTAAATATCATATATTTAATTTCAGACCTTCTATTAGTTAATTAATTAATTACCCAATTAAATATCATATATTTAATTTCAGGCCTTCAATTAATTAATTCTATAATATGAATCAAATTCATATTAAAATTTGAACTCCTTCAAATTCTCTTATATCTTATAAATGTAATATGAATCAAATTCATATTAATATTTGAACTTCTTCAAATATTTATTTCTCTCATAGACTATAGTTTAATTAAATCTCATTTAATTTAAACTAAATTGAATAATTAATTAATTCATCTTCTAATTAAATACCATATATTTAATTAGACATATATTTGAACTCTTTCAAATATATCAATCTCTCAATATAATAAATTTTAATCTAAAATTAGACTTTATATTTTAATGCATCACTATACATTATATTAATTTGTATCTCGTACAATTAACTTAATTCCCAATATGAATTTGAACTATTCAAATTCTCTCAAGATATATTTGTTCCTAATTACTCTTTACGAGCTAGCAGGGGGACCTAATGGACCTACAGATCAGAAGCTCCAATGATATGAGGTTAATAGATTAAACTCATTAATCAGATTAACCAATATTCATTAACTGTGGGTCATTCCACTAAAGACTCACAGCTGAACTCATCTCACTGTAGAACATTTCTGTGTCCATGGATGTAGACCTATGCCGGTAAGTCAATCCTTCACGAGTGTCCCTACTCATAGCTGGGTCAAATTTCCGTTTTACCCCTATGTTACATCTGTCTCCTTAAGTACCAGCGCTCCACTAATGAACAACCTGTTTATGGTCCAACCATTAAACAGAAAGTCCCTCTCGGGCCAGTGAGAGGGTGGGATCCCTTTGTTCAAGTCCTAGAGTCACCACTTAAGGGAACACTCATTTACTTCACCTAGAAGCGGGAAGGAGTGAATTCCTTATTGTGTTGTCATGTCTCCAGCCTCCCACTCGATCTTGTCCCCAAAAAGGAAGGCATATTGAGTCGGCGTATTAGCCATTCTCACCCATGCTAATCAAAGGACAATCCCTCATGAGAAGGAGTTCATGACACACTCAGGATTAAGACTGAGTTACCTAGGTCATCCTATTGAAACAGTAACCTAATTAGTTAACAGTGTTATAACTAAAGGTTGACTATTTCGTGGTCCGGTCTTATGCAAACTCATTGCATAGGATACCCCCACTTGCATGTCTACTACATGGACGTTTTGGATCAATACGTCTGTATCAAATACAAAGCGGGTCGTATCTCATAGTGTTACCAGGATAAGGTACCCAACCTTATCCTTGTACTATAGACCTTTTAGGTTGTTACTTGAACATCGATCCTAGTATGTCCCCACATACTAGTTCAAGTTACATACACACAACCTTGGATCTTAGTTTATTGGATTTGGGTCAAATTGTGCAATATTTAACAATAACACTTTATTGTAGAAACTCAATAACACTTTATTGAAACAAGTATACAATTTGTTTACATTCACTATCTACGAGTTTTAGGGCATAAAACCCAACATTTCTATCACTGATAGAAAGAGGTTCTATCTCTATTAGTAATAGAAAGCTTCTATCACTGATAGAAAGATTCTATCACTAATAAAAAGACTTTCTGTCAGATAGAAAGTCTTTCTATCAGATAGAATCTCTTTCTATCACTGATAGATTCTATCAATGATAGAAAAAATATCACAAACAGAACAACACCAACCAAACATCTACCAAACAACAACCAAACACCTTATAGAAAAGAACACAGATAGGATTAATAGGATAGAAGTGATAGAAATGATAGAAAGCAAACACACACGAAACACTGATAGAAATAGGATAGAAGGATATAATCTATCTCTATTAGTGAAAGAAAGACTTTCTATCACTGATAGAAAGAGATTCTATCTGATAGAAAGACTTTCTATCAGATAGAATCTATCTCTATTAGTGATAGAAAGACTTTCTATCACTGATAGAAAGAGATTCTATCTGATAGTCTTTCTATCAGATAGAATCTCTTTCTATCAGTGATATAGAAAGACTTCTATCAGATAGAATCTCATATCAGAAACGAAACAACACTAAACAAACACCTACCAAACAATAACTAAACAGAAACCAGATAGAAAATCAACACTTATGGACTTTCAGATAGAATCTCATATTAGAAACGAAACAACAAACACCTACCAAACAACAACTAAACAGAAACCAGATAGGGAATCAACACTTATGGACTTTCAGATAGAATCTCATATCAGAAACGAAACAACACTAAACAAACACCTACCAAACAACAACTAAAGAGAAACCAGATAGAAAATCAACACTTATAGAGAACAATAGTGTTAGTGATAGAAAGTGAAATGCAAATACAACAACCAAATATCAGTGAACATCAATAAAATATCAGTGATTCGAAAATGTAAAATCTAACTGATAGAAAACCTAACAGATAGAAATCGAAGAAAAAAAAAAGAAAAAGAGGGAGCGAAAACAAACCTCGAGGTAATGTAAAATCAGAAGAACGCGGAAACCAACCAGCGCTGATAGAATCGAAATGGAGAATACATATAAATACAGCATAACAACCAAAGAAGAATAAAGTTAACAACAAATGGAAAAGAAATGAACTGATAGAAAACAAACCTGAAGATGAACGTGCGAGAAGACGAATGTGCGAATAAATCGGAGAAGACGAACGCCACAAGAAATCGAGTGATAGAAATGGAGAAGACTGATAGAAAAAACGGAGAAGACTAATAGAAAAAACAGAGAAGACTGATAGAAACGGAGAAGCCTCTGATAGAAGAGATGGACAGCGTGAGAAGAAATTCGAGGGTTAGAAGAAATCTGGGGTTTAGGGGTTAAAAAAGGCATTTTGGTAAATTCACATTCAAGAAGTTAAAATTTTGCCATTTTTGCTAAATTTTTCGCGGGCCGCTAAATCTGCAAATATTTTGGGCCGGTTTGCTATATTTGCAACCGACCCTTTTTATATCCATCCTCTTTTCAACTCTCTCCTTTAGACTACCATCATTTTTAGATTTTGAGATGTAAACTAAAAGGGGATTTAAGCTAAGAACCTCGTGCTTTAGCAAATGGATTATATTGTTCGAGAGTGCCCCATCCCTCAAATGTTCCAGCATAGGGCATTCATGGCGTCTGACGAGGTTGTTCTCCAGCCACCGCCAATATCCCTTCAACTCCACTGAAGTATTCATTGCAATTTTTCTTCATGTCCCTGGTGCTTTTCTCTAATAATTATTCTATGCCGAATTTTATTAGTTCGGTTGGCTTCTTGGTTATTCAGAGGACCCCTTACACTAACTGTGTTTAATTACCCTGTTAATCGTAAATTCTGCAATTAACAATATTAATCAATTTTTATCTTTATCGACCGCCACCCCTCATACATAAAGTAGCAACCATCAGAGACCTCGCAACGGTTACTAAATTATATCTAACTAATCTAGAATAAGCAATTTCGCAATCACCTACTTAAACTAGCCGCTGTGGAATCGTGGGTCCGAAATTGTATTAACTAAATTTAAATGTAATTTAAATCTAATTCATACGACCTTTAACATGCATCTTAGACCTATCAAAGGTCGTCTCACGTAGATAGTGGCTTGCCTCAGCCTAGTGGCTATCTAAAAATAACTGATAGAATACACAAGCGGTAATCGCATAGGGTCGTCAATCCTAATAGACTAGCCTCATGTATTGGTTTAAACGGGAAAACATGCAAAACTTAATAGAAACACAGTAAGAACAATACTTAAAACACCAGAAAACTCAACCAAATTCAATAGCAATCAAGGCATAATCTCATTAAAACGATATAGATGCGTTTAGCTACTCATAAGCAAAGTAAAAAAGTAAACTAATACAAAAGATTTCATAAATAATGACCAAACAAGGTATACACAGATGCTGGGAAGTAAAAGAAACGAAAGAAAACGTAAAGGGACCAAATTTCTAACATAAAGGTGGACTAAACCGAGACCTATTATTTATAGAAAACGTCGCAGCGTTGAGACGCCACGAACTTTATACACAGCTTCATAATCGCGTCAGCGTTGAGACATCAGGGGCATCATCTCGATGTCATCCCTGATTCGAGCATACTGTTTTTCTTCTCGGCCTTGTCTCGCTTCATCTCAATACGGGGCTCCAATCTTCGGCTCTTGGTGTTGTTCTTCAGGCCCACTTCAATACATTTGTGTCTTTTCACCTCCTCGTCGTCCAAGACACCGAGATGACTCCAAAACTCCATAATTGGTTCGAATTAACACCAATTTAGCGTGATTGGCTCCTGACATCGCTCAAGCTCAAAGATCCTGTAAATAAGACAAATAAAGTATAAAATTGCTCTAACAAGCTTAGATTAGAGGTGATAAAATAGGACTATTTAGTTCCTATCATTTGTCAACCCCAATATTCCCCTTTTTTGCACTGATTCTCGTATGTCAACTACAAATTGTTCCAAATTACACTAATAACCTTGGATTTTTCATATAATGGATGATTTAGATTGCAATTTAAAATTATCAAATAATTGTTAAATAGTAATTAAATAATAAAACATTAATTAAAAGGCTTTAGAGCATAAGTCTAATAGCACATGGTCTTTATAAGCAAAATTTTGCATTAATTTTCATAGAGAAAGAATTTGTAAAGATAGGAAGACAAAGAAGAAATGTTTTCTAGTAAGAGTATTTAAATTTTGTTTTTGGAAAAATACACTTTTGGTCCCTGAGGTTTGGGTTAAGTAACACTTTAGTCCCTGAGTTTTCAAACTCAACAAAAATACCCCTGAGGTTTGAGATAAGTAGCAATTTGGTCTCTGCCGTCCATGTTGTCGTTAAACACTAATAGTTTGCTGACGTGACACCATTATTTTAATAAAAAAAAATTATTTTTAAAATTTTTAAATAAAAATATATTAAAATATAAAATATTATTATTTTATTAATTTTTTTTAATTCTTTCTCTCTTACTTCTCCATCTTCTTCTTCCTTCCCCACCCTTCTTCCTTCCTCATCTCTTTCTTCTTCCACTCCGGTGGTCGGTCACCGCCGGCAGCCGGCGAACAGCGGCGGCGGTCGCCAGATTTTTTTTTCTTTCTTCCTCTTCTCTTCTTCTCCTTTCTTTTCTTTCTTCTGTTTTTTGGTGGTGTTGCTGCCGTTCGCCGGATGGGAAGAGGAGCTTCCTTCGCGGATGAATTGATGCCTCTTTCTCAAACCCTAATAACTCTCGATCTAGTTTTGGCTTTTGATATTCAAAATCCCAGCAATACCAGTCCGTCGTTGCCTTGCCCTTCTCCGCCGCTTTCGAATCACCTGCCCGGCTCCGACAACGGAATTGCGTTGCCCAACTCGGCGAATTTCGACGATTCCGCCAATTTGGGCTCCGATGCTGCCAGCGACGAGCCGACTCGGACCCTCTAGCTGTTGGGATTGTGTCCTAAAACTCGTAGATAGTGAATGTTAAACGAACTATACATACTTATTCGATAAAGGCGATATCGAGATTAATTCAGTAAAGTTATTACTGAATAAAGTAAATTGCACATATAACAACCCAAATCCAATAAACTAAGATCCATGACTAGAGGATGAATACTTGAGCTTTATGTAGAGACATAAAAAATGGATCAAGCTTGAGTAATAGCCAAAACGGTCTATAGTATAGGGATAGGGTTGGGTATCTTATTCTGGAGACACTGTGAGACGCGACCCACTTTATAGATGGTATAGACGATGTGATCCTAAATCGTCCATGTAGAGACATGCGAGTGGGGGCATCCTATGCAATGAGTTTGCATAAGACCAGGACCGAGAAATAAGTCACTCTTGCTTTATAACACCGTTTACTGACGAGACTGACTATTTCATGCGATGACCTAGGTAACTCGATCTTAATCCTGAGCTAACTATGAACTCCTGTTTATTCGGGCTTATCCTTAGATCTGCATAGGTGAGAGTGGCTCAGTATTGCCGACTCAATAAGCCTCCCATTTCATGGATAGGAACGGGTAGATAGCTGGGGACATAGTCGTGCAAGAAGGAATTCACTCATACCCGAATTAGGGATAGTAGAGAGGTTGTTCCCTTAAGTGCTGACTCCGGGGCTTGAACAAAGGGATCCCGCCCTCTCATTGGCCCAAGAGGGACTCGGTTTTATGGTTGGACCATAAACCAATTGTTCATTAGAGGATCAGTGGGACTTAAGGAACTAGAAGTACTATAGGGGTGAAATGGCTTTTTTTTTTTACCTAGCTATAGCTATGAACAACCTGTGAAGGATCGACTTACTAATCATGGTTAAATCAAGTGGACAGAAATATATCTATAGTGAGGGGAGTGCAACTATCGGGCTATAGTGGAGTGTCCCGGTAGTTAACGAATGTTGGCTAGCTTGGATAATGAGATTAGTCGGTTAGCCTCGAATCGATGGAGCCCATGATCTATAGGTCCATTAGGTCCCCCTACTAGCTCATATCGGAACAAAGCCTAGAACAAAAAGATAGGAAACTTTGAATCGTTCAAAATCGGGAAAACGGGTATTATCGTAAATTGTGTTTGACACAATAATTTAATTATGAATTAAATTAGAAAATGAGAGATGGAGTATTTAAAAGTGTTTTGAATACCATATATATGTATTAGGAATCATATATAATTCATGGCACTAGGTGATAAAGATTAATTGGATTAATCATGTAAAAATTACTTGGAATTGTACCAATTAATTGCCTAGAAATCAATTTCAATTTTGAATTGAAATAGGAATGAATTGCAAGCTGAAAATTGAGAATTTAGATTCAATTTTAAGTGGATTTAGTGGCATTCCCACTCTTGCATGTTGATGCATAGTGGAAAACAACACAACCATGCTCTAGTTGCATGTGTTGTGAATTAAACACCTAGAATCCACTTTGAGTTGCAATTTCACCATGTGTCTAGTGTCATAAGGTTTCTCTTTGCATGGAAGATGTCTATATAAGGAGTATGAATCAGATTCAAAGAATAGAGAGCCATTTTCCATATTGTTATGCTGCTGGATTTTGGTCTCAAACTCACTCATCTCCATATATCTCTCTAGTGCTTGAACCTTCAAGCATTCACTTCCCATTCCCTATCTCTATAGACTCCCACAAGTCGTTCTTGGCCCAGAGAATAGTAGGGAAGACACTAAAGGTGGTCCACACACCGTTCGTGATCAAAGGAATCAAAGGGAGTTGTTGAATCGGTCTCCAAAAGGTTGGTAAAAATTCTGCTCTCTCCTTACGGTATTTGGACAGCATGTTTTCATTTTCTAAAATTGATGTAGTTAAGTGCCTCCGATCCTAAAATTGCTTCCGCATGTGTTATATGAACACCTTCACTAGCAGCCACGCCTAGTCTGGACTCCACAGCTCCACAAGCGGTTCGTTGACGTCGTTGCCCATTTGGGGATCAAAAATGTCATCCCCAAGACCATAATGCAACTCATGAGTGTCAATGGCTTGACCAGAGAGAACGTAGCTAGCCATTTACAGAAGTACCATCTCTATCTCAAGAGGATGCAGGGCTTGTCCGGCGACGCCGTCGGTGGCTTGGTTGCTTACTCCGATCCCACCACTGACCATTTGTTCGCTAGCTTCCCCGTTCCACCCCATTTGCTTCACTCTGCTCGTGCCAGTTCTAACCATTTCTTGCCCTTTGTTCCCATGGCCACTCTGCAGCACCACCACCAAATCTCTCTGTTTAAAAAAAAAACAGAAGAAAGAAAAGAAGGAGGAAGAAGAGAAGAGGAAGAAAGAAGAAAAAAAATCTGGCGACCGGAGTGGAAGAAGAAAGAGATGGGGAAGGAAGAAGGGTGGGGAAGGAAGAAGAAGATGGAGAAGTAAGAGAGAAAGAATTAAAATAATAATAATAAAATAATAATATTTTAATATTTTAATATATTTTTATTTTAAAAAAATTTAAAATGATTTTTTTATTAAAATAATGGTGCCACATCAGCAAACTGTTAGGGTTTAATGGAAAAATGGACGGCAGGGACCAAATTGCTACTTATCTCAAACCTTAGGGGTATTTTTGTTGAGTTTGAAAACTCAGGGACTAAAGTGTTACTTAACCCAAACCTCAGGGACCAAAAGTGTATTTTCCCATTTTTTTTTAAAGGTCAAAGGTATTAATGAAACTGTAATGTTTTCCATCCAAAATATAACGATAAGGGTATTATTTAACGTTTTTGAAGGGTTAAAGGTATTTTTTAAACTTTTTAAAGTTTAGGGGTATTATTGAAACAAGACTCAGTTAAGGGGTATTTTTTATAATTTAGCCCTATTAAAAAAAAGAAAAAAAAATACACTTTTATTCCCTGAAGTGTGGGTTAAGTTTCATTTTGATCCCTGAATTTTCAAACTTGACAATTTAGTCCCTAAGATTTGAATTTTGTTTCATTTTGGTCCCCGGTCAAATTTTCTATTAATAACTAATGGAATGTTGAGCTGATTTTTTATTAAACAAATAATTAATTTTTTAAAAATAAAAATCTTCTTCTCCCCTTCTTCTTCAACCACCCACCACCAAACTAGTTGCGACAAAATTCTTTTCCCTCTCTTTTCTTCTTTTTTCTCTTCTCTCTTATTCCACTTTCTCTGTATTTAAAAAAAAAAAAAAATAGAAAAGAAGGGAGTTTTTTTTTTTTTTTTTTTTTTTTTTTTTTTTTTTTTAAATTTAAGTTTATGACCTATTTGATACACAATAGTTTAAGTATTTAACACTTTTAAAATTCAAGGACTAAACACACCATCAAGTTATAATATAACCTATATACTATTATTAAATACTTCTGTTATGTCCTTCAAGAAAAAAAAAATAAATACGAAAAAAAGTTCTATACAGTTAAATATTTGAATAGAGCAAAAAAATTAGAGACCATACTTAAAAGGGTAAAAACCAAACTTGCCTTATATACATTATTTTCAGATATATATATAGTTTTGCAATTATGTTCTTACAAGATTGAATACCTTCTGTGTCACACTCACATAACTGAAAAAGAAATTCTAACTTAAACATATTATTTATTTTTTAATCAACCGTAAAAAAAAAAAAAAAAAAAAAAAAAAAAAAAAAAAAAAACCTGAAATCACTTCATCTCGTAATCATATTTCGAAGAGAGAGAAGGGAAGAAAAAAGAAAAAAGAAAAAAAAAAAAGATATACAGAATGCAATGAGTAAATATCTGGAACAAGGCCCCCTTTCCCTGGCTTCTTCACAACATAAAAGTAGTTGCAGATTCAAAGTGAACCAATTATTCATCTGAGTGGGAAACTTTCCACCAATTTTTTGAGTCTTACAAAGGAAAGAAAATCCAGAAAACAGAATAAAAAGAAAAAGGAAGGAAGAAATGTGCAGTCTGTGGCCAACCCAGAGAACCAACTGATCTGATGCTGACTTCTTCAAACATCTCTTTCAACTCTCAGTGCTTTGAATCTTCTTCTTCACAGAACTTGGAGTACTGCTCAGAGTCCATCAAGTTTTTCAGTTCGCCACTGTCACTAACCTCCACCTTAATTATCCATCCATTTTCATATGGACTTGAGTTCACCTACATTAACACACTTGGATCAGAAACAACCATAACCATGCTTCGGAGAAACAAAACAAAGTGATGGTTTTCTTTTTAACTTTCATTTGATGAAAAAAAATCAGTCAATATACAAAGGAAACTAAAAATTGCTAGGCCGTGGAAAAAATAAAGGGTTTAGAGGAAATAAGTTTTATTCATGATGACCACCTACTTAGGATTTAATATCCTAGGTGTTTTTTGGCAACCGAACGTAGTAGGATTAGAGGGTTGTCTCATGAGATTAGTCAAGATGCGCGCAAGCTGACCAAGACACTCACGAATATTAAAAAAAAAAAAAACTACAAAAAACGCTACTCAAATCCCCTAGTTGGATTTGCATAAAGAAAGAAATTTTCATAAACTTCCCTTAGATGAACGAAAGAAAGAAAGATTAAGAAACGAAGAATAATTACAAAAGTGAAAGGGAGGTGTTAGAAGTGGACTAGTCCCCATCCAGAATGTTGTTTTATATGTTTTATTAACTTTAAAATCGTTAACTAGAATGTTTTAAATTTTTAGTTCAATATATGGGAGGAGGATTCAAAACTCAGACCTTTTGGTTGAAGATATATGTCTTCACCAACCGAGCAGTAGGCTCAAGTTGGCAAAATGACTAGAATGTTTTCAATAGAGGCAAAGGGGAGGATAGATACAAAGAATCGATAAAAGTTCTGTAAAACATCCAAAGGCAGGTTGTCTCCTAAATATGGTCGAAGGCGGCTCCAAAATCCAAAAATTTAGAATATGCAAACTCCAATGACAACATTTTCTTGATACTAAGAAGAGTTGGTATAAGTCAATACAAATCTTAACCTTTACACATTTACATTAACCATGGAGCTGCTATTGCACCTCTTTATATCCCCACTATGACATGTTAATTAATGAAATTAAGACTCGAGTCATTTGTTAAATAGAAACCATCTTAGAGTATCCAAAAGTAGAAAGAAGAAATAAAATAAGCTTAGATCTTTCCAGAGCATTGTCAAGTCATTATCAAGAGCAAGAATATTAGATTGAGGAACCCACCAGACCAGGAGAACTGCTGAGCTCTTCATTGACCTCAATGATTTTCCCCGACACAGGTGAATTAATATCACTGGTAGCTTTAACACTTTCTACCGCACCGAAGCTGCCATCCTGTTTAACAGAGGTTCCAACTTCGGGTAATTCGACATAGACAACATCACCTAAATGATCTTGAGCATGATCAGTTATGCCAACAGTTGCTTTATCCCCTTCTACTTTCACCCATTCATGAGAGGTAGCATACTTCAAGTCCTTCACAACTGCACAACAATTGAAGGTACAAGTTATTTCACTACACTCGTGTAGTTTTATACACAAACTTGAGAGTTAGATATTCCATAATTTCTTTTTTGATAAAGAGAAATTAATGGATGTTGAATAGAAACCTTTTGCAACATGTGACTGTTTGAAACATTTTAATCTCAATTCTCTTCGCACATTGAATCATTGAGAAACATGTTTGCCTTTTCATAAGACTACACTATATGGTATGCATCATACAAATGTCCAAGTGGCTTCTTTAGCTTCTCATATGATTTCATACTTCTACATTCCATTATATTGTTTATTAGATGCAAATATTAAAAACATGAAGTACAAACTTCTGGAAATGAAAAGTATTGTAACATTTTTGTTGTAGAAAACAACAAATATGTCATTGTCGCCTCGGGAAAGCAGTATGTTAACATGCCATGTCCCTCGTTGATTTTCATGTTCCTTAGGATCTAAGCAGCATTGAGTTTTTCTATTAACAAATGCAAGGGAGAAGATTACCATTCAAACTAGAAAACGATATAATTAACAATAGCAGCAGCTAGAAAGATCACCAAGGGACTGGTATTAGTTCAAATGACAAGATTGAAATAAGAACACATAAAAAAAATAAAAAGAAATGACTGAAAGTAGCAAGTAGAATAGAATAGAATATCTCATGTTTTAGATTCAACACATCATCATAATTCAAATGGAAGGTGAAAAGATATGCATAGTCAACAAATGCACATGAATATATGTGGATTTATAAGTAGAATGACATCTGTGAACCCAACAACCGATTCAAATTTCAAAAAAAATCATAAAGCAGAATGGCAAATATTCATTAAATAATCAGTGGGGAAGAACAGGGAAACACATAGCAGAAAACATTGTTTTTCTTTCTTTTTTTTTTTTTAAAAAAAAAACCCATTAATCTTCAGCCTAAGATCTACCAACAAATATTCATTATATAATCGCCTCAATAATTCACAAGACAATGAGACGTGACTGCAATACAAAAACGAGACAAATCCTGCAATTCTTGAAAAGGGTCTGCCATTGATCAACCAAACGGCAAAAATAAACAAAACCCATCACTGGAAACTGAGATCTTTCAATATCAAAAGCAGATCGATCAGTTTGCCTTGTTTTCTCCAACATTAAATATTCATCCACCAAACAATCAGACTAAAAAGAACTGATCAAAATGAGGAAAATCAGTATAAAAAAACGTCGGCTCGGCTCACCAGAAGCAAACCCTCTATGGGGTATTGAGATCCTGAGGTACGAAGCAGCTCTTGAAGCCCAAACCAATCTCGACGCCATTGATGAAGCTTAGAGCGCTCTGTAAAAACTCTTTTCTCAAGAGAAGCTTGTTATGCTGCTAATGCTTCGGCTTGCCGTCGCTTTGTTTCATGAAAGGGACTTTTATTTGCTATCTGGGATCGATCAATATCACGGCACAGTAGGGTTGGTGGGGATGCTCGTATACAATACAATTTTCTTTTTCATTTTTTTCGTTTTATACTTGGGATTTTACGTATTTTGGGTCAGTTTCATTTCATTTTTTGGATGGTGGGATCATAAGTTTAATCTGAAAATAAAGAAAAGGGAATCCGTATGATCGAAACATGGAAGAGAAATGAAGAAAATTACAAGCTTGTGAAAGAATCCCACATCGGAGAGTGAGCCTGCGAGGTGGGGTCAATCTGTCAACAACAAACCCACTTTGCCACTGCAAAGTGATAGTTGGTAAGCGGTGGCTTTGTTTGGTAGCTAAATTTTGTGGGCTTGTTTTGGAAATTTCCAAAATATTTTTTTGGTTAAAAAACCCATCTCGAAATATTTTTTTTTTTATTAGATAACATATTTGATTCGGGCTGAACTCTCATACAAATAACAATTTAATCCTGAATTTTAATTTATAATGATTTAGTCTTTGTACTTTCAATTTAGTAACAATTAATTCATACCGTTGTAGGTGATTTTTTGATCCACTCAAAAGCATACGAGCAGCAAAGATAGCGCAACACCGATCCAGAAACACGTCGAAGAGTCAAGCACTAGAGGTGGGACCGACCAGAGGAACTAGGCCAAAGTTAGAAGGATCGAGCCTTGGCCCGATCCAATGCTCGTGGGTCGAGTCGGTTCTCTCTCTGTTTGATCTCTGTGCCCCAAATGGGTCCGCCTTCAGTTCTGAATGGCCTCGGATAACGGAAAACCCTAGCAAAGGATATAAGTATAAATTCAGACCTTCACACCTGGAAAAAAGTTCGGAAAATCAATTACCAAAAGACTTTTTATTGTTTATCTGACTTAGGCATCGGAGTGCAGGTGGCTAACACCACACCGATGTGCAACGGTTCTGCAGGTCACGTCTTCCCCGTCTTCAACAAATTCACTGCTGGTGTCACGTGAAGGTCAGGTGAGTCGCTTAACCAGATTTTGCCATCAATAGTTGGCGTCGTCTGTGGGGAAGAGTGCTTGCCATTACAAATCGCATATCGGTTGTGGTTCGCAAAATGGAGCAAGTTCAGGGACCAGCGGGGGACGTTGGGTACAAGTAGAAAGTGTCGAATCAGACCGAGGTCGATCCTAAACCTGGGGTTCAACAAGGGGACCCGTGTGATTATGATGCTGTCGGAAGCGACCCAAGAGGGTTGCCTGCAGAAGAAATAGAGTCAGTACCACTGACATCTGAGGAAAAGAGGGTGAGCATCAGAACCAAACTGGGGGTTGAGCAGAGAGAGAGTGGTTGGTTTCCTATGTGCTAATTCTGATCTATTTGAATGGTCACACGAGGATATGTCGAGAATTGACCCAAAAGTAATTGTTCACCGACTAAACGTGGATAGGGATTTTAAGCCAGTAAAGCAGAAACGACGAGCATTCAATTCAAAAAGGAATGAGGTTGTTGCCAATCAAGTGGATGAGTTGCTTCAAGTCGGATTCATCAGAGAAGTCCACTACCCCCAGTGGTTGTCCAATGTGGTACTGGTGAAGAAGGCCAACGGAAAGTGGCGGATTTGCATCGACTTCACGGACCTGAATAGAGCATGCCCTAAAGACAGTTATCCCTTACCCATGATTGATCAGTTGGTTGATGCAACAGCAGGACACGAGATGCTGAGTTTTATGGACGCGTACTCAGGATACAACCAGATCAAGATGCACGAGCCGGATCAGGAGAAGACTTCATTTATCACCAGTCGAGGGTTGTACTGCTACAAGGTCATGTCGTTCGGTTTGAATAATGTCAAGGCAACGTAACAGCGGATGGTAAACCGCATGTTTGCTCCTTTGTTGGGAAAGAACATGGAGGTATACGTGGATGATATGCTGGTGAAAAATGTGAAGTCTCAATGCCACGAGTCCGACCTCAACGAGGCTTTCCAAATACTTTGAAAGTACCAAATGAAACTAAATCTGAGTAAGTGTGCTTTTGGGGTAACATCAGGAAAGTTCATAGGTTTCCATGGTGCATCAGAGGGGGATAGAGGCAAATTCAGACAAGATCAGAGCAATTATGCAAATGTCCTCTTCGTCCAATCTTAAGCAACTTCAAAGTTTGAACGGAAGGATCGCAGCATTGAACAGGTTTGTTAGCAGATCTACTGACAGGTGCTTACCTTTCTTTAAAATTTTGAGACAGGGATCACATTTCGAGTGGACTGAAGAGTGCAAAAAAGCTTTTCGGGAACTGAAAGCCTATCTGAGTTCAGCCCCACTCTTGGCTAAGCCACTCCTTGGATCCGATCCTTGACTATTTGGAGAAAGGCGAGCTGCTAGCAGAGAAGATGAAGGCTAAGAAATTGTAGAGATGAACATCACATTTCGTGTTAAGGAAAGAGAAACTATACAAAAGAAGCTACTCGATGTGTCTTCCCCCAAGCGATGCTAAATACGTGATGAGAGAGATATATGAAGGGGTGTGTGGGAATCACTCAGGAGCGAGGTCACTATGTCATAAGATCGTCAGGCAAGGTTATTACTGGCCGACGATGTTGCAGGACGCTAGGCATTTCACGAGATCTTGCGATCAATGCCAAAGGTTTGCACCGGTTCCTAAACAACCACTTGAGCCTTTAACGAACATCATTAGCCTTTAGCCATTCGTGCAATGGGGAATAGACTTGATTGAGCCTTTACCTCAAGACAAATGACAGACCAAATATGCAATGGTAGCAATGGATTACTTCACAAAATGGGCAGAGGCAGAACCGCTAGCCACCATTACTGAGAAGAAAATTACCGATTTCATATGGAAGAATACAGTGCGTCGCTTCGGGATTCCCAACACCATCATTTCAGATAATGGCTGACAGTTCGATAATGCCGCCTTTAGAAAATTCTACTCAGACTTGGGCATTACGCATCGTTGTTCATCCCCAGCTCATCCACAAGCTAATGGTCAGGTAAAGGCTGTAAACAAAATCATCAAGCAGAATTTGAAGACCAAACTTGAGGGCCTAAAAGGGCTATGGGTCGAAGAACTTCCACGAGTGTTGTGGGCATATCGGACGACAACCCGGACCTCAATGGGAGAAACACCTTTCTCTTTTTCATTTGGAGTAGAGGCGGTGGTTCTAGTAGAGATTGGCATACCCTCCCTCAGAACAGAGTAGTTCAGTGTGAGCGGGAATGAAGAGGCCATGAGGTTGAACTTGGACTTGTCAGATGAGCATCGTGAGACAACACGACTTCGGGTCGCAGAGTATAAAAACAGGATTGTGAGGTATTACAATGCGACCGTGAAAAGGTGCACTTTTAGAGAGTGAGATTTTATGTTAAGAAGGGTGGTGCAGAACACTAGAGATCCCAACGCAAGAGCACTGGGCCCAGTGTGGGAAGGACCTTATTAAGCCAACAAGGTAGTCCACCTCGGTACTTACACTTTGATCAACGAAAATGGAAAACCAACTCCTCATCCATAGAATGCAGAGTACCTAAAAAATTTACTATCAGTAATCTCAGAAGAGATAAATGACAGACAACTGCACCACTGTAGGAAGGCAGAGGTCGATCAGAGGAGGCCGAAGCTGACCAGAAACATTTACTTTTTGAATTTATGTCTATTTTACATGACGTTTCTCCATAGTTTTTCCTATTGTAAAACACACAAACATTTGCGAATTTAATAAAGCTCTTTATATTGTGTTTGCATAAAGCATTTTTTCACATGATGGAACGCATGTGGCCAAGATTAGATTGATTCTTGTAGGGGTTAATCCACCTTTTCAACCTCTCCAAGTCCTTGACAGAGTGTACGCGCGATCGGGATGAGATTGATTCCTGTAGGGGTTGATCCACCTTTTCAACCTCTCCAAGTCCTCAACAAAGTGTACGCACGGTCAGGATGAGATTGATTCTTGCAGGGGTTGATCCTCCTTTTTAGCCTCTCCAAGTCCTTGACGGAGTGTACACACGGTCGGGACGGGATTGATTCTTGTAGGGATTGATCCACCTTTTCAACCTCTCCAAGTCCTCGATGGAGTGTTCACACGGTCGGGGTGAGATTGATCCTTGCAGGGGTTGATCCATCTTTTCAACCTCTCCAAGTCCTCGACGGAGTGTACGCACGATCGGGGTGAGATTGATTCTTGCAGGGGTTGATCAATCTTTTCAACCTCTCCAAGTCCTCGACGGAGTGTACGCATGGTCGGGATGAGATTGATTCTTGTAGGGGTTGATCCACCTTTTCAACCTCTCCAAGTTCTTGACGGAGTGTACGCACGATCAAGATGAGATTGATTCTTCGAGGCTGAGGCTGATTATGCCTAAAAGAGGACTGCACGAGACAGACATGCTCACCATAACCAGAGCACTGAAAGCACTCTTGATGACCAAAAAAAAAAAAAACCTTCCAAGCTAGGAGGAAATGAATGTATAAGTTGACACAGAGCAAGAATCATACTCTCGAATTGGGCTGAAGAAACTTTAATCCCAATTCAAGAGTAGGGGCTTAATGTTGTAGGTGATTTTTGGATCCACTCAGAAGGACATGGAAGCAACAAAGACAGTGCAACACCGATCCAGAAACACACCGAAGAGTCAAGCACTGGAGGTGGGACCGACCGGAGGAACCGGCCAAGGCCAGAAGGATCGGGCCAAGGCCCGATCCAATGTTCGACCCACTTCGATGGGTCGAGTCGGTTTTCTCTCTATTCGATCCATATGCCCCAAATGGGTCCCGCCTTCAGTCCTGAATGTCCCTGGATAACGAAAAACCCTAGCAGAGGATACAAGTATAAATTCAGCCCTTCACACCTGGAAAAAGTTCGAAAAATTAACTACCAAAAGACTTTCTATTGTTTATCTGACTTAGGCATCAGAGTGCAGGTGGCTTACACCACACCGGTGTGCAGCGGTTTTGACTAGTTCTGCAAGTCACGACTTTTCCGTCTTCAACAAATTCACTACTGGTGTCACGTGAAGGTCAGGTGAGTCGCTTGACCAGATTTTGCCATCAACATATACGTAACAATTTAGTCCTTGAACTTTAAAATTTGTAATTTATTTAGTCTTTGTCATGAAAATTATCATTACGATTTAATGAAATTTCTTATATATAATCATTGATAACTTGATTAGGACCATGTGTACTTTTAAACTACAAAAATTAAGTCATTACATAATAAAAATTGACACTAAATTTCAATGAAAATTTTCACAACGGAGACTAAATCGTTACAAATTTTGAAGTACATGGACTAAATTGTTACAAAATTGAGAGTTAAAAGACTAAATCGTTATAGACAAAAGTTTAGAGACTAAATTGTTACTTTTATGAAAGTTCAGGGACCAAAAAGTATATTTTAACCATTTTTTTTTTTTTGGATTTGTAGAATAAAAAATATGTAGAAACTAGGAATGTATTTTGAATAATTGTTTTATAAATTCTGATTTTTCTTTTTTAAAAAGAAAAAAAAAACTGTTTTTTTAATGGGTTATTACAGTGACTTACTTTTTAAAAAGTAAAATGTCATCCTTTCACAAATTACGAATTTGGGAATAATACTTTTCTTTTTAATGAGAATTTGGTAATAATACCCTCAATGACAAGAACTAAATTTTATCTTTTTGGAATTTAATATTCAATTCGATAAGTACAAATTCAGGCCAAAATATATACATATTTTTTTTTTTTTTTATGAAATAGGCCAAAATAATATTGAAAACAATACAAAATAAATTACCATATTTAAAATCAATAATAAGTAAATTGGTATATGTTGTTAATGTAGGTTAAATTAATAAAAAAAGTTACAATGTATATGAAATCATATACCTTCGACCAAGAGGCCATGATGGATTCTCCGATCCCATGTCTTGTTAAACTCGAAAATAAATAAATAAATAAAAGATTACACCATAGAATCGACACGAATATTAGATATCAATAAACAAACATACCTAAACATTCCAAAGCACCTTGAATAGAGTTTAGACATTCAGGTCATCCAAAGATTTGGCCATCCAAATTATTTGTAATCAGACAAAGAACAGATCACATACACTTACACAAATTTAAGTTAATTCTTTGGAAGGTGAGGGAGAGGATCTTATCCAACAAGTACTTGTTAACAGGCAATTTTCAGTTGAATTTTTTTAATTTTATTGAAACATAACAATATACAATTAAGTCAAATAATTAAAATTTCAGACAGGCAATACAGTTTTCACATCTTTGTGCATTGTCCTAATTACATTAGTAACCTGTTCAATCTGTTCTTCACTTGAACATGCTGATAGAAGTACTTTGGCAGTTCCTCCATCTGGATAACAACCAGCATCAATCATCTCTTCAAATATTTCTAAGCATCTCTTGTAAAGCTTCTTTCTGGAGTAGGCTCCAATCCGAGAAGTCCACGTCACGACGTCGGGTTCTAAATTCTTTGCTGGAAGCAATTGAAACAGCTCCTCCATTCTCTCCAGAAAACCTGCTCTCCCATATACATTGATCAAGATGTTGTATGTGCTGATATCTGCTGTGTATGATCCTTTTTGCATGGTAGATAGAAGATCTTCCATTTTTCCAAATTGACCTAAACGACCATAAAGATTAAGCATGCTGTTCATCACAAATGTGTCTGGTTTGAGCCCTAATTTATGCATCTGGCCAATGATATCTTCACATTTAGCTGCATTGCCTGCGTTCGAATAGGCAGATAGAAGAAGCATGTGGGATTTCATGGTTGGGGTTATCCCAATTCGTTTCATCTCTTCGAAAACGGATTGTGCATCTAAATTGCATAAAGATTAGAGTTAGAAAAGAATTATAACAAGCGGAAGAAAATGATAGGAGTTGATTTGAAGCTGGAAGAAAGTGGTGGAAAAGTAATGGCAGGATAGTTCAATTTAAACATGTTTTTACATTTAGATCTTTCCCTTGTCAGTCAATGCAGCCTTCCTATTGCAACATAGACGATTTGAGTAGGTTATCTTTGTTTCTTATACCAGATTTTGGCAACAGATAACAGGAATTTTGTAATGAGTGCAAATCTTGATGTCATAATGAACTACAAGTAGAAGAATTATTAAAGTCTCGTTTGATAACCAATTGGTTTTTTAAAATTATGTTTGTTTTCTCTCAATTTCCTTACCATGGTTTTCATATTTGTCAATGGCACATTTGAATTCCTAGCAAAATTTCAAAAACAAAAACAAGTTTTGGAAGATACTTTTTTAGGCTCAGCTTGACATTTGGTTTTTGAAAATTAAGCTTACACACACCTACTTCTGCCTATAAGTTTAATTGTTTCAATATCAATCTTCTTCCTTGTTTTCAAAAACCAAGTCCAATTTTGAAAACAAAAAAATGTAGTTTTCAAAAACTTGTTTTTGTTTTTAGAATTTGGCTAGGAATTTAAATGGATCCTTAACAAGGATGAAAGTTATGGTAGGAAATTTAGGAAAAAACAAGCATATTTTTCAAAAACCAAAAACCAAAAACCAAATGGTTATCAAACGGAGCCTTAATGTTTTCAAATTTTGGTTTGGCTTTTAAAAATATGGGAAGAAGGTATCAGAAAAACAAAGAAACTTGTTGGTGGGAGTAGTGTTTAGAAGCTTAATTTTCAAAAACTAAAAACCAAAAACCAAATGGTTATCAAATGGGGCCTAAATGTATCGTTTAAGTTTATATACCCTCGTAAAGACCAGCTCTTCCATATGCATCCACCATGATATTGTACGATGCTCTATCCGGTTCACATCCCATGTGTTGCATGAGTGAAAAAATTTCTGCAGCTCCATATGGGAAACCAGCACGACTGCAAATGACCAAAAAGGTAAACTTTTTAGTAAAGAAAAAATGACTTCGAATGGCTATACCTTAATTCTCTGATCTCTTGAACCTCTTCGTTCTTGATACAGAAATAAAATGACCCTCTCCTAATTCTTTCGATTTGTGAGTCTGAGACACGTTAAAATGCAATGGTAATCTGAATCTTTCTATTGCATGAAAACATAAAGCTTAAGCACAACGCAGCAAAGTTATAAGCAATTCTTCTACATTGTTCTTAGCTGCGGCATGATGCACTAAAAAAGTAGAAGGAAATAGTTCTTCAAAAAGAAAAAAACAAGGAAATTGATACACTGATAATCAGAAATATGATGTAAACTACTAGAAGAGGAATATTAAATTTCAATTGCCTATTAATAGTCGTTAGTCATCAAGGTTTATATGCCAATCAGACCTTCAAAGTCTTCCATTTTGAAGTGAACAGTGAAAACGCACCAACTTTCTAGAATCAAGACTATGTCTATAAGAAGTACCAGATTAGGTTTACCTATATGATTCCATGAGGGCATTATAAGCATAGACATCAGGTTCATGACCAGCTTCTTGCAGTTGTTCAAATATTTCTTCTGCTTTCTCACAAAGTCCCTCTCTAGCAAATGCGTTTACTAAAGCTGTAAAGGTGCAGATGTTAGGTTTGCACCTTTGACTTCTCATTTCATCAAATATCTTTAGTGCCATATGAGACTTTCTGTCCTGCATAAACCTCTGATTGTTAGGCTAGAAGGAGAAAGATTAGAAATCAAAATCAATTTGAAATCCACATAAATACTACAGTAGATTCCAGAGCTTTTATTCAGGATTGTCATTATATTTACAACGCTTCAGGCCTTAAGATCGCTAAACTTATTGTGGCCGGTATGGTATTAACTGCTCCATTGGAGAGGTCAGGAAAGTGATTGAGTATTTAGGGTGCCCAGCAGGAGATTGTTGGAAAGGATTTCTTGTAGGCTCAACAACTGAAGAAGCATGCTCATCTCTCCAAAGGAGCGCAGATTACTCTGACTAGTTGGTTCTCTCCAATCTTCCTGTTTATTTTTTCTCTTTCTAGCACCCAACAGGCCAACAATATTGTTTTTGAAATTGAGAATGAAATAAGAAACTTCATACAGGAACATGAAGGACCAAGTTTGGATGGTGTGTCACACCTAATTAACTGGAGAATAGCATCTCTCCCATTTGAAAGGGATGGCCTAGGGGATAGTCCACTTCCTTGTGTACAGAAATATGTCACTTTTCCTTGGTGGATTTGGAGATTTCCTTTGGGAAAGAAGGCATTATGGCCTTCCTCAATAGTGGTCCTATCTTAATATGTCGTGAGACATGAGGTTGAGAGGGATCTCAATAGTGGTCCTCAATAGTGGTCCTATCTTAATTGAAGAGTGGATTTCTATTAGATAATCAACTGATCTGTCCTACAACCACATTATTTAACTTATATTCTGGGCATAAGTTTTCATTGTCTGGATGTAGAAGATATGCTTCTCCCATTTGGTCTCAATTTATACATGCGTTCAAGAAACTGAATTGAACTTAGGCTAAACCAGAGTTGGTGAATCTGCACTTGCGTGGCTTGATGAATTTACTTCATATGCCAAGAAAAGGTTCATTCACCCAGTTAAGCTCCTTTCACAGACCAAAAGCCAGATGATCCTCCCAGAAGTAGTAAGTAATTCCAAATGCCTTTATTAACAATTTTCATGAAAAATGAAAACAAAATATTTACATTTCAAAATGTTACAAGAAGATTAGATATCCCCGATGCTAAATTAACCAACTTACAGGTTCCTGATTCAGAAAATGAAAAGGAAAGAAGAATTACTAAACATTCACATAATAACAAAGTATCATGAAAAAATAGTAAATATTCTTCTTTTCAAAAAAAGTACTTAGATAATTAAGCACGTGAAGATATCATTGCTGCCCAAAAACAGAATTTAAACGCTTTAGAAAGCAAGATATTCTTTGATCCATCAAACCTGCACTGAAGCAAATAAGAAACATAACTAAATTCAAATGCTGATGAAAGAGTTCTTAACTTTAACCTGTTTAGGCTCACCTTTCCATATACATTTATTAACATTGTGTAAGTATCTGTACAGGGTTGGCAGCCATCTCTCTTCATCCTGTGAAAGATCGCTACTGCTTTGACATTGTTTCCACCCTTTATCAATCCATCAATATAAGCATTGTACACAACTGCACCTGTATAACAATTGACATACATTTTGAAATTTTCTTTGTTTCTGTTATTTTATCTTGCAAGCAAACATTCAATTTCTCAAGCCACTTGTATCAATATCGTCCTACTACTTTATAAGTATCATCGTTATACTTACAAAGAGTTAGAAAAACAATGATAACAAAAAAAAAAAAAAAAGTATCATATAACTACTGCCTGCAGTTTTAGCTACAAAAAGGAACTAGTGCGCTTATCCCCTAAAACTAATAGTTAGCAACTCAAACAGTGCATATTTTTTGGAAATCCTGAAAATAGAAGTCAGAAAAAATAGCACTTGGAAATTCATAATGGGTCGCCTTCTTACTCTCCTAAAAGTCTCATGTCAGAAAAAAAAAAAGTTTCATTTGTTATTCTCATAATGACCACTACAATTGTAAGAGAATTTTATACTATGTTCAGAAATTAATTCTTTGCTAAGTTAAGTTTTCCCAAATTCAGTACGCGCAAATATCACAGGGTAGTTACATGGCCGAAGCAGACAAAATCAAAATGGATGGCTGTTGGTGGTAAAATTAGTATCAGTTTCATGTCATCCACTCTGCAAAAAGAATGAGAAGGCAGTTCCCGCAAGATCTTTGACAGTGATAATGATTTATCCGCTGATTCTTAGATGGAAATGATTGTTAGTTTTTAGAGATAATGGAGTTTCGGTGTTGGGGGAATATCAAACGGTCTCTACTTTAAATTACTTAAAAGCACAAAAAGCAACTAATCAATTGACATGACATGGCAGCAATGAATTGTTTGTTCATATTCATAATTAGTCTTCAAGAATTAAAAAAAAATATAAGAATTTGATGCAGCATAAATAATTTAATGGTCGAGATATGATTTCATGTACAAAATTTTTGTATGACTAAGAATAGTCGTTGAAGAGATTTAATACCAATGCACATGCAACAAGCAACACGTTATAATATTAATTGAGACTTCTTAAATTTTTAAGCCCTTAGAAGTTGATAATATTAGCTCCCTCGTAGCAGATGATGAATAATAAACATACTTGGTGAAAGGCCATACTTTCGCATTTCAGCAAAGACAGCTTCAGCCTTCTCTAGCAATCCAGATTTGCAATAGGCCTTTAGAAGAAGTGCATAAGTATCTTCTGTTGGAATGCAATGAGATTCAAGAAGTTCCAAGTATGTAGATTCTACATCCTCATACAGTGATTTCTGCCCATAAGCATCCATAAGTAGATTATACACAATCACGTCTGGTCGGAAGGAACTCTTGTTCAATATCCATTCACATATCTATAGAACGTCAGCAGCAATAACAAGTGTAAGTACAAGTTGCACAAAGCACAAAGCCATTTTGATGAACATAAGGCTCTCTCTCTCTCCTATATTTGTTTAATCCATTCAAATTATTCATCCAGCTTGCATGAACTCTCCCTCACCTCACACACAAATTAAATTCCAACCAATATCAGATTAAAATCATTGAAAGGAGAAAGCAAAGAAGTTGAGGCATGCTTGGATTTGGTTTACTGCATAGCTAAACTATCAAATTAAATTCCTACCAATATTATTGGACCCCACTTCCTGTTGAGACGAAGTTGAACGGCTACACTGATGATATCATCCCAAGTTGAATTAGTGGCAGGCAGAGTATCAAGAGAATCCCACAGTCCCATATAATCTACTTCTTCCCCTACAAAGTCCATAATCTGTTGAGCAATAGGGCCCAAAACAGGGAAGATTCCATCAACAAAACCAGATCCATACTTCCAACCTCGTCCCCTCAAGGAACCACCTGGACAAAGTGATAATTAAAATAAAGATAATGGATGCCAAAACTAATGTACAAAACAAATTTTCAAGTTTGTAACGTGTCTTACATCGTTTTCTTGACAATCTTTTGCGATTGAAAGTTCTCAATTTCCCACGTTTATCAACATAAAGGCCATCACGTCTGGATTTCTCAATAACTTCATTGTCTGCGCACTTCACTATCCATCTGAAATCACTTCCACAACATCTCGGTTGTAAGTAAATGTTGTTCAGTACGCTTCCAAAAATCAACCTGCAGTGTTTTTCATACAAATTTTTCACACAGCGAATGCCAAAAAGAAGGCAGAAATCACAAAGAAACGTTCGGGTTTCTATCTGCTTTTATTGCTACTGTTGACATGTTGGGATAACAATCAAAGATAACGAAAGCACACATTAAAGTATATGCTGTTAAATGCGCTTCCAAAAATCAACTGCAGAGTATCCATACAATTTTACACATAACGAATTCCAAAAAGAAAAGGACAGAAATGATAACTAAATGTAAAGGCTTCTATCTATTTTTATTGCAATCAATCAAAGATAATGAAAGAATATATTAGATTGATGGCACTGACATTTCAAATTGCAAAGTTACACTTTACTCGTATTGATATTTAACAAACCAAACATTAAAATTTCGGAAAAGCAATCCGATATTCTCCAACTTCCATTCCAATGACGGGCAACATCACCTCCAGTGCACTCATTTCAAGATTCAATTACCCACGAAATAAAACCAAATTCTACACACATATACCATAACGAACTAAAAATTCAAGCCACTATTGGAAGGTTTGCAAGTGAAACTGATAGGGGCAGCTAACCGAAACAAAAACAAGTTAAATGAAGATGCATTGGAGAAGAGGAAATGTAGAAGCTAAGCAGAAGAGGAGCGATTGAACTTACATGAAAGCGTTGAACAGAGATTAAGAGTTGGTGAAAGATTGAGGAAATTGAAGAAGAAAAAGTGGAAGAAGAGTTAAAGAAATGAGCATGGCAACGTCCATTGTTGATATGCATAGATGTGGGGTTATCTGTATGAGAGGAATGTGGAGTGGAATGGAGCTTTCTTTGGAACAGAGACAGAAATGAAAAAATATCTAAATTTGATATTATATACAGAATTTTAAAAACAATTTTATTTAGTAATATTTTATTGTGTGTGTGTGTGTGTGTGTGTTTTTCTAATTTTTAAAAAATATTTAAAATTTTTAACCAACTTTGAGGAAAGAAAAAAAAGTTTTGAAAATTCATTATAAAAAAAAGTTTTTGAAAATTACCTTCTTAAGTTTTTAATAGTTAGTGACTGATTTTTAAAAATAGATTATAAAATAAGTTTTTTTCTTAAAAAAAAAAAAAGATACATATAAGATTAGATGGTATATTATTTATTTATTTATTTATTTTGAGAAAGATTAGATGGTATATTATTTTGTCATATAATCACATATATATAATCTATTAATATCACCTATAAAAAATTATATATTGTTATTTATTATTATGTATAATCATCACCATTTGTGTGTGTGCGCGCAATTTTAACTTTGAATAATAATTAAATATCAAAATTTTCAAATTTATTGAATTGTATCATAATTTTTGTTTTTTGATGCCATATGGGTGGGAGATTTGAACATTTAATATTTTGGTCTTCAGATGAGTTTTGGTCTTCAGATGAGTTTTGTATCAGTTAAGCTTAATTTAGCACAAAGAATATATTTGGGACAAAACCACATAAATAATTGGTTAAAAATGATTTTTGGTCCCTAACTTAAAGTAACAATTTGATCTTTGAATTTTGATTTATAACGATTTAGTCCTTGTACTTTCAATTTTATAACAATTTAGTCCCTCTGTCAAATTTTTTTAATAAAAAAATGATGTCACATTAGCATTCCATGAGAGTTTACAATTTGACAGAGGGACCAAGAGTGTAACGAAAATCCAAACCGTGTATTTTTCCAAAAAATATATTATATTGTATAGTCCCTCTACTTTTGGCTTTGGTTCATTGGTCTTTGTATTTTCAAAATGTCTTATTTAGGTTCTCATACTTGGGACTTTAACTCATTTTAATTCTTGTGCTTTTAAAAAAATGACCAATTTGATCCCTGTTTGCAAAATTTAAGTGTGAATTTTAAAATGTCATGCTAAAATTACTAAAAAAAAATTAGAAAATTTGAGAATGAAAGGTTAAATTGGTCATTTTATTAAATTACAAGAACATTTTGAAAGTGTCCAAAGTTTAGGGACTCAAAATGAACATTTTAAAAGGGCAGGACCAAAATAAACCAAAACCAGAAGTAGTGGACTAAAAATAGTATTTAGACCTAAAAAATCTCTTTTTCTCCTCCCCTTTTGCATTCTACTTTCCTAGCTGTCAAAAACATGAGGTAAATACTTAAAAAGGATTCAAGATAAAAATATTAATCAGAAAAGAGGATAGTACTTTGCATGATATCTTTAAATGTAATATTTTCAGAGAATTGTCTATTCAACCTCACAGAAACTGAAGACGAGTTCGTTCAAAAATCAAATAAAAACCTCAGTGAGAGACAAAATTCTAAATACACAACTATTGAAATAATTGATAAATAAGTTAAGCTAAAATCAAATCAATTTCAACGCTATTCAAGCGGGTCGAAGGAGTAGGCAGTAACGTGAGAGGTTCAGTCATAAAAAACGAAACAAAATAAGAAGAAACATAGATCAATGCAAAAATTCCAACAATAATTGATCTGTAAATTTAAATAAAAAACTTCTCCACAGCATCTAAAATCCAAGCATGATTTTTAACTAACATACAATGGTGGGTATTGGGCAACCTAAAATGTCCATAGAAGGAGCCAACAATTTTTCTTCATAAAAATGGCAATGGTAGTGCCAGGCATCCAGGCATCATCAAGTTTACAGGCTCCTAGTTCACTTTAAAATCAAACACTCCATAGTTATCTTTAAAAGAACCTTCCTTGCAGACGAACATGGTGTTTACTCTACTTCAGCCAAATAATCATCAATCTCGGCCGGGGTTAATACTCTGCAAAAGAATAGGCAAACACAGAAAGTATGAATGATTCGCAAGCGTTTAAAAGATCCAAGACTAAGTTTGTGTGCGGAAGATGGATAATCTTAAAAGAAGAAAGATGAAGAAAAGATCGAACTGACAGCAATAAAAGCACGGTTCATTGCAAGGGGGCATTATAGAGATACAAAACGTGCATTTTACTTCTCTATCTAAACAAATTTAGACATGTCTGTCCTAAACATTATATACTAATACTGTCCACACAAGCCTCAACAGAAAGTACCCACCAAATCTTTTTGGACTATAATACCAGCTTCGTTTATAATTAACAACTCTACGTACATATGCAACACTGTTTGACCACCCAAAGTTGCTAATATGTGAAAGATTAAAATTTTCCAGTTTCAAGCGTTTATAATTCAAAAGTAACTTGCTAGGTTTCAATACTAAACCCCACCAAATTCGGAGCAATACACTCACAATGAAGCACATACACTATAACATACCACACAATTCAACTATGCATAAGGGTTTTGAAGGACAACCCAAAGTATAAGGTTTCTATTTCCGATAAAACATCATACCATCAATGAGATTTTTCTTATCCCAAAAAAAGAAAAATCCAATAAAAAATTTCCAATAAAACAGAATAGGAGTGACCAACCTGAATTTCTTATCTGTGCCAATTATTCCAATTTCAATGTTTTTGCCTGAAATCTGTCCTTCAAATCTACAAAAGTACACGAAAAATTACCAAAGATTAGCCATAAAATTAGGAACAATAATATTGGGATGCATATAGTACTGCAGTATGTGGCAACTCATATAAATGAAATGAGGACTTTAAATTTAGAGGTCCTGTGGTACGTGCTTTTAAAGTAACATATCTTTTATATACTTTTTCTTCTATGTAAGCTAAGGCCTACACATAATGTCATCTTGAGACTCAGACCTATAGCCTATCTAAGAGAAAGAAGCGTTCAGGTCACTTTTAGTCTATTAAAGAACAAGTCATTTGAATTTGAGTTCGTTCTAAAAGATAAGTAAATAAATTTGTTCCAATTTCGTTGAAAGAAACTTCCAAGTTGCCTAAGGAAATTGATTTCCCAAATTGACTAAGCTCTTATTAAATGTTTAAGATTTGTGTGGATAATGGTGAATAAAAGGACGTGAGTAGCTTCTTTGTGTCTTTGCCAACACGGGCATAGTTCAACTAGCATAAATTATGTATCTTTGACAAAGAGGTCAAAGGTTTGAATCCTTCACCCCACATTGTTTTTTTTTTATAAAAAAAAAGAACCCTTCTTTGTGTCTATATTATTTTTATCTCCATCCTAAAATGCTGCCATTTCATAGCATCTCCTTCACATAAACTAATTCTCACTTTAATTCTTTACGTAGAGAGAGAAAGGCATACTTAGAAACTAAGTTCATACATTAGATCGAGATTAGTTAAAATATACATACCCCTCTTTCAAGGTTAAGATAGCAGTGTGCACTGCATCATCAAGCTCCATATCATCAGTATACCTAAATTAAAAAGTAAGACCACCGAAATTGTCAAGAAAAATGGATGAAAGCTCCACAGGAAGCAAAACAACCAGCAAAACTATCCATGGTATGTTACTTGGCAGCATTTAAATCAGATTTTATGGATAGATATTGAATCCTCAAATTTTGAGTTCATAAAGCTTGCTTCGGGTTCTATTTAATAGTAAAAACTAAACAGAATAACCATTGTGAAATTTGATGCAGAAATTGGCTACTTTAGCTAAAGAACTCAAGCGATAGAAAACTAGAAGATACCTTTTTTCTAGGAATGTTTTGGCGTTAGACACATTCTTCCCCATTGCAGAGGCCTTCCAAGAGAAATATGAACCGGATGGATCCACCTAGAGAAAAGTATTCAATTCAAGAAGAAAAGTGAATTGAAAAATAGCTTGATGCTAACAAAATTTATAATTTTCTACAAATATATAATGGAGCCATATTGTAGGTCAGACACTTGATGGGAAAAAACAGCATGTACACTCGGGATTTTTTGGACTGTTCTACTTCTAATCAAACACATGTACACACTTGCTCGTAGGCATTCCTGCTTTTTCTTATTTTATTGAAAACAAATATTTCACTGATGAGATGAAATATATAAAAGAGAGGAAGAAAGAGGCCCCAAGCTATTGTGTGCTCGTAGGCATTCACTGAGCATACAAATATCATTCACGTGTCTCAAAAACATTATAATATTTCAAAAGTGGGTTTCTGAATTTTCATTTCCAAACGTACATGAAACTGTAATTTGAATACGAATGTAAAAGGATGTGAATTATGAAGCTAAAAGGCACTTAAAATCAATATTAAATGTATTACTAGTTTAGCAAGACGTGAGAGATACTCTACCTGGTATAATTGAGGACCATTGTCATCAAACCCAGCAACCAGCAGAGATACTCCAAAGGGCCTTACACCACTTCGGACAAGAACACAAAATAGACTTTAGACTTCTTTGATGAAATTGGAAAATATATATTCAGGCACACACGCACACACATACACATATTCAGACAAACAGCACCAAGTTCCAGTCTGAAAATAAACATGCTGGAAAGGGCTACATAGCAGTTAGCACTGCAACCATTTTCATTGAAACAAAATATGAATATGCAAAAATGGGGGCATGAGGGTTGGAGAAGGAGGCTAGACATAAAAAAGATGCTATCCACGTTATCTCCATTCAGAGACTTTAAAATAAGTTTTCGGCAAGTTAGGCTACACCAATTTGAATCAATCTTCCATTTAAAGTTTATAGAGTTTAAATAACTTTCAGGGCAAGAATTGTGATTACCCAGATTGGGTGAACTCCTGCATTACAGCTGCTGTTTCCCTCACAAGTTGAGTGACTGGAATTGGTTCCTATGAAACATTTTACACAAGTTACAACCATGAGAATAAAACCATAGATACAATGATGAACAATCAGGAATCACATGCTCTATCATTATTTTTATGAACATGCTCAATCATAAATGAAAAATTATATGTGCACTTACACAAAAAAGGAAAATTAGTTAACAATGCAAATGATTGCAAGAATTTGAAAAGCTCGGCTATATTGACGAAAACCAACATGAAACTAAGATGGTTCATATTCTTCTTAGGAATTAATAAAATTATTGTATGAAAAGACAACGACAAAGGGGCACAAATAAGAAGTATGTAATTCGACAATCAATTCATAGTTTTTTTTTTCCATATTCAAGCTGAATACACAAAAAGTATACCAAATAGTAAACTGAACTGATTGCACAAACTGAAGAGTACTTCAGTTACTAAGAAAATCAATATAAGATTTAAAACCTCACGGTACCTAGTGAATTAAATTTTCTTATAGTAAACTGATTATACAAACTAAAGAGAAATTAAGTTATGAAGAAAGTGGATATAAGGGTCGAATGTCAGTGTACCTTGTACAGTCTATGATATTGCTCTGCCTGCTTCCTACTTTTTCTGACCAGAACTCTAAAATCGGGACCCATGCCACTGTAGGAAAAAAATATCATAATAGAACATGAAGGTGCTTACATGAGTAAGAATGAACGTTACAATAGATTGACTCACATGCATGCTCTATCCAACTAATACAAGAGACCATAGAAATGCATGGTTGAAAGTAAAACAAGACAGCTCAAAGAATAACACGATTTATTAAGAGCACCAAATAAAAAGGCAAAACCACAATTTATAAATACTAGGTAAATTAGTTCCTTCCAATTAAATGAAAAAATATCTCTCCAAAATCCTACTCTATAGTCTTGCTCTATAATGTTAGCCCATTAGGGAAGTGTGTTTGCGGACTCAGACACAAATTGAAACTCAGCTTACAAGTTATCAAAAAAGCAGAGTAAATCACAAAGAAACACATTTATAACGATATAATAACAAGAGTCCGAGGACACTCCAAAGTTCTTCAGTGAGAGAGAAACATGGAAGAAAAGCAATATCCCCTGTTTCCAAGAGGTGGAGAAAATCAAACCTGTAAACAACTCCAATATTTGGTGTAAGAGACTGTATCTTTTGAACCTGAGACAAAGAAAGAGTCATAAATTATAATGCCAATCCAAGAGAAAGGGCTAAAAGAAGTCAGGAATTATAATTACTCAATTGAGCTACGTACAGATGTTTCATCAACCAAGATAGAAGGTAGTTTCTTTTCAGTCGCAATGACAACACCATTGGCAGCTGCAAGGAAGAAGGTATACCATCAACAATAACCCTTTCCACGCATATTCAAAGTTATAATCACCAACCACATAAATTCAACTTTCCAAGCGTAATAAAGAATGAACAGACAGACTCATCTACGACCAAAACAACTGATTCTATAATTAACCTAAGACCTTAATGCTAAGATCATAATTGAAGAAAAAAAAAGGAACTTCTTCATCCAAACCCTGAAAAGTTCTTATAAATCATCCCGTTCCCATGAATGCAAAACGAAAACATTGCTAGGATGAATTCGGATGAACTTGATAAAAACAAACTCAAATGCTGAAACTCCAGGAGATCAATTAAACTAAAACTAAACATCATTCCGCGGCAAGATTACCTTTGATACCGAGAGAGGTCTGACCAGATCCAACCGCAGTCAAGGCGTGCTCGATCTGCACGAGCTTGCCCGAAGGACTGAGCAATAGCACATAAACACAGCATTAGAAGGCAGAATCGAGCAAAGAGAGAGGGAGAGAGGACGAGTAGAGTGATAAACCTGAAGGTGGTGAGAGAAAAGGAATACTGGCTATCTCCCATGATCGTCTTCCAAAGAGAGAAAGTTTGAGAGAATGGGAAATCAAGAAGAGCTTCAGAAATGCGACTGAGGAATGCCGGATGCTAAAAAGCGTGGATTTCTTGTTGCCGAAGAAGGCTTCTGGTTCTGGGTACGATACGACCGGGCCCTTGCTTTCACTCTGGGCCTTGCGCTTCTCACACGGTCTATGTTTCGGAAAATGTTATGTCAAAAAACGTTGATTTTAATTTTTAACTTGTAAATTTAACTTATACGAATAAGAGCTTAGCTCAACTAGCATAAAGTTGTACGGATAATCACAAGATCTGTAGATTGAATCCCCCTCTCCACATATTGTAAAAAAAAACTTGTAAATCTATAATTTTTTGCAAAATTAAACTCTTGAAAAGTTAAACCAAACACACCTTAAATATTTTTCAATACAATAGTTATAGAACAAGTGGGTCATTTTAGCCACCCTCAAGATGTTAGAAATAATAAATATATGAGAATAAGATAATTATGTTTGGTTCTACATGAAAATGTTATCAAATTTTTATATAAATAAATGATATTTTATATTTATTTGATGAGATTATATATAAATTTTATGGAATCGTGATACATTAAATAATTAATTAATATTCTAATAAATAAACATGATTCAATTAATGTATTATCAATTTAGTTTAATTAACTATAAGTAATAGATGAAGTAGCAAGTAGTTTAAAAAAAAACTCTTATTCTCCTCCATTCAAATATCTCCTATATAATTTTTTTAGTATCATATGAATGTATTCATGTATGCATCTAAATTAGATTAAACTAAAAGATCGATATGTCGATATTGAAACTTTGAAGAGATTATGAAAAGGCTGTATTGATTGGGTGAGTGTGAGAATACAATTGATCCCTATTTATACACAAGGAATAACAGAATACAAAATATAAAAAATACATAAAATAACAAAAAGGGAGAAGATCAGGGAATAATAACCAAAACCCTAGAAACAAATTGCAATGAAATATCCTTCTGAGTAACCCGTTCGCGAATAAAATGAAAATCAACTTCGATGTGCTTAGTTCCCATGAAAGACCGAATTACTAGCAAGTTGAATGGAGGACTGATTTTCACATAATAGAAGAGGAGGTGAGGAACCAAAGATGCAGAGATCACGAAGAAGCTGACGAACCCAAAATAATTCAGCAGCCGTAGAGGCAAGAGCACGATACTCAGCTTCTGTGGAACTTCGAGACACAGTAGATTGTTTCTTTGCTCCACATGAAATTGGATTAGGCCCTAAAAAGATAACAAAGCCTGTCGTGGAACGTCTGTCAAGAGAACTCCTAGCCCAATTCGAGTCGGAGAAAGCTGTGAGATTCAAAGAGCCACCTTTGCGAAAGAGAATACCAGAGGCTAACATTCCAGCAAGGTAGCGAAGGACTCACTTAGCAGCAACTAAGTGAGCATGAGAAGGATTTTGCACAAATTGAGAAAGCCAACTTACAGAGTAAACAATATCAGGGCAAGAGAAGGTGAGATAATGTAATGCACCAACAAGAGTCCGAAAAGTTTGAACATCAGCAGACAAACAGAGAGAACCAACATCAGTAGCTGGCTTGAGAGAAATCGGTGTAGAACAAGCTTAACATTGGCCATACCAAAACGATGAAGAATATCACGTGCATATTTAGCTTGAGAGACATGAATCCCAGTAGAAGACATCTTGACTTCAAGACCAAGAAAGTATGTAAGATAACTAATATCAGTCATGTCAAATCAAGACTACAACTGAGATATTAAGGAGCTAATCATAAGATTGTTAGTACTAGTGATGATAATATCATTAACATAGAGAAGAAGATATATAAGATGTCCATCATGTTTTAGAACAAATAGAGATGAATCTGCCTGAGAAGCACAAAAACCCAATGTGAGTAAATAGGAAGTTCAAACCACGTCCGAGGTGCTTGCTTGAGACCATAAAGGGACCAAAGTAATTTGCAGACATGAGTCAGATTGGTTGAGTCAACAAATCTCTGAGGTTGTTGCATATAGACTTCTTCATGTAAATCCCCATGTAAGAAGGCATTCTTAACATCGAGTTGACGAAGTTGCCAACCATAGTGAGCAGCCAAGGAAAGAATGACTCGGACGGTTGGTTTCTTAACCACGGGACTGAAGGTTTCGTCATAGTCAATACCTTCTTGTTGATAATAGCCCTTGGCAACTAGACGAGCTTTGTAGCGAGCAATGGAGCCATCTGGATTACATTTGACTCGATACACCCATTTGCAACCAATGCCACTTTTACCAGGAGGGAGAGGTGTAAGTTGCCAAGTCCCTTGTTGTGTGAAAGCCTCAAACTCAGATCTCATTGCTTGCTGCCAAACAAGAAACTTTGACGCAACAGTAAATGAAGATGGTTCAAATTCAGAATCATGAGATAAAGAAGTGGTAGCAAGAAACACCTTACGCTTAGAAATTCCCGATTTACCACGAGTTTGCATTGAATGAGCATTTTGAACATGAGGCACTAATGTGACATCATGATGAGCAGATTACAAAGAAACAAGATCAGTAGTATTAACATCAGAAACAACAAGAGGCACAGAAATAGAAGCATCAGTAGCATCAGTAATAACATTAACACCATAATCAACAAGAGAGTCTTGTATAGTAGGTTCAATCGCAATATTAAGCCTATTGTTATCAGTAACAGGTAAAGAACAAGTATCAATAGAAGAGGAAGTTGGGGTAGGGGAAGAAGTGATAGGTAACAGAAAAGGAACCAAAGGGTTGAAACGAGGAGATGATAAAGATGTGGATGGAATGGAAAATGTAAGTAGTAAAGAGAAAGAAAATACAGTTTCATAAAAAAGAACATGTCTAGAGGTATAAAATTTCTCATTGCTCATGTTGTAACACAAATAGCCTTTATAATCTAATGGATAACCAAGAAAAACACATTGGATGGATTTAGGCTAGAGTTTGTTAGAGTTATAAGGAGTAAGTAAAGGGTAGCAAGCACAACCAACAATCTTTAAATGAGAATAGTCAGGTGACTCTTTAAATAGGCATTCATATGGTGATTTATTATGTAAAGAAGGAGAAGGTAAACGATTTATGAGATAAGTGGCAGTAGCAAATGCATAAGACCAAAATTTTGTAGGAAGAGATGCTTTAGACATAAGAGATAAAGCTATTTGAACAATATGGCGATGTTTGCGTTCAACAACACCATTTTGTTCAGGTGTGTAAGCACATGACTTTTGATGAATTATGCCATTAGAAGAAAGATAAGATGAAAGAGATTGATTAATGTATTCACCACCACCATCTGTTCGAACAGTTTTAATTTGAGTAGAAAATAAATTTTCAACTAGTGGCTTAAAACGTTGGAAAACAGCAGAAACATCAGATTTTCGAGCAATAGGATGTAACCACGTAAATTTAGAATGATCATCAATGAAAGAAACATAATAATTAAATCCACTGACAGAAGTTTCAGGAGCTAGGCCCCAAACATCACTGTGTATAAGATTAAGAGACAAAAACAGAAGCAGAAAATGAACCAGAAAAAGGTAATTTAGTCATTTCGCCACTAGCATAGTGCTAACAAATAGAAGAAGAAATAGAACATGAAGATAAACCTAAGAAACGAAGAAAAGAATTAACAACAGAATGACTAGGGTGTCCTAATCGATTATGCCAAAGAGAATAAGAGCTATCTGTAGCAACACAAGCAACATGACATGATGGAGCAGAAGATGTAGGAATAGATGATAAAAGATAGAGGCCATTTACGCTAGGTCCTTGGAACAAAACTTTGCCCGTACATTTGTCTTAAACAACAAACTTGTGTGAGTCAAATATGATAATACAATTGTTGTCTACACATAGTTGATGGATAGACAAAAGATTGGTAGCAATATGAGGAACATATAGAAGATTATTAAGCTGGAAAGAAGAGGAAGATGTATGGAGAGAACCTGAGCCATTATGAGAATTTGGGAGGGATTGGGCATTGCCTACTGATACTTGATCATCATCTGCATATTCTGAAGCAATAGACAAATTAGTGAGATCAGCGGTAAGATGAGCATTACAACTAGAATCGGTTAACCAAGTAGAAGAGGAACCAGCTCCATTATTCACACTACTTGATGTTGTGTTGCAGTAAGCAACATTTTGAGAGGCCACCATGGCTGCTAGTTGCGTAGGTGGATGACGCCTTGGAAATGGTAGTTCATTCTGTTAAAACAATCAATTGCACTATGTTCAGGGCATTGACAAATTTGACATGAAACTCGTCCTTGTTAGTCAGAAGACTGTGTAGGAGAAGAAAATATGCCTCTACCTTGATTAAAAATTCCACGACCAGAAGGATTGAATCCACAACCATGACCTTGATTGCGTCCACGACCAGATGACCTTCCTCGATTAAAATTTCCAGAGGAGTTGGAATGCTGAGAAAGATTGGGCGTTGTTTGAGACGCAAACATGACATGAGGGTGAGTTAGCATCATCTTGATTCAATTGTTTCTCAATAGCAGCCTCATTTGCTTTCAGAAGGACGTGGAGCTCATTGAATGTAACCGATTGTGACCGTGTTCTCATAGATGTGTGAAAAGTATTAAAAACAGAAGGTAAGCCATTTAAGGCTTAGATAAGAATATCCTCTTAATCCACAATAACTGAAACATTAGCTAATTTATCCTTGAGTTCTTTGATTCGTTTAACATAATCATCGATTGACTCACCCAGCTTCTTGGTTATTGATTGAAGATCTGACTTCAAATTGACGATGTTGGTTCTTGAGCTCGAAAAGTAATGCTTTTCAAGGACCTCCTAGGCTTGTTTGGATGATGTGCAACCAACAACATAGGCTTGAAGGGAATAAAAGTCCCCACGCAGCGGAAGCGCATCGTTTGGACCTTACGCCGTTTATTAATTAACATTAAAATACCGTTACGATAACTCAAACAAAACGTTAAACAAACTTTAAAGCCGCTGTAAAGTCGGTTTAAACATGCTAAAATAAATCTAAATTTATTTTTAATACTTTTCTAAAGAAAAAAGGAAGAACCGTTACAAACCTCCGTTGTAGACTTGACCGTTCTTCGCCAACGACTCTCCACGAACGAAAACGCAGCAGCCGCTTTAAGGTTTTCTTCGCTGGAAATTCTTCTTTGATTGACACAATCACCACAGAGGTTACACCGGTATGTCTCTGAGTCTAGGAGGCAAAAGACTTGTGGGAGTCTTTCTCTAAGAGGGAGGCTAGAGAGAATTCTAGGTCTTGTCTTTCAAGAGTGTCAAGTGTCATGACCAATTAGGTCTAGTGTTCTATTTATAGAAGAGAGGCCATGAATAAAATATTCAATTAAATCAATCTTTTCCATAATTGATTCAATCTTATTCCTTAATTAATCAATCATGATCAATCAATTCCATAATTGATTAATCTTTTCCACAAATGACTAATTACTTCCATAAGTGATTAGATCATTTCCATAAATGATTAATCACTTCCTTAAGTGATTAATTATTTCCATAATTGATTAATTCCCGGTTAATGAATTCTTTAATTAATTAACCACCAATTAAATATCACATATTTAATTCCCGACCTAGAATTAATTGATTTGCCCAAACACATTTTAGGCCTTAAATTAATTAATTCATTATTTTGAACTCTTTCAAACTTCCATAAATTTATATTTGAACTTTTCAAATATTAATTTCTCTCATAATAATATATCAATATATATTATATTTGTTTCCCTTAATAAATTGAACATTTTCAATTTACTTTTATTACTTAGTTGCCTCAAATTACTTTACGAGCTACCAGTGGGACCTAATGGACCTGCAGATCAGAAGCTCCAACGATGTGAGATTAATTGGCCAAACTCATTAACCACATTAATCAATATTTGTTAACTGTGTGTACATTCCACTATAGACTCACAGTTGCACTCTTCTCACTGCAGACATATTTTCTGTGTCCACGGATCTAGACCAATATCGACTAGTTAGTCCTTCACGAGTGTCCGTAACACCAGCTGGGTCAAATTACCGTTTTACCCCTGGGTTACCTCTATTTCTTTAAGTACCAATTCTCCTCTAATGAACAACCTATTTATGGTCCAACCATCAAACAGAAAACCCTCTCGTGTCATTGAGAGGGTAGGGCCCTTTGTTCAAGACTCAGAGTAACCACTTAAGGGAACACTCATCTGCTTCCCTAAAGCCGGGAAGGAGTGAATTCCATCTTGTACGATTATGTTCCCAGCTCCCCATTCGGTCTTGTCCCCAAAGTGGTAGGCTTATTGAGTCGGCGTATTGGCCACTCTCACCCATACAAATCAAAGGACAATCTCTCATGAGCAGGAATCCATAATCAACTCAGGATTAAGACTAAGTTGTCTAGGTCGTCCTAGTGAAATAGAAAACCAACTAGTTAACGATGTTATAACCAGTGGTTACTATTTCGCGGTCCGATCTTATGCAAACTCATTGCATAGGATACCACCACTCGCATGTCTCCTACACGAACGCATTGGATCATAGCGTTTGTATCAAATACAAAGTGGGTCGTATCCATAGTGTTGCCAGGATAAGGCACCCAGTCTTATCCCTATACTATAGACCTTTTAGGCTGTTTCTTGAACAATGATCCCCATATGTCGCCACATATAGTTCAAGACTCATATTACAGCCTTGGATGTCTAGTTTATTGGATTAGGGTTATTATTAGGCAAAGACATATATAAAATAACTAATAACAATTAATGGAAAAATATATCAATATTATTTCATTAATATCCGGTCAACGGTTACATTCACTATCTACGAGTTTTAGGGCATAAAACCCAACAAGGCTAAGGCTGCCGGCGACAGAGTGACATTGATCAGTGTCATTAGAGCTTGATCTTTGGCAACCCACTCCTCATAAAGTGGATTAATATGAGAAGATACTGGAGCAGAAGGTGCTTCAGTTGCAGTCTTTGTCGATGTAGAGGACAATATGGTGGATGATGGAACGGTCTTTAGTGGGCAATTAGTGGAGCTATCGATAAATCCAAACAACTTGTGAGCCTTTAAAATCGATTGTAGTTGGAATTTCTAGAGGACAAAATATGTGGAATCAAGCCTCAGAGAAGTTAGGTTACAGATATTTGAGAGCAAAAATATTGGTGAAGGAGAGTCGTTAGATGCCATCTCAGCAAAAAGAGGGAAACGTGGAAAAAAATAGGGGAAAAAAGACGTGAGACACTTAGAGCTCTGATACCATGAAACTTTTCAGAGACTGTGAAAAGGTTGTATTGATTGAGTGAGTGTGAGAATACAATTGATCCCTATTTATACACAAGGAATAACATAATACAAAATATTAAAAAAATACATAAAATAACAAAAGGGGAGAAGATCATGGAATAAGAACCAAAACCCATAACAAAATAACTAATATCCATAACAGATATAACAATAGCATAACTTTATAGACTAAGTATAAAGATTCAAACTTTCTACATTGCATTTGTTTAATAACAAAAAAATAACATATTATATAGACGAACATAATTGAGATATCTCTACTTCATCTAAGATTTCATATATTTAAATCACTACCCTTAGTTATGACGTGATAATTAATATATAATTTTATTATGAAGTTCGGAGTTGATGTATATTTGCAAGGGCAAACTTATATAATATAGTTTGGGAGGGGTGGCAAATGTTGATAATATTTTGAGAGTCAATATCATCTTTCAATTATATCAATTAAAAATCAACTTTACTTAGGACTTTTTAGAAACATTTTCAAACTTCATCGACCAATTAAAAGTCAAAGGGAAAAACACATTTTTTTGGTCTCTTGGGTTTAAGTTTGGTTCCATTTGATACAATCCCCATGTTTATTTTCTCTTTTATTGTTTTAGATTTTAGATTTCTTTAATCTTAATTTAATTGTAATTCAGTTAGTTGAATGAGTGGTTAGTGGATTTCTATAACAATGTTAGTTTTAGGGATTATCTCTTAGTGGGTTATTTTATGGAATTGAGGAAAGTAGAGGGAGAAGGGTATAGATTTTGTACATTGAACTCTATGAGTCAATTGGGAGCCTAAAATTCTTCGAAAATTCGAAATGAAGGTGTACACTCTCTTGAATGGGTCTCTTATATATCTAGCAATTTATTCCATTATCCCTTCAATTTCTATCTCTTCTTTCTTTTTAACTTTTATTATAATTAGAAGTTGGGTCAATATCATTTGGTATTAGAACCGAGGTGGATAAAAAAGTGGAGCAAATTGAGAAGACTATTGAATCTTTATCCAATGGCCAATAGGAGGATCATGATGCATTTTTAAGAAATATTGGGTCAAATTCAAAATCAAATGCAACAACTATCTCATTAAAGCACTTGAGAGGTAGGAGAAAATTCAGCTACACCAGCTCAAAGAATGATACTAAGATAGGACAATTTCTAAGGACAAGGTCGTCTCAAGACGTTAAGTCAATATCATTTGGTATTAGAGCCAAGGTGGATAAAAAAGTGGAGCAAATTGAGAAGGCTATTGAATCTTTATCCAATGGTCAATAAGAGGATCATGATGCATTTTTTTTTTCAGAAATATTGGGTCAAATTCAAAATCAAATGCAACAACTATCTCATTAAACCACTCAAAAGGTAGGAGAAAATTCAGCTACACCAGCTCAATGAATGATACTAAGACAAAACAATTTCTAAGGACAAGGTCATCCCAAGACCTTAAGTGACTTACTCTCAAAGACAGTCAAAATTGATTTTTCAAGTTCGATGGAAGGAATGATCCCACCAGTTAAATATGTCGAGCAGAACAATATTTCGAAGTCCCTGACATATTGATGGGTGAACGAGTCACACTCGTAGCATTTCATCTAAATGATGATGTTCAATTGTGGTTATTAGATTACATGGGCTTCCATCTCAAAACCAATTGGCAATGAGTGGAGTGACCCTACCAATCTTTTCGATGTGGGATCCTCAACATGCCCCCTCAAGATGGTGCCTCTTTGGGTTCACCATTCTTGGATCGGATCTCAATTTCTTTTTATTGGACCGAATACCCGTTTGGGTTTAATGGGCTCTGATACCATATTAGATTACATGGGCTTCCATCTCAAAACCAATTGGCAATGAGTGGAGTGACCCTACCAATCTTTCCGATGTGGGATCCTCAACATGCCCCCTCAAGATGGTGTTTTTTTTTTTTTTTTTTTTTTTTTTTTTTTTTTTTTTTTGAAATTCTACACATGGTTACATTGGAAAACTAACACAACAACCATAAGAAAATATGGGCAGTGGTTACTAAACAGAAAAAGAGAAAATAAATCTGTTTTTCAAACTAACTCAGAATACTTCTTAATGAGCACTCTTAACACCCCCCACAAGCCAATGGTAGAGGGATCTCGAACATTGAGCTTGGACCTTAAACGAATAAAACTAGCAGCCGATAGAGGCTTTGTTAAGACATCAGCAATCTGATCATTGGCTGGTAAGTGCTGCACAGACAACTTTTTAGCAAGAACCAAGTCACGAACGAAGTAAATATCCAATTCAACATGTTTGGTTTTAGAATGAAGAACAGGATTAGCACTAAGATGAACGGCGCTGAGATTATCACGCCACAAAACAGGTAAATTAGTCACAGGCATACATAAATCAGCAAACAAAGACCTCAACCACACTAATTCAGCAGCTGCTAAAGCAAGACATCTGTATTCGGCTTCAGTGTTGGATCTCGAAATAACAGTTTGCTTCTTTGAGCCCCAAGTAATCAGATTACCACCAAAGAAAATACAAAAACCTGATGTAGACTTACGATCATCTGGGTCAGAAGCCCAATCAGCATCAGCAAAGCCATGAAGAGAGAAATTAGCAGCCTTATTAAGTAATAAACCATAATTATAAGTGCCCTTAAGATATCTCAAGATACGTTTAACTAACTTCCAATGTTCCAAAGTCGGGGCATGCATAAACTGACACGCTTTGTTGACACTATAAGAGATTTCAGGTCGGGTTAAAGTAGCATATTGTAGTGCACCCACAACACTTCTATATAAACGAACATCAGCAAATGTCTCCCCTTGATGTGTAGAAATTAACGGACCACTAACCATAGGTGTACTAATAGACTTGGCTTCTGCCATCTTAGTTTTAGAGAGTAAATCCTGGACATACTTGGTCTGAGACAAGAATAAACCACCTGAAGAGGGATAGGATACCTCAATCCCTAAAAAATAATGTAAAGGCCCCAAATCTTTTAAAGAAAATCTTCTGTGAAGTTCAGCAATTAAACTGGAAATAACAGTAGTAGAGTTACCAGTAATTATAATATCATCGACATACACCAAAATGTAGCAACACTGATTACCAGCACGTCTAAACAGAAGAGATGGATCAGCCCTTGAGCTATGAAAACCAAGAGACTGAAGAAATATACTTAACCTATCAAACCATTCTCGTGGGGCTTGCTTAAGTCCATAAATTGCCTTATGTAACCGACAAACAAGAGGAGAAGTACCCTGAACTTGAAAACCCGCAGGTTGTTCCATATAGACTTTCTCAGTTAGCAAACCATGTAAGAATGCATTATTAATGTCAATTTGTCTAACAGGCCAATTGTAAGTAATAGCAAGAGACAATAATACACGGATAGTAATAGGCTTCACCACAGGACTATAGGTCTCAAAATAATCAATATCAGCCGACTGATGAAACCCCTTCGCTACTAATCGTGCTTTATACCTAGATATAGGCCCATATGAATTTCTTTTTATTTTAAATACCCATTTGCAGCCAACAATCTTGTGATCAGAAGGTATTGAAACAAGTTCCCAAGTTTTGTTTTTAATAAGAGCATCATATTCGGATTGCATAGCTTTCTTCCAATGGGGACATCTAAGGGCTTCATGAACATTAGGAGGCTCAACATCAGTATAGGTCGCCAAGAAAACTTTCGGTTTGAATATGCCTCGCTTACTCCTAGTTATCATGTGATGTGTGCCTGGAGGATTTAGAACAGATGAAGTAGGAGGAGGATTATTCGGTGGATGATCAGGAGAAATAGTATTTGGCTGGACATCAGGAGTATTTGGTGGATTATCAGGAAAAACAGGCTGAATAGTAGATGAAGAAAGGGAAGGTGGTTGAACCTCAGTAGGTGATAAAATTGGTGATGAACTGTCTTGCTGATTGTTTGAGGAAACAATAGGTAAATGTAAAGACACGGATGACAACGGTGACTTAGACTTAGGCAAGGGAGAAGTAGCAAATGGAAAACTTTGTTCATCAAATATGACGTGCCGAGATACATAAATTCTACCATTTGCATCTAAACATTTATATCCTTTGTGAGAATGACTATACCCGAGAAAAGTACAAGGCTAAGATCGAAAATCCAATTTATGAGAATTATAAGAACGAAGGCAAGGGAAACACTTACAACCAAATACCTTTAGAAACATGTAGTCGGGTTGCCGCTGAAAAAGTTTCTCCAAAGGACTCAATCCATGAAGTACCTTAGAAGGCAATCTGTTTAGAAGATACACACCTGTAGCAAAAGCATCATCCCAAAAAGATAAAGGCATAGATGATTGAGATAACAAGGTTAAGCCAACATCAACTATATGTCTATGCTTTCTTTCAACTATACCATTTTGTTGGGAGGTGTAGGGGCAAGTAATCCTATGATTAATGCCTTGAGCTTTTAAAAATGGAACAAATGGTTTATATTCAGCACCTCCATCAGTTTGAATACTTAAAATAGGTATGTTAAATTGCTTTTCAACAAAGGTTTTGAAATTTAGAAAAGCTTGAAATGCCTCTGATTTAGTTTGAAGAAAGTAGATCCAGGTATATCTAGAAAAGGCATCAACAAAACTAATATAATATCGAAATCCATTCCTAGATAATTTGTACGAAGGCCCCCAAATATCAGTAACAATAAGTTGAAAAGGTGCTGAATATGAAGTGACAGATGGAGAAAACGGTAAAGCATGATGTTTTCCAATTGCACATGCATTACAAAAAGAAACAGTAGAATTACTAGGAATTTGCGGTTTACATTGTTTAACAACTTGCTTAACAATGGAAAGAGCAGGATGCCCAAGTCTTTGATGCCAAATATCAAGAGACACATTATTTTGAGAAGAAAAAGAAGTATTTAAGGCAGTAGATTGAACAGAAGAATGTTGTGAACCAGAAAGCATGTTATCAGAAGCAGAAGAAACTAAGGTAGCAGGCGTTTGACGTTGTGACAGATTGAATTTGTAGAGTCCTTCATGAAGAGTCCCTTGGAGAAGAACTTGCCCAGTTGCTAGATCCTTCACAAAACAAAAATTGGGGTGAAATTCAAAGAATACTAAGTTATCTTTAGCAAACTGGCTGACACTAATCAAGTTTTTAGTAATAGTAGGAACATGTAAAAGATTATGAAGATGAAACACATGACTAGATGGAGAAGTAATAGAAGCATATCCAATCTGAGTAATAGGCAAACTTGTACCGTTCCCGACGTGAACTTGATTATTTCCAAGATACTCAGAGCTTACAGACAGATTACCCAGATTATTTGTGAGATGATTTGTGGCACCTGAGTCGGGATACCAATTGCAGTCTTGGTTGAAGTTATGTGTTGCCATCATTGCAGCCATCTGGGGGGGAATTTGACCATATTGATTGGATGAATTACCATAATTCTGACCAGCAATGAATGACTGATTGGGAGGCACACATTGAGTAGAGAAGACCCCTGGCATTTGAACACGAGAGTAACACTTGATAGCTGTATGCCCAAACTTATTGCACAGTTGACATTGAGGCCTATTTCGATTATTCCAAGACCTCCCTCATCTGTTTTGTCCAAAATTAAACCTCCCCCGTCCTCTGCCTGCACCAAAATTTTGAGAATAATTTTGTTGTTGATTCAAACCTCTTTGATTATCGTTTTCCTTAGGAGCGGGATTTTGAACTTAAAGATTTGCCGTTGGTAGTGTTCCATCAGGATTAATAGCAACTTTGCTTTCAATGCGACTTTCATGAGTCAGAAGAAGAGCTATGACTTCTTAGACTGTTTGAGTTCCTGTCTTAGCAGTTATCACAGACACCATGGTATCATACTCAGTTCCAAGTCCAGATAGTATATACAGTATGTGATCCTCCACTGGGACTTGCTTCCCTATAGCAGCTAGGGCATCTATGTACTTCTTAATTTTAGAGAAATACTCATTTAGACTAGAACCTCCTTTTTGAATATTTTGTAATTTTGATTTTATCTTCATCATGTGAGCTAAATGTCTGGAACTAAAAATCTCTGACAAGCAATGCCAAATTTCTTTTGCACTTTTACAATGAATAACTTGCTCTAAGATAGCTTCTGACATCGATCCAACTAACCAAGAAGAAACTAGTTTATCTTGTCTTTTCCACTATTTATAAGTTGGATTTGTTTTACTAACAGTAGAGGAACCTTCACTTACTTGGATAGTTTTCGGAGGAGGCTCTGAATCTTGATTGATATGTTCTTCTAACTCATGCCCTTCAAGAGCTATGAGGATTTCAAATTTCCACAGCAGGAAATTTTCATCAGTCAGCTTCACGGTGGAAATTTTGTTCCCCGAATTGATGAACTGAGTACTTTGACTGCCATTTGAAACATCCGAGTTACTTTCTGATGAATCCATGAAGAGTCGAGCAGTGTCGTTGGACTACGGCTCTGATACCATATTAGATTACATGGGCTTCCATCTCAAAACCAATTGGCAATTAGTGGAGTGACCCTACCAATCTTTTCGATGTGGGATCCTCAACATGCCCCCTCAAGATGGTGCAGAAAAAGAGAAAATAAATCTGCTTTTCAAACTAACTCAGAATACTTCTTAATGAGCACTCTTAACAGTGGTTCTAGATGTTGAAGCAAGAGGCATATCATATTACTTGGGAAAAATTCAAGGTAGGATTAATAAACAGGCATGAACCAAACCAAGTTAATTAAAAAAAAAATTTTGGTGAATTTACGAAATTGCAGCAAAAGGGAACAATTATGGAATACCAAGCGACCTTTGAAAAATTGTTAGCTAGGGTTGGACATCTTACTCATTTCTAACAAGCTAGCTACTTTGTTAGCAGATTTTAGATTTCTTTAATCATAATTTAGTTAATTGAATGAGTGCTTAGTGGATTCTATAATAATGGAATTCAAATAGTTGCTTAGTTTTAGGGATTCTTTGTTAGTGGGTTCTTTTACTTAAATTTAGGAAAACAGAAGGAGAAAGTGTAGAATTTGTACGTTGAACTCTATGGGTCAATTGGGAGGTTGAAATTTCTCGAAAATCTTAAATGAAGGTGCAGACTCCCTCGAATGAGTCTCTTATCTTGCAATTTATTTTTATTTTCCTTTCAATTTTTATCCTTTCTTTCTTTTTAACTTTTATTGGAAGTTGGGTCGATATCAACATTTGAGCTTATGAGTTTTCAAACTCAACAATTTTACTTTTAGGTTTGTATTTGATAGCATTTTGGCCCCTACATTAGGTTTTCGTTAATTATCTAAAGGAAAAATTAGATGACATTTTTTTTTTGTAAATATAAATATATTTTTTATTTTTTTTACTTGATTAATCTTTCATCTTTCTCCTCATTCTCTCTCCTTTCTTCTGCCTCATCGCAGTTCCCATTATTCACTCTTATTCCATCCATGACTCCCATTGTTGCTCGTTAGCGTCATCACTGTTTTTTTTCATTCTTATTTTTGTCTTTTCATCTCATTCTTTTATGTTGAATAAAAAATTTCAGTCAATCACAAATTGTAATGTGATTAATGTCAATTAATGAAAAAACAGGTTTGGAACCAATTACAGATCCGCCTAAATTAAGTTAATATACATGAAAATTTGGCAATTCATATTCAAATAATGTCACTTGTCTATTATTGACCCATTAGATGACATAAGTCTATTAAAAAAAAATTATGCCACATGGCAGTTGAACCCAAAGCTAATTTAGCTCAGATCATTAAAAGAAATCGAACTAGATTTAAATAATATAAGCTAATTAAAAAGATTTGAATAAGCCCAAATAAGTCCAAGCTCAAAAGTTGGACCCAAAGTCAACCGAGCCTAAGTCCATGCAAGGACCATCAAACTCTATAAAGAGAGATCACCTTCCATTTTGGACACGGAGTCCAAATTAAGCATTCAGTCAGAATCTACAAGAGTTCAGAAGCCCTAGTCCAGAAAATTCATAAGATTCGAAGACTGAAAGACTCCAAGAAATGGGTCGTTTTTTTCACAAAGATACAAGTTGGAGACATTTAAAACATACAAGACTTTAAGACTTCGATCAATTTTTTAAAGAAGATTAACAAGTTAAGGGCGATCATCCAAGACAATCAACAAACCAATAGGCCGATCCAAGAAGATCAACAATCCAAGTTCAATCATCAACAAGCCAAGGGCGATTATTCAAGAAGACCAACAAACTAATAATCAATCCAAGAAATCAACAAGTCAACAAGCCGGTCCAAAAAACATCAAGCTAGAGGCCAAAATTTATATATTTGTGAGAAGAAATCAAAGAATAAATTTTAGAGATTATAACACAAACACTTATGCAAATTCAATAAAATTGAATTCATTTCCACGAATTAAATTTTTATTTTGAACTCTTGTGTGAACACTTTCTTATATTCTCCTTTCCCTTATTTCTTTCTCTTTTTTGTCTATGCTTTAAAAAATAAAAAAATATATAAATTTTGAATAAAAAAATGTCACGTCAACTTTCCATAACAAATTAACATAAAAATTGACGGAGGGACAAAAATGCTATCTAATGAAAACCTCAAGGATAAAAACTCAGAAACCCAAATGCAACCAAACTCAAACCTCAATGACCAAAGTGTATTATTTTTTTTTCCAAAACCAAATTCAAACCTTGTGACCTAACATGTCACTTTTAACACTTGGACCAAATTGAAACTAAATTCAAATATCATTGACCAAAAGTGTTAGTTAAAAAAATCCAATAACTTTGTTCAAAAAAAATCCAATAACTAAATAGAAACCAAATTTAAATTCCAATGACCAAAGGTGTACTTTATCCTAGTATAAATTTACAAATTTAATATAAATAAGAATAAATTAGTTAGTTATTATAGAATGTTATAACAAAGTAAGTTAAATTACAAGTTTAGTTCATAAACTTTAAAAAGTGTCTAATAGCTTCCTAAACTTTCAACTCTATACCTAATAGGTCTTTGAACTTAAAAAATGTCTAATAAATCCTTAAACTTTCGATTTTATGTCTACTAGGTCCTTAAACTTTCAATCTTATGTCTAATAGGTCATTAATATATTTAAAAAAAAATCTATTAGATATAAAATTGAATTTTTTGTCTAATGGGACCCTAAACCGTCAATTTTATGTCTAGTAAATCTATGAATTCTTCAAAAATATATTAAATATGTCAATGACCTATTAGACACAAAATTAAAAGCCTAATTGGACACACAATTGAAAGTTCATGAAGCTACTAAATACTTTTTAAAATTCAGGGATCTATTGAACATAAAACTAAAAGTTTAGAGACATTTTAAACACCTTTTCAATTTATTATAAATAATTAGGGTTTGTGAAGATATAGACTTCATATGGTTTAAATCTGTTTTTTTCACCGACATGTCCAATGGCCTCTGTTATAGGTAATTGTTATAGGTAATTTTGGACCACCACAGCGTACGAGGAGCTGACAGGACAACCGGGAGGAGATAGGACCAGGAAAGGGACCCAGAGGGAGACCATACCGACGGGTCGGGCCAACGTGGCCCGACCCGTACGGTCGGCCTCGGCCTTAGGCCGAGGCCGAGCATTATGGTCGGCCTCGGCCCAAGGCCGAGGCCGACCACTCGGCCCGTTTGCACGGGCCGAGTCCGTTTGCCTCCGCTCGGCCCCTACCGCTTCCAGCTGCCTCGGTCCAGCCTGCTTCGTCCCAGAACGCCTCCAAACCCTAGGAGTCCGAGCAGGTATTTATACCCCTCTTCGCCATCGAAGAAGGGGGCCGAAAACTCGATTCCTGACTTCTTTCTCTATTTTCTAGCTGCTCAGTTTCCTAACTTAGGCATCGGAGGCGGTGTGGCCTACACCACACCGGTGTCCAGCGATTCTTGCTGGTCTTGCAGGTCACGTCTTCCCCAGCTTCTACAAATTCATTGTTGGTGTCACGTGAAGGGCAGGTGGATTGCTTGGCCAAATTTTGGCATCAACAGTTGGCGCCGTTTGTGGGGAGGAATGCTTGCCAGATCGGATCGCACATCGGTGGTGGTCTGCACGATGGATCGGGTTCAGAAACCAGAGGGAAGCCTCGGGTATGAGCAGAAAGCGCCGAGCCAGACTGGGTTTGACCTCGGTATGGAAAAGGTCGACCCTGACTTCGGAGACTGTTGCAAGGATCTGTGTGCCCACGATGCTACGGACCTAACCCAAGAGGACAACCAGCAGAAGGAGCGAGAGAACCGGGAAGCTGCTATATCCAACCAGCATCAAGAAGACAAAGGAAAAGGATGTCGGGTAGAAGATGTGGGCCAGATCCGACATGAGCACCCCTCGGCCAATGGCCGAGGCCGAGCAGAAGTCCAATCAAAAAAAAAATTCCGCAGAAGTTCGCCGCAAAAGACAGCGCCAGTTACGTACACAGGGAATAATGATAGGAAAAAGTCAGAGGCTCGGGCAAAGTCCGAGGCCGAGCATTTGTTACGCAATTCCTAGGAGCCCGAAACCGACAGAAGCCTCAGATCAACTCGTTGACAGTAAAGCAGGGGCTTCGAGAAAGCTTGAAGGATTGTATTAACAGATTTTGTAATGAAGTTTTGCAGGTAGAAGGCCATGACGATGGAGTTGCCTTGACTGCTATGATTTCAGGTTTGCAGGATGAGAGACTGCTCAACTCGATCAGCAAGAGCAGTCCTTGGCCAAAGGCCGAGGCCGACCAGAGGCCAAGGAACCACAGGGCTGTGCGGAACCAAGAAGCCAGATTCGACAGGTATACACCACTAACAGCTTCCTTTGAACAGGTCTTGGCCGCAATACAGGACACAAATCTGTTGAAACGCCCAGAAAAGTTGAGATTAGACCCCGATAGGAGGAACAAAAACAAATACTGCATGTTCCACGGAGACCACGGTCATGCAACTCGGGAATGCATACAGTTGAGGGACGAGATAGAAGCCCTAATCCGAAAAGGTTACCCCAAGGGGTTCGTTGGGAACGACAAAAGCAAGAGGCCACTGCCGGCAGATCAAGGTAAGGGCGGTGCCAACCTGCTATTCGAGATACAAACAATTTTAGGAGGATCATCCGCAGAAGGTGGAGCAGCGCATGGCGAGCAAAAAATGTCGAGGGAATGTTACTTTATGGCGCTCGGGAACATCGACATGAAGGCTCAAGCAACGTCGGCCTTGGGAGATGGCCGAGGCCGAGCCTTTGAGGGGTCAAGCTATCCTCTTCCAATGAAACGTTGATCGATTTTCTTTCATTTCAATAGCATATTACTCAGGAATGTAATTGATTCATTTGAAATAAATTACTCTGAATTTCATTTCAAAAGTTTTGACAGTGCTTGCAGAGAGACTCGGGAGATTCCCAGGCCTCCCAAAGCTTTTCCCCAGAGGAGTGTACGCACCCCTGGGAAGACCACAACACTTGACCTGCTGTCGTAGCCGAAGCGGTTCAAGCCGAAAGGGAGATGCTCTGCGCATAAGTCGAGTCACGGACTGAGTGCGCAGATGACACTGAGGAGTTGGTCGGCCTCATGCCAAGGCCGAGGCCGATCACCTAGAGGTTAAGGCCAAACACCACCTTCAAGAGCTCGGTCACGAAGTAAGTCTTTCCTTACTAAAAAAATGCATATTTTGCGTATTGAATACATGTTTTTGAGTGGGGGACTGGGAATAATCATGGTCGTTAGTCATATTGCAATGATTTTTTCCTGGCTATATTTTCAAGCTTCAAGCTTTTGACAACAGTTTCTTCCCTTAAAATACTTTGTTGCTTGATATGTCATCAAAATTATGTGGAAATATGATAGAAGGCAGTTTGAGCATACATTTTTCCCCAGAAGAGTGTACGCACCCCTGGGATGACGACGACGCTTGAAGAGAGGCCCTGGGAAATTCCTAGGCCTCCCCAAGCTTTTTCCCCAGAAGAGTGTACGCACCCCTGGGATGACGACGATGCTTGAAGAGAGGCTTGGGAAATTCCCAGGCCTCCCCAAGCTTTTTCCCCAGAAGAGTGTACGCACCCCTGGGATGACGACGATGCTTGAAGAGAGGCCCTGGGAAATTCCTAGGCCTCCCCAAGCTTTTTCCCCAGAAGAGTGTACGCACCCCTGGGATGACGACGATGCTTGAAGAGAGGCCCCGGGGAAATTCCTAGGCCTCCCCAAGCTTTTTCCCCAGAAGAGTGTACGCACCCCTGGGATGACCACAACGCTTGAAGAGAGGCCCTGGGAAACTCCTAGGCCTCCCCAAGCTTTTCCCCAGAAGAGTGTACGCACCCCTGGGATGACCACGATGCTTGAAGAGAGGCCTTGGGAAATCCCAAAGCCTCCCCAAGCTTCCCTCAAACTTCTCAAACCTTGCAGGAAAAGCGCTCGTCCTCATGTCAAGGCTAAGGCCGACCATTAGACAAGGAATAGGGCTCGACTGAGTCCGGTAGTCACTTCGCAGACCAGGTATCTGCACATGAGTCCAACTATGAGGCAAACCAAACAAGTGATGGAGAAGCGAGGCTCAACCTCATGCCAAGGTCAGGGCCGGCTGCCTCAACCTTCAAGAATGAACTTTGTCCTAAAAAAACCAGGTATGACATTATATTTTCTTACTAAAAAAAAATGCAACTCATTAAATCTGGAATGCGTATTTTGAGTGGGGGCTCGGGAAATTCCTCGACCTCCCCAAGTTTTCCCTAACTGGGTGCACGCACCCTTGGAATGGAAAACAAGCAAGTGAACAACACAGAGGAGCTGGTCGTCCTTATGCCAAGGCCGAGGCCGACCATCCAGAGGCCAAGGTCGAGTTCCGCCCCTAGAGGCCCAGGTACGAAGTTAGTTTCTCCTTACTCAAAAAATGCAAGCCCAAGGTATTGAACGCATATTTTGAGTGGGGGGTTGGGAGTAAGGACAAACCGAGTCCATCATAATCATGGTCATGTTGCGATAATTCTGATTTTCCTTTCTTACTTATTCAAGTTAGGATAACGTTATGAATATCAGTGGAGCTATTGGGGCAATTACTTATTTTCATTTTGTATAACACATGTCCACAACTTTTCTCCATGGTACAATGTTGACACTTGCAAATTAGATAAAGTTCTTTATACTGTGTTTGTGCAAAAGCATTTTTCTATAGGATGTGGTGCATGTGGCTAGACAGGAATGATTCTTGTAGAGGCCAAACTTCCACACTTTCCCGTGGAAAGAGACTAAACTCTTGCAGAGAGGTTGACGCATGCCCTCAACCTCCCCAAGTTTTTCCCAAAAGAGTGTACGCACCCTCGGGATGGATACAACAGAGAAAAGTAGCAAGCAAAGCAGAAGAAATGCTCAGCCTCATGCCAAGGCCGAGGCCGAGCATCCTAGCTCCAAAGCCAACCCTCAGTCACGCATTCACTTTTTAACATGGCCGAAGTGCTCAAAGCCGCAGGGAGATGCTTAAGGTAGGACCGGACAAATACACACATAAGCCTAACCGTGGAGCGGGCAAGCAAACAGCACGGAGGAGTTGGTCAGCCTCATGCCAAGGCCGAGGCCGACCAGTCACCTGCAAAAGGTCAGGAGGCTAAGTGTTGAGCTAACCGGGGCCAGAGGCCAAGGCCGATCCTAGCTTCCTCTTTCATTCTTTCTTTTGCAGAAATTAACTTTTCAATGCAGGATTGTGAAGTCTCCTGTTCCTTTTTCCTATTTCTAATTATGGATAAGCCCCGGATCTGGAATGAAGCGTTTCGAATGACCAAGTACAGGGGTTTAGCTGCTGTGCTCGGCCTTTTCCCAAGGCCGACCAGATAACTCAAAACGGGAAGCTGCTGTGCTCGGCCTCTTCCCGAGGCCGAGGCCGACCAGATAAGCTAAAGAGAGGGATTGCTGTGCTCGGCCTCTTCCCGAGGCCGACCAGAGCCATTGTTGTAATCTCTCAACTCTACTTTGTCCAGTTTATCCTATCTTGCAGGATAACCAGGAATCATACATAAGTCGGCATGGAACGAGAGTTATACTCTTAAATCAGGCTTAAGGAGCTCAACCCTGCAGAAGGTCAAGTGTTACTAGACCGCACCAACGAGTTTACCTCACCACCTCCTCTGGCCCGAGCACCTCTTGCCGAGGCCAAGCACAAACTTTAATGGTATTCTCCTATTTCATCAACCATACTTTATGTTTCAGTGAAGTTCTACTTAAGATTGGGGGCTATAGAGGGGATATACACTCCCTATTAAACAAAAAGCAAGTAACCAGGGATATACACTCCCTATTAAACAAAAAACACCTATGTTTAGCATGTTCTACTAAAATTTACATGTTCGAACCTATTCTCTTATTATTTTCCTACAAGGACTAACATATGGATGCAGGGAGTCAAATTTTAGGCTAACAAGGGCTTGAGGCCGAGGCCGACCCTAGCCTTTTCCCTAACTCTTCTCTTGCAGACATGAACCTGAAGTGAAGCACTCCGAATGACCTAGTACGGGGGTCTCGCTGACCGGTGGGGGTTCAGGGGCGAGTCGGGGTCCAGGGGCGAAGCGCCCGGTGGGGGTTCGGGGGCAACGCCCCCTAAGAGAAATTACAAAATATGATGCTCGGCCTCTTCCCGAGGCTGAGGCCGACCAGGATGACAACAAAAGCTACACATAAGCCAATCCAAGACAAGGGTCATTACTCTTAAATCGGGCTTAAGAAGCTCACCCGATAACGCTAAGCCGCACCTGAATCCCAATTCAAGAGTGGGGGCTTAATGTTATAGGTAATTTTGGACCACCACAGCGTACGAGGAGCTGACAGGACAACCGGGAGGAGATAGGACCAGGAAAGGGACCCAGAGGGAGACCATACCGACGGGCCGGGCCAACGTGGCCCGACCCGTACGGTCGGCCTCGGCCTTGGGCCGAGGCCGAGCATTATGGTCGGCCTCGGCCCAAGGCCGAGGCCGACCACTCGGCCCGTTTGCACGGGCCGAGTCCGTTTGCCTCCGCTCGGCCCCTACCGCTTCCAGCTGCCTCGGTCCAGCCTGCTTCGTCCCAGAACGCCTCCAAACCCTAGGAGTCCGAGCAGGTATTTATACCCCTCTTCGCCATCGAAGAAGGGGGCCGAAAACTCGATTCCTGACTTCTTTCTCTATTTTCTAGCTGCTCAGTTTCCTAACTTAGGCATCGGAGGCGGTGTGGCCTACACCACACCGGTGTCCAGCGATTCTTGCTGGTCTTGCAGGTCACGTCTTCCCCAGCTTCTACAAATTCATTGTTGGTGTCACGTGAAGGGCAGGTGGATTGCTTGGCCAAATTTTGGCATCAACAGCCTCCACTTTGTAGTAGACACTGTGAGGTCGACAGTGTGGATATGGTTCAAATTCAAAGTATTTGTATGGTAACAAAATTAACAAAGTACACAAGTTGGAAATGGGAGATGTAGACTTTTTAATGTGATTTGATATTTGAAAGTGAAGTTTTGATACCAAGGGGTTGTTTGGTCCATGGGTTTGGCTTGGATTGGAAATAGAAATACCCTGTTTGGTGGGCTTGGAATCTGGTGGGTTTGGAATGGGTTGGATTCCAATGGGTTTGGAATCAACATTCCAGTCTATTCCCTTCTCTTGCCAACCGATTACCATCCATTCATTGCCCCACGTCTCTCCCACTCTCTTCCTTCCTCATTACTCTCGAACTCTCTATCTTCCTCATTACTCACCTTCTGTCCCACTCTCTTTCTTCCTCATTAACGCATCTCTACATTTTCTCTCTGTCTCTCATCACGTCCTCCATTTTCGAGCAGCCATTTTCTCTCTCCCTCATTACGACCTTCAACGGCCTGAGTTATGGTGGTTTTCGCTGTATCCCTCGTTACCTCCCTTCTCTAAGTTGATGCATGGTTGTCTGAGTTAGGGTCTGTGCCTCCACCTCTCGGATCTGAGGTATTTTTGTCGTTTTCCACTTCTTTTCTTAGATATGAGTCGTTGGCGGTGTATTCCCTCTCCTTTCGTTCCGATCTGACGTCTTCTTGTAAGTTCCTTCTTTCCGTTTGACTTTTTTGGCGTCTGGTTCTGTTCTCGTTGTCTCCTTCTCCCCCAGATCCTTCCGTCTGGGTGGTCTTCGTTTCACGTCAGATCTCTGTTGTTCGCTTTGTCTAGGGTTTTTTTTCTCCTCCAGATGTTGTTCGCGCGACCTCCTCGCCATTTAACTTCCTCGATCTGGCCCTTGTCCCCCTTGCCGCTTCGAATCTCCCTTCGTCTCTTTTGCCGCCTCGAAGATGGAGGATTGATTTCCATGTCGGCTGGGGCTCACGTTTTGATATTCATATGCTACACCATTCGTCCACCATTAGACGAGGTCGGACAGGAGACTAGTTCGAGGAGGAGGAGCTTGGTAGGGAGGCCTAAACGTTTGCAAAAAAATAGGTTTGATTACCTTCTCTATTCGGCCTATGATGAGGAACATGTTTTTCGATTTTGTATGATGTTTGTTCATGCCTGAGACCCCTGATTATCAATTAAATTCGTTTTCTCTTCAATTAAATTCATGTTCATTACTTGGTGAATATGTAAATTTACGCTACTGTTGTTCACAATTTATTTTTTTTTTTGGATTTTGTCTCTCGGATCCTGTCTTTCTGTGGTTGTTCTTGGATGTGGCTGATTCCCTATGTCGATCTTCAACTCTGAGACTTACTTCTCTGATTTTTTTAATATGAAAGTCATTGTACAGATTTTGGACGTATTGTTGTCCAATTATTTTTCCTCTTTGAATTGGTTGTGTTCAGTAAGTTTGGGATCTCTTGGACGAATTTATGTGCTTAATCTGGTACTATGTTCATATTATGAAATGGCAGACCAGTGTGCAACTTTTTTTTTTTTAATTTGACTAGTCTCATATTTAATGTGCTACTGTTCTGTGGTTGGGTGGATTTTAGTCCTATCAGTATTTATAGAGGTGGCTACTTCCATTTACTCTTGTGTACTTTGCTGATTTAGTGAGTTGGTTGGGGTACTTAACTTGCCTCATCACTCATTTTCTTCCTTAAATACACATCACACTCTCATTCACCAATCACACCTTCCTCTTTCTGTGCAACCATCCACTGTCTTCTATCCTCTCTTCACTATTCGGGTAAGTCTTTCAGCCTTCTTAAAGCAAGTGTTTTTCTTCTTCTTATCATTCCTTCAATTTTCACACACGTGCTAAGCATGTCCATTCTTATCTTTTCATGTGCTTCGTGTTTGACATAATCGAACAATGGTACGTTTTCAAATGCTTGGAACAATGCACAAGGAGGGATCACGTTGCAGGTATGAGTGTCGTTAAGTTAGAAAATAAATTTGTGTTTCCCTCCATGTTTGCATACTTGTAACTAAGTCATTTCATTCGCCTTTTTACTACGTGTTTTGTAGGCTTTCGATCTACCTCCTCACGAATAACTTCTACATCTCATTGATTCACGTAAATACCTCTCTTGCCAACCTCATTCTTTGTAATATATTTTGTTTGCTGATCTTATGCATTTTTTTGAAGTACACTGTAATATGATCTTATGATTTGGAACACATGCTCTCCGTCTGTTTCCTTAGAGTTGCCCATATGTTGTATGGTGTACTTTATTTCGGACATGGATTATATTTTGCTAGTCCTTTTTACTGTTTGTTTAATTTTTTAAAGGGTTTTTTTTCATTAACATTGATCTTTTTTAATTGCATGGTTTGGTTGAACCTTCTACTTAGATTTGAGGATGTAATTGCATGAATTGATCCAAAACCAACTCTAATTCACTTGAAAGGGCCAATTAATGGTTTTAAAAAAATAGTTATGAAAGATTTTAGAAATTGAATTAATTAAATAATATAACTCACTGTTTTCTCCTGATTTTGTATTATAAATCTAATTATTTTCTACACACATGAAACCTTGACTTCATAATGAATGAAAAAGAATTATAATTATTAACAATTTCGAATAACAACGGTTTCTAAAGTTAACAAATTTGGTCAACGGTCTCATGATCATACATGCTGTGAATTTCGTATAATGCGTTCGATGAAAATGGACTTTCCAGAATGTTTATAATTTCCCGAACTAAAATACTTTTCTAAAAATGGACTTGGAAAATGACTAATGAAATTGAAGTGGCTACTTTTTTTTTTTTTTTTTTTTAATCTGTTTTAAATTGAAAGTTTGGTCTCTTTAAACCACTCCCCTCAAAATGTGAAATTTTGTCTCTTTCAAACATTCTCTAAAAAATGTACAATTTGGTCCCTAGCGAATATAAAATTTAAACTTCATGTTTTCAAAAAGTTGGCATTTTTTTTGGTTTGTAGTTACACTCACACGTTAACCTTTGAAATGGAAATATTCAAAGTGGACATTAGGATTAAATTTTTTTTGCATTACTTCAAAATTTGAACTTAGTTGTAAATTCAAAATAGAATAGTTTAACACTCTTTTGATAAACAAATTAAAAAACGCAAACCAAATGATATTATTATTTATTTGGGAAATTGTGATAAATGACTACAAAAAAAAATATTCTTGATTTTTTTGCTACGGAAGTTTCGATTTTGCAGGCATGGCTACCGACATTTTAGGGAACGGTTTACTGGATTATTTTGGACGTTTTTACCCCTTGTATTTACGGTTATTTACAGACGTCGTTTACGTCATTTCCGAGGACAGAGATGTGTTTTGGATGGTGAACGAATTTCAAAACGGTACATACAGGGGTGTCGTGTAGTCGTTGACATCCCGAGTGTCAATACTGGTATACACCCCGTGGGGACAGTTTCAAAGGGAGTAAACTAAATCCCTAAAATCTCGAGATTTTAGTATCTGTTTGTTGCAAATATAAGGGGAGGGAAACAAAACCGTTAACTATTTCAATTTTTTTGGTACAGTCGTCGCGTAGGGGGAGAAACGACCGAGCATGCAAGAGATGGTTGTCGACGCGACGGATGAAGGTCGTTGGCACGACGGAGATGGTTCGTCGGCGTGGTATGAGAGGTAGGTAGTGATATTCACTTTGTTTGGCGGTGGGAAATGGTGTGGAATGGAGGGTTCGGGGGTGTGGAATGCTCTCAAATGGTGTGGAATGCTCTCAAGGGTTTCTACTTTTGGAGGAAGAAGATGGACGGGTGGGCTGCTGCATGAAGGCTATTCTGGTGGTGAGGGTGGGCGGTGACATGACGTTTTTATCCCTTGTATTTACGGTTATTTACAGACGCCGTTTACGTCATTTCCGAGGACAGAGATGTGTTTTGGATGGTGAACGAATTTCAAAACGGTACATACAGGGGGTGTTGTGTAGTCGTTGACATCCCGAGTGTCAATACTGGTATACACCCCGTGGGGACAGTTTCAGAGGGAGTAAACTAAATCCCTAAAATCTCGGGATATTAGTATCTGTTTGTTGCAAATATAAGGGGAGGGAAACGAAACCGTTACCTATTTCAATTTTTTTGGTACAGTCGTCGCGTAGGGGGAGAAACGACCGAGCATGCAAGAGATGGTTGTCGACGCGGCGGATGAAGGTCGTTGGCACGGCAGAGATAGTTCGTCGGCGTGGTGTGAGAGGTAGGTAGTGATATTCACTCTGTTTGGCGGTGGGAAATGGTGTGGAATGGAGAGTTCAGGGGTGTGGAATGCTCTCAAGGGTTTCTACTTTTGGAGGAAGAAGATGGACGGGTGGGCTGCTGTATGAAGGCTATTCTGGTGATGAGGGTGGGCGGTGACATGACGTTTTTTACCCCTTGTATTTACGGTTATTTACAGACGTCGTTTACGTCATTTCCAAGGACAGAGATGTGTTTTGCAGTATTTAATTGCAATTATTCATTCTGGTGGTGAGGGTGGGCGGTATCTTCTTTTTAGCTTATTTATTTTTGGGGGAAAATTAGTATGTCTTCGGATTGTTGGTGTTCTTATTTTTTTGGGTTTTTAATTGCTGATGTTCTTGGGTGCAGGTAGTATGTCTTCGGATTGAGAGGACATTTTTTCCAATTAATGCATTCTGAAGGTATTTCTCTCTACTGAGGGAGGTTGAACTTTGTTATCCTTCCCCAATAAAGGTATTGACTCCTTTTTCCGGGTAGCAACTTTTTCTGGGGTGAAATTTTTTTCAGTGGTAACACCTACTACTAGTTTTGTTTTTCAAACTAGTTTTGTTTCTTGGATTTTTTATTTTTCAAACTTCCTAAAATGTCTCCAACTTTTTTTAGGGGTATATTTTATCTCTCCTAAACTCTGATTTTGATTTTAAACGTTAAGAATACGTTAGGCATTTTGTTGGGGGCATATTTGTCTTTTACAAATATGGATTTATTAATCATTAAATCGTTTAGCCATCTATTTAATTTTTAAACATTTGTAGCTATATTTCAAGCCACCTATTTATTTTTAGTCATATTTCTTGTTGCCCCTTATTATTTTTACAACATCGAACTACTTTTAAATTTTTTTTTCTAAAATTCAAACTCCATGTTTTCCAACAATAGATTTTTGTTTGGTTTGTAATCAAGCTTTTTAAACATTCTCTTTATGAAAATGGACTTTTTTTTTTGTGTGAACATTGACATAAAAAGTTTTGTCATTGTTTCAACATATGTATTTAGTTCTTAATTGAGAATTAAATATTTGAACACTCTTTGTTGTAAACAGGTTGAACAACTTCACTCAAGTGGTAGTATTAGTTTTACACTATGTAACTACTTTTAAAAATTCAATCTAAACCTCGAAATTCACGTTTTCAAAAAATGGACATTTTTTTTTGTATGTAATGTGTAATTTAAACTTTTTGAACACTCTTTTAAAATGGACATTTTTATTATTTCAACATATGTAATTAGGCAATTTGTTCGCAAGGCTGCAATTTCAAAAGGAAAAAAGCTGTCAGAGTTAAAAGATTCGAAGAAGCTTGGATTTCTTTTCCGGAAAGCAAGGTCATAGTCGAGGAAACCTGGAAGTCTGTTCAGGGGGGTGATGCAGAAGCCTATAAAACAAAAATAAATTTATGTTTGGAGAAGCTTACAACCTGGAACAAAATCAGGCTAGAGGGCTCCATTACAAAGGCTATTGATAGAAAGACCAATGAGATTAAAATGTTGGAAAGAGAGGAGTCAGGATGTCCATCTTTTAATCTAATCAAAGCTGAAAAGGAGCTGGAAAATTTGCTTCTTGAAGAGGAACAACATTGGAAGATGAGATCGCGAGAGGATTGGCTCAAATGGGGAGACCAAAATACAAAATGGTTTCACAAAAAAGCTTCTCAAAGAAAAAAAAGAAACGAGATAAGAAGGATCATGGATGATAAAGGTTGTTGGGTGGAAAACGAAGACGAAATAGGAACAGTAGCTACTTCCTATTTCAAGAATCTATTTTCATCCTCGAACCCACCCATGGAAAAGCTGGAATTAGCATCTGAAGGGATTAAAAAAGTTGTTTCTCAGGAAGATAATACTTTTCTCACTAAGCCTTTTTCGAAGCAGGAGATTGAAATGGCCTTAAAGGGTATGAATCCGACAAAAGCTCCTGGCCCCGACGGGATGCATGCCATCTTTTTCCAAACTTATTGGGACATTGTCGGAGAAGACACCACAAAGATTTGCCTCGACATTCTCAATGAAGGGAAGGACGCTAAGAGCATCAACAACACCATTATAGCTCTCATCCCAAAAACCAATTCTCCCAGAGACATGACTCAATTCAGGCCCATCAGTTTATGTCAAGTGATTTATAAGCTGATTGCTAAATCCTTAGCAAATAGAATGAAAAGAATACTTGACAAAATTATTTCTCCAACCCAGGCGGCTTTTGTCCCAAACAGATTGATTTCCGACAATGTCATAGTAGGCTTCGAGTGCATCCACCATTTAAACAATAGGAGAAAAGGAAAAAAAGGGTTTATGGCCATGAAGATGGACATGAACAAAGCCTATGACAGAGTAGAGTGGGCTTTTATAAAAAAGGTGAAGGAAAGGATGGGGTTTGCGGAAGCTTGGATCGACAAGATTCTAAATTGCGTTAAATCGGTTAACTTCAGAGTCCTGATCAATGGTAGTCCTAAGGAGGAATTTCATCCTTCAAGTGGCCTCAGACAAGGAGATCCCCTATCTCCTTACCTCTTTCTTTTGTGTGCGGAAGGCTTATCGGCTATGCTTTTCAGGGAAGAATCTCTAAACTCTTTAAAAGGATTAAAAATTAATAACCATTGTCCTTCTCTAACCCATCTTTTTTTCGCAGATGACAGCATAATCATGTGCAGAGCCGAGGAAGGGGATTGCGAATCCATAAAAAAAGTTCTGAAACTCTATGCGGAGGCTTCGGGACAAATAGTCAACCTTCAGAAATCCTCCATCATGTTCAGTAGAAATGTGGACCAGGCCAAAGCTAGTAGGCTCAGTCAAATTCTTGGCATTAAAGCCTCTAAAGATTTGGGAGAATACTTAGGGATGCCTTCTCAAACTGAGAGGAACAAACAAAAGGTCTTCAAAAAAATCAAAGATAGGATTTGGAAGGCTTTGCAACAATGGAAAGAAAAGTTGTTTTCAGTTGGAGGAAAAGAGATCCTAATCAAAGCTGTAATTCAGGCTATCCCAACTTATACCATGAGTTGCTTCAAAATTCTCACAACCATGTGTGCCGAGATAAACAAGATATGTGCTAAGTTTTGGTGGGGTGAATTCAAAGGCAAGAATAAAGCTCATTGGGTCAGTTGGAAAAAATTATGCGCGAGCAAAGAAAAAGGAGGTTTGGGATTTAAAGATTTATCTTTATTCAACCAAGCCATGCTTGCAAAATCCAGTTGGAGACTGCTAAAAGACCCTCAAAGCCTGATGGGTCAAGTCCTCAGAGGGAAATACTTCAAAACTGGAGATTTTCTCTCAGCCCCGTTGGGAAACAATCCTTCACTAACCTGGAGGAGCATAATTTGGGGGCGGGACCTATTTTGTAAAGGCTACAGGTGGAAAATTGGGAACGGAATGCGCGTTATCATCGACCAAGACCCTTGGATTCCTATTCAAGGGAACGAAACCCCAATTCTTATCAAAGAAAACCTGAAGGGCAAGCTAGTCTCTGAGATTATTAACGAGCATGGAGATTGGAAGGAAAAGGAAATCATGGAATTCTTTGAAGCTTCCGAAGCTAGAGCTATTCTAAACATCCCTAGAGGCAGAATCGATAGCCAAGACGAAATCATCTGGAACCAAGACAAGAAAGGGAAGTTTTCGGTCAAAAGCGCTTATCACCTAGCATACAATTTGGCCAATGCAGAATCAGCCTCATCATCGAGTGGTGTAAAGTCGGAGAATAGCTGGAAAAGATTCTGGAGTGTTAAATCTCTTCCTAAAGCTAAAATTTGTGTGTGGAGAATCATAAAAGACTCTCTCCCCACAAGGATGAATATTATAAAGAAAGGGATTGATACTAACCCCAATTGTCTTTTTTGCAGGAACCAATTAGAAACCAGTTCGCACCTTTTTTGGAACTGTAAATTATCAAAGAAAATATGGAGAAAATACTTTCCAATGACAAAAGATTTGTTTGCCATTTGCAGGGATTATTGGAGAACGGAAGACTTTTGGTCGTGGATTTTGGACAAGTCTAGTGAAGAGGAGCTGGAAAAGTCGATTATTATTCTATGGAGCATATGGCAGCACAGGAACGAAATTCTCCAAAAATCTTCCAGTCCAGATGTGTTCAAATTATCAAAACTTATTGAAAGCAATATGTTTGAGGAAAGAGAAACACAACAATCTCACCGGTCGCGACAAAGAGGGAAGCTTTCAAAGGGAGCGAAGAGCCATCCGAGTCAGTCCAGGTGGAAGCCCCCACCATATCCTTGTTGGAAACTCAATGTAGACGCTACTTGGAGTGAAAATCTGGGTAAAGGCGGCGTGGGGTGGATCCTTCGTGACTCTGCGGGATCTTCGTTATGCATGGGATTCAAATCGATCAGTAAAAGCTGGTCCATAAAGCTGCTTGAAATGAAAGCAATAGAAGAAGGGCTCAGAATCGTACCTTCTGTGATCGAGCGCTCAATTGTGAGGACTATTCCCCCTATTGTGGTTGAGTCTGACGCAATTGGAGTCGTCCGCCTCCTAAATGGGGAAGAAGAAGATTTTTCTGAAATCTCCCATCTGGTGGAGGAGATTTATCGCCTAAAGGAGTCTTTGGGGGAGGTTTCTTTCGTTTTTTGCCCAAGAGAGAGTAACGAGGTGGCCCACTGTTTGGCGCGCCTTTCCTCCTCTGCTCCCCCTGTATCTCGTTATTTTTCTGGTTTTGAGATCTCTTCTAATTCAGAAGAAGATCATGACTGTTGGTTTGGCCCTCCCCCCTCTTGGCTAGTTGGGGTGTTAATTGGGTCTTGTTCCGAGTCTTTTAATTCCCTTTAATGAAGCATTTATTTTTCAAAAAAAAAAAAAAGTTTTATTTTTACACTCGTTTCACAAACATATTAACACAAGCAACTCAAGTGGCAGTATGGTTTATGCTATCGAAGAATCTATCTCATTGTTATGGTCTTATCTTAGACATTCATGTGCTTTCATCCATATGCAACTTTTTTGCTTCGTTTTTTAATTCCTCCATGAAACCGATTACATTTTATGAACCGTTTTGGACTACATGAACTTCTAAAATTCTACGAGCGAACTTGGTTCAACGTGTGACACTTGGAAACAAAAAAAAAAAAAAATGATAGAGGACATACATGTGTATAATTGGTAAAAAAAAATTTATAAAACATTTTAAAAGAAAAAAAATTCAAAAAATAGCTTGACAATTAAACAACCAATTCAAGTCCAACACAATCCCAACCCTGCACTCCAAACACAGGCATCAGGATTCCAGCCTAAATCCAGTGCACCAAACACATGCATTAGGTTAATTCCAGCCCAAATCCAACACACCAACACACAGGCATCTACGTTCCTAGCAATCCAGATTCTAGAAAATATATTTCCATGGGCTTTACATTCCTGGGCATCCTCATTCTAAACGGCCCAAGTATTTTCGTTAGTTGGGTTGTTAGGGATATTTTAGTCATTTAATAAATCATAATTAATTTTCGAATATATCGTTTTTCCATTTATCCGACAAAAATGATCGGATGTCAAAATTTTAAGGGTTAACTACATAGATAGACCAAATTGGAATCGAAATTTCACAAATGTCTAATTTTGAAAAAATTATCGACTTTGTCCTAGGCCAAGTCAAAATAAAGGCTAATTTACATCCATACCCATTATATTATATTTAAATACAAAAATTCAATATGGTTAATTAAAATAATAAAAATCTTTTCCTAAAATATCTCCTCCATAATCACCTAAATCTCTCCACCTCCTCCCTTCCAAATAATTGCTCGATTCTCTCCAAAATTTCCTTTCAAACCCATATTTCAAACTGCCAAAATCTTCACTCCCATCATCCTCCACCATGTCTCATACTACTCGTTGTTGTCGGTCACGTACAAATGCCATTCACGTCTCCTTTCCCAAAATCTTTCTCCCTCATATCTTTCAAACGTCGTACAAATGTCATTTACTGTCGAACATCGATTACAAACCTCCATTCACGTACAAATATTGGCTTCTGCTTAAAGTTCGTCGGCTTCACTCTCCATCATTAACTCCATTCTCTGGCAATTCGTCAGCTTCTATCTTCAATCTGTTGATTGCGCGTTGTCTAGGATGCTGTTGGTTGGAGTTCATTCACTGAATGTATATTTGGATTAGTTAACTGGTTTATAAAAAAAAAATATACAGTTTAGTTCGTTTTTTTAATGGCTGTTGAGTTGGGGGTTTATAAAAAAACATTCAGCAATAAATCATGGCTTATATATAAAGAACAACCAGTTATTTGTGTTATTGTGTTATTATGTACTTAATCAGTTGTGTTATTGTGTTATTGCAAACTATGTTGTGGGTTTATATAATATATCAATTGGTTTATATGTAATCATAAGTGTTTATATACAACTGTGTTATTGTTTATTTAGTTACGTTTATATAATATATCATGTGGTTTATATATAACAAACAAATGGTTGTATTCAATGTTTTAATTATACAAATTCTAGGGAGATTATATTTTATATGTATGTTCCATTCGAATGTTTGACTTTCATTACTTATTAATAATCTCAAATTGAAAAATATATTCATGGACTATATATTCAAATGTAGGTCGTGGCCTAACTTTTGGTTTACAACTTCAATCAAATTAGTGAATGACATTCCTTCATGTAATAATAATTTGTGAAACTTGATAATCAATATAGCTATTAATCTAATTTCAACGACCACCATACACCATCCATATGTGAATGAGATTATTACTTACGAAAAAATATATATAACGAATATTTAATAAGGTTTATATATTATACATCTAAGTATATATTTATGAATAAAATATAATGCAGAGCATATATTTATTAATTTTGAAAATTCATGTGAGATATATACTATATAACGAGATTTATATAATATACTTCTAAGTATATATTTATGATACAATATACCGCATTGTATATATTTATCATTATGATGTTTTACTTATGAACTGTATAAACAATGACTAATATATATTATATAATGGGATGGATAAAGTGATTATATATTATAATGCATGATATATATTTATCATTTGACAAAAATATTACATGTTGTGAGGAATTGAGTGATTAAATGTAAATAATGGTTAATATGAACAAATATATAAAATTACAAATATTTTATGCCATTAGATATTAATAAAAAAAAAATTAAAACATTGGTTGTAGTTGTGTGATTGGATGCAAAATTTTTTCTTTTACAAAATAAAACAAAAAAAAAAATAATTATAAACATATTGACTGAAAATAAAAAATGGCTATTCATACTCATATTGCTTGACCCTTAAAAAAAAAAAAGTAACATATTCGTTAGAATGAAATTGATAGAATGTGAAGAAAATTTTGGTTAATTTTTTGACATCAACAAAAATGGAGGTAAAAGAGGTTCCGACGGAAATTCACTTATATGATGAAATTTGAGTAAAATGTATTTAGAGTTGGATAATGGTAAATTAATTCTTTATTAATTTGCTTTAATGGTAACTTTTATTATGGAAAGAATCATATCCCAACCAAATTTTAATATGCAGAATTTTGAAGGACAAAATAGGGAAGATTTAGATGAAAAATCCTGAGCCAAAACAAAGCCGAAATTTTTTTAGACATTTGTGAAATATGGGTTCTAAAAGGGTCTAATTCCCATAATTTCTGAAATTTTAAAATGCTCAATTAAATTTGAGCATTTATGCCTTTAGCCTATTTTGTTTCATGTTTGGGCTGGGCCGTAATCACGAATCACAGTGGGCCTTTATGAACCGGGCGAAAAATGTCTGAACCGGAAACCCGATGGACTCCAAAAAGCAACCCGAACAAAACCCCCACCATCATCTTGCTTCGCAAGAAAGGGGTCTGCTTAAAGCTCAAAGACAACACTGAACAAAGCTGTAGTTTGCTTCTTCTTCTTCTTCTTCTTCCTTCAGCGTTTCAGGCAAGTAGATCTCCGTCTCCTTCACATGCTATTGCTTTTCTCTATTCAAATTTTCATCGTCGGTATTGGCAATTAGGATTCTGCCGCTGAATCTGTCATTTCTGCTTCTTCTTTTGATATGATTCTGATTTCTCAGTGTTTGTGCAGAATCTACACGGGTTTCTTCAATTGAATCGCAAAATGTTTCTGACCAGGTGATCCAGTGCATTCTCTTTTACCGCATTTTCTTTCTCTCTTTGTTTCTGTTGTTTGATTTTGCGGATTCTCTTCTTGTGCTTATGGTCGTGGTTTTTTTTAGGACTGAGTATGATAGGGGTGTGAATACCTTCTCTCCTGAAGGTCGATTGTTCCAGGTTGAGTACGCGATTGAGGCTATTAAGGTAGTCTCTTGTTTCCCTTCCCTTTTGCTCTCTCATTCCTTGGTTATTAATTCAAGTTTGTGAGATTCGGAGAAAGGTACGGAAGTTGAGTGGCGGAACTTTACATTACGAGTATAATTTGCTCCACACTTCTTTTTTGTCCATTTTATTGAATCAACTGATTTCCCCCCCTTAATTTTTGCAGCTTGGTTCGACGGCGATTGGTTTGAAAACGAAGGAAGGCGTTGTGCTTGCGGTTGAGAAACGTATTACATCTCCCCTACTGGTCTGCCCCCTTTTCCTTTAGAAATTTCTTAATTCGTATGTACCTCAGGAGTTGTTATTTGTGGTTAATTGCAAATATTGTCATATTCGGCTTAAGTAAAATGCCTTGCAGTCTACTTAGACATTGTCATAGATATAATTGCCAATGGAATATAGAAGTTTATATGCAGCTCAACTTAAATATTTTCCGATAGAAAATAGAAAGCTGTTCTCTGGTTTAACTGAAATTTAGTTATTGACCCATTATCTGTTTGGATTTTAAGGCTTGTTTTTTGGTTCTTGAATTGTGATATTGGAGCTTAAGCACTATTTATTATTTTATTATTTTTGTCCTAATTTTTATTTAGGAACCAAGTAGCGTGGAAAAAATCATGGAAATTGATGAGCACATAGGCTGTGCAATGAGTGGATTAATTGCTGATGCTCACACACTTGTTGAACATGCTCGAGTTGAGACCCAGGTGCTGTTGATGCTATTGCCTTACATCAATTGTTGATATCTTTTTAAAGACAAATTATTGAATTTTGAACTTCATGTTCTGCAGAACCATCGGTTTTCATATGGTGAACCAATGACTGTGGAGTCTACAACACAAGCTCTTTGTGATCTAGCCCTAAGATTTGGCGAAGGCGATGAGGAATCCATGGTTATTACCAATCAGCCTTTCCTATTTATCTTACCTTATCTCTGCTCCTCTTCCTGTTAAACTAATCATTCTAGAAAACTATCTTTATAGTAACAGACTCAACACCATTCTTTCATTTTTTCTTAATGAAAGCTGGTTTTTCATAAAAAAAAATAAAAATAAAAATAAATAGCAGACTTAACACCATTTATTTAGTTACTTAGCATCCATTTAAAATATAACCTTCATATGTATTATTTGATTTGAAAATTATTTCATGCTTTATCTTCACAGATGTCAAAGTTAATGAGTTTATGGATAACGGACTTTCTGATGTTATCCATATGAATGTATGCAGAAATTGCTATACTTTTCCTGTGATTTGCTTTGAATTGAGGGCGATACCCTGTCCTAGTAAACAGTGGGAGGGCTGTATTCTGTATAATCAGATTCTTTTTTTGAAAGATGCCTTGTATTTCCTTTGAGTTCAAGAATACATGGTGTTATTATTTCACTTGCTAACACATTTTTTTCTGTGTACAGTCTCGACCATTTGGTGTGGCTCTTCTCATTGCCGGCCATGATGAGAAGGGGCCTAGCTTGTAAGTTTACCACTGATAAAGAATAAACTGGTTTATGTGATTGGTTGTTGTTTCACTGCATTCTGTATCTTGCACCCCCCAAATGGCTGTGTGGTTGTGAGTGAACTCTACACTTGTTTTGCATCTTTTCATTGGCATGACATGGAAAAGAGGTTGCATCATTTTATTTTAAAATAAAAACCTCCATTATTGGGTACTTTTCTCATCGAGATATTTCATATTTCTACTAGTCATGCACCCAGGGAAAAAGTTCAAATTGCAACTCTTGAAATTTATGTGATACTGCATTTGATTATTAGCTCCATTCAATTAACTTTTAGATGAGAGACATGTAGGTATGAGCGACATGTAGGTAGATAAGCGATAAGTCAGAGAATTAAATGGTCATCCCCAACCCTAATGATGCAGGAGATTCCAATTTGAAAAGTTTTCAATCAGCCAAAAATCAAGAACAAGATAGCATCACGTACTACTCTTTGGTAATGTACACTCAAACAGACCCTAAATTCACATGGGTCCAAATAATACTCACTCTATCATTTTTCTCTTCAAGTCACCTTCAAAATAACTAGGGCTACTGCTTTTAGGTTTTCCTTTGAAATAAGGACCAAATGGCAGTTTAAGCAAAAACCAGTCATATGGCAGTTGAAGCATTGTAATTGTAGCCATACATATGGGACACGGACAAAGGTTTTTCAAGGCAGAGAAATGATAAGGCTGTAGTTTAATTAGGGATCTGTCAGTTTATAGTTGCTTTAGGTGAATTTGTTAGGGGTGGTCACAACTAGAATGAAGACGTTCCCTTGTTTCTTGTAACAATGTTAAAATAAAATTAAAATTTTCAATGATAATATGCACTTCAATGATTCTCCTTTGGCTTTGCTTCTGGATTAATTTTTTCGTGTCTTTCCTCTTTGCTTGATTATTGCTGTTTTCCAAATGTTTATGCTTTCTATTCTATTTTTTACCCATTTTTGTCTCATGCCTGAATCTTCCAGCTATTTGGCGTTCATGTTTCTAATTTTAAGTACTCGACCATTAAATCTTCTGCTTAGGCCACTGCATTCATTTGCATTTTAATGTCAAATAACCCTTTTCTTCTTATTATTATTTATTGTTTTTTTGCATCATCGATGCAATATTTGATTTAGTGTTCATTTTTACTTGTGTTATCTGTGATAGCGTGGTATACTGTTTTAATATTCACATCAAAACTTTGTGCATCATCAGGAATATGTATTATAGATAATCTAAAATTTCCTCCGTAATATACTGGCAGAATATGATGTTTTCTCCCCCGTTTTTAACCTGAGAATCTGTGGTATGCAGATTCTACACTGATCCATCTGGCACTTTCTGGCAATGCAATGCTAAAGCTATCGGTTCAGGTTCTGAGGGTGCAGATAGCTCTCTGCAAGAGCAATACAACAAGGTATGTTTTCTACTTTGTTAGTTTGTTGGTTTCAGATATTACTGAATTCTATGGTGGCGTGTAGCATGTAAGTAGAACGACCTTGCCCTTCCATTTTCAAAAAACTAGACAGATGAAGCACACCCCAACCCCATCTTTGTTGTCCAATCATACAATTTTTGTTGCTCAACATGGACAAAATTTTATAAAGATATGTGGTCACCGAACTAAGAATGACATTGTATTTACAAGCAATATGAGGTGAGCTATGGTGACGTTTTATTTACATTTTAAATTATATATATTTGATATTTACAAACCATCGTGGGTTGGCTTCAGTGGTCAACAAGGACCATGTAAAGGACTTGGAGGGGAAGAGTTCAAGTCATGGTGACCACGATATGAGTTAACTTGGTAATCAAATGTAGTACGGTCAAAGATTGTCTTGTGAGAATAGTAGAGGTGTATGCAAGCAGGTCCAAATATTCACAGTTATCAAAATATACATATGTATAATGTTTCCTGCCTGCCTTATCTGACCAAACGTCTAGGACTTTTACACCCATGTTTAAGCAACTACAAATCTTAAAGTTAAAACTCCATATCTCTTCTAGGCATACACCAATGGTTTTGCTACATAGGATTTCTTGGTTTTTGCTCAATTACCACATACCAATATTACCTTCACTGATTGCAGGACCTAACTCTTCTAGAAGCTGAAACCATAGCACTTTCCATTCTGAAGCAAGTTATGGAAGAGAAGGTAAATAAATAGTTCTTTTGAAAACTTGTTTGCGTAAGACATAGGAGTGAGATATCAAGAAGCATTGCACTTCTAACATTAACTTTTTCCATTGAATAATCTGTCGATGAAACTATGCCCCTCCAATTTCAGGTGACTCCCAACAATGTCGATATTGCAAAGGTGGCTCCGACATACCATCTGTACACCCCAGCAGAGGTGGAGGCAGTCATTAGCCGGCTATGAGAGGTTCTTTCGAAAATCTTCTGAACTGCTGTTCTGTTTCTTGTCACTGGCATGTGTTGTACTCTTCTTTGTCTGGTGAGGGAGAATCTCAGGTTTTCGGCTACTTTACGAGCTTTTGGTACTGTGTTTACCGATAGCTTACAGATTAATTATGGGACATTCTTGATGGTTTATTGCAAACTTAGATGAACAATTTGATTAGTCCTTTTACGAAATCTCTGAACACGATTCTGATGCGCCATTTTGTTTCAAAACGTGAGAATATCTTGTGGCAAACAGGAAACATTAGAGTTAGCAGCAAGCAAATTCGTTGTCTCCATTCTTCTTCTTCCTTTTTTGTTTGAATATTTTACAAATGGATTCTGCAGTTCTGCTATGGAATGTGCATTCTTCTTCTTCCTTTTTTGTTTGAATATTTTACAAATGGATTCTGCAGTTCTGCTATGGAATGTGACACTTCGATGCATTTATTTGGGTATCATATTTGGTATCTGTTTAGATGTAGGAATGAAAACGTTGAGAAGGGGAGAAAGAAAGGAATCTAGATATTTCTTCCTTTTACTTATGAGAGATCAATTTTCCCCTTGTCTATTATTTTTATATTTCTTCTTTGAATTAATTTTTCTCCTTTTGAATTCTCAAAAGAAGAAAAAGTAAATGGAACCTTATCTTTTTTCTAATTTAATACATTCAAGATAGTTACTTAAAATTGTATTTTTATGTCTGAAAATTCACCGAAGGCGTAACCTAACACGTGTTTATCAACATTATTAAATCAAATGGTCTTGTGGTATCTCTACCAAAGATTAAATTGTTTCAAACAAAAATCCGATTTCTCGGATCGAAACCTGCAGGAAAATGCTTCTAAAGCTCATAGAAGAATTAGAAGCTCCAGAAAAGAATCAAAGACAACCGATTTACTTCAACTTCTAAGATGTGTTGAAGTGGAGATTTCTTGGCTATGTGAACTATGTTGGAGACTTTATTAAAGATAGATGCGTCTGACATAGCCGGTGTGGAAAACGTGTTGGGGACAAACATTCCTTGCGGCCAGTGGGATGACGTTAATTCAAATATTTTATAGATTTTATCAAATATTATATATTATATAAAATAATAAAAAGGGAAAAATACACTTTTGGTCCCTGAGGTTTGGGTTAGGTTTCATTTTGGTCCCTGAGTTTTCAAATTCGACAATTTAGTCCTTAAGGTTTGCATTTCGTTTCATTTTAGGCCCTCCATCCAATTTTCCGTTAGTATTTAACGGATTGCTGATGTGGCATTGATTTTCCGTTAGTATTGATTTTAGTTCCCATTCTTTCTATTTTTGTTAACTCTGTAAAAACGTGAATCGAAGGTGGACGACGTCGGCGAAGAAATATGCGGTTACTCAAGGTGGGTTTTGGTGGGTTTCAGTTTGTGATTCGTGGGTTTCGAAGAAAAACGTGAAGGAGGTGGGTATCGGTTTTGAGGTTCTCGAGACGGGAGGGGACGGTGGCGTGGGGTCGGCGATGGCGAAAGGAACGGAGCAGGGGGAGGCGTTGCTGGTCGCGTGCGAGCGAGAGAGATGGAGAAGGAGAGAAAGAAACAGGGAGGAGGGAAGTGGAGAGAAAGGGAGGAGAAGAAAGAAAGAAAAGAAGAAAAAAAAGGGAAAGGAAAAGATGGGGAAAGAAAAGAAGGAAAAAAAAAAAAAAAAACTTCGCCGGCACCGGTCGGCTGTGCCGGCGGCGGCTCGCGACGGTCGCCGGCGACTTGGTTTGATGGTGGCTGGTATGAAGAAGATGGTGGTTGAAGAAGGAGGTGAGATGGAGAGAGAGTAAATAAAATTTTAAAAAATAATATTTATTATTTTAATATATTTTTATTTTAAAAAAATTTAAAATAATTTTTTTAAATAAAAAAATATATCCAAGTCAGCAACTTGTTACTTTTTAACGGAAAATTGGATGGAGGGACCAAAATAAAACTAAAACCAAACCTCAGGGACTAAATTGTTAAGTTTGAAAACTCAAGGACTAAAATGAAACCTAACTCAAACCTCAGGGACTAAAAGTGTATTTTTCCCTAATAAAAAAGTAAATGTATTTTTAAATTAATTAAATTAAAAAGAACAAAAAAGAGAAATATTTCAATAGATTGGTAGAGATTTTAAAACTTTTATTTAAATCTTTTTTAGTATCATATTAATTCAGATATTTTATAGATTTTATTAATTAGAATACTGGAAATCGGCATAAAAGTTTTGGAACATTATTCAAATATTGTATAAAATAATAAAAAAGTATATGTATATTTAAATTAAATTAAAAGGGACAAAAAGAGATCTTTCGATAGATTGGTAGAGATTTTAAAACTTTAGGTTTTATAGAACATTATTCAAATATTGTATAAAATAATAGAAAAGTAAATGTATATTTAAATTTAAAATGACAACAAATAAAATCTTTCAATTAAGAGGGAGAAAAGAGGAAATCAATAGTTTTCACTCTTAAGTTTCATCTAGATAGTACTAGTCAAAAGACAACACGTGGTTATAAGTTTTTAGAACTTAAACAAATTATGCATGAAATTATGAGTGAATGATAGGTAGATAATTCAAAAATTATGTGTACTAAAATATCTAAAAAATTATAGATATTATATAATCAAGTTTGTTCATAATTCAAATATGTACCATCAAAATTTTCACATTCAAATTATGATAGTTACTCTGACAAATTAATGATTCAAAAATTTTGTTCAAGGATTTCATGGAATCTATATTTTAAAATTATGTGAAATTTTACTTTTTTAGAAAGAATCTGGTTATCATTATGTATTCTTCTATGCAACTCATCTTACTTTGGATAAAAAATATATTGTGATATGATTTACAATTGTAATATAAATATCTCATTTATAATTTTTAAATGATCTCAAGCACAATGAAGTAAGACAATAAGCAATTTTTTGAAAAAGATGAAATATTATTTTTTATTATTTTTTAAAAAAATCACAACCTATAATTAACAAAATAAGTCAAGAAATTGTTGTAAAAAAAGTCAAGAAATTTGACAAAAATAGCTAATCTTTACGATTATTCAACTTAAAAAGAGTTCAATTTTTAAAAATAATCCATGAGAAAATACACGTTGAAGGAGTTATACATCTTTTTTTTGGGATAAGTACACAAATAGCCCAAATTGGGCCCCTATTTTCAAATTTGTCCAACTACACTATTTTTTTCAAGAATAGACTTTGGGTTTCCATTTTTTACCTGAAAGTCATGGTCATTTTACCATAGAGTCCTTTGCTTCATCTCTCCTCAATAATGGCTAAATATTTTCTCTCTCCCATCATTAATGGTCATTTCCTATCTCTCCCATCATTAATAGTCATTTTCTCTCTCTCCCATCATTAATAGTCATTTTCTCTCTCTCCCATCATTAATAGTCAATCATCTCTCTCATCAATAATGACAGAATATTTTCTCTCTCTCCCATCAATATTTTCCTTTTTTTCATTTTTGGGAAATTGGATAAACCTTTTTTCCCTAATTTTTTATCCCGTTTTGCATCCATTATTTTTCTTTTTTTTTAGGGAAATTGTATAATCTTTGTTTCCAGGAATATATGTCTTAGTGTTCTGTATGCATAATATATCCCGGTGTATATGAATTATATATAGTAGGTTATGGCTAGAGTAAAAAAATTCCAAACGTTTGATATCTGATAAATACGGATGTATAGTTTTATTATACTGATTATATATTGTATGGTGATATATATATATATATATATGATTGCTGAGATTATTTCTATGAATATATGTCTTAGGGTTCTGTATGCATATTATATCCTGGTGTATATGAATTATATATATTAGGTTATGGCTAGAGTAAAAAAAATTGCAAACATTTGATATCTGATAAATACAGATGTATAATTTTATTATACTGATTATATATTGTATGTTAATATATATATATATATATAATTGTTGAGATTGTTTCCATGAATATATGCCTTAGTGTTCTGTATGCATATTATATCTCGGTGTATATGAATTATATATATTAGGTTATCACTAGAGTAAAAAAATTTGCAAACATTTGATATCTGATAAATACGGATGTATAGTTTGATTATATTAGTTATATATTGTATGTTGATATATATATATATATATATATATATATATATAATTGCTGAGATTGTTTCCATGACTATATGCCTTAGTGTTCTGTATGCATATTATATCCCGGCGTATATGAATTATATATATTAGGTTATTATACTGGTTATATATTGTATGTTGATATATATGTATATGATTGCTGAGATTGTTTTCATGAATATATGTTCTGTATGCATATTATATACCAGTGTATATGAATTATATATATTAGGTTATGACTAGAGTAAAAAAAATGACAAACATTTGGCCGGAATCCCAAAAGATTGAAAAAAGATTCAACATTTGCTTTAAAAAAAAATATAAGAATATTTAAAGAAGATTGAGTAATCCCAAAAGATTGAAAAAGTGTTTCATGTAACTAACTTACATTTGCAGTATCTTCCTCATAAAACAATAATGAAATTTAGTACAAACAATAATCTCAAAGAAGCAAAGTAAGGTTTAATTGTTCATCTCAAATTTCCAAACATACCAACCATATTCCACCACTCATGGATAATCGAATACGAAAACAAGATTCATAACACCCCAATTGCTAAATCGTAAAAAAAAATCAATCCAAAAAGAGCATCCAAACAGAACCAGAAAAGTTACACGCAACAAAAGGGAGTAAAATTGAATCATTAGCTTCGAGGTGGGTAACGAAAAATGCATACATTGAGCGAGCCTCACGATCTTCTGAGAGGTTTCTTGGATTCCTAATCCTAATCCAATCGAAAAGAAAAACATGGAGGAGAAACAAATACAAGAAAACTAAAGAAACAAATTAAAAAATAGTTCAAAGATCAATAGCGGTGGGTACTGAAAAGATTGAAAATAACACCAACAATAACAAAGAACCCCTCCCTCATGTTTAAAAACTAATCCTCTGTTGCAGTTCAACAAGAACATAAGAACCTAACAAAAAAAAAGACTCATTCTCACAGTCAATGGAAGAAGTAGCAAGAACCCATCAATGGCGTCATCAAATGATGGTTTTGGCCTTCCCCTTCGGCAGTCATCCGGCCTGCCTTCTAAGCTGAAGGTGTACATATTACACATGCGGAAGCAATTGAAGATCGAAAGCACTTAAGACATTCAATTTTACTCCTAAAGCATGCATGTTCTAGAAAAGACAGAATAGTGAGTTTAGAAAACACCAACCTTTGTAGCTCACTTATGTTGAACTCCTTGTGGTGTTTGCCTCTCCTATGCTCCTTGGACAACCTCTAGAGTCTTCCCTACTATACTCCGGACCAAGAACGACTTGTGGGAGTCTATATAAGATAGGGAATGGGAAGGGAATGCTTGAAGCATCAAGCAATGGAGAAGAATGAGAGATGAAAGAACTTTGAGTCCAAATTCCAGCAGCATAACCTTAAGGAAATGGCTCTCTCTTGTGTTTGAATATGATTCAAACTCCTTTTAAAGACATTCTCCATGCAAAGCCAAGCCTCAAGACACAAGACACATGGTGTATTTGCAAGCTCAAGTGGATTCTAGGTGTACATTACACAAGACATGCAACAATGCATGAGTGAGTTGTCTTTCCACTTTGAATGATCATGCATTAAGTGGATTTCCAACTAAATCCACTAAATTCAAATTGAAATCAAATTTCAAGCTTGCAAATTACCCCCAATTTCAATTCTAAATTTAAATTGATTGCTTGGTAATTAATTTGAAAATTTTCAAATTAATTTTGATATGATTAATCTAATTAATCTTTGTTATCTTGTGCAATTCCATATATATGATTCCTAATACATATATATAGTATTCAAAACACTTTTAAATACTTCATCTCTCATTTTCTAATTTAATTCATAATTAAATTATTGTGTCAAACACAATTTACGATAATACCTTTTTTCCCGATTTTGAACGATTCAAAGCTTCGTATCTTTTGTTCTAGGCTTAATTCTGATATGAGCTAGTAGGAGGACCTAATGGGCCTATAGATCATGGGCTCCAACGATTCGAGGCTAACCGACTAATCTCATTGTCCAAGCTAGCCAACATTCGTTAACTATCGGGACACTCCACTATAGCCCGATAGTTGCACTCCCCTCACTATAGATATATTTCCGTCCCACTTGATTTAACCTTGATTAGTAAGTCGATCCTTCACAGGTTGTTCGTAGGTATAGCTAGGTCAATAAGCCGTTTTACCCCTATAGTACTTCTAGTTCCTTAAGTCCCACTGATCCTCTAATGAACAATTGGTTTATGGTCCAACCAATAAACCGAGTCCCTCTCGGGCCAATGAGAGGGCAGGATCCCTTTGTTCAAGCCCCGGAGTCAGCACTTAAGGGAACAACCTCTCTACTATCCTTTATTCGGGTAGGAGTGAATTCCTTCTTGCACGACTATGTCCCCAGCTATCTACCCGTTCCTATCCCTGAAATAGGAGGCTTATTGAGTCGGCGATACTGAGCCACTCTCACCTATGCAGATCTAAGGATAAGCTCGAATAAACAGGAGTTCATAGTTAGCTCAGGATTAAGATCGAGTTACCTAGGTCATCACATGAAATAGTCAGTCTCGTCAGTAAACGGTGTTATAAAGCGAGAGCGACTTATTTCTCGGTCCTGGTCTTATGCAAACTCATTGCATAGGACACCCCCACTCGCATGTCTCTACATGGACGATTTAGGATCACATCGTCTATACCATCTATAAAGTGGGCCGCGTCTCATAGTGTCTCCAGAATAAGGTACCCAACCCTATTCCTATACTATAGACCGTTTTGGCTATTACTCAAGCTTGATCCACTTTTATGTCTCTACATAAAGCTCAAGTGTTCATCCTATAGCCATGGATCTTAGTTTATTGGATTTGGGTTATATATGTGCAATTTAATTTATTCAGTAATGACTTTTACTGAATCAATCTCGATAACACCTTTATCGAATAAGTATATAATTCGTTTAACATTCATTATCTACGAGTTTTAGGGCACCAATCCCAACATAAGCCTCATCCGACGACTCGCCGACGAGGCTCCAGCTGTGAAATTCTCCTTCTTCAACACGCCGGCTTCCAATGCTGCCATCTTCAAGGACAGCCAACGAAATCACAACGTTTTCCTGACCCATTTGCTACTTCTGCTGGTGGAGGGATGATCGAAATTTTGGGAAGAAGGAGAGGGAGGAGAATAGATAGATTTAGGGTTAAGGGAATGCAAAACGGCAAATAAAAGGCAAATAAAATACTACACGATATTCAAAACAACGAAAAAAGGAAAACTAAAACAAATTTAATAAAAATGCCATAAATACCTCAAAATCATACAAAATTTGGTGGGATATTATTGAATGATGAGAGATAGTGTTGAGAAAACTTAATGAGGAGAGATAAAGAAGAAAAGGGTAAATTTGTCACAAAAAGAAGGGAAAATCTAAATCAGAAAAATTTATGTAACTTGGACATTTACGAAAAATGGGCTTTAAAGAGGGTCATCTGGCAAAATTTCTGTTTTTTTTTTTTTTTTAAAATTTTCCTTTTCTTGTTTGTCTTTTATTCTGATTTCTTAAATGGAAAAAGTGGAATGATATTTTATTTATATAGTATAAATGTACAAATGAAAGTCTTTAGTTTCAACCAATAGTTGTGCTTTCCAATTAAATTTAATTGTTTGAGAATTTTTATCCTAAAAATGAAAAAAAAAAGGGTTGAAGTTTTACCTTTTGCTCCTAAATGCAAATAAAAAACTTGGTCTTAAATTTCGGAGTTTCTAAATTTTGTCAAAGCTTCATTGTGATACTATTCAATGTTTTCTTTACAAAAAAAAAACTTTTAATTCTCATTATTTTTGGAAACCATTGAGTTGTTTAAGAAAAGAAGAAAATTTCTTATTATTGACATTTTAAATAGGAAAAAAATAAACAATGTATATTGACAATTATGTTTATTTCTTTCTATACATGGATTGCACCTATGTATGAAGGAATACACCGATTCGAAGTGTCACCTCCACAAAAGTCATGTTCCATCGGCATAAATTGTACCTTAAAAGTTTAATTTTTAAATATTAAAAAGTCAAAATTTGAAGAACCACCTTTATTGTCTTAACATCTCTTAATGGACACCTAAACTCGAAAAGTCGCATCCCAAAGATTGAAGACTGGCCTCTATTGGACAAATTTCTCTCAACGGACATCTCAACTCAAAGAATTACGTTCCATCAACAAATAGTGAAGGCCAAAATAACCAATAGGTAGGTAAAGATTCTCCCCTCTTAGTCTCTTTTATGTGTAGAATAAATATAGATAGAGGTATGGTACAAATAATATAGATATAAATGAGAGAGAACTTGTAAAGATGTAGAGTAATTAATAGCCAAAACGAGCATAACTCAACGGTAATTGACATGTACCTCTCGACCAAGAGGTCAGATGTAACCGCCGACTTATAATTTTTTTTAAAAAAAGTTTAATTTATTTTATTGTTTTCCAAAAAATCTTTTTGATTTGAATTTATTTCCTTTTTGAATTAGGAGATAAATTTGATTTATCCTTTTCCTTTTTAAAAAAGGAAATAGTCTTTTAAGTTTTAATTAGGTTCTTTTTAAAAGACCTTTTCTTTAGCCATAATTCTTTTTACGCAATAAAAAAAAAAAAAAAAAGAATAACACATATTCTGCACTTTCTTTCCCAAAGAAAAAGTAGTAAGTTTTTTCTTCCCTTCTATGCTTTTCTTTTGTTTTCTTTTCTTTTCAATCAATTGAATTTTGTTTTTGAAAAGTTTTAGTATGAAGTTTTATTTGTCCTATTTGAGATGAAATTGGTTTTCAAACCTTTTGCCCTAAAATAGAAATTTTGGTAAGAACTGTTTGTTTTAAATTGAAATTAGTTTGATTGAAATTGTTTATGTTTCAATTGTTTTGTTAAATGAAAGCATGTTTACTGTTTTGAATGTTTTCAAAAGTGTTTTGAATTGAATCGATAGTGCTATTCGAATATGCCAAAATTTGTTCTGGAGATTGTATGCTTTGTAGTAGCCATATTGGAATTGAAGGTTATATGTTCTGAATGAAACTTATTTGTAGGAAGACACTAATGTGGTTTGACGTTCCTTTGGAATGTAGATTCATGTGTAAGTTTCACTCACCTTGCCTCACTCTTAAGTATTTGTATGAAATATTCTGACTGTAACTTATTTGTGAGAAGACACTTATGTGGTTTGACATTCTTTTGGAATGTAGATTCATGTGTGTGTTTCACTCACATGACCTCTATTTGATTGAAATGTTTTGGTCGATTTTAACCTACATTTTTGTATGAATGTCTGATTGGTGTTACCGACGGGTAACCACTTCTGTTCTGGGCTACTCTATTAATGCATTTTTTCCAATATGTTTTGAAAGTATTGTTTGACCGAAAGTTTGTTTGACTGAAAGAATTATTTCGTTTCGAATATTGAAATGTTTTATTACCTGAAATTTTATGTTTTGTTTTGAACAAAAAATGAATTGTGAACTTGATGTGGAAGTTGCTTATTGAGTATTTTTAAAAGTGTAAATATTGAAAAGAGAGAAAAGACTGTAGCCGTAGAATTGATTCTTCTGTCTTGAAAATTACAAAAGAAGGCAAACTGCCAATATATATAGCTAACACAAGGAAAACCCTAACACGTGTAAGAGAGAGATAGGTCTATAAGGGAAGTAAAACAAAGGAACAAAAAACCAACAAAATAAGCATTAAATTGAATCATTTAACATCCCCAGCAAGCGAACTGGGCAATTAACCACGGTGAGCTGAGCTTGATTCGTAGACTTTGGAATCGAGAGGTCGGCAACCCTTTGGTCATGATATCAACAATCTGATTGTCAGAGGGTACATGCTTGACAATGAGTTGTTGATTGAGGATTTTGTCGCAGACAAAATGTTGGTCATGCAGGGATTGGAATTTCGTAATTCCGTAAAGCGGAAGCGTGCTTGGGACCGATTCGTAGTTAATTTTATTTAATCTAAAATACCAATACCTTGACAATAAACTTATAACTATTCTAGATTTATATTAGGGCTAAGCATACATAAATATTAGATCTAAATCTAATCTATACAGTAACAAGTTAACTTACTCTCGTTGACGACTCAGATTAAATTCACCAACTGCTTGTAAAATAATCACGAACTACTGCGAACACTACCACTATGGCTATACCAGTATGACTCTGAGACTACTAGAGGCAGGGGGCTGGTGGGAGCCTTCAAGAGAATTCTCTTAGAGTAAGAGAATGAATGAGATACCTTTCACCTCACCTTAGGGGTCCTATTTATAGGAAAAGGCCAATACATTTTCCTTATAGGAAAATGTCACGAATAAGATCTAATCAAATCTATTATCTTATTCATATCTAATTAATTTCATAATTAATTAATTTCCCAATTAAATATCATATATTTAATCTTAGGGATTTTATTAAATTATTTATATTAATATGAATCCAATTCAAATTAATTATTTGAACTCTTTCAAATATTTTCTCCCAATAATTAATTTTGAAATTAATTCAAAATTATATTATAAAGTTTCATAAAATTTATATTATAATGTGTCAATATGCATTATATGATTCTCCTAAATAAATTGAACACTTTCAATTTACAATTTATACTTAATTGCCTCAAGTCTTTTTATGAGCTACCAGTAGGACCTAATGGACCTGCAGATCAGAAGCTCTAACGATGTGAGATTAATTGGTCAAACTCATTAACCAAATTAATCAATATTCGTTAATTGTGTGTTCATTCCACTATAGACTCACAGTTGCACTCTTCTCACTACAGACATATTTCCGTGTCCACGGATATAGACCAATAACGACTAGTTAGTCATTCACGAGTGTCCGTAACACTAGTTGGGTCAAATAACCGTTTTACCCCTGGGTTACTTCTATGTCCTCAAGTACCAATGCTTCTCTAATGAACAACCTGTTTGTGGTCCAACCAACAAACAGAAACTCCTCTCAGGCCAGTGAAAGGGTAGGGCCTTTGTTCAAGACCCGAAGACACCACTTAAGGGAACATTCATCTACTTCCTCAAAAGTCGGGAAGGAGTGAATTCCATCTTGTGTGATTATGTTCCTAGCTCCCCACTCGATCTTGTCTCCAAAATGGTAGGCTTATTGAGTCGGCGTACTGACCACTCTCACCCATACAAATCAAGGGACAATCTCTCGTGAACAGGAGTCCATAATCCACTCACGATTCAGACCAAGTTGCTTAGGTCATCCTAGTGAAATAAAAACCTAACTAGTTAACGGTGTTACTGAAGGGAATAAAAGTCCCCACGCAGCGGAAGCGCATCGATTGGACCTTACGTCATATATTAATGAACATTAAAATATCGTTACGAAAACTCAATCAAACTTTAAACATACTTTAAAGTTGCTGGAAAATCAGTTTAAACATGCTGAAAAATAAATCCAAATTTATTTTCATACTTTTCTAAAGAAAAGAGGAAGAACCGTTACAAACCTCCGTTGTAGACTGGACCGTTCTTCGCCAACGATGCTCCAACGAACAAAACGCAGCAGCCTCCTTTGTCTCGTGATCGCTGGAAAATTCTTCTTGAATGACACAATAACCACAGAGGTTACACCGGTATGACTCTAGGTCTAGGAGGCAAAAGACTTGTGGGAGTCTTTCTCTAAGAGGGAGGCTAGAGAGAAGAATTCTAGGTCTTGTCTTGAGAGTCTAAGAGCAAGAGCAAAAAGTGTCATGGACCAATTAGGTCTATTGTTCTATTTATAGAAGAGAGGCCATGAATAAAATTTTCAATTAAATCAATCTTTTCCAAAATTGATTCAATCTTATATCATGATCAATCAATTCCATAATTGATTAATCTTTTCCACAAATGACTAATTACTTCCATAAGTGATTAGATCATTTCCATAAATGATTAATCACTTCCTTAAGTGATTAATTATTTCCATAATAGATTAATTCCCGATTAATGAATTCTTAAATTAATTAACCACCAATTAAATATCACATATTTAATTTTCGGCCTTGAATTAATTAATTCTCCCAAATAGATTTTAGGCCTTAAATTAATTCATTCATTATTTGAACTCTTTCAAACTTCCATAAATTTATATTTGAATTTCTTCAAATATTAATTTCTCTCACATTAATATATCAATATATATTATGTTTGTTTCCCTTAGTAAATTGAACATTTTCAATTTACATTTATTACTTAGTTGTCTCAAATTACTTTATGAGCTACCACTGGGACCTAATGGATCTGCAGCTTAGAAGCTCCAACGCTGTGAGATTAATTGGTCAAACTCATTAACCACATTAATCAATATTCGTTAACTGTGTGTTCATTCCACTATAGACTCACAGTTGCACTCTTCTCACTGCAGACATATTTTCTGTGTCCACGGATATAGACCAATACCGACTAGTTGTCCTTCACGAGTGTCCGTAACACCAACTGGGTCAAATTACCGTTTTACCCCTGGGTTACCTCTATTTCCTTAAGTACCAGTTCTACTCTAATGAACAACCTGTTTGTGGTCCAACCATTAAACAGAAAACCCTCTCGTGCCATTGAGAGGGTAGGGCCCTTTGTTCAAGACTCGGAGTAACCACTTAAGGGAACACTCATCTGCTTCCCTAAAGTCGGGAAGGAGTGAATTCCATCTTGTACGATTATGTTCCCAGCTCCCCATTCGGTCTTGTCCCCAAAGTGGTAGGCTTATTGAGTCGGCGTATTGGCCACTCTCACCCATACAAATCAAAGGACAATCTCTCATGAGCAGGAGTCCATAATCAACTCAAGATTAAGACTAAGTTGTCTAGGTCGTCCTAGTGAAATAGAAAACCAACTAGTTAACGGTGTTATTAACCAGTGGTTACTATTTCGCGGTCCGGTCTTATGCAAACTCATTGCATAGGATACCCCCACTCGCATGTCTCCTACACGAACGCGTTGGATCGCAGCGTTTGTATCAAATACAAAGTGGGTCGTATCCATAGTGTCACCAGGATAAGGCACCCAGTCTTATCCCTATACTATAGACCCTTTAGGCTGTTTCTTGAACAATGATCCCATATGTCGCTACATATAGTTCAAGACACATATTACAGCCTTGGATGTCTAATTTATTGGATTAGGGTTATTTTTAGGCAAAGACAAATATAAAATAACTAATAACAATTAATGGAAATATATCATATTATTTCATTAATATCCGGTCAACAGTTACATTCACTATCTACGAGTTTTAGGGCATAAAACCCAACAGTTACAGCTAGCGGTTACTATTTCGCGATTTAGTCTTATGCAAACTCATTGCATAGGATGCCCCCACTCGCATGTCCCCTAAACGAACGCGTTGGATCATTGCGTTTTTATCAAATACAAAGTGGGTCGTATCCATAGTGTCACCAGGATAAGGTAACCGGCCTTATCCCTACACTATAAACCCTCCAGGCTGTTTCTTGAACATTGATCCCCGTATGTCTCCTCATACAGTTCAAGACTCATCCCACAACCTAGGATGTTTAGTTTATTGGATTAGGGTTATTTAGGCAAGACGTACATAATATAGACAAAAACTCTTTATTGAAAAACATCAAACAATACTTTATTTATGTTCGATCAATCATTACATTTACTATCTACGAGTTTTAGGGCATAAAACCCAACAGGTCAATCTCTATGTGCTTTGTTCATTGATGTAAAACATGATTTGCAGCGATGTGTGTGGCATTAATGTTATCACACAAGAGGAGAGGAATGGACTGAAGAGAAAAACCAAGTTCCTTTTGTTGGGTTTTATGCCCTAAAACTCGTAGATAGTGAATGTAACCGTTGACCAGATATTAATGAAATAATATTGATATATTTTTCCATTAATTGTTATTAGTTATTTTATATTTGTCTTTGCCTAATAATAACCCTAATCCAATAAACTAGACATCCAAGGCTGTAATATGAGTCTTGAACTATATGTAGTGACATATGGATCATTGTTCAAGAAACAGCCTAAAGGGTCTATAGTATAGGGATAAGACTGGGTGCCTTATCCTGGTGACACTATGGATACGACCCACTTTGTATTTGATACAAACGCTGCGATCCAACGCGTTCGTGTAGGAGACATGCGAGTGGGGGTATCCTATGCAATGAGTTTGCATAAGACCGGACCGCGAAATAGTAACCACTGGTTAATAACACCGTTAACTAGTTGGTTTTCTATTTCACTAGGACGACCTAGACAACTTAGTCTTAATCTTGAGTTGATTATGGACTCCTGCTCATGAGAGATTGTCCTTTGATTTGTATGGGTGAGAGTGGCCAATACGCCGACTCAATAAGCCTACCACTTTGGGGACAAGACCGAATGAGGAGCTGGGAACATAATCGTACAAGATGGAATTCACTCCTTCCCGACTTTAGGGAAGCAGATGAGTGTTTCCTTAAGTGGTTACTCCGAGTCTTGAACAAAGGGCCCTACCCTCTCAATGGCACGAGAGGGTTTTCTGTTTGATGGTTGGACCACAAACAGGTTGTTCATTAGAGGAGAATTGGTACTTAAGGAAATAGAGGTAACCCATGGGTAAAACGGTAATTTGACCCAGCTGGTGTTACGGACACTCGTGAAGGACTAACTAGTCGATATTGGTCTAGATCCGTGAACACAGAAAATATGTCTGCAGTGAGAAGAGTGCAACTGTGAGTCTATAGTGGAATGTACACAGTTAACGAATATTGATTAATGTGGTTAATGAGTTTGACCAATTAATCTCACATCGTTGGAGCTTCTGATCTGCAGGTCCATTAGGTCCCACTGGTAGCTCGTAAAGTAATTTGAGGCAACTAAATAATAAATTGAAAATGTTCAATTTACTAAGGGAAATAAATATAATATATATTGATATATTATTATGAGAGAAATTAATATTTGAAGAAGTTCAAATATAAATTTATGGAAGTTTGAAAGAGTTCAAATAATGAATTAATTAATTTAAGGCCTAAAATGTGTTTGGGCAAATTAATTAATTCTAGGCCGGAAATTAAATATGTGATATTTAATTGGTGGTTAATTAATTAAAGAATTCATTAACCGGGAATTAATCAATTATGGAAATAATTAATCACTTAAGGAAGTGATTAATCATTTATGGAAATGATCTAATCACTTATGGAAGTAATTAGTCATTTGTGGAAGAGATTAATCAATTATGGAATTGATTGATCATGATTGATAAATTAAGGAATAAGATTGAATCAATTTTGGAAAAGATTGATTTAATTGAATATTTTATTCATGGTCTCTCTTCTATAAATAGAACACTAGACCTAATTGGTCATGACACTTGACATTCTTGCTCTTGCTCTTAGACTCTCAAAGACAAGACCTAGAATTCTCTCTAGCCTCCCTCTTAGAGAAAGACTCCCACAAGTCTTTTGCCTCCTAGACTTAGAGACATACCGGTGTAACCTCTGTGGTTATTGTGTCATTCAAAGAAGGAATTTTCAGCGAAGAAAATCAAAGGCGGCTGCTGCGTTTTCGTTCGTGGAGCGTCGTTGGCGAAGAACGGTCAAGTCTACAACGAAGGTTTGTAACGGTTCTTCTTTCTTTCTTTAGAAAAGCATGAAAATAAATTTAGATTTATTTTTAAAGCATGTTTAAGCTGAATTTCCAGCAGCTTTAAAGTGAGTTTAAAGTTTGATTGAGTTTTTGTAACGGTATTTTGATGTTAATTAATATACGGCGTAAGGTCCAATCGATGCGGTTCCGCTGCGTGGGGACTTTTATTCCTTTCACCTTTATTACAGAAACGACCCAGGTAATTACGACTGCAACATTTTCAAGACCTCGATATTCAGATTCAACGCTACTTCGAGACACCGTCTTTTGTTTCGAAGAGGACCAAGACACAAGATTAGCACCTAATAAGGTGCAATAACCGCTGGTACTTCGTCGATCGTCAGGACAACTCGCCCAATCAGCATCAGTGAAGCATGTAAGTGTCAATGGAGAAGGCACAATAGATAACCCATGATGGATAAAGCCTCTCAAATAACGCAATATGCGTTTAACAGCTACCTAGTGAACAGAAGTAGGAGCATGAAGAAATTGACATACCTTGTTTACAACATAAGATAAATTCGGACGGGTGATCGTGCAATATTGGAGAGCACCCACGATGCTCCTGTATTCAGTAGGATTTGATAATAATTCACCATCATGCAGAGAGAGTGTCCCACCCGAGATCATTGGCGTGGGGAGTTGTTTAGAGTCCCACATATCAGTTCGCTTGAGCAAGTCCATTATATATTTACTTTGAGACAGATGAAGGCCATCTTGAGTTCTCAAAATGTGAATACCCAGGAAGTATGTGAGGCGACCTAAATCTTTAAGAGAAAATTGAAAATTCAAGCTGGAAATAATAGAATTTAGTAAAGAGATGTTGCTACCAATGATAATAATATCATCCACGTACACCAAGATAATCACAACAACGGAAGACAAACGAAAAACAAACATAGAGGAATCTGATTTTGATGCAACAAAACCCCAACCAAGAAGGTATGAACTGAGCTTCACAAACCAGGCACGCGGAATCTGTTTGATACCATATAATGCCTTATGCAAGTGACAAACATAATCAGGATGGTTACTATCAAGAAAACCTAGCGGTTGCTCCATATAAACCTCTTCTTGCAAATCACCATTCAGAAACACATTATTGACATCTAATTGATGAATAAGCCAATTAAAAGAGGTAGCAAGGGATAAAGCAATGCGTACTGTGGTAGGTTTCACAACCGGACTAAAGGTGTCAAAATAGTCCACTCCATATGTTTGATTAAACCCTTTAGCCACGAGCCAAGCTTTATGACGTTCAATTTCACCAGAGGGCTGCAATTTTAGACAGAAAACCCATTTGCAGCCAACCGGTTTGCACCCATTTGACAGAGGAACAAGACTCCATGTTCGATTTTTGTGCAAGGTCGCAAGTTCAACTTCCATAGTCGTTAGCCAAGCAGGACAAGTAAGGGCTTGTTTGTGAGTTTTTGGCTCTCGGAAATGAAGGCCCGAGAGAGTTTAGACTTGGACAGACCATATTTTTGGCTTATGAATGCCATGCTTTGAGCGTGTTATCATCGAATGGGCATTTGAATTGTTAGGTTCAGATGGAGCAACGATGGTGGAAGAAGGAAGAGCAAAAGAAATTGAATCTATGCTTTGAGGAGAAGTTAATGGGGAGAAAGTAGAAAATGATGGTGGGTGATTGAAAGATGGGGTCGTGGAAGAGTGATCGGTAGGAGAATGGATGGGCTGATGGGTTGTTGGTGTTGTGGATGGAATAATCGGAGATGGTGCATACAAGGGTGAGGAAGAGAGATTTGGAGGAGTGTAAGGTGAACATGGGATTTTGGTTGTTGATGTGGATGATGTGGTGGAATGATTTTGTGAAGGCGATGAGTCTGAAGGAAAATTAATGACGGACAGAGATGATGGGTCTGGTGGTTGCTTGTGGCAATGTAAAGGACTGACACATGGGCCTTGGGAAATGGGAGGGGATGGTTGATCACGTGAATATGATGGAATGGGAGCAAAGGACCGTTGAGATGGTAAGAAGGGAGAAAAAGAGAGAGGAGTAGAAGGTAAAACAGAGGAATCAAGGTGATGGGCTATGGTTTTTGGAAGATTACAGTGAAGGATTGGAATTCCCTAATTTCGTTAGCGGAAGCGCAATTGGACCGTTTCGTTGTTAATTTTGTTTCTACTAAAATACCAATACATTGGAAAAAATTATAGAACACATTCTATAAAATCTATTTATTAAGGCTAAGCATACAACCTTAGAACTAATCTAAAGGGGAGAAGCAAACATACCGTTGTTGTCGTCTCTGAAATATCAAGAACGTCTTTCGTGATTTGGACCAAACGTCAACAATTGGGACACCACCAATTGATCTTTCCCGCTATAACTCTGAGATTAAGAACGTAGTTGGGAGACTATCTAATCTTGAATGGGAAAAACTCTAGAGAGAAAATTCTCCCTAGAGTTCTTGGGTTGAGAGAATATGAGAGGGCCTTATGTGTTGGGTTTTATGCCCTAAAACTCGTAGATAGTGAATGTAAACAAATTGTATACTTGTTTCAATAAAGTGTTATTGAGTTTCTACAATAAAGTGTTATTGTTAAATATTGCACAATTTGACCCAAATCCAATAAACTAAGATCCAAGGTTGTTTGTATGTAACTTTAACTAGTATGTGGGGACATATAGGGATCGATGTTCAAGTAACAACCTAAAAGGTCTATAGTACAAGGATAAGGTTGAATACCTTATCTTGGTAACACTATGAGATACGACCCGCTTTGTATTTGATACAGACATATTGATCCAAAACGTCCATGTAGCAGACATGCGAGCGGGGGTATCCTATGCAATGATTTGCATAAGACCGGGCCATGAAATAGTAAACTACTAGATATAACATCGTTAACTAGTTAGGTTACTGTTTCAATAGGATGATGTAGGTAACTCAGTCTTAATCCTGAGTGTGTCATGAACTCCTTCTCATGAGGGATTGTCCTTTGATTAGCATGGGTGAGAGTGGCCAATACGCCGACTCAATATGCCTTCCTTTTTGGGGACAAGACCGAGTGGGAGGCTGGGGACATGACAACACAAGAAGGAATTCACTCCTTCCCACTTCTAGGAAAAGTAAATGAGTGTTCCCTAAAGTGGTGACTCCGGGACTTGAACAAAGGGATCCCGCCCTCTCACTGGCCCGAGAGGGACTTTTTGTTTATTGGTTGGACCATAAACAGATTGTTCATTAGAGGAGCACTGGTACTTAAGGAGACAAATGTAACACATGGGTAAAACGGTAATTTGACCCAACAGTGATTACGAACACTCGTGAAGGATTGACTTACCAGTATAGGCCTATATTCGTGGACACATAAATGTTCTATAGTGAGAAGAGTTCAGCTGTGGGTTTTTAGTGGAATGACGCACAATTAATGAATATTGGTTAACCTGATTAATGAGTTTAATTGGTTAACCTGATTAATGAGTTTAATTGGTTAACCTCATATCATTGGAGCTTCTGATCTGTAGGTCCATTAGGTCCCCTGATAGCTCGTAAAGAGTAATTAGGAACAATTATATCTTGAGAGGATTTGTATAGTTCAAATTCATATTGAGAATTAAGTTAATTGTATAAGATACAAATTAACATAATGTATAGTGATGCATTAAAATATAAAGTCTAATTTGAGATTAAACTTTATTGAGAGATTAATATATTTGAAAGAGTTCAAATATATGTCTAATTAAATATATGATATTTAATTAGAGGATGAATTAATTAATTATTCAATTTAATTTAAATTAAATGAGATTTAATTAAACTATAGTCTATAGGGAATTATTAGAATATGATTCTAATGAGTAATTAATTAAATATGGGTGATATTTAATTATGAAATTAATTAATTATTGGAATTAATTATTTGATTAGTTTAATTGAATTAATTAAATGTGATTTAATTAAGTTAATTAAACTATATATATTATGTGAGAAAATTACATTTAAATAAGATTTAAATGTGCATGAGATTAATTAATTAATATGATTAATTCATTAACATTTAAATTAATTGATTTAATTGATTAATTAATTGATCTTGATGTAATGGTCAAGATTGTTTCCTAACCTCACATTAGGGTTTCCTCTCTCATAAAATGAAAGGTTATGAGAACCCTAACTCTAAGGTCTCATTCTAGCATCCCTCACATATTCTCTCAAGAACTCTAGAGAGAATTTTTCTCTTCAAGAGTTTTCCCAATCAAGATCAGGTAGCCCCACAACTATGTTCCTAATCTCGGAGTCATTGCGGGAAAGATCAAATTGGTGGTGTCCCAATTGTTGACGCAAATCAAGAAAGACGTTCTTGAAGAATTCAAAGACGACAACAACAATATGTTTGCTTCTCCCCTTAGAATTAGTTCTAAGGTTGTATGCTTAACCTTAATAATTGATTTAGAATAGTTTTGTAAATTTTGCCAATGTAGTGATATTTTGGTGAAAACAAAATTAACTATGAAACGGTCCAATTGCTTCCGCTGTAACGGAATTGAGAATTTCAATCCTTCATTATGGTGGCCATATGTTGTAGTACCTAAACCCTAGGTTTAGTGTTCTATTTATAGGAGAAAGACCATGAATAAAATATTTATTCAAAATCAATTATTTCCTTAACTGATTTAATCTTTTCCATAACTAATCAATTCCTTAATTGATTAATCTTTTCCATAAATGATTGATCACTTCCATAAGTGATTAAATCATTTCCATAAATGATTAATTACTTCCATAAGTGATTAATCATTTCCATAATTGATTAATCTCCAATTAATTAATTCTTTAATTAATTAATCACCCATTAAATATCATATATTTAATTTCAGACCTTCTATTAGTTAATTAATTAATTGTCCAATTAAATATCATATATTTAATTTCAGGCCTTCAATTAATTAATTATATAAGATGAATAAAATTCATATTAAAATTTGAACTCCTTCAAATTCTCTTATATCCTATAAATTTAATATGAATAAAATTCATATTAATATTTGAACTTCTTCAAATATTTATTTATCTCATAATAATAAAGTTTAATTTCAAATTAGGCTTTGCATTTTAATGTATCACTATACATTATATTAATTTGTATCTCATACAATTAACTTAATTCCCAATATGAATTTGAACTATTCAAATTCTCTCAAGATATAATTGTTCCTAATTACTCTTTACGAGCTAACAGGGGGACCTAATGGACCTACAGATCAGAAGCTCCAATGATATGAGATTAACCGATTAAACTCATTAATCAAGTTAACCAATATTCATTAACTGTGGGTCATTCCACTAAAGACCCACAGCTGAACTCTTCTCACTGTAGAATATTTCTGTGTCCATGGATTTCCTATACCGGTAAGTCAATCCTTCACGAGTGTCCGTAATCACAGTTGGGTCAAATTACCGTTTTACCCCTGTGTTACATCTGTCTCCTTAAGTACCAGTGCTCCTCTAATGAACAACCTATTTATGGTCCAACCATTAAACAGAAAGTCCCTCTCGGGCCAGTGAGAGGGCGATATCCCTTTGTTCAAGTCCTGGAGTCACCATTTAAGGGAACACTCATCTACTTCTCTTAGAAGTGGAAAGGAGTGAATTTCTTCTTGTGTTTTCATGCCCCCAGCCTCTAAGTCGGTTTTGTCCCCAAAAAGGAAGACATATTGAGTCGGCGTATTGGTCACTCTCACCCATGCTAATCAAAGGACAATCCCTCATGAGAAGGAGTTCATGACACACTCAGGATTAAGATTGAGTTACCTAAGTCATCCTATTGAAACAGTAACCTATCTAGTTAACGGTGTTATATCTAGTAGTTTACTATTTCATGGTCCGGTCTTATGCAAACTCATTGCATAGGATACCCCTACTTGCATGTCTACTACATGGACGCTTTGGATCAATACGTCTGTATCAAATACAAAGCAGACCGTATCACATATTGTTACCAGGATAAGGTACCCAACCTTATCCTTGTACTATAGACCTTGTAGGTTGTTACTCAAACATTGATCCCCGTATGTCCCCACATACTAGTTCAAGTTACATACAAACAACCTTGGATCTTAGTTTATTGGATTTGGGTCAAATTGTTCAATATTTAACAATAACACTTTATTGTAGAAACTCAATAACACTTTATTGAAACAAATATACAATTTGTTTACATTCACTATCTACGAGTTTTAGGGTATAAAACCCAACATAAAGGAATTGGATGAAAAATGAAAAATTGTCTCATTAAAAACTACATGTCTAAAGACGTAAATAAGACCAGAGGTATAATCCAAACACGAATAACCTTTATGATCAGAACTATACCCAAGGAAAACACATTCTTTGGATCGAAACATTAGTTTATGGGAGTTGAAGGGAGGGAGAAAAGGAAAACAAGAACACCCAAAAACTCAAAGAAGGCTATAGTTAGGAGATGAATTGTACAGTAAGAAGTAAGGAGATTGATTATTTAATAAAGGACTAGGTAGACGATTTATGATGAAAACAGTTGTTTGAAAAGCAAAAGGCCAAAATGACAAAGGCATAGAGGAATCAGCTAAGAGCGCAAGCCCAACCTCGACCACATGATGATTTTTACGTTCCACCTTACCATTTTACTACGGTGTATATGGACAAGAGACACGATGAATAATGTCGTGATTAGCTAAAAAGGAGGAGAGAGAGTGAAATTCGCCACCCCAATCCATTTGTAAGGCTTTAATGGAAGAATTAAATTGCGTTTGAACTGTAAAAAAACAGGTAATACTTGATCCTTGGTATTAATAAAATAAATCCAAGTGAAACGAGTACAATCATTCACAAATAATAGAAAATAGCGCACACCATTGATAGATTTCTCGGGGGAAGGTCCCCATAAGTCAGAGTGTACAATTTTAAAAGGGAAAGAAGATTTACTATAACTCACAGGAAACGGAAGCCTGTGGCTCTTGGCTTTTTGACAAGAACTACAAATGTTAGATTCATTGACCAAACTATAGTCAATGTTACAAGAACTCAAAACTTTTCTAACAATGTTGGAAGCCGGATGACCTAAGCGATGGTGCCACACGGAAACATCATTTTTGGAAATAAAGGCAGTAGTAGACAGTAAGGTGGAACTAGCCACAATTGGGTGTGAGGAAGAAGGTTGGAGTTTGTAAAGTCCACCTTCAAGATTGCCTTGAAGCAGAATTTTCTTGGTAGAAAGATCCTTCACCACAAAAAAAGAAGGGTAAAATTCAACAGAGGCTTTGTTATCATGACAAAGTTTTGATATGCTAATGAGTTTTCGTGCAATTGAAGGAGTATAAAGAATATGAGATAAATGTATGGGCATATTATTGGATGAAGAAAAAGAATAATATCCAATATAGGATATAGGAAGATACTTACCATTGCCAACGGTCACTTGCTCCACATCGATATAAGGAACGAGATTAGATAGAGAGTTGATATCGGGCGAGATATGATGGGTCGCCCCGAATCCATGAACCAAGCATCGTCAGGAATGGTGGATGAACTAGCTAAATTGGTTGAAATAGGTTGGTCAACGGATGTTGGGTTTGGAGAATTAGTAGAGCTAGATGGGGAAGTGAGTATAAAAGGCTTGAGGGGTAGGATTAGTGGAAGGTTGATATTGAAGGTTGGCTAGATGATAACACACTAAATCAAAATGGCCGAATTTATGACATATCTGGCACCACACCTTGCTGGTATTGGGGTTAGTGGGTCGGGTGGGCCAACGGTTTGGAGAAAAGGGTGAGGTGTTTGGCTTACTGAGGATACTGGACAAATTTTGATGCTGATTTCGGTTGAAGGATTGATTCGGGTTTCAATTATTATTTTTCTTGGCTGCCACTGAGGTATTAACTTGCATATTGGCAAAGTTTGCCTAAACATTATGGAGTTGCTCAACCGCATTTTGCTTTTCCAGATGATAGTCATAACTAAGTAGTAAAGTGCAAACATCCTCGATGCTTGGAAGTTCAACATGGTGCTGAATAGAAGTCACAAACGGATTATATTCAGGGCCAAGACCCTCCAAAATATAAGATATATGATCCTTTAATGAAATGGGTTCTCCAATAGAATCTTTGCCAAATATTGAGAAACGGGCATACCGTCTTTTTTAATCCTTTGAATATGCGACTCTAGTCTAAGAACTCTAGTAGAAGATGAGGATGAATAAGATTTACGAAATGACTCCCAAACATCAGCAATAGTAGTAAAAGATATAATCTCACCCATTTTTTCTTCAGTAAGAGATGAATAGATCCATGACATAACAGTGCTATTAAACTTTTGTCAAACAAGATATTCCGGGCAAGTTATCAAGAAATTGAGGCGGACAAAGAATATTACCATCAAGAAAACCCTCCAAACTGTGAGCGCCAACAACATAGAGAAGCTGGTTCTTCCATAGGAGATAGTTTGAGTCATTAAGCTTTACCGAGAATGAAGGGGCAACATTCGAAATGGCCTGAGAAATTACCGGAATCTGTTGCTGATATGTCGAATGAGGGAACAGAGAGAGAGTCGGATGTTGAAAGACACCAAACTGTGGTCTGGGATTTTGAAAGACAAGTTGCGTGGGGGTAAAGGTGTTCGGCGAGGGAAGAGGACTGCTCACAGTAGGTGTAAATGGAGAACGCAAGGGAGGTTGAACATTTGAAGTATTTAGTGAATTTGTTGACTGATGATTTATTGATGGCAAGCACTGCAAGCGTACGGGTCCTCAAGTAATGTAGTGATTGTGAGTATGTGAGTATCGTCTCCACATGGATTGGATTTATTCAATTAATTACCGCGAATACTCTTGCATTGCTTTATTTAGAGAACAAAATCTAATGCCAGAAAAGATAAACTAAAAAGCTAATCTAGAAAGCAAAAGATAAATGAAGACACAATTTGGAGGGATAATTCTAAAGCGTTGATCTTGTTAATTAGACCTTTAATTGCTTAATCAATTAGCTAACTCAGATTAATTAGTCATTCGATTCATAAGTCTAGAAGCCTAATATCAAGGATTCTTCTATCGGTTTCCTCCTATCTCATGCCTTTTAATAAAGATTCTCCTTGCGGTTTCCTCTTTATTTACTTAGCATGACATTATGACCCTTCAATACAACCTCTAACGTTATTTATTCTATCCCGTGTCACTCGGGTAAATAAATATTAGTCATGCATTCAGTTCTAGTCTAAGCTTCTCTTCGTCGAGTTTCCACTTAGTAACCATTCATTTAATCAGTGATTAGGTGATTAAAAGCATTAAAGACAAAATGCACAAATGAATGACAATGACAATCAAACCAAATTAATTCATTAATAAAGTAAAGGTTCAACAAACTAAATCAATCTCATAGAATTTAGGAACTAACTACTCATAATCACTAAAATCCAATAGTTCCTAATCACAATATTATACAAACTAAAAGTAAAGGAAAATGGAAGAGAATTGCTCATAAAGTGTCGATCTTCTCGATCTCGCGACGACCTCCATCGATCCGGAGCTCCCAAAATCTCCAACAAGACTCCTAAAACTCTCCCAAAACCCCCAATTTTAGGCTTGAATCGAGAATAGGGTGAAAACCCTCCAATTGGCTCCCCAAACTTGGTTGCAAAATGGAGTATTTATAGCTGCCCAGCAGGGGTAGCGTCGCGACGCTGACATCATAGCGTCACGACGCTGTTACGTTAACTATGTCTTGGGCTCCAAGTTGCCTCAGCGTGTCAACGCTGCTCCACTTCCAGATTGTTCTTCACAACGTGTTGAGGTTGAGACGCCATAAACTGGTGTCGAGACGCCAACCCTCAGACTTATCTTGGGAAATTGGCCATTTGACTTCAATTTTGGGCCTCCAACTTGCTTTTCTTGGGCTTTTGGGCTTGGATCTTCAATGGACTTTTCAAAATGCTCCAAAATCATCCAAAATCTCTCAAAACTCCGGTTTTGCTTTCTTGGCTCGATTTTCTGAAATTTAAACATAAAAACACTTCAAAGTACACAATTCTAGCACAAAACTAGCTAAAAATAATAGGAAAATGATAGCATTTATGCATGCTATTAGGGGTGAGCACAAAAGACCGAAAAACCGAGCCGACCGACCGAAATCGACGTCGGTCGATTTTTTGACAATATCGGTCGGGATCCGTACCGACATGTTGGTCGGTCGGCTCGTCTAAAATGACGAGAACCGACCAAACCGACCGACTTATGTTACTAACATTTAAAAAAAAAAGTAAAGAAGTGCATGGGGAAGGGTCTCGGTCTTTCACACTTTTCAGAGGTAATTATTAAAGATAAAATTTAAAAAAAAGTGGAAGGGACGTTGGCGTGTGGTAGTGTGCATACTGTATGCATGGGGAAGGGTGTGTAATAAGTAGTATAATTATTACCTCTATAAAAAATTTTAAAAAATAATTTCTTTATTTTCTCTTATGAATTTTTAACTTCTCTTTCTCAGACTCTCTCCTTTCCATTTTCACTTTCTCCCTTCCTTCTCCTCTCTTTTCTCTCTTTTTCAAACTTTCTATTATATGTTGTTTCGCCGGATTTTTTTCGTCGGAGTCCAGTCAACACAAACTAGAAACGCAGACTCATAGAAGACCATTTTTTTTTCTTTCCCACTTCTCTCTCTTTCTCCTTTTTTTTTTTTTCTCATTCTCTCTAATCTCTCTATTCATCAGAAATTCCTTTCGTCGTGTTCAATATCACCGATTCGCCATCACCTACCAGTCACTATGAACTTCCAAGACTGACCGAAACCGATTGATTTTTTCCTGAGGTCGGTCAGTCGATTTTTTGAACCCTCCCCAAACCGACTATCGCCGACCGACTATTACCGTCATGTCGGTGGTCGGCGTCGGTTTGGGTACAAAACCGACGCCGACCGACCGATGATCACCCCTACATGCTATCATTTATCAGGCTAGAGGACAAGCCAGAACCAGATCTCGAAGAAGTGGAAGAAGAGTTTGAAGCCATTGGAAGAGGGCTTTGAGTTTACCAATGCTCTGATACCATAAAAGTGTAAATATTGAAAAGAGAGAAAAGGCTGTGGCCGTAGAATTGATTCTTCTGTCTTGAAAATTACAAAAGAAGGCAAGCTGCCAATATATATAGCTAACACAAGGAAAACCCTAACACGTATAAGAGAGAGAGGTCTAAAAGGGAAGTAAAACAAAGGAACAAAAAACCAGCAAAATAAGCATTAAATTGAATCATTTAACAATTTTTGTACTCATTTTGTTTTTTAAAAATGTTTTCAGATGATGGAGGATAGCGATTAGGCTAGCGTTCTGGCATGACCGAGGACTTATGATCGGTAGGATTTAGTAGGTAGGATTTATTGTTTTTTGTTATTGTTTTTTTTTTTTTTTAATGTTGGACTTGACTTTGGTTGTAAGCCATGTTTTATGAATAATAGGTTGTGTTTTCAGTTTTGTTAAATCGCTTCCGCAATACTTGAAAGATCGACTGTATTGAAAATACAAACTATTAGGGGTGTTCATGGGAACCTTCAAAATCGACTCGACCGACCGAAACCGACCGAACCGACGTCGGTCGGTCGATTTTGACAAAGAATCGGTCGGAGTCGGTTTTGCAAAATGCTCTGAGAAAATTTTTGAAAAACCCCGACCGACCGACCGAATATATACCCATCAGATTTTGGTATGTATTATTTCGAATTTTTCCCTCCCATTTTCGAAAATTTCCTTCACATTCTCATTAATGCATGTTGATAGCATTAATGAGAGGCCCATGGTTTTTTCAAAACCACTAGTGGTTTTAGCATAAATAAATAATTTTTTTTCATCTCTCTCCTCTCTCTTTTCTTTCATTTCCCCATGCATTCACGTTTTTCCATGTTTGATTTGACTTCTCCTCCCCCACTCTTCTCTTCTCTTCTCTTTCCACTCCTTCCTTATTCTTTCCTCTTCTCCTCCCACAACCCACGACCCACTGTGCTTCTTCTCCATTTTTTCCTTTTATTTTCTTTGTTCTTTCCATTTTCTTCTACATTTCTTTCATTTTCTCCTTTTTTTTCTTTATTTTCTCCTCCTTTTTTAGTTCACCGGAGTCATGAAAAAACGACCGTTGGTCTCGGTGTGTTCCTTTCTTTTTTTCTTCTTCTTCTTCTTTTCTCCATTTTTTTATTTAGTTCATCGGAGAAAACCGACCGAAACCGACCGACCGACGGCATATTTGGTCGGTCGGCTCCTCCAATCTCTAAAAAACCGATAAAAACCGACCGATGAAAACGGTCGACGTCGGTTTTAGCCCAAAACCGACTCCAACCGACTGACGAACACCCCTACAAACTATTACATAGGTTCGAATCCTCCCACCCTCAAATATTGTTGAACTAAAAAAGATGTTGAGTAATTAATAAAAAAAAAATTATGAGATCAATAAGAAGTCAAGATGAGATTGAGTAGAAATTTGAAAAAAAAAAGTTACCTTATAAAAATCTCTAAATTGGTGGTGGGTCTCACCCATTGATTTCATTTTTGCATTTTAATAAACATGAATATAAATATTTATTCTCATTCCTTTATTATTATTATTATTTTTTGAAAAATTCTTTCCTTTATTCCTAAGTAAACGGGCCTAAATGAATTAAAAAACATTGAATTTTATTTGAGTATTAAAAAACATTAATGACAATAGTAAATTAACATTTATTATTATTTTTTTGCTTCAATTACACACCGTTCTCCAAAAAATTAAAAAAAAATTAAAAAAAGGAATTCGAAACAGTTTCAGGAAACATTCAAATAAAATAACATTTTATATATATTTGGTTATCTCTCCTCTGCTCGGCGCCTATAAATTCTCTGGCAACCGGACCTTCTCTTTTGGTTTCTTCTGTAATCTGCCCTTCCGCTTTCACCCCTTCTTCTTCTTCTTCTTCTTCTTCTTCTTCCATTATCGTCGAACTCACTTCTCTGTGAATCCTCTCTCCTTTTACTTCTTCATCTCAACTTTCCCGTTCCTTAATCCACAAGATTCCGTTTCTCGAATGCTCATTCGATTCCCTGGTTTCCGTTTCTCTCGAGTTTGAAGCCAATGCTGCGCCTTTGAGGTCGCTCTCTTGCGGATGGTACTCTTTTGGATTTGTTTTTGAAGATATTATGTGTGAACTTGGCTTGTGCGCATGCTCTGTTTGTTTCTGTTGAAATTTGTTTCTCTACAGAACTATTTGAGTTTAGGGCATTTGGCAGTGTAGCGATTGGCAGTCTTGTTGTCTGGTTATTTGTCGTGGATTACTTTCAATTCTCTGCTGTCTACTGCGTAGGTATCTTCTGAATTTGTTACGGTTCTTGTTGGTTTTCTTTTGATTAGTGTTGTTGTTTATTATTTGAAGATTGCATATTTACCGTTATCCTTCAGCGTATTTGATTTGATGTGAATCGAGGGTAAGGGTTCCTATGATTTCTTGCGCAAGTACTTGGAGAAACCGAAATTATAATTTGGTTCTCATTGTATGCAACACCCTTTATATAGGCACTTCCACTTTATCAATAAAACATTATTATACACGGGTAGTTTAACAAGAAAACCCCCGGCTTGCTACATTAACCAATAATTGAAGCCTTTTACAGGCTCACGCATTTACATGCTTGTTCACACGCTCACACAAAGAAAAATATATATAGTTGAAGAAGTTGGCATGATGAAGAAAAATTATTAGTGGATACTTGAGAGAGAGAGAGAGGGAGCTGGAATGGTGTGAGAGAGGAAACAATTAGAGGGTGTTTGATTTCAATAAAGTGAAATCAGAGGGAGAGAGGGAGCACGACAATGAGATGAAAGGACGGATGCTCTTTTTGACCTACGGAGGAGGTTCAGGGAAACCCTTTAGGGGAAATTTATCATGAGTGTAAAGATTGGTTAAGTTTCATTGGTATGCCTTTTTAACAAGAGTGTGGGTGAAAAGTTGGTAAGCTATTGTGTTAGGTCTTCCTAGTCGAAAATCAAAGAGAGAACAATCTCCTGCTTTGATAGAGAGTGTTTTGTCTGAGTATTCATTGTCTAATCTAATTACACTGATCCTCCTGAAAGAGGTTTGTTTTAGTCTTTTTTTTCCAAGTCACATAGTTACCCTTTATTTTTCTTATTCTTTTGTTTCTATTATATTATAGTTTTGGAATTGACAGCATTTCATTCAGCGAATTAATGGGGGTTAATAAGGAGAATACTGCCCATGGAACTGTACCAGAGTATGGTGCAATTTTTATGTCAAATAATATGACTAAAACAGAATGCTTCAAAAGAAAGATATTTGGTCTTCCATCCTGGCTAGGCAACTTTGTACTACAAATTAAATCTGGGATGATTTTATTTCTGTTTGAATATGAGAAGAGAGTCCTTCATGGTGTATTTCGGGCAATTTCAGATGGTGCAATGAACATTGTGCCCTGTGCTTATAGCTCATCAGGACAGCAATTCCCTGCCCAGGTAATGCATATGTGAGTAAAATTGTCATGTAGTTAAAACTTCTGTTCTAAGATTTTTTTCCTTCTTTCTAATTGTTATTGTTAGGTTAAATTCTCCATACTATGGTGCTGCAATCCCCTTTCTGAAGACCAATTTCGAAATGCCATAAAGGAAAATTATTTTTCATCAAAGAAGTTCAACTTTGGGCTGTCTGCAGTGCAGGTCTGTTGTTTTATTTTAAATGTTGGACCTTCACGATTCATTGCATACTCAATTTTTCTTTGTGCTTGATTCAATATGTAGGTGCACAGGCTTCTATCCCTGTTTAGTTTGATAAAATTTAGTGACCAACTCCGTACCAGACAGTTAAGCAGTGATTCATTTGAGTGTTCAGGTGATTGCTTAATTGATGAAAGTCAAAGTGTTGCTGGTGGTAATAGGCTTATATTGAATGGGAGGCTACAAGGGAAGCTAATGGATGGTGAAGACCAAGTTAACATCATGCAGGAAAGTGCTACTCTGCCCCATTATAATATCAGAAATATAATTCCTTCCACCGAAAACTCAGTACATTATTCTCATATGGATGACAGAAACCTCAGCTGTAATTCTGATAGCCAAAGTAATGCTCAAATCATGACGCCCAGCAACCACATCCAAACAGACTGCATGACTAGCATGCCTTTCCAAACGTCTGTATATTTAGAAAATATTACAGTTCCTTCTGTAACTCAAAGTCGAATAAATGTATCGAATTCTGATCTTAACTTGCATTCTTTGTCTACTCGAGAGTTTGAAAATGATGGAAGCTTGAGGAGGTCTATCATCACTAACGAGTACCCTCCCCATGGGCTCAATTACTCCCTTTTCTCATATCAGAATGAGCAGGGATTAGCAAGGCAGAAAAACATGGAAACATACTATACGTATGTTCCTGAGGCAAAAGAATTTCCCATCCAATCGCCTTCTGATTCTGTCAAAATTTCAAGTATGCCTTCAATTGAACATGCTGCAGCTAACCATGGACATGAATGCTGTGGACATTCTGATCGTGAAAGAAAGGGCAGTGTGTTTTCTCGCTTAGCCTATCCATCTGATGCAAATATACAAGAATTTAATGACTACGCTGATCACGAGAATCTTTTTCTCCATCCATTTGTGGATGAAGTTATGTCTGTATTGCAACAACATCACTGGCAACAGGAGGTGTCTAAACGTGAAGTGCTAAGTCAAGAACAGAATATTCGCAGGAACTTTGGGAAGAAAAAATGGGCGAAATCTTCTTCTAGTTCATATAGTAATTGCTTTCAAGTTTCAGATGAACTTAGCACAAATATTGAAGACAGTATAGATAGTAACAGTAACCATATTGCTATAGGGATTCCATTTGTGAATTTCAAGCGGCGAAGGAACCCATGTAAAGTTGAGGACAGCGCCCCAACTGGAGGGGAAAATGTGAATGTTGGAAATGCTCAGTTGTCACGGGTAGAACAGAAAAGAAGAAAGTTGATTAGGCCAAGCTTTGCCTATAACGAGTTGCGTGATTCTGGAGATACCAACAGTGTTTCCCCAAGTTTACAAGGTACGTCCAAGGATGGTCTCTTTGAAGAAAGGGCTAGTAGTGAACCTATAATTGAAACAGACAAGACAGAGAAATTATGTCAAGCTGCTGAATTGCCAGATATTATTTGGCTGGTCGATGATGAAGATAAGAATATTGGTAGTGAATCTTTAGTAACAGCAGAGGATTGTTGTGGAGGATCTAGTAGAAATGGTTCTGAAGATTGGATAGTGTCTGCAAATAATATTAGTGACCTAAATATTACCTCCAAGGATCTTGGAGTAAACGAGAGTTGTAGTACTCATAAATGTTCAAGTCCAGAGGATCACATGTCTTCTCAAAATCTGAATAATTCTGGTTTGTGTAGTCGACAAGAATGGGCCTTGGAAGATTCTGAACTAAATGATGGGAACTGTTTTATAAGGTTCAATGAAGTCGGCAACAAATGCAATGAAAAGGAATTAGTTAAAAGTGCGAAAATTGACGATGAACATCAAGGTTATGATGCTGTGACAGAAAGCTTAGGTAAAAGCTCAAGTCCTCCGGACTCAGCTCCAGAAAGTGTTCCTGAAGTTATTGAGAGAAGAGAGCAAAACAATGAAAATGAGAAGTGGAGACCCAGAACCGAACTATGACATGGGACGTTTTCTTTAACATGTTTTGTGGTGTTTCAAACTACTTTTTTGTTGCAACAGTGATGTTGAAAGTGCTTCTTCGAAGTGACACATGAGTTGGCAGGGTTTGGTATAGAATTCTTACTCTTTTGTCATTCTTGAAGCATGGGGGAGGGTGAACAACATAAAATGTGACTGACTTAGGGAAGTTTAGATTAGAACTGATAGTGCTGTCTCCTTGATGATCCAACTCAACTGACTCTTGTTGGGAGATCATTAACCCCTCCTTTTTTGTATAGACTATAATTTTGAATACAAATATTCAGCTTTTCTATGCCAAAAAAGTAGGATACCTTGCCTGCTTGTTATCTGTGCTTTATGGTTCTTTTCATGTGTGCATGACTGTCATTGGAAGATGAAGTTTGCAACTCATGCAGCATGCACAACCAAACCCTGCCAACTCTGAATTTTGATTAGTTTTGTAGGGCATTAGAATCTATTATACATATTTGTATATGTATACGTACACACACACGTATATGTTTGATACTTGTAGCATGTTTAATTCCCCAAAGATAGCATTTTTATTGTTCAAAAAAATAAATCAAGATGGAGTAAATTGATTTTTTATGTGGTGAAATCATTAGTTTAGATTAGTTAACTGTGGATTATTAGCTAATTAATCTTTATTACTGACATTAATATTAGATATTGTTTTATCTTTATCATGTACTTCACCAACTATTATCATTCACTGATGTTGATTTGCTGTATTATTGTCGATTGAGATTGAAATAATATAATCCACTCATTGACATATCTAGATGGACAAAATTGATTGTCAAACAGTAAAAAAAATTAATTAGTATTATAAATTAACCGTAAATCATTGATTATTTTTTTTATGGGAAAATCATTGATTAATTTAATCAATGACTGACTTTTATTATAATTTTTTTTTGAAAAGTATTATAATTAAATTATTATTATTTGAATTATGTCATTGTTTTGAATGATATTTGAACAAAAAGTCACCGACTTTTGTCAATCCGTAATTTACTATATTGTTGGACTTTGAAATTGATATTATTATTATTAAAATTGAAAAGTTTTGGTCTCATCTATAACTAGTTGGTTTTTGAAAATTAAGTTTAAAAGACTACTCCCACCCTTAAGTTTCTTGGTTTTGTTATATATTTTATTTCCATGTTTTCAAAAATCAAGTTGAGTTTTAAAAAATAGTTTTCAAAAAATTGTTTTCGTTTTTAGAATTTGGTTAGAAATTTAAATGTTTCCTTAACAAAAATAAAAATCATGGTCACCGGTGACCTTTATTTTTATTTTTGATAAACTTTTAAAAAGAATCTAACCTTTCTTAAAAAAATATATATATAAAATGAACTACCCAAACCATTTAGTTTCCTTGATTAGTGAGTAATTAGTCTTTTACCATATTTCAAAATTATTACTCAATTATGAAATCCATTTTTCCTCTAATCTGAGAATCCAAAAGCTCCGAAAATCCACAAAAGAATATTTTGTACAACAAACTATCAATTTTGTGGTTTTATTTGATGGTCTTTTTCATTTATGGTTTTATTGACACATTTTTAATAAAGAATAGGATCTTATAACTTCTTGAAAAAATTGAGTTGCAAGTTTCTCAACTCTTTTGGATGGAGGAGATGATCATATGATGTTTTAAAATAAGAAGGATTTTTCTATAAAGAAATTGAAACCTTGATCAAACGTTTGCGCGGGGATGCGATTCGCCAAGTTGGGGCAAACAAAGCCGTCCGGCCCCCCACCGGATTAGGAATGCGAAGGCCTTTCTCCTTCGAAAGGAGACCCGGGAAAGAAAGAGCTATGCTATTGACCGACCCTTTCGTAGTGACTTCGAATCAATAGGCCTCTCCTTTTTTCTCATTTTGTTTGAGGCGGGCCGAATAGAGAATGAAATGCAGAAATAGGGAAAGGGTTCCAAACCTTTTTTTTTTTTTAAAGGGCAGCTCGCCCTACCGAAGTACCAAATAAAGTCATCAAAAATATATTCTTTTAAACAATTTAACAAATAGATTCATAATTTTACATTAAAAAACAAAACACATACAACAACAATATATAAATAAATATGTAAGCAAGAAGAAAAAACTTGAGTGAAAAGAAATACCCAGCAAACATCCATAAAGTAAACAAAATTTATTTTTAACATGCCCACCACTTGTTGTTTATTTAACCTAATTTTTCTTTAATAAATAAACCCACAACTTGAAAAAACTAACATATATAAAACACCTCTAACTTCTCAAAAGAATACACAACTGATCTTATTCCCCCAATTCTCCAAACCCTTTCAAAAGTGTGTCATTTCCATTTCTTTGAGAAGCTCCCAATGGCCAACCAAAACCCAAGAACATGAAAAACAAACTCAAAACCCTAATCCAAATATACTAACAATCAAAAGTGTAATAAAATCAAAGCAAAGATTCAAAAAGAAAAGGCACATTTTCTAAATCTAATCCAAAGCATTTGGTCCAAAACACCTTCTTTTAACAGGATTCCAAACCCATTGAACCAAGAACTTCCTCCCCTTAACACCATTCAAATTATAGCCATTTCCCCAATAGTCTCTATACACATTCCCAACATAGCCTCCTCCCCCACCTGAGCCATACAATCCCACACACAAGTCAGCTATCTCTGTTGGGGCTGTTGGATCATCTCCTGCATACCAAGCATTCACCAATGGATTGCTTGATGCCTCTGCTAACTCATGACCTATCACACTCACCATCCCGTCCGTCCCCACATCCCCGTTCGGCGCCCCCATGATCTTGCTCGGCGGTGGAGCCTCCGAGCCTTCTGGTCGAGCGAACGGGTAGGCACAGACGCCAGGGCATTGCTTCCCGCTGTGTCCGACCCAAGCATACGGCACCGTTGCCCCGACGACCGCCGGGAATGTGAAGTAATGGAAGCCACACACTGCCCTACAGAAGTCTTGCACTTGTACATCTGATGAGGTGAGGACTAAGTAAAGGCCAGTGTAGGGATTTAGAGGCAAGGCTCTTGGATTTTGAGAGGTGATTGAGTTTCTAATGACATGTTGAATGGCTAAACGGCTCAGGTAGCTGCCTTGGGAGTAAGACGAGTCGTGGAACTCGTCGGAGAGGTGGATGGTCCCAGTGATGTTCGAGCCGGTTTGGTCGGTGTAGAGCTCGACGGTCTGCCACCAGTCGGAGACAGAAGGACGACGGGAAGGAGAAGAAGGAGAGAGTGAGAAAATGAAATCTCTAATGATGTCTTGGTGGTTAGGGTTCCAATGGCCATACCAAATGATATAAAGGTTGATAGGGGAAGCAAGGACTGGACCCATGTGGTATTCTAGGTTAACAAGGTCAGAGGAGCCTTCAAAGTTGTTAAGGTTGTAGGGTTGTTGGTTGTTTTGTTGGGTCCTCCATGGAAGAGCTTGGAGAGAAGAAAAGGGAGCAAAGAGAACAAGGAGAAGGAGGAGAAAATAGAGCCTTTCCATTTCTTTGTTGTGTTGGGTTTTGGTTGAGAGTTGAAGTTCTTAAAAGGAAGAAAGTAATTAATTTGATGAGAAAATTAAACAAGATTTTAAGATTCTTCTCTTCTTCCTATTTTGCTTGTCATGTCCTTGAATATATAATTTTTCTAGTTAGAGAGAGAGAGAGAGAATGATGAATATTGTAGGCTGAAATAGAAGCATGCATGTGCAACAATATCATACATCTTTTTTCTCTCCTTGATTAGTGCACTTGTTTGTTTTTGACATCTTTGACTCTATGTTTCTTTAATAAAGCCAAATTAAAAGGTTCCAATCCATTACTTTAAGATAATGTTAAAGTGAGACAGAAAACTAAATTGATGAAAAATGGTCATAATGTTACTTGAGATATTCTAGATTTTTGAAACTTAGTTTAGAAGTTGAACTTTATTAATTACAATCAAGTTTAATTAAGGAACTTGACATTTTGTGCTTACTAACTTTTATCAATCCTAAACTCAAACAAATCACAATTAGTTTTTCTGAAACCTAATCATCAGTTCAAATTCAAAGACAAATTACATAAATTTTTGAGTTTTTCAATTTTTAAAATTTTGCATATCCAAACTTATTAACAAATATCTTGTAAAACTTTAATAGCTTTAAATTCTAGAAAGTTTTGAGTGTCTTTTTAAAAAGCTGATAGAAAGTTGTATTTAAAAAGATGGGTTAAATTAATATCTTGCAATGATGGCAAAGGTGGGAAGTCCATGTGGTGGTTGAAGGCTTGGAAGCATCTTCAACTTCACACCTTTTAAAATTCAGATTAATGAAATCTTATTTTCTTTTTCTTTCTTATATATATATATATAATAATCAAAATAAAAAGAACCCTCAATTATAATTTATACAAAATTGTGCTTTTAGTTTCACTGTCAGGGTGGTTTTTTTTTACCCCAATAAAAGATTTATAAACTAAGTTTCTTTTGATGAAAAAAATTTGTCAATAAGATTTTTTTTTTTGACAAAACTTGATAGCGTCAACAAAGACTGATTTTGCTTATGCCAACAAGAAGCATTGTCAAAACCAGTTTTTGCCAACGCTTTGTCATAGTGTCAGCAAAGGCAAAAACTGTTGGCACCCTTTCACAAACACTTAAGGAAACACGAAAAATCAAATCAATCCGAACCCAACGATAACGTTGTTTCCTTAAGACAATTTTGTTCCCTCTATGGTTTTCAAGGTATCACGAACAATTGTCTCACGAACAATTTTGTAAGTTTATTTTGTTTCTATTTGGTGTTATTTGCTTCCATTCTTATACCTTTAATTTGTATCAATAATTTTGATTGATTATTGATTCATAGAAATGTCTTCAATAATACCGAAGACACCGAGTCCCATACCACAAGGTGGTGGAAATTATGGGGAAAAGTCTGAGAAGTTCAACGGTAGTGACTTCAAACGTTGGCAACAAAAGATGTTGTTCTATCTCACAACATTGAGTCTGGCAAAAGGCAAAAACTGTTGGCACCCTTTCACAAACACTTAAGGAAACACGAAAAATCAAATCAATCCGAACCCAACGATAACGTTGTTTCCTTAAGACAATTTTGTTCCCTCTATGGTTTTCAAGGTATCACGAACAATTGTCTCACGAACAATTTTGTAAGTTTATTTTGTTTCTATTTGGTGTTATTTGCTTCCATTCTTATACCTTTAATTTGTATCAATAATTTTGATTGATTATTGATTCATAGAAATGTCTTCAATAATACCGAAGACACCGAGTCCCATACCACAAGGTGGTGGAAATTATGGGGAAAAGTCTGAGAAGTTCAACGGTAGTGACTTCAAACGTTGGCAACAAAAGATGTTGTTCTATCTCACAACATTGAGTCTGGCAAGATTTCTCAAAGAAGATGCTCCTGTTCTGGATGAAGGAGAGACCGACAAAGAAAAGTTGTTGGCACTTGAGGCATGGAAACATGCAAAATATTTGTGCAGGAACTATATCTTGAATGGATTGGACAACACACTATATAATGTTTATAGTGGGGTTGATTCGGCAAAAGGTCTTTGGGAATCACTGGAAAAGAAATATAAGACGGAAGATGTTGGAGCAAAGAAATTTATAGTTGGAAAATTTCTAGACTATAAAATGGTTGATTCCAGAACCGTCATAAGCCAGGTTCAAGAAATTCAAGTTCTCTTACATGAGATTCATGCTGAAAAAATGTCTGTTAGTGAATCTTTCCAAGTTGATTCGATAATTGAGAAGTTACCGCCATCATGGAGGGACTTCAAAAATTATCTCAAGCATAAGCGCAAAGAGATTAAACTTGAAGAACTAATTGTTCGGTTGAGAATTGAGGAGGACAACCGTAAACCAGAAATGGAAAATGGAGGCAATGATCCTATGATCTCAAAAGCCAATGTTGTAGAAGGATCTTCCAAGGCCAATAATAAGAAGAGGAAGTTTTCTGGGGCTGGTCCAAGTCAGCCACACAACAAGGGCATGAAGTTCAATGGCAATTGTTATAATTGTGGAAAGCCTGGACATCGATCCAAGGATTGTCAGAAGCCAAAGTCTTCTCAAAAGAAGAAATCAAATGCTCAAGCACATGTAACAGAAATTGATACTCTTTCTGATGGAGTTGCTGACATTGATTTATCTGCTGTAGTGTTTGAATGCAATTTGATAGGAAATACCAAGGAATGGTGGGTAGACACTGGAGCCACTCGTCATATCTGTGCCAATAAGTGGATGTTCTCTACTTATACGCCGGTAGGAAATGGAGAACAACTCTACATGGGTAATTCTTCAAGTTTCAAAGTTGAGGGACGAGGAAAAGTGGTACTGAAGATGACTTCTGGCAAAGAACTGACGCTTAATGATGTGCTTCATGTTCCTGACATTCGCAAGAACCTAGTATCTAGTTCTCTACTTAGCAAAAATGGGTTTAAACTTGTCTTTGTATCAGATAAGTTTGTACTTAGTAAGCATGATGTGTATGTGGGGAAGGGTTATTTAAGTGATGGTCTGTTCAAGATGAATGTAATGACTATTGTACCCAAGTCCTCTACTATTAATAATAAGAATGTCTATTTGGCATGAAAGATTAGGCCATGTTAATTACAAAACTTTGAAGAAGTTGTGTAATATGGATTTAATACCTAATTTCACATTTGATCATAATAAAAAATGTGAAATATGTGTTGAATCAAAGATGACAAAACCTCCATTTCATTCCATAGAAAGAGAAACTGAACCACTTGAGTTAATTCACAGTGATATATGTGATTTGAAATTTTTGCCAACAAGGAGAGGTAAAAAGTACTTTATAACATTTATTGATGATAGTACACGGTACTGTTATATATATTTGTTAAAAAGTAAAGATGAAGCTATTGAAGTGTTTAAACACTACAAAGCTGAAGTGGAAAATCAATTAGGCAAAAAGATAAAAATGCTTCGAAGTGATCGAGGGGGAGAATATGAATCACCTTTTGAAGGTTTTTGTTCAGAAAATGGAATTATCCATCAAACTACTGCCCCCTATTCTCCTCAATCAAATGACATAGCAGAACGAAAAAATCGAACATTGAAAGAAATGATGAATGCTATGTTGATTAGTTCAGGATTACCACAAAATTTGTGGGGGGAAGCGTTGCTTACAGCAAATTATATCCTGAATAGAATTCCATATAAGAAAACACAGGAAATTCCATATGAATTATGGAAAGGTCGAAAACCGACTTATAAATTTATGAAAGTGTGGGGGTGTTTGGCAAAAGTGGCTATTCCTACACCAAAAATGGTTAAAATAGGGCCAAAAACGGTTGACTGTGTATTTCTTGGATATGCAATTAATAGCAGTGCATATCGGTTCCTTGTACATAAGTCAGAAAATTCTGAGATACATGCAAATACAATTATTGAGTCAAGGAGTGCATCATTCTTTGAAAATGTGTTTCCTTATAATATGAAAAATGAGTCAAATATAAGGAAAATGACACATGAATCATCATCCAATCAAGGAAATGTGGATGAGATCCAAGGGCCGAGACGTAGTAAACGAACAAGAGTTGAAAAAACTTTTGGACCAGATTTTCTAATATATTTGTTAGAAAATGAACCTCAAACGTTTACTGAAGCTACTTCTTCTCCAGAAGCACCATATTGGAAAGAAGCTATAAAAAGCGAAATTGATTCCATTATGCAAAACCATACATGAGAATTGGTTGATCTTCCTCCTGGTACCAAACCATTAGGTTGTAAATGGATTTTTAAGAGGAAAATGAAAGCAGATGGAACAATTGATAAGTATAAAGCTCGTCTTGTAGCAAAAGGCTATAAACAAAAAGAAGGGTTGGATTATTTTGATACATATTCACCCGTTACTCGAATTACATCTATTCGTATGTTATAGCCTTAGCAGCTTTATACGACCTTGAAATACATCAAATGGATGTAAAAAACAGCTTTCTTAAATGGAGAATTAGAGGAAGAAATATATATGGAACAACCAGATGGTTTTGTTGCTCCTGGGCAAGAGAAGAAAGTATGCAAATTGGTCAAATCTCTTTATGGTTTGAAACAAGCGCCTAAGCAATGACATGAAAAAATTGATCATGTCATGATAACCAATGGATTCAAAATCAATGAATGTGACAAATGTGTCTACATTAAAGGAACTCAAATGAAGTTCGTAATTGTAAGCTTGTATGTGGATGATATGTTAATATTTGGTAGCAATAAAGAAATTATATTAGCTACAAAACAAATGTTAGCTAGAAAGTTTGAAATGAAAGATATGGGTGTCGCAGATGTTATCTTGGGAATCAAGATTCATAGAACATCTGATGGTTTCGCACTTTCCCAGTCACATTATATCGAAAATATTCTTGGAAAGTTCAAGAAATTTGATATAAAAGTAGTAAAGACACCTTTGGATGCTGGTCATCAATTTTCTTCAAATACGAGTGATGGTACGTCTCAATTGGAGTACTCTCGTATAATTGGAAGTTTAATGTACGTTATGAACTGTACAAGACCTGATATAGCATATGCAGTAAGTATCTTGAGTCGATACACAAATAATCCAAGTTCAGATCACTGGAAAGCGCTTTTAAGAGTTTTGGGATATTTGAAATATACTCAAAATTATGGTTTACATTATACTAGATATCCAGTCGTACTTGAGGGGTATAGTGATGCAAGTTGGATAACTAGCATGAAAGATTCAAAGTCAACAAGTGGATATATTTTTACACTTGGAAGTGGAGCTATATCCTGGAAATCTTCTAAACAAACTTGTATAGCAAGGTCCACTATGGAATCCGAATTCATAGCTTTGGACAAGGCAGGGGAAGAAACCGAATGGTTACGTAACTCTTTGGAAGATATTCCTAATTGGACTAAACCTGTACCCCCAATATGTATACATTGTGATAGTCAGGCTGCTATTGGAAGAGCGCAAAACTTGATGTATAATGGTAAGTCTCGACATATACGTCGAAGACATAATACCATAAGACAATTGCTCTCGAATGGAATTATATCTATTGATTACGTGAAATCGAAAGATAATATTACGGATCCGCTTACGAAAGCTTTGGCAAGAGAGCAAGTGAAATTGTCTTCAATAGGAATGGGTTTGAAGCCTATAGAATAAGAGTGGACATAATGGTAACCCAACCTAGCTGACTGGAGATCCCAAGATTTAGGTTCAAAAGGGAAAACAAATTTATGTATACAACTCAGTGGAGCACTAAGAAGGAATCGTGAATTCCTAACCATTCCTATTATAATAGTGCTAACTTGGAAATGGATGAGGTTAAAATGTACTTTTAATGACTCTTTAGCTCTTTTATAAGGGTGGGGTATTACCAAGATACTCTTTAAAGAAGTCACCTATGTGGGTGTGAATGGGCCGCTTCTATGAGAATTTTTAAGGCTGAATTCTCTAAAAACACTCATGAAACCAGGCGGTATTTAGGGCCAAAATGAATACAAACATGAGAACCAAGTGTATTTCGAAGAATATCTATGTAACTATTATGGATTTGATTTACTCCGAAAGTTGACAGTTCAAAGTTCTTTAACTACTGATCAACTATGTAAACTCCATAGTTTTTACTAAGGAAAGTTCAAAGTCTCAGACTACTTATCCTGACGTAGTTATCCTTCATGAGTAATCGTACTCGGTTTTAAAATAAATTTCATTCATGTGGGGGATTGTTGGATTTATGAATAAAATTATTTTAATAAAATAAAGAATCACAACTTTACGTGAAAGGGTATGTCTTTTGATAAAGGACACAACCCTATGTGAAAGGGTGTGTCTTTTGTAAAGGACACGACCCTATGTGAAAGGGTGTGTCTTTTGGTAAAAGGATACAACCCTATGTGAATGGATGTGTCCATTTATCAAAAGACACAACCTTTACACGAAAAGATGTGACTATTTGAATGACCACAAATAGTCTATAAATATGTGATTCATTTTGAGTTTTGAAAAAACAAGAACAAGTCACAAACTCTTCTTTCAAAAACTCTTCTCCTACTTTTCTCTGTACGATTACTTAAATACCAGTGTTCGAGAGTCCTATGATTGGAGTGCTACATTCATAGGTGGCTAATCCGTCCTATCCTGGGAGACAATTGTTCGTGATACCTTGAAAACCATAGAGAGAACAAAATTGTAACGCCCCAGGTTTTAATATAAACTAACCTAGTGACATTACTAAGCTCCTATTCAAACCAACCGAGAGCTCCGGAAATTTCGGCAGCATAACGGCGTACATAGGACAAACCCAAAAATTTTAGAACACCTGTTAAACTCAACAACACTTCTATATTGGTTCATTCAACTCCACAACTCCACATAACAACTACAAACGGGACACGAGTCAGATCTCGCATCTCCGACCAACAACAGAACCTAACTCTACCAGATCAAGCATATCCTTAACTTTCTAAAACAGGTCGTCTTTATTAAACAATAGCATATTCACAACCTAACAAGAAACATGAAATCTAAACATGCCATTAACCGGAAACAAAAACTACACCAGTCTAGCTACAAGGCTAAACAAATCAACCTAACAGCAATTAATGAACAGACGACCATCCTATCTACCAAAAAGGAAATAAACAGGTAAATGGACCCATGTGGTCACCCCTTGTGAATCTCCTCGTCCGCATCACCGGGCACATACAGCTCGTCACCTGCATAATCTGAAATTGTTGGGGGAAATAAAGGGGAGGGGTATCAGTACAACCACCGTACTGGTAAGTAGCTCACACCCGGTGAGCCACCAAACAACAAACAACCACCACAACAAGCTAACCACAAACGTCATGCTTATAAAGCGATAAACAACCCACATGCTCTTAAACACGAAAATAACAATGGCAACACATGCTCATGCAAAAATGGGACGACAACATGAATCCACGCATCATGCTATGCACCCCCACATGGTTTCCGCGCCATGCCCGCACACTCACGTGATTTCCGCGTCACGCTCCGCACTCACATCCCACACGTGATTTCCGCGTCACGCTCCGCAAACCCACCCAACACATGTATTATAACGCGCCATGCGCAGCGCCACTCACACGTGATTTCCGCGTCACGCTCCGCACTCACACCCACACGTGATTTCCGCGTCACGCTCTACACACACACCCAACACATGATTTACGCGTCATGCTCCGCCTCTCCCCAATGAACACACTATGCAGACACGACTCATGCAGCATAGCCAACAGCAGCAGTATCTCATGCTCATAAATTAAACAAACAACATACTTATGAACCATTAACACAACATGCTTATGTATCCAACAAAGCATCAAGTTTGATCACAAGGAGAGCTACAAACAATAATAAACACAACATATAGTAACCAAGCAAGAAAAACGATAACATGCCCAAACAAACAAACAAGCCCGTCCAAGTAGAAACTACTTACAATCCTTAAAAGTGCTCCTAAATCCAGTTAACGCTTGCTGGAAATTATTAGAATAGGTTCTAGGCGGACCTACGAACGCAATAGAAGCCTTCTAAAGGTTAGAGAATATCCCAACAATCTTTCTAACACCTAACATTTAATAAAAAGGACCTAAAGCGTGCTACAAGGTGCCGAAACTTACCGAAAAGGGTAGAAACCTTGCTGGAACTAACCGATCAGCACCGAAACACCTAGGATAAGTGCTGTCCCAAGGCCGAAACGAGATCAAAATGAACCTAACGGATACCCAAAGGTTAAAAAGCATTCTAAAGCTACCTAAGGCAGTTTCTAGAGACTTTAAGGCCACCGGAACTTACCGAACAGAACTGAACTGTGACCGATATGTGCTGTACAGTGTCCAAAATGGCCCGAACCTGCAATTTAGGAAGCGATAAAGAGTGGGTAACTCAGATTGACACCTTTTGGGTCATGGGTAACCTTAATTTTAAGCCAAAAGAGAATGGGTCACGTTAAAACTTACTAGAATAGCCCAAATAACGCCGAATGAGGTTGGAACCACGCTGAAACCCACTGAACAGAGACCCACTCGCGAGAGAAACGAGATCCGAGATGCTGGACGAACGAAATCTAATCCAAGACGAGAGAGAGAGACAGGTTAGCTCGGGATTGATCACTAAGAACGAGAGGAAAAAGAGAGACTTACACGTTGCTGGACGAGATCGAGGGAAAGACGATTGACTCGCGTGCGATTTCAGATTTACAGAACCGAGAGGAAGGAAAACGAGAGAGGGAGAACGAAGGTGGCGAACGAAGAACAAAACCGAGAGACAGAGAGGGAGGCGACGACTTGCGGCTTCGTTGGTGATACTCGATAAGAATGGCGCGAGATGGAGGAGGAAAGGCGGCGGCGCTGTGCGACGCGAGGGCGCGGTTGCGGGCGGAGGCGCGAGACTGCAGGCGGCGGCGACACGGTTGCTGTGTGGAGGGAGAAGAAGGAAAACGCAGGGGAGATGAGGGGAGGGGCACGCACGCGTGAGAGGGAGAGAGAGAGAGAGATTAAGATATTCTGATAAATTCTTCCTCTTTTCCTTTTCTTTTTTTTTTTTAAACCTAACTGATCCCAAACTACCCACTAATGAGGAGAAAAAAACGCCACACACACCCACTAAACTGAACGAACTCAACCAACAAAAATATCCAACCACACGAGGAGAAAAACAAAAATCCCAATTGGCTAACGAACAAAATATCACTTAATAAAAACTTTAGGTTACCTGGAATGCGGGGCATCACAAAAATTGTCTTAAGGAAACAACGCTATCGTTGGGTTCGGATTTATTTGGTTTTTCGTGTTTCCTTAAGTGTTTGTGAAATGGTGCCAACAAAAACTACAAGATGCTTCTTGTTTGATCTTGATATGATTTTTTCTTTTAGAGGGTGTTTGGGGGAAGGTTTTTGAAAATAGGGGTTTTGGAAATAGGAGTTTTAGAAATATGGTGATTTGGGAAATCTGGGGGTTTTGGAAGTCTGTGTTTGGGGTGCTGATTTCTGAAGTCTGAGTTTCTGATTTTTTTTTTTATTATTATTTTTTTATCAATGGTATACAATTGTTCTAAAATTAATAATTAAAAATTATCTTTCCACTAACTCTACATTTGAGATTTTAATTTACAATTTTGATAAAAAAAAAAAAAATCTAAATTATAAATAAGAAAAAAACCATTTTCTACTGTTCAATTTTTTACAACACTTGTTACATTTTCTAGTTTTTTTTTCAATGTTATACAATTCTTCTAAAATTAATGAATTGAAATTTTGTTTCCATTAATTGTAAATTTGGGATTTTAAGTCACAATTTTGATAAAAAAAAAAAATCCAAAGTTTTTTTTTTTAAAAATAAATAATAATCATTTTCCATTCTTCAATTTTTTTCCACACTTGTTACATTTCCTGTATTTGTTCTTAACATAGATATTGTCAAAACTCACGGTCGAAAAATAAACCAAATTGATTGGAAAATTAATTTTGAAGGTTTGTCACTGCATGGTAAAAAACTTGGTTACATTACAAAAAAAAATAAGTTTTACATATATTAATTTGGAAATTGATCATTGTTAAGTTTGTCAATTGACACATAATTATCTTAACTTAAAATTGATTAATTTTTTTTAATTAACTCTAAGTTCAATAGGTTTTTTTTTTTCTTTCAAATTAAGCCAAATGTTTAAAAATTAAATACACACATTTGAATCTTATATTAACTCAACCATAGAAAACATTTTTTTTTTTTTGTAATTTTCTTTATTTAACTTGAAAATTGATTACGTTATAATTGACTAAATGTTTGGTCTATTGTGTGTGTGTGTTTTTTTTTTAATAAAAATAAAACTAAACTTTTGGCACAATTGAATATATAATATGTGACTTTACTTTTTATTTTTCTTATTACCTCACTGTTGGGAAATCAAGTTCATTTTTATTTAATTGCCTCCTATTCGAAAACGCATTGGAAAATTGATTTTGAAGGTTGAATAACCTACCTTATGACTTCAATCATTTGAAATTAACTAAAATGGTTGGAAAATATTTTTAAACAACAAAACTTTATTATTCAACTAAGGAAGTAATAAAAAAAAATAAACAAATATTAAATCATGGAAATAATATTAAAGAATATTTAGTGTGCCAAATGTGAGAAGCAACGGTGCTAACGTGGCAATTAAAAATAATAAAATAATATTTTTTAAATTAAAATAATAATAATAATAATTAAATAATTAATAATTAAATAAAATAATAAAAATAAGGATAATTGTAATGGGTGGCAACATGAAGGTAAATAATTACAAATATAGCAATTTTTAAAAATATTTGCAAATATGGCAAAATTTTTTAATTAATTTTTTATATTCCTAAATTGCCCCTGTGTGCCCATCTTCGTCTTTTTTTTTTTTTTTTTTTTTTTTTTTTTTTTTTTTTTACTGATAGAAAGTCTTTTTATTACTGATAGATTCTATCAGTGGTAGAAAAATTTTCTATCAGTGATAGAAAGTTTCTATCACTGATAGAATAAAGTTTCTATCAATGATATTTCTATCACTGATAGATTCTATCAGTGGTAGAAAAATTTTCTATCGGCGATAGAAAATTTCTATCACTAATATTTCTATGACTGATAGATTCTATCAGTGGTAGAAAAATTTTCTATCACTGATAGAATAGAAGATTTCTATCACTAATAGAAACTTTTTCTATCAGTGATAAAATATTTCTATCACTGATTGGTTCTATCAGTGATAAAAAAAACTTTTTATAGAAAATCATAGAAAAACTTTTGATAAAAAATCTTTCAATCCCTGATCACCCATAAAAATCTTTCTATCTCCGATAGAAATCTTTCTATCACCGATAGAAAAGCTTTCTATCAGTGATAAAAGATTTCTAATAGAAATTTTTACTATTCTATCAGTGATAGAAAGATATTCTATCAATAATAGAAAACTCTGGATAGAAAATCTTTCAATCCCTGATAGAACCTATCAGTGATAGAAATCTTCTATCACTTATAGAAATTTTTTCTATGACTGATAGAAAAAATTTCTATCATTCATAGAAAATCTTTCTATGAGTGATAGAAAAACTTTCTATCTCTATCACTGAGACTGATAGAAAAACTTTTCGTGAGTTATAGAAAATCTTTCTATCATTGATACTTTTCTATCAGTGATAGAAGATCTTTTGTTTCTATCAGCGATGGTGATACATGGTGAAATCGAGCATTGAAAAATAAAGCAAAAACGAACGATTATAGAAATCAAACACTGAAAAGCAAAAACCAAACACGGATAGAAAACCAAATAACAACAACCAAACACTTATAGAACACCGAACAAGTGATAGAAAAATATCTATCGCCGATAGAATCTATCAGTAGTAGAAAAATTTTCTATCATATGATAGAATCTATCAGTGAAAGAAAATTTCTATCACTGATAGAATCTATCGGTGATGGAAACTTTTTATCATTGATAGAAATCTTTCTATCAGTGATAGAAAATTTCTATCAATGATAGAAAATCTTTCTATCACTAATAGAATCTATCAGTGATAGAAAAACTTTCTATCAGTGAAAGAAAATCTGGAGGGGTATTTTAGTAAATGCAACACACAAACTATTAGATTTTGCCATTTTTGCAATTTTTTTTGTGGGTTGCTAGATTTGCAATTATTTTGGCCCATATTGCTATCCTTGCAACCGGCCCTAAAAATAATAAGGGTTAGTGGGGATTTGGGAAATAGGGTTTTTTAAATTAAAAAAAAAAAGAAAAATAGGTGATCTTGGAAAATGGAGAGAGAAATGGGGTGATCTTGGAAAATGGAGAGAGAAAGTGAGAGTGATTTGTGAAGTGGGGGTTTGGAAAATAGGGGTTTCCAAAAATTGGAGCCCAAACACCAACTTGGAAAAATTGGGTGTTTTCCAAAACCCCAACTTCCAAGTTTTGTGGGCCAAACACCAACTTGGAATAATTTCTCATTTCCTCTTTGAATGTTCATCTTTATATAACTTTTACTTTTTTTTTAGAAACATCTTTATATAACTTTTTTTTTTCTAAAATGTTTATGGTTATTTAACTTTCATTTTCTTTTCTCTCTCGACAAATCAAATATTTTTCTTTTCTCCAAAATTTTCTCTCTCTACACTTTTTTTTCTCTAACTTATCTATTTATAAAATTTCCTCTAATAAACATATCTCTGAAGTTTCTCACACTACAACTTTTCTTTGTTTTTCTCATTTATCTCTTTATTTCTCTAATATATCTTTTACTCTTAACCTTATTGTCTATAATATATATATATATATTAAAAAGTGAGGATGTTGGAAAAACATTTTTAGACACTTTTATCCCTTCATTAAATTACTAATTTACAAAATATACCATTGACGATTATTTGTGAATAGTATATTAATTAACTAATAATTAATTATCAACAATAAATTTATAGAATCTTAAAGGTCGAAATGTTAAAGGTTTTTCTTATCACTTAATGATTTTTCTCCCTTCAATTCAATTCAAAATGAAAATTTAAAAGTTTTAGAATTAAAAAAGTTCGGTAACCCTCACATTCTACTATGATAAAAATGAGTTTTCTTCACCAAATTTTCACCACACACCTACAACTTTGTTCGTAATTTCTTTATTTTTTTTCTCTCAATGTCTTGCTCTCAAAGGTTCTTCAATCTTCAAAATATCCCAAGATGTTGGTGTTATACATTCAAGATGCAAAGGATACATGTGTCGTGTTATCTCTATATCCTAGACGCTAGACTTGCGACGTTACAACTCAAGTTTGATGGACTTGAATAATAGTGTGTTTGTCTATCAATTGTTATCAAGTTAGCAAATCTATTTAAAAAAAATGAGTGCATAGCTTGTTGGGAGAAAAATGCGGAATAATAAACAATAATATAATATTATGACAGAAATCAATAATATTATAGTTGTCTCTCATTCAACAGGTTAAGCCAAACAAGTTGATAATAAAACGAGAAATAATAAAAAGATAGGGAAAAGAGAATGACACCGAAAGTTATACTGGTTTGCCCCAAGCTCGGGACTACGTCTAGTCTTCTGCAACTGTAGATTCTACTAGAATGATAGGAGATGACAAGAAACCTTCAAAATAATACCACAAACTATCCCTCAATAGTCCAACAATAGCTATTGACTTTCAAGTATCACAACTTGATAGCTTGGAATAAACAACGAAATAAGCACTATCAGAACAACACGAGAGAATAACACTTATTCTCTCAAAATCACTCATTGTCGCACACTCAAATGAAGAAAAATTCCAGCCTCAAGAGTATAAGCTACCACACTCAAAATCTTTAGCCACTCCAAAAATCTCCCAGTTGGAGACAAAGTAACAATCTCGTCTCCCACTGCAACAAAACTTTGATCATTTAGGAAAATTCTAAGGATCTACTCCCACTGCAACTGTTATCTCTAATCTTCTTGGTAAACTCCAAGACTCAAAATACCTGAAAAGCAATAGACTCATAGAAATAGACAATCATCATAATATAACTGTAGCTCATCTGTACTCGCCCCACGATATGGACTAACTACGTGGACCTATCTCCTAAAGGAAAAAAGATAGACATGTGCTCCCATTTCAGCTAAGTGGTGACACCTGTCATCTTCTTCCAACTCGAACAACTGTTCTCGAAGAAGATACACTCTGAAAATGGCTTGAATCCTCTATTCAAACATGTTACCAAGCTAGAGACCTGACCTTTGACCTTAGCAACTGCTCTGGCCTTCCACTTCGATGCCTCAACTCGCCTAAGCAACTTCTTCAATTTATTCGCGTTTGACAACTGGGGATTCACGATAGCCGTCAACTCACTCCTGAACTTCCCAATTGTTTCTAAACTGAAGGATCTTGATCGGACTGATTGAAATTGGCTATCATTGCTGCTGGCTCAACGGTACCTCTATAACTATCATCTGCAGCTTTAACTGAAATCCATTGTCTCTTTTATCATTTGGCAACATTCAACTGACATTTGTACATTGTAGATTTCCTGTGACCAACTGCCACTACCTGGGATTCTAACTTGAGTTTACACTGGCGACTGCCAAACTCACAAATGTAACCATCATCTACCAACTTGCTAGTAGAAATGAGATTCATCTTGATATTGGACACAAACCTGACATCTCGCATTACCAATTTATCTCCACACTCTGTCTTTAGACTAACATCTCCAATCCCACTAGTTTTAGAGGTTCTGCCATTTTCCATCCTCACTAGGTCATGATGTCCTCTTGTGAATGATGTGAACAAACTTCTATCTGAAGCTATGTGTACAGAAGTTGCATTATCTAATATCCAATATGATGAGTGGTTCTTCTCTTTAATCTTCAAGATGGTCTAAAAGCCCCCAAAATCATCAAAAATCTCTCAAGAACTCTGATTTTGTTCTTTTTGCTTAGTTTTTGAAATTTAAACATAAAAACACCTAAAAGCACACAATTTAAGCACAAAACTACCTAAAATTAATAGGAAATAGATAGCATATTTGCTTGCTATCATGAGTAAGTGTCGAAAATAATAAAATGGAGAGGAAGAAAAAAAGAATAAAAAGAAAGGAAAAAGAAGAAATAATGAAAAAAAAAAAAGTTGGCGGCAAACAGCGGTCGCCAGCGGCAACAGTGGGAGTGAGATGGTGGTGATGGTGCTTGGGGAAGAAGAAGGGGAAGGTGAAGAAGAAGAAGAAAGAGGGATGGAGAAAGAAATAAAATTAATATAAAATAATAATATTTTTATTATTTTAATATATTTACATTTTAAAAAATCAAAAAATAATTTTTTTTAATAAAAAAATCAATGTCATGACAGTAATCCATTAAATGTTAACAGAAAATTAGATAGATGGACCAAAATGAAACTAAACTCAAACCTTAGGGACTAAATTGTCGAGTTTGAAAACTCAAGGACCAAAATGAAACGTAAACGTAACTCCTCCTTTCTCTTCCCCTTTCTCCTATTTCCTCTCATTTCTCTTTACTTCTTCTAGTTGCTGTCCCCGTCACCCCTTCCCTTGTTTTTCTCTTTTTTCCTTTTCTTTTCTTCTTCTTTCTTTTTCTTCCCTTTTCTTCTCCTTCTCCTCCCTTTCTTTCACGGTATAAAAATAAAAAAATAAAAAAAAATTGACTGGGTCCTCGTCAGCTACTGAGGACGATGGTGTTGTATTTGTCACTGTCACTCTGGCTGAGGAAGCTGCATCGCTTTTCCAATCAGGCAAGTATGTTGGGTGTGTTGAGGTCTTGAACCAGTTGTTATGATCCTAAGGTTCAATTTCTTGCACTATAATCTAATTTTGTTTGTTTGTTAAATGTTAATACTTGCTGTAGAAATGATTTAAAATTCAGTCACTGACAAAAAGAGATTGAAAATTCAGGGACCGAGTTTTCAAATTTAGGGACCAAAATAAAACTAACTCAAATCCCAGAGACCAAAATTATTATTTTTTTTTTAATTTAAAAAGAAGATAGATAACAAAATAAAAAATACATAGGTGGAAGTTGTGTTCATCAACTTTAATTTTGATTTTTTTTTTAAGAACTTTAATTTTGAATTTTGAAAAACCAAAATTCAAAAACCAAATCAAATCGTTATCAAAGTAGAAATAAAGTACCGACTTTTAAAATTTTGACATATGTATGTGTATATGAACTCAACCAAGTTGAGGACACTTCGCATCGCATGGGGGCAGAGCTCCTTCAGCCTTTATGCCTTTGATGCAATTCTTGGCGTCTCTCCGAAATCTAAGGCTCCATGGATTTCTCCGCAAATTATCTTCCTTTCGACAACGATCTTCAGTTTCTGCCTCGGTCGCATCTTTCTCCTCAGCCCATTTCGATCACATCTCTTCGCCGCACCGTGATTCTTCTTCTTCTTCTTCGCTGCACCGTGATTCTTCTTCTTCTTCTTCGCTGCAGTCTCCTGTGCAAATGGTTTGTTCATTGGTCCTCGAGTCTTATTTTCGTCAACCCCACCTGAGATTCTCTCCTTCTAAGCTGAATCTTGATGTGGATACTGATTCTTTGACTCATGAGCAAGCCATTTCTGTCGTTGCTTCGCTTGTTAGCGAGGAGGGCTCAATGGTGGCGTTGAGTTTCTTTTATTGGGCAATTGGGTTCCCCAAATTCCGCCATTTCATGCGGCTTTACATCGTTTGTACGATGTCATTGATTGGGAAATGTAATCTGGAGCGAGCTCATGAAGTGGTGGAGTGTATGGTTGGGGTTTTTGCAGAAATTGGGAAGTTGAAGGAGGCGGTGGATATGATCATTGACATGAGAAATCAGGGACTTATATTGACCACCAGGGTAATGAATCGTATAATCATGGTGGCTGCTCAAATGGGGATGGTTGAATATGCAGGCAATGTGTTCGACGAAATGTCTGCAAGAGGTGTGGCTCCTGATTCTTCCACTTATAAGTCTATAATTGTCGCTTACTGTAGAAATGGTAATGTTTTGGAAGCAGATAGGTGGGTATGTGAGATGATAGAGAGAGGTTTTGTGGTTGATAATGCCACATTGACTTTGATTGTAAATGCTTTTTGTGAAAAGAATTATGTAAACAGAGCACTTGGGTTTTTTCATAAGATTACAAAGATGGGTTTATCACCAAATTTGATCAACTATTCATCCATGATTAATGGGTTGTGCAAGAGGGGTAGTGTTAAGCAAGCATTTGAGTTATTGGAAGAGATGGTTAGGAATGGATGGAAACCCAATGTGTATACCCACACATCATTAATTGATGGGCTTTGCAAGAAGGGGTGGACTGAAAGAGCTTTTAGACTGTTTCTTAAGCTTGTAAGAAGTGATAATTACAAGCCAAATGTGCACACTTACACAGCCATGATAAGTGGGTATTGCAAAGAGGAGAAGTTGAATAGAGCTGAAATGTTGTTTGAAAGAATGAAAGAACAGGGAATGGTTCCAAACACCAACACTTATACAACTCTCATTGATGGGCACTGTAAGGCTGGGAATTTTAGTAGAGGTTATGAGTTGATGGAGTTAATGTGTAATGAAGGTTTCCTCCCTAATATTTGTACATACAATGCAATTGTTGATGGTCTCTGTAAAAAAGGGAGAGCAGAAGAGGCCTTCAAACTGCTGAATAAAGGGATTCGGAATCAAATCGAGGCCGACAATGTCACATACACCATTCTGATATCTGAGCAGTGTAAGCGAGCTGATATGAACCAAGCCCTTATGTTTCTAAATAAGATGTTTAAAGTTGGTTTCCAGCCTGACATCCATTTATATACCACTTTGATTACTGCCTTCTGCAGGCAAAAAATGATGAAAGACAGCGAAAAGTTGTTCGACGAAGTTGTTAAGCTTGGCTTGGTTCCAACAAAGGAAACTTACACTTCCATGATATGTGGCTATTGTAGGGAGAGGAAAATTAGCTTAGCAGTCAAGTTTTTCCAGAGGATGAGTGACCATGGTTGTGCACCAGATAGCATTAGTTATGGTGCTTTAATCAGTGGCCTCTGTAAAGAGTCGAGGTTGGATGAGGCTCGCCAATTATACGATGCCATGATAGACAAAGGGCTGTCTCCTTGCGAAGTTACTCGGGTGACATTGGCCTTTGAGTATTGCAAAACTGAAAACTTTGCTTCAGCCATGGTTATCTTGGAACGGCTTGACAAGAAGCTCTGGATACGCACAGTCCATACGCTAATACGGAAGCTTTGTAGCGAGAAGAAAGTCGGCATGGCAGCTCTCTTCTTTCATAAGTTACTGGATAAGGAGATCAATGTCGATCGTGTGACTTTGGCCGCATTCATGACTGCTTGTTGTGAGAGCAACAAGTATGCTCTTGTTTCCGACTTATCCGAGAGGATTTCAAAAGGTATTGGCTAACCCACCTCTCAATACTGGAATGATAGAAGAATTTGTTGTGTTGAAGAGCTGAACAATGGAGGATAATGGTCAGAGATGGACTTGAATCTCTTGATTTGATTAAAAAAAGGCCAGCTCCATTGGAGAGATCTCTTCATGATAATAAAGCTTGGCCTGCACTTGTTTGCTGCAGGTAGTTCAAGTTTTGATTCAGAGTCTTTTGTTCCTATTTTTGTTATCTATTTATTGTTTTCTAAAGAAGAAAATATTGAAGTTACAAGAACTTTTTGCTGTTACAGTACAGCCACAACATGAAGAATTTTCAGAACAAAAATGAAGATCTTGGATGAGAAGTATTTCCAAAATGGCTTAGCCTTTCACTATCTCAAGCCTTGGATTGGATGCTGAAATCTTTTCCCGGTATTTATTGTTATCCAAGAATTTTGGATATCATTGTTCACACGTAATTTCAAGGGAATGGAACACATGGAATAATTTTGTATTTGTATTGAATTTGTATGCATGTGGTACAATCTCTAGTATATGATCTTCTGCTACTCTCTCTTGTTTGTGTGTGTTTCACTCGAATGATGAAACGCTTGTTCTCAAGTCTAAAGTTTCAATTAATTCTTGGAGTATTGAAGTCTCAAAGTCTTGAAGGGTCTCCGGTCTTTAAAAAATGTTCAACACTTAGAAACTTGTAGATTTCAGGGAGTCTTCAATCTTCACTTTTGGTGGAGTCTTCCTAAATTCTCTAGTCCGGATTAAGTGTTTAGATTTCCGAACCCCTTGAAATGGAGGATAATCTCTCTACTTTAGAGTTTCTCCATGGATGAGCTTTAGTGACTTTTGGACCTAGGCTTTATTGGCTTTGGGTCCAACTATTTGGATTTAGGTTTGGTTTATATCTGACCCAAAAACCATATGATCCAAATATTAAAGGGGTAACTACATAAATGAGCCAAAAGAAGTCTATTTATTTCAAATTTGTCCATTTTGTTTAGATTTTACATTCTTGTTAGCCTGCAGCCAAATATGAAAAAAAGAAGGGAAGTCCAATTATGCATTGACCCTTTGGATGACATGTGTAAATTAAAAAAAAAAAATAATTCAAATGACATTTTTGAAAATTTTTAATTAAACCCCACTTTTCCCTTTTGCACATTCGTTCCTTCTTTCCATTTTTTTTTCCATTTTCCAGCTTTTCTCTTCACGATTCTTCCACCATTGATGGATTGATAAGGTTTCATCTTCCCCAACCCATTTGCCTTTTCATTTATTTTCTATCGGTAAAATACACGATTGCTAGGGTTTTTTGCTTTTGCGATTTATTTTCATCTTCTCCCTTTGCTACTAGTTCATCTTCCTTTTTTTTCTTTTGCTTCTGCGTTTATTTTTTCGTCTACGTTTTTTCTCATGTTCCTCGTTCATCTGCAACATGATCTTTTTTTTTTCTTTTTTTTTTTTGCTTCTGCAAAACTGGAAAAATACTCGCTTTTTTTTGTTTGCTTCTTTGCTTTTGCGACTTATTTTTTTTCCGTCTGCATCTGGGTCTTCGTTTGGTTTTGTCTGCATGTACTTTTTTTTTGGCTTCTTCAACTTCCCCGTTCATCTTCACCATTTTTTTTTTGCTTCTGCAATTGATTTTTTTCTCTTTTGTTACTGGTATTTTGCTATCGGAAAATAGTGTTTTTTTTTTGTTTTTTCACCTTCCCCGTTCATCTTCAACATTTTAGTTATTTCATATGGGTTGTTTTTATTTAGCTCACAGACATATTTATTTCATATGGGGTGTTTTTATTTAGCTCGCTGACATAGTTATTTCATATGGGGTATTTTTTATTTAGCTCACTGACATAGTTATTTCATATGACGTATTTTTATTTAGCTAACTGACATAGTTATTTCATATGGGGTATTTTTATTTAAATGTTTTTGAAGTATTGATGATAGATTCAGAGGCATATATTATATACCCCGATTTTTTATTTCATTCATAAATATAATATGTACTTCTCAGGACTATATATACATTATCGGTTGCATCATAATTTCAGAAACATTGTAGTCAACATAATTGTTCCTCTCATTCCAATTGTCACTGTTCACACGTAACTTCGGGGATGGAGACACGTGAAATAAATAATATATTGTATTAATGGTATATGCGTGTGGGTGTACAATCTCTAACTTTAATCCTCTGATTCTCTCTCTTAAATATATAAACTTTGGCCTCTAGCTTGTTGCTCTTCTTGGGCCGGTTTGTTGGACTTCTTAGATGATCATCTTGCTAGGTTGATGATCTCTTGGATCGGCCTGTTGGCTTGATGATCTCTTGGATCGGCTTATTGGCTTGTTGATCTTCTTGGATGATCGGTCTGTTAGGTTGATGATCTCCTGGATCGACCTATTGGACTTGTTGATCTTCTTGGATGATCGGTCCGTTGGCGTGATGATCTCTTGGATCGACTTGTTGGCTTGTTGATCTTCCTAGATGATCGGCCTGTTGACTTGTTGATTTGTTGGATCGACTTGTTAGCTTGTTGTTGATCCTCCTGGATGATCGGTCTGTTGACTTGATGATCTCCTGGATCGGACTGTTGGCTTGTTGATTTGTTGGATCGGCTTGTTAGCTTGTTGATCTGTTAGATCGGCTTGTTAGCTTGTTGATCCTCTTGGATGATTGGTCTGCTGACTTGTTGATCTTCTTGATCGGTCGATTGGCTTGATGATCTGTCGAATCGGCTTGTTAGCTTGTTGATCCTCTTGGATGATCGGCCTGCTGATTTGTTGATCTTCTTGGATGATCGGCCTGTTGGCTTGTTGATCTTCTCGGATGATCGGTTTGATGATCGGTCTGCTGACTTGTTGATCTTCTTGGATGATCGGTCTGCTGACTTGATCGGTCGATTGGCTTGATGATCTGTCGAATCGGCTTGTTAGCTTGTTGATCTTCTTGATCGGTCGATTGGCTTATTGATCTGTCGAATCGGCTTGTTAGCTTGTTGATCCTCTTTGATGATCGGCCTACTGACTTGTTGATCTTCTTGATCGGTCGATTGACTTATTGATCTCTTCTTAGAGTCTTCTAGTCTTCAAACCTTCTGAGTCTTGAGTTGGTTGAATTCTGAATCTTGGATCTTCTGAATTCTCTAGACTCTCTGACTTCTGATGACTCTGGACTCTGGCAGAATTCTCTGGACTCTGAGTTCTCTGATCTGAATCTCCCAGAATGAATGGTGGCCTCCTCTATTTATAGAGTTTGATGGACCTCATATGGGCTTGGGCTTGGGTCCAATTGCCACGTGGCATAATCTGATTGAACTTGGCTGATGTTATCTAATGGATCACTAATAGACAAGTGGCATTCTTTGATTTGTCGAATTTTAATGTCTATTAATTTAATTTAGGCACACGTGTAAATGTGTAACTGGTCCCAAATTTATTTTATCATTAATTTATATCAATGACGTGACAATTTGTGATTGGTCGAAATTTCTCTTTCAACAGTCACCAAATAGTATGTGTACAGGAATAACGTCGGAACCTAAAAAGTGAAAATATAAGGTATATTAATAAAACACCAAACTGGTAAATATAAGGTATTTAAAAAATGTACTCTTTAACATTTTAAAAATGGAGGGATAACAACTGACCACGAAAATGGACGAAAATGAAAGACACGAAATATGGTTGTGTGTTGGTATGTGATTGACAATTCTGTACGAAATTAAAAATCACAGGAAAGACAAAAATTTTGAATCCCCAAGTGAGACGTTAAGATGAAAACATGAAAAAGGAAAAAGTTGATTCATGCACGCCTACAGAGCCGTCAAAATGAAAAGGAAATTATGAATAAAGAAATGGGAAAAAATGGTTTAGTATTAAATATGGAAAAAAATATGAAAAACGAAAAATGAGCCGTCAAAATGGAAAGTGAGTTTCCAAATTGAAATAACCAACTGCTTAATGAAAAAAGAATGAAAATTTATTAGAATTCCAAAATTAAATAAAGGGTAATTGGGGAGCCAAAATAAAAAATAAAAAGAAATCAACCGAACAAGTAATGTATTTGAAAAATGAATGATTTGGGCAAAAAAATCAATTATTAATAAAATCACACTCTAAATAAATACTTACCTAATATGGTTGGCGACTGCAAGGAAAAATAATTCAAAATTAATTATAATATATGCAAATTAAATAAGGGCATTTGGGGAAAAATAAAAAATGAATTTATGCATGAAATCTTACAATTGATATAATTAAAAGATTTAGACATATTTGAAATTAATCCGTTGAAGGAGCTCATCCACCATGATTTCTAAATATTAAATGACCCAAATTTGATCAAAGTAATTTTTAATTAATTGATCAAATAGACATTCAACCTTAAAATTTTATAATTCGTCAACTTTGTCTAGGAATTAAATTTGGGATACTTGTCAATTTATAATTGGTCTCAAATTTAATTATTTGTAATTGAGTCATTAATTTTGAACAATAACGTGACAATTTATGATTGGTCGAAATTTCTTCTTCAACAATCATATATTTCCTTTTTCCTTTTTAACAATAATTTTTTATATTTTAAATTTAATTTATTAATCAATATAATGCTTACATATAATTTTTTTTTTGAAACTATTTCTTCTTACATATAATACTAATCTAGGTTTTACGATTTTTATTGCATAATTTTCACTAATGATTAAGTTGTAAATTTAAGAATATATGAAGTAAATGTAAACTTTATTAATTAAACTTGTGACAATATGGAATATTAACAATTTATAAAAAAAAAAAAAAAAAATCAATCTTAGCATGGTTCAACTAGCCAAGACACTGTAATTTCGACCAAGAAGTCAATAGTTGAATCTCTACCTCATTCTAACACCTTGAGAATAATGAAATCCTACGAATGAGTAATAATTTAAAGGGAAAATTACACTTTTGGTCCCCGAGGTTTGGGTTAGGTTTCATTTTGGTCCCTGAGTTTTCAAACTCGACATTTTAGTCCTCGAGGTTTGGATTTCGTTTCATTTTAGTCCCTCCATCCAATTTTCGGTTAATTATTAATAGATCGATGACATGACAATGTTTTTTTATTAAAAAATTATTTTCTAATATTTAAAAAAAAAAAAAAATATTAAAATAGGTTTTTTTTTAAATTTTTTTTTCCTTTTTCCATCTTCAACCCTCTTCCCCCCATCTTCTTTCTCTAAACCCTAATTTCATCCCACCCTCACTATCGTGGGCGATTTACTAAAATAGGACAAATTTTTTAGCCAAAAAGACATTTAGGATAGTTTTTCAATTTTATAGACAAATAGGACTTTTGAGGTGTGAAAAGACTATTTTATCCTTTTAGAATTAAAACCCTCATTTATATCAATACTCATTTCTTTTATTTCACCATCTCTTATCTCTCTAGTTTCTCTCTCTCTCAATCTAAAAAAAAAAAAAGTTTCTCTCTCTCTCTCGATTCTCTCAACCTCTCAATGCTCAAGCATCTCATCTCCATTTATTCAAGATTCATAGCATCTTCAAGTTTCTCTCAATCTCATTTTCTCATTTTCTCTCATAGATAAGTTTTTACATTTTGGTTCTTATGCTTATTTTTCTTTTGAAGTCTTTTTTTTAACCTCACTCTCTTATTATGTTGGCCATTTTTGTAATAGATTATATATTTTCTTCAATAAAACTTACATTTGTCGGGCATATTTTTTTTTTTCCATTACACCTTTGTTTAATTACAAAACTTACAAATTAATGTCTCATAACTTGTCCTAATGAATTTCATTTTGGTTAATTGTGTAAGTAGTTTATCTTGCACTTTCTTGCTGCGAGATATTGCGAAAAAAATTTCAGCACTTCAAAAAAACAATTTCTTGGGTTTATCTCGCACTTTCTTGCTACAAGATGTTGCAAGAAAAAAATTCAGTACTTCAAAATAACTATTTTTTGAGTTTATCTTGCATTTTCTTGCTGCAAGATATTGCGAGAAAAATTCCAGCACTTCAAAAAAATCATTTCTTGAGTTTATCTCACACTTTATTGCTGCAAGATATTGCAAGAAAAAATCCAACACTTCAAAATAACTATTTTTTTTTAGTTTATCTTGCATTTTCTTGCTGCAAGATATTGCGAGAAAAATTCCAACACTTCAAAAGAACCATTTATTGAGTTTATCTCGCACTTTCTTGCTGCAAGATATTGCAAGAAAAATTTCAGCACTTCAAAAAAAACTTTTTTTTGAGTCTATATCTTGCATTTTCTTACTGCAAGATATTGCGAGAAAGATTCCAACACTTTTAAAAAAATCATTTCTTGAGTTTATCTCGCGCAATCTTGTTGCAAGACATTGCAAGAAAAATTCCAGCACTTTCAAAGAACTATTTCTTGAGTTTATCTCGCATTTTCTTGCTACAAGATATTGGGAGAAAAATTCTAGCACTTCAAAGAATCATTCCTGTAACTTATCTTGCACCTTCTTGATGCGAGATATAACAAGAAAAATTCCACTTCAAAGAACCATTACTCTAACTTATATCGCACTTTATTGGACAAGTTATTTCACATGAATTTGAGTGGTTTCATGTTATTAGTAACAACAATTACATTAAAATGACTAAAATATTAAGTATCTCAAACAACAATTAAAATAAAATAACTAAAGTGTTCAATAAAATAAAAAAGTGTTTCCATTAATCTCGTATAATTAACTTCTCAATGTATGTGGATTACAACATGTTAATCTATTATGACATTCTTTGTCACATCTACCACATTTATGCAATATATATGGGAGTTTCGTCAACGGATGAGATTCTCCTTTTGGAGTCTTCCACCTCACGACATTATCAGCTGAAAAAATAACGAACTAAACCACAGATTTTAGTAATCATTAAATTATCACAAAATTTGTAATTCCTACAAAAAAAAAAAAAAACAAATAAGGATAATAGTTAACCACTTGCAAGAAATGGTTCATTAGCAGCGAGAAAGTTACAAAAAGAAAAAATTGGCACGTTAAAAATTATTGTAATTTTTCTTGCAGCGAGAAGGTACAAGAGAAATTTCAACTCCTCTACAATTAACACTTTTCAATTTTTCTGGCATCTTCTTGTACCGAGAAAAATGGGAGAAAAATTCCAATACGTTGAAAATTAAGATGTTGTAACATTTCTCGCACTTTCTTGCAACGAAAAGATGCAAGAAAAATTCTAACATCTCCAAAATTGATGCTTTGTAATTTTTTCCACACATTCTTGCAGTAAGAAGGTGCGAGAAAAATTATAACCTTTTGAAAATTAAGATGTTCGTAACATTTCTTGCACTTTCTTACAGTGAGAATATACAAGAAAAATTGTAACACCTCAAGGATTAATGCTTCATAATTTTTTCTTGTACCTTCTTGCAGTGGGGGAGTGCGAGAAAAATTCTAACCCTTTGAAAATTAAGGTATTGTAATATTTCTCACAATTTCTTGCAACAAGAAGATGTGAGAAAAGTTCTAAAATTATAGCTTTGTAATTTTTTCTCTCACATTCTCATGGCAAGAAGAGTGCAAAAAAAAATTAAACAATGATGTAATGGAAAAAAAATGTTGCAAATTTTTTTAGAAAGAAAAAAAGATGCCCAACAAATGTAAAATTTGTTGAAGAAAATATATAATCCATAACAAAAATGTCCAACATAATAAGAGGGTGAGGTTGAATAAAAAACCTCTAGAGAAAAATAAAGCATGAGAACCAAATTTTAAAATCTTACCCATGAGAGAAAAAGAGAGAATGAGGTTGAGAGGAACTTGAAAATGCTATAGATCTTGAAGAATGAACATGAGATAAGCATGGAGAGGTTGAGAGAATCTAGAGAGATAAGAGAAGTGAAATAAAAGAAATGGGTATTGAATATAAAAGAGAGAGTTTTTACCCCAAAGGATAAAATAGTCTTTTCATACCCTCCGAAGTCCTATTAGTCTAACAATTTGAAAAGGGGACTAAATGTCTTTGCCTCTCTACTTTTTGTCCTATTTTTTGCAATTTCCACCACTGTCGTCGACACTCAGCCGTCGTCGGCCGTCACCACAATCGCCGGAAAAAAAATTCACCCATTTTTTTTCCTTTCTTCCCCTCATTTTTCTCTCTCTCTCTCTTTTCTTCTTGTTTTTCTTCTTCTTTTTTCTTTATTTTCGTTTGTTTCTCAGGAAAATTTCTTCTCCGCGTGTTCTCCTTCACGTTTCTTCTTCTTTTTCGCGCGTTCTTCTTCTTCTTCTTTTTTCTTTAATTTCGTTTGTTTCTCACATTTCTCCTTCACGTCACCGGCAAGTTGCGGCTCGTGGGCATTCTTCGGCGATTCAACTTGAAACAAAAGGGGAAATCCAGATCTGGGCCAAATATGAACCACGACCGTTCTCTTTCGCGTTTCTCCGGCGATTTAGCGTGTCTAATCTTCGTGGGTTCAATATTTGATTGGATTCGACAGTGGGTTCAAGATTTGGAGGCGGAGATGGCGATTTCTTATGGGCGCCGTGTTAAAAATAGGATTGTTTGTATTTAGTTTTTTTGTTGCTAGTCTTTAGGTTCCTATTCTTTAGGCTAGTCTTATGGTTTTGTTTGGATGGTTAGCATGTTATTTTTGATGTATCTTGAGCCTATATAAGGCCTATTTGCAATGGAATTCAACACACTGAGTTTTTACATCACTCCCACTCTTCACTAGTCCTCTCTATTTTTTTCTACAAGTGGTATCAGAGCCAGGTTGTGGCATCTTCTTCTTAGCCATTAAACCAACTCCCATTCCTTTATCTTCTACAATAGCTAGCATGCATAAACAATGGCCTCAGACAACTATGTGCAACCAGCAATTCCTCGCTTTGATGGTCATTATGATCATTGGAGCATGTTGATGGAGAATTTCTTGCGGTCCAAAGAGTACTGGACCGTTGTTGAAGCAGGAGTGAATGAACCAGCTGCTGGAGTTGTCTTGTCAGAAGCTGACCAAAAGAAGCTAGAGGAACAAAAATTGAAGGATCTCAAGGCAAAGAAATATTTATTCCAAGCCATTGATCGTGCCATCTTGGAGACCATTTTGCAAAAAGATACCTACAAGCAAATTTGGGACTCCATGAAGAAAAAGTATCAAGGTACAACGAGGGTGAAAAGACAGAAACTCCAAGCTCTTCGCAAAGAGTTCGAGGTTCTTCAAATGAAGCAAGGTGAGTCCGTGGATGGGTATTTCTCACGGACCTTGGCTATAGTAAACAAGATGCGGATCCATGGAGAGAAGATTGAAGATGTAGCTGTGGTTGAGAAGATTCTTCGGTCGATGGATTCTAAATTTGCATATGTGGTTTGTTCAATTGAGGAATCAAAAGATATTGATACATTATCAATTGATGAATTACAAAGTTCTTTACTTGTGCATGAGCAGAGAATGACATCAAATACAGGTCCAACCGAAGAACAAGCCCTGAAAACTTCAACTCATGGTGAAAACTCTACAGGGAGAGGATCAAATAGAGGACGTGGTCGAGGTCGTGGAAGGTGGCAAGGAAGAGGACGGGGAGGTGGACATGATCAACACAAGAAAACATCCAACAACAACTCGAGATTTGATAAGTCCAAAATTCAATGTTATCGTTGCCATAAGTTTGGTCATTACAAGTCTGAATGCACAACCAACTTCAACCATGATAAAGGAAAGCAGTCCAATTTTATAGAGAAAAAGGAGCAAGAAACACTATGTTGGGTTTTATGTCCTAAAACTCGTATATAGTGAATGATTAACAAATTATACACTTGTATCAATAAAGTGTTATTGAGGTTCATGCAATAAAGTGTTATTGTCATATTAAGTCTAAAATTGCACAATATGACCCAAATCCAATAAACTAAGATCCAAGGTTGTTTACATGAGACTTGGACTAGTATGTGGGGACATACGGGGATCAGTGTTCAAGTAACAACCTAAAAGGTCTATAGTACAAGAATAAGGCTGGGTACCTTATCCTGGTAACACTATGTGATACGGCCCGCTTTGTATTCGATACAGACGTATTGATCCAAGGCGTCCATGTAGGAGACACGCGAGCGGGGGTATCCTATGCAATGAGTTTGCATAAGACCGGACCACAAAATAGTAAACCACTAGATGTAACACCGTTAACTAGTTAGGTTACTGTTTCAATAGGATGACCTAGGTAACTCGATCTTAATCCTAAGTGTGTCATGAACTCCTTCTCACGAGGGATTGTCCTTTGATTAGTACGGGTGAGAGTGGCCAGTACGCCGACTCAATAAGCCTATAGATGTGTGTTCCCTTAAGGGCTGATTCTGGGGCTTGAACAAAGGCGTGCCGTCCTCTCCTGGCCCAAGAGGAACTCTTGTTTAGAGGTTGGACCCTAAACAAATTGTTCATTAGAGGGATCAGTGGTACTTAAAGATCCAGAGGTAACCCAGGGTAAAACGGTAATTTGACTCAGCTGGTGTTACGAACACACGTGAATGATTGACTTACTGCATTGGTCGATATCCGTGGACACAGAAATATTCTACAGTGAGAAGAGTGCAGCTGTGGGTCTTTAGTGGAGTGACCCACAGTTAACGAATGTTGATTGACTCGGTTAATGAGTTTAGCTGATCAATCTCGTATCGTTGGAGCTTCTGATCTGTAGGTCCATTAGGCCCACCTACTAGCTCATAACGGGTTCTGAGATAATATAGTCTTGAGTATTAAAGGGAATATAAGTTAATTGTATTTTGATGCAATTAATATAATGTATGGAGATACATTATAGTATAAGTTTAATTAATGAATTAAACTTTATAATAAAATTAATTTTGGATATGATTCAAAATTAATTAACGAGAGAATTATGAATTTAATTAAATATGTGATATTTGATTAATTCATGAATTAATTAATTGGGGAATTAATTAATTTATTTTTAATTTGGTTAAATGTGATTTAATCAAATTAATACTATGGTTTATATTAATGTACATTTTGATGCACATTAAAACTATAGATTAAATGAGAGAGATAAAATTGAATATGATTCAATTATAAAATTAAATATTTGATATTTAATTAATGTGAGATCAATTAATTTAAATTAATTGAATGACCTATTTAAATTAATTGAATGTGATTTAATTGAATTAAAACTATATGTTATAATTGATTTAATTAAAATTGGTTTAATTAAATTAATTATAATTAATTAGATAATTAATTATTATTTAAATAATTATTAATTATTTAATTTATTAATTATTATTTGATAATAATTAAACGGTCCAGATCATTTGGATTAGATCCAATGGTTGAAATCTTGTAGGGTTTTAACTCCCTCCCCATTTATCGTGAAGTGGAGAGGGGTTACCCATCAGATCATGGATTTCTCTCATTCACGCAATTTTCACAGAAAAAGAGGGTTCTTTCTTTTTCTCTCTTCCTCTCTCAAAAATTACACAAGGTTCTTTGCTGAAAATTCCCTTCCAAGACGGATTTTGGTTCCCACAAACCAATCTCAAGTAATCTCAAGAGAATAGCGGGTGATTCGAGTGGTGGTGTCCGTTGGAAGTCCCAAAAACGAAATTGGAGCATTGTGCAGTGTTCTTCGGAATCCGGTAAGTATTCTTGATTTTGAATCAATTTTAGCATGCTTAATCTTAGTAATTTAGAAATTGTTTCTGAATTTTGTTGTCAACGTATTGGTTTTTCTATAATTGAAATTTTAATTCGAGATTGTTCTTGTTTGCTTCCGCTGCCAAAGAGATTTCAACCCTTCACACTATTGATGACGTGACACCATAACGTGGAGCTTGGACCTAACATATGGTATATAGACACTGGTTGCAACAATCATATGTGTGGTAACAAGTCTCTCTTTTCTCATTTGGATGAAAGTTATTATTGTACCGTGACATTTGGTGATAATTCTAAAGTAAATGTGGTGGGTAAAGGAAATATTCAAATCAAGACCAAAAAAGGCAATGTTGAAACCATATCAAATGTCTTTTATATTCCTGATTTGAAAAGCAATTTATTGAGTGTTGGACAGCTACAAGAGAAGGGTTATGTCACAACTATCAAAGAAGGCGCCTGTGAAATATATGATCCAAGAAGAGGATTGATAGCTCGTGTTGAAATGGCCTCAAACAGGTTGTTCCCACTCAAACTAGAAGGTTTGGAGTTATGTTTCAAGACCAATGTAGATGAAGACCCCACATGGCTTTGGCATTTGCGATATGCCCATTTGAATTTTAAAGGTTTGCAAGTCATTTTTCAAAAGCAAATGGTGGTTGGTCTTCCCCAAATTTCTCCTCCCATAAAAGTATGTGAAGATTGTGTTATTGGCAAACAACATCGTGAGAGCTTTCCAAAAGGCAAAGCATGGAGAGCACGTAAATCCCTGGAGTTGATTCATTCTGACATATGTGGTCCATTAAACCCAGTATCAAATGGGAAGAAAAAATATTTTATTTCTTTCATTGACGATTTTTCCAGAAAAACTTGGGTTTATTTCTTGCAGGAAAAGTCTGAAGCATTCTCAATTTTCAAGAGCTTTAAAGCGGTTGTTGAAAACGAAATTGGGAGAAAAATCAAAATCATTCGAACGGATCGTGGAGGAGAATACATGTCACATGAATTTGTGAATTTTTCTGCTCAGCATGGAATTCGACATCAGTTGACAGTAGCCTACACACCTCAACAAAATGGTGTTGTCGAAAGGAAAAACCGTACTATCCTCAACATGGTTCGAAGTATGATTGCAAATGGGAGAGTTCCAAAAGAATTTTGGCCAGAAGCAGTAAATTGGGGTGTTCATATTTTGAATCGAAGTCCCACTTTTTCGGTGAAAAACATGACTCCTCAAGAAGCTTGGGATGGGCGTAAACCATCAGTTGATCACTTTAAAGTGTTCGGGTGCATTGCATATGCACACGTTCCTGACGAGAAGAGAAGGAAGCTAGATGACAAATGTAACGCCCATAAATTGAGATTAACCTTAAAATTCCTAAGTGGAATTAATTTGAAATTTAGAGGGATTTTTTTTTATTTATTGGAGAATTAGTGGGAAAAAAAAAAGAGATTTATCTTGAGCTTGGTGTTTTCTTAAAGGAAAAGGATGAAAGAGGGGGCAATTTTGTAAATATCTTGAAGTTTGAGCAAAACCCTAAGTCTTCCTCCTTTTAAACTAGCTTGCACGCAACCCAAGACCCCCTAAATCAGCCATCTTCTTCTCCAAGCTTCTCTCCCACGACTACAACCTTCTTCTCCTTCTTCCTCATACCCGACGGCCGAGCGAGCATCCACTCCACGCGTTCCGGTTCGGCGATGGCGACCCTCCGACGTGCGTATCTCCGGCGTGCGTCGTTCCGATAGTGCAGCAAAGCTCGGCGACGGCGTGGGTGTGCAGTAGCATCCGTTCCAGCGAGCAGCGGCGGCGACTGGTCGTTTCTCTGGCGTTGTTTGGGTATAGGTGTTCGCGTGAGTTACAAAAGTGTGGGTGAGGCGGCACCGTGGGTTTCCGGCAAGCATCGACGGCGGCAACTCCGTTTGGGGTATTTGGCGGCGTGGGTCTTGAGGTTCAAGCACGTTTGGGGGGTGTTTTCTTCGTTTTTCCGGCGTTTCGCATAGTGGGTAAGTGGTTAGAAGTTGTTTCTTGGTTGAATAATGAGTTTAATTAAATACCCATTGGTTTTGCCTCGTGATTTCAAGGTCGTTAGTGTGTTGGTGATTCAATTGGAGGATCGAAGCGGATTTGAGACCCCGAACAGCAAGTGTCGTTGTGTTGTAAAGGGCCTTGAAGTTAAAGAGTTAATTTAGTTTGTTCATAATATTAAGCCAAGGTAAGTGGACTTACTATTGAACCCTTTTTAATTGGGTGAGAATATTCGATTTTATAAAATTCTTGTGTTTATGGGTTGTTCTTGAGATTTATTGTGATTATTAAAAGTATGAGATTTGAGCATGATAATTAGTTATTTTAATTGTGTATGAGTTTAAGAAAAGTTATTGAAAGCATGAAATTCGTTATCATTGCTTGTTTTTGTTGATGTTTAAAATAGTTGAGTTGGTGGTTTCTTGAAATTCCATTAAAGGAATTAGTTTAAATTATTTATAAGTGTAATTCAGCGTACATGAAATTGATGTACGTTCAGGGATGCCTACGCAGGGCTTAGAGACATGAAATTGATGTACCTAAGTCGAGGGTTGTGAAATTGACGCCCTCGAGGTTTCGTGAAATTGACGGCCTCTATAGGAGACATATGAAATTGATGTGTCTAGAATATGTATGAAAGTGATGCATATTCTCTCTCATTAGAAGAACACAGGAAATTGATGTATTTTAGGATATGCATGAAATTGATGTGTATCCTAAGTTTAAAATAAAGTTTAAAGCCACCACAATTATATTTGTTATTGATTTTAAAATGTTTTTAAAGCGTGACCCAACCTCAATAGTAGGGTCACTTACTGAGTATTTAAAATACTCATTCTTTTCAAAAATATTTTTTTTCAGGTAAGGGCAAGGGCAGATGAAAGGTGATTGATGAGAAATCGATAGATGGCAATGGGAGGACTCGAGTTCATAACTTATTTTATTCCGCGTTAAGAACCATGTTTTACTTTTGCAAATTGTTTTAAGAAGATTTTTAGAGGCCTTGTACATTTATGTTTTAGAAATTATTTAAGCTTATTTAAAATCTTTGAAATTAGGGATCCCGAATAAAAGTTTTGCTTTAAAGTTTTGTTTAAATTAGTGTGTTTGTTCCAAATTATTTTTATTTAAAAATGCCTCCAAAGCATGCATTGTCGTAACGGTCCCTTTAAGGCTTATTAAGAAGTCGAGTCGTTACAACAAATGTAAAAAATGTGTCTTTCTTGGCATTAGTGAGCAATCAAAGGCTTACAAACTGTTCAATCCAATCACAGGTAAAATTGTAATTAGCTGAGATGTTATATTTGATGAACTAAACACTTGGAATTGGACAGAAGATACTCTAGAGCAACAAACAGTACCTGTGAACCTTGAGGGTAGTGATGAATCTTTGACACCTCAACTTGAAGAGCCAGTACAACAATCAGTTGAGCTTGAGGCTACTGAGTCTCAAATAGGAGGTGCAAGTTCTTCAAGATCACAACGAGTTAGAAGGAGACCAGCATGCATGGAAGATTATGAGGTTAGTGGTGATCTTTCTGATGAGGCATTTGTCCATTATGCTTTATTATCAGAATGTGATCCATTAACTTTTGAAGAAGCTGTCAAAGATATAAAATGGAAGAAGGCCATGGATGAAGAGATTAAGTCGATTGAGAAAAACAACACTTGGGAGCTATTAGAACTTCCTAGAGGGCAAAAATCCATTGGTGTTAAATGGATTTACAAAACGAAGCTGAATAAAGATGGCCAAGTAGACAAATACAAGGCTCGTCTTGTCGCAAAGGGGTACAAGCAACAAATTGGCATTGACTACAATGAAGTTTTCGCCCCGGTTGCAAGACATGATACGATTTGAATGGTGGTTGCATTGGCAGCACAAAGCAATTGGAAAATTCTTCAAATGGACGTGAAATCAGCCTTTTTGCATGGAAACTTGAATGAAGAAGTTTACATAGATCAACCCCCTGGATATGTTCAACAGAGTAATGCAAGAAAGGTATATCGCTTGAAGAAGGCTTTGTATGGATTGAAGCAAGCTCCTAGGGCTTGGTACAGTCGAATTGAGGCCTACTTTATTAAAGTTGGATTTGAAAAATGTCTATATGAACATACTCACTTTATTAAATTCCAACATCCAAACAAGATTTTGATTGTATGTTTGTATGTAGATGATTTGATTTACACAGGAAATGACTCGGTTATGTTTGAAGAATTCAAGCAGTCCATGATGGCAGAGTTTGAAATGACAGATCTAGGGATGATGCATTACTTTCTCGGCATTGAGGTAACACAATCAGTAGTGGGACTTTTCATCAATCAGAAGAAATATGCATTGGAGATCTTGGACAAGTTTCAAATGGAGAATTGCAACTCAACCACAACTCCAGTTGAACCCAATTTGAAGCTCACAAAGGACCATGAAGGAAAGAAGGTCAACAGTACTCTCTATAAGCAAATGGTTGGAAGCTTGATGTACTTAACGGCTACAAGGCCTGATATTATGTATGCTGTAAGTTTAATTAGCAGGTTTATGGAATCTCCAACTGAGTTTCATCTCCTTGCTGCCAAAAGAATCTTACGTTACTTAAAAGGGACTCCTGATCTTGGCATACTTTATCAAAGAAGAGGAAAATTAAACCTTGTTGGTTTTAGTGATAGTGATTATGCTGGAGATTTAAATGATAGAAATGTTGGGTTCTATGCCCTAAAACTCGTAGATAGTGAATGTAACCGTTGACCGGATATTAATGAAATAATATTGATATATTTTTTCATTAATTGTTATTAGTTATTTTATATTTGTCTTTGCCTAATAATAACCCTAATCCAATAAACTAGACATCCAAGGTTGTAATATGAGTCTTGAACTATATGTAGCAACATATGGGATCATTGTTCAAGAAACAGCCTAAAGGGTCTATAGTATAGGGATAAAACTGGGTGCCTTATCCTGGTGACACTATGGATACGACCCACTTTGTATTTGATACAAACGCTGCGATCCAACGCGTTCGTGTAGGAGACATACGAGTGGGGGTATCCTATGCAATGAGTTTGCAAAGACCGGACCGCGAAATAGTAACCACTGGTTATAACACCGTTAACTAATTGGTTTTCTATTTCACTAGGACGACCTAGACAACTTAGTCTTAATCCTGAGTTGATTATGGACTCCTGCTCATGAGAGATTGTCCTTTGATTTGTATGGGTGAGAGTGGCCAATACGCCGACTCAATAAGCCTACCACTTTGGGGACAAGACCGAATGGGGAGCTGGGAACATAATCGTACAAGATGGAATTCACTCCTTCCCGACTTTAGGGAAGCAGATGAGTGTTCCCTTAAGTGGTTACTCCGAGTCTTGAACAAAGGGCCCTACCCTCTCAATGGCACGAGAGGGTTTTCTGTTTGATGGTTGGACCACAAACAGGTTGTTCATTAGAGGAGAATTGGTACTTAAGGAAATAGAGGCAACCTAGGGGTAAAACGGTAATTTGACTCAGCTGGTGTTACGGACACTCGTGAAGGACTAACTAGTCGATATTGGTCTAGATCCGTGGACACAGAAAATATGTCTGCAGTGAGAAGAGTGCAACTGTGAGTCTATAGTGGAATGTACACACAGTTAACGAATATTGATTAATGTGGTTAATGAGTTTGACCAATTAATCTTACATCGTTGGAGCTTCTGATCTGCAGGTCTATTAGGTCCCACTGGTAGCTCGTAAAGTAATTTGAGGCAACTAAGTAATAATAGTAAATTGAAAATGTTCAATTTATTAAGGGAAACAAATATAATATATATTGATATATTATTATGAGAGAAATTAATATTTGAAAAGTTCAAATATAAATTTATGGAAGTTTGAAAGAGTTCAAATAATGAATTAATTAATTTAAGGCCTAAAATGTGTTTGGGCAAATTAATTAATTCTAGGACGGGAATTAAATATGTGATATTTAATTGGTGGTTAATTAATTAAAGAATTCATTAACCGGGAATTAATCAATTATGAAAATAATTAATCACTTAAGGAAGTGATTAATCATTTATGGAAATGATCTAATCACTTATGGAAGTAATTAGTCATTTGTGGAAAAGATTAATCAATTATGGAATTGATTGATCATGATTGATTAATTAAGGAATAAGATTGAATCAATTTTGGAAAAGATTGATTTAATTGAATATTTTATTCATGACCTCTCTTCTCTAAATAGAACGCTAGACCTAATTGGTCATGATACTTACACTTTGCTCTTGCTCTTAGACTCTCAAAACAAGACCTAAAATTCTCTCTAGCCTCCCTCTTAGAGAAAGACTCCCACAAGTCTTTTGCCTCCTAGACTTAGAGACATACCGGTGTAACCTCTATGGTTATTGTGTCATACAAAGGAGGAATTTCCAGCGAAGAAAAGCTAAGGCGGCTGCTGCGTTTTCGTTCGTGGAGCGTCGTTGGCGAAGAACGGTCAAGTCTACAACAGAGGTTTGTAACGGTTATTTCTTTTTTCTTTAGAAAAGCATGAAAATAAATTTAGATTTATTTTTAAGCATGTTTAAACCAATTTTACAGCAGCTTTAAAGTTTGTTTGAGTTTTCGTAACAATATTTTAATGTTAATTAATATACGGCGTAAGGTCCAATCGATGCGCTTCCGTTGCGTGGGGACTTTTATTCCCTTGAAGAAAGAGTACTTCAGGGTATGTTTTCATGCTTGGTTCAGGAGCTATCTCATGGTCTTCCAAGAAGCAACCAATTGTCACATTATCTACCACTGAAGCTGAACTTGTAGCAGCAACATCATGTGCATGTCAAGCCATTTGGTTGAGGAACATTCTTGAGAATTTGCATTATAAGCAAGAAGAAGCAACTATCATTCATTGTGATAACACATCAACAATCAAGCTCTCAAGGAATCCTGTCTTGCATGGACGAAGCAAACACATTGATGTAAGATACCATTACTTGAGGATCTTACAAATGATGGAATTATCAACCTAAGCTACTGTAAAAGTGAAGATCAAGTGGCAGACATTTTAACCAAGCCTCTCAAATTAGCAACATTTGTGAAGCTTCGAAGCTTACTTGGGGTGGTTTCCTCTACTACTTTAAACTAAATACTAAATTGCATAGTTTTAGTTTAAGGGAGGGTGTTAAAAATAGGATTGTTTGTATTTAGTTTTTTTTTTTTGTTGCTAGTCTTTAGGTTCCTATTCTTTAGGCTAGTCTTATGGTTTTGTTTGGGTGGTTAGCATGCTATTTTTGATGTATCTTGAGCCTATATAAGGCCTATTTGCAATGGAATTCAACACACTGAGTTTTTACATCACTCTCACTCTTCACTAGTTCTCTCTATTTTTATCTACACGTCGTTGGGTTCAAGAGGATTTGGGTCTCTCACAAACAGATCTCGCGTTGCCTCCCGTTGCCTCGCCGGAAAAGAAAACCCAGTGGGTCTCTCACGAACAGATCTCGATTTGGGTATACTCGCCAGAAAAAAAAAGAATGCAAATCGTCCGCGTTGCCGGTCGTCGACGATGATACCTTCAATTCTTAATTGATTTCTCCCCGTATCTTTTGCTTCAAGCTGTCAATCTCCCTTCAGTTCTTAATTCTTTTTTTAAAAACAGAAAAAATAGAAAGAAAATAATGAATAAAAGGAAGAAGAAAGAAGGGAGAAAAAAAAAAGAGTTGTTGTCGCTGCTGGCGACCGGCGATGGTATATTTAATTTTAGACCTTCTATTAGTTAATTAATTAATCACCAATTAAATATCATATATTTAATTTTAGACCTTCTATTAGTTAATTAATTAATTACCCAATTAAATATCATATATTTAATTTCAGGCCTTCAATTAATTAATTCCATAATATGAATCAAATTCATATTAAAATTTGAACTCCTTCAAATTCCCTTATATCCTATAAATTTAATATGAATCAAATTCATATTAATATTTGAACTCATTCAAATATTTATTTCTCTCATAGACTATAGTTTAATTAAATCTCATTTAATTTAAACTAAATTGAATAATTAATTAATTCATCTTCTAATTAAATACCATATATTTAATTAGACATATATTTGAACTTTTTCAAATATATCAATCTCTCAATATAATAAAGTTTAATCTCAAATTAGACTTTATATTTTAATGCATCACTATACATTATATTAATTTGTATCTCATACAATTAACTTAATTCCCAATATGAATTTGAACTATTCAAATTCTCTCCAGATATATTTGTTCCTAATTACTCTTTATGAGCTAGCAGGGGGACCTAATGGACCTACAGATCAGAAGCTCCAATGATATGAGGTTAATAGATTAAACTCATTAATCAGGTTAACCAATTTTCATTAACTGTGGTCATTCCACTAAAGACCCACAGTTGAACTCTTCTCACTGTAGAACATTTCTGTGTCCACGGATATAGACCTATGCCAGTAAGTCAATCCTTCACGAGTGTCTGTAATCACAGCTGGGTCAAATTACCGTTTTACCCCTGTGTTACATCTGTCTCCTTAAGTACCAGCGCTCCTCTAATGAACAACCTGTTTATGGTCCAACCATTAAATAGAAAGTCCCTCTCGGGCCAGTGAGAGGGCGGGATCCCTTTGTTCAAGTCCTGGAGTCACCACTTAAGGGAACACTCATCTACTTCTCCTAGAAGTGGGAAGGAGTGAATTCCATCTTGTGTTGTCATGTCCCCAGCCCCACACTCGGTCTTGTCCCCAAGAAGGTAGGCTTATTGAGTCGGCGTGCAGGCCACTCTCACCCATACTAATCAAAGGAAAACCCCTCGTGAGAAGGAGTTCATGACACACTCAGGATTAAGACTGAGTTACCTAGTTCATCCTATTGAAACAGTAACCTAACTAGTTAACGATGTTACATCTAGTGGTTTACTATTTCGTGGTCCGATCTTATGCAAACTCATTGCATAGGATACCCCCGCTCGCATGTCTCCTACATGGACGCCTTGGATTAATACGTCTGTATCGAATACAAAGCGGGCCGTATCACATAGTGTTACCAGGATAAGGTACCCAACCTTATCCTTGTACTATAGACCTTTTAGGTTGTTACTTGAACACCAATCCCCGTATGTCCCCACATACTAGTTCAAGTCATATGTAAACAACCTTGGATCTTAGTTTATTGGATTTGGGTCAAATTGTGCAATATTTAACAATAACACTTTATTGTAGAAACTCAATTACACTTTATTGAAACAAGTATACAATTTGTTTACATTCACTATCTACGAGTTTTAGGGCATAAAACCCAACAAACTCCCACTTGAACTAAAACTCTAGTTTAGTGGGATGTACAATAATCTATACAGCAGCAGGTGTATAAATACATGTATAAAACATATACAATGTACAAATACAATAAACTAGGGCATCACTATACCCATTATATAATGGTATCACTATACCAATTACATTTCTCCCAATTGCCCTAGATTTCTTCTTTGTACATAACTCGTAGACCTAACCTTCTAGATGACCCTCAAACACTTTAGCCAAGAGAGCCTTCGTGAAATAATCAGCAAAATCTCATTCAATTCAATGTGTCTGTTTGTCTTGGGCTGCGAGGTTCTTTTGAATTTTCCATAACACCACTGTATCACTATAAAGTGTGATGGGCAAGTTCACATTTGGAACACATTCCAAATCAGTCAAGAACTTCTTAAGCCATACAGTCTCTATCGCTGCTTCACAAGTAGCTATATTTTCGGCGTATATGGTCAAGACTGTTACTATGTCATACTATAGCTCATTTGTGAAGATTGACCATAGATGCTGATGTAGATTTCCTTAAATCCTTATCAGTCTTAAAATTCATGTCAGTGTATCCTGTAAGGATCAAATCCTTAGTCTCATACACGAGCATATAGTTCCTCGTTCTCCTAAGATACTTGAGGATATTCTTAACGGTTTTCCAATGATTAAATCTTGGATTAGATTGATACTTACTAACAATCCCTATTGCATAGGGCATTCGTCTCATCTCCTCAACTTCTTGAGGTGTCTTAGGAAACGGTTTCTTAGACAAAAAGAATTCCACGCCTGAAAGGTAGTGAACCCTTCTTGGAATTCTATATCTTATATCTAACTGACATCTTGTAGATATAAGTTACTGGAGACAAGGCTAGCTTTTTGTTCTAACGATTCCTAACGATTTGGATCCCAAGAACAAACTCGTCTTCTCCCAAATTTCCATTTGGAAATGAGCTGCTAGCTCCTTTAATGTCAGTAAGATAACCTACATCATTCCTAATGATTAGGATATCAATCATATACAACACTAAGTAAGCTACTGAACTATTGATGATTACTTGTAAACACAAGACTCATTAATGTTCTGATTAAAGCCTAAAGATTTGGTCACTATATCAAATCTTATATTTCAAGATCGAAATGCTTAGGTTAATCCATGAATGGATCACTTAAGCTTGCAAACCCTTTTGCTTTCGATCTTGCTGTATGAACCCTTCTGGTTAAGACCTTTAATGTCTCGTTTTCTCTTGTAAATCCACTTGTAACTAATAGGTGTTACCCATCAAGCAGATCTACAAGATCCCAGATGGAAGTGAAATACAAAAGACTTCATTTCCAGGTCCATGACTTTAATCCATTGGGCCTTGTCAACATCATTCATTTTCTTTCTAAAAGATAATGAACCCACTAAGCCATCATCAGGTGTGATGACCTAGGCTTCAAACAAGCCCATGTAACGTTCAGGTTATCAAACAACCCTCCCACTACATTGAGGCAATCTCAACTATTGAGATGGATGTGACTGACTAGATGCACTGATCCATCAACGACTTTTGTTGAATAGCCAACCTCATCAACAACTCTTGTGGATGTTATTGTAGCTTCATTAGTTAACTTACTTAAATCGACTTTACTCTGTGGTTTATGATTTTTTATGCGGACTTCTTATGAGAATATAGCATTTGTCGATACAAATTCTTTATTCTCTTGTGAATTGAAGAAGTATCCACTTCTCGTTTCCTTTTGGGGTTGCCTACTCCAATATGCAATGCAGTCAACACTGCATGACTCCAAAACGAGCCAGACAATTGAGCATAGCTCAACATGGAATGAACCATATCCAATAGGGTTCTATTTCTCCTAAATGAGATTTAGGGTGTGATCCCATGTACTATCAAATAGTCCTGGAATCTCAAATCCCTATACTCAACACTTTGGTCAGATCAAAGTGTTTTTATCATCTCACCTAACAAGTTTTCAACTTCAGTCCTAAGTCCCTTCGAATATCTCAAGAGCTTCAGACTTAAGTTGCATTAGGTAAAGATACTCATACCTTTGAATAATCATCCAAAAGAGATGAATTATTCATGCCCTCCCACTACTTTAACATATTGAACCACAAGGATCTAAATGTACAAGCTTCAAGGGCTCTTTGGCTCTTAGATCTTTTCCAGTAAAAGACCTATCAGTCATATTGCCCACAAGGCATGACTTGCAAGGTAGTAGAGAGTCATCTTCTAACTCGCTTAGAAGTTCATTCTTGACCAATCTCCCAATCAAATTGAGATTAATATGGTCTACCTTAGAACCAAAGAAAGATATTTTCCTTTAGGAATTATATACACATTATCTAATAATATGTATTTTCTCCCACTGAGAAAAATAACTTAATGTTCCCCACTGCTATAGCTAAAATAACCTCTCTAATTTTAACTTTGAGAGTTATTACACAAGCAGCAAGTTCTTGCCAGAAACTTATTCCATTAAAAGAAGAACACACATGATTTGTGGCCCCTGAATCAAGTATTCAAGGAGAATCACTATTCTTCACTAATCACATTTTCAAGACAGGTAAATGAAAATTACGGTCTTGAACAAGTTCTCTTTTGCTAAGCAAGGTTCTATGTCATATTCACCAAGAACAATTCTTAATGAATTAAACATATGGGGCATGAGGACATTCCTCGGTTAAGAATAATCCTAGACTTATTTACCACAATTTGTCGTTTACGCTTGTTGTATTACCGTTATTTATAAAATGACGTAAGACAATACACATAAAATTATTATATAACTGCTGAAGTAACAAATTACTTGCACTATTATTTGCACTAACCCATCACAAATAATCCAATCAAATTCTGCAAAAACAAATAAGCAATCAAAGAAACACTATAAAACTATTGATTTAGTTTTCGCAACGATACTTCAAAGGTTTAGAACAACAGCCACCGAAGGGTGGTCAGTTACTCCTCCTCTGAATTAAGACAATCTCCACCAAACTCTAACACCAGAATAACTCATATTCCGTTAGCGTTTAGTTACCGTTGTTCGGTCAAGGATTAGTTAACACATTTAACTCATTCCCGTAAGTGTAACCCTCCTACTTTCTGATCTCAGAGACACGCACCAACATGCTACCGAAGGGAAAGACAACTGTTGGTGATTAGCCTAAGTGACCCTATCCTATTTAGGAGTTCACGGTGTTCTGAATCCTATGATTGATAGCGAGCATAGCTAGCTATCTTTACGTATTAAATTTAGCTAGTCTTTGATGATTATTGGCCATTTTATTGCACTTAATTGTTTATTTTGTAGGAAAGCGTTGATTAGAGTTAAAACGTGGAATACGAATTAATCAGGTGTTCGGGACGTGAAAAGATGCCAAAGAACCGAAAAGATTCAAGTAACAAGGAGCCAAGAGAGGGCATTCTGCCCATTAGCGTCGAGACGCCACTCTTGGAGCGTCTCGACGCTACGTTTCCTTAATGAGAATATGCAGCAGACTCACAGCGTCTCGACGTTGTGATAGGAAGCGTCCCGACGCTACCGCATTTCCTTTTCAGACACGCGCGTACAAGAGGCAGCGTCGAGACACTGTCTTAATAGCGTCTCGACGCTACGACGAAAATCTGCTATATAAGTTTATTTTCGATTAGGTTTTTGGGGACTTCGATTTGGGACTTCTTGGAGCCGAAAAACAGGACAGAACAGAGGCTATTGAGGCTGAAACAAAGGGAGCGAGGTGGAAATCAACCCATTGTTCGTGGGGATCGTGACGGGGACATTCGGTCTCGGCCTACAACGAGTTTAATTCTCTTTTCCCTTACTTTAGATAGTTGGATGGCTGTTTTAGACAATCGTTATATTGTAACGTTGTGTATGAGTAGCTAGGCTTTAATTCTTAGAGATTGATGTAGTCGTTGGGCACGTTATGGATTGATTTACTGTTTTTATGCTATTGATTTCATTTATGCATATGTTGTATCCTTAATGCTTTCGATTTACTGGCCATAAATTGATTGATGTTTATATTTGAATCTAACTCGGGAGAGAGAATTTAAATTAGTATTCCGTATGCATAACTAGAATTTAGCTAAAAATCGAGAGATTAAGGTTAATTCTAGAAATTGTTATAAAGGTTAGCCTTATTGCCTTGTATGTTTATTGGATTTAGATAGGGATATCAGGTTCAATTGCATATGGGAGAATCATGTATGCTCGGGAGAGATATGTGTGATTTTTGTTGCCAAGATTTATGAATCATAGTATTTGTTAATTCGTTTATTAATCCATAACTCCAATTGGTGAAATCAAATCCCTAAGACCAATTCTTCCCATCAGATTGTCACTTTTTGCTTTAGTTTTGTGTTTGATCAAATCATATTCTCATTCTATTTGATTCCCTAAATAAAATTGGTCAAAAGTATCTTTGATAATTAAAATTTGGCTAGACACCAATCCAGAGGACGACATTCGATTGCAAAATCACTATATTATTACTTGACCCGTACACTTGCGGTAAGCAAATTGCACATCAAGTTTTTGGCGCCATTGCCGGGGATTGGCATATTTAGTCAATTTTAATATCGTAGAAAAATTGTCCGGTCTTTGTTTAGGGTGTATTTTATTTTTATTGTTATTTTTTGTTATTTTTGTTTTTAGGTAGTTTGCATATTTTTTCTTTTGTTGATTGATTTCCATATTTAGATTTTCTTTTCCATATTTGTTTGATTTTTCCATTATTAGACTTTTTAGTTTTTCCCTTTTTAGAGTAGTTTTTCCTTAATTGTTAGTGTCCTTATTTGATTTTTGCCATATTTGTTTTTGCATTCCTTGTTTGTTATTTTTTTCTTTCTTTTATAGATTATGTTTTCCTTATTTAGATTCACTACTTTACTGTTCTTGTTCTTTCCTAATTTATTTTCGTTCCGTTTTGTTTTATTGTTCTTAGGTTAGGTTAGATTGTGCATGCGAAAGATTAGGGAATTGGCCTTAGTTCCCTTAGATCCAGAGATCGAAAGAACTTTCAATAGACTTCGAAGGGAAAATCAAGAAAACATCCAAATGGCCAATCCTAATCCTGAAGAACCTAAGCCCATCAGGGACTATTTTCAGTCGATCTTTCAAGAGCAACAGTCGGGGATTGTCTATGCCCCAATTAATGCTAATAATTTTGAGTTGAAAACAGGTCTCATTCAGATGGCTCGAGACTGTGCCTACAGGGGATCGCCCATGGAGGATCCAAATTCTCATCTGAAATCCTTCCTAGACATCTGTGGGACGGTAAAGTTAAATGGTGTTTCTGAAGATGTCATTCGCTTACGTTTATTTCCTTTTTCATTGCAGGACAAAGCGAGGGACTGGTTACAATCTATTCCACTTGGGAGCATTACCACTTGGGATGCTTTGGTCCAGGCATTCTTAAAGAAGTTCTTTCCTCCTGCCAAGACGGTCAAGCTTAGGACCGAAATTGGGACAACAATTCGATGAGCAGTTGTTCGAGGCTTGGGAGAGATTTAAAGAGCTGCTAAGGAAGTGCCCTCAGCACGGATACCCTGACTGGCTACAGGTTCAATTATTTTACAATGGATTAACTCCTAGCACGAAAACTATTGTTGATGCAGCTGCAGATGGGACTCTGTTGTCCAAAACTGTTGAGAGTGCTAGGACTTTGTTCGAGGATATGGCCACCAACAGCTATCAGTGGCCATCTGAGCGGTCGGGACCCAAAAAGATTGCTGCTGAAGTGTTTGAGATCGATAACGTAAGTGCACTTCAGGCCCAGATGTCTTCCCTGGCTAATGCATTCTTAAAATTTTCAGGTACAGGGAGCGTTCAAACGATCGAGTCTGCAGCTGCCCTCGCATCCCAGACTCAAGAGGAAAATCTCGAGCAAGTTCAGTATGTTTCGAATTTTAATTCTAGGGGGTATAATAATAATTCCACACCTACACATTATCACCCTAGCAATAGAAATCATGAGAATTTTTCCTATGCTAATAATAAGAATGTTTTAAATCCTCCTGGCTTCACTCCTAAACAAGAAGGTAAACAATCTTTAGAAGATCTTGTTGGAGCTTTTATTGCAGAATCAAGTAAAAGGTCAACCGAGCTTGAGGAAGCCGTGATTGCCATAAACAACACTGTCAATGGCCATTCTGCAGCCATTAAGAACATAGAGAATCAGCTGGGACAACTGGTAAGTGTTGTCAACACCATGAATAAAGGTAAAGCCCCAGTTGAACAGGAGAAATCTTCTTTGGAGTACTGCAAGGCCGTATCTGTGCATTATGAGGAGGAGACTACATCAGCTGTGAAAGAGGAGACTACTGAACCAGAGGAACTCACAGGAGGAGTTGAAGAAGGCACCACCTCAAACAAAGCTGAAAAGCTTAATCCTGAGCCTTCTATTCCTTATCCTACTGTTTTAGTTCCTAAATCAAAGAAAAAGAAAAAGTCTAAAGTTAAGTTTGACAAGTTTTTAGATGCTTTTATGGGTTTGCATGTTAATATTCCTTTTTCAGATGCCTTGGAGCAGATGCCCCACTACAGAAAATTCATGAAGGAATGACTCAACAAGAAGAAAAAGGAAAAGCAGTTGGAGACTGTATATCTTGCATCGACGTGCAGTGCTCGTGTCCAACAGGGAGTACCAGAGAAATTGTCTGACCCAGGGAGTTTCACCATTCCTTGTAAATTTGGTACTTTTTCATGTAGAGCACTATGTGATATGGGGGCTAGCATAAATATAATTCCTCTATCATTATGTAAAAAGCTTAACATAGGAGACATAAAATTTACTTCTGTTAGACTTCAGTTGGCTGACCAGTCTGTGGTTAGTCCATATGGGACTGTTGAGAATATTCTGATTAAAGTAGGTAGATTTCTCCTCCCTGTTGATTTCTTCGTTTTGGATATTAAAGAAAATCCTGCTATGCCTATTATATTAGGGAGACCATTCCTTGCTACAGGGAGGGTTATAATTGATATAGAACGCAGAGAGCTTATCATCAGAGTCCAACAGGAGAGGGAGGTTTTAAAAGCTTTTGAGGACCCCAAGAACACATCAGATACCATGTTGGTAGGATATAGGAGAGGTGCGAGGAAGAGCACCAGTGATGGAAAATCTGACAAGAGACCACCTTGATGCCTATTTGGTCAACACGTCGAGCTAATGACGTTAAACAAGCGCTTATGGGAGGCAACCCAAGTAAGTTTAGTTGTGTATTTCTTTTGAGTCTTATTTTTTTAGTTGTGTCTGTTTTGTAGGTCTTGTTTTCTTTCTCTCCTTTGCTTTCAAGCTTTCAAGTTTTCAATCAAGAAATCATCATCATTCCAGGCCAGTATTATTCACTCCTCTCATTCTTTTATTGTTCTCATGCTTGTTATGCCTTATTTTCTTTATACATTGAGGACAATGCATATTTTAAGTTTGGGATGGATTAGCATGTTTGTGGAGCCCTTAAGCATCTGAGTTCGGGCTATAGTTTTGAGCTTTCTTTGAATTATGCATATGGTTGTTTTCTGGATGCTACTTTTGCATGATTATGATGTCCTAGGATAAGCTTTCTTGTCAATTTTCAAGCTTGTGATGAGTTGTAAGCATGAGTGCCCAAAAAGGGAGACTTTTTAAAAATTTTCTAGGAGATGGCTTGCATGAGTAGAGTATTTGTCTTGGCTAGATTTGGATTTGAATGCTTAGGAGCGAATTATTTGGTTCATATGCTTGTTGTCACCTCGATAGGTGTAGGGAAGAGCTAAAAAGTTAATGTTTTGCAAATTGTGCATGTTTGATCTTGCTTAGGAGGAAGGAAAAGAATATATGCTATTTATGCTCATAAAGAAAAAAATCATTCTTGTTGTTACTGTTGAAAAGAAAATTATTATGCCATGGCCTGTGCACAGTTTGCAATGTTTAATAAAGTTTAGGCAAAAAGAGCTACCCCTGTTGTGATCAGTTAGGCCAACCAGAGAAAACTCAGGTTAAGGGTCCTTGCAATGGGTGTGTGAAAGCTAGTGCCACATTTACATGCTTAATTTAATTATTAATTATAAGCACCTAAGTATGGAGATAAACAAGCTAATTTGTTCCATTAACTCATTAGTGAAACCTTAGTGCCAGTGTAGAGGGAAGATGAGCTGAGAGTTTAATAATCCAATCCCGGGCTAGTAGAGTCTGATCTTGTTGAGTTAGATCTCGCTTGTGCAAGTTAATTTTGGAAAAAATTTAATTTGTCTCCCTCATTGGTCCTTGTGTGCATGTCTCTTGCTTGCTTGGTTATTGACTTTTGAGCCTTGAGGATTGAGTTATGATTGTTGCATCCATTCTTCCATTGTATGTTTGATTTGTAGTTTGCTCGAGGACTAGCAAAAACTTAAGTTTGGGGGTATTTGATAGCGAGCATAGCTAGCTATCTTTACGTATTAAATTTAGCTAGTCTTTGATGATTATTGGCCATTTTATTGCACTTAATTGTTTATTTTGTAGGAAAGCGTTGATTAGAGTTAAAACGTGGAATAAGAATTAATCGGGTGTTCGGGACGTGAAAAGATGCCAAAGAACCGAAAAGATTCAAGTAACAAGGAGCCAAGAGAGGGCATTCTGCCCATTAGCGTCGAGACGCCACTCTTGGAGCGTCTCGACTCTACGTTTCCTTAATGAGAATATGCGGCAGACTCACAGCGTCTCGACGTTGTGATAGGAAGCGTCCCGACGCTACCGCATTTCCTTTTCAGACACGCGCGTAGAAGAGGCAGCGTCGAGACGCTGTCTTAATAGCATCTCGACGCTACGACGAAAATCTGCTATATAAGTTTATTTTCAGTTAGGTTTTTGGGGACTTCGATTTGGGACTTCTTGGAGCCGAAAAACAGGACAGAACAGAGGCTATTGAGGCTGAAACAAAGGGAGCGAGGTGGAAATCAACCCATAATTCGTGGGGATCGTGACGGGGACGTTCGGTCTCGGCCTACAACGAGTTTAATTCTCTTTTCCCTTACTTTAGATAGTTGGATGGTTGTTTTAGACTCTAGCTATATTGTAACGTTGTGTATGAGTAGCTAGGCTTTAATTCTTAGGGATTGATGTAGCCGTTGGGCACGTTATGGATTGATTTACTGTTTTTATGCTATTGATTTCATTTATGCATATGTTGTATCCTTAATGCTTTCGATTTACTGGCCATAAATTGATTGATGTTTATATTTGAATCTAACTCAGGAGAGAGGATTTAAATTAGTATTCCGTATGCATAACTAGAATTTAGCTAAAAATCGGGAGATTAAGGTTAATTCTAGAAATTGTTATAAAGGTTAGCCTTATTGCCTTATATGTTTATTGGATTTAGATAGGGATATCGGGTTCAATTGCATACGGGAGAATCATGTATGCTCGGGAGAGATATGTGTGATTTTTGTTGCCAAGATTTATGAATCATAGTATTTGTTAATTCGTTTATTAATTCATAACTCCAATTGGTGAAATCAAATCCCTAAGACCAATTCTTCCCATCAGATTGTCACTTTTTGCTTTAGTTTTGTGTTTGATTAAATCATATTCTCATTCTATTTGATTCCCTAAATAAAATTGGTCAAAAGTATCTTTGATAATTAAAATTTGGCTAGACACCAATCCAGAGGACGACATTCGATTGCAAAATCACTATATTATTACTTGACCCGTACACTTGTGGTAAGCAAATTGCACATCAATGATCAGGCCCTCCGAAGGGATGGTTGCGCCAGGACAACCTGCAGGCGGATCATAGGACTCTCACGGTGTGAACTAGGGGTGGAGACCGAGGGATACGTTGACACGTGTCCCACTCTCACTTACTCTAGACATTTTTCCCATTCACCTTGTTATTGATCCGTGCAAACACTTTCCGAAGGGAGGCCGCTCCTAGGGCGACTCGAAGCCGAGCATGAACCTCACGTTGTGAATATAGGGACGTAGGAGCAAAACTTGATTTAAACCTCGTTTTGTAATTTTCCTCCCACTGAAAATGTCCTAAGGTTAATTTAGGGTTGTTTAACTTAGATAAAATTCGACTAAGTTAATCTATCTAAGTCTGATCCTATTATAACAATTATGGAAAGGATTCAACTGCAATGTTTAGGTGAATTAAACTTCTTTTAACAAACCCAACATTGCTAGTCAACATTACTATGGTTAATTCAACTCAAGGTTCGGGTCAGTTCCCAGGTAGGAGGTGTTCCGTAAACCGTCATCTTAAGTACCCCCAGCCTTAGACAGAACTTTACCGAGAGAGCTCCCTTATAACCACAGTAATGTAAGGTCTTTACTCTAAAGATCTAGGTGTATTAAACTCTTTTAATAAACCTAATGACATCGCATGCTAACATTTAGCTATGATTAATTCAACTCCGGTATTCCGGGTCAGTTCCCAGGTAGGAGGTGTTCCGTAAATCGTCAACTTACATACCCCCAGCCTTAGACAGAACTTAACCGGTGGAGTTCCCTTATAATCATAGTAATGTTTTTCCTACTTAGTCAATTAAAACTAATTTTAATTCTAAGTAAGAATAATTCTAATCCTATTAGAAATGTGATCTTAGATCTAATTAATTTTAAGGGCCGGTTGCAAGGATAGCAATATGAACCAAAATAATTGCAAATCTAGCAACCCACAAAAAAAAATTGCAAAAATGGCAAAATCTAATAGTTTGTGTGTTGCATTTACTAAAATACCCCTCTAGATTTTCTTTCACTGATAGAAAGTTTTTCTATCACTGATAGATTCTATCAGTGATAGAAAGATTTTCTATCAGTGATATAAATTTTCTATCACTGATAGAAAGATTTCTATCAGTGATAGAAAGTTTCCATCACCGATAGATTCTATAAATTTTCTTTCACTAATAGATTCTATCATATGATAGAAAATTTTTCTACTACTGATAGATTCTATCAGCGATAGATATTTATCTATCACTTGTTCGGTGTTCTATCAGTGTTTGGTTGTTGTTATTTGGTTTTCTATCGGTGTTTGGTTTTTGCTTTTCAGTGTTTGATTTCTATAATCGTTCGTTTTTGCTTTATTTTTCAATGCTCGATTTCACCATGTATCACCATCGCTGATAGAAACAAAAGATATTCTATCACTGATAGAAAAGTATCAATGATAGAAAGATTTTTATAACTCACGAAAAGTTTTTCTATCAGTCTCAGTGATAGAGATAGAAAGTTTTTCTATCACTCATAGAAAGATTTTCTATGAATGATAGAAATTTTTTCTATCACTCATAGAAAAAATTTCTATAAGTGATAGAAGATTTCTATCACTGATAGGTTCTATCAGGGATTGAAAGATTTTCTATCCATAGTTTTCTATCATTGATAGAATACCTTTCTATCACTGATAGAATAGTAAAAATTTCTATCAGAAATCTTTTATCACTGATAGAAAGCTTTTCTATCGGTGATAGAAAGTTTTTCTATCACTTATAGATTATATCGGTGATAGAAAGATTTCTATCGGAGATAGAAAGATTTTTATGGGTGATCAGGGATTGAAAGATTTTTTATCAAAAGTTTTTCTATGATTTTCTATAAAAGTTTTTTTTATCACTGATAGAACCAATCAGTGATAGAAATCTTTTATCACTGATAGAAAAAGTTTCTATTATCTATTAGTGATAGAAATCTTCTATTCTATCAGTGATAGAAACTTTCTATCACTGATAGAAAAATTTTCTACCACTGATAGAATCTATCAGTCATAGAAATATTAGTGATAGAAACTTTCTATCGCCGATAGAAAATTTTTCTACCACTGATAGAATCTATCAGTGATAGAAATATCACTGATAGAAACTTTATTCTATCAGTGATAGAAACTTTCTATCACTGATAGAAAATTTTTCTACCACTGATAGAATCTATCAGTAATAAAAAGACTTTCTATCAGTAAAAAAAAAAAAAGATGGGCACACAGGGGCAATTTAGGAATATAAAAAATTAATTCAAAAATTTTGCCATATTTGCAAATATTTTTAAAAATTGCTATATTTGTAATTATTTACCTTCATGTTGCCACCCATTACAATTATCCTAATTTTAAACATTTTTAAATTAATTCATTTATCCTAAGATCCTATGTTTGCATGCAATTCTTTGTTATAGGTTAATGGTTTCTATTCATTAATATTATAACTATTATAAATTTTAATGAATTAACCCTATAACATGCTACTATGGTGAATAAATTAACAATCAAATTCTAATTAATTTATAAAACCATACATTAGCATACATGACATACCATAAATATAACAATTATATTAATCTAAGGTAATGTCATGCTCAATGCAATTTAATTTCCTTTTAATTAACCTAACTCTTAAATTAATTATACAAGAGAATTAAAAATAAGCATTACCATTTTCATACATTAACATAACATTTATATTAATAGCTCATGAAAAAATAAGCATGTTAATTACTAATATAAATATAACTCTTATATTTTTAAACTAAAGTAATTTCATGCTTAATGCAAATTAATTTTCTTCAATTAATCTAACTCTTAAATTAATAACCCAAGAAAATTAAAATAAGCATTCACATTTTCATACATTAACATAACACTTTATATTAATCTCTCATGAAAATAAACAAGCATATAAAATACTTTCATAAATATAACTTTTTATATTTTTACTAAAGTAACTTCATGCTCAATGCTTCTCAATTTTCATCCATTTAATCATAAAAATTTATATTAAATACTCATGAAAATAAGCGTTGATATTTTATTTCCATCCATAATATAACTAATTATATTAATACTCATGAAAATAAATCTAAGCATGCATGCTTCATTAATATAATATAACACTTTATATTTATCTAATTAATGACATGCATAATGCTTTTCAAATTTCATATATTTAATATAAAAATTATACTAAATTACTCATGAAATTTAAATTCAAGCATAATTATCAAATATTATAACATTTATAACATAAAATTGCATGAAACATGCTTAACCTATGGTGGGATCCAGCCAAATGACATTCATAAAGCAATAAATAGCTATAAAGACCGGTATTTTGGCATCCTGGGGAAAAAATAATGAAAAATTACAATAATAATTCAAAATCTAGCCCTAAATCGCCTTGTAATTGGTCTGAACCGACCAGAACCAGCCCGAACCGTGTCAAAATACCTAAACCGGATCCAAATAGCTCAAACAGGTCAAAATTCTCCCAGAACCGGACCAGCCAACCTTGAACCGGATCGAACCGAACTCTAAAGCAACCACTTAGCAACTGGAAGCAAATTTTAAAAAACATCACATCTGTCCAAGCTCGAACTTACAACCACACAGATGCTAGACAGGCGCAAAAAACATTTATTTATTCGTAACCGTTGGAAACCTCACGCGTGATTGACCGTACTGTCGCCAGCGTCGAGACGCTGAAGGCATAGCGTCGCGACGCTGGCCCGAAAAATCTCTGTTTTGCATTCGTTCTACAGCGTCGCGACTCTAATGAGCAGGGTCGCGACGCTACGCCTCTGGACAGCGTTCTGTCCTTCGATTTAGCAGCATATCTTCTCCGATTTCAACCCCGATTCGAACACCGATCAACAAATTGATCCTAAATTTCTAGACACAGACTTACAAGACTCGATTTACAACAATTTGCCCCAAAAACATGGGCCCTTACATGATCAAATCATACAAAAATTGTAAATCTAATGCCAAAACACAAAAAGTCTTTAAGCAAACCAAACATTCATAATGCAAATCGATCCCACCAAAAACCAACGCAAATTTTGTAAAACAAAATTAAGCATACGATCGTCTCTGATACCAATTGAAGGATTTGAAATTCCTAATTCCGTTACAGCGGAAGCAATTGGACCGTTCGTAGTTAATTTTGTTTCTACTAAAATACCAATGCATTGGCAAAAGGTTAAGCGTTGAGAAACATACCTCCGTTGACGACTCTGAATACTTCAACGGATGATTCTTGTTTGCTCTGCAACAACGAAGAACACCATCATTTGATCTTCCCCACTATGATTCTGAAATTAGGAACGTAGTTGTGGGACTACCTAATCTTGAATGGAAAAACACTAGAGAGAAGTTTCTCCCTAGAGTTCTTGAGTTGAGAGAATATGAGAGGGAGGCTAGAGAGAATGCAAGAGTGCATTCTTGTGGCCTTATGTTGTTGTCCCTAAACCCTAGGTTTAGTGTTCTATTTATAGGAGAAAGACCATGAATAAAATATTCATTTAAAATCAATTATTTTCATAACTGATTTAATCTTTTCCATAATTAATCAATTCCATGACCAATCAATCCCACAATTGATTAATCTTTTCCATAAATGATTGATCACTTTCATAAGTGATTAAATTGTTTTCATAAATGATTAATTACTTCCATAAGTGATTAATTACTTCCATAAGTGATTAATCATTTTCATAATTGATTAATTTCTAACTAATTAATTAATCACCAATTAAATATCATATATTTAATTTTAGACCTTCTCTTTGTTAATTAATTAATTACCCAATTAAATATCATATATTTAATTTCAGGCCTTCAATTAATTAATTCCATAATATGAATCAAATTCATATTAAAATTTGAACTCCTTCAAATTCCCTTATATCCTATAAATTTAATATGAATCAAATTCATATTAATATTTGAACTCCTTCAAATATTTATTTCTCTCATAGACTATAGTTTAATTAAATCTCATTTAATTTAAACTAAATTGAATAATTAATTAATTCATCTTCTAATTAAATACCATATATTTAATTAGACATATATTTGAACTTTTTCAAATATATCAATCTCTCAATATAATAAAGTTTAATCTCAAATTAGACTTTATATTTTAATGCATCACTATACATTATATTAATTTGTATCTCATACAATTAACTTAATTCCCAATATGAATTTGAACTATTCAAATTCTCTCCAGATATATTTGTTCCTAATTACTCTTTACGAGCTAGCAGGGGGACCTAATGGACCTACAGATCAGAAGCTCCAATGATATGAGGTTAATAGATTAAACTCATTAATCAGGTTAACCAATTTTCATTAACTGTGGGTCATTCCACTAAAGACCCACAGCTGAACTCTTCTCACTGTAGAACATTTCTGTGTCCACGGATATAGACCTATGCCAGTAAGTCAATCCTTCACGAGTGTCTGTAATCACAGCTGGGTCAAATTACCGTTTTACCCCTGTGTTACATCTGTCTCCTTAAGTACCAGCGCTCCTCTAATGAACAACCTGTTTATGGTCCAACCATTAAACAGAAAGTCCCTCTCGGGCCAGTGAGAGGGCGGGATCCCTTTGTTCAAGTCCTGGAGTCACCACTTAAGGGAACACTCATCTACTTCTCCTATAGGTGGGAATGAGTGAATTCCATCTTGTGTTGTCATGTCCCCAGCCCCACACTCGGTCTTGTCCCCAAGAAGGTAGGCTTATTGAGTCGGCGTGCAGGCCACTCTCACCCATACTAATCAAAGGACAACCCTTCGTGAGAAGAAGTTCATGACACACTCAAGATTAAGACTGAGTTACCTAGTTCATCCTATTGAAACAGTAACCTAACTAGTTAACGGTGTTACATCTAGTGGTTTACTATTTCGTGGTCCGGTCTTATGCAAACTCATTGCATAGGATACCCCCGCTCGCATGTCTCCTACATGGACGCCTTGGATTAATACGTCTGTATCGAATACAAAGTGGGTCGTATCACATAGTGTTACCAGGATAAGGTACCCAACCTTATCCTTGTACTATAGACCTTTTAGGTTGTTACTTGAACACCAATCCCCGTATGTCCCCACATACTAGTTCAAGTCATATGTAAACAACCTTGGATCTTAGTTTATTGGATTTGGGTCAAATTGTGCAATATTTAACAATAACACTTTATTGTAGAAACTCAATTACACTTTATTGAAACAAGTATACAATTTGTTTACATTCACTATCTACGAGTTTTAAGGCATAAAACCCAACAATTGAAAGGTTAGAGGTTCAGTCCCTCATCTGATATGTGGTAAAAAAAAAACAAAAGTCATAAAGAGGCTTACATTTGAGGTTTTCTTTTCTCTCAATTTCTTTTAGTTAAAAAAACACATGCAGAGTTAGATTTGATTTGTTTTACCGTGAAGTTTTGTGTTCGAGTCTATTAGTCCTATATTTTTAATAATTAAAAAATAGAAGAGTTTTCCTATCCTCCATTATTTATTATTATTATTTTTCAATTTATCCTTTCCTCATTATCATTTGTAATTGGGCACTTGATTTTATTCATCATTAATGTTTTATCTTTGTAGATGAATTACGTAGAAAGGAATTCAAACTTTTGACATTTTAGGTGTTTTTATTTAAAAAAAAAAAATACATTTTAGGTGTTTTAAGCTTAACTAGTTGAACTTTATTCAAATTGACTTACAAACCATGGAAATTTAGGTTTATACTTTTTTTTAGTGAAATTAAAAATAAAAAATTAAAATTGATTCACTCAAAATTAAAATGATGGTTCTTTTACAAAATTATATTACAAACGAAATGGAGGGGTCATAATGTATAATACTCTAACTAATAATTAGTTAGGTATTTTTTTTTGTAAAATGATTGTTATTTTACAAAATTATATTACAAACTAGTTTGACCTCTTTATTGATGGTACATATCAATTATCGTTGAGTTATACACACTTTGACTAATCAAATAGATATTTGAGCATTAAAAATTGTTTTATAAATCCACAAGTTTTCAATTGTATGTCTAATAATCTTTGAATTTTATTAAAAATGTTTTGCAAGTCTTTAAATATTCAATTTTGTGTCTAATAGGATATTCACTTATTCATTTTTTTTTAATTCACAAACTTATTAGATACAAATTTGAAAAGTAAGATTGTGTTAACACAAAATTCAATTTGGTTTCTAAGAGGTCCTTCAATCTAAAAAAAATGTCCTATAGATCAAATATTTTTAGACACAAAATTTAAAATTTAGAAATCTACCCGATATTTTTTAAATCCAATGATGAATTAGACACCAACTTGAAAGTTTATGGATCTATGAAATACTTTTAAAATTCAAAGATCCATTTGATACAAATACAACATTTAAAGTTGAACTAAACTTATAATTTAACCGATTTTTGTAAAGAATGCATAACTCAATAATAATTGAGTTTGTATTCTTTCTTAAGATCCAAGATTCGAAACCTCATACCCTAACAAAATTAACCGATTTCTAGATTGAAATCACCTAAAACCCAATTTCCAGTTTAAGAACTTTTTCAAAATCAACCTTCCATGTCCAAAAAGAAAAATGAAAAAAAAAAAACCCAAGAAACAGACAAAAGGAAGAGAAAGAGAAAAGGAAAACACCTAACTTTCTGAATGTTTGGTGTGTTGCAGTTGCAGTTGCCTCAAAGAACACTTCATCTTCTTCATCTTCAAAATCACAGTTTTTCATCACAAAGGTGATCTTTCTCTTTCTGATTTTTCTGTTTTCTTATCTTTTCAACTCCTTATGTGTTTATGATTGTCGTTTGTATTGAATTCTCTGTATCTCACCCAACCGGCGGCTGTCTCTTCATTTGCTGATTGGATAGTTATCTTCTAAAGTATGATCGCCGATTGAATGGTTAATATCACGTATTTGTTTTGTTTGATTAGGGCATCGATTTCTGTCTTTTGATTGATCGGGCTGGTCCATTTCACGTTGATTTCGAATTCCTAATTTGATCATCTCTAATTTTCTTTTGTGTTGGATCTGGAATGAGATCGTCGAATTCAACGAAAAGGAAAAAGGATATGAGTCTGAAACTTTGAATGATAATGGGAAATTTGATTTGCCCTTGAACTTGACTTCAAGTGAAGAGTGATTTTGTCCCTATGTTTATGCACTTTGGCTTCGATTCTCTCAGTTTAAAAATATAATTACGGAGCATTCTTTCAGGCTTTTCTGCAAAATGGCACGATCAGCGCTCGATGAAATGTCTACAACTGGTGCATTTGTAAGAACAGCTTCGACGTTTCGCAATTTGATTTCACGAGATCAATCCTCCCAATTTCCACCAGAATCAGGGAGGTATCATCTTTACATTTCATATGCTTGTCCTTGGGCTTCCAGATGCCTTGCATATTTGAAGATCAAAGGGCTCGAAAAGGCGATCAGTTTCACGGTACATTTCTCGCTTCGTAGCTTAACGAATCCACGATTACTTTACTGAAAACCAATCTCTTCTTTGCATCGAACTGTTCTCTTTCTCAGTCAGTCAAACCAATATGGGAAAGAACCAAGGACACTGATGATCATATGGGATGGGTTTTTCCTAGTTCTGATACAGAGGAGCCTGGTGCTGAACCTGACCCTTTGAATGGAGCTAAAAGTATTAGACAACTCTATGAACTTGCTAGTACAAATTACACTGGAAAGTACACAGTTCCAGTAAGTTTTAGCCATGGCTGTGATCTTAATTTGAGCTTCTAAGTAGATGTTATCATGTTAAGCAGTTCTCTTAGTGTCTTCTTCATGACAGGTTCTATGGGACAAGAAACTGAAAACCATTGTGAACAATGAAAGCTCAGAGATAATTCGCATGCTTAATACTGAATTCAATGATATAGCAGAGAATCCAGATCTGGATCTCTATCCTCCTCAGTTGCAAGCTCAAATTGATGAGACTAATGGATGGATATACAATGCCATTAACAATGGTGTTTATAAATGTGGTTTTGCTAGGAAACAACTGCCTTATGATGAGGTAAGCATTCAGTTTAGAAGTTAAACAGTTTAGAGTGTTGAAATAAAATTTGATTGTTTGAAAACCCAATGAATCCAAACCAAACTGTTTGAGTTAGGTTGTGTTACAAGATTGTTCAGGTTTAGATGAGTTGAATTTTTGTTTGGTTGGTTAGGTCTATGATTTCTCTTCAAATTAGTTTTGGTTGAATTGATCTAACTTGATTTTTCTTATGATAAAATTACTTCTTCATTGACGCTTTTAGATATTTTTTTTTACTCAAAACATTTCTAACAATTTGTTGATTCATGTCTTATTCTAGTTCTAATGAGTTCGATTCATCACCTACTCAGAATCATTTAAGTTCGTCGAATTTACAACTTAAATAATTAGTTTGGATCGAAATGTTTCCGAATTCAATCCAACCTGATCCATGAACGCTCTTACTAAAAAAAGATAAATTTAGTCTAGTACCTGAAAGAGATATAAATACAAAGGAACCATTCTTCTACAGGCTGTGAAAGAGTTGTATGATGCTCTGGACAGATGTGAGGAAATACTGTCCAAGCAACGTTACATCTGTGGGAACACACTGTCTGAAGCAGACGTTCGGCTGTTCGTCACCATTATAAGATTCGACGAGGTACCGATATCAACCGAACCTGTTAAAAATGTGTTTATTTTTTCAACTTCTCTAATCCGTTTTTCTTTTTTTAAAGTTCAGGTTTATGCAGTTCACTTCAAATGCAACAAGAAACTGCTGAGGGAGTATCCAAATCTGTTCAATTACACCAAAGATATATACCAAACTAAGGGGGTAAGCAGCTCTGTTCATATGGAACATATAAAGAAACATTATTATGGAAGCCATCCTACCATCAATCCTTTTGGAATCATTCCTCATGGCCCCAATATTGATTACTCTTCTCCTCATGATAGAGATAGGTTTTCCTCATAGTTTTGCATTGTATACTTACAGTTACAAGAACTTGTGTGCTTGTGTGTTTTCTACAACTCATGATAGAGATAAAAGCGAGGTTCTCTCGAGAGTTCGGCATTTTCTTTTAGAATATTATATCACATGTGGGGTGAAAGTACGTGCCTACAACCCCTTAGAGGAAGTAGAGATGCCCGAGTCGTTGTGTTGTGAATTTTCTTGAGAGTTCTGCATTGTAAATGGAAACTTCAAAAGAGCTTTGTTGTGCTTGTGTTTGTTACTTACTCTGTAACCTCTCTGTGTGTTGAACTTGTTTGAAATTCAATAAAAATATATTTGAATAGTTGTTTTAAATTATTTCTCTGTTTTTAGTGTATCATCGTAAATAACCTGTTCTTATTAATATTTTCTAATTTTAGAAATGAAGTGTTTTTTTTAATACATATTTGTAAATAGTGATTTTTTTTTTCTTGAAAAGGCTTAAGTTACATTATTATGATAAGTCATCCAATCACATAGTAACCAAATAATTTTAAAAATAGAAATAAAATTTGTTTTGAAAATATATTTCAAACCAACCTTTATTTTCTTACCTATTCAATTACATAAATATTCATCTTTTGGATCATGAAGATTTCAATTTTATTATTTTTTTTTTTTTTTTTGTAAGTTATAGTAAATTTGAATTACTTCAAAAAAGAATCTGGGAATGTCCCAAGCTTAGGCTAGGGAAAATTATTTAATGTGATTGTCTTCTAATATTCCTGGATGTATAGTGAAAGTATAATTTTAGTAATTTTTAGTTTTTCTTCTACACATAAGGGGATATAATATTTGCTTTCTCAAATAAATTTCCCTTGGTCTGGCCATAATGTTTCAAAACTTTTTTTTTTTAATGTTAATGATATTGTACGTTGGAATAATTATTCACAAATCAACCATTTTATAAAAAAAGTTACAAACAAACTAGAAATATATATATATCATTTTTATGTAGGTGCAGTGTAACTTGTCATACTTAAATCCTGTAATTATAAATGTCGAATGTACAAATCTTTAAACTCGTCCCTACTAAGAAATTAGTCTTTATTATTATTATTATTATTATATAAAATTTAGAAATATATATCCATTGTATGGGATGATTATTACTATTTAATCAACTTCGATAAAAAAATTAATTTTAAATGAAAGTTAAGCAAGAATACAATTTTTAAAATGGTTTTTTAACGGAAAAAAAAAATGAAAAGTAAGCAAGAATACAATTTTTAAGGAGAGTTTTCATTAATTTTTGTTCCAAAAAAATCAGATGAATTTATATCCCAAAAAAGTTGAAGCAAATATGATCAACGATAACGTAATTCTACAGCTGAATTGCAGTAAGAACTTATTGTCAAAAAAAGAATTCCACTAAGAACTTGACTTCTGATTGATTTACGTTTATAATAATTCATATCTTTTTTATCTAGTGATCTAAAAAGAAAAAAAAAATCATATCAATTACATGATTGCGATCTAAAAAAATTGCGATCCTAAAACCTTCGTGGATTCTCGTTCAATCGCCGACGAAGCTCTTCCAACAACCATAAGAACTTCGAGCCTCGTTCGACGATACCAATGCCGATTTCCAGGGATCTAGGGTTTTATAATTGGAGAGAAGAGAGACAGAAAGAGAGCGAAAACTTAGCTTGCTCGCACTGCGATCTCTTGAGAGCTGTTCCGCCGCTGGAGCAGAGGCTTCGCATCGCCTCCGCCTCGTTAGGGCAAGCCGTCGCCACCAGGCACTCTGCAAGAGATCGATTCAGGTGCCGGCAGCCCGACTGTCGCGCCGGACCTTCTGGAAGTCGCTTGTGGCACTCTCGGAGAGCCTGCTCTAACCGCTCGCAGCCGCCGTCGCCGCCGAACGGAGCTTCGCCGGTAGGGAACATATCTTTCTTTCCCCTCTGGCTATCGGGTCCCACACCATTTGGGAGGGAAGAGAAAAAGCTTTCTGCAAAATTAGTTAGGGTATAAAATGATCCCTTTTTTCAGGAAAAAGAAAAGATGCACTCAAATTTACTAAATTACCCCTAGTTTTTGGGCTAAATATATGAGATTGGTCTCGAATCTTCACACCTAAGCCCCGTTTCATTTGGTTTTTTGTTTTTGAAAATTAAGCTTATAAATCTTACTTCCACCTACAAGTTTCTTTGTTTTTCTAATATATTTTTAATTTTCAAAAACCAAAAACAAAAAACCAAATGATTATCAAACATAACCTAAATTAAGAGAACTCAATGGAAAAGTTACCATGAGAGGGAACACCATTGTCGCACTAGCATTTAGCACAACCTAGCCAAAATGATCATCGAAAGAAGATATCTGGTCTCACCACCTAAATTAAAGTTTGAGAAGATAGAGAAGAGGAAAACCATGAATACGAAGGTTACGCTCCTTCCATAAATGGTAAATAACTGCATAAACCAGTTACCCTCAAAATTCTACGACCTAAAGATTTACCTGCACTATAATGATAAGTTCAGTCAAACTCTGTAGACCAAGAAGCTATCTAATAGGAAGATCTATCCCAATGATCACAAGATTCAATTGCTCCTCGCTCTACACAAGACTTTTAACAGGAAAAGAAAAAATTTAATACATCCAAGACTAGAATTTATTGAGAATTTCCATTAAGATTTATTTATTTTTAAACAAGACAATTTTATTAAAACGCTCCAAGGGCTAATAAAGAACGGTCATAATCGACCAAATCACAAATCCAACTCGAAAAATTTTTCGTCCATGTCTCGTTTAACTCTAACACTCTAGTTCTTTTAGCTATGCTATCCATTACTCTATTACAATGTCTTGAAATATATGAAAATTGAATAAATTCAAAAGAAGGTAGCAAGCTTCAAATGTCTTCCTAATAATGCCTCCATACTGGCCTATACTTCAGACTTTTTGAGTATAAAATTTATGGCCAACACACGGTATGTTTTAAGATTTTTTTTACTATACTTAAATTATTGTTTTATCAATATATTTGGACACATAGTCAATTTGAGCATAGTTAAGTGAATAAAACATTTATTATTGTCATCCCAAATAATGAGGACTTGATCTCCTTATATCACAATGGTAAAATTAAAAGAAAAAAAAAAAGAAAAACATATTTGAGCACATACTAAACAGAATCTGACTCTTCTATTAACAAAGTTCATTTTTTCTAAATCATGTGCCAAAATAGATATAAACAAAATAATTTTGATGACATATTAGCTTTTTGGTAATAAGAATATTTAAAAGTGTATTTTGGCTTAAAATTAAAAGGGTTTAATTAAGAATTTTTAATCTATTAAAGGAAAATTGAAAAGTTTAAAAGATTAATAATGAAATTGAAAACTCCCAAAACATTAAGGATTGTTTGGTATATTTAGGGTTCGTTGGATAACATTTCTGTTGGCCCCGTTTGATAACGTTCTCGTTTCCTGTTTCTCGTTTCTCGTTTCTTGTTTCCTGTTTCTTGTTTCTTGTTTTTTAAGAAGTAGAAACAGAAATATGTTTGATAACTATTTTTGTTCCTTGTTTCTCTGAAAAAAGAAACAGAAACACAAAATGTGTTTGATAACCGATTCTTGTTTCTTGTTTTTTTAGTTAAAATAAAATTTAGTACATATAACATAAAAATATATTAATTTTCAACGATTATTTTTTTATTTCTCATTCTTCTTCCTCATCACTACCACTATTGTTACCAATCACCCACCATCGATCATCGACCATCGCTACCGACCTTCGACCATTGAGCGAATGCAGACAGTCAGCGGCGAATGCTGGAAAAGTCGTTGGCACGTGGTGGCGGTTGTCGAAAATAAGAAAAAAAGAACAAGTTTCGGTCGACGACGATAGTGGCAACTGGTAGTCGGAGGTCGACGGTGGCATCTGGTTGTCACAGGTCGACTGTAGCAACTGGTCGACGGAGGTCGGTGGGGTCAGTCGGCGAAGACCGATCAGCGGAGGTCAACCACGACCGGTAGTCGGAGGTCGACGGAGATCGGCGCTGCCCAGTAGTCAGAGGTCGACGATAGCTGTCGTTCAGCAGAGGTCGGTGGCACCTGATAGTTAGAGGTCGACGGCGCCCAGTAGCCGAAGGTTGACAATAGTCCAAGATCGATGGTGGCAGTCGGTCGACGAAGGTCAGTAGTCAGAGGTCGACGGTAGCGGTTGGTCGGTGGTTGACAATGGCGATCGATCGACATATGTCGGTCAGTAGAGGTCAGCAATGCCCGATAGTCAGAGGTCGACGGTGGCAGTCGTTCGATGGAGGTCGGCGGCTGTCAGTAGTTAGAGGTCGACAGTAGTGGCTGGTCGGCTGCGCCCAATAGTCTGAGGTCGACAGTAGCGGTCAGTCGGTGGAGGTTGGTCAACAGGTCAACGACGCTCGATAGTTAAAGGTCGGCGGCGCCAGGTAGTCGGAGGTCGACGGTAACGGTCTGTCGGTGAAAGCTGGTTAATAGAGCGGGGGTCAACAGAATCGTCGATCAATGGTGGCCAATAGTCGGAGGTCGACGACTGCGGCCAGTCGGCGGTGGTTGGTCGACGGTAATAAGAGGTTGGTGGCTCCTGGTAGTCAAAGGTCGACGGTGGCAGTAGTTCAATGGTGGTCGGCGGTTGCCGGTAGACAGAGGTTGACGGTAGTGGTAGGTAGGCGACACCCGGTAGTCTGAGGTCGATGGTAGCTGTCAGTCGGAGGAGGCTGGTAAGCGGGGTCGACGGCGGGCGGTATTTAGTGGTTAACGGTGGCAGTCGTTCGATGGAGGTTGGCTACTACCGCTAGTCAGAGGTCGATGGTAGTGGCAAGTCGGCGGCGTCATGTAGTCTGAGGTCGACGGTAGTGGTCAGTCGGCGGAGGTCGATCAGTGGAGGTTGATAGCGGCCGGTTGTCGGAGGTCGACAGTAGCGGTCGACCACGACCGGTAGTTGGAGGTCGACAACAACCGGTAGTCGGAGGTGCACGGTGGCAGTCGATCGGCAGAAGTCGACGACGACCGATCGACGGTTGCGGTCGGTTGTGGCCGGTAGTGGGAGGTTGACGACGGCGGTCGGTCGACGGAGGTCGGTGATGATCGGTAGTTTTAGGTGGACGGTGGCGGTCGGTTGGTGGAGGTCGACAACAACCAGTAGTCGAAGGTCGACTGTGATGGTCGGTCAGCGGAGGTCGACAGTGGCTAGTAGTCGAAGATTGACAATGGTGGCCGGTCGACGGAGGTCGACGACGACCAGTAGTCGGAGGTGGATGGTGGCGCTCGGTCAGCGGAGGTCGATGGTGGCCGATCGTCGGAGGTTGACGGTTGCGGTTGGCCGCGACAGGTAGTCGGAGGTGGACAGTGGCAGTTGGTCGGTAGAGGTCGAGGCGGTCGGTTGTCGGAGGTCGACGGTAGCGATCGATCACGAGCGGTATTCAAAGGTTGACGATGACGATCTGTCGCGCGAAGGGCGGTAGTCGAAGGTTGACGGTAGCAGACAGCCGCAACCGATAGTCGGAGGTCGACAATGGTGGTCGGTCGACGGAGGTCGGCAACGACCAGTAGTAGAAGGTGGTCTGTGGCGGTCGGTCGGTGGAGGTCGGCGGTGGCCGATAGTCGAAGTTCGACAAAGGCGGTCTGTCGACGACAACTAGTAGTCGGAGGTTGACAATGACGACTGGTCGGCGACGATTGATAGTCAGATGTCAACGATGGTAGGCGGTAGTCTGAGATCGAGGAGGTGATAATAAAAGGAAAAAAGGAAAGAAATAACACAAATAATAAAAAAATGATCAAGGAATTAACGAAAAAAGAAAAAAAAAAAGAAAACGAAATAACGAAAAAAAATTAAAAAAAAAAAAAGACGAGGAAGTGGTTAAAAAAATAGAGGAAGAGAAGAGATTGGTGTAAGAATGGGAGGGAGAGATGGATACATGCATGAAAGAGAGAAAAAAAAAAACAGAAACAGAATTTGAGAAACAACATTTTGTAGTTTCTCAAATTTGGCTTCTTTTTTAGAAACGTTTCTAGAAATTTAGAAACAAGAAACAGGGATGAGTTATCAAGCAAGTCTGTTTCTTAAAAAAGGAGAAACGGGAACAAGAAACAGGAAACATCAAACGAGCACTTATTTCCTGTTTCTTGTTCTCATTTTCCATTTTTTAAAAAACAAACATATTTGATAATTCATCCCTATTTTTTTGTTTCTAAATTTCTAGAAACGTTTCTAGAAAAGAGGCAAATTTTGAGAAACTTCAAAAAGTTGTTCCTTAAATTATGTTTCTGTTTTTTTTTTTTTTTTAAATCTTTTGTACATGTATCTATATCTCTCTCCCATTTCTACATCCATCTCTTCTCTTCCTCTCTCTATTTTTTTTATCACTTCCTTCCTTTTTTTTTTTCCCTCTTTTTCATTATATTTTTTTCTTTCTTGTTTTTTTTTTTTTCGTTTTTTTGTTTTTTCTTTCTCTTTCATTTTTTTTTATTTTTTTATTTTTTCTATTATTTCTTTCCCTATCATTTTTTTTATAATTTTTTTTATACTTTTCATTAATGAGCTTTTAGTTATTATTATTTTTTTATTTAAAGGAAAAGTAAATTTTTGGTCCCTGGGGTTTGGGATAGATTTTATTTTGGTCCGTGAGTTTTCAAACTTGACAATTTAGCCTCTGAGGTTTGGATTTCATTTCATTTTGGCTCCTCCATCCAATTTTCCATTCATAACTAACGAATTGCTGATGTAGCACTAATTTTTATTAAAAAATATATATATTTTTTTTTAATTTTTAAAAGGAAAATATATTAAAATAATAAAAATATTACTATTTTTTTTATTTCTTCCTCTTATTATTCCTTCTTCTCCTTCTTCTTCCTCTTCACCACTACCACCATTGTTACTTACCACCCGTTGTCGTTGCCGTCGACCTCCACTGACTGGTCGCTGTCATCAACCTCCGCCAACTGACCGTCGTCGCTGTCGTCCTTTGCCGGCCGCCGTTGTCGACCTTCGACTACCGATCACCGTCGACGACTTTTCGACACTTTTTTTACAACTCTTCTGGTGACTTTTCTGGCCATCGCCTGTGATAAGAATCATGGTGTTCCAAATGCTTGCATTTTGAAGACATATTTGTTATTTTAAGTCATCAACTTTTGTTTGTAATTTTTGAACTTTTGGGCTTCCAAAATATGGTTTCAAAGTTAGAACTCAATTGTGGGGAGTTACTAAGTAGGCCAATTATGGTCATTAATAGTTGTAAGTTTTAGGGGCAACCAGCTAAATGGCCATTTTAAAATAGTTATTTGAAAAAGAGTCATTCGTGTTTTCATTTTGAGATATGGCCAAAAGCTAAATTTAGTAAATTTTTTTGGCAACAAAGTGGACGTAAATACCCCACCCAAATCTTAATTCAAGAATAAATTAAATTAAAATAAGGGACAAAATCTAAGATTGTTACATATTAATTCAACAACCAAATTAATAACAAACCTACAAATTAAACAAATAAATCTGGAAAATTAAATCTGGAAAATTAAAATTGAAACAACAGATTCAAATCAAATTCAAACGGGAGAAAAAAAATCCTGGACGGCCAAAAACATTAACCAAAACGCTACTTTGGGGATGAAATAAAACATGAAAGCAATAACAAATATGTGGAAACATACTTGTGATATGAATAATCTTTACAGTTAGTAACAAAATGTATAAGAATGACCCTAACCGAAATCTAAATCCATATTATTTAAATTAAATATACTATAAAAAAAAAAGGAGAGAATCTAGGATTTACAGGTTAATTTAATGTGAAATTCAATAAAATAATTTCAAAATAAGAAGGATAAGTCTAATATTAATTTATCTTAACAGTATAATTTGAAAACAAAAATTTTAATTAAGAAATTTGTTACTAAATTCAAATCACGATTTATGGAGAAAAAATAGGAGAACATAACAAAATTCGATAAAAAAAAAAAATCAGAATTCATCAAGCAAATGGAAAAAATTGAAGAAAAATCACTGTAGTTGTGATCTTTGTTTAATCAAAATTACAGTGTGTATGAAAACAGGTAAGGGTTTCTTCTAAAAATTATTTACTTTTGTAGGAGACAGAAGATTCAAAGGCGATTGAGACTGATGCAGAAGAAAGTTCAAATGAGCTTTCAACAAATGAAAAGAATAACTCAGGTGAACGAAAACATGAAAGCAATAATCAATCTGAACGCTTACTTTTTGAGTAACAGAAAACATGAAAGCATTAACAAAAATGCTGAAATATACCTATGATCAATAGCTTTACAGAAGGAACGACAGAGACCAATAATCAATCAGACCGGTTGGAAAAGACGATGAAGCAATCTGGTTTGTTGATTACAAAATAAAAGTCTACTGGAAAAGACGATGAAGCAATCTGGATTTGAATTTCAAATGATAAGAGATAATATAAATGTTGTAACTAACCATTGCTTGGTTCATGGGATAATTGGTTTTTTTTTTTAAAAAAAAAAATTAAATGGCTTCCTCAAATATAGGGTGGGGCGTGAAAATTAACTTAGGAGTATAATTGGAAGAATAAAACAAGTGAAAATAGGTTAAAAATACGGTTTGACCATTTTTCATTAAAAAATACGGTTTGGCCATTTTTCGAAATTACCCTGTAATTTCTGGCCATTTCTGAGGATTTCCCTAAGTTTTATTTTGGAGAATTGAAGGGTTGGGGGTTTCATTCACAGAAAGGCTGTAAAAAGCCACATTCTAGCAAGTAAAACACATATTAAGATGAATGAAATTTGATCTCTCATGTTTGAGACTTTTCTTAGAAATCCCTTGCATGTTGAGCCATTCAATCCAACCTTGATCACGTTTGATTGTGGCAATCTAGAACAAGATTTCCAATCTTGCTTCTAGATCTTTGATCATAAGAGGTAATCGATTTCTAGCATTTTCTCTTGGTTGATTCTAATTTGTGTAAGGAGGTGCTAATTTCTTTGATTCAAGGGTTCTTGCTCCACAAAAGCTTGGATCTTTGGACTGAGAATTAGAGTTGCCTTATCATTTGCGACGACGACGACAACTATTTTAGTGACCAATTTTTTTTTCTACTTTTCTTCTATTTTTTATTTATTTTTGTTTTTTATATTTTCAAAATGAAAATAAGAAGAAAGAAGAAAAAAAGGAAAATTTTTCGATCATCGTGGACGTTGATGGCGACGACCGATCGTCGGAGGTCAGCTGCAGCGGGTGGTCGGTAACAATGGTGGTAGTGGTGATTGGTGAAGAGGAAGAAGAATGAAGAGGAGAAGAACAAGGAGAAGAGGGAGGAAGAAGAAGGAGAAATAAATAATAGGAAAAAATACACTTTTAGTCTCTAAGGTTTGGGTTAGGTTTCATTTTGGTCCCCCAATTTTCAAACTCAACAATTCAGTCTCTGAGGTTTGGATTTTGTTACACTCTTGGTCCCTCCATCCAATTTTTCGTTAAAACCTAACGGTTTGCTAACGTGACTCTATTTTTTTATTAAAAAAATATTTTTTTTAAAATTTTAAAATAAAATAAAATAAATTAATTAAAATATTATTATTATTATTATTTTTTTCTTTATTACCCTTTCTTCTTCCTCTCCATTATCCTTCTTCTTCTCCATCTCTCTTCTTCAACCCTAACTCTACCAATGCCGGCCACCGGCTGGCGGCAAACTTCTTCTTCTCCCTTCTTCTTCTCCCTTCTTCCTTTTTGACCTCCCCTCCATTGTCTTTTTTTTTTTCCAACCACAAGAGAAAGCCGCTCATTCCACGCCCAGAACGACGTCGTCTTCAAGACCGTCAACTCCATCTTTCTCGACCCCTTCGAAACCACCACCACTTTTCACTCTTCACTCTTCCCCAACTCCTCCACAGCCAACTCCACGGCGATAGAGTCTGCCGCCTGCGAGATCCGAGAGGCTCTTCTTCAACATAGATTCGCGGATTCGATCAACCTCTCTTAAAACCCAGATCTGTGCATAGTGAAGGTGGGTTTTTCCAGATCTGTGCGTAGCAAACAGAAGGCGCATGACAACAGATTTTAGGCGTGTTTTGCAGCAGTTTTAGGTTCTGGCGAGTGGGTTTCAGGCGCGGATTTCAGGTTTCTAGCGAGTGGGTTTTCAAGCACGTTGCAGCAGTTCCTTCGGCGGAAACGTTTTCAAGCGAGTTTCATGTTTTTTTTTAAAAAAAAAACATAAAAATTGGAGAATAAAGAAAAGAGAAGAAGAAGACAAGAGAAAAAAAAATAATAAAATTGGTCGCCGGTCGCCGACCGGCGAGCAGCTGGGTCAGGGAAGGAATGAGATTTTAAGAAGAAGAAAGTGGGTTACGGAAAAGATGAAAAAAAAAGAAGAAAGAGAAAGAATAATTTAAAAAATTATATTTTAATTTAGTTAATATTCTTTTATTTTTAAAATTTTTTAAAAAAGAAAACAATTTTTTTAATAAAAAAATAGATCCACGTCAGCAAACGGTTAGTTTTTAACAAAAAAAAAAAAAAAAAAATTGGATGGAGGGACCAAGAGTGTAACAAAATCCAAATCTTAGGGACTAAATTGCTGAGTTTGAAAACTAAAGGACCAAAATGAAACCTAACTCAAACCTCAGGGACTAAAAGTGTATTTTTCTCAATTTATTTATTTTTTTTATTTTGTGTTGGAGCTGAATAAATACTATAAACTCTATATAATAGTTTTATATTTATTTTAATTTATGTTATATATAATTTTCATATTATATGTACTAAATTGTATTTCAACTAAAAACAAGGGACGAGAAACAGTTATACAGTTATCAAACACATATCTGTTTCTGTTTTTTTTTTTTTTTTTTGGAGAAACAAGAAACATAAGTAGTTATCAAACATGTTCCTATTTTTAGTTCTCACAAAAATAAGAAACAAGAAACAGGAAACAAGAAACGAGAACGTTATCAAACGAGTCTTTAGCTTTTTCTTTTTTCAATATTTTTTTCATTTTTTTAATAGTATGGTACTCAATTGTGGGAATAGAAACTGGAATCTTCATTACTTAAACAACTAAGCTATTATGGAAACTCGAATTCACGTTCCTTTCATATATTATATTCTTCCTCTTCTTCACATTTTCTTTTGTCTCCTTTCAAAACTTCAATGACAGGAGGTTCCACCCCAACTTGAGTTTCTATTTAATTTGAGAAGAAACATTTTTTTTTCCGATTTGAAAAGAACCTTATTTTGGATTTAGAAAGGATTATTATTTATTATCTAGGTATTAAGATGCATGTTAACTTAAGCATAGGTTCAACTTGTTAGGGATCCAAAGATAAGACATGTTCAAATCTCCATTCTCACGTCTTTGAAACAAGAAAAATATATATTAAGCATGTTATTTTATTAGTTATATATTAGTATTCATAGCATATACGAATAAACATAATCTTCTTCTAAAAAAACACATAATCTAAAATTTAAGGTTAATAATTGAAATTTTTTAAATACGTTAAAAACCATATAAAATAGGCACAATACTCGCCAAGTTTAGTGACTAATGCATGATTAACTTATTTCTAATAATAGAAAAATATAAGGAAAAAATAGTTTAACACTTAGATCCCGTTTGATAACGTTCACTACTCCCACCTATTAAGTTTCTTTGTTTTGTTTTATACCTTCTTTTCTCATATTTTCAAAAACCAAGTAATGTTAAAAAAAAAAAAAGTAGTTTATTCAAATTTTTGTTTTTATTTTTTGAATTTAACTAGGAATTCAAATGTGTCCTTAACAAAAATGAAAACTATTGTAAGAAAATTGGGAGGAAACAAGCATAATTTTCAAAAATCAAAAACTAAAATCCAAATAGGCTATCAAATGGGGCCTTAATTTTTGGAAATTTCAATGTTTTAGGTGTTAGGTTTAAGTACTTATTTGACTTCTTGGTTTTGTCGATGGAACATTACTTTACAGCACACCATTAAGATGTTGGCAACGACTCAGAGAAAAAGGTAGAAAATTAGATTTCTTTTTCTCTCCTAATTATCAATATTTTAAAGGTGATGTGTAAAAAGGTACGCCTACATACACACCAATATGCAATCAAGAACTGGTTTGTTTGGATATGTTAAAAAGTATTTTTCAGGGTTAGGCCTTGAAAACTTTAAACTTTTTTTTTTTATAAGCTTATTATTTGGGTGGTTTGGAGGTTGAATTTTGAGTGATTTTTAGTATAGTTCATATTTGATAGGCACTTTTCTACCCTTCTGCTTAAACTCTTTCTCATTTTCACATATTCAACCCTAATTTTATGTCCAAACACCTGTAACAAACATTTCTATCAACATTTTCATAAATTGAAAGAGGAATCATTTATCCATTTAACCACGTTTTGTGATTCTCATAACTTTTTTCAAAATACACACATCTATCGACATCGACATCGACATCAACTCCGACATCGACGTTTCATCTCGACATTTTAAACTCCTCAGCTTTATTTGACATGTGATAGACAATTAAAAAAAAAGTTGTCCAAATGCAAAGAATACAAAGTACAGACTAGAGATGAGAAGACAAAGAGATCAGAGAGAAGGGATTGTACCCTAATTAATTAATATGGTTTGTTTGTGTGTGTTTGTGAATAATATAATATATATATATATATATATATAATCTTCTTCTTCTTCCTTCCAACTAGTTCTGCTTCTGCAACTGAATCAGTACTACTTTGTTTTCCGCCATTGCTAGGCTCCTACTGCTTTCTCTTTTTCTTTTAAAAAATAACAAAAAATGGTAGAAACAAATGTACAGTTTATTACAATATTGAATTGATGTGATAAATAAAGTTAAATTATAAATTTAGTTTTTAAATTTTTAAAATTGTGTCTAATTGGTCACCAAGTTCTAAGAATTGTTTAATAGGTCATGAACTTTCGATTTTGTATCTAATAGATCATTGATGAGTCTAGACACAAAAAGAAAAAAGTTGAGGTCTGAATATTAGACATAGAATTCAACTTTGTTTCTATAATATCCTTGAATTTTAAAAAATATTGAACAAGGTTAAAAACATGTTGGACATAAAATTAAAAAAGTTTATAGATTTATTAGACACATTTGATGTTAAAGGACTTCATAGATGCAAAATTAAATGTTAGGACTTCTTAAAATTTAAATTTTGTATCTAATAGATCATTCACGAATCTAGACACAAAAAAGGAAAAGAAAAAAAGTTGAGGTCTGAATACTAAACATAGAATTCAATTTTGTTTCTACGGTATTCGTGACGAATTTTAAGAAGTATGGAACTGGGTTATAAACCTATTGAACATAAAATTAAGAGTTTGTAGATTTATTAGTTGACACATTTGAAATTAAGGGACTTCTTAAATACAAAATTAAAAGTTAGGAGATAGGGTAATTTTCCCTATAAATAATTAAGTGGAACTGTGGAAGAGGCATCTGCTAATTAACTTTTAATTTTGTCTGGTTTTGTATGTATTTTCTCTGTGCCTTCTTTTTACAGGTTTGTCTCTCTCTGCTGCTATTTTGATTTGTGGAATGTGGATGCTGCTGCAAAGTTGAGACAATTCAGACCAGACATGGATGATGTAATGTGTGAAAACTTCTATAGAGAGAGAGCACATTGACTTCCATTTTTTATATCTTGTGTCTCCTTGAGAGATGTGAAAACTATTCTAAGGGCGTTTACATCTTTGAACTTGGATTTAGTACAAAAAAAAGTTGGCCTAGTTCATGATCGGTGAGAAAAAAGATGTCTAGTAGGCCTAGTGTCGTCGGAAAGGTTCGACGGGACTAGGAGAACAATGTCCGAACATCGCGATGATGCTAACCATATGAAAACTTTAGGAGAGAAGGGATTCCTTTTCATTCCATGTCTTGGTTTTGCTCTAAGATAATAAAAATTTCAATAGAGTGAGAGAGGGGAACCTATCTAACGAAATGAAAACTTGAAAAGGGAGAACATTCAGGTTCCATTTGATAGTCATTTGGTTTTTGAAAATTAAGATTATAAACACTACTTCTACCTATAGTTTCTTTGTTAGGTTATGTATTTTCTTCCATGTTTTTCAAAAACCATGTCGAATTTTGAAAACTAAAAAATGTATTCTAAGCTCCCGTTTGATAACTATTTGGTTTTTGAAAATTATGCTTGTTTTCTCCTAAATTCCCTGCCATGACTTTCATCCTAGTTAAGGTTGCATTTGAATTATTCCTAGCCAAATTTTAAAAACAAAAACAAGTTTTTGAAAACTACTTTTTTTTTGTTTCCAAAATTGGACTTGATTTTTGAAAACAAGGTAGAAGATTGATACTAAAATTAACCAAGAAACTTAGGTGGAAGTATGTGTTTATAAGCCTAATTTTCAAAAACCAAAAACCAAAAACTAAGGCCCCGTCTGATAACCATTTGGTTTTTTGTTTTTTAAAATTAAGCCTATACACACCTACTTCCACCTATAAGTTTATTTGTTTTAGTATCTACATTCTTTCTTGTTTTCAAAAACCATGTCAAATTTTGAAAACAAAAAAAAAAAAAAAATAGTTTTCAAAAACTAGTTTTTGTTTTAGTATCTACATTCTTTCTTGTTTTCAAAAACCATGTCAAATTTTGAAAACAAAAAAAAAAAAAAAAATAGTTTTCAAAAACTAGTTTTTGTTTTTAGAATTTAGCTAGGAATTCAAATGGATCCTTAACAAAGATGGAAACCATTGTAGGAAATTTGGAAGAAAACAAGCATAAATTTCAAAAACCAAAAACAAAAAACCAAATGGTTATCAAACAAGGCCTAAATGGTTATCAAACGGAGCCAAAACTATTGTAAGTAAATTAGGAGAAAACAAACATAATTTTCAAAAACCAAAAAACAATAAACCAAATAGTTAGCGAATAGGGCGGAATAATTCCAATTCTCCTTATCTTGGTTTTGCTTTAAAGATGAAAAATTCTAAATGACTAAGACAAAGATGAAAACTTGAGGTGGAAGAGCATTGACTTCTCCTGATATCCCAATATCTTGGGTTGCAAATTGAAGATGAAAAACTTGAAGAGAGAGAAAGCATTGGACTTCCATCTCCATATCTTTGTTTTCCCTTTAAGATGAAAACTTCTAGAGAGAGAGAGAGAAAGAGAAGATCCCAATTGTTAAAAACTTAAGTAGAGATCATATAAAGAGGATTATGTTGACTTCCATTTCCATACACATCTCTTGTGATTTCCTAAAGATATAAAAAGTTTTCCATTTCACATCTCAATAATTTCCCTTCACCTTCCCATGTTTATTTGGTTGAAAATTTATATCAAATTGCAAAAACAAATGAAAAAACAACATATAAAATCTAAGAAAACCTTTCCAAATAAGCACTTAAGGAAAAACAAAAACAAAAAAAACAAACAAACCAGAAGAAATTAAGCACACTTCATCTATGAAGGATGAGCATTATAAGAATAAGCTTCATGAATAGAAAAGAAAAGAAAAATTATAATTAATTAACAAATGTAGAGGAAAAAGAAAAAAGAAGTTTATGTACCTGAAATGAAGAAATTAAGAATGCATGGCAGCCATTGTTAGATGAAGTGTGCTTGAATTTGTTGGTGAATGAGGGATTGAAGCTGCAAGAATGACCTTGATTTTCAAACACAAACCCTTAAAAAAAAAAAACAACAGCATCAAGATCCAAAACCCATTTGCTTTTTGATCCAATACTTGTTGCAAATCAAAAATCTCTAAAAGGATTAATCTGCAAAATAAGATCATGCTGGCAGCTTCAACCTCTCAAACCAACATATAATCCCCAAAATCTCAACCATCAAGAGAGAGAGAGAGAGAGAGAGATTTGTTTGGAAAAAAGTAGAGTTTGAGATCCAAAAGGCTAACTAAGGATTTTGGCAAAGAAAAAGGGATAGAGCCAATATATTATTGTATGTTTAAATTTAATTTAATTAAATTTGAGCACTTTTTTTAAAAAAAAAAAAAAAAAAATCTAGAGAGAGAGAAATGAATGGTCTGGTTTTGGTCCTTTTACAGCTATTGATACTGACTTATTGCTCTCTCTCTCTCAATATCAAAGTCTTTCATGAGGGTTTTGCTTATTCAAATGCTTCCACATTAATTAAAGCTCAAATCAAGAGGGGGACCATTTCTCTCACTCAACCGAATTTCTTCGTCGACAGCATTCAAAGTTTGAATCTTCATCCTTACACTTGTAATGTTATATATATATTTATTGTTATAGGTAATTTTGGACCACCCCGATGTACAAAGAACTGATGAGGAAAACCCGACATGAGCCCAAAAATAGGATTGGAAGATGGACCCCGAAGGCGAAACAGGCCAAAAGGTTGGGTAAGGTCAGAGAGACCAGGCCTTGGCCCGACCCATATGATCAGCCTCAGCCTGAGGCCGAGGCAGACAGACTTGGTCCACGCGCCGAGGCCGACCACTCGACCCACTTGCGTGGGCCAAGTCCGTCCGCCTCCGTTCGGTCCTTGCTACCTACCTAGTTTCCCTGGTTCCACCTGTTTCAGCCCGAAACGCCTCCGAATGCCTAAAAACCTAGAGCAAGAACAAATATTTAAACCCTTTCTTCATCACTGAAGAAAGGATCCTGAAACTCATTCTCTACACTCTCATCTTGCTCTCTTCCTTCAGCTTTTCTGACTTAAGCATCGGAGGCGGTGTGACAAGCACCACACCAGTGTGCAGGTTTTTCTGTCTTGTAGGCCACGTCTTCCCCCTCAAACAAATTCACCGTTGGTAGCACGTGAAGGTCATGTGAGTTCCTCATGTCCAGATTTTGCCATCAACACACATACATTTCCAAGTTTGAAAGTTCAAATTTTCAATTTCTTTCTCTTTATACTTTTTTTAAGAAAAAAATGTCTATTTTTTTTCTTATATTGAACAAAAAAAGGAAAAAAAAACAATTTCTTATTCTTCTTTGAAGCATGAAAAATATTAGGAATTTACAGCCCTTTCTATATGTCATTTATGAAGAATTAATCTTTTCTAGTTATTACTCAAAATAATACAACTTATAAATTCCCCTCAACTACCTTATTATTTATGAACATATTTATGTACATAAATTGAGCTTAAAGAAAAAGAAACATATTTTAAAGTCTAAAGAAAAAAGAAAATTAAAGCTAGCTGTGATTTGTGAATATGACCTTACGAACAGCAGGCCTAGCTAGCTAGCTTTGATAATCAAAGCATAAGCTAAACACCTCAATAATACACCAATATTGTCTTTATTTCATATTAAATGTCTACATTTTCACATCATTTTTATTTTATTATTATTTTCTTTTTTGGGTTGGATTGGGAGCTGATTATAATGAAATATTTCCCAATAAAAGATAATGAAACCCTAATTTCTATACTTTGAAATGTCAATCAATCAAATTTTCATAAAACCCTAAATGAAAAGTTTAAATCAAAATGTATTTAGTAATTATAATTATGATTATTACTTATACACAATACTTTTTATTTTTAAAAAATGGATTCATATCATATATTTAATTAAAATATGAGTTAGAGATCACAAGATTATTGGTTTTCTTTCTTCCAAGTTGACAACCAGATGAAAAATATATATAACGGAAAAATCACACAACTTATATATCTAATCAATCAAAGAAAATTTTAAGGACAAAAATATGGAGCGAAAAGAAGGATAGTTTTGAAATTTAAAATAATATTCATTCTAGGATAATTTTGAAATTCAAAATATTATTCATTCTAATTTTTTTTTTAATCATTTAACCAAAAAAAAAACACTCGAAAATCATCTTCCAAATAAGCTTGGCCAGAAATCAAACTTAGAGTGATTTTTTTTTCTTTTCAAAATCACTTATGTACCATTGTCAAACATTACTAACCGAAAAATCACTTTTGAACATGTCCTAACATTAGGTACTTAGGTTTAATTTATTCTCAGCTTCGTAGAAGTTTCAATTTTAATTATAATAAAGATTACCTTAACAAAAACCCTATTAAGACTTTTTTTTTCTAAAACAAATGAAATGATTTGAAGATAAGATTGAAATTTTCACAACATTAAATATATAACATATATAAATGAATTAGAAGGGGGGGGGGGGATTGGCATTTGCATAGGGTAGCTGAAAGGGCAGTGGCCTACAAAAAAAAAATGGTAATTAAAAAAACAGTTGCATAATTTAATGGTGAGAATTATAAGGCAATGAAGATAAATGGGCAAGTTGGTGGAATCAGTTGAGAGGGGCAGGTGCTGCTCTAAACTTTGTCCTTAGCTTTGGGAGGTTCCTCTGTCTTTTAGTTTTAGGTCACTGCCCTTGATTTGGTTGACAAACACAATGGCATATGGACAAATTTCCTCATTCAAGGACCACAATGCAATTACTTTTCTTTACACAAAAAAAAAAAAAAAAACTATATTATTATTTTTTTAAGTTATCAATTTGATTAATTTTGATTACATTGTCACATGGTTTTGCTTTTTTAACTTTATCTCTAAGAGCTTTGTATGATCTTGATTTGATTAAGAGAAAGGTCCATGTGTGGTTGTGAATATTTTGAACTAATCCAAAATTAATCCTATTTATTTTGTTTTGTTTATTGGAGTTTAATATAATAATTATTTGAGGATTGGAATTAGAGTTTTAATTTAATCTTTATCATTTGAGTTTAGCTTCAATTTGATTCCTATGATTTTAAAAGTTTTAATTTTATCTATTTAATGTTGAGTTTAAATTTTAGGTTAAATTACAAGTTTAGTCCCTAAACTTTCAAGGTTGTGTCAATTTGGTCTCCATCTGAACTTGCCAAATAGGTCATCGAACTTTCAATTTAATGTCCAATAGGTTTTTGAACTTTTAAAAAGTATCTCGTAGTTCCTTAAACATTCACTTTTATGTCCAATAGATCCCTCAATTTTTTATTTTGTGTCTAATAAATCCTTGACCTATTTGACATTTCTTAAAAAAATTCAAAGGCTCATACTTGATATAAAATGGAAGTTTAGGGTCACAATAGGCATAAATTATATTTTAATAGATTGGTTTAATTTTTAAAAATCTCCATTATGTCAAAGAACTATTAGACACAAAATTGAAAGTTGAGAGACTTATTAGACACTTTTTAAAGTTTAGGGACCAAATTAAAACAAACTTACAAATTTAGGGACTAAACTTGTAATTTAACCTAAATTTTATTAATAGTCTCTAAATTGTCTTTTTTACTAGTTTAAAAATCCACTCATTTTCTTTTAGTTTTTTACTCCGTGCAACTTTAGGACCCGTTTGGAACACCTTTTAGTTTACGTGTTTTTCAAGAATGCATTTTTAAAAAAACATTTTGAGTAAAAATTGGTTAGAATTTAAACACTCATATGTTTGGTTACATTTCCACATAGGTGTTTTTATACCCAAGTTATTATATCCTTAAAAACTATTTTTTAAAAAGATTGCTTTGAAATGTTTCTCTCAAGTTCGTTTATTTCTCAATCTCATTTTTTAGTAAGTCAATTATAGTGGTTGTCAAATACTAAATTTTTTTTTTCAAAATGATTTTTTTTTTTTAAAACTAAACACCGGAAAAGTTAAACCAAACATACCCTTATTAATATAACTCAACTCATATAGTGTGCCAAATTGAAAATATCGTTACTGTCATGTAAATAAAAAATGTGTCACGTATGTCTCAAAAAAAAATGTGTCACGTATTAAATGTATACAGTAACAACAAAGACAACTGGTGAGATTTGACTAAATCATTAATCAAAACTTTTAAAATTATTTGTACCATTTTGAAACTTAAGCTTAGATAACACAAAGACCAAATTGAAATTATTCTCGATTTAACCTTATTTTTTAATTGACCCACGACCAAGAGATCAAAGGTTTAAATCCTCTCCATCCTGAAATGTTATTTTTTTTTTTAGTATATCAACATTTGGGGGTGGGGAGATTCGAACCTCTGACCTCATGGTCGATGGTACATGTCAATTACCGTTGAGCTAAGCTCGCTTTGGCTAAAGTACTCAAAATTAACTTTAAATAAGAAATACGATATAACAAATTACTTTCGTGTTTGATCTATATTCTGAAAAAATAATAATAATAAATGTAGGAAGAAAATAAGAAACAATTGTTGTGTTGTGGTTGAAACCACTACCTTGAAAGCAATTTCGGCACGACCACGGTGCTAAACCCTTTACGCCGGTTGCTCCCAAAGGTTAACACAACACCCTCCTCGTTCGTGCACTCGAGAGAGAAGGATTGGAATCAAGAAGAAGAATTGTAAGAGTTGTGATTTAGGTTTTTATAGGGAAGAAGAGTAATCGATCTGCCCAACTGAAGGAGAACAACTCATGGTATGCGCGCCACGTGTGTCCAGACGACCAGACCAAGCTGCGCCACGTGTCCAGCAGACTTGGTTACGTGGAACAGACGCGGCCACGACTCGGTTGACTCAGTACGGTTTTGCGTTGGACTCAGGGTTCTTTTTTTTTTTTGAAATTACTCGGGGTTGTTGTTAACGAAAAATAAATAAGGTAAGAGAAAAATATAAAAGAAAGATTTTTGCCCAAAAGAATAAAACTGCCTTTTTATTACGCGCGAGCACGGTTACTCGAACCCGCCCGACTAGCAGCTTCGCGCATGTGGGAAGAAGTTTTAATACCACCTTTAACTACTTTTACAAGAATAAAGAAAGAGTGATTGTATAAAAACACCCTTCCCAACTACAAAACTTTCCATGTGGGACAAACCCCAAGTGATACTACAATAGGCATAAAATCTTAAATCATTCCCTAACAATCCCCAACGAATGACTGTAAACAAATATTTATCTGAGCAAAGGAGGATATTAAACTTAAACATTAATATCTTTCGATTTGAATTAATGCATAGTGAAGTAAGGCAATAACCAACATAGAGAAAGTAAGTTACCTTTTGAATTTTCAATATTTATGGTTTAGACTTCCACAACACGTTTGAATCCTCATGTATTTCTTGGTTCCGTGATATAATAGTAGAACAAGTGCAATTTTAGGTCATGCACACAAACCTTGGGTCATCTTGAAAGCTCTAGAAAGAGAATGCTATACACTCTTTCATAGAAGGCGACCACACCTTCACAATCATGTCTTGCTACATCAAGTCTACCACAGGTAAACCACTCAAAATCTGAGCAATGAAGACTTTAGAGAAATTTGTCCTTCAAGTCTGTACCTAGACCACCCAAATAAAGGGTTATGGATCATTTCAATGGTCTAAATCCCATACACGCTGAGAACTCCAGAATCACTCTCCTTGTCAGGCCTTTAATGAAAGGATCCGCCAAATTCCTCTCAGACCTCACATACTCCAAGGAGATAACTCCGCTTTTCAACAGTTGTTTCACAGCTCCATGTCTCAGGCGTATATGCCTTCTCTTGTCGTTATATACACTGTTTTTAGCAACTCCTATGGCTGCTTGTGAGTCACAGTGCAAGGAGACTGGCACTGACACCCCCCACAGTGGTACGTCTTGAAGTAAACTTCTCAACCACTCCGCCTCTTGCCCCGTAAGCTCGAGAGCTATAAACTTAGACTCCATGGTGGATCACTGATGTGGACTTTTCCTAACCGCAAGCGCACGGGTCAAGTAATAATAAAGAGTTCGTATAAACGAGTGTCATCCGCTGGATTGGATTTTTAAGCAAATCAAGTATTGTGAATTATCTTGCTCAATTTTATTTAGGAATCAAAAAGTGATGATTGAATAATAAGAAAACTAAATCAAAACACGTAGAAAGTGTGGAATTTCAATTGGGAAAACTACTTAGGGAATTGATTTCGCCAATTTAGTCTAGGATTGATTTTAAGGAATAAGTTATTATGCACAATGGAATTATGAGCCAAAGACCCTTTAATCACAACTACCTCTCCCGAGTATAATTGATTCTCATGCAAATTAACCAACTTGATATCCCTATCTAAGTTTATTAATCATGCAAGACAATGAGATCTTTTAACCAATTCTAAAGTTAATCTAAAACCGTCACAAATTAGAAATTAAACTTTAGTCATGCAATCTTGAGTAAGTCTAAATCAAATCCCCTCTCCCGAGCTAGATTTGGAACTTAAATCATTAAACTAATGGCCAATTAATTGAAAGCATTAAATCAAGATTACAAACATAATAAACATTGCACAACTTAAACCATAAGTCAATCCATAAACACAATCAACTACATCAATCCCTAAGCTTACAAGTTTAGCTACTCATGATCAAAATTACAGGCTCAACTAAACATGTAAAAGCCATAAAAATCTAACTAAAGTGAGGGAAAGAAGAATTAAACTCGTTGTAGGCCGAGACCGAACGTCCCCGTCACGATCCCCACGAACAATGGGTTGATTTCTGAATTTTCCCCTTTGCTTCAGCCTTGAATTCCTCTCTTTTTGCTCTATTTACGGCTCCAAGAAGTCCCAAAATTGGTTCCCCCAAAAACCTAGTCGAAAAGAACTATTTATTCTGAAATTTCATCGTAGCGTCGAGACGCTGTCGCTAAACATGCGTGTTCTAGAAAGAAAATTACGGTAGCGTCGAGACGCTAAGGTCGCAGCGTCTCGACGCTGCGGCGATTTCGCGCCTATCCGAATAAGGAATGCTAGCGTCGAGACGCCTAAGGGCTCGCGTCGAGACGCTAGTCACCTTTTGACCGAATTTTGACTTTTTTCCCATTTAATTCTTTTCCTTCCTTTGCATCTTTTCGCGTCCCGAGCACCCGATTAACTCCACTATTGCATTTTAGCTCCAATCAACCTTTTCCTACAAAATAAACATTAAAGCACAATAAAATGGCCCAAAAATCATAAAAGACTAGCTAAATTAAATAATTAAAGATAGCTAGCTATGCTCGCTATCAATCACACAATGCACGTCTGCTTTGCTAATTTCCAAGATATAGCTCCTCCACCAAAAACGAACTCGCTAGTTGAGCTTACTTTATCGTTATCAGTTATCCAATTTGCATCACAATAACCTTCTAATTCTGTAGGAAATTTGTTAAATTGCAAACAGTAATCTATTGTACCTTTAAGGTGAAGGGAATAAAAGTCCCCACGCAGCGGAAACGCATCGATTGGACCTTACGCCGTATATTAATTAACATTAAAATACCGTTACGAAAACTCAAACAAACTTTAAACTAACTTTAAAGTTGCTGGAAATTCAGTTTAAACATGCTTAAAAATAAATCTAAATTTATTTTCATGCTTTTCTAAAGAAAAGAGGAAGAACCGTTACAAACCTCCGTTGTAGACTTGACCGTTCTTCGCCAACGACGCTTCACGAACGAAAACGCAGTAGCCGCCTTAGCCTCTTGATCGCTGGAATTTTCTTCTTGATCGACACAATCACCACAGAGGTTACACCGGTATGTCTCTAAGTCTAGGAAGCAAAAGACTTGTGGGAGTCTTTCTCTAAGAGGGAGGCTAGAGAGAATTCTAGGTCTTGTCTTTCAAGAGTGTCAAGTGTCATGACCAATTAGGTCTAGTATTCTATTTATAGAAGAGAGGCCATGAATAAAATATTCAATTAAATCAATCTTTTCCAAAATTGATTCAATCTTATTCCTTAATTAATCAATCATGATCAATCAATTCCATAATTGATTAATCTTTTCCACAAATGACTAATTACTTCCATAAGTGATTAGATCATTTCCATAAATGATTAATCACTTCCTTAAGTGATTAATCATTTCCATAATTGATTAATTCCCGATTAATGAATTCTTTAATTAATTAACCACCAATTAAATATCACATATTTAATTCCCGGCCTAGAATTAATTAATTTGCCCAAACACATTTTAGGTCTTAAATTAATTAATTCATTATTTGAACTCTTTCAAACTTCCATAAATTTATATTTGAGCTTTTCAAATATTAATTTTTCTCATAATAATATATCAATATATATTATATTTGTTTCCCTTAATAAATTGAACATTTTCAATTTACTATTATTACTTAGTTGCCTCAAATTACTTTACGAGCTACCAGTGGGACCTAATGGACATGTAGATCAGAAGCTTCAACAATGTGAGATTAATTGGTCAAACTCATTAACCACATTAATCAATATTCGTTAACTGTGTGTACATTCCACTATAGACTCACAGTTGCACTCTTCTCACTGCAGACATATTTTCTGTGTCCACGGATCTAGACCAATATCGACTAGTTAGTCCTTCACGAGTGTCTGTAACACCAGCTGGGTCAAATTACCGTTTTACCCCTGGGTTACCTCTATTTCCTTAAGTACCAATTCTCCTCTAATGAACAACCTTTTCGTGGTCCAACCATCAAACAGAAAACCCTCTCGTGCCATTGAGAGGGTAGGGCCCTTTGTTCAAGACTCGGAGTAACCACTTAAGGGAACACTCATCTGCTTCCCTAAAGTCGGGAAGGAGTGAATTCCATCTTGTACAATTATGTTCTCAGCTCCCCATTCGGTCTTGTCCCCAAAGTGGTAGGCTTATTGAGTCGGCGTATTGGCCACTCTCACCCATACAAATCAAAGGACAATCTCTCATGAGCAGGAGTCCATAATCAACTCAGGATTAAGACTAAGTTGTCTAGGTCGTCCTAGTGAAATAGAAAACCAACTAGTTAATGGTGTTATAACCAGTGGTTACTATTTCGCGGTCCGGTCTTATGCAAACTCATTGCATAGGTTTCCCTTCCATCATACCCCCACTCGCGTTGGATCGCAGCGTTTGTATCAAATACAAAGTGGACCGTATCCATAGTGTCATTAGGATAAGGCACCCAGTCTTATCCCTATACTATAGACCCTTTAGGCTGTTTCTTGAACAATGATCTCATATATCGCTACATATAGTTCAAGACTCATATTACAACCTTGGATGTCTAGTTTATTGGATTAGGGTTATTATTAGGCAAAGACAAATATAAAATAACTAATAACAATTAATGAAAGAATATATCAATATTATTTCATTAATATCCGGTCAACGGTTACATTCACTATCTACGAGTTTTAGGACATAAAACCCAACAAACTCCCACTTGAACTAAAACACTAGTTAGTGGGATGTAAATGCAATAATCTAAAGCTGGAAATGTCATGTATATTAAAATAATACAATGAACTAGGGCATCCTTATACCCATTATACATTTCTCCCACTTGCCCTAGATTAGATGGCATACATATCTCGTAGACCTAGACCCTCTAGATGACCCTCAAACACTTTAGCCGTGAGAGCCTTTGTAAATGGATCAGCGATGTTGTGCTCCGAGGCGATCTTAGTGACAATCACATCTCCTCGTTGCACAATCTCCCGTATCAGGTGATACTTCCTCTCGATGTGTTTACCTCGTTTGTGGCTTCGAGGTTCTTTTGAGTTGGCTACAGTCCCACTGTTGTCACAGTATAGTGTTATGGGCACGTTCATATTCGGAACCACTTCCAAATCAATCAAGAACTTTCTGAGCCATACTGCCTCCTTAGCTGCTTCACAAGCTGCTACATACTCAGCCTCCATGGTTGAGTCTGCTATGCATCCTTGTTTGATGCTTCTCCACACTACTGCTCCTCCATTGAGGGTGAATACTGACCCTGATGTGGATTTCCTTGAATCCTTATCAGCTTGAAAGTCAGAGTCAGTGTATCCAGTAAGAATCAAATCCTTAGCTCCATACACAAACATGTAGTCCCTCGTTCTCCGAAGATACTTGAGGATGTTTTTAACCGCTCCCCAGTGGTCCAACCCTGGATTAGACTGATACCTACTGACTACTCCCACTGCATAACATATGTCAGGCCTTGTGCAAAGCATAACATACATTAAGCTGCCCACAGCTGAGGCGTAGGGAATGTGTCTCATGTTCTCAATTTCTTGAGGTGTCTTAGGAGACTGTTCCTTAGACAGGTGTACCCCATGTCTGAAGGGTAGTAGTCCATTCTTGGAGTTTTGCATCGAATATCGAGACAACATCTTGTCAATATACGTTGCTTGAGACAGAGCTAGCGTTTTGTTCTTACGATTCCTAATGATTTGGATTCCCAGAACATATTGAGCCTCTCCCAGATCTTTCATTTGGAATTGGGTTGCTAGCCATTTCTTAATGTCAGTGAAGTATCCTACTCATTGGGTAGGATATCGTCTACATAAAAAGTATTAGAAAAGCTACTTTCCTTTTGTTGACTTTCTTGTACACATAAGGCTCATCAACGTTTTGGTCAAAGCCAAAAGATTTGATTGCAGTATCAAATCTAATGTTCCATGATCTGGTTGCTTCTTTCAATCCATAAATGGATCGATTGAGCTTACAAACCTTTTGTTCATGACCTTGGGCTATGAACCCTTCGGGTTGAGACATGAAGATATTCTCTTCAAGATTACCATTCAGAAAGGAAGTCTTGACGTCCATTTGCCATATTTCATTGTCATAATATGTGGCTATGGATAAGAGAATTCTTATGGACTTTAACATGGCTACAGGAGAAAAGGTTTCCTCATAGTCAACCCATTCCTTTAGGGTATAACCCTTTGCCACTAGTCTAGCTTTGAAGGTCTGTACCTTTCCAGCTGCATCTCTTTTTCTCTTATAGATCCATTTGCACCCTATGGGTTTTACCCCATTTGGTAGATCTGTAAGTTCTCATACAGAATTGGAGTACATTGACTCCATTTCCAGGTTCATGGCTTTGACCCATTCATCCTTATCTTCGTCATTCATTGCATGTCGATAGGACAATGGATCCTCAATGTCATCATTAGGTATGACAACCTGAGTTTCAGTTAAACCCAAGTAGCGGTCAGGTTGTAATACAACCCTCCCACTGCGTCGAGGCATTCCCAACGTTTGAGATGGACGGGATGGATCTGAAGAACTAGTTCCTTCATCAACCCTTGTTGAAGGTCCAACTTCATCAACAACTCTTGATGATTCTTCAGTAGCTTCTCCTAATATTATTTTGCTGCGTGGTTTATGATCTCTCATGTGGTCTTCCTCTAAGAAAGTGGCGTTTGTCGATACAATCACCTTATTTTCTTGTGGGTCGTAGAAATAACCACCTCTCGTTTCTTTAGGGTAACCAACAAATTGGCACAGTTTTGAACGAGGTTCCAGTTTTTTAGGATTTGTCATAAGCACGTGTGCTGGACAACCCCAGATGCGAAAGTGATGCAAACTAGGTTTACGCCCCTTCCATAATTTGAAAGGTGTTTCAGAAACACTTTTCGAGGGAACATTGTTCAAGATGTATACTGCAGTCTCTACTGCATACCCCCAAAACGAGCTAGGCAATTGAGCATAGCTCATCATTGATCGAACCATGTCTAACAAGGTTCTATTTCTCCTTTCTGACACACCATTCTGCTGAGGTGTACCAGGGGCTGAGAGTTGAGATTGGATTCCATGTTCTATCATATAATCTTGGAATCTTTGATCCATATACTCCCCTCCTCGATCAGATCGAAGTACTTTAATAGATTTACCTAATAAGTTTTCAACTTCAGCCTTAAACTCCTTAAACTTTTCAAGGGCTTCAGACTTATGTCCCATTAGGTATAAGTAACCATATCTTGAATAATCATCTATAAATGAGATGAAATATTCGTACCCTCCTCGAGCTTTTACACTCATAGGACCACATAGATCCGAATGTATTAACTCTAAGGGTTCTTTGGCTCTGTAACCTTTTCCAGTAAAGGGTCTCTTGGTCATTTTTCCTTCGAGACAAGATTCACAAGGTGGTAGTGAATCATCTTCTAACTTGCTTAGAAGTCCATTCTTTACCAAACGACCGATCCTATCGATGTTTATATGACCAAGTCTGAGATGCCAAAGATGAGTATTGTTACTTGATGGAGAAATCTTTTGCATTTTACTTTGAGTTTCAGTAGTTTTAAATAATTCGTGATTTAAAAGTGCTTTGTTTTCGGTTGGTCTTAAAACATATAAGTTATTTTCCAATTTGGCTGAACAAATAAGTACACCATTTTTATAAATGAACGCTTCATTCATATCAAAAGTAACTGTATACGATTGTTCAATCAAACATGAAATAGAAATTAAGTTCCTCTTAATCTTGGGAACGATTAACAAACTTTCTAAAAGTAAGAATCTATTTCTAAAAAATAACTTCGCAGCTCCCACTGCTTTAGCTGAAATGACTTCTCCAGTTCCAACCCAGAGTGTCATTTCCCCATCGTTCAACTGCCGAAAGGAACTATTTTCCTGAAAAGAAGAGCAAACATGATTAGTTGCTCCTGAATCAAGTATCCAGGTAAACTCATCATGTTCTACCAGGCATGTTTCTAAAACAAGTAAATCAAATTTACCTTCCTTTTCCTTCTTTTTCTCAACAAGGTACTTTGGGTAGTTTCTCTTCCAATGTCCATCTACATTGCAGTGAAAACACTTGTCCTTATCTGCCATAGCTTTGGCTTTTCCCTTGCTTTTAGCAGCAGTACTGGGAGCTTTCCCCTTGTTTCCTTTCTTCTTCTGAGTTTTCTTTGAAGAAGTGGCTATAGATTTAGTTCCAGAGGATGAACCTTTCTCGAACTTTCTTTTAGAGTGAACAACGTTTGCCTCTCCTTCTATCTGTCCCTTGTTCTTAAGAAGAGACTGATAGAGTTGTAGCTCATTCAGAAGGCTAGTCAGGTTGAATGTTATTTTATTCATCATTGCATTGCTTCGAAACTGTAGAAAACTCTTCGGAAAAGATTCTAAGATGAATGCAACCTGACTACGCTCATCTATGACCGCCCCGTTTGCTTCTGCCACGTTGAATTGGACCATCATATCCAGGACATGCTCCCGAACAGACGTGCCCTCTTTCATGCAACAACGATAAACGTATTTGAGAGCGTCATGGTGGAGTTGGTAGGACGGTTGTCCAAACATCTCCCGGAGAGAATTCATAATCTCCCTCGCTGTTACCATGCCCTCATGCCTTTTAGCCAAAACTTCAGATAAGCTGGCTAGGATATAGACTCGAGTCTTATCATTGGCCTTTGGCCAACGGTCATAAGCATCCTTAACTGCTTGGGATGCATTACGAGCAGGGGCTGGAGGACAATCCTCCGTTAAGACGAACCGCAGATCATCGACAACAAGAATCGTATTCAAGTTCGACTTCCACGTAGCATAATTTTTGCTGGTTAATTTCTCATTTTTAAGCAGAGAGACAATTGAGGAAGACATTGCTGAAATTTAAACAAGCAATGACCGTATTAGTTATCTTTGTCTTAACCCATCATACAAGCAAACAATTGCACACAATCCAATCAATTTAGCAAAACGGACAATCACAGAACCCTAAAACTATCGATTTAGTTTTGCAACGATGTTTCAGAGGTTTAGAATATCAGCCACCGAAGGGTGATCAGGTACTCCTCTTTTGAAATGAGACACCTCTCAGCTAATTCTAATTCCAGAATAACTCATATTCCTATAGACATTAGCCACCGTTGTTCGGTCAAGGATTTGTAAACACTTTTAACTCATCCTCGTAAGTGTAACCCTCCCACTTTCAGATCTCAGAGGCACGCACCAACAGGCTACCGAAGGGAAAGACAACTGTTGGTGATTAGCCTAAGAGCTCCTATCCTTTTCAGGAGTTCACGATGTTCCGAATCCTATGACCAGGCCCTCCGAAGGGATGGTTGCGCCAGGACAACCTGCAGGCGGATCATAGGACTCTCACGGTGTGAACTATGGGCGGAGACCGAGGGATACGTTGACACGTGTCCCGCTCCCACTTACTCTAGACATTTTTCCCATTCACCTTGATATTGATTCATGCAAACACTTTCCGAAGGGAGGCCGCTCCTAGGGCGAGTCGAAGCCGAGCATGAACCTCACGTTGTGAATATAGGGACGTAGGAGCAAAACTTTGATTTAAATCTCGTTTTGTAATTTTCCTCCCACTGAAAATATCATACGGTTAATTTAGGGTTGTTTAACTTAGATAATTTTCGGCTAAGTCAATCTATCTAAGTCTGATCCTATTATAACAATTATGGAAAGGATTCAACTGCAATCTCTTGGGTGAATTAAACTTCTTTTAATAAACCCAACATTGCAAGTCAACATTACTATGGTTAATTCAACTCAATGTTCGGGTCAGTTCCCAGGTAGGAGGTGTTCTGTAAACCGTCAACTTAAATACCCCCAGCCTTAGACAGAACTTTACCGAGAGAGTTCCCTTATAACCTCAGTAATGTAGGGTCTTTACTCTAAAGATCTAGGTACATTAAACACTTTTAATAAACCTAGTGACATTGCATGCTAACATTTAACTATGATTAATTCAACTCCGGTATTCCAGGTCAGTTCCCAGGTAGGAGGTGTTCCGTTAACTGTCAACTTAAATACCCCCAGCCTTAGACAAAACTTTACCGGTGGAGTTCCCTTATAATCATAGCAATGTTTTTCCTACTTAGTCAATTAAAACTATTTTTAATTCTAAGTAAGAAAAGATTCTAATCCTATTAGAAATCGATCTAGGTCTAATTAATTTTAAACAATTTAAAATTAATCCAATTTATCCTATGATCTTATGTTTGCATGCAAATCTTGATTATAGATTGACGGTTTCTAATCATTAACATTAAAGAACTATTTCAAATTGTAATGATTAATCCTATAATCAAGAATCTAGGGTTTAATTCATTCAACAATCTCATCCAAATTAAATAATTAAACCACATTAATTGCATGAATAATATAACAATTATATTAGTAACTATGGATGTTTCATGCTTCATGCAATTTTGATTTTCTTTTATTATAACAATTATAAGCTAATCAAGAAAATCAATCAAGCATGCTTCATTCATCACATTAAACATAACTATTTATATTTAATTTAAGTAATGACATGCTTCATGCTTTCCAATTTTTCATATAATTAATATACACTTATATTAAAAAATATGAAAACAAATCCATGCATTTAAACATACATTATAACAATTTATAATATATAAAAATGCATGAGCATGTTTATAACCTAAGGTGGGATTAAATATTCTATATGACATCCATAAAGCATATAAATAGCAATTGAACCGGTTAATTTTGGCCCCTAGGATAAAATAAAGTATTAAATTACATTAATTTAGCTAAATTCTATCCTAAAAAATCCTTGTACAGCTCCGGAATTGGTCTAGACAGCACGAACCGCCCTGAACCACCTCGAACCGGCTTCGAAAATCACGAAACATGCCAAAAATTGGCTGAACCGGACCAAATAGGTCCCAGCCCAGTCGAACCGGTCCGAACCGGACCGACCACGCTTGAACCGCGCCTTTTGAAACCCTAATGCATGCCTCCATCGTGACAGCGTCGAGACGCTGTGTTGATAGCGTCCCGACGCTGTGCGTTTTCCATATCTGGCGCCTGCGGTATCGAGACAGCGTCGAGACGCTGTTGAGGTAGCGTCCCGACGCTGTGCGCTTTCCTTACCGAGCGCCTTCGGTATCGAGACAGCGTCGAGACGCTGTTGAAGTAGCGTCCCGACGCTGTTGCGTCTGGAAGCAAATTCTGGGCAAAACAGCAACGAATCTTCGATTTTTTGGCTTCGATTTCAGCGGCGATTTCTCCGATTTTCATCTCATAAAAACCTATTCTAGACTCGGACTTACATAGGACTCGATTTTACATAATATACCCGAAACACCAGGCCTTACATGATCAAAATGACATAAAAATAAAATCTATGGCCATAAAATTAACCAAAACAGTTCAACGCAAACCGAACATACATTATGCATAAATCCCACCTATTAGAGCCTATCGCAACTTTTAAAATTAATTAATAGGGACAGCGATGGCTCTGATACCAATTGAAGGGAATAAAAGTCCCCACGCAGCGGAAGCGCATCGATTGGACCTTACGCCGTATATTAATTAACATTAAAATACTGTTACGAAAACTCAAACAAACTTTAAATTAACTTTAAAGTTGCTGGAAATTCAGTTTAAACATGCTTAAAAATAAATCTAAATTTATTTTCATGCTTTTCTAAAGAAAAGAGGAAGAACCGTTACAAACCTCCGTTGTAGACTTGACCGTTCTTCGCCAACGACGCTTCACGAACGAAAACGCAGTAGCCGCCTTAGCCTCTTGATCGCTGGAATTTTCTTCTTGATCGACACAATCACCACAGAGGTTACACCGGTATGTCTCTGAGTCTAGGAGGCAAAAGACTTGTGGGAGTCTTTCTCTAAAAGGGAGGCTAGAGAGAATTCTAGGTCTTGTCTTTCAAGAGTGTCAAGTGTCATGACCAATTAGGTCTAGTGTTCTATTTATAGAAGAGAGGTCATGAATAAAATATTCAATTAAATCAATCTTTTCCAAAATTGATTCAATCTTATTCCTTAATTAATCAATCATGATCAATCAATTCCATAATTGATTAATCTTTTCCACAAATGACTAATTACTTCCATAAGTGATTAGATCATTTCCATAAATGATTAATCACTTCCTTAAGTGATTAATTATTTCCATAATTGATTAATTCCCGGTTAATGAATTCTTTAATTAATTAACCAACATATTTAATTCCCGGTCAAGAATTAATTAATTTGCCCAAACACATTTTAGGCCTTAAATTAATTAATTCATTATTTGAACTCTTTCAAAACTTCCATAAATTTATATTTGAACTTTTCAAATATTAATTTCTCTCATAATAATATATCAATATATATTATATTTGTTTCCCTTAATAAATTGAACATTTTCAATTTACTATTATTACTTAGTTGCCTCAAATTACTTTACGAGCTACCAGTGGGACCTAATGGACCTATAGATCAGAAGCTCCAACGATGTGAGATTAATTGATCAAACTCATTAACCACATTAATCAATATTCGTTAACTGTGTGTACATTCCACTATAGACTCATAGTTGCACTCTTCTCACTGCAGATATATTTTCTGTGTCCACGGATCTAGACCAATATCGACTAGTTAGTCCTTCACGAGTGTCCGTAACACCAGCTGGGTCAAATTACCGTTTTACCCCTGGGTTACCTCTATTTCCTTAAGTATCAATTCTCCTCTAATGAACAACCTGTTTGTGGTCCAACCATCAAACAGAAAACCCTCTCGTGCCATTGAGAGGGTAGGGCCCTTTGTTCAAGACTCGGAGTAACCACTTAAGGGAACACTCATCTGCTTCCCTAAAGTCGGGAAGGAGTGAATTCCATCTTGTACAATTATGTTCCCAACTCTCCATTCGGTCTTGTCCCCAAAGTGGTAGGCTTATTGAGTCGGCGTATTGGCCACTCTCACCCATACAAATCAAAGGACAATCTCTCATGAGTAGGAGTCCATAATCAACTCAGGATTAAGACTGAGTTGTCTAGGTCGTCCTAGTGAAATAGAAAACCAACTAGTTAATGGTGTTATAACCAGTGGTTACTATTTCGCGGTTCGGTCTTATGCAAACTCATTGCATAGGATACCCCCACTCGCATGTCTCCTACACGAACGCGTTGGATCGCAGCGTTTATATCAAATACAAAGTGGACCGTATCCATAGTGTCACTAGGATAAGACACCCAGTCTTATCCCTATACTATAGACCCTTTAGGTTGTTTCTTGAACAATGATCCCATATGTCGCTACATATAGTTCAAGACTCATATTACAACCTTGGATGTCTAGTTTATTGGATTAGGGTTATTATTAGGCAAAGACAAATATAAAATAACTAATAACAATTAATGGAAAAATATATCAATATTATTTCATTAATATCCGGTCAACGGTTATATTCACTATCTACGAGTTTGAGGCATAAAACCCAACATAAGGTACCTCAGCAAACGACGAAAAACAAACCAATGATCTTTATTAGGATTATGTGTATACCTATTCAATCTACTCACAACATATGCAATATCAGGTCTAGTATAATTCATTAGGTACATCACGCTACCTATAATTTTTGCATATTCAGATTGAGAGACACTATCCCCTTTATTTTTCTTAAGTTTCATACTAGCATCCTACGGTGTTCTTACAGGTATGTCATCAAAACAATCAAATCTCTTTAGCATCTTTTCAACATAGTGTGAATTACTCAATGAATATCCATTTTTGGTTTTTCTCAACTTAACACCAAGTATCACATCAGTCTCGCCTAAATCTTTCATCTCAAAGTGTGTGGACAAGAACAACTTGGTATCATCAATTACGTCTAAGTTTGTACCGAAAATAAGCATATCATCAACACATAGGCAAATAATCACATAATCAACACCAAACATTTTCGAGTAAACACATGTGTCAGAAGAATTCACCATAAACCCATTGTTTATTAAGGTATTATTAAATTTTTCATATCATTGTTTTGGGGGCTTGTTTAAGACCATAAAGAGTTTTTTAAAGCTGACATACCTTGTTTTCTTGACCAGAAATTACAAAGCCTTCAGGTTGTGTCATATATATCTCCTATTCTAAATCTCCATTGAGAAATGTTGTTTTCACATCCATATGATGTATTAGCAGCCCACGAATAGCTGAAAAAGCAATTAGACATCTAATAGTAGCTATTTTAGTTACAGGAGAATAAGTGTCAAAGTAATCAATACCTTGTTTTTGCGAATAGCCTACAACCACTAATCTAGCTTTGAATTGTTCAATTGAGCCATTTGGTCTAATTTTCTTTTTAAAAATCCATTTAGACCTAATGAGTTTATTTCCCTTAGGTAAATCTACCAAGTTCCAAGTTTGATTCATAATTGAAGAATCCAGTTCACTTTTAATTGTCTCTTTCCAGGAACTGGAATCTACTGCTTTTAAGGCATCTGGGTAGGTTTTAGGATACTCATCTATTAGATACATGCATGCAAATTGATCGTCTATTTTATCTGAGTTTTCAACAAGAAAAATAGTTAAAAAATCCGATCCAAAATCTTTCTCAGTTCTTTCCTCTTACTTCTCCTAGGTTCAGATTCATGCATAATATCAGAAGTAGAAGGAGGACACACAGACATTTGACTAGATCGTGAGATATTAGTTGACTCATTAACATTCTTAATCTTAGGGAAAATGTGTTCGAAGAATTCAACATCTATATATTCACAAATTGAATTATCATCTAAATGTTGGGTTTTATGCCCTAAAAATCTTTGATAGTAAATGTAAACAAATTATATACTTGTTTCAATAAAGTGTTATTGAGTTTCTATAATAAAGTGCTATTGTTAAATGTTGCATAATTTGACCCAAATCCAATAAACTAAGATCCAAGGTTGTTTGTATGTAACTTGAACTAGTATGTGAGGACATACGGGGATCGATGTTCAAGTAACAACCTAAAAAGTCTATAGTACAAGAATAAGACTGGGTACCTTATCCTGGTAACACTATGTGATACGACCCACTTTGTATTTGATACAAACGCCATGATCCAACGCGTTCGTGTAGGAGACATGCGAGTGAGAGTATCCTATGCAATGAGTTTGCATAAAGATCGAACCACGAAATAGCAACCACTAGTTACAACACCGTTAACTAGTTAGGTTTCTATTTCACTAGGACGACCTAGACAACTTAGTATTACTAAGTTGGTTATGGCCTCATGTTCATGAGTGATTATCCTTTGATTTGTATGGGTGAAAGTGGTCAATACGGCGACTCAATAAGCCTATCATTTTGGGGACAAGACCGAGTGAGGAGTTGGGAACATAATTACACAAGATAGAATTCACTCCTGAACCTCGTCGGGTGCGGGATGTTGCGGTGCTGCGTGCCAGCCTCGGGGCTCCTCGCGGAGGCCTGTGGAGGGTTGGCAACGTGGTGGCGGAACGTGCATGGTGGGCGCATGCGTCGCTTCTAGCCCGGATTCTGACTTAGATGCGTTCAGTCATAATCCAGTGCACGGTAGCTTCGCGCCACTGGCTTTTCAACCAAGCGCGATGACCAATTGTGCGAATCAACGGTTCCTCTCGTACTAGGTTGAATTACCAAGCGCGATGACCAATTGTTCTCCACTTTAGATGTTTAGAGTTAAAAAAGTTATATTTTTTTTCAAAAAAAAAAAAAAAGGTTTTGAAGCATTATTTTTATCTAAAAGTAAATGACTAGTTGTAATAACTCTTCCTCCAATCTTTATGATTTATCTTAGAGGACAACCACAAATAATTATTTTTGTTCATTTTTACCAATATGCATCAAATTTTAATCAAAAGATTGAGACAACAAAGAAGTTGTTAAAGTCATATAATTTTATAATTTTTATTATTGGGTTGATTAACTAAATGTTAATTTTTATTAAAGAACTCGTTAATAAACAAACTATCTCTCTCTTTTCAAAAAAAAAAAAAAAAAAAAAAAAAACTATCTCTCTCTAAAAATTGAAAAACTAAAATGAAATTTATCGAACCAGATATCTTAATAAAATTATAATTTGTTTTTAGATTAAAAAAAAAAAAGTGATAACAACAACTATTGAATAAAAAAAGAGCAAACATCTTTTAGAAAACTTGAAAAATACAAACATCTAAATGGATGGAATTTCCAAATCAACCTACTTTCCATGAAACAAAATGTAAAGGTCAAATCAGATTTTGGCCCAAAACATGAATAGCCAACAGGAAAGCTTCCTATTTTGGTACTGTCTTCTTTTTTCATTTTTCTTCCAATTCTAAAGTTATAAGATTTTAAATCAATGTGTCCCATCTCCTTCATCACATATTGGACCACTGATTGTGGAATCTTTTAATTTCTTGTTTTTAAAAGTTGGGGCACCCCAAAAGTTGGATTAACATTTAGTCAATCAACCCAATAATCAAAATTATATAATTATATGACTTTAACAACTTCTTTGTTGTCTCAATCTTTTTATTAAAATTTTATGCATATTGGTAAAAATGAACAAAAATAGTTATTTGTGGTGTCCTCTAAGATAAATCATAAAGATTCGTGGAACAATTATTGATTTTCACTCCAAAAGAGAACTAATAGTGCCAAAGCGAGCATATCTTAGTAGTAATTGACATGTACCCTCGACCATGAGGTCAGAGGTTTGAATCCCCCACCCCAATGTTGATGTACTCAAAAAAAAAAAAAAAGAGAACTAATAGTCAATTACTTTTAGATAAAAATAATGCTTCAAAACCCTTTTTTTCGAAAAAAAAATCTAATTTTTTTTACCTCTAAACTTATCACGTTGTAAATCTCGCTAAATTGAACCATAGACTTAGTAAATATTACAATTTCTACCCTGGATTCAATTTTTGCTAATTCACCCATTAATTTTAATAAAAAGCGATATAAAAATCTTCATACACTCATTAATTTCAAGCAAAAAACTTATCATATAGTAAAAATCGCAACACTTTTTCAAGTTGAAGGTTAAAATTACAACACTTGTTTAAGTTTTAGATGCAATTTGATGAAATTGAAAGTTTGTAACAAGTTTAAGAGTAAAAATTGGTCCTCCCAGTCAATACAAAAACCTAATTTATATGTATATTTTCTCAATCAATATATTTGACTCGTCAATTTTTTATGCCATTAAAGTAAAATATCACTTACCAACCAGCTGAGTATAGCTCAACTGATTAAGGCGCGCATATATGCTCGAAAGGTTCAAATCCCTCACCCCACATAATGTTGAACTAGCTCATTTCATTTATCATATATATCTATAACAATCTATCATATTTGACCTATGTTATTCTTTAGTAATTGCAAGGACATATTTGGAACATTTAATCAAGACATTCTAGAGATGATAATGAACATTGTAGAGCAACACTAAGGTTAAGACTATAGGGAATCACTAAAATTATTATAACCTAACCTAAAACTATCCTATAAAGTTTTTCCTACACTAAGATTTTGATTCCTTGTTCCATCCTAAGCCAAGAAGTATATTACAAATGACCTTGTTTGGCCATGGAATCTTTTTCACAAGCATTAAAATCAAACATAGTGCAAAAATAATCTTAACCTAATTTCACAAAACCCTAAAGGGGCCCTTTATAATTTTTTGGTTAGTGAGAAAGAGATTGTGTAACATTGAAGCAAAGCATGGGTATAATTAATGAGGGCAAGTACATTAATTAATGGGCAGGTGAGATTAATGGAGTTTTCTCCATCCTAACCAATGACTTTAGTGAACCAACTAATGTGATATGTTTCCTATGTGTTAAATCATGTAATTATAATTAATTATAAATAATATAAGCTTAATGATGATGTTTAAACATTTATTTATTGATCATGGCAAACATGATAATCTCCTTTGATTAATCACAAACAAGCTAAGAAACATGAAGAGATGCATTGTCACTTTTGATTTATATATTCCAACCAACAATTTGACCACATCAATTTAGAGATAATATTTAGATAAGATGCTCATAAACAAACAAGTTCATTTTCAATTCTACTATTCTATTTCTAAACCCAAACCTAATTAATGATGTTGTGTATGTGTATATGAAAGATACATCTGGTTTTTAAGTTTTTTAATTTAAAATTTAAAATTAGTAGAGATGGAAATAGAAATAAATCTAACCTATAATTGGTCAAATTTGATCTTTATACTTTTGATTTTGCAACAATCTACCATTTAGTTTTTGAACATTAGTTTATGACGATCTGGTCCCTGTGCTTTCAATTTTTGACAATTTACAATTTAATCTTTGAACTTTAGTTTATAACGATTTGGTCTCTACACTTTCAAATTTGTAACAATTTACAATTTAGTCTTTGTACCTTCAATTCTGTAACAATTTAATCCTCAAACTTTAGTATGTAACAATTGAGTCTCTATACTTTAAAATTAGTAACGATTTTGTCTATAGTGAAAATTATTGTTAAGATTTAATTGGATTTCTTACCTTTGTACATTAATAAATTAATTAGAGATCCAATATGTTTATAAGCTACAAGCCTAAAACGATAAATAATAAAAAGTGACATTTAATTTTTATGAAATTTTTTACGTTAGGGATTAAATTGTTACACAATTTTCAAAGTATATGGACTAAATTATTACGTATTAAAGTCCAGAGACTAGATTATTACAAAATAAAGATCAAAGACTAAAATTGTTAATTTCATAAAAAGTTTTAAAACAAAAAGTGCTTTTCTTAGTCACATATATAAATTTTATGTCAATTGATTGAGTTATGCTCTTGTCAGTAACAAAAACTAAAAAGTCTCATTTAGTCAAATATTAACTGAGAAATAATTGTAATACACGATACGTCACGTAAATCGATTATTATCTTTTTCTCATAAAAAAAATCGATTATTATCACAAATTACAACATTTTTTTAGGTGGAACTTTTTTTAGTTCTGAAAGTCAATAACTGCCAAAACCTACCTTTAATAGATAAATAGTTTTTATTTTCTATGACTGTATTTTTCATTAAAAAATATAGTTTGGTCATTTTTCGAAATTACCCTGTAATTTTTGGCCAATTATGAGGATTTCCCTATATATTTATCTATTCAAATTTAAATGATATTTTAATATTTTGGGCTTTCTGGGTCACAAATTCTAAGCTGGCCCATTTTCAATGATAAGCCCACTGATTCATGGAGGTTGGTGGAGATTTGGAAAAGTAGATTTACTGATCATCACACTATGTTGATATTGATATCGACTAGGAAAAAATTTGGCTGGATATCTGTATGTAGGGATCTCCTACATACCACCATTAAAATATTGACAACTAAGAGAAAAAAAAAAAAAAAAAACTTCTCATTTTATCCCTCCCTCTTTCTTAGTTGTCAAGATTTTAATGGAGTAAGATCCTTACACGTCGGTATACAGTCAAGTTTTGTTATATCAACAAAAAAAAATGTTGAGGTCCCAATTTTATGACAATGTTGCGGAAATTTTAATGTTGATGAAAACTTTATGAAAAATAAAAAAAAAAAATCATGAAAATTGATAATAAATAATTTGATGAAAATATAAGGATAGTTTAATTAGACTATAATCAACTATTTTTAATCCTTATATCTAAAATTCAACTATGTGATTTTTTTTTTTCTTAATGATGTTCCTCATTAGTACTATTTTCCAACTAGTACAGGTCAATGGTTAAAAGTATGTGACCTCTATAAGTTTGGAATTTCTATATAATTGTTTAAAAATGGTAAATTTATAATTTATAATCATGTAAAAAAAACTGTAAATTTATAATACTGTTAAAAAGAAAAGGAAAAAAAAAATCTCTATCAATAAAATAAGGAGATTTTTTTTTTTTTTTTTTTTTTTTTTTTTTTAATGAGACAAAATAAGGTGGGAATTATTAGCAAAGAAACGGACTTTTTATGTAAGATAAAAGTTTCCTACACGCATCATTTTTTAAAAAATTACATATATTCAGCTAAATAAAATATATACAATAATTTACTTTAGTCAATAGGAAAATAATTTCATTATTTTAATCATCCATAAATTTTCCTTAAATCCAAAAAGTTGTTATGTGAAAAATAATTATATAATTTCGATGTGATAATTATTCAATTAAAAAAAAAAAGACTTAAAAGATACGTCTACAAGAAAGTCAATTAAAAAGATTACGTGAACAGGTTGATTTTTTTTTTCTTTTTTGAAATATGAACAGGTTGAATTATTGATATCAATTTCTTGCATTAAAAAATTGAATTACTTTGCCATTAAAAACATATAGTACAACATCAATCTTATTGGGACCCTCATACTTTATTAGTACAATGAGGGAAAAAAAAGAAAAAAGAAGTTGATGCCACGTGTTAAGTACCATTGGAGTCTTAGATTAGACTAACTTTAAAATTTTGGGAAAAATACACTTTTGGCCCCTAAAGTTTGGGTTAAGTTACACTTTGGTCGCTAAAAGAAAAATTGTTTTTGCCGACGCATTTTCTCTCGACTCCGTTAAATGTGTCGGGAGAAGGACCTTTTGCCGATGCGCAAATTGTGCGTCGGCATCTCTACTGACGTCGTTAAGACTGCATCGGCAAAGACCTCTCTCGACGTCGTTTATATCTGCGTCGAGAGTAGCAAGACTTCTGCCAACACTGTGTTAATTGGCGTCGACAGAAGTGACCTCTGCCGACGTGCCTAGAAGGCGTCGGTAGAGAGTCATTTAAAATTTTAATGGTATTTTTTCCCCTCCAAACTTGGACTTATGCTGATGAGGTCAAAATGGCGTCGGCAGAGAGTCATTTAAAAATTCACAGCCAAAATTTTTTCCCTCTGTTGATGGTCAAATTTCGCTTAGGAATTTTCCATTCACTCCACGTGACTAGGGATGGCAAAAATCCCTGCGGGGTCGGGTCCCCGTGGGGACCCACCCCTAACGGGGCGGGGAATCCCCGGTTTGACCGGGTATAGGGGTCAAACCGGGGATCCTTTTCGGGTCCCCGGTCGGGGACGGGGCGGGGATGGGGATGGTATCCTCGCCCCGTCCCCGTCCCCGTCCCCGACCCCGCCCCGAATAATTATTTTTATTTATTTTTTTAAAATATGTATTATATATATTATATTTACAATAATAATATTATTCTTATATTACTTATAAAATTCTATAAAGTTTTTTTTTTTGTTTTTAATTCTTAAGTGTTGGTTTATTGTATTGTTTAGTTTATATTTTTCTTTTTCTTTTCTTTTTTTACTTAATTTAAGTGTTTAAATTTCTAATAAAGCATATCTAATGTTATAAAAATTAATTATTTAAATAAATAAATAAATATAATACTAATGTTAACATAAAAGTATGTATAATTTTAATATATATCTTAATTTTAAATCATTTTTGTTAAAAAATAATTTTAAAAACAATAAAGAAAAAGCAGGGATTTTTCCCCGCGGGGACCCGATCCCCGAATGGGGATTCCCCAACCCCGACCCCGACTCCCCGAAACGGGGAATGGGGCGGGGACGGGGATTAAAAATCCCCACGGGGACGAGGATGGGGAGTGCGTCCCCGGCCCCGCCCCACCCCGTTGCCATCCCTACACGTGACGATCAACAGTGAATTTGTAAACGAGCGGGAAAGACGTGACCTGTGAGACGAGCAAATGCTGCACACCGGTGTGGTGTAGACCACACACACTCCTATGCTTAAGTTAGCCTTGGCCGGAAAACACGTAGAATGTATTTAGGGACTAATTTGTGCATACCTGACTGCGTGTGGTGTGCCCCTTTTACAGGATCCCCTTAGGGTTTTCGCTCATGCAGGACTCCTAGAGATCACCGGGCCTTTGGCCCTGGTAGGCCTCGGCGATGGGCCGAGGCAAACCTCACTCTCGGCCTCTCCCTTGGGCCGAGGCCGAGCGTGGTCGTCGTGGGCCGGATGGAGTTCCAGCCCTTTACTTCGTCGACCTGGCTTCTTTGGACCCCGGGCCCAGCCAACTCGGGTCTATCCTGCATAAAATATCACTGAATGATTTTGCCCATAACATTAAGCCCCCACTCTCTATTGGAGTTCACGGGCCTTTCTTGGTTTCCAATGGAGAGTAGGAAGTTAGAAGTTTCACCTGCAGTAAAGGCATATGTACAAAATAAAAAGGTTCTTCTGCGCCTTGCCATCAGACGTGTAACCATTTGGTTATGGTTTTGTGGGGCACAAAAATTGGGTTATCACAACAAACTTTACAAAGGAGCTCCCTGGTTGGTTAAGAATCAACATCGGAATTCAGAATGTTAGAATCCCATGAGAATCTTGTTGGGCAAATAAGACAATAAAAAAGACGAAAAAGGGGCGGTCAGCCCCCTGCTGCCTCGCCAAGCGCGTGCCTAGTGTGGCAAGTACCTGCTGCCTTGGCAGCAGGTACACTCGGCCTCAGCCTTTGGCCGAGGCTGAGCAGGCTAGGCCTGCCGGCAGGCCTAGCACGGCTTGTTCCATCACCTTTTTTTTTTTTTACTTTCAAATTTGAAATTCGAATTAACCCTAAGTTTTCCCTTCATATTGGATTTATAAATAGCCCCTTCACTCCCATTCCACTCACCAACTTCCTCTCCTCTCTCCAAGGTAGCAGATTTTCGTTTCTCTTTTGCTTTTTGTCCATTTTGAATCGTTTTCCTTTGTCATGACGAGTGAGGAGTCTGTTCATACCGATTTTCATTCTGAGAGCGGTTCAAGTTTTTATGATGAGTCTCCTTACTCGGAGGGGGAGGAAAATGCTGAGGAAGCTGAGGAAGTTGAGGACACCGGGCCTCGGGCACCTCCTTCGGTTACGTCATCCTCGGTGACCGAGGCTCAATTGGAGCGCCTTCGATACGAGTATGGTGTTCCAGATGATGTGCACATGAGGGTCCCGAAACCGGATGAAAGCTTTTCTCACTCTCCTATAGACGAGGTAGCTTTTTATAGGGCCATGTTCAAATTCGGAATCTGCCTACCCCTACCTTTACTCCTTCAACATTTTCTGACAATCACTGGGCTAGCCCCTACCCAGATTGTACCCAATGGGTGGACTCACCTTATTGGCTGCATTCTTTTGTGGCCATATGGCAACCCAGACGCACCCATGGATCCAAATATTTTCTTTTTTTTACACTCTATTAGTCGGAGTCCCAACTTAGGCCAATTGTTTTATTATATCAGTGCCAAAAAGGGAACTATTGTCAACACTCCCACATCTGTAAAAAATTGGAGGAGTGGGTGGTTTTTTGTTAGGGGAAATTGGCTAGAGCGAAACCCAGATGGTAGCCATTACGCTGTTTCTACATCTTTTCGAAAATATGGTGAGTATTTGCACATTTATTGTTTTGGTCAATTCCTCTAACTCACCTTCCATATCTTTCTCTTGCCCAGTCCCTCGAAAGGCCCACCGGACTGCTGAAACCCGCCTGTTCGCTGAGGTTGTACAACAGATCGCACTTTGCCACCACTAGGGTCTCAACCTCGTTAACCAGGAAAACCTCGTATTTCTCAGGCTCGCTAGCCCTCTTTCAAGTAAGTTTCTCCTCATTGCCCCGCTGATGCTTTTCTCTTTTTTTATTCAATCTTGTTGCACTACTGACTCCGCCTCTTGTTTCTTTGTGCTCAGCAATGCCTCCACGCCTAATCTTTAACGAGAGCCGCAAGCCCAAGAAGAACAAGGGCGTGGCCGGCACCTCCCAAGCGAATATCACTGACTTAACTGAGGATGAGTACGATGGCCCTTCGTCGTCGCCCGCTCCTCCACTACGGGCCTGAGGAGATCATCACGCCATCGTCCACCGGCCGCCCCTTCTCCCATCAGAGAAGAGGGCACTCCCTTCCCTGTCTGCGTCCTCCCGAAGGATTATTCTGGTACGGGGAACCCGGTGGACATGCTGGCCCACGACCTCCGCTGCTGGCAGAGCTTGCAATTTCATAAACCTGAGGGAGAACTAGGCTACTATGACCCAGCAGAGAGTCTCCAGTTCGTCCACCGTCATCTCCGCGAGGTAGGGTATTCACACCTGTCTTTGACTTGGTTGTCTCTTTTCCTCTTGGAACGATCTCTTACCTAGTCTCACTTCTTCTTACAGGCCTTCACCAAAGTCACTGTCTCTGCCATGAGTTTGACAAACAAAATCAATGAGCTGCAGTCGAACAACCTCCCGAGGTGAGAGCTAGTCCAAGCTCAGAACAACCTCGATCACGCCAACCGCTTACTTGAATAAGTCATGGCCGACCTCGAGTTCCACAAGACGGGCTAGGATAAAACCAAAGCCCAGTTGGCTGAAGCTCGGTCTCACCTATCTGATGCCAAATACCTCGCTGAGCAGTATCGGAAGACAGAGGATTACATCCTTAGCAACAATCAAATGTGGGAGGATGGAGCGACGTGGGCTGTTCGGCGGATGCGGAAGCATTTCCCTGACATGGACCGATCCATCCTGAAAACCGAAATGTCTGCTATGATCGTTGATCCCAGCTCTTATCCAGCTTCAGAGAGCTCATCAAGCGGACGCGAGGAGATGGATTTTTCTGGAGATGACCACCACTGATTAATCTGGATGCCTTGTTGATCTTTCTGATGGTTTTTCTGATGATGTGTACTTTTAGTTCTGCTTTCTTGAACTTCGTTCCTTTGCGCTTGTTATTTCCCTTTTTTAATGAATGAGAAATCACCCTTTCTGCTTTGCACTATAATTCACGGAATAACCTCATTTCTAAACAAGCAACAACACAATAAAAATGGAGCAAAGCCAACTAAAACAAATCACGCAAACAAACATCATATGCAAAAAATCGCACGACGGGATATAACGGCCCTAGCTCTGGCCTTAGCCTACCTTGATTCCCTGCCGGACTCCTAGAGATCACCGGGCCTTTGGCCCTCGTCGGCCTTGGCGATGGGCCGAGGCCGACCTCACGCTTGGCCTCTCCCTTGGGTCGAGGTCGAGTGTGGTCGTCGTGGGCCGGATGGAGTTCCGGCCCTTTACTTCGTCGGCCTTGCTTCTTTTGACCCCGGGCCCAGCCAACTCGGGTCTATCCTGCATAAAATATCACTGAACAATTTTTCCCATAACACCCTCCACACTTGGATTTCTGCCGACGCCGTTTTCATATGGCGTCGGCAGAAGTATAACCTCTGTCGACTCCATTTTAACTGCGTCAACAGACACTCATTAAAAGCCCTAATCAAAATTTCCCCTCATTTCGTGTCTTCTTCCTCATTTTAACCCCTTCCCTCTGCGTTTTCTTCTTCTTTTTCCATCGCCATCTTCGTCTCTCTCCCTCGCCGCAACTTTCGCCACTTGATTCCACCATTACCATTTCTTTCACCGTTGTATGGGTCGTCATCTCCCTCTCATTTAGTAAGTAATTTTTCCTTCTTGTTTCTCTCTCTCTTTGTTTTTTTTGTTTAACATTTCTTTGATGGCTGTTTTTTTTTTTTGTGTTGTTAGTTATTATTTTTTTTTCATTTCTTTGCATCTATATTGTCATTATTTTGTTCTCTCTAGAATGTGTTATTTATGGTTGTGTGTGTTGTGTGCATTAGGGATTGTGAGTCAACAAAAGCTTGTTTGATGTTTGTTCATTTGGTGAAAAGTGGTGAGAAAATAAAGTATAAATATGGTGATAGTTTTTCTTTTTGGTATTTTGAGCTTTTGGTTTTCATTGATTAAAGTTAATGGTTTTGATGTTAAGTGTAAATATGGTTTTTGTTTTTGTGAGTCAGGAAGATTAGTATATGTGTTTACTTGGTACTATTGTTTTTTTTTTCGATAAATTTAGCGGTTATGTTTATAAGTTTATGAAACTTGAGAAGTTTGTTTTATACGTTATTATTGCATTTAGTTTGAATGTTTACATTTTTTTTTCATTGGGCTCATAGATGTCATATTGATGTGTTTGAAGCAAGTGTGTGGAGAAGAAAATAGAGTGTGAGAGAAGTAGTGAACTAAAGAAAAAAAACATGTTTGTTTGGTGATATTGACTTCTTTATTTAACGACAAAGGTACATCGGCGGAAAATTTTGAGGTCTGTTTGTTTGAATTTTATTTTTAAAATATTGTAATTTGTTGTTGTGAGAAAGTTGACAAAAATGAGCTTACTTGATGTTTGTGAATTTCCCTCTCTGTAGGTTATCTTCCATCCAATAAAAGGTCATATCGACGACCTCAAAATGCCCTTGTAAGTTGTTTCTTCTCTTTATTTTAGTGTTTACTTATAAATTTGGTTTATAAATGTTGAGATTATAGTTGTTTGTTGGAGTTTGGAGTTTGAGATTGAATTTATGCTTGTATGATATTGAAATTGTTTTTGTTGGAGGATGTGTGGTAAGAGATGTAGAAAAGTAAAAATTCTTTTTTTTTTTTTTTTTTTTTTTTTTTGATAATAAGAATTCATTGTCATGATGAGTAAAAGAGTGAGTCAAATTTGGATGCTCAGGTGATTTTGAGTTTATTCATTTTCATGATTATTATATTTTATTTTTGAGTCTATTCTATGTTTAAAGTTTCATTTGAAGAAGAAGAAGAAGAAGAAGAAGAAGAAGAAGAAGAAGAAGAAGAAGAAGAAGAAGAAGAAGAAGAAGAAGAAGAAGAAGAAGAAGAAGAAGAAGAAGAAGAAGAAGAAGAAGAAGAAGAAGAAGAAGAAGAAGAAGAAGAAGAAGAAGAAGAAGAAGAAGAAGAGCTTCTGTCGACTGGTCTATTTCGACGTCATTGTCGACGCTTATTTGTGCGTCAGAAATTCGACGTCATTGTCGACGCTTATTTGTGCGTCAGAAAAACCTTTTCCGACGCGTTTTTTCTTTTCTCGACGCATTTTGGGCATCAGAAAAACCTCCTTTTCTTGTAGTACGTCCCTGAGTTCTCAAACTCAACAATTTTACCCATGAGGTTTGGATTTCGTTACACTTTTGGTTCCTCCGTCAAATTTTTTGTTAAACCCTCACGGAATGCTGACGTGACACTATTATTTTTGCTGGCAACTTGCTGTTGAAGAAGAAGAAAGAGAAGAAGAAGAAGAAGGAGGAGGAGGAAGAGAGGGAGCAAAAATGTAAAAAAATAATATTTTTATTTTTTATATATTTATCTTTTAAAAAATTCAAAAATAATTTTTTTAATAAAAAATAGCGTCACGTCATCAAATCGTTAATTATTAACAGAAAATGGATAGGGAGACTAAAATGAAACTAAAACCAAACCTCATGGGCTAAATTGTTGAGTTCGAAAACTCAGGGACCAAAATGAAACCTAACCCAAACTTTAGGGGCTAAAAGTGTATTTTTCCCTTTCTATTTTTTTTTAAAAGGATTTTTCCCTTTCCATTTTGGGAAATTGTGCTGAATAACTACAAATAAAAGACATCCTTGATTTTTGGCTACGGAAGTTTTGATTTTGCAGGTGTGGCTACCGGAATTTTAGGAACCATTTCCTTTTTTTTTACGTTTTTACCCCTAGTATATACGACTATATACAAACGTCGTTAACAGTCTTTTTTGTTGCAAACGTCCCCTTTTTGCATGGTGGATGGATTCCTACTTACATGGGATCGGTTGGTGGTTTGTTTTGATCCTGATTTACCTAATTTTCAGGCTTAGGCTTTCTAACGGTAAAAAAAAAATTATGTTTTTTAGCGACAAGAAGCAATCAACAGATGGATTACCCCAAAAAATACATCAAACAATTCCATAGTTGTATGTAACAGTTCAATCTACACAGACAACAGACATACGCTATCATAGATGTATATACTAATACATACACGTTCACAGGCAAACAATGGAGGGTATATAACTGTTCAAACACACGTACATACGAGGAAATATGTACATAGATGTACGAGATAGTAGTTGTACATATCAATATATAAATGTATGAGATCATGGATGTATATACTAATACATACACGTTCACAGGCAGACAATGTACACAGGCTTGCCAATACATAGATTGCAAGGTGCATAAGGGGTATATAACTCCTCTCACACACTTTCATATGACCACACCACAACATACTTTCTAGAGGAGTTTGCAACAATGATGGAATAGTATTTATCAGTACATACCGCTCTGGTGAGTTCGACCTCCTCACTTTCATCCTTTTTTGCCCGTCTGTCCTTCCCTTTGGGTCTCTTCGCATCCTGAATGTTAATTAGGTAGTTTAATTCTCTAATTTGTAATTCACAAGGGGATGATGTGGGTGATCTTTTTTACCTTTTTGTCTACCGTTTTCTTTTTCTTGCTATCTCTTTCATCTATCGCTTGAGAAGTAATCGTCTTCAATAGAATGGTCTTCCCCCGTATCGGCGCTTGCGACAACTTCTTCCTGTTTTTTAACACAATTACACGAGTAATTACAACATGTTTTACACAACCTAAAGAGTAAATACAGAGTCTTACCTCCACGGGCTTAGTCTTTTTTGGTCTCTGCTTATAATCGAGCGTAATATTCTCGGATTGCATGGAAGAAACGAATCCCTAAAATCTCGGGGGAATGTATCAGTTTGTTGCTAATATAAGGGAATGGGAATGAAGCCATTACCTTGGTTTGAATTTCTGAGAAATTGTACAGTCCTCGCGCAGAAGGAAAATCAATGGAGGATGTGGGGCGAGCAAGAGTCTCGACGGCGCGGCGGAAAAAGGTCGTCGGCACGACGGATGTGGGTCGTCGGCACAATGCGAGAGGTAGGGATTGGTATACACTCTGTGTTGGGGGTGGAAAATGGTGGGAAATGGAGGATTAAGTCTTTCAAGGTTTTCGAGGGGAGGGAGACGAAGATGGACCGACGGGGGGTGACGCAATGCATGGTGGCATTCTGGTGGGAGGGTGGGCGGTGATTTGACAGGTCATAATGGCAGCATTTAAGGTCTTTTTTTGTTAGTTGTTTCATGGCCAATTTTGTACAACATTTACTAAGTTGTTTTCTAAGGTTTTCTTATTTGCACGTAGTATATCCTCTTATTGAGAGAACTACGTTTTCCAATTAACGTAGTCTCGAGCATTGTATTCCTTCCCCAATAAAGTGTTTTAATTGTTTTACCTAATAGGTTTTCTACCTCAGTCCTAAACTCTTTAAACTTTTCAAGAGCCTCAACTTATGACCCATTAGGTATAAGTAACCATATCGAGAATAATCATCTATGAAAGAGAAGAAATATTCATAACCACCTCGAGCCTTTACATTCATTGGACCACAAAGATCCGAATGTATCAGTTCAAGTGGTTCTTTGGCTCTATAACCTTTTCTAGTAAAAGGCCTCTTGGTCATTTTACCCTCGAGGCATTATTCACAGGGTGGTAAAGATGTATCTTCTAGATCAGTTAGAAGTCCATCTTTAACCAAACGATCGATCCGATCAATGTTAATATGATCGAGACGAAGATGCCAAAGATACGTATTGTTACTTAGTGGAGAAATCTTTTGCCTTTTGTTTTGCGTTTCAGCCGTTTTAAACATTTCATGACTTAAAATAACCTTAGCGTCGGTTGGTCTTAACACAAATAAATTATTTTCACGCTTAGCTGAAACATAAATTCCATTTCGAGAAATTAAAGTTTCATTAAGCAAGAATGAAATTGAATAGCATTGTTCAAGTAAAGCTGAAACAGAAATAAGGTTCCTTTTAATTTTAGGAACCAAGTACAAGTTCTCTAAAATCAAATACTTATTTCTAAAAAATAATTTTGCACCTCACACTGCACGAGCTGAAACGACCTCTCCTGTTCCAATCTTGAGAGTCATTTCACCATCAGCCAGCTGCTGGAAATCATTTTCCTGAAAAGATGAGCAAACATGATTAGTGGCTCCCGAATCTAATATCCAGGCAAACTCATCATGTTCTACAAGACAGGTTTCTAAAACCAAAAAATCAAATTTACTTTCTTTCTCTCTCTTTTTCTCAACGAGGTAACGGGGACAATTGCGCTTCCAGTGACCATCCACATTGCAGTGGAAACATCTGCCTTTGTCGGCCACGACCTTGGCCTTGCCCTTACCTTGCACAGCTTGTGCAGGAGCCTTCCCCTTGTCTCCCTTCCTCTTCTGTATTTGCTTCGATGAAGAAGCTTGAGGTACAGATTTAGTCCCTAAGGATGAACCCTTCAGGAACTTTTTCTTGGAATGGGCCACATTGGCCTCTCCTTTCACCACGTTTTTGCCCTTGCTCTTTTGCATGGACTCGTAAATCTGTAAATAAGAGAGGAGGGAAGTCAGGTTGAACTGAATTTTGTTCATACTCGCATTCGTCCTAAATGGCATATAGCTTGCAGGAAGCGAGTGAAGGATGAACGCAACCTGACTGCGCTCGCAGACTACCCCGCCATTCGCCTCAGCAATATTAAATTGGTTAATCATATCCAGGACATGCTCCCGGACAGACTGACTTTCTTGCATCTTGGCATTGAAGACGTTCTTCAAGGCATCGTGGTGGAGCTGATAGGACGGGAGTCCAAACATCTCTTGCAGGGAATTCATAATCTCCCTGGCAGTTTCCACGTTCTCGTAACGCTTGGCCAAGACTTCAGATAAGTCGACCAATATATAGACTTTGACCTTTTCATTGGCCTTCGTCCAACGTTTGTAGGCATCCTTTACTGCCTGAGTGGCAGTGCGAGGTGGAACAGGAGGACATTCCTCCGTTAAGACGAACCTAAGATCTTCTACCACGAGTATGGTATTCAGGTTCGATTTCCAAGTTGGAAAATTCTCGCCAGTTAATCTTTCATTCTTAAGCAAGGAAATAATTGAGGAAGACATTGCTGAAAAAACAAACAATTGACCGTATTAGTTATCTTTGCCTTAACCCATCACACAAGCAATACATACAATTGCATCCATCCAATCAATTTTGCAAACAAACAATCAAAGAACCCTAATAAAACTATTGATTGTGTTATGCAACGATGCTTTAGAGGTTTAGAAGAACAGCCACCGAAGGGTGATCAATTGTTCCTCCTCTAAAATGAGACTCTTCTCAGTTAATCTCTAATCCCAGAATAACTCATATTCCATTAGATTTTAACCATCGTTGTTCGATCAAGGATTTGTTAACCAATTAACTCATCCCTGTAAGTGTAACCCTCTCACTTTCAGATCTTAAAGGCACGGACCAGCAGGCTACCGTTAGGAAAGACAACTGTTGGTAATTAACCTAAGCGATCCTATCCTATTTAGGAGTTCACGGTATTCTGAATCCTATGATCCGGCCCTCCGAAGGGATGGTTGCTCCAGGGCAACACGTAGGCGGATCATAGGAATCTCACGTTGTGACCTAGGGGTGGAGACCGAGGGATACGTTGACACGCGTCCCGCTCCCACTTACTATAGTCACTTTCCCCATTCACCTTGGTATTGATCCATGCAAACACTTTCCGAAGGGAGGCCACGCAAAAACGACACGAAGCCGAGCATGGATCTCACGATGTGAACATACAGGGATGTAGGAGCAAAACTCAATTTAAATTAAGTTTTGTAATTTTCCTCCCACTAAAGTAACCTATCGAGTATTTTAGGATTTGATTAGACCTAGATAAATCCGGCTAAGTCATTTATCGAAGTCTAGTCCTATTATAACTATTATAATAAGACCTAATGTCTAGGTGTATTAAACATATTTAATTAACCTAGCGACATTATTCTAACATTAACCTGTGATTAATTCAACTCTGGTAATCCAGATCAGTTCCCAGGTAGGAGGTGTTCCGTATACTGTCAACTTAAATACCTCCAATCCTTAGACAGAACTTCACTGGTAGAGTTCCATTATAATCTCAGGAATGTTTGTCCTACTTAGTTCATTAAAACTATTTTAAAACTAAGTAAGAAATTCTAATCCTATTAGAATAAGATCTTAGGTCTATTTAATTTTAACTCATTTAAAATTAATACATTTTAACCTAAGATCCTATTTGAGCATGCATATCTTGATTATAGATTGACAGTTTCTAATCATAAATTTTAAACTATTTCAAAATTTTAATGATTAGCCCTATAATCATGCATACTATAGTTTTAAAAACTATTAACAATCATATTCTAGTTAATTAAATTAAAACTATATAAACTTTGCATTGCATGAAAATTAATATAACTTTTATATTAACCTATGGATGTATCATGCTCAATGCAACTCGATTTCTATTTTTAATAAATTAACAATTAATTATAGCCATAAAATGGTAAATCAAAGTAGCATGCTACAAACAATTCAATTTGAATATAACTCTTATATTAAAACCATGTAATTGCATGCATCATACTATTCCATTTTCATAATTTTAATATAACTCAACTATATATATATATAAAAAAAAAAAAAAAAAAAAAAAAAAAAAAAAAAAACTCATGAAAATCAAACCATGCATTTCAATCATATATTATAATCTCATTATAACATACAAGAAATGCATGAGCATGCTTTATAACCTAAGGTGGGATATCTAATTTTATATGACATCCATAAAACATATAAAATAGCATATGAACCGATTAATTGGCCCCTAGGATAAAATTAAAGCTAAATTACAATAATAAAGCAAAATTCTATCCTATTACAGCCTTCTGCGGCCCCGAACATGACAAAAACCGCTCCAAAACGTGCCAAAACCGCCCAAAACAGGTCAAAACCACAAAAAATTGGTCAAAACCGCTTGAACCAGCTGGAAAACCACCGAACTAGTCAAAGAACCGGTCAAAAACCACCCAGAATTGACCGAACCGCGCCCCTGGTCAGCGAACCACAAAGCCGGTCAACGAACCGCCTAAACCAGTCAACGAACCGCTCGCCAGACGACCGAACCGCGCCTAAAACGAACCAGACCGCCGAACCGCTGTCGCTGACGTCAGCGTTACGATTGGTGACGTCAGCCTTACCCCTGCACGCGTGTTTCCCTCCGAAATTTTAATTTTTTTTTCTTCGAATTTCTGGAAAATCTGCACTGTTCCAGCCGCAATTTTTCGCCATTTTCCGCCGTTTTTGGCCAAATTTGGTCCCGATCTTCATCGTTCTTCAGCCTAAACTAGACTTGGACTTACAGAGACTCGAATTACAATTTAATTGCCCAAAAACGCAAGGGCCTTTACAAATGATCACATCAAAAAATTGTGAATCTAAGGCCAATTAACCTCCAGTTCATAGCAAATTAACATACATTATGCAATTAAATCCCACCTAAAACCAACGCAAATTTTAATTCACAAATTAAAATACAGAGAAGGCTCTAATACCAATTGAAGGGATAATAGCCCTTGCGCAGCGGAAACGTACAGATCCTTAACTCAGTTTTTAATTCGGATTAAAATATCGTACGTTGGCAAATTAAAATACAGCAGAAAAATCAAATTAAAACTACTGAATTTTAATAATAAAACATTCTGATTTAAATTTAGATCTAATCTAAATTGGATCCTATCGATCCAAGATCAAGAACACTATACTTTTGAAGACGTTCTTGACCCGTTTCACCAAGATCCCTTGGTTCTCCACCCAAAAACAGCACGAAGTCTCCTTTTCTTTGCTGGAAATTAATCACGAATACCACCAAAGGGTTGCACCGGTATTCTCTTGAAGGATATGCGATAGGTGCTTGTGGGAGCGTAATTTTCTAAGGGTTTGGAGTATTTTTCTTTTCTGTATTCTTGATAGAATAATCACAGAGAGTTCTGGAGAGTGAGAGAGTGAGAGAGAGCGTGATTTTCCAAGGATCAATCGTTCTGAATGAATGATGAGGGAGTTATCTAACGGATGGAGAAACTCCCTCCCTAAAAACCCTATGAATCACGCATAGTGCTAGGTTAGTGGGCTGATTTTTCTTATCAGTTATACTCATAAGATAATTAATTATTAATTTTAATAATTAATTTATCAAATTAACAATTAATTTAATTAATACTCATATAAATCACATTTATACAAATATTACCACTTAACCCATAGTTTTAATAAAATTCAATTAAATCAAATTTAATTAAAGTTATTAAAACTAATTATTAATTGATATAACAATTAATTAATATATTAATTAATATTATAATTGGTCAGAAGCTCCAACGATTTGAGATTAATTGGTCAAACTCATTAACCACATTAATCAATATTCGTCAACTGTGTGTACATTCCACTATAGACTCACAGTTGCACTCTTCTCACTGCAGACATATTTTCTGTGTCCACGGATCTAGACCAATATCGACTAGTTAGTCCTTCACGAGTGTCCGTAACACCAGTTGGGTCAAATTATCGTTTTACCCCTAGGTTAAATCCATTTCCTTAAGTACCAATTCTCCTCTAATGAACAATATGTTTGTGGTCCAACCATCAAACAGAAAACCCTCACGTGCCATTGAGAGGGTAGGGCCCTTTGTTTCAAGACTCGGAGTAACCACTTAAGGGAACACTCATCTGCTTCCCTAAAGTCGGGAAGGATTGAATTCCATCTTGTACGATTATGTTCCCAGCTCCCCATTCGGTCTTGTCCCCAAAGTGGTAGGCTTATTGAGTCGGCGTATTGGCCACTCTCACCCATACAAATCAAAGGACAATCTCTCATGAGCAGGAGTTCATAATCAACTCAGGATTAAGACTAAGTTGTCTAGGTCGTCCTAGTGAAATAGAAAACCAACTAGTTAACGGTGTTATAACCAGTGGTTACTATTTCGCGGTCTAGTCTTATGCAAACTCATTGCATAGGATACCCCCACTCGCATGTCTCCTACACGAACGCGTTGGATCGCAGCGTTTGTATCAAATACAAAGTGGGCCGTATCCATAGTGTTACCAGGATAAGGCACCCAGTCTTATCCCTATACAATAGACCCTTTAGGCTGTTTCTTGAACAATGATCCCATATGTCGCTACATATAGTTCAAGACTCATATTACAACCTTGGATGTCTAGTTTATTGGATTAGGGTTATTATTAGGCAAAGACAAATATAAAATAACTAATAACAATTAATGGAAAAATATATCAATATTATTTCATTAATATCCGGTCAACGGTTACATTCACTATCTACGAGTTTTAGGGCATAAAACCCAACAAACTCCCACTTGAACTAAAACACTAGTTAGTGGGATGTAAATGCAATAATCTAAAGCTGGAAATGTCATGTATATAATACAATGAACTAGGGCATCCTTATACCCATTATACATTTCTCCCACTTGCCCTAGATTAGATGGCATACATATCTCGTAGACCTAGACCCTCTAGATGACCCTCAAACACTTTAGCCGTGAGAGCCTTCGTAAATGGATCAGCGATGTTGTGCTCCGAGGCGATCTTAGTGACGATCACATCTCCTCGTTGCACAATCTCCCGTATCAGGTGATACTTCCCCTCGATGTGTTTACCTCGTTTGTGGCTTCGAGGTTCTTTTGAGTTGGCTACAGCCCCACTGTTGTCACAGTATAGTGTTATGGGCACGTTCATATTCGGAACCACTTCCAAATCAGTCAAGAACTTTCTGAGCCATACTGCCTCCTTAGCTGCTTCGCAAGCTGCTACATACTCAGCCTCCATGGTTGAGTCTGTTATGCATCCTTGTTTGATGCTTCTCCACACTACTGCTCCTCCATTGAGGGTGAATACTGACCCTGATGTGGATTTCCTTGAATTCTTATCAGCTTGAAAGTCAGAGTCAGCGTATCCAGTAAGAATCAAATCCTTAGCTCCATACACAAGCATGTAGTCCCTCTTTCTCCAAAGATACTTGAGGATGTTTTTAACCGCTCCCTAGTGGTCCAACCCTGGATTAGACTGATACCTACTGACTACTCCCACTGCATAACATATGTCAGGCCTTGTGCAGAGCATAGCATACATTAAGCTGCCCACAGCTGAGGCGTAGGGAATGTGTCTCATGTTCTCAATTTCTTGAGGTGTCTTAGGAGACTGTTCCTTAGACAGGTGTACCCTATGTCTGAAGGGTAGTAGTCCCTTCTTGGAGTTTTGCATCGAATATCGAGACAACATCTTGTCAATATACGTTGCTTGAGACAGAGCTAGCGTTTTGTTCTTACGATCCCTAATGATTTGGATTCCCAGAACATATTGAGCCTCTCCCAGATCTTTCATTTGGAATTGGGTTGCTAGCCATTTCTTAATGTCAGTGAGGTATCCTACATCATTCCCAATGAGTAGGATATCGTCTACATAAAGTATTAGAAAAGCTACTTTCCTTTTGTTGACTTTCTTGTACACACAAGGCTCATCAACGTTTTGGTCAAAGCCAAAAGATTTGATTGCAGTATCAAATCTAATGTTCCATTATCTGGATGCTTGTTTCAATCCATAAATGGATCGATTGAGCTTACAAACCTTTTGTTCCTGACCTTGGGCTATGAACCCTTCGGGTTGAGACATGAAGATATTCTCTTCAAGATTACCATTCAGAAAGGTAGTCTTGACGTCCATTTGCCATATTTCATTGTCATAATATGTGGCTATGGATAAGAGAATTCTTATGGACTTTAACATGGCTACAGGAGAAAATGTTTCCTCATAGTCAACCCCTTCTTTTTGGGTATAACCCTTTGCCACTAGTCTAGCTTTGAAGGTCTGTACCTTTCCAACTGCATCTCTTTTTCTCTTATAGATCCATTTGCACCCTATGGGTTTTACCTCATTTGGTAGATCTGTAAGTTCCCATACAGAATTGGAGTACATTGACTCCATTTCCAGGTTCATGACTTTGACCCATTCATCCTTATCTTCGTCATTCATTGCCTGTCGATAGGACAATGGATCCTCAATGCCATCATTAGGTATGACAACCTGAGTTTCAGTTAAACCCAAGTAGCGGTCAGGTTGTAATACAACCTTCCCACTGCATCGAGGCATTCCCAACGTTTGAGATGGACGGGATGGATCTGAAGAACTAGTTCCTTCATCAACCCTTGTTGAAGGTCCAACTTCATCAACAACTCTTGATGATTCTTCAGTAGCTTCTCCTAATATTATTTTGCTGCGTGGTTTATGATCTCTCATGTGGTCTTCCTCTAAGAAAGTGGCGTTTGTCGATACAATCACCTTATTTTCTTGTGGGTCGTAGAAATAACCACCTCTCGTTTCTTTAGGGTAACCAACAAATTGGCACAGTTTTGAATGAGGTTCCAGTTTCTTAGGATTTGTCACAAGAACGTGTGCTGGACAACCCCAGATGCGAAAGTGATGCAAACTAGGTTTACGCCCCTTCCATAATTTGAAAGGTGTTTCAGAAACACTTTTCGAGGGAACATTGTTCAAGATGTATACTGCAGTCTCTACTGCATACCCCCAAAACGAGCTAGGCAATTGAGCATACCTCATCATTGATCGAACCATGTCTAACAAGGTTCTATTTCTCCTTTCTGACACACCATTCTGCTGAGGTGTACCAGGGGCTGAGAGTTGAGATTGGATTCCATGTTCTATCATATAATCTTGGAATCTTTGATCCATATACTCCCCTCCTCGATCAGATCGAAGTACTTTAATAGATTTACCTAATAGGTTTTCAACTTCAGCCTTAAACTCCTTAAACTTTTCAAGGGCTTCAGACTTATGTCCCATTAGGTACAAGTAACCATATCTTGAATAATCATCTATAAATGAGATGAAATATTCGTACCCTCCTCGAGCTTTTACATTCATTGGACCACATAGATCCGAATGTATTAACTCTAAGGGTTCTTTGGCTCTGTAACCTTTTCCAGTAAAGGGTCTCTTGGTCATTTTTCCCTCGAGACAAGATTCACAAGGTGGTAGTGAATCATCTTCTAACTTGCTTAGAAGTCAATTCTTTACCAAACGACCGATCCTATCGATGTTTATATGACCAAGTCTGAGATGCCAAAGATGAGTATTGTTACTTGATGGAGAAATCTTTTGCCTTTTACTTTGAGTTTCAGCAGTTTTAAATAATTTGTGATTTAAAAGTGCTTTGTTTTCGGTTGGTCTTAAAACATACAAGTTATTTTCCAATTTGGCTGAACAAATAAGTACACCATTTTTATAAATGAACGCTTCATTCATATCAAAATTAAACTGTATACGATTGTTCAATCAAACATGAAATAGAAATTAAGTTCCTCTTAATCTTGGGAACGATTAACAAACTTTCTAAAAGTAAGAATCTATTTCTAAAAAATAACTTCGCAGCTCCCACTGCTTTAGCTGAAATGACTTCTCCAGTTCCGACCCTGAGTGTCATTTCCCCATCGTTCAACTGTCGAAAGGAACTATTTTCCTCAAAAGAAGAGCAAACATGATTAGTTGCTCCTGAATCAAGTATCCAGGTAAACTCATCATGTTCTACCAGGCATGTTTCTAAAACAAGTAAATCAAATTTACCTTCCTTTTCCTTCTTTTTCTCAGCAAGGTACTTTGGGCAGTTTCTCTTCCAATGTCCATCTACATTCCAGTGGAAACACTTGCCCTTATCTGCCATAGCTTTGGCTTTTCCCTTGCTTTTAGCAGCAGTACTGGGAGCTTTCCCCTTATTTCCTTTCTTCTTCTGAGTTTTCTTTGAAGAAGTGGCTACTGATTTAGTTCTAGAGGATGAACCCTTCTCGAACTTTCTTTTAGAGTAAACAACGTTTGCCTCTCCTTCTATCTGTCCCTTGTTCTTAAGAAGAGACTGATAGAGTTATAGCTCATTCAGGAGGCTAGTCAGGTTGAATGTTATTTTATTCATCGTTGCATTGCTTCGAAACTGCAGAAAACTCTTTGGAAGAGATTCTAAGATGAATGCAACCTGACTACGCTCATCTATGACCGCCACGTTTGCTTCTGCAATGTTGAATTGGACCATCATATCCAGGACATGCTCCCGAACAGACGTGCCCTCTTTCTATAAACGTATTTAAGAGCGTCATGGTGGAGTTGGTAGGACGGTTGTCCAAACATCTCCCGGAGAGAGTTCATAATCTTCCTCGCTGTTACCATGCCCTCATGCCTTTTAGCCAAAACTTCAGATAAGTTGGCTAGGATATAGACACAAGTCTTATCATTGGCCTTTGTCCAGCGGTCATAAGCATCCTTAACTGCTTGGGATGCATTACGAGCAGGGGCTGGAGGACAATCCTCTGTTAAGACGAACCGCAGATCATCGACAACAAGAATGGTATTCAGGTTCGACTTCCACGTAGCATAATTTTCGCCGGTTAATTTCTCATTTTTAAGCAGAGAGACAATTGAGGAAGACATTATTGCTGAGATTTAAACAAACAATGACCGTATTAGTTATCTTTGCCTTAACCCATCATACAAGCAAAAAATTGCACACAATCCAATCAATTTAGCAAAACAGACAATCACAGAACCCTAAAACTATCGATTTAGTTTTGCAACGATGTTTCAGAGGTTTAGAATATCAGCCGCCGAAGGGTGATCAGGCACTCCTCCTTTGAAATGAGACACCTCTCAGCTAATTCTAATTCCAGAATAACTCATATTCCTATAGACATTAGCCACCGTTGTTCGGTCAAGGATTTGTTAACACTTTTAACTCATCCTCGTAAGTGTAACCCTCCCACTTTCAGATCTCAGAGGCACGCACCAACAGGCTACCGAAGGGAAAGAAAACTGTTGGTGATTAGCCTAAGAGCTCCTAGCCACCGTTGTTCGGTCAAGGATTTGTTAACACTTTTAACTCATCCTCGTAAGTGTAACCCTCCCACTTTCAGATCTCAGAGGCACGCACCAACAGGCTACCGAAGGGAAAGAAAACTGTTGGTGATTAGCCTAAGAGCTCCTATCCTTTTCAGGAGTTCACGATGTTCCGAATCCTATGACCAGGCCCTCCGAAGGGATGGTTGCGCCAGGACAACCTGCAGGCGGATCACAGGACTCTCACGGTGTGAACTATGGGTGGAGATCGAGGGATACGTTGACACGTGTCCCGCTCCCACTTACTCTAGACATTTTTCCCATTCACCTTGATATTGATTCATGCAAACAGTTTTCGAAGGGAGACAGCTCCTAAGGCGACTCGAAGCCGAGCATGAATCTCACGTTGTGAATATAGGGACATAAGAGCAAAACTTGATTTAAATCTTGTTTTGTAATTTTCCTCCCACTGAAAATGTCCTGGGATTAATATAGGGTTGTTTAACTTAGATAGTATTCAGCTAAGTCAATCTATCTAAGTCTGATCCTATTATAACAATTATGGAAAGGATTCAACTGCAATCTTTTGGGTGAATTAAACTTCTTTTAATAAACCCAACATTGCAAGTCAACATTACTATGGTTAATTCAACTCAATGTTCGGGTCAGTTCCCAGGTAGGAGGTGTTCTGTAAATCGTCAACTTAAATACCCCCAGCCTTAGACAGAACTTTACCGAGAGAGTTCCCTTATAACCTCAGTAATGTAGGGTCTTTACTCTAAAGATCTAGGTGCATTAAACACTTTTAATAAACCTAGTGACATTGCATGCTAACATTTAACTATGATTAATTCAACTCCGGTATTCCAGGTCAGTTCCCATGTAGGAGGTGTTCCGTAAACCGTCAACTTAAATACCCCCAGCCTTAGACAGAACATCACTGGTGAAGTTCCCTTGTGATCATAGCAATGTTTTTCCTACTTAGTCAATTAAAACTATTTTTAATTCTAAGTAAGAAAAGATTCTCATCCTATTAGAAACTGATCTAGGTCTAATTAATTTTTAAACAATTTAAAATTAATCCAATTCATCCTATGATCTTATGTTTGCATGCAAATCTTGATTATGGATTGACGGTTTCTAATCATTAACAATAAAGAACTATTTCAAATTTTAATGATTAATCCTATAATCAAGAATCTAGGGTTTAATTCATTTAACAATCTCATTCAAATTAAATAATTAAACCATACTAATTGCATGAATAATATAACAATTATATTATTAACTATGGATGTTTCATGCTTCATGCAATTTTGATTTTCTTTTATTATAACAATTATAAGCCAATCAAGAAAATCAATCAAGCATGTTTCATTCATCACATTAAACATAACTATTTATATTTAATTTAAGTAATGACATGCTTCATGCTTTTCAATTTTTCATATCATTAATATACACTTATATTAAAAAATATGAAAACACATCCATGCATTTAAACATACATTATAACATTTTATAATATATAAAAATGCATGAGCATGTTTATAACCTAAGGTGGGATTAAATATTCTATATGACATCCATAAAGCACATAAATAGCAATTGAACCGGTTAATTTTGGTCCCTAGGATAAAATAAAGCATTAAATTACATTAATTTAGCTAAATTCTATCCTAAAAAATCCTTGTACAGCTCCGGAATTGGTCTAGAAAACCCTCTCGTGCCATTGAGAGGGTAGGGCCCTTTGTTCAAGACTCGGAGTAACCACTTAAGGGAACACTCATCTGCTTCCCTAAAGTCGGGAAGGATTGAATTCCATCTTGTACGATTATGTTCCCAGCTCCCCATTCGGTCTTGTCCCCAAAGTGGTAGGCTTATTGAGTCGGCGTATTGGCCACTCTCACCCATACAAATCAAAGGAAAATCTCTCATGAGCAGGAGTTCATAATCAACTCAGGATTAAGACTAAGTTGTCTAGGTCGTCCTAGTGAAATAGAAAACCAACTAGTTAACGTTGTTATAACCAGTGGTTACTATTTCGCGGTCCGGTCTTATGCAAACTCATTGCATAGGATACCCCCACTCGCATGTCTCCTACACGAACGCGTTGGATCGCAGCGTTTGTATCAAATACAAAGTGGGCCGTATCCATAGTGTTACCAGGATAAGGCACCCACCCAGTCTTATCCCTATACTATAGACCCTTTAGGCTGTTTCTTGAACAATGATCCCATATGTCGCTACATATAGTTCAAGACTCATATTACAGCCTTGGATGTCTAGTTTATTGGATTAGGGTTATTATTAGGCAAAGACAAATATAAAATAACTAATAACAATTAATGGAAAAATATATCAATATTATTTCATTAATATCCAGTCAACGGTTACAGTCACTATCTACGAGTTTTAGGGCATAAAACCCAACACCTCGACGCTTATGTATCTTTGTGCTCGGGTCATAAACTCCACGTACGTTCGTGGTTGGCTTTCTCCGATTGAGTTGAGCAGTATCTCATCCTGCAAACTTGAAATCACAGCAGCCAAGGCAACTCCGTCGTCGTAACCCTCCACCTGAAAAACTTCGTTACTAAATCTGTTAATATAGTCCTTTAGGCTTTTCTGGGGCCCCTGTTTTACTGTCAGCAGGTTGATCTGAGGCTTCTGTCGGCTACGGGCTCCTACAAATTGCATAACAAACGCCCGGGCCAACTCTCTGAACGAACCAATTGACTTTCGTGGGATCTTGTCAAACCATTGCCTTGCTAAATCTGTGAGTGTTAGTGCAAAGGCTCGGCACCTTGTTGCTTCGTTCGCCCCGTGAAAATCCATCCAGGTTTGGTATGCATCTAGGTGATGCTTTGGATCCTTCTTCCCATCATACTGCGGGAAGTTTGGTATTTTGAATTTGTGCGGCACCTCTCCTTCCATTATTTCATCAGTGAAGACTGGCCCCACCTGCCCGATCAGTCCTTCTATGTCCTCGTTCTCTGTCTTCTTCTGGGAGGTTTGGTAACTATCTTCCTCTTTTAGCCACTTGGATGGCTCTCGTCACTTTTGGTCGTGCTCGGCCTCGGACTTTGCCCGAGCCTCCAACTTTTTCCTGTCATTATTCCTTGTGTACATACCTGGCGTTGTCTTTAGCGGAGAATTCTTGTGGGTCTTTTTGCGGCTTGGTCCAGCTTCCTTCTAGGTCTGGTCGTCCCCGAGAGGACGCATTCGACTAGTTACACTCTCCGAGTCCCCTACTTCCTCGTCTGCTATTCATTTACCCTTCTGGGGTTCTCCGCGTAAACGCTCATCCTCGTGCCTTATAGGCTTGGGCTTCTTCAAATGGCTAAGAATTTCAGTCAAGTTCTGCCCCATCTCGTTCATCCTCCCCTTAATTGCTGCGATCTCAATCTCTTGGGCTTGGAGTCGAACTAGAGGATTCGGCTCGTCCGTGAATGGTTGATTTTCGTGCTCCATTGTTGTCGCGCTTACTTGTCGTGCACAGCATCTGCTAGTCAATGTAACCTCTTTCCCACAGACGGCGCCAACTGTTGATGGTCAAATTTCGTTTAGGGATTTGCCCTTCACTCCACGTGACGATCAACAGTGAATTTGTAAACGAGCGGGAAAGACGTGACCTGCGAGACGAGCAAATGCTGCACACCGGTGTGGTGTAGACCACACATACTTCGATGCTTAAGTTAGCCTTGGCCGGAAAACACGTAGAATGTATTTAGGGACTAATATGTGCATTCCTGACTGCGTGTGGTGTGCCCCTTTTATAGGATCCCCTTAGGGTTTCCGCTCCTGCTGGACTCCTAGAGATCACCGGGCCTTTGGCCCTGGTCGGCCTCGGCGATGGGTCGAGGCCGACCTCACGCTTGGCCTCTCCCTTGGGCCGAGGCCGAGCGTGGTCGTCGTGGGCCGGATGGAGTTCCGGCCCTTTACTTCGTTGGCCTGGCGTCTTTCGACCCCGGGCCCAGTCAACTCGGGTCTATCCTGCATAAAATATCACTGAACGATTTTGCCCATAACACCCTCCACACTTGGATTTCTGTCGACGCCGTTTTCATATGGCGTCGGCAGAAGTATAGCCTCTGTCGACTCCATTTTAACTGCGTCGACAGAAACTCATTAAAAGCCCTAATAAAATTTCCCCCTCATTTCGTGTCTTCTTCCTCATTTAAACCCATTCCCTCTGCGTTTTCTTCTTCTTTTTCCATCGCCATCTTCGTCTCTCTCCCTCGCCGCAACTTTCGCCACAACTTTCGCCACTTGATTCCACCATTACCATTTCTTTCACCGTTGTATGGGTCGTCATCTCCCTCTCATTTAGTAAGTAATTTTTCCTTCTTGTTTCTCTCTCTCTTTGTTTTTTTTTTTTTTTTGTTTAACATTTCTTTGATGGCTGTTTTTTTTTTGTGTTGTTAGTTATTTTTTTTTTTCATTTCTTTGCATCTATATTGTCATTATTTTGTTCTCTCTAGAATGTGTTATTTATGGTTGTGTGTGTTGTGTGCATTAGGGATTGTGAGTCAACAAAAGCTTGTTTGATGTTTGTTCATTTGGTGAAAAGCGGTGAGAAAATAAAGTATAAATATGGTGATTTTTTTTTTTTTTTTTTTGGTATTTTGAGCTTTTGGTTTTCATTGATTAAAGTTAATGGTTTTGATGTTAAGTGTAAATATGGTTTTTGTTTTTGTAAGTAAGGAAGATTAGTATATGTGTTTACTTGGTAATATTATTTTTTTTCGATAAATTTAGCGGTTATGTTTATAAGTTTATGAAACTTGAGAAGTTTGTTTTATACGTTATTATTGCATTTAGTTTGAATGTTTACAATTTTTTTTCATTGGGCTCATAGATGTCATATTGATGTGTTTGAAGCAAGTGTGTGGAGAAGAAAATAGAGTGTGAGAGAAGTAGTGAACTAAAGAAAAAAAACATGTTTGTTTGGTGATATTGACTTCTTTATTTGAAGACAAAGGTACATCGGCGGAAAATTTTGAGATCTGTTTGTTTGAATTTTATTTTTAAAATATTGTAATTTGTTGTTGCGAGAAAGTTGACAAAAATGAGCTTACTTGATGTTTGTGAATTTCCCTCTCTGTAGGTTATCTTCCATCCAATAAAAGGTCATATCGACGACCTCATAATGCCCTTGTAAGTTGTTTCTTCTCTTTATTTTAGTGTTTACTTATAAATTTGGTTTATAAATGTTGAGATTATAGTTGTTTGTTGGAGTTTGGAGTTTGAGATTGAATTTATGCTTGTATGATATTGAAATTGTTTTTGTTGGAGGATGTGTGGTAAGAGATGTAGAAAAGTAAAAATTCTTTTTTTTTTTTTTTTTTTTTTTTGATAATAAGAATTCATTGTCATGATGAGTAAAAGAGTGAGTCAAATTTGGATGCTCAGGTGATTTTGAGTCTATTCATTTTCATGATTATTATATTTTATTTTTGAGTCTATTCTATGTTTAAAGTTTCATTTGAAACTTATTTGTATGATTGGAGTTAGTTTAATTGTGACATTTATAGGTTTTGATATGAGTAAATTTAGTTGTTATGTTTTACAATTTTGATAACTTAGTTAATTAGTTGTGTTATATTAATTAGTTTTAGCATGAGTTTTGATAATGAGTGATTGTTTGAGTATAGAGGTGAATGAGAAATTCTTTGTTATGTTCTTAAGTTTTGAAAAGTTTTAGTTAAAATTTTGATATATACTATGTTCCTAAGTTTTGAAAAATCGATAATGGGTTTTGTTTTCATATTATGTTCATTAAGTTGAAAATTTATTGACTTAGTATATATTGAACTTAATTAATATTTCTTTTTTTTAGGCTCTTCGATGTCGATGTAGGAGCAAGATTATAACGTCGACGAAAATCAAGATGCATGTACGAGAAGTTTAGGTGTTAGTTTTTATGTTTACTTTGTAATTTAGAACTTTTAAACTGTAGGTGCTTTGTAATTTTATTTTAATCTCAAACTTGTACGAACAAATTTAAATTTGGTTTATTATTTGAATGAGAATTGGAAAATATTTTGAGTTTAAATTTGGGGTTATACTAATATTCAAAAGGAGCTTGAAGAAGGAGGAGAAGAAGAAGAAGAAGAAGAAGAAATTTGTTGACGCTACTTTGTATGTGTCGACAGAAGTCACTTCTGCCAACGCGATTTTGACTGCGTCGGCTAAAGTCTCTCTTCTCCAGTTTTCTGTCGACGCTAATGAAGTAGCGTTGGCAGAATTTTTTTTGGGCCGACGTGGGCCTATTTTGGCGTCGGTAGAGCTTCTGTCGACTAGTCTATTTCGACGTCATTGTCGACGCTTATTTGTGCGTCAGAAAAACCTTTTCCGACGCGTTTTTTCTTTTCTCGACGCATTTTGGGCATCGGCAAAACCTCCTTTTCTTGTAGTACGTCCCTGAGTTCTCAAACTCAACAATTTTACCCATGAGGTTTGGATTTCGTTACACTTTTGGTCCCTCCGTCAAATTTTCTGTTAAACCCTCACGGAATGCTGACGTGACACTATTATTTTTGCTGGCAACTTGCTGCTGAAGAAGAAGAAAGAGAAGAAGAAAAAGAAGAAGAAGGAAGAGAGGGAGCAAAAATGTAAAAAAATAATATTTTTATTTTTTTATATATTTATCTTTTAAAAAATTCAAAAATATTTTTTTTAATAAAAAATAGTGTCACGTCATCAAACCGTTAATTATTAACAGAAAATGGATAAGGAGACTAAAATGAAACTAAAACCAAACCTCAGGGGCTAAATTGTTGAGTTCGAAAACTCAAGGACCAAAATGAAACCTAACCCAAACTTTAGGGGCTAAAAGTGTATTTTTCCCTTTCTATTTTTTTTAAAGGATTTTTCCCTTTCCATTTTGGGAAATTGTGTTGAATAACTACAAATAAAAGACATCCTTGATTTTATGCTACGAAAGTTTTGATTTTGCAGGTGTGGCTACCGGGATTTTAGGAACCGTTTCCTTTTTTTTTTTTTACGTTTTTACCCCTAGTATATACGACTATATACAAACGTCGTTAACAGTCTTTTTTGTTACAAACATCCCCTTTTTGCGTGGTGGATGGATCCCTACTTACATGGGATCGGTTGGTGGTTTGTTTTGATCCTGATTTACCTAATTTTCAGGCTTAGGCTTTCTAACGGTAAAAAAAATTATGTTTTTCAGCGGCAAGAAGCAATCAACAGATGGATTACCCCAAAAAATACATCAAACAATTCCATAGTTGTATGTAACAGTTCAATCTACACAGACAACAAACATACGATATCATAGATGTATATACTAATACATACACGTTCACAGGCAAACAATTGAGGGTATATAACTGTTCAAACACACGTACATACGAGCAAATATATATATAGATGTACGAGATAGTAGTTGTACATATCAATATATAAATGTATGAGATCATGGATGTATATACTAATACATACACGTTCACAGGCAGACAATGTACACAGGCTTGCCAATACATAGATTGCAAGGTGCATAAGGGGTATATAACTCCTCTCACACACTTTCATATGACCACACCACAACATACTTTCTAGAGGAGTTTGCAACAATGATGGAATAGTATTTATCAGTACATACCGCTCTGGTGGGTTCGACCTCCTCACTTTCATCCCTTTTTGTCCGTCTGTCCTTCCCTTTGGGTCTCTTCGCATCCTGGATGTTAATTAGGTAGTTTAATTCTCTAATTTGTTATTCACAAGGGGATGATGTGGGTGATCTTTTTTACCTTTTTGTCTACCGTTTTCTTTTTCTTGCTATCTCCTTCGTCTCCGCTATCGCTTGAGGAGTAATCGTCTTCAATAGAATGGTCTTCCCCCGTATCGGCGCTTGCGACAACTTCTTCCTGTTTTTTAACACAATTACACAAGTAATTACAGCATGTTTTACACAACCTAAAGAGTAAATACATAGTCTTACCTCCACGGGATTAGTCTTTTTTGGTATCTGCTTACAATCGAGTGTAATATTCTCGGATTGCATGGAAGAAACGAAATCCCTAAAATCTCGAGGGAATGTATCAGTTTGTTGCTAATATAAGGGAATGGGAATGAAGTCATTACCTTGGTTTGAATTTCTGAGAAATTGTACAGTCCTCGCGCAGAAGGAAAATCAATGGAGGATGTGGGGCGAGCAAGAGTCTCGACGGCGCGACGGAAGAAGGTCGTCGGCACGATGCAAGAGGTAGGGATTGGTATACACTCTGTGTTGGGGGTGGAAAATTGTGGGAAATGGAGGATTAAGTCTTTCAAGGTTTTCGAGGGGAGGGAGACGAAGATGGACCGACGGGGGGTGACGCAATGCATGGTGGCATTCTGGTGGGAGGGTGGGCGGTGATTTGACAGGTCATAATGGCAGCATTTAAGGTCTTTTTTTGTTAGTTGTTTCATGGCCAATTTTGTACAACATTTACTAAGTTGTTTTCTAAAGTTTTCTTATTTACAGGTAGTATATCCTCTTATTGAGAGGTCTGTGTTTTCCAATTAACGTAGTCCGGAGGTGTTTCTCTCTACTGGGGGAGGTTGAGCATTGTATTCCTTCCCCAATAAAGGTACCGACTCCTTTTTTCGGGAAACAATTTTTTTCCAGTAGTAACAATATGATACAACTTTTTCTAAATTTTGAAACTAGTTTTTGTTTCTTTAATTTTTGAATTTCAAGCTTCCTAAAATTTCTCCAACTTATTTTTAGGGGTGTATTTTATCTCTCATAAAATCTGATTTTAAATTTTAACGTTAGGAACACGTTAGGCAATTTGTTGGGGGGCATTGGTGTCTTTTACAAATAGGATTTTATTAATCAGTAAAACGTTAAGCCTTTCTATTTAATTTATAAACTTTTGTAGCCATTTTTCAAGCCACCTATTTATTTTTTAGCCATTTTTCTTGTTGCCCCTTCTATTTTTATATTGACTCTTCTACAACACTTTTCACATTTTCTAGTTGCAAAGGTTGCTATTAATTTTCTAAATTTGACGATGGCGGTTGGAAGTCTAATTGAATTGTATTGCGTACAACACTACACATCCTTTCTTCTCCTTCTTCCTCTATTTATTATTTATTTATTTTACTTTGATTATTTAGTAACAATTCCAATCTAATTTTAAATCATAACTTCAACCATCTAATTTGCTCTTTATCTGCTATTGATCTATTTGATTGGGATAATTCTTTTCTTGTATTTGTTTTGGACAACATGAATTAAATGGAGGACATTGAGATAAACTCTAGCATTTTATGGCTCTAACTGGTACAAGTTACGTTAATGAACTCTTCTTTAACTTTCCTTTGAGTTATTTAACTAAAATTTATGGCATCAAAATCCCATCAATGTGCAGTTGCTTCCCTTTTTCTCAAGAGACTAACTTTATGTGTGGAACTATAGAAGTAAGACGTGTGGATTTTTGTTGAAGATATATATATTTTTTTTCATTGTATATGTTGTCGTTAATTTTAGACTTTTCGTGTTTAAGGAAACTTTATTATAAATGATCTTCATTAACAATCCCATAGGTCATAAAAAGTGGAGATTTAGCGATCGTTTGTAAGGTTACTAATAGTTTTTTAGACTAATTAACCTTAAGATGAAACTATAGAATCAACATATTGCAAAATCTTAGGAACAAAATATTTGAAATTGTCATGATTTAATTGTTAAAAAAAAATTGGGAAAAATACACTTTTGGTCCCTGAGTTGGTTTGAATTTCGTTATATTCTTGGTCCCTCAATCAATTTTGCCTTAAAAACTAACAGATTGATGACGTGGAAATAGTTTTTTTTATTGAAAAAATATATTTTTATTTTTTAAAATAAAAATAATATATTAAATACTTTTTTATTATTTTTTTCTTTTTCTTTTTTCTTCTTATCTTCTTCCTTAATCTTCTTCCCCACCACTCTCAAACCCTAATCTCAACTCTCTTGGCAGCCATCACCGTCTACAGGCACGCTGGTCGCTGCCACCGTTGTCGGAGTTTTTTTTTAATCTTTTTCTTCCTCTTCCTTTCTTCTTCTCTTTTCTCTTGTTTTCTTTTTCTTCCTCTTCCTCTTCCTCTCTCTCTCTCTTTACCCTGCGTGCATACGCAGATCCATCCTCGATCGCGCCATCGCTACACACCTTTTATCCTCGCGTCGTCCGTTCCACCCAGCCATCTGTTTGTTGTCCGTTCATTTCACCCAACCATCTGTCCTTGCGCTACTGTTGCATGCCCTTCCTCTCTTTCCTCATTTCAAGCTGGAATCGAAGGGAAAATTGTAGGAAATAATATATATATATATATATATATATATATATATGCGTATATGTGTGAATTGAAAATAAACTGATAAAGCTGTGACGTGGAAAACCACTGCCCTGAAAGCGAAATTTCGACTCGACCGTGGTGCAACCGAGATTCAACCGTTCGCTCCCAAAGGTTAACACAGCAACTCCAAAAACACACGTGCACTCGTGGTTAGGAGCTGGAACAGACACTACAGTTACCTAAACCAATAAGGTGAGGAGGAAGGATCTCTGCTCCAAACAGAACCAAAAGTCTCCCTATTTATATAGAAGCAAGACTTTATTTTTTGTGGTTCTATAATTAGCAAAGCCAAATTTAGTGTCGTCTAAATATAAGAAGCACTAAATTTAGCAGGTAGTTTTTTTCCTTCTTTGACTTGAATTAGTCATTCCCAACAATCCCCCACGAATGACTAATACATTTTTTTTTTGGTAAAGGAAGGAATTTTGGTACTTAAGCATTAATATCTTTCGATTTGAATTAATGCGTAGTGAAATGAGGCAACAACTTAGCTAGTGAAAGTGAAATACTTCTTGAACTTCCAAAAGCTTAGGTTGAGACCCCCATGACACGTACTAATTCCTTAATGTATGCTATTCCGCGATAAAATTTCTTCAAAGCACTATTATAGACCATTATACTCACAAACCTTGAGTTCTTATGAGTGCTCAAGAAAGAAAAATCTCTTATTCTTTCATGGAACGCCGTCCACCTTCACACTCATTTAGTGCTTCATCAAGTCTATCATAGATAAATCACTCAAAACTGAGCTATGAAGACTTTACACAATATCCATCAAGTCCATACAGACCACCCAAATAAAGGGCTATGGATTCACAAAATGCATCACACCATCCATCAAGTCCATAAATGGACCACCCAAAATGAGGACTATGGATTCACAAAATACATCACACCATCCATCAAGTCCATAAATGGACCACCCAAGATGAGGGCTATGGAGTACTGAGACATATTAGACTCAGATTTCATCAAATCATCCATCAAGTCCTTTTTAGGACCACCCAAATACAGGGCTATGGATTTAATGCTTCAACATATAGCTTCGTTTGACCACTTAATAATGGTTTCCACCATAGTTCTCAATCCAAGGGTTTAATTTCACATCCCCTGATATATTTCTCTTGCCATTGTACACAAGATTTTTGGCAACTTTAATAGCAGCCCAATGACCCCCACAATGGAATGTCACCTAATAGGTTTTTTTATAGCTCTTAGAAATAAGAGCTATTGGTTCTCTTTTAGGCTTAAAAACTCTACCCTTTGATGTGTTTGAGCTTTGGTTTGTGCATGAAAATGAGTATTCTTTGATGAACATTTTTTACATATCAGTAGGCCAAGCTTGAACTAAATTTGGTGCAGATTTCTTATGTTTTAAGCTGATTTTTCTGGTGTAGGGGCACTCAGGTTTTGCTACAGCAACTGATTTCACAAGCAGAAGGCAGAAAGTCTGGAAAGTAAAATTCTGCACGTGCTAAATCTGTGAAAGCTTTCATTAATTGAGCTGGCAGCCATGTGAGCTGATTTGTCCCATCTCAGCCAATTAGGGAAGGTCCATGTGGATTTATGTGTCTAATCAGCCCTGAAATCAATGCAAAGAGATGGTATAAATGCTTCTTTTGCCCAAAGAATGAGGGGGGAAACAGAGAATTAACCTAGAAGCTGCTGCTGTCATTGAGAGGAGAAAAAGACAAGGAGGCTGTTGCTAAAGGAGGATTTCCAACTTGGGAAAGCTGGAATCTACCTTGGAAGCTTCTTTTCTTCATCCTTTTTCTCTTATTCTTCCTTCTTCTAGTGTTTAGTTTGTATTTAAGGTTGTAATTATGAATGGTATGGTAGTTCACTGCTGTATTTTCATTATTTTCACCTTGAACATGAGCTAAATCCTCTTAGGTGAGGATTAGGGTGCTTAAGCTTGAACTTGTTGTTTGTTTTTGTGGAACTTTATATATTGCAACTTAAAGCAAAGTGTTCTTCATGCTTAAAGTTGGAATTTCGTTTGGCCAACCATTTTCTAGCATTGTTATTTAGTGTTTGGGAAAACAATAGATAACCGACTACTTTGCTTTACCTTAGTCTTTAATGATCATGAAAATGAGTGGGTATTTAGGGATAAATAACCACCTAAGGCACTAAATCAGTTGAGCTAAAAAGAAGGGGTTAAATGGGAGTTTAATCACCTAACTAGAGGAGAATTGAAAGATTCCCGTAGAAAATTCTGTGTGAGTTGTAATTATAAAGTTCTGCTACAGCAAACAGCTTGTGAGAGTAGACAACCCCTAATCTGAACCTTGTTTTCTCTGTGTGATTTTCTGTTTTGTTGAAATTTACTTAAGTTCTTGTCATTCTAAGCTTGTTTACCATTTTAATCTCTTGCATTTAGTTAAGGAAAAATATTTGTTCCTTGGTTACATTGAATTTCATTAAAAATCAAGCTTAGAAGTAGTAAAATTCTATAAACCAATCCCTGTGGAGAACGATCTTAATTTACTTATCACTTGCTGCCATGATGTGTATACTTGCACGTTTTTTAGCTAATTGTGAATATTTCATGCATATTTAGAATCACATTGCACAAGGCAACATTTTTCAACCATTTTGCTTGCATGCAAAAACTCAATCAACGCTCATCAATAGAAACATATGTTTCTTTACGTTGCAATATTGACTTTTAAAAATATTCCCCCCACATTTTGAGATATTTCGTATAACATATATACTTTAATCTCTTAAAACATTATCACATGTATAAATCATGAAAAAATGTTGCAACAATTTTATACAATGTGATAATCAAAATTGTTAGACATGTGGGAAGTTTATTTTCCTTTCAAGATTACAGACATGCTCAATTAAATGTTCAAAAAGAATAATTTTATATATTTTTTCAATATATACAAATACAACCAATAAAACCTTAAGCCACTATTGGGTTTCAACAACGCATTTCATACAGGCAGCTATGGAGATCTTAAACCATCCAAAACCATTTTTAATGTGCAGCATATATAATTGAGATATTACAGGCCAAGCTAAATTAATAACTACAACAATATTTAGCTTAATAAAAAATTCATGGCCAAATAAAATACTCAATAAACATTGGAATAGAATTCTTGCACTTAAATTGCTAATTTGAGATACCACAATACCTCATTTTCTTCTAGTCCAGCTACATTTTCTTCTAATCAAGTTATCCTTGTCATGTGTCTTTGTCCCTCTCTCGAATTATTGCAGGGATAAGCCTTTCTTCATCTCTCGACTTATTGGACCTTTTGTAGTCGCTAATTTCAAGAGCTCCAAGAGCTCTCTCTAGAGAACTTAGCAATTCTAAAATAGAGAAAATAGAGAGATTAGAAAAGCAAAGAAAAATTCCAACCACAACGGAATAATTCCATCCATGCTAAAAAAGACACATTGAGCAGCAGTGACACATCAATTAAGGTATAATCTTCTTCCCTTCAACTGAATTTCTATATTTCACACAAAAACTTGCACAACCGTTAATGGGTGAATAAATTAAAACACTACATAAATCAAATTTAAGAAAATAACATATACTGCTTGCCCATTTAAAAAAAAAAATCAATTCACACTGATTTCGCTTTCAGATTGTAGGAAATAATATATATATATATATGCGTATATGTGTGAATTGAAAATCATCCGATAAAGCTGTGACGTGGAAAACCACTGCCCTGAAAGCGAAATTCCGACTCGACCGTGGTGCAACCGAGATTCAACCGTTCGCTCTCGAAGGTTAACACAGCGACTCCAAAAACACACGTGCACTCGTGGTTAGGAGCTGGAACAGACACTACAGTTACCCAAACCAATAAGGGGAGGAAGAAGGATCTCTGCTCCAAACAGAACCAAAAGTCTCCCTATTTATATAGAAGCAAGACTTTATTTTTTGTGGTTCTATAATTAGCAAAAGCCAAATCTAGTGCCGTCTAAATATAAGAAGCACTAAATTTAGTAGGTAGTTTTTTCCTTCTTTGACTTGAATTAGTCATTCCCAACAAAAATCCCCTTCGATTAGATCTGAAGCAAAAGGGAAATCTCCTTTGTTTCATATTTGGAACAAAACCCAGATATCTGATAGTTACATAGCAACCCATGTGAGCAGAAGGGCTCTAATGGCGGTGGGCTTTGGATTTACCGTCATTTTCATTACATTTCTCGTTGTAATTGTGGTTTTGCTTCTGAGATCCAATAAGAAATGATTCAAAAAACAAGAATATGAACAAAAACTCCCCAATTTGGGGGCGAAATGGTTCAGTATAACAGAGCTGGATTAGGCCATTAATGGTTTCTTCTCATAGGAATCTAATCGGCCAAGACGCAGATGGGTTTGTTTACAAAGGGAAACTTTCAGATGGGTTGTGAAACAAATCATCGATTCAGATTTAGAAAGGGATGAAGATTTCACCAACGAAGTTGAAATCATCAGCGCGATGACGAAGTTGTGTACACGCGTAGGGGAGAGAGAGGAAGAAGAAGAAAAAGAAAACAAGGGAAAGGAGAAGAAGATAAAGGAAGAGGAAGAAAAAGACTAAAAAAAACTCCAACAAAGATGGCAGCAACCGACAGTGGCTGGCGGCTGGAGGCAGTGGTGGCTACCAAGTGAGTTGAGATTAGGGTTTGAGAGTGATGGAGAAGAAGATTAATGAAGAATATGAAAGAATGAAAAAAGAAATGAAAAAAGAAAAGAAAAAATAAAGTATTTAATATACTATTTTATTTTTAAAAAATTAAGAATATATATTTTTACAATAAAAAACTACTGTCTGTCTGTTAGTATTTAACGGGAAAATTGATCGAAGGATCAAGAGTGTAACGAAATCCAAACCTTAGGGGCTAAAATGTTGAGTTTGAAAACTCATGGACCAAAATGAAACCTAACCCAAACCTCATGGACCAAAAGTGTATTTTTCCCAAAAAAAAAATTGAAACATACAATTTTTTTGTGACTAATGAACAAATTTGGATTCTATAATATCCACATGATTTTTTTAAGTTGTATACATATTTTTTGCCCCTAATTCCATGCATATTTCGTCCATAATATCCACATAATTTCATGTATATATTTTTGTATCAGAGTACATAAAAATTGGGACCAATTGCATAAAACGTCCCTAAAATATAGTGTAACGACCCTACTTTTCATGCCTAGATCCTAAGGCCGTTACTACATGCATCTCATTCTACTTCTAAGAACAGCGAGGAAAATATCATTTAAGGAAAACATACTTAGAAATTTTGCGAAACTTTTCAGTCTGGGATCCCAGTTAAAACAACACAAAGAACACTTTAGCCATTCACACAAAACTTAAAGCGGAATAAATCTTAAATCATTCGCAATACAAGTTCAAAAGGAGAATTTTCAAAACATAAAATGCGGAAGACTATCCTAAAGGAGGTCCATGGCTCAGCAACTCTCCGTCATGCGTCCTGTACATCTTTACCTCTACCTGCAGTTGTATGAAAGGGAAAAGAATGAGTATTTAAGAAAATACTCAGTAAGTAGCAATCAAGGTTTTAACATTTTATTCGAGTTAGGGGCCTAAGCGACTGGTCATCTCATTCTCATTCATTTCATTTCATTACATTTCATTTCATTCATCTGTAGTTCGGGTCTCGTGTTCAATTAGCACACCTATATATATACATCAGTTTACCAACTCACTGATAGTGCACATGTGGGAGTTTTGGGAGGTCTCTACTCCTACTGATGGTAGATGGCACCCAGTCAGAGGAGCTGAGTCTCATCCCTCAAGGCACTAATGGGCGCGTAACGCTTTAAGCTACCATTTCACTGGTGGGGCGTTCATGGGTTTAAGTCAGGAATTTACTTCCACAGTTAGTAAATGGCACCTAGACTGCGAAGCCAAGTCCCGCCCATTAAGCCCCTCATTTCAGTCTATTACATCTCAGTCCTAGGTGTTTAATTGACACGACCCTCGTCTAAGGCACTAGCATATTCCTTTCTCTTTCCTAATCCTCTCCCTCAAAGTAAATATGATTCCCAAGCCGTCATGAGGCTACCGAAAATTCGGCAGCATAACGGCACACGCAGAGGGAACCCAAAATTTTTCCTTGCACCTAAAAATAAGAATATACACTCCTATAACCATAACGAGTCAGACCTCGCATACACAAACCATTCACAACTCCAACAACCATTTAATCTCATCCTCCATTATCTTAACACTAAGGCAAGCCACAGATTATCCAACCAACCATACAAAAGTAAATATGTCATAGCGAATATCGAGATTACCACATATTGACATGCCTTAAAAAAGCTCATCATGCCCATTTACATTCCACAAGTAAAGACTGATGCTTAAATCTTGTCCACGCAAGCATGATAAACTCCAAAGAAAATAAGCTAGAGCATGAAACCCCAAACAAAGGCTACATAACAACTATCAATCGCGCAGCGGGTCAAAAGCATAACAATCATGTTCCCCAACTTTAAGGCTAACCATTCATACTTATCTCATGCTAGCATGGTGACATAATAAACACATGATTCCAAAGCATACGCCATAAACCAAAGAAAACTACTTACCTAGCCCAACAAATCCTTGATCGGCTTCTAACCAATTTTCCTTTAAATTCTAAGACTTCAAGCAACCAAAGCAGAAACTTAGCTTGCTGTCCGGGCTCTCAAATCCACCTAAATCCAACAATTTAATCACCAAACGCAATGGGCATATTAAATTCAATGGCCAAAATCAATGGGTATTCATCTAACACACACAAATCCTTCCAAAACTTGACTTAATTCACTTACCCAATGACGAACTCACTCAAAGAGGCTGAAACTTGAAGATCCGCTACCAGAACGTCGGTTATGAAGAGAAATGTCTGCTGAATGGAAAGGAAAGTGAATGGGTAATTATTTAAATGCAAGAGCTAACCCACATAAGCCTCAAACCAACTTACCCACTGCGAGAACTCACCTAAAACACCCGAAAAACGCGGAAAAATGGTCCCTCCTCGCTGCTGTCCGCGCCTACAGTGGCGACGGCGACTTGCAGATCGGCGGCAGCTTGTGAGTGGGTTGCAGGCGGCGGCACGTCGGATCTGCTACACAGAGAGAGTGGCTGAGAGAGAGAGAGAGAGAGAGAGAGAGAGAGATCGAGGGAGAAAGAGACGAGAGAGAGAGTGACAAGAGACGAGAGAAACAAAATCGAGAGAGAGAGAAGGAGATACTGACGGCGACGACTTGCGACGGCGGGTGGTGGAGTGCGGTGGCGGCGGCGTCGGCGGTGAGCGTGCAGATGAGAGAGAGAGATTGCCGAGAGAGGGAGAGAGCGGGGTGCGTGAGAGGGAGAGAGAGAGTTCATATTTTTTTTTTAAAAGGTCACTTTGACCGAAAAATTGGGGGGAAAGTTTCCCCCCACTCCCCCTTTGACCGGGCAGTAAAGCCCCCTTCTTTTTCCTTTTTTTTTAAAAAAAAAAACTTGTCGTTACATATAGGGGCTGTTTGGCCCATGGTTTCGGAATCAGAACCCTGGGGGGTTTGTTCTGGCGTGTTTGAAAGCCTGGGAATCAGAAAACAGTGTTTGGGGTGCTGTGTTCTGAACCCTAGGAATCAGAAAACAGTGTTTAGGGTGCTTGGTTCTGAACCCCGGGTTTGGACAGATTTTTTTTTTTTTTTGCTTTTATATTTTATTATTTTTTTCTTTTTTTGGTGAATGTTTTATTAATTGTAAAACCCTTTGTGTAACATAGATTATTTTTTAAGAGAATTTTGAATTAAGCATTTAATTTATGGTATATACGAAGAATAGGAAAATTGTTTCTAATAATCAAAATATTGATTATCATTGACAAATTGAAAAACATAACATGAAATTCTTAGGCCCATTTGAAAATTTAAAAGTTTGAAAAAAAATATATATATATATATATATATATATATATATATATATGGTTTTCAAAAAATAGTTTTTGTTTTTGGAATTTGTCAAGGAATTCAAATGTGTCTTTAACAAAGATGAAAATCATCCTAAGAAAATTGAGAGAAAACAAACATGATTTTCAAAAATAAAAAACCAAAAGCCAAATTATTAAACGGGGGTTTAAGTTTGGTCATTTTTTCCATGGATCCACATGCAAAATTTAAATTCAAAACAATAGTTCATTAATGTTAAATTAAAGTAGTTATTGAGACAAAAAATAATATGGTTCATGGGAAAAGAAAATTTTGGAACATATAATCACATAATAAATAAAATGGAATCTATAGGTTACTTTAAAATGACTAAATTAAATATAAAATTATGTATATTTATATTATTTAAATGTAAGTAAGTTCAAAATAAATATCATATGTCAAAATAAACTTAGTTTAACAATAATTGATATATGTCATCGATCAAAAAGTTAGAGATTCGAATATTCCCACATCGAAATGTTGTTGAACTAAAAAAAATGTACATATAAATTTGTTTTTTGTTTTTGTGTATGTAATTTAAAATTATATACTTTATTTACTATAGCGGATTTAAAATTAAATATTATTCATTTTATTTTAATAAATTCAAAATAACATACTACTTATTTTTGTCACTCGGAATATTGTTAATTTGAAAATAAATATATTTTCTTTTAATACGTTAACTCAAAATTATATTTTATTTTTAAAATATTTATATGGGTAAGTTGGCTAAAATACATTTCCTTAGGTTAAATTTATAAAATTATACATACATATATATATATATATATATATTAAAATATTGTTAATTTAATATAGAGAAATGAAAAGAATTATGAGAAAAATAAAAAGAGAAATGATGGGACCCACCAAATTTATGACAAAAATGGATAAAGTAATAGTGGGTCCCACCAACTTTAGAGAAGAAAGAGAAATCATAGGTTTGGAGAGAAAAACCATGGGGTTGGGTTTGAAACGCATGACGTTGTGATTACAATGGGACAAACATGATTTTGGATTTGGAACACAAAACCACCCAAACCCAAAACCATGGGCCAAACACTCCATAGTGTTTGTTTCAATTATAACCCTAATTTTTTAGATGTAAAAATGAAACAATATACTTATATAATTTTAATTTAGCATTTCTTCTTTTCTAAAAATTTGCTTAATGTCTTATCTCATTTTAATTAAATCATTTTAAATTATAAATGAAATATATATTTTACAATTTTAAATTATAACACAATATCTTTTTATTAAAATAAGATCGGTTGCATTTATATAATAATAACCATATATTTTTTTTCCAAAAAAGTAAATTTTCAAATAACTTTAAAATATAGATTCCGATCCTCGAAATATTTGAAACAAAATCTTTGAATTCTTAATTTGCTAGAGTAATTGTCACGATTTGAATGTGAAAATTTTGATTGTTCATCTCTGCTTATGAACATACTTGATTGTATGATATCTATATAATTTTTTAGTTATTTTAGTACACATAATTTTTTAGTTCTCTGCATATTATTCACCCATAATTTCATATATAATTTTTTATGTTCCAAAGATTTATAATCGCGTGCATCGCATGTGTACAAAAATAATCAACCAGAAATTTCTATATCAAATTTTAAAACTCATTTCCTTTTAGAATAATCATAAACAAAAAAAAAAATAAAATACAAATCCTGGCAAAACTTTTAGTCAACTGTCAAACTTTCAAAAAATCATAACTTTGAGCCAAAACTTATCGACAATCAATACTTTCAAAACCAAAACCTTTCAATCAAACAAGCTTTCAAGTTTCAAAGCCAAACCTTTCAAATATAAAAAACATCCGTCATTCAGTACTTTAAAAGAATGAAACTTTCGAATAAACTTTCAATAAAACAAAACTTTCAATTGATCAATACTTTCAATTCAAACAACACATTCAATCAATAAACACTTTCAAATACCAAAGTGGGAAGTGCATTATTTGGATAGCATTCAAAACATATTTGATGGTTATTCATCAGTAACACTATTCAATTAGTTAGGACATTTGATAGCACCTAAAATGTGCTATTTATTTTCCTTTAATTTAATCTTATTAGTTCATATTTTATGGTGTGATTATTCGTTTTATAGGGAATTCGAGCACAAGAGGATAATTTGGCCATTTTGTCAATTTGACGCTAATTCGGGAGTGTAAGGACGTTTTCAAGCTATCTTGGAGTCCTCGAGATGACGAAGAAGCTAAAGGACGTGACTGGAGCGTTCAAGCCTCGAGATTGGAGCCAAACTAATCAAAAAGATGCTATTGGAATTAGACTTCCCGAGATGGTAGCGTCGAGACACTACAATACCAGTGTTGAGACGCTGCCTCGATTCAGAACCGTGGACAGAAAGGGCCATTGTCTCGACGCTGGCCACGCGTCTCGACACTAGCGATATATATAAATAGGGTTTTTTCGTTTCTTTTAGTCGCTAGGTCAAAATTTTATCGCTTTTCTCCCTTCTTCTCTGTAATTTTCCGATTACTTTAGCTCTTTTTGGTTCTTTAGACTTACTTTGTTGTATTTGCATCATGGATTTCTATTCTATTGTTGTTTTTATTTCTAGTATGCTAGGCTAGATTCTTTTGATTGTTGGATTGATTTTATTTCTTGATTAATTAGCTACTGTAATGAGCTTGTTAGAGTTTAATTCAGATTTATGAACGAATGTTTATTACATCCTATTGTTCTCATTTAAACAATTATGTATGTATGTTTGATTTAAGATTTGACGTCCCTTAAATTAACGACAAGCATGATTTATTCGTTATGATTAGATAGCCACTAGGTTGAGGCGGATCCTGAAGGGAATAAAAGTCCCCACGCAGCGGAAGCGCATCGATTGGACCTTACGCCGTATATTAACTAACATTAAAATACCGTTACGAAAACTCAAACAAACTTTAAACACTCTTTAAAGCTGCTGGAAAATTGGTTTAAACATGCTGAAAAATAAATCTAAATTTATTTTCATGCTTTTCTAAAAAAAAGGGGAAGAATCGTTACAAACCTTCGTTGTAGACTTGACCGTTCTTCGCCAACGACGCTCCAACGATCAAAACGCAGCAGCCGCCTTTGATTTTCTTCGCTGGAAATTCCTTCTTGAATGACACAATAACCACAGAGGTTACACCGGTATGACTCTAATTCTAGGAGGCAAAAGACTTGTGGGAGTCTTTCTCTAAGAGGTAGGCTAGAGAGAATTCTAGGTCTTGTCTTGAGAGTCTAAGAGCAAGAGCAAAGTGTCGAGTGTCTTGGACCAATTAGGTCTAGTGTTCTATTTATAGAAGAGAGACCATGAATAAAATATTCAATTAAATCAATCTTTTCCAAAATTGATTCAATCTTATTCCTTAATTAATCAATCATGATCAATCAATTCCATAATTGATTAATCTTTTCCACAAATGACTAATTACTTCCATAAGTGATTAGATCATTTCCATAAATGATTAATCACTTCCTTAAGTGATTAATTATTTCCATAATTGATTAATTCCCGGTTAATGAATTCTTTAATTAATTAACCACCAATTAAATATCACATATTTAATTTCCGGCCTAGAATTAATTAATTTGCCCAAACACATTTTAGGCCTTAAATTAATTAATTCATTATTTGAACTCTTTCAAACTTCCATAAATTTATATTTGAATTTCTTCAAATATTAATTTCTCTCATAATAATATATCAATATATATTATATTTGTTTCCCTTAGTAAATTGAACATTTTCAATTTACATTTATTTCTTAGTTGCCTCAAATTACTTTATGAGCTACCAGTGGGACCTAATGGACCTGCAGATCAGAAGCTCCAACGATGTGAGATTAATTGGTCAAACTCATTAACCACATTAATCAATATTCGTTAACTGTGTGTTCATTCCACTATAGACTCACAGTTGCACTCTTCTCACTGCAGACATATTTTCTGTGTCCACGGATATAGACCAATATCGACTAGTTAGTCCTTCACGAGTGTCCGTAACACCAGCTGGGTCAAATTACCGTTTTACCCCTGGGTTACCTCTATTTCCTTAAGTACCAATTCTCCTCTAATGAACAACATGTTTGTGGTCCAACCATCAAATAGAAAACCCTCTCGTGCCATTGAGAGGGTAGGGCCCTTTGTTCAAGACTCGGAGTAACCACTTAAGGGAACACTCATCTGCTTCCCTAAAGTCGGGAAGGAGTGAGTTCCATCTTGTACAATTATGTTCCCAGCTCCCCATTCGGTCTTGTCCCCAAAGTGGTAGGCTTATTGAGTCGACGTATTGGCCACTCTCACCCATACAAATCAAAAGACAATCTCTCATGAGCAGGAGTCCATAATCAACTCAGGATTAAGACTAAGTTGTTTAGGTCATCCTAGTGAAATAGAAAACCAACTAGTTAACGGTGTTATAACCAGTGGTTACTATTTCGCGGTTCGGTCTTATGCAAGCTCATTGCATAGGATACCCCCACTTGCATGTCTCCTACACGAACGTGTTGGATAGCAGCGTTTGTATCAAATACAAAGTGGGACGTATCCATAGTGTCACCAGGACAAGGCACCCAATCTTATCCCTATACTATAGACCCTTTAGGCTGTTTCTTGAACAATGATCCCATATGTCGCTACATATAGTTCAAGACTCATATTACAACCTTGGATGTCTAGTTTATTGGATTAGGGTTATTATTAGGCAAAGACAAATATAAAATAACTAATAACAATTAATGAAAAATATATCAATATTATTTCATTAATATCCGGTCAACGGTTACATTCACTATCTACGAGTTTTAGGGCATAAAACCCAACAGATCCATCACTAGTTCGTCGGTAGGCTAGCGTAGACTTCCGATAGGCCTAAGAACATAGGAGAAATTGATTTAATTTAATTAGAGAATTTTAATTCATGATTCAATTAGACAATTCTAGGCCTTGAGTGATAATGCGATTTGCTAATTAGTATTTTTGAGGACTCATATGAATATTAATTTAGTTAATTAGATTTAGATTGAGGAGTTATCAGTCTAACCATGAAGGGTAGCGGGCACAATTAAAATAATTAACCAATTAAAGAATTCGTGGAGTATCTGGTAATTTAGTTGGTTAAGCACAGATTAAGTAGGTGAACTATCCGAACAATCAAGAAGCAATCTGGGTAATAAAATAATTCATGAATTTCATCTTTAGAGCAAGCGATGATTCACTCATGTAAATAATTAATTCAAGAAATAACTAATCCGACAATCCCGTCTTTCAATTGATTTTTTCACTAATTTTACCTTTGTTTGATTTCATTGCATGATGTTTACCTTTTCCGACAGTTTTTTTTTAAAATTTTTTTTCGCTTTTGTTTTATTAGTTTGGTTAGTGACAGACCACCCCCCTTTGATAGTGTGCATAACGAGTTATTTTTCCCAGTTATTTTAGTTAGTCTTTGAGAATTATTTGGTCATTTTAATGCACATTAATGTTTGCTTTGTAGGAAGTTGAAGTTTTGGATAAAATTTGAGAATATGGAATTATTCGGGTGCTCGGGACCTAAAGAGAAGCTAAAAGATTGAAAAAGACCTGAATTTAGAGTTGCTCAAAAGTGGCAAACCCGAGAAGTAGCGTCTCGACGCTGCCTTCTTGGCGTCTCGATGCTACAAAGTTTCCAAATCTGAGAATGGCGGTAAAAGGGACAGCGTCGAGACACTGTCGAGATATTTTCTATAAATACATTCTTATCTTGCACGACCAAATAGAGTTGAATTGGGAAGTTTTTAGACCTAAAATCAATTGGAGACCTTCTGTGGGAGTTGAAGTAAGGCCAAGGAGCGGGAATCACTCAAGAACGTGTGGAGATCATGACATGGACGTGCGGTTTTCGACGGAATTGAGTTTTTCCTTAACTTTTCCTTATCTCTAGTTAGTTTTTATGGCTTTTCATATCTAGCTTATATCGTAACGCAATGTATGAGTAGTTAGAGGTGTTTCTTAGGGATTGATGTAGTTTTTTAAGATTATGGATTGATTATTGGGATGTTTTGTACCCTTATTTGATTCATGTGATTATGGTTAAATGTTTTCAATTAATTGGCCACTAGTTGAATGATTTAGTGTTGAATCCTGTTCGAGAGAGAGGATGTAGCTTAGACTTTGCTAATTGCATGACTAAGGTATGATTCTAAGATCACGAGATTTAGAATAACTTTAAAAGTTGTAAAAAGAACTAAACTCAAAGTCTTGCATGTTAATGAACATAGATAGAGATATCAAGTTTATTGTTTGCATGAGAATCAATTATGATTATGCTTAGGAGAGATATTTGTGACTTAAGGTTCTTAGACTTATAAAATAATTGCACGTTAACAATTCATTCCCTTTAAATTAATCCTAAATCTAAATTGATGAAATCAAATCCCTAAGAATTTTTCCAATTGAATTTTTCATCCTTTAATTTGCATTACCTTTTGATTTAATATTATCATTCATTTTTTATCTCTAAATAAAATTGGGCAAAAGTATTCACGATAAATAATTTAACTAGAAAACCAATCCAGAGGACGACATTTGATTTAAAAATCACTATATTATTACTTGACCTGTACACTTGTGGTAAGCAAAGTTTTGCATCACCCTTGTTTTTCACCCCATTTTTTGTGTGTCAGCGAAAGTCCGAAAGTTAACTAGTAGCACCCTCTCCCTGTGGATGATCCGACCACTACCTACTGCAAAGTAGCATAGAGCCGGAGTTATAAATTTATTCGGTTATGAGAATTCAACAAACTCGTCCGACCAACATTAAATTAGAGTTGTCGACTAGAACAAATTTCACTTTTAATGTCGGTAAAAAAAAAATCACCTTCAAAGCAATCAAGGTTGATACGACTCAAATCTGAAAATTCAAACTAGATCCAACTCAGATCTGTTCGGATATGCTACACACGACCTAAGATCTACTACCGAGCAGAACATATGGCCTCAACTTCCACCACCCACGCCTGAAACAACCACCCATAACAAAGAACAACCACCCACGACATAAACAACTAACACCCATGTCAACCACGCGCGCCACCGGTGAGAAGAAGAAACCCACAACAACCCACACCCACGGTAACTCGCGATGCCTCAAGAGGATGAAATTGATGAAGAGAATTTAAGATCCACGTTGCATCGCCGCTGAGAAGAAGATATGAGTTGCAGCCAGTGAGAGGAAGAAAATGGTGTGTCATACCATCCCCACCTCACATATTGTCAAAAAAAAAAAAAAATCCCCTTAAAGAAAACCTTGATAAAAATCCCCTATTGTTTTGAGTCAGTTTCTAATAGGTCCCTAGGTTTTAAAATTGAACAATCAAGTCCCTACTATTTAGAAAATGCTTCTATTAAGTCCCTCAACCGTTAATTTTTTTAACGGTGCTGAAGTGGCACATTTAAAAATATTAAAATATTAATTTTAAAATTAAAATAATAATAAAATATTATTTTTAAAATTAAAATAATAAAATAATAATTAAAATACTTAAAAAAAATCATAATTCTCTCTCTTCTCCCCCTCTCTTTCTCTGTCCCCTCACTCCTTCTCTCCCCGACCCTTTAACTTTCTCCCTCCGTCGTCGCCGCAGTCGCTTGCTGTCGACCGAGTTCACCACCACCGATTCCACCTCGCTCGGCCGAAGCTCCAGCATCGACGCGTCAACACCGATTCTTCAAACAAACCCCCCTCGTCTTCTTCTTCCTCAACCCCCCCCCCCCCCAAATCTTCTTTTTCAATCTGGTATAAACCCTCCTCCTCCATTTCATCTTCCTCAACAGACTGAAAAAACTCATCCCACCTTTTCATCTTCTTCCCCAAACCCCTCTGATTCAAGCCCTAGCTCTCCGGCCAAGCGGTACTTTGATTACCTTCAATCAAACCACAATCGAACTTATCTTCCTTCCATGGTCGTTCTTCAAAATCCAAACCACAAACCCATTTGGAACTCACAGCGAATCGCGAAACTCGCGAACTCACGACAAACTCACGGAACTCACAGAACTCACGAAGCTTCGATCTTCCTCTTCCAGTCGGAACTCACAGCGAATCGCGGGCTGGCGGCAACGACAGCGGGCTAGAGGGGAGTGAGGAGAAAGAACTAAGAATAGGGTTTGGCTTGGGGAGAGGGGAGTGAGGAGAGAGAGAATGTTTTTTTTTTAATTTATTTTTTTAATTAAAAATTTAAAAATTTATTATTTTCAAATGCCACGTCAGCACCGTTAAAAAAATTAACGGTCCAAGGACTCAATAGAAGCATTTTCAAAAAAGACTTGATTGCTTAATTTTGAAACATAACCTATTAGATACTGACCTAAAACATGAGGGACCAAAATAGTATTTTACCCAAGAGTTTTTAAGTATATTGTAACTTGTGTATGAAAACACTTGTGAACAAGTGTAACCAAACATATGAGTGTTTAAATTTTAAACAATTTTTATGCAAAATGTTTATTAAAAAGTGCATTCTTTAAAAACGGGGTCGTTTGGTGTAAGGGTTTTGGAGATGGGAATGGGCAAAGGGTTTCTAATACCCTTGTTTGTTTCAAGGTTTCCGTGGTGGGTCCAGGAAATAGCACATTGTCAGGCATCATTTATGCCCATAAGGGTTTTTTATCCCTTTGCAAAAATATGAGTTTTCTCTTTGCCCATTTCTTCTTTTTTATTTTTATATGCAATTTTATTTTGAATATAGTTAATTAATTAATTAATGGATACTAAATTAAAAATAATATAATAAATTAGTTAATAATCTAATAATTTGTCAAGAATTTCAAAAAAAAAAAAAAAAAATTAACAAATACTTAGTTCAAGTTTATTAAAGGGATGTAATTACATATTTAATAAAATTATAATTAATTAGTTAACATTATCGAAAATATATTTAATTTTTGAATTAAAATTATTTAAATGAATTTAGTATAAAAATTCATTTTCAATAATTATAATTAATTACTTATTGAAATTACATAAAATTTACCTGATTAATTCTAAAAATATAAATATAGACATAATTCTTTCCCATAAAATTCTGATGACATTCCCACGCATAACCAAACACAGTTATCTTTGATTCCCAGCAATCTTATTCCCAGACATAGTATTTCCAGACATCTATAAAACCTTAAACCAAACGGCCCCTTAGGGTCTGTGTGGAATACCTTTTAATTTAAGTGTTTTTATACACAAGTTACTATATTCTTAAAAACTCTTTTTAAAAAATTTTGGTTTCAAGTGTTTCTCCTAAAATGGTTTATTTCTCAATCTCATTTTTTAATAAGTCATTTTCAGTGGTTACCAAACACTACAATTTTTTTTTCAAAATTAAACCCTTGAAAAGTTAAACCAAACACACCCTTAAACTAAAAGGTATTTCAAACGAACCTGAAATCAAAATCTGATTTTTTTTTCTCAATCTTCAATTAACCAAGAAAGAAAAGAAAATCCAAAGAAGAATGAAAGAAAACTTCCCCGCGGGGGAGTTTTCTACTTCTAATCGTCAAAACGTTGCCAAAGTGAACATAACTCAACGATAATTGGCATGTACTCTCGACCAAGAGGTCAGAGGTTCGAATTCCCCTATCCCAAACGTTGTTGAGCTAAAAAAAAGAAAAATCGTCAAAACATTTAATCTAATGTTAGATTTAATTTAAAATCTTTTTAAAACAGCCCTAACTAAAATTCTTTAAAAGATTATTTAAAAAAAAAAAGATAATAAAGATTTAGAAATAAAAAATTTCTAATTCAAAAAGATTTTAGAAATAAAATATATATATAGAAACAATTTTCTTTCTTTGTTACAATAGGTTTACAAATAATATATTTTTAATAAAAATTATAAAAATTACGTTATTAATAATAATAAAAAAAAAAGCTCCCTTATCTAGATATGGTTAATTTTTGTTTTTTTTGGAATAATAGATGTAAGGTTAATTCATTGAAGTTTAAATTATGAATTTGATAGTTGACTTTTCAAATTTTATAATAAATCTCTAAATTTTTGCCAATAACAATAAGAGCTTAGCTCAACTGACATAAAGTTGTGCTAATATCCACAAGATCTATGCTTCGAATCTCCCTTCCATATATTGTCCAAAAAAATATCTCTAATTTTTTTTTTTGACAAAAAATTTCTAAATTTTTAAATTTGTGTCTATAATTTTTTCTATTTGATAAAGTTTTTCACAAATAATTCAAGTTTCAATATTATGTTTAACAGACATATTTTGTTACTTTTTTTTCTAAGAGTAAGATAAGATTTACCTACTGGAAATGTATAAATCTATCCACAATTCTTAAATGATACATAAACATACTCTATATATATATTGAAATTGACATAGCATAGATATTAAACAAAGATAACAACACATATTTATTTTTCAAAAAAAAAAAAAAACCCATATTTATTAGATGCAAAATTGAAAATTTAGAATCTAAAAAGATACAAAAACTAGATACAACATTGAACGAGAGTCAAATAAACGTGACATCAAAAGTTAAAAGTTATGTTACACTCAATAAACAAAAAGAAAAGAGAAGTTAAACGTGACATCAAAAGTTAAAAGCTATGTTGCACTCAACAAAAATAAGAGAAGTTAAACGTGACATCGAAAATTAAAAGGTATGTTACACTAAAAAAAAATGTTAAAAGGGTATGTAAAAGGGGAAAAAAGAAAAAAAAAAAAACTTGACATTGAAAATTTAGAGAAAATGGGTCAAACTTGTTATTTATCCATTAATGAAATATTAGGTAATTGAGTGTATATTCCCCAAAATTTTAGAATTTCTAAATAGAAATAAACAGCGGAGAAGCAGAGCAGGTGGAGCCGTGGAGGCCATCGACCGACGACTTTGATTCAATCATTTGCAAATCCGGACAAACCTTAATCTTTTCCTTTTCAATTCAGATCACCACAGAAGCTTCTTGATTGCTTTGCCACGCTTCAAACATTTCCAAATCCTTATCCGGTCCTCTTTCTCCTCCTTCCCGTCGCCGTCTTCTTCTTCTCCGATTTGGGGGTTCGTTGACCAGCTTTCTGGTCGCCGATCGTCCTTCTCGGGTTCCGATTTCACTTTCGCCAAGTGGGTTTGATTGGTATGGCTGTGCTTTTGGAGGAAATAGTGAAGTCCGTCGAGTTGTGGTTGAAGCTGGTCAAGAATCCCGAGCCGTACGTCGATCCCAATCTCGATCCTGTTCTTTTGGTTCCGGGAGTTGCAGGTTCGATCCTGAACGCGGTTAATGAGGACACGGGCAAAGAGGAGCGGGTTTGGGTCAGGATATTAGGGGCTGATTCTAAATTCCGAACGGAGCTTTGGTCTTTTTACGATCCCACTTCTGGTAATAATATTGGTTTTCTACTTCTCGTCGTACACTGGTTTTCAATAGGATGTTTTGAGACTGTTTTGATGCTCGAAATTTAAGGGAAAACAAGGAGATGGAAATCATTCATGTAGTTATTGTATATGAAGGTGTAGAAATTTAGCTCATATTCTCTAGGTTTAGCCTGTTTTAGATGGCCTGCTAATATTTGGAATTTGTTATAATTCCCATATGATCAATTGTGTCAATAACACAATTTTATCAATTCTGGGTTTTAAGGAGAAATGGATTCTGGATAAGGTCATAGTAATTTGTCTTGAAGAGATCTTGCAAGGATGTGGGGTAAACTAGACGTTACTTGAGATGGATTGGTGGGTACTTAAGTCGACGCTCTCTCAGTACTGATTTTATCCAGTGTTACAAATTGATCGAGTGGATTGGTCAAGCAGTTGGCTGGGAAATGATCTAGTTTTGCAAGGTTTTGCTAGTTTGCTGTTGTTGGAATTGGGAGCAACTGGATATCACATTAGTTAAAAGCTTGCAAAATTGAATCATGTTTAATTGTAATTTAGGTGCAATGTTTATTGTGCCTTAATGAACATGCAACATGAATGATTGAGCTGCTAGCTTTTCATTTTTTTTTAGTTATGTTGATGGCACATTTCTCCTCTAAAATTTCTGAATCAATTTTTCCTGTTTGCCCTGGTGCTTGTGATGTGGGATGAGAAAATGCTTTCAATTGTCAACCCAAAATATCCAGTTGAATTATGATGTATTATTTTGTTCTGACATTCTCTATCCATTTTAAAATTTCCCATCCCAAGAGAAGAGTTTGGTGCCGTTCCATTTCTTTTCCCTGTGCACTAACATCTTCTAGTGAAACAGGTGAGTCTGTATGTTTTGATCCGAAGATCAAAATTAAAGTTCCTGATGACAGAAATGGATTGTATGCAATAGATACTTTGGACCCGGACATGGTATACTCTCATTCTTATTTATATACTGAAATTTTCTTTTAAGAAATACTTAATTCTGAATTTGTTTTCAATTGGGATGAAGTTATTGACCGGAAAATCTAATCCTTTCCTCTTGTTCATCACATGCATGTGCACACTAACACATGTACATTGTTTATTTTTAATCGTCATTTTGTATATGATTATGTTTAAGCATAGATAAACATATGTTTTGTAAATATAGTATCAATATATATATACATGCATGTGTTATGCATACAAGCACATACTGACTCTCAAATGCATGCATATGTTGTATTGTGTTAATTTATGTGGAATATCTTATCGGGCTTAATTATGATTCTTGTTGAAATCATGCGTAATTTTTATATTTTACCCCGAAACCTTGAGCTATTCAAATTCTTGGAAATATTCACTTCAGTGTAGAAATATTTTTCTGATTTTTTTTATTCAATTAACTAACTAAAGTGTTGAAACTTATACATAATGGACTGAACAAGATTTTATTTTTGATTTGCATCATAGATCATTGGATGCGATTCTATTTACTATTTCCATGACATGATTGTTGAAATGACCAAGTGGGGTTTTCAAGAAGGAAAAACACTTTTTGGATTTGGATATGATTTTCGCCAAAGTAACAGGTATCAACTAAAATTCAGATTATTTTATCAATACTTCACTTCCTCCTGCTTTGAAAGTATAGGAAAAATCTAAATGATGAAGATGTTTTAATAATTTGCCACAACTGGAGTTCAGGCTACATAGTATCATTTTGAAGCTTGAATTTGTACATCTTATATGTTTGTGTTTATGTATTTTCTAAAGAACTAATTGACAGCACTGTCGGTGGATAGTCTGGTTTTAGCTGAACATTGATTTAGTTCTATAGCTATGAAGAGAATTTAATAATTGGAGACTGACATTTTCTTTCCATTCCTTTGATATTGTTCCTTTCCTTGATGTAAAGAAAGGCCTATTAGCCATGCTGAAAGATGACACTCAGAATATGCCATTCCTATGAGGATCCTTATTTTGCAAAATCAAATGTGGTTTGCAACTAGAATCTCGATTGATATTGACTTTAAATTGATAGATATAATTGACAAGTGTTAGACCCCCAATAGTGCACACGTATGCGAGGAGGGGTAGGGGAGGAAATTCACCCTTGATCTAGGCGGTTAATAGAGGATAAATAGAAGCTTAGTGTAATGTAAATAGCTAGCGGTCAATCGGTGTAATCGGTGGGGGTTATCTAAATTTTGGGCAGTATATATTGTATTTTGTTGAGAGGATTAGGACATGAAAAATCCTTAGTTTGTATACTCTTATCTGAAATGATAAGAGAGTGGGAGACCTCACCATCTCAAACTGGTGTTTGTAATTGACCCTTGTTGATAAATAAAAGTTTTCCTATTAGCTTCCTCACTATCTGTAAATTGGAATCCTAACAACAAGCTTCCACGGAAGTGATAATAACCTTAGGGCTTGGAATAACATGTCAACCAACTAACCAAGCAGGAAAGTACCCACATCGCTTTATCCTAGAAAAACCATGATAAGTATGCTTGGAAAGGAGATGATTCCTGAGGACATCAAAATGACTTATCTCGTTAATTTATTTTAGCCTAGAATAAAACCATGAGAAGCAAGCAGGAAAGTACCCACACTGCTTGATATTTTTATATATATCTAGCCTTTGTTTTATATAGTTGCTGAAAGAAAGCATCTTTTTCTTTATGATTAGGAACATGAGTGTTTAAAAGACAAAAATTTCTGAGGAGCAACATTTTATTCTGTAAAGAATGGAATATACAATTTTTTAATTACCGTTTAGGGTTAGATTGTATTCTTTCTTTCTTTTTTTTGTGATGAGAAGCAGAGTGTTCTATCTAATCTTATTTCTTAGATTTTTGCTAATAAGTTCCTTTAGCTATTCAAATAAGATTTATGCTAATTAGGCTTTCTCAATCATTTTGAGGGATGATAGTTATTGACATAGGGTCCTGGTATAAGGATGTAGATGTTAAAGATTGAGAAGTTGAGATGGAGTGTATGCACAAGGAGTAGATTTAATATGCTGGTCCAATCGGAGTGATGTCTAGGTTTAAAACTGAAGATTATTAAAGATGTTATCACTGGTAAGTCTAAACTTTCGGATGAGCATTCTCCTCAATTATTAGTGGAAAGGAAAGATTTTTTTTTTTCTTCTCACGGGTTTGATTCTGCTATCAAATTTCAAGATGTTAAATTGATCATCCTTCAGCTTTAGATTGATGGACAAGTTCTCTCCATAGAGGCAGTGTGTTTGCGTTCCATCATGCACCTATTGATTCTTCAACTTTATCTTTTATCATCTTTTACCTATCTTGCCCTGTATGGATAAAATTTTGAGTTGAGTAGACTTTGGAGTGCCCGATTTAGTTTATTTGAAAAATGCATTCATATCAGGTCATATAATATTGCCCTGCTTTGCCATTTATGCACCACTTGTAATGTCCTTATTGAGTTTTTCCATATAGATTGTTTATTATTTTTAGGTTTGTGGTTCTGTGTCTTTAACTCTTCTGCTTTGCCTGTTTTTGTAGGTTGCCAGAAACAATGGATCTCTTAGCGGCAAAACTGGAGGCAGTATATAATGCTTCGGGAGGGAAGAAGATTAATATTATAAGTCATTCAATGGGTGGTCTTTTAGTGAAATGCTTCATGTGCTTGCGCAGCAAAGTAAAAATTCTCATTCTCCACATTTTTTATCTACAATCATCATCTTTATCCTAACTCATAGCCAACAATTTTTTCAATAGAGGGGCAAAAATCTTGTAAAGCCCTTTCTAAATAGAAAAGGGGGGGGGGGGGGGGCAAATTAGTAGGAAAACATTAAGCACTCAATTTGTACCCATAAATTTTTTAAAAACTACGGGTGAGAGGGGAAGGAGCCAGTGAACCCTCCTCTCAACAACTTGCATCCATACTGTGCCTGCTTTCACCCCTTGATTCCCATCAAACACTTTCCAAGTTTATTTTGTTTGTTTATTTCATTTTATTGTTGTCATAGGAGAAGGGTGGAGGTTCTATACTCGTGTTCATGTCTATTTGCGTTGATTTTTATTTAAATAGTTTCTTACGTTTGTTTGCAGATTTTTGAAAAGTATGTGCAGAATTGGATTGCAATTGCTGCCCCATTTCAGGGTGAGACTTCAAAAGTAGTTGAGATATGAAAAATATCTTCCCATATTGCACTTCTCTCATGTCGATTGCTTGAGTGAAAATGTTATCACGCAGTTCAAATGTCCTCCAGTCTTTCATTTTTTATTTGTGGGAGTTGATTGTTTATCCGATTGCTAGTCTGGATGTGGATCCTAAATTGACGTTAGAAATGCACTCAATTTAATAACTGAAATTGGGTTTGACAGGTGCACCTGGATATGTTACATCTACCTTCGTGAGTGGAATGTCATTCGTCAATGGATGGAGACAGAATTTCTTCATATCAAAGTGGAGCATGCACCAACTGGTATGGGTCAAAATGACAGTATCATTATATGTTTTCACGTTGATTGAATTGTTAAACAGTTTTGTATGAGGAATTTGAATTTAAATGATATTGACTTTATTGCATTTTCTTCCCTTCTAAGAATTGTTCATGTGATCGTATTTATTTTATTTTTGAAGATGGAGGAATTTGTGGATTTTCAAGGGATTTGTGATTTTTCAGTATGATGTTCTTTGTACAGATTGTGTATTTTAGTTTTTAAACTGTATTTTAAATCTTTATGGATATTCTTCTGGCTTTGTTAATATGGTTAACCATCCAGTTTTTAGTTTCTAAGACTGTTTTTTCCACTCCTCAGCTTATTGAATGCCCATCCATCTACGAACTAATGGGCTCTCCGGACTTTAATTGGCAACACATTCCTCTTCTTGAAGTATGGAGAGAGAAACATGACGAAGATGGGAACCCTCACAATGTGTTGGAATCTTACCCGCTTAAAGAAAGTGTTGAAATACTGTCAGAATCTCTTTCAACAAACACGGTGAGTTCTAATTGCTATATTGTCATGTACATCACATCTTTAAGATTGAAGTCACCATTACAGAGTGTGCTATATTTTAGGGTCGGGTGCTAATATTCTTATTTCTTGTTTCCTATTTTTTATTTTTAATTTTTGAGAAATATAAGCACTTGGCAATTGTTCCTATTAGAAACGTTCCCAAAATTGTAGGGAAATTTTGGAAATAACAATTAGTTATTTTATTTTTTATTTTTCATTTCCAGTTTTTCAAGCATATAAAGAGAAGTATTGGCTTATCATTTTACTTATAAAATGCATTATAAATATTAGAATATGCCAACGATTTTAAAATGTTTTATTTAAAAAAAAAATAATTTTCATTTAATTTTTTTAATTTCGTATTTAATAGAGTGAGAAACACGAAATGGTTGTTTTTTACCCAACACATTTTTGTTTCTTTTTTTTTTTTAATAAAAAGAAAGAACAAGAAACAAAAGAGTAATTAATTTATTATACACAATTATATTTTTCTTTCTCTAAAAAGAGAAAATAAGAAACAAGAAATAGGAAAGAAAAAAAAAAGAAATGGAAATGTTATCAAAAGAGCCCTTATATTTTCAAACGGGAACATCATTTCTCATCGATTATTATACCTAGAAAGTTCTTGAAATAAGTTGATTTTGAGACATGAACATTCTATAATTTAGTATAGGTTGTGGTTTTTGGCACCATTACGAGTGTTGTGTGAGTGACTACATAAATAAATCTCGGACGTTTATTGTTTGTAAGATATTTATGTTTGAAATAGGGAGATCGAAGATATTACACATTTTGGTATCTGCTTTTGGTATGCATTCTCAAACTATTAATTTCTATGTACTTGAACCAGATTCTTCACGAGGGAGTGGATATTCCCCTGCCATTTAATTTGGAGATCTTGAAATGGGCAAATGAGACGAGGGAAATTTTAAAGAGTGCTAAACTACCTCCTCATGTCAAGTTTTACAACATATATGCTACAGGTCTTGAGACGCCACATACTGTTTGGTAAGCCTTCGTTTCGCTAGATGATGTTTGATGAAAGATTGTTGCAGTGGATTCATTACAGGCACAATCTTTTGATTATTTTGATGTTTGCTTCCTCATGATATTTTCTGATATGTCAAATTTTACTTGGCTTCTGAAAATGACGTATTATTCATTCTACAGCTATGGAGATGCTGAAAATCCTGTTGCTGATTTACATAAACTGCGAGACATTGAGGTCACTGTTGTCTATTTCATAGCATCTTTTCAATTATGATTTTACATTCTCAAGGTGTGGAACCTTGAAGAAATACTGTGATATTAACTTTTTGCTACGCAATGCAATTTTATGCTCTACGATTCTGTCTCTTTCGCCTATCTTTGAAGTTATGAAAAAACAATCTGGATTCTGGAAAGCTGACTTGAATCTTCATGATTTCAGCCCAAGTATGTTTATGTTGATGGTGATGGGACAGTTCCTGTGGAATCGGCAATGGTTGGTTATGTTACCCTCTTTTCTTCCACTCCTTGCATTATGTTTATGGTCTACACCAAGTAATCTAATCTCGAGGAGGCTGTGCTTGCTTGCTTAGGGAGATAACAAAGATTTTAAGTTATCAAGTTTTTAACTTTGGACTTAATTTCAGGATTTTAGATAGAACCCCGAAACGTCTCAAACCCTTATTATTATTATTATTTTTAATAAGAAACCGAGTTTTAGTCAAGAAATATGAAAGAACTATTCTCGAACTCTTTTTATTAAGAGCCTGTTGGAGGTCTATCATTGTTTCCTTTCGCATTTGAATCGATTATTGAATGTATTTTGTCCATCGTTAAGATAAGTTATCAAGTTTTTAGCCTGGACTTAAATCTAGGATTTTAGATTGAATCCTGAAATGGCCCAAACCCTTTTTACTAAGAGCCTCTTGGAGGGGTCTATCGCTTCTCAATTGTTAAGATAATTGCCTACAATATGAAGATATGATTCATTTTCTAATCCTGTATACTTCTCATGTTTCTGTGTTGCTGCTTCTTTGGCTCAAAATGGTAAAACGAGTAAAATAATCGCTTAGAATCCGTGATGCTTTTTCCTTTTCAGGCCGATGGACTTGATGCAGTAGCAAGGATCGGGGTCCCTGGTGAGCACCAGCGTGTTCTAAGAGACCACCGCTTATTCCGAAGCCTCAAGCATTGGCTCAAAGCAGGCGATCCCGACCCCTTCTACGACCCGCTGAACGACTATGTGATCTTGCCAACAGCTTTCGAGGTCGAAAGTCATGTGGAGAAGGGTCTACAAGTAGCAGCTCTGAAAGAGGAATGGGAGATCATCTCCAACGACCAAAATAAACCAGACGAGTTTTGTAATGGGAAGCCATTGGTGAGTTCCATAACGCTATCTCGAGTTGTCGGGGACTCTCCATCCTCGAGGGCCGAGGCTTGTGCAACTGTTACAGTTCATCCCCAGCAAGAGGGTAAGCAGCACGTCGAGCTGAATGCTCTCAGCGTATCGGTTGATGCATGAAATTAATTGTCGTGCAACGATACGTTGTTTCAAACTCGACTGCAATCAGCCTCACGAGATGGGCCATTGATGAACAATCTGTACAGTCACTTGTACTTGTTTATGTGGTGAAAAATGTATATTTAAATTTGGACATCACATTTTTTCTTTCTTATGTATATATAAAATGAACGTAATCGAATGATTGTTTCTCGGAGTGTTGTTATAAATTATAATAATGGAAAATTTAATCATGTAAATAAATATCACTGATTTAGGTTTTTTTAGAGGTTAGTACTCCTTGATAGTCAATGAATTTTCTTTGTAAGTGAATTTTGATGAATAGAATAGAATGTAACATGAAATATTTTGTTTCTTTAATAAATTTGAAAATGAATTAAAATTTTACTTTTTTTTTTCCTAATAATTATCTTTAGTTTTTGTTTTGTGGTGGCATTGGCAATACACAAGATATCTTCTATAGAGAAACCCTCAATGAATTTCGTTTGATTTGAAAAATGAATTAAAAACACTATGTGGCTAAAAGGGACAAGATTTCAATATTTCATGACAAACTTAGGTAAAATGAGATTGGTTTTTGAATTTTCAAGTTTTTGTTTTTATTTTTTTTTAATAAGGTTGTGTTTTTAAATTATGAGATATGTTTATTCAAATATCTATATTTAGATTCTTCACACTTTTATTTTTGTATTTATTTATTGTGTGTTCAACATGTGGTTGTGAAGATTCGAACATTTAACCTAATCGAGGGTGTGACTTAAACAGTTAACTAAACTTAGGTTGATAATTTTCAATTTTGTATCTAATAAGTCAATAAATTTGTCAATTTAATGTTTATATCACTAAGTTTATATGAAATTAGCTTGCAATGATTTTTTTTAAATAATTTAATTAGCGTGTTAGGTAAGCAAATGTTAATATGAACATAATTCAACTATTAAGACACTTTCTTTTCCTGAGTCAGAAGTTCAAATCTTCACTTCCACATTTGTTGAATTAAAAAAAAGGAAGTTTAACCTAATAGCCACAAAATGAAATTCTGATACCTATTAGAAATTTCTTAAAATGTAGGGACTATATAAGCATAACTCGAAAGTTGACATTAAACATATCACTAATGATTTAGCAAATGAAACCATCGTCTTAACAAAATTTCACAATCTAATTAAAAATCTAATTTAGTAATAAGAGAAATTATTCAATGTGACTGTCACTCTCACGATCCTTAAATATATCGTAAAAACACATCCCTAAAACTCATATTTTATATATCTAGTAGATATAGAAATGATAATCCCATCCTCTTGATCCAATTAAATAACTTATCCAAATCATAAACATTCATAAGATGCCATTAAAGAAGAGTTAACGTAAGGATTAGAGACTATAAAAATAACATTGTTTTTGCCCTTCTATTTTTTTTTTGAAGGAAGAACGCATCTCTTTAAAGAGCACAGTGAGTTCATGCGCGCTACAACCAGAGGAAGACGTAAACGAAAATATTTGGGTTGAGAGAAAGCTCTGAATCGAGAATTTCTTTCTTTCGAGGAATCAATTCAACGGGAATCTCCTTCTTAATCAGGTTTTTCCGATACCTTTTCTTCTTAGAAGTTTGTAGAACTCTTGTTGTTCGGTCTGTGATTCTGTTGATATTTCTTTGATGGGTGTAATTTTGTTCGTGTTGGTGCCTGGATTATGATTTAGGGTGGATTTTGCCCATTGTAGCAAGAGCAAATCAATACCCTCTGGAATGATTTATATGTAAATCATGAATGTATTCTTATTCTGTAAATTAATCAGTGCCCGTGATTTGGTGATTCTCTTTTATTTGGCTTTGAAATTCCCATATGCTGTAGGATCAATCGAATTGATGAAAATGTGGGTGGATTTTATCTTTCTTTTTCATTTTTTCCTTCTATTTTCCCCCTGTTTTTGGTTTGGAATTGAGTTTTATACTGTTCTGTGTACTTCTTGTTGAGAATAATGATTGAGTACTGAATTGCTTGAAAATGTCTGTCGGCTGAAAGAGATGGTGTTGTCAGAGGAGGAAATCACCAGACTCTTTAGAATCCGAAAAACTATAATGCAGATGTTGAAAGACCGAGGCTACTTTGTTGGAGATTTCGAGATTGACATGTCAAGAGAGCAATTTAGGAATAAGTATGGTGAGAGCATGAAAAGAGAAGATCTTGTTATCAATAAAGCCAAGAGAAACAATAGCTCTGACCAGGTATAATCTCATGCTAATTGCTATTCAATAATAATAATAGATGTTCGTCACTCCTGATTAGCTGAGTATTTGAACATTGTTTAAACTTTGCCTTGATAAAATGTTGCAGCACATTTCCAGAGGAGAAGTTTCTATTTGAGTTCTTCTCTGGATCTTTGAGTAGTATATAATATTTTTTATTAATATTTCCCAAATTTTTATGAAGTTTAGTTATAGGAATGTACATGTTATTTGTTGATCCTTTTATTTGTTCTCTTCCTCTTATTTATGAATTTTTTTATACAGATATATATTTTCTTTCCTGAAGAGCCGAAGGTTGGCGTCAAGACAATGAAAACTTATACAAATCGTATGAAATCAGAGAATGTTTTTAGAGCAATATTGGTTGTTCAACAGAACTTGACCCCCTTTGCTCGTACTTGTATAAGCGAAATATCCTCTAAATTTCATTTGGAGGTTTTCCAGGTAAAAGTTATATCTCTAAATATTTTCTGGAGTCCTTCATTGCTCGGATTAGAAAAAAGATTACATCACCATATTCCATAAATTTAATAACGACTAGAGGGGTCAACCTAACTATAGCTCAACCGGTTAAAGACATATATTCTCAACCAACTTGTTAAATTCTCATCTTACATCTTGTTGAACTCAAAAGCAAAAAATTTATAAGACCGGAGGGTTCTCCTATACTTCTATCTGAAAACTAGTTCTCATACTTTTGGAGTAATTGTTGAAAATGACCCAAAAAGTTTGGGTTATAGAAGATTGATCCCTTCTCCTTAGAAAACGGTTTTTATGACCCCATTTGTTCTTCTCGATCAGGATTGTGATTGGAAAAAGTTTTTTTATGACCTTATTCTTCTTTGTGTGGTTAGGAAATTTTAGATTTCATCTTGCTGTCGGGAAGGTGACCAAGAAAAAACTTTGCTGAATTTTTTTTTTTCTTTAGGGCTGTTTCCCGGTCACCCGATTGAGAAGGAAGATATGGAGTCATAAAAACTACTTTTCAAGAAAGGGTCAACCTTCTATAAACCAAAACTTTTTGGATCATTTCCAACCATTAACCATACTTTTGCTCTCTCACGTCAACAGTGAGAATGAAAGCAGGTGGGGAGGGGGATGCAGGGTTTTCTGGCTAAACAATGATAATGTTAGTTATCATTTAAAATATTTTATCTTGAATTCTCTCTGGCTTCCCGTCAAAGTTGAGAGATTCAAACAATGTCTCCTTCAGTCCCAAGCCTTGGCTACAAAAGTTTTGTGATTTCCATATATTATTATGCCTGCATTCTTATTTTACTGAAGTTAGTGTTTACCCCTTTGTCACCTGTTGATGCAGGAAGCAGAATTGATGGTTAACATTAAAGATCATGTTCTCATTCCTGAACACCAGTTGCTGACAAATGAAGAGAAGAAGACGCTGTTGGAGAGATATACAGTGAAAGAAACACAGGTTAGTATCATTTTTTTTTTTTTTTGCGAAGTACACGACATTGTGAGAATTCATTTTCTAAAATATACTGAAATGTGTATCCGTTAGTTTCTAATGCGATTTTGTATTTTGTCTCAGCTACCTCGCATCCAAGTCACTGATCCAATTGCTCGATATTATGGGCTGAAGCGTGGACAAGTCGTGAAGATCATTCGACCAAGTGAGACTGCAGGAAGATATGTGACTTATAGATATGTTGTTTGAGATTGACCTGGTGGGCAATTGAAGTCATGGTACTTGGGAGTATGGAAGTAGTTTGAGTTTTAGGCAATGCTTCTATTAGTTTTTTTTTTTTTTTTTTGAAGTACAATAAATGTGTAGGATGAGGATTTGAACCTTCGACCTTAAGGAAATGAGTATATGTTGATTATCATTGATCTATACTCACTTTTGGCCGTGCTTTTGTTAGTGTGGCATATGAGTTCACTCACACTTTCTTTCATTTTTTCTCAATGAAAGCATGGTCTTTCATAAAAAAAAAAAAAAAAAGTTCACTCACACTTGGGGGAATTTTTGTATTTAAGATTTTGATAGAACATCTTCAATGGTGGTGCACTGTAATTCAAGGACTAAACTGGATTGAATATTAAAGATCTGTTTCTCTACAATTTAGTCTGTAGGTGTAAGGCTCTTTAGCTTTTGTTCAAATATTAACATGCACATATGTAAATTTTGATATCTTGAAGCAATGAATTCAAATTGGGGCGACCATTTATTTAAGATAATAATAATAATTCTTGTAAACTTTATGGTACCATCAGTGTAGTGGTTGTTTGTGAGATTAGCACAGATAGATAGATTTATTCAAAGACTCATGATTATAAACATTTATTAAGATCAACTACCTCGCATGAATCAACCTCTTAACTTTCATTTCCTATGATTTTCATCTTCTCGTTATGACATTGAAGTAGCCATGTTGTGAAATTAAGTGGCAAAATATATATTGTTGCAATGTATATGGCTCAAAATGGTAAATTTGCTTTACTTAGATGCTAAGAAAGATCATGAGGTATTCAAGTTCCCATGGTAACCATCTACTCAAGATTTGATATCTTACGAGTTTCCTAGACAACCAAATATAATAAGATAGATAAGTTGTCTTATGAAAATAATAAAATTGTGTACAAGTTAACTTGGATACTCACTAATAAAAGAAGAAAACTTTGAGATTTGAACTTTCAAGCTAAAAAAAAAAAAAAAAGAATGGAATAAATGATTGCGTTGGCTGTAAAATTAAATATCAAACTCTATCAACTTTAACATTTTTCATATTATTTCAAAAAAAAAAAAAAAAAACACTTTTCATATAAACATCTGGACCTACAAACTTTATAAACGTTGAGACTTTCAATATAAACAACTCAACCTAACTAAAATATTGCAATGATAGTAAAAAGTAAAAAAAGTTTTATGAAAAAAAAAGGAAAAGGAAAACAGAAAAAAGAAAAAAAAAAAAAAAAGAAAGAAAAAAAACTCATTGAAGTGGCTAGACTTAAAAGCACAAGTGCATGACATAGAAAACTGAAAACGGAACATTCCAAAGACGAAGAACAGACGATTCCCCTATCGGTATTTCCTGGCAATTGGCATCAGACGTTTAATGTATGGCAACAGAAATCTAAAAACTGAGAATATCCTCTGCCTGAAGCTTTGAACTGTGAAGTGGATTCTTTCTCTTCTACACTTGAGAAAATGGCCATCTCCATTGCCTTCTCGACGAACACCCACTTTCCATTTTCTCCAATTTGCAGATCAATTTCCTCTCTCACTCCAAGCCTCGCTGTTCTCTTTAAAGCCAGGAGAGATTACAATCGTGGGTTTCCGCTAATTCGACCATTGGGCACCAAATTGGCGAATACCAGGGCTGCCTTGTCTGAAATTTCTTACCACAAGCACTACCCAAAAGTGGGTGCTAAATCTATTGGACCCATTCCACCTGCCCAGCTAATTCAAGTCGTTGAGAATGCTGCCAAGACTGGAGCCGAGGTTCTTTTTAATTCTTTTGGTTCATTAGTTTGTTCCTCTTCCTTTTCCTTTTCCCTTTCTTCGCCTTTTGAATTTCTTGTTTGTAGCACATGGGAACTTCTGATATAAAGAACATAAACAGTGAGAACCAAATTTTCAGAAATATGGGGGGGGGGGGGAAGCAGGTGACAAGGAATTAACTTGTGCATGTATTTGGAAGTGAAAGATCAAGTGGGTTGTTTTTACTTAGTTTTCTTTGAATGGCTGTTGTCTGCAATCTTTTGGAATTCATCAACATAAGATCACTCTGAAGTCTCGCAATGCTAAATTGTGTTTATATGGGTATTACAAAAATGTTCTGAAGTGATAATGGAGCACTAAAGTGTTTGTTTGCCGGGAAATTAAAAGTGGTTGTTTAGGGTCATTTGAAAGTTTCCTCTATTGCAGTGTCTGAACTTTAGCTTTTGATGTTTGCTCCACTATGAATAACTTATTAAACTGATTGCTGCGATTGAGAGAAGGTCACTCAAATATGTTCTTGTTCACTTCATTTTCTGAGTTTTGAGTTCTTTACCTTGATGTGATCAGGTGGTGATGGATGCTGTTAATAAGCCTCGAAATGTTGAATATAAAGGATTGACTGACTTAGTAACCGAGTAAGAATTTCCTTGGAATTTCCAACTACAGCAGCATATGTTTTATGTTTGGTGTCTTATCAAACTATAACTCTGCATTATAGATTTAGTTTTGTGGCTTGAGATGACATTGTTTGTTTGTACATGAAATTACATGGAGATGAAGGAGATTCCTTGCTCGTGATTTTCTTGGATAAATTAAAGAAATAGAATGAAACATATACATGTTTTTTCAGCTAAAAGAGAAGTAAACATATGGAATGAGTTGAATGAAATTTATGCATGTTTATAAAGCTGTTACTATACTTGGTTGCTGCTTGTCTTTCTTAAAAAAGTTTAATATTTGGTGCTCTAGAAGAGAATCCCGCAATGCATACTATATCTAGTATGTTTTGGCTTAATTTCCTCTAGTCAAAGAAGCTCAAGACTTGACCAGTTATTGTTGTGGTCTGTGAGTGTTGGGCCTAGACTTTATCCAATTGCTCCATTTGTTCCCTTCCCTCAGTTTTTGGCAATGTCAAACTAAACCCGCGTCATGAGTCCTTTCCCTAATAATTTAACTCATCAGCTCTTTAATCTCTGTACAGATCATAACGTTATTCAGAAGGAAATCCCCTCATTTTGTGCAAAGGGAAATATTGAATATTTTTGGCTTAGTCGTAAATCTCACACTATCTTTTTGACAACTTATATCTCGTATTAAGCGTTCTGTTTTTAGCATGTTTCCTGATTTACTTGCAGAACAGATAAAATGAGTGAGGCTGCTATTCTGGAAGTGGTTAGAAAGAATTTTAAAGATCACCTCATCCTTGGAGAAGAGGGAGGAGTTATAGGAGATTCATCATCTGATTATCTTTGGTGCATTGATCCTTTAGGTTTGTATTTACAAATCTGTCTTTGGTGCGAAAATATAGAGTCAATAATTTATATTTTATTTTATTTTTTTCAGTATTAGGAGACGCACCAACATCTTCATAATAGTAGATTATCTGTTGCCTCCAAGATTAATATGTACATCTTAATAATGGTTCCTTTAATTTTCTTCTGATATTGAGTAGATACGGAACATACTCGCCCTTCTGTATTCTTTCATTTATTCTCAATAAAAACATGTCTTCTCAAAAAACAAAACATACTGGTCTCATATTTTGAGGTTTTTGGTGACGCGGAAAGTCAATGTCCTGCACATGTAGTTTATCCTTTGAATCTTTTTGTTTGATTTTTCATTACTAATATTTTCTTGTTTTGTGGGTAATATTTGTGAACCCCTTTAAGAATAGTTCATGAACTATGATCCAATTGATAGTCTAAAACCAGTGACTTAAATACTGATTCAGCCCTTCGTCTCCTTTATATGGAAAAAAAAGGAAAAGGAAAAGAATTGATAGTCTATAATATAAATGGAAAACAATTGGTTTAAAACATTTGTTAAACCTTGACATTTTAAAAGTGTATTTTGTAATTCATTTATTTACAAAGTTATTTCCTGAAGTTTGGTTCCAGCAATGGATTTTTCTACGTGTAAATGTGTGAACATTTTGAGCAGCCATGCTCTTTAAATAACTTTTCTTGCTTTGACATCTTAATTTGGAACTGTGAAGGCTTTAGGTTTAAGATGGTGATGTTAATTTGCTATCATAATTATGTTCATCGCAAATGTGCATTTTGAGGAGCCTTCTTTTTAAAGAACTTCCTTTCTTGACATTTTGACTGTCGAGGTTTTAGTTTTGTGATGGTAATGTTGATTTTCTAGACATAATTATATGTAGATATGGTGACAATTTGATATCATCATTAATTGATTGCCATTTAGTTTCTAATATGTCTATATTGTCCCAATGATAATTTGATGTCTTAGTGTACTTTTAATTATTTTTTGAACCATTGAAGTACAAGCTTCGTTTTATGCCTGCTCACTAGTTCTGATACAATCAGGAAGTTCATCTTGAAATTCCTTGTAATCTATGGAGGACAAGACCTAACCATGTTTTGATGTATTTTATCATCATTTGCTTCTAGAGACAAGTCCTGTGACAGAATACTTTTAGCTCATTCCTCTGTTTTATCTTTACCATATGCGTATAGATATAATCCAACAAGTACAAGTTGTCTAACCTCTGTATAAAATAAATCCAGATGGAACAACAAATTTTGCACACGGCTACCCTTCCTTCGCAGTATCAGTCGGAGTTCTATTTCGGGGAAATCCTGCTGCTGCAGCCGTGGTATTCAGACTGTAATCTTTATTTGCATGCCTCGAGCTGTGCTCTACTCATGGAAAAGTAAACAAAAAATTGACCTGTAAAACTGGGTCGCATTATTGATTATTCAAACAGATAATCAGTTTTCTTTTCTTCTCATAGAATAAGCTGGTTTAAAATCATCAAAATTTGAAACCAATCTTGTCTATGATCTGAAATCATGTTTTTGAAAACTAAGAAAAGTGATCCAAAATGGTTCTTGAAAAACTTCTAGCATCTAAAAACAAATTTGGTTGGGGATAATTCATTTTCATTGTCCAGAATATGTTTGACTGAGGAAGAAATGGGAAACAAAGTGGTTATCTGGGAAACATCAAATTGATTATCTAAAAGGTTTGACTTGGACATGTGACAACAGAAAGATAAAATGTCACATACACGATAACATGCCATTTTCTTTAAGATTAAGACATAGTCTGAATGGGCTCGCTACTGTCTTCAGCCAAACAGATGTGTTCTATGCAACTCTAACTGTGAACTGGTGCAGTGCCCCCTTTCTGGAATGTGCCTTCATCAGTGTTTTGTGGAAATATCTGTTTCAAGTGTCCAGTTATCAAACTCCAATCCTGAATTTGGTGCAGCTAGCCATTCATTCTTTTCTTTGTGGAATTCATTATAACTAGGAAACTCTTATTGTTTGAGTCAGTGCTCGCAATGCTATCTTGTGAACCATTTGGGGTGAAAGAAGCAAAAGAATTTTTTAGAAGCTTGGGTTTGGGAAACCCTATTAAATCACTCTGGTATATCTCCCTTTGAAATTACTCCTCAAAAACCTTTTTTAATTATCGCCTCCTAATTGTGATAGCTTCCAACTGGATTTTGTTTTTTGTACTCCTTTTTTTTTGGTAATCTTTGGAAGCCTTCAAATGCTCTGTTAATCAATGGAATTTTTGTTTCTTATAGACATAGACAAAATTGAAGTTTTTTCCCCAAATCCTATACTGAACATTAGCTTGTTTTATTTTATGGTAAATGGGAGAGAATCCATCCTGATATTTCCTTTACATGCATGAGGCAAAAGATGATAGGAGGGTTTAGAACCAACGAAACAGATTTATCTGCTTTGAGATCAATAATCAATCATCATATTTTCCTGGAAAATTAAAGATCAAGGGAAGCTCATGCTTTCTTTTATTTAAAATAACAGGTTTGCCGAATTGATTGGATAAGATAAGACAGCTAATTTGGTTTCCTTTTGACATGCTTGTTTTTTTCAAGGTTTCTGATATTTTTATAAGGTTTTTCTGACATAATGTATGTTCTTATTCAGGTAGAGTTTGTTGGAGGTCCTATGTGTTGGAACACTCGCATATTTACTGCAACTGCTGGTACTGTTTTTATAAATATAATTTTGGTTCCTAAAATTTATCCTTATTTCTAATTTGGTCCCTAAAGTTCAAAACATTCTATATTAGTCCCTCAAGTTTTAATAAGTTCCAAATTCTATCCTTATTGTTAAAATTTGAATAAGGAATTAATTAAAAAAATAACATAATTTGTTTTGTTGGTTGACATTTATGTATAATTAATAAATCATAGTTAATCTAGAGATGACAATATGAACATATTTTGCATTACTAGCAAAGGAATTGAGAAAAGGTAGGGTTAAAGCATGTTTCTTATCAAAATATATATATATATATATATAGGTAAGAAACTGAGATTTCATTGAGAAAAATGAAGGAATACTGGAGCATATGAAAAATGAGCTTGAAAAAAAGGAGTCCAGAATAAATTACAAAAAGGGACTCCAATCCAAAAGAATGAAACCAAGATCATGAATACAAAACGACCTAGTGACCGAGGCCCAAATGAAGGCATTAAACTTAGCCACCTTCCTCACTTGAACTCTCAACCTCTAAATATTCTATTGCTCATTTCCAACCAAATACCTCACAAAACAACAAAAAAAGCTATCTTGCCACATGACTTTGTCCCATTCTCTAAAAGGGGGATTCAACAGCACCTCCTCCATCAACAAACAACCATCCCTACCCCCGAGCTCCATAAACACCAAATGAGGTTCCTCCACTGATCCCAAAGAAATTGAAAGTGGCAATCCTACAACAAATGGTTGAGGTCCTCCTCATGCCTCTGGTAAAGAATGCACCATTGCAGAAACAAAACCAAGGAAGAATATCTTTGGACATGATCCAAGATACTCACTCTCCTATGTAAAACTTGCCACACAAAAATCTTAAGGGGTGTTTGGATTGAGGATTTGGAGTTGTTTTGTCTTAGGAGTTGGAGGAGGAGTTAATAAGTTTGTGGGACCCACAATAAAGTGTTGAAATAGGAATAAATAAATTTGTGGGGCCCACAATAAAGTGGTGGAATAAGAGTAAATAAGTTTGTGGGTCCCACGATAAAGTGTTGAAATATGAGTAAATAAATTTGTGGGTCCCACAATTGGTTGTTATATGTTCTTGGGCCAAACAAGGAGTTGTTATTAACTCTCCTCAACACCACTCCACCCAACTCCTCAATCCAAACACCCCTTTAATCTTCTTTGAAATTTTAACCCTCCAGAGAAAGGAGAAAGTAGAGGCAACTGGGAAAGGAGAAAGTAGAGGCAACTGGGAAAGGAGAAAGGAGAAGGGGTAGATAAAACGGGGAAAAAGGAATGACATGAGAACCCTCTAGAATAATTAGGGGACCAAATATGAACATCCCTTCTCTCTGGGCACATCTGAAAGTCTTGCAAGATCGAAATAAGACCCAACATATCTGTCATCTCTCTGTCAGACAAAAGTCTCTGTAAGTCTAAAGAAAGTGAGGAAGAAGGATCAGAGGCAGGCAACACTGAGGCTATCAAATGCAACATTTTATTCGATATATGATATAAATGTGGAAATAGAGAACACAAAGGTTTATCTCCCATCCAATAGTCCTCCCAAAAATAAATCTTCGAGCCTTTGCCTTCCATAATAGAATAATGCAAAAATGAGAAAAATAGGGAAATCCAAAAGAAATAGCTTTAAGGAGGTTTTTGCTTAAGCCCTTGGGACCACGACCACCACCCTCGCACCACTTTAAGGATGTGGGCCATACCTGCTAGCAATAACCCTATGCCACAGCTTGTTAGGCTCCAAGAAGAAACGCCACAATCACTTAGCCAAAAAGGCCTCGTTATGTAACCTCAAGCTTCCAATACCTAAACCTCCTTGGTCCATCGACTTTGAGACTACCTCCCACTTGAGCAGGTGGGAGTTGGGACCCTCTCCCCTCATCAACCCCTTTCCAAAAGAATTTCCACATCACTTTCTCATTGGACTTACTCATTGAGATCGAAATCCTAAAGATCGATAAGAAATAGATAGGGATCTTTCTCTGCACAGGCTGGATAAGCGTAAATCTTCCCCCTTTAGGGGAAAAAAACTGTTTTTCAGGTAGATAATCTCTTTTGAACTTTATCCAAGACAGGGTTCCAAACAACCAAGCTCCATAGATTCCCTCCCAAGGGGAGCTCAAGATATGAGGAAGGGAGCTGACACATCTCACACCCCACCAAAGAGGCCATGAGCTTAACTTGGAAGGACGACAATTTATACCGAACAAGGAGCTCTTACCTTTTGTTAATCTTAAGACCAAAAATTGCTTCAAAAAATGAAAAGAACTTGAGGGACTAAAATAGCCATCTTACTTTTTCATTAAAGGTTTTATTATGAAGGTTTGAATTTTGAATTGATTAAAATTTGAGGGACTAAAATAGCACTTTTAGAACTTCAGGAGCCAAATTGTGGGGTAAATTTTAGGGTCTAAAGCTCTATTTGAACTTTTTCTTGGAGTTACTATTGGTTAGTTAATTTATGTTTGTTTCATAGGTGGGGGAGCATTCTGTAATGGACAAAAGATTAACGTGAGTCAAACTAGCCAGGTGAGTTTGTTATGCAGAAGCAATTTGCAAATGCTCACAATTTCTTTTTGCATTTTCATTGTCTTCCGAGTCCCAATTTATTGTAGATATTTATTTTATTTGCTTTTGTTAATGATTTTTTTTAATTATTTTTTTTTTATGGGAAATCGAATAAAAACTTTCATGTGCTGACAATTGACTCCTCTTTAATCATCTTTCTAATATTAAATTGATTTCTTATTGAAAAAAACAATTTGTTATACTATTGGAAGATCATACCATTACCACACAACATACACACACATTTGCGGTTTCTAACCTACTTGTTTCCATGAAAAATCCTGATGCTAAAGTAGTTATGTATTGCTGCTGAGGGAAATGGTATCGCTCGAGCTATGTTAATGATTTTTTGTTTTCTTCCAAGCACTTGATGTACTACTTGACACCCATGTCAAGAAATTTGACTGTGTTTGCACATTTGCAGAAACTAAAGAAACCTTGGTATTCATGTCACATACATCTTTTGTAATTAAGTTCATAGAAAAGTGTGTTCATTATTTTCTACTTATTTTAGGTGGAGCGATCTCTTCTAGTTACAGGATTTGGATATGAACATGACGATCCATGGGCTACAAATATCGATTTATTTAAAGAGTTTACAGATGTCAGCAGGGTATTCCTTTTATTTTCTACTGGTTAACTATTTTGGATGAGAAGCTCCCCCCTAACAGCGTACTCTATCTGGTATTTGCTAATATTTTTTAACTTGACTTTTCAATGTGCAGGGAGTGAGAAGGCTCGGTGCAGCAGCAGTCGACATGTGCCATGTAGCTCTAGGAATTGTAGAAGCTTATTGGGAATATCGTCTGAAGCCATGGGATATGGCTGCAGGTGTTTTGGTACTGCACTTAGTCTTAATATGCAATATTTTCAGTCCTTGAATTGGACATGTGAATAGGAAAGCTGAGGTTATTTGTGTTGGGGACAATAGTAGAGCCTTGTGGGAAATTGGAAATTGAGGAATTTCAGACTTTTTGAGGATAGATAAAGAGATGGGTTTGGAATTAGGCAATCAGTTATAATAACATAACTATAGTGGTCATTGAGTTAAGTGAACAAAGTATGGTGTAGATAGTGGTCATCGAGTTAAGTGAAAAAAAATTATGGGTGGCCTAATGGTCATGGAGGGAAGTGAAAAATGTAAAAGGTCTTTAGGGGAATGGATTCAAGTATCCACACCTACCAAGAATATTAAAAGCCTACAAGCTTGCGAGTTAAATATTTGTTCTGTGAGATTAGTGGGAGTGCACGTAAGCTATTCCAAACACTCACAGATAATTCTTTATTTATTTTATTATGAATTAGAATAAGCATAGCTTGACCACCAATTGCTGAGGTTATTTATTTATTTTAATTTTAATATTAAATTACTAGCTCTTTTTTATTCCAACAAATGGAAATCTTTGTTTTATATTTTCAGGCTGCTGGCTTAGGGTATATCTATCCTTCATACCTTCCCTTTTTGTTAACTTCTTTGATCTATAAAATCACTTGCCCATTATAAACCATCGTTTTTTTAATTAAAAAAAAAAAAAAGAAAAAAGAAAAACTATAATGGTTAATATCATTTTGTTTCTACAATCAAACTTGATTTTAGTTTCTCAAGCTTTCTTATTTAAGTCCCATAACTTCAGTGGCAACCAAAGAAACTCATATAATACAAAAGAACTTTACTTGCCAAACATAAGCATAGCTCAACACTTCAAGAATTTACCCATTCCCTTAAGGCCAGAGGTTCAAATTCTCACCCCTATATTTGTTGTAAAAATAAATTTATTCATTTTTCTTCAAGATGACCTGAAAGGAACCAGACTTCTCGATTTTTAGCTTATGTCTTGGCTAGCTTTTATTATTATTATTTTAGCTTATTCTTTTAATAAGTTGTTTCTATGTTCAGATAGTTGAAGAAGCTGGTGGAGCAGTAACTCGCATGGATGGTGGAAAGTTCTGTGTCTTTGATAGATCTGTTTTGGTTTCCAACGGTGTTGTACATGACAAGGTAATGTTTACGGTTCTATGCTTGAAGATGGAACTTTTCTTCTTCTGTATTTCTAGGTGCAGATATTGGGCTGTATCATGATCACTTATAAATACACATGTTTTTTTTTTTTTTTTTTTTTTTTTTTTTTTTTTTTTTTTTTTTTGAGTACATCAACATTTGAGGGGTGGAGGGATTCGAACCTCTGACCTCATGGTTGAGGGTACATGCCAATTACCGCTGAGCTAAGCTCGCTTTGACATAAATACATATGTTTAGGAAGTGAAAAATAAAATTATGTCCTTCTTTATTACAAGCATTATTCTTTTAATGGCCAAGTTGCTAAAATGCTCAAACAGAATTTGTTGGATCTTATGTGGGCTTCTGAACGCATAAAAAATGATAGTCATCTTATTGATTGGAATGGCCTACCCTTTCCAATGACAAAAATGGTGGTGGCTTTTCCATTGAAAATCTTAAACACAATAATGTAGCTCTTAGTAACAAATGGGCATTGAGATTTCCACTGGAAAGAGAGTTTAAGTGCTATTCTATTAATGCTAGTAAATCTTGGCTCGATACTTATCGAGTTGCTAAAAGTCATAGAAAAATTTGAAGAACCAACCCATTGGAGTATGTTTGTATATGGAAGGGGTCACTGAGAATTTTTACAGCATCAACACTGGACTGACCATTTCTCTAGATTTTGGAATGCAATTTGGGTAATTGATCAACCATTGAAGCTCATTTTTTCTTGGCTCTTCCAAATCTTTAGCCAAAAATACGCTAGTCTGGGACATTCTTGGTCCACGAGAAACAATTGTTGGCTTATCGTCTGTCAGAGCTCTTCATGACTTTGAAATTAAGACTTTGTGCGGCTTCTTTATCTCTTGAATCCATGAATTCCTAAATCATTCTGTCTTGAAAACCTTCACTTTGGACATTTACCTTTGTTCCTCTTATTTGTTCTCCCTAACAAATAGGAGTTTCACCTTTGATCAACATGTTTATATGCTACCTGAAATTGGCCAAGTGGGAATCTTTTCCTTTTTCTTTTCTCTCTTTGCAACCGAGGTGTCGGGAATCTCACTCGCTTTATGTTCATGGCTTACTCTCACAGGGCGACTATGCCCCCACCCTAAGGTTAACTCCAGAACACAAACTACTTGAATTCGCTGGCTTTCCTCTTTCAACAATTCAACATTACATTAGGTGTTGTCCTTGCTCCCGACTCGAGCCATAGAATAGCTTTTCGTAGGTCATGTAAATTATTTCATTCAATTTTATTTTTCCCTTATTTAGATTAGATTCTATTCCATCTTGATGTTTTTTCCTTTTATGTATTATTGTACTCTATATCTATTAGTTTCTGGAGGCTAGTAATAATAATCAATTTTTCTCTCAAAAACCACATGGTATCAGAGCGAAACTCTAAAATAAAACCCTAGCCGTCAAAACCCTAATCCCTCCGGCAAGTCGTCCTCCGTCGACCCATTCACCGGCGAGCCCACCTCCCGACGACCCGATCACCGACGACCTCTCCCACCGTTTCCTGGTTCGTTCGTTCGCGAGTTCTCCCACGCTGGTACCTCGTCCGTTCATGCCAGCTCCGCCGGTTCTTCGTCGGTTCGTCTCAGCCATTCGCGACTGTTCATCAATCGCGCGTCTGACTTCGTTCATCACCGTCTGTGGGTGTCTTTGGTTCGTGGGTCGTGGTCTTAGTTGTCAGTCGCCGTTCTACCGCCGCTCAGCTGCCGCCGTCGCTCTACCACCACTTAGCCGCCGCCGCCGATCCTTTTGCCTGTGTTATTTGTGGCTCTGAAAATCATTGCTGATTTTGTGGTTCTTGGTAACCTAGCAGTGAGTTATTTGTCTGTTTCTTAAAAATTTTCAGAGGCAAATGGCAAAACATGGATTGGCAAGTGTTAGTTATGAAAACTCATCTCAACCTCATGATTCCTCCCATCAAATTGTGACTAATCATAAACTTCAAGGTCACAATTTTCTTCAATGGAATCAATCAGTTTTCATATATATATGTGGTCGAGGCAAAGATGGTCATCTAACTGGTGATACTCCTGCACCAGATGCTAAAGATCCGAAATTTCGATCATGGAAAACGGATGATCATTTAGTCATGTCTTGGCTACTAAATTCTATGACTACAGATGTTGGAGAGAATTTTCTATTGTTCAAAACGGCAAAAGAGATATGGGATGCTGCCCGTGACACCTACTCTAGCTCTGAGAATTCGTCTGCTCTACTGGCTATTGAAACTCGGTTGTATGATTTACGTCAAGGCGACCTTAATGTCACTCAATATTTTAATCTTCTTGTTCGCAATTGGCAACAATTGTTTATGTATGAAACTTATGAATGGAAGTGTGGAGAAGACATGGCCCTTTACAAGAAGATAGTTGAGAAAAAGAGAATATTGAGGTTCCTTCTAGGGCTTAACAAAGAGCTAGACGACGTACGAGGAAGAATAATGGGATCAAGAGACCTACCATCTCTTAGAGAAGCATTTGCTGAAGTACGACGTGAGGAGAGTAGGAAACACTTAATGATGCCTGAGATCGGATCATCTACTGGACCAGAGGTTTCAGCCATGTTGACTCACAGTCCATCTCAAGATAGGCAATCCAAGAAAGGCAATTGTCCTTGGTGTGACCATTGCAAGAGAGTGGGACATGTACGAGATACTTGTTGGAAAATTCATGGCAAACCAGCAGATTGGAAACCAACAAAGAAAGTGACAGTAGATAATCATGCTCATGTTGTTACTTCTCCTTCTCCACAACCAATTACTTCTGCTGTTTTTTCGAAGGAACAATTGGAAGTGTTGCAGCAAATGATTGGCCATCTCTCTTTCTCAACATCCACACGATCAGCTTCGGTTGAAAAACCTTCTAGCAATCTTGCTTATCAAGGTACTGTTTTTTCTTGTTTTTCAGTGCAGCATAACAAGACTAAACCTTGGATTGTGCATTCAGGAGCATCAGATCATATGACCGGTGATATTTCTTTATTCCACCAGTTCAAATCTCAACCTGGCTATTCATCTGTTCAAATAGCAGATGGATCTCTCTCTGAAGTTACAGGAACAGGGTCAATAAAATTGACAAATGATCTCGTTCTCTCTAATGTGCTTTATGTTCCTAAGTTGAACTTCAATTTGATTTCAGTTAGCAAACTCACTGGTGATTCAAACTGCACTTCTAAATTTTTTTCAACTCTGTGTGAATTTCAGGAGGTGGATTCGGGGAAGGTGATTGGCAGTGCTAAGCAACATGGTGGCCTCTATCTTCTTCAAGAACAGTGGCCTTCTCGTTCCGTCTTCAGTCCTAATTCTAAGTCTTGTTTTCAGTCTGTTAGTTTTGTTTCCCAGTCAGAGTCTTTGTCAATTGAAAGTCAAGTTATGTTATGGCATTTTCGTCTTGGTCATCCAAATTTCATGTACCTCGAAAAGTTGTTTCCTGATTTATTTATCAATGAAAAGCCAAGCTTTTTTCAGTGTGAAACTTGTCAATTCTCTAAACACACCAGAAATATTTATCCTAGTGTGCCTTATAAATCTTCAAAACCGTTTTCACTTATTCATAGTGATATTTGGGGACCTTCTAGAGTGAACAATATATCGGGAGCACGATGGTTTCTCACCTTTATTGATGACCATACCAGGATGACTTGGACCTTCCTAATGAAGGACAAATCTGAAACTTCCAATCTTTTTCGTTCTTTTCAAGCAATGATCTCTACTCAATTTGGAAGTAAAATTCAAGTTCTTAGAACAGACAATGCTCGAGACTATTTCAATTCGACTCTTGGTCCATATCTATCGTCTCATGGTATCGTCCATACTAGTTCATGTGTGGACACTCCTCAACAAAATGGGATTGCTGAGCGGAAAAATAGACACCTTCTTGAGGTAGCCCGTTCTCTCATGTTTTCTACTAATGTTCCTAAACACTTTTGGGGGAAGCCATCCTTACTGCGACCTTTCTTATTAACCGACTGCCTAGTCGTGTTCTCACCTTCAAATCCCCTCAAGATGTCCTCCTCCAAATTCATCCCCAATTCCAAAATCTTTCTTCAAACTTACCTCTTCGGGTGTTTGGTTGTTCTTCCTTTGTTCATAACCATTCTCCTCACCAGTCTAAACTTGATCCAAAATCCATGAAATGCATTTTTCTAGGTTATGCATCTCACAAAAAGGGATACAAATGTTATTCACCTATCACTAGAAAAATGTACACATCCATGGATGTCACATTCTTTGAAAATCATCCTTTCTTTATCAAGTCCCAAATTCAGGGGGAGAATATGAGGGAATTTGAGCCTCTAAATGTTGAGCCTATTTTTGTCATTCCTACTATTCCTATCACTAATGAGACCTTAGCCCCTACCATAGATGCGCCACCTATTTCTGAGTCTAATATTCCTGAAGAACCACAAAATCGCACGCCTATTGTTTATACAAGAAGGAAAGAGGCTACCTTGCAAAACCAAGAATGTCAATCACCTGAACCAAATACATCATCGCTGAATTCCACTGATGAGAACATCACATTTATGGCACCTGTGATTGATGATCTAACCCTACCATTTGCTCAGAGAAAAGGTGTTAGAAGTTGCACTAGCCATCCCATTGAAAAATATGTTGCATATGGAAAATTGCTTCCTACTTATAATGCATTTATCACTCAGCTGGACAGTACTCACATTCCACAAACCATTCATGATGCACTCAAAGATCCGAAATGGAAAAAGGCAGTGGATGAAGAAATCAGAGCTCTTGAAAGCAATGGAACGTGGACTCTTACCCAACTTCCTCATGGAAAGAATCCAGTTGGTTGCAAATGGGTTTTCACGGTTAAATACAAATCTGATGGCAATGTGGAACGGTTTAAAGCCAGACTTGTTGCGAAGGGCTTCACTCAGTCATACGGTGTAGATTACCAAGAAACTTTTGCCCCTGTTGCAAAATTAAATACTGTGCGTGTTCTACTGTCTCTAGCTGTGAACCAGGATTGGCCACTTCACCAACTCGATGTTAAAAATGCATTCTTGAATGGTGATCTCGAAGAAGAAGTTTATATGACAATTCCCCCTGGAATGGAAGACAAGTCTAATAGCAACTTGGTGTGTAAGTTGAGAAAGTCTCTATATGGATTGAAACAATCTCCACGTGCTTGGTTCGATAGATTTACCAAAACTCTGATTAAAAGCGGCTATTATCAATGCCAAGCTGATCATACCTTGTTTGTGAAATCCTCAAATAACAAAACTGCAATTTTGATTGTATATGTGGATGACATCATCATTACAGGGAATGATATAGAAGAGATTCTCAACCTCAAAAGGATGCTTGCAACTGAGTTTGAAATCAAAGATCTGGGAAGTTTGAGATATTTTCTAGGCATGGAAGTGGCACGATCCAATAATGGTATTATAATTTCTCAGAGAAAGTATATCCTAGATCTATTAAAGGAGACAGGAAATCTTGGGTGTAGACCTGCAGAAACACCCATGGATCCAAATCTAACTTTACACCAAAGTGAAGAAGTTATTCCAGTTGATAAAGGCATGTATCAAAGACTTGTGGGAAAGTTAATTTATTTGTCGCATACCAGACCAGACATTGCATACTCTGTTAGCATTGTTAGCCAATATATGAACAATCCAAATGAACGTCATCTGGGAGCTGTGAACAGAATTTTGAAATACTTGAAAGGCACCCCAGGTCATGGTTTATTATTCAGAAAATCTTCAAACAGAATGGTAGAACTCTACACTGATGCTAGTTGGGCTGGAGAATTAACTGACCAAAAATCTACGACAGGTTATTGTTCCTATGTTTTGGGTAACTTGGTTACTTGGAGAAGCAAAAAACAAGCCGTTGTTGCAAGAAGTAGTGCAGAAGCGGAATACAGAGCTCTTGCTTTGGGAATATGTGAAGGGATATGGATTCAGAAACTTTTGACAGAACTGAAAATTGATACTCAAAACACAGTTAAAATGTTTTGTGATAGTCAATCAGCCATCAGTATTGCAAAGAATCCTGTTCATCATGACAGAACAAAGCACATAGAGATAGATCGACATTTCATATTTGAGAAGGTCAACAATAGAATAGTGGAACTAAACTATGTTCCATCTCGTCATCAAGTTGCTGACATTCTCACCAAAGCATTACCAAGGACAAGCTTTGAAGAATTCAACTCCAAGCTTGGCTTGTATACTATATACAATCCAGCTTGAGGGGGAGTGTAGATTATTTCATTCAATTTTATTTTTTCCTTATTTAGATTAGATTCTATTCCATCTTGATGTTTTTTCCTTTTATGTATTATTGTACTCTATATCTATTAGTTTCTGGAGGCTAGTAATAATAATCAATTTTTCTCTCAAAAACCACATCGGTCATCCCTTCAATGACAAGGCAAAGATTATTCAGGACTGTGGCTCAATAATATTTTTCTGAAAAACTTGGGTATAAAGAAAGCATAGAATTTCAATAGCACATAATAAAATCTGAGATATGTCACTTCAAAGCTTCTACTTGATACTCTTGTATCTAGGTAACATTATCTGCTCTTTATGTCTTTCTAGGTGTAAGAGTAGTCCACACAACATTCTTGCTAGCATCTGAATATGTAAAGCTAAATTTTTATAAGATAACTCAGTATCAAGTTCTTTTGAATTGCAGCTTTTGGAGAAAATTGGTTCTGCCACAGAAAAACTAAAGAGCAAAGGAATTGATTTCTCATTGTGGAATAAGCCAGAAAACTACCAGACAGATCTTTGAGCTGCGGCATTCGGTATCATTTCTCCGGTCTCCGAGAAAGACGAAATCGAAAGAAATTGCTGTAAGTTACACAAGATGCAGTCATCCTCCTCTCTCTTCAAATAATAGTTTCAATGCTTAGCTTGGATACGCAAGCTTACATTGTTTTCAGGCTGTGAAAGTTTGTTGAGACAGATACATACATCAAGGTCTTTTTACTTTAGTTAATGTGATGTTAATTCTTATTGAATTCTAAAAGTTCAATAAAATGATTTTAACATCCATGGTTATGAATTTGAATTCACTTGCTCTCTTTGCTAATATTTACTACACTTTCAGGGAGACATGGTTGAGAGTTTGACTCTGTGCAGGGGAAAATCTAGAGTCAATTCTCATACCTTAGTAGAAGAGATTCCTTATTTATTGCATTTGATATATATATATATATATATTTTAGTAAAGGCTTACTTCTTATGAAGCCATCTAAGTCTAACTTTTTAATTGTCAATGAAAAGTTTGTATTTCTTGTAAACAAAAAAAAATTAGACCATCAACCCTTTTAGATTTGTCTAAGACTTTTAAATTTGTGTCTAATATCTTATATTTTCAATATTGTTTTTTTTTTTTTTTTTTTTGAAAAGATCCTTAAACTTTTAATTTTGTGTCCAATAGGTCCATAAATTTTCAATTTTGTATCTAATAGGTCCTTTATAGACCAATTTTTTTTTATAAAAAAGTTTATAGGTAAAGTTGAAATTTTAGAATCCTCTTAAACATGAAATTCAATTTATATATAATAGATCAATTAATTTTTAAAAATTTCGAACATGTCAAGAACCTATTAGATACAAAATTGAAAGTTTAGGGATTTATTAGACATTTTCAAAGATTAATGATCTTATTAGACATAGAATTGAAAGTTTAGAGATTTATTAGGCACTTTTTAAAGTTTAAGGACTAAATAGACACAAACTTGAAATTTAGAGATTAAACTTGGAACTTAGAAAAAGAAGAAGAAACTTGGAACTTAGAAAAAGAAGAAGAAAGAAAGGAAGAAAATATATCTCAATTGATGGTTTGAGTAGTAATCCAAATGCTTCAAAACATATTGCAAAGAAAACTTCATATCTTTTGCATTCTTTCAAGTTTTAAAATAAAAATGATAATACCTTTAATTACACTTGAAATAGTTACAATGTATTTCTATTAGATAACATGAGGTTCCATCAGGTTCCATCTTAAAATCTAATAGCAATGAGTGGAGTAATCCATGTATCTTATAAATTGTGAGGTCTCCACTTATCTTTTCAATGTAGGATCATCAACCACTCCTTATAGCAATATAGGTTAAATTCTCCCTTGATCCTGTAAAAAATACTTGTTTTTTTATTCACACCGAATAAATATAACCCGTGTGAATCTGCTAATCTTTTACAAACATCTATGAAAGCTTCTACTTTTCATTGTAATTAATAGGAGAGAAAATGAGGTGAGATTAGCCTATCTTTCTTCATTATTATTATTCTTTTTCGAGTTCAACAACATATAAAAATGGAGATTCAAATCTTTGACTTTTTGATCAAAGACAAAATACTTTAACCAATTGAATTATGTTGAAGTTGACTCATCTTTCTTTATTGGGTTACTTATTATTTGTCTTTTTTCTTTTTCATATCTAGAACAAACTAGTGTGCTCTCATTCTTTTAACCAAAATACAAGTACTTACTATGAGAGTGAGTAAGTTGTGTCCACAAAAACTACAACTCATTTTTATCATTCTCAAACTGATCCCTTTGGTCGAATCACAACACCTTTGAGAAACATTCCCTTCTTCCACATTCCTCCATCATACTCATACATGCCGATCTCGATCTCGTCACCATTCTCACGATCATGTACCAGGAACTCGCCTACCGGGATCTCGACCCACCGACCTCGTGGCCTCTCCTCCAAATTTTCTTTACGCTCATGCTTGCTCCCATCTGGCCTTTTAAGTCTAATGTTCACAGGAACTTCCCATCCATAGGCTGGATCTTTGATCATTACAACAAATGCTGCTTCATACCAAGTTCCTGGTGAGAGCTCAGATGTCTTGATCTTCCCATGGATTTCCAGCCAACATACATTCAAAAGCTCCATCACCTCAATCATGTTGCTGTTTAGACATAAAAAATAAAAAACCAAATAGTTATCAAACGGAACCTTAGTGACTAGTTGAAGTCGAATCAAAGAATAAAAATGATAGGAATGTTTTAAGGAAGAAATAAAATTTTAGTTCAAGATTATTATACCTTGACTCTTCCCAGGATTTCCATCTCCAGTACTTGTTCTCTTCAGCCCAAGTTATTGAGAGAGCTCTTGGGAATAACATGAAACAGTTACTGTTTGTTTTCTTATCTAACCAAAACTTCTGCATTCACAGTAATGAAAGTGTGAACTTATGCATTTGAATATCTCTTCATTATCTAAAAACTTAGATCTAAATATTCTTATGAAGTTAGTTACTTAATGTTGAGGATCCCACATTGAAAAGATTAGTGGAGACCTCACAATTTATAAGCTACAAAGCTTAAGCTAATAGGTGCAATTACTTATTCTTCTTTCTTGAAGGAACTGAACCTCCGACCTCTTGATCGAAGGTATATGGTAATTACCGCTGAGCTATGCTCGCTTTGGCGGACAAATTCTATTTTAGTTCTTAAGCTTATCAATTTATTATATTTTGGTCTTTAAATTCTTAGAATGTTAATTTTAGTCCATGTATTTTTAAAAGACAATCATTTTAATTTTCTAAAATTATCTAGATTGGTTGATATGGATATTTTAGTAGGTAATAATTAAAGTTCATATTCAACCAATCTACATAATTTCAATAATATGCCCAATATCAACAATATGTTAATAGCATGTCATCTATTGGAATTACTTTTTCAAAATCTACTTTACATTGGGAGAAAAACAAAGACTTCATATTTGTCGCCTAAGTTTTCTTTTCCTATAGAACCAACACCACTCCTTTACACACAAACATACAAATATCTTAGAACAACAATCTCTTCTATATGTTCGTGCATCCTATACGATTTTATCACAAACTCTTTTTTATATCCGACTATCCAAGAGTGTTTGGACTAACTTGAATGCATCTTGACAAATCTCATGGGACAACCACCTGAGCCTGCTACTATATTTCGTGCGTCCTATACGATCTTATCACAAACCTTTTTATTAATATCTGGCTATCCGAGAGTGTTTGGACTAGCTTGCTGAGTGCATCTCGACAAATCTCACGAGACAACCACCCAAGCCTACTATATTTGATAGCCAAAGAACTCATAGGATACTAAATCTTAGGCGTAGGTGGTCATCATGACTTGAATCCAAATTTTATGTTTTAAAGTTCTTATATGATCAGTCAAAGTGAGCAGATCAACTCAGCGGTAATTGACAATCACCTTCTTTATCTACTCGAACATTATTGGTCAGAACATTAGTAATTAAACCTCTCTACAAGGTATTCAAATCTCTATATTATAATACTCTTAAAAGAAAAAAAAAAAAATTGTAGTGTTAGACTTGCCTTTGTTGTTTTGTTCAAGAAGATTCCAGCATAGAGTTGATCATGAAGCTTATCCAAGGAGGATCTGTCCACTGCCAAATCTGCATCTTTCAAAATAGCTTCCAAGCCATGACCAAGCTTCACTTCTGTTGCTAATTTCCCTCTCACCACCTTCTCCTTTTCTTCTATAAAACTCTTGCTCGAGTTGCCGCCGCCGTTCTCGTCGCCTCTCGTGGCGGCACTGCTGGTGGCTGGCTGCTGCTGCGGCTGCGCAGCCTGCTCTTCCGACCATCCAGACCCCATATTTTCAATCTCACTGTCAGATCATAAGTTTGGGGTTTCAACACTGTTTTTATAGGGTTAAATATTTTTCTTTTTGTTATTTCATTTCATTTTCAAAATTGAAATACTGATGAATGAATGTTTCTTGGGAATCTGTTCTCTTTGTTTTGTTTATAAGATATTTGGAAAAAAGGCTGAGAGAATAAATCAGCAAAATTGAAAAAGCCAAGAATCTTGGATTTGAACCATCCATAAAGTATTAAAAATTTTATTGAATTAAAGTCCATATTCTTTTAATTTGGTGTATGATATCTAAACCCCATTTTAATTCTTTTAAAGGATATATTTATATATGTTTACTTCTCAATGAATTCCATCAATTAATGAAAAGAAAGGTTATATATTTGAATATTTTATTATAAAGACAAAAGCTTTGAGTTGAGCTTTATTTCTTTCTAAAAAACAAGATTGGGTTGGAAAAAGGCATATCCCCAAATGCTCACTGCAATATGATCAGATAAGATGCTCCCAGCTGAAATGATGCTCTTTTACGGGGATCCGAATAATAGATTTCTTGGTTATTAATACAAGCTTTATCCTACTATGCTCACCTTGTGGAAGCTTATTTGAGATGGTGAGGGTTTTTAAATTAGTGGGATTCTGAAAAGATGGTCTACCTTTTCTTTTTTTTATTGTTAAATTATAAGACTTTCGTGTTTGTGTTTATTTGATCTCTTAATTTAAAAAGTGTCTAATAAGTTTTTGAATTTGAATTTTGTGTCTAATAGATCTCTTAACTTTAAAAATGTTTCCTCAACTTTTATTTTTGTTTCTTGTAGGTCACTGTTGTATTCTAGATTTTTAAAAACTAATCAAATATAAAATTGAATTTTATGTCTAATGGTATCCTAAACTTTCAATTTTGTGTCTAGTAGACTTGTTAATATTTTAAAAAGATGTTAAATAGGTAACATATTAGACACAAAATTGAAATTTAATGGACCTATTGGATACTTTAAGAGACTTATTAGACATGAAATTTAAAGTTCGAGGACCAACTTTATACTTTGTAAAGTTTAGAGACCAAACTGACACTAAACTTGTAATTTAACATTTTTTTTCTACTAAATTATCATGAAATTAAAGGATTTTCGTTTGTTTTTTCTTCTTTCTTTTTTTTTTTGAAAAGAAAACTTCATTTAAACGGAGCATAGTTAGGTACAACAACCATCCTCTTCAATTAAAGAGGTAAGCCAAAATGGGATAGAATCATCCCTACAAAAAAACAGCTTCTTCCAGCGTGGAAGAGAAAGATAGCTCAAAAAAACCACCGACTTCAGCGGACGATGGGGAAGACACCGGAGGTAGACCTGCCGCTGCCCGCGCAATGGAATGCGCTACACGATTGCCTGCTCTTGGGCATTTCACAAAGGTTACAACATCCGATTTTGCCGCCAGATCTTCAATGTCAAGCACGAAAGCCTTGGCTTCGGAAATATCCACTCTCTCCCGATTCAGGATTCAGATTACCTCAATAGCATCAGCTTCCACGATGATTGCCGAACGCCTTTGCCGATCAATTGAAAGGTAAGAAGATAATCCTTCCTTAATCGCTGCTAATTCCAAAAGATTGACGTCCCATTTTTGCTTTACACATTTTCCACTATAAATAAACCAAATGTCATCCCCTTAATTTATGGAAGTTGTGCCTAAAGATTTTTCACTCCAAATCTTGACTGATATAAATTTAAAATTCAAACCTCAAATTTCCTAATTTCAAATCGTGCCTTTAAATTGTCAAAAAAAAAAAAAAAAAAATCGTGCCTTTAAAAATTTACATATTTGAATTTCCATTCACTTTTTCAAATTTATTCGATTATATTTTCTTAGATCCGAAATTCAAATAAAAACTTTTAGATTTTAAATCGTTCAAAATTTTAAAACTTCAACTCCTAGATTTTCTCATTATTATTATTGAAGAAAAATACACTTTTATCCTTGAGGTTTGGGTTAGATTGCAAAGTTTTCAAACTCAGGCATTTTAATCCTTGAAGTTTGCATTTTAGTCCCTCCTGAAACTTTTCAGAGACTATGAAAAGGTTGTATTGATTGAGTGATTTGAGAATACACAATTGAACTCTATTTATACACAAAGGAATAACAGAATACAAAATATAAAATAACAAAAAGGGAGAAGATCATGGAAAAATAACAAAAACCCATAACAAAATAACTAATATCCATAACATCCCCGCAAACGAAAGACTATCGAGGCATGAGTTTGGAGCGAAGGAAGCATAGGCGATGACTAGTCAGAGGCTTCGTAAAGAGATCACCTTAGCTGAGTAGAGGTAGAAACATATTGCAATGAAATATCCTTCCGAGTAACCCGTTTGCGAATGAAATGAAAATCAACTTCGATGTGCTTAGTTCGCCCATGAAAGACCGGATTTCGAGCAAGTTGAATGGCAGACTGATTGTCACATAATAGAAGAGGAGGTGAGGAACCAAAGATGCAGAGATCACGAAGAAGCTGACGAACCCAAAATAATTCAGCAGCCGTAGAGGCAAGAGCACGATACTCAGCTTCTGTGGAACTTCGAGACACAGTAGATTGTTTCTTTGCTCCCCATGAAATTGGATTAGGCCCTAAAAAGATAACAAAGCCTGTCGTGGAACGTCTATCAAGAGAACTCCCAGCCCAATCCGAGTCGGAGAAAGCTGTGAGATTCAAAGAGCCACCTTTGCGAAAGAGAATACCAGAGGCTAACGTTCCAGCAAGGTAGCGAAGGACTCGCTTAGCAGCAACTAAGTGAGCATGAGAAGGATTCTGCACAAATTGAGAAAGCCAACTTACAGAGTAAGTAATATCAGGGTGAGAGAAGGTGAAATAATGTAATGCACCAACAAGAGCCCGAAAAGTTTGAACATCAACAGACGAACAGAGAGAACCAACATCAGTAGCTGGCTTGAGAGAAACTGGTGTAGAACAAGGCTTAACATTGGCCATACCAAAACGATGAAGAATATCACGTGCATATTTAGCTTGAGAGACATGAATCCCAATAGAAGACATCTTGACTTCAAGACCAAGAAAGTATGTAAGATAACCAATATCAGTCATGTCAAATCAAGACTGCAACTGAGATATTAAGGAGCTAATCATAAGATTGTTAATACCAGTGATGATAATATCATCAACATAGAGAATAAGATATATAAGATGTCCATCATGTTTTAGAACAAATAGAGATGAATCTGCCTGAGAAGCACAAAAACCCAATGTGAGTAAATAGGATGTAAAACACTCAAACCACGCCCGAGGTGCTTGCTTGAGACCATAAAGGGACCGAAGTAATTTGCAGACATGAGTCTGATTGGTTGAGTCAACAAATCCCAGAGGTTGCTGCATATAGACTTCTTCATGTAAATCCCCGTGTAAGAAGGCATTCTTAACATCGAGTTGACGAAGTTGCCAACCATAGTGAGCAGCCAAGGAAAGAATGACTCGGACAGTTGGTTTCTTAACCACCGGACTGAAGGTTTCGTCATAGTCAATACCTTCTTGTTGATGGTAGCCCTTGGCAACTAGACGAGCTTTGTAGGGAGCAATGGAGCCATCTGGATTACGTTTGACTCGATACACCCATTTGCATCCAATGGCACTTTTACCAGGAGGGAGAGGTGTAAGTTGCCAAGTCCCTTGTTGTGTGAGAGCCTCAAACTCGGATCTCATTGCTTGCTGCCAAACAGGAAACTTAGACGCAGTAGTAAATGAAGATGGTTCAACTTCAGAATCATGAGATAAAGAAGTGGTAGCAAGAAACACCTTCCGCTTAGAAATTCCTGATTTACCACGAGTTTGCATTGAATGTGCATTTAGAACATGAGGCACTAATGGAACATCATGATGAACATATTGCAAAGAAACAAGATCAGTAGCATTAACATCAGAAACAGTAGGAGGCACATAAATAGAAGCATCAGTAGCATCAATAATAGCATTAACACCAGAATCAAGAAGAGAGTCTTGTACAGTAGGTTCAACTGCAATATTAAGCCTATTGTTATTAGTAACAGGTAAAGAACAAGTATCAGTAGAAGAGGAAGTTGGGGTAGGGGAAGAAGTGGTAGGTAACAGAAAAGGAACCAAAGGGTTGAAACTAGGAGATGATAAAGATGTGGATGGAATGGAAGATGTAATTAGTAAAGAGAAAGGAAATACAGTTTCATAAAAAAAGAACATGTCTAGAGGTATAGAATTTCTCATTGCTCATGTTGTAACACAAATAGCCTTTATAATCTAATGGATAACCAAGAAAAACACACTGAGTGGATTTAGGCTGGAGTTTGTTAAGGAGTAAGTAAAGGGTAGCAAGCACAACCAAAGGTCTTTAAATGAGAATAGTCAGGTGGCTCTTTAAATAGACATTCATATGGTGATTTATTATGTAAAGAAGGAGAAGGTAAACGATTTATGAGATAAGTGGCAGTAGCAAATGCATAAGACCAAAATTTTGTAGGAAGAGATGCTTTAGACATAAGAGATAAAGCCATTTGAACAATATGGCGATGTTTGCGTTCAACAACACCATTTTGTTCAGGTGTGTAAGCACGTGACTTTTGATGAATTATGCCATTAGAAGAAAGATAAGATGAAAGAGATTGATTAATGTATTCACCACCACCATCTGTTCGAAGAGTTTTAATTCGAGTAGAAAATAAATTTTCAACTAGTGGCTTAAAACGTTGGAAAACAACAGAAACATCAGATTTTCGAGCAATAGGATATAACCACGTAAATTTAGAATGGTCATCAATGAAAGAAACATAATAATTAAATCCATTGACAGAAGTTTCAGGAGTTGGGCCCCAAACATCACTGTGTATAAGATTAAGAGGCAAAACTGAAGCAGAAAATGAACGAGGAAAAGGTAATTTAGTCATTTTGCCACTAGCACAGTGCTGACAAATAGAAGAAGAAATAGAACATGAAGATAAACCTAAGAAACAAAGAATAGAATTAACAACAGAATGACCAGGGTGTCCTAATCGATTATGCCAAAGAGAATAAGAGCTATGTGTAGCAACACGAGCAACATGACATGATGGAACAAAAGATGTAGGAATAGATGATAAAGGATAGAGGCCATTTACGCTAGGTCTTTGGAACAAAACCTTGCCCGTACATTTGTCCTGAACAACAAACTTGTGTGAGTCAAATATGATAATACAATTGTTGTCTACACATAGTTGATGGACAGACAGAAGGTTGGTAGCAATATGAGGAACATATAGAAGATTATTAAGCTGGAAAGAAGAGGAAGATGTATGGAGAGAACCTGAGCCATTGTGAGAAATTGGGAGGGATTGGCCACTGCCTACTGATACTTGATCATCACCTGCATATTCTGAAGCAATAGACAAATTATTGAGATCAGCGGTAAGATGAGCATTACAACCAGAATTGGTTAACCAAGTAGAAGAGGAACCAGCTCCATTATTCACACTGCTTGATGCTGTGTTGCAGTAAGCAACATTTTGAGAGGCCACCATGGCTGCTAGTTGCGTAGGTGGATGATGCCCTTGGAAATGGTAGTTCATTCTGTTAAAATAATCAATTGCACTATGTCCAGGGCGTTGACAAATTTGACATGAAACCCGTCCTTGTCCGTCAGAAGACTGTGTAGGAGAAGAGAATATGCCTCTACCTTGATTAAAATTTTCATGACCAGAAGGATTGAATCCACGACCACGACCTTGATTGCGTCCACGGCCAGATGACCTTCCTCGATTAAAATTTCCAGAGGAGTTGGAACGCTGAGAGAGATTGGGCGTTGTTTGAGACGCAAACATGGCAGAAGGCTGAGTTAGGGCATCATCTTGCTTTGATTGTTTCTCAATAGCAGCCTCCTCTGCTTTTAGAAGGATGTGGAGCTCATCGAATTTAACCGATTGTGACCGTGTTCTCATAGATGTGCGAAAAGTGTTAAAAACAGAAGGTAAGCCATTTAAGGCATAGATAAGAATATCCTCTTCATCCACAATAACAGAAACATTAGCTAATTTATCCTTGAGTTCTTTGATTCGTTTAACATAATCATCGATTGACTCACCCGACTTCTTGGTTATTGATTGAAGATCTGACTTCAAATTGACGATGTTGGTTCTTGAGCTCGAAGAGTAGTGCTTTTCAAGAACCTCCCAGGCTTGTTTGGATGATGTGCAACCAACAACATAGGCTAAGGTTGCCGGCGACAGAGTGACATTGATCAATGTCATTAGAGCTTGATCTTTGGCAACCCACTCCTCATAAAGTGGATTAATCTGAGAAGATACTGGAGCAGGAGGTGCTTCAGTTGTAGTCTCCGTCGATGTAGAGGACAATGTGGTGGATGATGGAACTGTCTTTGGAGGGCAATTAGTGGAGCCTTTAAGATCGACTGTAGTTGAAATTTCCAGAGGACAAAATTTGTGGAATCAAGCCTCAGAGAAATTAGGTTATAGATATTTGAGAGCAAAAATATTGGTGAATGAGAGTCATTAGATGCCATCTCAGCAAAAAGAGGGAAGCGTGAAAAAAAAGAGGAAAAAAAAAGGACGTGAGTCACTTAGAGCTCTGATACCATGAAACTTTTCAGAGACTATGAAAAGGCTGTATTGATTGAGTGATTTGAGAATACACAATTGAACCCTATTTATACACAAAGGAATAACAGAATACAAAATATAAAATAACAAAAAGGGAGAAGATCATGGAAAAATAACAAAAACCCATAACAAAATAACTAATATCCATAACACCTCCATCCAACTTTAGTAGGGTTGCTCGTCGGTCGGTCGGTCGGAGTCGGTTTTGGGCAAAAACTGACGCCGAAAACTGACCTATCGATTTCGGTCGGTCGGTAGCTGGAAGTTTTTGAACACTCTCTAAAATCAACTGACCAAATACATGGTCGGTCAGTCGATTTTGTCGGTTTTGTGACTTGAGATGAGATTTTGTTCTTGGAAGTTTTGTGAGCATTTGAAGCATGGGGAGGATGAGAAAAGAAAGGAAGAAAAAAGAGGAAAAAGAGAAAAGAGGGAAAGAAGAAGAAAGAGAGATTAGTGAGGAAGAAAAAGAAAAGAGAGAAGAAAGAAAACGAAAGAAGTCTTGGTGTGCCGAGTCCCGACACCGAAGAATGAGAAGGAAAGAATGAGAAAGAAAGGGAAGGAGAAAAGAGAGAGAGAAAGAAATCGGGTAGAATAGGAAATTGGATGAAGAAGAAGGAGAGAGAAGAGAAAAAAGAAAGAAGAGAGAGAGAGTTCATGTGAGCAAAGAGAAAGAAAAGAGGGAATGAGAAAAGACAAAAAGGAAAGAGAGAGAGAGGAGAATAAAAAACCATAAAAATTAAAAAAGTAATCATTACTTTTTGAAAAAAAAGTCTTGAAAAGAGTTGAAAAGACATGTACTGATCAGTGTGCATGTTGTACAACGGGTAAAACAATTTTTTTTTTAAAAAATATATTATTATCGGTCGTTGGTCGGTTTTTTCAATTTTTGGTTGAACCGACCGACCGATAGTCGGTTTTGACGACTCCGACCGAATCTAGCAAAAAATCGATCGACCGACGTCGGTTTGGTCAGTTTCGGTCGGTCGAGTCGGTTTTCGGTCTAATTTTGAACACCCCTAAATTTTAGTGAACAAAATGTTGACATGAGATTTTTTTTAATTAAAAATATATATTTTTAATTATTTTAAAAATATATATTTTTAATTATTTTAAAAATATATATTTTTAATTATTTTAAAAATATATTTGTTTCTATTTTTTTTATTATTTCTTCATCTTCTTCATCTTCCTTTACGTCTTTACCTTCAAAACTTCATCACCATCTTCTTCCTCTCCGACCACCGGCCACCAATGACCACTGTCTACCGCCATGGACCACCTCCAACCATTGACAATCACTTCCGATCAATGACCAGTGACCATCTGACGACCACCATTAATTACCTTTGGCCACTTCCGACCATTTCTGGTTGGTGATTGCTTGACGGCCTAATAACATCAATTTCGTGTTAGTTATTTAGGCCTAAACTCATTTGTTTCTTGATAATTATTAGCTTAATTGTGTTCATTTCAGGTAAATTAAGTGTTCGGACTTTCCGAGAGCACTTTGGAGTAAAAAGGAAAAATGAAAGAAATTAAGTCAAAGAATGGTCAAAGAAGTCAAGACAAGAGAAGAGCAAGGCAAGAAAACTTGATGTAGCTCAATGCTTAGCTTCGGACAGGACGAATTACTCCAGCGATTTTCTAGCGTCGAGATGCAATGGCCAACATCTAGACGCTGACCTCTCAAGAAAACAACGCTTTGCGGTGTTGAGACACTCCAGTGTCTAGTTTTCAATCTTCAAGCTCTCTCGCGTTTACTTAAGGTTGACCAAGGGCTCTTTGGACATTTTAGCTTCTTTTAGTTGACAATTTTGTCCCTGGTCGGTCTCGAACACTCATTTATGGCCTGCAACAATCTTATACTCATTATTTATCATTTTTTGCACATATTAACACGAAGATAAGCAAAATTTAAGGAAACTAACTAGCACTAAAATAGTTATATCGATTAGGCTTGTCTATTGTCGTTGATAGCGTGCATAACAAGCTATTTTTCTCGATATATTTTAGTTAGTCTTTGAGAATTATTTGGCCAAAATCATGGACTTTATATTTGTTTTGTAGGAAATCAAGTATTGGGGCAAATTGGAGCAATTGGAAGTTGTTTGAGTGTTCGGAACCTAAAATGAGGAAAAGGAATGGAAGATGTCTTAAAAGAAAGTCTGCAGCAATTGGAATCACCGAGAGCTCAGCGTCTCGACGCTGCCTTTTGGCGTCTTGATAACACCAAATTGGTGCTAATTATTTCCGTAAATTTTGCTTATCCTAATGCTATTATTTGTGATCATTGACTGATTTTGAGTCTTATTGATGTATAGATCAATTTGGTGTTCTCGGGATCTAGAAGAGCATTTTGGTAATTAAAAGTAAGGCAAATTTAGCCAAAGAAGCGAAAGTCAACCAAAAAGTCAACAAGGAGCAAAAATTCACCAATTTTTTCAAGATATGGCGTCGAGACGCTACCTCACGACATTTTGACGCCACGGAAATTCGAGGCGGCCCAAATCAGCGTCAGCGTCTCGACACTAGCCACGACGTCTCGACGTTGTCACGGTTTATAAATACCATCTTTTTGCAATTTTAGGTTATTCATGTCTGTTTTTTCCAACAATTCTCGTCGCAACACCTCGACTCTCTCTGTATTTTTCCAGTTTTGAGTGTACTTTCATTAAATTACATTAGTTTTTAGATATAGGAATGGCTAATCGAGCCCCATCGCTTAGTTGGAGCGTTGCTATGTTCGGCTAAGTGTAGATCGTCGTAATTGGGGACTCCGAATGTAAGTTTGACATTCCTTTGAGACCTTGTATATTTAAGATTTTATAGAACTATTGTCTAATTGTGTTCTTAATTCTAGTTGTATTACAATTGACTTGAATTTATAGATTGACAGTCTATTTTGTTTGAGTCAATTACTTTGCTAGAATTTGTAGCAATTAAATCTATTGTTAATCTTGATTAAAAGGCGTTTCATTGATGGAAGAGATTGTCGCGGTCTCTTGTCAAATAAATTTATAATCCACGATTCCTAAAGCTAACTTGTAGCAGTAGTGGTCGGGGTCGATCACAGGGAACAATCGATTTATTTCTAAATTCTTTTGTGTCTTTGAGGTAACCAAAAATGGGGGTTTATTGATAAAAGCTTAAGACATAAAGTAAAAGGCGGGAAAATAAATCAGGAAAATTAAATGCAAGGAAAGTAAAGGTGAGGTTAGTTGATCTTACCACAAGGTGTTGGGTTTTATGCCCTAAAACTCGTAGATAGTAAATGTAAACAAATTGTATACTTGTTTCAATAAAGTGTTATTGAGTTTCAACAATAAAGTGTTATTGTTAAATATTGCACAATTTGACCCAAATCCAATAAACTAAGATCCAAGGTTGTTTATATGTAACTTGAACTAGTATGTGGGGACATATGGGGATCGGTGTTCAAGGAACAACCTAAAAGGTCTATAGTATAGGGATAAGGTTGGTTACCTTATCCCGATAACACTATGTGATACGACCCGCTTTGTATTCGATACAGACGTGTTGATCCAAGGCGTCCATGTAGGAGACATGCGAGCGGGGGTATCCTATGCAATGAGTTTGCATAAGACCGGACCACGAAATAGTCAACCATTAGTTATAACACCGTTAACTAGTTAGGTTACTGTTTCAATAAGATGACCTAGGTAACTCAGTCTTAATCCTGAGTGTGTCATGAACTCCTTCTCATGAGGGATTGTCCTTTGATTAGCATGGGTGAGAGTGGCCAATACGCCGACTCAATATGCCTTCCTTTTTGGGGACAAGACCGAGTGGGAGGCTGGGGACATGACAACACAAGAAGAAATTCACTCCTTCCCGCTTCTAGGAGAAGTAGATGAATGTTCCCTTAAGTGGTGACTCCGAGCCTTGAACAAAGGGATCCCGCCCTCTCACTGGCCCGAGAGAGACTTTCTGTTTAATGGTTGGACCATAAACAGGTTGTTCATTAGAGGAGCACTGGTACTTAAGGAGACAGATGTAACACAGGGGTAAAACGGTAATTTGACCCAGCTGTGATTACGGACACTCGTGAAGGATTGACTTACCGGTATAGGTTTCACTCGAGGACTGGAACGCTTGCTCTCGAGTCTGAAGCTTCAATGAATTCTTGGAGCTTGAAGTCTTCCAGTCTTGAAGGAGTCTTCAATCTTCAAGAAGTGTTGATGTCTTGAAGAGTCTTTGATCTTCAAGGAGTGTTGAAGTCTTGAAGAGTGTTGGGTCTTCAAGAAATGTTGATGTCCTGAAGAGTCTTTGATCTTCAAGGAGTGTTGAAGTCTTGAAAAGTGTTTGGTCTTCAAGGTGTGTTGAAGTCTTGAAGAGTGTTTGGTCTTCAAGAAGTGTTCAACACTTGAATTTATGAATTGCAGAGAGTCTTCAGTCTTCAGACTTGGTGGAGTCTCTCTGAATTCTCTGGTTCTGCTTGAGAGCTTTGAAACTCTGAACTCTTGTCTTTGTGAGAGTGTAGAATTCTGAACCCCTGAAATGGAGGAGAACCCCTCTATTTATAGAGTTCTCGCTGGATGGGCCCTGGTGACTTTTGGGCCTAACAACTTGGGCTTGGGCTTTTATTGGACTTGGGTCTGGTTTATATTTGACCCAAAACCATATGACCCAAATATTTAAAAGACCCAAATTTGATCCAATTAATTATTTTCTTTAATTAATTGGTCAAATCAATTAATCTTATCAAAATAATTTATTTTTAATTAATTGATCAAATGGACATTTGGCCCTAAAAATTTATAATTGACCAACTTTGTCTTCAAATTAAATTTGGGACACATGTCGATTTATAATTGGTCCCAAATTTAATTAATTATAATTTTGTCATTAATTTTAAATAATGACGTGGCAATTTGTCATTGGCCAAAATTTCTCCTTCAACAAATGCCCCTTTTCGAGAGTTAGTCACAAGTTATGTGTGAGTGAATCTCGAAAAAGATATTTTGGGATCAAAATGCAAGATATTGTTCTTGATTTTGACTCCCTTTGGTGTGTCAATTTAATCAAAATATGAATTTTGGTCAAAATTTTGATTTTTTTTTTATTTGACACACTTTTATCGCCAATTAATCAAATTTTGAAGTTTGGTCAAAATTTTGATTTTTTTTCTTATTTGGCAGCAAACTTTGATTTGAAGTTTGAGAAAAATTTTGGTTTATACCCAAATTTTGATTTGAGGTAAAATCCTACCCAATTTTAACTCGCATTTGGAATAGAATTTGAGGTTTTGACTTTTGTTCATTTGGGATAAAATTTGGATTATGCCCAAAATTTAATTTAAGTAAATTTAAGGTTGCAACCAAAATTTGGTGGGAATTTGGAATAAAATTTTCATATGGAACTTAGAAAATTTGATTTGGGATAAGAGTTTAATTATACTCAAATTCAGTTGAATTCAATCCAAATCTATATAGGAGTTTATCAAATCAATTTGAATTTATCTCCAATTTGATTTAAATCAAATCTCATACTTTGGATTAAAATTTGAAACAAAATCGCCAAATTTTTATCTTTCAATTTGATTTAAATCAAATCTCATATCTTTGGGTTAAACTTTGAACCCATCCCAGAGTTGATGAAGACTGTCGTTGGAGATAAGATTTATATTTGAACTTATCCCAAAATTGATGAAGATTGTCGTTGGAGATAAGATTTATATTTGAACTTATCCCAAAATTGATGAAGATTGCCGTTGGAGATAAGATTTATATTTGAACTTATCCCAAAATTGATGGAGATTGACGTTGGAGATAAGATTTATATTTGAACTTATCCCAAAATTGATGAAGATTGCCGTTGGAGATAAGATTTATATTTGAACTTATAACAAAATTGATGAACATTGTCGTTGGAGATAAGATTTATATTTGAATCCAACTTTCCATTCTATAAATAAGGTTGAACCTCAGCAGGGGAGAGCACACATCAATTGCAGGGATCATTCAAGAAAGGATTCAAGTAGGAAACTTCCTTCCCCTTTTTTGAATTTTCGTTTTTTTTTTCCTTTTTTCGTTTTTTTTTTAATTTTCGATTATTTTATTTTATTTTATTTACACCTTGCCTATATTTCGATTACAAGCACAGTGCCTTTATCCACCATCCAAAAGGTAAGTACGTAGGTAAGTGATTTTTTTTTAGGCATACATATCCTTGTTGTCTTCAACTTGCAGGTACAATGTCTTTCAGCATGAGTACAGGGACATGTTCCTTGCTTTGGGACATATTCCTTGGACTTGTGTCGCTGCCACGCCCTTTTCAGCATGAGTACAGGGACATGTTCCTCGCTTTGGGACATGTTCCTCGGACTTGTGTCGCCGCCACGCCCTTTTCAGCATGAGTACAGAGACATGTTCCTCGCTTTGGGACATGCTCCTTGGACTTATGTTGCCGCCACACCCTTTTCAGCATGAGTACAGGGACATGTTCCTCGAACTTGTGTCGTCGTCACGCCCTTTTCAGCATGAGTACAAGGACATGTTCCTCGCTTTGGGACATGTTCCTCGGACTTGTGTCGCCGCCACGCCTTTTCAGCATGAGTACAGGGACATGTTCCTCGGACTTGTGTCACCGCCATGTCCTTTTCAGCATGAGTACAGGGACATGTTCCTCGCTTTGGGGCATGTTCCTTGGACTTGTGTCGCCGCCATGCCCTTTTCAGCATGAGTACAGGGACATGTTCCTTGCTTTGGGACATGTTCCTAGGACTTGTGTCGCCGCCACACCTTTTCAGCATGAGTACAGGGACATGTTCCTCGGACTTGTGTCGCCGCCACGCCTTTTCAGCATGAGTACAGGGACATGTTCCTCGCTTTGGGACATGTTCCTCGGACTTGTGTCGCCGCCACGTCCTTTTCAGCATGAGTACAGGGACATGTTCCTCGCTTTGGGGCATGTTCCTTGGACTTGTGTCGCCGCCATGCCCTTTTCAGTATGAGTACAGGGACATGTTCCTCGGACTTGTGTCGCCGTCACGCCTATTCAGCATGAGTACAGGGACATGTTCCTTGCTTTGGGACATGTTCCTCGGACACATGGACACAAAAATGTTCTACAGTGAGAAGAGTTCAACTGTGGGTCTTTAGTGGAATGACCCACAGTTAATGAATATTGGTTAACCTGATTAATGAGTTTAATCTATTAACCTCATATCATTGGAGCTTCTGATCTGTAGGTCCATTAGGTCCCTCTGCTAGCTCGTAAAGAGTAATTAGAAACAAATATATCTTGAGAGAATTTGAATAGTTCAAATTCATATTGGGAATTAAGTTAATTGTATGAGATACAAATTAATATAATGTATAGTGATGCATTAAAATATAAAGTCTAATTTGAGATTAAACTTTATTATATTGAGAGATTGATATATTTGAAAAAGTTCAAATACATGTCTAATTAAATATATGGTATTTAATTAGAAGATGAATTAATTAATTATTCAATTTAGTTTAAAATAAATGAGATTTAATTAAACTATAGTCTATGAGAGAAATAAATATTTGAAGGAGTTCAAATATTAATATGAATTTGATTCATATTAAATTTATAGGATATAAGAGAATTTGAAGGAGTTCAAATTTTAATATGAATTTGATTCATATTATAGAATTAATTAATTGAAGGTCTGAAATTAAATATATGATATTTAATTGGGTAATTAATTAATTAACTAATAGAAGATCTGAAATTAAATATATGATATTTAATTGGTGATCAATTAATTAAAGAATTAATTGGAAATTAATCAATTATGGAAATGATTAATCACTTATGGAAGTAATCAATCATTTATGGAAAAGATTAATCAATTATGGAATTGATTGGTCATGGAATTGATTAATTATGGAAAAGATTAAATCAGTTATGGAAATAATTGATTTTAAATGAATATTTTATCCATGACCTTTCTCCTATAAATAGAACACTAACCCTAGGGTTTAGGTACAACAACTTATGGCCACCATAAGGCCCTCTCATATTCTCTCAACTCAAGAACTCTAGGGAGAATTTTCTCTCCAGAGTTTTTCTCATTCATTCAAGATTAGGTAGTCCCACAACTACGTTCCTAATCTCAGAGTTATAGCGGGGAAGATCAAATGGTGGTGTTCTTTGTTGTTGCAGAACAATCAAGAAAGGCGTTCTTGAAGAATTCAGAGTCGTCAACGAAGGTATGTTTCTCGTCGCTTAACCTTTTGCCAATGTACTGGTATTTTGTAAAACAAAATTAATTTACGAACGGTCCAATTGCTTCCGTTGTAACGGAATTGGGGAATTCCAATCCTTCACAAGGATCACTGTAATTGGGGTTGAACTCGGTGTTAAGTTTGATTAATTTCAATCATCGATTATGAATTGATATTTAATTAACTATCTAAGTCCGGTGTACTCCGACAACAAACCGAGAGCCATGATCCAACTATCACAAACATGCAAACGTTAAGTTTGGTTCTAATTTAAATTAATTAATTGGCCTATTAACTAATCTATACCGCATTGGGATCTAGCCGAATTAATTCACATGCAACAGACAACAAACCACAATTACATTTGATTAATTCATTTAGTTCTAGGGACGCATGCGTAATATCATAACGTTAGCCTATTTGCAACTTGGATTTAGCAAGTAAATTTAGACAGGGCGCAGTCAAGGTTGTCAATCTTTCCTACCACAATCTAAACTTGTGTGCAAAGAACTAAAATCACAAAGACAATTAACTAAGTAATGAAGAATAGAAATCTCATAAAATTGAATGAAACTTACAAACTAAGGTCCCGATTACAACGATCCGAGCTTAGTTGGCCCAGCACCTCCAAGCTCGAGGCTCGATCAACCGACCCATGGACTAAGAAAACTTAAAAGAACTTTTGAAACTAGAGAGAAAAGTGGCTACAAAATTGTAGTGAGGGATTCAAGGGATGATTCTAAACCTACACCAAGACCCTCTATTTATAGTGTTTCTTGGCCTTCAATTCGTGGTAGAATGGTGCTGAATTGGGTCTTCAAACAAGGAAAAGTTCCAGCCAAATTAGGAAAAAAACGATTCTGGAAAACTGCCTAGCGTCGCGACGCTGTCACTTCAATTTTGGAAAATATCTCTCGGATTGCCCTAGCGTCGCAACGCTGTGGGCAAGCGTCTCGACTTTGATGACGAGCGTCTCGACGCTAATGAGGCTCCAGGGGTAGAATGGTCATTTTACGCTCCGGTTTCGCTTGTTTTAGCCCCGAATTGCTTCCAAAGCTCAGTTGAGGACCTATAGATATATTATACTCATTTTAAAGCATTTTTCGCAAGGTGATGTGGACTTTTCCTAACCGCAAGCGCACGGGTCAAGTAATAATATAGTGAATAGTAAATTCGAATGTCGTCCTCTGGATTGGATTTTTAAGCAAATCAAGTATTGTGAATTATCTTGCTCAATTTTATTTAGGGATCAAAAAGTGATGAATAGGTGATGATAAACACAAATCAAAGCAAATAAAAAAAAGAATGGAAATTCAATTGGGAGAACTACTTAGGGAATTGATTTCGCCGATTTCGTTTAGGATTGATTTTAAAGAATAAGTTATTATGCACAATGAAATTATGAGCCAAAGACCCTTTAATCACAACTACCTCTCCCGAGTATAATTGATTCTCATGCAAATTAATCTACTTGATATCCCTATCTAAGTTTATTAACATGCAAGGCAATGAGATCTTTTAACCAATTCTAAAGTTAATCTAAAACCGTCACGAATTAGAAATAAACTTTATTCATGCAATCTTGAGTAAGTCTAAATCAAATCCCCTCTCCCGAGCTAGATTCGAAACTTAAATCATCCAACTAATGGCCAATTAATTGAAAGCATTAAATCAAGATTACAAACACAATAACATTGCACAACTTAAACCATAAATCAATCCATAAACTTAATCAACTACATCAATCCCTAAGCTACAAGTTTAGCTACTCATGATTGGAAATACAAACTCAACTAAACATATCAAAGCCATAAATCTAACTAAAGGAAAAAAAGGGAAAAGAAAACTCAATGTAGGCCGAGTCCCGACGTCCCCGTCACGATCCCCACGAACAATGGGTTGATTTCCAAGTCTCTCCTTTGTTTTCAGCTCCCAAAAGCCTCTATTCTGTCCTCTTTACGGCTCCAAAAGGTCCCCAATTGATCTCCCCAAAAACCTAGCCGAAAGGAAGCTTTTATTCTGATTTTTCGTCGAAGCGTCGAGACGCTGTCAAGACAGCGTCGCGACGCTGCCTCTTAAACGCGCGTTCTGAATAAGGAAAAACGGTAGCGTCGGGACGCTTCCTATCGTAGCGTCTCGACGCTGTAAGCTTTACGCGCCTAATCTGATTATGGAATGTGAGCGTCGAGACGCTCAAGAGCTAGCGTCTCGACGCTAGCCTGCTGTTGACCGCGATTTGACTTTTTTCCACTTTTATTCTTTTCATTCCTTTGCATCTTTTTACGCCCCGAGCACCCGATTAACTCTGATATTGCATTATAGCTCCAATCGACCATTTCCTACAAAATAAACATTATAGTGCAATAAAATGGCCCAAACACCATAAAAGACTAGCTAAATTAAACAAGTAAAGATAGCTAGCTATGCTCGCTATCACAAGAAAGCCTATCCTAGGACATCATAATCATGCAAAAGTAGCATCCAGAAAACAACCATATGCATAATTCAAAGAAAGCTCAAAACTATAGCCCGAACTCAGATGCTCAAGGGCTCCACAAACATGCTAATCCACCCCCAAACTTAAAACATGCATTGTCCTCAATGCATAAAGAAAATAAAGCATACATAAGCATGAGAACAAGAAACGAATGAAAGGAGTGAACAATACTGCCCTGGAATGATGATGACTTCTTGCTTGAAAGCTTGGAATCTTGAAAGCTTGAAAGCAAAGGAGAGGAAGAAAACAAGACCTACAAAACAAAAACAAACAATAAATCAAAAAAAACAAAAAGAAAACACACTAACTTACTTGGGTTGCCTCCCATAAGCGCTTGTTTAACGTCATTAGCTCGACGTGTTGCACGTGCTTCAAGGAGGCTTTTGTTCTGTGAATCCAACAGAGGTGCTCTTTCTTGCACCTTTCCTGTAACCCATGTGAAGCACTTCATCTTTAGAGTCTTCAACTGCTTTAAATATTTCTTTTTCGTTCTTGACTCTAATAGTGAGCTCCCTGCGCTCAATATCTATGATCGCTCGCCCAGTAGCGAGGAATGGTCGTCCTAATATGACAGGCATTGAAGGATTTTCTATCATGTCCATAACATACAAGTCAATAGGGAGGAAAAATCTACCTACTCTGATTAACACATTTTCTACAATACCAACTGGTCTCACCACAGATTGATCAGCCAATTGGAGCTTTACAGGAGTAGATTTAATCTCACCTATGTCTAACTTCTTACACAAGGACAATGGAATAATATTAATGCTAGCACCTAAATCACATAATGCTCTGAAAGAATAAGTACCAAAACTACAAGGAACAGAAAAACTCCCTGGATCTGCTACTTTTTCAGGTACTTTCTGTTGTACTCTGGTGCTGCATGTGGAAGCAAGATACACAGTGTCAACTTTCTTTTCCTTTCGCTTCTTTGCTAACCACTCCTTCATAAACCTGTTGTACTGGGGCATCTCTAATGCCTCTGCAAAAGGAATATTAATATTCAGATTCATAAAAGCATTCATAAATTTATCAAATTGAACCTGATTATTCTTTTTCTTCTTTTTCTTTTTCTTTTCCTTAGGAACCAACAGTGTAGGGGAAGGAATAGGAGGCTCAAGGTTAGGCTGTTCAGCCTCATCAGATGATGTGTCCTCCTCAGCTTCCCCTGTAGGCGTTTCATAGTCCTCAGATTCAGGTTCCTCTTCAGATTCTTCCTGGTGCACAGTGATTGCCTTACAGTACTCCATCTGGGGTTTCTCTTGCTCAGCTGGGGCCTTACCTTTGTTCATTGTACTTACAACATTCACCAACTGTCCCAACTGAGTCTCTATGTTCTTGATGGCTGCACTGTGGCCATTCACTGTTGAATTGATGGCAATGACTGCCTCCTCTAACTTGGTTGTCCTGTTACTAGACTCTGCAATGAAAGCTCCAACAAGATCTTCTAACTTTTTATTATCTTGAGTTTGAGGGGCAAAACCAGGAGGATTAAGAACATTCTTAGTATTAGCATAAGAGAAATTTTCATGGTTCCTATTGTTAGGGTGATAATGTGTAGGTGTAGAACTATTATTATATCCCCTAGAATTAAAATTTGATACATACTGAACCTGCTCGATGGTCTCCTCCTGAGGTCTAGATGCTAAAGCAGCAGCTGATTCAATTGATTGAGCACTCCCTGTACCTGAAAATTTCATAAAAGCATTGGCAAGGGAAGTCATCTGGGCTTGGAGTGCACTTACTTTATCAACCTCGAACACTCCAGCAGCAATCTTTTTAGGTGTAGACCGCTCAGATGGCCACTGATAGCTGTTGGTGGCCATATCCTCTAAAAGTGTGCGAGTGTTTTCCACGGTCTTGGACAACAGAGTCCCACCTGCAGCTGCATCAACAATCGTTTTTGTACTAGGAGTCAAACCATTATAAAACAACTGTACCTGAAGCCAATCGGGGTAACCATGTTGAGGACACTTCCTCAGTAGCTCTTTGAATCGCTCCCAAGCTTCGAACAGCTGTTCATCATATTGTTGTTGAAATGTCCCAATCTCGGTCCTCAGCTTGACCGTCTTTGCAGGAGGAAAGAATTTCTTTAAAAATGCCTGGACCAAAGCATCCCAGGTGGTGATGCTCCCAGGAGCAATAGACTGCAACCAATCACGTGCTTTATCCTGCAAAGAAAAGGGAAATAAATGTAAGCGAATAGCATCCTCAGAGACACCATTAATCTTTACCGTCCCACAAATATCCAGGAATGATTTAAGATGAGAATTTGGATCCTCAGTGGGCGATCCTCTATATGCACAGTCTCGAGCCATCTGAATGAGGCCGGTCTTCAGCTCAAAGTTGTTGGCATTAATCGGTGCATAGACAATTCCCGACTGTTGCCCCTGAAACACAGGCTGAAAATAATCTCTAATAGGCCTAGGCTCCTCAGGTGGATTTTGATCTGCCATTTGAATAATTTCTCTATTTTCTCTTCGAAGCCTAAGAATTGTTCTTTCTATCTCGGGATCAAATGGTGCTAAAATTAAATCTTTATCCCTACGCATAAACAAACAACTACCCTAAAAAAGAAAGAAAACAATTATGGAATGAAATAAAGAAAAGGAAACAACTAATCTAAATAAGGAAAATATAATCTAGAAAAGGAAACAAAGTAACTTAATATGGAATGCAAAAACAAATATGGCAAAATGCAAATAAGGAAACTAATCTAAAAAGGAAAAACAAGAACAAATAAAGAAAAGATTACTCAACTTAAAAGAAAACTAACCTAGAAAATCAAATATGGAAAGAAAGACAAATAAGGAAAAAATGCAACAAACCTAAAAAAGTAAAAATACACCCTAAATTAAGACCAAGCAATTTTTCCACAATATCAATCTAGCTAAATGTGCCAATCCCCGGCAACGGCGCCAAAAACTTGATGTGGACTTTTCCTAACCGCAAGCGCACGGGTCAAGTAATAATATAGTGAATAGTAAATTCGAATGTCGTCCTCTGGATTGGATTTTTAAGCAAATCAAGTATTGTGAATTATCTTGCTCAATTTTATTTAGGGATCAAAAAGTGATGAATAGGTGATGATAAACACAAATCAAAGCAAATAAAAAAAAGAATGGAAATTCAATTGGGAGAACTACTTAGGGAATTGATTTCGCCGATTTCGTTTAGGATTGATTTTAAAGAATAAGTTATTATGCACAATGAAATTATGAGCCAAAGACCCTTTAATCACAACTACCTCTCCCGAGTATAATTGATTCTCATGCAAATTAATCTACTTGATATCCCTATCTAAGTTTATTAACATGCAAGGCAATGAGATCTTTTAACCAATTCTAAAGTTAATCTAAAACCGTCACGAATTAGAAATAAACTTTATTCATGCAATCTTGAGTAAGTCTAAATCAAATCCCCTCTCCCGAGCTAGATTCGAAACTTAAATCATCCAACTAATGGCCAATTAATTGAAAGCATTAAATCAAGATTACAAACACAATAACATTGCACAACTTAAACCATAAATCAATCCATAAACTTAATCAACTACATCAATCCCTAAGCTACAAGTTTAGCTACTCATGATTGGAAATACAAACTCAACTAAACATATCAAAGCCATAAATCTAACTAAAGGAAAAAAAGGGAAAAGAAAACTCAATGTAGGCCGAGTCCCGACGTCCCCGTCACGATCCCCACGAACAATGGGTTGATTTCCAAGTCTCTCCTTTGTTTTCAGCTCCCAAAAGCCTCTATTCTGTCCTCTTTACGGCTCCAAAAGGTCCCCAATTGATCTCCCCAAAAACCTAGCCGAAAGGAAGCTTTTATTCTGATTTTTCGTCGAAGCGTCGAGACGCTGTCAAGACAGCGTCGCGACGCTGCCTCTTAAACGCGCGTTCTGAATAAGGAAAAACGGTAGCGTCGGGACGCTTCCTATCGTAGCGTCTCGACGCTGTAAGCTTTACGCGCCTAATCTGATTATGGAATGTGAGCGTCGAGACGCTCAAGAGCTAGCGTCTCGACGCTAGCCTGCTGTTGACCGCGATTTGACTTTTTTCCACTTTTATTCTTTTCATTCCTTTGCATCTTTTTACGCCCCGAGCACCCGATTAACTCTGATATTGCATTATAGCTCCAATCGACCATTTCCTACAAAATAAACATTATAGTGCAATAAAATGGCCCAAACACCATAAAAGACTAGCTAAATTAAACAAGTAAAGATAGCTAGCTATGCTCGCTATCACAAGGAACTCAACTAAGATAAGCAAATTGGGAGATTCTAAGTGTATAACAAATTAGACCGATCATTCATCCCAATTGATCAAAATTGCATGATAGATTTAGGAGTTAAGGCTTAGAATCGTATGAATTTAGGCTTTTCCTATTTTATACATTCTATCTAACGAATCCATTGTTCTTAATGCGATTAAAATCTATTTAGTGAGACGTCATTAGTTAGATTTTTAATTAGGTTCTGGCCTCGATGCATTGGTCGGGTTAGAAATAATTGGGATCATTAATCTTGCTGGCTTTTCCAGTAGGAGGTTAGACAATTAGCTAGTAATTTGTTAATAAAGAGAGTCTATGATTTTGAATTGCCAAACTGAATTCGGATAACCAACTGCACGACCCCGAGTTAAGATTAGTCAGTCCATCCTTTTATTTTTCTGTTATTTTAATTCTGGTAATTTAATTTCTTGTATTTTAATTTTTCATCCTCAAATCTTCTTCCATGCCAAACCCCCCTCCGATTACTAATTGAAAAATCTTAGGTTAATTTAATTAATTCAGTTGCTCCTTTCGTTCGACCTCGACCACTATTTCTACAAAAATAGTTGTAGTGTCGTGGAATTATAAATTTATTTGATTCGATGACTCGAAAAACTCGTTCGATCACGTCTCGACGCTGTTGCAGGGATTTACCAAGCCAGAAGTCTCGAGAGCACAACGTCTCGACGCCGTGCTCATAGCGTCTCGACGCTGTGAACTATTTCCTTCTTTGTCTGTGGCGGCAAGAGGACAACGTCGAGACACTGTCCCTAGCGTCTCGACGTTGTCGATATTTTTTCTATAAATGCATAACGATTTTCTATGGCCAGAGGGAGTTGTTTTGGAGAGTTTTTAGCCCTAAAAATGATTAGAGACCTTCTGTGGGAGCTGAAGCGAGGACAAGGAGCATGAATCAAACGAGAAGGCGTCGAGATCGTGACGGGGACGTGCAGTTTCGACGGATTCGAGTTTTATCCCTTTCTTTCTCTTTTATCTAGTTGTTTTTATGGTTTTTCTTTCAATTAGTGTTTGTAGTTCTAAGGACATGAGTAGTCTTAGGGATTGATATAATCGCTTAGATCGTTGGATTGATTTATGGAATGAATCTGTGCTTTTATTTTATTCATACAATTACATTCTTAATGCTTTCAATTGACCGACCATTGATTAAATGATGTTGTGTTGAATCTTGCTCGGGAGAGAGGATTTAGCTTAGATCTTCATTGCATGACTTAAGTAAAATTCTAAGATTGAGAAATTTAGAATAACTTTAGAAGTTGTAAAAAGAACTAGACTCGTGGATAGTAGATGTAACAAATTTATATTTAAAACTTATTAGAATAATTTTTATTATGGTTGTCGAAAGATTTGTTTAACTATGTTTTTATTTAACCCAAATCCAAGAAACTAGAATCCATGGCTATGATATGAATGCTTGAACTTTATGTAGTGTCATAAAAGTGGATCAAGTTCAAGTACATAGCCTAAACGGTCTATAGTATAAGGATAAGACTAGGTACCTTATCCTAGGAAAAACTATGTGACGAGGGCCACTTTGTTTTAATACAAACGATGTGATCCTAAATCGTTCATGTATGTGAGTGGGCGCGTCCTATGCAAAAGAAGTTTGTATAAGATAGGACCGTGAAATGTCACTTTCACTTTATAACACCGTTTACTGTGAAACTGACTATTTCAATGCGATGACCTAGGTAACTCGATCTTAATCCTGAGCTAACTATGAACTCCTGTTTATTCGGGATTATCCTTTGATTTGCATAGGTGAGAGTGGCCCATAAGTGCCGCTCAATAAACCTGCCACTTTGGGGATAAGACCGAGTAAATAGCTGGGGACATAGTTGTGCAAAATGGAATTCACTCCTACCCTTCTGTAGGGATAGTAGAGAGGTTGTTCCCTTAATTATTGACTCCGGAACGTGAACAAAGGCGCGCCGCCCTCTCATTGGCCTGATAGGTTTTAGGTTTAGTGGTGGGACCACAAACCAATTGTTCATTAGGGACTTAGTGAAGGCTTAAGGAAAAAGAAGTGCTATAGGGGTAAAACGGACTTTTGACCTTACTATAGTTACAAACAACCGTTGAAGGATTGACTTACTGATCACGCTTATATCGGGTGGACAGAAATATATCTACAGTGAGGGGAGTTCAGCTACGGGCTATAGTGGAGTGTCCCGTTAGTTAACGAATGTTGGTTAATTAGGATTGAAAGAGTTCAACCAGTTAGTCTCGGATCGTTGGAGCCCATGATCTGTAGGTCCATTAGGTCCCACTGCTAGCTCAAACGGATTAACCTTAGCATGTCGGTTTAATTGTATATTAAACCATAATTTGAGAGAGTTATAATTATTCAAATATGATTTAAATATTACACATATGAATAGGAATTCGTATCCGGTTAATCGGTCTTGAAAGAGAACGAGATTGGTGTAATTATTTAATTTGATATTTTGATATTAAGTAAAATAATTATAATTAATTATAATTGAATTAAAATGTTTAAATTTAATTATATATTAATTATAGGAATTAATTTGAGTTACAAATTAATTGAGTAAATTTCATTTGAAATTCAATTTTGGTTTTCAAAAAATGCCACCAAACCCATACCATTTACTCTTCAAAGACACAAAAAACAGCCACATAATTGCACCTATTTTTGGATGGTGTGGTGTCTTCATATGATGGTTTTTGAGTGCATGATTTCATCTCTGAAAAGGCAAGATGAACATTCAGATTGTTGGTTGGAGGTGGCTGAAATTTTAGAAAGATAGAGTTCAAAAACTCTCTCCAAAACCGTGAGATAAAAAGCTCAAAAACCCATATCTCTCTTCTTTAATTACATCATGCTCGGGTTCCCACAAGCCCGTTCTAAGGCCGGAGAATAGCGGGGAAGATCTTGGTGGTCGTCCATGTCGAGTTCGTGAGGAGAAACAACCAACGAGATGCTTGAATTCAGAGCTTCAAAGAGGTATTTAAAATTGCTCTGTTTTTCGTTGTTATTTAGCATGCTTTAATCTTAGAAATTAATGAAAATCGGTGCCTAAGATCCGCTAACGCTTCCGCTCGAGTGTCCTTCACTCCTTCAGAAACACTCAAATTTCTTGTAATTTTAGTTAAGAAAAACATGCATACATGAACTGAAAAATAGAGTTTAACAAACCAACTCTTGGAAGCCCGAATCAAGCAACTCCTTTGGTGTTTTCTTCTCACGAACGAGCTTAGGACTACCACCGTGATCTTCCATGCTAATCTCCAGCCTTAGAACAACTTGGGGGACTCAGATTATGATGAGTTTTGGGAAAAAATTGAGAGAGTTTCTTTTCATGTTTTTGAGAGAGAATGGAAAACTTCAACAAGAGCATCACACCACTTTAGTGTTTATTCTTCTCTTTTAAAGAAGAATATCATGCAATCCTTTTCACCATAAGCAACCAGCAAATAAAGGCTCATTTTAAGGTTGGATTTGGTGGCAAATCTTGAGAGCATGCAAGAAGTGAATCACATTTCACTTTCCAAAATTGAGCATTAATTCTCAATTATCTTTTTAATTAATTTTACAAATAAAATCAATTTAAATAATTGATTTTAAAATAAATTAATTCACTTTAATTAATTTACTAAACCTAATTAGTTAAATTAATTTAATATCAAATATTAAATTAATTATTTGCACCAATCCTTACCTTTTTAAAAAAAAAAATCGGTTCTTGAATACGAATCCCTATTCATATCCAAACCTTAATATGTATCTCATATACATTTATAATATTTAAATCATATTTAAATATTTCCAATTCTCTCGATATATACTTTAAACCAGAATTAAACCATTATGTTAAATATATCGCATATAATTTAACGATAACTCCCTAATTCAAATTTGAACGTTTCAAATTCTCTCATCACTATGTTCTGAGGTTTATTCTGTATGAGCTAGCAGGGGGACCTAATGGAACTATAGATCATGGACTCCGACGATCCGAGATTAACCAGCTAAACTCTTTTAACCCAGTTAACCAACATTCGTTAACTACTGGGACACTCCACTATAGCACAATAGTTGAACTCCCCTCACTGTAGATATATTTCTGTCCACCCGACATAACCATGATTAGTAAGTCAACCCTTAATAGGTTGTTCATAACTACAGCTGGATCAAATGTCCATTTTACCCCTGAAGTTACTTCTTGTTCTTAAGTCCCCACTGAGTCCCCAATGAACAATTGGTTTGCGGTCCGACCACTAAACCTAAAACCTCTCGGGCCAATGAGAGGGCAGGATCCCTTTGTTCACGTCCTGGAGTCAACACTTGAGGGAACAACCTCTCTACTATCCCTAAATCAGGTAGGAGTGAATTCCATTTGTAGGACTATGTCCCCAACTATCTACTCGTTCCTATCCCTGAAATTGGGGGTTTATTGAGTCGGCAATGATGAACCACTCTCACCCATGCAGCTAAGGATAAGCTCGAATAAACAGGAGTTCATAATTAGCTCAGGATTAAGATCGAGTTACCTAGGTCGTCACACTAAAATAAGTCAGTTTCAACAGTAAACGATTTTATAAAGGAAATTGACTATTTCTTGGTCCTGGTCTTATGCGAACTCATTTGCATAGGACGCCCCCACTCGCATGTCTCTACATGAACGATTCAGGATCTCATCGCTGGCACTATATACAAAGTGGGCCGCATCACTTAGTGTTCCCAAGATAAGGTACCCAGCCTTATCCCTATACTATAGACCGTTTAGGCTATTACTTGAACTTGATCCACTTTTATGTCACTACATATAGTTCAAGTATTCATATCATATAGCCATGGATGTTAGTTTATTGGATTTGAGTTATTTAAAGTGCAGTTCACTTATTTAATAACTTAAGTGAACAAAACTCGACAACGACTTTATCGAACAAGTAACCCTAATATCGTTGCAAACTATATCGATAGTTTATTAGGGCATCCCATTCATTCTCATGCTCTCAGAGAATTTTTGATGTGCAATTTGCTTACCGCAAGTGTACGGGTCAAGTAATAATATAGTGAATAGTAAATTCGAATGTCGTCCTCTGGATTGGATTTTTAAGCAAATCGAGTATTGTGAATAATCTCGCTCAATTTTATTTAGGGATTAAAAAGTGATGAATAGGTGATGATAAAAACAAATCAAAGCAAGTAAAAAGAATGGAAATTCAATTGGGAAAACTACTTAGGGAATTGATTTCGCCGATTTCGTTTAGGATTGATTTTAAAGAATAAGTTATCATGCACAATGAAATTATGAGCCAAAGACCCTTTAATCACAACTACCTCTCCCGAGTATAATTGATTCTCATGCAAATTAACCAACTTGATATCCCTATCTAAGCTTATTAATAGCAAGGCAATGAGATCTTTTAACCAATTCTAAAGTTAATCTAAAACCGTCAAGAATTAGAAAGTAAACTTTATTCATGCAATCTTGAGCAAGTCTATATCAAATCCCCTCTCCCGAGCTAGATTCGAAACTTAAATCATCCAACTAATGGCCAATTAATTGAAAGCATTAAATCAAGATTACAAACACAATAACATTGCACAACTTAAACCATAAATCAATCCATAAACTTAATCAACTACATCAATCCCTAAGCTACAAATTTAGCTACTCATGAATGGAAATACAAGCTCAACTAAACATGGAAAAGCCATAAATCTAATTAAAGAAAGAAAAGGGAAAAGAAAACTCAATGTAGGCCGAGTCCCGACGTCCCCGTCACGATCCCCACGAACAATGGGTTGATTTCCAAGTCTCTCCTTTGTTTGCAGCTCCAAAAAGCCTCTATTCTATCCTCTTTACGGCTCCAAAAGGTCCCAAATTGATCCCCCTCAAAACCTAGCCGAAGTGAAGCTTTTATTCTGATTTTTCGTCTTAGCGTCGAGACGCTGTCAAGACAGCGTCGCGACGCTGCCTCTTATACGCGCGTTCTGAATAAGGAAAAACGGTAGCGTCGGGACGCTTCCTATCGTAGCGTCTCGACGCTGTAAGCTTTACGCGCCTAATCTGATATGGAATGTGAGCGTCGAGACGCTCAAGAGCTAGCGTCTCGACGCTAGCCTGCTGTTGACCGAGATTTGACTTTTTTCCTTTTTTACTCTTTTCATACCTTTGCATCTTTTCACGCCCCGAGCACCCGATTAACTCTGATATCGCATTATAGCTCCAATCAACCATTTCCTACAAAATAAACAATAAAGCACAATAAAATGGCCCAAACATCATAAAAGACTAGCTAAATTAAATCAGTAAAAGTAGCTAGCTATGCTCGCTATCAATTTTCCTGAAGGCTCCCTAGACTCCCACCAGTCTCCTGCCTCTAGAAGTCTCAGAGTCATACCGGTGTAGCCATAGTGGTGTCCCAATTGTTGACGCTTGGTCCCTATGAAATCAAGAAAGACGTTCTTGATATTTCAGAGACGACAACGACGGTATGTATGCTTCCCCCTTTTAGATTAGATCTAAGGTTGTATGCTTAGCTGTTGGGTTTCCAGAGTAGGTAAAAATATAGCAAAAATAGACTCTAGAACACTGTGCAAGCATACACAATCCGCATCAAGTGATAAGTAAATTATCGTATCCACGGGGCTAAATAGCTCTCACTTTATCTATTTTGTATAACTCCTTAATGGTTTAAAAAAATGGTTAAAATGATTGATTTTGATAAAATGTTGAAGCAAAATAAATGACAGAATAGAAAGTAAACAAATAAAGCAGACAGATTGGAAACAGGTGTTGGTCAGGATTTCAGTAATTGCTTTTAAAGATGCGCTAGCAATATTATTGATTAGACAATTCTCTTGCAGTCTTATTAGCACGTTCCTCCCAGAACTCTGGATTTTTTGGAATGTATTTCAACTCCAATGACGCTCTACCGATCAAGCACTAGGCAATTGGATATCCCTAACCCAGTCACTGACGTTCACCAATACACAATGATCTAGTGTGATTAAATGATCTAGTGTGATTAAATGCCACACACTTCCCAAATCACCCCTGAAACTAAGAAGTGGTATTCATACCGGCTGGCCAAGCGGACACAAAATATAAATATGCACAACAATTAATCAAGATGCTCAAATCAACATTTATTGCATAGAAAATTAAGCACGACAATTACATGATTCCTAACCAACACCTAAATAAATTTAGCTCATAAATTTCAATGCAACACACACTACAATCTGAGTATGCGCATCCATAACTACGAGAAATTACAAGAAAAGATTAATTCCCTTGGTCAAATCCGTAGTTGATGGTCTTCTTGAAGGTCTCCAATCTTTCCTCCTCTATTCGGCTCACAATCATGGAAATGAGAAATGATCTTTCCCAAAAGTGGAATGTCTTTGACCTGAACGGCTCTTCCCTTTTATAGAATGAAAGCGAGCCCAAATTAGGTCAATCTGTACACGTGGATGGCTCTCCCAGCTTCTTAAGTCCAAAAATAGCTCAACTAACTTCAGTTCATTAAAATGGATAACGAGCTTTTACGTGGCAGTTTTGCTCCCTACTTTGCTTGATCACAGATTTTGCTTCCTCAAGTCGCTCTGCAATATATTCTGCACAAAATAACTTCCAAAGCATCCATTCTTCCAAATGGGTTAGAACATATAATATTCATCTAAAAAGCAACCCTATTTAGCACAAAAGACACACAAATTACTATAGAACTAAGGCCTAAATAACTTTCTTTTGGAGAGATATCATACCCCCAAACTTGAACTATTGCGCGTCCCGAGCACTACTAACTAACCTTCCCTTAAGAATTCAAAACATTAGACAAAGCACAACTTAATCAAAACAGATAATCCAACACTACCTTCAACCTTTACCTGAGCACTCTGCAAAACCGAGTACTGCTGCAGCAAAATAATTCTTCTGGCATGGACAAATGATCAGCACCTTTAACTCAATTCTAAGAACTTGCCACGTCCTAACTCTATTATCAGACATATAAAAACACATTTTTAAAAGGGGTTTATATTTTTGTTCTTCAGACTTAAAGCAACCCTACAGTTATAAGCTCTTAAGCATGAGATGACCCACTTTATGGTGCAGTATACCCTTGACTCAAGCTGATCACCAACTAGGCTAAATACTCATTGCTAAGCTAAAAAATCCTTAGTTATGTCATCCCTTGCTTCTCAGAATGGCGACATTTTATGATGAAGCTCACTTAAGCCCTGGGAGACAGAAAAACTGCTGGATTATCTTTCATCCTTCAAATCTTTTGCTTTGTGAATTTTCTCAGCAAAATTTCCACAATTATTTTTTTTCTTTCTTCTTCTTTTCAGCAAATAATAATAATTTTTTTTCATTTTTTCATATTTCCTAGGTCATCTTTTGACGCAAAGACAAATTGTGGGTATCACAAATGTCCCTGGTTACTCAATAACCTAGAAAAATAATCTATGAAGGAGAGGAATGCTCGAGCAAAACAATTGGAGTAGCAAAAAGTCCCCCAAACTTGAATTATTCATTGTCCTCAATGAATCATTAACATTATAACTTATACCCCCAAACTTAAATTTTTCTATATGAATTTTAAAATAAGCGTGAGACTAGAATTATGCTTAAAGTGGATCACATGAGTCAACACTACCTTAGAATCTTCTTGTTGCAGCGACGACCAGGCTAGAAGAAATGCTCAAGCAAAAGGTTTCTAGAGATTAGAATACCTTGATCTAACTAAGCTAACTAGTCCAAGCTTCAAAAACTCAGAAGAAACTTAGTTAAGTTAGGAATGCTCAGTGCCATAGAACCGAAACAACTATTGGAAATTTCATTAAAAGCATAGAAAAGAAATTTACATCAGCAGATATATTTTTGACCAAGCAACAGAAAAATAAAAATATGAAAACAGAAACAAACAAAAGATTGAGGTCAGGATTACACGAGCAACAAAAATATTTTATAAAAAATAAAGCTCGCTCAACGACTTCTTCTTCAATCCTCCTGACCAGGGTCCTCCTCCTCATCTCATTCTCTTTCTATTGGCGGCGGTGGAATCCAGGGGTTCAATAGGTCATCACGGAATACTGGTAAGGCTGGATATGGCTTAGAAAAATTTGACTGTAAGGCCCTCCGCAACGCGACATCCCTTCACTTCACATAATTCCAGAAGGTTTGGAATTGCCTTTCGACAAACTCCACCCGACTGGAATGCATTTGCAACTGCTCTTGCATTTGAGGGATGCCGCACACCAATCTGCCTTGGCGCGCTTCTTGAGTCCTCTGAAGCCTTGCCAGGTTTGGCGTGTCTATTATTCCCTTGTCCATTAAAGTGACATCATCTGCATTCATAGGAACCCCTGTTCTTTGACACAACATAGTTATTGTGTTCGGGGAAAACAATTTCCCTACCTTCTTCTGCTAGCAATCATAAATTTCACTTGAAATAATTTTTCCAACATTGATACTCAAAGAACGAAGAATAGCAAATACCAGAAGCACTCTGTCTCGAGACACCGTTGAATCATGAGTTGTTGGAAGCAAGCGCAGCTTGATGAAGCCCAACCATGTATTGGCTTCACTCTTCAGATTAGCCGCTTGGAACGTGCGCTTTTCCGTTTTCGACACAACATAGTTATTGTGTTCGGGGAAAACAGTTTCCCTACCTTCTTCTGCTAGCAATCATAAATTTCACTTGAAATAATTTTTCCAACATCGATACTCAAAGAACGAAGAATAGCAAATACCAGAAGCACTCTGTCTCGAGACACCGTTGAATCATGAGTTGTCAGAAGCAAGCGCAGCTTGATGAAGCCCAACCATGTATTGGCTTCACTCTTCAGATTAGCCGCTTGGAACGTGCGCTTTTCCGTTTTCGACAACCTCCATTGGGCCCCTTCGATACCAACCTCCCCGACACCCGCATTCAATTGATCATTAGATGGGGCCACTACCATCTCATTAAACCCAGCATGCGGAAAATCTTGGAGGTTGAAAAGAGAATTGATTGCTCCTGGGCTCCAATCAACAGCCACTCCTCGGACTATTACCTGGAATCCTTCTTGATAATCTATGTTCGCGTAAAATTCTCGAACAACATTTGAATTTACCGGCTCCGGCTTTGCGCATAATTGACTCCATCCGTGATTTGCTATTCCAGCTCTCAAGAAATGCGACAGATCATCACCAAATTCCCCCTCAAACAGAAAATCTCTTTTCAGCATCTCTATATACTTTGCTCGGGAAAGATTGTTGATGAAGCGATTATACGACAGTCTTGGTTCCTCAGGATCAACATCTTCTGTCTTTGCCGGGGCTTCACCAATACCTTTGCCCTTGTCTTCCCTCTGCTTCGCCAAAATTTCTTCCTCTGTTCTTTTTTCAGTTTCTTCTCTCACTTGGTCCTCTGACCACTATTTCTCCTGCTCTTCTTTTTCTGTACTCTCTTTTTCAGAATCAGTCGTCGATGACGAAGGAATATCCGTCCGGATTACCTTGATGCGGCCGACTTTCTGCTTCCGACGGCGACGCGGAGCTTCTGGCATAATGACTTCAACCTGAGCTTCTTGCTCTTGAACCTCCTGTTCATTTCCTCTTTCTTGCACATCCTCCGCTTGTTCTTCTTGAACTTCTTGCGAATTTTCGATTATCAACTCACTCTGTCCAGGATTTTGTTCCTCAGGTTCCTTCGGATTTTCCTCATCAACCACAACATCAGCAACATCTTCAGCTACATTTCTCACTAAACTAACACACCCCGTCCCAGCTCTCTCGTAAGTATCTAGTGACGTGGTGTGCTGGCAATGAATCCTAACTAACTATAGGACTCAAGGCCTCTACATGCTCTGAACCACGCTTAGGCTCTCAAGGAATCAAAAATTTGGGCAGAGTTTCCCCTAAAACTTGGCTAAAACACACCTGAAAAGGAACGACATATATACATATTTTATAATCTACATCACAACCAGAATCCAGATGGGAGACACAAGCGTCACAACCACAACATTCAGCCCAACACTTCGAGATACGATAAATTTACAACCGACTACTCTTAGCAACACATAAGCTTTTACATAACTTCCAACCAAACCATCATATACATACAAAAGGTACTCTAAACACAGTCTCGAGTGGCAAGATCGGCTTCTGTAGGCTTGTCGAAACTCAATCGCTACCTGGTAGAAAAATTTTAAAGGAAAAGAATGAGCTAACGTCCAGTGAGTAGTATTTACTCTCTATTACGAAAACAGTTCCTGAAAATATTTAACCCAACTAAACAAAATATCGTGAAGAACTTATAGCTCAGAAACTCATAAACATTTAGTTTTCAAAAGGAAATGCAATAAAAATGCTTTTAAAGCATAACTAAAAAACAAAAATCGACAATAACTCACTAACCCTGTACCCTTATCTCTAGTCATACCGGTGCAGAGCCGTCTCGATACGCACAGCAGAGCAAACTCTGTCATACTAAGCATGGAATACACTCCACACTTAGTAGAGTGAATCTCTAGTCATACGTGCACGCAAATCAATCTCTCTCAGGCTAACCATCCCCAGCACATGGCCCGAAGCCTTCATGCACTAGAGTGGACCCCGAGGCTCTCTCTATGTACTATGGGAACACATTCACATAGCACATGGGCAATCACCTAGGGTATGTAGAGCTAGCGACTTAAAACTATTTTCTAGTGTAAACTTCTTTACTCAAAACTCATCTAAAATCATTTCCTCTTGTAACATAACATTTCATAAACTCAAGCAATGTTTCCAAATAACGAAATCATTATGAAAATCTCAAATAAGCTCACAATGTTCCAAATGCTACTAAAATACATAATTCAACTAAGAAATCATAAAGCAAATGGAACTTAAATCATTTCCTTTCAAAAACATGTTTAACTCTAGCTTTTCTCAAACTCATAAATATAGTACTTTTGCTAGCGGAAAAATAATTATTAAAACAACCACTCACTGTACTATTGATGAGAGAAATTCGGGTCGTAGGTCGTCCCGATCTCCGCTTGACCTCAAACGTTTATTAAACCAACATTTAAGTTTCTATTTAATTAAAAGACCATTCTAGTTAGAACACCCATATATTTAAATTATTCCATGAACTACAACTTTTTTTTTTTTTTTCCATTCATATCTTAAAAAGTAATATTTGTCATTAGCCCCCCATCAACATCCACCTTTTCCTTTCTTTCTCTCTCTTCATTAACACAAGAGTACAATTTCCCATTTAACTTTATTCCTTTTTTCCATCAACTCCCCATATTCACGTTTTCACACCCTTCATTCTCTCTCTCTTTTTTTTTTTAATATTATTTTAACATATAAATATATCATTTTTTTTTTAAAAAAACACACACCACTTTTCTCTTTCTTCTCCCATAATCTTCAACCTCCAGCCATCTCTCAGTTTTCCTTTTTTTTTTTTGTTCTTTTTTTTCCCTTTGGTTCTTCCCTCAACAACCCACAACACCACAACTAAACTTCCTTCTTCTTCTTTCCTTACCCTCAAATGTCACAAAACACATATATACCCATAACCAAAACCCACAACAAAGCTAAGGAATTTCAAGCCAACTTACCAAATTCGTTGAGGGAACTTTGTGGTTGAGCTCTAAACTCCAAGAATCGGTCCAAGCTTCTCACGTTCTCAATCTCTCAGTCTCTCCCCGTTCGGTTTCTTCTTCTTCTCTCTCCCCGACGACCTTTGTTCACCCTTCTTTCTCTTTTTTTTTTCTTTTTTTTTTCAAACTTCCTCTTTCTTCGTGGGTGGCATTCCAGGCCTTTCTTTCCTTTCTTTTTTTTTTTTAAACAAAGAAAATCAATTTGTTTGTGTGTGGCTTCAATGAGGCCACACGTGCCTCTTTTTTTAAAAAAAACAAACACCACCAACCGCTTCAGCTCCCCATTTTTCTTTCTTTTTTCTTTTTTTTTTTTAAACCTAAAATGAAAGACAAGTGAAATGGGTTGGGCCTTACAGAATATTACCTCCTTTTAGGAATTTCGTCCTCGAAATTCGACGTCTCAAATCAGGAGAATAGCTGAGGATATTGAGCTCGCATTTGATCTTCACTCTCCCAAGTTGCTTCTTCCACTGCATGATTTCCCCATAGAACCTTAACAAGTGGAATGGTCTTGTTTCGTAGCACATTCTCTTTCCTACCCAGAATCTTCTTTGGCTCCTCCACGTAAGTTAAATTTTCTTTCAGTTGCACTGGCTGCGACTCTAGTATATGCGATGGGTCCGGTACATACTTGCGTAACATGGAAACATGAAACACATCATGAATCCTGGAAAGTTCCATCGGTAATGCCAAACGGTAAGCAACTGGTCCAACACGTTCAAGGATCTCGTATGGACCTATATATCGTGGACTTAACTTCCCTTTTCTCCCAAATCTCAACACACCCTTCCAAGGAGATAACTGAAGAAAAACTTTTTCACCCACCGAAAAGTTTAGATCCTTCCGACGTTTATCAGCATAACTCTTCTGTCGATCCTGAGCCATTTTCAATCTTTCTCTAATCAGTTTCACCTTTTCCGAAGTGATCTGAACAAGCTCGGGTCCCATTATCTTCCTTTCTCCAACGTCATCCCAACAAACTGGAGTTCTGCACTTTCGACCATACAACGCTTCGAATGGCACCATTCCGATGTTGGAATGGTAACTATTGTTGTACGCGAACTCCATCAAAGATAAATCTGAGTCCCAACTCCCTTTGAACTGCAAGACACAAGCTCGTAACATGTCTTCTAAGGTCTGAATAGTTCTCTCCGACTGACCATCTGTTTGAGGGTGAAAAGCTGTACTAAAATGTAATTTAGTACCTAACGCTTGTTGCAAGCTTAGCCAGAATTTAGAAGTAAATTTGGTGTCCCTGTTTGAGATTATAGACACTGGAGCTCCATACAAGCTCACTATCTCATCGACATATAATTTAGCCAACTTGTCAAGCGTGTAAGTGATCTTGATTGGTAAGAACCGTGCAGTCTTGGTTAACCTGTCCACTATCACCCAAACTCCATAAATATTTCTTTATGTTTTTGTTATCTTGAGAGTTATTAAGACAACACATGTTTTACGTTGTTTTCCAGAGCTATGAGATTTTGTTTTAGAAGAAATTGGTATCCATTAAATTATTTTATTATGAACTTACCACTCATTGGGCTTTTCAGCTAATTCTTTTACTTTTATTTTTTTTCACCAGGTTGCTCTTGAGTTTCAACCATAGTTGATTGAATGGAGTAAGTTAGCCAGAGTCTGCCACCAGTCTCTAAAATTTGATGCATATCACTTATATTATATACGGTTTGGTAACGAGGTGTCGGGTTGAGTATTGTGGTTTGAGACATTTGTGTCTCTAGCCTGGTTCTAGGATGTGACATAGTATCTTTACTTCCAGGGAGTTTATATACGTATATACAGTCTTGTTTCAGGTGTGTTTTAAACCAAGTTTCAGGAGAAACTCTGCCCAAATTTTTGGTTATTTAAGTTGTTGCTGGATTTACAATGATCTTAAGAGTGATTAAGAGCATGCTAGTTGGCAATGAGGTCCTATAGTCAGTTAGGATTCATTGTCGGCACACCACATCACTAGTTGTTAGGAGTAGTCTGGGGCGGCTCTTCAACTTCAGACCGATGTTGTCTTCTTCGCCTCTTAGCCTCTCTTTCTTCGGGCGTTTTCCTTTTCTTCGCCTTAGTCTTTGGTGCCTCAGGGGTTATGGGCACTTCTTCTTCCTTAGTATCTCTCTCTTTCCTCCCTCTCGTTTTAGCCATTTTAGACTCAAAGAATTTTTTACAGTAGTCGGAAGCAGAAGAGAAATACAAATAGCAAAGAGAAAACAACAAGAAGATGAAGTGAAAAGTAACTTACCGAGGGTTTTGAATAAATAGGGCTTTAGCAAATAAAATCCTAACCAAAAGATTCTGCCCCTAACTAAATAAAAATACCGTTTAATTTTGCATGTAATCATGAATTATTATTAAATTAAAAAACGGTAGAAATTGCCCCGTGGTAAATCTTCCTCACGCTGGCCAATGGCTAGATCAACACTGCGTGACACGTGGAAGCACCAGATGCACCACATGGTTTACCTGTCCACAGAAAAATTAAATACCAAACGGTAAAATTATTTAATTTACAACCAATCCCTTTTATATTCAGACGAAATACTTGATCTTGCCAACAGATTGCCGAAACAAACCACTGAGCAAAGATTTTCTTCTAGAAGAATCTTTGATATGGAAGATTTCAAATTTAAATTTAAACCGCTTAACTCAAATCTCCTTTTTATTTAAAGCTGAATAAATCAGGAAAAATATTTATTAAAACTTAAATCTAAACAGAAATAATAATGAAAAAAATACAAACTAAAATTAAATCTAAACTAAACTAATCAGGTTAAATTAAAAATAAATTAAACTGATAAAAATAAATATACCGAAAATAAATTCCATCGAATTAAAATAAATTAGATAAGATCGGAATAAATCAGATAAAATTCGAACAAACTAAATCTAATTCATAATAATTAAAATTAAAATCAAACCAATCAGCGAAAAATAAAATCACAACAAATCCTAGGGGCTAAAAAAAATATTGCTATACGAAATCCTCCTGCAAAACTCTTGCTCTCTCATTCATCAACCAATTTTAGGGAAGGATACTTCGACTAGAATTTCTCACCCCAATAGTGTTTCACTCGCTGTCCATTAACTTTGAACACTCTCCCATCATTTTCATCCCTCAAAGTAATTGCTCCATGAGGAAAAACTTCAATCACAACAAATGGCCCATACCATTTAGATTTTAGTTTCCGAGGAAACAATTTCAATCTAGAGTTATAAAGCAAAACTCTCTGACCCTTGAAAAACTCCTTGGGTTTTATTTTCTTATCATGCCACTACTTAGTCTTTTCTTTATACATTTTCGCATTTTCGTAAGAAAATTGACGAAACTCATCTAATTCATTAAGCTGCAACATTCTTATTGCCCCTGCACGACTCAGATCAAAATTCAATTTTTTCAAAGCCCAAAACGTTTTATGCTCCAGCTCTAACGGTAAATGACAAGCCTTTCCATATACTAACCTATAGGGAGACATACCTAGAGGAGTCTTATAGGCTGTCCTATAAGCTCAAAGAGCCTCATTTAACCAAAAAGACCAATCTTTCCTAGATGGATGGACTACTTTCTCTAGAATAGATTTAATTTTCCTATTACTAACTTCAGCCTGACCATTTGCTTGTGGGTGATAAGGGGTAGCTATCCTATGCTTAATTCCATACTTAGCTAAAAGCTTAGCTAAAACATTATTAACAAAATGTGTACCCTCATCACTCACTAGAACTCCAGGTGTCCCAAACCGTGCAGAAATGTGCGATTGAAGAAACCTTGACACTGTCTTGGCATCATTCTGATGGCATGCAATGGCCCCCACCCACTTGGACATGTAATCAACTGCCAATAAGATAAAAACATTACCATTAGAAGGGGGAAATGACACCATAAAATCAATACCCCATACATCAAATAACTCCAATTCCAAAATGTAAGTAAGAGGCATTTCATCTCTAGGCCCTAAATTTCCTCTCCTCTGGCAAGGATCACATTGCTTGTAGAACCAATGAGCATCCTTAAATAAGGAAGGCCAGAAGAATCCACAATGCAAAATCCTCATAGCTGTCCTCTGACCGCTGAAATGGCCTCCATATGATGAAGAGTGACATTGCTCCAGGATTTCCTTTGCTTCATGACCTGAAACACACCTACGAATAATACCATCAGAGCATTGCTTATACATAAATGGCTCATCCCAATAGAAAAATTTCGCATCATGCTTAAACTTTTCATCTGCCTCCAATCCATATCAATAGGAGTGACTCCTTTTACCAAAATGTTGGCAATATCAGCATACCAAGGGATATCCTTGATCACCTTTACCTTAACAACAAAGAGCTGTTCATCTGGAAATGAGTTTGAAATGACAGATTACTTCAGTAAAGAAGACGTTGGATCAAGACGAGACAAATGATCTGCAATGACATTTTCTGATCCCTTCTTGTCCTTTATCTCTAAGTCGAATTCCTGCAATAATAAAACCCAACGAATCAATCTAGGCCTAGCATCTTTCTTAGACATTAAGTACCTTATTGCTGCATGATCTGTGAAAACCGTGACTTTGGATCCGACCAAATATTGGCAGAATTTCTCAAAGGCAAACACAACCGCTAACAACTCCTTCTCAGTAGTTGTATAGTTAATTTGTGCCTCATTCAAAACCCTGCTTGCATAATAAATAGGATGAATAAATTTGCCCTGCTTTTGCCCCAACATTGCACCTACTGCAACATTGCTCGCATCACACATTACCTCAAATGGTAAACTCCAATTAGGTACGCAAAGAATGGGGGCTGAGATTAAAGCAACCTTTAAAGTTTCAAAAGCCTTCCTACAATCTACATCAAAGTAAAAAACATGATCAGTACACAACAAGTTACAAAGAGGTTTACTAACTTTGGAAAAATCTTTTATGAACCTTCTATAAAATCCAGCATGACCTAAAAAAATTTGAATCCCTTTGACTGAATCCAGTGGTCCTAATCTCTCAATAACCTCTATTTGTGCTCGATCAACTTCTAGACCCTTCCTTGAAATCTTATGTCTTAACACTATGCCCTCCTTCACCATGAAGTGACATTTCTCCCAATTAAGGACTAGATGGGTATCCTCACATCTCTTTAACACCGTACCTAAATTATCCAAACAATGCTAAAAAGACCCTCCAAAAATTGAAAAATCGTCCATAAATACCTCAACCGTGGACTCAATCATATCAGAAAAAATTGCTAACATACACCTCTGAAATGTTGCTGGGGCATTGCAAATGCCAAAAGGCATTCGCCTAAAGGCAAACGTCCCATAAGGGCAGGTGAAACTGGTTTTTTCCTGATGCTCAGGAGCAATGGTAATCTGGTTATACCCAGAATAACCATCTAAGAAACAGTAGTAGGCTTGAGCAACCAACCTATCCAACATTTGGTCAATAAATGGTAGAGGGAAATGGTCCTTACGGGTGGCTTTGTTAAGCCTCTTGTAACCCATGCAAAGGCTCCAGCCAGTTACTGTCCTGTTTGAGATCAACTCATTGTCCTTATTAGTCACTATCGTGACACCTCCTTTCTTAGGAACACATTGGACAAGGCTTACCTAATTGCTATCGGCAATTGGATAGATAATCCCAACATCCAACCATTTGATCACCTCCTTTTTAACAACCTCTTTCATTGCAGGGTTAAGCCTTCTCTGTTGCTCAATACTCTTAAAGGATCCCTCCTCTAGAGTAATTTTATGCATACAGAAAGACGAGCTAATTCCCTGAATGTCAGCCAATGTCCAACCTATTGCTTTGCGATATTGCTGCAACAACTTTATTAAGGCCTCTTCATCCTCCGACATTAAATCTGATGCAACAATAATGGGCAACGTCTCATCCTCCCCAAGATACACATACATTAGATGATCCGACAAGGGCTTCAAATCTAACGTGGGTGCCTCAACTAGGGATGGCTTAATAGGAGGAGCCTTCCTTTCATCTAAATTTAAAGACTAAAAAACATCCTCACACCTAGACACTTCTTTTTCGCTTTTTCTTTCTAAAGAACAAACTTCTAAATCCTCTACACTAACCTCTCCATGATCTTCCAAATGCTTGTTTGCCAAATCCTGTACTGCTGTCTCAACAATTATGTGCTCCAGAATCCTAATGAAAGAACAATCTTCCACTTCGTCTGGATACTGAAGGTGTACATATTACACATGCGGAAGCAATTGAAGATCGAAAGCACTTAAGACATTCAATTTTACTCCTAAAGCATGCATGTTCTAGAAAAGACAGAATAGTGAGTTTAGAAAACACCAACCTTTGTAGCTCACTTATGTTGAACTCCTTGTGGTGTTTGCCTCTCCTATGCTCCTTGGACAACCTCTAGAGTCTTCCCTACTATACTCCGGGCCAAGAACGACTTGTGGGAGTCTATATAAGATAGGGAATGGGAAGGGAATGCTTGAAGCATCAAGCAATGGAGAAGAATGAGAGATGAGAGAACTTTGAGTCCAAATTCCAGCAGCATAACCTTAAGGAAATGGCTCTCTTATGTTTGAATATGATTCAAACTCCTTTTAAAGACATTCTCCATGCAAAGCCAAGCCTCAAGACACAAGACACATGGTGTATTTGCAAGCTCAAGTGGATTCTAGGTGTACATTACACAAGACATTTAACAATGCATGAGTGAGTTGTCTTTCCACTTTGAATGATCATGCATTAAGTGGATTTCCAACTAAATCCACTAAATTCAAATTGAAATCAAATTTCAAGCTTGCAAATTACCCCCAATTTCAATTCTAAATTGAAATTGATTGCTTGGTAATTAATTTGAAAATTTTCAAATTAATTTTGATATGATTAATCTAATTAATCTTTGTTATCTTGTGCAATTCCATATATATGATTCCTAATACATATATATAGTATTCAAAACACTTTTAAATACTTCATCTCTCATTTTCTAATTTAATTCATAATTAAATTATTGTGTCAAACACAATTTACGATAATACCATTTTTCCCGATTTTGAACGATTCAAAGCTTCCTATCTTTTGTTCTAGGCTTAATTCCGATATGAGCTAGTAGGGGGACCTAATGTACCTATAGATCATGGGCTCCAACGATTCGAGGCTAACCGACTAATCTCATTGTCCAAGCTAGCCAACATTTGTTAACTATCGGGACACTCCACTATAGCCCGATAGTTGCACTCCCCTCACTATAGATATATTTCCGTCCACTTGATTTAACCATGATTAGTAAGTCGATCCTTCACAGGTTGTTCGTAGCTATAGCTAGGTCAATAAGCCGTTTTACCCCTATAGTACTTCTAGTTCCTTAAGTCCCACTGATCCTCTAATGAACAATTGGTTTATGGTCCAACCAATAAACCGAGTCCCTCTCGGGCCAATGAGAGGACGAGATCCCTTTGTTCAAGCCCCGGAGTCAGCACTTAAGGGAACAACCTCTCTACTATCCCTTATTCGGGTAGGAGTGAATTCCTTCTTGCACGACTATGTCCCCAGCTATCTACCCGTTCCTATCCCTGAAATGGGAGGCTTATTGAGTCGGCGATACTGAGCCACTCTCACCTATGCAGATCTAAGGATAAGCCCAAATAAACAGGAGTTCATAGTTAGCTCAGGATTAAGATCGAGTTACCTAGGTCATCACATGAAATAGTCAGTCTCGTCAGTAAACGGTGTTATAAAGCGAGAGCGACTTATTTCTCGGTCCTGGTCTTATGCAAACTCATTGCATAGGATGCCCCCACTCGCATGTCTCTACATGGACGATTTAGGATCACATCGTCTATACCATCTATAAAGTGGGTCGCGTCTCATAGTGTCTCCAGAATAAGGTACCCAACCCTATTCCTATACTATAGACCGTTTTGGCTATTACTTAAGCTTGATCCACTTTTATGTCTCTACATAAAGCTCAAGTGTTCATCCTATAGCCATGGATCTTAGTTTATTGGATTTGGGTTATTATATGTGCAATTTAATTTATTGAGTAATGAATTTTACTGAATCAATCTCGATAACACCTTTATCGAATAAGTATATAATTCGTTTAACATTCACTATCTACGAGTTTTAGGGCACCAATCCCAACAGATACTTGATAACTGCCCAAAAGGTAGTTATTTAGGCCTCATTTATATAAGGATTTGTGTGTCTTTAATGCTTAATAGGGTTGGTTTTAGAGAGATATTACATGATTTAACCCATTTGGAAGAATGGAAGCATTGGAAATCACTTTGTGCAGATTATGCTGCTGAGCGGCTGGAAGGAGCAAATTTTATGTTGCAGCAAAACTGGGAGCAGAAACTGCCACATCACAGCTCGTTAGCCAACTTCATGAACCGACTTCTATTGAGATATTTTCGGGATAAAGGATCAAGGAGAGCCTTACACGTGTCCTAGTTGACCTAATTCAAGCCTCTCATCCTTCTATAAAAGGAAGTAGCCGTCAAAGTCAAAAGCATTCCATGTTTTTCCCTTGGAAGCCGAATAGTATAGGGAGATTGAAGATCATCAAAAACACCATCAACCGCAAGCTGATTAGGAAGTTTACCTTCTTTATTAACTTGTAGTGATGGACATGCATACTCAGATTGTAATTCGTATTCCTATGCTTATTATGAACTAAGTAGCTTAAGGTGTTGGTTAGGAATAATGTGATTACTGTGCTTCATCTCTAGTAATAAATTGACTATTGCATTTTGGTTAATTGTTGTGCTTATTCTTATTTTATGCCCGCCTGGCCAGCCGATATGGATAGCTCTCTCTAGTTTCAGGGATGATTTAGAGAGTGTGTGGCAATTCTCCACATTACGATCATTGTGTATTGGTGAACGCCAGTGACTGAGCTAGGGATAGCCAGTTGCCTAGTGCCTGATCGGTCGCACTTCATTGGGGTTGAAACACATCCCAAAAGATTCAGAGTTCCGGGAGGAATCCGCTAAGAATACTGCGGGAAATGCACGATCAATAATATTGCTAGAGCATATTTTATAACAATCACTAAAACATAACCAGCGCTTGTCTTTAATCTGTCTATCTATTTGTTTACTCGTTGTTCTGTCATTTATTTTGCTTCAGCATAATTCCGATAAAACCCAATCATTTTTATTATCTTCGAAACCATTAAACAGTTACACAAAAATAGGTAGAGTGGAAACTCATTCAGACCTTGGATTGATAATATTACTTGTTGCAGACTGTGTATACTTGCACAGGAATTCTAGAGTATTTTATACTATATTTTTACTCACTCTAGGAACCCAACAAGTTTTTGGCGCCGTTGCCGGGGACTTGAATAAGTTTTTATCTGATCTGTTTTGTGTATGTGTTTTAGTGGTTTGGTGCTAGAACTTTTTGATTGTTTCTTTTGTTTTTGCAGGTGTGATTTTGGTGCATGAGCGATCCGCCTGGGGTACGGTTTGAGCTTGATCCAGAAATTGAAAGGACATTTAGGAACAGAAGGAGGGAGCAGCGCAGAAACCAGATGGAGAACGTGCCGCAACTCCCGCAGGTTTCTGAAGGTCCAGTAGCAGTGAACCCCCAGCAGAATTCGTTGCTGCAGCAAAACCCACTGTTTGAGAAGAATGAGCAGAGAAATAATCAGGCTGAGAATCCTATCTGTATAGCAAACGATAGGACCAGAGCCAGTCGAGCATATGCTGTCCCGATGTTTAATGAGTTGAATCCAGGGATTGCACGTCCCCAAATCCAAGCGGCGAATTTTGAAATGAAACCGGTAATGTTTCAGATGTTGCAAACCGTGGGGCAATTCCATGGTTTGTCATCTGAAGACCCTCATTTACATCTTAAGTCTTTTCTAGGAGTTAGTGATTCTTTTGTAATTCAAGGAGTGCCGAGAGATGCTCTTAGATTAACTTTGTTCCCGTATTCTCTTAGAGATGGAGCAAAATCATGGTTAAACTCTTTTGCTCCAGGATCAATTAGGACATGGGATGAGTTAGCTGAAAAAATTTTGAGTAAATATTTCCCACCTAATAGAAATGCTAAATTAAGGAGTGAAATAGTAGGGTTTAGGCAACTTGAAGATGAGACTTTTAGTGAGGCTTGGGAGAGGTTTAAGGAGCTTTTGCGAAAGTGTCCCCACCATGGGTTACCTCATTGTATTCAAATGGAAACATTTTACAATGGTTTAAATGGAGTAACCCAAGGTATGGTCGATGCTTCGGCTGGAGGGGCCCTTTTGGCAAAAACTTTTGATGAAGCCTATGAAATTCTAGAAAGAATATCTATTAATAGTTGTCAGTGGTCGGATGTTAGAGGCACAAATAAAAAGGTTAAGAGTGTGTTAGAGGTTGATGGTGTGTCCACCATTAGGGTCGATCTTGCTATGATTGCTAACGCTCTTAAGAATGTGACAGTGATTAGTCATCAGCAGCCACCAGCTATGGAGCCTGCAGCAGTGGTGAACCAAGTCACGGACGAAGCATGCGTCTATTGTGGTGAAGATCACAACTACGAGTTTTGCCCTAGCAATCCAGCTTCTGTGTTTTTTGTAGGTAATAAGAGGAACAACCCTTATTCTAACTTCTATAATCCAGGTTGGCGCAACCACCCCAACATCTCATGGGGAGGTCAAGGAAATAACGTACAAGCGCAACAAAAGGTGAACCAGTCGGGATTTGCTAAAGCGCAGGTAATGCCCCAGCAAAATAAGGCGGCTTTGCCCCAGCAAAATTCGGGAAATTCTCTCGAGGCAATGATGAAAGAATTTATGGCTCGCACAGACACCGCAATTCAAAGTAATCAAACTTCGATGAGGGCCCTGGAATTGCAAGTGGGTCAGCTAGCTAATGAGCTAAAGGCGAGGCCTCAAGGGAAACTTCCTTCAGATACTGAACACCCTCGAAGGGAAGGTAAGGAGCAGGTAAAGGCAGTAACTCTTAGGAGTGGTAAGCCATTAGAAGAGTCTAGAAAGACCCAGGATTTAAATAGTAATAGTGATAATATTGTTGTTATTGAAAAAGAGTTGGAGTCTGGTCAGGGTGCTGGAGGCAGCAAAGAAAATGCTGGAGCATCTGGTTCTGTGCCAGATGTAGAACCACCATATTTGCCGCCCCCACCTTATGTACCACCTCTACCTTTTCCACAAAGGCAAAAGCCTAAGAATCAGGATGGTCAATTTAAAAAGTTTTTAGAGATTCTTAAACAGTTGCATATAAATATCCCTTTAGTAGAAGCTATTGAGCAAATGCCTAATTATGCTAAATTTCTTAAGGATATTTTGACTAAAAAGAAAAGGTTAGGTGAGTTCGAAACTGTATCTCTTACTGAGGAGTGTAGTGTTATTCTTAAGAATGGGCTACCCCCCAAGGCTAAGGATCCAGGGTCATTTACTATACCTGTGTCTATAGGTGGAAAGGAATTAGGTAGAGCACTCTGTGATTTAGGTGCAAGCATTAACCTTATGCCTCTTTCGGTCTATCGGAAGTTAGGTATTGGTGAAGCTAGGCCTACCACAGTTACACTCCAATTAGCTGATAGGTCTATCACATATCCAGAGGTTAAAATTGAGGATGTCTTAGTAAAAGTTGATAAATTCATATTTCCTGTTGATTTTATTATTTTAGACTATGAGGCTGATAAAGATGTCCCAATTATTCTAGGTCGTCCATTTTTGGCTACTGGTAGGGCATTAATAGATGTTCAAAAAGGAGAATTAACAATGAGAGTATGTAATGAGGAAGTGAAATTTAATGTGTTTAAAGCCATGAAATATCCAGATGAAATGGAGGATTGCTCCTTCATCAGGATTCTGGAGAGCACAGTTATTGAGCCAGCAATACAGGATTCGGTTGATAAGCATTCAGAAAAGTATGGAGAGGTTAGTATAGAAGATTTTGAGTTTTGTTCTTTAGATAGAAAAAATGAAAAAGAATTGTTTAGATGTGAGGATGTTTGTGAGTCTTTAGAGTTAGATCAAAGAAAGGCTCCCCCAATTAAGCCATCCCTAATTGAGGCACCCACTTTAGATTTGAAACCTTTACCGGATCATCTAAAGTATGTGTATCTTGGGGAGAGTGATACGTTGCCCATTATTGTTGCATCAGATTTAATGCCGGAGCATGAGGAGGCCTTAATAAAATTGCTGCAGCAATTCCGCAAAGCTATAGGTTGGACATTGGCTGATATTCAAGGGATTAGCCCATCTTTTTGTATGCACAAAATCACTCTAGAGGAGGGATCCTTTAGGAGTATTGAGCAACAAAGAAGGCTTAACCCTGCAATGAAAGAGGTTGTTAAAAAGGAGGTAATTAAATGGTTGGATGTTGGGATCATTTATCCAATTGTCGATAGCAATTGGGTAAGCCCTGTCCAATGTGTTCCTAAGAAAGGAGGTGTCACTGTGGTGAGCAATAAAGATAATGAGCTGATTCCAACCAGGACAGTAACTGGCTGGAGGGTTTGTATGGATTACAGAAGGCTTAATAAAGCCACCCGAAAGGATCATTTCCCTCTACCATTTATCAACCAGATGTTGGATCGATTGGCTGGTCAGGCCTATTGCTGTTTCTTGGATGGTTATTCTGGGTATAACCAGATTACTATTGCTCCTGAAGATCAGGAAAAAACCACTTTCACCTGCCCTTATGGGACATTCGCTTTTAGGAGAATGTTTTTCGGCCTTTGCAATGCTCCAGCAACATTTCAGCGGTGTATGCTAGCAATTTTTTCTGATATGATTGAGTCCACTGTTGAAGTCTTTATGGACGATTTTTCAGTTTTTGGAGGGTCTTTTCAGAGTTGTTTAGATAATTTAGGAAAGGTATTAAAAAGATGTGAGGATACCCATCTAGTTCTTAATTGGGAGAAGTGCCACTTCATGGTGAAGGAGGGCATAGTGTTAGGTCATAGGATTTCTAAAAATGGTCTAGAAGTTGATAGAGCAAAAGTTGAGGTTATCGAAAGACTAGAGCCACCGAATTCAGTGAAGGGAATTCGGAGTTTCTTAGGGCATGCTGGATTTTATAGGAGGTTCATAAAGGATTTTTCCAAAATCAGTAAACCTCTTTGTAACTTATTGTGCACTGATCATGTTTTTGACTTTAATGCAGATTGTAGGAAGGCTTTTGAAACATTAAAGGCTGCTTTAATCTCAGCACCCATTCTCTGCGCGCATAATTGGAATTTACCCTTCGAGGTAATGTGTGATGCGAGTGATGCTGCGTTACGAGCGATGCTGGGGCAAAAGCAGGGCAAATTTATTCATCCTATATATTATGCAAGCAAGGTTTTAAATGAAGCACAGGTCAACTACACAACTACTGAAAAGGAGTTGTTAGCTGTTGTGTTTGCTTTTGAGAAATTTCGGCCATATTTGGTTGGATCTAAAGTCACGGTGTTCACGGATCATGCAGCCATAAGGTATTTAATGTCTAAGAAGGATGCAAAGCCGAGACTAATTCGTTGGATTTTATTACTGCAGGAATTTGACTTGGAGATAAAGGACAAGAAGGGATCAGAGAATGTCGTTGCAGATCATTTATCTCGTCTTGATCCATCATCATTTTTGCTGGAGCAATCTGCCATTTCCGATTCTTTTCCAAATGAGCAGCTTTTTGCTGTTCAGGTAAAGGTAGTCAGGGATGTCCCTTGGTATGCTGATATTGCCAACTTTTTAGTAAAGGGAGTCACCCCTATTGATATGGATTGGAGGAAGAAGAAAAAGTTTAAGCATGATGCGAAAATTTTCTTTTGGGATGAGCCGTTTATGTATAAGCAATGCTCTGACGGTATTATTCGTAGGTGTGTTTCAGGTGCTGAAGCAAAAGAAATCCTGGAGCAATGTCACTCTTCGCCGTATGGAGGTCATTTCAGCGGATAGAGGACGGCTATGAGGATTTTGCATTGCGGATTTTTCTGGCTTACGTTATTTAAGGATGCCCATTGGGTCTACAAGCAATGTGACGCTTGCCAAAGGAGAGGAAATTTGGGGCCTAGAGATGAAATGCCTCTTACTTACATTTTAGAAGTTGAATTATTTGATGTATGGGGTATTGACTTTATGGGACCATTTCCCCCTTCTAATGGCAATGTTTTTATCTTATTAGCAGTTGATTATGTGTCCAAGTGGGTGGAGGCCATTGCATGCCATCAAAGTGATGCCAAGACAGTAGCAAGGTTTCTTCAATCGCACATCTTTGCGCGGTTTGGGACACCTAGGGCTCTAGTGAGTGATGAGGGTACACATTTTGTTAATAATATCTTAACTAAGCTTTTAGCTAAGTATGGGATTAAGCATATGATAGCTACCCCTTATCACCCACAAGCAAATGGTCAAGCTGAAATTAGTAATAGGGAAATTAAAGCTATTTTAGAGAAAGTAGTCCATCCATCTAGAAAGGATTGGTCCTTTAGGTTGGATGAGGCTCTTTGGGCTTATAGGACAGCTTATAAGACTCCTCTAGGTATGTCTCCCTATAGGTTAGTATACGGGAAAGCTTGTCATTTACCATTAGAGCTTGAGCATAAAACATTTTGGGCTTTGAAAAAGTTAAATTTTGATCTGAGTCGTGCAGGAGCAATAAGAATGCTGCAGCTTAATGAGTTAGAAGAATTTCGCCAATTCTCTTATGAGAATGCGAAGATGTATAAGGAAAAGACTAAGCTGTGGCATGACAAGAAAATAAAATCTAAAGAATTTGTCAAGGGTCAGAAAGTTTTGCTTTATAATTCTAGATTAAAATTATTTCCTGGAAAATTAAAATCTAAATGGTCAGGACCTTTTATTGTGGTTGAAGTTTTTTCCAATGGAGCAATTACTTTGCAGGATGAAAAAGATGGGAGATTGTTCAAGGTAAATGGACAGCGTGTGAAAAATTATTGGGGTGAGGAATTTCAGTCGAAATATCCTTCCCTAAGGTTGGTCGATGTTTGAAAGAGCAGGATTTTTGCGGGAGCATTTCACAGAGCAAAATTTTGAGCTCCCAGGATTTGAATTGATTTTATTTTTCGCTAATTTGATTTTATTTTTCGGTTAGATTAGATCTAAATTTGCATGGTTTATCAGAGTTTATCTTTTAAGTATTTTTATATTTTTGGTAGGTTAGATTTGATCTATTTTGATTTGATTTGATTTTCGGGTTCTTTATTTAATTATCTTGCAATTATCTTTTAGTTAGTTAGATTTTATTTTATCTAGATTTTATTTTCGGTTATTTAAATTCTAGTTTTAATTAATAGAGATTTTCTCTAAGTTATTCAGCTTCTTTTGAGAACAACAAGTTAAGTTTGCTTTGATTGGTTTAATTTGAAAGGATTTGATTTGTCTATTTTAAAATTCAAATTCCGTATCTAAGATTCTTCAGGTTCGGCGGATTGTTGCGGCAAGGATATTGCTGAAGCAAAATATCCCGAGTAAAAAGGGTTTCCGTTGGAATTTATTATTGTTACCGTTAGATTTAGCTTTGAATTCTCGCAGGTAAATGTGCGTGCATCATCTGATGAGGCCACGTGGCGCAGGGTAATTATCCAACAGCTTCAATGATGACAGTACATCAATTTTACCATGGGCGTTTGGAATCCGCAATTTTACCGTTGGTAATTTTTGAATTTCAGGTTTGCATTTTTAATTACAACGGTAATAATAGTTATGGCAGGGCAAATCTTTTCGGTTAGGATTCTCTTTTGCTGGAGCCTTATTTATTTGCAACTGCTGGTAAGTCTTCGTTCTACTTCGTCTTCTTGATTCTATCTTGCCATCTACATTCTTTCTTTCTCCTTTTCATTCTTTGCAAAACCCTTTGAGTTATCCATGGCCAAAACAAGAGCGAGGAAAGAAAGAGAGAGAGAGAGTGAAGAGGAAATACCCATTACCCCCGAAGTTCCGAAGGTGAAAACTAAGAAGAAAAGAACACCGGAGGAGAAAGAAGCTAAAAGAAGAAGGCGACAACAGAGGGCGGAAGAACAGGAAAAAGCGACAGAGGATGAGGCTGCTGCAGTGGTTGAAGAAAACCTGGAAAAACCGCAAGAACATACCCTAGGAGAGGCTGATCAGAGACTTGCGGATACAGATACGGCTCTAGAAGATATGATCATGACTGATAAGGGAATCATTGACACACCTAATCTGGTGCGGCTTCAGCGTATGCAAGAGGTTCGCCAGGGTGGGCTTGTGTATGGCGTCAATCAAATCCTAGAACAATTGTCAGTGTTGACCAGTAGGTTAGAGTTTGCTGAAAGGCAAGCTCAGACCTACTGGACTTATGCTAAAAGGAGAGATGATGCGCTCAGGGGGGCCTTGCAAACCAATTTCTCAACACCGTATCCGGCCTTTCCAATGTTTCCCGATGATTTGTTTAATCTTTGGATACCACCCCCGCCTGTTGAACGAGAAGAGGATGTTGATGAGGAGCAGGGTCAGGAAGATTGACTGATGGGATGACCTGGAGCGAGCATTACTTTTGTTTTTCCATTTTTGTTTGCTCGCGCATATTGACCCTGCTCACTGTTATAACTGCTTATCTTGTTTCTTTCTAATCTTTTTAATTTTTACTTTGAAAAAAAATATCTGTTTTATAATACTTTTCTATGATTTTAATGAAATTTCTGAATGTTTCTATTCCATGAGCACTGACTGGCTCTAACTTAACTATTTTCTTCTGAATTTTTGATGCTTGGACTGATTACGCTTAGTTAGATCAAGGTATTCTGATCTCCATAAACCTTTTGCTTGAGCATTTCTTCTAGCCTGGACTGTTGCTGCGGCAGGAAGATTTTTTACGGTAGTATTGACTTATATGATCCACTTTAAGCTTAATCCTAGTCCCATGTTTAGTTTAAAAATTCAGATAGAAAAATTTAAGTTTGGGGGTATAATTGCTTAATTAATGATTCATTGAGGACAATGAATAATTCAAGTTTGGGGGACTTTTTGCTACTCCAATTATTTTGCTCGAGCATTCCTCTCCTTCAAAATTAAAATTTGCTAGGTTATTGAGTAACCGGGGACATTTGTGATACCCACAGTTTGTCTTCGCGTCAAAAGATGACCTAGGAAATGTAAAAAATGATGAGAAAAATTATTTGCTGAAGAATTATTTGTTGAAGATTTTGCTGAAAAAATTGACAGAGCAAAAGTTTTGAGGGATTAATGATGATCCAGCAGTTTTTCTGTCTCCCAGAACTTGGGTGAGCTTCATCACAAAATGTCGCCATTCTGAGGGGCAAGAGATGGAACAACTAAGGATTTTTGAGCTTTATAATGAGTATTAAGTCTAGTTGGTGATGAGCTTGAGGCAAGGGTATACTGCACCATAAAGTGGGTCATCTCGTGCTTAAGAGCTTATGACTGTAAGGCTGCTTTAAGTCTGATAAATAATGATATAAATGTTGGGTCTTATGCCCTAAAACTCGTAGATAGTAAATGTACATTTGACCGAACATTAATAAAATGATGTATTATTCAATGTTTGTATTATATCTTGTCTTGTTAACCCTAATCCAATAAACTAAACATCCATGGCTAATAGAATGAGGCTTGAACTAGTATGTAGGGACATACGGGGATTAATGTTCAAGTTTTAGCCTAAAGGGTCTGTAGTATAGGGATAAGGCTGGGTACCTTATCCTGGTGACACTATGGATACGGCCCGCTTTGTATATTGATACAAACGTATTGATCCAACGCGTTCATGTGGTTGACATGCGAGTGGGGGTATCCTGTGCAATGAGTTTGCACAAAGACCGGACTGCGAAATAGTTAACCACTAACTCTAACACCGTTAGTTAGCTCGGTTTCTATTTCACTAGGATGACCTAGGCAACTTGGCCTTAATCCTGAGTGGATTATGGACTCCTGTCCATGAGGGATTGTCCTTTGATTTGTACGGGTGAGAGTGGCCAGTTCGCCGACTCAATAAGCCTACCATTTTGGGGACAAGACCGAGTGGGGAGCTGGGAACGTAGTCTTACAAGATGGAATTCACTCCTTCCTGATATGAGGGTAAGTAGAGGTGTGTTCCCTTAAGTGGTGTCTCCGGGTCTTGAACAATGGGCCCTACCCTCTTTATGGCACGAGAGGGTTTTCTGTTCGATGGTTGGACCACAAACAGGTTGTTCATTAGAGGAGCACTGGTACTTAAGGACCAAGAGGTAGCCCAGGGGTAAAACGGTAATTTGACCTAGCTGGGGTACGAATACACGTGAAGGGCTAACTTGCTGTTGATGGTCAATATCCGTGGACACAGAAATATGTCTGCAGTGAGAAGAGTGCAGCTGTGGTTCTTTAGTGGAGTGAACCACAGTTAACGAATATTGATTAACTTGGTTAATGAGTTTAACCAACTAATCTCATATCGTTGGAGCTTCTGATCTGTAGGTCCATTAGGTCCCACCGGTAGCTCATTTAGGGCGTTGAGGTAAAATTCTAAGGATGGATTAAATATTCGAAGGTGTTCGAATATTATTCTAAAATATGAATTTGGTTCATATTAAAACTATAGGTTATAATTAATATGCATTGGATGTATATTAATACTATAGTTTTGAGAGAGAAAATAGTAATTGAATATGTGATGTTCAATTTTATTTTAATATTTATTAATTAATTTCGAATTAATTAATTGATTTAGTTTAATTAAATTTGATTTAATTAAACTATAAGATAAGAGGGATATTAATTTAAATAGGATTTAAATTAATGTTATTTTAATTAATTTAGATTAATTAAAATACAATACAATTAATTGTAATTTAAAATTATGATTTTAAAATTATTATTAATTAAAAATATTAAAAATATCAGATAACTGATATTTCAGTTATCTGATATTATGGTTTTTTTTTAAGGAGACGTGGTTAAGTGTACAGTTAGCAAAAATCACTCTGGCGCTCACGTCTCTCTCCCTCTATCTCGCTCTCTCTGTTTTTGGTTTTCTTTGAGAAATCAGAGTGTGGTTTCCCAGAAGAAATCCTTAGAATTTTTTGAGTTTCCACAAGCTCTCAGCGTGTATCCCTTTGAGAATACTGGTGAAACCTTGTGGTGGTGTTCGTGGTATTTTTTCCAGCGAAAACAAGGATTCCAAGTTGCTGTTTTGGGAGCAATTCAGAGAAATTTTGGTGAAACGATCAAGAATTTCTACAAAGGTAACTGTATCTCGGCCTTAGATCAATAGGATCTTTTTATGTAAATTAGATCTATGTGATAAGGGCTGTTTTTAGCATGTTTTATAAACTATTTCCAGCATGTTTAAACTTGTTAAATTGCTGAATTTTGCCCAATGTATTGGTATTTTGTTCTTAAATTAACCCGGGGTTAAAGGTTCTGTTTGTTTTTCCGCTGCGCAAGGGCTTTCATCCCTTCAATTGGTATCAGAGCCAACTCTGGGTTTTAATTTAGGAATTAAAATTTGCGTTGGTTTTAGGTGGGATTTGCATTATGAATGTTTAATTTTGCGATAAACTGTTTAGGTTTAATTGGCCTTAGAATTTATGATTTTTGATGCGATCAAATGTAAAGGCCTCTGCGTTTTTGGGCATTAAATCATAAATATCGAGTCTGTACAGTCCGGGTCATGTTTCGGCTTGAAAATCGATGAAGATCGCAGAAGAAATTGATGAATTTCGCCAAGAACAGCCGTTGTTCTGCCCAGGAAACAGCTCCAGACGCAACAGCGTCGGGACGCTAGGCATTGTACGTCTCGACGCTGTCGCGATTCCACGCTCCAGACGGTTGAAATCGCGCCAGCGTCGGGACGCTTTCTTCGCAGCGTCTCGACGCTGTCACGATTTCGTGCGGCGCCAGGATTTTCGCGAGAACGTGAGTGGTGCCCTAATATGGTCGGTCCGGTTCGTGCGGTTTAGGTCAGCTGGGACCGGTTCGGTCCGGTTTGACCCGTTTTGGGTGCGGTTCGAGTTTTTCAAGTCCGGTTCGAAGTGGTTCGGGTCGGTTCAAGGCTTGTAGACCGGATTTGGAGCTGCAGAATTTTGTAATAGGATAGATTTATTGCTTTATTAGTGTAATTTTGCTTTAATCTATCCTAGGGGCCAATTAAATCGGTTTATTCGCTGTTTAAATGCTTTATGGATGTCATTTAAATTTAATCCCACCTTAGGATATAAAGCATGCTCATGCATTTATGTATGTTATAATTAGATTATAATATATGTTTGAAATGCATGGTTTGATTTTCATGATTTATTTAATATATAGTAGAGTTATATTAAAGTCATGAAAATGGAAAAGTATGATGCATGCAACTACATAGTTTTAATATAAGAGTTATATTAAAAATTATTTGTTTGCAGCATGCTAAGTTGATTTTTCATTATTGGCTATAATAAAGTTGTTTATTATTTAAATAGAAATCAAATTGCATTGAGCATGATACATCCATAGATTAATATAAGGGTTATATTAATTATCATGCAATGCATAGTTCTATAGTTTAAAACTTCATTAACTTGAATATGATTGTTAATTGTTTTAAAAAACTATAGTATGCATGATTATAGGGCTAATCATTATAAAATTTTGAAATAGTTTAAAATTTTATGATTAGAAACCGTCAATCTATAATCAATATATGCATGTTCACATAGGATCTTAGGTTAAAATAAAATTAATTTTAATGGGTTAAAATTAATTAGACCTAAGATCATTTTCTAATAGGATTAGAAGATCTTACTTAGTTTTAAAATAGTTTTAATGAACTAAGTAGGACGAACATTCCTAAGATTATAAGGGAACTCTACCAGTGAAGTTCTGTCTAAGGATTGGAGGTATTTAAGTTGACGGTAAACGGAACACCTCCTACCTGGGAACTGATCTGGAATACCGGAGTTGAATTAATCTCAGGTTAATGTTAGAATAATGTCGCTTGGTTATATTAAATTGGTTTAATACACCTAGACATTAGGTCTTATTTTAATAGTTATAATAGGACTAGACTTAGATAAATGACTTAGCCGGATTTATCTAGGTTTAATCAAACCCTAAAATTAATAATCAGTTACTTTAGTGGGAGGAAAATTACAAAACTTAATTTAAATTGAGTTTTGCTCCTACGTCCCCGTGACGTTCACACCGTGAGATCCATGCTCGGCTTTGTGTCGTTTTAGCGCGGCCTCCCTTCGGAGAGTGTTTGCATGGGTCAATACCAAGGTGAATGGGGAAAGTGACTATAGTAAGTGGGAGCGGGACACGTGTCAACGTATCCTTCGGTCTCCAACCCTAGGTCATAACGTGAGATTCCTATGATCCGCCTGCGTGTTGTCTCGACGCAACCACCCCTTCGGAGGGCCTGATCATAGGATTCGGAACACCGTGAACTCCTTAACAGGATAGGATCACTTAGGCTAATTACCAACAGTTGTCTTTCCTAACGGTAGCCTGTTGGTGCGTGCCTCTGGGATCTGAAAGTGGGAGGGTTACACTTACGGGGAGGAGTTAATTTGTTAACAAATCCTTGACCGAACAACGGTGGTTAATATCTAATGGAATATGAGTTATTCTGGTATTAGAAATTGACTGAGAAGAGTCTCATTTTAGAGGAGGAACAACTGATCACCCTTCGGTGGCTGTTCTTCTAAACCTCTAAAGCATCGTTGCGAAACACAATCATAGTTTTATTAGGGTTCTTTGATTGTTTGTTTGCAAAATTGATTGGATGTATGCAATTGTTTGTATTGCTTGTGTGATGGGTTAAGGCAAAGATAACTAATACGGTCACTTGTTTGTTTTTCGGCAATGTCTTCCTCTATAATATCCCTGCTTAAAAATGAACAACTTACCGGCGAGAATTTTCCACAATGGAAATCAAACCTCAATACAATACTCGTGGTTTAGGACTTAAGATTTGTCTTAACGGAGGAGTGTCCTCTCGTTCCCCCTCGCACTGCCTCTCAGGCAGTTAAGGACGCCTACGAACGCTGGACCAAGGCTAATGAAAAGGTCAAGGTCTATATTTTGGTCAGCTTGTCTGAAGTGTTGGCCAAGCGTTACGAAAACGTGGCAACTGCCAGGGAAATTATGAATTCCCTGCAGGAGATGTTTGGACTTCTGTCCTACCAGCTCCACCACGACGCCTTGAAGAACGTCTTCAATGCCAAGATGCTGGAAGGTCAATCTGTTCGGGAACATGTCCTGGACATGATTAACCAGTTCAACATAGCTGAGGCAAATGGCGGGGTTGTCTGCGAGCGCAGTCAGGTAGCGTTCATCCTTCACTCGCTCCCGGCGAGCTATCTGTCTTTCAGGACGAACGCGAGCATGAATAAGATTCAGTTCAACCTGACTACCCTCCTCTCGGAGTTACAGATTTACAAGTCCCTGCAAAAGAGCAAGGGAAAGAATGTGGTGAAAGGAGAGGCCAATGTGGCCCATTCCAAGAAGAAGTTCCTGAAGGGTTCATCCTCAGGGACTAAATCTGTACCCCAGGCTTCTTCATCGAAGCAGATCCAAAAGAGGAAGGGAGACAAGGGGAAGGCTCCTGCACAGGCTGTGCAAGGGAAGGGGAAGGCCAAAGTCGTGGCCGACAAAGGCAGATGCTTCCACTGCAATGCAGATGGTCACTGGAAGCGCAACTGTCCCCGCTACCTTGCTGAGAAGAGAAGAGAAAAAGAAGGTAAATTTGATTTACTTGTGTTAGAGACTTGTCTCGTTGAACATGATGAGTTTGCCTGGATACTGGATTCGGGAGCCATTAATCATGTTTGTTCTTCTTTTCAGGGAAATAATTTCCAGCAGCTGGCAGAGAGTGAAATGACGCTCAAGGTCGGAACGGGAGACGTCGTTTCAGCTCGTGCAGTGGGAGCTGCAAAATTATTCTTTAGAAATAGGTTTTTAATTTTAGAGGACTTGTACTTGGTTCCTAGAATTAAAAGGAACCTAATTTCTGTTTCAGCTTTGTTAGAACAATGTTATACTATTTCCTTCTTGCTTAATGAAGCTTTAATTTCAAAGAATGGAATTTACATATGTTCAGCTAAGCGTGAGAATAATTTGTTTGTGTTAAGATCAAATGATGCTAAGGCCATTTTAAGTCATGAAATGTTTAAAACGGCCGAAACGCAAAACAAAAGGCAAAAAGTTTCTCCTTTAAGTAACAACACGTATCTTTGGCATCTTCGCCTTGGTCATATTAACATCGATCGGATCGATCGTTTGGTTAAAATTGGGCTTCTAAGTGACATAGAAGATACATTTTTACCACCCTGTGAATCGTGTCTCGAGGGTAAAATGACCAAGAGGCCTTTTACTGGAAAAGGTTACAGGGCCAAAGAACCACTTGAACTAATACATTCGGATCTTTGTGGTCCTATGAATGTAAAGGCTCGAGGTGGTTTTAAATATTTCATCTCTTTCATAGATGATTATTCACGATACGGTTACTTGTACCTAATGGGCCATAAGTCTGAGGCTCTTGAAAAGTTCAAGGAGTTTAAGGCTGAGGTAGAAAACTTATTAGGTAAAACAATTATAACACTTCGATCAGATCGAGGTGGAGAGTATTTAGATCAGCGATTCCAGGACTATATGATAGAACATGGAATCCAATCACAACTCTCAGCACCTGGTACACCTCAGCAAAATGGTGTATCAGAAAGGAGAAACAGAACCTTATTAGACATGGTTCGATCTATGATGAGCTATGCTCAGTTGCCTAGCTCGTTTTGGGGGTATGCAGTAGAGACTGCAGTACATATTCTTAACAGTGTTCCCTCAAAAAGTGTTTCTGAAACTCCTTTTGAGTTATGGAGAGGGCGTAAACCTAGTTTGCGTTACTTTCGAATCTGGGGTTGTCCTGCACATGTGTTAGTGACAAATCCTAAGAAATTGGAATCACGTACGAGAATATGCCAATTTGTTGGGTACCCGAAAGAAACGAGAGGTGGTCTTTTCTATGACCCTCAAGATAATAAAGTATTTGTATCGACAAATGCAACTTTCTTGGAGGAAGACCACATACGAGATCATCGACCACGAAGTAAGTTAGTATTAGGAGAAGCTACAGAAGGATCAACAAGGGTTGTTGATGAACCTGGTCCTTCAACAAGAGTTGTTGGAGAATGCAGTTCTTCTCGTCAATCTAGTCCTCCTCACGTAGTGGGAGAGCTTCGACGCAGTGGGAGGGTTGTGATACAACCTAACCGCTACTTGGGTTTAACAGAAACACAAGTAGTCATACCTGATGACGGCGTAGAAGATCCATTGTCTTATCGTCAGGCAATGAATGATGTAGATAAGGACGAGTGGGCCAAAGCCATGGACCTTGAGATGGAGTCCATGTACTTCAATCAAGTTTGGGAACTTGTAGATCTACCTGAAGGGGTCAAACCCATTGGGTGTAAATGGATCTATAAGAGAAAAAGAGATGCTGCTGGGAAAGTACAGACTTTCAAAGCAAGACTTGTAGCAAAGGGTTATACCCAACGAGAAGGAGTGGACTATGAAGAAACTTTTTCTCCCGTTGCTATGCTAAAGTCCATAAGAATCCTCTTATCCATTGCCACATTTTATGATTATGAAATTTGGCAAATGGATGTCAAGACAGCTTTTCTGAATGGCAATCTTGACGAGAGTATTTTTATGTCTCAACCCGAGGGGTTCATATCCCAAGGTCATGAGCAAAAGGTTTGCAAACTGAATCGATCCATTTATGGGTTGAAACAGGCTTCTAGATCTTGGAATATTAGATTTGATATTGCGATCAAATCTTTTGGTTTTGACCAGAATGTTGATGAGCCTTGTGTATACAAGAAGATCAACAAGAATAAAGTAGCTTTCCTCGTACTCTATGTAGACGACATCCTACTCATTGGGAATGATGTAGGGTATCTGTCTGACGTAAAAGAATGGCTAGCAGCTCAATTCCAAATGAAAGATTTGGGTGAGGCCCAATATGTTCTTGGGATCCAGATTATTCGGGATAGAAAGAACAAATCGCTAGCTCTGTCTCAGGCAACGTATATCGACAAGATGTTGGCTCGATATTCGATGCAGAATTCCAAGAAGGGATTGTTGCCTTTCAGGCATGGGGTTCACTTGTCTAAGGAACAGTCTCCTAAGACACCTCAAGAGGTTGAGGATATGAGACGAATTCCCTACGCCTCTGCCGTGGGTAGCCTAATGTATGCCATGCTATGCACGAGGCCTGACATTTGTTATGCTGTAGGGATTGTCAGCAGATATCAGTCAAATCCAGGGTTAGACCATTGGACCGCCGTTAAAGGAATCCTCAAGTATCTTAGGAGAACGAGAGATTACATGTTGGTGTTTGGGGCTAAGGAGTTAGTTCTCACGGGTTACACCGACTCTGACTTCCAAACTGACAAGGATTCTAGGAAATCAACGTCAGGGTCAGTTTTCACCCTTAACGGGGGAGCTGTAGTTTGGAGGAGCATAAAGCAGGGATGTATAGCACACTCCACGATGGAGGCTGAATATGTAGCTGCTTGTGAAGCAGCTAAGGAAGCTGTTTGGCTAAGGAAGTTCTTGACAGATTTGGAAGTTGTTCCAAATATGAACTTGCCCATTACGTTATACTGTGACAACAGTGGGGCAGTAGCCAATTCAAAGGAACCTCGCAGCCACAAAAGAGGTAAACACATAGAGAGGAAGTACCATCTAATTCGAGAGATTGTGCAAAGAGGAGATGTGGTCGTGACCAAGATCGCTTCTGAGCATAACATTGCTGATCCGTTTACGAAGGCCCTCTCGGCTAAAGTGTTCGAGGGTCATCTAGACAGTCTAGGTCTGCGAGATATGTATATAGCGTAATCTAGGGCAAGTGGGAGATGTGTAATGGGTGTAAGGATGCCCTAGTTTATTGTATTTTGTATATTTACATATTATGTAATGTACAAACATACATGTACCGTTTCCAGCTTTGGATTATTTTGTATATACTTTCCCTGTAACTTGAGTTTTAGTTCAAGTGGGAGTTTGTTGGGTTTTATGCCCTAAAACTCGTAGATAGTAAATGTACATTTGACCGAACATTAATAAAATGATGTATTATTCAATGTTTGTATTATATCTTGTCTTGTTAACCCTAATCCAATAAACTAAACATCCATGGCTAATAGAATGAGGCTTGAACTAGTATGTAGGGACATACGGGGATTAATGTTCAACTTTTAGCCTAAAGGGTCTGTAGTATAGGGATAAGGCTGGGTACCTTATCCTGGTGACACTATGGATACGGCCCGCTTTGTATATTGATACAAACGTATTGATCCAACGCGTTCATGTGGTTGACATGCGAGTGGGGGTATCCTGTGCAATGAGTTTGCACAAAGACCGGACCGCGAAATAGTTAACCACTAACTCTAACACCGTTAGTTAGCTCGGTTTCTATTTCACTAGGATGACCTAGGCAACTTGGCCTTAATCCTGAGTGGATTATGGACTCCTGTCCATGAGGGATTGTCCTTTGATTTGTACGGGTGAGAGTGGCCAGTTCGCCGACTCAATAAGCCTACCATTTTGGGGACAAGACCGAGTGGGGAGCTGGGAACGTAGTCTTACAAGATGGAATTCACTCCTTCCTGATATGAGGGTAAGTAGAGGTGTGTTCCCTTAAGTGGTGTCTCCAGGTCTTGAACAATGGGCCCTACCCTCTTTATGGCACGAGAGGGTTTTCTGTTCGATGGTTGGACCACAAACAGGTTGTTCATTAGAGGAGCACTGGTACTTAAGGACCAAGAGGTAGCCCAGGGGTAAAACGGTAATTTGACCTAGCTGGGGTACGAATACACGTGAAGGGCTAACTTGCTGTTGATGGTCAATATCCGTGGACACAGAAATATGTCTGCAGTGAGAAGAGTGCAGCTGTGGTTCTTTAGTGGAGTGAACCACAGTTAACGAATATTGATTAACTTGGTTAATGAGTTTAACCAACTAATCTCATATCGTTGGAGCTTCTGATCTGTAGGTCCATTAGGTCCCACCGGTAGCTCATTTAGGGCGTTGAGGTAAAATTCTAAGGATGGATTAAATATTCGAAGGTGTTCGAATATTATTCTAAAATATGAATTTGGTTCATATTAAAACTATAGGTTATAATTAATATGCATTGGATGTATATTAATACTATAGTTTTGAGAGAGAAAATAGTAATTGAATATGTGATGTTCAATTTTATTTTAATATTTATTAATTAATTTCGAATTAATTAATTGATTTAGTTTAATTAAATTTGATTTAATTAAACTATAAGATAAGAGGGATATTAATTTAAATAGGATTTAAATTAATGTTATTTTAATTAATTTAGATTAATTAAAATACAATACAATTAATTGTAATTTAAAATTATGATTTTAAAATTATTATTAATTAAAAATATTAAAAATATCAGATAATTGATATTTCAGTTATCTGATATTATGGTTTTTTTTAAGGAGACGTGGTTAAGTGTACAGTTAGCAAAAATCACTCTGGCGCTCACGTCTCTCTCCCTCTATCTCGCTCTCTCTGTTTTTGGTTTTCTCTGAGAAATCAGAGTGTGGTTTCCCAGAAGAAATCCTTAGAATTTTTTGAGTTTCCACAAGCTCTCAGCGTGTATCCCTTTGAGAATACTGGTGAAACCTTGTGGTGGTGTTCGTGGTATTTTTTCCAGCGAAAACAAGGATTCCAAGTTGCTGTTTTGGGAGCAATTCAGAGAAATTTTGGTGAAACGATCAAGAATTTCTACAAAGGTAACTGTATCTCGGCCTTAGATCAATAGGATCTTTTTATGTAAATTAGATCTATGTGATAAGGGCTGTTTTTAGCATGTTTTATAAACTATTTCCAGCATGTTTAAACTTGTTAAATTGCTGAATTTTGCCCAATGTATTGGTATTTTGTTCTTAAATTAACCCGGGGTTAAAGGTTCTGTTTGTTTTTCCGCTGCGCAAGGGCTTTCATCCCTTCAATAAACCCCTTTAAAAATATGTTTTGAAATGTCTGATAATAGAGCTAGGCTGTGGTGAGTTCCTAGAATTAAGTTGAAAAGTGGTGATTATTTGTCCCTGCTGAAGGAATCATTTTGCTGCAGCAGAGCTTGGTTTTGCAGAGTGCTCAGGTAAAGGTTAAAGGTAGTGTTGGATTGTCTGGTTTGATTAAGCTAATTCTTTGTCTAATGTTTTGAGATTCTTGAAGGAAGGTTGGTCAGTATTGCTCGGGACGCGCAATAGTTCAAGTTTGGGGGTATGATAACTGCCCAAAAGGTAGTTATTTAGGCCTCATTTATATAAGGATTTGTGTGTCTTTAATGCTTAATAGGGTTGGTTTTAGAGAGATATTACATGATTTAACCCATTTGGAAGAATGGAAGCATTGGAAATCACTTTGTGCAGATTATGCTGCTGAGCGGCTGGAAGGAGCAAATTTTATGCTACAGCAAAACTGGGAGCAGAAACTGCCACATCACAGCTCGTTAGCCAACTTCATGAACCGACTTCTATTGATATATTTTCGGGATAAAGGATCAAGGAGAGCCTTACACGTGTCCTAGTTGACCTAATTCAAGCCTCCCATCCATCTATAAAAGGAAGTAGTCGTCAAAGTCAAAAGCATTCCATGTTTTTCCCTTGGAAGCCGAATAGTATAGGGAGATTGAAGATCATCAAGAACACCATCAACCGCAAGCTGATTAGGAAGTTTACCTTCTTTATTAACTTGTAGTGATGGACATGCATACTCAGATTGTAATTCGTATTCCTATGCTTATTATGAACTAAGTAGCTTAAGGTGTTGGTTAGGAATAATGTGATTACTGTGCTTCATCTCTAGTAATAAATTGACTATTGCATTTTGGTTAATTGTTGTGCTTATTCTTATTTTATGCCCGCCTGGCCAGCCGGTATGGATAACTCTCTCTAGTTTCAGGGATGATTTAGAGAGTGTGAGGCAATTCTCCACATTACGATCATTGTGTATTGGTGAACGCCAGTGACTGAGCTAGGGATAGCCAGTTGCCTAGTGCCTGATCGGTCGCACTTCATTGGGGTTGAAACACATCCCAAAAGATTCGGAGTTCCGGGAGGAATCCGCTAATAATACTGCGGAAATGCACGATCAATAATATTGCTAGAGCATATTTTATAACAATCACTAAAACCTAACCAGCGCCTGTCTTTAATCTGTCTATCTATTTGTTTACTCGTTGTTCTGTCATTTATTTTGTTTCAGCATAATTCCGATAAAACCCAATCATTTTTATTATCTTCGAAACCATTAAAAAGTTACACAAAAATAGGTACAGTGGAAACTCATTCAGACCTTGGATTGATAATATTACTTGCTGCAGACTGTGTATACTTGCACAGGAATTCTAGAGTATTTTATACTATATTTTTACTCACTCTAGGAACCCAACAATACTTCATGGCCTTAAAAACATTAAACTTTACTTCCTCATTATAAACCCTCATTGTTAATTCCCCTTTTTGAACATCTATCAATGCCCTACCAGTAGCTAAAAATGGACAACCAAGAATAATTGGGACATCTTTGTCTGCCTCATAATCTAAGATAATAAAATCAACAAGAAATATGAATTTATCTATTTTCACTAAGACATCCTCAATTTTTTCCTCTGGATATGTGATACACCTTGTTCACACGAGATTTTCGAAGAGAAAATTTAATTCGTGGAAAATGACTTCTTGTATGTATTGATTTTTATGTGAGTAATTGTGGAATACAATCTCTAGTTACATTCCTTTGGTGCTTTCTCTCAAGGTAGCTTTGATCTACAAAGTCTTCAAGAAACTTTAATCTTCGGAGTCTTGAAGGTTTGTTCACCTTTGAAGGATTCTCCTGGGTGATTGAAGTGGACTTCAGGCTTCAAATCTTCAGTCTTTAGATGACTTCACTTCAATCTTCAAGCTTGCAGGAAAATCTAGATTTTGGTCTTCAAAGTCTTGTGGGAGGATTGGAGCTTCAATCTTCAGGATCTTGCAGAGAGCTTCGATCTTCTAAATCTTCATGGTCTTGCAGAGAGCTTTGATCTTCTGAATCTTGCAGAGGCTTCAGTCTTCAGAGTCTTGGAGGAAGCTTCAAGCTTTTAATTCTTGCAGAAGCTTCGATCTTCAGAGCCTTGCAGCAGGATCTGGGCTTCAATCTTCAAGATTCTTGCAAGAGGAATGGAGCTTCAATCTTCAAGTCTTGTAGAAGGAATGGAGCTTCAGTCTTCAGAGTCTTCTGAGACCTTCAATCTTTCTGCCGCCCCTTTTAAATGAGCCAATGCCTCCTATTTATAGATGATAGCGAGCATATCTAGCTATTTTTCTCTGATTAATTAAGCTTGTCTTTTACAATTATTTGGCCAAATTTATGCATTTATATGTTTTATTTGTAGGAAGTATGTGTTTGAAGCTTAATTGAGAAATTTGAGTCAAATGGAGTTCACGCGCAAAAAAAAAAAAAAATCATAGCGTAAAGACGCTATGTGACTAGCGTCGCGACGCTACGACCAATTTTTGCCTTATTTAAAGATTGCAATTAAGGTTGATTGGGGGACTTCTCTTGGACGATTTGGAGCCGTAAAATAGAGAAAAAAAGGGACTTTTGAAGCGGAAACAAGTGGAGGAAAGCGGGAATCAAAGATTGTTCGTGGGGATCGTCACGGGGACGTGCGGTCTCGGCCTACCTAGCGTTCAATTCTCTTTACCCTTTACTTTTGTAGTTCGTATGGGTTGTTTAGACTTAGTTTATATTGTAATTCGGATTATGTGTCGCTAAGTTTAATTCTTAGGGATTGATGTAGCCGTTGGGCACTTTATGGATTGATTTTATGGTTTTATTGCTATTGATGTCATTTATGCATAATTGTGTTCTTAATGCTTTCAATTTACCGACCATAAATTGATTGTTGTTTGTGCTTAAATCTAACTCGGGAGAGAGGATTTAGCTTAGAAATCATTATGCATAACTAGGATTTAGCTATAAATCGGGAGATAATAGTTAATTCTAGAAATCGTTAAAAAGGTTGACCTTAATGCCTTGCATGTTTAATGAATTTAGATAGGGATATTGGGTTCATTGCATGTGGGAGAATCATGTATGCTCGGGAGGGATATGTGTGATTTTAGTTTCCCAAGATTTATGAATCTTAGCATGTCATTAAACCATGAATTAATCCATAATCCCAATTGGTGAAATCAAGTCCCTAAGACCGTTGTCTCCATTAGATTGTCATACTTTTTCATTGATTTGTGTTTGATTGCATTCATTCTCACTTTGATTTGTTTCCTAAATAAAATTGGGCAAGATTATTTTCGGTAATTAAAATTGATTAGAAATCCAATCCAGAGGACGACATTCGAATATCACATTCACTATATTATTACTTGACCCGTGCGCTTGCGGTAGGAAAATTCCACATCAAGTTTTTGGCGCCGTTGCCGGGGATTGGCATATTTAGTCAATTTTAATATCTTAGAAAAATTGTCCGGTCTTAGTTTAGGGTGTATTTTATTTTTTGTTATTTTTGATATTTTTGTTTTTAGGTAGATTTCTTTTTTTTTTTCCTTTATTGTTTTTATTTTCCATATTTATATTTTTTTTCCATATTTTTTTGAATTTTCCATAGATAGAATTTTTCTTTTTAGTTTTTTCCTTTTTAGATTAGTTTTTCCTTATTTGCTAGTTTCCTTATTTGTTTTTGCCATATTTGTTTTTGCATTCCTTATTTGTTTATCTTGTCCTTTTGTAGATTATATTTTCCTTATTTAGATTTAGTTATTTCCTTTCCTAGTTTCTTTCCAAATTTATTTTCTTTCTTTTTCTTTTATTTTCCTTTGTAGGTTAGTTTTGTCGGTGTATGCAAAAGGTTAGGGAGTTGGCCTTAGTTCCCTTTGATCCGGAGATAGAAAGAACTTTTAATAGACTTCGAAGGGAAAACCAAGGAAATCACATCCAAATGGCCAATCCTAACCCCGAGGAGCCTAAGCCCATTAGGGACTATTTTCAGACGGTCTTTCAGGAGCAACAGTCGGGGATTGTCTATGCCCCGATCAATGCTAATAATTTCGAGCTGTAAATGGGTCTTATTCAAATGGCTCGAGATTGTGCTTACAGAGGATCACCCATGGATGATCCAAATTCTCACCTGAAATCCTTCCTAGACATCTGTGGGACGGTAAAATTAAATGGTGTTTCTGAAGATGCCATTCGCTTACGTTTATTTCCTTTTTCTTTGCAGGATAAAACGAGGGATTGGTTGCAATCGATTCCACCTGGGAGCATTACTACTTGGGATGCTTCGGTTCATGCGTTTTTAAAGAAATTCTTCCCTCCTGCTAAGACGGTCAAGCTGAGGACCGAGATTGGGACATTCCAACAGCAGTTTGATGAGCAGCTATTCGAGGCTTGGGAGCGATTTAAAGAGCTGTTGAGGAAGTGCCCGCAACATGGCTATCCTGACTGGCTTTAGGTTCAATTATTTTATAATGGCTTAACTCCTAGTACAAAAACGATTGTTGATGCAGCTGCAGGTGGGACTTTGTTGTCCAAAACTGTTGAGAACGCAAGGACTTTGCTAGAGGAAATGGCCACCAATAGCTATCAGTGGCCATCTGAGCGATCGGGACCGAAAAAATTGTTGCTGGAGTGTTCGAGATTGACAACGTAAGTGCACTTCAGGCCCAGATGTCGTCCCTTGCTAATGCATTTTTTAAGTTTTCAGGTACAGTGAGTGCTCAATCGATTGAGTTTGCAGTTGCCCTTGCATCCCAGACTCAAGAGGAAAATCTCGAGCAGGTTCAATATGTCTCTAATTTTTATTCTAGGGGGTACAATAATAATTCTACACCTACACATTATCACCCTAGTAACAGAAATCATGAGAATTTTTCGTATGCAAATAATATGAATGTTCTTAATCCTCTTGGCTTTACTCCTCAAAGTCAAGAAAGTAAAAAATCTTTAGAGGATCTCGTTGGAGCTTTTATTGCAGAATCCAGTAACATATTAAATAAGCTTGAGGAGGTCCTGATTACCATAAACACCACTGTCAATGGTCATTCTGCAGCCATTAAGAACATAGAGACTCAGCTGGGACAACTGGTAAGTGTTGTCAACACCATGAATAAAGGTAAAACCCCAGCTGAACAGGAGAAATCTCCATTGGAGTATTGCAAGGCCGTCACTGTGCATCACTAGGAAGAATTGCACATAGCTGAGGAGGGGAGACTACTGAAACTGAGGAACTCACTGGAGAAGTTGAGGAGGGCACCACCTCAAACGAAGCTGAAAAGCTTATACCTGAGCCCTCTATCCCTTCTCTTACTGCTTTAGTTCCTAAGTCAAAGAATAGAAAAAAGAAAAATTCTAAGGCTCAGTTTAATAAGTTTCTTGATGTTTTTACAGGGTTGACTGTTAATATTCCTTTTGCAGATGCATTGGAGCAGATGCCTCATTATAAGAATTTCATGAAGGAATGACTCATCAAGAAGAAAAAGGAAAAGCAGATGGAAACTGTATACCTCGCATCGACATGCAGTGCTCGTGTCCAATAGAAAGTACCAGAGAAATTGACTGATCCAGGGAGTTTTACTATTCCTTGTAATTTTGGTACTTATTCATGTAGAGCATTATGTGATCTAGGGGCTAGCATAAATATCATTCCATTATCATTGTGCAAAAAGCTAAATATAGGAGAGATCAAATCTACTACTGTTAGGCTCCAGTTGGCTGACCAGTTTGTGGTTAGTCCTTATGGAATTGTGGAGAATGTTCTGATCAAAGTAGGTAGATTTTTCCTTCCTGTTGACTTCTTTGTTTTGAATATTAAAGAGAATCCTGCCATGCCTATTATATTAGGGAGACCATTCCTTGCTACAGGGAGGGTTATAATTGATATTGAGCGTAGGGAGCTAATCATTAGAGTCCAGCAGGAGAAGGAGATCCTAAAAGCTTTTGAGAACCCTAAGAACACATCCGAGACCATGTTGGTGGGATATAGGAAAGGTGCTAGGAAGAGCACTGTTGATGGAACACCTGACATTAGACCACTTTGATGCGTATTCGATCAACACGGCGAGCTAATGACGTTAAACAAGCGCTTATGGGAGGCAAACCAAGTAAGTCCAGTTGTGTTTTTCTTTTTGCTTTTGATTTATTACTTGTTTTTGTTTTGTAGGTCTTGGTTCAAGTTTCTCCTTTGCTTGCAAGCTTCAATAAAAGAGGACATCGTCATTTCAGGGCAGTATTGTTCACTTCTCATACTCTTTTATTGTTCTCATGCTTGATTGTGCCTTGTTTTCTTTATACATTGAAGACAATGCATGTTTTAAGTTTGGGGGTGGAATAGCATGTTTGTGGAGCCCTTGAGCATCTGAGTTCGGGCTATAGTTTTGAGCTTTCTTTGAATTGAGCATATGGTTGTTTTCTCGATGATATTTTTGCATGACTATGATTTCCTAGGATAGGTTTTCTTGTCAATTTTCAAGCTTTCGATGAGTTGTAAGCATGAGTGCCCAAAAAGGGAGACTTTTTAAACTTTTTCTAGGAGATGTCTTGCATGAGTAGAGTATTTGTCTTGGCTAGATTTGGATTTGAATGCTTAGGAGCGAATTATTAGGTTCATATGCTTGTTGTCACCTTGATAGGTGTAGGGAAGAGCTAAAGAGTTAATTTTTTTGCAAATTAGCATGTTTGATCTTGCTTAGGATGAAAGAAAAGAATATATGCTTATCATGCTCATAAAGAAAAAATTCATTCTTGTTTTTACAATTTGAAAAAAAAAAGAGAAAGTCATGACTTATGCGCGCAATGCAATGCTTAATAAAGTTTTGGCAAAAAGAGCTACCCTTGTTGTGATCAGTTAGGCCGACCAAAGGGTAAAAATCGGGTTAAGGGTCCCTGCAATAGGTGTGTGAAAGCTAGTGCCACATAAAAATGCAGGTTGTAATTTTCAATTATAAGCACCTAAGTATGGAGGAAAACAAACTAATTTGTTTCATTGACTCGTTAGTGAATCCTTAGTGCCAGTGTAGAGGGAAGATAAGTTGAGAGTTTAGTAATCATATCCCGGGCTAGTAGAGTTTGATCTCGTTAAGTTAGATCTCGCTTGTGCAAGTTAATTTTGGAAAACTTTTGATTTGTCTCCCTCATTGGTCCTTATGTGCATGTCTCTTGATTGCTTGATTATTGACTTTTGAGCCTTGAGGATTGAGTCATGTTGCATCCATTCTTCCATTGTATGCTTGATTTTTAGTTTGCTCGAGGACTAGCAAAAGTAAGTTTGGGGGTGTTTGATAGCGAACAGAGCATAGCTATCTATTTTTCTCTGATTAATTAAGCTAGTCTTTTACAAATATTTGGCCAAATTTATGCATTTATATGTTTTATTTGTAGGAAGTATGTGCTTGAAGCTTAATTGAGAAATTGGAGTCAAATGAAGTTCGCGCGCAAAAAAAAAAAAAAAAAAAGAAATCATAGCGTCGAGACGCTATGTGACTAGCGACGCGACGCTTTCGGCAATTTTCCAGAATCCGTGATTTCGCAGTAGCGTCGCGACGCTACCCCCACAGCGTCGCGACGCTACGACCAATTTTTGCCTTATTTAAAGATTGCGATTAGGGTTGATTGGGAGGCTTCTCTTGGACGATTTGGAGCCGTAAAACAGAGAAAAAAGGGGCTTTTGAAGCGGAAACAAGTGGAGGAAAGCGGGAATCAAAGGATTGTTCGTGGGGATCGTCACGGGGGCGTGCGGTCTCGGCCTACCTAGCGTTCAATTCTCTTTACCCTTTACTTTTGTAGTTCTTATGGGTTGTTTAGACTTAGTTTATATTGTAATTCAGATTATGTGTCGCTAAGTTTAATTCTTAGGGATTGATGTATCCGTTGGGCACTTTATGGATTGATTTTATGGTTTTATTGCTATTGATGTCATTTATGCATAATTGTGTTCTTAATGCTTTCAATTTACCGACCATAAATTGATTGTTGTTTGTGCTTAAATCTAACTCGGGAGAGAGGATTTAGCTTAGAAATCATTATGCATAACTAGGATTTAGCTATAAATCGGGAGATAATAGTTAATTCTAGAAATCGTTAAAAAGGTTGACCTTAATGCCTTGCATGTTTAATGAATTTAGATAGGGATATTGGGTTCATTGCATGTGGGAGAATCATGTATGCTCGGGAGGGATATGTGTGATTTTAGTTTCCCAAGATTTATGAATCTTAGCATGTCATTAAACCATGAATTAATCCATAATCCCAATTGGTGAAATCAAGTCCCTAAGACCGTTGTCTCCATTAGATTGTCATACTTTTTCATTGATTTGTGTTTGATTGCATTCATTCTCACTTTGATTTGTTTCCTAAATAAAATTGGGCAAGATTATTTTCGGTAATTAAAATTGATTAGAAATCCAATCCAGAGGACGACATTCGAATATCACATTCACTATATTATTACTTGACCCGTGCGCTTGCGGTAGGAAAATTCCACATCAAGTTTTTGGCGCCGTTGCCGGGGATTGGCATATTTAGTCAATTTTAATATCTTAGAAAAATTGTCCGGTCTTAGTTTAGGGTGTATTTTATTTTTTGTTATTTTTGATATTTTTGTTTTTAGGTAGATTGCATTTTTTTTCCTTTATTTTTTTTTTATTTTCCATATTTAGATTTTTTTTCCATATTTGTTTGAATTTTCCATAGATAGAATTTTTCTTTTTAGTTTTTTCCTTTTTAGATTAGTTTTTCCTTATTTGCTATTTTCCTTATTTGTTGTTGCCATTTTTTTTTTTTTGCATTCCTTATTTGTTTATCTTGTCCTTTTGTAGATTATATTTTGCTTATTTAGATTTAGTTATTTCCTTTTCTAGTTTCTTTCCTAATTTATTTTCTTTCCTTTTTTTATTTTCCTTTTTAGGTTAGTTTTGTCGGTGTGTATGCGAAATGTTAGGGAGTTGGCCTTAGTTCCCTTTGATCCGGAGATAGAAAGAACTTTTAATAGACTTCGAAGGCAAAACCAAGGAAATCACATCCAAATAGCCAATCCTAACCCCGAGGAGCCTAAGTCCATTAGGGACTATTTTCAGCCGGTCTTTCAGGAGCAACAGTCGGGGATTGTCTATGCCCTGATCAAATTCACCTAACCTCTTCTTTTTAGTTAAAATATCCTTAAGAAATTTAGCATAATTAGGCATTTGCTCTATAGCTTCTACTAAAGGGATATTTATATGCAATTGCTTAAGAATCTCTAAAGGCTTTTTAAATTGACCATCCTGATTCTTAGGCCTTTGCCCTTGTGGAAAAGGTAGAGGTGGTACATAAGGTGGGGGCGGCACATAAGGTGGTTCCACATCTGGAATAGAACCAGATGCTCCAACATTATTATTATTGCTGCCTCCTGCACCTTTACCAGACTCCAACTCTTTTTCAACAACAACATTTTTATCACAATTCTTCCCTATATCCTGAGGTTTACTAGGCTATTTTCTCTCTTCTAGTGGCTTACCACTCCTTAGAGTCACTGCCTGTACCTGCTCCTTACCTTCCCTTCTAGGGTGCTCAGTATCTGAAGGATGTTTCCCTTGAGGCCTTGCCTTTAGCTCATTCGCTAGCTGGCCCACTTGCAATTCCAAGGCTTTCATTGAAGCTTGATTACTTTGAATTGCAGCATCTGTACAAGCCATATATTCTTTCATCATTGCCTCAAGAGAACTTTCTGAATTTGTTGGGGCAAAACCTGCTTATTTTGCTGGGCAATACCTGTGATTTAGCAAATCCCGACTGGTTCACTTTTTGCTGTGCTTGAGGGGCTTGCAAATTGCTTCCTTGCCCTCCCCATCTAAAGTTGGGGTGGTTGCGCCAACCTAGATTATAAAAATTTGAATAAGGGTTATTCCTTTGATTACCTACAAAAAACACAAAAGCTGGATTGCTGGGGCAAAACTCGTAGTTTTGCTCTTCACCATAATAGACACATGATTCCTCTGCAACTTGGTTCACCACTGTAGCAGGCTCCACGGCTGGCGACTGCTGATGACTAACCACTGCCACATTTTTAAGAGCGTTAGCTAACATTGCAATACCAGCCCTAATGGTAGACACACCATCAACTTCTAACACACTCTTAATCTTTTTATTTGAGCCTCTAACATCTGTCCTTTGGCAACTATTAGTTGATATTCTTTTTAAAATTTCATGGGCTTCATTAAAGGTTTTTGCCAAAAGAGCCCCTCCAGCCAAAGCATCGACCATACCTTGGGTTGCTCCATTTAATCCATTGCAAAATGTTTCCATTTGGATACAATGAGGTAAACCATGGTGGGGACACTTTCGCAAAAGCTCCTTAAACCTCTCCCAAGCCTCACTAAAAGTTTCATCTTCGAGTTGCCTAAACCCTACTATCTCACTCCTCTATTTGGAATTCCTAGTTGGTGGAAAATATTTACTAAGAAATTTTTCTTCTAACTCATTCCATGTCCTAATTGATCCTGGAGCAAAAGAATTTAACCATGCCTTTGCTCCATCTCTAAGAGAATACGGGAACAAAGTTAATCTAAGGGCATCTCTAGACACTCCTTGAATTACAAATGAATCACTAACTCCTAGAAAAGACTTAAGATGTAAATGAGGGTCTTCAGATGACAAACCATGGAATTGACCCACGGTTTGCAACATCTGAAACATTACCGGTTTCATTTCAAAATTTGATGCCTCAATTTGAGGACGCGCAATTCCTGGATTTAACTCATCAAACATCGGAAAAGCATACGCTCGAATGGCTCTGACCCTATCGTTCACTACCAAGATAGGATTCTCAGCCTGGTTATTTTGTTGTCAATTTTGCTCCAGCGGTGGATTTTGCTGCAGCACATGATTCTGTCGGGGGTTCACTGGATCTTCTGGAACTTTCGGGAAACGCGACACGTTATCCATTGGATTTTGATTTCTACGCTACTCTCTTCTTATTCTCCTGAATGTCCTTTCAATTTCTTGATCAAGCTCGAACCTCACTCCAGGCGGATCGCTCATGCACCAACCTCACACCTGCAAAAACAAAAGAAACAATCAAAAAGTTCTAGCACCAAACTACTAAACACACATACACAAAACATATCAGATAAAAACTCATTCAAGTCCCCTATCATGGCGCCAAAAACTTGTTGGGTTTCTAGAGTAGGTAGAAATATAGCAAAAATAGACTCTAGAACACTGTGCAAGCATACACAATACGCAACAATTGATAAGTAAATTATCGTATCCACGGGGTTGAATAGCTCTCACTTTATCTATTTTATATAACTCCTTAATGGTTTCAAAAATGGTTAAAATGATTGATTTTGATAAAATGTCGAAGCAAAAGAAATGACAGAATAAAAAGTAAACAAATAAAGTAGACAGATTGGAAACAGGCGTTGGTCAGGATTTCAGTAATTGCTTTTAAAGATGCTCTAGCAATATTATTGATTAGGCAATTCTCTTGCAGTCTTATTAGCACGATCCTCCCGGAACTCTGGATTTTTTGGAATGTGTTCCAACTCAAATGACGCTCTACCGATCAAGCACTAGGCAACTGGATATCCCTAACCCAGTCACTGGCGTTCACCAATATACACAATGATCTAGTGTGATTAAATGCCACACACTTCCCAAATCATCCCTGAAATTAAGAAGTGGTATTCATACCGGCTGGCCAGGCGGGCACAAAATATAAATATGCACAACAATTAATCAAGATGCTCAAATCAACATTTATTGCATAGAAAATTAAGCACGACAATTACATGATTCCTAACCAACACCTAAATAAATTTAGCTCATAAATTTCAATGCAACACACACTACAATCTGAGTATGCGCATCCATAACTACGAGAAATTACAAGAAAAGATTAATTCCCTTGGTCAAATCCGTAGTTGATGGTCTTCTTGAAGGTCTCCAATCTTTCCTCCTCTATTCGGCTCCCAATGATGGAAATGAGAAATGATCTTTCCCAAAAGTGGAATGTCTTTGACGTGAACGGCTCTTCCCTTTTATAGAATGAAAGCGAGCCCAAATTAGGTCAATCTGTACACGTGGATGGCTCTCCCAGCTTCTTAAGTCCGAAAATAGCTCAACTAACTTCAGTTCATTAAAATGGATAACGAGCTTTTACGTGGCAGTTTTGCTCCCTACTTTATTGGATCACAGATTTTGCTCCCTCAAGTCGTTCCACAATATATTCTGCACAAAATAACTTCCAAAGCATCCATTCTTCCAAATGGGTTAAAACATATAATATTCATCTAAAAAACAACCCTATTTAGCACAAAAGACACACAAATTACTATAGAACTAAGACCTAAATAACTTCCTTTTGGAGAGTTATCATTAGCCTTAAGAAATACAAATCTAGAATAGTTCTAAGTTTATTGCCAATGTATTTTGTATTTTAGATTAAACAAAATAAACTACGAATTGGTCCCAATTCGCTTTCGCTTAACGGAATTAAGGAATTCGAATCCTTCAGATTAGATTGTATACAATTGTTTGTATTGCTCGTGTGATGGGTTAGTGCAATAAATAATCAAGTAATTTGTTATTTCAGTAATTCAATAATTAAATATGTGCATTGTCTTACGCCTATTTAACAAATAATAGTGATTATAAAACAAACTTAAACGATTAATTTGTGGTGAATGATTTAAGATTAGTCTTAACAGAGGAATGTCCTCATGCCCCAAATGTCTAATTCATTAAGAAGTGTTATTAATGAATATGAAATTGGTCCCTACTTAGCCGAAGAGAACTTGTCCAAAGACTATAAATTTGATTTACTTGTCTTGGAAACGTGATTAGTTTAGAATGTTGATTCCGCATGGATACTTGATTCAGGAGTCACGAATCATGTTAGTTCTTCTTTTAAAGGAATAAATTCCTAGCAACAGCTTGATGCTGATGAGACAACTCTCAAAGTTGAAACTAGAGAGGTTGTCTTGGATGTAGCAATGGGGAACGTTAAGTTATTTTTCCCAATGGGAGCAAATTCATATTATTAGATAATGTGCATGTAATTTCTAAGATCAAAAGAAATTTGATTTCTGTATCTTATTGGCTGGAACAATGATACTCTGTACCTTTCCCTGCTAACGCAGTTCATTTCAAGAAAGGGAGTTAACTTTTGTTCAGTTGAACTGAAAAATAACATAAATGTTTTAAGACTAATAAAGAGTAAAGCAGTCATGAACATTGAGTTGTTTGAGGCTGCTACTACTCAAACAAATGAGAGGCAAAGGATTTCTCCTAAAGGAAAATACCTTTATTTGGCACTTAAGGTTAGGCCATAGTTACCTCAATATGATTGGGAGCTTGGTCAAAAGTAGACTTCTAAGCGAGTTAGAAGATGACTCTCTACTAACTTGTAGGTCATGCCTTAAGGGCAATATGACTAATAGGTCATTTTTCTTGAAAAGAACTATGGAGCCAAATAGTCCTTGGAGCTTATACATGAAGGTGTTCATATAACACATGCGGAAGCAATTGAAGATCAGAAGCACCTAACTACATCAATTTTGGTCCTAAAGCATGCTTGTTCTAGAAAAACAGAACAGAGAGAAAGAAACACCAACCTTTGTTGTAGCTCAACTTTGTGATGCTTCTTGTTGTGTTTTCTTCTCCAACCTTTCTAGGACAACCTCTAGAGTCTTCCCTACTATTCTCCGGGCCAAGAACGACTTGTGGGAGTCTATATAAGATAGGGAATGGGAAGGGAATGCTTCAAGCATCAAGCAATGGAGAAGTATGAGAGATGAGAGAGCTTTGAGTCCAAATTCCAGCAGCATAACATTAAGAAAATGGCTCTCTTCAGCTTTGAATCTGATTCAAGCTCTTTTTAAAGACATTCTCCATGCAAGGAGTACCCTTAAGACACAAGACACATGGTAGTCTTGCAAGCCAAAGTGGATTCTAAGTGTCCATTACACAAGACATGCAACTATGCATGAGGTGAGTTGTTTTCCACTTTGTATCTTCATGCAAGAGTGGGAATCCAACTTAATCCACTATCTTCAACTTTGAAATCTAATTTCAAGCTTGCAATTGAATGTTGATTTCAATTCCAAATTGAATTTAACATTAAGTAATTGATTTTGAGACATTTCAAAATGATTTCTTATGATTAATCCAATTAATCATACTAATCTTGTGCAATTAATCATATATGATTCCTAATACATATATATGGTATTTAAAACAATTTTAAATACTTTATCTCTCATTTTCTAATTTAATTCATAATTAAATTATTGTGTCAAACACAATTTACGATAATACCCTTTTTTCTGATTTTGAACGATTCAAAGCTTCCTATCTTTTTGTTCTAGGCTTAATTCCGATATGAGCTAGTAGGGGGACCTAATGAACCTATAGATCATGGGCTCCAACGATTCGAGGCTAACCGACTAATCTCATTATCCAAGCTAGCCAACATTCGTTAACTATCGGGACACTCCACTATAGCCCGATAGTTGCACTCCCCTCACTATAGATATATTTCCGTCCACTTGATTTAACCATGATTAGTAAGTCGATCCTTCACAGGTTGTTCGTAGCTATAACCAGGTCAAAAAGTCGTTTCACCCCTATAGTACTTCTAGTTCCTTAAGTCCCACTGATCCTCTAATGAACAATTGGTTTATGGTCCAACCAATAAACCGAGTCCCTCTCGGGCGAATGAGAGGGCGAGATCCCTTTGTTCAAGCCCCAGAGTCAGCACTTAAGGGAACAACCTCTCTACTATCCCTAATTCGGGTAAGAGTGAATTCCTTGTTGCACGACTATGTCCCCAGCTATCTACCCGTTCCGATCCCTGAAATGGGAGGCTTATTGAGTCGGCGATACTGAGCCACTCTCACCTATGCAAATCTAAGGATAAGCCCGAATAAACAGGAGTTCATAGTTAGCTCAGGATTAAGATCGAGTTACCTAGGTCATCACATGAAATAGTCAGTCTCGTCAGTAAATGGTGTTATAAAGCGAGAGCGACTTATTTCTCGGTCCTGGTCTTATGCAAACTCATTGCATAGGACGCCCCCACTCGCATGTCTCTACATGGACGATTTAGGATCACATAGTCTATACCAACTATAAAGTGGGCCGCGTCACATAGTGTCCCCAGAATAAGGTACCCAACCCTATTCCTATACTAGAAACCGTTTTGGCTATTAATCAAGCTTGATCCACTTTTATGTCTCTACATAAAGCTCAAGTGTTCATCCTATAGCCATGGATCTTAGTTTATTGGATTTGGATAATTATATGTGCAATTTACTTTATTCAGTAATAACTTTACTGAATTAGTCTCGATAATGCCTTTATCGAATAAGTATATAATTCGTTTAACATTCACTATCTACGAGTTTTAGGACACCAATCCCAACAATACATTTGGATCCTTGTGATCCAATATGTTAAAGCATTGGGAAGGCATGAATAATTCATCTATATTATAGATAATTATTCAAAGTATGGGTATCTCAACCTAATGCAACTTAAGTCTAAAGCTCTTGAGAAATTCAAAGTGGTTTGAGACAGAAGTTGGAAACTTGTTAGGTGAGATGATAAAAGCACTTCGATCTGATCGAAGTGTAGAGTATATGGACTTGAGATTCCAACACTATTGCATAGTATATGGAATCACATCCTAACTCTTAACCCCTAGAACACCTCAGCAGAACGGTGTATCAGATAGAAGAAATATAACCTATTGGATATGGTTCGATTCATTATGAGCTATGCTCATTTGCCTGACTCGTTTTGGGGTCATGCAGTCAATGTTTTGAACAACGTTTTATCAAAAGTGTTTCTGAAACATCTTTTGAATTGTGGATAAGGCGTAAAAGTGGTTTACGTTATTTTTGGGGTGTCCAGCACACGTGCTTATGACTAACCTAAAAGAAACTGGAACACTATTCAAAATTATGCCTATTTGTAGGCCGCCCCATGGAAACGAGAAGTTGATACTTCTTCAATCCACAAGAGAATAAAGAATTTGTATCGACAAATGCTACATTGATGAAGGCCACATGAGAAATAATAACCCACGAAGTAAGGTCATTGTTGGGTTCCTAGAGTGAGTAAAATATGATCTAAAAAAGACTCTAGAATTCCTGTGCAAGTATACACAGTCTGCAGCAAGTAATATTTATCAATCCGAGTCCTGAATTAGCTTCCACTTTATCTATTTTGTGTAACTTTCTAATGGTTTCAAAGATGGTAACAATAATTTGGTTTTATAAGAATTTTGCTGAAGCAAAGTAAAAGACAGAACAAAGAATAAACAAATAGACAGACAGATTAAAGACAGGCGCTGGTTAGGCTTAGTAGTTGTTTAAAAATATGCTCTAGCAATATTATTGATCATACAACTCTCGCAGTATTATTAGCGGATTCCTCTCGGAACTCCGGATCTTTTGGAATGTGTTTCAACCCCAATGAAGTGCGACCGATCAAGCACTAGGCAACTGGCTATCCCTAGCTCAGTCACTGGCGTTCACCAATACACAATGATCGTAGTGTGGATAATTGCCACACACTCTCTAAATCATCCCTGAAACTAGAGAGAGATATTCACACCGGCTGGCCAGGCGGGCATAAAATGTAAATAGACACAACAATTAACCAAGATGCAATAATCAATATATTACTAAAGTTTAAGCACAGCAACTACATGTTCCTAACCAACACCTTAAGCTACTTAGTTCATAATAAACATGGAAACATGAATTACAATCTGAGTAGACATGTCCATAATCACAAGACAATAAAGAAAATAATAATCTCCTTAATCGGCTTGCGGATGATGGTGTTCTTGGTAATCTCCAATCTCTCTATACTATTCGGCTTCCAAGGAAAGTTGGAATACTTTTGACCTTGACGGCTACTTCCTTTTATAGAAGGATGGGAGGCTTGAATTAGGTCAACTAGGACACGTGTAAGGCTCTCCTTGCTCCTTTATCCCGAAAATAACTTAGCAGAAGTCGGTTCATGAAGTTGGCTAACGAGCTGTGATGTGGCAGTTTCTGCTCCTCGTTTTGCTGCAGCACAGAATTTGCTCCCTCCAGTCGCTCAACAGCATAATCTGCACAAAATAATTTCCAATGCTCCATTCTTCCAAATGGGTTAAAACATGTAATATCCATCTAAAACCAACCCTTTTGAGCACAAAAGACACACAAATCCTTATAGAAATGAGGTGTAAATAACTACCTTTTGGGCAGTTATCGCACCCCCAAATTTGAACTATTGCGCAGCCCGAGCAATACAAACTCACCTTCCCTTAAGAATTTAAAAACATTAGACTAAGAATTAGCTTAATCAAATCAGACAATCCAATACTGCCTTTGACCTTTACCGGAGCACTTTACAACATCGAGCTCTGCTGCAGCAAAATGATTCCTTCAGCAGGGACAAATAATCACCACTTTCAACTCAATTCTAAGAACTCTCCACAGCTTAGCTCTATTATCAGACATCTTAAAAAATATTTTCAAGGGTTTATATTTTCATTTTAAGACTTAAAGCAGCCCTACAGTCATAAGTTCTCAAGCATGGGATGACCCACTTTATGGTGCAGTATACCCTTGCCTCAAACTCATCACAAACTAGGCTCAATACTCTTTATAAAGCTAAAAAATCCTTAGTTATTCCATCTCTTGCCCCTCAGAATGGCAACATTTTATGATGAAGCTCACCTAAGTTCTGGGAGACAAAAAACTGCTGGATCATCATTCATCCTTCAAAACTTTTGCTCCATCAGTTTTTTCAGCAAAATCTTCAACAAATAATTTTTTTCAGCAAATAAATTTTTTTTCACATTTCCTAGGTTACCTTTTGACGCGAAGACAGACTGTGGGTATCACAAATGTCCCCGATTACTCAATAACCTAGCAAATTTTTACTTGAAGGAGAGGAATGCTCGAGCAAAACAATTGGAGTAGCAAAAAGTCCCCCAAACTTGAATTATTCATTGTCCCCAATGAATCATTAAATGCTTTTAATTATACCCCCAAACTTAAATTTTCCTTTCTGAATTTTTAAACTAAACGTGGGACTAGAACTAAGCTTAAAGTGGATCATATAAGTCAATACTACCTCCAAAATCTTCTTTGTCGCAGCAACAATCCAGGCTAGAAGAAATGCTCAAGCAAAAGGTTTCTGGAGATCAGAATACCTTGATCTAATTAAGCGCAATCAGTCCAAGCTTCAAAAATTCAGAAGAAAATAGTTAAGTTAGAGTTAGTCAGTGCTCATAGAATGGAAACATCTAGAAATTTCATTAAGAATAGAGAAAAATATACATCAGCATATATTTTTGTTGCCTAGAAACAGAAAAAAAAAACTGGGGTTCTCTTCTTTTTAGCTTTCTTTTTCGGAGCATCAGGTGTAGTAGGTTCAACTTCCTCTACATCCCTTTCCTTGCGGCTTCCCGTTTTCTCCATTATAGACTTGAAGAAATTTTTTTACTCGAAGAATGGAAAGAAACATAAGGAAAAACGAATGGAAGAAAAAACAAACCTGAGTGGCGTTTAAATGGGGCTTCAAAAAATAAAATAATCAACGAAAATCTACCCCCATTAATATTTTTTACCGTTTAAACCGTTCGATTTCCCTATGCAACACATGGAAGCACCTGATCTTCATGCAATATTACCTGCAAAAATTCAAAGAAAATCCCAACGGTAAAAATAATAAATTTTCCACGAAATCCCCCATATTTGGACGATTCTGCTCCAGCCATAACTCTGCCGCTACAACCTATTGAACCTGAAGAATCTTAGATACGAAATTTAAATCAAATTCAAATTCAAATTTAATCGACCCAATCAACCTAAATCTTATCTTTCATTTTTAATTGAAGTCGAATAAATAAGAGAAAATCTTTATTAATTTAAATTAAACAGAATTCAAATAACTGAAAATAAGATCTAGATAAAATAAAATCTAACTAATGAAAAGAAAATCCAAAGATAATTTAAATAAATAACCTGAGAATAAAATCAAATCAAATTCAAAACAAAATAAATAAAATCTAAAATAACTTCTACGGAATTAAAAATACCAACGAACTGCAAATAAATCATTCAAAATCAAATCTAACCTAATCGAAATTAAAAACAAAACAGCGAAACATAAAATTAATACAAACACTGGGAGCTCAAAATTTTGCTCTGTGAAATGCTCCCGCAAAAATCCTGCTCTCTCATTCATCAACCAACCTTAGGGAAGGATATTTCGCCTGAAATTCCTCTCCCCAATAATTTTTCACACGTTGTCCATTCACCTTGAATACTCTCCCATCTTTTTCATCCTGCAAAGTAATTGCTCCATGGGGAAAAACCTCAACCACCGTAAACGGTCCTGACCATCTAGATTTTAGTTTCCCAGGAAATAATTTCAATCTAGAATTATAAAGCAAGACTTTTTGACCCTTGACAAACTCTTTAGATTTAATTTTCTTGTCATGCCACAGCTTCGTCTTTTCTTTATACATTTTCGCATTCTCATAAGAAAATTGGCGAAACTCCTCTAATTCATTAAGCTGCAGCATTCTTATTGCTCCTGCCCGACTCAGATCAAAATTTAACTTTTTCAAAGCCCAAAACGTTTTATGCTCTAGCTCCAATGGTAAATGGCAAGCTTTCCCATATACTAACCTATAGGGAGACATACCTAGAGGAGTCTTATAAGCTTTCCTATAAGCCCAAAGAGCCTCATCCAACCTAAAAGACCAATCCTTCCTAGATGGATGAACTACTTTCTCTAGAATCGATTTTATTTCCCTATTACTAATTTCAGCTTGACCATTTGCTTGTGGGTGATAAGGGGTATCTATCCTATGCTTAATCCCATACTTAGCTAACAGCTTAGTTAAGATATTATTAACAAAATGTGTACCCCTGTCACTCACTAGAGCCCTAGGTGTCCCAAACCACGCAAAGATGTGCGATTGAAGAAACCTTGCAACTGTCTTGGCATCACTCTGATGGCATGCAATGGCCTCCACCCACTTGGACACATAATCAACTGCCAATAAGATAAAAACATTGCCATTAGAAGGGGGAAATGGCCCCATAAAATCAATACCCCATACATCGAATAATTCAACTTCTAAAACGTAAGTAAGAGGCATTTCATCTCTAGGCCCTAAATTTCCTCTCCTTTGGCAAGCATCACATTGCTTGTAGAACCAATGAGCATCCTTAAATAAGGTGGGCCAGAAGAATCCACAATGCAAAATCCTCATAGCTGTCCTCTGACCGCTGAAATGACCTCTATACAGCGAAGAGTGACATTGCTCCAGGATTTCCTTTGCTTCAGCACCTGAAACACACCTACGAATAATACCGTCAGATCATTGCTTATACATAAATGACTCATCCCAATAGAAAAATTTCGCATCATGCTTAAACTTTTTCTTCTGCCTCCAGTCCATGTCAATAGGAGTGACTCCCTTTACCAAAAAGTTGGCAATATCAGCATACCAAGGGACATCCCTGACTACTTTTACCTCAACAGCAAAAAGCTGTTCATCTGGAAAAGCATCTGAAATGGCAGATTGCTTCAGCAAAGATGATGATGGATCAAGACGAGACAAGTGATCTGCAATAACATTTTCTGATCCCTTCTTATCCTTTATCTCCAAGTCGAACTCCTGTAACAATAAAACCCAACGAATTAGTCTAGGCTTTGCATCCTTCTTAGTCATTAAATACCTTATTGCTGCATGATCCGTGAACACCGTGACTTTGGATCCAACCAAATATGGCTGGAATTTCTCAAAAGCAAATACCACGGCTAACAACTCCTTTTCAGTGGTTGTGTAGTTGACTTGTGCCTCATTTAAAACTCTGCTTGCATAATATATAGGATGGATGAATTTGCCCTGCTTTTGCCCCAACATAGCACCTACCGCAGCATCACTCGCATCACACATTACCTCAAATGGTAAATTCCAATTAGGTGCACAGAGAATAGGTGCTGAGACTAAAGCAGTTTTTAATGTCTCAAAAGCCTTCCTACAATCTGCATTAAAGTCAAACACATGATCAGTACACAATAAGTTACAAAGAGGTTTACTGATTTTGGAATAATCCTTTATGAACCTCTTATAAAATCCAGCATGACCTAAAAAACTCTGAATTCCCTTCACTGAACTCGGAGGTTCTAGCCTTTCAATCACCTCTATTTTTGCTCTATCACCTTCTAGACCATTCCTAGAAATCCTATGACCTAACACTATGTCATCCTTCACCATGAAGTGGCATTTTTCCCAATTAAGAACTAGATGGGTATCCTCACATCTTTTTAATACCTTACCTAAATTTTCTAAACAATTCTGAAAAGACCCTCCAAAAACTGAAAAATCGTCCATAAATACCTCAACAGTAGACTCAATCATATTAGAAAAAATTGCTAACATACACCGCTGAAATGTTGCTGGAGCATTGCAAAGGCCAAAAGGCATTCGCCTAAAAGCAAACGTCCCATAAGGGCAGGTGAAAATGGTTTTTTCCTGATCCTCAGGAGCAATAGTAATCTGGTTATACCCAGAATAACCATCTAAGAAACAGTAATAGGCCTGACCAGCCAATCTATCCAACATTTGGTCAATAAATGGTAGAGGGAAATGGTCCTTACGGGTGGCTTTATTAAGCCTCCTGTAGTCCATTCAAACCCTCCAGCCAGTTACTGTCCTGGTTGGGATCAACTCATTGTCTTTATTGCTCACCACAGTGACACCTCCTTTCTTAGGAACACATTGGACAGGGCTCACCCAATTGCTGTCGGCAATTGGATAAATGATCCCAACATCCAACCATTTAATCACCTCCTTTTTAAAAACCTCTTTCATTGCAGGGTTAAGCCTTCTTTGTTGCTCAACACTCCTAAAGGATCCCTCCTCTAGAGTGATTTTGTGCATACAAAAAGATGGGCTAATTCCCTGAATGTCAGCCAACGTCCAACCTATAGCCTTGCGGTATTGCTGCAGCAATTTTATTAAGGTCTCCGCATGCTCCGGCATTAAATCTGATGCAACAATAATGGGCAACGTCTCACCTTCCCCAAGATACACATACTTTAGATGGTCCGGCAAGGGCTTCAAATCTAAAGTAGGTGCCTCAATCAAGGATGGCTTAATAGGAGGAGCCTTCCTTTGATCTAAATCTAAAGACTAAAAAACATCCTCACACCTAAACAACTCTTTTTCATTTTTTCTCTCTAACGAACAAACTTCTAAATCTTCAATACTAACCTCTCCATGCTCTTCCGAATGCTTACTAGCCGAATCCTGTATTGCTGTCTCAATAACTGTGCTCTCCAGAATCCTGATGAAGGAGCAATCCTCCATTTCGTCTGGATACTTCATGGCTTTAAACACGTTAAATTTCACTTCCTCATTACAGACTCTCATTGTTAATTCCCCTTTTTGAACATCTATTAACGCCCTACCAGTAGCCAAAAATGGACTACCTAGAATAATTGGGGCATCTTTATCAGCCTCATAATCTAAAATAATAAAATCAACAGGAAATATGAATTTATCCACTTTTACTAAGACATCCTCAATTTTACCCTCTGGATATGTGATAGACCTATCAGCTAGTTGGAGTGTGGCTGTGGTAGGCCTAGCTTCACCTATACCAAGCTTCCGATAGATCGAAAGAGGCATAAGGTTAATGCTTGCACCTAAATCACAAAGTGCTCTACCTAACTCTTTTCCACCTATAGACACAAGTATAGTAAATGACCCTGGATCCTTAGCCTTGGGTGGTAGCCCATTCTTAAGAATAGCACTACACTCCTCAGTATGAGATACAGTTTCAAACTCACCTAACCTCTTCTTTTTAGTTAAAATATCCTTAAGAAATTTAGCATAATTAGGCATTTGCTCTATAGCTTCTACTAAAGGGATATTTATATGCAATTGCTTAAGAATCTCTAAAAACTTTTTAAATTGACCATCCTGATTCTTAGGCTTTTGCCTTTGTGGAAAAGGTAGAGGTGGTACATAAGGTGGGGGCGGCACATAAGGTGGTTCCACATCTGGAACAAAACCAGATGCTCCAGCATTTTTATTGCTGCCTCCAGCACTTTGACCAGACTCCAACTCTTTCTCAACAACAACATTTTTATCACCATTTTTATTGACATCCTGGGTCTTACTAGGCTCAACTCTTTCTTCTAATGGCTTACCACTCCTAAGAGTCACTGCCTTTACCTGCTCCTCACCTTCCCTTCTAGGGTGTTCAGTATCCGATGGAAGTTTCCCTTGAGGCCTTGCCTTTAGCTCACTAGCTAACTGACCCACTTGCAATTCCAGGGCTCTCATCGAAGCTTGATTACTTTGAATTGCGGCATCTATACGAGCCATAAATTCTTTCATCATTGCCTCAAGAGAATTCCCCGAATTTTGTTGGGGCAAAGCCTGCTTGTTTTGCTGGGGCATTACCTGCGCTTTAACAAATCCCGATTGGTTCACCTTTTGTTGCGCTTGAACATTGCTTCCTTGTCCTCCCCATGCGAAGTTAGGGTGGTTGCACCAACCTGGATTATAAAAGTTAGAGTAAAGGTTATTCCTCTGATTACCTACAAAAAACACAGAAGCTGGATTACTGGGGAAAAACTCGTAGTTGTGATTTTCACCACAATAGACACACACTTCCTCTGCCACTTGGTTCACCACTGCAGTAGGCTCCATAGCTGGTGGCTGCTGATGACTAATCACTGTCACATTCTTAAGAGCGTTAGCAATCATAGCAAGATCAGCCCTAATGGTGGACACACCATCAATCTCTAACACACTCTTAACCTTTTTACTTGTGCATCTAACATCTGACCACTGACAACTATTAATAGATATTCTTTCTAAAATTTCATAGGCTTCATCAAAAGTTTTTGCCAAAAGGGCCCCTCCAGCCGAAGCATCGACCATACCTTGGTTTACTCCATTTAAACCATTGTAGAATGTTTCCATTTGAATACAATGAGGTAAACCATGGTGGGGACACTTTCGCAAAAGCTCCTTAAATCTCTCCCAAGCCTCACTAAAAGTCTCATCCTCAAGTTGCCTAAACCCTACTATTTCACTCCTTAATTTAGCATTTCTATTAGGTGGGAAATATTTACTGAAAATTTTTTCAGCTAACTCATCCCATGTCCTAATTGATCCTGGAGCAAAAGAGTTCAACCATGACTTTGCTCCATCTCTAAGAGAATACGGGAACAAAGTTAATCTAAGAGTATCTCTAGGCACTCCTTGAATTACAAAAGAATCACTAACTCCTAGAAAAGACTTAAGATGTAAATGAGGGTCTTCAGATGACAAACCATGGAATTGCCCCACGGTTTGCAACATCTGAAACATTACCGGTTTCATTTCAAAATTCGCCGCTTGGATTTGGGGACGTGCAATCCCTGGATGCAACTCATTAAACATTGGGACAGCATATGCTCGAATGGCTCTGGTCCTATCGTTTGCTATCAAGATAGGATTTTCAGCATGATTATTTTGTTGCTCATTTTATTCAAACAGTGGGTTTTGCTATAGCAACGGATTCTGCTGGGGGTTTGCTGGACCTCAGGACCCTCCAGAAGACGCAGCACGTTCTCCATCTGGTTTCTGCGCTGCTCTCTCCTTCTTATCTTGAATGTCCTTTCAATTTCTGGATCAAGCTCGAACCTTACCCCAGGCGGATCGCTCATGCACCAAGCTCACACCTGTAAAAACAAAAGAAACAATCAAAAAGTTTTAGCACCAAACCACTAAAACACATACACAAAACAAATCAGATAAAAACTTATTCAAGTCCCGGGCAACGGCGCCAAAAACTTGTTGGGTTCCTAGAGTGAGTAAAATATGATCTAAAAAAGACTCTAGAATTCCTGTGCAAGTATACACAGTCTGCAACAAGTAATATTTATCAATCCGAGTCCTGAATTAGCTTCCATTTTATCTATTTTGTGTAACTTTCTAATGGTTTCAAAGATGGTAACAATAATTTGGTTTTATAAGAATTTTGTTGAAGCAAAGTAAAAGACAGAACAAAGAATAAACAAATAGACAGACAGATTAAAGACAGGCGCTGGTTAGGCTTAGTAGTTGTTTAAAAAGATGCTCTAGCAATATTATTGATCATACAACTCTCGCAGTATTATTAGCGAATACCTCCCGGAACTCCAGATCTTTTGGAATGTGTTTCAACCCCAATGAAGTGCGACCGATCAAGCACTAGGCAACTGGCTATCCCTAGCTCAGTCACTGGCGTTCACCAATACACAATAATCAATATATTACTAAAGTTTAAGCACAACAACTACATGTTCCTAACCAACACCTTAAGCTACTTAGTTCATAATAAACATGGAAACATGAATTACAATCTGAGTAGGCATGTCCATAATCACAAGACAATAAAGAAAATAATAATCTCCTTAATCGGCTTGCGGATGATGGTGTTCTTGGTAATCTCCAATCTCTCTATACTATTCGGCTTCCAAGGAAAGTTGGAATACTTTTGACCTTGACGGCTACTTCCTTTTATAGAAGGATGGGAGGCTTGAATTAGGTCAACTAGGACACGTGTAAGGCTCTCCTTGCTCCTTTATCCCGAAAATAACTCAACAGAAGTCGGTTCATGAAGTTGGCTAACGAGCTGTGATGTGGCAGTTTCTGCTCCTAGTTTTGCTGCAGCGCAGAATTTGCTCCCTCCAGTCGCTCAACAGCATAATCTGCACAAAATAATTTCCAATGCTCCATTCTTCCAAATGGGTTAAAACATGTAATATCCATCTAAAACCAACCCTCTTGAGCACAAAAGACACACAAATCCTTATAGAAATGAGGCCTAAATAACTACCTTTTGGGCAGTTGTCAGTCGTTTTAAGTAAATTAATTGATGAAGCTACAGAAACATCAACAAGAGTTGTTGATAAGTCGACAAGGGTTGTTTATATGGCTGGACCTTCAATAAGAGTTGTTGATGGGGCCGATACAACTGGATAGTTACATCTATCTGAAGAGTTGAGAGTGCCTCAATGTAGTGGGAGGGTTGTTCCACAACCTGACTGTAACGTGGGCTTAACTAAAGCTCATATCGTCATACCTGATGATGGCATTGAGGATCCATTGTCTTAAAGCAAGGAAATGAATGATGTTAACAAGGACCAATGGATTAAAACCATGGACTTGAAATTAGAGTCAGTGCATTTCAATTCCATTTGGGATCTTGTAGATCTATCTAATGGGATAACACCTATGGGTTGCAAATGATTCTACAAGAGGAAACAAGACGTAACCTTATGGTTAGGTTCATGGCAAAGGGTTACACCCAGAGAGAGGGGACTATAAGGAAACCTTTTCTCCTGTTGCCATGCTGAAGTCTATTAGAACTCTTGTCCATTTTGAATGGATGTCAAGACTACCCTTATGAATGGTAATCTTGAGGAGAGTATCTACATGTCTCAACCAGAAGAGTTCATACAACAAGAACAAGAGCAAAAGGTTTGTGAGCTTAATCGATCCATTAATGGATTGATTGAAGCATTTCGATCTTGGAATAGAAAATTTGATGTTGCGGTCAAATCTTTTGGACTTTAATCAGAACATTGATGAGTCCTGTTTCTCGAAAAGATCATCAATAGTTCAATAGCTTTTCTTAGTGTTATATATGATTGATATCCCAATCATTGGGAATGGTGTAGGTTGTCTCATTGACATTATAAGAGGCTAGCAGCTCATTTCCAAATGAAAATTTGGGAGAAGCTGAGTTTGTTCTTGGGATCCAAATTGTTAGGAACCATAAGAATAAAAAGCTAGCCTTGTCTCAAACATCTTATGTCTATAAGATGTTAGTTAGACCATAAGATGCAAAATTCCAAGAAAGGTTCACTACCTTTCAGACATGGAATCCTCTAGTCTAAGGAACTGTTTCCTTAGCCACCTCAAGAAGTTGAGGACATGAGACGAATGCTCTATATAGTAGGAATTGTAAGTAAGAATCAATCCAGTCCAGGATTTGATCATTGGAGAGTCGTTAAGTATATCCTCAAGTATCTTAGGAGAACGAGGGACTATATGCTCGTGTATGATGCTAAGGATTTGATCCTTATAGGATACACTCACATAGATTTTCAGACTGATAAGGATTTGAGGAAATCTACACCAGTATCTATGCAATAGTATGACATAGCTACAATCTCGACAATAAAGGCTGAAAATGTAGCTACTTGTAAAGCAACAATAGAGAATGTATGACTTAGGAAGTTCTTGACTGATTTGGAATGTGTTCCAAATGTGAACTTGCTCATCACACTTTATTATGATAATAGTGTTCCTGTGGCAAATTCAAAAGAACCTCGCAACCCAAGACAAGTAGACACATTGAATTGAATGAAATATTATTGATTCATTCACGAAGACTCTTTCGGCTAAAGTGTATGAGGGTCATCTAGAAGGTCTAGGTCTACGAGTTATGTACAAAGATGTAATCTAGGACAAGTAGGAGAAATGTAATGGGTATAATGATACCATTATGTAATGGGTATAATGATGCCCTAGTTTATTGTATTTGTACATTGTATATGTTTAATACATGTATTTATACACCCACTGCTGTATAGATTATTGTACATCCCACTAAACTAGAGTTTTAGTTCAAGTGAGAGTTTGTTGGGTTTTATGCCCTAAAACTCGTAGATAGTGAATGTAAACAAATTGTATACCGGTTTCAATAAAGTGTTATTGAGTTTCTACAATAAAGTGTTATTGTTAAATATTACACAATATGATCCAAATCCAATAAACTAAGATCCAAGGTTCTTTGGATGAAACTTGAACTAGTATGTGGGGACATACGGGGATCGATCTTCAAGTAACAACCTAAAAGCTCCATAGTATAGGGATAAGGTTGGGTACCTTATCCTGGTCACACTATGTGATACGACCCACTTTGTATTTGATACAAACGCAATGATCCAACGCTTTCGTGTAGGGGACATGCGAGTGGGGGTATCATACCCAATGAGTTTGCATAAGACCGGACCACGAAATAGTAACCGCTAGCTGTAACACCGTTAACTAGTTAGGTTTCTATTTCACTAGGATGACCTAAGAAACTTAGTGTGAATCTTGAGTGGATTATGGACTCCTGTTCACGAGGGATTGTCCTTTGATTTGTATGGGTGAGAGTGGCCAGTATGCCGACTCAATAAGCCTATTATTTTGGGGACAAGACCAAGTGGGGAGTTGGGAACATAATCACACAAGATGAAATTCATTCCTTCTCGAATTTGAGAAAGTAGATGAGTGTTCCTTTAAATGGTGTCTCCGGGTCTTGAGCAAAGGGCCCTTGATAGCGAGCATAGCTAGCTATCTTTAATTATTTAATTTAGCTAGTCTTTTATGATTTTTGGGCCATTTTATTGGGCTTTAATGTTTATTTTGTAGGAAATGGTTGATTGGAGCCATAATGCAATAGTGGAGTTAATCGGGTGCTCGGGACGCGAAAAGATGCAAAGGAAGGAAAAGAATCAAAAGGAAAAAAAAGTCAAAATTCGGTCAAAAGGTGACTAGCGTCAAGACGCTAGCCCTTAGGCGTCTCGACGCTAGCATTTCTTATTCGGATAGGCGCGAATTCATCGCAGCATCGAGACGCTACGACCTTAGCGTCTCGACGCTACCGTAATTTCCTTTCCAGAACGCACGTGTTTAGAGGCAGCGTCGAGACGCTGTCTTGACAGCGTTTCGATGCTACGATGAAATTTTAGAATAAATAGTTCTTTTCGGCTAGGTTTTTGGGGGAACCAATTTTGGGACATCTTGGAGCCGTAAATAGAGGAAAAACAGAGCAATTCGAGGCTGAAGCAAAGGGGAAAATTCGGAAATCAACCCATTGTTCGTGGGGATCGTGACGGGGACGTTCGGTCTCGGCCTACAACGAGTTTAATTCTTCTTTCCCTCACTTTAGTTAGATTTTTATGGCTTTTACATGTTTAGTTGAGCTTGTAATTTTGATCATGAGCAGCTAAACTTGTAAGCTTAGGGATTGATGTAGTTGATTGTGTTTATGGATTGATTTATGGTTTAAGTTGTGCAATGTTATTATGTTTGTAATCTTGATTTAATGCTTTCAATTAATTGGCCATTAGTTGGATGATTTAAGTTTCGAATCTAGCTCGGGAGAGGGGATTTGATTTAGACTTACTCAAGATTGCATGACTAAAGTTTAGTTTCTAATTCGTGACGGTTTTAGATTAACTTTAGAATTGGTTTAAAAGATCTCATTGCCTTGCATGATTAATAAACTTAGATAGGGATATCAAGTTGGTTAATTTGCATGAGAATCAATTATACTCGGGAGAGGTAGTTGTGATTAAAGGGTCTTTGGCTCATAATTTCATTGTGCATAATAACTTATTCCTTAAAATCAATCCTAAACTAAATCGGCGAAATCAATTCCCTAAGTAGTTTTCCCAATTGAAATTCCACACTTTTTACTTGCTTTGATTTGGTTTTCTTATCATTCATTCATCACTTTTTGATCCCTAAATAAAATTGGGCAAGATAATTCACAATACTTGATTTGCTTAAAAATCCAATCCAGAGGACGACACTCGTTTATACGAACTCTTTATTATTACTTGACCCGTGCGCTTGCGGTTAGGAAAAGTCCACATCAGCCCTACCCTCTCACTTGCCCGAGAGGGGTTTTCTGTTTGGTGGTTGGACCACAAACAGGTTGTTCATTAGAGGAGCACTGGTACTTAAGTAGGTAGAGATAACTCAGGGGTAAAACAGTAATTTGATTCAACTGGAGCTACGAACACTAGTGAAGGACTAACTTGCTATTATTGGTCTATATCCATGAACACATAATTATGTCTGTAGTGAGAATAGTGCAACTATGGATCTTTAGTGGAGTGAACCCACAGTTAACAAAAATTGATTAATTGGTTAATGAGTTTAGCCAATTAATCTCATATCGTTGGAGCTTCTGACCTGCGGGTCCATTTGGTCCCACTAGTAGCTCGTAAAGAGACTTGAGGCAATTAAGTATTAATTGAAAATTGAAAGTGTTTAATCTATTTACGGGAATCGTATAATGTATGTTGATGCATTATATTATAAAGTTTATGAAACTTTATACTATAATTTTGAATTAGTTTCAAAATTAATTCTTGAGAGAAAATATTTGAAAGAGTTCAAATAATTAATATGAATTGGATTCATATTAATAAAATAAATAATTTAATAAAATCTCTAAAATTAAATATATGATACTTAATTGGGTAATTAATTAAGTATTTGTTAAAATTAGATATGAATAAGATAATAGATTTGATTAGATCTTATTCATAGCCTTTCCTAATAAGGATTAGATCTTATTCATGGTCTTTTCCTATAAATAGGACCTCTGGGGTGGGGTGAAAGACATCCCATTCATTCTCCTACTCTCAGAAAATTCCCCTAAAGACTCCCACTAGTCTCTTGCCTCTAGAAGCCTTAGAGTCATACTATTGTAGCCATAGTGGTGGTGTTCACAAGACTTGGTCGCTAAATTTCCATCGAAAGACCGTGCTTAGTCGCTGCGTTTTTCATCTAAGAGAAGGATCAAAAGTTTAGGTGAAACGGTCAAGTCGCCAACTATGGTATGTTGGTGAAAACGTTTTTTCTCTAAACTTGCATGAATTAAATAGACTTTAATTCATTAAATTCCAGCATGCTTTAGATATATTTACAATAGATTATGCATGATAATTATTGTAAATTTTGCCAGTCGTATCGGTATTTTAATCTAGATTAAAACACAGTCATAGGTCCTTTGATAAATCTTCCGCTGCGCTTGGGATTCAATTCGTACAAGTTTTAGAGTCAAAACATCCGATTAGCTGCGTGAAAAGCTCGTTCAAAACGACCAGCGACGGACTCGGACTTTTCTGTTTCTGCTTAAAAACGCGGTCGCATTTCATTTTGCCATGGTGATTGGTCTAAATTGTTATATGTTTATAATCTCCCAAATTGCTTATCTTTGTTGTATTCCTTGTGAAAAATGCTTTAAAATGAGTATAATATGTGTATAGGTCCTCAGCGGAGCATTGGAAGCAATTCAGGGCTTAAATGAGCAAAATCAGAGTGTAAAAGACTAAAATGCCCTTGAAGCCTTTTGCCAACGTCGAGACCCCATCAAACAACGTTGGAACGTCGTACAAATAAGGAAATCCGAAGCCAAAACCTGAGGCTCAACGTCGAGACGCTGAAATCCTAGCGTCCCGATGCTAGGCAAGATCCAACAGATTTTTTCCTAATTTGAAGGGCAGTGTCGAGACGCCAGCCCACATCGTTTCGATGCTGCCAACTTTCCAGATTTGAAATTTTCCATATTTGCTCCACAAAATTTCCAAGTTTGAGGCTCCCTTTAGCATCAAGTTTCCACGAATTGAAGGCCAAGAAGTCCTATAAATAGAGTGTCTTGGTTAAGGTTTAAATCATCCCTTGTATTAGCTCAATTTCTCTAAATTGTAGCCACCCTTCTCTTTAGTTTTCAAGAGTTCTTTTAAGTTTCCTTAGTCCAAGGGTCAGTTGATCAAGCCTCGAGCTTGGAGGTGCTTGTCTATGGCCAACTAAGCTTGGATTGCTGTAATTGGGACTCGGTAAATGTAAGTTTTTGTATTCTTGAGACCTCATATTTTAGTTTATTGAATTATTGTCGGTTATGTTCCAAATTTCCGTTTTAATTACAATTAAATTGATAGAATAGATCGACAACCTATTTGCTTGACTTGGTTTAATTGTTATGCTAAATTGGTTAGTAATAGTTTATTGTGTTAATTGTGTTGAAAGGCGTGTTATCCCAATTGGCTCAATTGCATGATAAATCTAGAAATTTAGACTTAGAATTGTATAAACCCAGGTTGTTCCTAGTTTATACAAGTCTATCTAATGATCCACTTTTACTCAATGTAATTAGATTCTTATTAATGAGACGTCATTGATTAACAATCTAATTAGGCTTCGGCTTCGATGTATTGGTCGGGTTGGAAACATTAGGGGTCTTTAATCACTGGTTCCATTGACGGTTAGACAACTTGTTAAATAATTCAATTAATTCAGAGAGTTAATGATTGAATTACCAAACTTACATCCCCGCCTTTTACTTTCCTTGCACTTAATTTTCCATATTTATTTTCCCGCCTTTATTTTTATGTCTTATTATCTTTTATTCACAAAACTCCCCTTTTTGGTTACCTAAAAGCACAAAAGAATTTAGAAATAAATCGATTGTTCCCTGTGATCGACCTCGACCACTACTACTACAAGTTAGCTTTAGGAATCGTGGATTATAAATTCATTTGACAAGAGACCGCGAAAAATCTCTTCCGTCACTTGGCAGAAATGCAGTCGCCTTTCTATTGTTCTCTTCTTTTCCTATGTTTTTCCTGCAGCATGTGAAAATAGGTTAAATTCATAACAAATCAGTTCATTTAAGCACAAAAATGCATAATTTAACAAACATGACTTCCTATGACTTAACTTACCAACTTTGACACTTTTTAGGCTTGGGAATAGTTAATTTGATAAAAAAAACATACAAGTTTGACAAGAAATAAGCTAAGAATAAGGGGCAAAATAGGTATATTTTTGGCACATAACAAAGTTGAAGTAGACATGATAAAAAATTTAAGCGGTTCAACCAATATGGCCTACATCCACTATAAGGACCAACGAGCAATTGAAATAAATGGGTCCTTTTACTTAGTGTTTGAATCGTTTGTTTTCGTATCAAGAAAAGACAACATTTACTTGTCCATATGGCACCTTTGCTTTCAGAAGAATGCCCTTCGGATTATATAATGAGCCCACAACTTTCCAACGATGTATGATGGCAATTTTCTCGGACATGGTGGAGAAAACGTTAGAAGTGTTTATGGATGATTTTTTCCGTATTTGGAACTTCATTTCATGATTGTTTGCAAAACATGGAGCAAGTCCTAAGGAGATGCGAAGAGACAAATTTTTAGTACTAAACTGGGAAAAATGCCATTTTATGGTACATGAAGGAATAGTACTAAGGCATAAGATCTCTTGAAGAGGAATCGAGGTGGACAAGGCCAAAGTTGAAATCATCGCAAAATTGCCTCCACCCACGACAATGAAAGAAATAAGAAGCTTTCTAGGACATGCTGGGTTCTACAGAAGATTCATCAAAGACTTCTCACAAATATCAAAACCATTATGCAGGTTGTTAGAACTTGACATGAAGTTTGATTTTGATCCAGAATGCTTCAAGGCCTTTGAGAAGTTAAAAGATGCACTAAGTTCAGCCCCAATAATGATTGAATCTAATTGGAGTCAGCCGTTTGAACTTATGTGTGATGCAAGCGACTTTACAGTAAGAGCTGTGTTAGCACAAAAGAGGAACAAAATAATACATCCTATCTATTATGCTAGCAAGACAATGAACGAAACTCAAGTCAATTATACCACCATAGAGAAAGAATTGCTCACAATAGTATTTGCTTTTGACAAGTTTTGATCCTACCTCATCAGCACTAAAGTGATAGTCCACACCGATCATTCAGCATTGAAGTATCTCTTATCCAAGAAAGATGCAAAACCTCACCTAATTAGATGGATCCTATTTCTTCAAGAATTTGATATAGAGATCCTGGACAGGAAGGGAACAGAAAATCAAGTTGCAGAGATCACATGTCCAGATTAGGAATGGAAGCACAGAGCAAAGACAAGCTAGAGATTGGAGAAACATTCATTGATGAACAAGTGTTGACAATAAGCACTTACGAAGCACCCTAGTATGCATCACTAACTATTTAGTTAGTGGAATATATCCTCTAGACGCAAACCAGAAGCAACTGAAGAAATTTTTCCATGATTGTACAAAATATTGTTGGGATGAGTCTTATCTCTACAAGATAGAACATGATCAAGTGCTGAGGAGGTGTGTAGCAGAAGAAGAAATTCCTAAAATTTTGGAAGGTTGTCATAATGCTCCATATGGAGGACATATTGCAAGAACAAAGACAACAACCAAAATACTTCAAAGTGGATACTTCTGGCCAACCCTATTTAAGGATGCATATCTGTAAGCTAGGGGATGTGATAAATGTCAAAGAACAGGAAATATATCGGCTAAAGATGAGATGCCAATGAACCATACATTGGAGGTAGAAATCTTTGATGTATGGGGAATTGACTTCATGGGGCCTTTTCTTACATCCTTTGGAAAAACTTACATCTTGCTAGCAGTCGATTATGTCTCTAAATGGGTGGAGGCAATAACTATTACCTCTAATGACTCAAAAGTAGTAAAGGAATTTTTGAGAAAAAATATCTTTACTAGATTTGGAACTCCTAGAGTCCTAATCAGTGATGAAGGTTCTCATTTTGTAAACAAGGTGATAAAGAAACTATTGGAGATATATAATGTCAAGCACATGATTGCGACCGCATATCATCCACAAACTAATGACCAAGCCTAGTCATCTAATAGAGAGATCAATACCATCTTGGAAAAAACTATTGAACCAAATAGAAAAGGTTGGCCTCTCAATTTAGATGATGCTCTATGGGCTCATAGAACTGTTGAGTTTTATGCCCTAAAACTCGTAGATAGTAAATGTACCATTCGACCGGACATTAATAAAATGATGTATGATTCATTTATCTTGTTTGTATTGAGTGATCTTGTCTTACTAACCATAATCCAATAAACTAAACATCCTAGGCTGTTAGTATGAGGCTTGAACTAGTATGTATGGGCATACGAGGATCAATGTTCAAGATACATCCTAAAGGATCTATAGTATAGGGGTAAGGCTGGGTACCTTATCTTGGTGACACTATGGATACAACCTGCTTTGTATTATGATACAAACGCAATGATCCAACGCGTTCATGCAGTGGACATGCGAGTGGGGGTATCCTGTGCAATGAGATTGCATAAGACTGGACTGCGAAATAGTTAACCACTAGCTGTAACACCGTTAGCTAGCTAGGTTTCTATTTCACTAGGATGACCTAGGCAACTTGATCTTAATCCTGAGTGGGTTATGGACTCCTGTTCATAAGGGATTGTCCTTTGATTTGTATGGGTAAGAGTGGCCTGCTCGCCGACTCAATAAGCCTATCATTTTGGGGACAAGACCGAGTGGGTAGTTGGGAACACAATCACACAAGATGAAATTCACTCATTCCCGACTCTAGGGTAAGTAGAGGTGTGTTCCCTTAAGTGGTGTATTCTGGTCTTGAACAATGGGTCCTGCCCTCTCTATGGCACGAGAGGGACTTCTGTTTGCAGGTTGGACCTCAAACAGGTTGTTCATTAGAGGAGCACTGAGACTTAAGGATAAAGAGGTAACCTAGGGGTAAAACGGTAATTTGACCTAGCTGGGGTACGAACACACGTGAAAGACTGACTTTCTGTTAATGGTCAATATCCGTGGACACAGAAATAAATCACGAACATTGATTAACTTGGTTAATGAGTTTAGCCAAGTAATCTCATATCGTTGGAGTTTCTGATATGTAGGTCCATTGGGTCCCACCGGTAGCTCATTTAGGGCATTGAGGTAAATTTCTAAGGGAGAATTTTATATTCGAAGGGGTTCGAATATTAAGTTTAAAATATGAATTGAATTCATATTAAAACTATAGGTTATAATTAATGCACATTAGATGTACATTAATACTATAGTTTGTTTGAGAGAAATATAATTAAATATTTGGTATTTAATTATAGTATTAATTAATTGGTGAATTAATTAATTATTTGGTTTTAATTTAATTTAGTTAAATTTAATTTAATTGAATTACATTAAAACTATAGGTTATGTGGTATATTTATATAAATGTGATTTATATAAATAAAATAAAGATTATGTGGTAATCTAATTATTTAATTAATTATTAATCAATTATTTGTATTTAATAATTAATTAAATTCTTTATCAGTTATGTTAATTGATAAGAATTAATCAACCCCACTAACCTAGGCTTGCTCCACGTTTTGGGAGGGTTTTAAGGGGAGGTTGTTTTCATCCGTTAACTCACTCCCTCAGTTTTCGATAATCCCTCTGGTTCTCACACAAGGCTTGCTCTCTCTCTCTCTCTCTCACTCTCTGCGTTCCATTGATCACAGAGATCCAAGGATTCTCCAAAAACTCTTAGAAACTAGTTGCTCCCACAAGCCCCTCAACCAAGTAACCAGTGAGAATACCGATGCAACTCTATTGGTGGTGTTTGTGGGTGAATTTCCAGCAAATAGAAAGAGTTCGTGTTGCTGATTTTCTAAGGATCAAGTTCAAGGAGTTGGTGAAACGCTCGAAACGTCTGTCAAAAGTAAGGTTTCCACAACCCTTGATCATTAGGATCAACATATCTAGATTAGATCTAGGTTTATAATGAATTTATGCATGTTTTATAGCCTTTGTACCACTTGTTTAATTTAGTTCTACTACTATGATTATTTTGCAATCTGTATTGGTATTTCAATTATGATAAAAATACAATGTGGTTCTGTAATACTTTCGCTGCGCAAGAGTTTTTATCCCTACAAGAACAACATTAAAAGCTCCTCTAGGAATGTCTCCCCTACATGATATAGTATATGGCAAAGCATGCCATCTACCCTTGAAGTTGGAGCACAAAGCTTATTGGGCTACAAGAAGGCTTAACATGGATTTGGAGCAGACAGGGCAAAAGAGAAAATTACAATTGGCAGAATTGGATGAATGGAGACACCTATCCTATGAGAACGTGAAGACATATAGAGAAAGAAATTAAAAAAATGGCATGATCAGAGAGTCAAGAATAAAAAATTGTAGGAAGGGCAATACGTGCTACTCTTCAATTCCAGGTTAAGACTCTTTTGAGGAAAACTCAAATCAAGGTTGCCCGACCCATGCAAAATAGCAAAGATCTACAAACATGGAGCTGTGGATCTATATGACAATGTTGTACATACTTTCAAAGTGAATGGACAAAGAGTAAAACCTTATTGGGGAGAAGGCCTAAGCAAGGATAAGGCCTCCATTACCCTCATCGATCCAAAATGATTCAAGTATGAGATTGTGTAAATATGTATATTATTCTCTGTTGTGCTGTTTTGTTTAATTTATTTCTCTTCTTTTCTTACAAAATTTCAAAAATAATGAGCAAAATGCATAATGTGGTGGAAAGCCAAGGAAATCAAATCCTAGTTAAGAGGGAACCTTGTCTTAGGATAAGTTTGTCTAAGGGAAGAGGTACTTAAGTTGACCGAAAAAGAAGACCTCTACCTGGAGCTTGACCTGGAGGTTGAATTAACTAAGACTTGTATTTTCCTGGCCTAATAGTATTCTATCTTATTTCTTCCTTATGTTTAATTCCTTTTCATCATTTAACTCTTAGTCGGGGTGAACTTTCTAAAAAATTTTGGCTAAGTGTGCAGTAATTAGTCCAATAAAAAGGAGAAAGCAAGTGGAAAAGGGGTCAAAGTTTGCACCAAAAATGTGGTCGCAATTAAGCTTAAGTTTAAAGACAGATTATTTTGCACGTAGCAAATTACGACACATTTGCGGGCGCAAACTGAGCACAACCCTAACATCTTAGAGACGACGTCATCAAATAGGAAATCTATTTATGGCGACAGCAAGGTGACTTGAGTCACTTTTATTTAAAACACCCAACGTCTCTCTCAAACCGAAAACTCCACGCAATCTCCATTCGCTCGTTTCGACCACGATACCCGCCAGAAATCAACAATTTTCCGACAAGGAAATGCCACCTACTGCTTCTACCTCGCATTCATTGGCTACAAAAAGCGATGGAGCCAGTCTTGTATTATATACCCAAAGACTATGAAACAGGTCATGGCCATTTATTCATTATATTCTTCCAATTCTTCTAATATAGATGTTAAGATAGTATTCAAATCTTTCAAATTAATAAGTATAAAGCATCGTATTATAGAAAGTAGGCCTTAGTGTATGTATTTATCTCAAAAAAAAGAAAAAAAAAAGAAACAAATTGGATAGTGAAAAAAAGAAAAATGCTTATCTTAGTTTTGAATTGTCTTATCTCCTATAATTGTTTTTTAGCAAAAAATAAATTTTTATTCTAAATTTAGCAATGTATATCAATTTTGACCTCCAAACTTTCAATTACATAAAATTGAATCCCTAGATGTATAGCACTTCAATTTTTTCGAATGGATCAAATAAATTTTTTTAAAGAGTAAAGGTAAATATCTTTCAAACCTTATTGATTTCAATAAAAATTATGTTTTATGAATAAAATATGAATAGCTCTCCAAAAACTCAAATTTCCACATAGAATGGCTCTAGTCCTGCCTTTCTCTATAGTCTCATCAATTTATCCATCAGTCAAATATTTTAAATTCATTCACACATGGTGAGTTTTTTTTTTCTTTCTTTTTTTTTTTTAAAAAAAAAAACAATGTTTCAAACGAAAATAAGGTATAATTGCAATAAACATTTGGAGATGCCCTTTTCCAACTCCATATTTTTTCTTTTAAGAATGGAATAAAGTTGAACTCAATTTTTTTTCATATAAAATATTAAAATATATAACTTTTTACTAAAAAAAATATTGTTTATTAACTAATTCTCAACCATTGAAAAATAAAAATATAAATTAAATTGAATCCATAGAGAAGTAAAAATTCATAAAATATATATTTCAAAAGAATTAACATGAGTCTTCGTTTGGTCTAGAATGTCGTAGACCAAAAAGAATATAAACTTCAAATCAATAAAATTTGTTAATGTATGGACGGTTCGTATTCAATATTCTCAGCCTTTGTCATTTCTTCAGGTTTATTCTTAGCCTTTATTCCAACTATATTATGACCAAAACCAAAGAGAACATATTCCTTATTGTCAAAAAAAAAAAAAAAAAAAAAAAAAAGAGAGAGAGAACATATTCCCATTAAACATTCATCCGTCAGCATTTGTCAATTTTTGAAAATGAAATAAAAAAAAAAAAAAAAAAAAAAAAAACCAAGAGAGAGAGACAAAAAGAAAAACTATATGATTAAACTCTATAAAACAAAATGTTCAAACCTCCAACATTTTGTTGAGATTAAAAATAAGACATAAATATTAGTAATACATGCTTTAATTAATTAATTTATTTTTTGTAACAATATGTAGGGTGGAAGATTTGAACTTCTGACCTCTTGGTCAAGAGTACAAACTTTATAGCAGTTGAGCTATGTTCTTGTAGTTCATTAGTAATACATGCTTGAAAACAATATTGATAGAAATTGTATATATATATATATATATATATATATATATATATATATATATTTATACAAGAAATTGTAGATATATTTTTTTTTTTGAAGAAAGAAATTGTAGATATTTGGATCTAGTTTTACTCGGAAATAATCACATTTTTATCGAAACAAATGGTAAGTGTATTTGTTTGACAAGATTAATACATGAATTTTATAGAATTGTGATAAATTATTTAATAAATTAATAATTCAATAAATAAATATAATTCAATTAATTATATAATCTAATCAATGCAAAACATTAAAGTTAATTACTTTAATTTAGTAGATTAATAATTGATCATTATTTTTAATAAAATAATTAATTGTACTAATTTAATATATTCTTATCAATAAAAATTAATTATCTTATATTATCAACTATATTTATATAATCAGCTGTTTGATAATAACTTTAATTTAAACATTTAAAATTTTGAATTAAATTCAATTAAATTAATATATCATATACAAACTAAGTTGTCAAAAAAACAAAAAAAGAAAAAAAAAAGAAAAAAAAAACAAACACAATAGAAGAAAACACTAAGAAAAGAAAAGAGAGAAAATGGAATTTTAGAAAATCCTTACTTTTGAAATGGTATCAAATACCCTTGTACTTGAGCATATGAAATGCATGGGAATAACTTATTTTCATGTCTCATTGTTCCAACATTTGTACCTGGCAAGGGCTTATATATATATGGTTTCTTTGTTCTGATCTCCATTCCTATCTCCCTTTCTCTTAATACAAACAAAACAATCCTTAATGACAATCATAGACAGAGAGAAGGAAGCGACAGAAAAACTAAGCGCATGTTTGAGAGTGATTTTGAAATGGCTAAAATCATTTTTGTCAGGTACGAAATCACCCTTAAACATACCTTTAATTATTTATAATCAATTTCGTGTTTTATTTTACACTTTTAAACGTGATTTTCATATTATCAAATTTGATTTTGAATTATTATAGAAACTGTTTCGGAGTAATTTTGAATATGAAAAAAGTGATTTTAACCATTTCAAAATCACTTCCAAACATGTACTAAGAGAAGAAGCGAAGGTTGGCCATAACTTGGAAGCTATTTTGAAAGATGCAAACGTGGAAGTGCACTGGCCCTCCTTCATTAAGCTTTATGATCAAGCCCATGCTGGGATCTTCTTGAAGAATGGAACTAAGGCAAGTGTAACAATATAAATATTTTTTTTATATTTTTTCATTTAGCAGAATTGTAATGGAGATTTCAAGTATTTCTAAAGAGATTAGAAGGGTTTTGGCCAATTGAATAATGTTCTAGTAGGTAAAGAAGAAGATCAAAATAAGGTTCGAGTATGCAAAGAAGATTATTAATATTCATCATATAATGTTTAATTTCAAATGATAAAGTTCTTGAAAAAATCATATAGATGCATCAACATAAGATCATTGGGTTGATATCATATAAAGATTTTTTTTTTTTTTTGAGAAATATATAAAGATTTCAGTCCTTGTGATTTCAAAATTTTCAATTTGGTCTCTATGATTTAGTCAAACTTCATCACCAATTATCTTTGTCACTAATATATATATTAGAGACGCAGTTTTCTATTTTAGTAATTGTGTGTTATAGTGTAAGGTGTGGTATAAAATAAAAGAAAACGTGTTAAACATAGTTTAACGATCAACCATATAAAATAAATATAAATTTTGAAAACCTCAAGGACCAAATTGAAACTATGCCCAAACCTTGAAGATTAAATTGAAACTTGGAAAATCATTGAGTACAAACGAAAACTTGGACCAATCTATAGAGATTGAATTTGTAATTCAAACTTATAATTTTGAACTTATTTATTTGAGCTATATTTGAAATGGAGTGAGAAGAGAAATTAAAATACATGAGTTGAGTTTCATTACTTTGAATGCAGAAGTATTGGCTTGACAACAAGACAAACAGTAACCGTTTCATGTTATTAGCAAGAGCTCTCTCAATAGTTTGGAGCGAAAATGAACAGATCTGGACATGGAAATGGGTTCAAGAAAACGGGTATAATCTTAAGCCCACATTTTATTTGTTCATTAAAACATCTATCATAATTCCCATCAGTCGATTTGATTTTGGTTGAAAGAAAAACTAACTGCCAAATTCAATGCGTATGAATATCTTACATGTTGTTGAAGTAAAAAGTAAAAGTGAACCAAATAGATTATTATTGAAAATGCAACAAAAAGAAGTTAGATAAGTTAAAAATGAAGAAGAATATGTAAAGCTAAATTTCTTGATCTCTCTCACCATGGTGTCTAAAAACTAGCAGGGATAGATTTGAAGTCGCAGAGCTAGTGATGGCATATTTTTTCGATATCAAGGGGAGCTGTGACATATCTGCTCTCACACCAGCAACTTCGTACGAAGTAGCATTTGTGGTAAAGCTCCACGATGCATCTTACGAATGGGAAAATCCTGTGGACGTCAAACTCAAGAAGCCAGATGGGAGCCAACAGGAGTGTGGTTCGAGATTTCAGCTGGCGATTTCGTGACAAATAATTTTGGGAGGCCGCCTGGAACTAATATCGAATTTAGCATGGAAGATCATGGCAGGTACTGGAAGATGGGGTTTACCTTGAAAGGTGTTGTGATTCGACCAAAAACTAAATAATACAACTATAAAGATGAATGAAAAGGTAATAGCATGAAAATTAAACTAAATATTAGGGCCTTTAATTTGCTTACTCGCAAGAAGGCTAAGTTTAAACACTTTATGTTTTAGTTATGTAATACCCTACATGAAAAGATAAATAAAAGGACCTTTTGCGTACAGGCAAGAAGGTTCATTTTAAACACAAACCCTCGTTTTCTCTCAAATGACTATCAAATTCTTTTTTGCTCTGTTTACTTTTTACATGGGGATGAATGGAAAGCTATATTCTTTTTGGATATTGAAGACTTGGTAACCAGCTTACATTACCCAATTTTTTTCTTTTACCACTTGTAGGTATCTTTTCTTTCTTTTGCTAAGTTCTGGAAAACCATTTAAATGGCCAGACTGTTGGGGGTGCGACCAAAGTCCCACATCGGCTAGACAAGGGGATGACCTTGGGTTTATAAGGGAGGACAGCTATCTCCACTAGTATGAGGCCTTTTGGAGTGAACCAAAAGCAAAACCATGAGGGTTATGCCCAAAGTGGACAATATCATACGATTGTGGAGATATGTGTAGTGTCCCGTAATTCCTTATCACATACCACAGTAGATATAATGCAAGTGCACAATATATATACTTTTATGTAAGCCCCACATTTTGATTTGGATTTTAATTGAAACAGTTAGGGCCGGGCCTCGTAACATTGTGCTTGGTTTTAGGTGGTTGCTTCAATTTGCTAATAGAATAAACAAGACTTAAATCTAGTGAAATGATCTCCAAGTAAAGTGATAGTTAATTACATTTTATCTCTTTTTTTTTCTTTTCCTATTTTCAGAGAGATAGACGACTGTCTAAAACTATCATTTGTTTCTCAACTACTGGTTTAAATTAGATGATATAATTAATGAAATGGTGAAGCCATGGGATCCTCCCCATAACTAAAAGCGTTAGTGTTGTTTCTGTTTTATTTAGTTGGTGGGTGATAAGCGTAATCAATTAACTTAATTAGATTTCTCAATTAGTGACCGAAAAGGGAGGTTTTGAATGATGGATTGACTAAAAACATAAAATCGCAAGAAATTAAAATAATGGAAAACTAAAGATAAGTTGGCTAATAATCTCACCTCGATATCGCACGATTAGTTATTCTAACTTGGGTTTGGCAACTCAATCATGGACTCTCAAATTAATAGAATTATCATTAACTGTCTAACTACCATTGAAACCAATGATTTTGGACCTTAACCTTTCATCGAAATCGGAGCCTAATTAGACTTCTAATTAAAGAGTCTAACCACATTAAGTAAAAGTGGGTCGTTAGATAGATTCATATAAACTAAGAACAATCTGGGTTTATACAATTCTAAGTTTAAATTCCTAGATCTGTCATGCAATTGAATTAATTGGGATAACACGCCTTTTAACACAATTACATCATGAACCTATTACTAACCAATTTAGCAAAACAATTAAACCAAGTCATGCAAATAGGTTGTCAAGCTAATCTATTGATTTAATTGTAATTAAAAGTGGGAATTTAAATCACAATCAACACAATAATTCATTAAAATCATAAGCAAAGGTCTCAAGAGTATATATGTCAAACGTACATTAGAAGTTGATAGTACCTGATAGCACTTGGTTCCTGTTATTTTATTACCTCTAAACTAAGATTGTTAGAGGAATTTTATGTTTTAATTGTCTCTGTTGCAGGTACTTTGAGCATAGGTGATATTGGGAGCCAACCACACAATTTGGTGTTAGCCATCTCGATGTTAACGACGAGGAGGTGAAAAGACTTGAGCAGATTGAAGTGGGCTTGAAGAACTACACCAAAAATCATAGGTTGAAGCCCCATACCGAGAAAGACCGAGAAAAAAGGCAGCAAGGCTGGAAGAGGGGTCGACGTCGAGACAAGGCGCCAACATGATTCCTAAGCGGAGTGCAAAGTTCGTGGCATCGAGACGTTGATCCTAACGTTTCGACGTTGTGACGTTTAGTATAAATATAGGGCTTCGGTTTAGTCCGCCGTTAGGTTAGAATTTTTTATTTTCTTTGTATTCAGCACATTTCCCATCTGTATTTCTTTGTTTCTTTGATTCCTAGACTGATTAGGATGTATTTCTTAATTAGTTTAGCCTTATACCTTTCCTTTATGATAGCTTAAGTTTCTTTTCATTGGATTCTTGGGATGTAGTTGGATTGCATTATTGATTCTTTCTTTTTGGTTGAGCTTGCTGGAACTTATATAATTCTGCACTATTTTTATGTTCATCCAGATTTTCCCGTTTAAACCATTGTCTTTGAATGCTTTCTTAAGCAATCTATCAATTATTTGAGATAGCCACTAGGTTTGAATCATTCCTTTGCATTATTTTTCTATACGGACTTGCATAGCTCGCTTGATAGAACCTAGGATGCATGGAGAAGTTGTTAAATTAATCTAGGAATTTGTTATTTCTACCATCTAGCACTAATTTCTATTTTATCTTTTTTTTACTTATCTGGTCTATTTTTATTTTTGTACTTTGTTTTTCCTTTCCTTTTTTCTCATATATAAAAATCACCCCGTGTTCTTTAGCACAAAAGCCTATGATCTGCTAGAATCTCCTTCTCTGTGTTTGACCCCAGCCACTACTACTGCAAGTAGTCTAGTGTCGTGGAACTATAAATTCATTTGGTCAGGACCCTCGACAAGTCCCGTCAAATTGGCGCCGTTGCAGGGGAAGAGCATTTTTCTAATGTTTATAGGATTTTGTGTTTTTAATTCTTGCTTGCTTGGTTTATGATCACGTGTTCTTCGTAGGGTAACAATCTCAGGTTTGAACTAGAGATCTCGAGAACAGAGACAAGGTTAAGAAGACAAGCAAGAAGGAGGCTAGTAGACTATCTCGACGAGGTTGATGCTCCAGCCATTGTTGAGAGGACGTTGAGGCAGTTGGCAGCGCCAGACCTGAACCAGTAGTCGCTTTGCATTACCTACCCCGAGACGGCGGGTAACTTTGAGTTAAAGTTAGGTTTGATTCACTTACTCCCAATTTTTCGTGGTAGTGCAGGGGAGGACCTGCACAAACACCTTCAAAAGTTCCACATTGTGTGCTCCGGGAAGAGGCCACACGGGGTAACAGAAGAGGCGTTAAATCTTAGAGCATTCCCCTTCTCACTAAAAGATTCAACGAAGGACTGGTTGTATTACCTTCCTTCCGATTCTATCAGTACATGGTGTTAATGGGAAATCTTTTGGTTATTGTTGTTGAGATATTTTTGCATTTTTTGTTAAGTATTTTGTTATTTTGTTATTTTTAGTTGTAGAACTCTTGTATAAATACTTTGTATCGTTCTCTTTGAAATCAAGCAGTAAGAGAATCATCTACTTCTCAATTGAGTGTTTTCCTATTTGTCAATTGTTTCATGGTATCAGATTTTTGGTGACTCACGTCTCGATCCTTCCACGCTTCTGCATTTCTTAGCAATTTTCTTACCAATGGCTGATTCTACTGCCAGAGATCTCAATTCTCCTATTTTTCTTCTTTCAAATATTTGTAATCTGGTCTCAATTCGGCTAGATTCTACAAATTTTGTTCTATGGAAGCATCAGTTGCGATCAATCTTGAAGGCGCACAAATTGTTTGGATTCATTGATGGATCCTTTCCGAAACCGGCTTCATCTGTACGTACTACCACTTCTTCTTCGTCTACTGATTCTTCATCTGCTATTTCTCAGCCAAATCCACAATATGAGGACTGGATTGCCAAAGATCACGCACTACAAACTCTGATTAATGCAACTCTTTCTCCCACTGCCTTGGCCTATATTGTTGGTTGTGAGACTGCACAACAAATGTAGGGAAACTCTAGAGAAACACTACTCTTCTACTTCGCGAACAAATGTCGTTAACCTCAAATCAGAGTTGCAAACTATTGCGAAGAAATCTGGTGAAAGCATCACACAATACATCCAACGCATCAAGGAGTTGAAAGATAAATTGGCCAATGTTTCCGTCACGATTGATGTAGAGGATCTGGTGATCTACACGATGAGCGGCTTACCTGCTGAATACAACACTTTCAAGACGTCTCTGCGTACTAGATCTCAGTCGGTCACCTTCGAAGAACTTCATGTTCTTCTTGTTTCTGAAGAGTCTGCCCTTGAGAAGCAGATTAAACGTGATGAGGCCTTTGCTCAGCCTACTGCTTTACTTGCACAAACTTCTTCAAATTGCAATCAGAACTACAATCCAAATATACCTCGAGGTCGTGGAAATTCTGGAAATTCTCGAGGCCGTGGAAGAGGTTTTGGTCGTCCTCCTTTTTGTAACTCTGGTCGTGGACGTATACCTGGACATCCTGTTGGTAATATTCTGAAACCTCAACCTGATCAGTACTCTTCTCGTATTCAATGTCAGATTTGTCAGCGAGCATATCACAGTGCGATTGATTGTTATAATCGCATGAATTACAATTTTCAAGGTCGTCATCCACCTGCTCAGTTAGCCGCTATGGTTGCTACTCAAAATTATAATGTTGTGGCCAACACTTCTGTTTCTCATCCATCACCTTGGCTTGCTGATTCTGGTTGCAACTCTCATGTTACCTCTGATATGAATCATTTTACTAATTCTTCTGATTTTACTGGTGATGATCAGGTAACTGTTGGCAGTGGACAGTCCCTTCCTATAACACATTCAGGTTGTGGCATTCTTCCTACTCCTACTTCTTCTCTTAAACTCTTTGATTTACTTTTTGTTCCTCATATTTCTTCAAATCTTTTATCTGTTAACCGTCTTTGTGCCGATAATAATTGTGTGTGCGTCTTCGATTCTGACTTTTTTCTCATTCAGGACAAGTCTTCGGGCAAGATCCTTTTTCAAGGACCTAGTGTCAATGGGTTGTATCCTATCAATCCCGCTGGCTGTTTTTCTCCATCTTCCTCTGCTCCTTCGTCACTCGTTGCTCATGTTGGAACACGCACATCCTCTTCAGTCTGGCATGATCGGTTAGGCCATCCTAGTGACCCTATCCTTTTATCTGTACTCAAGGCTCTGAATGTGTCTCTTTCTACTGTTCCCAATAGTATCTGTTATCCCTGTTTACAAGGCAAGCTACATAAACTGCCTTTTCCTACTTCTGTTTCTGTTTCTTTGTATCCGTTGGAAATAATACATGCTGATGTATGGGGACCTTCTCCTGAACCTTCTATTAATGGCTTCAATTACTATGTTTCCTTTGTTGATGATATGTCTAGATATACTTGGCTATATCCAATATCTCGGAAATCTGATGTTTTTAAGGTTTTTCAATCTTTTGAACCACTTGTTGAGAATCTCTTGTCTTCCACAATTAAAATTCTTAGGAGTGATGGGGGTGGTGAGTTTGTTAATCATAATCTTGGTTCCTATCTTCAAACACATGGAATCCTTCATCAAAAATCTTGTCCTTATACCCCTCAACAAAATGGGGTTGTTGAGCGTAAACATCGACATATCGTTGAAGTTGCTCTCACTCTAATGTCCAAATCTTCTCTTCCCATAACCTTTTGGCCATTTGCCTTTGCCACTGTTGTCTACCTTATCAATCGTCTTCCATCTCCTAATTTGGGTCACAAATCTCCCTTTGAACTTCTTTTTCATTCCTCTCCTGACTATTCCCATCTCAAGGTTTTTGGTTGCGCTTGCTTTCCTCTGCTTAAACCCTACAATTCCCACAAACTTCAACCTAAAACCTCCCAATGTGTCTTTCTCGGTTATTCCTATGACTCAAAAGGATATTTGTGTTACAACATGAGCAATAGTCGCCTCTACACCACTCGTCATGTTGTTTTTTATGAAACCTCTTTTCCTTTTGCTTCCAAACCCATATCCACACCTTCTCCTTCTCCTAATATTTCTTTTTCTCCCTATCATCTTCCTTATCCTTTAATTTTTTCTTCTACCCCTTCCCATTTGCCACAATCTGATGCTTTGTCTTTGGGATTGCCTACTGCCTCATTACCTAGTTCTTCTCATGATTGCACTCATGCTAATGTGAATGATTCTACTGATGTTTTACCTGTTGTTGGTGCCTTTAATAATGTTGCTGATTTTGTTGATAATCATGCTCCTCCTCCTGATGCTTCTAATAATGAGGTGCCTAATGATCCTGTTGCTTCTGTTGATAATCATAATGATGTGCCTAATGTTATTTCTACTGTTGGTAATTCACATCCTATGCAAACAAGGAGCAAATCTGGCATTTCTAAGAAGAAAGTAATTGTTACTCGTGTTTCTTCTATTAATAGTGAGCCTTCCTCCTTTGCTGTGGCCTCTAAAAATGTTGTATGGCAGAGAGCTATGACTGCTGAATATAATGCCTTGGTTCAACAAGGTACTTGGATTCTAACTCCGTTACCCCCGGGTAAGAGTGCTATTGGGTGCAAGTGGGTTTATAGGATTAAGCGAAATCCGGATGGTAGCATTGTTCGCTACAAGGCTCGCTTGGTTGCTAAGGGTTATCACCAAGAAGAAGGAATTGATTACGATGAAACATTTAGCCCGGTTGTCAAAAAGCCGACTGTGAGGATAATTCTATCTCTTGCTTCTCACTTTGGCTGGGAACTTAGACAGCTTGATGTCAAAAATGCCTTCCTCCATGGTGAACTTCATGAGGAAGTTTATATGCAACAGCCTCAAGGTTTTGTAAGTTCTTCTCACCCAACTCATGTTTGCAAGTTAATAAAGTCCTTGTATGGTCTCAAACAGGCACCTCGTGCCTGGTTTGAGTGTTTTACATCCCATCTCTTAACTCTTGGCTTCTTGGCTTCTCATGCGGATTCGTCTCTCTTTGTAAGAAAAGTTGGTGGCTCCATCACATACTTGCTTTTGTATGTGGACGATATCATTCTTACTGGAAACAATCCCACATATATTGGTGATTTAGTGTCTCAGTTGCAAGGTCGTTTTGATATGACCGATCTTGGTAATCTTCATTATTTTCTTGGTTTGGAGATTCGTCGTTCTGTTGATGGCATTTTTGTGAATCAATCTAAGTATGTGTGTGATCTGTTGAGTAAATATGGTATGCTCGCTGCCAAACCTTGTACTACTCCTGTTGCTCTTCATCATGTTACTGATCCTGGTCCTTCTTGTTCAAGTGAAGATGCTCGGTCTTTTCGTGCTATTGTTGGTGCGTTACATTACCTTACTTTTAGTCGGCCTGACATTGCATTCTCTATTGGTAAGCTCTCTCAGTATATGCACTCTCCTTGTACATCACATCTTGTGGCAGTGAAAAGAGTTCTTCGGTATCTTGGTGGTACTATTAATGCTGGCATACTGTTTAAGAAAGCTTCTTCTGATCCTTTTCGAATTACAGCCTATTCAGACTCGGATTGGGATGGTGATCATATTGATAGGCGATCTACTACTGGTTTTGTGGTATTTTTGGGACCTAATCCTGTCTCTTGGGCTGCTAAGAAACAAACTACTGTTTCTCGTAGCTCTACAGAGGCCGAATATCGTGCTTTGGCCACTACTGCTGCTGAATTATTCTGGATTCGTCAACTTCTCAAAGACTTGCATATTTTTGGTACTTCTCCACCCTTACTTTGGTGTGATAACAGTTCTGCCATTCAGCTTGCTCGTAATCCAATTTTTCATGGCCGAACTAAGCACGTTGAGATTGATTTTCATTTCATTAGAGAGCGTGTTGTTCGACATTGACTTGCGGTTTATTCCTACTGAACATCAACTTGCAGATTTGTTTACCAAGCCACTTACTTCTGCTCGTCTTCAGACTTTGTGCAGCAAACTCATGCCTCCTACATTCGTTTGAGGGGGGATGTTAATGGGAAATCTTTTGGTTATTGTTGTTGAGATATTTTTGCATTTTTTGTTAAGTATTTTGTTATTTTGTTATTTTTAGTTGTAGAACTCTTGTATAAATACTTTGTATCGTTCTCTTTGAAATCAAGCAGTAAGAGAATCATCTACTTCTCAATTGAGTGTTTTCCTATTTGTCAATTGTTTCACATGGAACGAGATGAAGTGACGGTTCCTAGAAAAATATTTTCCTCTGAGCATAGCTGCTAAAATAAGGAAAGAGATTTACGGGATCTGCCAAGAATCAGGAGAGAACTTATATGACTACTAGGACATATTCACTCGTCTCTGTGCAAGCTTCCCTCACCACAAGATTCCTGATCATCTCACGACCCAGTATTTCTATGAAGTATTATTACCTTTGGATAGGAGTATGATTGATGCCACTAGTGGAGGAACCTTATTGGATAAGACCCCTAGGAAAGCTAGGGAACTGATCTCGAGCATGGCCGAAAATTCTTAGCAATTTTGCCCAAGAGAACCTTTAGCACAGATTCAAGCAGCTTCCAAAAGCAAGGTAAGTGAGCTTCGAACTGAGCTGCATGAACTTTCTAAATTAGTTCGCTCTCTTGTTTCAGATCAAGCAGGTAAGAAAGTCTGCAAAAGATCCGAGGTAAATATTGTTGTGAGCGCCCATGTAGATATTTTGCAACAACTTGAATATCAGGAACCCTCTGCACCAATCTCTCCTCAAGAGCCTAGTTCGTCTCTAGGCGTGTCATGGGAAGACATGGTTAAAATTTTTGTTGACTTTACTGTGAAGTCTCGTCAGGAGACGCGTACCTCGATTCATGACTTGGGAAACCAGGTAATGCAGTTAGCAGCTGTTGGATTTCCGGAGTGAGTAAAAATAAGGTAAAAATAAACTCTAGAACACTGTGCAAACATACACAATCAACAACAAGTAATAAGTATTTATCGAATCCAGGGTCTGAATTAGCTCTCACTTCATCTATTTTGTGTAACTCTTTAATGGTTTCAAATGTGGTTAAAATGATTGATTTTCATAGAATGTTGAAGCAGAAGAAATGACAGAACAAAAAGTAAACAAATAAGGCAGATAGATTAGAAATAGGCGCTGGTTAGGATTTAGCAATTGTTTTAAAAGATGCTCTAGCAATATTATTGATCAGACAAAACTCTTGCAGTCTTATTAGTAGGATCCTCCCGGAACTCTGGATTTTTTAGAATGTGTTTCAACTCCAATGACGTACTACCGATCAAGCACTAGGCAACTGGTTATCCCTAGCTGAGTCACTGGCGTTCACCAATACACAATGATCTAGTGTGATTAAATGTCACACACTTCCCAAATCATCCCTGAAACTAAGAAGTGGTATTCATACAGGTTGGCCAAGCGGACACAAAATATAAATAAACTCAACAAATAATCAAGGTGCATCAAATCAACATATATATATTGCATAGAGAATTAAGTACAACAATTACATAACTCCTAACCAGCACCTAAAGAGATTTCGTTTATAACATTCATGATAACACACACTACAATCTGAGTATGTATGCATCCATAATTACAAAATAATACAAGAAAATACTAATTCCCTTGATCAACTTCGTAATTGATGGTCTTCTTATAGTCCCCAATCTTCCTCCTCTATTCAGCTCCCAATGATGGAAATGAGAAATGATCTCTTCCCCCCGAGTGGAATGACTTTGACTTGAACGGCTTATCCCTTTTATAGAATGAAGACAAGCTTAAATTAGGTTGACCTAGACACGTGGATGGCTCTCCTTGCTTCTTAAATCCGAGAATAACTTAACTAACTTCAATTCATTAAAATGGCTAACGAGCTGTAACGTGGCAGTTTTGCTCCATGCTTTGCTGAAGCACAGATTTTGCTCCCTCAAGTCGCTCAGCAATATATTCTGCACAAAATAACTTTCAAAGCATCCATTCTTCCAAATGGGTTAGAACATGCAATATTCATTTAAAAGCAACCCTATTTAGCACAAATGACACACAAATCATTATAAAACTAAGGCCTAAGTAACTCCCTTTTGAAGAGTTATCAGCAGCACAAGTCCATGAAAAGGAAAGCCCTACCCGACGGTACTCCAACTCTAAGGATATCAGGGCTATTACCTTGAGAAGCGGGAAGAAATTACCTCTCAAGACTCCATCCCTAGTCAATGAACTACCTTGAAGGAAGATAGAGGAGGTGGAATCAAGCCCACCCAAGTATGCTACTGGGGTAACCTTCGACCCCTCATATTCCCTACTACTGATATTCCCAAGACCCCTTTCCTAGGAGGTTATCGAAACCAAACGAGAAGGTGATGGACCAAGAATTGTTGGATATATTCAAACGGGTGGAGGTGAACATCCCACTCCTCGATGCAGTTAAGCAAATTCGCAGGTATGTCAAATTTCTTAAGGAATTATATATGCACGAACAAGAGAAGACCCCAAGAAAAAGAAAGAGTGGTGGTAAGCAAAAATGATTTAGCAATGCTCAAAAAAGACTTTCCACCGAAATGTGAGGACCCAGGTGTGTTCACACTACCATGCATAATAGGAAATAAAATAGTAGAACGAGCTATGTTAGATCTAGAAGCATCTATAAATGTCATGCCATACTCTGTTTATCGAGAACTTAACCTTAATGACATGCATGAAACTAGCATCGTGATACAACTAGCTGATAGGACAGTGATTCACCCCCTAGGCGTTGTACAAGATGTTTTAGTCAAAGTGGGTGACCTCATATTTCCTGTTGACTTTTATATTTTGAAGATTGATGAGCATGCTCCCACCACTTTTGCTTCCATCTTATTTGGGAGAATTTATGAAAACTGCTAAGGCAAAAATAGATGTGGATAAAGGGGAGATCTCTGTAGAATTTGATGATCAGGTGGTAACGTTTAATCTATTTAATACGGTTATACACCCAGAGAGTGCTACAGCCTCAGTATACCAAGTCGATGTTATTTATTCCATAGTCCAAGATGTGATTGATGAAGACAACTGTATGATTGAGCAACATCCTGAAGACGAGTTAGATGAAGAAAACGGTAGTGAAAGGTCATCCTCTGTGTCGTTCCCCAACTCTCACGAAATAAATGCTAAAATCCTTTCCCAAGCTGATAAACTTTTGCCCTCGGTTGTGCAGGCATCGAAAGTGGAACTGAAGACTTTGCCCGAGCACCTTAAAGTATGTATACCTAGGTGATTCAGAGACTTTGCCTTTAATAATCTATAAGGAAACTGAATGTCGAGCAGGAGATAAGATTTATTCGAGTTTTGAAAGAAACCAAGTTGGCTATCGGATGGACTTTAGCTGACATAAAAGGGGTCAGTCCAGCCCTCTGCATGCACAGAATCCTGATGGAATACGATGTCAAACCTTCACGAGAACCACAAAAGAGGCTTAATCCTACGTTAAAAGATGTAGTGAAGAAGGAGATTGAAAAACTTCTGCAATCAGGTATTATCTACCCTATTTCTGACAGTAAGTGGGTCAGCCCAATTCACGTTGTCCCCAAGAAAACTGGGTTCACTGTTGTTAAAAATAAAGACAATGAATTGGTGCCTACTAGAATTCAGAATGGGTTGAGGATGTGCATAGATTACAGGAAGTTGAACAACTCGACTAGGAAGGATTACACCACTTCCATGCACTAAACCTTAAGCCAACACCTAATCTCCAACTCTAATTAGTCACTAATTGAGTATCAAATTTTGGGACATTTGAATTGCATGAATTCCTCTATAAATAGAGGATAAAATGTTGAAGAAAATAGGATTGAATTTCATCTGTTATGCTGCCAAAATCGTGACTCAAGGCCAAAAACTCAAAATCTAAAAAACAGCTTGAACCCACAAGCTTTCACCTTCCAATTCCCTTCATAAAGGATCCCACAATCCATTCTAAGGCCTGAGAATAGCAAAGAAGATCCAAATGGTGGTCCGTGACTCATTGGTGAGAAGAAACTTCAATCGAATCGCTTGAATTGGGAGCTACAAGAGGTAGGTACACTTTGACTCTGTTTTTCGGTTATGAACAACATGCTTAAATTCATTAAATTGATGAAATTATGTACTTAAGATCCAAAATTGCTTCCGTAGTTTTCATATTAACACTTTTAATAAGTGTTTTTATACACAACTTATTACTTCAAATCTCTTTTTTAAAAAGTTAGTTTCAAGTATTTCTCTCAAAATGGTTTATTTCTCAATCTCATTTTCTAAAAAGTCATTTTTAGTGGTTGACAACACTAGACATTTTTTCAAAATGATTTTTGTTTTCAAAATTAAACACTTGGAAAGTTAAACCAAACACACCTTATATCTTTTAATTATTCTATTGAGATCTTTCCTAACAAAGATCACATACTCTTGTATTATATACCTTGAGACCTTGAAATAGGTCATGTCCACTTATTCATTTTATAATTCTTTCCTAACATAGATGTTAAGATATTATTCTGTAACGTCCCACGTTTCAGAATTAAACCTTTTTGGAGTAATCGAGCCTATTCATTCAAGTTCTAATTTGAAAAATTAGACAACTTCATTTAGTTCCAAAATCGATGGGTTAAATCTCGATAGGTTAGGAATTTAGTTTTTCGTCATATCTCTAATTTTCTTTAGAAATCCAAATCGTTTCCTTTTGTTTAGCATTACCCAATTATTCAAAATTTTAATTGGGTTTAAAATTGGGATAAGAGATTTAATGTGGAATTCAAATTAAGGCTTCCTTTATTATTTCTTTGGCTATTCATTCTTAAAAGAAAAAAAAAATCAAACCCTAGCTTCATTTTTCCCTCCCTTTTCCCCTATACACGTCATTCAACCCCCCCTCGTTCTTCATCTTCACGCAGCTGTCATTCATTCCTCCCTCTCTTTCTCGTTTTTGCACCGCCGCCCATTCCCATGCCCTCTCATTTTCACGCATAGCATGCCTTCCTCCCAGTCGTGCGACGCCGCCCCACAACCAATCGTCCCAATCGTGCAACACCGCCTCGTGAACAAGCTCCTCGACGCGGATTCGGCCAGGCGCGAGCGAAATTGCGACCTCCTATTCGTTTTTGGTGAGTCCTGGACCCTTCGAAACGTTTTTCCTTGATTCAACTGCTTACTCGTTCCATTGCACAACCGGTAGCCTGACCCACGCGAGTTCGGCGAAGATCTTCATCGATTACGTGTTTTCCAAGCCTTTTTGCACGCGTTTTGAGTTCCCAGCCAACTAACAGTCGCGATTTTTCCTCTTTTTGGTAAGTTTTAATCCAACCATTCACAACCCGCTAAATTCTAGCGTTACCCAATCGCTAACAACCTTGTTCATGCGATCTTAGGCCCTTACAACCACGAAACAACAAGGACTTGAAACTATTCGACAAGCTTCCGGTAAGTATCAACGAGCTATAAGTATTTTCATGCTCGATTTTATGTCGTAGAATAGTTCTTAACCTTTGGGTATCATTTGTTTTAGGTTCAAGACGATATCAGAGAGTTCGAATCAGGTTTAAGGGTGGTTTTTGGTAATTTTTGGTGAGGGACAGCAAGTGTTACACCCTTTTCGAACTCACGTATGTGTTGTAAATTAGTATCTAAGCTTTGGGTACTTTTTGTGCTGGTTCCATTCAATCCCTAGGTGCCCAATAAGATTGGAACCAACTTGTGGGTAAGAGAAACTTTTTTAAGCCATACTCATGTTCCTAGTTAGTTCTTAGATTGAGTTTCGACCTCTAAAACTTGGCTAATTGTTATTAGGACCGTTCCTTGAGTTGTTAGGAGCGCGCTAGGACTTTAGGTAAGTGGAAATCTACCTGTTGGGTCTGTTTGCTTTTGTGCTAGCATGTTGTGTGCTTTGCTTGTTCGATTTTATCATATGTTGTATAGATATGTGTGTTACATGTTCATGACGAGTTTGAGCATGATGAACTGTTGTGTTGAGCTAATATGGTGAAACTGTTGTGTTAAATATGTTGCTTCATTGTGATTGATTGAAAATCCTGAGTATAATGTTGTGAGCATATTGTTCACTTGATGTGTTTTATGGCTTAATGCATGAGTTATAAAGAATGTTTGGAATGTGTATTCTAGTTTGTGAGCATGTCATTGGCATGAAGCATGGTCTAGAAGCATGATGAGTAGGATTCATACATTCCAGTGAGAGTGTGAGGTCAGAGTACCTTGTGTGTCTAAAAGGAAATTTAGGTGCATGCCAGGTGCCTCGAGTAAAAATGGTTGAGGGGTGGTATGTCACCAATGGATTAAGAGGAGCATCGGGTGTCTTGGGTAATATGGCCAAGGGGCGATGTGATTGAGTCTATATACGTTGTGAAAGTCATCGGGTGTCTTGGATAATATGGCCAAGGGGCGATGCACAGTTTAAGGCCTTGGGTAATATGGTCAAGGGTCGAAAGCTGGGCGTCGTAGAGAAACGTCGAGGCCCTGGGTAATATGGTCAGGGGTCGGCATGACTCAAAGGAGTCAGTCTCAGAGAGCTTTGTGAGGGCTATGAGTGTTGAGCGAGCTCGTGGAGCTTGAGAGAAAACTGAGTTTCATAGCATAATGCGGAATTCCTGTGTTTTGAGTATACATGGCATGGTGAGGAATTCATGTGTTTTGAGTGCGCATTGCATGGTGCGGAATACATGTGTTAGGTGCATGGTTGTTGCACGATTGTATTAGTTGAGTATGTTCTTTGTGTTGATTGCTCACCTTGTATATAAGGCATGTTATTGTGATTGAAAAACATGATGTTTGCCTTGTATGTTGTACGTTGTTTGATGGCTCTACAGGTGTGAGCCGCTTACTCAGTACCGTTGTATTGTACTAATCCACCACCAGATTTTGCAGGTGATGAGGAATACTACGAGTCTGGTGATGCTGAGGAGCAGGCTTGAGAAAGCAAAGCTTATGAGTTTAATTCATTAATAGATTTTGGTTGTTTAAACATTCTTAGGAGAGAAAAATTTTTGTGTTGATCATTAGGTGTTGCTTAGGATAATGGTTATCAATTTACTCGTTTAGTGCTTTGAATTAGACTCTATTTGAATTGCTTAAATTGAATGGGAATGGTTACGAGATCTGACTTGTAATCCTGTTGCATCTTTATTTAGTGTTATGTTGATGCTTTAACAGGTTGTAAAATTTTGGTTTAAGCAAAACTACGTCGTTATGTTGTCGAATTTTCTATAGCCCCTTAAAGAATAATGTGACTAAGATTATTAGTAGTTCTTTTAGATAGTCTCTTGAGAATTTGGGGGCGTTACATATTCAACCTTTTCTTATTAATAAGTAGAAAGCATCACATTGTAGAAAGTAGACATTGATGTATGTATTTATCCCCCAAAAGAGAGAGAGAAATAAAGAAATTGGATACAGTGTAAAAAAGAAAAAACTTATCTTAGTTTTGAACTGTCTTTTATCTCCTATAATATTTTTATGAAAAATAAAATGTTATTATAAATTTAGCAAATGTTATATCAATTTTCACCTTCCAAACTTTCAAATACATAAAATTGAAGCCCTAGACATACACAAGTATTGCACTTTTTACATTATGTTCACTTTTTTTCGAATTGACCAAATAATGTTTTTTAAATAATAAATGTAAATATCTCCCAAACCTCATTGATTTCAGTGAAAAATATGTTTTACAAAGAAAATAATAAATTAGATTCGATTATTGACTATTGAATAGCTATCCAAAAAAACCCACAAATTTCCACCCTAAAGTGGTTCTAATCCTGTTTTTCTATAAGGGGCCGTTATGGGCAAGGGTTTCTAATACCCTTGTTTGTTTCAAGATTTCTGTGGTGGACCCAGGAAAAAACGCATTCCCAGGCATCATTTATGCCCATAAGCAAGGGCTTCCTATGCCCTTGCAAAAGCATGGGTTTTCTTTTCCCATATCTTTTTTTTTATTTTTATTTTTATATGTAATTTTATTTTGAATATACTTAATTAATTAACTAATGGATACTAAGTTAAAAATAATATAATAAATTATTTAATTAAATGAAATAATAATTTGTCAAGAATTTCAACTTTTTAAAACAAATATTTTTTTTAGGACTTTTAAACAAATACTTAGTCCAAGTTTATTAAAGGGATGTAATTACATATTTACTAAAATTATAATTAATTAGTTAATATTATTGAAAATATATTTAATTATTGAATTAAAATCATTTAAACGAATTTAGTATAAAAATTCATTTTTCAATAATTATAATTATTTACTTATCGATTATTTATAATCAATTAATTACTTTTTTGAATTTCCATACAATAAATAAATAATCATATTATTATTAAATATTTATGTAATTAATTTTTATGGATACAATATATTAAATTATTGTAGTTAAAGATATTTATTTAAAAATTAATTAAATAATTTTAATTTGTTAAATTAACATAGTTTATTCCATTAAAATTATTTCATGATTATTGTTTCATTAATTTTTTTTAATAGTTTGAATTAATTTTGATTATTTTATTGATTAATTTATTAAAATTACATAAAGTTTACCTGATTAATTCTAAAAAATAAATACAGACATAAATTGTTCTCATAAAATTCTGATGACATTCTCATGCAGAACTAGTTATCTTTAATTCCCAGCAATCTTATTCACAGGCATGATGTATTCGCAGGCATCTATAAAACCTTAAACCAAACGGGCCCTTAAAGTCTCGACAATTTATCCACCCGACATATGTTTTATACTTGATTTGCACACGTTATTTTTTTTTAACAATGCTTCGAGCGAGAATAAGGTATAATTGCAACAAACATTTGGAGATGTATTTTTCCAACTCCTATCTTTTTTTTTTTTTTTTTTAAGAACGGGATAAAGTTGAATTCAATTTTTTTCCATATAAAATATTAAAATTATATCTTTTTTACTAAAAAATATTGTTTATTAACTAATTCTCAACTATTGAAAAATAGAAATATAAATCCAATTGAATCCATAGATAAGTAAGAATTTATAAAAATATATCTTTCAAAAGAATTAACATGGGTATACCTTTCAAAAGAATTAACACGAGTCTTCACATTTGGTCCTACCGAATATAAACCTCAAATCAATAAAATTTTGCTAGTGTATGGACGGTTCATATTCAATATTCTCAACCTTTTCATTTCTTCAAGTTTATTCTTAGTCTTTATTTGGACTATATTATGATCAAAACCAAAGAGAACAGATTCTTAATAAACATTCATCCATGAGCATTTCAATTTTTGAAAGTGAAATAAAATAACTAAGAGAGAGAAAGATATAGAGAGAAAAACTATATGGTTTTTTTTATATATATAAAAAAAAACGACAAGCCATATATGATTAAACCCTATAAAAAAAATGTTGAAACCTCCCACCTTTTGTTCTAGCCGTGAGATTGAAAAATAGGACATATATGATCGAAAGAGCAAGCTACCAAGTTGCAATAATTTAATATATTCTTATCAATAAAAAAATGTTTATCTCATTTTAATATCGTATTATCAACTATATTTATATAATCTCTGTTTGATAATAAGTTTAATTTAAGCACTTAGAGTTTTAAATTAAATTCGGATGTTAAAAAAAATAGTAAGACAAGAGAAGAGAGAAAAAGGGATTTAGAAAATCCTTACTTTTGAAAAGGGTACGTATCAGATACCCTTATACTTCATGTCTCCTCGTTCAAAGTTCAAACCTTGTATCACACAAACGCTTATAAATAAGGTTTCTCCGTTGTAATCTCCATTCATATCTCCATTCCCATAATACAAACAAAACAACCCTTAATGGATCTCACAGACAGAGAGAAGGAAGCGAGAAAGAAACTAAGAGGAGAAGTGAAGGTTGGTCATAACTTGGAAGCTATTTTGAAAGTTGCAGACGTGGACGTGTACTGGCCCTCCTTCATTAAGCTTTATGATCAAGTCACTGCTGGGATCTTCTTGAACAATAGAACTAAGGCAAGTGTAACAATATATATACCAATATATGTATGTATATGTGTTTTATATGTATATATATATATATATATATATATATATTCTTTTCCCATTTTAAGAGTATTATGAAATTGAGATTCGATGGATTTCTAAGGAGATGACCAATGCATAAAGAAGGTGATGAAAATAAGAACAATACTTGGCTGCATACTATGAGATTTAACCAAATCATATGAAACCAAATCAATATATATACCTTATTTATTTGAGCTATACTTGAATTCACGTAAGAAGAGAAATTCAAATACATGAGTTGACTTTCATTACTTTGAATGCAGAGGTATTGGTTTGATAAAAATGCAGAGAGTAACTGTTTCATGTTATATGCAAGAGATCTCTTAATAACTTGGAGCCAAGATCAACGGTACTGGAGATGGAATCCCTTCCAAGAGCATGGGTATAATCTTAAACCCACATTTTATTTTATTCCTAACAAAAATTAATGCAAATAAATATCATGGACCAAAATTAAAGGTAATAAGATGTGAAGTTCATTTCTTGATCTCTCTCACTTTAAAACTTAAAACTTAAAACTTAAAACTTGCAGGAATACAATCGAAGTCGCTGAGCTTCTGTTAGTGTGGTGGCTGAATATCGTGGGGAATATCGAGACGTCTGTTCTCTCACCAGGAATTTCGTACGAAGCAGCATTTGAGGTAATGCTCACAAATTCAGCTTCCGGATGGCGAATTCCTGTGGATGTCAAACTCAAGATGCCAGATGGGAGCGAGCAAGAAAGCCAAGTAAACCTGCAGGATAAGCCAAGGGGAGTGTGGTTCTTTATTTCAGTAGGCCATTTCAAGCTAAGTGTTGGTGAGACGCTTGGCAATATCGAGTTCAGCCTGGTACAATTACACCAAGAAGCGAAGAGGGGGTTAATCGTGAAAGGTCTTGTGATTCAACCAAAGAAATGAGATCCAGAAATATCATATGAGTAAAAGATTATGACTTAAATAATACAACTAAAGATAAATCAAAAGTAATACCACGAAAAAATAAATAATAGGGCCTTTTGCTTACTCGTAACAAACCTAAGTTTAAACAGTTTCTGTTTTAGTTATGCAAACAGATGTATACAAACAATACTACATGAAAACATAAATAAAATGACCTTTTGCGTACAGGCAACAAGGTTAAGTTTAAACCATGTTTTATTCAGCATTTGATTATACAAAAGCTCTTGCACATGCAATATTATAACTAGCACCTACGGAGTTAAAAAGGAAAGAATAGAAACCAATAAATCAGTCATAATTTGGCTAATATGATCACAAGAGATAATTTACAGCTAAATTCTGTCTGGTTGTTTTTGGGATTGTACCACAATGACAAATCTATTCCTTTGCTTTTTAGTTTTTCTGTTGCAAAACCAATTTTCTATTTAGAACCTTAAACTAAGTTATCTTATAGCACCCTAGGTTTATGTACGTTGTCGAATGTTCATAAGTACACATCGAATAGTCCAACACATAGAAAGACATGAACAAGAACCAGATATTGTTATCTTACCTCTTAAGCTTCACTTATCAAACAATTATATAGAAGGGTAACTGAAATGGTTAATAATTTAAGGTTGATTATTTGCCAATATAGAAACTTTTTAAAAAATTTACAAATATGACAAATCTATCAATCATAGTGTAACGCCCTGAATTTTCAAGTAAAATTTATTCACAATCTTGAGTTAGATTTTGAGTTAAATTTTTTGTATTAAGATTAGTACAATCATTTCAAAAATCTATTCAATTTCATGAGTTCTTGAAGCAAGTAAATTGAAGGGAGAAATTGATGTTTAGTGTTCAATTTTGGATGGTGAAATTTAATTAGAGAATTGAATTGAAACTAATTTGGTTAATTAAATTCGTGTTTGATAACCATTTTAGTTTTTAGTTTTTCTGTTTTCTATTTTTGGTTTTTAGTTTTATGTTTTTCAAAAACAAAAACTATATGTGTTTGATAAAAGTTTTTTGTTTTTTGTTTTCTTGTAATGTCCCAAAATTCGACCTAAACTAGGGGTACATTACTAAAATTTTACTCTAACGCCAACTTAATGCCTCGAAAATTTCGGTAGCATAACAACATACATATGACTAAACCAAAATTTTTAACACCTGTTAAACATAAAACAACACTTCTATATGACATTTCTAACCTTATTACAACTCAATAGAACTTTTACAACACAAACGACATACGAGTCAGGTCTCGTATTCACAACTACTCGACAAAACTGCAAACTTACTCAACAAGGCATACGACATCAATCGATTTAAACACGACTCAATTTCACTATGTATGAAAGAGTTAGAACTTCGTAATAATTTCCATTCAAATACCTTGAATCAGCTATAAGTTCAATTCAAAACACTAAATGAAGTACATAGAAGCCATCCTTTCACAAAGCACTTCTAGTTCGACATACTAACTAACTTTCCTAGCAACAACTAATCATGCATAAGGTATTACTAAAGCAACAATCTAGATATTACGCTTTCTCAGACCTGCTCCTCAACATCACTAGGCTCGTAGTATTCCTCATCACCTGTAAAATCTGGTGGTGGGCCAGTACAAAACCACAGTACTGAGTAAGTGACTCACACCTGAAGAGCCATCAAACAACATACATATACAGAACAGGTAAAATGCTTTTCAACTATAATAATTAACATTCTTCATATACGAGATGGACAACATACACAATGTAACATGCTTAATTAATGCAAACGTGCAACTAACCATGTAACGTCGGCAAACTAAGGTAAAACTCGATTTTTTCTAATTTTGAGTATAATTGGGTTTAAGTTAAAGGTTTTGGTGAATGTATGTTTCTTATTGTTAGGTTTTGTTATTTTGGTATAGTTGAGGGGCATTTTTGTAATTAAACTAAAGTGGGAGTTAGCCCTAAAACCCTTTTCTTCCTCCTTCACTCGTGAACCTTCTCCAGCCGCCCCCTGTGTTTTTCAGTTTTGGCCGACAGCAGCACCTCCACACCTCCGGTGACGTTTGAGATCGGCGGCGGGCGGTACAACACTGTAGTGCGTGCACGAAGGGTGATTTTTTGGTAAGTTCTAAGGTGTTTTCCGCTCGATTCCGTGTGTTTTCTTATGCCTCTTACGTTGACCCCTCTCTTAATCCTTCTCTCCCTCATTTTCAGTCTCTTTACCCTGTCCTCAATGTAGTTTCAGCGTGGTGGTGGTCGACAACAGCGTTTTCTTTCCGGCGGCGTCTCCGTTAGGCGGCCAGCTTCGTTCAGGACCGTATTTAACTGTTTTCCAGCGTTTTGTTCAGTGGGTAAGTGTGTAGAGGCTTATTCTGGATGGTTTTTTGAGTTTAGTTGATTACCCATACATTATTCTTTCCGTTCAGCAAGTGTTTCTCTTCGTTTCAGCGATTCACGCAGTGGGTCTTCGAATTTCAGCACCGTGGAGCATTGTTGGTTGTGGGTAAGCGAATTAATCATTTGTTTTTGTTGGTTCTTTGGTGTTAGTGATAACGGGCAGAAATGTCGCAATTTTAGTCCTAAATTATTAAGCTTTTGAGCGCTTTAAGTGTGCTTTTATGGAAGAAATCTAAAATAATTTGTTATTTGGTCTTTAGAAGCATATTATGGATTTTTGGTGGAAAAAAGCCCAAAAATGAGCTATCCAAGCCTAAAATCCTACCATGGGTCAAAGGAGAAGCCCAAGAAGTCAACCATGAAGAAGAGGTCCAAAAAGAAATGAAGAAAGACCCAAGTCCAAGCCCAAATCCGCACTATCCTGTTCTGGAAACCGCACAACGTCGAGACGCTGAGGGGACAACGTCGCGATGCTGTCCCATTTCATGGGCAGCAAGTTGAGTGACGTCACAGCGTTACGACGCTGTGCCGATAGCGTCGCGACACTGTCCTATTTCCGAGCCTATAAATAGCCTCCCTTGGTGCCCATTTTTATCATCAATCATTCCTTCATTCATTCATTCATTTCCTTCCTCGGCTCTTTTTATAGCCTTCTCTCAAGGTTTTTTCGCCTTTTTGAGAGTTCTTAGTGGGAAAAGTTTGGGGAGCTTTGGGGAGCACTCTAGGAGGCTCAAGGCGTGCTCGGAGGGACTCCAAGCGCTAGCGACAGGGTCTTCGACGGTCATTTCATTTCCTTTTATTTTGCTCAATTTTATGCTTTACATTGTATATCTTGTGGATATTTTAGCTATGTATAGCTAAACCCCAATTTGGGGTCTTGAAATGAAAATATATAGTTAAATGTTATTATAATTGCCTATCTCTTGCCCTCTTTACTAATTATTTGTATGGATGTTCGTAATGTTGTATGCAATCTGGCCAGTTGTATATTGATTCGATTCTTAATGGAAACTCGACGGAGAGAAATTAGGATAGATCACAATCCATGCAACTAGTTTAATTGCCCGTCGTGACAACGAGATTAGTTGATTAAACTTAGATTCCTAAAATGAATCAGAGCGCAATAATTAACGAATTTTAAAGGCGCTAAGGACACTTAGGTTATTAAAATTGATTAATTAGAATTAGGGGAAACCAACAGGAGAACCTATGTGACTAACGGAGATTCTAGGATTATAATTAGTTGGACAATGAGATAAGATAATTGTAATAATTGTTTAACTATTAATTGATTTTCAAGACCCCGCTTCCCATTCAAAACTCTTTCTCCATATTTTATTTTTTTACTAATTGATCAATTTTTAATTTTTAATTGCGTTTCTATTAAATTCGTTTTAATTTCATGTTTTGGTCCCTAAATATTATTTCCCGCAAGTATTTTTAGTGTTCAAGAATTTATTGCTTTGCTTAATTTTCGTTTCACCTCCCTGTCGATTCGATACTCGGAATATTTCGGTTTTATATTACTTGCGGCCCGTGCACTTGCGGTATTGCAGTGTAGAGGCACCAACAAGTTTTTAGCGCCGTTGTCGGGGAGGTTTGATTTTTAAGAAAAATAATTTCTTCTTGACATTAAAAAGAAAGGGATAAATAATAATTTAGGTTGTAAATATTTTCTCTTGTGAATATTATTTTATTTTTGTTGTTGTTTGGTTCTTTTGATTGTTTGGGAGTATTGCATGCGAAGATATAAGGTGATTGAATTGTTTCCTTTAGATCTTGAAATTACCAGGACACTCAGATCTATTCGTAGAGAGAAAAGACTAACGGAAGCAATGGCCCATCAAGAAGAAGCTCCCAAGGCAATCAGAGACTTTTTACAACCAGTCCTCCTAACCGAGAATTCAGGCATCGTTTACGCCCCGATCCAAGCAAATAATTTCGAGTTAAAGACAGGACTTATCCAGATGGCGCGAGACAATTCTTTTAAGGGACACCCTTCGGAGGGTCCACATTCACATCTGCGATCATTCTTGGAGATATGCGGGAGTGTAAAGATGAATGGAGTTCCGGCCGACGCGATAAGATTGAGGTTATTCCCATTTTCTCTTCAAGATAAAGCTAAAGATTTGCTCGAATCAGTTGAGACAGATAGTATCAGCACATGGGACGATCTTGCCCAGGCATTCCTGACAAAATTTTTCCCGCCTACGACGAAGCTCCGGACAGAGATCGGAACATCCAGGGAGTTGGACGAGGAGCAATTGTACGAGGCATGGGAGAGGTATAAGGAAATGCTTAGGCGATGCCCGTAGCATGGCTACCCAGATTGTCTCCAGGTGTATTTATTTTACAATGGACTGAATCCTTCTACCAAGACAGTTTTAGACACATCAGCGGGTGGGAGTTTTATTTCCAAGATAGTGACAGAAGCCAAGGATCTTCTAGAGGAAATGGCAGCGACCAGTTACCAGTGGCCGACTGAGAGGGGGATAGTTTCAAAGAAGGCTGACATTTATGAAATTGATGAGTCAAGCTCTCTGAAGGCACAGATGGCATCATTGACAAACACCCTGAATAAGCTTACTTCATCTGAGGTGGCCAAGTCCATCTCCACATTAGCTGAAGGATATTCAAAGAAGGAAAATCAAGATGACGAAGAAGTTCAGTATATGGGAAATAGAGCATTCACTCAAGGAGTAACTTCTACCATCCCAGTCTGCGCAATCATGAGAACTTTTCTTATTCGAACACCAAGAACGTATTGCAGCCACCGCCAGGATTTGTCTCGACCAGTGCGCCAGAAATTTTTTAAATGTGAATCTCCAGACAACAATTAATAACCACGACACAACTCTTAAAAATATGGAAGTTCAGATAGGTCAAATAGCTTCAACAGTGAATGCCCTTTAGAAAGGGAAGTTTCCAAGCGACACTGAATCTAATCCTAGAGAGCAGTGTAAGATGGTGACACTGAGAAGTGGTACACAGCTGGAGGTCGGTTCAGAGAAGAAGAAAGATGAGAAGAGCATGGATGAAGATGGAAGGGCTGAGGCACAAAAAGCCTCCTCTAAAAGGTCCCAACATCCTCCTAACTCTATTGATTTGAATTATGATTTTTCTAACAATTTTGCAGGAAGAGAAGAAGATAAGAAAAAGCAGAATGAAAGGCATGAAGAGAAGCTGAGCGAGGAAGAAGTGGTCCCATGCAACCACCATGATAAAAGATCGCACATTAGCCCGCCCAAGAGGAAAGGCGAATGTCCTACCTTTGACTACAAGGAGTTACCTTTTCCTCAGCGCTTTAAAAATGTTAAATTAGATGAACAGTTTCAGAAATTCCTAAAGATGTTTAGAAAGTTATCTGTGAACATTCCCTTAGTACATGTTTTGTATAATATGCCTAATTATGGGAAGTTCATGAAGGAGATGCTATCTAGGAAGAAAAGTTTGAAAAAAGAAGTTTTTAGGTTGTCTGAAAACAGTAGCACCATAGTGTCAGGAAAAATGTCTTCTAAACAAAAGGACCTAGGGAGTTTTACTGTTCCATGTATTATTGGAGAAGTATCTTTCGATAGGGCCTTGTGTGATTTTAGGTGCTAGTATAAATTTGATGCCATATTCATTGTACAGGAAGATTGGTTTGACAAGTCTGAAAGATACCGACAACACCCTCCAGCTTGCTGATAAATCGATCACCCACCCGATGGGTATTGTGGAGGACGTGTTGGTGAAGGTCAACAAATTCATCTTCCCTGTAGATTTTGTGGTGCTTGACATGCATGAAGACAAAGAAGTACCTTGAATGTAAATGATGAAAAGGTCGTTTTTGATATTTTTGGACAGGATGGATCTGTATGTAGTTTGCATACCTGTTTTTCTATAGGTCCATAATATTTGACTGACGATGATGAAGAGGTAGAGTATAATCTTGGCCTAGGATTAGGAGAGGTGCCTATGAATGATGGGAATTTTAATCTTAATGCATTTTTTGATGACCCTTTGTTTGAAAATGAGCTGATTGATATAGATGTGCCTGATTTTGAAAATGAATTGGAATTGCCTGCTTTTGAGAATGAAATGTCTGCAATTGATGATTTGCCTGATTTCAAAAATGAGATAGAAATGCCTGAAATAGATGATTTGCCTGATTTTGAGAATGAGCTTGATATGCCTATGTTAGATAATGATTTGAATGGAGAGGATTACTTGATAGATGATAACTTTGAGTCTGATCATGATAATGTTGAATATATCGAGTCTGATCCTGACATTGTTGAGTATATAGAGAGGAACCCTAAAAGTGTGAATAATTTCGATTCGGGTCCTGATGATGCAGATAATAGTATAGAATCTGACCTAGAGGAGCTTGAATTCTTTAATTCTTCTGATGATGAGTCATATGATAGCTTGGTTGAATCCTTTTTTAATACTGAGTCTAAGGAATCTTCTGAGCATGTAGATATTATATTTGATGAGTGGATAGGCATAGTTGATAGGCCATCCTTAGATCCTAGACCGGTAGATATCATGACGCTGGATGACTCTGTGAATAACTGTTTTGAGAATAGAGACTTAGAAAAGAGATTTGATGCTGCTACATATTTTTTGAAATGTTATTATAACAATCTCTTTAGTGATGATGGGCCAGGGGAAAGTTTTTTTTCTCCCTTGTTTGCAGTATGCAATTCGGTGCGAGATTTTCTGCAAGGCCCAGAGGACGATGAAAAATTTTATTTTGATCCTTCGTGATCGTGCCGAGCCTCGTCTAGCTAAAGACGATAAAGAAAGCGTTGCTTGGGAGGAAACCCAAGGATTAAAGTTTAGGTAGTTGTTTTTGCGGTAAATAATTTTCCTTGCTGTGTGATCCAATTTTGTTTTGCAGGATCACCTTAGCAAGTCCCAAAGCTCCAAGAATCCCATTTTTCTGGAACCAAATGAAGATGATGAATTGCTCCTAACTCAGGGAAGTCTCAGTATCCCTCTTTATGCTTTATTGTTTATAAACATTAGGGACAATGTTTAGTTTAAGTTTGGGGGAGGCTTTCGCTGTGTTGAACATATTTAAATTCTGTTGGATGCATGAATAGATAGCTACGATAGTCGAGGATGTGATTTTAGAATTTTTGGGAGAAAATGGTTTATATGTTGTGGAATCTGGGAGCATAGCAGAAATTGTGAAATTTTAAAAAAATTTTATACTTAGTTTTAATGTCTAAAACATGCAATAGACTTATCTTATGACATCTTTGAAAATCTAGATTTTTATTATGATTTTTAAAGTTCGTTGTCACCCCGATAGACTTCGTTTCTAACACTAGGAGTTCATGTTTGATTGTTTTAAAGAACTAGGTAGAAAAAAAATGCTATGCCTGCTGAGAGAAAAACAACAAAGCAAAAGAAAAGAGAGAAAAAGAAAAATCTGTTGAAAAAGAAAAATCTTTGCTTGCACAAAAGAAAAAACCTAGGGGTAAAAAGAGCTACCTGCGGTGTGATAAGTTAGGCCAACCAGAGAATAAAATTCAGGTTAAGGGTCCCTGCATCGTAGTGTGAAAGCTAGTACCATTAGATATAAAAATGCAAGTTTGGGGGAGTAGCAAAAGAAAAAGAAAGTGAAAAATATTTGTGAGTTTTGCTCCCCCATGAAAAAGAAAAATGTCAGGCGCCCTAGTTTCTTTTTTTTGCATGATAGTAGAACTCCGACCTATTAGGGACTCTTAGCCAGTGTGGGGGAAAACAAATGGAGAAAGTCATAAGACTAATCTAGGTTAGTAAAAGAATCATTAGAAAAGTCTTGAGCATGCTATTGATTAATCTTAAGTTCAAACTCTTTTAAGATTTCTTCATGAGTATGCGGTGCTTGCTTATTCCACTTGCATGTTTTCCATTCTAGCTTAAAAGTTCCAAAATCATTGAGGCTTGAGTGATTCTATTTCATGCATCTTTCAAATTTATTTTGCTCGGGACTAGTAAAAGCTTAAGTTTGAGGGTGTGATAGCAGGCAAAAATGTTGCTATTTTAGTCATAAATTATTAAGCTTTTGAGCGCTTTAAGTGTGTTTTTATTGAAGAAATCTAAAATAATTTGTTATTTGGTCTTTATGAGCATATTATGGATTTTTTTTATGGAAAAAGACCCAAAAATGAGCTATCCAAGCCTAAAATCCTACCATGGGTCAAAGGGGGAATCCAAGAAGTCAACCATGAAGAAGAGGTCCAAAAAGAAATGAAGAAAGGCCCAAGTCCAAGCCCAAATTTGCGCCTTCCTGTTTTGGAAACCGCACAGCGTCATGACGCTGTCCTATTTCTTGGCTAGAAAGTTGAGTGACGTCACAGCGTCGCGACGCTGTGCCGATAGCGTCGCGACACTGTCCTATTTCCGAGCCTATAAATAGCCCCCCTTGGTGCCCATTTTTATCATCAATCATTCCTTCATTAATTCATTCCTCTCCTTCCTTGGCTCTTTTTTTAGCCTTCTCTCAAGGCTTTTAGCCTTTTTGAGAGTTCTTAGTGGGAAACTTTTGGGGAGCACTCTAGGAGGCTCAAGGCGTGCTTGGAGGGACTCCAAGCGCTAGCGACGGGGTCTTCGAAGGTCATTTCCTTTCCTTTTATTTTGCTCAATTTTATGCTTTACATTGTATATCTTGTGGACATTTTAGCCATGTATAGCTAAACCCCAATTTGAGGTCTTGAAATGAAAATATATAGTTAAATGTTATTATAATTGTCTATCTCTTGCCCTCTTTACTAATTATTTGTTTGGATGCTCGTAATGTTATATGCAATCTGGCCAGTTGTATATTGTTTTGATTCTTAATGGAAACTCGACGGAGAGAAATTAGGATAGATCATAATCCATGCAACTAGTTTAATTGCCCGTCGTGACAACGAGATTAGTTGATTAAACTTAGATTCCTAAAATGAATCAAAGCGTAATAATTAACGAATTTTAATGACACTAAGGAAACTTAGGTTATTAAAATGGATTAATTAGAATTAGGGGAAACCGACAAGAGAACCTATGTGACTAACGAAAATTCTAGGATTATAATTAGTTGGGCAACGAGATAGGATAATTGTAATAATTGTTTAACTATTAATTGATTTTCAAGACGTCGTTTCCCATTCAAAACTTTTTCTCCATATTTTATTTTTTTCCTGATCGATCAATTTTTAATTTTTAATTGCGTTTCTTTTAAATTCATTTTAATTTTATGTTTTGGTCCCTAAATATTATTTCCCCCCAAGTATTTTTAGTGTTCAAGAATTTATTGCTTTGCTTAATTTGCGCTTCACCTCCCCGTGGATTCGATACTCGGAATATTTTCGTTTTATATTACTTGTGGCCCATGCAGTTGCGGTATTGCGGTGTAGAGGCACCAACAGTTAGGGGCTTACCCATTAATTGTGGCATTTGTTTTCTTAGTTCTCTTAGCTTTCAAGGTTTCGGTCGTCGTTTCAGAGTTAATCGAAAACCCAGACAGCAAGCTCAAGTTTCTGTTTGGTTGGATTGAAGGCTTGGGAGCTAAGGGAGTAAGTTATAGTTGTTTCAAGCAATCGTTTGGCTAAATGTAAGTAGTCGTTGGATTTAATTCTATGTTTTGTATCATGTGATTGAAAAGTGGCAAGACTACCGTGGTTTGGGTTTAAGCTTAAGTTTTGTCTTTGGTGTGAGTGGCTAATGGAATCAATTCTTGAACTTTAGACCCATTACATGATTGTTGGATTCGTTTAAGTCAAGTTCCATGTTCTAACTAATTGTTCTTCGTGAATTTAGCATGCTTGTGAGAGTAAGTTTAAGCCTTGTGTTTGCTTATGGATTTAAAGGAGTTAGTTTAAGAGATTGCATTGCGAAGCATGATGTGGGCATGGAATGTGGTTTATTAAATATAACATGTCTAAGACTACCTCTAGTTGGGTTACTACCTTTTGGTTCATTTTTCCTTGAAAGCATGTTTGATTGTATGGATTTGTTTCTTTAAACATCTGGATAGTTGTCGATGCGAGGTCTGTCTCGCTTTGGTTGTGGTAGATCGGAGTACCTTGAAGTTGTGGTTGGACTGTGTTGTTTATTGAAGTGTTTTATCCGCTTTTCAGGTGATAGAAAAATTTTGGGTTCCCTATATGTACGCCGTTATGCTGTCGAATTTTCGGTAGGATCGCAATGGTCCTAAAACTAAGTTTAAATACCTTTGGGTATGAGTGTACTAGAGTACCACGTGACTGAATAGGACTGATCCTAGTGTAGGGACCTAGACTCGATTAGGGCCTCAGATGGACTTAAAAGATCCTTAAGTCTTATATAGCTAGTGTGTTTTCCTTCCCCATCTCAGAACTGATAGAACTTAGTTGCTAGGCACGTTTACGTGTGTTCTATTAGTTGACTGTTAGAGCTCAATTTCAGGCACGTTAGTGTGCGCTCTCTCAATTCAGGATGGTGTTGAGCTTATGATCAAGCACGTCGTTCGTGCGCCAGTTGGCACCAGGCATGTTTACATGCGTCAGTTGCTCCACCGTATTTTAGGTTTACATTCAGGGGTGATGTGTTGGGATAGGTCTAGTTCTGCTTAGAGATGGTCAGCTAGTCTCTAGTTTACTTGTCTTACTTGACTAACCCACACAACACTCTAGTTGGCACAGGTTGGGGATAAGTAATCACCCTAGACAGAGCATATTATGTAATCAGTTGTGAAAAAAAAGAAAAATTAATTCTTTTTCAATAATAATATATACCTTTCTTTCCAAGGCACGGCTGCATCAACATGCAATGTCATAAATCATGCAAAACTTATTTTATAATATTAAGTACGCGTTTGGTTTAACTTTTCAAGTGTTTAATTTTGAAAAAAAAAAATCATTTTGAAAAAAAATCTAATGTTTGACAACCAATAAAAATGGCTTATTAGAAAATAAGATTGATAAATAAACTATTTTGAGAGAAACAATTGAAACTAATTTTTTTATAAAGACTTTTAAGTATACAATAACTTGTATAAAAAAAAACTAATGAGGAAATGCATCCAAACATGTGAGTGTTTAAATTCTAAATAATTTTTATACAAAATGTTTTTTTAAAAAATAAAATTCTTGAAAAACATTTAAATTAAAATGTATTTCCAAATGGGCTCTAAATGTCGGTCGGTTTGGTCAAGTTGAATTCTTTTTGGGCTTATTGACCGAAAAGGACCATAAACTGACCGACTGAAGTTGATCCGATCAATTTTGGTCCACCAACATGATTTTTTTGAATTGTTTGCTCACATCTAATTGCACATTCAAATCTCTTTATCGTCCCATATTAAACTAAAAAAAAGGGAAAAAAGGGTTTTCAAGGTTTTTTATAGGCACTCCACTAATGTGGAGGTTGGGCTCATCCCCACTAATATATTATAATGGGGAATTGTGTTAAATGGCTACAAAAAAAAAGCGGTCTTGATTTTTGGCTACGGAAGTTTGGTCTTTGCAGGCGTGGCTACCGGAATAGTAGGAACTGTTTTCTAGATTTTTTTTGACATTTTTACCCCTAGTATATACGACTATAGACAAACGCCGTTAACAGATTTTTTTTGTTTTCATTCAGTTTCTCCCCCCTTTTTTCGGGATGGATGAATCCCGATTTATAGGCAGTTCAGTTGGCGGTTTGTGTTCAAGTGTATAAAAAGATCTACCTATTTTTTAGGCTTAGGTTCAGCGTTTCCAACGATAAAAAAAAGATTTTATCCCTCACATTTTGCCCCTCATTATCCATGTTACAAAAGAACAACAATAAAAGTCGTAAGTAGCAGTACATACAGACAGATGACAGTACATATAAACTACAACGTATATATAACTCATATGGGGGTGGGACTAGGGTAAGTATGCATACACACAGGATGCATGCGGAACACGTATGTATGTAATATTATATACAGATATCAGTTATGGCATTTCATCAGGTATTTGCATTCAGGTGAACATGGTACGGGGGTTATTATGGTTGCATATAGCAACACAGACAAAGACAAAGTGTATTTTTATTGGGCATTCCAGACATACACGATACAGGGGGTGATTAACTCAAATACAGGGGATTAAGTGTATACACACACAAGTAGACACATTAGACCATTCCATGGATGTATATAATAGTACAGACAAATCAAAGCATTTTTTCTATTAGACATGTCAATGTGTACGCACACATACATATGAGTATACCACAAGCACACTTTTTCCAGAGAAGTTGTAATAACGATGAAATGGTATTTATCAGTACATACCACTCGGGGGAATGTAATAACGAAATCCTAAAATCTCGGGGGAACGTATCAGCTTGTTGCTAATATAAGGGAATCGGAATGAAGTTGTTCATGTCTAATAGAAATGGTATTTATCAGTACATACCACTCGGAGGAATGTAATAACGAAATCCCTAAAATCTTGGGGGAATGTATCAGTTTGTTGCTAATATAAGGGAATGAGAATGAAGCTGTTACCTTGGTTTGAATTTCTGAGAAATTGTACAGTCCTCGTGCAGAAGGAGAATCGATGGAGGATGTGGGGCAAGCAAGAGTCTCGACGGCACGGCGGAAGAAGGTCGTCGGCACGACGGATGTGGGTCGCCGGCGCGATGCGAGAGGTAGGGATTGGGATACACTCTGTGTTGGGGGGTGGAAAATGGTGGGAAATGGAGGATTAAGTCTTTCAAGGGGGGGCAATGGTGGGAAGGGAGGGTTGTGGAAGATGAAGATGGACGGACGGGCTGGTGCATGAAGGCGGTTCTGGTGGGAGGGTGGGCGGTGTTATGACAATTCATAATTGCAGCAGCTAAGGTATCATAATTACTGTGTTCTTATTTGTTTTTAAAAATTTTCAAGTATTCTTAGTTGCAGGTAGTAAATCTTCCTATTGACAGGACTGTTGTTTCCGATTAATGGAGTTCGAAGGTGTTTCTCTCTACTGAAGGGGGTTGAACTTTGACAAGAAAAATGGCTATAAATAAATAAAGGAGTAAATACCTTTATTGGGGAAGGAGTACAAAGTTCAAGGTTCTTAGGTGCAGGTAGTAAATATGCAGATGGACAGGTTTTAGGTGCAGGTAGTAAATATGCAGATGGACATGGATGTTGTTCCTGATCAATGGAGTTCAGAGGTGTTTCTCTCTACTGACGGGGTGGTTGAACTTTGTACTCATTGTCCGACAAGGTATTTACTCTTATTCCCGGGGAACAACTAGGGTCTTTGTACTCATTGGTGTGTCATAATTCCGGTTTCTTAATTTTTCAGCAGATGTGTCATAATTCCGGTTTCTTAATTTTTCAGAGGTTCTCAATGGAGTTCAGAGGTGTTTCTCTCTACTGACGGGGTGGTTGAACTTTGTACTCATTGTCCGACAAGGTATTTACTCCTATTCCCGGGGAACAACTAGGGTCTGGTACATTTGGGTTTCAAAATAGTTGTGTGTCTTTTTTATTTTCGTATTTTTAAACCTCCTAAAATGTCTCCAACTATTTTTAGGGGTGTTTTTTTATCTCTCTTAAATGATTTTGGTTTTAAACATTAACAACACGTTAGGAAGTTTGTTGAGGGGCATTTTTGTCTTGTATAATTAGGAAATTATTAATTAATAAATGGTTTAGCCATCTATTTAATTTACAAACGTTTGTAGCCATTTTTCAAGCCACCTTTTTATTTGTAGCAATTTTTCTTGTTGCCCCATATATAATCTACACAATAACTCTCCGGCGCAAAGTTGCAAATGCACCAAACTGATTTATTGTATATGTTGATACTCTTTACATCATATTAATTACATTAAATCACAAGTTTGATTCTTGAACTTTTAAGAGTGTTTCTAATATAAATTCTGAAAAACTTTAAAAAGTATTGAGGTTCCTTAAATTTTAAATTTCGTCTAATAGATCCTTAAAATATTCGATATTTTAAAAAATTCATGAATCTATTTTATAAGTGTTTATATCCAACTTTGAATATCAATAATTGAAGCTAAGTGTTCATTTGACATGCTTTTTGGAAGAAAAAAAAACAAAAAAAAAAAAACAACAATTAAGAGAAACAATTTTTTATAAAAATATTTTTGAAAGAAAATTAATTAAAATGTTTCACCTAAAATCACTTTTAGTATTTTTATTAATCTTTTCTTTTGATGAATTTAATTGGTAAAAGATAACCTTAAGATTTTAGCCCTACACTACTCAGGTTTATTTGGAATAACTTCTAGTTTAAGTGTTTTCAAAGAAGAATGCATTTTCTTTTAAAAATTTGTATAAAAAGTGTTTAGAATTTAAACACTCATATGTTTGGTTGGTCTCGTTTGGTTCGTTTTTTAAAATTGTTTTAAAAAATAAAGAATTCAGCAGAAAATGAAAACAAATTTCTTATTTTCATTATATCTGAAAGCATGTTCGGTTCCAATCAAAATTTGAAAATTGTGTTTGGTTATGAATTTAAAAATGCAGGAAAAGATTAATATGAGTAGTAAAATTCATTTTTCTTAAGAAAAATTTAATTTAATATGATTATTTTTCTACTCGACTTTTATTCAATTTTAGAGAGATATTAGAAATCAATGTTGTTGAAATTGATTCTTCAAAAAATAATTGTTGGAATTGAAATTATAAGAAAAAAAATATATATACTAGGTAGTTGTATTGTATGAAGCTTTTGATTTATAAAACGGAGGAGTATATCAAAATAGATAGGATTATGTAAAAAAATAATAAATAACAACCAAAACGTCAATATTAATAATCATACACACTATTTACACAACAATAATTTTGTATTTTTTTTCTTTCAAGTCGGAGAGAATTTGGATATCAAAAATAAAAAAAAAAAATTGTTTGTAGATAATGCAACACGTTGTTTGATGGAAATAAGAATGTATCCTATGTTCTTTAAATTGTATATTGTGTTTCCATTATTTTGAAAACAAAATTGAAAAACACTGAAAACAACATTTTATTGTTTTTGAAAACAAGTCATTTTTTAAGTTGTTTTTTAAAATTATTTTTGAAAATAGGTATACCAAACACGTTTTCATTGTTTCCCTTGTATTTTTTATTTTCGAAAACATAAAAACAAAAACGGATCATGAACCAAACGGAGCGACATTTCTCATAAGTATTTTTATACACAAGTTATTTATATACGTAAAAACTCTTTTTAAAAAATTTGCTCTCAATTGTTTCTCTCAAAATGGTTAATTTCTCAATTTCATTTTTTAATAAGTCATTTTTAGTGGTTGTCAAACACTTGAGTTAAACCAATTAAATATACCCAAATGGTCACATTTGTAAACACTTAAAAAAAATGTAAAACTTTCCAAAAAAAACTGTAAGAGCACATACTAATTTTATCTAAAACGCTATTGTACTTTTGATTGAATATTAACTCTTTTTACAAAATCAAGTAAATATTTAGGATGCATTTGGTTGGTAGGGATACAATAAAAAACAAAAATTAATATTCATTATTTTTAGTGTTTTTTTATATGTGCTTGGCAACCAATTTCAACATTATGTCTCAATTTTATAAGTCATAATTATATAGTTATATAAATGCTTATTGATGCTAAAAGGTTATATATATATATATATATATATACACTAGTGTAATTCTATGTTTTCATTTTTCAAATTTAAAATATGGATATACTGAAAATGTAAAATTGGTTTTAAAATTTCAACCAAAATTATTCACTCCATCCATTTGATTCAACTTATTTGAAAACAAGAAATAGAATCTAAGTTACATACCAAAGAGGTCCTTAATTACTCAAAGATCCCATGAAACCCAAGTACAACCTTTGGCACATAGTCACATGTTCAAGTTTGTGCAGATATATATAATAAAAAGCCAATGTCAAATAAAATAACCCTAGAGAAAGCCAAAATCAGCCTTAAACTTCCTCAACAAAAGCATTATGAATCTGCAGACCTCCCTTCCACTTGCCACTCCAAACTTCATAAAGTCCAAAATAGAGCCTGCAGTCTCCTAGGGAGCTTGGTGGAGCAACAACTTCCATCTCCAAACCCTCCTCAGGAACACTAAACTTTATGGAGTTTGTGGGTTTGTTCCCAAGATTGGTCTTCTTGAAAATGCACTTTCCCTTTTTTCCAACCTTTGCCATTATCAAAACTTCAAGCCCATTCCACCCAAAAGCATCTGCTTGAAGTGATACATTGAACCCAACTTTGTACCTCTTTCCAGGCTCCACATTGTCTGTTGAACATGACACTTCTAGCCAACTCACTTGCAATAGTTGCACCACTTTCCTGTGTAAAATAATGTTATAGGAGCAAGTGGATAACAACCTTAGCAAAACTTTATCTTTTTTGAACCAATATCGATTACAAGAAAAAAGTCTTTTAATAGCTTTTTAATATAGCGTCTCTTTGTCTCCCTTCGATTCTCTCTCGTCGTCTAGCACTGCACGTTGCCGCTAGTCCTCCTTCCAACCATCGTCGGCGAGCGCACAGCGACACCAAGAAAGCGCGGTAGTAGCAATTTCTTGGTGAGTTCTCTCTCTCCCTATTTCAATCTCTCTCATGACAGTTCTGCATGCGAGGTTTTATGGTTTTTTCTTGAGTTTTTTGCTAACTCCTATTTCGATCTCTCTTTCCTCATTTTTTTGCCATTCACAATCTTGCTGTAAGTATTTATCTTTATTTTTTAATTTGGAAAAACAGATTATCAAATTTAAGTTGTGTTTTAGTTGAAGCAAATTTGAAATCGTTAGAGATTGTTGTTGGCAACCACACTGTTGTTCGTTGTGGTATTCAGAAAACTGATTTAGCCAATTCAAGCAACAATTTTTAGAGTCTTGAACGGAAGTTCCGTAAATTTTGAGACACTTTGGATAACACCCAATTGGAAGATTCCTAAGAACCATTGAGGTCTTTGCACCCAATTTAATTTCAACTCCTTGGCATTTTTCTACCATTAAAGTTCCATAAGTTTTTGTTCATGTCCTTGGCTAATTGCATTCAAGTTAGGTTTAAACTCCTTGTATTTGATCCAAGGACTCACCAAACTCGTTCGATTAAATTGGCACCGTTGTCGGGGAGCACAGTTAATTAATTTTCTTAATTTTAGATTTTTCGCCTTCGTTTTTGTCCCTTTTGTTTTTGTTTGTGTCTTGAAGGGTTTTTAATTATTTATTGAGTTGCAAGCGCAAACCGTTCTCAAGGAGGGAGACAAAAAGAAGAAGAGAGTGTAAGAGTCAAATCTAGCATAACCTCGGTCGAGTTCAATTTCTTATCGAAGATGGCCGAGTGCACTTTAAAAGAGTTGGCAGCACCTTATTTTAGCCAAGCCCCACCCCCTTGTGCATAGTGTATCCTGAGACCCAAGGTAATTACGCACTTAGAGCTAGTGCTAGTTTAATACACTTACTACCTTCATTTCATGGCGATGCAAGAGAGGACCCCTTTAATCATCTGCAAGAGCTAAGGACGATTTGCTTAGGGATGAAGCCAAGTGGCGTGATCGAATAGCAAATTTGTTTATTAAGGGCCTTCCCGTTTTTCTTGGGAGGAGAGGCAAAGGAGGGGTTTTATTTGTTGCCTTTGGAGTCAATAACCACATGGGCGGAGATGCAAGAGCACTTCATTACAAGATACTTCTCAGTTTCGCCAGCAAGGGATATTAGAATGGAGATTTGTAGTATCACTCAAGCGTTTGGGGAGGCGTTGTTCAACTATCAAGATCGTTTCAACAAGCTTTGTGCATGTTTTACCCATCATAAGTTTACAGAGCACCATTTGATCGACTATCAATTTTGCACGTGGAGATCCGCATTCCATAGCTGGAGGCTGTTAGGATGATCCCGAAGTATTCACGGTTCTTGAAAGAAATGTGCACAAAACGAAGGAAGGTAAGAGAAAAAGAAAGAATCGAGGTAGGTAAGAACGTTACAGCCCTAATACAGAGTGAGATGCCAAAAAAATGCAAAGGTCCAGGTATATTTTATATTCCTTGTGTGATAGGTAGTCAGAGTATCCAGTATGCCATGTTAGATTTAGATGCATCTGTTAATATCATGCCATACTCTGTCTATCAGGATCTTAAGTTGAATTCTTTGCAAATCACTGGTGATGTGTTTCAATTAGCTGATAGGTCTTACGTTTACCCCATAGGTTTAGTTGAGGATGTCCTAGTGCAGATTAGAGACTTAGTTTTTACCGCTGATTGTTATGTCTTGCATGTTGATAGTGGTTACCCCCTAGTGCTGCATCTATTCTGTTGGGGAGACCTTTTGTGAAATCTGCTAGGACTATGATGAATGTCAATAGAGGAGTTTTGTCTCTTGAATGTCAGGGGAATGTAATTAAAATGGACATTTTTTAAGCTGTAAAGTACCCCGATATTTCTGCTTCCCTTTGCCATATGGATGTACTTGACTCTTTAGTGCAGGATGTTGCTGTTAATGATAAGGTAGACATGGATTTTGAACAGGACCACCAGGATTATGATGTTGTTGATTCAGGGGAGTTGGTTTCTGACCTTCCCTCTGATTCTATTTCTTTTGACCTTGGAATTCCTATTGCTTCTAGTAAGTTGCTTCCTTCTATTGTCCATGCACCTAAATTGGAGCTGAAAGCCCTGCCAGAGCACCTCAAGTATGCTTATTTGGGAGACAATGAAACTCTACCGGTCATCATCTCCAACAAGTTGACTGCTAACCAGAAGAAACAACTAGTGAAGGTGCTAAAAGAACACAAGAAAGCCATGGGATGGACCTTGGCTGACATCACCGGAATCAGCCCAGCCACCTGCATGCATAGGATTCAGTTAGAAGAGGATGCAAAGCCTTCAAGGGAGCCACAAAGACAGTTGAATCCAACTTTGAGGGAAGTGGTAAAGAAAGAAATTGATAAGCTTCATGCTGCAGGTATCATCTACTCTATCTCTGATAGTAAATGGGTTAGCCTCATTCATTTAGTTCCTAAGAAAACAAACATGACTGTAGTATGGAATAAAAATGATGAGTTAGTACCCATGAGAGTGCAAAATGGATCGAGGATGTACATAGATTATAGGAAGCTTAATGCTATCACTAGAAAAGACCATTTTCCCATTCCCTTTATAGATCAGATGCTTGAGAGATTAGCTGGTAAACCCTTTTTCTGCTGCTTAGATGGCTTTTCAAGCTTTTATCAAATTCCTAGAGCTCGAGAAGACATAGAAAAGACGACCTTTACCTGCCCCTTTGGAACATATGCCTTTAGGAGAATGCCCTTTGGATTGTGTAATGCTCCAGGGACATTTCAAAGATGCATGATGAGTATATTCTCCGAATATATCGAGAAGTGTATCGAAGTGTTCATGGATGATTTCACAGTTTATGAGAATTCTTTCGATGATTGTCTTGATAATCTAGCCAAAGTCTTGAAATGTTGCATTGAGTCAAATTTAGTTCTTAATTATGAGAAATGTCATTTCATGGCTGACCAGGGCATAGTGTTAGGGCACGTGATAAGAGTTTGATCCTGATTTGTTTGGTTGTGTATTTAGTTTTGTAATTTAGGGCCATTGTCAGGTAAGGATTGGATTTTCTCCTTGAGGAAAGATAAGATACTTTAAAGACCATTCGCCTATACAACATTGTTAGGAAGAGTGGTTTTGAGAACATGTAAGGCCCATGTAATCTACAAAATAATAATTTAGAGTGAAGATAAACCTTAAGACTTGACATGAGGCAGATAAGATAAACCAGGAGCTTCCTCTCTGACTTCTTTAGCTTCTACAGTAATATTGCAGAACTAGACCTTGACTTTGTTGAGTACCATAGAAAGGGATGCTTGCTTGAATTTTTCAAGGTTGCCACAAATCTTTATAAAACCAACTCTTGTCCATTCACATTATATAATCTTCTATGAAACATTGGGTGTGTATGTATTGACCTACACAAACCAACACTATTCTTTTTTAGTTTTTGAATCTCTTGCCTTTTATTAATTGAAGCACAACAAGTGTAGATAGAAATAAAATGAAGTTAGTTTTGGGGTCCATTGGAACGGTAAATTGGAGATGGATTTTGTTTGTTTTGTTTCATAAGATGGGAAAACATTGTGTGATTTGCAAGGGGGTGGGTTGGTTAATTTTATTTTATGGAGCACCTACCTTTGAGAGTTAAAGTGCAAGTATTTCTTTTATTAGCACAACAAAAGATGAGGAGCCTCATGTGTAAGTTATATGCAACTTGAGTAGCTTGAAAACCGTAAAGAAGGAAGATAAGTTGGAGTCCACCAGGATCCTAGAAGCTATCAAAGGTGACCAACACAATTAAAATAAATGTAACACTTGACTAGTACCCTTGTGTAGAGCTTAATTTTAATACCTTTGTTGTCATGTTCTATTTGTTAAAGTAAACTTAAATGACAAGTATGACGAGTATAGGAAGAAGTGGGGTGACGGAATCATGGGTTCCAAGTTACACGCCAAAACTTGGAAGCCTAACCTCCAAGTTTAGCTTTGCGTTATTTAGTGACGAAGAAGGAGTCGAAGCCTAACCTCCTTCGGTGGATTCTACTGCTTCAGGAGTTCGATCTTCAAATCGTGGACCGCAAAGGATTAGAAAATTCAGTTGCTGATCACCCGAGTCGTCTGGTAAGGAAGGAAGATGAGTTACCCCTTAATGATGAATTTCCTGATGAACACTTATTCCAGGTGCAAGGTAAAGTTCCATGGTACGCTGATTTAGTTAATTACTTAGGGGTTGTTTGGGGCGCTGAATTGGTTATAATATCTGGTGGTTATAATAATCTGGCAATTATAATAATCTGGGGTTATAATAATCTGTGTTTGGGGTGCAGATTATTATAGTCTGAGATAAAATAATCTGTGTTTGGGGTGCAGATTATTTTAATCTGGGATAAAATAATTTGTGTTTGGAGTGTTGATCTGTTTTAACATGAGGTTCTGAATCAAAGGTTCAAACTGACTGTTTTCTTTTTCTAGTTTTTTTTTTTTTTTTTTTTTTTTTTTTTTTTTTATGATATACAACACTTTGATTTGATTTAGGGTTATGTTTTTTTTTGTTACAAAGCAAAAAAGTTTAGGTTTTGGTATAGAAAAATCATATTAGTTAACTTTTAGTATTGCCAAAATAAAAATTGTAAATGTTTAGTTCAAAAATCATATTAGTTTTTTTTTTTTTAATCAATAAAATCATTTGAAGTAAACTTGAGTGTGGTAAATATAATTTCGTTTGAATGTTTTTTTTTTTTTAAAGTTGATTAACCTTCGATGTTGTCAACGACTTTTCCGACAACCTTTGATGTTTTTTTTCTTTATTTTTATTTTTTATATTTTTCAAAATGAAATTGAGAAGAAATATGGAAAAAAAATTGGTGGCCGGAAAAGTCATCGGCGATCGTCGGAAAAGTCGTCGGCGGTCGTCGGAAACTTCGCCAGCTGACGACAACCGGCAGTCGTCGGAAAAGTCAAAGAGTCGCATGGAAGAAGTGAGGAGATAGTTACTGTAGTGAGTTGAATAATGGTTACTGTAGAAAATGGATAAAATAATCGGGGGTTAAAATAACCCACCTCACCAATTATTTTTGTTGGTGCCCCAAACATTGAATAGGTTATAATAAGGGGGGTTATTATAACCTATTCAGTGCCCCAAACACCCCCAATCCTTTGTAGTTTCAGGAAGAATAAGATAAAGAGTGAGTCTAAACATTATGTGTGGGATGCACCAATCCTTTGGAAATATTATTCTGACCAAGTAATTAGACGTTGTGTGCCTGATGACGAGATCCAGTCTATTTTAGTTTTTTGCCATGATCATGCATGTGGGGGTCATTTTGGGCCTAGGCGAACTGCTAGAAAAGTCTTGGATTCTGGGTTTTATTGGGAGTCTTTATTTAAAGATGCTTATTCTTTTTGCAAGACTTGTGAAAAATGCTAGAGGATAGGAGCTATAACCCGTAGGAATGAAATGCCTCAAATGCCTATCTTACTTTGCGAAGTCTTTGATGTTTGGGGTATATACTTTATGGGTCCTTTACCTTCCTCGTGTGGCTATAATTATATCTTATTGGCTCTGGATTATGTTTCCAAATGGGTGGAAGCTAAAGCCACCAAAACTGACGACTCTAAAGATGTTGTACGTTTCTTGATGACTAACATTTTTAACAAGTACAGAGTCCCACGAGCCATAATTAGGGACCAAGGCACCCACTTTTGCAATCGGTCAGTTGAAGCCCTCTTGAAGAAATATGGAGTGAATCACCGAGTTGCCACAACTTACCATCCCCAGACAAATGGACAAGCAAAGCTTTCCAAACGAGAGGTCAAGTCCATCCTGGAGAAGGTTGTGAACCCCGGACGGAAGGACTGGAGCTTACGATTAGACAATGCTCTCTGGGCATACCACATGGCTTATAAAACTCCCATAGGGATGTCTCCCTACCAATTGGTTTATGGTAAGGCGTGCCATCTGCCAGTGGAGATCGAGCATAAGGCGTTTTGGGCTGTTAAGCAATGCAGCTTGGACATGGAGAAGGCTGGAGAGTCAAGGCTTCTTGAGCTATAAGAGTTAGAAGAAATGAGACCAAACTGTTTCATGACAACATGGTTGCTAGGAAGCAGTTTGAAGTTGGGCAACAAGTTCTCCTTTATAACTCTCGCCTAAAGCTTCGAGCAAATAAGTTTCGTTCTAAATGGATTGGTCCCTTTGTTATTACTCACATCTTTCCTCATGGTACAGTTGAGATCAAAAGCCTCGATACTGACAAGGTGTTCAAAGTGAACGGGCATAGGCTGAAGATCTTCAACGAGAGAGAACCCATTCCTCCTCCAATTGTGGCAGTTTTGGATCGACCTGTCTACATGATCACGTGAAAAGAAAAGGGGAATAGTCGAGCAATCAACTATAAAAATTTGCGCTTCTGGGACCTAGCCTAGTGATAAACATTTACATGCTTTCTATCTTTTAAATTCCTAATTTAGCTTAATTGGTTGTTGTATTTCCTTGTTTTTCTTTTTTTTTTGTAGGTAGTAGGCCTAAAAGCGAAAAGGTGACCTTTTTCAAGTTGGGACGTCGACCACCTTCTAACCAACGTGCACATATCCAGGGGAGTTTTCTGTCCTCTTCTCATATCCAGGGGAGTTTTATGTTTGTCTTTAGCCAATTTTTGCAGTAACACCTCGCCTCTCTCTGTATTTTTCCAGTTTCCATTGTATTTGCATAAGATTATATTAGTTTTTAGATATAGGAATTTCTAATCGAGCCCCGATGCTTTGTTGGAGCATTGCAATGTCTGGTGATAGCGAGCATAATGTTTTGGAGCTAAATTGAGAAAATAGGAATGATCGAGTGTTCGGGACGCAAAAAGATGCCAAAGAAACGGAGTGAATCGAAGCCAAGAGCCTTTTGAATTGTGCAATCCGTAAGTCAGCGTCGAGACGCTAGCTTTTGGGATCTTGACGCTGTTAACTTTCCTTCTTCGATTTTGGCGACAGAGGTCACAGCGTCGAGACGCTGTGACAATAATGTCTCGACGCTCTCAGAAATTTCTAAAATAGAATGCTCGATATTGCGACAACGTCGAAACACTGTGCCGATAGCATCTCGACGTTGTCGACTATTTTCTTATAAAAAGATTGCGATTAGACGCCAAGGGGACTTCTTTTGATGCAATTTTAGCCTAAAAATCGACTGAAAACCTTCTGTGGAAGCTGAAGCAAGTGGAGAGGAGCAGGATTGAAGGTTTTGCTCGTGGAGATCGTGACGGGGACGTGTGGTCTCGACAACTCAACGTTTAATCTTCTTTCCCTCTTACTTTTGTTAGTTTCAATGGTTGTTTTAGACTTAGCTTATATCGTAACGCATTGTATGGTTAGCTAGGTTCTTTTTCTTAGGGATTGATGTAGCCCTTTGGGCAATTATGGATTGATTTATGGATTCTTGCTTTGATTTCATTTATGCATGATTTCTCCTTAATGCTTTCAATTTACCGACCATAAATTGATTGATGATTGTGTTTAAAACTTGCTCGGGAGAGGGGAATCAACTTCGATCGCATCATGCATAACTAGGATAGTCTTGAGATCGAGAGATAAAACATAATTCTAGAAATCGTTAAAAAGGATAACCTTAATGCATTGCATGTTAATGAATTTAGATAGGGATATTGGATTCATAGCATGTGAGAGAATTATGTATGCTCGGGAGAGATATTGTTGCCTTGTGCAAAGTGATTCTAAATATGCAAGAAAAACTCACAAACTCATGTGCAAGTGCACACGATCAGCAGCAAGTGATAAGTATTTTTATATCGTTCTCCACAGGGATTGATGCACGAAAATCACTATTCTTAAGCCTATTTCCAATGAAATTCAAAGTAACCAAGAACCAAATATTTTTTCTTAACTAAGTGCAAGAGATTAAAATGGTAAACAAGCTTAAAATGATAAGGACTAAAGTAAAATTCAATAAAAACAGAAAATCACACAGAGAAAACAAGGTTCAGATTAGGGGCTGTCTACTCTCACAAGCTGTTTGCTGTAGCAGAACTTTATAATTACAACTCACACAGAATTTTCTACGGGAATCTTCCAATTCTCCCCTAGTTAGGTGATTAAACTCCCATTTAACCCCTTCTTTTTAGCTCAACTGATTTAGTGCCTTAGGTGGTTATTTATCCCTAAATACCCACTCATTTTCATGATCATTAAAGACTAAGGTAAAGCAAAGTAGTCGGTTATCTATTGTTTTCCCAAACACTAAATAACAATGCTAGAAAATGGTTGGCCAAACGAAATTCCAGCTTTAAGCATGAAGAACACTTTGCTTTAAGTCGCAATATATAAAGTTCCACAATGACAAACAACAAGTTCAAGCTTAAGCACCCTAATCCTCACCTAAGAGGATTTAGCTCATGTTCAAGGTGAAAATAATGAAAATACAGCAGTGAACTACCATACCATTCATAATTACAACCTTAAATACAAACTAAACACTAGAAGAAGGAAGAATAAGAGAAAAAGGATGAAGAAAAGAAGCTTCCAAGGTAGATTCCAGCTTTCCCAAGCTCGAAATCCTCCTTTAGCAGCAGCCTCCTTGTCTTTTTTTCCCTTCAATGACAGCAACAACTTCTAGGTCAACTTCTCCAGCTCCCCCCTCATTCTTTGGGCAAAAGAAGCATTTATACCCTCTCTTTTCATTGATTTCAGGGCTGATTGGACATATGCTTCCACATGGACCTTCCCCAATTGGTTGAGATGGGACAAATCAGCTCCACATGGCTGCCAGCTCAATTAATGAGAGCTTCCACGGGTTTAGCACGTTCAAAATTTTACTTCCCAGACTTTCTGCCTTCTGCTTGTGAAATCAGTTGCTGCAGCAAAACCTTAGTGCCCCTACACCAGAAAAATCAGCTTAAAACATAAGAAATCTGCACCAAATCTAGTTCAAGCTTGGCCTACTGATATGTAAAAATGTTCATCAAAGAATACTCATTTTCAAGCACAAACCAAAGCTCAAACACATCAAAGGGTAGAGTTTTTAAGCCTAAAAGAGAACCAATAGCTCTTATCTAAGAGCTATCAAACCCCCAAACTTGAATCATTGCTCGTCCCTGAGCAATGCTAGCCTACAAAAACTCTAACTCATCATCCCATATCCAGCTTGCAGTCAAAATGGCCTAACTAAAGCACCGAGCTACTTCTTGACAAGCCTACCTCTCTGAATGCATACAACTATTCAACAAAACATTCCTTTTAAAAATCACCTTTCAACTTGGCATTTTCAAATTTTTAGCGCTCTTCTAATGATCCTCTAGCTCAACCTATTTACAAGAGCCATCATATCAAATTATACCAGCCTATTGATATCAAGGAAGCCACTAACCTTCAAGCCTAAACTTAGCTCAAACCGCAATCCTAAAGCTTGCGAAGCAATCCTATAGTCTCCTTGCCTAACCTCTAAAGCTTCTAAGCTCAACCTAAACTTCTCTCTTAACTTATTATTCTCCTTTTTTTTACCAACTTAGAAAGTCTCATAGGTTATAGCTTTTTGGTCCAAGAATGGCAACACTTTATGGTGAAACTCACCTTAGCATTCAAGCGCATCACCTAACGAGAACTACACTCATTTCCCTTAGAGTTGACTAAGATTTGCTCTCTAGCAACCACTTCCTTGCTTCTCAGAGTGGCGACACTTTTTGGTGAAGCTCACCTAAGCCCTGGGGAAGATTGTAACCTTCAAGCTAACACTCATCCCTTTATCATCTCATTTGAACTTTTCTTTTATGCTCATATTTTTTTTTAACATATGTTTTCTCTTCCCTTGAGTTACTTTTTGACGCAAAGGCAAACTATGGGTATCATAAATCCCCCTGGTTACTAGGCAAGCTCAAGGAAAACAGAAAACCTTCAAAAAGGGAGAGGAGTGCATCTTAGGCACAACTAAGGGAAAGAGGAATGCATTCTAAGTTGCCTTTTTTATTTCTTTTTCATGCTTTTTTTTTACAAGGGTTACCTCACCCCCAAACTTAATCCATTCATTGTCCCCAATGAATGAGAAAGCAAGGCAAGGACCCCCAAACTTATTTTTTAGAGAAGCTAAGGCTTATTGCTTAGGAGGATTATAAGGTTTGGGCAAAGGACTAGGAACAAGCTTTCCTAAGATTTGAGCTAAGCTAAGGAGGAAAATTAGGAAGCTTCCTATCCATCTAAGGACTTAAAGCACAATAAGATAATCTAACTAAGAAAATAGGCTAAGCTATTGGGGATCATTATACAGAACACTACTTTTGCATATTAAAACAAATTTTTTTTTTCTTTTCACCAAGCATAGCTGCTGCAGCAGCATCCAGAGGAGTTAGGCTTAACCAAAAGAACATCCAAGAGCTACGACTAGGCCCTAAAGTAATTCTAAACAAGCTGGACAACCCATATGCTCGAGCAAAAACGATATAGACAAGCTGCGACATGCTCAAATTCATTAACTCAAAATTTTTCTAGCAGAGATTTCAATAATCATGCACCAGATGGCTATTCTAGCTTATTTAGCATTCCAAGCAAGCATAACACTTCAAAGCATCAACACTTTAGCAGCTTACCAATCTTAACACTTTGCATTCGATGGCTTTGTGAGCAAGCATTACAATTATGCGCCAAGTGACTACTTAGAACTGAAATAGTATTTTCAGTAAGCATGACACCTCTCAAGACAAAATAGGACCATTGCCCAATTGCAAATTTTTACCCATTCAAGCAAAATCCAACAACTCCATAAAAGGTAAATTCATTAAACTTCATTGGATCATATGGGTACAGCTAGCTAACACACATTCAGCCACATACACTTTGAGGAATGCTAGAAATTTTGCATGATTTCAACTACTTCAGCCTTTGCACCATAGCATTATCCAAATTTGATATGCATTCAATTGATTTAACTATTAGAACATGCACACCTATAGAACTTTCATTCATACACTTTTTTTTTTCACAACAAAAGCTAACAGAAAGCATGATAGATAACAGACAAGCAAACTTAAAACGTCCTCCCTTGATTATAGTTAAATCTGAAAATTCCTCCCATCAAATCACAACTTGCCCACTGCCTTTTCTGCTATGACTGCTGCAGCTTCTGATATGAGCTTGCTGTCAATCTGCTGCAGCTCATCAGAATTTCCTTCCTTGAAAAATTGCAACCCCAAAATCTGCTGCATCAAGATTTTCTTCCATTTTGCATGAGATTCCCTACCAAAAACCAAAGCTTGACAGAAACATTAAACTCAATAACTAATGCAAATTATCAATAAAAGAGAAACTAACTTTAAAATATTAACTAACAACTAATGGCTACAAATTAAAGACATCACAACATAAATTTAAACTTGCTGTTCAGACCACCTTCAGGGCTCAACATAGAATCTGTAACTTGAAAGCACACTGCCCTTTTTCTTCAAATTTCAAATTTCCAACAAATTGCAAAAGGCATAACACATTTGGAATTCTTCTCCCCAATAGTGTTTTAGTCTTTGCCCATTCAATTTAAACTCTCTCCCATCATTATCAACACATTGTTTAAACACAAATGAATCATCCCAAAAATAAAACTTTATCTCATGGAAAAACTTTTTCAATTGTTGCTTTGATAAACCATGGGGCAATGTTCCAAAAGCAAGGTAATTGGTGAGGTCAACAAACCAAAGTGTTTTCATTTTTTTTGTGTGAGCTACTGTAAAAAACAACTCATCAAGGAAATAATTTTCAAACTCAAGTTGTTGAAACACTTCCAATGAACTGAATGGTTGTATAGGTGGTTTTTTCTTATCAATCAACTCTAAGGATCCAAAAATCCTATTAAAACCAAAAACTTCACCTACACTACCTTCAAGCTCAAGCTCCAATTTGTCTAATTCCAAAGCCTTAATTCCACTTTTTCCAAACTGTTGTATGTTTTGCTCTCTCATTTCCTTCTCAACTTGATCATCAACCAACTTATCTTTCACTTGAATGACAGAACACTCTTCAATGTCAGTGGGGGACTTTATGGCATCAAAGACACTAAACTTCACTTCTTGGTCATTCACCCTCATAGTTAGCTCACCCTTTTGGACATCTATCAAGGTTCTCCCGATTGCTAAAAAGGGCCTTCCTAGAATTATGGGGACATCTTTGTCCGCTTCATAGTCCAAAATGATAAAATCAGCCGGGAAGATAAACTTATCTACTTGCACCAAAATATCCTCAATCTTTCCTTCGGGATAAGTGATAGACCTATCAGCAAGTTGTAATGTAACCGTGGTTGGCCTAGCCTCTCCTATTCCCAACTTCTTGTAAATGGACAATGGCATGAGGTTTATGCTAGCCCCCAAGTCACAAAGAGATCTCCCCAACTCCTTACCTCCTATAGAAACAGGAATGATAAAAGTTCCAGGGTCTTTCACTTTGGGTGGAATTTTGTTTGTCAAAATGGCATTACACTCCCCAGTCAAAGACACGGTTTCATGCTCACCCAATCTCCTTTTCTTGGTTAAAATATCCTTGAGGAACTTTACATAGTTGGGCATTTGTTCCAAGGCCTCAACTAGTGGTATATTAATGTGAAGTTGTTTTAAAACCTCAAGGAATTTCTTAAACTGACCATCTTGATTTTTCTGCTTAAGTCTTTGGGGAAAGGGTGGTGGGGGTGGTTTAAATGTTGGGGAAGGTGTAGGAATTGACTTGGTTGGTGCTAAAGGGGCTATCCTAAGTGTCTCCTCAATTTCCTCATTTTCAGCCACTTTTTCACTTGATTTTTCTGCACTTTTTTCACTGTTGTCATTTTGTACATCAACTTGCTGTCCAACTTTCTTTGGTTGGGTGGGTTCTTTCTTTTCAACTAATGTCCTACCACTTCTCAATTCCACAGCTTGAACTTGCTCTTTTCTTTCCCTTTTTGAATTTTCAGTGTCAGAGGGAAGTTTACCATGTGGCCTAGCTTTCAATTCACTAGCTATTTGGCCCATTTGCACTTCCAGATTTCTTAGAGATGCTTGCTGAGTTTGAATTGTGGCATCAGTTTTAGCCATGTATTCCTTGAACAAGCTCTCTAAAGAAGTACCTGGAATATGTTGGTTCATGGTGTTTTGGTATTGAGCATTAGCTTGCTGGTTTTGTTGCCCAAATCCAAGTGGACCATTCATTTTTTGTTGAGCTTGTTGGGTGTTGGAATTACTTCCTTGACTTCCCCAAGCAAAATTAGGATGATTTCTCCAACCCGGATTATAGGTATTGTAATGGGGGTTATTCCATTGGGCATTTTGGTTTCCTACATAACAAATTGAGGCTGGATTACTTGGACAAAACTCAAAAGTGTGCTCCTCTCCACAATAAACACACGAATCTGTGGAATTCTGGTTTATATTGATTGCTGCAGCAGTCTGTTTTGCACCAGAATTCAACATATTCAAATTTTCAAGCCCCACAGTCAACTTTTTCATCATACTTTCCATGGAATCAAACCTTGCATTAAAAGATGTAACAGTATCAACCTCCATCATACCCTTATTTTTCTTCCCAACCACACTTCTAGAATCAGACCATTGGCAACTATTTGTGGAAATTCTCTCCAAAATGGCATAAGCTTCATCATAAGTCTTAGATAATAAAGCACCATTAGCTGAAGCATCTACCATGTTTTGAGTAGCCCAATTCAACCCATTGTAGAAAGTCTCCATTTGAATGCAATGGGGTAGACCATGGTGAGGGCATTTTCTCAACAACTCTTTGAATCTTTCCCAAGCTTCACTAAAAGATTCATCATCAAATTGTCTAAAAGACACTATATCCGATCTAAGCTTGGCATTCCTTGTGAGAGGAAAGCACTTAATGATGAATTTCTCTGCTAACTCATTCCATGTAGTGATAGAGCCAGGGGCAAAGTTATTCAACCAATCTTTGGCACTATCTTTCAAAGAATAAGGAAACAAGGTTAACCTCAAAGCATCTTGAGAAACTCCTTGAATTCTAAATGAGTCACTCACTCCCAAAAAGGATTTAAGTTGTAGGTGTGGGTCCTCTGAAGGTAATCCATGAAATTGTCCCACTGTTTGTAACATTTGGAACATCACAGGCTTCATTTCAAAATTTTGTGCCTGCATCTCGGGTCTAGCTATCCCAGGATATAATTCATTGAAGGTAGGGATGGCATAGGCTCTAATAGCTCTTCCCCTATCATTGGCTATAAGGACAGGGTTTTCAGCTTGATTTTCTACCCTAGGTTGCTGATTTATCTCAAGATTGGGTTGCTGGTTGTTTTGGTTCTCTTGATTTCCAGGAGGTACAGGGGGTAAAAGAGGTGGTGGATCCATCCTATTGTTTCTCTCCCTTTGTTCCCTTCTCCTCCTATGAAAAGTCCTTTCAATTTCAGGGTCCAAATTGAATTCTAAGTCAGGGAATTCGTTCATACACAACTACCAGCACCTGCAAAATCAAACAACCAAGTTAGAAGCTGTTTTAGCACCAATTTCACCAAATTTCAGCTCAAAAATAGCAAAAATAAACTCAATCCCCGGCAACGGCGCCAAAAACTTGTTGCCTTGTGCAAAGTGATTCTAAATATGCAAGAAAAACTCACAAACACACGTGCAAGTGCACACGATCAGCAGCAAGTGATAAGTATTTTTATATCGTTCTCCACAGGGATTGATGCACGAAAATCACTATTCTTAAGCCTATTTCCAATGAAATTCAAAGTAACCAAGAACCAAATATTTTTTCTTAACTAAGTGCAAGAGATTAAAATGGTAAACAAGCTTAAAATGATAAGGACTAAAGTAAAATTCAATAAAAACAGAAAATCACACAGAGAAAACAAGGTTCAGATTAGGGGCTGTCTACTCTCACAAGCTGTTTGCTGTAGCAGAACTTTATAATTACAACTCACACAGAATTTTCTACGGGAATCTTCCAATTCTCCCCTAGTTAGGTGATTAAACTCCCATTTAACCCCTTCTTTTTAGCTCAACTGATTTAGTGCCTTAGGTGGTTATTTATCCCTAAATACCCACTCATTTTCATGATCATTAAAGACTAAGGTAAAGCAAAGTAGTCGGTTATCTATTGTTTTCCCAAACACTAAATAACAATGCTAGAAAATGGTTGGCCAAACGAAATTCCAGCTTTAAGCATGAAGAACACTTTGCTTTAAGTCGCAATATATAAAGTTCCACAATGACAAACAACAAGTTCAAGCTTAAGCACCCTAATCCTCACCTAAGAGGATTTAGCTCATGTTCAAGGTGAAAATAATGAAAATACAGCAGTGAACTACCATACCATTCATAATTACAACCTTAAATACAAACTAAACACTAGAAGAAGGAAGAATAAGAGAAAAAGGATGAAGAAAAGAAGCTTCCAAGGTAGATTCCAGCTTTCCCAAGCTGTAAATCCTCCTTTAGCAGCAGCCTCCTTGTCTTTTTTTCCCTTCAATGACAGCAACAACTTCTAGGTCAACTTCTCCAGCTCCCCCCTCATTCTTTGGGCAAAAGAAGCATTTATACCCTCTCTTTTCATTGATTTCAGGGCTGATTGGACATATGCTTCCACATGGACCTTCCCCAATTGGTTGAGATGGGACAAATCAGCTCCACATGGCTGCCAGTTCAATTAATGAGAGCTTCCACGGGTTTAGCACGTTCAAAATTTTACTTCCCAGACTTTCTGCCTTCTGCTTGTGAAATCAGTTGCTGCAGCAAAACCTTAGTGCCCCTACACCAGAAAAATCAGCTTAAAACATAAGAAATCTGCACCAAATCTAGTTCAAGCTTGGCCTACTGATATGTAAAAATGTTCATCAAAGAATACTCATTTTCAAGCACAAACCAAAGCTCAAACACATCAAAGGGTAGAGTTTTTTAAGCCTAAAAGAGAACCAATAGCTCTTATCTAAGAGCTATCAAACCCCCAAACTTGAATCATTGCTCGTCCCTGAGCAATGCTAGCCTACAAAAACTCTAACTCATCATCCCATATCCAGCTTGCAGTCAAAATGGCCTAACTAAAGCACCGAGCTACTTCTTGACAAGCTTACCTCTCTGAATGCATACAACTATTCAACAAAACATTCCTTTTAAAAATCACCTTTCAACTTGGCATTTTCAAATTTTTAGCGCTCTTCTAATGATCCTCTAGCTCAACCTATTTACAAGAGCCATCATATCAAATTATACCAGCCTATTGACATCAAGGAAGCCACTAACCTTCAAGCCTAAACTTAGCTCAAACCGCAATCCTAAAGCTTGCGAAGCAATCCTATAGTCTCCTTGCCTAACCTCTAAAGCTTCTAACCTCAACCTAAACTTCTCTCTTAACTTATTATTCTCCTTTTTTTTACCAACTTAGAAAGTCTCATAGGTTATAGCTTTTTGGTCCAAGAATGGCAACACTTTATGGTGAAACTCACCTTAGCATTCAAGCGCATCACCTAACGAGAACTACACTCATTTCCCTTAGAGTTGACTAAGATTTGCTCTCTAGCAACCACTTCCTTGCTTCTCAGAGTGGCGACACTTTTTGGTGAAGCTCACCTAAGCCCTGGGGAAGATTGTAACCTTCAAGCTAACACTCATCCCTTTATCATCTCATTTGAACTTTTCTTTTATGCTCATATATTTTTTTTTAACATATGTTTTCTCTTCCCTTGAGCTACTTTTTGATGCAAAGGCAAACTATGGGTATCATAAATCCCCCTGGTTACTAGGCAAGCTCAAGGAAAACAGAAAACCTTCAAAAAGGGAGAGGAGTGCATCTTAGGCACAACTAAGGGAAAGAGGAATGCATTCTAAGTTGCCTTTTTTATTTCTTTTTCATGCTTTTTTTTTTACAAGGGTTACCTCACCCCCAAACTTAATCCATTCATTGTCCCCAATGAATGAGAAAGCAAGGCAAGGACCCCCAAACTTATTTTTTAGAGAAGCTAAGGCTTATTGCTTAGGAGGATTATAAGGTTTGGGCAAAGGACTAGGAACAAGCTTTCCTAAGATTTGAGCTATGCTAAGGAGGAAAATTAGGAAACTTCCTATCCATCTAAGGACTTAAAGCACAATAAGATAATCTAACTAAGAAAATAGGCTAAGCTATTGGGGATCATTATACAGAACACTACTTTTGCATATTAAAACAAATTTTTTTTTTCTTTTCACCAAGCATAGCTGCTGCAGCAGCATCCAGAGGAGTTAGGCTTAACCAAAAGAACAGCCAAGAGCTACGACTAGGCCCTAAAGTAATTCTAAACAAGATGGACAACCCATATTCTCGAGCAAAAACGATATAGACAAGCTGCGACATGCTCAAATTCATTAACTCAAAATTTTTCTAGCAGAAATTTCAATAATCATGCACCAGATGGCTATTCTAGCTTATTTAGCATTCCAAGCAAGCATAACACTTCAAAGCATCAACACTTTAGCAGCTTACCAATCTTAACACTTTACATTAGATGGCTTTGTGAGCAAGCATTACAATTATGCGCCAAGTGACTACTTAGAACTGAAATAGTATTTTCAGTAAGCATGACACCTCTCAAGACAAAATAGGACCATTGCCCAATTGCAAATTTTTACCCATTCAAGCAAAATCCAACAACTCCATAAAAGGTAAATTCATTAAACTTCATTGGATCATATGGGTACAACTAGCTAACACACATTCAGCCACATACACTTTGAGGAATGCTAGAAATTTTGCATGATTTCAACTACTTCAGCCTTTGCACCATAGCATTATCCAAATTTGATATGCATTCAATTGATTTAACTATTAGAACATGCACACCTATAGAACTTTCATTCATACACTTTTTTTTTCACAACAAAAGCTAACAGAAAGCATGATAGATAACAGACAAGCAAACTTAAAACGTCCTCCCTTGATTATAGTTAAATCTGAAAATTCCTCCCATCAAATCACAGCTTGCCCACTGCCTTTTCTACCATGACTGCTGCAGCTTCTGATATGAGCTTGCTGTCAATCTGCTGCAGCTCATCAAAATTTCCTTCCTTGAAAAATTGCAACCCCAAAATCTGCTGCATCAAGATTTTCTTCCATTTTGCATGAGATTCCCTACCAAAAACCAAAGCTTGACAGAAACATTAAACTCAATAACTAATGCAAATTATCAATAAAAGAGAAACTAACTTTAAAATATTAACTAACAACTAATGGCTACAAATTAAAGACATCACAACATAAATTTAAACTTGCTATTCAGACCACCTTCAGGGCTCAACATAGAATCTGTAACTTGAAAGCACACTGCCCTTTTTCTTCAAATTTCAAATTTCCAACAAATTGCAAAAGGCATTACACATTTGGATTTCTTCTCCCCAATAGTGTTTTAGTCTTTGCCCATTCAATTTAAACTCTCTCCCATCATTATCAACACATTGTTTAAACACAAATGAATCATCCCAAAAATAAAACTTTATCTCATGGAAAAGTTTAGGGAGTTGGCATAACACATTTGGAATTCTTCTCCCCAATAGTTCGTTTTTTTTTTATTTTTCTTTTTAGGTTAGATTAGTTTGTGCATGCGAAAGGTTAGGGAGTTGGCCTTAGCTCCCTTTGACCCGAAGATAGAGAGGACTTATAATAGACTTCGAAGGAAGAACCAAGTAAATCTCATCCAAATGGCCAATCCTAACCCCGAGGAGCTTAAGCCAATTAGGGACTATTTTCAGCCAAGCTTTTTAGGAGCAACAATTGGGGATTGTCTATGCCCCGATCAAAGGTAATAATTTTGAGCTGAAAACTGGTCTAATTCAAATGTCTCGAGATTGTGCTTTCAGAGGATCACCCACGGAGGATCCAAATTCTCACCTGAAAGCTTTCCTAGACATCTGCAGGACGGTAACGTTAAATGGAGTTTCTAAAGATGCCATTCGCTTATATTTATTTCCTTTTTCTTTGCAAGATAAAGCTCGTGACTGGTTACAATCAATTCCACCTGGTAGCATCACTACTTGAGATGCTTTGATCCATGCATTCTTGAAGAAATTCTTTCCCCTACTAAGACGGTTATGCTGAGGACCGAAATTGAGACGTTCAATTAGAAATTTGATGAGCAGTTGTTCGAGGCTTGAGAGTGTTACAAAGAGTTGTTGAGGAAGTGCCCTCAGCATGGATATCCTGACTAGTTACAAATCCAACTCTTTTATAACGGTTTGAATCCCAGCACTAAAACCATTGTTGATGCAGTTGTAGGTGGGACTTCTTTTGGACACTTTGGAGTCGTAGAACAAAGGAGAAACAGAGACTTTGAAGCTGAAGCAAGTGGAACAAAGTGGAAATCAACCCATTGTTCGTGGGGATCGTGACGGGGACGTTCGATCTCGGCCTACATAGAGTTTAATTCTTCTTTCCCTTACTTTAGTTAGTGTTTATGGCGTTGTATGAGTAGCTAGGTCTTTACTCTTAGGGATTGATGTAGCCGTTGGGGCAATTATGGATTAATGCTATGGATTTATGTTGTTGATTCATTTATGCATATTTGTGTCTTTAATGCTTTCAATTTACCGGCCATAAATTGATTGATGTTTGTGCTTGAATCTAACTCGGAAGAGAGGATTTAGCTTAGAAATCATTATGCATAACTAGGATTTAGCTAGAAATCGGGAGATTATGGTTAATTCTAGAAATCGTTAAAAAGGTTATCCTTATTGCCTTGTATGTTTATTGAATTTAGATAGGGATATCGGGTTCAATTGCATGTGGGAGAATCATGTATGCTCGGGAGAGGTATGTGTGATTTTATTTACCAATATTTATGAATCATAGCATGTGTTAATCCATTGATTAATCCATAATCCCAATTGGTGAAATCACATCCCTAGGTCCGTTGAATCCATTAGATTGTCATTATTTGCATCGTTTTGTGTTTGCTTTAATTTCGCTCTCACTTCATTCGGTTCCCTAAATAAAATTGGTCAAGAGTATTTCCGGTAATTAAAATTGACTAGACACCAATCCAGAGGACGACATTCGAATTTCATATTCACTATTTTATCACTTGACCCGTACACTTGAGGTTAGCAATTTGCACATCAGATCCCAGAGCATTCATACACGGAAAGCTAGATGAAAGGATCGCACTGACGTATGACTGATGTGCTAGCTGGCGAAAGATAACTGGGGCACGCATGCAAATTTCTTGGCGAAGTCAGCCTCCTCAGCCTATAAGAAGCATCCACCTGCCCAAGAAAAAAGGGAGAGGAGGAGAACGCGAGACTAGAAAGCAAAGAGAAAGAAATTAGAAGAAAGGATACCATCACAGGGTAGACGTGTCATTGCGCTAGGATGTATTGCTTGGTGCATTTCTGTCTCAGCATGAGCTAATTTACTTTTATCAAGGCTTAGCGTAGGCACCCATGCGGTTATAAGTTTATTTTGTATGCGTACTGATAACTGCCCAAAAGTTAGTTATTTTGGCCTCATTTATATAGGGATTTGTGTGTCTTTTATGCTTAATAGGGTTGGTTTTGGAGAGATATTACATGTTTTAACCCATTTGGAAGAATGGAAGCTTTGGAAATCATTTTGTGTAGAATCTGTTGCTGGGCGACTTGAGGGAGCAAATTCTGTGCTGCAGCAAAACTGGGAGCAGAACTGCCACATCACAGCTCGTTAGCCAACTTCATGAACCGACTTCTGTTGAGTTATTTTCGGGATAAAGGAGCAAGGAGAGCCCTACACGTGTCCAAGTTGACCTAATTCAAGCCTCTTATCCTTCTATAAAAGGAAGTAGCCGCCCAAGTCAAAGTCATTCCACTTTTGGGAGAAAACATTCCATTCTTGGAAAGTTCCTTCCATCTTTGGGAGCCGAATAGAAGAGAGAGATTGGAGATCACCAAGAACACCATTATCCGTAAGCTGATTAAGGAGATTATTATTTTCTTTATTATCTTGTGATTATGGACATGCCTACTCAGATTGTAATTCGTGTCTCCATGCTTATTATGAACTAAGTAGCTTTAGGCGTTGGTTAAGGAATATGTAGTTGTCGTGCTACATCTCTTATAATATTTATTGATTATTGCAACTTGGTTAATTGTTGTGCTTGTTTCTATTTTATGCCCGCCTAGCCAGCCGGTGTGAATACCTCTCTCTAGTTTCAGGGATGATTTAGAGAGTGTGTGGCAATTAACCACACTACGATCATTGTGTTTTGGTGAACGCCAGTGACTGAGCTAGGGATAACCAGTTGCCTAGTGCTTGATTAAGCTAGTCTTTCATGATATATGGGCCATTTTATTGCACTTTATTGTTTATTTTGTAGGAAATGGTTGATTGGAGCTATAGCGCAATATTAGAGTTAATCGGGTGCTTGGGACGCGGAAAAGATGCAAAGGAATAAAAAGAATCAAAAGGGAAAAAAGTCAAAATTGGGTCAAATGTTGACTAGCGTCTCGACGCTAGCCCTTAAGCGTCTCGACGCTAGCATTCCTTATTCGGAAAGACGCAAACTGTCGCAGCGTCTCGACGCTGCTAGACTTCCTTTTCCAGAACGCGTGTTTTGAAGACTGCGTCTCGACGCTACGACGAAAAATCAGTATAAATAATTCTTTTCGGCTAGGTTTTTGGGGGATTCAATTTTGGGACTTTTGGGAGCCGTAAACAGAGGAAAAGCAGAGGATATTGAAGCTGAAGCATAGGGAGCAAGTTTGAAATCAACCCATTGTTCGTGGGGATCGTGACGGGGACGTTCGGTCTCGGCCTACAACGAGTTTAATTCTTCTTTCCCTCACTTTAGTTAGATTTTATGGCTTTTTCATGTTTGGTTGAGCTTGTAATACAAATCATGAGTAGCTAAACTTATAGCTTAGGGATTGATGTAGTCAATTGAATTTATGGATTGATTTATGGTTTAAGTTGTGCAATGGTTATTATGTTTGTAATCTTGATTGAATGCTTTCAATTAATTGGCCATTAGTTGAATGATTTAAGTTTCGAATCTAGCTCGAGAGAGGGGATTTGATTTAGACATACTCAAGATTGCATGACTAAAGTTTACTCTCTAATTTCTTGACGGTTTTTAGATTAACTTTGGAATTGGTCAAAAGATCTCATTGCCTTGCTTGTTAATAAACTTAGATAGGGATATCAAGTTGGTTAATTTGCAAGAGAATCAATTATACTCGGGAGAGGTAGTTGTGATTAAAGGGTCTTAGGCTCATAATTCCATTGTGCATGATAACTTATTTCCTAAAATCAATCCTAGACTAAATTGGCGAAATCAATTCCCTAAGTGTTCTTCCAATTGAATTTCCACTTTTTACTTGTTTGATTTAGTTTTCATATCATTCACTCACTATTGTGTTCCCTAAATAAACTTGAGCAAGATAATTCACAATACTTGATTTGTTTAAAAATCCAATCCAGAGGACGACACTCGTTTAAACGAACACTTTATTATTACATTGATAGCGAGCATAGCTAGCTATTTTTCTCTTATTAATTAAGCTAGTCATTTACAATTATTTGTCCAAACTTATGCATTTTTATGTTTTATTTGTAGGAAGTATGTGTTTGAAGCTTAATTCAGCAATTAGAGTCAAATGGAGTTCAATCCTAAAAAAATAAAAAAAAAAAAAAAATCATAGCGTCGCGACGCTATAGAAAAATTTCCAAAAATGCGGATCGCGACAGCGTATTGACGCTACGACGAAATTTTGCTATTTAAGCATCCTTTCGGCTAGGTTTTTGGGGGAACCAATTTTGGGACTTTTTGGAGCCATAAACAGAGGAAAAACAGAGGAATTCAAGGCTGAAGCAAAGGGGAAAATTCGGAAATCAACCCATTGTTCGTGGGGATCGTGACGGGGACGTTCGGTCTCGGCCTACAACGAGTTTAATTCTTCTTTCCCTCACTTTAGTTAGATTTTTATGGCTTTTACATGTTTAGTTGAGCTTGTAATTTTGATCATGAGTAGCTAAACTTGTAAGCTTAGGGATTGATGTAGTTGATTGTGTTTATGGATTGATTTATGGTTTAAGTTGTGCAATGTTATTATGTTTGTAATCTTGATTTAATGCTTTCAATTAATTGGCCATTAGTTAGATGTTTTAAGTTTCGAATCTAGCTCGGCAGAGGGGATTTGATTTAGACTTACTCAAGATTGCATGACTAAAGTTTAGTTTCTAATTCGTGGTGGTTTTAGATTAACTTTAGAATTGGTTAAAAGATCTAATTGCCTTGCATGATTAATAAACTTAAATAGGGATATCAAGTTGGTTAATTTGCATGAGAATCAATTATACTCGGGAGAGGTAGTTGTGATTAAAGGGTCTTTGGCTCATAATTTCATTGTGCATAATAACTTACTCCTTAAAATCAATCCTAAACTAAATCGGCGAAATCAATTCCCTAAGTAGTTTTCCCAATTGAAATTCCACACCTTTTACTTACTTTGAATTAAGTTTCCTACCATTCATTCACTACCTTTTTGATCCCTAAATAAAATTGAGCAAGATAATTCACAATACTTGATTTGCTTAAAAATCCAATCCAGAGGACGACACTCGTTTATACGAACACTTTATTATTACTTGACCCGTGCACTTGCGGTAAGGAAAATTCCACATCATACATGACCCGTGCGCTTGCGGTAAGGAAAATTTCACATCAGGTTTTTGGCGTCGTTGTCGGGGATTGGCACATTTAGCTAGATTGATATTGTGAAAAAATTGTTTGATCTTAATTTAGGGTGTATTTTTATTTTTTTAAGGTTGATTGCATTTTTTTCCTTATTTGTTTTTCTTTCCATATTTGTTTTTCTAGCTTATTTTTTCTTTTAGTTGTGTAATCTTTTCCTTATTTGTTTCTTGTTATTCCTTTTTAGATTAGTTTTTCCTTATTTGTTAGTTTCCTTATTTGTGTTTTGCCGTATTTATTTTTTCATTCCATATTAGGTTATTTTGTTTCCTTTTCTAGATTATTTTGTTTACTTGTTGTTCTGTCATTTACTTTGCTTCAGCATAATTCTTATAAAACCCAATCATTTTTATTACCTTGAGACCATTAAAAGGTTCATACAAAATAGATAGGGTGGAAGCTAGTTCAGGCCTTGGATTGACAAATACTTATCACTTGATGCGGACTGTGTATACTTGCACAGGAATTCTAGAGTCTTTTTAGATCATAATTTTACTCACTCTAGGAACCCAACAAGTTTTTGGCGCCGTTGCCGGGGACTTGAATAAGTTTTTATCTGATATGTTTTGTGTATGTGTTTTAGTGGTTTGGTGCTAGAACTTTTTGATTTGTTATTTTGTTTTTGCAGGTGTGAGTTTGGTGCATGAGCGATCCGCCTGGGGTAAGGTTCGAGCTTGATCTAGAAATCGAGAGGAAATTCAGGATCAGAAGGAGAGAGCAGCACAGAAACCAGATGGAGAACGTGTTGCGTCTTCCGCAAGGTCCTGAAGGTCCAGCAGACCCCCAGAATCGCTTGCTGCAGCAAAATCCGCCTCTGGAGCAAAATGAGCAGCAAAATAATCCGGCTGAGAATCCTATCTTGGTAGCAAACGATAGGACCAGAGCCATCCGAGCGTATGTTGTCCCAATGTTTGATGAGTTGAATCCAGGGATTGCACGTCCCCAAATCTAACTGGCAAATTTTGAAATGAAATCGGTAATGTTTCAGATGTTGCAAATCGTGGGGCAATTCCATGGTTTGTCATCTGAAGATCATTTACATCTTAAGTCTTTTCTAGGAGTTATTGATTCTTTTGTGATTCAAGGAGTGCCTAGAGATGCCCTTAGATTAACTTTGTTCCCGTATTCTCTTAGAGATGGAGCAAAGGCGTGGTTAAATTCTTTTGCTCGAGGGTCAATTAGGACATGGAATGAGTTAGCTGAAAAAGTTTTGAGTAAATATTTCCCACCTAATAGAAATGCTAAATTAAGGAGTGAAATAGTAGGGTTTAGTCAACTTGAGGATGAGACTTTTAGTGAGGCTTGGGAAAGGTTTAAAGAGCTTTTGCGAAAGTGTCCCCACCATGGGTTACCACATTGTGTTCAAATGGAAACATTTTACAATGGTTTAAATGCGGTAACCCAGGGTATGGTTGATGCTTCGCCTGGAGGGGCCCTTTTGGCAAAAACTTTTAATGAAGCCTATGAAATTTTAGAAAGAATATCTACTAATAGTTGTCAGTGGTCGGATGTTAGAGGCACAAATAGAAAGGTCAAGAGTGTGTTAGAGGTTGATGGTGTGTCCACCATTAGGGCTGATCTTGCAATGATTGTTAACGCTCTTAAGAATGTGACAGTGATTAGTCATTAGCAGCCACCAGCAATGGAGCCTGCTGCAGTGGTGAACCAAGTCGCAGAAGAAGCATGTGTCTATTGTGGAGAAGATCACAACTACGAGTTTTGCCCCAGCAATCCAGCTTCTGTGTTTTTTGTAGGTAATTAGAGGAATAACCCTTACTCTAACTTTTATAATCCAGGTTGGTGCAACCACCCCAATTTCTCATGGGGAGGACAAGGAAGCAGTGCGCAAGCGCAACAAAAGGTGAACCAATCGGGATTTGCTAAAACACAAGTAATGCCCCAGCAAAATAAGCAGGCTTTGCCCCAGCAAAATTCGGGAAGTTCTCTCGAGGCGATGATGAAAGAATTTATGGCTCGTACAGATGCCGCAATTCAGAGTAATCAAGCTTTAATGAGAGCCCTGGAGTTGCAACTGGGTCAGCTAGCTAATGAGCTGAAGGCAAGATCTCAAGGGAAACTTCCCTCGGATACTGAACACCCTCGAAGGGAAGGTAAGAAGCAGGTAAAGGCAGTGACTCTTAGGAGTGGTAAGCCACTAGAAGAGCCTAGTAAAACCCAGAGTGTAGATAAAAATGGTGATAAAAATATTGTTGTTGAGAAAGAGTTGGAGATTGGTCAGGGTGCTGGAGGCAGTAATAAAGATGCTGGAGCATCTGGTCCTGTTCCAGATGTGGAACCACCTTATGTGCCACCCCCACCTTATGTACCACCTCTACGTTTTCCACAAAGGCAAAAGCCTAGGAATCAAGATGGTCAATTGAAAAAGTTTTTAAAGATTCTTAAGCAATTGCATATAAATATCCCTTTTGTAGAAGCTATTGAGCAAATGCCTAATTATGCTAAATTTCTTAAGGATATTTTAACTAAAAAGAAGAGGTTAGGTGAGTTTGAAACTATATCTCTTACCGAGGAGTGTAGTGTTATTCTTAAGAATGGGCTACCACCCAAGGCTAAGGATCCAGGATCATTCACCATACCTGTGTCTATAGGTGGAAAAGAGTTAGGTAGAGCACTCTGTGATTTAGGTGCAAACATTAACCTTATGCCTCTTTCGGTCTATCGAAAGCTAGATATTGGTGAAGCTAGACCTACCACAGTCACACTCCAATTAGCTGATAGGTCTATCACATATCTAGAGGGTAAAATTGAGGATGTCTTAGTGAAAGTGGATAAATTCATATTTCCAGTTGATTTTATTATTTTAGACTATGAGGCTGATAAAGATGTCCCAATTATTCTAGGTCGTCCATTTTTTGCTACTGGTAGGGCGTTAATAGATGTTCAAAAAGGGGAATTAACAATGAGAGTCGTTAATGAGAAAGTAAAATTTAATGTGTTTAAAGCTATGAAATATCCAGACGAAATGGAAGAGTGCTTTTTCATTAAGATTCTGGAGAGCACAATTGTTGAGACAGCAATGCAGGATTCAGCGGACAAGCATTTGGAAGAGCATGAAGAGGTTAGTGTAGGAGATTTTGAGGTTTGTTTGTTAGAAAGAAAAAATGAAAAAGAATTGTTTAGGTGTGAGGATGTTTTTGAGTCTTTAGATTTAGATCAAAGGAAGGCTCCTCCTATTAAGTTATCCCTGATTAAGGCACCTACTTTGGATTTGAAGCCCTTGCCGGATCATCTATAGTATGTGTATCTTGGGGAAGGTGAGGCGCTGCCCATTATTGTTGCATCAGATTTAATGTCGGAGCATGAGAATGCCTTAATAAAACTGCTGCAGCAATACCACAAGGTTATAGGTTGGACATTGGCTAACATTCAGGGAATTAGCCCATCTTTTTGTATGCACAAAATTACCCTAGAGGATGGATCCTTTAGGAGTGTTGAGCAACAAAGAAGGCTTAACCCTGCGATGAAAGAGGTTGTTAAAAAAAAGGTGATTAAATGGTTGGATGCTGGGATCATTTATCCAATTGCCGACAGCAATTGGGTGAGTCCTGTCCAATGTGTTCCTAAGAAAGGAGGTGTCACTGTGGTGAGCAATAGAGACAATGTGTTGATCCCAACCAGGACAGTAACTGGCTGGAGGGTTTGCATGGACTACAGGAGGCTTAATAAAGCCACCTGTAAGGACCATTTTCCTCTACCATTTATTGACCAGATGTTGGATCGATTGGCTGGTCAGACCTACTACTATTTTTTAGATGGTTATTCTGGGTATAACCAGATTACTATTGCTCCTGAGGATCAAGAAAAAACCACTTTCACCTGCCCTTACGGGACGTTTGCTTTCAGGCGAATGCTATTTGGCCTTTGCAATGCTCTAGCAACATTTCAGCGGTGTATGTTGGCAATTTTTTATGATATGATTGAGTCCACTGTTGAGGTATTTATGGACGATTTTTCAGTGTTTGGAGGGTCTTTTCAGAGTTGTTTAGATAATTTAGGAAAGGTGTTAAAAAGATGTGAGGATACCCATCTAGTTCTCAATTGGGAGAAATGCCACTTCATGGTGAAGGAGGGCATAGTGTTAGGTCATAAGATTTCTAAGAATGGTCTAGAAGTTGATAGAGCAAAAATAGAGGTTATTGAGAGACTAGAACCACCGAATTCAGTGAAGGGAATTCAGAGTTTTTTAGGACATGCTGGATTTTATAGGAGGTTCATAAAAGATTTTTCCAAAATCAGTAAACCTCTTTGTAACTTATTGTGTACTGATCATGTTTTTGACTTTAATGCAGATTGTAGGAAGGCTTTTGAGACTTTAAAGGCTGCTTTAATCTCAGCACCCATTCTTTGTGCACTTAATTGGAATTTACCATTTGAGGTAATGTGTGATGCGAGTGATGCTGCAGTAGGTGCGATGTTGGGGCAAAAGCAGGGCAAATTTATCCATCCTATATATTATGCAAGCAGGGTTTTAAATGAGTCACAAATCAACTACACAACTACTGAAAAAAAGTTGTTAGCTGTGGTGTTTGCCTTTGAAAAATTCCGGCCATATTTGGTTGGATCCAAAGTCACGATGTTCACGGATCATGCAGCAATAAGGTATTTAATGTCTAAGAAAGATGCAAAGCCTAGACTAATTCGTTAGGTTTTATTATTGCAGGAGTTCGACTTAGAGATAAAGGATAAGAAGGGATCAGAAAATGTTATTGCAAATCATTTATCTCATCTTGATCCATCATCATCTTTGTTGGAGCAATCTGCCATTTCAGATTCTTTTCCAGATGAACAACTTTTTACTGTTAAGGTAAAGGTAGTCAGGGATGTCCCTTGGTATGCTGATATTGCCAACTTTTTGGTAAAGGGAGTCACTCCTATTGACATGGATTGGAGGCAAAAGAAAAAGTTTAAGCATGATGCAAGGTTTTTCTATTGGGATGAGCCATTTATGTATAAGAAATGCTCTGACGGTATTATTCGTAGGTGTGTTTCAGGTGATGAAGCAAAGGAAATCCTAGAGCAATGTCACTCTTCGCCGTATGGAGGTCATTTCAGTGGTCAAAGGACAACTATGAGGATTTTACATTGTGGATTTTTCTGGCCTAGAGATGAAATGCCTCTTACTTACATTTTAGAAGTCGAATTATTCGATGTATGGGGTATTGATTTTATGGGGTCATTTCCCCCTTCCAATGGCAATGTTTTTATCTTATTGGCAGTTGATTATGTGTCCAAGTGGGTGGAGGCCATTGCATGCCATCAGAGTGATGCCAAGACAGTTGCAAGGTTTCTTCAATCGCACATCTTTGCGCGGTTTGGGACACCTAAGGCTCTAGTGAGTGATGAGGGTACACATTTTGTTAATAACATCTTGACTAAGCTTTTAGCTAAGTATGGGATTAAGCATAGGATAGCTACCCCTTATCACCCACAACCAAATGGTCAAGCTGAAATTAGTAATAGAGAAATAAAATCGATTTTAGAGAAAGTAGTCCATCCATCTAGAAAGGATTGGTCTTTTAGGTTGGATGAGGCTCTTTGGGCTTATAGGACAGCCTATAAGACTCCTCTAGGTATGTCTCCCGATAGGTTAGCATATGGGAAAGCTTGCCATTTACCATTAGAGCTAGAGCATAAAACGTTTTGGGCTTTGAAAAAATTGAATTTTGATCTGAGTCGTGCAGGAGCAATAAGAATGCTGCAGCTTAATGAATTGGAGGAATTTCGCCAATTTTCTTATGAGAATGCGAAAATGTATAAAGAAAAGACTAAGCTGTGGCATGACAAAAAAATAAATCTAAAGAGTTTGTAAGGGTCAAAAAGTCTTGCTTTATAATTCTAGATTGTAATTATTTCCTGGGAAGCTAAAATCTAAATGGTCAGGACCGTTTATTGTGATTGAGGTTTTCCCCCATGGAGCAATTACTTTGCAGGATGAAAAAGATGGGAGAGTGTTCAAGGTGAATGGACAGCGTGTGAAGCACTATTGGGGTGAGGAGTTTCAGTCGAAATATCCTTCCCTAAGGTTGGTTGATGATTAAGAGAGCAGGATATTTGTGGGAGCATTTCACAGAGCAAAATTTTGAGCTCCCAGTGTTTGTATCGATTTTATGTTTCGCTGATTTGTTTTTAATTTCGAATAGGTTAGATTTGATTTTGCATGGTTTATTAGATTTTATCTTTAAGTATTTTTGGTAGTTTAGATTTTATCTATTTCGTTTTGAATCTGATTTGATTTTCGAGTTATTTATTTTAATTATCTTTGAATTATCTTTGAATTAATTAGATTTTATTAGATTAGATCTAGATTTCATTTTCAGTTATTTTAGTTCTGTTTAGTTTAAGTTAATAAAGATTTTCTCTAAATTATTTGGCTTCGAGAATAAAAAGGAATAAGATTGATTTGATCGGTTAAATTTAAGTTTGAAAGATTTGATTTTCCTGTTTTGAATTTCGTATCCAAGATTCTTTAGGTTCAGCAAGGTTGTTGTGGCAAAGTTATGGCTGAAGCAAAATCATCAGAATTAGAAGGGATTTCGTTGAAAATTTATTATTTTTACCGTTGGGATTTTCTTTGAATTTCCGCAGGTAAATTTGCATGCGTCATCTGATGCGGCCATGTGCCACACAACAATCATCCAAGGGCTTTGATAATGGACAGCACATAGTGTTTTACCTTGGGCGATTGGACTTCATAAATTTACCGTTGATGGTTTTGAATTTCTGATTTGCATGAGTTTAAATTAAACGAGAATAATATTAAATGCAGGGCAAATTTTTTCAGTTGGGATTTGATGTTGCTAGCGCCTTATTTATTTACGGACAGTGGTAAGTTTCTTTTTACTTTGACTTTGCATTTACTTTCTTCCCTGCTCGTATTTCTTCTTCTTCGTCCTTCGTTGCTTTTCTCTGGAAAACCCTAAGTAGTCTTCCATGGCAAAAATGAGAGCAAACAGAGAGAGATAATGGGGAGGAAACAATGCCAGAGGTACCGAAAGCAAAGACAAAGAAGAAGAGAACACCCGAAGAGAGGGAAGCTAAGAAACGAAAGAAACAACAGAGGATTGAGAATATTCAAGAAGAACCAGTGAATGTGTGATAGCGAGCAGAAATGTCGCTATTTTAGTCTCAATTTATTAAGCTTTTTGGTGCTTTAATTGTGTTTTTAATGAATATATTTAATGAATTTTGTTATTTGGTCCTTAGGAGCTAAGTTGGTGATTTTGGGAGAAAAAGAGCCAAAATTGATGTAATTATAGCCCAAATCAAAGTATGAAGCAATTGGAGGCCCTAAGAAGACATCCATGAAGAAAAGACCAAGAAAAATGAAGAAGAAAGCCCAAAAATCAGCCCAAAAGGAAGCTGATTTTTCTGGAAAATCTAGACAGCGTCGAGACGCTTAGCAAGGCAGCGTCGCGACGCTGCCCTTTCTTGTTGCCCAAGCCGCGTGCGCAGCAGCGTCGCGACGCTTGGCAAGGCAGCGTCGCGACGCTACCCCTATTCCAGGCCTATAAATAGGCGCCCTTGGTGCCTCATTTCAATCATCAATCAATCATCACTCAATCATCCTTCCAATTCCTTTCTTTCCTTTCTTAAGACTCCTTTTTTGGAGCCCCTCTCAAGGCTTTTGAGCCTTTTTGAGAGGGATCTTCTAGTGGGAATTTTTGGGGAATTTTGGGGAGCAATTCTAGAGGCTCGAGGAGTAGTCAGCGGGGGCTCCAAGCGTCAGCAAGGGGTTTTTCGACGGTCAATTCCTTTCCTTATTGCTTTTAAATATGCTTTCCCTTGTAATTATTGTGGATATTATGTGTAGCTAAACCCCAATTTGGGGTCTTGAAATGAAATGATAGTTGCAATATTGTTATAATTTCTTGTCTCTTGCCCATGTCCTAATTATTTGTATGGACGTGCTTAATGCTTTACTCAATCTGGCCAATTGTGTAATGATTCGATTCTTAATGGAAACTCGACGGAGAGAAATTAGGATAGATCATAATCCATACAACTAGTTTAATTGCCCGTTGTGACACCGGGATTAGTTGATTAAACATAGATTCCTAAAATGAATCAGGGCATAATAATTAATGATTTTTAATAGCGCTAAGGACACTTAGGTTGTTAAAATGAATTAATTACAATTAGGGGAAACCGACAGGAGAACCTATGTGATTAACGGAGATTCTAGGTTTATAATTAGTTGGGCAATGAGATAGGATAATTATAGCAATTATTTAGCTAACCATTGATTTTCAAGACCCCTCTTCCCGCTTAAAGAAAACTCTTTCTCCACATTTTATTTCTGATTGATCAAATTTGTTTTAATTAAGTCATTTTAAATTCAAATTCTTTTTATCACATGAGCGTAGTTCCTAAATATTATTTCCCCTAAGTATTTTCAGTGCTCAAGAGAATTTTAGTTAATTGCTTAAGTTTCGCTTCGCCTCCCTGAGGATTCGATACTCGGAATACTTTCCGTTTTATATTACTTGTGGCCCGTGCGCTTGCGGATACCGAACAATGTCCCAGAAACGGAGGGAGTTCAAAACCCTGAGGAGGAACCGATAATTCTAGATGCGATTCAAGGAGAGAATGTTGAGAAGAATCAAGAAACAGAGTCTGTCAAAGTTCGAGACGACCAGGCCGCAGTTGTGCTTGAAGAAGAGAATGAACAAGAATTGGTGCAGGAGGCTCAGGTGGAGGTAATCATGCCAAACGTACCGAAGCGCCGCTGCATTAAGCGGAAGGCGGGTCACATCAGGGTGATTCGAAATACCCCATCGCCTCCATCGTCGGATTCTGAGGAAGAGAGAAGGGAACGAGAAAAGAAGGAGGTTGAAGACAAGGCAAGAGAAGAAGAAGCAAAGAAGGTTGAGGAAGAGATTTTTCGCAAGCGAAGGGAAGACAAGGGCAAAGGTAATGTCGAGGCATCAGGTGCAGCTGACGAGGTTGAGGAGCAAAGATTACCTTTTATTCGCTTCGTCAACAACCTTGCTCGAGCAAAATATCAGGAGATGTTGAAATGGGACTTCCTGTTTGAATGAGGATTTGGCGATGATTTGCCACAGTTCTTGAGGACTGGGATAGAGAACCTTGGCTGGAGCCAATTTTGTGCGAAACCAGAGCCTGTCAATTCCAACATTGTTTGGGAATTTTACGCAAATCTTGAAGATCAGGAAGAATTTAAGGTTATAGTTCGAGGAATGCCCGTGGACTGGAGCCCAGAAGCCATTAATAATTTGTTCAATCTCTAGGATTTTCCGCATGCGATCTTTAATGAGATGATGGTTGCACCATCTAGCGACCAACTGAATGCGGTTGTCCAAGAGGTTGGCATTGAGGGGGCCCAATGGAGGTTGTCGAAGACGGAGAAGCGCACGTTTCAGGCTGCTTATTTGAAAAGCGAGGCCAACACGTGGATGGGTTTCATTAGGCTGCACTTACTGCCGACAACTCACGACTCCACAGTGTCTCGGGACCGGGTATTGCTTGCCTTTGCTATTCTTCGCTCGATGAGTATTGACGTAGGAAAAATAATTTCTTTTCAGATTCTTGACTGCTGGCGGAAAAAGGTGGGGAAGCTGTTTTTCCCCAACACTATCACGATGCTATGTCGAAGGGCAGGGGTGCCAGTGAGCGAGGATGATGTGATTTCACCTGATAAGGGAATAATAGACACACCAAATCTGGCCAGGCTTCAGAGAACGCAGGAAGCAAGCCAAGGAGGTTTGGTGTGCGGCATCCAACAAATACAAGAGCAGTTGCAAATGCATTCCAGCAGGATGGAATTCGCTGAAAGGCAATTTCAGACTTTCTGGAATTATGTAAAAAGGAGGGATGTCGCGTTCCAAATGAATTTTTCCAACCCATACCCGGCTTTACCCATATTCCCTGATGACTTCCTGAACCCCTGGATTCCGCCGCCGCCTGTGGAAAGAGAAGGTGATGAAGAATAGGAGCCTGATCGGGAAGACTGAAGGAGGAGAATTTGAGCACGCAGTCTTTTTGTTGAAATATTTTGTTTGCTCGTGCATTCCTGACCGCATCTTCTTCTATTTCTGCTTGTTTTGTCTGCTGCTTTTTAATGTTTCTGCTTAAAAATATATATCTGCTATGTAATTCCTTTTCTTATGTTTTTAATGAAATTTCTAGATGTTTCTGTTCTATGAGCACTATGTAACTCTGACTTAACTATTTTCTTCTGAATTTTTGAAGCTTGGACTGGTTAAGCTTAATTAGATTCAAGGTATTCTGATCTCCAGAAACCTTTTGCTTGAGCATTTCTTCTAGCCTGGACTGTTGCTGCGGCAAAGAAGATTTTGGAGGTAATGTTGACTTATATGATCCACTTTAAGCTTAGTTCTAGTCCCACGCTTAGTTTAAAATTCAGATAGAAAAATTTAAGTTTGGGGGTATAATTGCAAAATTAATGATTCATTGGGGACAATGAATAATTTAAGTTTGGGGGACTTTTTGCTACTCCAATTGTTTTGCTCGAGCATTCCTCTCATTCATTTAGAAATTTGTTAGGTTGTTGAGTAACCGGGGACATTTGTGATACCCACAGTTTGTCTTCGCGTCAAAAGATGACCTAGGAAATGTGAAAAAAATGAGAATTATTATTTGCTGAAAAAATTATTCGTTGAAAATTTTGCTGAAAAAAATCATGGAGCAAAAGTTTTGAAGGATGAATTATGATCCAGCAGTTTTTTTGTCTCCCATAACTTAGGATCACAAAATGTCGCCATTCTGAGGGGCAAGAGATAGAATAACTAGGGATTTTTTAGCTTTATAAAGAGTATTGAGCCTAGTTGGTGATGAGTTTGAGGCAAGGGTATACTGCACCATAAAGTGGGTCATCCCATGCTAAAAAGCTTATGACTGTAGGGTTGCTTTAAGTCTAAAAAACAAGAATATAAACCCCTTGAAAATATGTGTTCTAATGTGTCTGATAATAGAGCGAGGCTGTGGTAAGTTCTTAGAATTTAGTGAAAAGTGGTGATTATTTGTCCATGCAGGAGGAATCATTTTGCTGCAGCAGAGCTCGGTTTTGCAGAGTGCTCAGGTAAAGGTTAGAGGTAGTGTTGGACTGTCTGGTTGGATTAAGCTATTCTTTGTCTAATGTTTTGAATTCTTGAGAGACGGTTAGTTAGTATTGCTCGGGACGCGCAATAGTTCAAGTTTGGGGGTGTGATAACTGCCCAAAAGGTAGTTATTTAGGCCTCATTTATATAGGGATGTGGGTGTCTTTTATGCTTAATAGGGTTAGTTTTAGAGAGATATTACATGTTATAACCCATTTGGAAGAATGGAAGCTTTGGAAATCATTTTGTGCAGAATCTGTTATTGGGCGACTTGAGGGAGCAAATTCTGTGTCGCAGCAAAACTGGGAGCAGAACTGCCACATCACAGCTCCTTAGCCAACTTCATGAACCGACTTCTATTGAGTTATTTTCGGGATAAAGGAGCAAGGAGAGCCCTACACGTGTCCAAGTTGACCTAATTCAAGCCTCCTATCCTTCTATAAAAGGAAGTAGCCGCCCAAGTCAAAGTCATTCCACTTTTGAGAGAAAACATTCCATTCTTGGAAAGTTCCTTCCATCTTTGGGAGTCGAATAGAAGAGAGAGATTGGAGACCACCAAGAACACCATTATCCGCAAGCTGATTAAGGAGATTATTATTTTCTTTATTATCTTGTGATTATGGACATGCCTACTCAGATTATAATTCGTGTCTAAATGCTTATTATGAACTAAGTAGCTTTAGGCGTTGGTTAAGGAATATGTAGTTGTTGTGCTTCATCTCTAATAATATTTATTTATTATTGCATCTTGGTTAATTGTTGTGCTAGTTTCTATTTTATGCCTGTTTGGCCAGCCAGTGTGAATACCTCTCTCTAGTTTCAGGGATGATTTAGAGAGTGTGTGGCAATTATCCACACTACGATCATTGTGTATTGGTGAACACCAGTGACTGAGCTAGGGATAGCCAGTTGCCTAGTGCTTGATTGGTCGTACTTCATTGGGGTTGAAACACATTCCAAAAGATCCAGACTTCCAGGAGGAATCCGCTAATAATACTGCAAGAGTTTGCATGATCAATAATATTGCTAGAGCATCTTTTAAAACAATTACTAAACCTAACCAGCGCCTGTCTCTAATCTGTCTGCCTATTTGTTTACTTGTTGTTCTGTCATTTACTTTGCTTCAACATAATTCTTATAAAACCCAATCATTTTTATTACCTTGAGACCATTAAAAGATTCATACAAAATAGATAGAGTGGAAGCTAGTTCAGGCCTTGGATTGACAAATACTTATCACTTGTTGCGGACTGTGTATACTTGCACAGGAATTCTAGAGCGTTTTTAGATCATAATTTTACTCACTCTAGGAACCCAACACGTACACTTTGATTGAATGAGAAATTATTGCTTTCTACTTAGATGCGATAATGTTTTCACTACTAACTCCCACTTGGCCAACCAGATGCGGTAGCAGCATGATAAATCCCTGACAAGTAACACATGTGGAATTATCTAAGTGGAGCAAGCTAGCACATTGTATGTAGTCTTGGTAGTATTAAAATAAATTCTAATGAGCTTAGATTGTTTTAGGACTAATGCAGTCACTTGCAAGTTGTTAGAGAACTGGACCAACCATGAGCTAATTAAACAAAACATTTGTTAGTTCTATGCCAAACGCATGAGTAGTACCAGAAGGGAGTCTTATGATTATTTCTCACTTAGGCATTACTGGATCAATTAGTCGAAGTATGCGCTACAAGATTACTTATAAACGCTTGCGGTCGCCGCAACAAAAGCCTTGATAGTCTTGTCATCTGATATTTTCCTTAAATCTCATCGCATATTTTACGTTTACTGCACTGTTTTATCAACGAACTCCAAACAACATCTTTTTCAATTGCTATGATACCATGCGTACAAGAGTTTAGTCAGCAAGTTATTAAAACTTTTTATTCGTCCTTCCCTGTGGATTCGACCCTAGAACTCTCTAGGTACTACTTGATTGTGTTAATTTATACTTGGGTTAATGCAATTCAGCGAAAAATTCCATATTAATTAATCGACCTTCTGTCAAGCGATAAAATTTTTGGCACCATTTTCGGGGAAGGCAACTAAGTTTTTAATATTCTTTTTGACCTAACACTCTGGTTGGTATTATTCACCTTGTTTCCCGTTAAGTATTTTTCTCCAGGCAAGCGAAATTGTATGCGTGCTGCTCGCCAGATCAATATAGAGATTGACCCTGAGATTGACCGAACTTATCACAGAAGAAGAAGAAATCGACGTGCTAGAAGACCAATAGTTAAGCAACCAAGAGAGATGACAGCACCCAATTGATGACATGCAAAAATGTCATCATTTTCCTATTAATTTTAGCTAGTTTTGTGCATAAATTGTGAGCTTTAATGAATTTTTATGTTGATTTTACAGAAAACCGAGTTCGGACAGCAAAACTGAGATTTTAAGAGAATTTGGGTCAATTTGGAGACTTTATGGGCAATTTGAAGAATAACCATTGAAGATCCAAGCCCCAAGGTCCAAGAAGAAAAGACAATTGAAGTGGGAAGGCCCAAAAAGCCCAAAAGATTAAAGAAAGGAGGCTAAAATCCACAAATCAGGCTTCTAGAAGGCCTAGCGTCGAGACGCTAGGACCGTAGCGTCTCAACGCTAGGTGGTCCGATTAGCGCGTGCCAAAATCGCGACAGCGTCGCGACGCTGTCTGCGTAGCGTCGCGACGCTGCGACAACTTCTGCCCCAAGACAACATGACGTCACAGCGTCTCGACGCTGTGACGTAGCGTCTCGACGCTGCCGACTTGCTCAGCAAGAAATGTCCAGCCCCTTGTGCTATAAAAAGGGCCCTTCCCTTTGGTTCAAATCATCCCAAAATTGGGGGAGCTCTCCCCTAGCTCAATAGAGAGAAAAAGTGAGAAGAATTGTGAGGAAAAAGGTGGAATTGGGCGAGATTCCAAGGCTCAAGATTCGAGATGATCGTAGCGGGAGCTTGGGATCAACTTATCGGTTATTTCTTCCTTACTTCTTTATAATTCCTTGTTGTAATTTGAGTTAGGCCTATGGATCAAGATCATTTTGGCAAAATTATTTCCATGTGTGAGTAGATCTTGAGACCTAGGGCCGTTATTCTAGTTAATTGGATATTGTAGCGCAATTACTTGGATTATGTAATGAAATTCTTCATATTTCATCTATGCAATTCTTGCTTAATGCTTTTAATCTCTTGATCACGGATTAATTGATATGTTGGTCTAAATTGATACTCGACAGAGAGAAATTAGATTAGATCCAAATTGCATGGCTAACGATTGCTTGGAACACGAGAGTGAAAGAGAATTGTTAGAAATTGATTATGAAGTTGCTTAATGCCATACTATGATTAACTAAGGAGATGGACACATAAATTAGTTATGATGGTATGAGATGTGGAGGAACTTGAAAGAGAAATCCGCTTAAAATTACTTCTAGATTTATGGAATTGAAGATTATTAGTTACATACATCCATGTAATTGAGCTACAAATCCAAGAAACTAGATAACACCCTAGGTCAAGTTCCCTTATTTGGTTATTTTCATTTCATTGTTGCATGTTTATTTTTATTAATCCCTTAAATTTTCGCACTATCATTCGAGTTGATCTTCTAAATAAAATTAAAACATGATGATTCTAGGTACTTAATGGAATTAATTCAATTTCCCTGAGGATTCGATACTCGGTATTACTACCGTTTTATATTACTTGCGGCCCGTGCACTTTGCGGCCATCAAGTTTTTGGCGCCGTTGCCGGGGAAATTGTAATTTTTTCCGTTAATATTGAGAATTAAGTGTTTGATTTTAATTTAGAAATTTATTTTTCTGCATTTTTTTTTTTTTTTTTTTAGTTTTGTGGAGCTATAAGGTGGATAATCTGTTCTTTTGAGATTTAATCATGGCAGAAGACAAAGCAATTCGAGATTATTTCTTGCCTGAATTTCCATTAAACTATTCTGGAATAGCTTACGAGCCGGTCACTGTTGATGATTTTGAGCTCAAAGCTAGTCTCATTCAAATGGTAAGAGAAAATGCTTTCAAAGGCCACCCATCAGAAGATCCACACCATCACCTAAGATCATTTTTAAATATATGTGGAACTGTAAAAATGGGAGGAGTGAGCCCTGACTCAATTCGGTTGCAGTTATTTCCATTTTCTTTGCAAGACAAGGCTAGAGATTGGTTAGACTCGTTAACCTCAAATAGCATCCTTGGTTGGAATGATTTAGTCAAGGCTTTCCTTGCAAAATTTTTCCCATTAGAAAAGATCACCAAGCTTAGAGCTGAAATTGGAAAATTTCAACAATTTGAGGAAGAGCAATTATATGAAGCTTGGGAGAGATATAAGGACTTGTTAAGGAAATGCCCACAGCATGGATATCCTGATTGGCTTCAAATTCAACTTTTCTACAGTGGGTTAAATAGGAATTTAAAGACAATTCTTGACACTACGGCTGGAGGAAACTTTTTAGCCAAAACTGTCAAGGAGGCACGAACCATAGTAGAAGAATTGGCTTTAACAAGTCACCAATGGCAACCAGAGTCCAAAATTAAGGAGAAACTATGTGAAAATGAAGGAGTGAGTGCTTTAAGGTTGCAAGTCGAAGCTCTAACCAAGGCTCTAAACAAGCTCACAGGATCAGAAACTCCAAGTTCGCCGAAAGCTGAATTAAAAGAGGAGTTTAAAGAAAAGAAAAGCCCTTTGGAAGAAATGCTAAGAGACTTCATGAATGAGACTAGAAATTTGAATGAAAATGTTCAAGCCACAGTAAATATTGTTATTAATAAAATGGAAGCAAAGATGGATCAAATGACAATATTTATGAAGGAAATCCAGCAAGGAAATTTATCCAATGACATCGCCATGGACCCACACGAACAATGCCCCGCCATATCTCTTAGAAGTGGGAAACAGTTAAGAGAAATTGAAAGAAAAGAAGAAGCAAACCCCATCACTAGAAGGATAGTGGATGAGGAAGATGAACACAAACCAGAGGAAGAGTCAGCACCATCAGTACCAGATAAGTCTTCTGATTCTATTCCTTTAGTTCTTAACCAGATTCCTTATCCTCAGAGATTTCAAAAGAAAAAGTTGAATGCTGAATTTTCAAAGTTTCTTGATATTTTTAAACAGCTTCATATTAACATTCCTTTTTCTGATGCTTTGGAACAGATGCCACACTATGCCAAGTTCATGAAAGAAATATTGTCAAAGAAAAAGAAATTCGAGAACCATGAGACAGTGAATATGACAGCCGAGTGCAGTGCCATAATCCAGAAACATCTACCATCAAAATTAAAAGATCCAGGGAGTTTTACTCTTCCGTGTACTGTTGGTAGTTTGTTCATAAAAAAAGCTCTGTGTGATTTAGGGGCAAGTATAAACCTAATGCCATTCAGTGTTTACAGGAAACTGGGTTTGGGGGAATTGAAGTCGACCACAATTGTCTTGCAATTGGCAGATCGTTCAATAACATACCCCAAAGGTGTGTTAGAAGATGATCTGATCAATGTCGACAAATTCATGTTCCCTGTAGACTTTATAGTTTTAGACATGGAAGAAGACCCTGAAGTCCCGATCATTCTTGGGAGACCATTTTTTGCAACCGCTCGTGCTCTAATTGAGGTACAAGAAGGAACCCTGACTCTCAGAGTGGAAGACGACGAGGTAGTGTTCAACCTTTTTAATGCATTAAAACATCCAGAAGAGGTTAGCTCCTGCTTCTCGCTTGATTCAGTTGACGCTATTATCAATGCATGTGTAGAGTCAGAGTCTCCTGTTGATCATTATGAGATAAGCATGCCTGACGTGTTTGGAGATAAATTATTAGATGTTGATCAGAAAAGTGCTTTAATTGATAGATCTGTAGGAAGGGAAGAAACGTTGACATTAGATATGTGTGCTCAAGTTGATGCCCCTTCCCCTGAATTAAAACAATTGCCTGCCCACTTGCGCTATGCATTCTTAGGAGACTCTTCTACTTTTCCCGTTATCATTTCTGCCGATCTAAGTAAAGTAGAAGAGGAAAAATTGTTGGATATTTTGAAAAAGCATAAATCTGCCTTAGGATGGTCCATTAGTGATATTAAGGGTATTAGTCCTTCAATTGTCATGCATAAAATTTTAATGGAAGATACCTTTAATCCTACAGTAGAACATCAAAGGAGATTAAATCCAGCAATGAAAGAAGTGGTAAAAGCCGAGGTGTTAAAATTATTAAATGCAGGAATTATTTATGCTATATCTGACAGCCCTTGGGTGAGTCCTGTTCAAGTTGTGCCTAAGAAAGGGGGAATGACTGTTGTTAAGAATGAGAAAGATGAATCCATTTCTACTAGGACAGTCACCGGTTGGCGTGTGTGTATCGATTATAGGAAGTTAAATAAAGCCACCAGAAAAGACCATTTCCCCCTCCCCTTTATTGATCAAATGCTTGATAGGCTAGCTGGGTATCCATATTATTGTTTTCTTGACGGTTATTCGGGCTATAATCAAATCGCGATTGCACCCGAAGACCAAGAGAAAACAACATTTACGTGTCCCTATGGCACATATGCTTTTCGGCGTATGCCATTTGGGTTATGTAATGCTCCAGCTACCTTTCAACGTTGTATGATGGCCATATTTTCAGACTTTGTAGAAGAGATCATGGAAGTATTTATGGATGACTTCTCTGTTTTTGGTTCATCCTTTGATAACTGTTTGCATAATCTCTCTCGTGTTTTGCAAAGATGCCAAGAGACTAACCTTGTTTTAAATTGGGAAAAATGCCATTTTATGGTGAAAGAGGGGATAGTCCTAGGTCACAAAGTGTCTGAAAAGGGTTTAGAGGTTGATAAAGCCAAAATTTCTGCGATCGAGCAACTTCCTCCTCCCATTAATGTTAAAGGAGTTTGTAGCTTCTTAGGCCACGCAGGGTTTTACAGGCGTTTTATAAAGGATTTCTCAAAAGTTGCTAAAACCCTGTGCCACTTGCTTGAAAAGGATGCTCCGTTTGTGTTTTCAAAAGAGTGTTTGCTAGCATTTAATCTTTTGAAGGAAAAATTGATTTCTGCACCCATCATTGTTGTCCCTGACTGGAGTCAACCATTTGAAATCATGTGCGATGCTAGTGATTATGCTTTAGGAGCTGTCTTAGGGCAACGACGAGATAAGTTCTTTAGGGCAATCTATTATGCAAGCAGAACTTTAGATAGTGCTCAGCAAAACTACACCACTACAGAGAAGGAGATGCTTGCTGTTGTGTTCGCTTTCGATAAGTTCAGGCCCTATTTACTCGGTACAAAGGTTATAGTGCATACTGACCACGCTGCTATTCGTTATTTGAGTAGTAAAAAGGATTCCAAGCCCAGACTCATAAGATGGATTCTGTTACTGCAAGAATTTGACTATGAGATCAAGGATAGAAAAGGTTGCGAGAATGTAGTCGCAGATCATTTGTCTCGGATAAAGCATGAAAAGAACATTGCAACCTTTCCTATTAAATAAGTTTTTCCCGATGAAAGGTTATATGCTGTTAAAACTTCTTTTCCTTGGTACGCCGATTTTGTGAACTTTCTTGCAGGAAAAGAAATACCTCCAGACTTAAATGCTCAGAAAAGAAAGAGGTTTTTCCATGATGTGAAGTCCTATCTGTGGAATGACCCATTTCTCTTTAAAGTATGTTCTGACCAAATCATTCGAAGGTGCATTCCGGCAGAAGAAGTAGGTAAGATTATTCATGATTGTCATGCCTCTCCTTATGGTGGTCATTTTGGACCAACTCGTACTGCAGCAAAGGTACTTCAATCTGGTTTTTATTGGCCTACTTTATTTAAAGATTGTTATACCTTCGTGAGAACATGTGATAGATGTCAAAGGATAGGAAATATTTCTAGACGCCATGAAATGCCTTTAACCCCTATTCTCGAAATTGAACTTTTTGATGTGTGGGGCATGGACTTTATGGGTCCTTTTCCCTCTTCCAATGGATACTCGTACATCCTAGTTGCTGTTGATTACGTATCTAAATGGGTAGAGGCAGTAGCCACAAAGACTAATGATGCTCGTGTTGTGTTACGTTTCTTGCATAAAAATATTTTCACTAGATTTGGCACACCACGAGCTATAATTAGTGATGAGGGGTCTCATTTTTGCAATAAATTGTTTGAATCATTACTGAGGAAATATGGTGTCAAGCATAAGACTTCTTTAGCTTATCATCCCCAAACTAACGGGCAAGCTGAGATTTCTAACAGGGAGATTAAGCAAATTCTGGAGAAGACAGTTCGTATCAACAGAAAGGACTGGGCATACAAGTTGGACGATGCTTTGTGGGCCTACCGGACAGCTTTCAAAACTCCAATCGGTACATCCCCGTATCGATTAGTGTATGGTAAGGCCTGTCACCTGCCTGTGGAGCTTGAGCACAAAGCATATTGGGCTATCAAGAAGCTAAACTTGGACGCAGAGAAGGCTGGTGAACAACGTCTTCTGCAGCTCAACGAACTAGAAGAATTCAGGAGCCAGGCGTATGAAAATGCAAAACTCTATAAGGAAAGAACCGCAAGATGGCATGACAATGTAATCCAGAAGCGTTCTTTTGAGCCAGGGCAGCAAGTTCTTCTATTCAATTCTCGATTGCGATTGTTCCCAGGAAAATTGAAGTCAAGATGGTCCGGTCCATTCATAATCAAGGAAGTATCCCCATATGGACCAATTGAATTAATGGATAGCAACGGGTTAACTTTTAAAGTCAATGCGCAGAGAGTGAAGCACTATTGTGGATTCGAAGAACGCAAGGTCGAAAAAATGATTTTAACGGATCCAGGGTGACCAAGCCCCGTCTAGCTCAGGACGTTAAACAAGCGCTTCTTGGGAGGCAACCCAAGCTGTTTAAGTTTTTAGATTTCATTTTTGTATTGATCACAATGCTCCCTTGAGATTGATTCTTATGTAGGGAACTCGTGAAATGGCACCTATCCGCTCATTCTCTCTTCGGACGAAAATTCAAGACATTTCAGACTCTCACTTTTTCAGGGCAGTATCGATCTCTCTTTATCTGATTAAATGTTCATACATTGGGGACAATGTATATTTTAAGTTTGGGGGGGAGATTCGCTCTGCTTAGGTTTTGCATAAGAAAAATAATGCTTATGATGAATTAAATGCATGTTGATGATGATGACGTCTGATGATTTGCTTTTAGCCATGATTCTCTCTTATTGTTGCAAATTCGGAAGCATGTCTAAATTCAAGAAAATTTAAAATTTTTTCTTTGATCCCCTTGCAAAGTATGATGATTCCCTTTTTTTAGTATGATTTTGAAAGCCTAGATGAAAGTTATATGCTTTGGAAGTTTGTTGTCACTCCGATAGGTGTAAAGTTTGTCTAGATAGCTTTCATGCGTAATAGTCAGTAATACTGAACTTTGGGAAAAAGAAAATGAATTGCTCAAAGAATAATAATAATAATAATAATAAATGCTCCACTTTCTTGAGAGCGTTAGTAACCAGGGGCATTCATGACACCCATCGTTTGCCTTTGCATGAAAACGCTGGAAAGAAATGAGCATGCTTCGGCATCCTGAAAGATGTGGCGCTCGTAGTTGGATGCTTTCATCACCAATGTTGGCAAGCCAGAACGAAGGCGCTACATCTAAAAGGATTATCATCTAAAAAAAAAAAAAAAAAAAAAAAAAAAGGGTTTGGGGGACACCTCAAGAATCATGAGCACCTTAGTAAGGTAGTGCTTGCTAGATAAGTATGATGGCTAAAAGGGCGGGCTTTAGTGCCAGTGTAGGGGGAAGATGAATGGAGGAGTTTATAAATGATTCTGGGCTAGTAAAAATTGTGGTAAAACAAATGATGATTCATTTTTGCAAGGGAGGATAGGATTAAATTTTAAAAACTTCCTGATGTTTGTTCATGCTTACTTATTTGTTTCAATAGTTTGCATTCATGGCTAGAAGCATTGAAGATAGAGTTGTTAGCATGCAAGTTATGATTCATATGAATTACTTTACTTTGCTCGGGACTAGCAAAACTTTAAGTTTGGGGGTGTGATGACATGCAAAAATGTCATCATTTTCCTATTAATTTTAGCTAGTTTTGTGCATAAATTGTGAGCTTTAATGAATTTTTATGTTGATTTTACAGAAAACCGAGTTCGGACAGCAAAACTGAGATTTTAAGAGAATTTGGGTCAATTTGGAGACTTTATGGGCAATTTGAAGAATAACCATTGAAGATCCAAGCCCCAAGGTCCAAGAAGAAAAGACAATTGAAGTGGGAAGGCCCAAAAAGCCCAAAAGATTAAAGAAAGGAGGCTAAAATCAACAAATCAGGCTTCTAGAAGGCCTAGCGTCGAGACGCTAGGACCGTAGCGTCTCAACGCTAGGTGGTCCGATTAGCGCGTGCCAAAATCGCGACAGCGTCGCGACGCTGTCTGCGTAGCGTCGCGACGCTGCGACAACTTCTGCCCCAAGACAACATGACGTCACAGCGTCTCGACGCTGTGACGTAGCGTCTCGACGCTGCCGACTTGCTCAGCAAGAAATGTCCAGCCCCTTGTGCTATAAAAAGGGCCCTTCCCTTTGGTTCAAATCATCCCAAAATTGGGGGAGCTCTCCCCTAGCTCAATAGAGAGAAAAAGTGAGAAGAATTGTGAGGAAAAAGGTGGAATTGGGCGAGATTCCAAGGCTCAAGATTCGAGATGATCGTAGCGGGAGCTTGGGATCAACTTATCGGTTATTTCTTCCTTACTTCTTTATAATTCCTTGTTGTAATTTGAGTTAGGCCTATGGATCAAGATCATTTTGGCAAAATTATTTCCATGTGTGAGTAGATCTTGAGACCTAGGGCCGTTATTCTAGTTAATTGGATATTGTAGCGCAATTACTTGGATTATGTAATGAAATTCTTCATATTTCATCTATGCAATTCTTGCTTAATGCTTTTAATCTCTTGATCACGGATTAATTGATATGTTGGTCTAAATTGATACTCGACAGAGAGAAATTAGATTAGATCCAAATTGCATGGCTAACGATTGCTTGGAACACGAGAGTGAAAGAGAATTGTTAGAAATTGATTATGAAGTTGCTTAATGCCATACTATGATTAACTAAGGAGATGGACACATAAATTAGTTATGATGGTATGAGATGTGGAGGAACTTGAAAGAGAAATCCGCTTAAAATTACTTCTAGATTTATGGAATTGAAGATTATTAGTTACATACATCCATGTAATTGAGCTACAAATCCAAGAAACTAGATAACACCCTAGGTCAAGTTCCCTTATTTGGTTATTTTCATTTCATTGTTGCATGTTTATTTTTATTAATCCCTTAAATTTTCGCACTATCATTCGAGTTGATCTTCTAAATAAAATTAAAACATGATGATTCTAGGTACTTAATGGAATTAATTCAATTTCCCTGAGGATTCGATACTCGGTATTACTACCGTTTTATATTACTTGCGGCCCGTGCACTTTGCGGCCATCAAGTTTTTGGCGCCGTTGCCGGGGAAATTGTAATTTTTTCCGTTAATATTGAGAATTAAGTGTTTGATTTTAATTTAGAAATTTATTTTTCTGCATTTTTTTTTTTTTTTTTTTTAGTTTTGTGGAGCTATAAGGTGGATAATCTGTTCTTTTGAGATTTAATCATGGCAGAAGACAAAGCAATTCGAGATTATTTCTTGCCTGAATTTCCATTAAACTATTCTGGAATAGCTTACGAGCCGGTCACTGTTGATGATTTTGAGCTCAAAGCTAGTCTCATTCAAATGGTAAGAGAAAATGCTTTCAAAGGCCACCCATCAGAAGATCCACACCATCACCTAAGATCATTTTTAAATATATGTGGAACTGTAAAAATGGGAGGAGTGAGCCCTGACTCAATTCGGTTGCAGTTATTTCCATTTTCTTTGCAAGACAAGGCTAGAGATTGGTTAGACTCGTTAACCTCAAATAGCATCCTTGGTTGGAATGATTTAGTCAAGGCTTTCCTTGCAAAATTTTTCCCATTAGAAAAGATCACCAAGCTTAGAGCTGAAATTGGAAAATTTCAACAATTTGAGGAAGAGCAATTATATGAAGCTTGGGAGAGATATAAGGACTTGTTAAGGAAATGCCCACAGCATGGATATCCTGATTGGCTTCAAATTCAACTTTTCTACAGTGGGTTAAATAGGAATTTAAAGACAATTCTTGACACTACGGCTGGAGGAAACTTTTTAGCCAAAACTGTCAAGGAGGCACGAACCATAGTAGAAGAATTGGCTTTAACAAGTCACCAATGGCAACCAGAGTCCAAAATTAAGGAGAAACTATGTGAAAATGAAGGAGTGAGTGCTTTAAGGTTGCAAGTCGAAGCTCTAACCAAGGCTCTAAACAAGCTCACAGGATCAGAAACTCCAAGTTCGCCGAAAGCTGAATTAAAAGAGGAGTTTAAAGAAAAGAAAAGCCCTTTGGAAGAAATGCTAAGAGACTTCATGAATGAGACTAGAAATTTGAATGAAAATGTTCAAGCCACAGTAAATATTGTTATTAATAAAATGGAAGCAAAGATGGATCAAATGACAATATTTATGAAGGAAATCCAGCAAGGAAATTTATCCAATGACATCGCCATGGACCCACACGAACAATGCCCCGCCATATCTCTTAGAAGTGGGAAACAGTTAAGAGAAATTGAAAGAAAAGAAGAAGCAAACCCCATCACTAGAAGGATAGTGGATGAGGAAGATGAACACAAACCAGAGGAAGAGTCAGCACCATCAGTACCAGATAAGTCTTCTGATTCTATTCCTTTAGTTCTTAACCAGATTCCTTATCCTCAGAGATTTCAAAAGAAAAAGTTGAATGCTGAATTTTCAAAGTTTCTTGATATTTTTAAACAGCTTCATATTAACATTCCTTTTTCTGATGCTTTGGAACAGATGCCACACTATGCCAAGTTCATGAAAGAAATATTGTCAAAGAAAAAGAAATTCGAGAACCATGAGACAGTGAATATGACAGCCGAGTGCAGTGCCATAATCCAGAAACATCTACCATCAAAATTAAAAGATCCAGGGAGTTTTACTCTTCCGTGTACTGTTGGTAGTTTGTTCATAAAAAAAGCTCTGTGTGATTTAGGGGCAAGTATAAACCTAATGCCATTCAGTGTTTACAGGAAACTGGGTTTGGGGGAATTGAAGTCGACCACAATTGTCTTGCAATTGGCAGATCGTTCAATAACATACCCCAAAGGTGTGTTAGAAGATGATCTGATCAATGTCGACAAATTCATGTTCCCTGTAGACTTTATAGTTTTAGACATGGAAGAAGACCCTGAAGTCCCGATCATTCTTGGGAGACCATTTTTTGCAACCGCTCGTGCTCTAATTGAGGTACAAGAAGGAACCCTGACTCTCAGAGTGGAAGACGACGAGGTAGTGTTCAACCTTTTTAATGCATTAAAACATCCAGAAGAGGTTAGCTCCTGCTTCTCGCTTGATTCAGTTGACGCTATTATCAATGCATGTGTAGAGTCAGAGTCTCCTGTTGATCATTATGAGATAAGCATGCCTGACGTGTTTGGAGATAAATTATTAGATGTTGATCAGAAAAGTGCTTTAATTGATAGATCTGTAGGAAGGGAAGAAACGTTGACATTAGATATGTGTGCTCAAGTTGATGCCCCTTCCCCTGAATTAAAACAATTGCCTGCCCACTTGCGCTATGCATTCTTAGGAGACTCTTCTACTTTTCCCGTTATCATTTCTGCCGATCTAAGTAAAGTAGAAGAGAAAAGAAAAAAAAACCAGTGAAGACCAATTCAGGAAGATTTGAAGTTGACCCATTGACCTCAGTAAACGCAAAAATTGATGCGTTGACTAGAAAGATGGATGCGCTGATAGCAAGCACAATACCTTTAATTGCACAACTCAACACAGTAGGATGCGGGATATGTGGAGAAGGACACACGCATTGATAGCGAGCATAGCTAGCTACTTTTACTTATTTAATTTAGCTAGTCTTTTATGATGTTTGGGCCATTTTATTGTGCTTTATTGTTTATTTTGTAGGAAATGGTTGACTGGAGCTATAGCGCAATATTAGAGTTAATCGGGTGCTCAGGACGTGAAAAGATGCAAAGGAATGAAAAGAGTTAAAGAGAAGAAAAAGTCAAATTTCGGTCAACAGCAGGCTAGCGTCGAGACGCTAGCTCTTGAGCATCTCGACGCTCACATTCCATATCTGATTAGGCGCGTAAAGGTCACAGCGCCTCGACGCTGCGACCTTAGCGTCTCGACGCTGTGTTATTTCGCTTACTGAAACGCGCGTTTTGAAGTCAGCGTCTCGACGCTACGACGAAAAATCTGCTATATAAGCTTCTTTTCGGCTAGGTTTGAGGGGACTTTTGTTTTGGGACATTTTGGAGCCGAGAATAGAGGAAAAACAGAGGCTTTGGAGGCTGAATGAAAGGGAGCAAGGTGGAAATCAACCCATTGTTCGTGGGGATCGTGACGGGGACGTTCGGTCTCGGCCTACAAAGAGTTTAATTCTCTTTTCCCTTATCTTAGATAGTTTTAATGGCTGTTTTAGACTCTTGTTATATTGTAACGTTGTGTATGAGTAGCTAGGTTATAGTTCTTAGGGATTGATGTAGTCGTTGGGCACGTTATGGATTGATTTATTGATTTTATGCTATTGATTTCATTTATGCATATGTTGTAACCTTAATGCTTTCGATTTACTGGCCATAAATTGATTGATGTTTACATTTGAATCTAACTCGGGAGAGAGGATTTAAATTAGTATTCCGTATGCATAACTAGAATTTAGATAAAAATCGGGAGATTAAGGTTAATTCTAGAAATTGTTATAAAGGTTAGCCTTATTGCCTTGTATGTTTATTGGATTTAGATAGGGATATCGGGTTCAATTGCATATCAGAGAATCATGTATGCTCGGGAGAGATATGTGTGATTTTTGTTGCCAAGATTTATGAATCATAGTATTTGTTAATTCGTTTATTAATCCATAACTCCAATTGGTGAAATCAAATCCCTAAGACCAATTATTCCCATTAGATTGTCCCTTTTTACTTTAGTTTTGTATTTGATTAATTCATATTCTCATTCAATTTGATTCCCTAAATAAAATTGGTCAAAAGTATTTTCGATAATTAAAATTTGGCTAGACACCAATCCAGAGGACGACATTCGATTGCAAAATCACTATATTATTACTTGACCCGTACACTTGCGGTTAGCAAATTGCACATCACGCATGACCAGTGCCCTTCTAACCCAGAATCAGTTTAATTCTAACAATGAGCAACCATCGTAGGGAAAGTTTAAGCACACCACCAACGCAAGTGGAAGCAACCAAGGAGTATCATCGTCAAACTCGCTGAAGACAATGATGAAAGAGTTCATGGCAAGCCAAAAAGAATATATGGCCAAGAACGATGCGGTAGTCCAAAGTCAAGCCGCATCTTTACGGAATTTGGAAATCCAAGTGGGACAACTTGCGTCAAAACTCAAGAACAGACCTGCGGGAGCACTGCTAGCAACATAGAAGCCCCAAAATGGAAGGAACATTGCCACGCATTGACTCTCCGCAGTGGAAAACAGCTTCCGCCTTGTGATCTTGCATAAGCGCAGGAAGATGCAAATAGAGTTGCGACCAGATCAAGCAATGTTCAGGAGAAGGAAAATGACATAGTAGAAGCAGAGCCCAAAAAGGAAGAGAAACAAGCTGAAAAAGAACCTGATGCATACAAGCCCACAATCCCTTTTCCGCAAAGGCTAAGAGAGAAAAATGATGAGGCACAGTTCAAGAAATTCCTGAATGTCTTGCGAGAACTTCACATTAATATCCCATTGGTGGAAGCATTGGAAAAATGCCCAATTATGCGAAGTTTTTGAAAGATATCTTGACCAACAAAAGACCATGGAAGGAATTCGAGACGATTGCACTCACTAATGAGTGCAGCGCAATACTGGCAAATAAGCTTCCACCCAAGCTTAAGGATCCTGAAAGTTTCACCATCCCTTGTTCGATTGGAGGAATTGATGTTGGAAGAGCATTATGCGATCTCGGCGCAAGCATCAACTTGACGCCCTTATCTGTGTACAAGTGCTTAGGAATTGGAGAAGTGTGCCCAACCACTGTCACGCTTCAACTTACTGATAACCTGAAGGAAAGATCGAAGACGTCCTAGTAAAGGTTGATAAATTTATTTTTCCACCTGACTTCATTATTCTTGACTATGAAGCAGACAGGGAGGTTCCTATTATTTTGGAACGACCATTCCTAGCAACCGGCCAGACGTTTATTGATGTTAAGAAAGGAGAACTCACCATGCGCATGAATGACCAGAAGGTAGTTTTTAATGTGCTCAACGCATTAAAATACCCAGATGAGCCCAGAGATAGCGAAACGGTTGCGTGCATAGATGTTTGTTCCCCAATGGAGATTCTGCAAATAAATGCGCTCAAATCCACAAGAGAAGAAGAAAAAGAGAATCATAACGCATGTGAAACGGATGATTGTTGCATCATTGCGCAAGCCAACGAAACAATCCATGCGTTAGACCTCGACAACAGGGAGCCCACTTTACCCTCTATTGTGCAGCCCCCTGCGCTGGAACTTAAACCCCTCCCAACGCATTTGAAATACAAATTTTTATGCAAAGGAGAATCTCTACCGATAATCGTTTCTTCAAAATTGAATCTATCTCAAGAAAAATCATTGATGCAGGTTTTGGCTAGGCACAAAGGTGCCATTGTATGGAGTCTTGCAGACATCAAGGGAATAAGCTCCTCAAACTGCATGCACAAAATCTGATTTTTAGACGAATCTGACAAGTTTGTTGAGCATCAGAGACGACTAAATCTTGTGATGATGGAGGTAGTATGCAAAGAAATCATCAAGTGGCTAGACGCAGGAGTCATCTATCCCATTGCAGATAATAGATGGATAAGCCCTGTGCAGTGTGAGCTAAAGAAGGGTGGAATGCCGGTAGTCACTAACGCAAAGAATGAGTTAATCCCATTGCGTACCATCATCGGTTGGCGCATATGCATGGACTACCACAAGCAATAAGAAGGACCATTTCCCTCTTCCCTTCATTAACCAGATGCTCGACAGACTTGCAGGACAAGCTTACTATTGCTTTCTAGATGGATACTCCAGATACAATCAAATATCTATTGCGCCAGAAGACCAGGAGAAGACTACCTTTACTTGCCCTTACGAAACATATGCCTTTTGGATTATGTAATGTGCCAGGAAGATTTCAAAGATGCATAATGGCCATTTTCTCAGATTTATTCGAAAAATCCATAGAAGTCTTCATGGGTGACTTCTCTGTTTATGGAAATTCTTACGCAGATTGCTTGACGCAATTGAAGCGCGTTCTAATGCACTGCGAAGAAACAAACTTGGTACTGAACTGGGAAAAGTGTCACTTCATGGTAGAAGAAGGAATAGTTTTGGGCCACCGCAAATCAAAGGCAAGAATAGAAGTTGATAAGGCAAAGACTCGCAGTTTCCTAGGGCATGCGGGTTTCTATCGTCGTTTCATTAAAAACTTCTCGCACATAACGAAGCCCTTGTGCGCATTGTTGGAGGCAAACATAAAATTTGAATTTTCAAAAGAATGCATAAAAGCTTTTTGTGATCTGAAGCATGCGCTAGTAACTACGCCCATCCTTACAACCCTAGATTGGACGGAATCCTTTGTCCTAATGTATGATGCAAGTGATGTGGCGATTGGCGCAGTGCTTGCGCAAAAGAAGGGGAAGTCAATTCATCCCATTTATTACGCCAGCAAGACATTAAATGAGGCGCAGAGTAATTACACAACCACCGAGAAGGAATTATTAGCTGTTGTTTATGCGTTCGATAAATTTTGTGCGTACTTGATTGGCTCCAAGGTTACCGCTTACATTGATCATGCGGCCATCAAGTACCTAATCGCAAAGAAGGACGCAAAGCCAAGACTGATTAGATAGATTCTGTTGCTACAAGAATTCGATTTGGAGATCAAGGACAAAAAGGGAAGTGAAAACCAAGTAGCTGACCATCTGTCGCGGCTTGACAACCCTGAAAAAGTGGATGTGCCTGACACTCCAATCGCAGAAGAATTCGCAGATGAAAAGTTGCTGAAAATTGAAGAAGAAGTGTCTTGGTTTGCTGATGTGGCAAACTACCTCGCCACAGGAGTTGTGCTTGAAGAATACTTAGCGCTGCAGCGTAAGAAATTCTTTCATGAAGTAAAATTTTATTTGTGGGATGATCCTTTTCTATACTGCAGAGGACCAGATCAAATAATTCGAAGATGTGTAGGACAACAAGATGCGTTGAAGATTTTAGAAACATGCCACGTGTCTCCTTATGGTGGCCATTTTGGAGAGCAACACTCTGCGGCCAAAGTGCTACAAAGTGGCTATTGGTGGCCAACGTTGTTTCAAGACGCAAGGAAGCACGCAGGTGAATGCGACAAATGCCAGCGCACAGGGAACATTAGTGCAATAAATGAGATGCCTTAGAATTACATGGTGGAAATAGAACCATTCAACGTTTGGGGAATTGATTTCATGAGACCAGTTCCTTCATCGCAAGGTTTCCAATACATCCTCCTCGCGGTTGACTACGCCACCAAGTGGGTGGAAATAATTGCATGCGTAAAAAATGATGCGGCAATCGTGGCTAGATTCCTTAAAAGAAATATTTTCACAAGATATGGAGTGCCACACAGACTCATTAGCGATGAAGGAACTCATTTTGTGAACATGATCATGAGCAAGCTCTTGCTGAAGTACAATGTCAAACACCACATCGCAACAGCTTATCACCCCCAAAGCAATGGTCAAGCGGAAATATCTAACAGAGAAATTAAAAGAATTCTTGAAAAAGTAGTCGGCGCAGGAAGGAAGGACTAGGCGCAGTATTTAGACGATGCGCTATGGGCATATCGCACGACTTTCAAAACACCTATAGGGATGTCACCCTATGCGTCGGTGTTTGGAAAAGCGTGCCACTTGTCGCTGGAGCTTGAATATAGAGTGCATTGGGCATTGAAACGCCTAAATTTCGATCTAGCTGTGACAGGACAAGCACGATTGCACCAGCTATCAGAATTGGAGGAATTCAGAAGAAGTGCCTACTAAAATGCCAAAATTAATAGAGAAAAATAGAAACATTGGCATGATAGAAAAATCTGCAAAAAGGCACTGAAAGAAGGAAAAAGGGTACTGTTGTTTATCTCTCGTCTACGTCTTTTTCCAGATAAACTAAAATCAAGATGGTCCAGACCCTACATTATCCATAAGATATATCCGTATGGGGCAGTCGACTTATATTCTGCTGATGGAAAAAGAATTTTCAAGGTCAACGGACAATGGATAAAACCATACATTGATGGGACCTATGACGAGGTTGTTGAGATCGTCCTTCTAACCAACCCGCCATGACACGAAGAGAAGAATTAGGTCCAGGAAAAGAGTGCTCTCAGTTGCGGCAGGACCTAGCGCAGGGCGAGAGCACCCGCAGGTTAGAATTTTTGTTGTTTATTTTATTCCTGCATGTTTTGCTTTTATTGCGATATTTTAGGAGGCTAGAGCCTTGCGAAAGACCTTAGCGCATGCCCCATTCCTTACTCAAGTTATCCGCATTAGGGGACGAACACTTATCATTTCACCATTAATAAGCCCCCATGATCGCGACTGTTGCACGATGTGATAGCGAGCATAGGTAGCTATTTTCCCTATTTAATTCAGCTAGTCTTTTATGATTTATTGGCCATTTTATTGCACTTAATTGATTATTTTGTAGAAAAGTGTCGATTAGAGCTAAAGAGTGGAATTTGAGTTAATCGGGTGTTCGGGACATGAAAAGATGCCAAAGAACCGAAAAGACTCAAGTAATAAGGAGCCAAGAGAGGGCAATCTGCCTATCAGCGTCGAGACGCCACTCTTGGAGTGTCTCGACGCTCGCTTTCCTTTTTTATTTTGGGCGGCAACAGTCTCAGCGTCGAGACGCTGTGACAAGAGCGCCTCGACGCTACCGTTTTTTCCTTATTCAGCAGGCGCGCTAGGTGACAGCGTAGAGACACTGTCTCCTTAGCGTCTCGATGCTATCGGTAGAATTTCCTATTTATACTTCTTTTCATGCTACGGATTGGGAGAGGCCAAATTGAGAGATTTTAGCCCTAATTTCGACTAGAGACCTACTATGGGAGCTGAAGCAAGGACGAGGACCGGGAATCTCACTTGGTGGCGAGGATATCGAGACGGGGACGTGTCGGGTTCGACGACATTAAATGTTTCCTTTCCTTTTCCTTATCTCTAGCTTGATTTATTGGCTTTTTCATGTTTAGTTGAGCTTGTAACACCATGTATGAGTTGCTAAACTTGTGGCTTAGGGATTGATGTAGTAGTTTTAGTTTATGGATTGATTTACGGTATAAGTTATGCAATGGCTATTATGTATGCAATCTTGATTTAATGCTTTCAATTAATCGGCCATTAGTTGAATGATTTAAGTGTTGGGTCTTGCTCGGGAGAGTGGATTTATTGTAGACTTATTCAAGATTGCATGACTAAAGTTTATTTTCTAAGTTTGTGACGGTTTTTAGAGTAACTTTAGAATTGGTCAAAAGAACTCAATGCCTTGCATGTTAATAAACTTAGATAGGGATATCAAGTTAATTAATTTGCATGATAATCAATTATACTCGGGAGAGGTAGTTGTGATTAAAGGTTCTTAGGCTCATAATTCCATTGTGCATGATTACTTATTCCTTAAAATCAATCCTAGGCTAATTTGGCGAAATCAATTCCCTAAGTGTTCTTTCAATTGCATCTCCACTGTTTGCTTGTTTTGACTTAGTTTTCGATCTATCACATACTACTTTGTGTTCCCTAAATAAAATTGAGCAAGATAATTCATAATACTTGATTTAGCTTTAAAATCCAATCAAGAGGACGACACTCGTTTATACGAACACTTTATTATTACTTGACCCGTGCGCTTGCGGTAGGAAAATTCCACATCACGATGCCCAAGGCGACGCCCTCATTCTCCCACATTCATCATGACTATTCCGTATGGTGGGATGTGAAAGGGCATCATTACTCCAAACCTTTTGAAATTCTAATGCGCTAGTGTAAAAGCCCCCTAGCAAAGCGTTTCTTCTCTTTATTTGCATCTTCTTCTTTTTGATAAATTTGGAAACCGAATCCCTTTCATCTTCTCTCTCGCAAAAAAAAAAAACCATCAACCACCATGTCTGATTCACAGAACCTATCCGTCGCCGGCTACACCAATGTCGCCGTTCCTTCCTCGCCAGAAGTCGAGGGCCCCCACAGAGATATCGTCATCTCCTCCGATGAGGAGAACAACGCACAAGACCGAGAAGAGGGGAGCCTAGAGGAAGAGCCAGAAGTGGTTGAAGGCGAAAGGCCCGTCGAAAGCAACCCAACCATCCCACCAGCCGCACCGTTCACCATCGGAACAGAAGTGATCGAGGTTCTAAACCCCACTCCTCTCGACACCTCCTCATTCCAAATCCAGCCCATAACCCTTCTTCCCACTCTCAACCTTCTCCCTCCACGAAACCTCACCCCATTTCCTTCCCCATTTCCCTCTCTGACCAGACTCTTCAGCCACTCTCGCCTCCGACCCATCCCCATCTTCTTCTTCTACCCCCGTGTCTGTTTCCGACCCTCTTCCACCTTCATCCTCCGCCAACCATCCTACACAGCAGTTTTCTGAGCGTGAGGAGGCTGCATGGAGCTCCCTGTTGGGGGAGCTGGGCTCAGCAGGCGAAGCCCTGCGCCAAAGAGAAGCAGAAACTAAGGCTGCAGTAGATGAAGCTGCTCGCAAGGCCGCTGTTGGGTTCCTAGAGTGAGTAATATAGTATAAAATACTCTAGAATTCCTGTGCAAGTATACACAGTCTGCAGCAAGTAATATTATCAATCCAAGGTCTGAATGAGCTTCCACTTTATCTATTTTGCGTAACTTCCTAATGGTTTCGAAGATAATAAAAATGTTGGGTTTTATAAGAATTATGCTGAAGCAAAATAATTGACAGAACAACGAGTAAACAAATAGATAGACAGATTAAAGACAGGCGCTGGTTAGGTTTTAGTGATTGTTATAAAATATGCTCTAGCAATATGATTGATCATGCATTTCTCGCAGTATTATTAGCGGATTCCTCCCGGAACTCCGGATCTTTTGGGATGTGTTTCAACCCCAATGAAGTACGACCGATCAAGCACTAGGCAACTGGCTATCCCTAGCTCAGTCACTGGCGTTCACCAATACACAATGATCGTAGTGTGGATAATTGCCACTCACTCTCTAAATCATCCCTGAAACTAGAGAGAGCTATCCATACCGGCTGGCCAGGCGGGCATAAAATGAGAATAAGCACAACAATTAACCAAAATACGATAGTCAATATATTACTAGAGATGAAGCACAGTAATCACATTATTCCTAACCAACACCCTAAGCTACTTAGTTCATAATAGGCATAGGAATACGAATTACAATCTGAGTATGCATGTCCATAACCACAAGTTAATAAATAAACTCCCTAATCAGCTTGCGGTAGATGGTGTTCTTGATGATCTTCAATCTCCCTATACTATTCGGCTTCCAAGGGAAAACATGGAATGACTTTGACTTTGACGGCTACTTCCTTTTATAGAAGGATGGGAGGCTTGAATTAGGTCAACTAGGACACGTGTAAGGCTCTCCTTGATCCTTTATCACGAAAATAACTCAACAGAAGTCGGTTCATGAAGTTAGCTAACGAGCTGTGATGTGGCAGTTTCTGTTCCCAGTTTTGCTGCAGCATAGAATTTGCTCCCTCCAGTCGCTCAGTAGCATAATCTGCACAAAATAATTTCCAATGCTTCCATTCTTCCAAATGGGTTAAAACATGTAATATCTATCCAAAACAAACCCCAATAAGCATAAAGGACACACAAATCCCTATATAATTGAGGCCTAAATAACTACCTTTTGGGCAGTTATCAGCCGCCGTAGATGAAGTAGCGGCCAAAGACAAGGAACCCGTTGACAAAGAGGTGCAAGATAGAGCTGCGAAAGAGATGGTCGCAACAAGTTTCGCTGCTATCGCAACAGCTCTCAACTCTCCGATGCACGAATCAAAATCGCACAATTCAGAAAACAATCTCCCACTGTCCTAGCGCCGCAACGTCCAATCTACTACGCTGACCATCAGAGAGCCGTTAGAGAGCAATGCTGCAGGCCCCAGCCAAAAGAGAAAAAGGGCCTCTACTGCATCTAAAGGAAAGGAAAAAGTTGGTGAAGAAAAAGGAAACTTCACCGAAGAACGGGGCTTCAGTTGCAAGCTGCCACAGACGATGATTGACCAGATCTCCAGCCGCAAATGGGAGCTAGTCTGCAAGCCCATCCCCGATTTCGGTCCACGATTTCTATTGGGCATAGTGGCGAGAGGAAATAGATGAGGTGCTGGTGCGCGACCACACCATAACTTTTGCCCCCACGGTCATCAACATTGCATTCGAGCTACCAGACATGCCTGACGTGGAGCTCGGCCAGGCGCCCGCTGGGAAGGGCGCGACACTGCTCGGATTTTGAAGGCCCAGTCTCTCGACTTCGAAGCAACCGCATGGATGCAGTTGATCAAGAATCGCGTCATGCCCACAACGCATGATGCCACCTTAAGCATCCCACAAGTAATTTTGGTCTACTACACCATGCGAGGGATTCCTTTGGACCTAGGTCGCATCCTTCTGAATCATTGCGCCAGAAAGCTTACAAATCAAAAGGCGCAATCTTTTACCCGGGGATTGTAACGTGCCTCTGCCGCATGGCTGGTCTGCTGTCAGCCGCCAATGAAGAAATATGGGTCATGCGGTAGACTTTTGACGAGCCATGGATGGTGCGCATCACTAGGACGAGCAATCTGCGTTTGCAAGCAAAGGCTCAATGCCAAGACCTTGATCCCGCGGCAGCCGAAAATCCCTTTGTGCCTGAAGCACCAAAGAAAAAGAGGCGCAAGCAGACCGCAAGGTGCAACCCTCCATTAGCTGCAAGGAACACACAACCAAGCCCTTCAGCTTAGGAAACTTATGTCTGCACCTTGAATCAAGAATCATTGTCATCGTCGCCTTCGCCTGACCACCAGCACTTCCAACTTGATGAGCGCATGGAGACTGAGAACCAAGTAGAAGTTCGCGAGACTTCATCGCCAAATCCTTCGCTCCAAACCGTCAACGAGTCTGCGCCCAGTCCCCAGCCGCAAGCGGACCCTCTTACCAACGCACATAATGTTGCGCCTATCCAAACACTTGATGTGCAGACTGTGCTAATCTTTACAGAATTGTGGCAGATGATAAATGAAGCAGTGGAGCCCCTGCGCCAACAGTAGGAAGAGTTGTCTCAGCGTCTGAACTCTATGATGATATTTCAAGTGCGATGGATAGGCCAATTTGGTAGGCTCCCTGTCGCACCGGGACTTTTTATGCATCCGCCTAGACTTGATGGCGCTAGCACATTGTTGGGTTCCTAGAGTGAGTAAAAATATGATATGAAATACTCTAGAATTCCTGTGCAAGTATACACAGTCTGCAGCAAGTAATATTATCAATCCAAGGTCTGAATGAGTTTCTACTTTATCTATTTTGTATAACTTTCTAATGGTTTCAGAGATAATAAAAATGTTGGGTTTTATCGGAATTATGCTGAAGCAAAATAAATGACAGAACAACGAGTAAACAAATAGACAGATAGATTAAAGACAGGCGCTGGTTAGGCTTTAGTGATTGTTATAGAATATGCTCTAGCAATATTATTGATCATGCATTTCCCGCAGTATTATTAGCGGATTCCTCCCGAAACTCCGAATCTTTTGGGATGTGTTTCAACCCCAATGAAGTGCGACCGATCAGGCACTAGGCAACTGGCTATCCCTAGCTCAGTCACTGGCGTACACCAATACACAATGATCGTAGTGTGGAGAATTGCCACACACTCTCTAAGTCATCCCTGAAACTAGAGAGAGCTATTCACACCGGCTGGCCAGGCGGGCATAAAATAAGAATAAGCACAACAATTAACCAAAATGCAGTAGTCAATTTATTACTAGAGATGAAGCACAGTAATCACATTATTCCTAACCAACACCTTAAGCTACTTAGTTCATAATAAGCATAGGAATACAAATTACAATCTGAGTTTGCATGCCCATAACTACAACTTAATAAAGAAGGTAGACTCCCTAATCAGCTTGTGGTTGATGGTGTTCTTGTTGACTTCAATCTCCCTAACTATTCGGCTTCCAAGGGAAAACATGGAATGACTTTGACTTTGACGGCTACTTCCTTTTATAGAAGGATGGGAGGCTTGAATTAGGTCAACTAGGACACGTGTAAGGCTCTCCTTGATCCTTTATCACGAAAATAACTCAACAGAAGTCGGTTCATGAAGTTGGCTAACGAGCTGTGATGTGGCAGTTTCTGCTTCCAATTTTGCTGCAGCATAGAATTTGCTCCCTCCAGTCGCTCAGCAGCATAATCTGCATAAAGTGATTTCCAAAGCTTCCATTCTTCCAAATGGGTTAAATCATGTAATATCTCTCTAAAACCAACCCTAATAAGCATAAAAGACACACAAATCCTTATATAAATGAGGCCTAAATAACTACCTTTTGGGCAGTTATCATACCCCCAAACTTGAACTATTGCGCGTCCCGAGCAATACTAACCAACCTTCCTTCAAGAATTTAAAAATATTAGACAAAGAATTAGCTTAATCAAACCAAACAGTCCAACACTACCTTTAACCTTTACCTGAGCACTCTGCAAAACCAAGCTCTGCTGCAGCAAAATGATTCCTCCAGTAGGGACAAATAATCACCACTTTTCAACTAAATTCTAAATACTCACCACAGCTTAGCTCTATTATCAGATATTTCAAAACATATTTTTAAAGGGGTTTATATCATTATTCATCAGACTTAAAGCAGCCTTACAGTCATAAGCTCTTAAGCATGGGATGACCCACTTTATGGTGCAGTATACCCTTGCCTCAAGCTCATCACCAACTAGACTTAATACTCATTATAAAGCTAAAAAATCCTTAGTTATTCTATCTCTTGCCCCTCAGAATGGCGACATTTTATGATGAAGCTCACCTAAGTTCTGGAAGATAGAAAACTGCTGGATCATCATTCATCCCTCAAAACTTTTGCTCTGTCAATTTTTTCAGCAAAATCTTCAACAAATAAATTTTCAGCAAAATAATTTTTCTCATCCTTTTTTTACATTTCCTAGGTCATCTTTTGACGCGAAGACAAACTGTGGGTATCACAAATGTCCCCAGTTACTCAATAACCTCGCAAATTTTAATTTTTGAAGGAGAGGAATGCTCGAGCAAAATAATTGGAGTAGCAAAAAGTCCCCCAAACTTGAATTATTCATTGTCCCCAATGAATCATTAATTAAACAATTATACCCCCAAACTTAAATTTTTCTCACTGAATTTTTAAACTAAACATGGGATTAGGATTAAGCTTAAAGTGGATCATATAAGTCAATACTACCGTCAAAATCTCCTTGTCGCAGCAACAGTCCAGGCTAGAAGAAATGCTCAAGCAAAAGGTTTCTGGAGATCAGAATACCTTGATCTAATTAAGCGTAATCAGTCCAAGCTTCAAAAATTCAGAAGAAAATTAGTTAAGTTAGAGTTAGTCAGTGCTCATGGGATAGAAACATTCAGAAATTCATTAAAAAGATTCAAAAATATTACAAAACAGAGATATATTTTTAAAGCAGAAGAAATTAAAAAGAAACAAGACAATCAAACATTTTTAGCAAAATGGGGTCAGATATGCGCGAGCAAACAAAATGATAAGACAAAAATAATGCTCGCTGAAGATCATTCCATCCATCAATCCTCCTGACCCTGGTCTTCATCATCATTCTCTTCTCGTTCAACAGGCGGGGGTGGTATCCAAAGATTAAACAAATCATCGGGAAACATTGGAAAGGCCGGATATGGTGTTGAGAAATTGGTTTGCAAGGCCCCCCTGAGCGCATCATTTCTCCTTTTAGCATAAGTCCAGTAGGTCTGAGCTTGCCTTTCAGCAAACTCTAACCTACTGGTCAACTCTGACAGTTGCTCTAGGATTTGATTGACGCCATACACAAGTCCACCCTGGCGAACTTCTTGCATACGCTGAAGCCGCACCAGATTAGGTGTGTCAATGATTCCCTTATCAGTCATGATCATATCTTCTGGAACCGTGGGCACTCCTGCCCTGCTGCATAACATCGTAATCGTGTTCGGAAAGAACAACTTCCCCACCTTCTCTTTCCAGCAATCAACAGTCTCAGAAGAAATAATTTTTCCTACATCAATACTCATCAAGCGCAAAATGGCAAAAGCAAGCAATACCCTGTCACGAGATACTGTGGAGTCGTGTGTTGTCGGCAGCAAGCGTAGCCTGATGAAACCCATCCAGGTGTTGGTTTCACTCTTCAAATAAGCAGCTTGAAATGTATGCTTCCTTGTCTGCGACACCCTCCACTGGGCCCCCTCAATGCCTACCTCTCGGACAGCCGCACTCAGTTGATCACTAGATGGTGCAGCCACCATCTCATTAAAAACGGCATGCGGAAAATCTTGGAGATCGAACAGTTCATTGATGGCCTCAGGACTCCACTGTACAGACACTCCTCGAACGATGACCTCAAAATCATTCTTAACGTCAAGATTGGCGTAAAATTCGCGAACAATGTTGGCATTCATAGGTTCTGGCTTCGCACAAAATTGCCTCCAACCGAGGTTCACTATTCCAGACTCCAAAAACCTAGGTAAATCATTGCCAAATCCACGTTCGAACAAGAAGTCCCGTTTCAGCACCTCCTGGTATTTTGCTCGAGCAAGATCGTTGACGAAGCGAATGAATGGCGCCCTCGGCTCCTCAATTTCTCCTGATGCTTCGACAATTCCTTTGCCCATGCTTTCTCTCTGGACACGCAAACGCTCTTCCTCTTCCTTTCTTGCCTCTTCTTCTTTTTCCTTATTCTCAGCTTCCCTTCTTTCTTCCTCAGAGTCCGACGTCGGAGGTGATGGAGTGTTCCGAACCACCCTCACGCGACCCGCCTTCCTCTTGATGCGGCGGCGCTTGGGTGGTTCAGGCATAATAATTTCAACATGGGCCTCCTGCACCGGCTCCGGCGTTTTCTCCTTGTTATGCGCACCTTCAGCCTCTGTTTCTTGATTTTTTTCAGCAATCTGTTCTTGAACCGTATCTGGGTTTTGTACTGCAGGTTCTTGAGTACTTCCTTCCTCCGGAGTAGTGGCAACAACGTCCGCCACCTCCTGAACTTCCTTCTGTTCTGCAGCCCTCTGCTGTCTTCTTCTTCTCTTTGCTTCCTTTTCCTCTGGGGTTCTCTTTTTCTTAGTTTTTCCTTTTTGCACTTCCGGTGTGACCGGTTCCTCTTCTTCCTCACTCTCCCTTTCTCTTCGAGCTCTTGTTTTAGCCATTGAAGGTGTAAAAGTGTTTTGACAGAGAATGCAGAGAAAAGAAAGAATAACACTCGCACGAAGATTTAAGAAGACGAAGTGGAGAAGCTTACCAGCGTTTATGCATAAATAGGGCTGCAGCAAACAAGAATCCTAACCGAAAAGTTTTGCCCTGCCATAACTAATATTACCGTTGCAATTAAAAATGAAAACCTGAAATTCAAAAATTACCAACGGTAAAATTGTGAATTCCAAACGGCCATGGTAAAAATTAATGCTCTGTCATCATTAAAGCCGTTGGATAATTACTCTGCGCCACGTGGCCTCATCAGACGATGCACGCACATTTACCTGCAAGAATTCAAAGTCAAACTCAACGGTAACAATAATAAATTCCAACGGAAACCCTTATAACTCGGCATATTTTGCTTCAGCAATATCCTTGCCGCAACAATCCGCTGAACCTGAAGAATCTCAGATACGGAATTTCGAATTTCAAAATAGACAAATCAAATCTTTTTAATTCAAATTAAACCGAACAAAGCAAACTTAACCTGTTATTCTTAAAAGAAGCCGAATGAATTAGAGAAAATCTCTATTAATTAAAACTAGAATTCAAATAACTCAAAATAAAATCTAGATAAAATCTAATAAAATCTAACTAATTAAAAGATAATCCAAAGATAATCTAAATAAATAACCCGAAAATAAAATCAAATCAAATAAAAAAATAGATCAAATCTAACCTACCAAAAATAATAAAAATACTTAAAAGATAAAATCTAATAAATCATGGAAAATTAAATCTAACCTAATCCGAAAAATAAAATCAAATTAACGAAAAATAAAATCAATTCAAATCCTGGGAGCTCAAAATTTTGCTCTGTGAAATGCTCCCGCAAAAGTCCTGCTCTCTCAATCATCAACCAATCGTAGGGAAGGATATTTCGACTGAAATTCCTCACCCCAATAATGCTTCATACGCTGTCCATTTACCTTGAACAATCTCCCATCTTTTTCATCCTGCAAAGTAATTGCTCCATTGAAAAAAACTTCAACCACGATAAACGGTCCTGACCATTTAGATTTCAATTTTCCAGGAAATAATTTTAATATAGAATTATAAAGCAAAACTTTCTGACCCTTGAAAAATTCCTTAGACTTAATTTTTTTGTCATGCCACAACTTAGTCTTTTCCTTATACATTTTCGCATTTTCGTAAGAAAATTGACGAAATTCCTCTAACTCATTAAGCTGCAGCATTCGTATTGCTCCTGCATTACTCAAATCAAAATTTAACTTTTTCAAAGCCCAAAATGTTTTATGCTCAAGCTCTAATGGTAAATGGCAAGCTTTCCCATATACTAACCTATAGGGAGAAATACCTAGAGGAGTCTTATAAGCTGTCCTATAAGCCCACAGAGCCTCATCTAACCTAAAGGACCAATCCTTTCGAGATGGATGGACTACTTTCTCTAAAATAGCTTTTATTTCCCTATTACTAATTTCAGCTTGACCATTCGCTTGTGGGTGATAAGGGGTAGCTATCCTATGCTTAATCCCATACTTAGCTAAAAGCTTGGTTAAGATATTATTAACAAAATGAGTACCCTCATCACTCACTAGAGCCCTAGGTGTCCCAAACCGCGCAAAGATGTGCGATTGAAGAAACCTTGCCACTGTCTTGGCATCACTTTGATGGCATGCAATGGCCTCCACCCACTTGGACACATAATCAACTGCTAATAAGATAAAAACATTGCCATTAGAAGGGGGAAATGGCCCCATAAGGTCAATACCCCATACATCAAATAATTCAACTTCTAAAATGTAAGTAAGAGGCATTTCATCTCTAGGCCCCAAATTTCCTCTCCTTTGGCAAGCGTCACATTGCTTGTAGAACCAATGGGCATCCTTAAATAACGTAGGCCAGAAAAATCCGCAATGCAAAATCCTCATAGCCGTCCTCTGACCGCTGAAATGCCCTCCATACGGCGAAGAGTGACATTGCTCCAGGATTTCTTTTGCTTCAGCACCTGAAACACACCTACGAATAATACCATCAGAGCATTGCTTATACATAAACGGCTCATCCCAAAAGAAAAATTTCGCATCATGCTTAAACTTTTTCTTCTGCCTCCAATCCATATCAATAGGGGTGACTCCCTTTACTAAAAAGTTGGCAATATCAACATACCAAGGGACATCCCTGACTACCTTTACCTGAACAGCAAAAAGCTGCTCATCTGGAAAAGAATCGGAAATGGCAGATTGCTCCAGCAAAAATGATGATGGATCAAGACGAGATAAATGATCTGCAACGACATTCTCTGATCCCTTCTTGTCCTTTATCTCCAAGTCAAATTCCTGCAATAGTAAAATCCAACGAATTAGTCTAGGCTTTGCATCTTTCTTAGACATTAAATACCTTATTGCTGCATGATCCGTGAACACCGTGACTTTGGATCCAACCAAATATGGCCGGAATTTCTCAAAAGCAAACACAACAGCTAACAACTCCTTTTCAGTAGTTGTGTAGTTGACCTGTGCTTCATTTAAAACCTTGCTTGCATAATATATAGGATGAATAAATTTGCCCTGCTTTTGCCCCAACATCGCACCTACCGCAGCATCACTCGCATCACACATTACATCGAAGGGTACATTCCAATTAGGCGCGCAGAGAATGGGTGCTGAGATTAAAGCAACCTTCAACGTTTCAAAAGCCTTCCTACAATCTGCATTAAAGTCAAAAACATGATCAGTGCACAATAAGTTACAAAGAGGTTTACTGATTTTGGAAAAATCCTTTATGAATCTCCTATAAAATCCAGCATGTCCTAAGAAACTTCGAATTCCCTTCACTGAATTCGGTGGCTCTAGCCTTTCAATAACCTCAACTTTCGCTCTATCAACTTCTAGACCATTTTTAGAAATTTTATGGCCTAACACTATGCCTTCCTTCACCATGAAGTGGCATTTTTCCCAATTAAGAACTAAATGGGTATCCTCACTTCTTTTTAACACCTTACCTAAATTATCTAAACAACTCTGAAAAGACCCTCCAAAAACTGAAAAATCGTCCATAAAGACCTCAACAGTGGACTCAATCATATCAGAAAAAATTGCTAACATACACCGCTGAAATGTTGCTGGAGCATTGCAAAGGCCAAAGGGCATTCTCCTAAAAGCGAACGTCCCATAAGGGCAAGTGAAAGTGGTTTTTTCCTGATCCTCAGGAGCAATAGTAATCTGGTTATACCCAGAATAACCATTCAAGAAACAGTAATAGGCCTGACCAGCCAACCGATCCAACATCTGGTCGATAAATGGTAGAGGGAAATGATCCTTTCGGGTGGCTTTATTAAGCCTTCTGTAATCCATGCAAACCCTCCAACCAGTTACTGTCCTTGTGGGGATCAACTCATTATCTTTATTGCTCACCACAGTGACACCTCCTTTCTTAGGAACACATTGGACAGCGCTTACCCAATTGCTATCGGCAATTGAATAAATGATCCCAGCATCCAACCATTTAATTACCTCCTTTTTAACAACCTCTTTCATTGCAGGGTTAAATCTTCTTTGTTGCTCAATACTCCTAAAGGATCCCTCCTCTAGAGTGATTTTATGCATACAAAAAGATGGGCTAATTCCCTGAATATCAGCCAATGTCCAACCTATAGCTTTGCGGTATTGTTGCAGCAATTTTATTAAGGCCTCCTCATGCTCCGACATTAAATCTGATGTAACAATAATGGGCAACGTCTCACTTTCCCCAAGATACACATACTTTAGATGATCCGGTAAAGGTTTCAAATCTAAAGTGGGTGCCTCAATTAGGGATGGCTTAATTGGGGGAGCCTTTCTTTGATCCAAATCTAAAGACTCAAAAACATCCTCACACCTAAACAATTCTTTTTCATTTTTTTTATCTAAAGAACTGTTATAGACTCAAAAACACCCATAATAAAAATGTTGGGCTTTATCGGAATTATGCTGAAGCAAAATAAATGACAGAACAACGAGTAAACAAATAGACAGATAGATTAAAGACAGGCGCTGGTTAGGCTTTAGTGATTGTTATAGAATATGCTCTAGAAATATTATTGATCATGCATTTCCCGCAGTATTATTAGCGGATTCCTCCCGAAACTCCGAATCTTTTGGGATGTGTTTCAACCCCAATGAAGTGCGACTGATCAGGCACTAGGCAACTGGCTATCCCTAGCTCAGTCACTGGCGTACACCAATACACAATGATCGTAGTGTGGAGAATTGTCACACACTCTCTAAATCATCCCTGGAACTAGAGAGAGCTATTCACACCGGCTGGCCAGGCGGGCATAAAATAAGAATAAGCACAACAATTAACCAAAATGCAGTAGTCAATTTATTACTAGAGATGAAGCACAGTAATCACATTATTCCTAACCAACACCTTAAGCTACTTAGTTCATAATAAGCATAGGAATACAAATTACAAGGATGGAATGACTTTGACTTTGACGGCTACTTCCTTTTATAGAAGGATGGGAGGCTTGAATTAGGTCAACTAGGACACGTGTAAGGCTCTCCTTGATCCTTTATCACGAAAATAACTCAACAGAAGTCGGTTCATGAAGTTGGCTAACGAGCTGTGATGTGGCAGTTTCTGCTCCCAGTTTTGCTGCAGCATAGAATTTGCTCCCTCCAGTCGCTCAGCGGCATAATCTGCATAAAGTGATTTCCAAAGCTTTCATTCTTCCAAATGGGTTAAATCATGTAATATCTCTCTAAAACCAACCCTAATAAGCATAAAAGACACACAAATCCTTATATAAATGAGGCCTAAATAACTACCTTTTGGGCAGTTATCACACATCTCAAGTACGCGCGCCCATGGCCCCGCCGCCTCCTCGTAATCCGCTGTCGCCTCCGCCACCACCGCAATAGTTGTATTTTTTTTCTTTCTTTTTGCTTCTATTTTTGTAATGTGCCAAATTATCAATGTAAAATTTATCTCCGCATTCATGAAAATAACTTTTGTTTTAATTTTATTCGCATTCCCTATATGCCTTAAAATAATGCCTTCGTCACTTAAATTCTTTGCGTTAGATCAACAGTTTTGCCTCGCGCATCCCATTTTCTTAGTTTCTTTTCTTTTGCCGCATTAGTTTAGTAGGATTTCCCTTTGCTTTTATTTCCTCGTTGCCTTAGGAAAATTTCCGTAAGTTTAGTGTTTTAGGCCCTGTCGCATCTCAGCCTTCCTCTCCATGCTCCATCGCACACCAAAGTAAGTTTGGGGGACAATTGGGACATTGTCCAATTTTAGTTGGGGGTGCAGTAGTTAGCACAAGTGTAATACCAAGCATATGCGCTCCTTTGATTTAGATGCGTTAGTAGCCAGGGGCATTCATGTCAGTCATAGTTTGCCAGTGTGCGAAGGCATATTTGCATTCCACGAGTGTTTAGGACAGTAAAAAAATGTAATGTCCGTAGTTGGATAACTTCCATCACAAATGTGGGTAAGCCAAAATGAAAGCATGTGTTTTGATGTCGATAACTAATGCTTTCTACTTTAAAAAAAAAAAAAAAAAAAGGAAATGGGATGTAGAAGTCCAAGACTGTTGACCTAAGTCATTTTCACAGAGTTGGTAGTAGGCATTGCTTGGGGACAAACAAAGTTTAAGTTTGGGGGTTTGATAACTTACAAAAAGCAAGTTATTTCTCCCTTAGAATTAAACTAAATAAGGATGAAAAGAGCATAGTTGTGCTAATCTAGCGCATAAGAATAAGGGAATTGCGATAGTTTTCTGCGGAAGGCAATATTTATAGATGCGGAAGAAAATTATATGTTTTTAAGGTGCTAACGCATGAAATGTATAGTTGTTTTGTTGCCCAAGTTTTCTGCAGCGCAAGCGCAGATCCCAGAGCATTCGTATGAGGAAAGCTGGATGAAAGGATCGCGCTGACGTATGACTGATTTGCTAGCGAAAGATAACTGGGGCACACATGCCAATTTCTTGAAGAAGTCATCCTCCTCAGCCTATAAGAAACATCTACCTGCCCAAGAAAAATAGGGAGAGTAGGAGAAGGCGAGACCAGAGAGCAAAGAGAAAGAAATTAGAAGAAAGGATACCATCGCAGGGTAGACGTATTATTGCACTAGGATGTATTGCTTGGTGCATTTCTGTCTCAGCATGAGCTAATTTACTTTTATCAAGGCTTAGCGTAGGCACCCATGCGGAGATAAGTTTACTTTGTATGCGTACACTTTGATTGAATGAGAAATTAATGCTTTCTACTTAGATGTGATAATGTTTTCATTACTAACTCCCGCCTGGCCAGTCGGATGCAGTAGCAGCATGATAAATCCCTGACAGATAACGCATGTGGAATTATCTAAGTGGAACAAGCTAGTGCATTGCATGTAGTCTTGGTAGTATTAAAATAAATTCTGCTGCAATAAGATAATGTATGAATGAGTTTAGACTGTTTTAGGACCAACACAGTCACTTGCAAGTTGTTAGAGAACTGGACCAACCATGAGCTAATTAAACAAAACAGTTGTTAGTTCTACGCCAAATGCATGAGTAGTACCGGAAGGGAATCTTATGATTATTTCTCACTTAGGCATTAATGGATCAATTAGTCAAAGTATGCGCTACAAGATTACTTATAAACGCATGCGGTCGCCGCAACAAAAGCCTTGATAGCCTTGTCATATGATATTTTCCTTAAATTTCATCGCATATTTTATGTTTACTGCACTGTTTTATCAACCAACTCCAAACAACATCTTTTTCAATTGCTATGATACCATGCGTACAAGAGTTTAGTCAGCAAGTTATTAAAACTCTTTAACCTTCCTTCCCTGTGGATTCGACCTTAGAACTCTATAGGTACTACTTGATTGTGTTAATTTATACTCGGGTTAACAAAAATCAACGACAAATTCCGTATTAATTAATTGACCTTCTGTCAAGCGATCACCTATTATTTTAGGGAGACCATTATTTTCCACAGGGCGAGCTATAATTGATATTGAGCGCAGGGAGCTTATCATCAGAGTCCAACATGAGAGAGAAATCCTTAAAGCATTTGAGAACCCTTAGAGCACACCTGAGAAATTAGACCACCATGATGCCTATTTGGTCAACATGTCGAGCTAATGACATTAAACAAGCGCTTATGGGAGGCAACCCAAGTCCTTTGTTTTCTGTTTTTGTTTTTGGTTTGTTTTTCTTTTTGTAGGTCCTTGGTTCCAGTTTCTCTTGACTTGTAAGCATCCATGAGAAGGTCATCATCATTCTAGGGCAGTATTGTTCACTCATTTCATTCTTTTATTGTTCTCATGCTTGATAATGCTTTATTTTTTTTATACATTGAGGACAATGCATGCATTAAGTTTGGGGGTGGAATGCTTTGCTTGTTGTGCCCTTGAGCATCTGAGTTCGGGCTAAATTTTTTAGCTTTCTTTGAATCTAGCCTATGGTTGTTTTGTGGATGTTATTTTTGCATGACTATGAATCTCTTTATTTTATATATTTATGTAGGTGAATGAAACGATACCTTACCCACGCATGCAAAAGGATCAAAGGTGACAACTCAACTACATGATGACTATAATCGTGAACCCTTGGTGAATTTTGTATTTTGTGAATTAATATATGTTATTAGAAATTACATTCATTGAATACTTTACCTTGTATCATTTGGATAACTTCTTTATTCTAGGAAACTATTGAATATTTTATTTTGTAATGTAAATTGATTTATGAAATTTCAATTATGAATGGAAGTTATGGTATTTGATGTGTTATGAATTATTTATTGTTTGTGGATTTATTAGCTAAAAATGAGCCCTTCGAAGTAAATTTTATTAAAATTTAATTAATTTAAATGAATATTAATAGGAATTAATTTTCTAGCATAAAACAATTATTGTTGAAAAAAAAAGTTATATCTTTTATAGTCATGATCAAAAGCTATAAAAAAGTTTACATAGCAAAAAAGAAATGCTATCAAAAGGTTATTATAATAATTATAGTAATTAGAAAACACTAAATAACTTTCTTATCGCATAATATTAAAACTATAAATACTATATTATAGCATTAAAAAAGTGTTATTATGTGTTAAAGATAGCACAATATATTTTGCTATGTAAACATATTATAGCTTTAATAAAAAACGTTATAAAAAGTTTTCATAGCAATGTATATAAATTATTCCTTCCTACTCTATCATAGCATTCATTATAGCTATACAAAAACGTTATAAAAAGTCCCAGACTTTTAATAACATGGGCCGTCACGACTTTCGAAAAAAGCTATAATAGGTCTTTTATAGCTTTTTTTTTTTTTTTGTTAGCTATTATATCTGTTATTTCTTGTAGTAGGCAAATGTTCGAATGTTTGAATTTTCTCTCTCACATTATTGTACTAACGAAAAAGTTTAGATCTTATTTTGATCTTATCTTAACATTCGTTTTATATATTTTATTTTGATCTTTATGCTGGCTGTCTTTTAAAATTTTGTGATGGTCGTCCATGAACTTGACGGGTAGATTTTATATATTGAGATGGTTAAAATTTTGAAAATGCTAAGAGAATTTAAATCTAAAAAAATATGCTTACACGTCGGTGCTTCTAGGAAGGAAACGCCAATAGCGGTTGTCATTGCCCCATGTAATGTTGAATGCTCTTGGATAAATTATGGTTCTGCCGCCCTATAAAATTTCAATCATATATATATGGACATTAATACCATTATATTGTATATATACCATGGAATAATCATAAAAGTTACTTTATTGGTAATTCACATGAACATAGTTTAACTGACATAAAATTTGTGTCGGGATCCAGAGGTCAGAGGTTCAATCCCCCACCCTACATGTTTAAGTACTTAAGTGAATTATGGTTTATTTTATTGGTATATATAAGCCAACTTTTCTAGTTTTGGAAGATATGTTGTTTATCTTGGATTAATGAATGAAAATTGTGTGATCAGAGTGTTCTCCTCTCTCCCCCTTTGCGAGCTTCAATGAATCAAGAGTTTCAACCCTTTGCAATTCATGGATTTGGCTGCAGTCTAAACACAAACAAGTTAGATTAATCATCAAATTTGTGGATTGTTTCGAGTCTTGAGTAAGGAACTAGTTCTCCTTGCAAATTGCTCCATCAATCAAAAGCAACATTTTAGTGATGATGATTAATTATCATGTGTGTGCGCTTGGGATTATATAATAACCAAAGATGTCCAAGGCCAACCATTCAAGGAAGTTCGTATCACATCTCTATTATATCAACCGATGTTAAAACTAAAACAAAATAGATAAGCATACTTTAAAGTTTATGTCCGTAATTAAGAATTTGAAAGGTCAGAGATTTAGTTAACACAATAATTATGGGATAAGAATATGAAATCTAATAGAAAATCTACTCGGTAAAGAGGAAAATTGAAAAATGACTCGTAGTAACAAAATTACATATTCAGGCTCATTACCTTGATAGTTTCAATGGCTATTGGATCTGCATGATGATGGGGTTGGTAAAATTTGGCCATTCAGCTAAATAGGAAGACAAATTAAAGTTTTCCAAACTGATCTCTCTCTCTCTTAGTGATGATAGTTTGGGAAAGAGATTGTGTATATTGATGCTTTTATATATGAAGAAAAGAGTAATTAAGGCTCCAATAATGTAGAAAGAATATATGCCAACATGAGAGAAGTGGGTCTTCCATAAGCAAACAGTATAATATACCAAAATAATTTGTACTCATCAAATTTGTGTCACACATATGGAACCAGATTCTTCATAATATTTTAAATTTTTATAAGCATTTTGACGGAAAATGATTCTTCATAATATTTAAATTCCAATAAAGTGAATTAGTTCTCTCCCTCAGATTCTTCATAATATTTTAATTCCAATAAAGTGAATTGCTTGACAGTGCGTTTGTGGGTGTGTGGCCATATTTGTATATTTTCACTTCAACTTTTATTCGAATTAACTTTATAAAGGATGGCCTTTCTTGTAGAGTGTTTCGTTGTTCAATTTTTATAAGCATTTTGATGGAGTAGAAAGTAGCAAAGAGAAACTTGCGAATCTTAAACCTAATGATATTTAGTCTAGTAAGTCAATAGGTATGTACGTAGCAAGGAATCACATGATTGTAATCTTACTGCACTATTGTTGTACCACTTATTTTTGGAGAAGGACGTGTTGGTAGCAGTGGAATAGTGAAAGTAAATGGTAGTGATCAGTGATACCACCTAAAATGTGTTATCTTTAAGCTTCATTTAGTGCTAGTTTCTTTACTTATTCCCGTTCTTATTTGTCTTTAAAGCTATCCATAGCATTATAGAAGATTATCGGGACTAAAAAGAAGTTAATTATACACAAATTTAGCAACCAAATCAAGAAGAGATGAAATTCTCAAGCCAAAAATCCCAAAGGATCGGAATAGCATCGAGATGCTACTATAGCATCGAGATGCTAAAAAAATACATAAATCAAGTCAATTGTCCTGCACACAAGTAGCTAGCATCTCAATGCTACAATTAACATGTCAATGCTATGCTCAATGCTATACAATGTCATGTTTGATGTTGCAAACACATGTTTTCTTGTCTTTATGTCCGTAGCATCAAGACGCTAGATGCTACCCTATTTTTTCATATTTGTTTTAGGTTTTTATTTGGACCTATATATGTATATCTTTCTATCCTTATTATGGAGACCTTATGCATGGTTTTAGACTTTCTTTAGCACTTAGAGAGTTGTTCTTTTGTAATTTTTCATTGAGTTTTTGTAAGATCCTATGTCGATTTTTAGTCGATCATCTTCATGAAGATGAGCGGCTAAATTCTACATTTATGATTCTAAGGGTCGATTTGAGTCTAATAAGACCGTGAGACTTCAAACTGACTCAATTGTAATTTCTTTTATATATTCAAGTGTTATTTATTTCTTGTTTATATTTTATGAGCATTCAATATTGAATTGAATTGACACCTCAATTATTATGGATTGTTCTATGGCTAAGCATGATTTTATGATTCGTAATTGTCATGAATTAGTTAACTAATTGTCATGAATGGATTGGTTGATGACTAACATGATATCAAAGCAGAAAATCCTATATTTAAACTTTATAAAGTTATTTTCTCTCTAATTAATATTGATTTTCGATTGTTGGATTGTCTACAAATAATATTATTTCCAACTCACAAGTGAGAATGAGTGTTAAATTATAAATATAATTAAATTTACCAATAAACATTCAAATTGTGCCCAGAAAGAATAGCAAATGCATGATCACAAATGCATGATCACATAGAGATTTCATCCAGATTCAAAACAAGATAATGAGAAGATTTAGAATAATGCAACGCCAAAAAAAAAATGATCTCCATCAAATTACTTGTTATTTTATATTGTTAATAGGATTAATCTGAAAAAAAATATATAAAAAGTAGTAAAAAAAACAGTAGAACAAAATAATAGAGAACACTTAAACTATGAAGCTTCTTAACTAGTCCAGATAAATTTCTAGACTCTTTCAAGATTTTTTTTTTTTTTTTGAAAAAAAAATTTGAAAACTATTGTTTTACAAAATTTAAATTTTGACTAGTACTTAAAACTTCTTTCTTTCAAATTTTGTAAAAAAATTTAAAAAAACAGTTTCTTAAAAATATATAAGATAAAGAATATAAGTATCACTTGCCAAAGTGAGTATAACTCAATCGTTATTGCCAAAGCACCACTTTGAATGTCGAGCAGACGGGGCCAGCACAACGTCCAACCAGAGCAAGAGTCAGGTCATCAGGGAGTAAGGAACCGAGGGCCCAATCCCCAGCCTCGACCTCGAGGTCGAGGGCGAGGCCCATGGTTGGCCTCAGCCTTGGGCCGAGGCCTGTTGGGATAAACACTATATTCAAAAAAAAAAAAAAAACACTATATTCTAACGATCAATTATCCCCTCTTTGTGTGAACCTAATAGGAAATTAGTAAAGTAGAAGCGGAAAAATTAATCATGCACAATCACAGGACACCAACACTTTTAACGTGGAAAAACCTCCCCAAGGCGAGGAGTAAAAAACCACGGACCGAAGTCAAAAGCTCCACTATAATCAATAATGGGTTACAACGAGTTCTCTCTAGATACAACTAGAGGCATACAATAAAATATATCTCAAGATATATAACAATCTCGGCAACAAACAACAAGAGAACAAATAAGAAAGATCTCACCCAAGCGGAAACCAACTATCCACTGCAATCTGACTGTAGGCAGCACCAAAAGAAATCTCCATCGTCCAGATTGAAGATCCTCGTATCAGGAACACGCTGTCAACATTTCAGCTCGACCGGACCACGGATCGACCTACAAAAGTCTGAAATACGGTACTGTACGGATGCTATTTCTTTTCCCTTTTTATTTCTAATTCTCTCTCTGTCGTCACTCTCTCGCGCGCATACATATCAAATGACCGGCGGCTACATAATTTTCTTTAAAAAAAATTTGGCCCTAATGGGCCTTGGGCCCTTTTCCACTAAAGTGAAAAACACCCAACAAGGCCGACCCCAGGCTTATGCCCAGGGCAAGCTAGGTGCTCTTGGGTCAAGCCTTTGAGGTTGCAGGAGAGTTCAGTTGGACCAGATCAGATCTCGAATCGTCCGAGAATGGAGGAAAAACCCTACCAAGCTGACTCAGGTATAAATATCATTCTTCACATCTGGAGAAGGGTTCAAAACCTTGATTCTTGACACTCTTTACTTCCTATTTGCTGACTTAAGCATTGGAGTAGGTGTGGCAAGCACCACACCGTTGTGCAGTTTCTGCTGGTTTTGTAGGTCACGTCTTCCCCAACCTCTACAAATTCATGTCACGTGAAGGTCAAGTCAGTCTTCTGTTCAGATTTTGGCATCAACATATACTTCGATCAAGAAGTCTAAGGTTCAAATTTCCACTCTTAATTGTTGAGCCGCATTATATATATATATATATATATATATATATATATAATCATTCAATGAATTAAAAAAAAACAAGGATTTGCTTTCTACTACTTCGAAGGAATCGTCAAATAGTTTAATTTAGGGAAAAATACACTTTTGGTCCCTGAGGTTTGGGTTAAGTTACATTTGGTCCCTGAGTTTTCAAACTCAACAAAAACACCCCCGAGGTTTGAGAAAAAAAGCACTTTGGTCCCTACAGTCTATTTTTCTGTTAAATTCTAACGGTTGCTGACGTGGCACTATTATTTTAATAAAAAAATTATTTTTTAATTTTTTAAATAAAAAATACTAAAATATTAAAATATTATTATTTTATCTTTTTCTTTCTAATTTTTTATCCCTCTCTCTTTTCTTCTTCCTCTTCTTCTCCAACATCTTCTTCTCCAACTCCAGTGGCCGGCAGCCACCACCGTTCGCCGGCCGGCAGAAGCCGGCCCCTGGCGAGATTTTTTTTCTTTCTCCGGTTTCGCCCTAGTGGGCCCCACTCTCCAGTTCAATGCTCGTGGCAATAGCAACAATAACAATGGCAATAGCAGCCCCACTCTCCAGTTTTTTTTTGTTTTATAATTCCTCTCCAAATTTGCAAATTATTTATATATATATAAAATAAAAGAAAGTTGAATTTTGGATTTGGATATCTTTTGCCTTCTGGGTCTCCGTGGAATTTTCATTTCAGTACTCTCACAGAAACCGTGCGTGTATGTTTCTGTTCTTTTTTTTTTCTTTCTTGTCTGAATTTGCTCGGAAGCTTCCTAAAAACAAACCTAATCAATTCCACCCAACCTTTTCTTTCAACCCCAGATTTTCAATCTCTGCTTCTCCTTCTGCTTCGATTTCAATGGGTTTCTGATATTACCCATTTCCCTCAGTTTCATGGATTGATCATACAAGGATAAATCCCTTCAGAATCCATGGTTTCCAGGTCATACTCCAATTTACTCGAACTCGCCACCGGAGAATCGCCTTCCTTCGGCCGTATGAACCGCCAAATCCTGCGGATTATGACCGTCGCCGGCTTAATCTCCGACATCGACGACGACCCAACGGAGAGCGTCTCCTCGGAGCCCTCGTCCTCCTCCGCCCCTCGCGACCGAATTATCATTGTCGCCAATGAGCTCCCCATCAGAGCCCACCGAAAATCCCTGAAACCTTTTCGCACCGGCGATGGGAGTAGGGAGAAATTCTCCTCCCTCTCCCTCTTCTTTATTAAAAAAAAAAAGAAAAGGGGAAGAAATGGAAGAGAAGAGAGAAGAAGAGAGAGAAAGAAAAAAAAATCTTGCCGAAGGCCGGCAGCTGCCGGCCGGCGAACGGCTGGAGAAGAAGAGGAAGAAGAAAAGAGAGAGGGGTAAAGAATTAAAAAAAAGATAAAATAATAATATTTTAATGTTTTAATATTTTTTATTTAAAAAATTAAAAAATAATTTTTTTATTAAAATAATAGTGACACGTCAGCAACTGTTAGGATTTAACATAAAAATAGACGACAGGGACCAAAGTGCTCCTCATCTCAAACCTCAGGGGTATTTTTGTTGAGTTTGAAAACTCAGAGACCAAACTGTAACTTAACTCAAACTTCAGGGACCAAAAATGTACTTTTTCCTTTAATTTATAATTCTATGTGGAAATTTCGGTCGTGCTTTAAGTCTGACTTGAATTAAAGTCTAAAGAATCTACCTCTTATGTACTAAAAAAAACATTGAATATATCTTTTGATTATATGCGTCAGCATCTCATTCTCAAAGAAATAACTTTAAGTCGGTAGTTTTGGGGTTAGCTGTAGGGAGGAACGTGTAATAAAGGTGAGAAGATGCCACTTTAGTGTAAATTATTTCATGAACTTGCGACAATGTCGTGGATCTTTAAAATTATTAGATGTAGATCTTCAAATTTATCGATTCTTAATAATTGCTGGATACAAAATTGAGGTATTGTTTTTACAACTACTTTCTCTTACATCTAATAGTGAAAAACTATCAATCTTATTGTGATAGCCTCATATAATAATTTCTTCCACTTTAGAGTTCAATAGTGTTAGGGTATGACATTTTTTCTAATTCAAAGGTGGGGACTTCGAACCTCCGACCTCTTTGTAAAGGCTCCTATTTTATTCCAATTGAACTATGTTGAATTTGAGCATAAAGCAAAAACATTTTAAATCAAACATTATTTGGATGCATTTCTTATATCCAACTTGAAAGATCATTGTATAGGGGCCGAGCAAAGAAGGAATACCAAGTCTCTTGGTTCATTTTAGACTAAAAGAGAGTATAAATACTATTTTGATCTATTTTGTCTCAGTATTTTCTAATCATCGATTTTGGTCCTTGCTTTTAAAAAATTACCATTTTGGTCCTTTTATATTCTTTTTCATGCCTTTTTTTAATCAAAATTTTAACACAAGATTACACTTCATAAATTTCTTGGGATATGACCATAAATTTGTATGAGTTTCTATGTGTATAAAATTTGTATTGGAATTTTTTTAATAGAGATGCAAATGGTTACTTTTTAAACCTATATGGACTAAAATGAATAAAAGTTGAAAGTATAGAAATCCAAATAAAATTTTGATAGTATAGAGACCAAAATGAACCAAAATTGAAAGTATATTGATCAAATTAGTATTTAAAAAATTAAAAAAAAATTGAGATTTTAAACGTTCTCTCTCTAATTTGCTATCAGGCTAAAGTTTTAGAATAATTAAAAGATTATACAAATAAAAATTTAGGAACAAGATTCTAACTACTTATTTCCATTAAAGTTGGAGATTGGGTCGGTTGCATATATAATAAAATGGACCAAAATATTGGTAAAAATAGCAGCTCGCAAAAAGAATTGCAAAAATGACAAAATATTTTCTTCAGACTATCTAAATTACTAAAATACTCTTCTTACTACATTTTGTCTGGGATTATCAGTGATAGAAATCTTTCTTTCTATCAGTGATAGAAACCTATCACTAATGAAATCTATTAGTGATAGAAAGATAGATTTCTATTGTGACGCCCGAGGTTAAGAGGGATACATGAATGAACCGAGATCACACATCCGAATAAGAGGGATCCCGAGGACATGAAAACGGTCAAGATAAAGCTTAAAAGAATGGATAGATATTACCTATACCAACAAGGTGCACCTTCCTTTTCGGTGGCTCAATCATAGGAACTTTGAAGTTAAGTGTGCTTGGCTTGGAGAAGTTTTATGTTGGGTGACCGACCTTCTGGGAATTTTCCTAGGAAGCATGTGAGTGAGGACAAAGCATGCTAAAAGGACCCTGAGTTGGTTTGCAGGGACAATCTTCACTCTTAGAAGCAATTTCAGATAAGTATGGTGACATCGCCAGGTCGCAAAGGAAATGTCGAGGTCGTCAGGTGTCGAATTCGGATTCGAATCCTTGGATTGGGGCGTTACAGATGGTATCAGAGCAGAACCTCTCCCAGTAGAATTGTTGGGATTGGTGCCTAAAACTCGTAGATAGTGAATGTTAAACAAAATTATATACTTGTCCGATAAAGGCGTTATCGAGATTCATTCAGTAAAGTCATTACTGAATAAATAAATTGCACATTAGATAACCCAAATCCAATAAACTAAAATCCATGACTAAAGTGGCGACCCACTTTGTAGATAGTACAGACGATGTGATCCTAAATCATCCATGTAGGGACATGCGAGTGAGGGCGTCCTATGCAATGAGTTTGCATAAGACCAGGATCGAGAAATAAGTTACTCTCGCTTTCTAACACCATTTACTGACGAGATTGACTATTTCATGTGATGGCCTAGGTAACTCGATCTTAATCCTGAGCTAACTATGAACTCCTGTTTATTCGGACTTATCCTTAAATATGCATAGGTGAGAGTGGCTCAGTATTGCCGACTCAATAAGCCTCCCATTTCAGGGATAGGAACGGTTAGATAGTTGGGGACATAGTACTGCAAGAATGAATTCACTCCTACCCGAATTAGGGATAGTAGAGAGGTTGTTCTCTTAAGTGTTGACTTCGGGGCTTGAACAAAGGGATCCCGCCCTCTCATTGGCCCAAGAGGGACTCGGTTTATTGGTTGGACCATAAACCAATTGTTCATTAGAGGATCAGTGGGACTTAAGGAACTAGAAGTACTATAGGGGTAAAACGGACTTTTTGACCTAGCTATAACTACAAACAACCAGTGAAGGATCAACTTACCAAACATGGTTAAATCAAGTGGACGAAAATATATCTATAGTGAGGGGGTGCAACTACCAGGCTATAGTGGAGTGTCCCGGTAGTTAACGAATTTTGGTTAAGCTTGGTTAATGAGATTAGTCGGTTAGCCTCGAATCGTTGGAGCCCATGATCTATAGGTCCATTAGGTCTCCCTACTAGCTCATATCGGAATAAAGCCTAGAACAATAAGATAGGATTCTTTGAATTATTCAAAATCGGGAAAAAGGGTATTTTCATAAATTGTGTTTGACACAATATTTAATTATGAAAATGAGAGATTATGTATTTAAAAGTGTTTTAAATACTATATATGAATTAGGAATCATATATAATTAGATTGCACAAGGTGACAATGATTAATTGGATTAATCATATCAAATTAATTAGGAAGTGTTTCTAATTAATTAACAAGAAATTAATTTCAATTTAGAATTGAAATTGGGGTTAATTTGCAAGCTTGAAATAAGATTTCAAACTGAAGTTAGTGGTTTTAGTTGGATTCCCACTCTGTTGGGTTTTATGCCCTAAAACTCGTAGATAGTAAATGAAACAAACTAATCGATCTCAATACAGTGTTATTTAAGTAATTAAGTAATTTGGTTATTGAATAATCGAGTTTGCATTAATAAACCCTAAATCCAATAAACTAACATCCAATGTTATTTAAATGAAACTTGGACTAGTATGTGGGGACATACGGGGATCGGTGTCCAAGTAACAATCTAAAAGGTCTATAGTATAGGGATAAGGTTAGGTACCTTATCCTAGTGACACTATGTGACATGACCCACCTTATATTTGATACAGATGCAATGATCCAAAACATCCATGTAGGAGACATGTGGGTGGGGGTATCCTATGCAATGAGTTTGCATAAGATCGGACCGCGAAATATTAACCACTAGATGTAACGTCGTTAACTAGTTTAGGTTTCTATTTCAATAGGATGACCTAGGTAACTCAATCTCAATCTTGTGTCTGTTATGAACCCCTTTCAGGAGGGATTGTCCTTAGATTTGTATGGGTGAGAGTGGCCAGTTCGCCGACTCAATAATCCTACCATTTCAGGGACAAGACCGAATGGGGGCTGGGAACATAATAGTACAAGATGGAATTCACTCCTTCCCCTATTGGGATATAAATTCAAATGTTACAACTTCCAAAATGATGCCAACCACTTTAGTTATAAAAAAACATCAATATCATATTTACATGCAAAAATGATGTAATCTAAATAAGACTGTTGACAGATCTCGACCTCGATAGGCTTGTCGGGAACTCAAATGCTACTTAGTTAAAAACATTTGGAAAAGAGTGAGTTAAAAAGCCCAATGAGTGGTAAAAGTTTATAAGAAAATAAATTTAAAGAGACTAATATCATAGACAACCAAAGGTAATTAACAAGAATTTAAAATAAGCTTTTGAAAGAAACCTTGAAACACTTGTAACTTCTATTGCAAGTACACAAAGTTAAAGTATTTTATACCATGAGAATCTTTTAACGTAAACTTTAACACACATTTGTGTGGCTAGGAAATCTGTCACTAAACATGTACCCGAAAACTGGTCGTACTAGCGCAGAGTAGTCTCAATACGCATAGCAGAGCAAAACTAGTCATACTATGCATAGGCCGAATCCCTATGCATAGCAGAGCCACTGGTCATACTATGGATCAAGTAATCTCAAGATACATAGCAGAGCAAATCCTGGTCATACTATGTACTGAGTAATCTCAAAGTACATAGCAGAGAAAATCCTGCTCATACTCTATACCGAGTAATCTCAAGGTACATAGCAGAGCAACTAGTCATACGCGCGCAGAGCAACCCTCAAAGGGCAAAACATGCTGACACACGGCCCCAAAGCCTATATGTGCACCGAAGTGGGTCCCAAAGACCTCATATATCATAACTACACTACGGAAACACATTCACGTAAGTGTATCGGGAAATCATTGTGAGTAAATCATCCAGCGGTTTGAAAAACAATTGTATCTCGTAAACTAAGTTCACAAACCACGCAAAAGCCATAACATTTCAAATCAAGTTCACATAACTGAAAATCATAACCCAATGATCATTTTCGTAATTGATTTTGCCATATACAAGGTTTGGCTTATATAGATCAGAAAATCCATGTATTCAGCTAAAATCGTGATTCAAGCATCCTTAAGTCACTTTAAAAACTCCCAATATTTGGATTTACCTCATATAACTTGAACATTTGCCATTAAGCTAAAATCAAAAGATTTGCATAAACTCACCCTTCATAAACACATAATAACGGAGTAAATTGAGATAGTTAAGGTCATACACAAATAAAAATCTTTTGTGATCTCATGGTACTAATTTACAATTTCATTTGGACAACATAAACTATTTCATACAATTTCAAATTCGTTTAACAAATAGTAAATCAATTCATTGAATAAGCATAAATTTGTTGAACCTCCATAATTGTGAATTATCCAAATTTTTCATAGAATAATTCATTTCGAAATTCACCAATTAGTAAAATAATAAAAAACTTGGTAAAAATAACCACTCACAATACTCTTGGTGCGGAAATTTCAACTTGGACCTACTCCAATTCGCTTGACCTAGAGCATTAATAAAATTAATCATATCCTTAATTATTTTCACAAAGAGGAAGTAAACATAGGAAATCCTTTTTGAATATAGTATAGCCCAACTTTTCATTCTTGCATAATGTCTATGATTACACTCAAATTCCAATTTACTTCTCTTCTCTTATATTAAAACCCAATGCGACTTTGTACCTTCACTCAATTAAATCTTCTTGATGACTCACCTACAAAATTGTACTTTGTCCCACAACTTGCCATATTTTCTTATCATGGATTATTTTATTTTATTTTTCCACTATTCATCTTCTTCTTCCTCTGCCCACAAACATTTCTTTTCTTCATCTTTTTCATTCTCCCACTCTAGCTTGGTTCTTTTCTTCCGTAATTTCATACTTATTACAATGCTAAAGAGAAACTTAAAAGAATAATAAGCTTACCGATTTATATCTTTGCCCTCAAATTCTTAGTCTCCTCTTCCTCCTTGTTCCTTCATCCTATTCCAAGTCATCTTTATGCAAAACACAATAAACAAGAACTCATAGAACTTTTGAGCTTAAAGAAACAAAATACTCACATTAAAAGTGTCCAACCTTATGTATTTTCCTAAATCTCTCAAACTTTAAAGAGAAAGAGCTTACCGGCTTGAAATCGAGTTTACGGACATCTCCAATCTACTTTGGACCTTTCCCACGACATTTTTTTTGGTTTTCCAACATTACCGCCACTTTCCAACGAGATTCCGATGATTTCCAGTGAGCCGATGACTTCTAACGACTACTCCATCTTCAAAGTGTCTCATTCCCTCTCTCCCTCTTACTATCTCTCTTCCTTTCCCCTTTCTCTCTCTTCCACCATACTTCCCCTCTTTGCCTTCTTGCCCGTTGGGCTTTCCCTTTCCTTTTTCTTTTTTTTTTCTTTTTGTGTGGCTACCATGAAACCACATTTGTTTTTATTTCTTTTTTCTTTTTCTTTTCCCTCCAAGCTTCCATGGTAAGCTTCTTCTTTTTTATTTATTTTTATTTTCTTGTCTTCAAAAATTTCTTTTCAACATGTACAAATCTAATTTCTTCTCTTTTTTTTTTTTTTTTTTAATTACTTTCTTCACCAAGTTGTATTCCACCATTTAAAATTCTTTTTTATTTCTATTTCACTTCAAGCCTTCTCCACCATTAAAATATTTCAAAATCAAATGACTAATATATCATATGCATATCCAAATGCTAGGTGACCAAAAGTGAGTCTGACAAATTATTACCTCCTTTTAGGAATTTCGTCCTCGAAATTCAGTCAAGAAGTGCAGTTGAACTTCCTTTTTCCTTGTTCTGTTTCATAGCATTTTTTTTCCAGTCATTAGGAACAGAAGACGGTGTTACAAAATATTACCTCATTTTAAGAATTGTCCTCGAAATTCAATCACGTTGACAAGAGTATAACTGAGTGTACCAAGTCTGCAATTGCTCTTCCTCCTTAACTAGCTTTTTCCCAACATGACTTTTCATTGGATCTTTAACTAACGAAATGTTCATACTTTACAACAACTTTTCTTTCTCACATCTAGAATTTATCCAAGTCTATGACTAGTTCGAGGTATGAAATCTTTGATCGATTTTGCAACATCTTTTGTGATCTTATATGCTTATCAATTACTGTTTGCTATAATTGTTTTCCAACTTCAACACCTTGCGAACTCCCATCACAATTGTAAAGGCGATGTATTAAGTCAAAATTCACCTAAACCATGAACATTCTTGTCACAAGTAACATATCCAAATCACCTTATGCTATCTTTGGAACTTCATGTGGAATTATAACGTTACGCTTTTCCTTGATTTTAATTCAAATTGTACGATGGATTTGGTACAAGCTTGTGGAGAGTAGAAGCATGATGTAAATTCATGAATGCTAGACAGTTCCATGATAAAACCAAACAATATACTATTGGACCAATCCAGTTGAGGGTCTCTTAATGATCTTTATGTCAATAGTTCAATTTCCTTTCCCTTCAGTTCTCAACACCATATTCCGGTGATAAAATTTAAAATTGGTCTTGTCGCCAATTTTTCACTTTCGTGCTTCTTGGGTATTTACTCACCTAACTCTATTTGTAGATCTTGTGTGGATTCCAACTTTCCATCAATCAATATTGTCTTCTCTCTACAAATACTTGAGCAAATTCCCGGCCTGTCGATTTCTTCTCACCACTTTATTTCAATAAGTAGAGATTTTGTCCCTTTCGTACGATGCTTTTATTTAACACCATCTTTGTACTCAATAATAAACATCATTATAAGCAACACCCACGAGATAGTAAGGACGGTCTCATATTTCCTTGAATTGCCCCATAGTCATCTGACGTAACTTTCAAAGTCTAGATGGTTCTTTCCAACTAGTCATCTATCCACTACAACAAATTGGCTTTTAATGTCGGTCATTGACCGACATTAAAAGCTCTGTCTGACATTAAAAGTACCTTTTTAATGTCACTCAACAAGCTTTGACTGACATTAAAAGTGACTTTTAATGTCGGTCAATGCCCGACATTAAAAGTGAACTTTTTATGTCGGTCAACCACTCTTTGTCTGACATTAAAAGTCACTCTTAATGTCGGTTAGTTTTTAATGTCGGTCATTGTCCGACATTAAAAGTGTTCGACATTAAATGTGCGATATTAAATTTAAAAAAAAATTGTTGGTTGCACACGTAGCTAACCAACAATACTATTTCTTCATTTTGTAAAAATCTGTAAACAAAATAGAATTTAAACATATACACAAAAAAAAATCTCGAAAGTATTTTTACACAACTAAAACTCAACGAACATGAATTTAATTAATAAAATATAACAACGTATATAATACATGAAACTTTCCGTCCATCCACAAATCACATCCATGAACCAAATTTACAAAGAGTAAAATTACTAAACAAAATAAGTACACAACTCCTTAAATGCTCTTTCCCAAGTTCATCTTTGAGCTTCTTTTAAAGAATATCCATTTCATCATCTGCAACAGTTCTCGCTTAACAAGATGAATTCCAAACCTTATACAAATAAAAAATGTATAAGTGAAATATAATCGGCACACATCTCCAATCAAATCCTTAAACTAAAATTAAAGCTCAAGACGAACGGGTAAAGTAGAGAAGATGAATAAAAATGTTGTAGAACAATCGACACACATCATCTGCAACACTTCAACCACGATATAGATACTTTAGATTCATCAAATGCACATAGGCCAAAATTCTTAATATTTTCAATACAATGCGCTACATTCTATTTCAAGAATGGACCAGGTATATTCAAATGCAATATCAAATATAAATTTGATCCAAGAACAGGAATATATGGGTAAGGGTGGCATTTGTATTTTTAAAGGATAACCGGTCATCTTAACTAGGTACCTACCCAAGTTAGATGAGCCTATCATTAGATGGAGTGCCTGCAAGTTGAATGAAAAAAAAAAGATTACTATCACATTGGAAGAATATTAACAATAAATTAAAATAAAGTTGGCAAATGACAACACACTTAGAAAAATAAACTAATAGCTTAACTGAGAGGAACCTGTTGGCGTTATACCAGAGATAGAAACACAATAGCTTAAGTTTTCTAAAAAAAAAAATACCTGAGTCATTCTTGAGCTCTGTCTAAAACAATAGCTTTAGCAGCATCAAGAAAAAAAAAATACCTGAGTCATTTTTTAGCTCTGTATAAAACAATAGTTTTAGCAGCATCAAGCAACATCTTTCATGCATCATCTTCATATAAACAAGGATAGAAAAATAAAGTTTTAGACACATAAACACATAAAAGATCAAGAATATAATACAATTTTATGCATTAGTAACAAGTAGCAAGTAAGAAAAAGAAAAGTGTAATTTGATCAAGTCATTCACACTCCATATGCAAGTAAGAACTCATTCCTTGAATTAAAAAGTACAAAGAGTGATCACATTGACAAGTCATTAGATCAAAATGCTAACTTGCAGGTCATGTCCAAAGGAAAAACAATAAAATGCAAGACAAAAAAGGTTCTTGATCAATACAAGCTCGAGAAATCTTTCAAAACTTATTACACAAAATTAAACTTATAATCTTGATGAAACCCAAAATATTAACAAAGATATGGAACAAAAATAGACAAACCTAGAAACATTACGCCACAGACCACTAAAGCCAAACACAATATGAATGGTTGAAGCAAAATGAGAGCACCCTAGATTGCCCGCATTATCTACCTGAACTTCCGAATGGGTAGCAAAGCAATGTCAACAACCTCAAATGAAACATTCAGTTATTAATCATGTAAGCGGTTTTGATGCATTGATGCTCCATTTTGATTGTATATATTATAACTAGTGAAGAAAGCTTTCATTAGTTAAAATTAGTCATTCATAGGCACAAATGAGCATTTCTTATAGCATGAAGGTCATAGTAAGATTAAGTCTTGCACTCGCCATTCATATCAATTTATCATATTGACATATAAGCAATTTAGTTAAACTACACAAAAGGATTTAGTTTACATTACATCAATAGGATTAGTCATATCAGAAAATTGACCAGCAAGGATGATTGAAATAGTGGTTGGTACAAAGGTATATGACCCTCCAAATCCACCACCCATTTGAGGAACAAGAGAAGATGGAATCAGAACTGTCGTGCCTAAAAAGAAATTAAAGAGGAACTAAAATCAGTACATGATCACCATGGAAAACATGATAGTTAAATACAAAATGAGATCAAACAAAGAGTAATGCCCAGAAAGTCCTACATCCAAAAGGAAATTATAATAAGAATTGTTATAGGCAATTTTGGACCACCCCGATATACAAGGAGCTAACGAGGACAACCGGGGAGAAATCGGGCTGAAAGATGGACCAAGGAGGCAAAACCGGCAAGTGGGACGGGCCAAGACCGAAGGGGTCGGGTTTTTGGCCCGACCCCCTGCTCGGCCTCAGCCCGCTCGCGCGGGCCGAGTCCGTCCGATGCCGTTAGGCCCCTACCGCCTCCGTGATGTGGACTTTTCCTACCGCAAGTGTACGGGTCAAGTTATCACTACAACAAATTATACATTTGATGTCGGACGAAAAACAACGCGTTGGACTTTTAATGTTGGACAAAAAACACGGAGACTTTTAATGTCGGACGGGCGAAACGCACATTTTTTAAATGTTTTCAGGCTTTTAATGTCGGTCAAACGGTGGAATTTAAACAAAATCAATTTTATCTCTCATCCAGAAATAGTACTCAGTTGTCTTCTCTCTCCCTGAAATACCTCCACAGATCGTTTTCTTCATTTCTTTGCCCAGATCGTCTTCTTCCTCTCTCTCCTCGATTTTTAGCGGATCGTCTTCTTCCTCTCACCAGCGGCGACGCGTTCCTTCGTTGTTTTCTCTCTCACCGACGGCGTGTCTCTCTCCCCGAAAATACCTCCAACGCTACCCCTCTCTTGTTTTCTCTCTCACCGAAGACGTTTCTTCCTCTCATCGGCGACGGCACGTTGTGGATTGTCGTGAGTTTCTTCTTCTCACAGGTGGTGTGGCGTGGGTTGCTGTGGGTGTTACTTTTTTTTGTCGTGGGTGATTGTTCTTTGCTGTGGGTGGTTGTTTCGACCGTGGGTGGTGGACATTGAGGTCGTGGGTTGTGCTCGGTAGTAGATCTAAGGTCGAGGGTAGCAGATCTGAACAAATCTGAGTTAGATCTAGTTAGATTTTTCAGATTTGAGTCGTATCAACCTCGATTGCTTTGAAGGTGATTTTTTTTTAAATTTCCTTTTAATTTTTTTTTAAAAAATTTGGGCTACTTGCTTTTGACTTTCGAACAACTTGTTCAATTTTCTGCAACTGTTGTGTAAAGAGATGAGAAATTTAGGAGTTTGATACGACGAGGACCGTGGTGGTGTTGGTGTGTGTTTGGTTTATGCTCATCAGGTGTTCGATGATATGTCTCCAAAACTAGAGAGGCCAAATTATAATGGAAAATTAACATGGAATTCCCCTTTTTTTTCCTTTTATTGGCATTGTGTGTTGATGAAGAGTGAAACGTCGAGTCCAAATTGAGATGATCTTTTTATACTGATGCTTACACGCCTGTTTTGTCCCTTTGTTTTCATGTAAAATAGCTGCAGTTGTACATGCCTTACCTCGTAATCATTCCTTCAATCAATGAAACGGAGCTGGGGTTTCTGTTTTGCTTTTTGTCTTTGAAATTGGTTACAACAATGTTGTTTGTTGGAATGTTTTGGTTTCTTTTCCATTCTTCTAAGGAGTTATTATAAAAGTTTTGGGTTTTTTTTCCATTCTTCTAAGAACTAACAGTTGAGGTTTTGTGATTCTTTCTCAATATATTTGTATTTTTATATGTAAATCGTTCACGTACAGTTTTGTGTCTAAGTTTGAAACTTAGTCAAGTAATGTAGGCAACTATTTCAAATTTACAATCTTTCATATGTTACAGTTATGTGTTTTACTTCTTTGATATGTTAATTTAATTGTTCACAAATGACTGAAGCTATGATTGTACAGGTACAAATTGGATGCGGTGGATCTTTTTAGTTGTTCTTAAATTTCTGCCTATGGTATCAATACACCAGAGGTGATTTGAAAACATTTGAGTGGAGGTTAGTTGCCATTAATCATTCATAATGTATTTGAGTTAGATTGAATCAAGATGTGCATCTTATTTGCTCCTACTATTGAAATTCTTTGTTAATTTGAAGATTTTAATTAGTAATGTTATTGTCACGTATGATTGTTCTCTTATTGTCGCAGTGGTGCCATGGCCTCATTCTTTAGTGCATATTGTTCCTTGACCGTGTGTTCTGATTCTTGTTCTTCTTGCTTGTCTCTGCCTATTCTTGTTATTCATATTTTGTTTCTTTTTTTTTTTTTGGGAAAAGGATACTTTATTGAAAACCGCATGTAAGAGGCATACGGGGAGAAGTTACATAAAAGCTTTCCAATTCAAAGCTATAGAAGAAACATCATAATTCGAGAAGAGCTTTGAAGAGGAGGACCAGGTTGCGACGGAGGCGATAAGTTAACATGCTATTATAAGCACATATGATAATTATTGTACTCCTTTTTTAAATGTTTTCTTAATAGTTAGCTATCTTATCAAGCTTTAGTTGGCTGATAAACTTTCCATTGTTTATTAAAGGGCTCGACAGAGGTGGTATATACTCGTAGAAGTGATGCATTTGCTACTTTGAAGTGCTATAACAATGTTTTACTGGATGGGAAGCCAATAAAGATTGAAATGCTTTGTGATAATGCTGAAATGTCAGTTTCTACACGTATAAATGTTACTGGAGTGAATGGAAGAAGTAGGACAGTTGTTCTAACGTACGTATTCTAGTTACTTTTCTCTCTTCCTTTTTGTCCTTTTTCTTATTTAATCTTAACACCTTTATAACTAATTATTGTCATTTTCGACTTTGGCCTACATGTGGCTCTATGGATGTGTCTCTCTTCATATAAAGATATATTCTAAAACCAATATATATTACTTATTTCACTCTCAGTTTTAGTATCTTTTTTAAGATTAATTATTCATTGACTCTACTATTTTTGCCTTGAGTTTGGATATCTGGGAGCTTAAGTCAATTTTGGAGTTAATTTTGATTTGCATATTTTTGGTTCACAAATATTTTCTTGTAATTTCATTGGTTCATTTTTAATTGAATCATGTCATTTTTTACGTTTTAGTAGGATGTGAGATCGGATTAGATCTAACAGTCAAGGAGGGTGGAGATGGTACTTTGTTTGCCCAACTGATTGTGATTCAGAAGCAAACACTTCAGGGATGAGATTACATATAGGGATATGTTTGGAATAATATTAATCATGCCATATTTGTAACTATTTGACATTAATTATCATTAACAATGTTGACTAATTTAGTTTTGATGAGTTTAGCTAGCAGTTCATGATAAATTTTGGTATTTATTTCGTAAGTGTCGATTAGTTTATTGTGTTAACTTGATTTTTTTTATGATAATTGAGTTTAGTAGTTATGTTCGTAAGTTGTAAAAAGTTAGATAATATGTTTATAAGTTTTTAAAAGTTAGTTACATCTAGTTCTCGATTATTTGTGTAATTTGGTAAGGATAATTGTGACATTGTTTAAGTTTCAGTGTCACGTCTATGTGGATTATGTAAAGAAGGCTGAGAGATGCTCGCAAACAGTAGTGAAAGCTAAACTTAACAACCATGACAATCTCAAACAGTAGTGAACACACTAATAGGTGGATGTTCCTCAACCATGGCAATCTCAAACAGTAGTGAACACACTAATAGGTGGATGTTCCTATGTGGATGTTTTTTCTTGGTTGTTAACTCAATCCTCTATATTACTCGACCCTGTTTCCTTCTAGTCATTTGTGTTCATTATATTACCATGTATAGCAGACAATGGAATCATCAACAAATTATCATTCTTTCTAGTCTGAATATTCTTAATTCTCTCTCCAAATTGTTTCATTAGTCTCATCTCCTATACTCATTAAGGAGTTCATTGTTTATTTTGACAGCCAGCTAAAGAAGATTACTTGGAGTTGAAAAAAGAATTAAGTGAACTACAGGAGTATTCGAATGCAAAACTAAATTGAGTTACTCGATATCTTGGCATTCTTGCAAAGAAGACCCATAAGCTAGGTAAGACAATTAACATTGTTGCTTACTTATTTTCCATGTTGGGTTCCCTGTTTCTAGATTTAAAATCACATAAATAACCTGATGTTATGAGATTGACAGGTTATTGTTGTTGAATGCTTTTCAAATCTAGGAGAACCAATATGCAAATTTGTTTGGTTTTGGTTTACCTAGTTCAAATTCTATTTATTGTTAAAACTTCTTGTTTAAGTACAATTATTGGTGGTTTTTAAAGTGTTCTCGTATCTGAATATCATATAGAGTTGCCATCGAAACTCGGGCTAAAATCGACTCAATAATTGATGAGAAAAGATGGTTGTTTAATGACTTGTCGACAGGCAAAGGTACTCCATTTTTCTTTTTGGCTCTTTTTGGTTTTTGGTGTAAGAATTATGGAAAACATATTTGACTTCTTTACAATCCTTACTTTTTCTTTTTCTTTTTTTTTTTTTTGGGTAGTTCAATTTTATATATTAAGGTGTTTTACGTAGCTCTTGAAGTTTTTAAGGAACCCCAGTTATGGATTTTCTCTCAGCTGCAATAGGATTCATTTCCATTCCATTAGCTATGTTGGTGGTCCTTTTGCATTCACAGATTAGAGTTTCAGAAAATGAACTCTGTATGTGTATGGTGATCTTGAAATTACTCAAAACAAATTGGGTCTAGCTTGAAACTTTGCCTAGTGCTAATATGTTTGTGTTCATTTATTTGATCCAGTACGTTCACATTTGGTGAGAAATGGGGATACAATAGATTTAACGGGAAATGGAGGTGTTGTGAAGACAATTGTAAGCCTGCCAAAGTCAATGTTGATGCTCCGAAGTTGGTCATCAGCCTTCTCTCTTCTTACAAGGTACTAGTTAAGCTATGTATTTTGCTGATCTTATATTCATCAGTTGTCATCCACTGCTGCTTCTATGGGATATGGTTTACTATTTTCTGACTGTCGTGCAGATTGGTCCATCTATTCTCATTCATTGTTATACTAATATGTTGTCTTGCTTAATATATTAGGTCTACTTCATTCTGTCTGACAGCATTGATATATTTTACTGACACAAATTTTGATTGAACAATCGATTCTTGCATTTTTATTCATCTTCTCTTGCTGTTTTACAATGTTAAAAGTTTATGCATGAAGTTGCTATTCTAGTTCAGTTCCTTTTTGTTCTACAACATTTTTATTCATCTTCTCTACTTTATCCATACGTCTTGAGCTTTAATTTTAGTTTAAGGATTTGATTGGAGATGTGTGTCGATTGTATTTCACTTATACATTTTTTATTTGTATAAGGTTTGGAATTCATCTTGTTAAGCGAGAACGGTTGCAGATGATGAAATGAATATTCTTGAAGAGAAGCTCGACGATGAACTTGGGAAAGAGCATCAGGAGTTGTGTACTTATTTTAGTATTTTTACTTTTTCTTTGTAAATTTGGTTCGTGGATGTGATTTGTGGATGGACAGAAAGTTTCATGTATTATATACACTGTTATATTTTATTAATTAAATTCATGTTCGTTGAGTTTTAGTTGTTATGTCAAAATACTTTCGAGATTTTATTTTGTGTATATGTTTAAATTATATTTTGTTTACAGGTTTTTACAAAATGAAGAATTAGTATTGTTGGTTAGCTACGTATGCAACCAACAATTTTTTTTTAATTTAATATCACACATTTAATGTCGGACACTTTTAATGTCGCACATTTAATGTCGGACACTTTTAATGTCACAGCTTTTAATGTCGGGCAATGACCGACATTAAAAACTGACCGACATTAAAAGTGACTTTTAATGTCGGACAAAGAGTGGTTGACCGACATAAAAAGTTCACTTTTAATGTCGGGCATTGACCGACATTAAAAGTCACTTTTAATGTCGGTCAAAGCTTGTTGGATGACATTAAAAGGATCCTTTTAATGTCGGGCAATGACCGACATTAAAATGGTACTTTTAATGTCGGACAGAGCTTTTAATGTCGGGCAATGACCGACATTAAAAGCGACCGACATTAAAAGAGGCTTTTAATGTCGGGCATTGCCCGACATTAAACGCGACCGACATTAAAACTTTTAATGTCGGTGTTTTTAATGTCGGCCAGTGACCGACATTAAAGACTTTTAATGTCGGGCAATGCCCGACATTAAAAGCCAAATTTGTTGTAGTGTATAATATAGTGAATGTAAATTCGAATGTCGTCCTCTGGATTGGTGTCTAGCCAATTTTAATTACCGAAAATACTTTTGGCCGATTTTATTTAGGGAATCAAATTGAATGAGAATATAATTGAATCAAACACAAAACTAAAGCAAAAAGTGACAATCTAATGGGAAAAGTGGTCTTGGGGAATTGACTTCACCAATTGGGATTATGGAATAATTAATGGATTATTAACATGCAATGATTCATAAATCTTGGAAACCTAATATCACACATACCTCTCCCGAGCATACATGATTCTCCCACATGCAATTGAACCCGATATCCCTATCTAAATTCAATAAACATGCAAGGCATTAAGGATACCCTTTTTAACGATTTCTAGAATTAACTATTATCTCCCGATTTCTAGCTAAATCCTAGTTATGCACAATGATTTCTAAGCTAAATCCTCTCTCCCGAGTTAGATTTAAGCAAACACAACATTCAATTCATGGCCGGTAAATTGAAAGCACTAAGGATACAATTATGCATAAAAGAATCATTAACAATAAATCATAAAATTAATCCATAACTTGCCCAACGGCTACATCAATCCCTAAGAGTCAAAATCTAGCCAATCATACACTGCGTTACAATATGACTATTGATAGCGAGCATAGCTAGCTACTTTTACTTATTTAATTTAGCTAGTCTTTTATGATGTTTGGGCCATTTTATTGTGCTTTATTGTTTATTTTGTAGGAAATGGTTGATTGGAGCTATAATGCCATATTAGAGTTAATCGGGTGCTCGGGGCGTGAAAAGATGCAAAGGAATGAAAAGAGTAAAAGAGGAAAAAAGTCAAATTTCGGTCAGCAGCAGGCTAGCGTCGAGACGCTAGCTCTTGAGCGTCTCGACGCTCACATTCCATATCAGATTAGGCGCGTAAAGCTTACAGCGTCGAGACGCTGTGATAGGAAGCGTCCTGACGCTACCGTTTTTCCCTTATTCAGAACACGCGTATAAGAGGCAGCGTCGAGACGCTGTCTTGAGAGCGTCTCGACGCTATCGGCAGAATTTCCCTATTTAATCTTTCTTTCTTGCTACGGATTAGGGGAGGCCAATTGGTTAGGTTTTAGCCCTAATTTCGACTAGAGACCTTTTGTGGGAGCTAAAGGCAAGGCCAAGGAGCGGGAATCAAGCGAGAAGATGTGGAGATCGTGACGGGGACGTGCCGGTTTCGACGGATTCGAGTTTTCCCTTTTCTTTCCCTTAACTCTTGTAGTTTTTATGGCTTTTCTTTCAATTAGTGTTTATGGTTTAAAGACTATGAATTGCTAGTTGTTTGTCTTAGGGATTGATGTAATTGTTTAAGTTTGTTGGATTAATTTTTGGTATGAATGTGCTTTTATTCTATGCATGCAATTTTGTGTTTAATGCTTTCAATTACTTGATCACTAATTGAATGATTTAAGTGTTGAATCCAACTCGGGAGAGAGGATTTGGCCTAAGACTTACCTTGTTTAATTGCATGACTAGAGTAGAAATTCTAAGTTTGTGACGGGATTTGGAATATCTTTAGAAGCATAACAAGGACCGAACCGAATAATGCCTTGCATGTTAATGAACTTAGATAGGGATATCAAGTTGGTTTATATGCATGAGAATCAATTATACTCGGGAGAGGTAATCGTGATAAAAGTTTCCTTGGCTTGTAGACTAATTGCACGGTCAATTCATTCCTATTAATCAATCCTCATTCTTAATCAATGAAATCAATTCCCTAAGAATCTTTCCATTTGAGTCTCCACTTTTATTTTATGCTTTTTGTCTTTAGATTTATCTTTTATCATTGAGTTTTGCTCCCTAAATAAAATTGAACAAAAGTATTTACGATACTTAATTTGCTAGAAAACCAATCCAGAGGACGACACTCGTTTTACACGAAAACACTATATTATTACTTGACCCGTACACTTGCGGTAAGCAAATTGCACATCAACTATGATCTAAAACCGCCATAAAAACTAACTAAAGAAAGGGAAAAGAGAAATAAACTCGTTGTAGGCCGAGACTGAACGTCCCCGTCACGATCCCCACGAACAATGGGTTGATTTCCACCTCGCTCCTTTTGTTTCAGCCTCAATAGCCTCTGTTCTGTCCTGTTTTTTGGCTCCAAGAAGTCCCAAATCGAAGTCCCCTCAAACCTAGCCGAAAAGAAGCTTATATAGCAGATTTTTCGTCGTAGCGTCGAGACGTTGCCTTCAAAACGCGCGTTTCAGTAAACGAAATAACACAGCGTCGAGACGCTGTGACCTTTACGCGCCTAATCAGATATGGAATGTGAGCGTCGAGACGCTCAAGAGCTAGCGTCGAGACGCTAGCTTGCTGTTAACCGAACTTTGACTTTTTTCCTCTTTAACTCTTTTCATTCCTTTGCATCTTTTCACATCCCGAGCACCCGATTAACTCTAATATTGCGTTATAGCTCCAATCAACCATTTCCTACAAAATAAACAATAAAGCACAATAAAATGGCCCAAACATCATAAAAGACTAGCTAAATTAAATAAGTAAAGATAGCTAGCTATGCTCGCTATCACTCCGTCAGCCCCGGTTTTGCCTGGTTTGACCTAAAACGCCTCCGAAACCCTAAAAGCGCTAGGAGGATGAACAGGTATTTGTACCCCTCTTCACCACTAAAGAAGGGACCCGAATTCTATCCCTAAACACTATTCTATATTCTCTACTCTCTCCTCTTGCTCTTACTTTTCCACTCCCTACCGTTCTGTTTGCTGACTTAAGCATCGTAGCCGGTGTGGCGAGCACCACACCGGTGTGCAGGTTTACTGTCTTGCAGGTCACGTCTTCCCCCCTCATCTACAAATTTACCGTTGGTGGCACGTGAAGGTCAGGTGAGTTCCCTCTGACCAAAATCGACCATCAACAAGAATCACATCTCACACATTACAAACAAAATTTTCATCATCAACAAAACTTTTAAACCTCTCTATCTATGGTTGAAAACTACAAAATACCAAATCCAAATACACTTCCCATGTTTCTCTCTAAATCCCTAACCACGACAAGAAAACATCCCTCTTTCATGAAACATAGCAGAATTTTCAAGAATATAAAGTCCTAAGGAGACAATTGTGCTACCACAAAGAAACCAATTGTGACAAGGAAATTATGGTAGAGAATAAGGCACATACCTAACTCAGAAGCAAGTATTCGAACATACAAGTCTTGCCCACCTTTTAAAACTACTTTAATATCAATAATATCAATAATTCTTGTCCTATGTAAATTAGTTTTAAAAAGTAGTCACTCATTTCTTCTGACTTAACTCTCGAACTTCAACATTTAATTAGGGTAAAATGCAAACGAAGCAGAAAATATGAACCCAGAATCCATAATCCAAAATCCAGATTGTGCAATTTATGAGCTTAGTACCCAACACTTGTTATACACCAAATCATAATTGGCAAATGATTTCGAGCTTTGTTTAATACCCTTAATTCCAGAAGTCAATATAAACTATCCATGTACAAACTACATGGTTACATTTTATATATTTCATTGTTAATTAAATTATGTTTTTCCATATTTTGAATATTTATGATTATTTAAACTTTAAAAGATTATTATAAAATAAAAGCATAAAAGACTAATATTCTAAAAACCCATTTAAAAGAAAAATGACTCCCGCAAACATATTCTTCTCATTCAATATTTAATTATAATATTCAAACATCCCATTTTTCTTCCCATAATAAGAGTATCAATTATTATTGAATAATTTCTTTCCATCGATTGATTGAGCCTAGTTTCCGACCTTCTCAACAAATGCATGGTGGATCTTAAGTCCTCCCTTCCACCTTCCGCCCCAAACCTCGTACATTCCAAAATAGAGACGGTTGTCTCCGGGCGAGCTCAACGGAGCTTTGACGGAGATAACGAGATCCCCCTCGGGTATATTGAACTTGTTCTGATCAGAGCATTTGGTGTCGAGGCACACCTTCTTGTACACAAATTTCCCTGCCTTCCCAATCTTGGCCATAATGTAAACTTCACACCCTTTCCACCCAAAAGCTGCCGGTGTCATGGACAGGTTGAAGCCAACTCTGTAGCTCTTCCCAGCCTCCACATTGTCTGTCCAACATGTCACCTCCAACCACGACACTTGCAACAACTCTACAGCTGCTGCACTCGATTCCTCCTTCCTACACACCAATTGGAACAAGGTTTTAAATATCTATGTCGATCAAAACGTCAAAAGTTTCAGACAAAAATATAAAAAATATAGTATTAGTATTTCTTTTGACATCTTTATCTATGTCAATGGAAATGTCGGCACGTTGATGAAAGAGAAACGTTTATTATGGCTTACGAGTTGGAAGATTGACGAGGCAAGCGCCAGTAGCGGTTGTCGTTGCCCCATGTGATGGTTAAGCCTTTTGGATAAATTATGGTCTTTTGGTTCTGTGCAAAATGAATTGATAATAATGTAAGGATATTGAGATGAATATAAAGAAGGTTTTAGATGGCAGAGATTTGTAATTACCTTGATGTTTTCTATTGCCTTTGGATCTCCATTGTAGTGAGGTGATGAATAGACAAATCCAACCATCTTTACTAGACTGAAAAAGTATAGCCTTTCTCTTTTCTCTCTTTCTCTGTGTGAGAAATGATGGTGAGAGAAGAATTCATGCAATGAAGCTTTTTTATATTGCTTTGGGAGAAGGAGGAATATTTTTCTTTTTCGAGTTTGTGGATGAACAATTAATTAATGGAAAAATATGCAAGAAAAGAAAAGCATTTTATGTCCTAATTAAAAGGGCCAGTAGCTTGAAATTTTTTAAAAATAATAGTAGTTTTTGTAAAAACAACAGGCAATACTCAGTTGTCAAACTAGCTAATCTGAAGTCTCACTGGGTGAATTGAACAACAATTATGTATGTTTACGGTCAAATGTTGAACTGAAAAAAGAATTATTAAATCAAACCATCACAAGTATTGATGTATATATACACCAAAACTAAAGTTGAAAGTTTAGCGGCGATTTAACATGGGTATTAAGTTGCCAAAGCGAGCTTAACTTAGTGGTAATTGGCATGTACTCTCGACCATGAGGTCAGAGGTTCGAATCCTCCCACCCCCAATTGTTGATATACTCAAAAAAAAAAAAAAAAACATGGGTATTAAGTTTTATTATGTTCAACTATATATGTTGTAATCTCTCATCCAAAATTTAAATATTGATATCAACAAATATTAATGGAAAAATTGATATTAATGTTTTTTTTTCTTTTTGACAATATGGAGGATGGAGATTCGAATTACAGATCTCGTAGTTATCACTATATCTTTATGTGGCTATATTCTTGTTGGCAAAATGATATTAATGTTCATATTTAAAAAAGAAAAAAAAATCATGACAACCATAAAAATAAATATTTAAAGTAATAAAAAGCATTTGATATTAGTGCCACTTTTTAAAATATATATATTATTTTAGGGGAATTGCAATGGGTAGCAAAAAATATTAGGATATTTGCAAATTTAACTATGATTTATTAGGTTTGCAAATATAGCAAAATTTTAAAAATCTGATTTCCGTTTTTTTTATTATTCCAATTTTACCCTTGTTGGTATATCAATAGGTATATTAGTAGTATATCTGATATATTTTATATTTACTGATATACGAAATATAAAGTATATCAAATTTGATATACTCGAATGAATACAATGATATACCTAATATACTAATGATATATCTAATATATACTTGATTTGATAAACATAATATTTGATATACCAATGATATACTTGATATGTTACTTTCTTTACTTATATTTGTTATATTTTATTTTCTCTTTATTGAATTATGTTGTATTATTTACATATTTTAAATGAAATGTTTGTCTTTTATAAAATAAATGTTTGTCTTCTATACCTGTTATGAAGATTGATACACCGTTGATATACCTCATTTTTTTACTAGTCAAATCATTAATAAATATACATGATTATGAGTAGCTAAATACATCAATGATAGACTTGTTATTAAAAAAAAATCATTGATATATACACATTCAACCGAGAGGTTAGATGTTTAAATCCTCTACCACACATATTGTCCCAAAATAAAGCTAATATATCTAATTCTTTATTGATGAAGTATATCAAAGATATCTAAACTAATGAAAGCTCATGTGTAAAGTATATTATATTTACGAAATATACATATGATATACTATATATTTAGTATAACAATTGATTGATATACCAAATATCTAATACATTATATTCACAAAATATACATCTGATATACTATATATTTACTATATATTTAGTATATCAGTTGATTGATATACCAAATATCTAGTATATTTTTAGAGTATATCAGTTGATTGATATACCAAATATCTAGTATATTTTTAGGGTTTAATATACTAGATATTTGGTATATCAGTGGACGACAAGCTGAGGTTATTTTAGTCTTTTTGCGTTATTGTTTGGGCCGGGCCAAACGTTTTTTGTCATATCTGCAAACCCAATAAATCAAAGGCACGCCTGCAATTATTGATTTTTTTTTGCTATTGATGCAAATGCCCCATTATTTTATCTATAATTTTGATTTTGATACAATGAAAAATATCAACTAATCCGTTGTATTAATGTCAAACCCTTTGTAGACGACGTTCAGAAACCCTTTGTAGACATGTCAATTGATATTTGATTAATCTCCTAAAACTATCTGCTCAAAAATAAGTTATTTAATTCTTTTCTTTTGAGAAAATATTCCCAAATTTTTAGTCAGATTTCAGAATCGAAAAGTAGGGACATTTCTCCATAGTTTTTAAATTTTTGTTGGAATAATTTTAAAAAACATTAAAAATATAAATACAAAGAAATTTTATTTTTTAAAGTAGTTTATAAACAAATATATTATCGTGATTCTTTACACATTGTCCTCGATTTTATTTTTTAAAGTAGTTTATAAACAAAGAAAATGCAATATTTTTTCAAATTGTAAAAAGAATAAAATTAGATTCTCTCTTGTTTTTTTTTTTCTTCTTTCTAGTTTCTTTAACTATTTTTTATTAAAAAAAAAGTGACATTTCAAATTCTCTCCATTCCTTTTATTTGGTTTAGGGTCCCCCCCTCTCCCCAATTTTTTTTACTCTCTTTATCACTTTTAATTAATTTTAATTTAGTTTGATTTATTCAATTTTCAAGGGTTTCCAATTTTTATCCTTCTCTTTTCTTTTCTTATTTTTAACATAAAATTAAAATTCCTAAAAATTGAAGCACCCAATAAAGTGTGAATTTAATTTATAAGAATAATATAGCTTTGAAGTTGGCCGCCAATTAAACAATATTTTAGAGCCGTAGAAAAAGGAAAAGAAAGGCAAAGTAGACCTTGATTTGATTCAATAAAATGTTCTAAAAAGATAAGAAATTGAATAATTATTACTCATCGTTCAATTACCAATCTTTTTTTTTTCTCTATTTTTGTTTTAAAAAAAAAAAATCAATTGTCCTTTTTTTTTAATTGGAAACGAGATGTATGAATGCATCTAATACCCATTTCTCGGGTTAAATTTTTCTTTATCAAATTATAAATCTAGGAAATATATTACTTAATAAAACTGAATTATTATTTGATTTTTAGTACATGGTTTATATTTAAAAGAGAGAACTATATCAATTAGAACATTCATACACTTTTACTAGGTGCAGATTTCATAAGTGGACACCTATTTACGTTGGTGGACTTAGGGTCCGTTTGAAATACATTTTAATTTAAACGTGTTTCAAGAATACATTTTTTAAAAAATATTTTGTATAAAAATTGTTTAGAATTTAAACAATCATATATTTGATTACGGGTGTGTTTGGTTTAACTTTTCAAGTGTTTAATTTTGAAAAAAAATATATATATTTTGAAAAAATTTCTAGTGTTTGACAACCACTAAAAATGACTTATTAGAAAATGAAATTGAGAAATAAACCATTTTGAGAGCAAACACTTGAAACCAATTTTTTAAAAAAGAGTTTTTAAGTATACAATAACTTGTGTATAAAAACACTCGTGAGGAAATGCAACCAAACATATGAGTGTTTAAATTCTAAACAATTTTTATACAAAATGCTTTTAAAAAATGCATTCTTAAAAAACATTTAAATTAAAATTTATTCTAAAAGGACCCTACATTTTTTCATAAGTGTTTTTATACACAAGTTATTGTATATTTAGAAACTCTTTTTAAAAAAGTTGGTTTCAAGTTTGTTCTCAAAATGATTTATTTTTCAATCTCATTTTTTAATTAGGCATTCATTTTTACTGGTCGCCAAACTTGAAAAGTTAAAAGCAAACAAACCTCCTCCGAGATGAATCGAGAACCCATTTCATGCAAATTCCATATTTTCCAAACGCAGAAAAAGCATAAATAATTTTTTTTTCTTTTTCTTTTTGTCTGCTTGAGAAGGAATCTTCAAATATTTTAATTTATCGTTATTGTAAAAAGCTGTTTTGCAAATTTAGGCTGCATTTGATTTGATTTATTATGTTTTAAGTAAGTCTGACTTCGGTTAAAGTCCAAAAGAATATATTACTGGTTACGTGTCAGCATTATGTAAAAAAGAATTGTAACTGGTCGGTAAATTTTGGGGTTTCGTGGAGGGTGACGTCTTGTATGACAATAATGGATGTGCTTTTTTCATTCGTTTCTTTTTTATGTGTTTAAAAATAATTATAGAAGTGGAGAATTGAAACATAACCTTGGGAATGCTAATCTAATAGGTGAAGTTGGATACTACACTTTGTGATATATTTTTGGAAAAAATGCACTTTTGATCCTTGAGGTTTGGGTTAAGTTACATTTTGGTGTCTGTCGTCTATTTTTCTGTTAAATCCTAACGGCTGCTGACGTGACACTATTATTTTAATTAAAAATTTATTTTTTAATTTTTTAAATACACAAATATTAAAATAATAAAATATTATTACTTTATCTTTTTTTAATACTTTATCTCTCTCCCTTTCTTTCTCTTTCCCACTTCCTTCTCCAACTTCTTCTTCTTCAATTCCGACGGCCGCCCGAGTTTTTTTTTTTAATTTATTTCTTTCTTTCTCTCTCTTTTCTTCTCTCTTCTCCTCCCTTTCTTCACCTTTTTCTTTTTTTAAAAAAAAAAAAGAAGAGGGAGAGAGAGGAGGAGTCCTCCTCCTTCTCCCTATTCTTTATTTTGTTTAAAAAAATAAAAGAAGAAAAGGTGAAGAAAGGGAAGAGAAGAGAAAAGAAAAGAGAGAAAGAAAGAAAGAAATTAAAAAAAAAAAAATCTCCGGTGACGTTGAAGAAGAAGAAGTTGGAGAAGGGAGTGGGGAAGGGGAAGAAAGAGAGAGTTAAAATAATAGTGTCACGTTAGCAGCCGTTAGGATTTAACAGAAAAATAGACGGCAGGGACCAAAATGCTCCTTATCTCAAACCTCAGGGGTATTTTTGTTGAGTTTGAAAATTCGGGGACCAAAGTGTAACTTAACCCAAACCTCAGGGACCAAAAATGTATTTTTTCCTATATTTAACAGAAAAATAGATGGCAGGGACCAAAGTGCTCTTTATCTCAAACCTCAGGGGTATTTTTGTTGAGTTTGAAAATTTGGGGACCAAAGTGTAACTTAACCCAAACCTCATGGACCAAAAATGTATTTTTCCTATATTTTTATAGTTTAATTATTGTTAGTCTAGGTTATTTTTAATTTAAGCTACACGTGCATATTTATTCATTTTTGTAGAATTCAAACAATTGAAATACAATAAATAATTCCAAAAGATACAGCAAAAGTTCAATCAAATTGGATCAAAGCACCAACAATCAAATTAATTAAAGTCTAAAATTCAAGGGGTCGCATTGAGACACTATTTGAAACATTTCAACACTTGTGAATGTGTTCAAGTATGAAATCTTGAGAGATTAGCGTTGAAACGCTATTTGTAGCGTTGCAACATTGACAACACATAAATTTAACGTCGTCGGCCTTGAACTTATATCATAGCATCTCAACGCTGCACAACGTCTCAATTTTATTTATAGCGTCTCAAGGCTCTCATCCCTGTAGCATCTCAACTTTGTTTGTAGCGTTTCAATGTTGTCGCATAGTTTCTTATAAAAAGTAGGCTTTATTTGCGCAAAAGAAGGATTTTGGAGCGAAAAGTTGAACTTATGATTTTGACGACTAAATTGGAGGACAAGGAGATCATTACTAGAGAACTAAGAAGAAGATTTTCAAAGCTCAAGATCGTGGAGATTGAGTTAGGAAATAGACAATATTCCGCAGGACGACATTTATTTTTTCTCCCGACTTTTTGTACCCTTTTTATGGAACTAGTTATAAACACGTGAGATGCACGTGAAATGTTGTTGTTCTAATTTAAAGTAAATGAAGATGTTGTTTTTCTTTATACTTTTAAATCTTATTATTGTGAATGATTATTCCAAAAGCCAAAGCCAAAGCGAGCATAACTGAACGTTAATTGACATGTATTCTTTCGAATTTTGAATATTTATATAAGTTATAATGTACACATAATTTATAATGTATTAAAAAATTTGACACGCATTTTCTCTTTTATTGTACCGAAAAGAAATCTCCATCATTGTGTTGATTGATGTGATTTTTTATATTAATCTTCAAAATTAAATAACAATATATAAAAAAACGCAACAAATTATGAATTAGACATACAATTTATCACTAAATAAATAAATAACATTCTTCCTATCACATTCTTTAAAAAATACACAAAAATATATTAGAAATCTGGAGAGTCATGAAAGAAATAGCAACAAAGAGAGATTAATTTAATTATAAAAATAGAAAAATAAAAGGAAAAATAACAAATAGAGATTAATTTAATAATAAAAATAGAAAAAGAAAAGGAAAAGCAACAATAGATTCATCTTTCTATCTTTCTAAAAAAAATCCGTTTTTCCGTGTATGGTAAGATAATAAAAATTAGAAAAATAAAAAATAAAAATCTCAACCCATGCCCAACAATCCTTCCCAATATTGAAAAAAAGAAAAAAGATTAAAAAAAACAAATATGAAAACCCTACAATTACTACCCCTAAACACTTTCTCTCTCTTCCCATTTTTCTCTCCACCTCCGTCAATGCAGTTGCCTTAAATCTCTTCAACTCCGGCGACAGCAACTCCCAACTCCGGCAACAGAACAACGTAGATCCCACGCTATGCACTTGCAGCGACAACGCATCTCTTGTTGGCGATGAACGTTGATGCTTAGCCACAACACAAAGACCCTCGTGTTTTGACAATTTTGATACACTCGTCTCCACCTTTGGAGATGACAACAACCATGAACTTTCACCAATGACGCTTTTATCAAGAACATACAGTGGCAAGACTTGAGCGATCTTCTTCTCCAATGACACCATGCCTCTCCTTTTACCGCTTGCGCTAACCCCAACTTTTCTCTACTACTTTAGAGCCACAATCCTCCACTCGAAATCCATGAATCTTTCCTCCATTGCAATAGAGTATATATACCGAGGGGTTCGATGAAGAAGACAAATAGATAGAATTTTGAGAAGACAAAACGATTTTGAAAATTTGAATGGGTGAAAAACATAACTCCAAAAAATATTAATTGCAAACATAAATGATAGGTTGCAAACATAAATGATATATTAAAAGAGAGATAATTAAAATTAAAGAGGAATATGAAAGATGAAAAGACAACATCGTCGAGTAGTTAAGAGGAAAGATTAAAGGGTAATATTGGCACATATACAAAAAATGAAAGGGTAAAATGGACACGAAAAGTTTCTCCCTATCGTAGCTTAAAAATGAAAGGGTAAAATGGACACGAAAAGTTTCTCCCTATCGTAGCTTTTATATATACTATAGATTTAGTATTGAATTTTGTTGTTTAGACTTGATTATTAATAGTTAGATTTCTTATTCTTAGGAGATTTATTGGTGTATCCACTGAAGTTTATGGATTGATTTTCTTTTTCTCATAATTAAATGAGTTTGAATGTTTATTCATGTTTCTTTGTTCTTCATGCTTTTAATCTAAATAATCATAAGTTAATTGATCATAGACTTCAAATCTTAATGTTTGGGAGAGGTAGTTTAAATTCATAACTGTTAACTTTGTTAATCCAGTGCGATTTGCAGTGGTCATAGAATGGACACAAGAACAAGAGTCTTTAACTCAACTATGGAAGAGAAAATATAGAGAAGGGAGAAGAAAACAACACACAAGTCTTTATAGTGTTCCACCATAATTTGGTGTACATTCACTGTCTAAAACTCCAGGAGAGAGAGGTCTTTATTTCATATTCACAAACTAATGAGGGAGATACAAGAAGCACACACACTCACTGTACACTCTGTTTTTTTCATATCCACAGACTACGAGCAAGATAGTATTTATACACAGTGAATAGCTTCAGTTATTAACTAACTTTGGCACGTGCTTATACAATCCCTCTAAACATTTGGATGACAATTTCAACAATAACTATGTTGCATAATTGAAGGAATTTTAAGATCAAGAGATTTAGAATTTCTAGAAAGGTCGTTAAAAGACTAATGCATCAGTGTCTTTATTTGCATGTTATTGAAACAAGATAGAAATATTGGTTTTTCTTTATCTAGCAAAGAGAGATTTTGCGCCGGTGTAGGAGAGAAAGATAGTTTGTTCCGTTTGGAGTAATTAGTTAATTAATTCATAAATTTAGGTAGGGGAAATCAATTCCCTATGACCTTTTGTGACGCCCTAGAATAGGAGGGAAACATGAATGGACCGAGATCACATCCGAATGAGAGGGATCTTGAGGATATGAAAGTATGTATGGTCAAGATAAGCTTAAAAGAATTGATAGATACTACTTGTACCAACAAGGGACACCTTCCTTTTCAGTGGTTCAATCATAGGAACTTTGAAGTTAAGCAAGCTTGGCTTGAAGAAGTTCTATATTGAGTGACCTCCAACTAGGAATTATCCTAGGAAACAGGTGAGTGAGGATAAAACATACTAAAAGGACCCTTGGCCCCTACATGTACATGCATGTGAAGAATAATAATTAATTTTTGGTTTAATTAGAAGTTTAAGTGTAAATCTTTTTTAGGGTTTTGTGTCTAATAGGTTTCTGAATTTTAAAAATTGTCTAATATAAGTCCTTTAACCTTCAATTATGTGTATAATATGTTATTAACCTATTGAACATCTTACCAATTTTATGGACATAATAATAGAACATTAACATTTTAATTCCGTGTCAAATAAGTCTCTAAACTAATTTTTTTAAAAAAAAAAATTGTAGAAATAACTTAAGAACTAAAGACACAAAATTGAAAATTCATAAAAACCTAGTAAACACTTTAAAGTTTAAGGACTAATTAGATACAACCTTGAAATCAATATGATAATATATGAAAGGAATATCATATCATTGAATCTGATACTGTCATCTTTTAATTTGGTCTAGTAAATTTGGAGATTGAAATTTGATGCCAATGTGTCTATCAAAATAAAGTTGATATATTCAGCATGATTTTACATGGACTTTTAATGCAAGAACAAACTCATGATAGGTGGGACGATATGGTGTTTTAGTGAGCAAAGCTTTTTTTGAAGCCTTTAGCCACGAGAAACAAAAAGTTCCAAAAAAAAAAAAGGAAGAAAAAGGTTGTTTTTAGTTTTTAATTTAGAATATTTAATATTCAAGGTTTTAGGTTAACAACAAGAATGACTAAAACAAAATATCCGTTTTGAAAAATGGCAACTGTCCGTACTCTCTAGATAAATAACAAAATCAACTTTGTGAGTTTAAAATTTTGAATTATCAACTTACGAAAATACCCTTATGCAAAAATATATCTGAATTTTTGGGATTAGATAGAAGCTGACATTCAAATCTAATAAACTAAATTCTATAATTCAAATCAAATTTTAGTTAAATCGAATCTAAATTCAAATCAAATAAAATTAATTCATCTGAAAATACAAAATAATAAATAAAAAAATCTAGAAAAATAAATCACCAAGAACGTGTAAAGGTATGTAAAAAAACATATGATTTTAATTAATGCAAATTCATGGTAAAAAATACCATGTATTTAAATTTAAAGAACAAAATCTAATTTAGATTTTAAGCATTAAGATACGCAAGTCAATTCCTATTGAATATCTTTGTAACATTGAGCAAGAAATACATTGTACTCAATTGATATATGACAGTGAGAGTGTCTATCTATTAGTAAATAAAAAATTTAACATCGATCCACACAAATACTTTGTACTCAACCTGTATTTCTATTTATCTTTTAGATTCTATAGCTCTACTAAGAATATTTTGTCTACTAAAATAAAGTGTAACCTACTAACCTCAAAAATATTTTGATTAGAACAACCTTCCTTGAATAGAATCACATTAGAAAGTACACCAGTAATGGGCCACCAACAAATTCGTCACATCATGTTGTTGGATTTTGATTTATCTCCAAAGTTCTTAACAAGTCATCAAGCACACAAAATCTGAAGTTCGACAAACTCAAAACAGTGTCTACGTGGAACTCTCTAGATCAACCGAAACAAAAATGTGGTCAATCTTCAATCTGAAACTAACTATTAATGCAAAACAACAAACAATCAGAGGCAGAAAGAAAGAATGTAGGATTCCAATACATAGTACAAAGTTATTATTTTTTTTCTTTTTTTAATAAAAATGAACCTCATTACCACTAGATGATACTTCAACCCATAAAACTTCTTGTCATGATTTCTTGCCACCACTTCAAACATCTTGATTATTTCAAGAGGTGGCAACAAAAGATGATTTTCTATCTCACCACACTGAATTTTGCTCACATTTTGAAGGAAGATTGTCCAGTTACCCCACCAGAAGGTGTTACTCCTGAAACTAAAGCTGCCAAGCAGGTATGGATGCCACTACTACAAAATCTATCTTACTTGACATTTGCAATTTTTAATCACTTGACATTTTAATAAAAAAATGTCAAGTAACATGCATTTTCTAAAAACAATGTCAAGAGAAAAATGAAAAACGGTGGAAGAAATGTCAAGAAAAATAAAAAAGGCGGGGGTTGACGGAAATTTTCGGATTTTTTCAACACTAACATAAAATTTGACTTTTAAAAAATGTCAAGTTTTATCTTAATTTACTTGCCATGTTTTAGATGTCAAGAATAGTTTAGTTTAAAATAAAATAATTTTCTGAAGTTTCTCCTTCCCCCACCATTCACGATTTTAGAAGCCCTAACTCACCATCTCAATCCTCTCACCATCTCTTTCTCCCAGCCATGTGTGTCCCCTCCCCTCCGACGAATAGCTCCGACGACGGCGCAACAGCAGCGACGGTTCATCGGCGTCGAGCACTCCTTCGCGCGGTCAACGATGATTTCTACGTGGGTTAGTGTATTTCTCTCGGTTTTTCACTCCTCAAGGCTCGATTCCTCTCTCTCCTTCGTTCTCTCTCTCACTCGTGATCTCCATCTCTGTTTTCTAGCATTTTTTCGACGAGTTTCAAGCAGGGCAGCAGCTGTTTTCACAATTTTCCGGCAGGTGCTCTATTTAAGCGCGAATAACAGTGTTTTTGGGCGTTTTTAATGGGTTTTATAGCGAATTCGACCATAGGTAAGTTGGATTGAAGGTTGTATTGGTTGATTAACATGTTTAATTGAATACCCACTCACTATTAGTTTCGTTCAACATGCTTTCCCTTCAAATTTCGACGATTCAAGCAGTGGGTCTTCGACTTTCAACGTCTTTGAGCAATTTCAGCATTGGGTAAGTGTTTACATCAAGGATTTGGGTTGATTTTAGTGTTATTCAAATACCCATTTATGTTAGCTTTCAATTTCAAGGTATCCATAGCGTTTGGTGATTTATTTGTCAATTTGGAGTGAAATTGGAAGCCTGAACAGCAAACATTTGTTCTGTTTTTTGGTCAAGTTTTGGGTGTTACTTTCTCCAATTTAATGGGCTCTTAGTAAGCATTTGATTTGAGATTCTATTTTGTTTTAAGGAATTTCTCCCCTTGTGTAGCTTGATTAAATGTTGGAGCTAAGGAATTAATTTAGTTCTTATGCAAAGTAATTAAGCGGCATGTGACCATTATTTTGTTTCTTATGATTATTTATCTATTAAATCTTTTTCCCATTCATTTAGAAATCAATAATAATACACAATAAAGTGAGAGAAAGAGCAAAGCAAACAATGGCCGAGATAAATGATAAAGACAAACAAGTTTTAGAGAAGACCAGCGAACTTCTTGCAGTCAAGTACATTGAGGGAGGGAAGAAGGTAAATAACTTATCAATTAGTTTTAGACAAACAAGTTTTAGACTTAATGTTGTAATTTGCTTAAACAAATTGTGGGATTAAGAGATTTACGTTTGATTAATTGTTAGCTATTGGGATTTCTCTTGTGATTGTTTCTGATTGGCTTTTGGCTTGGTGCTCTCATGGCTTCTCATTGGACTCAATGTTGTAATTTGCTTAAACAATGGTGGGATTAGGAGATTTGAGTCTGATTATTGTTTTGCTAATGGGATTTCCCTTTTGATTGTCTCTGATTAGCTTTTGGCTTGGTGTTTTAATGACTTCTCCCATTGTGTGTACCTTTTTTCTCTGTTGACTTGTTGAAGTTATGAAGTTTTTTTTCTGGATGGTGGTTTTGCTACATTCTTGATGTGAAATCTCTATGGAAATTTGTTTTGATCATCCATTTCTTCTTTCTTTCTTTGTATCTAGATGATGGTAGATACACATCGGCATCACTGTCCATGATTTTAAAATGCGTTTCTAGGCAATCCTATTTTATATTTCATTTTAATTCTGGAAATCACTTCATGGCAAAGGTGAGTTTCTGAAGGTTAGCCCCAAAGCCACTTTGAGAAGCGGCAACATCTCCAAAGTCATTCTGAGTTCCTCTTCCTTTCATAAATAATTGATAACATTGTCAGAATGCTACAAAGTTACTCTGATAGTTCAAAATTGCTACATTTTCTGCTCACTGTCCTCGTCTAACGTTGTCCTTTTACCACCTTTGTGATCATTTATAATGACTACTGTACTTTATCTTAAAAAAATCATTGCAGGCAATTTTTTTATGAGAGATGGATTATTATTCAGATGAAATGCTCGTTTGAAACACTGTGAATAGTTATATTATTTAACTGGTCTTAGCTGAATTACTTGTTGGATGTGTGTACTTGCTCGTTATGCCCTTTCCTATTTAGAAATGTTCTGTTTTTAAGATAAATATTTTTTACTTGCTCTATTCGTGTAATGCCTACTAATTGTTATTCGAATTTCCGTTTCATTTATTGTTTACAATTTCATGTATGGTTTTCTTTCTTTCTTTCTTTCTTTCTTTTTAATAGGCCTACCTGAGTCAAATGGATATACGGTGGTCTTAATCAGCAAAGAACATCGGTTGGTTTCTTTTACCTCCTTTTTAATTTCTTGCTTTCTTTAAACCACCTATTACTCCGACCCCACAAAAGAATCCATTACCTAGGAAATAACTTTCTGGGTAAATAATGTCTTTTCTCATTCTATGTTGTTACTGTTATCTATATATTATAGATATGAATGGAGTTGCTGTGGTTGGCTATCTAAATGCAAGACTTGTAATCCCTAAAAGGTTGATTGGCTATCTAAATGCAACACTTGTAACCCCATAAAAGAATCCATTCCCTAGGAGAAGGTTGATTGTGCTGCTATGAACAAAATTATGGTATTGACATTTTATGGATAAACTTTAGGGGTATATGAAACATTTGATGCAGGGTATACTTGAAACAAACTCTATTTCTTGGTGTTTGTATTCTTCTTATTTTCCTTATCTCTCTCTGTTTATGACATTGAAAATTGTTCATTGTTGGATCTCTGAAACTGTGGGGGAATATATGTTCTTAATTGTTCATTGTTGATGGGGTTTGGCTTGATTTGGTGAAGCTTGAAGTGATGGGGGAGAAAACAAAGAAGGTTACTTATCTATTTGAAGAAAAGGATTGTTAAAAGTACACTATGTAATGACAGAAATTCTTGAAAGTACACTGTCTAATATTAATGGTAGTTTTTAAGTTTGAAATTGACAGTGTGGACTCTGGTCATTTAGGAAAATTGTGAATATTTGTGTTGATTGTCATCATCACTTATTTTAGGAAGGTGTTGGAATGAGCATTAATAAGAATCTATTTTAGGAAATAGAAAAAGAGAAATTGAGCTGACACTAAGTTGTTTATCTTTTCCGCCATCAAGATTAAAGGCACAGAACTCACAAAGTCCACTCGAAGGTTTGGTTTATTCCCCATTTCTTTGAGTTTGAAATCCTTTAAAATCTTAATCAATTAGAAGTTCTATGAACTAGCACTTGCATTAGTATTTAGTAGTGATAAAATTTAAATGTTGCATTTTTGTTCTGGTCATCTTCTTTATGGTTTTGGTTGGATTTTATGTGTAATTTTTCCTTTTTTATTTACCTTTGGTTACTAAGCAAAAAGTTGGTAAGATTTGGTTGTTTAGGTTTGTTATAAGTTTTGATGTTATGCTTTTAAAGCTTGGATTGTTTTAGCTTTATTAGTTCACTTACTTACCTTATTTGTTTCTTATCTGTCAGATTTGTTGTTCCTATGCATCGTCAATGGCTTCAAGTACAAATTGCACTACGTTCAATCAACCTTCAGAGAGTTATGTGGGTTTTTTGTTTTTCCTTTTTTTTGTTTTTTTTTGTTTTTTTTTTTTTTTTGCAATCGACAATATTGTACTTAACAAACACCATAATGTTATGGAAATTATATGTGACCATGTTATACTTATTTTATTGGGTTAATAGTTCTTGTAATTTTGGAATTGTCCATATATGAATTTTGTTAATGTTATTGGTGGAAATTTGGTTGATATATCTTGAGTGTGTATTATTTATTTGGTTGACGAAATTATGTCCTTCTCAATATATCAAATTGTAGGAGATCCAAGATAATAGGGAACGACTATTATAATTGAAAAAAAAAATCACAAACAAACATGACATGTAAAATGTGTCAAAAACTTTTTAAATTGACAATTTTAAAATGTCAAGATAAAGTATCATTTGACGCGTTAAGCATGTCAAGTTTTAACAAAAATGATGTTTAATAAATGTCAAGAAATCCATACACATGACGCTTCAAAAATGTCAACTCTGTTAATATTCTTGACGTTTAAAAAATATCAAGGAAAGAATATGTTGACGCTCCATTTTCGATACCCTATTATTGATAGTGGCTCTCTCGACGCTTTTAAAAGCGTCAAGAGTATAAAAATTTGACATTCCAAAAGCGTCAAGTAATACTGTTTTTGTAGTAGTGTGCATTCAGATTTTTTATGTCGCAATTATATATTGAGTGGTCTTGAAGACATCTTGTATAATGTCTACTGCAATGCCTATACTACTTCAAGGCTATTGTGGGAGGCGTTAGACAAGAAGTATAAGTTGGAAGATGCTGGTACTAAGAAGTTTCTCGTGGGAAAATTCTTAGACTACAAGATGATTGATACCAAGTTGGTAGTCAATCAGATGAAAGAATTGCAAATTATCATTAGTGATTTGCAAAGTGATGGATTGGACATCAGTGAACCATTCCAAGTTGTTGCTGTGATTGAGAAGCTACCTCCTTCTTGGAAGGACTTCAAATATAATGTTATCTTAAACACAAGCGAAAAGAGCTTTCCATGGAGAATCTTGCAGTCAAACTCCACATTGAAGAGGATAATAGAAAAGGAGACAAAACTTTGCTAGAAGTTGAAGCTAATGCACATATTGTTGAATCTTCAAGGCATGGTCCCAAGAAGCAACAATTCAAGAAGAATAATGTGAATCTTCACCAGAGGAATGATGTCAATAAGCGCATTATTCGTGGAGTCTGTTGGGTTTGTGGTAAGAGTGGCCATATTGCTGCTGATTGTAGACACAAGAAGGGACAAAACTCCAACAATCAGGCCAATATTGTGGAGAATGATGATCTAGAACATGACAAAGAATTGCTTAGATATTACAGTACCCGATCACGTGTTCCACTATAAGAATTCGCCCGTTTTCCTGACGCGCACCAACGTCGGCATAAATCGAAAAATGCATCAGCAAAGGCTCTCCCGACGCGTAGAAACGCGTCGGGAAGAATGTCGAAATAGACGCATCGGCAGATGTTCTACCGACGCTAAAATATGTCCACGTCGGCATAAAAGACTTTTGCCGACATCACCTTTTATGCGTCGACAAAAGTCTGAAAAATAGGCTTCTGGCAATTTGCATCGGGAGAAGTCCTTTCTGCTGACGCTATCTTATAGACGTCGACAAAAGAAACAGAAAAGAGCTTTCCATGGAGAATCTTGCAGTCAAACTCCGCATTGAAGAGGATAATAGAAAAGGAGACAAAACTTCGCTGGAAATTGAAGATAATGCACATATTGCTGAATCTTCAAGGCAAGGTCCCAAGTGTTGGGTTTTATGCCCTAAAACTCGTAGATAGTGAATGTAACCGTTGACCGGATATTAATGAAATAATATTGATATATTTTTCCATTAATTGTTATTAGTTATTTTATATTTGTCTTTGCCTAATAATAACCCTAATCCAATAAACTAGACATCCAAGGTTGTAATATGAGTCTTGAACAATATGTAGCGACATATGGGATCATTGTTCAAGAAACAGCCTAAAGGGTCTATAGTATAGGGATAAGACTGGGTGCCTTATCCTGGTGACACTATGGATACGGCCCACTTTGTATTTGATACAAACGCTGCGATCCAACGCGTTCGTGTAGGAGACATGCGAGTGGGGGTATCCTATGCAATTGATTGCTTGCGAAATGCAAGCTATTTACCCTATAAATTTAGGTTAAAAGAAGGCAAAAAGAACCTCCAATGCGTTATCTTAGCGCATAAAGAAAAGGAAAAATGCTTTGATATAAGCGACAGGCTATATTTGTGTTTGCGATAAGAAATTATAAATACAAAGCGCTAACGCAACTAATCTGGACATTTTAAGTATCTTTTCAGCGCAGGCACACTTTCCAAGATGATCAAAAGACAGAAAAAGATGGGTGAAAAGACAAGCGCTGGCGTAGCCAGAGCAAGTAGGCGAAAAAGGAGATTAAAAAAAAGGCGCAAGTGGCCTAATGATTGATTAAGCGCTGACACAACTAACGCAAGTGGACTTGCAAGTTGGCTGTTGGTGACTTGAAGAAGTTTGCTTCCCTCACCTATAAATAGAAGTCACCTGTTCAAAGGGAGAGGGGAGCAGACCGTGGAAAGAGAGAAGAAGAACCTCACAAAGGAGCTGCAGAAATCTGTAAATGGGAGTACACTTGTGTGTAATGTATCATTTCATGTATATCTGTTTTGCTTTCATGAGCTAAATCTTCTCTTCAAGGCTTAGTGCAAGCACCTCATGCGGCGATAAGTGCCACTTGTAAGCGTATTTTTGGTTTAATTGAAACATTGTTTGCTTTCTACTTAGTTGTGTTAGTCTTTTCATTGCTAAGTCCCGCTTGGCCAGCCGGATGCGGTATCAGTATGATAAATCCTTGACAGGTAATGCATATGGATCTCTCTAAGTAGAACAAGCTAGCGCATGTCATGTAGTCTTGGTAGCATTTAATTATTGCCACTAAAAGATATTGCATGCTTGAGCTTCGATTGCATTGTGACTAACGCAATCCCTTGTAAGTATTACGAGAACTGAACTTCACGCATAAACTAGGCAAAGAGTCATTTGCTAGTTTATTGCTAAAACGCATAAGGAGTACCGGAAGGAAAACTTAATGATTTTTTCTCACTTAGGCATTAATGGATCAATTAATCAAAAATTAGCGCTACAAGTCTCTTATAAACGCATGAGGTTGCTACCGCAACAACCTTGATATTTTTCGCATTAAGTCCCTTTCCTCAATTTATATTATTTTCTTCCCGCAATACATCTATTATTCAAACTACACCACTCAATTTTCTTTACTTACCTAGCATGTGGAGAAATTAAATCAGTGAATATATAATTTTTGTTCCATTTCCTTGTGGATTCGACCCTAAACTCATCAGGTACTACTTGATTTAATCAGTTTATACTTGGATTGATTTAAATCTGCGACTATTCTACCAACTATACTGATAACCAATCAGCAATGAGTTTGCATAAGACCGGACCGCGAAATAGTAACCACTGGTTATAACACCGTTAACTAGTTGGTTTTCTATTTCACTAGGACGACCTAGACAACTTAGTCTTAATCCTGAGTTGATTATGGACTCCTGCTCATGAGAGATTGTCCTTTGATTTGTATGGGTGAGAGTGGCCAATACGCCGACTCAATAAGCCTACCACTTTGGGGACAAGACCGAATGGGGAGCTGGGAACATAATAGTACAAGATGGAATTCACTCGTTCCCGACTTTAGGGAAGCAGATGAGTGTTCCCTTAAGTGGTTACTCCAAGTCTTGAACAAAGGGCCCTACCCTCTCAATGGCACGAGAGAGTTTTCTGTTTGATGGTTGGACCTCAAACAGGTTGTTCATTAGAGGAGAATTGGTACTTAAGGAAATAGAGGTAACCCAGGGGTAAAACGGTAATTTGACCCAGCTGGTGCTACGGACACTCGTGAAGGACTAACTAGTCGATATTGGTCTAGATCCGTGGACACAGAAAATATGTCTGCAGTGAGAAGAGTGCAACTGTGAGTCTATAGTGGAATGTACACACAGTTAACGAATATTTATTAATGTGGTTAATGAGTTTGACCAATTAATCTCACATCGTTGGAGCTTCTGATTTGCAGGTCCATTCGGTCCCACTGGTAGCTCGTAAAGTAATTTGAGGCAACTAAGTAATAAAAGTAAATTGAAAATGTTCAATTTATTAAGGGAAACAAATATAATATATATTGATATATTATTATGAGAGAAATTAATATTGAAAAGTTCAAATATAAATTTATGGAAGCTTGAAAGAGTTCAAAATAAATGAATTAATTAATTTAAGGCCTAAACTTGTGTTTGGGCAAAATTAATTAATTCTAGGCCGGAAATTAAATATGTGATATTTAATTAGTGGTTAATTAATTAAAGAATTCATTAACCGGGAATTAATCAATTATGGAAATAATTAATCACTTAAGGAAGTGATTAATCATTTATGGAAATGATCTAATCACTTATGGAAGTAATTAGTCATTTGTGGAAAAGATTAATCAATTATGGAATTGATTGATCATGATTAATTAATTAAGGAATAAGATTGAATCAATTTTGGAAAAGATTGATTTAATTGAATATTTTATTCATGGCCTCTCTTCTATAAATAGAACACTAGACCTAATTGGTCATGACACTTGACACTCTTGAAAGACAAGACCTAGAATTCTCTCTAGCCTCCCTCTTAGAGAAAGACTCCCACAAGTCTTTTGCTTCCTAGACTTAGAGACATACCGGTGTAACCTTTGTGGTTATTGTGTCAATCAAGAAGAAATTTCCAGCGAAGAAAAACAAAGGCGGCTGCCGCGTTTTCGTTCGTGGAACGTCGTTGGCGAAGAACGGTCAAGTCTTCAACGAAGGTATGTGACGGTTCTTTCCCTTTTCTTTAGAAAAGCATGAAAATAAATTTAGATTTATTTTTAAGCATGTTTAAGCCAATTTTCCAGCAGCTTTAAAAGGGTTTTAAAGTTTAATTGAGTTTTCGTAACGATATTTTAATGTTAATTAATATACGGCGTAAGGTCCAATCGATGCACTTCCGCTGCGTGGGGACTTTTATTCCCTTCACCAAGAAGCAACAATTCAAGAAGAATAATGTGAATCTTCACCCGAGGAATGATGCCAATAAGCGCATTATTCGTGGAGTTTGTTGGGTTTGTGGTAAGAGTGGCCATATTACTGCTGATTGTAGACACAAGAAGGGACAAAACTCCAACAATCAGGTCAATATTGTGGAGAATGATGATCTAGAACATGACAAAGAATTGCTTAGATATTACAGTACCCGATCACGTGTTTTCGGACTACCACCTCGACTTCCATCTAATGAAAAATAACATGAAAGAATTTTGCTTGATGGAGGAATTAGCAACCACTGTTATAATAATTTATATCACGTAAGTAACATTTACTTTAACAAATTGTCATTAATTTTCTTATGTTTCTAATACTAATATGAATTTATTTTTCTTTTAGATACCTATGCGAGTATGACTCATCCATCTTAGAGCAATATGCATTTCTACATCCAGCATTGATCTCAGTTGGCTCAGAACCTGAAGAGAAACGCTCTCGAGTCCTATGTAACAGGTTAAGACAGGTCAATGAAAAATTATTGATATGTCCTTTTAATCCTGGGTAAGTATGAAAACCGTCAAGTATATATTAACACTTTGCACCTTTGTTTTTGCTATAACTTTATTGTATGATATATTGTTGTCTATATAGATATTATAGGATGTTGTTGGTGATATCAATAAAAACATTCACAATTTATTCAATTGACTCTCGAGGCATGACTTTCGTGATGATGTAAAGAACATAGTTAATATGTAAGTAAATAGTTATTTTAGCATATGTAAGTTATTATTTATATTTTTTTAGTATTCTTATTATTATATTATTGTGTTAGGGCTATAAGAATGTTCTATTCTCAAACTAATATACGAAGTCCCCCCTTCAAATGGGTATATGTTAATGTAATGACTTTTACTTATTTTTTAGGTTGTTTTAATCATATTATACAAATTCTCTTATTACATGTGTTGAACTATATATGTAGTGTGCTCAACAATTGGGATCTACGAAGTGTGGATACTACACTCTTAAATTTATACGAGATATAGTATCTCATAGGAGTAGAGTGATTACAGATGTGGTACTAATCGATTTAGCCTTGTATTCAACTTAACATTTTATATTTATTATAATTTTTGTAATGTAGTATGTTTACTTATTTATTTATTATTTTTTTTGTTTGCAGTTGACGAGGGGAACTGCATTTAGCCAATTGGAATTCGATGATATAAGAGTTGAATTATGTGAATATGTAGCACAATACATGGGATGATTGTTAATATTATACTCAGTTTTTTTATTCGTCGTTTTTTAGACAACTTGTTAGACACTGTGATATGTTCTTAGTTTGATGAAATTAATTTTATGACTTACTTAAGTTGTGTTCTTAGATAACTTTTTGGTTAATGAAATTTATTATCTCATTATGATTTTACGCGTTTGGTTAAAATTATGATTCATTTGATTTTATATTTCTATATGAACAATAATGTGTTTGTTACGAGATCTGACTCGTACTATTATTTATACTCGAGTTTTGGTGTTAGTTTCATATAATGTAAGTGAAGTGAAGGTTGTATTCTGGGTTTAGAAGTGCATATTTCTGTTTTTTCAAATACCCAAAAATTTTTGGTTAGTTATAATTACGTCGTTATGCTATCGAATTTTTGGTAAATCAAACTTGGTTACAGGGTAAAGTTTAGTAATGTCCTCTAGATTATGTTGAATTTTGGGGGCATTACAGTTGATAGCTAGCTACTATTGTGTACATACAGGTTGCAAAGGAGGGGTAAAAAGCAACATGAGTTTTTTTTTTTTTTAATTTTTTCTAAATATGTATAGTTGACGGTTAAAAAAGTCATAACAAACACCATAATTGACATATATTAACCGTTAATGAAAATACACAATTTGACAATTTAATACGGTAACTTGACGGCTAATAAACATCAATAAAATGATATATTGACAACTCATAAGCGTCAATAAGTATATATACATTGACATTTTCGATCCTATAATTGACAATGAAAAAACGTCATCACAAGTCTATATTGACGGTTTATAAATATCAATAAATGTGGCAATGTTGACGCTTTATGAATATCATTGACGGATAAAACGTGTCAATAATGTCTTTGTTGACGGATTATAAACGTCAACAAAGACATGTTCGTTGACGTCCTATAAGTGTCAATGATAACAGTAATATTGATGCTTTAGCTTTATTGATACCAGTATTATTGACTTCCAAAAAGCATCAATGAATGTGATAGTTGATACTTTTTAGCCGTCAACAAAGGCCAAATTTGTAGTAGTGTTGAGTCCATTTTGCATAACAAAACTAGGTATTGGTTGATCTACCTCCTGGTGTAGTAAACCAATTAGTAGTAAATGAATTTTTAGAAGAAAGCTAAAGGTTGACAACATTATTGATAAGTACAAAGCCCGCCTTGTTGCTTAAGGCTTTCGTAAAAAAGAAGGGATAGATTCCTTTGATACCTATTCTCCAGTGACGAGGATTACATCTATAAGGATGTTAATTGCAATAACAACTTTACAAAATTTGGAAATACACCAGGATGTGAAAACTGCATTTTTAAATGGAGAATTAGATGAAAAAATTTATATATGGAACAACCTGAAGGGTTTGCTATAAAAGAACTTGAAGATAAGGTTTTGTAAACTTGTCAAGTTCTCTTTATGGGTTGAAAAAAGCACCCAAACAATGACATGAAAAGTTTGATCACATTATGTTATATATGAAGGATTGGAATTCCGTAATTCCGTAAAACGGAAGCGTGATTGGGACCGATTCGTAATTAATTTTGTTTAATCTAAAATATCAATACATTGGCAATAATATTAGAACTATTCTAAATATATATTAAGGCTAAGCATACAAAAATATTATATCTAAATCTAATTTAAAAAGTAACAAATTACTTACTCTCGTTGACGACTCAGATTAAATTCATCAACTGCTTGTGAATTAATCACGAACTAGTGCGAACACCACCACTATAGCTACACCGGTATGACTTTGAGACTTGTGGGAGTCTAGAGAAAGCCTTGAGGGGAATTCTCTAAAGGGTCGTTTGGCCCACTGTGTTGGTTATAATAGCCCCCGCTATTATAACCAACCCAGTGTTTGGGGCACCAACAAAAATAAGGGGCGGAGTTGGTTATTTTTTCCCTCCGTGTTGCTACAGTAACCACTATTCAACTCACCCCAATTATTCTATCCATTCTCTACAGTAACTCTTTTCTCTCTTCTTCCATGTGACTCATTGACTTTTCTACCGACGACCAGCCGACGACTTTTCTGGCGACCACCGACAACTTTTCCGACGACCGCCGTCGACTTTCCGACCACTTTTCCGGCAATCACCGATGACTTTTCCGACGATTTTATTTTTTTATTTTTTTATTTTTTTTTAAAAGAAAATCTTCTTCTCATTTTCATTTCGAAAAATATAAAAAACGAAAATAAAGAAAAAAAAAGGTAGAAGAAAATGAAAGGAAAAAAGAGGGAAAAATTTTCGATCGTCGAAAAATTTGTTGGTGGTCGTCGGAAAAATCATAAAATTTCTAGGGAGAGTTAGATACTAGGTTGTCTTTGTACATATATATAAATATGCAGTTTTATTACATAATTACTTTTGATAATGAAGTATATGAATGTTTACCTTCATCGTACCATATTTTTCATTCCAAATTATACTTATCGTATTTAAGTTTACCGTGATAATAATAATTTAAAAAAAAAATACAACTCAAGTTTTTATTTTATGTGATTTCTATTTTATTTGATTCTTTTGATAATAAAGGTAAAATGAGTTTTGAATAAACATTTACCATTTTTATGTTGGAAATACATAAATGAAACAAATATGGTTTTTCTATATGAAATCATAAAATGACTTATTTTGTGGAAAAACCATGACTCTAAAACAAAGAAAACCAACCTTTACTTTAGGTTATTCTTGTTTCCTTTTAAGCTAAACACATAATTTAACCCCTGTACCCAAAACTTTTATTTTTTTTACAACTAAACCCTTTTTTTTTATTATTAATATTTGAAGTACAAAGTTGTATGAGGAAAATAAACAAAAAAAAGTCAAGAAAAAAAAAACAGTCAGCTTGAAACATAGATTATTTGAACCCAGACTAAAATAATTTGCATCCCAAAACACTGCACCCCAAACACAGACTATTTTATCCCAGACTATAATAATCTGCACCCCAAACACATATTATTTTATCCCAGACTATAATAATCTACACCCCAAACACATACTATTATAACCCCCAGACTATTATAATCCCCCAGCTATTATAACAAACCCAGCGCCCCAAACAGCCTCTAAGAGTAGGAGAATGAATGAGATGTCTTTCACCCCACCCCAGGGGTCCTATATATAGTAAAGGCCAAGACTTTTTTCCTAATAGGAAAAGGTCTCTAATTTTAATAAATAAATAATTAATTCCTTAATTAATTAATTTCCCAATTAAATATCATATATTTAATATTAGGGATTTTATTAAAATTAAAATTAATATGAATCCAATTCATATTAAATTTATTTGAACTCTTTCAAATATTTTCTTTCCAAATAGGAAAATGTCTCTAATTTTAATAAATAATTAATTAATTTCATAATTAATTAATTACCCAATTAAATATCATATATTTAATCTCAGAGATTTTATTAAAATTAATATAAATTCAATTCATATTAAATTTATTTGAACTCTTTCAAATATTTTCTCTCCAGAATTAATTTTTGAAATTAATTCAAAAATTATATTATAAAGTTTCATAAACTTTATATTATAATGCATCAATATACATTATACGATTCCCCAAATAAATTGAACACTTTCAATTTACAATTTATACTTAATTTTCTCAAATCTCTATACGAGCTACCAGTGGGACCTAATGGACCTATAGATCAGAAGCTCCAACGATACGAAACTAATTGACCAAACTCATTAACCAAGTTAGTCAACATTCGTTAACTGTGGGTCACTCAACTAAAGATCCACAGCTGCACTCTTTTCACTGTAGAATATTTTTATGTCCACGGATATTGACCAATGTAGTAAGTCAATCCTTCACGTGTGTTCGTAACACCGGCTGGGTCAAATTACCGTTTTACCCCTGGGTTATCTCCGGTTCCTTAAGTACCGCTGATCCCTCTAATGAACAAGTTGTTTAGGGTCCAACCACTAAACAGGAGTTCCTCTCGGGCCAGGAGAAGACGGTGCCTTTGTTCAAGCCTTGGAATCAGCCTTTAAGGGAACACACATCTACTTACCCCCAATAGGGGAAGGAGTGAATTCCATCTTGTACTGTTATGTTCCCAGCCCCCATTCGGTCTTGCCCCTGAAATTGTAGGATTATTGAGTCAGCGAACTGGCCACTCTTACCCATACAAATCTAAGGACAATCCCTCCTGAAAGGGGTTCATAACAGACTCAGGATTGAGATTGAGTTACCTAGGTCATCCTATTGAAATAGAAACCTAAACTAGTTAACGATGTTACATCTAGTGGTTACTATTTCGCGGTCCGATCTTATGCAAACTCATTGCATAGGACACCCCCACCCGCATGTCTCCTACATGGATGCTTTGGATCATTGCATCTGTATCGAATACAAGGTGGGCCGTATCACATAGTATCACCAGGATAAGGTACCCAGTCTTATCTCTATACTCTAGACCTTTTAGGTTGTTACTTGGAAACTGATCCCCGTATGTCCCCACATACTAGTCCAAGTTTCATTTAAACAACCTTGGATCTTAATTTATTGGATTTAGGGTTTATTAATGCAAACTCGATTATTCAATAACCAAATTACTGAATTACTCAAATAACACTTTATTGAGATCGATTAATTTGTTTCATTTACTATCTACGAGTTTTATGGCATAAAACCCAACAATCTAATGGACTCAAGATAAATGAGTGTGATAAATGTGTCTATGTTAAAACCATAGATCAAGATTGTGTTATCATTTGTTTGTATGTGGATGACGTATTGATAATGGGCACAAATAGAAGTGTCATTGATTCCACTAAGAAGATGTTGAAATCTAACTTTGATATGAAAGACCTTGGTCTTGCTGTGATGTTATACTTGAAATTCGTATCACAAGAAAACCAAGTGGATACATACTTTCTCAATCTCACCTACATAGAGAAAGTGTTGAGAAAATTTGATCAATTTGAGAGTAAACTTGTAGTTATTCCATTTGATCCAAGTTGTAAGTTTAAAGAAGAATATATAGTGGTGAAGGTGTGTCTCCTCTAGAATACTACTCTAGATTTGTTGGTGTTGTATATTTTACAAATAAAATGTGAAAGAAAGTGATTTAAAGTCAATTCATCAAAAGTTTCAAAATTGATTGAAACATCAAATTCAATTTGATGTTTCATCTACAAATTTAACCTATGGAAGTTAAATTTGGTGTTATAACTCAATTGAGTTATATTTTTTACATATGTTTCAATTTTATTTAATTTTGTTCTTTGGAGTTACTAAGTTGCTAGCCTATAAATAGCAACTTGTTTCTTCATTTGAATAATTCTCTTCCATTCGGAGCATTCTTCCTTCTTTCTTTCTTTCTTTTGATCTTGAGTCGAGTTGAGAGCAAGTATCCAAGAGTTTTGTCAGATTCGAGTAGTTCGAGGTTGCTGTTCTACTGGAATTAGTCGTTGTATCCTGCTGAGACGATCACTGTAGCTTGCTTGCAACCTGTGTAGAGGGAATAATTGTCTTCAGGACAGCGCTTTGTAAGCGTGCCTCGACTATTTATTGTCAATATATTTAGCAACATTTGTCATATATATAGTGTCTGTATTGTTATTTACAATGTAATTGTTAGTATCTCGTTAAGATGTCAGTTTGCTAGTCTTACTAAGTTATTATTTGAGCATCTTTCTGACCAAGTATACCTTGTGAAAGTATATTTCAATTGCTCTTCAAATATTCTTTACTTATTTTTCTAGGGGTGGGTAGTCAACATGAAGATGAACCGCTATTTTATTTAAAAATGTCATTTTGACGATTGAAAAATACTTTGAATATGGACAAAAATGTTGCCAAATATGATCGACGATTAAAGCATTAATAACCTTCCTCAAATCTGGAATCTCTCATACTTCTACAATTACAATATTATATTTTAAAGGGTCAACTATATTGAATAATTTATTTTCATGGATTGGCCAGGGAGCTAGTTCCCCACCTTGTCAACAAATGCATGGTGGATCTTGAGTCCTCCCTTCCATCTCCCGCTCCAAACTTCATACATTCCAAAGTAGAGACGATTGTCTCCTGGTGAACTCGCCGGAGCTTTCACGGTGATGACGAGATCCTCCTCCGGCATATTGAACTTCTTCTGATCACAACATTTGTTGTCCAGGCACACCTTTTTGTACACGAATTTCCCTGCCTTCCCGATCTTGGCCATAATGTAAACTTCACACCCTTTCCATCCAAAAGCGCCCGCTGCCATGGACAGGTTGAACCCCACTCTGTAGCTTTTTCCGGCCTCGACGTTGTCGGTCGAACACGTCACCTCTAGCCACGACACTTGCTGTAGCTCTGCAGCTGCACTCGGATCCTTCTTCCTGCAAAGCGATTGGAATTAACAGGGTTTTAAATATCCATGTCCTGAAAATGTTGAGTATGTTAATGAAAATGTTGACATGTCGACGATAGAAGCAACTTACATGTTTCTCGATCGATGAGGCAAGCGCCAATAGCGGTTGTCGTTGCCCCATGTGATGGTCAAGCCTCTTGGATAAATTATGGTCTTCTGGTTCTGTGCAAAGTAATGGTGTTAAATATTAGGATGGTAGAAGAAATTTGTATAAAATGAAGCTTTAGAGGGCAGTTGGCTTTTGATAATAACCTTTATCTTTTCCATTGCCTTTGGATCTCCATTGAAGTGAGGTGATGAATAGAAAAATCCAACCATCTTTGCTAGAATACGTGAGAAATAACGGTGAGGGGAGAGATCATGTATAATGAAGCATTTTATAGATTTTTGAAAAGTATTTTTCCTTTTTCAAGTTCATGGAGGAATAATTAATTAATGGAAGAATATAAAAAAAAAAAAAAGAAAAAAAAAAGAAAAGAAGAAAGCAAGAAAGAAAGAAAAGAAAGAAAGACGACTTACGGACACAAGTTAAGGATGTGTTTGGTTTAACTTTTCAAGTGTTTAATTTTGAAAAAAAAATGTCATTTTGAAAAAAAATTATAGTGTTTGTCAACCACTAAAGAAATAATCATTTTGAGGGAAACAGTTGAAAGCAATTTTTTTCGAAAGAGTTTTAAGTATATAATAACTTGTGTATAAAAACACTTGATGAAATGTAACCAAACATATGAGAGTGTTTAAATTCTAAACAATTTTTATACAAAATGTTTTAAGTAAATGCATTAAAAAAAATTATGTTACATTTAGAGGTGGGGGAATTCAAATCTTTGACCTCTTGGTCGAAGGTACATGTCAACTATTGTTGAGCTAAGCTCGTTTGGACAATTATGTTGAGATCTTTTAAGTCATACCCACAATTTAAATATTTATATCAAAGAAATATAGAGGTCATTTTTTAAAAAAATAAAAATTAGATTTTTTTTTAGTACAATTAGATTCTCTCGTTTCTTTTCTTTCCTTAATTATTTTTTAATAAAAGAAAAATATCGACTTTTTAACATCTCTCCATTTTATCTTTAGGGGATTTTCTTTTAATTTTCTTGTCTCTCTCTCTCTTCACTTTAATTACTTTTAGTTTAATTTCTACATTCAACTTTCAGGAGTTTCCAACTTTGACCCTTCTCTATTGTTTTTTCTTTTCTCTCTCTCTACTTTTTTTTTTTCTTTTCCTTACTTTTAACATAAAATTAAAATTCGAAAACATTGAAGCACTAAAAAAAAAGTGTAAATTTTAATTAATAGGAAAAATAAAAAGTAGATTCTAGCTTTATTGTCTTTGGGTTAAATACAATGATCTTCGAAGAAGTTTGGCCGCCAATTCCAATTCCAATTCCATATGCAGCCATAGGAAAGAGAAAATATAATCAAAATATTCTAGAAAGGGAGTAAATCGAATAATTGTTCATCTTGTTTTTGTTTTTGATTTTTGAATTCTTAATTAATTATCTAATTACTGGAAGAGTGAGAATGTATTTTTTTTTAGTTAAATAATATTTGGGTTGGAGATTCGAACCTCCGACTTCTTGATCGAGGGTACATGTCAATATGTTTTGCTTTGGCTGAGTGAGAATGTATTTAATAACCATTTCTCATGTTAAAAATTTCATATTCTAATTAAGTCTAGGTAACATGTACTTGATGAATAATACATATTTACTTTTCGAGGACTTAATTGAGAAATTTTCCTGTAAGTAAAGGTTCTAATATATTATTACACAATCTTCTATATATATAATTTTTTAGATAGAAATTTCATTAAAATTTAAAAAATAAAAATAAAAAAAATACCCAGAAATAAGAAACATAACTTTTGATAACAAAAACCAAAATAACCATTTTTAATTTTCCTTTTTAAAGGAGTTTTTTTTTTAAACACCTTTTTAAAGGAGTTTATGTCTACTTAATTACACTACAATTTGTATGTTTTCCTTTTCACAATTATAAATATATATTTGAGTTCTTGGCTAAACTTAAAAATATTTAAAAATAATAAAGAACCCATTTCATTTCATTCATAAAATGCTTGTATTAAAACATACTTTAATATGCGAATGTTGGACATTTTTTTTATTAATATTATAGCTTTTAAAACTTATTATACTAAATAAGGTTATTTTGAAACTTATTATTTCAATATTGTAGTTTGAAATCCACATTAATTAACACATTCCTATTGACGTGGCAAGCTATATGAGAAAAAGTAAAAAGGAAAAAAAAAAATCAAGTATAAAAGGGGAGGAAAACGCACAGGAAAAGAAATTAAAAACCTGCATTCCGTCCGACTCGAATTCGTAAACATTTACATGCTAGCGCTGCTAAATTTCCAATATAGTAAAGTAATGTTTTGTTTAAAATCACATGTAGCTCGACCTACGTGAATAAACGTTTTTTTTTTTTAAAACAACGTTTGTTAGTACAGTTTTCTAATTTCTAAATTGTTGTAGATTATCTCTTCAAAGTTGTTTTCTTTTAATCTTTTTCTCAGATAGCTTGTCATATTAGTTAGTGTGGTTTTTAAACTACAATATTGAAACAATAAGTTTCAAAACAAGCTTATTTTATTAATCAATTTCAAAAACTATAATATTAATAAAAAAATGTTTTGTTAAAATGAACCTCTAGTGAGAATTGGTAATTGAATCACCTCACCCAAAATATTGTTGAAAAGGAAAAAGAAAAAGTGACAAAAAGAAAAGAAAAAGTCAGGTGAGAATGGAAAAAAAAAACGATATTTTGAATTAAAGTCCAAAGAATAAGTATCTTTGTTTACGGGTCAGCATCTAAGAAAGAATTAGAATTATTATTTTATTTTTATTTTTTTTAAAAAGAACGAACGAAAGAAAGAAAGAATTAGAATTGAAGTCCGTAATTTTAGAGTCAGGTGGGAAAAGATGACATGGTTTTTTTTTTTTTTTTCAAGAGATTGAAATTATGTGGACCTTTGAAATGATAATAGATATCTATAAGGTTCCGTTTGGTAACCATTTGGTTTTTTGTTTTTGAAAATTAGGCTTGTTTTTTTTTAAAATTTCCTCACCATAATTTTCATTTTTAACAAAAATGAAAATCATGGTGAAGAAATTTAAAGAAAACAAGCCTAATTTTCAAAAACCAAAAACCAAAAACCAAATAGTTATTAAACGGAGCCTAAAAAAAGTAGTTTTCAAAAACTTGTTTTTGATTTTGAATTTGGCTAGAAATTCAAATGTGTCATTGATAAAGATGAAAGTCATGGTAAGAAAATTGAAAAAAAAAAAACAAGCCTGATTTTAAAAAACTAAATGATTTTATCAAACAGGGCCTAAGTTATTAAAGTTTCTCTTTTTTATAATTTGCTATTGTGTATGTTTTCATAATTGAATGATCATATATAAGAACTTAGAATGTAAAAATTTGACTCTTAGATTTTTTTTTTTCTTAGTTTCTTCATGCCTATGGAGAACCATAATTAATTTTTAAGTTAGATTACAAGTTTAATTCCTCAAACTTTTATGGGTGTGTTTAATAGGTTTTTAAGTTTTTATAAAAAAGAAAATTCTAACAAATTGTGTCTATTCATCATTCTTTTTAAAAATCCATATATAAAACTGAATTTAGTGAGTGTTAATATAACTTTGACATTAAATTTTGTGTCTAATACCAAGTAGGTTAAGAACATATTAAGCACCAAAGTAAAAGTATAGATAGTTTTGAAATCTATGGATCTATTAGACCGATTTAAAATCTTAGGAACTAAAAACTTGTAATCTAACCCATTTTTTTTTTTATGATAAATGTGATCATTGTTATAATTAGTTTGACCTATTTTCAATGATGGAAATCGTTATATCTTATATAGTTTTTAGGTAAGCTTAAATTAATAAAAAGTCAAAGAAAAAAGATGATGATTATGTTGATATAATCACTAAAAAAAAGAATCTTAATTTAAGCCTACAATTTTAGAATTTGTCGAAGAGTTGATTAAGAAGTGTGAATAGTATCAAAAGTGAAAGTAGGATGTGTATAGTGTGACGCTAGACATACGCATTGCATAAAATTAAATCTATATGGAAGTCGTGATAATATGAAAGAGAATATCATTATCAAGTTGCAAGAAGAAAAAGTTTGACCTTCTAAAGTATCATCTATCTTCTTTTTAGTTTTTACTTTTGAAGTTTCCCTCTTTTCACTATCAATTTACTTTTTACCTCTTACATTATTTTCAATATTGTATGTTTCTAACTGATTTAACTAAAAAAAAACGGTTCTCCTCCAATCAAGAAATCGGTTTAGGTACACCATCTATCTTCTTTCTCATATCTTTCAAAATTCAAATTAAGATTTTATGTTTTTAGGCTCTTCATTTTCAATTTTCAATTATCTAATCATCATCTTGATCGTTTTTTTCCAACTATTATCTTTCTTACTTTCAAATGTCCATTTTAGCTTTCGGACTTTCCAAATCTTCCCTCAACTAAGGTCTTGAACATGTCCGAAGAGAGTTGTTGGAGAAGAATACAATGTGAACATTTGTTGATTGAAATTAAGTAGAGTGAGGATAATCAGAATATAATTAATACGAAAGAATAGCAATGTATCCAAGGGAGAAAGTAATTGAAATAGGTTCTGCAGAAGAACAAGAGGATTTGAAAACCTATATTTGCATGAGGAAGGGGAGCAATCAAGAAGTTTGTTCCGAAGAAATTTGTTAAGGGCACTACTACAAAAACAGCCTTTAATGACGGACAGAAAAAAGGGGGTGGGACCTTTAATTACGGACGGAAAACGCGCGCCACTTTTAATGTCGGACGCGCATTTTTCAGAAAAAATAGACCTTTAATGACGGGCATTGCCCGTCATTAAAAACTACCTTTAATGGCGGGCAATGCCCGCCATTAAAAGCCCGGTTATATTTTTTATTTTTTTTATTTTTTTTAAACGGTAAAACGCCCAAAATACATTTTTCTCTCTCCTCGAAAATTTTCGAAAAGCCCTAGCCTCCCTTCTTCAACCTTTGGTCGCCGCAACTTCCAAGCCTCCCTTCTTCAACCTTTGGCTGCCGCAACTTCCAAGCCTCCCTTCTTCAACCTTTGGCAGGTTCGATTCATCCCTTCTTCAACCTTCGGTCGTCCAACTCCTCTTCAACATTCGGTCGCCGCAGCCGTTCTTCGTCCCTTCTTCAACCGTTCGGCCGCCGGATCTCTCTTCCCCTTGTCTTCAACCCACGAAATTTGTTACATCATTTCTGCAGGATTTTGAGTATGGCAGGGAGAAATCGGTCATCACGCGACATTGATGGTTACCGAGTTTCCCGTGATGTCCCTAGACCCTACATAGACCGAGTGCCAGCACCCCTGCCTATTCATCCTGCAGCTTTGGAGGAGGAACTTGAATTGCAAAGCGCGGCTGGGTTAAAATTAAGTTTGGTAAATAGAAAAGCACGGCTGAAATCGAGGGGAAGCAAAAGTTTCTCCAGCGTGGCTGGGACGGTGGTGTGTTTGTGTTAGAAGTTAGAAGAAGAAAAATAAATAAAAAATAAAAAAAGAAAAACAGAGTGGTTTGGGTTAGCGTTTGCCTACAAACACGAGAGAGATAGATCGTTGGTTTCTTGCAACAATGGTAGCTAGTTGGTTTTAACCTTCTGTTATACCTTTATACGTGTTGAGGGTTATGGGATCTTGAACAGAAGTCCTGAAATGAGATATGCAGGTGGTGCATATGGTAATAACTATGGTAGTTCTTGGGCACCATATGAGAAGCGTAGCCGACGTTAAGTTTCAAACTTTCTCTTAGATGCCCTTCATTGGAGTTCAATATCTGCCTTAGCATCTTTACTTTTGTCAGAGGAGAAGCTGCATATGAAAAGTACCATTGTCATGGTGTTAAATATCAACTAGTTAAGATTGTATCTGTAGCTACCTTTCAAGTACATTTTTCTCTATGTTACTAAAGTTCTACTTTCATTGCATTTTACTATGAGTTATTTTTATGCAAGTTTATTTAGTGGTTGCTGTAGCAGAAAAAATACAGAATAGGAATCCATGACCTATTCATTAAATTTGTCCCTTTTTATTTTCAAAGAGTAGGATACTAGATTTCCTCTCACAGAAAGAGACTGTCTAGGAATCCATGACCTTCTTTCTCCACGAGTGATATCATTTGAGCAACAATATGCTCATTTCAGAATAGGAATCCATGACCTATTCATTAAATTTGTTCTTTTACCATTCTGTGTGTTTTGGTTACTTTCCATATTAAGTGATTTGGACTGCAATTTTGAGCAATCATATCGTGTTGTTGAATGCTATAATTTTCTATCATAATTGAGCTCAGTTTTGCCGCTACTTTACTCGTACTTCTTGAGCTTATTTTAGTTTAAGGATTTGATTGGAGATGTGTGTCGGTTGTATTTTACTTACATTTTTGCTTTGTATAAGGTTTGGAATTCATCTTGTTAAGTGAAAACTGTTGCAGATGATGGGATATTCTAAAAAAGGAGCTCGAAGAGGAACTTGGAAAAGAGCGTTTAAGGAGTTGTGTACTTATCCATTACAACAGGTACTCTTTTCTTTTCTTCTAACTTGCTTAGTTTTAGGATATTTGGGGTCTTGTTGTGAATCTGAAGTGTTGTGAAGCTGTAGTTGAGTGATTTTTTTCATATAGAAGTGTGTTTCTCTTGTTTAACAGGTTTAAAAATTTTTGGGTTAGTCATATGTATGTCGTTATGCTGTCGAAATTTCTGGAGCAACCAGTTAGAATTAGGATAGAGACTTTAGTAATGTCTCTAGGTTAAGTATAAGAAACCTAGAGCTTTATAGGTTCTCTGAAGGGGTTATACTTGATCTCTTGAAGTTTGTAAGCTTTTGGAGTTTATTGGGTTTTCTAACAATTTTTTTCGATACTCGTCGATATTGATTTTTTTTTGTGTGTATTTTATTGTTAACTAAATTTGTTTTTCTTAGGTTTCTCAAGTTGTTGGACATATGTTTGTTATGTGAATTCTTGTTTTGGTTGTATCGAACCTAATTACAATTTGTTTTTCTTAGGTTCTTCAAGTTAACTTAAGTTAGTCTTGTTTACTTTTAAGTTCACAATTCAGCGACGTGCCTAATACAACAAAGATCAAGCTGCAACAAAGACTTTTTCTACAGTAAAAAATGGCTGGAAGCTGCTGAAGGTATGTATGATAAATGGTTCAAGGATACTAGACTTGCTACTTTGCATAGCTCCTCTGTATTTCATTATTCTTTCAGTTTGGTAGCTCTGTTGTTAGCTCCTCTTTTTCTTTTTGAAAAAACATGCTTTTCTCCATTGTCTTTAGCTTGAAAGGCTCGTCTTTGCTTCTACTCGTTAAAGGGGAAGTGACTTTGAGAATTTGGTCATTAAAGTTTCTGTATGTCATGTCCAATTACGTTGCAGACAAGTTTGCTCCCGATGCAAACAACAAGGTTTGTTTATAAATCTTGGTTCTTATCTATTTCTCAAACCAATGCAATGCTTAGAAACACAAGCTTGCTGTTTAATTTATTTTCTTTGCCACATGATGAAGATTGAATGGCTTAATATTTGTTTTCCTTTGCATTCTTGATTGCAAGTTTCATATGGAGGCTTGGTTTCTTGGTTAGATTTCTGCAGGAGTTCTTATTTTCCTCTCTGAGTTTTTACTTTCTTGAGCTCTTAATTACTTTTACTAATAGAACATTGTTGTAATCTCAGAATCTGTTGTGAACATATACCTGGTTGAAACCCCAAACTGAATTGTAAGGGAAAAAGTTTGAGGGTAAGAAAGATTTTGCGGTTCGTATCCTGTTTCCTTTGCATCCTTTCTTGTTCATTTTGATAATAATTGTTTGGTTATTGCAATGACGTTGTAAACTTCTCTAACTTCCTTTTCATTTCAAACTTTCTTATTTGAATGCAAAAAATGTTTATGTTTGTATCCCTTTTCGTTTCGTGTGGCTTTTTACGTGTTGCTTACTTTGTTCTTCATCTTGGCTCACATATTGAATACCTTGTTGGTTTGCATTGACAGTGGTTTGGACTTGGGGAAGATCAAGTGCTAGTTCTTGTGCAAAAAAAATGACTATCGGCTTAAGTATTAACAGATTGCTCCTTAAGTGAAGGATTACAAGGTCAACTCTTTCTTTCATATTTTGTTGATACGTTTGCATGAGATAGTGCTCAAATTTTTTGGGTGTTGATAGATGGGGTGCATGTAGTAGTTTCTTTTGTTGTGATTCTGCTGGAATTTTGCTTTGTTTATGTTCTGGAACCATATTGATGGGGTTGACAATGATTGAACTCTTTGTTATATTTCTTGATATTATTTTGCTGACTATCTTGCAATGTCCTTCAATGATCGTTTAGATTTAGGTTGTGCTTGATGCAAGACCTAACTTGCTTAGTTTTAGGATATTTGGGGTCTTGTTGTTACTTTGAGGATACAATTTTTGTCCTAATGTGGTTTTTTTTGTGTATTTTATTGTTAACTAAATTTGTTTTTCTTAGATTCTTCGAGTTGTTGGACATATGTTTGTTATGTGAGTTCTTGTTTTGGCGTTGTATCAAACCTAATTACAATTTGTTTTTCTTAGGTTCTTCAAGTTTGATGTACGAGCAAGATTATGGTGACAAGAATGAAAGTGACATGTAGGAGAATTTTTGTTTTTTGGTGTAGGTGTAGACTTTTAATCATAGGTGTTTAGTAATTTTGAGGCTTTTAAGTGTAAGTGTTTGTAATTTTATTTTTAAATCAAACTTATATGAATAAAAATTGTATGAATAAATTTGGTTCATTGGCTTATTGGAATGAAATTTGACAAATATTTGATTTCTATACAATTTTGCACATTTAAGATTAATATTACTTTCTTTACAGATTGACAAATGAAAAAAATATTGTTCGTATGCCCACCGGGCAACCAACAATTTTTTTTATTAAATTATGAACGAAATGATGACGGGCAATGCCTGTCATTAAAAAATATATTTAATGACGGACATTTAATGACGGACACCTTTAATGACGGACATTTGGTTGGAAAATACACTTTTGATGACGAACTTTTAATGACGGACGCCTTTTAATGAGGGGCAATGTTGTTTTTGTAGTAGTGGGGTTTTTCAAATACCTAAACACTTTATTAATGCTTCATGGCTATTTAGAAAATCCCTGTAGCATTTAAGGTTTCTGAGGATAGAGATGTTTCATGGCTATTATTTTTCGTCTCAACAATAGGCAGAATGATATCTGCATTGTAGTAGATTGTGATCACTCTAACACTATAAATGATTAAAATACAGTGTGTATGCAAGATAATACTGAAATAATGATCAACCGAATTGGTTTTATTTTTTGTTTTAGGAAATTCATTTTATGTGATAAAACTTTGGAGTTTTCTCTCGAGGCCTTTATATATGGCTACCAATTTGATCATTTTGCAAAAGGGTTTCTTCTACAATTTCTTTATGCGTTCTTCTCTCTTTTCCATTTCTTTTGAGATGCTGAAACAACGATCATCTACTCTCCCCAATGGTTTGATTGCTTTCTAAAATCCTAATAAATAATTAAAATTAAATTTCCAACTAGAGAAGGGTAGCACAAACGTAGAAGAGTGTAACATATGTATGAAATTTAATTTACAATAACAAAGGTTTCATTTGATAACTATCTGATTTTTTATTTTTGAAAATTAAGCTTATAATTAACACTACTTTTTCATCTACTAGTCAAAAGACACGTGCAATGTACATATATTACAAACATTTAGAACATAAAAAAAATTATGCATGAAATTATGAGCGAATAATACATAGCCAACTCAAAAATTATGTGTGTTAAAATAACTAAAAAGTTATATAAATATTACATAATCAAAATTTTCCATAATCCAAATATGTACCATCAAAATTTTCACATTCAAAGTATGACTATTACCTTGACAAATTAAGGATTCAAAGATTTCATGGAATCTATGTTTGGAAATTATGTGAAGTTTTACTTTTTTGTTGAAAAATAATATAGTTATTATTATATATTTTTCTACGCAACTGATCTTATTTTGGATAAAAAAAAATATTGTGTTATAATTTAAAATTATAATATAGATATTTCATTTATAAATCTTAAATGATCTTAAGTAAAATGAAGACGTTAAGAAAATTTTTGGAAAAGAAGAAATATTAAATTAACTCAAAAAAAAAAAAAAAAAAAATCACAACCTATAACTAACAAAATAAGCCAACAAATTTAACAAAAGTAGCTCGTTTTCACAATATTTAACTTAAAAATAGTTCAATTTTTAAAAACGCTCCATGAGAAAATACATGTTCAAGAAGTTATACATTTTTTTTTCTAATATAATTTTCCTTTTCTTGTTGGTCTTTTATTCTGATTTTTTAAATGAAAAACGTTGAATGAAATTTCGTCTATATAGTATAAATGTGCAAATGAATGTATAAGTGAAATTCTTTGTTTTTAACCAATAATTGTGTTTTCCAATTTAAATTTAATTGTTTGAGAAATTTTATGCTAAAAATGACAAAAAAAAGTTTGAGTTTTACATTATTTCTCATAAGTGAAAATCAAAATCTTGGTCTTGAGAATAGTTGAAATCCCAACGAATAGTCGTGCTCCATCATCAAAATTGCACCTAATCAACTTAAAAGTTTAATTTTTAAATATATTTTGTAAAGTCAAAATTTGAAGAACCGCTTTTATTGTTCTAACATCTCTCAACAGGCACCTAAACTCATAGAGTCGCATCCCAAAGATTGAAGAACCACCTCTATTGGACAAATTTCTCTCCTTGGACACCTTAACTGAAAGAGTTGTGTCCCATCAACAAATAGTGAAAGGCAAAATAGGAATTGAATAAAATTGAAAAGGCTAAATTGGTAGTAAAGATTCTCCTCTTAGCCCCTTTTATATATAATATAGATTTTAAATATATTTTGCAAAGTCAAAATTTGAAGAACCCACTTTCATTGTTCTAATATCTCTCAATGGACACCTAAACTCAAAGTGTCGCATCCAAAACATTGAAGAACCACCTCTATTAGACAAAATTTTCTCATCGGACACCTTAACTCAAATAGTTGTGTCCCATCAACAAATAACAAAGGGCAAAATAGAAATTGAATAAAATTGTAAGGGCAAAATTGACAGGTAAAGATTCTCCCCTCTTAATCCATTTTATATATAGTATAGATAAGTCTTATAAGTTTTTTTTTTTTTTTTTGTTATCACTTTCTTCCAATTTTTTTTTTTTTAAACTAAGTCTAGGTTTTGAAAAAAAAAAAAAGACTAGTTTTTAATTTTTTGACTAAAAATTCAAATGTAGTCGATGAAAATTATTATAAGGAAATTGAAAGAAAACATAAATAAATTTCAAAGGCTAAAAATCAAAATTTAAATGGTAAATGAAACGAGACCAAAGGTAATGATATATTTTAAAGCCAATTGCTAAAATAAAATAAAATAATTGGGTGGGAATAGAACAATCCATTTCATCCACTAATTTTTTAAAAAAAAAGTATATATGAAGGCCATGCATGCATGAATATGCTTTATACATTGTAATTTATTTTGTTAATCTGCTGCGCACACAGAATGACAGAATAATTTGTAGTGTCCAGAAGGGGTTTTTGCTTTGTGCAATGTGGAATATAATCTTCTAACATTGAATAATGGACAGCAGAAAAGACACATTTATACAAAGCAAAGATATGTCTTTTAAGGTAATGTTTGGTTATGTGTCGTTAACTCTCTGTCTAGAATTAAACAATGAGTATGAGGGAGAGAATAAAGGAAGGATCCATTATATTCTTTTTTTTTTTTTTAATTCTTCTAGAAAACTCACGAGATCATCAAGTTATTCTTTTCTTTTTTTAATTTGCTTTCTAAAATTTTTAGAACTAAAGGATTATATATTATAGATAAAAAGAAAATTTTGAAACATAAAATTGTACCTTCTATTTACAAAAGTTTTTAATTCTAAAGAGACAGGATGAAGAAAGAAAAGTCAGACTAAAAGACGATCGAGAGAATGAGTGAATTTATTCTTGGGTTATGATATTTTAAAAGTGTTTCTTTTATCTAATTTTGAAGACTTCTTCTTTGGTCAATATTTGCGGTTTTCAAAATTCATTGATCTTTAGTCAATGACCAAATCGAAGCTTTTTGCTAATTACGAGGTCTCTAATATAACTTTAAATTGACTTGCTTTTATGTTAGTGAACATCTCTCCTCACGTATTTGAATAAAAGTATCCTCCTTCTAAATAAATAAATATTTGCTATTTTTGAAAATCAAACGTATGTAAAGAAAAATAAGATAATAAAACAAGTGAACTCAAGATAAAATTAAGTAAAGAGAGCAACCCAAAATCTAGTGTGGATCATGTCAAAACATAAGTACAAAATAAGAGCAAATGTTGCCCTTCTTACGTAGCTTTAATTTTTAGGGTTGATTTGTACTGATCTGTAGTTCTCTGTTCGTTTTTTGTTTTTAAAAAGTGTTCCCAAAATTATATAGAAACTTTAGACCCAACTTTGATGAACAACTATCTAAAGTAATTGAATTCAATCAAGAACTCCAATAATAGAACTCAATCAAACTATTATTAACAAAGGAAATTAAGAGTAAATAGCGCAAGGTATCACAACAAAGTTTCATTGTGATTCAATACATTCCTTTTGGTCATAAGTTTAGTTTATTGATTTAGAATTAGAGAAAGAAATTACAAGAGCTCTCCCTCATTACAATGCTCCCACAGCTCACAGATGTTTGTGTCTCTCCCAACTAAACTTGCTCAGTTTCACACATGGCCAAGCTTAAAGAAGATCAAAAAGTCGAGTCTGGTGCAAATCATAGGAACAACAAAATTTTTGTTTTCATTTTCAATTTTTGAAATCATTATTTCGTAGTATATGATGATCGTTGTAGCCTCTCCATCTTTGGCTCCACATAAGTTTCCCCTGGCTTCACTTTGCTTAGGTATAGTTCATCTTTTGGGTCCCAACTAGGAGTGCAAGCAAAAACCGAAAAACCGACAAACCGAACCGAACCGAACCGATCCAATGGTTTGGTTCGGTTATTTTGAAAAAATATGGACATCTCGGTTTCGTTTTTGGAAAAACCGAAAATTGTCGGTTCGGTTCGGTTTTTCATTAAAAAACCGAACCGAACCGACTATATATACCACTTAAAAAACCCTAACCTTTTGCATCTTGCCTCTCTCCACATCTCATTTTTTTCCTAAATTGGTTGGAAATCTCTTTTTTCTATGTAATTTAAATTATAAATTATGATATTATTTGTATGTTTATTTTTATTATGTATATTTATTTAAAATCAAATATTTAAAAATTGTTATTCATGGATTAGTTTGAGAAAATTAAGTAATTGTATTGAATAAATTAATTAATTGAAGTTTGTATTGAAAAAATGGGGTACAATGGGTCATTGGGCCAAAAATTAAAAAAAAAAAAACAAATGAGTTGAAATTAGAAGAGAAAATGGGTCATTTAAAAAAAATAATAAAAAAGCCCACATTGGGCCCAAAACGAAAACCGATCCATTGGACAAACCGAACTGAAGGAAAACCGAACCATTGGACATGTCCCATATTGGACATTGGTTCGGTTTAGAGTTTTGTAAAACCGATTGGATCGGTTCGGTTCGCGGTTTGGTCAAAAACCGACAAAACCGAACCGAGTATCACCCCTACCCAACAGGCATGCTAACACTCAATCCTTCTCAAAAGATCAAGATTAGTTGGTGGCACAACCCACAAGAGAATTCCACCCGATCAGTTTTTTTTGCACCTTACAAGGTTACTTGTTCATAAATCATAAGTACTTGAACACATGTTAGACTCTTGGTTCGTATTTCTAGATGAGTCGAATGGAGAGAGTCAAATAAGCTGATGCAGGAGTACATCAGCCCGCTTGAAGGTCCATATGCTTCTAGGAATGATCGGGATGACAATGTCTCCACCAACATAACAAAGGCTTGGGCACTGACCATCATTTCAATCCACAACGATCACTAGGTCGATCGATATGGACTAGCTTGTCACCATTTCACATCCAACCGGAAAGCGCTTTTTTAAGAGTTTTGGGATATTTGAAATATACTCAAAATTATGGTTTATATTATACTAGATATCCAGATGTACTTGGAGAGTATAGTGATGCAAGTTGGATAACTAACATGAAAGATTCAAAGTGATCAACAAGGGATATATTTTTACACTTGGAAGTGGGGCTATATCCTGAAAATCTTCCAAACAAACTTGTATAGCAAGGTCCACTATGGAATCCGAATTCATAGCTTTGGACAAAGTAGGGGAAGAAGCCGAATGGCTATGTAACTTTTTGGAAGATATTCGTAATTGGACTAAACCTGTACCCCCAATATGTATACATTCTGATAGTCAAACTGCTATTGGAAGAGCGCAAAACTTGATGTATAATGGTAAGTCTCGTCATATACGTCAAAGACATAATACCATAAGAGAAATGCTCTCGAATGGAATTATATATCTATTGATTACGTGAAATTGAAAGATAATATTGCGGATCCGCTTACGAAAGTTTTGGCAAGAGAGCAAGTGAACACTACAAGAAAAACTGTATTACTTGACGTTTTTGGAATGTCAAATTTTAATACTCTTGACGCTTTTGAAAGTGTTGAGAGAATCACTGTCAAGAATAAGGTATCGAAAATGTGACGAACGAGAAGTATCAAGATATTATTTCCTTGATATTTTGTAAACGTCAAGAATATTAACAACATTGACATTTCTAAAGCGTCATGTATATAAATTTCTTGACATTTATTAAATATCATTTTTGTTAAAACTTGACATGTCTAACGTGTCAAATGGTATACTTTATCTTGACATTTCAAAAATGTTAATTTAATAAGTTTTTGACACATTTTACATGTCATGTTTGTGTGATTTTTTTTTTTCAATTATAATAGTTGTTTCCTATTATCTTGAATCACCTACATTGCATTCCAACAATTTGATATATTGATTAACCAAATAAACAATACACATTCAAGATCCATCGACCATAAATTTCCGCCAATAACTTTAATAAAATTCATATTTTCAACGTTTACAAAAGTATCAACCTCCATATGAACAATTCCCAAATTACAACTATCAACCCATATGAACAATTCCAAAAATTACAAGACCTATCAACCCATATGAACAATTACAAAATGACAAGACCTATCAACTCCATTTGGACAATTCCAAAATGAAGAACTTTACACCCATTTTCACCATAATATTAAAAATTACATAATACCTATCTCCACCATATATTCAAAATCACAAACTACCTATTTCCACCATATCTTCAAAATGACAAACTTTTGTCAACCTACAATTTCCACTTTAAACAACAAACATTTATACAAAAAAAGTATATGGCACCTTCTATGTAGCTACCCAAAAAATTCAAATAAACTATTCCAAAGTAGTCGTCATCAGATGTAGCGACCCATAAATTCAACCTACTCTACTCGCACTTCATCTAGATCAAATTGCGAGTATGAGTTCCATGTATCAATTTATAAATTAACATTGAGAGTCCAAATATTATTTCTATGATAAACAATACTTTTTCATTACACTATTTGAACTATATATTACAAACCAAAATAGTTAACATACCGAATATGTGGTTAAGATGCTTCTTTTAGTCATGATATCTCTCATATATCTCATCACACAATATCCACATTCAACATTTCCCACTCGTAAAGGGCACTGCAATACCAAAACAAGTAATTTATGTTACATATGTGTACTAGATGTGTAATATAATAGTTTAATAATGTTTATATTTGCCTTTATTGTTTTCCATAATGTCAATTTTTGAGTTGTTTTTTCAAATTCTTCTGAGAATGAAATATTTCTATTGTCCTATGATTGTCAAAATACAACCACAAAATTACAAAATGAAGTAATCTTTAAGACAAAAGCTAAAGAAAAAAAAAAAACTTACATGTCTGTTATACATATTTGATGTATGTTATTCTTAATGAGTTGAGATGATAGATCATATCATCGTATGCGTTGATAACAATTAGTGCCCGATGACCGCTATTTAAATAAATTACAACTAATTAAACTAAACTTATCAAAACTTAGAAACATATCAACTCAACTTATCATGGTAATAAATATTAAAATCATCAAATTAGCATGGACAATTAAAGTTATAAAAACTTATGAACATAACAACAATATTTAACTAACTTCTCAAAATTTATGAACATAACAACTAAACTAATTGATCAAAGAGTAGGCGTATCATTTTTCCCGCCAATTCCTTGTTGTTGAAGTAAACCACAAAAATCATGCAAATTTGAAGTAAAAGAATTCCAATATAAGACAACAGTTGCTACCATTGTTGCAAAGGCATTTGGATACAGTATTAGGACCTCTTTTCAGGTAGGTTCATTTACTGATTTTCCGAAGAATTTAGTTTCATGGTTTTCTAATCTTGTTATTTACCTTAACTTTTAGGTTGGGGTCATGCTTGCTCAAATTGGAAAATTTGCTTTTGTTCTCCTAAGTCGTGCTTCAAATCTTCATCTCATTAGGGTTACCTCTCTTTCTCTTTCTGATAGACACACACAGACAAAATAGGACATTTTTAGTTCTGAGTGTGAAGTCTCAAGCATTGATAACACTGTATGTAATAATGAGTCTTTATGTGTAGAAAGTAAACCTAGGTTTGATGTGAGTTTATGACTTGTAAGTTCATGATGGATAAAAGTTTACCATGTGTGAAAATAGTAGACTTTGTTTAATTTCAAAAGATTATAAGTTTGTTGTTGTGTTCTATTTGTCATAGGCCAAAACCAAAGCAAAGGAGAAGCTCCTTGCCAAGGAAGCTGCTCAAAGGGTGCCAAGTGATTGTTTTGAGTTTAGATGATTTCGTTTAGTTTTTGTCTGTATAACTTTGAATATGTAAGTTTAGTTGTTTGTTGGAGTTTGAGATATACATTTTTTTTTTTTTTGAAAAGAGATACTTTATTGATGCATGTGAGTAACATACAAAGAGAGGCTTATAAGAAAGCCTTCCAGTTTAGAGCAATGGATTGGACATCATAATTAGAAAATAACTTTGAAGAAGCAACCCAAGATGCCGATAAAGTGATGATATCTTCCAAAATTTGATCAAAAGTGCGATGTTGGTTCCGGAAGATACGACTATTTCGTTCATTCCAAATAGTCCAAAAAGCAGCCACCGAAACAACTTGGATCCAAAAACACCTCTGAGAAGTGGTCGAGAATGCAAAAGCAAAAGCACATAAACTGTCAGCTCGTTGAGGGATATGGGTGTGGTAATGCCTGTTGAGATATATATTGTTGTTGTTGTTGCTTTTTTTTTTTTTTTTTTGAATGAATGCATAACTTTTTGGTTAAAATTATATTTAATTTGATTCTATACTTTTATATGAACAATAATGTGTTTGTTACGAGATCTGACTCGTACTATATTTATACTTGAGTTTTGGTGTTAACTTCATGCTATTGTCAAGTGAAGTGAAAGTTGTGTTCTGGGTTTAGAAGTGCATATTTCTGTTGTTTTAGGTGTCGCCACGTGCCTGCGACGCGGAGCGACTGACGTCCTCGAAAAAGGGTAAAATAACAGGAGTCGCCACCAATCTTTTTTATGGTGTGATTGGACACCAAAATAAGATAAAACTAATATTTTAAGAAAAATAATTAAAAAAACGGTCTGCGAAAACCAAATTTGGGTTCGGGAGTTGTTTGTGTATGGGGAAGGTGTTAGCACCCCACAACACCCGTTAAAGAAACGGTGACCAAAATTTTATCTTGAATTGAAATTAATTTTAGAAGAATATATTATTTAGGAAAAATGATATTTTTAAAAAAACAATGTCTTATTTTACCCCTTATTACTTCAATATTTAAAGTAATGATCCCATAAAATAAGTGAAATTATTCCATTGATTTTGCTCTCTTAGAATTAAAATTCTTCACCTCGAGAATATTAGAGAATATTACAATTCCCTAATTCCGTCATAGGATAGCATTTCTCAAGGGAAAGATTTTTTTAAAACATTTTTTTAATTAAATTCATTTTTTTCTTGGGATCAAAATCTCGGACTCCCAAAGATTAAGATCCCTCACCTAAGGAATTCTAGAAAATTGGACTCCCAAATATTTCTAGATTCCATCATAGGATTTTTTTTAGGGAAAACGGTCTTAAAAATCAATTTTAAGAAAATATTATAAAAAACCTTTTAAAAATAATACTCTTTTAGTTAAAGCTTTTAATAAGATCAAAGGAACAAAAATTAAGAGATCTGAAAATATTTTTTTGAAATAAAAAAGAGAACTATTTAAAAAAGGAATTTGAAAGCATTTAACAAAAATATATAATATGCATGTTTATAAACAATAAATTACAATTATGATAAAGTAAAATGACATAATAATGAATGCAATAAATATGCAAATACAATATATTAAACATGCTAAAAGATTTAATAAAACATATTGGAATTGATCTCGGACTCCCAAAGAATCAACTCCTCACCTTAGGAAAACTAGAAAATCGGACTCCCAAATATTTCTAGATTCCGTCGTCGGATATTTTTTTAATAAAAAGAGGTATGGATTAAAGGTTAAAATCACACTAACAAGCACAGATAAATATAAAGTTAACAACAATAGTGAATAAGAGAACAATTAATATTTAACCACATAATTATTAACAAATTATAATAAAAAAATAATAATTAAATACAATGCTCAATTAATATAGTTAAAACATATCAGTACAGAAATTAAATTCTAAAAAAAATAAATTAAAAAAAAGTATTAAACTAAAAGAGAGTGCAGAAATGAAACATAGAAAAATATAATAAATAACGAAAAAGAAAACAAGAAAAATAACAAATTAAATAAAATGTAATTAAAAAAAAAAAGAAGGAATGGGCGAAAAAATTGCCGCCCAGTTTATGCAAGACCGTGAAATACAAAAAAAAATTTTTTTAAAAAAAGCAAAACTCACAAACTCACGCACACCCACACATAATAATGATGATGATAATAATAATAATAATAATAATAATAATAATAATAATAATAATAATAATAACAACAACAACAACAATAACAACAACAATAATAATAATAGAAAAAGAAATATATAATAACAAAATTCTCATTTTTTTGTTTGAAGCTAAGGTATGATACATAATTTTTTTTTTTAACCATTTTCTTCATTACACATTTTTTGTAAATAGAGCAATAAGAGCAAAAACTAAAAAAAGAAAAATAAAGAAAGGAGAATGATATGAACAAAGAGAAGAAAAACAAGGGGAAGATAAAAAAAAAACTTACATTATAACATAAAAAAAAAAAAAAACAAGGGAAGTAAGAACCAATAATAAACGAGCTTGCAATACCCTTACTCAACTATAGTTTTTCAAGGTGCTCGAGAAAGGAAAAAAAAAAGCGTAAGAGACGAAATCAAGAACAACAAAATACCCGCTTGTTGCTTGAGGTGCGGATCCTTGGGGCAAAAGCCCTAACAAAATACCCGCTTGTTGCTTCTTTGATCTCTTGATAACTAAACCAACTAAATTGGTTACTCTAACCAAATTAAGAAGAGACCAAATGATATTTTAACAAACATTTCTAATTAAATCAATTTTTTCAAACATAATTATGCATTTTAATGATTAATTAACAATTAATTTAATAAGCTGGACAAAAATAGGTGGCTACAGTATGCCCCCTTCGTACATCCTTGTACAAGTAGAAGGTGGACGAAGGTATAGACACCATTTTGTCTCTGGTTAAAGCCTAAATGGCATGTAAATATTTCAAGCTAATCATAAAAGTGCGAAAAGGGGTTGTTTCTTGAAAATTAAGAATACAACCAGCCTATGAACACTTGAGGATAAGATAAATGTTAGGGGCCAGGGATAAACAAGCACCACCCTAACATGATTAAAAGAAATATGCTGAGGGCCAGGGATAGACAAGCGCCACTGCAGCAAAAGATGATAAGCTGGGGGCCAGAGATAAACAAGTGCCATCACAGCAAAAGCGTCAAGGGCCAGGGATAAACAAGCACCACATGACATATGATTAAAGAAAATACTGAGGGTCAGGGATAAACAAGCGCCACACAACAAAGATGTCAAGGGCCAGGGATAAACAAGCGCCACATGACATAATTAAAGAAAATGTTGAGGGCCAAAGGTAAACAAATGTCATTGCAGCGAAAGAGATAAGCTGGAGGCCAAACGCCATCACATCAAAGGTGTCAAGGGCCAGGGATAAACAAGCGCCACATGACAAAATTAAAGAAAATGCTAAGGGCCAGGGATAAACAAGTGCCACTGCAGCGAAAGAGATAAGCTGGAGGCTAGGGATAAACAAGCGCCACTGCAGCGAAAGAGATAAGCTGGAGGCTAGAGATAAACAAGCGGCATCACAGCAAAGGTGTCAAGGGCCAGGGATAAACAAGTGCCACATGAAAAAATTAAAGAAAATGCTAAGGGCCAGGGATAAACAAGTGCCACTGCAGCAAAAAGAGATAAAAGCTGGAGGCCAGGGATAAACAAGCGCCATCACAGCAACAACGTCAAGGGCCAGGGATAAACAAGCGCCACATGACATATAATTAAAGAAAATGCTGAGGGCCAGGGATAACCAAGCGCCACTGCAGCGAAAAAGATAAGCTGGAGGCCAAGCGCCATCACAACAAAAATGTCAAGGGCCAAGGATAAACAAACGCCACATGACATATAATTTAAGCATATAGATAAATGACATTCATGGATGGATGCATGAATGCATATGGTCATGATATATATGTTTATCTTACTACCAACTTTATCCTTCTCCTATTCTTTTCAAAAGAAGAAAAAGGTTGAAGTGTACAAAACAAAACTCATTGATACTTCTCCATATAGCTTGGTTAGGTATCATGATCTTGCAACTATAATTTGACTTCTGCCTCGACTTAAACTTCAAGGGAAGATTAATGACAATGCTTTATATGAGAGTCCATAAATCTCAAGAACTCACATGACTTCCAAATTTCAAGACTTTGGAACTGATGATAAAATGGTGGATGCAATGAAAGTCAATTGATCCAAAACCTCATAATAACTCTTTGACAAGCTCCGTACTTGTCAAACCTGATGATTCATCCTCTCATAAACTTTAACAAAGAAGGTCTTTTGTCTACGTGGACTTCTTCATAATTCGGTGTCCATTTTCTTTGATGATCCTTATAAAAGTAGGAGGATCCCTTTTAATACTAAACTCCATTCTTGTGAGCGATGATGATCAACTTTTTGTATTCTAATCAGTGTAGCCATACTCCGAAGGATGACTTTTCAAGCTTCAACAGGCAATACAAACTTCATGTTGTATGTTAAAGAAGAAAAAAAACTGCCCCAGCTGATGTGCAAGCAAATGTCAACATCTTGTGCTAGTTTACTGCAACTGCTTGAGGAAGGATAATGTGTCACAATCCTCTTGATATTTCATTTGAAACTTCCAGTGCACTGCTTCGTTTCAAGAACGCAGTTACAATGTAAGAATTTTGTACCCAAGCAAGGAATGTCCCAACAAAACTATGCAAATACGCCCTTTTACTCATGACGAGGAGCCAATAGGGTCTAAATGATCACATTTGGTTTGAACTAACTACTTCCAAAAGATATTGGCATGACATGATTGTCACTTTCTTTTGTTCCATTAGTCTTAGTAACTCCAGCGATGCACCCATCTTCTCATTTTCGTGCTTTACTTGAGGTTGAAGGTGGAACATTGTAACCAACTCTTAACGGCATCTTAATATCCTCCTTTACTAATCATGTATTATCTTTTATGATGGATAAACAAAAGGGGACAAATATAATCATGAGATACTTGTATAATGAAAGACAAAAATCCATTTCACTTCACAAAATTGGATACAAATGGCATTAATGCTTCAACAAGATTAAACTACCCCCATTACAAAAGACATCCTTGGGGTCTTAGGCATAATCAAATTATAATTATTCTTGAAGTTCTTCAATGATCCACTTCAATCCAATTTATAGCAAAATTCTCATCATTTGGGAGAAGATTTTGATTGATACCTTGCTCCTCTCCTGCTTCATCAGCCTTCTGCCATCTGGCTTTGATTAAACTTTGCACCTCAAATTTCAGGGGGAGGCAAATCTCTGTAGAGTTTTCCAATGCCCCTGCATGGTGCTCATATTGTGTGCTTTCCACTTAGGATATGGAGGTCGTATGGGGTCTTCCTGCATCAATCTCTGACTATTCTTAGAACCTTGTTGATTTGGTGCCTTTGACTGATTTTGTCCATTTTGCTAAGGACTCTGAGAGTAGTTCACCAATTTAAATGTTGGTGGTGAAATGTGACTAATAATCTCGTTCACATCTTCTTCTTCCATACTTTTTAGGGTGGTGGCTTTTGCATTTTCATCTGCATCTGTAATCCCCTCCATTTTTAACTCCCTGTTCAATTCTCTCTCTGATTGCTATATGTCAGAGAAACTTAAAAGAGGCATTTCCAATCGTCTTGCCCTAATACAAAGCTATCTGAGTGATTATGAGCATTATCGACATTTCTCTATTTTGCCAATGAGAGTTGCACTTGAGTTGCACTTTCTCTGATCTCCATCCTTGAGCATATTTCTTAAAAGTTTCAATGCCTTCTTTTCCAATGCGTTGAAGATCTGAGCATTTTGGCACCATATATCAATATTGTATTCATATGTCCTCTAAAGTGTATATACCAAATCCTTCCATTTGTAAACTTTGAGTAATCCAACTGCATATACCAATGGTAAGCCGGATTGGTAAGTCTATCTTGAAAACAGTGAATAAGTAGCATATCATCATGGAGATGGGCTAATACATGATGAGGTAGCTTTCAGAAAGTGGTCTCATTAAACTTGTCACTTGACATCTTGAACTTGAGCAGTAATATGACGTCTAAGACTAAACATAGATGTGTTATATCCATATCCTTATAGACATTAGCACCTTTTATTGTGCATAGTCTCTCTTCTGGAAACCCTAATCTTCATTTACTGCTTAAATCATCAGAAATTTCCTTGTCAAACTCCATGTCTGGGGTGAACACTGAGTCGTCCACATGACTCCCTCGATAAAGGGCTTGATTAGGCGCTTGCATCGAAAATGATGCAAGGTACGACGTCATCCCTTCCAAATGTCGATTGGACAACTTCTAAGGGGTATAAATCCAAAAAGGTAGGTGGAGAGATCATCTGATACTTGGCTTTGTCCCATTTCTGTTATAGTGCCCCTGCCACTTCTGTTTCTTGCCTTCAAGTGAGTAACCGTGGAATCCTTGTCATTTGCTCTTTTAACTTTCTGCATCTCACTGAACTGCCTGTATGTGGTGGTTAATCTGATTTTCCATGATCCTAACTTTCTTCTCGTCCAATATTGATTATGGAGTGGAGATCTTAGAGTTATTTTGCTTAACTTCAACTCTTTTAACTCTTTTTAAAGCAAGATAAGGATATGAAACTAGTCTAAGCTCTTATTACTAATATGGAGTGTATGCATATAATGTTTCAAAATCAAAGACTCATAATGCAAATGCAAACTTTTATAAAAGCATAATATGAATGTTTATTGGAATTTTAAGAGGAAAATTGCAAAACATAACGACTAATGACTAAGATCTGAATGCTTATAAATAGTAGGACCATGCATGGTGATAAAATGACTCTCCATGTTTCATCATTAACATGCAAAGTTTGATGAAGTGATTTTAATGCATACATAATTTGTTATTTTGCACATATTTCACATGCAAAATTTTTATAAAAGCCTAATATGAATATTTATTGAAATTTCAAGAGGAAAAAAAAAATTAAACACAATGCCCAATGATTAGAACCCTAATGACAAAACACAAGCAAATGAATGCTTATATACCATAGGATTATGCATGATATTAAGATGATTATATTTTTAAAGCTAATGTCATGCACATGCAAGCTTTAATGCATTTGTTATTTTACACGTGCAAAATTTAAGAAAAAAAAATGTCTAACGTGGATATTTATTGAGATTTTAAAAGGAAAAATGTTAAACACAATGATGAATTGTGATTAAAAAGTCTAATGGTGATGTAAAGCAAACAAATGAATCCTTAATAAACATTAGGATTGTGCATGATAATGAATTGACTCACAATGCTATGACCTCAATGCCTGTGTACAAGATTCCAAAATTAAAAATTTTCACACAAAATGCAAATGCAAGCTTTTATAGAAGCCTAATACGGATGTTTATTGAAATTTATAAAGGGAAAAAGGTTAAGCCCAATGTCAAATGATTGGAAACTCTAATAAGCAAATGAATGCTTATAATTTTTTTTGGATGAATGCTTATAAACATTATGATTATGCAATATAATAAATTGATTCTCAATGCTATGATTTTAATGCATACAAGGTTTCAGATGTTTATTTCAATCACAATGAAATCTTTACGAAAGTTTAATATGGATATGCAATGGGATTTTTAAAGGAAAAAGTTAAACATAATGATGCATGACTAAAGGGTCTAATAATATATAACTGATAAACAAATGAGTATTTTATAAACCTAGGATGATGCATGATAATGGAGTGACTCTCTATGCTAGATCATGTATACATGCGTATGTGAGGACATGTGGATGAAATAATAGAATAAATAAAATAATAAAAAAAAAAGAACCCAAAGAAGGTACAGAAACAGAGCAAAAATAATCATGGAATAATAAGATACATAACATAAATGCTCTAAACTAGTGTGGTTAATTTCTAAGATCCTAAATGACAAAGGCCCTCAAATTGGTCACAAAGCCATATATGACGGAATGACCAAGTTGAGTGAGAATTTTTCGTGTGCCTACAAGGAAGCATAAGCTTCTCGAAGGTCAACACTGCTTCGTCCTCAATTCTAGTCCTATTGGGAATAGCCCGGGTAGGAGGCTTGTGATTAGTGTGTGGAATAAATGATAAAAATAAAGCAATAAAAGCTAATAAAATAACCAATATATAAAGGCTTCAAGCAAGTGAAGTTGGTTCTAAGATCCTAATGAAAAAGGCCCCCAAAAATGGTCAATAAATCTTACAAGATCACATGACCACATTGAGTGAGAATTTTTCGTGTGCCTACACAGAAGCATAAGTTTCTCGAAGGTCGACACTATTACATCCTCAAATCTAAACCTAATAGGAAAGCCCGGGTAGGAGGCTTGTGAAAGTGTATGAAATAATAAAGTAACCCAAGCAACATATATAACAAGAACAATAATAATAAAGAAAAACAATTCAAGATAAGAAAAATGGAAAAACTCTCGAGGTGGAACCTCACGTCCCTAGTGGAGTCGCCAAGCTGTCGCCACGTGCCTGCGACGCGGAGCGGCCGACGTCCTCGAAAAAGGGTAAAATAACAGGAGTCGCCACCAATCTTTTTTATGGTGTGATTGGACACCAAAATAAGATAAAACTAATATTTTAAGAAAAATAATTAAAAAAACGGTCTGCGAAAACCAAATTTGGGTTCGAGAGTTGTTCGTGTATGGGGAAGGTGTTAGCACCCCACAACACTCGTTAAAGAAACGGTGGCCAAAATTTTATCTTGAATTGAAATTAATTTTAGAAGAATATATTATTTAGGAAAAATGATATTTTTAAAAAAACAATGTCTTATTTTACACCTCATTACTTCAATATTTAAAGTAATGATCCCATAAAATAAGTGAAATTATTCCATTGATTTTGCTCTCTTAAAATTAAAATTCTTCACCTCGAGAATATTAGAGAATTTTACCATTCCCTAATTCCGTCATAGGATAGCATTTCTCAAGGGAAAGATTTTTTTAAAACATTTTTTTAATTAAATTCATTTTTTTCTTAGGATCAAAATCTCGGACTCCCAAAGATTAAGATCCCTCACCTAAGGAATTCTAGAAAATCGGACTCCCAAATATTTCTAGATTCCATCATAGGATTTTTTTTAGGGAAAACGGTCTTAAAAATCAATTTTAAGAAAATATTATAAAAAACCTTTTAAAAATAATACTTTTTTAGTTAAAGCTTTTAATAAGAGCAAAGGAACAAAAATTAAGAGATCTGAAAAATATTTTTTTGAAATAAAAAAGAGAACTATTTAAAAAAGGAATTTGAAAGCATTTAACAAAAATATATAATATGCATGTTTATAAACAATAAATTACAATTATGATAAAGTAAAATGACATAATAATGAATGCAATAAATATGCAAATACAATATATTAAAAATGCTAAAAGATTTAATAAAACATATTGGAATTGATCTCGGACTCCCAAAAAATCAACTCCTCACCTTAGGAAAACTAGAAAATCGGACTCCCAAATATTTCTAGATTCCGTCGTCGGATATTTTTTTAATAAAAAAAGGTATGGATTAAAGGTTAAAATCACACTAACAAGCACAAATAAATATAAAGTTAACAACAATAGTGAATAAGAGAACAATTAATATTTAACCACATAATTATTAACAAATGATAATAAAAAGATAATAATTAAATACAATGCTCAATTAATATAGTTAAAACATATCAGTACAGAAATTAAATTCTAAAAAAAATAAATTTAAAAAAAGTATTAAACTAAAAGACAGTGAAATGAAACATAGAAAAATATAATAAATAACAAAAAAGAAAACAAGAAAAATAACAAATTAAATAAAATGTAATTAAAAAAAAAGAAGGAATGGGCGGAAAAATTGCCGTCCAGTTTGTGCAAGACCGTGAAATACAAAAAAAAAAAATTTTAAAAAAAAAAGCAAAACTCACAAACTCACGCACACCCACACATAATAATGATGATAATAATAATAACAATAATAATAATAACAACAACAACAATAACAACAATAATAATAATAGAAAAAGAAATATATAATAACAAAATTCTCATTTTTTTGTTTGAAGCTAAGGTATGATACATAATTTTTTTTTTTTAACCATTTTCTTCATTACACATTTTTTGTAAATAGAGCAATAAGAGCAAAAACTAAAAAAAGAAAAATAAAGAAAAATAAAGAAAGGAGAATGATATGAACAAAGAGAAGAAAAACAAGGGGAAGATAAAAAAAAAAAAAAAACTTACATTATAACATAAAAAAAAAAAAAACAAGGGAAGTAAGAAACAATAATAAACGAGCTTGCAATACCCTTACTCAACTATAGTTTTTCAAGGTGCTCGAGAAAGGAAAAAAAAAAAGGCGTAAGAGACGAAATCAAGAACAACAAAATACGTGCTTGTTGCTTGAGGTGCGGATCCTTGGGACAAAAGCCCTACCAAATGCAACCTCCAACTAAGATAGGTTTTCTTCTATGTTCTAGATTTTGGGATTTCTTGTAGAGGATTTTGTGGCTATGTTGTGTGGAAAACTCATATTTTGGTTGAAAGAGTATGGATGTTGGCTTTCTTTCTAGGTTTTTTTTTTGGTGTTGAATGAACTCTTCCTCTCAAGCTCAACAAGAAGGGTTTATATAAGCTAAAACCCATTCCTCTTTTGTGTTCAAAATTTACTAGCTACTTTTCAAATTTTGAAATCCAATGCCAAATATAAGCTTTTCTCAAAATGGAATGCAACTTTTTGTAAACCAATTCAAAATTAAAAAAAATTGCTTATTTGATCTCTTGATAACTAAACCAACTAAATTGGTTACTCTAACCAAACTAAGAAGAGACCAAATGATATTTTAACAAACATTTCTAATTAAATCAATTTTTTCAAACATAATTATGCATTTTAATGATTAATTAACAATTAATTTAATAAGCCGGACAAAAATAGGTGGCTACATTAGGTACCCAAAATTTTTTTGTTAGTTATAATTATGTCGTTATGTTGTCGGATTTTTGGTAAATCAAACTTGGTCGTTACAAAGTAAAGTTTAATATTGCCCCCTATATTAGGTTGAATTTTTGGGGTGTTATAGTTGGTCTACTATTGTGTAAATGCAGGTTGCAGAGGAGGGGTAAAAACCAACGTGAGGTTTTTTTTTTTATTCTGAATACGTATAGTTGACGGTTAAAAAACGTCATAAAAATACCATAATTGACATATAATAACTGCCAATGAAAATTTAAAATCTGACAATTTAATATGGTAACTTGACGGCTCATAAACGTCAATAAAATGATATATTGACGGCTCATAAGCATCAATAAATATATATATTGACATTTTCGATCCTATAATTGACATTGAAAAAACGACAACATAAGTTTTTATTGATGGTTTGTAAATATCAATAAATATGGCAACATTGACGCTTTATGGATATCATTGACGAATAAAACGTGTCAATAATACGATTTGTTGATGGCTAGTAAACGTCAACAAAGGTGTCTACGTTGACGTTTTATGAATATCATTGACGGATAAAACGTGTCAATAATGTCTTTGTTGATGGCTTATAAACGTCAACAAAGACACCTTCGTTGACGTCCTATAAGCGTCAATGAAAATAGTAATATTGACGCTTTAGTTTTATTGATACCACATCCAGTGGCGGATCTAGAAGTTGATGGCAGGGGGGCACAAGTTGATATTAGATGGAATTATAGGTTTAATCCGTGAAAATTTAAAATCGGGTATATATAGTCTCTAAACTTTAAAAAGTGCGTGAATTTAAAAAAAAATAATTGTCTAATATTGATATCTAAAGTTTCAATTATACACCGAATATGTTTTTGATATATTCAAAATGTTTATCAAAATGTCTATAAATTAAATCTTCTATTAGACATAAAGCTTAATTTTGTGTCTAATAAGTTCTCAATTTATGCGACATTTTTAAAAACTAATGTACATATTAATTACAAAATTGAAAATTCAAAGTTCAAATAGAAACAAAATTAAATTTTATGTCTAATAGAGCAATTAATTTAATTTATTTTAAATATGTTTAAGACCTATTAGTTACAAAATTGAAAGTTGATACATTTTTTAAGTTTAAGGACTTATTAGATATAAAATTGAAAATTTAAGACATATTAAACACAAATTATAAAATTCAAGGACTAAATCTCCAATTTAACTTTCATATAAATATTAATTTAAAATGTGTTGATACTTAATATTTAGATTAAGTAATATTAATTACAAAATTAACCATGGTAGAATTATCACACCTAAATATATAAGCAAAGAATGATACTTTAAATATTTAAGATTTTCTAAAATAGAATTAAGCTTATTTGATGTAAGTAGTTTTTCTAAAATAATTTGCTAAAGATTAATATATATTTGTATATATGTGTAAAATTAAGAAATAAAATAATTATAACTAATTTCAACACACTAAAAATTAATATAATATGTTGATGGTCAAATTTCGCTTAGGGACTTGCCCCTCACTCCACGCAACGATCAACAGTGAATTTGTAAGGAAGCGGGAAGAGCGTGACCTGCAAGACGAACAAACACTGCACACCGGTGTGGTGTAGGCCACACGCACTCCGATGCTTAAGTTAGCTCTTGGCCGAAAAACAAGTAGAGTGTATTTAGGGTTGGATTTTTGCATACCTCAATGCACCGACGGTCTCTCCTTTTATAAGCCCCCCTTAGGGTTTCGGCGGCTTCCAATCAACACGGTGTTGGGCCTTTGGCCCTGGTCGGCCTCGGCAATGGGCCGAGGCCGACCACATGCTCGGCCTCTCCCTTAGGATGAGGCCGAGCACTACTATTGAGGGGCCGGAATGAGCTCCGGCCCTTCGCCCTTCTTCATCTTGGCTTCCTTTAGCTTTTGGGCCTGCTTACCTGGGCCCATCCTGCACAAAATATCAAAGAACGATTTTGCCTATAACATTAAACCCCCACTCTCTATTGGAGTTCTGGGCCTTTTCTCGGTCTCCAATGGAGAGTTGGAATTCAATTATCTTACCTGCAGAAGAAGGCATATCACACATGCAAAACCCCTCACACTTTGCTATCAATTATGCAACCGTTTGATTGTTTCTTTGTGAGGCAAAAAAATTCCTTTCGTTGGTTGTGAACCAACCTTGGAACTAGGGGGTTGAGGCCCCATTGATGTTTACATCAAGCAAACAAGACAAAGGGCAAAAGGAGTTTTTTAGTTGGCTTGGAACCAGCCTAGAAACTTGGAACATAGGAATCCCGTTGGGATCCAGTTAGGCAAATAAGACAAAATAGGGGGCTAACCGAGGGGGTCAGCCCCCTGCTGCCGCACCAGGCGCCTGCCTGGCGTGACAGGTACCTGCTGCCAAAGGCAGCAGGTGTGCTCAGCCTCGGCTTTTTGCCGAGGCCGAGCAGGCTAGGCCTACCGTGGCAGGCCTAGCGTGACTTGTCCCTTCCACTGATTTTTTTTTAATTTCAAATTTGAAATCCGAGATTCCCTTCAACTTCCCTCCATTTTGACTCTATAAATAGCCTCTTCATATTCTCCATACTCCTCACCAAACTTCTTTCTCAAGCTCTTTCCAAGGTAGCAGCTTCTCATCTTTTTTTCTGTTCATTTTGAAACGTCTTTCCTTGCCATGTCGAGTGAGGAATCTGTCCATACTGATTTTCATTCCGGGAGCGGTTCTAGCTTCTATGACTAATCTCCCTACTCGGAGGAGGAGGAAAATGCTGAGGAAGCTGAAGATTCCGAGCCTTCGACGCCTCCTTTAGTTACGTCATCCTCAGTGACCGAGGCCCACTTAGAGCGCATTCGGTACGAGTATGGCGTTCCTGACGATGTGCACATGAGGGTCCCGGATCCGGATGAAAGCTTCTCCCACCCCCTGTAGGTGAGGTAGCCTTCTACAGGGCTATGTTCAAATTCGGAGTTCGCCTGCCCCTCCCTCTGCTTCTCCAGCACTTCCTGACGATCAATGGGTTGGCCCATGCACAGATCGTGCCCAATGGGTGGGCTCATCTCATTGGTTGCATCCTTCTGTGGGCATATGGCAACCCGGATGCCGCTATGGACTCGGACATTTTCTTCTCTTTACACTCTATCAGTCGCAGCCCCAACCTCGGGCACCTTTTTATTATATTAGTGCCAAACAGGGAACTATTGTTAATACTCCCTCATCTGTGAAAAATTGGAGGAATGGGTGGTTTTTTGTTAGGGGAAATTGGTTAGAAAGAAATCCAGACGGCAGCCATTATGCTGTTTCTACATGCTTTCGCAAATATGGTGAGTATTTGCACACTTATTGCCTTGATCAATTCTTCTAACTCACCTTTCATTTCTTTCACTTGTCCAGTTCCTCGGAAGGCTCGCCGAACTGCTGAAGCCCGCCTATTTGCTGAGGTTGTGCAACGGATCCCGCTCTGTCATCGCTTCGGTCCCGACCTCGTCAATCAAGAAAACCTTGTATTTCTCAGGCTCGCTCGCCCTTTGTCCAGTAAGCTCCAATCAACATGGTGTTGTGCCTTTGGCCCTGGTCGGCCTCTGGAACGGGCCGAGGCCGACCACATGCTCGGCCTCTCCCTTGCTTCCCTGCTGGCGCTTCTCCTTTTTTGCTACACCACTAATTTCATCTTTGTTTTTTTTAGCGATGCCGCCACGCCTAATCTATGATGGGAGCCGCAAGCCAAAGAAGAACAAGGGTGTGGCGAGCACCTCCCAAGCAAACGTCACTGATTTGACTGAAGACGATTCTGACGCGCCCCAGGTTGCCACCCGCTCTTCCACTACGGGTCTAAGGAGGTCATCGCGCCGTCGTCCTCCGATCGTTCCTTCTCCGATCAGAGAGGAGGGCATTTCCCTCCCCGTTTGCGTCCTTCCGGAGGACTATTCTAGGATGGGAAACCAAGTGGACATGCTTGCTCACGACTTCCGCTGCTGGCAGGGCTTGCAATCCCATAAACCTGAGGGGGAATTAGGCTATGACGACCCCGCAGAGAGCCTCCAATCTGTCCATCGCCACCTCCGCGAGGTAAGATCTTCCCCAAGCTTACGATTCAGTTACTTCCTTCTTTTTCGGGACAATCTCTTACCAAGTCTCGCTTCCTCCACAGGCTTTCACCAAGGTCACTGTGTCCGCCATGAGTCTAACAAACAAAATAAACGAACTGCAGTCGAACAGCGCCCCAAGGCAAGAACTAATCCAAGCGCAGACTAGTCTTGATCGTGCCAATCGCCTTCTCGAAGAGGTGAGGGCCGACCTTGACCGTCACAAAACGGGCTGGGACCAAACCAAAGCCCAACTAGCCGAAGCTCGGGCCCACCTTGCCGATGCTAAGTACCTTGCCGAAGCGTATCAGAAGACGAAGGACTATATTCTTACCAATAACCAAATGTGGGAGGATGGGGCGACCTGGGCTGTTCGGCGCATGCGAAAACATTTCCCCGACCTGGACCGATCCATCCTGAAGATCGAGATGGCTGCTATGATTGTTGACCCTGACTCCTATCCGGCGTCAGAGAGCTCGTCCAGCGGACGCGAGGATATGGAATTCTCCGGGGATGACCGCCGCTAGGAATGTTTAAATGCTATCTCTGTCCGCTGCATGCTCTCAGTCTTGCTTCTTTGAATTATGCTTTTTAATTCCTACACTGAATGTACTTCCGTAATGTCTTCTTCCTGCACTTGTACTTTTTCTTTTCATTAATGAAAAAAGAGAAATAGGCCACGGCCTCTTTACCTTTCAACACTTTTGCCTACTTCGAATAGCCTTTGAAACAAGCAACTATGGAATAATAAAGAATAAATATTCATTATGACGACCACAACAAAAGGGGATGGACCTTAGCCAAAAAAAAAAAAAGGGAATGGGATGACTCTCTTCACCTTAGTAAAGAGTCATTCTTAATCCACCCATATCCTCAGTCCCCTCTCAAAATGTGCACTTATCATCTCAAGAATTGCATCTTTTGAGGAAACAAAAAATAAGCTCATACCTGGCCCTTCAAGGAAAAAACTTATTCCTGGCGCGCATAGTTGACTTGGTGCGTCTCTGGGCTGGCCTCATCTCCCGAGCGAAGTGAATAATCTCACCTTTCCTCCGTTTTCATCCCACGGTTGTGCATTCCCCAGGACATGCTTCCGGATCGTCCCCGACACCTGGGTTCTCGGCCTCGGCCTCGGCATGAGGCCGAGCATATGTTTTTTTTCTTTAACGTCGCCTGCAACCCGGTTCAGCTATACTCAGAGCTTGGGGAGGCCTAGGAAGTCCTCGGACCTCTCGTCAAGCCAGATACTCATCCCAGGGGTGCTTACACTCTTCTGGGGAAAAGGTGCTTGGGGAGGCCTAGGAAATTCCCGAGCCTCTCTTCAAGCATGATGTTCATCCCAGGGGTGCATACACTCTTCTAGGGAAAGGTGCTTGGGGAGGCCTAGGGAGTCCCCGGTCCTCTCTTCAAGCATGATGTTCATCCCAGGGGTGCGTACACTCTTCTGGGGAAAAGGTGCTTGGGGAGGCCTAGGGAGTCCCCGGTCCTCTCTTCAAGCATGATCTTCATCCCAGGGGTGCGTACACTCTTCTAGGGAAAGGTGCTTAGGGAGGCCAAGGAAATTCCCGAGCCTCTCTTCAAGCATGATGTTTATCCCAGGGGTGCGTACACTCTCCTGGGGAAAGGTGCTTGGGGAGGCCAAGGAAATTCCCGAGCCTCTCTTCAAGCATGATGTTCATCCCAGGAGTGCGTACACTATTCTCGGGAAAGGTGCTTGGGGAGGCCAAGGAAATTCCCGAGCCTCTCTTCAAGCATGATGTTCATCCTAGGGGTGCGTACACTCTTCTGGGGAAAAGGTGCTTGGGGAGGCCAAGGAAATTCCCGAGCCTCTCTTCAAGCATGATGTTCATCCCAGGGGTGCGTACACTCTCCTGGGGAAAGGTGCTTGGGGAGGCCCAGGGAGTCCCCGGACCTCTCTTCAAGTACTTGCAAACTTTACGAAGCAAAATTCTTTATTTCAAACCAACAAATTGATTACAAAGAATAAAGAAAGCTGAAGATGGTCCTGGAGGACTGAAAACACAGTAAATAATAAACTAATACTCCATTGGGAGGGGAAAACTTGCTCCTTCGATTGCTCGGCCTCGGCCATATCCCGAGGCTGGTGTCGCCTGAATCTTTCTGTCAATGTTCCTGAGTGCCATGAAGTAGCATTCCCTTGACATTCTCTGCTCGCCGCACACTGCTCCTACACCTTCTTCCGTTGGGAACTTCAGGACTTGGTGGTAGGTTGAAGCCACAGCCTTGAGCCCGTGTAGAGTGGGTCGTCCCAAGATGGCATTATACACCGGGACGCAATCAACCACCAAGAAATTGACCATCCTCGTTACTGTCTGCAATCCTTCTCCAAACGTCACCGGTAATTCGACGCTCCCTCTTGGGCTTACCTTATCTCCGCCAAAACCCACTAGCGGCGTAAGGCTCGGTTTCAGGTGTTCACTCCCTAGTTTCATGGCGTCAAACGCAGCAGTTGAGAGCACATCAGCGGAACTTCCCCCATCAATGAGGATTCAGTGGACCTTTGCGTTGGCAATCGTTAGAGCGACCACCAGCGCGTCATTGTGCGGATGACGTACTCCTTTGGCCTCCTTTTCTGTAAACTCTAACTTTGGTGAGTTTTCATCAAGATGGAGTGAGTACATACCTTGCCCGTCGGGCTCTTGCTGTGCCTCTCGAACGGCAGCCTTCTGCTTCCTACCCGACTCTCCTCTTGAGGGTCCCCCTAAAATGGTTCGAATCTCAAGCGGCGGGTTGGCACCACCCTTGCCTTGGTCTGCTGGTAGCGGCCTCTTGTTTCTATCGCCCCCCACGAACTCCTTGAGGTAACCTTCTCGGATCAGGGTTTCTATCTCATCCCGTAACTGGATGCACTCTCCGGTTGTATGGCCGTGATCCCCGTGGAACATGCAATATTTGTTTCGGTTTCTCCTGTCGGGTTCCGATCTCAACTTTTCCGGGCGTTTCAACAGATTCGTGTCTTGTATTGCGGTCAAGACCTGTTCAAGCGAAGCTGTCAGTGGCGTATACCTGTCGTACCTGGACTTAGGCTCTGCCCGACCTTGCAGCTCCTTGGCTTCTGGTCGGCCTCGGCCATTGGACGAGGAGTGCTCAGGTCGGCTCTGACCTCTTCCCTCGGCTTGGTGCCTTTTTCCCTTGTCCTCACGGCGCCGATCCGGTATTGACATTCCCCGACTCTCTCTTTCTTCCTGCTTGGATTTCAACAGCTCCTCGACGCTTATATATCTTTGAGCCCGAGTCATGAGCTCTACGTACGTTTGTGGCTGGCTCTCTCCGATTGAATTGAGTAGCCTTTCGTCCTATAAACCTGAAATCACAACAGTCAAGGCAACTCCGTCATCGTAACTCTCTACCTGCAAAACTTCGTTACTAAATTTGTTAACATAATCCCTTAGGCTTTCCCGGGGCCCCTGCTTCACTGTTAGCAAGTTGATTTGAGGCTTCTGTCGACTACGGGCTCCTAGGAACTGCGTGACAAACGCCCGGGCCAACTCTCTGAACGAGCCTATTGACCTTCGCGGGACCTTCCCAAACCACTGCCTCGCTAAGCCCGTGAGTGTAAGTGCAAAGGCTCGGCACCTTGTCACTTCGTTCGCCCCATGAAAGTCCATCCAAGTTCGGTACGCATCTAGGTGCTGTTTCGGATCCTTTTTCCCATCGTACTACGAGAAGTTTGGCACCCTGAATTTGTGCGGCACCTCCCCCTTCATTATCTCATCGGTGAAGACTGGCCCTTCCTATCAAATCAAACCTTCTATATCCTCGTTCTCTGTTTTCTTTTGGGAGGTCTGGTAACTACCTTCCCCTTTTAGCCATCCGGACGTCTCTCGCCCCTTTCGACCCTGCTCGGCCTCGGACTTTTGCCGAGCCTCCGACCTGTCATTGTTTCCTGTATACATACCTGGTGCCTGGGTTAGCGGAGAACTCATGCGGGCCTTTTTGCGACTCGACCCGGCCTCCTTCTGGACCTGGTCATCCCCGAGAGGTGGCATCCGGCTGGTCACACTTTCCGAATCTCCTACCTCCTCGTTGGCTATCCCCTTACCCTTTTTTGGGTCTCTGCGCGGATGCTCTTCTTCGTGCCTGGCAGGCTCGGGCTTTTTCAACAGAGTGAGGATTTCAGTCAAGTTCTGTCCCATCTCGTCCATCCTCCCCTTAATCTCTGCGATCTCAGTCTCTTGGGCCTGGAGACGAATTAGAGAACTCGGCTCGCCCGTGGTCGGTCGATTCTCGTTCTCCATTGTACTTACCGGTCGTGTACAACGTTTGCTTGTCAACGCCTTCCCCACAGACGGCGCCAACTGTTGATGGTCAAATTTCGCTTAGGGACTTGCCCCTCACTCCACGCAACGATCAACAGTGAATTTGTAAGGAAGCGGGAAGAGCGTGACCTGCAAGACGAACAAACGCTGCACACCGGTGTGGTGTAGACCACACGCACTCCGATGCTTAAGTTAGCTCTTGGCCGAAGAAAAAGTAGAGTGTATTTAGGGTTGGATTTTTGCATACCTCAATGCACTGGCGGTCTCTCCTTTTATAAGCCCCCCTTAGGGTTTCGGCGGCTTCCAATCAACACGGTGTTGGGCCTTTGGCCCTGGTCGGCCTCGACAATGGGCCGAGGCCGACCACATGCTCGGCCTCTCCCTTAGGATGAGGCCGAACACTACTACTGAGGGGCCGGAATGAACTCCGGCCCTTCGCCCTTCTTCATCTTGGCTTCCTTTAGCTTTTGGGCCTGCTTACCTGGGCCCATCCTGCACAAAATATCAAAGAACGATTTTGCCTATAACATAATATATAAATATATTGTGAATTTTAAAAATTGGAAATTAAAACAGGGTAAGTGAAGAGAAAAAAAAATCAATGAAATCTTACTATATATAAAAGGGGCTTAAGGAGGAGAATCTTTGATTTCCTCTTTTGCCCTTATAATTTTAATAAATGTCCATTTTGCCCTTTAATATTTGTTACAGAGACACAACCCTTCGAATTAAAGTGTTCTTCAATCTTTGATAATGGGACGCGACTGTTCAAGCAAAGGAAGTTACACATCAAATGCATCTATTCGAAGATTAAAATTAAAAATACTAGGGTAATTGGCATGATTTTGATGGTAAAAATTTTGAGAAGTCGTATTCGTGACTTAAGGAAAAAAACTTCATTATATAATATTCATATAACTTTTGAGTTTTCTACTTATTTTTCGACTCTAATTTCATCACTATTTTGATATTTATGGATTTTTTTGTATCAAAATCTATATAAAACAAAAAAAAAAATGCATAAAGCACCAATAAAATATAGTGATTGTTACCATTGCTATCCTAAATTTTTAGTTTTAAAAATTAAGTAAAAAAACTTATATAATTGTAGTAATTACTCTTTTAAAGGTACATAATTGTAAGAATGTGGAAGTCAAAAAAAAAAAAAAAAAAAAAATTGTAAGAATGAGGTTTTTTACCAAATTTTTTAATTCATTATCTATTAGTTATAAAGTGAGATTTCCTAATTCTTTTTAAGTGAGCATTTTATTTTTTTCAAAAATTTGTTGAATGTCTCGCTTCATGTTAGAGAAGAAGATGGTTGAGAAGAAGATTGGGGAAGATGGTGAATAAGAGAGAGAGAGGGATAAATAATTAAAAAATAAAAGATAAAATAATAATATTTTATTATTTTATTATTCTTTATTTAAAAAAATTTTAAAAATAAATTTTTTATTAAAATAATAGTGTCACGTCAGCAACCATTAAAATTTAATAGAAAAATAGACGACAGAGACCAAAGTGCTACTTATCTCAAACCTCAGGGTATTTTTGTTGAGTTTGAAAACTTAGGGACCAAACTGTAACTTAACCCAAACCTCAGGGACCAAAAGTGTATTTTTCCCTAGAAAATATATTTCTAAATATGTAAATTTACATTAACAAATTTTTTCAATGTCAATACAAAAATTCTTATCCAATCACTTGAAGATCAAAATTTTTCATCCAAACATACAAAAAAAATGTTATTTTTAAAGAGGTTATACTTTATTAAATACTTTAGTTTTTTTTTTTTTTTTAAAAAACAACTTATATAATTCTTATGAAATATATTTCTTTCTTTCTTTTTATCCAAAATACAATCTCGAAGCATACCGATGAATTACCTATGAGATAATAAAATATCTTTATAATGCCACTTTTTATGTTTTATCAAATTTAGTTTACAACTATTATATGTATTTTAATTTTAATTATATTTCTTTTATTTTTTATTTTTATCTCTTACATTATAGTTTAATGTCAAATTTTTACTATTTGAACTTGATGAAAAATATATTTATTCAAAACTAACTTCCACCATAAAAAATATATTCCAAAGATTTCAAACCACGTGCAAAGTATTTCATTTTCTTGAACAACACGTGCAAGTATTTCATATTCATTATAAATAAATATAAAACAATATAATATATAGTTTTAGACTTCTAGACACCATTTATTATTATTATTATTATTTTCAATTAAAACAATAAAATTTAACGTGCATCACACGTATTTCTAAACTAGTACTTCAAAACTTGCGTTGAATGAGGGTTGAACGCGAATTTTAGTAAAATGTATAAATATATTGCAAATTAAAACAAAAACTCACGTTCAAAAGGATTTGAACACTGGATGGGAGTGTAAAATCATGAAAATTGTGCCCCCTTTGACCAACAAACCAACCTTGAATTATCATAATTAAAATGGAAAAGCCTGTACATATATATATACTCTTTAATTTCAGGGGGCACGTGCACCTCCTGGCCCCTTCATAAATCCGCCCCTGACTAGGATATACTCTTTAAAGAAGTCACCTATGTGGGTGTGAAGGGGCCGCTTCTATGAGAATTAAGGCTAAATTCTCTAAAAACACTCATGAAACCAGACGGTATTCATGGTCAAAATGAATACAAACATGAGAACCAAACATATTTCAAAGAATATCTATGTAATTATTATGAATTTGATTTACTCCTAAAGTTGACAGTTCGAAGTTCTTTAACTACTAATCAACCATGTTAACTCCATAGTTTTTACGAAGGAAAGTTCAAAGTCTTAGACTAGTTATCCTGATGTAGTTATCCTTCATGAGTAATCGTACACGTTTTTAAAATAAATTTCATTCATGTGGGAGATTGTAGGATTTATGAATAAAATTATTTTAATAAAATGAAGAGTCACTACTTTTTGTGAAAGGGCATGTCTTTTGTGAAGGACACGACCCTATGTGAAAGGAAGTGTCTTTTGTAAAGGCTATAGCCCTATGTGAAAGGACATAACTCTATGTAAATGAATGTGTCCATTTATCAAAAGACACAACCCTTGCATGAAACGATGTGACTATTTGAATGGCCACAAATATAGAAAACTCTTCTTTCAAAAACTCTTCTCCTACTTCTTTGTACCATTACTTAAATACCAGTATCCGAGAGTCCTATGATTGGAGTGCTACATACATATGTGGGTAATCTGTCCTATCTTGGGAGACAATTGTTCGTGATACCTTGAGCACCATAGAGGGAACAAAATTGTCTTGAGGTGTAAAAATGACAAGGTAACCAACACGAGTTCCTTTTAGCATGCTTTGTCCTCACTCACATGCTTTCCAGGAAAATTCCCAGGAGGTCACCCAACATAGAACTTCTCCAAGCCAAGCACGCTTAACTTCAAAGTTCATATGATTGAGCCACCGAAAAGGAAGGTGCACCTTGTTGGTATAGGTAGTATCTATCAATTCTTTTAAGCTTATCTTGACCATACTTTCATGTTCTCAAGATCCCTCTCAATCGGATGTGGCCTCGGTTCATTCATGTAACCCCTCCTAACTCGGGTGTTACAATATGAATACAGAGGGGCAAGCTGGTAATTTAGCCTTCATCTTCTTTTAGGACTGTCTTTCTGTTGGGTTTTATGCCCTAAAACTCGTAGATAGTGAATGTAACCGTTGACCGGATATTAATGAAATAATATTAATATATTTTTCCATTAATTGTTATTAGTTATTTTATATTTGTCTTTGCCTAATAATAACCCTAATCCAATAAACTAGACATCCAAGGCTGTAATATGAGTCTTGAACTATATGTAGTGACATATGAGATCATTGTTCAAGAAACAGCCTAAAGGGTCTATAGTATAGAGATAAGACTGGGTGCCTTATCCTGGTGACACTATGGATACGACCCACTTTGTATTTGATACAAACGCCGCGATCCAACGCGTTCGTGTAGGAGACATGCGAGTGGGGGTATCCTATGCAATGAGTTTGCATAAGACCGGACCGCGAAATAGTAACCACTGGTTATAACACCGTTAACTAGTTGGTTTTCTATTTCACTAGGACGACCTAGACAACTTAGTCTTAATCCTGAGTTGATTATGGACTCCTGCTCATGAGAGATCGTCCTTTGATTTGTATGGGTGAGAGTGGCCAATACGCCGACTCAATAAGCCTACCACTTTGGGGACAAAACCGAATGGGGAGCTGGGAACATAATCGTACAAGATGGAATTCACTCTTTCCCGACTTTAGGGAAGCAGATGAGTGTTCCCTTAAGTGGTTACTCCGAGTCTTGAACAAAGGGCCCTACCCTCTCAATGGCACAAGAGGGTTTTTTGTTTGATGGTTGGACCACAAACAGGTTGTTCATTAGAGGAGAATTGGTACTTAAGGAAATAGAGGTAACCCAGGGGTAAAACGGTAATTTGACCCAGCTGGTGTTACGGACACTCGTGAAGGACTAACTAGTCGATATTGGTCTAGATCCGTGGACACAGAAAATATGTCTGCAGTGAGAAGAGTGCAACTGTGAGTCTATAGTGGAATGTACACACAGTTAACGAATATTGATTAATGTGGTTAATGAGTTTGACCAATTAATCTCACATCGTTGGAGCTTCTGATCTGCGGGTCCATTAGGTCCCACTGGTAGCTCGTAAAGTAATTTGAGGCAACTAAGTAATAAAAGTAAATTGAAAATGTTCAATTTATTAAGGGAAACAAATATAATATATATTGATATATTATTATGAGAGAAATTAATATTTGAAAAGTTCAAATATAAATTTATGGAAGTTTGAAAGAGTTCAAAATAATGAATTAATTAATTTAAGGCCTAAAATGTGTTTGGGTAAATTAATTAATTTTAGGCCGGGAATTAAATATGTGATATTTAATTGGTGGTTAAAGAATTCATTAATCGAGAATTAATCAATTATGGAAATAATTAATCACTTAAGGAAGTGATTAATCATTTAAGGAAATGATCTAATCACTTATGGAAGTAATTAGTCATTTGTGGAAAAGATTAATCAATTATGGAATTGATTAATCATGATTGATTAATTAAGGAATAAAGATTGAATCAATTATGGAAAAGATTGATTTAATTGAATATTTTATTCATGGCCTCTCTTCTATAAATAGAACACTAGACCTAATTGGTCATGACACTTTTTTGACACTCTTGAAAGACAAGACCTAGAATTCTCTCTAGCTTCCCTCTTAGAGAAAGACTCCCACAAGTCTTTTGCCTCCAAGACTTAGAGACATACCGGTGTAACCTCTGTGGTGATTGTGTCAATCAAAGAAGAAATTTCCAGCGAAGAAAAACAAAGGCGACTGCTGCGTTTTCGTTCGTGGAGCGTCGTTGGCGAAGAACGGTCAAGTCTTCAACGAAGGTTTGTAACGGTTCTTCCTCTTTTCTTTAGAAAAGTTTTAAAAATAAATTTAGATTTATTTTAGCATGTTTAAACCAATTTTACAGCGGCTTTAAAGGTTGTTTAAAGTTTTGTTTGAGTTATCGTAACGGTATTTTAATGTTAATTAATATACGGCGTAAGGTCCAATCGATGCGCTTCCGCTGCGTGGGGACTTTTATTCCCTTCACTTTCATGATACAAAGAAACAGTGAGAGAGAAACAAAAAAATATGAAAAACAGAGGGAGAAAGAGATTGTCGTCGCTGGTCATCACGAAAGTCTCCGTTCAGCGTCGTTGGGGTTCGCTTTCTCGAAGTTTCACCAACATATGAGATTCTCTTTTTTTTTGGCATCGACCAATCCTTGCCACTATTTTAGGAGGTAAGACCTTCATTTCCACGTAGTCTACGAGAGTCTTCCACTCTACAGCATTACCAACGAGAAAAATAGGTTTTACATATGCAGACAACAAACATTCATCAGTATAAAAGCGATCACATAAATTGTAATTCCTACAAGAAAAAAAAAAACCAAATAAGGGAGAATGGTTAACCATGCAAGAAATGGTTCATTAGCAACGAGAAAGTTACAAAAAGAAAAATCCAACACGTTAAAAGTTAGTTGTAATATTTCTTGCAGTGAAAAGGTACAAGAAAAATTTCAACTCCAAAATTAATACTTCGTAATTTTTTTCTCATACCTTCTTGCAACTAGAAACTGTGAGTAAAATTCTAACTCTTTGAAAATTAAGTTGTTGTAACATTTCTCGCACTTTCTTGTAGCAAGAAGATGCGATAAAAATTCTAACACCTTCAAAATTAATGTTTCATAATTTTTTCTCTCACCTTCTTGCAGCGAGAAGATGCGAGAAAAATTATAACCCTTTGAAAATTAAGGTATTGTAACATTTCTCGCACTTTCTTGCAGCGAGAAGATGCGAGAAAAATTCTAACACCTACAAAATAAATGCTTCATAAATTTTTTCTCGCACCTTCTTGCAGCGAGAAGGTGCGAGAAATATTCTAACCCTTTGAAAATTAAGGTATTATAACATTTCTCGCACTTTCTTGCAACGAGAAGATGTGAGAAAAATTTTAAAACTAACGCTTTGTAATTAAACAAAGATGTAATGGGAAAAAAAACGTTGCAAAAATTTTTAAAAAGAAAAAAAGATGCCAAACAAATACATTTGTTTGGGAAGATATATAATCTATTACAAAAATGCCCAACATAATAAGAGAGTGAGATTGAAAAAAATACTTCAAAAGAAAAATAAGCATGAGAACCAAAATGTAACATCTTACCTATGAGAGAAAAAGAGAGAATGCGGTTGAGAGAAACTTGAATATGCTATAAATCTTGAATAAATGGAGATGAGATGCTTGAGCATAGAGAGGTTGAGAGAATCTAGAGAGAGAGTGAGAGAAACTAGAGAGATAAGAGATAGTGAAATAAAAGAAATGGATATTGATATAAATGAGGGTTTTAACTCTAAAGGATAAAATAGTCTTTTCACACTCCCAAAAGTCTTATTTGTCTATAAAATTTAAAACTATCCTAAATGTCTTTTAGGCCTAAAATTTTGTCCTATTTTAATAAATAACCGAAAACAATGTTATCATTGGGTTCTGATTGATTTTTGTTTTCCGTGTTTCCTTTAGTGTTTATGCAAAGGGTGCCAACATAAGTATCACAAATTAAAGGTCCAACACCAAATTTATTTGATTATCGTTCAAATATTATTTATCTTATCATTATGCATCCTCATAATCAATCGAAAGAATGAGCTTATTCGAATTTTTACACAAGGTTATATATTAACTCTGTAATTTATCCAAACTAAACATGTTTATGACCCATCCCAACTTGTATGATTTAGGTTGAGTTATGTTGGGAATGACAAATAGTTTTGTCCCACACCGGAAGCATAGGTCTTGGAAAGTCGATTTAATAACACTTGTTGTGTATTGGGCTTATAAACTTGATGTGAGGTAAACCAAGACCAAGGCCCATACGCGCACCGTCGTTCGGCTCGGACTCGGGCTTGGGCTTTTTTTGGGACTTTCTTCTTCTTATTCCTTAGTCAAATCCACGTGGCAGACTCGGAGGAAATGAAGGATTCATACTTTGGCTAAGTCTTTGCTGAAGAGTTCTAGGACACGTGGCATCTGCAGAGGAAATGGGGTTGGTCAAAGGACACGTGTGTGGCCACTGTTTTTTTGAGTATAAATAGAGTCCTACCCTTACCTTCCTGATGATCCCATCTCATTCTCTCTTCTTCTCCTGCTTTCATTTTCCTTTCCTGAGCATGAAATTGATTCCACTCCGACCCGACGAGTGCACGTCTGTTTCGGAGGTTGTGTTAACCTTGGGGAACATACCGGTAGTTAAACGATTTAGCACCAAGGTCGTGCCGAGTTTTGCTTTCAAGGCAGTGGTTCCATCCACGACACAACAATTCTGTCTTTCGATTCCAGTTTTACCCTCATTTCTAGCTAACAATTTGAAAGCAAAACTGTTTACACATTGATTTTACACATTGAGTTCGTTTCGTTGCTCATGGTGAGAGGAATTCAATTGGCTCAAGTCAAATTAAAGTGGATGATATCCAAACTTCTATTTGGTAAGATATTAAAGGGAGGTATTTGGGGTTTGATTCAAATCCTTTGGTTTTTACTATATTAGATATATGTTGAATTGTATAATATATTATGGTTCGAGATTTTCTTGATTTGATTCAAATTGGTGAATTGATTTTCCCTTATAATACATTTGTTGAAATTGTGAGATATATGGTGTGACAAATTATTAGCATTGAGATTTGTTATATATATATATATATATCTTCTCATATTCAGAAGATGATTGATATCTCATTGGGTCTCCTAGACTGAATCTCTCTAGATACCATGCTTAATTTTTGAAAATTTAGCAATTTTATTCCATTGCTATTTTTAAGCATGATATTCGATACATATCTAATATGTGTATATATTTGTTCTTTCATTGAACAAGTTGTTTCTCCATCGTGAAGTGAGATAAAAATTATTATTGCATTATCTTACAAATCTCAAGTTTATAGGTGGTTATAGTGATCTATTAGGGAAGCCTAATTATCAACATGTATGGAAATAATGTTTCTTTGGAATATTATTGATAATATTGTAAACCGAAGCCTATGTGGCATTTAAAATACAAAGACGACCTGTGTGACAAGCAAGCAACCTTACTAATAAAGGGGCATTTTTGGAAATACTGATAAAGTTTAAAGTTGTTTAGTTATACAGCTTGAACTTGTGAAGCTATTGAAGGTTGAGGTAGTGAGTGACAATTTAAGTGTATGACCCTATATCTCAAATTGCAATGTTTAAGAGAAGTATTTTACTTCTATTAATTTTCATGAAATTGAAAATTAAAACTATTTCTATTAATTGAGTTTGACATATATTATTCTTTGCTTATTACTTGATTGGAAGTATAAAAATGAGTAAAATCTCAATTGCATGTGGAGCTTATAGAAATTGGTAGTAGTTTAAGATCTTGCCAATCAATGCAAAGTGTGTATATTTTCATTTGATTGAAAATATGTTATTTAATCATAATGAATATTTCATTGAGCATGTCTATGATCTGGAAAAATAAAAATAAAATTGGGCATTAAATAATGGATAATTGTCCTTGGTAAGATTCATAGACACAAGCTTTAATGGGGGTAAATTGTGAATACATGTTATTGAGATGTTCCATGTATTATTTATGATTTTATATGATTTGGCTATTTATTTTAGAAAGGTTAGAAGATATGCTATGGACAGTATTGGTGAAGTGTATTGATATAACTATGTGAAATTTAATTAATTATTGGTAGAGTAATTAGTTTGTGATGCATTTCATATGTCCATAGTATATATCAATTTTATTGTGGTGTTCTTAATTATGCATGTGTGCATAAATTATTTGTTTGAGAGATTAAAACATATATGCGATATATCTCAAAATGTGGGGGCCACTAAAATGGTTTATCTGATGATATGTGGGGGGAAGCTATTCTTTCTGCCTGTTTGATTCTTAACAGGGTTCCTCACAAAAAGCTGAATAAGACATCGAACGAGCTCTGGAAGGGATGTTCACCAAACCTAAGCTACTTGAGAGTGTGGGGGTGTTTGGCAAAGTAGCATATCCGACGTTCAAAAACCTACGGTTGGTTCTAAAACCTTTGATTGTGTTTTCATAGGTTATGCCCAAAATACTTCTGAATATAGGTTTATGTGCTTAAATGATAAATCAATTGGTGAGTATAGAGATGCTGAGTTTTTTGAAAATATCTTCCCTATGATTAGAACTGATAATGAATCTAGTGGAATATCAAAACAAGCATGCAATGTAAGCTTAAAAAGTCTCTCTATGGTCTAAAACAAGCTCCCAAACAATAGTATGAAAAGTTTGATAACACTTTAATAACTAACTGTTATAAAGTAAATTGTTCTGATGCTTGTGTTTACTCAAAATTGTTTGGAGCAAAATGTGTGATTATTTGCTTGTATGTTGATGACATGTTTATATTTGGTTCGAACTTAGATGTCATTAAATGAGACCAAGTTACTCCTTTCTTCGCATTTTGAAATGAAAGACTTAGGAGAGGCTGATGTAATACTTGGTATAAAAATAAGGAAAATGACAATGAGTATTCCTTATGACAATCACACTACATTGAGAAAATGCTGAAGAAATTTGATCACTTTGATAAATCACCAATAAGAACCCCTTATCGTGCAAGCATTGGTCTTAAAAGGAACCAGGGCGACAGTGTATCTGAATCTGAATATGCATAAATCATAGGTAGTTTCATGTTTTTGATGAATTACACTAGACCTGATATTGCATATGTTGTTAATAGACTGAGTAGATTTACACACAGCCCTAGTAAAGAACATTGGACTGCTATACTTCGTTTGTTAAGGTGTCTTAGAGGTACAATGTATTACTGTTTGCATTTTAACAAATTTCCTGCTGTGCATGAAGGATATTGTGATGCAAATTGAGTAACAGATAATGATAAGGTAAGCTCCACTAGCGGGTATGTTTTTACCTTTGGTGGAGGAACTATCTCATGGAAATCAGCAAAACAGACTTGCATTGCTCGTTCTACTATGAAATCTGAGTTCATAGCACTTGAATTAGCAGGTCAAGAGGCCGGATGGTTAAGAAGTCTTCTTGGAGGCGTGCCACATTGTGAGGAAAGACTGTACATGTGTCCCTATACTGTGACTCACAGGCTGCCATAGGGATTGCCAAAAACAACATGTACAATGGCAAGAGACACCATAGACGCCTGAGACATGGAGCCATAAAGCAGTTGCTGAAAGATGGAGTTATCTCCTTGGAATATGTGAGGTCCGAGAGGAACTTGACAGATCCTCTCACCAAAGGACAAACAAGGAGAGTAATTCTAGAGTCCTTAGAATGTATGGAACTCAAGTCATGATGTTTCTCACTAGCATGAATCCATAGCCCTTTTTGGGTGGTCCATGCGTGGACTTGATGGATAGTATTCAAAGTCTTCTTAGCTCAGTCTGAGTGGTCTATCCATGATAGACTAGATGAAGCAGCGACGTGATTGTGAAGGTGGGGCCGCCTTCTATGAAAGAGCTGATGAGCCTCTTTCTAGAGCTCTCACGATGACCCAAGGTTTTGTGCATGGCCATTAAAAGCACTTGATAACTATCGCGGAATCAAAATCGAGGATTCAAACGTGTTGTGGGGGTCTCAATTATAAACACTGGAAGTTCAAGAGGTAACTCACTTCCACCCTTTAGGTTGTTGCCCTACTTTACTATGCATTAATTCAAATCGAAAGATACTAATGCTTAAGTTTATTATCCTTGCTCAGGAAAACTTTATTTCATCTTAATCCTCTTTACTTTACTATTTTGTCATTCGTGGGGGATTGTTGGGAATGACAAATAGTTTTGTCCCACATCGGAAGCATAGGTCTTGGAAAGTCGATTTAATAACACTTGTTGTGTATTGGGCTTGTAAACTTGATGTGAGGTAAGCCAAGACCAAGGCCCATACGCGCACCACCGTCCGGCTCGGACTCGGGCTTGGGCTTTTTTTGGGACTTTCTTCTTCTTATTCCTTAGTCAAATCCACGTGGCAGACTCGGAGGAAATGAAGGATTCATACTTTGGCTAAGTCTTTGCTGAAGAGTTCTAGGACACGTGGCATCTGCAGAGGAAATGGGGTTGGTCAAAGGACACGTGTGTGGCCACTGTTTTTTTGAGTTTTTTTTAATTTTGAAAATTCTACTTCTAATTTTGGCCACTTCTACAGTATAAATAGAGTCCTACCCTTACCTTCCTGATGATCCCATCTCATTCTCTCTTCTTCTCCTGCTTTCATTTTCCTTTCCTGAGCATGAAATTGATTCCACTCCGACCCGACGAGTGCACGTCTGTTTCGGAGGTTGTGTTAACCTTGGGGAGCATACCGGTAGTTAAACGATTTAGCACCAAGGTCGTGCCGAGTTTTACTTTCAAGGCAGTAGTTCCATCCACGACACAACAATTTTGTCTTTCGATTCCAGTTTTACCCTCATTTCTAGCTAACATTAAGTTATTTTTTAACACCGCTAGTTTTGGACTCCAAGTTTGATTCTTAAAGTATGAAAGAGGACCATGGCTACGGGCTTGGTAATTAGATATCGACAAGTTGATTGTGAAAAGGAGGGGAATTGTGGTAAATGAGCTTAGAGCTACTCTTTAATTTTACGTAACGTGTGTTAGGTTGTGTTTTGTGTTTGTCATTGCTCGATATTCAACTTCAAAGTTTGATTCGAAGATTATTGCCTACTTCTTTGAAAACCAAGATATGAGATTGAATCCAAGAAAAACCAAGAAACCTTAGGTGCTTCCTCATGGACAAGACTTCCATCTCAATTTATACCAAAAAAACATGCAAGTTAGAGCAAATAATGCATTCGAAAAATGACCCGTATTCTTTTTACTATGAAAATGATGTTCATTTGAAATTGTTGAAGTTGTTGGCACACTTGGTTAACCGCTTCCATTTTGTCAAGGTGAGAGAAATTTAGAGAGAGCCCATATGAACAAATAAAATACATATTTTTGGTGCATATATTTCATGAGTCAAGCAAATGCAATCCTCGAAGAATATGTTGAACTTTAGTTTCCAATTAAAAGAGGTCCTAGATTCTTCAAGGCAATGCAATAAATTTAGCATTAGCAACAAAAGCAAAGATAAGAAAACCATATTATTACAAGTGCCAATAGAAGGGATCCCTTCGAGGCAAAAGTACGTACTTTTACTCATTTTTTATTTGGTTGGTCTGTCTTTTCAACGAATGCATGATGGATCTTCAAGCCTCCCTTCCACCTCCTGCTCCAAACTTCATACATACCAAAGTAGAGCTTGTAATCAGAGTTTTCATTGGGTTTGACTTGGATTTTCAATTCATCCTCCTCGGGAATGTAAAATTTTTCACCTGGAGATTTCCCATTATTAAGACTCAGTTTCTGGAAACTGAACTTTCCTTTTTTCCCAATCTTAGCCATTATGTACACATTACACTCATCCCATCCAAAAGCATCTGCTCTCAGTGATACTTTGAAACCCACTTTGTACCATTGGTCCTTCTTCAGATTATCTTTAGTCGAACCAGTTACTTCTAGCCATGATACTTGTTTTAGCTCTGCAACATTATCTTCGGCTTCCTTCTTCCTACAACAACAACAAATTGTTGAGATTTTCATCATCATGAACAATTGAACGAACAATTGAAAGAAATGGACAAAAGGGCAAACAGAAAAGACAAAACATTAAACATGGGTAGGAATTGGAAAGATTATCACAATAAACACAAAACATGTATTTGTTGGTTTATCTTAGACCTATTACATTATATGGGCTTTCAACTCAAAACCAATTGGCAATTGGCAATGAGTGGAGTGATCCTTGAAGCTTATATGTTGTGAGGTCCACATGCCCCCTCAAGATGGTGCCTCTTTCGGTTCACCATTCTTGGATCGGATACCCGTTTGGGTTTAATGGGCTCTGATACCATATTACATTATATTATATGGGCTTCCAACTTAAAACCAATTGGCTGGAGTGACCCTTGAAGCTTATATGTTGTGAGGTCCACTAATCTTTTCGATGTGGGATCCTCAACAAGACCTACATCTACTTGTAAAGGTATCAGGGCAACAGGTCTCGAGTTTGAATCCCTGTAATGTCATTTTTCCTCACCGATTAGCATTGAATTTTCCAATTGTTAGTTTTTCTAAAAAATTACCAAGAAGGGGAGTCTTAAAGATTAATATATAAGATTACATTTACCATAATCCGTATAAGTTTTATGATTTAATGGTGATTTAACCAAGTGGAAAGTTATTGTAAGAAGAAGTATTAATGTTGAGTAAAGAGAACTTCTCTATGAGTTTTCTTTGATTCCATAAAAGAATGAGCTTGAAAGAGCAACTCAATGAGAAGACTCATCCCAAAGGAAGACTTGTAGGAAGAGGAAGAGATCCACAACAAATTAAAGTTAGGGGAAAGGTCACCTTTCATATCAAACTTAGCTATAGAAAGGACGCCCTCTCTTCTATCTCTCAACTTTCTCAAAGAATTTTAAAGACTTCTGTAATCTGACGAGGATTATATATAGAATTAGTTAAGTTCATTTTCGTTTTTTTCTGAAACAAAATCAAAGAAGACAATTTTTTCTTCCTTTTCGTTTTTTCTGAAACAAAACCAAAGATTTGAGAGTGAATAAAAATAAAATAAATCAAATTGAATCTTCCTTCCGTAAAAAGACCATCAAAATAAAATAAAATGTGATTAGCTTAAACTTTCAATTTTATGTCCAATAAGTTTCTGACCTATTAAGAAATTTTTAAAATTAATTATTCTATTATATATAAAAATGACGATTGTTATAGGTAATTTTGGACCACCACAGTGTACGAGGAGCTGACGGGACAACCGGGAGGAGATAGGATCAGGAAAGGGACCCAGAGGGAGACCATACCGACGGGCCGGGCCAACGTGGCCCGACCCGTTTGCGCGGGCCGAGTCCGTTTGCCTCCGCTCGGCCCCTACCGCTTCCAGCTGCCTCGGTCCAGCCTGCTTCGTCCCAGAACGCCTCCAAATCCTAGGAGTCCGGGACGGAATTTATACTCCTCTTCGCCATCGAAGAAGGGGGTCGAAAACTCTATTCTTGACTTCTTTCTCTACTCTCTAGTTGCTCAGTTTCCTGACTTAGGCATCGGAGGCGGTGTGGCCTACACCACACTGGTGTCCAGCGATTCTTGCTGGTCTTGCAGGTCACGTCTTCTCCAGCTTCTACAAATTCACTGTTGGTGTCACGTGAAGGCCAGGTGAGTCCCCTGTCCGGATTTTGGCATCAACAACGATTTTTATATCTAATAAGATCTTAAACTTTTAAGTTATCTAGAGAAGGTCCATAATTGTTTTTTTTTTTAATGTCAAATAGGGTCCAAGGCTATTATATACAAATTGAAATTTTAGGGAGAAGCTATTAGACATAATTGAAAATTTAAGTGCTTATTAAATATATTTTAAGGTTTATGAATCTATTTGGTACAGAATTAAAAGTTCAAAAGTTTATTGTTTTAACCGACAAAATCTTAAAAGTTGAAAGACTAAATAGTAATTTAACCTAAAAAGAATGAGAACGTTACAACTTAGAGCTTACGTGTCTGGACGATCAGGTATCCTCCAATAACGTTTGTCGTTGCCCCATGTAATATTTAGTGCCCTTGGATAAAATATGAATTTTTCCTGTAAAATTGTGGATTATCAAATGCTAAATGGTAAAAATAAGAGACTTTTCTAGAATATTAAAAATAATCTTCCAAAAATATCAAAGACAAAACTAAGATGGCTAGCCTTAATTTTACTTCAAATTAAAATAAATTTTGTAGATTATTGTTTTACTTCAGAAAATTCTTTCTCTAAGAAAATTTATCTTTGAACTCTCTCTTTTTAATTAGCTTTTTAGTTTAAAATATTATTTTCACCTAAATTTTAATTTGATCCTTTGTACTTTTGATATTTTATTTTGAATCTTGAACAATATGTTAAAGTTATTTTTAATCCAAATTAAGTTTGTTTGACATTTGTTTTTTTTTAATAAAAAAAAAAACAAGTATTTTTAAATAAAACACTTGTGTTTTTTTTAGTGAAACACATACTACATGACCAATTTCGGAAGAAAATTAATTAATTTTTTTTTCTAAAAGCCTTTTAGGTGCTTTTATTGCTATCTAAAATTTCAACCAAACAATACTATTTAATTTAAAAAAAAAAAGAAAAAAGAAAAAAGAAAAATATCTTAATCTTCTATTAGCACTTTTAAAAGGCATGTCAACAAACATTATGTTTCAAACCAAATTATAAGTATCACATGATTTAATATATATTAAAAAAAATCTATAATGAAAACCTAAAGGTCGGCTTGTTACTATTTTATTATTTTTTTTAGTACGGCTGGTTTGTTACTTATTTCAACTTTAGTTTTTAGTTTTTTAAAATTATATTTGTTTTTTTCTCAATTTTCTTACCATGGTTTTTATCTTTGTTGAAAACACATTAGGTAAATTTAAAAAAAAAAAAAACACGTCTTTTAAAACTATTTATTTGTTTTCAAAATTAGACTTGATTTTTAAAAACATGAGAGAAAGGTAGATAATTAACAAAAACAAACAAATATATAAAGTTTAATTTTCAGAAACCAAATGGATACCAAATAAGGTCTAAAGGTTGAATTTACCAAACTAAAAAAAACAAAAACCCTAAACAAAATAGGGTGTATTCTAAATTTTTATTACTTCTTTTTCCAAAGCAACCTTAGATTATTAAAAAAGAGAAACCCTAGTTAAAATTTGCAAGCATACCTTAGTCGTCTCTTCTATGGGATCTGAATCAGCCTGAAAGTGAGGTTCCAAACGCAAACGCACCATGATGGATTGCCAAGTTTTAGAAAGTTTCAGCTTTCCTGCTTTAGCTGTTTCTGATGAACCCAGTTTGGCTTCTAATTTTTGGCAGAGCCAAAGACTTTTATAGAGGAAGCCAATAATAAACAATTGGGTATCAAAAATCAATAGAAAGACTTCGGCCTCAGCTCTATTAATTCATTTTGGAGGAAGCTTCTTATAATATATATATATATATATATATGCAATGTGAAGTAAATAATGTGGAATCAAATTCTGTTGGAATTTCTTGTACTTGGGATTGGATTGTGTTTTTTTTCCTCTTTTTGGTTGCTTTTTTCTTTTTGGGTTCCTTGTTCTTATCTTTTTGGAATAGGATAATCGTGTTAGTTGGAAAGGAATCGAGGAATTGATGGAACCCTTATGTGTACCCAGTTGATAAAATTTATCAACTTTGTTTAATTAGGTCGAAATTCTCGATTTTCTTTGGTTGATATGATGTTTAAAAATTATGTTGAGGCCTTGAATTGAGAATATTAAAAAGATAGTTTGAAAATTAAGGTCTTGTTTGATAACCATTTTGTGTTTTTTTTTTTTTTTTTTGAAAAAATTGTTTGTTTTCTCACCATTTTTTTACCATATTTTTCCTTAAAAAAATTGAATTCTTGGCTAAATTTTAAAAAATATTTAAAACTTTTTTTTTTGGTTAAATAGTGTTTATAAGCTTAATTTTTAAAAACCAAATATTTATTTTATAAAAAAAAAGATTATTAAATAGAACCTAGATGATTATATAATTAAGAAATTAATTAACGGTAGTATTTTTTTTTTCTTTTTTACGTTTTCTCTTCATATTTTTTAATCTCGCCAACTTTCAAAAGTTTTATTATCGTCTCTATCACTAATAAAGAGAATAAAAAATATATATATAATGTGTGACAAGTTTTTTAGGCTAAATTCTTAAAGGAATTGTAAGAAATTCAACTGCATGTTATTGGTTTTAGTCCAAAACAGCTCCAAAGTTTTGGCAACTTCACATCAAAAATCACTTTCTTTTTTCTTTTCCTTTTCCAAGGAACTATACTGTCAAAAAGATTCAAAGAAAAAAAAAAAGTGTACAAATAATTAAAGTGGGTTATTGAGAAGAATTAACTAAACAAATAACATTGGTTAAGTACATTGTATCAATTCTCACTCAAGTAAAAAATCAGCCATTTTTCTGGTGTCTCAAATCACTTAAATTAATTGTCATTACAGAAATTCAAGTTGTGGTGGGAAAAAAAAGTTGGGATTTGGAAAAAGAACCCACAATATAATCTTGAGGTCTTTTTCTGCCCTTGAAAGGCCAGCTCATGATATTCCAAAATGAATGGAAAACCTTTGCCCTACACTAATTGAAACATTAGCTAAACATGGATATGTGGCTCAAAAAGAGATAACAGTTAAGGAATATTTGCCCAAGTAGAAAAGTCATCTTTAATTTTGAAACTCAATTTGAGAAAGAGAATAAATATAATGTTTGTCAAATTAAAGGGGAAAAAATAAGCTCAAAAGTTCTCTTCAACATGTGTTCACTAATTCATGTAGGCTAATACTTATTCCATTCACTATCCTCAAAATGTAGGTTTTTGATGCACAATTTGCTTACCACACAAGTGTACGGGTCAAGTAATAATATAGTGTTTTCGTGATTAAACGAGTGTCGTCCTCTGGATTGGTTTTCTAGCAAACTAAGGTATCGTGAATACTTTTGTTCAATTTTATTTAGGGAGCAAAACTCAATGATAAAGATAAAAATAAAGACTAAAAGCATAAACATAAAAGTGGAGACTCAAATGGAAAGACTCTTAGGGAATTGATTTCATTGATTAAGATTGAGGATTGATTAATATGAATGAATTGATCGTGCAATTATTCTACAAGCCAAGGAAACTTTTATCACGATTACCTCTCCCGAGTATAATTGATTCTCATGCATATAACTAACTTGATATCCCTATCTAAGTTCATTAACATGCAAGGCATTATTCGGTTCGGTCCTTGTTATACTTCTAAAGTAATTCCAAATCCCGTCACAAACTTAGAATTTCTACTCTAGTCATGCAATTAAACAAGGTAAGTCTTAGGCCAAATCCTCTCTCCCGAGTTAGATTCAACACTTAAATCATTCAATTAGTGATCAAGTAATTGAAAGCATTAAACAAAATTGCATGAGTAAAACAAAAACACATTCATACGTAAAATAAATCCAACAACTTAAACAATTACATCAAACCCTAAGACAAACAACTAGCAATTCATAGTCTTTAAACTACAAACACTAATTGAAAGAAAATCCATAAAAACTACAAGAGTTAAGGGAAAGAGAAAGGAAAACTCGAATCTGCCGACACCGCACGTCCCCGTCACGATCTCCACGTCTTCTCGCTTGATTCTCGCTCCTTGGCCTTGCCTTTAGCTCCCACAAAAGGTCTCTAGTCGAAATTAGGGCTAAAATTTCACCAATTGGACTCTCCTTGGCCATAGCATGAAAAGATGAATTTATAGAAAATCTGGCGACAACGTCGAGACGCTATGGACAGCGTCGCGACGCTGTCGCGATACCGCGTTTTTGGAAAATTTGCCGATAGCGTCGCGACGCTATGATTTTTTTTTTTTTTTTTAGATTGAAGACTCCATTTGACTCCAATTGCTGAATTAAACTTCAAACACATGCTTCCTACAAATAAAACATAAAAATGCATAAATTTGGGATAATAATTGTAAAAGACTAGCTTAATTAATCGGAGAAAAATAGCTAGCTATGCTCGCTATCAGTTTTGCCCTTTTTTTTTTTAAAGGAAATTTCATTAAAACAAGCCACCAAACTTACAGTCACTCTCCTTAAGTAAGGAGGATCTCAACTAACAAGGCATCACAACCATACAAAAAAATGAATCTTCCGATGTGGAAGAGCCCAAAAGAATATCGCTTGAACTACCTGAAAAGAAACCGGTAGAAGCACAACGGGACAAAGAATGCGCTACACCGTTCGATTCCCTCGACTTGAAGGTAAATTCAACAGAGCCCATGATTTTGGCCATGCGAAGGACTTCTTCTGCTAGAGACCAAACCTCCGACCAATCCTCCGAGGATCGATTGAGAATGGCGATGGCCTTTGCGAAATCCGATTCGACTATAATCTTTGGGTACGGTCTGCTGATTCGATCAATTACGCTCTTTAAACATTCCCCAATAGCATCCATCTCCAGGCATTTAACCGGCCATCTATGTTTCACTTTTTTGAGACCTGCGCAGATAAAAAAAATCGAACTTAGACACTAAACTCATGGCAAATAATTCAAGTTTAGTCTTAACTGAGGAAAGTCCTCAAGCCTTAATGTCTGATTCATCACGAATTGTTCGTAGTGAATGTGACAGTAACTGCCTAGCCAATACCAAAGACAGTAAATGTAATTTACTTGTCATTGAAACGTGCATAGTGAAAAATGATTATTTAGCCTGTATCCTTGATTCATGTGCCACTAATCATGTGTGCTCTTCATTTCAAGGAATTAGCTCATGGCAACAACTAAATGCTGGTGAGATGACTCTTAGAGTTAGAATAGAGGAAGTCATCTCAGCAGTGGCAGTGAGAGACATAAAGTTATTTTTCACTAAGGAACGAGAAATTTGATTTATGTATCTTGTTTACTGGAACAAAATTATTCCATTTCCTTCTTAGTTAATGAAGCGTTCATTACAAAAGGGGGAATTGATATTTGTTCTGCAAAAGTAGGAAATAACTTGTATGTTTTAAGACCAATAGAGTCAAAAGCAATTTTAAATCATAAGATGTTTAAAACTGTTGAGACTCAACCTAAAACGCAAAAAAAAAATTCTTTAAATACCTATCTTTGGCATTTGAGACTTGGCCACATTAATCTCAATAGGATTGGAAGATTGGTCAAGAATGAACTTCTAAACAAGTTAGAAGATGATTCTTTACTTCCATGTGAGTCCTGTCTCGAAGGTAAAATGACAAAACGACCTTTTACTGGAAAAAGTTACAGAGCCAAAGAGCCCTTAGAGCTCATACATTCGGATCTTTGTGGTCTAATGAATGTTAAAGCTCGAGGAGGGTATGAATATTTCTTCTCTTTCATAGATGATTATGCGAGGTATGGTTATTTATACTTAATGAATCATAAGTCCGAAGCCTTTGAAAAGTTTAAGGAGTACTACAAAGTTGAAGTTGAGAACTTGTTAGGTAAAACCATTAAAACACTTCGATTTGATCGAGGTGGAGAGTATATGGACTTAAGATTCCAAAAATATTTTATAGAACATGGAATCACATCCCAACTCTCAACACTTGGTACACCTCAGCAGAATGGTGTATCAGAAAGGAGAAACAGAACCTTGTTAGACATGGTTCGTTCAATGATGAGCTATGATCAGTTGCCTAACTCGTTTTGGAGTTTTGCAGTTAAGACTGCAGTTTACATTCTGAATGTAGTTCCACCAAAAAGTGTTTCTGAAACACCTTTTAAGCTTTGAAGAGGGGGTAAAGCTAGTTTACTTTACGTCATTTCAGTATTTAGGGTTGTCCTTCACACGTGCTGGAGACAAACCCGAAGGAACTGGAATCTCGTTCGAAATTATACCAATTTGTAGGCTACCCCAAGGAAATGAAAGGTGGATACTTCTTTGATCCACAAGAAAATAAAGTATTTGTATCAACAAATGTTATTTTCTTAGAAGAAGACCACGTTAGAGATCATAAGTCACGCAGTAAGATGGTGTTAAGTGAGCTTTCTGGTGAAGCTACAGATACATCAACAAGAGTTGCTGATGAGGTTGGACCTTCAACAATAGTTGTTGATGGGCCCGGTACATCTAGTCAGTCTTATCCTTTTCAAGAGTTGAGAATGCCTCGACGTAGTAGGAGGATTATTATACTACCTGAACACTATTTGGGTTTAGTTGAAACTTCAGTCGTCATACCTGATGATGGCATCGAGGATCCATTGACCTATAAGCAGGAAATGAATGGCGTGGATAAGAACAAGTGGGTCAAAGCTATGAACCTTGAAATGGAGTCTATGTACTTCAATTCAGTCTGGGATCTTGTAGATCAACCTGAAGGGGTAAAACCCATAGGGTGTAAATGGATCTATAAGAGGAAACGAGATGCAACTGGAAAGGTGCAGACCTTTAAAGCTCGACTTATGGCTAAGGGTTGTACCCAAAGGGAGTGGGTGGACTATGAGGAAACCTTCTTTCCTATTTCCATGTTAAAGTCGATAAGGATACACTTGTCCATTGCCACTTTTTATGACTATGAAATTTGGAAAATGGATGTCAAGACTTCCTTTCTAAATGACAATCTTGAGGAGAGCATCTTTATGTGTCAACCAGAGGGGTTCATTGCAAAATGTCAAGAGCAAAAGGTTTGCAAGCTTAATTGATACATTTATGGATTGAAACAAGCATCTCGATCTTGGAACATAAGGTTTGATATTGCGATCAAATCTTATGGCTTTGACCAGAATGTTGATGAGCCTTGTGTCTACAAGAAAATCATCAACAATTCAGTAGCTTTTCTGGTGTTGTGTGTGGATGATATCTTACTCATTGGAAATGATGTAGGATATCTTACTAACATTAAAACTTGGCTAGCAGTCCAGTTCCAAATGAAAGATTTGGGAGAGACACAGTATGTTCTTGGGATTCAAATTATAAGGAATTGTAAGAATAGAAAGCTAACACTGTCTCAATCATCTTATATCGACAAGATATTAGTTAGATATAAGATGTAAAATTCCAAGAAGGGTTTACTACCTTTCAGGCCTGGGATTCATCTGTCTAAGGAACGGTGTCCCAAGACACCTCAAGAAGTTGAGGACATGAGATAGATTCCCTATGCTTTAGCTGTAGACAGCCTGATGTATGCCATGTTGTGTACTAGGCTAGACATATGTTATGCAGTTGGGGTAGTCAGTAGATACCAATCCAACCAAGGGTTAGACCATTGGACTGCTGTGAATAACATCCTCAAGTATCTTCAAAGAATGAGGGACTACAAGATACACAAATTCTGACTTTCAGATTGATAGGGATTCTAAGAAATCCACATCAGGGTCAATGTTTACCCTTAACGGGGGAGCTATAGTCTGGCGTAGTATCAAGCAAGAATGCATTGTGGATTCCACCATGGAGGTCGAATATGTTGTTGCTTGTGAAGCATCTAAAGAGGTTGTATAGCTTAGAAAGTTCTTAACAGATTTGGAAGTTGTTCCAAATATCAACTTGCCAATCACCCTTTATTGTGATAATAGTGGTGCAGTGGCAAGTTCTAAAGAACCTCGCAACCACAAAAGAGACAAACACATAGAAAGCAAATATCATCTCATCTGGAAGATAGTGCAACGAAAGGACGTGATCGTCGTGAAGATAGCCTCGGAGCACAATATTGATGATCCATTTACGAAGGCTCTCACGACTAAAGTGTTCGAAGGTCATCTAAGGAGTCTAGGTCTGCGAGATATGTACATAAGATAATCTAGGGTAAGTGGGAGAATGTGTAATGTGTATACTGGATGCGCTACTTTATTGTATTTTACATGTATGTATTATACTGTAATAATACATCCCACTGTTTTTGGATTATTGGGTTGATGTACACCCCACTAGATTTTTAGTTCAAGTGGGAGTTTGTTAGGTTTTATGCCCTAAAACTCGTGGATAGTGAATGTAACAAATTAATTAATATCAATAAGGAGTTATTGAATTGGTTATTCTTAGTCTTGCAATAGTTAACCTTAAAGTCAATAAACTAAACATCCAAAGTTGTTTTATGAAACTTGAACTGTATGTGGAGACATAAGGGGATCAATGTTCAAGTAACAACCTAAAGGGTCTATAGTATAGGGATAAGACTGGGTACCTTATCTTGGTGATACTATGTTATACAACCCACTTTGTATTCGATACAAACTTATTGATCCAACGCGTTCAGGTAGTGGACATGCAAGTGGGAGTATCCTATGCAATGAGTTTGAATAAGACCGATCCGTAAAATAGTAACCACTAGATGTAACACCGTTGACTAGTTAGGTTTCTATTTCAATAGGATGACCTAAATAACTCAATCTTAATCCTAAGTGTGTTATGAACTCCTTTTCATGAGGGATTATCCATAGATTTGTATGGGTGAGAGTGACCGAATTCGCCGATTCAATAAGCCTACCATTTCAGGTATAAGACCAAGTGGGGGCTGGAAACATAACAACACAAGATGGAATTCACCCCTTCCCGTCTTTAGGACAAGTAGATGAATGTCCCCTTAAAGGATGATTTCGGGTCTTGTACAAGGGCTCCCATCCTCTCTTGGCTCGAGAGGAACTTCCGTTTACTGGTTGCACCATAAACGAGTTGTTCATTAGAGGAATCAGTGGTACTTAAGGAGACATAGGTAACCCAGGGGTAAAATGGTAATTTGACCCAACTGACATTACGAACACTCGTGAAGGATTGACTTACCGGTATTGGTCTATATCCATGGACACAGAAACATTGTACAGTGAGAAGAGTGTACTTGTGGGTCTTTAGTGGAGTGACCCACAGTTAATGAATATTGGTTAACCTGATTAATGAGTTTAGTAAATTAACCTCATATCATTTGAGCTTCTTATCTATAGGTCCATTAGGTCCCCCTGCTAGTTCATAAAGGGTAATTCATAACTCTTCAAAAGGGAGTTATTTATACCTTATTCTATGATGATTTATATGTTAATTGTGTCATATGGGTGTGTTATTTGATGAATATATTATGTTTTAGCCTAATTATAAGAATTGATGCTTTGGAGTTCTTTTGCAGAAAAATAAATTTGATCGATTGAGAGAGTAAAGTCCGTTGATCCAGCAAAGCTGGCCACGTGAACTGCACGTGATTCATTAAATGAGGTGGCGTTTCCAGCTCAGATCTCGAATTTAGAAGGTTTGGAAAGTGCTCTGGTGCGGCAGAGGCTGAATGGTGGATGTGGGATAAGATGATAAATAAAAATAAAGATAAATTCAGCCAACCTTAGTGCAAGAATACACTATCGCACGTAGTAATAAAAACCTTAGAAGTATTCCAAGGGTATCGATCCCACGAGGACTTAATTGGAAATTCAAATTTGAAGAAAAAACTGCTCCAATGATTGCTTGAAATAGGTAACCAAAGAGATAATTGTTGATTGGTTTTTTGGAAGATAAATAAAAAAAAACAAATAAAGAAATAACAATAATAAATAAAACAAGGTATTCAACATAGTTTCATCCCAAAGGTAAATATCTTTAATCATAGAGTATTCAGCTTAAGCCCAATCAATGCATTGTGTCAGATTTAACTTCTATTTGGCCTTGCTGATCCCAAGAATCGTTAAAAGGATAAGCGAGTACCGTTATGCACATTTCTGTGACTCGACTCCGACATAGATAATTCACGAATGCAATCTATAACCCTATAGTTGATATAGGATGCCTTAGGCAGCTTGCCCTATACCACCAAACAATCTCTTTTGAGCTTTTTCTCCTATATCACCTATATGAGAACCGATATCGTCTGTCCCTTTCGAGATCAAACTCACATAGCATGCAAAGTCTAAGTGATCAATTTAAACTCAGAAAGATCATAATGATAATCAATAAAGAATGACATGCATTGAATAGAAACTTAAGCGAATAAACACTTTCAAGCTATTGAACCATAAGGGAATTCACTATATTGAACCCCTCAACGGAATTTAGCACTCATGGTGGGATAAAATGCAAATGAATATCTTTTCATTGAAATAAAGAATAAAGAATACATATAAATGAAAAGGAACACAAGCTGGAAGTAATGACAGTAGCTAAATACTAGGGTTTTTTTCTCTTTTATCCAATCCTTCTAGAGTTCGCTCAACACTCCACTCTTTCGCTTTTACAAGTGGGAATGGGTGAAAATCCCTAAAAACCCTAAGGTTTGATGTCTAACTAAGGTTAGAATTTAGTCATCTAAGAAGGACCTCGGGCATCCCTACTCATAAGCGTCAACTAGGGTTCTGTCACCACCCTCTTCTTCCAAATGAGTTCTGCTTGAATTTCCTTTCGAATCGAGGCCTTTTATCGTGTGGGAAGTGGTTGAGGAGTCACAAAAATGGTGTTGGTAGGTAGCCTAGTCAGTTTTTGAGTCAAAACAAGCGGTTAGTTGCGTGAAAAACTCGTTTAAAACGACCAACGGCGGACTCAGACTTTTCTGTTTCTGCCCAAAAATGCGGTGGAATTTCATTTTGACTTGGCAGAAATACGGTCGCATTTGCATAACATTTTGCCTTGGTAGAAATGCGGTTGCATTTGCATAGCATTTGCACAACATTTCACTGTTTTCCTCTGTTTTCTGCAAAACACCAAAACTAAGTCAAATTCACACCAAAATGAGTTCTTTTAAGCACAAATATGTATAATTTGACACACATGACTCTCAAAGACCTAACTTACCAACTTTTACACTTTTTAGGCTCGGGAATAGTAATTTTGACAAAAAACATACAAGTTTCACAAGGAAAAAAGCTAAGAATAAGAGGAAAAATAGGTATATTTTTTTCACTTATCATGCTCCACATTTCATGTTTGACCTAATTAGGTTGGACTTCACCCTATAAATGAGAGTAGCCGTTTAGAGTCAATTCATTCCATCTTTGGAGGCCGATTAAAGTTCAAGACCGACTGGAGACTCAAAGAGGCCATCCTACGGATTCCCTCAAGGAGGATAGTACTTTCTTGTAGAATTTGTAGCGTGGATGTGCTTATTCAGATTGTAATGCGTGTTATGTCTATTTCTATAAACTAATTTACTTTAGGCACGTGTTAAGAATAATGTAGTTGTAATTTCTTTATTAATCTAGTGATTCTTGTTGATCTTATGCATCTTGATTACTTGTTGAACTTAATTCTATTCTATGCCCGCCTGAGCAACCAGTATGTATAGCTTCTCTTAGTTTCAGGGATGATTTAAGAGTTGTGTGGCTTGTAATCACGTTAGACTGTTGATAGTTGGTGGACGTCAACAGTTGAGCTAGGGGTAGCCAATTGCCAAATGCTTGATCGGTAGAACTTCATTGGAGTTGAAACACATTCCAAAATATTCAGAGTTCCGGGAGGATCCTGCTAATAAGACTGCAAGAGATTGCCTGATCAAAAGAATTGCTAGATCATCTTTGCAACAATTACAGAAGTCTTAACCAGTGCATGTTTCCAATTTGTTTCCTTTATTCGTTTACATTTATGTTTTTATCATTTCTTTTGTTCTAGCATTCTAAAAACCCAATCAATTTAATCACCTTTGAAATCACTAAAGAACTAATCAAAATGGATAGAGTGAGACTATTCAAGACCTTGCGGATACGATAAATACTTATCACTTGCTGCAGATTATGTATGCTTGCACAATATTTTGGAGTTAATTTGTTCTATATTTTTAACCACTCCAGAAGGCAACAATAATTAAGAACAATTAGTCTTCATATTTAATTTAGTAATTAATTAATTGAAGAATTAATTAATTATTTAATTAAATTTGATTTAATTAAAAACAATCGTTATATGGGAGATATTCATTTAAATATGATTTAAATGAAATTAATAAAATTTGATTTAGCTAATTTTTTATTTAATTAATTAAATAAACCCATGTCCTATTACGACTGGGAAAAGTAATTAATTATTAATTAATTAAATAAATCCCTATCCTATTATGAGTAGGAAAAATGATATGACATTCTATATAAACCACATAATGTTTCCCAGCAGACAAAGCCCAGCGAAAAGCTATCGCAGATTAGCAAGTGGCAAAAGAGCGTGATGATAAAGAAGCATAAGATAGGTTTGTCACGAGCTTGGCCACAATCGCAGGGGTGATAAGGGTAAAAAATATACCTATTTTACCTTTATATTTAGCTCATTTTCTTGTCAAAATTACATGTTTAGATCAAAATTACTATTCCCGAGCTCTAAAAGTGTTAAAGTTGATAAATTAGGGAGTTGGGAGTCATGTATGTCAATATTATGCTTATTTGTGCTTAAAAAGACCCAATATGATAAGAATTTGACTTGATTTGGTGTTTTGTAGAAAACAGAAGAAATCTGGAAAAACCCAGGGAAGGTAAAATCCAAATGCGACCGCATTTCTGGGCAGACTTAGGTAGTTCCGAGTCCGTCGCGGGTCGTTTTGAACAAGAGGTTTACGCACCTAACCGGTTGTTTTGACCCTGAAACTGACTGGGTTACCTACCATCACCTATTTCGTGGCTCCTCAACTACTCCTCACACTATATAAGTCCTTGATTCGAAGGGAAATTCAAGCAGAGCTCACTGGGAAGAAGAGGGTGGTGACAAAATCCTAGTAGACGTCCATGAGTAGGGATGCCCGTGGTCCTTCTTAGATGACTAAATTCTAACCTTTACCCCCTGTTTGGAACCCCTGGATTTTTAAGGATTTGAAATCAGTTAGGATTTCAAATCATTTCAGTTGTTTGGAAGAAACAAAAAAGCAATAGATTTGAAATCAGAACTGATTTCAAATCTTGTTTTTTTAAATAAATTTTCCATTCCAAATAGCTCGGATTTGGCAGGATTTCAATCTTTAAAAATACAATTCCAATTTTAACCCTCTACTCCTTTCTTTTATTGACAAGTTTTCCATCGACATATATAAACTCTTCCTATCTCTTTCTAGACTCAAAGCCATTTGACGTCATTCACAAGATTAGAGATTTTTTTTAACTACAGATTTCTATTTTATTTCTTCTCTTACTTTTTGAAAAATTCATAATAATTTTTTTTAAAAAAAAAGAAAAACTAATAATAATTATAATCTTTTCAATGTAGTTTTTCGATTCCTACAAACATTTATAGCCTAGCATACTAGAGGTAAGTTTTTTTTTTTTTGCTATGATATTCAACTTCTTAAGCCACTTTTTATTGATTTGGATGAGAATATTATTTTTTTTTCTTGGTTCTTTTAATAAATAGCATAATTTGTATGTATACATGTTTTTATATATTAATTGAAGAAGAAATTATTAAAAAAATACATGTTTTCATAGTTATATGTGCTTAATATTGTTATTTGATATTAAAATATTTTGCAATTGATTAAAATTATTTCCTACAAACTTATAAGGGCACAACAGTAAAATGTTATACTTTCTTTTCATTTCTTGTGAGCATCCAAACAAGAGATTTTAATTTTAATGATTTCAAATAAATTTAGTCCAAACGCAAATAAGAATTTGAAATCATTTCCATCTTTTAAAATCCTGGAATTTAAAATCATTTCTTGCTAATTCCATACGCCAAACGGAGCATTAGTTAGATATCAAACCTGAGTGTTTGTAGAGATTTTCACCCTATTCCCACTTGTAAAGGAGAGTAGAGTGTCGATCGAACTCTAGAAGGATTGGATAAAAGAAAAAAACCCTAGTTTTAGCTACTGCACCTTATTTCCAGCAATTGTTCTTTTCATTATTTCTGTATTCTTACATTCATTATGTCAATGAAAAGTTATTCTTTTGCAACTTATCCCATCATACGTAACTAAATCCCATTGAGGGGTTCAATATAGTGAATTCCCTTATGGTTAAAATAGCTTGAAAGTGTTTATTTACTTAAGTTCTATTCATTGCATGTCATTCTTTATTGAATATCATTCTGAAACTTGTTGAGTTTAAATTGATCAATTAGACTTTGCATGCTATGTGAGTTTGATCTCAAAAGGGATGAACAATATCGGTTCTCATAAAGGTGATATAAGAGAAATGGCTCGAAAGAGTGTATTCGGTGTTATAGGGCAAGGTTGCCTAAGGCACCTTATAACAATTATAGGGTTATAGATTGCATGCTTGATTTATCTATGTCGGAGTCGAGTCACGGACATGTGCATAACAGTACTCGCTTAGCCTTCTAATGGTTCTTGGGAGCAAGGCCAAATAGAAGTTAAATCTGACCCAATGCATGAATAGACTTAGGTTTAATAAGCAAGGAATGGAGTTATTTTACCTTAGGGTTGAATTTATCTTAATCATTATTTACCATCTTTTCTTACATCCATCATTCAGCCTGACACGCATCAAGGATGAAAGTGAGGATGAGGTTCCCCTCGTCCAGCGCGGAGGAGTGTGTGCAGCCCCATTGGTCATCTGAGAGTTTCCCAACCAAGGCAAACAAAGGGCCTTAGCACCCAAAAGAAGATAAAGAGACATGCTGCTGCATCTGTCGCGGTAGCCAGAAGAAAAGAAAAGGTTGGGAGGAGTGCCCCAACTTCATGGAAGACAGAGGCTTTAGATGTGCATTGACGCCAACCATGTAGAAGAAAATATCTGAGCGCAGATGGGAGCTGGCCTGCGAAGACATGAACGAATTCATCCCTGCGGTGGTGCAGGAGTTCTACCGCGCAAAGTGGAACAATGAAATCGACGAGGTCATGGTGCACAACAACGCAGTGGCCTTCGCTCCCAGCATCATCAACATCATGTTCGACTTGTTGGATGCGCTAGAAGCTTAAGGGAATTCCCTTCTTAATTCCCCAGATGAAAAATTCTTGCGCGAGGTCTTTACAACAGTGGCGCGGCCTAGTGCAAGATGGGAAGGCAGGGGCACCTTCAGAATCATCCCACTGCAGTGCCTCAACCTAGAAGCCACCGCATGGATGCACTGGATCAAGAATCGCATCATGCCCACAACGCATGATGCGACATTATCGTTGCAAAGGGTGATCCCCTGCCACAGCATTATGAGAGACATCGTAATAGACTTGGGGAGGATCATCGCTGAAGGCCTCCATGCGACAGCCTCAAAACTGCGAGGAGTCATGTTCTACCCGGGCATGGTAACGCAGCTTTGCCTACAATCAGGAGTGGAGCCTACGCCAGATGAAGAGATGCGGCAAATCTGCCAAACATTTGATGGGCTCTAACTGACGCTCATCACCGCCAGTGTCCACAGCAAAATTATGCCAACGTCAGTGCCAGAAGAAGCGTCTACGTATCAAACGATAGGCAGGAACCCAAGGAAGAGGTTTGCATATCAGCCTGTTGCGATAGTGGTCCACACTGAATTGCAACCCAAGCAAGCCATCTAGCAAGCGTAGGAAACAACCTCTATGTCGAGAACAGGGCCTATTCCCCCTTGCACCAAGAAAAAGAATAGCTCTCGGCGTCTGTATTCAACATCGAGGTGGTGGAGCAGCGGCCACAAGAAGAAGAGCGCCGCAACGATGAATCAACGCAGCAAGGGCCTCCTCTTGCTGATCCAGGCACTTGCGTTCCCCGCCGCAGATCATTGACGTCTACATGGGGAACGTCTATTCTGAGATGTGGCACCACATTGAAGAAGTTATTGTGGCAGGTCTGCGTCAAATGAAATTTATATCCACGACACTAAACTACTTTCGTAGTAATAGCGACCAGGGTCGAACACAGGGAAGGGAGTCCTAATAGGATCTAGGCTTTTGCACAACAAACGAATAGGAGAATTTTGAAAAGATTTCCAATAAATAAATAAAAAGACGGGGTCGTAGATCAGACAGAAAACCAAATAAAATGCCAAAAATAACAAAGACGAATAAAAAGGGAAAAGTCAATTAGAAGACGAGATCGTCATATTATGGGGTTCACTGATCTGGTTTACTGATTGGTTTCCTCTTTACTCAAAATATAAAATTCTATTATATTATTATGAACCCGACATGCTTCTTGGTAATTTGGACTATGCATCCTCCTAACCTGTGCTAACTAATTAATTAACTTGTTAGTCTGCGTGATTAATTAATTAATTAATTATTATTGATTTTCGCCCACTACCCCTCATGCATTAGACCGCTAGCCCACAAGTCTAATTCTAACTAACCGAACAGATAACCTGTTAGCCCGCGTTATTACCTATCGTATTAGTTGCATTATGTCTAAGGGTCCGGAATTTCTAAATTAAATCAAGAAAATAAATTCCCTAATTAATTTAGCAAATTTCTCTACGAATCCTAGGCCCTATCAAGCAAGCTATGCAAAACCATATAGGTATAGGTAAAGGACAGATTTAGACCTATTGGCAATCTCAAATTACAAATTGACTGTCTAAGAAAGAATTCAAAAATAGTGATTTAAACACGAAATCGTAGATGAACACAGTAACATAATAGAATTCAAGAAAAAACTAGCAACTCAACCAAATCTTCAATAAACCAAATCAGTTACATCCCACAATCCAACGAAAAAGTGCTTAAGCTAACATAATTGAAGTAAGAACAACAATAGCATGAAAGAAATGCATCCTAAAAGGTCTATGAATCAGAGAAATACAGAGGGAACAAGAGAAAAACAAGAAAAGAACGAAATTAATCAAAAATTTTTGACCTAACAACGACCTAAGACGTAACTTAGGTTTTATAATAATTGACGTACCGTCGAGACGCTAGAATGCAGCGTCCCGACGCTACACGTCGAGACGCTAGGGTCAGCGTCGAGACGTTGCCCTATTCTCCGCCATTCTGCCTTCTTTTCTTTGCTTAATTTTGTTTTGCTTCGCTTGGGGCTCGAACCTTTGACTTATTGCCACTATTTTTCAAGCTTGCTTCGGTTAGCTCGGGTCTTCTCACCTCTCTGTCATCTTTGAACATCGAGATGGCTCGAAAACGCTCAAATTAGCTCAAATTAGCTCAAATTAGCACCAATTAGTGTGGTTAGCTCCCAATATCTCCAATGCTCGAATTACCTTAAAATAAGAAATTTAAACCATAAAATGCTTCTAACAAGTTCAGATTAGCGGTAATAAGATAGCACAAATTAGGTGTTATCATATTGCGCCAGTAATCAAGGAGCAACATGCGCAACGACAAGACATTGATGAGCTGAAGAAGAGGATTGATGTCCTGTTGCTCTACTTTGTGCAATGGACAAGCGAATTCAACCATTTGTCTCTAGCGCTCGCCAACTTAGTTATTCGACCAGGCACTCAACAACAGCAACCTCGCCCACCGCAGAGGGCAGATGGATTTGGTCCATTGCAAGTCCACCCGCAGATGCCTCCGCCGCCTCCAAGATCGAGTATGTCCCCGTGATAACTCTTCAAAAGGGAGTTATTTATACCTTATTCTAAGGCTGGGTACCTTATCCTATTGACACTATGGATACGGCTCGATTTGTATTTGATACAAACGCAATGATCCAACGCGTTCAAGTAGGGGACATGCGAGTGGGGGTATGCTATGTAATGAGTTTGCATAAGATCAGACCGCGAAATAGTAACCACTAGCTGTAATATCGTTGACTAGTTAGGTTTCTATTTCACTAGGATGACCTAGGCAACTTAGTCTCAATCTCGAGTGGGTTATGGACTCTTGTTCACGAGGGATTGTCCTTTGATTTGTATGGGTGAGAGTGGCCTACTCGCCGACTCAATAAGCCTACCATTTTGGGGATAAGACCGAGTGGGGAGCTGGGAACATAATCACACAAGAAGGAATTCACTCCTTCCTGACTTTAGGGTAAGTAGATGAGTGTTCTCTTAAGTGGTGTCTCCGAGTCTTGAACAAAGGATCCTGTCCTCTCTATGGCACAAAAGGGACTTCTGTTTGTTGGTTGGACCTCAAACAGGTTGTTCATTAGAGAAGCACTGGGACTTAAGGATGTAGAGGTAACCCAGGGGTAAAACATTAATTTAACCCAGCTGGTGTTACGAACACTCGTGAAGGACTGACTTGTTGTTATTAGTCAATATCTGTGGACACAGAAATATATCTGCAGTGAGAAGAGTGCAACTGTGGTTCTATATTGGAGTGAACCACAATTAACGAATATTGATTAACTTGGTTAATGAGTTTAGCCATATCGTTGAAGCTTCTGATCTGAAGGTCCATTAGGTCCCACTGGTAGCTCATCTAGGACATTGAGGTAAATTAACTAAGGGAATATTGAATATTCGAAGGAGTTTGAATATTAAATTTAATGTGAATAAACTATAGGTTTTATGAGAGATGTATAATTGAATATGCGATATTTAATTTTATGATTAATTAATTATAGAGTTAATTAATTATCTGTTTTACTTTAGTTTAATTAAATTTGATTTAATTAAAACTATAGGGTAAATGAGGGGTGTTCATTTAAATATTCATTTAAATGAATTAACTAATTAAATGTGATTTAAATCAGTCCTAATTAATTTAATTAATTTTTATTAATTAATTAAATTGATTTTTTTTAATTTGTTTTTAAATTAAAACTTATTAACTGATTTGATCACTTTATTCTTGATCGTGTGTGAGGTGCCACGATCTTCTCTTCCTCTTCCCTAACGTATAGAGTGAGAAGTTAGGGCTACATTCCCTCATACTCTCAGTTTTGCTCTCATCCTCCAGAAATTCTCTCCAGAGATTTTTCTCATCTCCCATTCCCTTAGAGAAAAAGGTGTGCTCCCACAAGCAAACCTCACTAGAAACCTAAGAGTATACCGATGTTATCTCGTGGTGGTGTTCATGTTTGGAGATTCTTTCGAAAACAAGGGGCTGCTGCAATTTCGCAAAAAAACTGAAGGGATGGTGTTTACGGTCAAGATCGTCAATGGGAGTAAGTTTCCTTTTGTCCCAATGATTCCTTAGGCAAAACCTCGATTAGATCTAGGTTTTAAATTGATTTACAACTTGCTAATAACTTGTTTACAACATTGTGTATGTTCTTTATCTGCTGTAGTTTTATTGCCATCGTAACGGTATTCCAAACCGTTATTTAATTTGAGTTTGGATCTCTGACATTCTTCCACTGAATGGAGCTTTAATCCCTACACAAGGGGAGTTCATTTGGTGTAATTTTAGCCCTAAAATCAATTGAAAGACCTTCTGTGGGAGCTGAAGCAAGGCCAAAGAGCGGAAATTAAGCAAGAACGTGTGGAGATCGTGACGGGGACGTGCGGTTTTCGACGAAATCAAGTTTTTCCTTCTCTTTACCTTATCTCTAGTTAGTTTTTTATGGCTTTTCTAGCAAGCTTAGATTGTAACAAGGGTATCATGAGTAGCTAGGTTTGTAACTTAGGGATTGATGTAGCTTGTTGGAGTTGTATGGATTAATTTGTTGATGTTCTTGACTTTGCCTTCATTTATGCAATTTTTATGCTCAATGCCTTTAATTTACTGGTCATGAATTATTGGATGTGTTCACTAAATCTTGCTCAGGAGAGGGGGTTTAGTTTAGATCTTGAATTGCATAACTAGGATAGTCCTAATTGGCTTAGGCTCCTCAGGATTAGGATTGACCATTTGGACGAGTTTTTCTTCATTCTCCCTTCGAAGTTTATTATATGTTCTCTCTATCTCAGGGTCAAAGGGAACTAAGGCAAACTTCCTAACCTTTTGCATACACGGTCCAAACTATCCTAAAAAAGGAAAAGAAACAAATAAGGAAATAAAGTAAAAAAGAAAACAACTAAAACCAAATAAGAAAAATATATTCTAGAAAAGGAAAATATCAACAAATAGGGAATGCAAAAAGAAACAAGGAAAAAAACAATTAAGGAAAAATTACTCAAATAAGGAAAGTACTAAAAAAGGAAAATTACAACTATGGAAACACAAACAAAAAGAAAGAAAAGAAAAACTAAATATAGAAAGAAAGCATATAAGAAAAATAAAATGCAATCTACCTAAAAATAAAAATACACCCTAAATTAAGACCGAACAATTTTCCACGATATTAAACTAGCTAATATGTCGATCCCCAGCAACAGTGCAAAAAACTTGATGCGCAATTTGCTTACTGCAAGTGAACGGGCAAGTTATAATATAATGTTTTTAAATTGGATGTCGTCCTCTGGATTGGTTTCTAACTAGATTAATTAACATGAATAATTTCGCCTAATTTTATCTAGGGATCAAGACTTAATGATGCAAAGAAATCTATTGCAAGAATTAAAAGATTGGGAATTCAATTGGAGGGAAAACTCTTAGGTAATTGACTTCACCTATTGAGGTTATGAATTAATTACTTGGATGGTTTAACATGTTGTGTTTCATAAATCTAGGAATAACAAGATTCATATTTATCTCTCCCGAGCATAAATAATTTTCTAACATGCAATGAATTCAATATCCCTATCTAAACTCATTAGCATGCAAGGTCTTAAGTCTAATCCTTTTTAACAATTTCTAAGATTATCTTAAATCTCCCGGTCTTAAGACTATCCTAGTTATGCATAACAAGATCTAAGTTAAACCCCATCTCCCGAGCAAGATTTAGACAAAACATCATTCAATTCATGGCCAATAAATTGAAAGCATTAAGAAAAGACTATGCATAAATGAAATCAAAGCATACATCCAAGATTAATCCATAACGCCCAAAGGCTACATCAATCCCTAAAAATTTAAAAGCCTAGCTACTCATGATTCGCGTTACAAAAAAAAAATAGAGATGATAAAAGTCATAGCAACAACTAAAGAATGGAAAGAGAAAGATAAAAACTCTAATCTCGTTGATGTCGCACGTTGCCGTGACGATATCCTCGAGCTATTATCTTCAATCCCGCTCTCCAAGCTTCCTCTGGCTCCCGCAAGAAGTCTCCAATCGAAATTAGGGCTAAAAATCCACCAAAAGAACTCCCTTGGCTGTAGCAAATCGCTTTCTATTTATAGGAAATCTTTTGGCAGCGTCGAGACGCTAACGCTGTCCCTTTGTCGCTTATTCTGTTTAAGGAAGAATCGAGAGCGTCGAGACGCTATAGTCACAGCGTCTCGACGTTGTGACCTTAATTTGCCACCTGAATTAGATATGGAAACCACTAGCGTCAAGACGCCCAGAAAGCATCATCGAGATGCTAGCTCTCGGACTTGCCTCATTTATAAACCTCCACCTTTGGTTCATTTCCATTTCCTTGGCCTTTTTTTGTGTCCCGAACACCCGATCAACTTCGTTTTCATGATTTAGCTCCAATAATTGATTCCTACCAATAGAATATTAAAATGCATAATTTTGGTCAATTTAATCTCAAAGACTAACTAAAATATATAGGAAAAAATAGCTTGTTATGCTCACTATCAATAATCTTAGAAATCGTTAAAAGGATTAGAATTTAGGTATTGCATTTTAATGAATTTACATAGGGATATTGAGTTCATAGCATGCTTGAGAATTATTTATGCTCGGAAGATAAATATGATTATTGTTAATCCTTGATTTATGAAACATTTCATGTTGTTACATTCACATGATTAATTCATCAATCCAATAGGTGAAGTCAATTCCTTAAAAGTTTTATCCCATTTGATTTTCCATCTTGTTTAGCTTTCTTTAATTCATTGTTGCATGCATCACGTTTTGATCTCTAGATAAAATCGAACAAAAGTTTTCACGGTAATTAATTTGACTAGAAACCCAATCCAGAGGATGACACTCATTTTAATCACGAAAACACACTATATTAAAACTTGACCCGTACACTTGCAGTAAGAAAAATTTCACATCAATATTAAAACTTGACCCGTACACTGCAGTGAGCAATTTGCGCAACAAATAGTAACAAACTACCCCTCCATACTTTTTTTTTTTAATCAACTAAGACAAGTAGACCTTAGACGTAGGATAATGCCTTTCGAAATAGAGATAAGTTTTGATTCATGAAATCATGTTCATCTTTTGGCCTCATTAGACATGTTTTTTGCTAGTTGAATTCATCTCTTTATAATTAACTCAAAAAAAAAAAAAAAAAAAAAAACCCAAAGTGAATAGTAACAACAAATTACTCACATCTACATCAATGATAGATGTGGGGTTTCAAAAACTCAAAAGCCAACTACACGATCTACTACACACAAGCACAAATACAAATGCTACCGATTCTAATTAATTCTTTTCTAAGTAGATGACTTATCATTTTTAGATACAATATGCAACAACCAACCTATCAAGGACTTCAATTGCAAAGTTATTGGAGTGAGCAAAAGCTTTAAGTGACATCCATTTCCACTCAAAAGAGAAAACTCATTTGAAAATCTTAAATTGTAGGGCTGATCTCACTTAAAACCTGATATTCCATTTATATATATAATCAACAATAAACTTATCACTTTGATACGATCACCAAGCAGTAAATATTGGAAGCTATTAGAAACAAGTTTAGAGATATTTGAATAAAAAAAGGAACCATAGAGACTTGGAATCACAAAACCATCCTCTTACTTTTACAAATAACTCCATAACATCTCTAAAGCTTCAACTACATGCTCAATTAAAAAAATAAAACAATGAAATCTTATGCCTCTAGTGGGTTTGTGGGAATTCTCCATTATTGGACTAGTGGAGTTGATGGCTCAAAGTATACTAGGCAACCTTGTGAATGAATGCATCATGAATCCTCAATCCTCCCTTCCACTTCTCACTCCAAACTTCATACAAGCCAAGATGGATGGTCCTTAGCTCTTTGGGTGTTGAAGAATCAACAGTGATTTCTAAGGGCTCCTCAGGGATGGTCAGCTTTTGATTTGGTTTTTTGTTTCCAAGAGAAACTTTCTTGAAGATGAACTTCCCTGACTTCCCAACCTTAGCCATTACATAAACATCAATTCCATTCCAACCAAATGCATCTGGTCTCAATGTCACATTGAAACCCACTTTGTACTTCTTCCCAACCTCTACTTTATCAGTTGAACATGTCACTTCAAGCCATGAAACTTGCTTTAGCTCTGCCACACAAGAACTTCTAGGCCTGCAAAAGTGATAGAAATTCAATTGTTAAACTACCATGGAAACCTAAAACTTAATCAGATAGGTTACCATAAATTTAATCTTTTCTTCATGTTTTTAATGCTCCCCAACAAACAATGATCAATATTACTCGGACAACTGACATCACAAGAGTTTCAACCAAAAATTTCTACTCTAATACCATATTAAAGGTCCGTTTGGAATGACTTTTTAAGTGTTTTAAAAAAGTGTTTTCAAACACTTAAAAGTTATTCCAAACATGTACTAAATTACCGGTCAACCCATGAGCTTATGTTTAATAGATTCCTATTTTTTGAACAAATTGAGAAAGATATACTTACATGTTGGAGTTAGTGATATGCCAATAGCGATCATCGTTCCCCCATGTGATGTTCAATCCTCTTGGATAAATTGTGATGTTTCCCTATAGAATTATAAAAGAACAGAAGTAGAAAACCGTAAGGAAACTGTTGGAAATCTTGAGCTTCATATATAATAATTTAAAGAAACAAGAGGATTTCTTAAGAACAAAAACCTTGATATCTTTGGCTATGGCAGACTCATCTGCTACTCTGTGAGGCCCCATTCTCATTATTGAATTACAAGCTCGATTGCACAAGAACAAGAACTCGATATGTGTTTGTAACCGTAAAATCAGTTTCTTTCGATCAAAGCCTCGTATGTGCTTAAGGAAATGATACTATGAGTGAAAAGACAATTAGAAATGAAATATTTATAGGACGAAGAAAGAAGGGTGTTAGTGGAAGAGAACAACCGCCATGGAAGAGAAAAAGTGAGTTTTCTCTTTAAAAAAACAGCTGAAATATTCCACAAGAATGTGTGTGTGTGTTTTTATTAAAGATATATGAAGCTTCCTCTGGTTTTAATATGACAAGTCAAAGAATCAATTATGCCTTGCAATCTCTCTTGTTCTAATCTTTCTTGGGCTGCTCACAGTTTTTGCTTTTCTTTCATCTTTATCCTTTTCATGGGTTGCTGCTTTAGAATCTTGATCTTTTCTAGAAAGAAAACTCAAGGATGTGTCTGTTACGTGGTTTTGGTTGGATTGGTTTGAGGAGGCAATGGCAATACCGGAGATTAGTGACATTAGAGAAAGCATATAAAGGGTTTTTTTTTTTTTTTTTTTTTTTTTTTTTTTTTTTTTTAATTTTTAAAGAAAATAAAAATAGAATATGCAATTATGTCATCAGTTTTTTTAATGTTCAAATATAGTCAACTAAAATTTGGGTCCAACCTAAACATTAAAGTTGAAAAGTAAAAAAAAAAAAAAAAACACTTAAAAACACGTTGGAAGTTGGAAGTTTAAAAAATATATCAATAGTTTTATTGATATATCGTATATCAGGTCGTATATCATTCATTTATAAATATGATTGATAAACTGGATATTTGGTACCTCAATCAACTGATATACTAAATATATAGTATATTAGATGTATATTTCGTAAATATAATAGACTTCATTCATGAAGTATACGCATGAGCTTTTATTAGTTTAGATTTTTTTATATACTTTGTTAATAAAGAATTAGATATATTAGCTTTATTTTGGAACAATATATGTGGTAGGAGATTTAAAACCTCTAACCTCTTGGTTGAATGTGTATGTCTTGTGCTAGTTGAGTCATGCTCATGTTGGCAAATATATCAATGATATATTATATATCATCCAAATAATACACCACTGATACACCAATGATATACTTGAAATTATATTTTTAGTTAGTATTGATATACTACTAATACACCAATGATATACTTAAAATTGAGAAAAATACACTTATAGTCCCTGAGGTTTGAGTTAGGTTTCAATTTGGTCCCTGAGTTTTCAAACTCGACAATTTAGTCCCTGAGGTTTGGATTTCGTTTCATTTTAGTCCCTCCATCCATTTTTCCGTTAGATTTTAATAGACTGCTGACATGGCACCTACTTTTTTATTAAAAAAACTATTTTTTCATTTTTTAAAATAAAAAATAATAAAAATATTAATTTTTAATTATTTTTTCTTTCTCCTTCTTCTTCAACCCCTTCACCACCACCTCCCTTCTTCTTCTTCAACCATCCTCACCCATTCAACCAGCGGCCGACCATCACCGGCAACAAACTTATTTTTTCAATGTTGTTTTTTCTCTCTTTTCTTCTTCTTCCCTCTCCTATCTTTCTTTTTTTCTTCTCTTCTCTTCCCTTTCTTCTTCACTCTTTAAAAAAAAAAAGAAGAAGAAGGACGTTGTCGCCCAAATCTGCGAAAGTTCAGATCTCGTGAAGGTTCCAGCCGCAGCTCGCGAAGATTTGCTCGCCATCGCTCGTGAAGACTCGCCCGCTCTCCATCGCTCACGAAGATCTTGCTCAGATCTGCTCGAAAGTATCGTGCTCAGATCCACCAGCTTGCCCTTCGTTCCGCTCAGATCTTGCAACCTTCGTTTTTTTTAAATAAAACAATGAAAGAATAGGAAAGAAGAGAAGAAGAAAAACAACTTATGCTGGCAGAGGCGGCTGCAGCTAGCGAGCTGCGATTGCCGGCGGTCGGTCACCAACGACTAGTTGGTGGGGTGAGGATGGTTGAAGAAAAAGAAGAAATGTGGTGGTGAAGGGGCTGAAGAAGAAGGAGAAAGAAAAAAGAATTAAAAATTAATATTTTATTATTTTTATTAATTTTTATTTTAAAAAATGAAAAAATATTTTTTTTAATAAAAAAAATAGGCGCCACGTCAGATAAATTCATCCAACCTTAGTGCAATTATACACTATCTCACGTAGTAATAAAAATCTTGGAAGTATTCCAAGGGTATTGATCCCACGAGGACTAAATTGGAAAGTCGGATTTGAAGAAGAAACTGCTCAAGTGATTGCTTAAAATAGGTAACCAAGGAAATAATTATTGATTGGTTTTTGAAAGATAAAGAAAACAAATGAATAAAGAAATAACAACGATAAATAAAACGAGGTGTTCAACATAGTTTCGTCCCAAAAGCAAATAACTTTAATCATAGAATATTCAACTCAAGCCTAATCAATGCATTGGGTCAGATTTAACTTCTATTTGGCCTTGCTCTCAAGAACCGTTAGAAGGCTAATCGAGTATCGTTATGCACATTTTTGTGACTTCAACTCCGACATAGATAATTCATGAATGCAATTTATAACCCTATAGTTGATATAGGGTGCCTTAGGCAGCTTGCCCTAAACCACCGAGCAATCTCTTTCGAGCTTTTTCACCTATATCACCTTTATGAGAACCGATATCGTTTGTCCCTTTCGAGATCAAACTCACATAGCATGCAAAGTCTAAGTGATCAATTTAAACTCAGCAAGATCAGAATGATAATCAATAAAGAATGACATGCATTGAGTAGAAACTTAAGCGAATAAACATTTTCAAGCTATTGAACCATAAGGGAATTCACTATATTGAACCCCTCAACGAAATTTAGGGCCCGTTTAGTAACGTTCTCGTTTCTTGTTTCTTGTTTCTAATTTTATTAATAACTATGTATGTTTCTTGTTTCTCATTTTTTAGAAACACTCCCAAAATTTGTATAGAACTTTTGGGAACAACTAAAACTAGTTTCTCCTTTTTTGTTCTTGTTTCTAATTTTTTCCAAACATAAATAAGAATATAGGTTTATTATTATTGAATGTATAGGTGTTAGGGTCATGAAATTCGATTTTTCTTTATTAAAAATGAAGAAACGGAAACAAGAAACGAGAACGTTACCAAACGGGCCCTTAGCTACTCATGGTGGGATAAAGTGCAAATGAATATATTTTCATTGAAATAAAGAATAAGGAATACAAATAAATGAAAAGTAACAAAAGCTAGAAATAATGACAGTAGCTAAATACTAGGGTTTTTTCTATTTTATCCAATCCTTCTAGAGTTCGCTCGACACTCCACTCTCTCGCTTTTACAAATGGGAATGGGTGAAAATCCCTAAAAACTCTAAGGTTTGATGTCTAACTAAGGTTAGAATTTAGTCATCTAAGAAGGACCTCGGGCATCTCCCTACTCATAGGCATCAACTAGGATTCTGTCACCACCCTCTTCTTCCAAATGAGTTCTACTTGGATTTGACTTCGAATCACGAGCTTATATGGTGTTGGAAGTGGTTGAGGAGCTACGAAATAGGTGTTGGTAGGTAGCCCAATCAAATTCGGGGTCAAAACAGCTGGTTAGGTGCCCAATAGTCTCGTTCAAAATAACCCATGATAGACTTGGAACTACCTCTATTTTTCCAGAATTGCGGTCACGTTTCATTTTTGCCTTCCAAAAAATGTAGACGCATTTCTAGACAAATTCCAGCTTCCTCTTCTGCACAGGAATAAACTTAGTCAAATTCCCATCAAATTGAGTCTTTTTAAGCAAAAATAAGCATAATTTGAAAAATGTAGCTCTCAACTCCCTAACTTATCAACTTTAACATATTTTGAGCTCGGGAACAGAAAAATTGATCCAAAACATATAATTTTGACAAGATAATGAGCTAAATTAAGGGTAAATTAGGTATATTTTTTACCCTTATCTAATCCCCAAACTTAACTCATTGCTTGTCCTCAAGCAATAGCAAATCAGAACGTTAGATATCAACTTTTTAATTGCTAATCAGAATGTGAGAGCTCAATACAAATTGCAAATCAAAACGTTATGGTTCATGTGTGGTAATCAATCATGGTACTAGCATCAACTTTTAATTGCAAATCAAGTGATATAGAATGAAGTAAACATGTTTTTCAAGATTGTTGTCTAAAAATTTTGCCCTTCAGGAGAGGGTTCTACTTTAGTGCCAGTCACAATGTCTAAGTTTCCTAGGCATAAAGATTTCTATCTCTTTTTCAAAGCAAAACTCTCCCTAGTCCATCCTAACCAAATCGTTTAAACTACCTAACTTCTACTCATTGAGCCTAGTGTAGTCCTTTTAGTTAAGAAAAACAAAACTTGAGGTAAATGAACATACATGAGTTACTAGACCTTTTTCTATCTCCCCCAAACTTATTTGACTGCTGGTGCTCTTTTCAACATCTTTTTCTCCCACGAGTATCCTTGCTGTCATCTTTACCTTTGTTCTAGCTTATCGACACTTTGTGGTGAAGATATCTAGCTATGAGCAAAGTTCACAAGCTTAGAATAATACTCACTTCCCTAAGTAAACCTTTCATGCAGTGGCAAACCATGAGTGTTATGAATGTCCCTGGTTACTCAGTAAACTCTAGGAAGGAGGAGTAACTCACGGTTTTTAACTTATTTTTAAAGTGTTGAGCACATATTCTTTTCCAGCAGTACAGATTTACAAAAAAAAAAAAAAAAGACGGAGCATAAAACATAAAGCATAAAGCACCCCCAACTTAAAGTTAGACAATGTCCTCATTGGCTTCGTTTTTTGATGCATGGGCTTTGCATAAGGCTTTTTATTTTTCAAAACTTTAAGGCTAAACTCTCCTAGTGTGTTAGAAAGGTTAAACGTGAAGAAGTTTAGACTTAACACTACAACAAATATCCTTTTCAATAGCATTTGATTATAGCACAAGATCAATTAAGCTATTAAAAGAGAGACGGGATTGGAAATTAAGTGGGCGCCAAATAAAAAAAAGTGTCCTTTTCGTTACGCTAGGGCTTAGATAATGAGAGGTTAAGAAAAGAAAAAATCAACAATCATAAAACTTCCTCCCAAATTTCGATCAGTTCCTCCCCAAATTTCATCTTCCTCCCAAATCAAACAAATTGGATTTCATCTTCCTCCCAAAAAAGCTTTTTCAAATCTTCCTCCAAATCGTGTCGTTCTTAAAAATGGGAGGGAACACAAAGTCAGGGAGTTGAAGTGGATAACGTTCTTCTTCAAAATTAAAAGCAACCTTTTGCTCTCCTCTACTCTGCTCCATCGTTGATCGGTAGCACAATGCCATGCTAAAATGGCGAATTCCATCTCCTTCCACCAACCCCTCACCGCTTCATTTTTGCCCGTAGGTTCTCTCTCCCTTTTCTTGTTATGGCAATGAATCTTTCTTCTTTTTCCTCTCTCATTTTCTTTTTCCTTCTATATCGATGCAGGTGAAGGATTTCTGGGCTTTTCCATCACAAGGATTCAGTAAATGTTCTTCCATTTCCCCTAAAAGCAGATTGCATTCGATTTAAAGCTGCAGCCGAAATTCCCACATTTCCTCTTCTATAACCTATGAAAGCCGAAGAATCTCCTTTTGAGGTGAAATCCGTCTATAACCACCATAAAATTCTTTGCTAAACAAATCTATGGTTTTGTTTAATTTTTGTCTTCCATGAGTAATTTTGTAAAGTTCTTTCATATGATCCTTGTCACCGTGTTGGGCTAACATTGAATCTTAACAACTAATTTTTTCCCTTAAACTTTTGTAGTTGGAACCAGCAGACCCCAATTTCTATATGACAGGATATGTTAGAAGCATGTGAGCTTATGGAATCGATTTCAAAGAAGGACTAGATGGATTTGGAGTATATGCTTTTAAAGATGTTGAACCTTTTCGCCATGCTAGGGCCATCATGAAAATCTTCCTCCAAATTTCGATAATTTATTCCTCACACAATCGCAAACTAAAAAAATCAGAGAAAGGGCATTTGAATACTTGGAATGGCAAGAAGGGGTACTTTGGTTTACCATCGTTTTTACTTGAACCAGTCAATCAAAGTTGCAAGGTTAGTACTATATTTCTGGTATTCAGTTCTTAAATCTCCTAATTTGGGTGCTCCATTTTTCATTTACTTTCTTGTCTCTATTTGTGGTAGTCGATTCTTTTAATTTGGGTATTTAACCTCTCTACAGTCATCCAACTTGTCCTCATTTGTAAGGGTTTGTATCTAAATCTCCTAATTTGTTTCTTTTTCTTTCTTGTTGATAAACCCTCCCTCATTTGAAAAATGGATATTCACCATTCACTCTTCTTTAATCAACTATTCTTTATTATCTCTTTCTTATACTCCATGCACATCACCTATTAGCAGAAATACTATGCAACACTATAAAGAAAACTATTAGCAATGTAATCAATCTTTCTCTTTCTTAGATTCAATCTTCGTTGTCTCTTTTGCTTTCCAGTTGAGTTGCTACTTTAAAAGAAGTTGCTTTTTCCACAGTGAAGGAAAAAAGTTGAAGTTATTGCCTTTAAGTTTGTGATGGCCTAAAGATTTTAGCTTAAAATCTTTAGAGAGAACAATATTTTCTGCCTTTTGTTTTACATAATTTTGGTCAAGAAGGAGAAGAAAACTAATATAAAAACTCTAAAGAGTAGAAAAATATTATTGCTTTTGATAATGTTACGAGCTAAAACCTACTCAATATAAATGACATGGAAACAAGACTCTTGTGCATCATAAATGGATTCTTTGACTCAGGGAATAACCTGAAGTTGAAAGGAAATCACCAAGAATATATGTAATTACATGGAAAGAAAAATTTCCCAAAAATTTCCCAAGAAAAATTATATTATAAAGTCTCATTTTCTTTTTCCTTCTATATCATAGAAGTTTGTTAATGAAACATTGTAGAGATGACCGCCAAATATGATTAAGCATAGTGGATTAAATCAAAATGGTAGGTTAAGCAATACTCATCTTCATGAATATGAGGTAATTTCTCCCAGTAATTCATCTCTATGTCTACCTTTCTATTTTTGTTTAATTTTTTTCTTAAACTGATTATATAGATTTTGAGTTTTTTTATGTTTATTTTTTTCTTTACAATTATTTGTTTTCTAAGTTGTTGGTTCATTTATACTCGTCGAGTTTTTTAGATCTCGTCTATTTATCCCTAGGTTGCTTTTTTTCTTAATATTGATTTTCAAAATAGAAATGGGAAAGTTGATTTGGCTTGCACGTTTGTTTTGCCGAAATAAAATTTCAGAAAATTGTAGACCAATAAGAGGAGCATAAATGTTTGCCCTGCTTGCCTCTGTCTGTTAATTCCTCCGAGCCTCTGCCTCATCTCAACATTAAAGATACTTCCAGTCTCAGTCTTTTTCTTTCTCTCTTCCATTTCTTTTGTTTAATTCTTTGCCTAGTTGTTTTCTTCTTGAGACCCAATCCTTGATTTCATCTATCTATTTGAGTCTGGAGGAAAAGAAAACTGAATAATGGCTTGGTTGAATGTTTGATGTGGACTTTTCCTTACCGCAAGCACACGGGTCAAGTAATAATAAAGTGTTCGTATAAACGAGTGTCGTCCTCTGGATTGGATTTTTAAGCAAATCAAGTATTGTGAATTATCTTGCTCAATTTTATTTAGGGATCAAAAAGTGATGAATGAATGGTATGAAAACTAAATCAAAGCAAGTAAAAGAATGAAAATTCAATTGGGAAAAATACTTAGGGAATTGATTTCGTCGATTTAGTCTAGGATTGATTTTAAGGAGTAAGATATTATGCACAATGGAATTATGAGCCAAAGACCCTCTAATCACAACTACCTCTCCCGAGTATAATTGATTCTCATGCAAATTAATCAACTTGATATCCCTATCTAAGTCTATTAATAAGCAAGGCAATGAGATCTTTTGACCAATTCTAAAGTTAATCTAAAAACCGTCACGAAATTAGAAAGCAAACTTTAGTCATGCAATCTTGAGTAAGTCTATGCTAAATCTCCTCTCCCGAGCAAGAATCAACACTTAATTCATCCAACTAATGGCCAATTAATTGAAAGCATTAAATCAAGATTACAAACATAATAACCATTGCACAACTTAAACCATAAATTCAATCCATACACTTAATCAACTACATCAATCCCTAAGCTACAAGTTTAGCTACTCATGAATAGAATTACAAGCTCAACTAAACATGTAAAAGCCATAAATCTAGCTAAAGAAAGGAAAAGGGAAAAGAAGACTCAATGTAGGCCGAGATCAAACGTCCCCGTCACGATCCCCACGAACGATGGGTTGATTTCCAACTTGCTCCCTTTGCTTTTGCTCCAAGATGCTCTGTTTTGCCCTGTTTTACGGCCCTAAAACGTCCCAAAAGCTTCTCCCTCCAAAACCTAGCCGCAAAGAACCATTTATTCTGATTTTTCGTCGTAGCGTCGAGACGCTGCCTTCAAAACGCGCTTTTCAGTAAGCGAAATAACACAGCGTCGAGACGCTAAGGTCGCAGCGTCGAGACGCTGTGACCTTTACGCGCCTATTCAGATATGGAATGTGAGCGTCGAGACGCTCAAGAGTTAGCGTCTCGACGCTAGCCTGCTGTTGACCAAATTTTGACTTTTTTCCTCTTTGACTCTTTTTCATTCCTTTGCATCTTTTCACGTCCCGAGCACTCGGTTAACTCCAATATCACGCTTTAGCTCCAATCAACCATTTCCTACAAAATAAACAATTAAGTGCAATAAAATGGCCAATAAATCATAAAAGACTAGCTAAATAGATTAGGGAAAACTAGCTAGCTCTGCTCGCTATCAAACACCCCCAAACTTAAGCTTTTGCTAGTCCTCGAGCAAACTAAAAATCAAGCATATAGTAGAAGAATGGATGCAACAAACATGACTCAATCTTAAAGGCTCAAAAGTCAATAGTCAAGCAAGCAAGAGACATGCACACAAGGACCAATGAGGGACACAAATTAAAATTTTTCCAAAATTAACTTGCACAAGCGAGATCTAACTCAACAAGACCAGACTCCACTAGCCCGGGATTGGATTATTAAACTCTCAGCTCATCTTCCCTCTACACTGGCACTAAGGTTCACTAACGAGTTGGAACAAATTAGTTTGTTTTCCTCCATACTTAAGTGCTTTTTTTTAATTACAGTTGAATTAAACATGTATATGTGGCACTAGCTTTCACACACCCATTGCAGGGACCTTTAACCTGAGTTTTCTCTAGTTGGCCTAACTGATCACAACATGGGTAGCTCTTTTTGCCTTAATCTTTATTAACCATTGCATATTGCGCGCATAAGTCATGACTTTTTTTTTTTCAACAATAACAATGAAGAATGATTTTTCGTTATGAACATGATAAGCAGATATTCTTTTCTTTTCTCCTAAGCAAGATCAAACATGCTAATTTGCAAAAAAAAAATAACTCTTTAGCTCTACCCTACACCTATCGAGGTGACAACAAGCATATGAACCCAATAATTCGCTCATAAGCATTCAAATCCAAATCTAGCCAAGACAAATACTCTATTCATGCAAGCCATCTCCTAGAAAAATTTTAAAAAGTCTCTCTTTTTGGGCACTCATGCTTACAACTCATCACAAGCTTGAAAATTGACAAGAAAGCCTATCCTAGGACATCATAATCATGCAAAAATACATCTAGACAACAACCATATGCATAATTCAAAGAAAGCTCAAAACTATAGTCCGAACTTAGATGCAACTATAGCCCGAACTCAGATGCTCAAAGGCTCCAAAAACATGCTACTCCACCCCCAAACTTAAGACATGCATTGTCCTCAATGTATAAAGGAAATACGGTATAAACAAGCATGAGAACAATCAAAGAATGAAGGGAGTGAACAATACTGGCCTGGAATGATGATGACTTCTTGACTGAAAGCTTGAAAGCAAAGGAGAGAAAGAAAACAAGACCTACAAAACAAAAAAAAAAAACAATAAAACAAAAACAAAAAGAAAACACACTAAACTTACTTGGGTTGCCTCCCAAAAGCGCTTGTTTAACGTCATTAGCTCGACGTATTGATCGTGCTTCAAGGAGGCTTCTTTTCTGTGAATCCAACAGAGGTGCTCTTTCTTGCACCTTTCTTATAGCCCATGAAAAGCACATCGGATTGTCCTTTAGAGTCTTCAACTGCTTTAAAAATTTCTTTTTCGTTCCTGACTCTAAGAGTGAGCTCCCTGCGCTCAATATCAATAATCACTCGCCCCGTGGCCCCGTGGCAAGGAATGGTCTTCCTAATATGACAGGCATTGAAGGATTTTCTATCATATCCATAACATACAAATCAATAGAGAGGAAAAATCTACCTACTCTGATTAAAACATTTTCTATAATGCCAACTGGTCTAACCACAGACTGATAAGCCAATTGGAGCTTTACAGAAGTAGATTTAATCTCACCTATGTCTAACTTTTTGCACAGAGATAGAGGAATGATATTGATGCTAGCACCTAAATCACATAAAGCTCTAAATGAATAAGTACCAAAACTGCAAGGAACAGAAAAACTCCCTGGGTCTGCTACTTTTTCAGATACCTTCTGTTGGACTCTAGTGCTGCATGTGGAAGCAAGATATACAGTGTCAACCTTCTTTTCCTTTCGCTTTTTTGCTAACCACTCCTTCATGAACCTGTTATACTGTGGCATCTCTAATGCCTCTGCAAACAGAATATTAATGTTCAGATTCATAAAAGCATTCATAAACTTATCAAACTGAACCTGATTGTTCTTTTTCTTCTTTTTCTTTTTCTTTTCTTTGGGAACCATCAGTGTGGGAGAAGGAATAGGAGGCTCAGGTTCAGGCTTTTCAGCCTCATCAGATGATGTGTCCTCCTCAGCTTCCCCTGTAGGTGTATCATAATCCTCAGACTCAGGTTCCTCTTCAGCTTCCTCCTAGTGCACAGTGATTGCCTTATAGTACTCCATCTGTGTTTTCTCTTGCCCAGCTGGGGCCTTACCTTTATTCATGGTGCTTACAACATTTACCAACTGTCCCAGCTGAGTTTCAATGTTCTTGATGGCAACACTGTGGCCATTCACTGTTGAGTTGATGGCAATGACTGCCTTCTCCAACTTGGTTGTTCTGTTACTAGACTCTGCAATGAAAGCTCCAACAAGATCTTTTAACTTTTTATTTTCTTGAGTTTGAGGGGCAAACCCAGGAGGATTAAGAACATTCTTAGTATTAGCATAAGAGAAATTTTCATGGTTCCTATTGTTAGGGTGATAATGTGTAGGTGTAGAATTATTATTATATCCCCTAAAATTAGAATTTGATACATACTGAACCTGTTCAATGGTCTCCTCCTGAGGTCTAGATGCTAAAGCAGCAGCTGATTCAATTGACTGTGCACTCCCTGTACCTGAAAATTTCATAAAAGCATTAGCAAGGGAGGTCATCTGGGCCTGGAGTGCACTTACTTTATCAACCTCAAACACTCCAACAACAATCTTTTTGGGTGTAGACCGCTCAGATGGCCACTGATAGCTGTTGGTGGCCATATCCTCTAGAAGTGTGCGAGCATTTTCCACGGTCTTGGACAACAGAGTCCCACCTGCAGCTGCATCAACAATAGTTTTTGTACTAGGAGTTAAACCATTATAGAATAATTGGACCTGAAGCCAGTCGGGTAGCCATGCTGAGGACACTTCCTCAGTAACTCTTTAAATCGCTCCCAAGCTTCGAACAACTGTTCATCATATTGTTGTTGGAAGGTCCCAATCTCAGTCCTCAGCTTGACCGTCTGTGCAGGAGGGAAAAATTTCTTTAAAAAGGCCTGGACTAAAGCATCCCAAGTGGTGATGCTCCCAGGTGTAATAGACTGCAACAAATCTCGTGCTTTATCCTGCAAAGAAAAAGGAAATAAGCGTAAGCGAATAGCATCCTTAGAAACTCCATTAATTTTGACCGTCCCACAAATGTCTAAAAATGATTTTAGATGAGAATTTGGGTCCTCGGTGGGCGATCCTCTATAAGCACAATCTCGAGCCATCTGAATGAGACCGTTCTTTCTATAGCGTTGAAAAAATGCTATGAAAAGTCAGGACTTTCAATAACATCGGCTATGACAACGTGCCTAAAAATGTTATGATACGTCTTTTATAGTGTTTTTTCACGGTTATAAAAAATGCTATCAAAGAGAAATCATAGCGTTTTTTCAACGCTATAACAAGTTTCCATGACATTAAAATAACGCAATAAAAATAGACTGTTTATAGCGTTTTCAATAGCGTTGAAAAACCGCTATGAAAAGTTAGAGACTTTCAATAACATCGGCTACAACAACGTGGTAAAAATGCTATGATGTCTTTTATAACGTTTTTTCACAGCTATAAAAAACGCTATTAAAGAAAAATCATAGCTTTTTGTCCAACGCTATGAAAGGTTTCCATAACATTAAAATAACGCAAAAAAAAAAGACTTTCTACAGCGATTGCGATAGCAGTAAACAAACGCTATTAAAAGTCTCAGACTTTCAATAACATGGCTACGACAGTGTTTCATAAAACGTTATCGTAGCCTTACGATAGCGTTTTTTGAATGTTATCGTATGTGATTTTTCTTATTTAGCAAAAATATCGTTTTTTCTTATTTGGTAGATGTTAGCCCAATGTCTTATTTAACAAAAATATTTTAGATTTGTAGTTATATGAGGAATGACATTTGCGAAGATTTGGAGTATTTCTTGTTTATTTATTTATTTTTTGAAAAGAGAGTCTTTAGAGTGCATATTTGATAGCGCAATTTATTGTGCTATATTTTAGATGATTTTATCGTTAGTCTTGAGTATTATTTGGGCATTTTTATCTCTATTTGGTTTTGTTTTATAGGAATCAAATATTTGTATGGAAATCGACGTTTTTGAACACTACCGGTAATTTAGGAGCGAAAGAATGAGTTCGAGCCAAGAAAAGAAGCTAAGGAAATGAAATTAAAGGCCTAACGTTGAGACGCTAGCCCTTGGAGCGTCTCAACGCTGGGCGCAAGGCAGCACGCGCGCGAATTCGAGGCAGCGTCTCGACGCTGCGAGCTTTCCAGATTTAATTAGGGCGTACATGACACAGCGTCGAGACGTTATGTCGACAGCGTCTCGACGATGTCACGTAGAATCAGCAGTATATATATTTTTCGATGCTTTCAGATTAGGGGAGCCACTTTGGAGAGAGAAAGACGACTTCTAGAGAGAAAAAACGCACAGAATTGGGCAGAAACTTTGGGAGCTTTATTTCGGGAGCTTGGATCGAGAGGTTCGTGACGGGAACGCAGGGGAATCACGACCAACGAGTTTTAATCTTTCTCCCTTGTTCTTGTACTGATTTTTATGATGTATTGGACTGATTTAAACTGTATTTTAGAGACCATTAGTGGCTAGATTTCATTTCTTAGGGGCTTGATGTAGCCATTAGTTTGTATGGATTAATTTATGGTTTATTTATGCAATTGTATGCTTAATGCTTATAATCCCTTGATCACAGATTGTATGTTTTTGTTTCTGAACTAATTGCTCGGGAGAGGGTAGTTTAGATTAGACCATTAATTGCAAAACTTAGGTAATTCTTTAACCGGGAGATTCGGGATTGCTTGAGAAAGCGTCATGAGGATTGTGCCCATCTCAAAACCAATTGGCAATGAGTGGAGTGACAATCTTTTCGATGTGGGATCCTCAACATGCCCCCACCATTCTTGGATCGGATTCCAATTTCTTTTTATTGGACCGAACACCCGTTTGGGTTTAATGGGCTCTGATACCATATTATATTATATGACCTTCCATCTCAAAACCAATTGGCAATGAGTGGAGTGACTCTTGAAGCTTATATATTGTGAGGTCTCCACCAATCTTTTCGATGTGGGATCCTCAACACTTATTGCTTATGCTTATTGTTGAAATTAGATAGGGATATTAATTTCTTAATTTGCATAAAGGATTAATTGTACTCGGGAGAGGCTTTCAATTATTCATGATCCTTGGTTTATGAACTTGTTACGAATTTGTTCTTAATTATTCGTTAAATTGATTCATGCATCTAATAGGTGAAATCAATTCCCTAAGGCCTTTCTCCATTGAGTTTCCATATTTTATTGCTTTGAGTAGTTTTCATTAATTTGTTTATCTCTCGTTTATTTTCTCTAAATAAAATTGGGCAAATATATCTTTAATAATTAGGAGAATTAGAAAACCAATCCAGAGACGACATTCGATTTTAAATCACTATATTATAACTTGGGCCCGTACACTTGCGGTTAGCAATTTACGTATCAATATTGCATAGGGAAGTTCATTAGGACTTGGGAGCAAAGGAAAGATTCTTGAAATCTTCTTCTTTTCCTTTTTTAAGGTTTCTAAGTGTGCGAGGATTTCTATGATTTTAGTCAGATGGCTTTCTAACATGTGATTTAATAATTATGGAGCTTGGATGAAGCTAAGCATCAAATCATCATAGCTTTGTGTCTATTAACACGAGATGGACATAGTGGTTAAGACACCCTGTATTCATTGATAACATTATGTGCGCATTGCCTTATCAGGTACCTGCATCTAGGCTAGCAACTTGTGAGGTTGTACATTTTACTTGTTTAATTACTTCTAATACTTTCTTTATAGGTAGATTTCAGTTTGTATTTTCAAATTGGTAACTGTTGTAAGATTCAGGTACCTTCGGTCAAGAAAAAGAAATTTCATGTGTCCATTTGGTTTCATATGGTAAAGTATCAAACTAATTTTGTTATTAGTGTTTTATTACATCTTAATGCTGTTAAATTTGCTCTTATAGGGGGTGTCACTTGAACTCAGAGAGAGTAATTAGTGATCCTGACATCTCATTGTTAGTTGACTTTGTAGGTCAATAAACTTGTTGAACTTTACACAGAAAGTTTTGAGGAGTGGTCAAAGAACGCAACAACTCTTGAGGGTGTCTTAAAAGCCTTGAAGGTTAGATTGTTCATCTAAGATTTTAAAATTAAAATTTATGATATTTTTTCTTTCTTTCTTTCCTTTTTTCTTGTTACATAAAATTTATAAAAAAAAAACAAAAAACAAAAAACAAAGCTCTTCAAGTCATAGAATAAGACACTTTCTTTAGGAGTGTATAAGTATCCCCGGCTCTACACAATCCATACTCTTCATGATTATTCTCCTTGTGTTGTTTGTATGAATTGAGATGTTTTTGTTCATTTTTCATACGAAGCTATGTACTTTTATTTTTCTCTTTTTTTGAACAAGAAATGAAACTTTTCATTGAAAAAATGAAAAGAGATTTATGCTCAAGAGATAGAAGATCATAAGAAGAGTTCAAAATGAACTTAAACTTACAAGAACTTTTTTTAAGTGTACATATTGAAGAGTTCAAACTCTTAGAAACCTCAACGTTCTTCCAACTCTATTTTATCTTTGTTTGAAGGTCCTACAAATTTCTCCCCATGCGAATCTCCTAAAATCATAGTCTTGTCTTCCTTATGTCAGTTATTTAGTATAAAACATTTCTAACAATTGGGGGCATGTTCATAATCTCATTGTTTTATGAGAGGTAGTTGGTAACCTTATCGAAACTTGGGTTTGTTGTATTTGGATTCTTACTCCCAAGTTCCCAACTGGAGAATTGTGGTTTGTGACTATTTTATTGTGTTTATAGGACAGTTATTACTTTTACATTGGCCAAAAAAATTTATTTGGTATTGGATTAGGATACCTATTTATGTTATAATTTCTTTGTTTGTATAATATTCATCTCCATCACCTTTTGTATAAGCTCCACTTAGTGGCTTATGTTTGCCTTATTGTTATCCTCAATATTCGCATGGTCCTTTGATAGAAGAACTATGGAAGTGTTGGCATCAAATTCCAGGCCTTAACATATGTTGAATCTACCAAGCGCCTTTGGCCCTTTGTTAATGGTCAAATGTTACCTATCAAATCCTGCTATCTTTGCAACATTAAGTAATCAATTAACCACACAATTGATTTTGGCACTACTTTGACATAGCTTTCTTAAGGAAGCCTAGAAGTCTTATGTTGTTGCTGTGAGTTTCACTTTCTGTTGTTTCTCATTGTTCATTATCATTGGTTTTTCTTTTGATGAGATTGTTATTTATCATTGTTCATACATTATTATATCTGTTGGGAGTGCGTCCAAAGTCCCACATCGGCTAGATAAGGGGATGATCATGGGTATATAAAAGGGAGGACTAGTATCTCCATTGGTATGAGGCCTTTTGGGGTGATCCAAAAGCAAAGCCATGAGGGCATATGCCCAAAGTGGACAATATCATACCATTGTGGAGATATGTGTGTGTCCGGTAGTCCCTTACAAGTGGTATCAGAGCCATGCCCTATGAGTAGCCGTGTTGGGTGGAATCCTCGGGTTCCGAACAAAGAAGTTGTGAGCCTTAATGGTCATGGTGGAGGTCCGTGGTTGAGCTCTGGGTGGGCGGGTATACTCCGGAGAAGAGGAGTCGTCCTAGATAAGAGCAAGAACTCTCGCTAAAGCGGTGAAGCCTAGAGAGTTGGACGGATAGATGACTATTTGAGGGGAGGCTCGGAGCCTTAATGGTCATGGTGGAGGTCCGTGGTTGAGCTCTGGGTGGGCGGGTATACTCCGGAGAAGAGGAGTCGTTCTAGATAAGAGCAAGAACTCTCGCTAAAGCGGTGAAGCCTAGAGAGTTGGACGGATAGATGACTATTTGAGGGGAGGCTCGGTGGTACTTTGTTCGAGGGGAGGATTGTTGGGAGTGCGTCCAAAGTCCCACATCGGCTAGATAAGGGGATGATCATGGGTATAAAAGGGAGGACTAGTATCTCTATTGGTATGAGGCCTTTTGGGGTGATCCAAAAGCAAAGCCATGAGGGTTATGCCCAAAGTGGACAATATCATACCATTGTGGAGATATGTGTGTGTCCGGTAGTCCCTTACAAGTACTTGTCCTCCCTTATATATACCCATGATCATCCCCTTATCTAGCCGATGTGAAATCCTGTGTTCAACCGTGAATAGAGCTGCTGAGAGAGAGAGCCAGTCTTCCAGGGAGTGAAGCTTGCGGATGAGCTCTGTTTTGCAATTGGCAGCAGCTGTGTGTTGAGGGATTGAAAGAATAGAGTTCTTATTCTTTGTATGAGGTATTATCCTCTGTATTGACATTAAAGCTCAGTAGATAAAAGAAGTAAAGTGCCTAGAGTGGATGTAGATCCGATTTTGGATCGAACCACTATAAATCTCTGCTGTCATCCTTCTCTTTCTCTCTGTTTTAGGTTTGTTCATCTGTTATCATTGGTTGCTTAGTATAATCTGCTGTGTTTGGAATAATTCTTTGGAAAATCTGCTGCGATAGCTTGTTTGTTGTGGGTATTGCATTTACAGTTTGGTATCAGAGCTTGAAACTGCAATTTCTTCTTGTTTGTCTGGGTTGTGATTGCTGATTGCTTATATATATATTTCTATGGCTGCTAAATTCGAAGTTGAACGTTTTGATGGAAAGGGAGATTTCTCTCTTTGGAAAAAGAAAATGAGGGCACTATTAGTTCAACAAAAGGTGTCAAAAGCCCTAGATGTAAAGCCTGAATTCCCAGAAACCATGAAAAAGGAGGAAATTGCTGAAATGAAGGAAATAGCCTTCAGCACCATCATATTGTACCTTGCTGATAATGTGCTGAGACAGGTACATGATGCAAAAACAGCCCTGGAACTGTGGACAAAATTAGATACAATTTATCTCACCAAATCTTTAACAAACAAGCTGTATATAAAAGAAAAATTCTTTGGGTTTAAAATGGATTCAACCAAAGATTTGGAGCAGAACCTTGATGAATTTAATAAAGCAGTGCTTGATCTAAGTAACATTGGGGAAGAAATGAGCGATGAAAACAAAGCCATTATTCTTCTAAATTCCCTCCCTGAATCCTATAATGAAATTAGGAATGCCATCAAATATGGTAGGGATAGTTTGACCCTTGATGTAGTTCTTAGTGCCTTAAGGTCTAGGGATCTTGAAATGAGGAAATATAAAGGGAAAGACCATGAAGCCTTTGTAGCACGTGGAAGAACTGAAAAGAAAACTCAGAGAAGCAATAGTAGAGGAAGATCTAAATCTCAAGGTAAAACCAAGAGATGTTACTATTGTCATAAAGAGGGTCACTTAAGAAGAAACTGCTATGAATTAAAAAACAAGAGAAAGAATGGAAATAAGAAGGAAGAGGATGACCATGCAGCAAATGTAACTGAAAACTTTGAATTAGCTGAGGTTCTTACTGTATCAGAAGGAGATTTTAAAACTGAATGGATCCTAGACTCAGGTTGTTCATTTCATATGACACCCAATAAACACTGGTTGCAAAAATTTGAAGAAATAGAAGGTGGAAAAGTGCTTTTGGGAAACCACCAGGAGTGTGGTGTAAAAGGCATTGGGTCAGTCCAAATAAAAATGTTTGATGGCCAGATTCGTGAACTTACAGCAGTTAGGTATGTTCCAGATTTAAAAAGAAATCTTCTATCTCTTGGAGTGATTGATAAAGCAGGGTATGAGGCCTTTTGGGGTGATCCAAAAGCAAAGCCATGAGGGTGTATGCCCAAAGTGGACAATATCATACCATTGTGGAGATATGTGGTTGTCCGGTAGTCCCTTTCAAGTGGTATCAGAGCCATGCCCTACGAGTAGCCGTGTTGGGTGGAATCCTCGGGTGCCGAACAAATAAGTTGTGAGCCTTAATAGTCATGGTGGAGGTCCGTAGTTGAGCTCTGGGTAGGCGGGTATACTCCGGAGAAGAGGAGTCGTCCTAGATAAGAGCAAGAACTCTCGGTAAAGCGGTGAAGCCTAGAGAGTTGGACGGATAGATGACTATTTGAGGGGAGGCTCGGTGGTACTTTGTTCGAGGGGAGGATTGTTGGGAGTGCGTCCAAAGTCCCACATCGGCTAGATAAGGGGATGATCATGGGTATAAAAGGGAGGACTAGTATCTCTATTGGTATGAGGCCTTTTGGGGTGATCCAAAAGCAAAGCCATGAGGGTTATGCCCAAAGTGGACAATATCATACCATTGTGGAGATATGTGTGTGTCCGGTAGTCCCTTACAAGTGGTATCAGAGCCATGCCCTATGAGTAGCCGTGTTGGGTGGAATCCTCGGGTTCCGAACAAAGAAGTTGTGAGCCTTAAAGTAGTCATGGGGAGATCCGTGATTGAGCTCTGGGCAGGCGGGTATACACCGGAGAAAAGGAGTCGTCCTGGATAAGAGCAAGAACTCTCGGTAAAGCGGTGGAGCCTAGAGAGTTGGACGGATAGATGACTATTTGAGAGGAGGCTCGGTGGTACTTTGTTCGAGGGGAGGATTGTTGGGAGTGCGTCCAAAGTCCCACATCGGCTAGATAAGGGGATGATCATAGGTATATAAAAGGGAGGACTAGTATCTCCATTGGTATGAGGCCTTTTGGGGTGATCCAAAAGCAAAGCCATGAGGGCATATGCCCAAAGTGGACAATATCATACCATTGTGGAGATATGTGGGTGTCCGGTAGTCCCTTACAATATCTTATTTGTTCTATTCCTTTTTATGAAGGTTGATATAGTAGACTCAATCTTGGAATATGGTTTGCATTTCATGGATATTGACTAATTATAGTTTTAATTTATTAATTGAGATTATAGGTACAGTTTCACAGTCAAACAACATAACCCTGTTGTAAGTTCATAGTCTCCATAGTTCTATCGTATACTCTTATAGTCAGTTGAATTATAGTAGGACATATTTTTCCTTGAAGACTTTTGTTGTTATAACTTTTATTCTTTCTTGTAATTGAGTTTGAATTTTTTTTAATACACGGTTTGGTTCCTACTGTTTGGTTTGTTAATTCCAAATGATCCAAGGTCAAGGGATTAGAATTTTAGGACTTGGTACTGCTGTTTGGTTTGTCCTTCGCCCAATTTCATTTCTTCTCAATGTCTTATGTAATGTTGGTAAGATCCTTCTTTAATTTTTTTTTTCTTTACTGTCAAACTTGGGATCCTATTGAAGACGATAGTTATGGCTGGAGTTAAATTTTTGAGATATGGATGGAGTTTTTGGATGGTTGGTGCTCTCACCATCAACTTTTTTGTTATAGCTAAGACTCTCAAGAACACTTAGTATATGATAAGAATTTTGATTTGGTTGATACTTAATGTGATTTTGAAATCTATGGCTTTTAGTTTTTGGACTAGTATTTTTTACTATATTTCTTTTAAGGTTAGTGGTCTGTTTGTTTTGACAGTCTTTGTTGGAAAGTTATCAAAACAAAAATGGTTATCAAATAATCCTGTTTTTTTTTTTTTAATTAAATAAAAAACAAAAACAGAAAGCAGAAAATGAAATGATTATGAAACGGTTCCTAAGTGAAATAAATATCAAATGGGACGTTAAGTGTTTATATGATTTTGTAGAAAAATTTAAAAGAACAAATGATCCCTCCTTTATTCGTTTCATATCCCGACACAAAACCGAACATTACACCTTGAAGACAATACTTTTGCTTTGTCATTGTGGATGTCTTTTCTGTTCGTTGTTCATTCAATTTTAGAATATTATTATTCCTCACCTCACATTGCACAAAGCCAAAAACCCTTCTGGAAATAGAAATTATTCTGTATGCGCAGCAAATTATTAAAAAAGTAAATGATTTATAATATAAAAAGGATATATATACATATGCATGCATGGTTCTTCATATCCTTTTCCTTAAATTAATCGATGGAATGGATTGTTCTATTCTCACCCACTTTTTTTCTTTCTTTTCCCTCTTCTCTTTTCTGCAAATTGACGGCCAACTTCTCAAAGATTAGTGCATGTAAACTCAATTAATTAATTAATAGTAATAGGCTTTAAAATATCATTACTGGTAATTTTGGACCACTCCGGTGTACAAGGAGCTGACGAGGACAACCAGACAGAAGTAAGACTGGGAGATGAACCCTAGAGGCGAAACCGACAAGCAGGACGAGCCAAGACCGAAGGAGTCGGGCTTTTAGCCCGACCCCTTGCAAGGTCGAGGTCGAGTTCCTCCGACTCCGTTTAGTCCCCACCGCCTCTGGCCGCCCCGATTCGGCCTGGTTTGTCCCTGAACGCCTCCGAATTCCTAAAAACCCTAGGAGCATGAGCAGATATTTATACCCCTCTTCGCTACTGAAGAAGGGGACCCGAACTCTCTACTCTCTAGCTCTCCTCCTTCCATTTTTCTGACTTAAGCATCGGAGGCGGTGTGGCTAGCATCACACCAGGTTTTCTGTTTTGTAGGCCACATCTTCCCCCTCTTCTACAAATTTACCGTTGGTGGTACGTGAAGGTCAGGTGAATTTCTCCTGACCAAATTTGACCATCAACAATTACCTTAATTCTTTGATGTTGCAAATTAAATTTCATACATATATTAGTTTACTCTTTTATGTTTGGGTTACCTTTCTATAGTTGGGAGCTTTAATTGTTTATTTAGGATTTTAAAAAACAATTAAACCATTGGGAAGAGAGATATATGAAAGAGGTAAACAGTAATTGATATAGTGATAAGAGAGAATAAAATTCTTTAAAGTAAAAACTAAAAACAATTAGGAGAGTGAGGGGTAATTAGAAGGTCAAACCTTTTTCTTTTACTTTTCTTTTTTTTTTTTTTTTTTTTTTGTTAATTTTGGGTTGAAGTTATCATATTCTTTTCATATTACCCTTCGGATTTTGGCTGTGGTCACTCCACAATCGTATTCAATCAATGAGAATAAGAAATTTCATATTATTATTTCTTTTTTTTCGAGAAAGAAATTTCATATTATGATTTATTAGGTTTACAACACACTTTGTAATGGGAATCAATGGTGGGCGCTCCACTCCTAAATTCGTAATCCTATCTTGTAAACCAAGCAAAAAAAAAAAAAAAAAAAAAAAAAGTCTATAATTCCATTTCCATTGATTATTACGTAGGACCAACAACTATTTTATAGGTTATTTTACATCGTTTACCTCTTTCTCTTTCCTTTTAACTCTCAAACTTTTTTTTTATATTATTTTATTTTTGTATTCCTTTCGTTCCATCTCCATCTTGGTTTGGAGATAATCTTTTTATTTTGATTTAGTTAAATTTTTATACTTGAAAAAGCATATATAGAGTGGGGAATTCGGACCACAGACTCGTGGTTATTTATACAACTTTAATGCCAGTTGAACTATGTTCTTGTTGACGAATTAATTACCTAAATTAAAGTATACAATCATTAACATTTTAAAAAGTAAAATAGTAATTATCATAAATTTAACTCATCTAATTCAAATTTCAATTTATTTGTTGGGTTTTTTTTTTTCAAACTACGCAATATTGATATACATATTTTTAAATTGAAAAAGTATGCACAAAGTGGAGTATTTTAAAAAATAAAATTTATTTTAACTAAAAACCTAAAAATAATAATAAACTATAGATAGATATAAATCTAGATCTAAAAAGATAAAACAGTGATTTTTTTTTTAAATGGTGATTTTTTTTAATATAGATATAAATTTCATCTACATCTATATCCATATCGATATAGATATAGATCAAGATCAAGAAACCATTAAAGAAAACTTCAAGAGAAGGGTTAAAACTAAGATTTTTTTTTTTTTTTTTGTATGGAAATAAATATGGATATGGATATAGATCAAAATGCAATATCAATATAGATATGAATATAATATATATATTGATTGATATGGATATAGATCCAAAATGAGATCTATATATCCATATTAATATGGATATAAATATCGATATCTATATCTACATATGTATCAAAAATTTTAGTTTTTTATCGTCTTTTTGATTTAGATATATACCTACATAATTAAAATACATTTTTATTTTTTTAACTAGTCCAAGTTCAACTTTGTGTATATTTTTTCAATTTAAAAATATGTATATCAATATTACGTATTTGAAAAAAAGAAACTCAACCAACAAATTGAAATTTTGAATGGTAATGAGTTAAATTTAGGATAATTACTATTTCATTTTTTTAAATATTAATGATCGTATATTTTAATTTAGGTATTAATTAGTATAAAAAAATTGAATAAGCTAAGCCAATAAAGAGAAAATTTGAATAAGTAAATAAAAACAAAAGAGCATTTTAATTTTGGCAGTATATTCTTTAGTTAATGCATTTTAATTGGTTAAAAATATAAAGATTATTTTGGTAACTATCTATATTTCACTGTGATTCTAGACAAAAGTAAACAATAACAATGGAAATCTCATTAGGATAGTAGCAAACTTGTAGTAAACATTTTCATTCTCATTTCCATTGATTTAACGGTTGCCGTCCATGTTCATTGAAGAGTGATAATTAAACATGACTTTTCAAAACCTTATCTTGGTTTTTGGAATTTGCATAAGAATTCAAATGAAGTATACTTTTGAATTATATAAAAAAAAAAAAAAAAAAACATACGGAGGCAAAATTTGATATTCTAAGTTTTATATGTATGACGATCTTTCAATTATGAAAAGTTAGACAGTCGAAAAATATTAGAGAGAGAAAACTTTAAGATCTTAACACTTTTTTTATAATTTTTTAATCTAAAACAAATCAAGACATTCCTCATTATTTATTTGTTTTGTTCCCTAAAAATACATAGAGAATTCTACAGTCAAATCATACAAAATATAACTTAATGAATAAGATAACTATTATCATTTCCCAGTTATTAACGAAATATACTTGGAAAAGAAGCAAAAGAAGAAAGCACATCCAATGTCATACAAGACGTCATGCTTTATCAGTCCTTAGCTTTTAAGAGACACCTTGTCACCTTTTACTTCCCTCCTTCCTTCCATCGACTTCAATGACAATTTCTTTCTTAGAGAATGTTGACACGTATTATATTCTTCGAACCTTAATTAAAGTTAGACTTACATAAAAATAACTCAAATCAATGTGTCAAAGCGAGCATAATTCAGTAGTAATTGACATATAGTCTAAATCAATAGGTAGAGGTTCTAATCCCCACTCCAAATCTTGTTGAACTAACAAAAACTCTAATCAGCCCATTAAATTAAAAATATTTGAAGATTCCTTCTAAAGTAGCAAAAAACATCATTGTCTGTATGTGTATTTATATTTTCCTTTTTCAGTATGGAAATTGCAAATATATATGGAATTGGGGGACGGTGAGAAAGGGTTAGTTCCATTGTCACCAATTTGGTTTTTGCTCATCTTTTTGCCTCTTGGTTTCATTTTAAAGTATGTTTTAATACTAGTGGATAAATGGAGTCATTTTATGAGATTCTTTATTATTTGAGTTCTGCATCTGAAATAGGAGAATGTTAATGAAAAATCGAGTCGACCAACCAAACCGACGTCGGTCGGTCGGTTTTTTGATAATCTCAGTCGGAGTTGATTTTATATTCTGTAAAACTGACTTATTGGTCGGTCAGCTCGTCCAAGAAGGGCGAGAACAAATAGAAATGTTAAGAAAATGGAGCCGAAAACAAAGGCCCAAATTACACTTGCTTTTGAATTAAACTCATCTGACAAGTATGGCGGCAAATTGAGTGTGAAAATGAGAAAAAAATGGGGAACTGTGGTAAATGGCTAGAAAAAATACCCCCTCTTGTTTTTTGGCTAAGGAAGTTCAATAATTGCAGACATGGCTTCCACATTTTTAGGAACTGTTTTTTAGATTTTTTTCCAATTTTACCCCTGGTATATACGTCTATACACAAACACGGTTAACAGCTACATACAGATTTTCCCCCATTTTTCGGGTGGATACCCTGATTTACAGGGATTTCGGGTTTTGATATCCCTCCAACCGTCAAACAAGATTTTCCTATATTTTAGACTTATTCTATCTCTCCAACCGTAAGAAAAGATTTCGTTTGTTAAGTTCCATTAATCTTCCTATATTTTTCCCTCATTTAAATATCATAGCTTAATTTATTTGTTTTTTGCATAACATGATCAAAACAGTGGCGGTAAGTTTGTAATTAAAAGCTTTTCTCAATCTCACCCTTCAATACACAAGACAAAGTTATATCCAGATACATACATCTTAATTTTAGGCTCCAGTACACACAAGCAGGTCATAAACGGTGTAAATAATATATTGTATATATTCGTACATACCACTCTGACGAGACCAACTTCTTCAACTACATCTTTCTTAATCTGTTTGTTCTTTTTTTCCCTTGCAGGGTCCTTCTTAACAACATCCTGAGGTATTTTCACAATAAAAAAAAAACAAATTATAACATGTCACGAGGGGTGGATGTAGTTGGCACTTTTCACGAAATATTGCCAAAAAAAAAAATCCCTAAAATCAAGGGATTATCTATAAAGTAAGGGGAGACACACAACTTATATACTAGCATGACTAATATGCATGTATATAAGAGTACAGACAACAAAGTGTCATTCAATAGGCATTCCAACACACTTTCACCATTCAATACACAGGACAGAGTTATATCTAGATACATACATCTCAATTTTAGGCTCCAGTACACACAAGCAGGTCATAAACGATGTAAATAATATATGTATATATCAGTACATACCGCTCTGACGGGGTCAACTTCTTCAACTACATCTTTCTTAATCCGTTTGTTCTTTTTTTTTCCTTGCAAGGTCATTCTTAACAGCATCCTGGAAGATTTTTACAATAAAAAACAATCAAATTATAATAACATGTCACAATGGTGGGATGTAGTTGGCATTTTTTACATAAATCACGAAATATTGCAAAAAAAAAAAAACGAATCCCTAAAATCAAGGGATTGTCTATAAAGTAGGGGGAGGTCGTTGTAAATGAAGGATTGGAATTCTCAATTCCGTTACAACGGAAGCAATTGCACCGTTCGTAAATTAATTTTGTTTTACAAAATACCAATACATTGGCAAAAGGTTAAGCGATGAGAAACATACCTTCGTTGACGACTCTGAATTCTTCAAGAACGCCTTTCTTGATTGCTCCGCAACAACGAAGAACACCACCCATTTGATCTTCCCCGCTATAACTCTGAGATTAGGAACATAGTTGTGGGACTACCTAATCTTGAATGAGAAAAACTCGAGAGACCTAGAGTTCTTGAGTTGAGAGAATATGAGAGGGCCTTATGGTGGCCATATGTTGTGGTACCTAAACCCTAGGGTTAGTGTTCTATTTATAGGAGAAAGACCATGAATAAAATATTCATTTAAAATCAATTATTTCCATAACTGATTTAATCTTTTCCATTAATCAATTCCATGACCAATCAATTCCATAATTGATTAATCTTTTCCATAAATGATTGATCACTTCCATAAGTGATTAATCATTTCCATAATTGATTAATTTCCAATTAATTAATTCTTTAATTAATTAATCACCAATTAAATATCATATATTTAATTTCAGACCTTCTATTAGTCAATTAATTAATTACCTAATTAAATATCATATATTTAATTTCAGGCCTTCAATTAATTAATTCTATAATATGAATCAAATTCATATTAAAATTTGAACTCCTTCAAATTCTCTTATATCCTATAAATTTAATATGAATCAAATTCATATTAATATTTGAACTTCTTCAAATATTTATTTCTCTCATAGACTATAGTTTAATTAAATCTCATTTAATTTAAACTAAATTGAATAATTAATTAATTCAACTTCTAATTAAATACCCTATATTTAATTAGACATATATTTGAACTCTTTCAAATATATCAATCTCTCAATTTAATAAAGTTTAATCTCAAATTAGACTTTATATTTTAATGCATCATTATACATTATATTAATATGTATCTCATACAATTAACTTAATTCCCAATATGAATTTGAACTATTCAAATTCTCTCAAGATATATTTGTTCCTAATTACTCTTTACGAGCTAGCAGGGGGACCTAATGGACCTACAGATCAGAAGCTCCAATGATATGAGGTTAATAGATTAAACTCATTAATCAGGTTAACCAATATTCATTAACTGTTGGTCATTCCACTAAAGACCCACAGCTGAACTCTTCTCACTGTAGAACATTTCTGTGTCCATGGATGTAGACCTATACCGGTAAGTCAATCCTTCACGAGTGTTCGTAATCACGGCTGGGTCAAATTACCGTTTTACCCCTGTGTTACATCTGTCTCCTTAAGTACCAGCGCTCCTCTAATGAACAACCTGTTTATGGTCCAACCATTAAACAGAAAGTTCCTCTCAGGCCAGTAAGAGGACGGGATCCCTTTGTTCAAGTCCCGGAGTCACCTCTTAAGGGAACACTCATCTACTTCTCCTAGAAGTGGGAAGGAGTGAATTCCTTCTTGTGTTGTCATGTCCCCAGCCTCCCACTCGGTCTTGTCCCAAAAAAGGAAGGCATATTGAGTCGGCGTATTGGCCACTCTCACCCATGCTAATCAAAGGACAATCCCTCATGAGAATGAGTTCATGACACACTCAGGATTAAGACTGAGTTACCTAGGTCATCGTATTGAAATAGTAACCTAACTAGTTAACGGTGTTACATCTAGTGGTTTACTATTTCGTGGTCCGGTCTTATGCAAACTCATTGCATAGGATACCCCCGCTTGCATGTCTCCTACATGGACGCCTTGGATTAATACGTCTGTATCGAAATACAAAGCGGGTCGTATCACATAGTGTTACCAGGATAAGGTACCCAGCCTTATCCTTGTACTATAGACCTTTTAGGTTGTTACTTGAACACCAATCCCCGTATGTCCTCACATACTAGTTCAAGTCACATGTAAACAACCTTGGATCTTAGTTTATTGGATTTGGGTCAAATTGTGCAATATTTAACAACAACACTTTATTGTAGAAACTCAATTACACTTTATTGAAACAAGTATACAATTTGTTCACATTCACTATCTATGAGTTTTAGGGCATAAAACCCAACAAACTCCCACTTGAACTAAAACTCTAGTTTAGTGGGATGTACAATAATCTATATAGCAGTGGGTGTATAAATACATGTATAAAACATATACAATGTACAAATACAATAAACTAGGGCATCACTATACCCATTACATTTCTCCCACTTGCCCTAGATTACACCTGTGTACATATCTCGTAGATCTAGACCTTCTAGATGACCCTCAAACACTTTAACCGAGAGAGTCTTTGTAAATGAATCAGCAATATTTCATTCAATGTAATGTGTCTACTTGTCTTAGGTTGCAATGTTCTTTTGAATTTGCCACAACACCACTATTGATAAAGTGTGATGGGCAGGTTCACATTTGGAACACATTCCAAATCAATCAAGAACTTTTTAAGACAAACAGTCTCTATCGCTGCTTCATAAACAGCTAATTTTTCGGTCTATACGGTCAAGACTGTAACTATGTCATACTATAGCTCCATCGTAAAGAGTGACCACAAATACTGATGTAGATTTCCTCAAATCCTTATCAGTCTTAAAATTTGTGTTAGTGTATTCTGTAAGGATCAAATCCTTAGTCCCATACACGAGCATATAGTTCCTCGGTTCTCTTCGAATACTTGAGGATATTCTTAACGGTTTTCCAATGATTAAATCTTGGATTAGATTGATACTTACTGACAATCCCTACTGCATAGGGCATTCGTCTCATGCCTTCAACCTCTTGAGGTGTCTTAGGAAACATTTTCTTAGACAAAAGAATTCCATGTCTGAAAGGTAGTGAACCCTTATTGGAATTTTGCATCTTATATCTAACTAACATCTTGTAGATATAAGACACCTGAGACAAGGCTAGCCTTTTGTTCTTACGGTTCCTAAACGATTTGGATCCCAAGAACAAACTCAGCTTCTCCCAAATTTCCACTTGGAAATGAGCTGTTAGCTCATTTAATGTCAGTAAGATAACCTACATCATTCCCAATGATTAGGATATCAATCATATACAATACTAAGTAAGCTACTGAACTATTGATGATTACTTGTAAACACAAGACTCATTAATGTTCTGATTAAAGTCAAAAGATTTGGTCTCTTTATCAAATCTTATATTTCAAGATCGAAATGCTTAGGTTAATCCATGAATGGACCACTTAAGCTTGCAAAACCTTTTGCTTTCGATTTTGCTGTATGAACCCTTCTGGTTAAGACCTTTAATGTCTCGTTTTCTCTTGTAAATCCACTTGTAACTAATAGGTGTTACCCATCAAGCAGATCTACAAGATCCCAGATGGAAGTGAAATACAAAAGACTTCATTTTCAGGTCCATGACTTTAATCCATTGGTCCTTGTCAACATCATTCATTTTCTTTCTAAAAGATAATGAACCCACTATGCCATCATCAGGTATGATGACCTAGGCTTCAAACAAGCTCGTGTAACGTTCAGGTTATCAAACAACCCTCCCACTACATTGATGCAATCTCAACTATTGAGATGGATGTGACTGACTAGATGCATTGATCCATCAACAACTTCTGTTGAACAGCCAACCTCATCAATAACTCTTGTGGATGTTACTGTAGCTTCATTAGTTAACTTACTTAAACCGACTTTACTCTTGTGGTTTATGATTTTTGATGCGAACTTCTTCTGAGAATTTAGCATTTGTCGATACAAATTCTTTATTCTCTTGTGAATTGAAGAAGTATCCACTTTTTGTTTCCTTTGGGGTTGCCTACTACAGTATGCAATGCAGTCAACACTGCATGACCCCAAAATGAGCCAGACAATTGAGCATAGCTCAACATGGAATGAACCATATCCAATAGGGTTCTATTTCTCCTAAATGAGATTTAGGGTGTGATCCCATGCACTATCAAATAGTTCTGGAATCTCAAATCCCTATACTCAACACTTTGATCAGATCGAAGTGTTTTTATCATCTCACCTAACAAGTTTCCAACTTCAGTCCTAAGTCCCTATGAATATCTCAAGAGCTATAGACTTAAGTTGCATTAGGTAAAGATACTCATACCTTTGAATAATCATCCAAAAGTGATGAATTATTCATGCCCTCCCACTGCTTTAACATATTGAACCACAAGGATCCAAATGTACAAGCTCCAAGGGCTCTTTGGCTCTTAGATCTTTTCCAGTAAAAGATCTATCAGTCATTTTGCCCACAAGGCATGACTTACAAGGTAGTAGAGAGTCATTTTCTAACTCGCTTAGAAGTTCACTATTGACCAATCTCCCGATCAAATTGAGATTAATATGGTCTACCTTAGAACCAAAGAAAGGTATTTTCCTTTAGGAGAAATCCTTTGCCTCTTTTCACATTGAGTAGTAGCAGTTTTAAACAACCTTGTGTTCATGACTGCTTTACTCTTGATTAGTCTTAAAACATTTAGGTTACTTCCCAGTAAAGCTAAACAAATGTCAACTCCCTTTCTTGTAATAAAACTGCGTTAGCAGAGAAAGGTAAAGAGTAACATTGTTCCAGCAAATAAGACACAGAAATCAAATTTCTTTTGATCTTAGGAATTACATACACATTATCTAATAATATGTATTTTCTCCCACTAAGAAAAATAACTTAATGTTCCCCACTGCTATAACCAATATAACCTCTCTAATTCTAACTTTGAGAGTTATTTCACAAGCAACAAGCTGTTTTCAGGAGCTTATTCCTTTAAAATAAGAACACACGTGATTTGTGGCTCCTGAATCAAGTATTCAGGGGGAATCACTATTCTTCGCTAATCACGTTTTCAAGACAAGTAAATGAAAATTACGGTCTTGAACAAGTTCTCTTTTTGCTAAGTAGGGTTCTATGTCATATTCATCAAGAACAATTCTTAATGATTTAAACATATGGGGCATGAGGACATTCCTCAGTTAAGAATAATCCTAGACTTATTTACCACAATTTGTCGTTTAAGTTTACTGTATTACCGTTATTTATAAAATGACGTAAGACAATACACATAAAATTATTATATAATTGCTGAAGTAACAAATTACTTGTATTATTAATTGCACCAACCCATTACAAATAATCCATTCAAATTCTGCAAAAACAAATAAGAAATCAAAGAAACCCTATAAAACTATTGATTTAGTTTTTGCAACGATACTTCAAAGGTTTAGAACAACAGCCACCGAAGGGTGGTCAGCTATTCCTCCTCTGAATTGAGACAATCTCAACCAAACTCTAACACCAGAATAACTCATATTCCGTTAGCGTTTAGTTACCGTTGTTCGGTCAAGGATTAGTTAACACATTTAACTTATTCCCGTAAGTGTAACCCTCCCACTTTCAGATCTCAGAGGCACGCACCAACAGGCTACCGAAGGGAAAGACAACTGTTGGTGATTAGCCTAAGTGACCCTATCCTATTCAGGAGTTCACGGTGTTCTGAATCCTATGATCAGGCCCTCCGAAGGGATGGTTGCGCCAGGACAACCTGCAGGCGGATCATAGGACTCTCACAGTGCGAACTAGGGGTGGAGACCGAGGGACACGTTGACACGTGTCCCGCTCCCACTTACTCTAGAAATTTTTCCCATTCACCTTGTTATTGATCCATGCAAACACTTTTCGAAGGGAGGCCGCTCCTAGGGCGACTCGAAGCCGAGCATGAACCTCACCTTGTGAATATAGGGACGTAGGAGCAAAACTTGATTTAAATCTTGTTTTGTAATTTTTCTCCCACTTAAAATGTCCTAAGGTTAATTTAGGGTTGTTTAACTTAGATAAAATTCGGCTAAGTCAATCTATCTAAGTCTGATCCTATTATAACAATTATGGAAAGGATTCAACCACAATGTTTTAGGTGAATTAAACTTCTTTTAATAAACCCAACATTGCAAGTCAACATTACTATGGTTAATTCAACTCAAGTTTCGGGTCAGTTCCCAGGTAGGAGGTGTTCCGTAAACCGTCAACTTAGATACCCCCAACCTTAGACAGAACTTCACCGAGAGAGTTCCCTTATAACCACAGTAATGTAAGGTCTTTACTCTAAAGATCTAGGTGCATTAAACACTTTTAACAAACCTAGTGACATTGCAAGCTAACATTTAGCTATGATTAATTCAACTCCGGTATTCCAGGTCAGTTCCCAGGTAGGAGGTGTTCCGTAAACCGTCAGCTTAAATACCCCCAGCCTTAGACAAAACTTTACCGGTGGAGTTCCCTTATAATCATAGCAATGTTTTTCCTACTTAGTCAATTAAAACTAATTTTAATTCTAAGTAAGAATAATTCTAATCCTATTAGAAATATGATCTTAGGTCTAATTAATTTTAAACATTTTAAAATTAATTCATTTATCCTAAGATCCTATGTTTGCATGCAATTCTTTGTTATAGGTTAACGGTTACTATTCATTAATTTTATAACTATTATAAATTTTAATGAATTAACCCTATAACATGCTATTATGGTGAATAAATTAACAATCAAATTCTAATTAATTTATAAAACCATACATTAGCATAACATACCAAAAATATAACAATTATATTAATCTAAGGTAATGTCATGCTCAATGCAATTTAATTTCCTTTTAATTAACCTAACTCTTAAATTAATTATACAAGAAAATTAAAAATTAGCATTACCATTTTCATACATTAACATAACACTTTATATTAATAGCTCATGAAAATAAATAAGCATATAAATTACTTTCATAAATATAACTTTTTATATTTTTACTAAAGTAATTTCATGCTCAATGCTTCTCAATTTTCATCCATTTAATCAATAACAATTTATATTAAATACCCATGAAAATTAAATTCATGCATAATACTTATATTATAACAATTATAATTAAAAATGCATGAATATGCTTAACCTATGGTGGGATTAAAAACTATATGACATTCATAAAGCAAATTAAATAGCTAAGTAGACGGGTTTTGGCATCCTAGGACTCAAAACAATAGAAAAATTACATTAATCAATCTATTAAAGGCCCTATCATGCCGTGAACCAGCTCAAAACAGCCTCGAACCACATCCAAACCCTTCGAACTGGCAAGAAAACTGGATGAACCAAGCTGAACCGACCCAAAACAACTTCAGACCGCACGAATCGGGTCAAGAAACGAGCAAACCGGTCATGAACCAGCCAAAGAATGAGGATCATCTCACATGCACGAAACGAAAATAAATAAAATCACCGTTGTTAGAAAATCAAAATATGCTCTTGTCCGGTTGGTAGATGAATTCACACTGTGCCTGCAATCTTCCCATCACACTCGAGTTCGAGACGTAGAGAACGCCCATATTGTTTTTTTTTTTTTTATTTAAAAAACCGTCTGCGACTAGACTCGAACCTCCGCCCTCGAAGCCGAAAAACGCGCCTCCAGGCTCCAAGACGGAAAATAAAAAAAAATGACAACGTAGAGGCTCGATCCATGAATCTCCACTTTGTTAGAATGCTTATACACCAACCCAGCAAACTTTGTCGTCACGAACTATAAGCGTTTTTCCCTCGTCTTATTATTTTATTCTTTCGCGATGGCAGCCCTATGTATACCCAGAAAACTCGATTTCCAGCAGGTATCATCTTCGTTTTTGCCTCAAATTTCCGCAAATTGCTCCGAAATTCATCTCCAATTGATACAATATCAAAGACACGGACTTACAGACTCAAATTTGCAACAAAACGCCCAAAACAACGGGTCTTTACATGATCAAATCAATGAAAAATTGCAAATTCTAATGCCAAAAACCCTAACCATCTACTAGCAAACCATTATACATCAAATGCACAATTAAATCCCACCAATAAACCAATGCAAATTTTGCAAAACAAAATCAAGCATACGATCGGCTCTGATACCAATTGAAGGATTGGAATTCCCAATTCCGTTACAGCGGAAGCAATTGGACCGTTCGTAAATTAATTTTGTTTTACAAAATACCAATACATTGGCAAAAGGTTAAGCGATGAGAAACATACCTTCGTTGACGACTCTGAATTCTTCAAGAACGCCTTTCTTGATTGCTCCGCAACAACGAAGAACACCACCATTTGATCTTCCCCGCTATAACTCTGAGATACCATTTGATCTTCCCCGCTATAACTCTGAGATTAGGAACGTAGTTGTGGGACTACCTAATCTTGAATGGGAAAAACTCGAGAGACCTAGAGTTCTTGAGTTGAGAGAATATGAGAGGCCTTATGGTGACCATATGTTGTGGTAACTAAACCTTAGGGTTAGTGTTCTATTTATAGGAGAAAGACCATGAATAAAATATTCATTTAAAATCAATTATTTCCATAACTGATTTAATCTTTTCCATTAATCAATTCCATGACCAATCAATTCCATAATTGATTAATCTTTTCCATAAATGATTGATCACTTCCATAAGTGATTAATCATTTCCATAATTGATTAATTTCCAATTAATTAATTCTTTAATTAATTAATCACCAATTAAATATCATATATTTAATTTCAGACCTTCTATTAGTCAATTAATTAATTACCTAATTAAATATCATATATTTAATTTCAGGCCTTCAATTAATTAATTCTATAATATGAATCAAATTCATATTAAAATTTGAACTCCTTCAAATTCTCTTATATCCTATAAATTTAATATGAATCAAATTCATATTAATATTTGAACTTCTTCAAATATTTATTTCTCTCATAGACTATAGTTTAATTAAATCTCATTTAATTTAAACTAAATTGAATAATTAATTAATTCAACTTCTAATTAAATACCCTATATTTAATTAGACATATATTTGAACTCTTTCAAATATATCAATCTCTCAATTTAATAAAGTTTAATCTCAAATTAGACTTTATATTTTAATGCATCATTATACATTATATTAATATGTATCTCATACAATTAACTTAATTCCCAATATGAATTTGAACTATTCAAATTCTCTCAAGATATATTTGTTCCTAATTACTCTTTACGAGCTAGCAGGGGGACCTAATGGACCTACAGATCAGAAGCTCCAATGATATGAGGTTAATAGATTAAACTCATTAATCAGGTTAACCAATATTCATTAACTGTTGGTCATTCCACTAAAGACCCACAGCTGAACTCTTCTCACTGTAGAACATTTCTGTGTCCATGGATGTAGACCTATACCGGTAAGTCAATCCTTCACGAGTGTTCGTAATCACGGCTGGGTCAAATTACCGTTTTACCCCTGTGTTACATCTGTCTCCTTAAGTACCAGCGCTCCTCTAATGAACAACCTGTTTATGGTCCAACCATTAAACAGAAAGTTCCTCTCAGGCCAGTGAGAGGACGGGATCCCTTTGTTCAAGTCCCGGAGTCACCTCTTAAGGGAACACTCATCTACTTCTCCTAGAAGTGGGAAGGAGTGAATTCCTTCTTGTGTTGTCATGTCCCCAGCCTCCCACTCGGTCTTGTCCCAAAAAAGGAAGGCATATTGAGTCGGCGTATTGGCCACTCTCACCCATGCTAATCAAAGGACAATCCCTCATGAGAATGAGTTCATGACACACTCAGGATTAAGACTGAGTTACCTAGGTCATCGTATTGAAATAGTAACCTAACTAGTTAACGGTGTTACATCTAGTGGTTTACTATTTCGTGGTCCGTGCAAACTCATTGCATAGGATACCCCCGCTTGCATGTCTCCTACATGGACGCCTTGGATTAATACGTCTGTATCGAATACAAAGCGGGTCGTATCACATAGTGTTACCAGGATAAGGTACCCAGCCTTATCCTTGTACTATAGACCTTTTAGGTTGTTACTTGAACACCAATCCCCGTATGTCCCCACATACTAGTTCAAGTCACATGTAAACAACCTTGGATCTTAGTTTATTGGATTTGGGTCAAATTGTGCAATATTTAACAACAACACTTTATTGTAGAAACTCAATTACACTTTATTGAAACAAGTATACAATTTGTTCACATTCACTATCTACGAGTTTTAGGGCATAAAACCCAACAGTAAATATAAGGGAAGGGAAATGAAGGTGTTACCTTAGTTAAAATTTTTAGTACAGTCCTCGTGTAGAAGAAGAATCAATTGAGCATGCAAGAGATGGTCGTCGGCGCGGCGGGGGAAGGTCGTCGGCACGACGGAGGTGGGTCGTCGGCGTGATGTGAGAGGTAGGTAGCGATATACACTCTGTTTGGCGGTGGGAAATGGTGGGGAATGGAGGTTTTTGGCTCTCAAGGGTTTCGAGGTGTGGAAGACGAAGATGGACCGACGGGATGGAGCGAATGCATGAGGGAGATTCTGGTGGGAGGGTGGGCGGTGATATGACATGTCATAATTGCAGCATTTAAGGTATTATCTTTTTAGTTGATTCAATTCCTAGGCAATTACTAACGTGTTCTTAGTTGTTTTTTAAGTTCAGATTTTCTTAGTTGCAGGTAGTATCTCTTCTTATTGAGAGGACTGTTTTTTCCAATTAACGCATTCCGAAGGTGTTTCTCTCTACTGAGGGAGGTTGAACTTTGTACTCCTTCCTCAATAAAGGTATTGACTCTTTTTCCGAGAAACAATATTTTCCAATAGAAGACGATTGTTTCTTGGATTTTTGAATTTCAAACTTCAAAATAGAAACAATATGATCCATCTAGATTTTCAAATTAGTTTCTTGGATTTTTTTAATTTCAAACTTCCTAAAATGTCTCCAACTTATTTTTAGGGGTGTATTTTATCTCTAACTCTGATTTTAGTTTTAAACGTTAAGAACACGTTAGGCAGTTCGTTGGGGGGCATTTTTGTCTTCTACAAATAGAGATTTATTAATCAGTAAATCATTTAGCTATCATTTAATTTATAAACGTTTGTAGCCATTTTTCAAGCCACCTATTTATTTTTAGCCATTTTTCTTGTTGCCCCGAAAAAAATTGTAGGCGGAAGTGCTTGATGAAGAAGGAAATTATGGCAGTAAAATTGATTGGCTAGGAATGAAGATTGAGGCGGCTACTTTACTTATAAAAGGAAATCTTGCCTACTTTACTTATAAAAGGAAATGTTGCCTACTTCATTTATACAATCCAAGAGAAGAAAAAATTGAGGGAAGGTCGTGAGTCCAAGAGAGCTTCAAGAATTTATTTTCTTTTTGTAAGTTATTTGTCGTGTGCTTTTTCTTTCCGTTAAGAGTTTTGAGAGCTTGTTCTGGAGTGATTCGTGAGCCTTTTTTCTTGAGAGAAAAGTGAGAGAAATCATTCTTGAGCGTTGAAAACTCTTGTAACTTTCTCCCCGAAGTTTTAGTGGAACCTGCATCGGTAGTAGAGAACTGGACGTAACCCACATTGGGTGAACTAGTATAAAACTCGGTGTCAATTTCCCTTCATTCTCTTTTATTTATTATTGTTCTTGTTGCTTAGAAATGTTATTGAACGTTGTTTTGGCGTATTGAAAGCTCGATTTTCAATTCTTAAGCAAATGCCTCCTTACCCAGTCAACACACAAAAATATATACCGACAGAATGTTGTACTGTTCACACTTACATTAGATTGCATGATTGTAAAGATGCTCTATTCAATGAGTTTAGCAATGAATCAATGATCGTTGAAGATGTATAGAGTTTGCCAGACAACTTACAGAGTAATATAATTGAGTTAGATGTGAGGCAACATCAGTTAAGGCAAATGGCTCGAGTGAGAGACAACATTGCAGATCAAATTTGGGCAACATTTGAAGGATGTGAATACAATTTTATTAGTGTTCTAAATTTAGCATCGAGACTTATTTATATTAAATATTTTAACTTTTTGCATTTTATATTCTTTTTCTAATGCATATTATATCTTTTTTATATTATATAATACTAAATTCTATTTAAACTATAAAAAGGGAAAAAAAAACAAGAAACGAGAAACAAAAACAGTTATCAAACAAGTTTATGTTTTTGTTTTTTTTTTTTGTTTCTGATTCTTTTTTTCAAGAAACAAGAAATAGAAACAGTTATCAAACATATTCTCGTTTCTAGTTCTAAAAAAAAGGAAACATGAAACAGGAAACGGGAAACGAAAAACAAAAACGTTATCAAGCGAGGCCTTATCAAACGAACCCTTAATCATCAATATTTTCTAATGTCCTAACACAACAGAACAACCATCAAACAGTCTTTCAACATTCTAATACACACAATACATTAATATCAGATCATATACATCAAACAATTTTTCCACATCCTAATAGGAGAGCCACTTACCTTGAGGACATTCTAAGCAGAGTAGTCACTTGCTTTTCTACCTAATCCTTGGTCAAACACCTAAGGGGGTTTCTAAAATTAATATTTAAAGTCTACCTTCAATATTGTAAATTTTACCCAATATGATTAGAAGGGTTACCTAAGTGGTATTTGGTCAATGTTGCTCTAAATATAAAAATCCAATTTAATTGGTTCTATATTGGCTCAACACTAAAAGAGAAAAGCTTCAAAGGTGAGGGAATGAGTTAAAATAGTTGAATTGATAGAATGAAAGTTTAATTTATGTCGTTACCTACTGAAAAATCGCCAACAAGCTTGATTTTTCTTGTTGGACAATGATTGAAAACGTATAATTTCACATACTTGAGATCTAAACACTATGGGTATGTTAAATTAGGATTGGAAAATTTGTAGATGAATGATTCAAATTGGTCACGCTCCAAACGCTTGTCATTCGAGAGTTGTGTTTGTGAATTGCAAACAAGATTGTTAGTGAGCAAGGGGAGTGGTGGTCGTGGTCTAGCGTTGTGGCTTAGAGACGAAGTGGCATCGACGACAGACGATCGAACTCAATCACTGGTGGCGGTTCTGTGCTTGGCGATTCAATGCACAACATGAGGATGGGAGAAAAAGAAGGCATGAGGCTGGCAACACATGACGGAGAGGGAGGGAGCTGAGAAAGAGAGAGATAAGAGGGAGAGAGTGTGGGATGGGGGTTTTAGGTTCAAATTATAAAAAAAATCTGATTTCAATTTTTTTTAAACAAGTTGTTGGCATCGTTTGAGGACAAACCAAGGTGGAAGCTGGTGGCCATGTGACGTTGATGTCATGCAAAAATGCTATCTTTTTACTCCTAAATTTTGGCTAATTTAATGCTTAATTTGGTACTTAATTGTAGGGGTGTGCACGATTCAATTCAGTTTGGTTTTGGATGATATTGTTGACCAAACCGAACCCTTCAGTTCTCAAGAGGTACAAACCGAGAAAAGCGAACTTTTTCAACTTTAATTTCAAAATCGAACTAGTCAATTTTGGTTTATGTGGTTTGGTCCGGTTTTTAACCGATTTTTTTCCTATTAATTTTTTTTTTTGCAAAATGATATTTATGTTTTAAAAAAAAAATACAGCACATGGATCCACGTGAGACAGAGAGAGAGGAGGAAGAGAGATAGAAAAAGCAAACGAAGAGATGCAGTGAAGGATTAGACAAACGGTCGAAGACGACAATGGTGAAGAAAATGGGGATAGTAATGGTGAAGGAAAACTATAATGATGGCCAAGGAAATCAATGGTTGGCGGAGAGAAATCGATACAACGACATTGGCGAAGAGAAATCGATACAACATTGGCGAAGAGAAATCAACTACGGTGGTAGTGGTGAGTTTGTCTAAACTCTAGAAAAAAAAAGAGTGAGAAAGGGAGAGGTTGCAATCAACCCCATAAGCGGGACCACCACCCCCTAGCATGTTGCTACTAGAAGCATAACCCCATGTTTCATCTAGAAAATATCCTAATTGTTCCCGATCAACTAGAAAGAGATTAGAGAGAGGAAGAAGAGTTAGGTAGTGAGGGAGAGGGGAAACAACTAAAGGAGGAGAGGAGAAGGGAAAAAAAAGTTGTTTTTATGATAGAAGGAAACCCTAATTTTTTGGGTTGGGCTTTGGCGTGGGTTGAATCGTTTGAATTGAGTTTATATCATTTAAAATTATTAAGTATTCGATTTGGTTCAGTTTTAGTTGGTTTTTTTTAAAGGTTAAACCGAAAACCAAACCGAATAGTTCAGTTTTTTCTATAGATAAACCGAGGAAAGTAAAAAAACGAAAAAACTGGACCAAACCAGTTGGATCGGTTCGGTTCATCGGTTTGGATTGGTTTCTGCACACCCTACTTAATTGTGTGTATTTGCTAATTTAAGAGATTTTTTAGTCTAAAGGAGCAATTGAAGATATATGGAGAAATTGAAGTAATTTTGTCCTAATTGAAGCTTAATTGAAGATTAGAAGCTTGGGAATTGATTAATAAAGCCCCAAAAGTTGAGAGGTAGCATTGACATGCCAAGATGAAGCGTTGAATTGTTCAATTTTATTCTAGTCGAAGGCTAGCGTCGAGACGTAGGCCTAGAGCATCCCGACGCTAATGTTCGTGGGCGACAAGTAATGTTTCGGCTAGTGTCAAGATGTTAGGCCTAGAGTGTCTCGACGCTATCGCTGTTGGACTTCTATTTAAAGCGCGGTTCTCTCTTCAGCATTTAGGGTGGAAGAAAAGCAAAGAGCTAGGGTGAGCTTCAAAATATTAGAGAGAGTGAGTCGCACTTTTGGGATCGATTGGATGCTTGTTTGAGTTCCGATCGAGGCTTGAGTCGTGACATATCAAGGGCGTAAGCAAGGGATTTTTCACCGGTTTAGCCTTTTTTCCCTTTCGTTGTTTCATTATATTTATTGTTTTGAATATGGAAATGCTGGAAATTGTGTATGACATCATGACAATGTGTAGCTAATTTCCTAGCATTGCATCTTGAATAAAAAGATGAGATTATTCTGTTATTTTGATTGTATAATTATGTTATGATACACTAATTATTTATATGAATGATCATAATGTTTTAATGGAAACTTTTCATAGCGTTAAAAAAACGCTATGATTTCTCTTTCATAGTGATAGCGAGCATAGCTAGCTATCTTTACTGATTTAATTTAGCTAGTCTTCTATGGTGTTTGGGGCATTTTATTGTGCTTTAGTGTTTATTTTGTAGGAAATGGTTGATTGGAGCTATAATGCAATATCAGAGTTAATCGGGTGCTCGGGGCGTGAAAAGAGGCAAAGGAATGAAAAGAGTAAAAAAGGAAAAAAGTCAAATCTCGGTCAACAGCAGGCTAGCGTCGAGACGCTAGCTCTTGAGCGTCTCGACGCTCACATTCCATATCAGATTAGGCGCGTAAAGCTTACAGCGTCGAGACGCTATGATAGGAAGCGTCCCGACGCTACCGTTTTTCCTTATTCAGAACGCGCGTTTAAGAGGCAGCATCGCGACGCTGTCTTGACAGCGTCTCGACGCTAAGACGAAAAATCAGAATAAAAGCTTCACTTCGGCTAGGTTTTAAGGGAGATCAATTTGGGACCTTTTGGAGCCGTAAAGAGGACAGAATAGAAGATTTTGAGGCTGCAAACAAAGGAGGAACTTGGAAATCAACCCATTGACCAGGGGGATCGTGACGGGGACGTCGGGACTCGGCCTACATTGAGTTTTCTTTTCCCTTTTCTTTCTTTAGTTAGATTTATGGCTTTCACATGTTTAGTTGAGATTGTATTTACATCCATGAGTAGCTAAACTTGTAGCTTAGGGATTGATGTAGTTGATTAAGTTTATGGATTGATTTATGGTTTAAGTTGTGCAATGTTATTGTGTTTGTAATCTTGATTTAATGCTTTCAATTAATTGGCCATTAGTTGGATGATTTAAGTTTCGAATCTAGCTCGGGAGAGGGGATTTGATCTAGACTTGCTCAAGATTGCATGAATAAAGTTTACTTTCTAATTCTTGACGGTTTTAGATTATCTTTAGAATTGGTTAAAAGATCTCATTGCCTTGCATGTTAATAAACTTAGATAGGGATATCAAGTTGGTTAATGTGCTTGAGAATCAATTATACTCGGGAGAGGTAGTTGTGATTAAAGGGTCTTTGGCTCATAATTTCATTGTGCATAATAACTTATTCTTTAAAATCAATCCTAAACGAAATCGGCGAAATCAATTCCCTAAGTAGTTTTCCCAATTGAATTTTCATTCTTTTTACTTGCTTTGATTTGTTTTTATCATCACATATTCATCACTTTTTGATCCCTAAATAAAATTGGGCAAGATAATTCACAATACTCGATTTGCTTAAAAATCCAATCCAGAGGACGACATTCGAATTTACTATTCACTATATTATTACTTGACCCGTGCGCTTGCGGTAGGAAAAGTCCACATCAAGTTTTTGGCGCCGTTGCCGGGGATTGGCACATTTAGCTAGATTGATATTGTGAAAAAATTGCTTGATCTTAATTTAGGGTGTATTGTTACTTTTTTTGGTTTGTTGCATTTTTTTCCTTATTTGTTTTTCTTTCCATATTTGATTTTCTAGGTTAGTTTCCTTATTTGCATTTTGTCATATTTATTTTTGCATTCCATATTAGGTTAGTTTGTTTCCTTTTTCTTGATTAATTCCATATTTGTTTTAGTTGTTTCCTTTTCTTTATTTACTTCCATATTTATTTTTTTTCTTTTCTTTGTAAGGTATTTTTAATTTTGTATGCGTAGGGATAAAGATTTAATTTTAGCACCATTTGATCCCGAGATAGAAAGAACAATTCTTAGGCTTCGAAGGGAAAACAGAGAAATTATTCAAATGGCATATCAAAATCCACCTGAGGAGCCTAGGCCTATTAGAGATTATTTTCAGCCTGTGTTTCAGGGGCAACAGTCAGGAATTGTCTATGCACCGATTAATGCCAACAACTTTGAGCTGAAGACCGGTCTCATTCAGATGGCTCGAGACTGTGCATACAGAGGATCACCCACTGAGGATCCAAATTCTCATCTTAAATCATTCTTGGATATATGTGGGACGGTAAAGATTAATGGTGTCTCTGAGGATGCTATTCGCTTACGTTTATTTCCCTTTTCTTTGCAGGATAAAGCACGAGATTGGTTGCAGTCTATTACTCCTGGGAGCATCACCACTTGGGATGCTTTGGTCCAGGCCTTTTTAAAGAAATTTTTCCCTCCTGCAAAGACGGTCAAGCTGAGGACCGAGATTGGGACATTCCAACAACAGTGTGATGAGCAGTTGTTCGAAGCTTGGGAGCGATTCAAAGAGCTACTGAGGAAGTGCCCTCAGCATGGTTACCCCGATTGGCTTCAGGTACAGTTGTTTTATAATGGTTTAACTCCTAGTACAAAAACGATTGTTGATGCAGCTGCAGGTGGGACTCTGTTGTCCAAGACCGTGGAAAACGCTCGCACACTTTTAGAGGATATGGCCATCAACAGCTATCAGTGGCCATCTGAGCGGTCTACACCTAAAAAGATTGCTGCTGGAGTGTTTGAGGTTGATAAAGTAAGTGCACTCCAGGCCCAGATGACTTCCCTTGCCAATGCTTTTATGAAATTTTCAGGTACAGGGAGTGCACAGTCAATTGAATCAGCTGCTGCTTTAGCATCTAGACCTCAGGAGGAGACTATTGAGCAGGTTCAGTATGTATCAAATTCTAATTTTAGGGGATATAATAATAGTTCTACACCTACACATTATCACCCTAATAATAGGAACCATGAAAATTTCTCTTATGCTAATACTAAGAATGTTCTTAATCCTCCTGGTTTTGCCCCTCAAACTCAAGATAATAAAAAGTTAGAAGATCTTGTTGGAGCTTTCATTGCAGAGTCTAGTAACAGGACAACCAAGTTAGAGGAGGCAGTCATTGCCATCAATTCAACAGTGAATGGCCACAGTGCAGCCATCAAGAATATTGAGACTCAGCTGGGACAGTTGGTGAATGTTGTAAGTACAATGAACAAAGGTAAGGCCCCAGCTGAACAAGAGAAACCCCAGATGGAGTATTGTAAGGCAATCACTGTGCACCAGGAAGAATCTGAAGAGGAACCTGAATCTGAGGATTATGAAACGCCTACAGGGGAAGCTGAGGAGGACACATCAGCAGATGAGGCTGAAAAGCCTAAACCGGAGCCTCCTATTCCTTCTCCCACACTGATGGTTCCCAAGGAAAAGAAAAAGAAAAAGAAGAAAAAGAATAATCAGGTTCAGTTTGATAAATTTATGAATGCTTTTATGAATCTGAATATTAATATTCCTTTTGCAGAGGCATTAGAGATGCCCCAATACAACAGGTTCATGAAGGAGTGGTTAGCAAAGAAGCGAAAAGAAAAGAAGGTTGACACTGTTTATCTTGCTTCCACATGCAGCACCAGAGTACAACAGAAAGTACCTGAAAAAGTAGCAGATCCAGGGAGTTTTTCTGTTCCTTGTAGTTTTGGTACTTATTCTTTCAGAGCATTATGTGATTTAGGCGCTAGCATTAATATTATCCCATTGTCCTTGTGTAAGAAGTTAGACATAGGTGAGATTAAATCTACTCCTATAAAGCTCCAATTGGCTGATCAATCTGTGGTGAGACCAGTTGGTATTGTCGAAAATGTGTTAATCAGAGTAGGTAGATTTCTCCTCCCTATTGACTTGTATGTTATGGACATGATAGAAAATCCTTCAATGCCTGTCATATTAGGACAACCATTCCTCGCTACTGGGCGAGCGATTATAGATATTGAGCGCAGGGAGCTCACTATTAGAGTCAAGAACGAAAAAGAAATCTTTAAAGCAGTTGAAGACTCTAAAGATGAAGTGCTTCACATGGGCTACAGGAAAGGTGCAAGAAAGAGCACCTCTGTTGGATTCACAGAACAAAAGCCTCCTTGAAGCACGTGCAACACGTCGAGCTAATGACGTTAAACAAGCGCTTATGGGAGGCAACCCAAGTAAGTTAGTGTGTTTTCTTTTTGTTTTTGATTTATTGTTTGTTTTTGTAGGTCTTGTTTTCTTCCTCTCCTTTGCTTTCAAGCTTTCAAGATTCAAAGCTCTCAAGCCAGAAGTCATTATCATTCCAGGGCAGTATTGTTCACTCCTTTCATCTGTTTATTGCTCTCATGCTTGTTTATGCTTTATTTTCGTTATACATTGAGGACAATGCATATTTTAAGTTTGGGGGTGGATTAGCATGTTTGTGGAGCCCTTGAGCATCTGAGTTCGGGCTATAGTTTTGAGCTTTCTTTGAATTATGCATATTGTTGTTTTCTGGATGCTACTTTTGCATGATTATGATGTCCTAGGATAGGCTTTCTTGTCAATTTTCAAGCTTGTGATGAGATGTAAGCATAAGTGCCCAAAAAGGGAGACTTTTTAAAATTTTTCTAGGAGATGGCTTGCATGAGTAGAGTATCTGTCTTGGCTAGATTTGGATTTGAATGCTTGGGAGCGAATTATTGGGTTCATATGCTTGTTGTCACCTCGATAGGTGTAGGGTAGAGCTAAAGAGTTAATTTTTTGCAAATTAGCATGTTTGATCTTGCTTAGGAGAAAAGAAAAGAATATCTGCTATTTATGCTCATATCGAAAAATCATTCTTGTTGTTACTGTTGAAAAGAAAATTTTGTATGCCATGGCCTGTGCACAGTTTGCAATGTTTAATAAAGATTAAGGCAAAAAGAGCTACCCCTGTTGTGATCAGTTAGGCCAACCAGAGAAAACTCAGGTTAAGGGTCCCTGCAATGGGTGTGTGAAAGCTAGTGCCACATTTACATGCTTAATTCAATTGTTTATTAAAAGCACCTAAGTATGGAGGTAAACAAACTAATTTGTTGCATTAACTCATTAGTGAAGCCTTAGTGCTAGTGTAGAGGGAAGATGAGCTGAGAGTTTAATAATCCAATCTCGGGCTAGTAGAGTCTGATCTTGTTGAGATAGATCTCGCTTATGTAAGTTAATTTTGGAAAAATTTTAATTTGTCTCCCTCATCGGTCCTTATGTGCATGTCTCTTGCTTGCTTGGTTATTGACTTTTGAGCCTTGAGGATTGAGTTATGACTGTTGCATCCATTCTTCCATTGTATGTATGATTTAGAGTTTGCTCGAGGACTAGCAAAAGCTTAAGTTTGGGGGTATTTGATAGCGAGCATAGCTAGCTATCTTTACTGATTTAATTTAGCTAGTCTTCTATGGTGTTTGGGCCATTTTATTGTGCTTTATTGTTTATTTTGTAGGAAATGGTTGATTGGAGCTATAATGCAATATCAGAGTTAATCGGGTGCTCGGGGCGTGAAAAGAGGCAAAGGAATGAAAAGAGTAAACAAGGAAAAAAAGTCAAATCTCAGTCAACAGCAGGCTAGCGTCGAGACGCTAGCTCTTGAGCGTCTCGACGCTCACATTCCATATCAGATTAGGCGCGTAAAGCTTACAGCGTCGAGACGCTATGATAGGAAGCGTCCCGACGCTACCGTTTTTCCTTATTCAGAACGCGCGTTTAAGAGGCAGCGTCGCGACGCTGTCTTGACAGCGTCTCGACACTAAGACGAAAAATCAGAATAAAAGCTTCACTTCGGCTAGGTTTTAAGGGAGATCAATTTGGGACCTTTTGGAGCCGTAAAGAGGACAAAATAGAAGATTTTGAGGCTGCAAACAAAGGAGGAACTTGGAAATCAACCCATTGACCAGGGGGATCGTGACGGGGACGTCGGGACTCGGCCTACATTGAGTTTTCTTTTCCCTTTTCTTTCTTTAGTTAGATTTATGGCTTTCACATGTTTAGTTGAGTTGGTATTTACATCCATGAGTAGCTAAACTTGTAGCTTAGGGATTGATGTAGTTGATTAAGTTTATGGATTGATTTATGGTTTAAGTTGTGCAATGTTATTGTGTTTGTAATCTTGATTTAATGCTTTCAATTAATTGGCCATTAGTTGGATGATTTAAGTTTCGAATCTAGCTCGGGAGAGGGGATTTGATCTAGACTTGCTCAAGATTGCATGAATAAAGTTTACTTTCTAATTCTTGACGGTTTTAGATTATCTTTAGAATTGGTTAAAAGATCTCATTGCCTTGCATGTTAATAAACTTAGATAGGGATATCAAGTTGGTTAATGTGCTTGAGAATCAATTATACTCGGGAGAGGTAGTTGTGATTAAAGGGTCTTTGGCTCATAATTTCATTGTGCATAATAACTTATTCTTTAAAATCAATCCTAAACGAAATCGGCGAAATCAATTCCCTAAGTAGTTTTCCCAATTGAATTTTCATTCTTTTTACTTGCTTTGATTTGTTTTTATCATCACATATTCATCACTTTTTGATCCCTAAATAAAATTGGGCAAGATAATTCACAATACTCGATTTGCTTAAAAATCCAATCCAGAGGACGACATTCGAATTTACTATTCACTATATTATTACTTGACCCGTGCGCTTGCGGTAGGAAAAGTCCACATCACATAGCGTTTTTTATAACAGTAAAAAAACACTATAAAAGACATATCATAGCATTTTTTGTCAGGTTGTTGTAGCCGATGTTATTGAAATTCTCTAACTTTTCATAGCATTTTTTCAACACTATAAAAATGCTATAAAAGTCCATTTTTTATTGTGTAATTCCAATGTTATGGAAAATTTTCACAACGTTAGAAAAAAGCTATGGTTGGTCTTTAATAAAATTTTTAATAGTAATGAAATAATGTTATAAAAAATATAGCATAACATTTTTAATTTGCTATGATAGACAAACTAATTGACTTTTAATAGGTTTTTTTTAATATATTATATTGTTTTGCTTACTGTTCACACGTAACTTCAAAGAATGGGACACATGGAATAATTATGTACTTGTATTGATGTTGTATGCGTGTTGGTGTACAATCTCTAACTTTAATCCTCTGATTCGCTCTCTTGTGTGTGAATATGTTTCACTCGAGGGCTAGAATGCTTGATCTCGAGTCTGAAGTCGTCTCAAGGGTTTTACAACTTGATTCTTGACATTGAAGTTGTCTCGAGGATTTTGTGAACTTCAAGGAGTCTTTTGATCTTCTAAAAGTCTTTGAGTGCTCCGAGTTCTGAATTCTCTCTGAAATCTCAAACTTCTGACGCCCCAAAATGAAGGAGAGTTCCCCTATTTATAGAGTTCTCCATGGACATGAGCTTGGGTTTCATTGACTTTGGACTTGGCCCATTGGACTCGAGCTTAGCCCATTGGACTTAGGCTCATTAATCTTGGGCCAAGTCATTTGAACTTGGACTTTATTGACTTTGGGCCTAGTCATTTGGATTTTGGTTTGCCAGGAATGACTAAAAAAAATATCTCGTTTTGAAAAACGGCAACTGTCCTTATTCTTTAGATAAATGACCAAATCAATTATGTGAATTTAAAAATAAGAATTATCAACTTACGGAAATACCCTTGATGCAAAATAATATCCGATTTTTTTGGATTACAGATTAAAACAGAATCTGAAATTCAAATCAAATCTAACATTCAAATCAAATCAAATTACCTACAAATCCTAACGGTCAAGCAACAAAAAAAAATTGAAAATACAAAATGATTAAGAATCTATATCTAATTAGTTAATAATTTAATACTAATACATATTAAATAAAAAATATATAGAAAATCAAATCACCAAAAACATGTAAAAGGTATGCAAACAAAACATATGATTTTAGTTACTGCAAATTTGCAAAAAATACATTGTATTTAAATTTAAACAAAAAAATATAATTTAGATTTTAGGCATTAAGATACACAAATATCTTATATTAAAAAAATCTTCATAATTTATTCAAAAAAAAATCTTCATAATACGTTCCTACTCAATTCCTATGAAATATTTTTGTAACATTGAACCATATATGACATTGTATTTCTTTTGAAAAAAAATATACATTGTATTCAATTGATAAAAAGTATGACAATGAGAGTGTCTATATCTTCGTAAATAAAAAAATAAATATTAATCAACATAAATACCTTATAAAATCATAATCCGTAAATCCTATTTTCTAGAGAAGGTGGTAAGATAGCTTTTTCAAAGTTGGAAAATCTGACCCAAAATTCACCTTCCTACTACTCCACCTTCCTCGTTGCCTCCTCCACCTAAGGTTCAGTCCGACAGATTCAAGTAAAGATACAAGAATCAATCTATGCTTTTAAGGTTTATTATTCCACACATTCATTTGTTGCGTTTTTGCCTCCTCTACCTTCAATATTTTGTATATCATTAGCACAGTTGGTTAATCATTCTAGTGCAAAAAAATCTATTAACAAAAAAACCCAAACCCAAATTACGAAGACTAGATTTAATTCGATCCTCAACAAAATGGTCATCGAAAGGAAGAAAATTACAGGAAAACTTTTCGAATGGGACGATTTACATGAGCTGGAACCAAAAGAAGAGTGTCCCAAAATTAAACCCAAGTCAGATAATTTTCCTTTTGCCTTTTCCTTCTCCTTTGAAACTGTCTGGGTTTAGTTAATAATAGTCTTGTGCATAATCATCGTCATCAAAGAATCGAAATTCAAATTTTTGACAAAGCTTCCCCATGAAAATGAAATTCAAGTTTCTGAAACGATAGCCGAAAATTGATCTCAGAAAAAGAGAGAATTTGAGAGAATATTGAAGCGTGTTGGGTTGAAATACCTCTCTCTATTTCTCTTTATCTTCCAATGAGATAATTGGTGATGAATTTGCAGGTGGAATGTTGGGGGAGTTTTCGAGGATCAATCGGTATGGATGATGGTGGTAGGTTGGAACTTAATCTTTGTCTTGGTTGGTGGGAAGGATGATTCTGGAGGGGAGGACTTGAAATTGAAGATAAAGCTGAATATCAAAGTTGAGAGATTAAGATAAGATTTGGTGTCTTCTAAAAAACAAAAAAAGATTTGGTGAGTGGTTTGTTAGATATAGTACGAGAAATTAGGGGGCTTCTGTTTTTTTTTTTTTTTGTGTGGGGGTAAATTTGGTAGTCTGTGGTGAAAATGTGGCACGTGAGGGGCACGAAAAGCCATTTTTCTCCTTTTTTTTTTTTTTTTGTCTATCTATCTAAATTGGGTATTTTTTTTTAGCCATTTACAAGGATTTCCCTTTTGGTTTAACTCAAACTTGACCCAAATACCGTAAAACCTAAACATCGTATGACCCAACTTTGATCAAATTAAAGCTTTATTAGGTTGTATTCAAGACAAGTAGCATTTCAATTTAAGATTTGCTAACTCTATCTTCCAATTAAATTTGGGACACATGTCAACTTATAATTGGTCCTAAATTTAATTATTTGTAACTTTGTTATTAATTTTGGATAACGAAGTGGCAACTTTTGATTGGCCAAAATTTCTCCTTCAACACTTACATTTGTACCATTTATTTCAAATGTTATTATATAGAAAAATCAACTTAAATTAGTTTAATTTATTTGGACCTAGAAGTAGACATATGATAGACCAGAATCAAGTTGACTCGCTTTGAAACTGTTGCTTTTTATATCCTTAGCAAATAAAACATGAGTATGTTTTTTCATCAAGATGCTGCAAAAGAAATTTGTCAATGTATTGATGTACAAAAGAAATTTAGTAGTAAGATTAACATGCTCCAATAACACACTATCATTCTTCAATAAATTGTTGTCTTTGTTGCAAAAATAATCTAGAAATTAAAATTAGAAACACCAAGCCAATTTGGGAATAAAAGATAGAGCTTTGAATCTTCATCTCACATATTGTTTAACGTAACAAAAGCTAAAATCATCATACTAACAGAGTGCATATATTTTGTGTAAAAAATATCAAATAGAATGAGGGGAAAAAAGAAAGTCTGGAGTAGAAGAGAAGAGAGTGTAGCAAACATTTTATGTATAAAATATTTTGACTTTGTTTGGGATTAACCTTAATTTTTCTCTGCAGGGTTAAAAGATTGAATTGAATGTTCTACTCTATAGACTGATCGCATCATCAGAATCTCAATACATAATGGAAGTGTGCTTGGATGGGTTCTCCTCTCAACTTTGTGGTTTTGTTGTTAATACTATGGTGTTTTGCAAAATTTTAACGAAGTTTCACATCATCCGTAGAAATTCACATTAATCTTACTTTTTTTATATTTCATGTTACGGATGAAAATTGTTGCAAGAGGGGAAACAAGTAAGCACTTCAGTCAGATTTAAATGGTCATTTCTTAGATGTTGTGTGTAAATTTATACTGCTTGTGTTCATTAAACATACTTGTTATGGAGCATTTGAAGTTGGGAGTTTGATTTCTGAATTGACAGATAAAATCGCTTCCTTATTTTACTATTTTGTGATATTTGGAGTGTGTTTTGGTGAGTTTTAGGAAAAACTTTTAACGTTCAAGTAGTTTGAGAGTAAGTTTGTAAGATTTGAAGTGTGTTATGGTATTGAATGATATATCTTGTTTATTTTCTTTTGATTCCCAACATTTTCCTTCCTTCAAGAAAAATGAACCTTCGGTACAAAATTATGTTTGTAACCAAGTAGAAAGAAAAGCACCCTAGACTAGGTGATAGGCAATTGAAGCAACTATCTTTTTGGCTCTACTTTGAACTTTCTCCAGTGAACACAGACGGCATGTCAACTAATATTACATTGAATGCATTTGGCCATGCACAACAAGAATGCTACTAAGAAGCTTTAAAATTCGTGTTTTTGCTCTTATGCTTGAAAGTGAAGAAATATATCGTCCCTAACTATCACAACATGTTAAAAGTAAGTACATCTGCTAGATATGCTTCTTAACTTGTCACATTTGCTTATTTTGTGTTAGAATATGCTCAGTGCAGAAACCATTTTCTGTGATCTTTTTTCGTTATGCAATGGTTCTGAAGTTCTTGCATTTTGTTACATAAGTTCAAGAAGCTCCATAACTTTCAATGTTGGCATGAATTTCTTCTTTTGTTCTTAAAGTACGTGTTTTCCATGTTTGTATACGTTATTTTGGAAACTCAAGTATGTTTTAGTTTATGCTCAGTGTGTATCCATTTGAAGTGAACTATTTTATTCTAAATTAGCTTATCTGAATTTCTTGTGCCTGTTTCCAACATACCTTGTTATATCTTTGTTGTATTATAGAATTCTAGATCATTCTAAATTCGATATGATTCGGTTGGACCCTAAGTATTAGCTATGATATCGTCAGTCTTTTCAATAGCTAACACTTATTTGTATTTGAACTATCAGGAGTAGATAACTCTACGCTTAGTAGAATCATCTCTGAGGACATCTGAATATCTACCAATCAATGATTTTGAGAAAGTCAACATATGACACAAGTGGCTTAAGGAAATAGCTATAGCAAACCCGCCTTTCACCATCCCTCTAGTTCACTTGGTTGGTCTTTAGTTCAAAGTTGAAATATTTTAGAGTTGTGTACCAATCAGAATTCGATGAGATAAGAGTTGAATTATGTGAGTATGTAGCACAATACATGGGATGAATGTTTGTTAATGTTATACTTACTTAAGTTGATGAAATTATTAATATTATGACTTACTTAAGTTGTGTTCTTAGATATAACTTTTTGGTTAATGAAATCTATTATCTCATTATGATTTCACATTTGGTTGAAATTATGATTCATTTGATTCTATATTTCTATATGAACAATAATGTGCTTGTTACGAGATCTGACTCGTACTATTTATACTTGAGTTTTGGTGTTACTTTTATATAATGTATTGAACATGTCATGTTATTGTCAAGTGAAGTGAAGGTTGTGTTCTGAGTTTAGAAGTGCATATTTATGTTCTTTCAGTTACCCAAAAAAATTTGGTTAGTTATAATTACGTCATTATGCTGTCAGATTTTTGGTAAATTAAACTTGGTTACAAGGTAAAATTTAGTAATACCTTCTATATTGTGTTGAATTTTGGAGGCATTACAATTGGTAGCTAGTTACTATTGTGTAAATGCAGGTTGCAAAGCAGGGCAAAAACCAACGTGACGTTTTTTTTTTATTATTATTATTTTTCCAAATATGTATCGTTGACGGTTAAAAACTGTCATAACAAACACCATAATTGACATATATTAACCGTTAATGAAAATACACAATTTGACAATTTATTATGGTAACTTGACGGCTAATAAACGTCAATAAAATGATTAATTGACAGCTCATAAGCATCAATAACCATTTATATTGACATTTTTTATCCTATAGTTGACATTGAAAAAATGTCAACATAAGTTTATATTGACGGTTTATAGATATCAATAAATATGGCAACATTGATGCTTTATGGATATCATTGACGAATAAAACGTGTCAATAATATGATTTGTTGATGGCTAGTAAATGTCAACAAAGGTGCCTACATTGATGCTTTATGAATATCATTGACGGATAAAACGTGTCAATAATGTCTTTGTTGATGGCTTATAAACATCGACAAAGACATCTTCGTTTCCGTCCTATAAGCGTCAATGAAAACAGTAATATTGACGCTTTAGTTTTATTGATACCACTTCAATTGACTTCTAAAAAGCGTTAATGAAAGTGATAGTTGATACCTTTTAACCGTCAACAAAGGCCAAATTTGTAGTAATGTTATAATGTATTTAAATATATTTTAAAAAGTAAAAACATATATATCTATCGAAGTCGCTTGTCTTATCATTTATAGACAACGAAAAATGTAAATCTTCAAATTTTTCATAAAGATACACAAAATATTCAAATTTTTAGCACACAAAAAAATAAAAAATGTAAGAACAATTACTTCAGTATGTATTAAAGATGTTCGAACAACTACTATATAATACTGGAAAATTTTAGGAGCACAGATGAGTAAGGACCGAGAGAAAAGTAGAAAACAGTAAAAGTCATATGTTTTGCTTAGAATTTATAAAAACTTGTTCAATAGAAGAAACATATACAAAATATGAAACACCCAACATTATATTGTGATTATAGGAATCGATACTTTGATTACGATAAAATGAGTTTTTCTTCTATTTGATGAAACAGAAAGAGTAAGATATTCTTGTGTGTTTATGGCCATTCAAACTTTCACACTTTCAAATATCCCATTAACATATTCTCATTATCATCCATAGTCAAACTATATAGGTCTAAAAACTCTCAAATTGAGTGATGTCCGCTCTTTGGCATTGCTTAAGCCCTCACAGAAGATCTCTAATCGATTATTGATAGCGAGCATAGCTAGCTATCTTTAATTATTTAATTTAGCTAGTCTTTTATGATTTTTGGGCCATTTTATTGTACTTTAATGTTTATTTTGTAGGAAATGGTTGATTGGAGCTGTAGCGCAATATTGGAGTTAATCGGGTGCTCGGGACGCGAAAAGATACAAAGGAAGGAAAAAGAATCAAAATGGAAAAAAGTCAAAATTCGGTCAAAAGGTGACTAGCGTCGAGACGCTAGCCCTTAGGCGTCTCGACACTAGCATTCCATATCAGAATAGGCGCGTAAAGGTCACAGCGTCGAGACGCTGCGACCTGAGCGTCTCGACGATGTACAATTTCCTTTCCTGAAACGCGCGTTTTGAAGGCAGCGTCTCGACGCTAAGACGAAAAAACAGAATAAAGGCTTATTTTCGGCAAGGTTTTAGGAGAGTTCGATTTGGGACCTTTGAGAGCCGTAAACAGGGCTGAACAGAGCACCTGGAGGCTGAAAAACAAAGGGAGAGATTTGGAAATCAACCCATTGTTCGTGGGGATCGTGACGGGGACGTCGGACTCGGCCTACATTGAGTTTTCTTTTCCCTTTCCTTTCTTTAGTTAGATTTATGGCTTTCACATGTTTAGTTGAGCTTGTATTTACATTCATGAGTAGCTAAACTTGTAGCTTAGGGATTGATGTAGTTGATTAAGTTTATGGATTGATTTATGGTTTAAGTTGTGCAATGTTATTGTGTTTGTAATCTTGATTTAATGCTTTCAATTAATTGGCCATTAGTTGGATGATTTAAGTTTCGAATCTAGCTCGGGAGAGGGGATTTGATCTAGACTTACTCAAGATTGCATGAATAAAGTTTACTTTCTAATTCAAGACGGTTTTAGATTAACTTTAGAATTGGTTGAAAGATCTCATTGCCTTGCTTGATTAATAAACTTAGATAGAGATATCAAGTTGGTTAATTTGCATGAGAATCAATTATACTCGGGAGAGGTAGTTGTGATTAAAGGGTCTTTGGCTCATAATTCCATTGTGCATAATAACTTATTCCTTAAAATCAATCCTAAACTAAATCGGTGAAATCAATTCCCTAAGTAGTTTTCCCAATTGAATTTCCATTCTTTTTACTTGCTTTGATTTGGTTTTTATTATCATCTTTTCATCACTTTTTGATCCCTAAATAAAATTGGGCAAGATAATTCACAATACTTGATTTGCTTAAAAATCCAATCCAGAGGACGACATTCGAATTCACTTTCACTATATTATTACTTGACCCGTGCGCTTGCGGTTAGGAAAAGTCCACATCAAGTTCTTGGCGCCGTTGCCGGGGATTGGCACATTTAGCTAGATTGATATTGTGAAAAAATTGTTTGATCTTAATTTAGGGTGTATTCTTATTTTTTTAGTTGATTGCATTTTTCCTTGTTTGTTTTTCTTTCCATATTTGATTTTCTAGGTTAGTTTTTCTTTTAGTTGTGCAATCTTTTCCTTTTTTGTTCTTGTTTTTCCTTTTCTAGATTAGTTTCCTTATTTATGTTTTGCCATATTTATTTTTGCCTGATAAAAAAAAATATATTTATTTTTGCATTCCATATTAGGTTATTTTGTTTCCTTTCCTAGATTATATTTTCCATATTTAGATTAGTGGTTTTCTTCTCTTTGTTGCTTTCCATTATTGTTTTCTTTCCTATTTAGGGTAGTTTTGTTTGTTTATGCGTAGGGATAAAGATTTAATTTTAGCACCATTGGATCCCGAGATAGAAAGAACCATCCATAGGCTTCGAAGGGAGAATAGAGAAAACGTTCAAATGGCTGACCAAAATCCACCTGAGGAGCCTAGGCCTATTAGAGACTACTTTCAGCCCGTGTTTCAGGGGCAACAGTCGGGGATTGTCTATGCCCCGATTAATGCCAACAACTTTGAGCTGAAGACCGGCCTCATTCAGATGGCTCGAGACTGTGCATACAGAGGATCACCCACCGAGGATCCAAATTCTCATCTTAAATCATTCTTGGATATTTGTGGGACGGTAAAGATTAATGGTGTCTCTGAGGATGCTATTCGCTTACGTTTATTTCCCTTTTCTTTGCAGGATAAAGCACGTGATTGGTTGCAGTCTATTACCCCTGGGAGCATCACCACTTGGGATGCTTTGGTCCAGGCCTTTTTAAAGAAAATTTTCCCTCCTGCAAAGACGGTCAAGCTGAGGACCGAGTTTGGGACATTCCAACAACAATATGATGAGCAGCTGTTCGAAGCTTGGGAGCGATTCAAAGAGCTACTGAGGAAGTGTCCTCAGCATGGTTACCCCGATTGGCTTCAGGTACAGTTGTTTTATAATGGTTTAACTCCTAGTACAAAAACAATTGTTGATGCAGCTGCAGGTGGGACTTTGTTGTCCAATACCGTGGAAAACGCTCGCACACTTTTAGAGGATATGGCCACCAACAGCTATCAGTGGCCATCTGAGCGGTCTACACCTAAAAAGATTGTTGCTGGAGTGTTTGAGGTTGATAAAGTAAGTGCACTCCAGGCCCAGATGACCTCCCTTGCTAATGCTTTTATGAAATTTTCAGGTACAGGGAGTGCTCAATCAATTGAATCAGCTGCTGCTTTAGCATCTAGACCTCAGGAGGAGACTATTGAGCAAGTTCAGTATGTATCAAATTTTAATTCTAGGGGATATAATAATAGTTCTACACCTACACATTATCACCCTAACAATAGGAACCATGAAAATTTCTCTTATGCTAATACTAAGAATGTTCTTAATCCTCCTGGTTTTGCCCCTCAAACTCAAGATAATAAAAAGTTAGAAGATCTTGTTGGAGCTTTCATTGCAGAGTCTAGTAACAGGACAACCAAATTAGAGGAGGCAGTCATTGCCATCAACTCAACAGTGAATGGCCACAGTGCAGCTATAAAGAACATTGAGACTCAGCTGGGACAGTTGGTGAATGTTGTAAGCACCATGAATAAAGGTAAGGCCCCAGCTGAACAAGAGAAACCTCAGATGGAGTACTGTAAGGCAATCACTGTGCACCAGGAGGAATCTGAAGAGGAACCTGAATCTGAGGACTATGAAACGCCTACAGGGGAAGCTGAGGAGGACACATCATCTGATGAGGCTGAACAACCTAACCTTGAGCCTCCTATTCCTTCTCCCACACTGATGGTTCCCAAGGAAAAGAAAAAGAAAAAGAAGAAAAAGAATAATCAGGTTCAGTTTGATAAATTTATGAATGCTTTTATGAATCTGAATATTAATATTCTTTTTGCAGAGGCATTAGAGATGCCCCAATACAACAGGTTTATAAAAGGAGTGGTTAGCGAAGAAGCGAAAAGAAAAGAAGGTTGACACTGTTTATCTTGTTTCCACATGCAGCACCAGAGTACAACAGAAAGTACCTGAAAAAGTAGCAGATCCAGGGAGTTTTTCTGTTCCTTGTAGTTTTGGTACTTATTCTTTCAGAGCATTATGTGATTTAGGTGCTAGAATTAATATTATCCCATTGTCCTTGTGTAAGAAGTTAGACATAGGTGAGATTAAATCTACTCCTGTAAAGCTCCAATTGGCTGATCAATCTGTGGTGAGACCAGTTGGTATTGTAGGGAATGTGTTAATCAGAGTAGGTAGATTTTTCCTCCCTATTGACTTGTATGTTATGGACATGATAGAAAATCCTTCAATGCCTGTCATATTAGGACAACCATTCCTCGCTACTGGGCGAATGATTATAGATATTGAGCGCAGGGAGCTCACTATTAGAGTCAAGAACAAAAAAGAAATCTTTAAAGCAGTTGAAGACTCTAAAGATGAAGTGCTTTTCATGGGCTACAGGAAAGGTGCAAGAAAGAGCACCTCTGTTGGATTCACAGAACAAAAGCCTCCTTGAAGCACGTGCAACACGTCGAGCTAATGACGTTAAACAAGCGCTTATGGGAGGCAACCCAAGTAAGTTAGTGTGTTTTCTTTTTGTTTTTGATTTATTGTTTGTTTTTGTTTTGTAGGTCTTGTTTTCTTCCTCTCCTTTGCTTTCAAGCTTTCAAGATTCCAAGCTCTCAAGCAAGAAGTCATCATCATTCCAGGCCAGTATTATTCACTCCTGTCATTCTTTTATTGTTCTCATGCTTGTTTATGCCCTATTTTCTTTATACATTGAGGACAATGCATATTTTAAGTTTGGGGGTGGATTAGCATGTTTGTGGAGCCCTTGAGCATCTGAGTTCGGGCTATAGTTTTGAGCTTTCTTTGAATTATGCATATGGTTGTTTTCTAGATGCTACTTTTGCATGATTATGATGTCCTAGGATAGGCTTTCTTGTCAATTTTCAAGCTTGTGATGAGATGTAAGCATAAGTGCCCAAAAAGGGAGACTTTTTAAAATTTTTCTAGGAGATGGCTTGCATGAGTAGAGTATCTGTCTTGGCTAGATTGGGATTCGAATGCTTAGGAGCGAATTATTGAGTTCATATGCTTGTTGTCACCTCGATAGGTGTAGGGTAGAGCTAAAGAGTTAATTTTTTTGCAAATTAGCATGTTTTATCTTGCTTAGGAGAAAAGAAAAGAATATCTGCTTATTATGTTCATAACGAAAAAATCATTCTTGTTGTTATTGTTGAAAAAGAAAAAAAGTCATGACTTATGCGCGCAATATGCATTGGTTAATAAAGATTAAGGCAAAAAGAGCTACCCCTGTTGTGATCAGTTAGGCCAACCAGAGAAAACTCAGGTTAAGGGTCCCTGCAATGGGTGTGTGAAAGCTAGTGCCACATTTACATGCTTAATTCAATTGTTAATTAAAAGCACCTAGGTATGGAGATAAACAAACTAATTTGTTGCATTAACTCATTAGTGAAACCTTAGTGCCAGTGTAGAGGGAAGATGAGCTGAGAGTTTAATAATCCAATCCCGGGCTAGTAGAGTCTGATCTTGTTGAGTTAGATCTCGCTTGTGCAAGTTAATTTTGGAAAAATTTTAATTTGTCTCCCTCATTGGTCCTTGTGTGCATGTCTCTTGCTTGCTTGGTTATTGACTTTTGAGCCTTGAGGATTGAGTCATGATTGTTGCATCCATTTTTCTATTGTATGTTTGATTTCTAGTTTGCTCGAGGACTAGCAAAAGCTTAAGTTTGGGGGTATTTGATAGCGAGCATAGCTAGCTATCTTTACTTATTTAATTTAGCTAGTCTTTTATGATTTTTGGGCCATTTTATTGTGCTTTAATGTTTATTTTGTAGGAAATGGTTGATTGGAGCTGTAGCGCAATATTGGAGTTAATCAGGTGCTCGGGACGCGAAAAGATACAAAGGAAGGAAAAAGAATCAAAATGGAAAAAAGTCAAAATTCGGTCAAAAGGTGACTAGCGTCTCGACGCTAGCCCTTAGGCGTCTCGACGCTTGCATTCCATATCAGAATAGGCGCGTAAAGGTCACAGCGTCGAGACGCTGCGACCTGAGCGTCTCGACGATGTACAATTTCCTTTCCTGAAACGCGCGTTTTGAAGGCAGCGTCTCGACGCTAAGACGAAAAATAAGAATAAAGGCTTATTTTCGGCTAGGTTTTAGGAGAGTTCGATTTGGGACCTTTGAGAGCCGTAAACAGGGCTGAACAGAGCACTTGGAGGCTGAAAACAAAGGGAGAGATTTGGAAATCAACCCATTGTTCGTGGGGATCGTGACGGGGACGTCGGACTCGGCCTACATTGAGTTTTCTTTTCCCTTTCCTTTCTTTAGTTAGATTTATGGCTTTCACATGTTTAGTTGAGCTTGTATTTACATTCATGAGTAGCTAAACTTGTAGCTTAGGGATTGATGTAGTTGATTAAGTTTATTGATTGATTTATGGTTTAAGTTGTGCAATGTTATTGTGTTTGTAATCTTGATTTAATGCTTTCAATTAATTGGCCATTAGTTGGATGATTTAAGTTTCGAATCTAGCTCGGGAGAGGGGATTTGATCTAGACTTACTCAAGATTGCATGAATAAAGTTTACTTTCTAATTCAAGACGGTTTTAGATTAACTTTAGAATTGGTTGAAAGATCTCATTGCCTTGCTTGATTAATAAACTTAGATAGGGATATCAAGTTGGTTAATTTGTATGTGAATCAATTATACTCAGGAGAGGTAGTTGTGATTAAAGGGTCTTTGGCTCATAATTCCATTGTGCATAATAACTTATTCCTTAAAATCAATCCTAAACTAAATCGGTGAAATCAATTCCCTAAGTAGTTTTCCCAATTGAATTTCCATTCTTTTTACTTGCTTTGATTTGGTTTTTATTATCATCTTTTCATCACTTTTTGATCCCTAAATAAAATTGGGCAAGATAATTCACAATACTTGATTTGCTTAAAAATCCAATCCAGAGGACGACATTCGAATTCACTTTCACTATATTATTACTTGACCCGTGCGCTTGCGGTTAGGAAAAGTCCACATCAAGTTTTTGGCGCCGTTGCCGGGGATTGGCACATTTAGCTAGATTGATATTGTGAAAAAATTGTTTGATCTTAATTTAGGGTGTATTCTTATTTTTTTAGTTGATTGCATTTTTCCTTGTTTGTTTTTCTTTCCATATTTGATTTTCTAGGTTAGTTTTTCTTTTAGTTGTGCAATCTTTTCCTTTTTTGTTCTTGTTTTTCCTTTTCTAGATTAGTTTCCTTATTTGTGTTTTGCCATATTTATTTTTGTCTGATAAAAAAAAAAAATTTATTTTTGCATTCCATATTAGGTTATTTTGTTTCCTTTCCTAGATTATATTTTCCATATTTAGATTAGTGGTTTTCTTTTCTTTGTTGCTTTCCATTATTGTTTTCTTTCCTATTTAGGGTAGTTTTGTTTGTTTATGCGTAGGGATAAAGATTTAATTTTAGCACCATTGGATCCCGAGATAGAAAGAACCATCCATAGGCTTCGAAGGGAGAATAGAGAAAACATTCAAATGGCTGACCAAAATCCACCTGAGGAGCCTAGGCCTATTAGAGACTACTTTCAGCCCGTGTTTCAGGGGCAACAGTCGGGGATTGTCTATGCCCCGATTAATGCCAACAACTTTGAGCTGAAGACCGGCCTCATTCAGATGGCTCGAGACTGTGCATACAGAGGATCACCCACCGAGGATCCAAATTCTCATCTTAAATCATTCTTGGATATTTGTGGGACGGTAAAGATTAATGGTGTCTACTACTACTAAAGTGAGTTAAGATGAATGTAAATTTAGATGCCTTCAAAGTAGCTAATAATTCTGACAATCTCATTAATTGTTTCTTTCACCAAATCAACTCTCACAAAGAATAACGGAAGTTGTTCACAATTACATTCAAACTTTAATATCAACACTTCCTCCAATAATTTCCTTTTTAAATTAACATCAGAACAATTCAATCAGATCAACTATTCTTCAAAATAGTATGAATGCACTACATACCATAAAGAAATGTAAAAAGCAAGTTAACTTTCTTTTGCAAACATTCTTTCTGGGTTTTAGATATTAACAGCAATAGTAGTAAAAAATGCTAAGGTAAAGGGAGACATAGACTTGCCAAATAGGGAGCACCAAGAAGGAAGCTTTGAAATTACCTTCTCTGCTTTTGGAGTTGATATGTTGAAATCAGTTTGCGGCTTTAGAAGTGGAGGCTGAACTATTTTAACAGCCTGTACCAATCTCGTGTTCTTTTTCCAGACCAGAGTTAGAATAAAGCTTGTGGGTAAATGGAGTGTTTGACATCTAAGAATATACTATCTCTACAAGAATATACAAATTACTTCCACAAAGCTTAAACCTAGGAATCATTTATCCTTATTTTGTTGGAAAAGTAGATTAAGTTCCAATTTTTCTAAGAAAATCGAGGGGAAATACTTTGTTAATGTTGGGTTTTATGCAATAAAACTCGTGGATAGTAAATGTAACAAATTAATTAATATCAATAAAAGTTATTGAAATTATTAAATAAGGAGTTATTGAATTTTTTATTCTTAGTCTTGCAATAATTAACCTTAAATCCAATAAACAAAACATCCAAGATTGTTTTATGAAACTTGAATTGTCTGTGGAGACATACAGGGATCAATGTTCAAGTAACAACCTAAAGGGTCTATAGTATAGGGATAAGGTTGGGTACCTTATCTTGGTGACACTATGTGATACGACCCACTTTGTATTCGATACAAACGCATTGATCCAAAGCATTCATGTAGTGAACATGTAAGTGGGAGTATCCTATACAATGAGTTTGCATAAGACCGAACCACAAAATAGTAAGCACTAGATGTAACATCGTTGACTAGTTAGGTATCTATTTCATTAGGATGACCTAGGTAACTCAATCTTAATCCTGAGTGTGTTATGGACTCCTTTTCATGAGGAATTATCTTTAGATTTGTATGGGTAGGAGTGACTGAATTCTCCGACTTTATAACCCTACCATTTCAGGGATAAGACCGAGTGTGGGCTGGGAACATAACAACACAAGATGGAATTCACTCCTTACCTTCTTTAAGGCAAGTAGATGAGTGTTCCCTTAAGGACTGATTTCGGGTCTTGAACAAGGGCGTTCATCCTCTCCTGACCCGAGAGAAACTTCTATTTATTGGTTGGACCATAAACGGTTTGTCCATTAGAGGAATCAGTGGTACTTAAGGAGATAGAGGTAAACCTAGGGGTAAAATGGTAATTTGACCTAGCTAGCATTACGAACACTCATGAAGGATTGACTTACCGGTGTTGGTCTATATATGTGGACACAGAAGCATTCTACATTGAGAAGAGTGCAGTTGTGGATCTTTCGTGGAGTGACCCATAGTTAATGAATATTGGTTAATTTGATTAATGAGTCTAGTCAGTTAACTTCATATCATTGGAGTTTCTTATGAGTAGGTCCATTAGGTCCCCATACTAGCTCATAAAGGGAAACTAGGAGCAATTAGTCTTGAAAAGAATTAGAATAAGTTCAAATTCATTATGAGAAATTAAGTTGATTGTATGAGATACAATTAATATAATGTATGTGATACATTATAATATAAACTTTAATTTGAGTTTAAATTTTATTAATTGAGAGAAATACAATTAAATATGATTTAATTGTAGGCTTAAATTAAACATGAGATATTTAATTTGGAAATTAGTTAATTATTTTATTTTATTAAATTTTATTTAATTAAAAACTATAGGTTATGTGGGAGATGTTGATTTAAATATGATTTAAATGAAATTAATTAAATTTTATTTAATTAATTAATTAAATAAATCTCTATTCTATTACTACCGGAAAAAGTAATTAATTATTAATTAATTAAATCCCTATCCTATCATGACTAGGAAAAGGGGTATGACATTCTATATAAAGCACATAATGCCTTCTCAGTTGGTGCACAACACTTTGCTCTCAAGCAAAATTTCTCTCTAAGAATTTCACAACATTCTAGTGAAATTCTTTTTTCCCAAAATTTAAGAACATCAAGTCCCACAACTTGGTTCCCAGTCCCAGAGATATAGCAGTGAATGATCTTGGTGGTAGTGTCCCTACTATGATCATATTGTTCTTGGTGGGAGTTCATTCACTACAAGAAAAAGAAGATTTAGAGTCGAAAATCTAGCGATGAAACACAGATAGTCGCAAACCTTGCGTCGAAACCTTCATTTCGACGCAAGCTTGCACCGAAATAATTTTTATTTTCATCTCAAGGCTGCGTCAAAATTTTTATTTTCGTCGTAAGGTTGCGTTGAAGACAATATTTTCGTCGCATACCCCTTGAAATGGCACCAACTTTTTCCAATTGGTGCCCATGGGTTTTGGCACGTGCGACGAAAATCCCGCTTTTGTCGCAAAGTCGACGATGAAATCATTACTTTCGTCGCACAGGCTTGCGACGAAACCTACATTTTCGTCGCAAGCCTCGTTCAGAATGCCACATCAACTTGAAATGACACGAAGTCTGCAAATGATGCGGCGTTTTGGGCTTTTTCGCCTCAAAGCCTGTGACCCGTTGAGCTGTTTCGTCGCAAGGTCTACGACGAAAATAAAGATTTTGCCTCAAGCCCTTTTAAACCAGCGCCTTTCGTCTTTCTTTTTCACTTTGCCCATTCGACTTCAAACGTTTGTGAGAGAGAGGGTGTTCTGAGCTTCACCTTGTCCGCGAAGAAGTTTGCCAGAACTCCTTGGTCGATCGGCTCTTCAAAATCATTAGCCGGAACGGAGAGGTCGGCCACGGTCTTCAAAAGTCTTTGCCAGAACGATGAGAGATTCGCCAATGGGAGCTTCGTCGGAACGGTGAGTGCTACGCCCTCTTGTCTTTCCTTCTCCGTTTTCGCTTCTCTAAGTGTTCTATTTTCTTCCCATCTTTGTAGGAATGTGAATGGTCATGGATTTCATTGTTGGTAAGCTTTTTTTTTTTTTTTTGTTATTTCAATATTTTTTTTCCATATACACCACTTTTTTTCTTGGTGTTTCAACATAAAAATTGTTAGATTAGTTGAAGGAAACAATTTTCATTGGAAGGATTTTTCATTATAGGTATGAGTTATAAAATTTTTAGTTTTATTTGTAATTTTTCTATTGTTTCATTTAAGAAATTTTGTTGTTGGATTGATTTTTTTTCTTGGTGAAAGATTTATAGAAAATAAAATAGGTGCTAAATGTTTGGAATGATATTATGTGTTTAAAATATACTATTGGAGAAAAAGAATGTTGTGCCTATTGAACATTGTGGTTGAAAGTGTTGTTAAAAATTCAAAGTTTCTTTGTTATTGTGTTCTCTTGGATGTAAATTATGATTTTGAAATGTGATTTTCGTGAAAAGTTATTTATATTTGTTGATTTGGGGGGGGGGGAGTTGTTTCATTTGTTGAAGCTTGGACTTTTTTAGTGAATGTGGATTTGAGAGAGAGTTGTTTATATTTGTAAAAATATGTTGTTTCATTTGTTGAAAGTATGTTGTTTAATAGGAATATGTGTTAAAGTACCTATATTGTGTCTTTTGTTGATTCAAAGTTGTTTATATTTGTGATTTAAGGGGAGAGTTTTATTTAATGAAGTTTGACATTCTTCTAGTGAATATGGATTTGAGAGGGAGGAGTTGTTTGTATTTGTGACTTGAAGTGGGTTGATTTATTTGTTGAAGTTTGAGTTTTTTTTTAGTGAATGTGGATTTAAAGTTAGGGGAAAGTTGTTTTTCTTTGTTGAAGCTTGATCTATTCTTAGTGAATGTGGATGGGGGGAGGGGTCTTGTGCCCATTGTTGATTTAAAGTTTGAGGTTCTATTTGTAATTTTATTGTGGTTTGGTGATATTGTTTTTTGAACTACGACTTTTTAGCTTAGGTTGTACATGTGGTTTGAGGTTTTATTTGAAGTTTTAAGTTGTTCATGTGGTTGTGATTGAGAGATTTTATTTGTTCTTGTCATTGGAAATGTGATTTTATGTCATCATTATGATGCTCTTTGTGATTGGTGTTGAGGATGGTTTGTTATACATGTGTACTTCTTTGTTATTCTTCGTTTAGATGTAAATTATGATTTGAAAGGTAAATATTGTGTCAATGGATCTGGAACATATTATAACGTGGCTATAATGTTTATTTCTTATACTTTGAGATTATTGAACATTGTTTAAGTTTTATTTTGAAGTTATTGTGTAATGTAAGCATAGTATGTGAAACCATAAGTCTTAATCGGACCCATTGAATTAAGTTAATGATAGTTATTGTGTTTTGTTATTCTTCTTTGTTAGTTTTATTAGACTCGTTGAATTACGTTAATGATAAGTCGTTTTTTATGTTTCTAGGGATAAGTTATAGATAGAAGTTGGATAAAATTTCGAAATAGATTATGCAAAGAGTATACTGATGGAATAAAATCATTTATTAGTGTGGCAAAGAATCAGGTCGATAAGAGAGGGTTTACTCGTTATCCATGTAAAAATTGACAAAGAATCATGTCGATAAGAGTGTTTGTTCTTGAGGATGAATTGAGGAGGAGGGAGGTTGGTTGTTCATTATAGATTGTCAAATATTATATCTATTTCAAAGGTTTTTATTGTGTTTTGAAGAGGGGTGTAATATTGGTGATTAGAACTATGACTTTTTAGTTGAAGGTGTCCATGTGGTTGAGGTTGAGAGGTTTTATTCCAGCTGTGAGTGTTTGTTCCTGAGAATGATTTGAGAAGACTTGTGGTTCTTCTTGAGAAATGACTTTTTAACTTAAGTTGTCCACGTGAGATTGAGTGAAAAATTTTCAACGAAAACCTTATATTGCAAATGTCACTTAATATGCCATTATTATTGTGATGCTCTTTGTGAATAAGGTTAATTAGAGATGATTTGTTGTTCATGTGTACTTATGTATCTTTAATATGTTGTTTATTTGCAGGATTGAAGTAAACTTGCTGACGACAACAATGACCAAACGAACATTACTTTTTTGGAGCTAACATAAACTTAGTACATGTCTGTATTTGTATTTGGATACTTGTTTGGTCTTTATTTTTTGTAACTCTTAAACTTAGCAAGGCTTTGGGTAAAATGTTCATATGTGTGAAATATACTTTTGTTGAATGCTTAATTATTTGTATACAGTGGATGAATGTTTTGGTAAAATATCTATTTCTTATGTTCAATGATTATTTGCATAAAATGTAAATCAGGACAATTGAAATGAAATCGAGTCATTATATGACACAACTCAACATATATATATATATATATTATCTATCATTTGTGCGATGAATTTAGGGTTTTCATGGCAAATGAATTAAAATTTGCGACGAAATGAACAATGTTCGACGCAATGCTTGCGACGAAAAAATGTGTTTTGGTAAGATCGATACGTGCGACGAAAAAATACAATTAATTGCAAGGTTTGCGACGAAATTCTATTTTTCATTGCAATATCTCTGCGACGAATTCTTCCTCTAGTTGCAAACATTTTGAAAACGAAATATGCGACTTTTTTTGTTGTTTCGTCGCACCTTGTGACGCATTTTTGTGTTTCGTCGCAAGCTGCGACGAATTTAAAAAATTCGACTCAAAAGCCAACTTGCGACACGGCTTTAGCGACGTTTTTTGCGACCAATTTTTTCGACGCTGACGATGATTTGCGTCGAATTTGTACTTTTAGCAACGAAATTTTTTCGACGCTAAAGGTCTGATTTCTTGTTGTGATTGAAGAAAGTCTTCAACAAGTAAGTATTTCATTTCTTTCAATTATTAGATTTAGATCTAATGCATGCTTAGCTTAATTTATATATAGAATCGTTCTGTATGGATTGCCAATGTACTGGTATTTTAGGAAACTTAATCATAAAATATGAATTGGTCTTATGCACTACTGTTGGGAATTTAAGAATGAGAAATTTTGGTGGATGGGTCATTTTGAACCCATATTTTCATAAATGTCCAAAATTTTCAAGATTTTCAAGATTAGAATTTCAGCACTTTTGTCTTACCATTATACCCTTATTATCATTTTATTTATTGATTTTTAAAATTTTTTTTACAGAAAGTAAGTAGATAGATTTTATTTATTTCCATATTTAGTTTGATTCCTCCAATTTTTTATTTCATTGTTTTGGTATCTTTAATTTCCCATTTTTTTCATTTTCACGGCTGCACCATTTGTCTATTCCTTTCAACAAACAGGTGACACTCCAAAAACCATTCAACCAAATGTCAGCAGCTTCAAACAGAGGAGACGGCGGTGGTGGTCGTTCATTCCGACGACAGTTTGGGAATCTAACTCGTGATACTCGCGTTAACTTCTTCTCGACGGTAGTGTCTGCATATTCATAATACTGGCGGCAACATTTTTTCCAGCGGGTTTAGCTTCGAACGAAAGAGGCGACGGTGGGATTTTTTCCGACGGTTTTTTCTTTTTTTATTCCCGACTGTGTATAATTCCTCATTTGCTTCTGTTTCTGCAGATCATTCCTCATATTTTGCATGCTTTTTCCAGTATCGTCTTCATCTCTGTCACGGGGTTTTCTGGCGGTTAGTTCAGAAAATCGATTATTGCAGTATCGACATGGGTATGATTCATATATCAAATGTATATAACATTCCAAAAGAAACTATTGTATGTGATACATATACTACATCTATTCATCTATTCATATATATTCATGTTGTATATTCTGTTCAACATGCTATATTCTGGACGGGTTTATGGAACATATCATACATGACATGTATATATATTGTCTGTACATTTCATGTAAATGTATTTTATATATTCATATATTTTGACGTATATATGTCAATATATTTATGGGGAATATATCAATATACTCATGTTTTATATATCGAACTTCATGACTATATTGTGATCGAAATTACATAACACCTATATCTATATCATATATTTATATAGATATATCATATAATATTTTTCATGGTTTATATATTACAATCATTTTTAATGGTTTATATATTATAATCCACGTTATTTTGAAATATACATCTTGATGTTTTATATTTGTCTAATACATATTCTATGGTTTATTCCTTGTATATATTATTAAGGAAGCATTATTGTTCAAGTGTTGCACGATGGTCGTTGGAATGTGAGTGATAATTATGTCTACTATAAAGTATCACAAGTATTATTGAACGATGGGATGACTTTTATTGAGTTTCAAGAGTGTATCATACAGAATCAGGGTTGTTTAGGTAATTTGGAAGTCCCTAAGTTATTTGTTAGCATAGGCTCCAAAATTTTCATAAAGAATGATGCAGAGATCACTGAAGATAAGGACATAAGATGGTTGTTTAGAATAGCCTCAAACAATGTTGAGCAGTACTGTGATGTAATCGTTGATTCTAAGAACAGCTTATCTGTTATTCTGGATAATACCCCCCTCACAGTTTCAAACTCTAATGAACCGATAGGTGAGGGGCGTTTTTTCCACAACATTAATGTTTCGAAGATGTCTTCAAACTTTGAGGTTTGGGTAGATGACATGTTCTCCTCTAGGCTTGTGTTATAGAATGTTATTCGAGCTATTGCCATTAGAGACAACTTCCAATTCAAAACTGTCAAATCTAACCGTGATGTTTTGGCTATGCAATGTGTGGTCGAGCATTGTGAGTGGTTCCTTCGAGCATGTAGGTTTGCCGATGATGTTAGTCCCACTTTGGTTGTCAAGAGATTTGACAGTGAACATACGTGTTCGATTGATGTTGTATTTGCAGGGATAAAAATCCTAGCGCAGCGGAAACGATTAGAGAACCTTATCGGTTTAAATTTTGGTTGGGAAACCAATACGATAGCAAAGCAATTATACAGCATAAACCAGAAAAATACATGCTGTAAAACTGAGATAAAACATGCTTAAACATATTAAAATTATAGATCTAATCTATAAAATTGGATCCTATTGATCCTAGTTCAAGAAAAAACTTACCCTTGAAGAAATTCTTGAACGTATCACCAAAAACTATTGATTCTCTCCAAAAATACAGCAGCAAGAGGCACTCCCTTTTCTGCAAAGAAAAACTTTGTGAACACCACCAAAAGGAGACACCAATATCCTCCTAGGCGTATGTGCTGAGAGGCTTGTGGGAACCAAAAAAAACTCTAAAAAAATCTTTTGGGGAAAATATTCTCAGTCTCTGTAAACTCAAAAACTCAGAGAAAACCTTCTGCAGAGAGAGTCAGAGAATGCGTGGGTGAGGGAGAGTGAATTTTGTGAGAGTTGTTAAAAAAAACAACTTCCCACTCCCTTAAAACCCTCATACCAACGTGAATAGGGTTAGGGAGTTGTTGACTGGTCAGTTCTTTAACTGACCAGTTAATTAAATCAAATATATAAAAAAAATATTTAATTTAATTATTGGCACATGAAACACTTTCATGTACATATCCCACATAAGCTATAGTTTTAATATAACTTAATTACATCATAATTTAATTTGATTAAATTAAAACCTCAATATTAATTAATTCACCAATTAATTAATATATCTATTAAATATCATATATTTAATTATATATCCCTCAATAAAACTATAGAATTAATATTCATCATATGAGTATTAATTATAACCTATAGTTTTTTTCTTATGAATCATATTCATACTTTAATAAAATATTTGAACCCCTTCAAATATATAACTCCCCTTAGAAATTTACCTCAGCACCCCAATGGAGCTACCGGTGGGACCTAATGGACCTACAGATCAGAAGCTCCAACGATATGAGATTAATTGGCTAAACTCATTAACCAAGTTAATCAATGTTCGTTAACTGTGGTTCACTCCACTATAGAACCATAGTTGCACTCTTCTCACTGCAGATATATTTCTGTGTCCACGGATATCGACCGTTAACAGCAAGTTAGCCCTTCACGTGTGTCCGTACCCCAGCTAGGTCAAATTACCGTTTTACCCCTGGGCTACCTCTTGGTCCTTAAGTACCAGTGCTCCTCTAATGAACAACCTGTTTGTGGTCCAACCAACAAACAAAAATCTCTCTCGTGCCATAAAGAGGGTAGGGCCCATTGTTCAAGACCCGGAGACACCACTTAAGGGAACACACCTCTACTTACCCTCATATCAGGAAGGAGTGAATTCCATCTTGTAAGACTACGTTCCCAGCTCCCCACTCGGTCTTGTCCCCAAAATGGTAGGCTTATTGAGTCGGCGAACTGGCCACTCTCACCCGTACAAATCAAAGGACAATCCCTCATGGACAGAAGTCCATAATCCACTCAGGATTAAGGCCAAGTTGCCTAGGTCATCCTAGTGAAATAGAAACCGAGCTAACTAACGGTGTTACAGTTAGTGGTTAACAATTTCGCGGTCCGGTCTTTGTGCAAACTCATTGCACAGGATACCCCCACTCGCATGTCAACCACATGAACGCGTTAGATCACTACGTTTGTATCAATATACAAAGCGGGCCGTATCCATAGTGTCACCAGGATAAGGTACCCAGCCTTATCCCTATACTACAGACCCTTTAGGCTAAAACTTGAACATTGATCCCCGTATGTCCCTACATACTAGTTCAAGCCTCATTCTATTAGTCATGGATGTTTAGTTTATTAGATTAGGGTTAACAAGACAAGATATAATACATTCATTGAATAATACATCACTTTATTAATGTTCGGTCAAATGTACATTTACTATCTACGAGTTTTAGGGCATAAAACCCAACAGTATTGACTGATCACAAGCAAACGACAATTACATTCATAAAGGATTGCATTAAGCGGAAGATTAGCATTACGACTAGTGAATTACCCACTCCTAAAGACATTCTATCATTCATCCGATCGAAATATGGATTGTGTACTAGTTACCAAAAGGTTTGGCGTGCTCGTGAAGCTGCATTAAATGAGATTAGAGGATCTCCAGAAGACTAGTACAAAATGCAAAATGATCCCATCATTTTCGCATATGTTGAATACAAGAAATCCATGTTTGTTTATACAATTTATACTATATTCATTGGTATTTATCACAGATATAACAGTTATATTATATTTTCATGGATTATATCAAGTCGAGTAGGTGATGTTTAATATATACCTTTTTATCATATTGACACAGGTTCGATTATTGAATATAAGATAGATGCCGATGGGAGATTTTGATTTTTTTTCATGGCGTTATCAGCATGCATTTCTGGGTGGCAGCATTGTCGTCCAATTGTTTATGTAGATGGTACACAAATGAAAAACAAGTTTGCAGGCACTCTGATAACAGCTTCAACTCCTGATGTGAACGATCAAATATTCCCTCTAGCATTTTGTGTTGTCGATTTAGAGAACGACAGGTCATGGGAAATGGTTATTTCAGCAGTTAAGTAAAATTGTTGGTCATCGTAAAGATATATTTATTGTTTCAAACAGGCATAAGAGCATTGGCAAAGCAGTTTGCGAAGTACTGCCTGGTGCTCTACATTGTATCTGCATGGTTCATTTGTTAAGGAACTTGAAACAGAAGTATAAAGAAAAGCTTGTTGACAATATATTTTATGCATGTGCAAAAGCTTTCAACGTCGTAGATTTTGAATTTCAAATGCGTCAAATAGAGCTAGATGCAAGAGGTATTCGAGCTGAATTGGAATCGATAGGTTTATGCAAATGGTCTCGTGCTTACTCACCTCGTAGAAGATATAGAGTCATGACCACAAATATATCGGAGAGTCTGAATTCTGCTGTTAAAGAAGCAAGAGAATTACCTATCGCATCCATGCTGAAAGTTTTAAGGATGATGCTACAAAAGTGGTTTCACAATAGAAGGAATGAGGCAGCTTTTCAAGTTACAGATTTCACAAAAAATACGGAAAAACATATAAGAAACCAAATTGCACAGGGTCGTTCGATGCAGGTCAGCACGATATACCCTGAGTACATGACATATTGAATATCACAATGTTCATATATGTTTTTTGCTTTTTTTTTTCAGGTAAATCTAGTGGACAACGGGCAATTTCAGGTAATAGATGGTACTAGTCAACATGAGGTTCATTTGACAGCCAGAAGGTGCAGTTGTAGGATGTGGGACATCTTGGAGATTCCATGTTCTCATGCTTGTGTTGTTTTGACTTACAAGCACTTATCTATCAAGGAGTATGTATCTCATTTCTACTTGAATAGTACTCTATCTTTGATATACGATGGTTTAATTCACCTATTAGGCAACGAGTCTACATGGCATATCCCTGAGGACATGTCCTAGGATAGGCTTTATGAATGCTTTTATGAATCTGAATATTAATATTCCTTTTGCAGAGGCATTAGAGATGCCCCAATACAACAGGTTTATGAAGGAGTGGTTAGCAAAGAAGCGAAAAGAAAAGAAGGTTGACACTGTTTATCTTGCTTCCACATGCAGCACCAGAGTACAACAGAAAGTACCTGAAAAAGTAGCAGATCCAGTGAGTTTTTCTGTTCCTTGTAGTTTTGGTACTTATTCTTTCAGAGCATTATGTGATTTAGGTGCTAGCATTAATATCATTCCTCTATCGTTTGTAAGAAGTTAGACATAGGTGAGATTAAATCTACTCCTGTAAAGCTCCAATTGGCTGATCAATCTGTGGTGAGACCAGTTGGTATTGTAGAAAATGTGTTAATCAGAGTAGGTAGATTTTTCCTCCCTATTGACTTGTATGTTATGGACATGATAGAAAATCCTTCAATGCCTGTCATACTAGGAAGACCATTCCTCGCTACTGGGCGAGCGATTATAGATATTGAGCGTAGGGAGCTCACTATTAGAGTCAAGAACGAAAAAGAAATCTTTAAAGCAGTTGAAGACTCCAAAGATGAAGTGCTTTACATGGGCTACAGGAAAGGTGCAAGAAAGAGCACCTCTGTTGGATTCACAGAACAAAGACCTCCTTGAAGCACGGTCAACACGTAGAGCTAATGACGTTAAACAAGCGCTTATGGGAGGCAACCCAAGTAAGTTTAGTGTGTTTTCTTTTTGTTTTTGATTTATTGTTTGTTTTTGTTTTGTAGGTCTTGTTTTCTTCCTCTCCTTTGCTTTCAAGCTTTTAAGATTCAAAGCTCTCAAGCAAGAAGTCATCATCATTCCAGGCCAGTATTATTCACTCCTGTCATTCTTTTATTGTTCTCATGCTTGTTTATGCTTTATTTTCTTTATACATTGAGGACAATGCATAATTTAAGTTTGGGGGTGGATTAGCATGTTTGTGGAGCCCTTGAGCATCTGAGTTCGGGCTATAGTTTTGAGCTTTCTTTGAATTATGCATATGGTTGTTTTCTGGATGTTACTTTTGCATGATTATGATGTCCTAGGATAGGCTTTCTTGTCAATTTTCAAGCTTGTGATGAGATGTAAGCATAAGTGCCCAAAAAGGGAGACTTTTTAAAATTTTTCTAGGAGATGGCTTGCATGAGTTGAGTATCTGTCTTGGCTAGACTTGGATTTGAATGCTTAGGAGCGAATTATTGGGTTCATATGCTTGTTGTCACCTCGATAGGTGTAGGGCAGAGCTAAAGAGTTAATGTTTTTGCAAATTAGCATGTTTGATCTTGCTTAGGAGAAAAGAAAAGAATATCTGCTATTTATGCTCATAAAGAAAAATCATTCTTGTTGTTACTGTTGAAAAAAATAATAATAATAATATTATGCCAGGGCCTGTGCACAGTTTGCAATGTTTAATAAAGTTTAGGCAAAAAGAGCTACCCCTGTTGTGATCAGTTAGGCCAACCAGAGAAATCTCAAGTTAAGGGTCCCTGCAATGGGTGTGTGAAAGCTAGTGCCACATATACATGCTTAATTTGATTGTTAATTAAAAGCACCTAAGTATGGAGATAAACAAACTAATTTGTTGCATTAACTCATTAGTGAAACCTTAGTGCCAGTGTAGAGGGAAGATGAGCTGAGAGTTTAATAATCCAATCCCGGGCTCGTAGAGTCTGATCTTGTTGAGTTAGATCTCGCTTGTGCAAGTTAATTTTGGAAAAATTTTAATTTGTCTCCCTCATTGGTCCTTGTGTGCATATCTCTTGCTTGCTTGGTTATTGACTTTTGAGCCTTGAGGATTGAGTTATGATTGTTGCATCCATTCTTCCATTGTATGTCTGATTTAGAGTTTGCTCGAGGACTAGTAAAAGTTTAAGTTTGGGGGTATTTGATAGCGAGCATAGCTAGCTACTTTTACTTATTTAATTTAGCTAGTCTTTTATGATGATTGGGCCATTTTATTGTGCTTTATTGTTTATTTTGTAGGAAATGGTTGATTGGAGCTACAATGCCATATTAGAGTTAATCGGGTGCTCGGGGCGTGAAAAGATGCAAAGGAATGAAAAGAGCAAAAGGGGAAAAAAGTCAAATCTCGGTCAACAGCAGGCTAGCGTCGAGACGCTAGCTCTTGAGCATCTCGACGCTCACATTCCATATCAGATTAGGCGCGTAAAGCTTACAGCGTCGAGACGCTACGATAGGAAGCGTCCCGACGCTACCATTTTTCCTTATTCAGAACGCGCGTATAAGAGGCAGCGTCGCGACGCTGTCTTGACAGCGTCTCGACGCTAAGACGAAAAATCTGCAATATAAGCTTCACTTCGGCTAGGTTTTAGGGGAGATCAATTTGGGACCTTTTGGAGCCGTAAAGAGGACAGAATAGAGGATTTTGAGGCTGCAAACAAAGGAGGAACTTGGAAATCAACCCATTGTTCGTGGGGATCGTGACGGGGACGTCGGGACTCGGCCTACATTGAGTTTTCTTTCCCCTTTTCTTTCTTTAGTTAGATTTATGGCTTTCACATGTTTAGTTGAGATTGTATTTCCATTCATGAGTAGCTAAACTTGTAGCTTAGGGATTGATGTAGTTGATTAAGTTTATGGATTGATTTATGGTTTAAGTTGTGCAATGTTATTGTGTTTGTAATCTTGATTTAATGCTTTCAATTAATTGGTCATTAGTTGGATGATTTAAGTTTCGAATCTAGCTCGGGAGAGGGGATTTGATCTAGACTTGCTCAAGATTGCATGAATAAAGTTTACTTTCTAATTCTTGACGGTTTTAGATTAACTTTAGAATTGGTTAAAAGATCTCATTGCCTTGCTTATTAATAAACTTAGATAGGGATATCAAGTTGGTTAATTTGCATGAGAATCAATTATACTCGGGAGAGGTAGTTGTGATTAAAGGGTCTTTGGCTCATAATTTCATTGTGCATAATAACTTATTCTTTAAAATCAATCCTAAACGAAATCGGCGAAATCAATTCCCTAAGTAGTTTTCCCAATTGAATTTCCATTCTTTTTACTTGTTTTGATTTGGTTTTATCATCACATTTTCATCACTTTTTGATCCCTAAATAAAATTGGGCAAGATTATTCACAATACTCGATTTGCTTAAAAATCCAATCCAGAGGACGACATTCGAATTTACTATTCACTATATTATTACTTGACCCGTGCGCTTGCGGTTAGGAAAAGTCCACATCAGTTCTCCCACCTAATGTAAAACGTTCAGTTGGAAGGCCAAAGAAGGTCAGAATCCCTTCATAGATGGAATTCAAAAAGCGTGTGAAATGCGATCGTTGTGGCAGGAGTGGTCATAATAGGAAAACTTGCAGATTTGCACTGACCCAATAGTTAGCTTTTTTTTTTTCCATTTATAATGAACATTTACATTTATTATTCGTTTAAGATGTTAGCTTTTACGTTTCAATTTGTTGAGAACATTATCCTTACGTTTGAAGGTCTTTTTATGTATTTAACCAAACTTGATAACAAAACTCAATTACATATTTAATGTTTGGCTACCAGAGTCCAAATCTTTTATCACAACTCAATCACATATTTCACGTAACCAGTTTCACGTCTAACATATAATGTTACTTATATTCTACAGAATATATGCAACATAACCACAGTTATTCTAGGTGAAACATACATCAAAACAGAAGTCTAAATTCAATATTGTTTTTTTTGTTTATTTCGTGTATTAACTATCTTTCTAAGGTAAACACATTAGTCATATTATGGTAAACCTTATCATCATTAAAGTTCGAGTATTCATATTAATATGGTATATATGACTTAAACCAGTTAATATTAAACATATGATGTATATATAATATGGTATATGTGAAATAACGTGTTTCACATATACCATTTAATATATATATATATATTTAGCCAAACCTGACAAGGGATGTCAATCACATAATTCATGTTTGGCTACCTGATAACAGAATTCAATCACATATTTCACGTAAATAATTTCACGTATAACATATAATGTCATTTATATACTACAGTATATATGCAACATAACCACAGTTATATATAACGTCTAATGTGTTTTCTTATTCTGCCAAACCTGATAACGGGAATAAATCAAATATTTCATGTAACCAGTTCCACATATAACATGCAAAGAATTTATATCATTAAACATTCATAAGTAAAAAGAGTTTGGTAAAGTTCTCCTAAGCATGAACTTTACCACATTTGCAGTGACAAATATTAGTATTCAAAATGAATCATACATCAAAACAAAAGTCTAAATCATATAGGTCCAGTACTAAAATTCTCTAATTAAGAAAAATGTTTGGTAAAGTTCTCCTTAGCATGAATTCCGTCATTCTTATTGCGAGAGCAAATTGAACGTTGGTCCATCAAATTCATGTGTTGGAGGTTTTGGTGTCTTTTTTTTTTCTTCTGCTGACCCAAATTTTGAAGTGAATGGTGACCTCAAGATCATAGAAGGAACGATGACCCTTCGTACACGTTTAATGAACATGTTGTTTGTTTGAGTAAATGGTCCTGTTCCTTTCATCTGCCATCAAAATGCACAGTTCAATTTAATATATTCTGAAACATATATTGTAAATATATACACAATAATATATTCACAAACTTACAGCATGAATAAATCTTGTTTTGGTAGAAGTCACAATCTCTTTCTTAACATGAACAGATTTGGCCTATGATCATGGACGTTATTTACAATATACTCAATATATATATTTAAATACATTCAAAACATACAATAATGTAATATATATGTGTTCAGAATATACCTTAATCAACTTGGCCTCATCAATTTTGTCAACTTCCCTCAAGAAAGATGTGCTTACGACATCATCCTGGCTTGGCATATGTATTTCCTACATTTAAGAAGCAAGAATTGTAACGAGGAAGATTCAACTTCAAGTAAACAACATTTATTCAAAACATACCTTTCCTAATGAGTTGTCTGCAGCATCTTCTTGAGAGATCTGTTCGTTATCATTTTCATCATTTTGGTCACCTTCATCATTGTTTTGTCTGTCGTCATCTTTATCATTGTGATCTTCTTTGTCATTTTTCCCCTGTCATTCCATTTGTTTATTCTCCTTGTTCATCATTTTTTTCAGTTTTTCCATTTCTCCAAATAATCGGTCCATTTTTTGAGTTAAGAACTTCAAAGCAATCAATTACTAAGGCCCTTATATCTTGGAGGACATCTTCTACATTAGGAGGTATGTCTCCCCCTTCAAAATGATCACTTTCTCTTTCATCTATGACCTATTCTTTTCCTCTGGATGTTTCCCCTTGGAAACGGTTGTCTGCATTCTTTTCATTGTTCCCTTCATGGAACATAGACTCATTCTCTTCATCTGTCATCTCAAAAATCTCAAACTGAAAAAAAAAATTGTATAACAGCAAGATAGTATGAATATAATATTCTATATGATATATACAATAAACTAGTACATGATTTGAACTTACATTTTCATTTTCAAAGCACTTGATAGAAAGATCTTTCCATTCAGGGTGGCTATCAGCTACCCAATTGTTCATCATCAGCATTGTGAAAGATACTCGTTGTGCACAGATCATGGAAGGGTCGGATAGAAGGGGAATGCACTCATATGCCCAAACAAGCAAGGCATATGGGAATCCAGTGATTCCTACCACTAGAGCTTTAGGATTTTTAATCGATTTCCTTATAGAGTCTATGATAGTGGTATATGCGATTTGCCCCCAATGGTAGCTGTCAAGTAGTTGTTCATCATCAAGCAAAGTTATGAAATCCAATTCTATTCTCGTTCTAATTTGTTTTCCTAGAAGAAAGTTCGATAGGAATTTCAATTTCGCCAACCTAACCCTATCCTTCCTTTTTACCCCCTCCATCAAAATGAATAGTTCACTCACTATTGATCTTTTGATGGGTTTCTCTGTGTCGAAGTACTTGTGGAGGAACCTCCCTTTCAACTTTACCATATCCAATGGTGGGAGTTCTCCACAATTCAGACCTGTGATTTTGACAAATTCATTTATGCCAAATTTAACTACCTTCCCCTCAAGATTGAACTACAATTCATCCCCCTTAGTGGGGGTGCATTGTCTCCTAATTAGGTGAGAAAGGAGTTGGTTGGAGAACTTAGATATTTTAAGGTCTAAAAATTGTCCGAATGGGCACTCTAAAAATCGGGCTAGGTGTTTTTTGCCTAATTTTTCACGTCTATTTTTCAGAACATCGAATCTAGGGTAGATATTCATTTTTTGGACCCTGGACCATTTTTCTCTGGGAAGCAGTAACGGTGCAGCCTGAACGAAAAAAAACTCTAAATAATAGAATATTGTATTAAAGCGAATATACTATTCATTCAACTAATATATCGTATATACCTCATACATTTGTTCCCTTGTTGCCCCCAATATCGACACCCTGCTATAAATTACAGACTTTGTAGTCTTTTTCACCGCAACAGGATTCTAATACATAATGAAGCAGTAATTACAGTTAAAATTTAACGAGACTGGTCATATAGTCAGTTAAAACTAATATACCATACATGAACATATATATCATACCTTCCTCTTCTTGGCTGTTTTGGAAGAAGTGTTTGCCTTCTTCACAAATTTGTTTCCTTTAGGTTTTGGAGGAGCGCCTGTTTGCTTAACGCTTTTGGAAGACGCTGATTGTCGGGTTTCTCTCCTACAAGCAGTAGCATTTTACCCGATTCTCTTCGTTTTTGGGGTTTTCTCCTGATTTCAAATTTTGTTCAATTATGATATGATGTTAGGAATATAAAAGATTATTTGGTCGAACATATGTACCTTTTGATGGTCTTGTGGTTATTTCTGCTTCTCCCCACTAAGTGGGCTCATTTCTTTATCAGTCTCCATGCGCGTATCTTCCTGATATTTGCACATAAAATATATGTACGAATAAATAAGTATATCTCATATATCCTTTCTATTATAATATGCATAAAAAATTCACATATATATAGTATATATATAACATCATTAATGTTACCTCATAGACAACTTCAGTTTGTTCATCAGTTGTTTCCTGCATTATCGCATTCAAAAATAGTGTTTACAGTTGACATACATATGTATATTCTATGTACATTTATTGCTCTCATATATACCTGCTGTAAAACCTCATCGCCATCCGATGTATTCTCTATTTCTTCAATTTCTTCAGGAAGCACATCCTATATTTTCATTGAATTTGTTAGTTTCATAATATTACTTTTAACATACTCACATCAAATTAGTTTGTTTAATATACTTACATCGAAACAATATCCATACGGGACTATCTGGGTCCCGGGAACATCTTCAGTCTGTTCTTTTTCAACATCTTCATGTGAGATTCTGCTGTCCATTGCTGTGTTTATTGATTCAGAGGTATTTTCCTACGATTAAATATGAATATATAGTCAAATGAAATAATTATGTTAGATCCAAATGCATTTATAACCAAACATACCTCAGAATCTATTGTGATAACCTCATTTTGAGTTGCTTTATTAGTTGCTTTTCGGCAACCCATATTCATAATACTTTGACTCCTTCGTCTATTATATCTATAGCCTATTACTATTTTTTTGTGAATATTTGGAATATATGCCCGAAGTCAGTACCATGACATATTATATATTCCAGCCTATCAGTTAATAAACATAAGCATATATGACTAAGGACAGTACTCGCTAAGGTGTATATGAGGGTTTATTTATATAGTATTCTCAAATTTATATGAAACATACTTTCGACACATCACTTACATGGACACATTAGTTTATTTCCTTTAATCAGCATTGTCGATGAAATATAAAACAACCTGACATGGACCATAAAAGAGGAACATTTCATATATAGATACACTATATTACAAAATAGCTCTTGTTTATATGAAACAAATCGACCCTAACATGGGATCATATTGGTTCCTTGTTTTTGGTCTATGAATCTTACAATGTGATAGTGTAGAATATATGATATATTAGTTTACTAACGCCCTAAATATACCTAATATACCTAATATATCCAGTATCTTCTTTCAATCTCACATTTTTTATGACAGGTGAAACATACTTACACGGATCATAACAGAGGTACATTTCATATATGGATACGTTATATCATACACCATCTCATGTGTGATATGAAACAAACCGGTAGTAACATGGGAACATTCACAAATATCTGATTAATATACCCTAAGGTATATAATATATCATGCTTACTATTAAAGGAACAAATGTGTTCGGACAAGAAGCAGGGGAATGGGGGGTCGTTGAACAATCAAGATTTTAAGTTTAATAACCCCCTAATATACATAGTATATGTTCCTAATATACAATATATTGTTTAAAAAATCCGAACGATGTATACGATATGATCTTTACAAAAAAACCCTAATATACCAATGCACGATTCAAAAAAACAGAGCAATGAATGGTTTTGTTTGAGTTTAATCCCAAATATACCAGTCAAGATGTCATGCATGTACCAAATATTCACTACGAAGCCCTAAAATGTTAAGAATGTGAAGAAGAATAAGAAAAAACTCTGAAGTTCGGAATATACCAGTCGTCGGAAGTTCGAAATATCTTCGTCTCCTTCGTGCGAAGTTCCTACCTTTTTCGCTGGAACTTCTTTGCACTGTTGCAGGAGAAAGCAAATCGTTTCGCCTTTTCGTTCCCTTTTCACCGGAAAAAGAATCGGACCTTTTTCGTTCTCTTTTCGCCCGTATTTTTTCCTTTTCGATAGCTTCTGTCGAAAGAAATTTTTTCAAAATAAGAAACCGTTTGGTTTCTCTCCTTTTTTATTAATTTTTTTTTATAAAAAAATGCTTCAATATTGGGTAGAATAAGAAGGGCTTAACCGTAAAAGGCCTCCAACTTTTGTGTAAAAAATTTGGGCCTCATGGCCTTATATGAAAAAAATTGAGGCAACGCCTTCAAAGAAACTATAAAAATCTTCATTACAAAGTATATAAATGTGTGAAGTTTATGTTTGGCCTATCTATGTACTTACCCTTTTAAGAATTCTAATCCTTCAGTTAAGATAGAGAAAGCAAGAAATAGTTTAAACAAAGTTCAACAAATCTTTCTCGTTCTTCCACTCCCACTTCCTTGACCAAAATTTTCATGTTTAGATTCCAATACAAATTTAAGAGAGAAAGGAAACCCAAATTGTAAACAAAAAGAACAAATAGTGGAAACAAGATAGAAATTGCAAGAAAGGAAGTGAATCAAATTGAGTTGTGATGCATTGAAATGAAAAACTTACACGAATTTATAGGAAAGTAAAATGGACACCCACTAACCCACTAACCTTGAAAATCTCTTCAATTAAGCCACTATCCTAAATAAATGCCACTAGCCATTACTTTCTACACAAGTAAATTAGCTAAATCAAACTACTTGCCTACCAAGTTTGCACTAATTTTTAACACTCCCCCTTAGTGCAAACATACGATCAACAACACCGAGTGCACTCCTGAGTTCTTCAAACTTGGATTTACCAAGAGCCTTGGTAAATATATCAGCAACTTGCTCCTTGGAATGTATCTTCTGTAATTTGATGTCTTGCGTCAAAACTTTCTCTCGAACAAAATGAAAATGAGTTTCAATGTGCTTTGTACGAGCATGAAACACTGGATTCCCTGCAAGCTTGATTGCACTTTCGTTGTCACAAAAAATACAAACTGGATAGTCCAAATTGGAAAAAATTTCTGCCATGAGTCTTTTTAGCCAAATGCATTCTTGAGTAGCCATAGTAGCTGCTACATATTCTGCTTCACAACTTGAAAGAGCAACGGATGCTTGCTTCTTACTGCACCATGAAATAGCCCCTGAGCCTGTATTAAAGCTGTATCCAGTTGTGGAACGTCTGTCATTTACATCACCAGCCCAGTCAGCATCAACAAAACCGCTTAACACGAAAGATTTAGCTTGTTTGTACAACAAGCCAAAACATAAGGTACTCTTAACATATCGAAGAATTCTCTTTGCAGCAACTAAATGAGCTTCACATGGCTTATCCATAAATTGAGCAACAACACCTACAGAATAAGATATGTCAGGTCTTGTGATAGTTAAATAAATTAGACTACCAACAAGTTGTCGAAAAAGTGTTGCATTTGCCAATCGTTTTCCTTCTTCCTTAGTCAACTTCAAAGATGGCTCCATAGGAGTAGTCATTGGTTTTGACTCATTCATGTCAAAACGATCCAATAAACTTGTTGCATATCCTTTCTGTGAGACAAAGTATCCATCTGACCTTTCAACCTCCAAGCCAAGAAAACATCTTGCTTCACCCAAACTCTTCATTTCAAAACGAATTGACAAAGCATCTCGAAGACTATTAATTTCAACTTCATCATCACCTGTTATGATCATGTCATCAACATATAGTAAAAGCATTGTACATACTGAAGTTGTCTTTTTAACAAACAGACTCGAATCTGCACTTGAGGACCTGAACCCACAGAACTCAAGATATTGAGCAATTTTACCATACCAAGCACGGGGAGCTTGCTTAAGACCATATAAAGCCTTCTTGAGTCGACACACATAATTTGGAGACTCCTTGGAAACAAAACCTTGAGGTTGTTCCATAAAAATGTCTCGATCTAACTCTCCATAAAGGAAAGCATTCTTCACATCTAACTGCCATAATTTCCAATCTTTGTAAGCAGCTAATGAAATAATTGTTCGAATAGTTACCATTTTAGCAACAGGACTGAATGTCTCTTCATAATCTAGACCATATTGTTGTGAAAAACCACGAGCAACAAGACGAGCTTTATACCTGTCAATAGTACCATCTGACTTTTTCTTTAACTTGTAAACCCATTTACAAGTAACTAACTCAACATTCTTCGGCTTTGGAACAAGTTCCCAAGTGTCATTCTTATTTAGAGCCAAGATTTCCTCCTTCATTGCTTCTTCCCATTCAAGAACATCTCTAGCTTCATTATAAGACTTGGGTTCACCTTCACAAATATCACCCATCAAAAAACAAGATACAATTGAACAGTTATTTAACTGTACCTCATAATCAGATAAATAACTGGGTCGTGTTCTTTGCCTAGAAGATCTTCGAACAACAGTCTGATCTGCATCTTCATCTGTTTGATCATATCCTCCAATACTGGTATTGGTCTCCTTTTCATCTGAGGCATCATCAGTAAAGAAAGGCGATAAATCAACAACACCTTTCTTTGAACTTGTATCCATTTGATGTGACGAAACTTCATCAAATACCACATCTCGAGAAACAAAAACTTCTCTTGTGCTTTGATCCATACATTTCCATCCTTTCCTGTGAGTATCATATCCAACAAAAATACAACGTCTTGCCTTTGGGTCAAGTTTAGTACGCTTATTTTTTGAAACATGAACATAACAAACTGACCCAAAAACTCGAAGATAACTCACATTAGGTTTACGACGATATAATACCTCAAAAGGAGACATATTCGATCCCGTCCATGGAGGTAGACGGTTTATGACGTGACAAGCTGACTGAATAGCTGCAGCCCAAAGCTCCCTTGGAAGGTTCTTTGCATGCAACCAACACAAGCACATAGATGTAAGATGTGCTAATTTACGTTCAGCAACTCCATTCTGTTGTGGAGTGTCAGGACATGTCATTTGACGTTGAATTCCATGCTCTTTGCAATAATTCTGAAATTGATCAGACATGTATTCTCCCCCATTATCTGTGCGAAGACACTTTATTGACAACATAAATTCATTTTCCACTTGCTCCTTGAACTGGACAAACTTGGAGAAAGTCTCACTTTTAGCTTTCAAGAAATACACCCACGTGAATCGAGAAAAATCGTCCACAAAAACCATCACATAACGACAACCAGAATAACTGAGTGTTCTAGTTGGCCCCATCAAATCTGAATGAACCAAATGCAATGCAACAGCAGCCTTGTTATCTGAATTTGGGAAAGGAAGACGATGTGATTTCCCAAATTGACAACCGGGACAAACTACATCATGATGAATTTCCTTAAAAAGAGGAACACCATCAAGAAGCTTTTTCATAGAAATTCTCTGTAGTAACTGATAACCAACATGGCCTAATCGAGCATGCCAAAGTGTTGCACTATCATTCTGACTTGTCTTTTCAACATAAGCATCACTAGCAGACAAAATGTAGAGAGAATCTTTTCTCTTTCCAGTTAATAAAACATCAGCTTCAAATTGTTTAATATTAGAAACAATTTTCACATCATTTGGACCAAAGATAACATACCTCCCAGAATCAGCAATCTGAGAGACTGAAACCAAATTCTTCTTTAGGCCTGGAACATGATAAACATCTTCAAGAGAAACACCAACAACATTTGGTGCATCATCCTTAACATTAACACGCCCTTCTTCAACAACAGGATGTAAGGAATTATCGGCCGTTGCAATAACTCTTTTTCCCTGATGGGTATGGACATCAGAGAGGAGAGAAACATTTCCAGTAGCATGATGAGAACAACCAGAATCAATAATCCAATCCTCATCATAATCTATAGAAGCATTAGCATGCAGATTAATGGGTTGATAAAAAGTTTCAATTGACAAGCATTGTTCCCAAGTAAGTTGTTCAGGTTTGTTACTTTCCTGTACAACATTTGCTTCTGCTTCTTTGAGATTCACCCGGCAATTTGGTCTAATATGACCCGACTTCCCACAACGATGACACACCACCTTTGCCCGACAATCACGTTTGATGTGTCCTGGCTTGCCGCACCTAAAACATCCTTTGAAATTGCCCTTGGACTGCCCTTCAATCTTGGAATTCTTGCTATCATTTGAAGAACGCTTGGCAGAAGAATTAACTTTTCCTTTATCTTTTGCATAAACAGCAGCTTCCACCTCATAGTGAATTTGCTTGTCGTTGCCAAGCATTTGTTTCATCAACGCTTCCTGATTTGAAAGCAAGTTTTCCAGATCAATGATAGAAGGTTGATTTACCCAACCTTGTATCGAAGAAATAAACGGCATAAACTCCTTTCGCAGTCCACGAATAAGATACCGACGCAACCGAGCATTACTAATAGGCTCCGTCTTGTCCAATTCTGTAATTTCTGAACACAAAGTCTTAACTTTCAGAAAATATTCTGAAACTGACAAGTTACCTTGAATAGTTCCGGCAAGTTCATTCTCCAAATACTGCAACCTTGTCGTGTTCTTTTGAGCAAACAATCTTTCAAGTGTTTCCCACACTTGCTTTGGAGAATTCACATCACGAACATGCTCAATATACTCCTTGCCAATAGAAGTTCGCAAAGCAAATAAAGCTTTGCCACATTTGACCTTCCACTTCCTCCGTGCCTCAACATTTTCCAAAGTATCTCTTGGAATTTCAGTATCATCACCGGAAACAAGATCCCACAAATCTTGTCCTTGTAGAAAAGCTTCCATACATAGCTTCCAATAGCTATAATTATCACTGGTAAGCTTGTCCACACAAATATTGTTTCCACCATTCATTTTCACTGAGTATAAGACTCAAACACGAAATAAAGAACCTGGAAGCTCTGATACCATGTAAACAAAAAGAACAAATAGTGGAAACAAGATAGAAATTGCAAGAAAGGAAGTGAATCAAATTGAGTTGTGATGCATTGAAATGAAAAACTTACACGAATTTATAGGAAAGTAAAATGGACACCCACTAACCCACTAACCTTGAAAATCTCTTCAATTAAGCCACTATCCTAAATAAATGCCACTAGCCATTACTTTCTACACAAGTAAATTAGCTAAATCAAACTACTTGCCTACCAAGTTTGCACTAATTTTTAACACAAATGACATTTATACTGTAAAGATCCACACAAGCTTGTTAGCATGACAAAACTAGAAGAAGAGAAATTTCATTGTCAGTATTTATCAGTTTCAGAACTAAAGCTTTTACCCATGATTTTTGAACCAAAGCTTTTATTCATGCTCCCCTTTCCGCTTTACAGAGCTTCTTGATAAAGGCCATTGACTTCGTTGTCAAACCCCTGTGAAACCTTCTGTGAGCATGGGCAGTAAAGTGCTTGATGAGCTCATCAGCAGACATGTCAAGCAAAACATCGATATCGACGCAACGAAAGTTGAACTTCTTGAAGTTTCTCTTCTTTGGTTGTCCTTCCAATGCAACATCAGCTTCCACATCCATTTGAAAAAGAGTGAGGCAACGCCATCAAAGAAACTAGAAGAGAGGAACGATGAATTGCAAGAGTTGAAAACTTAGCATGGTTTAGATTTTTGAATCTCTGGGATGAGAAAGTAGACCTAATCGGCGTGAGGATGCTTCAGAATCTTTAAGGGTAAGGGGAAACTAAGAGTTAAAGGATCCAAGGGAACTTTAAGCGGAAACTTAAAAAGAAAAAGAAAAACCACCGCACGTGTTTTTTTGGATATCTTTTAATAACATTTTCTATAAAATACTATAGAAAGGATAATTTGTTGTCGTGACACCACCCTTCCCCGTTCTTCTTCTTCAATACTGAGTTTTTCTATCTGCTGGTGGATAGTCTCGGGACTACACTCTTTTTCTGCTCTTTCTGCTCTTTCTGCTCTTGCTTATTCTCCTTTGGTATTCCTTCTTGTTGATCACCTACAGATCCCATACCACAAACTTGCCATTGCCCTTCTTGGTCCATAGTTTTTATCTTCTTAGAGAGAGGAACTAGGACCCTCGCTTGTCTTGTGAAAAAATTAGCTGTTAATCGTGTTTAAGGAGACCTTTAATTATAAACTTTTGATTTTGTCTGCAACAAATCCATGAATTTTAAAAAATGTCAATTAGGTCAAGGGTCTATTAGACACAAAATTAAATGTTCAAGGATATATATTGGACACAAATTGAAAGTTTAAAAACCCTGGTAGACATCTTTGTAAGTTCAGGGACTTACTGAATACAAAATTGAAGTTCAAAGACTTGTTAGACACTGCTTAAAGTTCAAGGACCAAATAAACAGAAACTTAAAAGTTTAAACTTGTAATTATATATTCATATATTAAAAAGATCCCCACAAGTAACACATATTTTAATTTTAATGATTTTCATAACTTTTCTCATTTTTTTTTAATGTTATATAAAATTTAAACCTCTATATTTCATCGAATATGAATATTTAATTAAATATTTGATAAAAAGTGCGACATAGTTTTTTCTTTTAGAACAATAGATTTGGGAGAATAAGGATACGAACCTCTGACCTCAAAGGAAGTAGTATATGCAATTACCACCGAGCTATTCTTGGATGATCAAGTTAAAGTTTAAAATTATATAGACACGTGTGTGTATGCATAATAAAGTTTAAAAGTTTAGGATTTAGTGGTGATTTAACATTAGTATAGAGTTTGTTTGGTTTAACTTTGTTTAATTTTGTAAAAAAAATCATTTTGAAAATAATTGTAGTATTTGACAACCACTAAAAAAGACTTATTAAAAAATGAGATTGAGAAATAAACTATTTTGAGGGAAAACTTGAAAACAATTTTTTTAAAAAAAAAAATTAAGTATATACTAATTTGTGTATAAAAATATTTACGAGAAAATTAAATGTAACCAAACGTATGGGTATTTAAATTCTAAATAGTTTTTATACAAATTTTTTTTTTTAAATGTATTCTTGAAAAAAAAATTAAACTAAAAATATTTCAAAAGTACCCTAAGTCTATAACTTTAAAGTTTTAACTCATCCGAGAATATATGTGTGTGAGATAGTTTGACTTAATTCTTTTATAGATCAACATGCAGGAGGCGAAATTCAACCATAAATACATCGTAGGTGTCTAATCCATTAAGGTACACTTTGGATAGACCAATTAGTTTTGGCTTGTGCTTAATTTTAGGGTTAATTGGGAAAAAAATACAATTTAAAAAAATTTTGGCTTCAACCCACGGATTCCACTTTTTAGGTTTTTTTTTTTTTTTAATATTTCATATTTCATTTTCAGTTTTTCAGTTTTTTTTTTTTTTTAATTTCATTCTTTGTTTTTTAAATACGTGGCTTAATTCCTAATTTTTCTTTTTTTTTTAACAATTTTGAAAATTAATTTATTATTTTAATATTTTATTTAATTTTTTATGTTTTTATTCTATAAATCAAATTATTTGAATATTATAATCGATAACATAATTATAATTGAAAAATTATTCTTCTAAATTTACAACATTATTGATACATTTTCAAGCACTCATATTTCGATTCATAATTTTTACCAACTATTTTTTAAAAGAAATTACACTAATAAAAATTGATACATAGAAAAAAAAAATTAAAAAAAACCTTGAATTTTTTTCTTCGTAGATTTAAAAAAAATGAAGAAATGAAAGTGTTTTTATTCTTAGATTTTTTTTTTTAAAAAAAAAATCTATTTTTATTCTTATTTACCCCAATTTTTATTGTCTTCCTAATTTTTTATGTATCAATTTTTGTTAGTCTACTTTTTTTAAAAATTAGTTGGTATAAATTATGAATTGAAATGTGAAGTGATTGAAGATGTATCAATAATGTTGTAAATTTAGAAGGATAATTTTTCAATTATAATTATGCTATTGGCTATAATATCCCAATAATTTGATTTATAGATTAAAAACATAAAAAAGAAACAAAAACAAAATATTAAAATAAAAAAATTAATTTTCAAAATCTGTAAAAAAAAAAAAAAAAAAAAGGAAAACGAAGGAATGAAGCCACGAAGTTTAAAAAAAACTGAAAATGAAAAAAAAAAATTAAAAAAAAAAACCTAAAAAGTGGAATCCGTGGGTTGAAGCCACGGATTCAAGGGCTGACTCAACCTATGAATCCGTGGCTTCAACCCACGGATTCCAATAATGACAAAAAAAAACTGCTTGCTTTTTCCAATTTTTTTCGAAAGGCCTTGTTTTTGCAAATTTTTTTTTAAATTGTATTTTTTTTTCCAATTAACCCTTAATTTTACAAAGCTACGTAGTGGCCTTTTTAATTTAGGCCATCAATATATATATGCCATTCTTTCTTGTATATTTTCGCATCAATTATTCCTCCATCAACTCAAAAGGAAAAAAGAAAAATATTTCTCCTTCCTCCAAAGTAACTATAAAACTCTTCATTACATAATCTCTTCCCTCACCATTATTATTTCTCACACAGAGAGAAAGAGAAAGAGAAAGAGAAAGAGAAAGCTACTTGTTGATTATCGTAGCAAAAATGGTTGGATTTGTCTATTCATCACCTCACTACAATGGAGATCCAAAGGCAATAGAAAACATCAAGGTAATTACAAATCTCTGCCATCTAAAACCTTCTTTATATTCTTCTCAATATCCTTACATTATTATCAATTCATTTTGCACAGAACCAAAAGACCATAATTTATCCAAAAGGCTTAACCATTACATGGGGCAACGACAACCGCTATTGGCGCTTGCCTCCTCCATCCCGCAACCCGTAAATCCTTCCACTCCTTTCTTTCTGATCAGCGTGTCAATATTTTTTTTCATCTAAGACTTGTATTTTGTAGGGAGAATGAGTCGAGTGCAGCTGCAGAGCTGCTGCAAGTGTCGTGGCTAGAGGTGACGTGTTCGACCGACAACGTCGAGGCCGGAAAAAGCTACAGAGTGGGGTTCAACCTGTCCATGGCGGCAGCAGCTTTTGGATGGAAAGGGTGTGAAGTTTACATAATGGCCAAGATCGGAAAGGCAGGGAAATTCGTGTACGAAAAGGTGTGCCTTGACAATAAATGCTGTGATCAGAAGAAGTTCGATGTGCCTGAGGAGGATCTTGTTATCACCGTGAAAGCTCCGGCGAGTTCACCAGAAGACAATCGTCTCTACTTTGGAATGTATGAGGTTTGGAGCGGGAGGTGGAAGGGAGGACTCAAGATCCACCATGGATTTGTTGACAAGGTGGGGAACTAGGGCTCAGCCAAATTGATGAAAACAATCTATTCAATATAACCAACACTTTTTTTTCTTTTACAACATATGAGTTGGGGAGTTTCAAACTTGGAGATACCAATTCGACTATGGCATAACTAACACTCTTTGTATATGTATATATGTAGGGTGGAAAAGTCGAACCATGGACTCTTTGTATATGTCTTATAATCTTGAATTGACAATCCTGTAGAGAGAAAAAATGAATTGGCTAGGATATTATAATAAAATATTGAATATAAACCATTACGAGAAGGAAAAAAATTTAGCTGCCAACAAGAGCCTAGCTCAACTGGCATAAAGTTATATCGATGACCACGAGATATATGGTTCGAATCCCCTAAATATGTTTTTGGGATTATTGTAACCTAATCTATGAGGAAAGCACATTGATAAAAGATGTTTTTATTTTTTATTTTTTATTTTTTTTATGCAAACAAGAACATAGCTCAACTAGCATAAAATTATACTGATAACCACGAGATCTGTGATTCAAATCTCCCCACCCCATATTGTCAAAAAAAAAAAAAAAAAAAAAAACTGAAGATGTTTTTATCCATATCGAGAGTACTTTTAAATAGTCAAAATGATCTTTTTATATAGAATATTATTTATGTTGACTAGATACCAAAAAAGAAAGAGTAAAAAAACATTAAAGAATAGTCAAAAGATGCTTTCTCTAAGTATTTTTAGTTTAAATACTTTATTTTTAATATCAACGTTATTTACGTTTGAAGAGAACAATGATGAAATATTCAAACAAAGTTAAATTCCCTTTTCCATAGAGGTTTTTTTTTAAAAAAAAAGATATTTCATTTAGAGAAATTTTGGTAGATAGACCGTTTTGGAGACATATTTTCACATATGTCCAAAATTTTCAATATTTACAATATTAGATTTTCAGATATATTTTCTTATCTTTATACCCTTGTTCTTATCCTTTATTCTCAAATAATATTAAAAATGATAATAATATATTCTATAAATAGCCAACCGAATATGCTTCATTATAGGAAGGTTAGTTTTCACCAAATCCCCTAAATTAAAGAATGTTTCACATAATCGTGGTTTACTCTCCTCCATCCTCCGTCTCTCCTTCGTTTTGGTTTTTATTTTTGGCCTCTTCCTATTTATTTTCTTCTTTTTCCGACAACATTTTCTCTCACTTTCTGTTGCCCATCGTCGGCGGTTTTCATATTTTTTTCCTCGGTTTCTGTGGTTTCGGACTGCATACAACAGTTTTTACGTGTTCAGTTTTTCTGTATGTTTTCGGCAATATGTGTTCAGTTTTTACGTTTCGTTTTCCAGTCGTTTGAACATGGTTACGTTTTCAGTTTTTATATTTTATATATTCTAAGAGACATATCGTTTTAGTCAATGTAAGTTTCGTATACAGTACACATTATAAACACGTTTTTATATGGCTACGTTTTAAGTTTTTATATTTTATATATTAAGAGGGATATATCGTTTTAGTCTAGGTAAGTTTCGTATATATTTTGTACACATTATAAACATTTTTTTATGGCTACATTTTCAATTTTAATATTTAATATATTCCAAGGAATATCTCATCTAAGTCAATATAATAATTAAAAAAAAAAAGTAAATAAGGAAAAGTTTCCTTCCAAATATGATTTTCAAAGATGGATTTTGTTTTTTTTTTAATTCTCTCTCTCCTCATAACCGCACCTCAAAAAAAGAAACTCTATAACTTTTACCCAAAAAGAAAGAAATCGTGTGTGATGATTTTTTATTTTTTTAAATACTTCCTCACCTCTCATAACCGCACCTAAAAAAAGGGGAAAACATATCTCCTAATCGTGCAAATCACAACGCATATATGAACGAGATTATTTTCTATATAAAATATACAATAATTATATAGTACAGGGTTTATATATATATATATATATATATATATATATATATGAACTGGTATATATATGTACCGGCCGTTATACAGTATATTTCTATCATTATTAACTATCCCTAAATATATATATAATATATTTAGAAATTATATAAATTGTAGAACTATCACTCAATTGATTGTAGAATGTAATAAATCTCCAAATAATAAATATATATCATGCATTATAATATATAATCAATATACATAATCTATTATATATTATATATTCATCATTGTGTATTCAATTCAAAAGTAAAACGTGAAAATAATAAATATATACCATATTGTATCATAAATATATACTTATAATTATATTATATAAACCTTATTATTTTTTTTATAGGTAATAAATCGTGGGTTTTTTTCGTAGATTATCACGCCAAAAATCATGGATTTTTTCTCCCGATTGCACGCCCTTTCCTTTTCCGTTCACTCTCTCTCTCACCCACGGTCTGAAAAATGCAATTTGAAAGAAAACAGTTTGTTTCCTTTTTTGGTTTTATTTTATTTATTTATTTATTTTAAATAGTCAGTAGTGTATATGAGGATTGAATCGTAAAAGGAGCATGATTTTTATGAAAAAAATTGGAGCCATTATGGTAGAAGCCTGCAAAATACTCACCTCTAAAAACATAATGGTAGAAGCCTTCCAACGATCGATGCCGAAAATCTGGGGCCTTCAAGGAAGAGTCCAACTGAAGAAGACTGGGAAGAACATATATGTGTGTAAATTCAGGAACAAGAGGGACAAGAACAGGATTGTAGATGGAGGACCTTGGATATATGATAATGCCATTTTAGTATTTGATGACCCAAAAGGAAATAAAGATATAAAATCGCTGGAATTCAGGTATGTTAAATTTTGGTTCCATTTTCACAACTTACCCGTGGTTTGTTTCAACAGGAAATACGCCACAGCATTGGGCAACTCGGTAGGTACCTTTGTCAAAATGGAAGAGGAGGAAAACGAACGAGTATGGGGAGAAACTTTGAGAGTGAAAGTAGAAATTGATGTCAACAAACCGATTAAAAGAGGAACAAACATCAAGGTAGGCTCAATGGCTGAAGAAAAGTGGATACCGATTACCATAGAGAAACTACCAGATTTTTGTTATCAATGTGGAAGATTGGGTCACGTGATGAAGGATTGCGAAGAGGATGAAAACAGTGATTCCGAGTCTGATGAATGCCAATATGGGTCGTGGATGCGGGAAAATTTCGTATTCAGGAATGAAACCAAAAAGAAAGATGAAAAGCAAGCAGAGGAGCAAGAGAGGAACATGGGTGATAGCACAAAAGATGTAGGAAATCAGATCCATAACTCCGACAGGAGGTTGCCGGAAAACCACCGGAGAAGAGAGTCGGAAGAGGAGGAAGAAACCGGCCACGTCAAAGCAGAAATTATTAAAAAATTATCTCTGACCGAGAACTCTGAAAATAGAGCCGTTACACCTGAACATTCGAAAAAGGAACAAACAAAAGGGGAAAGTATGACAAGACAACCCAAGGGGGATGAAAGAGTTAGCGGTGTACAAAGTAGTGAAAGGTTAATAGAAGAGGGGCCCACAATAAATAGGGATCAACAGCTGGAAGCCAAAGCAGAAGTACAAGGGCCAAAAAATCCAATGGATAAAAGCCATGACCAGCCAAGTAAAGCCAAAAAAAGCAACCAGGACTCAGAAAAAGGAAAAGGTAAATTGAGCCCAAATATCACCCAAACGAAAAAATGGAAAAGACTGGCACGTATTGACCCAATGCAACAAGATATGGAAAACAGAGGCGATGAACAACAGGGAACGAAACGGAAACTGGAGAGAGATGAGTCTGAGGAGGAAAGCAAAAGGAAAAAAACAACTTACTTTGATATTATCGAAGGGATATCGGCGGAGGCTGTGGAACAGCCCCGCCAGACGCCATGAAAACACTATGCTGGAACGTTCGAGGTTTGGGGAATCCTCGAACGTTTCGTGCTCTTCGCCATGTGGTGTAAGACCCACTTTTGGTCACCTAACATTTGGATATACATATGATATATATTAGTCATTTGATTTTGAAATATTTAATGGTGGAGAAGGCTTGAAGTGAAATAGAAATAAAAAAGAATTTTAAATGGTGGAATACAACTTGGTGAAGAAAATAATTTAAAAAAAAAAAAAAAAGAGAGATTCATATTACTTTGCAAATTTTTGAGAAATGGTTATTTAAGGCAAAAATGGGAAAGGAAAGCAAGCTTCTATTGAAAGCTTTGTAAAAAAAAAAAAAAAAAAAAAAAAAAAAAAAAAAAAAAGGTGGCTTTACATAAACCACACAAAATGAAAAAAAAAAAAAAAATGGGGAAAATGGAATGGAAGAGAGAGAAAGAGGAAAGGAAGAGAAATAGAAGGGAGAAAAGAGAGAGAAGGGAAAAGTTGCCGGAATCTCGCCGGAAGCTCGTCGGAATCTCGCCGGAAATGGATTAAAGAAGCTCTTAAGCAAGGAGTCAACTTTGTAAGTTATTTTTCTCTTGAGAATAGCTTGGAAAAATGGAAAACCTAGATTATAGTTCATGGGTTCTTCTCCTTATACTAAAAAAATCTTATGGGTTCTTTCTATGGTTCAAGAAAATTCATAGGTCTTTATGGGTATTCTTTGTTTGGGGTTGATTCATGCAAAAGAAAGAAAAGGAACTAGAAAACTTAAATTTGTTGGTGAGAATGTAAAATAAAGAAATGGAAAAATAGGACAAACTAAGGAATTGGAATTGGTGACACAAATTGGTTGTTCTTGTTCCTTTAAATTGCAATTAACAATAGGGAAAGTATGTCTTTGTGGAAATAAAGAGAATTGGTCTTTGTGGATTTTTTTTTACATCCTCTTCCAATTACATGAATGAAGTTGTTTACCTTAACAATTTTGATTTATTTATGTTGATGTGGGGAAAACTCTAAAGAATGGAAGTGTTAGAATGAAAGGATGAAAAGGGGAAAAAAAGAGCAATAATTGGGAAAAGGAAATGAAGAAGAAGATGAATAGTAAAGAATTGGAAAAGTTAGAATATTTTATTGTTAAAAAGTACAATGGGGGTACATAAGAGTTAAGGAGAGGAGAGAAAATCCCATTGGATATTGAATTTGGCTTGAGTCTTTGGAATTAATGGGTATGACGTTTTAAAAGTGTAATTAAGAAACTACTCATATTATGTCCAAATTAATTCCAGGACAAGTAGAGATCGGGTTGACTAATTACGAGATGGAAGCCTCACCAATACTGTTTGTGAGTGGTTACTTTACTCAATTTTCTACTATTTTACCCATTAGTGAAATTGGAAATGAATAGTAATTAGTGTTCCTATGAAAAATTTGGATACTTGACAATTATGGAGATTTCAAAGGCTTTATGTTTATTCCATGAGTTCATTTACTATTTATAGTAATGAATTGAAATGGTGAGACATGACATATGTTTTTCAATTGAAAATGTAATTTAGTTACGCACGATTTTAACTATATCGATTTACCTTGTTATTATTTGAGTATCAAAGGAGAATTTCTAGATATCTCTCGATTTTAGCCAAATGGTAGAAGTTCAAATTGTTTGAGATAAATTCAAATATTGGGAGTTTTAAAGGTGACTTCACGATGTTGGTTGAGTACATGGGTTTTTGAATTTATGTAAGCCAAACCTTGCATATGGTAAATTCAATTATACAAAAATGATCATTGGGTTATGTTTTTTTAGTCATGATAACTTGATTTGAAATGTTATGGCTTTTGCGTGGTTTGTGAACTTAGTTTACGAGATACAAATGTTTTTCAACCCACTGGATGATGTACCCACAGTGATTTCCCGATACACTTACGTGAATGTGTTTCCGTAGTGTAGTTATGATATATGAGGTCTTTGGGACCCACTTCGGCACACACATAGGCTTTGGGCTGTGTGTCGGGGTGTTTTGCCCTTTTGGGGACTATTCTGCGCGCGTATGATTAGTTGCTCTGCTATGTACCTTGAGATTACTCGGTACATAGTATGACCAGGATTTGCTCTGCTATGTACCTTGAGAGTACTCGGTACATAGTATGACCAGGATTTGCTCTGCTATGTACCTTGAGATTACTCGGTACATAGTATGACCAGGAGTTGCTCTGCTATGCATGAGGATTCGACCTATGCATAGTATGACTAGTTTTGCTCTGCTATCCGTATTGAGACTACTCTACGCTAGTATGACCAGTTTTCGGGTACATGTTTAGTGATGGATTTCCTAGCCACGCAAATATTTGTTAAAGTTTTCGTTTAAAAGATTCTCATGGTATAAAATACTTTAACTTTGTGTACTTGCAATAGATGTTACAAGTGTTTTCACGGTTTCTTTCAAAAGCTTATTCTAAATTCTTGTTAATTACCTTTTTATGATTGTTTATGTTATTAGTCTCCTTAAAATTATTTTCTTATAAACTTCTACCACTCATTGGGCTTTTTTTTGCTCACTCTTTTCCTAAATTTTTTTACCAGGTAGCATTTGAGTTTCCAACGAGCCTATCGAGGTCAAGATCTGCCACTAGTCTCATTTAGATTATACATCATTTTGCATGTAAATATAATGTTGATGCTTTGTTTTTACAACTAGAGTGGCTAGCATCATTTTGAAAGTTGTACCATTTAAATTCATATTGTGTTTTTAATTAAGGACTTATGTTTCCCATTGTGGCCTTGGTTTGTGGTTGTGTTGTGGTTATGGGTTTCTGAACTGATTTTTGATTATGAAGTATTGGTAGTAGTGTTGGATTTTAAATAAATCATTTGGGAGTGCATTTGCAATTACAGGTGTGTTTTATCCAAATTTTAGGGGAAACTCTGCTGAAATTTTTATGTTTTATTTAGTAAAGTTCTGCTAGCCACCTCATGGTTTTTAAAGAAAAATGAATTTTGTTTTACTAAGTTTGACAATGGGTTTCATAGTTTAGTTGAGATCCATTGTCTGCACGCCACGTCCTAGGTTCGATAAGGTAAATCTGGGGCGGGGTGTAACATGTGGTGGAAAGAGAGAAACCCCAAATTGTATTTATTATGGAAACAAAATGTGATGGTGTTAAAGGTGAGCAAGTTAAGAAAAGGCTTAGTTTTGATCATGGTTGGTGTGTGCCGAGCGTTGGGAGCAGTGGGGGATTAATGCTCCTTTGGAATTCTGATATTGAGGTTAGTATTAAATCTTGGTCGGAAGGGCATATCTATTCGACCTTTTCTTTTGAGGGTTGGATTGGTAGATTTACTGGTTTTTATGGGAATCCGGAGGTTGCCAAAAGGAAAGATTCTTGGAGCTTGTTAGAGCGGTTAGTGGAGAAGGTAGATATCCCCTGGCTAGTGGGGGGGGGGACTTCAATGAAATCCTCTCGGTGGATGAAAAAAAAGGTGGTGGTTTGAGGAACCAAAACCAAATGAAAGGGTTCCAAGATGTGATCAATATCTGTAGGCTTATGGATGCCGGGTACAGGGGGATAAATTCACTTGGCGCAGAGGCAGATAGAGGAAGAAGCAGATTAAAGAGAGGTTGGATAGGTTCTTTATTAACCATATTATAGCCCAAAAAGCTCAAAGCATTAAAGTTCAGCACCTTAATTTCTTCCACTCGGATCATAGGCCCATAGTCGCCAACATTGTCATTTCTTCGGCTAAGCATTCCAGTAGAAACAAAGGTAAAATTCTGCACTTCGAGGAAGGATGGCTGAAATTTAAGTATGCAAAGAAAATTGTGCAAGATAGCTGGAGTGGCTGGGAAGGCAGAAGATCAAAACAGATCAACCATAAACTCAAAGTGAGTATTAAAAATCTGCATCAATGGAGTAAAGAAAGGTTTAAAGGCAATATAAAATCAGCTATTAGGAAAAAAGAAGAGGAAATCCAAAAGCTTGAGGCCGAGAGTCATATGATGGATGAACAGGACCTTGATAGAGCTGAGATGGAATTGAATTCGCTCCTTGAAGAAGAGGAGTACTACTGGAGAAGCAGATCAAGAGAAGTGTGGCTTAAGAGCGGGGACAAAAACACTGAATGGTTCCACACTAAAGCCTCTCAAAGGAGAAAGCGGAATAGGATTGAGGGCATCTTTGATTCTAACGGCAACTGGAGGGAGGAGGAAGAGGATATTGCTAGCATGGCAACCGAATATTTCAAAGATATTTTTAAGTCTTCCATGCCGAGTAGGGACCAGATCGCAAAGGTTGCAGAATATGTTAGAATGGAAATTTCAGATCAGCAAAGGAGAACTCTTGAGCAGCCATACAGTAAGCAAGAGGTGGAGGAGGCAACGAAAAATCTCCATCCTAGCAAGGCCCCAGGGATAGATGGAGTTCATGCTTCTTTTTTCCAAGCCTATTGGGATATTGTGGGAGAAGATACAGTCCGGGAATGCCTCCAAATTCTCAACAATGAAGCCGACATTGTTCCCTTTAATAAAACTCTGATTACCCTCATCCCAAAAGTCAAAGAGCCAAAGAGAATGCAAGAATTCAGACCAATCAGCTTATGCAACGTTACTTATAAGATAGTTGCCAAAGCCATTGCTAACAGGTTAAAAAAGGTTCTTGATACAATCATCTCGCCAACTCAATCGGCTTTTGTTCCAGGGAGACTCATTTCTGATAATGTTCTAGTCGGCTTTGAATGCATTCACGCGATCAATAATAGGAAGAAAGGAAAAGAGGGGCATGTTGCCATCAACCTCGATATGAGCAAAGCGTACGACAGAGTTGAATGGGAGTTTGTTAGAAATGTATTCACAAAAATGGGGTTCGGTGAGAGGTGGATCAAGAACATCATGAAGTGCGTGGAGTCCGTGACTTTCTCGGTCCTTATTAATGGAGTGCCGCATGAAGAGTTCAAGCCGGATCGTGGTATTCGTCAAGGGGATCCTTTATCCCCTTACATTTTCTTAATGTGTGCTGAAGGATTCTCTGGTCTTCTAAACAGGGAAGTAGAATCTCAAAACTTAAAAGGCTTTCAGATTAACAATTTTTGTCCACCCTTATCCCACCTTTCTTTCGCTGATGATAGCCTTGTTTTTTGCAGCTCTTCTAGGGAGGAATGCCAAACAATCAAGGACGTGTTCAAGGCCTATGAGTTTGCATCGAGTCAAGCCATAAATCTAGATTCATGGTGAGCAAGAATGTATCTCAAGAAGAGGCCAAAGTCCTTGGTGATATTCTTGGGATCAAACAAGCTAAGAATCTGGGGATTTATCTTGGAATGCCATCCCAATCAAACAAGAGCAAAATACAAATGTTCAGCAAGATAAAGGACAAGATAAGGAATATTCTCCAGGGATGGAGTGAGAAGCTTTTTTCTGCAGGCGGCAAGGAAATCCTTATTAAAGCTGTGATTCAGGCGATCCCCACCTATTCCATGAGTTGTTTTAAGCTCCCAAAAAGCTTATGTAAGGATATTAACAAAATGTGTGCCAGCTTTTGGTGGGGAGCGACAGGGGATAAGAAGAAGCTTCATTGGGCCAGATGGAAGGAGCTTTGTAAAAGCAAGGATGTTGGGGGCTAGGATTTAGGGATCTCCATCTTTTTAACCAAGCAATGTTGGCTAAACAAAGTTGGAGAATTTTGAGGTGCCCCGACAGCTTGCTCTATAAAGTCCTTAGAGGCAGATATTTTAGAGATGGAGATTTTCTTAACGCCCAGGTGGGATCGAACTCTTCCCAGACTTGGAAAAGTATCGTTTGGGGGCGTGAGCTTTTCAAAGAAGGCTATAGATGGAGAGTCGGTAACGGGCGACACATCTACATAAGCCAAGATCCTTGGCTTTTGAGGAAAGGAGCGAGAAAGCCACTGGTGGTCCCTGAGAATCTCAAGTGGGGAAGAGTGGAAGCTCTAATTCTAGATAATGGGGACTGGAATGTTCCTTTTATTAAAAACAATTTCATTCATGCTGATGTCAATGAAATTCTTGCCATTCCCCTGGGAGGGTTGAATAGAAAGGATGAGTTGGTTTGGGCTTTGGACTCCAAAGGAATCTTTACTGTCAAAAGCGCTTACCACCTAGCCTACCAACTAAATCAGACAAAAGAGGCTTCAGGTTCTAATGATGCTGGTCAAAAAGAAAGATGGAGGAAGCTCTGGAAATTGAACATCTCTCCAAGAACAAGAATAGGCGTCTGGAAAATTCTGAAAAATTTCATCCCTTCCAAATCTAATCTTATCAAAAGAGGAATGAACATTAATCCAATGTGTTATTTTTGCAGGGCAAAATTGGAGAATCCGGTGCACATGCTATGGCGATGCAAATCCATAAGGGATATTTGGATTTCTTATTTCCCTAATCTTAAAGATTCTTTGTTATCTTGCAGGGAAAATGAAGAGGCGGTGCTGGTTTGGGACAGACTTTCGGAAGGAATGTCTAAAGAGGAGAAAGAGAGAGCAACAATTATCATTTGGGCTATATGGAATTTTAGGAATAAAATCTCAGTGGGCAAAATTCATCCAAATTTCCAGAGTTTATCAAGGCAGATAAGGAGACAGATTGAAGATCATTTCAAGACTAAAGACCCGAACCTGATTGAGGCTATCTCAGAGAGCCAGACGAATCATAATGCGTGGTCCCCTCCCCCAAGCGATTTCGTGAAGATTAATGTTGATGCTTCATGGAACGAGAGTCTGATCCGGGGAGGTGTTGGGTGGATAGCTCGTGATTCGTTAGGATCTCCGTTGGTAGCTGGCTGCGCAAAATTACAGAGGAAATGACCAATTAGATACTTAGAAGCGCTTGCAATTCGGGAAGGTTTGAAGGCGTACCTGGCGTCGCCTCGAAAAATTTCTGGTCGGATTATCATTGAGTCTGATTCGCTTGAAGTGGTGAGGGCTCTAAATCAGGATGTTGAGGAGGAGTCGGAGACCAATTTTCTGCTCGAAGACATCGATCAGTTGGCTGTTGAGGCAAGGGTTTTTGCTTTCGTTAAATGCCCACAGGCATCAAACACAGTCGCGCATTCCCTCGCGCGTGTGGCGGCTGGATTTCGGCCAGAGTTCTCTCCGTCTACCGTTGTCGTCGACGGGTGTAATTCTTTTGGGCACTCTTCATCTTCTACGCTGGAAGTTTGTTCTTTTTTTGAGGAAGGGGAAATCCCTTTTTGGCTATCCCTTTTAATTAGGGAAGAGTTAGTTGTAACAAACCCTCCTTAGTTTTTAATGCAATTCCTTTTTCAAAAAAAAAAAAAAAAAAAAAAATCTCTCCTAATTGGAAGAGGCAAAAAACCGTGTATCAGACCCACCCACAACCTCGTGAGCAATGGCCCTTCGCGCCAGAAAGTGCGCTTCTAAATTGGAATCTCGTCGGCTGAAGCAGTACGCCACCTCGTCGAAGAGCTCCGTCGTAGCCTCTACGTCGATTGCCACGTTTGATTATTATTATATGCCAAGTTTTCAAATTCCGGGAAACTTTCAGTTACATTGAATGAAGTAGGTATTCCTCTATGAATATTTCGCAATATATATAGTTAATAAATATAATATTTTACTAAGTAGAGTCTAATTTTTATTTATTTTAGTTGAAGGAAAGTATCTTCTCGAGCAATAATAGAAAATTTTGCTCTTCATAATTATATATACATACATTATACAAAAGGAACCAAGACTAAAAATATAGTTGTTGTTAAAAATAAAATAAAAAGAGCTATAAAGAAACAGAAATTATGTCATTTAGGAAGTAATATTTCACAAATGTCAATTTTTAGAAAGAAAAAAAATGAGCTTAATTAGCTTGGCTTGAGCTTCTACTCTTTTTCTTTTACGATTTTATCCTCATTTAATATTATCTCTTCGTAGGTTAATTCTCCATTTTGAATTTATTCTTTCCTAATATTCATATTTTCATTTTGGAAAATTATTTCATACATTTATGATAAATTTAATTTTAAAAAATATATTGTTTTAATAATTACCTATAACCACTATGATTTTCAAAAATAGACAATTTTTTGTTTTAATATATTTACTTTCATATTGATATTCATATATAACTTCATATAATAGTCCAACATATATACTATGTTTATATCTACCATTTCATCTTTATTGAAATATGTATTTTACTTATTATGGATTTTGTCATATACACCTGATATATTTATTCATTTTTAATTATATACTCAATATACTTGTTTCTCACAACCATTATGTCATTGAAATATATATACTCGGTATATTTATGTTCTTCATGTATTATGTCATTTCCATATATATACTCGTATATATTTTTTTTTCAAAAAAAAATTGTATAAACAATATATATCTTATATTATTAAATATACCCCTACTTTAGAAAATATAAATATAGTATGAAACAACTCTATAAAAAACATCATATAAAATATAAGCATGTATATATTTTGATGCTCGAATGGCCTATTTATATAGTTAACTTAAAGATAAAGGTTGCTAAATTGAACTTCCAAAGGAATCAGCCTCTAGACTTGAGGCTTGAGTCAAAAAAGGAAATAAAGGAGTCATTCCCCCAAAATTAAAAAAAAATAATATTAAAAAATAAACTATGTTAATAAAAGGAATTAATTATATTATGATTTTTATTTAAAAAAGAAAAATACATTATATTTTTTATCCCATTATTTTTTTTTTACTGATTAACTTTATATATAAATACACACACTACTTTTCCTATCTATTTTAATTATAGAGAAAATTAGTTTACCCTTAAATTGTTATCCAACTTTATTTTAAACCTAAACCCTAAATTTAGACAAGTGTCACAATTTTTAACTTGGAAATTGTGACGAGTAGCTAGGTGATAAAGTCAAAACAAAAATAATTAAAAATTAAGGCCCCGTTTGATAACCATTTAATTTTTTGTTTTTGATTTTTGAAAATTATGCTTGTTTTCTCCTAAATTCCCTATCATCATTTTCATCCTAGTTAATGTTGCATTTGAATTTCTAGCCAAATTTTAAAAACAAAAACAAGATTTTGAAAACTACTTTTTTTTGTTTCCAAAATTAGACTTGGTTTTTGAAAACAAGGTAGAAGATTATACTAAAACCAAGAAACTTAAAGTGGAAGTATGTGTACATAAGCTTAATTTTTAAAAACCAAAAACCAAAAATCAAATGGTTATCAAACGGGGCCTAAAGTTTAACATTTATGCCTATCGGATTTGTAGGGGATGAGAGTGAATATTTTTCTTTTTTTTTTTTTTATACTCCGAGTATATACAAATATTCACAGACAACCCTTCCCAAGTGCAAAAATATTTTAATAAAAAAATCCTCATCAATCTCCAATCAAATTTGATGCACCTCCCAAGTTGGATTTCCAATTAGTTGTCAAATCTATTAATTTTTATTTGTTTTATCGTAATTTAGGATGTGTAGAGACAGATGAACAACCTTCAAGATGAAAGAAACCTGAAGAAAACCTTGTTTAGTTAAATTAAAGGGAAAAAAGTGCAGAAAGCGACAAGAAGGAAAGAAATCTAATGCATTCAATTTTGGAAAGAAAAAAAAAAAACAGTAGGTGCATGTATATACCTTGCGAATGAGATAACAATTGTGACAAAACATTGATCATTTGATCCAATTTGGAGCATTCAACCGCGTAAAAGGTCAAAAGACGAAGGTGAAGTTGAATATTAAAGAGAATCAACGCGCACACGACCAAGTTTTAAACCAAATGAGTTTTCTTTTATCCTTAAAAAAATAAATAATTTTTTTTGGAAAGATTGAGGCTTTAGTTACTTTATTAAATGGTGGTAGGTTAATGATTCAACTTACTTGACAACTCCCCCTTAGTGAATGCAATAGGCAGCTTAATTAATTTCAAATCTTTTAATGCCAATGATAATTATACACTCACGAGTTAGGGTTACTCAAATACTCAAATTTAAACTTACCTTTGTGTAGTTAATAAGCTTATATTTTATAGGTGTAATTACAAATATATATGTATGTCTATTGGAAGTCCTCTAGGGCATCATTTTTTATTAGTGTGCAAGCTAGGGTTTAACAACCATGAAAAAAACAAAAAGAGAAGTTTTTTTTGTAAAATAATAAGTCAAAGAGGGAGAGGAGGTGATTTCACGCCTGCCTCCCAATTCAAGCGACAAGTGGGTTTTTTTTTTAAAAAAAAAAAAAGAAAGAAAAAGGGAAAAAATCACAAAATTTCCCCTCCCTCACGTATCCCTCTCACTCTCTATCTCTCTCTATTTTCTCCATCTTGCAACTCTCTCAGACTCCCGCCGCCGTTAAACCACCACTGCAACGTCGTTGTCGGTTCATAGCTCGCTTCCGCCGGAGATCGAGCCCAACCCTAGCCGTGAGCCACCGTCGCCGATCTTTTCCCCTCTCTCGGAACGCGGCTGGCTCCTTCCTCACGTCGCCATCGTCCCTCTGGCCAGAACCAGTGCAGCCCCGATTCCGACCTGCACGTTCAGCTGCGTCGCTGTAGTTCGTCTCTCGCAATCGATCATGAAGGGTAGCAGTCCGTAGTCGCATTTGGCTGCCGTTTGGTTAAGCTTCAGTGAATTCCAGGTTTGATTCGAGTTTCTTTTTCAACAAATATCTTAGGGATAGAATAACCTATAGATTTCCCAATTCGATTTCAGGTTTGATAGCACGTTTCGACCATTCAAATTTGAGTACCTGACCATTTAAGTTGCTACTAGCTTAGGGGTTCATCAATTTTTGAGTTGCCCACTCGGTATTAGCCTCGACCTTACGAAATTTTGCTTGTTTTTTAAAGTACTGTCCAGCAAACTTTTGAGTCGTTGCTATTGGATTTTGTATGTAAGATTCCTCTAATTTGTAAGTGAAGTCTTTGGAGTCTTAAAGAATGAGTTGATGGGTTAAATTTTTCGGACTCAATTGGGTAAGTGAGCCATTTAGCCTAAAGTTTTATTTGTTGAATTAAGAATTGACTATCTGAAAGGTTATGGTAATAGGTTGGGCAGATGATCGATTTAAAAAGGATAAGGCAATTTGGTTCTTTAACCCATAAGTCACGTAAGTGACTCCCTATCAGCCTGTTGGAAATTTACTGTTTGAATGTAAAATTGTTGTTTGTCATGATAATTGCAAAATCATTGGGTGCTAATCTGTTTTGATGGTGGAGCATGTATTGGAATGTTATTATGTAAAATTTACTATGTTATATTCTTGTATATGTTAGTGATAAACATGCAAATTAGGAATTTGATATTTTGTTATGATAAAGTTATTGGAATGAAATGAAAATATGTTATGTGACATCATTATGATAAGGGACCTCACGTATGTTCTTAAAAGTTTTGCCATTGAAAAGCTTGGTGGTATGGCCAAGAGTTTTATTTAAACTTGGTGATATGGTCAAGATGTGGTTTTTAATACTTTTCTTAAAACTTGGCAATATGGTCAAGGAAATGATTTTAGTACTTGTTTTCAAAACTTGGCGATACCACCATGATGATAGGTGGTGATATGGTCACAATAAAGTTTTAGTGCCGATAAGGTCACAATACAGTTTCGTGGCGATAGGGTCACGTTTGGCGTTATGGCCAAGAAATAAAAAGTTATTATAAAGTAAAGTTTAGGTCCTCTTATAAATATTTGTGCAAGCACCAACCCTAGTAGAGGGGTTACTTACTAAGTATTTTTAATACTCATTCTTTGTTTATTTTAATTTTTTTTAGGCAAGGGTAAGAATGCGTTATAGGCGACTAATCAAGAGCACTTGCTGGTGGCGCTATGGTGGACGATGTCAACATATTTTTACTTCCGCATATTAGTTTTCTTTAATTGAATTTTTATGTAATTATTCGTAGATTTATTTATTTTGTTGCATTTTGAGGCTTCTAAATATTTTTATGTTTTACAAAGTTTTCTTGGGATCCCAAATAACGTTTACTGAAATTATTTGTCCATTTTGCGCATTTTTTTTTTTTGTCGCCTATAAAGTGCTAACCTCATAGTTCTTTGAGTCATTCAAGTCCATAGCATGCATGTAGTAACGTCCCTAGTTAGTCTATAAATTCTAAAAAGTCGGGGCGTTACATAGGGTTACTGATTTCATGTTAAATATATAATGTGGGTATTTATATTCATATACTTATATTCAAATTCACATTTATATAGTTATAGGTGTAATTATGAATATATACGCAAGAAGTTATCTAGGACATCATTTTTATTAGAATGTGGATTAGGTTACTGATTTCATTTTCAATGAAGGTGTATACACCCATATACTCATATTTAAATTCATTTTTATCTATAAGCACACTAGAAATTAATTATCTAAGACAATCGCTTTTATAAGTGTGTGTTCATTTGAAACTACCACTTGATCTCAAAAACTGTTTTCACAAGTCTCAGGAAATTTTTTTAAAAAAATTAGACCGAAAGGATGAGTTTGAAAATAATTGGAAAAATAAGGCTTCGCTGCCAGCTTTTTTTTTTTTTTCAATTTTTTTTTAATGATTATGCCTTTTTTCCTTTCAAAATTTCAGTTTTCATTCTTTTTCAAATTTTGAACCCAATGATTATGATCGATTTTTTTTTTTTTTTTAATTTTAAAGTTGAAACAAAATCTTTTTTTTTTTTTTTAGAGAAAACAACAAAATCCATTTCATGTTTTAAAGTTTCCTTATATTTTTTTCTATATATGTTTCAATTCTTTTCCCCTTTATTTTCTTACTTTTTCGTTATTATATCGTTGATAAATCAAACTCAATTTTTTCTATGTAAAATCTTTTTGAAATCTTTTCCATTATATCAAAATCTTTTTCAAACTGAATATAAAAAATGTTATTTTCCAACTACATTATCGAGATATATTATTTCTACTTAATACTCATTTTTTTTCCTCCTCAACATAAACGGTTTAAGAACTCATTTATTATTTTTTTAAAAAAAAACCTTATTCCATACTTAAAAATAATAACGTAATGAAAAAGATTTTGGTAATGAAAAAGATTTGAAAAAGATTTTACTTAGGAAAATTTGAATTTGATTTTATTGACGATATAATAACCAAAAAGTAAGAAAATAAAGAGGAAAAAATTCCAACATTTAGTTACTTTTCAAAATCACCATTAAGATATAGTTACATTTTCTTATAAATTATACATCTAGGAAAAAAAAAGAAGCAAACTTTAAAACATGAAATGAATTTTGTTCGGACTTTAAAATAAAATAAAAATAATCGTTGGGTTCAAAATTTGAAAAAAGAAATTGAAAACTAAAATTTAGAAAGAAAAAAAAAAAGGAAAAAGAAAACGTAATCATTAAAAAAATTGAGAAAAGAAAAAAAAAAAAAAAAAACAATTAAAGAAGAGTGAGAAGAAAGCGGCAGAAGGTCGCGTCTCTAGGTCTCTAATTTTTTAAAAAATTTTTTCTACCTTTCAAAAAAGCCCTATAATATTAGACTAGCAATTAATTTGAAATTGCTAGTGTAATTAGTGTAACTAATTAGTTATGTTAATTAATCTAACAAATCTGTTATTTGAATTAATCTAATGTATTTCTCTTCTTTAATGCATTGCCTTTTTTAGCCAATATTTTAGGGGAGTTAAAAGTGTAAATCTCTAACAGGGTATCCTCGTCCCAATGTAATTCTAAAAATTTTGTTAAAAACTGTATTTAGTCATTTTTCGGGTTGGACTATTTAAATTAATCATTTCTCTCGTTGGCCTTTCTCATTTTGGTATTAGAGCTCATAAAGTCCAAACGGGTGTTTGGTCAGAATGGTGAAAACCAAAGAGGTGTTGGATTTTGGCAAAATATTAGAAGAGAGTTTGTTCCACATCAGAAAGGTTCAAGGAAGTGATGGGCTCCAAGTACTATAAAAGGAGTCTATGGCTTTGGTTTCAAAGCATCACATTTCAAAATCACTTTAAGCTTGTATACTCTAGTAGTGTGAGTGGTATAAAGCTTTGAGAGAGTGTGTTCTTGTAATTGGGGTCGGGGAGAGAATTCTTTGTGATTGTAACAATTTTTCACATAGTGGATTTCTTTCTGTGAGCCGTGGTTTTTTCTCCACTTTGGAATTTCCACGTAAATTCTTGTGTTTCTTATTTTGTTGCTTTATTTCAATTTCTCTACTATTTTTCTCCTTATTCCTACGGTAGAATTGGGGGGTTTTCCCAACAAGAGGCACCATCTTGCCCCCATCTTGAGGGGACATGTTGAGGATCCCACTTTGAAAGATTAGGGGAGTCCATGTAATCTATTATGGTATTAGAGTCCATGAAACCCAAATGGGTATTCCGTAAAAAAAAATGATTAGCTCATGCATTGAAAAATTTTATTAATCATCCCTCTCATTTGATAAAAACTTACCACATCCAAGGTGGCAAATGAGTCATAAAAATATAAAACTATACTTACCACATCCAAGGTGGCAAAGGAGTCCTAAAAATATAAAACTATCATTACTTAGGCCCCGTTTGATAATCATTTGGTTTTTGGTTTTTGGTTTTTGAAAATTAGACTTTTTTTTCTCTCAATTTTCCTACCATGGTTTTCATCTTTGTCAAAGACACATGTGAATTCCTAGTCAAATTCCAAAAACAAATACAAAATTTTGAAAACTATTTTTTTTAGTTTTCAAAAATTGGTTTGGTTTTTGAAACAATGGAAAGAATGTATTAGGAAAACAAAGAAATTTGTAGGTGGAAATAATGTTTATAGGCTTAATTTTCAAAAACCAAATGGTTATCAAACGGGGCCTTAACAACTCTAAAATATGATTAGTTTTGTAGTCAATTTTTCTTTCAAACTAAAACCATGTCTTTTTTTTTTTTTTTTTTTTGAAATAAAACTAAAACCATGTCTTTAAACTTAATATAAATTCATTTTTCTAAATCAATTTTGTTTATCAAACCTCTAAAACATTCTAAATAAAATATGCAAAAATAATATAGCTTCATTGATTAAAATATTATAACCTTAATCGAAAGGTAGATGTTTGAATTCCGGTCTATATATTATTGAATTAAAAAAATTATATTACAAAATTCATCAGCCACAAATTCACAAATAATTCTCAAAAAAAAAATCACAAATATAAAACATTCGGTAACTTTAATAAAGTTAAATGGAGTTTAACGTGTTATATTTTTCACCGGACAATATTGTTATCTTCTCATTTGAATAAGTTTTATCTTATGGAACCACTAAAAAGTTTTGAAAAGTAAATATGTGTACAATATAAAGTGGACCACTTGAAAAGAATCAAATTGGAAATATATATATATATATATATATATATATATATATATATTGAGCATTAAATTTGTTGATGGCAAAATCCGGTCAAGCGCTCACCTAACTTTCACGTGACACTGACCTGAAAAAAAAGGGAAGTGAGCACTGCACACCAGTGTGGTGCTTGCCACACGTGCTCCGATGCCTAAGTCAGTGATCGGAGAGCCTTCAACAGGAATAGTAGTGAAGCGGTAAAAGAATAGGGTTGTGAGTTCAGATTTTCATCCCCTTACCTCGGTTCTCCTTAGGCCTTATATATCTCCTCTCCAATTAGGGTTTCTTTCCTTCCCCTCGTCGCTGGTTGTCGTTTGTCTCGCGGATTCTGTCTTCACTGGGCCCCAGAGGGCTTCCCCAAACGACCCAGGTGGCCATTGGGCCCAACTGCCTGGTCGGCCTCGGCATTGGGCCAAGGCCAACCAGACCCTCGGCCTCAGCCCAATGCCGAGGTCGAGGAGGTGGCTTCTCCTCTTAAGGTGGATCTCTTCTCGTGGATCGGTTTGGATTCGGCCCAAAGTCTCTATCCTCCGAAATACTTGCTAAGTCAAAATTACTCACAAAATTTTGTTTTTCTTTTTTCAACATCTGGAGTGGAGGATTTTGAACGTCTGACCTTTTGATCGAGTGTACAAGTTTTATGTAAGTTGAATTATACTCTTATGGACAAATATTCAACATCAAATACATTGGTATACATGCACATTCAAATCTCAAAACCAGTTTCTAGGTTTAACATTCTAAAATATTTTTTTATTTTAAACTACAATAATGTCTTAAAATTTAATATAAACTCATTTTTTCAACTAATATGATTTATTTTCAACCTCAATTTAATTATAATAAATTATTATGTTATGAAGTTCATCTGCCATTGCATTCATAAATAATTTACCTCATTGATTTGTGTTATTTCTCAACTATAGTAGAAACATTTTGCAAGATTTAATTGAAGGTGAGAGTGATAATTAAACTTTTAAAAGCAATTTTCAAAAAAAAAAAAAAACTTTTAAAAGCATAGAGGCCAAATTGAAACAAATCTTAAAACATAAGACTAAATATAAAATTTAACGTGTCACAATTTTTCCTCGATAACTGGCTATATCTTCTCATTGAACCACTTAAATTTTGTCGAAAGAATAAAATAAGAAGAAACTAGTTATTAGGTCCGTTGTTATTGGAAAATGTCATTTCGTGGGGATTAAGGATGTCTATTGTCTGTTTTGGGAGCTTGTTAAGTTAAGAATATGTAGTCACACCCATCCCTTAAGAATCTCAGCTCATATAGAAAAGTTTGATGTTTTGAAACTCAACTTCAATAAAAGCAAGGAGTCTGATGCTTGCCAAATTAATATAGGAAAAATACTCTCACATAAGTTTTATCCAACTTCATCAAGCTAAAACCTCTTCCAACTTATTTGTGTTAAACTAGTTCATATAGGCTATAACACTTGTAATGAGGTCAAAGGAGAGTTCAATATTATTGATAAAATGAAAAGAACTCATACATCTACAATACCCTTTATATGCTGCTCTATATATATACAAATGAATAAGCACAAAAACTGCTATAAAACAAACTTACAACAGAATACAAATAACTGAGCTATAAAACAACAGAATATAAACTGAATCACAAACTGAATCTCATATAGCTTAATACTCCCCTCAAGTTGGTGTGTAAGTCTAAATCACTCAACTTGTGTACTAAACCATTTAATACAGGAGAAGACAACAAAGCTTTTGTGAAAACATCTACAAGTTGTAAGTTTGACCGAATGGGAAGAAGTCGAAGAAATCCTTCATTAATCTTGTCCCTCAAGTTGGGAGTGTGTAAGTCCAGTATATAACATTAATTTCACACTACTAGTTATATTTTTTTATACATGTTGAAAATGTAACACATATATACCCGTACATGTTGATATGCCTCGAATCTATTATGAACTGCTCTGAATGACCAAGTACGGGGGTCTCGCTGACCGGTCAGCGAATTGGGGTCTAGGGGCGAAGCGTCCGGTGGGGGTTCGGGGACAACGCCCCCTAAGCTAAATTGTGTATAGAGATTAGATATGTTATTTTCCGTTTTGGGCTTTATTTTTGGCCTATTTTGTTAGGGTTAAGAGTGGTGCCATATATAAACCCTTTTAACCTAATTTTTTCAAATATATGTAATCTGCATATAACTTCTCCTCACTCATAAGATCATTCTCTCCCTCTGTCCGTGGATGTAGCTAACACATTGTTAGTGAACCACGTAAATCTGTGTTGTTTCTTATCCCTTTCATTCTTGTTTTATTGATTTACTATTACTGTCATAACAATATATATGTTGCACCATACAGGTAGTATTTCTCTACGTTTCTCTACGTATATAATATGATAGACATTGGAATAAGAGGAATAATTGTGAAGATTACAAACTACTAGATATTATGAAGTTGCTAACATAATGTGTAATGGTGTCATCCTAGATTTTAACTAATAATTTATTCCAAAAATAGTCTCCCAGTTTTTCTTTCTTGTCTTTTCTTCTTCTTTTTTTTTTTTTTTTTTTTAGTAATTTACCCCATAGTAGTTTAAGTAGTAATAATTTAGTTGCACATAAAAAAAACATATTATTGTCCAATGATCATGAATGCTTAATAACAAAAATATCATTTTCCCTAAGGTTGATCCATTGAAATCTTCACTATTGAAACACTTTTCTCGCTCCATTTTCTTTTGTCAATCCAAACTTTAATACATAAATTATATAAAATATACCCCAAAATTTTTGTTTGTTGCAATTCTCTCTCACTTTCTGTATTATCCCTATTATGTGATCTTTTATTAGAGTTGTTATCCATTAGTTTTATCAGTTAGTTAGTTTATCAGTGATGAGTTATCACTTGTATTATAAATATCTTCTTCAGGTGGAATAATACACACAACAATTTTCCCTTGTAATATGGTATTAGAGCTTTATAAAACTAGACTGTCACTTCGTTCGAGATAAACTTACTGATGGATTCTTGCAGCTTCTGCCTGTGCGCTCTCATCAACAACTCGCAGATGTTTTTACAAAACCATTGTGATATCTATCAGCGCACTGACCTCTGATGATAATATCATGGTCCAATTCTCTACTAACTGTTGTGAAATTCAGGAAAGGTACACTTTGAGGACGATTGGCAGGGGTAATTTGCAAGAGGGGCTTTACATACTCAATGACTAAGTGAATGATATCCCTTATGCTGCTTACACGGCTGTCACACAGAAACTATCTTATACTTTGTGGCACTCCAGGGTTGGCCATCTATCCCTTACTCATCTACATGCTTTAAGAGATGTTTTTCACTTTGAATCTTCTAAATGTGATTCTTCCATACTTTGTGATATTTTCCTTTTAGCTAAGCAAAGAAAACTTTCATTTGTTTCAAATAATAATATTACATCTGCACCATTTGATTTGATACATGTTGATACTTCGGGACCATTTTCCACACCTTCATATGCTAGTTATTCCTATTTTCTCACTACTGTGGATGACTGCACTCGGTACACCTGGGTCTATATGATGAAACACAAATCTGATGCACTCACCATAGTTCCTCAGTTTTTCAACTTTGTCAAGACTCAATATGGGAAATGCATTAAGACCTTTCGTTCGGACAATGCTCTTGAGTTGTTGTTTGAAAAATTCTTTCTTGAACAAGGGGTGGTTCATCAGTTTTCTTGTGTAGCTAGACCCGAGCAAGACTCTGTAGTTGAGAGGAAACACCAGCACATCCTTAATGTGGCCCGTGCTTCATTCTTTGAGTCTCGTGTCCCTCTACAATTTTGGAGCGAGTGTGTCCTTATAGCTGTCTATTTGATCAACCGGACACCATCCCCTGTCCTAAATTGGACCTCTCCTTACTTTGTTTTGAATGGCTCCCTAGCTGATTACTCTATCATGAAGGTTTTTGGCTGTCTTTGCTTCGCATCAACCCTAGCTGCAAACAAATCAAAATTTGCCCCACGAGCCACGCCTACTGTCTTTATAGATTATCCACCTAATATGAAAGGCTACAAACTCTTTGACATTGAGAAACGCAAGTTCTTCATTTCTAGGGATGTAGTCTTCCATGAGTCTACCCTTTACACTCAGTGACACTTTCCAGTGATCAACCTGATGTATTTTCTCATATAGTCTTCCCAAAATCCACTGCCAATGACCATGACAGTTCCCCCTCCCTACACTCAGACCCTACTGAAGCCACTCCGGACATTCCCAACTCCAATGATCTCAATCCCACCCTTTCTTTGGATCCACCTCCCATCACTTCTGGTGCTCCCAGTCCTAGCCCAATTCCTTCTGCTGCGCCTTCTGGTGCTCACATCATTCGACGTTCTTCTCGCCCCACTAAAGCCCCTAACTATCTAAAAGACTATCACTGCTCCCTCCTTGCTAAATCCCTCTTGCCCATGACCGCAACAAAATATCCTTTATATCAATACCTCTCCTATAATAACCTTTCACCATCATACCAACCATTTTCCCTCCATGTCTCTTCCCATTTTGAGCCTCAATTCTATCATCAAGCCCTACCCTATGATCACTGGAAAGATGCTATGCAGGCTGAACTTGATGCTATGAAGTTAAATAATACTTGGAATGTGGTTCATCTTCCTCCTACAAAACACTCCATTGGGTGCAAATGGATTTATAAGGTCAAACACAAGGTTGACGGCACAATCGAGCGTTACAAGGCCCGTTTGGTAGCAAAGGGCTACACCCAACAAGAAGGCTTAAACTTTATTGAAACCTTATCCCCAGTAGCCAAACTAGTCACTGTTCGTGTCCTTTTGACCATGGCACTCTCTCTCGGTTGGTCTTTGTTACAGCTCGATGTTAACAACGCCTTCCTTCATGGTGATTTAGTTGAAAAGGTCTACATGGACCTACCTTTGGGCTACAAACCTCACAACCTTGCCTCTAGTAAGGGGGAGCGTCTTGTGTGTCAGTTGAACAAGTCTATTTACGGCCTCAAACAAGCATCTCGACAGTGGTTTGCAAAATTCTCGGATGCCCTACTCTCCCTTGGCTTCCTTCAATCCAAGGCAGACTATTCATTATTTGTCCGAGGCTCTAGTTCCAATTTCATGGCTTTGCTCGTTTATGTCGATGACATAATATTGACCAGTGCCGATTCATCCATTCTTGATCAGCTAAAGACACTTTTAAATGCGAAGTTCAAACTTAAAGATTTAGGCCCTCTGAAATACTTCCTTGGTTTGGAACTTGCTCGTTCCTCCAAAGGAATTTATCTCTCCCAGCGCCATTATACACTTCAAATCATCGAAGATGTCGGACTTCTTGCTGCCAAACCAAAGACAGTTCCCATGGATCCTCATTTGAAATTACACCAGTCAGACACTGACCTGATCACTGATCCATCTACTTACAGAAGACTCATCGGTCGTCTATTGTACTTAACTGTATCCAGACCCGACATTACTTTCACAGTGAACAAGCTCAGTCAGTTTGTTTCCAAGCCTTGTAAATCTCACTTGTCCGCAGCTCATCACTTGTTGAGATATCTAAAGTCTTCACCTGGCCAGGGTATATTATTACGGCCTACTTCCAGCTTTCAACTGAAAGCTTATACTGACTCTGATTGGGCATCTTGCCTCGACACCCGTCGCTCCACCACTGGCTATTGTGTCTTCTTAGGTGACTCATTAGTGTCATGGAAATCTAAGAAACAATTTGTGGTCTCCCGGTCGTCCGCCGAGGCTGAGTATAGAGCTTTGGCTCTTACCACATGTGAGCTCATTTGGCTTTCCTCTTTACTAACTGACCTGCGCAGGTACACCAGACAGCCCTCCTCTTCTGTTCTACGATAATCAGGTTGCTTTATACATTGCCTCCAATCCAACATTTCACGAGAGGACGAAGCATATCGAGCTAGACTGCCACTTCGTTCGAGATAAACTTACTGATGGATAATTGCGGCTTGATCTGCCCGTGTGCTCTCATCAACAACTCGCAAATGTTTTTACAAAACCATTGTTTGCTTCTGTTTTGTTTCCTTTATTGTTCAAGATGGGTCTCATTGATATTTTCAAATCATCTTGAGGGGGAGTATTAGAGTTTTTATCTATTAGTTTTATCAATTAATTAGTTTATCAGTGATTAGTTATCACTTGTATTATAAATATCTTCTTTAGGTGGAATAATACACACAGCAGTTTTCCCCTGTAATAATCTTCATATGTACTTTATGTGTATTATCCATATTGTGGTATTCATGCAATAATGAAAGAGAGAATCATATTCATAAAATATATAAAACATACCTCAACAATCAATATATAAATTATATCTCCCACGAGTACTCATATGGAACTAGGGGTTTTCACGATTCCGTTCAGTTTTGTTTGAGAACTAAACTTAAACCGAAACGAATTTTTAAAAAAGAAAATAAAAAACTGCACCGAACCGAAATAAGGGCATAAACTAAGCTGAACCAAACCGCATTTCAGTTCAGTTTTGCGGTTTTCATGATACCTTAACAACATCGCGACAACCTCTTCACTCTCTCTCTCTAAAACTCAATCTCTTGTTTTGGTTGATGTTGTAGTACTCATGATATCTTATCTAAAAAAAGAATATACATTTATATGAGGTTTATACTAAGAAATAAGAAAAGAGACCTTATGTTTGAAAAAAAAAAAAAAAAAAGCGACGACGACAACAACGACAAGACCATGAAAACGAAGAAAGTCCAAAAGTTAGGAACGGTTAGTGTTGGCGGAGCAACAGCGACAGTGGTGATGAATGTGGCAACGGCGGATAGATTAGGGAAGGTTAGAAAGAGGGAGAAAGAAAATAGAAAAGAAGAGAAGAAGGAGATGAAAAGAAAGTTGAAAATCTAGCTCTAATCCTAATCTCATTGTGATGACCTCTTCGAATAATCTCTTTTAAGGAACCTATTTTGTGTTCCCTAATCTAATTGCATATAAGAATTGCTTGATATGCTCCTTCCATGGACGATCAATGCCTATATTGATGCTTTTGTACATGCTTATATATGTTCATCTATTTATAATTAAGCAAAAACAAGCCAAGGTGAATACGTTACAATAAATTAGTGTAAACTAATTGATCTTGCTCTTCTTTACTCTATTCTCTATATAAACATCCGGAGAAATGAACAAATTTAAACATTTAGATTTCTGCAATAATATCCATGTTATTAATTCAAATTACCAACAATTTATGCAACTAGATATTGAAAAAGAAGACAGCAGCTCAACTAATTAATTTAACAGACACAGCTGGCAAAACCATTCTTTTATTTTTACAAACATCTAACCAATAACACCTCAATACCTTCAACTACATAAAATAATTAAAAAATTAAAAAAAAAAAAATAAAAATAATTAAATCTCATGTATGTAGTGGGTTTAGAGGAATCTCCATTAATTGGACTAATGGAGTTGATGATGTCTCAAAATTTTAGCCAATCTTCTGAATGAATGCATCATGGATCTTCAATCCTCCCTTCCACTTCTCACTCCAAACCTCATACAAACCAAGATGGATGCTCTTTAGCTCTTTGGATGAAGCTTCAACAGTGATTTCTAAGGGCTCCTCAGGGATGGTCAGCTTTTGATTTGGCTTTTTGTTTCCAAGAGAAACTTTCTTGGAGATGAACTTTCCTGACTTCCCAACCTTAGCCATTACATAAACATCAGTCCCATTCCATCCAAATGCATCTGCTCTCAATGTCACATTGAAACCCACTTTGTACTTCTTCCCAACCACTACTTCATCACTTGAACATGTCACTTCAAGCCATGAAACTTGCTTCAGCTCTGCCACACAACAACTTCTGGACCTGCAAGAATGATAAAAATTATTCAAAATAGTTAAACAACCACTAAAACCCAAGAAAAACTTAGTCTTTTTGTTTATGTTTAAGTTAGGGTAAATTTAATCTTATTATTTCTATTCTCAACAAAATGGAGAAAGAGAGATGCTTACATGTTGGAGTTAGTGATATTCCAATAGCGATCATCGTTGCCCCATGTGATATTGAATCCTCTTGGATAAATTGTGATGTTTCCCTGTAGAATCAAAGATATTATATCATATGTATGAACTCTTGAGTTTCATATATAATAGTTTAAAGAATTGAAGGTATCCAAAGAGCAAACCTTGCTATCCTTGACCATGGCAGTTTCATCTGCTACTCTGTGAGGCCCCATTGTCGTTACGTTGTTGGATTATAAGCTCGATTGCACAAGAAGAAAATCAAACCCTAGCGTAAAATCAGTCTCTTTCAATATGTGAGGAGATGATATTATGAGTGAAGACAATCAGAAACCAAGTATTTATAGGATGAACAAAGAAGGGTATAAGAGTGGAAAAAGAAAAGTGGGTTTCTTAAAAGATACAGCTGCAATATTATTCCACCACGAGGAAGTTGATTTCAAAACTACGCGGTGGTTTTAGAATCTTCCTCAACTTTAATTTATGAATGAAGAATAATGTGGTTTTTATTTCAAATTTATGAAGCTTCCTTTGGCTTTATTAGTATGACCACAAAAAGAATCAGTTTTTTTCTTTTCTCTTTTTCTAGAAAGAACCTTCGTGTACGCTCGTTGTGTGATTTTGGTTGACATTATATTAAAGAAGCATATTCGACAATTTGAGGATACTTAACTAAGAAAAGAAAAATCGAATAATAGTATTGTAAGATTAAATTTTTGAAGAATTTTGATATATAGTGGAACGTGTTGGTGGTGAACAAAAAAAACGCATATGTAAAAGATAAGCATCAATTTGTTTCTTTAACCCACGTTGGATCCACGTCACTAACCTTTTAAAAACTGGCCAACGAAAAACTAAGGTCCCCTTTGGTTTTTTATTTTTGAAAATTAAGCTTTTAAACACTACTTTCACGTACAAGTTTCTTTGTTTTTTTAATACCCTTCTTTCAATGTTTTTAAAAACCAAGTCAATTTTTAAAAACAAAAAAAAATAGTTTTCAAAAACTTGTTTTTGTTTTTTGAATTTGACTAGGAATTCAAATGTATCCTCGACAAGAATGAAAACTATGGTAGGAAAATTGGAAGAAAATAAGTCTAATTTTCAAAAACCAAATGATTATCCAATGGGACTTAACATATCGGTGGTCGGTGTCAATGGTATCAATTTTGGCTCAAAACCAACATTGGTCAACCAATGAACACCCCTGGGAAAGTGTACCTTTATCTCTCATTGGATTCTCCTATCTATAAGTGAGAAAAGGCCGACTGTGCACAAGTCACAAATGGTCATATAATATGATTTGTTAATGGGAACAAATTTTAGCCATGCAATTAGGCAATATATTATATAGTGGTTTTTTCAATCCCTATGACTATATCTTTGTTAGTGTTAATAGGAACAAATATATTATATAGTTTCCTTTTTCAAAAAAAAAAAAAAAAAAAACAAAACAATGTGATAGTTTAATTTCCACTTGTTAGTCTCATGTTTTATTCGTTCCTTATTCAATTTGGTCTCTATATTTTAAAAAGGTTTCATTGTCATTCTCAATCCTTTGATTAAAGTTTGCACCCATGTTTAGACCAAATTTGAAAAGTTATAGAAACTCGATGTGGAAAATTATTGGGCCATCCAAATAAAAATAGCTGTTTTGAAAAACGGTCATTCGAAATTCCAAGTTGATAAATGGCCCAAAGCTATTTTTAGTAAACTCTTTTGGCAACAAAGTGGACAAAAATACCCCTATCCAAATCTCAATTCAGAAAATAAAATAAACCAAATACACTATAAATAAGGAAGAGAATCTAGCTTATTAATACATCTAGCAAAACAATAACAGAAATTCAAACTAAATGGAATATAAATCTGGCAACCTAAATTTAAAACAAAAGATTTGAATTCAACAACCTAAATTTAAAACAAAAGATTTGAATTCAAAAATAGAGAGAAAAAATAGGAGGATAATTTTCGAAACTACCCTCTAATTTCTGGCCATATCTGAGGATTTCCTAACAAATAAGATAACAAACATCAACCAATTAGCACAAATCAAGGGGAGAGTCGCAGATTATTTTTTTTAAAAAAAAATTGTTAACTCGTACCAAAATAGGGACGACACGAAAATGATTGAATTACTTACTAAATTCACTTACACACAAAAACCGTATTTTCTTTTCCAAATCCTCAATAACCTAACTTCAAAGTGTAATCACTAAACTTGCAAATGATTTCAATCTTGAACAACGGGGAGAAACCATTACTCACAAATGGTTACTAGAACAATAAAAAACATTCAAGTTTATAAAAAGAAAAATTATGCAAATACAGTATATTCAGTAAAAAAAATTATGCAAATAGGGTTTGAAAATTATGCAAATACAGTGTATAATTATGCAAATACAGTGTATATAGTAAACTAACATATTAGACAATATGCAAATAATTTACTATGGTAAAAATCAAATCATTTAAAAAACGAGAAGAAATCATTACTCACTATTTCCCTTCAACTTAATTTGAAAATTGGGATTTAGTATTCACCTTATTTTTTTAAAAAAAAAATCTAAAACCCTTGAGATTCTTCTCAATTTTCTTCGGTTTGTGCGGTCTTTCTCATTCCCATCTTCTTTCAACCATTACAAAGAATTAAAAAAAATACTTTTCTTTTGGGCACTTTTCTCCATTCTATTCCTCCTCCAAAAGCTTTCATTTGGAAACCATTGAAGACATTGAAAAAGAATTAAAAAAAAAATATTTTGTGTTGAAAAATAAGATACAAAGAGGAAAATAATGATAGATAAATACAAAATACAATATTTAACATACCTATGATGTAGATCAATAACCCTTACAATGGTGATATGAACGACAGAGCAACAATCGATGGATGACAAAAAGTTGGGAAAAACTATGAAGATGCTGATTAGATAATTAAAATCTAAGAATCTAATCCAAAATTAAAAATGAAAACCTAATTTCTATGTAATCTTTCAGTTTTAATAAAAATAAAATCTGATTTTGATTTTTGAGAGGTAGGAGAGAGAAGATAGATATTGTAATTCCTTGATTTAAGGATAATTTTTTTTATAATTAAATCTAATAGTGGCTGGGTGTGAACATGAAACTTGACTCAAGCACGAAAATAGGTTAAAAAACGATTTAGCCATTTTTCATTAAAAAAATCTATTTGACCATTTTTCAAAAAATACAGTGTAAATCTGGTCATTTTTCAAAAATACAGTTTTTCAAAAAGACAGTGTAAATCTGACCATTTTTCTATGGTCGCCCAACAATGTTCAATCAACCTGGTTCGAATAGATGATGAAGAGAGATAATTGATGCTGTAAAAATCTTCTGGAAAACCAAAAAACGTATATTTTTTTTTGAAGAAAAGAGGAAGAGGCAGAAATTGCACCGTGAAAATCTTCTAGAAAAGAGATTACAGATGAAAGAGGGAGAAAATTGATCATGTAACTATTAGTTCCTTGATTCATGGAATTAGAGGTTATAGATTTATTTTAAAAAAAATAATAATCAGATACGGTTGCAGGGGACGTGGGGATGACTAAAGGGTAAAAATGGTATTTGGTATCGCACGAAAATAGGTTAGAAAATTCGGTTTGGCCATTTTTCGTTAAAAAATCCGGTTTGGCCATTTTTCAAAAGTACCCTGTAATTTTTGGTCATTTCTAAGGATTTCCCAAAATTATTTGTGAATGTGTGGTAAATGAACTTCATGAGGCAATATTTTGTTCTAATTATGTAGAGGTTCAATAAATCAATTTGGTTGAAAAACAGGAACATTATATTAAATTTCAAGACATTATTTTTTACTTTGAAAGCAAACTTGGCTAGAACACTAGGTTGAATGAGAAATTTAGATCAATAATAAATTGTTGCATCGTTATTCAAAATTAATGACGAAATTACATATAATTAAATTTGGGACCAATATAAATTGACATGTGTCCCAAATTTAATTCGTAGACAAAATTGGTCAATTATAAAATTTTTAAGGTCAAATGTTCATTTGATCAATTAATTAAAAATTCATTTGATTTGGATCATTTAACATTTGAGTCCTATGGTTTTTGGATCAGACATAAATTAGAAGGAGACGACTAGATAAATACAATCAATTTTAATTAGGCGGTTTGAAAAAAGGTCCATTTGGATTTTTCGTTTGAAAAAATGGTCAAGTGCTATTTTTAATAAATTTTTGGGCAAATTGCAAAAACCACCCCTGAAGTATGATGTTTGTAACAATTACACCCTTAAAGTTTCAAATGTAAAAATTAAACCCTCCAACTTTCAAAAGTGTAAAAATTAGACCCATACACTTTGAATGTTAAAATTAAACCCCCAATCTATCATAAATGGAAAAATTGGGTCCCTCCCTTCTCTTTCCATTCTCTCTCTCTCCTTACTCCATCTACCTCTCCACCTTCGATCACACCCTCTCTGTACCTCTATTTTCAACTTCGGTGATTCATTACAATTTCTGTACAAATTAGTCCAAAATCTGACAAAGAAAAAATATTAATAATCTAAAAGAAAGTTACTTTTGTGTTTCATTACAATCTCAGACGACCCACCTTCAATTTTAACCTTCTTCCCCAATTGGAATCGGATCCTCCCTCCGTCATCGAAGTTTCCGACGAGCGACCAGAGAGGTACAGTTTTCAACTCTGCGTGTAATGATGGTTGGGGATGCGACCTCGTCTTCCATTAAAACGTCGTTGTCTCTTGGCACCGGCCCCTTTGCTCACTTCCAATCTCCCTCTCCTCTCCGCCTTCCTCGTCGGCTCCATAGCCTAGTTTCTCAAGCTCTTTACGACCTGATACTCTCTCTTTTCCTCTACTCTGTTGTTTTTTCGAATTACCATTTTTATTCATACATTTTTCCCATAATCTGAAGGGGCTAGAGCTTAATTTGTTGTGTTTTTTTCAGTAGAAAAAAAAAGTAGAGGGAGAGAGAGGGTGATCGAGAGGTAGAGGGAGAAAGGAGAGAGAGAATGGAAAGAGAAGAAAGGGACCCAGTTTTTACATTTATGATAGATTGGGGGGTTTAATTTTAACATTCAAAACTTATGGGTCTAATTTTTAGACTTTTGAAAGTTGGAGAGTTTAATTTTTACATTTGAAACTTTAAGGGTGTAATTGTTACAAACATCATACTTCAGGGGTGGTTTTTGCAATTTGCCCTAAATTTTTTAAACTACAAAGCAGACTAAACTATCCTCAACAAAATCTACGTGCAATGAAAACTTTAATTCAAATGCAGCATAAATGAAGGAGAAAATCTAGGAAATACTATTTATAATAACAACAAACTTTAATCAGGAAATTTTAAATTTACAAAAATATAACTAAAACAATCCATACAAATTATCTTAACAATAAGATTTAATAACGAAATTTTAAATTTACAAATATAATACTGAAATAAAATTGTGATAGATGATCCAATAATCTAATGTTTCAAAGAATAAAAGTAAGAATGGAATAAACAAATACAGTGTATTTAGAACGAAGTTCCAATTTTTTGAAAGAAGAATCCGACCTCATTTCACCGTTTTTGAGGACCTAAAACATGCAACAATGACTCATCCGAAAAATCAAGTCAAGTTAATTGAGCTAATTTTAAAAATTGAAAGAATCAATAAATTACTAAATTCATTTAAACACACAAAACCTTTTTTTTTTTCCAAATCCTTATCATATATTGTCTCGTTGGGTATCTTTACGATTGGTCTTCTTCCTCACAAAAATTTATTTCGAATAGACAATATTTGCATATATCATAAGTCATACCTGCATTATTTCTATTTACGTTGTATTTGTCATATTTATGAAAATAATTGAAATAGGCAAGTATCCTGTAAATAGAATTAAAAAATTATATTAAGAAAAAATAATTGACTACCAAATACGATGTAGTTATATGAACAAAAATATAAGACAAGACACTAACTTGATACCCTTTTTCTATATTAAAAAAAAAAAAAATTGTGTATGCATTATTATTCTACATAGATTGTATTTGAAGCATTTATCGTATTAATATCTATAATACTAAAAAGCGTGAAAAACACTTAAACTTTAGAACAGAAGGGTCATACCTATTTTTGATGCCATCCTCAAGAACAATCTTGGGGAATTTTTTCTACTTAAACTTGACAACCTTCCTTAGTGTCTTGAGATTTGTAATCTTTTGTAGCCTAATTTCATATATCAAATTATCATTTTTCTTCTTCTCTCTCCTCTCTCTTCTTCCTCATCGATGTTCATGGAGGAGGTATCGACATTTGGTTCGGTAGTGGTTTGGAGTTAATGAAAGATAAATATAAAATACAAAAGTGTGGGAGATACCTATGTAATTTGGATGAACCTTTAAAAGTTGGAAACTGGTCTAGAATGGAACAGGATGAACGTTGACATTGTTTTCTTGGTATGTAGCCAGGGGTGAGTAGTGAAGACCGAAAAACTGAGCCGACCGACCGAAACCGACGTCGGTCGGTCAGTTTTTTAACATTATCGGTCGGGAAGAAAAATCGACCAGGCGGTCGGTCGGTGAGCCTATAGAGGCTCAAACCGAATAAGACCGACCAACTTTATATAATTTTAAAAAAAAAAACAAGAAAAAGCACGTTGTAAGTAGTCGTTTCCCTCCTTGGGCAGTGGACACCCATGCATAGGTAATGATTACCTGGGTGTCCACTGCCTATTTAGATTTTTTTTTATTTTTTATTTTTCTAAATTTCTTTCACGTTTCACTCTTTCATCTTCTCTGATCTTCCTTCTCTCTCATATTTTCATTTTTCTCTTCTCTTTTTTACTCTTTATCTCTTTATCTTCCTCTCTTCTCACTCTCATACTTTTATTTTGTCATTTTCATCGTCTCCGCTTTCTTGAATCTCAAAGCGAACGGAACCATTCGGCTTCTTCTCTTGTTTTTCCTGTGTCTCTTCTTCTCTTTTTCTCATATCACTCTCTCTTTTTTATTTTTCTATTCTCGCTTGCCGGAATCGGAATCTAACGGACGGAACCCACGTTTTTTCTTGCTGGAGTTCAACATCACCATTGTCTACAGCCTAACATCTTTGCTTCTTCCTTCTCTATTTTCTCTATTCTTTCTTCTTTCTAGTCGCATGCGCTGATCTCTTTCTCTTTTTTTTTTTCAAAGTTTTCATTTTTTTCTCTTTTCAATGAACTTCAAAACCGACCGATCTTTTGTTTGTGGTCGGTCGGTCGATTCCATGAACACCCTAAAACTGACTTCCACCGACCGACGGAGACCGATATACCAAAGGTCGCCGTCGTTTTGAGTTAGGTTTCATTTTGGTCCATGAGTTTTCAAACTTGACAATTTGGCCCCTGAGGTTTGGATTTCATTACACTCTTAGTCCTTTTGTTAACTTTTCTATTAAACACTAACAGATTGTTGACGTGGCATTAGTTTTTAATAAAAAATTATATATATTTTTATTAATTTCTTAAAATAAAATAATATATTAAATACTTTTTTATTATTCTTTTTTTTCTTTTTTCTTTTCTATTTTTTCTTCTTCCTCCTTTTTCTTCAATCTTCTTCTTCTCTAACCTCTTCTTCTTCAAACCACCACACCTCGCCAAAGCCGTCGTCGTCTTCGTCGGTCGCCGGTTAACTCTTTTTTCCCCTTTTTTTTCTCCTCTTTTCTTCTTCTTTCCTCTCCTCCCCTTTTTCTTCTTCTTCTTCCTTCCTTCTTCCTCCATTTCTTATTCTTTCACTGTTTTAAAAAAAATAAAATAAGAAGGGGAAACCCCCTTTGTTTCAGTCACCGCTATCGAAGGGGGGTTTCCCCCTTCGTAATTTTTTTTTTTTAAGAAAACACGGCAGGAACGCCTTCACAAGATCTGAGCCACGACGACGGTACTTCCGAGCGAGCTGGGTTGCGATACTTCCAAGCGGATCTGGGCGGGCGAGCAAGTTGCAGCTGGAACCTTCGCGAGATCTAAGCGAGCTACGGTTGGGTGAGATCTGGAATTTCGCAGATCTGGGCAAGCGATGACGTCCTTCTTTTTTTTTTAACAGTGAAAGAAGAAAATGGAGAGAAGAAAAAAAAAAGAGATTGAAAAAAAAAGGTTGTCGTTAGCGGTGAAGGCTGCAAATTGAGATTAGGGTTTGAATGGTGGAGAAGAAGAAGATTGGAAGAAGATGGATGAAGAAAAAGAAAAAAAGAAGGGAAAAATACACTTTTAATCCCTGAGGTTTGAGTTAAGTGACACTTTGGTCCCTGAGTTTTCAAACTCAACAAAAATACCTCTAAGGTTTGAGATAAGGAGCATTTTGGTCCCTACCGTCAATTTTTCTGTTAACTCCTACCGGGTGTTGACGTGACACTATTATTTTAATAAAAAATATTAAAATAATAAAATAATATTATTTTTATTATTATTTATTATTTCTCCATCTCTCTTCTTCTTCTTCCTCTCCATCTTCTTCCTCCTCATCATCTTCAACCTTCTTCTTCTTTCTAACTTCGGCGACCGGCGGCCACTGCCCGCCGCTTCCCCCCGGTCGTCGGAAATGTTTTTTTCTCTCTGTTCTTCTCTTTTCTTCTTCTCTCTTACCTCATTTTTCTTCTTTTCTTTCTTTTTTTTAAAAACAAAATAAACATGGAGGAGGGAGGACGGAAACAGAGGAGGAGGGAGGACGGAAACAGAGGAGGAGGGAGCCCCTCCTCCCTCTCCGTTCAGATCCTCGATGTTTATTTAAAAAAAAAAAGAAAAGAAGAAAAATGGGGTAAGAGAGAAGAAGAAAAGAGGGAAAAAAAAAAGAACAGTTCCGACGACCGGCTGGAAGAGGCGGCGGGCGGTGGTCGCCGGTTGCCAGAGTTAGGAAGAAGAAGAAGTAGCAGAGAGTGAGGGAGAATTAATAAATAATAATATTTTTATTATTTTATTATTTTATTATTTTTTATTTAAAAATTTTTTAAAAATAGGGATAATTGTAATGGGTGGCAACATGAGGGTAAATAATGGCAAATATAGCAATTTTAAAAATTATTTGCAAATATGGCAAAAAATTTTAATTAATTTTTTATATTCTTGAATTGCCCCTGCCCCTGTTTGGCGCTTCTTCTTCTTCCTCGTCAGTTTTTTTTTTTTATTTATAGAAATCTTTTATCAGTGGTAGAAACTTTCTATCACTGATAGAAAAGCTTTCTATCACTGATAGAAAAGCTTTCTATCACTGATAAAAAAGCTTTCTATCAGTGATAGAAGATTTCTATCAATCTATCAGTGATAGAAAAATTGATTGACGTGCGCATCTTCTTCTCCTTCGTAAATTATATATATATATATCGATAGAAATCTTCTATGATAGAAAGTCAGATTCTATCAGTGGTAGAAAAATGATAGAAATCTTCTATGATAGAAAGTCTTTCTATCACTAATAGATTCTACCAGTGGTAGAAAAATTTTCTATCAATGATAGAAAGTTTCTATCACTGATAGAATAAAGTTTCTATCACTGATAGATTCTATCAGTGGTAAAAACATTTTCTGATAGAATTATCGGTGATAGAAACTTTTTCTACACTACAAAAAAGTCGGCCTATTTCGACCATGTTTTATCGAAGGTTATAAAAAACCTTTGAAAAAGATATGCATTTATCAAAAGTATTTAAATAACCTTTGAAAAATATCAACTTTTATCGAAGGTTCTTAAAAACCTTTGAAGAAGATATAATATATATTAGAGGATATTAAGAACCTCTCAAAATTATATCATCCTTTATTGAAGGTATTTAAAAAAACCTTTGATAAATATCTACCTTTATCAAAGGTTATTAAAAACCTTTGAAAAAGATATAATGTTTATCAAAGGACATTAAAATCCTTTTAAAATTATATTATCATTTATCGAAGGTATTTAAAAAACCTTTGATAAATATCTACCTTTTCTCAAAGGTTCTTAAAAATCTTTGAAAAAGATATAATATTTATCAAAGAACATTAAAAAACTTTGAAAATTATATTATCCTTTATCGAAGGTATTTAAAAAACCTTTGATAAATATCTACTTTTATTGAAGGTTCTTCAAAACCTTTGAAAAAGATATAATATTTATTAAAGGACATTAAAAACCTTTAAAAATTATACTATCCTTTATCAAAGGTATTTAAAAAATCTTTGATAAATATCTATCATTTATCGAAGGTTTTTAAAAACCTTTGAAAAAGATGTATACTTATCAAAATTAAAATACTTTGAAAATTATAAAAAAAATAGATGAAAAATTATTTCTTTATTTTTGAAAAGAATAGATGAAAAATTACTATCAAATATTTACTTTTTATCAAAGGTTATCAAAAACCTTGGATAAAGGATAATATATTTATCGAGGGCCATTAAAATTCTTTGGAAAAAGTTTCAAAAGTCATAAACTTATTAATAAAAAAAAATGAAAGATTTTTTAGTTTTTATTGAAGGTTATTCGATAAAGATGTTTATGAAAAAAAAAAGATTATTCTTTATCAAGGTATTTAAAAAAGCAACAGCTTTGATCGAGAAGTATGTTTTTCTTTTCTTTTTGGGCTAAAAATAAAAGTTAGGTTTATTTCTATTCTTTTCCTTGGTGAAAGCACACGCCAGGCCTTTTTGTTCGTGCTCGATCGTTCGACTCCCTTTTTTTCGTGCTCGATCGTTCGACTCTCCCTTTTTGTTCGTCCTCGATCATTCGTCGATCCTGATCAATAGTTCTCAGGTCGTCGTCAACAAAAATTAGAAAGTACTGTTTATGTTTCCTCTGTTTTGTTTTTTAAATGGCAGTTTTGCTTTGATTGTGTAGTTTTCCAAAGAAGCTCGTAGCTTTAATCCCACAAATGAATTTGATGTTCATGTCTTAATCTACTCTTAGATGTTACTCTTGGAGATGCCACCATTGAAATTAGCAGTGTGGAGACAATTCAATTAGCTTTTGACACAATTAAAGATGCAAAAAGCATAAAAGAACATTTGATTATGCTTTAGCATATTGCACCTTAATTTTTTGTCGTTTTTCTTTCAATTTCTTTTGTTCATAATTCAATCCATTCATTTGACTTTTACTCTCTCTGGATACTTACTTTCATTCTGCTTTCTAGTCGATTCCTTGTTTTCTCAATTTGCTAAATGGGCAGTGAGTTGCTTAACACTTGAAGTTTGAAGCATGTCCACTTTGATTATATTACCACCCACCGTTTATACAAATTGGATTCTTAATTGAAGTGATTTCAGATTCACCTCGCTTAAAAGATTTAGCTAGGTGATGAGTAGTATTATGCACTTGGGTTTTCTAGTAGTATTTATATTGTTGGAAGTTACTCGATAAAGTTCAATTAGACATGGCATGAAGATTTGACACTCTCAAGAGTCTTTAAACAATTTCAAGGTTCTGTAATAGATGTAATCTACTAGATTAGTGCATCCATGTTTTTATTGAATTTGCTTTGTTTTATATAACTAACAATTTTACTACTGAACTGTAAATTTGATACGGTAGTGTTATCCAAGGGTATTCAAACAGGATTAACAAAGTGTCCTTACAACTTCGTGTAATATTATAGTTGAGTATGGAGTTGCTAAAATTGTTGTTAAAATATGTTTTACCTTGTTAGTTTAGAACTATTTTTTGCGGATTGACAAGTCCTAAAATGAATGAAAAAAAGGGATGTTATTGCATTTGAAACCTTTTATGGCTTTGCTTTAGTTATTTTTCTCATTCATAGACTTGCTTATGTGATCTACATTTTCATGCTGTTGTAGATTAGGTGAGAAGGATATGTTTTTTTTCAGTCTAAGCATGGAAGAACACAACTCTTTCATTGCAGTTCTTAGTTATGGATACGACCTAAACATCTAACCACCAAAACATTGCAATTCTTAGGCATGTGTTTAGGCTAATTAATATGTGTTCTTTTACAGGGATTCCTTGTTCTCATGAAGCTTTTTACACACCTATGGTAGCCTCTTGCTTTTTATAAGGAAGGATCTCATTCTTGCTACAAGCTTATTGTATAACATGGATAAAAGTTGGATGCAAATTGGAGGTCGAGTTTTGCAAGAATTTGAACGACAAAGAAAAGTCAAGGTGCAAGCACTTAAAGATCAAATTGTCGAATTAGAAAATCGTTTTGAGGATAAATTTCAAACAATGATGACAGAGATGCGTAAACAATTTGCTAATAGTTGATTGAATGTAGTAGTTGGATGTTATAGAAATTTTGTAGTTATTTTCTTTGTAAGTTACTATAAAAACTGTTCTTTCTATTCTATATCTTTGTAATTAACAATTCAATTTACTATCAGATACTAATAATAAATTGAAAATTGGCATATACTATTGTATTCAAATGTTCAAGATTTTTGCAAAGCTTTTTCGAAGGATTTACAAATGTTGATAAAAAAAGTATTTCCAAAGGCTTTAAAATCGTTGAAAATAACCTTATAAAGCCTTCAATAATGATGAAAACCTTCGAAAAAGGTAATTTGACAATAAAGAATCATCAATAAATAAATTGAAAATTAGCGAAGGCATGTGACCTTTGAAAAATAATAATAAAATTTGAAGGTTAATGTACCTTCGAAAAAAGCTTTTTCGATGGGTTCTATTTCGACACTTTTCGAGAGTTTGGATAACCTTCGAAAAAGGATTTATCGAAGGTTTGTTTAATACTTTTTCGAAGGTTGTGACCTTCGAAAATAGTTAGATTTCTTGTAGTGCTATCACCGATAGAATCGATAGAAAAATTGATTGGCGCACGCATCTTCTTCTTCCTCGTCAATATATATATATATATATATATATATATATATATATATATATATATATATATATATATATATATATATTGATAGAAATCTTCTATTATAGAAAATCTATCTATCACTGATAGGTTCTATCAATGGTAGAAAAATAATAGAAATCTTCTATGATAGAAAGTCTTTCTATCACTGATAGAATAAAGTTTCTATCACTAATATTTCTATCACCGATAGATTATATCAGTGGTAGAGACATTTTCTATCAGTGATAGAAACTTTCTATCACTGATATAATAAAGTTTCTATTAGTGATAGAAGATTTCTATCACTGATAGAATTTATTAGTGATACAAAAACTGATTGGCGCGCGCATCTTCTTCTTCCTCGTCAATTTATATATATATTGATAGAAATATTCTATGATAGAAAGTCTTTCTATCACTGATAGATTCTATTAGTGGTAGAAAAAATTTCTATCAGTGTAGAAAAGTTTTCTATCACTGATAGAAAGTTTCTATCACCTATCAGTGATGGACATTTTAGTAATTTTACTTTTCAGATGGTGAGATTTTGCCATTTTTCAAATATTTCTGCGAACTGCTACTTTTGCAATTAGTTTGGACCATTTTGCTACTTTTGCAACCGGGCCAAAAAAATAATAATTTTTTTATTAAAATAATAGTGTCACGTCAGCAACCGTTAGGAGTTAACAGAAAAATTGACGGCAGGGACCAAAGTACTCCTTATCTCAAACCTCAGGGGTATTTTTGTTGAGTTTGAAAATTCAAGGACCAAAGTATCACTTAACTCAAACTTCAGGGACTAAAAGTGTATTTTTCCCAAAAAAGAAAAAAGAAAACTAACCAGTATCAGAGTTCAAACATGGAAATTTCTGTCACAATACTCTTGTTAACTTAAATAATCAATAATTAATGCAACTATAATATTAAATATTCTTCAATTAAGCTATAAAACCAGTATCAGAGTTCAAACATATCTCTTCTCACAATCCATAAAGATATAATTGCAATGGTATAGGACACAAGAAATCATTGGATCAATAATATCAAAGACATCCTTTTACTTTTACAAACATCAACTCATAACATCTTCAAAAGCTCAAATATATACTTATGTAAACAATAAAAATAAATTAAACCCCATGCCTCCCTGATAGGTTTAGTCAACCCTCTCAATGAATGCATAATGGATCTGCAATCCCCCCTTCCACTTTGAACTCCAAACTTCATACAAACCAATATGGATGGTCTGGAGATCTGGTGCTGTTTTAGCATCAACAGTGATTTCTAAGGGCTTCTCAGGGATTGTCAGCTCTGTATTTGGAGGTTTGTCTCCAAGAGAAACTTTCATGGGGATGAACTTCCCTGACTTCCCAACCTTAGCCATTACATAAACATCAGTCCCATTCCATCCAAATGCATCTGCTCTCAATGTCACATTGAAACCTACTTTGTAGGTCTTTCCAACCTCTACATTATCAGTTGAACATGTCACTTCAAGCCATGAAACTTGCTTCAGCTCTGCCACAGACGAACTTTCGGGCCTACATAAAATGATAGAATGTGTTATCATAGATTTCGTTAAACTAGTTACCACTAAACCCAAAAACTTAATTTGATATCCTATGCTAAAAGATTAATAAATGTAATCTTTTTTCTTGTGCATACCTGACTAATTTTCACGAACAAGATAACATTTGGTTCTCAAAGAAAACTCATAAAACATTAAATCCTAATTAGTAAGATCTCGTTTGATAATTATTTGGTTTTTTGTTTTTAATTTTTGAAAAATAAGCTTACAAACACTACTTTCACCTATAGGTTTTTTTTTTTTGTTTTTTCATCTACCTCCCATGTTTTCAAAAACCAGGTCGTGTTTTAAAAAACTAAGTCAGGTTTTGAAAACTAAAAAAAGTCATTTTCAAAAACTTGTTTTTTTTTTTTTTGGAATTTGGATAGGAATGCAAATGTGTCTTTAACAAAGATGAAAGTCATTGTAAAGAAATTGGTAGAAAACAATCATAATTTTCAAAACTAAATGGTTAGGCTTAAGTGGTCACTAAGGACCCATTTGGTAACGTTCTCATTTCTTGTTTCTTGTTTCTAATTTTATTAAGAAATCTAAGCATTTAATAACTATGTAAATTTGTATAGAACTCTTGGGAACAACTAAAACTAGTTTCTCTTTTTTTGTTCTTGTTTCCAATTTTTTTCAACCATAAATAAGAATATAGGTTTATTATTATTGAATGTATAGGTGTTAGGGTCATGAAATTCTATTTTTCTTTATTAAAAAGGAAGAAACGGAAATAAGAAACGAGAACGTTACCAAACGGACCCTAAATGGTTAGTGCTCATTTTCTCTACAGCCCTTTACTTTTTTGTTAGCCCTTAATGACCTTGACCACTAGGACGGAATGGTTCTTTTATTCATATTTTTTTGACCCTTTCATTATAGGAATTTAAAAACAAGAGATTATTTCTCGATCTTATATCATGTAGATTACTACAATACTCAAAAGCTTAAACAAATAGGTTACTATAAATCTACTCATTTATTCATATTCTTAACGCATCCCCTAGGGAGAAACACTTACACGTCGGAGTTGGAGATGTACCAATAGCGATCGTCGTTGCCCCATGTGATGTTAAATCCTCTCGGATAAATTTTGGTGGTTCCCTATAGAATTAAAGATCAGATGTTAGAAAAAAAAAATGTAAGAAACACTGAATATTGAGTTTATGTTTAAAGAAAAAAAAAACAGTAGAGAGGATGTTAAAAGATCAAACCTTGATGGTATCTTTTACTACAGCAGTTTCATCTCCCACTCTGTGAGGCCCGGTTGTCATTATTGGATTATTATAAGCTCCCACAAGAAGATCAAGAACTTGGACAATATGTGTGTTTTTAACTGTAAATTCAGTTTCTTAAAGCTCAAAGGAAATGAGAATGATGAGTTGAGAGAAAACTGAGAAATAAGGAAGTTATTTATAGGATGATGAAAGAAGGGTGTCAGTGGATAAGAACAACCGCCATGGAAAAAGAAAAAGTGGGTCTTCTCGGGAGTGAAGGGCAAATAGGTGCTCTCGGTGCAATGAGACTCACTCTTTCGGATGTACATCTTCAAAATTTTGTCTATTCCTAATAACCATTGGATACAAAATCAAGATATTCTTACAATTTCTCTCTCTTACATCCAACGGTACAAAACTATCTGTCTCATTGCATCGAGAGCACCTAATAATTTTTGAATCTCGAGAGAACGGTTGCATTATTATCCATGAGGAAGATGATGAGAAAGAGTTGAAAGATTGAATAATGTGATATACGTGGTGCTGAGAAACTTGCTTAGCTTTACAAAAGGATAGTGTTTTGTTTTTAGATGAATGAAGCTTCCTTGGTTTTGTTTTGTTGTTGTTTTTCTTTAATATGAGCACGCAAAGAATATATTCTCCATTGGGATTTCTCGTTTTTCTTTTTCTTTTCTCTTTCATGGGTTGCTGACAGTTCCTTCTTCTCTTTTACTTTTCTGAAGAAAGAAAGAAAAGTTGTGGGAATCCAAGGATTTGAGCCGAGTGCAACGTTTTTAATTAATTATTTGTGGGAAAATTATTAGGGTTCCGGGTGCAATGAGGCCTCCTTTTTAAAATTATGGAGGTAAATCTTTAAACTTGTTTGCCTCTAATAACCTAACCGTTGATACACAATCGAGATACTTTTGTCATTTATCTCTCTTACTTCCAACAACGGTTTAAAACTACCTAACATTGCACTCGGAGTACCTAAAAGTTTCTCCCATTGGTGACTGTTACGTTTTGAATAAATAAAAAATTAGAAAAAAAATATTAAATAGAAAAAGTTGATATTGTTGGGTGATTTTGGTGGAACAGTTTGAGATGGCAACACCCTAGATAAGGATGTTGGAGGATATTCGTGCGATGCGACCAAGGATGCATGTATATTGGTGAGGTGTCAAACATATCCATGTGATGTCAAATGAGTATTTCTTTTTTTTCCTCCAACATATGAAGTGGAGAATTCGAACCACATACCTCTTGATCACTTTATGTCAGTTGAGCTATGTCGTGGCTCAAATAAGAGTTTGAAATGGGTAGAATTAATTTTGTTATGGTAGAGGGTGTACCTTTGTCTCCTATTCATTCTCATACATTAGCAAAGGCAAGGATGACTTCTCCGTCCACGTCTCCTGTGCAAAAATTTTGCAGGAACTAGAGTAGAAATTCTTCGTGGGAATTGATTTAAAGGAGAAAAGTTTGGACCTTCCAATAATAACAAAATAATATTTCATACCCAAATTAAAATAATTATCCAAAAGTATTGTTCAAATGTTGAACCAAACCATGTGGTTGAAAGTTCAAACATGTCATTAAATAAAAAATTTAAAGAAAAAAACTTCAAATATATATACAAAACAACAGTCTCAAATAGTTTTCATATATATGTAGAGGATGGGAACAAGGACAAGGATAATTCCCTGTCCCCATCCCTGCTCCAAGTGGTTCATATATATTTATAAGATTGTGAGTGAATTTTTCTCCTACAAGTGTAACTTGTTAGCATGTCATAGGTATGATTTTTTTTTTTTTTTTTGCTACATCAACATTTGGAGGTGGGGGGATTCGAACCTCTGACCTCACGGTCAAGAGTACATGCCAATCACCGTTGAGCTATGCTCGCTTTGGCATGTCATAGGTATGATTGTAGGTATGTGTTATGCATCCGATTTCGATAATGTAGTTGAAACATCCAATTGGCTATATCCCGAGTAGAAATATTCAATTGATTTGAAGTTTCCATTAAAGAAATGAAATAAATTCAAATGGCGATTAGGAGAAAGTTTAATTTCTTATTCAAAACAGATAACTTTGTTTAATTGGATCTTAAATTTGATCCTAAACTCCCAGCTTTTGAAAGGTGTAAAAAGTGGTTTTTCTATCAAACAAACAAAAAAATGATATAAAGCAAAATCTCATCCTTAATGAACCAAAGACGTTTCCCTTAGTAGAAAGTTATACAATCAATTGAGGAGATACCAACAGAGATCAAGGAAATGGTCTAAGAAAGGTATCAAAGATTAGAAAATATTCAAATGAAAATTTAAGACCCGATTCAGATGGGCTCCCTCAATCCCTCAAAGCGTGGTGTCAAAGTGTTCTTTTGCATTTTAAGCACCATTCTCGACACCGAATTAACTAGATGCAACCGGTACCTATTGACAGAAGATAGACAGAAGAGCGGGAATTAACATATCTTTCAAGACAATTGGATGAGATGACAGTTTCTCTCTCTCTTTTATATAAGAAACAATTTCATTGATGTATGAAATTTACAAAAAGGGATCCAAGATCCATAGAGACTACAAAAGGTTTTTCCAACTAGTTAAAAAGGGAAGCATAAGTGTATGAAGTAAAGAGAGGAGAGAGTTTACATCAAGAAATACCATAATAGATAACAAGATCAAAAAAAGCTTCAAAGCTCTTTTCCTTGGAAAACAAGCTCTTCGGTTTCTTTCTTTCCATAGGATCCAAAAGAAAGCTCTAGTGATGTTCATCCATGGTAAGACTTTGATATCTTTGAAAGGATGGCCCAACAACCTCACATTTCCAAGGATGATAAAAGACCAACTCAATGACTTGGAAATCTTATTCCAAAATCTCCTAGCAAAAGGGCAAAAAGCAAAGATATCGCCCCATGCTTTTTTTTTCTTCTCTTCTCTTCTCTTCTCTTCTGTGAGTGTCTGGGCCAGTTTATGCGCACCTCGACTAATCTCACAAGACAACCACCTGACCCTACTACATTTAGTTGCCAAAAAAACTCGTAAGATATTAAATCCAAGATTGGTAGCCATCATGGATTAAGATATAGTCCCATGATTCATCATCTATTTTGCATAGAACACCATTCGAGGGATAGGGTCATATATGGCATGTATCTTTGCAAGACATCTTTAGTGTTGATGGCTCTGTGTGCTACCCAAAGGAAGAATTTGATCTTTTTTTAGGTAACTGTCCTTCCATAAAACTTTTGCCAATGATGGCTCAATGAGACTAGTGTTTGGCCATGTCGAATAGGAGGGATTTTGTAGAAAAGATACTGTTTGGGTTAAGGGGTCATCTCCATGTATCCTCAGTTTGTGACAATGTAATGGGATCAAGGTCCATGCTAAGGTCTACTCATTCTACATTCTCTGTCTTAAATTTCTTCCCAATTTAAGGTCTCAAAACTTGTTTGAGTCAGTTTCTTACAAGGGGAGAGGCGATAGGGATGAGGGTACAATTTCTCATTTTAAATCTGTAAAATCAACATTTTGATCAAATCACACATCACAGTATACTAGGTTGGATCATTGCAAATAAAATTATAAACTTATCGCAACCTGATAAGAATGGGTAAGCAAACTGGATAAAGAGATCCATTGTCGTAAGACTAAGAAGGTCAATGTTGTTAACAAGAGGGTAAGGTTCCAAGTAATGGGATGCACTGATTAACTTTCTCATGATCGCCATTTGACATGAAACTATATTTGAACTTTGTCCATCGTCTTAGGTTAATAGAACAGAAGAAACAGCTTTAAGCAGCCAAAGAACTTGGAAAAAGAGCTCTCATTTTCTCAAGCTCATACAGATTTCCAAAGCTAACCACTTCTGTTTGAACCTCATTTTCAAGTGAAAGAAGCAATAACTTCAAGCTGCAGTCCAGGTTTCCAGATATGAAAATCATGCTCTTATATTGTATAAATATTAGTTTTATTGAATAACTTCATGTTAAATGACTAAAATACTATCATGGAATGAAATTCTTCTATATTACTGCTGTTAATTTTCAGCCACATCATAATCAGGCAACCCCATTAAATAAATTGGTAAAATAGCTAATAATGTGACCAAATATAAATCGTAGTAGTATGGAATCATTTCATACTACCATAGTATTATAAGTTTTCTTCTCGAAGCACATGATCCTAATCAACTCATGTTCTTGGGAGCAGTAGATGCAGATGCCAAGTCTTCTGCTGTCACCGGTTGGTGCAACTGCAACCATAAACAAAATTCCGGGAGTTAGAAAACTAGAGGAAACAAATTTACTTCTGATGTCCAATAGCAACAATAGTAAATTCTTCAAACAGCCGTCAAAGAAATGTTACAAATAAAATGGATCTTTCTTTTTCCATATTTGACCAATATTGGAGAGAAAAATGCTCAAACGTTGCAGTTACATAACCAATACAGTATTTTTAAACAAAAATATCCACCGTATTTCCATTTCTTATTTGTAAGTTTAAGCTTGTACGAAACTATTCCTAATGCCCAGAGAAGTTTAAGTACTTAGATGCAGACAGATGCAAACAAGACATGCCTATATATCTAGATCCGAAAAAATTAATTTGTCAAGTGTGGATCGAAACCATACTGCTTGTGCAACAGCAAGCCAGTGAAAAGAACGCCGAAACGTATCATCTTGTGAAGGCAGAGTGCCATGGTTCCAATATGTAATGTTTCCAAATTTGGCCTTCACCTGCCAAGGGCTTGAGTCCTTGGACTGTTCAGAAGCTTTTCTCTTGCCAAGACTTTTCCTACCCAACACATAGCCTGAAGAAGAACATTTAAAATAGACATTAACCCCTTAGTTCAAATTGGTGAAATGAATTGTGTTTATATAGATATTACAGTCTGTATGAAGCCCTGCTTTCAGTTCAAATCAGGCAGAAATGGTGGAAACAGAACATTTTTTTAACAGAAAACAATTAACATTAACTCAAAGAGTAGAAGACTGTATACCCATTCAAACAAAGGCCAGGGATACTTGATATATGACATACATATATAAAGACTTGGTGGGGTGGAGAGATCCGGAAGAGAACTTTCCAGGACGATTAGATTCAACTCGTCTTTGTGAGCTTCTGTGACTAGGCCCTTCTGTAAGTATCAACTTGGTCTTATTCTTTTGGATTGGAATCTGTTCTTGTAGTTTTTGTGGGTGTTTTTTTTTTTTTGGTTGTTTTTTGTCTGCGTTGGTGTATTCTTTCATATATTTTTTTTCTCAAAGTGTTGTTTCTTATCAAATATTTTTATATATATAAAGACTTTCCAATTGGCTACAATCACAAAAACAAAAAAGGGAGTTACAAAACTGTTCTTATATAGCAGCCTACAAACTAAAAAGAAACATGAAAATGAATAGTCCCGTTCCTTCTTTTTTCTTCCCTATAATCATCAAAAAATCGATGGTTATTTCATTCCAAATCTCCCAAAAACATACCATACTCATACAAAATGAGAAGGTCGAAGTTATCTCTTTCCCTGTTATCTCTTCTTCAAAACGGTCATGCAATGCAAAACAAGGAATAGGAACTGGGGAACTAACCCAACAGAAGTTTCTGAAAATAACTTGCCTCATGAAAATGTAGCTGAAGGAGCTAAAGAGAGAGAGAGACTCAGGGAAAGTATTATTTTACTCATGAAATGCTTAGGCCATAGGCTGTTGACAATCCTAAAAGCAGAATTAATACTACATAGGGCAGTAAAACAATAAACTCAAATTTTTTGTGTAATTCGGTAAAACACAATTGGTCCCAGAAAATTAAATAGATCTCAAATGAAGTTGATAGGGCCCAGCCAACAATTTTATTTATCAATACAGAACAGGGAAGATTTGAGAGCTTCCTTTCTCTCCCAAGTTCTCCTCAGAGAAATACAAAACCACAATAGCCAAAAAGATACCGTATCCCTCAAACACACTCTCCTTATAAACAACTGTCCCTCCTCACTCTCATTCTAACTAACAGCATATAAGTTGGTCCCTCAAAAAAACGCACAAAGACCCCTATTACTCACTGTCCTTCTTCCTCACGCGCCTACGTTCATATACTTTAGTAATTTGGGGCCTATCAGAAGTTAATCATGAAAAGAGAATAAAATAGATAGTTAATGCTAAACACAACCTTAGAATAAGACAACAGACAAAGATTCCTCGGATTAAATTCATAAACTTGTTCCAGTTGAAATATCCTGTTCATCTTCAACCAGTGTACCATCATATAGCATCTTTTTATTACAAGTGAAATAAGAACATTAATCAGAACAATAACCTAAGAGTTGCAGAAAATTTCTTCACCAATCATCTCAGTGAATCCCAACCAACCCACATATAAGACAAACAGTCGCAGCTAAATCTGAGAACAAGAACTACCAGAATCATAATGTTCAAACTTCTGCTTATTTGAATTATTATTCACCAAAGTCGATAGAAGTGGGCCTTCAAACTACTACCATACTAAACATTAACTACATGAATTTAAACAAGTAAATGAAAACATAGACAATGTTAAGGAAGGCCGTACCAGAGTAACCTTCTGGAAGGGAAATGGTAGCTCCCTGCAACTTTCTTCCTCTGAAATAAGCTTCCTCAACGCTCAAACCATCAACCTCAACTCCTTTGAAAAAGAAACCACTAGGTAAATTACAAACAAATTACCCAAATACATAAAGCGGACAAGGAGAAAAAGAGAAAATTAGGGCATTACCAGTGGATTTGGGTTTGAAATACTGGGAAACAGAGCAAGGACCATCGAATTTAATGGCACAGGGAAGCTGATGGACTTTGCCGCTGAGATCGACAGCTACAGAGTCCCTCCCAAACTCAAAATCCACCGTTATTTCCCTTTCTCTCTCGTTTTCAGCATCCATTAGATCAATTTTGAAGCAACCCAAAACTCAAAAACCCCAAAACCCACGTAGAAGCTTCGGATTTCTTGCGAGGAAATTCAATCGACCATTTCTCCTTCAGATTCTACACTTCCCGCTCTTTTGAGCACTGAGAATCGATTGTCGTTCAAGATTTTCCCGCTCAAAATTATCTTGATTGTTGCGCATTAAATCTTTCATTTTTGTTTTTGAACAATAAAATGATGAATTTTTTTAAATCGTTGTGAACGATGGTCGTTTCTGTAAATCAATTGGTAAATCAATTGGTAATTCATGATTGAATTTTGTTGAAGGTCATAGAAAATCCCTAGGGAATTTCATCGATTAGATTTAAATATTTGGAAAAATAATAAATTGGATCACTTAGCCCCTTTGATAACCATTCGGGTTTTTTGTTTTTTATTTTTGAAAATTATGCTTGTTTTAAACCATGTAAAAGATTATATTAAAATCAAGAAACTTATAGATGGAAGTATGTATGTATAAGCTTAATTTTCAAAAACCAAATGGTTATCAAACGATATCTAATTTTCAAATTAATTAAGGTATCATTTAAAAAAAAAAAAAAGAATAACGATATCATTTTAAACATTAGACTTTCATAAACTCTTATCAACACGAACATAACTTAACTGGCATAAAGTTATACTAATGATCATAAGATCCATAGTTTGAATCCCCCACCCCACAATATTGTCAAAAAAATCACAAACTTATTAGTAACAAGAAAAATCCAACAAATATGAGAGATAAAAAACTTGAAATTTCTTTATTCTCGTTTTCTACATGTGTACATTCTTCTAATTAGCACAAAAAAAAAACAGGAGAAAAAGAGGGAGGAAAAAAAAAACAAATATTTGGGCCGATTGCAAATATAGCAAACCGGCCCAAAATATTTGCAGATTTAGCGGCCCGCAGAAAATTTTGCAAAAATGATAAAATTTTAAGTTCTGGAATGTGTATTTACTAAAATGTCCTTTCTATCTGATAGAAAGTCTTTCTATCAATGATATAAACTTTCTATCACTCATAGAGATAGATTCTATCAGATAGAAAGACTTTCTATCAGATAGAATCTCTTTCTATCAGGGATAGAAAGTCTTTCTATCACTAATAGAGATAGATTCTATCCTTCTGTCCTATTTCTATCCGTGTTTGGTCGTTATATCCTATTTCTATCTGATAGAAAGTTTTTCTATCTCTATCAGTGATAGAAAAAACTTTATATCACTATAAGCTTTCTATCACTGATAGAAAGTGATAGAAATGATAGACAGTTTTTCAGTCAACTTCTCCTTCATCTTCTTCTTGATCTTTTTCGTCGCTCGAACTTCGATTCCTCCAGACTTATTGTCATCTCTTCTTCTCGATGGTGAAGCAACCTCCATGGTCTTATTGCCAGTTCGCCCGGATCCACCGCCTCAAGATCGAGTTTCCAACGGGCAATCCCAAGGTCGACAGAGTCGGGGGCATTAAATGGAGAGCGGAGTTTGGGATTAGCTGCGGGATATTGATTTTTCGAGGGATTAGGGATTTGGATGATCGGGCAGCGATGGCGGAGGATTTCGATTTCATCGGAGGGATGCAATTTTGAGCCCACCCAAAATTCTATCAGTGATAGAAATTTTCTATCACTGATAGAAAACTTCTATCAGAATTCTATCATGATAAAAAGTTTTCTATCACTCATAGAATCTATCAGTGATATAAAAAGTTTCTATCTGTGATAGATAAAAAGTTAATTCTATCACTGATAGAAAGTTTCTATCAGTGATAGAAAGTTAATTTTATCAGTGATAGAAGAAAGTTTCTGTCAGTGATAGAATAATATTATGTCATGATAGAAAGTTTTCTATCAATGATAGAACATTTCTATCACTGATAGAAAGTTTTTCTACCACTGATAGATTCTATCAGTGATAGATGATAGAAGATTTCTATCACTGATAGAAAGTTAATTCTATCACTAATAGAAAGTTTCTATCAGTGATAGAATAATATTCAATCATGATAGAAAGTTTTCTATCAATGATAGATGATTTCTACTGATAGAAAGTTTTTCTATTAGTGAATTCTATCAATGATAGAAGTTTTCTATCACTGATAGAAAGTTTTTCAATCACTGATAGAAACCTACCAAATCAAAAAAGAAACCTACCAAATCAAAAAAGAAGAGAGTGAAAACCACGCGACCCACGATCCACACCTGCCAAATCGGAAAGAAGAAAACCGTGCATAGAATAACACATTCAATCAAAACCAAAGAAATTTCAGTAAGAGTTTCGTGAAGCTCTTCTCCAGAAGACTGTCAACAAGATAAGTTACATTATAGGAAACTCACCAAAATAAATCGACATTTCAAGCGAGAGAAGAAAAAATGATCAAGCACCGAAGAAATCTCTCGACATTCCAAAAAGAAATTTGTCGCGCTAAACAAAAAATCCGAGTACAGAAGAATTCAAGCTCGTAACAGAAGAAATCCAAACCCCATTGCATAGAAGAACACATTCAATCAGAACCGAAGAAATTTCGGTAAGATTTCCATGAAATTTTTCTCGAGAAGACTGTCAGCAAGATAAGTTAAATTACAAGAAACTCACCAAAATAAATCGACATTTCAAGCGAGAGAAGAAAAAATGATCAAGCACCGAAGAAATCTCTCAACATTCCAAAAAGAAATTTGCCGCACTAAACAACAAATCCGAGTACAGAAGAATTCAAGCTCGTAACAGAAGAAATCCAAACTCCACTGCATAGAAGAACACATTTAATCAGAACCGAAGAAATTTCGGTAAGATTTTCATGAAATTCTTCTCGAGAAGACTGTCAGCAGGATAAATTACATTACAGGAAAAACACATCCAAAGAAATCGACATTTCAAGCGAGAGAAGAAAATGTGATCAAGCACCGAAGAAATCTCACGACATTCCAAAACTGAAAAAAAAAAATCGACGCGAAAACAGATGCAATTCAAGGGCAAATCAAAAATAGAGGAGAGAAATCCATAGATGTGCGCGCGCAATTCAAGGGCAAAATAGGGATATAAAAAATTAATTCAAAAATTTTGTCATATTTGCAAATATTTTAAAAAATTGCTAAATTTGCCATTATTTACCCTAATTTTGCCACCCATTACAATTATCCTATTTGAAGAGGGTTTTTTCCCTTTGTTTTAAAATCTTCAAAATAACTTTTTTTAGTTAAAATACAATTTTGCCCTATCCACTTTGAGATTTTTTTTTTTTTAGATTTGTTTTATTTTAGTCCATGTACTTTCAAATGTGCAATTTTTGACTTGTACTTTTAATATCTTAAAATAAGCCGTCGTTGTTCATTTGAAGTTTGTTGATGGTCGATTTTGGCCAGAGGATCTCACCTGACCTTCACGTGCCACCAACGGTAAATTTGTAGTTGAGGGGGGAAGACGTGGCCTGCAAGACAGTAAACCTGCACACCGGTGTGGTGCTCGCCACACCGGCTCCGATGCTTAAGTCAGCAAACAGAACGGTAGGGCGTGGAAAAGTAAGAGCAAGAGGAGAAAGCAGAGAATAGAGAGTAGAGTTTAGGGATAGAATTCGGATCCCCTTTTCAGCAGCGAAGAGGGATATAAATACCTGCTCATCCTTCTAGGGTTTTTAGGGATTCGAAGGCGTTTTAGGTCAAACCAGGCGAAACCGAGGCGGCCAAAGGCGGTGGGGACCATATGCTCGGCTTCGGCAAAAGGTCGAGGCCGACCATATGGGTCGGGCCATGTTGGCCCGACCCTTTGGGTCGGTCTTTTGGTCCTCCATCTGCCCGTTTGTCCCCGTCAGCTCCTTGTGTGGTCCAAAATCACCTATAACAAAGTTAATTTTAGTAATAACTTTCATTAAAGTATCAGCAAGGAAAGCTAACATAGAGTTTTTTTTCTTTAAAAAAAAAACCATAGATTTTTTATTTTTTTTGAAAAAGCTAATTGTAAACTTAGACTGGAGACTAAATTTAAGATTTATTGGAAGTATAGAAACCAAAGACTAAAATAGGCCATAGTCTCGAAGTACGACCAAAATGCTTCACCCTTTTTTCTTTCTCTTTCTTTGTCTATCTCAAAATAGATGGTTTGTTTTATTTATATTATGTTTTAGTTTCGAACTTTTATTTTATTCTTATTAGCTCGACTTGCAAATCTAGAAAACCAAACAATCAATTTTAGCGATAAAAATATTTCTTATCCATTAAATTATAGTTGGATGGACATTTTCTAGGTTTTATGCTGATGTAAAAACCTTTCAAACATTACTATTTAAATGCTTAATCTTTTTTTTTGACAATGTGGGGTGGGGGATTCGAACCACTGAACTCGTGGTTATCAGTACATCTTTATGCCATTGAGCTATGCTCTTGTTGGCATTTAAATGCTTAATCTTAGGAAACATTATATGAAGCCAATTTATGTATCTAGTTAAACATATATCAAGTTTAGAGACAATATGGAGAATTTTTTGTTAAATGTAATAATAAAAATTTACAAAAAGTATAAATTTCAATAAACATTGCAATCTTAACTATAAAATATTTTCATGAACATTTAATAAATACTAGTTAAAAGACTCATGCAATGAACGTAAAATTTCATAGTTGCGTAACTTGTTTTTGTTGGGGGTGCGACCAAAGTCCCACATCGGCTAGATAAGGGGATGACCTTGGGTTTATAAGGGAGGACAGCTATCTCCACTAGTATGAGACCATGAGGGTTATGCCCAAAGTGGACAATATCATACGATTGTGGAGATATGTGTAGTGTCCCGTAATTCGAAAAAGAAAGCACATAGAGATACACAATATAAAATTTCTAACATAATATATTGGAAAAAAAACAATAATAATATATATGATCAAAACTTAACTTGATTTATTTATTCATTAGACATATTTTAAGAAAAAATTTGAAATATGACGGTCGTATCATGTCAATCATGTTTGACAAAAGAAACAAATTAACTTTGGATATCTACAAAATATTTATTTAATAGAATTTTAATAAGATTTCTTTATGCAATTATTCTTTAGATTTATTTCGAAATTATGTAAAATATTTATTTTTTTTTTATAAATATGTTTTACTAATTCACAAGTTTAAAAGGGTTCTCTTTTAGAACGTAACTTCATTGCTTTCTCTTTCTCTTCCGACTCACCACTAAGAGGTAATAAAGTTTCTCCCATACTCATATACCTTTTTTTTTTTTTGAGAAAACTCATATACTTTTTATATGCTCATAATTTTATAAACGAATTAGAGTTTGAAACTTTACAAAAGAGTTATGTTATATGTTCATTTATTATTTTTGTAAAATTGTTGATGAGAAACTAAAGTTTTTATTTTTGTCCATAATAAAAAATATTTTGAGTAAAATAACTAAATGAGTTTCCGTTGTTTAAACGCACTTTGTTTGTATACTTAATGTAAAGGTTTTGTTGAATTTGAGTGATAAATATGAAGATTCTATGGAATGAAATTGAAGAAAATAAGAGTTTATAAGATAAATTACAAAAATTTCAAAAAGAACTTAAAACATTCAAATGATTGAAATCTTACAATTTCATATGATTGTGGATTCTTGTTGATTTCCCTTCATGGAGTGGCAGAGACATAAGAAGAAACTTCTAAGAAAAAAATGAAAAAGAAAATAACAATTTTTTTTTAGAGAAGAAAATAACAATTTTCCACTAATATGTTTATTTTATATATATATATACACTATTGATGCTTTTTTGAAAGACATGACCAATGATCAATTTTTTAAAAATATATTTTTAATTTAAATCATCAAATGAATGCACATATACACAAATATTGGATAAATTAATTCAATGTTTAACCACCTCTACTCGCATCCCGTCAATTGATAAATTGCAACTATTCGATCTAATGATATAATATTACTTTAAAATTCAACTTTTCATATATACAATAATTCGAATGGTCATGTTTGAAAGACTACCTTCATTGTACAAATTTCTCTCAACAGACACACCTTGACCCGAAAAGTCACACCCCATCAACAAAGAGTGAAGGTTAAAATAGGAATTTATTAAAATTGTAAGGGCAAAAGAGGAAAGTAAAGATTCTCCCCTCTTAGCCCCTTTATATATAGTATAGAGTATAGATAAAACATATGTATAAAGCAAAATTAATGAAACTTTAAAAAAAAAAATGACACTTTGAAATATTTATTCAATTTTCAATATTGTACATTAATCAAATTTAATTTTATGAAACTTGGAGTGATACAAAGATTAAACACGAAGTAAAAAATTTCTAAAAAAAAAAACACAGTAAAAATTACGATATATGTTTAAATTTAGAATTCAATTGGATGAAATTAAAAGTTTAGTACCTAAATAATACAATTGGGTAAGTTGAAACAAAAAATTGGTTTTTTTCAAAAAAATTAAAAACGTCTTTATAAAATTTTGGGACAACAAAATATTTCAAAATATAAGAATAAAAAAATAATAACAACGAGTATGAATTTTTTTTTTTTTAATTTTTTTATAAGTAATTTTTTTTTTTTTGTTAAATTACATGTTTAGTCTCTGAACTTTCAGAGTTGTGTCAATTTAATCCATAAACTTAAAAAAAAATTCAAATAGTTCTCAAACTTTCAATTTTGTTTCCAATAGATCCCTAAACTTTAAAAAGTATCAAATAGGTTCTTAAGGCCCCGTTTGATAACCATTTCAGATTTTGGTTTTTGGTTTTTGGTTTTTGGTTTTTGGTTTTTGGTTTTCTGTTTTTTAAAAACAAAAACCATATATGTTTGATAACTGTTTTTTGTTTTCTGTTTTTAAAAAACAGAAAACCAACCTTGTTTGATAACTGTTTTTTGTTTTCATTTTTTAAAAAATTAGAAAGATGAAAAGATGTTTTAGAGAGGAAAAAATGTGTAGAGACGTTGAAACAAAAATTTAGAGACACAAATATAAATGTTTTAAAGATAAGTTTTTTTTTTTTAAAGACAAGAAAAGTTAAACATAGAAAATTTAGAGAGATGAAAGAAAATATTTAGAGAAAGAATATTAGTTATTAGACTCGAGAAAAGATTTTAGTTAGAGGAAAAATAGAAAACAAGTAAAAGTAAAAGCGATAAATTTTATATTAAAAAAATTAAATTAAAAAAAAAAAGAACATTTAGAGAGATAATAAGGTTAAGAGTAAAAGATATGCTAAAGAAATAACGAAAAATGAGAAAAATAAAGAAAAGTTGTAGCGATAGAAAATTTTGATGACTTTTTTTTCAAAAGAAAAATTAGAACATGTTAATTAAGGAGAGAAAAATTATTGATAAGTTTTTAGAAATAGACAAGATATAGAGAAAAAAAAAGTTTTGACAGAGAAAATTTTAGAGAGAGAAAAATAAATTTTATAGAGTAAAAAACGTTTTAGAGAAAAAAAGATAGAGAAAGGAATTTGTTGGAGAAAGATAGGTAAAAGAGAAGAAAAGTAAGCATTAGAAGAAAAATAAGTTTTTGAAAAACAGAAATCTGTTTTTAAAAACTACTTTTTTTGGTTTTTGAAATTTATTTATAATTTCAAAAACGTTTTTAAAAAACAAAAAATAGAAATGGTTATCAAACACCCCTGTTTTTAAAAAATGAAAAACAAAAACAAAAAACAGAAAACGAAATGGTTATCAAACGACCCCCTAAACTTTCACAATTAGGTCCAATAAACCCCTCAAGTTTTAATTGTGTCAAACAAGTCCTTAACCTATTCAACATTTTTTAAAATTCACAAGCTTACTAGATACAAAATTGAAAGTTTAGATACTCAATTTGACATAAAATTCAATGTTATATATAGTAGATTGGTTAAATTGAACCTATTAGATTTTTAAAGTTGAAGGACCTATTTAATACAAAATGAAAAGTTCATGGACCTAAGACACTTAATTGATACAACTCTAAAAGTTCGGGGACTTATAATAAAACCAAATTTTTAATTTCATTTAATGGAATTACAACAAAACAAAATAATTTTATAGGATAAAGAAATCATCAACATCAAATAAATAATTTTAAATTCTCCCCGTATTTATTGTATTAAAAATTTAAAACAAATAAATAAATAAACCATCATCAAACACCTAATCTTCTTCAACTAAATTTTCTTTTCTTTTCTTTTCTTTTTCTTTGTTCCCCCTTTTTGAAACGTTGTTCAACTAAATCATGATTTCAATAAACAGAAAAAACACATTAAATTATGATATGCTCGACCTATCATTCAAGCATATCTGGAAATGATCATCCTTTTCATTTCTGGACAAAATATGATCATTGATAAATACAGCATACAAATACATTAATAGTTTATCAATCAAAAGATTAAACATGAGCTAAACTACACCTACAATTAACACTATTACAAACCTTGTATTCTACAATCTCATTGCTCAAAATCTGGATAAGGACTCTATTGGAAGCGACATCTGAAAGGTTGATCATGGCTAAAAATGCTAGGGTCAACTTTTCACCTTGTTTTCGAACTAGTTCTCGGAATCGGTGAGATCAGATGGACTCTCGAGTTCTCCCATACTTGCAGAGGCAAAAGACTCGGTAGATTCTAGTGATGAAAGAGAGGAAGCAGTATCATCTGAATCCGAGACATCGTCATCGTGTAGAATAATGTGATCATCATCAATCTCGGAACCATCAGACCCATCAGCTCCCAGCAGTAGTTTGTTGATTGCAGACTTGGCAGTTTCAACAAACCATTCATCCTCAGGGAGTGCACTAATCAGACATAGTCGCTCAGTTTTTCTTTCCATTAAAAAGACAGTACAACAGCAAAAGAAAATACATATGGCGTATGTGTGTGTGTGTGCATATGCGAGCAAGTAAGAGAGAGAAAGAGAGAAACCTTTGTGGATCAATGCCTCTAGCAGAAAATGTCCTGATTGCGCGAGCAATGATAGCAGACGCAATTTGATGGATGTGGCGAGATGGATAACCAGCAAAACGAGCAATTTCAACCGTGAAGTGCATATCTAGAATTAACTGCCAAGAAAAAGATATTGTGCTCACTTACTCAGCATAGCGAACATGAAGGAAAAATGAATCGATGCACAGGTTATTCATAAGTACATTCTTCTTTAGTTTTTCGTTTTTGAACAATGGGTCATCTTCAAGCATGAGATAGATGTGGCATTCAACAGAAAATATTCCAGAACCGTAGCCCAATCAAAGAACTTTCTGCCAGGTTACATGCATTAACAAAGTCCATTTTAGGTTGTAATAATATGCAATACCTTTTGCCCCCTTTATAATTGTGTTCCATTTCACCATTATTGTTATTATTCTATTATTCTATTACTTTTTTTTTCCATGCTTTGAGCATAAGGACTTGCTTGTACGTAGCTCAACCAATTTCATGAGACAACCATTGAACTCTACTGTGTTTTGTCATCAGAAATCTTAGAGGGGAGATTTAAACATATAACCCCAAATCGCTTTACTAATTATCCCATTATTGTTAGACCAGAATGCAAAACTAAGCACGGTTGATTTTCATCTTAGAAATTCTGATAATACAGAATACTTCGACGGCCAACTCTTCACAGATTTTTTTTGAGATTAGAAAAAAAAAAAATAATAGGTTATAAGAAAAAAATTTATAAGTGCTATTTTCGTTGTGTTGTCCTAAAAATTGTCAAACTTCAATTTCAAAATTCATTTTCTATTATTATTTTATTAAAAAAATCCTAAAAGATTTTTATTCTTGTTTCCATTTTTTTGTGTTATATTAATTTCAAAACTTTATCCATTTAAGTTAATTTATAACAAGAGAGATTACTTATATGCATAATTACTTCACAAAACCCTGAAAAGCGTTTAAAAACATATATATTTTTTTCTGTATTCTACAAATTTTATTCAGGAGACTATTTTACAAAATGTTTTAACCAAACAAACATCGAGCCAGAAGTTTATTTTTCTGTTATTTGAAGTTAAACAGTTTTTACCAAAACTGTGAAACAACAGCCTAAATATCCACCAACAAATTGTTTCAGTTTGTAACTTTATAAATGATAAGAGGTGTAGTAGACACATACCTGCTGCAACCCAAATGGCAGGAGATTAACTGAATCATCTTCAAAAACGCCCCAAAACTCTTGTTCATCAGACAACCAGATGAGAACGGTCTCTGTTAGCCTAGCAAGCAAAATTTTTTGTATCTTCTCTTTCCCAAGCAAGACATCTCCTGCAACAGTTGCCAACTGTTGCAATCTTGCAAATAGTGCCTGCAAGTATGCCAGTAATCATGTTACTAGCATGAAAACAGATATGCCAACAGAAGTAAGCAAGAAAGAGTTTGAACGAACAGGCAGAAGCCAGCAGATAGCTTAGTCATATTGCTATTATTTCAGTCCCTTACTATCAAACTGGGTCGGAGAATACTATTTTATCTCTTATCAAATTGGCCTTTGGCCTCTTCTTATAATCTTAATTTAATTCCTGGAAACTTGTGTGTTTATATTAATCGCGCTCAATCTTAAATTTTCTACACTCTGTATCTTAACCTGTAACTTTGACGGATCATGAATTACTGTTCGATGAACTTATGACAGCACAAACTTGAAGAATTAATAATGTGGTTTAAGCCCAAATACCAAGCTATAGTGCACTAAAACTATAAAGAAAAATAATAATTCAGCCAAAACGTTCTTCATGTCTATGATTTAACAAGCCCCAATTCTATATCTTATCGGCCTAAAATGATTATCATGCACAAAAGAAAGATTTATATTCGAAGTTGTGTGATCAGATAAATGTACATCAAATAATTTTCTCAATACATTTAAATTAAAAGAGATGCAAATTCTTGAACATAAAAAACTAGGTGGAATATTGGCTATTAGTAAAAAAAGAGGACCTTCAATTGTCCTATTAAAGCAATACAACTTAAACACGTGGATATTCTATTATAAGAGGATCATACCTGAAATGGAAGTGATGGACGAGGATCAGAACCCCAATGAAGATCCTCTCCATCCCCATTTAAATAAATCCATGCATCTAATCTTGTTTTGCCTTCTCTTGAATATATGAAACCCAAAACATATAGCCGACAGAAGTGATCTCTAAGTTTGTCAAATGATTGTTGAAGATGGCGCTTCCAATCCTTCAGTTCAACAGAACTTCCAGAATTATAGACAATAGTTTCAGTTGATTCATTCTTCTGGACTAATTCATCCTGCCGTTTCCAGATGGTCATCACAACATCTGGTAAAAGTTCATCCATAATGGTAAATGCTATACCAAGAATTGCTAACTGTTCTGAATCAGTTTCAACTCTGAAGGGTATGGCCTCTTTTAACTCTGTAAGGTTTTCATCATCCGAGGGGCTTGGAAGTGCTTTGAGTAGAGCATCCATGTACTTATCAAATAACTGAGAAATTCTATTTAAAGCATTGCCTCCAAAATGAAAAATAGCAGATGGTGTCAGCTGTTCCAATATATCCTACAAAAATTGCCATGTTCCAGAATCACATTGTCAGTTAATGAATCACCAATTTACCAAATAAAGTAATAGGAAACGGTCATTTCAGGAGTTCATTCCCTTCTATTTTTGTGTACAACTTTTCAGCATGCTCGTCAATAGTAGTTTTATGGAATGATTCTTAAATTCTTTTTATATATGATAATATCATTCTCCTGAAATTTAACAGAAGGGAGATAAGATCAGTTTTCTTCAAAGCGTAGGAAATTTTTTTGATATAAATAAAGATGCTCTATGTGTATTATTAAGTCATTCTTATAAGTATCTCTATCGAAGCATCATTGCAAGAGCAGAAATTGGAAACATATGCAGGCACAAACGAAATGAGAGATTCAAGAAGGCATAATACGAAGAGTAGCTATAGGGAGCTCAGAAACTTGCGAAACTTATGTTGGTGATACATAAAATCATTTAATCAGATTTTTAAAATAGCTAAGAGTGACTGGCGTTGTAATAAAAGTGCCAAGCTATAGAACCAAATGCCTTGAGGTCATGAATCCAAACCGTAGTGACCCAGCTTCCTATAATGTTAAAATCTAATAAATTTTTCAATGCTAAATGTTGTACACTAATCAAGGGGCGCATAAGTTAGCAAAACACCCATAATTATTTTGAGAAATAAATAATAGCAATATATGTATGCCGGAAAATCAAAGAGAATTATTTGAATACAAATAACCAACTTACATCAACAATGTGCATGAACTTCATCCCACTAACCACAAGCAGACTATCTGAAGATGTCGCAAATGCAGAAAGTGATGATGCAAAGCGAGACGAGAATACAAAATTTTCATCAAGTTCAGCCAAGTCAAGAATGTCTCTTCTAGCTCTTCGGAAGTTCAACTCTAAAACTTCTTCCATAAAAGACCGCAAAAGCACCAAAAGTAATTTTGACAGTTTCAAGCCTTGCGTTTCCAACAATGAGCAGTAATTAAGACTAGCATGTATGCAAATGCTAGCTGCACGCAAAGCAGACACTGTCTCAGAAGATGGTGCATTCTCTTTTACCAATCGTACAAAGTATTCAATTTCCCATTCAGCCCATTGAACAACTCTATTTGTGTAAATAGGATCATCACCAAAAATTGAAGCAGATTCTTTTGTTGCCAGCGAAATTACTGAAAATACAAGCTTACTCAAAGTAGCTGAATATGTCTTCGGGCAAGCAGCACATGAAGGAAGAAAAGCTGTGGTGCTCCTTTGAAGGCGAGATCCAAATGACTTAAGCAGTAATTGATGAGCCAAAGAACCTTTACCAAGTCTCAATAAACCAGATAAGGCCTTTTTAAGCTCAAGAAGGTTTACAAAAGGTTGTTCAGCTATTTCAATCAATTGTTCCTCAAGCATAGCTTTGCGTTTCAAGAATGCAGATTTGTACGAGGACAACTCAGTTGAAATCTCCCCAGTTGCTTTGAGCTCCGGAGAATTTCTCTCTTCTGCATCTAAGGCCTCCAGTGCTTCTTCAGCTTTATGCTCAGCTAAAAGGATGTCAACATTCTCAAGAAATACCATATTGTGACCATCTTCCAATTTTGACAAGGAATCTTGAGGGTCACAAATTTTTTCACCATCCTCAACTTCATCAGTGCCATCATTAGATTGGTTCCACTGTTCTAACTCATGGCATACACCAGTCATTAGATCTTGCACTAGAATCCTTTGAGATGAAATATGTTTTTGCAACTCAACCAACTCATGTTCCATCTCCACAGCCTCTTCAGATATCCTGAATCACAGCCAAAATTAAGCCCACTCATGAATCTATGACAAAAATGAGAGAAATTCAACTAACGTGCACCCTGGATTAAATAGGAATACATTTAAGAACATCAGTAGAAGAGACGGACTGCCTTGATGAAAAGAAGGAATTATCTTCTTGTGGAAGGAGGAGAGGAAACTTGCTAGAAACCAGCTAATGGATATAGTTACCAAGGATAACCAAAGGTGGTATCACAAGTGCAAGATCAAACGACAACAAGAGGGGAGATGAGAATTTGAAATCATTCTGTAGGCTACTGCCTGCCAGGAGAAACACGACGCTCATTTTTTAAATTGAAGGCTAAATCTGAAACTACAGATTTTGAATTTTCAAGATATATCTTGATCTTCTATTTCTTTGTTGGGCCCATCAAATTTAGGGGTTAAGAAATCCTAAATTTAGTTTGTCTTTCCATAGGTTTATGATGTGGAGAAAGCCAGCAGATTGGAACCTCTGGAGCTAAACAGGTTTTGTTAAGTGGTCAAAAATCTGCTCACTAGCAAATCACCCGGGCTGCATGGTTTGGTTATACCTTGGATTTCTTTTAAAAAATGTTTGAACGTCAATAAACCCAATACTATGAGGGTGTTGTTTTAGTATTTTTCTCGGAATGTTGTAATCATTACTTGTTTTCCAATAAACCGAGCCAGAAAATTTAATTTCCCCTTGTTTCTACATACGCTGTCACTGGCCGCAAGCATGAAAAAAGAATTGCTTCAAAATTGTGAAGTAAACATGTGACATTGACAATTTTTAAATGGATTGCTAATGTGACATTGACAATTGTGAAGCAAACAAGTTCCATAGTATAATGCCAAAATGGCAGTTTATTACTTCCAAGAAGCCACTCTATTATTTGTACATATACTTAGTGGTCAGTCAGTTACCTGAGAAAAGCCAAATACTTGGTCTGCATATTGCCACATAAGTTCTCCACAGCATCCTTTAAATCCATGAGCTCACAGCACAGCCTTCTAATTCCCTACATAAACACCATTTTCTTATATCAAATCCAGAAAAATCTAAAAAACAAACATGCAAACTTAAAATTTAAAATGCAGAAATACACAATTCAAACTAGTGTTTTAGTGATATAGTTGCTATTAACATACCACCCTCTGTCAAGGATTCAGTAACCAATAGCTCTAAGTCTTATTCTTGTTGATTGAAGCCCTTTTATTTTTATGTATCGATAGCATATGTTTTTGTTTTGACTCCTTTCGTGTCGAACTATTCTTTTTATAGGTTGTTCATATTCTTTCATTTTTCTCAATGAAAGCTTGGCTTTTCATTTAATTATTTATTATTTTAGAAAAATTGGACATAGATGGAGGAATGGGTGTACGGTTGTATCTCCACTGTCTCCTACTCTGTGATCATCAATGAAAAACTAGGGGGAAGATTTAAGGCGTCTTGGAGGCCATAGGGAAGGGGATTTCCTCTCTCCTTTCCGTTTCCCATTGGTGGTTGAGTGCTTTATTTAGTGGATCAATAAAGGAGTAATAGACAATCTGATTAAAGGGTTTTCTATTGGATCTCAAGGGATTTAGATAAGAGATCTCCAATTTGTCAATGATATTCTACACTTTTCAATGGTGGAAGAGAGGAAAATTATTCAACTTGTTCAACCTCATATAAACCTTCGAGGCCACTAGGCCAGTCTCGGGCCTTAAAATCGACATTGTGAAATCAGTGGTGGCAGGCATCAATCTTAGCTTAAGGAAACTAGACAATCAGCTAATCTATGGGGATGCATGATAGCCTCCCTCTGTTTGTCTTATTGGTTGCCTGTTAGAGATGAAGGCCTTTTTCCTTAAGGATCAATCAAAAAAATCAAAGAAACTAAGCCTAGTTCTAAAGGGAAAGAATTTATCATTCAAGCAGTTTTGTCCAACCTTCCTGCCTAATATCTTTCTATCTTTTCAGCCCCCTTAGTTGAATTGAAGACAGTGTTCTTACTGCAAAACCACAGAAGCCTAGGTATTAGCAAATACAAGGAAGAAATGATTGTAAAAGTTCTGCTACTCAAATGGCTTTGGTGTTTAGAAGATGAGCCTCTAACTCTCTGAAGACCAGCAATAATAGAAATCAAATATGTTATTGAAGTACGAGGGTGGTTACTAAAGCTTGATAAGTGTAAAAGCTGTAACAGCTCACAGTTTAATATTATTTAGTCAGAAATGTTGAGCATATTGTATTTTTGACATTTAAACATTGATGGTAGCAAAGCTTTGTTTTGATTGGACAGTTAATGCAGCTATGAAAGATTGGTTGGCTACTTCCTTGTACCTTTTTTGTTTTCCTTTCAAAAATTGATGAATGCTTCTTGACAGCAGAAAGCTTTGTATTCAGAAGACTAAAGACTTTGAAAGCTTGATAGCAGAATTCTACGACCAAATCTCCTCTTGGTTCACTCAAGATGACCTGATCATCCATAGCTCATACTCATGTAAAAATCTTTGGAGTCTAAAGGTTCCAAAGAAGCGCAAAATCTTTCTATGGTCCTTAACTTTTGGTGGCATCAATGCAAACAACAAAATCCAAAGCAAAAATCCTTCTTGCTCTCTCAACTCAGATTGGTGCTCCTTATGCAGGGATAGCTAGAAAGATGCTCAGCATTTTTTCAACTCTTGCTCCTTTGTAAAGGTCTTATGACCAAAGCCTCTAAAAATCTTCAATGTCTCATGGGTTTTCTCGAGATACTCTGAGAATTTGGTGATCTAAGGTTTATTGAGTACTGGTAGGAGTTCAAATAACTTAAGAAGGTTTTGTGCACAAATGTTTTTTATGCTTTCATTTGGAACACCTTGTTATAGAACGCAACTAAAGAATCTTCTAGGATGAAAAGAAGACTGAAGAGCAAATAGGGGATTTTATTGTTTACTACACATTCAAGTTTTTTACTAAGGGTCTACCAAGTACAAGTTTCTTATGGACACAAGCAAGCTAAGTATGCACAACATTCATGCACTTGCTTGAGGAGAATGTTGAAGAACAGGTTGGTGGTTCTTCTCCAATTTCAGAGTAAGGAATTAGAATTCAGACTACAGTTTTTTTTTTTACATTTTTTTCCCTTAAGTATACTTTTCATGTACATTTGTGAGTAATTGTTACATCTAATCTTTCCTCCCCACGCTAGTTGTAAAATAATAGTTCTCTCTTCATTCCACATAAGATTCACATTCACCTACCAGAGATTCTCTACACAAACAGATCAGAAAAGGGAGACCAAAGAGAATTTTCTAACGCCTTCACTCAATGACGAATTCATAAACGGCTAACACTGAATTAAATTCAGTACGGAAGTGACATGGATACAGAAAATGAATACCGACGGAAATAATGATAAGAAAACGAAAATGACCCAAAATCTTAAATCTGCAGTAATTCAAAAAACAACAACAATGGCAACATTTCCTCTTCCTGCATTGTACCAATAAGCAAGCATGAGAACAGAAATGAAAAAGAAGGAAGAAGCAAAAGATCAAACCTGTTCAGTGTGGGATTGGTAAAGAGAATCGACTTTGGACTGCGGAATAATGCTCTCAATAGACGGGAAATCATCTTCCTCTTCGCTGCTCTCCATTCTTCGAACTCGAACTCGAACTCGAACTCTTCTTCAAACCCCTCCCCAAGTGAAACTGGAATCGGTAATGCAGAAAAACGTCAAAATCTTCAGAAGCGAAGCTGAGAAATGAATGTTTTCTGCTTACAGCTTGAGGACTGCGTGGTGTGTGCCGATTTTCCGATAGAATATTGGAAATTGATCAGAGGGTTGAGAGAAGAAGTTGCAGATTCTCTTTGAGTTGCTCTTTTTGGCTTACACTTTCGCAATTGATTTGATTTTTGAGTCTCGGGAATCACGAAGTTCGATGGAGGATCATCCTACTACTGTATCTGACTAAAAGCTCCCCCCTTTTCTTGCACAAAAATGGCCGTCCAACAAACTCATTTTTACTCAAATTATAAATAGTGTTTATTAATCTCCTAGTTTTAAAAAAATATATCGGTTAAAATGGGAAGGAAATATCGAGGTCTCAATTTTATGAAAACGTCGATGAAAATATTGACAAAATGTCTATGAATATTCCTGTAAAAATATTTAAAATAAAAGATTCAAAAAAATATTTAAAATGACAAATAAATGTTTTACATTTTAAAAATAAGTAAAAATACTTGTTATAAATATTATATGCACATTAGTTACATTGTGTTATTATTTTGTATTTGTTTACTATATAATGGAAATGTCGATTCATCCTGCATGTTGATGTCGGACTCATAGACATGTGGAAATATCAATGGAAATGTTGACATGTCGATAGAAATTTAATACATTGATTATGCCTTTTAATTTTTTTTTTTTAATTATAGCTCAACAACACGTGTTAGAGTCTTGAATCTCTGGTTAACTAGTTGAACTATACCAAATTTGATGGATTATATTTTAACCTTATATTTGGATGGTTGACTAGAACAAATAAATGAGTTAGGGACTGTTTGTGGCGCTGAATTGGTTATAATATCTGGTGGTTATAATAATTTGGGGATTATAATAGTATGAGGTTATAATAATCTGTGTTTGGGTGTAGATTATTATAGTCTGGGATAAAATAATCTGTGTTTGGGGTGCAGATTATTTTAGTCTGGGATAAAATAATATGTGTTTGGGATGCAGATTATTTTAGTCTGGGATAAAATAGTATGTGTTTGGAGTGCTAATCTGTTTTAACATGGGGTTTTGAATCAAATGTTCAAACGGTTCATTTTCTAGTTTTGTTATGACATACGATTCACTTTGATTTAGGGTTATGTTTTTTTTTTACAAAACAAAAAAAGTTTAGGATTTGGTATAGAAAAATCATATTTGTTAACTTTTAGTATTGTCAAAATAAAAATTGTAAACGTTTAGTTCAAAAATCATATTAGTTTTTTTTTTTAATCAATAAAATCATTTGAAATAAACTTGAGTGTGGTAAATACAATTTCGTTTGATTTTTTTTTTTAAGTTGGTTAACCTTCGATGTTGTCAATGACTTTTCCGGCAACCTTCGATGTTTTTTTTTTCTTTATTTTTCATTTTTTTTATATTTTTCAAAATGAAAATGAGAAGAAATATGAAAAAAAAAATAATAATAAAAGAAAAAAAAATCAGTAGCCGGAAAAGTCGTCGGCGGCCGTCAGAAAAGTCGCCGGAAAATTCACCGGCCGGCGGTCGTCGGAAAAGTCGAGGAGTCACATGGAAGAAGAGAGGGGAGAGTTACTGTAGAAAATGGATAGAATAATGGGGTGGGTTGAATGATGGTTAATGGGGGTGGGTTGAATGATGGTTAATGTAGAGAATGGATAAAATAATCGGAGGTAAAAATAACCCGCCTCACCATTTATTTTTGTTGATGCCCCAAACACTGAATAGGTTATAATAATGGGGATTATTATAATCTATTCAGTGCACCAAACACCCTCTTACCGATTGTCTTCTTCGAGAGGAAGATTCAATCTTCCACTTCTATAATGGTTGAAGATACAAAAGTTTTAGATTATTTCCTTTTAGTTGAGAGTTCGATATTACACTTACACCTCCACACTTGTTGAATTACAGAGAGAAAAAACTATTTATTTCTAATTAAAATAAGTCTCTATCATGATTATGGTGATATTTATTCATACAACTTGAAATCAACCCGGAAGGAGAAAGTGACATTCCACTTTTCCATACATTTTCTCAAAATATTCCTCTACCTTTTGGATCTTTTTCTGTTTTTGATCAATGGATCTTTTCTTTTTCACCTTTAAAATAAAGGCAGACCAATAACATAACTCCAAGAAAAAAAGGAAAAGAAACCCATATACTTATGTTTTCACTTGAAATTTACTGATTATAGCCACTGTTAATGCTTGTGCGATCACTTGACTGACCTTCAAAATGTAGAAGATTCGCCACAGAATTCTACAAATTATCTTCAATTGCACAGCTAAGTTCACTATAACATGATGAACTAGTAAAATATTTTTCGTTACTACAATATGAACTTTTTTACCAATTATTGAACTATATTTAACAATTGCTTAACAAAAAGCTAATTTGAAAAGCAATATCAAGGAAGAGAGCGAGATGCACACAGAGGTCCATGTCGGACTTAAAATTAATTCAAGATTAAAGGTCCAAAATCAAGCCAAAAGAGACATCTATGGACTAACCACACATCGACAATGGCTTAAATTATCGACCGACTTCTATTTGAAATATATAAGTTACAACAATGGAAGCAAACCCCAATACCTATAAGTTTATAGAGTCAAAACTTATAACCACGTTGATCAACCTCTGTAGGATATCTTAAAACTCAGAGTTGAAGCCTTCTATCTTCTCCGATGTAGAAGCAACTTTTGATTTGTTACTTATAAGCAGCATCAGCAGCTGAGGTGTCCATGTCGTTCAAACCAAGTTCCTCGTTCTGTTCCCAGGACCGCTCGTACTCCTCATCTGATAACAGCACCAAAAATAAATATCCACATGAAGAAAACTAAATAAAATCAAAGTTTTTTCTCTTGGAATAACTTTCTTGTCATCTCCTGGCCATATTTTCTTCCCCCCTACTCTACATTGTTTCTTATCAAAATAAAGAATAGATCTAGAGTTTAAAAATGTATCAAACTGAGATGATGCTAAGTGACTCATGTAAACCAAAAACTTATAACTGCAGAAGTTGCTTGAACCTATTAACCGTCTGACATTTACAGCTCAAATACTTGCAGCACGGCAGAGATACAATTGTTCCCGTGGGGTTCATTGTGATGAAATTATTAGAATCTGGTAACAGCTTCGTTCCTCCAATAGGTTGGGTTGGATACTCAGAAAGTAAAATTATCACTTACCAGTTCTTATTCTGAATCAGAATTGGAAAAAGAAAAAACAAGATAAACAACGAATTTACAGGCAGGGAAAAGGCACTTACATGTTAACTGATGGTCATCTTTCATATCATCAGTCACTGGTGCAACAAACGAGTTTGCTAATGCATCATCAAGGATTAGAGTCCAAGGTGCTTCCAAACTCAATAGCTGCAATAAGAGAAATTATAAGAAAAAAGGCCCAGAAGATTACTGCGGTTATGGTAAATACATCCAATACATGGAGAATAGTTAAATTTGATACAATAAATACCTCAGAGAAGATTCTGTCCCAAATTATTTTTATAGAACTAAGTTGTTTTCAGGAGCATTTTCATTCAAAGTATATTTTCTCGCAATGACCTTTGCGCTCACCACCCAAGGAATCCAAGCAACTGAAACTATTGCACTTTCTTAATTTGTTTTTAACTTTTGTCAGCTGTGCAGATGCCCACAGAAGAGGAAATCTGTATTCTCTTGTTGATTAATAATATGGCAATTTTAAAGGACAGATTAATTTTTTAATTTTTTTTATTATAAAAATCTACTATATTGCACTTAATATTCAGATATATCCTATAAACTCCTTCATTTCACCTTTGGGAGATCCGTCTCTATACAAGTCATTGAACGAGGTTTTTTAGCTGAACGCAGTAGATGAGAGGTGTAAGCACCTTGAAGGATTGTTTTACAGAGTACAAGAACTAGAATAACCGCATCATCAGGAAAGCTATTAGTGCTATCTCTTTCACTAAAGAAGGAAAGAAAAAGAGACAAACAAGGAGAGCTTTGACTAATTTGACATTGAGATTGGCTAGAGTAGGCATTTGAATACCCGCAGAAATTTTGCCCACATATTTTGTCTAAAACTTTGTGTTGTATCAATTAGGAAACTGATTTATAGTTCAAAATCAATGTCTGATTTCTCATATTACTAAAATGACCCCACGTGATAATACTCTTATTTCTAAATTATCAAACCAAACAATTGTCCCCTCTGAAGGCAAGAGCTGGCATGTTTTTTTTTTAAAAAAAAAAAGCTACAACTACATGCTAGATACACTGACTTCTTAAATGAGGTATGCATAAAACCATGATCGTGTACCTTGGTTAGTCTTGTCTTGAAGTCCAGCCATTTGTTTCTTTTGTTTTCATCAAGACTGTCTCCAAAAGTAAATCCATGTACTCTCTCGAGACCTGCATTGATGAAGATCCATATTGAGATCCAGTTGTGAGTCCAGATTTGATTTCAAAGGATCAAAGTAAAAATATAAAGTTAGCTCAAGTTTCAAGCATTTACTCTTAAGTGAGAACTTTCTAATCAAATGTATAACATACTGATAATATATATATATATATATAGGTTAAAAGCTTTTAGAAACTATAAGAATCAGGTTTCTAAGTGGTTATCCAGTCACTTACAAGGCAAGAGAAAGTTGTAACTTATTTATGGCTGTAGACACTACGTTTACTTTTTTAAAATAATTGTATTATAGTACATACTACTGATATCTTTTGAAGATGGAATTATTGAAATAAAATTCCTTCAGTTAGCAAGGACGTCACATGACAAAGCTGATTTTTGGCAGACAAATACAGGGAACACTATAGAGGTTGAGGTTCACAATTTTGGTGTTCACCTTGTCATTAGCAAGTCCTATGTCCATTTCTTTCATATCATTCCGGTGGAAAACGTGGTTTAAATTAGTTTACATTTAGCTTCTAAAAATTGGGTTCATGTTGAGGCTTCTTGAGTTCTTTTTTTATGCCCCCTACGTTCTTTCGTTTCTCCCAATGAAAATTCAGTGTTTTTAATCAAAAAAAACTTCTAAAAATTGGGATTATGGACAAAAAAAACTATCTTAGGGTGTGTTTAGTTAGTGATCTAGCTTCCTTCCCCTTTGATTAGGCACGTAGACACTGATAGTCCAAATTTCCTACTCATCTTCTTGTAAAAATTTCAATGCCAAGAAAGAAAGCTTCCTTAGCACACCAACTACCCAACTTTAGTTTCATCCCACATGACAATATGACCACCTAAGGAGCCCCAAGATCCAATTTCAGCCCATCTTATATCCTTTGAGCTCCAAATGGATTTGTTCAACCCTTTTCAACTTCAATTTCTGATAAGCCTTACATTTAGTGATATGAACCAGAATGTCCTTGCTTTACCTACAGGACCAATCACACACTCAAAGGTCAAACAACTACAATTGGCATTCGATTCCCACATACAAACAATGGTGAACTCAATTAAGGACGGCCAAGGAGGGAAAAATGAACAAAAGCTCTACACATTATATCAGATGATGCTACAAGAAGAAAATAGAGCTTTATATTAGAAATTTTTAGTAATTTTTATGTTTGGGGCATTGTTATGACTTTAATTAGGTTTATTTTTAATTTGAGTTATTTTTGAGTTATTTATTTTAATTAAATATGCTTAGGGCTAGATTGGTCTTTTAGCTAAATAGCTATACAAACTAAGGTTTAAAGGGAGGAATTATGTGTGGTAAGCAACACGTTGTTTTTGGGAATGAAATCTTCTAAGTTCTTGATGATCAAACCTCATTACCCACTTTGCAATTCTTGAATCCAGAGTTGCATGCATAAGCGTTCAGGTAGGTCTGTTCGACTTGCTTGTGGAGTGTTCAAACCTGGGGTGAGGAACTAGTTCTCCTTACTTCTTGGTCTCCGTTCACAGGGTAACCTTCTCTACCTTGGTGTTGTGCTAATGTGATTTGGAGGTTTTAGTATTTGTGAATTAGAGGTTCTTATACCGAAAGGGTTCCTAATTTTCAAATTACTAGGATTTTCACATCATTTAGACATATAACTCTCTTTATCCTCACCTCTAGCCCTTTATAATCCAACTAAGAATCTTTATGGATCCTATCAAAAAAAAAAAAAGAATCTTTATGGATATCTGTCTGCTGTTTGCCACTCAGCTTTTTCTTTGCACTCAGCTTCTCAGATTAGTTGTTGAGATAAATCTCTTCCATTCTCACATACTGTAGTGTAGTCCATCCTTCCGCTTTTCCTGTTGCTTAAATTCCTGCACAATCCTTTCCAAGTCATCTCCTTGTGGACTTTGACCCATTCCACTTAATTAGCGCACCCCCCCCCCCCCCAATTGGGGTGACAAATAATGAAATCATTTCATTGATCTTCTACACGACACCATAGGCTTATCTCGTATAAAACTCTTTCTGTGGACTTACCACTATGGCCTTTCTATCTTCTTTAAACCAAGAGGTAATTTCCTTGGAGGACTCCCCAATGCTCCAAGGTTTATTTCATCTGAAAATTCCTACGACCTTTCCTTCTGGGTTACTGATGCATACCAATAATTCCGCCGAGTATTGAGTAATACCCATTTCCTTCTTTCCTCTAGCTTAAATGGTGATGTCTGCTGCCCCTTTCTCCAATTTTTTCCTCTAATTTCTTCATTATATTCCTATCTCCTTTCATATACAAAATATTATAGTAATAAAAACAATAAGAGAGTGAAAATTAAAGAAATGAGGGCTTAGAGTTTGTTTAGGCATTCAGAGGCAGTTTTGTCGACCATTTAAGACTCTACAACTGACATTCGGAGGTCATACTGTAAGGCCCCCTGTGATTAATACTTATGTAAGGAGGGGTAGAAGCGGTAATTCACCTTCTCCATAATGAGATCAGTGTTCCATCTAGTATTTAAGTCTTTATGCTTGTTTTATGTGGATTTTGTATCTCTGTCCAGTGAGATAGAGCTAGGAGAGTGTCATCCTCTCAAAAGGTGGTGAGTAACTTAATCTCTCTGTTGTATTTTGTGAACACTGAAGATGATGAATAAAACTGTCCTTTGAGGACCTATATTATCATTTGTTCTGTTTTCGAGTGCTTGGTTAAGCTTACTGTGCAGATTAGTGAGACTTAGTATCGGGTTCCTAACACATACATATGAAATCATGATTACAATATAACAGACTAAATATACTTACTTTCACTTATTTTTGTGATTAAACCTTCAACCGTTGTAACAATTCCCCCAAGAGTGCCACTGGTCAGCTCCAAGTCAAGATCTGGGACTCTCACACTTGCAGTATCTGACTGGTAAACAACATAACTTTGTCAAACTATACGTTCCAACTTACATGATACAAGCACTGGTTACTTAAGTCTCATGCACGGAACTCAGTCCTATTAGATTTGCTTTTAAAAAAAAAAACTTCAAAGGAAACAGAACTTCATTAACATAATGAAATATACAAAAAGAGAAGAAAAGCCTCTATCGAGGACAATGAAGGTTACAGAAAAGCCCTCCAATCCCATTAGCACATACATCATATAAAGAGTAGGTACAGAACACATTGCTAAGGTTACACCATGAGGAAGCTGTAATGTTTTTATGGTTAGAGAGAAAAATGAATTTTTTTTTTTCTGTTCCTAAAGGCAACACCCCCAAAATAAACTATACACATTACAATCTTCAAAAACAAAAGATAGCAAACATGCTACGAAGTTCTACACAAGGAGGTACCCCCCCCCCCCCAAAAGAAAACACCACAAAGAAAAAAAAACCCAAATATTAAAAGAAACAATGCAGAGCCTCACTCTACTTTACAAAGGAAAAAAAGCACCCGAACCAAAAATAATTTCACAAACAGTTAACAAACCTTTATCACATCTCGACTGAGATCTCTAACATCCTTCACACAAAGACTAATTATCTTTCCTTTTTCCGGGATTCGCCCACCAGGCTTCAACTGCATGACAAGATCATAATTATCATCACAACTCAAACCAGCCGTTTAAAAGGTACAATATGGACAAATTAAGGCATACCTCAGAACTACGGTAACCACAAGCATCACAAGTAGATGCCATGACAATCACTTCTTGGAAGTAGGGAATTTCTGTGTTTTGTTAAGTCTAAATGTATTTGTGTAGGAGACCTCTAAGAAATAAAATCCATATAAAAAGTAATTCCAAAGAAGTTATTGTTCATTAGCAAATCTTTTTTTAGATGACTTCATTGGTGAATCCCAACCATATATCATACATGTGCACTTTCAGAATGGATTGTCTTTGTTGGCCCCCTCAATGTATCATAAAATCTAACTTAAACCAATTCAGGCTGCTGACAGATTACCCTTCAAAAAGATAATATTGAATTTTCTCAATATGATACTCAAGTATGCCCTTATCAGTACCATTTTGATACTATCACAGATGCATGAGAGGATAATAGTTTGTCAAAGTTTTTAAACTCCAGGATACCGCAGTATACGTATCAAAAATATAATGTTTAAGCATTGCTTTATCTCACATTTGGTGAGATGAATAGATTAGGGCTTCAATTTTTTAGAAGCATAATTGAAATTCCCAAACAAAAAATTATAAGATAAAACAATGTTCGAAGAACATATTCCAAAAAGAATCATCAAAAGATCAAGCAGGTAAGCATATATAGATATAATCATGAAATCGAAAAGCTCATACGTAAAGATTCAATTTACCCTAGATCCAAAAATTAATGAGTTAATTTAGTTTCATCAAACAACCAGAATTCAAGAATGATAAGGATACCGGTTACAAACATTCGAGTCTCACACCTAGCTGCACATGCTCCACATGTTGATGGGAAAGTCATCACCTATCAAATGAAAGCACACATCAAGCAATTATCATGGGTAGAACTTCAAAAGATACTAAAGAGAGTAAAAACAGAAACTTAAGCAATTCCATTACTTCTTCTGGGGCAGTGTAACGAAACAAGGCCTCAGCGATCTCGGCACTGTTACTCTGAGCTATTGCCCGGTGCCCAGCTGCTGCTCCTACCGATCCATGTGCCTCTCCTCTAACTTGATTAGAAGCATCAACTCCACTGGTTGATGCTCCGCCCTCGGCTTCTTCTGATTGTGATGATTCAACATAATAACCTAACGATGCTTGTTGTTCTGGAGTCCGCTCATAAAACTTGATACTTAATGATGGATCCTTGGATGGTGCAAATCTAAAAGTAATCATCCTCACATCCATAAGATAACCATTCTAAAATGCTTTACAACGAAAATGAAAAATTAAAGGAAACAAAATCTATAAAGTCTCTAATATATTGAAAAGAAGGAATATCCCATAATTATCTTTTACCCTCTTTTTTGTTTTCAAATTGAAAAAAAAATCAATTATATTATTTTTATTTGATGAAATCCATAGTACGAATTAACTTTACGTGGTGCATTTTATTGGTTTATGATTGATTATGTCGGTGTTTTTACTAAGGATAGAAAATTATGAACAATTTTTTTTTATTATTCTAAATAATAAAATAGAAAAAAAGATATTTTAGTAGCAACTAGTAGCATTTGGACAATACTATTTGCAATTTTATTTACATAACGAGCAAATAAATGTGTAGTCAAACGGGATAAAGATTATAAAAAATGATTAAATTCTTAATCATTATAAATTTTAGGCTTTGAGAGGAACTTTTGTTCAGTTAAATGTCAAATAATTACAATAACGAATTCAATTATACATACAAAACTTATGATAAACTTATAACATATCATAATTTTCTTTTATAAAACTTCAGCAATTGAATTAATGAAATTCATATAAAATTTATTTTCTTACAAGGTGAAACAAATTAAAAATACAATGTTTGATGCAGAAATGTAAACGTAACAGTAGAAAACTGAATGTCACAACCCAAAACACTCGACCTTAAATCAGAAACTTATAGCTCAAGTTCATCTCTTACGGGTTCTCAATGAAGCTGTTTCCAGCTGGATCATCCAAGATGAAGGAGAAAGATGAATCTCCTACGGCACAAGCTTTCAGTTTTAGGAGAAACTGGTCTATTGCTTCAGCAGTCTGAGGATCCACCTTCTACAAAACCCAGAAGATGCAACTTAAATATGAAGATATGCACACATACAACATATATACAATCTAAGGATAAAAGTGTGATTACATACCCTACGTTCCTCTTGGAGGGCTTCCAATCCATCCACAGCTCGTACCAATATACCTTCCACCTAATAATCATCACGCATAAAGGATGGTTGAAAATTCTATAACATAGTTTTTCTATCTTGAAGAAAGGGAAACTTAAAAACATGTAAACTAATAGACAATTATGAAAGAATAAACTCTGTAGTTCCATTCACAAGAATCCCATATAGGCACGCGTAGGAGCCCTAAACTAACAAATCATAAAATTATATTAAAAGACAAAAGGGCTAAAATGTTGAAACAAGCATCAATACATATATTGTAGAAAACATGCCATAGCTGACTGAAAAATATCATGGATTCAAACATGAGAAGCCACAAACAAAAATCAGAAAATTAAGTGGACATTTGAAATCATGCGTGGGTAGCACATGATTCTCATTGCTACAGGATGTGATTTTTTTCCTTGTGCATTGAGGGGGGAAAACAAAGAGTATTGGCACATTAACAAGAGGCACTGTCTTTATTGCTGCTATGAAGTAATTAATCATGCATTATAAATCAATTAATTGGAAGAAGTCTTCAATACAGTCCACAAGTGCAAACAAGCAGAACAAAGTAGAATGCACAATTAAATCACCTCGTACAAATACAGCATAAAGAAGCTACCATAAATTTATAATTATTAAAACAGACAAAAAATGCATCAAGCAATAACAGAGGTAGCCTTTCACACACACACAAAAGACATAGCAAGCCAGAAAACAGAGCAAACATTAAAATAGAAAAACAATATAGAGTAGGACTTTTAGGAGTTACTGTTGATAGAGTTCCACGTTGAGCCTCTGCTGGAATCTCAAAGTCCAATTCAGGGATCTGCTCATGGAAATATACAATTATGATCAAATAGCCAAAAAAATCTCATACTAAAACTAAAAGTTCAAGAGCGTATCTATACTAGCCAGAGCAATCTACCGGGCTGTCCAAAGAATCTTTTGACCCAACCCATTCACCCTAATTTGGAAGGATGGTTTCTAAAAAAATTGCAAGAACAAAAACACCATAAAACATAAACAAGTTGTTATTCGATGAGCTCACATTGTTTTCTAAAGTATTTTTTCATAGGCAATCATTAACCTTTATACAAATAAAAATTAAGTATTTTTTTATGAGAAACATAATTAATTATAAAATATTGCATTTCCAAGCCAATATAAATAAGAAAAGTGGAAATGATGGATTGAAATTATCTTTCTGTAGAGCTTCTTAGATTATAAAGCAAGAGAATTATTTTAAAAATCACTCTATAGATTAGTTTTTTAACAAAAATTGAAAAACATGTACAAACAATGCTGAATTTCAATATGTTTTTTACTTATGGTATGGGCCAAGAGCAGGCAAAATTAGACAACGTGAATGAAAAAACGAATGACATTTGTTAACTCGTTGTAACAAGACTGTATGTAGTACCTTAATAATAGCAGATTCAGATTTCACCACTTGTCGATTGAGCATCTGCATAAATAATGACCAACTTAGAACTCTTATTACACTCACAACAACATGCAAGTTAGAACGTGGATGATAATATTCATAATTACGAAGCTAGGACTTCAATTGTAAAAAGACATTGAGAGACCAATGGTCTAAGGTCGAGAAGGAATCTTAGGAGATGAAAGTATGGCTGCGACAATCTTTTTAGGAGAAACTGAGCATTTCTCTTAGAGAAATGAAAGAAATACAAGGGTATTTAAAAATTAAAAATTAAAAAAAGAAACAAAAAAAACAAAAAACAAAAAACAAAACTAAGGATTCCAAATACTAGTTGAGCAGAAAGGGACCCACTCCAAAAAAAATAATGCCTAGCCCAAAAGACGTACACTTATGAACAGGTGTTATATTGATATCTACTATTCCTCTCAAGGCAAATACTCCCCAATATGGAAAAAACAAGCATGTCAAAGGACTCTGCCTTATCCTGAGAGGGAGGACTCAAGAAAACCTCCTCCATCATACAGTTTTTTTTGTGTGCCAAGCAAATCTATGAAGAGCAGTTACACGTGATAATTCACCACAACAAGAATTCATTTAGAAACAAAAAATGATAAAAGATGGGTAATGGTAACCGGTGGAAAAGCATAAGAACTTTTACCAGTCAAATGATTAACATTCATCTTATAATTCATGCAACAAAGCATAATAATATGCAAACAAGTTGAGAAGGCACTCTCAATGTTAGGGACAACAACCCTCCACATTGTCCACTTTGGTGTAAATCCTCATGATTTTGCTTTAGGTTTTACCCAAAATGTCTCATACTAATGGAGATATCATCCTTCACTTATATACCTATGATCTTCCTCTTATCTAATCAACGTGGGACTTTGGTTGCAATCCCAACACTCTGAGATCAAGAAGACATCTTTTTGAAAATAATCCTATCCTATCAACCAAAATAATAGCTTGAAGAAATCATCGACAAGCAGAAAAAAAATATATATATATATAATTAACCCTTAAAATAATGGGTTGTAGCTTCATCTAATCATCCTCAGGGAAACATATAAAGTGAAAAGGAAACCTATTCCGCTACATAATTTAATTCAATGAGAATAACCTTCTGGTCGCCAGCAGGAACCTCCAATGAGTAGCAACAGCCTCGTGGCTGGATCTCACCAGCAAACTGGACTTCATTATTCCTAAGAGAAATCCAAGACAACTCAAAATCAATTATCACAGGGAACCACCATATTCCCAGCGAAAATTTCATAAGTAACATTTACCTCTCACCACAATGTGGACATTCAAAGGCCGATAACAAGATCTGCAGTAAGACTTGTGTCTCATTAAGGCTTCAAAAAGACGACCAATCACTAATTGAAAACACGTAAACAAGATTACCTTTCTGAAGTGCGGAATTAAAGTCAACAAAAATCTTGTTGTCCCCTGGAAATGCAATGCAGACAACTTAACGAGTTACAAACAAACACGATAACTAAAGCACGATCAAAACGACACTAAAACCCACAAATAAATTCAGTTTTAAGGTGAGGAACCGGAAGGTCCTCAAACTTCTCTCTCCAAACTCAAGAAACAGGCAGTTTCAAATCAAATTCCGAATTATGCTGCGCAATGCGGCGGAAAACAGAAACAGAATTTCATAACCGTAAGGGAGAGAATTGCGAGAAATTGAAGGGCAGGAATAAAGCGAATACGTTTTCTCCGCAGCGCATGCAGAGGCTTTCTACTTCATAACTTGGAACATCGGCGTCTTGGTCTGTAACTACTGCTTCGACGACCGACTGCACATCCAAGACTTGCTCTGAATCTTTTGCGGCCATTACTGTTAACTGGATGGATTCCTTCACTCCTTTTGGTAGCCGGAAGAATGAAGATTACTTCGTTCGGTCTAAGTTTGAGGCCGGCGGCGATGTTATTCTTCGGTTCTTGTTATGGTGGCGTGAAGAGTTTTTGAGAAGAGGCTCGAAAGTTCCTGCTGTTCTCTCTCTTCTTTGCCGGGACCTTTTTTTTTTTCTTTTTTAGAATAAAATAAATAAGAGACTCGATTGTATTATTAGTATATTGGAAAAATACCCCAAATTTTAAGAGATAGGTTCCTTTGGTCAATTTTCAAAATATTTTTTTTTTTTTGTCCTTGAGTTTTGAGAAATGGGTTTAAAAGTCTCTCATATTATTTTTATTGTGTTTTTTTTTTTGGATAATTGTAATGGGTGGCAAAATTAGGGTAAATAATGGCAAATTTAACAATTTTTTAAAATATTTACAAATATGGAAAAAAAATTTAATTCGTTTTTTATATCCCACTTTGCCCTTGAATTGTGCGCGCATGTCTTTTGAAAGGATCGTGGATTTCACCCTCTTTTTTTATTTTGTAGGTTTTCTATCAATGATAGAAGTTTTCTATCACTGATAGAAAATTTTATCACTTTCTATCAGTGATAGAGTTAATTTTCTATTAGTAATAGAAAGTTTTTCTATCATTGATAGATTCTATCACTGATAGAAACTTTCTATCAGTGATAGAAGATTTATCAGTGATAAAAAAAACTTTCTATTAGTGATAGAAAGGTTTCTATCACTAGTAGAAATTTGGGTGGGCTCAAAATTGCATCCCTCCGATGAAATCGAAATCCTCCGACATCGCTGCCCGATCATCCAAATCCCTAATCCCTCAAAAAATCAAAATCACGCAGCTAATCCCAAACTTCGCTCTCCATTTAACGCCCCCGACTCTGTCGACCTTGGGATCGTCTGTTGGAAACTCGATCTCGAGGCGTTGGATCCAAGCGAATTGGCGGAGGATTTGCGCCGGAGAGTTTTGCGACTCAAATTGTACGAGAATAGGGGAAGTCAAATCGAAGAACGACTTGACGACGAAATGATAGAAATCAAAATGAAGGTTGAAATTGAAGTTGAAATCGTGAAGGAAATGAAATGGAGAAGACAGAAGAATGAAGAAGATGAAAGATGGAGTAGAAGACCGATAGAGATGACCGGAAAAGTAGAGAAGAAATGGAAGCTGATAGAAAGAGCATTTTAGTATTTTTACCTTTTTGATGGCAATATTTTGCCATTTTTGCAAATAGTTTCAACGGCTGCTAATTTTGCAATTATTTTGGGCCGGTTTGCTACTTTTGCAATCGGCCCTTTTTTTATATATAAATTTAATATTTTTTTTTTTGTTAATTTTTAATATTGAATGATTAAAAAAAAAAACTCATTCGTCTTCACTCTAACTCCACCCTCTCTCCTCACTCCTCCTTCCATGTTCTTTTCCTTCTCTTCGTTTTTCCCCTTCTCCCCACCGTCTTCATATTTCTTTTCCCTTCTCCCTCTCAATATGTTGCAGCCAACAATAGCGGTGGCGATGCCTTGATATTCGTCTTATTCCCTCTCCTCTTCCCATAAATGGGCGATATGTCTTGTTTTAATCAAAATCGCGATAGTTGGTTGAATCTGAGATAGTGGGGAAGATATGAGAAGTTAGTGTTGACCTTGATTTAAGTTTGCCAACGAGATTTTGGAGTAGCCATTGATCATTTTTTAGGTCTCTTGAGTTTGGGGATTGGAAAAAGATTATAGTAGAAAATGGTGAGAAATGCTTGGAGATTTCTGAATATTGAAAGGGGGAAAAGGGAAAGGAAGAAAAAACAGTGTCGAGTGGGAAAGGCAAAGAAAATGGAAGGAGGGAGGAGAGAGAATAGAGCAGAGATGTGAGAGTTTTTTAAAGGAAAAAATCATTCAATATTTAAATTTAAAAAAATATTAATTATATATAAACTAGAAAAAAAATAATAATAAAAATAGTATGAGGGACCTTTTAAACCTATTTCTCAAAATTCAGGGATTAAAAATGTCCATTTTGAAAATCCATGGACCAAACGCACCTATCCCTCAAAACTTGGGAACTAAAAATGTATTTTTCCCTAGTATATTTCTTACATTTAAATTTTAGGTCATTTTGCTTTTTCAAAAAAAAAAAAAAAACAAAAAAACAAAAACAAAAACAAAAACAAAAACAAAAATTAGGTCATTTTGCTTCTGTTGAGTTTTTTTTTTTTTTTTCTTAAATATATATCTAGGCCTTATTCTTTAAGGGGTGTTTGGCCATGGTTTCAAAATCAAAACTATATGAATCAAAACCTTGGGGGTTTGTTCTGGCGGATTTTAAAGCATGAGAATTAGAAAAACAATGTTCCGGGTGATGTGTTATGAATCTTAGAAATTGGAAAATAGTGTTCGAGGTGTTGTGTTCTGAACCTTGTGAATCAAAAAATTGTGTTCGTAGTCTAGGGTGTTTTGAATAGGATACATATAGTTATGCTCATGTTTGACTTATATTATTTGTTATTGGTATAGATATTTTGTGATGATACAACAATTAAACAACTTGATGTATAACTATTAAATAGGTAATTTAAAGGTTAAAACATAGGCACTTCATAAGTATTTTAGTATATTGTTTGTTGATGGCAAAATCCGGCCAAGCGCTCACCTGACCTTCACGTGACACCAACAGTGAATTTGTTTGAATTCGGGGAAGACGTGACCTTCAAACAAGGAAGTAAACACTGCACACTGGTGTGATGCTTGCCACACACACTCCAATGCCTAAGTCAGTGATCAGAGTGAATCCGACAAAATCGTAGTAATTATGTCAAGTATAGAGTTAGGAATTCATATTTCGAACCCCTTACCTGGGTCCCAAAGAACCTTTTATATCTCCCCCAAAGATTAGGGTTTTACTCCGCTTCCCATCGTAGATTGATCCCTGTCTCACGAACTCCGCTTCCACCAAGCCCAAGAAGACCTTCCAAAATGACCCAAGTGGCAATTTGGCTTAGGTGTCTGGTCGGCCTCGGCATACGGCCGAGGTCGAGGAGATGATGCTCTCTTCTTGGGCGACTTCCTCTTCATGGGCCGATTTGGATTGGGCCCAAGGCCGCTTTATTCCATAATTTCCGTTATGCCAAAATTATCCATAACATTGCTTATTAATCTTTATATTCTTGTTGGATCTCAAACAATAAAAAACCATCCCTCTCACTAGTTCGATAGTATTTTAGATTTTCACTAAACCATTAATAGTTTTTAATCAAATGACCATTAATACTTAAAAAGAATACACACGTAATCACTGAATAAATTAAATCAAATATTAGATTTGTATACACCACTAAATTGTAAACTTGCTAATAATGGTTATACATTTTTAAATATACAAAAGTTTACCTTTATTGTTGCAATGTTACATTTTAAACTGTTAATGGTAAAAATTTTACCTTTCAACTTGCATATACGTACAAATTGAATCCTTTTATTAACTATGGTAAAAAAAACATTGTTTTCTAAAGTATTTTTTCATAGGCAACCATTAACCTTTATACAAATAAAAATTAATTATTTTTTATAAGAAACAAATTAATTATAAAATATTGCACTTTTTTGGGAGTGTCTTGCCTCACTCGACGTTATATTCTATTGGAGATAGAATCTCACCTTTTGATCTTCTATCCTTTGACTCAGCTAATGGAATCAGATTGGGGGGGGGGGTGAGTCAATCACTTTCGAACGAGCTAGTTGGCGGTGTTCCTTTACCCATATACAATTCCACACAACTTCAAGGTTATTCGATTAATAGGTGACAAAATGGGTATTGGTAGGTGGGGGTGCCCTGCTCTGGCCTCCGTGTGCATTCATGGTATTACTGCTGATGCAAATGTGGACTAAATGTGGTAGAAAACATGATGGAAAATAAGATTTAAAGATGCTTTCGGTCAACTAAGTGCAAGTATACACTTTTGCACGTAGTAATAAAAACAATGGAGTATTCCAACGTATCGATCCCACAGGGATTAATTAAACTCAGATTTGAATAAGAAACTGCTATTGAGCACTGTTGGGTTTCCAGAGTGGGTAAAAATATAGTAAAAATAGACTCTAGAACATTGTGCAAGTAATAAGTATTTATCGAATCCACGGGGTTGAATAGCTTTCACTTTATCTATTTTGTATAACTTTTCAATAGTTTCAAAAGTGGTTAAAATGATTGATTTTGATAAGATGTTGAAGCAAAAGAAATGACAGAACAGAAAGTAAACAAACAAAGCATACAGATTAGAAATAGGCATTGGTCACGATTTAGTCATTGTTTTAAAGATGCTCTAGCAATATTATTGATCAGGCAAAACTATTGCAGTCTTATCAGCAGTATCCTCTCGAAACTCTGGATTTTTTGGAATGTGTTTCAACTCTAATAACGTGCTACCGATCAAGCACTAGGCAACTGGCTATCCCTAACTCAGTCACTATCGTTCCCCAATACACAATGATCTAGTGTGATTAAATGCCACACACTTCTCAAATCATCCCTGAAACTAAGAAGTGGTATTCATACCGGCTGGCCAGGCGGACACAAAATATAAATATCCACAACAAATAATCAAGATGCTCAAATCAACATATATTGCATAGAGACTAAGGCAGGACAATTACATGACTCCTAACTAACACCTGAGCAAATTTATTTCACAAAGTTCATGATAACACACGCTACAGTCTGAGTATGTCATCCATAATTACAAGAAATTACAAGAAAATACTAATTCCATTGGTCAAATCTGTAATTGATGGTCTTCTTGAAGTCTCCAATCTTTCCTCCTCTATTTGGTTCCCAAGAATGGGAAGTAAGCCTCCACGAATGGAATATGACTTCCTTCTCCAAGGATGGAATGATTTTGACTTGAGACAGCTCCTCCTTTTATAGAGTGATAGCAAGCCCTAATTAGGTCAAACTGGACACGTGTCAGGCTTTCCAAGCTTCTTAAATCCGAAAAATGACTCAACAAACTTCGGCTCATTAAAATGGCTAACGAACTGTGACGTGTCAGTTTTGCCACTTGCTTTGCTGGATCACAGATTTTGCTCCCTCAAGTCGCTCAGCAATATATTCTGCACAAAATAACTTCCAAGGCATCCATTCTTCCAAATGGGTTAAAACATATAATATACATCTAAAAGCAACCCTATTTAGCACAAAAGACACACAAATCACTATAGAAATAAGGCCTAAATAACTCCCTTTTGGAAAGTTATCAAGCACGAAGGTAGGTAACCAAATAAATTGATTGGGTTTATTTAAAATAACAAAGCAAGTGATAAAGAAAAAGAATGTAATAGTAAAATGCAAGAAATTCAGTTTAAGCTTCAACCCAAGTAGGAATAACTTTATTAATAACTTGTTTTAACCTAAGTCTATTTATGAATTGGGTCAGGTGTAACTTCTATTTGGCCTTGCTCCCAAGTACCGTTAGAAGCCTAAGCGAGTACTATTATGCACATTTATGTGACTCGACTCTGACATAGATGATTCATGCATACAACATATTGAAGGGAATAAAAGTCCCCACGCAGCGGAAGCGCATCGATTGGATCTTACGCCGTATATAATTAACATTAAAATACCGTTACGATAACTCAAACAAAACTTTAAACAACCTTTAAAGCCGCTGTAAAATTGGTTTAAACATGCTAAAATAAATCTAAATTTATTTTTAAAACTTTTCTAAAGAAAAGAGGAAGAACCGTTACAAACCTTCGTTGAAGACTTGACCGTTCTTCGCCAACGACGCTCCACGAACGAAAACGCAGCAGCCGCCTTTGCTTTTCTTCGCTGGAAATTTCTTCTTTGATTGACACAATCACCACAGAGGTTACACCGGTATGTCTCTGAGTCTAGGAGGCTAAAGACTTGTGGGAGTCTTTCTCTAAGAGGGAGGCTAGAGAGAATTCTAGGTCTTGTCTTTCAAGAGTGTCAAGTGTCATGACCAATTAGGTCTAGTGTTCTATTTATAGAAGAGAGGCCATGAATAAAATATTCAATTAAATCAATCTTTTCCATAATTGATTCAATCTTATTCCTTAATTAATCAATCATGATCAATCAATTCCATAATTGATTAATTTTTTCCACAAATGACTAATTACTTCCATAAGTGATTAGATCATTTCCATAAATGATTAATCACTATTATTTCCATAATTGATTAATTCCCGGTTAATGAATTCTTTAATTAATTAACCACCAATTAAATATCACATATTTAATTCCCGGCCTAGAATTAATTAATTTGTCCAAACACATTTTAGGCCTTAAATTAATTAATTCATTATTTTGAACTCTTTCAAACTTCCATAAATTTATATTTGAACTTTTCAAATATTAATTTCTCTCATAATAATATATCAATATATATTATATTTGTTTTCCTTAATAAATTGAACATTTTCAATTTACTTTTATTACTTAGTTGCCTCAAATTACTTTACGAGCTACCAGTGGGACCTAATGGACCTGCAGATCAGAAGCTCCAACGATGTGAGATTAATTGGTCAAACTCATTAACCACATTAATCAATATTCGTTAACTGTGTGTACATTCCACTATAGACTCACAGTTGCACTCTTCTCACTGCAGACATATTTTCTGTGTCCACGGATCTAGACCAATATCGACTAGTTAGTCCTTCACTAGTGTCCGTAACACCAGCTGGGTCAAATTACCGTTTTACCCCTGGGTCACCTCTATTTCCTTAAGTACCAATTATCCTCTAATGAACAATCTGTTTATGGTCCAACCATCAAACAGAAAACCCTCTCGTGCCATTGAGAGGGTAGGGCCCTTTGTTCAAGACTCGGAGTAACCACTTAAGGGAACACTCATCTGCTTCCCTAAAGTCGGGAAGGAGTGAATTCCATCTTGTACGATTATGTTCCCAGCTCCCCATTCGATCTTGTCCCCAAAGTGGTAGGCTTATTGAGTCGGCGTATTGGCCACTCTCACCCATACAAATCAAAGGACAATCTCTCATGAGCAGGAGTCCATAATCAACTCAGGATTAAGACTAAGTTGTCTAGGTCGTCCTAGTGAAATAGAAAACCAACTAGTTAACGGTGTTATAACCATTGGTTACCGGTCTTATGCAAACTCATTGCATAGGATACCCCCACTCGCATGTCTCCTACACGAACGCGTTGGATCGCAGCGTTTGTATCAAATACAAAGTGGGTCGTATCCATAGTGTCACCAAGATAAGGCACCCAGTCTTATCCCTATACTATAGACCCTTTAGGTTGTTTCTTGAACAATGATCTCATATGTCGCTACATATAGTTCAAGACTCATATTACAGCCTTGGATGTCTAGTTTATTGGATTGGGGTTATTATTAGGCAAAGACATATATAAAATAACTAATAACAATTAATGGAAAAATATATCAATATTATTTCATTAATATCCGGTCAATGGTTACATTCACTATCTACGAGTTTTAGGGCATAAAACCCAACACCTATAACCCTATAGCTGTTATAGGCGACCTTCCCTATAACAACGAATACCCTATCTTTAGGCCTTTCTCCTATATCACCGTTATGAAAACCGATATTATTCGATTCTCTCGGTACTAAACTCACATTGCATGTTAAGTCTAAGTGATCAGTTTAAACTCAACAAGATAGCATTGAAATCAATAAAGGATGACATACATAAATAAAACTTAAGCAAACAAACATGCTTTCAAGTTACTCCATCCACAAGGGAATTCACTAAACCAAACTCCTTAATGGAAATTTAGCTATGCATGATGGATAAAAATGTGAATGAATAACTTTTCATTGAATAAAAAGTCATAGATACGATAAATAAATGAGTATAATAGATGCTGGAAAATTAATGTACAGTAACTAAAACTAGAGTTTTTTTTTTTTTTTTTTTTCTCTTTATCCAATTCCTCAAGAGTTCTCACAACACTCTAATCTTCCTTTTACAAGGTGAGAATAGGGTGAAATATCTACAAACACAAGGTTTGATGTCTAACTAAGGTTAGAATTTGGTCTTCTAGCAGGGACTACGGGCATCACGACTCATGGGTATGAAGTAGGGTTCTGTCACCACCTTTTCTTCCCAGTGAATTCTGCTCATGTTTCCTTTCGTTTGTTGGCCTTTTATAGAGTGGAGAGTCATTGAGGAGTCATGAAAATCATGCTAGCAAGTAGCCCAATCAGTTTCGGAGTAAAAAATCGTCGGGTAGGTGCATGGAAAGCTCGTTCAACACTGACTCACGAAGGTTATGGATGAAGGGAATAAAAGTCCCCACGCAGCGGAAGCGCATCGATTGGACCTTACGCCGTATATTAATTAACATTAAAATACCGTTACGATAACTCAAACAAAACTTTAAACTAACTTTAAAGTCGCTGTAAAAACGGTTTAAACATGCTAGAATAAATCTAAATTTATTTTAAAAAACTTTTCTAACGAAAAGAGGAAGAACCGTTACAAACCTCCGTTGTAGACTTGACCGTTCTTCGCCAACGACGCTCCAACGAACGAAAACGCAGCAGCCTTCTCGCCTCTTGATCGCTGGATTTTCTTCTTTGAATGACACAATAACCACAGAGGTTACACCGGTATGTCTCTAAGTCTAGGAGGCCAAAGACTTGTGGGAGTCTTTCTCTAAGCGGCTAGAGAGAATTCTAGGTCTTGTCTTTCAAGAGTGTCAAGTGTCATGACCAATTAGGTCTAGTGTTCTATTTATAGAAGAGAGACCATGAATAAAATATTCAATTAAATCAATCTTTTCCATAAATGATTCAATCTTATTCCTTAATTAATCAATCATGATCAATCAATTCCATAATTGATTAATTTTTTCCACAAATGACTAATTACTTCCATAAGTGATTAGATCATTTCCATAAATGATTAATCACTATTATTTCCATAATTGATTAATTCCCGGTTAATGAATTCTTTAATTAATTAACCACCAATTAAATATCACATATTTAATTCCCGGCCTAGAATTAATTAATTTGTCCAAACACATTTTAGGCCTTAAATTAATTAATTCATTATTTTGAACTCTTTCAAACTTCCATAAATTTATATTTGAACTTTTCAAATATTAATTTCTCTCATAATAATATATCAATATATATTATATTTGTTTTCCTTAATAAATTGAACATTTTCAATTTACTTTTATTACTTAGTTGCCTCAAATTACTTTACGAGCTACCAGTGGGACCTAATGGACCTGCAGATCAGAAGCTCCAACGATGTGAGATTAATTGGTCAAACTCATTAACCACATTAATCAATATTCGTTAACTGTGTGTACATTCCACTATAGACTCACAGTTGCACTCTTCTCACTGCAGACATATTTTCTGTGTCCACGGATCTAGACCAATATCGACTAGTTAGTCCTTCACTAGTGTCCGTAACACCAGCTGGGTCAAATTACCGTTTTACCCCTGGGTCACCTCTATTTCCTTAAGTACCAATTATCCTCTAATGAACAATCTGTTTATGGTCCAACCATCAAACAGAAAACCCTCTCGTGCCATTGAGAGGGTAGGGCCCTTTGTTCAAGACTCGGAGTAACCACTTAAGGGAACACTCATCTGCTTCCCTAAAGTCGGGAAGGAGTGAATTCCATCTTGTACGATTATGTTCCCAGCTCCCCATTCGATCTTGTCCCCAAAGTGGTAGGCTTATTGAGTCGGCGTATTGGCCACTCTCACCCATACAAATCAAAGGACAATCTCTCATGAGCAGGAGTCCATAATCAACTCAGGATTAAGACTAAGTTGTCTAGGTCGTCCTAGTGAAATAGAAAACCAACTAGTTAACGGTGTTATAACCATTGGTTACTATTTCGTGGTCCGGTCTTATGCAAACTCATTGCATAGGATACCCCCACTCGCATGTCTCCTACACGAACGCGTTGGATCGCAGCGTTTGTATCAAATACAAAGTGGGTCGTATCCATAGTGTCACCAAGATAAGGCACCCAGTCTTATCCCTATACTATAGACCCTTTAGGTTGTTTCTTGAACAATGATCTCATATGTCGCTACATATAGTTCAAGACTCATATTACAGCCTTGGATGTCTAGTTTATTGGATTGGGGTTATTATTAGGCAAAGACATATATAAAATAACTAATAACAATTAATGGAAAAATATATCAATATTATTTCATTAATATCCGGTCAATGGTTACATTCACTATCTACGAGTTTTAGGGCATAAAACCCAACACCTATAACCCTATAGCTGTTATAGGCGACCTTCCCTATAACAACGAATACCCTATCTTTAGGCCTTTCTCCTATATCACCGTTATGAAAACCGATATTATTCGATTCTCTCGGTACTAAACTCACATTGCATGTTAAGTCTAAGTGATCAGTTTAAACTCAACAAGATAGCATTGAAATCAATAAAGGATGACATACATAAATAAAACTTAAGCAAACAAACATGCTTTCAAGTTACTCCATCCACAAGGGAATTCACTAAACCAAACTCCTTAATGGAAATTTAGCTATGCATGATGGATAAAAATGTGAATGAATAACTTTTCATTGAATAAAAAGTCATAGATACGATAAATAAATGAGTATAATAGATGCTGGAAAATTAATGTACAGTAACTAAAACTAGAGTTTTTTTTTTTTTTTTTTTTCTCTTTATCCAATTCCTCAAGAGTTCTCACAACACTCTAATCTTCCTTTTACAAGGTGAGAATAGGGTGAAATATCTACAAACACAAGGTTTGATGTCTAACTAAGGTTAGAATTTGGTCTTCTAGCAGGGACTACGGGCATCACGACTCATGGGTATGAAGTAGGGTTCTGTCACCACCTTTTCTTCCCAGTGAATTCTGCTCATGTTTCCTTTCGTTTGTTGGCCTTTTATAGAGTGGAGAGTCATTGAGGAGTCATGAAAATCATGCTAGCAAGTAGCCCAATCAGTTTCGGAGTAAAAAATCGTCGGGTAGGTGCATGGAAAGCTCGTTCAACACTGACTCACGAAGGTTATGGATGAAGGGAATAAAAGTCCCCACGCAGCGGAAGCGCATCGATTGGACCTTACGCCGTATATTAATTAACATTAAAATACCGTTACGATAACTCAAACAAAACTTTAAACTAACTTTAAAGTCGCTGTAAAAACGGTTTAAACATGCTAGAATAAATCTAAATTTATTTTAAAAAACTTTTCTAACGAAAAGAGGAAGAACCGTTACAAACCTCCGTTGTAGACTTGACCGTTCTTCGCCAACGACGCTCCAACGAACGAAAACGCAGCAGCCTTCTCGCCTCTTGATCGCTGGATTTTCTTCTTTGAATGACACAATAACCACAGAGGTTACACCGGTATGTCTCTAAGTCTAGGAGGCCAAAGACTTGTGGGAGTCTTTCTCTAAGCGGCTAGAGAGAATTCTAGGTCTTGTCTTTCAAGAGTGTCAAGTGTCATGACCAATTAGGTCTAGTGTTCTATTTATAGAAGAGAGACCATGAATAAAATATTCAATTAAATCAATCTTTTCCATAAATGATTCAATCTTATTCCTTAATTAATCAATCATGATCAATCAATTCCCCAATTGATTAATCTTTTCCATAAATGACTAATTTCTTCCATAAGTAATTAGATCATTCCCATAAATGATTAATCACTTCCTTAAGTGATTAATTATTTACATAATTGATTAATTCATGGTTAATGAATTCTTTGATTAATTAACCACCAATTAAATATCACATATTTAATTTCCGGCCTTGAATTAATTAATTTTGCCCAAACACTTTTAGGACTTAAATTAATTAATTCTTTCAATCTTCCATAAATTTATATTTGAACTTCTTCAAATATTAATTTCTCTCATAATAATATATCAATATATATTATATTTATTTCCCTTAGTAAATTGAACACTTTCAATTTACATTTAATTACTTAGTTGTCTCAAATTACTTTACGAGCTACCAGTGGGACCTTATGGACCTGCAGATCAGAAGCTCCAACGATGTGAGATTAATTAGTTAAACTCATTAACCACAATAATCAATATTCGTTAACTGTGTGTACATTCCACTATAGACTCACAGTTGCACTCTTCTCACTGCAGACATATTTTCTGTGTCCACGGAACTTAGACCAATATCGACTAGTTAGTCCTTCACAAGTGTCCGTAACACCAGCTGGGTCAAATTACCGTTTTACCCCTGGGTCACCTCTATTTCCTTAAGTACCAATTCTCCTCTAATGAACAATCTGTTTATGGTCCAACCATCAAACAGAAAACCCTCTCGTGCCATTGAGAGGGTAGGGCCCTTTGTTCAAGACTCGGAGTAACCACTTAAGGGAACACTCATCTGCTTCCCTAAAGTCGGGAAGGAGTGAATTCTATCTTGTACGATTATGTTCCCAGCTCCCCATTCGATCTTGTCCCCAAAGTGGTAGTGTTCACACGAGACTTCGGGGATGGAGACGCGTGGAATAAATAATATATTGTATTAATGTTGTATGCGTGTGGGTGTACAATCTCTAACTTTAATCCTCTGATTCTCTCTCTTAAATATATAAACTTTGGCCTCTAGCTTGTTGCTCTTCTTGGGCCGGTTTGTTGGGCTTCTTAGATGATCAACTTGCTAGGTTGATGATCTCTTGGATCGGCCTGTTGGCTTGATGATCTCTTGGATCGGCTTATTGACTTGTTGATCTTCTTGGATGATCGGTCTGTTAGGTTGATGATCTCCTGGATCGACCTATTGGACTTGTTGATCTTCTTGGATGATCGGCCTGTTAGGTTGATGATCTCCTGGATCGACCTATTGGGCTTGTTGATCTTCTTGGATGATCGGCCTGTTGGCGTGATGATCTCTTGGATTGGCTTGTTGGCTTGTTGATCTTTCTGGATGATCGGCCTGCTGACTTGTTGATCTTCTTGATCGGTCGGTTGGCTTGTTGATCTCTTGGATGATCGGCCTGCTGACTTGTTGATCTTCTTGATCGGTCGGTTGGCTTGTTGATCTCTTGGATCAGCCTGTTGGCTTGATGATCTGTTGGATCGGCTTGTTAGCTTGTTGATCCTCTTGGATGATCGGCCTGCTGACTTGTTGATCTTCTTGATCGGTCGGTTGGCTTGTTGATCTCTTGGATGATCGGCCTGCTGACTTGTTGATCTTCTTGATCGGTCGGTTGGCTTGTTGATCTCTTGGATCGGCCTGTTGGCTTGTTGATCTGTTGGATCGGCTTGTTAGCTTGTTGATCCTCTTGGATGATCGGTCTGTTAGGTTGATGATCTCCTGGATCGACCTATTGGACTTGTTGATCTTCTTGGATGATCGGCCTGTTAGGTTGATGATCTCCTGGATCGACCTATTGGGCTTGTTGATCTTCTTGGATGATCGGCCTGTTGGCGTGATGATCTCTTGGATCGGCTTGTTGGCTTGTTGATCTTCCTAGATGATCGGCCTGCTGACTTGTTGATCTTCTTGATCGGTCGGTTGGCTTGTTGATCTCTTGGATGATCGGCCTGCTGACTTGTTGATCTTCTTGATCGGTCGGTTGGCTTGTTGATCTCTTGGATCAGCCTGTTGGCTTGATGATCTGTTGGATCGGCTTGTTAGCTTGTTGATCCTCTTGGATGATCGGCCTGCTGACTTGTTGATCTTCTTGATCGGTCGGTTGGCTTGTTGATCTCTTGGATGATCGGCCTGCTGACTTGTTGATCTTCTTGATCGGTCGGTTGGCTTGTTGATCTCTTGGATCGGCCTGTTGGCTTGATGATCTGTTGGATCGGCTTGTTAGCTTGTTGATCCTCTTGGATGATCGGCCTGCCGACTCTGGACTCTTGGCAGAATGCTCTGGACTCTGAGTTCTCTGACTCTGTCTCCAAATCTGAATCCCCCCAAAATGAATGGTGGCCTCCTCTATTTATAGAGTTTGATGGACCTCATATGGGCTTGGGCTTGGGTCCAATTGCCACGTGGCATAATCTGATTGAACTTGGCTGATGTTATCTGATGGATCACTAATAGACAAGTGGCATTCTTTGATTTGCCGAATTTTAATGTCTATTAATTTAATTTAGGCACACGTGTAAATGTGTAACTGGTCCCAAATTTATTTTATCATTAATTTATATTAATGACGTGGCAACTTGTGATTGGCCGAAGTTTCTCCTTCAACAGGTAGGCTTATTGAGTCGGCGTATTGGCCACTCTCACCCATACAAATCAAAGGACAATCTCTCATGAGCAGGAGTCCATAATCAACTCAGGATTAAGACTAAGTTGTCTAGGTCGTCCTAGTGAAATAGAAAACCAACTAGTTAACGGTGTTATAACCATTGGTTACTATTTCGTGGTCCGGTCTTATGCAAACTCATTGCATAGGATACCCCCACTCGCATGTCTCCTACACGAACGCGTTGGATCGCAGCGTTTGTATCAAATACAAAGTGGGCCGTATCCATAGTGTCACCAGGATAAGGCACCCAGTCTTATCCCTATACTATAGACCCTTTAGGTTGTTTCTTGAACAATGATCCCATATGTCGCTACATATAGTTCAAGACTCATATTACAACCTTGGATGTCTAGTTTATTGGATTAGGGTTATTATTAGGCAAAGACAAACATAAAATAACTAATAACAATTAATGGAAAAATATATCAATATTATTTCATTAATATCCGGTCAACGGTTACATTCACTATCTACGAGTTTTAGGGCATAAAACCCAACAATGGAAAACAGTTTCTACCCAGAAATGTGGTCGCATTTCATTTAGTGTTGGCATAAATGTGGTTGCATTTCTGCCGGTACTATACTTTTCCTTTGTTTTCTATAGCATGTAAAAATGGGGCGAATTCATATAAAATTAGTTCATTTAAGCACAAATAAGCATGATTTGACAAACATGACTTTTTAAGACTCAACTTCCCAACTTTGCCACTTTCTAGGCTCGGGTTAAGGCAATTTGATTTAAAAAAAAAAAAAAACATACAAGTTTAACAAGAAATAAGCTAAGACTTAGGGACAAAATATGTATATTTTTTTGCACTTATCACCTGCTGAGTCCACCCCATGGCGCCTTCAACCAATGCTAAAAAGGGAAGAAATTCCAGTAAGAAGGGTGAAGATTTTTAAAGGATGGATAGGAATTTTTTTTTAAAAAAAATTGGCATCATCAGTGAATTATGATGGGAAGAAAGCCTCTAAGGAGGTTGGGTAGTCTACAAGTTCTAAATGAAAGTGCTTTTCTTGGGTTGTGAGAGACCTAGGGAGTAGAGATAAGCGTGGGACGGTTAAAGACATCGTGTCCCATGAAAATCTAAATGTTATAGGTCTGTTGGAAACTAAGCGTTATTGTTGGGTTTTATGCCCTAAAACTCGTAGATAGTCAATGAAACAAATTAATTAAACTCAATAAAGTGTTATTTGAGAGGTTCAGTAAGTTGTTATTGAATAATCAAGTTTTGCATTAATTAACCATAACTCCAATAAACTAAGATCCAAGGTTGTTTAAATGAAACTTGGACTAGTACATAGGGACATACAGGGATCAGTGTTTAAGTAACAACCTAAATGATTTATAGTATAGAGATAAGACTGGGTACCTTATCCTGGTGACACTATGTGACACGGTCCGCTTTGTATTTGATACAGATGCAATGATCCAAAGCATCCATGTAGGATACATGCGAATGGGGGTATCCTATGCAATGAGTTTGCATATGACCGAACCGTGAAATAGTGACCACTAAATGTAATGTCGTTGACTAGTTTAAGTTTCTATTTCAATAGGATGATCTAGGTAACTCAATTTGAATCCTGAGTTTGTTATGAACTCATTTTCATGAGGGATTGTCCTTAGATTTTTATGAGTGAGAGTGGCTAGTACGCCGACTCAAAAAGTCTACCATTTTAAGGGCAAGCCAAGTGGGGACTGGGAACATAACAATACAATATGGAATTCACTTCTTCCCCTATTGGGGCAAGTAGATGTGTATTCCTTTAAAGGCTGATTTTGGGTCTTGAACAAAGGCATGTCGTCCTCTCCTGGCCCAAGAGGGAATTCTGTTTAGTGGTTGGATCCTAAACAACTTGTTCATTAAAAGGGATCAGTGGTACTTAATGATCAGTGGTACTTGTTCATTAGAGGGATCAGTGGTACTTAATGATCTAGAGGTAACCTAGGGATAAAACGGTAATTTGACCTAACTGGCGTTACAAACACTTGTGAAGGATTGACTTACTGGTATGGTTGATATTCGTGGACACATAAATATTATACAGTGAGAAGAGTGCAGTTGTGGATCTTTAGTGGAGTGACCCACAGTTAACGAATGTTGATTAACTTGGTTAATGAGTTTAGCAAGTTAATCTCGTATCGTTGGAACTTCTGATCTATAGGTCTATTAGGCCTACCTGCTAACTCGTAAAGGGTTCTTAGGTTAATTAGTCTTGAATATTAAGGGAATTTTAGTTAATTATATTTGATGCAATTAATATAATGTATGGAGATACATTATAATATATAAGTTTAATTATTGAATTAAGCTTTATGATAAAATTAATTTTGGATGTGATTCAAAATTAATTAGTGAAAGAATTAAATATTTGAAGAGGTTCAAATATTAAATATGAATTAAATTCATATAAATACTATAGGGTAAAATTAATATGGATAGGGATTCATATTAAAACTATAGTATATGAGAGAATTATTTGAATATGATTCAAATGAAAAAAATTAATTAAGTATTTGAAATTTAACTAAAGAATTAATTAGTTTATTTAATTTGATTAAATGCGATATAATTAAATTAATACTATAGTTTATAATTAATGACACATTAAAACTATAGGTTAAAAGAGAGATGCATATTTAAATATGATTCAAATATAAAATTTAATTAAATATATGATATTTAATTAGTTGACCAAGTGGCCGGACTCCGAAAAAAGAGTTAGAAGTGGTTGAATTAATTTAGTTAAATATGATTTAATTGAATTTAAAACTATATGTTAATATTAATTTAACTGGATTTGATTTGGTTAAATCAATTTAATGTATAATATATAGTTTTAATGATTATTAATTTAATAGGTTAACTTAATAATTATTTTTCCATTGCCAAAGCGAGCTTAGCTCAGCGGTAATTTGCATGTACCTTTGACCATGAGGTTAGAGGTTTGAACCTCTCACCCCCAAAAAATATTGATATACTAAAAAATTTTTATTATTTTCCCGTTGAGGAATCACATAATGACACATCATAGGGAGTTACAAGCTTAGAAGAAAAGAAAATGATCATTCATCTCTCTATCTCTCTAAGTGACAACAACCTTGCTGTGATTGTTGAGACCTATTGTAAACATTTTCCAAGTTTATGAACATATCAAACACAACAAATCAATTTTTTTTTTTTTTTTATTTTTATTTTTATTTATTTTTTTGTCTTTTGTGTTCAATAATTGCAAGACCCATGATTGAACTATGGACTTTTGGAATGGTAATAAATGTCCTTATTCTACTAAGCCATACTATGATGGACTTTTTTTTTTTTTTTTTGTCTTTTTAAAATGATCATGAATTATAACTTCGATCAAAAGTTCAAAGGTTGGAATCACCACTCTACATATTGTTTGTCTTTTTAAAATGATCATGAACTACAACCTCGACCAAAAGTTCAAATGTTGGAATTACCACTCTACATACTGTTAATATATATATATTCAAATTTTCACATTCACATTAAAATATTAATAACAAACTAATTTAAGGAAAAATGAGAAGAGAAGATTATCCCTAAAATTTTAGGCTTGTCTTTATTTTGGTTATATGTTCACATTATGTTTTTTCTTGAATGAAAATTTTCATTATTTTATTCAACCAATTTCAATAAAAATTAACATTAAACTAATCGTAGAGACTAATTTTTAAATTTGCTAAAAGTAAAGAGATTGAATTTGGACATTTGAAAATATAGAGACTAAAATAAAATGAAGCCCAAAGTACATACATCAAAATGATGTTTTAAGTTTTAACCAACAAGTAAAATGTTTAAATGCCCTATCTGGAACTTCTATGAGGTTTCACAAATTCTGTGTCGACGTTGTTATATCGGTTGAAGATCTCCTCCCTTCCGTGTGCCATAACTTTTTATTGAAGAAAGGGAATAGGTGAATGGAAAGCATTGTGTTTGGTGTGCCCTAACTTGAAGAAGGGGACTAGTGAAGGACAACACACTGTGTTGAAGAAAAAAAAAAAAGAGAAGCTAAGAGGGGGATGAATGAAAATTAGGGTTTTTTTTAGTTCAAATAAAAATTAAATGTTATTATTATTTTTTTTTTAAAATTTGATGCCAAGTAAAAAAAGAAACATCAGTCAGCATGTCGTCAACACCCAATCAACATCACCATTAGGGGTGATCATCGGTCGGTCGACATCGGTTTTGGGCTCAAACCAACGCCGACCATCGATACATCGGTTTTAGTCGGTCGATGGAGGTCGGTTTTGGAAGATTTTATGGAACCGACCGACCGATCACAAAGCAAATATCGGTCGGTTTCGGTTGGTTTTGGAACTTCTGGTGAGAAGAAGACGTTTTCTGACGAGGCAAAGGAAAAATAAAAAATGGAGAAGAGAGTGTTGACGCTACTTACAAGCAAAGAAAAAATGGGAGAAGAGATGAAGGAAAAAGAAAACACATGACGGACGTGGTGGCGCTAAGCTCCGGCAAAGAACGTTGTTCTGGCGAAGTGAAAAGTTCCTTCGACGATAAAAGAAAAAGAGGGAAATCATAATGAAAAATAAAGAAGAGGAAGAATGAAAGTATGGAAGAAGAGAGAGGAAGATGTAGAGTCTCGGTGGTGGGGAAAAAATATTTCTTTTTAAAAAATAAGTAATATAGGTAATCATTAGGTGTAGAAAGAGAGAGGAAGATGTAGAGGCTTGTGATGGAAATTGGAAATTACTGACATGCAGCCGGCTACCTTTTCTTTTATTATTTATGGTATTTTTTTTATAATCTAAGGTTCGGTCGCTTTGGGCCTTTTTAGGCCCACCGACCGACCGAATGGTCTGTTTTTTTTTAAGGAAAAACCGACTCCGACCGAAATTGCTAGAAAACCGACCGACCGACGTTGGTTCGGTTGGATCAGTTTTTTGATCTTAGATTCTCACCCCTAATCACCATTAGCCATTAGACGAACCCATTAAGTCAAGGACTCAATAAAACCATTTCGTCAACCTTGGAAACTTGATTGTCAAATTTTGAAACCTAGGGACTCAACAGACACTTGCCCCAAACACGAATAACCAAAAAAATATTTTCCACTATAATTAAACTACAACTAAAGTTCATTTAATAATTCAAACAATTTTCATCAATTTCCATATTTTTCCAAAACTTTTGCGTCCATTGACATGTCCATCAACATTTACATCTAGATATTGTCTTAACTTTTAAATATAAACATTAAAAATGGTTAAATATAGTCTTGTTAAAAAAAAAAAAGGTTAATTATAGTCTAACTAAATCATAATCAAAGTTTCATTAACTAATCCAAACAATTTCCATAATTTTTTTTTATCTTAAAACAAAAAATTCCATGATTTTTTTTTTTCCATCGACATTGTTTGACTTTTAACTCATTAAAGAACTTAAAAAAGGAAAAAAAAAAAAAAAAAAAACACCCCCTCAATAACAAATTATATATTTTTTTAAAAAAAACTGAAGATTACCGCTAGAAATTTAAACTGCATTTGCCTTCAATTATCAATATGCGCGCTTTTAGTTATTTATTTATTCTTAATTGTTTTTGCAGAGAGGAGAAGGAGAGAAGGAAGTATAAGGCTATGGTGAACTGCTTCAGATAAGGATGATGACAATTCAATCACTGTCTTCAATCCCGTGTCGATGCATTTCTCTCCATTCCAACTTCGATTTCGTCTCTTCCGAATCTCAACATCGTCTTCTTCCTGCAATTTCTCCACCAACTAGAAGAGCTCTGTCTCTCTCTGCAGTTATCTCCACCGCTATTTCAACCTTGGCCTCCTCCTCTCTCGCCGTTCCTTCAAAATCCGCCGCCCCGGAGTTCTTCGAGCTCCCGGACTCGGCCGGCGTCAAGGCCTTGGAGCTTCGCATTGGCTCAGGGGAAACCCCCGTCGACGGAGACCAGGTGAATTGATTTCGAAATCCATTGGGAATGCATTTGGATTGACATTATTTGTTCTTCTGTTTACTAGCTTATTTGTAATCGATGTTTTCATTAGCAATGTGAATTACATCTAGGGTTTGCGTTCCTTTTACGAAGGTTTGTTTGTTCTTTTAGGCAGTGTTCTGTGAAGGGATTTAATTTACATTGGTGATTTTGTAGACAGTGTTCACCAAGCTTATGACTTATGAGTTAGCTATAGATTTTTAAGTCTACTGCAGATAAGACTTTTGTAGGTTTCTGTGATGCATTTGTTGTTGTTAAAGATATACCATTCTTAGAAGACTCTTAAAACGCATTGAAGACATGATATATTATTATTATTATTCTGGTAAGAAACCAATGTTTCATTGAGAAAAAATGAAAGAAAACATGACATACAAAAAAACCAAGTCCACAAGAACGAACTCCACCAAAAGACTCCAATCAATTAAAATAAAACCTATTGAGTAGTTAAGAAAGACCATGTCATTGACGCCCAAAGAGCCACCTGGAATTTAGCCAGGAACCACAACTCACGAGGATGCCTCTCCAGATCGTCCTAAAGTTTCTACCCCCACAAACCCCATAAGACAGACAATGCAGAATCCTGCCTATCTTACTCAATGTTGTTCCAAAGTTTTATTTTAAAGTAATTTTTCTGAAAAATCCATAAGGATTGAGCTATTAATCATTCCCCAAAAAATTGACAGCAACGCAATCTCTTATTGAAAAGGTCGTTCTCTTCTAAACGTAGTGTCATCAATTGGATTCCAATCTAACGTAATAAGTAACCATCTGCCACATGGTTCTTTACTGTAAAGGTTTCTGAAAAATCCGTTGATTTCTCTTCAATCTCCTTGTCTCTGAAGACTAAAAGCCGCCCGTCTAAGGTATTAATTATCCTCTCTTCTCTTATAGGACATAATTTTATGGGAGAGTCTTGTGTGTTCATCACCTCGTTATGCCAATGCTTCTTGAATGTTTAAGTCTACTTGTGACTTCTCTGGCGTTCAAGTCCAAGTCTGCAATTTAAGTTTTTCTATTCGGCCTTTCTTTTCCTCAGTGATGTTTTCTTATTATGAAGGTAACGGAATTCTTTTTATTTTTCCTGTCCCCAAAAGGCTTCTGTTCCAATTTTTAAGATTAGACTACATCTTCTTGAGCTTCTACCAGAACGAATTACCATCCTTCTCCATCAATGACCTAAATATTCAGATCTTCTTCCTACTCTATTATGATTTATGAGATATTAGGAGAAGTTTATTTAGATAAACATCCGGTTTCATCTCAAAGTCAATTGGCTGTAACTCATGTTCTTGTAAATTGTGAGGTATTCATTCATCTTTCGATGTGGGATCCTCAACCAAGCTCAATGAATTCAATAAAGGTACAATCTTGAAAAGAATTCTGAAATTGGCTGTAGCCCCACACTTACAACCACTGAAAAAAGGAGGCTAGGTATGGCATTGCATTAGCTTGCTGCTGCTTAGCCGATTTACCAACTTGCCCACAACCTCTTGATTTGAGCCTCAAAGTAAACTTCACTGACAAGACACCGGTGTGAGTTGAACTCTTCAACTTCTTTTTTGTCTTGTAGGTTACAGACAATCGGACACCTCTTTTCAGCTCTTTGTCATGTTGAGTGAAAAAGCTGACTTATAGACTCGCAAATTTCTCAATCGTGCACTTGACTAATGATGAATAATGTAACCACTGGGTGGACTGGTGAAGAGTTATATTTTTTTTCTTATTCTTTCCAAATCTGCTTTTGATTATTTTTGTGGTGGCCTACTTTCTCCCTATGATGACACTTTTGTCAAGTCAGAAAAAATACTTTGGAACTAAACGCAGAACTAAGAAGGAATAAGGGACAATTTCTCCTTTTTTGCTCGTGTAAAATTTAAAATATATATGTATCAAATAATTAAGATTTTAAAGTTCTCTTCTTATTCTTTTCCTAAATCCAAACGATTATATTTATAAAAAAAAATTGATGGGTAAAAAACTGTGCCGCTCTGAAAAATTTCTCGCTCGGCCCTGTGAGCAATTTTTATTCGTTTCTCCATCCTTCTATTGTGATTATTTCGTGGAATTGGCTATATGCGGATTATTAAAGTTGATTGGATTAACACCATGCTTGTAAAGATTGCATATGGGTAAATTTTATTACTCGAGTATGAATCCTAGATATTCTTAATATGGAGTATTAACGTGAAGGTCGCGGTTCATTACTATGGAAGGTTGGCAGCAAAGCAGGGATGGCGCTTTGACACAACGTACGATCACAAAGATGAAAATGGGGAGCCCATTCCTTTTACATTTGTTCTTGGCTCTGGGAAAGTAAGTCAATTGCTATTGATATCCTACCATTTTACCTAATTGAATCTGCTTTTAGTTGCAAAGCAATTGGCTCTCAATTTTGCAGAAGGTTGATAATAATCAATATATTTTTTCAATATTCAATATCTTTCTGAATATATCTTTTGGTTTCTCATAAAAAAAAAATAATAAATAAATAATAAAATCAATATCTTTTATAAAAATTCTTTACTACCAATTCCTTTGTTTTATTATGCATATTATAAACCATTTGAAAAAATCTAACGAAAAAACACGTATTTTTAATTTTTGGAATGTGATAAAATGTCAAGGTTATTGCCGGAATGGATGCAGCTGTGAAATCCATGAAAGTTGGTGGCATCCGTAGAGTCATCATCCCACCATCCCAAGGATATCAGAATACATCCCAAGAACCAATTCCACCCAATGTACGCATTCCTGTTTCCCTCTCTTTATTTGGTTCATGCACCGTCTTTTTTGAACAAGTTGCCTTGTGCTATTTGTAATTTTGTATGATCTATCTAGGTATAATCGATTGCATATGAATAAAAATAGCCAATTTTCCTCCTACGGAATGACGTGGTGGTAAAGGTCAGGGATGTTTGAAGATCCGACCCAAAGGTCCAGGATTTAAATCTCTTAACTAATATTTAATAACTTAAAACCTTTTGGGTCTTCTAGAGCAGTTCTTGGTGGGCAAAACCTCTCTTAGTTGGGGTGGATCTGAGCATTATGCAAAGATTTCATTATAAAAAGGACAAAGAAAAAAAAAAATAGAAAAATGTTGATATAGTGTTGAATTATCTTCAAAACTCTTGTTTGAAGGCATTTTGCTGTTGGGTCAAATCATCACTTATTAATTAGTTTAATAAATTGTTAAGAATGAATAAATGGTGTTGATGACAAGACTTGTTAGAATTAAAATCAAAAGTTTAAGATTTAACTAAACATTTTTTTTTAATATTAATGACTAAATAGATCTGAGGACTAAATTTATAATTCAATCTTTTTTTTTTTCCTTTTCTAAAGTGCATTTTAGTCTATTTGAAGTATTTCATTTTGTTTGTTTGGGAAGTTCAAGTCTATGTATAAACATACATATGAATCACCTACTTAGTGATTTGCAAACTATAAACGTGGGGGAGTGTTTGATTTATGGATTTGGAAGCTTAAGTTTATATGGTTTAGACTGAGAATGAACCAAGTTGAGCTGCGAGGTATTAGAATTATTGAAAGAAAAGGTGAAAAAAAAAAGAAGTGTAAATATCAAATATGTGAAAGTTTGGTTTTATTTATAAATTTGAGATCTGTAAAAGAATAAAAGTTAGCTTATGATTTGAGAAATAGATTTGAGAAGCCCACTCATGAGTTTAGCAAATTGATAAACATGTAAGTGGAAAAGTTACATAACAAATGTAGATCTGAGACCAAAATCCTTACTCTAAGCATCTTTTAAGATTATGAGTTCAAAATCATTGTAACTAATTACTTCAAAATGTTAAATATTTTACAAAAAAAATCACCATAAATATTGAATAATCAAGTGTTCGTCTTCTGAAATAAGCTAGGGTGAGCAGAAATTGATCGGTCACCCACTGTCCTTTAATGTTTGATTAAAGAGGTTTGTTTATGAATGTAGTACTTTGACAGACAGAGGCTGTTTACCACCATTTTTAATCCAACACGTCTGGCAAATGGTGAAGGATCAAGCCTTGGGATTCTGATATTTGACATTGAGCTCCTTCAGGTAAGGCATCTCAGCAGCAAGTTTGCATCCCCAGGTTCCTGACAATTGACTGTACACTATATAATTGTACCTTTTCATACAGAATTGTAATTATATTCAAGTTTTGTGCATCATTAGCTAAATACAATATATGTATACATACAAGGAACCAATATCCAATATATATTAAATCCAAAAGACATATTGGGGTGGAAATTCGAACTTCTTACATTCAAGTTGAGAGTACAATACCTTAATTAGTTGAACTATGTTTTGTTCAGGTTGGTGAATTAATATCAATGTTAAGTTGACAATATGAGTACTAGTGTATTCATTTATTAGTCGTGTATGACTATGATCGATATTAATGTTAAACTGTTTATATAGGCATAACTCCCGTGGTCTAGTATTAATGTTTTTCTAATTATCTCCCTTTATTTATGATGTGATTAAAAATAAATATAAAACTAAGTTTATGATGCTTTTTTTGTCATCAAATTTGAATGGTGAGAAAAATAGGGAAATGGTAAGTGGAACTTTGCATATTTACATGATGCATATATGAAATAAATTGATCAAATTTTAAGACTTTCTTAATGAAGTTTGGGGTGTTAGATCTAAATAATCATGTTTTCTTCTAGATTTTCAAACTTCCAAATTAAAGAAAAGAAATTGATGGGATGTGCAGAAGGAGAATAATCCAAATGGCTTTACAATTGACTTTGAAAACTCTAGAATGATAATTAACTAAATTTGAGAATCTCTATGCTTAGGGAAAAGATTGATGATATAAAATTTAAGATAGCTGAAATAAGAAAATTGTAACATTCATTGATATAGTCAAAACTATTTATAACTTACATTTTTGCAACTCCAAATTAATTGTTTTTGTTGCATTCCACCATTTGTCCAAAACACCCTCTTATCTCTGGTTAGTTTTCATTTCATTAAATCAATATTCACTTGCATTAGTTTAAAAAAAAAAAAAAAAATCACTTGCATTAATAAGCTACTAAACTTCTTCATTAAATTTACAAAATTCACAAATTCAATTAATTTTATAATCTATAGATCTCAGTTATGACCATGGACTAAATGGTTTAAAGGGCAACCTTCCATCCTCCACATAGATGAGAGTTGCATTATACTAGTAACATTAAATAATTTCTTTTATTCAAACAAAAATCAATTTCCTCCTCTTATACATGTACACAAATCTTCCTTCTATAGTCTTAAAAAGGGAAAAAATTATTTCAAAAAAAAAAAGGGAAAAAATATATTGTATAGTATTTTTATACAAAGTCGTGAGAAGACAAAATAAAAAAAAAAAACAACCGGGAGAGAGATAGCAAGAGAGGATTAAGAAGAATCGAGAGGTTGGTTAAATAAACTTATCTAAATCATTTTCACACCGACACAATTAAAACAAGACAAGCAAATACTTGATAAGATCATCCTTGAAGAAGACATTAAAAGACTTGATAGGAATCCAAATTGACCACTTTAAAAAATTGTTATTAATATCTTAACTAGTAAAACTTTTATCAAGTCACATTTATAAAAAATTAATTTCCTTACTATGCCCACACAAGAATAACTTACAAACTTAAAAAAAAGAGCATACCTCAAAAGTTAGTTAGTGTGATATCTAATTTCTAAAGTAATCATAGGATTGAATCTCTTCATCCCAATCGAGAGATGTATTTCAAACTTCTACATATTTAAGATTAAACAAGATTAAAGATATTGAATAAATACAAAAAATGAATGTATAATTCAACCACGAACTTTAGAAATTATTTACTGTAAAAGAAAAAACTTTAGAAATTATTTAACAACATTTTGAGATGTGAGATTCGAACATTGACATGTTGATCGAGAGTACATGGCAATTAACTTGCTCGTTTTGACAAAAAAATATTTTATTAATTGAGTCCATAGTAAGAGTAGAAAAAAAAAAAAAAAAGAATGGAATGGATGGAGTAAGTGGAGAGGCTTCTCTTTGCATTTTGGTCGTCTGTCACTTTTCAATCCTTCACAAAAAAATGCTTCTTTCAACAGTTCAACTCTCTCTCTCTTTTCTCTCTCTTTCATTTTGAACCATAATTATATTCCTTTTCTTCTTCTCTACTCTCTCTCTTTCTTCTTCTTTGCCAGTTTCACTTTTGCTTTTAACCCTCATAAAAACCTCCTCTTCACCTTTCTCTTTTCTCATTTCCTCGCTTTTCCCCCTTCTTCCCTTCTCTCTTCTTCCGTTTTTCCATCCCCAAATCGGAGTCCAGAGACCAGGGATCCCATTTTCGCCACTTGGGTTTTCCTTTTCAGCTGTTGAAACGGCGAGGAGTTTCTTTTGACACCCTTTGTCCCAAGCCCTAGGTTTCTGCTCCTCCTCAGATTCTTCCAGATGGCGCAGAAGTCTCTGATCTACGCTTTTGTCGCTCGCGGAACCGTGATTCTCGCCGAGTACACCGAGTACAGTGGGAATTTCAATTCCATTGCTTTTCAGTGCCTCCAGAAATTGCCCACTGCCAATAACAAATTCACCTACAATTGCGATGGCCACACCTTCAATTATCTCGTCGACAACGGTTACAGTAAGTCCTAGTCGTTTCCCCTCTTTCTTCCTCGTTGAATTTTGCTGACGGCTTTAAGAATTGTGGGGATTTTTTTTTTGCCCCTTTTGATTGTTGTATATGTTTTTGTGCTGTTTTTATTGCGTTTATTTGTCATCGTGTTCCGGGTTGTGAGATTTTAAGAGATGATGCTAGTATAGGGAGCTTTTTGAAAGAGGAGTTTTCATGATTTCCTATTTATTGGACGTCTTTCTTACCTAAGGTGGTGCCTCTTTGGCTGATTTATTTTTACGAATCCAGATCCGCCATTAATACCCCGTTCAAACTTTTTTTTTGGATGCCGAGAAAATGGAGAATTTATGCAAGTTTAATTGTTCAAGCGTCCTTTTCTTTTTAGATCGTCTGTTCTATCTCCTATATTTAATTTATTGCCATTGAGAGTTGATGCGAAGATCCTTCGGTGTTTTGAAGAATCAAGGGAAGGGCAAAAATAATTCAAGATTTATTAATAGCATATATGATTAGATTTTTCTTCACCGGCCAAATTATGGACTTCGCGTTCCGTTGTTCTCAAATAGGTTAATATATAAAATAGACGAACTTAAAGATGAGCATTATTTGGCTAGATGATGAGTATTTGTGAGAGTTATTATTATTCTTATTTTGTCAATAGAGTTCAATTATAAGAGTTATTGTTTCTATCTTAAGCCATCAAGGGTTTAAAGTGCTTACCTCATTGGGAACTAGCTCATTTATTATGATCTGGTGACTACTAAAGCTTTCGTTCAAAGGATGCAATTCTGAAATATGGCCTAGTTTATCTAGTATTATAGTTATATTTCGTTCATTCATAATTTTATTAATTTCTCATTCAAAATTTATCTTAGCTCATTTTCTATATAATTTGTCCCTAATATTTGACTATTCATTTTCTTCCCTATTTTTCCTAAAGTTTCAATTTTGCTCTTCCTCTGTTAAGTTTTTTTCAACAAAGTATTCCATGCTATTGACACTAAAATTCAATAGCAAATCGATAATATGACATAAAGTCCACTTTATCAGTTGAGTTGGAACAATCCCATATTTAATTTAATGATATGGAGATGGCCTCACCTAAATACGGGGACATACTTGCTTCTCATGACTTAATCGGTAACAATTTTCCTAACTTGCAATAGGCTGTTGAAGTAGAAAATGGAACCAATAGAGACGTTGATATACTAGCCAGTTGACTCTCTCATTTAAAAATACACTTTAAATTTCTATATTATCTCTCATAAAACAAATTCTACATAATCATATAGTAATGTCTATTTACAGTAAATAATTGATTTAAAAACTTAATATTAAAGGATAGAGTTGGAACTTTTAAAATTTTAGGGATAGGGATGAAATTGAGAAATGAAATGTACATTAGGGGAAAAATTATATATTTAGTCAAATAAATATACAAGTCACAGAATTGAGGATGAGGGTTTAAAAAACCCTCCAATCGGCACAAACAAACTTTGGCTTATAACGTGGTTCAAAGACTAAACTGAGCTCGACACAACTTGGATGAGTTGTATCCATCTCAACTTGTGATGGGACAAAAACAAGACCTATGAAGAAAACCTTAAGATGAGTGGCTTGGCCTTACTTAGACATGATCTGACTTGAATAGTATGAATTTGACTTGGGCTGTATTGGTTTTGACTCAAGATGATTCAAATTGTGTCTTGTTTCTATTTAGATGGTCGACACTGAAGAATGCCCACAATATATTGCTATACTTGGGTAGTTTGTGAAGAATACCCATAATATATTGTTGTTCTATTTAGTTTTGCTAGCATGTCCAAGTCCGACATGTGTTGGACACTTGAACACTCCAACACTTGTTGGACACTATTGAACACTTGTTAAGTATACTAAATAGACATATGATAATATAGGACAAAAATAATAAATTTTGAGAGCAAAATACATCAAATTCATTTTTTTAAGAATATAAATGCATAAAGTTATTGACTTTAAATTTCCTTCTTGTATAAAAATGATACATATTTTAATAAATGTGTCCTTGCCGTGTGCTAGATTTTTAAAAAATGATATGTCAACATGTCTATGTCATGTTGTACTCATGGCTCGTATCGATATCCGTGCTTCTTAACTAAAACCCTACCGGAAATTTTCTTTTTCTTCTCATTGCTGAAATAGTTATCATTTTCTGTATGTACTTTTTCTTCTCATAGTTTACTTTTGAGTCATTGAAAAATAAGGTTTTCCCCTTCCCCCCTTTTCGTTTTCTTTCTAGATGAAATATTTGGCAATTCTGTGCTTAGTATTACATTAACTAGTGAACTTTAACCAAAAAGTCATCCTTGCATTTTATTTTGTCTTTGAAAACTGCAGCATACTGTGTAGTTGCAACTGAATCAGCTGGAAGACAAGTGCCTATTGCATTTTTGGAGCGTGTTAAGGATGATTTTGTGTCGAAATATGGTGGGGGAAAAGCTGCCACAGCTCCTGCCAATAGTCTTAACAAGGAATTTGGGTATTTGATTAGCGTACTTTCTGAGGATGGTTCATGAAGTATTCGTTACTGATTTAACTATAATTTTATTTACAGGTCAAAGTTGAAGGAACATATGCAATACTGTGTTGATCATCCTGAAGAGATTAGCAAGCTTGCAAAGGTGAAAGCTCAGGTTTCAGAAGTGAAAGGTGTCATGATGGAAAATATTGAAAAGGTAAGCATTCAATTTTATCTTGCAAAATCTTGGAAGCTTTCTCTGGATGTTCCTATTGGATGCAAACTTTAGATTCATTTCTTGAACATTTTTGTATGTACTGGCCTCGTTGCTTCTTTCTCTAGCCACCTCTTCCACCTATTCTCTCTTCAAACAATAGCAAAATTCTTTTTTTACTCCTTATTGTTAGAACTTCTTCACACACTCTTACCCATTTTGAACACTGTTTTCTGCTTGAATTACCTTTGGCTTGTCTAGAGCAAATGTCTTGGTTTTTTTTGAAAAAAATGTCAATCCACTGTAATTTAAATAACAAAAGAGAGTCCAAATGAAGGTGTTTCTTATTCTGCTCGTATTGCTGAGTATTGTTCAATGTTGATATGATGGTGCTTTATAAGTTGTACTATTAGCTATTTCAAAGTTCAATTTTGGTAAGTTGTGGTTGTAAATGTATGTCTATTATTATAAGTTGAGTTGCAGTTATCTATAATATCCAGCAATAAGATCAAATATTCCTAGAAATTACTTTTTTACTAAATTTATTATTTGTTCGTTTGAATCTACCCTTTCATGGTTTGTTCATGATGATTTGCAATTTGGCATGATAATGCCCTGACCTAAGTGTGAATCTATGTATATTTTTTAATAAGAAACTGAATTTCATTAGAGAAAATATGTACAAAATGGTTACCAAAATTTTTGGGTTTTTTTTTGTAATGTGCTGGGGTTGTGTCCCCTGTTTTGGTAGGGCTCTTCTTTTTATGGGAATGTACTTGTATTTTCTTCTTTCTTTAATGAAACTTGATCTTCTATTAGAAAAATGTGCAAACCAGTAGGTAAGCAATCTCCCGTCTACCCGGGGGGGGGGGGGGCGAGTGGAAACGATCTAGTTATAAAGAGAGATTTGTACAAGGAAGTAATCACGAAGGTAAAAATATTCTCACAATCACAAGCCAACGTGATTGAAAAGGCTCTTCGATGGGCATGAATAAGGACTTCCAGCTTTGTCCAGAAATAGTCAAACAGGGTTATTATTATTATTATTATCATGAGGGTTACACTATAAAAAGTAGAAGATGTTTAGAGCATACTAATAATTCAATAAATATTACTAGAGAAGTGACAGTTTGAGAATAAATGCTTTTGGTCTTCACTTTTACTTTTACATTGGACAGGATGCATCAGTGGGGTATCAAAGCAAGGTTTAGGTTCTCTGGATCTTGTCTAGATAGGGATCAGTAACTTCACTAGTCTTAGGGATCCTAAATTTCCTGCCAAAGAAAATTCCTCAGGAAGGACAACACGTCTGTTAATTTAATAATTAAACATAGATTTGCAGGTCGATTCCCCTGGCTTTTGTACTTTTCAGATTATGGGGCCTTGTCACTGAATGGGATAAAGAAGCCCATTCTATAGTTTTCAATTGAAAAACTTTGTAAGACTAGATTTATCTCAAAAGAAGACCCCATATTCTGGATTCTGACAGCTGTATGCCAGGTTATATATCTCCAAAAGGGAATTTGCACACATTTATTTAGCTGATTGTCTTTCCAAAATCGAACATCTCAACTATAATAAGAGTAGGCTGTGTTTTTATTATTTATTATTTATTTATTTATTTATTTTTAAAACAGGGAACAATAACCTTTAGTTAAAAATGAAAGAATGTAGAGGCAGGAAATATGAGACATCCATCCTAGCCAAGTTTAATGGAGATCCCGGAAATACTCTCCAGTGAGAGTAACGACTGATAAAAACAATATCCTAGTTAGAGGCATTAAATGAAGCAATATACTGTGAATTTACGATATATGTGTCCTGCCCGTAGAGTGTTATTCTGTGTCCTTCAAACAAAAATTCAAAGGAAAGTTTCAATGGTGTTGATTGAAAGGAATGGCCTTCTTCTTGAAGGTACGACCCACAAACACCTGGAAGAGATTCTCTAACATTACTTGATCAGACCACAAGCGAAAGAGCGCCGTTATCTTGTTCCATAGGAGTTTATGTGTAAGAGTCGAAGGGTTCAAATGATCAGTAAGTTTTTCTTGCATATGATACATTCAGCTGAGGATAAATCATGCATCAGTTAGGACTTATCACAAATGTTTATATCACTCTTAAGAAAGATCAAGAAAATACTCTATTCTTTGGACAATTAGCTCCCCACAAAGATTTGGTAAAGGCCTTTGGAATTACTTGTTTTCCATTGTTAAACTAAATAATTAGAAATCTAATATTCGTCAGAATAAGTTGTTGAATTTTCAAGAAGCCACATCTAAGAGTCTCAACTTTGATGCAAATTGAAACTTGCCTCTAAGTCTAGCATCTTGGTGCACTACTCTACCTCTCTATTATTTATGTTTCTTTTAAAACTCAAGGGGCCGTTATCAAAGCTTGAGAAACTTTGGATTGATGGCTGCCCTGCTTTTGAAGTGTTATAAAATGTTGTAAACAACATAGTCAGTGGTCTTCTATTATGCCAAGTATCCCCCAAAAAGATGATAGTGTTATCATCCAACAATTGGGATTCGGGACCTGTCTAATTTTAACTTTCCTACTGTGTTTATTTTTTATAAAAAGACCAACTTTCATTGTGAAGGAACGAAAGAAATACAAGGGCATACAAAAAAAAAAAACAAGCCCACCAAAAGAGGCTCCCCTTAGATGAATGGACCCCAATCAAGCAAAATCAAACCTAGTGGATAATTACAAAAATAATTTTGAAACCGAGGCTCGAAGAGATACATAGAACCTGAAAAGGTACCAAATATCACCTGGGCTCCTATCCAATCCCCTAAACACTCTGTTATTCCTCTTACCCCACAAGTTCCAAATTCATGTACACATCTCGGCCTGCCAAAAAATTCTTCCTCTATCACGGAACCTCGGATGGAGGAGGAACTCCTCGATCAACTCTCTAAGCTCCACAAAACTCACTAACTGCAAGCCAAACGCATCAAAGAAACAATTCCAAACACGACAAGCAAAGTCACAACCCTAGAATAAGTGATCCAAGTCTTCATCTGCCTTCTGAAAAAGAACGCAACAAAACGGGCTCATCAAAGGATTCTTCCTTCTCAAGAGCCAGACGAAGGTATTAACTCTCCCATGGATAATTTGCCAGATAAAGAATCTTATCTTTTTCGGAACTTTCACCTTCCACAAAATAGAAAAAATAGTATCACTATGGGGAGAAGGATCCAACAACGAACAAAAGAAAGATTTACACGAGAACCCCTCGGAAGGCCGGGGGCTTCAACAACGAATATCTCTTCTCCCCAACCTAAACTCCAACTCCTCAATCAAAGTGAGAAGAGTCGTGACTTCCTTCGTTTCCCTATTGGACAAAGCGTGACGGAACCCAAACAAAGGCGAGGGGAGCTCCCTGAATGAAACAAGACATCAGCAATAGAACGATTTCTCATGTATCTCTTTGGGCGTCAGTTTCTAAGGTGTTTTGTAATTATCCATTAGGCCTTATTTTGTTTGACTGAGATCCCTCTCTATAGGAGGGATCCCCTTTTGTGGGCTTTTTTTTTTTGTATGCCCGTGTATTCTTTCCTTTTTTCTCAATGGAAGTTGGATCTTTATAAAAAAAAAAAGAAAAAATTCTCAGGGATGAAAGGTGCTAAAGGTGGGGGAACTTCAAGTAGAGGGGGCAATCCCCCACCCATTTATCCTCCCAAAAATAAGTATCTTTCCCATCCCCCACCACGCAATGAACAAGACTAGAGAAAGAGGAGAGCTCCATGACATTATCTATCCAAGGATTTCTGGAAGTGCCTTTGACCCCACCCAACAACCAGTCGAAGGGGTGAGCGCCGTATTTACTCACAATTATCTTATACCATAAGGATGAGCGCCATATCACGTACCTATCAAGGTTATGTGATATCTTATCTCGCCCTCAACTATTAATGAAAACTATTGTCGGGGTTGGAAAAGAACCTGATTCAGTGTTATTTGTTGATTTATTTACGAAAGGGATGGAAAATCCATGGAGATTGCAAAAAGCTATCCCAATTGGTTAAAGTGGTTACATTAACTGCAAGAAGCAAAGAGATTGGACAATTTACACTAAGAAATAGCATTGTCAATAACAAGATCGAAGAACTTATTGAGGGATTGATCCTTCTCCACAAACACTCAGTGTTAATAAAAAGAAAAGAGATTTTTTTTTTTTTTAATAAGAAAAAGAAAAGTATCTCCTTTTTTCAAAGGTCCTACCATTTCTAAAGTATCTAGACCGTTTTTATGTGTTTCAGCACCCATGTAAAACCCAGAAACACGACCAACTTTTTTTGAATGCTTACAAGTTTGTCAAGAAGGATGATTATAGCCTGGATGGCCATGACTATTTGATATGCTGGAATGGAACCTATTGGTAGTCCTTCCCATATACATATTACTTCTATATACGTGATGGTTTTTTGCTATAAAAAATTGCCTTTGGTGGGAGATCTCCCACCAATATTTTGCTAGATCAAGTCATTCCTTTTCTACATTCCCTTATTCAGGTTGCCTGCTTTCATAGGCATTAAGAGTAAGACCACATTTCAATTTACTAGATGGAAGACCACATTATTCCCTAGGTACTATCATTCTTGATTGATGACCCTTCCTTTAAAGGGGTCTCTTTTGTGGGTTTGTTTTTTTGGATGCTCTTGTATTCTTTCATTTTTTTTTCAATGGTAGTTTGTTTATTCATCATCCAAAAAAAAAAAAAAAAATACTAGATGCGAGCAACTTGTCAAAGAAATTTGTATTAACTTATGTCACCACTTTTACCAGTTCAGTGGGCATTTTGAGAACAGTAAGATGGTATATTGGGGCATTATCCTTAAAGCAAAGGGATTCGGAGATAGATGGAGAAAATGGATTAAAGGTTGCTGTTCTAGCTCTAATTTCTCCATTTTGATAAATGGTAGGCCAAGAGGGAAAATCCTAGCGTCTAGGGGTATTCGTCAAGGAGACCCGCTATCTCCTTTTCTTTTTACTATTGTAGCTGACTCTATGAGTCGTTTCATTCAGTTGTGCAGCAAGAAAGGCTTTATTCGGGGCTTTATGGTTGGGAGGGAGGATGTGGAGGTCACCCACATTCAATTTGCAGATGATACCCTTCTGTTTAGTGAAGGCAGTTTGCAGTGTATCCATAATTGGAAGACTTTTCTGAATTTCTTTGAGCAAGCTTCTGGTTTATCCATAAATATGCATAAAACTGCTATAATTGGCATTAATGTGGACGCTGGGGAAGTGAATAGCGTTGCTGGAACGATGGGCTGCAAGGTGGAAAATTTACCTTTCTCATATCTGGGAGTTACCGTGGGGGGCAAGGCAAGGACTAGTGGGGGGCAAGGCAAGGACTATTGGCTTCTGGGATCCAGTGGTAGATAACATTAGAAATAAATTGGCCACTTGGAATGGATTTCCTATCTCAAAGGGTGGTAGAACAACCCTTATCAAAGCGGTTTTATCTAGCATTCCAGCATACTTTATGGCTATCTTCAGAATCCCTATTGGGGTGAGTAAGGAGATTGAAAAGGCTTTTAGAAGATTCCTTTGGAAGGGTGGAGATGGTGACAAGGGATCTCACCTAGTAAGATGGGAAAAAGTGACCACTCCGAGAGACCTTGGGGGGCTTGGCATTGATAATATCCGATCAAAAAACTCAGCCCTTTTGCTAAAATGGCTTTGGCGATTTGAAAATGAGCCAGAATCTTTGTGGAGACAGGTGATAAAGAGTAAGTTTGGGGAGCAATTCATTAGAAATCACTTAGAATTCAAGAAATGGAAGTGTTGCAGCAGCCCTTGGAAGGATATTGCAAAGCTGGCCAGCGTTTTTAAGGCGAACAGAAAGTATAAAATTGGCAGGGGAAATAAGGCTCAGTTTTGGGATGATTGTTGGCTCACTGACAACCCTCTCAAAATCCAATTTCCTGGAATGTTCAGACTCTCGTTGGCAAAAGATGCTACTGTCCACGATTTATGGAATGATGTTGCGTGGGATTTGAAGTTGAGAAGGGGGCTTTTTGATAGAGAATTGAATGAATGGATGATTATGTCCTCCCTCCTAAACAATTGCAGATTAAACAACAGTGATGATGTGTGTTGGTGGAAGCTAGATGGGTCGGGGAAGTTCTCAGTCAAATCTGCTTTACAGGTTTTTCAAGCTAGGAAGGCAGTGCTGGACGGTAGCTTATCACCCCAAATTTGGGAAGGAAAAGTCCCAAATAGGGTGAAATTTTTCTTGTGGACGGTGGCTCATAAAAGCATCAACACGATGGACAAGGTGCAAAAGAGATATCCCAGTCTCTCTATCTCCCCACATATATCTATGCTTTGCCATAGAAGTGAGGAGACAGCATCCCACTTATTGCTTCATTGTGATTTTGCAAAGGAAGTGTGGAATTATTTTGGGGAACCCTTTGGTATTCAGGGGTGCAAGCCCAGTTGTGTGGTGAGTTGGTTAAATGAAGCTTTATTAGGGGGAGGGCTCAAAGGAAAAGCAAGAGTTCTATGGAGCAATTTCTCTAGAGCAATTATGTGGCACCTTTGGAAGGAAAGGAATGCAAGAGTGTTCTCAGATAAAGCTATAACGTTTGCTTTTTTTTGTGATCTTGTACAGCATACGGCCTCATATTGGAGTGCCCAAGATAGTATTTTTTGTAACTACTCTGCTGCTTTGATTAACCTTCAATGGAAGGCTTTGGTGTAGTTTTGTTTGGAGGAGGGATGTCTTATCCCTCGGTCCTTTGGCTGTTTGCTTTTGGGGTTGGTTCATGAATGATATTCTCTTTTATCTTCTCAAAAAAAAAAAAAGATGGTATATTGGGGCATTGGATATGGCGAACTCGATTGAGGTTAACCTGCCACTTATTAAAAATGGTATTGCTTACCACTTTTGGAGTCTCAACTTCAACTTATAACGAGGAGGAAGCAAATCAACTGATATATTAGTTGTGTGGAAAAATCTTTTTGTGCCACATGGTCGATGGTGATTTCCTATGGGAAGTTTTTTCTTTTGTTGGAGAAGGGCTTTGGTTTAGAACATATCTCGTGGGTTCATGGATGCATTTCGTACGCTTCTATGTTTATTAATAGCAAGTCTAGAGGTTGTATTGAAGATTTTAGAAGTCTCTTAGGCAAGTAATTCTCTTAACCTCTTCCTTTTTGAGATTTTAGCTGATGTATTTATCAAGCAGTCTTTTGGATCAGGGTGTGCAGATTGGTACTTTAAAAGGTTTGGTGGTTGGGCAAGGTTGTGGTCTGCATTAATCACTTGCCATTTGCCAATGACAATCTCCTTTACTCCTCTTGTAAGGACAACATGCTCAACAATCTTTTATTAGTGATTTCTGTTTTTGAAACCATTTTCAGCCTTAACTTGTCTAGATCTGTCATAGCTGGTATAAATATCCATGCCTCTTATGTAAAGGAACGTGCTTGAGATCATGGGCTTTCTCATAGTTGTTGACCTTTGATGCATCTTGAAGTGGCTTTGGAGGGAATCCTTTTTTCTTTTTGAAGTTTGGAAGTTAGTGGAAGAAAGAATTCTCAAACTGTGTAATTGGAGAAACGTGATGCCTTCATAGGGAGGGAGGCTTATGCTTGCTAATGCAATTCTGCTCTCCTCTTTCAAACTTTCCTCTAGGCTCTAAGTTAGTAGTTTTCTTGGAGAAGAAGATTAGAGATTTTTTTGTGGAAGGGGGCTAGAGCATCAGGAGGTTGTAATCTTGTCAATTAGAAGGTTAAACCTGTTGATTCGGAAGGCCTTGGTACTAGAAGCCTCAGAAAGAGAATTTTGTGTTTGTGGTCAAATGGGGTTGGTGTTATTAAAATGAACCCGAAGCTCTTTGCATAAAGATAATCAAGTAATTTTCTAGCTTCATGAGCCAGCTCATAAAAATGCTTCTAGTGCTAGAAATCCTTGAAGTTTCATTTCCAAATGCTGCAACATTGCTCACCAGTGGTATGAGCTGAAGTTAGAAAGGAGAGACCATATTCTCATTGAAGTTTTCTTTACCTTTGAGGAGAGAACCTTCTTGATAAATTCCCTAGACCATATTATCTAACACACTTATTCGAGTATGGTGTGGAGTATGGTGATTAATTGTTGTTCTGAGGACGGTAGTAATGGACCTTTCCTTTAGGAGGCACCTAATGACACTATCAAATTGGCTGAACTTTCCATTTGGCTTCACAGAGTTATCCTTGGCTATCTCCCAATAACAGGATTAGGAAACTTGATGGTTGTGGAAGCTATTTTGGCAAGTCTTGTTTTAATGCTCTTTTCAAAATTGACCCTATCTTGGGTAGTTGCTTGATTTTGATATTGTGGAAGGCAAAACTGCATGTGAAGGTTAAAGTCTGTACTTTTTCCATGATGACTAAACACTTGTAACAAGCCCTAGAGGCGATTCACTTCCTTTCACTCATCTCCTATTTGGTGCATCATGTGTAAGCATGCTTATGAAGATAAAAGTCACCTATTTCCTAACTGTTATTTTGCTGGCAGTCATTTGGAGCAAGCTGTTTTCTGTGTTTGACATCTTGTGGTGCTTCTCTAAGTTTTATCAGCGATTCTCAACTCCTTTGGTATCCTTTTGTAGAGATTATGCTTTGAGAAAAATTAAAGGACCTTCCAAGATTCTCTTTATAATGGATGCTCTTTGGATGTTGTTAGATTTCCCCCCTATTTATAGTGCTCTATGTTCAAGAATTTATTTGGTTATAATCTCTCCTTGAATTCACGCCAATAGGGATCTTTTTTTGTAATTTTCTTTAGCTTGTCGGGTGATTCCTTATCCCCGTATTTTGTATCTTAGACTTTATTTTGATGAAAGTGTGGGTATATCCTAATGGCTATGATGCTAAAATGTTCAGATTGGCAAACATTGCACTCTTTTTTTTTTTTTTTTTTTTTTTTTGAAGAATCAAATATTGCACTCATGAAACCTACCTCTTGATGTATAATCTGATTTCCTTCTATTTCTTTCGGCTATTCTTGCTATTCTTCATCCTTATTTAAGAGGTATAAGGACTCGGGCTCGAGTCATTTTGTACCTTCATTTAGTGTGTCATGGGTCGATCAATGCCCTTACACTTCAGAAAATCTGGAAAGTCGTAATACTTGAAACTATAAGGTGATGATTATTACATGGGTAGTTACTGACAGGAGGATTAACTATCCAAATTTATTGAAAAAGGTCTGAAATGTGGCACATTCATAAACAAGTGGTGCATAAAAAAAGAATTTGAAAACAGATGGTTATTCACCTATCTTATCTCTATAATATTTGGCTCCACCTTTTTCAAACCTTTGGTGTGAGCGTCTTTCTGGATTGTTTTTGTAAGTTTCCTTTTCCTTCTATTTTGCCCACTCTCGTTTAGCAGATGCTTGGCTTCTTGCCTTTTGTTGGTAATGGTAGGTTGTTTCTGGCTAGTTGGCTTGAGCATAGCAAGAGCATTTTTTAGAATTGAGATGGGGAAAGGCAAGATGTGTAGGAGTCTTTGGCATTTTTTCACTTCTATTTGGGCCTTTATTATCGGAGGATTTGGTAAATGTCCTCAATTTTATTTCATTGGAAATTATTGGGGCTATATTGCCTGTGCGTAGAAAATAGTTGGAGTTATTTTTTTTAAAAAAATATTTTTGGACAGATTTCTTTCTATGTTCTCACCTTCTAGCTGCAAATTTGAATATGCGTCCGTTGTACTCTGATACTTTGTGGACCAAATGAGAAAATTGGGTGTCAATGTGATATGAAGTGAAAATTTGTGAACCTTCTTCCTACTTAAGTTGAGCTTTATGGATTTAGAACATGCACGCTAGTGTTTATCTGGACCAAATTCAGGGTCTGACTCAATTTTATTCTTTCCTTTGAGTTTAATTTGTGTTTTTCAGAGAGTGTGGAGTATATGCTGCAACTGAATCTGCAAATGAAACATCATATTATGTCAAATAGCATTTACCTTGTTCTCATTCATGCTCCTTATTGATGCAGGTTCTTGATAGAGGAGAGAAGATTGAACTTCTTGTGGACAAGACAGAAAACCTTCATAACCAGGTTTGTGTCATCTCTTTCCTTTGGCGCTGGTAAATGTGTGAGAATATGTGCGTGGATGGAATGATATTTTGGATTTCGATGTTTATATATGCGCATTGTTCTTGACTGGAAATCACTTCAATTGGCTAAACTATCTCCACAACTGTTGAAAGTCAATCGGATTTTTGGTAAAGGTAGTTGTTGCAAATATAGTGTCACAGATTCAATTTGTGCATGTTAGCAGAAGTGTGACAGGAACTTGTAGGCGAGTTTATAAGTTGCATATTTTGAGAAGTTATAGCTTGTTTCTAAGCTGAGGATGGCATTTTTAATTACACAATTTTCATCATTCTTAACTATCTTTATAAAGTGGATTACAATGACTAGATGCATAGGTGTATCAGTATTCCTATGATAGTTGTGGAATTTGTATTTCATTTTTGGTGTGAGCATGTAAATTAATTGAGTATGGTTCCAAGTAAGGAATGGTTCCAAAGTTTCCTTCAGAAACCAACCCTCAATATGAAGCCCTCAAGGTACATTCTGTATAATTTATAATTACGAAGAACCAATGACAATGATGCGTTCTTTTTTTTATCTTCAATTTGGGAATTCTGTTTGTTGTACAGGCACAAGACTTTAAGAGTAGTGGAACTAAGATCCGAAGAAAAATGTGGCTACAAAATATGAAGATCAAGTTGATCGTTTTGGGGATTTTGATAGCATTGATCCTTATCATAGTCCTTTCAGTTTGCCGTGGATTCAACTGTGGTGGAAAATGAACATTTTCTCAAGGAGGAATCTCACACTGAAATCTTTTGGCATGATGATATTTTGAGAGGGATAAGTAATATACATGATTTGGCTATGTATGTAGTAAACGTAAAACAAAGTGCAGATCTGTTTTGTTAAAAGCAAAATTTACGTGTGAATGATAACCTATAATATTCGTTACTTTTTTTTTTTTTTCCGAAGACGACATGAGGGTTGAATTTTCTTAATTGGAGATGAAAATTTGCTATTCTGTTTTCATGTGTTATTTGTTACTTTTATATACTCCTGTTTATTTGTAAGCTCTTGGGGGTGTTTTGGAAATAGCCATTTGAGGATTATATAGGGAATGTAAAAGGTGTAGGGGTGTTAGTATTTAGAATGAATAGTGTATGCTTAATGGGATGTATGTGGACGAGTATCGCTTGGATGTGATGATTTTTGTTTGACAAAGCCAATTGTGGGAGCTGTGAAGGATTTTGAGTTTGCATTTGAGTTATTTATCAGTTGAGGATTCTCTATGAAACATTGGAGTGTAGGAATCAGTTTATATTTGGGAATTATTATGCACGTGGAATGTGAATCCTGAGAATGGGAGGCTTAGAAATTGGAAATTCAGCCTAATGGGTCTATTTGCCAAAGGGGCCCCCTATTGTTTGTGCAAAAGTTTATTTTCATTGGAATTAGTGAAATGAACAGAATTGATTCTGAAGGTGGAATGATCTGCTTTTCCAAATGGTGTCATGTCGAAAGATATCCTTGTTGTACACGACGAGGTTATGTTCGATTTGTAGGGTTGAAGATTGAAGATAGAGATCGAGACTTTTCAATGAGAAAGAAAAAGAAAAATGGAAAAGTCGAAATCAGAATCTTCATTCTTTGTTTACTTTTTTTTGCACTAAAATTAAGCATTCTAGATCTATGACTATTACTAAGTCAAACTATAAATTAAGTCCATAATTATCTTATTATTATTATTATTATTATTTGATCTCTTGGAAGAAGTAGATCATTTAATCACTAAGCTGTGTTTATGGTTGTATCAGGTTTGTTAGTTCCATTTCTGTTAAAGTGAATGTAGTTTAAGGATAATTGACATGTACTCGACTTAAAGGTTAGATGTTTGAATTTTCTACTACCATGTTATTGAACTAAAAAAAAAGTTCAATATTTATTCTTCTCTAGTTCAGTGTAGGAGATTTTGAATCTTTGATCTTTTGGTTGAAAATACATACTTTATGTCAGTTGATGTTATATAGTATAAATATTTTTTTGATTTAGCAAACAGACCTAACATTTTCTTCTTCTGAATTATTATTTTAATTAAGAATGATGAGTACACAAGAGTATGTGATATATTTTTTAAATGGAAGGATACTTAGAAAAATACCCAGATATAATCTCCATATTTCACAAACTAGGAGGATGAAATTTGTAATTACATGAAGGAAAAAGTTATCCCATAACCAACCAAAGTAAGTGGCATGTACCCTCAACCAATAGGTTAGAGGTTCAATTTTCTCTACTCCCAAATGTTGATGTACTCGAGGAAAGAAAAACATTTAAACCAATATTATCGACTAAGTCGAGTTCGAATATTAGGGATAAGTAGCTCCTCTTATGCCTTATCGTGGGTTTGAATTTTCATCCCTACTGGTCTGTGATATTTTGCATTTACCAAAAGAGCATATAATATATGTATAAAATAAATTTAGAGAGCTCACTGACTTTGAAATTTGGCAGTAAAAGTCACACACAGCATAAGACTTGTCATCATTTCACCAATCTCAAACCAATCTTCCATATATCTAATAAATGCATTGACCACTCCACTTTAAATGAATTCAACAAACTCCAACAATAATTAATGAAAGTTGGAGAAACAATGATCCAAATGTGAAGAACTTAGCCCACACGCTTTTGAATACAACATCATCCTTTCTTTTCAATTCCCATTACTTCAAACTCTCACAAAAATTAACATTTTAAAGTCTTCCAATTGAAGGAGTGGAGTCAACAAAGGGAGTTCACTACCACTTGACTTGTATAATAATTATATAAATACAAAAATCTCTTGGACCATTTTTTTATCATAATTTTTAGTGTCGATTTTCTCTTTCGTTTACCATTTAATTTGTTATTAAAAATCATTTCATATGATACTAATTTAATTTTTTTTTGACAACATGTGCGGGCGAAGAACAGAAGTGACGTTTGATTTTATGATTTTATTAGTCATAAAAACATTGTTTTGGTTAAAGATTGGATAAAATTTCCCCATTTTTAGGTATGCATTTATTGGTTATCAAGTCTTCTCATAGTGCACTGTCTCTTCAAATATCTTTTCCTACAAATGAAAGGAGAAAGAAAAAAGGGAATATATCCCATTTCCTTGCAAGTTTTCCCTTTTTTTCTTCTATGCATATTAATTTCTAGACCTGTTATTGTTTCATGATATTAACAGATTTATATATTAAGCATTTCTTGCACTTTTAATAATCTGTGTAAGAATATCATTCAACTTTCTTCTTTACTCTACCAATAGTATGATGATATTTATTTTAAACCTAAACCTGGCGTGTTAGTAAAGATCGTTTATCTTTACTTATATATTTAAAATAATCTATTGTGTATTTGTTAATGTTTCTAAGATCAATTTCATTTTTTTTTTTTACATATCTTTTTAGCAAACAAAAAGGCCATTCCAACTAGATCTTCCTCAAAATCCTATCCTTAAAGGTAGAAAAAGGTCCAATTTTTTTTTAAAATTGATATATCATGGGTGCCCACTAACCCAATATTTGGAGTAGAATACAATCTCTCTCTCTCTCTCTCTCTCATAGAAAGTTATGCATCAATGTCATCCATATTGGGTGGTGGAGTAATGTTGGTTTTTTAAGAATTTAATTACAAATTGCAATTGAGTGAGACATAATTATTGAACCCCTATGTATGAGTTAGGTATGCACTAAACTTAGCTTTGAGGTTGCAATCAACTTCCAAAATCCCCACCCAATGATGGGTTCAAGTTTTTGTGTTAAAAAAAGAAAAAAAAAACTTCACTTTAATTATTAATTTTAGAAAAAAAGTAGATAGCTAGGCACTTAACCTAGCTTGTCCTTGCTTTTGAGGGTGCTATCAAAAAAATCTTCAAAAGGGTTTTATTTTTTTTCTTGATAAGGTTGGCATATGCAATTATGCACATAAAACTTTATACACTTTTTTTTTTCTTTGCACAAAATCCCTTAACTTTGATTTCACTTTTGTTCCCTCTCCCACTAAATGTACATTAATATTTTCTTAAAGTAAATAGTACTACAAAATTATTCTAAATGATCCTATCCTATTGTATCGGTCATTAGGTGCAAGGGTTAAAAAACAATTTTGATCCCTTATATAAAACCAACAACTTCATCATTACATTAAACGTCTATTTTCTTTAGGTTAACAACACGACTTCATAGCTTAAGAAGATACTACAACCAATAAATTATTAAACGCAGCCATCACACATTGTGGTTATCACTCTCGTAATCATTAGATACATACATAACTGGTTAAAGGAAAAAAAAAAAGCGACAACTATATTTTATCGACCACATATCCTTAAACCCAGATCTTCTTAAAGTAAATCATTCGCTCAGAAAACTTAAAAACGGATATATTATAATTTCTCACCCGCACACTCTCTGTCTTTGTGGTGAGAGAAACGTGGGATGGGACCGTAGGTGTCACGAGGGGAGAGAAAATGTGTGTTAAGAGGCAACATGGGACTCTTTCAAGGTGATGGGAAATAATAAATTTTTGTCCCAAAGGCAAGTTGCAAGTTGTAGGGGTCCATTAGGTGATTTGATTTTTGAGAGAAGAAAGAAAAGTAACATGTTATATATATATATAGTGATATAAAGAATAGGGCTTGAAAAATTCCTTTATTTGGAGGGGTGGTTTTAGAAATGAGACCCATACCTTTTATTATAAGGGTAGATTTTGTCTACTGCCCATCTCCCACCAAACCCCCACATGGAATATCTTTGCAAAGTGGGGAAAGCAACTTTCCAATAAGGACTAACCAATAGCCTTTCAAGGATTTAAGGGCACAACTCACCACAATATATAATTGTGGGCCAACAAATTTCATCAACTTATTAACACAAATTAATTCCTCTTTTCTTTTCATCTCTCATTGATCATAATTCACAAAACAGATTGACTTGTCCCTGCCAAAATCACAGAGGAGAGAGAGAGATAGAGAAATTTTTAATTTTTAATTTTTAATTTTTTTATTTAAATAACTTGGGTTATATATTATTATTATTATTATTGCATGTGGGATGAAGTAATAAGTTTGTCCTGATGCCTATCTTTAGTTATTTTCATTCTGCATAAATCAGATGGGTGTGATGTCAAATTCATACAAGAGAGATCAGATCAGCTATATTATTATTATTATTATCTATATATCATTCTCATAAAATGCCCAATTTATGCATCACCTTTTTCAGAAAACTCAAACACAAAACCCTTGTTTTTATCAACTTTTTATTTTTATTATTATTTTTTTAAAAAGATACCCAATAGTTCTCTCTATAGAGTTGAAAAAAAAAGTGAGATAAAAATGACATGATGTGAAAATAGACCTGCAGGTAAAAGAGAAGAATTAACTTTATACCAAAAAATTTGGTACAAGAACTTTTGGAAATATATACTTTTCATTTTTAAAAAGGTAAATCATAAAAAAAAAAAAAAAAATACTCTTAAACTTTCAAAAGTTTCATTTTAGCCATTTAAGTTTGAAGTTTGTTCCAAAACGATTCTTGGAGACATTTTTCGTTAAATTTATTGACAAAAAATGACATGTTTGTAGGTGTTTTAATTTATTGTTTTTTTTTTCACGTATGTGTTTATATCTATTCACATAAGCAACAGTACATGTACAAACATGTTACTTTTTTATCCATGAATTTAATGAAAGACAACATTCAAGGGTCATTTTGAAACAAACTTCAAATTTCAATGGCTAAAATGAAACTTTTGAAAGTTCAGGGGTATAATTGAAATAAATTCCACAATTTAGGAGTATTTTTTTTTTATATAATTTAACCTTTTTATTGATATATTTTTTTAAAAAAATCAAACCTAAGAAATTTAAGTTACCCTTACCTTTTTTTTAACCTAAACTCTATTCTCAAACCTTCCCTTCCATTTAATGCCAAGATCTCTCTCTCTTTCTCTTTCTTTCTTAAATTCAATTCATTTAATGGCTTTTTCCCAACCCCCAATCACACTCAAAATTTTCAGTGAAAGAGATACATTTGATTGTGGGTTATAAAGTCTCATCTCTATCCTCTTCTCAAGTTTTCTATCAATTTTGTCTCAAAGTGTACAATAAGAGAGAGATGATATATACCATTAATGCACACTTCAAACTCTATTTCCCTTTTCCCAAGTTATATAAAAAAATATATATTCAAAACAAAACAAAACAAAACAATTTTATTGGATGAAATTTAAAGTTGGCAGAAGCTGAACCAAAAAATGACAGACAAATTTGCAAAACCAACACTTTATTATTATTATTATTTTTTGTTTAAATTAATGTATAAAGTTAGATGAGAAAAGAAGGCAATAATGTTAAAGCACATAGCATGAGGTAATGAATGTAATATAATATATAACAATATTTTGCATAAGATAATGCAATGGGATGGGCCAAGTAATTGGTTGCATTGTATCAAACTATTAACTCCAAATTTTGTAAACATCATGGCCTCTTCTTCTTTGATAATATCACATGCATTATCTTTCTTTTGGAATCCTTTATATTATTAAAGCTAGGAGTCTCATTCATGGCATCCATCTCTAAACAACAACCAAGAAAAAAGGGTTGGGGATTGATTTTTGTTTCTAGTGTTTCCTTTTACCTCCAGTTCTTTTGAGTGGTCCAATGTTTTGAAATGAATCCAAAAGAATAGGTCATAATTAATTAATAAAGTGGAATGATCGAGTTGTCATGATGTACATGTTTCTCGTTTTCATATTTTTGTTTTGAGTCGGTGAGAAAATACATGTATTTGGTAATTGTTACCCTATTTTCTTCTTTTCTTAATTTTTGTAAATGATTCTATAGAATTGACGTATTTGTTGTTGATAAGACGATGATATTATTTTTTCTTTGACATGTCAATATTTCCACACGTTCATGAGTTTGCCAATGACATATAGGGGTGAATTGACATTTCCATTATATGAGAAAAAAATGATGAAGCATTAAAAAAAAAAACAAAAAAATGTCACTAATGTGAATATAATATAAATAGTAAACATTTTAACTTACTTAAAAAGTGTAAAATGTTTATTTATTAATTTTAATATATTTTAAATTTTTTTTTTGTTTTTATAATTTTTTCAAGAATATCCATCGACATTGACATATGATCGATATTTCTATAAAATTGAAACCTCGACATCAACATTTTAAACTTTAGATAAGATGCATGATAAATATTGTGAAAATTAAATTTAAAATTTGATTTTTTAATTTAAAATTTAAGAAAGTATAAAGCGAGAAAGGGGTTATTAGACGTATTTCTATTTCTTCCTTCAATATAAGAGAAAGAAAAAAGAGAATTTGGGGTGACAAATAAGAATTATATAATTGCAAATATAGTACAATGTAAAAAAATTTACAAATATAGCAAAATCTATCAAAGTATATTATTGATAGATACTAATAGACTTTGGTTAATTAAAATCTATTTGATAGACTTTGATTATCAAATTTTATCAGCGATAGACTCTGATTAATCAGAATCTATCTGTCTACTGATAGACTCCGATTATTCAGAGTCTATCAATGTCTATCGCTGATAGACTTTGATTATCAAAGTTTATCCGTGACTAATCAAAGTCTATCAGTGATAGTCACTGATAGATTTTGATTAATCGGAGTCTATCAACGATAGACACGGATAAAATCTGACAATAGCTTTTTGGTCTTGTACAATTAATTTTGTTATATATGCAATTAGTTTGCAACTGTGTTATATTTGCTATTAATTTGGTCTAATTTGTCATCTATGCAACTGCCCCAAGAAAAAATAAATAAGAAATGATATGATATATATATATATATATATTAAAAAAATGAAAGAACAAGAAAACAAGTGTGAAACAAAAACCAACAAAAATGTCCTTCATGTGTGTTCCTGTTTCACAATATATATATATTTTTTATTTTTAAGTATAAAGAGGCAAATTTGACAATTACCTCTAGTTTGGATAAATAAATAATTGAAACAATAAATGAATTGGAATGGAGATACTTGTATGGTGTTGTCTAAATCAATTTCAATACTTAAATAGATGATAATGAGATGTATGTTTGGGAGGGTTTTAGGCCACAACATTTTCTTTTTTTTTGGTATTGGAAATTTATTTATAAATCTCAAGTCAAATAAGTTAGTTAGAAAATTGAAAAGGGTATTCTAGCAATTTTTATATCTTCATTCCCATTCCAAACAGTTTCTAGGAAACAATATAATAGATTTATGTTCTTTATATCTGTAACGTCCCAGGCCCACGATTCGGAATCTGGATTTGACACATGACGGCTTCGATATTCCCCTGCGACCTAGCCAAGTCACCATACTCGTCTTAAACCGCTTCTAAGAGTGAAAACTATCCCCACAAACCAACACAGGGTCCTAGGTCCTTTTAGGATGCTTTGTCCTCACTCACATGCTCCCGGAAAATTTACAGGAGGTCACCCAACATAGAACTTCTTCCAGCCAAGCATGCTTAACTTCAGAGTTCCTATGATCGAGTCATCGAAAAAGAAGGTGCACCTTGTTAGTATAAGTAGTATCTATCAATTGTTTTAAGCTTATCTTGACCATACTTTCATGTCCTCAGGATCCCTCTCATTCAGATGTGGTTTCGGTTCATATTCATGTACCCCTCCTAACTCGAGTGTCACAATATCTTTTTTTTTTTTCTTCTTCTAATTTGAATTCCCAATTTCTATTAAACGTGGTAAAAGTAATAACGTTCCTATTTCGATTGATATTCATTCCGACTTTGTATCATTTTTTTTAATTGAACAACACATAGAGGTAGGATTTTTTTTAGTACCAAGTAAGATTCCTTATTATTTGATTCCCAGCAAGTAAATATGACTTAAAAAGAGCATTTTTTTTGGTAGTCATATACATATTTCATTTTTAGTAGTATGTTATTTAATAAGTTTGTTTATTTAAAAAATAAATTCGTAAACAAGACTTAAATTCCTAAAAAAAAAAGGTTAAAGCATTTCCAAAATCATATTATCTTTTATTATTTTTTTTAGTACCATATTATCTGTTATTAGTTGCTTATAAATATATGAAAACAAGGTTAGTGTTATTCCCTTTTGCACATTGGTTGAATGTAATATAGTTTATTTTCCACTTGGAAAATTAACCCTAATTTTTAATCATAACAAAGAGTTGGTTATTTGGCAAATGGCCTAAATTAATTGAATGATTACTTCTTCTCTTTCTCCAAAGGAATCACAATGGGAAAGATATTTCCAAAAGTGACAGAGTAAAACTGCAAAATTTTTGACCTGTGTCTCATGCATAAGTTGACCAACAATTATCAATCAAGACTCAACAAATTCTTATTTATCAAGTAGCCCACTTTCAAATTTACAACCTTTTTTTTTTTAAAAAAAAAATTGGCCCCTAGTTTTGTTCTTTGTTCTTTCTGTCATAATGTGATGCCTGGGGTTAGGAGGGGTACATGAATGAACCGAGATCACATCCGAATGAGAGGGATCCTGAGGACATGGAAGCATGGTCAAGATAAGCTTAAAAGAATGGATAGATACTACCTATACCAACAAGGTGTTGGGTGACCTCCTGGGAATTTTACTAGGAAGCATGTGAGTGAGGACAAAACATGCTAAAAGGACCCCGTGTTGGTTTGTGGGGACAGTTTTCAATCTTAGAAGTAGTATCAGACAAGTATGGTGGCGTGGCCAGGTCGCAGGGGAATGTTGGGGCCATTAAGGGTCGAATCTGGATTCCGAATCCTGGACTTGGGGCGTTACACATAATTAAAAACTTGTGAGAGAAAATGACAACTTTAAATACACAATCATCTTAATTATTAAAAATCATTTAAGTTATTAATTTTTATTTAATAGTTTTGGAAAACAATTAAAACCAAAGACAACTTTAAAAAACAAACACCCAAATATATATCCTTTTAATTTTATCTTTTGATCAAATCAAATGGGCACATTTTACTAAAATTTCAATCCATTTAACTAGAAAATCAAGAAAGCTTTCATTCAAAACCCTAATCTTCCATTCCTTTTCCAAAATAATATAATATATAGTTCCAAAATAAATTATATACGCAATCTCATTTTAAGTTAAAGTAATATATTTTATCCTTATACTTTGAATACACATGTGTTAAGCTTGAGTCATCTTTGAACTAATTTAAAAAGTTTTAATTAGGTTTATTGATGACTTTAAACTCTTTTTATTTTTGGTTTGAACCATTAATGTGTAATTTCAAAAAAAAAAAAAAAAAATCATTTTGTCTAAACTTTTTAAAATGGGGAGTCACATTATACATATGCATTTTTAAACTAATGTTTTTTTTACAACCATTTTTAACCAATATTAACGGCTAGGACAAAAAGACAATTATAATTCAAAGTTCAGGAATGAAATCAAAACTTTTTAAAATTCAGCTTAGGTAGACATTTCACCCTAATAAAATATATAATTTGACTATAATTTTAATTGAAACGAAACGTTTTTCCTAGGATAGAAACTCTCCCTCTCCCATTGTCATTTTTCAGATATTATTTATAGATTATGGAAAGACCATAGAAATTAAAACCATATATGTCGCACACTTCATGAAACTAATTTGTTTCTTATTAATAAAGTCATTATAGAAAATCAAAGACATATATCTCTTGCATCATAATCACAAAACAAATAGTTAATTATTAATCAATCTTTTTTCTAGGCAAGATTAATGATGTTAATTAAACCACTCAAATCAGTCATTTATTCCAACTTCAAGTGGGCAGTAAATAATTAAGATAATTGATTTAGAAATTTGGTCTAATAAAATAGTATGTTTTAAAATTTTCAATCATTATTATATATCCTTTTGTTTGACTAATAAAAATACAATGAAGACAACATTTTTATATTATATTATATAGTGTTTACAAGAAATTGAGATTATAAGGGCATTTTTCCAATGCTTATACGCATGGAAGACCGCGTTTGGTAGTTGAATAACGTTGGGATTAAGCAACTTGGGATTGAAAATAAAGAGATAGCAAACAAATTTGGCAACATATATATAATTAAATTTAACATTAATTAATAAAAACACTTTTCAAGGGTCAATTATTATAACCCATAGTTTGGAATTTGGATGAGAGAAATTATTTTGGGCAAAGAAATGAGTATTCCAACCAACCAATCTACATCATAAACAATGAAGATTCATTTATTATTTGATTCAACATGAGTTGAGTCTAGTTTTGGATAACTCTTTCTTTAGGGTAGACTTCAACAAGTTTTTTCGGTTGAAAAGATGAGAATATTATTCGGGTGGAAAGAAACATTTAATAGTCTTCTTTAATATAGTATCATATGTCTCAATAAAGCCAAAGATATTATTTAAGTTCATATCTTCTATATTTCAAAATAATAACGACAATAGTAACGAAAATAATATAATTAATCGAGAAATGTTGTTTGAAAGCTACCGATTCAAAGTAGAACCAAAGATTTTGAAATATTGGAAAAAGAAAGTTCTTATCGTCACAGTTGAATATTGTTAAGAATATATTTTTTTGAACAATTATTTAGGGAAAAATGGCTTTTTAATCCTTTAGAATGTTTTTTTTTCCTCTTTCTTTTTTAAGTTCAACCACAGGTGTGAATCAAACTTTCAATTTTAAGGAAGATTTAAAGGCTTTAATGCTGAAGTTGTTCAACCTTTTGAAATAATCTTTTTTTTTTGTTCTATCTTACCATTTAACTCCTATAATTTTTAAAAGAGACTTCAATATACTTACTTAATATTTTATTAGCCGTCTAAACAAAAAAATATGATTTATTAACCTAAAAATAGTTTAGGAACTAAAATAAAATATTTGAAAGCTAATTAGAAAGAAAAATATAGAATAACATCAAAATTGATAGACACATGAAATATAACACCTAATTTTAACTTGTGACAATATGTATCATTTTGAAACTACATTATTGATAATCATATAACATAGAAATTAGAATTGAATATTGGATTCAATTTGATAAATTTCTTCTTGATCAATTCTTCTCTCTAAATCCTTTGGTACACCTTTCTAGACAGATAGGATGACATCTACTTTTCTTTGACTTTAGTTTTAGATGGTACATCAGTTGTCATATTGCTTATTTGATACACATACCTTTCAATAAGAATCAAGTGGAACGTTAATTTATTTTTAATTTTTGAATACATATTCATAAACATGGTTCTCAATTATGTTTTTTTAAGACTAGTTAGTGAGACATTCAACAAAAATATCAAATCAAACTCAAAAATAGTTTTAAAGAATATCAATAGATATGGAATTTTATGATTTTAAATACTATTTTACATAACAAGTCCGTGAATCATGAAGGAATAACTTCTTCAAACTTATTTCAATAATTAGGTCAATTAGGAGAACACAAACTAAAAATAAAAACAAGGCAAATCATTTTCTAATTTAAAAATAATCAAAACATGTATTCACTATTTAATTTTAAATTTAAAAACATCATTTTAAAGACTAATTGAATGTATATTATTGTATTTTATTGTTCTTAGAAACCATAGAACTACTGTCTTTTAATAATCAATATATATCCATGTCACATCATTCAAATTAAAGGTTGATATGTCAAGCCAAAACAATTAGTATATTATTATAAATATTCAATATTGACAATTAGATAAATTCAAATTTAGGAAAGCATATGGATTAGGATTATTACAAAGCAAAAGAAGAAAATAATGGATATGCATATAGAAAAAGACAGTGGAATTGATTATGATATATTGATATTACCAAACTAAAAAACCCTAATGGGGTTTGGAAAAATAAAAATAAAAAAACAAAAACCAAAATGATTATGAAGATTGAAAGTTGAAAAGATGAATTGGGCCATGTTTTGGGAGACAAAATTCAATGAGTGAAGGACACATCATTGCAATAAAAATGCCATAATATGAACAATATTATTCAGAGTCCAAAGCAGCCTCCAAAAGAGAAATTCCAAGAAAATGACTTTTTATTTTTTGTTTTTGTTTTTATTTTTATTTTTTATTTTATTTTTTTTTCAAATGCAATCTATTTGGTTTCCCATTAAAGGTGTTGGTTGCCTTGTCAATGCCTTTGATTTTTGATTGCTTTGTTTGTTTGTTTGTCAATTGATACAAATGTAAGTACAGAAGAGAGAGAGAGAGAGATGTGGTGGAAAAGCCATCCCACTTTGTACATATATGTATATATACTTTTATTTTTCTTTAAAGTCATTGATTGCATCAAATATTTCTATATGGCTTTTTCAAAAAGAAAATAAATTAAAGTATACATTTATATTTTAATTTTTTCTTTCTGAATATGGCATTTACTATGAAATTTCTAGTCTTTTGAGCATTATGAATGTGGAGATTCTTAGTAGATTTGAATCATCAATAAATATTTTATCTTCATTAAAATTGATGAAGAAATTTAAGATTTGAGGTGGTTGAGTGAGTCATTTTCTAGATGTTTTTTTTTGTAAATTATTCTACTATTATAAAAATAAGATTTCCAAATTTTAGAGATTATTATATTAAAACTTGAAATCCATGGACCAAAATGAAATTGGTTTCAAACTTTGATATTAAAAAAAGGTTTGTTTTTCTTCTTCAAACATTTGAGCATGAAAAATTATATTATTGAGAAATACTAAATATACAAAAAAAAAAAAAAAAATCTTAGTTTTCAAAGTACAAAGTTTTGTATTACATTAGATAATGCTAGTAGTCAATATATATCATGAATTTATGTCTATAATTATAAATAATGATAATTATTAAAAAAAAAATGCACTAAATGACATTTGCCTTTGGAAGGAAGCAAGACTTATTGAAAAGACTTGCTCACAAGGTCATTCATCTATATATAATCAAAGAATGTGACTCATTTGGATATGGTAAGGAAAACAATTATATATAGTGTAGAATATTGATAAAAAGCCACTTTTTTTTTTTTTTTTTTTTTTTTTTTTTGAGATAAATAAAAAGCCACTTGATATGCATATGAAAAGTCTTTTGCAAATGAAGCACTAAGGATATATAATGGATTTGTGAATGTTTGAAATCCTATAGTGATATAATTATTATTCTATTTTGATATGCTTATAAGAAAATAGTTGATATATGTGACTTAAAGAGTCTAACACTCAAAATAGAACAACTCTAGCTAAGGTCTAAGTGCTTCAACATTATTTTAGGGATTTTGTGAAGTGAAAGAGACCTTCAAGCTTCATCAAATGCAAGAATTTGAATTTATGGTCGTTTGGAATACCTTTTTAGTTTAAGTGTTTTTCAAGAATGCATTTAAAAAAAAAAAAAAAACATTTTATATAAAAATTGTTTAGAATTTAAACACAACTCATATGTTTGGTTACATTTCTTCATAAGTGTTTTTAACGCAAGTTATTATATACTTAAAAAGTCTTTTTGAAAAATTTGCTTTTCATTGGGATGATTTGCTTTGAATGTTAAAGAGATGTAAAAATCTTGATATAAACTCCAAAGGCAAGGTAAAATAGAGGTAAATTAATTAAAATATGATAGAGATAAAATTTGAGAATAGAAACTTCAACATTAGAATTATAAAATTTATGAAAAGATAAGGGCAACCAAAGAGAATTTGTAAGGATAATGATAACAAGAATCATCATATTCAAAATGGCACATTTTTTCAATTTAATTACTACTATATTGATATTGATTATTGAGCAATTGACTTGGGAGCTCATAAATTTTGAAAAGGTTGATACAAGAAATCATTGCAAAGGTGTATATATATCTTGCCCCTCAAAGAGCACTTAGGTTTTATTTCCATAAGCCTTTAAAGGAAGTTCTATTGGCCAATACAAATTAAAGCACAAACTTGATTAAATTAAGGTCAAAGGAGAAGGTACCAAAGGTGATTTTCTTCAAAGGATTTTCTAAGAAAAATTTGGTTAAAAGGATAAGCCCTCTTATTTCTATCCAAAGATCTAGTAGGACAATAAAATTAAAAAAAAAAACTATAAAACTATATATATATATATATATATATATATATATATATATATTGCATTTTGATTTAATGTTGATAGAAGTGAATTGGAGTGCTTTTGTGATGCTTTTCGCATCCAAAAGCTAGATAAATGAGATAATTTGGCTTTATATAAAAGAAGAGTCGATTATTGACAACTTGCTAATAAAGAAGATAAAGAAAATTGGTAAAAATAAACGGGTCCTACAAGATTAAAGTGGAGCATAATGACAATAAAAAAAAACAAAAAAACAAATCGTGTAGTCAAAGGATCGATATCAAAAAAAAAAAAAACAAAAAAAAAAAAAACATTGATTACCATGAATGAGACAAGAGTGTAGGAGGAATTATGCTACAAGCTTTTCTAATAATCCTTTTTCATAAGTAGGAGGCATCATTTCATTTGTAAGATGTACTCTTAGGCTTTAAGGTTCTTTCTTTTATGTTTCCTTTTCCCTTAAGTAGGAGACACCCATTTCATTTTTCTAAGGGATCTTAGGCTCAAAATTAAGTGAAAAATTAGAGTAAAACATTTCTTTTTTGTGAGAAATTTAGAGTGATTATGTAATCCTAGAGAATTACCTATATATAAATCCTTAGTGTCTCATTTTATCCTTTTAATTTTATCACTTTTATTTTGTTGATCATTCTTGTGAAATAATTTTAGGATCTATAGCCCCATCATTTCCTACTAACTTAATTATAGTTGATATATTTATTTGTTCATCATTGTAGAATATTATAGTATTTTAAAATTTCTTAGTTACTTTTTTTTTTTTTTTTTTTTTAAAGTAAAAGTTTCTTAATTGCCTAGATATATATGGAAATTACAACATCAAGTTTATGATAAAATACACGGACGTTCCAGTGGACATTATGACCCTAATTAGTTAGGGTGTCAACAAAAGCATAACTCAATTGGCTTAAAGCTTGTACCCTCGACCAAGAGGTCAGAGGTTTAAATCTCCATCCCACATGTTAAAAAAAAATAGTTTTATAGGGTTTTCTTGTGATAAATACTCGCCTTTGTTTTTATGGGAAACTAGATAACTAGAATCTTCAGATCTCTGGAATTAAATATAGATGTCCAACATTTTAAATAACCGTGTTTCTTTTAAGGAACGAAATGTCCTTAGATTATATATTATACCAATAATGTCCTTACTAATATTTAGCTAATTTTTCTATTAGTTTAATATAATTTAAATTTATATAAGGTTTTGGTTTTTATAAATTTAATGTTTTATTTTTATACCAATTTAATTTATACTAATTTAATTTTTTATTTTGTAGAAAAAATTAATTTACATTAACCATTTTTTTCGAAAACAAGACAATCAATATAATGTATGCTGTGTTTTTTTTGGCTTATATTGTTCACATGAAAAAGAATTTCTTAGAGGAATAATATTTGTTTGAATAGATTTTATGAGTGTGTTTTGAAATGTGTATGATTTGTATTAATTTTAAGAGAAATTAAAAATAAATAATTAAAATAAATCATTTTTGTAGATGCACAATATAAAAAACACATTGATACAAAAACATTCGGCAACTATTAAAAAAAAATAAAATAAATATTGGACTTTATATTTCAATTGAAAATAAATCAAGGATATGATATGAATAAATTTATTAAAATAATTAAAATTATAAAATAAAGAAAAAATAATTAAAGAAAAATAAAGGATAAATATTGTTATAGGTAATTTTGGACCACCCCGATGTACAAGGAGCTGACGAAGACAACCGGGCAGAAATCAGACTAGAGGGTGGACCTCGGGGGCGAAACGGGTCAGTGGGTCAGGCCAAGACCGAAGGGGTCGGGTTTTCGGCTCGACCCCATGCTCGGCCTGGCCGAGGCCGACCCTCGGCCGGCTTGCGCGGGTCGAGCTCGTCCGGCTCCGTTTGGCTCCTACTGCCTCTGTCCGCCCCAATTCCGCCTGGTTCGTCCTGAAACGCCTCCGAATTCCTAAAAACCCTAGGAGCATGAACAAGTATTTATACCCCTCTTCGCCACTGAAGAAGGGGACCCGAACTCTCTACTCTCTTCTCTTACTCTCTAGCCCTCCTACTTCTGTTTTCTGACTTAAGCATCGGAGTCGGTGTGACTAGCACCACACCGGTGTGCAGGTTTCCCGTTTTGTAGGTCACGTCTTCCCCCTCATCTACAAATTTACCGTTGGTGGCATGTGAAGGTCAGGTGAGTTCCCTCTGACCAAATTTGACCATCAACAAATCGAGATCCAATGAGAATTTGCGCATAGCTTATGGTCTTTGACATAAAAAAAGAAGGTTGTAATAACGAAAGAGACATGTGAGAATTTGGTCCTAGCTAGTGAAACAAGAAAGACATGCATCTATATTCAATACACAATCAAAGGATTTCCCTTAACGAAGAATTCCCCCTGCTTTGGCTTTGTTTTCGCTCCGCTCGTGCGTGGCACTCCTTGCTCGCGGAGCGGCATACCGAAAAAAGAAAGGTTTTGAAAGAAAAAAAAAGTGGATTCCCTTTTGTGACCAAGAGCCCATCCTTGATCCAAGCCGAGTTTTTCATTCCTTAGCTTATTGGAAGTTGCACTCGACATGAGAATCTTAGAAACCCACGTATATATGAGGATGACATCAAAAGCTTCTTAGATGCCCTCTTGCATCTAGGATATTCAAGAGATGTCTAGATATCCTACATTATTGCAAAACAAACGGAGAAATCCAGATGCTTATTTCATAGAAATCTTAAATTCCTATCCAGCAGACGGTCCCTAAGAGCTATTTTGCTTACATTTTAATTTAATTTTAAAAATGTATGCACATTTACTAACATTATTCTTTATGTTTTAATATGCTTTGGGAAAACATTTTTTTGAAAATTCTAACAAAAAATTGAAAACTAACATAGAAGTAGTAAAAAGAAAATATTTTTTTTTTGGAATTTTGCTGTCATTTCTAAAGTATGTTTTTTAAAAACTAAAAACTAGTCAAAGAAAATATAGACGTATATAAATACCTCTCACATAAGTTAAATTTCAAAAAAAAAAAAAAAAAAAAAACAATAAAAATCAAAATTGTTGAGGTCTATTTGATAATCATTTGATTTTTTATTTTGGTTTTTGAAAATTAAGCTTATGAAATATTATTTCTACCATTAATCTCTCAATTATTTCATTATGTACTTTCTAAAAATGTTTTCATTAGAAGATGACCTCAATATAGGAATCTTAGAAACTCATCTATATATGAAGAGGACATAAAAAACTTTTTAAATTTTGCCGCATCTCAGAATATCCAAAATAAACAGGATAATTTAGATGCTCATCTCATGAAAATCTTGAATTCCTACTCAAGAAAATTGTCTCTAAGGGTCCATTTGCTGACATTTTAGTTTTTGAAATGGATGTATATTTACTAACATTTTCTTTATATTTTAATATGCTTTGTTTGTTTGTTTTTTTTTTTTTTGAAAATTCTAACCAAAAATTGAAACTAATAAGAATAGAAGTAGTAAAAAGAATATAATCTTTGGATTTTTTCTATCATTTCTAAAGTGTGTTTTCAAATAAAAAAAACCAGTCAAAGAAAATATAGGCATATAAATACCTTTCATATATAAGCTAAATTTAAAAAAAGAAATGAAAATAAAATTGTGAAGGTGCATTTGACAATCATTTGATTTTTTATTTTGGCTTTTCAAAATTAAGTTTATGAAATATTGCTTCTACCATGAATTTCTCAATTATTTCTGTTGATGCCAAAATCTGGACAGAAGACTCACCTGACCTTCACGTGACACGAACAGTGAATTTGTAGAAACTGGGGAAGACGTGACCTGCAAGACCAGCAAAAACCGCTGCACACCGACGTGGTGTAGGCCACACCGCCTCCGATGCCTAAGTCAGAAAACCGAGGAGAAGCTACAGATAGTAAGGGGAGAGTCAGGAATAGAGTTTCGGAACCCTTCTTCCGTGGTGAAGAGGGGGTTTTATACCTGTTTGTCCTCCTAGGGTTTTTAGGAATTCGGAGGTGTTTCGGGACGAACCAGGCGGAACCGGGGCGATTCGGGGCATCAGGGACCGAAAAGAGGTCACCGGGCTCGGCCCGCGCAAACGGGCCGAATGGTCGGCCTCGGCATTGCCGAGGCCGACCATATGGGTCGGGCCATGTTGACCCGACCCTTTGGTCCGATCTTTCTCTGGGTCGGTCTTTTGGTCTTACCTCTGTCCGATTGTCCTCGTCAGCTCCTTGTGCATCTGTGTGGTCCAAAATCACCTATAACAATTTCATTATGTACTTTCCAAAAATGTTTTTAAAATCAAAGTCAAATTTTGAAAACATTAAAAAAGAAAAGTACTTTTTAAAAACTTGTTTTTCCTTTTGAAATTAATAAGAAAATTGTGAGAAAACAAACCTAAATTTGAAAAACAAAATTATCAAATAGACCGAAATAAACTAAAATTTACTACTCGAACTATATATTTGTAAATTATTTAAATAATTGTGTTTTTAACTAGAGATGACTACTAAAAAAAATTCATGTGAAAGGAGAGACATTTACCTAGGAAAAAGAAGAAGTCCATAAATGTGATTCACACTTTGTACAAAATAAAATAATGATCATTGGAACATGAGAGCATGCATGAGAAGAAAAAAAAAAAAGGAAGTGGGGTGGTATCAAATCACTTAATTAATCCCTCTCTCTTTCACTTTTTGCTTTTCCATTTCATTTGGGTATTTATTAATTTCTTAACATTGGGTCTTTTTTTTCATCATTAAAATAATAATTACAAGTCCTATATATATATATATATATATTTCTTAAAGCTAGCTAGGGTTTCATGGAGGGTCCCATATATGTTATCCTTCTTTTAACTTTCAAGTAGGAAAAGCAAAGCCACTTTTATCAAAGGGGACTCTTCAATCTACCTATCATTTAGCTTCCCACTCCCAAAAAGCACTTTCAACTATAAACTTCACTTTGGTGCTAATGTGATCTCTGTTTCTCCTCATGCTTACAATATAAATTTCTTTCTTTCTCTATATATGTGTGTGTGAACTCAAAAGTGCTTGTCATCATGCTATTTTCTACCAAAAGTGTTTCCACATCTTTGAACCTTTTGAATTGTCCAAGGATAGAGCTTGGAAGTGGAAGTATTACTTATTAATTAACCAAAAATTTGAAGGATGGGAAAGTTGAAAATTAATTATAAACAAAAGCCAACACAAATGGGTGTGAGCTGTTTTATTTGTTAGAATATTGGTGTTTGTGAAGAAAAATTATTCACCAACTTTCCCAAAGCAAAATGGACATTGTTTTCTAAGGAATTGTCCTTGGAAAGTTCTAGGAAACCTAGCCCTCATTATTTGCCAATTGTTTGGATTTGAAGTAAGAAGAAACACAAAGCCAATGGATTTAATTTCTTTATTTTCCCCTTCTTGGTTTGGTCAAGACTTTGTATCAATTAGGGTGGTCCAACAACATTGATAAGAAGAATAAACCGTTGTTCCTGATAATATATAAAATTAAATTTACTTTAATCGATCAACATAAATTTTTGGATTCAATAGTGATTTATAACATGGTAGCAGAGCATAAGGTCCTGTGTTCAAACCTCTGTAATGTCATTTTCTCCTCCCTAATTAATATAATTGATTTCTACTCGTTGGATCTGCAACTTCTAAATATTAGAGATAAAATTGAAAACAAATATATCTAAAATTTTACATTAAAATAGTGTTTTAATGGTGTAACAACATCGATATCTTTGATGATATTTATACAAAAATTTCAATATTGTTGATTACTCCTAGATTTTTCTTGGTGTTACTTCCTTAAATCCTTTGTAATTGGATTTTTCTTCCTAAATTTTTCTAGGAAAGCAAACAAAAAAGTCTACAAAGTAATAATTTTCTTTTCTCTCTCATTTCTAGTAAACAAGTTTGAAAAAGAAAACATGGAAAGAGAGAGTGGAATCTCAATTATGTTTTTTTGACCCACCAATCATGCATGTTTTTAATGTAATTTAGCTCCTATATATATTATGTAATATATAAATATATAAAATAATATACTTTCTTTTCTACCATTATGGTGTCCAACACTCTAGCAAATGCATTGAATATAATTTAAATTAGAGTATAATTGGCATGTGCTTGAGTCTAGTATAATGTATTTGTATAGGATAAATATAGAAATCTAGATCTGCATGTACTTTGCAATATTATTCCCACTTACTCCATTATTAAATCATACATCCAAACCATATCTTAACACACACAAAATTCATATTATTATATTTCCATTTTCCTCATCTTATCATTATCTACAATAAATTTATTTCTTTATGTCCACTGATTTATCAATGTTATATAGTTGACAATAATTCAAATAATAAACCACCCATTACCTTAATATCATCTCCCAAAAATTATGAATTATTTTTTCTTTTCTAAGTTCAATAATATTAGGAATTGGAAAATTCAAACCTTTGATTTGTTAGTCGACGACCACTTTAACAAATTATTTGTTATTCTTTAATTTTCATCAGTTTTAAGAAATTTAAATTAAAAAAAAAAAAATCATTTTTTACCTTTGACTTTATACTTGGTTCAACAAGTCAATTTTATTTTTTCTAATTTCACCAAACATGGTAGTGAAATTAGTAGTCTACCTAAATTTATTTTTTTAAAAATTAATGTGGTAAAGTATCATAATCTTATTCACATCCTTGGGAAAATAACTCATTGTTGTTCTAGAATTATGCCAAAGATTAAGGGAATGAGAATCTAATTCTTCTTTTCTTTTTTTTTTCTCCTCCCTTTATTCTTTTAAGAACAACCCTTCTATCCCTGGCTAGGTTTTTCTTTTTCTTTTTCTATTTTTAAAATTTCAATTATTACTATTTTTAAGTTCACCTTCTATTCATATAGAGTTAACTTTCCAATTAATAGCAATAAAGAAGGTAATGATATTTTAAAAAGCAAAAGAAAACTTTTATAAAAATTTACTCCTTCCATTTAACCTACCTACAAATATTATTCACGAATGTGTCGTCTATTATTCTTGAGTATCTTAAAAGAGAAAACTTATCTCCAAACGAAAAGTCAGATCATTCTTTTGAAGAACAAAATATAATAGGGTCGTAATTGATTGCGTTTTTAAAAGGTTAATTTCCAATCTTTCTTTCTTTCTTTTTAAGCTTTTTATATTGTGTGTGGTGTTTTCTTTTTCAAAATGGGTGGTTGGATATGTTAAAGGAAAGGACACAAATAGTTTCATTTCTTTGAAACTTTGCATCCATCAATATTGGGATGCAAAGTGGGAAATTAAGAAGAGCAATAATAGAGGCCTGTGGAAAGAAAAAGATCATGAAGTTGGAAAAAAAATGGTGATGGGTTGTGGTGGGAATCCCATAAGTCTTCATTTCTATTTTGCTTCTTTAATTAATTTCTCTTTTCCAATGGTGGCATGGCAATGGAAATACCAAATACAATTTTTTTTTTAATTAATTTTTTTTTTCCATGAATTGTCTTTTCTTATGAAATTCTCTTTCCATTTTTGAAGCTTTCTTTTTCAGAGGAATTTGAGAAGATGTTGGACAGCTTTGAACAAAGTTGGTGATTCTTCCATGTGACTCTCCTACTTCCTAATTCAAAGGGTTATGTCAATTTCAATGGCTTTCCAAGATTAGGGTCTAACAATTTTGCATCTTCCTTTTTGGTAAAAATACTATTCAATCTTAATTTCCTTTTTTTTTTGAAAAATTCATCTCTCCTAATTTAACAATATAATATTTTCTTTTATATATTATCATGTTTAGTCAACTTTACAAAATGAAGTAAGTTTTTTTAAAGCATATATTTTCCTTTAGATTTGAAGAACAAAATTTAGTAAATAAACATTTTTTTTTTTAAACAAACAAAAAACATTTCTTGAAGGGTCTTAATTATTGTTACTTTCCTAGGTAGATGCCTTTTTTATTTTTCCTTCGGGTAGAAGATATAGGTTTAAAATTCCCAAAAAAAAAAAAAAAAAAGGTTAAAATGTTGTTTTAATTCACCAAATCCAATTCTTATGATATTCTTATTTTGTGAATCTTAGATATTGAAAATGATTTCGAATATATCTATAGTTTACAAATCAATTAAGGAATATATACAGAAATATATATATATATATATATATATAGCATTTAAAATATGAAATTATCATCTATCTTGCAAGTTGGATAAGTTGGCATAGCTTTGCTTTCGAATTTTACCTATTTAGACGACCTCATAATTATAATTTTTTTTCTTTATTTATAAACCTAATAATCTTCTATAAATCTAGTTAATGTAGGTTTTATTATTATTTTAGGAAGGATGACAGCGAGAATTAACCTTGACATTTTAAAGAAGATCGTTAATATCTTAATTAATGGATCGAATTATGTTCAAATCTATACTAACATAAAATGTTTAGGACATATAATACATACATATATATATATATATTTGTTATATGTAAAGAGGAACATAGAAAAAAAATGGGTAGATGTACATTTTTGTATTGAAAAGGGCAGACATAAAAGCGTGTGAATAAATATAGTAAATTGACTGGAAAAAGAGGGTAAATTTCCAGCATTTTGTTTGCTTTGATAAAGAAGTTCATTGAATCTAGAACTACACAACTAACTGCAAAGTAAATATTAATTAAAGTTAAAACAAGTCTGTATATAAAGTATAGTTTAAATTTAAATATAACAAAGGCTCCTCGGTCTTCCAAGTTTTAATTAGACTGTTAAAATTCTTAATTTTCAAGTTCTCAATTTGGTGTCCCTCTAAAATAAAATAATATTTTACTAAAATTTGCTGACAAAAGAGTTGATATTATTTCTTATGCTTTCCGGATTAAATCTTTGAATTTTAAAAAGTGTTTTTTTTTAGATCTTTAAAATTTCAAATAGGTTCATGTCACGTTTAAATGTGATAAAGATCATTAAGCACAAAATTAAAAATTTATGAAGGTACTACACACAAGCAATGTATTAAATTTCTATTGAGACATTTTTCACATGTTAATAGAGGTGAATCGACAATTTTATTCTACCATAAAAAAAATGGATCAAAATAAAAAATATATAATTAATGTAGAGAAAATATTTATAATAAGTATTTGAACTTATTTTAAAAATGTAAAACAATTATTTATTACTTTAAATATTTTTTAAAAAATATCCAAACATTTTGACAATATTTTAATCCACATTTTCACAAAATTGAGACTTCGACATTTCTATAAACATTGACATTTTAACTCTTGCACACGATGTTGTAAATTTATGAATTATACTAGTAATTTAATCTTTTTTTTTTTATTACTTGACATATCACACATAAAACCCAACTTGCTCAACAACAAAATCTGATCTATTCATGAACAAAATTCATCTTTTTTCAAATAATATGCGGATGGTTTATTTCAAATACAATAATAATTCCATACGATTACCCTAAAATATAAATGGAAAATAAATAATTATAAGAAAAAAGAATTGATATATTAAATTAAATATATATAAGTAAAAAAGAATATGGAGAAAGGAGGGAACAATAGATTCTGTTTATGATGGGGCATTTGCCGGGTCGAAGTGAAAAAAAAAAAAAGTGATTGATTTTATGATTGACTTTCACGCACCATGTTGTGGTGTACCTGTCCCACACCCGATTCCACCCCACCCCCCCATGCCTCGATTTGACCCATTACTCCAGATGGTCCGTACGCACTCACCTGACACAACCTCTCCTCCTATTTATTTTCTTTTTTTTTTTTTTTTTAAATAATATATATATTGCAACAAAACAGGGAAACTGCTGAGAAAGTTTTTGAATGGGTCCCACTCCCTATGTTTTTTAAAAAAATAAAATAAAAAATTTTGTGTTTGCAGTCCGAATTGCCTAACACTGGGCCCCACTGACGTGTCATTTAGGGCTCAGCTTTTGTTGTTGTTGTTGTTACAAAAAAGATCTCCCAACACCACCACCACCACCACCATCTCCACCTCATTTCTTTTGCTCATCTCCCACGTGCCAACTCCCCCCCGGGCCCCACTTTCTGCTTACGTGGCCGCATTTACTGCCGAAAAAATCACAGTCCCCCCCGTAAAGTAAGAGATATGTGAATGACATAATAATAATAATAATAATATTGTAATTATGTGAACGTCTGGATTTTATGAAACGTACAGAGGGTAGGGATACGGTGGTGAAACTGAAATCCCTTAACTGCCCCTCCATCCCCATCTCCGAAAATTGGTCCGAAGATTAATTATTATTAAGTTTTTAAAAAAGGAAAACAAACTGTGGCTGGCTGTGGCTGACTGCCTGGCTGCCCTCCGATATTCTTTTTTTAATTTTTAAACAAAAAAACGAAATCCAGTACAGAAAAAAAACTGCCATACCCCATGTGCTTTTCCTAATTGGTTAAACTTTTTATGCAAATGCAACCAATCTTTTTTTTTTTTTTTTTTTCTTTAAATTCATTGACTTTCATTCTCTCTCTTAAAATCCCCAAACAAACCCAATGGCCTTTGAATTAAAACCCAATCTTCCCCCCCCTCCCCTTCCTTGTCGCCACCTCTATTTCATGCTCTCTTTATTCTCTCTATTTCTCTCTCTCTGTTGAGCAATTGTGAAGATTTCAAGTCACAAGAAAAGCAAAGAAAAGCAAAGAACCAACCCATTCTCAATTCTCATGGCAGTTGAAGCACGGCGTATGAATCTTTTGCCTTCTCCTCCTCAGTTCATCACCAACAGGTTCCTGCCTAATTCTTCTTTATTTCTGATCCATTATATTCATTATTTTTATGCGACTCTGTTTTTCTCAAATGCCGCATCCTCTTCTTTTCAGAGATTTCATCAAACAGAATCAAGGAATTCTTGATATCATCTGCAATAACAATACCCATATCCAGACGCCCACGCCGCCCACGGTCGGTTTGTTTCCTTACGCGCCGCTCGACACTCTCAATTTCCCCATGTATCAATCGGATTGGTGCTCCGGAAAAGCCGAGAGTGGACTCACCTCCAACAACTTCCCCGCCGGAACCGCTCCTGCCAGGAAGCGAACCAGACGATCGGTTTACGACGAACCGGCTGCCGCTCCATTATTCTCCCCCACCTTCTTCGATCAACAAATCATCAACTCTCACATCCATCACCAACACTCGGAAATCGATCGCTTCATTGCAATCCACGTAAGTCCGCCCGTCTGAATACTTTTTTTTTTTCTCTCTCCTGCAATTTCCGAAAGATTTAAAGAAAACCCAATTGGAATTTGGGTATTTGGAATCTGATTACATATGGGTTTCTGAATTTACAGACGGAGAAGGTGAGGATTGAAATGGAGGAGAGAAAAAAGAGGCAATCGAGAATGTTGGTGACGGCAATAGAAGAAAGAGTGGTGAAAAGGCTGAAGGAGAAAGACGAGGAGATTGAAAGAATGGGGAAACTGAACTGGGTATTGCAAGAAAGAGTGAAACGACTCTGCATGGAGAATCAGCTGTGGAGGGATTTGGCAGAGACGAACGAAGCCACCGTCAATTCTCTCAGGACCAATCTGGAGCAGGGGCTGATGGCCAACGTCGGCGAGGAAGCAGCAGCGGCGGAGGTGGCGGAGGATGCAGAGTCGAGCTGTGGGAGTAGTAGTGATTACGGAAGGGAAGAAGAGGAGGAGGAGGAGGAGAGCGGCGGAGGAAGTGGGCGGTGCCGGAAGTGTGGGGCGGGGGAGTCGAGGGTGTTGGTGTTGCCATGCAGGCATCTATGTTTGTGTACAATGTGTGGGTCCACACTTCATACTTGCCCTGTATGTAACTCTGCCATTAATGCCAGTGTCCATGTTAATTTTTCTTGAATTCATACCAACAAACAAACAAACACAGACTTACATTTTTTTCTTCTTCTTTTTTTTTTTTTTTTTTAGATTTTTGGTGATTATTGTTGTTAAATTAGATAGGATTCGTGAGGTAAATTTTGTTTGTTCAGAGTTAAATTCTTTTTTCGGATTCACGGGATAAATAAATTCATTGAATCGCCCATTTTGAGGAAATTTGGATTTTGTGATGAAATTTTCGAAAACAGAATTTTACGTGTTGAATTAGATAGCATGAAAAAAAGTTTTATTTACCAAATTCATTTTATATTATGTTGAATTTAATTTGTATTTATCTTTAGAGTCCCTAAAATTGTTGGGGGCAATAAAATAAAATAATTGTTTCATTTGTCTATATCTCGAACCAACACCATAAATAGACATATATAAAAGAAATAGAGGATTAAAATAAAATTTACAAACTCAAAAAGTGGAAAAGAGGTGAAAAAGAGAGAGAGAGAGAGCGGGGGCCACGTGGAAGCTGACACGTCGGAAATGGGTCTGACAGTGGAGATTGGGGCCCACCACGTGTGAACAGAAGAAGGTTTGGATGAGTTATTATTATTATTGTTCTAAAGCTGGGATTCAGTTGCAGAAAAAAGAATGGGTCTACAGAGACCCGTACTTTCTACGGGGAAATCAAGGTAAATGGTAAATACTAATTCATAAATAATAACCCCACGGCTAATTTTTAATTTAACACTAACTTTTTCAACTAAATAGAACCAAATTTATATGAATAATCTACTCAGATGGAGAATAAGTTTGTTATTAATTTTTCAATAAAACTAAATAATTGAGAGGCGAAGATAGAACTCTAACTTTTTTTTTTTTTTTTTTTTAATGATATACGATGTATATTTAAAAGTAAAAATGTTAAATTTAAATTTTGATATATAAATTTATATTTTAAAATTATATAATTAATTGAAAGAGAGGACATCTCGTAAAATATACTGCAAAAATCTGGAGCAGGCTGTCGGCTAAAACTTTGGAGGGTGCAGTGCCGACAAGAGAGAGAATTTTTATTTTTTCGTCGAAAAGGGAAAAAATCTTCATATTTTAAATATTTATTTATTTAATTATATAAAACTACCATTTTTTCAGGGATCCATGTGTTCTCTTCAAAATATTTATGAATAATAAGTGCCGTTATATTCGATTTAGAAATAATCTTTAGTTAAGTGTTTTTCAAAAATACGATTTTTTATAAACATTTTGTATATAAATTATTTAAAATTTAAACACTCTTTGGTTACATTTCCCTACAAGTGTTTTTTATATCGGAGTTATTATATAATTAAATACTCTTTTTTTAAAAATTAGTGTTTCTCTCACTATGATTTATTTCTCAATTTCTCATTTTTAGTGGTGGTTAAACATTAGATTTTGTTTCAAAGTGATTTATTTTTAAAATCACACTTAAAGAGTTACACTAAACACACCCTTAATTTTATGGTTTAAGTTGCATTAATCAAATTCTAATATTGGGTTTGATTTTCATAAAAAAAAAAAAAATCATTAGGGGACCCAATAAGTGTTTTTCCAAAGTATAACATAAATTCAAATTTTATTATTGTATTATAAATATTACAAATAGTGGTTTTTGGTGGTATTAAAATTACAATTTCATTGGTGAAAATTTCCTATCCATATTTCTCCACTTAGCTATTATTTTGTTGTTTTATTTAATTCATGCTTTAATTTCATGTTTTTTATTTTCTTGTTTTTTTAATATTATAATTATATTTTTTTATTATTATTATTATTATTATTATAATAATATTATATTTTATCCACTATCGTATTTTCGTTGTGCAGCTCAATTTTACAACATATTGTATGTTTTCTTGAGTACTTTTTTGAAACAATGTTTTCTTGAGTACTTTATTTTTACGATTTGTATTATATTTGAATATAAACTGGATTTTCACTATGCTATTCTCTCGAAATTTGCAACTTTAACTATATATATATTATCCTATTTATGAGAATATCTCTTATTTTAAACCATTTTTGTTCTCATCTTTTAAATCATTTATAATTCTTTTTTTTTATAATAATTTTCAGATAACAAATAAATATATGAAAATATTATTTAATTTTCCATATTTGGTTGAGATTTATCCCTACACTTTTTTTTAATAAAAAAAATTAGTGACATTGAAGGCTATGGAAAAGACATTCGATTTTCTCAATTTGATAATTGACACAACACAATCTTATCATTGTCATCATCTATTTCATTTCAAAATACTAATAAAAATATATATATTTTTTTGTTTTAAATAAAGTTGTTATAGACATTGTTTAAGATAACTATTGTTGTTTTTTAATTAGTATTTATTTAAATTTTTGTTTCTATTGGGATATATTTGTTGACATGTACTCCAAAAATGTTTAGCCATTTTAAAAAAATCTAATAGCCTTGCAGAGCACTTAGTAAACTTTGCACTAATGAAGAATATATATATTGAAAACATGTGGAGGTGGGGATTCGAACCACATACTCCTTGGTCATTAGTACAAAGTTTTATGCCTATGTTGACAATGAGGAATATCCTTTAAAAAATAACATTTCAACTAAATGAATGATATCAATTTCATTATTGATCTAAGTTCAATGTTTAGATCACATACGCTAAACCTAATACAAGAAAAAAAATCCTAAAATTAATTTATATTATCTCTAAATCCAAATTCTTTCTTTTCTTAATTTGGAATGATATTCAAATTGGTGAGAAATTTACTCAATTAAAAAAATTCACGAATTAGATCGTTTCCATCATTGATGGATTCATGATCGTGACTTTAAAATAGATATAGAAAACCAAATCTCATAAATTTTTAGCTTCGGAATACAATTCTTTGATGGGTAATTCTTGTTTGTAGACATATTATTTAATACGTACTAAATAATATTTAATACTATTGGCTAACAATAGTTTTTTTTTTCTTTTTAAAAAAAATAAATAAAGTGGCAGCTATATTTTGATGATGTGAGAAAGAAAATTCAAAATATTTTGTTAAATTTATTTTATCCAATGTTTAGCTTAAGACTATATATATATATATATATATAAAGTATAAAAAAAGAGTTACAAAAAACTTTTTTTTTTTTTTTTTTTTTTTTTTTTTTTTTTTTGTAAAAAAGAGTTACCCTCCATTTGGAATTAGGAAACTTCAAGAAAGGATTTCAAATTCGAGAAATGATTTTAAATTTCTTATCTTGTTTGGAACAAATAAGTTTTAAAATGAATGTATTTAAAATTTTGTATTTGGATGGTAATTAGAGAAGAAAAGAAAGTAAGAAGTTTACTAATATAGGTTTTTAATATTAATTTGCTAATAGAAGATTAAAATGTGGCAAGGTTAATAAGTAATTTAGTTCTAAATCCTATGAAATCTCACACAATCTGATGATTTTAGTTGAAAAATTTTTTGGAGTAAAAACACATCGATTTCAAATCATTCTATTTTTTGTGATAACAAACAGCAGAATTGATTTGAAATCTCTGCTATGATTTTAAAATCCCTCAAAATCATGAGGTTCCAAACACACCATTACTGATTTAATTTCATGACTTTTTAAGTAGTTGTTGATTTGAACAAGTGATTGATATAGATATTGTTTAGGGCAATTATTGCAACTACTAGTTGATGTGCATTACATATATATATATACATTCATATTTTTAATTACTTTTTTGAATTACTATTCTTTCGACCTTTAGTTTCTATTATGATATATTTGTAGTCTAAGTCTAAAAATAGTAGCAAAGAAAAAAAAAAGGCTCAACACTAAAATCATCATATCTAGTAAAAAAAATAAAAAAAAACTTATACCGAAGCCAAATGAGTCACTTGGAAAACCCGCACTAACTTAAGAATCTATTGAAAATAAAATTTCAACTAAATAGGGATGCTACTACAAGAAAGCAAATTTCCTAAAATTTGTTTAAATTATCTCTACATCCAAATATTCTTATTTTTGGAATGACTAAGCAAATTGATGAGAAATTTAATCAATTCAAAAAAAATTCACCAATTACATTGTTTCCGTAATTGTTAGACTTATGATTGTGATATCCCACATTGAAAAGATTAGTGGAGACTTCACAATATATAAACTACAACGGTCACTCCTCTCATTACCAATTGGTTTTGAGATGGAAGCCCATATAATATAATATATAATAGAAAAAAGAATCTCATTCTTTTTAATGGGCATTCCTTGTTTGTATAGATATTATTTATGCATCTGACAATTGTAAAGAAACAGCTACATTTTAGTGATGTCATAACAAATATTACATCATATTTTGAGAGAAAAAGAAACATTTCAAAATATTGGGATGAATTAATTTTAATTAATGTTTAGCTTCAAGACTAATATTTCGATTTTATTTGATAAAGTCAAACTCTGAAATTTGTTGACCAAAAGAATAAAAAATCTTGAGATTTGTTGAGACAGTTGTTAATAAATTTGATGATAATAGTCTGTCAATTAATTATTATCAAAACTAATGCTAATATATCCATTTGATGTCAAGATGCTTAATACTTTATATATTATTGCAAGTATTTCTTTGTCTGGCTAACATTAAATGTTATATACTAAGAAAATAATTAAGAAAATTCAAGTATCACTGTTACGTTATTTGCCCCATTTATTTATTTATAAATGGCTTGACTTTAAGAAATTTAATTATTATTTGTTGACTGTTTTTTTTTTTAAATTACATGAATTTGATTTAATGAGTTCTTAAAGGTAATTTTCGACCACTCCGATATGAGCTGACAAGGACAACCCAACACGAGTCCAGAAACAGGATCGAAAAATGGACTCCAGAGACGAAACGAGCCAAAAAGTCGGGCCAAAGTCGGAGGGACCGGGCCTTGGCCCGACCCCTGCTCGGCCTCAGTCTTGGGCCGGGGCCGGGTCTTCTGTCTCCGTTTGGTCCTAGGAACCCCAATTCCGCGTGATTCAGTCCTAGATCGCCTTCGAACGCTTGAAAACCCTAGAGAATGAGCAGATATATTAAACCTTTCTTCACCACTGAAGAAAGGATCCCAAACTCTATTCTCTACTCTCCTCTTGCTCTCTTGCTCTCCTTCTTCTGCTTTTGGACTTAAGCATCGGAAGTAGTGTGACAAGCACCACACTGGTGTGCAAGTTTTTCTCTTGCAGACCACGTTTTTCCCCCTCTCAAACAAATTTACTAGTGGCACGTGAAGGTCAGGTGAGTTCTGCCTGACCAAATTTTGCCATCAACATGAGATTTAATATAATAGAACATCTCTATTTAGCATCTAAAATTTACAAACGTATTAATTACATCTTTAAAATAAAGATCTACGATTGTTTATTTGATAATTAGGGTTTTTACCCTCTTTGATAGATATTAAGTTCGGATTAAATTAATATTTAGAATATTGTGTAAAAAATAAAATTAGGCAAAAATCTCATATCTATATTTGAACTAGCTTTATTCAAATTATTAGGTTTTGATGTTTGGTAATATTTGTCCCCACTTTTATAAAAGACATCAAAACGTGTCAAACATAACATCTAAAGTGATCAAATTTGGTTCAAATTCTCAAACTAATCATAATTAAAAAGTTAGAAAAAGGCCAAAACTGAAATGGAAAGCATGAAGAATTATATAAATTTATTAATATTGATCCATTCATATATATGGGTCCTTTGATCTGATCCATGTTTTCTAATGTATCTTCCTTACAAAATCAATCAAGAAAAAAAGAAAGATATAAATAATTGATCATCTTCTATATGATTAGAAGACCATGGAACCTTAATAATTTAGAATAAATTATATTCTAGGTCGTTTTTGGATTTTGAATAGAGATCCAAAACTTTAAAAAGTTTCAATTTCTTTAAACTTTGAATTATACTTCTATTTAGTATTTGTACATTATTATATTATCATTTTAGTAATATTTCTTCCGTTTCAAGAAAGTATAATCCAAAGTTAAAAAGTAAGCTAATTAATTTTTAAAAAGTTTAAAAACTAAATATAAACAATTTTGATGGAGGACATATGTTTATTTTTATTGTAATTGGGTAATCTTTTAAAATAAATATATGTATACTTGGATAGCTAATAAAAGTATTTAATCTTAATTATTACAACTCTATGTGAAGTTCATTATAGTTTTTTTTGGGTATATGAATATAAAAAAAGAAATGAGATGTCACAACATGCAATCACAATAATGTAGCTTTGTTTGCCAACTACAACTAGACATCATAATATTATCTCCAAAGTTTTTCTTGTATTTATTTATTTCCATTTGTACCCAAAAACCAGAAACAATCCAACTAATTATTGAAAGTTATGAATTGATAGATGTGAGAGAGAGAGAGAGAGAGAGAGCAATGGCATTTAATTTCCATTGGCATTTTCTCTCTAATACAGATATAGATATGGTGCCCATGCATTATTGTTTGTCTAGCTCAAAACCAAGCAATATGTTTATTAAAGTCACATGTCAATACTCATCTTCACAATTTAATGTCATATATATAGCATTTTTAAAAAAAAAAATTTGTTTTTACTCTTTTTTTGTTTTCTTGTGTGTTTTTCAAGAGGGTGTTTTGGGCTTTTCCCCTTATTTTGTGACTTGTCCCTCAATTTTATTTTTAATGACCTATCAATTATCATCTCACTTGAGTAGATATGGTAGAAAATAGTTGAACAAATATATTGTGTTCCCAATTTTCATTTAAAGAAGATAAACAAACTATTGAAGAAAAAGCTAATTAGGGTGTAGGAGAATTAGTAGAACGTGTGTTTTTTAAAGTTTTGAATCATTCTCCAAAAAGTCGTCTTTGAATATTATTGTTCTCACTAATATCACAATGTTTTTAGTATAGAAATAAAACAAACTTTATCACTGGTGAAATGTCACACCTACATTAATTCAACTAACTATTTCTTCCATCAAGGAATTCCCATTTCTTCATAAATTAGGATTCATTATGCTTTGAATGAGAGTACATTGAAAAATTCTTGGGATAACAATTTTAAAAATATTTTCATATATATTGTTGATGCCAAAATCTGGGCAGAGAAACTCAACCTGACCTTCACGTGACAATAACAGTGAATTTATTTGAAGGGGAAAGACGTGACCTGCAAAACAATGGAAAACTGTGCACCGGTGTGGTGCTTGCCACACCAGCTCCGATGCTTAAGTCAGCTGGGAGATCATAGGTGAGGCAAGTAAATTAACAATGAAGAGGAAGACTAAAAGAAAGAATAGATACCTAGTTGAGTCCCCATATCCTGGGGTTATCCTCCTCTATTTATAGTTGAATTAGGGTTTTTCCCTTCCTTTTAGGGGAGGAATAGAAATAGATATTGATTCGAGTCCAATGGGTCTCCTTGGGCTTGTTTCTATTCTGAGCCCTTATCATTCTGACTTTCTTAGAATTAGGTCCAAATTCACCCATAACATATATATGTATATATATTTATATATGATAGCAAATAGCAATTAGAAAACACTCGTTAAAAACATAGGTGTTAGAAAAGAAGGAAGAAGAAGAAAAAAAAAGAATAAGAAGGAAGAGGAGAAAGAAAAGAAAATGGAAGAGAAAAGGAAAAGAAAATAGTTGCAAGCACCAGAGCAGGGGAATGGGGGCATGAGTTTGGGAAGGGCATGGAGAATGGGAGGAACACAAATTAAACTATTTCCTACGAGATAGGATAGCCAAACCTTGTATATGGTAAATTCAATTACGAAAAATGATCATTGGATTATGATTTTTAGTTATGACTATGAGAACTCAATTTGAAAATGTTATGGCTTTTGCATGGTTTGTGAACTTAGTCTACGAGATAGATTTTTTTTTTAAACCACTGGATGATGTACCCACAATGATTTTTCGATACACCTACGTGAATGTATTTATGTAGTGTAGTTATGATATATGTGGTCTTTGGGATCCACTTCGACACACACATAGGCTTTGGGCTGTGTGTTGGGGTGCTTTACCCTTTGAGGGGTGCTCTGTGTCACGGTCATGCTCGTCCAAGGCGTGTTGCCCATGGCCGCATGCCCATGACAACCCTTTCCCCTCATGCTTTCATTATATGCATTCCCTTTGTATCGCTTGTTTATTTTTCCTTGCGTTTCTCTAGTGTATGACTCCTCGTGATTTTCATGTTCAAGCCTGCCAAGGCTAAAAATCTCAATAATATACTATAGGGGGGTAAGACTAGTCGTCAATCCTTCCTACCCGGAGTTGTTTGCTATCAAGCTGTTGTTGTCCCTTTGTTTACTTGATAGTCTGCAACACATATACATGCTTTCCAAAATGCTTTCAAACATTTTCCAAAACCTTTTCTCTAACCCCGTTTTCTAAAACCGTTTTCCAAGAACGGGGGTAGAGGTTGCGATATTCGCCCGTTGTGCCACCGGCGATCCGTTTTTGAGTTGGCTGACTTACTTGTGAGCGAAAGTAAGTGCCGCACAGTTGCGTTACGAGACCCTAAAGACCGCGATTGTGACAGTTGGTATCAGAGCCAGGTTGGCTCCTGAATCAGAAAGCGAAATCATGTCGTCAAACAAGCAGTTGACGAAGACCCATGTGGAACGTTTAGTTGAGATTGAAGAGCAGTTGCTCTACTTGAGGGAAGTCCCCGATGCTATTCGGTTTGTGGAATCTCGGCTGGAGGAGATTTCGATCAAGGCCGACAAAGTTGATGCGGTAGCTGGCCGCATGGATGGAATGCCCATCCAAGAACTGATGATGAGGGTTGAGAACCTTGAAAGTAAAGCTACTCGACCTAGTAGCTACGAGCGTGGTGACAGCTCGTCGGGCTCTGCTGCCCTGATGGAGGAGCGCGTCGATAGCTTAGACAGCTCCCAGAAAGTTATAGTCCAGATGGTCACGGACTTGTCAGAAGATGTGAAAGCTGCCCTTGACGTGGTCAGGGCCGAAGTGGCGGATCTGAGCGCCAGATTGAACCTCACGATGAGAGCAGTGGGGAACCAAGCCCCGGCAGGGGGTGCGGTCCAATTCAACAAAGTCAAAGTTCCCGAGCCAAAACCCTTCTGTGGGGTTCGTGATGCAAAGGCTCTTGAGAACTTCATTTTTGACCTCGAACAATATTTTCGAGCGACGAATACTGTGACCGAAGAGTCCAAGATAACATTGGCTACGATGCATCTTGCTGATGATGCAAAGTTGTGGTGGAGGTCCCGATTCATGGACATCCAAGAGGGCCGTTGCACCATCGATAGTTGGGAGAGACTGAAACAGGAACTTCGTTCTCAGGTCTTCCCCGAAAATGTGGAAATTTTGGCGAGGCGAAAGTTGAGAGAGCTCAAGCACACAGGCAACATCCGAGACTACGTGAAACAGTTCTCCGGATTGATGTTGGACATTCGCGATATGTCAGAGAAAGACAAAGTTTTCTGTTTTGTCGAGGGGTTGAAGCCGTGGGCGAAATCCAAACTTTATGAACAGCGGGTGCAAGACCTTTCTACGGCCTATGCAGCGGCAGAGCGGCTGTTCGACCTCAGTAATGACCAGTCCCAAGACGTGAGACGGAATCCGGGCCCTTCTAATGGAGGAAACAGAAATAATCGATCGGGCTCCCCCAAAAGTGGGGGAGGAGACAGACAAGGAGGGGGAGATCGAAGACCCTTCCAGCAGAGAGGCGGAAATTCGTGGCGAGGGCCACACCAACAGAACAACTACCAGCAGAGGCCCCCTTTCTGTTTCATATGCAAGGGGGCCCATCGGGTGTCTGATTGCCCGAAGCGAGCAGCCCTCCAAGCTTTTCAAGCCACGTTTGACACCGATCCCGAAGTCGAAGCGGCAGCCGTAGAGACTGAGGGACCACAAGCTGAAGTTGAGAACAACCCCCGGATGGGGGCACTGAAATTCCTCTCCGCCCTCCAGAAGAAAGTGGGGGAGACCAAAGAACCATTAGAAAGAGGACTCATGTACGTTGATGCATGGGTGAATCACAAGTCGGCCAAGAGCACGATGGTCGACTCGGGAGCCACCCATAACTTTATGACTGAGACAGAAGCACGTCGACTTAACTTGCAATGGGACAGAGACACGGGCAAAATGAAAGCTGTCAATTCGGCAGCCTTACCCATTATGGGGATAGCTAAGAGGGCCACAGTAAAGCTGGGAGATTGGAGTGGCCAGGCGGATTTCGTGATTGTCAAGATGGACGACTTCGACATTGTGTTGGGGATGGAGTTCCTCCTCGAACACAAGGTGATACCGATGCCCCTAGCGAAATGCGTGGTGATCACGGGATCCAACCCCACCGTCGTCCAGGCCAATATCAAGCAACCAGGAGGGATAAGGATGATCTCAGCCCTTCAGCTGAAGAAGGGCCTTGCTCACGATGAGCCCACCTTTATGGCCATCCCCATAATGCCTGATGAAAGTGAGAAAGAAACGGTCCCCGAGGGGATCCAACGAGTCTTAGAAGAGTTTCGCGGTGTCATGCCTGACAGCTTGCCAAAGAACCTACCTCCGAGGAGAGGAATTGACCACGAGATTGAATTGTTGCCTGGGGCAAAGCCGCCCGCCAAGAATGCCTACCGTATGGCACCTCCCGAGTTAGCAGAACTTAGGAAACAACTCGACGAGTTACTGAATGCGGGATTTATCCGCCCAGCAAAGGCTCCTTATGGGGCCCCAGTCTTGTTCCAAAAGAAGAAAGACGGAAGTCTACGTTTGTGCATTGATTATCGAGCGTTGAACAAACTGACTGTCCGAAACAAGTACCCTCTCCCAATCATCACAGATTTGTTCGACCGCCTCCATGGGGCGAAGTACTTCTCGAAGCTAGACCTGAGATCAGGATACTATCAAGTTCGCATTGCAGAAGGGGACGAGCCGAAAACAACATGTGTCACCCGCTATGGGGCTTTCGAGTTCCTCGTTATGCCCTTTGGCCTTACTAACGCGCCGGCCACCTTCTGCACCCTGATGAATCAAGTTTTCCACGAATACCTCGACAAATTCGTAGTTGTCTATCTAGATGACATCGTTGTGTATAGCCCGACCTTGGAAGAGCATCAGGTTCACCTGCGACTTGTCTTTGAAAAGTTGAAGCGGAACCGGTTATATGTAAAGAGAGAGAAGTGCTCCTTCGCGCAGAAACGCATCAGTTTTCTGGGACATGTGATCGAGTGCGGTAAAATCGGTATGGAGGATGGGAAAGTCGAAGCCATACGAGACTGGAAAGTGCCATCATCAGTGACCGAGTTGCGTTCCTTTCTCGGATTAGCCAATTACTACAGGCGATTCGTGGAAGGATTCTCAAAACGAACAGGACCTCTGACAGACCTGTTGAAAAAGAGTAATGGCTGGAGTTGGACTTCAGCGTGTCAAAACGCCTTTGAAGACTTGAAGAAGGCGATGATGGAAGGGCCCGTGCTCGGGATTGCAGACGTAAGCAAGCCATTTGAAGTCGAAACGGACGCGTCCGATTTTGCTCTGGGTGGCGTCCTCCTCCAAGACGGCCACCCCATTGCTTACGAAAGCCGAAAGTTGAATGATGCTGAACGGAGGTATGTCGCCTCCGAGAAAGAAATGCTAGCTGTTGTGCATTGCCTAAGAGCCTGGAGACAGTACCTTTTGGGAGCCAAGTTTGTAGTCAAGACTGACAATAGCTCCATCTGCCACTTCTTCAACCAACCGAGATTGTCATCCAAGCAGGCGCGATGGCAAGAACTTCTCGCAGAGTTCGATTTCCAGTTCGAACACAAGCCTGGTAAGGCTAATCAAGCGGCGGACGCATTGAGTAGGAAGAGCGAACATGCGGCCCTGTGCATGTTAGCCCACTTGAAAGCGAGTAGGCTGAGTGGAACCGTCCGCGAGGCAATTAAAGAACATTTGAAGAACGACACTGCCGCCCAAGCAATAATGAAGTTGGCTGAAGAAGGAAAGACCCGTCAGTTTTGGGTTGAAGACGGTTTACTCCTGACTAAGGGTAACCGCCTGTATGTCCCCCGTTCGGGGAACCTCAGGAAGCTCTTAATCGAAGAATGTCACGATACACCGTGGGCCGGCCACTCTGGGTGGCAACGAACTTATGCGCTTGTCAAGCAGGGGTACTTTTGGCCGAGTCTTCGAGACGATATAATGTTGTTTACCAAGACCTGCCTCGTATGTCAACAAGACAAAGTAGAACGAGCCAAGATCGCAGGGTTGCTGGAACCTCTGCCCGTTCCCTCTAGACCATGGGAGAGTGTATCTCTCGATTTCATCACTCATCTCCCTAAGGTTGGGGAATTTGAATCCATCCTCGTAGTCGTTGATCGATTTTCGAAGTACGCCACGTTCATCCCGACTCCAAAGATGTGCTCAGCTGAGATGACAGCACAATTGTTTTTCAAGAATGTTGTCAAGTTATGGGGTGTACCCGAGAGTATAATCAGTGATCGAGATGCTCGCTTCACTGGCACATTCTGGACGGAATTATTTAGATTACTGGGTTCTCATCTAAATATTTCCTCCAGCTACCACCCGCAGACAGATGGCCAGACGGAGCGGTTCAATAGTATGCTTGAGGAGTACTTGCGTCATTTTATTGACGCCCGACAGAAAAATTGGGCCGAGATGCTTGATGTTGCTCAGTTCAGTTTCAACTGTCAAAAGAGTTCTGCGACAGGAAAGACTCCCTTCGAGCTAGTATGTGGAAGACAGCCGCTGATGCCACATGTAATTGACCATCCTTATGCGGGGAAGAGTCCCCAAGCTTACAACTTCACTAAAGAGTGGAGGCAGACATCAGAGATAGCCCGGGCGTACTTAGAGAAGGCATCAAAACGCATGAAGAAATGGGCCGATCAGAAGCGTCGGCCAATGGAATTCCAAGCGGGAGACAGAGTTCTGATCAAGCTGAGACCAGAACAGATCCGGTTCCGAGGGAAGAGAGACCAGCGCCTTGTCCGAAAGTACGAAGGCCCCGTCGAAGTGATCCAGAAGGTCGGTAAGACATCTTATAGGGTTCAGTTACCCTCGTGGATGAAGATTCATCCTGTCATCCACGTTAGTAACTTGAAGACCTATCATCCGGACCTAGAAGATTCCGAGCGCAACGAAGTGACACGGCCCCCAGTCACAATGCAGAATTTGAATGACAAGGAAGTAGAAGAAATTTTGGCAGACAGGGTTCGTCGCACAGGTAAACCTCGTCGAGACGTTCAAGAGTTCCTGGTGAAGTGGAAAGGGCTCCCGGATGCTGAGATTAGTTGGGAGCGAGTTGAAGATCTGAAGTCGGCTGCTATCAAGATCGCAGAGTTCGAGCAGCGTCGGTTGACAGGGACGTCAACCATTTAAGTGGGGGAGGATGTCACGGTCATGCTCGTCCAAGGCGTGTTGCCCATGGCCGCATGCCCATGACAACCCTTTCCCCTCATGCTTTCATTATATGCATTCCCTTTGTATCGCTTGTTTATTTTTCCTTGCGTTTCTCTAGTGTATGACTCCTCGTGATTTTCATGTTCAAGCCTGCCAAGGCTAAAAATCTCAATAATATACTATAGGGGGGTAAGACTAGTCGTCAATCCTTCCTACCCGGAGTTGTTTGCTATCAAGCTGTTGTTGTCCCTTTGTTTACTTGATAGTCTGCAACACATATACATGCTTTCCAAAATGCTTTCAAACGTTTTCCAAAACCTTTTCTCTAACCCCGTTTTCTAAAACCGTTTTCCAAGAACGGGGGTAGAGGTTGCGATATTCGCCCGTTGTGCCACCGGCGATCCGTTTTTGAGTTGGCTGACTTACTTGTGAGCGAAAGTAAGTGCCGCACAGTCGCGTTACGAGACCCTAAAGACCGCGATTGTGACACTCTGCACGCATATGACTAGTTACTCTCTACTATGTACCTTGAGATTACTTGGTACATAGTATGACCAGGATTTGCTCTGCTTATGTATCTTGAGATTACTCGGTCCATAGTATGACCCCGTTGCTCTGCTATATATGAGAATTCGACCTATTCATAGTATGACTAGTTTGCTTTGCTATATATGTCGAGATTCTTTGTATATTGTATGACTAGTTTTGCTCTCCTGTGCGTATTGAGACTACTCTACACCAGTACGACTAGTCACTACAAAATTTTTGGGATATGCCGACGGTCAAAACCGTTGGGAGAAATCAAAAAACCGTTGGGGTAGCTAATGCCTACGGTTTTTTCAATCGTCGGGCTGATCGTCGAGAAAACCGAGTCGGGGCAATTAATACCAACGGTTTTCAAAAAACCGTTGGGAGATCGGAGAAAATGCCGACGGTTTTGAAACTGTTGGAATATCCCTAAGATCCCAACGATTTCAAAACCGTTGGCAGTTTGCTATATACCAACGGTTTTAAGTACCGTTGGGAAAGACCACAACTACCAACGATTTTCAAACCGTTGGCCTATCTGGTATTGGCCTACGGTTTGTCAACCGTTGGGATTGCTTTTATATCCCAACGGTGGATAAACCGTTGGTAGTACTTAGTTTTACCAACGGTTTACTAAAACCGTGGGCGTTTTTCCTTCAACTTTCCAACCCATTGACCTATTCGCTTTGTATTGCCAACGACCTAAAACCGTCGACTTTTCATTTTTTTTTTAATATTTGTATATTACAAAAACACTCATTAAACTGAGATCCTGGATAAACAAAATTATAGTAATGTACAAATGAACTTCTAAGTTCAACAAAAAAAAATTGTTTCTTTATTACAAGCTAAAGTTAACAAAGTATCCAAAAGTTGATAAACAAGAGAAATTAACAAAGACTAGTACAAAGTTTACAAGAGAAGTTAACAAAGTCAAAGTCGTCTAAAGTGAGTGAACTGGACTTCAAAAGTGAACCTCAAAACGTTCCCATCTTCATGTTAGCTCATTCAAAAGTAAAGTTCGACCTGGCATCCTGAATAAAAATAAAGTTGTCAAAATTCATAAGCGTATAGGATAAGTATGACAAATTAAAAAAAAAAATCTAAAAAACTTGAAGCTTTAGAAGCATAACATCAACACTAATACCATGAACATATAAACGACCAACTTTTAGCCAAGTAACCTAAGGTTAAGAAACATGAACTCGAAACTACCTAGAAGTAACTCATCCTTCAACTCGAAACATAGGTTATATGATAAGCAAGCAAATGAACTAAAAGTCTTCCTTCCATACCCAAAGTTTCAAAAATAATACCTAAGTTAAAGTCCAACATAAAAGCAACCCACCCCCCATGCTCATACCTTCAAACAAAACCAAACAATGAATGAACCTTCAACGAAATCAAAAGTAACCCATTGCCTCAAACTCAAACTCTATTTTTTTTTTTTAAAAAAAAAAAAACTCAAACTCTATTTTAAAAAAAAAAAATAATAAAATAATAAAACTCAAACTCTACTTAGAAAAGTAACCCATCCCTCAACTTTCAAAAGGTTAAACAAATAAGCAAGCAAAAGAACTAAGTGTTTCAAGTGTAACACCAAACTTATAACCGACAAACGTAAGAACTAACAAACTATTAAGTAAATCATCCATCAACTAACAAAACCAAACGTAACTAGTGGAACTGCATAACGAAACAAACTTGTTTTTCCTTACCCAAAGTTCCACACATAAGAACTAGTTCAAAAAATCAAATGTAAATTTTCAAGACATACTCCATCCCCACATTAGAAAACCTTCAAACAAAACATAACAAGTGAACTAGAAAAGTTGCCCTCACATGCTCAAAACTTTGAAAGAATAACTTCAATAAGTATACAACGAACATAAACGACCACCTTTTTTGCTAAATAACCTAAGGTTAAAAAACATGAACTCAAAACTACCTAGAAGTAACTCATCCTTCGACTTTCAAAAGAACACACAAGCAATCAGCTCCATTTCAAAAGAACACACAAGCAATCAGCTCCAAATATAATAACAATACTAGTTTTATGGTTGGCCCATTTCTTCTTAATACTAGTTTCTTATTCACCTCCATTTCAAAAGAACACACAAGCAATCAACATTCCCCTTTTCTTAATAGCAAAGAAGGTAAATTTACAAAAGCAGCCATGAAAGAAATGGAATACAAAAATTCCTTTTATCTAAATAGATGTATTCATTCATATGGATGGTGTGTTTAATACTTGGTGGCATGCTTCCATCCAAATTATTTAACCTTAGATTTAATCTTATCAACATGGTTAAATTTCCTACAAAAGGTGGGATAGCACCTGCAAGTTTATTTCCATTAAGAAATAGAGATTGGAATTGGCCCATGTAATTGGTTCGTATGGAATTGGCCCATGAAAAAACCAACATATGTATCCTCTTTCTCTCTTTTTTTTGCTTCATTCTTCAAGCCATTGATTTTAGTATCCATTGTCATAGCTATCCATTATTCAAGCCATGGTAAAAGTTAAAAAATACTTAATATCAAGTTTACATCTTAATTTAATACTAAAAACTTAACACAGAAGTAACATTGCAATAATTCGAACTTAAATTTGCTTCTATAATATCATGTTAAATCACTAAACTAAAAGTTTAAGATGATAAATTAGAACAGATTTAATACTATGCTTACCAGGCTTTACGATTTCTCCAGGATTTGTTTTGATGAGAAGCTGTCTACCATCCAAGTGAGTGAGAGCAAGCTGGAAGCCACAGAGGGCTTCAGTGAGTGACAAAGTGTGCTCCACAAACAAGTCCTCTCCATTTCTCTTGAAATTCAGGTGCTCCTTTTGTTGAAGAACAAAAACTATATCCTCAATGACAGTATCGGACTATACAAACACAGAAAAACAACCAATGAGTACCAAAACCATTTTTTTAGAAGAGAGTCAGAAATCTCGTGTGGAATAGGTGAATACCAAAACTACCAATGAGTACCCCATAAAATTTATCATTCCACAGCCCAAAATTAACCAAAACAAAAAGTAAATACCATAGATTATGGAACAAAAGCTTTTTAAGTACTGTTTTATGTCAATTTCTGAGTTTTTTTTGTTTTGTTTTCAAATTACTGAAAAATGGTTGTGGGAAGAATGGATGATGTTTTAAAGTTTCTTTGTTTGACCAGGAGTGAATAAAATTGAGTGTCTGTATCAGTTTATGCTTTTTGAGTGGATCCAATATCCTTGTTCTGTAGTCTGTACAGTTGTGTAAAGACGGAGGAGTTTCTTAGAAAGTATCAAAATAAAGGGAACATTTGGGTTCATGTCTAAATGAATACACGACACATTTTCATGATTGAGGATATTCATCTTTCCCATTAAAAAAAAAAGGAAAAGAAAATTTGAAAACAAAGAAAAGATTTAACTCCTACATAGAGGACACAAGGGGTTTTTTTTTCTTTTCAATTGCTCATTTACATACACGGGAAGAAAGAGCTGAACAGAAACTCAAAAAAGAAGTATCAAGTAATTTCCACAAGCTTCCAATAACCAGAAACCAAACCAAACAGAAGCTACAAGAAATTAACACTCAATTCCATCTTTAGGCTAATTAACAAGCAATATATCATAATAATACAACAGCTTAATCATTTTAGATAGGATTTAGGAATTCAAATTTCGTTTCCATTAAGGAAGAGCAGCATACCGAGCATCAGTATAGTAAGGCTTCAATTGGAAGAAATCTCTTTCAAATGCATCTTGATCCTCAACCTTCACACTAAGCAACACAACATGCTCATATATGTCCCCTGAAGATCCCAAGTACACACAAAAATTGTATAAGAGTCAAATTAAGAAAATGATTATACAGAAGGGGACAAAAAAACCAAAGTCCCAAAAGATAACAATTCTTTCATACAGAAAATTCTGCATCAGAATGTTCAATGATCCAGAAAGTAAATTACTTATTCATGTTCGAGTGATGTAGTTTCTGTATTTAGGAAAATTAATCAATTTATGAAATTCCAGTAAAATTACTCAAATAGCTTGTTAAAATGTTATCGAAATTTGCATCAACTATGGCATCTGTCATCAAATTCTAAGGTGGGAAAATGGTTTCAAAGACCCCATCATAATCTTATCATTGTAGATAATAGAGAATAGAGTAAATTAATAGAAAGAGCGCACGAAATAGGGCAAAAGTTCAACATACATTGAAAAACTTTGGCTGATCTTCGAGATTCTCAAGCGCACGAAATAGCCTAAAACACAGCAGCTGAAACTAAAATGAAGCCAGAAATTGGGAAGACGAACGGAGACGGCGGCGGCGAAGACAGAAACTCAAATGGCAGCGGCGAAGAAAGAAACCCAAACGGGCGGCGGCGAAGAATGAAACACAAACGAGGGAGAATAGAGAGGATGGAAAGAAATCATGAAAATGGAGAATGGAGCGAAAATGAAAGAAACGGAGGGAAAGAAATCGTGAAAATGGGAGAAAGGAAAGGAGGGAAATCGAATTTTAATGAAATCTACCCACGGTTTAACTCCACCGTAGGTAATAAGGGTTTTACGCAGACGGTTTGACTGGACCGTTGGGAAAAAGAAAAGAAAATCGACGGTTCGATTAGACCGTTGCTAAATTAATGAACCACCGGTTTGCTGGAATCCAAACAACCCCCGACGGTTAAACCAAACCGTTGCCATAGAATAACATATCCCCACGGCTAACTAAACCGTAGGCATTTCCTACCCTATGCCAACGGTTTGAATAAACCGTTGGTTATACAAACAAACCAAACCATTCGGGATTTTCTAAATAGATGTCTACGGTTTTATTCAACTGTTGGGCTTCCTTTATCTCTACCAACGAAATAAAAAACCGTTGACCTTTCCTGTACATATACCCACGGTTTAAATAAACCGTAGGCTATACAAACGAACCAAATAAAATCAACCATTTGGGAATTTCTAGATATATGCCTACGGTTTTAGGCAATCGTTGGGCTTTCTTTATATATCCCCACGGTTTGATAAACCGTTGGCCTTTCCTACACATCTACCAACGGGTGAATTAAACCGTTGGCTATACGAACGAACCAAATAAATAAAGATTTCAACACTTTGGGATTTTCTAAATATATGCCTACGGTCTAATTAAACTGTTGGGAGTTCTTGTGTATTTGCCAACGGTATTTGGATCTGTTGGGATTTCTTATACATATACCCACGATTTTATTAAACCGTTGGCAGTACCTATACATATCCCAACGGTTTGAAAACCGTTGGCAATACCGATATCTGCCCACGACTTTCTATGCGTTGGAAGAAAAACCGTCAGGAAATCTTTAAATTCTTGTAGTGAGTTTCAGGTACATATTTAGTGATGAATTTCCTAGCCACCCAAATATGTGTTAACGTTTACATTTTAAAGATTCTCTCATAGTCTAAAATATTTCAACTTTCTATATTTGCAATAGACGTTACAAGTGTTTCAAGGTTTATTTTAGAAGTTTATTCTTAAATTCTTATTAACTACCTTTTTATGATTGATTATGATATTGATCTCCTTAAATTTAGTTTCTTATAAGCTTCTACCATTTATTGGGGGTTTTTTAGCCCACTCTTTTCCTAATTTTTTTTACCAGGTAGCATTTGAGTTTCTGACAAACCTATTGAAGTCGAGATCTGCCACTAGTTTTATTTAGATTATACATCATTTTGCATGTAAATATAATATTGATGTTTTGTTTTTATATAACTAGAGTGACTAGAGCATCATCCTGAAAGTTGTTATACCATTTGAATTTATGTTGAGTTTTAAATTGAGGACTTATGTTTTTCATTAGTGGTTTTGGTTTGTGGTTGTGCGGTGGTTGTTGGTTTTTGAACTAATTGTTGATTGTGAGGTACTAGATAGTAGTGTTGGATTTTAAAGAAATAATTTGGGAGTGTCTTTTCAATTGCAGGTGGATTGCACACGTAGATTGAGAACAATTTGTCTTGAACATTGTGTATAAACACAATTAAATAACAAAGACAAAGACATTTATTTGAATAACTCTTATGATCAATTTTAGTGAAAGAAACAATTTTGAAATTTCTTCAAGAAGAGCTGTCCTAACATGGCTTCCTCTGGCCGGTCAACAGTGAAAGTGACCGACAATCCCCCATTTCTTTAAGTTTATTCTTATGTTCATGCTCTCAAGAAACAAGATTATTCTATCACAAGATTTCTTTAAGATTGTTCTATAGCTTTCTCTAATCCCCATCTCTCTCTCTTAACTCAAATGTTTTTTTTTTCCTTTTAAAGTTTGTGAGAAAACATGGCCTAAAATCTTTCTCAAAAAACCAAACATGTCTTAAGGTTCCACGTTGTCATCTTTGATCTTTATAGTACTACAGAAGTTGAATATCCAGAGAAAAAGATGAAAATTATAGAGACTGATTTGGATGATCTTGACATACATTGTTTCCCTCGATGTTTTATTTCTTGTTTGAGAGTTGATATGTCTATTCTATGATCACTACCATTTTTTTTTCAAGTACCAAATGTTATAGGTGATTTTGGACCACCCCGATGCACAAGGAACTGACGAGGACAACCGGGCATAAATCAGACTAGGAGATGGACCTAAGAGGCGAAACCTGCCAGTGGGATGGGCCAAGACCGAAGGGGTCGGGCCAGCTCGACCTTGGGCTCAAGGCCGAGGTCGAGCCTCATGGTCGGCCCCTCAGCCTGCTCGCGCGGGCCGAGCCCGTCCAGCTCCGTTTGGTCCCCACCGCCTCTGGCTATCCCGGTTTCGCCTGGTTTGCCCTTAAACGCCTCCGAATTCCTAAAAACCCTAGGAGGACGAGCATGTATTTATACCCCGCTTCGCTACTGAAGAAGGGGACCCGAATTCTCTACTCTCTTCTCTTACTCACTAGCCCTCGTACTTCCGTTTTCTGACTTAAGCATCGGAGTCGGTGTGGCACCACACCGGTGTGCAGGTTTTCCGTCTTGCAGGTCACTTCTTCCCTCCTCATCTACAAATTTACCGTTGGTGGCACGTGAAGGTCATGTGAGATCTCTCTGACCAAAATCGACCATCAACACCAAAGATTTTCATTTTGGTCGTTAAACTTTTAAAACGTCTATTCTAAATGATAATTTTGTTTAAAACCAATTATAGTACCTTAACCTTCAAAATGTCTCATTTGACTCTTTTTTTTAAAAAGAAATATTCTGAACCTTTTTAGTTTTAATATGTACACCTGTGTTAGCAGAATAGTTAATACACATACTCAAACTTCTCTTCTTATATAAGCAAACATAGGATTAAAATAAGTTTGAAAAAAAAATATATAAAAGGTATATTCTTACCTCAAACACTTTTTCTAATACACTATGGGTGTGTTTGGTTTAACTTTTCAAGTGTTTAATTTTGAAAAAATTTCTTGTGTTTGACAACCACTAAAAATGACTTATTAGAAAATGAAATTGAGAAATAAGTCATTTTGAGATAAACACTTGAAACCAACTTCTTTAAAAAGAGTTTTTAATTATATAATAACTTGTGTATAAAAACACTTATGATGAAATGTAATCAAACATAGGAGTGTTTACTTATGAGTGCGGTGTGGTCAAATTTGTCACAAATTTGACATTCAGGACGATTTGAGTTTGGTCTAGAGGGCCACTTCTGGGAGGATGGAGGCTTTGGCTTTCCAAGGATACTGGGTGAAAAAGAAGGGGTTTGTAAGGAGGGAATGGATGGATTGAAGGGAGGTCTAGTAATCATATTTGGAATAGCAGGTCTAGGACTAAAACGACGACTGTTAGTGTGAGATTGCAGGCTGCTAAGGTTTGCCTGAGTCAAGTTTAATTGATCCATAGTGTTTTGTTTTTCCAACCTAGCTTCATAGGCTAAAAGTAAACTACGAACATCTTCCAAAGCAGGGTTATCAGAACGATTTTGAATAGAAGTCACAAAAGCATTGTACTCACTACCAAGACCATCAAGTATGTGAGCTAAATGATCCCTATACGAAATAGGTTTCCCTATAGGAGAAAATTTATCAACAATATCTTTTATTTGAGAGAGGTACTGACTAACGGTAAGACCATCTTTCTTTATACGTTGAAGTTGAGTCTTAAGCCCCATTATTCTAGCAGTAGTTTTTGAATCATAAGCATGCTTTAACGAATTCCAGATTTCAGAAGTTGTATCTAGACTTACTATTTCACCCATTTTCTCCTCAGAAAGTGAATAATACATCCAGCACATTATAAAACGGTTGTACCTTTCCCAAGAAAGAAAATCCGGATTCGATTGAGTGTGCTGATCATCAAGGAACTTCGAAGGTGCTGGGATGGAACCATCAAGAAATCCTTGCAAACCGTTAGCGATGACAACGTTCAGAAGCTGGTTTTTCCAAAGAAGGAAATAAGTGTCATTCAGTTTAACGGAAAGGGGCTGGGGTAAAGTTGGATAGGGATTTGGGGTGAAGGGAGTAGGGTTTGCAGGTTGAGCGGCTTGGAACTGTTGTGGAGGAAAATACAGAGGAAATTGGGAATTTGGTCGGGGAAACGAGGATGAAGGAGGGAATGGCTGAAAAAATGTTGAAGATGAGGGATAAAAGGGTTGCAACTGATAGGGATTAAATTGAGGCTGAGGCTGAGGCTGAGGGAAGCAAGGCGAGATTGAGGAAATGATTGCGAAAGAGTTGGTTGTGGTGGAAAGGACTGCTGAATTGGAGTTTTATGATTTATGGGGGTTACCACAGGAGTAGTATAAGGTGTTGAAGGGGTAACAATAGGTGGAGTAAGAGACCTAGAGGGTGAGGAAGAAGAGAAAGCTTCTGACGCCATTGTTGAAAACTCAGAGCTCTGATACCATTAAGAATGGAAAAGCAGAGGAAGAATTCTGTATATTTCAGTGTACGAATAATGACCAAATCTATCTCATTACAAAGGCAACAAGCAACCTAAATAATAGAAATATTCACCACGTGTAAGTCTCTAATAGGACATAATACAACAGAAAATATAAAGCATAAATCAGGAAAATACACCAGAAACTCTAAGGATAAATATCACTCTATTAAATTCTAAACAATTTCTATACAAAATGTTTTTTAAAAAATGTTCTTGAAAAACATTTAATTAAACAATTTTTATACAATTTTTTTTAAAAAAAAATGTTCTTGAAAAACATTTAATTAATTAAAATCTACCGAGAAGTTTTGTCGAGATGCATATGGTGATGCCTGTGTTTTTTAGATGTTAAGAAACAAACAGAAGTCTCTTTGAAGTTTCCCTTAAAAAAAAGGGAAAAATACACTTTTGGTCCCTGAGGTTTGGGTTAAGTTACACTTTGGTCCATGAGTTTTAAAACTCAACAACAATACCCCTGAGGTTTGCCTGAGGTTTGAGATAAGCAGCATTTTGTTCTCTACCGTCTAATTTGCCATTAAATGCTAACAAATTGCTGACGTGGCCACATTTTTTTAATTAAAAAATTATTTTTTATTTAAAATAAAAATAAATAAAAACAATTAAATATTATTATTTTAATTATTTTTTAATTTATTTCTTCTTCCCCTCTTCTTCATCCTCTTCTCTCCACCCTTTCATCATCTTCTTCAAATCTTCTTGCCGGCGACCGGCGGCCGACCACCGCTCGCCGCCGCCGGTCACCGGCGACTGTATTTTTTTTCTTTTCTTTTCTTCTTCTCTCTTACAACCAGATCTGGGTTTTCTCATATGTTTCATGCCAGATCTGAACCACCGCCGTTTTTGTTAAGCCCAGATCCGACGCCGCAGTCGCACGCCTCCGTTCTCTCCCTTGTCTGAATAGTAGCGTCGTCAGCCCCTCGCGTCTGAATAGCAGCAGCAAGCCACAAGAACAATAGCATTTTGAATGGTTTTCGATGATTCCTTCGACGCTCGAGCAGTAGACCCAAATCAGTGCAGTATCTCCCAAACGCGAGCAGTAGCGTTTCTACACGTTTCGATAGCTTCAGTTAGTTTTCGTCATGTTTGCACCGTGAGTTTGTGAGTTCCGACATTTTCGGGTTGTGGGTCTTCTCCTTCAACGAGTTTGGGGTCTATTCAGATTTGGGCTGAACGAAAATGATGATGCCGCTGCTATTCAAACGCGAGGGCCGACGACGCTGCTATTCAGACGAGGGAGAGAACGGAGGCGTGCGATTGCGACGTCGGATTTGAGCTCAACGAAGACGATGGTGGTTCAGATCTAGCGTGAAACAGAGGAGAAAACCCAGATCTGGTTGTAAGAGAGAAGAAAAGAAAAAAAAAGAAGAAGAAAAAGAAAAAGAAAAAAAAAGAGTCGCCGGCGGCCGACGGCGGCGAGTGGTGGCCGGTCGCCGGTCGCCGGCAAGGAGATTTGAAGAAGATGATGAAAGGGTGGAGGGAAGAGGATGAAGAAGAGGGGAAGAAGAAAGAACTTAAAAAATAATAAAAATAATAATATTTTATTATTTTTAATTTATTTTTATTTTAAAAATTAAAAAAAAAACAAATTTTTAATTAAAAAATGTGGCCATGTCACTGTTAGCATTTAACCACAAATTGGACGATAGAGACCAAAATGCTGCTCATCTCAAACCTCAGGGATATTTTTGTTGAGTTTTAAAACTCAGTGACCAAAGTGTAACTTAACCTAAACTTCAGGGACCAAAAGTGTATTTTTCCAAAAAAAAAAAAGAAAAAGAAAAAGAAAAAGAAAAAAGAAAGAGAAAAAGAAAAAAGAAAAAAGAAAGAGAAAAAGAAAAAAGAAAAAAGTCTCTTTGAAGTCGAAATTTTTTGAGCTTCTCGATCAAGAAATGGACTAGGAAAAGGGTTTAATATTTAGTTCCTAATCAATTTAGGCCAATTACAAATGAACTAATTCCTTAAATTTCTTAAAATATGAAACTAACCATAAAAGAACAATTAGAAAATCGATCACAATCATTTAAAAAAATGAAAAAGAAAAAAGAAAATAGATCATAATTAATCAACAGAATCTAATTTAAGTATAGTTAAACTAATCAAAAGATTTGTAACCACCATTTACAGTGGAATGTACTTCGTCATGTTAACATTACAACACATCAAAAAAGAAAAAAAAAAAAAACACACTATACTTAATTTGCAAAATATTGATGAGAATTAGTCAACTTGAGCATATAATTCGACTGCTTAAGAAATATATACTTATTCAAAATATTGAACAACCAAAATGAGAATTAGTCAACTTGGTCATTAGTATGCCAGTAGAACTATGCTCCTTGTTAACGAAATTCCTTAGATTAATAGTGTAGGTTCAATCCACTCTACTCCTTGCTATATTAAAATAATTAAATAATTGAATAATATTTTGAAATAATTATTATAGTTATGATACAATAGCTATAATGGACATTTTTTATTAATATTACAATTTTTAAAACTTATTATTAAAATATAATTAGTTTGAAACTTATTATTTAAATATTGTAGTTTTAAATTTCCGGTCAAAGGTCGTCTCTTCAAGAGACGACCTTGAAACACGTGTCACACATCACCTGACGTGATAATAAATTATAAAAAAAAAAACAAAATTTGCGGAGGTCGTCTCTTCAAGAGACGACCTCTGCACATTTAATCAACAAAATACTTCTGGCAAAGTGGTGAACGTGGCACCTAGGTTACTCCCCTTCCCTTGTTCGAGTCTCAGAGGCTGCACTTTTACGTTTTTTTTTTTCGTTTTCTTTTCTTTTTTTCGTTTTTTCTTTTCGTTTTCTTTCTTAACGTTTTCTTTTTTTTTTTTTTTTTTTTCGTTTTTTCTTTTCGTTTTCTTTTCTTTTTTCCGTTTTTTCTTTTCGTTTTCTTTCTTTTTTTCGTTTTTCTTTTTTTCGTTTTTTCTTTTCGTTTTCTTTCTTAACGTTTTCTTTTTTTTTTTTTCGTTTTTTCTTTTCGTTTTCTTTTCTTTTTTCCGTTTTTTCTTTTCGTTTTCTTTCTTTTTTCGTTTTTCTTTTTTTTTCGTTTTCTTTCTTTTTTCTTTTTTTTTTTCGTTTATAGTTTTTTATTTTTAAAAATATCAGTAGTTTTTTTATCTTGTTTCACTTTTCTTAGAAATTTGAAGTTTTTTATTTTAAGAAAAAAAATGAAATTTGAAGTCTGAAATAAAAATAAAAAATTTTATACCATTTTCTTTATATTTTTATTTTGAATTAATTTAATATATAAAATAAACATTTTCTTTTTTCACTATTCATTGAAACCATTGTTATTGGTATAAAAATAACAACAATTTGATTATTTGTCATATTTCTCTTTTTTATTTTTCTTTTATCTCAATTAGCTAAATTTAAAAGCTGGTTATAATAATTTTATAATTCAAAATAAAAATATAAAGCAAATGGTATAAAAATTTTTATTTTTATTTCATACTTCAAATTTCATTTTTTTTAAAATAAAAAACTTCAAATTTCTAAGAAAAGTGAAAGAAGAGAAAAAAACTACTGATATTTTTAAAAATAAAAAACTATAAACGAAAAAAAAGAAAAAAGAAAGAAAACGAAAAAAAAAAAAGAAAAACGAAAAAAGAAAGAAAACGAAAAGAAAAAACGGAAGAAAAAAAAAAAGAAAACGTTAAGAAAGAAAACGAAAAGAAAAAACGAAAAAAAGAAAAGAAAAAAAAGAAAACGTAAAATTGCAGTTGCTGAGACTCGAACAAGGGAAGGGGAGAAAGATAGGTGCCGAGTTCACCACCTTGCCATAAGTACTTTTGTTGGTTAAATGTGCAGAGGTCGTCTCTTGAAGAGACGACCTCCGCAAATTTTGTTTTTTTTTTTTTAATTTATTATCACGTTAGGTGATGTGTGACACGTGTTTCAAGGTCGTCTCTTGAAGAGACGACCTTTGACCGGAAATTTAAAACTACAATATTTAAATAATAAGTTTCAAATTAATTATATTTTAATAATAAGTTTTAAAAATTATAATATTAATAAAAAATGTCCTAGCTATAATAGTGTAGTTATTTTATTTTTTTCAAAAAGAAAAATCTATTATACAATAATAAAATAATCTAATTATAATTATTATTAAAATGACATAACTATAATTTAATTTAAATTTAGAAGGATATTTTGGTCACTTTTAGCTTTTATATATTTTTATATAAAAGTCCAGTTTTGTTATCGAAAATTAGTGTTGGCTTCGTTGGTGAAAGATCTTCAAGCCTCCCCTCAAGCCTTGTGGTCCTTGGTTCATTTCTGAGTTCATCGAATTCAAGCAATTCTTTTTCTCACTCCTTTAATATTTATTCTTTTTCTCTCTTATTGATATTCAAAGTTAAAACTTGTCATTTAAAAAATATATAACTAGACCCATTTTTAAAAATTTACTTTTATAATTACAAATTGTTTTTTTTTTCTTTAAAAAATTTAAATTGAAGGCTATATTTTGTTTTAAAAAAATTACTTACAAATGTTAAATAATAACAAATTTAATTTGTTCCATAAAGTTAGGATAGTTTTGGTTTAACTTTTCAAGTTTTTAATTTTGTAAAAAAATCATTTTGAAAAAAAAAATTCTAGTGTTTGACAACCACTAAAAATTGAAAGTTCAAGAATCCATTAGACACAGGTAAAAATTTAAAGATTAAACTTGTAATATAACCTAACAAATAAATAATATTACAATATTTATTTTAATTTCTTCTTTAAATATTATTTTTATATCAAAATAAACGGAAATGGATCAAAATATTTTAATTTTTTTTATTTTTTCTTAAAATTAATCTCATGATATAAAAATGTATAGAGAAGAATTGCAATGAATTAAATTAATAGTTCGGTTTCATTTATGAAAATTTTGGAATTGAAATTTTAGAATTATTTACTTGTAAATTACTTTTAAAAAATTTTAAATGAAGCCCCCTGAACAAAATTTCTGGATCCGCCACTGATTTTGGTCTAAAATTTTTTTTTAAAAAAAACTTTTTTTTTTACAATATCTGGAAGTAGAGTGGGGATTCGAACCATACACCTCTTAGTTATTAGTACAATTTTATGTCTATGCTCCTTAAAAAACCATTTCTTTTTAATATAATATAGATTAAATTATAAAGTATAGATTAATCCGTAATTGACTTTTTTTTAGTTAATATCCTAACTAAGATATTGATTGACTATTTTCATGTGTTTTTTTTTTTATATATATAATTAATTTTTTTTTTTGAAATAATATATATAATTAATTTTTGTAAGAAATATCAATACAAAATCTTGATTATCTAATATAAAAAAAAATATATATTGATCATCTATATATAATTTGGGGCCTAAAGAGAAACAATGGGTTATATTTGATTACACCAAAGTGGCCCATTGATTGAGCCTTTGGACATGTAATGGGCCATCTTATGGGTTATAGTAGTAGTTAAAAAGGGCCTTTGAGATTTTGTCTATTTACATCAGTGTATCATTTTTAGAAAATATTTACTAGATTATACTGCTCCCTTCAAATTGGTAAATGATATATTAACATTTACCCATTTTTAATTTTATTTACAATCAATTAATCTTATGGATAAATTCTATAAATTTTATATTTTATATTTAATTATAAAAAATATTATTTTAGATTTTTTCCTATTTTCTAGCAATAAGTTTCTCTAGTTTCCAAAATTTACTCCTAAGAGAGAAAAACTGTTTCAAGAGTACATTTGTCCATCAGAATAATTTATAATCGTTAAGAATTAAGTTATAGCCATATTTGAAATCTTTGATATGTTTAGCTATTTAACAAAAAGACTATTTTAATTTAGTCATTTGTGTAGTTAACGGGAAATGGTACTGTATGAGTAAATTAAAATAAGGGTCTTGAAATTTAGCTAAATTCTATAGAATTTTAAAAAATGGCTATATTTTTGTTTATGAATTTTCATTTTTTTGTTTTCCTTTTTTGCGCTTCCATCATATTCAACTATCTATTAATTAATTGCTAACTTATTTTACGTGTTATTAGGTTAATAGAATCTAACTCAAATTTTTTATCCGTCAAATATTAAAATCTTTCAAATTCTCTACTAACCTTTTATACCAATTTCAAATCTACTGATATTTTCTAAATTTAAAAACACTCACCACATTTTATAATTCATTTTCAAAATTACATATTTTTTCATAGTCCAAGCATTTTATCCCAATTTCATGAATCATTCATATATTTTATGAACTTCCAAAATTCAAAGACCAATTGTATCAATAACATTATTTTAACATTTTTGGAATTTTTGTAAAATCAAACATTATATTTTTGGAATTGTCGTCATTGCTAATTTTAGAAACCTTCGTTTAGCGAGTCTGATCTAAACACTCAAGGCTGCAAAATCCAACAGCTGCGATTCCAGATTTTTCCGCCGCAAATCCAGCTGTAATTTTGTAATGCCCACATTTTCATGTACAAATAACTCTGTTAAACTATAATTTAATTCGGAGTTTTAGTTCCTATTTGGTTGCTTTAAGTTAATTATTATTTTTTGTGGTTGCTTTGAGTGGGTTGATTTTATTTGAGTCAAGAAATTATTTTGACTTGGAGAATTAAATTTAAAATTTGGCCTAAATCCTTATAGATTATCTAAGACTTGATTTGGGTTTTTTTAGAGACCTTAATGCTCCGTTTGGCGTATGGAATTAGCAAGAAATGATTTTAAATTCCAGGATTTTAAAAGATGGAAATGATTCAAATTCTTATTTGCGTTTGGAACCAAATTTATTTGAAATCATTAAAATTAAAATCTCTTGTTTGGATGCTCACAAGAAATGAAAAGAAAGTATAACATTTTACTGTTGTGCCCTTATAAGTTTGTAGGAAATAATTTTAATCAATTGCAAAATATTTTAATATCAAATAACAATCTTAAGCACATATAACTATGAAAACATGTATTTTTTTTTTAATAATTTCTTCTTCAATTAATGTATAAAAACATGTATACATACAAATTATGCTATTTATTAAAAGGATCAAGAAAAAAAAATAATATTCTCATCCAAATCAATAAAAAGTGGATTAAGAAGTTGAATATCATAACAAAAAAAAAAAAAAAAAAAACTTACCTCTAATATGCTAGGCTATAAATGTTTGTAGGAATCGAAAAACTACATTGAAAAGATTATAATTATTATTAGTTTTTCTTTTTTTAAAAAAATTATCATGAATTTTTAAAAAAGTAAAAGAAGAAATAAAATAGAAATCTGTAGTTTAAAAAAAAAAAAAAAAACCTCTAATCTTGTGAATGACGTCAAATGGTTTGAGTCTAGAAAGAGATAGGGAGAGTTTATATATGTCGATGGAAAACTTGTCGAATAAAAGAAAGGAGTAGAGGGTTACGATTGGAATTGTTTTTTTAAAGATTGAAATCCTGCCAAATCCGAGCTATTTGGAATGGAAAATTTATTTAAAAAAAAAAGATTTGAAATCAGTTCTGATTTCAAATCTATTGCCTTTTTGTTTCTTCCAAACAACTGAAATGATTTGAAATCCTAACTGATTTCAAATCCTTATAAATCCAGGGGTTCCAAACAGGGGGTAAGTGAGTCTTTAAATATGAGGCTTAGGTCATTTATTTTGATTTAAGAAAAGGAAAATAAAAAGAAGTGAGCCCTAAAATAAAATCTCTTTCCATCTCCTTCTCGTGAAATAAGCCAGCCGCCAACCCCCTTTCTTTTTTCGTTTTTCTTCTTCTCCACTTGCGCATCCAAGCCCCCTGAAGACCCATCGTCGACCTCTCTCTCTCTTGTTCTTCCTCGAGTTGAAGCCGTCAGCCGTCCTCCCCCAGCATCCACGTTTCTTTCGTGCGTGGAGTAGCAGTCGTGGGTTTCTTCTCCAGCGACTCTCTCTCCCGATTTTCTCTCCTCTCGTACGCTGCATCGTGTCACTCTCGCGTTGGCCGGGGTCGTTTCCCTTGTTCTCTGTCTTTTGCGTCGTCGAACCGCAAGCAACAGTTGCTTGCCGTCGTCTCAAGCTCGCCGTCGTCCCGCCTCCCTCTGTTTCGCGTGGAAGGTCCCTTTCTCTCTCGATTCTCTTTCAAGTTCCTCGAGCAGCGATTTTAATCCTCTTTTTCTTCTTGTTTTCGGCTAAACTCGTGGGTAGAAGGCAGGATGTTCGTTGTTCTGGCATTTTAGGCGCGTTCGAGCTGATTTAAGGATCGTTTCAGCGTGTTTAGGCTCTTTCGGTAAGCTCTCATCGTTACCCATGATTTATTAAGCTCAAAATAAGTTTACCCACTCTTGTTTGGTGCTTAAATTTTGTTTCGTGGTTGAATTCTTGTTTTTCCAACGCTGCACGGAGCCGTCTTGGGTTCGAAATCATCCTTGTCTTGTGACCCATCGTCTGTTGAGCCTTAAACTCGAACACCTAGTGTCTAGGGGCTCTAAATAGGTGGTTTTAAGTCTCTTTGGTTGCTGGACAGCACGTGTTCGAGGTTATTCGAATGTTGAACGGTAAATTCCAGCACCTCTAGTTCCTTTATTAAGTATTCTAGGTGCTTTAAATTATTTCCTAACCCTTAGAAATTGTTGGTTGTAGTTCGGGATCCTTAGGCTCTTTCGGTTTGTCCTGTTGGTTATTTAGGTTCACTTCGGAGCGCTTTGTAGGTAAATAGTTCTTATCTGATGAAGTCTGTTTGACTGCATGATGCATGCTGACTGTTTACTCGCTTTATAACTGTTCTCTTGTTTTTTGTTTCTCTGAATATATATGTATATATATATATGAAATCTTTGAAAAGCACGAACTGTTGTTGCGTGATGTGATTGGTTGTAAAACATGTTGGTTCTGCTATGCATTCAAGAGTTAAGCATGAGTCGAGAGCATGTGGTTATATGTATATGCTTGGTGGGCATAGTTCATGAGTCTAGAGGTATGATGCAGGGCATATGCATTCTAGATAGATGTGAGGTAGAGGTCAGGGACCTAAATGTGAAAGTAAGGAAAGTTGGGTGAGTGTCAGTGCACCTCGAGTACAAATGGTCGAGGGGTGGCATGTCACCATTGGTTTTAAGAGGAGCATCGAGGCCTTTGGTACAAATGGTCAAGGGTCGGTGTGATGAGTCTAGAAAGCAAGTGTTGGATGCATGGGGAAGGGCCAATACTTTGCTAAGTCATCGGTGTGCCTTGGGTGCAAATGGTCAAGGGGTGATGCACAGTTCGAGGCCTTGGGTACGTATGGTCAAGGGTCGAATGCCGAGCTCCGTAGAGAGCATTGTGGCCCTAGGTACAAATGGTCAGGGGATAGTGCGACTCGAAGGATCAGTCTTGGAGAGCCATGTGAGGGCTAAATATGAGCGTTGAGTGAGCTCGTGGAGCTTAAGTGGTTAGCGGGGTGTATAGAGAGATGCATGAGTTATGGCTTAGGAGAGTCATTCACTTTACTAGTTTTTTAGCATGTCGTTGTGTTTACCGCTTTAAGAAGCATGTTGTTTGCACATGAAAAGCATGCTGTTTGCTTGGTTGCTGTTTGATGGCTTCTCAGGTAGGGGCTGCTTACCAGTACCTTAGTGTACTGACCCCCTCCCCTCTCTCTCCCCCCAACTACCAGATTTTGCAGGTTATGAGGACTGCATGGACCATGGTGATGCAAAGGAGGCATATGAAGGAGGACCATAGCTAGTCTGTGCTGTTTTCCATTTTATTTTCATGTTGGATAGCTTGTTGCTTAACTTGGTTGGACAGTTGTTGTCCTGTTAGGTTCAGTTATGATCATTCTTGTTAAACTCTAGGTCTAGTTGTGTTTGTTTTAAAGAACTCTACCTATTCATTTAGTTAAGTTTGTTTCGAATGAACTAATGATTTAAGCTTTGTTAAACTCGTGTTCCTGGTTAGATAGTAGTTGTCAATGCGAGTCCTGACTCGCAGCTTGTTCTGTGGAGTTTTGTTGTGTTGTAGTATGGTGGTGCAGTTGAATATGTTATTGTATGGAAGTGTAGTTTTTTGTTCTAGCAAGTGTTTAAAATTTTTGGATTAGTCCGTTGTATGTCGTTATGCTGCTGAAATTTTCGGAGCACCCGATTAGTTTGTCAAGTTGTAGTTAGTAGTGTCACTAGGTTAATAAGTTTTAAAACCCTGGGGCGTTACAAATTCCAATTGAAACCCAGCCACTACAATTGAGGTATGAATATCTTAAGGCTATTTTACGCTGTAAGTAGTGTCATTGGTATATTATATGAATATTTTACAAATATTTTCTTTATCTTTAAGGTTTTAAATGGAAATATGTACTTTATCTTTAAGATTTTAATTTAAAATATTCATTTTTCTCAAAATGGATTTGTTACTTTATCTTTAAAATTTTAAACACACATTTACTTATTATTGGAAAAATTACCTAATCAAATTTACTTATATTTTCGAATAATGTACAATTTTTTTTTTCTCTTTTGAGAAAATGTACACAAATTTGTTAATGATATATTAACATTTACCAATTTTTAATTTTATTTACAATCAATTAATCTTATGGATAAAGTCTATAAATTTTAAATTTTATATTTAATTATAAAAAATGTTATTTTAGATTTTTTTATTTCCTATTTTCTAGCAATAAGTTTCTCTATCTTCCAAAATTCTCTCAAGAGAGAGAAAGATTGTTTCAAGGGTATATTTGTCCAATAGAATAATTTATAAACGTTGAGAATTAAGTTATAGCCATATTTGAAATCTTTGATAAGTTTAGCTATTTAACAAAAAGACCATTTTAATTTAGCGATTTGTGTAGTTAACCCATCAAATTATATGGATTGTTAAAATTAAAACCCATTTGATAACATTTGGTTTTTTTGTTTTTGTTTTTTTAAATTAAGCTTATAAACAATACTTTCACCCATAAGTTTCTTTGTTTTGTTATTTTTACCATCTTCTCATGTTTTCGAAGACTAAGTCAAGTTTTGAAAACTGAAATTATGCTAGTTTCTAGAATTTGGTTAAGAACTCAAATATGTCCTTGCAAAGATGAAACCATAGAAAGGAAATTGGGAGAAAACAAGTCTAACTTTCAAAAATAAAAAACCAAAAACCAAATTATTATCAAACATGGCCTAAATAATGCATGTGCCTGCCAAAGAGATAAAAAAGGGAAGATACCAAACTAAACATTAGTTAGGGATTGTGATAGCTTTTAAAAAAACTAGTAAAAAACACGTGCGTTGCACGTGGAATTGTGTAGTTTAAATTTGTCGTAAATATTTGCATATATGAATTTGAGTGAAAATGAATTCATATATGCACGTGTGCCTTTTAGCTTTATGTTGCACATTTTTTTTTTTTTTTTTTTTTGACAATTCTTTATGTTGCACTATTTAATTGAATATTTAAAATGAAATGGCAAAATTGTCACACAATTTATCATCTATTATTGTCATTTATAAATACAATAAATGTTTTAAGAATTATAATTGGGTTTGGAATTTGAATAGTCACCTTTTCTTTTGGAATTTGAATGAATATTTTTTTTTTCTTTTTGAAATTAAATCAACTAAGCAAATTATTTTATTTAATTCTATAAAATGTGATTTAATTAGAGCATCATTTATATAATTGAACAAAACAAATTTCTTCTAGTTTAGTATTTAAAACATGTACGAATTTGAATCAACAAAAATTCATTTGAATAATCAAAATTTAATACATTCAATTGTTTAAATATTGTGACAACAAAAAGGAAACATTTTTTATTATATTAAAGTAAGAATCTGTTATTTATTTTCTTTTTCTTTTAAAGATGACACTCCGCCTTTGCAAAAAAAATTGTTTAAATATTGATTCAATGTTTTTATTCCTTTGGATTTGAATATTTATAATTTATAATAAATTGATGAAAGACAAATTTAACACATGATTTATAATGTAATGAAATATATCTGACACACAAATTTTCTCCCTTATTGTACTAAAAAAAATATCTTTTATCGTGTTGATTGATGTGATTTTTTAAGTTAATCTACAAAATTAAAAACCGATATAAAAAACACACAACAAATTATTAATTAAACATAAAATTATCACTAATTAAACAAAAAAAAAATATCATTCCTCCTATCACATTCTTTCAAAAACACCCAAAATTATGTTGGGAAATTTGGAGAGTCATGAAGAAATAGCAATGAATTCAAGATTGATTAATTTAATAATAATAATAGAAAAAGAGAAAGAAAAGAAACAATGGATTCATCATTCTCTCTCATTTTCAGAAGTTTGAAAAAATAAGGCAATAATATAAAATTTCTATTTTGATTTGACCATCCGACTCTCTTTCCTAAGGGATCTTTGTTGTGCGTTTAGCCATTGGACTTTCCATCGAGGTGATCTATGTCGTGCATTATTGAAGCTAGACGAATAAATCTCTTGCCTCCACTGCTTCTTATCCTTCGCCTGATTGATGCTTGACAACAAGTTTTTGTAGAATAATGGAGGCTTGATTCTTGAACCTCTTGATTGTTCTTTGTGACACCTTCCGTATGCTCTAGAATCAACCCACCAACCACATCTAAAGAAGCTATAGCTTATCATTGTGAGCTTGAAAAAAGAGAATAGATATTTATATATGGAAAAGAGGAATTAGTGTGAATATAATATCTGTGGGAAGCCAAATGGTCCTATAATAGATGGTGGGAAGCCAAATGGTCCAAGAAATTAAATAGGCCATTTTATTGATTCAATTCACCTTCAACGTAAAAACTTGGCTTCTCCACATCACCAAACATAATAAAATCCGCCAAATATAATAAAAGCTCTCAAATATATAGAATTGAAATTGATTTGTAAATTTAAATATTAAATGAGGGTAAAATGGGAAATAAAAGTTTCTCCTTATAGCCCCTTTTATAAATAGTATAGATATAGATTGTTGGCAACTAAGCTTTTAGAAAATTTAGCTCTAATATTAAGTAAATTAGTGTTTGGTAAATTTTAGCTTTAAACTTGAAAAAACAGACCATGGTGTTTGGTAAATGAATACTAAGTGTCCATTTGGAATACATTTTAATTTAAATGTTTTTCAAGAATGCATTTTTTGAAACAACATTTTGTATAAAAGTTGTTTAGAAGTTAAACACTCATATATTTGGTTGCATTTCCTCATAAGTGTTTTATACACAAGTTATTGTATACTAAAGATTCTTTTTAAAAAAATTGGTTTCAAGTGTTTCTCTCAAAATGATTTATTTATCAATCTCATCTTCTAATAAGTCAGTTCCAGTGGTTGCCAAACACTACAATTTTTTTCAAAATGATTTTTTTTTCAAAATTAAACACATGAAGAGTTAAACCAAACACACCATAATTGTTATGAATTAGCTATATAATGACTAAATAAACTTATTATTATTTTTTATAATTATTTCTTTTTTAGAATTTATAATTTTTAAATAATTGCTTAAAATGTTATATGCTTCCAATTTAACTTATTTTTTGTTTGCTCTAAATTATTTATTAAATATTAAGAGAAGTATTTGTATTTTTAATTTAAAGAAAATTTATAGTATTAATTATTTAAAAATGTTGCATTCATCTAATCAATTTGAAAAATTAAGGGACAAAATTTGGTTGTACGAGAAACCTATTAGATATATAAAATTATTGTTCTCGAGAAATGACCCGGTCTGGCCCATTCCTCGAAAGAATTTTTTATGGGATCCCTATCTACCAAAATTTTGACTTCTGGTTCCGATTCCAATATGATCCCCATGTCTCATTAGCCCATACTGCCCCTGAAAGAATACCTATGCTTAAAAAGATAAACCCTAGACTAATAATACGATAACTCCAATGATCTAATTGTTGAATCAGTTGAGACTTATAATAATTCTTCGAATCTTAAAATTGAAATTAAAATTTTATCAAGAAGGGATATGAGATTCTATGAGAAACTATATTTAAAAGCTAGTATGAATAGATTTTGTGAACGAACGTGTTTTATAAAAGTGGTTTTAATGGATTAATTCACAATCAATTTTATGAAATGTTATAGGTAATTTTGGACCACTCCAAAATTCAAGGACTAAGCAGGACAACACAACACCGACCCGAAGGAGCGACCAGAAGGTGGACCCCGAAAGAGAGGCGTGGCCCAACCCCATGGGCCATGGTTAGCCTCGACCATGGGCCAAGCCCGAGTCTTTCTCCCTCCGCATGGCTCTTGAAGTCCCTTAGCCGCCTCGGTTCCACCTAGTTCAACCCGAATCGACTCCAGATGCCTAGAAACCCTAAGGTAGGAAAATGTATATAGACCCTTTTTCGTCATTGAAGAAGGGGGCCCAACTCTATTCTCTAAACTCTCTCTTCTTCCTCTAACTCTCTGGTCTTGCTCATCTTCCTTCTGCTTTCTGACTTAAGCATCGGAGGTGGTGTGGTGAGCACCACATCGGTGTGCAGGTTTCTTCTGTCTTGCAGGCCACGTCTTCCCCCTTCTCAAACAAATTTACAATTGGTGGCATGTGAAGGTCAGACGAGTTCTCCCTGCTTGAATTTTGGCATGAACAGTTGGTGTCGTCTGTGGGAAGAAAACTTGATAAGATTTTCACATCGGTTATCTGATGAGTAAGAGAATGGAAAAGAAAAACCAGAATCCAAACACATAACCTTCAGAAATCACGAGAAGAGAATGACACGCTGAGGTCACCGAGACGAACAGGCCAGAGAGCCGAGGCCGAGGAGAAGAGGTCGATGAGCCGAGGCCGAGGAGAAGAAGCTGAGGCCAAAATTTCTGCCCTAGAGGATAAGGTGAGTGGAATAGATCGGAGTTTGTCTAGGATACTTCGTATCTTGGATAAACCTGGTCCTAGCACCAAAATCTATGGGAAGGAGTTGATTAGAGATCCGGGGAAGAAGAATGAGCTAATCAAATACGTTGAAGAGTCAGAGACAAGATTGAAGAACGTATAAGGGACGCGACCACACTGTTTCGACACCAAGTATCAGCCGCAAAAGAGACTTGAGGTGAAGGAAATAAAAGTCCCCACGCAGCGGAAGCTCATCGATTGGACCTTACGCCGTATATTAATTAACATTAAAATACCGTTACGAAAACTCAATCAAACTTTAAACATACTTTGAAGCTGCTGGAAAATTGGTTTAAACATGCTGAAAAATAAATCTAAATTTATTTTCATGCTTTTCTAAAGAAAGAAGGAAGAATCGTTACAAACCTTCGTTGTAGACTTGACCGTTCTTCGCCAACGACGCTCCAACGATCAAAACGCAGCAGCCGCCTTTGATTTTCTTCGCTGGAAATTCCTTCTTTGAATGACACAATAACCACAGAGGTTACACCGGTATGTCTAAGTCTAGGAGCCAAAAGACTTGTGGGATTCTTTCTCTAAGAGGGAGGCTAGAGAGAATTCTAGGTCTTGTCTTGATAGTCTAAGAGCAAGAGCAAGAGTGTCAAGTGTCATGCCCAATTAGGTCTAGTGTTCTATTTATAGAAGAGAGGCCATGAATAAAATATTCAATTAAATCAATATTTTCCAAAATTGATTCAATCTTATTCCTTAATTAATCAATCATGATCAATCAATTCCATAATTGATTAATCTTTTCCACAAATGACTAATTACTTCCATTAGTGATTAGATCATTTCCATAAATGATTAATCACTTCCTTAAGTGATTAATTATTTCCATAATTGATTAATTCCCGGTTAACGAATTCTTTAATTAATTAACCACCAATTAAATATCACATATTTAATTTCCGGCCTAGAATTAATTAATTTGCCCAAACACATTTTAGGCCTTAAATTAATTAATTCATTATTTGAACTCTTTCAAACTTCCATAAATTTATATTTGAACTTCTTCAAATATTAATTTCTCTCATAATAATATATCAATATATATTATATTTTTTTCCCTTAGTAAATTGAACATTTTCAATTTATTACTTAGTTGCCTCAAATTACTTTATGAGCTACCAGTGGGACCTAATGGACCTGCAGATCAGAAGCTCCAACGATGTGAGATTAATTGGTCAAACTCATTAACCACATTAATCAATATTCGTTAACTATGTGTTCATTCCACTATAGACTCACAGTTGCACCTTTCTCACTGCAGACATATTTTCTGTGTCCACGAATATAGACCAATATCAACTAGTTAGTCCTTTACGAGTGTCCGTAACACCAGCTGGGTCAAATTATCGTTTTACCCCTGGGTTACCTCTATTTCCTTAAGTACCAATTCTCCTCTAATGAACAACCTGTTTGTGGTCCAACCATCAAATAGAAAACCCTATCGTGCCATTGAGAGGGTAGAGCCCTTTGTTCAAGACTCGGAGTAACCACTTAAGGGAACACTCATCTGCTTCCCTAAAGTCGGGAAGGAGTGAATTTCATCTTGTACGATTATGTTCCCAGCTCCCCATTCGGTCTTGCCCCCAAAGTGGTAGGCTTATTGAGTTGACGTATTGCCCACTCTCACCCATACAAATCAAAGGACAATCTCTCATGAGCAGGAGTCCATAATCAACTCAGGATTAAGACTAAGTTGTCTAGGTCGTCCTAGTGAAATAGAAAACCAACTAGTTAACAGTGTTATAACCAGTGGTTACTATTTCGCGGTCCGGTCTTATGCAAACTCATTGCATAGGATACCCCCACTCGCATGTCTCCTACACGAACGCGTTGGATCGCAGCGTTTGTATCAAATACAAAGTGGGTCGTATCCATAGTGTCACCAGGATAAGGCACCCAGTCTTATCCCTATACTATAGACCCTTTAGGTTGTTTCTTGAACAATGATCCCATATGTCACTACATATAGTTCAAGACTCATATTACAACCTTGGATGTCTAGTTTATTGGATTAAGGTTATTATTAGGCAAAGACAAATATAAAATAACTAATAACAATTAATGGAAAAATATATCAATATTATTTCATTAATATCCGGTCAATAGTTACATCACTATCTACGAGTTTTAGGGCATAAAACCCAACAAAGGAACCTGATTGAGGAAAAGCGTATGATGGCCAAAGTTGTCGAGGCCAAGGGCAAGGCTGCCGAGGCCGAGGCCAAGAAGGACAATCCTCCTTTGAAGACCGAGCTTCTGAACACACTAAAGGAGTTAGGAAATCTCCAAGGGGATTTGTAGAAATCAGAAGATTCTGGAGAACAAGACTTGGAAGATCTGATCGACCAGGTTGATCCACCCTTCACTAATGATGTCATGAAAGCCGAGGTTCCCTAGAAGTTCAAGGTACCCACATTCAAGTCGTATGATAGTAATAAGGACCCAGTGCAGCACCTAGATGCCTACAAGACGTGGATGGACTTCCAAGGCATTTCAGATGCAATCAAGTGTCGCGCTTTCTTTTTCACGTTAACAGGGTCAACAAAGTAATGGTTTCAGAGGTTGCAAAGGAGGTCCATCAACTCTTTCAAAGAACTAGCCCGAGCATTCATCTCATAATTCATGGGAGCCAAAGAATAACACAAGCCACACATTAATCTCCTAACTGTCAAACAACAACCAGGTGAGAGTTTGCGTGACTACATAACACGTTTTAATGAAGAGACACTTTAGGTTGAAGGATACATCGATGGAGCAGCCTTGGTAGCCATAATTGTCGGATTAGAAGACGAGAGATTGCTCAACTCGATAGGTTAAAATCAATTTGTCTCTAGAGCCCAAAAGTACATGAGTGTAGAAGAGTTGCTCAAATCGAAGAAATTAGAGCGATAACACAAAAGACATTCTTCGTTTGATCAAGACAGGAATTAAGAGACAACGAACATACGAGGGTGGCCAAGGTCGAGCCGACCAAACCGATGTGGCTCTAGTTTAGGCATTTTATCCCTAATCTTATTGCACTTTGCATATAAGCCTAGAATTGGACACTTGATCAATTTATAATTTAGGCTTTTCCTAGTTATAAAATGGGCTACCTAACTATCCTAATCGTAATGCAATTGTAGCTAGTTAATTCGGCCGGGTTAATTAGTAAACAATTAGATTAGCTTCGATGCATCGGTCGGGTTAATAAAATAGGGATATTATTGTTGGATCGGTATGTCAACCCTAGAGGGGGGTGAATACGGTTTAATTAAACTTTTTCTTAAACTAACCCAATTAAACTAATTAATACACTTTTTATAAACAATAAGAAAAATTCAATTTATGCAACAAACAAGATGACACAAAGTGTGATAATTTAATTCTATCAAGTTTCACAAACAAATAAAAACAAACTAAAACATGCAATAAATTACTTAAATTAATTGCAAAAATAAAAAAGAAAGAGTTAGAGAGGAAGACACCGTAATTTTTATAGTGATTCGGTAGAACTCGACCTACTCCACTCCCCTAGCGCCTCTTGGGAATTTGAATAAAATCTTTCCGACTCTTTCCACGGATTAGAGCCCAACCGTTACACCACCGCTCTTTTTACGAGTTCAAGAGCAAACCCGATCCTTTCCACGGGTTAGGATCAAACCGTTACAAATGTTGGAATTTTTTAAGAACACAATACAACTCTTAATAGAGTGGCTTTACAAGTTTGAGCACTCAACAAATTGATCCTCACAATACAATAAAACTCTCTCCAGAATAAAATGAAAAGAAAAAAAAAATTGGAGTTTGGAGAGAGCAACAATGGAAACTTTTTGATTTGGGAGGATTGTAAAAAATGTAAAATTGTTAGTGAAAATTTGGGGAGAAAGATGAGTTTAAAAGGAGAGGGAAAAATACACTTTTGGTCCTTGAGGTTTGGGTTAAGTGACACTTTGGTCCCTGAGTTTTCAAACTCAACAAAAATATCCCCGAGGTTTGAGATAAGGAGCACTTTGGTCCATGCCGTCAATTTTTCTGTTAACTTTTAACGGTTGCTGACGTGACACTATTATTCTAATATAAAAATTATTTATTTTATATTTTTTTAAATAAAAAATATTTAAAAAATATAAAATATTAATATTTTATTATTTTTTTATTCTTTCCCTCCTCTCTCATCATCTTCTTCTTCTTTTCCATCTTCTCCACCTTCTCCTTCCTCCTTCTTCTTCTTCCTATGTCCGGCGACCGACGACCATCGCTCGCCGCCGCCGCCGACCGCCGGCTACTCTTTTTCCTTTTCTCTTCTTTCCTCTTTTTCTCTTCTTTCTTCTTCTCTACATTTTCTTCACTGATTTTTTTTAAAAAAATAAAAAAAGAAAGATTTTTTTTTTTATTTTTAAAAAAAAAATCAGTGAAGAAAATGTAGAGAAGAAGAAAGAAGAGAAAAAGAGGAAGAAAAAAACAGTCGCCGGCGCCCGGCGCCCCCCGGTCGCCGCCGCCGGTCGCCGGACATAGGAAGAAGAAAGAGGAGGAAGGATAAGGTGGGAAGATGGAAAAGAAGAAGAAGATGATGAGAGAGAAAGGGAGAAATAATAAAAAAATATATTAAAATATTAATATTTTATATTTTTTAAATAGTTTTTATTTTAAAAAATAAAATAAATAATTTTTTATATTAAAATAATAGTGTCACGTCAGCACCCGTTAAAAGTTAACAGAAAAATTGACGACAGGGACCAAAGTGCTTCTTATCTCAAACCTCGGGGATATTTTTGTTGAGTTTGAAAACTCAGGGACCAAAGTGTCACTTAACCCAAACCTCAGGGACCAAAAAACAAATATATATATATATATATATATATATATATATATATATATATATATATATATATATGTAATGTGAGAAAACGGTAAAAGAAATTTATTTTTTTTTAAATTTGTACACCCAACGCAGCAGCAATTAATGCTTCTGATTTTTTTTTTTAACTTTTCAAATAGCCGTTAGTCACATTTAAAAAAGGGAAAAATACACTTTTGCTCCCTGAGGTTTGGGTTAAGTTACACTTTGGTCCCCGAGTTTTCAAACTCAACAATTTTACCCCTGAGGTTTGAATTTCGTTACACTTTTGGTCCCTCCGTCAAGTTTTCTGTTAAACTCTCACGGAATGTTGACGTGGCATTATTTTTTTTATATTAAAAAAAACTATTTTCTGATTTTTAAAAATAAAATAATATATTAAATACTTTTCTATTGATTTTCTTTTTCTTTTTTAATTCTTTTTTAATATTTATTTTCTTTGTCCTTTTCTCCATCTAATCTCATCTCCATCTTCACGATTTGTTTCCATCTTCTCCCCAGTCTCTTCTGGCGAGTCCAGACTGTGCCGACGTCTCTTCCGGCGAGTCCAGACCGTGCCGACGTCTCCTCCGGCGAACCCAGACGGTATCGGCGTCTCTTTCGGCGAGCCCAAATCGTGGTTGTTCTTAGCCCATTCCTTTTTCTGGTATTCTTCCCCTCCGACGAACAGCTCCAGCCACGGCTACGCAAGACCCACGACCCTCCGGCCGCCCAGATCCATTTCCTGGCTTCTTCCCGTCCGATGAGTAGCTCCGACCACAGATTCTCTTCCAGTCTTCATTCATTTCTCTCTCTTCCTCTCAGATTCTCTCTCTCTCAGCTTTCTCTCTCTTAGATTCCCGTCCGTCTCACTCTCCTTCTCGAATTCCCTCTCCCTCGGATTTCCGTGATTCCAGATCTGAGAAACCCACAGTCAGTCGATGCGTTGAACTACCCACGAACTAAAAGGTGTCGAACGAGCCCAAATCTGAGAACTACCCGTGAACATAAACTCGAACCAGCCACTGCGGGTCTGAAATGAAGGGGAACGAAGGTATTTCAAGCTACCATGGGTTTTGTTTCGAGCTGGGGATCGAAGAAAAGGAAGGGAAATTAACAAAAAAAAATCGTCGCGGGCGGCGCCGGTTGCCGACCGCCGGCGACCTCCTGAAGAAGACGACCTACAGAAGCTGAAAAAGAATAAGAAAAAGAAGAAAAGAATGAGAGAGGGAGAAATAATTAAAAATAAAATAAAATAATAATATATTTTATTATTTTAATATATTTTTATTTTAAAAAATTAAAAAATAATTTTTTTATTAAAATAATAGTGCCACATCAGCAACCGTTAGTATTTAACAGAAAAATAGACGGCAGAGACCAAAGTGCTCCTTATCTCAAACCTCAGGGGTATTTTTGTTGAGTTTGAAAACTCAGGAACCAAAGTGTAACTTAACCCAAACCTCAGGGACCAAAAGTGTATTTTTCCCTTAAAAAAAAACAAACTTGTATATATATATATATATATATATTTAAATAACAAAAAATGTCCATGTGTTGCTCTTCCATTCCTCCACGTGTCGCCGTCTGAATGGTCTATGATGCTGACTCAGCCGCCACATCACCTTCACCGGTATTTTTCGTTAAAACTTGTTTGGGCTATAACTTCTTCGTTTTAACTCCGATTTTAGTGATTCAAGAGGCGTAGGAATCGTTGTTCCGAGCTCTACGCTATGGGCACATTAAAAAATAAAATTGATTGTAATTATAAATTGTTTTTGTTATCATCAAAACATTGATTAATTAAAATTAATTAATTTGAGATTAAGGGCCAAAAAGCCAACAATAATGGCTCTCTGGCTTTTCCAGGAGCACGTTAGGCTTAAAACGTAAATTTCATCATTAGATAATCTGTGATTAACATCCATCCAAACGAACACCGAATGTACCGATTGCATGAATCCGAGGTTCGATCAACCACTCCCTTTTATTTTTCCGCCACTTAATTTCTGCACTTTATTTTTGTCATTTAAATTCTTGCTATTTAATTTTTGTCGCCTTTACCATTCACATCTCAATCTCCCCTTTTTGTTTGGTCGTCTCAATAAATCTAAGTTATGCAAATTATAATCGTGCTCCCTGTGTTCGACTCCGACCACTACTGCTGTAAAGTAGTTTAGTGTTCGGTGATTATAAATTTATTTGGCACAGACGTTGGAGAATTCGACACCCTCCGAAATCGTCTCGTCAGTCTCCAATTGGTTTGATCTCTAATCGGCCTCCAAAAGATAGAATGAATTGACTTTATACGGCTACTTTTATTTATAAGGTGAAGCTTAACCTAATTATGTCAAATGTGACACGTGGAACACTTCCCAAGTCTGATAAATAAGCTGAGATCTATGCTGAAAAATGCCACCTCATTTAATGAATCACGTGCAGCTCACGTGGCCAATTTTGCTGATATTTTGCTGGATCAACAGACTTTGCTCTCTTAAACTGGTCAATATTTACATTTTCCTACAAAAAAACTCCAAAGCATCAATTCTAATTATTAGGCCAAAACACAATAAATCCATCTAATAACACACTCAAATGACACAATTAACATATAAATCATCATATAATAGGGCATAAGTAACGCCCATTTGGAAAGTTATCAGTGGCACGTGAAGGTCAGACGAGTTCTCCCTGTCTGAATTTTGGCATCAACACGAAACATAAAAAGCGGTTAAGATTCTTCAACAATCATTTTTTAACACCCTCAAAATCAACCCTAAACATAGCCAAAGTCTATATGATTTTGGAATTCTTATTTTATACTTCGATGAATTTTTAAGGAAAATAAATTTGTTTAAATTTATATTTTATTATATTACTATTGAAGGAGAAATTTTTGCAAATTACAAATCGCCACATCATTATTTAAAATTAATGACAAAATTACATATTATTTGTTGGGTTTTATGCCCTAAAACTCGTAGATAGTAAATGAAACAAATTAATCGATCTCAATAAAGCGTTATTTGGGTGATTCAGTAATTGGGTTATTGAATAATCGAGTTTGCATTAATAAACCCTAAATCCAATAAACTAAGATCCAAGGTTGTTTAAATGAAACTTGGACTAGTATGTAGGGACATACGGAGATCAGTGTCCAAGTAACAACCTAAATGGTCTATAGTATAGGGATAAGGCTGGGTACCTTATCCTGGTGACACTATGTGAGCATAGTAACCACTATGTGACCTTGTATCTGATACAGATGCAATGATCCAAAGCATCCATGTAGGAGACATGCGGGTGGGGGTATCCTATGCAATGAGTTTGCATAAGACCGGACCATGAAATAGTAACCACTAGATGTAACGCCGTTAACTAGTCTAGGTTTCTATTTCAATAGAATGACCTAGGTAACTCAATCTCAATCCTGAGTCTGTTATGAACTCCTTTTCAGGAGGGATTGTCCTTAGATTTGTATGGGTGAGAGTGGCCTGCTCGCCGACTCAATATTCCTACCATTTCAGGGGCAAGACCGAATGGGGGCTGGGAACATAACAGTACAAGATGGAATTCACTCCTTCCTCTATTGGGGTAAGTAGATGTGTGTTCCCTTAAGGGCTGATTCCGGGGCTTGAACAAAAGCACGCTGTCCTCTCCTGGCCCGAGAGAAATTTCTGTTTAGTGGTTGGACCCTAAACAGGTTGTTCATTAGAGAGATCAGTGGTACTTAAGGATCCAGAGGTAACCCAGGGGTAAAACGGTAATTTGACCCAGCTGGTGTTACGAATACACGTGAATGATTGACTTACTGCTATTGGTCAATATCCGTGGACACAGAAATATTCTACAGTGAGAAGAGTGCAGCTGTGGGTCTTTAGTGGAGTGACCCACAGTTAACGAATGTTGATTGACTCGATTAATGAGTTTAGCTGATCAATCTCGTATCGTTGGAGCTTCTGATCTGTAGGTCCATTAGGTCCACCTGCTAGCTCATAACGGGTTCTGAGATAATTTAGTCTTGGTATTAAAGGGAATTAATATAATGTATGGAGATACATTATAGTATAAAGTTTAATTAAAGAATTAAACTTTATAATTAATTTTGGATATGATTCGAAATTAATTATTGAGAGAATAATGAATTTAATTAAATATGTGATATTTGATTAATTCATGAATTAATTAATTGGGGAATTAATTAATTTAATTTAGTTTGGTTAAATGTGATTTAATCAAATTAATACTATGGTTTATATTAATGTACATCTTGATGCACATTAAAACTATAGGTTAAATGAGAAATATAAAATTGAATATGATTCAATTGTAATATATTAATTAAATATTTGATATTTAATTAATATGGGATCAATTAATTTAAATTAATTGTGTGGCCTAATTAATTCAATTGAATATGATTTAATTGAATTAAATACTATATGTTATAATTGATTTAATTAAAATCGGTTTAATTAAATTAATTATAATTAGATAATTAATTATTGTTATTTAATAATTATAATTAATTATTTAAATTATTAATTATTATTTGATAATAATTAAACGGTCTAGATCTAATTGATTTAGATCAAAGGCCAGGATTTGTTAGGGAAGTTAATGATAACTTCCTAACCTAATCCTACGTAGTGGCCAGAGGAAGTTTTTTCCCCATCGATTTCATTATCTCATTTTTGACAAAAACTAAACAGAGAAGAATTCTCTGATCTCTCTCTAAAATTTAGAAAATTACAGCAACGCTTTTGCTGTGGTTTTTTCCCTTCAAGACCAAGAGAACGATCCCACAATCGTTATCTCAAGGAATATCCTAGAGCATAGTGGGTGCTCTTGCATGGTGGTGTCCCATTGGAAGATCAAGAACGTTTGTGGAGCATCGTGCTGTTTTTTATGTGTCTTCCATGTAAGTTTTTTCTAAGATCTAAAATAGTTTTAGATTTAATCTTTTCGGCATGCTTAACATAGATCTAAATAGAAATTGTTTCTGTTTTAATTTTGCCCAACGTATCGGTATTCTAATTAGAAATTAAATCACAAACGGTGAAAACCGCTTCCGCTAGAGGATTCAATTCCTTCATTATTAACTTTGAAACCAATTATAAATTTATATGTGTGTCCCAAATTAAATTTGAAGACAAAAAATTACAAATTCCAAAATGCCACATGTCTTCATTATGACCATTTTATCAAAATAAGTAGATCAAATTAGGTAATAATGTAAGATCAAATAATCCCAAGAACAATTTGGCCCAAAGCTCAAATCAAAAGGGTTAGACCCAAAAGTCATCAAGCCTAAGCCCACATTAAGCATATGCGCCAGACTCCATAAGTAGAGCATTCATCCTTCATTTGAGAGGGGGAGAAAAAGTCAGACATTCAGGAAGAAGGAATAAAATCTAAGAAGACTTTGAAAACTACTTGAGGATGAAATAACTTAAATCTTTTAGGTTGAAAAGGTAGAAGAATGAAGAAGCTCCAAGAAATTCTTCTGAAAACTTGAAAACTTCAAAGACTTAAAAGATGAAATAACTCAAATTTTCTAGGTAGGAAGATTTGAAGCTTCAAGAGGACTCTTGGCACTGTTGTCGGGGATTGGCAATTATTTAGTTTCATTTAATATTGTGGGGAATTTGCTTGGTCTTACTTTAGAGTATAATTTTATTGTGTTTTTCTTATTTTTCATTTTCTCTTTATTTTAGTTGTTTTTGTTTTATTTTTGTTTTTGGTTTTGGTTTCTTTTAGGTTGTGATTTTGTATGTGAAAAGATAAGGACGCTCTGTTAGTTCCTTTTGATTTTGAAATTGAAAATACTTGCAAAAAGAATAGGAAGGAAAAAAAGAGAAAGACTTGCAGCAATGACCAATCCAAATCCACAGGAGGAGCAGAAACCTAAACGGGACTATTTCCAGCCTACTTTTCTTGAACAACAATCTAGAATAGTCTATTCGCCAATTACTGCAAATGATTTCAAACTGAAAACTGGTCTCATCCAGATGGCTAGAGATAGTGCATTCAGAGGATTCCCCTCTGAGGATCCTAACTCTCACTTAAAATCTTTTCTTGGATACTTGTGGAATTGTGAAGTTAAATGGTGTTACTGAAGATGACATACGCTTATGATTGTTTCCTTTTTCTTTGCAGGATAAAGTGAAAGATTAGCTTCAATCAATTCCACCTGTGAGTATTACTACTTGGAACGCATTGGTTCAAGCTTTCCTTGCCAAATATTTCCCACCTGCTAAGACAACTAAGTTGAGGATTGAGATTGAGACTTTTAAGCAAAATGATGATGAACAGTTGTTTGAAGCTTGGGAGCGCTACAAAGAATTATTAAGGAAGTGCCCACAACATGGCTATCTTGACTGGTTACAAATTCAATTATTTTATAATGGTTTGAATGGTACTACTAAAACTATTTTGGATGCAGCAGCTGAAGGCACTTTACTTTCCAAAAAACCGTGGAGAATGCTCATACCTTGTTGGAGGACATGGCCACGAAAAGTTGTTAGTGACTATCTGAACGTTCATCTTCTAAAACTGTAGTTGGGATTTATGAGATAGATAATGTCACTGCTATAAAAGCTCAAATGCACTCTTTGGCTAGTACTTTTATGAAATTTTCTGCAACAGGGAATTCACAATCCATCGAGTCAGTTGCAGCTGCTAAAACATCTCAGTTTTTCGAGGATTCAAAAGTAGAGCAAGCACAATATGTTAACAACAGAACTTCAGGCTTTAGAGGTAACCGAAATTCTTTACCTACTCATTATCATCTAGGGCTTAGAAATCATGAAAAATTTTCCTACTCTAATAATAAGAATGATTTGCAACCACATCCTAGTTTTATGTCTACACCTGCACCACAAGAAAATAAATCTTCCTTAGAAGAATTAGTTGGTCAATTTATTAATAGTCATGGGACTGCCATTAAAAACATGGAAGTTCAAATTAGTCAAATTGCATCTTCCTTGAATGTCATGCAAAAAGATAAGTTCCCTAGTGACACTAAGGTAAATCCACGAGAGCACTATAAAGCTATTACTTTGAGGAGTGGAAAGCAACTTGAGATTCTAGAAAAGCAGCCTGTTGAGGATCCTATCATCAGTGAGGAAAAAGAGTTTGAAGCAGAGACCGAAAAGGGAGCAGCATCGACTTCTAAGACTGAAAAGTCTACTAGTTCTATTCTTCCCACTCTTCCTACTTCTATTTCTTATCCTCAACATTTTCAAAAGAAAAAGATTGATGCTCAGTTTGCTAAATTATTGGATATTTTTAAGAAACTCCATATTAACATTCCTTTTGCAGATGCTTTAGAACATATGCCTAACTATGTTAAGTTCATGAAGGAAATAATGATAAAAAAAGGAAGTTAGAGGCTTATGAAACCGTGAATCTCACTGAGGAGTGTAGTGGTATATTAACACTCAGCGTCTCAACGCTACCCTCTCGGATTGAGAGGTTGAATCATTTCATTTCTCTCTCATTTCTTCACTTGATTTAATTCATTTTGCTCACAAATCACCGATATTCATAAAAAACATCAATTTCCATCCAAAAGCTTGATTCCTACAAAATTAAACCAAATGTACATAAAATTGGCCAAATAATCCTCAAGACTAACACTAAAATATTATAAAATATAGCTCAATAATTGAGCTATCAGTTGGTATGTGCTAATTATATTCATCTGACCGTTGAGGCTTCGTCCATTACACTTTTGTCTGTCACATTCTTTATCGGATCACTCAAAACGATATTTGGACTCCGACGATTTCAAACTGTCTCTAATTGACTACTCATGGCAAACCCTTCGAGGGGTCGTTTTGTCCATGTCGTGGTCGATCCCACTCGAGATTAGATCCTTTCGGTTTAGGATCGATTCACTTGGGTCGGGTCGATCTCGTGTGGGGTCAGCTGATAGTGTACATTGTGATCTATTTATACCATTGATTTATTGTTAGTCTTGAGGCTTATTTAACTATTTTTCACACACAATTATTTATATTTTTTAAGAATCAGGCATTTGGAGTGAAATCGAGACCTTGAAGAAGTTATTGAAAAAATAGGGCTAATTGAAAGTAAATTGAGGTAGCATATAAAAGAAAAGAAGAATTAAAGTTTGAAAGTGTTACCTTTAATTTACCTTTAATTTCCTCCTAATTTTAGTCCTCTTTAATTCCAATTTTTAACCTAATTTCAATCCTTTTCAAATCCCAATTTCAACTCAATTTTTCTCCTAAATTTAATCCTTTTGATTCAATTCCTTCTGCTCTAACATACACTCAAATTGATCCAATTTCCAAAATAAGCCTTCAAACTTTTGCTCTTCTTCTCTAAAATTATCTCATATTCTTAAAACGACTTATTGCAATTTTGGGAGGAATTTTTGAGTGAGAATTGTGAGTTGCGATACTTGTGTACTTTGCCTTCAAGAGGTATATTTTGTTGTGAGATTGCTTCCTTCTTTTATTGGGAATTGTAATAAGGTATGAGTGCACCTTGGGAATGTAGTAAGTCGTTTAATCTTGAACCTGAAAAAGGATTTGTAGTGGTTTGATCCTAAACCTGATTAAAAAGTGTTGGGTTGCCCCAAAACTCATAGATAGTAAATGTAACATTTGACCGAATCATTAATAAAATGTTATTGATGTATTTTTCAATAAAGTGTTATTTTTTATATTATGCTTGTCTTTCCTAAATAACTCTAATCCAATAAACTAACTTTGTATGAGTCTTGAACTGTGTGTAGGGACGTACGGGGATCACTGTTCAAGATACAACCTAAAGGGTCTATAGTATAGAGATAAGGTCGGGTACCTTATCTTGGTGACACTATGGATACGACCTGTTTTTTATTTGATACAAACGAAATGATCCAACGCGTTCGTGTAGGGACATACGAGTGGGGGTATCATATGCAATGAGTTTGCATAAGACCAGGCCGTGAAATAGTAATTGTTAGATGTAACACCATTGACTAGTTAGGTTTCTATTTCACTAGGATGACCTAGGCAACTTAGTCTGAATCCTGAGTGGGTTATGGATTCCTGTTCATGAGGGATTTGTAGGGATAGAGGTCCCAGCGCAGCAGAAGCGGTTCAGGAACAATTCACAGTTAATTTAGAATCATGAAATACCAATACACTAGCAACATACATACATTCATAATCTATTGTATATCTAGATTAAGCATGTTGAAAAACTAAAGAATCTAATTCTAATTTACATAGAGTAACAAGTTACTTACTCTCGTTGATGACTCAGATTAATTTCACCAACTTCTTGAGAAAAAGTCATGAACAACTTGAAACACTACCACAAGGAAACACTGGTATTCTGGGGAATTTGAGGCCAAGGGAGTGGGAACCTTCTTCTTGATTTTAGGGAGAATTGAGTGAAGGGAGTGTGTATCAACTGGGAGGCATTCTATGGTTTATATAGAATGTCATATCCCTTTTCCTATTCATAATAGTTTAGGGATATATTTAATTAATTAATAATAATTAATTACTTTTCCCAGTTGTAATAGGATAGAGATTTATTTATTTAATTATTAATTAATTAATTAATTAATTAAATCAATAATTAAATCAAATTTAATTATTTCATTTAAATCATATTTAAATGAACATCTCCCACATAACCTTTTAACATGAATCCAATTCATATTAAAATTAATATTTGAAATCTTTCAAATATTTAATTAATTTTGAATCATATTCAAAATTAATTAAATGTATTACCATACATTATATTATTTCCTTTATTAAATTTGAACACTTTAATTTACAATCAAGACTTAATTTCCTCAATTACCCTTTACGAGCTACCAGTGGGACGTAATGGACCTACAGATTAGAAGCTTCAATGATATGAGATTAATTGGCTAAACTCATTAACCAAATTAATTGGCTAAACTCATTAACCAAATTAATCAATATTCGTTAACTGTGGGTACACTCCACCATAGACCCACAATTGCACTCTTCTCACTGCATAATATTTATGTGTCCATAGATATATACCAATAATAGTAAGTTAGTTCTTCACGAGTGTTCGTAACACCAGTTAGGTCAAATTATCGTCTTTCCCCTAGGTTACTAATAGCGAGCATAAGAAGCTATTTTTCCTTATCCATTTTAGTTAGTCTTTGAGAATAAATTGGTCAAAATTATACATTTTAATGTTCTATTTGTAGGAGTGAATTATTGGAGCTAAATTCAGAAAATAGAGTTAATCGGGTGTTCGGAACACAAAAAGAGGCCAAAGAAATGGACATGAATCGAAGTTGGAAGCTTAAAAATGAGACAAGTCTGAGAGCTAGGCTAAGGGAAATTATATAATGTATGGAGATACATTATAATATAAAATTTATATTTTTATTAAACATTAGGGAAAAATACACTTTTGCTCCCTGAGGTTTGGATTAGGTTTCATTTTGGTCCCTGAGTTTTCAAACTCAATAATTTAGTCCCTGAGGTTTGCATTTCGTTACATTGTTAGTCCCTCCATCCATTTTTCAGTTAAATCTTAACGGTTTGCTGACGTGGCACCATTGGTTTTATTAAAAAAATCATTTTTTTATTTTTAGAAATAAAATAATTAAAATATATATATTTTTATTTTTATTGTATTTTCCTCTTCTACTTCAAGAAGACCAGTCAACCCTTCTTCTTCTTCAAGAAGTCCAGTCGTCGGCCGGCCGGTGTCGGCCGACAGCAGGTCGCCGCCGTACTGTATTTTTTTTAATATATCTTTTTCTTCCTTTCTTCTTCCTCTTCCTTGCTTCTTCTCATTTTCCTTATTTTCTTTTTTTTTCCTCCCCATTTCAGACCTGTCCTCTCTCCGCCATAGTGCCTCCGCCGTCACTTCGTCCTCACGTCGCCGCCTCCTGCACTATCTCTCTCTCGGCTGGATGAACGGCTCCTTCGATTTCATCCGCTCGTTCGTTTCAGATCTGGAAGGAAACCCACAACCACTGGTTCGTTTCGTCCAGCCATCCTACCTCTCGATTTTTTTTCTCTGTTGCTCGTGCGCCGTTATCCTCTCGGTTATTCATGACCTCACCGTTGGAATCGAAGGGGCCTTCGATTATGAAAGAGAGAGATAGTGCAGGAGGCGGTGGTACGAGGACGAAGTGGCGACAGAGGCACGACGGCGGAGCGAGGGTGACGACTGCACGAGGTCAGATATGAAATGGGGAGAAAAGAAAGAAAACAAGGAAAATGAGAAGAAGAAAGGAAGAAAAAGATAAATAAAAAAAATACAGTGCGGTGACGACTGGCTGCCAGCCGGAACTGGCGACCAGTGGCCGACCAGCTGACGACTGGACTTCTTGGAGAAGAAGAAGAGTTGGCTGGTCTTCTTGAAGAAGAAGAGGAAAAATACAATAAAAATAAAATATATTTATTTTAATTATTTTATTTCTAAAAATTAAAAAAATAATTTTTTTAATAAAACAAATGGTGCCACGTCAGCGAACCGTTAAGATTTAACGGAAAAATGGATGGAGGGACTAATAATGTAACAAAATGCAAACCTCAGGGACTAAATTGTTGAGTTTGAAAACTTAGGGGTCAAAATGAAACCTAATCTAAACCTCAGGGACCAAAAGTGAATTTTCCCTAAACTTTATAATATAAATTTATTTTGAATATTAATTCAAAATTAATTTATGGGATAATTAAATATTTGAAGGAGTTCAAATACTAAATTTAGTATGAATTCGATTCATATTAAAACTATAGGTTAAAATTTATGCACATTAGATGCACATTAAAACTATAGGTTATATGAGAGAAATATAATTAAATATGATTCGATCTTGGGATTAAATTAAATATATAATGTTTAATTTGATGATTAATTAATTGGAGAATCAATTAATTATTTAATTTAATTTAATTTAATTTAATTTTTTTAATTAAATAAATTTAATTAGAACTATTGGTTATGTGGAAATATTCATATAAATATGATTTAAATGAAATGGTTAATTAAATATTGATTTAATTAATTAATTAATTAATATTTTTTTAATTAGTTTAATAAAACTAATTTAATTTATTTAAATTAAAATTATTATCCGATCAGTTAAAGTAAATGATGGACACGTGTTGGCTTCATGTGATTTTCCCCTCCATAATTGATGCCTGCACAATTGGAGGGAGTTATTCGGTCTTCCTCCCTATTTTGGTGTGTGGGTGGTAGTTCTTAGATGTGAGATGTTTTTGTGATCTCCCTACAAGTTCTCTCTAGCATAGAAAAAAAATTCTTCCAAAGAAAACTCTCCCAAGAATTCCCTTCTCTCAAAAGGAAAAGAAGAGAAAGACTCTCACTAGTCTTTTGCCTTCAATCCCAAGAGAATACCAGTGCAGCCTCATTGGTGGTGTCTTGGGTGTAGCTTTGGTTTTACAGAGAAGAAGAAGTTAAAGATACTCCTCCCCAAGATGAATTCGTGAATCAATCTAGAGTCGACTACGTAGGTTTGTACCTAGATCTCTTCTTCTTTGTATTTTTATATTATTTAATTAGATTAGATCCAAGATTTTATTATGAAATTTAAGCATGTTTAGGCCTAAAGTTACATTAGATTGATTTATTTATGTATCCTGTAATTTTGCCAACGTAATATATTTTAATCCTAATTTAAAACTGAGTTAATGTCTGATTTAATTTCACTGTGCAAGGGCTTTAATAATCCCTGCAATATCTTAGTGGTTTGATCTTGAACCTGTTTAAAAAGATCGATATAAGTTGGGTCCTAAACCTCTAAAAGGATTGGTAGAGGTTTACTCTTGAACCTGGAAAAAGAGTGTTTGATTGGTTTGGTTCTCACCCATAAGAAAGCCATTGCAGTAAAATATCTAAGGAGTCTTGAGGAGTGGAGTAGGGATTTTTGGAGCACTACAGAGCCATTGCAATAAAATACCCAAGAAGGAACCCAATAATGTGTGACCTGGGTTTGGATGGGTTTGGATGTGGCGAACCAGTAGACCTAACTGATAAAACCGTCGGTTAATTGGTTCAGTTCATATCAAGTGGCGACTCGGTTCGATTTCCTCAGTTTCTTTAATTTCCTTGGCAGTTTGGCTTTAGTTTAGTGCTCAAACCGAACTGATTACACCCATATACTTTTAAGGGATTAAGAGACTTACGTTAGAAGGCCAAAATACAACACGAATAAAATCTCCTTCTCTCTCATGAACAGATGGTTCACGAACAATCACAAACACAATATCCAATTGAACACCAACTACCAAATTAATCCCACTATCCTCTAAGATTAAGATCGAGTTTGTGGGAACCGTTTCTTGAATGCACAAGGAAGATGATTACAAAGGAATGATTTTGTAAAATGATTTGAGAGAATTTTAGAGAAAGAGAGGTGTTCTGGGGAGTTTCACAATGAGCAAAAAAAAAAAAAAAAGTAAATAAATAAAAATAAAAATAAAAATAAAAAAAAAATAAAAATAAAAAAACTTGGAACATTTTCTCTAATGCTTGCCTATGGTTATATGAAGAAGAGAGGATGAGAATTACAGATGTATACCTTAAAAAGCTAGAGTTTTTAAGACCTTCATTTCATAATCATTTGATTTTGGTTTTTTTGGTTTGTGAAAATTAAACTTATAAATACTACTTCCACCTATAAATTTCTATGTTTTGTTATCTATATTTTCTTCTCATTATTTTCAAAAATCCAGTCAAATTTTGAAAACTAAAAAAAATAGTTTTCAAACACTTGTTTTTTGTTTTTGAAATTTGGCTGAGAATTCAAATACATTTTTATCGAAGATGAAAATTATTGTAAAGAAATTGAAAGAAACCAGCATGATTAAAAAATTGAAAATTATTATCAATCGAGACCTAAACTTTTAATTTTGTGTATGATAAGTCTTTAATGATTAAAAAAAAAAAAACCTCTTGTATTCTATGTAGTTTAACATTTATATATAATACACAGACTTTGGTAATATTATATTTAATAATTATGTAACCTGCTTTTTCTTTGGAGGGTTTAGTTGTTTTTGGTGGGTGAGTTTAGGATTTTTTTTATTGAGTTTAAGGGTGTGTTTGGTTTAACTTTTTAAGTGTTTAATTTTGAAAATAAATAATTTTGAAAATATTTCTAGTGTTTGGCAACCACTAAAAATGACTTATTAGAAAATGAGACTTATTAGAAAATGAGATTGATAAATAAACCATTTTGAGAGAAACACTTGAAACCAACTTTTTCAAAAAAAAACTTTAAGTAAACAATAACTTATGTATAAAAATATTTGTGAGAAAATGCAACCAAACATATGAGTGTTTAAATTCTAAACAATTTTTATACAAAATGTTTTTTAAAAAATACATTCTTGAAAAATATTTAATTAAAATGTATTCCAAACGGACCCTAAATATGTTGGACTTAACGATGAAATTTTATAAGTCTTATTAGAAGCTTCTAGAAGTATAAAAGCTAAAGAAATAAAAAAAAAAAAAAAAAACTTTGATAAAGTTTATGAACTAAATAAAAATGACCAAACCTAAATTTTAGGTGTGTTTAGAATAACTTCCAAGTTTGAAGCACCTTTTTTAAAAATATTTTCAATAAAAATACTTTTTATATATCTTACATTTTATATATTTTTTTAAAAAGTGTTATAATTGCTATATTCAATAATTCAAGAGTGATTCTATTAATTATAAATATATTTTTTGTTACAGGTGATTCTGGACCACTCCAAAATTTAGGGACTAAGCAGGACAACGTGGCACCAACCTGATACCATGACCAGGAAGCGGACTTCAGAGGAGGGTGAGCCGAAGGGATTGGACCGACGACCTATTCCCATGCTCGACCTCGACCGAGCCGAGGCCGACCACTCGACCCACTCGTGTGGACCGAGTCTCCTCCCCTTTGATCGATCCCTGGTGTCCCTGGTCGCTTTGATTGTACCTAGTTCAACCCGAATTGTCTCCGAAAGCCTAGAAATCCTAGAACAGGAACATGTATATAAACTCTTCTTCGTCACTGAAGAAGGGGACCCTGAAACTCATTTTTTGAACTCTCCTCTTACTTTTGCTCTCTTGCTTCCTATCTTTCTCCTTGCTGAAATGTGGCAAGCACCATACCGGTGTGCAGGTTTTTCCGTCTTGCAGGCCACGTCTTCCCCATGAGTTCTGTCTGTCCAAATTTTGACATCAACATTTTTTTCACTTCATATTTTGAAGATTTTTCGGTTAATCACTTTAAAGTCCTTTTTTTGATAATTCATCTTTTAAGTGTTTCTTCAAAACTAGTTTTCAAATTACTCTAATTTCTTAAAGTGCTTTTCATTTATTAAGATTTTTGTAGAAAACAATTTGATCAAATAGATTCACTCAAAAGATATACTAAGACACACTTTGAATCATTAATTTCTTTTCAAAAGTACTTATAGAAAATTTTATTTATTTTAAAAAAATATTGGTTTAAAAAGCTACTCTAAACACACTATTAGTTTATTTTGTATTTTACGAACACTTGATAACTCCAACATTTTTTTACAACATATAGGGTGAGGGATTTGAACCTTTAACTTTTTGGTCCAAGTTCAAATTTTATGTTGGTTGAACTACGCTCCCGTTGGCTACGGGTCTTATTCCACCGTGTACTAAAATATTATTCTTGTGAATTTGATTGATCATTGTTAATTAGCTCGCATAAAAAACTAAAACTTCAAACAAAAATAATAGGAAGGTATTATTGCTTAATCTTATTCCAAAGAGATTGTTGAATCATGGATTCCCACAAAAAGCTCCACAATTAATGCAGGTTCATCATTCTTCAACTTCATCTTATTTCAGCAAAATTGGTTTGGCCTTTCAACCACCATGTTGACCAAGATATGAAGACTTGGGAACATAAGAATATAAAAAAAAAATAAAGTATTTATATATGTTTGATTAATAATCTTATCCAAATAGCCCAAAAATTTGGTTCTTTTGCTTAATTTACTTGATAAAATATGAAAGAGTTTGTAATGTCAACATTAGTTCCTTTCAAAATAGTACAACTTATTTTTTATGTACAATATGATGACCAAAGTCAACACAATTTAGTAGTGATTTATATGTTTTCTTAACGGTCAAATGTTTAAATCACCTAACTCTAATTGTTTTTAACTCACAAAAAAAAAAAAAAAAGAGAGAAAAGAAAAAAAAAACAATATATAATCGTTAAAAATGAGAACTAGTTTTAAAATCAATGAAAAATCTGATTTAGCCCCCTCTTTAAAATATATATGCATATTGGTAGTTTTTACAAAAATAATCATAACTATAAGATATTTTAGAAAATTTTCATTGATTATTAATAACAATAATATATCCTTTTAATCATTGTTGATTAGCCAAAGCAAGTCTAACCCAACGGTAATTGACATGTACTCTCGACCAAGAGGTCAGAGGTATAAATCTCCCACCTCCAAATCTTGATGTACTAAAAAAAATTATTATTGATTAAACAAATTCATTTTCAAACTGAGATCATAACTGATTTCCAAGTTAATTTGTAGAATATATAATTAAAAACATGGGGTGAGGATATGAATTACTTTTATAAAAATTATAATTAAAAATATAATATAGTATTTCAAAAAATATTTACAAATATAGTACTACTCATCACTTATTGATTTTAGTAAAAATAATGATCAATTTGTTTGATTATTATTTTATCATAGATGTTCATGATTTACCTATACTGTTAAATCTTAATCATAGAAATTACTATTTAACCAAAGATATAAGATTCAACCGATATTTTTAAAAATTAGTTCAATGGAAGGGGAGATTTGAACTTCTGATCTCTTGATCGAGAGTACGTGCTTATTTATTTGGCATAGATCAACTGATTTTGTATTATACTTCCAATATAATTTTGACTACTACTTTGTAATATTTTATTGGTAAAAATATCATTTTTGGTTCATGTAACTTAAAAGACATTTCATTCTAGTCCTCCTACCTTCAAATTGTCTTTTTTTTTTTTTTTTTTTTTTTTGAGACAAAGGATTAGCTATAACCCATCCGACACAATGTGTGATTCAAATCTAAGCAGATATCAATCGATTCTATCTAAAATTCAACTAGCCTTCAATTCCTCGATCCTCTTAACTACAAGTTAGCTACTAGCTTTGCTCAGGACTGGCATGATTTCAACTCGAATTCGTCCCAAGCTCATAGTTTAGGTCGGCAACAATAATACCGCCAAAATAAAACATTTTGCACATAGAAATCAACGAAGACAAGCAATTTAGAAGGAGATAAAACATAAATAAAATTGCTCTATCAAATCACCCCACCCTAAAACTTGATAGTCCTCGAGCAAGCCTAAACCTATAATTTGGATGGTAGAGATTCAAACGTTGAGAATTATCATGCTCAAATCCTTGTGGTCCGTATGCTAAGTCTTCTGCCTAAGAGAAGTTACTACAAGCCAACAAAATATGAGACAAATCAAGACTTTCCAAGAATATTCTCGCGCGTGTGTGTGATTAGCCTCTCCTAGAGCAGCCCCAATTTGCCCGGGAATGATTTATAAGACCCTCCACCTATCTTCTCCCTACACTGGAACTAAGGTCTCGGTTAAAAGGCTAAATGGACCAAAATAGGATGTCATCTGAATACCTAGGTGCCTGAATAAGGAGATCCCTTTTCCTTTTCCTTTTTTCCTTTTTATTTTTTTTTATAAAAACGAGGTACTAGCTTTCACACTACAATGCAGGGACCCATAACCCGAGTTTAACCATTGGTTGGCCTAACTGATCACACTGCAGGCAGCTCTTTTTACCCCTAATTGTTCATGACTGATGCAAGCATTCTTTTCCTTATGAAATAAAACGGGAAGGAGCATACCTTAAATTTCCATTCTCAAGCATACTCACTCCTTTTACCACTCATTTTCTTTTAATAGGCATGTATTCTTTTCTTTTCCTAGGCAAGGGGCACACACTAATTTGCAACGATTAGGCTTTCTAGCTAAACCTTGCACCTATCGGGGTGACAACAGATCTATGGAACTCATAAAGCAGACCTAAACTATCAAGGCTAACTAAAGGAAAGGCTAACTGCTCAAAGATGCAAGAAACTCAAGGAAACTTAAAAAAGGCTCAAATTATGCTAACACGCTTCACTTCAACAAAACCAAAAGAAAGAACATAACTGAACATGAAGAAATTATCATGATTAAAGCTCCCAACACCTAATCTTAGCGACTAAAGCTAAAAAATTTTTAGATTTGCTCAAAAAAAATTATTGTTTGCTATGTTATGATTGGATGGCCTCAATCGAATCATAACAGAGCAAACAATAAAAGCACAACATGCATAAAGTAGCCTGGTGCTCAGGTGCATTAGCCACAACCTAGAATCAACTAGCATGCACATGCTTCCACCCCCAACCTAAAACATACATTTACCTCAATGAAATCTAAACATGCAAATATAGGGACAAAAGTAAAGGAGAACAGAAAACCTCCCCTGATTTTAGGCACAACAGTTGGAGTAGTAACTGAAGCTGCTTAGACTGATCGTCTTTCCCGACTCAGGGGGTTCTTCATTAGATTAAAGCGACATCACCAATTAGTACATCAAAGACTTTCCTAGGCCACTCCTCAAGCCAAACATAATTACCATAAGAAAAGGCCAGACTAGCTAGAACATGTGCCACTATGTTTCCCTGGCGTGGTGTAAACAGAACCTTGCCACTATCACAAGGGTGGAGAAACCTACGAATATCATCCAATAACAACCCCACTTTTGAAACATCCTACAACTCACCATGAAGAATTTTGACCAACCTCAAAGAAACAGTCTCCACCACAAATTCAGAAAAAACCCATCTGCTGAGCAAGTTGGGCCCCTTTATATAAAGCCCAACCCTCAGCCAAATCCACACTCCAACACCGCTGCAGAGTCAAACAGGCAGCCATAAAGACCTCACCGTCAACATTGCGCAACACAACCACCACCAGCTTCACCTGAATTAGGTCTAACAGAAGCATCAACATTAAGCTTTAGCTCCCTACCAAGCGGCAGTTTCCACACACAACACTCCACTTGATCACTCGGTTGGGTTCGTAAATAGCCTTCCGATAGGCGACACCTCGCAACAGCATGAAAGGCACTAAGATAATCAGTCGCATACAACCATAAATCCCGCCCATCCGACTGACCATCCAAGCTTAAATTTTTTCGAAAATTCCACATGGACCACCAAAAAATGGCCATGAGTTCAAAATCTAGCGCCAAATACAATCCTTCATCGCCCCTATGATTTCCTTTTTGGGTTTTATGCCCTAAAACTCGTAGTAAATGAAACAAATTAATCGATCTCAATAAAGCGTTATTTGAGTAATTCAGTAATTTGGTTATTGAATAATCGAGTTTGCATTAATAAACCCTAAATCCAATAAACTAAGATCCAAGGTTGTTTAAATGAAACTTGAACTAGTATGTGGGGACATACGGGGATCGGTGTTCAAGTAACAACCTAAAAGGTCTATAGTATAGGGATAAGACTGGGTACCTTATCCTGGTGACACTATGTGATACAGTCCACCTTGTATTCGATACAGATTCAATGATCCAAGGCATCCATGTAGGAGACATGCAGGTGGAGGTATCCTATGCAATGAGTTTGCATAAGTCCGTACCGCGAAATAGTAACCACTAGCTGTAACGCCGTTAACTAGTTTAGGTTTCTATTCCAATAGAATGACCTAGGTAAATCAATCTCAATCCTGAGTCTGTTATGAACCCCTTTCAGGAGGGATTGTCCTAAGATTTGTATGGGTGAGAGTGGCCAGTTCGTCGACTCAATAATCCTACCATTTCAGGGGCAAGACTGAATGGGGGCTGGGAACATAATAGTACAAGATGAAATTCACTCCTTCCCCTATTGGGATAAGTAGATGTGTGTTCCTTTAAGGGCTGATTCCGGGGGTTGAACAAAGGCGGCGCGCCGTCCTCTCCTAGCCCGAGAGGAACTCCTGTTTAGTGGTTGGACCCTAAACAACTTGCTCATTAGAGGGATCAGCGGTACTTAAGGAACCAGAGGTAACCCAAGGGTAAAACGATAATTTGACCCAGCTGGTGTTACGAACACACGTACGTGAAGGATTGACTTACTGCTTGGTCGATATCTGTGGACACAGAAATATTCTACAGTGAGAAGAGTGCAGTTGTGGGTCTTTAGTGGAGTGACCCACAATTAACGAATGTTGACTAAACTTGGTTAATGAGTTTGGCCAATTAGTCTCGTATCGTTGGAACTTCTGATCTGTAGGTCCATTAGGTCCCACTGGTAGCTCGTAAAGAGACTTGAGGCAATTAAGTATAAATTGTAAATTGAAAGTGTTCAATTTATTTGGGGAATCGTATAATGTATATTGATGCATTATAATATAAAGTTTATGAAACTTTATAATATAATTTTTGAATTAATTTCAAAAATTAATTCTTGAGAGAAAATATTTGAAAGAGTTCAAATAAATTTAATATGAATTGGATTCATATTAATTTTAATTTTAATAAAATCCCTAAGATTAAATATATGATATTTAATTGGATAAATTAATTAATTATGAAATTAATTAATTATTTATTAAAATTAGGGACCTTTTCCTATTAGGAAAAAGGTCTTGGCCTTTACCTATAAATAGGACCCCTGGTGTGGGGTGAAAAGCATCTCATTCATTCTCCTACTCAGAATTCTCCCTCTAGACTCCCACCAGTCTTCTGCCTCTAGAAGTCTCAAAGTCATACCGATGTAGCCATAATGGTGGTGTTCGCACTAGTTCGTGATTATTTCACAAACAGTTGGTGAATTTAATCTGAGTCGTCAACGAGAGTATGTAATTTGTAACTATATATATTAGATTTAGATCTAATATTTTTGCATGCTTAACCTTAATATAAATCTAGAATAGTTATAAGTTTATTGCCAATGGATTGGTATTTTAGATTAAACAAAATTAATTACTAATTGGTCCCAATCTCGCTTTAGCTTTACGGAATTACGACATTCCAATCCTTCATTCCTCAAGCCTGAACTGAGAAAAGGACCGATAGAAGGAAGCAAATTTGGAGCAAAGCCACATACTCCTAACCACTGGGCACTTCCAAAAAAGATGGAGACAATCCTCTACATCATCATTGCACAAGACACACAAACTCAAAACATCAACACCACGTTTCAGGAGATTTACCTTTGTAGGCAAACGGTCATGGAACAAACGTCAGAGAAAGAACTTGTGTTTACTAGGCACATTCAACTTCCACAAGGAAGACCACCACACACGCATTCTATCAGGATCCGAAGAGGAAGGACGGTCCAGAACAGCCAAAGAATGAGCAAGTCGATACCCACTCTTAACAGAAAAGGTCCCATGTTTCTCAAAGTGTCAAATTAACTGATCTTCCTCTAAACCATATCGAAATGGGATTTTCAAAATGGCCTCGCAATTAGCCTCACTGAAATGGGCCCTAATCATAGCCTCATTCCACCTACCCAAGGCAGCAATTAGCTCACTCATCGTACTCGAAGGAGGGAACGATGAGGTTGACTGCACCTGAAGAGAGAAATCATTCGGCAACCAATTGGAGCCATAAATAGGCGTGGTTCGCCCATTCCCAATCCTCCAATAACATCCTTGAACCAAGAGCGCCTGCCCCCATAGCAAAGCGCCAGACAAAAGACGAGTGTGATCCAAGTTCTGCCTAAAAAAACCCCACCTAGGGAAAATATCGACCCGTGAGCATAGAACACAGAAGAGAGGAGGGCTCCTGCAAAATGCGCCAACACTGCTTAGCCAACAGGGCCTAGTTAAAAAGCTCCATGTTTCAAAAACCCAAACTACCCATGCACTTGGGAAGGCACAACGACTCTCAACTCATCCAATGGATCCGTTTTGTGTCCTCAGACCCACTCCACCAAAACTTAGCCATAGCCTGGTGGATCTCTCTAATCAAGTTGATCTCTATTAGCCTTCCTTCTATAAGTTTTGGAAAGAAATTCACGTTGTGTTTTTTTCTTGAATGTGAAAATTATTATTTTTATTTTACTAATTAATTCGATAAAACTTAACTTCAATACAACTTTTAAGATTTATTGGAACGATAAGAACTAAAGTTAGACATTTAGAAATACAAAAACTAAAATGAGATAGAGTCTAAAAAAATATGAACTAAAATGATAATTTAACATCTTTTATTTACCTAAGATTAATTTTGCAACCACATCTAAATTACTATTTTATTTTAGTTAAAAAAAAATATGAATAATATATTTGATTTCCGTACATGTATCTTATAATTACTATAATAAAAGTTGGACTTTTTTTTTTTATTAATATTATAAAATTTTAAACCTAAGTTTATTGGTAAATTTATTATTCTAATATGGTTGTTATTTTTTTTTCAATTGGATAAGAGACGATGTATCAACTGTCCATCTATTTTTTTTAAAATATATATTTAAAAAAAATATATATATATATTTTTTTTGTAGTGACGACCTACAAACAAATTTTTTTTTTAACAAATGACATTGAAGCATGTCGTCTTTTACTTCAAGAGACGACTTACACGCAAATATTTTGTTATTCCATATTTTGCACAATGGCAAAGTGACATCCTGGCCATCTAGAAGAGCTTGGATCTTGCCAAGCTTGCAAATTATTATATTTTCTTAAAATAATTAAAATTTAATTATGTATTAATTATTATAATTTTTCCTTTTTTCACAATAAATTGATGTTACTATTCTCCAAGTGTCATAACCTAGGCTTCCATTTTCTAATTTTTTTCAATTTCTTCAATCGAAATTCATTTCCTCTCTTTTTTTTTTTTCTAAGTTCTTTAATTTCTTTAATTCCATTTTTTTTTCTAATTTCTTTAATTTTTTTTTCTTTAATTGAAGTCATGTTACAAAGAAAAATGAAATCGAGAAATAAATTTACAAGTAAAGATGCTTAAAGAAAAAAAATGAAAAAAAAAATGAAAAAAAATCAAATCTAATATGTTATCAAAAAAAAAAAAAATCAAATAAATGGAAGGGAAGAAAAGGTAATGAATTATTTTATTTGATTTTTTAAAAAAAAAATAAAAGAGGGAAAAAATGGAAGATTATTTCATTTCTCAAAACGAAAATGAAAGGAAAAGAAAAAAAGACAAAGAAAGGAAAAAGGAGGAAAAAAAAAAGGAAGAAAAAACAAACTTATGTTGGGTAAAATTTGAACCCATGCTCTTGTTAGGATGTCACTTTGACATTGTATCAAATATGGAATAGCAAAACACTATTTGCAACAACTTGTTTCGATTTTTTTAAAAAAAAAATGTTTGTGAAGAGACGACCTATCCATTTTTTTTTAAAGAAATACGGACAACTAACACGTGGATAGATCGTCTCTTCAAGTTAGAAAACAAACAACAATATTAGAATAATAAGTTGGAAGATAAACTTATTACTCTAATAAGTTTAAAATTTTATAATATTAAAAAAAATACATAAAAGTTATTGTCTTTAAAAAAAAGTTCTAAAATTTGTGGAATGTATTGTCAAAATATAAAAATAAAAATTGGTGGAATAGGTTGGAAAGTCACCTGTAAACAGGATTCCAAGGTGTTTGGCTCTTATATTTTGGCCCTATAAAATATCACCAATTAGACCAATTCTTACAAACTATTTTATATGTCGACATAATACGAACTCAATAAATAAGTAAAAAAATCAACCAACATAAAATATTAAATATTGTTTCGTTATCTTATCTAGCTTTAAATAATTAAAAATTCCTATATTCTATTTTATTTTGCAATGACGTAGTAAGGCTTAATTAATTTGTTTGTTCAAAAAAAAAAAAAGGCTTAATTAATTTGTTTATACAATTTCAAAAGGATATATATATTAATTATGAGAATTATTAGTTTATACTTTATTTATTTATTTTTGAGTTCTATTAGTTTATACTTTATTAACTTGTACTATCAAGTACATTAACCCATACTAAATTTTATGTGGAATTTCTCTTCACTATTTTTTTTCTTTGTCTTATCATATTTTTATGTCATTGACTTAAAAATAAAGTTAGGGTTTCATGTATTTGGAATATTAATAACATCTCTTAAAAGGGTAGGTTCAAGTCATTTATTTTTATGAACTTGAAAAAAATATTTACTCTCATGTTTAAATTGCTATACTAAAAAGAATACGTAAAAAGTCAAATCGATTACTTAGGGGCTGTTTGATAACCATTTTGTTTTCTGTTTTTGGTTTTTGGTTTTTAGTTTTAAAAAATGAGAGTTGTTTGAACCCAATTTAGTTTTTAGTTTTTTAGTTTTCAAAAACGTTTTTTGGATTATAAAGAAAAAGTGAAAACTGAAAAAAAAAAAAAAAAAAATTTAAAAATGGTTTTTTTGTTTTTAAATCCACTACACCACATAAATGGCCATGCATCGGTACAGCTGGTAAGTCCATCATTTTTCATTTTCTATTTTTTTTTCTCGTTTTTCTGTTTTCTTTTGTTTTTTCTTTTGTTTTTTGTTTTTTTTTTTTTTGATAGAATTTCTTTTTTTTTTTCTTTTTCTTTTCTTACAAAGTTAAAATCCTCATTTTTTTTAAAAAAGCCTTCCCTTGAGCATCATGGGAAAAAGAGCACAACTATTTTGAATTTTTTTTTTTTTTTTTTGAATCAAGCAATTTTTGGATTAATTGAAGGGGGCTTTTTACCATCTAAAAAAAATTAAGATATTTTTCCAAATTCTATGGTCTTAATTTAGCTATTTTGAATTACATTATTTATATATAATTTTTATTAAATGTAAATTATTATTTTTTATTGAACAAATTGAATTTATCTTATAGATTTCAGATACACCATAGTGTCTAAATTTCTATTACTTTGTCGCAAAGAAAGATATCATTTACGTGAGTTTAGAAACGATAGATGTCAATTACAAGGGCAGAAAATAGTTAGTCTACTATTGACACGCTCATCACTTCGTAATATGATGAAGAGATGCTTTGAGATATTAAATGTTTGTTTTCTTATATTTTGAAGCACGTATCATTATAAGGACACAAAAAATATACCTATAAATAATTGTTACTTAAATGTTTTAAATATCCTTATTTTGTTATTTGTCTTTTAATCAATTAGTTAGTAGTTAATACATTCAAAATAGTTGTATATTTCTTCTCTAAAAAAAATAGTTGTATATTAACAACAATAATATATTAAATAAAAAATATTATAAAAAAAATTAGCTTAAATTTTCTTTTTATAAAAGATATAAAATTTAAAAAAATCGTTATCAAATGACTTTTTGTTGTTTAAAAAAAAAATTGATTGTTTGTTTGCTTTTCTTTTTTAAAGAAACAGAAAACAGAAAAACTAAAAACCAAAAATTAAAATGATTATCAAACGGGACCTTAATAATTGTCGAAGAGATCAATATGTAACTTTTAATAAAATGCTTAATTTAGATGGAATACAAATTGTTTGTTTGCTTTTCTTTTTTAAAGAAACAACGCAAATTGTTGTTAAAAATTATGTAATTAAAAAATTAAGCTAAGAAATAAAAATGTGTCTGTTAGAAATGTAGAGAAATAAAATTACTAAAAAATAATGTTGGAAAAAAAAAAAACAAGTTGGCTCAGCAAAAGGGAAACAAATTTATTTTTTTTTTTTTTGTTTTTTTTTCCTGTAATCTTTGGTTGTCACTAGGGTTAGAAGTTGTCCAACTCGTTTTAGATTTAGGATCCATTTGGAATACCTTTTAGTTTAAATGTTTTTTAAGAGACATTTTTTTATAAACATTTTACATAAAAATTGTTTAAAATTTAAATACTCATATGTTTGGTCATCTTCATAAGTGTTTTATTACACAAGTTACTATAGACTTAAAAACTCTTTTTAGAAAATTTGGTTTCAAATGTTTATGTTAAAATGATTTATTTCTCAATCTCATTTTTTAGGTCCCGTTTGATAACCATTTCGCCTTTTGTTTTTGGTTTTTGATTTTTAAGCTTATAAACACTACTTCCAACTCTAAGTTTCTTTGGTTTTTCACCTACCTTTTTCTTGTGTTTTCAAAAACCAAGCCAAAATTTTAAAACTAAAAAAAGTAGTTTTCAAAAAGTAATTTTTGTTTTTAGAATTTGGTTTGGTTAGGAATTCAAGTGTCTTTTAACAAAAATGAAAACCATGGTGAAGAAATTTAAAGAAAATAAACCTAATTTTCAAAAACCAAAAACCAGAAATCAAATGGTTATCAAACATGGTCTTAAGCATTTGTAGTGGTTGTGAAACACTACAATTTTTTTTCAAAATGATTTTTTTTTTCAAAATTAAACACTTGAAATGTTAAATCAAACACACTTTTAAAAAACTACATAAACCAATTATGAAATGACACGAATGAATTTCTTGTTTTGATACCATGGTTCATATTTTATTATGATTTTTTTTAATACTATGTTGTTTATACTACAAAAGTAGTATATTTTTTTTGCAGGGCACATGAGCTTCTTTCTACTACAGATATGAAGATTTTCGTGACTGTTTTGTGGACTTTGTGGAACCGACGAAACAAAGTGGTGTTTCAAGCAAATGAAGTTCAACATCGGCAGGAAGACGACCTGATCGACTGGGCTTCAAACTTCATCATGGAATATAGCGAGGCCCAAAAAACGAGCCATGCTAGCGGAGAAAGATTGAGGCATGTAGATAATGTCCCTTCCAATATTTGGACTCCACCTCCTATCAACCAGTTCAAACTGAATGTAGATGCAGCAGTCATCGACAGGAATGTGAGCTCAAGAATGATCATTCGAAATAACAAAGGGGAGACAATGGCTGCAACAGAGTGTTACAGGGAAATAAAATGTTCAGTTGAAAGGGCAGAAGCAAAGGCGCTTATTGATGGTGTCCAACTAGCTCTTGACGCTCGCATACAACCAATTTGGGTAGAAACAGATTCACAGATAGTTTGGAATCTTCTTAACGATCGGGATCAACACTTCAATGAGATTGCTCCTCTCATTCAACACTTGAAGCAATCACAGCTCTCCCATCATATTCGGGGTTTTCTGTTAACGCCTAGGGAGGGAAATAGAGTTGCACATATACTAGCCTTTCACGCTCGCACCACCAAACATAACGAGGTTTGGTTAGAAGATTGTCCTCCATGGACTCATGGCATTCTTGCTCAAGAGATGCCAACCACAGTGGTCACACATTAGTTTTGTCTCTTTTTGTTCGTTTGTTTCTCTTCAAAAAAAAAAATGTTGTTTATAAAGACATTAATTGTGTAGAGTATAAAGTTTAGTTCATAATGTTGTTATGGCCATTAAAAGTTTAGTTTATTTTTCATCTTAGCCCTTCAATAACTTTTTACCAACATTTTTTATTTGATCCTTTTAATTTTCAAAATCTTAATTTTAATCCCCTAACCTTTTTTTCTTTTTCAAGTACATCAATATTTGGAGTGGAGGATTTTGAACCTCTAACCTCTTAGTTGAGGATACATGTCAATTATCACTGAACTATGCTCGCTTTGGCTTAATCCCACAACTTTAAGTCAAACTTAACTTTTCGTACTTATCTCATTGAATTCGTATTCTTGTTAAGTTATTGCAAACGTGATGTAATATAAAATATATTATCTATACATATTAGTACCAAATCAACCTATTTTTACTACAGAGATTAAATGTGAATGATAAAAATTGGGTGGACTAAAATTATCTTTTAAAAGTCAAAGGACCATAAAGCATAAATTTTAAGGATTGGTATCAAAATCGCACGGATTATGGACCAAAATTGAAAATGGAAAAAAATTATAAAAATTAATGTTTATAAATAAACCTATACAAAAGTAGTATATTTTTTAAAAACGAAAAACTACAACATAATGACCACCATGTTGCCATTTAACTACTATTTTTTTTTTCTGAAATAAGCATTTAACTACTAATTTATTATCAACTAGTTTTCAAACTTCTGAATAAATTGTATAACTTTTGAAATATAAGAGAGTACAACTTTATACTAACTTTGAGAACAAAATATGTTATTTTATTTATTTATTTATTTTTAATTTCAATACCAAATTTTATGTACTTGGATATATATTTTTATTTATTGATTTTACCATATATTTTTCAGAGTGTAATTTGGTTAGACTTATTGATATTCTTTTGGGAGACATAATGATTCAAGTTAAAAAGAAAAAGAGGAAACTTTTTTCTTGTATGTATAAAACAACATTTAATAACAAAACCCCATAAGTCAAATCAATTGGGTCCATAAAGTATTATATTTGTATATATCAAACTAAAATTAGAAAATTAAACCAAAAGAGGGATGAAACTGGCCGTTTTCATCTATGGAAAACTAGTACAAGTTCTTTTTTTTTCTTTTTTTTTTAATGACATTTATTTGATAATATTTTTCTGGTTTAATGGCAAGTTTAGTCCATGAACCTCTAGGGCTGTGTCAATTTAATTCTTGTTATAGGTAATTTTAGACCACTCTGATGTACAAGGAGCTGACGAGGACAACCAAATAGAAAAAGAGTTGAGGGATGGACCCAAGAGGCAAAACCGGCAAGCGGGACGGGCCAAAACCAAAGGAGTTGGGCTTTTGGCCCGACCCCCTACTCGGCCTCGGCGGGCCGAGGCCGACTTGCGCGGGCCGAGCTTGTCCGGCTCTGCTTGGTCTCCACCGCCTCTGGCCGCCCCGGTTCAGCTTGATTTGTCCCGAAGCGCCTCCGAATCCCTAAAAACCCTAGGAGCACGAGCAGATATTTATATCCCTCTTCGCCACTGAAGAAGGGGACTCGAACTCGATTCTCGACTCTCTTCTCTTACTCTCTTGCCCTCTTCTCGTTTTCTGACTTAAGCATCGAAGGCGGTGTGGCTAGCACCACACCGGTGTGCAGGTATACGGTTTTGCAGGCCACGTCTTCCCCCTCATCTACAAATTTACCGCTGGTGGCACGTGAAGGTCAGGTGAGTTTCCTCTGACCAAATTTGACCATCAACAATTCTTGAACTTAAAAAAATGTCTAATAAATTTCTGAACTCTCAATTTTGTGTCTAATAGTTCTTTGAACTTTGAAAATGTTTAATACGTTCTTGAACTTTCAATTTTGTGTCTAATATGTCCCTGACATATTCAAGGTTTTTTAAAATCAACCAATCTACTAGAAATAAAATAAAATTTTATGCTTATTGGAACCCTAAACTTCCAATTTTGTATCTAGTAGGCTTGTGAATTTTAAAAAATATCGAATAGGTCAAGAACATATTAGACACCAAATTGAAAGTTGAGGGACTTATTGGACACAAAAAGTGGAAGGTTTAAAGATCTATTGGATAATTTTTAAAGTTTAGGGACCTATTAGATATGAAATTGAAAGTTTAAGCACCTATATGAAACTTTTTAAAGTTCAGGGACCAAATTGACACAATTTTGAAAGTTCAGAGAACTAAACTTGTAATTGAACCTATTTTTCTTTAAGATTAAAATCCAATATGAATAAATAATTTTGCAGTGTGTTCCCTCTCGACAATGAACCTTCAAAACATCTATTTTAGTTCACGAACTTAATAAAAAAAAAACTAAGTTGGTCTATGAGATTTCAAAAGGTATATTTTTAGCCAATCTATACGTGGCTCTAATACACATATGCACGCTGTTATGGTAATACATATATTTGAAGTTACGTTGTCCATTTTTTTAGTCAAAATACTAAAATAAATATTTTAAACTTAAGAGACTAAAATGAAATAAAATTGAAAGTTTTAGAAACTAAAGTAGTTGTTTCAAAAGTTCAAGGACCAAAAATATAACAACAACAAAACTCGAGGGATCAAAATGAATTCTAAACATCTCCTTTATTTTCTAATCTAATTTCAAACAAAATTTTCTAATCCAGAGAGCCAAATTTTGAAACCCAAAAACAAAATAATCAATAGTGTACTTTAAAAACTAAATGCCATAAATACTTTTTACAATCATAACATTAAAAAAAAAAAAAAAATTGTTATCAATAGAGCCTAAATGAATTTCATTTTCTAAAAAAGAAAAAGGGGGTGAGGCTAGATTTGTGAAAAGAAATCAAAACAAAAACTTGCTTAGTCATTGTCTACCTTGCTAGTAGGAGAAAAAATCTCAAAATCTCCCCAACTTGGACACAGAAAGCAAAAGCTCACACAGCCATGCATGCCTTGCCCTTTTCCTAACGCTACCCACAAGCTTCCACAAGCCTTGCCATTCTCAACCACATGCTTTATTCTTTACACACACATATCCATGTACTTTGATGTACTTTTGCCTTCTCCAAATACAAACCCTAATTTTTTTATTTGTCAATTTGCCAATTTTCTTATTAGGGTTTGAGATTTTTTTTTAAAAAAAAAATACCAAGTAGAATAGATGCAACAAAAAACATCAAGCTCTTAATTATTATTGTAATTTATAAACTTTAGAAAGGGATTGGTGAAGAAAAAGGGGAAAATGAAAGAAAGTATATGCTAGAATTGAACATTTATTTGGAGTTGGAAAAAGAAGCCTTCTTTAATTTGTTGCGTTAAAGCTGAGAAAACTTATATCGATCTTTGATAAGTGGCTTTTGGCGTGATAGCTTAACTTTGAAAATTGAGTTTTTGATAATGAGACGATGTATGTATTATTTGGAGCGTATAGAAGAATTCTTACCTCATTTACTTGAGAATTGATACCAAATACTTGAGAGTGGAAAGATCTAGTGTTTTTGATATATAGACATGAGAAAAAAGTATTTACATGATTTACCCTAAAATGGAAATTAGTATATAAGAGTATTTACAGGCATATGCATTTAAGCTTACAAAATGGTTATTGATAAACTAAAACTATATTTTAATTCTTTTTTTTTTTTAATTAATGGGGCCAAAAAGATGTAGTTGCATTAAAAATATAGAGAGCATATGATGGCAACAAGAATAGAAACGTTTTATTTAAAATACCCTTTGGAGGGTTGATGAGAGAATCCCTTCTTGGAATTTGTATATAAATAATAAGCTCTCTTTCTGCAAATGCCACAACTCAAGGAAATTTGAGATATCAATTTCAAATCAGCTAGAAAGAAAGGGAAAAAAACAGATACTCAAAGCCAAGTCAAATGGCATCCTCCTCCACTTCACTTCTCAAGTTCCTCTCCATCTTCTTTTTTCTCATCTGTTTCTTCACAACCCAAGCCGTTTCACAATCTGATGAATGCCAAATAACAACCAACGAATGCACCAACAAAGACAAGGCCTTGCGTCTTAAAATCATTGCCATTTTCTCCATCCTCATTGCGAGTGTCATCGGCGTCTGCTCGCCGCTCGTCACTCGGTCGATCCCGTCGTTGCACCCCGATCGGAACATGTTCATCATCCTCAAAGCCTTCGCCGCTGGCATCATTCTCGCCACCGGTTTCATGCACGTTTTGCCCGATTCTTTCGAGATGCTTTGGTCGAATTGTCTGAAGGAGAATCCGTGGCATAAGTTTCCCTTTTCGGGTTTCGTCGCAATGATGTCCGCGATCGTCACCCTCATGGTGGATTCCATGGCTACTAGTTTGTATACCAAGAAACACACCGAAGTTATGCCTGAGAATTCTCAAGGAGGAGGAGGAGATCTTGAGCTGCCTGTGGTCAGTGGTGGCCATTTTCATGGCCACCATCATCAAGACACAAAAGAAATTAATCCTGGTTCTCAACTATTGCGCTATCGTGTTATTGCCATGGTGAGCATTTTTTCGTTTCTTTTCACGAGATCGAATCATCAACCTTTAAGATAATAATTGATGTCTTATCCACTGAACTATGGTCGGATCGATTCATTTCGTTTCTTTCTATTATCATTGGAAAGGAAGAAAAATATGTCAACTTGAACATTGCTCAAATGGTTAAAGACATATATTATTTTCAATCAAAAGGTCAGAAATTTGAATCTCTCTATCTCCACCAGTTTCTTGATTTGTAATTTTTTTTCTAGGTTTTGGAATTGGGAATTGTGGTTCATTCTGTAGTGATTGGACTTTCACTTGGAGCAACAAATGATACATGCACAATCAAAGGTCTAGTGGCAGCTCTTTGTTTCCATCAAATGTTTGAAGGGATGGGTCTTGGTGGCTGTATTCTTCAGGTGATTGAATTATACTACTACTTGTTTAACATTTTATTTTAGTTTGTAGAATACTTCTTGAAAAAACACTTCAATAGATCTAAGACTTAATTTAGAAAACTACTTTAAGAAAATATTACTTTTAAAATGGTTTTTTAATTACTAACTTCCTATAGTCAATTTACACTGTACGATCATGATTAATTATTGGCCACATATCATTTCTTAATAGTTTTCATGTGATGTGTCGATGGATGGCTTTATTTATTAGACATTACATTAATCATCAATCTTCAAAGTCCATGCCCTTGTAAACCATCCGTTGAATAAACGTACATCATGTTTTTATTATCCCAACCATGACTTTTTTTCCACTAATAATTAATATGCTGATTATATTGACTTGAAAACGCCAATTTGATTATAACCTAACTATCTAAGATAAATGTTTTCGATCAAAAGATTAGAAATTTGAATATTCACTTGGGAAATATGATCACAAAATATAATAGTGTCATGTGTCTAAACTACAATAAAGAAAACAACAGAAGCAAAAAAGTTGGGTTACATTTTTATTCTTGGGTTTTCTATTTTAGTTTCAATTAGGTTCTCATGTTTTCAAAAGTTTCTTTTTGGGTCACTGCCATTTGATTAATTAAATCTTATGAGTTGTCATTGACATTAATGAAGAGTAATTGGAATCTAGCTTGACAAGTTTGTTTGTGGCTAATATATACTCCAAAAAAGTAATAGAATTTGATGTAAAAGTTTAGTGTAGGCCCTACTCTTTTTCATATATTTCAACCAAAATTAATGCCTCAAAAGAAAATATAACTCCATGTTTATCATCTAATTTGACTTTTCTAAACTCCCTCCAATGTCAACAAAATAAAAAGTTAAGTTATGTCATCTCATCCTCCCACTTCATTAATTCTTTTAAATCTTCATTTAATTAGCCCCTAAACAACAAAGCATAAGAAAAAGAGAAAAAAGATTAACCATAATAGAATCATTCTTCAAAAAGAGACATCTCACTATCAACAGACCAGACCGAACGCGCAACTCTAAAACCCTAAAAACCCTAAATTCTAAAGCTAACACTCTAGTGTGAAATTGGACCTTATGCAGGCTGAATACAAGTGGATGAAGAAGGCAATAATGGCATTCTTCTTCTCAGTGACAACCCCATTTGGGATAGCCCTAGGAATAGGGTTGTCAAGGACATACAAAGAAAACAGTCCAAGTGCCCTAATCACTGTGGGGTTGCTGAATGCTTCTTCAGCTGGCCTTCTCATCTACATGGCTTTGGTGGATCTTCTTTCTGCTGACTTTATGGGGCCAAAGTTGCAAGGCAGCATCAAACTCCAAGTCAAATCCTACATTGCTGTGATCTTGGGAGCTGGTGGCATGTCCTTAATGGCAAAGTGGGCTTGACAAAAGGACTATCCATTGCAAATATTTGTCAATCTTTTAATAAATGTATTAGGTCTAAAATTTCAACCCTCTCTGATCTAATCTGCTGATTTTTAATTTCCTTTTGTGTTTATTTTTTTCTTTTTCTTCTTCTTGTGTTTGTAGGTTGTAATTAATTTATGTGATCTCCTTTATGATATTGTGTACTCTCTCTTGTTGTTTTTGATTTCTATTTGAAGTTGGATTAGTACATGCATGGTTAATAATTAGTTCCTTCTTTGTAAGTGTTGCTCTATAGAGACTTGTTCATGTCTTTTAATAAAATTTAGGGTAAATTTTATATTTTACCCCTTTTTTCCTCCTCTTTTGATCTTATATACTTTAATTTATTGAATTGTGTGATATTTTCCTTTTTGGATGGAACAATGAGTGGAGCATCAAACTCTTGATGTTTAAAACTTTAGAAGTGGTTATTAATTAAATGTGTTACTCAGTTATGCTTAAGTTGAAATCAAAATTAATATTAAAGTTTTATATTCAATAAAACTGAGTTATGAGATTGAATAAGTGACAAAATTAATGCTCTAAAGGTTAAATAATTACAGATTTAGTCCATAAATTTTTAGGGTTGTCTCAATTTAGTCCCCTGAACTTTAAAAAGTGTCTAATAGGTTCTTGGTATATTAGAGATTTTTTGAAAATTGACCAATCTATTAGAAAATTGAATTTTATGTCTATTAAAACTATAAACACAACTTTGAAAGTTCAGTACAATTTGAATGTGGTTGAAAAAATTTTGTATTTTGTATTTTTTTTAGTTTTTAGGATGAGGTGATGAATTTGCTAGATTATATATATATATATATATATATATATATATATATATATATATATATATATATATATATATATATATAATGTTTTTTAGTTTAACAACATTTACGGTGTGGAGATTCAAATCTCCCACCTCTTGATCGATGTTGTTGATGCCAAAATTTGGCCAAGGGACTCACCTGACCTCCACGTGCCATCAACGGTAAATTTGTAGATGAAGGGGAAGACGTGGCCTGCAAGACAGTAAACCTGCGCACCGGTGTGGTGCTCGCCACACTAGCTCCGATGCTTAAGTCAGCAAGCAGAACGGTAGGGAGTGGAAAAGTAAGAGCAAGAGGAAAGAGAGTAGAGAATGTAAAATAGCGTTTAGGGGTAGAATTCCGGATCCCCTCTTCAGTGGCGAAGAGGGAAATAAATACCTGTACATCCTCCTAGCCTTTTTAGGGTTTCGGAGGCGTTTTAGGTCAAACCGGGCGAAACCGGGGCATCCAGAGGCAGTGGGGATCAAACGAGACCGAACAGGCTCGGCCCGCGCGAGCGACCCGAGGGTCGGCCTCGGCACATGGCCGAGGCCGACCATGTGCTCGGCCTCGGCCATGGGTCGAGGCCGAGCAGGGGGTCGGGCCTAAAACCCGACCCCTTCGGTCTTGGCCCGTCTCACTTGCCGGTTTTGCCTCCTTGGTCCATCTTCCTGTCCGATTGTCCTCGTTAGCTCCTCGTACATCGGGGTGGTCCAAAATTGCCTATAACATTAAGCCCCCACTCTTGAATTGGGATTCGGGGTGACTTATTGCTATAAGTTGAGCTCCTTAAGCCCGATTTAAGAGTAATGACCCTTGCCCTGGGCCGGCTTACGTGTAGCTTTGTTGTCATCCTGCAAAGTAGGATAGAAGTAGACACTCCCTGAATAGGGGTTAGATGTAATGGAAATGAAAAAGGGTGAGAGATTACAAAAGTGGTGCTGGTCGGCCTCGGCCTCGGGAAGAGGCCGAGCACAGCTATCTCCCTTTCTGCTTGCCTGGTCGGCCTCGGCCTCGGGAAGAGGCCGAGCATCATATTTTGTAATTTTGCTTAGGGGGCGTTGCCCCCGAACCCCCACCGGGCGCTTCGCCCCTGGACCCCGACTCGCTGACCCCCGTACTGGGTCACCCGGAGTGCTTCAGATCCAGGGCTTGTCCATGAAAATATGCAAGCACAAAAGGTTTCGAGCTCCTGCATAGAAAAGTTGTTTTCTACAAAAGAAAAGTGAGGGAAGTGGCTAGGGTCGGCCTCGGCCTCAAGCCCCCGTTAGCCTAAAATTTGGCTCCCTGCATCCATATGTTAGTCCTTGTAGGGAAATAACAAGAGAATAGGTTTGAACATGTAAATTTCAGTAGAACATGCTAAACATAGGTGCTTTTTGTTTAATAGGGAGTGCATATCCCCGGTGACTTGCTTTTTGTTTAATAGAGAGTGCATATCCCCTTTGCAGCCTCCAATTTCAGGTAAAGCCTCATTTAAACACAAAGTGTAGTTGGGTAAAGAGAAGAATACCTTATAGGGTTTGTGTTTGGACTTGGCAACATGTGCCCAACCAGATGAGTTGAGATAACCTGTGGCTCTGAGGAGGTTGTGGAGATGCATCAACCTCTCTGGCAGGAATTAGTCTCTTCCCAAGGGTGCGTACACTCTGTTGGGAACCTGTGCTTTCGTGGCTGAATTTTGGACTTGGCCTCTAGGTGGTCGGCCTCGGCTTTGGCATGAGGCCGACCAGCTTCCTTATGCTATTTGCTTGCTCCGTAGTTGGGCTTGTGTGCAGATTCACTTTCTGCTTGAACATTTCCTTGTTGCTTTGGATATTTCGGTTGCGCAAGTCGAGCCTCACCGCAAGCCCAACACAGCCGTTTTTAGGGCTAGAATGCTCGGTTTCGGCCTTAGCGTGAGGCTGAGCATTTTTCCTACATTGCTCGTTATTCTGCTCATCAATCTGCTGTGTTCATCCCAGGGGTGCGTACACTCTTCTGGGGAAAAGCTTGGGGAGGTTGAGGGCATGCGTCAACCTCTTTGCAAGAGTTTAGTCTCCTTCCAAGGGAAAGTGCAGAAGTTCGGCTTCTACAAGAATCACTCTCGTTTGGCCATATGTGCCCATCCTATGGAAAAATGCTTTGCACAAACATAGTATAAAGAATTTTATCAAATTCGCAAGTGTCTGCATCGTACCATGGGAAAAAACTATGTGCTATACAAAATGAGAATAAACAATCTTAAAAATAGCTCCATCGCCGTTCGTAATCCTAACTTGAATAAGAAAGGAAAGTCAAAATCATTGCAACATGGCCATGATTATGGTGGACTTGGTCTGTCCTTACTCCCAACCCCCCACTCAAAATGTGCATTCATTACCTTGGACATGCATTTTTTTGAGTAAGGAAAAACTAACTTCGTACCTGGGCCTCTAAGGGTGAAGTCCAGCCTTGGCCTCGGGATGGTCGGCCTCGGCCTTGGCATGTGGCCGACCACCTCCTCTGTGTTGTTCGCTTGCTTGTTTTTCATCCCAAGGGTGCGTGCACCCAGTCAGGGAAAACTTAGGGAGGTCAAGGAAATTACCGAGCCTCTCATCGCATGTTGCGTTCATCCCAGGGGTGCGTACACTTTGCTGGGGACTTGGGGAGACTGAGGAATTTCCCGAGCCCACACTAAATATGCATTCCGGATTTAAAGAGTTGCATTTTTTTTCAGTAAGAAAATATAATATCATACCTGGTCTTTTCAGGACAAAGTTCATCCTTGAAGCTGAGATAGCCAGCCCCGACCTTGGCATGAGGTCGATCCTCGCTTCTCCATCACCTGTTTGCTCGCCTCATAATTGGACTCATGTGCGGATAATTTGCCTGCGAAGTGACTACCGGACTCAGTCGAGCCCCATTCCTTGTCTAATGGTCGGCCTCAGCCTTGGCATGAGGACGAGCATTTTCCCTGCATGACTTGAGAAGTTTGAGGGAAACTTGGGAGGCTTTGGGATTTCCCCAGGCCTCTCTTCAAGCATTATGGTCATCCCAGTGGTGCGTACACTCTTCTAGGGAAAAGGGCTTGGGGAGGCCTAGGAATTTCCCGAGCCTCTCTTCAAGCTGCATGGTCATCCCAGGGGTGCGTACACTCTTCTGGGGAAAAGCTTGGGGAGGCCTAGGAATTTCCCGAGCCTCTCTTCAAGCGTCATGGTCATCCCAGGGGTGCGTACACTCTTCTGGAGAAAAGCTTGGGGAGGCCTAGGAATTTCCCGAGTCTCTCTTCAAGCTGCATGGTCATCCCAGGGGTGCGTACACTCTTCTGGGGAAAAGCTTGGGGAGGCCTAGGAATTTCCCGAGCCTCTCTTCAAGCGTCATGGTCATCCCAGGGGTGCGTACACTCTTCTGGAGAAAAGCTTGGGGAGGCCTAGGAATTTCCCGAGCCTCTCTTCAAGCGTCATGGTCATCCCAGGGGTGCGTACACTCTTCTGGGGAAAAGCTTGGGGAGGCCTAGGAATTTCCCGAGCCTCTCTTCAAGCGTCATGGTCATCCCAGGGGTGCGTACACTCTTCTGGGGAAAAGCTTGGGGAGGCCTAGGAATTTCCCGAGCCTCTCTTCAAGCGTCATGGTCATCCCAGGGGTGCGTACACTCTTCTGGGGAAAAGCTTGGGGAGGCCTAGGAATTTCCCGAGCCTCTCTTCAAGCGTCATGGTCATCCCAGGGGTGCGTACACTCTTCTGGGGAAAAGCTTGGGGAGGCCTAGGAATTTCCTTAGCCTCTCTTCAAGCTGCTGTAAACTCCTTGCCCTTCAGGCTCTCGCTGTGCCTCTCGAATGGCGACCTTTCGCTCCCTGCCTGACTGTCCACCGGATGGTCCTCCTAAATTTTTTCATATCTCGAGCGGTGGGTTAACACTGTCTTTACCTTGATCTGCTGGTAATGGTTTCTAACTTCTGTCATTTCCCACAAACTCCTTAAGGTAACCCTTTCGGGTTAGGGCTTCTATCTCGTCTCTCAACTGTATGCATTTCCGGGTTGTATGACCGTGGTCTCCGTGGAACATGCATCACTTGTTCCCATTCCTCCCGTCTGGGTCCGGCCTCAATTTTTCTGGGCACTTCATTAGGTTTGCATCCTGCATTGTGGCCAAGACATGTTCAAGCGAAGCTGTTAGTGGTGTATACCTGTCGGATCTGACTTTTTGTTCCGCACAACCCTGTGGCTCCTTGGCCGCCATTGGCCGAGGACTGTCCTTGCTGGCTGAGCTGAGTAGTCTTCCATCTTGTAGACCTAAAATCATAGCAGTCAAGGCAACTCCATCGTCATGGCCTTCTACCTGCAAAACTTCGTTACAAAATCTGTTAATATAATCCTTCAAGCTTTCTCGAGGCCCCTACTTTACTGTCAGCAACTTGATCTGAGGCTTATGTCGGCTCCAGACTCCTAGGAATTATGTAACAAGCGCTCGGGCCAATTCTTTAAACGAACCGATTGACTTCCGTTGGATCTTACTAATCCATTGCCTTGCCCAACCTGTGAGTGTTAGCGCAGAGGCTCGGCACCTCGTTGCTTCGTCTTTTAGCCATTTGGATAGCTCTCGCCCCTTTTGGCCCTACTCAGCCTCGGACTTTGCCCGAGCCTCTGATTTTTTCCTGTCATTATTCCCTGTGTACGTACCTGACGTTGTCTTTAGCGGCGAACTTTTGCGGGCCTTTTTGTGATTGGGCTTCTGCTCGGCCTCGGCCATCGACCGAAGAGTGCTCATGTCGGATATGGGCTCCATCTTCTACCCTGCGTCCTTTTCCTCTGTCTTCTCGATGCCGGTCGGGCACAAAAACTTCTCGACTCTCTCACTCCTTCTGTCGGTTGCCCTCTTGGGTCAGGTCCACAGCGTCGTGAGCACACAGAACCTTACAACAATCTCCGAAGTTAGGGTCGGCCTTTTCCATACCAAGGTCGATCCCAGTCTTGTTCGGTGTTTTCTGCTCATACCCGAGGTTTCTTTCTGGTTTCTGAACCCGATCCATCCTGTAGACCAACACCGATGCGCGGTCTGAACTGGCAAGCACTCCTCCCCACAGACGGCGCCAACTGTTGATTCCAAAATTTGGCCAAGGGACTCACCTGACCTCCACGTGCCATCAACGGTAAATTTGTAGATGAAGGGGAAGACGTGGCCTGCAAGACAGTAAACCTGTGCACCGGTGTGGTGCTCGCCACACTGGCTCCGATGCTTAAGTCAGCAAGCAGAACGGTAGGGAGTGGAAAAGTAAGAGCAAGAGGAAAGAGAGTAGAGAATGTAAAATAGCGTTTAGGGGTAGAATTCCGGATCCCCTCTTCAGTGGCGAAGAGGGATATAAATACCTGTACATCCTCCTAGCCTTTTTAGGGTTTCGGAGGCGTTTTAGGTCAAACCGGGCGAAACCGGGGCATCCAGAGGCAGTGGGGACCAAACGAGACCGAACGGGCTCGGCCCGCGCGAGCGACCCGAGGGTCGGCCTCAGCACATGGCCGAGGCCGACCATGTGCTCGGCCTCGGCCATGGGCCGAGGCCGAGCAGGGGGTCGGGCCTAAAACCCGACCCCTTCGGTCTTGGCCCGTCTCACTTGCCGGTTTTGCCTCCTTGGTCCATCTTCCTGTCCGATTGTCCTCGTTAGCTCCTCGTACATCGGGGTGGTCCAAAATTGCCTATAACAGATGTTACATGCCAATTACTATTGAACTATAATCACTTTAGTTGTTATATGTATAGTTGGTGTTTTCAAACTTTAGGTATTTCCATATAACTTTATGTCTTTTCTAATTGCTTGACTTCCTAGTTGGGTTTCGCATATTTAAAGGTGAGTTATGACATTATGTAGTACATATGTAGGCTATATTTTAGGGGATGGCTTTTTTCATTAAATGGGGATTATCCCAACATTGTCAAAGTTGTATCGACTTTTATCATAAACTTTTCATTTCATCAAAATATCCCAAACTTAAATAAGTGGTACAATCTTAACCTTAAACATGAAAATTTATTGTAAATTTTTACTCTTTGATATTTTCTAGTTTGGAAAATCATTAAAAAAAAGTATTTTGATATGGTTTCAATGAATTAGAAAACATATATGCATGATATAAAATTAATAAAATTTCAAACAAAAATGATATTTGAGCTATTTTTTTTAGCAAAAAAAAAAAAATGTGAGTTTTAAGAATGTTATTAAGTGGTTAATTTGTGTTTTAATCAAACTTAAGTTGGTGCAAAACTCTATATATTGAAATGATTGAGTTTACTGATATTTTTATATTGCTATTTATTAAAATTAGTGGATGAATTAGTGAAAATTGATTAGCGTGTAGCAATTCCAACACTTATCTAAGTGTCTATGGTCCAATTTGATGAAATTAAAAGTATAGAGTAAAAATTAATATAATTACTCGGCAAGATTAAGAGTAAAAATTGAATTTGTTTAAACAATATATCAGGTGATCTTTTTATAGTAATTTTTTTTTTTGGTAATTTATAGATTAGTTTTTGTTGGTAACGGTCTAATGGGGTTTGGTAATTTATAGATTAGTTTGTACTTAAGGATATAATATCTTAACTAGTTGAGCTAGGCTTAGACTTTGGTAATTCTCTAATTTATTTTGAAAGTATTTATTTCACCATAAAATAATTTAAATTCACAATTCAATTTGAATTAGTTACAATTTTAAACTTTAAATTGGTTTTTTTTTTAAAAAAAAAAAAACAAGCTCTAAAATTTTATGTTATAGATTAGTTTTTTTTTCCTAAAAAAAATAAAGACTTTTTTGTTAATCGCCCAGCCGTTATCTAATTTAAACATTATTTTTCTTCGTAATCAGACATTTGTCTAGTGAAATAATTAAGTTTTTGGTGAAATACTTGAAATATTTATAGTTTTAAAAAAATAGGTTATGTAACTTTTCCTTCCTATTGAAATTTATTTCTATTTTATCTTTGAACTTAAATCAATTTTGACAAACTTTTAATTTCATTTTTTTTTCAATAATGGTAGGGTGGAGGATTGAATTATTGACCTTTAAAATAGTAATAGGAATATTAATATGTAAATTAACCCAATCACAAAATTTAATAGGTAAAAGGCCAATACGAGCCTAACTCAACTGACATAAAGTTGTACTGATCACCACGAGGTTTGTGGTTCAAATCCCTCCACTCCATATTGTCAAAAAAAATAATAAAAATAATAATAGGTAAAAGTATTTAAACTCAACACTAAAATGTTGGAATCAAAAGTAATCTCCACAATAATCCTACCTAGCTCCGAAAATAATGTCCACAATTAATTGTGAAAATTCAAAAGAATAAAGGAAAGGGTAAAAAATACCCTTGTCCCTAAACATTCATATGATAAAAGTAACCATTTAACTTTTGTACTAGAAAATTTATAACAATTTAGTCTCTACATTTTAAAATTTATAAAAATTTAATCCTTATAATAAAAGAACTCATCAAAATTAAGAGTCAATTTTTATTACAGACTTATAGTCTTTGTAATTTATAAATACTTTCTTGTACTAAAAAAAGTACATTTAGTTGTTCCTCCTCAATTTACCAATATGCGTAGGTAAGAAATTTCATTAAATCATATAACAATATTTTCCACCATAAAAACTAACTTGTTACAAATTTTAAAGTGAGGAACTGAATTATTTGTTACATAATAGAGTTCGTAGGCTGAATTATTTCAAAATTGACTAAATCACAAATTAAAGTTTAGACTAATTAAATTGTTACTTAAATGAAAGTTAAGAGAACAATGGTCACCGAAGTTTGAAGCTCATTTTAACTCCTGATATTTGAGTTTAGTAGTATTTTGGTCCTTCCGTCTAATTTTTATTATTGTACCTAGCAGAAGCCGACATGACATTTTTTTTAATTAAAAAACTTTGTTAAAAAATAAAAATATCTTTAATTCTTTTTATTTTTTTTTCTTTCGCTTCTTTCTCCTCTTCCCTCTCCTCCCGTCTATGCAATCTCCTTTGATTCATATCTATTATATTATATGGGCTTACATCTCAAAACTAATTGGATATTTGTAATGGGTGGCAATATCAACCTAAATAATGGCAAATATAGCTTTTTTTAAAAATATTTGCAAATATGGCAAAAGTTTTTAATTAGTTTTTTATATTCCCGTTTTGCCCCTAAATTGCATGCGCTCTTTCTTCTTCCCCATTTTGCTTACTTCCCTGTCGTGATCAAGGAAATTTTTGAATTAGTTTTTTAGATTGTGCAAACTGGGATTGTGCAAAAAGACGAAGAGCATTCGAATTGTTTAAAGATCAAAACAGTTTCGTAAAAAGGGCAACAAAAGAAGATGTAGCGTTTTCAGAGGTCCCCAAACTTACTCTAATGACCCCAATCTCCGATCCCTTTCTTGTTAATTTGACCGTCAAGAACGGCGGCAACAGAGCTGCTGTTTCTGGGTTGTCTTCGCCGGCGGCGCAAGTGAAAGGACAGACAAAATTGTCCCAACAGCAACAGACCATAAGAAAACAGAGAAGATGCTGGTCGCCGGAGCTCCACCGGCGCTTCGTCGACGCACTGCACCAACTCGGCGGATCTCAAGGTTCGAAAGTTTTACAACTTTTAACCATCAGAACTTTCAAATCGAAGAATCTAATTATTGATCGATCTATTTCAATTTTGCAGTGGCAACACCAAAACAGATAATGGAATTGATGCAAGTGGACGACCTCACCAACGACGAAGTGAAAAGCCATTTACAAGTACGATTAACAAAAAAATAAATAAAAAAAAAACAAATTTCTGGGTTCGTTTAAAATCCTGAATGGATTTCCTTGATCATGAATTTTGAGGTTTTCAAAACAAATTTCTTCTTCCGGTCGCCTGATTTCAGGGATCTCGCCGGAAAGAAAATTCGAAAGTTACAGTCGGTTTGGATTTTATCGAAAGGATCTTTCTTAGATTTCAGAGTTTGGATCTCATATTTTACCGATTAATTGCAGGTCTGGATTCATGGGTTTGAGATTTCAATATATCAGAAAGGATTTTTTTCAATAGGTTTCTATCAGAAGATATCACTGATAGAACTATTTATGATAGAAAGTTTTTCTATCACTGATAGAATCTATCTGTGATAGAAAGTTTTTCTATCACAGATAGATTCTATCAGTGATAGAAGTTTTCTATAGTGGATAGAAAGGTTTCAGTGATAGAAATCTTCTATCACTGATAGAATCTATAACAGATAGATTCTATCAGTGATAGAAAGGTTTCTATCAGTGTTAGAAGATTTCTATCAGTATCACTGATAGAATCTATCTGTGATAGAAAGTTTTCTATTTTATCAGTGATAGAAGATTTCTATAACTATTGATAGAACACCGATAGAAATAGAAAACCAACATTTATAGGAACTTTCTATCACAGATAGAAAGTTTTCTATCAGTGATAGAAAAACTTTCTATCAGTGATAGAAAGTTAATTCTATCAGTGATAGAAGATTTCTATCACTGATAGAATCTATCGGTGATAGAAAGTATCACTGATAGAATTAACTTTCTATCAACTTCTATCACTGATAGAAAGTTTTTCTATCACTGATAGAATCTATCAGTGATAGAAAAACAACTTTCTATTTCTATCAGTGATAGAAGATGATAGAAAATTTTTTCTATCACTGATAGAATCTATCAGTGATAGAAACACTTTCTATCAGTGATAGAAATCTTCTATCGCTGATAGAATTAACTTTCTATCACTGATAGAAAGTGTTTCTATCACTGATAGAATCTATCAGTGAAAGAAACATTTTCTTTCAGTGATAGAATTAACTTTCTATCACTGATAGAAGTTTTCTATCAGTAATAGAAAATTTTTTCTATCAGTGATAGAAACACTTTCTATCACTGATAGAAATCTTCTATCACTGATAGAATTAACTTTCTATCACTGATAGAATTAACTTTCTATCACTGATAGAAGTTTTCTATCACTGATAGAAGATTACTCATAGAAACAGACCACCAAATAGACCAACACTAACCAATAGCCAACGAACAACCATAGAAAACAACCAATAAATAGAGTAAATAGAAACTTGAGTAAATAGAAACTTGACTGATAGAAAGTTTCTCTATCACTGATAGAAATCTTCTATCACTGATAGAATTAACTTTCTATCACTGATAGAAAATTTTTTCTATCACTGATAGATTCTATCAGTGATAGAAACACTTTCTATCAGTGATAGAAGTTTTCTATCACTGATAGAAAATTTTTTCTATCACTGATAGATTCTATCAGTGATAGAAACACTTTCTATCAGTGATAGAAAACTTCTATCAGTGATAGAAACTTTCTATCACTGATAGAAGTTTTCTATCACTGATAGAAAGTGTTTCTATCACTGATAGAATCTATCAGTGATAGAAACATTTTCTATCAGTGATAGAAACATTTTCTATCAGTGATAGAATTAACTTTCTATCACTGATAGAAGTTTTCTATCAGTAATAGAAAATTTTTTCTATCAGTGATAGAAACACTTTCTATCAGTGATAGAAATCTTCCATCATGATAGAATTAACTTTCTATCACTGATAGAAAATTTTTTCTATCACTGATAGATTCTATCAGTGATAGAAACACTTTCTATCAGTGATAGAAGTTTTTTATCACTGATAGAAAATTTTTTCTATCACTGATAGAATCTATCAGTGATAGAAACACTTTCTATCAATGATAGAAATCTTCTATCAGATAGAAACACATTGATAGAAAGACTTTCTATCACTGATAGATTCTATCAGTAATAGAAAAATTTTCTATCAGATAGAAAGGGCATTTTAGTAAATACACATCCCATAACTTAAAATTTTGCCATTTTTGCAAAATTTTCTACCGGCTGCTAGATTTGTATATATTTTGGGCCGGTTTGCTATATTTGCAACCGGCCCAAACTAATTAGCAATGAGTGGATTGACCCTTATAGCTTATATATGTTGAGGTCTCCACTATCCTCAATGTGGAATCCTCAACAATATCTAGACTGGGTTCATTCCAACAAACTTTTTTTTAAACGTGGGGAAGAAGGGAGAGAAAGGAGAAAGGGAAAAGAGAAAAACAAGAAGAAAGGAACAAGAAATAAGATAAAGAAAAGAGAAGAAAAGAAAAGAAAAAAGGAGTTTCAGCGATGCCGGTGAACAACGTTCTTGCAAACAATGACAACTATGAATGGAATGAGTGAGAAAGAAGAGGGAAGAGATGAAAGAAGAAAAAAAAAAGAGAAAGAACTTAAAATATTTTTTTATTTTAAAAAATTAAATGATATATTGTTTTAATTAAAAGATGACACATGAGTTTATTTCAAAAAAATAAAAATGACACGTGAGTTTCCATTAGAAAATTAGATGAGAATAACCAAAATGTGGCTACTCAAACTTCAAAAGTTAAAATGTTGAGTTCAAAAACTCAAATATAAAAAAATCAAAAGTGTATTTTTCTCTAATAAAAAGGATTTGCACAAATAGCAAAAATCGGCAAAAGTATTGAAAAATAGCAAAAAATAAAATTATTTACGGAAATAGCAAAAAATACGTTAAATTACGAGAATAACTTTAGTATTTCTGATAGTTCATTAGTGTCTATTATTGATAATCATTGATATATTTCAATTAATCGGAGTCTGAAACACTGATAGACTTTTATGATAAACTTCGATCAATCGGAGTCTATCAGTGATAGACACTGATGGACTTTGATTAATTGGATTCTATCAGTGTCTATCACTGATAAACTCTGATAATCATAATATATCAGTGTTTATGATGTTTAATTCAAATCTATCAGTGATAGTCACTGATAGAAAATTTAATTTAAGACTATCAATTAAGTTCAAGTCAAGGCTATCAGTTTCTATCCATCAATTTAATTAAAGTTTATCAGTGATAATCATTGATTGAAAACAGTTTAATTCAAGGCTATCAGTTTCTATCACTGATAGAAATCAGTTTAATTCAAGACTATCAATTTCTATCACTGATAGAAATCAGTTTAATTGAAGTTTATCCGCTTCTATCAGAAATCAGTTTAATTGAAGTCTATCAAATTATATCACGGATAGAAATCAGTTTGATTCAAGTCTATCATTTTCAATCACGAATAGGAAATTATTAATTGAAGTCTATCAATTTCTATCTCTGATAGAAATCAGTTAATTGAAGTCTATCAATGATAGTTACTAATAAAAATCAATTTAATTGAAGTCTATCAGTAAAGCACTTTTCATTGCAATCATCTCGGTAATTAGAAACTCATCCAAAATTATTATACTACAATCATAAATTGAACAAAAATTTTAAGTCTCTAGTGGTAATTAGAACATAAAATCCAAAAATAACCATTACGAACAAGCGACTCTTAATTAACAATACAATTTTTGAAGCCTAGCACATAAGCTCCGTGACCCCATAAAACCCAGAGTTTTCTTGTTTTGATAGATAGTTGGTGAAAGGTTTATGGTGTATTGTAAAAATAGGAAGCTAAAGCTATGACGATTAGAGGCAGGAAAAAAAGTTGCTAAGGAGAAGGATTTGCTTACAAATTTAAGCAGCAATTTGAATATGAGATGAAAAGATAGAAGTGGCGTTGATAGTAGATGATGATGGTGGCGAAAAGCGATACATTAGAAATAATTGGTAAATTAATTAAAAAACTGAAAATGACCATCATAGTGGTTTGGCAATGGTCGAGGTAAATTCGATGAAGACACAACTCGAAAAGAATGAGGTAGTGGAGGGGAGGAAAGAATTTGATGGGACCTTAAAATAAGGGTAAAACAGGAACAAAAGGTCTGGATTTCAATAAATTGCCATATTTGCAAATCTTTTTTGGATGTGCTATAATTGCAAATAAGAAAATTGAAATAGTCACCCGTTACAATTTCTCAAAAAAGAAACTAATAAAAGGTATAAATTTGATTAAGCATTTAAAAGTCGAATTTGATGTAATGAAAACTTTAGATTAACGTTGATGGATAAGCTACGTATAGAGATGTTACAAAAACAAATTTCCATTTTTCAAAGGGAAAGATACCACATCATCCGAAATATTTTTATATGATTGAGTGATAATTAATTGTAATTTCTGACATCGATATTCGGATAGATTAATGCAACACTTCATTTAATAAAAACTTAATTTTGATTGTTTGACTATAATAAATGAAAATCTTAATAGTGGACTTAAGATAATCTCTTTGCTTAATTCAAAAAATAAAAATAAAATAAAATAATAATCTCTTTGCTTACAAATATCAACCAATGATGATGCCTTTGTTTGTTTATTCACGTGCATGAATGAAATAAAAACTTTACTAATCCATAACTCATTACTATTGTTAAAAGGTCCAATGATTTAATCTCACCCCTGTCATTGTTGAATTGAAAAAAAAAAGTTTGTTAATTCGTTAAAGTCGAATGATGTTTGAGTATTTTTTTAGGTGAGTGAATATTAAAATTAGTTAACTAACGATCATCTAACATGGTATAATACTAAGTGAATTGATAAAAATTTAGTGGAGAAAAAAAATCTAAGGGAAGAAAATTCAACTTTTACCAATTTCGAGAAATAAGAAGTTTTCCTCTTTTAAATGACATTTTTCCTCACTTAAAATTATGTAGATTCATGAAGTATTATATTTATTATCCTACACTTTTAACTTTACCAACCATAAGAGATTAAATTGAAAAATACTAAAACATACTAAATATTAAAATAAATAAATAAATAAGCATCTCCCAATGACTACGACATGTTTCTAAACTAGAAAATTTGACTTGATAAAAAAAAAAAAGGAAATTGATAATGTTAAACAAATGATGCGATATCATGCTTATCTAATTTAATTATTTATTGCAAGTCAAATGATTAAATAGGCACCAAATATCTTGGATTTGGATCGATTTTTCTACTTTGCTAAGTAAACATTACTTTATTCACAAAAAAAAAACATTAATTCTTTTATAATTTAATTAAAAGATAGATTTAAATCTTTTTTATTCTCAAATTAATTAGAATAATACTTATTCCCCAAAAGTTTTAAGAGTTTTATTTTTTCTCACTTTAAAAAAATATATTAATGCTATAAAAAAAAGATTATATTAAAAAAAATTATACGAATGACTATATTTAAAATGGAAAGATCAAAAGGTAAAATAACATAAATTTTGTAGACTAAAATAAGAATTAAACGATAAAAATATATAAAATTGATGAGTATGCTTTTTTTTTAGTACATCAACATTTGGGGATGGGAGTCGAACCTCTGACCTCAGGGTCGAAAGTACATGTCAATTACCGCTGAGCTATGTTTGCTTTGACAATTGATGAGTACGTTGGCTGTTGTGTCACTTCTCTTTTGCTTTGGATATTATCAATTTGCTTGCGGTTCCTACTTCGTTAATTATTGGCTTTAGCTGGGTCAAATGTTTTATTATTTATTATTCTTTTGAAAATAGCTGGGTCAAATTAGTATTTAACCCTTAACTTTGTTTAATTAAGGGTACGTCATGAATTTGATCTAAAATCTTATTTTACTCAATTTTTGTTTTTTTACTTTTCTTGAAAAGAAATAAATTTTTATATTTAATATCATATTGATTTTTTAAAATCTAAAATATTTTATTTCAGTCTCTTGACTTTCTTTTAGTATCCCTTAAACTTTGGCATAAAAATATTCCTTCAATTATCGATTGTTGGTATATTAACTAAAATATCCAACAAAAATCTAAATCTTTTTGGAAATACTAATAGCTTATAATATATTACACATGACTTCAAAGCCATATATAATCTATCTAGATGTCTACCTACTCATCAAATAAATGGAGTTAATGTCAAGTTTCTATTAAATATAATTTATAAAAAGCATTAATTGTGAGGACTAAGTGACTTCTTTTTTAGGGTTCAACAACCTAATATACAATGTTAGTTGTTATAGGTGATTTTGGACCACACATAGGGACAAGGAGCCGTACAATCGGGCAGAGGTAGGACCAAAAGCCCGACCCAGAGGAAGACCGGACCAAAGGGTCAGGCCAAAATGGCCCGACCCATATGGTCGGCCTCGGCAAAAGGCCGAGGCCGACCATTCGGCCCGTTTGCGCGGGCCGAGCCCGGTGACCTCTTTTCGGTCCCTGATGCCCCGAATCGCCCCGGTTCCGCCTGGTTCGTTCCGAAACACCACCGAATTCCTAAAAACCCTAGGAGGACAAACAGGTATAAAAGCCCCTCTTCACCACGGAAGAAGGGTTTTGAAACTCGATTCTTGACTCTCCCCTTTACTATCTGTAGCTTCTCCTCGGTTTTCTGACTTAGGCATCGGAGGCGGTGTGGCCTACACCACGCCGGTGTGCAACGGTTTTTGCTGGTCTTGCAGGTCACGTCTTCCCCAGTTTCTACAAATTCACTGTTGGCGTCACGTGAAGGTCAGGTGAGTCTTCTGTCCGGATTTTGGCATCAACAGTTGGCGCCGTCTGTGGGGAAGAGTGCTTGCCAGTTCAGACCGCGCATCGGTGGTGTTCTGTAGGATGAATCGGGTTCAGAAGCTAGAAGGACACCTCGGGTATGAGCAGAAAGCGCCGAATCAGACTGAGGTCGGCCTCGGTATGGAAAAGGCCGACCCTAACTCCGGAGGCTGTTATGAGCAGAAAGCGCCGAATCAGACTGAGATCGGCCTCGGTATGGAAAAGGCCGACCCTAACTCCGGAGGCTGTTGCAAGCGGGAAGCGCCGAATCAGATTGAGTTCGGCCTCGGTATGGAAAAGGCCGACCCTAACTCCGGAGGCTGTTGCGAGGTTCCGCATGTCAGTGATGCTGCTGGACTTGACCCAAGGGGACAACCCGCGGAGGAACTGGAATCTGTACCACTAACGTCTGAGGAAAGGAGAGTGAACATCGGCACCAAATTGGGGGCTGAGCAGAGGGGCAGACTGGTTGGTTTCTTGAGGGCTAATGCGGATCTGTTTGCATGGTCACACGAGGTTATGCCGGGAATTGACCCGGGAGTGATGGTTCACCAGTTGAACGAGGATAGGGATTTCAAGCCAGTAAAGCAGAGGCGAAGAGCATTTAATTCGGGAAGGAATAAGGTTGTTGCCAGTCAAGTGGATGAGCTACTTAAAGCAGGGTTCATCCGAGAAGTTCATTATCCCCAATGGTTGTCCAATGTGGTACTGGTAAAGAAGGCTAACGGGAAGTGGCGGATGTGCATCGACTTCACCGACCTGAATAAGGCGTGCCCAAAGGACAGCTATCCTTTGCCCATGATCGACCAGTTGGTTGATGCAACAGTAGGGCACGAGATGCTGAGTTTTATGGATGCATATTCAGGGTACAACCAGATTAGAATGCACGAGCCCGATCAGGAAAAGACTTCATTCATCACCAGTCGAGAGTTGTATTGCCATAAAGTCATGTCGTTCGGTTTGAAGAACGCTGGGGCGACATACCAGCGAATGGTAAACCGCATGTTTGCTTCGTTACTGGGAAAGAATATGGAGGTGTACGTGGATGATATGCTGGTAAAGAGCTTGAAGTCTCAATGCCATGAGTCTGACCTTAATGAAGCTTTCCAGATCCTCCGGAAGTATCGAATGAAACTAAACCCGAGTAAGTGCGCTTTTGGGGTGACATCAGGAAAATTCCTAGGATTCATGGTGCATCAGAGGGGGATAGAAGCAAACCCAGACAAGATCAGAGCGATCATGCAAATGTCCTCCCCGACCAATCTCAAGCAACTTCAAAGCTTGAACGGGAGGATCGCCGCCTTGAACAGGTTTGTTAGTAGATCAACTGACAGGTGTTTACCCTTCTTTAAAATTTTGAGACAGGGATCACGTTTCGAATGGACTGGAGAGTGCGAAAAGGCTTTCCAGGAGCTGAAGGACTATTTGAGTTCGGCCCCGCTCTTGGCCAAGCCGCTCCCTGGTGACGAGCTATTGCTATATGTCGCGGCCTCGAATACGGCTGTAAGTTCTGCACTGATCAAAGAAGAAGAGAAGCTCCAACGACCCGTGTATTACACCAGCAAGTCGATGGTTGGAGCAGAAACTAGATACCCCCAAGTGGAGAAACTCGCTCTGGCCCTAGTTACGTCGGCCAGAAGGTTGCGTCCGTATTTCCAAGCCCATAAGGTAACAGTTTTGACCAACTTTCCTCTAAAACAGGTGTTGCAGAGGCCAGAAGCCTCGGGACGCCTCATGAAGTGAGCAGTTGAGCTGAGTGAGTATGACATCCATTACAAACCTCGAACTGCCATGAAAGGGCAAGCTGTGGCAGATTTCCTGGCAGAATTAACGGCAGCTGAGGAGGAGGCCGACCCTCAGAGGTCCGAGGCCGAGCAAGGCAAGTCAGGCACAAAGGTCAATATGCTGAGTATAAGGGAGGTGAAACAGACTTGGACACTCTTTGTAGACGGGTCTTCTAACACCAAGGGTTGTGGAGCAGGAATTTTGCTAGAATCCCCTGATGGAGGAAGATTTGAGTATGCCCTGAGATTCAATTTCAAGGCCTCGAATAATGAGGCTGAATACGAGGCACTTCTGGCAGGATTGAAGTTGGCAAGGGAGATCGGAGTCTCGGACATCATGGTTCAAAGCGATTCACAGCTAATCGTGAAGCAGGTGTTGGCAGAATATCAGACTAGGGAACAGAGAATGAGTAGGTACTTATCCAAGGCCAGAGAACTGCTGTCCCACTTTGAGAAGTGGGAGATCAAACAAATCCCGAGGTCTCAAAACGCCAACGCAGATTCACTGGCTCGCTTGGTGGCTGCCTATGATACAGAGTTGAGCAGGACTGTGCTAGTTGAGGTTTTGTCAGAGCCTGCGGTATGTGCAGAGGAGATTCTCGAGACAGATGGCCGAGCCTAAGGGCAAGCCCGAGGCCGAGGCCGAGCCTGAGGATAAGTCTGAGGCCGAGCCTGAGGATAAGTCCGAGGGTCGATGATCCTGCAGATGGGGAGGGCATCCCATCAATTGAAACTGAGCCCTCCCCAGAAGCAAGGGAAGCTTCATGGATGGATCCGATCCTTGATTACTTAGGGAAAGGCGAGCTGCCAACAGAGAGGACAAAGGCTAAAAAGGTTCAGAGGCGAGCATCGCATTTTGTGTTAAGGGAAGGGAGACTGTATAAAAGAGGCTACTCGATGCCGTTGTTGAGGTGCCTTCCCCCTAGTGATGCTAACTACGTTATGAGAGAGATACATGAGGGGGTGTGTGGAAATCACTCAGGAGCAAGGTCACTGTGTCACAAGATAGTCAGGCAAGGTTACTACTGGCCAACCATGTTGCAAGACGCTAGGCACTTCATTAGATCTTGCGATCAATGCCAAATGTTTGCACCCACTCCAAGGCAACCACCTGAGCCTTTAACGAGCATTATCAGCCCGTGGCCGTTCGCGCAATGGGGAATAGATCTGATCGGACCTCTCCCCCAAGGTAAAGGGCAGACCAAGTATGCAGTTGTGGCTGTGGATTACTTCACAAAATGGGCGGAGGCAGAACCACTAGCAACTATAACTGAAAAGAAGGTCACTGACTTTGTATGGAAGAACATTGTGTGCTGTTTTGGGATTCCTAACACCATTATATCAGATAATGGTAGGCAGTTCGACAATGCCGCTTTCAGGAAGTTCTGCTCAGATTTGGGCATAACACACCGTTGTTCATCCCCAGCCCATCCGCAAGCTAACGGCCAGGTGGAGGCTATGAATAAAATAATCAAGCAGAATCTTAAAACGAAGCTTGAAGGACTAAAAGGAGCATGGGCCGAAGAGCTCCCACGTGTACTGTGGGCATATCGGACAACAGCACGAACCTCAACAGGAGAAACACCATTTTCCCTTTCATTCGGGGCAGAGGCGGTAGTCCCAGTGGAGGTCGGCATCCCCTCCCCCAGGACAGAACAGTTTAGTGTGCAAGGGAATGATGAAGCTATGAGGTTGAACTTGGACCTCCTAGACGAGCATCGTGAAATGGCTCAACTCCGGGTCGCAGAGTATAAAAACAGGGTTGCCAGATATTATAACGCAAGAGTGAAAAGGCGCACCTTCAAAGAAGGGGACCTAGTACTGAGGAAAGTCATGCAAAACACTAGAGATCCCAATGCAAGTGCGTTGGGACCAGCATGGGAAGGACCTTATCAAGTTAGCAAAGTGGTCCGCCCCGACACCTATGCCTTGGTTGATGAAAACGGGAAACCAACCCCACACCCATGGAATGCAGAACACTTGAAGATTTACTATCAGTAGCCATAGCAGAAACAAGTGGCAGGCAACGCCACCACTGCAGGAAGGCCGAGGCCGACCAGAGGAGGCCGAGGCCGACCAGGAAAATTGGCTTACTCTACTTATGTTTACTTTACATAGAAACTGTCTGTCATTTATCTCATTGTAAAACACACAAACATTTGCAAATTCAATAAAAACTATTATATTGTGTTTTGCATAAAAATGATTCTTGCAGAGACAAAATTCCTAGGTCGAGAGGTTGACGCATGTCCTCAACCTCCCGGGGTCCCCAACAGAGTGTATGCACCACTGGGATGAATACAACAGCTTGAAGAGAGGCTCGGAAATTTCCTCGACCTCCCCAAGTTTTCTCCGACTAAGTGCATGCACCCTTGGGATGGAAAACAAGCAAACGAACAGCATAGAGGAGCTGGTCGGCCTCATGCCAAGGTCGAGGCCGACCATCCAGAGGCCAAGGCCGAGCTCTACCCTTAGAGGCCCAGGTACGAAGTTAGTTTTTCCTTACTAAAAAAAATGCATGTCCAAGATATTGAATGCACATTTTGAGTGGGGGGTAGGGGTAAGGACAGGTCGAGTCCATGGTCATGTGGCGACAGTTTTGATTTTCCTTTCGTTTTATATAACACATGTCCATGGCGTTTCTTCATGGTACGATGTCGACACTTGCGAATTTAATGACTCTTTGCATTGTGTTTCGCATAAAGTGCTCTTTCCATAGAATGTAACGCGTGTGGCCAGACGGGAATGATCCTTGTAGAGGCCAGACTTCCGCACTTCCCCCGACTGAGTGTACGCACCCTCGGGATGAATACAGCAGCTTGAAGAGAGGCTCGGGAATTTCCTGGGCCTCCCCAAGCTTTTCCCCAGAAGAGTGTACGCACCCCTGGGATGACTATGACAGCTTGAAGAGAGGCTCGGGAATTTCCTGGGCCTCCCCAAGCTTTTCCCCAGAAGAGTGTACGCACCCCTGGGATGACTATGACAGCTTGAAGAGAGGCTCGGGAATTTCTTGGGCCTCCCCAAGCTTTTCCCCAGAAGAGTGTACGCACCCCTGGGATGACTATAACAGCTTGAAGAGAGGCTCGGGAATTTCCTGGGCCTCCCCAAGCTTTTCCCCAGAAGAGTGTACGCACCCCTGGGATGACTATGACAGCTTGAAGAGAGGCTCGGGAATTTTCTGGGCCTCCCCAAGCTTTTCCCCAGAAGAGTGTACGCACCCCTGGGATGACTATGACAGCTTGAAGAGAGGCCTGGGAATTTTCTGGGTCTCCCCAAGCTTTTCCCCAGAAGAGTGTACGCACCCCTGGGATGACCGTGACAGCTTGAAGAGAGGCTCGGGAATTTCCTAGGCCTCCCCAAACTTTTCCCCAGAAGAGTGTACGCACCCCTGGGATGACCGTGACAGCTTGAAGAGAGGCTCGGGAATTTCCTAGGCCTCCCCAAACTTTTCCCCAGAAGAGTGTACGCACCTCTGGGATGACCGTGACAGCTTGAACAGAGGCCTGGGAACTTCCTAGGCCTCCCCAAGCTCTTCCCCGGAAGAGTGTACGCACCGTCATGCCAAGGCCAAGCATCCCAACTTTGCATAGTCGAGGCGCTCAAAGCCGCAGGGAGATGTTTAAGGTAGGGTCGGGCAAATCTGCACATGAGCCTGGACGTCGGCGAGCAAATAATACAGAGCTGCTGGTCAGCCTCATGCCAAGGCCGAGGCCGACCATCCACCTTCGAAAAGGCCAGGTATGGAACTAGTCCTTGTTGAGTGGGGGCTGGGAATAAGGGATAGGTTAAGGCTATTTCATTCCTTTGTTGTAATTGTCATGCAACTTTCCCATTATTTTCCTGTAAGGACTGACATATGAATGCAGGGGGCTAAGCACAGAGCTAACAGGGGCTAAAGGCCAAGGCCGATCCTGGCCTCCTCCCACGTTTTTCTTTTGCAGAAATTAACTTTTCAATGCAGGATTGTGAAGTTTTCTGTTTTCCCTATTGTTAATTATGGACAAGCCCTAGATCTGGAATGAAGCGCTCCGAATGACCAAGTCCAGGGGCGAAGCGCCCGGTGGGGGTTCGGGGGCAACGCCCCCTAAGCTAAAATGGAAAATGTTGTGCTCGGCCTCTTCCCGAGGCTGAGGCCGACCAAAGAGGCCCTCCAGCTACTTTTGTAACTTCTCACTCTTCTCATTTCCATTTCACCTAACCCCTACTCAGGGAGATTCCACTTTGCATAGTTCGCCCTATCTTGCAGGATAATAAAGAAGTCGTACAAAAGTCAGCACGAGACGAGAGTTGTCCTCTTAAATTAGGCTTAAGGAGCTCGACCTATAGCATTAAAGTCGCACCTGAATCCCAATTCAAGAGTGGGGGCTTAATGTTATAGGTGATTTTGGACCACACAGAGGGACAAGGAGCTGAGGAGAACAATCGGGCAGAGGTAGGACCAAAAGCCCAACCCAGAGGAAGACCGGACCAAAGGGGCGGGCCAAAATGGCCCGACCCATATGGTCGGCCTCGGCAAAAGGCCGAGGCCGACCATTCGACCCGTTTGCGCGGGCCGAGCCCGGTGACCTCTTTTCGGTCCCTGATGCCCCGAATCGCCCCGGTTCCGCCTGGTTCGTCCCGAAACACCACCGAATTCCTAAAAACCCTAGGAGGACAAACAGGTATAAAAGCCCCTCTTCACCACGGAAGAAGGGTTCCGAAACTCGATTCTTGACTCTCCCCTTTACTATCTGTAGCTTCTCCTCGGTTTTCTGACTTAGGCATCGGAGGCGGTGTGGCCTACACCACGCCGGTGTGCAGCGGTTTTTGCTGGTCTTGCAGGTCACGTCTTCCCCACTTTCTACAAATTTACTGTTGGCGTCACGTGAAGGTCAGGTGAGTCTTCTGTCCGGATTTTGGCATCAACATTAGTGTTTGCTTAGGAACTAAAATAAGATAAATGTAAGAGCTTTCGTAACTAAAATATGATTTAGAACTCTTGGAAGAGAGAGAGCGAGGAAAAAAAAATATTTTGAGTCCACGGCAACAAATGAATTATATCTTATTTATTTATTGATTATTGATGAATTAAGTTCAACGACATGTAAAGAAGGAGGCTCGAACTTTTGACCTCTCTATCAAAGTTAGATAACTTAACTAGTTGAGTTATATTCATATTGACAAATTGATTATATCTTATAATTAAACATACTTGAAGTAAAAACATTGACTTGATCAAATAGAATGTAGTTTGAAGAACATTTTTTATATATATAAAATATTACAAAAACATGCACAAAAAAGGAATTGATCTCTAGAACTCTAAAATGACAAACCAACCTTGCTCCAAATTAACCAATCACAAATATATGCTACAATAACTACAACAAATATATAGTAGGAAAAAAAAGAAAAAAAAAAAGAAGAAAAAGAAGAAAAAAATATAAAGCAAACGTTTGGTAACATACGAGACAAAGGGATTGATCCCTTGAACTCTAGATTAACAATGCTCAAATTAGTCTAACATGCATTCAAACTTACTGAATCCTTGAAAAATGGCCTTCTGAACAAGATCTATAATACAAAATCCCTAACAAATCTCTTCTTTCTTTTTTTTACCTTTTTTGTTTAACTATATGTTTCATGGATACTTCCAACAATACAACAAAAAAAAACACTACTACGATTGAGAAAATCTACACCATTGAATCCACTCATAACAAATCTTCCATTTTTTTTACGATATGCTTCACAAATTTACGCCCAACAAAATAAAGAAATAGTACACCCATAACAAATCTTCCATTTTGTTTAAAAGGATATGCTTCAAAGATTATTTCCCAACAAAATAAAGAAACAGTATGCTCATAACAAATCTTCCATTTTTTTTTAAAAGGATATGCTTCACAGATTATTTCCCAACAAAATAAAGAAACGGTATGCTCATAACAAATCTTTCATTTTTTAAGAGGATATGCTTCACAGATTATTTCCCAACTAAAAAGGTACTACGATAAAAAGATCACCATGGTTGAATCTAAAAAGAAAAACAAACACAAAACTAATGCTACGAACAAAAAAAAATGTTGAAAAGAAAAATCATACCTTGTGGAAGAGAGTATAAACCATGAGCAGTTCTTTTTTATCCTTTTTCCTTTTTTTTTTTACCCGCTTCCCAAAGGTTCCTTTTATACTAATTGAAGACCAACCCATGTAAGCGCTCTGATCATGGGTTTATAAGGAAGGATAAGTATCTCTTCCATTAGTATGAGACCTTTTGGGTGGAACCAAAAGCAAAGCCATGAAGGGTTATGCCCAAAGTGGACAATATCATATCATTATGAAGATCTGTGTCATGTCCTCGTCCATAATAAGTGGTATTAGAGTCAGACCCTGACTTAGCCATGTCGATAGAACCCTCGGGTGTTGAACAAAGAATTTGTGAGCCTTGAAGAAATAGTCATGGGGAGATCTGTAATCTTTCTCGATTAAGCAGGCAGAAGTTGGCTTGTATAAGAGCAAACTCCTTTGTAAAAGAGATATGGAAAAATAGAATCCGTAATCTGACTCTAAGAGAGCAAACTCCTTCCTAAAAAAGGAGATATGGACGCAGGGGCGGATCCACGTTGGGGCCAGGAGGGGCACGTGCCCCCCTCAAATGATCACATTTATGTATATGTTTTTTCACTTAAAATAACAAAATGGTTTTTTGGTTTGTTGGTGAGAGGGGGCACTGGTCTCCAGTTTTCTCCTGCGCGTTTCATCTTTTTTTTTTTTAGATTTTCTTGTATTGGTTTCAAATCCTATCAAGCGGCTTCATCTATTTTTTTTAAAGATTTTCTTGTATATAAAGCTTAATCCTATTTTTAAAAAACTTTAATAAATATTCCAAGTTTCATTCCTAGCTTATATATTTAGATTGTTATTTCTATAATAGATTATTATAATTTTGTAATTAATGTTAATTAATCGAAATATTACATATTATTACCTTTAAAATTTTATTTATATTAAATTACAAGTTTAGTTCCTAAATATTCAAATTTGTATCTAATAGATTCTTAAAATTTCAATTTTGTGTCTAATAAATGTTTTTAAAATGCCTAATAATCCATAAACTTTTAATTTTAAATCTAATAGGTCTTAGACATTAAACAATTTTAAAACTTAGTTTTTATAGTAGATATAAACTTGAATTTGTGTCTAATTGAACCTTAAACTTTTAATTTTGTAATTAATAGATACATTGATTTATATTTTTAAAAAAAAATCAATAGGACATATTAGACACAAAATTAAATTTTATAAAGACATATTAGACCCTTTTTAGATTTTAGAGACCATATAGAAGCAATTTTAATAATTCACGAACTAGATTTATTTAACCTTATATGAACTCGTGCCCCCCTAACATAAAGTTCTGGATCCGCCACTGTATGGACGAATAGATGACTATTTGAGGGAAGACTCGTCTATGGTACTTTGTTTGAGGGGAGGAGTGGATGATCATGAGTTTATAAAGGAAGACAATTATTTCCATTGGTATAAGGCCTTTTGGGTGGAATCAAAAGCAAAACCATGAGGGTCTATGCCCAAAGTGAACAATATCATACCATTTTGAAGATTTATGTCGTGTCCTCATCCTTAACAATCGAAAATGCAAAAATAATAATAATAATATCATCATCATCCAAACTCAAAGTTTTTTAGTTTTATGCAAGTAAATATCTTGTATTTGCAAGTATTTAAAAGTGTTTTTTTTTTATATAAAATTGAAAAAAAAAATTATAAAAACTTAATACTTAAAACTCAAATTTTAACATGAGTCGTGCAAATACTTTGTATTTGATTGATAGATAGAGTGAATGATAGTGAGAATGCCAATCTTCTCAAACATCAAAATTTGTGTTTGTTCCCACCATCTTCTCATAAGCTTTTCTTCTTCACGAAATGTAAGAATACTATGTATTCAATATTGAGCCACAAAATACCTTGTACTCATAAAGTAAAAATTTTCATAGCATGAGAGATGATTAAGAACTTCGAGCAAATATTGTGTATTTCTATATAAATGCACTGTATAAATACTTTCTTTTTAGGTATTTTTGCTTTCATTTACGAAAGGCTTTCGTTCTTTTAACACTCGCTTTCACCTTTCCATCATCAAAAGCATAACAATCGTTGAATCATCAAACACTTCGATCACAAAACTCATGAAGCTTCTATATCACATGGAGCTTTAAATACATATCGGCTTTGAAATCGTTTTTGTGGAATATTAAATTATCCCCAACTGCACTAATTCTACCATTGGCTTTAGTTTCAAGAAGATTAATCAATCCTTCCATACTCCTAAATCAGTCGACAATCTCATCATTGTTTATGTATCTCTCAATGCCATATATGCAACTAGAGAACGTTCAACAATGAAAACAATGGAGGAAGAAAGAGAAGCTAAAAAAATAAAATGAAATTCAAATTAATGTAGGATGTTTGGAGATTAGAAAATCTAAGGTTTAAATTTAAAGAATTCATATTAGACAAGATTTATGGACAAATATTATAAAGGCAGAGAGTAAATAAACTTGCGTAATCATATTCACAATGAGGCAAGGGCTTAAATAGCCATGGAGGGCATACAAGAGAGATCAGTTAACTAACTAACTGATTATAGGTAGATGAACAGTGAGAAAACTAATTAACTGAAATACAACAAGAACTAACTTAATACTCCCCCTCAAGATGGAGCTAGAATATTACACACACCCATCTTGGACAACAGATTTCCAAAAGAAGGTCTGGGAAGAGGCTTTGTGAAGACGTCAGCCAATTGAGATTGAGTTCGAACCGGCAAGAGCTTAACAACACCTTGAACAAGTTTATCTCGGATGAAGTGACAGTCTATTTCGATGTGTTTGGTCCTCTCGTGGAAAACAGGATTAGAAGCTATGTGCACAGCAGCCTCATTATCACAAAAAATAAGCGCAGGAGTAATCGTTTGCACCTGTAAATCGGTTAACAACTGAGATAACCATACAACTTCACTAGTTGTAGCAGCTAATGCTCTATATTCGGCTTCAGCTGATGATCGTGACACAGTGTTTTGCTTTTTGGATTTCCATGAGACAATAGAAGAACCCAAAAAAAACACAAAATCCAGTGGTGGATTTTCGAGAGTCTTGGCACGATGCCCAGTCGGCATCAGAGAAGGCCTTCAACTGGAATGAGGAAGTAGCCGAAAGAAACACTCCTTGAGCAGAGCAGCCTTTAATATATCTCAGCAAGGTGTGCACAGCAGCCAAGTGAGGCTTTCGAGGACTTGCCACAAATTGGCTTAGTTTGTGCACAGCAAAAGTGATGTCAGGTCGTGAGATGGTAAGGTACAACAGGTGGCCAATGAGTCTTCTATATTCGGTAGGATCATCAAGTAAAACTCCTTCAGAAGAGCTGAGTTTAATATGAGGATCCATGGGCAAATAGGTAGGTTTAGAAGCAAGGAAGCCAGTGTCTTCAAGGAGTTGAAGAGCATAATTCCTTTGACACAAAAATATCCCTTTGCTTGACCGAGCTAATTCAAGGCCCAAAAAATACTTCAAGTTGCCTAGGTCTTTTAGTTTAAAAACTTCATTAAGATGAGCTTTTAAGGACTCAATTTGAGTGGAAGAAGAACCTGTAATGATGATGTCGTCAACATAGACTAGTAATGCCAGGAAAGAAGATCCAGATCCTCGAGTAAAAAAGGAGTAATCGGATTTGGATTGTTTGAAACCAAGCAATAATAAAGCATGGGAAAATTTATCAAACCACTGCCTTGACGCTTGTTTCAAACCGTATATGGATTTGTGGAGCCTGCAAACCAAACGCTCCCCCTGAGAGGCAACCACGTTGTGTTTGTAACCAAGGGGCAAATCCATATATACTTCTTCATAGAGATCGCCATGAAGAAAAGCGTTATTCACATCTAACTGTACCAAGGGCCAATTTTGAGACACTGCAAGGGTGAGCAAAACTTTAACAGTCACCAGTTTTGCCACTGGAGAAAAAGTCTCAATATAATCCAGGCCCTCTTGTTGGGTGTACCCTTTTGCCACTAGGCGAGCTTTGTAACGCTCAATAGTCCCGTCAGCCTTATGTTTCACCTTGTAAATCCATTTACAGCCGATAGAATGTTGTCCAAAGGGAAGAGGAACCACAGACCACGTTTTGTTAGTTTCCATAGCAACTAGCTCATTATTCATGGCATCACGCCAATGAAGATGGGGGACAGCTTGGTGGTAGAATTGTGGTTCATAGGCAGCGGAAATATTTAGGATAAGCCTGTGTGATGGAGATGTGACACCATGTTCAACAACGCAATCAGTAATATGATCAGCAACATGATCATGATCAGTAACATGTTCAACAATATGATCAGCAACATGTTCAGTGGAAGGAATGGAAAGACCCTGTAGTGTCTGAACACTTCCAGAAGGGACATCCTGTGTAGGTACTCCACAAAAGTCAAAAGACGTTGGGAGGACTAAGTCTGGAAAAGGATCTTGGACTTCATTCTCTTCAGTAATGTGGTGGAATGGAAAAAACATGTTCGTGGAACACAACGTCTCTAGAGATAAAGAAACGTTTGTTCTCAATATCATACAGACGGTACCCTTTGACGCCTGGAGGGTAACCAACAAAGACAGAAGGGGTGGCGCAAGGATGAAATTTGGACCGTTGGGACTGCAATGTTGATGCAAAGCATAGACAGCCGAAGGTACGGAGGTTGTTATATTCAGCATTGCAATTGTGGAGACGAAAATAAGGCTTTTGCCAGCCCAAGACAGGAGATGGAGTGCGGTTGATGATGAAGGCAGCGGTGAGAATGCAATCACTCCAAAATTGAATAGGTAAGCGAGACTGAAAAAGCAATGCACGAGCTACGTTCAACAAGTGCTGGTGTTTGCGCTCAACGACCGAATTTTGTTCAGGGCGAGCTACGCATGAGAACTGGTGAACAACTCCCTTGGATGAAAAAAAAATCATGAAAGGAGAGTTCAGGGGCATTATCAGACCGGAAGCACTTGATTTGGGCATCAAACTGAGTCTCTACAAAGTTAAAAAACTGGGGAACAATCTTCAAAGCATCAGACTTATGACGCATGAGAAAGACCCAAGTATGCCGTGAGAAGTCATCCACAATGGTAAGGAAGAATTTGTAACCAACATGTGAAGGAGATTGATACGGACCCCAAGTGTCACAATGAATCAAATCAAAAGCTTTATTTGCTATGTGGTGGTTAGATTGAAAAGAAAGACGCTTCTGTTTAGCCAAAGGACAGACTAAACAAGATTCAGCACAACCATTAACAGGGGAATCAATATGCAAAAGACTCTTCAAAGCATGTAAATGTTTGGTGGATGGGTGACCAAGTCTATTATGCCAACTGCCAAGTACTAACAAGACTTTTAGAGCAAGAGATGCTAGGTGCTAAGTAAACAGCATTACAATTAACAGACTGTTGTGGAATAGCATGAAAAATGTATAACCCTTGCCAGAAATCAGCCCTGCCAATCATCCTCAAAGAGTACTTGTCCTGTAGTTGACAAGAATTTCCAACAAAACACACAGTAAGTGGTAGTTTGGCAGTCAAGGAGCTGATAGAAATCAAGTTGAACCGAAAGGTTGGAATAAAAATAACATCTTGCAGCAGTATATCAGGAGTAAGTTGAATGTCCCCAACAAACGAAACACTGATGCGAGTGTGATTCGGTAAAGAAACATGCACATTATCAACAGGTCTGAGATTCTTAAAATAATGCTGAGAATAGCATATGTGTGTGGAAGCCCCAGAATCAACTATCCAATGTTCAGAAGAAGGATAAGAGACAGAGCAAGTACTTGCTACATGATTAGTACCAGCGGGAACAGACTCAGATTGAGTCTTAATCTTCGTGAGTTGCGATTGAAGCGCAACCAAAAGACCCTGACATTGCTCAACATTCAAAGAAGCCAAAGGATCAGTAGTTGAAGTGGTAGTCGAAGGCACAGTCTTTTGGGTTGTTCTGTAACCGGGTGGATAGCCATGAAGCTTGTAACAACGGTCAAGAGTGTGACCTTGTATTCCACAATTTGTACATATTGGTCTTTCCTTCTTCTTGGAGGGGGGAACGCTGGACTTAGATGATGAAGGGTTGCTCTTTACCATCATGGCAAAAGCGGAATCAACGCCAGGGGAAATCGGAGAAGGGACTGCACGTTGCTCAACTTCTTGGACAACCAAAGAGAAGGCTCGATTGATTGTAGGTTCGGATTCCATAAGGAGAAGTTGGGTGCGTACCTGACTGAACGAATCATTGAGACCCATCAAGAAATTCATCACATGTTCAGTCTGGAAATAGGCAACAAGACCTTTCACTCCGCCACAGGTGCATTTTCCGCAAGAGCAAGTAGGTCTATAAGAGGCTAGCTCATTCCACAGGGACTTCAATTTGGCGTAATAGGCAGAGACAGAACTCTGTTCTTGGTGTAAAGTCGATAACTCTCGTCGCAGTTGAAAAACCCTAGGGCAATTTTTGCGCTGATAACGTTCTTGAAGATCCACCCATATGTCACGAGCAGAATCTGAGAAGTTGACACTGGAGGAGATTTCCTTCGAGAGGGAATTGAGGATCCAGGTTGTGACTGTTGGGTTTTATGCCCTAAAACTCGTAGATAGTAAATGTATATTTGACCGAACATTAATAAAGTGATGTATTATTCAATGTTTGTATTATATCTTGTCTTATTAACCCTAATCTAATAAACTAAACATCCAAGGCTAATAGAATGAGGCTTGAACTAGTATGTAGGGACATACGGGGATCAATGTTCAAGTTTTAGCCTAAAGGGTCTGTAGTATAGGGATAAGGCTGGGTACCTAATCCTGGTGACACTATGGATACGGCCCGCTTTGTATATTGATACAAACGTAGTGATCAAACGCGTTCATGTGGTTGACATGCGAGTGGGGGTATCCTGTGCAATGAGTTTGCACAAAGACCGGACCGCGAAATAGTTAACCACTAACTGTAACACCGTTAGTTAGCTCGGTATCTATTTCACTAGGATGACCTAGGCAACTTGGCCTTAATCCTGAGTGGATTATGGACTCCTGTCCATGAGGGATTGTCCTTTGATTTGTACGGGTGAGAGTGGCCTGTTCGCCGACTCAATAAGCCTACCATTTTGGGGACAAGACCGAGTGGGGAGCTGGGAACGTAGTCTTACAAGATGGAATTCACTCATTCCCGATATTAGGGTAAGTAGAGGTGTGTTCCCTTAAGTGGTGTCTCCGGGTCTTGAACAATGGGCCCTACCCTCTTTATGGCACGAGAGGGATTTCTGTTTGCTGGTTGGACCACAAACAGGTTGTTCATTAGAGGAGCACTGGTACTTAAGGACCAAGAGGTAGCCCAGGGGTAAAACGGTAATTTGACCTAGCTGGGGTACGAACACACGTGAAGGGCTAACTTGCTGTTGACGGTCGATATCCGTGGACATAGAAATATATCTGCAGTGAGAAGAGTGCAACTATGGTTCTATAGTGGAGTGAACCACAGTTAACGAACATTGATTAATTTGGCTAATGAGTTTAGCCAATTAATCTCACATCGTTGGAGTTTCTGATCTGTAGGTCCATTAGGTCCCACCGGTAGCTCTATAAGGGCGTTGAGGTAAATTTCTAAGGGAGAATTGAATATTCGAAGAGGTTTGAATAGTAAAATAAAATATGAATTTGATTCATATTATAAAACTATAGGTTATAATTAATGCACATTAGATGTACATTAATACTATAGTTTATTTTTGAGAGGAATATAATTAAATATGAGATATTTAATTATGATATTAATTAATTAGAGAATTAATTAATTATTGTTTTAATTCAATTCAATTAAATTTGATTTAATTGAATTAGATTAAAACTTTAGGTTATGTGGGAATGTTATGTAAATATATGATTTACATTAATTATAATAATTAGTTAGTTTAATTGTTAAATTAATTATATTATTATAAATTGGTTAATAATTTAGAATTATTAATTAATTTATTTATCAGTTAGTAGAACTGATAAGTGTGTACGTGTGAAGGGGAGTTAAATTAGGGAGTGGGAAGTTTTATCGGTAGAATAACCACTCCCCAATGTAATCCCATTTGTTGAGTTGGTTACGCAACTTTTTCCCAGTCCACACACGCCATTCTCTCTCTCTCACTCTCCAGATCTCTCTGCAATTTCTCTCAAGAATACAGAGAAGAAAAATTCTCCTAACCCTTAGAAAATTTCGCTCCCACAAGCACTTTTCGCACATCCTTCAAGAGAATACCGGTGCAACCATTTTGGTGGTGTTCGTGACTAATTTCCAGCGAAGAAAAGGGATTTTTGCTGCTGTTTTTGGGTGGAGAACCAAGGGATTTTGGTGATACGTGTCAAGAACATCTTCAAAGGTATAGTGTTCTTGATCTTGGATCAATAGGATCCAATTTAGATTAGATCTAAATTAAGAACTAGCATGTTTTATAATTAAAATTCAGTAGTTTTATTTTGATTTTACTGCTGTATTTTATTTGCCAAACGTATTGGTATTTTATTCCGAATTAAATACTGAGTAAAGGTTCTGTAAGTTTCCGCTGCGCAAAGGGCTTTTATCCCTTCAATTGGTATCAGAGCCTTCTCTATATTTTAATTTGTGAATTAAAATTTGCGTTGGTTTTAGGTGGGATTTAATTGCATTATGAATGTTAATTTGCTATGAACTAGAGATTAATTGGCCTTAGATTTACAATTATTTTGATGCGATCAAATGTAAAGGCCCCTGTGTTTTTTGGGCAATTAAATTGTAATTCGAGTCTCTGTAAGTCCAAGTCTAGATTAGGCTGAAGAACGATGAAGATCGGGACCAAAATTGGCCAAAAGCGGCGGAAAACGGCGAAGAATTGCGGCTGGAACAGTGCAGGTTTTTCCAGAAATTTCGAAAAAAAAAAAAAAAAAAAAAACGAAAAATCAGACGAGGGCTGACGTCAGCATGGAGGACGCTGACGTCATGAGGCGCGGTCCAGGGAGCGGTCCAATTCGCGTCAAGGCGGTTCTTCGGATGCGCGCGGTTCACGCATGGTTCGTTGACTGGCGTACGGTTCGTTGACTGGTCCGCCTGGTTCGTTGACTGGTCCGCCTGGTTCGTTGACTGGGCGGTTTTTGACGCTGGTTTCGTGGTTTTCCGGTCCAGTTCGAGCGGTTTTGAGCTGGTTCGAGCGGTTTTGGCAATTTTAAAGCAATTTTGATCCGGTTCGGGGCTGCAGAAGGCTGTAATAGGATAGAATTTTGCTTTATTATTGTAATTTAGCTTTAATTTTGTCCTAGAGGCCAATTAATCGGTTCATATGCTATTTTATATGCTTTATGGATGTCATATAAAATTAGAAATCCCACCTTAGGTTATAAAGCATGCTCATGCATTTATGTATGTTATAATTAGATTATAATATATGATTGAAATGCATGGTTTGATTTTCATGAGTTATTAATATATAGTTGAGTTATATTAAATTCATGAAAATGGAAAAGTATGATGCATGCAATTAAATAGTTTTAATGTAAGAGTTATATTAAAAATAATTTGTTTGCAGCATGCTAAGTTGATTTTCCATTTTTTGCCCATAATAAAATTGTTTATTATTTAAATGGAAATCAAATTGCATTGAGCATGATACATCCATAGATTAATATAAGGGTTATATTAATTATCATGCAATACAAAGTACTATAGTTTGAATTTCATTAACTTGAATATGATTGTTAATTGTTTTAAAACTATAGTATGCATGATTATAGGGCTAATCATTAAAATTTTGAAATAGTTTAAAATTTTATGATTAGAAACCGTCAATCTATAATCAAGATATGCATGTTCACATAGGATCTTAGGTTAAAATTGAATTAATTTTAATAGGTTAAAATTAATTAGACCTAAGATCACTTTCTAATAGGATTAGAATATCTTACTTAGTTTTAAAATAGTTTTAATGAACTAAGTAGGACGAACATTCCTGAGATTATAAGGGAACTCTACCAGTGAAGTTCTGTCTAAGGATTGGAGGTATTTAAGTTGATGGTAAACGGAACACCTCCTACCTGGGAACTAATCTGGAACACCGGAGTTGAATTAATCTCAGGTTAATGTTAGAATAATGTCGCTAGGTTAATTAAATTGGTTTAATTCACCTAGACATTAGGTCTTGTTATAATAGTTATAATAGGACTAGACTTAGATAAATGACTTAGCCGGATTTATCTAGGTTAAATGAAACCCTAAAATTTATAATAAGTTACTTTAGTGGGAGGAAAATTACAAAACTTAATTTAAATTGAGTTTTGCTCCTACGTCCCCGTGATGTTCACACCGTGAGATCCATGCTCGGCTTCGTGTCGTGGTAGAGCGGCCTCCCTTCGGAGAGTGTTTGCATGGGTCAATACCAAGAAGAATGGGGAAAGTGACTATAGTAAGTGGGAGCGGGACGCGTGTCAACGTATCCTTCGGTCTCCACCCCTAGGTCACAACGTGAGATTCCTATGATCCGCCTGCGTGTTGCCCTGGAGCAACCACCCCTTCGGAGGGCCTGATCATAGGATTCGGAACACCGTGAACTCCTGAATAGGATAGGGTCGCTTAGGCTAATTACCAACAGTTGTCTTTCCTAACGGTAGCCTGTTGGTGCGTGTCTCTGAGATCTGAAAGAGGGAGGGTTACACTTACGGGGAGGAGTTAATTTGTTAACAAATCCTTGACCGAACAACGGTGGTTAATATCTAATGGAATATGAGTTATTCTGGCATTAGAAATTGACTGAGAAGAGTCTCATTTTAGAGGAGGAACAACTGATCACCCTTCGGTGGCTGTTCTTCTAAACCTCTAAAGCATCGTTGCGAAACACAATCATTGTTTTATTAGGGTTCTTTGATTGTTTGTTTCCAAAATTGATTGGATGTATGCAATTGTTTGTATTGCTTGTTTGATGGGTTAAGGCAAAGATAACTAATACGGTCACTTGTTTGTTTTTTCAGCAATGTCTTCCTCTATAATTTCCCTGCTTAAAAATGAACAACTTACCGGCGAAAATTTTCCACAATGGAAATCAAACCTCAATACAATACTCGTGGTTGAGGACTTAAGGTTCGTCTTAACGGAGGAACGTCCTCCCGTTCCCCCTCGCACTGCCTCTCAGGCAGTTAAGGACGTCTACGAACGCTGGATGATAGCTCTTAGAAATAAGAGCTATTGGTTCTCTTTTAGGCTTAAAAAGTCTATTCTTTGATGTGTTTGAGCTTTGGTTTGTGCTTGAAAATGAGTATTCTTTGATGAACATTTTTTACATATCAATAGGCAAGGCTTGAACTAAATTTGGTGCAGATTTCTTATGTTTAAGCTGATTTTTCTGGTATAGGGCCACTCAGGTTTTGCTGCAGCAACTGATTTCACAAGCAGAAGGCAGAAAGTCTGGGTAATAAAATTCTGCACGTGCCAAATCCGTGTAAGCCTTCATTAATTGAGCTGGCAGCCATGTGGAGCTGATTTGTCCTATCTCAACCAATTGGGGAAGGTCCATGTGGAGTTATATGTCTAATCAGCCCTGAATTCAAGAAAAAGAGAGGGTATAAATGTTCTTTTGCCCAAAAAGAATGAAGACAAGTTGGAGAAGTTGACCTAGAAGTTGCTGCTGTCATTGAAGGGGAAAAAGGACAAGGAGGCTGCTGTTTGGAGGAATTTCCAGCTTGGGAAAGCTGGAATCTCCCTTGGAAGCTTCTTTTCTTCACTCCTCTTCTTTTATTCTTCTTTCTCCTAGTGATTAGTTGGTATTTAAGGTTGTATTCATGACTGATATGGTTGTTGGCTGCTGTATTTTCATTATTTTCACCTTGAACATGAGCTAAATCCTCTTAGGTGAGGATTAGGGTGCTTAAGCTTGAACTTGTTGTTTGTTTTAGTGGAACTTGATTTATTGCAACTTAAAGCAAAGTGTTCTTCATGCTTAAAGCTGGAATTTCGTTTGGCCAACCATTTTCTAGCATTGTTGTTTAGTGTTTGGGAAAACAATAGATAACCGACTACTTTGCTTTACCTTAGTCTTTAATGATCATGAAAATGAGTGGGTATTTAGGGATAAATCACCACCTAAGGCACTAAATCAGTTGAGCTAAAAAGAAGGGGTTAAATGGGAGTTTAATCGCCTAAGTTAGAGGAGAATTGGAAGATACCCGTAGAAAATTCTGTGTGAGTTGCAAATTTAGAGTTCTGCTACAGCAAGCAGCTTGTGAGAGTAGACAGCCCCTAATCTGAACCTTACCTTCTATGTGCTAATCTGCTGTTTTTATTGAATTCTACTTTAGTTCTTGTCATTTTAAGCTTGTTTGCCATTTCAATCTCTTGCATTTAGTTAAGGAAAAATATTGTTCCTCGGTTACATTGAATTTCATTAAAAATCAAGCTTAGAAGTAGTAAAATTCCCTAAACCAATCCCTGTGGAGAACGATCTTAATTTACTTATCACTTGCTGCCATGATGTGTATACTTGCACGTTTCTGAGTTATTTGTGAAGATTTCTTGCTTATCTAGAATCACTTTGCACAAGGCAAAAGGTTTTTGGCGCCGTTGCCGGGGATTGAGTTGATTTTTGCTATTTTTGAGCTGAAATTTGGTGAAATTAGTGCTAAAACAGCTTCTAACTTGGTTGTTTGATTTTGCAGGTGCTGGTAGTTGTGTATGAACGAATTCCCTGACTTAGAATTCGGTTTGGACCCTGAAATTGAAAGGACTTTTCATAGGAGGAGAAGGGAACAAAGGGAGATAAACAATAGGATGGATCCACCACCTCTTTTACCCCCTGTACCTCCTAGAAATCAAGAAAACCAAAACAACCAGCAGCCTAATCCTGAGGTAAATCAGCAACCTAGGGTAGAAAATCAAGCTGAAAACCCTGTCCTTATAGCCAATGATAGGGGAAGAGCTATTAGAGCCTATGTCGTCCCTACCTTCAATGAGTTGTACCCTGGGATAGCTAGACCCGAGATACAGGCACACAATTTTGAAATGAAGCCTGTTATGTTCCAAATGTTACAAACGGTGGGACAATTTCATGGATTACCTTCTGAGGACCCACATCTACACCTTAAATCCTTTTTGGGAGTGAGTGACTCATTCAAAATTCAAGGAGTTTCCCAAGATGCTTTGAGGTTAACCTTGTTTCCTTATTCTTTGAGGGATGGGGCTAAAGCTTGGTTGAATAACTTTGCTCCTGGCTCCATCACTACATGGAATGAGCTAGCAGAGAAATTCCTCATTAAGTACTTTCCTCCCACAAGGAATGCCAAGCTTAGATCGGATATAGTGTCTTTTAGACAATTTGATGATGAATCTTTTAGTGAAGCTTGGGAGAGATTTAAGGAATTATTGAGAAAATGCCCTCACCATGGACTCCCCCATTGCATTCAAATGGAGACTTTTTATAATGGGTTGAATTGGGCTACTCAAAACATGGTAGATGCTTCAGCTAATGGTGCTTTATTATCCAAGACTTATGATGAAGCTTATGCCATTTTGGAGAGAATTTCCACAAATAGTTGCCAATGGTCTGATTCTAGAAGTGTGGCTGGGAAGAAAAATAAGGGTATGCTTGAGGTTGACACTGTTACATCCTTTAATGCTAGGTTTGATTCAATGGAAAGCATGATGAAAAAGTTAAATTCAGGCTTTGAGAGCTTGCAGTTGATGAATTCCAGTGCAAACCAGTCTGCTGCAGCAGTCAATATAAATCAGAATGCAGCAGATTCTTGCGTTTACTGTGGAGAGGATCACAAGTTTGAATTTTGCCCTGGAAATCCAGCCTCAGTGTGTTATGTAGGAAACCAAAATGCCCCTAGGAATAATCCCTATTCCAATACCTATAATCCGGGTTGGAGAAATCATCCAAATTTTGCTTGGGGAGGTCAAGGAAGTAATTCCAACACCCAACAAGCTCAACAAAAGATGAGTGGACCTTCCGGATTTGGGCAACAAAATCAGCAACCTCAGTTCCAAAATACCATGAAACAACAGGCCACTGGAAGTTCTTTAGAGAGCATGTTCAAGGAGTACATGGCAAAAACTGATGCTGCTATTCAAACTCACCAAGCATCATTGAGAAATTTGGAAGTGCAAATGGGCCAAATAGCTAGTGAATTGAAAGCTAGGCCACCTGGTAAACTCCCCTCTGACACTGAAAATTCAAAGAGGGAAGGAAAGGAACAAGTCCAAGCTGTGGAGCTAAGAAGTGGGAAGCAGTTGGTTGAGAAAAAAGGGCCAACCCAACAAAAACCAGCTGGACAGCAAGTGGAAAAACCAGCTGATATTGATGCTGATATGGAAAAGACAGCAGAGAAAAATGTTGAAAATCCTGCTGGAATTCAAGTAGAAAAAAGTCCAGAGAGTGAGGAAATTGAAGAAATTCCTAGAGCAGCCCCTGTAGCTCCTTCTAAGTCAATTCCTACACACTCCCCTACATTTAAACCGCCCCCACCACCCTTTCCCCAAAGGCTAAAGCAGAAAAATCAAGAGGCCAATTTTAAGAAATTTCTTGAGGTCCTAAAACAGCTTCATATAAACATCCCACTAGTTGAGGCTTTGGAACAAATGCCCAACTATGTGAAGTTCCTCAAGGATATTTTGACAAAGAAAAGGAGATTGGGTGAGTATGAAACTGTGGCATTGACTGAGGAGTGTAGTGCAATTTTGAAAAATAGGATTCCACCCAAAGTTAAAGACCCTGGAAGTTTTACCATTCCTGTTTCTATCGGTGGTAAAGAGTTGGGAAGAGCTTTGTGCGATCTTGGAGCTAGCATAAACCTCATGCCATTGTCCATTTACAAGAAATTAGGAATAGGAGAGGCTAGACCAACCACTGTGACTTTGCAACTTGCTGATAGATCAATCACCTACCCTGAAGGAAAAATTGAGGACATCTTAGTTCAAGTGGATAAGTTTATCTTTTTAGCTGATTTTATCATTTTGGATTATGAAGCGGATAAGGATGTCCCAATTATCCTAGGGAGACCATTTTTGGCCACAGGAAGAGCTTTAATAGATGTTCAAAAAGGTGAATTGACTATGCGAGTGCATGATCAAGAAGTCAAATTCAGTGTGTTTGATGCCATGAAATGCCCAGCTGAGGTGGAGGAGTGTTCTGTGATTAATGTGTTGGATGAGTTGGTAGCTCATAAATGGGAGGAAGAACTATTGCAGCACCACATACAGCAGTTTGGTGAGATAAACGTGGGAGACTTAGAATTTCTGTGTGTGCAGCAGAATCTGGAAGTAGTGACTGAAGCTCCTAGCTTTAAGAGAGCTTTTGAATCACTGGAGTTGACTGATAGGAAAATTAAACCTATGCAGCCCTCCATTGTAGAGCCTCCAAAGTTAGAGCTAAAGCCCTTGCCCAACCACTTGAAATATGCTTACTTGGGAGAACAAGAAACATTGCCTATCATAATCTCAGCAAGTTTGCTCCCTGGGGATGAACAAGCACTGTTGGAATTGTTGAAAAAATTCAAAAAGGCCATTGGTTGGACTCTAGCTGACATTCAAGGTATAAGTCCATCCTTTTGTATGCACAAAATTAATTTGGAGGAAGGAAACTTCAAATCGATTGAGCAACAAAGGAGACTTAATCCGGCCATGAAAGAAGTAGTGAAAAAGGAGATAATAAAGTGGCTAGATGCTGGAATTATATACCCTATAGCTGATAGTAATTGGGTTAGTCCGGTCCAATGTGTGCCTAAAAAGGGAGGTATGACCGTGGTGATGAATGAGGCAAATGAGCTAGTTCCCACTAGAACAGTGACAGGATGGAGGGTATGTATGGATTATAGGCGTTTGAACAAGGCCACAAGAAAAGACCATTTCCCTTTACCTTTCATTGACCAAATGTTGGATAAGCTAGCTGGGCAAGATTATTATTGCTTTTTGGATGGTTATTCAGGATATAACCAAATCACCATAGCCCCTCAAGATCAAGAGAAAACCACATTCACTTGTCCCTATGGTACCTTTGCATTTAGGAGAATGCCATTCGGTCTTTGTAATGCCCCTGCCACTTTTCAAAGGTGTATGATGGCCATTTTTTCTGATTTAGTGGAGACAATAATGGAAGTATTCATGGATGACTTTTCGGTTTTTGGGGAGTCATTCCAAGCTTGCCTCACTAATTTGGGAAAAGTATTGCAAAGATGTGTAGAAACCAATTTGGTGCTCAACTGGGAGAAATGCCACTTTATGGTCAAAGAAGGCATAGTTCTTGGGCACAAAATCTCAAGGAAAGGCATTGAAGTTGATAGAGCCAAGGTAGAGATCATTGAAAAGCTAGAGCCTCCAACCACAGTGAAAGGAGTTAGAAGCTTTCTTGGGCATGCTGGATTTTACAGGAGATTTATCAAGGATTTCTCAAAAATTTCCAAGCCCCTTTGCCTATTGTTAGAAGTGAACCGCCCCTTTGAGTTTGATGCTGAGTGTGTGAAGGCTTTCAACACCCTAAAAACAGCATTAGTCACTGCACCTATCATCTCCTCACCCAATTGGCTTCTGCCATTTGAGTTGATGTGTGATGCAAGTGATTTCGCTGTTGGGGCTATGTTGGGACAAAGAATAGGGAAGCTGATCCACCCTATCTACTATGCTAGCAAAACTCTAAATGAGGCCCAAAAGAACTACACCACCACTGAAAAAGAGCTTTTAGCCGTAGTGTTTGCCTTTGAAAAATTTAGACCTTATTTAGTGGGAACAAGGGTAACAGTTTTTACTGACCATGCTGCCATTAAATATCTTTTGGCCAAGAAAGATGCTAAACCAAGGCTAATTAGGTGGGTGCTTTTGCTCCAAGAGTTTGACTTGGAGATTAAGGATAAAAAGGGTTCTGAAAATCTTGTTACTGATCATTTATCAAGGCTGGAAGGCAATGAGAAACTGTTACAGCAGAGTGAAATTAAGGATTCATTTCCTGATGAGCAACTGCTTACAGTAGCTCAAGTGAAGGAAATTGACACTCCTTGGTTTGCAGACCTTGCAAATTACCTAGCCTGTGGAGTTGTGCCCCCTGATATGACCAAGCAACAGCTAAAAAAATTCCACTCTGAGGTGAGATTTTATTTTTGGGATGAACCATTCTTGTATAGGCAGTGTGCAGATGGAATTTTTAGAAGATGTGTTGCTGAAAGTGAAGTTCAGTCCATTTTAGCTCACTGTCACTCATCCCCTTATGGTGGACATTTTGGTGGTCAAAGAACAGCTGCAAAAGTGTTTCAGTCAGGTTATTATTGGCCCTCGGTGTTTAAAGATGCTCATTTGTTTAGTAAAGTGTGTGACAAGTGTCAAAGGAAGGGAAATCTGAGCCAAAAAGATGAAATGCCTCTCACCTACATTTTAGAGGTCGAACTCTTTGATGTTTGGGGTTTGGATTTTATGGGACCTTTCCCACCTTCCTTTGGGAATTTATACATACTTTTGGCTGTAGATTATGTGTTAAAATGGGTGGAAGCTATTGCTTGTCCCTTAAATGATGCCAAAACAATGTTAAAATTTCTGCACAAGAACATTTTTACTCGTTTTGGTACTCCTAGAGCTTTAATAAGTGATGAGGGGACTCATTTCGTGAATAGAATGATGAACAACATGTTGGTTAAGTACAATGTTAAGCATAGAGTCTCAACCCCTTACCATCCACAAGCTAACGGGCAAGCCGAGATCTCCAATAGGGAAATTAAAAGTATTTTGGAAAAGATGGTCAACCCAAATAGAAAGGATTGGTCTATTAGGCTTGATGATGCATTATGGGCCTATAGGACAGCATTTAAAACTCCCTTGGGCATGTCTCCATATAGGTTAGTTTTTGGAAAATCTTGCCATCTGCCTTTGGAGTTAGAACATAAAGCTTTTTGGGCCATTAAAAAGCTCAATTTTGATCATAAAGCAGCGGGTGAATTGAGAAAATTTCAACTTATAGAGATGGAGGAGTTTAGGCAACTATCCTATGAAAATGCAAAGATGTACAAAGAAAAGACAAAGGCTTGGCATGATAAGAGGTTGGTGCCTAAACGATTTGAAAGGGGGCAAAAGGTCTTGTTGTTTAACTCTAGGCTAAAGCTTTTTCCTGGCAAGCTCAAATCTAGGTGGTCGGGACCCTTCACTGTGTTAGAAGCCTACAGTCATGGAGCTGTGTTATTAAGGGATGAAAGTGATGGAAGAGAATTCAAGGTCAATGGTCAGAGATTAAAGCACTACTGGGGTGAAGAATTCCAGAGGTGTTTTGCCTCTTGCAATTTGTTAGAAATTTGAGAAATGGAAGGAGAAGTTAGGGACAATGTGTTTTAAGTTCTATTGAATACTCTTTTGGTCCCTAAAGGTGGTAAAGTGCATTCAAATTTACTGTTTTATTTCAATTTGCAGCAGTCTTTAGCTTTAATTCTTCTGTCTTTTAATTTGTCGTTGGTAGTGTTTAGTTGTAGCTAGTTGCTTTCATTTTATTCAATTTGTTTTGCCTTTAATTTCAATATTTAGTTGCTGACAATGTAGTTTCTTTAGTGCAAGCAAGCTTTTATTTAGTAGGAGTCCTCATGCAAAAGGTGAAGTATGAATCTTGGAAAAAGATTTCCTTGGGCAGTGAGCTTGTTAGTCTTGGGAGAAAAAGCCAGCTGATGAGATTGCTATCATTAGATTTGAAAAGGTGGATTTGATGGGAATTTGCATTTAAGATGCTGTTTGTCTAAAAAGGTGAAATCTGGAAGCTGCAGCAGAATCCTTGCAGTCCCATAGCAGCAGACTTGGTGCAGCCATAGCAGCAGATTTTTTTTGGGGCAGTGAGCTGGTGGCAGCACTTGAAGGCCCGTGATTCCCCTCAACAACCTGAATTTTCTTATTCAATGAGAAGATATTTTATGGATTATTTAAACAATGAGGGTGGCCTTTCAACCATCAAGCAAACCGTAGCAATTCTTCTGAAAAGAAAAAAAAAAACTGCTTTCTTCCCCTAAACCGAAGCTTGCTTCCCCTTTACCTATGGCTCCCAAAGTTCTAAAAAAGCTATTCAGGCCCAAAGTTGCTGAATCTTCAGCACCATCAAGCAAACCTCAAGATAAAGAAATAGTTGTTTTAAGTGAAGTTGGGCAATCTAAGGCCATAAGAAGGAGTCCTAGAAACAAAGGAAAGGGAAAACAAGTGGTGGAGCAAGAAGAACTTCATGAAGAAGTAATTGTGACTCAAGTTCAAGAGCAAGAAGTTGAGGAAGAAATTGCACCTCCCCCAAGAAGTCCTCCAACAAGAAAGAAGAGCCTAAAGAAAAAGGGAAAAGAGCCAATGCTGGAATTTGATGAGAGCCCTATGGAAAAGTTTGTTAATGCTGCCGCTAAAAAAAAATTTGAAGTCATGCTCCAAAGAGATCCTCTTCCTAAAAGAGGATTTGAGGCAGATTTTGAAAAGCTTCCCTCATATGTTTCAGGAGTGATCGTCAAGCTTGGATGGCAATTACTTTGCCAAAAGCCGGAACCAGCTGTTATTCCCTTGGTGAGGGAATTCTATGCAAATGTCCAAGACAACGAGCTTTTCAGAACCAAAGTAAGGGGAAAATGGGTGGACTGGTCGCCATTAGTCATCAACGAATTCTACAACCTTCCTAATTTCCCCTATGCTGTTTTCAACTCAATGGAGATTGCTCCATCTGAAGAGCAGCTCCATTCAGCTCTTGTCACTTGTGCTGTTGAAGGAGCAAGCTGGAAGATGGCAAGAAACTCAGTTCGAACACTATTGGCTGCATACCTTAAGCCCGAAGCAAACGTTTGGCACACCTTTGCAAGGAGTAGGTTGCTCCCCACTACTCATGACACCACGGTGTCTAAAGAAAGAGTTCTCTTAATTTTTTCCATCTTAAAAATCCTGAGCATTGACGTGGGAAAGCTCTTGGCAAAAGAGATTGTGGCATGTTCAAAAAGGAAGGTAGGAAGACTGTTTTTTCCAAATCTGATTACAGCATTATGTTTGAGGGCTCAAGTTGAGGTGGATGAGAATGAAGAAATTCTAATGGACAAAGGAATCATAGATTCAGCATCTATAACAAGATTACATGGGGAGAAGAAGGGAAGGTCAAGCACGAATATGGTTTGTGGGGTTGAGGAGATTTTAAGGCAGCAGAGAAGGTTGATGAGGCAAATGGAACACAGTGAAAGTCAGCAAAAGACTTATTGGCAATATGCTCATCTTAGGGACTTTGCCATGGAGAAAACATTCGAATTCGGCTTTGAGGAGCTTCCTCAGCCATTTCCTCATTTCCCAACAGGTTTATTTGACCCGTGGTGCCCTTCCCCATCTCCCAGCGGGAATGAAAATGATGCTGATGATGATCAAGAAGATTGATGAAGATTGAAGGGGAGTGGTTGCTATTGCTTGCTTTATGCTGATGTTGTCTGTTTTTCTGAAAAAAATTATGTTTGTTGTGTGGTCTGCTGCTGGTTTATCTTGTTGATTTCTTTTTCGCTTTTGTTCAAGTCTGTTTTCTTTATCTTTTATCTTTGAGTAGCTTTGTTAGGCGTTATCTGAAAAAAAAATGTGCTGATGCTAAAAGTTAAATCAATGAGCAGCATATCTTTTATTTTAGCTTGCCTAGGTGTTGTTTTAGGTGCTGGTGCTGTTTTGGGAAGTTGCTCATTTGTGTACAATGCATCTGTTTTAATGAAATCGTGCCCTTTGAGTGTTGGAAAATGCATAAGTACCAAAGATCTGAAATTGAGAAAGCTTAGTAGCGCAAAAATGCACATGTTCTTTTCTGTTTCAAATGTTATGTGATATACCTCTAAATCTTAGATAGTGTCATTTTTGCTTGAATGGATATTTTAATTTAGAAAAGTCATTTCATGCAAAGTGTTAAGATTGGTAAGCTGCTAAAGTGTTGATGCTTTGAAGTGTTATGCTTGCTTGGAATGCTAAATAAGCTAGAATAGCCATCTGGTGCATGAATTTTCTGTTAGAGAATTTTGAATTGCTGATTTTTAGCATGTTGCAGCTGGTATATGGTGTTCTGCTCTGAAAATATGGATTTTCCAGCTTGTGTGGAAGTAGGTAAGGCCTAGCTGTAGCTCTAGGCTGTTCTTTTGGTTAAGTTTAGCCTTGCTGAATGCTGCAGCAGCAGCTGTGAAAAAAAAAATCTGTTTTGCTTGAAAAGAAAGTGTTTTGGGTAATGATCCCCAATAGCTTAGCCTATTTGCTTAGTTTGATTATCTTATTGTGCTTTAAGTCCTTAGGTGGATAGGAAGCTTCCTAATTTTCCTCCTTAGCTTAGCTCAAATCTTAGGAAAGTTTGTTCCTAGTCCTTTGCCCAACCCTTATAATCCTCCTAAGCAACAAGCCTTAGCTTCTCTAAAAAAATAAGTTTGGGGGTCCTTTCCTGGCTTTCTCACTCATTGAGGACAATGAATGGATTAAGTTTGGGGGTGAGGTAACCCTTGTAAAAAAAAAAAAAAGAAAAAAAAAAAGAGAAAGCATGAAAAAAGAAATAGAAATTAAAAGGCAACTTAGAAAGCATTCCTCTTTGTCTTAGTTTTGCCTAAGATGCACTCCTCTCCCTTTTTGAAGATTTTCTGTTCTCCTTGAGCTTGCCTAGTAACCAGGGGGATTTATGATACCCATAGTTTGCCTCTGCGTCAAAAAGTAGCTCAAGGGAAGAGAAAACGTTTAAAAAAAAATGAGCAGAAAAGAAAAGTTCAAATGAGATGAAAAAGGGATGAGTGTTTGCTTGAAGGTTACAATCTTCCCCAGGGCTTAGGTGAGCTTCACCAAAAAGTGTCGCCATTCTAAGAAGCAAGGAAGTGGTTGCTAGAGAGCAAATCTTAGTCAACTCTAAGGGAAATGAGTGTAGTTCTCGTTAGGTGATGAGCTTGGAGGCTAAGGTGAGTTTCACCATAAAGTGTTGCCATTCTTGGACCAAAGAGCTATGACCGATGAGACTTTCTAAGTTGGTAAAAAAAAAGAGGAGAATAAAAAGTTAAGAGAGAAGTTTAGGTTGAGCTTAGAAGCTTTAGAGGCTAGGCAAAGAGACTATAGGACTGCTTTGCAAGCTTTAGGATTGAGATTTGTGCTAAGTTTAGGCTTGAAAGTTAGTGGCTTCCTTGATGTCAATAGGCTGGTATAATTTGATATGATGGCTTTTGTAAATAGGTTGAGCTAGAGGATCATTAGAAGAGCGCTAAAAATTTGAGAATGCCAAGTTGAAAGGGTATTTTAAAAAAGGAATGTTTTGTTGAGTTGTTGTATGCATTCAGAGAGGTAGGCTTGTCAAGAAGTAGCTAGGTGCTTTAGTAGGCCATTTTGACTGCAAGCTGGATATGGGATGATGAGTTAGAGTTTTTGTAGGCTAGCATTGCTCAGGGACGAGCAATGATTCAAGTTTGGGGGTTTGATAGCTCTTAGAAATAAGAGCTATTGGTTCTCTTTTAGGCTTAAAAAGTCTATTCTTTGATGTGTTTGAGCTTTGGTTTGTGCTTGAAAATGAGTATTCTTTGATGAACATTTTTTACATATCAATAGGCAAGGCTTGAACTAAATTTGGTGCAGATTTCTTATGTTTAAGCTGATTTTTTCTGGTATAGGGCCACTCAGGTTTTGCTGCAGCAACTGATTTCACAAGCAGAAGGCAGAAAGTCTGGGTAATAAAATTCTGCACGTGCCAAATCCGTGTAAGCCTTCATTAATTGAGCTGGCAGCCATGTGGAGCTGATTTGTCCTATCTCAACCAATTGGGGAAGGTCCATGTGGAGTTATATGTCTAATCAGCCCTGAATTCAAGAAAAAGAGAGGGTATAAATGTTCTTTTGCCCAAAAAGAATGAAGACAAGTTGGAGAAGTTGACCTAGAAGTTGCTGCTGTCATTGAAGGGGAAAAAGGACAAGGAGGCTGCTGTTTGGAGGAATTTCCAGCTTGGGAAAGCTGGAATCTCCCTTGGAAGCTTCTTTTCTTCACTCCTCTTCTTTTATTCTTCTTTCTCCTAGTGATTAGTTGGTATTTAAGGTTGTATTCATGACTGATATGGTTGTTGGCTGCTGTATTTTCATTATTTTCACCTTGAACATGAGCTAAATCCTCTTAGGTGAGGATTAGGGTGCTTAAGCTTGAACTTGTTGTTTGTTTTAGTGGAACTTGATTTATTGCAACTTAAAGCAAAGTGTTCTTCATGCTTAAAGCTGGAATTTCGTTTGGCCAACCATTTTCTAGCATTGTTGTTTAGTGTTTGGGAAAACAATAGATAACCGACTACTTTGCTTTACCTTAGTCTTTAATGATCATGAAAATGAGTGGGTATTTAGGGATAAATCACCACCTAAGGCACTAAATCAGTTGAGCTAAAAAGAAGGGGTTAAATGGGAGTTTAATCGCCTAAGTTAGAGGAGAATTGGAAGATTCCCGTAGAAAATTCTGTGTGAGTTGCAAATTTAGAGTTCTGCTACAGCAAGCAGCTTGTGAGAGTAGACAACCCCTAATCTGAACCTTACCTTCTCTGTGCTAATCTGCTGTTTTTATTGAATTCTACTTTAGTTCTTGTCATTTTAAGCTTGTTTGCCATTTCAATCTCTTGCATTTAGTTAAGGAAAAATATTGTTCCTCGGTTACATTGAATTTCATTAAAAATCAAGCTTAGAAGTAGTAAAATTCCCTAAACCAATCCCTGTGGAGAACGATCTTAATTTACTTATCACTTGCTGCCATGATGTGTATACTTGCACGTTTCTGAGTTATTTGTGAAGATTTCTTGCTTATCTAGAATCACTTTGCACAAGGCAACACTGGACCAAGGCCAATGAAAAGGTCAAAGTCTATATTTTGGTCAGCTTGTCTGAAGTGTTGGCCAAGCGTTACGAGAACGTGGGAACTGCTAGGGAGATTATGAATTCCCTGCAGGAGATGTTTGGACTTTCGTCCTACCAGCTCCACCAGACGCCTTGAAGAACGTCTTCAATGCCAAGATGTCGGAAGGCCAATCTGTTCGGGAACACGTCCTGGACATGATTAACCAATTCAACATAGCTGAGGCAAATGGCGGGGTTGTCTGCGAGCGCAGTCAGGTTGCGTTCATCCTTCACTCGCTCCCAGCGAGCTATCTGTCTTTCAGGACGAACGCGAGCATGAATAAGATTCAGTTCAACCTGACTACCCTCCTCTCGGAGTTACAGATTTATGAGTCCTTGCAAAAGAGCAAGGGCAAAAATGTGGTTAAAGGAGAGGCCAACGTGGCCCATTCCAAGAAGAAGTTCCTGAAGGGTTCATCCTCAGGGACTAAATCTGTACCCCAGGCTTCTTCATCGAAGCAGATCCAAAAGAGGAAGGGAGACAAGGGGAAGGCTCCTGCACAGGCTGTGCAAGGAAAGGGGAAGGCCAAGGTCGTGGCCGACAAAGGCAGATGCTTCCACTGTAATGCAGATGGTCATTGGAAGCGCAACTGTCCCCGCTACCTTGCTGAGAAGAGAAGAGAAAAAGAAAGTAAATTCGATTTACTTGTGTTAGAGACTTGTCTCGTTGAACATGATGAGTTTGCCTGGATACTGGATTCGGGAGCCACTAATCATGTTTGTTCTTCTTTTCAGGGAAATAATTTCCAGCAGCTGGCAGAGGGTGAAATGACGCTCAAGGTCGGAACGGGAGACGTCGTTTCAGCTCGTGTAGTGGGAGCTGCAAAATTATTCTTTAGAAATAGGTTTTTAATTTTAGAGGACTTGTACTTGGTTCCTAGAATTAAAAGGAACCTTATTTCTGTTTCAGCTTTGTTAGAACAATGTTATTCAGTTTCCTTCTTACTTAATGAAGCTTTAATTTCAAAGAATGGAGTTTACATTTGTTCAGCTAAGCGTGAGAATAATTTATTTGTGTTAAGACCAAATGATGCTAAGGCTATTTTAAGTCATGAAATGTTTAAAACGGCCGAAACGCAAAACAAAAGGCAAAAAGTTTCTCCTTTAAGTAACAACACGTATCTTTGGCATCTTCGTCTTGGTCATATTAACATCGATCGGATCGATCGTTTGGTTAAAAATGGACTTCTAAGTGACATAGAAGATACATCTTTACCACCCTGTGAATCGTGTCTCGAGGGTAAAATGACCAAGAGGCCTTTTACCGGAAAAGGTTATAGGGCCAAAGAACCACTTGAACTGATACATTCGGATCTTTGTGGTCCAATGAATGTAAAGGCTCGAGGTGGTTATGAATATTTCATCTCTTTCATAGATGATTATTCTCGATACGGTTACTTGTACCTGATGGGCCATAAGTCTGAAGCTCTTGAAAGGTTCAAAGAGTTTAAGGCTGAGGTAGAAAACCTGTTAGGTAAAACGATTAAAATACTTCGATCAGATCGAGGTGGAGAGTATTTAGATCAGCGATTCCAGGACTACATGATAGAACATGGAATTAAATCACAACTCTCAGCACCTGGTACACCTCAGCAGAATGGTGTATCAGAAAGGAGAAATAGAACCTTGTTAGACATGGTTCGATCTATGATGAGCTATGCTCAGTTGCCTAGCTCGTTTTGGGGGTATGCAGTAGCGACTGCAGTACATATTCTTAACAACGTTCCCTCAAAAAGTGTTTCTGAAACTCCTTTTGAGCTATGGAAGGGGCGTAAACCTAGTTTGTGTTACTTCCGTATCTGGGGTTGTCCTGCACATGTGTTAGTGACAAATCCTAAGAAATTGGAACCACGTACGAGAATATGCCAATTTGTTGGTTACCCGAAAGAAACGAGAGGTGGTCTTTTCTACGACCCTCAAGATAATAAAGTATTTGTATCGACAAATGCAACTTTCTTGAAGGAAGACCACATTCGAGATCATCGACCACGAAGTAAGTTAGTATTAGGAGAAGCTACAGAAGGATCAACAAGGGTTGTTGATGAACCTGGTCCTTCAACAAGAGTTGTTGGAGAATGCAGTTCTTCTCGTCAGTCTAGTCCTCCTCACGTAGTGGGAGAGCTTCGACGCAGTGGGAGGGTTGTGATACAACCTAACCGCTACTTGGGTTTAACAGAAACACAAGTAGTCATACCTGATGACGGCATAGAAGATCCATTGTCTTATCGTCAGGCAATGAATGATGTAGATAAGGACGAGTGGGCCAAAGCCATGGACCTTGAGATGGAGTCTATGTACTTCAATCAAGTTTGGGAACTTGTAGATCTACCTGAAGGGGTCAAACCCATTGGGTGTAAATGGATCTATAAGAGAAAAAGAGATGCTGCTGGGAAAGTACAGACTTTCAAAGCAAGACTTGTAGCAAAGGGTTATACCCAACGAGAAGGAGTGGACTATGAAGAAACTTTTTCTCCAGTTGCTATGCTAAAGTCCATAAGAATCCTCTTATCCATTGCCACATTTTATGATTATGAAATTTGGCAAATGGATGTCAAGATAGCTTTTCTGAATGGCAATCTTGACGAGAGTATTTTTATGTCTCAACCCGAAGGGTTCATATCCCAAGGTCATGAGCAAAAGGTTTGCAAACTGAATCGATCCATTTATGGGTTGAAACAGGCTTCTCGATCTTGGAATATTAGATTTGATACTGCGATCAAATCTTTTGGCTTTGACCAGAATGTTGATGAGCCTTGTGTATACAAGAAGATCAACAAGAATAAAGTAGCTTTCCTCGTACTTTATGTAGACGACATCCTACTCATTGGGAATGATGTAGGGTATCTGTCTGACGTAAAAGAATGGCTAGCAGCTCAATTCCAAATGAAAGATTTGGGTGAGGCCCAGTATGTTCTTGGCATCCAGATTATTCGGGATAGAAAGAACAAATCGCTAGCTCTGTCTCAGGCAACGTATATCGACAAGATGTTGGCTCGATATTCGATGCAGAACTCCAAGAAGGGCTTGTTGCCTTTCAGGCATGGGGTTCACTTGTCTAAGGAACAATCTCCTAAGACACCTCAAGAGGTTGAGGATATGAGACGGATTCCCTACGCCTCTGTCGGGGGTAGCTTAATGTATGCCATGCTATGCACGAGGCTTGACATTTGTTATGCTGTAGGGATTGTCAGCAGATATCAGTCGAATCCAGGGTTAGACCACTGGACCGTCGTTAAAGGAATCCTCAAGTATCTTAGGAAAACGAGAGATTACATGTTGGTGTTTGGGGCTAAGGAGTTAGTTCTCACGGGTTACACCGACTCTGACTTCCAAACTGACAAGGATTCTAGGAAATCTACGTCAGGGTCAGTTTTCACCCTTAACGGGGGAGCTGTAGTTTGGAGGAGTATAAAGCAAGGATGCATCGCAGACTCCACGATGGAGGCTGAGTATGTAGCTACTTGTGAAGCAGCTAAGGAAGCTGTTTGGCTAAGGAAGTTCTTGACAGATTTGGAAGTTGTTCCAAATATGAACTTGCCCATTACGTTATATTGTGACAACAGTGGGGCTGTAGCCAATTCAAAGGAACCTCGTAGCCACAAAAGAGGTAAACACATAGAAAGGAAGTATCATCTGATTCGTGAAATTGTGCAAAGAGGAGATGTGGTCGTGACCAAGATCGCTTCCGAGCACAACATTGCTGATCCGTTTACGAAGGCCCTCTCGGCTAAAGTGTTCGAGGGTCATCTAGAAAGTCTAGGTCCGCGAGACATGTATATAGCGTAATCTAGGGCAAGTGGGAGATGTGTAATGGGTGTAAGGATGCCCTAGTTTATTGTATTTTGTATATTTACCTTTTATGTAATGTACAACATACATGTACCATTTCCAGCTTTTGATTATATTGTATATATACTTTCCCTGTAACTTGAGTTTTAGTTCAAGTGGGAGTTTGTTGGGTTTTATGCCCTAAAACTCGTAGATAGTAAATGTATATTTGACCGAACATTAATAAAGTGATGTATTATTCAATGTTTGTATTATATCTTGTCTTATTAACCCTAATCCAATAAACTAAACATCCAAGGCTAATAGAATGAGGCTTGAACTAGTATGTAGAGACATACGGGGATCAATGTTCAAGTTTTAGCCTAAAGGGTCTGTAGTATAGGGATAAGACTGGGTACCTTATCCTGGTGACACTATGGATACGGCCCGCTTTGTATATTGATACAAACGTAGTGATCAAACGCGTTCATGTGGTTGACATGCGAGTGGGGGTATCCTGTGCAATGAGTTTGCACAAAGACCAGACCGCGAAATAGTTAACCACTAACTGTAACACCGTTAGTTAGCTCGGTATCTATTTCACTAGGATGACCTAGGCAACTTGGCCTTAATCCTGAGTGGATTATGGACTCCTGTCCATGAGGGATTGTCCTTTGATTTGTACGGGTGAGAGTGGCCTGTTCGCCGACTCAATAAGCCTACCATTTTGGGGACAAGACCGAGTGGGGAGCTGGGAACGTAGTCTTACAAGATGGAATTCACTCCTTCCCGATATTAGGGTAAGTAGAGGTGTGTTCCCTTAAGTGGTGTCTCCGGGTCTTGAACAATGGGCCCTACCCTCTTTATGGCACGAGAGGGATTTCTGTTTGCTGGTTGGACCACAAACAGGTTGTTCATTAGAGGAGCACTGGTACTTAAGGACCAAGAGGTAGCCCAGGGGTAAAACGGTAATTTGACCTAGCTGGGGTACGAACACACGTGAAGGGCTAACTTGCTGTTGACGGTCGATATCCGTGGACACAGAAATATATCTGCAGTGAGAAGAGTGCAACTATGGTTCTATAGTGGAGTGAACCACAGTTAACGAACATTGATTAATTTGGTTAATGAGTTTAGCCAATTAATCTCACATCGTTGGAGTTTCTGATCTGTAGGTCCATTAGGTCCCACCGGTAGCTCTATAAGGGCGTTGAGGTAAATTTCTAAGGGAGAATTGAATATTCGAAGAGGTTTGAATAGTAAAATAAAATATGAATTTGATTCATATTATAAAACTATAGGTTATAATTAATGCACATTAGATGTACATTAATACTATAGTTTATTTTTTAGAGGAATATAATTAAATATGAGATATTTAATTATGATATTAATTAATTAGAGAATTAATTAATTATTGTTTTAATTCAATTCAATTAAATTTGATTTAATTGAATTAGATTAAAACTTTAGGTTATGTGGGAATGTTATGTAAATATATGATTTACATTAATTATAATAATTAGTTAGTTTAATTGTTAAATTAATTATATTATTATAAATTGGTTAATAATTTAGAATTATTAATTAATTTATTTATCAGTTAGTTGAACTGATAAGTGTGTACGTGTGAAGGGGAGTTAAATTAGGGAGTGGGAAGTTTTATCGGTAGAATAACCACTCCCCAATGTAATCTCATTTGTTGAGTTGGTTACGCAACTTTTTCCCAGTCCACACACGCCATTCTCTCTCTCTCACTCTCCAGATCTCTCTGCAATTTCTCTCAAGAATACAGAGAAGAAAAATTCTCCTAACCCTTAGAAAATTTCGCTCCCACAAGCACTTTTCGCACATCCTTCAAGAGAATACCGGTGCAACCATTTTGGTGGTGTTCGTGATTAATTTCCAGCAAAGAAAAAGGATTTTTGCTGTTGTTTTTGGGTGGAGAACCAAGGGATTTTGGTGATACGTGTCAAGAACATCTTCAAAGGTATAGTGTTCTTGATCTTGGATCAATAGGATCCAATTTAGATTAGATCTAAATTAAGAACTAACATGTTTTATAATTAAAATTCAGTAGTTTTATTTTGATTTTACTGTTGTATTTTATTTGACAAACGTATTGGTATTTTATTCCGAATTAAATACTGAGTAAAGGTTCTGTAAGTTTCCGCTGCGCAAAGGGCTTTTATCCCTTCAGTGACAACACTGTTACAAATGATCCAGGACTTCAACAAATCACCCGTCGGGCGCGGCAAAGAACCATCGACGAATCCAAACTTGTTCTTGACAGTGAGGCCAATAGTCATGGCTTGACTCCAAGAAGTGTAATTTGTTTCCGTGAGCAAATTGGAAACAAGAACGATACTTGTGCTATCGGAATGATGCAAAAAATAGGGATTAGCATACAGCTCGAGAACAGATTGTCCATTGGCAGTATGTGTAGAAGAAGAAGAAGATGATGGATGCACAGAGGGAACAACATCATCTGTGGGATCCATTTGAACGAAAAAGCAAGAGTACTCTCAGAAATGGAATGAAAATGTCATCTGATACCATATAAAGGCAGAGAGTAAATAAACTTGCGTAATCATATTCACAATGAGGCAAGGGCTTAAATAGCCATGGAGGGCATACAAGAGAGATCAGTTAACTAACTAACTGATTATAGGTAGATGAACAGTGAGAAAACTAATTAACTGAAATACAACAAGAACTAACTTAATAAATATTTAGTTAGAGCTTGGGATTGACCTCCAATTTATTTATAAGGGTAAACTAGGAAAAAAAACAAGTAAATGAAAATCCCTAAATTACGATCTTCGTATTTCAGAAGGAAAAAAATGGTCATTTTTCAAAATGACAGTGTAAATATAGTCATTTAGTCCAAATTCCCCAAAGTAACTTATCCAACCGGAGTCAAAATGATTCAAAATGGAAAGTGGATAAATTTTCAATCCCAAATTCCAAATTACTAAACCCAACAGATAAAAACCTAAATCAATCAAATACCATAATTTTTATTTTATGATTTAATAATCTTAAGTAGGGGTGTACATGAATTGGGTTGTTATGTCCGTTTAGAGGGCTTTCTTGGGACCAACTCGAATTTTTAGGGTTGGTCAATTCTCCAACTTGTTCAACCTTTTTGGAGAGAGTAACCCAACCCAATCCTTATATTTTGGGGTTGGGTTTGGGTTGGACCATTGGTTTGTTTTTTTTAATTGAAGGTTCAATGGGGATGGAAACGAAATGAGATGTGAGGCTAAAAAGATTTTGATGCAAAGAACAGATAACTCATCTCCTTCTCAATCACTTGGAGGATGTGTCAACGTTGTCAGTCTTGTTGAGTTTTATGCCCTAAAACTCGTAGATAGTGAATATAAACAAATTGTATACTTGTTTCAATAAAGTGTTATTGAGTTTCTACAATAAAGTGTTATTGTTAAGTATTGCACAGTATGACCCAAATCCAATAAACTAAGATCCAAGGTTGTTTGTATGTAACTTGAACTAGTATATGGGGACATATGGGGATCGTTGTTCAAGTAACAACCTAAAAGGTCTATAGTATAGGGATAAGGTTGGATACCTTATCCTGGTGACACTATGGATACGATCCACTTTGTATTTGATACAAACACAATGATCCAACGCGTTCGTGTAGGGGACATGCAAGTGGGAGTATCATATGCAATGAGTTTGCATAAGACTGGACCGCGAAATAGTAACCACTAGCTGTAACACCGTTAACTAGTTAGGTTTCTATTTCACTATGATGAGCTAGGCAACTTAGTCTCAATCCTGAGTGGGTTATGGACTCCTGCTCACGAGGGATTGTCTTTTGATTTGTATGGGTGAGAGTGGCCAAAACACTGACTCAATAAGCCTATCATTTTGGGGACAAGATTGAGTGGGGAGTCGGGTCAGGTCGTTTTTTTTTTTAATAAAAAATAACCTCCTTCTCCCCTCTCTCTTCCTTCCTTAATTTCTTAATATGTTTGTCTTTCATTTGCAGTAACCATTTTATAATTTCTAATATTCACCTACTAACTATACTTCCTTGATCATTGAAAGATTGCAAGTACCAAATTGAACCATCGATCTGTCGAAACATCAAGATGTGAACTACTTTTTAACACTTCTTTTAAAACAATATAACAACTTCATCATCAGAACCTCCATAACCCACATATAAAATTAAGCAAAACTAGGGATATTCAAACAGAAACCAAACCCAAGTCAAAATTAAGCAACCCCAGAACAACAAACACCAAAAGAAGACTAGATTGCTAAAGTAGAGAACGACTTAAAATTACCCGGCGGCGACGACGACTTAAAATCAGCAGTAAGCACAAGTAGGGACAGGGAGAGTGAACGCCTAAACGGTACTGGCAGCGAGCACGAACAGAGAACGAGATGGATTGAACAGCACCGGCGACAAGCACGAGCAGGGAGAGGAGTGATTGAACAGCACCGGCGACAAGCACGAAGAGGAGCGATTGAACAGCATCGGCGACAAGCACGAAGAGGAGCGATTGAACAGCACCGGTGGCAAGCACGAAGAGGAGCGATTGAATAGCACCGGCGACAACGTATATCGGACGAAGTCGAACAAAAATGAAGACGGAGAGGCGACGAGGAAGACAAAGTCGAAGAGGCGAGTGCGTACATCGGTTTGAAACGAAACCCTAAAGTGAAAATAGAAACGAAACCCTAAAGTCTGAACAAAATAGAAAAATACGCGTACATCGGTTCGGGCAAAGATGAGGGGAGGATCGAACCGAACCGTCGGTTCGGTTCGGTCATAATTAATGTGAAAAACCGACCCAAACCGAACCGAACTGGTTCGGTTCGGCTCCTTTCACCCCTAAAAAAAATAAGACTAAAATAGATCTATGAGAAAACAAATATCTTTACCAATCGCTACTTTCACCTCTTTAAACCAAGCTCAATTTCTATTATTGGGAAACAAAGAGTGACAACAACTGGAATACACACAACAATCGAAAGATGAATGGCGACCAAAAGATGTAAGAGGAGAACAAGTGAGCATAGCCAACTAGCCACGTAGGAGAGAGATGAAAATGAGACAAATTAATCTGTGTGTTCATGCGTGCATGACAGTCTAAAAGATTGAAAACTAAAACCCTTAAAAATATACATGTGTGTGTCTGCGGTTCGAGTTGAATCGAGTTTATTCTTTCCTTGAACCCGAAAACTGAATTGAACCGCCTAGTTCCAGAAAAATATAACTAAACTCAAACCGATAGCTTGTCTAGTCCAACCTAACCCTTATGATTTAAGTTGTGTTAATCGGTTTTTCGAGTTTTTGAGTTGTTTGAACATCTCTAATCTTAAGCAAAAAGAAACGTACAAAAATAATCTTGTTCCATACGAATATGAGACACCTAAATTTCAAGGCACCATATGGTTCCATGCTAGATCTTAGCTCTTGCCCTTATGTAGGTCTTGTGATTGGTACCTTATGGTAGGGCTATGGCACTTCCAATTCGAGTTGTGGTTTGTTTCATTGGAGTTGTAAGCATTAAGGCACTCCAGTAGGTACCTAGGCATTTTCCTCTCAAGTGGTGAGCTTGGGTAATCACTTTAGACTCTTATTTCTCTCAAAGCATCCATTAAATTCTTTGATTTTCCTTTGATGCTTTGTTCTTAGTAAAATAATCAATGTTTGCATAATTTTAGTATGGATATATAACATGAAAACTAACCAATATTATTTAAGTTATATATTCCTATAAAAATACCTCATAAAATGTGCTATCGTCAATTTTTCAATATTTTATCTGATAGGTCATTAACTAAAATTAAAAAACGGCTTAATAGCTTCTTGAAATCTCAAATTTGTAAATATAATATATCCCTCAATAATGCGATCAATTGTGTCTAGTAGATCCCTAGCGGCGTTTTAAAGTTTATGACATTATTGAATATAGCATTATAAAGTTTAAGAACTTATTAGACATTTTTTAAAGTTTAGAAATAACACAACCTTCTTTTTTTTTAGTCCAACAACATGTGAGAGTGTAGTGATTCCAACATTGACCACTTGGTCGATGGTATATGTTGATTACCGTTGAGTTATACTCACTTTGATTATTAAACATAACCTTCAAGCCATAAGGATCTATTAAACAAGTACCAAATTTGTAACTTAATCCAAAATTAAAATAAAATATTTTAAAATTATGAAATTAAAATAAAATGAGTATTAAAATTGGAGGACCAAAATTAGGTTCAAACTTAAAATTTATCATTTTTTTTTATTTTGTTTTTTCCTATTGGCTCTATGTGCATATTCTCTTGATTCTCTACTAATTATTGTACATCTTTTTCTCACTATTCATTTTTATTATAATCACCCTTAGTTTTTTTTAGTGTCAACATTTGGAAGTGGGGGATTCGAACCTCTAACTTGTTGGTCAAAGGTACATGTCAATTACTGCTAAAGCTGTGCTCGTTGTAGCTACTCTCTCAAAGTTTCATTTGAAGTCTTTCTTTAAAGAATAATGGGTCTCCACTATCTTCACTATTTTAATGTATAGGACACAACAATATTATATTGAAGAAGCTTTGCAATTTTCTATTTTTATTGTGTTTTCACGAGAGATCTTTCATTTTCATATAATAATAAATAATGTTCTTTTACCAAAATAAAGTGATTTATATATACATAATAACATTATGATCTATTACATTTTAGTTCGGAAAAAATAAAAAATAAAAATTATTTTTAGAGATAAAAATTAAGTAGGGTCATTAAAGTTTTAAAATTTAAATGATTGAGAGAGAAAAAAATGAAGTATGGTCATTAGATTAAAAAAATTTAGATTTAAATTTTATTTTGGTTCATAAATTTTGAGAAGTATTTCTCTTTTGTCCCTTAACTTTTAAAATATTCATTAGTCTTAAAAAATATTCTATTTATTTAATTTTAGTCTTTGAATTTTATGATAAATAGTGGAGAAACAATTTAGTACTTGTATTAATTGTCGCATCAAATTTGTATTATAATCAAATAGCCTAGTGGCACGAGCCTCCTTGTAGCTCCTTTCCACCATGGTTCAACTACTACTTTTCAATTTTTTTTACAAATTTACTATATAAACTAAAATCTAGAATTTTAGGTCCCGTTTGATAATCATTTGGTTTTTGTTTTTGATTTTTGAAAATTATGCTTATACACACATATTTCCACTTATAAGTTTATTGGTTTTAGTATCAATCATCTACCTTATTTTCAAAAACCAAGTCCAATTTTAGAAAAAAAAAAAAAAAAAAAAAGTAGTTTTCAAAAACTTGTTTTTGTTTTTAAAATTTGGCTAGGAGTTCAAATGCAACCTTAACTAGAATGAAAGTCATGGTAGGAAATTTAGGAGAAAACAAACATAATTTTCAAAAACCAAAAACCAAAAACCAAATGGTTATCAAATGGGGGCTTAGAGACTAAACTTGTAGTTTTATCTAATATGAATTTGAGCTCTTGATATCAAGTTTTTGATCCGCAACTGTTTGGATGGAAGAATTTGAACATCTAACAAATGAGGTATGCCATAAAGAGTTATCTATTTTAGTTCAAGTTAGACAACTTGAAAACTTATGGATGAATTAAATAGGTTTGATTCTTTAGTATGTCATAGTAGTTGGATTTTAGATTTTAAAGACTAAAATAGATGTTTCGAATATTGTAAGTATTAGAATGGAATACACCTAAAATTCAACCAAGAAGATAAGATTTAAACCAAAATTTTTATTTCTTTTTAACAAATTAAAAAAAAAAATAATATCAATCCCTATCAAAGAAGAATCTTTTTTTTTTTTCTTTGGCAAAAGGCCCTCTTGACCAATTTGTAATTTTTTTTTTTTTCTTGTTTTAAAATTAAGTGGTTGAATAGAAAATTATGAAAATTCCATTACAAACAGTGTAGTGTAAATTGAACAGATATTGTAATAAATTTAGAATGGAAATTAAATAAACAAGTCCCTTATCCATGACAAAATTATAGAAAGAACCCAACGAAGACAAAGACCGAGTGAAGGAGAAGGCCAACAAGAACCCCATAAACAGAAACCCACTTTCCTTTAATCTTACGGCATCAAATTAGCAAATAGTAACTGAAGATTCTTCCTTTTTCTCTCTTTCTTCTGATTCATCTTACTCTCTCTGAAAATCCCAATTAATGGATCCACCCGTTTTCTAGAGAGAGAGAGACTGAGTGAGGAGAGAGAAATTTGGGGCACTGGTTTTGTGCTCATTCTTGCAGTTTGTCAGATTAGGGTTTTTTAATATCATTTTTCAGTCCCCAGAATTCCCTTCACATGAGGTGAAATTTTTCATGGTATGGAACCTTCATTCATTTCTTTGCCCATGTTTTTTTAGAATACTCTTTTTTTTTTTTTCTTTTTTTTCTTTTTTGTGTATGTTCCCATTTCTTCATTCTCCAACCCCCAATCCCGAAATTTGTGTAAATTTCTATTTGGTGCTAATAAATGGGGTTTGATGGATTGGTTAGTAGGTTAGTGGGTCGATCTTGATTTGCACAGAAAATACAAGAACTATTTGTTTTATTTACATTTTCTTCGATTCGGACATGTTCCTCTTTTTAGTATTCGGTTTTTGGAATTTGGTGTCCTCGATGTGGAAATCTTACGAATCTTAATCCTTTCGGGCTGATTCTACGATGGTTATTCTGTCGCTTTTTGATCTAGAATATAGACTTGAAAGAAATTTCCGAGTGATGTAGATCGTTTTCTGTGATTTTTAGGGGCTATTGCTGCTTCAATTTGGGAATTAGGGAAAGTTTGCTTCAGAGATTCTCTTTTGGTTAACGTTTGGAAATTTGGAGTCCTCGATCAGCGGTGGATATGAGCTTCTTCACGTGATTCTTTTGAGTAATTAAGAAGAGCGAAGGACGGTGTTAAATTCATTTGCCGGTGGGTCATCTCTTATTTGCTGCCACTTTAATTTAAAATCTCCTGGGATTTGTGGGTCGTTTACAAAATTGTGAGAATGGAGCCTCGTGAGATTTTTGGTCGTGGGTCTGCTCATGGTCCAGCTGAGGAAGATGATGTTGAAGATTTTCGAAGTTGTTGTGAAGATCACGAGGTATGGAAAGAGACCGAGGATGTAGTAGAAGAAGAGTCTGAGGAGGAGGAGGAGGAGGAGGAACTTGATGAGTTTTCAGTAAAAATGTTCTTTAAGGGCGTTTCAATAGCTGAGATTGGTGACCCTGCTTCGGGTCTTTCTGGTATTGGAGTGTTCATGGAAAAATCAGGGAAAGTCTCTTTTATTCAGGTCCAGAAAAAGCTTGATTTTTATGTTGATGAGTTAGTTGCTGATTATTTAGCTCTAATGGATGGTCTGGTGGAGGCCATGCAGAATGACATTCGCTGTATTCGAGCTTTCACTGACTCCGATCTGTTATATAATCAGGTTATTATTTCCCCTATCTGCCTAAACCTTGCGTGTTTTGATTTATGCCAATTATCATTTTTATTTCTATTGGAGAGTTTATCATACTCTTTTTTGAAAGTTTGTTGCTGTTTGTTGACTCTATTTTTGGGGTTCTTTTGCATTGTTTTCAAAAGAAAAATGGAGAATTGTTCTCACTCCTACTCTCAGTAATGTGGTTTTCTGGAAACTCCAGGCTTTTTAACATTTGACTAGTTGTATTTGATTTTCCTTATAATAAATGAATTTTTTGATGAAATATAATTTGTTGAGAAAGGGGAGGGGATAGAATTGATTATTACCATTTCTTCCGCACAAGTCAGAGGAGTATGGGGTTGGTTACATGTTTCACGGCCAGTAATTTGAGTGTTGGGACTTTATGAGCTGTGGAAGTCGTGGAGAGTGGAGAGATGGATAAACTCTTACAGTTTTCTAGCCATGCGCTTACAAGTTTTTCTTATATGCTTAAGATAATGTGAATGTTTGACAGATAACAAATGTAGAAGAGCCTGAAATTCCACTTCTTGTAGCGCTTAAAGAAAGGATTCTAGAACATGCTAGCACTTTTGAAGCCTTTTCCCTGAATCTTTGTTCAAGTACTGATCTTGAGCAGCCATTTCATCTTGCCAAAGTGGCCATTGGGGTTCTTTCTTGTCCGCAAAAGGGAGATAAATCAGTTGAAAATTGTTCTATTTGTTGTGAGAACAAACCATCTGCTATGATGGTTGCATTGAAGTGTTGTCACAAGTTCTGCTCTCATTGTATGAAGAGTTATGTTGATGGAAAATTAGAGACATCTCAAGTTCCCATCAGATGCCCTCAGTTGAGATGCAAATATTACATCAAAAGCAATGAGTTTAAATCTTTCCTTCCACTGACTTTATATGAATTGTTAGAGAGTACCTTCGCTGAAGCAAATATTCAATCGGATAGAATTTACTGCCCTTTTCCAAATTGCTCTGTCCTGTTAGACCCCACCGAATGTTTGTCAGCTCGAGCAAGTTCATCAAGTCAATCAGATAATAGCTGTATTGAGTGCCCAGTTTGTCAGAGATTTATCTGTGTTGAATGTCGTGTTCCTTGGCACTCATCCATGAGTTGTGAAGAGTTTCAGAACATTCCATTAGATGAGAGAGACACTGAAGATATTACCTTGCATCGTCTTGCACAAAACAAAAGGTGGAGGCGTTGTCAGCAGTGTCGTAGAATGATTGAATTGTCTCAAGGTTGCTACCATATGACTTGCTGGTAAGGCTACTTCCTTCATATCTCTTTATTTCTATTAACCTGTTTGTTTATGAGATATTGTGGAAGCACCATCATCAGAAACATATATCACAAGTTTAGTTGGATGTTAGATTTATAAGGTTTTGGACCTTTGGTTGGAGGACGATTTGAAAATTTGGTGCACTTTATATGCTTATGTAGTTATGTGGATAATCAACAGGCATGGCATACAAATAGAATCTTCCCTCCCCATTTTAATGTCTTTGTTTTCTGCTAGATTAGATCTTTTATTGTTTTACAAATTTTCTAGCGACCATCATTTACTATTTAGTCTATCTCCCTGAGGAACTTCTGTTTATCCCAAACTCTACTGGTTTACTAATCTCATGGGCTACCTAAATTCAGGCTGCTAGAATTCACCTATTAGGCTATTTACTTACTTATCACAAATCCACAGACTAATTACATGTTGGAACTTGGAACTCATTTCTCTAGTCTACGCAATTCAAACACATACTACATAAACCTAAACTTCTCCCCTCAAGTTTACCAAACCCAAGTTTATTGGAATTGCTAGCCAAACATTCCCGTAGATTTTTATGTCAATACAGTGCCTATACCGTAGGGAAAATCTTAATTTGGTGGTTTATATGTTATAACAGCCTTATTGTTCAATGTGATGAACATAATTGATGTATACATCACAAGTAGGTCTAACTTATTTGAAGAAATGAAATGTGGGGAAACACATGATAGTGCTAAAATATCATTTGCCATTATGTATTGTGCAGTCTAAGTTGGTCATACAATGATTACAGCCTTTCTAGGGATTTCTCTAGAGATGAGGTCAGAGGTTCGAATCCCCCCATCCCCAAATGTTGTTGTACTCAAAAAAAAAAAAAAAAAATATTAACGGTTGCTGTGGTAAAAGAGACGAAATATTAGCTCAACTTTAAATGTTTCTACTTGTCTTCAGAGTTCCTCCATCTGCCGTTTTTGTGAGAAGAGGAGGTTTTTGTGGCAAGCTAGGATGTGTGCTCTGTTATTGAGTCTATGGGGGAGAGAAATAATAGAGTGTTTAGGGGGATAGAGGTCTGTGTGATATGTGGTCCCTTTCGAGGTTCCATGTATCCCGATGGCCATCATCAGTTACGAAATTATTGTGTAATTACTCATTAGGTCTCATTTTACTTTATTGGAGTCTCTTCCTTCAATTGGACTCCTTTTGGTAGGCTTGTTTTTTGTATGTCCTTGTATTCTTTCATTTTTTTTGCAATGAAAGTTGGCTTATTATAAAAAAAAGTTCGCTTGTCTTGTAATTTTTTTATATCTTTTGGGTGTTGAACATGATGAGCGGGATTTTCTTATTTTTGCTTTTTCTACTCTTAACAGTTTCTGGCTGTTTCCTTTTAATTTCACATTCAAACTCTTATCCAAGAGTCTGTCAAGCACGCTACTATTAGATCAGCCAACTGTTTGTGCACACTGTATTCTTGTTGTCACTCACACATGGCTAAATGTCAGTCAACGTAGTATTGAGTCATATCTTATTCCTTCCTCATTACTGGACTTTGCGTACAAGTTGATTGTTGTGTGAATTATAATAGCTTATCGGTGAATAATATTACATATGTACCCCAGCACCCCCCCCCCCCCCCAAATGAGGGGCTGGATTCGAGTCTTTTACATGTGTAATCATTTCAAGAAATACCTACCGCAGATGCATTTCTCCTGCTCATTAGTTGCATATTCAATCTGCCCATGAAACTCTCATATCTCACACTACCAATCTAGAGCCGTCTTTTTTATTTTGTTGCACACAGTTCTCCTAGTTGGTTCTGAAGTTTAGATCCCAACACTTGGATGATGAATCCAAGGTCTTTTATTCCAAAACCATTGATTTACATTCTTTGTCCATTTAGTGAATATAATTCCTGTCTGGGTGTTTGCCGAATCGAGATCTTCTCTTACTACCAAGCTAGAGCTGTCTTGTTGATTTTATTGCACACATTTCTCCTAGTAGGTTCTAAAGTTTAGAACCCAACACTTGATTGGATGATGAATCCGACGTCTTTTATTCTAAACCCATTGTTTTACATTCTTTGTTCATTTAGTGGCTATTATTCCTGTGTGGGTGTTTGGTGAATTGAGATCTTTGAACGTGCACTAGCACTACTGTCACATACATTTGTGGTCAAGCGAATGAGGTTCAATTTTAGCAAAACATGATCTGAAAATTCCAAATTGCAATTCTTGGTTTTTTACTAAACTAGTTAGTGCAGGGCTTTATGTATCTGACTTTAATGTTTATACTGCTTTGCTTAATATGTTTACAGGTGCGGACACGAATTCTGCTATTCTTGTGGTGCTGAGTACCAAGATGGGCAACAGACCTGCCAATGCGCCTTTTGGGACGATGACAATTCCGAGGACTTGGTCACCCACTCCATCCAAGAATCTGAGCAGTGGGCATGGGAGACTTTTAATTCCCTTCCCATGATAATGGATGCATACTCAGAACAAGAGAGGTCACAATTAGCATTAATTCAACGATTCCTCGCGGGGGGATTTAGTCTGAGCGACCACCAACCATATCAATCTCCACCACGATGTACAGACTCTTATGTCGACACGATGAAGGACCTACACCAGCTTCCTTGGCTCGAGAGGTTTGTTTCTGTGATAAGCGATAGCTACTACGAAGATTATGTACAATGATATCAATTTTTAGGTGCCTTACTGAAGTTGAAAAATAAAAGGGAGGTAAAAGAGTTCCTCACTCTAGTTTTCCTCCCTCATTTACACCGCACGGCTTGGCGTTTCGATCCTTAGTTAAGCTCTCTTTATCTAGAAATTATGATGTGACCCTCAAAGGCTCCTTGCATTAGATTAGAATGAAGGAATCTTATGCAAGAATTTCAGCTTTATTCCTTTCCTCTTTCAAAGAAATGTCTGAGAAAAAAAAAGGGAAAAGACAAAGAAATAGAGACACAATTTAATGATGTCAGTCAATGAAAATGAAAATTGTCTTCATTCTGTTGTATGGATGTGCAATTTTACCTGCAATTCTTTCTCATTTCAGTGGTAGGGTTTTTGTCATTTTTGAATGGTCCCAATTTCATTTCTTACATGATTGTGCTGCACATTTGGATGCTGTATTGTTCTTAGCTGCAGGTTGAATTCAGTTGGGCCAGTTTTGGACTCATCAGGAGTCACTTTTACATCTTTTTGGAAAAGTTAAAATCTCTCCTACCCAAAATCTTAAACCGATAACATCTTTTTTTTTTTTTTTTTTTTTTTTTTTTTTTTTTTTTTTTTTTTTTTTTAGTTTGAACAATAATGAGGAGATGGGGATTCAAATCTCTAAGGCCCAGTTTGGTTCATGATCCGTTTTCGTTTTTATGTTTTTGAAAACAAAAAATACAAGGAAAACAATGAACACGTGTTTGGTATACCTATTTTCAAAAACAATTTTCGAAAACAACTCAAAAAATGGCATGTTTTAAAAAACGATAAAAATGATGTTTTCATTGTTTTTCAATTTTGTTTTCAAAATAATGGAAACATGAGATACAACTTTAGATACACATGATACATCATTCTTTTCATCAAATAATTTTAATCATGTACAAACAACATTTTCTATTTTTGATATTCAAATTCTCTCGAAAAAAAATACAAAATTACTGTTGTGTAGATATTGTGTATGATTGATATTGATGCTTTAGTTGTTATTTTTATTTTTTTACATCATCCTATCTATTTTTATATACTCTCCCACCTTACCAATCAAAAACTTCCTACAATACAATTGGTATATCTTTTTTTTTTTCTTATAATTTCAATTCCAACAATTTTTTCTTGAAGAATCATCTCCAACAACATTGATTTCTAATATCTCTCTAAAAATGAATAAAAATAAAATCAAGTACAAAAATAATTATATTAAATTAATTTTTTCTCACAAAAATGAATTTTAGCAAACACATATTAATCTTTTCCTACATCTTCGAATTCATAACCAAACACAGTTTTCAAATTTTCAATTCGAATTTAAAGTTTTTAAATTGGAAACAAACTTGTTTTTAGATATAATGGAAATAAGAAATTTATTTTCGTTTTCGGTTAAATTCTTTATTTTCGAAAACAATTTTCAAATCACAAATCAAACGGGACCTAACTTTTTGGTCGAGGATATAATGCTTTAACTAGTTGAGCTGTACTCAAGTTAGTGATCCAATGGTACTTTTGTTTTGATATGAGAGAGTTCTTTCTCTAGTCTTGAAACATGTTAGAGTTATCAAAGCTCATGAGTTTCCCATACTTTAAGGGAAAATGCTCAATGTGGTTAGAATTTTATGATTGGTAGATTTAAAAATTTTGCATGGATATGTATATATATTTAACCATGTATTTAGCAGTCTTGGGAGTGATTGTTTTGCCATTAATTTCTTTGTTAAGAAAAAATAAAATAAATAAATAATAAAATAAAAACACTTTTTAAATAATGGGTCTGAAAAGAATAAACTTAAAATTATTCCGAATGAGTTTGTTAAGTGAGGAAATTGATATTTTATTTTTGGTTTAATTAAACTTATAAGCACTACTTCTGTGATCAAAAAAAAAAATAAGCACTACTTCTACCTCTTTTCAAAAAAAAAAAAAAACACTACTTCTACCCTTTTTTTTTTATCTACTTCTTCCTCATGTTTTTAAAAATCAAGTCAAGTTTTGAAAATTAAAAAAAAAAATAGTGTTAAAAAATTTGTTTTTGGTTTTGAAATTTGACTCAGAATTCAAATGAGATCTTAACAAAGATGAAAAACACGGTAGATAGACCATTGTCGTCAGTCAGTTGTTGGTTTTTCAAAGTATTTGACCTGAGAAATTTTGGTAGATAGACCGTTTTGGAGACATATTTTCACATATGTCCAAAATTTTCGATATTTACAAGATTAGATTTTCTGATAGATTTTCGGACCTTTATACCCTTGTTATTAACATTAATTCTCAAATAATATTAAAGACGATAATAATACATTCCATAATAGCCAACCGAATATGCTACATTTTAGGAAGGTTAATTTTCACTGAATCCCCTAAATTAAGGAATGTTCTCATAATCGTGGTTCCCTCCTCCATTCTCCGTCTGTGTGCCGTTTTGGTTTTATTTCCAACCTCTTCCCATTTATTTTCTTCTTTTTTTCGGCAACATTTTCTCTCACTTTCTGTTGCCCATTGTCGTCAGTTTTCATATTTATTTCCATCCTCTGTTTCATTGGTTTCGGACTGCAGTTCTTACGAACTTTGCTTACTCAGACAGCATACAGAAGTTTCACTTCTGTATTTAGGTTTTTTCTGTAGCTTTCCAGTGTTTTCGGACTGCATTCAGTGAGCCTCTACGTTCGGTTTTCCAGTCGTTTGAAGATTTTTACGTTTTCAATTTTTATATATTATATATGCTAAGTGATATATCGTCTTAGTCTATGTAAGTTTCGTATACAGTACACATTATAAACACGTTTTTATATGGATACATTTTAAGTTTTTATATTTTATATTTTAAGAGGGATATATCGTTTTAGTCAATGTAAGTTTCGTATATATTTCGTACACATTATAAACATGTTTTTTTATGGCTACGTTTTCAATTTTAATATTTAATATATTCAACGGGATATTTCATTTAAGTCAATTTCAGTTTTATTATTAGTCAATATATTCTTCTTCTTCTTGTTATTCACCGTGTTTGGTTGCTTTTAATTTCAAATTTTAAATATGTTGATTTTTTTTTATATATCTTCATATTTGTTTTTAATTCCAGTCAATGTCAGTATATATTCATCTATATATATATCATATTTTATATACCATATTCCAAAGTATACATAAATATATATCATATGTCAGTATACTTATGTTTCATATATACCATGTGGTATATATTTATGTATACTATGGAATATGGTATATAAAAAATGAAATATATAAAATATGATATATACAAATGAATATATAAATCATGTGTGTCTGATACATATTTTGTGGTTCATATATATCAGCAGTGAAAAAGTAAAGGGATTATGAAAAAAAGAGTGTTGACGCCTTAGGGACGGTGGGCGAGAAAAAATCCTAAAAACCCGTGGGAATAGAGCGCATACTAGGTATTTCGAAGCAATATACCAGATTATTTGAAATATACCTCGAAAGTTCGAAATATACCAGATGTTTTCTGCTACCAGTGGTTCGTCTTCTTTGCACGCCCTTTCCTTTTTTCGTTCTCTCTCACCCAAGGTCTAAAAAATGAAGGAAACAGTTCTTTCCTTTTTTTGGTTTTTTTTTTTTTAAATGGTTAGTAGGGTATATGAGGGCTGAATTGTAAAAGGGTCATAATTTTTATGAAAAAAAAATTGGGTCATTAAGCCTTTTCTGTAAAAAAAAATTGAAAACTTTGACATTTATGAAATATAGAACCCATATTTGGGCTATTTATGTACTTTTCCCTTGTTTCTTTGGTTTGGATTATATAGTAGAGAGTAATTGCCGTGCCGTGGGTGACAAATTAATTATCTATAATAGCAAATTTAGCACCAAGTAAAAAGAATTGCAAATATGGCAAAAAAATTTTACCCTTCTCTTCCTCTCCCTTCCCATTTACCCTTTCTTGTGTATAGGATTTCTTCTTCTTCTTCTTCTTCTTTTTTTTTTCTTTCTTCTTCTTCTTTTTTTTTTTTTCATTTATGAGCTGTTATGATTTTTTTTTTTCTTTTTTTTATAATGAGCTATTACGATTTTTTTTTTTTTTTTTTTTTTTTTTTGCATTTATGAGGGTGGAGTTCTTGTGTGATTAATATGATTTTTTCCCTCTTCTGAGCAGTATTGTTATGATTGTTTCTTCTTCTTTAAATTTTATATATATAATATATATTTTTTATAATATATGGGGATACAACTTTATGTCAACTGAGCTCAGCTCTTGTTGGTCTTCTTTTTAATTCAAGAATACCAAGAATACAAAAATAGCAATTTTGGTGAGTGTTTGTATAGGTATATCAAAGTATATCACTGATATACTCTGGTTAATCGTAGTCTATCACTAGTCGAAGTCTATCAGGGCTATAATTGATAGATAATGAAATACAAAGAATACAAGAATAGCAATTTTATGGTGGTGGTCACGGAGCTTGTGTGCTAGGCTTTAAAAATTATATTGTTGATAGTCGCTTGTTTGTAATGGTTATTTTTGGATTTTATGTTCCAATTACCACAAGAGACTTAAAATTTTTGTTCAATTTATGATTGTAGTATAATAATTTTGGATGGGTTTCTAATTACCGAGATGAATTGCAATTGGAAAGTACTTTACTGATAGATTTCAATTAAATTGATTTCTATCAATAACAATCATTGGTAGACTTCAATTAATTGATAATTAACTGATTTCTATCAGGGATAGAAACTGATAGACTTCAATTAACTGATTTCTATCCTCGATAGAAAATGATAGATTTAAATTAAACTAATTTCTATCAGTGATACAAGTCAATAAACTTCAATTAAATTTATTTCTGATAGAAAATGATAAACTTCAATTAAATTGATTTCTATCGGTGATAGAAACTAATAGTCTTGAATTGAATTGATTTCTATCAGTGATAGAAACTGATAACCTCGAATTAAACGGTTTTCTATTAGTGATTATCACAGATAGACTTAAATTAAACTGATGGATAGAAATTGATAGCCTTGAATTAAACTGAACTAATAGACTTGAATTAATTTGTTTTCTATCATGGCTATCACTGATAGGCTTGAATTAAACACGATAAAAACTTATATATTATAATTATCAGAGTCTATCGGTGATACACACTGATAGACTTCGATTAATCAAAGTCTATCAGTGTCTATCACTAGTAGACTCCGATTAATTGAACCTTATCATCAAAGTCTATCAGTATTTATCATTGATAGACTCCGATTAATCGAAGTCTATCAGTGGCTATCAATAATAGGGACTGATAGACTATTGGAGATACTAAGGGTATTTTCGTAATTTAACGTATTTTTTGCTATTTCCGCAAATAATTTTATTTTTTTGCTAATTTTGCTATATTTTTACCGGTTTTTGCTATCTGTGCAAACCCCCCTATAGTAGAGCAATATTTCCTGGTCATGGGATAAAGAAAATACCAATTGATAATCCGAAGAAATGACAAGTGAGAATGTATGGTTACTATTATGACATCATTATAACGTCATAATTTAAAGAAATACCTTCAAAACTTACTGTTATCAATCATCACATACGCCTCTACTATTTACTCCTATAATTGGAGGTTCAAATTTTTATTTTGAAAATAGAAATAGTGATTTAGTCCTTAAAACTTGCATATGGAGCAATTCCTAAAACAATTATTATAACACCTTTAGCTTTTTAGTTTAAAATTTGTCTAAGATTTAATCTTTACCATAAAAAAACTTCATTAGGACGTTACAAAGTTTCCTACATTTATAGGTTGCTACGTATACTAAATAGTTATATATTAAAGATCAAAAGTTCATGTTGACAATTTTGTAGTGAAGATTAAAGCTCACAATTCTAATAAAACTACAATCCCTAAATCATTAAAATACATGAAACTTGGGACTAAAAATTGTTGTAAAACTAAAATGCCTAAATCATTACAATACTAAATTGTTATGAAATAGAATCTCTGGAAAAGTTCAAATATGTATTTTTTACTGAATAAATTAACAACTCATAGACCTTTATGTATGGTAAATCAAATTGTAAACTGAATGATGAGTTCTCAAGAATAAAAAATATCAATCAAATCATTTAACAAATGTGTACAAAAACAAAAACTGTACCACCAATTGGACTATTCCCCATCTTTTATCATCCTCTGCTTTTGCTTTTGATGTACAAAATGTCCTCAAACTCATGGCATCTATCCGTCCACCGAGAGTATAAGAACGAATGAATCGTGACGAAGTTAACAACTTCGATCTCGGGTAATCGAGTAAGCGACTATCGACAAGAGGTATCATTGGAACCGTAGCTAATTTTCTGGAGGCTTAAATCAGACATATTAGCTATCCATTTCTGAGGGCCATTTGAATCTCCTAATATGTTATATGCATAAGAAGGCCACCTTACATCTGTACCACATGGGTTCGCGACCCCGGTTTTCATCAGCTTTTGCGTTCTTTCGAGAACTACAAGACTCGAAAATGTAGAGAAACTGTTTCCAACGAACACATCGGCCCTCAAGCAAACTTCGTAGTCGATTGCTGACTGTATGAGGTAAGGATACTTCTTGTAGATCTTATCAATGCCCAATTTCTTCTTCTCAAAAGGTAGCAAGCCTTCTTTCCAACCTTTCAAAATGGAAGAATCGTTGAGCAAACTATCTGCAACGGCGAGATAAACGACCGTTGGCGTTTTCGTTCCTGAAATGTTCCCTACTCTATTGATTATCTCCTCCTTGCTACTACAAATTTGGTTTATCTTAGATCTCTGCTCTAACTTCTTACAGTGAATCATCCAGTCTATCTCTATTCTCATGTGGACCGCAACATATGGCACCGGTTGCAACGACTTCTCAGATTTAACATCGGTAGCATCGGAGTCGAATTTGCTTCTTACTTCTGATCCTACTTCTCTAATCCTAGAAATCACTTTATCTGCTTCTTTCTCTATCTCATCAACCAAAACCAAGCACTCGAAAACCTTTGCATAGTCCTTTACAGGCCAGTGATCATGCCATAAAAATGGATTTTTACCAACTATTCTAATCACCTCTGACTGATCAAATGGTTCCTTGCTATACTCCCTCAATTGCTCCAAATCCCTCTCCATCGTCCACTTCCTTCCGCTTCCTTTCGGTAGCTCGATCGCTTTCGTTCGATTTGAAACATCCACATAACGACCCAATCGAACAAACCCGTTACAGCGAGAATTGAACTCTTCAAATTGAAAGATCTTATCAAAAAAAACAGGCTCCAAACGCTCAACTTCTTTATAGAAGAGGGAGGCACTCAGACTAGGCATCAAAAGAGTTCGGTTCAACATTCTTGCAGTCAAACAAGCTCTTGCAAACGCTATCTTTTGATTGTTTAATCCCCAAACAATCTGAGGGACCTCCAAAAACTTATCGATTCGAGTTCCGAAATCGGAACCATACAATGGAGATAGATTGCGGATGAATACTAAGCCATTCTCTTCAATCCGACCAAAACTCGAGAACGATGGAAAGACAATAGCTCTAACAATCAGAGGAACAAGTAATATGGCAATGCATTTGCAGATTCTGGAATTTAGATAGCGAAGGCAAAATACCGAGCGTTTACCACTCGATGATACTTCCATTTAGAATTTCAATCGATAGGTGCCCTGCAAGAAATCAAACAGAGACCATACGCTTTCGCAACTCCAGCACAAACAAATCGATGCTGGAGAAATCATACCGACCCTCAAATCAATCGTCTCCCCATCTGGTTTCTAACTCAGAACTGTCAAAGAAGAAATCGAGAGAAACCCATTTTCAATCAAGAAATATGTCATCGGAAGAACCCAGAAAAGAAAAATCAAAATCAATGGTAAGAATCAAACAGGGCAAAAACTTCGATCATCACGCACCTCAATTGATGTACCCAGAGTCCTTAATCTTAAAAGCAAGCTCCTAAAAGACGCCCATAAGAACAAATCATCAAAACACGACAATGGGGCCTAAACGATTTGCAGGGTACAAAAGAATTCCCAGTAATTCGACAGATAGAGAGTTCAAAAACCAAATTAAACAGACAAACGATTGGACAATAGATCTTACCATTCAACAAATCCAAAACCCAGAATCCGAAAACGGTAATCACAGACGAGAAAATCCAGAATCTGGAAGGGACGGTCGAAAGAAGAACAGAGAGAAAAAGGCTGGCAAAGGAGAGGAAAGGGAGATGGGATTCACATGCAGTGCAAGAAAGTGGAATCGGGAGGAACCCACAAAACTTGCTTGATTGAAAAGCAAAAGAAAGTGAAAAATGGGGAAATAGAGAAAGAAATGATGGGCGTGGATGAAGGGGGGAGAGTTGAAGGTTGGTTAGAAAAGAACAATGGGGTCTGGTGTCAGAAATGGGGCAATGGAAGAGAGGAGGAGATGGCGGCTGGGAGAAGGAATAAAGGGTTAAAATGGAACAATCAAATCAGAGGGAAGAGAGTTCTGTGAGCAGAAAGTACAGATTTTGGGAAGTGGAGCCCAAATGTGGCAGAGCTGTGAGGGCATGTGCCTTTTTCTTTCTTCCTCTTTCTTTCCATTTTGCCTACTTCCACAATTAATGCCCATCAGCTTTCTCTCTCATACACTTTTTTTTTTTTTTTTTCTTTTGGTTCAATTCAAACTTTCAATAAGGTGTATGGGCCAAAGTGAGCTAGCTCAGCGATAATTAACATGTACTCTCAATCAAGAAGTCATGATCATCAAAATATTGCATAAAATGTGTACTAGTGACCCAGAAGTCTGTAATTCGAATCTCTTGCTACCACATGTTGTCGAAAAAAAAAAGTTACAATTATGTTCACTTTCTTCCTTTATAGAGAGATGAAAATATAATGTGACAGTGAGTTGTAGAAAGACAATCAAAATTTAAGGTTTCTATCTCATAATCAATTGATGAAGATTAATGTCACAACATGAATGGAGAAGAGGAAGAAACAAAAGAAGACGTCCAAGAAAATCAAACTTAAGAATGATTGTTTCTCAATAGCTTTCTTACATTTAAGGCTGAAAATTATCTTCCAAAGACCAATGCTTTCAATCTCTTGAGTTTTAACTCCTTTGACTTTTTCATGCTTAATTTTTACGCATGCATATAACTTTCTTTACAATGTTTGACTTTTTCCACCATTCTAAAAAAACTTTATTTTCTAAATCATCTTTAATCAAGGTTGTTTTGAATGTGATTACTTCAATTTTTATATAGCTCATCATCAAAATGTGACCATGTTTAACCTTTATTTTTCAAATAATCGTCACATTATATATTTTCATCGTTTTATACAAAGATGGTTAAAGACTATTCTTGGAGTATTAAATTTAAACAAAATTCAAATTATAGAAATCAAATTGATACTTTTAAAAGCATTAAAACAAAATTGAAATAATGTTAAAATCATAGATTCTAAATTTGTAATTTAAGTTTGATTTTTATTTTTTTTAATGGCCTTGTTAAAGATATAGGTATGTTTTAACATAGTTTTATATTTTACCATGTGAAATTTTGTAAATAACTAGTTTTTTATGGATGTAGTTATTTTCAAATTATGGTTTTAAAAACATTATGATTTTCAAGAATGTATTTTTTTAAAAACATTTTGTATAAAAATTGTTTAGAATTTAAACACTCATGTGTTTGGTTGCATGTCCTCAGAGGTGTTTTTATACATAAATTATTGTGTACTAAAGACTATTTGTAAAAAAATTGGTTTCGAGTGTTTTTCTCAAAATGGTTTATTTATCAATCTCATTTTCTAATAAGTCGTTGTTAGTGGTTACTAAACACTAGAAATTTTTTCAAAATAATTTTCTTTCAAAAATAAACACTTGAAAAATTAAACCAAACACATTTGTTCAAAGGTTAGAAGTTCAAATATTCATCCCACATTTATAAGTTATAAAAAAATCTCTAGCCCCTCTCACTCCTCTGGTCTCCGTCTTCCACCCCAAATATTGATGACCCTCTTCCATCCTCTTCGTTTTTAGAAGTGAATGACGACAACGACAATAACAATGAAGTGGGCCCACCACAAAATTACAAGAAGAAAAGTAAATAACAAATAGAATCCCAAATAAATAAGAATGTCAGTATTGTATTTTATAGGACAGTGTGTTTGTGTTTGTGTCAATAATAATAATAAAAAAAAATTTTCTATTCTAAAAAAGAAACAATTATAAATTTTTTAAATAATAATAATAAAATTAAAAAAGGACAATTCTTTGAGCTCTCTTAAAAAAAAAAAAAAAAAAAAAAAAAAAAAAAAAAAAAAAAAAAAAAAAAGTGGCATCATATGACGTGGATAGAAAAGCCGCGTAGATGGCTGTGTTGGGGCCCAGTTTGCGGCTGGATGCTCTGGAATCTACCAACAAAACAATAAACATAGTAAATTTACGTCCTATTTTGACTTACTAGTTAGAAGGCACGTGCAGTGCACGTAGAAACTCACTGTCTTAACTAAAAGTAAAAAAAAAAAAAAAATAAAATATGAAAAGTTGTTTGTAATTATTATATATTTTACTACGCAACTGATCTTATTTTGGATAAAGAAAAATGTGTTATAAGTTAAAATTGTAATTGTTATAGGTAATTTTGGACCACCACAGCGTACGAGGAGTTGACGGGACAACCGGGAGGAGATAGGACCAGGAAAGGGACCCAGAGGGAGACCATACCGACGGGCCGGGCCAACGTGGCCCGACCCGTACGGTCGGCCTCGGCCTTGGGCCGAGACCGAGCATTATGGTCGGCCTCGGCCCAAGGCCGAGGCCGAGTCTGTTTGCCTCCGCTCGGCCCCTACCGCTTCCAACTGCCTCGGTCCAGCCTGCTTCGTCCCAGAACGCCTCCAAACCCTAGGAGTCCGAGCAGGTATTTATACCCCTCTTCGCCATCGAAGAAGGGGGCCGGAAAACTCTATTCTTGACTTCTTTCTCTACTCTCTAGCTGCTCAGTTTCTTGACTTAGGCATCGGAGGCGGTGTGGCCTACACCACACCGGTGTCTAGCGATTCTTGCTGGTCTTGTAGGTCACGTCTTCCCCAGCTTCTACAAATTCACTGTCGATGTCACGTGAAGGCCAGGTGAGTCCCCTGTCCGGATTTTGGCATCAACAGTAATATAGATATTTCATTTATAATTTTTAAATCATCTAAAGTAAAACGAAGCAAGACATTAATCAAATTTTTGAAATAGATGAAATATTAAATTAACCAAAAAAAAAAAAATACAACCTATAACTAACAAAATAAGTCAACAAATTTGAAAAAAAATAACTCATTTTTACAATTTAATGCACGTGGAATTTTATGGTCTTAAATTAAAATTAGAGAAAATAATAGTTTTTTTTAGCATATGTAACGTAATAAATAAATACCATATAAATTTTGTTTTAATTACCATAAACTTTTAAAAGTTAGTGATAAAAATAAATTATTTTTTATTGTATAGCATGTATATAGACATAATAGTAGCACACAAGTTCTTTGCACATATTTTTTTAAAAAAATTTAAATGTTGACAATAAGTTTAGTAATTACCTTATAAAAAATAAAAATAAAAATAAAACAGTATGAAATTCTACTAACAATTAATTTTTAAAAAGTTGAGTAGTTTTTAAAATCAAGCAAGTTACATGTTAAATTGTATTTTTTAAGATTAAAAAAAACTATAATATAAGTTTTAAGCAAAACAATAAGGATTACAAATCTTCGTAGCTAATGTTATTACATAGATAATTAATAGTATTAAAAAACTTTCCACTAAAACCAATTACATAAATTTAAATATAAATATTAAAAGTTATTATATTTGTGATTAATGAACAAAAAAATGATCTATTTAATTAGAAAATTGAAAGTGTGTTCAATTATTTTGGTGTTTGAAAATTTTAATTTCATTTACAGTTATGTATGAATTTTTTAATTAAAAGGTTTTTTAAGGAATAACTTAATAATTTTTTGTCATAGATTTAGACAATTTTATTTATTTATTTTTTTTTTTTTTTGAGAAATTGACAATTTTATTTTTGGTCATTGTGGTTTTAAAAGTTTCAATTTAGTCTCAATAGTTTGAGCATAGCTTTAATTTTGTTCCTATGGTTTGGACTTAGTTTCAATTTGCCTCCTTATGATTTAAGTAAATTTCACAATGATTTATTCAAAATTGTTTTTACTTCAAGAAATTGATTTGAATGTAAATAACATTTGATGATATTAGAAAAATAAAAAAATGATAGATAACAATACTACTCTTTCATCGACAAAAAAAAAAAAAATTATGAATTCTCAAGGTTTTATTGTGACACAGACAATAGTGTTTTTTCCTTATGAATAACACAAACTTGTAATTTTCCCTTTTCTTGAAAAGTCTTGAGTTCTCGTATAAAAGTAGAAATATAATTTTCCTATAGTTTGACATTTTTGTAAATTATATATTTTCTTTTTATAAGTAGACCACACCTATACATGAATGGATGTATCAATTCAATGTGTAACCATCTCCATATGAACAGTCGCCTCTTGTCGACATCAATTGTACCTATTGGACAAATTTTCATATAGTTTGACATTTTGACAATTATATTTTTCTTTTTATACATGGGTCACACCTATACACGAACAACAGATGCATCAATTCAATGTATAACCATCTTTACATGAATAGTTGCATCTCGTCGAAATCAATTACACTTATTGGACTCAACAGACACTTACACTCGAAGAGTCTTGGACTCAACGGACACTTACACTTGAATAGTCGTGTCCCATTAGCAAAGGGTAAAATAGGGATGTATTTAAAAAGTAAGGGCAAAAGAGGAAACAAAATATTCTCCCCTCTTAGCCCCTTTTATATGTAGTATAGATTTGTTTCTTTTTATTCATTAATTTTTAATTGTTTTTCTTTTATTTCTTCTAACTTTCTCTAACTTCCTATTCTTGACTTTTAAAAGCTTCATATAAAAATGTATTAAGAAAAAAAAAGTTAAAAATAAAAGTTATACTTTAGACTTTGGTTCATTTTGATCGATGTACTCTTAAAATAACCGTTTTGGTTTATGTACTTTTAACTTGTGTGTCATTCTTGTCCATGTATTCTCAAAAAATCTATCTTGATTCCTGTATTTATGGAAATTGGCTATTTTAGTATCCATTTGAAAAATTCTAACACATTCTATACATAGCAATCCAATTAACTATCTTTTAAGAAATTTATTGAGTGTAGTGTTTCCGTTCAAAATGTGATTGGAAAAATGAATAAATCAAAACAATCACTTTTTAAAAATATAAACACCAAAATGAACATTTCAAAAGTAACAAAAAGAAAGGAACGAAAGTGACAAATACATAAATAATACTAAATATTTTGTATAAAACCAAAAATAAAAAGTTCATAGGTGATAGGTCAAAATAATATTCAAATAAATATTCTATTTGTAAACTAAAATCAGCTAATGTATCGATATTACGCTAAAATTTAATTTCATCTAATTGGACTCTAAACTTAGATAAATGTCACAATATTTATATTAAACTTGAATAAATAATGCAATTTTATTATAGAATGAAAAATTATTGTTCAATCTGAACATAAATCAGTAAAAAATGTATTAGTTCAATCTCCATCCTGTCATTGTAGAACTAAAAAAAATGAAATATCATTGAACCACAACTTTTGTTGAAGTTTATTATTTTAAAATATTTATTTGAATATTTATTCCAGTGTCAATTTTATGTACTTGGCTAGCTTAATTATGTGTCAAAATGGATTTTACGTTGAAATCTGACAATTTTAAGAAATTTTTACCTTGCCTTTTGTCAAAATCATTTGGCAAATATGAAAGACAGTTGAACAATTTGTTCAGCTATTTATCTAAACCTTGAGTGTAATTTGATAAAATTCAAGGCTTTGGAGTAAAAATTAATTAAGCTTGCCAAGTTCAAAGATAAAAATTGGTTTTTTTTTTTTTGAAAAATAAAAATTGGTATTTTAAAACTTACCATCTAACCTGTGTGCAATATGTAAACTCAGAAGAATTTATAATATAATAAAAGAATAAGTAAAGAGAGTATTTACACATACTATGAAAAATGTAAGCAAATATTATGTATTCTACCACCTTTCATATATATATATATATATATATATATATATATATAATTAAATTTAAAAAAAAAATTAAATTTTTTTTTTTTAAAAAAAAAAAAAAGGGAAAAATACACTTTTGGTCCCTGAGGTTTGGGTTAAGCGACACTTAGGTCCCTGAGTTTTCAAACTCAACAAAAATACCCCTGAATTTTAAGATAAGTAGCACTTTGGTCCCTGCCGTCCATTTTGCCGTTAAACCCTAACGGTAAGCTGACGTGGCATTATTATTTTAATTAAAAAAATGAATTTTTGATTTTTTAAATAAAAATATATAAATATATTAAAAATATTATTATTTTATTATTATTTTTTAAATTTTCTCTTTTTTCTTCTTCATCTTCTTCCTTCTCATCTTCTTCCTTCCCTCTCCCAATTCTTCCTTCCCCCTCCCATCTTCAGTTCCGGTGGCCGGCCGCCGCCGGCTGTCGGCGGGCGGCGGGGGGGGGCGCCGGAATTTTTTTTTTTTTTTTTTTTCCTTCTTCTCTTTTTCTCTTCTTCCCTTCTTCTTCTTTCTCTTACTTTTTCTGTTTTTTTTTTTTTAAGAAAGGGAATTTTGGGTGAGGGAGGAGGGCCTCCCTCCCTTTCCGGCGCCGGCGACGGGAGGAGGGAGGAGGGCACTTTCAGAAATCTGGGGGTTCAATAAGGCCAAGCGCGAACTGGGTATTCCTCGTTTTGTGTATTTGTGTGCTTTTTGTCCCTTTTTCCCTTAGGTGGGTTCTGGGGTTGGGGGTTGGGGGGTTTCTGCGATTAGAATGATGTTGGACACTTTCTTTTTTTTCTTTCTTTCCTCCAATTTCATGCCCAATTGTTCTGTTTGATTGTTATCTCTCGGGAAACTATAGCAAGCAAGCGCTCTAGAGTTTGTGTTTTTCTGATTAGAAGATGGCTTAGTTGTTACTTTCTCATATTGTATGGCTCCTGTTTTTCTTTTCTGTTGGTTTCTATGGACTAAAGCTCACAATACTGAAAGTTTTTTACTCATTCAGAGGTTTCTTCTGAAATAATTTTGCAGTCAGAAGGACCAGAGGTACGCTCGAGCCTACATAGATTTTACGAGACCTGAAGATGTTTTTGAGTTTGCGGAGTTCTTTGATGGCCATGTTTTTGTTAACGAGAAGGGTAAAGCCGAAAGCTTTTTCTTTTTTCCTTTATTGAACTTATGAATAGCTTCTCGTTTCTTATGGGTTTGGACCGTTTGGTGGGTTGGTCATTGAAGCTTAACCCATGTCTGAGAAAAGGGAGATAACGATTTTATGAATGACAGCAATAAATAAATAATCAGATCTGAAGCCGTGAGGCCTCCCGTCGCCGGAAAGGGAGGGAGGCCCTCCTCCCTCACCCAAAATTCCCTTTCTTAAAAAAAAAAAAACAGAAAAAGTAAGAGAAAAAAGAAGAAGGGAATAAGAGAAAAAGAGAAGAAGGAAAAAAAAAAAAAAAAAAAATCCGGCGACCGCCGCCGCCGCTCGCCGACAGCCGGCGGCGGCCGGCCACCGGAACTGAAGATGGGAGGGTGAAGGAAGAATTGGGAGAGGGAAGGAAGAAGATGAGAAGGAAGAAGATGAAGAAGAAAAAAGAGAAAATTTAAAAAATAATAATAAAATAATAATATTTTTAATATATTTATATATTTTTATTTAAAAAATCAAAAATTCATTTTTTTAATTAAAATAATAATGCCACGTCAGCTTACCGTTAGGGTTTAACGGCAAAATGGATGGCAGGGACCAAAGTGCTACTTATCTCAAAACTCAGGGGTATTTTTGTTGAGTTTGAAAACTCAGGGACCTAAGTGTCGCTTAACCCAAACCTCAGGGACCAAAAGTGTATTTTTCCCAAAAAAAAACCTATAAGAACGACCAATTACAAATTCCCCAAAATAAAACTACTGAAAATTTGTAACCATTCGCCTTTTAGCCTCTATTTCTGGAGTTTCTGGCACCATCCAAAATGGCTGGACTTTGGCTACTTGAGAACCAACTCAACATCATCAAAATTGCAGAATCTCAATGAGCATGAATATATCCAAGGCATTTCATGTGTGAATTAGGCATCAATTAGAAGAATTTTTAAACATCTTGGCACCTAATCATGCAAGTAATCGTACACCACGAAATCGTTGTATAGGAGGTTCCCTTCTTTAGAGTAGTGAAGAAGAAAATAGCAGTCTTCACAAAAGTAGCACGGGTTTTCCTGCGCCCACTTATCGTCAAGAGTAACCTTTTTGGCCCTGTAGATGTTACAGACGTCGCATTTCTGAACTCGGGTCCTAAGTTGGAATGTAACGATTGGATAAGCAGCAGTATCATGTACGTCCTCGGGATGGATCAACCTCATATCTCTAATCACTATGGTGTGCTTGCAATTTCCCTGTGTATAAGAGAATTCCTCCCAAGTCAATGCAGTTTTTGTTTTGGACAGAAACAATGAGTTTCACTGATAGTAATCAAATATGTAAAGCTCCTCACAAGATATACAGAAGGCAATTCCACTATAAAGGAATCAACTAAGGACAGCAATTACAGAACTCTCCTGAGGAGAACCCACAACACCAAGAGATAACTTTGGCCTAGGAAGCACGGACAAATCATATATCGCGAAGAATCTGTGTCAGACATGGATACGTCCGAACACGCGCCGGACACGTGTCGGACACGCAATTTTGTGTCCTAGTTTTTTTTTTAAAAAACAGACACGCTTGAACACGTTGGGACACGGAATTGGACACGTCTGGACCCAAATCTACAGGCCCAAAGGGTTCTGTTTAATTAAAAAAAAAGACAAAAAGAAGTTGTCGCCACCTTGTCGATCTCCCTCATCGCACCAGTAAAAGATATTATCTTTGGTTGCAAAGTAAAACTCCCACCTACCCACCTTGTCGATCTCCCTCATCACACCAGTCGCCACCGATCTCTCTCATCGCACTTGTCGCCACCGGGCCTCCAAAAGCTCCAGAAGTACCCACCTGCCCTTTTTTTCTTCATAAGTTTACTTTTTCTTTCCTTTTTTTTAAAACCTACTTTTAAGTTAAACTTAAGATTTAACCCAGACAAGCCCATATACCACAGATAGGCTCAGCCCAATGAAAGATAAAGGAATGATGAAATTAAACTACTCTAAAAAAAATTATATATATACTACAAATTTTTAAAAAAATTATATATATACTCAAAAAAAAGTTTTAAAAAAACAACGTATCCTCAACATGTCCGTGACCTAGTTTTTTTAGAAATTGACGTATCGTCGTGTCTGTGCTTCTTAGACTTTGGCTTTTACTTTTAATAATATTAAGCCACACATTCCCATTAATGTTGTTTGCTGAGGTTATCCATGCACAATGAACATGAAAATATAAATCATATGCAACAGCCAAATAAACAAATATACCTGATGACAGTACAAGTAACCGGCCCCGAGCCTAAATTTCAGATCACAAAACCGAACCTTGTTCATGCTGACTGATCTAAAATGAGGCACATGTGAAACTGATACTTCACCAACGACCGAATTGTTCTGTTGTGATTCACCAGTTATGATGCATTCCCATTTCTTACGAGCTTCATCCTCGGAGTTTCTAAGCCAATCAAATATAGGTTTGCTATAATCTATTGCAGAAGGATCCCTCAAATCATTGCAGAATACATCCTGGTTATCGACATTAGACAAAACTGCATTAGGTTATTTTAAATCAAATTGGGGAAATACGGGGTTCATGAATTTCTTACTTCTATGAGGAAATATCCAGATGAATCTTGCTGCCCAGCCTTTACCATTAACTTATCTGTCGAGCAATAAATCTTGTCCTTCAGTTCTGCTAATGTTTGTCGTCCAAGGGCCAAAAACTCTTGAGTCTGTAAAGAAGAATATGACAGGAAGGTCAAAATATATATATGAGGACATAAATAACCAGAATAAAGAAGTTGCCATATAGATATAAAGACAACTGGATTTAGGAGTACTACAAGAAAGCATCCCAACTAGAATTAATTAAATTAGAAGAATAATTATCAAAATCTATAGAAAACAAGCCTACACACGAAGAAGCATTATATCTGATAAGTTCTAATCTTTCCTCCCAATTTACTCGTTCGCCTTTTTAAGGTTTGCTGATTCCTCTATTCTCTAGATACTAGTACTCCGACCACATTGGTCCATAATCCTTTAGCTCTCCTTTTAAGCCCATATATCTACATAACAAGTAAAAGATATTATCTTTGGTTGCAAAGTAAAATGTCAAAGGGCATCCAAGACCTTGAAACATAGAATCCCATAAAATTTTCTACCATAGGAACAAAAAACAGAGGCTTGGGTTGATTGCCAAGTAAGGACATTTTCTTTGAATTCCATCAGCAGAATTAACACCCTCCAAAACCATCAGCAGAATTCCTCCATGAACGGTAACCAAGTCAAAATATTTACCTTTCCAGGACTCCTTGTGTTTCGCAATGCAAATACAGGATCCTAAGGCTAAGGAAGAGCATAAAAAATGATTTTTTGTGGAGAGACCAACTAGAAACCAAAAATAAATTATAAACTTCGTTCTTTCTACTATACCATGAGACTCGTTTATATCTTGCCAAAACCTTCAACTTATAGTCATCTAGAGAAATACAAAATCGTAGAGAATTTTGATACATATTTCCTCGGCAAAAGTATATTATAATAAATATGGGAATGTTACTGTAATAAAGTCTGTTTGAGCAACATTAATGCAGAATGAAACAAATGAAACACAACATTTACTATCTAAGAAATAATAAAGTTATTATCACTGTTTCTCAACCATGATTTGACTAAGTATTCACCAAACAGTTATTTATTTCTACCCAACCGTATTTAAATTGTTAAGAAAAGGAGAAGCATACCTTCACCATCTTACGAGATTTATGGTAAACCTCAACAAAAAGTACAGTCGTTGGATGATGCAGAACTTCGTGTTTTCCGCTGCTGAGTGACTTCACCTGACACAATATCAATTTCTATCAGTAGAGAGAGATACATGAAAAGAAATGCATGATTGAGACCAATTTTGAAATAGCTTGTGTATTTCATCCTATGACTCCACAATTCATATTATGCATTCCAGTTGTAAGGTGGCCCTAGCCAGCCAATATAACATTCAGCAGTTATAAGGGCAATTCATTAAAGAGGAAATGTAGGGTGAGGAAAAATTAGGTACTCAAGTTGCAAAATTTGTAATATCACTAGGAAAAAGAGGAATATATAAAATGCACTTTGTAGCGATCTAGTTTCAAATAAAGTTTCCAACATCGTCACATTGCAAGAGCCAGGCCTGTATCCTATAGCAACATACATACATCACATACAAACATCAGGGAAAGGACATAAATACACCTATTATGATTTACATAGCATCCAGGTCAGATGCATATTGAAAGATGCAATAATTTGGCAGGTAAAAGGATAATACTAAATCCTCTCAGTGACAATCTAGCATGTTTGAATATTATATAACAATATAGGATGAACAAGGGTCAAAGTCCAGCTGACTCATAACAGGGACTCTATTTGTTGGGGCCTTAATGGCTCTGGTTCTTTTTCTCTCCAAATATTCATTTAACCTTACTAAAACTAGAGATAACTGCCAAATTTGGCTAACACTTGACCAAGACTGATATGGATTCAATCAATAATCCATTGCATGTACCTAAAGGACCAATCACAAGGAGCAAGGCAAAGAAGATACAAGAGGCTTTCACACTGCATGTTCAAAAGCTAGCAAATGCACAACGAGAGGCCGAGAATTTTGAACCCAAATTTTTGTATAATGTTAGTTCAGCAAGTCAAGAAGATAATGGAGTCAAGATGGCACGGGAAAAGTTGTGTAGTTTGGAAGATGGCACGGAGGACAAAAAAAGTGTGCAGAATTTGTGAAGAGGTGGCTGTCCAACTTGCATCTCTTGGGATTTCGTGATGTCAAAGGATGTCAAACGTTGCCATTATGAGGAGCGGATTCCATAGCACATATTTAAGACAATTTAAAGCAATTCTATCTTTTTAGTTTTGAGATATGGCTGCTCGTTTGATGTGCAATCAAGTTTTAAGTTCCTAGGTCTTATTTTCTACAATTTGCAATTAAGTGTAGTTGAATGACTTTTGAGTTCCTTGGTCTATCCACGACCATTTGGCCTTTAAAATGGCTTGTAATACTCTTGAAAACTCAGAATATGTTTAGTAAAAAGCTTTTGCTTATTCAACCCCTTTGGTGTTGTATTTTCTTTCAAATCTTGTCTTAGGTTTGATGTTCAATCGATTCATTGGATTAGTTTTGATCAATCTAATTCTGGAGTGAGTCGTCTTAGGATCTTAGAGTGACAATCCTAGATTCTAAGTGTGATCTAAGTTAGCTTTCTTTGTGAGTGTTTGCAAGGATCCTAGAAGGACCTCTAGCTTTGCATCTAACAAGCAAGTGGGCGCTTATCAAAGACAATTTTGATCCTAGTGCCCGAAAAATTTGTGACGAAATGAGTAGTAAAAATTTGTGTTATTGAGCATATTGACATCACTATTCACAAATTCGTGATTTTAGATGAAAAACGACTTTATTTTTTCCTTTAAAAAATAGGTCATTTTTCAGAACATGCCAATAAAACAAGAGAAACAACTTTTAAAAGAAAAGGCTATTGAAACTGAAACACTTCTTCACAAAATATTTGTTTTTAAAAACATAAAACTGTTTTTGAGTCAGTTTCCAAATAAACACATAAGGGGTGTTTGGCCCGAGGAGTTGTGAAGTAGGACTTGGGTGAAGTTAATAACTCCACTCAACTCTTTGTTTGGCCCAAGGACATACAACACCCAATCGTAGGGTAGACAAATTTATAACCAATTACAACACTCTATTGTGGACCCCACAAACTTATTAACTCCTATTCCAACACTTTATTGTGGGTCCCACAAACTTGTTAACTCCTACACCAACTCCTAGGAAAAAACAACTTCTGATTTCATAACTCCAACTCTTTGGACCAAACACCCCCTTAACTTTTTTGTTTGGACCCTTGTTCATGGAATGGACAAAGCCAATAATCGATATGATCCAAAAGAGGCATCCTGCCAAGTACCTAGGAAGCACGGACATGAAGTGTCCGTGTCAAACACGTATCCGACACAGATACGCACCGACACATGCCTAAGATATGTCGGACACACTATTTTGCATGTCCAAATTTTTTTTTTCGGACACATGAAGGACACACTCCATACACGATGTATCAGGAATTTCTTGTTTTGTAGCCCTATACTTGGTCATTCGGAGCACCAGATAATAGATTCAAGGCATATAAATAGTTTGTTTTATGTGTAAGATGTAATTTCTTTCCAGTACTTTGTCCTTATATTGTAATTTTATGTTGGACAACGATGCTTAGAATTATCGTTTATGTATAAAGTATTAACTATTAAATTTATTATGATAGAAACCGTAAATCAACGAAATAAGAATGAAAGGGCGAAGAAAATAACACACAGATTTACGTGGTTCACTAACGGTGTGTTAGCTATGTCCACGGGCAGAGAGAGAGAACGATCTTATTAGTGAGGAGTAAAATGTATGCAGATTACAGAGATTAGAGCAAAAAATAGGTTAAGTATGGCACCACTCTTAACCCTAACATAATAGACCCAAAATAAAAAGCCCAAAATGGAAAATCATATCAGATTCAAGGCATATCAACAAAATTATTAATGAAGCACATAATATTTTGTTATGTTAAGTTTGTATGGTTGATTTATTTAGAAGTATTACTATGACAATATATTTACATATAATATATATTAAAAAAAAATTAATAACGTGTCCCCTACGTATTGTCCTATATTTTTAGAAATTGGTGTGTCGTCGTGTCTGTGTCGTGTCATTGGCATGTCGTGTGTCACGTGTCCATGCTTCTTAGCCAAATATCCCCATCCTTCCCAGAGCATTATTTGTAAGAACAACCTCAAAAACAACATCCACCTCTTTTTGCATTGCCTATAGAGCAATGAAGTACGAATAAATTCAAAATCTTTGGAATTATTTTTATATCCATAAGCTCTACTAGAAGTTTATGTTTATTGGAAGCTGCTTGAGCAACATTTATGTGAGCATCGACATCACCGTCAAAGAAAACCAAATTTTTTTGGCCTCACTAGGAAAGAAGAAACAATGAATTAAAAGAGGCCACACAAAAAACAGCCTAAGGGCTAAGGTACAGGGAAACCCCCACGAGAAAAGCTATTACAAAAGGGCCTTCCAATTTCTAAAGGGAGTACAAGAGAAATCCTTGTGAGTAGAACTCCACCAAGAAACCAAAAGCTATACACTATTAACAAAAGATTCTTAAAAAAATCTAGTATTCCTTTCTTTCCGAATGGACCACAGGGTGGCACTCATAACACACTTCCAAACACCTTAGCTTTTCCTTTAAAATTCAAGCCCAATAAGACTTCCATCAGCCAGTCATCAACTATGTATAGAAAACAAGTAGAAAGATTCAACTTCCTGATAACGAAGTTCCAGCCTATCCCATCATTCTACTCATTATCACTTCTTGGTCTCAAGTAAAATGCCAAAGCATCATATAAATAGGAGAATCCTAGGATTAGCTGATTGTGGGAACTAGTATCACGACTCTATAAAGGAGCACCATGATGCTCTAGGAATGTCTTCTGCTTTAGGACTCTAGCACCATTGCACTCCAAGAAGTTTTTTTTCACTTTCTCTAGCACCTTGGAACTTCCTTCTTGAATTGCTTGGCTCTATTACATTTTGTAGCACTCCTTTGCTCCCTTCTCCATTAACCTTCCAATAAGTCTCAAACAGAGTCTTCTTGAGGAATCAAACTCCACAAAGCCCAACAGATCAACTATAAATTTATTACTTTCTTATGAGTAGAAAGAGTAAAGACATATGAAGGAGGGAAAACTAAGGGGCAAGCCAAAGCTCTTGAGGCCAATAATATGGGTTTTCCGATGGACTGACATATTTGGGCCCAAATGACATTTGACCTGATAACTCAAAATAAGTTTTTTTTTAATCCATTGCTAGCAGCAAACATTTTTAAATTTTTTTTTATAGGACACAAAAATCATTTCGTTAATGTATGAAATAGATACAAAAGTCCTATCAAAGTTGATTACAAAAAAAAACACCTCCATTGATTTAGAAGTGTTGATAAGTTGTAATTACAAAAAGGTGGAGAAAGATGATTCCTAGATAAAGCAAGATAGGGAGTAGATTCAATAGGAGTGTATTTTTTTAAGCTTATCTAAGAAGATACGAGCATTCCTTTCCAACCAAAGATTCCAATAAAAAGCATAAATGAAGTTGCACCAGAATGTCTTCTTTTCCTCCTTGAAAGGATGACCAAGGGATAACTTTAGAAGAGAGAAGATATCACCAGGCCTAACAATGTGCCACCCGAAAGTTTGCTGGAGAAAGATCCAAAAGGAAGAGGCATGTATGCAGTTGCTTAAGGGATGAATTTGAGTTTCTTGATTTCTGAAAGACATGTGGCAGCAACTAAGAGATAAAGAAATCCAAGGAGATTTTCATTGAAGGGCATCAAAAGTGTTGATACATTCATGGCTGAGCTCCCAAACAAAGAACTTAACTTTTTTAAGGAGAGAGACCCTTCCATAATTGACTGTAAAAGTCTGTGTTGTTTATATTTGCAGTGGATGCAAGTTTTCTGACTAATGAGCTTGTGGAGAAGGCTCCTCCTTTGTCTAAATTCCAAACCCATCTGTCATCAAGCTCCCTAATATTGAAGGAATATAGAAGATGTGATAGAGATGCCTATTCCTCTGTTTCAATGTCATTCAAATTTCTTCTCAAGAATAAATTCCAAGATCCAGTGATGAGATTCCATAAATCAGCAATAAGAGCCTACTTAAGGTGAGATGATATAGCGCAGGGCAATTTGTTTGGAGATTAGATGTTCCTAACCAAACATCTTTCCAAAACAGTGTCTTATTTCCTTTCCCAACAATAGAGTTTGTAATTTGTATGACTGTAAAACAAGCTGATACAATTTGTCTATGGGCCCTTTGATGTGTGAATAGAGAACCTATCCGATTTCTGATTATAATGAGTATATTTAGTAGCAATAATTTTCCTCCAGAGATCATCGCCAAACCCATTTAGCCAAGAGGGACACATTTTTCATATGCAGGTCATAAATACCCAATCCTCCTTCACTAGGTGCTTGAATAGTTTACCATTTAAGAAGGTGGCTACCCTTTTTATCTTGGCTCCCTCTCCAAAGAAAATCCCTGAACAGCTTCTCAATAGCCTTTGTAACCCTACTAGGAGTCAGGAAAAGTGAGAAGTAATAAATAAGCAGATTAGCAAGGGTAGCTTATATAAGAGTGTGTCTTCCTCATTTAGATATGTGTGAAGTCCCCCAAATATGCAAATGTTTCTCCACATTTTCAATAACCGGAGTCCAAAAGTTGGAAGATCGAGGATTGTTAATTAAAGGGAGACCGAAATACGTAGTTAGAAAAGATCCAAGCTTACATCCAAAGGAGGATGCGAGAAACAAAGCTGGTTGTGTGCTGATTCCAATGCTCAAAAATTCAATTTTGAGGCTGTTTATATTTTAACTCAAGGCTTCCTCAAAAGAGTGGATAGTTTTGAAAAGACTTTCAAGAAAGGTTTCATTGGGGAACGAAAACAATATAGTACCATCGGCAAATTGAAGATGCATAATGGATAAGGACTATGGAGGCACTCCGACCTGAGGCCTGTTTGTTCCACCAACATTAAAATCCTACTTAAGCAACCAACCACAAGGATGAATAGGAAAGGAGGATCCCCTTGACGAAGACCTCTAGAAGCATGAAGTTTGCCTCTAGGTTTACCATTAATGATGATAGAATAATTTGCAGAAGAGATGCATCCTCTAATCCATTTTCTTCATATTTGCCTGAACCCTTTTGCTAGAAAAATCTCATCAAGAAAATCCCAATAGACTATATCAAAAGCCTTTTCAATGTCAAGTTTGATGACAACCCTTTCTTTTTCTTACGATTCCATTCATCAATGATCTCGTTGGCAATGAGTGATGCATCAAGGATTTGGTGGTTGGCAACAAAAACTTATTGGAATTCTGTTATCGTGGATGGGAGGACTTTCTTCAATCTATCTGAGAGAACTCTAGCTATAATTTTGTAAAGCCCAGTAGCAAGACTAATCGGTCTATAATCACCCACTTAGCGACGTTCCTTTTGGGGATGAGATAAATATATGTTTAGTTAAGGCTAGCTTTGATGATCCCATTCCTAAAAAAATCATTGAATGCCCCCATTATGTCTTCTTTAGGAATGTTCCAAGATTTTTGTCACTACCTTTCTTCCCTCTTGTTGCATCACTTCCCTAGCTCCTTCTCTTCCTTCTTTTCCTCTCACTCTAGCTCCCTCTCTCCCCTCTTTTCCTCTCACTCTAGCTCCCTCTCTCCCCTCTTTTCCTCTTGCTTTCGCTCCCTCTTTACCCTTTCTCTCTTTTCCCATATTTTCTTCTCGCTCTTTCATTCCCTTTTGCCCCCTCTTTCTTCTTCATCAAAAAACACAATGGAGATGAGCAATGAGATTTACCACTATCATCTGATTCACTCCAAAGCATCAATGGTGGGTGTTCCACACTTCCACCCCTACCCTCACTGATGGGACGGTGCCCGTATTGTTGTCATCGGCCCCTACCCTCACCAGCGTTTGTTGTCGCTCCACCCCTTTACTTCATATCTGGAAAAAAATTCCAAATCAAATGGGAGGGTCACCGACGCCCTCGTTGGCGGCGGGAAGATGGGAAGAAGAAATGGTGGAGCAAGTGGGAGGGAGGAGAAAGCCAAGGAGGGAGAGAAAAAATATGCTAAAAAGTTAAGCAATGGGTTAGAAAATCTTATTTTGAAAAACCAGGCCAAATATTTAGGTTCAGTTCACCAAAAAACTCTAACAATATCACAAAAAATGTTGTCTAGTTAGCTAGAAATAGAATACAAAAATTAAGGGCCATTCCCATACTTGTTTGAGTTGCTAGCCCAAAGGAGGCATCATACCTGACTATTTCAGGAAAAATACCATAAAAACTAAAACAATAAGATTAATAAGTGCAGCACTTCTTTTCTTTTCTTTTTTATTTTTTGAATAAATAAGCTAACTTTCATTAGAAAAAAAAAATGAAAGAATCAGGATATACAAAAAGGAGAGCGCAAAAAAAAGACCAATCCAGAAAAATGAAACCTAATCTATAATTACAAAAAGGCTTAGCCACATAAATCCCTGGAATCTAATAAAGGACCAAACCCCACTCAGAGATCTTTTGAACCCTCTAAAAATTATACAGTTCCTCTCATCCCAAGCAGGCCATGCATGGATCTTCAAGCTTTAATTAGTGGTAAATCTTATCGTTGGACTTGTCAGTAAAAAAATAAAAAGTAGTAGTAACAATAATAATAATCCAGAAAGGGAAGGGGGAAAAAAAAAAAACAACACCCTACTTGAGGAACTTTTGCAGAAGAATTTGTAGACCTCAAGGACTTCAACCTTTCTTTGTTTTCTGACGATGAACTGGCAATTTCCTTCTTCCACCTGGTAAAAAAATTCTAAACTTATGAATCATAAGCCCCTACCATACTACAACATAACAGGGATTTTTTTTTTAAATCAATGTACAAACTTGAAAGCATGCAATTCCACTGCAGCTCTGTCTGCATCCTGCTTTTGTTTAATTTTTAAAATTTCAGCCACCTTTCCAGTAGAATTTCCCTGAAATTATATGTAACGTAATTAGAAATCCAATTAAAGAAAAGAATTCATACTGAGGTTGATAGAGGAGAAAAGGGAGTAAACAAAAACATAGTAGTTAAGCACAAGATTTCAATGAAAATGATTTTGCATAACTGACGTGCTTGACATGTGAATAAGGGACAGAGGGATCAATAAGCCACATATCAGTCCCATAAATGAAATTCTAGAAGGTAGAAAAGACGCTGAAACCAAAAAAGAAAATGCACTAGAAGAGAGTGAAAACAATTTTAACACAATTGACCATTTATTTATTTTTGATAACCTTGGTTATCCAAGCCAGTTTTTCACACCTCGTCTAACCTTAACATTAGGATTCAAGACACTCATATGCATTCAATATCATAAGGTGCCTTTTTCGACAATTGCAGGATATTAACATTTGGCAGTAGAACTATGTTGTTGGCTTCCTGAAATTCTTCCCAATAGCTAGTTGTGTGCTAAGCTAGGGTTTTATGACAACTGCCTCTAATGCTTTCTTGTGGCAAATCTGGAGGAAGAGACACGATTGAATCTTTAACAAGTAGTAGAAGTACATCTGTTCGATGATTTTATGATCTAATACAATTTACAGCCTCTTGTTACCTTGGTCGTGGCTTGTTTCTGTGGTTTCTTTGAAGAAAATGTCTATTCTCTAAGTAGTTTTTTATATCAGTGAACATCTGAGCAAATTTATGTGCACCTTGACTATCCCACAACATTTGACCTTGCAACATTTGGTTGAGGAAGGTTATAGGATTCCAACATTCTAGCTAGGTAGCCAGCATGGTGAATTTGAATCCATACTTCCAACATTTCTTCATTTTTTTGACTTACCCCAATGACTGATGGTCAGCCCATGGTGATTTCTTTCTTATGTGCAGCACATAGTACAAACTGGCACCTAAATTTACTGTGTGTTTGACCACTAGGCCAATGTATGGTCATTAACCACTTAGATATTTATTTATACTGTGTAAGTTTTTTACTTCTCAATGTTTTCAGGATCAAGTAATAATCCCATAAAATGAGGGAGACATGTGTCAGTATCCTCATTCCTCATAGCCAGAAATAAAAATAGGAAAAAAGAATACCCAAATGAATAGAGGTCAAATCATACTGAAGTACAAATTCAACATGATGAGAAAATGAGCAGCATAGTTCAATATCACCGCTTAACAAAACTTATCCGAAATTAAGAGTCAGACGACTAAGCTTGTACCCGGAATGTACAGCTGATACTCATTTACTTGTTTTGAGAGAAAAATCTTATCAGAAATCATTAAGATTAACCAAGTTTCAATTTTTTTTTTTATAAAGAACCGAGCTTTCATTGAGAAAAAATGAAAAAATACTACCACCGGTATCCAAAAAAACCAAGCCCAAAAAAAGGAACCCAACTAAAGGAAGGGTTTCCAATCAATCAAAATAAGACCTAGTGGGTAATTACAAAAAAGCCATGGCAACCGAGGTCCATGAAGAAAAACATGAAACCTAATATTAGCCCAAACCTCACAAAAATGTCTCTCGGTCCCTCTAAAAATTCTATTGTTTCTTTCCCCCCATAAACCCCACAAAATAGCACAAATGCCAGTATGTCAAAGGAACCAAGTTTCATACAAATAGTTGCAGCTAATAAAAGACGTAATGCAAAGATGAGTGGCATACCTCAATATTTGAAATTTCCTCCTTTTTTCGCTTCCTTGCGGTCATTTTATTCATACTTTTGTTTGCATTTGATGCAGGAGCAGTCTCCAACTTGTGTGTTTTAACTTCCTCTTCATCTGCTCTAAGAATACCATTTTTCCCCCAAAGAATTAATGAACTTTTAACCATTAACAGCATTTAGTAAAATGGACAAACTAGAAAAAAAAGAATATTCAAAACAGTAAACAATGAATATAACTCAAGCTTATGTGCAAGTCTGAGTGAACCTAGGGTTAATTAACTATTTTTAATAATAAATAAGAAGGAATATATTAAACAATATCATTTAACCCCTGAGAAGAACTGAAGAAGGGTTTCTAAAAATGAAAATTTTAGACCTATTCATATGAATTCTACCGTCCAAAAAGTAATTTGCAAGGAAGCTTGCTTCTAGAACCACGGGAACTGTCTTTTGACATTTTAGTTCCACAATACCATATAGGATGCCACAAATAAAGATGGAGTCTAAATAGTGGTTCCTTCCTTTGCTAATAAGAGCACCAACACATTAATATCTGAAGATTTGCATCATTTAACTTCATTAAACAAATTCAAAATTTATTATTATTATTATTACTAGGAAGACTACTATTATTAGGAGACCATAAAAGGAAAATTTGCTTCTTTGGTCCCCTTTTACTCATTTAAAGGATTACCATCCACAAAAACTATTCTATGCGTTTATGGTCCCTTCTCTTCCAAAAAAAATTAGCCAATCAAATTTTTGGGGAAGGAGACTATACATCGTAAATTGTATTTTCACTAAAATAGTTGCTAATAGGGTGAATATGCAGAAATGCTGTTTCTGTTAAGTCTTATAGCTTTGCCTATGTCAAAAATTGACACGGCAGTAAACCAAGTCAATACAAGTTCAAATAAACACTTTTGAAAGTTCATTGAAATAGAAAATAACAACTAAAATCAAATACCTTACCACCCCTGCATTCAAATTTTCTTCTGGAAGTTCTGGCTGGTTATTAGCACTCTCATCACTCTACATTAGTACAGCAGATGGAAAAGTTAACTCGAGCATCTTTTTTTCTTATAGGAATAAACTAGATGAGATAAGAAACTCAGGTTGCAAACCTGCGATGATTCTTCCAAGGCCATATTCAATAACTGTTCTTCAGTAAACACCTTAAGCCCATCAACCCTGCAAAATAGTGGTTGCAAGTTTGCAACTTAAAAAATCCAACTGTGACAAAACAATCAAAGCATACAAGAGAGAGAAAAATATACATACGAAATATCTTCATCACATAGTTGAGATGAATCCAAGTGTAACTCTGCCTCCAGACTCTGCTCAAAAAACAAGGATTAGAAGTAGAAACAAAGATGCATGGAGATGTAAAAGTGGGAGATGAATTTGAATACAGAAACAAAAACGTATTATATATACATATGAGAAGAACCTGAAGTTCCTGAAGAAGAGAAGACTCGAAGTGAGGGACCCTGGTGAGAGGACCAACCAAGTTGGGTGCATATATAGGTCCACCCAGAGGAATTGAGAGGCCATCGCCATTAAGAGTCAACTCCTCTGAAACTCCACCGCCATTTCTCGCCTCCATGGCTCTCCTCCTTCCAGATAGTTCACTTCTGGCAATCTAGCAGTTTTTGGACCAGAAATGGTTTTTAGACGCTGGCTTGAAATGAGATGTGCATCAACTTTGCACCTTGCAGGACAGCTATGGCATCGGCTTTGAGATTGCTTTGACAGTAGGGTGATTAAAAGCACCTCACAGCCAAACCAACACCATTTCCGTCTGCAACTAAAATGCAATTGCCTGCCGCCTATCCCAGTAGAAGAAGGATAGTGGGCTCAATCCCCTTCTAAAAGAATCGGATTTTTCAAAATCCCCAAATAAAAGTATAGGTTAAATAATCCTGACTTTGACAATGATATATACAGCTTCTCTTCTTCCGTTCCGGATTATTCCAATTTCCGAACTCTTGATGAAGAGAAGAAGAGCCTTTGAATGCTACTGCAGAAACCGAAAGAAGAAAATGCTACGGAGTCTCAGAGAAAGAATTGCTAGTAAATTAACTGGAAAGTGAAATAAGAAGAAAGTAATGCTACTGCATAAGGATACTGTGAGTTGAGACTACATTTTGCAAAGACGAAAGATAAACCATAATCAATGATTGCAGAGAAGAAAAGAGGTTGAACATGGCCATACCTGTTGAACGACGAACAGGCAACGGTGAAGGACAAAACGCGGAGGCGGTGGCAGCGGCGAAAAGGAGATGGTGTGACGGCGGCGATGGACATACCTGGACGGCGACAATATGATAGCGCCGTCAGCGGTAGCGGCAAAAATCTAGAGTTTTCATAGAGAGTGAGTTTAAATACGATAAGGGGCTTTGTTTGGAATTGCGAATCGACAAATAATTTTTAGGTGGGAGTAATGCGATAAAGCTTAATTTTCAAAAATTGAGATGAGCCCTAAGATAGCCCAGTCATACTAATAAAAATGCATTACAAAATAATATATTAATATAACTTTTAATTAAAATAATAATAATCAATAATTTGTTTAAATTTATTTTGTTACTATTTTATTTTATAGTTTTTTTTTTCTTTTAAGTTTTATTAGTGTATGTTTGGGAGTGATTTTGAAATGATTAAAATCACTCCTGTCAAATTTAAAATCACTCTAAAACATGTTTTTAATAATTCAAAATCAATTTTGATAATATGAAAATTACATTTAAACGTGTAAAATTAAACCTAAAATTGATTTTGAATAATTAAAGGTATGTTTCGAGATGATTTCAAACATGACAAAAGTGATTTTAGTCATTTCAAAATCACTCCCAAACATGCACTTACAAATTTAGTTGTTGAACTTAGAAAATTTATAATAGGTTCCTAAACTTTTAATTTTATTTCTAATAGGTCCATGAACTAAAAATGTCTAATAGAATCTTGATATATTCGATATTTTTAAAAATTAAACAATATACTGTATATAAAATTGAATTTTATACCTATTGAAACTCTAAACTTTCAATTTTGTATTTAATAGACTTGTAAATTTTAAAAAATGTTGAATAGGTTAGGGACTTATTAGACACAAAATTTAAAGTTGTGGGACCTATTGGACACAAAAGTGAAAGTTTAATTTATTTAAAAAAAAAAACAAAAGTGAAAGTTTAAGGACTTATTAGATACTTTTTAAATTTCAGGAACCTATTTAAAACAAAATTGCAAATTTCAGGAACCTATTTGAAACAAAATTGCAAGTTCGAGGACATATTTGAAACTTAAATTCATTGACAAATAGACACAACCCTAAAAGTTCATAGACTAAACATGTAATTTAACTTCTTTTTTTTTTAAGAGTAATCCTCTTTTTTTTTTTTTTTTTGACACAAGAGTAATCCTCTTGACTATTGTTACGATTATGTAAGTTGTATTATGTTTATGTTAGTGTAATCCTATTTTTATTTTTACTTAAAAAAAATCCTATTTTTATTTTAATATTTATTTAATATTAAAAATAATAACCGATTAAAATAAGATTATCCAATTAAAAAAAATTAGAAAAGTTTTAATTAAAATAATATAGACTTTCTTTGTATATGTTATATTATACGAATATTTTATTTTAACAAACTAATTAATAATTAAATATAAAATGTTAATTTTATTTGTTCAAAAAAAAAAATGTTAATTTTATAGAAAGATTAGAGGTAATAAAAGAATATACAGGCAGATGTTTTTATTTTTAATTATAAGAAAAATTATAGTAGAGTAAATAAGAGAGAGGAAAAACATGTACAATAATTAATTAAAAAAAAAAGGAAAAATACACTTTTAGTCCCTGAGGTTTGGGTTAGGTTTCATTTTGGTCCCTGAGTTTTCAAACTCAACAATTTAGTCCCTGAGGTTTGGTTTTAGTTTCATTTTAGTCCCTCCATCCATTTTCTGTTAAATGTTAACGGAATGCTGACGTGGCGATATTTTTTTATTAAAAAAATTATTTTTTCATTTTTTAAATAAAAATAAATGAAAATATTATTTTTTTAATATATTTTTATTTCTTTTCTTTATTTTCATCTCCAACACATCATCATCATCAACCTCCCCCTTCTTCTTCAACATTCCCACCGACCACCAAAGCTCCAATTGTCGGTCACCGTCATGGTCGGCACGACGGCCGCCCACCGTCGCCGGTATTTTTTTCTCTTTTTTTCTTCATTCTTTCTTTCTCCCTCTTCTTCTTATTCTTCTTCTTGTTCACTGGTCGTCGCTCACACCCAAATCAGCCCACTCGCCGGTCATCGCTCACACCCAAACCACCCCACTCGAACCCTACTCATTCCTCGTCGGTCGTAGCTCATTCCTCGCGTACATAACCCAACGTCTATTTTACTGTTAAAAAAAAAGCTAAAACGAGCAGATCTGCAACATCGTCGGCCATCGCTCACACCCAAACCAGTCCACTTTGAGCCAGACCAGCCCACTCGAAGCGTTACTTGTTCCTCGCCGGCCGTCGCTCGTTTCTCGTTGCTGCTGTACAATCGATTTCACGAGCGAACAAACGGTGCAATCGAACTTCAGATCTGGAACGATTTTCGCATGGGTTTTCTTCCTGCGTGGGTTTTTGAGACTCCAATACTTCAGATCTGGAACGATTTTCGTGTGGGTTTTGTTTCTCTGGGGGTTTTGTTTCAGATCTATAACTGATTTGTGTTGATCCTTCTACTTCGCGTTCTTCGATGGGTCGAGAAGCTCGGAAAACTTTCGAGCTTAGTTTTTTAGAAAAAGAAAAGAAAAAGAAGGGAAGGAAGAAGAAAGAAAAATAAGAAGAAAAGAAGAGGAAGAAAAAAAAATTTGCAGGAGCGGCGGCCGGTCGCCGGCGTTGATCGGCGAGAGCGGTGTCCGGCGAAGGTGGTTCACCTGCGAGCTGGACATAAAGAAGACGAAGAAGAAAACAAAAGAAGAAGAACATGGGAGGATAGGGAAATAAAAAATATAATAAATAATAATACTTTTTTTATTAATATAATATAATTTTATTTTAAAAAATAAAAAAAATATTTTTTTAAAATAAAAAAGAGGTACCACGTCAGCATTCCGTTAGTATTTAACGGAAAAATGGATGGAGGGACCAAAATGAAACTAAAACTAAATCTCAGGGACTAAATTGTTGAGTTTGAAAACTCAGGGACCAAAATGAAACCTAACCTAAACCTCAGGGACCAAAAGAGTATTTTTCCCTTACAAAAATGTAGGTCACATTTATAGATGTGAGAAAGAGAAGGGGATGTAAATTAATTCATGAAAAGATTGTGGGGCGCGTGGAATAGCGAATAAGAATTAAATTGATGAGGATTTAGAAGATAATTGGAATTACTCATGCATTTTAGTAAACAACATTCATAGAAATGAAAATTTTCATTCCCATTTCTTGATTTTCATTCCCTTGAAGCAAATGGGACCTAGATGTATAGCTCAATCTTACTTTATAGTTTCTCTCTTCTACATGCAAATGTATAAAATCGTTACAACCCGTTTGGATCACCAATATTAATTATCTTTACCGGGAAGTTAGAAATCTTGGATTTAAAATATATGATAATAAAGCTAAAGTTTGCATATCTCTAGAGACTTCGTCCCATCTAACAATCGGTTGACAACCCAATTAGTGAGGTCGAGTCTTACCTACAGATACCTCGGGTTCATCTAGATGTACATCAATTTCCTCTAGAGAGTAATTGTCATAAACTTCGATTTCTTCTAAAGGATAATTGCAATGAACATGTTTCTTATATGAAATCATACAAATGTATGGTCCAACATTAGATCATTCATAGTTCGTGAATGTATCACAAATATCCTCAAACATACATGTTAAGCTCACTTGAACACACTACGTTTTATATTTATTTCTATAATTAATACTCTGTAGTTTTGTTTTGTGAGTTTGTTGGAGTATTTGGTTGTTCCTATTTTTATGCCTTTTTCCACCTATTATTCAACTAGGTACGGAAGTGATTACCTGATTTTCTCCTCCCTCAACAACCTTTGTATTATGTATGTATGTATATATATATATATATATCCTTTATTTGAGTCAATGAAGCATGAGATTCTGATTTACATTTATTTTCTTCCTCTCTTCTCTCTCTATATCTACAAACCTGTGATTTACTTTGTTGGTATCAGAGCCAATTTAAAGCCAACGCTGGAAAAGAGACTAAAATGGTCAAAGACGAGATTTCTTCATCAACGCCAATAGGCACTGTCGCTGCGATCATCCCAACGAATCCCACAACAGTGTATTCTCCTTTTGGCCACCCACTAGGCACAGTCCTCACAGTTAAACTCGATGACAAAAATTATCCTCTCTGGAAGAGTATGGTACTTGTTGTACTTCGAGGACAAAAGGTTGATGGCTATGTTTTTGGAACAAAAGAACAACCACTTGAATTCATCACCACCAGTGAGAAAGAAACTTCAACACGCACAACTAATCCGACCTATGAGGAATGGAGAGTTGTTGATCAAGCTCTATTAGGATGGTTGTTCGGATCGATGACACCCTCTGTGGCATGTGATGTTATTGACTTAAAGACTTCTAGAGAATTGTGGAAGGCACTCGAGGAATTCTATGGTGCAACAACCAAAGCTCGTATTATCCAACTCATGAAGGTTATGCAAACCCCAAGGAAGAGCTCCATGAAAATGGCAAACTATCTTAACTTCATGAAGCAAACTTCAGAACATCTAAAATTGGTTGGTGAACATGTTACCTTTAACTATTTGATGTCCTGTATTCTGGCAGGTCTAAAAGCTGAGTATATTCCTATTGTTTGTCAACTTGGAAGTAGAGAAAATTTAAATTGGCAAGAATTGCATTCAACACTGCTAACCTTTGAAAATAATATGGTGAGGTTAAATGTTATTAGCCAAACTCCAGTTTTACAAAATCAGTCACCTTGGGAAGAGGCTTTTGCTAAGAAACCAGACCACAATTTTCTTAAAGTCTTTGGATGCACTTGTTTCCCTTACCAAACCCACAAATTTCAGTTTCATTCAACCAAATGTGTGTTCCTAGGCTACAGTGAGTCCCACAAAGGTTACAAGTGTCTTAGCTCAAGTGGTAAGTTGTACATCTCTAGACATATCATCTTTAATGAAAAAGAGTTTCCTTTCAAAACTGGTTTTTTGACTACGTATTCTTCAAAACAAAAGGCACATGATACTATTGTTTCCTGGTTTAATTTTCCTACTCCTTCTGCCAGTCAAGATAATATGAACCTACAAAGTACCACACCTCATTCAACTCCAGTTTCTATCCATCTTGTACAAGCCAGTCTAGAGGAGTCTATTCCAGCAATACAATCTGCACCAGTAGGTCCTAACACAGAATCAACATCTCACATGAGTGAATTTAACCCTCTTTCTTTTGACCATTCTGAGATTGAACTTGAACCCAATTACCAAGCCCACTATCCATCTCTTGAACCAGCTAATGAACTGTTGGGTTTTATGCCCTAAAACTCGTAGATAGTGAATGTAAACAAATTGTATACTTGTTTCAATAAAGTGTTATTGAGTTTCTACAATAAAGTGTTATTGTTAAATATTGCACAATTTGACCCAAATCCAATAAACTAAGATCCAAGGTTGTTTGTATGTAACTTGAACTAGTATGTGGGGACATACGAGGATCGATGTTCAAGTAACAATCTAAAAGGTCTATAGTACAAGGATAAGGTTGGGTACCTTATCCTGGTAACATTATGAGATACAGCCCGCTTTGTATTTGATACAGACGTATTGATCCAAAACGTCCATGTAGTAGACATGCAAGTGGGGGTATCCTATGCAATGAGTTTGCATAAGACTGGACCACGAAATAGTCAACCATTAGTTATAACACCGTTAACTAATTAGGTTACTATTTCGATAGGATGACCTAGGTAACTCAGTCTTAATCCTGAATGTGTCATGAACTCCTTCTCATGAGAGATTGTCCTTTGATTAGCATGGGTGAGAGTGGCCAATACGCCGACTCAATATGCCTTCCTTTTTGGGGACAAGATCGAGTGAGAGGCTGGGGACATGACAACACAAGAAGGAATTCACTCCTTCCCGCTTCACCTAGAAGCGGGAAGGAGTGCACTCATCTGCTTCTAGGTGAAGCAGATGAGTGTTCCCTTAAGTGGTGACTCCGGGACTTGAACAAAGGGATCTCGCCCTCTCACTGGCCCGAGAGGGACTTTCTGTTTAATGGTTGGACCATAAACAGGTTGTTCATTAGAGGAGCACTGATACTTAAGGAGACAGATGTAACACAGGGGTAAAACAGTAATTTGACCCAACTGTGATTACGAACACTCATGAAGGATTGACTTATCGGCATAGGTCTACATCCATGGACACAGAAATGTTCTACAGTGAGAAGAGTTCAGCTGTGGGTCTTTAGTGGAATGACCCACAGTTAATGAATATTGGTTAACCTGATTAATGAGTTTAATCTATTAACCTCATATCGTTGGAGCTTCTGATCTGTAGGTCCATTAGGTCCCTCTGCTAGCTCGTAAAGAGTAATTAGGAACAAATATATCTTGAGAGAATTTGAATAGTTCAAATTCATATTGAGAATTAAGTTAATTGTACGAGATACAAATTAATATAATGTATAGTGATGCATTAAAATATAAAGTCTAATTTTAGATTAAACTTTATTATATTGAGAGATTGATATATTTGAAAGAGTTCAAATATATGTCTAATTAAATATATGGTATTTAATTATAAGATAAATTAATTAATTATGAATTTAATTAATTATTCAATTTAGTTTAAATTAAATGAGATTTAATTAAACTATAGTCTATGAGAGAAATAAATATTTGAAGAAGTTCAAATATTAATATGAATTTGATTCACATTAAATTTATAGGATATAAGAGAATTTGAAGGAGTTCAAATTTTAATATGAATTTGATTCATATTATGGAATTAATTAATTGAAGGCCTGAAATTAAATATATGATATTTAATTAGGTAATTAATTAATTAACTAATAGAAGGTCTAAAATTAAATATATGATATTTAATTGGTGATTAATTAATTAAAGAATTAATTAATTGAATATTAATCAATTATGGAAATGATTAATCACTTATGGAAGTGATCAATCAAGTGATTAATCATTTATGGAAAAGATTAATCAATTGTGGAATTGATTGGTCATGGAATTGATTAATTATGGAAAAGATTAAATCAGTTATGAAAATAATTGATTTTAAATGAATATTTTATTCATGGCCTTTCTCCTATAAATAGAACACTAAACCTAGGGTTTAGGCACAACAACTTATGGCCACCATAAGACCCTCTCATATTCTCTCAACTCAAGAACTCTAGGGAGAATTTTCTCTCTAGAGTTTTTTCCCATTCAAGATTAGGTAGTCCCACAACTACGTTCCTAATCTCAGAGTTATAGCGGAGAAGATCAAATGGTGGTGTTCTTCGTTGTTGCAGAGCAATCAAGAATCATCTGTTGAAGTATTCAGAGTCGTCAACGGAGGTATGTTTCTCAACGCTTAACATTTTGCCAATGCATTGGTATTTTAGTAGAAACAAAATTAACTACGAACGGTCCAATTGCTTCTGCTGTAACGGAATTGGGAATTCCAAATCCTTCATGAACATCCACTCATTCAATCCACTGACCACCAGACCTTACAAGGCCATCCTATGCAAACCCGTTCTAAAAGTGGTATTTTGAAACCAAAGGTTCAGAATTACCTAACCTACAAAACCATACCAAGTTCCTCCTCCTTAGATGTTCATGAACCAAGATCTGTTAGTGAGGCTCTTAACTCAGAACAATGGAAGAAAGCCATGAATGATGAAATGATTGCCTTAGCAAATAACAATACTTGGAGTTTAGTTCCTCACTCTTCTAAGGTGAATCTTGTGGGATGTAAATGAGTCTTTAAAGTTAAGTACAACTCAGATGGAAGCTTCCAGAAGTGCAAGGCAAGACTAGTGGCCAAAGGTTTCCACCAAAATCCAGGGATTGATTTTACAGAGACGTTTAGTCTAGTGATTAAATCTTCCACAATTCGTATTATCCTTACTTTAGACGTGCACAATGATTGGAAAATAAGGCAACTAGACATCAACAATGCATTTCTTAACGGTCTTTTGCAAGAGGATGTTTATATGTCTCAACTGGAAGATTTTGTTGATCCTAAAAAACCTACACATATTTGCAAACTGAATAGAGCGTTATATGGGTTAAAACAGGCGTCACGAGCTTGGTTTGACAGATTAAAAATAGTTTTGATGCAATGGGGTTTCAAGAATTCAAAGGCTGATAACTCTCTTTTCTTCTTTGTTACTCCAAATGTGAAAATTTATATATTGATATATGTGGATGACATCTTAGTGACAGGAAACAATGAGGCTACCATCAATTGCTTTGTCATAGAATTAAACAAAGCATTTACACCTGGGGGAGTTGTCCTATTTTCTTAGTTTTGCAATTCAATGAGATCAAAGTGGTCTTCATCTCAATCAGTCCAAGTACGTTCTAGACTTGTTGGAGAAGCTTGATTTATCACACCTGAAACCCTGTCCAACACCAGAAGTGACGGGTAAACATCTAATTGCCAATGAAGGTGAGTTAATGGCAAATCATACATTAAATCGTAGTGCTATTGGGGATTGCAGTACCTAACTCATACTAGATTAGAGATCTCGTACATCATCAACAAATTGAGTCAGTTCCTACAAAAGCCAACCTCAGTACACTAGCAAGCTGTAACAAGGGTGTTGAGATACCTCAAAGGGACATCTTCACATGGTTTGCACATTCCTAAATCAGATTCGATGTCCATAAGTGCCTATTCAGATGCAGATTGAGCATGTTCCCTTGATGATAGAAGATCCATAGCAGCCCACTATGTGTTCCTTGGTCAATCCTTGATCTCATGGTCATCTAAAAAACAACATGTAGTGGCACGTTCCAGCACTGAATCAGAATATAAATCTCTAGCCCACACAACAACTGAGATAAGTTGGATCCAAGCACTTCTCAAACAAATTGAATATCCCAATACTTGAACTCCCATCATTTGGTGGGATAACGTTAGTGCACTTTCACTTGCAACCAAACCTGTTTTTCACTCACGCAACAAGCATGTGGAATTGGACGTGCATTTCATTCGTGACAAAGTCCTCAACAAGGAATTGGAAGTAAGATATGTACCTTCCAATGAGCAGCTTGCAGACGGATTGACAAAAGCGTTGTCTGAGCCTAAATTTGTTGAGCTTAGACACAAACTCAACGTGATTGCATCATCGTTGCGTTTGGGGGAGCCTGTTAAGCTCACTTGAACACACTGCAGTTTTATATTTATTTCTATAATTAATACTCTGAAGTTTTATTTTGTGAGTTTGTTGGAGTCTTTGGTTGTTCCTATTTTTATGTCTTTTTCCACCTATTATTCAGACGGAAGTGGTTACTTGATTTTCTCCTCCCTCAACAACCTTTGTATTCTGTATATATATTCTTTATTTGAGTCAATGAAGCATGAGATTCTGATTTAATTTACATTTTTTTTCTTCCTCTCTCCTCTCTTTATATCTACAAACCCGTGATTTACTTTGTATGCACAAGCAAGATTTCATGATTTTTCTTCAACTGAACTAAATCATGAGTTCATGGTTCACATACATCAACACACAAACATCAAATCATGCATCACATACATCAAACTTCACACATAGTTTATCCTATCGGCACACAATTCCTAACCTAAGTTAGGCATTCCAGTAGTAAAGCCACTTACCTGGCCTATAGGTTCAATATAATCAATTTGCTTAAATTCCTTTTCTAGGCTCTTTGACCAACCCAAATGAAGTTGAGGAATTGGTCAAGCAAAATTATCATTTGAAATTTCTCCTTAACCTTAAACAATTAAACTAAAATTTCAATTAAAACTTTCATGATAGGACATTAATCTCCAAACTCTTAATTTGCACCTGTTGAATGAGAAATTTCGACCAATCATAAATTGTCACATCATTAATTTAAATTAATGAAAAATAAATAAATTTGGGACCAATTACAAATTTACACGTATCCCTAAATTAAATTAAAAGACATGAAAACTTGACAAATCATATAATGTCACATGTCTGTTATTGATCCATCGGACGACATAAGTCAAGTCCAATCAAATTATGCCACTTGGCAATTGGACCCAAAGCTAAAATAACCCAAGATCATTGAAAGATATTGGACCAAATTTAAATAATCCAAGCTTATTAAACTGATTGGATTGAAGCCCAAATAAGTCCAAGCCCAAAATTTGGGCCCAAAGTCAACCAAACTCAAGCTCATACAAGGTCCATTAAACTCTATAAATAGAGGAGGTCAATCTTCATTTTATTCATTCAGACTCAGAAGCATTCAAACATTCAACGAATTCAGAAGCTTCAAGTTCAGTCAAGAGTTAGAAGCCAAAGAGTCTAGAGAATTCAGAAGGATCTGAGATTCAGAATTCAAAAGATTCAAGACTCAGAAGATTCTTAGATTAGAAGACTCCAAGAAGAGATCAACAAGCAAGTCGACCGATCAAAGAAGATCAACATGTCAGCAGGTCGGTCATCCAAAATGATCAATAAGCTAACAAGCGAATCCAAAAGACCATCAAGCCAACAGGCCGATCCAAAAGATCATCAAGAGTTAGTAGACCAATCATCCAAGAAGACCAATAAGCGAATAGATTGATCATCTAAGAAGATCAACGAGCCAACAAGCCGATCCAAGAGATCATCAAGCCAGCAGGCCAAACATCCAAGAAGATCAACAAACCCAACAAACTGGCCCAAGAAGAGCAACAAGCCAGAGGCTAGAGTTTATATTGTTGGGTTTTATGCCTTAAAACTTTCAAATATAGTAAATGTAACACTTGACTATTCATTAATAAAGCGTTATTGATTATATATATGTTTATCTTGCCTAATTAATCACAAATCCAATAAACCAAGAACCCCTAGCTATATTATGAATACTTGAACTTTATGTAGTGACATAAGTGTGGATCAAGTTCAAGGAAATAACCTAAATGGTATATAGTATAAAGATAGGGTTGGGTACCTTATTTTGGGGACACTATTGACGTGACTCACTTTGTATTTAAATACAAACGATGTGATCCTAAATCGTTCATGTAGTGACATGTGAGTGAGGGTGTCCTATGCAATGAGTTTACATAAGACCAAACCGCGAGATAAGTCACTTTTACTTTATAACGTCGTTTACTGATGAAACTGAATATCTCATGCGATGACCTAGTTAATTCGATCTTAATCCTGAGCCAACTATGAACTCCTGTTTATTCAGGATTGTCCTTTGAATTGCATGGGTGAGAGTGACCCGAGTTCGTCGACTCAATAAGCCTACCATTTTGGGGATGAGACTGGATAGATAGTTGGGGACATGGTCTTGTAGGACGAAATTCACACTTCTACCCATATTAGAGATAGTAGAGAGGTTGTTCCCTTAAGTACCTAAAAAGATCAACGAGCCAACAAGCCGATCCAAGAGATCATCAAGCCAGTAGGCCAAACATCTAAGAAGATCAACAAATCCAACAAACCGGCCCAAGAAGAGCAACAAGCCAGAGACGATAGTTTATATTGTTGGGTTTTATGCCCTAAAACTTGCAAATAGTAAATGTAACACTTAACTATTCATTAATAAAGCGTTATTGATTATATATATGTTTATCTTGCCTAATTAATCACAAATCCAATAAACCAAGAACCCCTAGCTATATTATGAATACTTGAACTTTATGTAGTGACATAAGTGTGGATCAAGTTCAAGGAAATAGCCTAAACGGTCTATAGTATAAAGATAGGGTTGGGTACCTTATCTTGGGGACACTATTGACGTGACTCACTTTGTATTTAAATACAAACGATGTGATCCTAAATCGTTCATGTAGTGACATGTGAGTGAGGGCGTCCTATGCAATGAGTTTGCATAAGACCAGACCGCGAAATAAGTCACTTTTACTTTATAACGTCGTTTACTGACGAAACTGACTATCTCATGCGATGACCTAGTTAATTCGATCTTAATCCTAAGCTAACTATGAACTCTTGTTTATTCAGGATTGTCCTTTGATTTGCATGGGTGAGAGTGACCCGAGTTCGCCGACTCAATAAGCCTACTATTTTGGGGATGAGACTGGATAGATAGCTGGGGACATGGTCTTGCAAGACGAAATACACTCCTACCCGTATTAGGGATAGTAGAGAGGTTGTTCCCTTAAGTATACTGACTCCAGGTCTTGAACAAGGGGCCACACCCTCTCATTGGCCCGAGAGGGACTCGATTTAGTGGTTGAGCCACAAACCAATTATTCATTAGAGGATTAGTGAGACTTAAGGAACACGATGTAATTTTAGGGGTAAAACAGACATTTGACCCAACTCTAGTTACGAACAACCTGTGAATGATCGACTTACTAATCATGGTTATATCGAGTGGACAAAAATATATCTATAGTGAGGGGAGTGCAGCTATAGGCTATAGTGGAGTGTCTTAGTAGCAAGCGAATGTTGAATAACTAGGTTAATGAGTTTAGCCAGTTATTCTCGGATCGTTGGAGCCCATGATCTATAGGTCCATTAGGTCCCTTTGCTAGCTCATATAGGAATAAACCTTGGAACATTATGATGGGAGAATTCGAATCGTTCGAACTCGATTTAGGGAATTAATGTCAGTTATACTTGCTATTATCGCGTATTTATTTAATTTCGAATTAAACAAAAATTTGAGAGTTGGTAAATATTTAAATATGATTTAAATAGCAAACACGTGAATAGGGATTCATGTTCGAGAAAAAGTCGAGATTGGATGCAAAATATTAATTTAATATTTGATATTAAATTAATATAAAAATACTTAATTGAATTATTATTTAAAATAATTATGAATTATTTTAAAATTAAAATTCAGAACTGGAATTGTATTCATTTTGAATTAAAAAATTCAAAATGAAAATCAAATTTAGGAGGTGGAGTGCATGGTGACTAAACCCATGCTCTAAACCTCCTAAAGTCACCATTAATCCCACTAAATTGAGATTGATTTGGTGTCTATCTTTGGTGATTCAAGGCTGCATGTTTTCATCTATAAATAGATGAATGGAAGAAGGAAATTTGATGGCATTTACATATTGTTATGCTGCTCAAATCCCACCTCAAAGATAAGCTCTCAAACTCACTCTCAAAGCTTGAGTTTCAAGCATTTTCCCTTCCAATTTTGTTCATAAAAGGATCCCACAATCCAATCCAAGGCTTAAGGATAGCAAGAAAGATCTTGGTGGTGGTCCTTGATAGGGGTGAGCATCGGTCGATCGGCATCGGTTTTGAGCAAAAACCGACGCCGACCACCGATATGTCGGTTCTGATCGGTCGGTGGTCGTCGGTTTTGGGAGCTACTATGGAACCGACCGACCGACTATAAGAAAAAATCGGTCGGTTTCGGTCGGTTTTGGGAGTTCGTGGGGGAAAAGAGAAACAATCGGTGTTGGTCTATAATAGCTCTAGTAAAGATGAGAAATAAAGAAAGAACTACCGAAGAAACGAAAAAACAGAGATGAAAAAGAAATACCATGCAAAAAAAAAGAAAAAAAAACTAGTCTAAGATTAGAAAGAACGAAGTTTTCGTGTTATTTGTTTCTCATCTCCGTTTCGATCTCTCCTCTTCGTTCTTTCCATTGGTTTCAATTGAATCATCTGCTGTGATCTTCTATCTTCCATGACAGTTTCGATTGAAAAAAAAAAAAAGAAAAAAGAAAGAAGGAAGATGAGAAAAAAAGGAAGAAGATGATATGACAACAAAAGAGAGAAATAAGGGAGTTAACGGCTGAAGCAAAAAATGGAGAGAGATGGTGAATGAATAATAATACAAAATTTAAAAAAAATTAGGTAATGATTACCTATAAAATAGGTAATCATTACCTAAAAACCAGCCACTGGTTTTCAAAAACCAGCGGCTGGTTTTCTCAAATTTAAATGAGAAAGATTGGGATTTGGGAAAGACGCGCGTAAAACGGTAATTTTTTTTTTAAGTATCGGTCGGTTCGGTCGGTTTGAGCTTTCTTAAGCTCGCCGACCGACCGATTGGTCGATTTTTCTACCGACCGATCCTCTATAAAAACTGACCGACCAAAGTCGGTTCGGTCGGTTTCGGTCGGCCGGCTCGATTTTTCGGTTAAGTTTGCTCACCCCTAGTCCTTGATCCATTAGTGTGAAGAAACAACTAAAGAATCACTTGAATTGGGAGCTCTAAGAGGTTGGTATTTTTATCTCTGTTTTTTTGTTATGAACAACATGTATTCTTTGATAAAATTGATGAAATTATGTGCCTAAGATCCAAAATTGCTTCCGTAGTTTTCATATTAACACTTTCATATATTTTGTGAGAAAGAATAAGAGGATAAATATTAGAGACCGTAACACTTATCCATCAAATTGAATAAAATCAAGTTCATTTCCACGAATCAAATTTCCTCGTTGAAATCTCGTGTGAACAACACCTTATAGACATACGAGTAGTTCTTATCCATGGAATTCATTCAAGATGACCCAAGCACTCTGTTGGGCAACACTTATTTGTAAAACTTATAGAATCCAAGACCAAAATCAAGTAGGTAATGCTAAAATGGATTTAATAAATCATGGGTCATTGTTGAACATTGAGATAGACACTAATAGAGACTTTGAAATCTCATGTGAACAACACCTTATAGACATACGAATAGTTCTTATCCATGGAATTCATTCAAGATGACCCAAGCACTCTGTTGGGCAACACTTATTTGCAAAACTTATAGAATCCAAGACCAAAATCAAGTACGTAATGCTAAAATGGATTTAATAAATCATGGGTCATTGTTGAACATTGAGATAGATACTAACAGAGACTTTAATTAAGAATAGCTCACCCAAATCGATATTCCTTCGTTGAACAGTAGCTTAAACGACGTCAACTCTAGAATTTAAATGCCCAAGAAAAGTCACGAAGTCAAAAATTTGATGGGTTATTTACTAAAATAGGAAAAAATTTTGGGCCCAAACTGAAACAATAGTCAAATAGGAAAACACTCAATTGAGAATGAGATGATTCTCTTGCTACTTGATTTCAAAGAGAATTATACAAAGTATTTATACAAGAGTTCTAAAACTAAAATAACAAAAATAACAAAATACTAACAAAAAGTGCAAAAATATCTCAACAACAATAACCAAAAGATTTCCTATAAACATCCCCCCTCAAACGAATGCAGGAAGCATGAGTTTGCTGCACAAAGATTGAAGACGAGCAGAAGTAAGAGGCTTGGTAAACAAATATGCAAGTTGATGATCAGTAGGAATAAACTGCAAGTCAATGTCTTTTCGAACAACCCGCTCTCTAATGAAATGAAAATCAATCTCAACGTGCTTAGTTCAGCCATGAAAAATTGGATCACGAGCAAGCTGAATGACATAACTGTTATCACACCAAAGTAAGGGTGGAGAAGTACCATAAATATGCAAGTCTTTGAGAAGTTGACGAATCCAAAATAATTCAGCAGCAGTAATGGCCAAAGCACGATATTCGGCCTCCGTATGTTGGGTTTTATGCCCTAAAACTCGTAGATAGTGAATGTAACCGTTGACCGGATATTAATGAAATAATATTGATATATTTTTCCATTAATTGTTATTGGTTATTTTATATTTGTCTTTGCCTAATAATAACCCTAATCCAATAAACTAGACATCCAAGGTTGTAATATGAGTCTTGAACTATATGTAGCGACATATGGGATCATTGTTCAAGAAACAGCCGAAAGGGTCTATAGTATAGGGATAAGACTGAGTGCCTTATCCTGGTGACACTATGGATACGACCCACTTTGTATTTGATACAAACGCTGCGATCCAACGCGTTCGTGTAGGAGACATACGAGTGGGGGTATCCTATGCAATGAGTTTTCATAAGACCGGACCGCGAAATAGTAACCACTGGTTATAACACCGTTAACTAGTTAGTTTTCTATTTCACTAGGACGACCTAGACAACTTAGTCTTAATCCTGAGTTGATTATGAACTCCTGCTCATGAGAGATTGTCCTTTGATTTGTATGGGTGAGAGTGGCCAATACGTCGACTCAATAAGCCTACCACTTTGGGGACAAGACTGAATGGGGAGCTGGGAACATAATCGTACAAGATGGAATTCACTCCTTCCCGACTTTAGGGAAGCAGATGAGTGTTCCCTTAAGTGGTTACTCCGAGTCTTGAACAAAGGGTCCTACCCTCTCAATGGCACGAGAGGGTTTTCTGTTTGATGGTTGGACCACAAACAGGTTGTTCATTAGAGGAGAATTGGTACTTAAGGAAATAGAGGTAACCTAGGGGTAAAACGGTAATTTGACCCAGCTGGTGTTACGGACACTCGTGAAGGACTAACTAGTCGATATTGGTCTAGATCCGTGGACACAGAAAATATGTCTGCAGTGAGAAGAGTGCAACTGTGAGTCTATAGTGGAATGTACACACAGTTAACGAATATTGATTAATGTGGTTAATGAGTTTGACCAATTAATCTCACATCGTTGGAGCTTCTGATCTGCAGGTCCATTAGGTCCCACTGGTAGCTCGTAAAGTAATTTGAGGCAACTAAGTAATAAAAGTAAATTGAAAATGTTCAATTTATTAAGGGAAACAAATATAATATATATTGATATATTATTATGAGAGAAATTATATTTGAAAAGTTCAAATATAAATTTATGGAAGTTTGAAAGAGTTCAAAATAATGAATTAATTAATTTAAGGCGTAAAAAGTGTTTGGGCAAATTAATTAATTCTAGGCGGGGTGTGATATTTAATTCGTGGTTAATTAATTAAAGAATTCATTAACCGGGGATTAATCAATTATGGAAATAATTAATCACTTAAGGAAGTGATTAATCATTTATGGAAATGATCTAATCACTTATGGAAGTAATTAGTCATTTGTGGAAAAGATTAATCAATTATGGAATTGATTGATCATGATTGATTAATTAAGGAATAAGATTGAATCAATTTTGGAAAAGATTGATTTAATTGAATATTTTATTCATGGCCTCTCTTCTATAAATAGAACACTAGACCTAATTGGTCATGACACTTGACAATCTTGAAAGACAAGACCTAGAATTCTCTCTAGCCTCCCTCTTAGAGAAAGACTCCCACAAGTCTTTTGCTTCCTAGACTTAGAGACATACCGGTGTAACCTCTGTGGTTATTGTGTCAATCAAGAAGGAATTTTCAGCGAAGAAAAACAAAAGCGGCTGCTGCGTTTTCGTTCGTGGAGCGTCGTTGGCGAAGAACGGTCAAGTCTTCAACGAAGGTATGTGACGGTTCTTTCCCTTTTCTTTAGAAAAGCATGAAAATAAATTTAGATTTATTTTTAAGCATGTTTAAACCAATTTTACAGCAGATTTAAAGTTCGTTTAAAGTTTGTTTGAGTTTTCGTAACGGTATTTTAATGTTAATTAATATACGGCGTAAGGTCCAATCGATGCGCTTCCGATGCGTGGGGACTTTTATTCCCTTCACGTAGAGCTACGAGAAATAGTAGTTTGTTTCTTAGCAGCCCAAGAGATAGGATTAGGTCCCAAAAATACCACAAAACCAGTAGTAGATTGCCTATCAATATGATCACCAGCCCAATCCGAGTCTGAATAGGTCATAATTTGAAAAGGATCAGAAGAAGCTTTCTTAAACAGAATGCTAGCATTAATAGTACCACCAAGATACCGAATAACTCTTTTCACTGCCACAAGATGTGATGTGCAAGGAGAGTGCACATACTGAGAGAGCTTACCAACAGAGAATGCAATGTCAGGCCGACTAAAAGTAAGGTAATGTAACGAACCGACAATAGCACGAAAAGACCGAGCATCTTCACATGAATGAGAAGGACTAATATCAATAACAAGATGAAGGGCAACAGAAGTAGTACAAGGTTTGGTAGCAAGCATACCATATTTACTCACTAGATCACACACATACTTAGACTGATTCACAAAAATGTCATCAGGAGAACGACGAATCTCCAAACCAAAAAAATAATGAAGATTACCAAGATCATTCATATCAAAACGACCTCGTAACTTAGACACTAAATCACCAATATATGTGGGATTGTTTCCAGTAAGAATGATATCGTCCACATACAAAAGCAAGTATGTGATGGAGCCACCAACTTTTCTTACAAAGAGAGACGAATCCGCATGAGAAACCAAGAAGCCAAGAGTTAACAGATGGAATGTAAAACACTCAAATCAGGCACGAGGTGCCTGTTTGAGACCATACAAGGACTTTATTAACTTGCAAACATGAGTTGGGTGAGAAGAACTTACAAAACCGTGAGGTTGTTGCATATAAACTTCCTCATGAAGTTCACCATGGAGGAAGGCATTTTTGACATCAAGCTGTCTAAGTTCCCAGCCAAAGTGAGAAGCAAGAGATAGAATTATCCTCACAGTCAGCTTTTTGACAATCGGGCTAAATGTTTCATCGTAATCAATTCCTTCTTCTTGGTGATAACCCTTAGCAACCAAGTGAGCCTTGTAGCGAGCAATGCTACCATCCAGATTTCTCTTAATCCTGTAAACCCACTTGCACCCAATAGCACTCTTACCCAGGGGTAACGGAGTTAGAATCCAAGTACCTTGTTGAACCAAGGCATTATATTCCTCAGTCATAGCTCTCTGCCATACAACATTTTTAAAGGCCACAACATAAGAGGAAGGCTAACTATTAATAGAAGAAACACAAGTAACAAATACTTTCTTCTTAGAAATTCCATATTTGCTCCTTGTTTGCATAGGATGTGAATTACCAACAATAGAAATATCATTAGACACATCATTATGATTATCAACAGAGGCAACATGATCATTAGGCACTTGAGGAGGAGCATGATTATCAACAGAATCAGCAACATTATTAAAGGCACCAACAATAGGTAAAACATCAATAGAATCATTCGTATTAGAATGAGTGCAATCATGAGAAGAACTAGGTAATGAGGCCATAGGCAATCCCAAAGACAAAGCATCGGATTGTGGCAAATGGGAAGGGGTAGAAGAAAAAATTAGAGGATAAGGAAGATGATATGGAGAAGAAGAAATATTAAGAGAAGGAGAAAGTGTAAATATGGGTTTGGAAGCAAAAGGAAAAGAGGTTTCATAAAAAACAACATGACGAGTGGTGTAGAGGCGACTATTGCTCATGTTGTAACACAAATATCCTTTTGAGTCAGAGGAATAAACGAGAAAGACACATTGGGAGGTTTTAGGTTGAAGTTTATGGGAATTATAGGGTTTAAGCAAAGGAAAGCAAGCGCAACCAAAAACCTTGAGATGGGAATAGTCAAGGGAGGAATGAAAAAGAAGTTCAAAGGGAGATTTGTAACCCAAATTAGGAGAGGGAAGACGATTGATAAGGTAGATGGCAGTGGCAAAGGCAAAGGGCCAAAAGGTAATGGGAAGAGAAGATTTAGACATTAGAGTGAGAGCAACTTAAACGATATGTCGATGTTTAAGCTCAACAACCCCATTTTCTTGAGGGGTATAAGGACAAGATTTTTTATGAAGGATTCCATGTGTTTGAAGATAGGAACCAAGATTATGATTAACAAACTCACCACCCCCATCACTCCTAAGAATTTTAATTTTGGAGGACAAGAGATTCTCAACAAGTGGTTTAAAAGATTGAAAAACCTTAAAAACATCAGATTTCTGAGATATTGGATAAAGCCAAGTATATCTACACATATCATCAACAAAGGAAACATAGTAATTGAAGTCATTAATAGAAGGTTCAGGAGAAAGTCCCCATACATCAGCATGTATTATTTCCAACGGATACAAAGAAACAGAGAAACAGAAGTAGGAAAAGGCAGTTTATGTAGCTTGCCTTGTAAACATGGATAACAAATACTATTGGGAACAATAGAAGGAGACACATTCAAAGTCTTGAGTACAGATAAAAGGATAGGGTCACTAGGATGGCCTAACCGATCATGCCAGACTGAAGAGGATGTGCTTGTTCCAACATGAGCAACGAGTGACGAAGGAGCAGAGGAAGATGGAGAAAAACAGCCAGCGAGATTGATAGGATACAACCCATTGACACTAGGTCCTTTAAAGGATCTTACCCGAAGACTTGTCCTGAATGAGAAAAAAGTCAGAATCGAAGACGAACACACAATTATTATCGGCACAAAGACGGTTAACAGACAAAAGATTTGAAGAAATATGAGGAACACAAAGTAAATCAAAGAGTTTAAGAGAGGAAGTAGGAGTAGGAAGAATGCCACAACCTAAATGTGTTATAGGAAGGGACTGTCCACTGCCAACAGTTACCTGATCATCACCAGTAAAATCAGAAGAATTAGTAAAATGATTCATATCAGAGGTAACATGAGAGTTGCAACCAGAATCAGCAAGCTAGGTAAACCACTCATCGTTGTAGATCACCAGATTGAGTACGCAGAGACGTCTTGAAAGTGTTGTATTCAACAGGTAAACCACTCATCGTGTAGGTCACCAGATCCTCTACATCAATCGTGACGGAAACATTGACCAATTTATCTTTCAATTCTTTGATGCGGTGGATGTACTGTGCGATGCTTTCACCAGATTTCTTCACAATAGTTTGCAACTCTGATTTTAGGTTAACGACATTTGTTCGCGAAGTAGAAGAGTAGTGTTTCTCTAGAGTTTTCCACATTTGTTGTGCAGTCTCACAACCAACAATATAGGCCAAGGCAGTGGGAGAAAGAGTTGCATTAATCAGAGTTTGTAGTGCGTGATCTTTGGCGATGCAGTCCTCATACTGTGGATTCGGCTGAGAAACAACAGATGAAGAATCAGTAGACGAAGAAGAAGTGGTAGTACGTACAGATGAAGCCGGTTTCGGAAAGGATCCATCAATGAATCCAAACAATTTGTACGCCTTCAAGATTGATCGCAACTGATGCTTCCATAGAACAGAATTTGTAGAATCTAGCCGAATTGAGACCAGATTACAAATATTTGAAAAAAGAAAGATAGGAGAATTGAGATCTCTGGCAGTAGAATCAGCCATTAGTAAGAAAAAAGCTAAGAAATGCAGAAGCGTGGAAGGATCGAGATGTGAGTCACCAAAAATCTGATACCATGAAACAATAGTCAAATAGGAAAACACTCAATTGAGAATGAGATGATTCTCTTGCTGCTTGATTTCAAAGAGAGCTATACAGAGTATTTATACAAGAGTTTTAAAACTAAAATAACAAAATGCTAACAGAAATGCAAAAATATCTCAACAATAATAACCAAAAGATTTCCTATTAACACAAACGACATTTAGCGTAGTTTTAAGTTTCATAGATAAATAGAACTTTCGGGTGTGTGAAAATGATCGAGGGGCCTATGGGTTAATTTCATTTTTCAAGAAAATGTCTAAACAATCCAATCGGGAAAATACCTAACTGAAACTTACCAAATCGACACCCAAAACGTGACAATCGGCTGTTGCAATTGACCCTCGATGGCAGCGGCGGTGCATGGGTTAGAATCGAGCTAAACGACAGCGACAATGGCTCTATTCCGTGTTTTTCTTCGCAGTGGCTTGCGGTGGGTAATAGGCGACGCGTCTCCAGCGTGTGCGGACAACTGGTTGCTACTGGCGACAGGTTGCCAACGACGAGATCTCTGGGTGGCACCCGACAAATGGAGGGAGAGAGATGGTGAACTATGGAGGGCTGAAAAATCGTGAAAGGGAAAGACAGGTGGCTTGATGGCTCGGTTTTAACTCTTTGGGTTGCGTGCGACTAAAATAAATGAATAAGTTAGGGTTTGTTTGACTTGGCCAAAAGTTCCTTTAATTACAACAGTGTCATCCAACCTAATAAATCCTAAACCTAAGCCACATTAAACTCCAATTAACCCACATAATTCCAAACTCCAATTAACTCTCATAATTCCATCTAATTAAAAGTACAATACATTAATTAAACTTAAAATTGTGGGATTGACTATTACCTGAAAATGAAGGCGTTATATAACTCAACAGTAATTGACATGTACTTGTGTTTGAATATATATGCGGGATAATTAATATATGTGAATTAAATGTATGTGTTCATTTTATAGGTTTTGTTTATGGAATAAATAATTTAAAACAATTAAAATTCATTTACACCTCAATTAGGTACTAATGAGAAAGTTTCTCTCTTCTTTCTCCTTTTCATTTCCAAAGGAAAAAATCATTAGTAAAGAAGTATCATCTCCCAAGTAATAAAATCTCATAGTTCATGATATATTTTTATCATGGATAATAATTACTTTGGATTTAAAAAAGTAAATATGTATGAAACATGAAGGTGTTAATATTAGAAACATGAAGGTGTTAATATTAAACATGTGGAAGCCATTTAGGATCTAAGGCACTTAATTTCATCAATTTTATCATTTAAAGCATGTTGTTCATTATACCCGAAAACAGAGTTTCAAGGCCTACCTCTTGTAGCTCCCAATTCACGCAATTCTTCTGTTGTTTCTTCACACCAATGGATCTAGGACCATCACTTGGATCTTCCTTGCTATTCTCAGGCCTTGGAACAGATTGTGGGATCCTCTATGCTGAGAATTTGAAGGGATAAGCTTGTGGGTACAAGTTATTTTGAGAGTAAGAGTAATGGATGTTTAAAAATCAAATTGGCAGCATAACCTTGCTTAAAAGTTTGATAATCACCACCTCCAAATCCTCTACTTATAGAGGTTAATCATGCACATCAAATGCACAAAAGATTGACATCAAATGGAGATCAATTTAGTCATGAGATTAGGTGGAAAAAGGCTTAATGCATGTACTCACTAAGCACCACCTCCTAAAAATGTTGATTTTTTAATTTCTTTAAATTCAAAATTATAATATTAATTTCTGACTTTCTAAAATTCAGATTTAATTTGTAATTTCAATTAAAATTAAAATAATTAGTTTTCAATACAAATTAAATATAATTAATTATATTATATTAATTTAATATCAAATATTAAATTAATATTTTGCTTCCAATCCCGATTCTTCTCTAAACGAAAATTCTTGAACATGAAACGCTTTTCAAGCTTTCAATATTTAAATCATATTTAAATACATCAAACTCTCAAATTTTGGTTTAATTCGAAATTAAACAAATACTTTGAAAAATAGCGAGTATAACCGACATTAATTCCCTAAATCTAATTGGAACGATTCGAACTCTCCTATCATATTGTTCCAATGTTTATTCCTATATGAGCTAGCAAGGGGACCTAATGAACCTACATATCATAGGCTCCAACGATTCGAGAATAATTGACTAAACTCATTAACCTAGTTATTCAACATTCGTTAGCTACCGAGACACTCCACTATAGCCCGTAGTTGCACCCCCTCACTGTAGATTTATTTTTGTCCACCCGATATGACCATGATCAGTAAGCCGATCATTCACGGGTTGTTCGTAACTCGAGCTAGGTCAAATGTCTGTTTTACCTCTAAAATTACATCTTGTTCCTTAAGTCCCACTGGTCCTCTTATGAACAATTGGTTTGTGGTTCTACCACTAAACCAAGTCCCTCTCGGGCCAATGAGAGGGTGGGGCCCCTTGTTCAAGACCTGGAGTTAGTACCTAAGGGAACAACCTCTCTCCTATCCCTAATACAGGTAGGAGTGAATTCCGTCTTGCAAAACTTTGTCCCCAACTATCTATCCAGTCTCATCCCCAAAATGGTAGGCTTATTGAGTCAACGAACTCGAGCCACTCTCACCCATGCAAATTAAAGGACAATCCTAAATAAACAGGAGTTCATAGTTAGCTTAGGATTAAGATCGAGTTACCTAGGTCATCGCATGAGATAGTCAGTTTCATCAATAAATGACGTTATAAAGTGAAAGTGACTTATCTCGTGGTCCGGTCTTATGCAAACTCATTGCATAAGACGCCCTTACTCACATGTCACCACATGAACGATTTAGAATCACATCGTTTGTATAAAATACAAAGTGAGTTGCGTCAATAGTGTCTCCAGGATAAGATACCCAACCGCATCCTTATACTATAGACCGTTTAGGCTATTTACTTAAACTTGACCTACATTTATGTCACTACATAAAGTTTAAATATTCATAATATAGCTAGGGGTTCTTACTTTATTGGATTTGTGGTTAATTAGGCAAGATAAACGTATATAATCAATAACGCTTTATTAATGAACAGTCAAGTGTTACATTTACTATCTACGAGTTTTAGGGCATAAAACCCAACAAAACAAACATAAGTTTTTAATATCAGTGTCAAAACTCACATCAAAACTAATGAAACAAGCATGGCCTTAGTTATATTATACTAAGCCTTTAGTATAATTTCGATTTTGGATAAAACAAATATTACATTGTATTCTTGATACATCCATTTTTAGACTTATGTTTCTAAGTAAATAAATAAATAAATATATATATATATATATATATATATATAATTTGGGATTGAGGTGGAAAAGTTAAAAAATTACAAGGGTAACTTGACAAGAAAATGACACTTTAACCTAAAAATTGATTCTTATGTTTAATCAAATATTGTCTCATAAAAGCATTTTGTATGATTACTACAATTAGATAACCATTTGGTTTTTTTTTTAAAAAAAATTAAGCTTATAAACACTATTTCCACCTATAATTTTCTTTGTTTTATTATCTACCTTCTTCCCATATTTTCAAAAACTTATTTTTGTTTTTAGAATTTGGTTAAGAGTTCTAACATTTCCTTAACAAAGATGAAAGTCATTGTAAGTAAGTTCAGATAAAACAAGTCTAATTTTTAAAAACCTAATAGCACCTAATTCGTGTTATTTTATTACCTTTAATCTAAGCTTGTTAAATCCTTTTTATGGGTTTAATTGTCTATATTATAGGTTACTCGAGCATTGGAGGCTTCAGGAGCGGATTATACGAATTGGTGCTAATTCAGGAGATTTAGAGAGTTTTTGAGCCAACTTGAAGTTCATGGATGAAGAGAATGTGAAAAAACCCGAGCGAACTGTGACGAACCTGAAACCTAGTGCCAATGAGTCAAAAGATCAAGCTCCAAGCCAAGAAACCCGAGGGGTCTAGCGTTTAGATGCTAGCTCATAGCGTATTGAACGCTAGGCGAAGCATGCAGACGCTGAAAATTGACGTAGCATCTCGGTGCTAACCCTATAATGCCCCAAATGCACGCAAACAGTAGTTGAGTGTCGAGATGCTTTCCTTCAAGTGTCTCGACGCTCCGACGATTTTTATAAATAAATCCTCGTTTTTATTCCGTCGTTGGTTAGAAACTCGATTGTTCTCTCAATTTTCTTGTTTTTTTTTCCGTTTCTTTCAATTGTTTAGGACTCTGAAGGAGTATGTAATACTTCTAGCCAGCTGCTTCTTAATTTACCAAACTACATGAAAGAAACTAGGATATATATGCTGAAAAATAGAGGGAAAGAAAACGTACCTTCGAAGAACGAAGAACAACAATCCTCGATCTTGAATGATTCACAAACACGGTAAGGACCACCAAAAAAGTCTTCTCTACTATTCTCCGACCTTAAGAACGGTTTGTGGGAACCGAATCATGTGAGAGAAAATGAGGGAGAAGCTTAAAAGCGAGAGAGGGAGAGTTGATCGGTTTTTCTTTTGAAATAGTTTTTCCAAAAAACATTCATGTAAAAATTTTCTTCAACATTAGAAAGAAAATTCATGCAAGTCATCTTATATAAAGGCAATGATCATAGGATTGGATTTGTCATGGGTTAAGGTGTCTTAACCAAAATTTGCATGATTCATTTATAAAACAAAGGTGTCATAACCAAAATTTGCATGAATCATTTATAAAATTAATAACATAATTAATTTTAAACAAATAAAATTAATTTTAAATACAAAATATATTTAATAATTTATTAAACAAATTTAATTAATTATATTTATTTAATCTAATATCATATATTAAATCAAATGTTGTACCAATCTCACATCTCTCTCAGAACCAATAGTTTGAATATGAATCCCTATTCATATTAAAATTTAAACTAAAGTTCTAATATGTATCATATACACATTAGCAATATTTCAAGCACATTTAACTATTTTTCAACTCTCTTTATAATATAGTTCAATTCACAATTCAACTATATAACATGTCAATTATATCACATATATAACTAACATTTACTCACTAAACCGAATTTGAACAATTCAAATTCTCTCATCACACTGTTCTAAGGTGGTTTAGTCTTATATGAGCTAGCAGAGGGACCTAATTGACCTACAGATCATGAGCTCCAATGATTCGAGATTAACTGGCTAAATTCTTTAACCAAATTAATCAACATTCGTTAATTGTCGGGTGACTCCACTCTACCCGCAACTGCACTCTCCTCACTGTAGATATATTTCTGTCCACTTGATATAACCATGATTAGTAAGTCAATTTTTCACTGGTTGTTCGTTGTTGGGCTCCTAGAGTGAGTAAAAATAAGTTGGAAATAGACTCTAGACTCTGTGCAAGTATACACAATCCGCAACAAGTAATAAGTATTATTGAATCCAAGGTCTGAACTAGCTTCCACTTTATCTATTTTGTATAACTTTTCAATGGTTTCAAAGATGGTAAAAATGATTGGTTTTTATAGGAATAATGCTGAAGCAAAAGAAATGACAGAACAGAAAGTAAACAAATAGGCAGACAGATTAGAAACAGACGCTGGTCAAGATTTAGTAATTGTTTTAAAAGATGCTCTAGCAATATTATTGATCATGCAAAACTCTCGCAGTCTTATTAGCAGATTCCTCCCGGAACTCCGAATTTTTTAGAATATGTTTCAACTCCAATGAAGTTCTACCGATCAAGCACTAGGCAACTGGTTATCCCTACCTCAGTCACTGGCATTCACCAATACACAATGATCTAGTGTGATTAACCGCCACACACTCCCTAAATCATCCCTGAAACTAGAGAGAGGTATTCATACCAGCTGGCCAGACGGGCATAAAATAGAAATAAGCACAACAATTAACCAAGATGCATAGAATCAATATTTATTGCTAGAAATGAAGCACGACAATCACATTGTTTCCTAGCCAACGCCTAAGCTACTTAGTTCATAAAATGTATGGAATCACACGTTACAATCTGAGTAAGCATGTCCATAACTACAAGGTAATACAATAAAAGATTAATTCCCTTGAACAGCTTGTAATTGATGGTCTTCTTGGTGGTCTCCAATCTCTCCTCTATTCGGCTCCCAAAATGGAAATGAGAATGATCTCTTCCCCAAAAGTGGAATGCCTTTGACTTGGGCGGCCGTCTCCTTTTATAGAGTTGAGGAAGGCTTGAATTAGGTTGACCTAGACACGTGGATGACTCTCTTTGCTCTTTATCCCGAGAATAACTTAACAGAATTCGGTTTGTTACATTGGCTAACGAGTTGTGACGTGGCAGTTTTTGCTCCTCGCTTTGCTCCAGCACAAAATTTGCTCCCTCCAGTCGCTCAGCAATACATTCTGCATAAAATAACTTCAAAAGCTTTCATTCTTCCAAATGGGTTAAAACATATAATATATATCTAAAATCAACCATATTAAGCGCAAAAGACACACAAATCCCTATAGAAATGAGACCTAAATAACCACCTTTTGGATAGTTATCATTCGTAATTACAGTTGGATCAAAATTATCGTTTTACCCTTGTAATTACCTCTTGTTCCTTAAGTCCCATCGATCCTCTAATAAACAATTGGTTTGTGGTCCAACCATCAAATCAAGTCCCTCTCAGGCCATGAGAGGGTGGGGCTCCTTATTCAAGACCTGGAGTCAACACTTAAGGGAACAACCTATCTACTATCCCTATAAGCGGGTAGGAATGAATTCCATCTTGCAAGACTATGTCCTCAACTATCTATCAAGTCTTATCTCCAAAATGGTAGACTTATTGAGTCGGCGAACTCGGGCCACTCTAACCCATGCAAATCAAAGGATAATCTCCAATCAACAGGAGTTCATAGTTAGCTCAGGATTAAGATCTAGTTACCTGGGTCAGCGCATGAAATAGTCAGTCTTAACAATAAACGATGTTATAAAGTAAAAGTGACTATTTCGCGGTTCTGATCTTATGCAAACTCATTGCATAGGACGCTCCCACTCGCATGTCTCTACATGAACGATTTAGGATCACATCGTTTGCATCATATACAAAATGGGTCACGTCCATAATGTCCCTAGGATAAGGTATCCAACTTTATCCCTATACTATAGACCATTTTGTCTATTACTTGAATTTGATCCACTTTTATGTCTCCACATATAGTTCAAGCCTACATGCTATAGTCTTTATTGGATTTGGATCATATAATGTACAATTCACTTATTATTCAATAACAAATTTATTGAATAAACCTCAATAACAACTTTATTGAACAAGTATACAATTTGTTACTTCACTATCTACGAGTTTTAGGGCATAAAACCCAATAGACTCTTAGGTTGATTTAGATGCATTTTATTGGATTTATGTCGTTGTTTTCTTACATTATGAGTAAGTAATTTCATTGTATCATTAGATTGGGTGATTGTTAGATTTCTTGAATACTTTGGTTGAGTTTGCTGGCTTTTTCTATTGAAAATTGGTTTAAATTCACTTTTAGTCCCTCAACTTTCATAAAAGTAACAATTTAGTCCCTGAACTTTCATTTGTAACGATTTAGTCCTTTTACTTTTAATTTTGTAACAATTTAGTCCTTGTACTTTCAAATTTGTAACGATTTGATCCCTATCGTGAAAAATTAATGTAAAGATTTAATGAAATTCCGTGCATATATAAATTAGTTAATTAATTTGGGACCCAATATGCACAACTTAATCACTAAATAATAAAAATCGACATTTAATTTTGATGGACTTTTTTGCAACAAGGATTAAATTGTTACAAATTTGAAAGAATAAGGACTAAAGTGATACTAATTTTAAAGTATATGGACTAAATTGTTACTCATTAAATTTCAGGGACTAAATTGTTACAAAATTGAAAGTACAAGGACTAAATCGTTACAAATGAAAGTTCAGGGACTAAATTGTTACTTTTATGAAAGTTTAGGGACCAAAAGTGATTTTTAACCTTGAAAATTTTATGAGTTTTGTTTGTTTCATCCATGGTTTCTCGCTTAAATCGTTGTTTTTGATGGATTTCCTAGAATTGACAACTCTTATGATTAAATTGAATTCAACAAATCTATTATTTTAGATAGCCACTAGGCCGAGGCAAGTCTATCGTTAATTGCATGAAAAATTATCATGGATTCTTGATAAGCCTAAAATCCATGGATAAATTGTGATGATTGATTTAGAATTTCAATTCTGTATTGTTTCATCTGATTCTGGACCCTTGTACGTAATGCGATTAGTTTAGATAGGTAATTGTGAGATCTCGGATTGCTTGTTTGAATTAATTATAAATAGTTTTGATGTTCATCGGACTATGTATGGGGGGTAGCTGGTATAATCTTGATTAATCAACTAGCTTAATGGCGGGATTCCAAGTTAAATAATTGGTTAGACACAGGTTAGTTAGGAGGATCCTCCGAGTAACGAAGAAGCAACACCAAACTCAAATTAAAATTCATGAGATTGTTTTTTTTAGAGCAAACTAGGAAGCCAAGTGACAAGAAATCTAACATAAAAACCCCAATCCAGTGATCGCTTCTTTTGTTCGTTTTCGATCCAAAATTTCTATCCTTGCATGTTATTTTTTGTTCTGACAATTTTTACCATGCCCGTCTTTTATTTTATTTTGTGACAAAAATTATTCCAAAAACCCCCCATTTTGACTGTTCTTGTATAAAAACCCAATTTCAAACAGAGAACTCCCTTCCCTTTGGACAACCTGGCCACTACTACTGCAAAAGTAGCTAGCTAGTTGCCGGAGTTTATAAATTTTATTTGGTTGAGAGACCTCGACAAACCTCTCCAACAAAACCGAAAAACAAAAAAAAAACAATATGATTATCAAACGAGGCCTAGAAATTAAGCTTTAACCAAAACATTACGCTTTTTGATAGGTAAAGAAATCACAAATTTAGGATTGTTATCGTATGTATTTAACTATTTTAAAAGAAGTTAATGACAAATTTTAACTTTCTATTTGATTGTAATATATTCCTACTATTAACATCGATATCTTACATGTATGATGTAAATACATTTGGTTTAAAATATGAGGGTGAGAATTGAAGCATTTGACCTTTAAAGACAAATATATAATATAGTTTTTTTACAACATGTGTGGTGGGAGGATTTGAACCACATACCACTTGGTTAAAAAAAAATATATAATATCCTGAACTATATGAATTCATGATGAAATTGGCATATATTATAGTTTTTAAATGTTCAGAAAATAATTATTTTGTCTATATTTTTATTTAACAATTAAGAAATGGATAATATGAGGCGACGTTTCTGAAAGGATTTGGAATTCCTCAATTCCGTTAAAGCGGAAGCGTAATTGGGACCGATTCGTAGTTAATTTTGTTTATCCAAAAATACTATTGCATTGGTTAAAACATAGAACAAATTCTATACAAACTTAAGGCTAAGCAGACAAAATTTATTAGATCTAAATCTAAAGGGGAGAAGCAAACATACCGACGTTGACGACTCTGAATACTTCAAGAATGATTCTTGATTGCTCTGCAACAACGAATAACACCACCATTTGATCTTCCCCGCTATGACTCTGAGATTAGGAACGTAGTTGTGGGACTACCTAATCTTGAATGGGAAAAACTCTAGAGAGAAAATTCTCCCTAGAGTTCTTGGGTTGAGAGAATATGAGAGTGAGGCTAGAGAGAATGCAAGAATGCCAGAATGCATTCTTCTGGCCTTATGTTGTAGTACCTAAACCTTAGGTTTAATGTTCTATTTATAGGAGAAATACCATGAATAAAATATTCATTTAAAATAAATTATTTCCATAACTGATTTAATATTTTCCATAATTAATCAATTCCATGACCAACCAATTTCATGACTAATCAATTCCATAATTGATTAATATTTTCCATAAATGATTAATCACTTCCATAAGTGATTAAATCATTTCCATAAATGATTAATTACTTCCATAAGTGATTAATCATTTTCATAATTGATTAATTTCCAATTAATTAATTCTTTAATTAATTAATCACCAATTAAATATCATATATTTAATTGCAGACCTTCTATTAGTTAATTAATTAATTACCCAATTAAATATCATATATTTAATTTGAGACCTTCAATTAATTAATTCTATAATATGAATCAAATTCATATTAAAATTTGAACTCCTTCAAATTCTCTTATATCCTATAAATTTAATGTGAATCAAATTCATATTAATATTTGAACTTCTTCAAATATTTATTTCTCTCATAGACTATAGTTTAATTAAATCTCATTTAATTTAAACTAAATTGAATAATTAATTAAATTCATAATTAATTAATTTATCTTATAATTAAATACCATATATTTAATTAGACATATATTTGAACTCTTTCAAATATATCAATCTCTCAATATAATAAAGTTTAATCTAAAATTAGACTTTATATTTTAATGCATCACTATACATTATATTAATTTGTATCTCGTACAATTAACTTAATTCTCAATATGAATTTGAACTATTCAAATTCTCTCAAGATATATTTGTTCCTAATTACTCTTTACGAGCTAGCAGAGGGACCTAATGGACCTACAGATCAGAAGCTCCAATGATATGAGGTTAATAGATTAAACTCATTAATCAGGTTAACCAATATTCATTAACTGTGGGTCATTCCACTAAAGACCCACAGCTGAACTCTTCTCACTGTAGAACATTTCTGTGTCCATGGATGTAGACCTATGCCGATAAGTCAATCCTTCATGAGTGTTCGTAATCACAGTTGGGTCAAATTACTGTTTTACCCCTGTGTTACATCTGTCTCCTTAAGTATCAGTGCTCCTCTAATGAACAACCTGTTTATGGTCCAACCATTAAACAGAAAGTCCCTCTCGGGCCAGTGAGAGGGCGAGATCCCTTTGTTCAAGTCCCGGAGTCACCACTTAAGGGAACACTCATCTGCTTCACCTAGAAGCGGGAAGGAGTGAATTCCTTCTTGTGTTGTCATGTCCCCAGCCTCTCACTCGATCTTGTCCCCAAAAAGGAAGGCATATTGAGTCGGCGTATTGGCCACTCTCACCCATGCTAATCAAAGGACAATCTCTCATGAGAAGGAGTTCATGACACACTCAGGATTAAGACTGAGTTACCTAGGTCATCCTATCGAAATAGTAACCTAATTAGTTAACGGTGTTATAACTAATGGTTGACTATTTCGTGGTCCAGTCTTATGCAAACTCATTGCATAGGATACCCCCACTTGCATGTCTACTACATGGACGTTTTGGATCAATACGTCTGTATCAAATACAAAGCGGGCTGTATCTCATAATGTTACCAGGATAAGGTACCCAACCTTATCCTTGTACTATAGACCTTTTAGATTGTTACTTGAACATCGATCCTCGTATGTCCCCACATACTAGTTCAAGTTACATACAAACAACCTTGGATCTTAGTTTATTGGATTTGGGTCAAATTGTGCAATATTTAACAATAACACTTTATTGTAGAAACTCAATAACACTTTATTGAAACAAGTATACAATTTGTTTACATTCACTATCTACGAGTTTTAGGGCATAAAACCCAACAGTTTCACGCGGAGGAGCAAGGACCGAGATGGCTTCTTCATCCCCATCTCCTATTTAAATCTTCATCCCAACAAAATTTCCTATAAAAATTTTTGGGGATTGGGGTGGGAATTCCCTGTGGGGAAATATTATCGGTTTATTTTTTATTTTATTTTATTTTTTTAATTTCAATTTAATATGTGTGTGGTCAAACATATATCCCAATTATCTAAATCATTGAAGATAATTGAAGAAAAAAGATAAATGGGTGGGTACAAAGCTCGTGAGGAATTTTTTCTCAAAAGCTCGTGGGGAATTTTTTTCCCCATTCTCTCCCTTATTCTCGGCCTAAATGAGGATTTCCCCCACATTAGGGGTGGGTCTGTATGGTGAAAATGGACATCATTAGATAACATTGTTCACGTGTAACTTCAAAGATGAGACACGTGGGAATAAACTCGTATTTGTATTGATGTTGTGTGGGTGTAGTACAATCTCTAATACATAATCCTTTGTTTCTCTCTCTTGTGTGTGTATCACTCGAGGGTTGGAAAGCTTCTTCTCGAATTTAAAGTCGTCTCAAGGGCTAGCAGCTTGTTCTTAAGATTAAAGTTGTCTCAAAGGCCACTACAACAAATTTGGGTTTAGATGTCAGTTCTGCATCTTTATTAAACCCCTATGATCACAGATTTGAATCCGTTGTTGTTCTGGGTGTGATCTAACCCCTACGATCACGGATTACAACAATAACGGTTTAAACCTGTGGTTGTTCTGGGTGTGATTGAACCCTTACGATCACGGATTACAACAATCATGGTTTAAACCCGTGGTTGTTCCGGGTGTGATCTAACCCCTACGATCACAGATTACAACAATAACAGTTTCAAACTGTCATCATACGCCTCTGTGATCTTTCATATACGATCATGAATTACAACGATGACAGTTTAAAACCGACATCTTTGTCGACCCCTACGATTACGGATTACAACAATGACAGTTTACAACCGACATATATGACTACATTAATGACGGTTTTAAAATGACATCTTTTCTCATACCAGCTGCAACGATGACACTAATGACGGTTTGTGATCACGAATTTTTTTTCTCACTTTTACATGACGGACATAAACCGTCATTGTACGGTGGTTTTTAATAACGGTTCGAAACCGTTATCGTAGCCCAAATTTCCGAAAATTTCTGTTTTTTTTTTCAAAAAGTGGCCTTTTTTAGTAATCCGTTATCTTTGAGTCAATCTGTCATTGTTTAAAAAATACAATCCGACATCATAGTCCCAAATTGTTGTAGTGGGCTTTGCAGCTTGTTCTTGAGATTGAAGTTGTATCAAGGGCTTCTTGAGCTTCAAGGAGTCTTTTGATATTCTAGAAGTCTTCAAGAAGCTTTAGTTTCCAGAGTCTTGAAAGTCTGTTTGTTCTTCAGAAGGATTTGAGTTCTTCTAGATTGAGGTAAACTTCAGTCTTTGAGTCTGCAAGAGGCTTTGAGATTCAACCTTCGGTTTTGCAACAGAATTTGAAGAGGATATGAGCTTCAATCTTTAGCTTTGCAACAAGATTTGAAGAGAATCCGAGCTTCGATCTTCATCTTTGTAGCAAGATTTGAAGAGGATCCGAGCTTCGATCTTCAACTTTGCAGCAGGATTTGAAGAGGATTTAAGCTTCGATCTTCAGTTTTGTAGGAGGATCTGGACTTAAATTTTCAGTTTTGCAATAGGATTTGAAGAGAATCTGAGTTTCGCTCTTCAGTTTCGCAGTAGGACTTGAAGAGGATCTGAGTTTCGTTCTTCAGCTTTGCAGTAGAGATTTAAAGAAGATATGAGCTTCGTTCATCAGTTTCGCAATAAAATTTGAAGAGAATCTGATCGGCTTCGTTCTTCATCTTTACAACAGGATTTGAAGAGGATATGAGCTTCGTTCTTCAGCTTTGCAGGAGGATCTGAACTTTGATGTTCAATTTTGCAGGAGGAGCTTCAATCTTCAAAGCCTTTTGAGAGCTTTCTAATCTTCCTCCTCTTCCTTTTTTCTCTACCCCATAATGAGAGGAAAGACTTCCTATTTATAGAGTTTTGAAAAGGCTTTTGTGGGCTTGAACTTGATTGCATTTGGACCCATCCATGGACTTGGACTTGATTGTATTACGGCCCATTCATGGGCTTGGATGAAATTTTGGACTTTAGGCCCAATTACCTTAATGAAGTTGGGTTTAAACTGAACCCAATTTAATCTAATTTCATGAACTTATAAAATTACTTGCAAAATTCCCATATCAACAAACATAACATAACTTTTATTTTGCTTTGACTCCATACAACTAATAAATTTAATTTGGTTGAAATAATGAAGCATTCTTTTATTTTTGTTTAACAATATGTGAGGGGAATGATTTGAACATCTGATATTTTGATCGATGAAATAATATCTTGACTCGTTGAACTATATGAATCTAATAAACCAATCTAACTTATAAAAAAGTTTTTCTAAGTTGAATTTAAAGCAATTCAAAGAAAGTAGGTTATTTGACTTGGATTGTTCAATTACATGGTCAACTGTTTTTGAACACCCCACTTCCTAGAAATGTGTTCTCATGAAGAAAAGACCTCCCAAGCCCCACCCACTCAAATGGACATCTAATTGAAAAAACTTTCCCACCAAAATTTTCCTGATATTTAATGTATTAATTTCTTCTCCTACCCCCACTTTTAATTTTTAAATTCAAAATTTATTTTGTTAAGCAGTGCCTTTATCCCATTGTTAAGCACATTTAAAAAGTTTCAAAAATCAAGATTGAGAGATTCGAATATCTGACCTCATAGTCAAGAGTATATGCCAATTACCGCTGAGCTAAGCTCGCTTTGGCAAATCAAAAGTAGTTTAAAATTTCTTTCTCTCAACATATATATTTTACACTCATGGTACTCTTGGAAGAAGCATTGAATTAGCTTTACACGAGTGCTTAAAATCGATGTTTGAATTAAAACTATCACAATTTTAAAAAAAAATCTAATCTTAACATTTTAAAAAAGCATGTCAAATACACGTTAATCTATACCTAAGAAATAAGAAATAAAAATTTACCCATAAACTTCAACCTGTTCATAACCAAAATTTAACTTGTCTATCAACAAAATCTATTTATTCTCGAGAACATAACTATGTATCAAAAATGGTAATAAAATAATTTTTCTTTTATACATTAATTTTTTTTTTGTCAACGATTTTTTATAGACTTTCTTTCAACCAAATGACAAAAACAACTGGTCTACATTAGACTTCATTCTATACTTTTTAAAAATATGTTTACATTGTTTCTTTTCTGGTATGAAAATTATTATTATTATTTAATCAATTTCGAAAAAAATTTTATCTTTAACTAATTCTAGTAACTAGTTTTAATATTTATTGAAAGTATAGAAACTAAATTTGAATTTTTGAAATACATTATAGTTTAAATGTTTTTTAAAAATGCATTTTCTTTTATACCATTTGTATATAAATTGTTTAGAATTTAAATATTCATATGTTTGGTTATATTTCTTCACAAGTGTTTTTATACACAAGTTACCATATACTTAAAAACACTTTTTTAAAAAATGGCTTTCAAGTGTTTTTCTCAAAATTGTTTATTTCTCAATCTAATTTTTTAGTAAGTCATTTTAAGTGGTTGCCAAATACTAGAACTTTTTTCAAAATGATTTTTTTTTCCAAATTAAACCGAACATACCTTAACATGAACAAAACTCAAAATAGAGAAACCAAATGATATTTTCACATATTTATTATTTTTCAAATGTTAATGATTATATATATTTTTTATTCAATCTAACAATATTTAAGAGTAAGATATTGTTCGCCTTCTTAGATTGATGATATATGTTTTAGTCGATGATACATGTCAATTACTAGTTAGTTAGGCTCGCTTTAACGAACATATGTGAACTCGTAAATTACTTTCATGGAGGAAAAGAAAACTTTATTAAAGAAGGGAAAGGGAAAACGTGATGGGAAAGAAAATATTAAATAAAATTCATTTTCAATCGCTGTCGTGTGGTATTGGAGTTGTTCTTGTTCATCTTGAGGAGGAAAAGAGAGAGAGAAATAAAGAGGGGTGTTTCGCTTCGAAGAGAGGCATCTATCTTTATTGTTTTCTTTTGTTTTTGCTTTCGTCTTTCTTAACCCTTTTTTTCTCCCGTCAACGCTTCTTCTTCCACAATTCTCTTCGTTCTTTGTCTCGATTGCGGTTTACGGCCATGGCCACCAGCGGAAACAAGAACATTAATGCCAAATTAGTAAGACTCTTCTCCCCTTTTTCGCTCTCGAAGTTTGATTTCTTTTTTCTGTCCAGATTTTGATGCGATTTCGCGATGTGGGTCTCTTTCATTTTCCTTTTACAGAATTGGGTTTTGATTATTGTAGTACCTTTCATCGCCAATTCGATTTGGTCTTGCTTGGCTTAATCGCCTTTAGGTTTAATCTATGTATGAATTCTGATCTGGGGTTTAGTTTTGTTCGCGTTGAACTGGGATTCTTTCTGGTTTGATCCTATCAAAATTCTGTTGCTAGCGAGGCCGTTTTACTCTCTGCAGTATGTCTTGTTGGTCGTATTTCTGAAATTCCTGTTTGCATTTCTATGTATCAGTATCTTCTGATGATTGTTGGGATTCTTGCTTTCCAATCTATAATTCGGTTGTGATCTCAGCTAATTATCTGTATTTTATATAGCAAAAGTTCAGTATTATCGTGACTGTAGTCCTTGGTTTCAGCAATCAATTTTGTTACACGATATCCCCTTTTGTTTTTCGAGGTTTTTCATTTTCTTCCCCTCTTTGTCCTATTTTGGGAATTGAATCGTAACATTTCTTCGAGTAGCTCTTTTAGGTGATTTATCTTATTCTGAAACTAGTCAGCCTTTGATAATGGTACCTTGATTATATTAGGAATCATGTATGGGTTTTATTGCTGTTACTGCATGTTTATAGTGTTATGGAGCCACTGTGATAACCGTCTTTTTTTTTTTTTTTGGAGCAACTTGATCGTAGTTTTTTTTCCCCATATTATTCTGCCATTATATTTATCATCCAATTGTTCTACTTCACTGGCAATCTTACTCGGGATTTGATTTGTTGAAAAAGGGAGTGGCTGATAGACTATGTTTAGCTGCAATGCAACTATTTCATGATAACCTATATTAAATCCAGTTGATTTTACTCTTTTTTGTGCTCAGGTGCTTCTTGGTGATGTTGGTGCTGGGAAGTCAAGTCTAGTGTTGCGTTTTGTTAAAGGGCAATTTGTGGAGTTTCAGGTTTGTATTACTAAATCATTTGGCTTTGGCTATTTTTCTTGAAATTGCTTTTCCACCTTGACCACATTTCTTCATTTTAATTGTTCAATTATATAGGAATCAACAATTGGTGCTGCCTTTTTCTCTCAAACGTTGGCTGTAAATGATGCCACTGTGAAATTTGAAATCTGGGATACAGCTGGGCAAGAGAGATACCACAGTTTGGCTCCAATGTATTACAGGGGTGCAGCTGCAGCTATTATTGTCTTTGATATTACCAATCAAGTAAGTGACATTTGAAAACTCTAGTTGTGGTACATTTAGTTTGGGAATGAAAAGTTTGCAAGTGCTTGGGCATTACGTCCTCCAAATTTATATGGCACAACACAACTCATCATCCATTTTCTTAAATATGTCTGGAATAAAAGTAGTATTTTTATATGTGGATGAATTAAGTACCAACCATTTTGTTTTTTAAAAGTAATTGCTATAAAAACTTAAATGTCACCTAGTTATTTGCCTTTAGCTAAGGAAACTGCAAGAGAATTGGTGGGGGATTTGTAAACTTATTAAGAGGTTTAGGGTTTAATGAATTGTCTCATAGTGGTGCTTGAGAAAGGAATCCCTGATGGGTTTGTATATGTTCTTAAATGGGATGCTATATACACCTGTATGTGTATGTATGTATGCATGTATGTGTGTGTGTGTGTGTGTGTGTGTGTGTATGGTGGCGAGGAGCTAGGAGTTAATGTCTTTTAAGAGTTCTTACCCATCTGAAAAATGGCATGCTTAAAACATATCAGGTTTCACCTGGGACGATTCATTTCTTATATATTACTGTAATGTAATTGAATGAGAACTTTGTTCATTTTCCTATTTAACTCTATTGGTTACTCTCTCTTTGATTGCAGGCTTCATTTGATCGGGCCAAAAAATGGGTTCAAGAACTTCAGGCACAAGGTAGTTTTCGTTCTTGTTACTGTTAGAAGGGATCTAGATTTAACATTCTTTTAACTTTTAATTGGTGAAATTATCGTGGCACTTGCCTATCTGAATTCTTTTTACCAATTGGGTCATGTTCCCTTGCATCAGGCAATCCAAATATGGTCATGGCTTTAGCTGGGAACAAATCAGATTTGTTGGATTCTAGGAAGGTTGCTGCAGAGGCAAGTATCCCAACCCTGCTTCTCTTTCTGGGTTGTTACTTCGTTGAACTGGGATGCATTTCATACGAACAAAAAGAATCTTTTTGTTTAGTGAAGATCATCCCTAGTTGGGACTTTGTGATTGTTGTTTGAAATGTCTATCATGTATTTCTTACGAAGGTTGCTACAATACAATCAGTTCAAGTGTTGCTCATGTAATTGTGCATTATACAGGACGCCCAAACATATGCGCAGGAGAATGGCCTTTTCTTCATGGAAACCTCTGCAAAAAGTGCTGCTAATGTCAATGATATCTTCTATGAAATAGGTAACTTTGACTTTTGAGTAAAAGTGAACCCCCCCCCCCCCCAAAAAAAAAAAAAAAAAAAGAAGAAGAAGAAGAAAGAGTTGAAACACGGTTTGTTTCAAAGCCAAACAGACTCCATAATCTGGTTGCTCTTAGGTGCTTAGGATATCATTGGATCCAATAGTCCAATTGAATTGGAGTCTATGGAGCTTGAGTTTTTGAAATTTGTATTTTGACGGTGCAAAAGAATGAGTCATAGACATCTTGGTTTTATGTCACATTTGTTTTGTCACTGAGATTTGATCTATAAATGCAATATAAGATGTGAGTTGGGTTTATTCCCTCCGCAATAGCAAACCCATAGTTTGGGACAAGTAATTTATATACCAAAAAGTAGATTTGACTTCTTAATTGGTTTTACAAAGTTATAGAAGTCCCCACCCCCACTCCCAACTACACACGAACACACCCAGAAAGCGAAAGGATGAGGAAAAACTAGTGTTGATTTTGATTCCTTGTTTTTGGATGCAGCAAAGAGATTACCCCGAGTGCAACCAGTACAGAATGCACCAGGGATGGTTCTGGACAGACCTGCCGAAAGGGTAGCAAGCACGTCGTGTTGCTCATAGATCTTCATCGTTGCTCCTATCGAAGCTGACAGCAGCATGTCCTTCTTCACTTGTATGCAGCATTCTAAAAGAAAGAAAATGAAAAAGAAGAAAAAAAAAAAGGAAGAAAGGTTGTCAATGTTGGATTTATTATGATGTGTAAATTGACGGTTGCTTTTTAGATGATATGCTTCTTTTGCAGCCACCAGAAAAGTGGCAGACTACTTTGTGTTTATATATGACCTTGGCCTTGCTTCACATGCACAGTTATGCATACTCAAAACACTCCCCCATGAGAAGAGAGGTTATGTGAATGTGAGTAGTAGTTTAATAACTCATTTTTCTTAATGCATTCCTACCAGCCTATTTTCTTACTCAAGTTTTCAATATTTGATGTGCCTATCATATCCTTCTCTTGATTTTTTTTTTGTCCCATGGTGGCTAAGGTTTTGACTGATAACATGTGTACGATAGTTGCTTCGGGTTCGGGGTAAACTTCGGAATTGGGGTAAAGGACTATGAGTTTATGACTTGTCTAAAGCGAGTTGATTTGATGATAATGAATTGTCCAAAGCGAGTTGATTTGCCTCATTATTGATGTTGAATTGGTTTGCTGGTCTAAAGTATGAAAACTGACTTTTCAAATTGAATTGTTTGTCTGGAAGGTTGAAGCAATGAATGAAGAGAAAACTGACCAAAATAGAATCAAACAGAACATTTACTTTCCAAGTTTAAATTATGTACAATCCATCAATCCATCGATAAGGAAAGATAAAAGGTTAAAATATCATTTCGGTTCTTGTATCATGAATTTTGTTCTATTTTAGTGTGTAATTTAAGATGTTCAATTTTAGTCTTGTCACTTTCAACAAGGCTTAAAATTAGTTGTTACAGTGAGTTTATTGTTATTTTTTTTTTAATAAAAATAGTCTCAACATATTCATATTACGTTTTTTTTCATGAAAATTATTATTATTATTTAATCAATTTTGATAAAATTAACTTTATGAGACCAAAATTTTAAGCGCTTGTGGAGAGTACAAGAATAAAATGGAACAAAATTCAAAGTACCATTTTAATCCTTATAAAAGAAGGAAACGGTTTTTCAAACATTGTTATATTAAATTGTTTTGAATTAATTTGCAATTTAATAAATCAAATGAAGTTTATGGAAATCTTTTCCTTTTCTTTTATATAAGTCTATTTTTTTTCCTATTAGTCGTTCAGCCTCTGCCGCTACTTCCCTATGCAACATAAGTAGTTTTGCTTTGCACAAAGGCCCTCCTAGAAAAGGTAATTCTACTTTATGTTAAATAAATTTGTCAATTTTGTAAAATATTAAAGATGTTCAAAGTTCAAACATATTATTAAACATTGTTGAAGAATTTTGTGTGGAGACAAAACTGAATCTCCACCGAATAAAAGACTTCAAATATGCATGGAAATGAGTCAAATAGGTGACCTACTAAGTATTGTTTGCCGCAATGATCTTTTTTAAGAGAATTGAATATATTTCCTGCCAGGTTTAGGGTGCTTTCTTTATTGTTTATTGTTTATCTCAATTTATAGAGTTATAATATTTGGAAGTCGATAGCTACCGTTGAAGGAGAATTTTTGACCAATCACAAATTGTCATGTCATTATGAAATTATAATTAATTAAATTTGGGACCAATTATAAATTGACATGTGTCCCAAATTTATTTTGGAGACAAAGTTGGCCAATTATAAATTTATAGAGCCAAATTTTTATTTAATAATTTAATTAAAATAAATTATTTTGATCAAATTAATTAATTTGACAAACTAATTAAAAAATAGTTATTTGGATTAAATTTGGGTCTTTTAAATATTTGGGTCTTTTAAATATTTGGGTCATAAGATTTTGGGTCAAATATGAACCAAACCCAAAACTGAATAAGTTGAGTCCAAGACCACTAAAGTCCAAGCCCAAGTTGCTGGCCCAAAAGTCACCAGAGCCCATCCAGCGAGAACTCTATAAATAGAGGGGTTCTCCTCCATTTGAGGGGGGAGGCAAAAAGAAAGGAAGAAGAGAAAGCTCTCAGAAGAAACCGAAGATTGAAGCTCCTACTGCAAAATCGAAGATCGAAGCTCAGATCCTCTTCAAATCCCGCTACCGAATCGAAGATCGAAGCTCAGATCCTCGTCAAATTCAGCATTCACCTGCAGAACTGAAGAACAAGGCTCGAATCCTCTTCAAATCCTACTACAAAACCAAAGATCAAAGCTCAGATCCTCTTCAAATCTCACGGCATAACTGAAGATCGAAGTTCAGATCATCCAAATCCTCCAAAACCAAAGACTGAAGCTCAGAATCTGCTACGAACCTGAAGAATGAAGCTTACCTCAATCCATCCAAAAGAACTCAAATCCGTCTGAAGAACAAACCTTCAAGACTTTGAAGACTAAAGCTTCTTGAAGACTTCTAGAAGATCAACAAACTCCTTGAAGCTCGCAAAGCCCTTGATACAACTTCAATCTCAAGAACAAGCTGCAAAGCCCTTGAGACAACTTCAATCTCAAGAACAAGCTGCAAAGCCCTTGAGACGACTTCAAATTCGAGAACAAGCGCTCCAGCCCTCGAGTGAAACACATTCACACACAAGAGAGAGAATCAGAGGATTATGTATTATAGATTGTACACTCACACGCATACAACATAAATACAAATACATTGTTTATTTCACGTGTCTCCATCTCCGAAGTTACGTGTGAACAACTACTATTGAACAATTGAGGGTAGTTCTGTAATTTGTATTATGAGAGAGATTTTGTAATCTTCCAATTCTAGTAAAACCGGTTGTTGCATAAGATTTGACATAATTTCGAGCTTGGGGTGAATTAATATAGCTTTTAGTATTGTTCTTTCTACCTTCTTTATTGTTTGGGAAAAAAAAATCAATTTGACCCATGAACTTAGCATATTGTATCAATTTTAACTCTAAACTTTCAATTTCATCAAATTGAACCCTAAACTTAACAAACTGTATCAATTTGAACCTCAAACTTGCATTAATGTTGCAATGTAGACATTTGGTCAACTTTTAATTTGAATTGTTATTAAAACATGTAATTGACAATTTTTTTTTTTTTTTTTAATTCACATTGCACATGAGTTAGTGTTTTGAAAGAAACTTGTTGGAAAAATCAAAAGAAATCAAAATATCTCAAACTATTATTCAATTACAAAAAAATTATTGGCAACAAGAAAAATCCAACAAATATGAGAAATAAAAAACTCGAAATTTCTTTATTTTTCGTTTCCTACATGTGTACATTCTTCTAATTAACAAGAAAAAAAACAATAAAAAAAGAAAAAAAAAATCCCACAAAATTCTTAGCAACAAGAAAAAACCAGCAAATATTTGGAGATAAAAAACCTCCAAAGTTTTGTTGCTTTCGTAATCATAAATATTAGCCGCGAAAAAACTCTCACAATTAAAGTTCTCAACAACAAGAAAAAATGATTTAAAATAAAATTTCTCCAATATTTTATTTATAATAAATCAATTCAGGTGCAATGTGAATTAAGAAAAAAAAAGAAGAAATAAACACTTACGTATGGTGATTTAACTAAAGGTATACATTGTAAGACTAATCCTCTAAAACTTGTTTGTAAATCATACCTTTTTTTTTTTTTACAACATGTATGGGTAGAAGATTGAACCTCTGACCTCTTAGTCAAAATACAAGTTTGAGTTATGCTCTTTTTAGCTTTGGCAAATCATACTTTTAAACTAGCGGTTTTATTTATTTATCTTATTATTATTATGACTTAGTTAAACTATAATGGATTATTTTTAACCAAAATATTAAAAAGTATAAGTAATATTTATATCAACTTTTCAAAAAAAAAAAAAAAAAAGTAATATTTATATCATAATGCATAAATGTTTAGATCGAAATATTTATTAAAAAATTATGAAATTTAGTAAAACACCTTTATTTGACTATTTTTAATCATTACGTACAACATCAAATATTAATAATAAGTTGCAAAATTTAATTACATATGAGACATCTGTGTATTACAAAATAATTATGAAAATTTGAGAGTAACATAAAGAACTTGAAATTTGAAATGGAAATTGAAGTGAGAAAAAAAATGGACATTTTTTCTACAAGTGGTAAAAAGATAAAATAAAAAATTTCTATATAAGAATATTTGAAAAATTATGTAATTTGATATGAAATGAAAAATTAAAGTGTATATATCCTTCTCTCTTGGTTAATATCTTTCTTTCACTTTGTTAATATATTTCTTTATTTTGAGTATATTTATTTATTTTATTAAAATTAATAATTTAATTTGTTAATCAATCAAATTATATAAAAAACATTTTATAATAATTTATTTTAACCTAATTAATTATTCAACTGTAATAAATTAATAATAACTAATAGATTGATAATATATATATATATATATATATATATATATATATATATATATATATATATATATATATGTAATGAATTTTGATTTATAAAATGAAAAAAAATCAATTTCTACTCTCCCAAGACCTGTCAAGTTGTATCAATTTTCTACTCCATAAATTTTTAATTTCATCAATAATTATACCAAAACTTAGATAAGTGTTGCAATCTTAACCTTAACTTCAAAAAGTGTAGCAATTTAAACGTAAAACTTGAGCAAGTGAGAGACTAAAGAGGTATAGTATATCTTCGTAGAGAGAGCATAACGACATATTATCTATATAAATTAAAATATATATATATATATATATATAACTTTTCAACCTAACTTTTTAAATTTTATTTGGCATTGGAATGGTAAAAGGAAGGTAAAAACAAAAGTGGGCAGTATAGAAGTTTTCTATCGTATCAATGACTATCATTGTTAAATATAAAATTAGGAGCAAGAAAAACGAAAATGTAAAAAATCAAAGTAGTTAGCGATTCGAATGAATATATATTAATGTTATATTATAAATTACATTTAAAAGGAATTAATTAATTTAATATAGGGATTCCTTGAGTTCAATAAACTATAGCATTAGAAATCCATTTTCCTTTTGCAAGTGGATGCCCACATTGAAACCTCATTTGCTTTTCTTAATTTTATAACTGCAAGCTTCAGATTCTATAGAGAAAAAACAATCCAACCAAACCACACTTTTTCTCAACACAAACAAGAAGAAGAAGCACTTAAATTTATATTAAACCTGATTATTAACTGACTTCAAAAGACAAAAAGTGAAAGAAAAAAAAAAAAAAAAAAGAAAGAAAAACATCAAAATATAATTGAAACCAAAATGGATTTGACCTTGATATGACAACATAGAAATAAAAACTTCTCAAAATTCAGCTCTCATGCATTATTCCTTCTAAAATTCTTTTGTAGTCCTTGAGAGGCAGCAGCAGAAGCACAGTCCATTGGTTGAAACCCTAATCTCTCCTTCTCCAAGTCATACACAACCTCCAAATTTTGCTGTTGAAAGCTTCCGAAAATGCCTGCCGGCCCGTCTCCGCCATCGTCGTAGTCGCTATCGCCACCGCCGCCGTCCATGCTTTGAAACAACAAGCATTTCACCACAGTGAAGTTACTTGGAGCAGCCATGGCATAGAAGTTGTTTCCTTGGGGCAAAACAACACTAACATTATTCAAGAAATGGAAAGTTATAGAAGGGAGCTGAGAGTCATCAGCAAAAGAAGTGGTGTTGTTTTTACAAGGAACTTTGTAACAAAGATCAAACCCAGTATTCATCTCAACTTGTTTGGCTCTTGGATAGCTTATCACTGACTCAAGATTGGAAATAAGCTGTGAATACAATGGTTCAGGTAAATGAGTATAAGTAGTACCAGAATCAATCAACATTCCACCATTTCCCTTTGTATCAATCTCTCTCAATTTGAAAGAAACCCCAAATCTAGAGTTGTTATTACCATTCCCAATGGTGATTGACTCAAGCCCAATATAGTAATAGTTGGGGTAAATGGGACTTTTCAACAAAGGGGTGAATTGCAAATGCTCTTTTGAAGAAATGGCAAGGTTCCCAAGAATCAAAGGGCTTGAGAAATTAGGGTTATTTGAGAATTTAAAGGGCAAGAAGCAATGGGAGAAGCCCTTATGGGAAAACCCTAATTGGGAAGGGAGAGAAAGCAAGCCTCTCCCAAAGCCAGCAATGCCAATTGGCTCTCTATAAGTGGCACCAACACATCCAAAACAAAACCTAGGGATTTGCTTAGTGGAAGAAGAAGAAGAAGAAGAATTTGAGGAATTTCCATGCATAGAAATGGAATCTCTTGTTAGGGTTCCTGTGACAACCCCACTTGCCCCATAAGTGTAAGCAAAGGAAGGGCAAGGTCTAGGGCAGGTGCCCTTCACAAGGGTAGCAAGGGAACAGCCTGCAATTGTGCAAGGGTCAAAAGGGTTATCAGAGCTATGGATATCCAAGCAAAAGGAGCTGCCACAAGTGTCTCTAATGGAAGTAGAAGAATGGGTTGGCAAAAAAGCTGCCAACTTTGGACCCGAAACATTGTTTTGATACTCTTCACAATCTTGGCAATCAAAGGAGAGGTTCCCACAAGGAACCCATGTAAGGTCACTTCCAGTGTCCATATACACTTGAACAATTTGTGGGGGTGTCCCTAATTTAAGGGACATCAAATAACCATCCCTAATCTCTCTCAATGGCTCTATCACATCATCATCTCCTCCCATTTCCATTGGCTTGATTCTCTTCCTTGAAATGGAATTGTAGTAGCCTCTTTTGGGAGTGAGGAGGGAAGTTCTTGAGTGAACAAGACCAAGAACTAGAGAAGAATCTGTGGGGAAATTGCTTTTAGGGTTTATGGCTGAGACATACACAAGAAGAAGGAAAAAGCTCAAGACTTTGGCTGCAATGGAGGTTGCTGTTGAAGGCATTTTTAATTTGTAGCTGTTTGTGAAGTAGGGGCAATGAGATAAGTTCATTTGGAAGTGGGGAAGCTTATTATATATATATATGCATAATCTATAGAAGGAATGGGAAGGAGATGTTGGTTTTTGTTTAAGAGAAAATTATTTTAAAAAGGTTGAGGGATGTGGCCAACGGTTTTACACTGTATCAGAGCAATTATTTTAAAATTGTATCAATTAGTCATCAAGGAACATATAGAATTTGAACCGAGGTCCAAATAACTGGAAGCAGCTATATTGTGGCGACCGCTGGATTTAAGAGAGAAAAATTCAAACAAAAAGTGAGAAGAGAGATGGAAAAAACGAGATTATTATTCGACTTATGTTATGTTCAACTTTGGTTGTTTTTGGCTGTTTTTGTTGGGATTTTACTTAACTTGTCAGTTAATTGTAGATAGTTTTGTATATTGTATGTATTAATGAGAGATAATAATTTACATTCTCATCAATATAATACATCAGAGCAATCTTCTTGGTGGAATATTGATGCATCAAACTAATATTATTATATAATTTATCAATTATATATTTTAGTACTTTTGGATCCTTGAGATTTGGGTTATGTTTCATTTTGGGCTCTGAGTTTTCAAACTCATTTGCATTTCGTTTTACTATTGGTCCCTCCATCTAAATTTTCGTTAAATACTAACAGATTGATATATAATACGATAAAAATTGCTTAAGATTAGAAACTTGGTTGAAAATTAGCTTATGATATAGTCTATAATAGTTTGGTAGTTTTGTTTAAAACAACCCAAATAAATTAAAGAGAATGTTTTAGTGAAGGTGTATCTTTGTTAAATATCATTGTTTGAATGTAATCTCTTATATATCTTGATCGTCACATAAGTAATAATGATCAAGTGATATTTGTCCAAGTATACAATAAATGTCTACTTCATATATAGTCACACGTTGAGCTATATTGAACATTTCTTTTTTACAAAAGGTTCTGAGATGGAAGATTTAGATTCATGATCGATACTTCAAACTAATTAATATAAGTTTGATTTAAACTATGACTACGAGACAATAACCGAACAAATTGATGAGCTCATACATCTACAAGTATCCAATTCCAAAATCCAATGAAAACAACAAATAGGGTTGGTAAAAAGAAATTCCCATTTACAAAATGAGTAGATCATATGAATCCTTTTAGGCTTTGGAAACGCCAATGAAAAAGAAATTAAAATGTAATAGAAAAAAAAAACCCTAGAATAGAACAAAGGGAACATTATTATTATATACATTGCATGCGCATGCTTTCACATTTGATTCACATCTGATATCACTATATATATATATATATATACTTTCTTTCTATTTCAAAGGGAATAATAATATTTACAAAAAATGACAAAAAGAAAAGGGCAAAATGGCAGCTACTCAAACTCAGAAGAAGCTGAATTTTATAAATTGGGATTCCATATTTGATTAACCACTAAAACCCAATGGGAATATTGTTATTATTATTATTATTATTATTGAGAAAGAATGTGAGAATATTATTATGTGCATGCATTTAATTCATATATTAATTAATCTTCATAAAGTGTAAAACTATGGATTATTATGATGTTGATATATCTGGAAACCCTTTGATTTCCACTCAATGGATTTCCCCATTGGGATATATTATTTTTGCTTTTAGGGTTTTGTTCTCGTAGTTTTAAGTTTTAATATATTTGTTCATTTGGGTCTATATTCTCCCATATGTCTATTTTGGTTCAGGTAATTTTTAACTTTGTTTATTTTAGTCCTTGTACTTTTGAGATGTCTATTTAGATTTCTATATTTTTAAAAAAAGGATCATAATTATTTGTGGTCTTGTTATAGTCCAAATTATATACGTACCCAACGAAAATTCTTTAATACAAAACTATATGTTGGCTCCCAAGTAATGAGATTGCATCCTAATTTGGTGGTTTAGCCTTTTTAAGCGTGACTTTTAGTGCTAGTGTAGGGGGAAGATCGGTGGAGGACCTTATAAATCTTTCTCGGGCTGTTAAGGGCTGCTATAGGTGAGGCTAAACACACACGCGAGAAGATTCTTGGAAGCCTTGATATGTCTCTTATTTGTTAGCTTGCAGTAGCTTCTCTTAGGCAAAAGATTCAGTATATGTAGCACAAAGATTTGTGCATGATAAATTTTAACTTTTGAATCTCTGTCATTCATATTATGTAGGTGTGGTAGGCCTGTTTGAGGATGAACAAGAGTGAGGTTGGGGAGGGGGAGGGGGAGGGGGGAGGGGGGCTTGGGTAAAGCGTATCTGTTTTATGCTTGTTTCTCCTAAAGTGCTTATCTTTGTTGAGTTTTAATGTGCATAAAGCTTTATTTGACGATAGTACTGGTGTAGGCCTAAACTATGAGCTCGAGGGTCGAGTAGAGTTGAAGACGGGCTAGTCCAGACTAAACTAGCAGCTAGCTTGGAGTTAAGATGATCAAGAGATTGAAAACATTCTTGAATGACAGATAAATCAATTGGTTGTTTTTGCACGTTGGCTGGTGAGGTTGGCTTTGAGTGAGGATGTATCAAGGGTTTGGATCGTGACGATCCTTTAGGGTGGGGAGGACTTGGTTTTTTCTGACTTTATCATTATGTAATGTTGCTCTTTGTGTGTTTCTTGGTAATGAATGAAAGGTTAAGATATTGGTGATAAAAAAAATACAAAACTATATGTTAGTATTCAAGAAATTTATTGTGTAGTATTGTTTTGAAATTATCATTGAAAAGATTAGACAAAAATAAAAGTTAAAATCAATCATTTAAAGTTAATTTTTATAAAAAATATGGTTAAATAATAATAATAATTTTCATACAAGAAAAAAAAACGTAACAATGTGTATGCTTCCAAACTTTATAGGGAGAATATATTGTTTTCGAAAAAGTTAACAATAAACTAACAATAAGGATTATTTTCAAGATTTATTGAAAGTATAGAGACTAAAATAGAACAAGTCCTAAAGTATAAGTATCAAAATGATATTTTAACCAAAAAGAAAATATAAAAGAGACAAAATTTGGTCACTTTCTAAAAGTACACAAACCAAATTGGATGTTTTTAAAGTAAATAAAATTCGGATCCCCTTTCTCATTAGATATATATTATTCTCACAAAGTATATATATATTTTGTTAATATGAACATAACTTAACTGACATAAAACTTGTAACTTCAATCAAGAGGTTAGAGATTTAAATCATCCTCATCCACTTTTTACAAATCATAAAAATTATTTTTGAATGTTCTATATTTTACATTTTGAGCCTAAATAGACAGGACCTAGGTACACAAGACTTTTTCATTCTTATCTAGTTGTCACTATACTTTTTCCTCAATTTATTAATATAACAATCAGAGAGGGTTAAAGAGTAATGTTATATGGTGAGACAAAAAAAAATATATATATATTCTCGATCCTTTACCCTTTTAACGTGTTGGAAGGAGAACTCTAAAAAAAAAAAAGTTGGAAGGATATGCTAATTATATGTGTTTGTATGTGTATTGCATCATGACCGTTTAAGAGTTTAAATAGAGGAGTTTGATCAGCAAGAGCATAACTCAACTGACATAAAGTTGTACTAATGACAAAAAAATATGTGGTTCGGGTCCTTCCATTCCACGTATCGAAAATATGTATATTAACCATTGAATTATACTCGGGTATAGATGTGAACATAATGATAAAAGGTTAGTTTTTAACTCAAATTTGTCAAATGTCACCTCTCGTGAGACCAAAGTAGAATGTTTGGAATAGCTTTAAAACTTCATTATAAATAGTACCCAAAAAATATTCTCAAACATATAAATTGTTTTTATTTATTTATTTATTTATTGACAACAGGTAAGAATGGAGGATTGAATCTCTGACCTCTCAGTCGAGTTACAAGCTTTTTTTTTTTTGAATCATCGAGTTACAAGCTTTATGCTAGTTGAGTCATGCTCTTGTTGGCATATATATGATTTTATTACGTTTAATTCCTTAATTTTCAAGATTGTATCAATTAGGTCCTTGAACTTTCAAAAGTTTTAATAAGTCTTTAAACTTTTCATTTTGTGTCTAATAGGTCCTTGAACTTTTAATTTTGTGTCTAATAGGTCTATGACACATTCGAGATTTTTAAAAATTAACCATTCTATTTGATATAAAATTGAATTCTATGCCTATTGGGACCTTAAACTTCCAATTTTGTATTTAATAGGTCTGAGAATTTTAAAAAACGTCAAATACGGTCAATGACTTATTAAACACAAAATTGAAAGTTAGAGGACCCAGACACAAAAGTGAAAGTTTAAGGATTTATTGGATGTTTTTTAAAGTTCAGAAACCTATTGGAAACAAAATTGAAAGTTCAAGGACTTATTTGACACTAAGTTTAGAGACCAAATTAATACAATCCTAAAAATTCAGGTACTAAACTTGTAATATGACATACATGTAATACAAATATATGTAATCTTAAAGATGTGTTGATGCCAAAATTCGGACAGGGAGAACTCACCTGACCCTCATGTGCCTCCAACAGTGAATTTATTTGAAGGGGAACACGTGGCCTGCAAAACAAGGAAAACATGCACACCGGTGTGGTGCTTGCCACACCGCCTTCGATGCTTAAGTCAGTAATCGGAGGGAATATGAGCAAAACCAGAGAGCTAGAGGAAGAGAAGAGAGAGTTTTCGGATCCCCTTTCCAAGGTTGAAGAAGGGTTTATATACCTTTGCCCTTTTTAGGGTTTTTAGGTGTTGGTAGATGATTCGGGTTGAACCAGGTTGAACCGGGGAAGCCAAAAGACTCCAAGGATCGAGCGAAAGGGAGGAAACTCGGCCCGCACAAGCAGGCCGACCACAGGCCTCGACCTCGGCCTTGGCCCAACCCTATGGCCCATTTCCCCTTTGGGGTTCGTTTTCGGGTTGTGTCTTCGATCTCAGGTCGCGTTATCCTCGACTGCTCCTTGAATTTCGGGATGATCCAGAATTACCTATAACAAGATGTATAAATTCGAGATCATAGCTTAATATCAAAACCATATATCATGTATGGCTTTTTTTTTTTTTTTTTTTAAGCCTTCTAGAAATTAGAAAAGTGGGTATTAATAATCACCTTTTTGCCCAACCATTTTCCCAAAAAATTCTTACCAAATTGAAATTTTTAATCAGTTTCTACTTTGAAACATGTAAAACAATTAAATATACATATAAACCATCTTTCTCTCTCTAAATGATATAATAGAGTGGGATAAGCACTAGTACTTGTAACATAATTTAATACAAGTACTAATTTGATGATTTTAAGGAAGATTCCCATGTGAGAAGCTATGATTAGTGAAAAAGTAACCCATAAAAAAATGAAGATAATTTCATGGCCACCATTTACTCCTTTTAATTAAAAGAAAAAAAATCCATGTTTTCTTTTCTTGTTGTACTTTTGTCTCATTTTCAATTCAAACTCCATTATTATCTTAAAATTCTTTTTGAAAACACTTCAAACACTTTTTTTTTTTTTCTTGTAATGGGATAAATATATTAGCATAAAGTACAATAATTTCTGTGGCTACTTTCATATACTTTCATTCAATAAAAAGAAATAGAAACAGAATCAACACATGGTTTAAATTAATTTATTAGTTTGATTTCATAAAATTCTACAACATTCTTATGGGTGATATACACAAATAATTTTATCTACCTAAATAAACCAATAAATTTTATACAATCAAATACTAATAAAGCTTGAACCTATGCATTATCGATATCATCCATTACCTCTACATATTAAAAATTTTACACTTTAATTTATCTGCAATTTGTCCCCTTCGATAACTATTTGGTTTTTTGTTTTTGAATTGTTAATTTATGCTTGTTTTCTTTCAAATTTCTTACGATGATTTTCATCTTTGTTAATGACACATTTGAATTCTTAAACCAATTTCAAAAAACAAAAACAAGTTTTTGAAAACTATACTTCTTTTAGTTTCCAAAATTCGACTTGGTTTATAGGTGAAAGTAGAGATAACAAAATAAAGAAATTTATAGGTGAAAGTAGTGTTTGTTTATTAAGCTTAATTTTAAAAAACGACAAAAAAAAAAAAAAAAATCAAATGATTGTCAAATGAGACCTACATTTTTTAGTTTTCATTTTCAAAACTTCACTTGGTTTTTGAAAACATTGGGAAGAAAGGTAGATAACAAAACAAATAAATTCATAGGTGAAGTAGTGTTTGTAAGGTTAATTTTCAAAATCCAAATACCAAAAAGAAAATGTTTATCAAATGAGACCCAAATAGTTATCAAACAGAGTCTTAGGTCATATTTGATAACCATTTGGTTTTTTAAAATTAATAAACTTATAAATATTAATTCCACTTATAAGTTTCTTTGTTCTTCATCTACTTTCTTATTCACTTGTTTTTAAAAACTAAATCAAGTTTTAAAAACTAACTTAAAAAGTAATATAATATTCTCGAGAAACTTGTTTTTACTTTTGAAATTTGGTTAAGAAATCTAATGTTTCATTAAACAAAGATGAAAGCCAAAGAAATTTGAAGAAAATTTTCAAAAATCAAAAACCAAAAACCAAATGGTTATCAACCGAGATCTTACTAATAATTAGATTCTCGATATTTTTATACTCCTCCAAACTATGGTGGTAGGAAGCTAAGAGCTTTTGTAATCAAGTGAAAGATATTGATTCTTTTGTCTTCATCTTTCTAATACTTTTTTTTTTTTTTTAATGTTCTTTCACCACTAGTTTATAATAATTTTAATATATTTTTTTGAGTTCAATAATTTTAATAATTTATAGTACTAAAGAATATTGTTTATACAACTCCATATTACAAAGCCCATTACTAAACAAGTTTAAGTGATTAATGTTGGATCCTATTTTAGGCATGTTGTGTCATGTCCACGTAATTGAATATGCAAATCTGACTGCTTCCAAATGGAAGCCACTAATCCCAATTAGTAATCTTAATTATATTAATTGCATTTCATAATTAAAGAGATAACAACATAAGCTATAATAATAATGGGACAATGGCTACCAAGAATGAAAGCTTTAAGTATGTTGTGTGTACTTTTATCCATTTTTTTTATCACATGACAAACCCTTTTTCTTTTTAGTTTGATTAATATCATATTAGATTAAATTAGAGTTTTTTATTTACTTAACTTCAGTTGCTAGCTTTCTTTCATTATATAATTAGGGTTTAAATCCTATTTTGATCCCTAAACTAACTTTTAGGATTTTTCTATTTTGGTCTTTGAACTTTCAAAATGTTCGTTTTAGTCCCTAAACTTTTAAGTTTATTTCATTTTGGTCCCTAAACTTTTAAAATGTTTGTTTTAGTCTCTAAACTTTCAAAACATGACTATTTTAATTTGGTTCTTTGCTTTTATTTCAATTTCAACAAATTAATGACATAGCTTTGAGTATGTGTATTAGATTGTTAATACGAGCATTATTTCAAGTCAAATAAGATAGAGAGACGATCATTCGGCAAAGCGGAATTTGAAGTATAAAAGTAACGTAACAAGGACAAAAATGATTATTTTTAAAAAAAATTAGGGACTAAAATAGACATTTTGAAAGTTCAGGGACTGGAACAAAACAAATTTAAAAGGTTAAAGACCAAAATAAATGTTTTTGAAAGTTCAAAAACTAAAATAGAACAAACTTAAATATATCAATATACGATATATATGATGGTGTTTATGTTTAAGCCCACAGAATTAGCTTCTTTAACACTAAGTAATAGGTATGATTCTAGTAGAGAGATTCTTCTTATATATTCATGGTTTTTTTTTTTGGAGTGTGTTTCCAACTATATTGACATTGGACTTTTGTTGAAATTTTAACAATTATTTCAAGTGGTGTTTTGAATAGTCTTAAAAAAAAAAAAAAAAAAAAAAAGGTTGAGTTGATTGCACAACAATATGAAGGGATTCAACCAAAAATGGTGGATACAAGATTGAGGGGATAGCCATTAACTATTTCTCTTAGTTGTTTTTCTTCTTTATAAATTCATGGAGATGTCTAGGTTATAGTAGTAGAAGCTTTCATTTCACTCTAAAGCTCTCCATGTAAACATGGTTCACCTTGCCTTATTCCTTTTTCTTTTTCAGATGAATGATTTATAGATTATTAATTGTTGTTTTGACACCTTGAACAACAAAAAAATCTTTAAAAACTAAAATAAAGTTTGTTTTAATCTTATAATTAAAAGCTTAAAGTACAGTAGTGAGGTAGGTTGAGGATCCCACGTAGAAAAAATAAGTAGATAAGTCATAATTTATCAGATACGCGGTGTTGCTCCACTTATTGTCAATTGGTTTTGAGATGGAACCCTAAGTTTATCTAATATGGTATCAGAGTTCATAAAACTCAAACGGGTTGAGGATCCCACATTGAAAAGATAAGTGGAGATATCACAATTTTTAAAAAGATACATGAGTTACTCTACTCATTGTCAATTGGTTTTGAGATGAAACTCTATTTTTATCTAATAAAGTATAGATCAATTTGGCTGAATATTTGTAGAAGCGCTATTGTAACTTGTAAAACTAAAATGTACTTTTTTCCAAATATAAATATAATCGAGATGGTGCTGAAAGTAGTCACATTAGAGATCAATATGCTCATATGCCAAGGTTTAGTGAAGATTTATACAGAAGATGATATATGTGTCTGAATTTCATCAAGATTGGTTCAAGTTGAAGATGAGATGTGTTAACTTTTATCTCTTACATGGGGATTCATGGTCTCTTTGCCTATTTTTCATTTGGAAGGGCCTTTATAGTCCTAAGAGTATCGAGCTATAAGATGTCTAACATCACAAAAGCTGATGAGTTGGAAATGGTACTAATTTAAGAAACGCCCCATCAAAATATTTTCTATAACATATCTGTCAAAACTAGAGATCGCTCAAGTGTCTTTTTCTTTTTTTAAGAAATCGAGCTTTCATTGAGACAAATAAAAGAATATACTAGAACATGCAAAAAAAAACAAGTCCACAAAAAGATTTACCAATTGCTGGAAGAAACTGCAATCCAAAAGAATAATATCAAGCTGAACTACAAAAAAAGTCAATTAACAGACGGCCATAAAAGAAATTAAATCTCACAACCTCGCAAACCTCTCATACCTCTTCCAACTAGAGACTGCTCACGTGTTCAAGGTGCCATTGGTTAACCATTATGAAAAAATAATTAGGATTTAATTTCATTATTTCTAGAAATTAAAAAAAAAAAAAGAAAAATACACTTTTGGTCTCTGAGGTTTGGGTTAAGTGACACTTTAGTCCCTAAGTTTTCAAACTCAACAAAAATACTCCTGAGGTTTGAGATAAGTAGCAATTTAGTCACTACCGTCCAATTTTCCGTTAAACCCTAACATTCTGCTGACGTGACACCATTATTTTAATAAAAAATATATTTTTTTTAATTTTCTAAATAAAAATATATTAAAATATAATAAATATTATTATTTTATTCTTTTTTTATAATTATTTCTCCTTCTCTCTTACTCTTCCTCTTCTTCTCCACTCCATTCTCTTCCCTCTTCTTCTTCTTCATAGCTCCGGTGGCCGGCGGTCGGCGGCCACCGCTCGCCGCCACCAGCCGCCGGCGACTTCTTTTTTTTTTTTTTTTTTTTTTTTTTTTTTTTTTTTTTTCCGCTTAATCTCTCTCTCCTTCTTCTTATTCTTCTTCTCATTTTCTCCTTTTTCTCCTTCATTCTTTCTTCACTTCTCATTTATGTTTTCTTTTTCTAGCTAAACCGTCTCCCTCTCGGTTAACGTAACCCATCTTCCACTCGTTGTTGCTGGATCGAGACCCAATCTTCGCCTCCCATCTTTCAGACCCGTCGCTCGTTGCCGCTGGATCGAGACCCAAGCCCTGTGCAGCCTCCAATCTTTCTCCCTTGTTCGTCCCTCCTTCATCTTCTCCTTCGCGTTGTCGTCCTTCACCTCCGATCGACGAATCGAGACGAGTTTTCGAGATGGGAGATGGGTTTCGAGACAGGCTCCGAGATCGGAGATGGGTTTCAAGAATCAAAACGGTGGCGATCAGAGATGTGTTTCGGGTGGTGGAGATGGGTTTCAAGACGACGACGATCGGCGATTGGAGGTATTTTTCCCAAACAAAAAAACGAATGGGAAGGGAAAGGGCTCGTTCATTTTCCGATCTATCGTGTTCTAGATCTGCGCTCGTTCATTTTCCGATCTGGGTTCGTTTCTTTTTTTTTTGTTTAAACAGTGAAAGAATAGGAAAGGGAAAAAGAGGGAAGGAAGAAAAGAAGAAAAAGGGAGGAGAAGAAAGAAGAAGAAAATAGGAGAAAAAAGAGGGAAAAAACGAGTTAACCGTCGGCGGTGGTCGGTGACGGTGGTTGTGGTCGGCGACGGCGGCGGCGATCAGCTTCGGCGAGGTGTGGTGGTTTGAAGAAGAAAAGGTTAGGGAAGAAGAAGATTGAAGAAGAAGGAAGAAGAAAAAGGAGAAAAAAAAAGAAAAAGAAAAAGAAAAATTGAAAAAATATTTAATATATCATTTTATTTTAAGAAATTAATAAAAATATATTTTTTTTATTAAAAACTAATGCCACATCAGCATTCCGTTAGTATTTAACGGCAAATTGGATGGTAGAGACCAAAGTGCTCCTTATCTCAAACCTCAGGGGTATTTTTGTTGAGTTTGAAAACTCAGGGACCAAAGTGTCACTTAACTCAAACCTCAGGGACCAAAAGTGTATTTTTTCCAAAAAAAAAAAAAAAAAAAAAAAAAAAAAAAACCTAACTTTTGTTATTAGCAAGGTAGAAGAGCATTTAGGATTGGAAGGAAAATTTATTTTCATATGGGGCAAAAGGAATATTTTTAAGGTTGTCATCCATGTAAATCCTAATTACACAACCCTAAGTTTAAGGTCAGGTATTTTGAAGTTTTGGTGAAGTGGAGTAGGGAAAAAGTGAGAGCTTCCTTGGCTAAGTTGGGAGAAGCTAGGTAAACCAAAAGTTTGGCAAAGAAGTGCTTTAAAGATGTTAAAAAATCTTCAACCAAAACTTAACTTTTGGCCTAAGGGTATAAAAGCAGAAAGTGAGGTTATGTAAGCAAAAAATGGGTCATGGGAATAGCACAATTCTCTAATCTTTTTGTATGGTTTTAAGCATAATATTTAAACAGAGATGCCATAGCATCAAAAGAGAGAAGACTGAACAGCCATAGAGATTTGGGTGTTGGCCCTTTGATTGTTGTTGAAGTAGACTCTCCATGAGAGCCTTTAACCAAAGTCCAGAGCAAAACAGAACACATCTCAACAGTGGGTATGATTATTGAAGATCTCAAACAAAGTGTCGCAACGTCATCGCGACGCGGAGCGGCCGACGTCCTTCCCTAAGGGTCTCTTTCGAGGTGAGAGGTTTGGAGTCGCCACCAATCATCTTGGGGTGTGATTGGTCACCCATTTTAAAAAAAGTGGTCTTTGAAAACCAAAAATTAGGTTCGGGGATCAGTTGTGTGTAGGGAAGGTGTTAGCACCCTACAACACCCGTTTGAAAACATTTTATTTTATTACTCAAATTCATTAAACAAAAGGTCCGTGTCGAAAATAAACAAAAAAAAAATGAAAATTGAAAATTAATTGTCTCACTAATTTCACCTTATCTTTAAATAAAGTAAGGATTTAATTTTGTGAGTGGGGTTAACCCATGACTTTATTATCATGTAAAAATTTCCTAATTAAAGAAAATCTTTCACCTCAAGAATTTGAAAATTATTTCAACTCCGTCATAGGCTATACATGAGTTAATTTGTCTCTCAACTATTACCTCACATTTCAAAAATAAAACATGAAGTAATAATCATGAGTGGTATGACACCATTCAATGGAAAAATATTTTTTCATTTTTAAATCAAATTCAATTAGAAATTCATTTGGAATTACCAAAGTAAAACTATTTTGAAGTTCATTTGGAAAATCCAATTTAGAATCAAATCGAAGTTGATTTGAAAATTTTCTAATTTAAGATCCAATTGAAATTTTGATTGCCAAAATAATTGACTAGTTAAACTTTAGGCTAATTTCCAGGCAGGGTGTTCCCTTTCGGTCAGCTTAAATACCCGTTCTTAGACAAAATTAGCATTAAAGTTTTCATAATCAATCTATTTTAACCATTCAAAATATTAAATAATGTTTTTGAAATTTGATTTAACCTTTCCAAAATCGAAATTGATTTCCAATTTAGTTTAAAATTGAAATTGATTTTCAATCTAAGACCAAAAGACATTGACTGGAAACTTTAATTTAGAACCAAATTGACATTTACTGAAAAATTCCAAATCACTTTGAAACTCCATGAATTCAAGATTAAAACCAATTGAGGGTGAAAATTCAAATAAAATTCCAATTGAAATTCATTTGGGAACTTTAATTTAGAACCAAATTGACATTTACTGAAAAATTCCAAATCACTTTGAAACTCCATGAATTCAAGATTAAAACCAATTGAGGGTGAAAATTCAAATAAAATTCCAATTGAAATTCATTTGGGCAATTCCAAATTAAAATTCATTTGTAAATGTCAAAATGAAATCAAATTAAAAACAAACAAAAGTTGAAATCCCAAATTAAATCCAATTAAAAATTTATTATAAAATCCCAAATTAATTATTGAAACCAATGGAAGGAAAGTTTAAAATCGTCTTTAAAAAAAAAAAAAAAAAAAATCAAGTGAAAATCAAATTGAAAATCTTAGTTCAAATGTCATTTGTTTGAAATTCATTTGAGCATTTCAAAACCCTTTGAAATTCATTTGAACCATTCCAATTAAAGTAAAATTCAAAACATTAAAATTTCCATTTTAAAGAAAATTGAATTTTCTAATTACAAACTAGTGAACATTTATTAGGAAAATACAAATTCAAATTCAAATTAGAAATTTTATGTTAGAATCCAACTAAAATTAATAAGAAAGACAATTAAAGTTGAAAATGTCATATTAAAATCAAATTGAAATTGGTAATAACAATTCAATTTAAAGCCAATTAAAATTAGTTTGGAAACTCCCAAATAAACTCTAATTGAAATTAGATAAAAAAAACTTTCAACTAATATCCAATTAAAGTTCTTTAGAAGTCTAAAATAAATCAATTTAAATTTCTAATTAGAAAATGAAATAAAATAAATTGCAATTGATTTGGGAAACTCAAATTCATAGCCAAAATGAAAAATGGAAAAATTTGGATACATAAAAAAAAAATAATAATAATAAAAGAATTTAAACATGTGGGACCCACCTTATTCGCTTTACTCTTTCTTCTTCCCCAACTTCCTTCCTTCTCTTTTTCTTTTTTCTCTTCCACTTTCCCTCACTTAGGAGCCTTGTTGGAAAAAAAAAGCGGCGGCACGGTGGCGGCGGTGACAGTGGTGGCGGCAACGGCGGTACGACAGTGAGTGGCGGCGTCGGTACGACGGTGAGTGGCGGCGGCGGTACGGTGGTGAGTGGCGGCGGCGGCAGTGAGTGGCGGCGTCGGTACGGCAGTGAGTGGCGGCGGCGACAGTGGTGGCGGCAACGGCGGTACGGTGGTGACGGTAGCTTTGGTTTTTGGAAAATCCTTCTCCAAACTCTATTTTCCCTCTCAAACTCACTTTCTCTCTCTAAGCTCTCTCACTATTCTTCTCTTTTTTCTTGTGTCCTTGTTGTTCTTCCTCCCCTCCATCCTCCATGAGCTCTCATTATGTAGTAGAGCTTGGAGGAAGGGGTTGAGAAAAAGGGGGAAAGAATGAGAGGTTGGGAGAAAGAGGGGGAGTGAGTTGAGAAAGATGGGGAAAGAATGAGAGGTTGGGAGAAGGAAGGGGGGAGAGTTGAGAAAGATGGGGAAAGAATGGGAGGTTGGGAGAAAGAAGGGGAGTGAGTTGAGAAAGAGGGGGAGTGAGTTGAGAAAGATGGGGAAAGAATGGGAGGTTGGGAGAAAGAAGGGGAGTGAGTTGAGAAAGAGGGGGAGTGAGTTGAGAAAGATGGGGAAAGAATGAGAGGTTGGGAGAAGGAAGGGGGAGAGTTGAGAAAGATGGGGAAAGAATGGGAGGTTAGGAGAAGGAAGGGGAATGGAGAAGAAAAAGGGAGAGGGAGAAAGAATAGGAGAGGTTGGGAGAATGAGGGGGGATGGAGAACGTGGAAAGAGGAGTGAAGGAAAAAAAATGAATAAAATAAAATAATAAAATAAATAAAAATAAAATAAATAAACAAAAATAAAATAAAATAAAATAAACAAAATAAAGAAATAAATTAAAAAAAACAAAAAAAAACAAAAAAAAAAAAAAGAAAATAAGATGAAAATGAAAATAAATCATGAAAACTAAAAAACAAATTTTGATAATATGCAAGGAGAGAGATTCGAACCAAAAACCTTGTGATTGTTAATACGACTTTATGCCACTTGAGCTATGCTCTTGTTGACATACCAAAAACAAATTGACTTCCAAATATTGGAAAACTTCAAACATTATTACTAAAATCAAGCCGGACCAAATACGGTGTCTACAGTTTGCCCCCCGTTGTGTATCCTTGAAGGATTGAAAGGGTAAACAAAGGAAAAAGACAAAGTATTGGGAAGGCGAAGATTTTCGTTAAAAATAAAAGAAAGGGCTTCATGCTTAAAACAAACATAGCCTATAATTGGGAAAGGAAAATGAACCTCACTTTGACCAGATTTTCATCTCTAATCAAAGATAAAGTTCGATTTAACCAAAAGGAAAGGGGAATGGACCTGGCTCAGACCAGGCTTCGACCTCTACTGACTAGCAGGGTTCGATTTAACCAACCAAAATAAAACATGAAATGGACCTGACTCCAACCAGGCTTCGACCTCTACTGACTAGCAGGGTTCGATTTAACCAAAAGGAAAGGGGAATGGACCTGGCTCAGACCAGGCTTCGACCTCTACTGACTAGCAGGGTTCGATTTAACCAACCAAAATAAAACATGAAATGGACCTGACTCCAACCAGGCTTCGACCTCTACTGACTAGCAGGGTTCGATTTAACCAAAAGAAAAGGGGAATGAACCTGGCTCAGACCAGGCTTCGACCTCTACTGACTAGCAGGGTTCGATTTAACCAACCAAATAAAACATTAAATGGACCTGACTCCAATCAGGCTTCGACCTCCACTGACTAGCAGGGTTCGATTTAACCAACCAAATAAAACATGAAATGGACCTGACTCCAACCAGGCTTCGACCTCCACTGACTAGTGGGGTTCGATTTAACCATCAAAGAAGTGAATCAATGACTTGCAAAATCTCAAAATGTAGAGTATGCTTAAATGTATGAGATTCAAATTTACATGCAGCATGAAAATGTGCAGGGCACAAGTTTCAAAAAACACAAACTTCAAAATTAGCGAGTTTTGAAAACCAGAACTATAAAGTAGCTCATTTCTTGTGTTCCACATTTATAGATTGAGAGACATAGACGAAGTGAAGTAAGCTGTTTTGCTGACGATGAACCAAAATACTTTGAGGTCTTGATTTAAAGACTTCCGAACGTCTCATAGCAAAACGCCCTGTGAGTGGAATTTTCCAATGCTCCTCCCACTAAACCCTTTGCACTTCGGATTCTCTTCTATCGAAGTCTATTGAATAAATGACATTGCTTTAGATGTCGCAGACATTGAAAACTTTCAATTTGTATTGCATTGACAATAAAAACATTAAGCCGCCCATGAATCTAATGAGAGGAAATAAAGATTTATCAGTCAAGGAAGCTTTCAAAATATATAACAATAGACATCTTCGGATCTTGATTGCCTCTCTTTCTCTTTCTTTTCCTTTTTCTTTTCTTTTTCTTTTCTTTTTCTTTTCTTTTTGATGCTTTCAACACTCGAGAGAAATTGTATGTGTCAATCAAAGTTGCTCGACCTAAAAGAGATCATGTATGTTAATCAAAGATTGCTCAATCATATAGAGTATGGTAGGTTTTTTAGAAGTGTCTCATGTGCTAGCTTAGAGAGCTATCAATGGTAATTCATAGCATCAAACATCTTACCTGATTCAAACGCTTCATAACCTTAGCCTTGTAGTGGACAAAAAAAGGTTCGATACAAGAAGATGAATTTGGCCTAGAGACAAATGGGAATGGTAGTCAACAAAGAAAGAGAGAAATGACTGAAGGAAGAAAACATGGGTCAAAAATGCCTTCATAAGAAATCTCTTGAACAATAAGAGATTAAACATAATTCAAATGAAAATATTTGTTAAGGTGACCCCAATTCCTTGGACAACCACTACGAGAACAAGGAGTAGCTCCTCAAGGGATTATCTCATATATCTCTTTCTTTCTTTAAGTCAGCTCGAAATCTTTGATGAAAAACCCACATTACTGTGATTGTCATTTATCTGAATGTGATTCTTCTATGAACATGTGATTCAGCTTTCTATTCTTGAATGTAGAGAACTGCTCGAGATTGGAAGATTCTTCATAAGAGAAGCGTGATTCTCTTAACTTGGCTCTTGCCCCAGTCTAAAACAGTTTACATAAATGGTAAAATGACTTTACTGTAGTATAGTGGTGAAGACCTTTTGTCCCAATTTAATAATAACGGTTTTGCCCCAGTATAATGATGAAAGCCTTGCCCCAGATGATAATTGACAAAGAAAATCTCCAAATCGTTTGGAGGTGTGACCTCTTGATCTACATTGATTGCCCCAATCATGCATTTCAAGAATTATCTTGGCCTTGTACATTTCTTTTCCTTTTTTCTTTTTCTTTTTTCTTTTTCTTTTTCTTTTTTCTGTTTTTCATAACTCTTTTTTTTAGGCCAAATACATGCTTTCATGACTAGCAGATGATACAATCACATGTAGAAGATCAACCATTTGTTAAGTCATCACTCCATTTTGTTTCTTTGTCAGCGCTCCTTGATACCATGATAGAGTTATTTCTCACGCAAAACTTATTGAAAGGATTTGAGACTTCGAGACCCCTTCTCAAGTTACTAAGTCCAAATTCTCAAGATTATCGTCTTTAGTCTTGGAGTCACCTTCCAATAAAAGGAGAGAAGATAAACGATAGAAATGGTAGGAAAAGTGTAGACTGAACAAAGTTGAAATATAGGAATACTCAAAGAACTACAAGTCTTAATTATGAAGCATTAAATCATAAGAGTTTAATCCCTATTTCATTACTACTGAAGGTCCCTTGGTAATATTGGGTGGATATTTTGAAATGTTTGCCACATGGTTAGATGTGACAGGCTTAGCAAAAGGCTCTCAAGTGGGTAGACAAATATGGAGATTCAACGCAGTTATACGCGATGTGTTTAACAAAGGGTTCAATTGTGAATCAGTAATTCATGTTGGCCTACCACAAAAATCACGCGTGGTGGTTTCATAGTAAGTAATTTCGAATTCTTACTTCACGAGGGGGTGTTTTGCCCCAGTATGATAATTGGAACCTTGTCTGGGAAGAAATGGTAATTTGAAACTTTGCACATGAACGACGGTCAAAATAAATGTTGTAGTTGATTGAGAGTATAGCCGATAACAACGAACATACTTTCCATGAAAAGGGTAAAATAGGCAAGAATTGACCAATTTTCCTCAACGATTATAGTGAAAGCATCTATTTCTTCTTTTTCTCTTTTTCTTTTCTTTTCTTTCTTTTTTCTTTTTTTTTTTTTGAAAGAGAGTGGAGAGGCTGGACAATGAAATACCCGAACTTGAGATGTAACATGCATAATTTGCATTTGTGATTGACATAAAAATAATAACTATACTGGTCAAAATGGAGGAAGCAAATCTTTTATTAATCAATAAAGTACACAATGAAGAAAAGAAATATCTCCAAATTGAGAGGGTGGAGATGGTGAGGGATAAACAACCCTTTTTTAAACAAAATACTGAGACTGAAATGAAACTTTCCAAAACACTTATTGAGTACTCTGCAACTTTGTTTAGCCTCCTTAGGAAGGGTAGTCAGGCAATCTATGCATAATACTTCCGAACATAGTCTGAATTCACTGGGCTTGATAATTCACAACCATCCATATTGGTTAAGATTAATGCCCCACCAGAGAAAGCCTTTTTCACCACAAATGGTCCTTCATAATTTGGAGTCCATTTTCCTCGATGATCCTTTTGAAATGGAAGGATCCTTTTCAGCACCAGATCTCCCTCTCTGAATCTTCTTGGGCGAACTTTCTTATCATATGCTCTCATCATCCTTCTTTGATAGAGCTGACCTCTACTCAATGCTGTTAATCTCTTCTCTTCAACGAAATTGAGTTGTTCATAACGATTCTGGACCCATTCAGCCTCTTCCAATTTAGCTTCCATAAGAACTCTTAGTGATGGAATTTCCACCTCAATTGGGAGCACAACCTCCATACCATATACTAAGGAAAAAGGTGTTGCCCCAGTTGATGTACGAACTGACGTGCGATAGCCGTGTAGAGCGAAGGGGAGCATTTCATGCCAATCTTTGTACGTTATAGTCATCTTTTCAACAATTCTTTTTATGTTTTTGTTTGCAGCTTCAACAGCCCCATTCATTTTTGGTCTGTAGGGGGTGGAATTGAGATGTTTAATCTTGAATTGTTCACATAACTCACTCATCATCTTATTGTTCAAGTTTCTAGCGTTATCTGATATTAGGGTCTCAGGGAGGCCGTATCGACAAATGATCTCCTTCTTGATGAATTTGATCACGACCCCTTTTGTCACATCACGATAAGAGGCTGCCTCCACCCATTTGGTAAAGTAATCTATGGCCACCAAGATAAATCGATGTCCATTTGAAGCTTTAGGATCAATGGGTCCAATCACATCTATTCCCCACATAGAGAAAGGCCAAGGAGCAGTTAAAATGTGTAACTCGGATGAAGGAGCATGAGTCTTGTCTGCATAAATTTGACATTTATGACATTCTCTTGCATACTTAATGCAATCTGTTTCCATAGTCAGCCAATAATAACCAGCTCTCAAAACTTGTCTAGCCATCATATGCCCATTTGCATGGGTACCACAAATTCCCTCATGGATTTCTTTCATAATCTGGTTAGCCTCTGTGGCTTCCACACATCTTAACAGTACCATGTCATAATTTCTTTTGTAAAGTATCTCCCCATTCAAGAAGAATTTCATTGCCAACCTTCTCAGAGTTCGCTTGTCATTTTCTAATGCATTAGGAGGATATGTTCCACATTTCAGATATTGTTTGATGTCTTGAAACCACGGCTTTTCATCTGACTCATTCTCAATATTCATGCAGGAGGCGGGAACATCTCGTTTTTCGATTTTAATTGGCTGGACCCCTTCATCAAAATCCACATTAAACATGACTGCTAGAGTAGCCAATGCATCTGCTATCCGATTATTCTCTCTTGGGGAATAATCAAAAGTAATTTGATCAAACTGTTGAGATAATCTTGTTATAAGTTGCTTGTAAGGCAATAATTTAGCATCTCTGGTTTCCCATTCCCCTCTTAGCTGATGAATCACTAGCAAAGAGTCCCCCAAGACCTGAAGCTTTTCAATCTTCATATCTAGAGCAGCTTGAATGCCCATTGAACAAGCTTCGTATTCAGCCATGTTGTGCGTGCAATCAAAACACAGCTTAGCAGTGAGAGGGAATAATTCTCCTCGAGGCGATATTAATATTGCACCTATTCCGTGACCCAATTCATTTGAAGCCCCATCAAAGAACATGGTCCACATATCTGGATTCGATATTTCTTTCTCTGTTGCTACAGTGAGGATATGCTCATCAGGGAAGTCGAACTTCATCGGCTCATAGTCCTCTATAGGTTGTTGTGCCAGATAATCAGCTAGAGCACTCCCCTTTACTGACTTTCGAGTCACATATGTGATGTCATACTCGGATAAAAGAACTTGCCACCTTGCAATTCATCCCGATAAAGATGGCTTCTCGAAGATGTATTTCACAGGATCCATTTTTGAAATAAGCCATGTCGTGTAATACAACATGTATTGCCTTAAGCGACGTGCAGCCCAAGCAAGAGCACAACAAGTTTTTTCCATCGAGGAGTACCTGGTTTCACAACTGGTGAACTTTTTGCTCAAATAGTATATAGCTCGCTCTTTCCTACCAGAGTCATCATGCTGCCCCAGTACACATCCCATTGCACTTTCTGTTACAGTGAGATACAAAATGAGCGGACGTCCAGGCACTGGTGGTACGAGGATCGGTGGATTTCGTAAATACTGCTTAATTTTATCAAATGCTATTTGACAATCTTCATTCCAAATGCCATCATTGTTTTTTGCGAAGCAATTTGAAAATAGGCTCACATGTTGTGGTCAATTGCACTATGAACCTGGCAATATAATTTATCCGACCCAAAAATCCTCTAACTTCTTTCTGTGTTTGCGGAGGCGGCATTTCCAGAATTGCCTTAACTTTGTCAGGGTCGACCTTGATACCTTCTTGGCTAACCACAAATCCTAACAATTTACCAGAGGTTGCCCCGAATATACATTTGCTCGGATTGAGCTTGAGCTGGAACTTTCTCAATCGATCGAACAACTTGCGGAGAACGATTGTGTGTTCTTCCTCCTCTTTTGACTTGGCAATCATATCATCTACATACACTTCAATCTCCTTGTGCATCAAATCATGGAATAAAGTAACCATGGCTCGCTGGTAGGTGGCCCCAGCATTTTTCAAACCAAACGGCATAACTTTGTAGCAAAATGTTCCCCACAATGTAATAAATGTAGTTTTTTCCTGATCTTCAGGTGCCATTTTTATTTGATTGTAGCCTGAAAAACCATCCATAAAAGAGAAGGTAGAAAAACCAGCAGTGTTATCTACCAACACATCAATGTGAGGGAGTGGAAAATTATCTTTAGGGCTTGCTTTGTTTAAATCCCTATAATCCACACACATCCTAACTTGCCCATTCTTCTTTGGCACAGGAACAATGTTTGCAACCCATTCAGGATAATTGGACACAGTCAGAAATCCAGCATCAATTTGTTTCCTGACTTCATCCTTTATCTTAATTAACATGTCTGGCTTCATCTTTCGCAACTTTTGCCTTACTGGTTTGCACTCAGGTTTGAGTGGTAAATGATGCATTACAATATTCGTGTCTAGTCCAGGCATGTCTTGATAGGACCAAGCAAAGATATCGACATATTCTGTGAGCAAATCAATAAGCTTTTTGCGAGTTTCTGTAGAGACATTAACGCCAATTTGAACCTCCTTGACTTCTGCTTGTGATCCCAGGTTAATTATCTTTGTTAACTCTTCATGGGGGCCCAACACTTTTTCCCCTTCCTCTATCATTTCTAACAACTCAGCACTAGGTTCAAAATCTTCTTCTTCCTCGTCAGACTCAACATTGTGTATAGGAATATCAAGTTCGTATTGAGAATCGTTTGCACATTCAATCTCAGTATTACTGCTTAAGATGTTGATAATTTGGAAAAAAGAAGAAAAGAAGAGTAAATATTTTGCCCTGGAGAGTGTAATTATGCAATAGCAAAAGGAAATGAACTAAAACCTTCATTGAATGATGAAATTTACTATTGAATGAAGAAATTTACTTGAACACATAGAAAGAAGTCTGGAAAATGAAATGAGTAAAATGACTAACCTAACTTGAAATTGAAAATTGAAATTGCAAAAAACAATAAAAAAGTGGTCAATTACTTTGACATCTTAACAGCAAATGACGGTAATTCAATAGTACTCCAATTGTTGAGCTCGAAGTTTTCTGGGCACGGGTAGATCCATGGACCCAATTCTTCCTCTTTAGTCACTACTGCAACTGCAAAATCTCCTGGACGAATTATACCAGCACTTTCAAATGAGTGGTAGAGATGAGGGATGACTTTTTCCCCATATTCTGGTTCACGACTTTCAAATCTGGCCAAACGCCTATCTTTTTCTCGCTTCTGTACCCTGATCATATCTGCTTTATCCGGCTTATACCCAAGCCCAAATCTTTTTGTATTTTTTGATAGGCTTAAAACATCATCTAAACGACTGTTGCTTTCTTTGAACGTCTTGACTGAAGATCGAGATTTAGATTTCTTGCCTTCCCCATATAGTGTTGTAGCACTTGCCACCTCGAATGTTTGAAATGATGACTCAAAAGCTTCCTTTGTTGCATCAATATATGGCATTGAAGCTGGCCTAGAAACCAAGATATCCTCCTGACCAGATACAATTACTAGGCTCCTTCCAATTGAAAATTTAAGTTTCTGGTGCAGCGATGATGGCACAGCTCCTGCAGAATGTATCCAAGGTCGCCCTAATAAGAAACTGTAAGCAGAGGGGATATCCATAACTTGGAAGGTTATGTTAAATGTGCATGGGCCGATTTGTATTGGAATCTCAATGTCACCCACCACCTGACTGCGTGCCCCATCGAAGGCCCTTACTACTACGGTACTTGGCCTCATATGGGACATATCCACTGGCAATCTTTCGAGCGTTGATTTTGGCATTATGTTCAAAGAAGACCCATTATCCACCAGGACTTTTGCTACTAAAAAGTTCTTGCACTTGACTGAAATATGAAGTGCCTTCGTGTGTCCTGTGCCTTCGGGCGGTATCTCATCATCAGTGAAAGTTATGGTGTTGTGAGCAGTTATATTCCCCACGATATTATCTAGACCATCTGGAGTGATGTCTTTGGAAACATATGCTTGATTCAAAGCTTCCAATATCGTGTCTCGATGCGAATCAGAGGATAACAACAAAGATAATATGGAAATCTTAGCAGGCGTCTGAGCTAGCTGTTCCACTACTTTGTATTCACTCTGCTTAACCAACTTTAGAAATTCTTGAGTTTCTTCTTCAGACACAGTCTGTTTGCCCCTTGATTTCTTCATCACTATTGTTTCTTTAGGCTTGACATTGCTTCCTGTGTTACTTTCGACTTTCTCATTTTTCTCTTCTATTGTATTCTTTGAGCACTTCAATAACTGATCTGGAGTGTAGGATTTCCCACTCCGTGTTACGCCTCCCGTTCCGGAAATGTTGTCAACTGGAAGTGAGGGCGTTTCTGAGTTAATAGTTACTTTGTACTCATAACTCCATGGTACTGCCTTAGAACTCTTGTACTTGAAAGGAGTCGGCACCTGAATGGTGATCGACTTTGGATCATGAGTAGTAGTTTTCTCATGGTAATAGATCGTGAGTGGCTTTAGTTTGAAAGATGGATTCAAATTTTCTTTAGGCAACAATTCTTCCACGACGCCTATTTCATTATCCTGGTGATGGGCTTGGGCAACCACAAGAAACTTTGAATCCACCAGTTCTTGGATCCTTTTATGAAAACGATGACATTGTTCTAAAGAATGTCCCTTTGCCCCAACATGAAATAGGCAAGTCAGATTATCATCAAATTCTTCTTGAACAAGGTCCTTGTGTGCATACTCAATTGATACATATCCGTTAACGAGGAGAATCTCAAAAAGCTTCTCCTTGGGAGTCTTGATCTCTGTAACATCTGCCTTCTTGATAATATCCTGACACTGATCTATTGCATTCACCTGGTGGTTTGGTAAAGGATTATTATCAACATTGGGCCCCTCCTCCTTTTTGAAATTTAACCATCCGGCCTTAATGAGCTCTTGCACCCTATACTTCAAAGCAGTGCAATTTTCTGTAGAATGCCCAACAGCACCTGCATGGTAATCACACCTTGCATTGGGATCATACCATCTTGGATAAGGGGGTTGCAGTGGAGCAACAGGCTTGGGTGCCAATTGATGGTTCTGAATTAACTGAGGCAAGAGCTCAGTATATGTCATCGGAATCGGATCAAATTGAGCTTGCTTGTAAGGTGCTCGATTATTTTGCTGACCTGGAGTGACTGGTTGTTGTTGCCTTCGAGACTGAAAGTTTTGATTCATTTGGGGTCTGGTATTTTGGCCATAAAATGGGGAGTACTGCGCTGATGCATTATTCACCTGGTGTGGATAATATCCGTACGTAGGTAAATAATTCGAAGGATATTGTGTGATGGGTTGGTGGATTTGTCGATGGGACTTATCCACCTTCCCTATCATCTGTACTTCTCCCTCCTTCTTTTTTGAAGTATTGTTCTTCTTCGTGCTTGAGGATTCAGCAGTTTTGGCTATCCTACCATGTTTGATCCCGTACTCAATTCTTTCTCCAATTGTCATGATATCAGAGAAATTGGTTGACGCACTTCCAACCATATGTTCATAGAATGGGGACCTTAAGGTATTGATGAACATGGCAGAAAGCTCCTTATCCGTTAAAGGGGGTTGGACTTGAGCTGCCGTATCCCGCCACCTTTGAGCATAATCTTTAAAGTTTTCAGTACTCTTCTTTTCCATCCTCTGTAAGTCCAGTCGGTCGGGAGCCAAATCAATATTGTGCTTGTACTGTTTGAGGAAGGAATCAGCCAAGTTCTTCCATGTGACAACATGTGAACTATCCAACTGCATATACCAACGGGCAGCTGGACCCTTTAAGCTATCCTGAAAGCAATGTATGAGCAGCTTATCATTATGAACGTGCGCTGCCATCTTCCTACAGTACATAACAATGTGACTTTTAGGGCATGTTGTCCCGTCATATTTTTCAAATTCAGGAAGTTTGAATTTTGGTGGGATCACAACGTCTGGAACTAAACATAATTGAGTGGCATCCATGTTTCCAAAAACACTAGTGCCCTCAACCGCTCTTAACCTTTCCTCTAGAACTTCAAGTTTTTCATTAGAGGGTGTGGCTAACTCATTTTTTACTTCTGGGTCATCCAAGTTGGGGACCGCAAAAGGTATTTTTGAAAATTCTGGCTTGAAATAAGAAGCACCAGCTTGGCTTGCCATGGGTAATTGGGGAATTTGACCTTCTTTAAATGATGGAAAAGGGTATTGCCCAACAGGTATGTCATATAAGGGGTTGTAGGAAGTATGTTGTGGCATGGACGTTTCTGCTGTCGTACGAATATGTGAAGCGAAACTGGGTGGAAATGGTAGGCCAGCTTGAGGGTTTCCAATCGGAGTGTCTGGTGCAGTTGTATCTGCAATCATTTTGCCCTTTTCCAAAGCGGCAATGATTGCATCAACCTTTTCCCTGATTTCCTCGATGTCTCGCTTAGTCTTCTCTTGTTCACCCTTTTCTTCCATAATCCTTGTTCTACGCCTAGTGTGGTAGACTCTTGTTGAACGAGCTATTTTATTGTTCTGTTTTTATTTTTAAAAGAAAAGTCTTAGAGAAAGTAAAAAGAAATAGAATAAAGAAAAGTATGAGATGCATGAATGAATGGATTTTTATTATTGAAGGAAAAAAAACAATGAATATAACTAGAAAATAAACAATTGGAGAATTGGAAAACAAGAAGACATGAAACATTAATGAAAGTGACCAAAGTACCCAAGGTCTCTACGAATCATCCCTAAAAACTCAAACAACTCCTCCGCATTAGAGGCCATAGGTGATGTATTCTCTCGCAGATCCCTTGCCCATTCTGAAAATCCTCGGGCTCTCCTAGCCATGATCTTGATAGTGTTCATGGTTCGACTTACTTTCCCAAGAATTATCTGCATGTCATCTCTCATAATGGCATAATCTTCCCTTAATGAGGAGTATTTCTCCTCTAATTGTCCTCTCTCTAGTGACAACTGTTCGCTTGCCCTTTGAAATGCTTGGAGCTGACGTTCCAACGAGCTTGAATAACTTTTAAAAGCTTCAGACTCTTCTGACTGAGCGTGTATATTCACGCGTAGATTGTCCAGCGTTCGCCTTAGAGCAGTATTGGCCTCTTCAAACTCGATAAGTTGTGTTTTCTGCTTGTTGATGGTTTCGTTTAATTCCGCAACTAACTCTAAGAGAGTCTCTTTGCCTCTTGAAAGGTGTTTGATCTTATCCTCTTGTGAACGAGTTGCCCTTCGCAATGCAGTATTTTCATTCCTCAAAGCGTGATTCTCCTTAATCAATCTTCTATTCTCCTCGTCCAATATTTCATAATCTCTTTCCCGCTTGGCTCGGTTTTTTGAAACTCTCTCTACTTTTTCGAGTTTGCCACTAGCTTGAGTTACCTGGTCCATCAAACGTTTGACCTCTTGCTGTAATTTTTCATTTTCTAGTTTCAATGTTTGATTTCTTCCCACTAACTCATTTCGCTCTGTCGCTAGCTGGCTAGGCTTATCTACTGCTCTATTGGATGATTCTCCCACATTGTCACGAGTCGTAATTGGGATCTTACTTCTCTTAATGCGCCATTGCAGATATTCTGGAGTAACTCCCTCAGAGTGACTATTGCCATTTATCCTTCTAACTGTTCTCCAGGAAGTCAGCACTTGTCGCTTCTTCTCGTTAGAATCCTCACAACTGTAGGAAAATTCTAATTTATGCAGACCATGAGTTATTGGTATGAATTGTTTAAACCAACTTTGTCGCAAGGCCAACAACGGAGCATAATGGACGCATCCCCAAGGGCCTACTAGAGGAACTGTGTGGAAGCTCCCGCATCTGTAGATTAAGGCTTTTAGGGGCATCCAATGTGCCTTCCAAATCACATGCTCTAATTTGGAATTCGAAAAGAAAGACACTCATGCTTCTTTCCTCGGAAAACTTGAGTTCCATGGGGCCGTGCCAAATTCTGCAATTGTACTCCTTGTTAGATTCCACGTGCTGCTGAAGTTGATTTTTGGACAGCCAAAATCTTCTGGGAACTTAAAATGACTATGCACCCAAATATAGAGTAAGGGCACACAGCATCTCAACTTCCCGCCTTTGTTGGACTTACAGTAATTGAGCGCCCGAACCATTTCCGCTAGAAGAGGTATGGCTGGATCCACCCCTTGCTCAATGCCGAAGAATAACTTCAAAACATCACCGTCCACATATCCTTTAACTTTGGGATACAAGACCATCCCGTAGATGCACAAGGCTAACAGCACCAGGCCCCTTTCTTCATTTATGTGTTTGCGAGCGAGTTCTGTTAGATAATCTGCAGATATAGACTCTTCAACCCCTTTCACTTTCACATTTTTCTGCACTTCCTTTAGGTGTACAGCTAGAAATCTGGATAAAGTTCTCTTTGCAGTTAGTTGTGGGTTGAAACAATAGATCATTTCTCCACCTTTTTCTTCAATGTTCAGCATCGTATGGTATTCCTCAATGGTCGGGACTAAGTCGAAATCTTGAAATACGAAACACCTGTAGGCCGGGTCCCAGAATTCTAACACAGCCTGGACGGTGAACCGATTAACTGGAATATACATGAGGTCTGCAATATGGTCGTATCTCTTTGAGAACAAAAATCTTCTTTCTGGCGTTAAACCTTCCCAAATGGCTTTCAGCTCCCCTAGCTCGTTAGCAATGATCTGAACTTGACTTGAGAAGGATGACGACACAGGGCTTTTAAAAGGTAGATTATCCCCATGCTTTAGTTGTGTCTGCTCTGCCCATTGTAGCACAGTACTCAACTCATCATACTCAGAGGAAGATGACCGTATCGACTCTATGGGTACGTTGGCATTCATTTTGTTCCTTTTTGGAGAAAAAGAAAATGTAAGGAAATAATAATTAACTACCGCTTTAAATTAAAATAGATTTTTCATGCGCCTACACGGGAGCATTCGCAATCCCCTCGAAGGTCGACATTACTTCATCCAAAAAAGCAAGATAGTACCATGAAGAAATGAATTTAATTTGAAAATGTGAGAAAACTACTTAATGTCATGAAAAATGGGGAGGACTTTTCATGTGCCTACACGGGAGCATTCGCAATCCCCTCGAAGGTCGACACTACTAATTCCAAAACATGATGCAGGACCAAAACTAAATGGTATGGCTAAACTAAATACTAAATTCGACTTCAAATGGAGTAAAGGGAAAAAAAACGCTTGGGATAAACTCCTTTTAGGGGAAAAAAAATAATAAAATAAAAAAAAATAAAATAAAAAAAGCAAATGGAGAGTAAAAATCTAAAATGGAAAGAATGTAGAAATATTTACTTCTCCAATTAAACAAAATAGAAAGACTTTTTTAGAAAACAAGTTTTTCCTCTTAAAGAAAGTTTTTTGTTTTGGCAAGACTTCAATCTCTTAAAAACTCTTTTTAAACAAAAAAAAAAAAAAAAAAATTGAACTCTTTAACCAATCTTACAAAAATTTCTTTGTCTTGTCAAAATTAAACTTTTTTATTAAAAGAAAATCCCTCTTTCAAAACAAAAATTAAGCTAAAAATAAAAATAAAATAAAATTCATGTAAACAAAACTTGAACTTTTATTTTGACAGAACTTTTAACTCTTTAGAATTTCAAGCAAAGTCTTAATTTTAAACTTCAAAGAATTTCTATTCATGACAAAACTTCAATTTTTTTTAAAAAAAAACAAAGTTCAAATTTAGTTTTCAAAGAATTTTTCTCTTGACAAAACTTAAAATGCTTGAAAAGAAAACAGTTTTTTTTTTTTAAACAAAGTTAAACTTTTTTTAAAGAATTTTATTTGAAAAAAAAAAAATTTAATCCTTTAAAAGAGAATATTTTTTTTTACAAAGTCTAAGCTTTTTTTTTTAAATAATTTTTATTCTTGACAAAAACTTAAATTCTTGAAAAGAAAACCTTTTTTTTTAAAACAAGTTTAAACTTTATTTTAAAAGAATTTTCTTTTACAAAACTTAAATTCTTGAAAAGAAAACTTAAAGTTTAAGCTTTTTTTTTAAAACAAGAAAAAAAACAAGTGACACCTAAAAGAGTGGACTTTGAAACCTATGATAATACAAAATGATGACATGAATATGAAGTGAGGTAGAGAAATTCTAACCCTAATGGATAAAAAGGTCCCCAAATTAATCCAAGTGTTATAAAATAACAAATGAACTAACTTGAGTGAGGATTTTTCATGCGCCTGCACGAGGGCAATTATGTCCCTTCGAAGGTCGACACTACTACATCCTCGATCCTAATCCTAAAGGTAAAGCCCGGGTATAGAGCTGTGGTTGTGTGTGATATGCATGACAATATAATATGAATTAACCATGCATTCATTAAAGCACAAAATATATTCACACAAGTCACTCCAATAATAACTATGCATAAAATAAGATGGACCACATAATAAATAAATAAATAACAAAATGAATCGAATAATAAATAAAAAAAATGAAAACGGCATTGACCCTCTTAAAAAAAAAATTCCCCAGCGGAGTCGCCAAGCTGTCGCAACGTCATCGCGACGCGGAGCGGCCGACGTCCTTCCCTAAGGGTCTCTTTCGAGGTGAGAGGTTTGGAGTCGCCACCAATCATCTTGGGGTGTGATTGGTCACCCATTTTAAAAAAAAAGTGGTCTTTGAAAACCAAAAATTAGGTTCGGGGATCAGTTGTGTGTAGGGAAGGTGTTAGCACCCTACAACACCCGTTTGAAAACATTTTATTTTATTACTCAAATTCATTAAACAAAAGGTCCGTGTCGAAAATAAACAAAAAAAAATGAAAATTGAAAATTAATTGTCTCACTAATTTCACCTTATCTTTAAATAAAGTAAGGATTTAATTTTGTGAGTGGGGTTAACCCATGACTTTATTATCATGTAAAAATTTCCTAATTAAAGAAAATCTTTCACCTCAAGAATTTGAAAATTATTTCAACTCCGTCATAGGCTATACATGAGTTAATTTGTCTCTCAACTATTACCTCACATTTCAAAAATAAAACATGAAGTAATAATCATGAGTGGTATGACACCATTCAATGGAAAAATATTTTTTCATTTTTAAATCAAATTCAATTAGAAATTCATTTGGAATTACCAAAGTAAAACTATTTTGAAGTTCATTTGGAAAATCCAATTTAGAATCAAATCGAAGTTGATTTGAAAATTTTCTAATTTAAGATCCAATTGAAATTTTGATTGCCAAAATAATTGACTAGTTAAACTTTAGGCTAATTTCCAGGCAGGGTGTTCCCTTTCGGTCAGCTTAAATACCCGTTCTTAGACAAAATTAGCATTAAAGTTTTCATAATCAATCTATTTTAACCATTCAAAATATTAAATAATGTTTTTGAAATTTGATTTAACCTTTCCAAAATCGAAATTGATTTCCAATTTAGTTTAAAATTGAAATTGATTTTCAATCTAAGACCAAAAGACATTGACTGGAAACTTTAATTTAGAACCAAATTGACATTTACTGAAAAATTCCAAATCACTTTGAAACTCCATGAATTCAAGATTAAAACCAATTGAGGGTGAAAATTCAAATAAAATTCCAATTGAAATTCATTTGGGAACTTTAATTTAGAACCAAATTGACATTTACTGAAAAATTCCAAATCACTTTGAAACTCCATGAATTCAAGATTAAAACCAATTGAGGGTGAAAATTCAAATAAAATTCCAATTGAAATTCATTTGGGCAATTCCAAATTAAAATTCATTTGTAAATGTCAAAATGAAATCAAATTAAAAACAAACAAAAGTTGAAATCCCAAATTAAATCCAATTAAAAATTTATTATAAAATCCCAAATTAATTATTGAAACCAATGGAAGGAAAGTTTAAAATCGTCTTTTTAAAAAAAAAAAAAAAAAAAAAAAAAAATCAAGTGAAAATCAAATTGAAAATCTTAGTTCAAATGTCATTTGTTTGAAATTCATTTGAGCATTTCAAAACCCTTTGAAAATTCATTTGAACCATTCAAATTAAAGTAAAATTCAAAACATTAAAATTTCCATTTTAAAGAAAATTGAATTTTCTAATTACAAACTAGTGAACATTTATTAGGAAAATACAAATTCAAATTCAAATTAGAAATTTTATGTTAGAATCCAACTAAAATTAATAAGAAAGACAATTAAAGTTGAAAATGTCATATTAAAATCAAATTGAAATTGGTAATAACAATTCAATTTAAAGCCAATTAAAATTAGTTTGGAAACTCCCAAATAAACTCTAATTGAAATTAGATAAAAAAAACTTTCAACTAATATCCAATTAAAGTTCTTTAGAAGTCTAAAATAAATCAATTTAAATTTCTAATTAGAAAATGAAATAAAATAAATTGCAATTGATTTGGGAAACTCAAATTCATAGCCAAAATGAAAAATGGAAAAATTTGGATACATAAAAAAAATAATAATAATAATAAAAGAATTTAAACATGTGGGACCCACCTTATTCGCTTTACTCTTTCTTCTTCCCCAACTTCCTTCCTTCTCTTTTTCTTTTTTCTCTTCCACTTTCCCTCACTTAGGAGCCTTGTTGGAAAAAAAAGCGGCGGCACGGTGGCGGCGGTGACAGTGGTGGCGGCAACGACGGTACGACAGTGAGTGGCGGCGGCGGTACGGTGGTGAGTGGCGGCGTCGGTACGGCAGTGAGTGGCGGCGGCGACAGTGGTGGCGGCAACGGCGGTACGGTGGTGACGGTAGCTTTGGTTTTTGGAAAATCCTTCTCCAAACTCTATTTTCCCTCTCAAACTCACTTTCTCTCTCTAAGCTCTCTCACTATTCTTCTCTTTTTTCTTGTGTCCTTGTTGTTCTTCCTCCCCTCCATCCTCCATGAGCTCTCATTATGTAGTAGAGCTTGGAGGAAGGGGTTGAGAAAAAGGGGGAAAGAATGAGAGGTTGGGAGAAAGAGGGGGAGTGAGTTGAGAAAGATGGGGAAAGAATGAGAGGTTGGGAGAAGGAAGGGGGGAGAGTTGAGAAAGATGGGGAAAGAATGGGAGGTTGGGAGAAAGAAGGGGAGTGAGTTGAGAAAGAGGGGGAGTGAGTTGAGAAAGATGGGGAAAGAATGGGAGGTTGGGAGAAAGAAGGGGAGTGAGTTGAGAAAGAGGGGGAGTGAGTTGAGAAAGATGGGGAAAGAATGAGAGGTTGGGAGAAGGAAGGGGGAGAGTTGAGAAAGATGGGGAAAGAATGGGAGGTTAGGAGAAGGAAGGGGAATGGAGAAGAAAAAGGGAGAGGGAGAAAGAATAGGAGAGGTTGGGAGAATGAGGGGGGATGGAGAACGTGGAAAGAGGATTGAAGGAAAAAAAATGAATAAAATAAAATAATAAAATAAATAAAAATAAAATAAATAAACAAAAATAAAATAAAATAAAATAAACAAATTAAGAAATAAATTAAATAAAACAAAAAAAAAAAAAGAAAATAAGATGAAAATGAAAATAAATCATGAAAACTAAAAACAAATTTTGATAATATGCAAGGAGAAAGATTCGAACCAAAGACCTTGTGATTGTTAATACGACTTTATGCCACTTGAGCTATGCTCTTGTTGACATACCAAAAACAAATTGACTTCCAAATATTGGAAAACTTCAAACATTATTACTAAAATCAAGCCGGACCAAATACGGTGTCTACACAAAGTATTTGGGAGATTCCATAAACCATAGAAAATGTTGGAGAAAGGTAAAACAATGCCAGACATCATGAAGGGACGACAAAGAAGAGAATCGAAATCGTAAATATAACTGAATACAAAAAAAATTGCTGTAGTATCATCACATTTCTTCCATACATTCTTGAAAAAAGGAAGAAAAAAGAAAGGAACTATACAGAAAAAATGAATTGGTACACAAATTTGACAAGAGGAAGAAGAAGACACTAAATGTCAACAAGTTTTAAGTTATTTTGAACCATTTACAACACATTACATACCATCAAATTCCTTTTTCTCCTCAACCATCTGTAGATGTTAAGAAACAGACCAAGAGAGTGAGGAGGAAGAGATGAACCAGAAGAATATGTTCCTCATCGCCTCTTCGAAATAGTTTTCATTAATCCCTTGACGATCTTCCCGAACCACATCAGGTTCATCATACCTAGCACTGTTGGCACTCCAAATACCAAAACATATCCAATTACATGCATCTTAATTACCTGCAGAACAAGATTATTCAGTGAGGTGAGATATAAAAAATATACTTCTATGCTTCCACTCTGTTGAATATCACGACTATTATTATAATATCTTGAGTGATTCCCAAAAGCAGGCATGAGATGAATACATATCGTGACAGAGTTGAATGAGAAAGTTAGAAAACTTGAGAGGTTTTTCAGGATGATTTAGTACAAGGAAAAGAGAACAGAACGTGATAATGAATTGAAATGGTAAGGATTCCTTTCATTACTTGGACTTCACACTATATTTGCAGTATTCACTATTCAAACTTTGATAACCAGTAAATAACATGAGACGAAGCAAGATTAAACATATGCCATTCTTAGAGGGGGAGCATAATGTAAAGAAAGTTAAAACATCTATGTAATTCTATGAAATTCTGTTCAATACCAAATCCAAAAAACTGAAATAATGTCATATGATTGATGGATACTGCTTCTCTACTCCATATTCCCAGCCCGCCAACAGGCAGGGGCAGTTTGACAGCTGTCATGCTTATTTTATCTTTACCTCATGTAAGAACATTTTACAATTTAGTGAACAAGGCCATAAGCACTGAAAATTTCCTGTTGACCAGTACAGACTTCATGGAAATGCAAAACTAATCTTAAAATACCTGATCATAGTGCAGGTAAACATGATAGAATGTGTAACCAAACAGCAGTATGCGAGCAACCTGTTTTAAACACCCATCAGCAAGAATGTGAATATCAATCACAAGAAAATCCAATCATAATAGAAGATTAGGACAAGCTGTGGTAGTTCAAGTTCAGTAATGTTAAATCCAATTCATTAGGAACTTTTAGCATGCCTTCAAGTTGCAGACAGTCATGATTGTGGAACAGGATGGGCTTCAGACAATAACTCACCAGCCATGCAAAAAATATTACAATGCCATTAAGCAGATATGCACAGGACCTCTTCATACCAGCTGTATCAAGATACCTTCACAAAATATGAAAGAATTAAGGGGCAGAACCACCTTTTTTTTTTTCAAACCAAGAAAACAATAAAGAGGCAGAACTTATATATAAATATTTTTGATATCCATGAGTGTTTGGGCAGAAATTATAAAAAAAAACAATACCATAGAAAACCTACCATCTCATATTAATCTCAGGAGTTGTAATCTCCGAAATGAGGACCATATATGTATAGAGTTGCCCTTCTCCAGAAAAAACAGAATAGGCTACTGCTAGTCCGGAAAGAGAGTGATGGACAACCTATCATAAAAGTTTCCTAATTATGCACTACTCTTATCAAATTTGAAGGTCTATCAGCAGAGAAGATACTTACATACTCCATCCCACCTAAAGAAGGATACAGCCAAATAATCAATCCAAGATCCGCCAAGAAGTATCCAACTGAAATCTGGAAAAAGTAAATAATTAAGATTTTGGTTAAGATTTAAGAAAAATTCAAGGCAAACAGAATAGAAGCTCAAATGCCTCAAATAGTCTGCCAAGCAGTCCCAGAGAGCTCAGAAAGTCTATAGTAGACAGACATCATCCTCAAATCAGAAACAGAAAAATCAAACATTGCTCTCCAGTTTCAAGTCAATTGATTCATGCTTACAACGAAGCAGGAATAATAATAAAGCAGGCCAATCCATGCAAGGTATTCTTGGGTTAAAAAATGAACTTGAATGAAAATAAGTAAAGAACCTTGAATGTCCACGATTTTATGAAGATTAAATTAGGAGGACCATAATGTAGTAGAAATCCGCAGTTTCAGATATCAAAGCTCAGGGCCTCAGGCCGATTGATAGACAGAGACTAGTATTTGGACAAGGGGACAAAATTAGATTCTGGGGGGATACTTGGCTAGACACAATAATCCTCCCAGAACAGTAAAAGCAAAGCTCCTTCCATTTTTCCCGAGACTTTAAGCTCTTTTGGTGACTGCATTCAAAATGGTAAAGTAACGTTTGAGTGAAAACCTTAATTGTTGGTTGTGGGGTTTTCAGGAGGAATTTTGATGTGACGACACTGAAGAGTGTCTGAATGGTTGGAGATCTCCTCCAAGATTCATGTGGTAGCTCTGAAGGCTCTAGGGTGTTGCAGGCAAATAGGAGAGATAGCTTAAGCTGCCCCTCTTTCTTCTCAATGAGCTAACCTTTTAATTTGGAGTACAAGTTCCCAAGGAAGCTTAAGGTGTTTTCATGGTCTTTGTTCCACAATGATGATTAAGGAATTACTTCACTTCCTATTCTGGTAATTTCTGGCAATGTTAGCTAGTTTTTTTTTTTTAAAAAAAAAAAAAAAAAACAAAATATTAAAAAAAGGGTGGTTGTTAGCTAGTTATAGCATAATCAATACTACCCCAGTTACTGTCGATTTATCTTTGATTGTAACCTCTCTATTCGGCAGTGAGGCCTCGCCACTGTACAAATGAATATGGGCTATAAAGTGAATAGGAAAACACTGAGGATAATTATAAGGAAGGGAGCAGGCCTCTAGAAAGTCTAGTGCTTGAACCATTGCTGAGTAAAGCCTTGCTGATGTCTAATTTGTCCTAAGAAAGAGTACCTATCAACTCTGGCATTAGAGCTAGTGATTCTGGGAAAGACAGTAAAAGCATGGAAGGGAGTAGAATCAGAGGAGAAGCAATTAGATTCTGTAGCTACAGGATTCCAGCTATAGAAATACAAGGCAACATCCCCTGCCTACTTACCACGACCAATTTCTCTACCTGAGAATATTTGGGAGAACATACCACAGATTTCATTTGAGGATTACCCAAAATATGAACGGACATGATCAACCAATCATTGTGGATTACACAGGTTCCCTCATTCAACTAATTATAATTCAGATAAGGTATTTTACTAGTCAATTACTGAGTCCACCTTTTGATTAAAACAAACAGTGTTGAAGAAAAGATCCAATATCATCCTCATTCTATTGGCCAGCACGTCATGAATCATTGTTGTGACCTGTTTGCATTGCCTTGCTTAATGCTCTATTGAATAGCATGGTTGAACTGGATTAGCATGGGCTGACTTTTGGTAATAACACCGCTTTTTAGTTCCTTGGAAAACTAAAGCTCTTCCAGATTGTGCATGATTGGCCGCCTGGTGCCTCCACCTTTTTTCCATTATTGCAATCCACCTCTGTTTCATCCTCGTTACGAAGAATGACATTTTGGATGACTTAATCCACAGCCTGACAATAGATGAAAGCAACTGCTAATGTCAAACATAGGGAGTTGAGTTTAACATCGGGACTTAGTTTTTTGAACATGTGGCCATACTATTTGTTTTCTTAAGCAACACATAAGAAGAAGTTGGACCCACAACAGTTCGGCACTTTTCCTTATTGTCGACTGTTTACTTGCTGCTTATCAACTTCAGTTATCTAAAACAACTTCTATTCATCCAGTATTTCATGCTTACCAACTCCAAGTACCTATTGGAGTACCGCAAATTTCCAAATCCTTGCCAAATGAACCTGGTCAAAACTTCAAATAGCTTTACCAACCTAAGATAGTCTCAGCAGGATGGCCGTTTCTTTTGGCTACTCCAGGTAAAACTGAAGTTCACGTCCACTTGAAGAATCAATGAATGTTGTTGGAGTCTACTTGGGAACCATATAAAAACATGGGCTCAATTTCCTGAATTTTACCTTATCCTCAATGTGAAAAGTATGGTAATGGGTATTGATAGGCATTCCAAACTACCTATGTGGCTAGGCAAACAACTGCTGATAAATAATTATTTACGACATGTTTGGAAGTGATTTTGGGATGACCAAAATCACTTTTTTTCATGACCTTTTTGGTGAAAAATGCCATGAAAAAAGTGATTTCAGCCTCTCTAACATGGCCCTAGTTAGTTACACACACCAGAAGTTATTAATTCTGTTATGGGTGGTTAGAATGGTTAGGGCTTAGCTACTGGATAGAGGGAAATAGGCAATAAGAAATTTCAAAAGGTAGCTGACAAACATTTAAGATTAGCTAATAGAAAGCTTACCCCCAATATGAAAGTAGACAATGTTGAACTTTGAAAGGTAACAAGGCCAGCATGACGCTGGTCAGAGAAGAGATCTGACCAGAAAACGAAGTACAATGACATAATTGAGATATAGATTGCATGAATAGTGGACATGCCGCTGTCAATTTAGTTTGAATATCAGTAATGGCCACAACAGCCACTAAATAGATGATGGAGGCAATGGACAATTAAAGATATGGACTCACCGGTTATTCCACTCGACTCGTTGGATTTTTGTAAGACCCAGATAACTCTTGAAATAAAAATTGCTAACTAATTGAGTAAGATCATAGACCTGCATGAGGAAAAAAAAAAAGAAATTGGAAAGAGCAAATGGTAAGGAAATGTTTCCTAATTGAAGAGAAGCATTAAATCCGGTCAGCATTTTTTCCTTCTAATATCCAGCATGAGGTAAAAGATGCTACATACCAATTTACAAGCAAGCATGCCTCCAAGGACAGAGGTGTATGGGACAAAACGGTCTGCTAATAAGTAGTTCTTTACCAATGCATCAGCTTGACTTTGGTAAGATTTAATAGCCATCACAGTCTTCAAAGACATTGCCATTGTTTTGTTTGACTACATAACATTCAGCAGATCGCTGTACGTTAGACTGAATTACTATTTGCTCCCTCGCTCCATGTTGTTATCCCTTCTTGACCAAATATGAAGAGGTTAGTAAGAAAGAAATATAAAGGATAGTGATAAAAACATCTGTGCATAAGCGACAATTAACCTCACAAAATGAATTTGGACTCAAGGCACCAAGAAGAGGACAATAACATAACAGCATCCAAAATCTAGTCCACTCCTTATTCTTCTATGCATTCAATCTGGACTCCCCACAAAAGAGCACAATAATCATTTAGCTAAAATTGTTCCTTAGTGTTTCTTTTTCTTTTAGGATCGAACTAAATCCCCCAGTCTAGATTTATCATATAAAAGATTTAATTACACGACTTTCTGTGTAGAAAACTCCAATTTTGAGACACTAAACTGTGAAATGTCAAAAACGTCATCCCTAAATCTACACTTCTATCTAAAATTCTATCCTTTCTTTGGTTCTGTATATACCACTAGAGACACCGTACACACAGCTCTTGCTTTACAATGCAACCACCAGGCTGAAAGCATTTCAAGGAACCAGCCACTTGTATCTTTAGGCAAGCACCGAACAAAAACAACTTCGTTTCTTCTAAAAAAATCAACTAAACAGTTTTTAAAAAGCGTACTACTGACATTCAAGCAAGGGAGATTGCCTACCATCTACATATGAAAAAACCAAAAATTAAAAAGAATTAGAAAATGAAGAAAATGAGATCATGGAAACAGAGTAGCCTTCTAAACAGATAAATACAAAAAATGGACCGAGTTCCATCATGACCAGATGGATAATCTTGACAAACAGCACATCCCATTAATTATTTCCATACATATTTTTCAAAGCAGTAATTGTACTGTATTTCAAGTAATCTTCAACTTTCATGATCATTCAGAAGATCTACACTAAATCCCTTTCAGAACACTACGAACTCAAACATAAAGACTTGGATAGGAACCAACCACACCAGAAAATAAGAAACAGCAAACAAGCAAAAAGAATGCACAATCCAACAACGCCTTGAAGATCAAATGTTCCAGTAAGACAGATTTGCTGGAACAGAACAAAAGAAGACTCTCTAAACGAGAAATGATGCTCACTTATCGAATTAAAACAAACTGCAAGAGGGTGCAACGTTTTGAACAAAACCCAGAAACGGTACAAAAGCAAATAATCATTGAAGCTGAAAGATCAGATGGTGGGACTTCAATTCACGAGTAGAGAAGAACTCCAAAAAGATCCCATGAAAACAAAGGATGAAAATGCAGATGGGTAACCCAGAAAAACGGAAGAAAAGAGTCAAATCACCGGCAAAAGAAACAACAGATAGAAGCAATACCTCATAAATGAAAACCCCAGATCACGAGGAGATGCAGAAGGGGTTTTTCCTTTATCAAAGATAACAAAACGGGAACAAACAAAATAAGATAATCTGTAAAGGAAATGCAACAACCGACCGGTATAAAAGAACCGTGAGGTTGAATCAATGTGAAGCGTTAGGAATCTCCAACCGCAACAATCTAAAAGGGGCAATCACGACAAGATGAAGAGAAAATTACAAAAAACAAAATGTGGGTTTTGCTAATGAGCAATGGATTTGAGTATCCAGAGATGGGATCGTCGTGTTCTTGTGGATTGAATTGCATTCTATCCAATCCCTGCCAGTAGTAACCGAAGGAATATGATAACTTCGCGCCTTGGCCGATGATTTTTTCCTTTTTTTTTAGCACCCTTCATTTATTACTTCAATAATCAATATGCTTTGTGAATTTTTATGTAAAATTCAGTCGGTGTAGGATTGAGGAAATATTAAATTATGCTGCACTCTTAGTTGTGTTCCACCAATCGCAGTATCAAAGAATCTTTCATCAATTTTTTTGCTTATTAAAATATATATATATTTGTAGTCACTAATCTCCATAACGTGACTCTTCTATAATATTTGGGTTTTAATATTATTTTTAAGGCTAAGTAGTACAATTTTATGATTATTTTATTTGATGTCTATGTGTTTAACTTATTTTAGCTCTTTTTCGAAAAAAAAAAAATTACTTTAGCTCTTCACCTAAATTTGGTATAAATTTTATTTTGAGTCTTACTATCGATTACTTTTTGTTCATTTGATTTTTTTTTTTAATCTTCGAAGGTTAAAGGAAAACAATAAAGATATATGAAATATGTTTGTACGATTTTCGAATGTTTCATCCTTATCTTGGTGAGATGAGGTGATGGTGTCACCCAACTTCTCCCGAATGGCCCGGATTGAACTACCTTACAATATTGATCTTCCTCATTTTTGAGGAATCGGATGCATCCCTAGTCTTATTCGGCTTCCCTGCCATTACTACCCTAAGCATTTTTTTCCTTTGAAATTATTCAATCAATTGGTCGTGGTAGTCTTTTCCTAATTGGATCCAATCCTCACTATCTGTGTTGGTCTGTGGTTGGTTAGTCCACTTCAGAAGCTTGCTATCTCGATCATCCCCCCTTCAATCAGAGATCAGAATGATCAATGATGATCTTGTCTAAATACCAATTGGCGGTGTATTAAAAGATGACGCATTAGCAATTATTTATTTGCCTTAAAATTTTGAATTTCAAATTTTCACCTATATTATTGAACTAAAATAAAATGTATTTGTACACGTAAGTACTTATTCATAAGATAAATGAATAAATATATATTTATGTGAAATAATTTATGAAAAATATAAAATATGTTATTCTCGACCTAAAGTTTAGAGAAGAGACATAATGTTTGAAAGTCTTAGTGATAAAATTAGATTAAAATTTTTTAAATCAAATTTTAGTACTTTTTAACAAATTGATTTATTTTCAATTACTAATATTTAATAGTATGTTTAATTTCTTTTTTATCAAACATGTAATTTTTAGCGCATCTAAATAATCATTTTTTTTTTTAACAAGCGCATCTAAATAATCATAGACTTAGACTTGACAACCATAGTAAATATATTGTACATTTTAAAATATATCAACTAAATTATACATTAAAAAGAAATCATATAGACTTCTTAAAGAGAAATAAAAATCTACATGTAGGCTGAAACGTTAATATAAAGTTAAATTTATTTTTCCCCAAAAAATAATCACGAGGTGACACATGAACTTATATTTATTTATTTTTTTTTTTTGAAATAACATGAACTTATATTTATATCTTCTAGAAATAAAGTACTATATTTGCATTTTTCTATTTTCTATTTGTTCATCTTTCTTTTTCTATGACCATATAGTCATTCCATTTTTCCACACTACATTAAAATAATCTTACATTTTCAACTCGTGATAATAAATTATATTAATTGTTGAGTAATTATGTAGGATGTCCTTTTCATAAAGTTTTGTGGTTACTTTTTTTCAATAATAATTTAGAACTTTGAATGTTCATCTAGAGTTGACTCTTGCAATTAAAGGCTTGGAAACTCTGTTAAATAAGCTTGATAATTTAAAATTTAGATAAATAGATATAGACCATGTTTAATTTTATAGATTTAGATCTATGATCAACTTAATCACAAAAACATATCATAATTTCATGATTTTCAAATATTTTATCTTAGCCATTGTTGAAGGAGAAAATTTGACCAATCACAAATTGTCACGTCATTATTTAAAATTAACAAAATTACAAATAATTAAATTTGGGACCAATTATAAATTGACATGTGTCCCAAATTTAATTTGAAAGCAAAGTTGGCCAATTATAAGTTTATAGAGCCAAATTTCTATTTGATCAATTAATTAAAATTAAATTATTTTGATCAAATTAATTAATTTGACCAAATAAATAAAAAATAATAATTATTTGGATCAAATTTGGGTCTTTTAAATATTTGGGTCATATGGTATTGGGTCAAATATGAACCAGACCCAAGACTAAGTAGTTGAGCCCAAGACCAATAAAGCCCAAGTCCAAGTTGTTGGCCCAAAAGTCACCAGGGCCCGTCCAGCGAGAACTCTATAAATAGAGAGGTTCTCTTCCATTTTGAAAGAGGAGAAAGAATAGGGAGAAGAGAAAGCTCTCAGAAGAAACCGAAGATTGAAGCTCCTACTGCAGAATTGAAGATCAAAGCTCAGATCTTCATCAAATCCAACTGCAAAATTGAAGAACAAGGCTCTGATCATCTTCAAACCCCGACGCAGAACTGAAGAACAAGGCTCTGATCATCTTCAAACCCCGACGCAGAACTGAAGAACGAAGCTCAGATCCTCTTCAAATCCCGCTACAGAATCAAAGATCGAAGCTCCAATCCTCGTCAAATTCAACTGCAGAACTGAAGAACAAGGCTCAAATCCTCTTCAAATCCTACTGCAAAACCAAAGATCGAAGCTCAGATTCTCTTCAAATCTCACCGCAGAACTGAAGATCGAAGCTCAGATCATCCAAATCCTCCTGCAAAACCAAAGACCGAAGCTCGGAATCTCCTGCGAACCAAAAGACTGAAGCTTACCTCAATCCATCCAAAAGAACTCAAATCCGTCTGAAGAACAAACCTTCAAGACTTTGAAGACTAAAGCTTCTTGAAGACTTCTGGAAGATCAACAAACTCCTTGAAGCTCGCAAAGTCCTTGATACAACTTCAATCTCAAGAACAAGCTGCAAAGCCCTTGAGACGACTTCAAATTCGAGAACAAGCGCTTCAGCCCTCGAGTGAAACACATTCACACACAAGAGAGAGAATCAGAAGATTATGTATTAGAGATTGTACACTCACACACATACAACGTTAATACAAATACATTGTTTATTCCACGTGTCTCCATCTTCGAAGTTACGTGTGAACAAATTGGCACGCCCAGTGGGACCATCTCTACTTCTCATCTCTCTCTCTTATCTCAAAACACAAGTGTAAACATGTCGTTCAAGACTTCCTCAATGGTTGCTGTCATGAACAAGTCTTACATTGGTTCTATTGCCCATTGTTGCTTCAATGAACTGACGTTGCAAGAAGATACAACTTCTATCGTTGCAGGCCAAGAAACAACCTTGTAAGGGACATATACTAATAACAAGTTTCTTGTTAAGTATAACCCTTTGTTTGAACCTGATTTTGACGTAGTGACTGTCATGATGACTGAGACAAGAACTATGGAAGAAATAATGGCTGAGATGCAGGAACACATCAACACCTTGATGAAGGCGATTGAAGAAAAAGATTCTCAAATAGCGCAACTAAAGAGCCAAATTGAGAGCCAACATATCACCGAGTCAAGTCAAACTCAAGTCATAAAAATCATGACAAAGGAAAGACTACAGTGCAAGATGATCAGCCACAGTGTTCTGCTTCGGTCGCTTCACTATCCATCCAACAGCTCAAAGATATGATCACAAATTGTATTAGAGCTCAGTACAGTGGACCTACTCAAGATTCCCTCTTGTATTCCAAACCTTATACTAATGATAACTTGAGAACACCAATCGGGTATCAGCCACCGAAATTTCAGCAGTTTGATGGAAATGGCAATCCTAAACAACATATTGCCCACTTCGTTGAGACATGCGAGAACGCCGGTACTCGAGGGGACATACTAGTCAAACAGTTCATTCGAACACTTAAAGGAAATGCTTTTGACTGGTACACTGATCTAGAACCTAAGTCAATAGACAGTTGGGAGGAACTCGAATGAGAGTTTTTGAATCGCTTCTACAGCACTAGGTGAACCGTTAGCATGTTCGAGCTCACCAACACTAAACAACGAAAAGGTGAACTCGTTGTTAACTATATAAATCGCTGGAGAGCAATGAGTCTAGATTGCAAAGATCGTCTCACTGAACTCTCTTCCGTTGAGATGTGCATTCAAGGCATGCACTGGGAACTCCTCTACATCCTTAAAGGTATAAAGCCTCGCACCTTTGAAGAACTAGCAACTCGCGCCCACGATATGGAGCTAAGTATTGCTAGTCGAGAAAAGAAGGAAGGAACCACAAAGAGGCTATAGAAGAATCTATGGTTGTCAACACAACCCTTCGCAAGTCGTCTTCGAAAGAAAAGCGACAAACAAATGGAGCGCATCACTTAACTTTAAATGAGAGACAGAAGAAAATCTATCCTTTCCCTGATGCCGACATCCCTGAAATGTTGGAACAACTACTGGAGGCGCAACTGATAGAGCTTCCTAAGTGTAAACGACCAGAAGAGATGGAGAAAGTCGATGATCCCAAGTTTTGCAAGTATCATCGAGTTATTGGTCATCCAGTGGAAAGATGTTTCATCCTAAAGGACTTAATTCTAAAGCTAGCTATGGAAGGAAAAATTAAGCTCGACCTTGATGAAGTAGCCCAATCAAATCTTGCTACAATCAAAGGAAAGAGCAAACATCAAAGAAAGAAGAATCCTAAGTAACCTCAACCTAAGAGGAAGAGAAGTAAAGAGTTTTCTCAACGTCGACAGCTGGTGACTTTGAATGAATTCTTCTCCAAAACTTTCCACAAAAAGGAAAAAGAAAACTTTGCAACTTCCTATTGCATCGACGTAGAAGAAGTTGACAATTCCAAGAAGGGTGAACAAAGAACTTCTGTCTTCGATCGCATCAAGCCTTCCATTACTTGTCCTTCGGTATTCCAAAGAATGAGTATGACCACATCAAAAGAAGAAAATCAATGTTCGGCGTCCACCTCCACTCGACCTTCAGCTTTCCAAAGGCTAAGCGTCTCCACATTGAGGGAAAGTCAATCTTCAACATCTGTCTTTGATCGCCTCAAAGTAGCATATGATCAACCTCAAAGAAAGATGGATAACTTAAAGGTGAAATTGTTCGATGAAGTAAGCTGTGACAAGAAGCTTCAAAGTATTGTCACGTCACGAATGAAAAGGAAGTTCTCTGTTCTCATAAATACAGAAGCTGGTTCCTTGAAGGTGAAGCCAAATATCATTATCTTGACCAATCCTGCAAATGAAGGATCTGATCAAGACCATGATAAAGATAAGAGCTTTTAAAATGTAAAAACTCCTTATCGTAAGAGTCTAAACTGCATGATGCTCCTAGCCCACACGAGCTTAAAAGGTGAGTGCAAAAAATCCTAAACTACGTTATGACTTGATCCCTGTTCCTCAAGGGTACGTAGGCAGCTTAAAGAAAACTTTAAGTTCAGTCTCTATAAACAAAAAAAGAAAGTGCAACAAATATTGAAGCACGACAAGACAAATTGAAGAAACTCATCACTACTGGGGGCAACACGACAAATTGAAGTTTTACACCGTTATAAGTGTGAAGGTATGGGTTGGATGAATAAAAGAAGACTTCATTCCTCCAAATTAAATGTCTCTCTAGCTCAAGTTCGATGTTTCACTCACCCTAAGTTCGTTGTTTCTTCTCTCCAAGTTTGAAGGTTCTCCTGCGTTTTGATCTTCGTTGTTCCTTCTCCAAGTTCGAAGGATCACAAAGTTTGAAGGTTCTCCTGCGTTTCGCTGCAGTTACTTCTCTTCAAGTTCGAAGGTTTCTCCTGCGCTTCGCTGCAATTCCTTCTCTTCAAATTCGAAGGTAGTTCCTTCTCTCCAAGTCGAAGGTTCTCCTGCGCTTCGCTGCAGTTTCTTCTCTTCAAGTTCGAAGGTTTCTCCTACGCCTCGCTGCAGTTTCTTCTCTCCAAATTCAAAGGTTCTTCCGCGCTTCGTTGCAGTTCCTTCTCTCCAAGTTCGAAGGTTCTCCTACGCTTCGCTGCAGTTCCTTCCTTAAAGTTCAAAGGTCCTCAGCCACTGTCGTTTCTTCCTCAAATTTGAAGGTCCTTCATCGTCGTCGTTTTTTCTTCAAGTTTGAAGGTCCCTCATCGTCGTCATACCTTCTTCAAGTTGAGAATTTCTATCGTTCATTCATCAAGCTTGAAGGTTCTATAGATCCATTTAAAAGTTGGGAGGTTTCACCATTGTTTTGTCTCTAAGAGTTGTCGCTCTGACTTGACTTCATCTTCAAATGTTGGCGGTGTAGGGAATAAAAGTCCCCATGCAGCGGAAGCGCATCGATTGGACCTTACGCCGTATATTAATTAACATTAAAATACCGTTACGAAAACTCAAACTAACTTTAAACACACTTTAAAGCTGCTGGAAAAATTGGTTTAAACATGCTAAAAATAAAGCTAAATTTATTTTCATGCTTTTCTAAAGAAAAAGGGAAGAACCGTCACATACCTTCGTTGTAGACTTGACCGTTCTTCGCCAACGACGCTCCAACGAATGAAAACGCAGCAGCCTCCTCACCTCTTCTTGATTGACACAATAACCACAAAGGTTACACCGGTATGACTCTAGGTCTAGGTGACAAAAGACTTGTGGGAGTCTTTCTCTAAGAGGGAGGCTAGAGAGAATTCTAGGTCTTGTCTTTGAGAGTCTAAGAGCAAGAGCAAGAATGTCAAGTGTCATGACCAATTAGGTCTAGTGTTCTATTTATAGAAGAGAGGCCATGAATAAAATATTCAATTAAATCAATCTTTTCCAAAATTGATTCAATCTTATTCCTTAATTAATCAATCATGATAAATCAATTCCATAATTGATTAATCTTTTCCACAAATGACTAATTACTTCCATAAGTGATTAGATCATTTCCATAAATGATTAATCACTTCCTTAAGTGATTAATTATTTCCATAATTGATTAATTCCCGGTTAATGAATTCTTTAATTAATTAACCACCATATTTAATTCCCGGCCTAGAGTTAATTAATTTGCTCAAACACATTTTAGGTCTTAAATTAATTAATTCATTATTTGAACTCTTTCAAACTTCCATAAATTTATATTTGAACTTTTCAAATATTAATTTCTCTCATAATAATATATCAATATATATTATATTTGTTTCCCTTAATAAATTGAACATTTTCAATTTACTTTTATTACTTAGTTGCCTCAAATTACTTTACGAGCTACTAGTGGGACCTAATGGACCTGCAGATCAGAAGCTCCAACGACGTGGGATTAATTGGTCAATATCATTAACCACATTAATCAATATTCGTTAACTGTGTGTACATTCCACTATAGACTCACAGTTGCACTATTCTCACTGCAGACATATTTTCTGTGTCCACGGATCTAGACCAATATCGACTAGTTAGTCCTTCACGAGTGTCCGTAACACCAGCTGGGTCAAATTACCGTTTTACCCCTGGGTTACCTCTATTTCCTTAAGTACCAATTCTCCTCTAATGAACAACCTGTTTGTGGTCCAACCATCAAACAGAAAACCCTCTCGTGCCATTGAGAGGGTAGGTCCCTTTGTTCAAGACTCGGAGTAACCACTTAAGGGAACACTCATCTGCTTCCCTAAAGTCGGGAAGGAGTGAATTCCATCTTGTACGATTATGTTCCCAGCTCCCCATTCGGTCTTGTCCCCAAAGTGGTAGGCTTATTGAGTCCATAATCAACTCAGGATTAAGACTAAGTTGTCTAGGTCGTCCTAGTGAAATAGAAAACCAACTAGTTAACGGTGTTATAACCAGTGGTTACTATTTCGCGGTCCGATCTTATGCAAACTCATTGCATAGGATACCCCCACTCGCATGTCTCCTACATGAACGCGTTGGATCGCAGCGTTTGTATCAAATACAAAGTGGGTCGTATCCATAGTGTCACCAGGATAAGGCACCCAGTCTTATCCCTATACTATAGACCCTTTAGGCTGTTTCTTGAACAATGATCCCATATGTCGCTACATATAGTTCAAGACGCATATTACAACCTTGGATGTCTAGTTTATTGGATTAGGGTTATTATTAGGCAAAGACAAATATAAAATAACTAATAACAATTAATGAAAAAATATATCAATATTATTTCATTAATATCCGGTCAACGGTTACATTCACTATCTACGAGTTTTAGGGCATAAAACCCAACAAACTCCCACTTGAACTAAAACACTAGTTAGTGGGATGTAAATGCAATAATCTAAAGCTGGAAATGTCATGTATATAATACAATAAACTAGGGCATCCTTATACCCATTATACATTTCTCCCACTTGCCCTAGAGTAGATGACATACATATCTCGTAGACCTAGACCCTCTAGATGACCCTCAAACACTTTAGCCGTGAGAGTCTTCGTAAATGGATCAGCGATGTTGTGCTCCGAGGCGATTTTAGTGACGATCACATCTCCTTGTTGCACAATCTCCCGTATCAGGTGATACTTCCTCTCGATGTGTTTACCCCGTTTGTGGCTTCGAGGTTCTTTTGAGTTGGCTACAACCCCAATGTTGTCACAGTATAGTGTTTGAAGGGAATTAAAAGTCCCCACGCAGCGGAAGCGCATCGATTGGACCTTACGCCGTATATTAATTAACATTAAAATATCGTTACGATAACTCAAACAAAACTTTAAACAACCTTTAAAGCCGCTGTAAAATTGGTTTAAACATGCTAAAATAAATCTAAATTTATTTTTAAAACTTTTCTAAAGAAAAGAGGAAGAACCGTTACAAACCTTCATTGAAGACTTGACCGTTCTTCGCCAACGATGCTCCACGAACGAAAACGTAGCAGCCGCCTTTGTTTTTCTTCGCTGGAAATTTCTTCTTTGATTGACACAATCACCACAGAGGTTACACCGGTATGTCTCTAAGTCTAGGAGGCAAAAGACTTGTGGGAGTCTTTCTCTAAGAGGGAGGCTAGAGAGAATTTTAGGTCTTGTCTTTCAAGAGTGTCAAGTGTTTTGACTAATTAGGTCTAGTGTTCTATTTATAGAAGAGAGGCCATGAATAAAATATTCAATTAAATCAATCTTTTCCATAATTGATTCAATCTTATTCCTTAATTAATCAATCATGATCAATCAATTTCATAATTGATTAATCTTTTCCACAAATGACTAATTACTTTCATAAGTGATTAGATCATTTCCATAAATGATTAATCACTTCCTTAAGTGATTAATTATTTCCATAATTGATTAATTCCCGGTTAATGAAGTCTTTAATTAATTAACCACCAATTAAATATCACATATTTAATTCCCGGCCTAGAATTAATTAATTTTGCCCAAACACATTTTAGGCCTTAAATTAATTAATTCATTATTTTGAACTCTTTCAAACTTCCATAAATTTATATTTGAACTTTTCAAATATTAATTTCTTTCATAATAATATATCAATATATATTATATTTGTTTCCCTTAATAAATTGAACATTTTCAATTTACTTTTATTACTTAGTTGCCTCAAATTACTTTACGAGCTACCAGTGGGACCTAATGGACCTGCAGATCAGAAGCTCCAACGATGTGAGATTAATTGGTCAAACTCATTAACCACATTAATCAATATTCGTTAACTGTGTGTACATTCCACTATAGACTCACAGTTGCACTCTTCTCACTGCAGACATATTTTCTGTGTCCACGGATCTAGACCAATATCGACTAGTTAGTCCTTCACGAGTGTCCGTAACACCAGCTGGGTCAAATTACCGTTTTACCCCTGGGTTACCTCTATTTCCTTAAGTACCAATTCTCCTCTAATGAACAACCTGTTTGTGGTCCAACAATCAAACAGAAAACCCTCTCGTGCCATTGAGAGGGTAGGGCCCTTTGTTCAAGACTCGGAGTAACCACTTAAGGGAACACTCATCTGCGTTCCTAAAGTCGGGAAGAAGTGAATTCCATCTTGTACGATTATGTTCCCAGCTCCCCATTCGGTCTTGTCCCCAAAGTGGTAGGCTTATTGAGTCGGCGTATTGGCCACTCTCACCCATACAAATCAAAGGACAATCTTGAAGGGAATAAAAGTCCCCACACAGCGGAAGCGCATCGATTGGACCTTACGCCGTATATTAAACATTAAAATACCGTTACGATAACTCAAACAAAACTTTAAACAACTTTTAAAGCCGCTGTAAAATCGGTTTAAACATGCTAAAATAAATATAAATTTATTTTAAAACTTTTCTAAAGAAAAGAGGAAGAACCGTTACAAACCTCCGTTGTAGACTTGACTGTTCTTCGCCAACGACGCTCCACGAACGAAAACGCAGCAGCCGCTTTAAGGTTTTCTTCGCTGGAAATTCTTCTTTGATTGACACAATCACCACAGAGGTTACACCGGTATGTCTCTGAGTCTAGGAGGCCAAAGACTTGTGGGAGTCTTTCTCTAAGAGGGAGGCTAGAGAGAATTCTAGGTCTTGTCTTTCAAGAGTGTCAAGTGTCATGACCAATTAGGTCTAGTGTTCTATTTATAGAAGAGAGGCCATGAATAAAATATTCAATTAAATCAATCTTTTCCATAATTGATTCAATCTTATTCCTTAATTAATCAATCATGATCAATCAATTCCATAATTGATTAATCTTTTCCACAAATGACTAATTACTTCCATAAGTGATTAGATCATTTCCATAAATGATTAATCACTTCCTTAAATGATTAATTATTTCCATAATTGATTAATTCCCGGTTAATGAATTCTTTAATTAATTAACCACCAATTAAATATCACATATTTAATTCCCGGCCTAGAATTAATTAATTTGCCCAAACACATTTTAGGCCTTAAATTAATTAATTCATTATTTTGAACTCTTTCAAACTTCCATAAATTTATATTTGAACTTTTCAAATATTAATTTCTCTCATAATAACATATCAATATATATTATATTTATTTCCCTTAATAAATTGAACATTTTCAATTTACTTTTATTACTTAGTTGCCTCAAATTACTTTACGAGCTACCAGTGGGACCTAATGGACCTGCAGATCAGAAGCTCCAACGATGTGAGATTAATTGGTCAAACTCATTAACCACATTAATAAATATTCGTTAACTGTGTGTACATTCCACTATAGACTCACAGTTGCACTCTTCTCACTGCAGACATATTTTCTGTGTCCACGGATCTAGACCAATATCGACTAGTTAGTCCTTCACGAGTGTCCGTAACACCAGCTGGGTCAAATTACCGTTTTACCCCTGGGTTACCTCTATTTCCTTAACTTCCAATTCTCCTCTAATGAACAACCTGTTTGTGGTCCAACAATCAAACATAAAACCCTCTCGTGCCATTGAGAGGGTAGGGCCCTTTGTTCAAGACTCGGAGTAACCACTTAAGGGAACACTCATCTGCTTCCCTAAAGTCGGGAAGGAGTGAATTCCATCTTGTACGATTATGTTCCCAGCTCCCCATTCGGTCTTGTCCCCAAAGTGGTAGGCTTATTGAGTCGGCGTATTGGCCACTCTCACCCATACAAATCAAAGGACAATCTCTCATGAGCAGGAGTCCATAATCAACTCAGGATTAAGACTATGTTGTCTAGGTCGTCCTAGTGAAATAGAAAACCAACTAGTTAACGGTGTTATAACCAGTGGTTACTATTTCGCGGTCCGGTCTTTATGCAAACTCATTGCATAGGATACCCCCACTCGCATGTCTCCTACACGAACACGTTGGATCGCAGCGTTTGTATCAAATACAAAGTGGGCCGTATCCATAGTGTCACCAGGATAAGGCACCCAGTCTTATCCCTATACTATAGACCCTTTAGGTTGTTTCTTGAACAATGATCCCATATGTCGCTACATATAGTTCAAGACTCATATTACAACCTTGGATGTCTAGTTTATTGGATTAGGGTTATTATTAGGCAAAGACAAATATAAAATAACTAATAACAATTAATGAAAAAATATATCAATATTATTTCATTAATATCCGGTCAACGGTTACATTCACTATCTACGAGTTTTAGGGCATAAAACCCAACAAATCTCTCATGAACAGGAGTCCATAATCAACTCAGGATTAAGACTAAGTTGTCTAGGTCGTCCTAGTGAAATAGAAAACCAACTAGTTAACGGTGTTATAACCAGTGGTTACTATTTCGCGGTCCGGTCTTATGCAAACTCATTGCATAGAATACCCCCACTCGCATGTCTCCTACACGAACGCGTTGGATCGCAGCGTTTGTATCAAATACAAAGTGGGCCGTATCCATAGTGTCACCAGGATAAGGCACCCAGTCTTATCCCTATACTATAGACCCTTTAGGCTGTTTCTTGAACAATGATCCCATATGTCGCTACATATAGTTCAAGACTCATATTACAACCTTGGATGTCTAGTTTATTGGATTAGGGTTATTATTAGGCAAAGACAAATATAAAATAACTAATAACAATTAATGGAAAAATATATCAATATTATTTCATTAATATCCGGTCAACGGTTACATTCACTATCTAAGAGTTTTAGGGCATAAAACCCAACAGTGTTATGGGCACGTTCATATTCGGAACCACTTCCAAATCAGTCAAGAACTTTCTAAGTCATATTGCCTCCTTAGCTGCTTCGCAAGCTGCTATATACTCAGCCTCCATGGTTGAGTCTGCTATGCATCCTTGTTTGATACTTCTCCACACTACTGCTCCTCCATTGAGGGTGAATACTGACCCTGATGTGGATTTCCTTGAATCCTTATCAGCTTGAAAGTCAGAGTCAGTGTATCCAGTAAGAATAAAATCTTTAGCTCCATACACAAGAATGTAGTCCCTCGTTCTCCGAAGATACTTGAGGATGTTCTTAACCGCTCCCCAGTGGTCCAACCCTGGATTAAACTGATACCTACTGACTACTCCCACTGCATAACATATGTCAGGCCTAGTGCAGAGCATAGCATACATTAAGTTGCCCACAGCTGAGGCGTAGGGAATGTGTCTCATGTTCTCAATTTCTTGAGGTGTCTTAGGAGACTGTTCCTTAGACAGGTGTGCCCCATGTCTGAAGGGTAGTAGTCCCTTCTTGGAGTTTTGCATCGAATATCGAGACAACATCTTGTCAATATACGTTGCTTGAGACAAAGCTAGCGTTTTGTTCTTACGATCCCTAATGATTTGGATTCCCAGAACGTATTGAGACTCTCCCAGATCTTTCATTTGGAATTGGGTTGCTAGCCATTTCTTAATATCAGTGAGGTATCCTACATCATTCCCAATGAGTAGGATATCGTCTACATAAAGTATTAGAAAAGCTACTTTCCTTTTGTTGACTTTCTTGTACACACAAGGCTCATCAACGTTTTGGTCAAAGCCAAAAGATTTGATTGCAGTATCAAATCTAATGTTCCATGATCTAGATGCTTGTTTCAATCCATAAATGCATCGATTGAGCTTACAAACCTTTTGTTCCTGACCTTGGGCTATGAACCCTTCGGGTTGAGACATGAAGATATTCTCTTCAAGATTACCATTCAGAAAGGCAGTCTTGACGTCCATTTGCCATATTTCATAGTCATAATATGTGGCTATGGATAAGAGAATTCTTATGAACTTTAACATGGATACAGGAGAAAAGGTTTCCTCATAGTCAACCCCTTCCTTTTGGGTATAACCCTTTGCCACTAGTCTAGCTTTGAAGGTCTGTACCTTTCCAGCTGCATCTCTTTTTCTCTTATAGATCCATTTGCACCCTATGGGTTTTACCCCATTTGGTAGATCTGTAAGTTCCCATACAGAATTGGAGTACATTGACTCCATTTCCAGGTTCATGGCTTTGACCCATTCATCCTTATCTTCGTCATTCATTGTCTGTCGATAGGACAATGGATCCTCAATGCCATCATTAGGTATGACAACCTGAGTTTCAGTTAAACCCAAGTAGCGGTCAGGTTGTAATACAACCCTCCCACTGCGTCGACGCATTCCCAACGTTTGAGATGGACGGGATGGATCTGAAGAACTAGTTCCTTCATCAACCCTTGTTGAAGGTCCAACTTCATCAACAACTCTTGATGATTCTTCAGTAGCTTCTCCTAATATTATTTTGCTGCGTGGTTTATGATCTCTCATGTGGTCTTCCTCTAAGAAAGTGGCGTTTGTCGATACAATCACCTTATTTTCTTGTGGGTCGTAGAAATAACCACCTCTCGTTTCTTTAGGGTAACTAACAAATTGGCACAGTTTTGAACGAGGTTCCAGTTTCTTAGGATTTGTCACAAGCACGTGTGTTGGACAACCCCAGATGCGAAAGTGATGAAAACTAGGTTTACGCCCCTTCCATAATTCGAAAGGTGTTTCAGAAACACTTTTCGAGGGAACATTGTTCAAGATGTATACTGCAGTCTCTACTGCATACCCCCAAAACGAGCTAGGCAATTGAGCATAGCTCATCATTGATCGAACCATGTCTAACAAGGTTCTATTTCTCCTTTCTGACACACCATTCTGCTGAGGTGTACCAGGGGCTAGAGAGAATTCTAGGTCTTGTCTTTGAGAGTCTAAGAGCAAGAGCAAGAATGTCAAGTGTCATGACCAATTAGGTCTAGTGTTCTATTTATAGAAGAGAGACCATGAATAAAATATTCAATTAAATCAATCTTTTCCAAAATTGATTCAATCTTATTCCTTAATTAATCAATCATGATCAATAAATTCCATAATTGATTAATCTTTTCCACAAATGACTAATTACTTCCATAAGTGATTAGATCATTTCCATAAATGATTAATCACTTCCTTAAGTGATTAATTATTTCCATAATTGATTAATTCCCGGTTAATGAATTCTTTAATTAATTAACCACCAATTAAATATCACATATTTAATTCCCCGCCTAGAGTTAATTAATTTGCCCAAACACATTTTAGGCCTTAAATTAATTAATTCATTATTTGAACTCTTTCAAACTTCCATAAATTTATATTTGAACTTTTCAAATATTAATTTCTCTCATAATAATATGTCAATATATATTATATTTGTTTCCCTTAATAAATTGAACATTTTCAATTTACTTTTATTACTTAGTTGCCTCAAATTACTTTACGAGCTACCAGTGGGACCTAATGGACCTGCAGATTAGAAGCTCCAACGATGTGAGATTAATTGGTCAAACTCATTAACCACATTAATCAATATTCGTTAACTGTGTGTACATTCCATTATAGACTTACAGTTGCACTCTTCTCACTGCAGACATATTTTCTGTGTCCACGGATCTAGACCAATATCGACTAGTTAGTCCTTCACGAGTGTCCGTAACACCAGCTGGGTCAAATTACCGTTTTACCCCTAGGTTACCTCTATTTCCTTAAGTACCAATTCTCCTCTAATGAACAACCTGTTTGTGGTCCAACCATCAAACAGAAAACCCTCTTGTGCCATTGAGAGGGTAGGTCCCTTTGTTCAAGACTCGGAATAACCACTTAAGGGAACACTCATCTGCTTCCCTAAAGTCGGGAAGGAGTGAATTCCATCTTGTACGATTATGTTCCCAGCTCCCCATTCGGTCTTGTCCCCAAAGTGGTAGGCTTATTGAGTCGGCGTATTGGCCACTCTCACCCATACAAATCAAAGGACAATCTCTCATGAGCAGGAGTCCATAATCAACTCAGGATTAAGACTAAGTTGTCTAGGTCGTCCTAGTGAAAATAGAAAACCAACTAGTTAACGGTGTTATAACTAGTGGTTACTATTTCGCGGTCCGGTCTTATGCAAACTCATTGCATAGGATACCCCCACTCGCATGTCTCCTACACGAACGCGTTGGATCGCAGCGTTTGTATCAAATACAAAGTGGGCCGTATCCATAGTGTCACCAGGATAAGGCACCCAGTCTTATCCCTATACTATAGACCCTTTAGGCCGTTTCTTGAACAATGATCCCATATGTCGCAACATATAGTTCAAGGCTCATATTACAACCTTGGATGTCTAGTTTATTGGATTAGGGTTATTATTAGGCAAAGACAAATATAAAATAACTAATAACAATTAATGGAAAAATATATCAATATTATTTCATTAATATCCGGTCAACGGTTACATTCACTATCTACGAGTTTTAGGGCATAAAACCCAACAGGCGGTTGGCAGCTTCGACCTCGCTTCATCTTCAAAGGTTGGCGGTGCAAGTGGGCAAGTGACCAGCCTGCATTCCGCCTGGATCAGGGGTTGATCACTGCTTGAGGCAAGATGTGAAGGGCGAGAGACCATCCTAAATTCCGCCTGAATCAGGGGTTGATCACTGCCTGAGGCAAGATGTGAAGGGCGAGAGACCATCTTGAATTCCGCCTGAATCAGGGGTTGATCACTGCGTGAGGCAAGATGTGAAGGGCGAGAGACCATCCTGAATTCCACCTTAATCAGGGGTTGATCACTTCTTGAGGCAACATGTGAAGGGCGAGAGACCATCCTGAATTTCTCCTGAATCAGAGGTTGATCACTGCCTGAGACAAGATGTAAAGGGCGAGAGACCATATTGAATTCCGCCTGAATCAGGGGTTGATCACTGTCTGAGGCAAGATGAAAAGGACGAGATATCATCTTGAATTCCGCCTGAATCAGGGGTTGATCACTGCCTGAGGCAAGATGTGAAGGGCGAGAGACCATCCTGAATTCCGCCTGAATCAGGGGTTGATCTCTGCATGAGGAGAGATGTGAAGGGCGAGATATCATCCTAAATTCTGCCTGAATCAGGGGTTGATCACTGCTGAGGCAAGATGAGAAGGGCGATAGACCATCCTGAATTTCGCCTGAATCAGGGGTTGATCATTGCCTGAGGCAAGATAAGAAGGGCGAGAGACCATCCTGCATTCCGCCTGAATTAGGGGTTGATCACTACTTGAGGCAAGATGTGAAGGGCGAGAGACCATCCTAAATTCCGCCTGAATCAGGGGTTGATCACTACCTGAGGCAAGATGTGAAGGGCAAGAGACCATCCTGAATTCCGCCTGAATCAGGGGTTGATCACTGATAACTGCCCAAAAGGTAGTTATTTAGGCCTTATTTATATAGGGATTTGTGTGTCCTTTATGCTTATTAGGGTTGGTTTTGGATAGATATTACATGATTTAACCCATTTGGAAGAATGGAAGCATTGGAAATTATTTTGTGCAGATTATGCTGCTGAGCAACTGGAGGGAGCAAATTCTATGTTGCAGCAAAACTGGGAGCAGAAACTGCCACATCACAGCTCGTTAGCCAACTTCATGAACCGACTTCTGTTGAGTTATTTTCGGGATAAAGGAGCAAGGAGAGCCCTACACGTGTCCAAGTTGACCTAATTCAAGTCTCATGTCCTTCTATAAAAGGAAGTAGCCGTCAAAGTCAAATTCATTCCATGTTTTCCCTTGGAAGCCGAATAGTATAGGGAGATTGAAGATCATCAAGAACACCATCTACCGCAAGCTGATTAGGGAGTTTATTTTCTTTATTAACTTGTGGTTATGGACATGCATACTCAGATTGTAATTCGTATTCCTATGCCTATTATGAACTAAGTAGCTTAAGGTGTTGGTTAGGAATAATGTGATTACTGTGCTTCATCTCTAGTAATATATTGACTATCGCATTTTGGTTAATTGTTGTGCTTCTTCTTATTTTTTGCCCGCCTGGCCAGCCGGTGTGAATAGCTCTCTCTAGTTTCAGGGATGATTTAGAGAGTGTGTGGCAATTATCCACACTACGATCATTGTGTATTGGTGAACGCCAGTGACTGAGCTAGGGATAGCCAGTTGCCTAGTGCTTGATCGGTCGCACTTCATTGAGGTTGAAACACATCCCAAAAGATCCGGAGTTCCGGGAGGAATCCGCTAATAATATTGCGAGAAATGCATGATCAATAATATTGCTAGAGCATATCTTAGAACAATCACTAAAGCCTAACCAGCGCCTGTCTTTAATCTATCTATCTATTTGTTTACTCGTTGTTCTGTCATTTATTTTGCTTCAGCATAATTCCGATAAAACCCAATCATTTTATTATCTTGAAACCATTAGGAAGTTACGCAAAATAGATAAAGTGGAAACTCATTCAGACCTTGGATTGATAATATTACTTGCTGCAGACTGTGTATACTTGCACAGGAATTCTAGAGTATTTTATACTATATTTTTACTCACTCTAGGAACCCAACAAGTTTTTGGCGCCGTTGCCGGGGAACTTGAATAAGTTTTTATCTGATCTGTTTTGTGTATGTGTTTTAGTGGTTTGGTGCTAGAACTTTTTGATTGTTTCTTTTGTTTTTGCAGGTGTGATTTTGGTGCATGAGCGATCCGCCTGGGGTACGGTTTGAGCTTGATCCAGAAATTGAAAGGATATTTAGGAACAGAAGGAGGGAGCAACGCAGAAACCAGATGGAGAACGTGTCGCACCTACCGCAGGTTCCTGAAGGTCCAGCAGCAGCAAACCCCCAGCAGAATCCGTTACTGCAGCAAAACCCACTGTTTGAGCAAAATGAGCAGCGGAATAATCAGGTTGAGAATCCTATCTTGATAGTGAACGATAGGACCAGAGCCATTCGAGCATATGCTGTCCCGATGTTTAATGAGTTGAATCCAGGGATTGCACGTCCCCAAATCCAAGCGGAAAATTTTGAAATGAAACCGGTAATGTTTCAGATGTTGCAAACCGTGGGGCAATTCCATGGTTTGTCATCTGAAGACCCTCATTTACATCTTAAGTCTTTTCTAGGAGTTAGTGATTCTTTTGTAATTCAAGGAGTGCCTAGAGATGCTCTCAGATTAACTTTGTTCCCGTATTCTCTTAGAGATGGAGCAAAGTCATGGTTAAACTCTTTTGCTCCAGGATCAATTAGGACGTGGGATGAGTTAGCTGAAAATTTTTTGAGTAAATATTTCCCACCTAATAGAAATGCTAAATTAAGGAGTGAAATAGTAGGGTTTAAGCAACTTTAAGATGAGACTTTTAGTGAAGCTTGGGAGAGGTTTAAGGAGCTTTTACGAAAGTGTCCCCACCATGGGTTACCTCATTGTATTCAAATGGAAACATTTTACAATGGTTTGAATGGAGTAACCCAAGGTATGGTCGATGCTTCGGCTGGAGGGGCCCTTTTGGCAAAAACTTTTGATGAAGCCTATGAAATTTTAGAAAGAATATCTATTAATAGTTGTCAGTGGTCGGATGTTAGAGGCACAAATAAAAAGGTTAAGAGTGTGTTAGAGGTTGATGGTGTGTCCACCATTAGGGCTGATCTTGCTATGATTGCTAACGCTCTTAAGAATGTGACAATGATTAGTCATCAGCAGCCACCAGCTATGGAGCCTGCAGCAGTGGTGAACCAAGTCACGGACGAAGCATGTGTCTATTGCGGTGAAGACCACAACTACGAGTTTTGCCCCAGCAATCCAGCTTCTCTGTTTTTTGTAGGTAATCAGAGGAACAACCCTTATTCTAACTTCTATAATCCAGGTTGGCGCAACCACCCCAACTTCTCATGGGGAGGTCAAGGAAATAACGTACAAGCACAACAAAAGGTGAACCAGCCGGGATTTGCTAAAGCGCAGGTAATGCCCCAGCAAAATAAGCAGGCTTTGCCCCAGCAAAATTTGGGAAATTCTCTCGAGGCGATGATGAAAGAATTTATGGCTCGCACAGACGCTGCAATTCAAAGTAATCAAGCTTCGATGAGAGCCCTGGAATTGCAAGTGGGTCAGCTAGCTAATGAGCTCAAGGCAAGGCCTCAAGGGAAACTTCCATCAGATACTGAACACCCTCGAAGGGAAGGTAAGGAGCAGGTAAAGGCAGTAACTCTTAGGAGTGGTAAGCCATTAGAAGAGTCTAGAAAGACCCAGGATTTAAATAATAATAGTGATAATAATGTTGTTGTTGAGAAAGAATTGGAGTCTGGTCAGGGTGCTGGAGGCAGCAAAGAGAATGCTGGAGCATCAGGTTTTGTGCCAGATGTAGAACCACCATATGTGCCGCCCCCACCTTATGTTCCACCTCTACCTTTTCCACAAAGGCAAAAGCCTAGGAATCAGGATGGTCAATTTAAAAAGTTTTTAGAGATTCTTAAGCAGTTGCATATAAATATCCCTTTAGTAGAAGCTATTGAGCAAATGCCTAATTATGCTAATTTCTTAAGGATATTTTGACTAAAAAGAAAAGGTTAGGTGAGTTTGAAACTGTATCTCTTACTGAGGAGTGTAGTGCTATTCTTAAGAATGGGCTACCCCCCAAGGCTAAGGATCCAGGGTCATTTACTATACCTGTGTCTATAAGTGGAAAAGAGTTAGGTAGAGCACTCTGTGATTTAGGTGCAAGCATTAACCTTATGCCTCTTTCGGTCTATCGAAAGTTAGGTATTGGTGAAGCTAGACCTACCACAGTTACACTCCAACTAGCTGATAGGTCTATCACATATCCAGAGGGTAAAATTGAGGATGTCTTGGTAAAAGTTGATAAATTCATATTTCCTGTTGATTTTATTATTTTAGACTATGAGGTTGATAAAGATGTCCCAATTATTCTAGGTCGTCCATTTTTGGCTACTGGTAGGGCGTTAATAGATGTTCAAAAAGGAGAATTAACAATGAGAGTCTGTAATGAGGAAGTAAAATTTAATGTGTTTAAAGCCATGAAATATCCAGACGAAATGGAAGATTGTTCTTTCATTAGGATTCTGGAGAGCACAGTTATTGAGACAGCAATACAGGATTCGGCTGATGAGCATTCAGAAAAGCATGGAGAGGTTAGTGTAGGAGATTTTGAATTTTGTTCTTTAGATAGAAAAAATGAAAAAGAATTGTTTAGGTGTGAGGATGTTTTTGAGTCTTTAGATTTAGATCAAAGAAAGGCTCCCCCAATTAAACCATCCCTGATTGAGGCACCCACTTTAGATTTGAAACCTTTACCGGATCATCTAAAGTATGTGTATCTTGGGGAAAGTGAGACGTTGCCCATTATTGTTGCATCAGATTTAATGCCAGAGCATGAGGAGGCCTTAATAAAATTGCTGCAGCAATACCGCAAAGCTATAGGTTGGACGTTGGCTGATATTCAGGGAATTAGCCCATCTTTTTGTATGCACAAAATCACTCTAGAGGAGGGATCCTTTAGGAGTATTGAGCAACAAAGAAGGCTTAACCCTGCAATGAAAGAGGTTGTTAAAAAGGAGGTAATTAAATGGTTGGATGCTGGGATCATTTATCCAATTGCCGATAGCAATTGGGTAAGCCCTGTCCAATGTGTTCCTAAGAAAGGAGGTGTCACTGTGGTGAGCAATAAAGATAATGAGTTGATCCCCACAAGAACAGTAACTGGCTGGAGGGTTTGTATGGATTACAGAAGGCTTAATAAAGCCACTCGAAAGGATCATTTCCCTCTACCATTTATCGACCAGATGTTGGATCGATTGGCTGGTCAGGCCTATTACTGTTTCTTGGATGGTTATGCTGGGTATAACCAGATTACTATTGCTCCTGAGGATCAGGAGAAAACCACTTTCACCTGCCCTTATGGGACGTTTGCTTTCAGGCGAATGCCTTTTGGCCTTTGCAATGCTCCAGCAACATTTCAGCGGTGTATGTTAGCAATTTTTTCTGATATGATTGAGTCCACTGTTGAAGTATTTATGGACGATTTTTCAGTTTTTGGAGGGTCTTTTCAAAGTTGTTTAGATAATTTAGGTAAGGTGTTAAAAAGATGTGAGGATACCCATCTAGTTCTTAATTGGGAGAAGTGCCACTTCATGGTGAAGGAGGGCATAGTGTTAGGTCATAGGATTTCTAAGAATGGTCTAGAAGTTGATAGAGCAAAAGTTGAGGTTATTGAAAGACTAGAGCCACCGAGTTCAGTGAAGGGAATTCGGAGTTTTTTAGGACATGCTGGATTTTATAGGAGGTTCATAAAGGATTTTTCCAAAATCAGTAAACCTCTTTGTAACTTATTGTGCACTGATCATGTTTTTTACTTTAATGCAGATTGTAGGAAGGCTTTTGAAACATTGAAGGCTGCTTTAATCTCAGCACTCATTCTCTGCGCACTTAATTGGAATTTGCCATTCGAGGTAATGTGTGATGCGAGTGATGCTGCGGTAGGTGCGATGCTGGGGCAAAAGCAGGGCAAATTTATTCATCCTATATATTATGCAAGCAAGGTTTTAAATGAAGCGCAGGTCAACTACACAACTACTGAAAAGGAGTTGTTAGCTGTTGTGTTTGCGTTTGAGAAATTCCGGCCATATTTGGTTGGATCCAAAGTCACGGTGTTCACAGATCATGCAGCAATAAGGTATTTAATGTCAAAAAAAGATGCAAAGCCTAGATTAATTCGTTGGATTTTACTATTGCAAGAATTTGACTTGGAGATAAAGGACAAGAAGGGATCAGAGAATGTCATTGCAGATCATTTGTCTCGTCTTGATCAATCATCATCTTTGCTGGAGCAATCTGCCATTTCCGATTCTTTTCCAGATGAGCAGCTTTTTGCTGTTCAGGTAAAGGTAGTCAGGGATGTCCCTTGGTATGCTGATATTGCCAACTTTTTGGTAAAGGGAGTTACCCCTATTGACATGGATTGGAGGCAGAAGAAAAAGTTTAAGCATGATGCAAAGTTTTTCTATTGGGATGAGCCATTTATGTATAAGCAATGCTCTGACGGTATTATTCGTAGGTGTGTTTCAGGTGCTGAAGCAAAGGAAATCCTGGAGCAATGTCACTCTTCGCCGTATGGAGGTCATTTCAACGGTCAGAGGACAACTATGAGGATTTTGCATTGCGGATTTTTCTGGCCTACGTTATTCAAGGATGCCCATTGGTTCTACAAGCAATGTGATGCTTGCCAAAGGAGAGGAAATTTGGGGCCAAGAGATGAAATACCTCTTACTTACATTTTAGAAGTTGAATTATTTGATGTATGGGGTATTGACTTTATGGGGCCATTTCCCCCATCTAATGGCAATGTTTTTATCTTATTGGCAGTTGATTATGTGTCCAAATGGGTGGAGGCCATTGCATGCCATCAGAGTGATGCCAAGACAGTAGCAAGGTTTCTTCAATCGCACATCTTTACGCGGTTTGGGACACCTAGGGCTCTAGTGAGTGATGAGGGTACACATTTTGTTAATAATATCTTAACTAAACATTTAGCTAAGTATGGGATTAAGCATAGGATAGCTACCCCTTATCACCCACAAGCGAATGGTCAAGCTGAAATTAGTAATAGGGAAATTAAAGCTATTTTAGAGAAAGTAGTCCATCCATCTAGAAAGGATTGGTCCTTTAGGTTGGATGAGGCTCTTTGGGCTTATAGGACAGCTTATAAGACTCCTCTAGGTATGTCTCCCTATAGGTTAGTATATGGGAAAGCTTGCCATTTACCATTAGAGCTTGAGCATAAAACATTTTGGGCTTTGAAAAAATTAAATTTTGATCTGAGTCGTGCAGGAGCAATAAGAATGCTGCAGCTTAATGAGTTAGAAGAATTTCGTCAATTTTCTTATGAAAATGCGAAAATGTATAAAGAAAAGACTAAGTTGTGGCATGACAAGAAAATAAAGTCCAAAGAGTTTGTCAAGGGTCAAAAAGTTTTGCTTTATAATTCTAGATTAAAATTATTTCCTGGAAAATTAAAATCTAAATGGTCAGGACCATTTATTGTGGTTGAAGTTTTTCCCAATGGAGCAATTACTTTGCAGGATGAAAAAGATGGGAGAGTGTTCAAGGTGAATGGACAGCGTGTGAAAAATTATTGGGGTGAGGAATTTCAGGCGAAATATCCTTCCCTAAGGTTGGTCGATGTTTGAGAGAGCAGGATTTTTGCGGGAGCATTTCACAGAGCAAAATTTTGAGCTCCCAGGATTTGTAGTTGATTTGATTTTAATTCCGGTTAGGTTAGGTTTGATTTGTGCATAGTTTATTAGATCTCAGTATTTTTATTATTTTAGATTTTATTTCGTTTTGAATTTGATTTTATTTTATTTTCCAGTTATTTATTTAAATTATCTTTCAATTATCTTTTAGTTAGATTTTATTTATTTGAATTTTAGTTAATAGAGATTTTCTCTAATTTATTCGGCTTCTTTTGAAAATAAAAGATTGGGATGATTGGTTAAAATTTAATTTGAATCTTTGATTTTCTTGTTTTGAAATTCGAATTCCGTATCTAAGATTCTTCAGGATCAGCAGATTGTTGCGGCAAAGATATTGCTGGAGCAAAATATTCCGAGTTAGAAGGGTTTCCGTTGGAATTTATTATTGTTACCGTTAGATTCTCGCAGGTAAATGTGCGTGCATCATCTGATGAGGCCACGTGTCGCAGAGCAATTATCCGAAGGCTGCAATGATGCCAGCACATTGATTTTTACCATGGGCGTTTGGAGTTCACGAATTTACCGTTGATAATTTTTGAAATTCAGGTTTGCATTTTTTAATTAAAACGGTAATATTAGTTATTGCAGGGCAAATCTTTTCGGTTAGGATTCTCTTTTGCTGGAGCCTTATTTATTTGAAACTGCTGGTAAGTTCTCTCCACTTCGTCTTCTTGATTCTATCTTGCCATCTACATTCTTTTTTTCTCCTTTTCATTCTTTGCAAAACCCTTTGAGTTATCCATGGCCAAAACAAGAGCGAGGAAAGAAAGAGAGAGAGAGTGAAGAGGAAATACCCATTACCCCCGAAGTTCCTAAAGTAAAAACTAAGAAGAAAAGAACACCGGAGGAGAAAGAAGCTAAAAGAAGAAGGCGACAACAGAGGGCGGAAGAATAGGAAAAAGTAACAGAGGATGAGGCTGCTGCAGTGGTTGAAGAAAACCTGGAAGAACCGCAAGAACATACCCCAGGAGAGGCTGATCAGAGACTTGTGGCTCGAGAGGAAAATGTTGAGGAGAATCAAGAACAGCAGGCTGAGATGGTGAGAGAGGAGCAAGTAAACACAGTGTCTGAAAGAGGAAACGAGCAGGACAAAGAAGCTCGTGTTGAGGTAATCATGCCCGAACCGCCGAAACGTCGCCGCATAAAAAGAAAGGTCGGGCGTATTCAGGTGATTCGGACTGATACCCCATCACCATCATCATCAGATTCTGAGAGAGAAAAGGCAGAGCGAGAGGAAAGAGAGAAGAAAGAAGCTGAGGACAAAGAAGGCGAGAAGAAGCAGAGAAACAGGCAGAGGAGGAACGGTTGCTGAAGCGGAGAGAAGAGAAGGGCAAAAAGATTCCTGAAGCATCAGAGGAGCACGATGAAATAGAAGAGCGACAGGTGCCATACGATCGCTTCGTCAATAATTTTGCTAGAGCAAAATACACTGAGCTCCTGAAAAGGGATTTTCTGTTCGAAAGAGGTTTCAGCGGTGATCTTCCGCCATTTCTAAGGACCGGCATAGCTGATCACGGCTGGGAGCTGTTTTGTGCTAAGCCGGAGGCTGTGAACGCACAGGTGGTGCATGAATTCTATGCCAACATTGATAAAGAAGAGGGTTTCCTGGTAATTGTCAGAGGAGTCGAGATAGATTGGAGTCCAAGTGCGATCAACGCACTGTACCATCTTCAAAACTTCCCCCACGCGACATTCAATGAAATGGCAGTCGCGCCATCTGAGGAGCAGTTAAGTAATGTTGTGAGGGAGGTAGGAATCGAGGGGGCGCAGTGGCAACTATCTAAGACTCAGAAACAGACATAAGACTCAGAAACGGACATTCCAGTCGGCTTATTTGAAAAAGGAAGCGAACACATGGATGGGTTTCATCAGGCAGAGGTTGCTTCCGACAACGCACGACTCGACAGTATCCAGGGAACGAATTCTTTTGGCTTTTGCTATCTTAAGGTCTCTCAGTATTGACGTAGGAAAAATTATTTGTAATGAAATAGCGTGCTGCTGGAAGAAAAAGGTGGGGAAGCTGTTCTTCCCAAACACAATTACTATGCTATGCAGACAAGCAGGGGTTCCAGTGGAGGAGAGTGATGCAATTCTATTTGATAAAGGGATCATTGATACGCCCAATTTGGCGCGGCTCCAGCGCACGCAGGAGATACGTCAAGGTGGGCTTATCTACGGCATCAATACGATTCTAGAACAACTGGCACTTTCGGCCAGTAGGCAGGAGTTTGCTGAGAGGCAGACTTTAACCTTCTGGAACTATGTTAAGAATCGGGATGCCAGCTTAAAGAGGGCGCTGCAGGAGAATTTTTCAAACCCATACCCTGCCCTTCCCATGTTCCCTGACGATCTGTTGAACCCTTGGATTCCGCCCCCACCTGCTGAAAGAGGAGAAGAGAATGATGATGAAGACCAGGGTCAGGAAGATTGATGGATGGAATGATCTTCAGCGAGCATTATTTTTGTCTTATCATTTTGTTTGCTCGCGCATATCTGACCCCGTTTGCTAAATATGTTTGCTTGTTCCTTTTTAATTTTTCTGCTTTCAAAATATATCTCTGCTATGTAATTTCTTTTCTTGTGTTTTTTTTAAATGAAATTTCTAGATGTTTCTATTCTATGAGCACTGAGTAACTCTAACTTAACTAATTTTCTTCTGAATTTTTGAAGCTTGGACTGATTACGCTTAATTAGATCAAGGTATTCTGATCTCCAGAAACCTTTTGCTTGAGCATTTCTTCTAGCCTGGACTGTTGCTGCGGCAAGAAGATTTTGACGGTAGTATTGACTTATATGATCCACTTTAAGCTTAATCTTAGTCCCATGTTTAGTTTAAAAATTCAGTGAGAAAAATTTAAGTTTGAGGGTATAATTTGCAAAAATTAATGATTCATTGGGGACAATGAATAATTCAAGTTTGGGGGACTTTTTGCTACTCCAATTATTTTGCTCGAGCATTCCTCTCCTTCAAAATTAAAATTTGCTAGGTTATTGAGTAACCGGGGACATTTGTGACACCCACAGTTTGTCTTCGCGTCAAAAGATGACCTAGGAAATATGAGAAAAATTATTAGTTGCGGAAAAAAAGATTATTTGTTGAAGATTTTGCTGAAAAAATTGACGGAGCAAAAGTTTTGAAGGATGAATGATGATCCAGCAGTTTTTCTGTCTCCCAGAACTTAGGTGAGCTTCATCATAAAATGTCGCCATTCTGAGGGGCAAGAGATGGAATAACTAAGGATTTTTTAGCTTTATAATGAGTATTGAGTCTAGTTGGTGATGAGCTTGAGGCAAGGGTATACTGCACCATAAAGTGGGTCATCCCGTGCTTAAGAGCTTATGACTGTAAGGCTGCTTTAAGTCTGATAAATAATGATATAAACCCCTTTAAAAATATGTTTTGAAATATCTGATAATAGAGCTAGGCTGTGGTGAGTTCTTAGAATTAAGTTGAAAAGTGGTGATTATTTGTCCATGCCGGAGGAATCATTTTGCTGCAGCAGAGCTTGGTTTTGCATTGTGCTCAGGTAAAGGTTAAAGGTAGTGTTGGACTGTCTGGTTTGATTAAGCTAATTCTTTGTCTAATGTTTTGAAATTCTTGAAGGAAGGTTGGTTAGTATTGCTCGGGACGAGCAATAGTTCAAGTTTGGGGGTATGATAACTGCCCAAAAGGTAGTTATTTAGGCCTCATTTATATAGGGATTTGCGTGTCCTTTATGCTTATTAGGGTTGGTTTTGGATAGATATTACATGATTTAACCCATTTGGAAGAATGGAAGCATTGGAAATTATTTTGTGCAGATTATGCTGCTGAGCGACTGGAGGGAGCAAATTCTATGTTGCAGCAAAACTGGGAGCAGAAACTGCCACATCACAGCTCGTTAGCCAACTTCATGAACCGACTTCTGTTGAGTTATTTTCGGGATAAAGGAGCAAGGAGAGCCCTACACGTGTCCAAGTTGACCTAATTCAAGTCTCATGTCCTTCTATAAAAGGAAGTAGCCGTCAAAGTCAAATTCATTCCATGTTTTCCCTTGGAAGCCGAATAGTATAGGGAGATTGAAGATCATCAAGAACACCATCTACCGCAAGCTGATTAGGGAGTTTATTTTCTTTATTAACTTGTGGTTATGGACATGCATACTCAGATTGTAATTCGTATTCCTATGCCTATTATGAACTAAGTAGCTTAAGGTGTTGGTTAGGAATAATGTGATTACGGTGCTTCATCTCTAGTAATATATTGACTATCGCATTTTGGTTAATTGTTGTGCTTCTTCTTATTTTTTGCCCGCCTGGCCAGCCGGTGTGAATAGCCCTCTCTAGTTTCAGGGATGATTTAGAGAGTGTGTGGCAATTATCCACACTACGATCATTGTGTATTGGTGAACGCCAGTGACTAAGCTAGGGATAGCCAGTTGCCTAGTGCCTGATCGGTCGCACTTCATTGGGGTTGAAACACATCCCAAAAGATCCGGAGTTCCGGGAGGAATCCGCTAATAATACTGCGATAAATGCATGATCAATAATATTGCTAGAGCATATCTTAGAACAATCACTAAAGCCTAACCAGCGCCTGTCTTTAATCTATCTATCTATTTGTTTACTCGTTGTTCTGTCATTTATTTTGCTTCAGCATAATTCCGATAAAACCCAATCATTTTATTATCTTGAAACCATTAGGAAGTTACGCAAAATAGATAAAGTGGAAACTCATTCAGACCTTGGATTGATAATATTACTTGCTGCAGACTGTGTATACTTGCACAGGAATTCTAGAGTATTTTATACTATATTTTTACTCACTCTAGGAACCCAACAATCACTGCCTGAGGCAAGAGAAGTGAAAGAACAACCACCCCTGCAGGAAACTACAGTCATCAAAGTGACTGGTCTAGACAGGTGATGAAATCACTGCAGGTAAATTTGGCGATGACTGTTGCACGAAACTTACACATTCAAGCGAGAAAGAAAAAAAAAAACGAAAATACAAAAAAAAAAAAAACAAAACAAAACAAAACAAAAAGAAAAGAAAAAAAGAAAAGAAAAACGAAAATTAAAAAAAAAAAAAGAATAAAAAAACGAAAAAATTATAAAAAAAATGGGGAGAAGAAAGTTTCCTACCTAAATCCTTTCTTGAATGCTCTCTGCAATTGATGTGTGCTCTCTCATACTGAGGTTCAGTCCTATTTATAGAAGGGAAAGTTTGGATTCAAATAGATAAATCTTATCTCCAACGACAATCTTCATGAGGATGGGTTCAAATATAAATCTTATCTCCAACGGCAGTCTTCATCAATTTTGGGATGGGTTCAAATATAAATCTTATCTCCAACGGCAATCTTCATCAATTTTGGGATGAGTTCAAATATAAATCTTATCTCCAACGACAATTTTCATCAATTTTGGGATGAGTTCAAATTTTAAACCAAAAATATGAGATTTGATTTAAATCAAATTGGGAGATAAATTCAAATTGATTGGGCAGACTCCTAAGTTGATTTAGATTGAATTAAACTGAATTTGAGTATAATCCAACTCTTATCTCAAATCAAATTTTCTAGGTTCCATATGAAAATTATTATCCCAAATTACCACCAAATTTTGGATGCAATCTTAAATTTACTTAAATTAAAGTTTGGGCATAATAAAAATTTTGTCCCAAACTTAATTCAAATTAAAGTTGCCGCCAAACAAGAAAATCATGATTTTGTCCAAAATTTAAATTTCGATTAATTGGCGTAAAATACGTGTCAAGCAAGAAAAAAAATCAAAACTAAGAATTGACTTTATGTTTGGATTAAATTGACACATCAAATGGAATCAAAATCAAGAACAAATGCTCTGCATTTTGATTCCAAAATATCTTTTTCGAGATTCACTCACACATAACTTGTGCATAAATCTCGAAAATGGGCATTTGTTGAAGGAGAAAATTTGACCAATCACAAATTTCCACGTCATTATTTAAAATTAATGATAAAATTACAATTAATTAAATTTGGGACCAATTATAAATTGACATGTGTCCCAAATTTAATTTGAAAGCAAAGCTGGTCAATTATAAGTTTATAGAGCCAAATTTCTATTTGATCAATTAATTAAAATTAAATTATTTTGATCAAATTAATTAATTTGACCAAATAAATAAAAAATAATAATTATTTGGATCAAATTTGAGTCTTTTAAATATTTGGGTCATATGGTATTGGGTCAAATATGAACCAGACCCAAGACTAAGTAGTTGAGCCCAAGACCAATAAAGCCCAAGTCCAAGTTGTTGGCCCAAAAGTCACCAGGTTACGTCCAGCAAGAACTAAATAGGGAGGTTCCATTTTAAAAGAGGAGAAAGAATGGGAAGAAGAGAAAGCTCTCAGAAGAAACTGAAGATTGAAGCTCCTACTGCAGAATTAAAGATCAAAGCTCTGATCCTCATCAAATCCAACTGCAGAACTGAAAAACAAGGCTCTGATCATCTTCAAATCCCGACGCAGAACTGAAGAACGAAGCTCAGATCCTCTTCAAATCCCGCTGCAGAATCAAAGATCGAAGCTCCGATCCTCATCAAATTCAACTGCAGAACTGAAGAACAAGGCTCAAATCCTCTTCAAATCCTACTGCAAAACCAAAGATCGAAGCTCAGATCCTCTTCAAATCTCACCGCAGAACTGAAGATCGAAGCTCAGATCATCCAAATCCTCCTGCAAAACCAAAGACTGAAGCTCAGAATCTTCTGCGAACCAGAAGACTGAAGCTTACCTCAATCCATCCAAAAGAACTCAAATCCGTATGAAGAACAAACCTTTAAGACTTTGGAGACTAAAGCTTCTTGAAGACTTCTGGAAGATCAACAAACTCCTTGAAGCTCGCAAAGCCCTTGATACAACTTCAATCTCAAGAACAAGCTGCAAAGTCCTTGAGACGACTTCAAATTCGAGAACAAGCGCTCCAGACCTCGAGTGAAACACATTCACACACAAGAGAGAGAATCAGAGGATTATGTATTAGAGATTGTACACTCACATGCATACAACATTAATATAAATACATTATTTATTCCACGTGTCTCCATCTTCGAAGTTACGTGTGAACAACCATTAAATTGTATATATAAAAATTTTATTCTAGTCCTTGGCAATAGTTTTTCATTAATCATATAAAAAAAATTAAGATATGTTTTGGAACAATTAAAAAAATTCAAATCCAAAGCTAATTCATTTTTTTAAAGAATTAACTTTGATGATTAAAATAGTTGTTCATAGCAAAGTTAAAGAATAAATAAATAAATGACTCACAAAAAATTTAAACAAAATATTTGAGAATTTAAGAGAAAAATAAATTAAATATAAAAGTTTAGAAATAAGATTTTAAAAAAAAAGGAAAAATACACTTTTGGTCCCTGAGGTTTGGGTTAAGTGACACTTTGGTCCCTGAGTTTTCAAACTCAACAAAAATACCCCTGAAGTTTGAGATAAGGAGCACTTTGGTCCCTGCCGTCAATTTTTCTGTTAAATGTTAACGGTGGCTGACGTGGCGCTATTATTTTAATGAAAAATTTTATTTTTTTTTTTAATTTTTTAAATAAAAAATATTAAAATAATATTATTTTTATTATTATTTATTATTTCTCCCTCTTTCTCTTCTTCTTCTCCATCTTCTTCCTATCCATCCTCTTCCTTCTTCTTCTTCCTATCTCCGACGGCCGGCGGCCACCGCTCGCTACCGCTGTCGCCGGTCGCCGGCGACTAATTTATTTTTTTTCTTTTTTTCCTTTTCTCCTCCCTTTCTTCTTCTTCATTCTTTATTCTTTTCTTTCTTTAAAAAAAAAAAATTAAGAACTGAAGGGAGATTAAAGGGAGATTAGATTGACAGCGTGAAGCAAAAGAGATCTGTTCGTGAGAGACCCACTGAGTTTTCTTTTCCGGCGAGGCAACGGGAGGCAATGCGGACGAGTGGCAGCCGAGATCTGTTCGTGAGAGACCCAAATCGCGCGCTCTCTCCCTCTCGATTTCTTTTCTTTTCCGGCGAGTAGACCCATATCACGAGCTCTCTCCCTTCCTCTCAGGTTGCCCGGGCCGTCGTCTCCTCGAACTAAACCGACAACCGTCGTCTCCCTCTCGATTTCTTTTTTTTTTCTCGAACTGAACCGACTGCAGTACTCCAACAAACGTCTGGTTTTTTTTTTCTCGACAGCACTCTCCAGCCGCTGGGTTTTTTTTCGTCTCAGATCTCCCTTTCGACAGCACTCCAGTGAACACTCGCGAGCTCTTCGACGTTGGCCACAAACGATTTTTTTCTCCATCTAAAGCTCACAAGCTACCGAACTCTTCGATGGCGGCCACGAACGATTTTTTTCGTTCACGTGCGACTCGCGAGCTCTTCGACGTCGGCCACGAACAATTTTTTTCTCCATCTGAAGCTTGCAAGCTTACGAACTCTTCGACGGCGGCCACGAACTCAACAGATTTGACGCTCGATTCCATAAAAGAAAAAAAAATTATTACCGGCGGTGGTTGCCGGCCGTCGGTCGCCGCCAGCCGGTGTGAAGAAGAAAGAAGAAGATGGAGGAGGAGAAGATGGAGGAGGAGGAGAAGATGGAGGAGGAGAAGAAGGAGGGGAGGGAGAAAAGTAAAATTAATATATATATACATATATATATATATATATTTATTTATTTATTTATTTATTTATTTATTTATTTATTATTTTAATATTTTTTATTTTAAAAATTTTAAAAATAAATTTTTTCATTAAAATAATAGCGCCACGTCAGCCACTGTTAACATTTAACAGAAAAATTGACGGTAGGGACCAAAGTGCTCCTTATCTCAAACTTCAGGGGTATTTTTGTTGAGTTTGAAAACTCAGGGACCAAAGTGTCACTTAACCCAAACCTCAGGGACCAAAAGTGTATTTTTCTCTAAAAAAAAATTATGTTACTTGTTTATCACTCACAATTATGTTTATTTTAATGATGTTTTCTAACCAATTTTATTTATAAAATTTTAAAATAAAACAATTTTCAAAATTAGGTTTGTTTGAAGTTTCTTTTTTCAAAGCTGTAGTTGGACCACTTGTGAAGTAAATGTTCTTATGCCTATTAAAATCTCTCTCTTTCTTTCTTTCTTTCTTCTTTTTTTTTTTTTTTAATTTTATAAATTTTATAACAAAGATCTTGTGAAAACTGAAAACACATTGAAGAAAAAAGAAAAATATATATATAACAAAGCTAAATTCCTGTTCTAAAAAGTAGAATTTTGTTTTAAAAACAATCCTAATTAAGCTTTGAGTCCATATTTTTTTTTATTATTTCTAAGTGCAATTTAATATATGTGTGCGCTAAAGTGAGCATAATTCAGTGGTAATTGTCATGTATTCTTGACCAAAAAGTCGGAGGTTCGAATCATCCGTCTCCAAATGTTGATGTACTAAAAAAAAATTAATACATGTGTACGTACATACATCTATACACATATTGGGTAGAAACATTATGAAAAATAATATTATAATAAATATATTAGATAAATAGCCTATTTAGAAATGTTTTTAGACTGTATTAAATTTAAAAAAAAATGTTGGTAGCAAAATTTGTTAACAGAAAGTGACTGTGTCAATAATGTATTGATTTGTTAGCACATGTCACCTAAGGCATGTCATTTAGAAAAAAAAATAATTTTGTTCATAGAGAGACATATTTTTGTTCTTCTCAAAAAAAAAAAAAAAAAAAGACAGATTTTGTCGATAGATGAATTACATTTCACGTATCAAATAACATCTAAATGGTATGTCTACTGTTGACATATTCAAATATATTAATAAACAATATAATTTAAAGAACATCACTTTGTTTTACAAAAACAATCTAATCAAGAACTTTTATTACCTTAAGGACAATCAAGAAATTAAAAAGCATGTGGACCAAAGTTGAAAATTACCTAAAAGACCAAAGACTATTTTTGGCCTAAATAATTTTTAATGAGAATAAACTAATTAACTTTTATATTTTTAGCATGAAAATTTTAGTTTGGGGTATAAAAACTTGACAACCACCTACTTCAAAATAGTAATAACCATCAAAGCCACCCAACCCAACCAAACCTTCATGCTTATGTTTGTTTGGTTTACCTTAGTGCAATTTATATTTATATATGTGGTAATTGATATTGTAATAATGTTGAGTTAACACATGGAAAAGATGCTTATGATTTCAATTGCCTTACTTTTCAAACATATTTAGTTATTCTTTTGTAAATATATATGCAAGTTAAATTTGATGTTTCATTTACAAATTTGATACATACAAGTTAAATTTGTTGTTATTACTCAATTGAGTTATGATTTGACATATATATCAATTTTTATTTTATATATATATTTTTTATTCCTCTTGTTTTTCAGAGTTACTAAGTTGCTAGTCTATAAATAACAACTTGTTGCTTCATTTGAATCATTTCATTTCATTTGAACTATTCTCTCTCTTTTTTTTTTTTTCCCTTTCTTTCGTTTGATCTTGAGTTGAGTTGAGAACAAGTATCCAAGAGAGTTTTGCCAGATTCGGATAGTTCGAGGTTTTTATTCTACCGGAATAAGTCAGTGTATCCTGCTGAGATGATCGTTATAGTTCGCTTGCAACTTGTGCAGAGCGAATAACTGTCTTCAAGACAGCGCGTTGTAAGCGTGTCTTGACTACTCGTTGACACTATCATAAGATCTTGAGGTTTTATTAGTTTGTGGTTATTGCTACAGTCATTCTAATATTTTATAATATATATATAGTGTTTGTATTGTTATGATGTAACCAATTTGCCAGTATTACTCAATTATTATATAAACATACTTCCAATAATGGTTATCAAAGACCCTCACACTAACGCTACAAATCGATTCCAAATAGTCGAATAAAAACTAGACTTCCAAACACACCACAACTTGGTAGTTTAGGATAAACAACGAAATAAACCCTTCAACCTGACAAAGAAAGATTGCCAATATAGTTGGTAATTCTCTCAAAACAACACCTATGACAAAGAAAGTTTGCCAAGGTAATTCTCTCAAAACAACACCTACTACTGCACACGAAAATTTCTGAAAACTAAATCATTGCAAACTTATTAACCCAATGGTAGGACCACTTAACCTTAAAATTTTCTTTAACTAACATCATTAAGTCAACTAAGCCGATAAACTCTTGGACACAATATTTAACTATAGGTATTGTTATAGGTAATTTTGGATCACTCCGAAACACAAGGAGCTAACGAGGACAACCGAGTAGAGATAGGGCCAGAAACCAACCCAGAGGAAGACCAGACCAAGGGGTCGGCCCAGGTAGGCCGAGGTCGTGCTCGTCCGCCTCCTTTCGGTCCCTGCTGCCTCTGGTCGCCCCGATTTCACCTGGTTCATCCCGAAACGCCTTTAGATTCCTAAAAACCTTAGGAGCATGAGCAGGTATTTAAACCCCTCTTCGTTACTGAAGATGGAATCCCGAACTCTATTTTCGACTCTCTCCTCTTGCTCTCTTGCTCTCCTCCCTCAGATTTCTGACTTAAGCATCGAAGGCGGTGTCGCAAACACCACACCGGTATGCAAGTTTTCTATCTTGCAGGCCACGTCTTCTCCATCTCAAACAAATTTACCGTTGGTGGCACGTGAAGGTCAGGTGAGTTCCTCCCGACCAAATTTAACCATCAATAGGTATCTTCCCTACCTTATGTGCAATCAAATATTGTTTTACTCTTTTAATTGACCCCATAAATATACTACTCAACAAATAACCAACAATTAAATTAAACAAATGTGTTGCACTTATTTTTAACAATTATATAACTAATTTTTGAAATATGTTTTTATTTAGTTCTTGTTTTTAACATAATATGCTAGTGTAATATGTCTATTGAATACTAATGCTTCACATTATAATTTAACCTCAAAGTAAATTATACACTTTGGTTCAATTATAATAATATTTTGGTAGGTCAAATATTTTTTTAGTCCTTCGAGTTGGGTTTATTGAATCCATGAGTTTCAAAATCTAGGAATAAGTCCCCTAAGTTAATGAAATAAGTCTACTGAATCCATAACCGTTAATTACTTAATAAAGGACGGACGTGACAACGTTTTAAAATAAAATAATATTTTTTAAATAATAATAATATAATTTAAAAAATAATATAATTAAAAAAAAAAACTCTCTCCTCCCTATCTCTTTTCCTTTCCATTCCCCTCTTCTTCATCTCCTATCTCTCCCGACAAATTATTATGTGTTTCTGATGCAATGAGACTCCCTCCTTACAACTATTGGATGTACGTACGTCTTTAAATTTTTCTGTCCACTAATAATCGTCGAATACAAAATCGAGGTACTTTTACAATTTCTCTCTCTTACATCCCACCGCACTGAGAGCACCTAATAATTTCTCATCTCTCTCTTTCGTTTATGTCGGTCGCTTGTCATTGTCGTCGCTTATCCTCTTCTTCTTCTTCAAACAACAGGCCTACCATACCCTTTTTTTCTGCAAACAAAAACCCACTCTCATCCCCTTCTTCGTTGGATGTATATCTTCAGATTTGTGTGCTCCTAATAACCGTTTGATACAAAATCGAATTACTTTTACAATTGTACTTGTCCCAATTACCTTTACAATGGTTTTCTATCTTTTTTTTCTTTGAAAAAAGTGGTTTTCATCCCACATTTGAATCCTAACCAAATTCTAAAAATAAAAACAAGTTTTTGAAAACTATTTTTTTTAGTTTTCAAAAATTGGTTTGGTTTTTGAAAACATGAAAAGAATGTATTAGAGTGGAAATAGTGTTTATATGCTTAATTTTCAAAAACCAAATGGTTGTCGGACCTTAGTTTTCAAAAATTGACTTCAATTTCTTAAAACATAGGAATAATAAGCAAAAGTAGCATTATAAACATAATTTTCAAAAACTAACCTAACATTATCAAACATAACATCAAAAAAACCAATTTAATTAATTCATGCGATTAATGCTCAACACCTTTTGAAGTTTTTGGTGTGTAGGAAAATAGAACATAAAAGAGCAGTTTCAGAATTTTAGCTTCAAATAGTGGCTCCCCCTTAAACCCCTTAATTAGGGTTTTATGGAACATGGACGAAGAACTGAAATTAGATGCAAATAGCTGATCATTTGGGAATCGCAAAGCTTCTCTCGCTCTTCATTCACGTTTGCAGCCTCAATCTGATTCTTTTCTCCTCGTTTGATTTTGCATTGAGCCCCATAAGCCTGAAAGTAATCAAGGTACGCCCACGATTCGCTTCCGAAGATTTTTCTATATTTCCATGCTGTTCTTCAATGGGTTTCACCCCAAAGCTCAAAATCGCGATTCGCCCAGAGAAGTTGTTTGGCTAGAAATCGTGTTTGCATCTATTATTTCACTGTTGTATCGGCGTTTGTTCGTTTTTGGTGTTTGTTGTAATGGTCTCTGGTCTCTGTTCATCCCTTAGAACTTTATCACTCTCTCGTTTCGGCTTCTTGCCATGCCAATTCTTCGAAATCACGAACGGGTATTGAAGTTTTCTAAAATGATTGTCCAGCTCAATCATTTCCTTTTCTTTGCTCCTGTTGTATCTGAAAAAATCTTTGCTCAAACTTGTAATCCGTCTTTTGTTAGCCTTAAATCTCGATTGTTTTGCAACTGTGGACTTGATTTTCATCCTAAAGCGTCGATTATTGAATCGGCGCAATCATCCAATACAAGTGGCCGAGTGTCTCGGACTGTTAGAACAGAGGCCCAAGATGTGTTATTTGACTATCTGCATTGTACTAGGAGCCTCAGCTTTACAGATGCTGAGCACATAAGCAAGAACTCGCCTCATTTCCTTCAAAGTTTGATCTCGAAACTCGACAACGAAAAAGATGTGGCTCGGTCTCTCACCAAGTATCTTAGATACAATCCCATCAATGAATTTGAGCCATTCTTTGAAAGCTTGGGACTGCCCCTATCTGAGCTCCCCCTGTTTCTTCCACGACACTTGATGTTTTTGAGTGATGATCATCTTATGCTCGAAAACTTCCATGTTTTATGCAATTACGGTATCCCGCGTAGCAAGATGGGCAAAATGTACAAGGAAGCAAGAGAGATATTTTCTTATGATTATGGCCTATTAGCCTCAAATCTTAGAGCTTATGAGAATTTAGGTCTTGGAAAGGGCACAGTTATTAAGCTTGTTAGTTGCTGCCCTTCACTTTTGATTGGTCGGATCAGCATGGACTTTTTTGAGGTTCTTGAGAAGCTAAGTAGGTTAGGTATTGAAAAAGATTGGATTGGAGGATATATATCTTCTAAAAATACTTATAATTGGAATAGAATGCTTGACACAATGGATTTTCTTGCTAAAGTAGGTTATACAGAGATACAGATGCACAATTTGTTTAAATCAAATCCCTTATTGCTGCTTGAAGATTCTGGGAAGAAAGTGTATGTATTATTCGGTCGATTAGTCAAGTTGGGTCTTAAGATGGACGAAGCTTATTCGATGTTTAAACAAAATCCTGAAATTTTGTCAGGGAAGTATGTTAAGAACATTCTGCGAGCAGTAGATTTCCTCTTTGATATTGGGTTGGGAACAGAGGATATTGTGTGTATTGTATCTCATCGCATTGTGCTACTTGGTTCGTGTACTCTGAAAGGGCCAAAAACAGTTTGTACAGAATTAAAAGTTGGAAAAGAGAGTTTACGTCAGATCATTCGAGACGATCCATCGAAGCTGTTTACCTTGGCTTCCAAATCAAAGCTAAAAATCAGTGAACAGGTACCTAGCCCAGATCCAGCCAAACATTTGGAGAAGACTACATTTTTGCTGAAGTTGGGATACCTCGAAAACTCAGATGAAATGGCAAAAGCATTGAAACAGTTTCGGGGTCGGGGAGATCAACTACAGGAAAGATTCGATTGCCTGGTAAAAGCTGGTTTGGACTTTAATGTTGTGACAAACATAATCAGACAAGCTCCCATGGTTCTAAACCAGAGCAAAGATGTAATCCAAGAGAAGATTGATTGTTTAAGAAACTGTTTAGGTTACCCTTTGGATACAATAGTGGCATTCCCAGCTTATTTATGTTACAACATTGAGAGAATCAACATAAGATTTTCAATGTATAGGTGGTTGAGGGATAAGGGTGCTGCAAAACCCAACTTATCATTGAGCAGTGTCTTAGCTTGTTCAGATGCAAGATTTGTAAAATACTTTGTGGATGTTCATCCTGAAGGCCCCTCTATGTGGGAAAGTTTTAAAAAACATGGTGTTCATAATCATAATTAAACCTTGCCATCTAATTCCAGTTCTTCTATCTGTTTGGTCACAAAATAGCATTTTACCTTGGATGAGAATTCCCTATATACAGGTCTTTTGCGGTTCAACTTGTGCGTAAACAGGTTTGCTGCTTATTCTTTGTACTTTTAGTAACATTCAGTGCTTTTAAAGGTGGTTTGTTTTGCTGAGATTTGCATAGATAGCGTAGAAATGCGAAATTCTGAATTCGAAGAAATAAGTATGTTTTAACTCATGCTAACAACATATTCAAATTTATATATTTGTTTTTTCATAATGATATTTGAACTTCTTCGTCTCAAGAGGGAAGCATCCATATATTTTTCATCCCTTGTTCAATTTCTCAGAGCTGTTATCAATCTTTATCGATCGATATCGTTTTAGTTTCTCTACCATAGAACTTATTCTATTTTATTCGTCTGCATTTAATGTCTGGCTCCTATATTTTCAACAAAGAAAAATTGTATCAATGTAGAAGAACTTTGTGTAGAACCAGCAATGAGAGGAGTTCGAGGTTTAAAATGAGTTAAAATTCTAAATTGTGGGGCAGGTCTATTTAAAATGAGGAAAATAAAATTGAACGTAAATGCATGAAAGGAGAGAACATTTTATCATCATCATCATGGTCCAAACGAGAGAGACAGAGAGAGAGAGAGAGAGATTCTCTTTCTAATCTTTAAACATGATGGGTTCACAGGTTTGAGGAAGGTCAATTGAAGCTTGGAAAGCTGCTCAAAGCCCCTAAACAACCTTGAGTGACAATAATTCAAGGATGTCAATTGCTAAGGCTTGTTTAATAACCAAAAACCAAATGGTTATCAAACAGGCCTAAATATATCCAACATTTATTTTTCTTGCAAAACGTTAATTTACATTGAAGAATGCCATTTTTTTTTTTAAGCTAAAAGAATAAGTGAGGTAGAGGTAACTTCCCAAGAGTGCAGCAAAACAATATTTCAAAGAATTTTTGTTTATTTTAAAACTGTATACTTCCCTTTGAATTAAGATATAATACATTTGATATGAATTATGAGACTTCTAGTAAGAGAAAAAAAAATCAAAATATAGGAAAAAAATGAAAATGATCTTTTGTTATTCCCATTCCCATGCTGGATATTCTAAATTTCTAAACTAAAATATTTCGGCATGGGAAAACAATTAAGAAAATAGTACTCTAAAAAAAAATCACATTCCTTCCAATCCCCAGCCTCCCCCATTTTCAGGTTGTAACACATCATTGCAAATTGAAAGCATTTGCAAGCTCCATTAGAAAATAAGGGGAAGTAACAAAGGAAACATCTTTCCCTCCCTAGTTAACTCATTATACACATACCAAAACTTCCAATGCACTAAGAAAAAGATGGCATTTCTTTTCTCAAACAAAAAGCCTTTAACTTTCACTTTATTGTACATAAAATACATAATGGCTCTACTGCCTTCTCACCTTGTTGGGGTAGGCACCATCCTTCAACGATGTCGACGACGACGACGACGGAGACAACCCAGATTGGTTGAGCTTCGCTGCCTTGTCTTTATCGAATGCCTTCTGAACATCGCTTTTAAGCTCCTTGAAACGCTTCCGCTTGATTCGTTGCTCCTCGGCAGTGCCCTTCTCAAGGTAAAATAGATCAGGAAGGTCATCTTCCATGAACTTATCCAGTGCTTCTGAGCAGTTAGGAAAGTAGCGCCTACCCGTTTCCACTGCCATCATGAAGGTTATTTTACATGAGAGTAGAGCAACAACAATTCACATTTTTCAGAAGAAAAAAAGAACAGCGTTTCTGAGTGTAGTAGAACATGCAGTCAAGTAAAAGAAGTGGATAACAAGAAAGAAACAAGTTATGAGGAAAAAAACAAGGTTTGTCAAACAACAAACAAAAAGGTGAGGTAGCAATAACCTGTTTTCATAAGGGCCTGCATTCTGGAAAGAAATCTTTTGTTCTGCACACTTGGTGTTTCATTTAAATCAACTTCCCTCAGATTCTTATTTGAACCTTTGGGGATGGAAATACCAGCAAACTCAGAAGTTGTGTCAGCATTTGCAATGTCCATAGCTAGCCTCGCCTCGGAAGGGAAGAGTAGTCGTGCAAATGCTACTGCATTAGTACGTAACAGTCATCCGAATGAGTACATGATATCGATTCGGAGGTGCAACATAACTGATCAAAATCATATGCAAAAATGAAAGGGGGGAAATGTATCCTATGTGAAACATTACCTCTGTTTTCCAGGTAAATCAACTTCATATGCACATCATCAGCCATCGTCAGGGAAAGAATGGATGAATCTGAAGTTGGATTTCTCCACATTTCTCTCTCTAAAATGTCGATGCACAGACGGTCTTTGTTTGCTTCCTGCCCTTTTTCTGTTTTAGCATGATAATCCTTTGGCCTAGTTAACCTCTGACAGATATTTGCAGCGGTCCGGCCATCCGAGGTCAAATCAAATGCCCAAGCTCCCTTGTTAAGAAGGGACATTATCACTGATGGATCCTTACGCATTGCAGCAACATGAAGGACGGTATAACCACGTGAATTTCGGAGGTTTACATCAGCCATACCCAGATTAAGAACCTCAGACAGAGTCTTGGGATCGCAGTACGCTGCAGCATAATGCAGGGCATTGGCTTCATCTAGTGTTACATCTGATTCAGATAAAAGAAGTTTCATGAGTTCAACATCATCTGAATCTAATGCCTGGCATATTCTCTTGATTCTCTTATCACGAGGACTTTCAGGAACAAGGTTTTGTTCATCATCACTCTGAGACTTGAGCCGAACCAATTTAATGTTTTCAGCAACCTCATAGGGAAGCTCTTTCTCGAGAGAAACACAATCCAGATCAGATCGAGCTATTCTGTCAGTGCTTTGAGTGACAAGATGACTCAATTGGCAGCGGAAAGCTACCACTAGGATTTGGATGACATTTTCCACTAAAGCCTTCACTACATAGTTAAGCAGATGTCGCTGCACATATGCAGAGTATTAGATGACAGTAGTTTTCCTTTTATGTATAGTTATGAGTCTTATGACTTATGAGTAGATACAGCGACACTGAAGCATATGATACAGGTTAGGTACTGAAAAATTCTATCTAACCATCACTAACATCGGTTTTTCACATGGAAAAAATGATATAAAAACACAATAGAGATAGGACTGGCATATATATCACAGAGGATGGAAGACAATAAAATAAGGATAAATATATTAATAATCAAGGTTAATATAAAAAATGATGATTTCTTATGATTGAAATGGTAGATTCCCTTTTTCAAAAAAAAACAAAAAAATGGTGGATTCCTTTGATGACCAACTCTTGATGAACACAAAAACTTCTCCTCCAAGAGTAATAGACTTCATCACTCAAAATGGAAGAATGAAATTGTATTAAGCTGAGTTGCAGCATCAAAAAACTTAACATATGTTTTGGGGGAAGTAAAATAAATTTTCAGCTGATATGGTGGAAAATAAAAATGGAAAATTGAAACCAGTAGTCAATAGATCAAGTAAGATCTGATTGCTTAAAAATGAAATTAGGTCTCAAAGCATCAACAATTTGAGAAAAGAAAAATACTCCCGCTCCCATCCGGTCCATCCAATTCTAAAGTTAAAACTTTTCTGATGATGCTATAGCTCAACCAACGTAAAAACATTCACAATATTAGATTGGTCCATATATAATTTATACTCCAGCATTAAAATAAAAATGGTAGTCAAACTTCCTATTTCCGTTTGAGTTTCATTTTTTTTTCCTTTTAAGAAACAATTTCGTAGATGATTTAAAATTACAATACTGGGGATTGGGAAGAAAGCCAAGCCCCAAGCCAAAGGAGATTACAAAGACATCTGCTAATTGCTCAAAAGTGTATTTTAACAATAGTTGTTGAAAGGAGGGAAGAGCGATAAGTTTACACGAAGATAGAGCTACAAAAGAAAAAAAATCTAAGAAACTATCTTACAACTTCTCGTCATTGAATTTTATTGTTCCTTCCAAGCCACAAGACCAAGATAGAGCTACAAAAGAAAGAGAATCTAAGAAACTATCATAGGATTTCTCCTTGTAGATGATTTTATTGTTCCTTTCAAGCCACAAGCTTCAGAAGAAGGCTCTAGTTAATTGAAGCCAGAGGATTTCTTTCCTTTTTTTTAGCTTTAAAACCTTATGATCCTGAGAGCAATATTCGCATAATCATTGCAAAGTTAAAATGATACATTAAAGCATCAGTTTGTAAATCTATATAACCGACAATAATTAAGGGAATGTCGCATTGCATCCACATAACTTTGGAAGCCAATTCATGTGGATATCTCAAATTCAATAACTCGTATAATAACCATGAAAGATCATATCAATATGAAGAACTATCAGCCCAAACAGAGTTAGCCAATTAATTAAAAGTAGTAAAACTCTAAATTAACGTCCATTGATAACTGACCTGAAACAATGAAACCAGCTCTGGTATTTGAAATATGGAAGATGCATAAGTCAATTGCACTGCAAAATCAATAGCAGGTCCACAAGCATCATGGACGCATGAATTGTCTACACAAGTCGACACATTGGCAGGAGATGGCTTCAGTTTTCCAGTATACATGTAACTCAATAATATCGAGAAGGCTTCATATCCAACCTTGCCATAAGGCAATAACTCATTCATATCATACTGTGGTTTACCATCTTTCATCAACGGCTTTTCATCTTTTCGAAAAAGATCGTGGAAAAACTTACTCCTAGCAGCCAAAATACATCGGTGTATACCAACTGGAACACCCTCAACAATAATATCCGCATCAGTATAATTACAACCATCATCAATCAAAAGCTGTGCCAAATTAGAGCTAAGCTTGTTTAAACTGATCACTTCAAGACTAGGCACTGGTTCAGAGGCAGAAGAGGTGGACATGTTACAACTCTGCGACCCATTTGTATATGAAGATGAAGTGAAGCTCAAAGATGATGATGGTTCATATGAATCAGCCATCAAACCAGATGAAAAGAACAAAATACCTGAGCTCTAAGCTTGAAACTAGACAATTCTCATTGACAGGGAATCTAAGATAATTCTAGATAAAAGAAAGGACAATCTAAAGAACGAGTTTCTAATTCTAGAGAGAGCAAGAACGATATGATGCTAAATTGAACTGACATGGTAAGAATGAATTTGAGAAACAAAGAAGCAGGATGCTAGCCGCAACATGTTGTGCAGTATATAATTTCAAAACAGGACAACAACAAACCGATCAACAAGTATGAATTCAAACTACATGAACAGACCGAAGAGACTAGAAAATCCCCTTGAAAGAAAACCCTCTGAACTGGGCGTCCACGAAATTCCAAATTACAACGAATTCAACATCGGACAGAGCTTAGAATTCCCAATTGAAGCCCTGGTGATCCACCAAAATTCCAAAGCAGAAATGGGTCAAACAGAGAAAGGGAAAAAACAAATGGTCCATGGAATCTTTATGTACAACAAATTCCCACTTCCAAAAAGGAATCAATCAAACAAACACAGCAAGACCCAAAAACCACAAGAATCGGCAAAGCGAAAACTGAGACCAACAAGGGAAAATTAGACACACCCGAATCGGGAGGGAACAAATGAGAATCACAAATCCAAAGCAAACCCAGAAGCGGCGGCAAGCAAGAGTTTGTTGGTCGCTTTCAGAAACGAAAAAAGCAGGAAACAGAGAGTCCTACAGAGCAGTAATGGGTATTGAAGAGAGAGAAAGGGGAAAGAGGAGGGATGAGGAAAAAGCAAAGGCACAAAGAGAAACGTGTGTACTGTTGGTGTAGCAGATGAAGTCGTTCCCATGACGAAAGGGATGGCGTCAATTTTCCAAGCTGTGCTGCACTTGCGTCCACAATGGCGTCACTCTATTACCCAATACGCCCAAATCTGAAATCTCTCTCTCATGAGAGTGGATGAAGATGAAGACAAGGTCAATCTAGGTTTACTCCTTTCACTTTTCCTTTGTAATTTGAATCTTCCATCTATATATAGTTAAATTTATGGACGGAAACCACCTGTTTGCGTATGTATTGTTGTTTATGTGAATAATACAACAAACACATATGAAGAGTCATTTTGTAACAAACTTCAAAGACTAAAATGAAATTTTTGAAAGTTCATTGGTATAATTTAAACCAAGTCATAGTTGAGGGATATTTTCGATAACTTAACTCAATATTTATGAACTAAAAATGAATTATAATTTCTTTTGCACCCGACTCTACTCCATCGTGCACGTTCTATGATCGTTACTCCACCTACTCATTGCATATGGGGTGTGGGTGTAGTGTCATAGGGTACTCGCAGGTCTTGTCCATATAGACAAGTTGCACCCTTTTTAAAAGCATAATCATCTAATTGATCGATACATTACTTATATTTTAAAAGTAGAAGGTTCAAAACCTCATGTCATTTGAATCTCAATCTTTCAAGGTTGTCCATAATTTTTATCCTTGATGCATTAAAATATCTCGATAAAGTCCTCCTATACAAAAATTGTTAAAACTTGTCCATGAAGAGTTGATATATCATTAAAATATAGTTTAATCAAACGTATTTGAACAGGTAGATATACTATTCATCTGTTACTTTGATGCATAAAACTCAACTTAGTCAAATAGCAAATATTTGACCTCTATCACCAAAACTCCATTTTTCCCACATCTATCTAAATATAACTGATTTTCATAGATTTTTTCAACATAATAAGAGTAAAATTTTAAAAAATTAAAAAATCAAGGACAAAATTGAAAAGTATCTAAAAGATTGATCTACTATATTTGATATATATATATATATATATATATATATATATATTTTTATGGATGATAAAAATTGGAAGAAAGGTTGAGGTCAAAGAAGGAAGAAAAACTTGTGCAATATATTTAAAATATTTTGGGATGATATTTTGTCCTTAGTTTGAAAACGAGAGTGATTTGTCATCCTAATTCCTAGTGGCTATATTTTTATTAGGTGGCATAGCTATCTATCATAACATCTTCATATTATATTTTGAGTATATTAAGATTAAGTTACAAATTCAATCTTTCTCAAAAAAAAAAAAAAAATAAATAAAAAAAATAAAAAAAAAATTACAAATTCAACATGTTTAATAGATTTCTGAACTTTAAAGGGTATCGTAACAAGCCTATAAAATTTTAAATTGGTGTTCGATGAATTCTTGAATTATAATTTAATTTTATGTTAAGCATTTTTAAAATTCACAAAACTATTAGACACAAAATTGAAAGATCACGATTTTATTAGACAGAAAACTCATCTAATAGATTCATAAATTTCAAAAAATAAATAAATAAATAAATAAAACTTCCCTCCTAACCCAACAAATAGAAATCACCAAAGTGATCACCACAGAAAATTTGATAGCTATTAAAAAAAAAAAAAAACTTTTTTTTCTCTAATCAAAGACATATTCGACATAAAAACTTATCAAACCTGATCCCAAATTTATAATTTAACCGAATAAATTTTTTACATGAAAATTGTCACCTATATATTTTTAAAAGAAAAATATGAAGAAAGAGAATGTGAATTTGGAAGTAATAATAATTGAATAGAAAGATTTTAGATGAGGATGAAGTTGAGGAATAGGGCTTGTGTGCTATCTCTTCATAAAGAAGAGACAAGGCAATGTGTTAGCATTGGAAATTAAAAAAGGAAAAAGAAAAGGATTTTTCAAAAAAAAAGAAAAAAAAGAAAAAGAAAAAGAAAAGGATAAACCTAAGGAAGCTTCCTGGTTGTGGGCGGTGGGGAAGGGAGCGTGCAATGCACGTGCACGTGCAGCATCTAGGAAATTGCTTACGTGGTGCCTTTTCCCGCCCAGCTGCCGTATTCTGACTTCTGTTCTACGTCAGTCCTACGGCTCTCTCTCTTTATAAATTTCAACGAATTCTTTTTTCTTTTTCTTTTTCTTTTTTTCTTTTTAATTTTAGATTATTAGGACCGATTCTCGAAGTTTATAGGAAAATTCTGATTATTATTATTACGTGGTTTTTGCAATTTGTCCTTATTATTATTATTTATTTATTTATTGAGAAGTTCTGATTATTATTTGTTGAGGGGAAAAATGTAGGGCTCGTTTGATAACGTTTCCGTTTCCTGTTTCTTGTTCTCGTTTCTCCTTTTTTAAGAAACAAACTTGTTTGATAACTCATCCCTGTTTCTTGTTTTTAAATTTCTAGAAACATTTCTAAAAAAGAGGCCAAATTTGAGAAACTACAAAATGTTGTTTCTCAAATTCTGTTTCTGTTTTTTTTTTCTCTATTTTTCATGCATGTATTCATCTCTCAATCCCATTCCTACACCAATCTCTTCTCTTCCTCTATTTTTTAACCACTTCCTCGTCTTTTTTTTTAATCTTTTAGGGATTCGGAGCCGTTTTAGGTCAAACCAGGCGAAACCGAGGCGGCCAAAGGAGGTGGGGACCAAACGGCTTCGAACAGACTCAGCCCGCGCGAGCGGGCCGAGCATTGGGTCGGGCCAAAAACCCGACCCCTTCGGTCTTGGCCCGTCCCACTTGCCGATTTTGCCTCCTTGGTCCATCTTTCAGCCCGATTTCTCCCCGGTTGTCCTCGTCAGCTCCTTGTATATCGGGGTGGTCCAAAATTGCCTATAACATTAAGCCCCCACTCTTGAATTAGGATTCGGGGTGACTTATTGCTATAAATTGAGCTCCTTAAGCCCGATTTGAGAGTAATGACCCTTGCCCTGGGACGGCTTACGTGTAGCTTTGCCGTCATCCTGCAAAGTAGGATAGAAGTAGACACTCCCTGAATAGGGGTTAGATGAAATGGAAATGAAAAAGGGTGAGAGATTACAACAGTGGTGTTGGTCGGCCTCAGCCTCGGGAGGAGGCCGAGCACAGCTACCTCCCTTTTGCCTGGTCGGCCTCGGCCTCGAGAAGAGGCCGAGCAGTTTTCTAATTTTGCTTAGGGGGTGTTGCCCCCCCACCGGGCGCTTCGCCCCTGGACCCCGACTCGCTGACCGGGCAGCGAGACCCCCGTACTGGGTCATTCGGAATGCTTCATTTCAGGCTCATGTCTGCAAGAGAAAAGTTAGGGAAAAAGCTAGGGTCGGCCTCGGCCTCAAGCCCCCATTAGCCTAAAATTTGGCTCCCTGCATCCATATGTTAGTCCTTGTAGGAAAATAATAAGAGAATAGGTTTGAACATGTAAATTTTAGTAGAACATGCTAAACATAGGTGCTTTTTGTTTAATAGGGAGTGCATATCCCCGGTTACTTGCTTTTTGTTTAATAGGGAGTGCATATCCCCTATGTAGCCCCCAATCTTAAGTAGAACTTCACTGAAACATAAAGTATAGTTGAGGAAATAGGAGAATACCTTTAAAGTTTGCGCTTGGCCTCGACAAGAGGTGCTCGCCTGATGTAAAGATGCTCAAGCCAGAGGAGGTGAGGTAGACTCGTTGGTCCAGGCTCACATGGTCTCACTTTGGATGAGGCGAGGTAGACTTTGGCAGTCCAGGCTCGCCTGGTGTAAAGATGCTCAGGCCAGAGGAGGTGAGGTAGACTCGTTGGTCCAGGCTCACATGGTCTCACTTTGGATGAGGCGAGGTAGACTTCGGCAGTCCAGGCTCGCCTGGTGTAAAGATGCTCAAGCCAGAGGAGGTGAGGTAGACTCGTTGGTCCAGGCTCACATGGTCTCACTCTGGATGAGGCGAGATAGACTTCGTCAGTCCAGGCTCGCCTGGTGTAAAGATGCTCAGGCCAGAGGAGGTGAGGTAGACTCGTTGGTCCAGGCTCACATGGTCTCACTCTGGATGAGGCGAGGTAGACTCGATAGTCCAGGATCGCATGTCTTGATGCTTGAGTCGGTTGCCTTGTGCACACTCCTGAATACTGAACTTTAATGGTGAAACTGTAAGGCTATTAATTAAACTTTCACACTTTGAATGAAGAAAAATTACTTAACCTATACTAGAGGCAGAAACAAAGTAAACAATGTCTAATTACATGATAGAATGCAATAAACGAAAAACCCTAAAACTCCATAAGTTCAAATTCAGTGTTGGTGGAAGTGTGTGCTGCTCGGCCTCGGCTCATTCTCTGGTCGGCCTCGGCCCTCTGTGGCTTGACAGCTTTTAGTGCGGTCCAGTAACACTCCCTCGATTCCTTCTGCTCTCACTTGACGACTCCCACACCGTTCGGAGTTGGAAACTTCAGTAACTGATGGTAAGTTGAAGCTATGGCCTTCATCTCATGCAAGGTTGGTCTTCCTAGGATTGCATTGTAGGCTGACATACAATCCACAACTAGGAAGTTTATCATCTTTGTCACTGCATTCTGTCCATCCCCAAAGGTTACAGGAAGTTCTATGCTACCTTCTGGGGTCACTCTCTCTCCCCCAAATCCTACAAGTGGGGTAAGGCTTGGCTTTAAGAGTTCCCTCCCTAACCGCATTGCTTTAAAGGCTGTTAGAGAAAGGACATCAGCCGAGCTTCCTCCATCAATTAGGATCCGATGGATTTTCACATTGGCTACAATTAGAGTGACCACCAGAGCATCATTATGTGGCTGATGAATGCTCGCTGCCACAGCCTCAGTGAACTCCAAAGGGGGGTGCGCCTTTGATAGATGGACAGAATACATACCTCGATATTCTGGTTCAACCCTCGCTTCCCTGGCAATAGCTTTCCTCTTCCTGCTCGAACCTCCTCCAGCTGGTCCTCCAAAGATGGTTCTGATCTCCCGTATGGGTTCTTCTTTGTCTCGGCCATCTTTTGTCAGGCTCGGCCTCGGCCATTGGTGGTCGGCCTCGGCCCTAGGCTCACCGACGAACTCTTTCAAATACCCATTCTGGATCAGTGCTTCGATTTCATCCTTCAACTGAATACAATTCCTGGTTGAATGCCTGTGGTCCCGGTGGAAAAGACAATACTGGCTCTTGTCTCTTCTATCGGCACTCGACTTCATCCTCCCTGGGAATTTCAGGAGACCCGTATTTCGGATCTCCATCAGTACTTGCTCCTGCGGAACAACAGTTGGGGTGTATTTTTCAAACTTACCGAAAGGAGGTGCTCCTTGGTCTGATCGGCCTCGGCCATTGTCTGGTCGGCCTCGACCATGGTCTGCTCGGCCCCGGCCTCCCTCGCAGGTCCGCTGCCTTTTGTCCTTTTTACTGTCGTAGTTAGATGAAGAAAACCTCTTGTACTCTCGTTCCGACTTCTTTGACTTAAGTAACTCCTCTGCGCTCATATACTTCTGTGCCCGGGAGACAAACTCCGCATAGGTTCGAGGTTGGCTCTTACCTATTGAATTGAGCAGTCTTTCGTCTTCCAGTCCGGCTGTTATGGCTACTAGGGTTGCTCTCTCGCTGTACCCCTCAACCTGTAGTGCCTCGTCATTAAAATGAGTTATGTAATCACGCAAGCTCTCACCTGGCTGTTGTTTGACCGTCAAGAGGTTGATGTGAGGCTTGCGCTGCTCTCTGGCTCTCATGAACTGTGCAAGGAATGCTTGGGCCAACTCTTTGAAACAACTGATGGATCTCCTTTTCAGCCTCTCAAACCAGTGCCTGGTTGATCCTGTCAGGGTGAAAAAGAATGCACGGCACCTGATTGCATCTGAGACGCCGTGGAAGTCCATCAAACTTCTGTATGCGTTTAGATGTTGCACGGGGTCTTTCTTACCATCGTACTGTTTGAACGTGGGTACCTTAAACTTTTGAGGCACCTCGGCTTTCATGACTTCTTCTGTGAAGGGCAGATCGACTTGGTCGGCTAGTTCTTCCAAGTTTTGATCTCCAAGGTTCTTTGACTTCTGCTGGTCTCCCTGAGGATTTCTGAGCTCCTTTAGTGCATTTAGAAGCTCGGTCTTCCAAGGGAGGTCGTCTTTCTTGGCCTCGGCCTCGACCAACCTAGCCTTGGCGTCGGCCTCGGCCAACCTAGCCTCGCCCTCGGCAGCCCGGGCTTCAGCTTCGGCTGCTTTGGTCTCGGACTCGGCAGTTTTGGCACTTCTGCGCTTCTCAACGATCAGATTCCTCAGGTCTGTCTTAGTATGACCGTAGCTTGGGGTAGAAACTGTGTAGTCACGCCCCTTAAGTGTGCTTGACTCTGGGCTCCTCAAAATCGTGTGTTCAGTGGGTTTGAGCCCCCTAACCTTGCTGGTCATGCTGTCAGTCTTCTTTCCTTTTGACCTCGTCTCTGACTCTGCGGTGTGCTCCATAGGCTCATTCCCCTTCCTCGGATCCCTAACAAGCCTCTCATCAGGGGTTCTAGTGCTAGGGCCGGGTTTATCCAGGATTTGGAGTATTTTGGACAAACTCCGATTCATTCCCTTCACCTCATCCTCAAGGGCGGCAATTTTGGTGTCGGCATCCTCTGCTCGGCCTCGGCCTGCTTGTCTCGGTGACCCCCGGATGCTGTCACCGTCTCGTGACCTCCGCTGGTGGCGGTCACTATCCGAATTCTCTATGTTTACGTTAGGGGTGATCAAGAAAAGCCCGAAAACCGAGCCGACCGACCGAAACCGACCGAACCGACGTCGGTCGGTCGGTTTCTCAATAATTTCGGTCGGGGTCGGTTTTATATCCTATAAAACCGACCTTTCGGTCGGTCGGCTCGCCCAATAGAGACGAGAACCGACATCACCGACCGAAAAAAAAAAAATATTAAAACCGCGTCTGCTTGCATGCTGCTGCAGCGCATTTAATGCGCCTGCAGCAGCCGTCCTTGGGAAGAGGAAGACCATCAGCCGATGGTCTTCCCAAGTAAATTTAAATCAATTTCTTTTTTTTCTTTTTTTTTTTTTTTCTAATCTCTTTAGTCTTTCCAGTTTCCATCTTTCTTTCACAATTTAGGTTTTAGTTTCTTATTTTTTTCTTGAATCCTCTCAAATCTCAGGCTTTCTTCTCTCATCTATGGTAAATTGGTAACCATCTTTTTCATTTCTCTTTTACATTTTGTTTCTTTTTCTTTTATCTTTCTTCCTCTTTTCTTTTTTGTAATTTATTTTTTCGTTTTCTTTCTTTTTCTTCTTATTCTTTCTTCATCTTTTCATCTCATACGTTCTTCTCCATTTCTTCTTCTTTTTTTTTTTATATCTTCTTCTTCTTTCAGGATTCATCTTCACCATTTTTCTGTTTTTCCTTTTTTTTTTATTATTTTTTTTACTTTCTTCTTCACGATCCACTCTTAAAATCGACTCCAACCGACCGACCGTCGGTGTTATCGGTCGGTCGGCGTAACCAATCCCTCCCAAACCGACACAAACCGACCGCCGGAAACCGATACGTCGGTGATCGGCGTCGGTTTGAGCCCAAAACCGACGCCGACCGACCGATGCTCACCCCTAGTTTACGTCTTGGTCTTTCTTCTCCATCCCCTTACTCATGGAATAACCGATGTGCAGACTAACAGGCTTTCTTCCCCACAGACGGCGCCAACTGTTGATGGTCGATTTTGGCCAGAGGAACTCACCTGACCTTCACGTGCCACCAACGGTAAATTTGTAGATGAGGGGGGAAGACGTGGCCTACAAGACAGTAAACCTGCACACCGGTGTGGTGCTCGCCACACCGACTCCGATGCTTAAGTCAGCAAACAGAACGGTAGGGAGTGGAAAAGTAAGAGCAAGAGGAGAGAGTAGAAAATATAGAATAGTGTTTAGGGATAGAATTCGGAGTCCCCTTCTTTAGTGGCGAAGAGGGATATAAATACCTGCTCATCCTCCTAGGGTTTTTAGGGATTCGGAGGCGTTTTAGATCAAACCAGGCGAAACCGAGGCGGCCAAAAGTGGTGGGGACCAAACGGCATCGAACAGACTCGGCCCGCGCGAGCGGGCCGAGGCCGACCATGTGCTCGGCCTCGGCCATGGGCCAAGGCCGAGCAGTGGGTCGGGCCAAAAACCCGACCCCTTCGGTCTTGGCCCGTCCCACTTGCCGGTTTTGCCTCCTTGGTCCATCTTTCAGCCCGATTTCTCCCCGGTTGTCCTCGTCAGCTCCTTGTATATCGGGGTGGTCCAAAATTGCCTATAACAATTACATTTGCTCACCTTACTTTGATGAGTTGAACCTATACTTTAAGTTGTTCAATTTTGATTTGTGTACTTTTAATAAATCTTAATTTTGATTTCATACGACAAGTTTATGGTTAACTTTTTAAAAACAAACTAGTGTCTATTATTAGTCTTCCTTCTATAAATTTTGAAAATTACTATTATAATTTTATCAAGTTCAAAAAAGAAAAGATAATAACAATTATGAAGATGAATTTGAGATATATTAAAATTGGGCATTTTAAAATATAGAAACTAAAATGAAACAAGTTTGGACTAAAATGATATTTTAACCAAAAATATTGATGTGTTACTTTGTCACATATGTTTTTAGTGTCATTGTTTCTATTCAACAAAAATTTAAAATATCTATAAAGCATAATTTATTATGAATATGTTAGAAAATAGATGCCCATGTGTCATCCAATATGTTGATCTTATGACTTGAAAATGTTAGAAGAAATGGATGCCTATGTGTCAACCAAGTAATGGACTTGTATAAGCTTGTTAATCAAGCATCCCCTTCTTTCAAATGCCTATAAATAGTGGCATTATGTGAAGTTCAAAATATATAACAACAACAAGAAGCCCTCATGCTTATGGATGAAATTCTCCATATTTCTCCACTTCCATAATTGTTATTTTGTTATTTTGTTTTTCATTTACTTTTATCTCTTTTATATTTTAGTTCATTTCTTTTATTTGCTTTATTTATATATTATTATTATATTATAACTATTATTATATTATTATATTTGATCAATTTTCGTATTCTCGTTGTGCTACTCAATTTCATAACACGTTATCAGCACGAGCTCCTGTCGTTTCCCTCACTGAAGGTAGGTTCTAAATGTAAGTTGGTTCTTTATAATTATTAAATGTTATTTTGCATGTTTAGTATATATTGAATTTCTAATATAAATACAATATTTTGTAATAGTGTGGTCATGACAAACCTTACAAAATTAGAATTCTCGGCACTTGACATTAATGACAATAATTATTTGTCATGGGTGCTCGATGCCGAAATCCACCTGGATGCTATGAACTTTGGAGAAACAATTAAAGAAGAAAATACGACGTCTAGGCAAGATAAAACAAAAGCTATGATTTTCCTTCGCCATCATCTCCACGAGGGATTGAAAATGGAGTATCTTACAATAAAAGATCCCCGTATCTTGTGGAAAAATTTGAAAGAAAGGTACGATCATCAAAAAACAGTTATTCTTCCTAAAACTCGTTATGAATGGATGCATTTGAGGCTACAAGATTTTAAATCAGTAAGTGATTTCAATTCCGCATTATTTAAAATCAGTTCAAAATTGTTGTTATGCGGAGAGAAAATTACTGATGCTGATATGTTAGAGAAGACATTTTCTACATTTCATGTCTCGAATATGCTCCTGCAGCAGTAGTATCGAGAGAAAGGTTTTAAACAATGTTCTGAACCAATTTCATGTCTTCTCGTGGTCGAACAAAATAACGAGTTATTGATGAAAAACCACGAATCTCGACCAACTGGAACAACACCATTCCTTAAAGTGAATAACCGTGGTCGAGGTCGTGGTCGTGGTCGAGGTCGTGGTCGTGGCAGAGGAAGAAATAATTATTATGCTCATGGTGGTCGTTCTAATTTTAAAAGAACCACTCAAAATGATGATCACAAAGGAAAAGCTCCACAAGATAAGAATTCAAAAAGTGTTGAAAATAAATGTTTCTGATGCGGAATGACTGGGCATTGGTCACGTACCTGTCGTACGTCAAAACACTTAGTTGATCTCTATCAAACCTCCCTGAAGGAAAAAGGAAAGATGTGGAAACAAATCTTACATACCAGGATAATGATATATTTGATCCATCCAATATGACAAATTTGGATGTGGCAGATTTTTTTGAATCTCCTGAAGAGAAGATCGGCACAACCGGTGGAACATCAAACGCTTCTTTTGACTTAGAGAATATCTAATGTTATTGTTTTTATCTTCATGTTTTCTTTAGTAAATGTTAACTTTTTATATTTCAAGTGTTCTTTTCTTATTGTAATTATTCTCTTTTAATGAAGAAACATGGAACGTTTTCATATGTTGGGTGATTCAAAAAATGAACAAAAAAGATCTATGTCTGGCAGATAGTGCAACTATGCACACAATACTAACAAGTAGAAAATATTTTTCCAAACTGACAATGTTGGAAGCAAAAGTCAATACAATATCAGGTTCTGCTAACCTGATTGAAGGATTTGGAAAAGCAAATATTATTTTGCCTAGAGGAACAAAATTTATAATTGACAATGCATTGTTCTCTAGTCAATCAAAGAGAAATCTACTAAGTTTTAAAGATATATGTTGCAATGATTATCACATTGAGACTGATAGTAAGAATAATGTGGAATATTTATATATTGTCTCTATTGTCTCAAATGAAAAACGTATATTAGAAAAGTTGCCTGTTTTATCTTCTGGATTGTATTATACTCATATACGAGTAATTGAAACATATGCAACGATGAACCTGAAGTTCATGAATCCAGACATATTTACAATTTGGCATGACCGATTGGGTCATCCAGTTGGGTCTATAATGATGAGAAGAATTATTGAGAATTCAGATGGACATCCATTGAAGAACCAGAAGATTCTTTAATCTGATGAATTATCATGTGGTGCTTGCTCTCAAGGAAAACTAATAATAAGACCATCACCAGCTAAAGTGGGAACTGAATCACCTGCATTTTTGGAAAGAATTCATGGTGATATATGTGGACCTATTAACCCACCAAGTGGACCATTTAGATATTTTATGGTATTGATAGACGCATCCAGTAGATGGTCACATGTGTGCTTATTATCAAGTCGAAACCTTGCATTTGCAAGATTACTTGCTCAAATAATTAAGTTAAGAGCGCAATTTTCCGATTATACAATTAAGACCATTCGTCTTGATAATGCTGGTGAATTTACACCCCAAGCTTTTAATAATTATTGTATGTCAATTGGGATAAGTGTTGAACATCCTGTAGCTCATGTTCATACACAAATGGTCTAGCTGAATCATTTATAAAACGTCTGCAATTAATTGCTAGATCGATGCTTATGAGAGCAAGACTTCCAATATCTGTATGGGGTCATGCAATTTTACATGCTGCATCGCTTATACGCATTAGGCCAGCAACCTATCATAAATACTCTCCAATACAATTAGCTTATGGTCAGCAGCCAAATATATCTCTTCTGTGAATTTTTTGATGTGCAGTATATGTTCCAATTGCTCCACCACAACGTACTAAAATGAGTCCTCAAAGGAGGTTAGGAATATATGTTGGATATGATTCATCAATAATTATATATCTTGAACCCCTGACGGGTGGTGTTTTTACTGCACGATTTGCTGATTGTCATTTTAATGAGACAAATTTTCCAACATTAGGGGGAGAAATTACGAAGTTGGAAAAAGAAATTACATGGAATGCATCATTATTGTCTCATTTAGATCCCCATACAGATCAATGTGAACTTGAAGTTCAGAAAATAATTCATTTGCAAAATATAGCAAATCAATTACCAGATGCATTTATAGATACAAAGAAAGTGACTAAGTCACATATACCAATTGCAAATGTCCCATCAAAAATTAATATCCCAACGCAACAAGTTATTATAACTAATGAGTCTGCGACACGCTAGAAGCGTGGTAGACCAACAGGTTCCAAAGATAAAAATCCTCGGAAAAGAAAAGTAGTCAATAATCAAAATAACGTAATTGATAATGTGGATATTCCAGAAGAAATCCCTAATGTGACTAAGAATATCGAAGAAGGTGAAATACCTGAGGATAATAATGAAATTTCCATAAACTATGTCATGACAAGAAAAAGATGGAACCGAACTAATATAGTTATTGACAACATTTTTGCATATAATGTTGCTCTTGATATTATATCTGAAAATGATGATTATGAACCAAAATCTGTCAAAGAATGTCGACATAGAAATGATTGGCTTAAGTGGAAAGAAGCAATCCAAATAGAATTAAACTCACTTTCAAAACATGAGGTTTTTGGACCAGTAGTCCACACACCGGAAGATGTCAAACCTGTGGGATACAAATGGGTATTTGTGAGAAAAGAAATGAAAAGAATGATGTCACAAGATATAAAGCGAGACTTGTTGCACAAGGATTCTCGTAAAGACCTGGTATTGATTATGAGGAAACATATATTCTCCTGTGGTGGATGCAATTACATTAAGATTTTTAATTGGCTTGACTGTGTATGAAAGTCTGGACATGCATCTTATGGATGTTGTCACAACATACTTATATGGATCTCTTGATAATGATATTTATATGAGAATCCCAGAAGGATTTAAGGTACCTGAAGCATATAAATCAAATTCCCGGGAATTCTATTCAATAAAGTTACAGAGATCATTATATGGATTGAAACAATCAGGACGAATGTGGTACAATCGCCTGAGTGAATATTTATTGAAAGAAGGGTATCAAAATAACCCCATTTGTCCATGTGTTTTTATAAAGAAATCACAGTCAGGATTTGCTATTATAACTGTATATGTTGACGACTTAAATATAATTGGAACTCCTGAAGAGCTTTTAAAGGCAATAGAATATCTCAAGAAAGAATTTGAGATGAAAGATCTTGGGAAAACAAAATTTTGCCTTGGCTTGCAAATTGATCATTTAGCAGATGAGATATTTGTTCATCAGTCAACTTATACAGGGAAAATTTTAAAAAGATTTTATATGGATAAAGCACATCCATTAAACATTCCAATGGAAGTTCGTTCATTAGATGTAAAGAAAGACATATTTCGACCTCGAGATAATAATGAAGAACTACTTGGTCCTGAAGTGTCATATCTTAGTGCAATTGGTGCACTTATGTATCTTGCTAATAATACAAGACCAGATATTGCATTTACAGTAAATTTATTAGCTAGATATAGTTCTTCACCAACGAAAAGATATTGGAATGGAGTTAAGCATATACTCCGCTATCTCCGAGGAACGATTGATATGGGTCTATTTTATTCAAATAAATCAAATTTTGATCTGGTTGGTTATGCAGATTCAGGATATTTATCTGATCCACACAAAGCCAGATCTCAAACAGGTTATCTATTCACATGTGGAGGAATTGTTATATCATGGCGATCAGTGAAACAGACCATAACGGCTACTTCCTCTAATCATGCTGAAATTCTTGCAATTCACGAGGCAAGTTGAGAATGTGTATGGCTAAGATCAGTGACTCAACACATTCGTGGAACATGTGGTTTATCTTCTAGTAAAATCCTTCCAACGATATTATATGAAGACAACACAGCTTGCATAGCTCAAATCAAGGGAGGATATATTAAAGGAGATAGAACGAAGCATATTTCACCCAAGCTTTTCTACTCTCATGATCTTGAAGAAAATGGTGACATCACGGTACAACAAATTTGTTCGAAGGATAACCTGGCAGACTTATTTACAAAGTCATTACCTATCGCAACCTTCAAGAAATTAGTACACAACATTGGAATGCGGCGACTCAAAGATCTCAAATGATGTTTTGATGTGCAATTTGCTTACCGCAAGTGTATGGGTCAAGTAATAATATATTGTTTTCGTGTAAAACGAGTGTCGTCCTCTGGATTGGTTTTCTAGCAAATTAAGCACCGCGAATACTTTTGTTCAATTTTATTTAGGGAGAAAAACTCAATGATAAAGATAAAAATAAAGACAAAAAGCATAAAATAAAGGTGGAGACTCAAATGGAAAGACTCTTAGAGAATTGATTTCATTGTTGAGATTGAGGATAAATTAATGGGATGAATTTAGCATGCAATTATTCTACCAAGTCTAGGAACCTTATATCACAACTATCTCTCCCGAGCATAATTGATTCTCATGCATGAACCAACTTGATATCCCTATCTAAGTTCATTAACATGCAAGGCTTTGAGTTTAGTTCTTCAAGCAACTTCTAAAGTTATTCCAAATCCCGTCACAAACTTAGAATTTCTACTTTAGTCATGCAATTAAATAAAATAAATGTTAGGTCAAATCCCCTCTCCCGAGCAAGATTCAACACTCAAATCATTCAACTAGTGATCAAGTAATTGAAAGCATTTAACCATAATTGCATAGTTAAAATAAATTCATATTCATACCACAAATCAATCCAACAACCTAAAACAACTACATCAATCCCTAAGACAAACAACTAGCAATTCATAGTCTTTAAACCACAAACACTAATTGCAAGAAAAACCATAAAAACTACAAGAGTTAAGGGAAAGAGAAAGGAAAACTCGAATCCGCCGACACCGCACGTCCCTGTCACAATCTCCTCGTCTTTTCGCTTGATTCCCGCTCCTTGGCCTTGCCTTTAGCTCCCACAAAAGATCTCTAGTCGAAATTAGGGCTAAAATCTCACCAATTGGACTCTCCTTGGCCGTAGCATGAAAAGAAGATTAAATAGGAAATTTGTCGATAGCGTTGAGACGCTATGGACAGCGTCGCGACGCTGTCGCAATACCGCATTTTTGGAAAATTTTTCGATAGTGTCGCGACGCTATGATTTTATTTTTATTTTTTTTTTAGATTGAAAACTCCATTTGACTCCAATTCCTGAATTAAGCTTCAAACACATACTTCCTACAAATAAAACATAAAAATGCATAAATTTGGGCAAATAATTGTAAAAGACTAGCTTAATTAATAAGAGAAAAACAGCTAGTTATGCTCGCTATCATGTTTCTATGAGAGGGAGAAAATATATTGTATTCTCTTAGGAGAATTAAATTATATGAAATATGTACTTTTTTTCTTCACTAAGATTTTTTTTCCCATTGGGTTTTTTCCTAGTAAAGGTTTTTAACGAAACATATTTCATATATGGGCATCTAAGGGGGAGTATTATGAATATGTTAGAAAATAGATGCCCATGTGTCATCCAATATGTTGATCTTATGACTTGAAAATGTTAGAAGAAATGGATGCCTATGTGTCAACCAAGTAATGGACCTCATGACTTGTATAAGCTTGTTAACCAAGCATCCCCTCCTTTCAAATGCCTATAAATAGTGGCATTATGTGAAGTTCAAAATACAACAACATCAAGAAGCCCTCATGCTTATGGATGAAATTCTCCATATTTCTCCACTTTCATAATTCTATAATTGTTATTTTGTTTTCCATTTACTTTTATCTCTTTTATATTTTAGTTCATTTCTTTTACTTGCTTTATTTATATATTATTATTATATTATAACTATTATTATATTATTATATTTGATCCATTTTCGTATTCTCGTTGTGCTACTCAATTTCACAACATAATTAAAGTAGTTACCCTTATGTACATCTCTTTATAGATCACATATTCAAATTTCCATCTTTTATTTGCAATATAACATTCTTTAAAAAAAAAAGGATAATTATAAGTTTTTTTTAGTTCAACAACATTTAGGGGTGGGAGTTTTGAACCTCTGACCTCTTTGATTGAGTACATGCCAATTATGTTGAGCTATGTTCACATTGACGAATAAGAATTATAAGTCGTCTTGGAATGATTTTGTAACTTTAAGAGGTAGAAGGTATTTACTTAAATTGAAGTTCAAACGTGCAATTGTAATATGCGGGTTTTTAAGAAAAGTAGAAAAGAAAATGAAAAAAATTAGAAAAAACATATAATTTTGAAACTATTTAGAGAAATCAAGTGCGCGACATCTTGTCGTTTTGTGCCCAAACAGCAAGGAACAAGACGGAAGTGGGAAGAAAATGGACGGAACGAAACGGAGCTATGTCGCGCCTCTTCAAGAGGCGCGACTATGGAGGGCAGCCAGAATTAGTTCAGTTTTTTTTTCACCCACTTTCTCTCTCCTCATTCCACTTTTTCTTTTCTTTTTTTTCTTTTTTTTTAATTTTATCTTCATTCCACTCTCTTCCAACTGGTTAACTCCATAAATTTGATTTTTTTTTCTTTTTGAAAGAAACAACCTATTTATATATATCATTTCTCTATATGCTATATTTTTTTTTTGACAATACACTATATGCTTTTTTTTTAAAAAAAAGGTACTCTATGTGCTAATAGCTAAGGGATGTGGATTTTTTTCCCCCTATTAATTTGTATAACATTTCAAGCAGGTGATTGAAGAGAGGTAGAGGTTAGAGAGTGGAATGAGGAGAGAGAAATTAAATATGAAAGATAAATTGAACCAAATATTTTTACATTTGAAAGTTTATGAGTCTAACTTTTACACTTTTAAAAGTTCGAGAATTTAAGTTTCACATTTAAAAGTTTATGTGTGTAATTGTTACTAATACCATACGTTGGGGGTGGTTTTTGTAATTTGCCAAAAAAAAAGTTTACTACGATCTTGGAGAGACAAGGTTCAAATACAGTGTATGTGTTTTTTAAGCATGGAAAAAGAATGTACTTATCTTTTAGAAAATGGACATTTACATAATTCTACGAAAATTGCTTAGTCAATGATGTTTTCTCTTAATAGAAGAACAAAAAAAAAAGTTGTTCTTGTAGAAATTAATAATCTTATTGTTGAGATAAAGTTAAAATGTTTTAAAATATGATACTAGTTTTTTCTAACAATAATTAAATTTTAAATAAAAGTTCTCATTGTGTTGTAATAATTTTTTTAAAATCTCAAATATGTTTAACTTGAGAATGATATTGTTAAAAGACTTATGGCAATTCATTAGTGAATTGATTATCAATAATTAAATTAATAGTACTTAACAATTGAATTAGAGATGTTTAACGATGTTTTTTTTTTTAAATTGAAGGATGGTTTGTTTTTAAAACGTAATTGTGTTTTCTTTGTATACATAAATTTAATTATGTTTGACTATATAAAGTTTTTTCGAAAAATTCGTAAAACTAATGTACAATTTTCTAAAAATCTATTCGTAGCATTAGTTGAATTTAATATTTGGTGTTCTATATTAAAAAAAATAATAATGATATATACAAAAAAAAAAAAATATATGCAAACCTCAAAACATTTAAATTATAGGGAGTTATTAAAAAAAGTGCAAAGTTAAAATTTTTTTAAAAAATCAATCATTAAAAAAACATTTATGTTATCATTAGAAACTTATAATAGTAATAATAACACTGTTAATAACCTAAGCTTTAATAAAAACACAATCATTAAACAAATAAATTAAATTTAAAAAAAAAAAAACCCAAAACCATTAGTTGATTTGACAAAATAAATAAAAATTATATAAAAAAACAAAAAGAATGAATTAAATTAAAAAAACAAAAAACAAAAACAAATCTCAAAAGTCAAAACCACCGTTGATTTCATAAAATAAATAAAAATTAAATATAAAAAAAAAAAAAAGAAAAAAAAAAGTATGTCACGCCTCTCCAAGAGGCGTGACACCTGATTTTTCCAAATACTTCCAAAACTACATGTTTTCTCTAATTTTTTTATTTTTTCTTTTTACTCTTCCAAAAAACCCGTAATATGCTTTTAAGTTAAATTAAGAGTTTAGTCCCCTTAACTTTCAGATTTATGTTTATTTAGTTCCTGAATTTTTAATTTTGTGTTCAATAAGTTCTTAAACTTTCAACTTTAGATTCAATATGTCCTTGAATTTTTTTATCTAATAGTTCTTTGACTTGTTTGACATTTTTTAAAATTCATGAATCTATTATACACAAAATTGAAAGTTTAAACTCTTACCAAACATAAAATTCAATTTCATATCTAATTGATCAACTAATTTTTTTTAAAAAATTGAATATGTCAAAAGACCTATTAGATACAAAATTAAAAGTTCAATGATCTATTATACACATTTACTTAAGTTTAGGAATTGTTACCGATATTTTTATACTTAAAGCATAAGTTCAATAACGCATAAGGAAGAATCAAGTTTAGAACAACATGCTCAAAGAATACAGAAGGTCCAAATCCCGGAGCAAGGGAAAATCTTAGACAATTCCAATATAAATACCCTTTTTCAGCTTAGAGAAAGTAAGTTTTTTCTCCTTCTAAAATCCTTGCCCCATACTTTGGGGGTGTTTGGCCCATGGTTTTGGGTTTGGGTGGTTTTGTGTTCCAAACCCAAAACCATGTTTGCCCCATTGTAATCACAACACCATGGGTTCCAAACCCAACCCCATGGTTTTTCTCTCCAAACTCACCTCAAAACCACTCCAAACCTATGATTTCTCTTTCTTCCGTAAGGTTGGTGGGACCCACTATTACTTTATCCATTTTTGTCATAAATTTGATGGGTCCCATCATTTCTCTTTCCATTTTTCTCATAATTCTTTTCATTTCTCTATATTAAATTAACAATATTTTAATATATATATATATATATATATATATATATAATTTTATAATTTTAACATAAGAAAAGGTATTTTAGCCAACTTACCCATATAAATATTTTTAAAATAAAATATAATTTTGAGTTAACGTATTAAAAAGATATGTATTTATTTTCAAAATAACAATATTCCGAATGACAAAAATAAATAGTATGTTATTTTGAATTTATTAAAATAAAATGAATAATATTTAATTTTAAATTCGTTATAGTAAATAAAGTATTTAATTTTAAATTACATACACAAAAACAAAAAAACAAATTTATATGTAATCTCAAAAAAAAAAAAAAAACAAATTTATATGTACATTTTTTTTTAGTTCAACAACATTTCGATGTGGGAATATTCGAATCTCTAACTTTTTGATCAAGGACATATATCAATTATTGCTGTTATGGGTGATTTTGGGCCACACAGATGGACAAGGAGCTGATGAGGGCAATCAGACAGAGGTAGGACCAAAAGACCAACCCAGAGGAAGACTGGACCAACGGGTCGGGCCAAAATGGCCCGACCCATATGGTCGGCCTCGGCAAAAGGCCGAGGCCGACCATTCGGCCCGTTTGCGCGGGCCGAGCCCGGTGACCTCTTTTCGGTCCCTGATGCCCCGAATCGCCCCGGTTTCGCCTGGTTCGTCCCGAAACACCACCGAATTCCTAAAAACCCTAGGAGGGCAAACAGGTATAAAACCCCCTCTTCACCACGGAAGAGGGGTTCCGAAACTCGATTCTTGACTCTCCCCTTTACTATCTGTAGCTTCTCCTCGGTTTTCTGACTTAGGCATCGGAGGCGGTGTGGCCTACACCACGCCGGTGTGCAACGGTTTTTGCTGGTCTTGCAGGTCACGTCTTCCCCAGTTTCTACAAATTTACTGTTGGTGTCACGTGAAGGTCAGGTGAGTCTTCTGTCTGGATTTTGGCATCAACAGTTGGCGCCGTCTGTGGGGAAGAGTGCTTGCCAGTTCAGACCGCGCATCGGTGGTGTTCTGTAGGATGAATGGGGCTCAGAAACTAGAAGGAAACCTCGGGTATGAGCAGAAAGCGTCGAACCAGACTGAGGTCGGTCTCGGTATGGAAAAGGCCGACCCTAACCCCGAAGGCTGTTGCGAGCAGAAAGCGCCGAATCAGATTGAGGTCGGCATCGGTATGGAAAAGGCCGATCCTAACCCCGAAGGCTGTTGCGAGCAGAAAGCGCCGAATCGGATTGAGGTCGGCATCGGTATGGAAAAGGCCGACCCTAACCCCGGAGGCTGTTGCGAGGTTCCGCATGTCAGCGATGCTGCTGGACTTGACCCAAGGGGACAGCCCGCGGAGGAACTGGAATCTGTACCACTAACGTCTGAGGAAAGGAGAGTGAACATCGACACCAAATTGGGGGCTGAGCAGAGGGGCAGACTGGTTGATTTCTTGAGGGCTAACGTGGATCTGTTTGCGTGGTCACACGAGGATATGCCAGGAATTGACCCGGGAGTGATGGTTCACCAGTTGAACGTGGATAGGGATTTCAAACCAGTAAAGCAGAGGCGAAGGGCATTTAACTCGGAGAGGAATGAGGTTGTTGTCAGTCAAGTAGATGAGCTGCTTAAAGCAGGGTTCATCAAAGAAGTTCATTATCTCCAATGGTTGTCCAATGTGGTACTAGTAAAGAAGGCTAACGGGAAGTGGCGGATGTGCATCGACTTCACCGACCTAAATAAGGCGTGCCCAAAGGACAGCTATCCTTTGCCCATGATCGACCAGTTGGTTGACGCAACAGCAGGGCACGAGATGCTGAGTTTTATGGATGCATATTCAGGGTACAACCAGATTAGAATGCACGAGCCCGATCAGGAAAAGATTTCATTCATCACCAGCCGAGGGTTGTATTGCTATAAGGTCATGCCGTTCGGTTTGAAGAACGCTGGGGCGACATACCAGCGAATGGTAAACCGCATGTTTGCTCCGTTACTGGGAAAGAACATGGAGGTGTACGTGGATGATATGCTGGTAAAGAGCTTGAAGTCTCAATGCCATGAGTCTGACCTTAATGAAGCTTTCCAGATCCTCCGGAAGTATCGAATGAAACTTAACCCGAGTAAGTGCGCTTTTGGGGTGACATCAGGAAAATTCCTAGGATTCATGGTGCATCAGAGGGGGATAGAAGCAAACCCAGACAAGATCAGAGCAATCATGCAAATGTCCTCCCCGACCAATCTCAAGCAACTTCAAAGCTTGAACGGGAGGATCGCCGCCTTGAACATGTTTGTTAGTAGATCAACTGACAGGTGTTTACCCTTCTTTAAAATTTTGAGACAAGGATCACGTTTCGAATGGACTGGAGAATGCGAAAAGGCTTTCCAGGAGCTGAAGGACTATTTGAGCTCGGCCCCGCTCTTGGCCAAGCCGCTCCCTGGCGACGAGCTGTTGCTCTATGTCGCGGCCTCGGATACGGCTGTAAGTTCTGCACTGATCAAAGAAGAAGAGAAGCTCCAACGACCTGTGTATTACACCAGCAAGTCGATGGTTGGAGTAGAGACTAGATACCCCCAAGTGGAGAAGCTCGCTCTGGCCTTAGTTACGTCGGCCAGAAGGTTGCGTCCGTATTTCCAAGCCCATAAGGTAACAGTTTTGACCAACTTTCCTCTAAAACAGGTGTTGCAGAGGCCAGAAGCCTCGGGTCGCCTCATGAAGTGGGCAGTTGAGCTGAGTGAGTATGACATCCATTACAAACCTCGAACTGCCATGAAAGGGCAAGCTGTGGCAGATTTCCTGGCAGAATTAACGACTGCTGAGGAGAAGGCCGACCCTCAGAGCTCCGAGGCTGAGCAGAGCAAGTCAGGCACAGAGGTCAATATGCTGAGTGTAAGGGAGGTGAAACAGACTTGGACACTCTTTGTAGACGGGTCTTCTAACACCAAGGGTTGTGGAGCAGGAATTTTGCTAGAATCCCCTGATGGAGGAAGATTTGAGTATGCCCTGAGATTCAATTTCAAGGCCTCGAATAATGAGGCTGAATACGAGGCACTCCTGGCAGGATTGAAGTTGGCAAGGGAGATCGGAGTTTCAGACATCATGGTTCAAAGCGATTCACAGCTAATCGTGAAGCAGGTGTTGGCAGAATACCAGACTAGGGAACAGAGAATGAGTAGGTACTTATCCAAGGCCAGGGAACTGCTGTCCCACTTTGAGAAGTGGGAGATCAAACAAATCCCGAGGTCTCAGAACGCCAACGCAGATTCACTAGCTCGCTTGGCGGCTGCCTATGATACAGAGTTGGGCAGGACTGTGCCAGTTGAGGTTTTGTCAGAGCCTGCGGTATGTGCAGAGGAGATTCTCGAGACAGATGGCCGAGCAGAGGCCGAGGCCGAGCCTAAGAACAAGCCCGAGGCCGAGGCCGAGCCTGAGGATAAGTCCGAGGCCGAGGCGGAAGATTCGAGGCTTGAGGTCGGTGATCCTGCAGATGGGGAGGGTATCCCATCAATTGAAACTAAGCCCTCCCCAGAAGCATGGGAAGCTTCATGGATGGATCCGATCCTTGATTATTTAGGGAAAGGCGAGCTGCCAACAGAGAGGACAGAGGCTAAAAAGGTTCAGAGGCGAGCATCGCATTTTGTGTTAAGGGAAGGGAGACTGTATAAAAGAGGCTACTCGATGTCGTTGTTGAGGTGCCTTCCCCCTAGTGATGCTAACTACGTTATGAGAGAGATACATGAGGGGGTGTGTGGAAATCACTCAGGAGCAAGGTCGTTGTGTCACAAGATAGTCAAGCAAGGTTACTATTGGTCAACCATGTTGCAAGACGCTAGGCACTTCACTAGATCTTGCGATCAATGCCAAAGGTTTGCACCCACTCCAAGGCAACCACCTGAGCCTTTAACGAGCATTATCAGCCCGTGGCCGTTCGCGCAATGGGGAATCGATCTGATCGGACCTCTCCCCCAAGGTAAAGGGCAGACCAAGTATGCAGTTGTGGCTGTGGATTACTTCACAAAATGGGCAGAGGCAGAACCACTAGCAACTATAACTGAAAAGAAGGTCACTGACTTTGTATGGAAGAATATTGTGTGCCGTTTTGGGATTCCTAACACCATTATATCATATAATGGTAGGCAGTTCGACAATGCCGCTTTCAGGAAGTTCTGCTCAGATTTGGGCATAGCACATCGTTGTTCATCCCCAGCCCATCCGCAAGCTAACGACCAGGTGGAGGCTGTGAATAAAATAATCAAGCAGAATCTTAAAACGAAGCTTGAAGGACTAAAAGGGGAATGGGCCGAAGAGCTCCCACGTGTACTGTGGGCGTATCGGACAACAGCACGAACCTCAACAGGAGAAACACCATTTTCCCTTTCATTCGGGGCAGAGGCGGTAGTCCCAGTGGAGGTCGGCATCCCCTCCCCCAGGACAGAACAGTTTAGTGTGCAAGGGAATGATGAAGCAATGAGGTTGAACCTGGACCTCCTAGACGAGCATCGTGAAATGGCTCAACTCCGGGTCGCAGAGTATAAAAACAGGGTTGCCAGATATTATAACGCAAGAGTGAAAAGGCGCACCTTCAAAGAAGGAGACCTAGTACTGAGGAAAGTCATGCAAAACACCAGAGATCCCAATGCAGGTGCGTTGGGACCAGCATGGGAAGGACCTTATCAAGTTAGCAAAGTGGTCCGCCCCGACACCTATGCCTTGGTTGATGAAAACGGGAAACCAACTCCACACCCATGGAATGCAGAACACTTGAAGATTTACTATCAGTAGCCATAGCAGAAACAAGTGGCAGGCAACGCCACCACTGCAGGAAGGCCGAGGCCGACCAGGAACAATGGCTTTCTCTACTTATGTTTACTTTACATAGAAACTGTCTGTCATTTATCTCATTGTAAAACACACAAACATTTGCAAATTCAATAAAAACTATTATATTGTGTTTTGCATAAGAATGATTCTTGTAGAGACAAAATTCTTGCAGAGAGGTTGACGCATGCCCTCAACCTCCCAGGGTCCCCAACAGAATGTATGCACCATTAAAAGTTTTAGACAGTAGAGCACCATTTGCTGAAGCATCAACCATGTTCTGTGTAGTCAGATTCAATCCATTGTAGAAAGTCTCCATTTGGATACAATGGGGAAGTCCATGGTGAGGGCATTTTCTTAGCAACTCTTTAAATCTATCCCATGCCTCACTAAAAGATTCATCTTCAAACTGCCTAAAGGAAACTATTTCAGCTCTAAGTTTAGCATTCCTAGTGGGAGGAAAATACTTGATAAGGAATTTCTCAGCCAACTCATTCCAAGAAGTGATGGATCCTGGAGCAAGACTATTCAACCAAGCTTTTGCTCCATCCCTCAAGGAGTAAGGAAAAAGAGTTAATCTAAGTGCATCCTTAGAAACTCCATGCATCCTAAATGAGTCGCTCACTCCCAAAAAGGATTTTAGATGAAGGTGGGGATCTTCTGAAGGTAATCCATGAAATTGCCCCACCGTTTGTAACATTTGGAACATCACAGACTTCATTTCAAAATTAGGTGCCTCTATTTCTAGCCTAAGTATCCCGGGGTTTAATTCATCAAACATAGGGAGTGCATAGGCTCTAATGGCTCTTCCCCTATCATTGGCTAGGAGGACAGGGTTTTCAGCCGGATTATCTACTCTAGCTTGTTGGTCCATTTCAGGGTTAGGTTGTTGTGGGTTCTCTTGCTCTTGAGGATTTCTCGGGTGGGCAGGAGGTAAAAGAGGAGGTAGGTCCATGCAATTTTTCCTATTCCTCTGTTCTCTCCTTCTCTTATGAAATGTCCTTTCAATCTCAGGGTCAAGCTCAAATTCTAGATCAGGAAACTCGTTCATACACCACTACCAAACCAACCCCTGAAAAAGTAACAAACAACCAAGTTAGAATGTAATTTCAGCTCCAATTTACCAAAAATAAGTTCAAACACAGGGAAATTCGAACTAATCCCCGGCAACGGCGCCAAAAACTTGTTGCCTTGTAAGGTGGGGTTAAAATATTCAATGAAATTCCACACAATGCACGTGCAAGTATACACGGCCAGCAGCAAGTGATAAGTATATTAATATCGTCTCCACAGGGATTAGAACAAGAAAATTCCTATGTTCAAACTTAATTTCTAGCAAATTCAAGATGGTAACCGATAAAATCTTAGTAATGTCTAAACTAAGGTGCTTTGATAAAATAAATTGCAGAAACAAACATAAACAAGTAAATGCAGAATGCTCAATGAAACGAAACTTGCAACAAGGTTAATAAAGTAGGCTCAGATTAGGAACTATTTGTATCTCTCTAAACATTGAATGCTGGAGCAAGAACTTTACTCTCTCAATCCACACAGCAGGTTCTCACAGAATCTTCCCAGATCTCCGAAAATAGCAGATTAACTCCCATTAACCCACTTCATTTTAAACATGCTGTATTATGTGCATTAGGCGAAGTGTTATCCCTAACTCCTTCACTTAGCTAGCTACTAACCCTAACAAGGAGCTAATGTGATTTTGAGTATTCAGCCACCCTTGTTTTTCCCAAAACTAAAGATGACAGAGCAAAAAAATGGTTGGTCGGACGAAATCTTTGCTTAAGCAATAAACACCCTCAAAACCAGATTAAGAAAGCCAAGGAGCTCAGCTCCAATGTTTAGATTAATACAAAAGTATCCTAATCCTCACCTTAAGGTGATTAGTTCATGTTACAAGCTGAAAAAAAAAATAAAATAGCCAGAAAAAGTCATAAAGAAAACTACACACAACTACTCAAAGTTCAAGAGAAGAAGAAAGAAAAACTAAGGGAAGAAGTCGCCGGAAATGGAAAGGTTGCTGAAGATGCTCCTTCCAAATGTCAGCTTCTTCTTCTTCTATGGAATCTCCTTCTCTTCCCTCCTCGATTTCTCCACACTGCTGTGTCTTAATGTCTGTATCTTCCCCTCTCCCTTTTGGTTTCTTCTCCTTTTTATACCTCCTCACAAAATGTGGTTGCCCTAAAAAATATACTCCTCTCTTCATTGAATTCAGGGCTACATCAGCTTCTTTTCAGCAAGATGGCAGACTCCCATTGGATGAAAGAGCTGATTGTATTAAAAAGTGCCAGCTCATTTAATGAATTGATTTTTCCCTCGTGTGAATCACGTGCGAACTTTGCTCCAGAATTGATCCAGCAATTCCATCTCCAGCTCCTCAATCACTTCAACTTTACACATGCTGCCTTTAGTCTGCTACCACAATGGCTTAATGGATCTGCACTATAAGTACACCAAATTTAATGCATTTCACCTTCAAAACAGTAGCAAAATATTAACTATTTCCTCAAAGATGATTCAGACCAAAGCATGAGATTTATAGAGGAACAACACCAAAATATGCTAGCCAATTACCCCCATATTAAAGAATCCAAGCTAAAAGATAAGATAAATAACTCTTTTACTAATAGTTATCAAACCCCCAAACTTGAATCATTGCTCGTCCTCGAGTAATGCTAGCCTAGATCAAATCATCACCCCTTGCCAAAAACTCAATCATCTAGATATCATCATCTCAAACAAGAAAATTTGTGCTGCCACTCTTGACTCCCAAAGCTCACTAAAAGATCAACACAATCTTCCTTCAAACAAAAGGCTCTTGGAAGACTTAAATGTTGTCCTGTACTTTTTACCCCTAACTTAGCTTATACACTGCACCAAACTCACCACTCTTTTGCACATACCAAGATGTTTATCCACAGATTCAAGCTCCTAAAACTAACTCAACTAGCATCCAAATCCTCAAGCCAACCATGCAATCCGATAATCAACCTCTACCCTCCATAACCCTTTTACCTAATTCTAGCCTTTTTTTTTTTTTTAAATATATATACCTTAAGAGAATCCCCAAGGTCACAACCCTTAATCTAGGAATGACAACATTTTATGATGAAGTGCACCCTAGCTTCTAGGTTCATCACCTTATAAGGATCAACACTCATTTTCCCATAAAGATATCCTATTAGTTGTTTCCCCCTTGCTCCTCAGAATGGCGACATTTTATGATGAAGCTCACCTAAGTCCTGGGAGGGATGCAACTAGCAGGGCTACACTCATCCTTTCTCTTAGATTTTTTTTTTTTTTTTTTTAAGAGGAATCTTCTTTTTCCTAAGCCACTTTTTGACGCAAGGGCAAACTATGGTATCATAAATGCCTCTGGTTACTCGGCTACTTAAGAAAAAGATAGATTCTCTTATTTGGAAAGGATTGAGTGCATCTTCTAAGGAAAAGAGGAGTGTTCTCACAAGGGCTTATTCTACTGCTTTTTTTTTTTTTTTCAAAGGGAATCACCACACCCCCAAACTTAAATTACTCATTGTCCCCAATGAGAAAATTAGCTAGGAGAGACCCCCAAACTTATTTCTAAGCTAGAATTTAAGGCTTGAGAGTTGAACAAGCTAGATCTTGATTAACGAAGGCAGCTCTCCTAAAACACTAGCTGAGATAAGTAAGGCTCTAAAATCATGGACTACACAAGGACTTATTGTGCAAAAGAGTGGTGATATTGCTACAAAGATACTCTAAGCTATGGGCAATTCAGAACACTCATCCAGCACAAATTTTCAGCCACAACAAACAACAATATCATTTGAATGATCTACAGCAAACTAAGGGATTCAAAGCAGCAACACAAATTAACCAGATTGAGACAATGCTTACTACTTTGCCCTAGCAAAGGACATCATTGATCCAACAAAGCTAAACAGATTTTCATTCAATGCAAACATAGATTCTTTATACAGCAGGCTCATTCACTTCTTCTTTTTTTTTTTTTTTTTTATAAATCAGAACTCATGCACAAGCACAAACACAGCAATGCAGCCCAAAATATGATATTTCATTTCATTCATTTCTTTTTCACATACATCTTAAATCAGACAACCACTAAACAAGATAAAAAGGAAACAAACTAAAGAAGCAGACAACAACCTACTATCAAACACAAAATAACAAAAAACAGAAAGTAGCAAGGGATTCAACAACATCCCTGATCAAACATTGAGATCTGCATCGATCTCTTCTTCATTCTCTTCTTGATTCTCTTCTTGACCGTCTGGAAGGTGGGGGATCCAAGGCACGAGCACTTCATCTCACCATAACTTCCTCTTTCCTTTTTCAACGTTCTTCCAAAAATCAGTCAATTCAATCATATCAACCTCTTTCCAAAATGATGATGAATATTAAAACCCTTGCCTTCTAAAAAAAAAAAAAAATCTGCAACAAAGAAAGACAAGAAATTAAAAGAAATCAAATAAAAAAAAAATTAGCTAAACCAGCAATAAATAAACTCAAAGAAAAACAACCAACTTCAGGAGCTCAATTGAAAACCCACTATTAAAGCCACAATGCTCCCTCAAAATTTTTACTACATCAATTCTCAGATAATTGGAGAGAAGCTAACTTTCTTTGAACTTCTTCTCCCCAATAATGCTTAATTCTCTGACCATTAACCTTGAATTCCCTACCATCTTTCTCATCCTTCAACATGATTGCTCCGTAGGAAAATACCTCTAAGACCGTGAAAGGACCATACCAACGAGACTTAAGTTTTCCTAGAAAAAGTTTAAGTCTGGAGTTAAACAAAAGCACTTTCTGACCCTTTTCAAATTGCTTCGGCAAAATTTTCCTATCATGCCACATCTTGGTTTTTTCTTTATACATCTTGGCATTTTCATAGGAAGTCTACCTGAACTCCTCTAATTCCACCAATTGCAACTTCCTCAATGATCCAGCTGCCACATGATCAAAATTTAATTTCTTAAGAGCCCAAAAAGCTTTGTGTTCTAATTCTAAAGGTAAGTGACAAGCTTTACCGAAGACTAGCCTATAAGGAGACATTCCTAAGGGAGTTTTAAAAGCTGTCCTATAAGCCCAAAGAGCATCCTCAAGCTTAAGAGACCAATCTTTTCTATTGGGACTAACTACCCTTTCCAAAATTCCTTTTATCTCCTTATTGGAAATCTCGACTTGGTCATTGGCTAGGGGGTGGTAGGGAGTGAAAATTTTGTGCTTAATGTTGTATTTGGCCAACATGCTACTCATTAACCGGTTAACAAAGTGAGATCCCTCATCACTTATCAATGCACGAGGGGTGCCAAATCTTGTGAAAATGTGCTTGTGGAGGAATCTCAAAACTGTCTTAGCATCATTTAAGGGGCAAGCAATGGCTTCAACCCACTTAGACATGTAATCTACCGCTAAGAGAATGTATATGTTACCAAAGGAAGGTGGGAAGGGTCCCATAAAGTCGATCCCCCATACATCGAAGAGCTCTATCTCTAGAATATAGGTAAGGGGCATCTCTTCCTTCAAGCCAATAATTCCTTTCCTCTGACAACTATCACAAGTTTTGCTAAACCAATGAGAGTCCTTAAAAACCGAGGGCCAATAGTATCCAGATTGAAAAACCTTAACTGCTGTCCTTTGACCACCAAAATGCCCTCCATAAGGGGTTGTGTGACAATGCTCCAAAATTTCAGGAACTTCCTCTTGAGATACACATCTTCTCACTAACCCATCTGCACATTGTCTATACACATAAGGCTCATCCCAAAAGTAAAACCGCACTTCATGCAAAAATTTCTTCAATTGTTGTTTTGATAAATCAGAGGGCAAAATTCCACAGGCAAGATAATTAGCAATATCAGCATACCAAGGTGCTTCCATATCCTTAATGTGAGCTACTGTTAAAAGCTGCTCATCTGGGAAAGAATCTTTGATCTCATTTTGAGGAAGCATAACATTTGCTCTCTCAATTCTTGACAAGTGGTCTGCTACTAAGTTCTCAGTTCCTTTTTTGTCTTTAATTTCTAAATCGAACTCTTGTAGTAGCAATACCCACCTTATCAACCTTGGTTTAGCATCCTTTTTAGCTAGCAAGTACTTAATGGCAGCATGATCTGTGAATACAGTAACTTTAGATCCCACTAAATATGGTCGAAATTTTTCAAATGAAAATACTATAGCCAACAGTTCTTTTTCAGTGGTGGTATAATTCAACTGTGCTCCATTAAGGGTTTTGCTAGCATAGTAAATAGGATGAATAATCTTGCCATACCTTTGCCCAAGCATTGCACCCACTGCATAGTCACTTGCATCGCACATCAATTCAAAAGGTAGTTGCCAATTCGGACTAGAGACGATAGGTGCAGTGACTAATGCAGACTTCAAGGTGTTGAATGCCTTCAAACACTCCTCTCCAAATTCAAATGGTCGATTGGCCTCTAACAACAAACAAAGGGGCTTGGAAATCTTAGAAAAATCTTTGATGAATCTCCTATAAAAGCCAGCATGTCCTAAGAAACTTCTAATACCCCTTACTGAAGTTGGAGGGTCCAATTTCTCGATGATCTCTATTTCAGCTTTATCCACTTCTATTCCCTTCCTAGAAACCTTGTGTCCTAAAACAATGCCCTCTTTGACCATGAAATGACATTTTTCCCAATTTAGGACCAAATTGGTTTCTATGCATCTTTTCAACACCTTTCCCAGATTCTCCAACCAATTCTGAAAGGATTCTCCGAACACTGAAAAGTCATCCATAAAGACTTCCATCATGGTTTCTATCATATCTGAAAATATAGCCAACATGCACCTCTAAAACGTTGCTGGAGCATTGCAGAGCCCAAAAGGCATTCTCCTAAAAGCATATGTACCGTAGGGGCATGTAAAAGTGGTTTTTTCTTGGTCTTGTGGGGCTATAGTTATTTGGTTATACCCTGAATAACCATCTAAAAAGCAATAGTAATCATGCCCCGCCAATCGATCTAACATTTGATCAATAAACGGTAGAGGGAAATGGTCTTTACGTGTGGCTTTATTAAGCCTTCGGTAATCCATGCACACCCTCCAACTAGTTACTGTTCTAGTGGGAATCAGTTCATTAGCTTCATTAACCACTACTGTCATGCCTCCCTTCTTGGGTACACATTGGACCGGACTTACCCAATTGCTATCCGAGATAGGGTAGATGATTCCCGCATCTAACCACTTGATTATTTCCTTTTTCACTACTTCCTTCATAGCTGGGTTAAGTCTCCTCTGCTGCTCCACTGTCTTAAAATTTCCATCTTCCAAATTAATTTTATGCATACAGAACGAAGGACTTATCCCTTGAATATCAGCTAAAGTCCAGCCTATTGCTTTCTTATATTGCTTCAGCAAATTAAGCAACAATCCTTCATTTTCAAGCGTTAGACTTGCTGATATGATTATGGGAAGAGTTTCCTTCTCTCCTAAATATGCATATTTCAGATGCATGGGCAATGGTTTTAACTCAAGTTTGGGAGGTTCTTTTATAGATGGCTGCATAGGTGGGATATTCCTATCAGCTAAATCCAGCAACTCAAAAACTTTGTTCAACTTTTGCATTTCCCAAACACTTTCTGACTCTTGTTTCAGCCCAGTAATCTCTAACTCTTCTACTGTAACTTTACCAAATGCCTGGGTATGTTGCTCTCTCAAATCCAAAGCAAATTTTTCCTCAACTAATTCATCCAAGATCTTAATAACAGAACACTCTTCCACATCAGGAGGGTATTTCAGTGCATAAAAAACACTAAATTTCACTTCTTGGTCATTTACCCTCATGGTTAGCTCTCCCTTTTGGACATCTATTAAAGTTCTCCCGGTGGTTAAAAATGGTCTTCCAAGAATTATAGGGATCTCCTTGTCCGCTTCATAATCCAAAATAATAAAATCGGCCGGGAATATGAACTTATCCACTTGAACCAAGATGTCTTCAATCTTTCCTTCCGGGTAAGTTATGGACCTATCAGCAAGTTGCAATGTAACCGTTGTGGGTCTAGCTTCACCTATGCCCAATTTCTTGAATATAGATAGTGGCATAAGGTTTATGCTAGCACCGAGGTCACATAGAGCTCGCCCTAGCTCTTTACCACCTATAGAAACAGGAATAGTAAAAGAACCAGGATCTTTAACCTTAGGTGGGAGTTTATTTTTCAATATAGCACTACACTCCTCGGTTAAAGAGACAGTCTCATACTCCCCAAACCTTTTCTTCTTGGTTAGGATGTCCTTGAGAAACTTCACATAATTAGGCATTTGTTCCAAAGCCTCAACCAAGGGTATATTTATGTGAAGTTGCTTTAATACTTCCAAAAATTTCTTAAATTGCACTTCTTGATTTTTCTGTTTCAATCTTTGGGGAAAAGGTGGTGGAGGTGGTTTAAACTTAGGGATGGAGATCGGGACTAGCTTAGGTGGCTCTATGGGTGTTGTCTTTGGGATCTCTTCAACCTCTTCAACTCCTGAATCTTTTTCAGCAATATTCTCACCTTCTGTTTGTACAGCAGTCTCTTTACTTTTCTGCTTTTGCTTGATCAAAACTTTGGGTTCAGCAAGAGGTTTACCACTCCTCAATTCAATAGCCTGAACTTGCTCCTTACCTTCTCTCTTTGGGACCTCAGTATCAGCAGGTAATTTTCCTAGGGGTCTAGCCTTCATCTCACTTGCCAATTGTCCCACTTGTATCTCCAAGTTTCTCATGGCAGCATCATTTCTCGCCATATATTCCTTAAACAGATTTTCGAGAGAACTTGTTCTTTGGTTGGACTGATTGACAGAATTCTTTTGTTGGGGCATAGTCTGCTGATTTTGCTTCCCAAATCCAGGTGGACCATTGATCTTTTGTTGTCCTTGGAGGCCTTGCGAATTAATTCCTTGGCCACTCCAAGAAAAGTTAGGATGGTTCCTCCACCTTGGATTATAGGTGTTAGCATAAGGGTTATTTTGCTGATTGTTTTGATTCCCAATATAGCACACTGAAGCTGGGTTGCTGGGGCAAAATTCAAAGGTGTGCTCCTCTCCACAATACACACAAGAGTTTGGAGTATTTTGACTTATATTTATTGCTGCTACATTTTTGTTTGCACTAGGAGTTAAATTCGAATTTTCAAATCCTAAAGCCAGTTTCTTCATCATATTCTCCATGGTGTCAAACCTTGCATTGAAAGCAGTAACAGTATCTACCTCCATCATTCCTTTACCTTTCTTTCCAGCCACACTTCTCACATCAGACCATTGGCTGCTGTTGGTTGAAATCCTTTCCAATATTTCATATGCCTCATTAAAAGTTTTAGACAGTAGAGCACCATTTGCTGAAGCATCAACCATGTTCTGTGTAGTCAGATTCAATCCATTGTAGAAAGTCTCCATTTGGATACAATGGGGAAGTCCATGGTGAGGGCATTTTCTTAGCAACTCTTTAAATCTATCTCATGCCTCACTAAAAGATTCATCTTCAAACTGCCTAAAGGAAACTATTTCAGCTCTAAGTTTAGCATTCCTAGTGGGAGGAAAATACTTGATAAGGAATTTCTCAGCCAACTCATTCCAAGAAGTGATGGATCCTGGAGCAAGACTATTCAACCAAGCTTTTGCTCCATCCCTCAAGGAGTAAGGAAAAAGAGTTAATCTAAGTGCATCCTTAGAAACTCCATGCATCCTAAATGAGTCGCTCACTCCCAAAAAGGATTTTAGATGAAGGTGGGGATCTTCTGAAGGTAATCCATGAAATTGCCCCACCGTTTGTAACATTTGGAACATCACAGGCTTCATTTCAAAATTAGGTGCCTCTATTTCTGGCCTAAGTATCCCGGGGTTTAATTCATCAAACATAGGGAGTGCATAGGCTCTAATGGCTCTTCCCCTATCATTGGCTAGGAGGACAGGGTTTTCAGCCGGATTATCTACTCTAGCTTGTTGGTCCATTTCAGGGTTAGGTTGTTGTGGGTTCTCTTGCTCTTGAGGATTTCTCGGGTGGGCAGGAGGTAAAAGAGGAGGTAGGTCCATGCAATTTTTCCTATTCCTCTGTTCTCTCCTTCTCTTATGAAATGTCCTTTCAATCTCAGGGTCAAGCTCAAATTCTAGATCAGGAAACTCGTTCATACACCACTACCAAACCAACCCCTGAAAAAGTAACAAACAACCAAGTTAGAATGTAATTTCAGCTCCAATTTACCAAAAATAAGTTCAAACACAGGGAAATTCGAACTAATCCCCGACAACGGCGCCAAAAACTTGTTGCCTTGTAAGGTGGGGTTAAAATATTCAATGAAATTCCACACAATGCACGTGCAAGTATACACGGCCAGCAGCAAGTGATAAGTATATTAATATCGTCTCCACAGGGATTAGAACAAGAAAATTCCTATGTTCAAACTTAATTTCTAGCAAATTCAAGATGGTAACCGATAAAATCTTAGTAATGTCTAAACTAAGGTGCTTTGATAAAATAAATTGCAGAAACAAACATAAACAAGTAAATGCAGAATGCTCAATGAAACGAAACTTGCAACAAGGTTAATAAAGTAGGCTCAGATTAGGAACTATTTGTATCTCTCTAAACATTGAATGCTGGAGCAAGAACTTTACTCTCTCAATCCACACAGCAGGTTCTCACAGAATCTTCCCAGATCTCCGAAAATAGCAGATTAACTCCCATTAACCCACTTCATTTTAAACATGCTGTATTATGTGCATTAGGCGAAGTGTTATCCCTAACTCCTTCACTTAGCTAGCTACTAACCCTAACAAGGAGCTAATGTGATTTTGAGTATTCAGCCACCCTTGTTTTTCCCAAAACTAAAGATGACAGAGCAAAGAAATGGTTGACCGGACGAAATCTTTGCTTAAGCAATAAACACCCTCAAAACCAGATTAAGAAAGCCAAGGAGCTCAGCTCCAATGTTTAGATTAATACAAAAGTATCCTAATCCTCACCTTAAGGTGATTAGTTCATGTTACAAGCTGAAAAAAAAATAAAATAGCCAGAAAAAGTCATAAAGAAAACTACACACAACTACTCAAAGTTCAAGAGAAGAAGAAAGAAAAACTAAGGGAAGAAGTCGCCGGAAATGGAAAGGTTGCTGAAGATGCTCCTTCCAAATGTCAGCTTCTTCTTCTTCTATGGAATCTCCTTCTCTTCCCTCCTCGATTTCTCCACACTGCTGTGTCTTAATGTCTGTATCTTCCCCTCTCCCTTTTGGTTTCTTCTCCTTTTTATACCTCCTCACAAAATGTGGTTGCCCTAAAAAATATACTCCTCTCTTCATTGAATTCAGGGCTACATCAGCTTCTTTTCAGCAAGATGGCAGACTCCCATTGGATGAAAGAGCTGATTGTATTAAAAAGTGCCAGCTCATTTAATGAATTGATTTTTCCCTCGTGTGAATCACGTGCGAACTTTGCTCCAGAATTGATCCAGCAATCCCATCTCCAGCTCCTCAATCACTTCAACTTTACACATGCTGCCTTTAGTCTGCTACCACAATGGCTTAATGGATCTGCACTATAAGTACACCAAATTTAATGCATTTCACCTTCAAAACAGTAGCAAAATATTAACTATTTCCTCAAAGATGATTCAGACCAAAGCATGAGATTTATAGAGGAACAACACCAAAATATGCTAGCCAATTACCTCCATATTAAAGAATCCAAGCTAAAAGATAAGATAAATAACTCTTTTACTAAGAGTTATCACTTACTCAAAAAATGCATGTCCAAGATATTGAATGCACATTTTGAGTGGGGGGTAGGGGTAAGGACAGGTCGAGTCCATGGTCATGTGGCGACAGTTTTGATTTTCCTTTCGTTTTGTATAACACATGTCCGTGGCGCTTCTTCGTGGTACGATGTCGACACTTGCGAATTTAATGAAGTTCTTTGCATTATGTTTCGCATAAAGTGATTTTTCCATAGGATGTAACGCGTGTGGCCAGACGAGAATGATCCTTGTAGAGGCCAGACTTCCGCACTTCCCCCGACTGAGTGTACGCACCCTCGGGATGAATACAGCAGCTTGAAGAGAGGCTCGGGAATTTCCTGGGCCTCCCCAAGCCTTTCCCCAGAAGAGTGTACGCACCCCTGGGATGACTATGACGCTTGAAGAGAGGCTCGGGAATTTCCTAGGCCTCCCCAAGCTTTTCCCCAGAAGAGTGTACGCACCCCTGGGATGACCGTGACAGCTTGAAGAGAGGCTCGGGAATTTCCTAGGCCTCCTCAAGCTTTTCCCCAGAAGAGTGTATGCACCCCTGGGATGACCCTGACAGCTTGAAGAGAGGCTCGGGAATTTCCTAAGCCTCCCCAAGCTTTTCCCCAGAAGAGTGTAGCACCCCTGGGACGACCGTGATAGCTTGAAGAGAGGCTCGGGAATTTCCTAAGCCTCCCCAAGCTTTTCCCCAGAAGAGTGTAGCACCCCTGGGACGACCGTGACAGCTTGAAGAGAGGCTCGGGAATTTCCTAGGCCTCCCCAAGCTTTTCCCAGAAGAGTGTACGCACCCCTGGGATGACCCTGACAGCTTGAAGAGAGGCTCGGGAATTTCCTAGGCCTCCCCAAGCTTTTCCCCATAAGAGTGTACGCACCCCTGGGATGACCCTGACAGCTTGAAGAGAGGCTCGGGAACTTCCTGGGCCTCCCCAAGCCTTTTCCCCAAAAGAGTGTACGCACCATCATGCCAAGGCCAAGCATCCCAACTCCAAGGCCAACCATCAGGCACACATTCAAAGCAGCGTGATTGTTTCAAGTTCTCAGTCACTTTACTTTTTAGCACAGTCGAGGCGCTCAAAGCCGCAGGGAGATGCTTAAGGTAGGGTCGGGCAAATTTGCACATAAGCCTGGACGTCTGCGAGCAAATAGTACAGAGTTGCTGGTTAGCCTCATGCCAAGGCCGAGGCCGACCATCCACCCTCGAAAAGGTCAGGTATGGAACTAGTCCTTCTCGATCGAAAAATGCAACGCTTGAGGTAATATATGCCCATGTTGAGTGGAGGCTGGGAATAAGGGATAGGTTAAGACTATTCCATTCCTTTGTTGTAATCGTCATGCAACTTTCCCATTATTTTCCAGTAAGGACTGACATATGAATGCAGGGGGCTAAGCACTGAGCTAACAGGAGCTAGAGGCCAAGGCCGATCCTGGCCTCCTCCCTCGTTTTTCTTTTGCAGAAATTAACTTTTCAATGCAGGGTTGTGAAGTTTTCTGTTTTTCCTATTGTTAATTATGGACAAGCCCTAGATCTGGAATGAAGCACTCCGAATGACCAAGTACGGGGGTCTCCCTGCCCGGTCAGCGAGTCGGGGTCCAGGGGCGAAGCGCCCGGTGGGAGTTCGGGGGCAACGCCCCCTAAGCTAAAATGGAAAATGTTGTGTTCAGCCTCTTACCGAGGCCGAGGCCGACCAAAGAGGCCCTCCAGCCACTTCTGTAACTTCTCACTCTTCTCATTTCCGTTTCACCTAACCCCTACTCAGGGAGTTTCTACTTTGCATAGCTCGCCCTGTCTTGCAGGATAACAAAGAAGTCATACAAAAGTCAGCACGAGACGAGAGTTGTACTCTTAAATTGGGCTCAAGGAGCTCGACCTATAGCATTAAAGTCGCACCTGAATCCCAATTCAAGAGTGGGGGCTTAATGTTATAGGTGACTTTGGACCACACAGATGGACAAGGAGCTGATGAGGGCAATCGGACAGAGGTAGGACCAAAAGACCAACCCAGAGGAAGACTGGACCAACGGGTCGGGCCAAAATGGCCCGACCCATATGGTCGGCCTCGGCAAAAGCCGAGGCCGACCATTCGGCCCGTTTGCGCGGGCCGAGCCCGGTGACCTCTTTTCGATCCCTGATGCCCCGAATCGCCCCGGTTTCGCCTGATTCGTCCCGAAACACCACCGAATTCCTAAAAACCCTAGGAGGGCAAACAGGTATAAAACCCCCTCTTCACCACGGAAGAGGGGTTCCGAAACTCGATTCTTGACTCTCTCCTTTACTATCTGTAGCTTCTCCTCGGTTTTCTGACTTAGGCATCGGAGGCGGTGTGGCCTACACCACGCCGGTGTGTAGCGGTTTTTGCTGGTCTTGCAGGTCACGTCTTCCCCAGTTTCTACAAATTCACTGTTGGTGTCACGTGAAGGTCAGGTGAGTCTTCTGTCCGGATTTTGGCATCAACAATTGCTAAGCTAAGTTTATTTTGACATATGATATTTATTTTGAACTTATTTATATTTAAATAATATAAATATACATAATTTAATATTTAATTTAGTCATTTTAAAGTAGCCTATAGATTCTATTTTATTTATTATGTGATTATATGTTCCAAATTTTTATTTTCTCATGAACCATGTTTTTTTTGTCTCAATAACTACTTTAATTTAACATTAATGAACTATTGTTTTGAATTTAAATTTTGCATGTGGATCCATGGAAAAAATGACCAAACTTAAACCCCATTTAATAATTTGGCTTTTGTTTTTTTATTTTTGAAAATCATGTTTGTTTTCTCTCAATTTTCTTAGGATGATTTTCATCTTTGTTAAAGACACATTTGAATTCCTAAACAAATTCCAAAAAACAAAAACTATTTTTTGAAAACTATTTTTTTTTCAAACTTTTAAATTTTCAAATGGGACCTAAGAATTTCATGTTATGTTTTTCAATTTGTCAATGATAATCAATATTTTGATTATTAGAAACAATTTTCTTATTCTTCGTATATATCATAAATTAAATGCTTAATTCAAAATTCTCTTAAAAATTAATCTATGTTACACAAGGGGTTTTACAATTAATAAAAATTCACCAAAAAAGAAAAAAAAATAAAATATAAAAGCAAAAAAAAAAAAAACTGTCCGGTTCAGAACCCAGCACCCCAAACACTGTTTTCTGATTTCGAGGGTTCAGAACACAACACCCCAAACACTGTTTTCTGATTCTCAGGCTTTCAAACACGCCAGAACAAACCCCCAGGATTCTGATTCCGAAACCATGGGCCAAACAGCTCGTTACTTTCTATGCTAACTTAACCTGTGTAACAAGCATCACATTAGTGTATACTTTTTTTTTTTTCTTTCAGGTTATGTCTTCTCTTCAAACAAATTCATTTTGCTATCACGTGAAGGTTAGATGCGTTTTTCCTATTCGAATTTTGGCAACTAATAGAATCTTTTAGATATAAATTTAAAAGTTCAAGGACTAAACTTGTAATTTAATCCAATGACTAGTGTTTTTCAAACAAAATTTCTCCTAAATTTTGAGGAATATGGAAATTTGAAAAAACAATAATGTAGGGTTTTTGTTGTTTTCTATAACATAATAATGTAGGGTAGTTGGGATACTTTGAATCTAATGGATATTTTTTATTCCAAGCTGCTAGATTATTCATTGAATAATTGACTTGTTGACCTTGCTTCTATTGGTCTATTATTTGCTTGGGGATCACATGATTGTCTGACTGCTTTTTCTTTGGTCCATGAAATTTTGAAAATTTTAATTGTATTGGTTTGAAGGTTAAAAAATTCAGTACTAAAAGAATATGAAAAGTTCAAAATTTAAGTTTTTAATAATAATCTATAATTTGTAATCTATTAACATATTTAACAAAATTTCCTATTTTATCCTTACAATTTTTAATTATCAATTTTGTAATATGTAACATATTTATTTTTTAAAATTAAACCAGTCAAGTACAATAACCCGAAAAATATTTGATTACTGAAGGCTTTTTATATTTTTCATTTTTACGTGGGTATAGAATGAAAACTAAAAAAAAAAAAATGAAGATTCAAATCTTTAATCTTTAGTATAAAGGTACAAAACTAGGTTTAATTCTAAAAAAAAGAAAATAAAGTACAAAACTAGGTTTAATTCTAAAAAAAATAAAGTACAAAACTAGGCTTAGATTAGCACTTATGGATAATTATTAGAGTTATTAAAATTGAATAAATGAATAATGATATAATATTTAAAACGAAATATGTTAATATTATTGTTGATGGTCAAATTCGACCAAGCAACTTGCCAGACTTTCACGTCAACAGTGAACTTGTAGAAGATGGGAAGACGAGACCTACAAGATGAGCAAACGTTGCACACTAATGTGGTGCTTGTTACACAGATGCTTAAGTTAGACAGCCAGAGGTGAAGAAGCAAGATAAGTGAGATAAATCAAAGGAGAAGAAGAAATATTGGCCTTTGTTCGATCCCCCTATCCAGATTATCTCCAGGGGTATTTATAATCGTCTTTAGGGTTTCCTCCTACCTACATATCGACGGAGGATCTTGTTCGGCTAAGTGAGATCCCTTGGAGCCCAGAGAAATAGGCCAGATCCATCTTATCTGGTCAGCCTTGGCATTGGGCCGAGGGCGACCATGGTGAACGGGGAAGGATCAATTTATCTATAACAGTTAAAAATCTATCTTGATAACAAAAAAATAAAAATAAAAAATCCATGGGAAAATTACCTTTTTAGTCCCCGAGTTTTAAACACTAGGTGCGTTTGGTCCCTGAGTTTTTAAAATAGACCTTTTTAGTCCCTGAGTTTGTAAGAATAGGTTTAAAAGGTCCCTCTCACTAACAGAACCGTTAAATGCAAATGGAAAGCTGACTGTACTTTCTAATTGCTTACATGGCTTGATGACTATGCTAAAATGAATGCTGACTGGGCCTAAAAAATTGGGTGAAAAAATTGAAACCCTAAAATTGAAGTTGCGTTACGTGCGAGAGAACAAAATCCAATTAATTTTAAAATCAAACGAATGAAACTTAAACAAAATAGGACAAAACTCGTCCAAAGACTGCCTTGACGTCATCAGAAAGCTGATTCTCCGGTGCAAACGCATAGGTCAAATCCCGTCGATCCGCCGGCCAGCGCGGGCGGCCGGGGAAGAAAGAGTAGTGAGAAACAGAGTGAAAGCGAGTGGCGTTATGTCCCATGGTGGTCTTCCCGGAATTCATGGAACTTGTTCCGTTGATTATGTCGGCGATGCCGCATCGAGCTGAATCTGGGAGAGAGTCTTGTAGTCGAGGTAGCCTGATACGTTGAGATTGAAATTCTTTTGGTAGGTTTGGAGGGCGGAAAGAAGGAGGTCGTCGAAAAGATCGGTGAAATTGGAGGGGGAATGGGGAATGTAGTCGAATTTTTTCAAATAAGTTTTGAGGTTGGCCAAGCCGTTGAGGCGGTCACCAGGGCGGCAGCCTTTGAGCTTCTGGAATTCGTCCCAAGCGCACTTGGTTTTGTTTAGCCAGTCTGGGATTGAGGAGACGTTGGGGAAGACTTTGCATTTCAAAATATTATTTCTGATAGATCTATCTCTACTCAATTTTCCCGTCGTCTTCTTTCAATTCTCTGCAACACTTTGCATTCTCCCTCAGTTTTCTTCGAAGACGTTGATACTGTTGGTAATTTCTACAAATTTCGACCTCACAAGATGTATTTGAGCGCCAATGAAGGCATCGAAGGCAACACCTTCACCGTCGCCGGCGCACTGGGCTTCGTCGGCTCCGCCCTCTGCTTAGAGCTTGTTCGGAGAGGCGCTCGACCAACTTCTCCTTGGTCCGACTACCTGAAGATTCACGAAGTCAACATCATTAGGGCCTCCGTTTACTGTTTATTTTGCGATTAACCTCGGCGGTGTCATTTTAATCATGCACTTTGATCATCTTGGTGCTATTTGTCTCTACTGAACTCTTTTTTGGTTTTGATTCCTTTCCATGAGAATGGTCTGGACGTGAGTGTCGATGATTTGCGTCCATGTTTTTTCATTCAAGTTCACAGTTTGCAAGAAAGGAAACTTCAATTTTAGGGTTTTAATTTTTTCCCCCCAAATTTTAAGGCCCAATCAACATTCATTTTAGCATAGTCATCAAGCCATGTAAGCAATTAGAAAGTACAATCAGCTTTCCGTTTGCATTTAACGGTTCTGTTAATGATAGGGACCTTTTAAACTTATTATTACAAACTCAGGGACTAAAAAGGTCTATTTTAAATACTTAGGGACTAAATGCACCTAGTGTTGAAAACTCGAGGACTAAAAAGGTAATTTTCCCAAAATCCATCAATAACAACAAAATTACTGTTGATTTTTTTTTAGAAAAAATTGTTGGTCTAGATCTTGTGGGTCGTTGCTTTTTTAGAGAAATTTTGGTAGATAGACTGTTTTGGAGACATATTTTCACATATGTCCAAAATTTTCGATATTTACAAGATTAGATTTTCGGATATATTTTCTTACATTTATACCCTTTTCCTATCCTTTATTCTCAAATAATATTAAAAATGATAATAATATATTTCAGCCAACCGAATATGCTTCATTTTAGGGAAGTTAGTTTTCACCAAATCCCTTAAATTAATAACGTATTTTCGTATATTCCATAGATTTGATAGATTTGATTTCTTGTCATAATGATGGTAACGTATTTTCCTTTTATTTCATTCACAATTTTCATCCATTTTCGTTATCTTGTTTGGTAATTGGTTTATCCATTTTTTTTCTCCATTTTTTCCTTAATTTTCTGTTGATCCATTTTTTTCTTTTTTTTTTTCTTCTTTATCGATTTATTCCTTCACATTTTTTTTCTTCGTGGTAGCAATTTTCTATTTTCTTCGTTAACCGAACAAAAGCTAATCAATTTTTTTCTTCCGTTTTTTTCTTCTTGACAGCAGTATACATGTTCGATGGAATATCTACCGTTTATAATCTATGCATATATTGCATTGATTATTATATATTCCAGTTAATATTCGATATATTACGTACTTTTTTTTTTTTAGATTTTTGCATTTTACAGAAAAACATTTATATTCATATATAACTTCATATATACCAGCTTATATATACTATGTACATAAGTTTTCTTTTTTTTACTCATAGTCACGTATACCGAGATTTTTTTCTTGTCTCATTACCATAGTATTAAATATACACTTGTATATTTAGTTATTTGCCAATATATATTATATATATACATGTATGTATATTAAATATACCAATGCATTTAGGGGAAATATAGATATTGGAAAAAAAAACCTGTATATAACTATAAAAAAACCTTATTTTTTAAATAATATATACGTATGTATATATTAAATATACCACGGCGGTGATGAAATTCAGCGATATCCACGATAAAACAGCGACAATTTGAGGGCAATAACTGGGCTGGTGGTATCCATTCATGCATGGGTGTTGCTTATTCGAGTTTGCAATGGCAATGGTTGGACGACGGCGGCGCTTCCGGTGGTGGTTGGTCATCGGCAGCAAGAAAAGGATCGGAGATGAAGAGAGAAAGAGAGGTCGAGAGACCATAAGGGAGAAAAATCATGAGGGAGGAATGAAGGGAGGAAAAAACCATGTGTGAATTGGGAAAAATAGTGAGTGGTTTTAGGGATTTTTTTTTTTTTTGAAAAATTGGGAGTGATTTTAGGAATCTTTAAAAATTGGAAAGTAATTTAAAAATCATTTTCCTTTTTTTGTTCTCTCTCACCCACGGTCTCAATTTTTAGGAAATGGTTTTTGTTTCCTTTCTTGGTTTTATTTTATTTATTTATTTATTTTAAATAGTTAGTGGTGGATATGAGGGTTGAATGGTAAAATGGCCATGATTTTTATGAAAAAAAGTTGGGTCATTAGGCTTTTTCCGTAAAAAATGGGAAACTTAGACATTTATGAAATATAGGGCCCAAATTTGGGCTATCTATGTACTTTTCCCTTACTTTTATAAAAGTTTGGGCCTGGGCTTCTATTTGGAACACTTCGGCCTGGTTAATGAATTGTCTAGCCCCATTGTAAACTCTCACTATTAAATTATTACTTTAACTTGTTATGTATTTTAAATTGTTATTATAGTTTTAAAAGTTATAATTTAATTTTTATAGTTTGCATATTCTAACAGAAATTGTCTTTACTGAAAGTTAACATTTTTGTTATGTAACTATATTTTACTTCGATATAATTGAGAGAGTCGATGAGCTAGCGTTAAAAGAAAACATGTCACATAAGAAAACTGTTAACATTTTCTATCTGATAATCACTATAGAAATGAAATCGAAATTGATAACAAAACTATAGAGGACTTGAAATAAAACACAAACCGTTATAAAAATAATAAAATAAATAAAGTACAAACTACGCAAACTAAAGTGTAATTTATCTTCTTTAGAACTATCTTATCTTTTAACTATTTCAAAAACGATTTCATAACACTTTATAAAATCAAACTCATTGCATATATTTATGTGATCCAGCCATAATGAGACTTTTTTTTTTTTTTTTACAATATTTGGGGTGGGGATGAGGGGAAAATTTCTAGTACTACGGTAGTACCTACTCCCTCCATTCGCCATTTGACACGTCATTTAATGAGCATTTAATGATATAATATTATATTCTATGGATCCCACATCATTCTTAAATACTCCTTACATGGCAAACAATAAATGGAGGTAGTATGAAAAATTTTCCATACTACCGTAGTACTAGAAATTTTCCCGGGGATGAGACTATCTCCTTATTAACCACATGGTTGGTTAAGCACATCATTAACCACATGGTTAATTGGTCTAATTAATCCTTTTTAATGTATTAATTTTTTTTTTTCAAATTCACCACTCCTCTTCTCTCTCTTATTTATTATTATTATTTTTTTTTTTTTAAGGTTTCTAGTTGACTAAGTCATATATTTTTTTTAATCAAGATTATATATACATATAATTACTATTCTACCAATGTTACATTATACAAATATTTCTCCATGATTTTATCATTTTGAAGTTTTAATCCAAACATTCATTTTTCAATTTTTTTTTTTTTTTTTAAGAAATCATCATTCAATTCTAAAATACACATATAACACTTGATAAAATCACATAGACTTCAAACGAGACTAATTCATTTATCATTTCATCATAATTCATTTCCATACATCAAATAGACTCTCGTTTATACCCTATCAGTTGAGAAAAGAAAGCACGCACGCGCACATGCACACACAAACGTATCGAAGAAGCAAACGAAGCCACGAACCAACCCAAAAAGAAAGAGAAAAGAAATTAATCAAGCCAAAGAAGAATGAGACAAAAGGAGATAGAGAGAGATGGAGCAAGAGAGACAAAAAGCCAAGAAAATGAGAGGAGATGAAAGAAGTGGAAAAAACCATTAAAAGAAAGTGACAATATATAAATAAACAAACATAACAATGAAAAATATTATCATATATTTAAAAAAAAAAAAAAGAAAAATTAATCACTACACACTACATGTTGTTTCTCTCTCCTCCATTAATATATTTTTCTTTCCTTGTCTTTTATCTCTCTCATTTCTCATTCAAGATTCCATTTTCCAAAGTGGGCTTGTAAAGTTACCAACTTTAGAGGCAACCAACCCTAGAATGATCAGGTGTTGGGATTTGTACCATTGATTATGGTGTACCTTAGATCTCTTGCCGTAGATCTAGGAGAATCAGAGACCTATATGTAGGTCAAAGGCTATGGAATGTAGGATTGTATGGCCCACGTTTTGTGCTTGTTTGAGGTTGTAGGGTACTATGCCCTAGAACCTATTGTTTGGACAATTTTGTATGTACCTTTAACAAATATACCTTTGTAATAGATACCTTTGTTTAGACCATAATTGACGTGGTTGGTTATACAAGAAAAAAAAGGGCTAAATATGTGTTTTTTAAGCACCGTTTGGAATTACCTTTTAAATGTTTAAAAAATTGCTTTTAAATAAAAAGAAAGTTATATTTAAACACTTAAAAGGTCATTTTAAACAGCCACTAAGTGCACTTTGGTTATTTATTATTCTTTTTTTTTTTTTATTCTTTCTGTCTCTATTTCAATGTAATTGTCAACCTAAATATAATTGAAATAGTTAAGATACATATTCTCAATTTAGAGACCACAACTAAGGTGAGTATCGTTGAATGTATCATCGATCGAGAGTTTGGAGGGGATCTAGAAATTTTTTTCAGGAGGGCTTCATTAAAATTTCGTAAAAATAATTTACAAGTAGATAATTCAAAAATTTTCATAAATGAAACTAAACTATTAATTTAAATGTTTCTATCCATTTCCGTTTGTTTGATATAGACAAATAATATTTAAAGAAGAAATTAAAACAAAAATTGTAATACTATTTAATTTATTTGTTAGGTTATATTACAAGTTTAATCTTAGAACTTTTACGTTTGTGTCTAAGGATCCTTGAACTTTCAATTTTACGTCAATAGGTCATTGGACTTTAAAAATATCAAGTAGGTTTACTTTCAATTTTTTGTTAGATAAGTCTATGACATATTCAACAATTTTTAAAATTAACAGACATATTAGACATAAAATTGAATTAGGTGTAACATTGAACTTTCCATATTTAATGATCAACAAGTTCATAAATTTTAAAAATTTGTCATATAAATCAAGGACCTATTAGACACAAAAATTAGAAATTCAGAAATAAATTGAAAGCCTAGAAACCTATATTTTTAAAAATTAATTGACCTATTAGACATAAAATTGCAAATTCATAAACCTATTTGACAATATCTAAGTTTACGGGCTAAATTTGTAATTTAACCAATCGAAAAATATAGCCTACAAATTAAATTTATAAAAAATAATAAAAAAATTATAAAAGTCAATTTTTAAGATATGTTTGGTATATATTTTTAAATTAATAAGACTCAGAGACTAAAAGTTTAGAGTTCTCTACCCTATAAGTTGTTGAACTATACAAAATAAAAAATAAAAAACGTTTCATTTGAAGTCAACATAAGTATAGCTTAGTGTTTAACACATCTCATCCTCTCCTTGAAGTTAGAGGTTCAAATATTCATCCCTACATTTGTTGTCCTATTAAAGGTTTCAATTTAGGGCTTTGTATTTTAAATTTTTTGGATTGATTTTTTTATTGGTAATGAATGTTAAAATCGATTAATAATAAACTTACGTAATATAATACTTAATGAATTAGTGAAAATTTAGAAGAGAAGAAAAGCCATTTATCAAAAGAAAATTTGTACAAAGTGTTGATGGTCGATTTTGGCCAGAGGATCTCACCTGACCTTCACGTGCCACCAACGGTAAATTTGTAGTTGAGGGGGGAAGACGCGGCCTGCAAGACAGTAAACCTGCACACCGGTGTGGTGCTCGCCACACCGGCTCCGATGCTTAAGTCAGCAAGCAGAACGGTAGGGCGTGGAAAAGTAAGAGCAAGAGGAGAAAGCAGAGAATAGAGAGTAGAGTTTAGGGATAGAATTCGGGATCCCCTCTTCAGTGGCGAAGAGGGATATAAATACTTGTTCATCCTCCTAGCCTTTTTAGGGTTTCGGAGGCGTTTTAGGTCAAACCAGACGAAACCGGGGCAGCCAGAGGCGGTGGAGACCAGACGAGACTGAACGGGCTCGGCCCACGCGAGCGGGCCGAGGGTCGGCCTCGGCCCATGGCCGAGGCCGAGCAGGGGGTCGGGCCAAAAACCTGACCCCTTCGGTCTTGGCCCGTCCCACTTGCCGGTTTTGCCTCCTTGGTCCATCTTCCAGTCCGATTTCTCCCCGATTGTCCTCGTTAGCTCCTTGTATATCGGGGTGGTCCAAAATTGCCTATAACACAAAGTTTCTTAGAAATTTTTTTTAGAAGGAATGGGAAATAACTTTTACGCAATTAATATGCTATGTAAGGGACTATTAATATATAGCAAAATTTAACAAAATGTTAAAACATGATTAGACTAAATTAAAGACTTTTTAAAACAATAAGAAAAAAAATGAAAAAGTTAAAGACTAAGTCTTTTTGACCTTTTTCAATAAATAAAAAAGAAACCATATATTTGACCGAGAAGAAATTCAAATATAAAAAAAAAAAAAGTATTTCTCTCTATGAAATAATGGATCGAATCTTCTCCTTCTCATTCATAATATAATTATGTAATTTTATTAGTAAGTTTAAGGAATTATTAGAGTCGACAAGAATGTAGTTCAACTGGCATAAAACGTATATTTCTGATCAAAAGGTTAGATGTTCAAATCTCCCACTCCACATGTTGTAAAAAAAAATAATAATAATAATTATTAGAGTCCGATCCATTTAACCAAATATCTCCAATAGAATAATAATGTAGAAATTTCAACTTTTGCAATTCAATTGGTATAAAGTATATGCTTACAACTAGGAGGTCATGAGTTCGAATATACTCTAATCTCATTGAATTCTAAAAAACAAATCTAACTTTTATCTTTTATATACATTGATTCTTTTATTTTAAAAGATTTAGGTTCATTTGATTAAAATAAAATATGGAAAAATACACTTTTGGTCCTGAGGTTTGGGTTAAGTTACACTTTGGTCCCTGAGTTTTCAAACTCAACAAAAATACCTCCAAGGTTTGAGATAAGGAGCAATTTAGTCCCCGTCCAATTTGCCATTAAATACTAACGGAATGCTGACGTGGCACTATTATTTTAATTAAAAAAATAATTTTTAATATTTTTAAATAAAAATATTATTATTTTATTAATTCTTTTTCGCATCTTTCTTCTCCATCCCCTTCCTCTTCTCCCCTTTCTTCTTAAACTTCTTTTTCTCCCAATTCCGATGGCTGACGTCAGCCACCGCCGTTGGTCGACCGTATTATATTATATGGGTTTCCATCTCAAAACCAATTGGCTATGAGTGAAGTGACCCTTAAAGCTTATATATTGTGAGATCTCCACCAATCTTTTCGATGTGGGATCCTCAACAGACCGGCCGTCGTCGGCCGCTAGCAAGATGATTTTTTTTTCTTTCTCTTTTTCTTCCTTCCTTTTCTTCTTCTTCTTCTCCTTCCTCGAAGCTTCAGCCTCTATTTTTTTTTTTTTTTAAACTGAAAGAGATTGAATCCGTGGAGATGAATGGGATGGTTTTCGGGGGTTATGATTCATGTATCTTGTAGAACTAATTCCACTGTGCAGTTGTATTGTAATTTGTAGACCTTGGTTCCACTTGTCGTCTGCAAATTTTTAGGTTTGGGGCCTGTGTAGTTGAATTTGTGAGGGGGGGTTTCCTGGAAAATCTGTGGTGAAAACGCCATTGATTTTGAAGAAATGTGCTTGTAGAAGAGTGGTTGTGGGCATTGCAAAAGTGACATTGTTGATATTGGTTGATTCCAAGCCCTACAGTGAAGAAGAGATGGTGGTCGATTGACAATGGGACTTTGGCAGGGTACTTTTGGAGTTCATGCTTCTGAGGGAGTTTGTGAAGCTATTGGCGATTTGTGTTGCGTTTTGGGGAGAGGGACCTCCTTACTCCTCCTTTCTCTTTCAGTTTAAAAAAGAAAAATAGAGGTCGAAGCTTCGAGGAAGGAGAAGAAGAAGAAGAAAAGGAAGGAAAAAAAAGAGAAAGAGAAAAAAAAATCATCTTGCCGGTGGCCGACGACGGCCGGTCGGCGAACGGCGGTGGCCGTCAGCCTTCGGAGTTGGAGAAGAAGAAGTTTAAGAAGAAATGGGAGAAGAGGGAGGGGATGGAGAAGAAAGATGCGAAAAAGAATTAAAAAATTAATAAAATAATAATATTTTTATTTAAAAATATTAAAAATTATTTTTTTAATTAAAATAATAGGTTAGTATTCGGTTAGTATTTAATGGCAAATTGTACGGCAAGGACTAAATTGCTCCTTATCTCAAACCTAGGATATTTTTGTTGAGTTTGAAAACTCAGAAACTAAAGTGTAACTTAACTCAAACTTCAGGGACCAAAAGTGTATTTTTTCCAATAAAAATATTTGACGTTAAAATATATTTTCTTAATTGAATGAGTAATGCTTCTATATTTTAATATGACAAAGTAGAAATCTTCCCTCATTAAATACAAAAGCTTACATCTTTTAGGAAAAAAAAAACAAAAATTTATATACAACTATTATTTTTTTTGGGTTAAATTATAGAAAATACTTAGAACCTTAAAAAGTTTTATCTCTAAAAAGAATTTAAACAATACACTTAAAATTGAGTTTTGAATGAAAAACATTAAAATTCCATTAATACTCTTGACTTTTAAGAAAATTTTATAAGATACCCTAATGAAAAACGTTTTTTCTTCTTTTCCTCTCTATAAATTCTTCCTCTATAAAAATTAACGTGGAGAGGTTGGCTTATAAAAGCTATGTGCAACCAAATATGAGATGAAGCAAAAGATTTCAATTAAAGAAAGGAGTGTAGGTTTTTTTTTTAAAGAATTTTGAGTTATTTGGGTCCCATTTGATAACCATTTCAGTTTTTGGTTTTTGGTTTTTCTGTTTTTGGTTTTTGGTTTTTGGTTTTCTGTTTTTTAAAAACAAAAACCATGTATGTTTGATAAATGTTTTTTGTTTTCTATTTTTAAAAAACAAAAAACCAAACTTGTTTGATAAATGTTTTTTGTTTTCAGTTTTTAAAAAATTAGAGAGATGAAAAGATGTTTTAGAGAGAGAAAGATGTTTAGAGACATTGAAACAAAAAAATTAGAGACACAAATATAAATATTTTCGAGAGAAAAGTTAAACATAAAAAAGTTAGAGACGTGAAAGAAAGAAAATGTCTAGAGAGAGAATATTAATTAGACTCCATGAAAGATATTAGTTAAAGAAAAAAATTTAAAAAAAATTAGGGTAGAAGAGATAAATCTCAGATAGAAAAAATAAATAGAAAGAGAAATTTTAGAGAGATAGCAAGGTTTAGAGTAAAAGATATGCTAAAAAAATCACGATAAATTAGAAAAAATAAAGAAAATGTGTAGCGAGAAAAATGTTTGAGAGAGAAAAAAAAAATTTTAAAAATTATCCGAAAGAAATAGGTAAAAGAGGGGAAAAAAACATAAGAAGAAAAATGAGTTTTTGAAAAACATAAATCTGTTTTTAGAAACTACTTTTTTTTTTGTTATCAAACAACTCTGTTTTTTAAAAATGAAAAACAAAAACAGAAAACGAAATGGTTATCAAACGACCCCTTGACAACCTTAGTTTTTTGTTTTTATTTCTTAATTTTCCTTCCATAGTCAATGATCATAGAGCATTTTTCTTGTCCAAATTGCTAATAAACTTAATGCGAGTTTGGTCCAATTCACAAGGTTAATTTGTATTGTGCTCACTCTCATGTTTTCTTAAATTTTAGAATAGGCCACCAGCATAGTATTGCTCCTAGTCATACACGCTTAATTTGGGAGTTCCTATGATCAAATCACCTACAAAAAGGAAGGTGTATCTTGTTAGTATAGGTAATAATTATCGATCTTTTTAAACCCTATCTTAAAACCCTCTCTCATTTGGATATGGTGTTGTTTCATTCATGTGTATTCCTTTTGCTTTGGTTCGTTCTTCAACCACATCGTACTAGGAGAGATTTAACTTTGATACCATCTGTAATACCACAAATTCCAAAATTCAAAATTTTCTTAAGAAACATGTGAGAGTATGACAAAAAAGATTGATGTTGGTTTAATGGAAAAATCCTCATTTCTCTCAAACAATTTAGAAGACAAATAAAGTGACATACATGATGGTCGTAATTAAGGTATATATGTAGGAGATGTCAGAATTACGTGTCGAAGTCCAATTCTAAATCTTGAACTGAATCCTGGACTTAGGACTTTACACTATGATCCTAAAAACTAACAAAATTTTAATGTTTGGTGACAATAAAGATAGGATCGAAAATGTCCAACACTCGAGAAACTAAAATAAAAATTTATAAAATATGGACTTCAACTCTTCTTTAAAGAAAAGAATATGGACATTGAGTATTATTGAATTATATGAAGAAAATAAGACAAATATTTGATAAGTTGTGAGTTGTGACAACTCAATCATGAGAAGTATTTTCACGCCACGTGGCCATGGATCATGATCTTGATGCATGACTTCACGTGATCCCTAACTTCACATATATATATATATATATATATATATATATATATATATATATATATAAAAGGTCTAAACTCATTATCATTTTCCATCTTTTAGTTTTCTATTAAATATTTGGGGAAAAGTTAATATTTTTTTAAAAAAAAAAAATTAATTAGGTATCATTTGCTTGGGTTAAAAAAAGAAAGGAAAAAAATAAAAAAAAATTGATATACAAATTTTTATGTTCAACTTTCGAATTTCATCCCACATTAAAGTTACATCATGTCTACACACTTCATTTGCGTTCAATAAATTATAAAATATACAATTTATGAAAATAATCGCCTCGACCTTGCACGACGTGACATTTAGGCATTGTAATAGGCTTTTGAATAATACAAACGCGCCAACAAGAACATGGCTCAATTGGCATAAAGCTTGTATTCCGACCAAGAGGTCGAATGTTCAATTCCCACCCCCACATGGTTTAGATAGATAGACGGAAGAAAAAATGAGAAAAAATCCCCAAAACGTGGGACCCAACAACATATCAAGTACTTTTTGTGTCAAGAAAAGCAGTGGAATTGGAATCTTTCACCTTCCTTACGTACACTTACATCTACCATGTATGGAGAGGTAACAAGAAAAGCAGTGGAATCTTTCACCTTCCTCATATACAATGTATTTATAAATTCAGTATGTTTTCAGGCACATATACAACACAAGAAGTGGATGACGATGTAATTTGTTAATTTTTTAATCTTAGATTTAAGTTAAATTTGAATTTCAAATCTCTTTGTCATTAAATTCGAATTCCTTTAAGTTAAATTTGAATTTCAAATCTCTTTGTCATTAAATTCGAATTCCTTAATTTTAGCTTACTGTATTTGAAATTGATTTTATTTAATTTAAATAATGTAATCGGTTAAATATCCCGAGTATTTTTGGTGTATTAGTTATTTTAGTGTTTGGGGGTGTTTTGGTAAATCGATAATATAAATTAATTAATAGATAAATTTGATTTGGTCATTTATCTAACTAATTAGCTAAGTTGCCATTTTTCAAATGCGCATTTAATTATGGCTATTCTTGCCATTAACCCAAAAAAAAAAAAAAAAATACAAACGTGCATTGTGTTGCGAGAACAACCGTGGATTTCCCCTTCGATAAATGGGCATTCTTTTTGGGCTCCAAACCTTCCGTTTTGATTATTTCCCCTCTTAAAGGAGGGTAGGTGTAAAGATAGTTTCCATTTATTTCATTGTCTTAAAAAAAAAAAAAAACTCGGAGGAAAAACAACTAAAAGGTTAAAAGTATATATCTTGTTGAACTCAATAATAATAATTAGGGAAAAATACACTTTTGATCCCTGAGGTTTGAGTTAGGTTTCATTTTGGTCCCTGAGCTTTCAAACTCGACATTTTAGTCCCTGAGATTTAGATTTCGTTACACTCTTAGTCCCTCAGTCAACTTTTTCGTTAAATGCTAACAGAATGTTGAGGTGGCATTAGTTTTTTATTTAAATAATATATTTTTAATTTTCTAAAATAAAATAATATATTAAATATATTTTTTATTATTTTTTTTCTTTTTTCTTTTCTTTTTTCACCTTTCATATTCTTTCCCACAACTCTCATCTTCTTCTCCAAAACTCTCAAACCCTAATCTAACCACACTACCTCCAGCCGCCGCCGCCGCCGCCTCTCGCCGACGGTCGGCCGCCGTCGCCGTCTCTGGAGATTTTTTCCCTCCTCATTTCTTCCTCTTTTTTTTTCGTATCCTTTCCCTTCTTTTCTTTCGCTTTAAAACAAAACACAAAGGGGGTTGAATCGGGCTCGAACACATAAATGAAATTATCGGGCAGTAGCTCATTTCGCGTGGGCAGCGGTTTGGGTCGGTTCCTCTCATTCTTGATTGTTTTCGTGTGCAGAGGTCTTTGGCAAAGGCGTTCAACAACGTTTTTCGGTGACTTTTGCTGTGGGCGTTGCAGTTCCGGCGAGCCTCTGAAATCTAGATCTGGAACGAAACACTACTCCTCCTCGTCTTTGAAAACCAGATCTGGAATGAAACCCTGCTCCTCCTCGTCTCTGAAATCCAGATCTGGACGATATGCTGCTCTTCGACGACTGGCGTGGGTTCGTAGATCCACGACTAGCGGTTTGTAGATCCACGGTCGGCCGTTTGCGAGAGAGAGATCGGAGATGAGATATGTCGTAACCCACCATCCATTTCAGATCTACAACCGATCCGTGACCCACGACCATCCATTTCATATCTGCAGTTTCCGGCAAGTTTGGCGAAAAACATGGAGATGCGGTTATGGCGGTCCTCCGACGCGGCCTCCTCAGTTTCTTTAAAAAAAAAAATCTCCGACCGCCGGCTGCCAGCGAGCGATGGTCGTCGACTCTGGTGTTGTTGAAGAAGAAGAATGCAGAAGAAGAACAGGAGGATGAGAGAGAGGGAGGAAAGAAATAATAAAAATAATATAAAAATAATTTTATTTTTATTATTTTAATATATTATTATTTTAAAATTTTAAAAAATTAGTACCACGTCAGCATTCAGTTAAATATTAACGGAAATTTGGATGGAGGGACTAAAATAAAACTAAAACCAAACCTCAGAGACTAAATTGTTGAATTTGAAAAGTCAAGGACCAAAATGAAACTTAATCCAAACCTCAAGGACTAAAAGTGTATTTTTCCCTAATAATTATAATTATCGTCGAGGGTAATATTGTATGTATGTATGTATATGAATCTTCATAGCTATAAACAATATCATTATAAATTCAATTTAATTTCATATCAAACTTAGTCTCTTAAGTTCTGTTTAATATAATTTCAGGTACAATACAGTTTCATTCCTTCATTCTAATCAACTATAAACTCAAAACTATTTAGAATGTGTTTGGGATAATATTTTAGCTAGAGTAACTAGTAAGTGATATTAAATAATAATAATAAGTGTCTCTTTATGTTTTCACAAAAGATTTAAAAATCTTTTATATATAGCGTCAAATATTGTAAAACTTCTTCGAATACTTTTAATTAATTAAAAACATTTTTATTGTTTGAAAAAATATCAACTTAAACCATAAAACAATATTTTTCCTTTAAAACACATCAAATATTATTTTCCATAAATCAGAAAATAATTTTTCAATAGTTAAGACACAATTATGGAAAAAGGCTAATTTGATAGTTAAGACACAATTATGGAAAAAGGCTAATTTGATAGTATATTGATTTGAGTTGTATCTATTCAATTATCAAACTTACATAGAAAAGTTTCCATTATTAATAAGAAACAACTCCCTTTTAAAATTGACGATTTAAATTAATCCAAACATAGTTGAATAGATAAAATATGTATTACATTTTTTTTTAGATTAGAAGTTCTATTTCCCATTCGTACATACATTGAACTAAAAAAGAAAAATTGACAATTTAAATTGTCTTAATTTTGTTTCAGTCACCCCATTCACAGGACGGGACGAGGACATGGATGATTTCTCCATTTCCGTCCTCGCCTCCCATTTCAATCTCCATCTCTACGAAATTTCCTATTAAATTTCATGCATGGTGAATGGGGTGGGATTCCCAATAGGGAATTATTCCTTTTTTAAAAAAAAAAAAAAAAAAAATTAACCTTCATTGAATCAAATAATTGTTTTGATAAATTTTCAAATAGTTAAACGTTCATGCGAAATATTCATTAATTTTCAATTAGAAGGGTAATTATTCATATGAAATCTTTATTTAAATAGTTAATTTCTTTTTTAAAAAATCTCTATTTAAAGACAAAATTCTTAAATCTTCCCAAATAATATTTCATATCAAATTATCTAATGATCTATACATTTGTTTAAACCATATAATTCAAGCATGTCCAATTTTCTAAATCATTAACACTAAAACTTTAAATTTATATATATATAGAGGGAAATAATAATAATAATAAATAAATAAACGGGATGGGGAACCGGGAACGGAGATAGGTGTTGAGGATCTCACATTGAAAAGATAAATGGAGATCTCACAATTTATAAGATAAATGTGTTACTCTACTCACTGTCAATTGGTTTTGAGATGGAGCCACATGTTATCTAATAATAGGGTATGAATTCCTCGTCTCCTTCCTCATTTAGCTCATGGAAATTTTTTTTCTCCACTCCTTTTCCCATTTCCCACCCCATTAGAGGCGGGTCCCCACGAGGGGCAAATGGGGAGACTTTCCTATATAGTGGTTTCAAATATAAAATACACTTTTGGTCCCTAAGTTTTCAAACTAGACAATTTAGTCTCTGAGATTTGGATTTCGTTTCACTTTGGTCCCTCCATCCAATTTTCCGTTAATAATTAACAAATTGCTGACGTTGCTCCAATTTTTTATTAAAAAAATATTTTTTTATTATTTAATTTCTATCCCCCTTCTTCGTCTTCGTCCCCTTCTTCTTCTTGTTCTTCTTCTTTCCATTCACCAACCGGCGCCGGTTGGCCACTGTCGACCCCCGGCCGCCCATGCCGGCAATTTCTTTCTTTCTTTCTTTTTTTAATCTGTTTTTTCTTCCTTTCTTTTTTTCCTTTCCCTTTCTCTTTTCCTCTTTTCCTTTGTTTCTTCTTCCTTTTTCCCTACCATTTTCTCCTTGTTTTTAGACCTAAAAAATCGACACCAAAGATCGTTGAGTTCGTGAGTTGCTATCGAGTTGGAACCGTCGAGGAACGCTCAGATCTGGAACCCAACGTCGGTCGCTCAAATTCGAAACTCATCGTCGGTCACTCAGATTTGGAACCTAATGCCAGTCGCTTAGATTTGCGTAACGCCACGTCGCCGTTAAGGTTGAACTGCACGTCAGATCTGGAACACAACGCCATCGTCAAGCTGGTATCGCGTTCGTGAGTTCGTGAGTTCAGGCTGGAACACCACACCACCATCGTCGTCGAGCTGGAACACTACATCACGCTGCCGTTCGATTTTTTAGATCTGAAAGCAGGGAGAAAGGGGTATGGGAAAAGGAAGAAGAAAGGAAGGAAGAGAGGAAAAGAGGAGGGGAAAGGAAAAAAAAGAAAAGAATAAGAAAAAGATTAAAAGAAAAAACAAAAGAAAGAAAAGAAAGGGGAAGAAGGGAAGAAAAAGAAAGAAGAAGGAGATGGGGAAGGAAGAAGGAGATGGGGAAAGACGGGGAAGGAAGAAGGAGATGGAGAAGAAAAAGAGAAAGATTTAAAAAAAATTAATAAAATAATAATATTTATATTATTTTAATATATTTTTATTTAATAAAATTAAAAATTAACTTTTTAATTAAAATAATAGTGCCACGTCAGCACTCCATTAGTATTTAACGACAAACTGGACGGCAGGGACCAAATTGCTCCTTACCTCAAATCTTAAGGGTAATTTTGTTTAGTTTGAAAACATATTAAAGTGTTTGTCAATATTATCAAAACAAATGGACCAAAATGCTCGAGTAGACGGATACATATGGATGAATCGACACCACATTTGAAAGCAATAATAAAGTGTACTTTCATTCGTAGTGACTTTATTATTGGAACTTCAAAGTTAAATGTATTTAACTTGGAGTATCTTATCTTGAAATCACTTGTGTTGATATGTACGACCAACAACATGTCTACAATATTTCAAATATACTTTTTTTTCGTGTCTTATAATATACATATCTAGGAGGGGAGAGACAGATTATGTTAGTTTATTTATTACAATTAGTCACTTATATAACAATTAAAATATGTGACATCAAATGTCTTAGGTTGATAATTAAAAAAATATATATATACTCACAAATTGCAAGTTCAATATAGGCACTATTTATATTAAGAATTACATGAATAATCAAATTCATCAGATGTTGGGTTGGTGGTAACATGAGCTTTAATAATTAAACATATAATATTATCATCATTATTTAGTAATGAATTTTTTTTTTCTGAAATAATTATTATATTTTAATAATTATATTCCTGTGCAAATTGATCCTTGTTCTTAATAGGTTTAATTTTTTAGTTTATTTTTATATTAGTCTTTGAAACTTGCAACCTTGTCCTTTACCCCTTGTACTATTGTATATAAATTAATTTAATCATTACTATTAACTTTTTTTTTTTTTTTGAAAAAATCATTACTATTAACTTTTCACAAGTGATTTAATAAACTTGATGCAACATCATCTAGATGTTTGCGTAAAAGAATGTTGGAAATTAAATACAGTGGTTCTCGTTATTAGTCGAATTTCGAAATAGATAAAGATTTATGTTAAATAATTAGTAAAAAATTGACTACAATATTTAAAAAAAAAAAACTTATACGTAAAGTTTATAGGCCTTAAAATATAGAATTTGTATTTTTTTTTTTTCAGATTTTCATTATTTTGATCCTATAATTAATACTTGGTTTTAATTTAATCCTAGTAAATTTAAAATTTTTAATTCTTTGTCTTTTAAGTTTTCATAAATCTCCTAAAACATCATAGATGTCACAAACAATTGGTAATTTTTTTTTTGACAACATGCGAGAGTGAAGGAATTCGAATCACGTACCTTTTGGTTATTAGTACAAATTTTATGTCAGTTGAGCTATATGCTAATGTTGGCACAAACAATGGATAATTATCTTAAGTGACACGTTTTCTTTAGTATGTGACACGTTTTCTTTAGGGGTGACAAGTTAACGTAAAATAAATGTTTCATAGATTTTCAAAAAAAAAAAAAAAAATCATATAAGAAAGTTATCAACACATGGTAAACTCAAGAATGTTTTGAGGGGAACTAAAAAAAATGTTTTGAGGGATTTTAAACAAACTATAGAGATTGGCTTTAAACACTAATGGCTTAATGGCTTCTTGAGTTTTATTTAATTTGATATTTTTCTAAAACAGATTAAATTGCAACTTCTAAAGTCATAGGAACTAAAATTGCAACCATTATTGAATTAAAAAAAAGAAAGAAATATTGTTATAGGTGAATATGAACCATCCCAAAAGGCAAAGAGCTGACAAGGACACACAACACCAATCCGAGACGTAATCGAAATCTAACTATAGGAAAGACAAAGGGTCGAGGGGATTGAGCTAGCCTCGGCCTCGACCATGGGCTAAGGCTAAGGCCTATGGTTGGCCTTAGCTCTTGGCAGAGGTCGACCCTAGGCATATGCCCGGGGTTGGTCGGATTTTTCCTGAGGCACGGTCCCTAAAGCCCTTGTAAACTCGGTTCGCCCAAACTTGATTCTGAATCGTTCTCGAACAGAGGGAAAACCCCAAGAAACCAATTCATGTATAAATATCCATCTTCACTTCTGGAGAAGGGTTCAAAACTTTGATTTTTGACACTTCTTACTTCTTGTTTGCTGACTCAAGCATCAGAGTGAGTATGGCAAGCAACACACCAGTGTGGAGTTTTTACTGGTTTTGCAGGTCTCGTCTTTTCCTTTAAATAAATTCATTGTCACTGTTACGTGAAAGTTAGGTGAGTTTCCTGTTCGGATTTTGGCATCAACAACAACTATTAAAATTATAAAGATCAAATTGAAATGAAGTACAAACCATCCTATCTAAATTATTAATTTAAACCGTACTAGTTTTAAAATCATAAGAATCTCAAATGGCAACTGTGACCCAAATTAAAAGGTTAAATTATATGTGTTAGTCCTTGAACTTTTAAGGTTGTGTCAATTCAGTCCTAGAACTTTAAAAAGCTTAAAATAGTTTCTCGAACTTTTAATTTTGTTTCCAATAGGTCCCTAAACTTTAAAAAGTATCCAATAGATCCTTAAACTTTCACTTTTGTGTCCAATAGGTCCCTCCACTTTTAATTTTGTATTTAATAAGTCATTGACCTATTCAACATTTTTGAAAATTCACAAGCTTACTAGATACAAAATTGAAAGTTTAGAGTCTCAATAGACATAAAATTCAACTTTATATATAGTATATTAATTAATTTTAAAAAATATAAAAAAGATCAAGGATCTATTAAACACAAAATTGAAAGTTCAGGAACTTATTAGAAATTTTTTAAAATTTAGGGACCTAATTGATACAATCCGAAAAGTCTAGGAACTAAACTTGCAATAAAACCTAAAACAAAGCACAATCAAGATTTTAATGTTGACACCAAAAGGAATTTCTTATTATTATTACTATGCACACATTAATGTTGAGAAATATGCATTCTATTTTGAATAAAAAAAAGTAAGTATTCTACTTTTTTTTTTTTTTGATAAGTTAAAATTTGTTATTATTAATACTATGCCCACATCAATGATATTTTATTGCATAAATTTTGTATGGTATAATGAAAATGTCAACCATCCCAATATATTATTGAAATTTCTATTTTGACATGTCGACAAAAATTTAGGGTGCATTTGGTTCGTGATTTGAAAACATAAATTTGAAAACGAGTGATTTAATGAAACACAAAGTTATATTTCATGTTTTCAGATATGTGTTTGGTAGCAGATTCAGAAATTGGATCCGAATTTAAATAATTGTTCAAAATGTGTTTGATAATATATTTATAAACAAAAAATTATTTGTAGAGTTATCAACTAAATACTAAATTGAATATAAAATATTATTAATTAATTTATAATCATGTTATGGGTTAAAAATTTATTATTATTATTAATTTACAATATCATATAAGTTATAACATATTATATTATACAAATTTTAATTTCACAAAAATAAATTGAGTTTATAACATGAAATATTATATTTATTCAAGGTTTTATCTTTTTTAATTTAATTCTGCATTTAAAATTTTCAAATTCAAAATCTGAATACAATGAGAACATAAAAAAATTGTTTTCAGAATTTCTACTATTTGGATCACAAAATTCGAAAACAGTTTAAGAAAACACACATGCCAGACGTATATTCAAATTCAATCAGAAAACATAAAACAGAATTTGGATGGCCTGTCTTTAATACCTTGAACACAATTCACACAATTTCTGTTTTAAATTTTCTTTTATTTGACAACATGTGAGTCTAAAAGTCGAATTAAGTCAAAGGATCTTTTTGATGAATGACATAATATTTTAATTGAAGGGATAATCAGTTATTTTTAGCAGTATATTTCTTTTTCTTTTTTTTTTTTTAAAAAAAAACTATATATTTTCTAATGGGATTTAAGGCTTGCTAAATCCAACAGTGGGCCCGGATATACTTGTCATTAACGGTCATGAAACTGAACCGGCCGGTTGTGGTTCAATTCGTTCCATTCAATACGTCAAGAAAACAAACGAACAATCCGGCCGGTCGAAATGGATTGGCCAAACGATTTCCTTCTCTTCTTCTACACCTTCACTTCCAACTTTTCACACACAAGCTTTCTTCTTCTTCTTCTTCTTCCTCTCTGCTCCAACCTCCAAAACAATGGCGTCTCTACAAGAATTACTCACTCGAGAAGGATTCGAGGGCAGAAATCGAAAACCCTCGAGGCCCAAAGGAAGAAGAAGAACAGCTCCAGACGATTCTGTAACTTTGCCAATATACATATGCCACGACAAGAAAATCATCGATTCTTCAAAGAAGAAGGTCGACAAAACTCTTGTGCGAAATGGGTCTTCGGTATATTCCTCGAAACGAGTGGGTTCGGTCTCCGAGACCTCGCTCTGTAAATCAATGGAGGGTCCAAAAATGGAGGAGCCCGCCATTGATGAAATTGCGATTCGAGCTGTGGTTTCGATTCTTAGTGGGTATGTGGGGAGGTACTCGAAGGACGAGATTTTTAGGGAAATGGTGAGAAAAAAGTGTAATCCGTGCTTGGTACGAAAGGGGGAAATGGAGAGTGGGATTTTCAGTAATTTGGAGATGGGTATGAAGAGTGTTGACAGATTGGTTGAAGAAGGCCATGGAAATGAAAGGGAATTCAGAATGAAAGCTTCGAGGAATTCTATTGGGCTTCTGAATATGGTGGTTACTTCTTTGAGTTCTGCAAAAAAATCGATGAAACATGGTGCTCGTTCTCATCTCTCTGCATGTGCTCAGCTCTATTTAGCGATTGTTTACAAGATAGAGAAGAATGAGAAGGTTTCTGCTAAGCATCTTCTTCAAGTGTTCAGTGATTCTCCATTTTTTGCTCGAACCCATCTTTTGCCAGAGCTTTGGGAGCATTTCTTTCTTCCCCATCTCCTCCATTTGAAGGTTTGGTACAATCAGGAGCTTGAAATTGTGTCCAATTTGGAAAGTGAATATAAAGACAGGAAAATCAAGGCATTGAGTAAGGTCTATAATGAGCATATGGACAGTGGAACTGTTCAATTTGCAATGTATTATATACAATGGCTCAAAGATGGAGCCAGAGCTCCTCCTGTTCCTGTCGTGCCTTCACCTTCAAAATCCATCTATGGGGCTTCGAGAAGCTCGTCGGATTCGTACTTTTCGCAGTCATCCTCGAATAAGAATCTGTAAGTTCTCCAAGCTTATGTTTCTTTGCATTATTTGAAGTGAAAGGTCCATTTGAACAATGATTTGATGAGTTTTTTTTTTTTTTTTTTTTTTTTTTTTTTTTTTTTTTTTTTTTTTTTTATGTTGCTTTCTGTTTCATGGTTGTTATGGTGATGATGAAAGATATCATGCTGTTTTTGGTCCAAGTCTTGACCAGCAATTGGCTGAGTTGAGGAGTGGAAATGTGGTTGCAGCCAAGGCAAGGAGTTCGAATGAAAAGGAAATCTTATTTGCAGACAAGAACTACGAAAGTAGTGTGCCTGTTCATGTCTGTAACTCTATCTCCATCTTCAAAATGGAAGCATTTTGTTGGCTTCGTTAAGAAAATCTAACTGAACTGTTTATTTTTCCTCCCTTCTTCATTGTTTCTGCAGGATGAACTTGGCAACCGTAGAATGTCATCCATCCTCGATTACAGAAGCCATAATACTGATTCATGGCGCGAGACTGTGAAATCTGACTATTTTCGATTTTTCACATGTCAGAATGTAACAAAAGAATACTTGGAAAGTACTAATGTGATTGCCAAAAACAGCTCTGTCAGAGTGGAAGGAAAAAGCCATCTCCTTTCTAATGATTTGAGCAGGGCTATAACCACAATCTGCTCCTCGGATATCTTGAGTGAGTGTGAGATAGCCATTCGTGTGGTAACGAAAGCTTGGTTGGACGCCCATGGTCACTCTGCCATAGAGGCAACGTTGTCAAAGCCACCGGTTGTTGAGGGAATGCTGGAGGTTTTGTTAGCTTCCGATGATGATGAGGTTTTAGAGTTGGTGATTTCAGTTTTAGCAGAACTTGCTGCAAAGAATGAAGTTATTCGGCAGATGATATTGAACTCCGATCCACAGCTTCAAGTGTTTCTTAAACTTCTGAAAAGTAGTAGTCTGTTCCTCAAAGCATCAATTTTACTTTACCTATCAAAGCCACAGGCAAAACAGATGATTTCGGTCGAATGGTTACCGCTAGTCCTTAGAGTATTGGAGTTTGGAGGCCAGTTACAGACGCTATTCTCTGTCCGGTGCAAGCCACATGAAGCAGCATTTTACCTTCTGGACCAACTTCTGAAAGGGTTTGATGAAGACAGAAACTTAGAGAATTGCAGACACTTGATTGCTCTTGGGGGATTAAGCCTGTTGCTGAGAAGGTTAGAGAGAGGTGAGATTGAAGAAAGGAAGAATTCCGTTTCGATAATTTTGTGCTGCATTCGAGCTGATGGAAGCTGTCGAAACTACTTGGCTGAGAATCTGAACAAGGCCTCACTTCTTGAACTTATTGTTCATGAAAGCAACAAAAACTCTGATAGGTGTGGTCTGGCTTTACTTGTGGATCTACTCTGCCTCAGTCGGTATGGAATGTTTTCATTTCTTCTTACTCTTGTGTTGAATTTACCATAGCTTACCCATTAATTGAGCATCTCCAATAACTTAACAGAAGAACAAGGATCACTAAACTCCTGGATGGACTTAAAGAAGGATGGAGTGGCTTGGGCATCATGAACATTTTGTCGGTCTATCTTCAGCGAGCACATCCTGAGGAGCAGCCATTAGCTGCAACAATACTATTGCAGCTTGATTTCATGGTAACTTGAATTTCAGAGTTTTGATTCTATGAAAGCATTGTTAAATAGCTTAAATTTAAAGAAGAGAAAGCCGGAGTCAGTTTCTCTGTTGTCATCTAATCTTCCTTGGCCTCTTTGACAAGAAAATAGTACACTTGTGACTTGTCAACAGTGATTGCTTTTAAATAATTTGAATGGTTCCCACATGAAGTTGCAGTCACATTGCAGGAAGACCCCCTCAACTGCAGCATATTCAGGGAAGAGGCCATTGTGACGATTATAACTGCCTTGAACTCTCGATTATCTCGAGAAAATGCACAGGAAAGTTTGGCTAGAGCTCTCTTGATTTTGGGAGGTCGGTTTTCATGTTCTGGAGTACCAAGTGTAGAAAATTGGCTTTTACAACAAGCAGGTTTCAAAGAGAGCTCTGGGGATTCCTTCCACAGCAAGCATGTTTACGACGATTTCGTGCAATCGGTGAGCCTCAACTTGAAATCTCGTAGACTCTGTTATCTTTACTTCACAATGATTCTTTTAGTTAGATTTTCATAGTAGTTTAAATATATAATTTTGCTCACTTCAAATGATTAGTACGAAGAGGAAGAGGATGTGGTGAATTGGCAGTTGAAAGCAGCTACTGTGCTTTTTAACCATGGACATAAGAGTCTATTGTCTGCCCTTTCGACATCGATGGCGAGTTGCATCCAAAGTCTAGCAAAAGCAAGCCTTATCACGGTTTCGTGGATGAGCAGATACCTGTTTGTTGTTAGAGATGAGAAGTTATGTTTGATGGCACCCTCGATTCTAGTACCAACCTTGATAAAATACTTGAGTTACGACAAAGACGTCGAGGACCGAGTGCTTGCATCATATTCATTGCTTAATCTAAGCAAGTATACAGGTAAGAGTTCTTTCACTCTCTCCATTTTCAGTCAAGTACAACACTAAACAATCTTCACTGTTCTTTTCTTTTCTTGGACAAACTTTGTGTATAGAATGCAAGCATATCTTTCGATTGTTCGACGACGAAGCTCTAGACCGTCTTCAGAACCTTTCTCTAGTGACATGGACAGCAGAAGAACTCATCTCGGTTATCAAAAGAGGCTCGACGCATCAGCATTCGGAGCAAGAGGATTCACACACTCAAACAAGCACAAGAATATGATTCAGGTTTCTTCTCTCTTTTTTTCTGGTTGAGGCCATTTTCTGCTGATCAAGATGATTATATATATATTCCTTTGTTTTTTCGTCTGTTCGTTCGATTATTATGTTTCGAGCTTTTACGTGTAATTTCTAGTTACATTTACAACCTCCAATCCTTTTGTAAATAGGAAAGTGTAATGCAAAAGCCATTTGTTAATGTGAAAAACAGAAAAATGATTGAAATGTGAAGCTGAGCTGTTGTTTTTAACTGGGATTGTGTTGTTTTGGAGTAAGCCAACCATTAGCAAATGTTGCTTTCAGAATTTGGTGGGAAGTTTCTATCATTGTCTTCTGATAAATGGAGTGAGGATGCATTATAAGGGAAAATGCAAGTGAAAGTGGGGGCAATGGCTTGTTAGATGCTCACATAAAAAAACAATCTCTCTAGTTTTTTGTTCTTGTTTTTTTGCCCATTGAAGATCTTATGGCCCCCAAGTCTTTGCATCTTGGGTAGTGGCAATGCTTGGCATTCCACATTTTGCACATTTAAAGAAGTGTTCAAGATGAGGATGAATTTTGAGAGTAGTGTTTTTAGGTTAATTATTTTATTTATGTACTTTTAGAGCATTGTAAGGTTAGAAGGGTAAATGAAGCGTTTTTTTTTTTTTTTTTGACAACATGTGAGAGAGGAGATTTAAATCACAGACCTCTTGATCATTAGTACAAAAAGTCAGTTGAGTTATGCTCATATTGGCGTAAATGAAGCGCTTTGACTTAATTAGTTTTGGACAAAAATTGATATTAAGCGGATTGACACATCTATCTAAGAAAAATAAGAAATTAAAACCTAATGGTGAAACCACTTTTTTTAAAATTGACGCAACCGAACGAATCATTCTATAAAAATTGATAATACTAGACATTATAATCCATCAAAATTGGCATACAAATCCAAACCATGCTAATTGGCTAATTGTTTGGTGTTATAGTTGATAAAATCCAATTAGTTTATCGAAAAGTGCTTTCAATTAGGTAAAAGAACATTTTATTTATCTAAAATTTATAACAGAAATACTATATAAGAGAAAGACAGATCAACGTTGAATTGGCACATTGAGATTTTTAAAAGTTAAGTAGAAAAGAAGATAGTTTAGAAACTAACAACAACATTGTCTTCCACAATATTCCTAGAAAAAGAAAAGGGAAAAGAAAAACTATGTTTTGAAAAACAATTTCATGATAACACATGAGAAAAAACATTTTCAAGTTACAAATTTTCAAAATATGTTCAAGTTAGATTACAAAACAAAACATCTTTTCATTTTAAATCTTAATTATAACAAAAGGAAAGAATGAAATCCAACGACCAATATGCAAAGTCACCTACACATATGCTTTATGTCGAATCATTCCAAATAACACTCTCGATTGTTTTTTAGCTGCAACGATGTTAGAAATGAAAGAAAGACGGAGAAGAACAATAGTAAGGTGAGGCCTAGGAAGAAACTTCCCAATTAGATTTGCATTATTTACTTTTCTTCTTTAGAGAAGAAATTAAAGAATGTGGATGATTGACATGTGATATGTGGATGAGGCCATGAGCTTCTTCCACCAAGTTGAAATATATGATCATAAAGACTATGGAGAGATGAGACAAAAACTTGAGTTGCCACTATTCACTAAGAAACAAGAAGAGAAAGCTGTTGGGTTTTGCCAGCCTATACATTATACAATACAAAACCCACCACACTTTGTCTATTGCAAGCAAGCAAGCAAATCAGAACTTCAAAACCAACCAAACTAAACCAACCAAACTAAACCAACAACATCCCCAACCATATGACTATGATTGCTTTCAGAAAAAAAAAAAATAGTGCATTTGTGTCATGATATTGAAAGATATGGAATCTAACAAGCTATATGTTGATGGTCGATTTTGGCCAAAGGGAACTCACCTAACCTTCACGTGCCACTAACGGTAAATTTGTAGATGAGGGGGAAGACGTGGTCTGCAAGACAGAAAACCTACACACCGGTGTGGTGCTAGCCACACCGCCTCCGATGCTTAAGTCAGAAAACGGAAGGGAGAGCTAGAGAGTAAGAGTAGGGAGTCGAGAATAGAGTTCGGGTCCCCTTCTTCAGTGGTGAAGAGGGGTATAAATATCTGCTCATCCTCTTTGGGTTTTTAGGGTTTCGGAGGCGTTTTAGGTCAAACCAGGCAAAACCGGGGCTGACGGAGGCGGTAGGGGCCTAACGGCATCGGACGGACTCGGCCTCGGCCATGGGCTGAGGCCGAGCAGGGGGTTGGGCCAAAAACCCGATCCCTTCGGTCTTGGCCCGTCCCACTTGCCGGTTTTGCCTCCTTTGTCCATCTTTCAGCCCGATTTCTTCCCGGTTGTCCTCGTTAGCTCCTTGTATATCGGGGTGGTCCAAAATTGCCTATAACATTAAGCCCCCACTCTTGAATTGGGATTCGGGGTGACTTATTGCTATAAGTTGAGCTCCTTAAGCCCGATTTAAGAGTAATGGTCCTTGCCTTGGGCTGACTTATGTGTAGCTTTGTTGTCATCCTGCCAAGTAGGATAGAAGTAGACACTCCCTGAATAGGGGTTAGATGAAATGGAAATGAAAAAGGGTGAGAGATTACAAAAGTGGTGTTGGTCGGCCTCGGCCTCGGGAAGAGGCCGAGCACAGCTATCTCCCTTTCTGCTTGCCTGGTCGGCCTCGGCCTCGGGAAGACCCCCGTACTTGGTTATCCGGAGCGCCTCAATCCAGTTTCTATTCTGCAAGAGAGAAGTTAGGGAAGAGGCTAGGATCGGCCTCGGCCTCAAGCCCCCGTTAGCCTAAAATTTAGCTCCCTGCATCCACATATCAGTCCTTGTAGGAAAATAATAAGAGAATATGTTTGAACATGTAAATTTTAGTAGAACATGCTAAACATAGGTGCTTTTTGTTTAATAGGGAGCGCATATCCCCGGTTACTTGCTTTTTGTTTAATAGGGAGTGCATATCCCCTCTGTAGCCCCCAATCTTAAGTAGAACTTCACTGAAACATAAAGTATAATTGAGGAAATAGGAGAATACCTTTAAAGTTTGTGCTTGGCCTCGGCAAGAGGTGCTCGGCCTTGGCAAGAGGTGCTCGGCTTTGGCAAGAGGTGCTCGGTCCCGACTTCTGTAGGGTGAGCTTGACTTAGATGAAGTGTATGGACTCATGCCAAGTGAGGTGAGGTAGACTCGTTGGTCCAGGCTCACATGGTCTCACTCTGGATGAGGCGAGGTAGACTCGGCAGTCCAGGCTCGCCTGATGTAAAGATGCTCAGGCCAGAGGAGGTGAGGTAGACTCGTTGGTCCAGGCTCACGTAATCTCAATCTGGCTGAGGCGAGGTAGACTCGGTAGTCCAGGCTCGCCTGGTGTAAAGATGCTCAAGCTAGAGGAGGTGAGGTAGACTCGTTGGTCCAGACTCACATGGTCTCACTCTGGATGAGGCGAGGTAGACTCGGTAGTCCAGGCTCGCCTGATGTGAAGATACTCAGGCCAGAGGAGGTGAGGTAGACTCGTTGGTCCAGGCTCACATGGTCTCACTCTAGATGAGGCGAGGTAGACTCGGTAGTCCTGGCTCGCCTGATGTGAAGATACTCAGGCCAGTTGAGGTGAGGTAGACTCGTTGGTCCAGGCTCACGTAATCTCAATCTGGCTGAGGCGAGGTAGACTCGGTAGTCCAGGCTCGCCTGATGTGGAGATGCTTAAGCCAGTTGAGGTGAGGTAGACTCGTTGGTCCAGGCTCACGTGATCTCAATCTGGATGAGGCGAGGTAGACTCGGTAGTCCAGGCTCGCCTGATGTGGAAATGCTCAAGCCAGATGAGGTGAGGTAGACTCGTTGGTCCAGGCTCACATAATCTCAAGTCTGGATGAGGCGAGGTAGACTCAGTAGTCCAGGCTCGCAGAATGTGAAAATGCTCAAGCCAGATGAGGTGAGGTAGACTCGTTGGTCCAGGCTCACGTAATCCCAATCTGAATGAGGCGAGGTAGACTCGGTAGTCCAGGCTCGCATGTAGGCGTGGGCACTATAGGATGTAACGTTGTTGTTGTTTTTTTTTTTTTTTTTTATCGTATGTAAGTTTTCAAAACCAAAAATCTAAAAAGGATTTGGTTTTTCATTTTTATTTTTTCTATTTTTTGTTTTTGGATTTTTTTTTTAATTTTTTTTTTTAATTTTTTTTATTTTTTTGTAGATGTATAGTTTTGTTGTTTTTATACACTTATAATGCACAATAAATATGAAAATGATGTAATAATTTTGAATTTGTATATACACGCTTGGTGTTTTTGAAAAATGGTCCAACAGAATAAAGTAATGAAACATGGTCCTGAGTTTTTTTTTTTTTATTTTATTTTATTTTTATTTTTATTTTTTGGAATTTCTATTCTACTATATTTAATTTATTCCATTTTGTCATTTTCTTAAACAGATCATCAATTCGAATCTTCTAACCATTTGAGATTTGTATTGCGCTTTTCTTAAATGGATCATTAGTTCAGCTCTCATAAATATATGAGATTTATATTTTTAGATATTATCTACTAAAATAATTTTAGATTTTAAACCTAACATTTAGGAGCTGTTTGGGGTGCTGGTTTGTTATAATAGTGGGAGGTTATAATAGTGTGTGATTATAATAGTCTTAGGATTACAAAATGCGAAATGGTTATCAAATGAGGTCATAGTTTTAAAATTTATAACAATTTAACCTTATTGTTAAAAATTTAATCAAAATTAAGTGTCAGTTTTTATCGTGTGTAACAATTTAATATTTGTTGTTTATAAACACGTTTGAGTCCTAATCAACTTTATTGATCACCTATGTAGTTAAATCTTCAAGATTTATTTTTTTAAATGATAAGAATTAAATTGTTACCTACAAAAATTCAAAGACTAAATTGTTAGATATTGAAAGCACATGAATTAAAATTTGGAGACTGTATTGTCACTTATGTGAAAATTCTAAGGACTAAAAATTTATGTGAAATACTTGATATATTTTGATATTGGTTTATTTAATAAACCACGTTTTTATAGGTTAAATAACACTCTTGGTTCATTGTTTCAAAAAAAAAAAAAAAAAACAGTTCATAAACTTTCATAAAATTAACAATTTAGTCAATGAAGTAAAAATTTAGAAATAAAATTTATAAAAATTTAACTCAATTGTTGAAAATTTAATCAAAATTAAATGGAAATTTTTATTATGGGTAATGATTTAATCTTGGGGAAAATAATTTTTTGATCCTAAGTTTTAGAGAATATAGATGCAATTGGTTCTTTTAAAATTGGGACCTTTTTGATTCATGAGTTTTGAGAAATAGGTTTAAAATGTGCAAGTTTTCAAAATCATCTCCTTGAATTTTGAGAAATAGATTTAAAATGTCATTCATATTATTTTTTCGGAAAAATACACTTTCAGTCTCTAAGGTTTGGGTTAGGTTTCATTTTGGTCCCTCCATCCATTTTTCTGTTAGTATTTAACGGATTGTTGATGTGGCATTGATTTTTTTATTAAAAAAATATTTTTTTTTTATTTTTTAAAATATAAATATATTAAAATAATAAAAAAAATATAATATATATTATTTTTTTTAATTTTTATTTCTTTCCTTTCTTCTTCTCCAATCACCCAAGTGGTCTTCTTCAATCACACCGGCGGCCGGCGACAGCGAGACTGGTAACTTTTTTTTCCTCTTTCTTTCTCTCTCTCTCACCGTCCCACTCTCTCTCACTGCCTTTCTGAAACCCTTTCTGACGAGATCTGGACGTGGGTGAGCTCGATGGGCGTGGACTGAATCGCGGCGAGATCTAGCTACTCGAGCTGAAAATAGAAGAGAACGAAGAGGACGGAGGAAGATTGACTTGTTGCCGAAGAGGAGACGCGGGGGAGAGAGAACGAACGAGTATGGGTTTTTCGTTTAGAGACTCGTGAGTCTCGGTTTGACTGTGGGTTTTCCGTTTAGAGACTCGTGAGTCTCAGTTTGAGGTTTGTTAGAGTCGTCGGTGTGGGTATTGTAGCAGTCGTCGTCGTGGATACAGATTTGGAGCTTGAACGGAGTTAGGTTCAGCCAGATCTCGCCATGGGTACAGCACGCGTTGCATGGGTCCCGGAATGTAGCGGTTGTGGGTTTTCTGTTTAGAGACTCGTGAGTCTCGGTTCAGGGTCTGTTAGAGTAGCCGGCGTGGGTCTTGTAGCTGTCATCGACGTGGTTCCCTCCCTCTTTTGTTTTTTTTTTTTTTTTCCAAGTAAAACAGAAGTTTTGGGGAAAGAAGAAAAGAGAAGAAGAAGAAGAAGAAAAGAAGTAAAAAAAGAAAAGAGTCGCCAGTGGCGATGGCCGACGGTCAACAATGGCCTACGACTGTCGGCGATAGGGTTATGGGGAAGATGAAGATAAGGGTTGTGGGGGAGAAGGAAGATGAAAGAAGAAAAGAAATAATAAAAATAAAATAATTATTTTTTTTATTATTTTAATATATTTATATTTTAAAAAAAATTAATAAAAAAAATCAATGCCACATCAGCAAACCGTTAAATACTAACGGAAAAATGGATGGAGGGACCAAAATGAAACTAAAACCAAATCTCAGGGACTAAGCTGTTGAGTTTGAAAACTCAGGGACCAAAATGAAACCTAACCCAAACCTCAGGGACTAAAAATGTATTTTTCCCTATTTTTTTTAAAAAAATTTAAGGTAAAATATCTTTTTGGTCCCTCGTGTTTCTGGTTCGTTTCCAATAGGTTCCTAGGTTTTAAAATCAAACAATCAAGTCCCCATTGTTTCGAAAATAGTTCAATTTAGTCTCTCCTCCACCGTTAGTTTTTTAACGGTACTGACGTGACAAACGTTTAATAATAAAATAATAATTTTTAAAAATAAAAAAAATAATATATTAATAAAATAAAATATTCTTAATTTTGGGAGAATGGTAGTTTTTTTTAGGAGAATGATAGTTTTTATGAAAACAAACTTGATTTTTGAAAATCAAGTGGTTTCAACCCTAAATGGTTATTAAATAGGGTTTTGAATTTTTATTTTAAAAAATTAATTTCATAAAATCTACCATTCTCCTAAAACAAAAATTATACTTATTATTCCAAAATTTATTATCTTTTTAATATATTTATATTAAGAAAATGTAAAAAAAAAAAAAAAAAAAAAAAAAAAAAAAAACTCTTAGTCTTGAATTTTTAGGTATTTAACAACATAGTCTCTAAATTTTAGTTTGTAGCAATTTAATTAATGTACTTTCAATTTGTAACAATTTAATTTTTGAATTTTAGTATGTAACTTTTTTTTTTTTTTTGAAATGTTAGTATGTAACTATTTATTCCTTACATATGTGATCAATAAAGTGATTATGACTCAAATGTGTTTAAACAACAAATAATATTAAATTGTTACACATAATAAAAATTAACACTTAATCTTGATTAAATTTTTAACAATAAACTTAAATGCTATTAAATTTTAAAACTAAGGCTCCGTTTGATAACCATTTGGTTTTTTATTTTTGAAAATTAAGTCTACAAACTCTACTTTAATTTCACTTTATAAGTTTCTATGTTTTGTCATCTACTTTCTTCCCATGTTTTAAAAAACCAAGTCATGTTTTGAAAACTAAAAAAACATGGTTTTCAAAAACTTGTTTTTTTTTTTTTTTTTTAGAATTTAACTAGGAATGATTTGTGTATGAAACTCATCATAGGGGAATTGGGAGAACAACTACAATTTTCAAAAACCAAAAACCTGGTGGTCATCAAACAGGGTCTAAATTATTATAATCCATACTTCCTGGAATAAATTGTTGGGATATCCTTAGAAATGACAAAAAATTACAGGGTATTTCTGAAAAATGATCAAACTGGATTTTTTAATGAAAAATGGCCAAACCGGTTTTCTAACCTATTTTCGTGGGATTGGAACTTCCATTTTTACCCTTGAGTCATTCCCCACGTCTCTCCTATATTTGTGCAGCCTTATCTGATGATATTAAAAAAAAAAAAAAAAAAAAAAAAAAAAAAAAATTTGTAACCTCCAATTTCATGAATCAAGGAATGATAGTTACAGAATCAATCCTCTTTGTTTTCCCAAAATATACGCTTTGGTTTTTCTATTTCCTAGATTTTCTATTTTTGGTTTAATTTATTTATAAATGTTGGAGTATTTTCGTCCACTTTGTTGCCAAAAGAATTTACTAAAATTAGCTTTTGTCCATTTCTAGAATGAAAACACGAATGACCTTTTTTCAAAAGGGCTATTTTAAAATGATCATTCATCTGGTTGTCCCTAAATTGTTATTTTTATGAAAGTTTAGAAATCCATCAAAAATGTTATTTAACATATAAAAAAAAATAAGTCATGCCTTTATTTTATTAAAAAAAAAAAACTAATTAATATCACAACAATATATCAAGCCTCTCACTACAACTAACCTAGATTTTCTCAAGAGAATATCTTCACTAATTTAGTGAGGATGGACCAATCAAATTACTACACATCACACAAAAATTTCTGTCCTTTAACATTGTCCGCGCCTCCTTCAAACTGTTTCTTAGTTTATATATATACTTCACTCGAGATTTGCTTTCAGATCATTTGATAATACAAAAACCCTAGAGAGAGAGAGAAATCGAGCGTCGTTTCAGAGAATGAAGCGTAATTCCTACGCCAATGCCACTTCTGTGAAATCTCGCAGAGTTGTTCGCGCGGGTTTGCCACCGAACGCGACGGAGCCGTCTTCTCCGACGAAACCTCGCCGTGCTCGAGATTTCGCTCCGGAGGCGAAGAAGCCGGTGACGATCACAACATCAGTTGTAGCGGCACCGCAGACTCCGCCGTCATCGAGAAGGGCTGCTAGAACAGAAATGCTGAAAAGTAGGTTCGTCGGAACGATCTCGAAAGCACAGAAACAGCTTTTTGGCGTTGGCGATAGAAAGGAAATGATCGTTCCGATTCCGACGACGACGAAGAAACCTACGACTGAAGAACTGAGAGAATTGGCCCGAAAAGCTTTAGAGGAGATGGAGCGAACTGTTGAGTTCGACGACAGCCATAAATCGGAGAGGGATATGCAGCGACTCTGTGGTTGGCCGATTCCATCCTACGTTGGTGGATTTCAGAATGGAATAGTCTTATAGGAATAGGATACAATACAATTTCATTTTCTTTTCATTTTGAGAATATTCTGCATTCATATTCACTATCAACATTCTCATGTAAATCTTCCGACGAATCTAATAATATCATTTATTGGGACGGGGATAGATGATGAAGGTGTTAAGATTGTGTCAACGTAGTTGAGATAATCGAGTGCTTCTACTGTCGTCGCTAATAAATTTTTTTTTTTCATATTTTGTCTTCTATATTGTTCATAAGTTTACTTTGTTAAATCATGTTTAGTTTCATGTTTTAATCTTCCAAAATCGGTATCAAAATATACTTTAATTTTTTGTTACAACTTCTAAATTAAACATATTCATGATAAATTAAAATGTCTAGAATTTAATCATAAAATTTCAGTTCTCGGATTTGCGGAGGGTTTGATGGTGGTATATATCATATCGTTGTTTTTTCTTCATGGGGTTATTTTATTAGCAAAATTTCAATATGGTTTAAACTGTTTAGGCTAGTTTTGCACATTTTTGAGATAGAGATATAAACGGTCAAAATACTTTGAATCTGTATCTAATAATTTAAGAAGGGGTGCAGATTCTCAAATTCATATCTAATGATTATCAAGAGACCAACCACGTAGTCATATTTCATAGATAAATTATTCAACGAGACTATCATAGTATATGACTATCTCTTAGTAACTATTGAATGAGAATTTGAAAATCTACATACTCCCTAATAACCATATCTCATATAAATTTGAAGTATTTTTACAATTTTTCTCTCATTTATCCAACCATGTCAAACTACTGGCCGCGTTATAACAGTTTCCTCGAACTCAATGACACTAGGTGAAAAAATAATTAGTTTATTATTTATGTTTAATTAAAAAATCAATAATTATATTTTAAGTTATATTTTTGTTTTAATTAAAATTGTTGTCCCGCCTCTCTTTTACGTTGTTTATTTTTTATTATTTTTTTTTTCACTTTATTTATCTCTAATTTTTCCCCCTCTCTCAAACTCTGTTTACTAATTTTTTTCTTATCTCAAACTTTTTCCTCCCTAAAATTTTTGTTAATCTCCGTAGGTCCCATTTGATAACCATTTAGTTTTGCATTTTTAGTTTTTAAAATTGAGCTTGTTTTCTCTCAATTTTCCTACAATAGTTTTCATTCTTGTTTTCTAATCAAATTTCAAAAACAAAAACAAATTTTTGAAAACATGGGAAAAATGTAGATAACAAAACCAATAAACTTATAGGTATAAGTAGTGTTTTTAAGCTTAATTTCAAAAAAAAAAAAAAAAAAAACTACCAAATGGGGCCTAGTTTTTTCAAATTGGTTTTTTAGTTTTCAAAACTTGACTATTTTTGAAAGCATAGGAAGAAAACCGATAATAAAACCAAGCAACTCATAGGTGGAAGTAGTATTTTTAAGTTTAATTTTAAAAAGCAAAAAACCAAATGTTATAAAACGGAATTATTTTGTGTTTTTTATTTTAGTACATCACAAAGCTAGTTTTTGTTGTTTATATTTGGGTAAATTGCAAAAATCATCCTACAGTACGGTGGTTGTAACAATTGGACCCTTCAACTATCAAGTGGAACAATTAAACCCTCAAACTTTAAAAATTGGAAAAAATTCACCCCAATGGTGAAATTAAACCCACAAACTATGAAGATTGTAAAAAATTGATCCATTTTATACTCTTTCTTTCTCATACTTTCTCTCTCCCCATTTTAGTCTCTCTCATTCTCCTCTTCTCATTCTCCTCTTCTCCCATAGCTCCTTGACGGAATTCTGGTTGGACGACATGCCAAATTTCTGGGCCTTCCCCTCAATGCTCTAACTGTAGAAAGTAGGTAGGGAGAGAAGAGGAGAATGAGAGAGACTAAAACGGGGAGAGAGAAAGTCGATAGAGGAGAGAACATATGAGAGGGAAAGAGTATAAAATGGGTCCAATAGTTTGAGGGTTTAATTTCACCATTAAAAGTTGAGGGGTGAAATTTTTTCAATTTTTAAAGTTTGAGGGTTTAATTTTTCCACTTGATAGTTCAAAGGTCCAATTGTTACAACCACCATATTTCAGGGGTGGTTTTTGCAATTTTTCCTTTTGTTGATAATAAGGGTGTTTTATATCTTCCCATTATTTGATTGTAATTGTGGGCTGAATACCACTTTGGGTCATTGTCCTTCTCAGTTTGTTTTATATCTTTGAGTTGGGCTTTTCCTTCATGTAATGGGCCTTATTATTCACATCAGGTTATTGGGGTGAGTCTTTGCTTTGCTGCTTGTATTTATAGTAGCTCATTTGTAGGGTTTTCTCAGACCTGTCTCACGGCTCTTCGTCTTCCCCTTGCCTCTCGATACCCTCTGTCTGATTATCAGCTTGTTCTGTAAATCTGTAGTGCATGCATAAAGATGAATAAGGAAATCTCTTATTCAAAGTGGATGTAGGCTAGTCCGAACCACTATAATCACGATGTTGCTCTTCCTTTTCTTCTCTATTCTTTATGTTGCTTTTGTTTCAATTTACTTGATGCATTTGGGTATTTTGTTCGAGATTTGTACTATTTGCGGTTTGGGATTTTACAAATTGGTATCAGAGCTTTGGTTTTGAGTGGGATTGGTTTCTCGATTTGTGCCTCACGATTTTGTTATTTCTTCCTCAGTTTGCTTTCGGGTTGCGTTTTTCTGTGGTCATTTTCGCATGGCTTCCAGATTTGAGTTAGACAAATTTGATGGTAGGGGGATTTCGGCCTTTGGAAGAAAAAGATGAAGGCATTGTTGGTTCAACAAAAGGTGGCGAGAGGCCTTGATGATCCAAGTAAGTTACCCACTACTATGACTGAGGATGAAAAACGTGAGGTGTTTGAAATCGCTTACAGTACTGTTATTCTGTATTTGGCTGATAATGTGTTGCGAAGGGTCAGTAGCATTGATAATGTGTCTGAATTATGGACTGCTCTTGATAATCTGTACATGTCTAAGACTCTTAGTAATAAGATTTACCTTAAAGAAAGGCTGTTTGGGTATAAAATGGACTCGTCTAAGAACTTAGAGGAAAATCTTGATGAGTTTAATAAGATATGTATGGATCTAATAAATTCAGGAGAAAAATTGGATAGTGAGAACCAAGCTGTTATACTCCTTAATTCGTTGCCTGAAAAATATAAGGAAGTTAAAAGTGCTATTAAATATGGTAGAGATGCCTTAACCATTGATATTGTTCTTAGTTCATTAAGATCAAGAGAGCTTGAAATAAGAACTGAAAGAAAAGAATCTGAAGCACTTTATACTAAAGGAAAACAGTCCAAGGGTCAAAGTTCTAAGCAACCTAAGAACACTTCTAAGTCTAATCCCAAGAACAATTCTAAAGATAAGATGACTTGTAATTACTGTCGTAAAGAAGGTCATACTAAGTATGATTGTCCTATACTTAGAAAGAAAGGGAAACTACCCGTTAGAAAAGAGAATAAAGTGTCTGCAAATGTGTTAGAAGGGTATGAATCAGCTGAGGTATTAATGGTTAGTAATGAATCCTATTTGAATGATGATTGGATTATGGATTCTGGATGTACCTTTCATATGACGCCAAATAGACATTATTTCTCTGATTTTGATGCTCTGGATGGTGGTAAAGTCATTATGGGGAATGACCAGAGGTGTGAAATTAAAGGAATTGGTTCTGTTAAATTTGAAATGTTTGATGGTACTGCTATTATTTTGTCTTCTGTTCGGTATGTGCCTGGTTTGAAAAGAAATTTGATATCCTTGGGTACTTTAGATAAAACTGGTCTCACTTATAAATCTGAAAATGGCATTTTGTTGGTAACTAGAGACTCATCTGTTAAATTGAAAGGTGTTTTGAAAAATGGTTTGTATGTTCTTGAGGGATATGCTATTGTTGGGAATGCTAATGTGGTGATAAATGATAATGATAAATCATCAAAGCTTTGGCATAAAAGAATGACACATATCAGTAATAAAGGTCTTGATTGTTTGTTTAGACAAGGTCTAATTGGCAAAAGTAAGCCTGCTGAAATTACATTTTGTGAGCATTGCATATTAGGTAAATCCACTAGATTGAGCTTTAAGAAAGGAACTCATAAAACTCCATCCAAATTAGAATTGGTGCATTCTGATTTATGGGGTCCATCTAGATTTAAAACTCATGGAGGTGCTCAATATTATCTCTTGTTTATTGATGATTATTCAAGAAAGTTGTTGATATACCTGCTTAAGTCTAAGGATGAAACTTTTGCAAAATTTGTGGAATGGAAAACTTATGTTGAAAACCAATATGGAAATAAAATTAAGACCTTAAGAACTGATAATGGGTTGAAGTTTTTAAATGAAAACTTCAATGATTTGTGTAAGAAGTCTGGTATACTTAGACATTTGACTGTGCCAGGAACCCCTCAACAAAATGGGCTTGCAGAACGGTATAATAGAACTATTTTAGATAAGTTTAGATGCATGCTTTCCAATTCAAGCTTACCTAAAGCTTTTTGGGGGGAAGCAGTTACTACAGCCATATATCTTATCAACCGTAGCCCGTCTACAACATTAAACTTTAAAACCCCTCCAGAAATATGGGTAGGAAAACCACCTAAACTTGACCATTTGAGAACCTTCGGTTGTGCAGCTTATGCACATTTAAAACAAGGAAAGCTTGAACCTAGAGCTAAAAAATGTGTATTCATTATGGTTATCCTCATGGGGTTAAAGGTTATAAGCTTTGGTCCTTAGAAAAAGGAGATAGAAAATGTTTTGTAAGTCGTGATGTTACTTTTAATGAAGATTTAATGCCATGGAACAACACAGCATGAACCTAAAAAACTTGAGATTGAACTTGTTAACCCGAATTCTGAAAATTAAATTTAAGGCAAAATCCAGCTACTTCATCTGAAACTATTGAAGATATGCCTCAAAATTTTGAAGAAAATCATATTGATAACGCTGAACCAGCTTTAGAGGGTGAAACCTCTTCACCCGTTTTGAACCAAAACCCATCTCAACTTGAAAATTACCAGCTTGCTAGAGATAGGGCTAAGAGGGTGATTAAACCACCCGTTAGATTTGATGAGGCTGATTATGTTGGATTTGCTTTGAATTGTTTTGATGATGTGAATCATTCTGAACCAAACACATATAAACAAGCTATTAACTGTGTTGATGCTAAAAAATGGAAAGAAGCTATGGCTAGAGAAATGGATTCTCTTCATCGTAATTGTACATGGAAACTTGTTAATAAGCCTTCTAATCAGAAAGTGATTGACTGTGAATGGTTGTTCAAAATTAAACCGGCTATTAAGGGCTTTAATGAACCTAGATACAAAGCTAGGCTTGTGGCTAAAGGTTTCACACAAGAGGAGGGGATTGATTATAATGAAGTATTATCTCCAGTTGTTAGACATGCTTCTATTAGAGTCCTTCTGTCTATGGTTGTCAAATTCAACTTAGAACTTGAACAAATGGATGTTACTAGTGCTTTCTTGTATGGAACCTTGGATTAAAATATCTATATGAAACAGCCTCCCGGTTATGAGGAACTTGATAAAAAAGATATGGTTTGTCATTTGCAAAAGTCCATATATGGTTTAAAACAGTCTTCAAGGCAATGGAATAAATGCTTTGATTTGTTTATCACCTCTGTTGGTTTTAAAAGAAATTCTTATGATCCATGTGTTTATAAAAAGCTTGTTGACAAGAATGTGTTTATGTTGCTTCTGTTGTATGTGGATGACATACTTATTGCATCTAACTCTGTTTTGGAAGTAAAGAAAATTAAGTCTCAATTGGGTAGTCAATTTGAAATGAAGGAACTAGGAGTTGCTAAGAAAATATTGGGTATGGAATTGGTTAGAGACCGAATTCAGCATACTTTGTTTATATCTCAGTTTGATTACTTGAGCAAAATTGTGAAGAAATTTAACACGGAGAATGCTAAACCGGTCAAAACTCCATTGGCTCAACATTTTAAACTTTCTGCAACTCAATGTCCTGTTGAATTGAATGACGTTAATGAAATGAAATTGTTCCCATATGCTAATTTAGTTGGTAGCCTTATGTATAGCATGGTTACTTGTCGTCCTGACTTAGCATATTCTATGAGCATGGTAAGCCGATATATGAGCAACTCGGGCAAAGCCCATTGGGAAGCATCAAAATGGATCTTGAGATATGTTAAAGGCACTTTATCTAAGGGTCTATTATATTCTAGAGATTCTGAATTTGATGATGATATTATTTGTGGGTTTGTGGATTCTGATTATGCTGCCAATCTTGATAAACGACGATCTCTAACGGGGTATGTTTTCTTGCTCTTTGGAAATATTGTGAGTTGGAAGTGTACTTTGCAGAGTGTTGTTGCTAGATCTTCTACCGAGGCTGAGTATATTGCCTTGGATGAAGGTGTGAAAGAATCGGTATGGTTAAAAGGCTTGGTTTCTGAAATGTGTTGTCCTTGTTCTGTTAAATTGCATTGTGATAATCAGAGTGCTCTTGCATTGACCTCCTTTTGGTTTTCACTTCTCTTCTTGGTCTAGTTCGAGTGGGCTCAAACTAGATTTTCGAGAATTCTGGTTACACTGGAATTATCCATAACAAAACATTAATCTTTCAAAACACTTTTAATTAAAAGAAAATCAATTTTTTTAAAACGAAAAATATATATTACAAACACTTTTACATGAAGTAGTTATTATTAAATCACTAAAACAAAAAATTCTTATTCTAAAATCTTCTTCAAACATACTTAAAATTTTAAAATATTTATTTTTAGTCTCTCTAAACATATTATAAATAAAAATTTGAGATAACACTGACTTTAAATATTTTATATTATTGTCCCAAACATAGGTACCTCATCAAAATCAAATAGGTTAGCCAGTTATTATAGTAAGAAAAACCAAAATAATTATTATTATAATTATATTTCTTTTTTACAATATGTGAAGATAAGAGATTTAAACCAAAGACCTCTTGGTCATTAGTATAAGGTTTTACTGGTTGAGTTATGCTTATGTCGACAAAAACTAAAATAATTATTTGTTTTTAAAATTTAGAGAATAAATTGAGATTTAAAATTAGACTAAATAGTAAATATATGATTTAGTTTCCTAACATGGGAATGTTTTTCAATTTAGCCTAGGTTGTTTAGAAGGATTCCATATAGTTTCCTATGTTTTAATGTTCTTCTCTTTAGTCTGTCATTGTTGGTAAACATTAAAAATATAAACTTATATGACAAAATTTGTAGTAAGTTGACAAAAGTTTCGAGGGGGAAAACTTTCAAATTATTCTCTAAATTTCTTAGAAATGAGTAAGAAACTTTTGGATTACATTTTTCTTTTCTTAAACTTTTGTCAATTTACTAATTATATATTAAGTCTGGTAATTTATTATTGGAAAATATTAATATTCCACTAAATTGAAAAATATTAAAATATCAAGGATTAGATTGAAACTTAATATAAAACATATTATAATCTAAAATAAATACTTAAATCTTTAAATTTACCTTTAATAGTTAAACCGAAGAACATTTGATTACCATTTCGTTTTCTGTTTTCTGTTTTTGTTTTTCATTTTTTTAAAATTGATAACCATTTCTGTTTTTTGTTTTCTATTTTTTAAAAACGTTTTTGAAATTCTAAGTAAATTTCAAAAACCAATAAAAGTACTAGTTTTTAAAAACATATTTCTGTTTTTTAAAAACTCATTCTTCTTCTAATGCTTATTTTTTTTTTTCACTTTTTTACATATCTCTCTTCAGACAAATTCCTTTTTATATATATTTTTCTCTCTAAAACGTTTTTCACTCTACAAAATTTATTTTTATCTCTCAAAACCTTTTTCCCTCTATAACTCATCTATTTCTAAAAACTAGTGTATTACCACGTGCATTTGCACGTGTTTTTTTTTTTTTTTTTTTAATTTTTAAAATAACTTTACTTTTAGATTATTTAAGCACAATGCATTATTTTTAAGAAGTAGATCATTTTTAAATTCATTGAAATTAAACATATTCTAATTTTTAAAAATTAACTTTGGTAGTTGAATGTTTTAATGTATTATTCATTACCCTAATATCAATTACCTTAATCAAATATTTTTTTATATTAAAAGTTTTATATTCAATCACTTTGATATTGAATAATTGATTTTAAGACTTAAAAAAAATGAACTCTTAGAGTTTCAAAATTAGTACAAAATTAGGTTTGTATATTTGAAATTAATGTAAATAATGACTATAATTTATTACATATCATTATTTAATAACCAAATGAATAATTGATGAATTTTAGATATTATTTGAAACATCTAAAATTTTAGATATTATTTACATTAATTTTAAATATATTTGTAATTTTATTTGCTAAAAAAACATGGGTCTTCCTTGTAAAATAATTAATAAGTTTGATACAAATAATTTAATTGTTTTAATTTTAATTAAAATGTTAGAATTCAGTTTTTGAACTTTGAAATCTAAACATTATATTGAATTTCAAATTTTTTAAAGTGAAACAATGTTTCTATTAGTAATATTTTATTAATATTATAGAGGATATTATCTTAAAAAAATTAGAATTTTTATTAATTTGATACTTTTTAAACTTCAAATGTAAATTATTAAGTTATATTCAACCTCTTAAATTTTGTTTTTTTTTTTAATGAAATTTAAAGTTTTTAATCTTAATTTTTGTCCTAGGATAATATTTTAGTTTTGTATTATAGTTGAAATTAATGAATAATAAATTAACAAAAAATAAGAGAAAATGTAAAATTCATATAGCATGCTAAATTTATTACGAAATATTACATAAAATTGAATTAACAAATTCAAAATATGCACAAACATTTCCAATAACAAACAATGCAGCTATCAAATAACAATAAAAAATTAAAAATAAAAATAAAAAAGAACAATAAGAAAATCAAATACCATATCTATACATACATTCCTTAAAATAAATTGACTCACCTGATAATTGTTAGGCGAACACATCTTTATTCGACTTCATCAAAGTGAGAATTTAACGTATCAAATCTAATTAGGATTCGATATATATATTCATCATATGCACATCTCTCTTGCAACTCAAATGTACAAAGTAACATATTAAGTTACTTGGATGGTTTGAAAAAACTTTGAGAGTAGTGAATTGGGAGAATTGAAAGTGTAGAAAAAATGGAGCTTGTTGATGAAAAAATGGTGGAAACTTGTTGATAAAAAATGCTAGAAGAAAACCTCATTTTATAGTGGTAGATATAGATAACTAATAGTTACAAACTTTTAGAATTCCAAAACTATATTAATTCTATTATTAATTGTAATTAAAGAAAAAATATTTAATTAATGAAAAACTTTTTGTATTCTAACTTCTCATATTCCATATTAATAATTCTTTTTCATAAAATCAAGTCCACTATACTATTAATTAAATAATAAAATATTAAAAAAATAAAATTTATTTATTTTATTTGAACTTTTAATGATACATATAATTTCTTTTTTTTTTTTTTTTTTTTTTTGTTCACGTGAAGTCTAACTTATTTCTTATAAAAATATTTACATATATTTATTTAAATACATTTGTAATTAATTAGAGTAATTGTATTTTTAATATTTTAATAAGACATTAATTATTAATAATCAATGATAATGACATGGTTGTAAATTTAGAAATTGAAGTGGGGTATAGATGTATCCATAACTTTTCTCTCCCTAATAAATATATTCTACTTTTTCTTTTAGGAAAAAAAAATCTCCTAGAATTTTCTCTCGCTACACATTTTCTTTATTTTTCTAATTTATAGTTATTTTTTTAGCATATTTTTTTAAAAGATTTTTTTAGCATGCATATCCTTCACTCTTAACTTGGTTATCTCTCTAAAATTTCTCTTTTTATTTTATTTTTTTATTTAAACTTTATATATCTCTTACCCTAACTTTTTTTCTTTTTTCTCTAACTAATATCTTTTATGGTGTCTAACTAATATTCTCTCTCTAAACATTTTCTTTCACGTCTCTAAATTTTCTATGTTTAACTTTTCTCATGAAAAAAAATTATATTCATGTTTCTAAATTTTTGTTTCAATGTCTCTACACATTTTCTCTCTCTAAAATATCTTTTTATCTCTCTAATTTTTTAAAAACTGAAAACAAAAAAATAGTTATCAAACAAGTTTGGTTTCCTATTTTATAAAAACAAAAAACAAAAATAGTTATCAAACATATATGGTTTTTGTTTTTAAAAAACAGAAAACCAAAAACAGAAAACAAAAAACAGTTATCAAACATATATGGTTTTTGTTTTTAAAAAACAGAAAACCAAAAACAGAAAAACCAAAAACCAAAAACTAAAATAGTTATGAAATTGGGCCTAAAATATCAAAGATTAGATTGAAACTAAATATAAAAAAATATTATAATCTAAAATAAATACTTAATCTTTACATTTACATTTAATGGTTAAACTGAAAAAAGAAAAATACTTCGTTGTAAACATCCTTTACACATCACCGTTAAAAGGTCAATAATTAGGTTTTTTCAAAAAAAAAAAAGGTCAATAATTAGGAGAGAGGTAAAATAAATTTCTCATTCTCTATGTCTTTTTTTTTTTTTGCTTAAAAATCACATTTGGTCCCTAAACTTTCATGAAAGTAACAATTTAGTCCATCAACTTTGATTTGTAACAACTTAGTCCCTATACTTTCAATTTTGTAACGATTTAGTTCATGACTTTAATAAGTAACAATTTAATCCCTATACTTTCAAATTTGTAACGATTTAGTCCCTATAGTGAAAAATTAATGTAAAGATTGAAATTTCTTACGTAGATAGATTAATAAACTAATTTAGGACCCAATATGTTAATAAGCTGAAAAGTTTAATCATTAAATAATAACAACCAACATTTAATTTTGATGATTTTTTTTTTTTTGCAACAAGGACTAAATTGTTACAAATTTGAAAGTATAGAGACCAAATTGTTACAAATTTGAAAGTATAGGAACTAAATTGTTACAAATTTGAAAGTATAGAGACTAAATTGTTACTTATTAAAGTTCAGGGACTAAATTGTTACAAAATTGAAAGTATAGGGACTAAATCTTTGCAAATTAAAGTTCAGAGACCAAAATGTTACCTTCACGAAAGTTTAGGGACCAAAAGTGATTTTTAACTTTTTATTCTTTACTTTTTTAAGAAAAATTGAGACGTTAAAAGAAAATATTAATATTATTTATAATTGAACGACAAAAGGCGGTTTCTTCTGAAAGATACAGCAGGAGGTGGCGGTTGGTGTGAAGGGGCAGTCTCCGGCCGACACGTATATATATATACCAAAACCCAAAGCTTCCGCCATTACTGTAAAGTCTGTAGCACACCGCAAAGTTCTTCGTCTCCTCGAAGCTTTTCAACTTCTCTCTACACAGTGAGGAATAATCCTTCAGCTTCTACACCAGGCAAAGCCTCCAACCCTTCCTTTCTCTCCAAGTAACCTTCTGCTCCCACTTTCTACTTTCTCCCGCTCTCTTCATCTAATGTGCCACAAGTCATTCCCCAATTCCACCTGAAATTTCGACCTCTGTTGCGGTTTCCATTTCATTTGCTGCTCTATCTAGTTCAATCGCTTCCGGATTCGACGATGAGCAGAGATGACTGTTTCACGACGCAGCTGATTGACAAAGATGGCGAGTTCAACGCCGCTGGCCTGGAGGATTTCGTCCGGAAGATCAATTTGGCTGAGTGTGGCCTTTCCTATGCGGTGGTCGCTATCATGGGGCCTCAGAGTAGTGGTATGCTCACTTGCTGAAATCATTTTGTTTTTTTGTTTGTGCTGGTTGGCTGGCTTGCGTTTATACCTACCACCTAGTATGTAGTTGCATTTTGATAAATTTTCAACTATCTCAATACTTTTTTTTTTTTTTTTTTAGAGCAGAGATTGTTGTTATTCATCAATTGCTTGTGTGATTTGGCGTTTGTTTTTTTAATTATTGAACATGGATTACCTCTACATTGCTTCGCCAGCCAGTTTGCTCGCAAAAGTTCGGTCCTCGTTGTAATTTGTTCTTACTAGTGCAATCTGATGTTTTGTTGGTTGTTTGTCGGAATGTAGATTTTACGGAGTTCTTACTATCTTTTTGATTCCTGCATCATTTGTGTTCTGCGTGTATTTTGTTTGTTGGATAGATTTTTTCGCTAGAGAGCGGAGTTTGTCAATGAGAATCGATGAAATTAGGGATGAGAGTGAGGTGATGCTCTTCTTATATTATTATATACATATACGTTTGAAAATGGCTACGGCAATGGCGATGTTTAAGGAATGAGATAACGGCTTTGGCAGGGATCTTTTTTAATCCTTGTTCATTCACACGTTAAATATTAGTTAGCATGGAAAATAAGGAAAAAAAATGTCACTTATGCACTATCTATCTTGGGAGGAAGATGGCTCAAAGTCATAATGCTGTGCGTAGTAGTATTACATCATTCTTTCTATTAGTCTTTAGGCCTCGGAGAAAGTTAGTGTGGTTGTCTAGTCGATTAAGAATTCTCTCTCTGTCTCTCTCTGTCTCTCTCCATTGTCTTTTCTTTGGATTAAAGGTCCCTAGATTACAGATTCTGTAACCTTAGATTCTCTCCTCATTTTATGCATCTGATGTGCTTAATATACTATATACTATACTAATACTCTGTTCTCCTCCGCCGTCTTGTATGGTCAGGGAAGAGTACGTTACTGAATCATCTTTTCCACACAAATTTTTGGGAGATGGATGCGTACAAGGGAAGGTTCTTTCCCATACCCTGTGTTTTTTCTTGACGCACACCCACAGAAACCATATAGAATGCAGGCATATAAAATTTTTGCTGGTTCCTAATTCTTGTTATGTAATTATGCTCCGATGCATTTGTTACCATATAAGAATAAGCTAATACATAATATAATTTAGGGTTCAAACTACCAAGGGCATTTGGGTTGCAAAGTGTGTTGGCATTGAGCCCTGCACAATTGCCATGGACTTGGAGGGTACTGATGGAAGAGAAAGAGGAGAGGTAAAAAGTTTAGTTTTGGGATTTCTAAGGTTAGGAGATTTAAGTGTGTATCTTATCTACTGCAGAATGAATATAATTATATAATGATTTAAACATTTTGTTTTAGGAATTTATTAGTTTGTCCATTAGTTATTTTTCTTTCATTCTAGTTTTTGAGATTTCTAAGGGTGAGTTTGTTAATTAGTTAGTTTGTTGGTAAGTAGTTTACTTGATTAATGGGTTGAAATCCTCCATAAATTTGCAGGCTCTTGTATTTGCAAGTTTCTTTAGATATTAATATGTTATATTACGTAATTATATCCTTGATTTATATAATAGTGGAGTATATTATTGATTTTTATAATAGTGGAGTATATTATTTACTTGTGTATTCACGGTAGGATAACTATTAGTCTCAATAATTAAGTTAGAAATGTATGGTATACCTCGCCAACAAGACCATAGCTCAACTAGCATAAAATGTGTACTCTTGACCAAGAGATCAGAGGTTCGAATCCCCCACCCTGCATATTGTCAAAAAAAAAAAAGTACAGTATACCCCTTCTTTTTGATGTTTTAATCACAGGAAATTCTTTTATAATCACAACCTTTCCATGACCATGAACAATTGGAAAGCTCTTCTTTAGTTCTTTTGTGGGTGTGGGGTCCCCTCTTCACCCAGCCCTTTGGCTGTTTCTCTCTTTCTCGGTTAATATACTCAAGTTTCTTATTAAAAAAAAATTGTAGTCTACCCCCCACCCTCTCTCTCAATATTTGGTTGGAGGCTTTTTTTTTTTTTTTTATAGTCTAGAACTTGGGTTTTCTGTCTATCTCTCTTCTTATAACTCTTATTTTCTTTAATATATATATATATATATATATTATTATTATTGTTATTATTATTATTATGCAGGGAACACACAGTAATTAATTCATGAATTCCTGGATGGGTGTTTACATGCATTCCAGTGAATGGGTTTATATGAAATGAAAAAACCAATGAACGTTTGTACTAGTGTTGTTCTTGTTAACATTTTATCCAATCCCATTTATTGTCCATGTTATAATATTTTTCTATACTCTAAATTCTTTCTACTTTCAGGATGATACTACTTTTGAGAAACAAAGTGCGCTTTTTGCTTTGGCAATCTCTGATGTTGTTTTGATAAATATGTAAGTTCTGGAGTTAAGCATTGTTTGCTTCCTTTGAATTTTTATTAATGTTGTTATCACAATCATGGTTATTATTATTATTTTTCTAATAAATGAATATTATTGATAAACAAAAGAATGCGACATCACAGGAAGAAAGGAAAACAACTACAAGAATGAAATCAATACTTCATGTAAAGTAGAAAGTGGATACCTTTTCTATTGGACAAGTCATAACTAACTAGTAAGACTTGAGGGATGAAAAACTAGCTCTATTGGAAGATTCCTGCCAGTTGATGGTTTGATGAGCCTTTGTAGGAGAAAATATGATTCTAACATTTTTTTCACCAACAGCAGATTACAGGGCTTCTTCAGTAGCTTGCTATTTGAAGATTCCTCAATAGCAAATCAAGGGATGAAAAATTAGCTCTCTATTAGAATATTCCCGTCAGTTGATGGTTTGATGAACATCTGTAGGAGAAAATAGGATTCTAACATTTTTTTTTTCAACCATTGCAAATTACAGGGCTTCTTCAATAGGTGGCTGTGAGTCGTAAGTGGGTTATTATGTTAGCATGTATATTAGTCATGTATTACTGTGAATATCAAGGTTATGTTTGGGTATCCATTGGTGGTGTCTTTTATTGAGTTCCATTTGTCTGATTATAAGGAATACAAATGATTCTGATGTCTGAAGTGGTGATTGTATTTCTTGTAAACCATGTACAGATGGTGCCATGATATTGGTCGAGAGCATGCTGCAAACAGGCCTCTTCTGAAGACAGTCTTTGAGGTAATATTTGTTCGGGTTTATTTTCTGATAGTAGTCAGCCTTCTGTAAATAACATTTTGTTGCTTTCAAACCTAATTGTAGGTAATGGTGCGGTTATTCAGCCCTCGTAAAACAACTCTACTGTTTGTTATACGTGACAAGACTAAGGTTGGTTGTTGGCTGACCAAGTCAAATGTTTTGTGTTCCTTTCAAACTTCACAGTTCAGTCTTGTTGAATGTGTTTTCTGATACTCTTGTACTTGGATATCCATGCAGACTCCACGTAGGCATTTGGAGTCTATTCTGAAGGATGATATTCAGAAGGTATTCCTTTCTTGGATGCTCTGACTGCACTGCAAAAATTTTAGACATTCTTTCTGGAGAATTAGAATCAACATGTTTAGAAGATTAGTTCATACCATCTGTCTCCACTCTTTCAAAATGTTGGTTGAGATTCTATAATACTGAAGAAGGCAAGCATTGTTAAGTAACTGGTAGTTGTTTTGCTGGAAATGTTCTGGAGATGGCCTCAAATATAGAATTGCCAGATCTGGTCATTGATTGTGTTTACCAGCTAGGGCAAGAAAACTGATTTGTTTAGACTCAATATTTCAACCAAATGGATCTGTTCAGCAATTGAATGTAATAACTTTCAAGGCTGAGCATTGTAAACTTATTTGAAATATCTAGTCAAAACGTGGTGGAGGTGGGTCTACTTGGATCATGGTGTCCCCTTCTAGTAAAGCTGTTTAGGGGCCTTCACTTCAAGTTTCCTCTTCTGAATGATTTCTTTTTCCTTCTTGGTGCAGATATGGAATTCTGTTCATAAACCAGATTCCCTCAAGGATACTCCCCTCAGCGAATTTTTTAATGTAAGTTTGTTGTCATGGTTGGCATTGTATATCTTTATTTGAACATCTATTTTTAGGCATCATCATGTATGTCTAATTGAAATATTTTGGCTTGAAGGTGGAAATTTTTGCTTTGTCAAACTATGAAGAGAAAGAGAGGAAGTTTAAAGAAGAGGTAGCATTCTTACCATGGCTAGCTGCTCACTAATTGAAGGATTTTACCAGCATTTAGTTGATTTTTTAATTAGGGATAGCAAGCGGGTATTTTGCATCGCAATGTCTGGATTCTGGATTCCCTTCCCTAGTTGTTAATCATTAATTCAGAATCTGTGGTACTGATATTTGTTTCCAGAGCTACAACCCTTCTTTTCTTCCTTCCTTCCGCTGATATCTACTGTTAAATTCAATTGCTCATCTTGTATGATCTGTCTTATGTAGGTTGCTCAACTGAGGCAACGGTTTTTCCGTTCTATTTCTCCAGGAGGAATTGCAGGTGATCGACGAGGTGTTATCCCTGCTTCAGGATTTTCTTTCAGTGTGCAGCAAATATGGAAAGTCATAAAGGAAAACAAGGACCTGAATCTCCCTGCCCACAAGGTTTTATTTTTACTTTTTCTTCTTCGAGATGAAATAAATTCCATTTGTACCAAGATACAAGATGTTCAACCTTTTGTGGAAAAGAAAGAATTTGAAGATTTCTCCAAAAAAAAAAAAAAAAAGAAAGAATTTGAAGATGTTCTGCACTCCATTAAAGTTTTTTTTTTTAAAAAATCCTTTGTAATTCATATCCCATGAAGTACCTATGAAGTGCAAAGTATCCTACTCCAAGTACAGTCCAAACATAAATATTTACCATAGGGACTTTTTGTACTCTCCTTTCATGTTTCCCATTGAGCCATGAGTCTATGACTGAGTTGATGTCAATACTCCATATTGCATAGCCTCTTGAAATTTTGAGCCAGCAAGAGAAAATATGCAAGTTGAAGTAAGGTGCTGGTGCTCCAAAACATATCCACACAAGTTAATGAAGATAAGGAACAGTATATCAAAGATTATCAATGTCTTCTTTCAACTATTTCATGATTCATTTAAATTTCTATGATATTATCAGAACTACGTATTGCATTTCATTTTTCCCTGGGAAAATTCATTTCCAGCTTCTGATATGAGATTAATTAATATTATCAGGTAATGGTTGCCAGCGTACGGTGTGAAGAGATTGCCAATGAGAAGTTTAGTCACTTAACCACTGATGAGGTCTGAGATATTCAAGCCCTCTTCTCTGTGTCTCCTTTTACTTTGTAATTTTTCTAGACTGGCTTTGATCACTCGAATTGGCTTTTACTCAGATGTGGTTGGCATTAGATGAAGCGGTCAAAAAGGGTCCTGTATTGGGCTTTGGGAAAAAGCTGAGCTCAATCTTAGAATCCTATTTCAAAGAGTATGTTTTTATCTGATTTAGATCATCTATCACTTAAATTAAAGCACCTTGATGGAATGTTATCTCGACCAATTCTACTATTCAGGAGTATAAGTTAAATTTGAGATCTACTACTCGGGAGGAGGAAGGATCAGTGTAGAGTTTCTCGAGTGGTGCATGTTTGTTTATTTTCTTAAAAAATAATTTTTTGTTCAATAATTTAGCCAAATTATTGCAACATCATTTGATTTATTAGGACAGGGCAAACTGTTCTAAGTTTGATGTTTTGCAATTCTTATGCAATTTTCTCGTCTTGCTCATGGTTTATCATATCTGAAATTTTATGCATAAATATATGAGGTCATTTTTTTTTCCATAGATACGATACAGAGGCAGCGCTTTTTGATGAAGAAGTGAAAAATGCTAAAAGAAAACAACTGGTGTCAAGGGTATTGGAGGTTAGTCTGGAACATTCTATTCTTTTTTAAAGCTCCCTCCTCACCCTTCTATTCCCAGCTATGGAGAGAGAGAGAAAGGTTATATAGGTCATGGCATGTTAGATTTTCACTGTACAATGTACATATTATTGCCAATTTACTTCCTTCAAGACTGATCTAGTAATTCTTTTTAGTGCCATTTGTGAAAGTTTGTCTAACGGATTGCACAAACAGTATTATTTGTGTTTATGGACGCATTGCAAAATTTGAAGCATAATCTCTTTCCTTCTTTTGAAGTTGATTTGTGATGCTAAGAGTAGGGACACTGATTTTACTCTTCAACATCCTGTCAAGGATTATCTACTTAAAAAAGTTTGCCAAGCAGTAGAACAGATGACAAATACAAGATAATACTGACATAATTAGAATAATGTCCTTTCATTAAAAGCGTAACTACATTTTGTGGATGCTGGAAGCCCAAAAGGGTGGCACTCAGAATTTGTTATATATACTCCATGTGAGATCAGATAAAGGGGAATAGAAGAGTAGACACCTGAAATCTCTAATCTGAGCACATTTGCTCAATAAGTAATCTGATTCCAACCCCTTTGGATTGACCTAGTGATTTGTGCCGTGCATTTTATGTATCCTTAATTAGTGATTTGTAAAGGTTAAATGTATCAGTCGAAACCTAGTTTAGAACTAGATCACAATAATTTGCTTCACAAAGAAAGGCTCTCTTTTCCCTTTGCTTTCAGTTTGTAGGATTATTATTTGATTCTAGCTGATATGCGCTTTGCAGTTTGTGTATCCTTCTTATGTTGTCATGCTGGGACATCTGCGGTCTAAAGCCTTTGAGAATTTTAAAAATAGGCTTGAACAGTCTATGAATGATGGAGAAGGATTTGCGTCAACTGTTCGCAACTGTACCAAAACTTGCATGCTTGAGTTTGACCAAGGGTCTGCAGGTGAAATAGCATATTATAATTTATTCTTTTATTAATTGCCATGTTTTTTAAAAGTATATATATGATGGTTGGTTTGTTTGAGCATTCTGGGAGAACGAAGTCTTCTATGGCTTCATCAGTTCTTTTTTTCTTTAATCGTTTTGGCAAAGTGTACGCCAAAAAGATGTTTTATATTGTTTCATTCTAAGTCATGTACATAGTCATACCCACAATAATTACAATGTAAAAATTAAATAGCAGACAATTTCCTTGTGGGTTCCAACAACTAATATGAATATCTTAATATACAATCTAAAATTATATGTATGTAACCAGCTTACAAAGCTGGAGCATTTATGTTATCATGCCCAAGATGATCTATTCATGCCAAGTTTAGATGTGTGACAAAAAGAGTTCCATGAAGGATTTCGCCATGGTGCTAAAAGAATTCTTAGTGTTTCTTCTAGCCTTAGGAACACTCATAGTGCGGCATTAAGGCCAACTGGAGGTACAGAGACAATGGCCTCTATAACCATGAGAAAGAATAACTGGCTGAAGTAAAGAAAGAGGAAGGTGAACTCCACGATCAAGGAAGGACCTACAAAATGGAGGTCAAGGGGAGTGCCCCTTGGGAGACAGATATGTGGGGAAATTCCGAACAGAGGGGACTTGTACCTTTTTGGGAAGGGCCACTCTAGTAAGGTTATTTACACTTTCTTTTGGGATGTGAACTCTTTTCCGGGTTTATGCCGCAGGCTTTTGGTCTAAAGTTATACCATCCTGCACTGTAATATTTATAAATACAAAAATAAAAACAGCAAAAAAATAATATGGGACACAATCTCTCTCTCTCTCTCTCCTTTTGTGCTGCATCAATATTTGAAATCTCAATCTCCTTAGGTTCCATGTTACATTCAGAAGCAACTGTTTGATACGAAATAGAAATCATATTCCCATATGCTTGTTTCCATTAATTAACCAATCTCTGGCTCTTAGATGCTGCTGTGCAGCAAGCAAACTGGGACCCTTCAAAAATTCGGGGAAAACTACGCCAAGATATAGACAGGCATGCATCATCTGTTCAAAATGAAAAGCTATCAGGAATGATGGCCAGCTATGAGGTAAGGTTCTGACTTCTGACTTAGTGGACCTTGCTTTCTCTCCCTCCTTCCACTTTCTCCAGATTGATGCGTGCTATACATTTTATTATGCTGGTAAAGATATGCATTTTAATCTACAGAAACGCCTTGCTGAAGCACTTACTCAACCAGTAAGATCTCTACTTGAAGCTAGTGGGAAGGATACCTGGGCTTCAATAAGAAAGATTCTTCATCATGAGACTGAAATCACCATATCAAAGTTCTCCGTTGATATTGCTGGTTTTGAGTTGGATCAAGAAAAGGTTGACAGTATGGTACTAAATCTAAGGAACCATGCTAGAAATGTGGTGGAGAACAGAGCAAGAGAAGAAGCAGGAAAGGTTCTAATGCACATGAAGGATAGGTAGAAAGTAACATGTTTGGTCTAACTGATATATCTCTCTTTGTGTTGGTAATTCATTTTCTTTAGTTTCTTCTTTCAGGTTTTCAACCGTCTTTAATCATGACAGTGATTCATTGCCTAGGGCCTGGACTGGGGGGGAAGATATTAGAACAATAACTAAAGATGCCCGTGCAGCGGTGATTTTCTAGGATTTCAATGATTAATATTAATTCCTCTCTATTCTGCCTGTTAATACTTTAAAAGACATAAACTATCACTGTCTTGCAGTCCTTGAAGATTCTATCCGTTTTGGCTGCTATACGTTTAGATGAGAAGCCAGATAAGATTGAAAATATTCTAACATCATCTTTGATGAACGAAGCTGTTGCAAGTTCTTCGTCCAAAGATAAAAGTTCTGGACCTTCTTCTGACCCTCTTGTCTCAAGTGCATGGGAGAAGGTATATTGTAGGATGATAGTTATTGGATTGCTTGCGCAATAATATTATGATGAAACCTTCCACTCATAAAAAATGCTCTCATGAATTAGGTTTCGGAGAAGGATACTCTGATTACACCTGTGCAATGCAAGTCCTTGTGGAGGCAGTTCAAAGCAGAGACTGAATATATGGTTACTCAAGCTATAACAGCACAGGTCCAGTTTTTCATGCACTTTTTCGCTCTTGCTCTACTATATATTTTGGTCTTCATTTATCTTAATTTTACCTACAAGTTGATTTCGAAGTGTTACTTTTTCTTTTTTTTTTTTTTTCTTTTTCCCCTTGTTTGTTGGTGTGGGGTTCAGTCCATAACAAATAGCTTATAAATTATCTTTTGGCTATTTTTATGAAAAACACCAAAGGCAGGATCTTAAGGATTAGGGAAAAAAATCTGATGATGATGATTACTTGTATAAAAGGTCTCCTTGCAATAGAGAATTACAATTTGTAGCTTCATTATGAATGTGCAATATGAGAAGTTGTTGCTTAACTATTTCCTGTTTATCAATTTTCGTGTAGGAACACGGAAATGTATGTTAGTTTTGAATCAATTCTTTTTTTTTTTATTTTTTGCCTTGTCATATCTATGAGCTTAAATTAGTGACATTTTTGCTTGTTATTAATTAATATTAACATTAAGCGCCTGCTATTTTCAGGAGGCTTATAAGAGGAGTAATAACTGGCTACCTCCTCCATGGACAATTCTAGCGATGTTTATCCTTGGCTTCAATGAAATCATGCTTCTATTAAGGTATGAGCAAAGATTCTATAATCTTAAATGCAAGTTGCATAATAATTGATGCTATTTTTAATGTCACGTTTTCCAGTCCTTTAATCTTGTTTACTTTTCCTTTGTTTCCCCTCTGTTAATTATATTAAATACAACAGGAATCCGCTCTACCTCGTCGTTATATTTGTGGCATATCTACTCTCAAAGGCCCTATGGATTCAGATGGACATAGGGAGGGTGTTTCGAAGTGGGACTGTAAGTGTGTTCTCAGATCACTGTTGTCTCAATATAGGTTTCTATCTTGCGACACAGACAAGCATGGAAATGACTCTTACTCTTACATAGGAACTGCTGAGTCAGTTCATCTTCATTGTTTGCTGCTGATTTTTGTTGTGAAATTCTAGCCAATTTAACATTTAACAATAATGTATGGTTTCATTTCATGCATACATCACTCGAGTGTGAAAATCTTTTTGCGGACGACTTTTTACGGGTTCTTGGTTATGATTCTTCTGATTTTGACTTCTGCTTCTCGCATTTTTTGAGCAGTTGGCCGGACTTCTTTCTATTTCATCTCAGTTGCTTCCATCTGTTATGAATTTACTTAAAAGACTTGCTGAAGAAGGTCATGCATATACGAATCCCCAAGTACCAAGACCCTCACCCTCATCATCAAACTCCCAGACTTTCAGGAGTCAGACACTTCAATTAAATCCAGATACTAACACGATTCTGGAGGCATCGGCTGTTAGCAATGTCGAGTCGTCGGTATCCTCCAATGTCGAGTCATCCTCCGATAGTGAAATAGAATACTCAAGCCCAAGTATAGTCCACAGGCAGACTAAAAGCCTCCTACAAGCTGATCAGTTCTAATGGAAGTTCGTTTCTCAGCATTTCCAGAGTACGATCGACTCATCCGAAAACAAGACGTGGGTTGAATGTAAGTATTTGATGTATACTGGTATAGGAATTAAATTTGGAATGGAAGTCTTCTGCGTACCATAGACACACGTTATAAAACAATACAATCTATATTCTCAGTACACATGTAATGTAATATGTAATATATCCTATAACTGTATAATGTACAAATTTTGTACATATAAATGACTTGCTGGGTTCAGAGACTGGATGTCAGAATTGGTCTACAATGCCTGAACTAGATGGGACACTGCTCAATCCCTTTTCTACTATCTTACCTTTCACCCTTCATGGCTGATTCAACTAAATTATGCTTTTTGAGCATATTTTTGTGTATCTAACACGATGTTCGCATAGTTCACAGATAGCAGGGCACTACGACCAACATAGTCGTAGATACGAGATTTCTACTTCCTCTAAGAGACTCATTTTAGAGGTTGTATGTTCGGAATTTCTCATCCAACATCTGATGTGTGGGTCCATGGTTGTGCATTAGTGTTTGTTTTATAGTGATGTGTGAAATAAAAAGAAGGTAAATTTATGAATTTTCTACAAGTACTTGTCAATCTTACATGTAAATTTTTGCCATTGAATAACCAAACCGTGTTTAAAGTGATACATTAGGACCTCTAAGCAATACAACATAACTCAACTGGCATAAAACTCATTTTGATAAAAAGGTCAGAGGTTCGATCTTGCACCCTTACGTTATCAAAAAAAAATTTCAATAATATATATAGATATATTTATATATACGAGTTCCTTAAAAATAAATCAACCCAAAAGGGAGACATTACCTGACTTCTTGAGCTAATGCTCAGGTCGGCATAAGTGGTATATAAGGAGAGTAGGATAGCAAATGGCCAACAACCAAGTGAAAGCCAAATTGACCAAAGAAGAAAAAAAAGAAAAGAAAAGCAAAACTAACTAAATCTCCAATGTATATGGGATTTTGGGCAAATAATTATAATGTATGATCACCACATTGAGTCCCCCATGGCCTGGTCCACAACCATATCCATCTCAAACATGGGCCTGGATTGTGAGCCCATGAGCCTTGATGAGGGTGACCCACTGTTACTTGGGCTTGTTGGGCTTAGCCCATAGTTTGAGAATGATGCTGTCTGACGCACCCGCAGGTGCACCACCTCGGCTTGAGCTAGAGCCAGCTGGGTTTGGAGGGCATCTATCTGCTGCTGCAGAGACGATATGGCTCCGACGCACCCGTAGACTGGGTCGCGCACTCGAGCATTCGCTTCGTACACCAAACTGCTCACTGCATCTCCCCGTTGGTGAATTGGCAACTCCTGCAATGTTTACACAACATTTAACTTTTTTTTTTTCTTGACGGAAAGGTACAAGTGAGAGTCGTCGGAATTGCATTTGAGGACTTTAACATAAATTTGGTGTAAGGTTTTTTAACTCTAATTTTATTATGTTAGAATCTTCTTATAATAAAATAGAATATTATTGTTTAGTTTTAGGTTTACATCTTATTTTGATGTATAAGCTTCCTAATTTATTGAGTTTAGATCTCTAAATGTTTAAGGATTCCATTTTAGTTTATTAACTTTTAAATATTTTGTTTTAGCCTTCCAAAATTGGTATGAAAAAACTATTTTAACCATTGTACCATTAGAATTTCAAACTATTTCAAAACTCCTAGCTTTGAATATTTGCCTATGTATACCATATTTTGTTTAAAAAAAAAAGTTGGCAATAAGGTACTAACTAAAATAATTAGTTTATACAAAATTCAAGTTTAAAAAGCAGAATCTTTAAATCGATTAAAGTAAACAGTCAAAGTAAAATTTAGACCAAAATTCTATTGGTTAGAATTATAATATATTCTAAGTTCAAATTGGATTCTAAAAAAGTTTGAATTTATTTTTTGAAAATGTAAAAAAGTTTGAAAATTGTGCAATATTCTTGTAATTAGTTAATAAAGGATGGTATGGTAGTTTCTAATTTGGTTTTTATTTGTTGGCTGTCTCTCCACAAACAAGCAAAGGGAGGTGGGTGGGTCCCTATAATTAACCCAAAAAGTCCACATAAAAACATTTTTTCCCTTCTTTTTTAGCATTAATATATATATTTTTTCTTTTTATAACAATAAGCATTTATTAATTAAAACAAATAATAACTTCACGTGATCTACAAGGCAAATTGAGGAAAAAGGTTAAAAGCTAAAATCCAAAAAGCTTGTGATTAGAGTTAGTTTAATTAAAATTTTAGCTTTCAAAATTAATTAATTAATTATAGTCTCCTTTATTTTCATAGTGATCTAAGTTGACTCAAATTCATTGATTAACTATAATTTCTTTCTCAGTAGATGCAAAAATTGATTGATTTTATATTTTTTAAAAACCAAACTAATACATGTGAGATGTTAGTAACTTATTTTTAAATTTCTAGTAAATTAAAATAATATGCTATTATAATTGTAGCTTATTATTTTAATTATGAATAAGAATAAATAACACCCACGTGATTTGCATACATGGTAAACCACGTTCCTATAGAAAACATGTATATATTAGGCTTTATTTGATAACCATTTGGTTTTTGGTTTTTTGTTTTTGAAAATTAAGCTTATACACACATACTTCCACCTATAAGTTTCTTGGTTTTAGTATCAATCTTCTACCTTGTTTTCAAAAACCAAGTCCAATTTTGGAAACAAAAAAAAATAGTTTTCAAAAACTTGTTTTTGTTTTTAAAATTTGGCTAGGAATTCAAATGTAACATTAACTAGGATAAAAGCCATGGTAGGGAATTTAGGAAAAAACAAACATAATTTTCAAAAACAAAAAACTAAAAACCAAATGGTTTTCAAACGTGACCTAATTTTCTTAAACTAGTTGGAGAGTATCGTTTACAAATTTATAAATCAAATAGGTCTTTAAAGTAATGTTTAAAGTTTTTTAGTATGATTTGTAATCATCTCCATATATTAGGCTATTTTTGTAATTTCTTGGGATTCTTAGTCTACATCATGAACCTAAATTTAAACTAAAAACCTTTTTTTTTCAAAGAGTTGTTTGAATATATTTTTTCTTAAAAGAAAAAAGAAAGAGAGAAAAATTAATGATGCTTATCTTAAATGAAAAGATACTCCTTTTTGTATTTTCAATATTTTTATTAATTATTAACGGTCACAATGAAAGGTCATACCGTTAAAGTAGATAGCCACAGCCACCATCTTTTTAAAAATAATTTTGTTAATTAAAAAAAATGAAAGATTGTTCTAAAATTCATAAATTTTATTCCTTGTACTTTTGAAATTTTGTATCTATCTTTTTTTTCTTTAAAATTTTTAAAATTTCTAATCACATGTCTTCGATTTATTTTTATTTAGTTTCGGTTGTCAACACTATTCTCACTTATGTGGCAAATTCATCTGTCTAAATACAAACCACGTCACTTTTTTTTTTTTCTTTTTTTGAGATAAGTCATGTGATGTGATGTTAACTCAACCAAAATTTATCAATATTGCGTAGACAAGACAATTCTATAATCTAAATTTTTTGGAGGGATTTTTGTTTTGTTAAATAGACACGATATTCAAACTATGGAAAATTGTTATAGTTTAATATTAGGGCCAAATGAAAAAAAAAAATTATCTGAATACAGTAAATGACCAAAAAAAAAAAAGGTGAAATAGTGTATATGTATATATATATTTATATAATTGGTTTATAATAATAAAAGTTTTGTCATTGTCAAAATAATAATAATAATAATAAAAGTTTTGTGAATTGTGACCCTGTCTCAAAACTGCAGCCACACAGTCATCAAAGGTGGGGGGAAGTTTTGGTCAAATATTGTTGCAAAATTCCCAACCCATTTTCATACTGCCCAAGACTAACCCAAAAAAAAAAAAAAAAAAGTTTCTTTCTTTAGGAAGGAATTCAATTTCAAATTAAAAAAAAAGTAACAAATGTCTAATCAATTGAATTATACTTAGATTTGACCTATTTTACTAAAAAAAAGAAACCCCAAAAACATAGTTCAATCGACATAAAGTATATGCTTATGATCAAGAAGTCATGAGTTCGAATCTCCAGTTCTCTATATCGTTGAACTAAAAAAAAACTAGATTGTTGTTTGGTATGTGTAAGTTTTGTGAAGAGATGATGGGAAGCAATTGAATTGTGGTGGAAAAGAATATTAAAAGAAATTGAAGTGAAGTATATATGGTTGGGGAAAAAAGAAAAGAAAAAGTAAAAGAAGAAGAAGAAGAAGAGAAGAAAAATGAAGGGAATAATTAATAACCTGAAGCATTTTGTTGACATTGCTGGCGCCGAAGACTTTGTGAACATTGGCGAACTTGTGGGGTTCCTCTGCGGGAAAGTATGGCGCAAATACGCATTCCTCTGCGCATCTTCTTCTCAGCAGCTTGCATGCTGCGCATGGCGCTGCTCCTCCCTGTTTTCTGTTCTCCTTCATCTCTTCCCTCTCCCTCTCGGTCTCCGTCTCCGTCTCGATCTTTGCTCGCTAGCTCCCCGGAGTCCACAATTGGACTATGCAATGCCTCTCTCTATCTATATATAAAACACCTCGACTCAAAAAGATCAATCTTTTGTTCGGTGGGACCCACATTTTCCTTTTTTCTTTATATGTATATGTATATATACACACACATAAAAGTTAAATTACATGTTTAGTCTGTTTCAAAAAAAAAAATTTAAATGTTTAGTCAAAGAACTTTCAATATTGTGACTGATAGGTGATCTTGGAAAATTTCTAGAACTCCCTCCATTCAGCATTTGACACGTCATTTAATAAGCATTTAATGATATAATATTTTATTTCATGGGTCCCACACAATTCTTAAATACTTCTTTCACAACAAACAATAAATGAAAGTAGTATGGAAAATTTTTCATACCACCACAGTACTAGAAATTTTTCCAATGATCTTTGATATATTCATAATTTTTAAAAAGTTACGGGTTCTGTGAATGTACAAAATTGAAAATTTAAGGGATACAAATTATCTGAAAATTCATGGATCTGTTAGCCACTTTTTAAACTTTACGGATAAAATAAACACTACTTTAAAAGTTGAGGAAATAAACGTGTAATTTATCGATAGATACTTTAATTTGAAAATATATTAGAAAGAGAAAGAAAGAAAAGAAAGAAAGAAGGATTGGCGTGAGGGATCCTATCTGATACATTCATTTTGTTTTTCTTGTTTTTCCTCTCTCTCATATCTAATTTTTTGTTTTTCTTCTTTTTACTTTTTTTTTTTTTCTACACAAAACATTATGATGTGTATTGCATGCGGTGGCTTACTTTATTTTATTTTATTATTTTTGTGTTTAATTATACCAAATGCCAAATGGAACGAGGTGTCTACAATAACAAACAAACACCACATTATACCAAATCATTCTCAAACGCGCCGTTTTGACTAAACTCACTAAACTCTTTAATTATATATGTATCTACTACTAGTTTAAGTTTTTAAAAGAATAAGCTTAAAATCACTTTTCATCCCACGTATCGGTAAAAGTAATAATTTAGGCCTCGTTTGATAACCATTTTGTTTTTGAAAATTAAGCTTATAAACACTACTTCCACCTACAAATTTCTTTGTTTTCCTAATACATTCGTTCCATGTTTTAAAAAACGAAGCCAAATTTTGAAAACTAAAAAAATTAATTTGGAAAAACTTTTTTTGTTTTTGGAATTTGGCTAGGAATTCAAATATGTTATTGACAAAGATGAAAATCACGGTAGAAAAATTGAGAGAAAACAAACATAATTTTCAATAACAAAAAACTAAAAACCAAATGATTATCTAAAATTGAGAAGGTAACAATTTAGTTTTGTACTCTCAAATTTATAATGATCCAGTCCTTATCATGAAAAAAATTATATTAAGATTTAATGAGATTCCTTATATAGATATATCAATAAACTAATTAGGAATCCTATATATTATCAGTAACATAGGGACTAAATAATAAATTTAATTTTGATGAAACTTTTTAAGGTAAAGATTAAATTGTTATACATTTGAAAGTATAAAGATTAAATTGTTATATACTGAAGTTCAAAAATAAGCGATTCAATTTGGCAAAAAAGAACAAAAATAAATAAATAAATAAATAAATAAATACACATCTCGAGTTCCACACCCCGGTTATATGGTGAAGTTTTACACACTGTCTGCTTTTTGTTACTATCTATTTTTAGGGGTTCGGATCCATCTTTTTCTTTACATTCTATATATATACATTTCCTCTCCTAAACTTCTATTTACTTTTCCTACTTTTTGTTTTTTTTTTTTTTTTTTTTTTTTTTTTTAATTAATCCTACATTCTTCTGGTTATTGTTCTAATTCTTCTACCATAAAATGTTTATGAATTTTTAAGCAGTCGTTTGATAATCATTTCGTTTTCTGTTTTCTGTTTTTCATTTTTTTAAAAACAAGGGTGTTTGATAATCATTTCTGTATTTTGTTTTCTGTTTTTTTAAAACGTTTTTGCAATTATAAGTAGATTTCAAAAAAAAAAAAAAAAATAGTTTTTAAAAACAGATTTCTGTTTTTCAAAAACTCATTTTTCTTCTAATGCTTACTTTTCTTCTCTTTTACCAACCTTTCTCCAACAAATTCCTTTCTCTATTTTTTTTTCTAAAACGTTTTTTACTCTATAAAATTTATTTTTCTCTCTCTAAAATTCTCTCTCTCAAAACTTTTTTTTTTTTCTCTATATCTTGTCTATTTCTAAAAACTTATACTTTTCTCCCCTTAATTAACATGTTCTAATTTTTTTTTAAAAAAAAAAGTCACCAAAATTTTCTTTCGCTACAACTTTTCTTTATTTTTCTAATTTATCATTATTTCTTTAACATATCTTTTACTCTTAACCTTATTATATCTCTAAATTTTCTTTTTTTTATTTAATTTTTTAATATAAAATTTATCGCTTTTACTCTTGTTTTCTATTTTTTTCTCTAACTAATATCTTTTCTCGAGTCTAATTAATATTCTTTCTCTAAATATTTTCTTTCATCTCTCTAAATTTTCTATGTTTAACTTTTCTCGTCTTTCAAAAAAAAAAAAAAAAAACTTATCTGGAAAACATTTATATTTGTGTCTCTAAATTTTTGTTTCAACGTCTCTACACATTTTTCTCTCTCAAAAACATCTTTTCATCTTTCTAATTTTTAAAAAACTGAAAACAAAAAACAGTTATCAAACAATGTTGGTTTTCTGTTTTTTAAAAACAGAAAACAAAAAACAGTTATCAAACATATATGATTTTTGTTTTTAAAAAACAGAAAACCAAAAACCAAAAACTAAAAACAGAAAAACCAAAAACCAAAAACTGAAATGGTCATCAAACGGAGCCTAAGTTTTTGTCTAATAAGATGTCATCATCAATAATTCTTACTTTAACATACATAATACAAAATTTATTTGAAATCAACCTCTGTCACGAAATTCTTAAAATAGTGAGGGTTAAACTAATGGACTTATTTTGAATCTCAAAACTACAAGAATTGAAGTACAATTGGTTTCTCTTATTCAAAGTGAAGGTAATAGCCTAATAGGGCAAAATTGAAGAATCAATAGTGAGGGCAGGGTGGGGCGAGGAGAATGAATTGGATGATGTCCTAGTAGATCTTTTATCATACTCGAATGCATATATCGACGAATAAACACTTAGGGATACATATTGTTGATGCCAAAATTTGGCCAAGGGACTCACCTGACCTCCACGTGCCACCAACGGTAAATTTGTAGATGAAGGGGAAGACGTGGCCTGCAAGACAGTAAACCTGCGCACCGGTGTGGTGCTCTCCACACTGGCTCCGATGCTTAAGTCAGCAAGCAGAACGGTAGGGAGTGGAAAAGTAAGAGCAAGAGGAAAGAGAGTAGAGAATGTAAAATAGCGTTTAGGGATAGAATCTCCGCCCCTTCTTCAGTGGTGAAGAGGGGTATAAATACCTGTTCATCCTCCTAGCGTTTTTAGGGTTTCAGAGGCATTTTCGGTCAAACCAGGCAAACCCCGGGGCAGATGGAAGCAGTGGGGACCTAACGGCACCAGACGGGCTCGGCCCGCGCGGCCGAGCACGGGGTCGGGCCAAAAACCCGACCCCTTTGGTCTTGGCCCGTCCCACTTACCGGTTTTGCCTCCTTGGTCCATCTCTCAGCCCGATTTCTCCTCGGTTGCCCTCGTCAGCTCCTTGCATATCGGGGTGGTCCAAAATTGCCTATAACACATATATTGATTCGTTGGTTTCTACAAGCCACCAACTCAAATAGAAAAACATGTTTCTTGAACGCTCTCCCATGGTTGATGATGGTAGATTTTAATGAAATTTTGACTAGAGTAAAGAAGAAAGTGGAACGGGAGCTCACCATCGATTCTAGTATAACTTTTTAGACTACTTTGATTGATTGTGATCCACGGGTAGTGGCAGATTCAGAATTATTTTTTACTTAAAATGTAGTAAAAATAATTTACAAGTAAGTAATTCCAAAAATTCATAAAAATTTATATTTACACCAAACTTGGTTATGTGCACTATTTGATCCTATCCTCTAACATGAGTTTATAATTTCTCTTTTTTCTTCCCATTTGAAATATTTTGCCAACAAAATGGTCACCTCCCTAATTGTTCTCTCCAACTTCTAGTTCAAATAAATAACAACATAAACAAAAAGCATCATATTTTGAAATACTATATTCCAACCAATTAGGATATTTAGTAAATCAAGCTAGATTAAACCATCTTGATTGTGATCCAAATTTCTTTAACGGAAAAGTATGATTTCGAGGTTGACAAGGTCCTTTTTGTAAATATTCTTTGTGGACTATAAAAATTACAATGGTAATCAATAATTCTAGTTCTAAGACTAGAATTTGCTAGAAATCTTCTAAATTTACTTATGCAAAGTATCTATTAGAACTACTATTTCTTTTCTTCAATAGAGATGGTGACCTAATCAATTTTCATTTATAATATCTCTTCAATATTTAGATTTCAAATTAAATCTACAATACATCAATAAAAATATGTAAAAGAAGAAATTAAAACATAAAATAAAAATAATGACAAGTGTATAGAAGTAATTAAAACATGAAAACTAAATGTATAAAAGGTTTTGAAACATGAAAATATACCTTATAAAATTAATCTCTAGAGTCTTAAAAAAAAAAATCTCTAGAGTACTCTTGACTTCTTGAAATTGTCAACAACAACCGACAACAAGAGCTTAGCTTATGACCAAGAAATCAAATCAATGGTTTGGTTTGATTTTTTTTTTTTTTTTGTATAGAATTGGACACCTCGGTTTAATTTTTGAGAAAATCGAATATTTTATTCAATTTGGTTTTTTTATTTTAAAAATCAAATAAACACCGAACTGAACCGAGGTTTATATATACCCTTAAAAAATCCTAGGAATCACTTTCTTTTAAGTTTAGCCGCCCCCTCTTCCCCTCATCTATTCACTGTCTATGACATTGATCCTCGTTGCCATCGTCTAATTCATAGCAATAGTCGTCATTGTCTCCTTTGCAGCAACAATGTCGTTGTCTGATTTGTCACTGTTCATTGCTCATTGATAGTGTACATTATGAGCTTTTTTATACCATTGATTTATTGTTAGTCTTTTGGCTTATTTGACTATTTTCTTGCATAATTATTTATATTTTGTAGAAATCGAGCATTTGGAGTGAAATTGAGATCTTGAAGAAGTTATTTGAAAAAAATAGGGCTAATTGAAGATAAATTGAGGTAGCCTATAAAGAAAAGAAGACTTTAAGCTTGAAAAGCCGAGAGAATAGCGTTCATACGCTATTTTCACAGTGTCAAAACGCTGAAAAATAGAAGAAAAAGCATTGTTGCAAAATTGATAGACTCCGATTGATCAAAGTTGATTAGTGTCTATCATTGATAGACTCTGATAATCAGAAGAAAACATCAAAATTTTGCAAGTTTCCTCCCTGAAATTTCGCAATCTGTTAAAGAATTCAAAATATGGGTAAAATGAGAATTATAAAAATGTATTCTAATAGGTTTCCATATTTTCCATTTTTTTTACATTGTGCTATATTTGCAATTAGAAAAACCGTAATTGCCACCCACCGCAAATTTCCAAAATTATATCTTTATTTGATACATTTATTTTTTATATTATTTTTATTTTTATTTTTAGGATTTGGAAGTCTTTAAAATCAATTTTTACTTATACATTTATCAAGTTTGATTAATTTTTAGGTTTTTTTTAGTACAACAACATTTGGGGTGGGGGGATTCGAACCACTGACCTCTTGGTCGATGGTACATGTCATTGAGCTATGCTCGCTTTGGCATAAGGTTTAAACTTCATATGCATAAACTTTAAACTTCATCAAATTATTGCACCTCAAACTTAAATAAATGCTACAATTTTAACCTTAAAGTTGAAATGTATTGCCATTTTTATCCTCTAATAGTTGGGAGTGCGACTAAAGTCTCACGTTGGCTAGATAATGGGCGATGATCATAGGTATATAAGAGAGGACAAGTATCTCCATTAAAAGCGAAGTCATAAGAGTTTATGCGGTTAATTTGTGAGTTTTGAAAAAGTTATTCAAGGCTTAATTTGTGAATCAATCAAACTTAAATTTATGCAAAACTTTATTTTGCTTTTGTTAAAGTTTTGGTAAAGTCATCATATCTATTATTTCAAGTAGTTAATTACCATATTGATTATTGACGGGGACAACAAACCTCCAACCACTACAAGAATTAAACCGTAGGAATCCCAACGGTTTTAGGTACTGTTGGCAAATACATAAGAACTCCCAACGATTTAATAAAACCGTAGGAATATATTTAGGAAATCTCAAATTGTTGAAATCTTGATTTAGTTGGTTCGTTGGTATAGCCAACAGTTTATTTAATTTGTTGGCAAATACACAAGAAATCCCAACGGTTTAATAAAACCGTAGGAATATATTTAGGAAATCTCAAAGTGTTGAAATTTTGGTTCGTTGGTATAGCCAATGATTTAGTTAAACCGTTGGCATATGTATAGGAAATGCCAACATTTTTTTAATTCGTTGCCAAATACATAAGAAATCTCAACGGTTTAATAAAACCGTAGGAATATATTTAGGAAATCCCAAATGGTTGATTTATTTGGTTCGTTGGTATAACCAATGGTTTATAAACCGTTGGTGGTTCTTTACTCTTTGGCAACGATTTGGTGCGACCGTCGGCGGTTCATTTATTTGTCGACGGTTCAATTAAGCCGTTGGGGGTTGTTGGAATTCCAACGGACCGGTGGTTCATTAATTTACCAATGGTCTAATCGAACCTTCGACCTACTTTTCTTATTCCCAACGGTATATTTTTTTCTAATATTACTAATATGTGTGAAATTTGAAATACAGAAAACTAGAGAAGGTGAGAATTTGGTTCTTATTGACTTATTTCACAAGACCAGATACAAGGAAGGAAACGGGTGAGTTAGTCAAGCCGCCAATGAGGCTCATATAAGTTTTCAACTTATAAAGTATTCTAATGAAAGTATCCTACTTCATTACTTATTTGATTATTATTATTATTATTATTTTTTGTAGGATCAAATGGTGGCATTGCAACAGGCACCCTCCCTAGACGGGACCCAACCGCCTAAACCAGATGACATATGCAAAGCTGTTTTGGGTAGTCGATCCGATCAAATTAAAGGGCTTGGTTGGGGACCAAAGCCGAAGTCGAGAAAGTGTACCTCCTCATCCGATGCAACTTCATTAAGACGAGAGCATGAACTAAATACAGTCTTGAGTGAGACCCAAGAACAGTTGCATGCAACAAAAGAACAATTGGATCAGACAAACAAACAATTGAATGAGACTAGAGAAAAATTAAGTGCGACAGAAGAAAAATTAAGTGCAACGGAAGAGAAATTAAGTGCGACAAACAAGAAATTAAATGCGACGGAAGAGAAACTTAATCAGGCGCAAGAGAGATTGTCAATGATGGATACTCGAACGACATCTGAGTTAACCAGTCTCAGAGACTTGGTTAATCAACTCATGCAGACTTGAACCATCTAACTAAGTATGAAATTGCTAATTCACATTATGTAGTAATTGTCAAGTATTGTCTATAATAGAGACTTGTGTTATTGTTATCCTGCAATTATGATAACACTATATTTCTGTAGGTAACTATTTATAGGTAATAGTAATAGTTGTATGGGCTATCTGCAGTTATGGTAGCCGTTGAGTATTGATTGTTTTGTTTATTTGTTTTGTTTGAAGGTGTATGAGCACATAGGGGTGGGCTTGATTAGCTTTGCCTGTTGAACTAGTTCATATGTTTGGAACTTTGGGTAACGAAGGGAAACTAGTTCATGTTTTGATTAGATCACTTTGGATTAGGAAAAGCAAGATTAGTTCGTTACGCATGTCCACTAGTTACGTTGTTTGGTTTTGTTAGTTGATAGATGATTTACTTAATAGTTTCTTAGTTCTTACGTTTGTCGGTTATAAGTTTGGTGTTACACTTGATTGTTTTAGTTCATTTGCTTGTTTATTTGTTTAACCTTTGAAAGTTGAGAGATGAGTTACTTTTCTAAGTAGTTAGAGTTAGAGTTTCTTTAGTTTGACATGTTGAACTAATTCATATGTTTGGACTTTAGTAGCTAGGAAGGGGGATTAGATCATTTTGCAGTGTTCGTTTTGATGGCACATGCTTATAAAGATTTGGTTCTTTTGATTTCGTTGATGGTTCATTCATTGTTTGGTTTTGTTTGAAGGTTTATGAGCATAAGGTGAGATGCTTTTATGTTAGAATATAAATTAGTTATTTTTTTTTTAAACTTTAGGTATGGAAGGAAGACTCAGTTCATTTGCTTGCTTATCATATAACCTTTGAAAGTTGAAGGATGAGTTACTTCTAGGTAGTTTTGAGCTCATGTTTTTTAACCTTAGGTTACTTAGCAAAAAAGTTGGTCGTTTATGTTCGTTGTATACTTGTTGAAGTTATTCTTTCAAAGCTTTGAATTTTTTTAACTTCTCTAGTTCACTTGTTAAAGGTTTTAAGCATGTGAGGGCAACTTTTCTAGTTCACTTGTTATGCTTTGTTTGAAGGTTTTCTAATGTGTGGATGGGGTATGTCTTGGAAATTTAGATTTGATTTTTTTAACTAGTTCTTATGTGTGGAACTTTGGATAAGGAAAAGCAAGATTGGTTCGTTATGCATGTCCACTAGTTACATTGTTTGGTTTTGTTAGTTGATGGATGATTTACATAATAGTTTGTTAATTCTTGCTGTTGGCTTTTTGGCCCTTAATCTCAAATTAATTAATTAATCATTGTTTTGATGATAACAAACCCAATTTTTAATTACTGAAAATTTTAGTGTTTTAATGTGCCCATAGTGTAGAGCTCGGAACAACGATTCCAACGCCTCTTGAATCACTCAAATCGGAGCTAAAACGAAGAAGTTATAGCCGAAACAAGCGTTAACGAAAATACTCGTGATGATGAAATACTCGTGATGATGACGTGGCAGTTGAATTAGCATCAAATTGACCAATCTGACGCTGACACGTGGATCAATCAAAGAGTGACACATGATGTCTCTTTTTGGTTATTTAAATATATATATTATTTTAATAAATATATATATGTATCAAACGGTTAGAAAAGTAATTTAAAAAAAAATTGCATTAAATGTTTTTGCCTGTTACTCTCAGATATATTATTATTATTATTATTATTATTATTATAGGTTTTAAAAGTTTTGACGGTTGGATTGTTATAAGTTTAAAAAGTTTTTTTATTATTATATATTTATATTATTATTTTAAATTTCTTTTTACTTTTAATTTCTTTTAATCTCCACTCTTGGTTTTTAACTCTAATCCAACGGTTCAAATTAAGCTCAAATTTCAAATTTCTTTCAATTCATATACTTCCTATTTATACCCCCCCATTCTTTCACAAAATTATACATCAATTCCTCTCTCTAAATTCTCTCCAAATTTCTACATGTTTTTTCTTCTCTCCAATTCTTCAACGTTTATTTAAATTTACTGTGAGAATTTTATTTTGAGAGATTCTTGAGCTATTCAATTTTATTTTTCTTAGCCATTTGAGGGCATTAATTTGTAAGAATTTTTCTTACAAATTTGTGAGTGAAAATTTGTATATCCACCCTTTGAGAGAGTTTGTAATCTTGTTCTTATAATTTCCAAATCTTGTAAGGGTTGTCTTGAACTCGAAAAAGAGCGGTTGTAACGGTTTGATCCTAAACCGTGGAAAGGATCGGGTTTGTTCTTGCTCCCGAAAAAAGAACATTGTACCGGTTGGACTCTAAGCCGTGGAAAGAGTCGTGTTCTTCAATCGAATACCCAAGAGGAGCTTGGGGAGTGGAGTAGGCCGTTTGCCGAACCACTATAAATTTCCGGTGTTATTTTCTCTAACCCTCCACTATTTAATTTTTTCAATTAATGTTCTTTATCATAAATTGCATGAAATTAATTGTCAATATTTGTTCTTACAATATTTACATTTGAATTATTTATGGTGATTGAAATATATTTCTAACTTGTTGATCAATTTGTGTTAAAATTAATTCTTTGTAAAAAGTTTGTTTATTTGTTTAAATTGGGCCCATTGTACTAAAAAGTTTATAAAATTTCATTAAACCCTATTCACCCCCTCTAGGGTTGTCATATCGATCCAACACTTGCGTATGTCGGTTATAAGTTTGGTGTTACACTTGATTGTTTTAGTTCCCTTGCTTGTTTATTTGTTTAATCTTTGAAAGTTGATGGATGAGTTACTTTTCTAAGTAGTTAGAATTTGAGTTTCATTAGTTTTGTATGTTGAACTAGTTCATATGTTTGAACTATTCTCATTATTCGTTGTTTATGTTCGTTGCATACTTGTTGTAGTTATTCTTCTAAAGCTTTGAAATTTTTAGCTTCTCTAGTTCACTTGTTAAAGGTTTTGAGCATGTGAGGGCAACTTTTTTAGTTCACTTTAGTTATCCCAAATTCCATATTTTCGTTACTGTCGTTTTGCTTTGAAATCGAGTTTTTCCGTATTTGGTTGATGAGAGCTGATTGTATTGGACGGGTTCCTTGTGATTGTGTTGCTGTTATGGAATTTGGGTTATATGTCTGACTGAACTTTCAATGTTATGAAGATTAAATACCATTTTTCAATGTTATTCACCAACACTTGAATTATAGCTTGCAAGGTGTTTGAATAAGTGTCATAGAGAAGAGTTTCAGTGCATTTGCTTTTGAACTTGCAATCAACTTGTAAGTTGTTGAAATATTAGGTCTTTGAGCTATTATGTACGTAACTATTTATAGGTAATAAGTTGTATGTGGCTATCCTGCAGTTATGGTAGCCGTTGATTAGTGATTGTTTTGTTTATTGGTTTTGTTTGAAGGTGTATCAGCATATAAGGGGTGGGTTTTGTTGATGGTCGATTTTGGCCAGAGGATCTCACCTGACCTTCACGTGCCACCAACGGTAAATTTGTAGTTGAGGGGGGAAGACGTGGCCTGCAAGACAGTAAACCTGCACACCGGTGTGGTGCTCGCCACACCGGCTCCGATGCTTAAGTCAGCAAACAGAACGGTAGGGCGTGGAAAAGTAAGAGCAAGAGCAGAAAGCAGAGAATAGAGAATATAATTTAGGGATAGAATTCGGGATCCCCTCTTCAGTGGCGAAGAGGGATATAAATACCTGTTCATCCTCCTAGCCTTTTTAGGGTTTCGGAGGCGTTTTAGGTCAAACCAGGCGAAACCGGGGCATCCAGAGGCGGTGGGGACCAGACGGGACCAAACGAGCTCGGCCCGCACGAGCGGGCCGAGGGTCGGCCTCGGCCCATGGCCGAGGCCGAGCATGGGGTCGGGTCAAAAACCCGACCCCTTCGGCCTTGGCCCGTCCCGCTTACCGGCTCCGCCTCCTTGGCCCGGTTTCCAGCCCGATTTCTCCCAATTGTCCTCGTCAGCTCCTCGTACATCGGGGTGGTCCAAAATTGCCTATAACAGGTTTCATTAGCTATGAAGTAGTTCTTATTTTTTGAAACTTTGGGTATGAAAGTTGAGAGATGAGTTTCTTCGAGGTATTTCAAGTTCATGTTTCTTAATCTTAGGCCGTTACTTAGCAAAAAGTTGGTCGTTTATGTGCGTTGTATAAGTGTTGATGTTGTTCTTCTAAAGCTTTGATTTTGTTAGCTTCCATAGTTCACTTGTTAAAGGTTTTGAGCATTTGAGTGTAACTTTTCTTTGTTCACTTGTGTTAGCTTTTTTTTTAAGGTTTTCTAAATGTGGGGCTGGGGTACGTATCAAAAATTTAGATTTGCTTTTTTTGAACTAGTTCTTATGTGTGGAACTTTGGATAAGGAAAAACAAGTTTGGTCCGGTTATGCATGTCCATTAGTTGTTTGGTTTTGTGAGTTGAGGGATGATTTGCTTAATATAGTTTGTTATATCTTACGTTATGTTGGTCATAAGTTTGATGTTACACTTCTATCTTTGATTGTTTTAGTTCATTTCCATGTTTATTGTTTAACTTTTGAAACTTGAGGGATGAGTTGCTTTTCTAAGTAGTTAGAGTTTGAGTTTCATTAGTTTTGCATGTTGAGCTAGTTCATATGTTTGGAACTTTGGTAAAGGAAGGGGAATTAGATCAATTTTTCAGCGTTTGTGTTTTGATGGCACATGCTTCTTTTGATTTCGTTGACAGTTCATTTTGTTGTTTAATTGGTTTTGTTTGAAGGTTTATGAGCATGGGGGGTAGGTTGCTTTTATGTTGAAATATGAAGTAGTTCTTATTTTTGAAACTTTGTGTATGGAAGGAAGACTTAGTTCATTTTCTTGCTTATCATGTAACCTTTGAAAGTTGAGAGATGAGGTACTTCGAAGTATTTTGAGTTCATGTTTCTTAACCTTAGGTTACTTAGTAAAAAGTTGGTCGATTATGTGCGTTGTATAAGTGTTGATGTTGTTCTTCTAAATCTTTGAATTTTTTAGCTTCTCTAGTTCACTTGTTAAATGTTGTGAGCATGTGAGGGTAGCTTTTCTAGTTCACTTGTTATGCTTTGTTTGAAGGTTTTCTAATGTGAGGGTGGAGCACGTCTCAAAATTTAGATTTGCTTTTTTGAACTAGTTCTTGTGTGTGGAACTTCGGATAAGGAAATGAAAGATTGGTTTGTTATGCATGTCCATTAGTTGATTGATTTTGTTAGTTGATGGATGGTTTACTTAATAGTTTGTTACTTCTTACATATGTCGGTTATAAGTTTGGTGTTGCACTTGATTGTTTTAGTTCATTTGCTTGTTTATTGTTTAGCTTTTGAAAGTTGAGGGATGAGTTACTTTTCTAAGTAGTTAGAGCTTGGGTTTCATTAGCTTTGCATGTTGAGCTAGTTCATATATATGCTTGGAACTTTGTTAAGGAAGGGGGATTAGATCATTTTGCAATGTTTGTTGTGATGGCACATATATGTTTCGATTTGGTTTTTTTTTTTTTTTTTTTATTTCGTTGATGGTTCATTCGTTGTTTGGTTTTGTTTGAAGGTTTTTTAGCATATGGGGGTGGGTTGTTTTTATGTTGGAATATGAAGTAGTTGTTATTTTTTAATCTTTGGGTATGCAAGGAATACTTAGTTCATTTGCTTGCTCATCATAAGTAATGATGTTGTTCTTCTAAAACTTTGAATTTTTTACCTTTTTTTTTTTTAATTTGTTGTATTTTTTTTTTTAAAGTTTTAATTTGTTGTATTTAACCTATATGCTTATGTATTTATACAACTTTCTTTTTATTCATGTCATCAGTTCAGTCACTATTCGCGAACTTTACTTTTGAAGGAGCTAACATGAAGATGAGAACGTTTTGAGATTTCTTGTCTATGTAACTTTAGGCTTTTACATTTTAGTCTTTGTAATTAACTTTAAGCTTGTAATAAAAACACGACTTTTGGTTGAGTTCATTTGTGCATTACTATCATTTATTTTTATTCAGGGCGCTAGTCAGACACTTTTATATATATATAAATATAAATATGAAAAAAAAAACAAAAGCGAAAAGCCTATGGTCTAGACCGTTGGCAAATATACAAAGCGAACGAGTTTAAAACCGTTGGAAAACCCAAAAAAAGCCAACGGTTTTTAGAAATCAAAGAACAACCAAATGGTAGTAAAACCGTTGGAAAATCAAAGGAAATGCCAACGGTTTCAAAAATCGTTGGTAGATATACTAAAACCCAACGGTTTTCGAACCGTTGGGAGGTATACCAATGATTTTTAAACTGTCGAAAACTAACAGAAATACCAACGGTTCTTCTAACCGTCGGGTTTTCTTCTAATTCCCAAAGGTTTTGATTATCGTTAGTATTTTCTCCGATTTCCCAACGGTTTTCAAAAAACCGTTGGCATTAGCTACCCAGACGTGGTTTTGCCAACGGTAAGCCCGACGATGAAAAAATCGTCGGCAAGATTTACACCAACGGTTTTTAGAGTATCCTCGACGGTTTTTTTCGTTGGCATATCCAAGAAATCTTCTAGTGAACATATCTCCACAATGATATGTGTTGATGCCAAAATCCGGACAGAGGACTCACCTGACCTTCACGTGACGCCAACAGTGAATTTGCAGAAGTTGGGAAAGACGTGACCTGCAAGACCGGCAAAAATAGCTGCACACCGGTGTGGTGTAGGCCACACCGCCTCCGATGCCTAAGTCAGAAAACCGAGGAGAAGCTAGAGAGCAAAAGGAGATGTCCCGAATAGAGTTCCCCCCCCCTCACTTCAGTGATGAAGAGAAGTTTTTTATACATGTTTTGCCTCCTAGGATTTTTAGGAATTCGGAGGTGTTTCGGGGCGAACCAGGTGAAATCGGGGCGATCCGGGGCCCCACGGGTCGGAAGGAGGTGACCGAGTTCGGCCCGCGCAAACGGACCGAATGGTCGGCCTCGACCTTTTGCCGAGGCCGACCATAGGGGTCGGGCTAGGTTGGCTCGACCCATTGGTTCGGTCTTCCTGTGGGTCAGTCTTCTGGTCCTACCTTTGCCCGATTGTCCTTGTGAGCTCCCTCCTCGTCAGTGTGGTCCAAAAGTACCTATAACAATATGATATTATTCACTTTAAGCAAATCACCAATTCGATAGATCTCAACCACAGATCTCTACTATGATTACGCCTTCGAGGCTCATAACTTATATAATTGTTTGGTATGCAAGGATTCTACCAACATTGCTAAGATAGGGGGATGATAGTGATACCAACTGTCAAGGATAACAAATCCTCCACATACCTCCACACAATAGTATAAAATTATTCACTTTGGAAATAAAATCTCATAGCTTTGCTTTTGGTTCCATCTAGAAGGTCTCGTACCAATATAGCTATTGTCCGTCACTTATATACCCATAACCTTCCCTTTATCTACCCAAATGTAGGACTTTGTTTGCAATCCAAACAATTACGTAGCAATGTTTTCACTTAAAAATTGATGTAAATATGTTTATAAAATTTAATCAAATCATGAGGATTCAATTAAAAAGTTTAGGGAAAATTAGACTCTAAACTTAACAAGTGTTGCATTTTACCTTTTTATTCAATTTCTTCTAATTCAACCACTAATTTCAAGGAAAAACAATGTAAAAGCCTTCCTAAACTCACTAATTTAAATAAAACCAAGTATGTAACAAAATTAAGTTTGATCATTGAACAAATTATCCATAAATAACTTTGTCAAAATTCACAAATTTGTTCAAAAAAATTAGCTCTAATATTATTCTTCTTTTAAATCTATCATTTTTGTACCATACTGATATGAGGGTTATTTAGTCCTAAAAATCAAGCTTATTGAACTAAAAGCAAGTACTTTATGTTTATTTCATGTCATTTTGAGTGAATTTATGAAAAAAGAAGAAGAAGAAAAACATGTCCTTGAATTCTTAATTTTGTAAATATTAATAAATAAGTCTAAATAGAATCATATTATTGGTAAGAAAAGTGTTGATTTTTAATGGTTTTGTGCAAAAGTCATAAAATGACTCGAATGCGCTCAAATGAAGAAATGAAGGAAGAAGGAATAAGAAATGCACGAAGGATGTAGATGCAACTAGACCAAATCGAAAAAATCTTTCAAAATCTCGAATTTGATAGATTCTCCAAACATCCTAAGTAAATTTCCTCAAATCAAGAGACCACACTCATAAATGGCTTCTCACATTGAAATCGACAGCAAACTCTACCTTTAAAGGGTTATAAAAGGCTACTCGAGCTTCACAATTCACAACTTCGAATAACTTCAGACGTCTACTCAAAATGTTCTTTAGTTGTTTCACTTTTTCAGTCGTCGCTCTGAATTTCCTAGCTCCGTTCAACCTCTATTGGTCACTCCATTTGAAAGAAGAAGTATGAAAACACTTGTCTCTCCTTGAAAAAGGTTCAACAAGTTAGATAGAGAAAAAGAAATTAGGTTTCTATTGTTTTCTTGCATTCTTTGTAATAGTTGATTTATGTTTTTACATTTTGTTCTTTGTTTCCAACACTTGTATTCTTTTATTCGAACTCTTAATAAGTTGTTTTCTTTCATTTATATTAATATTATTCAAGTACTTATTTTCAATCTTGCTTTATTTTTCATGCTTTCTTTTCAATTATCAGATAAATTTTTATTTGGAAATTCAAAGTATGTGGATACCTTAAGAGGAAAATTCCACCTTTTGTAAAAGTTATTTTGCTCACACTTTACATCTTTTGTTTTTTCATTGTTAGTTTGAACTGATCAATTTAGTTAACATAGCTTGTGTGATATTGATCAATACTAAAAAGGTTGGGTTGAATACATATTTTCACAAAAACAATATTGGAAAAGAGCCTAGAAATATAACTTTGTTTCTTGAGCCTAGAGACAGGACCAAAACATTAGAGTTGCTAAAGTTGTGTTTTTAGGTATCTAAGTTAGAATTAGTCCTAGACATAAGAGTTTTAATTGTTTAATCTCCTAAATGCACCAAATAGAGTTGAATAGGAGTTGAACTTAACTCACAGACTAAGGGTGGAAATGGTAGATTGCAGGCGCAAGTCAAGCACATTCTGCTCGAATGATATAGAACTTGAAAGATTGTGATGTGAGTGCAAATGGATAAGTAATCACTGATTGGACTGAACCCAGTGAGTAGTATGCAGATGTAAAGTTGGACGTATAATCTTGTTGGGATTGAAACAACTTTGATTACTCTCTTTTCTCGTTGATTTTCCAGTTTATTTAACTTATGTTTTTATTTTGTTTTCAGTATGAAAACCCCTCAATCATCATCTATTGTTTTTTTTTTTCACCCTTTTGGTTGCAAATTTTGAGGAAGACCTTATTTTAAAACCAAGTTTTTATAAACTCGTTCCTTAGGATTCAGTACTTTGAGTACTCTTCATTTACTACTTGTTAAGATAATGTATAGTTGCATTTTTGTCCCACCACATACATATGTTTTAGAATTCATTGAATAAAATTTGTTAGTAGATTAAAATTGCTACACTTTTAAAATTTAGGACTAAGATTGCCGCCTTTATCAAAATTTAAAATGTAATTTGATAAAAGTGAAAGTGTAAAGAAAAAATTAATTCAAAAATTGATTTTTTTTCCTGAAAAGTTTAAGACTTTAAAATCAATTTAAAATTAAATTGAAACTTTTACCATAGAGCTATAAGGACAAATTTTTGTTAGTTGTGAAATCTGAAAATGACAGAAGCACATGGTGCACAAAGCCCCATAGTTTAGGCGCATTATTTAATTTTTTGAGTAAATCATTATTTAATATCTACACATATTGTTTTACCTAATTATAGCATTTTGTTAAAGTTACGCGCACTTTGACTCAATGCCAAGCCAGGTGGCTTCGCCACGTGGCAGTCTTTCACTGCACCACTTATCAATTTGGTCAATTACATCGATTTCTATGCTTACTAACATTTTAACCTTCTTTTTAAAAATTTGCTACCAAATTTTTTTGTTATCTTTTTTTTTTTGGGTTTGGGTTAAGTGACATTTGGGTCCCTGAGTTTTCAAACTCAACAAAAATACCTCTGAGGTTTGAGATAAGGAGCACTTTGGTCTCTGCCGTCAAATTTTCTGTTAACTTTTAACGGTTGCTTGCTGACGTGGCACTATTATTTTAATATAAAAAATTATTTTTGTTTTATTTTTTAAATAAAATATATTAAAAAAAATTAATATTTAATTATTTTTTTTATTCTTTCTCTCTTTCTTCTCATCTTCTTCTCCATCTTCCTTCTTCTCCATCTTCTCCCTCCTCCTTCTTCTTCTTCCTAAGTCCGGCGACCGGCGGCCACCACACGCCGCCGCCGGCCGCCGGCGACTGAATGTTTTTTTTTTTTTCTTCTTTCTCCTTTCTCCTTCTTCCCTTCTTTCTTCTTCTCTTTTTTTTCTTCAATGTTTTTTTTTAAAAAAATAGAAAAGGGAGGGAGGAGGGACCTCCCTCCTCCCTCCCCCGTCCCATGTCCCTCCTCCGTCTCCGGCGCCGGAAACGAAGGAGGGAGGTCCCTCCTCCCTCCCTTTTCTATTTTTTTAAAAAAAAACATTGAAGAAAAAAAAGAGAAGGAGAAAGAAGGGAAGAAGAAGAAGAAAGAAGAAGAAAAAAAAAATTACAGTCGCCGGCGGCCGGCGGCGGCGGCGGCGTGTGGTGGCCGCCGGTCGCCGGACTTAGGAAGAAGAAGAAGGAGGAGGGAGAAGATGGAGAAGAAGGAAGATGGAGAAGAAGAAGATGAGAGAGAAAGAGAGAAAGAATAAAAAAAAAATTAAATATTAATTTTTTAATTTTTTAATATTTTTTATTTAAAAAATAAAACAAAAATAAATTTTTATATTAAAATAATAGTGCCATGTCACCAACCGTTAAAAGTTAACAGAAAATTTGACGGCAGGGACCAAAGTGCTCCTTATCTCAAACCTCAGGGGTATTTTTGTTGAGTTTGAAAACTCAGGGACCCAAGTGTCACTTAACCCAAACTTCAGGGACCAAAAGTGTATTTTTCCATTTTTTTTATATAAGTATTTTTGTTAGTCTATTTAATTATCGGTCACATCATATAAATTCAAAAAAAAAAATCTAATACTATTACCATAATGACATAATTGAACTATTTTATTCTTTAGATATTGTTAGTATAACTGAAATAGATGTTATTATAATGTTGGAAATTTACTTTGCAAACACAATCAAAATTTATCTATTAAGTATGTCTTGCTAGCATTATAATGATTAAGTAGAAGTTTAATCCAAAATTCATAGACTTAATTAAAACTTTTTTAATGTTTAGAGACTATCCAAGATTCAAGATAATTTAAATGTAAGATACAATCGTAAAATGTATGATTTAAGTTTTTAATTTTGTTTCTAATAATTATGATTGAATTCGAAGTGCATCTTTATTTGATCATCTTCTTACCAACATTTTAAAAAGTTTTGATAGTTAGATGCACAAAATTTGTCATTTAAAATATTTTTTGTTTTTTCTTTTATTATTTATATTCATTCTCATAGCGTTAATATCTCCCTTTTTCAAAGAAAAATTAATAAACATATTATACTAAAAGTTTTATTATATTATCCAAAATGAAACTTTTTTGCTAAGTCAAAAGAATATATAATTGCATAATGTTGGTACTCTAAAGACCTTGCCAATAATGGAATTTAAAAGGTTACTCAACTCAACCCCATTAGGTTACTATCTATGGTTAACTACTTGACTTTCCTTTACACAAATCAATGTGAAAAGTTTTCAAGCTTAACCATTGGTTAATTTTTTTTTTTTAAAGAAATAATAAAATATAGAAAAGCAAACTTTATACTATACCTTAATACTTCTGCCAAGAGGGGGGGGGGGGGGGGGAACAACACTTAGAACTTGTCTATATATATCTTAATCAAGCTTTAATTTATTTTAAAGTTTTAATCATCAAGTTGAACTCTTCATTTAAATAAATGGTAAAATTAATATATATTTTTGTAATTTGAGTTTTTTTTTTATAAAAAATAGGTTAAATTATAAGTTTAGTTCATGAATTTTCAAGTTTGTGTCCATTTGACCCCCTGAACTTTAGAAAGTGTCTTATAGGTCTGAACTTTCAATTTTGTGTCTAATTGGTCTCTAAACTTATATCTAATAGGTCTATGACATATTCGAGATTTTTAAAAATTAACCAATCCATCAAATATAAAATTGAATTTTATGCCTAATATAACCCTAAACTTTTAATTTTTTGTCTAGTAGGCCATTGAAATTTTTAAAATATCAAAAAAGTCAAGGATTTATTAGACACAAATTGAAACTTGTGAGGCCTATTGGATATAAAAGTAAAAAATTTAAGGAAAGTTCATAGACCTATTAAACACAAAATTAAAAGTTTGAGGACCTATTTGATATTCTTAAAGTTTGAGAATCAAATAGACATAATTCTGAAAATTTAGAGACTATATTTATATTTTAATAAAAAAAAATAATAAATAATTAAAGGTAGAAGTAGACGTATGCATGACTAGATGAGTTTATTTTTGTGAATGGCCGTCTTTCTCTCTCTCTGTTTTTTTTTTTTTTTTTTTTTTTTTGAAAAACTCTCTCTCCTTTTTTTTTGGATGGGGTAATTTTGGACATTTGATATTAGATTTTTTTTTTTTTTTTTTTTTTTTTGAGAAGAGATATTAGATTTAGCTTAGTTTCTTTTCTTTTTTTCCTCAATTTTTGTTGTAGAATGCGAGTGCTTTTCTTTTTTTGGTCTAAGCATTTTATTGACTGCATTTTGTCAAAATTTCAGGCAATTAGGAGGGTGAGAATGACACTTTATATTGAAATATAACAAATTCTTTTTCATATTTTCGGTATCTTTATAATCTTGACTTCAAAAACTTTAAAATATTAATTAATTACAAAAAAAAAAAAAAACTCTCCTACTTTTAAAACTTAATAAACGTTTTCCAAATGAAAAAAAAATGAAAGTCATTTTCATAAGCATTTTTTTTAAATGGAAGAATATGAAAATTCAACCTCCCATTGTTTCTCTTTTAAAATTTAATGGTTTCTTAACGAGTTGAATTATGCTCAAATTAACAACATCAACCGTAAATTGTTGGTGTCAACAACAATAATTAAATAAAACCATAATCTTAAAAGTTTAGCTTATAATCAAAACATTTTATACTTTATAGATTATATTTACCATTTAACCAAAATTTGAAATGTTTTGGAGATGAGAAGTTAATGAATCCAAGTTATGATAAAGATTATTGCAGTCAATGGCAGTTATATTTTATGAATGATTATGTTTTTAGTCCTTTTTTGAGACACTAATTTAAAGCTTCCACTATCTTTTTCTTGCAAAAAAAAGAGACACCTCTTCTCATCATGGGTTGAAATTTTGGGTAGATTAGTTTCCAGATTGTTTAAATCATCTTTATATTTTAATTTTTCTCTTTTTATTGTTATACTTTATGTAAAAATTTTGGAAATTTTCAATTTTTACCCCTAAATTTTGTAAGATGTATCAGTTTTTAACTTTAACTTTCAATATCATCAATTTAGACCATAAACTTAGATATGAATTTAATTTCTACCGTCTAGTCAACTTTTGCTAATTCACTCATCAATTTTAACCCCCCAAAAAAAAATCACCGATTTAATGAAAATCAAGTTTTACACAAAATAAAACTTGAACTATTGCACAAAATTATCCATTAAATAACTTTACCAAAACTTATAATTTTAAATAAGAATAGCAAACTATAATGCCATTTTTGGCTGAATTATTCTATCAATTATATACAAAATATATATTTAATAATTCCATGAGAAAATTTTTGCAATGATTTCTAGAATGAAAAACTTATCTTAACGTAAAAATTGCAGCCATTTTTAAATCTTAAGATGAAAATGTTATCCAAGTTTAAGGTGTAATTTGATGAATTGAAAGTTTATGGTAAAAAATGCCAAAGCAAGCTTAGCTCAGCAGTAATTGACATGTATCATCGATCAAGAAGTCAGAGGTTCGAATCCCCCACCTCCAAATGTTGATGTACTAAAAAAAAAAAAAGTTTATGATAAAAATTGATAAACACCGTCCTAAAGTTTAGGACTAAAATTGATCTTTTCCCTAAAAATTAAATTTATGTTTTTAATGTTAATATGTCTATTAGATTTGCCAACTTAAGCATTAATTGGTTAAAGTAAATATTTTCAACCAAAAGATTAGAAATTTGAATCCTCGCCTCAACTAGTTGTTCAACTAAAAAGGATGTGTATTGCATATTTGACTAAAATTTAACTACATTTTGTTGAATTTAATGTTAAATTCGTGAATAGACAACCTAAGATTTTATGTTAAAATATAACATATCTACATGATATAAAGTTTAATGATATGATCTTCTTGTTTTCTAAAAAAAATTATATTTTTTTAAAGTAATAATAACTATATCAAAATAATATTATAAATTCACCAACATAGTTGCAAATCTCTCGTGGCTTAAAACATTTTTTTCACCCTAAATTTTTGGCTACAATGTAATAATCATAAGTTTAGGGTTGAGGTCTAATCAATTCAAGTTAAAATGGTTGTGTTTACGTTCCTATTTTAGAGATTTATCGAGAAAAAATATATATTTTAACTTTTATCTCTACTTCGTATTATTGAAAATAATAATAAAACTAATGATAAAAGTAAATGAAATCAATACGTGTGAATATAAAACTTCTAAAGAAAGCATGGACTAATTTGACTTGACCATATCTTGTAACTTTAATAAGCAGTTAAATAGATCCTAGCAACGTCTTTATCTTTAGAAGGTAGTTTAAAAACTACCAGCTCTCAAGTAAATTATTTTTAATGATGTTGTAGTCTCTAGACTAGCTACATATTTTATATATAAATTGTTAATAAATTTTAGAACATTGTGGATCATCATCAACTATCGATTTCACTTTGTATAGAAGAAAGGGGAAAAAAAAAAAAAAAAAAAAAAAGGGAAAACAAATTGATTTCAAATAAAAACTAAAACTAAAATTATTATCCCTAGATTTATATCTTTTTTTTTTTTTTTTTTTTTTTTTTTTTGAGAAGACCTAGATTTATATCTCTTTTTTATTACTTTCAAACTACAAATTTAACATAGCCATACTCTATACCATACAACATATTCTACCATCATAAAATGATATTAGACAATTATTTTGGCACATTTCGCACATAAATTTTCATATCAAATATAGTCTTCATATTAATTTTAAAACATATTTGAGAATATATATATATATATATATATATATATATATATATATATATAGTTTTATTTTTACTTGAATATAAAAATAATGTGGTTAGTAACTATCTCATCTTAGAAAATTTATGGATAGTGCTTCAGCATGCTTTAAGTAGTATTGAACTCTTAGTCATCAATGTAGATTTTATGTCAATTGAGTTATGTTCATGTTCGATTATTTTAAATTGTTGTTGAACTCAATAAAAAAACAACAAAAGGTGCATTAAAAAGTATTATATGCATCATATACTATGATTTTTCTATTTTTAAAGTTTGTATTTTTAGTTGTTCTCTTGATAGTACTAGATAATTTTGAGAAGAATCTTTTTAAGATAATGCTATCACATGTAAAATAAACAATATATTAATGAAAGAAAATGTTAAACTCATTAAGAGTTATTAAGATCGATGAATTTATTTATTTATTATTATTATTTTTTTTACTTCAACAACATTTGAGGGTAAAAGATTCAAACTTCTTATTATTATTTTTTTTTATCGAAAGTATATGTCAATTACCTTACCGCTAAACTATACCCACTTCGATAATGAATTATTTTAGTTGAAGGAGTTATTAAGAGATTTAAAATCTAACTTTTGATGATCTTTAAACTTGCTCACAAATTTTCTTTTTAACAAAACTATTCAACAAACCTTATATTTAGTCCACTAATAATTTAGGTATATTTCACTCTATTTACTTTCCACATTTAAAAGTATCTCCCCTTTGTCTTTGTTACCTAACATTATAGTATTTTCTTGATTTAAAATAAGATTTCTTTTCTCTGTTTTATAAAATGTTGGTGAAAAGATGACTATGTATATTTTAACCCCGAGGTCAGTCAATTTTAGCATTACAATTTTAGTTTTTATCAAATAAAATTCAAAATTTAAATAAGTGGTGAAATTAATATAATCTTAAAATAAAGTTAGAAATCTTATTTATTTAAAAAAAACAACTAGTAAATAATTCTGAATACAACCGACAAAATATATCATCAGCCATATTATCAAATTGTATTACTACTATTATTTTTTTTAATATGTTGGTTCATGTTATAGGCAATTTTGGACTACCCTGATGTACAAGAGCTGACGAGGACAACCAGAGAGAAATCAAGCTGAGAGATGGACCCAAGAGGTGAAACCGGCAAGTGGAACGAGCCAAGACTGAAGGGGTTGGGTTTTTGGCCCGAGCCCGTCCGACTCCGCTTGGTCCCTACTGCCTTTGGTCGCCTCGGTTTCGCCTGGTTTGTCCCGAAACGCCTCCGAATTCCTAAAAACCCTAGGAGCATGAGCAGGTATTTATACCCCTCTTCGCTACTGAAGAAGGGGACCTGAACTCTATTATCGACTCCCTACTCTTACTCTCTAGCTCTCCCTTCCGTTTTCTGACTTAAGCATCGGAGGCGGTGTGGCTAGCACCACACCGATGTGCAGGTTCTCTCTACTGAAGAAGAAGGTAATGTACCTAGCGAAATTTGATCATCAACCGTTCATATCCTTTATACCTCCAAATTCCAATTATATGTTTATTTAAAAGAAAATCCTTAAGCAAATATGTTGGCAGAAAAAAAAGGGAAAAGAACAAAATAGTAATTAAAAGAAGACAAGTGGACAAGAGGTTAGCCAATTTTGGAAGAGAATGTTGACAAAGGGTGTACGAGTTTTTCCAAACCGAAAAGAAAACAAGTTGCAGTTTATTCAAAAAGAAAAAAAAAAAAAAATTGTATGAAGCTTGCTTTAAAATAAATCTCAAGAGTAAACTTTTTTTTCCCATGGTTCCTTTTTGACTTCCAATATTATTTAAAGGAAAAATTACCTTTTTGGTCCCTGAATTTTGAGAAATGTGTGCATTTAGTCCCTGAGTTTTCAAAATAGATCTTTTTAGTCATAGAGTTTTGAGAAATAGGTTTAAAATGTTCCTAAGTTTCAAAATGGACCTTTTTAGTCCATAAGTTTTGAGAAATAGGTTTAAAAGGTCTCTAATATTATTTTTTTTCAACTTTTTTTAAATTAATATTTTTGTATTATTTTTTAACATTCAATGGTTTTTTAAATTAAAAAATATTAAATTATTGATTTAAAATTTTGGAAAAAAATAATATTATGGACCTTTTAAACTTATTTCTCAAAATTTATGGACTAAAAAGTGGACAAAAAGATCTATTTTGAAAACTTAAGAACCAAAGCACATATTCCTCAAAATTCAGAGACCAAAAAGGTATTTTTCCCTTATTTAAAATATTGTAAATTGTTTCAAAAGAAAATATTATATAAAAAAATACTCTTATACAAAGAATTCTTCATTTTAAGAAATCATCTCAAACCTATCCTTTTTCACTCTAGGAGGGCAAAATCTATTCATACAATATGCAGTATATAAAAACACATGAAATCATGTCAAATCCTCTCTCCCTCCTTAATGATTTAAATTATGTTCAAAGACTTGAAGAAGACTTTTTTTCACACAAATTATCTTGTATCAAACTAATTTCTAAAGAAGCACTTTTGAGTTATTAAAAAAAGGGTCAATCCATAAAAGAAAAGAGCATGGGTGGTAGTTAAAGAAAAAAGAAAAAGAAAAAAAAAAAAGGAGGCAATAGAAATTTGATAGAATGTGCCACTAAGGAAACAGTAATAATAGCAAAATGGCAGGTGAGTTAGGTAAAGAGAAAGGGAAACTAATCAAACTACTTGGCAGTTGAAGACAAAGATTAAGCAGTTAGGTGTGTGCAGTCAAAGATGTTGGGACAACAAAAAACAATTGCTCTCTCACCTTAATCATGAGGTGTTCTAATCGATTGATTCCAAAAGTTCTTCTCTCGATTGTAGGCACGGTGAAGAATGTTGCTCAAGATTCTTTTCACGTGAATAAATATCGTTAGGAGAGGTTAGGAGACTGTTCCTTTCATCGATGTTGTTCTTCTGACGTTGCTGGTTTGGAGCAATGACAACATCTACATGATGGGAGAAATTTTTTTCATTTTCTAAGAGGAAACTAAGGGAAATTTTTCTTTTTGTCTTAGACTCTAAAAGCTAAATTAGTGTTATGAATTAGTTATGTAAATTATTAACTAATAAAATATTAATTTCTTTGATTTGAATATAAAGACATGATACAGTAATAATTAAATAAAATTTTAATAAAATAATTAAAAATGAGAAATATAGATTTTTTTTTCTTGTGTATGAACCTGATCTCCATTAAGGATTTTTCAACCCCGTTTGAATTATGGGAGAGTGAGAATATGTTGACGATGAGACAACGAATCTCTATAGAATCAAGAACATGAGATGGATTTCTAATGTCAACTTTTCTATGTTTCTATTTTTTGACGCAGTCGTTCAACATAAGATATTGTCAAACCTTTACGTAGCTCCTTATCTCAGCCTTTCACATTTTGTATTTCTTTATTTCTCGGTAGGGAGAGAGAAAAATTGAGGTCAAATTTCATTTTTGAATAGCAAAGTAAGGTCATGTTTTTGGAGTAATATAAAAAGTGCATTGGCAATGAGAAAGTCATTGTCTGTTGGGAGGGAAGGAAAAAGGTCAAATAAAAGAGGGAAAAAAGTCAAGAAATTTAGCAATGATTTGTGTCATTTCTTCCTATCAATGTCGGCAACAAAATTGATTTTCATGTTATAATTACTGTCATGTCCACTGTTTTTTTTAGTTTGTGGAATTTGCATATAACTAAATAGATTAATTTAGGTGGGAGACTTATAATTTAGGCTAAATTATATAAAAAAAAAAAATTCAAAAATACTTTTGAACTTTAAATAGTTTCAAAAATACTTTTGAACTTTAAATAGTTTCAAAAATACCTATGAACTTTAGAAAATGTTCAAAAATCTTCTTATCATTAAGTTTTAGATGAAAAATTTTAAAGTTTTAGTTTCATTAATACTCTTGACTTTTCAAAAAAAAAATTCAAAAATACTACCTTTTCCGAAAACACTTCTTCTTTTTTCTTCCTCTCTCTAAAAATTCTTCCTCCATGAGAATTAGTGCAAAACTTTGTTTATAAAGACTATGCGCAAAACAACATCAGATGAAAACAGAGTTTGAAATTGAGTTTTCTCTTTTTAAAGTGTAAAGAAGATAAGTGGGAGAAAAAACATAATTTTTTTTTCTTTTTGCTCTCGGTTTGGGTATGTTAGTGATAAGCATAAGAAGTGTTAGAAGACTGTAAGTTTTATTCAGTTTACAAGATTAATGTGTCAAAAGTTGTATATATAATTTTGTTTTTATTAATACTTAAGAAGTGTTAAAATCACTATATGACAATTTTTTCATTTATTTTTCCTAAAATTAATATAAGAAAAGCTAATAGATAGTGGTTGGTGAGAAAATAACATTAAAAAGACTATAAAAAAATAAAGTCAAGGACACAAATAATTAAAAAATGAATTAAAAGTCATCTTGATGCTTTAATAGGAGAATCTAATCAAGATCTTGGGATATTGTGTTGATAGAGAAGAAAAACTTTTGGTCTATGAATACATGTCAAATAAGTAAAACTTCTCACTAATTTTCATGGAGGAATAATTTGTGGAAAATTGCCATGGGTGGCAAATTGGACCAAATTAATAGCAAATATAGCACCATGTAAAAAAAATTGCAAATATAGCAAAATCTATCCAAGTCTATCTGATAGACTTCGATTATCAGAGTTTATCAGCGATAGACTCTGATTAATCAGATCTATCAGTCTACTGATAGACTCTGATTATTCATAGTATATCAGTGTCTATCGCTAATAAACTTTGGTTAATCAAAATCTATCCGTGACTATCACTGATAGGCTCTGATTAATCAAAGTCTATCAGTGATAGTCACTGATAGATTTTGATTAATCGAAGTCTATCAACGATAGACACTGATATACTTTGAATAATTAGAGTCTATCAGTGATAGACACGGATAGAATCTGACAATAGCTTTTTGGTCTTGTACAATTAATTTTGCTATATTTGCAATTAGTTTGCAATGGTGCTATATTTGCTATTAATTTGGTCCAATTTGTCATCTATGCAACTGCTCCATAATTTGTAGGGGGAGAAAAAACAAAGAAGCAATGTTTTACGCAACAGGGTACTTTTGATTTTTTTTAGAGATCAAGGGTATTATAAAACTGAAACTTTGACGTTTTCCATCAGTAAAGGTATTCTAGAACATTTAAGTTCAAGGGTATTTATGAAACTTTTTAAAGTCTGGAGATATTTTTTTTTTTATAATTTAGCCTGTTTAGTTAGGTACAAGAGTTGTGATGATTTAACTATTTTTTAATTTGATTATTTAACTTGACTATTACGTAGTGGTTTGTTGAAGTCGTTCCATGATTTATGGCAAAATACTTTAAATTTTGAACTAAAAAAAATGCTTTGAATTTTGTAGAGAGGAAGAGGGAAAAATAAGGTTGTCAAGTTTGGATTTAAATGTTTAAATGACTTATACCTAGTCTAAAATAAGAACTATATTTATAGGAATGTGTCATCAATTAAGTTGGGACAATACTTGGGCTTGCATTGGGTCAAATCTATTGTGATGTTATTGTTTTCTTCTTCTTTTTTTTTTTTTTTTCTTTTCCTCTTTCTTTTTGAGTTTAGAGGATAGATTTGAACCTCTAAACCTTTAGCTTTTGTTTGTTATATCGTGATTGATAAACTTAAGTAAATTATCACTAGTCTTTACATGCACGATTCTTGATTCGATTAAAAGAATTTTCTTTTTAAGTGAAATGTTATGTGGAAAATTACGCTTTCGAATGTAGCAATATCTAACAAGTTTAAGGTATAAGTTCAAATTATAAACCTATTGTATGATATAGTATGAAATTTATAATTATCAAACATGATATTTTGAGTTATAAATAAATGGTAGTAGTTTAGTCTTGTATTTTTGTATTCTACTAATAACTTTGAAATCGACTACGAGAAAATTTAAATAGAAATAACCTTATCATCATTCGTAATTAATTGAGAACCAAGCATAAATTAATAAGATTCTTTAGTGGTCATCGTCGACTCAAGTATCATCTTCGATGAAAACCTTTAAGGCTCGATTTTTACATGTCCAAAATCGGAAAAAAAAAAAAAAAAAAAAAAAAAAAAAAAAAAAGTCGAGAAGGAAGGAAGTTGAAGGAAAATTTTGAGTTCTTATGAGCAAATCGAGCCAAACCTTAGAGCTCGAAAAATCCTCAATGATTCAAATTACATACTTGATCACATTTTTCTCTACTTTGAAGTTCTTAGTTTACTTTCATAAGGAAACAAAACTACAAAAACAAGCCTAAACAAAATGTTTTGGTCATTTGTGTTCTAAAACAAAGTTCTACTTGAAGAGTCTTGTGAAAACTAGCATTTTTTGGAGCACTAATAAGCTTAAGTTGCAATCATAAACACCGTGTTTGAGTTTGGCTTTGAGATGGAACCTCGTGTTTATCAAATATAATATCATAATCCACAAACAGGCATTTGGTTTTTAAAAAAAAAAAACAAAAAGAATCCGACCTAAGAACGGTAAAGCCCAAAGAGGCACCATTTTGAAGGACATGTTGAAAATCTCACATTAAAAAGATAAAGAGACGTCACAATATTTAAGATACATGAGTTACTCCTCTTTACAACCAATTTGTTTTGAGATAGAACTTCGTGTTTATCTAATACACACTAAGTCATAATTTTTACAATTTTAGGCTAGAAACTACACATCATAGGCATGTTAGTGTAGGGTTTTTTTTTTTTTTTTTTTTCCTTCCAAAATTGAAGGTTTTTAAGTAGATCATCTGTGACTCTTTATTCCCATATTCATGCTTTCATGGTGTTGTTATCCTATTTCAAAGCATTGATATTAAGAATTTGAATGAAATTGTCTTGTTTACTATTTAGAGAGGATTGATGAGTCAACAATGTTAGAGATCTTAAATACAAAGAATGGGGAAGTGAAAAAAAATAGATTGCCCTTGTATCCAACACAGCCAACCATTACATATACTCATGTCAAGTTTCCAAATTAAATACACAAATATTTCACAAACCCCATCCCATTCCTCAACATGCTCCAAAAGTCAATCCCTCTTCCACTTTCCCTATCTCTGTCAATACCAAAACAAAACAACATCAAACAAATAAGAAGATTGGCAATTGAAACAACACAAAGAGAATTTATAAACAAACAAAGCCCCTATTATATCACCATTCAACCCAGAAGCTTAAACACACAAATTTTGGTATATTTAACTATTTGTTCATATTCCTAAGTGCCTCCTCCACTACCAGCAAACAACTATCACCATTAATTTTGGAGGTAATGACATTATAGTGATCCAAACACAGAGTCGTATGTTCTAATACTAAGTTAAATCACTAAACTCAAAAGTTGAAGCGGAAAAGTTAGGGTACATCTAATATTAAGCAATACCTTTAGGAGGAGAATTAGACATCCTTGGCAATGAGTTCACCATTGACAAGCTCTCTGTAAGCAGCAACAGGCCAGCTGAAGCCTCTAAAGACCAAGCTGGTAGCCAAAGGCACATCAATGATAATCTCCTTCTGGGTGGGCTTCTTATCATCTCTAATGGCAATCAAATAGCTCCTTCCAACCCACCCAATCCACCCTGCAATGTAAAGGAACAAGAACCCAGGAGTGATAAACTCACCCCAGTGCCTCTGGTCACCACTCACAATCAAATGGGGCAACCCATCAGCCCCACACAGCAGCCCCTGCTTCCCGTAGAAGGCGAACCGCCTCTTCGTCTTCTCGATCGTCGCCTTGATGGCGAGCGCCGGGGCGCTGTCAGGGGCGTAATTCTTCAAAGAGGATTCCAATTTCTTGATCTGCTGCTTCTCCCTCTTGGCGAATTGCTTGGATTCCTTGCAGGGGGTGAGGCCGGAGATGTCGGCGACGGCGGGGAGAGGGGCGGAGAGGAGGATGGAGGAGAGGGCCAAGGCGGCGGAGAAGGCCTGAAGAGAGGAGGAGGCCTTTTCATTGTGAGTTTGGGAGGCGGAGCAGAGGATTGAGGAAGAGGGTTTCGGCTTGGAGGCCAATGAGGAGCTCAATTTGGGCTTCAAGAGGGGTTTAGAGAGATTTGTGGGGATTGTGAAAGACATTGTGATGGAATCTGAAATGGGTTTGAAGGATTTGGGAATGGCGGAAGCAGAAAGAGAGAGATTTGGGGAAAGAGTGTGGAGGGAACGGTTTTAGATTCAGAGGAGATGAGATTAGTGGTGGAGAGAGAGGTTTTGGATAAGATGATGAAGAGAGTAAGGAAGCTGAGTTGGATTGTTGTAATTGGCAGAGCGTTTGTTTGGTTATAGCTTTCTGATTCTCTCCTTCTATCTTGGATAAGAGAATAGCCCACTTCAAGTTTCAACTTCATTCCTCTTTTTTATTTTTATTATTTTTCATTCGAGAAATTGAAATGTGGCAAACTACTTGTCTTATTTGCAAATTTCTCATAGGAAAGAAAAAGTAATTTGTAAATATGACCATTTTTCCCTGCTAATAGTATCATTGAGATAGAGGTTTTTACTTTTTTTTTTTTTTTTTGTTATTTTGATGTGTGAGTTTTAGATCTATTTGTAAATATGATGTCTTTGATATCTCGTATTCATAAAAGATATCATTGATTAATATCGATATGAATATTGTTGATGCCAAAATCTGGCCAAGTAATTCACCTGACTTTCACGAGACACCAGTAGTGAATTTGTTAAGGACAGGGAATACGTGACCTGCAAAACCAGTAAGAATCGTTGCACACCGGTGTGGTGTAGGCCACCTGCACTCTGATGCTTAAGTCAGATAAACAGTCAAGAGAGTTTTTGGAGATAGATTTCGAACCTTTTTTCTGGGTGTGGGTGGCCCCATTTATACCTGTGTTCTTCACTAGGATTTTTAGGAATCCGGAGGCGTTTTGAGACGAACCAGACGGAATCGGGGCGGCCAGAGGCCACAGGGACTGAGCGGAGTTCCTTTGAGTCGGTTTCCTGGTCGCATCTCTACCTGGTTGTCCTCGTCTGCTCCTTGTGCATCAGAGTGGTCCAAAATTACCTATAACATTAAGCCCCCACTCTTGAATTGGGATTCAGGGTGACTTATTGCTATATGCAGATTCATTACTATCCTGCATGATGGGATAGAAATAGACAAAGCAGAAACTCCCTGAATATGGGTTAGGTGAAATGGAAATGAGAAAAGTGAGAGATTACAAAAGTAGCTAGAGGGCCTCTCTGGTCGGCATCGGCTCAGGAAGAGGTCGAGCACAGCAGTTTCCCATTTTAGCTTAGGGGGTGTTGCCCCCGAACCCCCACTGGGAGCTTCGCCCCTAGACCCCGACTTGGTCATTCGAAGTGCTTCATTCCAGATTCAGGGCTTATCCACAAGTAAAAATAGGAAAAAACAGAAGACTTCACAATCCTACATTGAAAAGTTAATTCCTGCCAAAGAAGAATGAGGGAGAAGGCTAGAGTTGGCCTCGGCCTCAGGCCCTTATTAGCTCAACACTTAGCTCCTTGCATTCATACGTTAGTCCTTGCTGGAAAATAATGAGAGAATAAGCTAAAACATATACCCATTGGTTAGACATGCTAAGCTAATGTGCCTTTTTGTTTAATAGGGAGTGCATATCCCCTGTTACTTGATTTTTGTTTAATAAGGAGTGTATATCCCCTTTGCAGCCCCCAATCTCAAGTAAAGCTCTATTTAATCATAAAGTTGTTGGGTTTTATGCCCTAAAACTCGTAGATAGTGAATGTAACTGTTGACCGGATATTAATGAAATAATATTGATATATTTTTCCATTAATTGTTATTAGTTATTTTATATTTTATATATGTCTTTGCCTAATAATAACCCTAATCCAATAAACCAGACATCCAAGGTTGTAATATGAGTCTTGAACTATATGTAGCGACATATGGGATCATTGTTCAAGAGACAGCCTAAAAGGTCTATAGTATAGGGATAAGACTGGATGCCTTATCCTGGTGACACTATGGATACGGCCCACTTTGTATTTGATACAAACGCTGCGATCCAACGCGTTCGTGTAGGAGACATGCGAGTGGGGGTATCCTATGCAATGAGCTTGCATAAGATCGGACCGCGAAATAGTAACCATTGGTTATAACACCGTTAACTAGTTGGTTTTCTATTTCACTGGGACGACCTAGACAACTTAGTCTTAATCTTGAGTTGATTATGGACTCCTGCTCATGAGAGACTGTCCTTTGATTTGTATGGGTGAGAGTGGCCAATACGCCGACTCAATAAGCCTACCACTTTGGGGACAAGACCGAATGGGGAGCTGGGAACATAATCGTACGAGATGGAATTCACTTCTTCCCGACTTTAGGGAAGCATATGAGTGTTCCCTTAAGTGGTTACTCCGAGTCTTGAACAAAGGGCCCTACCCTCTCAATGGCACGAGAGGGTTTTCTGTTTGATGGTTGGACCACAAACAGGTTGTTCATTAGAGGAGAATTGGTACTTAAGGAAATAGAGGTAACCCAGGGGTAAAACGGTAATTTGATCCAGCTGGTGTTACGGACACTCGTGAAGGACTAACTAGTCGATATTGGTCTAAGTTCCGTGGACACAGAAAATATGTCTGCAGTGAGAAGAGTGCAACTATGAGTCTATAGTGGAATGTACGCACAGTTAACGAATATTGATTAATGTGGTTAATGAGTTTAACCAATTAATCTCACATCGTTGGAGCTTCTGATCTGCAGGTCCATTAGGTCCCACTGGTAGCTCGTAAAGTAATTTGAGGCAACTAAGTAATAAATGTAAATTGAAAATGTTCAATTTACTAAGGGAAACAAATATAATATATATTGATATATTATTATGAGAGAAATTAAATATTTGAAGAAGTTCAAATATAGATTTATGGAAGATTGAAAGAGTTCAAATAATGAATTAATTAATTTAAGTCCTAAAATGTGTTTGGGCAAAATTAATTAATTCAAGGCCGGAAATTAAATATGTGATATTTAATTTGTGGTTAATTAATTAAAGAATTCATTAACCATGAATTAATCAATTATGTAAATAATTAATCACTTAAGGAAGTGATTAATCATTTATGGGAATGATCTAATCACTTATGGAAGTAATTAGTCATTTGTGGAAAAGATTAATCAATTAGGGAATTGATTGATCATGATTGATTAATTAAGGAATAAGATTGAATCAATTTTGGAAAAGATTGATTTAATTGAATATTTTATTCATGACCTCTCTTCTATAAATAGAACACTAGACCTAATTGGTCAAGACACTTGAAACTCTTGAAAGACAAGACCTAGAATTCTCTCTAGCCTCCTTCTTAGAGAAAGACTCCCACAAGTCTTTTGCCTCCTAGACTTAGAGACATACCGGTGTAACCTCTGTGGTGATTGTGTCAATCAAAGAAGAAATTTCCAGCGAAGAAAAACAAAGGCGGCTGCTGCGTTTTCGTTCGTGGAGCGTCGTTGGCGAAGAACGGTCAAGTCTTCAACGAAGGTTTGTAATGGTTCTTCCTCTTTTCTTTAGAAAAATATTAAAAATAAATTTAGATTTATTTTAGCATGTTTAAACCAATTTTACAGCGGCTTTAAAGGTTGTTTAAAGTTTTGTTTGAGTTATCGTAACGGTATTTTAATGTTAATTAATATACGGCGTAAGGTCCAATCGATGCGCTTCCGCTGCGTGGGGACTTTTTATTCCATTCAAAAGTATAGTTGAGTAAAGAGAAGAATACCTTTAGAGTTTGTGCTCGGCCCCGACAAGATGTGCCCGGTCTCGGCCTTGGCCGGGTGAGCTAGATCGAGATAGAGTGTATGGGCCCAACCAGATGAGTTGAGGTAAACTCGTGGCCTTGAGGAGGTTGAGGAGATGCGTCAACCTCTTTGCAGGAATCGATTTCTTCCCAAGGGTGCGTACACTCTGTTGGGGACCTGAGGAGGTTGAGGACATGCGTTAACCTCTCTACAGGAATTAGTTTCTTCCCAAGAGTGCGTACACTCTGTTGGGGACCTGGGGAGGTTGAGGACATGTGTCAACCTCTCTGTAGGAATTGGTCTCTTCCCAAGGGTGTGTACACTCTGTTGGGGACCTGGGGAAGTTGAGGACATGCATCAACCTCTCTACAGGAATTGGTTTATTCCCAAAGGTGTGTACACTCTGTAGGGGACCTGAGGAGGTTGAGGACATGCGTCAACCTCTCTGTAGGAATTGGTCTCTTCCTAAGGGTGCGTACACTTTGTTGGAACCTCTCTGCAGGAATTGGTCTTTTCCCAAGGGTGAGTACACTCTGTTGGGGACCTGGGGAGGTTGAGGACATGCGTCAACCTCTCTGCAGGAATTAGTCTCTTCCCAAGCGAAAGCTGAGAAAGTGCAAAAGTTTGACCTCTGCAAGAATCATTCTCGTCTGGCCGCATGCGTCACATCCTATAGAAGAAACGCCTTTATGCAAAATACAATATAATAGCTTTTATTGAATTCGCAAATGTTTGTGTTTTACAGTGGGAAAAATTATAGACAATCGTTATGTAAAGTAAACGTAAATTGAGAAAGTAACTATTCCTGGTCAGCCTCGACCTTTCTGCAGTGGTAACTACTGATAGTAGATCTTCACGTGTTCCACATTCCATGGGTGTGGAGTTGGTCTTCCATTTTCGTCAACCAAGGCATAAGTACCGGGGCGGACCACTTTGCTAACTTGATAAGGTCCTTCCCATGCTGGTCCCAACGCACCTGCATTGGGGTCTCTAGTGTTTTGCATGACTTTCCTCAACACTAGATCTCCCTCCTTGAAAGTGCGCATTATCTCCTTTGTGTTATAATACCTGGCAAGCCAGTTTTTATACTCCGTAACTCGAAGTCATGCCATTTCACGATGCTCGTGTAGAAGATCCAAGTTCAACCTCATAGCTTCATCATTCCCCTACACACTAAACTATTCTGTTCTAGGGGAGGGTATGCCGACCTCCACTAGAACTACTGCCTCTGCCCCGAATGAAAGGGAAAATGGCGTTTCTCCTGTTGAGGCTTGTGTTGTTGTCCGATACGCCCACAGTACGCGTGGGATTTCTTCAGCCCATAATCCTTTCAGCCCCTCAAGCATCGTTTTCAGATTCTGCTTTATTAATTTGTTTGCCATTAGCTTTGTAGATGGTCTGGGGATGAACAGCGATGCGTAATGCCCAAATCTAAACAGAATTTCCTGAAAGCGGCATTGTCGAACTGCCTACCATTATCTGATATGATGGTGTTAGGAATCCCGAATCGGCACACTATATTCCTCCATATGAAATCAGTGATCTTCTTTTCTGTAATCGTAACTAGCGGTTCTGATTCTGCCCATTTTGTGAAGTAATCCACTGCTACTACCGCATACTTAGTTTGTCCTTTACCTTGAGGTAAAGACCCAATCAAATCTATTCCCCATTGCGTGAACGACCAAGGACTGATAATATTCGTTAAAGGCTCAACTGGTTGTCTAGGAACTAGTGCAAACCTTTGGCATTGATCGCAAGATCTCGTGAAATGCCTAGCGTCTTGCAACATAGTTGGCCAGTAATAACCTTGCCTAACTATCTTGTGACATAGTGACCTTGCTCCTGAATGGTTTCCACACACCCTCTCATGTATCTCTCTCATAACGTAGTTAGCATCATTTGGGGGAAGGCATCTCAACAACGGCATCGAGTAGCCTCTTTTATACAATTTCCCTTCCCTTAAGATGAAATGTGACGCTCGTCTCTGAACTTTCTTAGCCTCTATATTTTCTGTTGACAGCTCACATTTCCCTAGGTAGTCAAGGATCGGGTCCATCCACGAAGCTTCTCTTACCTCTAGGGAGGGATCGATTTCGATTAATGGGGTTCCCTCCCCGTCTGCAGGATCTTTGGCCTCGGGCCTTGGATGCTCAGTCTTGGCCTCTTCCCGACCACTTGCCTCTAGAATCTCTTTAGTACGTATTGTGGCTTCAGACAACACTTCTACTGGAACAATTCTACTCAACTCTATTTCGTAGGCGGGCCAAGCGAGCTAGTGAATCTGCATTGGCGTTCTGGGACCTTGGTATTTGCTTGATCTCCCATTTCTCAAATTTTGACAGCAGTTTCTTTGGCCTTGGACAAGTATTCACTCATTCTTTGTTCCTTAGTCTGACATTCTGCCAACACTTGCTTCACGATTAGTTGTGAATCGCTCTGAACCAAGAGGTCTGAGACTCCGATATCCCTTGCCAACCTCAATCCTGCAAGGAGTGCCTCGTATTCAGCCTCATTATTTAAGGCCTTGAAGTTAAACCTCATGGCATACTCAAATATCCCTCAATCAAGGGATTATAGCAAAATTCCTGCTCCACATCCCTTGGTGTTAGAAGACCCATCTACAAAGAGTGTTCAAGTTTATTTTACCTCCCCTACACTCAGCATATTGACCACTAGGTCTGACTTGTTCTGCTCGGCCTCGGACCTCTGAGGGCCAGCCTTATCCTCGGCAGTTGTTAACTCTGCCAGAAAATCTGCCACAGTTTGCCCTTTCATGGCGGTTCAAGGTTTGTAGTGGATGTCATACTCACTCAGCTCAACTGCCCACTTCATGAGGCGACCCGAGGCATCTAGCTTCTGCAGCACCTGTTTTAGAGGAAAATTGGTCAAAACTGTTACCTTATGGGCTTGGAAATACGGTCGCAATCTTCTGGCCGACGTAACTAGGGCTAGAGCGAGCTTCTCCACTTGAGGGTATCTAGTTTCTGCTCCAACCATTGATTTACTGGTATAATACATAGGTCGCTGGAACTTACGGCCGTATCTGAGGCCGCGACGTAGAGTAGTAACTCGTCGTAAGGGAGCGGCTTGGCCAAGAGCGGGGCTGAACTCAAACAGTCCTTCAGCTCTCGAAAAGCCTTTTCGCACTCTTCAGTCCATTCGAAACGTGACCCCTGTCTCAAAATTTTAAAGAATGGTAAGCACCTGTCTGTAGATCTGCTAACAAACCTATTCAATGTTGCGATCCTCCCATTCAAGCTTTGTAGCTGCTTGAGATTGGACGGGGAGGACATTTGCATAATCGCTCTGATCTTGTCTGTGTTTGCCTTTATCCCCCTATGATGTACCATGAACCTTAGGAACTTTCCGGACGTTACCCCAAAAGCGCACTTACTCGGATTTAGTTTCATTCGATACTTCTGGAGTATCTGGAAAGCTTCATTGAGGTCAGACTCATGGCATTGAGACTTCAAGCTCTTCACCAGCATATCATCCACGTATTCCTCCATGTTCTTTCCCAGTAAAGGAGCGAACATGCGGTTTACCATCCGTTGGTACGTTGCCCCGACGTTCTTCAAACCGAACGACATGACCTTGTAACAGTACAACCCTCGACTGGTGATAAGTGAAGTCTTTTCCTGATTGGGCTCGTGCATTCTAATCTGGTTGTACCCTGAGTACGCATCCATAAAACTCAACATCTCGTGACCTGCTGTTGCATCGACCACTTGATCGATCATAGGTAAGGGATAACTGTCATTTGGGCATGCTTTATTCAGGTCAGTGAAGTCGATACACATCCGCCACTTTCCGTTGGCCTTCTTTACCAGTACCACGTTGGATAGCCATTGAGGATAGTGGACTTCCTTGATGAATCCTGCTTTAAGCAACTCATCCACTTGACTGGCAACAACCTCATTCCTTTCTAAGTTGAATGATCGTTGCTTATGTTTTACCGACTTGAAATCCTTGTCCACGTTCAATCGGTGAACCATCACTTTCGGGTTAATTCCTCAACCCCTAGTTTGGTGCAGATGTTCACTCTCCTTTCCTCAGACGTTAGTGGCACAGACTCTAGTTCTTCTACTGGCTGTCCCCTTGGGTCAAGTCTAACAGCATCGTCGATACGCGAACCTTACAACAGTCTCCGAAGTTAGGGTCGGCCTCTTCCCTACCGAGGTCAGCCTCATTCTGATTCCACACTTTCTCCTCATACCCAAGGTTTCCTTCTGGTTCCTGAACTCGATCCATCATGCGGACCACCACCATTGTACGGTCTGAACTGGCAAGCATTCTTCCCCACAGACGGCGCCAACTGTTGATGCCAAAATCCGGCCAAGTAACTCACCTGACTTTCACGTGACACTAGCAGTGAATTTGTTGAGGACGGGGAAGATGTGACCTCAAAACCAGTAAGAACCGTTGCACACTGGTGTGGTGTAGGCCACCTGCACTCCGATGCGTAAGTCAGATGAACAGTCAAGAGAGTTTTTGGAGATAGATTTCGAACCCTTTTTCTGGGTGTGGGTGACCCCATTTATACCTGTGTTCTTCGCTAGGGTTTTTAAGAATTCGGAGGCGTTTTGGGACGAACCAGACGGAATCGGGGCGGCCAGAGGCCACAGGGACCGAGCGGGCCGAATGGTCGGGCCAATTTGGCCTGACCCTTTGGTCTGGTCTTCCTCTGAGTCGGTTTCCTGGTCGCATCTCTACCCGATTGTCCTCGTCTGCTCCTTGTGCATCAAAGTGATCCAAAATTACCTATAACAAATATAAATATCATTAATAAGACCTATAACTTGTTTAGTTAGTGAAAAGAACTTAATTTAAATTAGGTAAAAATACCTTTTTAGTCCTTTAGTTTTGAGGTATATGTGTGTTTGGTCCTAAGTTTTCAAAATAGACCTTTTTCGTCCATGAATTTTGAGAAATAGGTTTAAAAGATCTTGAGTTTTCAAAATAGACCTTTTTACTCTATAAATTTTGAAAAATAGATTTAAAAGGTCCCATACTTAAACAAAGAAAGTCATAAAAGTGGTATTGGAATTCTTTAAGGGTTAACTACAAGAATAAACAAAATAAAATGTCTGTTTTGAACCATAGCAACTGGTCTTATTATTTAGATAAACAACCAAATTAATTTTCTGAATTAAAAAATCAAAATTATCAACTTACTGAAATACCCTTAATTGTTAGACAGAATCTCCAATCAAACTAAATCAACAAATATGAGTATTTAAAACTAAATCAACAAATATGAGTATTTAAAACTAAATACAAAAAGCAAATCTCTATCAAAAAGAAATGAGATTTCCTAAAGCTAAGATAATTAAAATTCTTATTCAAAATCTATGTATATTTAAAACTTCAAACCGAAAAAAAAAAAAAAAACTTAGATTTAAATTTTTTTCAAAATCAAACTTTCAACCAATAGGGATATTTAATGAATTTATAAAATTTTAGAATTTAATATATGCAAATACTTGGTATTTTGGGAATATTTTAAATAGTATTAAATCAAATCCTAAAATTATGGGTAATCAAATCTCATACATACAAATAAATAAACAATTCGTAAAATTTGTAAGATAATTAAAATTCATTCAAAATTGAGGTACATCTAAACGTGAAAATAAAAAAAAATAAATAAAAAAAAACTTAAATTTAAAATCTTTTCGAAATCAACTTAGTAAGAAGATTTAGTCAAATTTATAAAATTTTAGAATCTCATACATGAAAATACCTCGTATTTAAGAAGCATTTAAAATAGTTTTAAACCAAATTCTGAGTAATTAAAAATAGATAAAAAAAAAATATAAAAATAACAAAATATCATACACAAATTTTAAACCTAAAAATAAAAAAAAAAAAACTTTAAATTTAAATTTCAAACATGCAAATACTAGAGTAATCACAAAACAACTAACAAATTTTCTTACCCACCAAACAAAACAACTTCAATTTTCATGGAGGAAGAAGCATCCAAGAACCATTGATGGGACATTAAACACCATTGGTCAAAATCAGTGGCAGTCCAAGAGATTTCTTAGTCTGTTTGGTCCTCAACGAATTGTCCATGGAGAAAGAAGAATTGAATTTGGGATGACGATAGAGGAACCACATCGATAATATTGTGGTCAGAATTGATGGCATCGCAGATTGCAGTTTTGCAGTGGCTCGCCATTCTCAGCTACCTTATTTCGTAAATGGTGGTTTAGATCCCTCAACCTCTTATAACAATATTTGGAGAGAATCTTTAAAAAAGATTTCGACAAAGGGAGATACACCATCCATGCGTGATTTGGATAGGAGGGGTAGAATTGGAAATCCATGCACAAATAAAGTCACGTGATGGGCACACTTTGGCCATTTTTCACCACCTTATTTTTTGTCTATCTATATAAATCCATTATTTTCTTTGGTCATTTACAAGGATTTCCCATTCTTTAAATCACAAGGATCATATTAAAACTTAGCCTAATTCAAAAAGGTAAATAGAGATTCAACCTTAAACACTCTCAAAAAAAAAAAACAAAAAACACCGACATGAACATAGCTCATCTAGTTAAAACATACATCCTCAAGCAAGAGATCAAGAACATCGAATTTCCACCCCACACAAACGACCAATATTTTTCAAGTATACCTGTTTGCTCGCAAGAATACATGTAAGCATAGAACACAGTAAATTAGCCCTTCTTATATGGACATCCATTCTAATACACTTTTAGAACACAAAACTTGTCTGTTGAGTTTATACAGTTGCCATCACCAAAAAGTCACAAAATGGGTCATTCCCTGCATGCACTACAGTTTTTCCCCCTTTTCCCCCAACTTTAGGCGATATACTGGCTAAAAGCTCAACTGACTGAGATACAATTGAATCCTTAGACCGATATTACATGTTGAACTAAGAAAAACGAATACTTTAAACCAAATTACATTTATAACTGGCAAGGTAAAAGCATTAATCCTAGAGTACAGTAGAAACATAATATTAATTACGACCAAAAGAACAGTCCTCGTGGCTTCCTTGCATGAAAAATGGCAGAAGCAAAGCTTATGTCCGTGCTCAAATTCTTGATCTCGGCCAAGCATATGAGCTTTATGATGTACTGAAGTAACAGTCACCTTCAAGTGTAAATACTCCAGTTCCCAGGTTCGGCAGGTGAAGCATCCATCTACAATTCCTATAGTTCGTGACGATGTATGTTCCATGGCATTGGTATGCTCCTCACTGCAATGATTTGTTCAATATTCAGTACTTGGACTACCCAGGTCACACATGCTATGCTACAATATAACAGAACTGGATCCTTGCTATCGACTTTATAAGTGATTCTCATGGGCATGTCTTTTGAGCTCCCTATCTGCATAAACAGAACGATTCTTGCGGTTTCCATCTTCCAAAGCATGGTGATGGTTATTAGACATAGAATCATTCCACTTCTTTCCGTCGGAATGCCAATCAGGTGATCTTCCAGCTTTTCTCTTGCGGCTATTTAAAGCTGGGGAAGCCTCATCTAGCATCTCCCCTTCTTCAACTACATTCTCTACTTTGGTCCCCCATGAAGTGTGGGTCTTGGTTCCTGCATGATGTCCACTTAGAGATTCCTCACAAACCTTTCCATCATCTTGGTTATCAACCTTAGACCAGCTTTGCCCCCTTTCCCGCCTATTTTTCTCATCCTCTGCCGCCAATTCTATACCATCTTCCAGCTCTCTCTCAATGAGATCATCTTCATCCATCACATCTTTCTTCCTGGACATCTCTCCACGTGATTTTCTTCTTTTCTCAAGTGCTGCCTTGACCTTGTCTCTATCAATCATTTTGATAGCTTTTGGTGACTGCCCAACTGGACCGTCCCGAACCTCAACATTTCGACCAACTATACTGCTAGACTTGTGAGATACACCATCATCCCTCCATTCTCCTGCTTCCACAATCTCACTTTTACTATTATTCTTTTCTTTCTCTTCCCCAACGTGCTCTACTACAGACCTTGTTCCGTCCGAAATATCTCTGCTGTTCTCCTTGTAGGGCAATTTGTCAGTTTGATGACTATCGGTTAATTCTGAGTCCACTTTGTGACCAGTAATGGCACTACCCCCCTCTGTAGTGGTCCCATTGTTCTTACCAACATTCTGGACAGCTCTTTGAGGTGCTCCATGATTGTCTGCATATGAATGGTCAGGTGCTGAACAAGATGATACTTGCTTTGAAGTCTGTTCCTCAGTTGCAGCTGTAGATTTTGCTACATTATGATGACTCGGACCCCCACCAGTACTACCATCTACTTCACTTCCCTGAGCTGGTGGAACCCGATTTTGCTCGTACAGTTCTAGCATTTGATTGCTAACCTCTGCAACAAATATAAATAAAATGATTAGTTACATTTTCCAGGTGCTCAACTCAAAGACTTTAACTTCAAAGAAACAGCTCGGTCTAAAATGATCCTCTGTTTCCTATCAAAAACAAAACAAAAAAACAAAACAAAACAAAACAAAAAACAAAAAGAAACAGCTCAGTCTGAAACAGCTATATTATCGAAGATGTCACTCTTAATCCGGAAAATCTATGACCCAAATCAGATGATAGTAAATCACATTCTTGATCATTCTTCAAGACAGCATTCAAGGAATGAATTGTGAATATCTAAAATCATCTGATCTAGGTTGGTTTTTTACAAATCTAAAGAGACGAGAATTACAAATATCAGATCCACAAACAGCAAAGGCTGTCAATTTTGGCCAGAGATTATCTCAATTGACAAAATGAAGGAGACACCAACCCTCCAATTGGCGAGGGGTCACGTCAAATTCTTGCCACCAAACCTTCTCACCATCTGATGGAAGCTTCACTTTAAGAAACTTGGCTGCGAGAAAAATGGCACCTGCTGCAATGTGATGGGGCTTAAACTGCAGACAGAGGGATGTCCTCAACCTGCCCAAGGAACCAGTGTCAGAGGAGCTTTTTTACAAGTGTCAGGAGAGTGAATAACAAGAAGAGGCTATCTAATAGAACTATAAGATTCATGAACAAAAGAATAGCTTCTTGATCTTACCCATCATTAACAAAATTCCATGCAACTTGAGCTAGTGCATTCTGGGCAACCTTAAATTTTTTTATTGCTTCGACAAGTGGTTTGTAAGGGTGATGGATATTCAGGTCAAAAGCTAAGGTTGCAAGCACAACTCTCTCACCAAGTAAAATTAACTCCTTTTGTTGCTCATAAACTTCCTGAATGTTTTAAAGAGATCGATTAGAAAGAAGTGAAACTACAATATTTAGCACAATCATAAGTCAGAAATGAAGTGTGTGTGCATGCTAGCAAGTATGAGAGAGTGCACGTGTGAGAGAGAGGAGAGAAAAAGCAAGAACACAGACATATTAGGAAGACCGATAACTTGATACGCACTTTAGTTAGCAAACAAATGAATAGGTTTTAAACAGCATCAGTAAGAGACAACCTTCTGCTTGATCCTCTGAGCAGCAGCAGGGTTTTTCATGTGAATAATCTCATAAGATACAATGATTACATCCTTTAGTGGGCGAGGCGTCTCTTCAACCTTCCCAGCAAGGAACATACAGACAGTTGCAATGGTCTGCATATCATACTAATAACGTAAGTCTAAATATCCTGATAATCATTCAATATCCATCCTTTCCTCTTTAACATCTACCATTTTTCCTGATATTACCTTCAACATATTAGTTGTAGATATCAGCTAACATGTTTAATAAAAACCACTTACGAACTAAATGATTGAATCATATGCAGCCTACGTGATAAACTAACTAATTATGAATAAAATAAGTAATCTAAAAATAAAACCAAACACTTAAACCGCAGTAAACCATAAGTATAACGACTACTACATAAAATGGTAAAAGATTCTGAAAAATATTTCAACTGAATAAATAAAAATCTAAACCCACAAAAAGAAACCTTAATAAAGAAAGGGACTCCAATCAAGTAAGATAAAACCTATCGAATAATTACAACAAAATTCTATATTCATGTAAGATATCGATTTTCAGGGAACTAAACCTGAAGTCATTTGCAGGTGATATAATACATTTTAAAGCGAAAAAAAAAAGATTAAAAAATATCCATTTCATGACTCCATATCAATCACTCTTTTCAGTGCTAAGAAATCTGAATGTCCTATGTTACAAGTTAAGACAATAAACAATCTTTTATTGTACTAGCAAGGACCTAAATGGATATGTCACCCCAGCCCCTACATAAGCAAGAACTAAACCAATCTTTGATAGACACCATGAGAAAAATATCAGGTGCAGAACTTCGTTGTAATTAATCTAAACAAGAAACATACCCTTCTGTCATTCTTTGCATGGGACTGACGAAGAAAGAATCGATGACAGAATATTATAGCTGTGGCTATCGTTACTTGAGGCCTGCATTAAATATGATTTTAGAGAAATACTAGTTAAGAAAACAAAATTTCAACCCTTACGTAAGATAATTATAATATGATGAAACCTTATTATATTTCTTTCGTGTTCTAATGGTATGAACCTATCTTTTTTAATAAATCATGATAAGGAAATAAGTGACCAACCAGCTCAATCAATTACTATGGTGAAAAGTTGCATCATTTCAAGCATAACAAAGACATCCTTTCAACCAAGAGGCATAATGAATCTAAAAATCCAGATTCAACCATCATATTAATAATCCAGATTCAACCATCATATTAATGATTTAATATGATGGTTGAATCTGGATTTTTAGATTCATTATGCCTCTTGGTTGAAAGGATGTCTTTGTTATGCTTGAAATGATGCAACTTTTCACCATAGTAATTGATTGAGCTGGTTGGTCACTTATTTCCTTATCAAATCATCTCAGTCCTCCAATGTATTCATGAAAAATATCCCTACTTAATGGATTCAAAACTAAGATTTTTTTTTTCTGTATGATAAACAAAATATTGAAAAGAAAAAATGGGGAGAAAGAAACTTAACCAACCGAAAGAAAAGACCGAACTAACCCATATTGAGTAGGTTCGATTCAACCAATCCACTAAAGCCCCAACATGTAGAGGAAGACCTCAATAGTGTTAATTCTCAAAGGGCCAAGGTCACGCAAAATAGAAAATAAATAAATAATAAATAAAAGATCTATAAGATAACTTTTTAATCCCCCTCAACCCAAAAGCTTAAACTAAGGAATGGAATATCGTAAGTTTAATTTATCAATACTTCAACACTCTCCCTCACTTGAAGGCTTGGAAATTTGTAGAAGGCCCTAGAAATCTGGTGGAGCCGAAAGAACCAATTGGATAAACAATCAATGAATGCCTATTATTGAGGAACTCTTGCCTTTAAATAGGCAAGAAGAATAACTAAAAGTAGTTACAACATGTGCCATGCACATGACTACTTAAAAATAAAAGAATTTACAAACTAACTCATAATCGGCTACACCAAACATCCCCTCCTAAAAAAAAAAGGACTCGTCCTCGAGTTAGGTTGCCAAAGTGAAGTCATCCGGTGATTGATAGGTATACAAGTCAGCCACGTTGAAGGTTGGATTGATATGAAAGTCAGAAGGCATATCGATTTTGTATGCATTGGTGCCAAATTTCTCCACAACAGAGTATGGTCCTAGCTTTTTGTGTTTTAACTTGTTGTATGTACCGACAGGAAATCTACTTTTCCTCAGATGGATCATAACAAGATCACCCACGTTGAATTCTTTAAAACGCCTCTTCTTATCCGCATCTTCTTTATACTTGCTTGTTTGTTTTTCCATGTGCTCTCGAACTTGCCTATGTAGCTCTGTTATTCGATCCGCCATTTCCTCTGCTTCTAAACTAACATCAACCGAAGAGGGAACAGTTGTTAAATCTAGAGTTAATCGAGGTAATTTAGTATAAACTAGTTCAAATGGGGACTTCCCTGTGGTTCGATTCTTCATGTGGTTGAATGCAAACTCTGCTTGAGCTAATGTGAGGTCCCATTGTTTGGGCTTGTCTCCACTTAAACACCGGATAAGATTGCCCAATGTTCGGTTAGTGACTTCTGTTTGGCCATCGGTTTGAGGATGACTAGTGGTACTATATTTAAGGGTGGTGTCAAACTTCTTCCATAACGTTTTCCAGAAATGGCTAAGGAATTTAACATCTCGGTCAGAAACAATAGTCTTTGGGATGCCATGGAGTCTGACTATCTCTTTAAAGAATAAATTAGCAATGTATACTGCATCGGAAGTCTTTTTGCACGGCAAAAAGTGTGCCATTTTGCTGAATCTATCCACAACCACGAAAACTGAATCATACCCTCTTTGTGTCCGGGGGAGTCCGAGAATAAAATCCATAGAAAGGTCTTCCCATATGTGTTCTGGGATAGGTAAAGGAGTATATAGTCCTGTATTCTGAGAATTTCCTTTAGAAATCTGACATGTGAAGCAACGGTTGACAAAGTTTGCAACATCTTTGCGGAGTTGAGGCCAAAAATATCGTTGTTCAAGTATATAAAGTGTTTTGTCACGGCCAAAGTGTCCGGCTAATCCGCCCGCATGGGCATCCTTTATTAGGGTCTCACGTAATGAAGTATGTGGTATACATAGAACGTTTTCTTTAAATAAGAAACCATTGACTATGTGGTAATCCCCTGCTGGTAGGTGTTCTTCACACTTTTTCCAGATTATAGCAAAGTCTCTGTCATTGGCATAGGAGTCAGGCAGATGGTCCATCGCAATGATTTCCCCTTTTAAAATAGTTAGAAGGCTAGCCTTGCGGCTTAGAGCATCTGCAACTTTGTTAGTTTGGCCATTCATATGTTTAACAACAAAGTCAAAACGTTGGAGAAAAGAGACCCATCTCGCATGCATTCGACTTATAGACTTTTGAGAATGCAAGTATTTAAGAGAAAAATGATCAGTAAATAGGACAAATTCTTTTCCTAATAGATAGTGTTCCCATTGTTTAACGGCTCGAACAAGTGAATAAAGTTCTTGTTCATAGGTGGACCATTTTTGTCTTGAAGAGCTAAGTTTTTCACTAAAATATTCAATAGGATGTTTGTTTTGGGAAAGTATGGCTCCAATTCCTATTCCTGAAGCATCCACGGCTACTTCGAACGGATATTCAAAGTTTGGTAATGCCAAGACAGGGCCACTAATAAGTTTTTCTTTGATGGTTTTAAAACTGGTATTTTGAAGAATTCCCCAAGAAAATTGTCCTTTTTTAAGGCAGTCTGTTAAGGGTGCTACAATTGTACTAAAGTTTCTTATAAATCTTCTATAAAAGGAAGCAAGACCGAGAAAGCTCTGGAGTTCTTTTATGGATTTAGGTGCTTCCCAATCATTAATAGCCTTTGTTTTTATAGGGTCCATCTTAATCTCATTTTCACCAATAATGTAGCCGAGAAATGAAATTTCAGGGGTGGCAAAAAGACATTTTTTCAGGTTAATCACTAGAGTATTATCTTCCAAGACTGAAAATATAGTTCTAATATGACTTAGGTGTTCCTCAATGTCTCGACTATATACCAGGATGTCATCAAAATAAACCACAAAAAATTTATTGATAAAAGGAAGTAATACCTGGTTCATTAGGCGCATAAATGTGCTAGGAGCGTTGGACAGACCAAACGGCATGACCAGCCATTCAAAAAGGCCCTCATTGGTTTTAAAAGCCGTTTTCCACTCATCCCCCGGGCGAATACGGATTTGATGATATCCACTTTTCAAATCAATCTTTGAAAAGATTGCCGCACCCCCTAGTTGATCCAAAAGGTCACTAATCCGAGGGATAGGGGATCTGTACTTAACTGTTATTTTATTGATGGCTCGACTGTCAATACACATGCGCCAATTGCCATCCTTTTTTGGAGTGAGGAGAGCGGGAACTGCACAAGGGCTTAGACTAGGTTGAATATGTCCTTTATCGAGGAGTTCTTGAATTTGGTTGCGGAGAATCTGATATTCAGCTGGGCTCATTCTGTAATGAGGTAAATTGGGAAGGCTAGCACCTGAGAGGAAGTCAATTGAGTGTTGTATGTCTCTTAGAGGAGGAAGATCAGTTGGGTTGTCCACAATCTTTGGGAATTCTTGGAGTAATGTTTGGACCTCCGAAGGAATAGGGTTAGTAGCATCACATTCGGAAAAATTTTTGACAATTAAACCAAGAATAGGAAATTGTTTAGCAGCATAAAAGATTTTCCAGGAGTTATAGTAAAGAGCTGACCTTTTTTAGAGGGGTGAATATTGCTATTCATTTGCTTGGTTGGATCGATTGGGAGAAGAACAATTTTCTTGCCCATCCAAAGAAACTCATAAGTATTGTCACGCCCTTTATGAGTTGCCTGTACGTCATACTGCCAAGGTCGTCCCAAGAGTATGTGGCAAGCATCCATATCCAACACGTCGCACACGATTTGGTCTTTGTAGCTTGCCCCAATAGATAAAGGAATAGTGCTAGTGTGGGTTACTTGGGCTTCTCCACCTTTCTTGATCCAACTTACCTTATAGGGCGTTGGATGAGGATGCAAAGGAAGGTTTAAGGTAGACACAAGTTTACTCGCTACCACATTCTCCGTACTGCCACTATCTATGATAACGTTACAAATTTTCCCATTAATGGTGCAACGTGTCTTGAACAAGGCATGCCGCTGTTGGTTTTGATCTGTTTTAGGAGCGAGGAGAATTCTTTGAATTACCAAAGATATAGGATCTCCTTCATCCGGCCCAAGAAAGTCAATATTTTCCTCGGTTTCATCTTCAATGTCATCTTCTTGAAACTCCACATTATCTGCAATTGTCAAAGTTCTTCGTTGAGGACATTCATTTGATAAATGGCCTGTCTGATTACATCTAAAACACTTCCCAAGGGTCGGTCTTGAATAAGTATTGATAGGTTTTTTACTGCTATCCCTTAGATTATTGGTGTCGACTTGCTTTCCTTTAATCGCTGCAGCTGCGAGTTGTTGAGATAATTTGTCCCCAGACACTGTTTTAGTTAGACTACTTGCTTGCTCACCCGCAGGTCTTCTTGAGTATGTTCTCCTAAATCGATTTGCTAATTGCTCTTCTACTGTTGCTGCTGCGGAAATAGCTTCATTGAGATGTCCAAGAGGTTGAAGAGCTAACTGTTCTTTGATGTCATACCGCAAGCCTCCTTTAAATCTTGCTATAAGGTGCTGTTGAGTTTCCACAAGATTGGTTCTTGCCCCCAACCTATGAAATTCCTCAGCATAATCAAGAACGGATCTTGTTCCTTGTCGACAATTTTGGTATTGGTCGTAAAGAATTTGCTCAAAATTTATGGGTAAAAATCTTCCTTTCATCAATCTTTTCATTCTTTCCCAACTTTGGAAAGGCCGTTTACCATATCTTTGCCGGTTAATCTCTAATTGGTCCCACCAAGCTTGGGCTCCACTTTTCAATTTTAAGGCTACCAATCTTACCTTTTTACTTTCGGGTGTGTTCATATAATGGAAAAAATTCTCCACATGTTTGATCCATTCAAGGAAGGCTTCAATATCCATTTTTCCTCCATAGGTTGGAATATCAATCTTCATCTTGAAGTCACTTTCTTGATGTTGTTGTCCAAAATTCCGTCGATCCTCTCTTCGAATTTCCTCATATTCTTCTTCACTAGAAATATATCCATCCCATTCTGTTCGTCTTCTAAACAGAGGGTTATGATTGAGTTCTTGAGGTCCCGAACGTTGTTCTTGGAAAAAATTTGCTGCTGATATCAATTCTTGAGACGATTTCTGCTCGAACATTTGTCTATCTTGCCAATATTTAGTTTTTGAACCTTCCTTCTGAAATTCTTGCTGTCTTTTCTCCGCATTCACATGTTCTTGAGACTCGGCAACTTGTTGTCCGATCTTGCAGCCCATTCTTTCACATATCATTTCTAGGATTTTCTTTATCTCACGCACATCATCTAAGCATATAGTCGTTTCTTGTGGTGAGAGGACGACAATATGTTCCGCCTCTTTTCCCATCGATGTTGAGTCTCCACCTATGTTGGTTGAGACCTTCTTGGATGCCATCGAGGAAGCGCCCAAAATCACACGCTCTGATACCAAAATATGGTGGAGCCGAAAGAACCAATTGGATAAACAATCAATGAATGCCTGATATTGAGGAACTCTTGCCTTTAAATAGGCAAGAAGAATAACTAAAAGTAGTTACAACATGTGCCATGCACATGACTACTTAAAAATAAAAGAATTTACAAACTAACTCATAATCGGCTACACCAAAATCAATATAATTGGGGAGAAAATGATATTACAGGGTTTGAACACAAGATCTCCTACCCTATTATCATGTTAAATCACCATACAACTAAAAAGCTTAAGCTAATGGGTTATGATAAATTTAATCTTATATTAATACTTCAACAAAAACCTATTTGAAGGATTGGAATCCAAACATGAATAACCCAAAACTCAAGGAAAAACTGAAACTCATGCAAAAGAAAAAGAAAAGAAAACACATCAAAAGTTTCCCTTTCCGACAATGGTTACCCAAAATCAAAGTCGCATGAAGTGATATCCTAAGAGAGAGAAAGGATGGAAACTATAATACACTTCATAGAAGAAAGGTGATAAAGACAAGAACAAGAATAAAGTTTCCTTGTACCTTGGCCAACTCCAAAAGCCATTCTCCTTAGTTAAGTAGCTTCTAATTCAAATGATCGTCTCCTGTTCTTGTTTCCTAAAGAATTGATGTTAAAAGAATGTTCCTTACCTCCTCCAGAGAGATAGTCACACCATTTCTTTTTCTCCCACTCCAAAGAGAGTAAAAAACTTGGACTCCTTTTGTGAGAAAGTCAACACCATTTCTTTTTCACAAATTTTGTGTGGCAAATTTCGCATGGAAGAGTCAATAACTTGGACTGAATTCAGAGACATTCCTCCTTGGGCAGTATTCTGCTCGCATTGGTGCATTCTTTGTATGCACCAGAGGGTATTGCATATTTTGTAGGGATGCCAATTAGCTCAGTCCCTTTGGAATCGTTCGGATTATGCTTGGCTTGTAGTAGAGATTGTTGCTCTATGAGAGGAGGTGCTAGGATAAGGGCAAAGACTTGTGGCATGCTTGTTTTTTTGTCATGCTGTGGAGAATTTGGCTTGAGAGGAATGGTAGGACCTTTAGACAGTAAGAGAAATCGTGTGAGAAGGTTTGGGGATAGTTAGGTTTAACACTTCCTTATAGGCATTTATTATTCGCCCATGTTGCCTTTTGGATTGGAGTCTATTTCTATAATTGGGGTTTGGACTCCTTTTGCAGGCTTTTTTTTATGTCCTTTTACATTCTCTCATTTTGCTCAATATATGTTTGGATTCTTACCAAAGCCCGACACTCTAGGAAAACCAAAAATCTAAACTTTCTTTTTCTCCATTATATTGATTCTTTCATCAACATCCATTCAGATGATATCCTAGACTCCTTTTGCTCAACATCCACCTGTGCAAATTGCACCATCCTCAACAATTGGTTTTCATAATTCAGCCAATTGAGGATAAAGATGAATGATAAGATTCTGCCGGTTCTATCTCTCCCCATGCTCTCTCTCTCTCTCTCCACCTACACCCTCCGCCCATCCCAACATCCCGCCGACCACCCTCCATCTCACCACCATGACCCACCTCCTCCCCATTCAAAAAGCACAGAACAGACCCAATAACCATGTCTTCTACAGTGACCACCTCCTTCAAGATCGAAAAAAAGACCTTCTCCATCAATATTGACCAAAGAAACCTGAACCTTCCGCCTCACAGAAACCCGCAATAAAAAAAGTTTCACACTGACCCTAACTAAGGAGATTCTAACATGGCTCCAAACATGTTTCGATGGGCTTTGTGACCTTCCCTTGACCCAGAAATTCTTCAACGAGACTCGAGTAGAAGAATCTGTCATATGGATGGAAAAAATATCAAGCAAAAGGGGACCTTCAGCAGAAATAGCAAAGCTCAAACCAAATGGTGGCATTAATAAGCTTATTGTACCTGTGGGTGACAATAGAAAGGGATGACGTAGCCTCATATCTAGCCTTAACTCCCTTACCAGCCACAACGCTCGAGCAGTAAATGAACCTCAGACAGTTAACGATGATAGCAGGAATGTCTCGTACAAAGACGTATTAAAGAAGAATCAAAGGGACCACACCACCCACATCCACCAACAACCACAAGACACAGCTCTAGCCTCACCCAAAACCCAGTTCGTTGCCCTATATCTTTCTTCTGCGGTCATTGTTCAAAGAAAACATTTTCTTGATAACTGGCATGATATCATGTCGGCATTGCAGCTGAACTTATCATCCTTCTCCTCAATCAGTCCCCTTCAACCAGACAAAGCCCTCCTCGCTTGTGAAGATGATGAACAAGCTCGGACATTAGCTAACATCAGAGGATGGTACAGGGTGGGAAAATACCAAGTTTGTTTCTTCACATGGAGTGCAGAAGCCATGCTAGCTGAGCCAAAGGTCCCGTCTCACGGAGGATCATATTTTGTGACATTGCGACTTCGCTGCGACTGTTTGGGACGAGTTCTTTGGTCTTTTCGGCTTGCAGTTTTCCGGTCTTAGAGAGATGACCGAGGAGTTCCTTCCCCATCCTCCTTTTTGGGATCAGGGAAAGTTTTTGTGGCAAGCAGGGATTTGCGCAATTATTTGGGGGCTTTGGGACAAGAGAAACAACAGGACTTTTAGAGGGTTGGAGAGGGATTCAGTTGAGGTTTGGTCCCTTGTTAAATATAATGTTCCCCTTTGGGCGTCGGTGACGCGATTGTTTTGTAATTATTCCATTGGTCTCGTCCTTTTGGATTGGAGGCCCTTTTTCTCAAGGGGCCTCCCCTCTTTCCTTTTTGTGGGCTGGTTCTTTCTGTTCGCCCTTGTATTCTTTCATTTTTTTCTCAATGAAAGCTTGGTTCATTATCAAAAAAAAAAAAAAAAAAAAAAAAAAAAGTCTAAAACCTTCCCCTAGATAAATGGTCCATAGACACCTTCAAGAAAATTGGAGATGAATGTGGGGGATACTTGAAAACTGCCAACAAAACTCTATCTTGTATGAACACGATGGAGATAGGCATTAAGGTTAAAGAAAACAACACAAGTTTCATCCCAACGAAAGTCCACCTTCCATCGTCTTCTTACAACCCCACAGTGGTTAAAATCGACCCCTTTTTTGTTGAAGACTTCAATATAGGCTACATAGTCGATATCCATGGCAAAATACCAACACACATGGTGGAGATTAATAATCCACGCGCCGCCGAAGATAAAGAAGGTGACTATAGGGAAGAGAAGGATCATCCACGCGCTGCCGCTCTCGTGATGAAGGATAGCATAGGGGAAAAACCCCAAATCTCATATAGGTGTGAAGCCTAAGGCGCCCCTATTGATGTCTTGTTCACATTGTCTGACCTGACCCCTGTCACAATAACAGATGTGGGCCCATATATATCTCCATCTTGAGACCCAATCCCCAAAATCCACCCCATAAGCCAAGATGGGACCCACCCTTCATAGCCCCCAATAAAACCAAACCTGTTGACCGAACCTAAAAGCCACATCTGCATACCGACAAAATACTTCCACCAATCATCCTCCACAAAGCCCTACACAAAAAGCCCAAGACCCGCACAGGCCAAAGAGATCGCCCAATTAGGAAAGAATCCTCCATTATCAAATCTATTTGGAGCTTTAAGAACATTGCTTGGGCCTCCATTGATGCAGATGGCCTCGAGTGGTATTGCAATCATTTGGAATGAATCCTCCTTCACTGTGTTGGAGGTTATTGAAGGTATTTTCTCCTTATCCATCCACCTTTCTCTTGCTAATGGGTTCTCCTTTTGGATTACAGGGGTTTATGGCCCAAATTCCTCTCAGGGAAGGAAATTTTTCTGGAGAGAACTAGCTGATCTTCAAGCTCTTTGTTTGCCCAATTGGGTTATGGGAGGTGATTTTAACGTTACTCGATGGACATAGGAGAAATCAACCTTCACAGCTCCTTCTTGAGCAATGAGGAAATTTTACCGCTTTATTGAATCTGCTACTTTACAGGACATCCCCTCTCGAACGGCAAGTATACTTGGTCCAGCTTTAGGCCTGATCCTACTATGACTCTCATTGACAGATTTCTACTCTCTAGTCACATTCGCATTAAATTTGGATCGACGAAAGCTCGTAGGCTTGAAAGAGTCACCTCAAACCACTTCCCTATTAGTCTCACTAAGAAGCACGGACACGGACACGGCAACTCGCCAATTTCTAAAAATATAGGACACGACACGTTGGGGACACGTTAATAATTTTATATATATATATATATATATATATATATATATATATATATATATTGCCATAGTAATACTTCTTAATAAATCTAACCATACAAATTTAACCTAACAAATCAATATATGCTTAATTACTAATTTAATATTTAATACTTAAACCCAGCCCCTGAAATTTTAAATTATAAAAAGCCCATAGTCAAGCCCTAAAATTTTAATTTTAAATCATAAAAAGCCTATAGCCTAAAGAAGCACAGAAACTTCATTTTGTGTCTGACACAGATATGCTCCGACACGTGGCTGACACGTGTCAGACACGCAAAATTGCGTGTCCAATTTTTTTTTTTTTCGAACACATCCAGACACGTGAAGGACAGGTCCGAACACATCAATTCTACATCTTACTCATAATGCTAAGCATTTTTTTAATTTTAAAAGAAGAAAAAAAAACTTACTAGAGTCATACACAGGAGAGATGAGAGATCGAAGGAGGAGAAAATAGGGAGGAGAAATTGGAGGGAGAGAGATGCAATTGGTTGAAAAACTTGAATGAGGGCGACCCACTAAGTTGTCGGCCGCTGCAGATATTAGGGTTGAAAAAATTGAAGGAGGGAGAAAGAATTACTTGTCGGCGGTTGCTGGAGGTATAATTAGGGTTTTAAGTTTAACCTTTATCTTTATGTTTATAAACTTAGGCTATGGGCTATGGGCTTTTATCTTTTTAAATTATAAACTTGGGCTATGGGCTTTTAACTTTTATCTTTATGTTTTAAATTATTAAACTTTAACTTTTTATGATTTAAAATTTCAAGACTGGGCTTAAGTATTAACTATTAAATTATTGATTAAGCTTATATTGTTTTGTTATGTTAAATTTGTATGGTCGATTTATTTAGAAGTATTAATACACATAATATATATATATATATTAACGTGTCCCCAACGTGTCGTGTCCGATATTTTTTGAAATTGGCGTGTCACGTGTCCGTGCTTCTTAGCCCATAGCCCAACCTTGAAATTTTAAATCATAAAAAGCCCATAGCCTAGACCATGTTTATAATTTAAAACACAAAAGATTTCCAGCCATGGTGGCCACCTACCTAGGATTTAATATCCTACGAGTTTCCTTGGCAACCAAATGTAGTAGGGTCGGCGGTTGTCCCGTGAGATTAGTCGAGGTGCGCATAAGCTGGCCCGAACACTCACGGATATCAAAAAAAAAAAAAATTAAAACACAAAAGATAAAACTTAAGACCCTAGTTGTCGACAACTACTTTCTCCCTCCTTCAAGATTTCCAGCCCATGTTTAGTTTTCCAACCCTAGCTACGAACAAATGTTTTCTACTGCAGATGTCATCTCCCTCCAAGTTTTTCAACCGATAGCAACTCTCTCCCTCCAATTCCTCCTCCCTATTTTTCTCCTCCTTCAATCTTTCATCTCTCTCGTGTACCATTTTCTCTGTAATTTTTATTTTATTTATTTTCTTTTTTTCTTTTAAAAGTAAACAAAAATGCTCGACTTGGCGTGTCTGGACCGTGTCCCTCACGTGTCTGGACGTGTCCGAAAATTTTTTAAAAAAAAAATAATGGACACGCAATTTTGCGAGCCCGACACGTGTCGGAGCGTATCCGTGTCAGATACGTGTTTGACACGGACACTTCATACAAAATGAAGTGTTTGTGCTTCTTAGGTCTTACATTGGGAAAAGATCAATGGGCCCCAACCCCTTTTAGATTCATAAACGCTTGGCTATCCCATAACTCGTTTTTACGCACGGTCGAATCTTGGTGGAAGAATAATCCCTCGCAAGGCTAGCTTGGTCATGGGTTTATTCAAAAGTTAAAAGGGCTAAAAAGGGAGCTCAAGCAATGGAATCATAAAGGATAGAGCCTACCACTATAAATAAGGATCCAATATTCTGGGTGCCAAGTTTCCCTTAGCTATGGATTTCCCTATCCTCTTTACTCTTTACCTTGCAAAAAATGCTTAAGTTTGCGATGTTTGGTCTATCGCTACAAACCCTTGGGACTAACTTCTCCCCATGCCACCTTAAAGAGCAAGAGCTTACCAAGTGGGTCACCCCAGTGTTTTTAAAAGCTCAAGACGCACGCAATAGCCTTCTGAGGCTTAAGCCTAAGGCACAAAAAAAAAAAAGGAGTGGGCTTTTTTTCTTGAGGCACACTATATATATATAAATTTAAAAAAAAAAAAAACATAAAGAAAATGAAGCATAGTTGAAGTGGGGACATGAAGAAAAAACCCTGAGGGCTAGCAAATTTTATTTTATTTTTTAATTACTAAAGAAGAAAAAACCCTAAACGCAATGGTTTTTGCGTTTAGTAACTATTGTTATTTTTAATTAATAAAGAAGAAAAAAACCCTAATGCAAGGTTTATTACATTTAGGATTAGTAAAAAAGAATTAATAAATAAAGAAGCCCTAAGCATGTGCGCTTAAAGCGTGCCTTCTTACATGCGCCTCACCTTTTCAAGGCAAGGCACTAGACATGCGCTTTGCGCCTAGGCGCGCCTTCTAAAACATGAGCTCACCCTAGCCCAAAAACTATCAGGTCGTTATCCCTCCTCCAAGGAAGACCATTTTTTATGAAAAGAAACCAAGCTTTCATTGAGCAAGCTGAAAGAATATATAAAGACATACAAAATACTAGCCCATACAAGAGAAGCCCAAACCTACCGGAAGGGCCTTCAATCCCAAAAATAACACCTAACTGATAATTCCTCCATCCAAGGAAGACAAACAGATGTGGTGTGTGGCCTCTTGATCCCTAAAAGATTGAAACCATGATTGGGGAGGTTGTGGAAGGTAGTGACTAACACAAGGTTCCCTTCAATGGCAATATTTGGAGAGACAAGTACCCCAAGGAAGTAAAGTTCTTTTCGTTGGGAGCTTAGCCACGAAGCTATCAAAACACAATGCCTCACCCAAAAAGTACTCCCAAACTTTGTAGCTTTCTCAACCAATGCATCACGTGATGTTTGGGTCACAGTATGCTAAACACAAGGATTTCAGGGAGATGATCGAGGAGTTCCTTCCCCATCTGCCTTTTCGAGATTAGGGGAACTTCTTGTGGCAGATTGGGATTTGAGCTATTATTTGGGGGCTATGGGGTGAGAGAAATAACAAGATATTTAGAGGGATGGAGAAGAATTTGGAGGATGTGTGGGCCCTTATAAAATATTCTATTTCGTTGTGTGTGTCTCTGACAAGCTTGTTTTGTAATTATTCTATAGGTCTTATTTTGTTGGATTGAAGACCCTTTATCTGAGGGGATTTCTTTTTGGGGCTTGGTTTTTTTTGTATGCCCTTGTATTCTTTCATTTTTTTCAATGAAAGTTTGGTTCTTCATACACCACAGAAAAATAAAATAAAATAAAACTAGTGCAACATGTGTAATAGAGATGATGAAACATGGGCATTGATTTTGATCATGTGACGTCACAAGAAAATTGTGGACTTCCATTCTACTATCTTTTGGTCGATAGTTCCTTTGCATATGGACAATTGCAGTTGTCTTCAAGCTTTGTTGGTGGGACATCCTTTCAAAAAAGACAAAGAGATCCTATGGACACAACTTATTAGGGCTATCCTGAGTTTTTGGGAGGAGAGAAACAAAAGGATCTTCATAGACAAATTTCAGCCTCGTCACAGGTTTTTGTGGTGTTTTGGTTTTTTTCTCTAAGCAAGTGTAAATGTTTTTTTTCCTCTTCCTCTCGTTATAGACTCAGAAATCTTTTGATGAGTTGGAGGGCCTTCTTGTAACCCTTCACCTCCACTAGGGATTTCCCCTTCTTTTGTCATCTTATCAATGAAATATTTGTTTCTCATTAAAAAACAATCATAAAATTTTCTACAATATCTCGATTGATACTTGGGATGAGATTAGTTAATGTCAATGCTAGGCACATATTATCTCCCAACTTTTTCCATGTCAACGTGCAACCAAATATCAGGCAGCTTCTATGTGGTTCTCTCCTCTAATCATAAGACTATTGCTCTACAATCAATTGCAGTGGGGTCAATTGTCGTGGAGGCCTTTTTTCGATAAGAAATCGAGCTTTCATTGAGAAAAATGAAAGAATATACAAGGACATACAAGAAAACAAACCCACTAAAGGAGCCCTCAACTACCTATAACAATGGATTCCAATCCAAAAGAATAATACTAAGTTGATAATTACAAAGAGTCCAACAAACGAACGTCCATAAAGAAGCACTAAATCTCACTCCTTCCCAAACCTGTTCCAAAGACCTCTCCACCCCTCTAAAAATTATACTATTTCTCTCAATCCACACTCCCAACAAAATAGCATGACAATAAGTCTACCACAAGACCCTCCCCTTATCCTGAATCAACAAGTTCATCACGATATGATCAACATGTAATGAATGAAACCAAAGAAACGAAAATTTATCAATAAGGAGATATTGATTAATACTTGGAAAGAAATTAGGATTATGAATCCAACTCCCCTCCTCAATTGTTGTAATCATAACAATTTTTTGTGTTACATATTTGGACATTAAATTTTTATATCTTTTCATTTTATCAATGACAAGTACAAGTTGAAAATCAAAATCAACTTCAAAAAAATGCCAAAACAACCCTTCTTTTGCTCCTTCGGATAAAGAAAAACATTAGAATTTGTAAAATTCAGTCGAGATTTTTTTCAGTCGAGATTTTTTTCAGTTTGGGAGATTCTACAGTACATATACATGCTTCCCTCTTTACTTTTTGCACTCCCGAGCTTAGGGTTTAAGAGGGAGAGTTCTTATCTCCCTACCAAGGGTGTTTCACCTATAGAATTCGAAAAGGCAAGAATGTAAATAATCATACCAGTGAACTTCATGGTGCCACTCTTTAGGAAATCTGGCATGAGAAGAACTATAGACTTTTTAAGGCAAAGTTAACGATTTAGTCAACTGGAAGATACTATTCTGTTCATAGACTCTATAAAGGTTCTTTTACCCAAACTCTTCAGTAACTATTGGTTTTGGTAGAGGGGTAAATTCGTAATCATCCCTATTCCAGTGTTCCTCATGTACTTTTTTACATAATAACATTTTTTATAACATACATAAGGTTTAAAGTTCAAAAATGTACATTTTAACCTATGATACTTATATAACCAAAGGGGAGACCAGGTTGGTCGACTCTCCTCCCTCAAGGTAAAGCAAAGGGGAGACTGTGGTTTGAAATTGCTAAAACTAGTGAGTTCTTCTGTTTCTTGGATTTTAAAGTTTGTAGAGGGGAGAGAATCAAGTGAAGAGACTATTGATCAAATTTTTTACACAGCCCCTTTGCTGCAAATCATTGGTCTTTTCTTTTGGATGCTTTTGGGTTGTCTCGCTGTCTTCCCTAGCAAATTGATGGCTGGTTGGTGGAAGCCCTTGCTGGTTCATGGTTGGAGGTTGACTAAACAAGCTAACTTCCTTTGGAATTGTGCGGCTATGGCATCTTTGGCTAGAGAGGAATCTTCAAATTTTTTAAGATAAGGCTTCTTCTTATGGTATTTTTTGTGGAAATGTACAGTATACCTCTCTCTTTTTGGTGGTGTTTTAATTACAGAAAATTATTTTGTAATTACAGCATTTCCATGATCATGAACAATTGGAAAGCTCTTCTTTAGTTCTTTTGTGGGTGGTGATCCCCTCTTCCCCAGCCTTTAGGCTGTTATCTCTCTTTATCAGTTAATATACTCAAGTTTCTTAAAAAATATATATATATGAACAAAGGTATAAGACGAATGTGCATGCTATGAGCCACTAAAAAAATCATATTTTAAATAAATCCTAGATATACACTTGCACAACAAATTCTCTATTTACAACATAATAATATTTAGGTAAAATGAAACAGCAAAGTCTTACACTTTAAGCCTCATGCCCAGATCTTGCAAAAATGTACAGTATGACTTCCGTAAATAAGTCTCCTTCTTCAAGTCAATACCATCTCTTCTTGATGGGGAATTTTCTTCAATTTCCTTTCTAGACATATACCAACGACCTGCTTCATCTTGTTTGTCTTGAGAACTCTTTGAGGATCCACCATCAGATGTTCTATGATGTGTTGAATCAAATGGTAGAAATCCAGACATGTGTATCTTGCAATAGGCTAGAACAATGGCAAGTTACTGTATTGGATAACTCCCTTAAACTAATACAGCTATTTCCTGCCAACAAAATCAAGATAGTAAAAATTCAGTATTAAACCTAACAACCTCCCAAACTTCCTCACCCGATCTCTCCTTCTCCCTAAAAATCCTATCATTTCTCTCAAGCCAAACACCCCACAAAACAGCAAAAAAACAAGTTTTCCACAACACATTTCCTTTCTCCCTAAAAGGAGGATGCAATAGGACCTCCTCCAACAACCCTCCCCATCTCTGTTATGCGGACCACTAACACGGTACAAGCTCCTCCATCAATCCCAAAGGTGGTTAGCAAACTGACACTCCCACAACAAATGATACAAACCCTCCTCATGTATTTTGCAAAGAGTGCACCATTGCGGGGACAAAACTAAAAAAGAATGCCTTTGAACACGATCCAAAGTGTTAACCTTCCCAAGTAAGACTTGCCAAGCAAAAAATTTGACCTTCTTAGGAATTTTAAATACTAGTTTTTAGTCCAATGCAAATTGGGCTGTTCTGAAAATAGCTTTGACTCTGTTCGAAGAATTCGTTTTTAAAATTGTAATGAAAAGTTAATGTTATTGTTTCTATAGGAATCATTATTCACAATTCATAATTTTGGGATGAATACTTGTTTAGTTAGTACATTGTTTTGACTCGGTTAAAGAAATATTGGAACTCATTACTACTAAGCAAATGTAAAAGCAAAAAAATCTCACAACAAAGATTAGAAATCCATATGCTAGAAAGACTCGACTTGCTAGCATACTAACCAGTTTCCTGTAACTCAGGTTGATTAAATACAACTTCATGCCAAAGAGAACCATGTTCAATTGAAATACTTCAAGCCACTTCGGAAAATTTTCTTTCAGAACTTATGGTCATGCAACCGAATATGTTCCTTATGCTTCTTCCATTCCGTAGCAATCAGTTATTATCCTATAATGAACTCGACAACTATAGGTCACGGATGTGGAGAGTTAGAAGCACAAATTCATCTACAGTAAGCTTACCCATCTACCTACCCTCTCCGGTCATAAGCCCTTCCAACTCTCTAATCCCCTCTTCGTCTACTTCCAACAATTCCTTACCAATTAAGCAAAACAACCAACTCTGTCTCCAAGCGGGTACCAAGAAACAGGAAAAATCACTTAAGAAAAGCGAGAAACAGGAAAGTATAAGTCTTCGCTCTTTACCTTTGCATTATCCACTCTTGCCACGAAGCTCATTGACACCCCGATTTTCCTTATCCCAAAATAAGCTCTCAGAATTCGCGAAATCCAAGAGCTTCCCTCCCTGGCGAATAGTAGAACGATGCCATGAGCGAGACGGAGGAGCGAGATCGAGGGAAAGAGATTGGAACCCCAAAAACGACACGAGAGGGTGACGAGAAGTTCAAAAAAACCAAGGGATTGGAAATACTTACACATACAAAACCGTGAGTGTGAGAGCCCGCGAGAGAGGGAGTAGGTGCTAAGGGAGAGCTCGAATCGAGAGCAGAGGAAGATTGGCGAGAAGCATGAATTTGGGGATGGAGATGGTGCAGAGTTCTTCTGTGGTGTGCCCTAGAGGGTTCGACGGAAGCTGGCATGCGACCGTGCAAACTGATTTATGAGAGAATGGGCAAAGACAAAGAGCCAAACACTGAAACTCTACGACCTTTCTGCTAATATTATTATTATTCTCATTTCTCTTATTTTCTTTTCTTTTCCTTTTTTCTGATAATTGAGAATATTTTTTACTATTTACCGTTATAGAATTTTAAGCATTTCATTTGTCCTAAGAATAATTTTACTCATTGTCAACTTTTTTCTAAGTATCTTCTCAAAGAAGAAGAAAAAAAAAAGGAAAAAAAAAGTTTTTTTTAGGGCCGGTTGCAAGGATAGCAATATGGGCCAAAATAATTGCAAATCTAGCAACCCACAAAAAAAAATTGCAAAAATGGCAAAATCTAATAGTTTGTGTGTTGCATTTACTAAAATACCCCTCCAGATTTTCTTTCACTGATAGAAAGTTTTTCTATCACTGATAGATTCTATCAGTGATAGAAATTTTCTATCAGTGATAGAAATTTTCTATCAGTGATAGAAATTTTCTTTCACTGATAGATTCTATCATATGATAGAAAATTTTTCTACTACTGATAGATTCTATCGGCGATAGATATTTTTCTATCACTTGTTCGGGGTTCTATCAGTGTTTGGTTGTTGTTATTTGGTTTTCTATCAGTGTTTGGTTTTTGTTTTTCAGTGTTTGATTTCTATAATCGTTCGTTTTTGCTTTATTTTTCAATGCTCGATTTCACCATGTATCACCATCGCTGATAGAAACAAAACATCTTCTATCACTGGTAGAAAAGTATCAGTGATAGAAAGATTTTCTATAACTCACGAAAAGTTTTTCTATCAGTCTCAGTGATAGAGATAGAAAGTTTTTCTATCACTCATAGAAAGATTTTCTATGAATGATAGAAATTTTTTCTATCACTCATAGAAAAAATTTCTATAAGTGATAGAAGATTTCTATCACTAATAGGTTCTATCAGGGATTGAAATATTTTCTATCAAGAGTTTTCTATCATTGATAGAATATCTTTCTATCACGGATAGAATAGTAAAAATTTCTATCAGTGATAGAAATCTTTTATCACTAATAGAAAGCTTTTCTATCGGTGATAGAAAGTTTTTCTATCACTTATAGATTATATCGGTGATAGAAAGATTTCTATCGGAGATAGAAAGATTTTTATGGGTGATCAGGGATTGAAAGATTTTTTATCAAAAGTTTTTCTATGATTTTCTATAAAAAAAAAATTTTATCACTGATAGAACCTATCAGTGATAGAAATCTTTTATCACTGATAGAAAAAGTTTCTATTAGTGATAGAAATCTTCTATTCTATCAGTGATAGAAACTTTTTATCACTGATTGAAAATTTTTCTACCACTGATAGAATCTATCAGTCATAGAAATATTAGTGATAGAAACTTTCTATCGCCGATAGAAAATTTTTCTACCACTGATAGAATCTATCAGTGATAGAAATATCACTGATAGAAACTTTATTCTATCAGTGATAGAAACGTTCTGATAGAAAATTTTTCTACCACTGATAGAATCTATCAGTAATAAAAAGACTTTTTATCAGTAAAAAAAAAAAAAAAAAAAAAAAAAAAAAAAAAAAAACTGACGAGAAAGAAGAAGATGGGCACACAGGGGCAATTTAGGAATATAAAAAATTAATTAAAAAATTTTGCCATATTTGCAAATATTTTTAAAAATTGCTATATTTGCAATTATTTACCTTCATGTTGCCACCCATTACAATTATCCTATTTTTTAAGTACTCATTGTCAACTTTTTTTTTTTTTTTTTTGAGATTCTACTCATTGTCAACTTATATATAGTTTAACGAGTTAGAATAATATATTTTTAATCAAAATGGTAAAGTTTCGAATTCTCACTCTACAAGTTGCTGAAATTAAAAATATGTATATCATTTTTTTTCGAAAAATATATACTATAAAAATATGTATATCATCTTGTTTATTGAATTTATAATAATTTTTGTCATTTATTGTGTTAAATTAAAGATATTATTGAAATCTTAATTAAATTTTAAAATCCATGTGTTTGTTTGTTTGTTTTTATTTTTTGAGAAAAAAAAACAGTGCATTAAATAGAAGCAAAAGTGTTAAGCTAAATATCACAAATAAGACAGGATCCCCTATTTTTGTGATGTACACAACCGGTATCAACCTCATTTTCTACCAAAAGCCAATCTTCCTCATAAGCCTGTTGAGCTACTCTGGCCCGCTGAATGTGATCTATTGAGTCCACATTTCTAGTAGTGCACCACCGTTGGGCTTCTTTAATGAAGAAGTACAATTCAGTTTCAACTACATCTTCCCCATTAATTAAGTTCACCACTTGCAAGGAGTCATTTTCCACAAGAAGACGAACACCATCAGAGACCAAAGGGATCGCCTGCAATCCTTCGGAGATCGACAGGGCCTCAAGCCAACTGATTTCCCAAGCCAACAGAATACGTTTACATCCTGCCACTAACAAAGCTCCATTCCAGTCGCAAAGAACTCATCCCACGCTACCACACTCACGGTCTGCACGCCAAGAAGCATCGCAACTCAGCTTCCAGCAACCGTCAGGGATAGGAACCCATCTCTTCACCATCGTCGCTTCATCCGGAGAGGTACCTCCACGCCCATCCGATGCGGTTCGATCAGGTTGAAAATCCAGCCGAGGTAACAAGTACGTCTCATCTCCTCCCAAAAGCTCTTGGATAGAGTTTCTGATTTGTTGCTGAAGAATGTCTCTGAGTGCATTTGGATTGGGTCTCTGTGTGTTGTGACTAATTGAATTACGAATAAACCAAATCTTCCAGCAAATAATAAGACTACACTTAATGTGTTGAGCGGTTGCCATAGCATTTCGATCCCGTTGCCAAAGCCCCTCCAAAATCTCAGAAACGCACCAATCTTCCCTGGCAAAAAAACATTCCAAGTTAGCAAAAGGTAAAAATTTAGCCCATAGTCCTTTAGTCACCTTACAATGCCAAAAGAGGTGGGTTGTTGTCTCGACTTTCTCCCTGCAAAGAAAACAAATAGGCCACACATCCATTCCTCTGTTATTAAGGTTGAATAATGTTGGTAAAATGTCATTGTAGAGCTGCCAGCCACATAGTTTGATCTTCGGGGGTAATTTAAGCTTCCAAAACTCCTTCCACATATCTTTCTGCCTCTTGTATCCAGAAGAGGACGCTTGGAATCTGTGGTTCAGTTGGCATCCCAGCAAATAAGCACTCTTTACAGAGAATTTCCCGTTTGAATATAAGTTCCAAATAATTTCATCCTCCCCCATATTAGACATAGTAGGCGTGGCTAAAATGGATAACGCATCCTGCTCTAAAAAGGAAGCCCGAATTAGAGGTTCATTCCACATGCCATTGGGACATTTGAGCTGAGCCACAGTAAAATGTCTAATACTTGGGTGGGTGATTATTGGTTTTGCCATCCCTTCTTTACGAATCCAAGGATCTTCAGAAACGTCAATACTGAAACCGTTTCCAACTCTCCAACGATAACCTTCTTTGAAAAGTTCTCGTCCCCAAATGATGTTTCTCCATGTATAGGAAGGATTAGACCCCAGCGTTGCTTTAAGGTAGTGACCTGTTTTAAAGTATCGACCCCTCAGGACTTTAGTTAATAGGCTATTTGGGTATTTGATCAGCCTCCAGCTCTCCTTGGCTAACATAGCCTGGTTGAATAGAGATAAGTCTTTGAAACCCAAGCCACCACATTTTTTAGTAATACAAAGTCTTTTCCAGCTGCGCCAATGGATTTTCCTGTCAGTATCCGAGGATCCCCACCAAAACCTAGCACACAGAGCATTCAAATCATTACATAGAGTAATCGGGAATTTAAAACATCTCATAGCATAGTTAGGAATAACTTGAGCTATAGATTTTATAAGCAATTCTCTCCCGAGAAAAACTTCCCTTTCCATCCTTGGAGAGCTCTCCAAACTCGATCCTTAATGCTACTAAAGATCTCCTTTTTTGTTTCTGGCGTTCTGGGATGGTAGACCCAAATATTGACCTAAGCTCCTTGTGTGTTGAACCTTCAACTCATCCTGAATGGACCGCATCATCACCTCTGTTGTATTTGGGCTTACCATAAAAGTTGATTTCTCATAATTGATTATTTGCCCAGATGCTTTCTCATACGTAGATAGAATATCTCTTATAGTCCTGCAATCTTTGTTAGTGGCTTTAAAAAATAACAGACTATCATCAGCATAAAAAAGATGAGAAAGAGAAGGGCAATACTTATTGATTTGCAAACCTTTCAACCTTCTATTTTCCTCAGTTATATTCAAGAGCCCAAATAACCCTTCAGCACATATCAGGAAAAGGTATGGGGAGAGGGGATCACCCTGACGAAGACCCCTATTTGGAGTAAATTCCTGTCTTGGAGTGCCATTCAACAATACCTGGAAATTAACAGACTCAACACAACCCATGACAAGATCAACCCATCTGTTACTGAAACCCATCTTACCCAGAATCTTTCTAACATATATCGATCTTCAAGGCCACAATCCCATCCTTCCCCGTTCTCCTATTCTTCACCGCATGAATACACTCGAATCCAATGATAGCATTATCCGTGATCAGTCTACCTGGCACAAACGCAGATTGGGTAGGAGATATTATCTTTTCCAAAACTCTTTTCAATCTGTTCGCAATGGTCTTAGCAATGATTTTGTAAATCACATTACATAGACTGATTGGCCGATAATCCTTCATAGTTTTAGGCTCCTTAACTTTGGGGATTAAAGCAATGAGAGTCTTGTTGATCTCTTTTAAAGATAAATTTCCATTAAGATACTGCAAACAGATCTTGCAAGTGTCTTCCCCAACAATATCCCAGAATTTCTGATAAAAGATCGCCTAGAGCTTTGGATGGATGCATATTTTTTAGAACCCCCCAGATTTCTTCTTTGGTAAATTTTTGTACTAGATCAGCATTCTGCACCTCAGAAATAGAAGTGGGGATTGTTTCCAAGACCTGTGCAATGGAACCCATTTGAGGTTCCGACAATTGGAACATCTTGGCAAAATAATTGTTCGCAATACACTCCATCCCATTATCCTCTTCTGTCCATATACCAAGGTCATTCATTAGACCTCTGACACGATTTCTTTTCCTTCTAGTATTGGTTCTCATATGAAACCATTTGGTGTTTTTGTCTCCCCACAACAACCAATCTTCACGGGACTTCTGCTTCCAATAAATTTCGTCATCTTCTAGCAAACTCTCAAGAGTTTCCTCCCTTTCCCTCAAAGCATTTATGGACACTTGGTCGTCCTTACTTGAGAGACTTTGAATCTCCCTTTCAGTTTTCGTTATTGCTCCTCTAATTGAACCTCCATATTTGCGACGACTCTAGTGGTTCAAACTCTTAAGACATTCCATAGTCTTGCTAGTGAAGTCCGAAATATCTTGACAACCTCTCGACTTCCATACTATCTCCACAATCTCTCGACACTCTCCATACTTACACCACCCTTCTTCGAATCTCCACGGTCTCCTAGGAATAACAAAACTTTGATTCAAAGACTCAATGGACCATTCTGCAAGCAGCGGTCTATGATCAGAAGCTATGCAAGGCAAATGCGAGACTCGAAAGAAACTACATCTGTTTTGCATCTGGAAATTTAGCAACAAGAACCTATCAATTCTCTCCCAAATGAGATCCCCCTGAAAATGGTTGTTGCACCAAGTGAAATCAGGTCCAATATAGCCTACATCTATAAGATCACAAAAGTTAACTGCCTCTCTAAAATCTTGCACTCTTCTGGCGAGGCACTCCACCCTATTTATCCTCATTGCTGAGAATTTCATTGAAATCTCCCCCTAGCACCCACGACATATCACTACCATCTCTCAACCGCTTCATGAGATTCCACGTTTCTTTGTGAAGATCCCTCCGAGGGTTACCATAGATCCCTGTGAATCTCCACATGAAGTTATTATCCTTCACTAGAGCATCAATGTGACCTGATGAGTAGGAACGAACCGTCACATCTATCTCATCTTGCCACAACAAAAAAAGACCCCCACTCTGGCTATTACTAGGAACCGCCAAGCAATTAGCAAACTGCAACTTATTCTTATATCTATCTCCTCCTCCATTCTGACAACAGGTTTCCATTAAGAAAACCATTTGGGGTTGGTGGCTGCAAATAATGTGTCGCAGCGCTCTCAATGTTCGGGGGTTCCCCATCCCCTGAACATTCCAACTTAAGGTTTTCATTGTGCCTGACGGGGCTGACCAGCAGCCTCCACCGATTGTGCATTATTTTCCAGTTCCAAAACCTGTATTCTCTTTTTACTTACTCCCCCATCAACCTCCTCAAAACTGATAGTATGTTTTGTGACTAAACATACAATCCATGTGTTTGTTTTGTGAAATAGCGAAGGTTTAAGAAACTGATATTTAAAACAAAATATAAATTTGTTTTTCAACTTTAAGTTCTGTCATGGTTAACATACATCATAATTTAAGGTCTTTTGTGTTTATTGTTGATGTCAAAATTCAGGCAGGGAAACTCATCTGACTTTCACATGACAACAACGGTAAATTTATTTTAAGGGGGAAAACGTGGACTGTAAAACAAAGAAAAACTATGCACCGGTGTGTAGGGATGTCCACGGGGCGGGGCGGGTGCGAGGACGGGGATGGCTTTCCGTCTCCGTCCCCGCCTCCCATTTCAATCCTCATCCCGGTGAAATTCCCCGATAAATTTCACGGGAAATTATTCCTCATTTAGTTTTTTTTCTTTTTTTTTTCTTTTTTATCTTAGTTGAATCAACTAATTTCTTTGGTAAATTTCCAAATAGTTTTTTTTTTTATTTTTTTTTTTATTATTTTTTTTTATCAACAGCAAAACCTTCTTTCATTCACAGAAAACCAAGAAGATCGCATTTGCGACATTACAAAGGAAAAATGAAACAAAACCCAAAAGAAACCACCACAAGCTAAGAGGACAACCTCGTTTCAAACTGCCCTTCATCATCAATCGGAGCCAAAACACGCCACAACCAAGCGCACAACACTAATCCACCACCCGAATACAATATCTTCGATCATCTCACAAACTAGGCTAGCTACCAAAATTGCTCCATCCTCGCTCATTTCCAGCTCGTCTTTGCCCCCATGCACATACCTTAAGCCTACCACAAAATATCTTCATAGTAAAGCATCTTACTATAGAAAATCACCAACTAGTAAGCAGAAAGAGAGGAAAGAGAACCAAAACCGACAATTGATCCACTGAAAAACCCCCGTCAAACTTATTACCCCTTGGAAAACTCCTAGACCTACGCAATATAGATGTCAGAGATTCAGAAGTTAGAAATTTTCATGCACAAGTCTCTGCGCAAAAAATGTTAAGCCTTGTGACTAAGAGAAGCTACAACAAGTTGTCAAATAAAGAGACCATTCACAAACTTTCCAAGAAAAACAAGTATCGCATGTGTGTGTGATTAGCCTTTCCTAGGAGCAGCCTCTAAATGTCCGGAGAAGGTTTATAATACCCTCCACCTATCTTCCCCCTACATTGGCACTAAGACCTTGCAAGAAAAAGCTAAGAAACTTTCAATTAGGCTCAAACCTGGGAGCCTGGATAGGTACAACTTTCCCTCCCTCTTTCTTCTCTTTTTCACTTTTTCCTTTTTCTTTATCTTTTTTCTTTTCCTTTATCCCCAAAAACATAATCATAAGGCGGAGCACTAGCTTTCACACCATAATGAAGAGACCCATAACCCGGGTTTAACCCTTTGGTTGGCCTAATTGATCTCACTATGGGTAGCTCTTTTTACCTCATTTCAATCATGACTATTGCATGCGAATTTTACCTTATATATATAAAAACAAGGGAGGAGCATAGCTTTGACTATCAAGCTCAAACTCCCTCACACAAAACCACCTATTTTATTTTGCAGGCAAATTATCTTTTTTTTTTCCTAGGCAAGGCTTACTCGTTTAACTTTAAGAAAATTAGACTTACCAGCTAAAGACCTTACACCTATCGGGGTGACAACATATCTATGGGTTTCATAAAACAACTCTAAACCTTCTAGACTATACACATGACAGACCAAAGTGATCAGGTGTGTAAGAAAGCCTCAGAAAGTAATGAAAGCTCAAAATAATCTAACAAGCTTCACTTCAACAAAACCACAAAACAGAGCATAAATCACATCAAGACCTTGTTCATAGTTGCCAAAACCCAACAATTGAACTTCACACCTAAATTCACAAAGGAAGCATTTTGCTTAAAGACCATAGCAATCAGGCAAAACCTGATAGAGAAAAATCAAGTATAATCAAAACCAATATTCAAATCAAATCCACTGCTCAGATGCAGGCCTCAAACCACATGTAATAGTGTAAAAACTCAGCAGAAAATAATATGAATAACAGATAGGTTGATGCTCAAGAGCAAAACAGACTCAAAACCTAAAAACTAAACATGCAGATACTGATACATCCATATCCACCCCTAGCCCATACAATGATCACGAGAATAATCTAAAACCACAAACCAAAGGCAGAAAGAAAAGGGACCAGGAAAACCTTCCCTGGTTTTCGGCTCAACAGATGGAGAAAAGGGCTTGAAGGTTGCTTTCTGCTAAGGCTTGCCACTCACGATGATATAGTAGTTCTTGGATTTCTTTTCTTTTCCTGACCATGATTCGTCTGAGCTCTGCCGCCACCTGCAAAACAATTACATTAAACCATGTCAGAAGCGACCAATGCCTCCACACACCGGGGTACTGATTCCATCCACACCATAGATTCCTCCTCTCTCAGTGCCCTGCGAGCCAATTGGTGTGCCACTTCATTCCCCTCTCTTCGAGTAAACATACAACCTACAAACGAAGCCTCTGGAAGATCCTTCCGCAAATCTGATGTGCAATTTGCTTACCGCAAGTGTACGGGTCAAGTAATAATATAGTGTTTTCGTGTAAAACGAGTGTCGTCCTCTGGATTGGTTTTCTAGCAAATTAAGTACCGTGAAGACTTTTGTTCAATTTTATTTAGGGAGTAAAACTCAATGATAAAGATAAAAGTAAAGACTAAAAACATAAAAATAAAAGTGGAGACTCAAATGGAAAGACTCTTAGGGAATTGATTTCATTGATTAAGATTGAGGATTGATTAATAGGAATGAATTGACCGTGCAATTATTCTACAAGCCAAGGAAACTTTTATCACGATTACCTCTCCCGAGTATAATTGATTCTCACGCATATAAACTAACTTGATATCCCTATCTAAGTTCATTAACATGCAAGGCATTATTCGGTTCGGTCCTTGTTATGCTTCTAAAGTGATTCCAAATCCTGTCACAAACTTAGAATTTCTACTCTAGTCATGCAATTAAACAAGGTAAGTCTTAGGCCAAATCCTCTCTCCCGAGTTAGATTCAACACTTAAATCATTCAATTAGTGATCAAGTAATTGAAAGCATTAAACAAAATTGCATGCATAAAATAAAAACACATTCATACCTAAAATCAATCCAAAAACTAAAACAATTACATCAATCCCTAAGACAAACAACTAGCAATTCATAGTCTTTAAACCATAAACACTAATTGAAAGAAAAGCCATAAAAACTACAAGAGGTAAGGGAAAGAGAAAGGAAAACTCGAACCCATCGATACCGGTACGTCCCCGTCACGATCTCCACGTCTTCTCGCTTGATTCCCGCTCCTTGGCCTTGCTTTAGCTCCCACCAAAGGTCTCTAGTCAAAATTAGGGCTAAAATCTAACCAATTGGACTCTCCTAATCCGTAGCTGAAAAGAGGAATTTATAGAAAATCTGTCGATAGCGTCGCGACGCTATTTTTTTTTTTTTTTAGGATTGAACTCCATTTGACTCCAATTGCTGAATTAAGCTTCAAACACATACTTCCTACAAATAAAACATAAAAATGCATAAATTTGGGCAAATAATTGTAAAAGACTAACTTAATTAATCAGAGAAAAATACCTAGCTATGCTCGCTATCAAAATCAAACACTGGCGCCCCTAAATCGGAATAGTCATCCGCTACCTCATTCTGAAAAACCCTAGCCACTGGACTAGAGTCGGTCTCCAGCACCAGTGGAAACAGACCCATCTCCAACGCCAATCTCACGCCCTTCACCGCTGCCCACCATTCGACCATCTCTGGGCTCCGAATATCCTGTTGCACCAGCGACGCCGACAGCATAACCCTTCCGACAGAATCCCAAACAATCACCCCCAAACCCGCATGCCATCCCTCTCTTCTAAAAGCTGCGTCAACGTTCACCTTATACCAACCAAGGATCGGGGGACTCCATCTTACTTATTCCCTTGTAATCCCCCTATGCCCACACAACCCACTAGATAAGGTAGCCTGCTAGAACGAAGAGATGTAACTCCCTGGCCACTCCACTAGTCCTTCCACAGACCCAATCCCCTTGAATTTTCGCTGGTTACGACAATTCCACACAACCCACAACACCACCACAAACAACTCAAATTTCCCCCATCCCACCTTATCCCTCACTTAATTGAGGAGACTGAAAATAGACCCTGCCTGTACATTGTTAACCAAGATCCCAAACTCAGAATCCATCAAAACCCTTTTGACAAACTTACAATGCCAAAAGACATGTAAGCTAGATTCACCGTCTCGGCCACAAAGACCACAAATAGTTAATTTTTATGGGAAATGTCCATTAACTTTTAATTAGATAGTTAATTATTCACATTAAATCTTCAAATGGTTAATTGTTTAAAAAATAATACTTATTTATTGAATGACTTTAGCTCTGCTCGGGCTCTCACTTGTCCACTTACAATACAGTTTTGCTCTTGCTCTCGATCATTCTATTTTGTCACTCTCAATCATTGTATCCTCTTGCTTTTACTTATTTTTTACTCCGCTCTTGAATTCCAAAGAAAGGTTGACACATCGTTTGTAAAAGAAAAATATGCAATAAAAAGTAACATTAAAGAAATTATCAAGAGGGAGAAAAAAGGAGAACGAGGAAGGTAGGTTGATGTGGATTCCACATAAAGGAGAGAGAAATAACAAACGGTGTGAAGTAAACAAAAGAGATTGTGTGGGTCTCACGTAATAAGGAATAAGAATGAGATTAATCACATTTTTGGATGAAATTAGGAATGGGAATGAGATTGCAGATTTTGGAGTGAGTTTCACATTTAATTTACCTTCCTAATTTTAGTAAACATCATTAACCTTAATCAAGTGAATCTCATAAATTTCATCTTCATTCCTTGATTATGATTGCAAGTCAGTAAATATGGCGTTAGTACAATAAACCAGAGGGTGAAGCTACATGAGTATAGTTCAACTAAAACATTAGAGAAATATTTACCTCACATGTTGAGCTCACAAAATAACTATCAACTTGAGCATTACTTAACTAGTTAATGCATATAGCCTCGACTAAGAGGTCAAAAGTTAGAATCTCCCTACTTCCTTGTTGAACTAAAAAAATTAAAAAAATCAATAAATAATATAATAAGAGAATTGAGAATTTGAACTTTTGACATTTTAGGAAGATAGGTAATTTGTTGTCCAATTAAGATATGCTCAATTAGTTAAGGCATGAGCCTTAGGTTAGCAGTCTGAATTATATATATGGTAAAAAAAAAGTAAATTAGGAGTTTGGTCATAAATTTTCAGGTTTGTATCTATTTGGTCCCTAAATTTTAAAAAGTATTTAGTGGATCGCTAAACTTTCATACTTGTGTTTATTTGGTCCGTAAACCTTAAAAAATGTTAATATGTCTTTAAACATTTTACGTATACAAAGTTAGTTAATTTTTTAAATAATAATTGAATATTTCAAGGACTTATTAGATACAAAATTGAAAGTGGACCTATTAGACACAAAATTGAAAGTTCAATGACTTATTAGAAACTTTTTAAAGTTTAGACCTAAATCGACACAAGTCTAAAAGTTTATGGACTAAACTTGTGGGTTAAATAGTATGGAAGATGATAGTTGTTTTATGAATTGTGACAAGCTTGCATTAAGAGTAATTTTGTAGATTTTGACTTTTATAGGTGTGATTTTTTTTTTTTTTTTTTTTTTTTTTTTGAGAATTGGTGTGACTTGTGTTAAGTGTTTGTTTGGACCGAAAACACAATAAACGATGTTGGGTCGTCTTTTTAGTAGGGGTGTACATGGATTGGGTTGGGTTGGATTGAGGGGACTTTTTGGACCAACCCAAAAATTCGAGTTGGTCGAGTTGACGACCCGAAAGAACCGAATAAACTTGGCAACCCAATCGGGTTGGGTCGGGTTGAGTCACTGGGTTGTTCAATTTTTTTTAAATTAAATTAAACTCAAATCCCAATTCCAATTTGAAAATACACCAAATTTAATCTTTACTTCTAATCTTAACACAAAATACATATTTCTATTTAAATCCCAACACAAAATTCAAATCATAGAAACCTTAATCCAGAAATAGAATATTGATTTAAAAAAAAATTAAAACAAGCAACAATAAGAACAAATCAGAACAAATCTAAATATTTTGTAAAAAAAAAAACAAATCTAAATAAATCCGTGAAAAAATAAAGTTAGAATAATTTTTCTTTTAAGAAAAACAAGTTCCAAAAAAGTTGAAAAAATAAACATATATATATATATATATATATATATATATATATATATATATATATATATATATATATAATCTTTTTTAAAAAAAATAAGGAATTTGGTTGGGTTTGGGTTGAACCCAACCCAGGAAAACCCAACCCGAGAATCAACCCGAATTTTCGATTTTGAAAAAAAACAACCCAACTCAACCCAAACTGGAAAAATTTCTAACCCAACCCAACCAGTTTGGGTTGGGTTGTCCGGGTTGTTCGCGTCACTGGGTTACTTGTACACCCCTACTTTTTAGCCTCTTTGACTTTGTGTATTGGATATAGTTTTTTTTTTTTTTTTTTTTTTTTTTTTTTTTTTTTTTTTTTTTTTAATAATTGTATTGGATACAGTAAATGATTTTGAACATGTTGATGAGTAGATTTTGAGTATTTTGTTAAGTAAAATTTAGGGTCATTTATTAGGTGGTTTTAACACAATTCCCAATTTGGTTGCAAGTACGGATATCTATATTGGATATAGTAATGATTTTGAACATGTTGATAGTTAGGTTCAAGTTTTTCAAAAAAAAAAAAAAATCCATTTATTAACGGGTTTTTCCACAATTTCAAATTTCCAATTTGGTTGCCATTTATCTGTGTTTCCATCCCCATCCCAGTTAGAGATGTCCATGGGGTGGGGTAGGAACGAGATGACTTCCTCGCCTCCGTCCCCGCCCCCCATTTAAATGGGAAATTTGAACTTTTGGCCCATTTTTAAAAACCATGTTTTTTTGGCCTACCCTTGATGTGAAATACCCGTTTTGCCCTTATTTTAACTTGAATGTGAGGGGTCAGCAGAAAAACTTTTACTCATTTCTCGTTCTCCTTCTCGGCGCCGAAGTTCGACCACTTCCATGTTCTTCGATTTGTAACGGTAGCGACATTGAAGTTTAAGAGCAATATCTTCCATTCCTCGATTCAATCACACACCCCGCCCCAACTCTCTCGTAACTATCTAGTGACGTGGTGTGCTGGCAATGAATCCTAACTAACTATAGGACTCAAGGCCTCTACATGCTCTTAACCACGCTTAGGCTCTCAAGGAATCAAAAATTTGGGCAGAGTTTCCCCTAAAACTTGGCTAAAACACACCTGGAAAGAAAGCACGCATATACATATATTCATTAACTATATCCCAACCAGAAACCAGATTAGAGACCCAGGCGTCTTAACCATAATATTCAGCCCAACACTTCGAGATACGATAAATTTACAACCGACTACTCTTAGCAACACATAAACTTTTACATAACTTCCAACCCAAAACATCATATACATACAAAAGTACTAAAAACGCGGTCTCGAGTGGCAAGATCGGCTTCTGTAGGCTTGTCGAAACTCAATCGCTACCTGGTAGAAAAATTTAGAGGAAAAGAATGAGCTAACGCCCAGTGAGTGGTATTTACTTCCTATTACGAAAATAGCTCTTGAAAATATTTAACTCAACTAACAAAATAACGTGAAAACTCATAACTCAGAAACTCATAACATTTAGCTTGCAAACGGAAATATGGTAAAAACTATTTTTAAACATAACTAAAGAATCAACAAGAACTCACTAACCCTGTACCCTTATCTCTAGTCATACCGGCGCAGAGTCCTCTCAATACGCACAACAGAGCAAACTCTATCATACTAAGCATAGAATACATTCCACACTTAGTAGAGCAATTCTCTAGTCTTACGTGCACGCAGAACAATCTCTCTCAGGCTAACCACCCCAACACATGGCCGAAGCCTACCTGCACTGGAGTGGATCCTGAGGATCTCTCTATGTACTATGGAAACATATTCTGATATGAACCAAGATGTCTTGTGTTATGCCAAAAACATATTCAAAATTACGTTGCATTAAATGAAGTCAAATTGAAGTCAACTAGCATTGAAGGAACTCAAGTTGTATCGAATGAACTCAACTACATGTCAAGTTCATTTAGTGCAAGTCAAGCATCAATCATGGAACCATACTTCAAGCTACTTTCAAAATACATCAAGTAGAGCTTCATTTATACTTTGGGAGGTTACAAGACATAGTTGGTTGGTGGGGTTTTTAATTCTCGGATTTAAGGGAGTTTCTATGTAATTTTCAGTTTTTAAGTTTTGATATCAATGTTTTAGGTTACAATATAGCTAGTGGTCATTATGGTATTGATGAGGATGAGAGTTACAACTCTTCAAATGACCATAGGTTACTCTAGAGTGTAATTTTGAGGCTATAAAAAGCCATGTATGTTGTATTTAAAAAACCAGACTTGGAAATGTAGTAAAAAGAGCCTTTGAGCTTTTCCATTAGCCTAGTGCTAAGTTTCTTTGCAATTCTATGTAGTTTAGGTTGCATGATGAGAATCATTCAAGCTTGACTTGATCAATCATGCTTGTGGAGTGATTCGAATCTCAAGCAAGCTTCTTGCCTTGAGATATTTGATCGACAAGGTAATCCGGTTTTTACTTTCCTTGGGTTGATTTTCAAATCGGTTTTGGGGTTTTCAGTTATGTGATCTAAAGGTCTTGTTTTTCAACAAGGTTGTTAGATACATTTCCTGAGAGTTTCTCAACATATTCACACAGCACATGGGTAATCTCCTAGGGTACGTAGAGCTAGCGACGTAGAAACTGTTTTCTAGTATGAATTTCTTTATTCAAAAATCATTTTCCCTTGTAAAGATAACATTTCATAAAACCAAGCAATGCTTGCAATTAACGAATATATTCTAAAATTCTCAAGTAAGTGCACTCTGTTTCAAATACTTCTGAAATGCAAACTCCAACTACAAAATCATAAAGCAAGTGAAACGTAAATCATTTTCTTTAAAATTATGCTCAACTCTAGCTTTTCTCAAACTCTTACATATAGTACTTTTGCTAGCAGAAAAAATAATTATTAAAACAACCACTCACAGTCCTCTTGTTGAGAGAAATTCGGGTCGTAGGCCGTCCCGATCTCCGTTTGACCTGAAATATTTATTAAACCAACATATAAGTTCCCATTTAACTAAAATAACTAGTTTAGCTTAAGCACATATTTAAAATATTCCATGAACTCCAACTTCCCCTTTTCTTATCTTAAGGTACATTTTGTCCTTTTCCCCATTTCAATATTACTTTTTGCTACCAGAGTCCATACCCACCTCACACTCTTTTCCTTTTCCCTCTCTCTTCATTTATCACAAAGGTACAACCTCACTAAATTTATTACTTCTCTTCTCCATCCATCACGTTACCATGCCCTTCCTTCTTCCATTTTCATTATTTTAATATATAAATATCATTTTTTTTCCTTAAAACACACACCATTTCTCTCTCTCTTCTTCCATCATCTTCAACCTCAGACCACTCTCGGTTTTCCCTCTTTCCTTCTTTTTCCTTTTTTTTTTGTTTCATTTTGGTTCTTCCTTCAACAACCAACAAAACCTCAACTAATTTTCCTCCACCTTCTTTCCTTACCCTTAAATATCACCAAACATATATACCCATAATCAAAACTTCAAGAAACCGAAAAAAAAACTTCAAACTCACTTACAACTTCGTTGGGAAAAACTTCGTGGTTGAGCTCTCACCGCCAAAACCAGTCCAAGATTTCCTTTCTTCTCCTTCTCAGCTCTCGATCTCTCAGTCTTTCCTTTGCCCGATTCCTCTTCTTCTCTCTCTCTACCTTTCTCTCTCCCCGACTTTCACCGTTTCCTCCCCTTCTCCCTTTTTTCTTCTTTTTTTTTTTACCTTCACTCTTTCTCTCTCTACGTGGGTATATTTCCACCCCTTTCTTTCTTTTTTTTTATCTACTCATTTGCAGCTTCAATTTCCATTTTATTCTCTCTTTTTTTTCTTTTTTTTTTACTTAAAATGAAAGAAAAATTCAAATGGGCTGGGCCTTATAATCGCACTCTATGTAAGTTTTTTTTTTTGCATTTCTGTTCGGCTTAGGGTTTCAAAATGTGGGTTTTTTGGTTTTTTATTCTTCATTTACTTCAATCTCGCTTTCTCATGGATTATTCTGCGTATTTGTTGCATTAGTGCATTTTTCCTACTATTTCGGTAATGTCCGTGTAAGTTTATGCGCAAAAATTGAGTTTTCTGCGATTTCTGGGTTTTTTTTTTCTGTGTAGCCGATGAATCCCGACCGAGATCGATACAAAGATATATGAATTTGTACCGGGAAAATTTCCAGAATCCTTGGATAATTTCATTTCCAAACTTTCAAAACCATGTGCCTCTGGAAAAATTCCCGGCCATGGTCTCGGATCACTTGAACCGGGACCGAGACCGGGAATTTTTCCAGTGTGTGTGTGTTTTGTATTTTTGTAATTTTTCCCTTATTTGCAGGATTGTTTTGTCTTTTGAGTCATTTTATCTTATTGTATGTTGTTTTAAACATGTTTAGGTCTATTTTCTCGTTGAGTTGTAAATGGAGTACAAAATATACTCCGATGATCACTTTCCTATGACCTTGACTTGTTGCTCTCACATAGGTAGAACTATAGCGAATATAAAGGACAAACTTACTATCCCCCAATTAAATATGTTTAGACAAACATGTTTTGGCCCCTTACTAGATAGTAACATAATCTTTAACAGTCGGTTGATTCGCTACATTCTACTTAGGGAGGTGAATGAGAATAGGGAAGATGTGATGAGTTTTGGGTTGTTAGGGCATAAGGTTTCATTTGGTAAACGAGAATTTGATCTCACCATTGGTCTTAGTCATGCGACGAGACATGTTAAGAAGGATCTTGTAATCGGTAGACTTAGAACCTTATATTTAGGAGATAATGAGGCAATGAAAGGTGATGAATTGGAAAAACTGTTCCCGACAATTGAGTTCCAGAGTGACGAAGATGCAGTTAAAATTTTCATTTTCTATTTTATTGAGTTGGCTATGATGGGGAGGGAGTGGAAACAACAGATGGATACGTCCATGCTGAACATAATAAATGACTGGGAGAGTTTTTGTATCGAGGATTGGAGTACATTGATATTCCAGAAAACAATTAGAAGCCTTAAAAAAGCGTGAAGGGCAAAGTTGAGTCCTATAGGAGGAAGAGAGACAGGTCAAAGAAGCAAGAAACATATAGTCTATATGGTTTCTCGCATGCCTTCCAAGTAATCATATTTTAAAGTAATGGCATTTATAGGTTATTATATTGTAATGTATGGATTGTTTCATAAGTTCTTGCTAATTTTGAATGCAGGTATGGGCATACGAGACTGTCTCCTCAGTGATGGGGCATGTTGCAAATCGTGTGAACGAGAATGTCATACCACGCTGAAGGGATAAAAGCCCTACGCAGTGGAAAATTTAATAGAACTACACTGTGTTTATATTTTAACCGAAATACCAATACCGTTTGCAACAAAAATACAACAATAAAAACATACTAAATACGCTGTAAATGGCTATAAAAACATGCTTTTTATGGATCAAAACCCTAGATCTAATCTAAAATTGATCTTATTGATCAAATATTCAAGAAACCTTACTTTTGATGGTAGTATTGAGCGTTTCACCAATTCCTTGATCTTGATCCTTAGAAAAATAGCAACACACACTTTTCTTTTGTTGGAAAATTCACCCACGAAACACCACCACAAAGGATACACTGATATTCTCATAGGTTTCTTGGTTGAGGGGCTTGTGGGAGCAACTAGTCTCTAAGGGATTCTCTGTGATTTTCTCTGGAAAAACGTGAGAGAGAGATACTGTATGAGAGAATTCTACGATTGAATGAATTGGGGTGATCTTTTCCTTAACGGATGAAACAATCCCCTTCCCTAATCTTTCTCCTTCAATCGTGTAGCCCTAGGTAAGTGGGAGACCACGTTCTTTCAGTTAAAATAACTGATAAGAATTAAATTAATTAATAATCAAATTAACTATTAATTTAATTATTATTCATATAAATCACATTTATATAAATATTCCCACACAATCCTATAGTTTTAATGTAATTTAATTAAAACAACTTTAATTAAATTAAATTAACACAACTGATTAATTAATTCAACAAAAAATTAATACTTTAATAAAATATCATATATATTTAATTATATCTCTCATATAATCTATAGTATTAATGTGCATCCAATGCGCATTAATTTTAACCTATAGTTTTAATATGAATCCAATTCATATTTTAAACACAATATTCGAACACCTTCGAATATTTGATTTTCCCTTAGAAAATTACCTCAATGCCCTAACTGAGCTACCGGTGGGACCTAATGGACCTACAGATCAGAAGCTCCAATGATATGAGATTAATTGGCTAAACTCATCAACCAAGTTAATCAATGTTCGTTAACTGTGGTTCACTCCACTATAGAACCACAACTGCACTCTTCTCATTGCAAATATATTTATGTGTCTACGGATATCGACCAATAACAGCAAGTCAGTCCTTCACGTGTGTTCGTACCCCAACTAGGTCAAATTACCGTTTTGCCCCTGAGTTATCGATCCATAAGTCCCAGTGCTCCTCTAATGAACAACCTGTTTGAGGTCCAACCAACAAATAGAAGTCCCTCTCGTGCCATAGAGAGGGCAGGGCCCATTGTTCAAGACCCGGAGACACCACTTAAGGGAACACACCTCTACTTACCCTAAAGTCGGGAAAGAGTGAATTCCATCTTGTGTGATTATGTTCCCAGCTCCCCACTCGGTCTTGTCCCCAAAATGGTAGGCTTATTGAGTCGGCGTGCATGCCACTCTCACCCATACAAATCAAAGGACAATCCCTCGTAAACAGGAGTTCATAACCCACTCAGGATTGAGACCAAGTTGCCTACGTCATCTTAGTGAAATATAAACCTAGCTAGCTAACGGTGTTACAACTAGTGGTTAACTATTTCGCGGTTCGGTCTTATGCAAACTCATTGCACAGGATATCCCCACTCGCATGTCCACTACATGAATGCATTGGATCATTGTATTTGTATCATAATACAAAGCGGGTCGTATCCATAGTGTCACCAGGATAAGGTACCCAACCTTATCTCTATACTATAGACCCTTTAGGTTGTATCTTGAATATTGATTCCCGTATGTCCCTACATACTAGTTCAAGTCTCATACTAACAACCTAGGAAGTTTAGTTTATTGGATTAGGGTTAATAAGACAAGATTACTCAATACAAACAAGATAAATGAATCATACATCATTTTATTAATGTTCGTTCAGATGTTACATTTACTATCTACGAGTTTTAGGGCATAAAAACCAACACACACATCCTTAAATGGACATGCTCCCACTCGCCTACGTACTCCCGCATAAGCACTGAGGTGTTTGGGTCGAGGGTGGTGAGTTTCATCTGCCACTTGTTTTTTACTCATCATTTATTGTGATTTCGATACCTAAGATTAAGTTCATATGTATCGGGCGAGGATCACAAATTTTCTTGAATCAACAGAGGAGGAGCGTTGATATATGAATCGGATAATGGAACCCCCACGTCCACCAACGCCTTCTCCACCCCCTCCAACAGTTGACATCGATGTTGGCCCGGACATTGTGATGCCAGATGTGACTATGCATGACCCCACCCAGATAGATGAGGCAGTAGGATCGATGGAAGAGAAAGAACAGGACGAGGGTGAATAGTTTAAAGATAAGAAGAAAAAAAAGAAGAGAAGTTGCGAATGCACTGAGTTGCTACAACGTCTCAATGAACGGGTGGACGCCATGGAAGCCGACTTGAAGTCTGACTTGAAGGCCATCAAGAAATTCTTACGAAGATTTTCTAAGGTACTATAATGTTTAGTTTACTTTTTTTTTTGTTTTCAACAGTGTAGTTAAACATACTGTTGATGCCAAAATTTGGCCAAGCGACTCACCTGACCTTCAAGTTACATCAACGGTGAATTTATTTGAAGGGTAAAAACGTGACCTGCAAAATAAGAGAAAAACTGTGCACCGGTGTGGTGCTTGCCACATTGACTCCGATGCTTAAGTCAGTTGGGAGATCATAAGTGAGGCAAGTAAAATAATAATATAGAGGAAGAAAATAGATACCAAGTTGAGTTCCCCTACTTTGGGGTTAGTCTCTTCTATTTATAGTTGAAATTAGGGTTTCCCCTTCCTTTTAGGAGAGGGAATAACCCTAGAGCTTGATTCGGGCCTTTGTGGGCTTGTTTCTTCTCTGGGCTCCTGTCATTATGACTTTCTTAGAGCTAGGTCCAAATTCACCCATAAAATTAAGCCTCCACTCTTGAATTAGGATTAAAGGATGACCTGTTGCTATAGGTCAAAACGCCCTAAGCCCAATTTAAGAGTATAACTCTCACTCGTGTCGATTTGTGTGTTGATTTCCTCTTCACTTCACTTGGACAGTTACATAAGCCCTTCTGAGTTCAAATATTCCAAGGCTAGCCCTGGATGCTTTATCGTGAGGGTCTCCTCTAGATGTATAAAAATCGATTTCCAGATGAGTCTTTTTTATCACCAACCGGTATCTAACTTCTTGTTTGTAACTAATTTAATATCCATTTTGAAGCCCCATGTGTAGGTGCTTCTTTCCCATTAGTCATTTATATGATTAACACGTAAGACTATAGGGTCGTCCTCGGACGCTTTTCTTACGTTAGTCCTTGTAGAAAAATAATGAGAGAATAGGCTAGAACATGTAATCTTTAGTTTAACATGCTAAACTAGTGTGCCTTTTGTTTAATAGGGAGTGCATATCCCCTGTTGCTTGCTTTTTGTTTAATAGGGAGTTCATATCCCCTGTTACTTGCTTTTTGCTTAATAGGGAGTGCATATCCCCTTTGTAGCCCCCTTACCCAAGTAAAGTTTTATTTAAAACATAAAATATAATTGAGTAAAGAGGAGAATACCTTTTAAGTTTTTGCTTCTCGACAAGATGTGCTTGGTCTCGGCCTTAGCTAGGTGAGCTTGACTCAGATGAAGTGTTTGGGCTCAAGCCAGATGAGGTGAGGTAAACCTGTGGTCCAGGCTCACATAATCTCGAATCTAGATGAAGCGAGGTAGACTCGGAAGTTTAGACTCGCATGATGGGCTTAAGCCAGATGAGGTGAGGTAGACCCGTGGTCCAGGCTCACATAATCTCAAATCTGGATGAGTCGAGGTAGACTCGGAAGTCCGGGCTCACGTGACGGGCTCAAGCCAGATGGGGTGAGGTAGACCCGTGGTCCAGGCTCACATAATCTCGAATCTGGATGAGGCGAGGTAGACTCGGAAGTCCGGACTCGCGTGATGGGCTTAAGTCAGATGAGATGAGGTAGACCCGTTGTAGACACCGTATTTGGTCCGACTTGATTTTTAGTAATAATGTTTGAATTTGTCCAATATTTGGTGGTCAATTTGTTTTTTAGTATGTCAATAAGAGCGTAGCTCAATTGGCATAAAGTTGTACTGATAACCACAAGATCTGTGGTTCAAATCCTTTTCCCCACATATTATCAAAACAAATTTTGTTTTTTGGTTTTCATTGTTTATTTTCATTTTCATTTTATTTTCTTTATTTTTATTTAATTTATTTCTTTATTTTTTTTATTTAATTTTACTTTTTTTTTTCTTTGCTCTTCCACTTCCACTTCCACTTCCTTCTCCTCCTCCCTCTCCCCCTCTTTTTCAACCTCCTCCAACTCACTCCCCCACCTTCCCCAACTCCCTCCCCTTATTTCTTAACTCCTTCTCCAAGGTCTCCTATAAAAGGAGAGCTTGTGGAGGAGAATGGAAAGACAAGAACAAGGTGGTGGAAAATAGGAGAACAATGGGAGAAAGTGAAGAAAGGAGTGATGAAAATCTAAGAAAGAGAGAGAGAAAGAGGTGAAGTTTAAGAGAGAAAGGAGTGAAATTTGAGAGAGAGGGAGAGAGAAATTTTAAGCTTTTGAAAGATTGAGTTGCTCACTGCTTCGGCGCCACCACTCACCACATATTTTATTTATTATTCTTTTAGTTTTTTTTATTTTTTATTTTTGTTGGTTTATTATTTTCTCTCACTTCTTTTATAATTTTAAAAAAGAAGCACAATTTTTTTTTTTCTTTTCTTTCAAAAGTTATATATTTTTTTTCTCCACTTTGACTTTAAGTTAGAATTCACAAATCAATTTCAAAGTAGCTTTAATTGAGATTTTTCTAAATCAATTTTAATTAGGTTCTATTTGAAATTTCTGATTTGTATTGGTTTTAATCCGGAATTTCAAATTGATGACAATTTGGTTTTAATTGAAATTTCATGGTCAAAATGTATATAAATTGGAATTTTCAAATCAATGTCTATTTAATTTTAAATTGGAAATAAATCTCAATTTTAGTTAAATTAGAAATCAATCTTAATTTTAATTAAATTGGAAACAAATCAGTGTCCATTTGGTTCTAAATGGAAAATCAATTTCAATTTTAATTAAAATGGGAATGTCTATGGACTTTAGTTAAATTGGAGTTCAATTTCAATTTTGGTTTACATTAAAATCTCAAAATCAATTTCAATTAGGCTTTAACATGAAATTTCTAATTTGAATTTCACATTGGTTTTAATTGACTTAAATTTGAATCAATGTCTTTAATTCACATTAGAGATCTCAATTCAGTTTCGATTTAATTTTTATTTGAAGCTTTGATTTCAATCCCATTTTGATTCTAAATTTGAATTTCCAATTTAATTTCTTTTAGGATTTAAAAAAATCAAAGTCAATTTGGTTTAATTTGGATTTCAATTCAATTTCATTCTTGGTTTTAAATGAACTCAATTTCAATTTAGTTTTGGTTTGAAATTTTCAAATAGAATTTTAATTTTTCTTTGAGTAATTTTAATTTGAATAAAATCTCAAATTGGTTCAATTTGTATTCACAAATGAATTTCAATTTGATTTTAATTTAGATTTTCAAAATTGATTTCAATTGGATGTAAATTGAGTTTCTTAAATAAATTTCAAAATAGGTTTTGATTAAAAATTTTGAAGTCAATCTTAATTTGGTTAATATTTTAATTCCTTCAAACGATTTAAATTTGAAATACCCAAATGAATTTCAAAGTGAATTTTAATTTTGTATTTAAATTTGAACGGTATAAATGAATCTCAAATGGATTTAATTTGAAGTTTTAAATTGGATTTCAAGAAAAGTTTTTTTAAGTTGATTATGGAAACTTTAGGCTAATTTTCTCTAAGAACGGGTATTTAAGCTGACCGGAAGGGAACACCCTGCCTGAAAATTAGCCTAGATATTTTTTTGCAATCAACTTGAATTTGGTCTTAATTTAGAATTTTTCAAATCAACTTCAATTTGACTTTAAATTGGAATTCTCAAAACAATTTCAAAATGACTTTTAAACTGAGATTTCCAATTGAATTTCAATTTGGTTTTAGTTCGAACTTTTAAATGATTTAACTTTCTTTCAATTGGTTTCAAATTCTTTTTTTTAAACTTTCAAATTTCTAATTAGTTTTTTTATTTGGAAAATAAAAAAAGATTTCTTTTTGTTGAATGGTGTCTTACCACTCATAATTATTATTTCACATTTTATTCCTAAAATGTGAAATAATAGACATGGGACAAATAATATCATGTAAAACCTATGATGGAGTTGAAATAATTTCTCAAGTTCTTGAGGTGATAAATTTTCTTTTAGTTAAAAGAAGATTTCAACATGACAATTATTGGGAATAACCTCACTCACTACATCAGATCCTTACTTTATGTTTTGAAGTTAAGGTAAGAACAAGTGGGACATTTGTTATTTATTTATTTTTTCTTTCTTCAAAATAATAAGGACCATTTTATGTTATAAAAGGATAATTTTTAAAATAAAATGTGGTAATCGTTTTTAAATGAGTGTTATAGGGGTGCTAACATCTTCCCTACACTCAATCGACTCCCGAGCCTAATTTTTGGTTTTCAAAGACCGATTTTTCTTTAAAATGGGTGACTAATCACACCCCAAAATGATTGGTGGCGACTCCAAACCTCTCCTCTCGAAAGAGAACCTTAGGGAAGGACGTCGGTCGCTCCGCGTCGCGATGACATTGCGACACTCGTGGTCCAGACTCACATAATCTCGAATATGGATGAGGCGAGATAGACTCGGAAGTCCAGACTCGCGTGATGGGCTCAAGCCAGATGAGGTGAGGTAGACCCGTGGTCCAAGCTCACATAATCTCGAATTTGGATGAGGCGAGGTAGACTCGGTAGTCCGAGCTCGGGTGATGGGCTCAAGCCAGATGAGGTGAGGTAGACCCGTGGTCCATGCTCACATAATCTCGAATCTAAATGAGGCGAGTGTTGCCTTGTGCAATGTGATTTACAATATACAAGAAATCTTCACAAAAACACGTGCAAGTGCACACGATCAGCAGAAAGTGATAAGTATTTTTTATATCGTTCTCCACAGGGATTGATGCAATGAAAATCACTATTCCTAAGCTTATTTTCAATGAAATTCAAGTAACCAAGGACCAAATATTAATTATTAACTAATATGCACTAATGTAAATACAATTGAGTGAAATTAAAGAGAACTTGAAGTAAATAAAGCAAGAAAAGCGGCTGGAAGCAGAGGAGAGGTAAGGCTCGGATTAGGGATGTTCTGTATTGCTTCTAGGGATTGCTATAGCAAAAACTGTGCTAATTCATCTCACCCAGATTTTCAACGGGAATTTTCCAATTCTCCAAAGATTAAAGCCATTAAACTCCCATTTAACCCCTTATTTTTAGCCCAACCTGATTAGTGCCCTAGGTGGTGATTTATCCCTAAATACCCAATCATTTTCATGATCATTAAAGACTAAGGTAAAGTAAAGTAATCGGTTACTAAATGTTTTCCCAAACACCCAATAACAATGTTAGAAAATGGATGACCAATCGAAATTCCAGCTTAAACAATCAAGAACACTTTACTTTAAGATGAAAATAGCACGGTTCAACTACAAACAACCCCTCGTTACAATATAGGATCCCTAATCCTCACCTAAAGAGGATTAGTTCATGTTCAAAGCGAAAATAAGTTCAATACAACAGAAACCACTCATATTCAACATACTTTTCAGCTTCTTACACAACCAATACCAATGGGGAGATAAAAAGATAAGAAGAAAAGGCCAAAGAAGAAGCTCCCAAGCTCAAATCCAGCTTTCCCAAGCTGAATATGGTCTCCACGGTAGCTTCCCTCTGTTTTTCCTCTGTTTTTGTGCTCCAAAATCAGCTCCCAACCGTGAGTCTCCTCCCTTTTCAGCTCCCTTTCCAAATTAGGACCTCTTTCCTTTTATACCCAGCCATATTTGTGGGAGTGAGGGCTGATTAGATAAGCCTTGCCCACTTGGAAATCATTCTAATAGCTGAAAATAGCTACTGCCTCCAGCTGGGATTGCCACCTCAATTAATGAAGTCTTCCACGTGTAAAATAGCTCCAACTGCTATTCTGCCTCTTCCAGCTAAAGCTACAGCATCATCTGCAAAGAAAACTGGAGCTCCAAGTCAGCTTAAGTCCGAAATTAACGTGAAATTAAACATTAAAAGCCATCAATAAGCACTTTCATTAAACACCATAAAATTCATCAAGACCCAACTCAAATAGCATCAACTTAAGGTAAAATTAAGCCTAAAAGCCCTAAAAGAATGGCCAATAACTCTTATTTCTAAAAGTTATCAGCGAGGTAGACTCGGAAGTCCGGGCTCGCGTGATGGGCTCAAGCCAAATGAGGTGAGATAGACTCGTGGTCTAGGCTCACATAATCTCGAATCTCATCTGGACCATGCATGCACTCCGTTGAGGACTTGGAGAGGTTGAGAAGATATATCAACCCTTGCAAGGATTAATCTCATCCCGATCGTGCGTACACTCTGTCGGGGACTTGGAGAGCTAGGTTGAAAGTATGGAGGACCTAACTTTTGTAAGGATCAGTTTACACATAGGCTTTTCATAAGCGAGTGTATCATTAAGCTTCTAGCCAATCAAACTATAATAAGAGCACATACTAAAAAAAAGTACTACTTGCTCAAGAATATTCTGGACATAAGAACAGAGTCAAGTAGCTTATGAACAAAAATGCTAAATCTTTGGAGATGCAGATGACATAAATACCTGGATCAAGTTCTTTATGGAATTGAGTATGAGTTTTTATGACAACAAAGTCACGAGGCCAAATTTGCTGCCTTTATGACTGTTTTTTACTTAATTAGGGAAACATATTCCCTGTGCAGCCCCCTACTCAAGCAAGGTTTTTCTCGAAGTAAAATTTATGCTTGAGTAATCGACGTTGACATACCTTAGCGTTTTCATGTCGCATAACTCTCCCTTATTGACATTTGTGGACCTCAGCTTCCTAAAGATCAACCTCAGTCCCTTGCATGTCGGCTCTTGGAGAGTATAGGTTTTTCCATTCTTCCAAGGACATTTTGTTGGCTCATCTACTCAGGCTTTTAGGAGCTTTATTTCGTCTCCTCATGAAATAACGTTAGTAGATAACATTATGTAGGTATGGGAAAAAGACTAGTCAATGATAAAAAAAAATATAAGTATGTCATGAGTAGCTTGCAACTTATGAATAGTTAATAAATCAATGGAAACACATAAGGTAGAAAATGTATCAGGATTCGTAATTACGAATTGAGATAGACATTTGGTAAATAGGGGTAGGTAGCTAACATACCCGGAATGTTAAGCCTATGAAGCGGTAAAGACTTTCGTTTAACTATTATGAGCTATTTTCAACCCACTTGAATTTCTCACTCCATATTGTTGAACTCAAAATTAAAAATAAAAACTTTGTAATATTTATAGTTGAGCATTCATGAAGATACCATCCGATAATTTTTGTGCAAGTAAATAACCAACTTGCTTTATATAGTCGACTTAGCTTCGACTTTTGATTTATTCATAATTTTCAATTTGAAGTATAGATTAAGTCTATATTCCTTTCATTATTTGAATTGTGCTTAATGAATATCACACTAAATAATATGAAAAATCTAATAATAAAAACAATGAGTTCAAAGTGTTATACCAAATATATGAATGCTCAATCTTTTTGAACATAATCCCACCCCAAACTTAACCATTTTGATTTGGTTAGATGTAGATAACTTAACCAAACAAAAATCTAAACTTAATTTGAACCACTTCGAATCTTATGGATTTATCTTTTAAATTCGAAGGTTGACTGAATTTAGATTTTCTATTCTAAATTCTTGGATCCATTTAGGTTATCTTTTAACAAAAGTGGAACAACGACATATTAAAAATCTAAATTCATTATTTGGTTAAACATGAATTTAGATTTTCCCACGCCTTCTAAATATGGCCTGAGATTTTCTGGACCATATCGTTCAACAGAATTTATATATAGCCATAAAAGTTCTTTAACCATTAAGCTGATCTAGATCACATATCAAGCACAAGCCAAACCATCTGTTTTATGCAACATTTGACTAAACATGATTTGGTCAACATCGTAAGCATTCTAAATTCATAACAATCAGGTAGGGAAAGGTGCATGAAATAGGTAAGCTTAAACAGTTTGAGGAAAATAAAAAGCAAAGAGATGGGAAAAATTTACACGGATGAAAATGTAACTTGGTATTAAGAGTAGAGGGATCACCACATCGAGTGACCTCACGTTGGAGAGCTTTCTTCATCTTCGTGGGATCCTGCAAACCCTTCCTAGATACACAAGCCATATTATTGCAGAGGTACATCTTAAGGTTACATGCCTTGAAGGAGGAACCTCTTTGTTGTGCTAGCTAGCAAGTGAGATTGGTTTAACAGTGTGCTACATATGCATTGTCTATATCGATTGACCAAAACTTATAAAAAGGAACCCACTAAAAATTTCAACCAGCTCAAACTTTTCATGTTAGCGTTTGAGACATTGGGAATTAAACCATTGCAAGACTTGGTGCTTATCTTTTCGAATGAGAGTTGCACTTACCTGAGTAAATATATAGCTTTTGCTTTTGATATATTGACTCTTGAGGATATTTCACGTGCAACAAAAATATCAACTATGGAGACAACCACATGAGCAGCCAAAATTACAAATTCTGGTCCCCACGTTCCTCACAGACGGCGCCAATTGTTGATGCCAAAATTTGATCAAGCGACTCACCTGACCTTCACGTGACATCAACGGTGAATTTATTTGAAGGGGAAAGACGTGGCCTGCAAAACAAGAGAAAATGGTGCGCTGGTGCGGTGCTTGCCACATCGACTCTGATGCTTAAGTCAGTTGGGAGATCATAAGTGAGACAAGTAAAATAATAATATAGAGGAAGAAAATAGATACCAAGTTGAGTTCCCCTACTTTGGGGTTAGTCTCTTCTATTTATAGTTGAAATTAGGGTTTCCCCTTCCTTTTAGGAGAGAGAATAGCCCTAGAAATTGATTCGGGCCCAATGGGCCTTTGTTGGCTTGTTTCTTCTTTGGGCTCCCGTCATTATGACTTTCTTAGAGCTAGGTACAAATTCACCCATAACACATACAATATATGTAGGGCAAATATGTGGATCCAGAGAAATACTTTGGATCAGATGAGGGTCTTTCTAAAGAAGGTGATGAGGGTCCTTCTAAAGGAGGTGCTGGAGATGACATGTCTGAAAACCCAGAAAAAGAAGATGATGAGGGTCCTTTGGGCAGGTCCGAACACCCAGAAAAAGGAGATGAGCTAGCTGAAGAGACCTCGAAAGGAGGTGATGGGTCCGACTTCCAATTGGAAGGATCTGACGAGGCAGATGAGGGACACAAGAACCTGGTAATAATTAGTTCGTACTATTTACATTAGTTTATTGATATTGTGTTTGTTGTGTCGTTGCATAGCCTGTTGAACCAGAAAAAGAAGATGAGCCAGCTGAAGAGACCTCAAAAGTAGGTGATGGGTTCGACTTCCAGTTGAAAGAAACTGACGAGGTAGATGAGGGACACACGAACTTGGTAATAATTAGTTCGTATTATTTATCATTCGTACTATTTACATTAGTTTATTGATATTGTGTTTGTTGTGTCGTTGCATAGCCTGTTGAGTCGTCATAGAGTATTGAAGAGATAGCGGCATTTGACGGAGTCACATACTCTTTGGTACCCAAGACTGAGGTAAGATCGAAGCTTCTATGTAGTTAAGTGTGTTCCCATTACTTTATTGACATTGTGTGTTTGTCATTGCATAGCATGTTGAATTGGACTCAAAGTGTTGAAGAGACAACAACCCATGGACCTGTTGAACATCGGGGGAAGCGAAAGCGTCAGATTTCATGGAAGCTTTGATCTCCGTGGGCAGACACGATGCCAGATGGAAAAAGAAGAAAAGGTAAGGTGTACAACCCCATGTGCGTCATACCACCTGAACTTGATCGTCGGTTCCAGGCGTGGTTGGACGACCCGTTCTGGATGGTGCAGAACGGAATACGGTATACTCATATAGGAGCAAAGAATGGTTTAAAACCTTATTGACATCGTCACATTGGATGAGCGATGAGGTACGTAACCCTTGTTGAAAATATTGCATTTAATTCCTCTCTAGCTAATCAACTAATAATTCTCATGTAGGTCATTGACGCGCTATTCATGTTTATTAAGAAAAAACTGGATGCTTGTCCGGACTTATGCCGACACAAATTTGTGACAGGAGACTTGGTTGTCGCGGTAAGTAATACATGTTTATTATTTAGGGTTTAACTATACGGTAGTAATATTACTCGTGTCTTATATATGACTTTCTACGACAAGACGAAGTACTAGAAGCACTAGATGGTAGGTTTGATCGTCTCGATGACTATGATTGGAGTAAGTGGAAGACCGTCATGGACTACATTATGGGCAACCATTCAGACCATAACATTCCTTGGAGTTCAGTTGAAGCGGTCTATATACCCTTCAACCTTGGTGGGAACCATTGGGTGTTGTTGTGTGTTGACTTAGAGGCCGACGAGTTGGTGGTGTTTGACTCCTTTATGCAGTTGAATACATACACACTTAGAGAAGCAGTTGAAGCCTGTTCACACACTGATGCCAATCTTGCTCGCTAAGTGTGGTGTAATGAAAGTGAAGCCTACACTTCCACTGAATGAATGGAGGTTGAAGAGGAACAATGCCACAACAAAAGGATAGTGGGGATTGTGGGGTATTCACTTCCAAATTTTTGGAATACGATGTAACGAAGTTCAAACTGGACACCCTTAGCCAGGATAGCATAGACTTTTATAGACATCAATTCGCTGTTCAACTTTGGGCCAATAGGGCCATTCTTTTAGATAGTTCATTTCTTGTAAACATAGAACGTTTTGCTTATTAGATATGTAACTTCTTTTGAAACTTATTATCTTTCTTTCATATTATCTCACATTAGAAAAAGAAAAAAAAAGAATAACTTACACTCCAAGAAACCATGCAATGGGTTACAAGGTTATTACCAAGGTGGTGTATACATATACAGTGAAATGCATCAGGTAAAACGGTTTTTACTGCCTTACGAATGCTCGAATGTCGATCTGACACAATGACAAGATTACGGACTTCAACAATCGCTCGTTTCATCTGTTCAAAAAAATACGTCCATGATGAATCTGATTCTCCATAGGCAAACCCAAACTCGACCGGATAGATTTGGTTGTTTCCATCGACACCGGTTGCAAGCAAGAGTTTCCCACTATACTTCTCTCTCAAATGGGTTGCATCTACAATTAATACTGGACGAATGCATGACCTAAACCCTCTAATAGAAGGACCTAAAGCCATAAATACGTGCTTGAAGTATTGATCATCTTCAAGTTCCAAGTCAAACACAGTACCAGGGTTTTCAATTTTTAATGCTTCACCAAACCTCGGCAAGAGTTTATAAGATTCTTCTGACGACCCCCTAGCAAGAACTAATGCTTCTTTTCTTGCCCGCCAAGCTTTGTCATAAGTCAGGCTCACACCGAACTCCTGTCGAATATCTTTTACAATATCTTTTGGTTTATACGTATGACTAACATCTTCAAACTTTGACTTAAGTAACCACCCTATAACCCAACTTTTAGCCTGTCGATGATCGTGTGACAACATTTCATGCTTGCAATTATGAGTATTACTATACTTTGAAATTTTAAATGCATCACACCCCTTCAAACAAACAACCCTCACTCTCCATTTACATTCCTTGATAACACATCTACATGTGAAAAGTTTTGGGTTCGACTTTTTAACCCTAAACTTGAAGTTCTTTCTCATCGCTATAACAAACAATCTCATGTATAAATCTTTTCTTGATAAAAAAATATCCCCAACTTCTATATCTTGTGAGGAAGGCTGACCTGGCATGATGATTGACTTACCAGAATGATCTGACACATGGGGTGCTTCAGTCGAAAGTGGAGGATTGTTCCGAAGTTCTTGAGGTGGTGGAACTTCAGTAGTGGGAGCATTCATTCTCACTTGTTGCATGTCACCCACTTCATTGATCTCTTCTTCTTCATCTCCACCATCTCCACCATCTCCACCATCACTATTAGAGTGTGCATCCAATCCATCATCTTCTCAATCGTGGACCCCACCATCGACGTCAGCATGTTCATGAGTAACAGGGTCTGCATCATCCTCTAGGTTGTATGTCACCACATTACTGGACAATGGGGTAAGTGATGGTGGCACACTAGGATTCGATGTAAGTGGAACGTAGGTCGATGTTGATGGAATTTCTTGACCTAAATAATATGGAAAAGATGTAGCCATGGATGGACATGGATGCAAATAGGGAATTTCTTGGGTCATATGTTGAATGGAATTTGGCCGGAAACCTTGGTTAGGCGATATTTTTGGCACAATGGATATGTATGGTGGTATTAAGGACACTTCCCCCAAGTCAAAAAAGTTTGAAGGTCAACATCATTTCTTATAACGAATGCAGGGGCTTTCAACCTTAATTGGATTATACATCTAATTACCAGATAGAACTCGTTTGAATTTATCCTACTTATTTCATACACACAGCCTAAAAACCGGTCATACGTAATGTTAGTGTCTACATCAAACCCTCTCAACTCTCCACCTTCATATTCCTTTCCAATCTCATTCCACAAACCTCCAAAACATACTCATACACGTGGCATTTTTTGCACAAAAAAAATAAAAAATAAAACTACATAAACCATGCACGAGTAAAAGGAAAAAAAGAGTAAAAAAACTGTCCATTTTCCCGATGACAAACTGGAAGCATCCCGACAGAGAAGCTTCGTGTTGGTCACTGTGAACTCAACTTCCAGAATAAAAAAATCGCCAATGTAATAGTTTCGTACCTCTTTTAGTAATGAAAATGGGAAAACCTTGTGGAGTCTTGTGTGGCCAAAGGAATGTGGTAAATGTGAAATAATAATGATTCCAAGAGATGAACAAAGTGAGAAAAACTTAACTTAAAACACAAAAGGAATGTCAGCAGCCAAAAGGAATGTCAACAGTAAAAAATGTCAAACTTTTAGATATTTAAAACGTGGGCCATTCAATTTAGTAGGAAAGTGGTTGAAAATAGGTGAAAAAAAATTAAATTTTCATTCAATTTCATGAAGTGAGGGCATAACAGTAATTTCACCCTCAAATTTTTAGTTGATGACATCATGAACATGGGGTCAAAAAAACAAGGTTTTTTAAAATGGGCCAAAAGTCCAACGTGAAAACTTAAATGGACCAAAAGTTCAAATTTCCTCTTTAAATCTTCATCCCCGCAAAATTTTCCCCTAAATTTCGTGGAGATCTAGGTGGGGCTTCCCCATGGGGAATTCATGGGGATCAGATTCATGTAAGGAATTATTTCCCGTTTTAGTTTTTTTTTTTTTTCCTTTTTTTAATCTCAATTGAATGACATAAATTTTTTTTGATAAGCTTTCAGTTAGATAATAAACTTTCATGAAAAATATCTGTTAGTTTTAAATTAGATAGTTAATCATTTATGAGAAATTTTCATTTAAGTATTTAATTTCCTACGGAAAAATCTATAAAATTCTTAAACCTCTTAATAAAAAGAACTATTTCATATTAAATTATCTAATTATCCATATATATAACAAATGTTTAACAATGTAATTCAAACATATCCAATTATCCTTAATAAAAAGAACTATTTCATATTAAATTATCTAATTATCCATATATATAACAAATGTTTAACAATGTAATTCAAACATATCCAATTATCTAAACTATAAGAACTAAAGCTTTATGTGTGCCAACAAGAGCATAGCTCAATTGGCATAAAGTTGAATTGATAACCACAAGGTCTGTGGTTCGAACCCCCAACCCCACATATTGTCAAAAAAAAAAAAAAAAAAAGCTTTATGTGTGTGTATATATATATTATTCAAAATTATTGAACATTAAATAAAATTATATATAAAAAAACGGGACGGAGAATGCATTTCTTGTCCCTGTCCTCGTTTAGCCTGTGGGGAATTCCCCCCTCCCTCCCCTCTCGCCCATTCGCCGTCTAAACGGAGATTCCCCACCCTATTAGGGTGTGGATTCCTACAAGAAAAATGGACATCCCTTTCTCTAGTTCCCATCCCCTTTATATTTATTATTATTCTCTCTATGTATATAGGCTTATTGTTTAATCACTTAGATAATTAGATATGTTTGAATTATATTGTGAAACATTTGAATTATATGTATGAATAATTAGATAAATTGAAATGAAATATTATTTAGTTTCTATTAGAAATTTTAACAATCTTATCCTTAAATGGAGATTTTTCGAAAATTAATCATTTAAAATGAAGATTTTCTATGGATGAGTAGCTATCTCACTAAAATTAATGAATATTTCCAATAAATAATTGACTATCTAATTGAAACATTACGAAAATAATTATTTAATTAAATTGAGATTTTTTTTTTTTTGAGAAACAATGAACTTGTATTATAAATGAGCAATTGCTCCCGAGTGGCTACCAGCCATGGGACAGGGTCCCCCATAACTGATGAACATATTACCAATATCTAGGTTGTTGAGATTTAATAACCATAGAGGAAAATTATTTGCCCAACTCTCTGAATTTTCTGTGGCCCAGGCCTTCCTAGGCAACTGATGGGCCATATGGTTGGAGCGCCTATCAACATGACATATCTCGTGGATGTTTAGGTTGGATATACTCCTTTTGGCTTCATCAATGAAAACTGATAGTTCAGTGAGATCCTCCTCTTTCCCCTTCAGTAAGTTTACCACCTGAATAGAGTCAAGCTCGATAACCACTGGTGGGGAGTTTTGGGGGATCGATTTCAGTCCTTCCGACACCGCAAGCGCTTCAAGCCATGAGATCGGCCACTTTCGTTGGATGATGTGGTATCCAGCAGTAATAGGTCGCCCATCCGAATTTCTGAGAATCCAGCCCACGCCTCCAATCTTCCTCGTCGTGTTCTATGAGGCATCTCCATTTAGAATCCAGTATCCTGCCGGCGGCGGCCGCCAGGTAAACCTCTGGCTCTCTGTTTGCAGGTCCGCGTAGGTTGTACTATGAAGAGTCCCTTGGTTCTCATGAATATCGTCGGTGCGATTCATCTTCTTTTTCCCTCCCGATTTGTCTTCGTTCGCCGTGCCGGTGGTAAGCATTTCCAAGGCCTTCATTATCTGCTGTCTGAGTTGGTTCTGATTGGGTTTTTTATTCCCATGATAGATTTCATTTCGATACTGCCAAATTTGCCAGCAGATTGTTGTGCTCCTCTTAATTTTGTTTTCTTCCAGAGCTTCTTTCCCATCTCCTCTCCACATCAATTCACAGTGGTCAGCCGCATTCCAGCCTTCCCTGTCAAGAAACGGAAATCCATTAGGAAGAGGAAAGAAATAGTCCCACATACCTTTTGTTAGTTTGCAGTCCCATAGGAGATGAGTAATTGTTTCTGGCTTTGAATTGCATAACATACATAACAGACGCATCCCCATTCCCTTCTAAATTAGATTTGTGCGAGTTGGAAGTATGTCATGGAAAATCCTCCAACCGCAGACCTTAATCTTTGAAGGCATTGGAGTTTTCCAATATGTTTTCCATAGGTCCTCCTTTCTATCGTTACTCGAGCTAGACGCCTCTAATGAATGATAAACTTGACTCCCCAACCTATATGCACTTTTTACTGAAAAAACCCCTCTTGGGTCTAAATGCCAAATAACTTCATCGTCTTTATTCATCGAACTAAGAGGAATGTTTAGAATGGCATCCACATCACTGGCCACGAACAACTCCTTTACCAATGGCTCATTCCATACACCCATGGGCGATATGAGTTGAGATACTGTAGAGTTTTGAGTGCTGTTGTTGACACTAATAGGAGTACAAAAGCCTTCTTTCGGGATCCAGGGATCAAGCTTGGCATCTACTTGGATTCCATTCCCTATGCGCCACCTATAACCTTTCATAAACAGGTCTCTGCCCCACACAATGCTCCTCCATGTGTAAGATGGATGGCTTCCTAATCCCGCCTTTAGAAAACCCCCTGTTTTAAAATATCTTCCTCGAAGCACCCTTGCCAACAGACTGTCTGGGTTTCGAATAATCCTCCAGCTCTGCTTGGCTAACAAGGCCTGGTTGAAAATCGTGAGGTCACGGAAACCCATTCCCCCTAGCCTTTTGTTTATGCACAGCTTCTTCCAACTCCTCCAGTGAATCTTGTTTCGTGTATCCTCAGCGCCCCACCAGAACCTAGCACACATGGAATTCAACTCGTTACATAAAGAAACAAGAAATTTGAAACAGCTCATCGCATAATTAGGGATGGCTTGAGCCACAGATTTAATAAGAATCTCCCTTCCAGTAGCTGAGAAGAATCTCCCTTTCCATCCTTGAAGAGCTTTCCAAACCCGTTCTTTGATGTGATTAAAAATCTCCTTTTTGCTACGCGCATTTTGCGATGGGAGGCCCAGGTATTCACCCAAGCTATCAGTGTGCTTTACCTGCAAAATATCCTCAATCTTTGTGGCCAGATCAATGTTAGTGTTTGGACTAATCATAAAATTAGATTTATCATAGTTAATAGTTTGACCAGAAGTCTTCTCATAAGTCTCTAGAATAGTCTTGATGACTTCACAGTCACTGACTGTTGCCTTAAAGAATAAAAGACTATCATCTGCATAAAATAAATGAGTTAAGCTAGGACAGAACTTATTAATACGCAAACCTGACCTTTTTCTTTTGGCCTCTGACTTGTTGAGGAGTCCAGATAATCCTTCTGCATAGATTAGGAACAGATACGGAGATAAAGGATCGCCTTGTCTCAAGCCTCTGTTAGGATAGAATTCAGTTCGGGAGGTCCCATTTAAAAGCACCTGAAAACTGACTGATTCCACACAGCGCATGATGATATCAATCCAATTGGCACTAAATCCCATTTTTGCCATAATCTGTCGAATGTAAGTCCATTCGACCCGATCATAAGCTTTACTCATGTCCAGTTTGAGCGCCACATCCCCTTTCTTCCTTTGTCGTTTGTTATTGACAGCATGGATACACTCGAAACCAAGTAGTGCATTATCAGTTATAAGCCTTCCTGGAACAAAGGCCGATTGACTAGGTGAAATTATATGTTTGAGCACTTGTTTTAACCTATTAGCAAGGACCTTTGATATAATTTTGTATACCACTGAGCATAAGCTGATAGGGCGGAAATCCTTCATGGTCCTTGGGTCCTTTACCTTTGGGATCAACACAATATAAGTCTTGTTAAGACTCCCTAAGCTCCCTCCCTCATTTAGAAACTTTAAACAAAAGTCACTAACATCTTGCCCAACCACGTCCCAGTACTTCTGGAAAAAAATAGCTTGCATTCCATCTGGCCCAGGAGACTTTGTGGGGTGCATGTTTTTAACAACCCCATGTATCTCTTCCCTTGTGAAAGTCCTCATAAGATTCTTGTTTTGCTCCTCTGTCAAGCATGTGGGTGTTGCTTCCAGAACACCCTCAATGGCTTCCATGTGAGGATTGGTAGATTGGAATAACTCTAGAAAATAAGAGTTAACAACCCTTTCCATTTCCTCATCTGTATCCTTCCATACCCCATTTGCATCAAACAAACCACAGATCCTATTAGCTTTCCTTCTGCAACTGGCCTTCATGTGGAACCATTTAGTATTTCTGTCGCCCCATTTTAACCACTCCTCCCTAGCCCGTTGTTTCCAGTATATCTCATCATCTTCCAGAAGTTTCTCAAGTTCTTTCTCCTTCCTAATCATTTCCAACTCAGTCGTATGATCCCCTTGCAATTGAAGCCCCTGGATTTCGTTTTCCTTTTTGGTGATGGCCCCCCTGATTGAGCCCTTGTACATTCTCCTACTCCATTGGATTAACTCATTCATGCATTCCCCCATCTTATCTGGAATCGATCGTCTGCGTCTGCCTTCATTACCACCCCACGCTCGCATAACAACCTCTCTACACTCCTCATACTTAGTCCAGGCCTCCTCGAAGCGCTTAGGATGACCTTGGTTCTGGTTTCTGTTATCGGGAGGTTCCTCTTTCCAATTGGCCAGAATCGACCGATGGTCAGACGCTATCATAGCTAGATGAACCACTTTAAACATGTTGCATCTGTTTTGCATTGCCGGGTTAATCAGGAATCGATCCAATCTTTCCCATATCAGCCCATGGTTCACATGGTTGTTGCACCATGTATATTTCGGACCTGTGAACCCCGGGTCTATAACCTCACAGTCATCAATTGTCTCACGAAAAGCCTTAATATCCGCCTCTGTTCTATCAATACCTCCTTTTTTTTCACTATTCGCCAGAATTTCATTGAAGTCTCCTCCCATAACCCAAGGAATATCTATTTGCTCACCCAACCTTCTCATTAGCATCCAAGTTTCATGATGCAACCCTCGGACTGGGTTACCGTATATCCCTGTGAACCTCCATCTCCACCCTCTTTCTTGCACGATCGCATCAATGTGACCTTTTGAGTACGATCGTATCGATACATTTGTTTCCTTCATCCACAGGAGCATTAATCCACCACTCAAACCCGTACTCGCTACATTTAGGCCGTGATCAAACTCCAGCAACCTTTTCAAATTGTCTCCTCTATTTCCTTTCAGTTTGGTCTCCATAAGGAAAACCAAGTGGGGTCGGTGTGTCCGTATGATGTAACGGAGCATTCTCAATGTCCTAGGGTTCCCCAAACCCTGGACATTCCAGTTTAGGATTTTCATTGTGCCCGGCGGGACTGTCCAGCAGCCTCCACCGATCTAGCAATTATCTCATTCCCAACTGTCACTACTTTCTTTTTGCTCAGTCCCTCACTATCAAACTCTACCTTATGCTTCCCCCCACATCCGTCCAGTACATTCGATGCCTTCTGATTGTTGTTGCTCGTTACCTTGTTATCACGGATTATCCTTTTCCATCCTCTGGGCTTAACTCTATCATGGGCTTTAAATCCATCCCTAGGCCCAAATTCATTTTTCCCACATTCATTCACTTTCCTGTATGATTGTTCCAACTTTTCGCCGTCAGCCTCATTTACATTTGGATCAATTTCCATTGTGAGTTGGAAATTAAAGATCCACATGTATTTTCCATTATTCCATTAATCCCTTCCTTAAAAATCTCACCGTATCCGCATTTATTCTCCTTTATCTCATTGTTGTCGTTTTCCTCACTCTCTTTAATTCTCTCTCCTCAATTGCCGATTCCAAATGTGGATCTCTATCCTTAATTGGTGTTTTGTCCGTTACCCCACCAATCTCATCCGCCGCCGTCGTGACCTCTTTGTCCCAACCCCACCAAAATCAACGAATATCAATTAATTAAATTGAGATTAAAAAAGAAAAATAAATGAAAAATAATTCTACATAGGAAACTCAATCCCCATTCGGAATCTTTGTCCCAACCCCACGAAAATCAACCAAGAATTTTGTGGGGACGAAGATGGGCATCCCCATCCCACTTATTCTTTTTCTTCTTCTTCTCACACAACCTCATCCAAATTAAGTGTCAATTTTCATTATGCCAGTTGAGCTATATTCTTATTGGCTATCAATTTTCATCATATAACAACTTAATATTTTCATTTTCTCCAAAAAAAAACTTAGTCTTTGTATTTTATAAACATAGTCGGTCCCAATAAAAACTAAATTGTGACATACTAAAATTAATGACTAAATTGTTACAAAATCGAAGTCAAAGAGACTAAATTGTCACAAACTAAAATTTATAGTCTAAAGTTTTATTTTGGGAAATTGCAATGGGTAGCAAAAAACATTAGAATATTTGCAAATTTAGCTATGCTTTTTTAGATTTGCAAATATAGAAAGTTTTTAAAATCCGATTTTTGATTTTTTTTATTATTCCAATCTTACCCTTGTTGGTATATCAAATAGTTTATTAATAATATATCTGATATACTTTACATTTACTGATATACAAAATATTAACAAATTTGATATACCTAAAATATTGTATATTAATTGGATTTGATAAACATAACCTTTGATATACCTAATTATGAGTATTGATATATTAGTGATATATTTGATATATGAATGTTGATATACAATGATATATACTTGATATATTACTTTTCTTTACTTATATTGTTTATGTTTCATTTTTTTTATTGAATTGTGTTGTGTTATTTACCTATTTTAAACGAAATGTTTGTCTTTTATAACATAAATATTTGTATTCTATACTTGTTATGAATTGATATACCTCATTTGTTATATTACTCAAATAATTAATACGATTGATATACTCGATTATGAGTAGTAAAATAGACTTTCTAAAATATATATATATATATATATATATATATCAATGATAGATTTGTTATTTTTTGAAAAAAAAATCATGGATATATATTTTTAATAGTTGTTGTATTACGAAGGTCGTGGAATGCAAGATTTGTTATAAATATATCAATAAGATGCAATTTTAAATATATCATTGGTGCAATAGCAATATATCAATACTCATTAAAAATGTAATTTCAAATATACCATTAGTGTATCAGTAGTATAATAATTAAAATGATATATCGATGATATATTTGTCAGCATGAACACAGTTCAACTACCAGAAGACATACACATCCAACCAAAAGGTTAGAGATTTAAATCTCTTACCATACATATTGTCCCAAAATAAAGCAAATATATCTAATTCTTTATTAATGAAGTATATCAAAGACATCTAAACTGATGAAGACTCGCGTGTATACTTCATGAATTGAAGGATATTATGTTCATGATCTAATCTACTATATATGTAGTATATCAGTTGATTCATATACCAAATATCTAGTATATCAGTCACACTAAATAACCAAATGATGTAACTGATATACGGTATATCAATAACACCATTGATATAATTTTAAAATTTTCACTTCTAGCGTGTTTTTAGGGATTTTTTTTTTTTACTTTTCAACTTTAATGTTTAGTTTGGGACCACTTTTTTTTTTTTTTTTTTTTTTTTTTTTTTGCTATATTTGCAACATTAAAAAACACATGGTTGCAAATTCTATTTTTATTTTTTCTATTCTTGCAACTACCCCTTTTATTTTTATGAAAGTTTAAAGTGTTTTATTTAACCCTTATCTTAATATTTTACTAAATACTAAAACAAAGAACATAGAATTACTTTTTTTTTACAACATGTGGGGATAGAAGAATCGAACTCCAGACTTCCTGGTTATTAGTACCAGACATATACTCATGTTGACAAATAGAATTACTTTTTTTTCTAAGGACCAAATTTCAAATGTGAATGTCAACATATTAAATCTCAAGTTCAAGTTTATGGTTACTATGATTGAACTCTTTCCTTTTAAACTCTTAATTTTTTCCATGATTCTTATCGGCGACAATGATTTTGCCATATATGTATCTATATACATATGTATATTCCAAACAAAATACTCTTATTTATCAAAGCACTACTCGGTACTCACTACTAACCATACAACTTAAAAAAAAAAATAAATAAATAAAAAAAATCTTAAAATTATTAATTTTAGGTTAAAAAAAAAACGCTTAATTTTAGTCCCTATACTTCTAAAATTTTAAAATTAATCCCCACAATTAGTTTATTGTTAACTTTTATTAAAAAAAATATCTATTGGCATTCCTCTAAATTTTGAAAATATGTTCATATTGTGTCTTTTCTTGCATAAAAATTATTACGATTATTTTACCAATTTAAAAAAAAAAATTAACTTCAAACTAACGTAGAGACCAAAATGATTAAAAAACTTCATTGGCAGTGAGTTCCTCAAGTCACAGATTTCTCTCCAAATTAAAAACTTTATGAAAAAAATATACATCTCACTATGATTACAATGATAAGTGCAACACTAAACATTTCATCATTTAGAAGAAATCTAGACGTGCTGCATAAGTTGGCAGGGGAGAATATTTTACTTCAACGAGCTTCATAGGTGTGCTTCTTAGTTATTCTCTTGAGCTCCAACAAATCAAAATTTGATCTACAATTCCAGTCTCCTAGGCTTTGTGCGAGTTTCATCAGGTGTTCGAAATCATTCCATTACAAGCCAACCAGGTTTGATCAGGATATCTTGTTTGAAGTTGCGGCCAGTGATCGATGTCGACTCGCCCTGACGACGGTAGCACTGCAAAAGGAAAGAAATGCAAAACAATGAAGCTCTTTAAGACTAACCAAGAATAAAACAGGTTCTGGTTTAAGATGGGAGAGATGCACGAGACTGCTGGTACTTGGTGACTGTTTGGGAAAGCTTTCAAATCAGAAACATACTCATTAATCCTCTTGCATCCTCAAGTCATCAAGAAAGAAAGAAGCAAAGTAATTTGGAAAGAATCTAATTGATAAATTCATTCAACGGAAAACAGTTTCAACTTTCAAGCCATTAGTCTCTGCATCTGAAAGTTGAGAGGAAAGCACAAGGTGTGACACTGTGCTTATAACATAGCAACCTTTTAACTTAACGACTAAACGTGAAATCTGACTCGTGGTCATCTTAAAATTATGGGAAACAAACACAAATATATACTTCTAATGGATGGCAGAAGTGCCATATTACCAACCTTGTAACAGACAATTGTGTCATCAGGGTACATTGCGAACAATTTAGTTCCAAGGCGTGCATTACAAGAATCACAGAGGCTCTCATCATTGATCTGAACATGTCTTGATCTTTCCTCCAATCTGGCCAACCTTGCCTCAAGGTCTAGAGCACGGGAGGTATTATGTACAATCTGGAAAAATAAGAAGTAATTAAGCTTCCGTATTGTAGGGGTGTAAAAATCACAAACCAAGTTGGTCCACTCGGTTTGATTAGCTAACCCCCACACAATAGACGACCAATTACATCTGTTAATCATAAACAATAGGAAGAAGCAACTGGGGTGGGTTTGAGGTTTGAAGGCTCCTAAGCAGGAAGAGAGGAATGGACGACTGCTATAGCTACTTCAGCCTTCAATGCCTCCATAGCGCCAAAAGCTCCACGATGACACTACTAAAAACACTAATTTGACCACACTAATATTTCCATTATCTGTTTTAAGTATGGTGTTGTATGATTTACAAAGATGACAATGGTTCACACATTTTTCAAAATTTATTTAATCAATGCATAGTCGTAGAAATTGTCACAAAAAAGACAAATGTTTTAGTTTTCTTTTTTCCTTGAGATATTAAAAAAATAGCCAAAGGAATTGTGCACCGTGATTTTCAGAAAGTAATTTGTCATCGGCAGAAAGAGGATCAGTTAGTTAATGCAGAAAACGACCACCGGTAGTTTAAAAGGGGAAGGTTGGCAATCAGTTAAGAGGAAAAGCTGGCCCTCATTAAATGAGATCGGTTAATTTCATATGCTAAAAAAGAGGGTAAAAGATTTAAGTGAAAGGCTATGGAGACAGAGGAGGAGTAAGAGAGAGTGAGAGAACCTGTCCTTGACAGTGATGATGAAATCGAGCTCTCAACATTTTTAATATTGTTTCTGAAGCAATTTGAAGTGGCATATCTGGAGACAATGTCTGCACTTGAAACCAATTTTTGATAAGAACATAAAAGGATATAATTATTTACAAGCAATCAGATGGGGAATAGAAAAAACATATACAATGGGAGGAGTACAAAATCAAGTTGGTAGTTGGTACAATGATTCATAACAATAATTCATCCAGTCAGGAATCTAATCTTTTTCTTCTTTTCATTTAATTTATATAATTATCTGCTTTCATTTTGGTTTTTTAGGTAAGAAATAGCATAATGATAGATCAAAATACACTAAAACGGATGGTTAGATAACTTCTCACCTACAAAGGCCAAAGAAAAGAACAAACCAGTCATAGTTAATAATAGAGGATAATCACAAAACTCCATAGACAAGTATACCAGCTGAATATACCTTTAAAAGTTCTACCCTTTCTCTCTTTCAACGACTCACCAAAAACAACAAATTACGTTTAGTTTTGCTTGTGAATGAATTGGAGGCCAAAACAGAGATGGCAAAGGAGATTCCTTGGCTATTGCCCTCCTATATTCTTTCACTTATCTTAATGAAAGTATGGTTTATAAAAAGAGAAGAAGAGGAACAGGAAAAACTAATGTAGTTTCTGTTTCTTCTCTATGGAATTTTGTAATTATTTTCATTTCGAGAGCTTTTCTGTAATCTTCTTTTGGTGGATTCCTTAACTACCATTTTTGTGTTTTTTTTGAACTCGGGGAAGTTGATGTTTATATATATAGGAATGCATATATATATATATGGGAATTGGTGTATGCTTGAGGGATGGAGCATATGATACCTCTAAGACTCGCAAAGGATCCAATGATTCTCCATGGTTGTGAAGAAGGCGAACAGCAGCCTTAAACATAGGCTCCTTACCATTTTGAGGATCCAAATACATATCGAGTAACCTACAGTTATCATGTAATAAACACAAAGCAATTTTAAAGAGTGCACTGAGATCTTAAATGTATCATCGAAATTGAAGTGCTTGGGGCATGTAAAACAGAGAGAACAACACACAAGCAAACAGAAGAAGGAAATTAACTGCATGTAGGCATCTGATCTGCCAATTTCAGCACAGTACTGCTCAGCAGCTTCACTGTCTTCAAGTTTCCTGCAATATCATACGATAATCTGTGAGTAATTGACTATCATGTTCATATAAATAGATATTTCATAACCTGAACAACGCTCCAGGTGACTGTACATTATAAATTCACACGAGAAAATATTCAAAGTGCAACAAATTGCAGCTAACTAGGCAGTTGCTCCAAGTAAGACAATTCTTCCAATTCCCAATAAAACTCTCTTATTTAAAAAAAAAAACAGTAAAGAAATTAGATTAAAAAAATTGTCCAGACGGAACAAAGATAAGCACAAATAATTTATTCAGCAAGTGATTATATTAATTGCAAAATCTGTCCTACGATGCCCCCAAAATCTACAGCTAAGGTTCTGGATTAGCGATTCATATTTAGCAACTTTTTAAACTAATGAACTGTTTAGAGTCTCATATGAAACTTACAAGGCTAGTATCCGGAGTACTAATGCCTCTTGCCCTAGTTTCCGGTATAGAATAGCCTGTCCATTCATGAAGGAAAAAACCATTAGAAACTCAGACCAATAAGTAAATAAATGCCAGCCTGACATGACTTTACATAAAGGAAATCTGGCATCTAAAAATGCTTAGTATGACATCGTGTGTAAAGAATTAAGACACACATACGTAAAAAAGGAATTGATAGAAAACCTCAGATAAAGAATTCATACAAAGGATAGTCAATAAAATAATATACAAACAACCTTTTCCAACCATAATTCTGACCCTTCAATCAAGTCTAAAACCTCTTCTGGATCATACAAATCCGAAGATTGTAAAAAGATCTGTAACCTTTCACGGATTGGCTGTTCAAATATTGAGTTAATTTTCTGTTCATAAATTTTTGAGTTGGATGATGCTCCTGAATCAAGGTTTTGAGTACTTTCGACTTCGATTGCTGACTTGGCTAATGAGAGAGCATATAGTGAGTGAAATTGAGGATCACAAGATTCTTGCTCTTCAATCAACCACTGAAGATACCTAAACAGATGGGGATATCAACCAAATAAGAATTTTATAAGAAACAAAATACAAAAATAAGAAAAAAAAATTATTTAGGAAACAAATTCTGACTAACACACTTCCCTATAGTTTGAGTCTGAGTTCTATTTAATCCATAATATTTTAAAAACTAACCATTCTCCCCTTGTAGTTTAATAAATAATCACTTCTTCTTCATGTCATTGGATGGCTTGCCACCTACAATTAAGTGGCTGACATGGCAAAGATTATTCAAATTGTTTTAAATGATTTGGCATCCTATTAGGCCCCATCTCCCTCCCTTTCTCTCTCTTTATGACCTTTCTTTATTTTATTTTTAGATTTTCACTCCTCTATCTCCCGTCCTTTTTCTTCTTATTCTCTCTCCCTCAACATCTTTGTTCCATAGAGAGAGAGCTTGCACTTAACAAGGAAAATAATAATATAAGAGAAATTACAAAAAATTAATTAACAAATTGTAACAAAAAAAATGACAACTACAAAAAGATTATTGCACTACTCCACTACATCAAAAAGTGCGCATCCTACAAACTTACATTATCATAATCCTTCTGGAAAACCAAACTCTTCAAAAAAGAAACCATTTAGTACGATTTGGTTTAACCAACATGCTATTCAATTTATTACTTTGATACCCGTGAGTGTCCAAGCAATCTTCGTACACTCCGACTAATCTCACGAGACAATTACTTGACTCTACTATATTTGGTTGTCAAAATAACTCCTAGGATATTAAATCCTAGGTAGATGGCCACCATAACTGAAATCAATTCTCTCTAAGCCCTTTATTATTCTCACGACCCTTATTAATAGCTAGGCCAATCATGATGGTTCATGCTTTTCAAATATGGAACAATTTTCCACAAAAATTCTGCAAAAGGGAAATCAATAACTTGTATGTTCAAAGGGAACAAACTCCTAGAAAGAATTAGAGGAAAGCAAAGTAAAGAAAAGAAAATATAAATTGCTAATGAAGAAAAATAAAAATTTCCCAAATCATACAAATAATATTGGGAGAAAATGAATGACTTTAGAAAAAGAGCACCATCGCGAAGCTTTCACGATGAAGATGGCTAGTAATTTTAGGTAGAGACATGCTTTTCAATAAATGAATTAGAGACAAACAAGATAGGAACATAACTTAACCTAATTGCTCCATTTGGACATCAATAACTAGAGATTATAAGAATATTCCTACTTCTCAAATTCTTGATGACTATGGGCTATAAAGGTGGGGATTAGATATCTCAGTCCATCTTCTTCCTACATCTTTTCATAAAATTACATCCCCTAACCCAAAAAAAAATCTTTCCTAAAAAAATTACCATCCGAATCCACACACCTATGCTAAGTCATTGCGTTGTACTCTATGAGAGAGAATTTTTCATCAAACGTTTCCTATCAATCACTAGAATCAGGACAGAGAAAAGAAAAAGGTACTCACAAATTTATTGATGGTAAAGTAAATTTATAGAGGTTTGATTTCTAAAAGAAAAAAAAAAGAGAGAGAGAAGAAATAAAATAAGGCAAATTTAAGACACACCTTTGAAGAATTTCTACCTTCTTGGGATCAATAGCCTTTATTATATCATCTGGAATTCAGGAAAGAAAAAAAGGGTTGTATTAACATAAAAGTGTGTTTGGGGGGGAATAGAGATAGAGACAATAATGACGCATTTATAGTAGACTTGAAACTATTACATCGGAGCCAATACACCAAAAGGAAATAAGGAAATCAAAAAGCACAAAATTCAAATATGCAAATGAATGAACATTAGAAGAAAGAGTAGTCTTCACGAGTGGGGAACTGACTTAAGAATGTTCTGTCTCCTGGCACTCTCGTATCCCTCATTCCTCCCTATTGTATCCCTCATGCAATTTTTTTTCTTTTTTTTGACAAGAAACGATTATCCCTCATGCAAATTCAAATATACAAATCTAATTTTTGGTGATGCTCTTCCTCTCTTAAATTCAATGCTGTAAGAGATGTTTGTGCAGATTTTTATTTTTTTTTAAGAAAAAGACAACTTAATTTCATTGATGGGATGAAATTACCAAAAAAAAAAAAAAAAAAAAAAGAACCCAATGGGATGTAGGATAAGATATAGCAAAATCTCTAAAGAAAGAGTAATTTTTACACCAAGTCAGAGACAAAAACACACTAATGATTCAAGGAAATTTTGTGCAGATTTTGAAGATGTAGCTCTGAACACTTTGAGGTTAGACTTGACCGAGACAATTACTGGTTTTTGGTCTTTAAAGCTCCTATTAAAGTGATTAAGAAGATGGAAAAATTCCTCAGGAATCTCTTCTGGAAAGGGGGTGCCTTTAATTCGGGTTGTCATCTTGTAAAATGGGGTTGGACTTCTCTCCCCATCCAATATGGGGGCCTTGGCATGAAGGATTTGGCATCGGTTCACTGAGTCAGAGGAACAATGCTCTTCTCATTAAATGGCTGTGGAGATTTGCTCAAGAAGAGCAAGCCTTATGGAGAAAGGTAGTTGAAAGTATTCATGGCAGCAATACCCGTGGTTGGATGTCTCTTCCTCCAAAAGGGGCTGCAAAGGCAAGACCGTAGGTTGAAATTGCTAAACACAGCGCCTTCTTTGTGAATTTCTTTATTTTTCAGGTGAGAAGTGAGGGGAGAATTTTGGCAAAACAAATAGGTAGGTCATGTCCCTGTGAAGGATGCCTTTCCAGAGCTTTTTCTTATTTCCCAAAAGGAGGCCTATTGTGGCTGATTGCTGGAATAGGGAGCATAATGATTCAGATCTCTCTTTATAATCTTTCAACGATTCTTTCCGATCTAGCCATTTGGTTGGGTAGAGGTAATTCCCCCAAAGGAAGAATGCAATGTTGAATATTGATCACAACAACTAAAAGATAAGATCACAAAATAGGAATTGTCAATTCCCCTAGATTCGCCTTTTCTAGAGAATGCCAAATTTTTGTGGCATGTTTCATTGCTATCTTGTGAGAGGTTTGGCGAGAGAAATAATAGGATTTTTAGGGAGGTGAAACGGTCTTGTGAGGAGGTTTGGGAAGTGATGAGGTTGAATGCCTCGTTGTGGGCATCGATCACCAGGCCTTTTTGTAATTATGATCGTGGTTTTATTTCGTTGGATTGGAATCTCTTTTTGTTTTTTTGTTTTCTTTTTTGGAACTAGAAACGAAACTTTTCATTAATATAATGTAAAGAGACTAATGCTCAAAAGATACAAACTCCACAACGGAGTGAGAAAAAACAAGGAAAATAGAAACATAAAGATACAAATTATACGCAGGAAATAAAAGCATTTCAATTAAGATAAATCCCCTGAATAGAATAATTATCAAAAAGTTGAGAGAAAGAACACCATGAATAATTATCAAATTGTATCTCATTCTATTGGTAATTCTCGTCTTTCTTTGACCCACTTGCACTTTGCGGATGATACTTTTTTGTTTTCGATCTATGATTCAGAAGCTTTGTATAATCGTTTTGACATTATTAAACATTTTGAGATGGCATCTGGTTTGAACATTAATTTTGCCAAGAGTGAGCTCTGGGGAATTCATATTGCAGATTCAGAAATGGAGTGATTGATAGAAAAATTTGGTTGTAAGCAAGGTGCTTGGCCATCTTAATTCTGGTAGTCTGTTATTGAAAGGATACAACATAAGCTTCATTATTGGAAATACTCTTTTATCTCCAAAAGTGGCAGACATACCCTCATTCAATCTACCCTCTCAAATATGTCCACATATTATTTATCTTTATTCAAGTTATCAGCTATAGTTGCTAAATCTCTGGATAAGCTCATTCGAGACTTTTTTTTGGAGGGCTCTACAAGTGATGGAGGTATACACAATGTAAATTGGGAGACCACTCAACTTCCTAAATGTATGGGTGGAGTCGGATTGGAAATTTTCAACATCACAATTCGGCCCTCTTATCAAAATGGATTTGGAGGTTTTTACATGAAGACAATGTTATGTGGCGAAAATTATTATTACTAAATATTATTACTCAGAGAATGCTGGTATTTGGCCACATCGTATTCAGGGAGGATCTTTCAAATCTCCTTGGAGGTTTATTTGTTCTACTATTGATCTTGTTGCTAGTCGTGTTCAGAGATGTCTTGGCAATTAGTCGTTCTACTCTATTTTAGCATGATTCAAGGCTGAGTTGTGGGGTTCTTGCTTTGATTTTCCCTCATCTTTATAGATTATCAAATCGTCCAAATGGCTAGTTGTGTTCAGAGATGTCTTGGCAATTAGTCGTTCTTGCTTTGATTTTCCCTCATCTTTATTGATCTTGTTGCTAGTCGTGTTTAGAGATGTCTTGGCAATTAGTCGTTCTACTCTATTTTAGCATGATTCAAGGCTGAGTTGTGGGGTTCTTGCTTTGATTTTCCCTCATCTTTATAGATTATCAAATCGTCCAAATGGCAAGGTTGCTGACTTTTGGGTTACATCTAATGCCACTTGGGACTTGAGCCTCCGAAGTAACCTTAATGATTTGGAGACAAATGAATGGGCTAATCTTTCTCATTTGTCAAATCTCTTATGGGAGATATGGCCGATGCCTCTAATCCTACCTCCAACAATCTTTATGAGGTGATTTGGAAATATGTTTATCCCAAAAAGATAAAAATCTCTCTCGGAGCTTAGTCTTGGAGCTATTAATACGACTGATCGTCTTCAAAGGAGAGCACCATATTTCCATCTTTCTCCATCTTGGTGTGTTATGTATTTTTCTGACTGGGAGGATCCTCGACATTTATTTATTCATTGCTCCTTTACTTCTAAATTTTGGTCAACAATCCTACATGCCTTTGATGGGTCCTTGTCTTTGCTAAACAATATTTATGATGTTCTTGCCTCCATCTTTATGGGACATCCATTCAATGTTTTTTTGTTGAATGCAGCCGTTATTGTCTCTTATAAAAAAAAAATGAGTGAAGAAAGTATTATGGCTAGCTTTAAACAGGGTCTTCCTCTAATTTCTTTGGGATGAAAGGAATGGACGAATTTTTAGGAGTTTTTTCTCATTTTTGATAGCTTTATGAATTTGATTCTTCTTCATACTTTATATTGGTGCAAATTTAAACATCATTTTTCTTATTATAGTTTTTCTTCATTAATTTTAGATTGGAGATCTTTCTTATAATTCACCTATAAGTGCTCGAGCTTTTGCTCCTTTTATCTCATTCATCAATGAAATTTGTTTCTCCTCTAAAAAAAAAAGAGAACACCATGAAGACGCCTTAAAACAAGCTGAATCGAGTCGACCGAACTAGAGGAGATGAGAATTTTGAAAATTATTTTTGTAGTTTTTCTAGAACTTCCTTTTTGTAGGGCTAGTTTTTTGTTTGTCCTTTTATATTCTTTCATTTTTTTTCAATGAAAACTCGGTTTCTAAAAAAATAAAAATAAAAATAATAACAAAACTGCTCTAATATCAAAATTCAAAATAATGCAATCAAACATCTAAAACTATGAACACCAAAATGCTCGCAAATACAAAAGATTAACCTTATGGCTAAAGGTGGGTTTTGCTCTCAAGTGTTTAAGAATGACTAAAAGTGTTTTTTAAAAAACTGGCAGTATTTGGTTACAATTTTAAATAGTAGAAAATACTCCTGAACCAATAACACAATTTTCAAAAAAAAAAATAATAATAATAATTTTAACGCCTCGCGTTTCAAAGCTATGCCATTTTGGGTTAATTGTGATTGAATTCTGATGGGGAAAAATTATTAGAATTTAATTTTAGCCTCCAATTGATGTTTTGGAAACTTATCTCGAGATATTTTTTATGTGTGTCATGCGTAAGTGGCTGAGTGAATCGGTTAATTTGAGAGGTTGTGGGAGTGTAAATCGTGGTTTTTCCTTTTTAATTGGAAGTTATGGAGTTAAAGGAATTAAAAAAGAAAAGAAAAGGAAATAAGAAAAATCAAAGAAAAGAAAAAAAAAAAAAAGAAAAGGGCAAACCCTAAGCTCCCTCTTTTCCCTTTTTCTCCCATCTCTTTTTTTTTTTATAGGAAACATAAACCATTTCATTGATGTATGAAATCTTCTCCCATCTGTTTCTCTCCCTATCGTGGAAGCTTCGCAGCCGCCGCCTACTCCGTTAAGCGTCGCCGCTCGAGTTTGCCGCCGCCGCCTGAGCCCGTTGCGCTGTCGCCGTTGTCGCGTGGGTCTCCGTATCTTCGAGCGTTTTTGTCTTCGCGGATCCCTCTCTCCTGCACCGCGATCTCCCTCCCTCTCGGTTCTTCGTGTGGAGGCCGCGCCGTCCAGCCGCCGCCGCGTTCGCTCTCTGTTCGTGGGTTTCGTGGTTCAAGTTGCCTTTTCCTTGTGTTTTCAGCAAGAAAACCTCGTGGGTAAGTCTCATACTCCCTCATTTGGATTCGTTTGGGCCCGATCTAACTCATTCTTGTCCGTATTGATTAGATCTCGCCCGGACAGCAGTTCGAAGCCCCGTCAACCTCGTTTCAGTCAATTTTGCCTCTGTCCAGCAGCGTTTTTGGGTGTTTTTGGCATTGCTTGGCTACCCCGGTAAGTTTAAATGCTTACCCATGTTCAGTTAGTGCTTAGGATTAAATACCCATTCATTTAAGTGCTGGAGTTTAAGCTTTGATGTTGAATTTCTAATCTGCAGCGACGTCTTTGCTCAGTTCGTGAGTGTTTTGGCGTCAATTATCGTTCCCGGTAAGTTTAGCCCTTACCCACTCATGTTTAGAGATTTAAGTAAGATGCCCATTAGCTTTAGGTGCTGGAAAAGTTAATTGTGGTTGATTTTCTGATCTGCAGCGCCGTCTAAGTGTTCGATTAAGTTCGAAACACTTTAACTCGAGTACCCACTGCCCAAGGACCATTCTAGCACGTTGATAGAGGTTAGAATAACTCGCCTAGCGTGGAAACGGGTTCGTTTGGGTAAGTTTCCTTCCTGTCCTTTGGTTTTTAGCGTTGTAGTCTTCTACCCATTAGTTGTTTAAGCCTTAGAAGCATGTGTTGGTCGTTACCCATGGTTTATCTAGGCTTGTAGGTGTTGCTCAACCTTCATAAGTCCTAGAACATGTTTGAAAATGGGTTGTCGTTGTCGTTTTAGTTGGAAATCAAGTAGTTCTTCAATACCCATTAAGCCTCGAATATAGCCATTCGATAGATACCCATTGCCCGTTGTGCCTTCGACGTGGTTGCCCATGGTTGGAAGGTTTTGGGTTGTTAATTTGGGAAACTTTGAGTGGCTGTCCAGCAGGGAATTAGTTCTCTTTCGATAGGTTTTGATCATTAAAAGCATGTTTAGAGTAGCTATGAGTTGATTCTAACTCAGTAGGATTTATCCTTGTTGTTTAGGGTCTTATTAGATTGCTTTGGATCACTAAGGTTGCTTTGGAAGCGTTATAGGTAAGTAGTTTCTACTTGGATGGGCTTGTTTGTTTGTTTGAGCATGCTATCGCTTACTTGCTTTGTTACTATATGTTGTGTTTGTTGTTGTTGTAGCTCTCTCTGTTATCAAGCATGATGCCTCGTTGAATCCTTAAGCATGTTGTTTTAATGATTCATGAGTATGCTGTTTGTTTAGCTCATGAGCATGAGATATTGTTGTTGTTGGCTATGCTGCATGAGTCGTGTCTGCATAGTGTGTTCATTGGGGAGAGGCGGAGCATGACGCGTAAATCATGTGTTGGGTGTGTGTGCGGAGCGTGACGCGGAAATCATGTGTGGGTGTGAGTGCGGAGCGTGAAGCGGAAATCACGTGTGAGTGGCGCTGCGCATGGCGCGTTATAATACATGTGTTGGGTGGGTTTGCGAAGCGTGACGCAGAAATCACGTGTGGGATGTGAGTGCGGAGTGTCACAGTCATGCTTGTCCAAGGCGTGTTGCCCATGGCCGCATGCCCATGACAACCCTTTCCCCTCATGCTTTCATTATATGCATTCCCTTTGTATCGCTTGTTTATTTTTCCTTGCTTTTCTCAAGTGTATGACTCCTCGTGATTTTCATGTTCAAGCCTGCCAAGGCTAAAAATCTCAATAATATACTATAGGGGGGTAAGACTAGTCGTCAATCCTTCCTACCCGGAGTTGTTTGCTATCAAGCTGTTGTTGTCCCTTTGTTTACTTGATAGTCTGTAACACATATACATGCTTTCCAAAATGCTTTCAAACGTTTTCCAAAACCTTTTCTTTAACCCCGTTTTCTAAAACCGTTTTCCAAGAACGGGGGTAGAGGTTGCGATATTCGCCCGTTGTGCCACCGGCGATCCGTTTTCGAGTTGGCTGACTTACTTGTGAGCGAGAGTAAGTGCCGCACAGTCGCGTTACGAGACCCTAAAGACCGCGATTGTGACACGGAGCGTGACGCGGAAATCACGTGAGTGTGCGGGCATGGCGCGGAAACCATGTGGGGGTGCATAGCATGATGCGTGGATTCATGTTGTCGTCCCATTTTTGCATGAACATGTGTTGGCATTGTTATTTTCGTGTTTAAGAGCATGTGGGTTGTTTATCGCTTTATAAGCATGATGTGTGTGGTTAGCTTGTCGTGGTGTTTGTTTGTTGTTGGGTGGTTCACCGGGTGTGAGCTACTTACCAGTACGGTGGTTGTACTGATACCCCTCCCTTTCTTCCCCCCAACATTTTCAGACTTTGCAGGTGATGAGTATTACGTGCCCGGTGATGCGGATGAGGAGATTCACGAGGGATGACCATCTGGTTTAAATTATTAGTTTGTTTACTTCATCTTGTTGGATAGGTTAATATATAGTATTTAGTTGCTGAGTCAAAGGAAACGTTAGTTGTTAAATTTGTAGTAGTTAATGCTTCCGCTAGGTTGTAAATATGCTAATGTTTAATAAAGTTGAATTGCTTCTAGAAAGTTAAGGTTATGCTTGATCTGGTAGAGTTACGTTATGTTGTTGGATGGAGATGCGAGATTTGACTCGTATCCTGTTTGTTGTTGTTCTGTGGAGTTGTGGAGTTGAATGAATCAATATAGAAGTGTCATTTTGTGTTTAGCAGGTGATCTAAAATTTTGGTTTCGTCCTATATATGTCGTTATGCTGCCGAAATTTTCGGAGCTCTCGGTTAGTCTGAATAGGAGTTTAGTAATGTCACTAGGTTAGTTAATAATAAAACCTGGGGCGTTACAATAATAATCAAAAGTGGTTTGAGAAACCCTAAAAATGGATAACAATTATTCAAAAGTGTTTTTAAAGGATCCATTTAACTAGTTTTATTCCAAAAGTGCTTATATGATAATTGTTCTAACATAGCTGAGCAGTAATTGACATGTACCATCAACCAGGTCAGAGGTTTGAATCCTCCCACCCCAAATATTGTTGAACTCAAAAAAAAAATATAATAATTGTTCCACTTAAAAAACAAATATTTCAAAAGGCATGCTAAACATATACTAAACCAGCCAATTATAAACAACTAACCAACTAAAACCAATTAACTACTAAAAACTACCCACAAAAACAAACTCAAGAAGAAACTACAAAACTACTCCTGATTACACTTCATCAAGTATTAAATTGCTACAGTAAAGAGAAAAATTGAAAAATGGTTCGCTTACTAGGGGAGTCAAATGTGTTATTTAACCTGCATGTGTAAGACTGCTGGAACTACATGGAAAAGTATCCCATAGAAATGAAAGGAAAAATATGACTTACTTCAAGTTTTCAAAAAATACCTGGTGATAACTGAGATGATCTTTTTTCTGATGTCAAAATCTGAATGGCAAAATGCTGGTTGATGTCTGCAATCTAATAGAAGCATACAGTTCAAATTAGCAAAATATTGCATAACGCCTCAGCATTCTTTGCAAATTTTGTAAGTCCACAAAACAGTAAAGTTGGCATATACCCATCCGAGATGTTGAAGAACCAATGCTTGATCAGATGACTCCTCAAGAATCTTTGATGCCTCTGCTGCAGCCGTTTCCTTACCAGATATATCCACAACATTATCCAGAGCACCCTCATCCATAGAGGAGTCCTTCAAAACGCGAGATGGATAATTTCTTCCCAAGATACGCCAAATAGCAAGAGCTTTTGAGCTCATCCCTTTACTTGCATAAAGGAAAGCAAGCGTACGCAAATGTCCAGAGTCCTCTAATAAAGTTTCCAACTCCTCCTGCACCGCCGATTGAAGTTTTCTGTTTTACAATGCATAGGACCACTAAGGTTCTGCAATTACCACATCCTCTAATAGGGTATTTTCTAACCATATCTATCTTGAAGCCATAATTAAACAAATGAATTGTTCAAAAAGATTGATAAATTAAAAAATTCCAAACAGCATTTAGTTTTCTGGAAACTTTTCTCATCCTCAGGATTTTCCAACTTATACGATTACAAATTAAGAATTTGTACTCTTACAGAAACCTCCCTGCTTAGTCTTCATACTGCACTCTAGAAAACTAAAATATAAGTAAGAAAAAGTTGCCCAAACCTATCTTCTATAACAGCAAAAATGCTGCGTCTCAATATACCAGTTTCTTTTATATTTGTATTGTGCATCATTAACAATTGATTTTGAACTGAATGAAACAGGAGAAAGAATAACTTTTTCATAAGAAACAAAATTTACTAAAAAAGAGAATTTGCAAGAGAACCAGAAATAGATAATAGTGTAGTCCAGGTGGTAAATTTAAAAAAGCAAGAATGTTCATCTTTAATACAAGAATTATTCTTATTATTATTGTACATGTGATACAATAACATGGACTCAGTTATCCACTAGACTTTTGGATTCAGTTGCTCAAGTTTGGAACTCATAATCTAAAGCATGGGATTTGGGCCTCCGTCAAAATTTAAATGAGGAAATTATGGAATGGGCCAATCTCTCAAATCTCCTTTCCGCGGTCACCATTAGAAATGTTCAAGATTCTTGGTTATGGCCTCTTGACTCTTCTAATGCCTTTAGAGTCAAATCTTTGATGGAAGATTTAGTCTATTCAAATGGTTCATCTCCGAACAATCTATTCTCGATAATTTGGAAGGACTAGTACCCAAAGAAGATCAAAATTTTCTTATGGGAGCTTAGTCATGGTGGAATCAACATAGCTGATAGGTTACAAAGAAGAATGCCAAATTATTCTCTCCCCGTCCTCGTGTGTTATGTGTTGCTTATAATAGGAATGCCAAATTCACCTTTTTGCTCACGGTTCCTTTGCTTCTCAGTATTGGTTTATTCTGCTAGAAACTTTTGGATGGAATATGGTCTTGCCAAGAAATATTAATGATTTTCTAGTTAAGTTTTTATAGGCCATCTCCTTTTCAAAAAAAAAAAAAAAAAAAAATTTATAGGCCATCCTTTTCGGGGTACAAAGAAGACTATTTGGCTCGCAATCAACCGAGCTTTCTTCTAGTATCTTTGGTGTGAACGGAGATGACAGAATTTTCAAGGACGTTTCCTAACAGATTACAACTTTTTATGGATCTAGTTTTACTTAATGCGTTGTATTGGTGTAAATTAAAGCACCCTTTTAGCAACTATAATCTATCTTCTTTACTCTCAAATTGGACTTCTTTCATGTAATGATTTCTTTTGGGAATTTTATCTCCCATTATTTTATTTATCAATGAAATGTTTGTTTTTCTTCTAAAAAAAAAACAATAACATGGACTTTGGACCCCTCTTACGAAGTCTCTATGAAACTACCTTAACTTCCTTGTTTCCAAAACTTTAGAAGCATTTTTAATGGGTGAAAGGCTTTTTTTTTCTCCTACTCTTTAAAATTTTAACCACTCTTTACCTTTCATCCAATCAACTAAAAGTTTCTCATTTCCTATTAAAACAAAATGTAGAATGGTGAAGTATCAAGAGGTGGTGAATGCTGAGAAGCTGTAGGCAATAGTTTGTTTTCCTATTTTTGTGAGTTAAGAGGAAAAAATAGTATAAGAGAAAGCAAAACATGTTGTGAAAGGTATCTCTTGCAAATAAAAGGTGTGGAACTTAAACTATCCATAAAATAATTGGTGGAATAACCAACTACCAATTAGAAAAACTTTTTTCCTGTGTCCATGTTCATGCCGTAAAAAAATTAGCACAGCAAATAAAAAATGGCTTCTTACATACAACATGCATGACATAATAAGTAAAAAATACTGATGTAGCCGTTAGTTAATTGTTTAGGTTCTTGGCCATGTGACTAGCATGTGCTATCTGTTAATCTCTAAAGCCCATTATAGGCCCATTGTAAAAGCCTATTTAAAGGCTGGTTGCCTTCAGTTTAAATCATAATATACTTTCTGAATTATTCATACTTTCGGCTACATTATAATTGGTATCAGAGCGCGCGATTTTTTGGGCGCTTCCACTATGGCGACCAAGAGAGTCTCGACCAATGTGGGAGGAGATTCATCTTCGGTTGGAAAAGAGGCGGAGTCAACCACCGTCCTCTCACCACGAGCAACAACCATACGCTTGCTGTCGGTTGAACAAGATGTGAAAATCTTGAAGAATGATGTGGGTGAGATCAAGAAAACCTTAGAAATAATCTGCGAGAAGTTGGGAATTAAACCGGATCAACAATCAACAAACCCGATGATGCAAACTAGGAATGGAACAAAAGAGCTGAATTCAAAACAAGAAAAGCTAGGAGCTAATTTCAAAACAAGACAGGGGCAAGAAAAGCTAGGAATGGAACAAAGAATATTCCAAGAAGTAGATTTGCCTCCAAGAATGGTCCAAGAAATAGATTTGCCTCCAAGAATCCATCAAGAACGCCGATCAATGCTACAAGAATTCAACAATAATTGTATGGTTGATTTTGTGAGAGAAGGTTTCTTGGGAAATAATCATGAATTTAGGAACCGCTTCCAGAACCCTATAGAGAATGGCCAACATACTAATTCAACTTTGGATGATGTTAAAATAATGAACCAGAGGTCTCATATCCTATATGAACAGTTGAGGAAGAGGAGTTTTTTTGCTGGATACCAAGCACTGGCCCAGATTTGGAATCATCTTGGAATCCTGCAAATGACCAAAGAAGACAAATATTATGTGAAGCATGAAGATGCTGTTGAAAATTTTCTTGCAGATGAAAGCTCCAGCGAAGAACACATAGATTCTAACATTGGCATTGGAGAGAAGCCAGCGACTGCCAACGGGAACCATCAAGATAAATTTGTTAGTGGCTTTTTCGTTAAGGATTGGTGGACTAATCTGCTTCACGCAAATAGTTCCATCTATTTCTCGGGAAGAAATGTTGCATCTTTTTGGCCGTTTATTACCTAACTCGAGGTCGAGTTATTTTTGTTGGGCGAGGAAAGTCTGATGTAGCCGTTAGTTAATTGTTTAGGTTCTTGGCCATGTGACTAGCATGTGCTATCTGTTAATCTCTAAAGCCCATTATAGGCCCATTGTAAAAGCCTATTTAAAGGCTGGTTGCCTTCAGTTTAAATCATAATATACTTTCTGAATTATTCATACTTTCGGCTACATTAAATACAGATACGTACACATTATTATCGAAAAATAAACACAATAAAAGAGGTAGATAGGCCTTGCTGCCACGATCCACTGAGATTCAGACCTTCGTCACTTCGATTCGTAAGAAAAATAAAAAATAAAATAATAAACATAACAAAAGAGAACTACATACCACAACGCAACTATTTGCCGACGATGCAAGTTTTTCCATCTCGTCAATAGAATTTAAAGTTCTATATAGGCACATTAAAAGAGTGTCAACTCCCTCTCTAACTGCTGCCATCAAATCTTTTTGTCGGGAAGCCTCTAAGTACCTATATTGACAGAATACAGATAGAGATATTACTCTTCCTCTTTTTTTTTTTTTTCAAGGAAACAAAACTTATTACTGAATTTGTGAAAAGTAATGGCCATCATTATGTTGACAGGAGATATTACTATTAACCCCAGAGGTAAATATCTCAATAATTACGATAAGTAAGCTACTGCAATGAAAATTTAAGTTTTTTTTCCTTCCAGAATTCTTTTATAAGACAAGTAGCATTATATCAATGAAAAGGAATTAGAAAGAGGGGGAAGAAAAGAAATATAAGGTCCTCAACAAATACTGCTAACTAGAAGTAACAAGAAACTCAATCTCATAATTCCATGTATGTGTGTATATATACATATGATAAGAAACAAACATATCAATAGAAAACCAAAGGAATACTGGATAAAAGGCCAGAGGGAAGGGAAACCCTTTGCTTGGGAGGTTAGAAAAATCTTCTCCAGCCCAAGTTAATCAAAGTTGCTCTAATTAGAAAAACACTCCAATTTGAGGCCATGTGCTGTGTCCATTTAGCCAAAAATCATTAAAAGGCTTCTATCTTTCTTTCTTTTTCTCTCTCACCATTTTTCTCTCCATTTTTTTTATAACAAGAATTGTAACTTTTAAGTTTTAATTGATATAATGAAAAGAGTCAAAAGAAACAAACTCCACCAAGGAGTAGAGAGATGATCGAGAAGTTCCTTCCCCATCCTCCCTTTAGGGAGCAGGGAAAGTTTTTGTGGCAAGCTGGGATTTGTGCTATTATTTGGGGGCTTTGGGGTGAGAGAAACAATAGAACTTTTAGAGGGTTAGAGAGGGATCCAGTTGAGGTTTAGTCCCTTGTTAAATATAACGTTTCTCTTTGGACTTCGGTGACACGCTTATTTTGTAATTATTCTCTAGGTCTCATCATTTTGGATTGGAGCCCCTTCATCTAATGGGCTCTCTCTTTTTTTGGCTAGTTTTTTTTTTTTTTTTGTATGCCCTAGTATTCTTTCATTTTTTCTCAATGAAAGCATGGTTTTTAATTAAAAAAAAACGTAAAAAGAAAGCAAAAATAAAAAATAAAATCATAGAAAGGATTTTTTTTTTTTTTTTGGAAAGAGAAACATATTTCATTGATAAATGAAATACCGGGCCGGTGAATAAATCATCCAACACGTAAAAAAGAATTACAATAAAGTTTTCCAATTAAAAATCAAACATACGAAATAAAAGCATTCCAATTAAGAAAGATGCCCCGAATGGAGAAATTAACAAAAGACTTTGAGAGAAAACACCATGAAGACGCCTTTCTATAAAAGTATTTACCAAAAAACCAGCATTTAGCTAATTGCTTAGAAAGATGATTCTACATTTCAAGGTGTTGTTATATTTTCACAAGCAACCGTCCATCTTCATGTTCTCTATTTATTCCTAGAGTCAAAATTGTAATCAAGATAGAGACAATGTTAGCATTCTGATAACTGTACTCCCACTGCCCTTCTGATCATGGTCGCTGAACCTACCTTTAAAAGATTTTCAAAAAGCAGTTTCTCTCCTGGTATTCTAAATTATCCCCAGTTTCCCTTCGATGTTGATCATGGGTAAGCGAATCACATGAAGACGTGCTGCTAGACCCTATTATCATTCATTTGGCTGTGAAGAAATATATAATATTTTTCAGTTAGAAAGAAGAAAATAGAAAATTCCGATCACATTTTGCTCCAAAAACAAAAGAAATTAAGTTCAGAAAAAGTCCACACTAATAAAAATATAGGTTGTTCTCCTTGCTTTGGGAAGTTCGAAGCCCAAGAAGGTTAGATTTTTTGCCTGCAGATCCCCCATGGGAGAATTAATGCCATGGATCATATCCAGAAAACGTTTTCTGTTATGCTTGGTCCTCAGTGGTGTAGACTGTGTAAGAAGGTATCGGAAAATCTGGACCATGTTTAATATGATTGCCAGAATACTACAGCAATTTGGGATTAGATTCCTTCGAGTCTTTTGGTATTTAGATGGCTTGTAGCTGGGTTATGATGGAGGAGGTTTCATTCCATCCCCTTTTTGTTATAGAGGGGTGTTTCTTTGGCTGGCAGCACAACATTATGGAATATTTGGCTTGAGAAAAATGGGGCAGTCTTTAGTGATAAGGGAAGTCCTTGAAGGAGGTTTGGGCTTCGGTTGGGTTCAATGCCTCCCTTCGGTCTTCCTACATCCGCCACTAAGGACTCTGGTGGTTACTCTTCATCTCTCATTCTTTGGAACGGGAGCCCCTTTTTGTAATTTTTTTATGTTCTTTTTTTTTTCTGTTTTTTTGTTGTTCTTTTGGTTCCTTCTAGACTGAGCTTTCCTTTTCTACATTGTCTTTTTTTGTACTGTTCTTCTGTATTATTTCCTTCCTTCTCAATGAGAGTTGTTCTTTTCCTTTATTAAAAAAATAATTAAAAAAAAGATTAAAAAAATTACTCTTACCAAAAAAATAAAAAAATACCTGATAATATGTTTTACCGCTGACTCCAATAAATCTGATCTACTTGGTGGATTCATGAGAAAATCATCATTTACGGCAGTTTCTACTCCTACCTTTTTAAGAAATGTGGCTCTTTGGATGGCAAGCAAGCCATCGTCTATAACATCTTCAAAAGGAGCAGGGGGAGGATGCATTGCCCAATACCGATTTCTGGGAATCTGAAAATTCAAATTTTAAACATTAGAACTAAAATATCGAAAGTATGTTTCTTTCTTATAGAAAACAAACCAATAAATATTTTGAAAATAATTCAAACTCCCAAATTTTGCATCTAGTAAAAAAATGGACAACCAAATTTTTTGCATTTAGAATACAAGATAACAAAAGAATTACCAAAATCTACGACTTAAATAATTTTATGGCATTAATGAAAGTTTTGCATATATATATAAGAAACCGAGCTTTCATTGAGAAAAAATGAAAGAATACACGGGCATACAAAAAATTAGTCCACAAAAAAGGAAGACAAACTATAAAAGGGGCCTCCAATCAAACAAAATAAGACCTAAAGAATAATTATAAAACGACTTCATCACCAAATCCTAAAGAAAAACATAGAATCTAATAAGAGATCAAACATCACTCGTAGACCTTTCTAGCCCTCCAGAAATCCTATTATTCCTCCCCCAAAGCCCCCACAAGATAGCAATAGCATAAACTCCAGCAAGCCACAAAAACGACCATTTCTCACAAAAGGGAAGATGAGGAAGAAACTCCTCAATCATCTCCCTCCAATCCCTCTACCTAGCAAGAACAAGGAGTTTGTTTTAATAGGCATACTTTTATTTTTCCTCCATAATTTTTTATGTTATTTTTCTCTTTAGTTTCGCTTTCTATTCACTCCTTTGGGAGTTTGTATCCTGAGCAATAGTCTCTTTTCATTTCATCAATGAAAAGTTTGTATTTTGTAAAAAAAAAAAAAAAAAAAATCCCTCAACCTACCAAGAACAAGGTTGAACTCAACAAAGAAGCAAGACCAAACATCATAGGCCACATCTCGCAACTCCAAAGAACATGATCGAGGTCCTCAACACCCCTTCTACAAAGAATGGGCACCAAGTCTCTACCAAAGAAGGCATCTTCCTCAACACCCTATCCAAGATGTTAATTCTTCCGTGGAGAACCTGCCAAGCAAAAAACTTAACCTTCTTCGGAATTCTCACCTTTTACAACGAGGCAAAGATAGACTCCATGGACAAGGAAGACGGAGCAAGATTAATTAGGCAAAGAAAAAAGGATCTACACAAAAAGCCTGGATTCGACCTAGGATTCCAATAATGAATATTCTTCCTCCCCGGAGTAGAACAAAATTCCCCCAACAAAGAAATGAGGTCAACGATCTCCAACGTTTCCCTATCGAACCAAAAAGGGCGAAGGACAGGGCCCATGAAGAGGCATAACATTGAACACTAAATGATTCTTCATCAAGGATAAATGATATAAATGAGGGAACACTGAGCAGAGGGGTCTATCCCTCAACCACTTATCTTTTCAGAAAAAAAAAAAAAAAAAAAAAAAAAAAAAAAAAAAAAGTGTCCCCACCATTCCCCACAAAACAACAAACAAAGCAAGAAAAGTAAGGGTACTCCGTAGCGATGCCTTTACAAGAGGTTCTGAAAGTACCTAGACCTCCACACGAGGCCCACTCAAAAAGAAACTGGCCATACTTGTTCACAATGACCTTTTGCCAAATGGAAGAGAATTCATGATGTCATAGCCATTTTGCTAATTGGGCCTTGTTATGAGCTCTCAAATTGCAAATGGCTAAACCCCCAACTTCCATGGACTTCATAACCTTCTCCCACTTCACAAGATCAGCCCTACCCCCTCCTCGACCCCTCCTCTTCTTCCGACACTTACTCACAAACATAGGAATCTTAAAGCGGGACAATGAAAGTTTTGCTTCTTAGAAAACCACGTACAAAAAGTAAGTATTTTTAGACCAGCCATATATAAAAATTTTAACTTTATCCCTACCATTCTCAACATCTTCATTTTTCTCTATCACATTCTCTGGTTCCTTTTCAACTTGCCCAATATAAAGTTGAGCTGCAGAACCTTTCTCCAATAAGCTTTTTTTTCTTTCTTTCTTTTTTTCTTTTTTTTGTGGGGGGGGGGGGGGGGGTATGAATGAAATTACAAAAGCAGCTGACAGCATCAAGTTATTGGCCAATAGACGTGATGCAAGGAAATTAATAATTAACATAAAGAGAAAGTACCAGCAGGGACCAACGATTAGGGTCTTTCATTACAAATGGAAATATTTCAGAAGGCTGCATTGTCTCAGATTGCAAAAAGTGATTTACTGCTTCCTCAAATTGCAAGTCAAAAAGCAAGAGAAATCCAATCTGAGCATGAACAAAGTATAGCATATCCTTGGACATTTCACCTGCACGCTCTAGGTCCTCCGCCAAAGAGATTGCTTCCTTAAAATTCTTCCTTCTCAGCAAATCTTTAATTTGTTCATCACAAGGCAATTTTTTATAGCACATAACCTGATGATTATCAAGCCAGAGAATAAAAGTTAACAGCAAGGTTAAATAACAATTTAGAACTAGCTGAGCATCTAGAAACAAGTAAACGAGCATCAGTCATGAAGATACAGACATATATTCTTCCATAGCAAGTATATCTCAGTAGGCATTACAATATATTAAAACAGAAAAGAGAATCACATGCCTCACATATATGAAGTTTCTTAAATATCATAATATTTATATTCGCTATCGCTCCATCTTCAACAAAAACTAGTGGGAACCTTACCCATAAGAGGAATTTTAATAAAAGATTATAAAAGAGGTATCAAGACAAATCTTTCTCATTTAAATTGTAGACCTTATCTTCCTCATAATTATAAAAGAGTTCAGCTCAGTGAGGCCAACCCTATAGCACATCCTGTCTCCATAAGAAGTATTTGGTAGCAAAAGTTGTTTCAAGGAGCTGGGAGGAAAAGTTCTCACACGATGCTTCACACGTGAGAAGCTCATTAATTGAGCTGACAAATCTGGGGCTGAATCAGAAGATTCCAGCCAATGGGAATGATCCTTGGTGTACTCAACTGTCCAATCAGCCCTGAATCCCATAAGGATTGAAAGATTTAAAAGACTTGCTATGCATTTTTAGGAGGGGATTGATTAGAAAGGAAGAAAAAAAAAGGTTTGAGAGGTGTTGTTTACGGCAAGAAGGGAAAGGTTACAGAGGGAGTAGTGGAAGGAGGATCATTTAGCTTGGAATAGTAGAATCATCCACCGGAGACTTCTTCCTTAGTCTTCTTTTCCTATTTTCTTTCATCTCTCTTTTAGTTTGTGTTAAGGGCTGTAAAATGATTTCTATGGCTTTGTTTTGCTTGTATGGATTGTATTTCTTCCTTAATCATGAGCTAATCCTCTTTAGGTCAGGATTAGGAACTTTGTACTTGAACCAATTGTGGAGCTGAAGTGAACCTTGTAATTTTCGATTTAAATTACAGTGTTCTTATTGCTTAATGCTAAATTTTCATTTGGCCAACCATTATTTAGTATTGTTGTTGTTGTTCTTTTGGAAAAAAGAATGATAACTAATAGCTCTAATTTACATTAGCTTGTTCAAAAGCAGCATCTAGCTAGTGAGGAGTTCAAGAATGAACATCAACTTAATGCACAGTCAGTAGAGCTTAACAGAAGTGTTTAAATGAGAGTTTGATCACTAAATTTAAGGAGAACTGGGAAGTTTCTGTGGAAAAATGCTGGGTGGACTGAAAATTGCATGAGTTTTGCTTCAGCAAAACAATTGGCGAGAGTACAAACGCCCCTGATCTGAGCCTATTCCTTGCTGTCTATTCTAGTTTTGTCGATTTTAAGCTTATGTTACCTTTTAAATTTGATTGCATTTAGTTAATGAGAATTTTGACACTGGTTACAACTGAATTTCATTAAAAAAGCAAACTTAAAATGGTGAATTTCTTGAATCAATCCCTTGGAAAAGGGTTTAAAAAGATACTTATCACTTGCTGCTAGATATGTACACTTGCACGTGTGTTGTGTATTGCACATTTAAGCATTACCTTACAAGGCAAGGTATCCAGAGAAAACTTGGACTAAGTTCCAATGCTATGTAATTGGTTGAGTAGAAGAAAACTCTTCACAACCTAAAGGTCTACATTTCCATTGGCTCAATAGGAAGAATAACACATGAAAAAGTTCTAGCACATTCAAATGTGAGAGTATGGAGTCTACAAAGTTTAGGCATTTTGTCTAGCGTGTTTGTTTTTCACTACATTTCGCCCAAAGGCATTCTAACAAAACAAGTGCCCATCCTATATGTAAACAAAAGATGCTCAAGAAAATCAAACATTTTGCTTGGCCTTTCGCAACCTGATAAACCTTTTTAAGCTTTTAGTAGCAAGTGTTGGAAAAGGCTTTCCTTTTTCTTTCTTTTTTTTTTTTTTTTTTTTTTGGTGCGTAGAGAATTGATAAAATGAGAATTCGCTCCAAGAATCAATCAAATCTTTATTATGAATCAAAAGTTAGGAATAGAATAGGGTAGAGAATTGAAAAACAAACTAATCTTAATCCTAATTAACCAAGAAATTAAACAAACTAATCCTAATCCTGATTAACCAAAGAATCAAACACACTCATTCTAATCCTAATCAAATAAAGATACCAAGATATCTAATTAACCACTAATCCTACTACTATCATTCTTTTCGGAGAGAAATTGATATTTCATTGATAAATGAAATGACTACTCAAGGTGGATTACAAAAAGAAAATGAAGTAATCAAGTCACTTATTTGGATGGTTTGAGAAAATTCCCACAGAAAATGTTTGCTTTTTTGCCATTTTCAAAGCACAACCATGATCAAAATAATCAATCAATCCCACGGAAGGAGGAAGGAAAAGAAAACCTTTCTCTATAGTCTGGATTGAAAAAACCCTCCTTGCAAATCTTGAAAATATTCAAATTAGGCTGGATCTAACAGTATGCAAAATCATTTAGACATGGGTCATGTCAAATTTTGTAACAAAAAAGATTAGGCTAGGAGATGAACTGGGTGGTGCACGTTCTTGAGTAGAAGACACAACTCGTGGGTCAAACTGCTAAAAGAAGGATGGGTATGATTTGAGTCAAGATTCGCGAGTCTTGAGACACAAAGGACAAAACTCTTCTGACAAGTATTTGGTCAAGTCCTGCATCAGATCGAATCGAACGCGTCTTCTTCCTTCTCTTCACACGGCGACATTGCAAAGCACTCAATTGTGGCTTCAGCCTCATTTGTTTGCATCATTTTCTTCGTTCTATCAACATCACCTTATTCCCCTTCATTGTGTACAACTTTGCTTTGGGTTCTAAAATTCTTTTTTTTTTTATGAAAAGGGTTCTAAGAATCTTCAGTTCCAAGTCGCGCACGTAATGGGTCGAAAAGAATTGCACAACTTTTCTCTTCAAATGCATCTTCTTTCTTGAACAACTTGTCTTCACCTTCACACAACTGGTCTTCATCTTCATGTGGGTTCCATGATTCCTCTTCATCCACTTCGCTCGCATTGACTTCATCATCGCGTGGGTTCTATGAATTTGTATCTACGTCTTCTTTCGTGTCTTTAATTTTAGAATTTTGTTCATCCTCTTTGTGCAACAGTCTTTCCCTTTCGCTTTTTTTTTTTTGATAAAGAACCATGCTTTCATTGAGAAAAAATGAAAGAATACAAGGGCATACAAAAAAAAAAAAGCTAGCCCAAGAGGGAAAGAGAACCCATTAGATAAAGGGGCTCCAATCCAAAATGATGAGACCTAAGGAATAATTACAAAATAATTACAAAATAATTACAAAAAAAAGCTTTCCCTTTCGCATACAAATCTAGCATTTTCACCTTCACCCAAGATCCTACCATTCTTATCGATTTCATTCACCTTTGCACTTCCTTATGATTTTGCTCACAATTTCGCTTGGGATTTAGAAATAATTGCATGTTGACTTCACTCAGAGCGAGTTCTCTCTCACATTGAACTTTTCAATTAAATTGAACCAAAGTGTTAGACATATTTTTCAAAAGTTATCGGATTTTGACCACCCTTTTCTTGATTTCCTCTAACACTTCACGACCAATGTAGGGATTTAAGTGTGTTCTTGAATTATTTTCTGCCTCCATTGGTCGTGATCCAAATCCCAAAGTGAATTTTCTGGCTTTGAACTCCTTTCTTATGCAGTAAAATTTCACTCTTGAAATTTCTTCCTTGTTTCTTAGAAAGAGAATATTCTGAAAAGTCCACTCTTGTAAATAAATGTATTGAACTACAGGCATAGCTCACGAAGCTCCCTCTTGCAATCAACGTCAACAACAATTTCCTAGTCTTCCACCAACAACAACCAACATTGGCCCAGACAATTGTTCTGATACCAATTTGGTGTAGCTTAAGAGCATAAGAGGAGAATTCTCTCCAAGAATCATTCAACTCTTTATTATGAATAAAAAATTAGGAATCCAAGATGGCAAATTCTCTATAGAAAATTTAAAAGCAGACTAATCCTAATCCTAATTAACCAAAGAACAAAACAAATTAATCTTAATCCTAATTAATCAAGGAATCAAACAAACTCATTCTAATCCTAATCCTAATTAACCAAGGAATTAACCACTAATCCTTTTACATCAATTTTGTTGTCAACTAATGTTACCCAAGGTTGGTTCAAGATTTCTTAAATCCAATTTTGCGTGACCAAGAGTTTAGAAATAAAGTTTCAATCTGATGGGGAACACCATAGGTTGGCCTACCAATCAATAAGGGCTAACATAAATAAACAGTAAAAGGCTTAGAGAGAATGGATTCAAGTCATAGTAGGCACCTATTAGGTGCCTAGTATTTAGTATCCTATGAATTTACCTTGGTAACCAAATACAATAAGGTCAACTGGTTGCCTGGTCTATGAGAATAGTCAATGTGCATGCAAGTTGGCATGGGCTCTCGTGAGTGTATATATATAATTTTTTTTATTGAGATCTTATAGGGGAACACATTCTTTTCCATATTTATAAGCTACGAACGGAAAGAAACCAAAGGTTGTTTAACACTAAACAGGCGGAAGAGATGAGGGACACAAGTAAGTCTTTGGCTTCAACTTGGTACACATTGTCAAAACTTGTTTGTGACTAAACCTCCCATACGATGACTTCCAATTTGAGGGGTTCTTTGTCAATGTCAGCTCTCGGAATTTTGGGCTATTACCCTTTTTGTATCTTTCACCCATCAATGAAAGTTTACTTGTTTTTTCATTTCCCATATTCATTCTCTAGTTTATCACCTGCTCTTTTCCTTCAGCTTTTAAGGGGCTGATCTTCTCTACCTTTAGCTAGTCCACTACTTTATCTGGGGCAGTCACATGCCTCTGTTTTGGTCATCCATTCAAGATGAAGAAGAAAATCCTTCTGCTCGATTTTATTAGTCTTCTTTTGGTCTGCTTGGAACAACAGGAACTCTTGGATCTTCAAGGATAGAGCGAAATGCTTTGACAGCTTCTTTCATTCTTTATCTTTTTTGGCTGTTACTTGGTGCAAATTTTCTACTTACTTTAGCTACTATAAGTATATTCCCTAAATTCACAAGATCTATCGCACTACTCAAAATTTGTCTACAAATTGATCTGTTTTATTTAATACAGCTACAACATACATGGATCTAATTAATATCTTATCCCGTGTAGCTTCGCAGACCTTTGCATTACAAGACAAAATAAAATTTGCTTTAACTTAATAAATCGGCATACCTTATTAGTCACAGCAACGACAATAACATCCCCATTACCATCGTCCTCGTCTGAAACAATGCAAGGCTCAATTCCGCTTCCATCAAAAGTAATAGCTTGAATACAACTACCAGTATTCCTATGATATAACTTCAGCTGTCCACTACTTGCAACAACCACATACGAAGATATCTCAGCAACAGAATTTGGGATATCATGAAACACAAGACTCCCACCAATAGGTTGACCATAAGCGTTAACAGTAATGCCTACTCTATCCACCAGTAATAGCACCCTCCACTCTTTCCGCAACACTTTAAGGCATGGAGAACTCGATAACTCTGGTAATTTGAATATTAAACTATTCTCTCCAGTAACACATGAAACAAGATAATAGCCACTAGCCGTTCCCACAATTATTGAATCATTAAGCCACACCATTGTTGAAACTCCTTCATTACACTGTACCTCTTTCAAAATTAGAAGGGACTCATTGGCATCATCAATATCTCGGTCACTTCTACCAGTTCGACGACCTGAAACAACTTCAAATAGAATCAACCTTTTACCAACTAGAGCTGCAAAGACGCAATTACTTTCTTCACGCGGCCATTCTGATTCCTTGATTTTCAAGCCATTTGTTCGTATCCCACCTCCCAATCTCTGCAAAAGCCTTTGACTTGGACTCGCAAATCCAGCATTACTATCCACCCTCCCATACAAGCTAGAACTCTCGGACTCACTACTCCTAATTCGTTTCACAATCAAAGAAACACCTTTCAAACCCGCCAACCTCTTTACCGGCACTAAAAGAAGCGAATCGACGATATACAAGAGCCCATCAGAACATAGAACTAAAACCTTTTCGATTCCACGAAGCACATGCAAACGGACAACTGAGGAAACGCTAACCGCAACACCCCTCACAAGTGAAAATCCCTTCAATGAAGAGACAATTCCTGGAGCATCCGAGCCAGCAGGTTCAGAACCGAGAGCGCTAGAACTTGAATATTTCGGAGTTACAGAGAACAGAACAAGAGCTCCAGATTTAGTTCCGGCATAAATTAGGGTCTCGGAATCGGAGACGGTGGAAATGGCGAGAGATCGAATTGAAGTGCGAAAATGATTGGATATATCGAATTCCTCACCTAGTGGTTCAAGAACAGCCCTTTCGGGCTTGGCCATTGAGTGGGTGAGAAGCCTACCGATCCACGAGAATGCTAGCTGAGAAACGCCATTAACGGAAGATGAAGATGGAACGAAAGTAGCAGAACTGGACTGGTAGTTTGATCGGAACTTTGGGCGTTCGATCGTTGTTAATTCGGAAAAATGTCATATCCCTTTTTTTATTTTTACTTTTTTTTTTTTTTTGGACAACGCCTTCCACTTTCTTACTCGACAAACCATCCCTGTTATCTATTATATTTTTTTTTTTTGAAACAGTTGCCCATGTGGTAAATTGGACCAAATTAATAACAAATATAGAACTGATGCAAACTACCAAATTAATTGTACAAGACCAAAAAACCGTTGTTAGATTCTATCCGTGTTTATCATTAATAGACCATAATTATTCAAAGTATATTGTTGTTTATCGTGGATAGACTTCGAATAACCTATTAGTGATAGTCACTGATAGATTTTGATTAACCAAAGTTTATCAACGATAGACACCGATAGACTCTAAATAATCGGAGTCTACCAGTAGACTGATAGATTCTGATTAATCATAGTCTATCACTGATAAACTCTGATAATTGAAGTCTATCAGATAGACTCAAATAGATTTTGCTATATTTGCAATTTTTTTACATGGTTTTATATTTGCTATTAATTTAGTCCAATTTGCCACCCACTGCAATTTTCCTTTTTAGGATGTCATGTCAAAATCTTTCTAAAATCAATTATGGGCTTAAATCCGACGACAATATAGTTCAATTGACATAAAGTTTTTTTTTCTAGAAAAACTAACATGAAATTGTACTCCGACCAAGAGGTATTTGAATCTTCGTCCAGTGTTGTAAAAAAAATACAATAAAAATTATGGGCTCAAAATCCAAAAAAAAATAGAAAGTCAATTTTACCTCTAAATTTGTTGTGTTGTATCAAGCTTCCAATTTCATTAAAATAGATCCTAGACTTTGTTAAATGTTGTAAATTTACTCTCTATTCAAATTTTGCTAGTTACACGTTGATTTTGATAAAGAGTAATTTAGGGCCTGTTTGGTAGGCAATTCGGATCCTGTTTTATGTTTTCATATTCACTGAATTCAGTAAATATGCATTTGGTAGACGTGTTTCTGAAAACTGTTTTCGGATTCTGTGATCCAAATAGTGAAAAATTTGAAAACAATTTTTTTATGTTTTCGTTGTATCCAGATTTTGAATTTCAAAATTTTAAATGCAGAATTAATTTAAAAAAGATAAAAACTTTAATAAATATAATATTTCATGTTATAAACTCAATTTATTTTTTGTAAAATTAAAATTTGTATAATATAATGTATTATAAATTATATGATATTGTAAAATAATAATAATAAAAAATTTATAATACATAACATTTTTATAAATTAATTAATAATATTTTATATTCAACTTAGTATTTAGTTGATAACTACAAATAATTTATCGTTTATAAATATATTGTCAAACACATTCTGAACCATTATTTAAATTCAAATCCAATTTCTGAATCTGCTACCCAACACATATCTGAAAACATGAAATACAACTATGTTTTCATTGAATCCCTTGTTTTCAAATTCCTGTTTTCAGATCACCAACCAAACAGGCCCTTAAAATCTCCATAAACTCATTCATTTCGATAATATCAATTTTCACACAAATTTATATTTGATTAATGCACAAATTAATCATTAGACAATTTTGTCAAAAACTTGAAAATTTTAACAAAAATTTTGTCCTCTTTCTTTGATGTCTTATTTGTTTTGTATCATACATATGTTTTATAATTCATTGTAAACATATAACAATACTTTTTTTAAACAACTTTTCAAACAAAAACATGTCAAAGGGTAAAATTTGCAATAATTTTTCAAGTTTAATGTTAATACTACAACACTTTTGTAAGATTGAGATGCAATTTGATGAAGTTGAAAGCTAATGGTAAAAATTGTTACAACTTGACAATTTTAGGTATAAAAATTGATTTTTTTCCCCAAAAAAAATTTACTAGATTTGAAATAATTTTAGGAAGAGATAAATTAAATTTTAAATTTAGTCTTTGGGAAAAATTATTTAAGAAGGCTACTACAATGTGGTTGTCTCTCAATAATCATAAGATGTGGATCAAAAAAAAATTGCATGCCTCTAATAACCACCCAATACACTTTTGCAACTTCTTTTTTTTTTTTTTTTTGAATAAACACTTTTGCAACTTCTCTTTCTTACATTTAATGGTACAAAATTACCAGTCACATTGTGGCCACCTCGTCAAGCAATTTTTCCTGGGATGATAACTTTTCCAATGGGAATGACAAACTAGCCCAGCGAGATGTGGATTACCCTTTTTAGCAGGACGTTTTCCCTATTTTAATATCAAGGATAGGGATTACAATCCTTATTCCCTCATCCAATTTTTTTTTTAATTTCTTTTTTAGGAAAAATACACTTTTAGTCCTTGAGGTTTGAGTTAGGTTTCATTTTGGTCCCTGAGTTTTCAAATTCAACAATTTAGTCCCTGAGGTTTGGTTTTAGTTTCATTTTAGTCCCTTCATCTATTTTTTTGTTAAAAACTAACGGTTTGCTGACGTGACATTATTTTTTATTAAAAAAATTATTTTTGAATTTTTTAAATATAAATATATTAAAATAATCAAAATATTATTATTTTATAATACTTTTATTATTTGTTTCCTCTCTCTCTTCTCCTTCTTCTTCACCACCAACACCAACACCAACACCAACACCACCATCCCACCTATGCTATTGTCACCGGCAGCCGCCGCTCTCCGGCGGCCAGCCGTCGCCGGCGACAACAAAAAAAAATCTTCTCTTCTTCTCTTTCTTTCTTTTCTTCTTTTAATCCTCCTTCTCTTCATCAAAATACTTTTTACCTTCTTCATCTTCCTCCTTTCTCATTCACCTCTACAACGCCGACGACATCAAAACCCTTTAGGTCGAGATCTGAAACCCTCGTCGTCAAGTCTGTCAAGTTCAGCGTCGAAGTCCGTCAATATCTGAAACCCACGGTGCTCCTCAAGTCCGTCAAGTTCAGCGTGTCGTCCGTCGAGATCTGAAACCCACGTCCGTTTATCGCCACCGTCTGTCGAGATCTGAAACCCACGCCCTTGTTCGTCAAGTTTAGCGTCAAGTCCGTCGAGATCTACTGAAGAATCTGAAACCCACGCCCAATGGTCGATTCCTCGCGAGTTTTCGAAGCTGAAGAACCTACTGGTTCCAAATCTAGGCTCGAAAAATTCATGGGTTTCGTTCTAGATATGAGTTTCAAGCTGGATCGGCGCGGCGCGACTTCAGGCAAACGAATGCTTCAGACTCGGCGCAGCTTCAGGCGAATGACGGCGAAGGTAATGCTCTGCTTCAGGTTCGGGTGCGTGACCAAGAGAGAGAGAAAGTACTGCTCTACATTCCGACGGCGAATGTACTATTTTTCGTGACCAATAAAGAGAAAGAGAAGAAAAGAATAAGAAAGAAAGAGGAAGAAAAAGCAAAAAAAAAAAAATGTTGCCGACGGCGGCGGCCGGTCGCCGACGATAGGTTGGTGATGAGTGTTGAAGAAGGAGGAGGTTGGTGGTAGATATGTTGAAGGAGGAGGTTGGTGGTGAATATGTTGAAGAAGAATATGAAAAAAGAAATAAAAATATATTAAAAATTAAATTTTTTATTATTTTAATATAATTTATATTTAAAAAAATCAAAAATATTTTTTTTAATAAAAAAATAGTGCCACGTCAGCAAACCGTTAGTTTTTAACGGAAAAATAGATGGAGGGACTAAAATGAAGGTAATACCAAACCTCAGGGACTAAATTGTTGAGTTTGAAAACTCATGGACCAAAATGAAACCTAACTCAAACCTCAGGGACTAAAAGTGTATTTTTCCCTTCTTTTTTTGAATCCAACAATGTAAGGTTTGAGAATTCGAACTCATGACATCTTGGTCATAAACACATACTTTAAGCTAGTTGAATTATGCTTTTGTTAGTCACATCTAATCATTGCTACCCATTCAAATAAATACACACGGTCCATAGTCTATACTCTATATACAAATATTCAAAGTTAAAAATATTAAATACATTATTTAAAAAAATAATGACCATATATTTTTACCTTCCCTCAATCTTTAGCAACATATTCTCCTCCCTCCCAATTTCGTAAATATATACTATTTTAATTGATTATTATCATTTTAAAGAAACCAACTTAAAAGAAAAAATAAAAACCAATCTAACACTCATTCTCTACATTGTAGAATTACATATAGTACTAGTAAACCTCTCAACTTCAAAAGGAGTTTTCAATTTTATATTTAATAAGTTCATAATATTTAAGAGCATCTAACCATTCAAGAACTTTCTATTTTTTTATAAACTTTCAATTTTGTATCTAATAAATTAGAAGTGTTTAATAGAAAATTGACCATTCAAAAACTTATTGAACACTTTAAAACTTCAAAGACTTTAAACACAAAATTTAAAGTTAAGGACCTATTAGACACACTTCTAAAATCAACGGACTAAATTTGTATTTTTAATCTTAAAATACAATATAGGCAATCAATTTTTGAAATAATGTTAACCAATAAAAAATTATGTTAATTACAAATATGTTTTTGTTTCTTACTATATATTTTTGAAGATTTGTAATTAATCACTTTAAAATCAATTTTGGATAAATTAATTGAGTTTTTATTTATTTTTTATTATTTAAGAAAACACTTTTAACCTTCTAAAATCATTCCAGAAGTTATACTAAACCATGCTTATAGAAAAACTGGCATTGTTTAAAAAACATCATTTTATGACAAAAATTATTCCAAACACATTAGAAGAATAAGAGCATTGAACGATATAAAATATTATGCATACTGCCTAAATGAAAATATAGGATCTATGTGCTTCATGAAAATGAACTAATTGAGTCTCTTTTAATTCGATGACGGGTTGATTCGAGAATATTTGTTGTGGATCCTTTATATATATATATATATATATATATATATATATATATATATATATATTATTGTTTATGTGAAAATTCAGAACTTTTAATTGGGTAGGATGGTATAGATACATACCATTGGAAGAAGGTCGATTGATTAAAAATATATATATAAACTTTTTTGAAATATTTAATCATATAAATTGAATAACGATATTGAACACAGATTTGAAGGATGTTAAGAAACGAATTGAAAACAAAGTCTGTTACAGAATCAAATTACACACTGCCCTAAATTTGATGTTAATATGTTACCAGATATAGTGGCATTCAATCATAAATAATAATGAGAGGTTTAGGATTATTTTAATATTTGCCTTCTTAAAAATTCTAGCAATAGTAGCTTAATTTCACATCATTAATAATTAAACTATAACTCGATTGTGGTTAATTTAGGTCAATCTGAATTTAGTTTAAAAGATGAGACACAAATTACCATCAAAGTCGATAATTCAATCTCTGGTTTGAACTAAATAATAATAAAAACAATATTTTAGTAAGTTCAATTAATGAAACCAAAACAATGACCAAAATATTAAATTACAAATAATTAATATAAAATATTACTTTTTCCCCAAAATATCGAAGGTATAATTTAATTACAAATAAGTCTAATCAACAACCCTTTTGGATATATTTCTTAGAAATTTTCATAGACAAACATTTTCTTAACATTTTTAAATGATTTAAATAAATTTAAAAATGTTATGAAAAATCATTAAGATTTTTTTTTTTTTTTTTTGAGAATAAATCATTAAGATTATATAATATTAAATTCAACATATAGATATATATAAAACACATGACAGCAAACTATCTATCACTTTCAATTTTATTATCATTGTCACGTTAAGAAAATTGTCCTACCAAACAAGTTATACACATTTAAATTTTTTTTTAAAAAAAAGTGTCATTAAACGAACCTCCACATAGGCCTTAAAAATCCAACCTCTCACGTAAATCATTATTTTATATGTACAACAGTTCTAGAGTTTTGTACTAAAAAAGAATCAGTTCTAGAGTTTGAAGGGTAGAAAGAGAAAATTATACAATTTAATGAAATGACATATCCCATAATAAATTACTAACCTAAATGTTTAGGTGATTTTGGACCACACAGATGCACAAGGAGCTGACGAGGACAATCGGGCAGAGGTAGGACCAAAAGACCGATCCAGAGGAAGACCGGACCAAAGGGTCGGGCCGAGCTCGGTGACCTCTTTTCGGTCCCTGATGTCCCGAATCTCCCCGGTTCCGCCTGGTTCGTCCCGAAACACCACCGAATTCCTAAAAACCCTAGGAGGACAAACAGGTATAAAACCCCCTCTTCACCACGGAAGAAGGGTTACGAAACTCTATTCCTGACTCTCCCCTTACTATCTGTAGCTTCTCCTCGGTTTTCTGACTTAGACATCGGAGGCGGTGTGGCCTACACCACGCCGGTGTGCAGCGGTTTTTGCTGGTCTTGCAGGTCACGTCTTCCCCAGTTTCTACAAATTCACTATTGGTGTCACGTGGAGGTCAGGTGAGTCTTCTGTCCGGATTTTGGCATCAACACTAAATATAACTCAAAAGTTAGCCAATACGAGGACAACTCTTTTTACGCATGTCCCCTTGCCTAAGATCAGATGTTTAAATCTTTCCCTTCCAAATGTCTAAAAAAAAAAAAACTACAAAGTTACACATCCTCCACAAGACTCCTAATTTTTTTTGGGCCTGGGTACGAGAATCTATAATTCTCTTTATTGACCATAAATATTAAATTCAAATTTCATCCCCTATTTGTAAGTTTGTAACCATAATTCTATGTAATGTTTTAAAACAATTACGTTGTACAACAATATTATAGTAACAATGAATAAACTTACTTGGCCAACAAGAGCATAGCTCAACTGGCATAAAGTTATACTAATAACCACGAGGTCTATGGTTCAAATCCCCCACCTCCATATTGTCGAAAAAAAATAAAAAAAAAATGAATAAACTTACTTGAAGACAACAAGGTAAGCATATGAATTTGGTGAAAATGCTGGCTGTCCTTAAGCTAGGGTTGCCCTCTTGCCCTTTGCGTCTCTAGTCTGAAGACAACCATATTGTAAGTTAAAATGATGAATTGAATAATTTACTGTTAAAGAAACGAGTGTAACTTGTGGTAAAGATGAAAATAAAATTGGAATAAAGCCAGCATCAAAGGGGAAATAAAATTGAACTTTGTTATCTACTTTTTACAAGCAATCATAGTCATTTCAGAAATAAAAGTGCAAATTTTCAAGACATTTTTAGAACCTGTCTAGAACTATCAGGAGCATTTGAATAAGAAAAGTATTAACAGGTCGAAGAAATTTATTTTTAAAACAAAATTTAAAATATAATGATTATCAGACAACTCTTAATTTGATTCATGTATTGATCAAATAGTCAAGTCTATTAGTTGATTTTTTTTTTTTTTTTTTGAAACAAGTCTATTAGTTGATTGAGTACACTAAGAGACTGAGATTATAGCACTGTATGGATTTATAATATAAAATAATAACTGACTACTACAAATGATATATTAGATCTATTGTTCATGAAAATTATAAAAGAACTAGCACTGGTTTTCCTAAAGAAGTTAACATGATACAAATAATCCACATAGATATACTTTATAACTAAACTGCCGGATTTATTATGCTATTAAGAAGTTTAAATCTTATTTCAATCCTTAAGGTCCCGTTTAAAAACCATTTGGTTTTTGGTTTTTAGTTTTTGAAAATTAAGCTTGTTTCCTCCCATCTTGCTTACAATGGTTTTCATCTTTATCAAGGACACACTTGAATTCCTAGAAAAATTCTAAAAACAAAAACAAAAACAAGTTTTTGAAAACTATTTTTTTTTTAGTTTTCAAAATTAGACTTGGTTTTTGAAAACAAGGAAATGACACAAATAACATAATGAAGAAACTTGTAGATAAAAATAGTGTTTATAGATTTAATTTCCAAAAACCAAAAACTAAAAACGAAATGGTTATCAAACGGGGCCTAAATTTTCGCACTTATTTCAATTTTGCAAAGATAGGATTAGTTGCAAAAAAAAAAAAAAAAAAGAGGAGAGACAAAGATAGGATTCAAACCAAAAATTATCCTAATAGTAACCATTTATCACTATCATCATTATTTTCCTAACCAAATGATGGGTAAACAAACCTTTTCTAACATTAAAGGTTTTGCATTCTATCAAGATATTGGATATAAAAACACTTCAATTTTTTTTTTATATCGAGAGTGTCCGGACCAACCAACTTGCATGTATTTTGACTATTTTCCGCAAATCCCCGTATGACCCTACTGTACTAGGTTACCAAGAAAACTCGTAGGAGATTAAATTCTAAGTAGGTGATCACAAAAACTTGAACCTATTTCCTCTAACACTATTATTTACAATAGCTGACCATTGGGCCGGAAGCACTTTGAAACTGTAAGAGGAGAGAGAGAAGGAAAAAAGGGAGGTACCTGCGCAGAAACAGACTTTTTGGAATCCAGGAACTGTCTGTAAATGCCGTACAGTCTTTGCTTCTCAGCATCTGATACCGATGGTCTTGCCTTGCCTGCAGTGGCCTTCAAAAGGGCATCAGAAATGATAGGCTTTTGAGCTGGGTCACTAGCATTAGCGCTATCGAGATGCTCATGAACCGCTGCAAGTTGAGCATCGGAGAGCAGAGCTTGAAGGTCAGCTCCACTGAATCCTTCTGTCATATAAGCGATTGGCTCCAAATCGACATCACTAGCCAACGGTAGCTGTAGGTTGAATTCGTCCATCATTATTAAAAACATTATCATTCAACTTCTAAATTTATCTATTAGCGAAACTAATGCAATTAAAAGGAAACTTGAAGCATTCGCTGTTTGCACAAAGGAAATTCACAACTGTTCATGAAAATTTAAGCTTTTACCCATCCATCAATCTGGGAATTTCTTAGGTCCAATATATTTTAATCTGGAGGCTATAACTACTGGACAAACTATAATGCACGATAAAAAATGTAGAGTTATAATGAACAAAATTCTGTTGTACAACAATAATTTATTTTTTTTGAAACAAGAAACAGAGAATTTCATTCATTGATATAATGAAAGAGACTAATGCTCAAAAATACAAACACCACCAAAGAAAGACGAAGAAACAACTCAAGGAGAAAGAAGAACTATAAAAGAGACCAACAGAGAACAAAGAGAACCACAGATAAGACCCCAAAAGGAAAACAACAGCTGAAAAACCAAAATACAAAAACCAACAAAACTAACTAAAACAGAAAACAGAGCAAAACCACCAAACGGCTGAAGATAACAATTAAAAAGGAAAACTCGAAAAAATTTCACCCCCAAAGAAAACTGGCGAAAACCCAACTTGACAAGGCAAACCCTTAGAGAATTTTTTAAACTGAGCTAACTAGAAAACCATTAATGAGCTTTAACTGCTGGAGACAAAATAGGAATTTCCTGCATCTGGAACCCACAAATCTCAATCAGAGAAGAAAATTTGGCTGGGATTTGAGGAGAAACCTCCGAAGATACCACTCCCTCTAAATTATCGACACCTTGAACATTAACTTCAAAGAGATTATCAAAAGCTTCAGCAAATGAATCATCTTCCACTTGATCTCCCAGCTCCAAATCTGGAACATGAAAAATCGACTCCTCACTACTCATACTAACATCTGATTCTCCATCAGAATCAAAACAAGGAGAAATCTTCTTAGGAGAAGAGATACTTACTACCCCTTTAGTGAAAAGTGTGTCTGAACCAGGAAAAGAAATTTGCGATTGACTAACAATCTTAACAGGGTATAAAGTCTCTTGCATCTTATAACCTTTCGTGGGAGATTCCAAATGATTCGAGGGTAGAGACAGCAGACGAACACAAGATTCCTCAACATAATCTGAATTAGTTTCTGAATGATCCATGATGGAGGAAAACCCTTTTCTTCTAGAGTACAACAATAATTTATAGAACCTGAGATTATGTAACGAGGCTCTTTTGGCTAAGTGGTTGTGCAGTTCTTTATGGAAGGTGATACACTGTGGTATAGAGTGACTGTGAGTAGGTATGACCCTCACCCTTTTGGATGGGTCTTAAGTGGAGATTCGAGGGGTCTCAACAAAAGCCTCTGAAAAACTATCCTTCTTGTTTCCCTTCTTTTTCGTAGTTCGCCAAGTGCTATATAGAGAAGGCTATGATGTTTATTTCTCGGAAGACCTTTGGGTGGGTGATAAACTTTTGTGCATCTTATTCCCTCGTCTCTATCTCCTATCAGAGAAGAGGGTTGCATTTGGTGACCTCTGTGTTGCCTTTTCGAAGCTTTGCTTCTTCGATTTCTCTTAACTTTCGTCGTCCCCCTTACTGACAAGGAGGCAATTGATGTGGTGGACCTCCTTGATATTCTTTGCAATCAGTGCACGAGGGAATGGGCTTTCATTCTTGGGACTCGAGAGCATAAGCAAGTTCGATGGTTTCAACCTCTGTAATCGATCGACGGGAACCTCAAGAAGGCTTAACTCAAGCAATCACTCAAGAGAAGAAAGGATTTTAGCTTGCCTAGCCCTCCTCATCTTATCTTCCTATTTCTATGGAAGACCTGATTTCGACCTTTCTAATTTCCTGTGCTGCCAAGATATCAGTATCTTTGATTTCATATTTATGAGTATAATAAGTCAATTTATAATTGGGAGGGATGTCAGAGCTTGGACCCTTGACCCGAGGGGCTTCTCTTGTCATACCTATTTTAAATCCTTATCCATTTCTCTACCTCCCATACCGTTTCTGAGGCTTCTGTTTTTGCCTTACTCTGGAACGTTAAAATTTCTAAGAAGGTGAAGTTTTTTGTTTGACAAGTCTTACTTGGGAGGGTTAACACTTTGGATTACGTTCAAAGACATTCTTCTTTAGTTTTGTACCCGCAATGATGCATTCTTTTGCAAAAGGCATGAGGAGGATTTACTGTGGGAGTGTTAGTTTGCTAACTACCTTTGGGATCGTTGGAGGATTTCGCGTAACAGAGATGGGCGTTCTCTCTTGGAGGAGGTGCTCTTGCATCCTTCCTTTAGGGGGAGAAACAAGGTGTTGGGGTGGATTTTTTTTTTTTCTTCTTCTTCTTCTCCGGTGTTGTGGGAATTTGGCTTGAGAGGAATAATAGGATCTTTAGAGAGAAAGAGAAATCAAGCGAGGAAGCGTGGTCTTGATCTCTTGGACTGAAGTCTTTTTTGTAGTTAGTTTGGACTTCCGTTTCTCTTGGGCTTGTTTATGACTTTTGCCCTTGTTTTCTTTCATTTATTCAATGAAAGTTCGGTTTCTTACAAAATAATAATAATACTTTCATTGAATAAATGAAAGAAAACAAGGGCAAAAGTCATAAACAAAAAAGTTAATGAAAGTTCGGTTTCTTACAAAATAATAATAATAATAATAGATATATCTCAAATGTGTGATCTCTCTCCATGTCTTTTCTCTCCTCTCGCCCTCTCTCGCCCCTCGCCCACCTTCTCTGCCGGAAACCCTTCCCCTCTTTGCCATGATGCCTTCCTCATTAGCCCTCGCTCCGTTCCACAACCCCACCGACCATGAATCCTCCACAACCAGCAGCTCAAGTGTTCAGGATTGAAAAAAAGTCTTTCTCCATTGGAAGAGACCCAAGAAACCCGAACCTTTACCGCCTAACAGAAGCCACCCACGAAAGAAGTTACTCTCTGGCATTACCCCTAGAAGCGATTACATGGATAAAAGCTTGCTTATCCAGACTTTGCGACCTCCCTCTGAATCAAAAGTTTTTCAACGAAAAGAGAATAGACGATTCAGTCTTATGGGTGGAGAAGGTTACCAGCAAAAAAGGACACACAGCAGAAATTGCAAAACTAGGTCCAAATGGGGGTCTAAACAAGATTATTGTTCCTGTGGGAGCAGAAAGAAAGGGCTGGCGCAACCTATTTACTCACATTTAACTCCACCACCGACCCAAAGGTTAAAAACCCCCACCCCATAAATGAAACCAGTGGTGACTTATCCTACAAAGAAGATTTAAAGAGAAAGATAGAGGTGGCCGATGCTTCCCCTGCCCCCGACCCAAAAGCTCCAGATAACATCGACTCCAACCCCCAGATGGCTGCTATCTTCTTATCCTCGGCAGTTATTGTTCAACGAAGGCATTTCCATGATAATTGGCACGACATTATGAGGGCTCTTCAACAAGAATTATCGGCATTCTCTTCAATCACCCCCCTTCAACCCGACAAAGCTTTGCTTGCGTGCGAAGATGACGAACAGGCTCGAGTCCTTGCCAACATCAAAGGGTGGTACAAGGTGGGGAAGTTTCAAGTCAGATTCTTCCAGTGGAGTGCAGAAGTCATGAACGAAAATCTTATGGTTCCATCATATGGGGGGTGGTTAAAAGTTCGTAATCTTCCTCCAGACAAATGGTCTATAGAAACGTTCAAACAGATTGGAGACGTCTGTGGGGGATATCTGGAAACAGCTACCAAAACCTTAACCAGAATGGACATGATGGAGGTAGGGATAAAGGTAAAGAATAACCACACAGGCTTCATCCCTGCCGAGGTGCATATTCCTTCATCTTCTAATAGCCCAATTAAGGTTGTTATCGACCCATTCTTCGTGGAAGATTACAATATTGGTTATATCACCGGCATCCATGGAAAAATTCCGGCAGCCTCGACGACAAAAGAAGATCCTCACGCCGAAATAAATAAAAAAGAAGATGGTAAAAAGGTTATGTCCGGTCCACGCGCTGCCGTTGGAAAGGGGAATGGAAAAGGGGTTGATCCCCAAATCTCGTACAGTTTCGCTGCCCAAGAAGTACCTACCAGTGTACTATGTGCAGAAGAAGATCAGACTCCAACAGACAGGGGCCCACACCCTATAGATAACTAGTGATACCCCAATCCCAAATACTCACCCCTATCAGAAAACCCGAAACCCTAGTCACAAAAGCCCAAAACCCCAACCCGATCCAACGTACCCAGGCCCAGATCATTAAAGAACCTTCATCTCCAAACCCACCCTGTCCGAAAAACCCAAATCAAACCCGACCCAATATGCAATCCACTCTCGGCAGATCCCACACTGGCCCATTCCGATACAATCCACAACCTCCAACTAGCCCCACAACCGACAGCCCAACCTCATCCCGAGATATACAACAAGGAAAGAAAAAGCCCATCACCATCAACGATAGAGAGACCTTCCTCCTCACAGGCACAAGGCAACCCACTAATTCAGTTTTCCAGATATCAGACTCGGAAGGTGATTTCTCTTCCCCGTGTTCTCTAGATGTTAATGACTCTCCTATCGTGCCCCATCCCAGAGAGGCACACAGTGTTGTTTCTCCCCCAACCATTTCCAATCTCTTTGATACTCAAAGAAGAACAAACCACCAAAATAGAATCTCCTATCCCTTTGAGGATCGAGGTACCGGTGGAGGAAGCTATACAACAGAACCTGGCCATGGAGAATTCTATGTTGATTGACATAAATGTTGAGGAATTCGAAGAGACAGATACATATCTCGACACTCCACACCAACCTAAAGAACCCACTTCATATTTACCCATCATTTTCCCTTGGCTGGCCGCACATGGCATGTGTATCATGCCAATACCAAACCGACAGAAACTCACAAACACAGCAAAAAAGAAGAAGAACTGGGTGAAAGAGTTAGAGAATCTACACTCCACAGTAAACTACAACACATCAACAGCTAATCGCCAAATGGGAGGGTCAATAAACCCTATATGATTATCATCTCATGGAATGTTCGGGGCCTTGGCTCTTGGAAGAAAAGAGCCCTTATAAAAGACTTTCTCTCCTCTCACAATCCAACATTGGTGATTCTACAAGAGACAAAGCTTTCCACTATCGACCGGAAGATTGTTAAATCTGTTTGGAGCTCTCGAAACATTGCTTGGCAACTATTAATGCCATTGGTGCTTCCGGAGGCATTACCATGTTGTGGAACGAATCCACCTTTGATGTTTTGGAGGTTGTGGAAGGTAATTTCTCCCTCTCTATACATCTCTCTCTTGCCGATGGATTCTCTTTTTGGATCACAGGAGTATATGGGCCTAATTCTTCTCATGATAGGAAGTTTTTTTGGAAAGAACTTACAGATTTGCAAGCTCTCTGCATCCCAAATTGGGTCTTAGGGGGAGATTTCAACATCACTAGGTGGTCATGGGAGAAATCGACTTTTTCAGCTCCCACTCGGGGTATGAAAAAATTTAACAAGTTCATTGAAGAAGCTGGCCTTATCGACATCCCCCTTACAAAGGGAAAGTTCACCTGGTCCAGTTTTCGCCCAAGTCCCACCATGACTCTCATTGATAGGTTTCTTATCACAGACAATATTTCCTCCAAATTCGGATCAGCTAGCGCTCGGAAATTGGAACGAAATACATCAGACCATTTCCATATTTGCCTCACGTTGGGAAAGGAGAAATGGGGCCCCTCCCCTTTCCGATTCATCAACGCATGGTTATCCCATCATTCTTTCTTGCAGACGGTTGATACCTGGTGGAGGAGTAATCCGGTGCAAGGGTGGCCGGGTCACGGACTTATCCAAAAATTAAAGGGGCTGAAAAAGGAATTAAAATCATGGAATCAGGAGATTTTCGGTCACCAAAAGGAGATCAAATTACAGCTGGGCAGAGAACTTTCTATCATTGACAGCAAAAAAGAAAATGATCTTTTAACCGAGCAAGACTGCATTAGAAGATCGAATATCAAGGCTGAGTTATTGGTTTTAGCAGCAAATGAAGAAGTCATGTGGAGGCAAAAGTGCAAATTCAAGTGGTTTGTCGAAGGAGACGTAAACTCTGCTTTCTTCCATCGTATAGTTGCATCAAACAGAAGGAAAAGTGTCATTACCGAAATTTTATCTGCTGATGGCCATAGCCTTATGACCGATGTTGATATAGAAAAGGAATTCCTCCTTTATTATAAGCAACTTTTTTCTAAGAAAGATTATAGGCAGCCTCTTCCACCCATTGAAGATTGGAATCCCATTTCGGCGGAACAGAATACAATGCTTGAGTCTCCATTTACTGAGGAGAAATCTTTAGAGCAGTGTGTGATCTTGGCTCGAATAAGACTCCCGGACCTAACGGTTTCACAGCTAAATTCCTTAAAAAATCTTGGAACATCCTGAAAGCAGATATTATAGGGGTGTTCAACGATTTTTTCCGGAATGGTATCATCAATGCGAGTTTAAATGAGACATACATTTGTCTTATTCCAAAGAAAGTGGGAGCTAAATCGGTGAAAGACTATAGGCCCATTAGCCTTACCACCTGTCTATACAAGGTCATTGCTAGAGTTTTGTCTGATAGATTGAAGAAAGTCCTCCCATTCACGATTACGGGCTACCAATCAGCTTTTGTAAAAGACCGCCAAATTATGGATGCTTCCCTCATAGCAAACGAGCTTATAGATGAATGGAACAGAAAAAGAAGGGCGGGTGTGGTCATTAAACTGGACATTGAGAAAGCATTTGACTCGGTTGACTGGGAATTTCTCGACGATGTCCTCAAAGAAAAAGGGTTTGGTACCCGATGGAGAATTTGGATCAAGGGTTGCATATCATCCGCCAATTACTCTATTATCATAAATGGTAGGCCTCGAGGTAAAATTCTAGCCTCTAGAGGCCTTAGGCAGGGAGACCCGCTGTCGCCTTTTTTATTCATCATGATCATGGATTGTCTAAGCAGAATGCTCATCCAGGCAGAGAATACATGCTCTATTAAAGGTTTTCATGTGGGAGAAGGTTCTAATGCTACATCTGTTACCCATCTCCAATTCGCAGACGACACCATATTATTTTCCTCCTCTGAGAGAAGTCATATTGACAATCTTTTCAAAATCATTCACTCCTTCGAAGAAGCTTCTGGTTTGAACATCAACGGTCCAAAAATGGAATTTTTGGGAATTGGTATTGACGCCCAAACTTCATCCACTTTAGCATCAGCCCATGGATGCAAGCTTGGCTCTTGGCTGACCACTTACCTCGGTCTCCCTCTAAACGAAAATCCTCGCACCATGGATTTCTGGACTCCAGTCATTGAAAAAGTGGAGAAAAGGCTTCACAATTGGGGGGCTATAAACATCTCCAAAGGTGGTAGACACACACTTATTCAAGCGACGTTAGCCAACCTTCCCATCTACTACTTTTCCATCTTTCTTGCCCACATGAAGGTCACAAAATCCATAGAAAAGCTTTACAGGAACTTTCTTTGGAGAGGGGGGATGGAGAAAAGAGGAAGTCATCTTCTTAAATGGTCTCTTTTAAAGACCCCTATCGAGGAGGGCGGACTAGGCCTTTATGATATACATAAAAAGAATATCTCCCTTTTGGCAAAGTGGAATTGGAGATTTTACAAAGAAAAGGATGCTCTTTGGAGGAAGATTATTGCTACCAAATACGGAGTCTCCCTAAACAATTTCAAGTCGGGTAAGATATCATTATATTCATCAAAAGGCCCTTGGAGAGCTATACACAAAATGCAGGCCATCATTTACAACAATGTTGAGATCAAAGTTGGTAAGGGTGATAAAATTCTGTTCTGGGAAGACACATGGCTCGGTACACAGAGTCTTCCATCCCAATTTCCTCTTTTATACAATCTTACTTTGAAAAAGGAATCATATATTGTTGATTTATGGAATCCTTCCACCGGTGCATGGAATTTACATATGAGGAGGAATCTTAAAGAAGAAGAAACCAACGAATGGGCCATCTTATCCCATCGTCTATCAACTTTCTCCTTCAAAGAAGAGGATGATTATTGGTTTTGGTCCTTGGAGAAAACAGGTGAATTTTCCACCAGCTCTCTCACTAAAAAGCTGGCTTCCAGTGATGCCCACTCAAATTCTGACCTATACAAACAGTTATGGAAAGGGACTATGCCGAAAAAGGTAAAGTTTTTTATGTGGGAACTTAGTCATGGCTGTATAAACACTGCTGATGTGGTTCAGAGGAAAATGCCTTGGATGAATCTATCTCCCTCATGCTGCTGCCTATGTTTAAAGAACCAAGAATCACAGATCCACCTGTTTAGCCAATGCTCCTATGCCTCTGTTTTTTGGGACACTCTCCAGCAAGCTTTTGGTTGGCACTGCGTCCGACCGGGTGACATCCTCTCTCTCATAAAAGTTTCTCTGATCGGGCATCCTTTTAAGAAAGAAAAGAAGATCTTATGGCTCAACTTTATTTATGCGTTTTGTTGGAATACTTGGTTGGAGCACAACGCCAGAATCTTCAGCGATAAATCTCAAAATTCTATTGCTTTCATCGAATCTACTTCTTATCTCGCTATATATTGGAGTAGCTGCTCCCCCCTTTTTGTAATTACAGCTTATCCTCACTATTATCTCATTGGAGATGTTTTTTGTAATTACCCCTGATAGGTCTTCCTTTTGTAACTATTTCATACACCAATGAAATGGCCTTTGTTTCCTATCAAAAAATAATAATAATAATAATAATAATTTAGCTAGCAAACTAGTTAGTCTAAAAGCTTATTTTTCATCCAAATCTGTCTCCCACAAATTCTGCCATCGTGAATAAATAAACAGACAAATTTAACTCTACGTTGCATTGCAGGGAAGTATGTGTGTTTATATCTACGTATACCAAATTTTCTACTCTAAACTGCAAAAGTCGTTCTTAAACGGAATGGAAGATGAAACGAAGAAAATGGTGAGATATACTGGTGTCAGTCACGTCATGTCACGCATGGCCATAACGGAGACCTTTCAGGCATTAATACACATTTGTCACAACAAGTGGGTAAACCAGAAGGCAACCTTGATTCGTAAGCCATAACAGCAGCGTAATTAGTTAAAAAGTTAGAGTTTAGAGCCACCAACCTTTGTGGAAAGAACTTGAAGAATATTTAGCCGTTCCACTGGAGAGGGGAAATCACAAAACAGAAGGCGATCCAGTCTGCCAGGTCTTAGCAGGGCAGCATCAAGCAAATCTGGCCTACTGCTTAAAATGAAAAACAAAATGCAACTTAAGAAGCAAATGAGAAGCCGGGGAACAGGGGAGCTGAAAACTAGTCAATAATTGAGCATAATGGAAGAAGGCATCTTTGTTAATTTCTCCATTATATTATATCAATGAAAAATTTGGTTGGTTTGATCTGCTCGATTCAACTTGTTTGCGTTCTCTCTCAAAGTATTTTGTTAACTTCTCCATTCAGGACATCTTTCTTAATTAGAATGCTTTTATTTCCTCTTTAATTTTTCTCATCATGTTTTTTCCATTTTTTTAAAAAAATTTTGCTTTCTTTTCACGGAGTTTGTATTTTTTAGCGTTAGTCACCTTTCATTATATCAATGAAAAATCTCGTTTCTTGTAAAAAAAAAAAAAACTGAGCATAATGGAATAACAACAATAATGATAAAAAAACATGCATAAAGTAAGCAATCACAAGATAAGCAGGATTAATTTAGCTATTGCTGTCGTTTGCCCCTCATTGGTTTAAACGAAGAAATGCTAACCTTGTTGCAGCAAAAACAAATACACCGGTTAGAACTTCAACACCATCCAATTCAGTAAGAAACTGGCAGGCAGCAAGATATAATAGTCAAAATAATTGAATCCAAATGCAATACAAGGTCAAGTAAATAGGATACCCACTTGATTGACTACACGATCAGTCACTCCAGTATTATCGTGCCCTCTCTTTGGGGCAATTGAATCAAACTCGTCAAAGAAGAGTATGCAAGGTGCAGCTGCGGTTGCTTTAGAGAAAATATCCCGAACCTGAAACCAATAATTGAGTTACTGAGCGACAATCGTCCATTATATCTTATCTTCCAAGATACCCATAAAAAGGCATTAAAGGGGACAGTATCTCAGCTATTAACTAAATTCTAGATCCCCCCGAGTAAACAGCCTGTCCTCTTAACCAAGGGGCACAGGTATCGAAATTTAATGCTCGTCAATCAATTGTTAAATTGAGAGGAAAGAGAAGGTCTAGCACATAAAGAATTTCAGCTAACAAGCCAATTGATACAATTATAAGCAATACACTGGTCATAAAAAGTTCAACAACTTCATAAGATCTCAGGAAGCATGTTATTCTCAGATCCTTGGCATCAATTTGAATGTGTTAAAACACCAAACAAACACGATACTAGTCAACATCAATCAATTAAACAATCATATCAAATGCACTTTAAATTTTAAAAAGTGGCAAACAAAGGTTAGTCAGTCTCTCACAGCTTGCTCAGAAGCACCAATGTATTTGTTTAAAAGTTCAGGCCCTTTGACTGATATAAATCGCAATGAACAAGCAGCAGCAGCAGCACCAACTATGTGCGTCTTGCCACAACCAGGAGGTCCGTAGAGGAGAACATTTGACCGTAACCTTAAAGGGGCTTGAGCAAAGATATTGGGAAACTTTGAAGGAAATACAAGCATCTGCACAAAGATACAGGGAAATTTCGAAGGCAATACAAGTAGCTAATACATAAATGTAATTTGTGAAGCAAAAATATTAAAAACAGAAAGCTTTAACGTAATGCAGGATATGAACGTGAACAAAAGAAAACATATACTTGAATTACTTATGATGCATGGAGCCAAATTCAATCTTCTAAAGGTACAATTGCAAGAAATAACATTTTAGCTATTTAGATAACATAATGAAAATTATATATTTCATTTCATAAAGAGAATGCAAATCAAAGTTTTTAGAGACGCCAAACTGACTCAAAATAAATAAAAGGATAAATTGGTGAGTAAAAAAAAAGTGATACCTTTAAGCACGAAAAAGAAAAGGTCAACACATTATTAATTGAAAATATAGGGCATAAGGGAGGATGTGAACGACAAATAGACAAAGTCCAGATACACTGCTCTAAGGATTTTGCACTTTCCGATGATACTCAGCTAGTGTATATCTATTAAGCATTCTTAGCCTGATGACTAGATGAAAACATCAACTTAACCTGATTCTTTGTGGAAACATGAAAAGAATCCACTTTTTCTTCATCAGCCTCCTTTACAAAGTGTTGGTCTATTTCGACAAGTTTTGATTTAATTAAGCTGAATGGGATTGTAAGTTGATACTTATAGGTACCTCACTATCACTATATTTTCTTTTTTTTTAATAAGAAACAACATTTTTCTTTGATGATAGAAAAGTACAAAAAGAAAGAGAAAGTACACTGATGGAGGTGTTATGGAAAGGCTTTCTAATTGGTCAACAAAAAAGAAAAGAGGTAATTACAAAAATATTTGAACTTCAAAGACCAAAGTCTACGTATCACCAACGCAAACATAAAGTGGAAGTAATTCAAATTCATTGATGCTAGAGTTCAAGAAGCCAAAATAAAGCGCATACCTCTTTGATAGAATTCTTAACTTCCACTAAACCACCAACATCATCCCAGCCAGAGCGACCACCTTCTGCAGATGGTTTTGTTATATCACGCATTGAAGCCGGAACAAATTCTTTCATTGCTAGAGAAAAATCACTTTCAATTAAAGTGGGACTTTGCTTCTGGTTAAGGCTCAGTGGCAGAAAACGGCTAACAGCACCATGGACAGCTCTATCGACCAAAATTTCCTGGAAATGGAATTAATATGTTTTTATGTTTAAAAATGAATATCAACATGCAATTTTTTTTTTTGGTGGGGGGACATCACGCTAGTCAAAGTAACATTTGTATCACATGATGAGGAACCACTAAATAGCTTGATTTGATAAATGACAGATGCTTATTTAAAGCTCGTGGTGTGACGATAAGGAGAAAGGTGTCAACGAGTAATATAATATTAAACAAGATGACATGAATAAATAAATTTCCATTTGAAGTATAAATTAATATCAATCCCCCCACTCCGAAGTAAGAACTTGCATGCTAATTAACACAGACAATTAACAGTTAGTATTTTAAGGTGGCGAGGAGTCAATACTTGAGGTTATTCCATTTGAATACCTCTCTTGATATAGATGTTGCATTTATAAATGATCATACAAATAAAACAATAAAAATATTTTTTAACAAGACAGAATAAAAACAAAACAATCTACATTAGTTCCTACCATTACCAACAATCAAGCAGAGCAAAGGATGCCAATGAAAATACGAAGATGTTTTTTTTTTAAAGAAGAGAAACACATTTCATTAATGAATGAAATGTGGGGAAGAAACTCCAAACACCTAAAGGTGAATTATAAAAAAACTTTCCAGTTCAAGATCAAATAAGACAAACTATAATTAGAGAAATGGTATTTACATTTACACCAATACAATGCATGAAAAAGAATTAAATTAAATCCATGAAATTATCAAAGGAAGAGAAAGAGTCCCGGAAAATCCTGTCATTCCTTTCGCCCCATAAATACCAAAGAAAGACTCTGTTCATTGCAAGCCACAAGATCTTCTTTTCTCCATGAAAGGGATGACCCACAAAAATGATAGCAAGTGAGTTTTGAATGCAATTTGGTATTACTGTGGACCATCCAAAGGCATCAAGAATCATTGCCCAATATCTAGATGCAAATGTGCAATGGAAGAAAAAGGTGTCCAAGATGTTCAAAACTAGCAGCACGCATGATGCACCAAGATGGAGAAAGTTGGAAATGAGGCATACGTTTCTAGAGACAATCAATTGTGTTCATTGCTCCAAGACTAAGCTCCCAAAGAAATATCTTAATCTTCTTAGGATATAAATCCGTCCAAGTGTGTGCATCCAAGGTCTCAAGAATTTTATTGTACAGACTGAATTCAAATGATATAACACGAGGTGCTATTTATAAATAACTTGAACATACATTTTTTTTTTATGAAAAAAAAAACAACTTTCATTGAGAAAAAATGAAAGAATACACGGACATGCAAAAAACAAGCCCACGAAAAGGAGTCCAACTAGAGAAAGGGACCCCAATCAAGCAAAATACAACTTAATGGATAATTAGAGAACATATTAGAGACCGAAGCCCAAAGAGAAACATGATAACGAGTGAGGGACCACACATCCTCAGGATCCCTCTCTCTCCCCCTAAACACTCTCACCCCAAAGATTCCACAATAAAGCACATATCCCCCCGAGCCACAAGAATCTTGCTCTCTCCCGAAATGGCGGATGGAGGAGGAACTCCTCGATCAACTCCCTGTGGTTAGCAAAAGATAACCCTTGCAACCCAAAAACCTGACCAAACCGATCCCACGCAGCACGCGCAAAGGCACAACTCCACAGAATATGATCCAGATCTTCCTCCGCCTTCTGACACAGAATACAGCAAAACGGACCAACCAAAGAAGGCATCCTTTTCAACAGACGATCGTAGGTATTAACCCTGCCACATAAAAAACCTAATCTTCTTCGGGACTTTAACCTTCCACCAAACTTGAACATACATTGAGGACCTTAACCTTAATGGTCATAATCCTAATGGCTAGTAACTGACTAGTTAGCTATACAGAAACGGTAGGTAGAAGAAAAGGGCCAAGCTCAGAAGTCCAAAAAACACACCACAAAGGAAACACATGCTCCCCTCACAAAATTGTTAAATAAAAAAACAATATATCTAAGAGCAGAACATAGAGAGGTCTAAACTGAAGCAGTAAACTATAATTACACACCTCCCATCTAAATATGGAACAATCCTAAACAAATCCTCCAATTCCATTCTAACCAAATACCAAAAAAATGGTGAATATACTGTCTAATCCAAATTCAAAATATGTCTGTTTTGTAAGGAAAGAGTAGTAATTTGGCATTTATTCCTGAAAAGATTCCCTTACGATTGAGTGCCAAACCAATACCAAAGTTGGAAAACCCTACATTAAATACCACAGAACAAATGGTGGTGAACCAACAGGTCCTACTGCTACAAAAAAGTCCTTACACGATATACCATCAGAGTCGCAGGTTTAAATTTTTGAACCTCCCAGGGAGAAATTTCAAAGAATTACCCCTTTATTAGCCATGGCCCCGGAAGAAAATCTCACCAATAGGTATTCTTGCCTTCCATATCCTCAATTGTCACTTGTTTTTTTTTTTTTTTAGAAGAGAAACGAATTTCATTGATGAATGAAAGGGGAGAAAAACTCCCATCACCAAAGGGTGAATTACAAGAAAGCTTTCCAATTGGAAATCAAAAAGGATAAACTATAATTAGAAAAAGGGTGTTGACATTTACACCAATATAAAGCATGAAAGAGAATAAGATCCATAAATTTGTCAAAGGAAGAGAAAGAATCCCTGAAAAGTCTCGAATTTCGCTCACCCCATAAAAACTAGAGGAAGACCCTGTTCAAAGCAAACCACAAAGTCTTCTTTACTCCATGAAAAGGATGACCCACAAAGATGAGAGATAGAATATCCTTAATGCAATTTGGAAAAACGGCGGACCAACCAAAAGCTTCAGGAATCTCTCACCAATATCTGGAAGCAAAAGAACAGTGAACAATTAGATGCCCAACATGTTCAGAACTAGCGGCGCACATGATATACCAAGATGGAGACAAATTGAAATGAGGCATCCGTCTCTGAAGTCGATCAGCCGTATTAACTGCTCCATGACTCAATTCCCATAAAAAAATCTTGATTTTCTTGGGATAGAAATCAGTCCAAATAACCTTGTAGAGATCATTCGCCAATAATTGTCAATTGTTAAGAATGACAATTAGAAGCTTCCGAAAAAGAAAAATAAAAGCCCCAAAGTACGATCAATATGAGACAGAACCAGAAGAATGGAGCCTCTAAACTCTCTTGCCTCCCATCCCTATCCTCAACCCTAAATTATTTACTGGATCTGAGTGAAGCAAAGCAACAAAAAGGAGTTCAAAGTAATCTCTTGGTTTATATTGATATCAACATTTGGAGAACATTTTCATGAAATTGTACCATTGATAGATCTGATCATATTGATATTTTTATTCTTGAAATATTTATAAGAATAAAAGTAAGATTACAACAAAGCGAGGAATAGCTACGTACTAAGTCATAAGCATCATATCCATCACATTTTGAGGCAATGTCTTGTAAGGTCACATCCGAACAATCTAAGGAACGTCTCTGTATTTCATGCTTCAGAATAGCAGTTCGCTCTGATGCTGCAGGAGCAGGCAATTCCACATGAAAGTCGAATCTTCCTGATTAATCCAATTGGAGAAAAAAAAATTAATTAAAAAAATTGAGAAAAAATAATAGAAAAACTGGTCAAGAACAAATGCACTCTATCTGCAGCTTAGTTGGGAAAAAGAAAAACCTGAAGATCTCAATGATTGTGGTATCTTATCTAGAGTCTGAACAGAAGCCACAAATGCAATAGGACCAACCTGACATGAGCTTTTCCTCTTTTCCTGTTAGTTTTAATGAAAGTGTATCAGGCTGACTTTGAAAATTAGGAACCAAAAATGATGACATCATAATCTTAATATTATAATTTAAGAACAACAATTTGGCTTATCTTTAGCAACATAATTAAATTTGCTCTCATAAATCAGATGAAATTACCAGAATTTCGTACATCAATATGGAAACACGAATCAGAACTTCAATTAAAAGTTGTGCAAAGAATTCCTATTATTTATAACTTTTTAAAAAATTTTAGTGCTTTTCTCTTCATTTTTTGATATGAAACTAGTCACCATTTTTGATAAAATGATCCCTATAGGTAATACACACCAATATGAACACTTCCTAGGATCCATGGTAGGCCACATATAGGAAACCTATCACACCATTCTTGGATAAGAATAACCAAGAAAATCTTGCCCATGTCCCACCTACAGAAGAATATACCATTACAGAGTCGTGATTATTTAGAAAGGACTAAGGAGCAACTGGAGCTTCTAAAAGAATATGATGAACCAATCACTACAGAAATCCAAACTTGACAGTAGAACTATTGGCACTGGACATGTGGCACAAAACGGTTATTGTTTACAAGATTTAAATACAAAAAACTCAGACTTGAGACTAACATCTCATGGATTGTAAATTAAGGAAGGCCAAACCACATGAACAGAGACGTATCATTTTGAATGAATTACAAGCCTTGTATTAGTTACTTTGTTGTTCTTCAGATTGCACACACTGCATTATACAAAGTGCCAGAAATAAATCTACTGTCCTGGACTTGAACAAAAGGTCAAAAGCTAGCCAAAAACTTCTCTGAATCAAGAAAACATAAAACAAACCTTTCTTTTTTCTTTAACATAAAATTACACATTAAAACTAAATTTCCCCAACGATAAGCAAGAGAAATAGAAAGCATGCTCCCCTCCCCTCACCCTCTTTACAAAAAAAAGTAAAAGAAAGGAAAGAATTGATTAAAGAAGAATATGTACTCACACAATATGGAAAATATTGAAAGTTTAATGCAAAGCAAGAAATTCAACGCTACACAAAACAATAATATAAAATATTCACCTTGCACACAGATGAACATGGAAACCACAATAAACTTATTACCTCATATTCATCTATCACGTCAGTGAGAAACTCTGTCATTGCAGACATTGATGTGGATGGCTGAAATCCTTCCGAGTCAGATGTTGACAAGACAATACTGTCTAAGTCATCCAAAACAATAAGAGAAGGCGCGTGATCTAAAGCTTCTGATATATAGTTCAATAGTGACTGGCGTATAGTCTGGGCTTTTTCAGAAGCAAGTCGAGAACAAGATACAAAAACTCTGCAAGAAAATCAAGAATTGATGAGGATGCGTAGTTTCACTCACAAGCCCTTACTAAATATGAACTCTGGGTGTCATGCCACAATGTGCATCAGTATTACTTTGCCTCAAAATAATAAATCTGTTTATAGGCCTATAGTCTTGTCCAAGCCGGCAAGCCCACTTCAGTCTTCCAGCATCATGGCCTTTCTTAACTGGTCTAGCCACAAATACTCTTTATTAGAATGAATCAATGATGATAATAACAATGAACTCCATCCCTTAAATAGGCATGAAGGCTTTAACTAACTAACTAACTACACATGTGCTTGGCACATGATAACATAAATAGCATCTAACAAAATACACGTAAATGGCCTACACCAAATACCCCTCCCCCCAAAAAAAACTCGTCCTCGAGTTATGGTGCCAAAATAAACTCATCCAGGGGGTGAAAAGAATACAGATCAGCAACATTAAATGGTAGTTGGATTTTATAAGCATTTTCTCCAATCTTTCCAATATTGGGAATGGGCCAAGCTTTCTTTTCTTGAGCTTGTTGTAGGTTCCTGCTGGGAGCCTGCTTTTCCTCAAATGTATCATCACTAGATCTCCAACTTCGAATTCCTTGAATCTCTTCTTCCGATCTGCAGCTTCTTTGTACTTCTTCCGATCTGCAGCTTCTTTGTACTTGGCAGTTTGCTTTTGAATGTGGTCTTGGACTTGGTTATGCAACTCCGTGATTCTGGTAGCCATCTCCTCAGCTTCCGTACTAAGATCAACCGAAGAGGGAATATGTATTAGATCAAATGTTAGTCTAGGAAGTTTTGTATAGACGATTTCAAATGGAGACTTGTGCCAATGACATGTCCCATTGCTTCGGTTTGTCCCCGCTTAGACACCTTAACAAGTTGCCCAAGGTCCGGTTTGTTACTTCCGTTTGACCATCAGTTTGAGGATGGCTTGTAGTGCTGTACTTGAGTTTTGTATCGAACTTCTTCCAAAGGGTTTTCCAGAAATGTCCTAGGAATTTCACATCCCTATCGGAAACAATCGATTTTGGAATACCATGAAGTCGTACTATCTCTTTGAAGAATAGGTTTGCGATGTATACAGCATCTAACGTTTTCTTACATGGCAAAAAATGAGCCATTTTGCTGTATCGGTCTACCACCACAAAAATAGAGTCATAGCCACGTTGGGTTCATGGGAGACCAAGGATGAAATTCATGGAAAGGTCTTCCCAAATGTTTTCGGGAATGGGAAGAGGTGTGTAAAGTCCTGTATTTTGACTATGTCCTTTAAAACTCTAGCAAGTGTAACATCGTGCTACGAAATTGGTGACATCCCTCTTTAATTGCGACCAAAAATATCTGGTTTCTAGAATTTGTAATGTCTTGTCTCGCCCAAGATGTCCGGCTAAACCTCCAGCATGAGCTTCTCGAATTAGCGCTTCCCTTAAAGACGAATGTGGAATGCATAAGACATCCCCCTTGAAGAGGAATCCATCCAAGATATGGAAGCCACTGGCCGGCGTATGGTCTATACATTTTTTCCATGTGGTGCCAAAATCTTTATCATCAGCATATGTTTCCGGTAGGTGGTCCATAGCTATTATTTCTCCTTTTAAAATGGTCAAAATGCTTTCCTTTCGGCTCAATGTATCTGCTACTTTGTTAGTAATACCAGACGTATGTTTGATCACAAAATCAAATCTTTGAAGAAATGATAACCACCTAGCATGCATTCTACTTATGGTTTTTTTAGAGTTTAGGAATTTTAAAGAAAAGTGATCTGTAAAAAGGACAAATTCCATGTTTAAGAGGTAATACTCCCACTGTTTCAATGCTCTCACCAAAGAATATAACTCCTGTTCATACGTGGACCAGTTTTGTCTTGAGGGGCTTAGTTTTTCACTAAAAAAATCGATTGGATGGGAATTTTGTGATAAAACAGCTCCTACACCTATGCCTGAAGCATCAACTGCTACTTCAAAAGGAGTATTGAAATTTGGGAGGGCTAATACGGGACTACTGGCAAGTTTTTCTTTGATAACACCGAAGCTCTTTTGTTGTTCAAGTCCCCAAAGAAATTTCCCCTTTTTGAGGCAGTTAGTTAGGGGTGAAACCAAGGTACTAAAATTTTTAATGAATTTTCGGTAAAAGGATGCAAGACCTAAAAAGCTCTGTAATTCCTTGATATTTCTAGGTTATTCCCATTCGTTTATCGCCCTAATTTTATTAGGATCCATACTCAATTTATTATGCCCTATTATGTATCCTAGAAATGAAATTTCTTTGGTAGCAAACAAACATTTCTTCAGGTTTATAACCAATGAATGTTTCTGTAATGTGGCAAATAATGTTGCTATGTGTTTCAAATGGTCATCTAGAGTGATGCTATAGACAAGTATATCATCAAAATATACAACAATGAATTTATTTATAAATGGTAGTAATACCTGGTTCATAAGCCTCATGAAGGTACTTGGGGCATTTGATAATCCGAAAGGCATTACAAGCCATTCAAAGAGACCTTCATTGGTTTTGAACGCTGTTTTCCACTCATCTCCCGGTCGGATTCGGATTTGGTGGTAGCCACTCTTTAAATCAATCTTCGAGAATATTGTTGCCCCTCCTAATTGATCTAGTAAGTCACCAATCCTTGGAATTGGAAAACGGTATTTCACCGTAATCTTGTTAATTGCTCGGCTATCTACACACATCCTCCAAGTGCCATCGTTTTTGGGAGTGAGGAGGGCAGGAACGGCACAAGGACTGAGGCTGGGTTGAATATGTCCTTTATCCAGCAATTCTTGTATTTGTTCATGAAGTATTTGATATTCTGTTGGGCTCATCTTATAGTGTGGAAGGTTGGGGAGTGTAGCGCCCGGGATAAGATCAATAGAATGTTGGATATCTCTTAAAGGAGGAAGTTTTGTTGGGTTGTCGACTATGGTCGTGTGTTGTTGTAGCAATTTTTGTACCTCATTAGGAATGACATGGTCAGAAATGGAAGTATCAAAATGTTTAACAACAAAGCCAATAATATGTTGCTGTTTTTCACAAAGAAAGTTTTTCCCAGAAGATAAAGTGAAAAGCTGACCTTTTTTGGCTATTGTGGTATCTTTGGCAATTTGTTTTGCTGGGTTAAGTGGGAGGGAACGATTTTCTTTCCCATCCAATGGAATTCATATGTGTTATCACGGCCCTTGTGAACTGCTTGCACATCATATTGCCATAGTCGGCCGAGGAGGATATGACAAGCATCCATGTCTAAGACATCACAAATTATTTGGTCCTTGTAGCTTGCTCCAATAGATAAAGGAATAGTGCTGGTATGTGTCACTTGAGCCTCGCCCCCTTTCTTTATCCAACTCACCTTGTAAGGTGCTGAATGAGGGTGTAAAGGTAGGTTTAGGGAGGTTACTAACTTGCTTGCCACAATGTTCTCGGTGCTCCCACTGTCGATGATAACGTTGCAAATTTTCCCATTGATGGTGCATCTTGTTTTAAAAAGAGCATGTCTTTGATAACTTGGATCTTTCTTGGGTGCGAGCAAAAGTCTTTGGACTACTAATGATACCGGTTCTCCTTCATATGGTTCAAGGAAATCTGTGTTTTCTTCGGATTCAGTGCCATCCCGTTCTTCCACATATTCGACATCATCTGCAATAGTGAGAGTTCTTCTTTGTGGACATTCGTTTGACAAATGACCGGTTTGGTTGCATCGAAAACACTTTCCCATAGTTGGTCTTGAATATGTATTTGTAGATCTTTTTGGATTTTCTTGATTCTTGACATCTTTATTTGATCCATTGTCGATTTGCTTTCCCTTTGAAATTGCCGAGGAGGCCTGCTGTGGCAATCTTTCACCCGAGGTAGTTTTGCTGAATGGATTGGTTTGTTCACCTGTGGCTCTTCTTGAATATGTTCTTTTAAAGCGGTTGGTTATTTGTTCTTCAATGACGGCTGCTGCTGAGATGGCCTCATTTAGATATCCAATAGGTTGTAAAGAGAGTTGTTCTTTGATGTCATTTCGAAGACCTCCTTTGTATCTTGCAACTAAATATTGTTGGCTTTCTCCAAGATTCGTTCGTGCTCCTAATCGATGGAATTCCTCAGTGTACTCCATCACCGATCTTGTACCTTGCTTACAATTTTGGTATTGATCGTATAGGATTTGCTCGAAATTCATGGGCAAGAACCTTTCTTTCATCAATCTTTTCATTTTTTCCCATCTTCGTATTGGCCTCTTACCATATCTTTGCCGGTTGAGTTCCAATTGATCCCACCATGCTTGGGCTCCCCCCCTTTAATTTTAAGGACACTAACTTCACCTTTTTAGTCTCGGGCGTATTCATGTAGCTGAAGAAATTTTCAACATGCCGCACCCATTCTAGGAAGGCTTCAATCTCCATCTTCCCACCGTAAGTTGGTATATCAATCTTCATTTTAAAATCATTGTCTTGTTGTGGTTGGTGTCTATGATATTGTTGCTCTTCTCTTGGTACTTCTTGCTGATATTGATGCTGGAAATGTTGTTGATCTTCCCTCGGCGCTTCTTGCTTATAGTGATGCTGGTAATTTTGTTGGCCTTGCTTGAATCTGTCTTGGTAGTCATAGTCTTCTCCACTAGAACTATCATCATTCCAATCAACTTGCTTTCTGAACAGAGGATTATACTTAATTTCTTGCTGCCCCATGCGATGTTCTTGACAGAATCTTGGTGCAAAATTGGTTTCTTGAACGAATCTTTGCTCCACAGCTTGCCTTTCTTGCCATTGTCTCGGTTCAATTTGCTTTCTGAAGTCTTCTCTTTGGTTATCTTGCTGTCTCCTCTCCATATTTGTGTGAAATATTGGTTCAAAAGTTTGCTGGTTCGAACTGCAGCCCATCCTTTCGCAGATCATTTCCAAAATTTTTTTTAATCTCGCCCACGTCGTTCTTTACCTCTTTCATATCTTGTTCAACTGACAGCAAGCGTACAGTTGTTGATCATGGTGAGAGGACGGTGGTAGGTTCCGTCTCTTTTCCAGCCGAGGAAAGGTCACCCACAACGTTGGTCGACGCTTTCTTGGTTGCCATAAGATTGCCCAAAATCTTATCGCTCTGATACCAAACTTGGTGTAGCCACAAATACTCTTTATTAGAATGAATCAATGATGATAATAACAATGAACTCCATCCCTTAAATAGGCATGAAGGCTTTAACTAACTAACTAACTACACATGTGCTTGGCACATGATAACATAAATAGCATCTAACAAAATACACGTAAATGGCCTACACCATTAACCATTGCCAACTTTCCTTCCTTAGATAAATGTACACTTCTAAAATATTGTTAGTTTATTCTTTCCTTAATTTTCTATATACCAGAATGAGTTTAGCCCTCCTCTATTTATCTATTATCAACAAAATCCTTTATTATTTGTCAAACAATGCACAAAACTTGAAGTGTAGCATGTAGACTTTCTCTAATTTTGATTTTGAAAAACAAAATATAATAATTTGAGTTAGAGGGCATCCTTCACAACATGCACCAAGGTAATCAACTCTCAGTCGGCTGATCAAGTATAGGCAACAACTGGATGTGTATAAAATGAGTGAATGAGAATGCACATTAGATGCAATGCAACTAAGTAAAGGAAGATTATTATAAAGAAGATATATTCAAATTCCTCTTATGAGGTCAGGGGGAAACACTGCCACAAAACCTTTGGATAACAAAAGCTTATATTTTCGCCCTCTGCCAATCAACTACAAGTTAAAGAGTTGCCTTCGCACATAAAGAAAGCTTAACCTACCCCTTGAAAACTACTCAAAGAAAAGAAGATCGTGAAGTGAGCATTATATAAATAAAACCATCACTCTTATACTCCTTTCAAGACTCCAAGCTGCAGACATTGTCATGAAAGATCTACTGAGTCAAGTTTTTTTAACAAGAAATGAAACCTTTCATTGATATAATGAAAAGAGACTAAAACTCAAAAATTACAAACTCCACGAGGGGAGGCACAAAAAGAAAAAACAAAAAAAAAAGGCAACTAGCAAATTTACAATGGAAAAATAAACGCCTTCTAGTTAAGACATAAATCTTGAATAGAATAATTGGCATAATGCTTAGAAAGAGAACGCCAAGAAGAAGTTTTGAAACGAGCCAAACTAAACCGATCTACCCAAAAAAGATGCTTGTTATGAAAGATCCTGGATTTCCTTCCAACCATAATACAGAGAGAAGAACCAAACCATAATACCGAGTCAAGTTTAAAGCCTCAAATCTAAATATAGTCTAATAAAATATATCACCTAGCTTGAGGGGGAGAGTTGAAGGAAGCCCACAGTCCATCCCATGCCTAATTCGGTCTTCCAGCATCACACTAGTTCTTTTTACCTCTACCCATTATCCTCCGATAAATGAAAAATCATGAAATGTTATTTGGGATGGTCTTCCAACATCGCACTAGTCCTTTTCACCACTACCCATTTTCCTTAGATAGATGAACAATTGTAAAATATTGTTTTATTTTCCTTTGTCCAATAGGGAAACGATGGATGTTATGTCCCTTCTTTCTTTGATTGAGGAGTTTGAGTTCAGATTGGGAGGAGAGATATCAAGTGTTGGAGCCTCAGCCCTTCTGACGGGTTCTCTTGTAGTTCCCTTTGCCGTTGGTTATTGCACCCTCCTCCACAAAGTGAGTATTTTTTCGGGTGTGTGGAAGATGAAAGTCCCGAAGAAGATTAGGTTCTTTATGTGGCAAGTTATCCATGGTAAGGTAAATACTTGTGATAGGTTGTTGAAAATGATGCCCTGTTGGTTGGTCTGTTCTGCTGCATTCTTTGTCGGGAGGCGAAGGAATACCTGGATCACATTCTTTGGAGTTGCACCTATGCTCGTGCAGTGTGGGGCCGTTTTGGTCATACTTTTGGGATGCAGGGGAATGAATTGTGATTTGCTGATCACAAGGAGATGATCGAGGAGTTCCTCCTCCATCCATCGTTTCAAGAGAAAGCGAGATTTCTGCGGCAAGCGGGGATATGTGCTTCGTTTTGAAATCTTTGGGGAGAAAGAAATAATAGAGTGTTTAGGGGGCGGGAGAGGGATCCAGATGATGTGTGGTCACTCACTAGATTTCATGTATCTCTTTGGGCATCGGTTTCTAAGGTGTTTTGTAATTATTTTTTAGGTCTTATTTTGCTTGGTTGTGGTCCCTTTGTCTAGTCGGATCCCCTTTTGTGGGCTTTTTTTTGTATGCCCGTGTATTCTTTCATTTTTTCTCAAGGAAAGTTGGTTCTTTATATATATATATATATATATATAGTTTTATTTGATCCTTTCTTTGATTAACTTTAGGCAGGAATAGAAATAGCCGTCTAACCCTTCTAACCCTTTATCAGGGGCTGTAAACAGTTAATGACTGTACAAAAAAGATATAAAGGATATACTTCTCAATCAAATTCTTTTTCATTCCAAGCAACAAAATCTAATGAAGATTCCAAACAATTGAAATAGACCTAGCAGCATAATTTTTTCCAAAGAAGAAACAATTTGAATAAAAATATTACAAGGAAGAATTGATTGTAAAATCAAAACAATAGATCAAAATTAAATCCCTGTTCTGAAAGAGAAATAAAGAGGTAATAATAATCCATACATGTGTGCTAAAAGATCTTCGTATTCCTGAAGGAATTTGGCAGCTGCTCTTGCTAATAATGTCTTACCAGAACCCTGCCAGCAGAAACAGGCTGATCATTAAGGATTAATAATATTGTACAAATATATAACGTTAACTTACATATAGGTGTCTGCAATAACTGACAGTACAAAATTTCGGAAAAAGATCATTTTTAACCTTGAACTTGACAAAGTGTATCAATTTTTATTCACTTTCAATTTCATCAAATTGCACTTTAAACCTAGATAATTTATTGCAACTTTCACCAAAAACTTTAAAAAGTGTTGCAATTTATATCTTATATGGTAGGTTTCTATTCAAGAAATCAACATTCAATGAATTATAAAACATATATTTGGTACTCAATTAATAGGATTTAGACAAATATGACATTAGAGTTTTTTTCTTTTTTTAATTGAAATTTGCAAGTTTTAGTGGAGTTATTTACTGGCCAATTTTGTGCGTTAACCAAATTTAATTTCGTTCAAAACTTGTTTTTTGTTAAATTAGTGAGTTTTAGGAGTTTTTACATTATTATTAGTTAAAATTAGAGAGTGAATTAGCGGAATTTGAATAGAGGGTAACAATTGCAACACAATATCTAAGTTTAGGGACCAAATTGATGAAGCAGTTGAAGGGTTTTTTCTAGGAGTCTTGTGCTTAAGGAATTAGTGCTCTTTCCAAAATTGATTTTTGGTCGCTATTTTCTTCTGGACAGAAGCCTGGTGGGAGTAGTTTTGGCTTGCCAGTTGGTCGAACTCTTCTTAGGCCTTTTGTTCCTCAATATTTTATTATTTTTGCCTCTTGAATTATTTGGATATTTTGCTCTTTTTTATTGTTTGGTTTTCTTTTGACTCTCCTTGGAAGTTTGTATCGTTGAACATTTTTCTATCTTTTCATCTTTCAAAGAAAAGTTTATTTCTGGTTAAAAAAAATGAATGAAATTGAAATTTCAGTGTGAAAATTAATATAACTTGCCAAGTTTAGGGGTATAAAACATAAACTAAACGAAAGATATTTGCAACAATTGACATTTCAACGTTTCCAAAGAACTTTTCTCCTTGTAATATATCGAACCATTTGTATGCAAAACATTACAGTTTATCTTCTCTTCTGGCCAGTCTCACTATTATACATTGTTTCTAAGAAGCCCATCAAAAAATTAAATTTAAGGTCCTCCAAAACCAACTTCAACCTTTCTGTGATCTCAAGTATCGGAACAACCATGCCATGAAAGTTAACTTTAAAATCCTTTTGGTAGAAGTAATCGAGTTTCCTTGAACAATAAGGATTGAGTCTTGCAGCATTCTTTTTACCATTCCTTCAAGATCCATTTTGAAATCGAGCTTCAACATATACTTTCTCATGATAATCATGGGAATCAATGTCCATATAAGCAAATAGTGTAGGTTATGTTTTTTTTTTTTAAACCAGAAACAACTTTTCATTAAGGAAATGAAAAGAGACTAATGCTCAAAAAGATACCAACTCCACTTGGGAGTGACAAAGTAATAAGGAACAACAAAATAACAAAAATATAGCAACTAAAATGAAATAAATACATCCCAATTCCCAATGAAGATAAATATCATGCATAGAATAAGCTCCAAAGGATTTGGAAACTGTGCACCAGGAAGACACTTTTAAGCTAGCTGATTTGATGTAGCCGATTATATGCCTATTAGCTAGTTATCTCTTTAGTATGCCATGTGAGAAACATGTGCCTTGTAACCACTTTTAGTTAGTTCCTTTGCCTATTTAAGGGTTGGAACTTCATTAATAAAGATCATTCTCTCATTCTAATTATCATCTAGCAATCGGCTACACCATATTTGGTATCAGAGCGCACGATTTTTGGGCGCTTCCACTATGACGACCAAGAGAGTCTCGACCAACGTGGGAGGAGATTCATCTTCGGTTGGAAAAGAGGCGGAGTCAACCACCGTCCTGTCACCACGAGCAACAACCGTACGCTTGTTGTCGGTTGAACAAGATGTGAAAATCTTGAAGAATGATGTGGGTGAGATTAAGAAAACCTTAGAAATAATCTGCAAGAAGTTAGAAATTAAACCGGATCAACAATCAACAAACCAGATGATGCAAGAAAAGCTAGGAATGGAACAAAGAATGGTCCAAGAAGCAGATTTTCCTGCAAGAATCCATCAAGAACGCCAACCAATGCTCCAAGAATTCAACAATAATCCCTTGTATAGAAGACAACAAGACGGGACGGACTCCTCGAGAAACAAGGACCTTGGAAAGATGGGAAACAAGGGAAACCAAGTTGTAACCTAATGGGGAAATCTACCATGGAGAGAACTTATCAAGAACAAGATAAAACATCTCGAGAATTGGAAGAAAGGATGGGACAGCAGCAAGAAAGACAAACAATGGAGCAAAGAATAGTTCAAGAAACATATTTAGCTCCAAGAAAGTATCAAGAACAACATCAAGACTTCCACATCAATCCATTACATAATTGGCAGCATAGGCCCCTTCATGTTTTCATGCGGGAAGACGTAACAATTATTCAGAATAATTTATATCGTCTTACATCTCTTCAGTCTAGTTTTAGCTGCAATATGGTGGGTATCATTAATGGACAACCTAAACTCATGGGTCTGAAGGAATTGTTGCAGGCATTTTTGGACTTCCGGTGTTCTGTTGTAGAGAGACGTGCAAGGTTTAAGCTATCACAGGCACAAGAGAGGAGACACATTGTTGAGGGTATTGTTATCGGAGTTGATAATTTGGATGGAGTGATTCATTTGATAAGGGAAGCCCCCAGCAATTCTATTGCATTTGCCAATCTGAGGACTCAATTCAGCCTTTCTGAGAAACAAGCTGAAGCTATATTGGACATTAATCTTAGGAGACTTACACACCTCGAGAGGAAAAAGTTTATTGATGAAAGTAAATCCTTAATGGAAAATATTTCCAAATTAGAGGAGTTGTTGTCTAGCAGGAACAACATACTGCAGTTAATAGAACAAGAAGCAATTGAGCTGAAAAACAAGTTTCCCAATCCTAGGCGTTCGATTTTGGAAGACACTGTTAGTGGTCAACTTGAAGACATCGATGTCATTCCAAATGAAGAGATGCTTTTGGCCCTTAGTGAAAAAGGTTATGTTGTTAAAGCTGATATAACCCAAGCATTGAAAAGAGAGGGAAACTTTGGAAGAAGGGTAAAGATTGGTATAGGCTAGATGGAAGAATTGGGAGTTGTAAAAGACAGAAGTTTATTTCTCGAGAAGAAATGTTGCATCTTTTTTGCCGTTTATTACCTAACTCGAGGTCGAGTTATTTTTGTTGGGCGAGGAAATTGATGTAGCTGATTATATGCCTATTAGCTAGTTATCTCTTTAGTATGCCATGTGAGAAACATGTGCCTTGTAACCACTTTTAGTTAGTTCCTTTGCCTATTTAAGGGTTGGAACTTCATTAATAAAGATCATTCTCTCATTCTAATTATCATCTAGCAATCGGCTACACCATGATTCAAAAGGGCTCGAACCATGGAAGACTTTTATCATAAAAAATTCTTGAATTCCTCTCCAACCATAACTCGAACAAAAGGGCTTTGATCGCATTAGACCAAATAAGAAAAGGCTTCAATGACAATGAAGGACCTAAGAGAACCTGAATCACATTGTCCTTTGTATTTGAAGAGAAAACCCACTCGATCTTGAAAATCGAAAACAACTTAAACCAGCCACTCAAAGAATAAGGGCAACCAAAGAAAATATGATTGAGAGAATCCTCATCCGCATAACAAAGAGAACAAATGGAAGGCATAAGAGTGATAAAAGGTGATTTTCGTTACAAGATTTCTGATGTATTGAGATTGCCATTGAGTAATATCCAAACTCTCGAATAACTTGAATCGCCAACTTTAAAAGAAGAAATACTACCCATTAGGAGACAAAGACAACAATCTCATCTTCCTTCAAAAGTCTTCTAAAAACAATATTCCATGAAGAAGTATTTGAATCTCATAAATCAGCTATCGATGCATTAGGAGATGATGAAAGAGAATAAAGTTACGGAAAAGTATCCTTTAAAGAAGCACCTCCATCCCAATTATCCTTCCAAAATGAAATTTGATCTCCCCAACCCAGTTTGAAAGCTGCAGATGAATCAACACATCTCCAAATCTTAGAGATGTTCATCCAAGGGCTTCGAAGACTATAACTACAGTGTGCCAATCGTTGGTAGAACAACCATGAATACTTTTAACTACTTTCCTCCAAAAAGAATGAGGCTCAAACATAAATCTCCAACCCCATTTTGCTAACAGAGCTTCATTTCGATGCTTTAAGGCTCCTAATCCAAGAGTCAAGACCACCATCAGATTGAGGCTTTGAAGTTAAATTCCATCTAACCAAGTGAGTGGATTTACCACCATCACATCCTTCCCAAAAGAAATTACGCAACAATCTCTCAAGATTCAAACTTACTTCTGCCGACATTGAGAAAAGAGACAAATAATATAAAGGAATACTGGACAACACCGAATTACAAAGAGTCATCCTTCCTCCACGTGAAAGATTAAAATGTTTCCACCTATCCAATTTCTTAAGGATTTTATCTACAACTGGTTGCCAAAAAGCAAACGATATAAGATGGCCTCCGAGGGGTAATTCAAGGTAATTAAAAGGAAGATATTCCACCTTACGATTCAACTTTTCATATGCCACATATTGCAGATTTTCCCAATTCACCTTCAAACCCGAGCTCCATTCAAATAAGGCAATAGTTTGAGATAAAACAACAAACATAGCATCATTTCATCTGCTCAATTTCAAGGGTTATGTTTCATGAGAACAACTTCAAGGGTTATGCTGTTTGCCGGTAAATTTACAACGTCCTTTGGGAAAATTAAATTCCAATTTCTTCTTGTCCACCATCTTTTCATCTGCCCAATTGCCATTGACATTGGAATTGGTGAGTTATTCAGAGATAGCTTGAATACAACAAGAAGACTTTCCATTTGGATAATTGGTTGAGAAATTCTTCTTCTGAAGAAAGCAACGATGTAGATTGAGCACAACTGCTGAAAGCTCATCAGAATAGGAATCTTCAATACCCGTTGTCAGATTCTTCTTTGTTGTCATCATTCTTGAATCTAGCTTGGGTTTTGTAAAGAGAACCGTGCACTTTGGTATGAATGTATATTAATTCCTATCCAAAGAAGTTAGGAGGAACTAGGAAGTTCTTGACTTGGCCAAAATAACTCCCTCAAATAAATCTATGAACTAAAACCAATGATCTAGCATATGTCCATGAGATCTCATATGAGGAATATGTTCCAACAGTCATTTCTATGACCATGGGCTTCTTCGATTGAATTGTTTTTTTCCTTAGTCTACATCTAGACCAACACCACCGAGGTCTCTGTGAAGAGTGACCAAGTACACTATCTTACTAGATGGCAACTTCCATTAGAGCAAGAACCTTCCAGAAAGAAATTTCTCGTAATCCTGCCCCCATAAATTGGTAAATAAACCTGTGAGCTAAGAAAACTGAGAAAGATTAGTTGGGAGGCTATAGAGATCTGATGAAGTGAAGGAAAAGGAGGAAAGAAATTCTCTCAGAAGGAAAGTTTTCGACCAGAGAAAGGAAAGAAGCCCAACCTTTTCTCTTTTATCCAGCAGAAACTAAGAGTCTGGCTTCCCTTCCATTTTGAATCTATCTTTGTATTGTTAAGTAGTTTTCAGGATTAGTTCCTTCAGTCCGGTACTAGTTGGTTAGTACTTAGTTTCTTATTAATTGCTTTTTAGTTTTTGGTCTTGTATTGCTTTTGTTATTTTTGTTGCTTTTTCACTCCTTTGCGGAGTTTGCATCTTTGAGCAACAGTCTCTTTTCATTTCTTCTATGAAAAGTCTTGTTTCTTGTTAAAAAAAAAAACTCTAGTGTTAACAACATTTTGGAGGAATAAAGACTTTCTCAAGTATTCTTGGAAATCAAAAGCTTCATTTATTTGTGTTTTTTAAAAAAAAAAACAAAAAGAACAAAAATAGTAGCAACATTATCGTGTCTTTACATCTCATTTACTTTGGGTCAATGCAGTCAAAGCCTAGCTTTCAAAATTATGGTTGTAAAGAAATCATATGATTTTTTAAGACAAATATCGTTCTTAGTTGGATTGTTTTTTGAGTCAGTCCATCTCAAAGCTTCTCTTTGGTATTTTCTTTCGAACTCTTTCATTGGTTTTTCCTTGCAAGATATTTTCTCTTTGGTATTTTCTTTCGAACTCTTTCATTGGTTTTTCCTTGCAAGATATTTTGCTTAAATTGGATTCTTTCATTTTCCCTTTGTAATTTTACTTTCTTTTATTTCATTCCTTTTGGAATTGGTACCTTTTGAGCATTAGTCTCCCTTCATTTCTTCATTGTCTCTTGTTCAAAATATATATATATATAAATAGCAACTTTATCCTGCCCATATCTTTTATTTTCATCAAGCTCTAGGGGGCAATGACCTCATTTAACCTACTCCAAGAACATCAAATTATGGGCTTAATTATAGGCTTAAATCTAATAAAGAAAGAAACGCACTGGAGGTCCACATAAGAGGATATGTCCAGGAAGTGGAAGATTGTGGGTCCCAAACCACCTCCCTGCGCTCGGAGATAATAATACCTTTATCCCTGCAAGCAAATATAACTGTCAAGGATACTTTAGGCATCAGCAAGGGTGAACAGAAAAAAAAGAAGAAAACAAAGAGAGATTGAGGCCTCAGGGTATTGTACGCAACACATAACAGCAGAAAATTGCTTTCTGAATCAGATAACAACACATAGCATAACGACTTAACAGCAGGGCCTACTATAACTCACGATAACATGATTTAAAAATGAATAAATAAATAATAAACTTTTGAAGTCTGTGATTGTGCAGCTATGATTGGTACCCTATAACATGGAAATAATTTTCCATTCAGACGTACATACATCACTGAACTAATAATAGAAAGTAATTCTCAACTGAACAAAAGAGTGCATTCTGCAAAAAATGTAACCCTATTTTAATATAACGCTAACAAACTATCAAAGCTTCTGATAATCAAATCATTACACAGAATACGTACTATTAATAACATTAGGAAGAGATGCATCCAACCAGCTCAGAGAAGATGCATCCAAGCTATCAACCTCAACACAAGTCTTCTCTTTGATGGTTGAGAAGGATACAGGGTCACCAAAGTGCAACCTTTTATACAACTCCACACCTCCCAAATTTATAACGCATTTGTTTTGATCGTCAAAAGAAAGTTTGAATGCATTACTGCAAGCCCCTTGCAAAGGCTCTTGAGAAATAGTCATAACATACAGGGTATCATCTGTCTTTGTTATGTCTTTTGAAGCATTAAGAGTTGCGGAGTTTATATTTCCTCTAGTCCTGACTTCAAAGTGAAGCAAGCTTTGGTTTCCCAAAATCATTGAATCAACTTCAGTTCCTACGCTAGAAGCAATAGCATTAAGATGTGCAAGGAACCATTCTCGAAGAAGAGTTTGTAATCCATTCTTCACACTTGACAAACAGCGAGAATCCTCATCCTCTCTACTAGGAGATTCATGAGAAAGAACATCAACAACTTGTTCATGAGCTGACAAGTTAGCAACGTCCATATAAGACCATGAGCTAGTCTTTAATAACATTTTTTTCCTCTTGACACTGTTATGATTGTCACTTTCCTTCAGATCATTTTTAGCAAGAGGCACGTCATCATCATGTATTTTAAAGTAGCAAAGTGAGAGTGAAACAGAGGAGAAATCCGCCTTCGAATTAATATTCTGCTGCTTTACAAGAACCCCTGCAAGTATTCAGACATTCCCATCAGAAACAGAAAACATTGTATATATTAAAGCATCAGGGGACAAAAGGCATCCAAGATAATCTTGAAACTAGGCACTTATTCACAGATTGTTTGCTATTTATAAACGTAAGAGAATGACTCGTGTTTTTAATAAACCTTGATTTGTTAAGCCTTGCGATGGAAAATATGAATTTGTATTCATAATTATAGAGATTAAGGAAAAAGTTACAAAAGAACTTGAACTTAAGACGCCAAAAGTGATTCAACAATGAAAGCCAAATTTCTAAAATCGTACATACAAGGATATATAATTCCATGCATAAGTCAGAAGCATATTAAAAACAAATTTTGAACATAGAAGTTACTAAAATACAATCTGTTATTCTGTTTTATAGTTCGGGTGGTATTTCCTCTAACCAATCAAATAATTAGTTCACAGCCACCAAATACTTTGTTAAGAATAAGAAATGCACTGATATGTATAATGGTACAAATTACAAACAAAGTTTCAAAATAAAGAAGCTACGGAAGCTTCAATCTGCTTTGTGGTTTAAGCGATATTTCCTACCACCAATTATACACAGATAACAAGAGAGCCATCAAATATCTTGTTAGGAAATGGAAATACACAGACATACATGAATGCAAGTTGATTCTCAGATAAAGTCTAAGGGAGCGAGCGATCATTATATGTCCTTCATTCACCAAAGTTGAATTTAAAAGATAAATAATAGTCTGCCCACTTTCCTCTCCATTAGTTCTTTCTCCACCGTTCGTTTCTGCAGTTGAACCTTTCAACTTCCTCAAATCATTGATCTCACTACGCATCCCACTCTCTTTCCCTGATGATCTAGGCAATATAGAAACCAACTCAAGAGAATTCAATGAGAAATTTTTAGCTGTTTGTGGATGAATAAAGGCAACAGAAGTTGGCACTACCCGAACCTCAATGCCTGCACAATTACTATTGTAAATCAATTTCTTATCTAGATCTTGAACTCGCAGCATAGCTTTTTCCTGAACCATACAGGAAGATTGCATGCATGAACCCTGTCTAGAGTCCAGAACTTTCTTGCGTGTCTTTGGAGCAACTACTACCTCAGTTCCGGGCACAAGTTGCACTGAGAAAAAAAAAGGAAAAATAAAATAATTTTCACATGACCACTTAAAGAAAATAAATGGCTAAACATTTTCCATTAGGTATCATCTTACCCACCGCACGCTTAGGAGAGGTAGAAACCACAAAGAATGTAACAACCGTCTGACCATGCAACCACAAAGGAAATCTCATTGCTTCATGAACGATTCTGACCTGCATCATATACAATTTTCTTGAATCATCATTAACAGACAGCCCTTATATGATATCTGGTTATTATTATCTTCTGTCTGCATCCTTAAATAATATATTAATCATCATCAAGATTTCAAATAATTTGCTCATGAGATACTGAGGTTACCTTCAATACTCGTCATTACTGGTGATAAGAGTAGAAGAGAAACAACAAGCGACATAGTTTAATATTTTGAATGGTAGTTTTACATGACTGACTGGGGCTTCAAAGGAAAGTAATCACAAACAGGCAAGAAATACAGCATTTTCTCACTGAAACAAAAACAAGAAACCCTCCCAACGTGTTGGTATACCTCCTTGTCCTTGATGTCAACAATACATTGGATACTTTGGGCCATTAGTGGTTCAGATGGAATTAATTTTGGCATGTTATTGGAAAGAGATTGTTTCGAACTTGATGAAAAAAAAAAAGTTTGCACATAACTCATGTTCTCTCTAATGTGAATTTTATTTTTTTGAGTTCAACAACATTTGGGAGTGGGGAATTCGAACCTTTGACCTCTTGGTTGAGGATACATGCCAATTACCCTTGAGCTATGCTCACTTTGGCAATGTGAATTTATTTATATACCCCAACCGCCATCATGTGTGTGCTTTACTCTAAAATAATAAATTTTGAGTGCAAAAAATATATAACTTGTTTGTTTAAGCATACAGTTTATAATCATAATTGATTTTAAATTCTCTTTCAGTAACATGCTGAATGATATAGGAAAACGTGAATTTTGTTTAAATTGTTTTTCCAAATTCTTTTCTACAAGCCATTGCATCATTCGAAGTATGTGATTAAATTCTTCAACATCTTGGAACATCCAATACGTCGTCGTGGTTTTTTAAAAGTACATATCATGAACTAAATATGATTTTAACGTGAAATTATTCAAATGTAATTTTTTTTTAATTGAGCAAGGGAGGGAAGGGTACCTCCTTTGTATCAAATACACCAACCCAAGAGTACCTCCTTTGTAACAAATTGAACAACTAAGAAAAGTGTGACTTTGGGATTCAGTCCCTTTTTTGCACATAATACACCAACCCAAGGATCAATGTTTTAAAAAGCTATTGAGGCTTACGTCTTGAGGCTCGCCTCGAGGCAAAGCTCTAACTTTTACTTACGCCTTCTTTGGACCATAAGAGGCTTATGTCTCTCACGGGGAGGCTTACGCCTTTATAAAAACGCACTGAGGCTTAAAGTCTCTATGCCTCATATAATGGTTAGAAGAGTAGTATTAATTTTCCCATTCTTTAAAAATATAAAGGTTTGAGTGGTAACAATTTGAAATATTACTATTTTTACCACTTAGGCTTTAAAAACATTGAAAATAAAAATTTATAGAATAAGCTAATCCTCTAAGTGATAATAGTAGTGATGTTAAAGATATACTTGTAGAATTTTTGTTCAAGTAGCAATTCAAGGGGGTGCTTTTTTTTATACTTTTATATAAGTATTATGTTTAGCATTACTTGTTCACACAAATTTAGGATTTGCATAATGTTTTTAATTAAAATTGAGGCTTACACACCATACCGCCTCAAGGCTTGCGCCTCACCTCTTCAATGGGAAAAGCCTCGAGCCCGTCTTTAGCCAAGGATTGAGCAAGGGAGGGAAGGGTACCTCTTTGTATCAAATAAATCATGGGTGTATATGCTCTCGTGACCAATTTCCGAAAAGAATCATTTTACCTTTTTAAGGTGGCTACTATGCCAAATTTCTCGGTACAATGGGGGACACGATGGAGCACCTATGTTTGTCATGACTGTGAAGAGGGACCAAATATTGAAGGGTCCAATACATACATCAAGAAGCTAGTCATTTCTATTGAGCAAATCAATTAAAGCCACCCACTCTTGAATTTTATTATCCATGAACGGACCCCTAAAATCAAACCCCAAGTTTGAGTGGATGAGTTCCATAACTCTTTGATGGATGCATGCTTCCGGTTAGAGAGGTAGAAATGCCTTGGGGACATCTTGTAGAGAGGGTCATATCCAACCCATCTCTCTAACCAAAAGCTGGTGGATAAACTATTGCCCACAAATTGCTTGATTATGGATAGAATACGCTGCTCACATTTGATATTAGACTTCCATGGCATTTTGATTAGTGCATATATAAAAGTCCTTATGCCAAGAGCTTAAGTTGCAGCAGAATTTAGCAACAATGACCTCCCATCAAAAGGGATCCTTTTTCCTCAAGAAATCTGTAAATTCACTTTTCAAGAAGAGTTTGATTTCTCTGTTTGAGGCTACCAAAGCTGAAGTCCCTCAACCAATAGATCGACCTTCCTCCAATTCGCAAGATGACAACCCAAATTGTTTGCTCCTTCCCAAACAAAATCCCGTAAAAGCTTCCCAATCAAGGTAATAACTTTATCAGGCATAGAAAACAAGGACACATAGTAGACAGGAAGGTTTGAGAAAAAAGCTTGAATAATAGTGAGACAAGTATGTGGCTCTTATGGAAGGAGAGAAACGCTAGAACCTTTGAAGATAAGTCTATGGATATTAATTTTATTTGTAGCACCGTACAAAATATGGCTTCTTGGTGGATTAATTTATACAAAAAGTTCTTTCGTAATTACAGCTTGCTCATGATTATTAACAATTGGCAGGCCCTTTTGAGATGGTTCTTGAGTTAGTTTCTGGGAGGGGTATTCTCCACCCCAGCCCCTAGGGTGTCTTCGCCTTTTTTGTGATTAATACATATCTCTCTTGATGTTTCTTATCAAAAAAAAAAAAAACAAAAGAAAAAAAATAGTGAGACAAGTATTCCTCCTTTTATGAAGCTTATTTACACTCTACTAGAGGAGCCCAAAATATACCTAATCTTTTAGAAATTGATATATTGTCATGTCTATATTGTGTTGTATGTAAGTTCCATGTCCATGAAAGAGAGTAATTACAAAAAGGAGGGGAGTGTCTACTCCAAAAGAGAGCAAGATAGGAAGTAGATTCTATGAAGTCACAAATATTATGCTGCTTATCCGTGAAGATACGGGCATTTCTTTCCAGCCAAAGATTCCAAAAAAAAGCGTACAGGAAGTTCCGCCAAAGGAGCTCCTTTTCTTGTTTGAAGGGGTGGCCTATAGATGAGTATTGCGAGATATCACCCGGTCGCGCGAAATGCCACCCAAAGGCTTGTTGAAGGAAATCCCAGAAGGATGAAGCAAAATCACAACGACTGAAAAGATGGATTTGCGACTCACTGGCCTTGTGGCTGATAGGCCTCCTATTAAGTACGTGTATTCTAGAAGGCGTAAAAGGAATGTACCGGCTGATGGTTAGTGGTTAGTCTGTTTGGTAGTTATGAGCGGGTGGTTAAAGTAGTTAGAGACGGAGGGTATATAGGTAGAAGGTGGGAGTAAGGGAGGGTACCTTTTGTCTGGGAAAGGGGGAGAGGTTGGGAAGCTCTCGAATACTTCCTAGGGTGTACTACCTGTTGATAAATAAAGTACTGTGTTCCTATTGTTATGATATATGTTATTTGGTTTCTATGTCCTTTATCGTAATTGTACATTCCTTAAGTTAGGGTTTTCTTGTATTCCTATATATATGTGTTATTCTCTTATGTGAATGAGATATATTTTCCCTAATACTTTGTACATGGTATTAGAGCATCTAGGGTTTTAGAATTCTCTCGTTGGCGGCTAGGGTTTTCCTCTAAGGTTAGGGTTTATAGTTTGGGTCACCTCGTTTGAGTGGCCGTTTGTCGTCACCACCTACCTAGGAAGGAGCGCCGTCGTCAAGAGAGTGGAAGCGCCGTCGTCGATCGTCGGAAAACGCCGCGCGTGAGTCACACGCGCCGCCGGAGGAATCTGCATCCGCCGCCACGCGCCGGCGCGTGAGGGCGCGTGAGCCGTCCGTTTTCGTTTCCGCCGCCTGGGTTCGTCTCGCCTCGTTATTTCCGGCCAGCCTGTGTGATTAGATTTCAGAATATCACATTTTTTGACCTCGGGTTGTGTAGTTTTCTTCGGTATCAAGCTGTTTTTTTGCGATTCAGTTCTGTTTTTGTGGTTTATTGAGGTTTTTCAGCGGTTTTAAGCTACCAATGGCTGAGCTGAAACCTTTGGTCATATCTAATGGAGTTCCCCTTTTTTCGAAGTTCACAGAACATAAGCTAAATGGCTCCAATTACTATGAATGGAGTCGTACAATTCGGTTTTATCTACGAAGCACTGAGATGGATGACCATATCACTGAGGATCCGCCAGAGGATGACACAAAGAAGAAGGTTTGGCTTAGAGATGATGCTCGCTTGTACTTGGGAATAAAGAATTGTATAGAAAACGTGATACTTGGTTTGTTTAATCATTGTGATTCGGTGAAAGAACTACTAGCATTCACAGAGTTTTTATACTCAGGTAAAGAGCAAGTTAACAGAATGTATGATGTTTCCATGGCCTTCTTTCATGCAGCTCAGAAAGAACAATCTGTGACGAATTACTTCATGCAGTTTAAGAAGACATGTGCAGAGCTTGGTACGTTATTCCCATTTACCACTGATATAAAGGTTCAACAAGCTCAGCGAGAAAAGATGGCCGTCATGATATTTTTGAATGGACTTCAATCTGAATTTGGGATGGCGAAATCACAAATTCTCTCTGGTTCTGAAATTCCTACTTTGGAAGAAGTCTTCAATAGAGTTCTCCGTATTGAGAGTCTCAAATCAGTTCGTTTGTCCCTCAATCTAACAGTGCTTTGATTAGCAGAAATAATGACTCTAAGATTAATCAAGGAACGAACACTAATACTCAGAGAACTAGTTATGATAATCGGCGACAGGGTTCACAGGAGATTGTATGCAACTATTGTCGGAAGCCTGGCCATATAAAACGTGAGTGTAGAAAGTTGTTAAGTAGGGGATATAGGCCTCAGTTTGCTCAGATTGCTTCCACCAGTGATACACCTGAGAAGTCAGTTTCCATTTCTGCAGATGAGTTTGCTAAATTCCAGTTATATCAGGAATCATTGCAAGCATCATCTTCCTCGAATCCTATTGCAACTATTGCTGCGTCAGCCTCAGGTAATCAAAATCACTGTCTTCTTACATCCTCTACCAAATGGGTCATAGACTCTGGTGCCACAACCCATATGACAGGTAATTCTAGCCTATTTTCTACCTCTTTGTCACCTGCACTTTCTCCGACGGTCACTTTGGCAGACGGATCAACATCATCTGTTCTTGGTTATGGCACCATTGATCTCACGCCTTCTCTTCATTTGTCTTCTGTTTTACATTTGCCTAAACTTTCTTTTAACTTAATTTCTGTAAGTAAACTCACTCGTGGCCTTGATTGTTTTATCTCTTTTTTTCCTAGTTATTCCTTGTTTCAGGATCGTATGACGAAGAAGATTATTGGTAAAGGATATGAATCTGGAGGTCTTTACATCTTTGATCACCAACTACCGAAAGTTGTGGCATGTTCTGGAGTTGCCTCCTCATTTGAAATTCATTGTCGTTTGGGTCATCCTTCTTTGTCTGTGTTGAAGAAGCTTTATCCCGCTTTTCAGTCTTTAAATTGTGAGTCTTGTCAGTTTGCTAAATTTCATCGTCTTAGTTCGAGTCCTAGAGTCAATAAACAAGCTAGTGCTCCCTTTGAATTAGTTCATTCTGATGTTTGGGGTCCGTGTCCAGTATTGTCCAAAACTGGATTTCGTTATTTTGTTACTTTTGTTGACGACTACTCTCGTCTAACTTCGTTATATTTAATGAAAAATCGTTCTAAGTTACTTTCTCACTTTTGTGCTTTCCATGCTGAAATCCAAATTCAGTTTAATGTGTCTTTCAAAACTTTGCGCACTAATAATGCAGGTGAATATTTTTCTCACATGCTTGGTTCTTATTTGTGTAAAAATGGAATTGTTCATCAATCTTCATGTGCTGACACTCCATCCCAAAACGAGGTCGCTGAACGGAAAAATAGGCATTTACTTGAGACCGCGAGAGCATTATCCTTTCAAATGCATGTACCAAAGCCTTACTGGGCCGATGCAGTTTCCACAGCGTGTTTCTTAATTAATAGAATGCCTTCGTCCGTCCTTAATGGTGAGATTCCTTATCGTGTACTCTTTCCCACCAAACCTTTGTTTCTCATTGAACCAAAAAACTTTGGTTGCACTTGTTTTGTTCGAGATGTTCATCCTCATCGTACCAAGTTAGATCCTAAATCCTTGAAGTGCATCTTCCTCGGTTACTCTCGTGTTCAAAAGGAATATCGTTACTATTGTCCTAGTCTTAACAAATATTTTATTTCTCCAGATGTTACCTTTTTCGAAGATACTCCTTTTAGTCCGTCATTGTCGAGCCCGAGTGAGGGGGAGGATGATGATCTCTTTATCTATGAGATTATCTCTCCATCATCATCCCATGATCCTTCCCCGTCAGTTTCTATCCCTCCTCGTCCACCCATTACTCAGGCATACTCCAGGAGGCCACCACAGGAACCTTCAGGCACATGTCCTACGCCACAAGATTCTTCGACATCTGATCTTGGACCAAGTGATGATCTTCCCATTGCCCTTCGTAAAGGTAAGCACACATGTACTTATCCTATTTCTTCCTTTGTGTCTTATAACCAGTTGTCATCACCCACATATTCGTTTATCACATCCCTTGATTCTATCTCTATCCCTAACTTTGTTCATGAAGCGCTATCTCTTCTGGTTGGCGCAATGCAATGATTGAGGAGATGAATGCTTTAGATGCTAATGGTACTTGGATTTAGTATCTCGTCCTGCAGGCAAGAAGGCCATTGGGTGTAAATGGGTGTTTGCCATCAAGGTCAATCCTGACGGATCCGTTGCTCGTTTGAAAGCACGTCTTGTTGCTAAAGGATATGCTCAAGTTTATGGGATTGATTATTCTGATACATTCTCTCCAGTTGCTAAACTAACGTCTATTCGATTGTTTCTTTCCATGGCAGCTACTCAAGGTTGGTCTTTACATCAGCTAGACATCAAGAACGCCTTTTTACATGGCGATCTTCAGGAGGAAGTTTATATTGAGCAACCACCTGGATTTGTTGCTCAGAGGGAAAGTGATAAAGTTTGTCGCCTTAGAAAATCATTGTATGGATTGAAACAGAGTCCACGTGCATTGTTTGGTAAGTTTAGTCAGGCACTTGAGCAATTTGGAATGAAGAAGAGTACATCTGATCATTCTGTTTTCTATCGACGATCTGAGAATGGTATTACTTTGCTTGTTGTGTATGTTGATGATATTGTTATCACTGGTAATGATACATCAGGTATAGCCTCTCTCAAAACTTTCCTTCAGAGTCAATTTCATACTAAGGATCTGGGAACACTAAAGTATTTTTTGGGTATTGAAGTGATGAGAAGCAAGAAAGGTATCTTTTTGTCACAACGAAAGTATGTACTTGATTTGTTATCTGAGACAGGAAAACTAGGAGTTAAACCATGTAGTACTCTGATGATACCAAATTTGCAACTCACCAAAGAAGGAGAATTATTTAAAGACCCAGAAAGATACAGAAGATTAGTTGGGAAGTTGAATTATCTAACAGTGACACGACCAGACATTGCTTATTCAATGAGTATTGTAAGTCAATATATGTCATCACCTACAGTAGATCATTGGGCTGCAGTAGAACAAATTCTATGCTACTTAAAAGCTGCTCCAGGGCGTGGAATCTTATATAAAGATCATGGTCATACAAAAGTTGAATGTTTTTCAGATGCTGATTGGGTTGGATCTAAAGAAGATAGAAGATCAACTTCTGGATATTGTGTCTTTGTAGGAGGCAATTTGGTTTCATGGAAGAGTAAGAAGCAGAATGTGGTTTCACGTTCGAGCGCTGAATCAGAATATAGAGCTATGGCACAATCTGTATGTGAGATAGTATGGATACATCAACTGTTGATGGAGATAGGGTTCAGTGTTACTATGCCAGCTAAATTGTGGTGTGATAATTGTACAAAGTATTAGGGAAAATTATATATCATTCACATAGGAGAATAACACATATATATAGGAATACAAGAAAACCCTAACTTAAGGAATGTACAATTACGATAAAGGACATAGAAACCAAATAACATATATCATAACACTCCCCCTCAAGTTGGAGCAAATATGTCAATCATGCCCAACTTGTTGCAGAGATAAGTAATCCTTGCTCCATTCAATGCTTTGGTAAGAATATCTCCCAATTGTTCTCCTGTCTTCACATATCCTGTGGACACCAGCCCTTGCTGTATTTTCTCACGAATGAAGTGACAATCCACTTCAATATGTTTAGTCCTCTCATGAAACACTGGATTAGATGCAATGTGAAGTGCAGCTTGATTATCACACCACAATTTAGCTGGCATAGTAACACTGAACCCTATCTCCGACAACAGTTGATGTATCCATACTATTTCACATACAGATTGTGCCATAGCTCTATATTCTGATTCAGCGCTCGAACGTGAAACCACATTCTGCTTCTTACTCTTCCATGAAACCAAATTGCCTCCTACAAAGACACAATATCCAGAAGTTGATCTTCTATCTTCTTTAGATCCAGCCCAATCAGCATCTGAAAAGCATTCAACTTTTGTATGACCATGATCTTTATATAAGATTCCACGCCCTGGAGCAGCTTTTAAGTAGCATAGAATTTGTTCTACTGCAGCCCAATGATCTACTGTAGGTGATGACATATATTGACTTACAATACTCACTGAATAAGCAATGTCTGGTCGTGTCACTGTTAGATAATTCAACTTCCCAACTAATCTTCTGTATCTTTCTGGGTCTTTAAATGATTCTCCTTCTTTGGTGAGTTGCAAATTTGGTATCATCGGAGTACTACATGGTTTAACTCCTAGTACCATTAGCATCTAAAGCATTCATCTCCTCAATCATTGCATTGCGCCAACCAGAATGAGATAACGCTTCATGAACAGAGTCAGGGATAGAGATAGAATCAAGGGATGTGATAAACGAATATGTGGGTGATGACAACTGATTATAAGACACAAAGGAGGAAATAGGATAAGTACATGTGCGCTTACCTTTACGAAGGGCAATGGGAAGATCATCACTTGGTCCAAGATCAGATGTCGAAGAATCTTGTGGCGTAGGACATGTGCCTGAAGGTTCCTGTGGTGGCCTCCTGGAGTATACCTGAGTAATGGGTGGACGAGGAGAGATAGAAACTGATGGGGAAGGATCATGAGATGATGATGGAGAGATAATCTCATAGATAAAGAGATCATCATCCTCCCCCTCACTCGGGCTCGACAATGACGAACTAAAAGGAGTATCTTCGAAAAAGGTAACATCTGGAGAAATAAGATATTTGTTAAGACTAGGACAATAGCAACGATATCCCTTTTGAACACGAGAGTAACCGAGAAAGATGCACTTCAAGGATTTAGGATCTAACTTGGTACGATGAGGATGGACATCTCGAACAAAACAAGTGCAACCAAAGATTTTTTGTTCAATGGGAAACAAAGGTTTGGTGGGAAAGAGTACACGATAAGGAATCTCACCATTAAGGACGGACGAAGGCATTCTATTAATTAAGAAACATGCTGTGGAAACTGCATCGGCCCAGTAAGGCTTTGGTACATGCATTTGAAAGGATAATGCTCTCGCGGTCTCAAGTAAATGCCAATTTTTCCGTTCAGCGACCCCGTTTTGGGATGGAGTGTCAGCACATGAAGATTGATGACCAATTCCATTTTTACACAAATAAGAACCAAGCATGTGAGAAAAATATTCACCGGCATTATCAGTGCGCAAAGTTTTCAAAGACACATTAAACTGAGTTTGGATTTCAGCATGGAAAGCACAAAAGTGAGAAAGTAACTCGGAACGATTCTTCATTAAATATAACCAAGTTAGACGAGAGTAGTCGTCAACAAAAGTAACAAAATAACGAAATCCAGTTTTGGACAATACTGGACACGGACCCCAAACATCAGAATGAACTAATTCAAAGGGAGCACTAGCTCGTTTATTGACTCTAGGACTCGAACTAAGACGATGAAATTTAGCAAACTGAAAAGACTCACAATTTAAAGACGACAATGACTGAAAAGCGGGATAAAGCTTCTTCAACACAGACAAAGAAGGATGACCCAAACGACAATGAATTTCAAATGGGGAGGCAACTCCAGAACATGCCACAGCTTTCGGTAGTTGGTGATCAAAGATGTAAAGACCTCCAGACTCATATCCTTTACCAATAATCTTCTTCGTCATACGATCCTGAAACAAGCAATAGCCAGGAAAAAAAGAGATAAAACAATCAAGGTCACGAGTGAGTTTACTTACAGAAATCAAGTTAAAAGAAAGTTTAGGCAAATGTAAAACAGAAGACAAATGAAGGGAAGGCGTGAGATCAATGGTGCCATAACCAAGAACAGATGATGTTGATCCGTCTGCCAAAGTGACAGTTGGAGAAAGTGCAGGTGACAAAGAGGTAAAAAATAGGCTAGAATTACCTGTCATATGGGCTGTGGCACCAGAGTCTATGACCCATTTGGTAGAGGATGTAAGAAGACAGTGATTTTGATTACCTGAGGTTGACGCAGCAATAGTAGCAATAGGATTCGAGGAAGATGATGCTTGCAATGATTCCTGATACAACTGGAATTTAGCAAACTCATCTGCAGAGATGGAAACTGACTTCTCAGGTGTATCACTGGTGGAAGCAATCTGAGCAAACTGAGGCCTATATCCTCTACTTAACAACTTTCTACACTCACGTTTTATATGGCCAGGCTTCCGACAATAGTTGCATACAATCTCCTGTCGTCGATTATCATAACTAGTTCTCTGAGTATTAGTGTTCGTTCCTTGATTAACCTTAGAGTCATTATTTCTACTAATCAAAGCACTGTTAGATTGAGGGACAGACGAACTGATTTTAGGGCTTTCAATACGGAGAACTCTACCGAAGACTTCATCCAAAGTAGGAATTTCAGAACCAGAGAGAATTTGTGATTTCGCCATCCCAAATTCAGGTTGAAGTCCATTCAAAAATATCATGACGGCCATCTTTTCTCGCTGAGCTTGTTGAACCTTTATATCAGTGGTAAATGGGAATAACGTACCAAGCTCTGCACATGTCTTCTTAAACTGCATGAAGTAATTCGTCACAGATTGTTCTTTCTGAGCTGCATGAAAGAAGGCCATGGAAACATCATACATTCTGTTAACTTGCTCTTTACCTGAGTATAAAAACTCTGTGAATGCTAGTAGCTCTTTCACCGAATCACAATGATTAAACAAACCAAGTATCTCGTTTTCTATAGAATTCTTTATTCCCAAGTACAAGCGAGCATCATCTCTAAGCCAAATCTTCTTCTTTGTGTCATCCTCTGGCGGATCCTCAGTGATATGGTCATCCATCTCAGTGCTTCGTAGATAAAACCGAATTGTACGACTCCATTCATAGTAATTGGAGCCATTTAGCTTATGTTCTGTGAACTTTGAAGAAAGAGGAACTCCATTCGATATGACCAAAGGTTTCAGTTCAGCCATTGGTAGCTTAAAACCGCTGAAAAACCTCAATAAACCACAAAAAACAGAACTGAATCGCAAAAAACAGCTTGATACCGAAGAAAACTACACAACCCAAGACCAAAAAATGTGATATTCTGAAATCTAATCACATAGGCTGGCCGAAAATAACGAGGCGAGACGAACCCAGGCGGCGGAAACAGAAAAGGACGGCTCACGTGCCCTCACGCGCCGGCGCGTGGTGGCGCGTGTGACTCACACGCGGTGTTTTCCGGCGATCGGCGACGGTGCTTCCACTCTCCTGACGGCGGCGCTCCTTCCTAGGTAGGTGGTGACGACAAACGGTCACTCAAACGAGGTGACCCAAACTACAAACCCTAACCCTAGAGGAAAACCCTAGCCGCCAAAGAGAGAATTCTAAAACCCTAAACTTGTCTCTGATACCATGTACAAAGTATTAGGGAAAATTATATATCATTCACATAGGAGAATAACACATATATATAGGAATACAAGAAAACCCTAACTTAAGGAATGTACAATTACGATAAAGGACATAGAAACCAAATAACATATATCATAACAATAATCAAGCTGCACTTCACATTGCATCTAATCCAGTGTTTCATGAGAGGACTAAACATATTGAAGTGGATTGTCACTTCATTCGTGAGAAAATACAACAAGGGCTGGTGTCCACAGGATATGTGAAGACAGGAGAACAATTGGGAGATATTCTTACCAAAGCATTAAATGGAGCAAGGATAACTTATCTCTGCAACAAGTTGGGCATGATTGACATATTGGCTCCAACTTGAGGGGGAGTGTTATGATATATGTTATTTGGTTTCTATGTCCTTTATCGTAATTGTACATTCCTTAAGTTAGGGTTTTCTTGTATTCCTATATATATGTGTTATTCTCTTATGTGAATGAGATATATTTTCCCTAATACTTTGTACACCTATTAGTGGCACATGTTGCAGTAGTTTGGAGATAGATAAAAACTCGGATTTCTCTGTTGGATTAAATCTGCTGTGTTGATACAGACACGGCTAAGCTCCCAAAAAAAGAATTTCACTTTTTTCGGCATAGACCCCTCCCATAATTGACTATAGAATTCAGTGTTGTGGGGTTGAGATGATGAGGCCAAATTTTTCATAAGAGTGCTGGTAGAGAATGAACCGTTGTTCCCTAGATGCCAATGCCAAGAGTCTTCAACATCTTTAAATGAGAATGAGGATAGTTGGTGAGATAGGATAGCCCACTCCTGAATTTCTTCCTCATTAAGATCTCTTCTCAAATGGAGATTCCATGCCTCGGTAGTGTGGTCTCAAATGGAGATTCCACGTCTCTTCTCAAATGAGCCTTTTTGTAATACCTTTTATAGGTCATCCTTTTGTAACTATTTCATACATCAATGAAATGGCTTATCGTTTCCTATCAAAAAAAAAAAAAAAAAAAAAAAAGTTCCATGTCCATGTTTGTGCTTCTCTTTTCCAATAGGCCAGAGAAAAGATTATAAACTAACTCTTTCTTATGTTTTGTCTGCGGTTAACAACAAAAGTACTTACTCTAAAATCAAGATGCCTTCTCCCAAGTTTCCCGAAAAAAAGGCCACTATAGAACAAGACACTAAAGAGCTTCTCCCCTTTTCTGTACAAAAAAGACAAGCTAGAAGATGAGGAACAAGGGTGTCTTACCTGAATTTTTGTCATGAGTATTAAGAGTAAGACGCACCAGGATAAGAGACTACATGAACCTGATTTCAGCTACGGCTCTATTTCTTATTTAGGCTTTCTCAACAACGAAAAATAGAAAGGGAGGAGGCAGGAAGAAAAAAAGGACTTCCAGTTTCAAAAAAAGCTACAAAAGATGCTTCACAAAACCAGGCATCCAGGAAAAAGCTTACAAGTGAAGAAAAGGAAAAAACGTTATTCCTATCCTACCTAAATCACAGTCTCACCATACCTCCTCTGTACTTGTTATCAACTTAAACCTCAAAATTGCTGTTCTCAATGAACACTGCAATCTGCATATCATGCCCCAACCAACTAGCCATCTCAATGTAAACAAATATCCTAACAATGAGGAGAGGAAAGACTCGTGATAACTGGAGACATTAACACAGATGAAGCAAAATAAAGGAGCAACAAGAAAGAAACAGTAGCAAAGAAGTAATTGTTATTTGAAAGAATTCGTGTAATAATTAGAATTCAACCCTGGGCTGAAACCAAAATAACATCATAACCAAAACCCTAGGTAGCACCCATTATCTGTTACAAACTACATTTTTTTCTAGCATTGATAAACATAAGCAAAACAGATTAAAGTCCTCCCTAAAACAAAGAAGTTTTACACCCATCTTAGATGTGTGACAAGAAAGGGAATTATAGAAGATAGGGATGCATATGAGGGACCTGGTTCAATATGGCTGCCTCAGCAAGCTCTGCATTTAACTCTAGAACTTCCCAGTCGTCCTCACCATATGGCTCTATTGAAACTACGGTTGCCTTTGGCACACTAGAAGTAGCTCGAACTTGAACAGTTGTACAGTCTGGTAAGGAAATGCAATCTGCAAACTGCTTGGAGACCTACATTAAATTTAAAAGAACCTGTTGAGCAAATAAGAATTTAATTGGACAAAATTCAAGTAAATTTTTTTATTACATCCAAAGAACCAGATGCTGCCTATGCTTAACTACAGAAGACGTAAGAAATATAAAGATAAAAGGAGGAAGATTAAAGTTCATGGTACTATTTTCCTTAAAACACTGACAGGATAAAGCTAGATTCAATTTTCGCAGCAAAATCTAATGAAAGAAACCATACTATAGTAATAGGACAGACATCGTATCATTCACTAAAACTTACCATACAGATAGTTAATAACAGATAACAAAGAAGCAAAGCTACACCTAGAAACACATTAGATTCAACTGCTCACTTTGCTGATGCAACGAATGGACATTCCAACAAATGGTCCACCATGCAGAGTCCATTGACCATGTGTAGCAGTTGCAGGATAATCCTATATGTTGCTGGGTCAATTTCGCTATACTTCAACACTGAAAATTCACTCTTCCACAAGACCCCCTATTCTATCCTCATTTATATCTAGTGTACAAATCATACATGAAAGGAAGATAAAAGTTTTAGTAAAAGCCGAAGACGAGGAGCACGGAAGAGTAAAGGTACCTCAATTGCAGAAGAAGATGAGGTGGCACCAGACCAAGCAACCGTCCAGACCTCGTCGGAGGAGGAATCGCGAAGTTCAAGAACGAGGAACTCAGGGAGACCACCCATGGCCGAGGCAGAACCAGACCGCCTCTCAAGAGTTTGGATGAGAAGGAGAGGAAGCGATACAAAACAGTTCTCCATCCCTCCCACAGTCCTCACCTCGAGCTCCATAGTATTCAAGAATTGAATATCCACAAACGGAGAACCGCAGCAGAAACGAGTGAACTAGATGGAGCAATCCAATTCCAGTTACCGAATTAAGTCAGCCGCATGAAATGAAAATGAAAATTGAGTGTCTCCGATGATGGCCACCGACGAAAAGAGAGAGAGAGTTCCAGGCGCTCTCTTTCTCCGTCACTGACGACGGTTTTACGAGTTGGAGTTGAAGTTGCGCTCGCCGCTCGGTTCAGTTGACGCTGTCGTCATGTAGTCGTCGGAGCAGGAAGTTCTTGGTGATCTGTGCAACGTTTCGTCGAAATTGTTGCGAACTTCAATGACACCCATCACATTATCTGACTCTGCGTATATAACGAAAAATGAATTGATCAGTGAGGTTTTTGTTTCTCTTTTGAAAAAAAACTCATTAGTTAGACTTTTTTGCTCAACTTTCTTGACTGAGTCAAAAGTCTAATGGTTAAAGAGAACATAACTCAAATGCTAATTTACAAGTTAAGATGTCAGAGATTGAAATCTTCCATTGTTATTGAACTAAAAAAAAGTGTGTAATTTTAGCTGCGTCTAATTTAACGTTAAAATAATAGCATGACCAAAAGATCAAATGTTCAAATTTTTTCACTTATAGAGATTTTTTTTTAGTTCAACAACATTCGGGTGGGGGATTCGAATCTACCACTTGGTCGACCGTACATATCAATTACCGTTGAGCTATCTTTGGCAAATAATTCGACAAAAGTGGGAGTCGAACCCACCCACTTATAGAGATATAGAGATTGTTTAGCTAATAATCGGTATGTATTTCTTCTTAGAGTTTGGAAGTTCAAATTTTTATATTCCACATTTGTTTGCACAATAAAAAAATAAAGGGAAAAATACACTTTTAGGGGTCGTTTGGCCCACTGTATTGGTTATAATAGCCCCCGCTATTATAATCAACCCAGTGTTTGGGGCACCAACAAAAATAAGGGGCGGAGTTGGTTATTTTTCCCCTCCGTGTTGCTACAGTAACCACTATTCAACTCACCCCAATTATTCTATCCATTATTTACCGTAACTCTTTTCTCTCTTCTTCCATGTGACTCATTGACTTTTCTACCGACGACCGGTCGACGACTTTTCCGGCGACCACCGACAACTTTTCCGACGATCGCCGTCGACTTTCCGACCACTTTTCCGGCAATCACCGACGACTTTTCCGGCGACTTTTTTTTTTAATCTTCTTCTCATTTTCATTTCGAAAGATATAAAAAACGAAAATAAATAGGGAAAAAAAAAAAAAGAGGTAGAAGAAAATGAAAGGAAAAAAGAGGAAAAAAATTTTTATCGCCGAAAAATTTGTTGGTGGTCGTCGGAAAAATCATAAAATTTCTAGGGAGAGTTAGATACTAGGTTGTTGATACGCAAATTGCTAACCGCAAGTGTACGGGCCCAAGTTATAATATAGTGATTTAAAATCGAATGTCGTCCTCTGGAATGGTTTTATAGTTCCACTAATTATTAAAGGTATATTTGCCCAATTTTATTTAGAGAAAATAAACGAGAGATATGCAAAACAATTAAAAACTAATAAAAGCAATAAACTGTGGAAACTCAATGGAGAAAGGCCTTAGGGAATTGATTGCATGAATTAACTAAACGAATAATTAAGAACAAATTCGTAACAAGTTTATAAACCAAGGATTATGAATAATTAAAAGCCTCTCCCGAGTGCAATTAATCCTTTAAGCGAATTAAGAAATTGATATCCCTGTCTAATTTCAATAATACGCCTAAGCAATAAGAACAATCCTCATGACGGTTTCTCAAGCAATTCCAAATCTCCCGATTAACGAATTACCTAAGTCATGCAATTGAGAGTCTAATCTAAACTACCCTCTCCCGAGCGATTAGTTTAGAAACAACAACATACAATCCGTGATCAAGAGATTATAAGCATTAATCAAACAATTGCATAAATAAACCGCGTTACGAAACGTCCTAAAAAGCCGTAAATCAATCCATACAAACTAATGGCTACATCAAGCCCCTAAGAAACGAAATCTAGCTACTCATGGTCTCTAAAATACAAGCGAAATTTGTCCCAAACATGCTACAAATCAATACAAGAAATAAGGGAGAAAGATTAAACTCGTTGGCCGTGATTCCCGTGCGTTCCCGTCACGAACCTCTCGATCCAAGCTCCTCGAATCAAGCTCCCTCGCTATCTGCCTTGTTCTGTCCGTTTTCTCTCACTAGAAATCGTTTTTCTCTCTCCAAAACAACTCCCTTAATCTGAAAGCATCGTTTTCTTTATATACTGTCGATTCTGCGTGACAGCGTCGAGACGCTGAGGACATAGCGTCGCGACGCTGTCGCGCGTACGCCCTAATTAAATCTGGAAAGTTCGCAGCGTCGAGACGCTGTGGAGGTAGCGTCGAGACGCTGCCCCAACTGCGCGCGCCTCCTGACTTGCGCCCAGCGTTGAGACGCTCCAAGGGCTAGCGTCTCAACGCTAGGCCTTTAATTTATCTTCCTTTTCTATTTTCTTGGCCCGAACTTATTCTTTAGCTCCAAAATCATCGGTAAAGCTCAAAAATGTATAATTCCATTGAAATGCTCGATTCCTACAAAACAAAACCAAATAGAGATAAAAATGTCCAAATAATACTCAAGACTAACGGTAAAATCATCTAAAATATAGCACAATAAATTGCGCTATCAGTTGTCTTTGTAATTACTTTTGATAATGAAGTATATGAATGTTTACTTTCATCGTACCATATTTTTCATTCCAAATTATACTTATCGTATTTAAGTTTACCGTGATAATAATAATTTTAAAAAAATACTACTCAAATTTTTATTTTATGTGATTTCTATTTTATTTGATTCTTTTGATAATAAAGATAAAATGAGTTTTGAATAAACATTTACCATTTTTATGTTGGAAATACATAAATGAAACAAATGTGGTTTTTCTATATGAAATCATAAAATGACTTATTTTGTGAAAAAACCATGACTCTAAAAAAAAAAAAAAATCAACCTTTACTTTAGGTTATTTTTGTTTCCTTTTAAGCTAAACACATAATTTAACACTTGTACCCAAAACTTTTATTTTTTTTTACAACTAAACCCTTTTTTTATTATTAATATTTGAAGTACAAAGTTGTATGAGGAAAATAAACAAAAAAAAAATCAAGAAAAAAAAAACAGTTAGCTTGAAACATAGATTATTTGAACCCAAACTAAAATAATTTGCATCCCAAAACACTGCACCCCAAACACAGACTATTTTCTCCCAGATTATAATAATCTGCACCCCAAACACAGACTATAATCCCCCAGCTATTATAACCAACTCAGCGCCCCAAACAGCCCCTTAGTCCATAAGATTTGGGTTAGGTTTCATTTTGGTCCATGAGTTTTCAAACTCAACAATTTAACCTCTAAGGGGCCGTTTGACCCACTGTGTTGGTTATAATAGCCCCCGCTATTATAACCAACCCAGTGTTTGGGGCGCCAACAAAAATAAGGGGCGGAGTTTGTTATTTTTCCCCTCCGTGTTGCTACAGTAACCACTATTCAACTCACCCCAATTATTCTATCCATTATCTACAGTAACTCTTTTCTCTCTTCCTCCATGTGACTCATTGACTTTTCTACCGACGACCGGCCAACGACTTTTCCGGCGACCACCGACAACTTTCCCGATGACCGTCGTCGACTTTCCGACCACTTTTCCGGCAATCACCGACGACTTTTCTGACGACTACCGTCGACTTTCCGGCCACTTTTTCGGCAAATCACCGACGACTTTTCCGACGACCGCCGTCGACTTTCCGGCCACTTTTTTGGCAATCACCGACGACTTTTCCGGCGACTTTTTTTTTTTTTAATCTTCTTCTCATTTTCATTTCGAAAAATATAAAAAACGAAAATAAAGAAAAAAAAAGAGTAGAAGAAAATGAAAGGAAAAAAGAGGGAAAAATTTTCGATCGCCGAAAAATTTGTTGGTGGTCGTTGGAAAAATCATAAAATTTCTAGTGAGAGTTAGATACTAGGTTGTCTTTGTACATATATATAAATATAGAGTTTTATTACATAATTTACTTTTGATAATGAAGTATATGAATGTTTACCTTCATCGTACCATATTTTTCATTCCAAATTATACTACTCAAGTTTTTATTTTATGTGATTTCTATTTTATTTGATTCTTTTGGTAATAAAGGCAAAATGAGTTTTGAATAAACATTTATCATTTTTATGTTGGAAATACATAAATGAAACAAATATGGTTTTTCTATATGAAATCATAAAATGACTTATTTTATGAAAAAACCATGACTCTAAAACAAAGAAAATCAACATTTACTTTAGGTTATTTTTGTTTCCTTTTAAGCTAAACACATAATTTAACCCCTGTACCCAAAACTTTTATTTTTTTTACAACTAAACTTTTTTTTATTATTAATATTTGAAGTACAAAGTCGTATGAGGAAAATAAACAAAAAAAAAGTCAAGAAAAAAAAACAGTCAGCTTGAACACAGACCATTTTATCCCAGACTATAATAATCTGCACCCCAAACACAGACTATTTTATCCCAGACTATAATAATCTGCACCCCAAACACAGACTATTTTATCCCAGACTATAATAATCTGCACCCCAAACACAGACTATTTTATCCCAGACTATAATAATCTGCACCCCAAACACAGACTATTATAACCCCCAGACTATTATAATCCCCAGCTATTATAACCAACCCAGCGCCCCAAACAGCCCCTAAGGTTTGGTTTTAGTTTCGTTTTGGTTCCTCCATCCATTTTTGAGTTAGAAACTAACGGTTTGCTGACGTGACACTATTATTTTATTAAAAAAATATTTTTTTTTTAATTTTTCTAAATAAGAATATATTAAAATAATAAAAGTCTTTTTTTTTAAATTCTGGATTCTTTTTCTTATTCGTCTTCTTTTTCCTCCTTTCCCTCATCTTCTGCAAATGGTCAGCAGTTGTCGGCCGTCGCCAACTACTTCTTTTTTTTTTTCTCTCTCTTTTTTTTTTCTCCTTCTATTCTTTTAGTTTTCAGATTTTTATTTAAAAAAAATGAAATGAAGGGGAAAGGTTATAGATCTGGAACGAGCCCAAAAAAAGAAAAACAAACAGCGAAACAAAGCGAGAAACGGATCGAGCAGTGATTGACTGGTGTGCGGCTGCAATGGGTGTTCTATGCAACTGCGATGGGATCGACTGACGATGATGAGTGGACTGGGCGTGCGACTGACTGACGGAAACGTGTTGCGAGGCTCTAGCGTCAAATAAATTTATAATCCACGACACTACAACTATTTTGTAGAAAATAATGGTTGGGGTCGAACAGGGAAGGGGAATTTAGCAAGTGTAGAATTTCGTGCTTATAAAGATGAGGGGATTTTTGTAATGAAGGACAAGCAAAAATAATAAAATAATTAAATGCTGAATTTTAAATGACAGAAAACTTAAGCATGCAAAACAAAAATTAGACGGAAACAATAACATGAAAAGGGATCGTTGGATTGGGATTTATTATGCTTGATTCTAATTTGTTGGCTTCCTAGTTTTCTCTAATAATCGTTCTATACTGATTTCATTAGTTCGGTCGGCTTTTGGGTTACTCGGAGGACTCCCTACACTAACTTGTGCTAATTAACTTGCTAACCGTGAATTTTGCAATTAACAAGATTAATTAATATAAGTTTTATCGCTCGTCACCCCTTATACATAGTTTAGCAACCATCCGAGACCTCTGCAACGGTTACTAATTATATCTAACTAGTTAATTAACAAGCAATTTTGCAACTACCTATTAAAACTAGGCACTTTGGGATCGTGGGTCCGAAATCGTAAGAACCAAATTCAAATGCAATTTAAATCTAATTCCTGCAACCTTTAACATGCATCCTAGGCCTATCAAGGGTCGTCTCGCGTAGAGAGTGGCTTGCCTCAACGTAGTGGCTATCTAAAAATAACTGATAGAATACACAAACGGTAATCACATAGGGCGTCAATCCTAATAGACTAGCCTCATGTATTGGTTTAAACGGGATAACATGCAAAACTTAATGAAAATACAGCAAAACAGCAAGTAAAACTCAGAAAACTCAACCAATCTAATTAAGAATCAAGACATAAACTCAATCCAACGATCTAAACGAGATTAGTTACGCATAGATGAAGTAAGAGCAACAATAGACATGAAAGAATCCATAAAATATGACTAAGAATGGTCTACAACAATGTTGAAATGTAAAAGGAACAAAGGAAATCGTAAAGAGACCAAAATTCTAACCTAATGACGGACTAAACTGAGGCTCCATATTTATAGAAAATACGACGACGTCGAGACGCTGCGAAATTTTCACTTCGACCAATTTTTGCGTCGGCGTCTCGATGTCAGCCTTGATACTCGACTTTCTGCTTTAAATCTCGATCTTGTCTCGCTTCTTCTAGGTACGGGGCTTCAATCTTCAGCTTTTGGTGTCATTCTTCAGACCCCCTTTGACACAATTGGGTCTTTTCACCTCTTCGCTGTCCAAGACACCGAGATGGCTCAAAAACTCCGTAATTGGCTCGAATTAACACCAATTAGCGTGATCGACTCCCGACATAGCCTAAACTTAATTATCCTGCAAATAAGACAAGTGAAGCATAAAATAACTCTAACGAGCTTAGATTAAAAGTGATAAAATAGGACTATTTAGGTCCTATCACTAACGGCGAGCAGGATTCGACAAAGCGATTTTCCGATCTAAAACGAATAGTGAGGTAGATTTTCCGGCGAGAGAAATCACTCTGGGACTTCCCTCATCGAATTTGTCTTATGGGTGTGGCGTCCTCTGACTGCCCTGGTGTTTATCGCTCTACGAGTTGGGGTTTTGGGGGTATTTTGATAATGGGTCTAAAATTAATATTCATTTCAGTCGTTCAAAATGGGGACGCATTCGACTGGGGAAATAGATTAAAAACAACAGTTTAAATAGTATAAGCCCTAAATTTCGTGCACGAGGAAATAAAAGAAGAAGGGATTGCTCACGCAAACCTGAAATCTTCAAACATTTTGTTCAATTGAAACATTGCATCAACAAATTCGAGCTAACAAAGGTCGAAAACGAAGACCCATCATTTGCCACTCCACTCGATAGCTTCGCAAGCCAAGAAATGTAGGAAAGTGTCTTCAAGCTCCTCCTCCCTCTGTATCTTGATTTTGGTTTAAAAAAAACAAAAAAGAAAACAATGTAAAGGAGAAGAAAGAAAAGAAGAGGAAGAAACAAAATTCCAACGACGACGACGACGGTCGATCGCCGACGGTGGCGGCGAAGGTGGCTGGCAAACGGCGGTCACCGACGGACTTGAAGAAGATGAAGATGATGAAGAAGAATGAGGGAAAATTGGGAGGGATAATGAAATTAAAAAAAAAATATTTTTTTTAATTAATTTATTATTATTTTATTTCAAAAAATTAAAAAATAGTGTGCAAACTGTTAACTTTTAACGGAAAAATGGATGGATGGACCAAAATGAAACTAAAACCAAACCTCATAGGCTAAATTGTTAGTTTAAAAACTCATGGACCAAAATGGAACTTAACCCAAACCTCAGGGACCAAAAGTGTAACTTTCCCAAAAATAAATAACTATATCAGTTTTTTTAACTAATTTTTTGTTTTAGGTATTGCAACATTAAAACAAGATTAAACTTGTTTAATCTAAGTAAGGGTTTACTATTTATAAACTTGAGCATTGTTAAATTGATCAAGAAATATCGTTGACCTTCCAAAAAAACATCAATCAAAATGTTAGAAATTTAAATGATTTAGTATGATTAAGTATAACCTCGGCTAAAAGGTTATAGTTAGAAGGATTTAATATTTCATAATTTAAAAATTTTAGTGATTGAGTACTTGAATTTTAATATGTTACAATTTAGTCAATGAAAATTTAAAAAATAGTAAATAATATATATATATATATATAAAAGCGGGAAAACAAAATTCTAGAATACTACACTGTAATTGATCTAAATTTTTACTTTTTTTTAAAAAAAAAAAATTAGAATGTCTGATATAAGAAATTGTCTCAATCACAAGGCTCGAGAACTCCTCTTATTACATATGAACCCCACAACAGTAATAAAGGTAACTTTTGTAACGAGATGATAAAACAACCGAAGAAAGTTAAATAAATTTTACTTGAAAAAATATCGATAATAAAGAAGAAATGAGAACTTAATCAAATCTTCAAGATTTCAAACTCTTCTTAATCTATACTTAAAAAGAAAAAAAAAATTAAAAAAAATAAATTAAATTATTAAAAAAAATATTCCCAATCTAATTGATCAAACTAGATTGAAAGTTCTAAAAACATGGCATTCTAAACACAAGAACACAAAGAAAACATAAAGCTTGAGAGAGACTAAAGTCAATCTAAAATTTTATTTAAATTAAACTTGTTTTCAAATGAAAAAATTGCATCACTATCTATACTAACTAGTTTGAAGATGATTAAGAAAAATGATTATAAAGCGATTCACAACTAATCAGAATGCACATGAAAAACTCAAATAATACTGAAACTACAAAATTACCTTAAGCTTTTCATCTTCTCTTATTTATGATAATTTAGACCCCATTTGATAACCATTTGGTTTTTGGTTTTTGGTTTTTGAAAATTATGCTTGTTTTTCTTTAAATTCCCTACAATGACTTTCATCTTTGTTAAGAATTCATTTGAAATTCTAACCAAATTCTAAAAACAAAAACAAGTTTTTGAAAACTATTTTTTTTTTCAAAATTGGACTTGATTTTTGAAAACAAGGGAGAAGAGTGATACTAAAAAAAAAAAAAAAACTTATAGGTGGAGGTAGAGTAGGTGTGTATAGGCTTAATTTTCAAAAACAAAAAACGAGATGATTAGCAAACGAGACCTTAACATTTGTAGAATCATTTTGTGCAACAACTAAATATAGTTGTGACTCATTTGGATCCCAAGTGGTTATTGGCTGGATGAAGACAACATTACAAGGGGAATGATCGAGAGTACATGCCAATTACCGCTGAGCTAGGCTCATTTTGGCAAGTAATATAAAAGTTTGGATAAATAATCACACAAACAATATATACATTTTCCTAAAAAAAAAAAAACATGAATCTTGAATCCATTTCACCTATTTCTCTCATTCCTCTAATTTTGTGTGGACAGCTTCATTGTTGAAAACTTCCCTATCCTTTGCACACTTCCACATTATCCTTGCTTAAGTTTTTGTCCATTTTAGTGAAAGAGAAAAATGAGGAGGCTAATTTGAGAATCTATTAAGAAGAAGAGGAAAAGGAAAAATAAAGACATTTATGTTTTTTTTTTTTTTTTTTTTTTTTTTTTTTTTTTGACGATATGGGGATGGAAATTTGAGCTACCGACTTTGTGGTTATCAATACATCTTTATGTCAGTCGAGCTATGTCAAATTAAAGCAAAATGTTAAAAACTGAAAATTTTTTGTTTTGGAATTTAGCTAAAAAGATTGATAACTATAGCTTTGGCTATTACCTTTTTTAGAGCACAACCTAGCCCGAGGTGGGTAAAAAAAAAATCTCGATTATTTGTCATAATATAAAAGTACAAATGAGATAGAAGTTCTACGGGTAATTGTCAAAAATAGGACAAAAATTATAGCACTAAAGAGAAATAGGACTGTTTTTCAATTGGAAGAATAATGGGACTTTTAGGATAGTGAAATTACAAAGGTACCCTTAGTAAAATCCCAAATCTTTCTTTCCTTCTCTCACGCAAATGACATTCCTCTCTCACGCAGATTTCTTCTTCTCTCACGCAGATTGAACCCATTTTGTTTCTTCTTCTTCTCTCATCAAAACGAAGTCATCTTTCTTCTTCTCTCACTCATGAGCAGTTTCTTCCTCCATTGATGACCGGTTATCAAGCGACAATGAAAAGCCCTTAATGAAAAACCCTAATTTTTTACCCTCTCCCACGAATTTCTCCCAACCACGATTTTCTCCAAACCACTTCATGACAGGCACGGCGACGACAACAATCACAACAAAGGTGACGGCGAACAAGGCACTGACGGCGACCAATTGCGAGAAAAAAAATTCTCCCAGAGATTGCGAGAAAAAAAAAATTCCTAGCGAGATTGCGAGAAAACAAATTCTCCCAGCGAGATTGCGAGAAAACAATTTCTCCCAGCGAGATTGCGAGAAATTTTTTTCTCCCAATGAGATTGCGAGAATTTTTTTTTCTCCCAGCGAGATTGCGAGAAAAATATTTCTCCCAGCGAGATTGCGAGAAAATATTTTCTCGCTGCGAGAAAAAAAACAGCAAGTCGCAATTCCTAGCCTAAGAGAGGTATTAGGAAACCAAAACAAAATAAAACTAAACTATGAAGAAAGGTTCTTACCGTCTACCCAAAGAGAGCCCTCGGGTTGTTGGTTTGTGCATGAGAGAAGAAGAAATATGAGTTGTTGTTGTCGCTTGATAACCGGTCATCAATGGAGGAAGAAATCGCTCATGCGTGTGAGAGAAAGATCATTGTGTGAGAGAAGGAAAGAAAGAAAGAAATGGGTTTGAAGTATGGAAAAAAGAAATGAGTTTGAAGTATGGAAAAAATAAATGGGTTTGAAGTAAAGAAAAAATCAAGCAGCTGAATTCTTCAAGATAGATTGGGGATTTTCATTAAGGGTAATTTCGTAATTTCACAGTCCTAAAAATCCCATTTCTCTCCCAATTTAAAATGAGTCATATTTCTCTTTAATGCCTTCCTTTTTGTCCTATTTTTGTCAATTACCCAAGTTCTACGTAGTGATTGACCTTGAGTGCTAATTCAAACTTGGAAAAAATACACTTTTGGTCCATGAGGTTTGGGTTAAGTGACACTTTGGTTCCTGAGTTTTCAAACTCAACAAAAATACCAGGTTTGAGATAAGGAACACTTTGGTCTCTGCCGTCAATTTTTTTGTTAAATGTTAACAGTGGCTGACGTGGCAATATTATTTTAATAAAAAAATTATTTTTTTTTAATTTTTTTAAATAAAAAATATTAAATTAATAAAATAATAAATAAATAAATAAATATATTAATTTTACTTTTCTCCCTCCATCTTCTTCTTCTCCCCCTTCCATCTTCTTCTTTTTTCTTCACACCAGCCGACGGCGATCGACGGCCAGCGACCATCGCTTGTCGGCGGCTCACCGACCGCCAATAACTTTTTTTTCCCCTCTTTTTCTCATCTTTTCATCTTCTCCTCTCTTTTTTTTTTTCCAGATTTGGAAAGGACCTCATCGTTTCAGATCTAGGTCGAAAACGAAATCGTTCTTCATCACGTCGTTCGTTCTACCCCAGTATACCCATGAAAACAACACTGAAACGAAACCCAATGAACCGCGACGCTGACAAACGAACCTGCGAACCGCGTCCACCTCTGACAAACCGACCAGCACCCTCGAACACCCACCGCTGACAAACGAACCAGTGCCGGCACAAAACGTTCGTGGGGGGGTCGTCAGATCTGGAACCAAGCTTGCGCCGCCGTCGGTTCGTTCGTGGGGAGGTTTTGCGTTCCGCTTGAGGTTTGTTCGTGGAGAGCTTACCGGAAAGCTCGCAGTGGCGTGGGTCTCACGGCGACCGATTCTGGGTGAGCGATCGTCGTCGACGGCAGTGGCCGATGGTCGGTGCTGCCGTCGATAGGGAAGGTGGGTGGGTTCTGGTAGGTGGGTGATGTAATTAAAGAATGAGGATGGGAGAGAAAGAAATTAAAAAAATTTAAAATAATAATATTTTATTATTTTAATATATTTTTATTTTCAAAAATTAAAAAATAATTTTTTTAAATTAAAAATATGTGCCTCGTCAGCAATCGTTAGTATTTAACAGAAAAATAGACGACATGGATCAAAGTGCTCCTTATCTCAAACCTCAGGGATATTTTTGTTGAGTTTGAAAACTCAAGGACCAATGTGTGTGTAACTTAATCCAAACCTCAAAGACCAAAAGTGTATTTTTCCGAACAAACTAATTAGACTTTTATTTTACAAAAGATACTATTACATGTGAAATATCTAACTTCATCAATGAACAGTGATTCTTATTTTATTTAAGAGAACATACTACATACTAGTACATGTGAAATATCTATTTGTCAACATATTATAGGGATGTTCAACTTACTGGTATCAACTCCAATATGAATTCCTTCCAAATAGGGATCGACAGTCCTGAGACCTCAACATTAACAAATTTGGCAGAGTACTCATAGGTTTTTCTGATGGCTGAGTTTCCAATCAAGTTTGCTCCCTTGCTTATATTTAAACCAACGTCACCCATTTTCTTAGGCCTTTCTAAGCCAACAAATGTCAACTTGTCAATGATCAGTTTTTGGCTCAAAGCAAATCCTCCATTTATAACCTGAGACTTGACCACTAACTTACTCCCAACTGCTTCACTAAAAAATTTTACCAGACTCCAATTACCTCCCTCTGCTCCCATTTCCACCACTTCTCCATCATCCAAGAAAACCTCTCCATAGCTGCTCTGACCATTGCTGACTACTACCAAAAGCTTGAATGCAGTCTCTCGGGCTGCTCGCGTCGTCATCGCCTCTCCATGCAACGCCAAAATATTTCCTTCCCTGATGTGCACATTTATATGATCAGCAGGTGCATCAAGAGTGATTTGTTGCCCTGACTTTACAGTCACTGACTCTGAATAGTTAAAGAGGCTAAACCAATTTCCTGCAGGGAAATATGCATCAACAGAAATAGCTCCCTCCTTCAGAACTGGAGAAACCAATACACCTTCACCAAGTAGAAACTGAGAGCTGATTTCATAGGTCTTGGTATCATGAGGGAATGAGAAGAAGAGAGGGCGTGCAATCGGTGTCCCCTTCTTATGTGCCTCATACATCAAAGTGTAGAAGTAAGGAAGTAGGCTATAACGAAGCGCAAGCACCTTCCTGGCCGATGCAGCAACCGAATCCCAAAGATAAAGCTCTTGACGAATGGATCCTTTATCAGAATGATCTCTAGCAAATGGGTAAAATGCACCTAACTGCAAAAGTTGAACAAGTTTTGATTTCAGTAAGTTGTATCTTTCCTACCAAAAGAGGGAAACTTCAATGTTTGGTAAATACGATCTTCCAGACATTAGAAGAATAAAATGGTGAGAGAACTTTCACCTGAATCCAACGTCGGCAAAGCTCTTCTGTCGTATCTCCAGAAAATCCACATATGTCAGCACCAACCATTGGAATTCCAAAGAGTCCAAAGTTCAAAATGGATGGAATTGTATATCCTAAATCGTTCCATGTCGCACCATTATCTCCAGTCCAATGTGCTGTGTACTTTCCAGAGCCTACAAAAGTTGATCTTGACAGAACAAATGGTCTTTTGCCCGTTACTTTAACTAATGAGGCATGAGTAGCCCTTGACTCTAAGAAACCATATAAGTTATGAGTATTATACTCTGTCAAGTTGCCAAAATGAAGACTTGATGCTGGCACAGTCTTATTGTTAATGGGACGTAGGACTCTAGCATTGTTAATCTTGTAAGGAGGGTTATCAAGGTTAGAAAATGGGCTGGTTGATGATGTTATAAAATTTGATATCTCATTCATATCAATCCAAAGACCATCAAATGGAACAATATCTCGAAATAATTTAATCTCACCACCCCAAAAAATCTCACTGTTTGGATGAAGAAAATCAGGGAAGTAAACAGGTCCAGGCCAAACCTCACCCAAGTATGGAACCCCATCGTATTTTATAAAGATATCAGCTTTTATTCCTCGGATGTATGTTCCATATGTCTCATTTGTACTAATACCTGCAGGGCATTAACAGGATGAGAAAATACATCAGCAGTTGATTGCGTGTGGAGTGCAAAAATGTCAAGAAACTTGTCAAGTTACTCCCGAAAGATAGAAACATAAGGAAGAAAGGAAAACGAAAGAAATATTTCCTCAAATGAAAACAATAGCACTGCTTAGAGAACACACCGGGGTCCAAGATGAGCACGTATCTTTGGCCATTTTGGTGAAGATGATCAACAAATTTCTTCATCTTCTCAACAGGAAAATTGATGGGATCAAAAGTAAAATCCTTATACCCATCCATGTAATCAATGTCTGTCCACATAACTTCAAGAGGTATACCGGCTTTGGCATAACGAGCAGCAACACCCTCAACGTCAGAAACATTCTTGTAGCCATAACGACATTGGTGAAACCCTTCGACACAAGAACATTTAGTTTACTTGTTACTTGTGGCATAGAATGATAAAAATAAATAAATGAATAGCTCAACTAAATGATAAATTGTAGCGTCAATTATCAATGAATGCACGTGGTGGTCAAGCAATTAGCTAGTATCAGTTCCTTTAGGTCTGAATTCAATTTCAAGTTTTAGTAATGTTGAATAATTTCTTCCTTATCTATCCCCACAAATTACCAAAAACTCGATTAAACAGAAAGTCAAGTGTAGATATATCAGTTTCAATTCAAATTCATTGTTTCTGTAAGAGCTACAGGATCAAATCAATTAACCTGCAAAAACTAGAGGAAAAAATGTCTTCTACTCTATACAAATTGAACTTCTAATCAATGAATTTGAATTGAAACTAATACTTCTATTCTATATAATTTGAACTTTTCTGCCAGATGCACAAATTCATAAGAGTCCTACAAATTCAAAAACTAACTGCTCCTGGAGATGAAATCGCAAAATAATCCCACAGACATGAATATCGAGAGAATAGGAACACTTACCAAACGACCAATAAGGCATGGGTGCAGGCCGTCCAATAAGCTCAGTATACTGATCGATCACCGAAATCGGCGACGGACCGGCAAAGAAGTACAAGTCGATGACTCCACCAATAACCTTGTACGTAACCCTATCGCCAGAGTATATAATATCCATGCCATTACTGTTGAGTAACAAAACTCCATGCGTCGTCCCTGCGGCAACTTTACCATCGCCAGACGGCGAACGGACGTCAATGTAGAAAGGATGTGCACCGTAGAGGTTTACATCGAGGTTAACACTACCAATATCAGCGTTCCAAAGCGTCAGAGTTTTAGTTGTATCCGGCACGAGCTTGAACGACTCCCTGGTTTGCTCGCCAATGCCAAAGAGAGAGGATCTGTCCTTTGGAAGCGAAGAGGACAGTTGAATGTATTGGTCCTTGAAGACGAGAAAAGTCTCCGATTCGGAGAAGTCCGGCGACGTGTCGAAGAGGACATCGCCGGACGACCGCCGGAGCACGGAAAAGCCGAACGGTGCGGTGTTGTGGAGTGTGAAAGCGAGGTCGGAAGCCGGATCGGAGATGAAAGCGGATTCCGGCGAGTCGACGTGGTTTTCCGGCAGGGAACGGATGCGGGAGTTGGATCGACGGGGAATTATTTGGTCCGGTATCTCCCATCGTTCGTGAGATGAGTCTGCTATTCGTACTCTCAGCCGATCTTTGGTTTCAAAACTGCAACAAATAGCATACGTATTTTGTAATTTTTTTTCTTTTTTCTTTTTTAAGGTATTTTTTCTTCTTAAAAAATTAAAAGGTTAAATTGTCAAAAATATTTTGAACTATGGTTGGTTTTTCGTTAAATTCAAAAAATGACCTGTGTTACATATGTATTATTGCTTATGTGAATATATTTGAATATAAAAATGGAAAAAACAATCAAAACACATGCAAAAACATCATTTTTTGTCAATATATTTAACGGAAAATGTCTCTGGTTGTTTTGAAACAAACTCCAAACTTCAAAAACTAAAATGAAACTTTTGAAAACTCACGAGTATAATTCAAATCAATATTTTTGACAATTTAGTGCATGTTTGGGAGTGATTTTGAAATGATTACAATAATTTTTATTATATTCAAAATCACTCCAAAACATGCATTTAATAATTCAAAATCAATTTGATGATATGAAAATCACATTTAAAAGTGTAAAATCAAACATGAAATTGATTTTGAATAATTAAAAGCATGTTTCAAGGTGATTTTGAAGATGACAAAATCACTCCCAAACATGCCCTTAATCAAATTAAAATGAACTCATCACTTCTTTTATGCTCTACAAATTATTTTAAAAAATGTTTAGACCTTTTTCTGATTTTTAGTTCCAATGTGTCAGCGTGGAAAATCAAGTCATTGATTTTTGTGATGATAATTGGTACCTTGTTAAATTTGAGGTCAAATTTGATTCATAAAGTTTAAAAACTATGTCTATAAATGAATAGTTATTATGGTCCTTAAATTTTTATAATGTTTATTTTAATCTTTGAAAATTTTAAAATAACCGAGGGTTGTTAAATTACTTTTCCACCCAACATTTACTTATGCATATGGTAGAACTTGATGCAACCTCAACATATTTCAATTCACTATCTACCAAGATGACAGAGATTGAATCTCTCACCTCGTAATAGTGAAAAAAAAAAAGAAGATTGTAGAACTCGACTTAAACTTATATGATTTACGTATATGCTTATGTTAATACATTAATTGAAGCTATGGTATTAATTTATTAAAATCAAAATAAAAGTATTGACATGTAAAGAAGTGTTTAGACTCGTTTGATAACCATTTGATTTTTTGTTTTTTGTTTTTTAAAATTAAACTTATAAACATTATTACCACTCATAAGTTTAGGTGTTTTGTCATCTACCATCCTCTCATATTTTAAAAAATTAAGACAAGTTTTAAAAACTAAAATAAATGGTTTTATTTTAGTATATATATTTTTTGAAATTTGACTAAAAATTTAAGTGTGTACTTAACAAAGATAAGAATCATGCAAAATTTTCAACAATTTCAAAGTTTAGTCTAGAAAGATATCTCAAAAAAAAAAAAAAAAAAAAAAAAAAAAAAAAAAAAAAACTCGAAAGTGTACTCAAAAGGATCACTTAAAATGAATATTTTCAAAAAAAAAAAAAAAAAAAAACACTTACGAATATTTTTTAGGGGGAAAAAAACCAAAATCATTGCACCATCTCAAGTTGATTTTTTTTTTTTTTTTTTTTTTTTGAAAATTCTCAAGTTGAAAATATTTATTGTGCAATTTAAGAGTAAAGAAATAAAACTTCAGCAAATACACTGATTCCTCACTTCTCAAAAAAAAAAAAAAAATGATTTCTCGAAAAAATATGAAAATTTTTATTATTTACTTCTCTCACTCGAGTGTTTGAAATTTAACCTTAAATTTTAAAATAAAAACTTCAACTTTGAATGGATACCATTTTATCAACAAGTTTTTTTTTTTTTTTTTTTAAATTGAGATATATTTAGCCAGGGGTAAGCTGAAAAGATATTACTTCTGTGAATGTTAGCCCCCTATCCCTAATCAGAAGCGACAGGGTGTGATGGATTGTATCTCCGAGAATATTGGGGAGGTTAAACGTCAGAAAGTCATGGGTGAGGATATGATTCTGTGTGATTCGGTTGGACAGGATATGGCGGAGGCTGGGTCCCAGCCCCGCCGAGGATTATGAGTCTTATATTTTGGAATGTTCGGGGCTTGGGGTCTTCTCGAACATTCCGGCGCTTGACCAAGTTGGTGCAAGCTAAACGACCTCTGGTGCTTTTTCTCTCTGAAACAAAGGTGTCTTCAAGTAGGATGTCTTCTGCAAAGAGTGTGTTGGGGTTTGATCACTGTTTTTGTGTGGATTGTAATGGGCGAAGTGGAGGGTTGGCTCTTCTCTGTTAGTCTCATCTCTTATTCCAATAATCATATTGATGGATGGGTTGATTGGGATAACTGTCGATGGCGTCTTTCTGGTTTCTATGGGTTCCCCTCAGCAGATATGTGGCCTCAGACGTGGTCTCTTCTTTCTAGGTTACGGGGTAGTCCTGACACCCATTGGCTTATTGGGGGGATTTTAATGCGATTTTGTGTCATGATGAGAAGGAGGGGGGCATGGATAAACCGGTTTCTGAGCTGGCTTCCTTTCAGAATACGATTGATTCGTGTGGTTTGATGGATCTAGGGTTTGTTGGGGATCAGTTTACGTGGTGTAATAGGTGGCCAGGGGAAGGGTTGATCTTTGAACGGCTGGATCGTTGTCTTAGCACAGTGGGGTGGCAGGATCTCTATCCAAATTATGTGGTTAATCACCTGGATTATAACAAGTCTGATCATCGACTGATTGAGTTGGTTCTTAATCCGATTCCGTGGTGTGGGTCGAGTTGGAATCAACGCGTTGTTCGGTTTGATGAGACATGGCTTAAACATTCGGATTTACCACAGGTGATTCGTAGTTCGTGGGGTTCTCGGTCTGACGAACCTGGTGGTACGACTCCTATGGCTCTGGCAGGCAGGGCTAAGCAGTGTATGAGTTCTATGGCTAGTTGGGGGCGATCAAAGTCTGGTAATTTTCCTAAGCGTATCAATGTGGCTAATCAGAAGGTTCAGGCGGCTATTGCCGACTTGAGAGTATCGGGTTTTAGAGATCTGCTTTGTCGGGCTGAGGCTCAGTTAGAGGAGGTGCTTTCGGGAGGAGGAAATGTATTGGAGACAGCGGTCTAGAGAGTTGTGGCTCCGGGAGGGGGATCGTAATACCAGATGGTTTCATCGTCAGGCCTCCTACCGACGCAAGTTGAATCGTGTGGTGGGTCTAGAGGACATCCAGGGAGTGTGGTCTCAGGACAAAGGTCAGATTCTCCAGATAGTTACTGAGTATTTTCAGCAACTTTTTTCCTCTTCGGACCCGAGTGAGGTGGATTTTCAGAGGGCTCTGCGTGATCTTGTACCCTCGGTTGATGATGCCATGAATCAGGTTTTGCTGCGCCCGTTTACCACGGAAGATGTCCTTCTTGCTTAGAAACAAACTCATCCACTTAAGGCTCCAGGCCCGGATGGCTTGTCTGGTAGTTTTTACAAGAATTACTGGTCGGTTGTTGGGTCAGATGTTGTTCAGAGTTGTTTGGCGGTTTTAAATCAAGGTTGCTCTCCTCAGGCCATTAATGATACTACGGTTGTTCTTATCCCGAAAACTAAGGCCCTTCGCAAGGTGTCTGACTTTCGGCCTATCTCTCTCTGTAATGTGAGTTATAAATTGATATCGAAGGCTTTGGTTAATCGTATGAAGCATATCCTGTCCAAGGTGATCTCCCAGAATCAGAGTGCGTTCATCCTTGGTAGATGTGTGGTCGACAATGCCATTCTGGGGTTTGAGTGTATTCATGATTTGAAGAGGAGATCGAAGGGGAAGACCAGTTGGGCTGCCTTGAAGCTTGATATGAGTAAGGCATATGACAGGGTGGAGTGGTCCTTCTTGAAGCAGGTCATGCTTCGAATGGGGTTTGCTTCACCGTGGGTTGACCTGATTATGCGGTGTGTGTGCTCGGTTTCCTTTTCGTTTAATCTGAATGGCGAAAAGGTGGGGCATGTGCTTCCTTCTAGGGGTCTTAGACAGGGAGATCCGTTATCTCCTTATCTTTTTCTATTATGTGCTGAGGGTTTATCCAGTCTGCTTCGTGGAGCTGAAGAGAGGTCGCTTATTTTCGGTCTTCGGATTGCTCGATCTAGTCCACCGATTTCTCACTTGTTCTTTGCTGATGACAACCTTATTTTCTTTAGGGCTAGAGCAGAGGAGGCCTTGGTCATTCACGAGTTGTTGGGTATCTATGAAAGAGCATCTGGCCAGACTATTAACTATGAGAAATCAGTTGTGGCTTTTAGTCCGAATTCGGGAGTGGATTCTCAACAGTATATCAACCAGATTCTTTCTGTCGCACGCAGCCCGTGTCATCAGCAGTATCTTGGCCTCCCTTCATTTATGCCTCGTAACCGCTCAGGGACACTGAAGTTTGTCAAGGATAGGGTCTGACGTCAGATTCAAGGATGGAATGGCAAGTTTTTTTCTACTGCGGGTAAGGAAGTGCTTCTTAAATCTATTGTTCAAGCTATTCCTTGCTATACTACGAACTGTTTTCGCCTCCCAAAGTGCTTGATTAGAGAGATCCACCGGTCTATGGCCAAGTTTTGGTGGGGCGGCTCTGAGGATGCAAAGCGAATCCATTGGATGAGTTGGGAGTCATTGTGCATGCCTAAGTGTATGGGGGGTCTGGGCTTTCGGAATATGGAGTTGTTTAACCAATCTCTTTTGGCTAAGCAGTGTTGGCGCGTTTTTAAGGATCCTTCTTCATTGTTAGGTTTGGTGTTGAAAGGGCGTTATTTTCCGCATTCTGACTTTTTTGAGGCAGGCCTAGGTGTCCGACCGTCTTTTATATGGCGTAGTCTACTTTGGGGTCGTGATCTTCTCGCTCGTGGTTATCGTTGGCGGATTGGGAATGGACTCTCCATCACTATCTATGGTTCCAACTGGTTGCCGAATGAGTTTTCTCTCCATATTCAATCGACTCCTACCTTGCCATTGTCTAGTCGGGTTAGTGATCTTTTCTCGGTCTCGGGTCATTGGGATGAGGTTAAGATTAGGAGTCATTTTATTGCACCTGAGTGTGAGGTTATTTTGAAAATTCCATTATTTTCTAGTTTGGCTGATGATATACTTATTTGGCATTTTGAGAAGAATGAGATTTTTTCAGTCAAGAGTGGATATCGCCTAGCTCTTTCTTTGGCTGTTCAGTATCGGCCCTCATCGTCGAATGTTGATCGTTTGCGTGCTTGGTGGATTGGCATGTGGAAATTGCATATTCCTAGCAAACATAAGTTCTTTCTTTGGCGTTTGTTTCATGACCGTTTGCCTACGAAGGTAAATCTTATGCAGCAGGGTCTTGATATTCTGCCTTTATGTGTGTTATGTAATTCTATTGTTGAGGATTGCTTTCATTTGTTTTGGGATTGTTTTGTGGTGAGAAATATGTGGTTGAGCTCAAAATTTGATTCCTTTTATCGGTCATGTTCTTGGACTAGTCTTCCTGATGTAATTTGGGCAGCTAAGGAAAATTTTGTTTTGCTGGATTTTGAACTTATGGTTGTTTTTTGGTGGGCTGTCTGGAACTTGAGGAACACTTTGAGCTGGGGTGGTTCCCTAGATGATAGGGATCTGTGGTTGTGGGCTTCTGAGTACCTTACTATTTTTCAAGGGGCTGCAACGAGTCGAGTAGTGAGTCCTGGGTTACAGTCTTCTTTGGTCATGCAGGTTGATCGGTGTAGATGGCAGCCGCCTCCTGGTGGTATGTTTAAGCTGAACGTGGATGCATCAATCCGACCTGATTCAGGGTTTGCCACCGGTGGGTGTGTTCTGCCGGATTCCTCTGGTGCGGTCCTTTTATCGACGTGCTCAGTATTGCCACGATGCTAGAGTGTTGATTTGGCCGAGGGGTGGGCTTTGTATAAAGGAATCTCTCTTGCGTTCCAAATGGGATTCACTTTGGGTTCTTTCATGGTGGAGACTAATTTCTTGCGGTTGGTGAAGATTCTTCATGGTGAGGTGCATGATGTTTCGGAAGTGGGCCTGTTGATGGATGATATTCGTAGGCTTCTCCGTCCTTGTGGTAGGGACAAGGTTCTGTTTACACCTCGTCAGGGAAACAGAGTGGCGCATGCTTTAGCTAGCTTGACATTTTCGTACTTGAATTGTGTTTGGATTGAAGAATGGCCTAATGAGGTTTCTAATGTGTTGATGTGGGATGCTACTCTATCGCAATGATGTTTCCCCTAAAGCGATGTGAGAAATGTGGTCGTGACAGAAGGATATGCAGTAGTGATTCTTGTACATGGTGGCATGAGTTGGGGGACCAAGCTAAGCAGTCTTCGACCTCTACTCCAACCGATAGATATGCAATCAGGGGAGGTTTTCTGTTCCTTTTTCCTTGATTTCATGTATGCTTGTTTTAGATTACATTGAGGAGATTGCATGTTTATGTTGGGGTTGTTTATTTTGGCATGCTAGTGGATCATAGGCTGAATCTGGTTGCAACTGAGCACTAGATCACTATTAATTCATGTTTATTTGCTTGTTTCTATTAGGGTTGGTTTGAGGTCATGCTTCTAAGCAGTGGACCTGTTTTGCTGTTGGAGATAATGAGTTTTTTGAGTTCTAATAGCTGAGTTCTTGGTGTTTGGGTCTTGAGTCATGCTACTGCCTTCTAGTACTCTTATACACTTTCTTTGGTTTATGGGTGAAGTTTGCCTGCTAGTATAAATTTGAGACCTGTTTAAAGCTTTCCAGATTTTCTTGCACCTCTGAATATATGGCATTTCCTTTAGGTAGGCTTGAAAGACTAGATCTGCTTTATGGGGTCCATAAGCCTGTTGTCACTCCGATAGGGGTAAGGTTCAGCTTGGGAGTTTCTGTTTATCTGCAAGTTAGTTTGTGTTTATGTCTTTGGGAAGTTGAGTGTTTTTGGAAAATCCAAAAAAAAAAGGGAAAAAAAAAACCGAAAGAGGAAAAGGAAATCGGTGATGGAAAAGAAATGTCAGAAAGTTGTTATGGTAACGTTTGTATGAGTGGTTTCCTTTTCTGGCTTCTAGGCATTACCATGCCAATCTCTTTTTGTTCCTGTCGGTCTTCCAAGCGTGGCCTTAGTTTCCAGTGTAGGGGGAATATAGGTGGAGGATCCCATAAATCTGTTCCTGGTCCATTAGAGGCTTCTTTAGGAAGGCTCAGCACACACACACGCGAGGTTTTCTTGGAAAGTTTTGACTTGTTTCATATTTTGCTAGTTGTGATAATTTCTCTTAAGCTAAAGGCTGAGTAGATGTAGTGCAGGATTGTGAGTATGATTAATTCCCGTGAACCTCTGCTCTTGGTGTTTCATTTAGTGGATTTGGATTACATGTGAATTAATGGGTTTAGTTTAGGGGTGATGGGATTGCGCATTTCCCTCTACGCTGCTTACCTTATTCATGTTATATTCTGGTCTATTTGGGTGATATTTTTGATGCAGGTGGTATGCCTAAGGCTACAAATCAGCAATTATGTCGGCTAGCTAAATCCCGATGATTTTCACTGTTTGTCTGCTTAGCGCTCACTACACACTCTTCCGAGAGGGGAGGATGCTATATCAGGCTGGCGGGTTTTAGCTTGGTGGGAGGACGCCTCTCCGTGTGTGGAGATTTTGATTCTCTGTTGACTGTCTTTCTGTTATGTTTTGCTTTAGAGCAATTTGCATGTTTCGCAATGTATGGTTGATGTTATCAAAAAAAAAAAAAAATTGATTAACACATATATCATTGACTAATAGGCAAGAGATTCAAATTTCTCGAATCCACATATTGTTGAACTAAAAAAGTGGCTTATTTTATGCATGTAGTTGTGGAGCTCGTTTTAGTTGGACTTGACCATTTTTTTTTTTTAGTAAATCAACATTTGGGAGTAGGGGATTCGAACCTCTGACCTCATGGTCAGTGGCGGATCCAGGAATTTCACATAGGGGGCACAATATACATAAGAATGTAATAAAAAAAAATTGTCACCAATAGATTCTATCAGTGAAAAAAATCTATCACCTATAGATTCTACTAGTTATTTATGTGTTTTGTTTGAAATGTGCTATTGTTTTCCGTCGATATAGTAAGGTGATTGGTTGTAGTTCAAATTATGTGATAAAAAAAAACAAAAAATATGTACAAAATTATCACGTAATCAAATACAGATTTTAGAATAACTCTTATAATTTAGCCACCCAGAAATTCGCAATTCTGGAAAATAAAAATAGTTGCGCCCAAAGAAAAATTCTGGAAAATAAAAATAGTTACACTCCGTATGTATTGTGACCCCAAGACCACAAGGAATACAATGTGCCCCCTTACTAATGAGCTAAACAGTAGTTTTGATTTCTAAAATGATTTTTATGTATTAATATTATAAACATTCCATTATATTATATTAAAAATATAAAGACAGGATAATTTGAGGGGGGCACGTGCCCCCTGGTCCCTTCATGGATCCGCCCCTGCTCATGGTCGAGAATACATGTCAATTACCGTTGAGCTATGCTCACTTTGGCATAGTTGGACTTGGACCATTTTTTTTAATTCTTTCAAATACAGTTATTGATATCAATTTGAACATAGTTCAATCGTAATTGATAGGTATCCTCCATCAAGAGGTCAAAAGTTGTTTGGTTGTTGGCTTTTAATGGATTTCACTTTTTTAAAAAAAGAGATAAATTATGTATAACTTGATCTTAAAGAGTGACATTAGTTTTAACATTTACTCAATTTAAGAATTTAGTTTCGTGAAACTAACGTTTATATTAAAATTCACATACTTAAAATATCGAGGTAAAAAAAAAAGAGATTTCCTTTAAAGAACAAATAAGAAAAACAAAGACATGGAACATTACTAGAATTACACGATTTTTTAAATACATGTCTACCTAGTTTCTTAATTTTAAAAAAAAGTGTGTAATAAATAAATATGTAAATATTCAATTTCGTGTCTAATAGTCTTAAATTAAAAAGTGTTTAAATTGCAATTTTCAATTTTGTATCTAATAAGTTATTTACCTATTCAACATTTGTAAATTTTCACGGATACAAATTGAGATGTAGTGACCTATTAGACTTAAAATTCAATTTTATATCAAATAGTTAGCCAAAATTTAAAATTTTTGCATATATCAATGACCTATTAAATATAAAATTGAATGTTAATCAATTAGACCTTTTTAAAGTTTAGAGAATAACCTTTCTAAAGTTTAGAGACTTATTAAATACAAAATTGAAAGTTGGAAACAAAATAAACACTAAACCTAATACTTAATTAAGTGACAGTTTGGCAGAGTGGTCTAAGGCGCCAGATTTAGGCTCTGGTCCGAAAGGGCGTGGGTTCTAACCCCACAACTGTCAGTTTTTGAATTTTTTATTCTCAAAAAAATAATTTAACCTATATATACATATATCCCTTCAAGAATATACATATATATATCCTATATATACCCATTATGGACGTGAGAAATTACCAAAAAGTGACACGTTGTTGGAATTTTTTTTCCTCTATAAACAACTTCTCTTGACCAAGAAAAATCAATTTGTTTCCTCTCAATTAAATACATAAATCGAAATCAGTTAAAAAAAAAAAACATAAATCAAAATCGTAAATAAAATCTTTAAAAAAAAATCGTAAATAAAATAAATTAAAATAACCAAATACCAGAAAAAAAAAAAAATCAAAAGAAGCAAAACTGCAAAAGATATTTACCTGGCTTGGAGGCTAAGTTTCTCGACATCGGGTCCATAAACGGACGATTTTCCGATCAGGTCAAGATCGGCGGTCAACGACTTGCCAGCGGGATCAACGTGCACCGATCCAATTCGGTATCCATATCCGACGCCCGAGTCTCCTCCATTTCCGGCGCCGGCCGACGGTAGAGATGAAGCGAGACAAAAGAGGCAACTGAAAAGAAAGAGTAGTACGACACCGAAAAGTGAAGGACGGCGACGGACAAGAGCTTGAAGAGATCGAGAAAATGGCGTTCTTATGGCTTTGGAACCATTCGCCATTGTTATCGAAGTGTGAGCTAGGAGTATTGAAGCTCTTCCTTATCTCTTTCCAAGGATGTCGCTATCCGTGGTTGACAAAGACTGGTTTTAACCTTTTCTCTTTTCCCTCTATTTGATTGGGAAACGTGGTATTTTATTTTATTTGGCCAATTGCTGCTTCTGAAAGATATTATTGTTATTGGAAAATTTTTGGCTGGTGAATAGCGACAGGGTAAAAAAGTGAAAGGCGAAGAAGAAACAACATGGAAAATTAGAAGCGGAGATCGAGGGGAGGATTTGAAGTACCAAAAACTTCAACCAAAATGATTATTGAACAAGAAAGTGGCATTTGGTTTTGCTATTGGCTGCGATCAGAGCTCATCCCCAATCGAAAGAAAAAGTTCATCCAGACCTGAAAAGAAGAGAAAATCGGCAAAGGGAAAATTAAAATGGTAAAGCGGAACAAAATTCCCTTCTTATTCTTCTTCAAGTTGTCTTTCTCTTTGAAGCAGAATCCAATGGCAGAGCTGTAGAAAGGTTGAAGGTTGAGATGGGACTTGAGGGTTTGTTTTACTGTGAGTTGTACAGGTCCTCCAATGGCGGCTTGGCTTTGTGCTGGAAGAAAGATGTTCAGGTAGTATGTAAATTCTTTCTCTATTATTTAAATAGATTTAACCATTTGTATGAATGATTCTTTGTGGAAATTTATGGGTTTTATGGGAATTATGAGACTAAGAGCAAAAACCTTTTTCTAAGGAGATTATCAAACCAAACTAGTCTTCTCTGTGGCTAGTTGGGGGCGATATGAATGGAATTTTAAGTGAAAATGAAAAAGAACTGGGGGAAAACCTAAGAATATGGTTGACTTGGAAAGTGTTGCACAAACTTTAGATGACTGTATTACAATACAACCTGTTCACTTGTGTCAAATAAGAGAAAAAAGGTCAAGCAATTTGGGGAAAACTAGATAGGCTATTGGGTGATAAAAAGACTTTGTAAATCTCTTTCTCTTAGCCAGGGTCCACCATTTAGATGTTGGAGTTCTGATCACAACTTCATTAGAAATTTAGTATCATTCTTATTAATAGGAATGATAGTTGACACTGAGGACTTTAAACTAGAAGGAAAGCTTTGCGTACTTGGGCTAAGACAAGCCTTATGTCACCGCTGATCAAAATGGAATTGACCAAGTGCTTTTATTGTTGGGTGGTTAGTCACCAACGACTCTTTATTTGTGATGGTCTGCCTTAACTTGCTCGAGGAAAGGAAATCTAGCTCTAACTTTGTTGTTGCTCTAGAACTTGATGGGAGTAAAGTTTACGATTGAGTTGAGCGAGACTATTAAAGGGAACATGACTAGGATGAGTTTCAACTAGAGTAAGGACAATAAGATTGTGTCATGTTGAGAGTGTCAGCTACTCCAAATTATTGATGGTCGTCCTCCTTTCAACCTATAATATGGTTTTCGTCAAGTGATCTCATTTCTCCTATATATGTATTTTTATTATTTTTATTTTTGGTTTTTTGCATATAACTTTTCTTTTCCCCTTGTACCAATCATCTCTTCTTCGATGATAGCCTAGTGGAAAAGAAAGACTTAAGTTAAAAGAAGTCATTCACACTTAAGGAAAGGCTTTTGGTCAAAAGATTAATCTAAAATATCAGCTATCATGTTCAATCACACTTCAGATTCTGATATTGTTGATATCACAAAGGTTTTGTATTGCAAACCAAACCAAATACCTTGCTCTCCTTCCTATTATTTCTAGAAACAAAATAGAAGGCATGGATTTCTTAAAAGAAGGGATTTGGAAAGCCATCTAAGGCTAGAAAAACAAGTTTTTGTTTTCGAGGTTGAAGTCGTAGCTGAAGTCATTCCCAGTTTTACTATGAGTTATTTAAAACTCTCAGAGATCTGTTTCAATAATTTGTCTAAAATTATTTCCAACTTCTGATAGGTTTAGATTGACCATGGCCTGAATTACGGCCTCAACCACAACCTCCGAAAAAAGATGGAGGAACAGAAGACTGATTTGGACAAAACTGATTTGTTGGAGAAGCATACATCACAATTGGTTGAACAACAAGATCTTCTTGCTTGGACTGTTTTTCATGAGCAGACTCCTCTGCTTTGAGTAGAACATGGAGTTCGACAAATGTAACCGACTGAGAACGAGTATGCATAGATGTACGAAAAGTGTTGTATTCTATAGGGCAGACCATTAAGAGCGTAGATCAAGCAATCCTCATCATTGACAACGGAGGAAACAGTCACAAGTTTATCCTTGATCTCCTTGATTCGCTTAATGTAGGAATCAACAAGTTCATCAGCCTTCTTTGTGATTGATTGTAGATCGGTCTTGAGATTAACAATATTCGACCGAGTGGAAGTCGAGTGATGTTTCTCTAGGGTTTCCCATTCCTCCTTAAAATAACAGCCAACAATGTAAGCCAAGGCTTCCGAAGATAATGTAGCATTGATGACGACGAAGCAGAAACAAGAAGAGTCTCCAGTGGAGCCTTGTTAGAACCATCAACAAGTCCAAAAAGCTTGTGCCCTTGCAATATTGAGAAAAATTGAAACTTCCACAGAACATAGTTGGAAGAATCCAAATGGATTGGAATCAAGTTACAAATATTTGTCAAAAGAAAAATTGGAGAATGCAGATCTTCGAGAGATGGAGTAAAGGTGGAAGCCATAGTTGTTTAGAGAAGCAAAAAATTGAAGAAAAATTGGCGCGATGCATGGAGTAGGAAGTAACGTGAGTCTTCACCGCTCTGATACCATGAAATCTTTACTAAAAGTGTATTCTCATTAACTCAATAAAATAATGTACAGAATGGGTATTTACAATAACCCACAAATAACTGAGTACAAAGCCTTAACAGAAAACTAAATGAACCAAAACAATATAACCATTTCAGCCATTAAACAAAACGAGCTTTAGAGGTGTACATTGGAAAAGATGGATAGATAATGGCCTGCTAGAATCCCTAAAGTGACTTGGTTTCAAAGACTTTAAAGCTCTTCTAGCTATATAAGCTTGGCTGATCATAAATACACAAACTCATTTTGGCAAAGATTCTAGAAGGTAAATGTTTTCTCGAAGAGATGGATAATATATCCTGGTAGAAATGGCATCTCGACATATGTGCAGTTGGTGCGAGAAACAAAAAATTCAGAAAAGAAAAAATACTTCAAAATGTTACAAGTCTTTTCATAAAACTCGTTGGTAATTCCATCTGGGCCTGGAGGCTTCAAATTCCCAAGATACCTTTTGGATCTCATCCTCCTCAAACGGTCTTTCAAGCCAATCAGCCCAATGACTAACCACTTGTTGGTTATTTCATTTCTTATCCAAAACAAGAAAAAAAAAAAAAGTGGAAGATGAAGAAGAAGAGAATAAGGAACCATGGAAAAAAACTAAAAGGCTTAGAGAGAATAGGTTCGATCTATGATGGCCACCTACCAGGATTTAATATCCTAGGTGGTTGTCCCTTGAGATTTAATATCCTACTACTATCTAGTAGTAAGGTCAGACAGTTGTCTCACGAGATTAGTCGAGGTGCGTGCAAACTGGCTTGGACACTTATAGATATTAAAAAAAAAAAAAAAGGAACTCCATCTCAGTTACCATCACAGAACAAAACAGAGACTTTTCATTACATCAAGGTTGATACGGTGCTGAAAATTAACATTCCTAGCATTGAAGAAGTAGAAAAGAGAATAAGTGATGGTTAGGTTAGGTAACGTGGTGAGGAAATGTGCAAAGTAGATGTGATGGTTGGACTAAGTAAATCTCTCTCAGTTAACCTTTCCAATTTCCAAACCACCAAAACATCACATTAGGCTTAGACAGTCATACCACCCAAAGAAATAACTACACAAATTTGAGCTAAAAGCCTCTTTACTTCTCAAACTCAACAAAGTCCAAATCTGATTGGTTATAAATACCCCATCTGATCTTTCCTTCTCTTTGCATCCAAAATAAGAAACAAAACAAGACATTCAATCTGGTAAATTCCATGGCTTCTTTACAGTCTGAAGCAGCAGCAGCAAAAGCAGATGTTGGTGAGTACAACCATCTTGCAGTGGCAAAGCCAAAGAGTAGTTGGCGATGGGGCTTTCTTCTGCTCAGGCTGGTGGCTTCGTTTGCCACTGCCTCGGCAACCCTTGTGATGGCTCTGAATAAGGAGTCCAAATCTGTTGTTGTTGCCACCATTGGAAGTGATCCAGTTACAGCCACTATTGCTGCTCGGTTTCAGCACACTCCTGCGTTTGTGTAAGCTTGCTAATTGTGCCTTTGTGTTGTTTTCTTTGATGAAGTTTGTGGTTTTTACTTTTTAGTGTGGGTTAAACGCAATGTGAATTGATTCTTTTGTTGGATGAATAAATGTTAGGATCTTCAAAATACATTCAGAAGAAGCTTGGCAGCTCAACGAACTTACTTACCAAGATTTTCTTCTTCTTCTTCTTCTATTTTTTTTTTTTTTTAAAGAGGACCCAAAATTTTGGGTGAATATTTGCTGTACTGACCAAAGTGCATTGGTTCAGCGGCCAAGCCTTCTCTATCACTGTTTACTATTCACTTTTGTGAATCTTGCTTCTCATGATTTTTGCTATTTTTTTTTAGATTTAAAAAAGTGATTGATATTAAACAAAGGGTAAAGAACACACATTTGGTCCCTTTAAGTAATGATTCAGATCCCGTTTGATAACCATTTGATTTTTGTTTTTGGTTTTTGATAATTAAACTTAAAACACTGCTTTCATCTATAGATTTCTTTGTTTTGTTATCTACTTCTAACTAATGTGAAAATGTGAGAAAGCAAGCATAATTTTCAAAAACCCAAAAACAAAAAACGAAAAATCGCCTATGTAATTTTAAATTTGCAACAATCTAGTCATTGTAAATTAAAATTTGTAATGATTTAGTCTCTCCGGTGAAAAAACCTATCAAGGGTGAAGTGCTGATTTTTGCTAGGTAACAATTTATTCCTGGTGTATAAATACATTTAGTCTCTATCCTAACAAGTTTACATGATAGACTAAATCATAAAAAATTCTAAGACTAAATTGGTATGCACAAAAGTTCAAAGACTAATGCTTCACTTGATAACCATTTGATTTTTGAAAATTAAGCTTATAATCACTATTTTCACTTGTAATTTTCTTTGTTTTGTTATCTACCTTATTTCTAATGTTGTAAAAAATCAAGTCAAAGTTTTGAAAACTAAATAAAGTAGTTTTCAAAAATCAAATAGTTAGCAAACAAGCCTAAATTATTAACAAAATCAAAGTATTAGAACTTTTTTTTACATGTGGAGATGGTGGGGGATTTGAACTATAGACCTTTTAGTCATGACTACAAAATTTATGTAAGTTGAATTATGCTCATTTTGACATTAGAATTAAAATATTACAAATTAGAGAAAAAAAATGTTATTTTAATAAAATTATAAGAATCAATAGAATTTTTAACCTTAAAAGAAGTGTCAATCTGGTTTCTTCAAAAAAAAAAAAAAAAGTGTCAATCTGGTCAATTAACTTCACTTGTGGGGTGGTCTATGGTATGGTAGTAATGTGGTAGTTAGACTTTGTCCAAAGGCTATAAATCCCACCAAACTAAGAAAAGAATATAAATAACACACATCTTGAAGAAATGAAAAGTGACAAATTAGACTAAGTTTATATAGCTTTTTAAGTATTTGAAAAAAAAAGCGATAAAATAAATCTTAATTCAAAATTTTATTAAACACAAAATTGAAATGGACAGATTTATGAACTTATTTGAGCCAACAAGAGCATAGTTCAACTGGCATAAAGATGTACTGATAACCACGAGGTCAGTGGTTCGAATCCCCCACCCCATATTGTCAAAAAAAAAAAAAAAAAAATTATGAACTTACGATTAATTTGTAATTTAACCAATATATTTGATTAACTAAAAGTATGGGGCTAAATTTCATTGGAGTTAGGTTATACAAAATGCACTTCGAGTATGAGTTATGTTTTAATCATGTCTTTATACTTTAGAAGTTTCGTTTTAACTCATGAATTTTGAAATTACTTTAAAAAAATACTCTTCAATATCTTTCTATTAAAATTATGAATGAATTTTGACATGACAATTGATACGTAAAATTTGAAAGGCTTCATGACATCACTTACAATTCATGTAAATTGATGTGGTAACTAATATGTAAGAATTGATCGGTTTTGTGAATGATGTTGTAACTTGTAAATGATGTCGACGATATCTTTTGAGTTGAAATGAATGGTAATAAACAATCTTCATCTTCTATATAGTTGAGCTTATTATTATTCTTCTTTTTTTTTTATTTTTTTGAAAAGACATAGATTGAAACAAAAACGAACTACAACGAATCAAAAGAAAAGGTCAGAACGTCCGTTTTATATAGTTGAACTTGAGTTATAAATATGTTCTCTTCCCAATTTTTACAATCACACATTATCAATTTGTTTGGAAAAAAAAAACTCTAGTATTTTTTAAAACAATTTCAAAGTTGAAAGGATAAAATGAAACTCTTTGAAATCTTGGGTATTGTATAAATTAACCGAAGGACCTTTAATTTTTTTTCATGGTATCACATACTCTCTTTTAGCCTGGATGGTGTAAGTTAAGAAATTATTGGAGGAGGTCACTATTTTGTGGTCGGTAATTTTACATAGTTGGATAAAACTACTACCTCTATTTTATATTAGAAGATTTTCGAAGTTACATCCCACAATTATTTAAGAGAAAATCATATTTCTATTTTGAGTTCCACGGGAACTCTAAGGTTGATGATATCTTTAATTATCGTTAAGCTAGACTCATCTCGACTTAAAAGATTCTTCCCCATATTTTCCATGGAATAATTTTTGAGGAACATGTATTTGTTGCAGATTCTTCGTGATAGCAAATGGAATGGCGACTGTACACAACTGGGAAATGATAGCCCTAGACATCTTCGGCCCCAACTTCCATTTCCATGGCTTCCGCCTTCTAATTATCGCCATTTTAGACATGGTAATTAATACTATACCTATACCTTCACCTTCATTGTAATTCGTATATCTCGTTTCTCTGATAGACTCATCTGATCATTTTCCGGCAGACGACGGTGGCTCTTGCATCGGCGGGCGACGGCGCGGCGACGTTCATGGCGGCGCTCGGGAAGAACGGGAACAAGCACGCGAGATGGAACAAGATCTGCGACAAATTCTCCACATTCTGCGACCACGGCGCCGGTGCTCTAATTGCTTCCTTCGTCGGCCTCTGTCTTCTTCTTCTCATCAGCGCCATCTCCATTCTCAAGCTGCTCAAACACAAGCCCACCACCAGTTCCTTCGCCTCGCCATAGCCCACCTGCTTTAAAACGCACCGTTTCGTTCCCTTTCGTTTGCCTCTACGTCGTCGTTTTGCTGCTTGATTGTTGTGTTTGGTTGGTTTAATTTTATGTCCTTCGCTCGGAATTCCCGTGTACCGCAAATATCAACGTCGAAAAGTCAATTGATGAGAAAAAAAACAAAAAAAGGGGGTTAATTTTTTTTTTTTAAACAAAAAAAAAAAAATTAATTCCTATGGTTTAAATATTTTATAATTATATTCCCTTATTAGACAAATATTTAAATGGCTAGTATACGTGACATGATAATTTTTGAGAAGGAAAAGTTTTATGATATGTGATATGATAATTAGCGAGTTAATAAAAAATTTAGAGTAAGAATTAAATCACCGAGGCTATATTTATTTTAAGAAGATCAAAATTGAAAAATGCGGAAACAAATCATTCCATTGGTAATGTTTATTAGAATTCATAACTTAGTGGTAATTGACATATATTTTCAATCAAGATGTTAGAGGTTCAAATTCCTTCACCCCAAATGTTGATGTACTAAAAAAACAAAATGTTTATTAGAATTCTAATTTTTTTTTTAGAAGTAAATGAGATTGTTGGTAGAACCAATTATGATTCTTTTTTTTTTTTCCTAGAAGTGGTAATTAATACTATTCTTTTCTAAAAATCAGGCTAATGTTTTTTCACTGTATGTGATTTTTTTAATATAATTAAAAATTATCTTTGTTTAATTGGTTAAATATTTAATTTTAGTTATACATTTTAGTTCACATGTGGATGAGAGGATTCAAACTCTTAAACTCTCAATCAAGTATATGTCTCAATCGGTTGAACTTGTCAAAATATAAAATTTTTATTACATAACATATGCAGATAAAAATTACTCTATATTTTTCATTAGTAAACTTTTTTTTTTTTCTAATAAAAACTATACATGTTTTTTTAAAACTAGTTTATGTGATTTTATTATAAAGTATTACAACTTTACATTTAATTTACTGAATTTTTAGTTTTATTTTGTAGTTGTTTATTAATATCTTTTTTTTAAAGATAATATCAATTAAATTGTTAAAAATATAATTTATATTATTCAATATTTTTTTGAACCATATGTTATTAAATATAGTAAAATTTATTTTTAATAATATTTTTCTTATCAATAGTTTTTCTTTTAATTAAAAAAATTATATTAATACGTTTTAATTGATATAATTTTATTTTAATCCGTTATTAACTTATTATTCCTTAATATAAAATATAATTGATAACAATAAAATTCAACAATATTTTATACCAATAATTTTTTATTACAATAAAGTTATATTAGTATTTTTTGAATTGATATAATTGTATATTTATTAATATCAAATAAGTGATTAAAGTAAAAAAATATTATTATCAAATAAAGACAGAAACAAAATAAATTAAAAATCTATATCAGTTATTATTGTTTTGATTAAAAATTATATCACTATTTAGCTAATGAATTATTTTTAAAAAAAAAAAAATTAGTTAATGAATTCTTAATCAGTTAGAAATATCAAATATGGAAGAGATATTCTACTAATCATCATATATACGATTCTTAGTTTGATTCCACACAATTGATAGTAAATAATATCAATTGGTTTATGATTATGACTTCGGACGATCTCTAGAAAATTGTTTCAAAGGAATAACATTCTTACTCCGATTTTAATTATTGAAAAATCAACGTAACTTTAAAATATGAAATTAAAGTTTCTAATTTTCATAAAATTTGATTTCACTAATCTATTACATAGTCTAAATTATCATATAATTTGTTGCAAACTTCACTAAGTATTATGCGATGTAAGTTTATCATAATTGGTGAGACATAACTGATTTTTATTTTATTATTATTATTATTAATTTTGTGAAAACATAACTGGAAGTGTTTAAACATAAGGCTCACATGGTTTTAGATTTCTTATATACAGTAATAGATGTCTAGGAATTAAGATGTTTGAGAATAAGATTGTTGGAAATCAATGATTATTATGTTTGGTTGTGAGTCTGGAAATGCTAATTTTGATAGGAATAAATATTATTTTTGTTTTTTATAAAATTAATTTTAGATTTTTTGATATAACTATGATACATAATCAGTTAACTCCTATTTCAATTAATGGATATAAATTAATTTTATAAGTCGAGTTCAGAGCAAACTTGTGACTAGCTTGGAGTTTAGAGGATCGAGGATTTAGTTTCTTGGGAGGGAAATAGTGCTATACACGACGAGTTTGGCTTTGTGGATTTGAGACTGTCCCGCATGTGGAGAGGATGTGGTTTCTTTGAGATTGTTCTTGTGTATTGCTGCTATTGAGCAGTTTCTTAATTTGAATGAAAACTTGATGTGTTGTTGATAAAAAAGAATGATTTGAATGAAAGCTTGATGTGTTGTTGATAAAAAAAATGATCATCAGTAACAAATGTATGGTTTTAATTGAAGAAAATAATTATAAAGTTAAAAATAAATTTATTTACCAAATTATTTCAATTAATTAATATATGTAATGGATTACTAATTTATTAATAGTTTCAATAAATACTCAATTATATTAATTTATAATCTTTTTATAAATGGAAAAGATCAATTTTTACCTGTTACATTGTTTCAATTTTCACTCTAAACTTTTAATTTAATCAAATTGAATCATATACTTGATTAAATTTTACAATTTTCTATGATTACTTATTTTAACAAAAGACAATGTAAAAAATAAAAATCTTCTTAAGCTCACTAATTTAAACAATATCAAGTTTTTCAAAATTTTAAGTTTGATTTAGGGCACAAATGAACTATTAAATATTTTTGCCAAGACTCACACATTTTAACAAAAATGTAACTCAACATTGTTTTTTCATATGTTTCATAATTTATTGAAAATACGTGAAAATAATTTTTTTTAACTAAATTTCAAAAGAAAACTAACCATAGGGTAGAAATTGCAATAATTTGTTTAGTTTAGTTTTTTTTTTTTTTTTTACATCAACATTCGGAGTGGGGGGATTTGAACCCTCAATAATTTTTTTAGTTTAAGGTTAAGATGGCAACACATCTAAATTTGCCAATTACCGCTGAGCTAAGCTCGCTTTGACAATATAATTAATTATTTTAGTACAATAATATAATTACTTTTAATAGAATAAATAGATGTATTTAAAATAAAAAAAGATATTAATAAAGTAAGGGGGAGAAAGAGAAGGACATGAAGATCCAAGAAAACTCTTCAATTTTTTATTTCTTTTTTTTTTAAAAAAAACTCTTCAATTTTTTTTTTCTTTTTTTGAAAAAACTCTTCAAATATCTTAACTCATATATATATATATATATATATATATATACATACACTATATTAAAAGGCGCTTAGAGGGAGAAACTTTTGATTTCCTTTTACGCCTCTGTTTAATCTTCAAGTTCCTTATTTGTCCTTCCTATTTAATTATTCAATATTTTATTAGAATTGTTTTAAAAAAGTTCATTATCCCGTTTATTTATTGTTTTTTTTAAAAAAAAAATCCCATGATTAAGAATCAGTTAAATCTCATTTACATTTAGATATTGTTTTTTTAAAAAAAAAAAGGTTAAAAAATTTGTTAAATCTCATTCACACACGATTAGGTATTATTTAAAATCTATCTATCTATATCTATATCTATATTCTATATTATATTAAAAGGCGGAGAAACTTTTGATTTCCTTTTACGCCCCTGTTTAATCTTCAAAATCCTTATTTGTTCTTCCTATTTAATTATTCAATATTTTATTAGAATTGTTTAAAAAAAAAACTGTTTAATCTTCAAATTCCTTATTTCTCTTTCTTATTTAGTTATTCAATATTTTATTAGAATTGTTTAAAAAAAAGTTCATTATCACGTTTATTTATTGTTTTTTTTTTTAAAAAAAAAATCTCATGAGGGTTATGTGTTGATTTTTTTTTTTTTTTATTGAAAAGAGGGTTATGTGTGGATTTAAATTCCAATCTATTGATTTTTTTTTTTTTTTGAAAAGACAATTTATTGAATTGAATTTTATTTTAAAGAATGGATTGATTTTATCATCTTTAATATATAATTAAAATTATTAAATCTTATTTTAAAACTTTAAAATAAAATTGTTAAATTTCACGTGCAACGCACGTGTTTATTACTAGTAGGTATATAAAGAACAGATTATGTATCTTATATTCATTCTCATCGGAGTATCTTTAATTCAAACTATTCCTAAAAAAATAAATTGAAACTTTTTAAATAATTGAGACTAAATTTGAAATAGTACTTAAAAGTCTAAAATATATATACATTTATTTATTTGATTCTTATCCTGGTAACTAAAGTCAAAATAGTCCCTCAAAAAAAAAAAAAAAAAAAAGTCAAAATAGGAAAAGAAATAATTCCCATCCTCGTTGCTATTAAAAATGCGGAAGGAAAAGTTGACAATCTTGTAAGATCAAGATTCATAACAATAATTGACCTAAATATTGACTTTTTCTTTAAAAAAAGAACGACCTAGACATTGACTTACCATAATAATAGGGAAAAAATGGATTAGGTTTAGTTTTGGTCCTAAGTTTGAAAAATTAACATTTTGGTCCTTAAAGTTTGGATTTCGTATTTTTATCAATTTGTTTAATTTTCCGATAATTACTAATGTGACACTACTTTTTTTTTTTATTAAAAAATTGTTTTTTCAATTTTTAAAATAAAATAATATTAAATTAATAAAAATATTATTATTATTATTTATTCGTCCCCCTTCTTCTACACCACCACCATAACCCTCTGTCGCTGACAACCACCGACTATCGCTCGTTAGCGGCCAATTTTTTTTTTTTTTTCTTATCTTGCTTTCTCCTTCCTTTCTTCTTTTCTTTTTTCGTTCTCTTCATTATTATTATTTTCTTTGTTTTAAAGAATAGAAAAGGAGGAGGAAGGAGAGACCTCTCAAGTTCATAATCATTACTAATTGATAGTTTATTTTAGGTTCAATTACAAGTTTAGTCTTTGAACTTTCAAGAGTTGCGTTAATTTGATCCTAACTTAAAAATGTCAAATAGATTCTCAAATTCTCAAATTTGTTTGTTCAATTGATTCCTAAACTTTAAAAAGTATTCAGTAATTCTTAAACTTTCACTTTTGCAATCAATAAGGCCCCCAATTTTCAATTTTGTGTCTAATAAGTATTTGACCTATTCGATTTTTTTTTTAAATTTAAATTTGCAAGCCTACTAGATACAAAATTGAAAGTTTAGGGATCTATCACACATATTTTAAAGTTTAAGAACCATATTGACACAACTTAAAAGTTTAGGGGACTAAACTTGTATTTTAAATTTTAGGTTAAATTATTAAATATACCGATGGAACAATTTAGAATATATGGAACTTGATGATTCGAAGCTCCGTCAATGGCGAAGGGCATTGAATAATATTAAAAGGCATGTTTTCCACAATTATACCTCTGGAGATTAGCACAAGCTCCGTCAATGAATAAATCCAGATTTATAGGTTCTCTCCATCTTTCTTTTTAAATATTAAAATGCCTCTTTATCTATAGAACTTGACGATTCAAAGCAAAACCAATTGACAATGAGTGGAGTGACCCTTGAAGCTTATATATTGTGAGGTCTTCACCAATCTTTTCGATGTGGGATTCTCAACATGTCCCTCAAGATGGTGCCTCCTCGGATCTCAATTTCTTTTTATTGAACCGAATACCCGTTTGGGTTTAATGAACTCTGATACCATATTAGATTATATGGGCTTCCATCTCAAAACCAATTGACAAAGAGTGGGGTGACCCTTGAATCTTATAAATTGTGAGGTCTCCACTAATTTTTTTAGTGTGGGATCTTCAACACTGTCAATGGCGAGTTCTTCGTCGAATCTCTGGAAACCTACTCATTTATGCGGCACTCTGGAATTCATGGCAACAATTTCACTTTTCCTCTCCTTCTCAAAGCTTGTCCCAATCTCGTTTCGATCAGTGATGGCACAATGCTCCACGCTGATCACCTCATCCATGCCGGGTTCGAATCAGACATCTTTATTCAAACCTTGCTCGTCGACATGTACTCAAAGTGCTTTGACATGGCTTATGCTTGCCAAGTGTTCGACGAAATGTCTACAAGAAGTGTCATCTCTTGGAATTCTAATATTTTGAATAATTTAACCTAAACTTTATGTTATGAGGAAAAGATATTAGGCAAGATCATCTTTTAAAAGATTTTTAGGATAATAATTTTAAAAAATACAGTATTTTAGTTGTTTTTATATTAAACTCAATTAAAGAATGAATTTTCATATTAAAAATACTTTGAAAAATGATTATTAACTCGATCAAAATAATTTAAAATACTCCTCAAAACAACTTATTAAGAGCAATAAAACAGTAACAAAATACTTTTTTTTAATTAAAAAAAAAAACTTACTCACCTAAAAACATCGGGGTCGGGGCAGGGACCCATGGGTATTTTTGTCATCCCTAGGTTTGGGAGACTATTTTAGGTCTTGAATTATTTGGGAAAAGTTGGATTATTTGTTATTAACTCTAATGCTTCGTACTAAAAAAAATTAAAAATTCCAATGCTTCTAAAAAGTTTGTAGATGATTTCTATGTGTTTGAAATGTTTTGAACGTGATTTTTTTTTTTTTTGAACAATTGAATGCGAAATTTTTGTATCTTTTGAAAAAATATAGTATTTACACTAATTGAGTTTAGGTGAGTAAGTTTTATTTGTCAATTAAAAAAAGTATTTTGTTACATGGCTGTTAATAAGTTGTTTTGAAAAAAAAATGAGGTGGGGATCCCTGGTTTGACCGGATATGAGAGTCAAATCGGGGATTCTTTTCGGGTCTTCGATCGGGAATGGAGTGGATATTCCGATCCCGACCCCGAACTCACCCTAAGTAATTTTTTTAATTAATTTTTTAAAATATATATTATATTATTTATAATAATAATATTATTCTTATATTATATTATATTATTAGTAACATTTTATAAAGTTTTTTTAGTTGTTAACATTTTATAAAGTTTTTTAAGTTGTTAATCTAGTTTATTGTATTTTTTAGTTTATGTTTTTCTTTTCCTTTTAATATTTAATTTAGATAATTAAACTTATAATAAAAAATGTTTAATATTTTAAAAACTAATTATTTAAATAAATAATTAATTACACTAATAATTTTAATATGAAAGTATATATAATTTTAATATATTTCATAATTTTTAATTAATTTATATTAAAAACAATTTTAAAAAAGAAGGAAAAAACAAGGATTTTTACTTGGATTCTCCGACCCCGACTCTCAAAACGGGGAATGGGGGGGGGACAATGATGAAAAATCCTAACGGGGACGGGGACGAGGAGTGCATCCTCGGCCCTGTTGCCATCCCTACCAATTGAAATTTTACATAAAGAAAGCTTAGGTTCGTTTGATAACCATTTGATTTTTGAAAATAAAGCTTGTTTTCTTTCAATTCCTTTACCATGGTTTTCATCTTGCACATTTGAATTCTTAGCCATTTTTTTTTTAGAAAAAAAGTTTTTGAAAATTATGATGGTTTCCTCCCAATTTGTTTTCCTTACCATGGTTTCATATTTTGTCCATGACACATTTTAATTCTTAGCCAAAATCCAAAAAAAAAAAAAAAATATTTGAAAACCACTTTTTTTATTTTAAAAAAACTGACTTAGTTTTTGAAAACAAATGAAGAAACTATTAGAAAAACAATGAAAATTGTAGGTAAGAGTAATGTTTATGGTTAAATTTTCAAAAACCAAATGGTTATCAAATGTGACATACTTTTTTTAGTTTTCAAAACTTAACTTGGTGACGGGACTTGTCGAAGGTTTGGGTCAAATGAGATTTATAGTTCCACGACACTCAAACTACTACTATAGTAACAGTGGTCGAGGGCGGATTTATGAAGGGGCAAGGAGGAGCACGTGTCCCTCTCAATTTAAAATGTATTATATATATATATATATATATATATATATATAATTGGCTGGTAAAATATTAAAAGGTATCCTTGGTGTGTTGATTTTGGTCACCTTTAGTGTGGTAGTGCCCCCCTCCCCCCGCCTGGTCCTGGGTTCTTTTTCTTCGTTTTTCTTTTCTTTGTTTTGCGTTAATTTTTTTCTAGTTTTTCGTTTTTCTTTTCTTTGTTTTGTTTTAATAGTTCAGTTTTTTTTAGGCGACCCCTCTGTCCGGTCCCGAGTTCGAATCGTACGCAGTTTATATTTGATTTTTTTTTCTGTTATTTTTCAGTTTTTTCTTTTTCTTTCTTTTTCTTTTAATAGTTTAGTTTTTTTAGGCAACCATGATTTTCAGTTTTGATTTTCGTTAATAACATATATTGATTTTTCAAACGGAATAATTTAAACATTTTAAAAATATATTGTTATGTTTTTGTTTAAGCTTTTTATCACTATCTAATAAATAAAATTTTCATTTTCTTTAATGAATTTAAATCCACCTATGAAATAGAACAAATGTTAAAATAGTATTGTTGATCCTTGTACTTTGTGACTCATTCTAATTTAGTCCATATATTTTCATATATTCAAATTTAGCCTATGTAATTTCAATAAATCTTTAGATTAGTCATTATTAATTTGAAGTTACTCTAAAACATGGTAATAATAATAATTTTCACTCAAGAAAATACACCAATTGTTAATATGTTTTCAAAATTTATAAAGCGAAAGCTAATAGAGACTAAATTTGTTTGGAAAAAGTTAACCATAAACTAATTTAAAGATTATTAGAAGTACAAGAATTATATTTGGACATTGGAATTATTGACAATAAAATAAATTAAGTTCTATTAGATTTAGTCAATTTGGTTGTTAGCTTTTTCTGCATATTTTGGTATCTTCAATTTGGTTGTTAACTTTTTCGGTATATTTTGTTATCTTTTCCTATTTTGTATCCATTTTCTGTTTTAAGTTTGTTATCCATAGTGTGTATATATTCACTCTCTAATGGAAGATAACTCACAGAATCCATCAATATTCTCTTCATTCTTGTGTTTATTATGGTATCAGAGACATAAGTTTTTTTTTCTCCTCCCACTACTCTAATTTCTTTCCTCTCTGATTGACTGCCATGGATACAGAAAATGGAGCTCCCGTAGTTGTTTCTTCAAATTCGTCCGAAGAGCAACTATCCATTGTGTCTACTCAAAGCCCATACTATATGCATCACAGCGATACCAACAATTTTGTTCTTGTATCCGAACTTCTGACGGATCACAATTACGTTTCGTGGAGTAGATCGATGCTGATTGCCCTCTCGATCAGAAACAAGCTAGGTTTCATTGATGGTTCGATTCCAAAGCCATCCAGAACGCTTCTCAAACTCTGGACTAGAAACAATCATATTGTAATAGCCTAGATTCTTAACTCAGTATCGAAGGGAATTTCTTCAAGCATCATGTTCACTAACTCTGCTCAAGCTATTTGGCAAGATTTGAAGGATCGCTTTCAGAAACGCAATGGGCCAAGAATCTTTCATCTGAGGAAATGTTTAACCACTCTCAAGCAAGATCATGAGTCTGTAACCATGTATTTCGCAAAATTAAAAGGTCTTTGGGATGAGTATGCTTCTTACAGACCTGGTTGCACTTGTGGACTTTGTACTTGCGGTGGAAATAAATCTATTGAGGAGTTTGTGCAATTCGAGTATCTTCTCAGTTTCTTGATGGGGCTCAATGAGAAATTTGGGCATGCTCACTCACAAATCTTACTTATGGATCCTCCACCACCTGTTAGCAAGGCTTTTTCGTTGATTGCACAAGAAGAAGAACAAAATATTGATTCGGTCGTACCTGTTCCTACGCAAACACCATCAATTACTCTTGTTGCTGTTGAAAATTCATCTAATAATGGAAAGGCAGCTGGACATCAATCTAACAATCGACAAAAGGGGAATTGCCCTATCTGCACTCATTGCGGAATTCTTGGGCACACGATTGATAAATGCTATAATTTGCACGGTTATCCTCCAGGCTATTGACAGAGAGGCAATCAACGAACTGATGGATCCCAACGTTCCAATTCCTAACCTGCTAATGTTGCTAATGTTGTTGCAGTTCCGTCTCAAGAAAATACTGAAGGATCTGCTAATGTTGAAGATCCATTTGTGCAGTGCCACAACATACTTAATATGCTTCAATCAAAACTCAATGCTGTTAAGTCTAATGCAGATGCGACCACTTCATATCTAGCAGGTATTTGTCCTTCCATTACTAATGTAGATGAATCCAAATGAATTATAGATTCAGGAGCCTCGACGCATATATGTTTTTCTCAAGATTCTTTTAATGAATTAGTACCTGTTGCAACCGCTGTTATATTGCCTGACAACAAAAGAATTCTTGTTCACTATGCTGGCACTGTTACTGTATGTGGATCGATAGTCCTTAAACGAGTACTTTTTGTTCTGGAGTTCAAATATAACCTGTTGTCCATCAGTGCCTTGACTTCGGAAGATTTATTTTCTGTCCAATTCTCTACTAATTGTTGCACTATTTAGGAAAAATCCACTTTGAGGACGATTGGCAAGGGTAATCTTAAAGAAGGTCTTTATATCCTGCAGAATGACTATTCGAGAACTGATTTACAACCTTCATTGGAGGTTATTACTGCTGTTTCTCACACTTCGACTTCTTTGTGGCATTCAAGACTGGGTCATCCATCTTTTGATCGTCTTACTGCTTTAAAAGATTTTTTGTCTATAGACTCTACTTGTGCTGATTCTGTTTTGCCTTGTGATATTTGCCCTTTGGCTAAACAGAAAAGGTTGTCTTTTGTTTCTCATAATAATAGATCTGAACACATGTTTGATCTTATTCATGCTGACATCTGGGGGCCTATAGCTAATGTTTCACATGCTGGTTATCGTTTCTTTCTCACATTAGTTGATGATTTTACTAGATATACCTGGGTGTTTATGCTAAAGAAAAAGTCTGATGTCTTGCATATCGTTCTCCAATTTTTTAAGTTGGTTGAAACCCAGTATAATAAGACAATCAAAGCATTTAGATCTGATAATGCACCAAAATTGTTGTTTGATGATTTCTTTCGGAGCAAGGGTGTAGTGCATCAATTTTCATGTGTAGGAAGACCAGAGCAAAATTCTGTTGTAGAGCGAAAACACCAGCATATTTTGAATGTTGCACGAGCATTATACTTCCAGTCTCGGTTGCCATTATAGTTTTGGAGTGAATGCATTTTAACTGCTGTTTTTCTCATCAACCGAACTCCTTCATATATTTTGAAATGGAAAACACCATTTGAGTTACTTCATGGCCATGTTGCTGATTATAGCATGTTGAAAGTATTTGGTTGTTTATGTTTTGCTTCCACGCTTCCAGCACATCGGACAAAATTTTCTCCCAGGGCTATACCAGCAGTTTTTCTTGGATACCCTCCCGGTGTAAAAGGTTTTCAGTTGTATGATATAGAAAAACAACAGTTTTTTATCGCAAGGGATGTTGTTTTTCATGAATCTATATTTCCTTTTCACAAAGTCACTCTTTCTAATGAGCAAACTGATTTTCTTCCCAATTTAGTCTTGCCTACACCATTCAATATTGACATTCCTTATCCTAGCCATGATACATCAGCCACATATGTTCCAAACACACCAGCCATATTATCTACTGATATACCTTCAGCAAATCCCACTTCTCCTATTAGTTCTTCAACATCTTCACATACATCTTCACCTACTACTATTTCAGAATATTCTCAACCTTCCCCAAATAACAATCCATCTTTACCTACTAGAAAATCTTCTAGAAATATCAAAGCTCCTTCCTACCTAAAAGACTATCACTGTAGCCTTGTTTCTCGTTCTCCTTTACCTTACCTTTCCACCAGATATCCTTTAAAAAATCATATTTCTTATGACAACCTTTCCCCATCTTTCAGATAATTTTCTCTACAAATTTCCTCCCAATTTGAACCTCAATTTTACCATCAAGCTCTACCTTTTGCTCATTGGAAAGATGCAATGAAAGTGGAATTGGATGCTATGGAAGCTAATAATACTTGGACAGTAGTCCCTTTACCTTCTAAAAAACATAGTATTGGTTGCAGATGGATTTACTAAATTAAACATCATGCTGATGGTTCCATTGAACGTTATATAGCACGTTTGGTGGCAAAAGGGTACACACAACAAGAGGGCCATGATTTTCTTGAAACTTTCTCTCATGTGGCAAAGCTAGTAACTGTACGTGTTCTCCTTACTATGGTTGTTTCTTATGATTGACCTCTTGTTCAACTTGATGTGAACAATGCATTTTTACATGGAGACCTATTTGAAGAGGTTTATATGGACCTTCCTCTTGGTTATCAGCATGTTAATGTTGTTTCAAATGGACAACGACTTGTTTGTCGATTAAATAAATCAATATATGGTTTGAAACAAGCCTCCAGGCAATGGTTTGCAAAATTTTCTGATGTTTTAATATCTCTTGGTTTTATCCAATCTAAAGCCGATTACTCCTTATTTGTCCAAGGACAAGGAGATAGTTTTATAGACTTGCTTGTGTATGTGGATGATATTATCATCACTGGTGCCAATATACTTCTCATCAATAAGTTGAAAAAACTTCTCAATGATCGGTTTAAACTCAAGGATTTGGGATCTCTTAAATATTTTCTTGGCTTGGAATTAGCTCATTCCAACAAAGGCATTTATGTTTCCCAACGACATTATACTTTACAGCTTATTGAGGATGCTGGGCTACTCGGCGCCAAACCAAAAACTGTTCCCATGGTTCCTTCTATTAAACTACAAAATTTGGCAGATGATGAACTTTAAGATCCATCTATTTATAGAAGACTCATTGGGCGTTTGATATATTTGACTATTTCCCGCCCTGACATATGTTTTGCTATCAATAAACTTAGTCAGTTTGTTGTAAAACCATGTAAAATGCATCTTGTTGCAGCCCATCATTTGTTACAATATTTAAAATCTTCACCTGGTCAAGGAGTACTTTTTACACCAACAAAAACTTTTCAGTTGCGGGCTTTTGCAGATTCGGATATTGGGCTTCTTGTGTTGATACTCGCCGTTCAACAACTAGGTATTGTGTCTTCTTAGGTGATTCTCTTGTATCATGGAAATCTAAGAAACAAAGCATTGTTTCGAGGTCTTCGGCTGAAGTGGAATATAGAGCACTTGCATTGGCTACTTATGAATTAGTTTGGTTATCATACTTACTTTCAGATTTACAAATTCGATCTTCAGCACCTACTATTTTGTTTTGTGATAACCAAGCAGCCATTTATCTTGCCACTAATCCAATTTTTCATGAAAGGACGAAGCATATTGAATTGGATTGTCATTTCATACGAGACAAAGTCTCTTCAGGGTTTCTTAAATTGCTTCTGGTACGAAGTCACCTTCAGCTAGCAGATTTGTTCACGAAGCCTCTTGCTGCTACCAGTTTATTTTCCTTAATTTCCAAGTTGGGCTTTTTTAATATTTACCGCCCAACTTGAGGGGGGAATATTAGATTTAGTCAATTTGGTTGTTAGCTTTTTCTGCATATTTTGGTATCTTCAATTTGGTTGTTAGCTTTTTTTTGTATATTTTGTTATCTTTTCCTATTTTGTATCCATTTTATGTTTAAGTTTGTTATCCATAGTGTGTATATATTCACTCTCTAATAGAAGATAACTCACAGAATCCATTAATATTCTCTTCATTCTTGTGTTTATTAAGTTCCAAAGTACAATGACCAAAATGATATTTTAACCTAAAAAGAATATGAAATGAGTTTGTAAGTTTCTTTTTAAAAAATTAGGAGAAAAAAATCAATTCTACCCCTAAACTTTGGGGTCAATTAAAACTCCATACTAATAATTGTATCAATTTAAATCCTAAACATTCATAATTGAATTTTATGTCTAATGAAACTATAAACTTTCAATTTTGTGTTTGGTAAGCGTGTGAATTTTGAAAATTGTCAAATAACACCTACTAGACACAAATTGAAAATTCAAGAACTTATTGGACACAAAATTGAAAGTTTAGGATTCTCTTAGACACATTTTTAAGTTTAGGGACCATAGACACAAATCCGAAAGTTCAAAGACTAAACTTGTAATTTAACCTAATCGATATTAGGTATTTAAATATTGTATCAATGCTTCTAAAGTTACATTTATATGAACTTGTGCCCCCGGTATAAAATCCTGGATCCGCCACTGGCCGCATGCATAGCCCAAAATCCTGCAACTGATATAATTAATTAATTTTAGATATTCGTCCGCTACCTCGCATGCATGGCCTGATCACCAAGCTATATCTAACTAATCTAAAATAAACAACCCGAGAGCTCGCGATTGCTTGCATACATTAGTTGCTTAAAACACAAGGATCCGAAATTGCATTAATCAAATATAAATAAAATTCAGATTCAATCAATACAACTTTTATCATGCATCTTAGGCTTATCAAGAGTCTACCCTAAACATGCTAGATTAGTGATGGACTTGCCTTGGCCTGGTGGCTATCTCAAATAACTGATAAAATACACAAAACTAATCTCCTAGAGTCGTCAATTCTAAGATCTTAATAATATGCATTGGTTTAAATGAGATTACATGAAAAACACATATAAACAACAAAGAACCTTGGATAGAAACTAGAAAACTCAGTCAAGTATCATTACATTCAAAGCATAATCCTAAATCCAACGATTCTAATAGATTTAGCTACTCATAAAAAAAGGAAAACGACAAACAATCCCAGAAGAATACATTAAATAAATAACCCTAACAGGTCTAAGCAACTCAGAAAACGAAAAAGAGGCGAAAGGAATCGTAAAAACATGAAAATTCTAACCTAACAATGGACTAAACTGAGCCCTAGTATTTATAATAAATGTTGCAGCGTCGAGACGCTACGGATATTTCATTTGTTTCGTAATCGCGTCGGCGTCAAGACGCCAGGGTCAGTGTCTTGACGTTGACCCCTCTTCCAGCCTTGCTGCCTTTTTTCTCGTTTTTGTCTAGGTCTTTCTCGGTATGGGGCTTCAACCTTTGACTCGCAATTCTTCAGGCCCACTTCGATCCACTTGGGTCTTTTCACCTCCTCATCGTCCAAAAACATGTAGATGGCTCCAAAACTCCCTAATTGGTCCGAATTAACACCAAATCGTGTGGTTGACTCTCAATGCTACCTATGCTCAAAGTACATGAAATTAAGTCAATTAAAGCATAAAAGTCTTCTAATAAGCTTAGATTAGAGATAATAAAATAGGGTTTTTGAAAACAAGAGAATAAGGTATATAACAAAAGTACAAAACCAAAAAATTAAGTGAAAATAGTGTTTTTAAGCTTGATTTTTAAAAACTAAAAATGAAAAACCAAATGATTATCAAACATGGTCTTAATTGTAACGGTTTTGAGGTGAAATACTTCTTTTTTTAAGACCCTTCACCATTGTAGAAAATTTTAGTAAAAGACAATTTAAACCATTTAGGTCAAAGTTAAAATCTTCGATTTTTAAGAACAAAATATATTTAAAGTCAAATTTATATACACCAATCTTTCTTTTTTTAATCCATTCCGAGCAAAAAAAAAAAAAAAAAAACAAACAAAATATCATTTTTTATTAAAAAAATAATTTATGAAACCTATAAATATCAAATTCAAAATCAAAATATTTAAAAGTTTATATTTAAATAAACAACACTTTTATCACTAAAAAATAAACAAACACTTTCCTAAATGAAGATAAACTTATTTAAAATCAACCAATTATATTTTAAATTAAAAAAAATATTCAAAATCTATGAAGATATATTTATTATCAAAATTAAAATTTCTTTATAAGTGAATATTAAACCTGCTTTTTCGAGGACTCCTAATTATTTAAAATTTTAAATATAATTCGATTTAACTGTTGTCAGTTGTGTATTTAAATTTATGTAAAATTTAAAAGTGATATTTTCTTTTTCCAAACAGATTTTATAACAAGAAAAATATAAAAATTAAAAGGTTATTGGTACTGCACAGAATATTATAAAACAATGCAGCAAAACAATCCCATCAATTTTATTTTCCAAAGTCGGCCTTTCTCAATTCTCACACAACCCTCCAAATTAGATTTAAAAATATTAAAAGATGATAGCTATAAGCTTATTACTTATACAACCACAAAAGTATTGTTAAAAAAACAATTTTATTTAACAATAACTTAAATCTATTTGTAGCCCCATACATAATTTATTATATTATTATATAGGTAGGGTAGTTTAAAAAATTGTTTATATACACATTTGTTTATATCTAGATATCTATTAATTATTATTATTTTTTTAAAAATATCTATAATTAAGGAGGGAACAAAATATGTGTTTATGTTAGATTTTTGTTAAATAATTAATAAGAAAAGGTTAAACCATATAAAATTTGGTCTCTAATATATCTCTATTTAGTCCATATCTAAAAAAAAATCTATTTACTCTATATTATAAATATTAAATTTTTAATTAGGCACGCTAACTTGTAATGGAATGTTTAATACATATTTGTTATTAACTGAGTTAGTTTTTTCTTTTTTGTTTATTTTATATTCGTGAATCTCCAGGCCAAGGCCAGTTTGTACGCAGTTTATCACCTACTGACCAACAAAAGCATAGCTCAACTGGCGTAAAGTTGTACTGATAACCACGTTCGAACCCCACCCACATATATTGTTGAAAAAAAGAGTTTATCACATATATTAATTAAAAAATCTTTTGATACAACATTAAAAAATTCAAAGAGACTATATTTCAAAAAAAAAAAAAAAAGTCAAAGAGACCAACTTTTAGATGCTTATGCAAAATCAATTCATGTGACTAAACGAAAATCAATTGTCTCAACCCTAAACTCTAACTCATTATTATGCCTATCCACTTGATATTAGAACGTTCCTTAGTGCACCATGCAATATTTTTTTTCTTCGATTCAATAATATGTGAAGGTGAGAAGATTTAATATTCGATGCCTTGATCAATGAGAGTTAATACTCTGTTTGACTAACGAGACAGATTTACTGGACATAAAAATATAAAAATAAAAAATCTAAAAATACAACTGAAATTCTCCAAACTTTAAGAACCAATTTTGAAATTAAAAAAAAACACAACATTTAAACATTTAAACAAAGGAAGATACAATATATAAAATAAAATAAAAACAAAAATTTATAATTCAGCCAATAAAAGATGAAAAACAAAAATTCAAACAAGGTTTTAAAATAAGAAAATAGATAGAGTTGGAGAAAGATCAGAGAAAGTAGAATAAGAATCACAAAAAATAAGATTCAAAGCATCCATTCACATTAGGCTATTCGTGAACTCAGTCTCAAGCGAATTCCAATTGGCAGATGCCTTCTCCTTCCTCTTGTTCGTCTTTATCTCTCTCTGATCAAATTGCTTGAATTGCAATCCAAGGCTTCTGAGTACATTGTACGATAACCGACCACTGGATCGGTAAACCACAGTTAAAAGCACTTTTGGATTGGATTGGATTGGATTGGGTTGGGGCACAGCACGATCACGAGCACCAACGAGCCACCATCAAAATTAGCCTCTCAATCGACTCCGAGTTTTGCCTCTTGGCTGGTTTCAGTTTCACCGCTTTCCGTTAAACCGCGTGCTTTTAGCGGGTTTTCTCTCTTTCTCTCTCTCTCTCTGTGATTCTTTCTTTCTTTAACCTTTGCTCTGTCAGGCCCCCTTCCTCTTCCTTTTTGTTTCTCTGTTCCTTTTTCTTTTTCGTATCAGAATTCCACAATCTTCTCCTTTGTCAAAGAGAAGATCCATTCGGGAATTTTCGAAACCACCTCCCATTTATTGTTCTTCCTGCCTTATTTACTCACCCCCCGTCAATTATTTCGTCATTATTTGTTCTTATACTATTCTATACAACCGAATTTTTCGTAATTAACTTTAGAGGAGAGAGAAGGATTGCGGTTTCTGTTTCGGTTTCGGTTTGGGTTTGGAGTTCAATTCAACCTCACCCCCTTTGAGTCTTTACCCTTATTGTATTGAGGTACCCTTTTCTTACTTTTTTGTTTTTGTTTATGTATTTTTTTTTTTTCTCTTTTTTTCAATTGAAGCTTTCTGTACAAACAATGGATTGCGTTTTCTTTTACCTATCCTTCCTTTTCTTTTCGTTTTTTTATGATGGGGGTTCCATTCCTTGTTTACTAATGAAATCGTTCTGATTGTCCGTTTCTTCCTAACCAAACAATTTCCGTTTACTGGGTCAATTTTATTTTTTTAATAAAATTATCGTCCATTTGGTTTCAATATTTGGTGTTTTTCTTTCATCTTTTGGAATTTTAGAAACTGGGTTTCAATGAACACATGCAATTGATTATCATTTGGGTGTTTCTTTTCTTCTTCTTCTTAGAATCCAGTCATCATTCTCGAGGGTGTGATTTCGTAAATCAACCCATTTACATTCATTAAAGCTCCTGGTTGAGACAATCGAGAAACATTCCTTCTCGGAATGCTTTTGCTTTTGTAGCTCTCTTGAATTGGGGGTAAGCACTTGATTTCTTAACTTCTGTCCTGAATATGATATTTGATTGCTGCAGATAGCTTAGGTTTGCACATGCAGGCCCTCTTCTCATATAATTTTGCAAGCGGGTTTCAATTTTGCATGTTGGGGTTGATGAATTAGGTTTTCATGACATTGCAGCCGATGGACCAGATTAAATTGGGAGCAGATTCTCATGCAAAAGGGGTGAGATTGCTGATTTCTTTTCTTGAAATTGAATATATGTTGGAATTTTTTATCCTTGTTGTTCGGGTAAATATAACATTTTAAATATTCTCTATTTACCATCTGACCTTTTGATTGTACAGATCTTCTCCTCTTCTATTCTAGAATAAAATTTATAGAATTTTCTTGTTTATTGTTCTTGAATTTCGTTCTGACTTTTGTTTGTTTACCTGGTGATCAACTGATCATAGGTTTGCAGTTTTGCTAATTATAATTCTTCAATTTTTGCTGCTTGGTCATCTTTAGACTTGGCGAATTGTCACTAATTTGAGGAGAAAACATGTTAATAATAATATTAAAAAGGTGTATTGTTAACTTCTTGTTGGTGATGTTTTTATGACGAGTGATTTGAACATTATTTTGATAGCCTGTGCCCTAGGCACTGTAATCTGCCTTAGAACTCAAGGACACAGATGTACAACCTAAAAAATAGATCCTGTTCAACTAAGGTTGCAGGAACTGTAATCTGCCTTTAAAACATAGAATCACAGCTCATTTTTTTAAAATTCTCAATTCATCATTTCATTGTTAACAATGATCTGTATTTGATAATGTCAAACTTATTAGAATTTTCTTCTATACACTATATTTAGAACTTGTTGTTAGGAAACTTGTTAGTTTAGATGGTTGGTAGGTTTTGGTTTTCTATCCCAAAGGTCCATTTCTTTGTTTTTTGCTCTGAGAAGAGGTTCTAAGGTCTTATTCCTTTTCTTCTGATTGTAGTACATTGTCTATTCTGCACCTATTTTATTTTTCAACGTCGTGACTTGTATTCATTTCATTATTTGAAGCATTGATGGTCATTTTTCTAGTTTGTTCACACCATAATAAATACCTTGCCCTATCACCAGGAATGCTGTTTTGAAGTGGGTCTGGAGTTAACTTTGGGGGATTATTATTATTATTGATAGAAACTGAGCTTTCATTTCTCAATGAAAGAATACAAAAGGGACATACAAAAACAATCGAGCTTACATATCGGGGATTATTTTTATTTATTTATTTATTTATCTACTCTTCTCCTCTATCATTTCATGTGTTTTCCATTTTTAAACTAATTTCTTTTCTGGATGATGTTCACATGTTCTTGTTATGCTAAGTTGGACATATATTTAAATCAATACACTATCCTTTCTCACTGGAGTTTTCTATTTTCAGGATCATTCTTCCAAGAGCAGTCATAAAAGTAACCAGACTGTTGAGAGGTTGGGAAGTCCTCAGCATCAGAAGGTACATAACTTTATCACCATTTTTAGATGCCGTTGCAATTGAGTAGCCTAGAAACTTTAGTAATAAGTGGGAGAATGCATGGTTTGAATGGAGAGCGATTCAGTCGAGACTGTTTCTTGTACACCTAATGTTCATTTTGAATGCATCTCTTGGTTTGTGGGTCTTTGTGAGTTAATATTTCTAACAGAATCTGAGGTTGAGAATCAGGAACAATCTAATTTTTGCCCTATTGGCATTGCCCACGCTTTAGATGCTGAGAATCAGGAATGGCTTTTTCTCTCGTCCGTTTGCTTGATTGCTTGGTCCGATGATCTTTCTTGAAGCTATTCAATTTGCCTTGATGCAAGGCTCTTCTAATTAACATTCTATTCTACTTCTTTTTAGACACCTCTTTATTACTGAGTTTAGCATTATTTGTTCTTATGCAATCATTGTATTGTTGTGTGATTAAAAGAGAGCCCTGATACACTTATTGTTTGAGTTGTTTCTGAGCTCCTTGGTGCAGTTCCTTAGTGAGGAAGTTTTGTACAGTATTTTTCTTCCTGGGTCATGTTTTGCATTCTTATAAAAATATACTTATATTGTGATTGATGTATGTATCTTGTCCAAAAAAATTGAAGGACCCTTTATTAGCACCTCCTTTGCCATGTTGCAGATTTCTGCCAGATGGGACCCTGATGAAGCATGCAGGCCTTTAATTGATGAAGCACCTGTATTTTATCCTACTGTTGAGGTAATATCCTTAGAAAATTATAATTTCTTTTTCTTTTTCCTTTTTATTTTATTTTCTTTTTTTTATGTTTGTATCTGGTGCATGATTTATAGCTGTCTTTGTGTTTCTCTTATACAAACTTGTTTTTATCCACTTTTAATATTGATTAGGAATTTGAAGATACACTTGGATACATAGCTAAGATTCGTCCTCAAGCAGAATCTTATGGTATATGTCGGATTGTCCCTCCGCCTTCTTGGAATCCACCATGTGTTCTCAAGGAGAAATGTGTATGGGAAAATGCCAAGTTTTCTACTCGTATTCAGCAAGTTGATTTGCTACAAAATAGGGAGCCCATGAAAAAGAAAAGTAGAGGACGAAAACGCAAGCGAAGGAAACACTCAAAAGCAGGGACATCAGTTAAAAGCAACAATCTTGGTGTAGAAGCAAATGTTACTTCTGAGTCTGATGAAAAATTTGGATTCAATTCTGGGTCAGACTTCACACTCAAAGAATTCCAGGCGTATGCAGACTATTTTAAGGAATGCTATTTTGGGATTAAGCAGGCTCAAGAGGATTTAAGTTTTGATATCAAATCTAGCAAGAGACAAGAGCCTTCTGTGGAGGATATAGAGGGTGAATATTGGCGGATAGTTGAAAAATCTACAGATGAGGTTGAGGTATAGAAACATTGTCTTTTATTTACTAGCTTTTGTATTTCTTAAATATTTTTGCACGTTAGTGAGTACACTGATTTATTATGCAATATTGCAGGTGTACTATGGAGCTGATATAGAATCAGCAATATTTGGCAGTGGCTTTCCCAAGTCCTCATCCATGGTAACTGAAGGAAATTCAGATCCGTATGTAAAGTCAGGTTGGAATCTTAATAACTTCCCTCGCTTGCCAGGTTCTGTTCTGTGTTTTGAGGAATGTGATATATCCGGAGTTCTAGTGCCATGGCTCTATGTTGGAATGTGCTTTTCATCATTTTGTTGGGTAAGTTTGTCTCTTTTTGTTAAGGAGAGTGGAAACCTCTTGTCTTCACGTATTCCTTTTGTAATTACTTTTGTTATGTCTCCACGTATTCCTTTTGTAATTACTTTTGTTGAATGAAATGTCTCTTATCAAGACAAATCGCCATCCTTCACCTCTCTCCCTGTCTCTTATTCCTAAAATTCATCTGTTCTTCAATTAACTTTTGAACATGTCAGAAATTAGATAAAATATGGAAGATTATTTGTTAGTAGCTGACAATGATAGCATAGTCTATGTATTCGCTGTTACCTTATTTAGTAGCCAAGGACCTTGTTGTCATTGAAGAAGGTACAGAGGTAAGGAAACCTTGTAGGTTATTGCAAGAATTCTGATCTCTATGCTTCTGAAAATTTTGGTTAATGTCTCTTTCCTTTCAATAACTTTAATTTTTTTCAACTATTTCTTAAAACTTAGTGCTTTGCACTCGGACCAAGTGTATCTCACTACTGCAATGGATTAAATAGAACAGGAAAATAAAGACCGAGAAATTAATGCCTCATAGTTCTTTTTTTATCTGACATAAAAAAATCTGAAAAAGGGTGAGTGCCCCTTCACTTCATAAACTCAGTAAAGCTGCTTAAAGTTATAGAATTACATACGGTTTTTTTCTTATTTATCATTTATTGCATCTTTCTCTCTTTTGTCATAAAATGGATTTTGATATTTAGCATAGTTAGATGATTTTTGGATTTTCAGTTTATTTGAAGAAACATTTGGAAAATTCAGATTTGTGCTGTTGATTATCTGGTTATATGCCGACTATGTATGAAAGATTTTATATTTCTCTTCTCAAAAGTCATTCCAGGTTTTTTGTTGTGATTTTTTCCAGCATGTTGAAGACCACCACCTTTACTCTTTAAACTATATGCACTGGGGTGATCCAAAAGTATGGTATGGAGTTCCGGGAAGCCACGCATCTTCTTTAGAAGCTGCAATGAAAAAACATTTGCCTGATTTGTTTGAAGAACAGCCAGATTTACTTCATGAATTGGTAATTTGATCACTTCATTATTTTCCTAACCGTGCTAGAATGAACTCCACAAACATAAACATTTCACCTAAGTTGCGATTGGTAAAAGTGTTGGTTTGTTATCATTCACAGTCTTAACTACACATCCGTATAGATATCATTTAATTGTCTTTCAAATAGTTTATATTCTCTGGACATCTTTCTATCAACAATAGAATGATGGACTCTTGTGCATACCAAGCCGGAATCATGAGTCATTGCATATAACTTCTACTGCACCTTCAAACACTATGCTATATGTTTCAGCCTTTGAATGTGGACAAGTGATGTGCTTGTTAACTTTCTGTCAAATCTTCAATTGTCTCCCTTTTTCTAAAAGCTCTTTAAGAATTGACTTTTTTCTTGCAACAGGTCACTCAATTATCTCCGTCAGTACTCAAATCTGAAGGAGTACCTGTGTATCGAGTAGTCCAAAATTCTAGGGAGTTTGTTCTTACCTTTCCAAGGGCATATCACGCAGGGTTTAATTGTGGTTTCAACTGTGCTGAGGCGGTGAATGTAGCACCGGTTGACTGGTTGATTCATGGGCAAAATGCTGTAGAACTTTATAGTGCACAACGGCATAGGACATCACTTTCACATGATAAATTGTTATTTGGTTCAGCTCGGGAAGCTGCCCAGGCCCTTTGGGAGCTATTGGTTCTAGAAAAGAAAACTCAAAGTAATCTAAGTTGGAAAAGTGCGTGTGGAATAGATGGAGATCTTACAAAAGTGATCAAGGTAAACCGTTCTTTCTCTTCCTCCCAATATCCTCTGTTTGCATTTGCATAGTCTATATGAATGTGCCACTGAGTGAGCTGTGTTGTATGGCTTAATCATTAGTTCATGTTGTACTGAAACTGACGTTATCATGTCAATATGCACAGACAAGGGTGAAGATGGAGGAGGAGAGAATGAATTGCCTTCCAACTCATATGAAGTTGCAAAAGATGGAAAGTGAGATTGATTGCAAAAGTGAGAGAGAATGTTATGCCTGCTTCTACGACTTATATCTCTCTTCAACCTCGTGCAAGTGTTCTCCCGATCGATTCTCATGCCTTAAGCATGCTAGTAACTTTTGCTCATGTCCAGTGGATGACAGGTGTGTGCTCTCTCGCTACAGTATAAATGAGCTGCACACACTTGTTGGAGCATTAGAAGGGGGATTAGGTGCCATTAAAGAATGGGCCTCAAGATACTGTAAAATGGAAAAGGACAACGAATCTGTAGCTAAGGTGGAGTTAGACAGCGGATTAATTGAAAAACCATCTTGGTCCCCAGAAATAATAGATAAGCTAAAAAGAACAGATGTACCATGCAGTTCATCTAGTCATGCTTCTTCAGAAGTAGTGCAGTCAGAGTCTCATCGTGGATCGCTTAGCTTAAATACTTCCCACCTTAGTTCAGATAGTCAGAATGACATTGTAAATAGTGAAGTAATGGTAATAAATAAAGAAGAGAAGGTGGGGCAGGAGTGCTGCATTGATTTGAACCTTGAAATAATTTCCGATGAGAATGGTAGTTGTGGGTCCCACAAATCTGACAGCAAGGTAATAGTTGATTTGGAGGAAAGGTACACTTCGATGTTTGAAGAAAAAGACATTTGTAAAGCAGCACATGGATCAGAGTTAATGGAACTTGACACTGACACTGATCATGTAAACACTTCTCTGGTTCATGATTACTCTTCGAATTTAAAAGATGGTGTGAGAATTTGCGGATCTAATGGTAGTAAGTTGTTTGGAGTTGATCTTTCAAAGTCGCAGTTAGCATTCCCATCCAACAATTCCTTAAAAGTAGAAGCTCTAAAACACTCGGATAAAAGGATACCATCTTGGCCAAGTTCTCCTTGGAAATTGGTTCCTTTTGTTGAACCTCTAAATATTGGAACAATTATGTTTGGAAAGCCTTGGCACTGCCAGGAGGCCATTTTTCCAAAAGGTATTACATTAAATTATTTGACAGAACACTAAATGATTAGTTTTAATTTCCTAATATACTGGATTCCCTTTTTATTATTATTTTCTTTGACTTCTTCAGGTTTTAGAAGCCGAGTTAAATTCTTTAGTGTGCTTAATCCAACGAGTATTGTTACCTACACTTCAGAAGTTGTTGATGCTGGGCTCCTGGGACCTCTATTCAAGGTGAGTCACCTCCTCCATTTCAACGATTGTATGTTTCAAAATTGTTTTCATAGGTGAGTCACCTCCTCTATTCAAGGTTTTTTTCCTTGAAAGTTAAAAGTTGGCATTTCTTCTTTGTGCCTTCCCAGTTTTCATGCGGAAGTGTTTAAAATTTCACTTGTTTTTTTAACAAACACAACTTCTTTTGCTGCTAGGAAAAAAATTGAGATTTTACCTAGGATTTAATAATTTCCTAGCAACCAAATGTAGTAGGGTCAGATGGTTGTCCCGTGAGATTAGTCAAGGTGTGCGCAAGCTGGCCTGGACATTCATAGAAATTTAAAAAAAAAATGAGATTTGTTCAGCATAGCCTATATTATTTTTCCTATTTCGTAACAATTTAGAGAGTTTCCCTAATTATTCAGTCTGTTTTCTCAAAATACTAACATTCTAGCTTTTGCAGGACTGAGTCTCATTTAGAGAGCTCTACGCAATTGCTTATGTACGTACTAATTGTTCATTCTGTGGATTTATATTCAGGTGACCTTGGAAGAATCTCCCGGTGAAAACTTCACTAATGTCTCAGCAACCAAATGCTGGGACATGGTAGTACAAAGAATAAACCAAGAAATCGAAAGACAGAACCTAAGATTAGGAGGAACACCTCCTTTGCAGCTTTTGAAGGAAGTTAATGGACACGAAATGTTTGGATTTCTTTCACCTAATGTCATTCAGGTAGGGACTAGCTTAAATAGCTTCAATCAAATTAATTGTTAAGTCAACCTGGACCAGATCCCTCATGTTTGTTGTCAGTCCCTTCTTGGTGCATTGCAGTATCGAGTCATTAGGCCATAGTTTTGACATTGTTCTGATTTTCTCTGTTAATAATTTGCTTCTAACTTCTTATTTCAGGCTATCGAGGCCCTTGATCCTAAACACGAGTGCATGGAGTATTGGAACCACCGACGTCATGCAATACCCGAAAATTCAGGTGACAACACTAACTGCAAAAGTTCTGCTTTAAGATTGAATTTCTCTTGGGGCGAAACAAGTGCAAATGCTTTTGATATCAATAGGGAAGAGGATGAAAATGTCAATCCAACTATAGGAGGAATGGAAGGGCATCATCAAAATGAGGAGGTGCGGTCAGTATTAAAGGGACTGTTAAATAAAGCAAGTCCTGAAGAATTGGGCGTGTTGCGGAGCATATTCTGCACAGAATTGCAAACTACTGAATGGAGAGCAGAATTTGCAGCAATGATCAAAGAGAAACAGGAAAAATGTAGATAGTTTAGTAAAAGATATAGGAGCCATCATTCTTTCTAATTGAAGCTTTAGCTCTTTCTCGGTCATTTATCGAGTCTACTCTCTCTCTAACGATTCATAATTGGAACGGGAGATCCTATTCCTAGTTTAGACTTTGTGCACAAATTAAATTATTCTGCTGCTGTGGCCTAGTCATGGCTTTTTAGCTAGCTGTCTGAGATTTTCTATTTGACAGACTGAGCGAGCGCTATCGATAATGATTACGATATGATTGGTGCTGCTGCTCTCGTCGTAGGAGTTTCTGCTAATTTTGCTGACTATATGTGTAATTGTCAGTCTTACAGTTCGATTTACTAGTAGGATATTGGTTTACCAGAGTCCAGAGCTTGTCTTTCTTCTCTCTTGATTCAAACTCTGAGCTGAATTATATCAGGAATTTGTAACTTAGAGAACACTTAGTGCAGCAGGTGGTAGATTGATATTGATGGGTCTGGTTGCCAATTTTGACTAATGTTCCTTTTACTAAACAAAAATCTGCTATATGTGACATGTAACATTGACCAGTATTAAAATTTTACTTTCAATTTAAAAAAAAAATTATTAAACATAATGTTACTACTTGGATATTAGCCAAATTCTCTCATTGACGATATTGTTTCAATTTTTGAAGTTCAGCTCTATGACTATCCACATGCATAAGGATCATGTTATATATATATATATATATATATATATATAAGAAACTGAAATGAAATTTCATTGATTAAAAAAATGTAGAATGGACAGGAAAATGCATTCCAACCACTGAAGGTGGATAATGAAAAACTTCTCAAGTAGACATTAAGATTTGTAAGGCTCTAATTTTCTAAAAATATTTGTAGATAAAGTTAGATCATGGAACATCTCACAACCAAAAGAAAGCTTAAGAAAGCTATAAGCAGTTACAGTTTGAACTTATTCTCACTACATCTTTATTATTTATATTGGCTCTTATTAACCAAGAGATCAATTCAAGGTGATATATTAGTATATTTTGTAGTTCGACTGGGCTTGGCTTATCTTTACCATGACTACTCCATGGATTAGTTTTGCCTCTATACTAAAAGATTCTTGAATGTATTGTTACAGGATTTTCAACCTTTATTTTGCGAAGGTAATCTAATTAGATACCTTCTAAGAGGAGATAAAAATCAGTTTTTTCCTCCAATTAATTTAAGAGAGGTATTAAATGCTCGTTTGTGTCTTTTGAAATACTAAAAGTTAACAAGCATCCAATATAAGTTATGTTCAAAAGGTTAAACTAGCTAGGTATTAGGTGGAATGTAATTTGCATTAGTTTGAATTGCTTAGAACATAATGAAAATTAAGTAGCTTTTCAAGGAAAGAGAAAATGACTTTTTTTTTTTTTTTTTTTTTTTAGTGAAAATGACTTGGGTAGAAAGAAAAGGTAAGTTTTAGGAAATAGTACTTTACCCATTTTTCACACAACCCATCTTCTTTTTCCAAAGACCTACCTAATTTCTTTTCTTTTTTTATCAGACTGAAACACCAATACAGTTAATTTATAACATCTACTTATTACCTTTCTTTTCCATGTCCAATGAAAATATGCCGCATAAAAAATTATTCACCTATTAAATGCAAATACATTTTGAGATATTTAACCAAATTTGAGAGACTATAATGAAAATTTTCAAACATAAGTCGAAATCTCACTCAAACCATCAAGACTTAAATGATAATTAAAAGAAATTATCTAATGAAAAAAATAAATAAATAATATTTTGTATAGATTGTGAATTCCTTATACTGAAATACATGTGCCAACCTGAACATAACTTAATGATTAAAAATATTTTCTAAAAGTCGTTGGGAGAAAAATCGGAACACATGCCAGCCAAACAAGAAATTGGCACACGTATAAACATAAAATTCAAAACTATTTTCATCCACTTATTAGCGTTCACATATATATTTTCTTCCTACACTCATTACCATCAATCATATAAAATAACGCAAATATCACACTTTATATTGAGAGATTATTCAACCCAGCTCTGATTTTATAAGGATGACTCAAATAGGATTGAAATGAAACAAAATCTTGATAAAACTTCCCACTCAATTGCAATCCTTTGTCATGAATCATGATGATACTAATTTTGACCAGTGGAGATGACTTGTTTGACCATAGGCAAATATATATTGGACTAATCTAATGGTGAATGAAACCAACTTTTGACAAGTTTGTGCAAGGTTGACCTAGTCTCTTCTTCATAGTCATATCCTTGACAATGATAAGCTGGTTGAAATATGATCAAGTCAACATACTTAGCACCAAAGAAACATCCTCCAAGAAAATCCACCAACAGTATTTTGAGCTAAAATAAACCTAATACTAGTTCTGTGCTACCAGCCATGAATTATATCCTAACAGGTTAAACACATGGTAGTTTCCAAGAGCAAGCTCATAAACTTGTGATGCAAAGCTGGACACTCTCCCCACCTAAACTTACGACGTCCTCGACATAACCACCATTTTAGTAACGTGGCATGCAATGTAATCGTCTACCCTCTTGTCTATCCATTCCCTTTTTTCCATGGACAATCTTAACTTTTCACATGGTAACATCTCATGAGGTGTGGCATATGTCATTAGCTTTTTCTCACAAACATAAGAAGCTCTAGCACACTTGTCACACAGAGGACCACTAATATATGCAACAAAGTGACTAGTTTTGACCTACCATGGTGTCATGAGGGAAGCAAATCAACACCCAACCATTTTGTGCAAGGATGGTATGGTCCCTTCTTCATATTCAAGTTCTTGGCTAGTGACAGATTTCAAGTTAAACATGGCCTGCATTTTGAATCATGGACTGTATTCAAGTATAAATGAATTTTGAATCATGGACTGTATTCAAGTATAAATGAGGACCTTAGTTACTCTGGATCCTAAACATTGAAAACAACTTCAAAGAAGTTAAGGAATGGAATTACTCATCTGTTGGAGCTGATGCCCTTAAATCAACAAGGAGCCAAAAGCAATTCCTACGAACATCCACATGTCGAAATATAATCTCTTGTACCTCTGTGATTAAGGCAGAAAAGCAAGCACAAGCCTTTGACTGTTCAGGAACAAGAATTGTTGAGTTGCTTGCTCACTAAATTATGCCACATTCTTTTCAGGTCTTCTCTTCAGATGATCTCATCTGCAAACTAATAAGAGGAAGGGGGACATATGTACATATCTCTAGGTACAGATATAGCAATAGACGAAGGAAAATCAGAACTGAAATTTTCCATTCTCTTCTCCATGTTTTTAATATTATGTACATGAGTCTCAAAGGCTAAGCTGCTATCAGCAATTGGCAAACATAACTCCAGATAATGGCTTTCATTTGCTTTTCTTGTAAAACCCACGTATGGTATAAATTTTTGACACACAAATTTCTTAAAAAGAAATTACACTCTATAATTGCAAGATGAAACCATTATTTCTCTAAAAAAAGTTCTGCAAATATATGGGAATTCATGATTCCAAAGATCATGTGAGGTCATTTTCATCCAATGGTTCGTCATGGTCATCTGCTGCAACAGTCTTGAGTGCACTCACATCCCCGGTGGGCAGTTTTCTGGCAAGCCTAATAATCTGCAGGAATTTCATTTTGGTCAAAGTAGGTAGAATAATAACATTCCATGACACAACATAAAAAACGAAGCAAAACTAATAATGCTACATTAACCAAATTCAGCATTTCTATTTTCTACATAATTTCATAGTGACGTACTGAGTAAAAAGAGTTTCTGAGAAAATAGTTTCAGAGGAACCAGGAAGCTTCTAAGTTTCTAAACTTGATGTAGAAGTCCATTGGTCATACAAAATCGATTTTGACCCAAAATTTTGGGAAGCCTCTCATTGATGCATTTAGGATTTCATTTGTCGAGGCAATGATGTATAGTTTTGAAGTTCCAAAACGAAACCAGAACTCTTATCAAAAGGAAGAAAAAAAAAACAGAATTATATGGAAAAAAAATTCTTCCATGTCCCCCCCCCCCCCTTTTTTGACAGAGTTTCTTCCATGTCCTTTTTCACCATGTTTCAACACAATGTTTCCATTTTTTTCTTAGCACGTTCTCTTTATAATGCACGTTGGAATTTCAAAGTAAACTTGCATTTTTCTTTGCACTTATATCTCTTCTTTTTCAAAATGGAGAATTTTTCCACAAAAGATAATCTGGTCGTAATTTATAAACAACTTTCACCATAAACTTTCACATCAATTGAAATGTAAAATAGAATGGAACAAAACATTTACCACATGATCAAGATGAGAAATAGTGCTTGACTGAGCCACACGCTTGATTTCCTCAACATCACCTTCCGTATAAGCAGATATTAGCTTATTAGCAGCACGGTATTGGTCAGTTCTCAAAAAAGCATCAACTCTGCGAAGAGGAAATAATAGAAATTCAGCCCACGAGTACCTTTTTAGGATGTTGCAGTGCTATAAATTATTAAAGTGGAACAACAATTTTCTCTTTTCAAAATAACATATATTTTCACTAAAGATTGAAAAGTATCCATCGACAGTTCTTTCTTGGATAAGGAAAGCCTATTTGATCACTCAGCAGCTTAAATATTCCTACTATTTGTGAAAGTTAAAAGAAAAGATCAACTAAAAAATAACACCTGTACCATGGAGAGAAGGGAGAAGAGAACAAGAATGGGCAGATGGCAATCAAAGAGTTATCTTCCACTAGCTTTCCTTGGATTAGGGGAAGGTTAATTTAGCTACTCCGCTGCTTTTATATATTTAATATCAATCTAAAGATAGAAGAATTGTATATATATGTGTCTTATTTATATGACTAAGTCTCATCAGATGCGTGTCTGATTTAGGAAAAGTACAGGTTGTGTGTCTGCTTTAGGCAAAGTAAAGACGGCCCTCTTAGCCTCCTTCTTTACTTTGCCCAACACTCCCAATTAATTTGTTCGTCCTATACTAAGTCTACATAACAGACATTTATCATTTTCTGGACTTGATTGATGTTGGGTTGGGCAAAATATCTCTTCTTGTATAAGTGAAAAACAACAAAATGGAGATAATAACCAATGCAGACACTTCTGAATTTTAAATCTCTCATTTTGAAGTTAAAAGGACATAGTTGTACAATCTATAGAACAAATGCTAAGGATCCTGTTAAAAGTGGATCCCATTTACAATTGCTGTTTACAAGTGGATCAAAATCTGGCATATAATTGAGTACCTACCCAAGACTAACTGGAGAATGACCGACCTTGACTTTAATTAAGTAATACGAAGTATGAAAATCTGGGATGCAGATGAAAAGATAATCATGATATAGTTCAGAATTTATACTCACTGTGAACAGTCATTGTAGCACTTCTCAGCTTGTTTGAAGTCATTGGCGTAAAGGTAAACAATGATGGCACTAAGATATGCCTGGAATTAACAAATATATCAATTTCAGTAAGTTTCATTTCTAGATAGATATTAGTAGCAGAACAATGCCGTTTAACTCTTTCAACTAGTAATCATTCTCTTTCTTCCATTTATGTCAAATTTTGAACAACAAACAAACTTTTAGTTGATTAATAAAAGAAACAAAAACATATTCAACTTCCATTTATGTCAATTGGAAAGTCATTTTAAACTTCTTTGACTCCTGTAAATTAACCTATAAACGCGACAACAGTAAATCTAAAAACCATCAATGTGATAGAAAACATTTTTCTTCTAGGAAACTCATTTAACAGGCTTGTTTTGATGATAAGGAAAAATTCATTGCAATCAAAATAAGAAAAGTCAAAAGTAGAATTCCTCCCACCTTGCCCTGGCTATGGGTGGCATTGCATTTATCAGCCGCCAAGCCCCATCGCAACAGCAATTCAGCAGCATCAGAATATCTACATGGAAAAAAGACAACATTTCTATGAGCAGTTAAAATTTTTTATATATGTACAAAAGGAAGCTCGTATATGAGCTAAAATTTAGATTCATTCAGAAACTATGGAGCATTAGCAATACATTAACAGTTCAACATTCTCTCTGTAAAGAATAATATATCTTCTGATAAGAGGTTAAAGCCAAAAAAAGTACAAGAGAAGCCAATACCAAATTAATTGGCTAAAAATAGCAGATAATTACATCAAATGAGAAATAAATGGGCAGGTGAACCTGAAAGCAATTGAGGATATAGTGATATGAAAGATTCAAATTTCATACTTATACTTCAAAGGGTTTAAGATGCTATTGCTTATAGAACCTAGCAATTGCCTAAAATTGAAGTAGTCATGTTATCTATTGATAAAATAATAATATGTGCAACAAAATTATAGATCGCAAACTCTTCTAGACAAAGGACTTATTTATTTCAAATTAAATGGAGTGAGCAATAATGTTGTCAAGATAACCAAGAGATAAAAGTAAAGGGTTCCTGGAATTATTGATGTTTTTCTTCCCTGTTCTTCTCATTCTATTCAGGCCAAGTATGCTCCATCCATTGACTAAAATGAGACTAATAAAAGCATTTTCTGGGGGGGGGGATGAAACAGAGAACGAGGTATGTTAAAAAGAGAACCAACCAAGAAACAGTCTAGGGGATAGGGGACGTTTTTAGCCATCACTTTTATTATAACCAAGCATTTCCAACAGCCCATGGGTAAAAAATGGTTTCATTGTGAAATAGCTAATAACGAGATAGTGAAATAATTCAATACTTTAAGGCTTTTGATTAGGGAAGTTTCAAAATAATTGAATTCACAACTTACTTCTCTAGTTTTACAAAAACACTTGTGGCATCACGATATAAATCAAAGGCCATTTGTTCTCTGCCATCCTCTTCCAGAAGGGTACATGCATCAGTGTATAACGTGATAGCTTCATCTGGCTTGCCATCTTCCAAAGCACTGTTAGGGGATAAACAATTAAAATGCTCAACGGCATCTATGGTAATATATACTTGTATCAGCTTGTATGTTTATAAATATAAAATCAGTGACATATTCCCCATACTCCCTTGGGTTACAGTTATGGTTCATCCATCGCAGTGAAGGGAGGATACAATAGTCCATTGAGGAGCTTATTTTGTATTATTGTCTTTGAACAAATAAAAGGCAAGTGCAACTGTGCATTCAGAAGGACAGTAGTCATAAAAGATAAGAAGTTATGGTGACGTATAAAGTACTTGAGCCAACATGAAAGCGAAGTAAGCCAGAGCTATTGTGTATGCTATATATATGTATAAATGTAACAGAAAAGCTATTGAGTAATTGAGTGACAAAAATTACTGCTAGAGAAATTGCAATGGCAAAGAAACATAAACAACCAAGATTCCTTTCCTTGAGAATTAAGATTTATTACTACTTATCACTGTGAAAGTGATCTTTCATAGTGAACAAATTTGATTTAGTTTAATTATTTTCAACATAGAAAATTTATTTAGAACTACTATACACTTTATATCCTTGTATTGACTATTGAGGAGCTTCATTGTTTTCTTGATTGTTTATACATTACTTACAATTCTGATAATGCTGTTGACTGCACAAGGCTGACTTATAGCCCTTTTTTGGCCAAGAAACAAATTAATTAAGAATAAGAAAGAATACAAAAGAAGAAGAATAAAAGATCTAGCCTCAAGCAGTTTTGTTGAAAGACGAAAGTATGTTGCATAAACATAAACTTACCGAGCACCCTTTGCTAGAGCATCAGATGCAGGCTGCGATCTTCCACACAAAACGTACAACTCGGATGCCCTTCTATAAAAGTCAGCAACTTCAATCAAGTTACCTAGTTCCTTTGCAAGAGCAGCAGCAGATTCCATATGCTTAGCAGCATCCCAGGGTCTAATTAGTGGTGAAGGACTTAAAGGGAGAAAACACAGGTAAAAATATAAATCAATGCAGGCCAAAGAATGGCCATCTACCAGTTCAAGAAACAAGGATACGAGGAAAGCATCTCTTGCCCTTGTGAAGCTTTTTCAAACGCAATTTTTGCTTTCTCACGGTTATTTCGGACTCTATACGCATTCGCTACATCAGAAGACAGTTTTTTATTTGTTTTCCGGAGAGGAAAGAATATCAAAAGCAAGTAATGCAAATATCTCCAATTTTCACGTTCAATTAGAAGCTTAACCAACGAGATGTGCATAGAAGACAACGTACCAGCCTGCTCATAGAGGACAGTAGCACTTTTCCAATCAGCATTCCATCTTGTCATACTGAGTTTTGTTCTATAGATTTTACAGAAAATAAAGAAAATGAATACAAAACAAAGAAAATTAAATTGCTAAGTTCAAACATAAATTCTGGCAAATTAACAAATCCATCCGATCCACCACCTTCATGCTCATTCCAAATGTAATATTCAAACAACAAATCAATATTAAGCTTGGCTTAAAACCCACATTCTCATCGACAAATTGATCGCATTTTCCTTTTTACTTTTCATTTCCGATTGGTACATCAAGCTAGCTAGCTAGCAGTTAAAGAATCCACGACCAGAACTAAAAAAAATAAATCCAAATCCAAATCCAAATCCAAATCCAGAAAGAGCCTCAGAAGCTCGGCAACTTTCATGGAGTCAATAAGAAGTAAAACGAACTTCAAAGAAGTCAGATAACAAAATAAAGAAAATCGGGCAGCAAGCGATGGAAAGAAGAAAACTAACAATTTATCGGCTTTGGTCATTAACTTGTCGGGATCGGAACTGGCCATGATTTCTGCTCCTGTTCTGCAATTGCTTATCTTCTTTCTTGGGTGTTCGTGATTTTGCTCGACGCCTGATCGAGCTGTACTTTAAACTTCCCTTTACGATCACACCATTGCACCGAATCGATTAGACAGCTAAGATTCTGAATAAGGAACAAATAAACCAAGAAATGTAATATTGCAATTGTAATATCCTTACAACAACCTAGCTTAACTGACATATAACCTCAATCCAGGTCGGAGGTTTAAACCTTCGACCTACTTACGGTTAAAAAGAATATTTGGGGTTGGAAATTTGAGCCTCTTTGATCTCATCGTCATTTTTTACAATTTTTTTTCTTTTTTTGAGTTCAACAATATTCCGGAGTGAAGATTAAAACATCTTATCTATTGGTCATGTCAATAATCGTTGAGTTATGCTTGGTCATTTTGACATAGATTATAATTTAAAATGCTTTAATTTCAGTTTTTTTTAGTAGAGGATAATCTGTAATTCCAAGATCATAATATATTTGATGAATAAATGTGGACTGGTTTAGCATCTAGAGGTTGATAGATAGCATCTAGAGGTTGATAGATAAAAGAAAAAAAAAGGAAGTTTAACAAACTAGAATAACCCTATTTATTAAAAAAATGATGGGAAAATATCCATTTTAATTATGAAATTGGCAAAGATGTTTCAATATTATGAAGTAGTTATTACTATTTGCAATTTTAAGTAAATTCATTTACTTATTTATTATAAAATTACCAGTAATTAATTTATTTTGTTAAATGTTTAATGCATTTTGGAATAGTGATTAAAGACCAATTATGTATGTAACATTTCCTCAAAAAAAAAAAAAAAAAAAAATGATGTATGTAACAAGCTTGGTGAGTAAGGAAAAAACAAGGGATTTTCGGATGATCCTATGTAGTAGGCAAAAATGATAAATGTCCCATATTTTCAAACACAATGATATATGTCATTTTGATTGCGTCAGCATCCTAATAAAATTACTATTTTATTCTCTACTCTGACCTTGCTCGTTACTCTCTCTACTCTCGATCTAACTTCTTGCTCTCTCTCAAATTTCTCTCCTCAATCTCTCATTCTCTCTCCAATCTCTTACTCTCTCTTCAATCTTGCTCTCGCTTCTCTCTTTCGTTCTCACTCCCTCTTCACGTTCTCGCTCTCGCTCCCTCCCTCTCCAATTTCTCCCTCCAATCTTTTACTTTCCCTCTCTCATTTCTCTCTCCAATCTCGTTCTTAAAATCTCGCTCTCGCTCCAACCCCTCGCTTTTAAATGCCTTGAATGCATGTTTTCATATAAAGGGTAAAATGGTAATTTTGCTAGGATGATGACATAAGCAAAAAGACATATATCTTTATTTTGTAAATGTAGGACATTTTTCATTTTGACTTCTCAAAATGGGTCATCCACACCATTATCTCATAAAACAATGTGGACTTGGTTAAACTATCAATTAAACATGGACTTGGTTAAACTAACTATTACTTCTCACTTTCAAAACAGAGAACCAAAGTCAACACGAGCATAACTCAACTGCCATAAAAGTTGTTACTAACGACCAAAAGGTTTGAGATTTGAATTTTCACACCTCCATATGTTGTAAAAAAAAGAATCAAACACGCGGTAGGGTCTATCAAATTAAGGAAGGCTAAGGCGAAGGAGAAATTTTTAGGTGCTCCCAATGCAATGAGACTCGTAGTTTTACGAAACAATTATGTGGATGACTCATTTTGAGAGGCCAAGATGAAAATTGTCCCACCTTTTCAGAATAAGGATATATGCTCTTTTGCTTATATCATCATCCTAGCAAAATTATCATTTTACTCTCTATATGAAAACACACATTTAAGGCATTTAAAAGCGAGGGGTTGGAGCGAGTGCGAGATTGGAGAGAAAAATGAGAGAGAGTAAGAGATTGGAGGGAGAAATCGGAGAGAGAGTGAGAGTGAGAAGATTGGAGAGAGAGCAAGAAGCTAGAGCGAGGGTAGCGAGAAAGAGCGAGGTTAGAGTAGAGAGTAAAATGGTAAATTTAATAGGATGTTGATGCAAGCAAAATGACGTATATTCTTATTTTGAGAAGGTGAAACATTTATCATTTTCGCTTATTTTAGAGGGTCATCCGTATGAAAATCTCGTAGTTTTACACCATTGAAAGCAAGAGAGAAATAGGAAAAGTACCTCGATTTTGTATTCAACGGTTATTAGGTGTGAACAAATTTGAAGATTTACCTCTAACGATTTTAAAAAGGGGTCTCATTACACCGAGAACCCCTAATAATTTTCTAAACTCTCATGGCCAAATAAAATTATATAAAAAAAACACATTTAAATTTTTTAAAAAAATATTAAAAAAAGAAAAAGAAAAAGAAAAAAGAAACTCTGATGGCCAAGGACCCAAAAAACTGACGTACTTGTCACTGAGCCTCGGCCTCTAGCCTCCTTATCCACTCCATTGCTTGAACCTGAACTGGAACTGGAAGTTCTTGGCAGTAGCAGAAGACGAAGAGAGTGCGCATGGCTGCTTCGCTTTCAACTTCTCCCTACACATGCTCCTCCAAATCCATTATTTTGCGCAAGTCTAGCCCCAAGATCAAACTTGGAAGAAATTGCTTCAGAATTTCTGCCTCAACCTCCGTTCTTGCCGGTGGATCTCCTCTTCTTCAAGCAGCCAAGCATACTGTATGGTTTGCAAGTAACGAGCATTTTCTTATAGTCTTTTCAAATCAATGTCTCGATTCATAGCGTTGTATTTTATTCGCTCCGTGTTTCTGGACTCTTCTTGGTGTAATCATAATGTGACTGTAGGGCGTAGCGTTGCTTGCATTTTTGTATGTCATTTTATTTTTAGCTAGCGTGTAGAACTGGTGAATTAGTCAGAGCACATAGGAATGATAAAAATGGGAGTAGCAGAGATTGCAGAGATTCGTTGCAGTTATAAGTCTAACGGCAAGCAAATAAAAGGTGTGGATTGAGAGTGAAGCGTTAGCATCGGAATCTCTTGATGAATTAATGAAAATTGGGGCTATTGAATGTGTATGAATTGACAGAAAAGATACATTACTCTTCATTTCATGCACCTTGGTGAAATCTGGCTGAAAGAGGGCCTTCTGGTTTGATAAAGGATCAAAACATGAGATTGAGAAATCTCTAAAGGTATTAGTGGAATGGTTGACAGATAGTCAATCAGGGAGTGAAATTGGATGTTTAGAGGAGTCAATTATTTTTGTTTTGTGATCATTTGATCTAATACTTGAACTAAATTTGCAAATGGTTGTGTCAATTTAATTAGAGAGTATATGCTGGAGGAAAATGACTCCGGTGAGTGATTGTAATTCTAGGTGGACGCGTATGTAAAAAGTGGAATGGTTATTGGATTGGGGTCTGGTCAAGCTTCTGGCATGGCCATTCAGTATCTTGGTCGGCTGCTTCGAACAGGTGCTTTGAAAGATATAGTAGGGATACCCATGTGAGTTACTATCCTTTGAACTCATCGACAATGTTTGGTACTTTCATCATGTTTTCATCGACCATTTGCCGAATTCCAATCTGAAATCCGTTAAAATAAATGGCAGTTTGTATTCATACTCTTCTTTCTTATTGACTCTGGATATGATTGATGTGAAAGAAATATTTTTAGAAATATATGAAATTTCCTTTACAGCTACGTTTACCTGTTTTGTGTTTAAAGTTCTATCCTTAGAAGTATACAGTTGATAAAGATGTGCTGTGAATATCTCTTGAAGCCGTTGAAGATGTTAGGCCAAAAGCCAAATTGAGATTCTTTCCACCAAATTTCAACTATTTGGTTGTTCATTAAATTGTATGCATTCCTATTTTACATTGAGGTTTTGAATGCTGACCATGTCTCCATATTCACCACTCACCAATTGAGCGACTTCCGACTTGTTGAAGATATTTCTGAAAGACAAAATGACTTCCATAATAATTGCACTTACAGTTATAATTTAAGACAATGATTGTCTTTTATGTACTTTTCATTCTTTATGCACTGTCAATATTTTTGGAAGACAAATTGACTTGCTTTTATGTACTTTTCATTCTTAACGCACTGTGTCAGTTCTTTGGCTTGATGCAGGTCCATAACAAGTGCAAGTGAAGCTGCCAAGGCAGGAATTCCATTAGACCAGTTCAATGATAGTTCTCAAGTGAGCTAAACATTTAACTCTTAATTCATTATGTTTTTTACTGGACTGCATTTTGGAGCCAAGGCTGTCTCTAAGTTTAGTAGTTATAAAGAGAAAATCTTCAAAGTGTATATGAGAGACTCCTTATATTTGTTTGACATTTCTTTATCATCCAGGTGCATTAATGAAATTGGAATATATTGCAGAGTTTTTGTGGCCTCCCAAGTAATAAGAAACCAAGATAACGGACTAGGGAATCCTAATTTATTGTGCATATTACTAAGGTTCTCATAAGAACTCTGACACCTTGTTCATAAAAAAATTGTAATTGTTGTGAACTTTTTTTTAAGATAAGAAACTTGAGTATATTAACAGCAGAAAGGAAGACACAACCTAAGGGCTAGGGGAAGCCTACCCACAAACAAACTAAAGAAGAGCTTTCTAGTTGTTCATAATCATGGAAAGGTTGTAGTTACAAAAGAATTTCCTATGATTAAAACACCACCAAGAAGAGGTATGTTGTACATTCCTACAAAAAATCTCAAAAGTGGACGACTTATCTTCAAAAGTACAAAGATTCCTTTCCAACCAAAGATAACAAAGAAGTGCCTTAGCCACACAAATCCAAAGAAATCTAGCCCATTTAGAAAACCTCTGGCCCGCAGGAACTTCCACCAACCAAGAATATATGTGCTTAGGCAAGCCAATGGAGATACCGAAAATGTTGAGAACTGAGAAGGAAAGACCAGCCTCTAGCAGCAAAAGGACAATGGATAACAATGTGGTTTATGGATTCATCACTCTTCAAACACGGGCTGCACAACACCAACATGAGCATAGCTCAACTGACATAAAGTTGTACTAAGGACCAAGAGGTCTATGGTTCGAATCCCCCCAAACACAGGCTGCACAACGAGGGGAGAGGATAAACTGTCTACGTTCTCTCCGTAAAAGATCCTGAGTGTTTAAACTCCTATATGCCAAAGACCATCAAAAGACTTTGACTTTCTTCGGGATTCTAAATTTCCAAATGGAAGAACATACCTCCTTTCTCTAGCGACCAGGAAGCCCAGTCATCACCTTCCCCCAAGCATACAACATCCAGCTTCTGGACTAAACCCAACCAGCTGTCCAATTTTCTATCACAAAGGCCTCTACGCAGGCTCAAATCCCACTCCCTCAAATCTTCTTTCCGCTTCAGCAATGGTAGCCTCTTGTTTTATAAAAATACTATAAATGTACAGAAAAGAGGCCTCCAAGGTGTTTTCCCCAATGCATCTGTCTTTCCAAAGAACCTAATTTGTTTGCCTTGTCAAGCTTTGAAATCCACAAATCTGAAAAATAAACCATTGTTTTTTGCAATATCAAACCAAGGTCTCCCCTTGGCTGTACCTCTAGGTGGAAGAGTAGACCGACTCAAATGGAAAGGCTGTAATTGTAGTGAACTCAATTAACCCAAATGGGAGTTACAAAGTCCCTAATAGTGAATTCACAATATAGAACTGCGTTCTAAATACTCTTCAAAGGTTTTTGGGCATTAAAGGTGAAAAGTTCATTTTTCCCCAGTGACACGAGAGATTATTTATATTCTGAACATTCCAAATTTTGACTTTTTGAGATCTTATTTTAGTATTGTTTTTTTTACGTATGGCCTCAGTCAAGTAAATAATAAGTTTGTTTTTTGTAGATTGATTTTTCATTTGATGATGCTGATATTATGGAAGAAGGAACACTAATTGCTGTCATTGGGCATAGGAAACCGCAAGTGGAAGATTCAATAATCCAAGAGAAGGTGAATAAAATCTTCCTTTTTCAAAACCTCCTAAATCAATGGGCTTATGATTTTCGACCTATATCAGGGAAAAGATCGTGGAGTCTGGAAGGTCCGATCATTTATATTTATCAGAAACTTTTTTTTTTGAATCATTTATCAGAAACAATTTTGGTTTTAATGTACAACAGCAATTTGGTATCAGTGTCAAGACTTAAACCTGCAAGACCTATAACATATTTATATAATTGTTAGGTTTAATGTTCATTTCTTGTCTTTCATTTATTTGCAGTCTATATTAAATGCCTCCAACCAGCTTGCATTCATGATAAAAGAAAGCCAGTATATGGGTGGCCCTGAGGGTTCGATTCCAGTTCTAGTGAATTCTGTGAGAAGACATCAATATTGTCTATTGCATGGCTTATATATGATATAGACTATCTTATAGCTAATGAAGGAACACTGAAATTTATTTTCAGCTTAATTGGATGCAAACTGCAGAGGAAATTGACGATCTCTTTTTAGGTGATGCAGAGGTAAGCTTTTTACTGATGGATATTACAATGTTGCCAAATTTTATAATGTTTACATGCTACTTTTACTAAGTGCGGTTGCTTGATTTTATTATTTAGCTATGTAAAGCTCAGAAAGCCAAACTCATTAGTTTGACCTGCTTGTAAATAGATTATATATTTAGGAACCTTAAAGTTTTATACGCAGCATGCTCATTATAGGTTTTCCTTTTTGAGGAATGTTATATCAATATCAATTAATTTAAATGATGACAAAGATAATCAATGTTTGTAACTTTGTACATAAGTTCAAATTCAAGCTTTAGAAAAAAGAAATTCAAAAGTGTGGCTAGGGTTAATTGCAGATCTAGCACAACAATATAAAGGTTTAAGTTGTTCTGTCTTATATTTTTATTTCAATTTTAAATAATTTTTTGTGAATCTATAGATTGCATATCCTATTTAACCATGCTCAACATATGGAAATAGTGATTTGTTTGCTTTTCTTTGTCTCTATGTATCTTTTAAGTCGATCTTCCATAAGGGTGAAAAATCAAACGAGGTTCTTATTCAGTAAAAGCAAAATAGTAATTTATTTGGTAAAAAAAACTAAATGATGTTTTCCCTGTTGAGAGATGTCCATCACCATGTCTTCAATATGAAACGGTAACCTTTGGTTTCTAAGCATCATTATTTAGCAGGGGAAAAAAAATAATTATTCATTTTGTTATTAGATTATTTAAGCTTTGTCATAATATTGAATTTTCCATGTTAAGGTATGGAGGAGGCCATCAATTGGGCATGCAGGTCCCCTTGGGGGCGACTTCCCACTTGTCACCAGAGAAGGCCATAATGTTCTGGATGTCATATTTACATCTCCTATATCAAGCCTAGGTATGACAATTTTTTCCTGCCTCTACTTTTCATCCCTTCATAGATGACATGAAATAATTTCTCACGACATGGAATACATTTGCAGCTGACATAGCAGAAAGTCTTGATCAGATCAATGGAGTTGTAGATCATGGAGTCATTTCTAAGTTTCCGTCAGTATTTCTCTCAATTGCTTCTCTTTTTGCTAAAATGGCATTCTTCTTGCTTAGTCCTATGTATTGGATGTCGGTCTGCATACCTTAACTCCATTTTCAGAGTTATCCTTCCATCTGCTTCAAGTCCTTTGTCAAATTGACGTTATTCATAGCAGAAAAACAATACCTCTGAATTATACTTCATTCCACATTCATTTTCATAGGAATCAACTTCTCTGTTTAATCCTCACATGTCTTTAGCTATTCAGCACTTTGCACATTTTTTTTGCTAATAACACACTGGATTTAAGTTCTGATAAATTGAATTCTTCCTTATACTTCCCCATGGGTTACAGTTGCACAGCAGTAATTGCATCAGAAAGTGGGCTGCAAATTGTCGATAATCTGCAGAGGAATATGACATAGAGTGATTGCAGTGTACAGATCAATGCCATCACAGGTAATTTTGCAAGTCACGGATGTCCCAACTTAAATTTTTTGGAAATTATTATGTAAACCATTACGAGGGCTACATAAAATCTTTTTCTAGTGTTGATATAAGATGAATCTATGGGTTTTAGATGACGTTAAAAGTATTCGATTCTACGTCATGCTGGATCTATATATTCATCCCAGCGTACTTTACGTATCTCATCTACCAATATGCCTGTACATGAAACTATTATACTTTCTCTAATCATTTATTGTAGAAAGTAATGCAAGTGATCAGTGTATTTTGATTTACAGGTCTCACACAAACTTAAATTGAACTCTCATTCCAATCATTAGTAAAAAACTTCTTACAAGAGAGACAAAAAAGTGAAGATTAAGTCTCTAGCTGTTCACTTCTTTTCTTTTCCTTAGACCAATTCACACACTTCTTACAAACAAGCAATGCCGAATGAGAGCCTGCCGTTGAGCCATGTTGAATAGCAGCAATATCATTCCCACAAGAACCCAAGGAGTACAGCCACCAATTTCTCCAGCGTCTGCCTTGTGCTCCGAAATGGTCGGAACACGGAAGCCCTGAGAACCCCACGTCCCAGCAGCGACTCCTGCCGAGTCCTCCCGAGTCAACCAACTCACCACCACGAGTAAGGCAATTGGTGCCGCTCGTAAAGCCCAACCACCACAAGCCAACCTCTTGGGTCTGGATATTGCAATGGAATTGCAGAGTACCTTATTATGGCCAGCACAATTGTAGTAGAGAGAAGGCCTTGTGAAAAGTAAGTAAGAGAAGAAACGACATGTTGGGACATGGAAGGTGAAGATGAGAAGAAGCAGGAGAAGAGAAGGGAAGGGTGAGGGATCGGAAGTAAGCAAACGTGTAAAAGAGGAGACTTTTTGCATTATGGGAATCATGATATCAGAGAGAAATGGTTGAGAAGTTCAAATCCTAAAGGAGTTTGGCAGTTTGAGTAAATTAAGGTTTGAAATTCCAACTGTAATTTGACGGTTTGGTTTGGTGGGCAGATGATCAGAGAGGACGTGGAGGATTAACTGTGGGAAAAGTGGTGAGTCTTTTGACATTTTAACTGTTTCTTCTGCAGAGGTTAATGATAAGGAGAAAAGGGCAAAAGGAGGATCATTTTATTCTATTTTTGAGTTTGAATGGAGTTGAAAACCTTGGGATCGTAACTGATGCTTGTGATTAAGTTGATTTTCCTGTAGTTAAAAATTACTTTCTTTATAAAATGAAATCCATTAAATAGGTAATTCTAGCCGACTCAAATTCGTTTATGAAAACATCATAGGCCACTTAAAATTGCCAGAAGCGAGTCTAGCTCAGCAGTAATTGACATGTATCCTCGACCATGAAGTCAGAGATTCAAATTCCCCCACCTCAAACGTTGATGTACTCAAAAAAAAAAAAAATAGTCCACTTAAAATTAGTGCTTGAAAAATTTTACGGAAATTAAAGTAGCTTGTTAAAAGTAGTTCATTTGAAAAAAAAAAAAAAAAAATGGAAGCAGAAGCTCATTTCAAGGGGATGTTTATGTAACTTAAGATGCTTTCAACTAGCATAAAGCTTGGACCAAGAGGTTTGAGGTTCAAATCTTATTCTCATATTTTATCAAAAAAAAAAAAAAATAAAGATTAAGATCTAAGGGTTCTTGGATAAAACTCATATTTTGAGATGAATGAACTCATTAAATCAACTTCAAAGATCTCAATATTGTCCCCCCCCCCCCCCAAAAAAAAAACTTCAAAGATCTCAATTATTCAAATCTAGGCGTTATCTTCAAATTTAACTTCTTCAATATTTATCAATAATAAAAAAGATTCATCTAATAGATTGGTTGAGATGGATGTATGCATGTGCTTGCCAATTGCCATGCATAGTGTCACGGTCATGCTTGTCCAAGGCGTGTTGCCCATGGCCGCATGCCCATAACAACCCATTCCCCTCATGCTTTCATTATATGTATTTCCTTTATATCGCTTGTTTATTTTCCCTTGCATTTCTCAAGTGTATGACTCCTCGTGATTTCCATGTTTAAGCCTGCCAAGGCTAAAATGCTTAATAATATACTATAGGGGGGTACGACTAGTTGTCAAACCTTCCTACCCGAGAGTTGTATGCTATCAAGCTGTTGTTGTGCCTTTGCTTACTTGATAGTCTGTGCAACCAATATTCTTTCAAAATGCTTTCAAACGTTTTTCAAAGCTTTTTCTCTAACCCCGTTTTCTAAAACCGTTTTCCAAGAACGGGGGTGGAGGTTGCAAGATAGGCCCGTTGTGCCATCGGCGATCTGAGATCGAATTGACTGACTTACTCGTGGGCGAGAGTAAGTGCCGCACAATCGCTTGCACGTTCCAAAAGAGTGCGATTGTGACACATAGCATAGTATAGATGCACACCTACCAAGTCTAAATACAAGAACATGCAACTTTACATATCAATATTAAACCCTTCAAGCATAACTTAGTAAATAATATACTTATTATCATCTTAAAAATTTCGAAATTGTTTGATCTCCATCATGCCAGTGTTGAACTAAAAAAACCATATATACATGAGAAATTAAATTGATCCCACATAATAAAATATTTATATTCATTATAGGTTTTTCTCATTACATTTAAATTTATTTAATTAAGGTATAGATGAGAGAATTCTTTTCCTTTTTATAATTTTTTTTTTTAGTTCAACAACATTTGAGGATGAGGGGATTCGAACCTCTGACCTCTTGGTCGAGAATATATGCCAATTACCACTGAACTATGGTAGCTTTGGCCCTTTTATAATTAAACTAATCTCATCAATTTGATCCTATTTTTTAAAAAATGATACTTTGTCAGGTAACTCAACCCAACGCTTAAATAATCACTAAATTAAAACTTTGAGTTATTTAATCATAATTCATAATATAGTAAATGTTTCCGATTCATTCTTTAACATTATCTTATGAAATACTTTATAACAAATTGATATTTTGCTAAAGTAATTCAACCTAAAGATTAAATCATCACTAAATCAAAAGTTTTCAATTCCTTCTACATCACAATGTTCACTAGTATTGCCTTCCATCAAAATGTTGTCCAAAGGGATTTTAGGACAATGATCCAAGATGCTACCTCCCTATGATGCATTCATTATTAATAACCAATCATATCCAATACATAATAATAATAATATAACAAATGTGGGATGGCTACCTATACCACAAACAATATTGTAAAATAGAGACTACAAAAATGTAGATAGTAATTGGTATTCTCCTACTTCTATGTGAGCAAACAAGTAATCCTCAAGTCAGTACCACAAATGATCCTCCCTCTTCTTTCAGTCTTTCTGCTATGAGCTGCCATCATCAATGACCTTCAAGAAGACATGACCAAAGAGTTTCCATAGCCGTTGAGATGCGACTTTTGCCACCTCCATGCGACCCGTAAACTTTCTTGAAGATCGGTGTGTTGTGCTGTCCAGTTCAGTTCGTTCTTGATCTTAGCTGGGTCGCTGAATACTTCGGCATAGTCGCCCGGTCGACGAGGGAGATAGTCGACTTTGATGTCCACCCCAGTTGCCTTCTTGCACGCCTCGACGAACTCCTTCACTGATCGGCCTGATCAAAGACATTTGAAAACTACCTTCAGATTGCCATGTCTGGGTTGCTTCATCAATGAGAAGAAAAGTTGGGGAGTAAAAAGGAAGTGTACTAACTGCAGTATTTCCTTCATCCTACCTTTTCCTGTCCCGACATTGTAGATTCCGACTTTGCCAGGGGTTGCTTTCTCCAGAGCTTTTACATGAGCGTCCACGAGATCAGTGACGTCGATATAATCGCGTATGCAAGTTCCATCATGTGTTTTGTAGTCTGTTCCTTTGACCTGAAAACAGCATCATGAGAATAGAATAGCAATTACCAACTTCATCACATGTCTCAAACATTAATAATTCTCCAGCTGCATCTTGTAACTATACAATAAGTCCATGCTTGCTGAACTATATATTTTGATATATGACAACAAATTACCTTAAGCCCGGAAATAATGCCACGGGCAGCATCAAAACAAGCACCCGAAATGCGTCCGTGCTCACGAAGCTCGGGTCTAGGAGCTTCCCCAAGTCTGCCCTCTGGATCAGAACCAATCACATTGAAGTATCTGAACAATTTTCAACACAGATTCATGAATGAAATTGCTTATTCAGATGATTTATTTAACAAAAACTTGATAAAGATTTCCAAATTCATCCTTTTCCGGAGGTCCACTGTGCGTTTCTCATATTTCGTGCGTAAATTACCACCCAAAAAAAAAAAACTGAAATTTTGAAAATTTGAAACAGTTATGAAAATAAACTGTCTTGGTAGCAAGTACAGGGGAAATAGAAATAGGAAGGGAAAAAAAAAAAAGAATCATCCTTTACAAGATCAGCTGGTAAAACAACAACCTTAAGATCATGACTGCCATCTTTGAATTTTTTGAAAAGTCAAGGATGATTTCTTCTGCCATCTTCTTGGCTTTTCCATAAGGATTAATTGGGGCCTGCAACGAAGCAAAAGAAATTTTCATCAACCAAAATCCCGTCTTACTAGCAAGTTGAAGAAGTAAACAAAAAATAAGCATGGCCAACAAAATCCAAAACTTTCCAGAAATATACAAATACACAAGCCGATGCAGACGACGCGAACCTGAGGAGTTTCTTCGGTAATAGGCATTTTTTCTGGCTCTCCATATGTGGCACATGTACTAGAATATATCAATGTCTTCACACCATGTGCTGCCATTGATTCTAATACTGTCAAGGTATTTGAAGTAATATTGTGATAATACCTACACAACAAGAAATATCATGCTCAGAAATGATTTACTTAATAACACTAAAACTCAAAGTGCTTCCTCCATGTTTTCTCATTTCTCAACCCCAAAGATAACAAGAAACTTTTTCAGATTCTCTTTCCCAACAATTAAGCTGTCTTATTCATTCGCGTTTACAGATGTATATCAACAGGTTGACAAGTGCAATGGAGTTTTGATCATGGACAAACTTTTTAACATCATCCATACATTCATAAGATGTTGGCTATCTATATCTGCATATGCATATGAACTCTCAAATCCGTTTACGGAGGCAAAAAATGAAAAGAAAAAGTTTCTAACAGTTTGTACTCACTTCAGAGGATCGAGGGTGCTTTCCCCAACATATGCAACCGCAGCGAAATGCATGACAGCATCAAAAGCATTCTCTGAAAATATTTTATTAACCTGAACATATCAGTTAAGGCAACAATGGTGTTCAGGGCAGCTAGCATTATGAGGATTCTTCAAAAATATATATCATAAAGAGTCCATAGGAAGGATACAGATTTTGCATCTCCTAAGTCAGCATAGATGAACTGAAGCCTTCCATAGTCTGGAAACAATTCCTGCAAAACCTTTACAGCACCTAGATTTCCTCGTGATAGATTGTCCTGACAAGAAGGAAGTATTCACAAATGAAGGGCATTACACACTAAAGACACAAAAATGATTTGATCTTAAAAATTCTATAGGGACATACCACTATTGTTACGCGGTATGAGTCCTTTAATAGTCGAAGTGCAGCATGTGAACCGATATATCCTGCACCTCCTGTCACTAGAACATGAGTGACTCCTGGTTGTTGAATTGCAAACTGGAAGGAAAAGAACATGCACAACTTTAGAAGTTGCATAAAGTAATAGTTTTCGTAGGAAAAGGTGATTCTCATCACTTATTTTTTTCAATGAGGAGCATACAAGCAAAAATACAAAGAGATGGGTAATTATAAAATTGATTACTGAGAGAACACCAAATATAAGAGCTTCAGCTGAGAGAGAGAGAGAGAACTATGGATGATTGGACTGCTGACCAAATATCAGATCATAAATTCCAAACTAAAATTGGAGAACAACAAAGTAGAAGAAAATTCCATGGAGTAACAAAGTAATCTAACAACTGCAAGGTTCATTGAACATGACAGCAATATTTTAAACAGAAGGAGAGAAGAGCGAATGATGGATAAAAACAAATCTTGAAGCAAAGAACAACTTTCAGCCTCTTGTGTCAGAACAATAAATGATGACATCAGCCACATGTTAGAAACAATTTACAAATAGAATGTATACAACCCAACAATTTTTTAGGAATCATTCTCCAGTTTCAAGGATAGAATTATCATATTATCATTATGCCAGTCAAGATCAATGATAATAAAAATTCCAAAACAATCAATACTATAGGGATCTAGGCATCTGTCATAAATTAGAAGAGAAGAAAAACTTGCTGATGAAACTTTTTTATTTTTAATGGCCTATAGGAAAAATAGGAATACATGAACAAAATTGACATTAATGCGGTATAAAAGTATGAAATATGACGTATAAGTTAAACAGAAGGATATTGACAGCAGAATTACATAAAATTTACTTAAACAGTTATACCAGATTTGTATCAAATATGATCTAGTAGATGTCATGTAACAAGTACAAAAGCTGAAGATTCATCCAACAGGAATTGTAGACTCAAAGGAAAAGAATATCATCCACAACAGAACTAATTCGGTCCGTAGTGATATAAATCCATAAGAGTATCAACAAAGATTGAGAGCTACCGGGGTTGGGGTGCTAAAATTTGGGGATTGCTTGAGCATAATAATACAAACTGCTGTAAGTGAAGCAGCCAAAATGATCTTTCCCACAAAATTGCTCTTCCGTTTGGGATCTGGATAATCCATACCTATAAGTGAAAGAAGGTAAATGTAAGAAAAACAAGTAAATAAGCTTCAATATCTTAAAGAGCTACAACTTTCACATCTTTTTAAGCAACTTAAAAGTTTGAAACACCCATGCAGTCAACCTGCAATAAACATAGATGATAGACTTCTTGATAACACTACAGAAGAGAAACTCACCTCCAAATGACACAGATCTACCAAACCTTGATTGATTTCTCGACCTACCAAAACTGAGCATTTGGGAAATTGCTCTAACTATCGTTATATTACAGGAAAGTTACTCGATGAGTCAACTTCAAGGATGGAGCTGCTGTGTAATATCCTGCAAAATTAATACCCAAAATTTATCAGTAAATTCTGTAAGTAAACAGCCACATATTGTGAACCCTCAAGATACAATCACTTTGAAATCTCGAACTTCTGAATGAGAAATTCAGACAAGATATTAAGAGGAGAAACTCCCACAAGCAGAAATCAAAAGCAAAGCCAAATTTAAATAACATTTCTAGTTTTGAAAATCTTGAGGACATATAAAAAATAATAACTTCTTTTTTCAAACTACATAACAAGGATGAAAGAAACAAAAGAAAAAACAAAAACCACCTCCACTTCATAGATGCTGATAAGATTAGGAAGCATATAATGCAAATTACAGTAATCAACCATGCATTAATAGAAACAAAGTAACAATAAGATCGCAAATTTCGACCAATTCCCATTCCGAGTTAACATAGTAAAAAAGGCACGAGAAATTTCTCTTCAAAAACAACCACCTCACCGATCATTTCCACTTTCACCAAGAAAAACAAGTACAGAACAAAGAAATCAATCCCTAACAGAAAGGCAGGGGAGTCAGAGGAAGAGAATCGCACATAAAAACAAAAACAAAAACAAAAACAAAAGAATAAGTAACGTAATTAATGAAAAGAAAAACCAAAAAAACGTTCACGTCCAGCTAACTGAACGGCTTTGATCGCAAAGAAGTAACTGAAACAAGGAAAAATGGCAAACAAGACACGAACAGTAGAAAGAAAAACATAGAAACAACCCCATTTCGATTCCCGTTCCAAAAGCAAGAATCCGAAAGCAAATCATCAAGAATCGAAAAGGAGACAGATTGCATCAATCCAAGAAAGACCCAGAAGAGGAAAACAGCAAAAAGAAAAGAGAAGGTTACCAGAAATTGAATGGAAGTCCCGGGGACGAATGAATGAAATGAAATTGGAAGAAAAAAACACAGAAAGAAGGAAAATGAAAATGAAAATGAAAATGTGGGAGAGAGAGAGAAAGAGAAAAATGGGGTGGTGGGTTCAAAAAGAAACGTTGCAAATCGAAACAGAAAGTAAATGAAAATAAATGAAATGAAAAGAAAAGACAGAAGGGGAAAGGTGAAGAAAGGGAAGGTGAAGTTCTTCTGTTTGGAGCGGACGGAGCAGGAGCTGTCTGTGTGTCCTCATTTTATTTGCGCGTATATCACACGGCGCTGAAAAGCTCTGAATTTCTCCCTTCAACTTTTTTTTTTTTTTAAGGGAATTTCATAATTTTTTTTTTTTTTTCATATGTTCATGGGTTTGACATCCGCGATAATGAGCATTTTCATTCTATCATAAAGAAATTGATAAAATATAAACAAAATGACAGTTTGTGTACAATAAATATGAGATGAAGATTTTTTTAAAGATTGTTCAAAAAAAAAAAAAAAGATTTTTTTAAAGATGTAACAGTTATGCTATATTGGACAGTTTTTTTTTTTTTTTTTTTTGATAATATAGGATGAGGGATTTGAACCATAGACCTCGTGGTTATCACTACAACTTAATGTCAATTGAGTTATGCTCTTGTTGGTGACAGTTTTTCAACTTACTTTTGAGCTCAATGATGATAATAAATGAGAGTGAAATTTGTTTGAAAGAAAGAAAAAAAATAGATGAGATTGAAATTTCTGAACTTTTTTTATGGGAAGAAAAACCCACATTTTTTCCCTAAAATAATCACATTTTAATTTTTTTTTGACAAAAAAAAAAACCACATTTTAAATGTGTCATCTATACAGTGGCGGAGGATAAACTTACAAACCTATGCATCTTTCTACGGTTTTCGTTTTTTCTTTTCTTTTTTTTTTTCGTTTTATTTTTTTAATTTTAAAAAAATTAATATTAAAAAACAATAAAAAAAATCATTTTAAAACATCCAATATTGAAGATTTGTTTTTCTTGATAATATGTGCACTGACCGGTGGGTGGGTGATTCGAAACCATAGACTTTTTTGTCATTAGTACAAGTTTTATGTCAGTCGAACAACGTTCATGTTGGCTATGAGATGAACATTTGAACCTTTGACATTAAGAGAAATGTAACAGTTACGCTATATTGGACAGTTTTTCAACTTTTTTATTCTTTATATTAAGACTGAGGGTAAATAAGTTTTGCATATAAATCCAGTGATCAAGGGCTCAATATATACCCAAGGGAAATACAGTGAGGATACAAAAATAGATAACAAAAAGTAGAAAAATAAGGAAAAAGGTTATATCGTAACAAGAATAAAACTAATTAGTAAACTAATTTACTAACTAATTACTAAGATTCTAATACTCCCCCTCAAGATGGATGTAAAACATTAAGAACACCCATCTTGTTAATTAAAAGCCGAAACACAGATAAAGGCAATGCCTTTGTAAAAATGTCAGCTAGTTGGAGATTCGAGCGAACAGGCATGAGCTTAATATCGCCACGAACAATCTTGTCTCGAATAAAGTGACAATCGACCTCAATATGCTTTGTACGTTCATGAAAAATAGGATTGGAAGCAATGTGAATGGCCGACTGATTATCACAAAAAATTAAAGCTGGTGATGGAGGAGAAACTTGCAAATCACGTAACAGTTGAAGTAACCAAACCAACTCGCTAGTAGTAGCAGCAAGTGCTCGATACTCAGCTTCTGCTGATGATCGAGAAACGGTGGTTTGTTTCTTAGCCTTCCAGGAAACAAGTGAATCACTAAGGAATATACAAAAATCGGACGTTGATTTGCGGGTGTCTAAGCAAGAAGCCCAATCTGCATCAGCAAATGCTTTCAACTGAAAAGAACAAGAAGCAGAGAGAAAAATCCCTTGACCGGGACTGCCCTTCAAATAACGTAATAAATAATGAGCAGCGGATAAATGAGGTTGTCGTGGTTGGGCAACAAACTGACTGAGCTTGTGAACAACAAACGTTATATCAGGGCGAGAAATGGTCAAGTATAAGAGACGACCAAGAAGACGCCGATAAACAGTAGGATCTTTTAGCAAAGTCCCTTTGTCAGATTGAAGCTTAATATTCGGGTCCATGGGCACAGAACATGGCTTACAAGCGAGAAAACCACCGTCCTCAAGAAGTTGAAGAGTGTATTGCCTTTGAGACAGTAAGAGACCTTTAGAAGATCGAGCTAACTCTAAGCCCAAAAAATATCGCAAGGCCCCCAGATCCTTGAGTTTAAAAGCAGTATTGAGATGCACCTTAAGATCGTCCACAACACGAGAGGATGCACCAGTGATGATTATATCATCCACGTAAACAAGTAAGGCAATAAACGAAGAACCAGAACCACGGATAAACAAAGAGTAGTCTGACTTTGACTGAGTAAACCCGAGTAGCAGCAAAGCATGAGAGAATTTATCAAACCATTGCCTGGAGGCTTGTTTAAGGCCATAAATGGACTTATGAAGTTTACAAACTAAACGACGCTCCCCCTTAGATGCAACCACATTATGCTTATAGCCAAGAGACAAATCCATATAAACCTCTTCATTCAAATCTCCATGAAGGAATGCGTTATTTACGTCAAGCTGAATCAAAGACCAATTTAGGGATACAACAAGGGAGAGGAGTACCTTGACAGTCACAAATTTCGCCACTGGTGAAAAAGTTTCAATATAATCGAGTCCCTCTTGTTGAGTATACCCTTTTGCCACCAACCGAGCCTTAAAACGTTCAACTGAGCCATCGGGTTTATGCTTGACTTTATATACCCACTTGCAGCCAATAGAGTGATGTCCCTGTGGAAGAGGAACAACTGACCAAGTCTGATTATTTTCCATCGCCTTAAGTTCAACACGCATGGCCTCTCGTCAATGAGAAAATGAGACTGCCTGATGATAGAACTGTGGTTCAAACACAGAGGAAACATTTAGAACAAAATTCTTATAAACAGGATTCAATTTTTCATAAGACAGTACACTACTTAGTGGATACTTGGATGAAGTGGCTGGCGGTATATTGGTTGAAAGAAGACTACAATGATAGTCCTGCAGATATGGAGGCACTTTACACGATCGACTAGACCGTCGTAAGGGAGGCTGAGATGCAACAACATCAACCTGTATGTTATCAACATGTTGGGAAGCAATAGAATCAGGTGTAACAACATCATCCTGAGAAGCATCCACAATAGATACAGGAGGATTGGCATTAGACGACGATGTTGTGTCAAAAGAAGCACTGTTATGCAAAATAGAAGACTCAGGGACATGATCTGGCGGGAAGCCCGAGAAGCCAAAAGCAGTAGGAAGAACCAAATCTGGAAAAGAATCAACAGCATCTTCTTGAAGCATAACAGTATGAAAAGGAAATATGTCTTCATAAAAGACAACATCGCGTGACACCAAAAATTTCTTGTTTGCAATATCATATAAGCGATAGCCCTTCATCCCAGGAGGGTAGCCAAGAAAAACCGTAGGCAAAGCACGAGGATGAAACTTAGACCGCTGTGAAGACAATGTGGAAGCAAAACATAGGTAGCCAAAAACACGAATATTAAAATAATCAGCATGCTGTACATTCAAGCGATAATAGGGTGTTTGCCAATCCAATAATGGTGATGGTGTGCGATTAATGAGAAAGCAAGCAGTGAGAATGCATTCACCCCAGAACTGAATAGGAACTCGTGACTGGAAAAGTAAGGAACGAGCAACATTCAACAAGTGTTGATGCTTTCTCTCAACAACAGAATTCTGTTCGGGACGACCAACACACGAAAACTGATGAACAACACCCTTAGATAAGAAAAAGTCAGTAAATGCTAGCTCCGGTGCATTGTCAGAACGAAACTGCTTAATAGAGGCATTATATTGTGTTTCAACCATCGTGAAGAACCGTGGCACAATGAGTAAAGCATCAGACTTTTGTTTCATTAAGAAGACCCAAGTATAACGAGAAAAATCATCTACAAGGGTGAGAAAATAACGACAACCAGCATGAGTTGGAGACTGATACGGACCCCATACATCACAATGCAACAAATCAAACTTGTGGTTAGACAAACGATTATTAGATTGAAAAGACAAACGTCGCTGTTTAGCGAGAGGACAAATAAGACAAGGCTTAGCATGAAAAGACTGATGAGAGCCAAAATGCAAAACATCCTTTAAGGCAGACAAGTGTTTTGGGGAGGGATGACCAAGTCTATCATGCCATGTGTGAAAAGAAATAGACTGACAAACAGTATGAACAAGCAAACAATTAGAGCGCTTGGATGGTGCAGCTTGAAAAAGATATAATCCTTGCCAAGAATCAGTCTTCCCAATCGTCTTCGAAGAGGACTTGTCCTGAATAATACAAGAAGTGCCAACAAATTGTACAGTAAGAGACTGATCTTTGGTTAATGCACTGATAGAAATCAGATTAAAGCAGAATGATGGTATAAACATCACGTTGCGTAGAGTAATGTGCGGAGTAAGTTGTATATCACCAATGAATTCGACGACAATGCGTGTTTGATTAGGCAAAGAAACAGTCATTCCAGAGACAGGCACAAGAGTGGTAAACAAGTCTCTCAAATAACATATGTGAGTTGATGCACCAGAATCAAGAACCCAGGAGCCGAAAGAAGGACCAGGATTATGAGAAGAGCTAATAGTACCTGCTACGTGAGAGGTCGTCGACGTAGTTTCAGGAGTGATTTTTGCCTTGGCCAAATGAGATTGAAGCATGGTCAACAGGCCCTGACATTGTTCAGTGCTCAGGGAAGAAAGATGATCAGAATTTCCAGTAGTTGGATCAGCAGGTTTGGAAGTATGCTTCTGGTTGTTACGGTATCCAGGAGGATAACCATGAAGCTTATAGCACCGATCGACTGTATGTCCTTGTACGCCACAATGAGTACAAATTGGGTGTTCCTTCTTCTTATTCAAATTAGCATTCTTCGGATTAGCAGTAGGTGGAGAAGAATTACGTACCAGTAGAGCTGCAGGAGAAGAATTAAGAGGCGTAGTGGCATTGACCAAAGGAATCGCTCGTTGTTCGTCTTCTTGAGCCACAAGAGCAAAGGCTCGATTGATAGTTGGCTCAGGCTCCATTAAAAGTAATTGAGTACGAAGTGGAGCAAACGTCTCATTCAATCCCATAAGGAAGGTCATGACAAATTCAGTCTGGAAGTAATCAATTAATTTCTTGACACCACCACAAGAACATTTGCCACAAGAACAAGTCGGGCGATATGAACCCAATTCATTCCAAAGCGTCTTCAATTTGGTAAAATACGTCGTGACTGATTGTTGATCTTGAGTAAGATTTGCCAAATCACGTCGAAGATGGAATATGCGAGGTCGATTCTTACGCTGGTAGCGTTCCTGAAGATCCAGCCAAATATCCCGAGCAGAAGCAGAATAAAGGACACTGGCAGAAATCTCCCTAGAAAGCGAATTAAGGATCCACGCAGTAACAACTCCATTGCAGATAATCCACGAGTTTTGTAGTTCTCCAGTCGATCGCAGCAAAGTCCCATCAACAAAGCCAATTTTGTTCTTACAGGTGAGTGCGATGATCATCGAATGGCTCCAAGAAGTGTAATTAGACTCTGTCAATAAATCAGAGACTAAAACAAGGCTGGTGTTGTCAGAATGGTGAAGATAATACGGATTGATATAGTGATCAATGGCAGGAACACCCATGGGTTGAATAGTCGAAGAAGAAGTAGACTTTTCAGTAGAAGGTGTAGCCTTCGTCAATGGATGATCGGCCATGATTGCAGAAAAGAAGAGAAGAAAAAAAAATGATGCAAGAAAAGCCCTCAAGAAAAACCTCAAAAAGAGAAAGTAACTTCTGATACCATATTAAGACTGAGGGTAAATAAGTTTTGCATATAAATCCAGTGATCAAGGGCTCAATATATACCCAAGGGAAATACAGTGAGGATACAAAAATAGATAACAAAAAGTAGAAAAAGAAGGAAAAAGGTTATATCGTAATAAGAATAAAACTAATTAGTAAACTAATTTACTAACTAATTACTAAGATTCTAATACTTTAGTATAAAAAGCTATATACTCTAATCTTTTGCTTTCTTAGTTCTTTGGTAGAAGTTATGGGAAATTTGTTTCAAAGAAAAAAAAATGGGAAAACCCACATTTTATCCTTCAAAAAACCCACATTTTAAATGTGTCATCCATTCAGTGGCAGAGAATAAACTTAAAAACCTTTTGCATCTTTCCGTGGTTTTCGTCTTTTCTTTGTTTGTTTTCGTTTTATTTCTATTACTTTTTAAAAAAATTAATACTTTTATTTTTTTGAATTAAAAAAAAAATATATATCATTTTAAAAAGTTGAAAAAATAATAATAATATGAGCGACCTTTTAAACCTATTTCTCAAAATCCAAGGAATAAGACTCTTTTGATAGCCATTTGATTTTTTTAAAAAAAGTTTTCTCCTAAATTCTCTGTCATGACTTTCATCCTAGTTAAGGTTGCATTTGAATTCCTAGCCAAATTTTAAAAACAATAACAAACTTTTGAAAACTATTTTTTTTTTCATAATTGGACTTGATTTTTGAAAATAAGGTAGAAGATTGATATAAAACCAAGAAACTTATAGGTGGAAGTATGTCATAAGCTTAATTTTAAAAAACCAAATGGTTATCAAACGGTACCTAAAAATGTCCATTTTGAAAATTTAGGGCCCGTTTGGTAACGTTCTCGTTTCTTGTTTCTTGTTTTTAATTTTATTAAGAAATCTAAGCATTTAAATAACTATGTATGTTTCTTGTTTCTCATTTTTTTAGAAACACTTCCAAAATTTGTATAGAACTTTTGGGAACAACTAAAACTAGTTTCTCATTTTTTGTTCTTGTTTCCAATTTTTTCCAAACATAAAGAAGGATATAGGTTTATTATTATTGAATGTATAGGTGTTAGGGTCATTAAAGAAACGGAAACAAAAAAGAGAACGTTATCAAACGGGCTTTTAGGGACCTTTTAAAACTATTTCTCAAAACTCAGGACTAAAAATGTCTATTTTGAAAACTCAGAGACCAAACGCACCAATTCGTCAAAAGAACTAAAAAAGGGCAATGAAAATCATGTCATAGACTCATAAGTGTTGCAGTGTACGGAACAGTCAACTAAAAAAGTGACACTTGGCAACAATATTTATTTTCCTATTTTTTTGCTGATTAATTTCACACTTTCTAGATTTTCATTTCTCATAATAAATACATACAGATTCTTTCCCCTAAATTTTGAGCATCTTGTCTTCAAAGTTTAAGAATATGACATTTTTCATTTCAAAAAAAAGAATATGACATTTTGACAGGTGAGATTTGACAAAATCATTCAAATTGGTTATTGAAGATTAAAATCATTCATTCATTTGGAAATTTGGAGGGACAAATTAGATTAGATGAGATGATATCGATCGATTTTATTTACTTTCCATGTAAGAAGGTAAGAAAGTCGATCCTATAAAATTTGATGATATTATAAGTCACTTTATCACTTAACTTTTCTGGTTAGAGGGCATTTGGTTCACAAGTTTGGAAGGCAATAGTCCATATAACTCGGAATTCGGATTAAGGGACAAGATTCGATGAATTGACTAAATGGAGCAAGGATGCATTTGGGGTTGATTTTAAGGTTGAGGGTGATTATAGAAGGATTTTAACCGATTTAGGTGTTTGATAAGACTATCTTTTTTTTATTAATTTAAATACAATCACTTTTCAGTTACCTTGATTTGTGTGAAGACGTGCTTTTGAAATTAGCTTCCGTATAATTTACCACCTTTGTAAGAGATTTTGAAAAATTACTATTTTATCCTTCCGTAGTTAGCTAATGTGTTAATGCATTTGTGATAGAATTACTTTTCTATTTGGCAGTAATTTTTTTTCCTTGAAACGAAGGTGTGATATGTTTTTTTTTTTCATTATTTTCAAGTCACGATTACAAACCAACAATTTTATTATTCAATCAATAAGTTTTAAGTTTCATATTTATCGTTTAAGGAAATAAATTATATCACCAATTTATTTATTTTTTCTTGGTCCATTAATTCATTAATTTTCCTAATATTTTATCAAATAATTTAATATAATTTGAATATAACTTTTATAACTGAAATCATATAAAATTTCAAAATAATTGTCTTTCGACAATTTTAAATATGAAAAATTAATGTAAAAACAATGAAAATGATATATCTATTATAGTAATTATAGCTAAATCACAACAATTTAGTATCAATTTACCAAACATTCTAACTTGTGGTTTAAAGTTGAAATTTACCAAACGTTAATTTATACTAATTTTTCTAAAAGCACTATTGACACCAATTATTTTAATTAGTCGATTGGTTTGGTTTTGATGGATTTATAGATTTCAATCAATCTGATTCAATTTGATATGTTTGTGGGTTGTTTTTGTTGATTTTAAAAATGGAAAAAATAAACTTTTGGTTCTTGAGGTTTGAGTTAGGTTTCATTCTAGTCGCTAAGCTTGAGAACTGACATTTTGGTCGCTGAGGTTTGAATTTTGTTTTTTTTTATTTTGATTTGAAATATAATAGAGAAACTCCAAAGCGGAGAAAAAACCACGGCTCACAGAAAGAAAAAAACCACGGCTCACAGAAAGAAATCCCCTATGTGTTCTAACATTTTAATATTTAATTGTATTTTAAATATGGGATATTAAATTTTTGGAGAGTTTTTTCTCTTTTAAAAAGAGATAGAGAGGTTTTATCTTTTTAATTTTTGAGTTACTTTTATTTTTGTATTAAATTTCAAGATCTTAAAAATCCTATAAATACCTCTCACACCAAACACTTTCAACACACAACAAGAAACACAACAATTCCTATCTTCTTTCTTTACTTTCTCATTTCTTTCTCATTTCTCTCATTTGCTCTTTTAAGAGCAATTGGCCAAAAGAGGGGTGTTCTTTGTTGTGGAGCTTTGAACTCAACCTCTTAGTGGTTTTGTTGTACCCTGGAGGGGACAGGCCAGAGAAGACCTGTCTTGAATCTAAGAGAGCAAGATACCCGCGCCTCAACCTGATTGTTTACGTGTCTGTTGTTTTCTCAATATTTTCTTCATTTCCTCTGTTATTTGTAATTTCCCCCAACACTATGTGAAAATTGTTACAATCACAAAGAATTCTTCCCCCGACCCCAATTACAAGAACACACTCTCTCAAAGCTTTATACCACTCACACTACTAGAGTATACAAGCTTAAAGTAATTCTGAAATGGGATGCTTTGAAACCAAAGCCATAGACTCCTTTTATAGTACTTGGAGCCCATCACTTTCTTGAACATTTCCATGTGGGATAAACTCCCTTCTAATATTTTGCCTAAACCCAACCATCTACTTTCTCCTTCTTTTTTTTTCTCCTTCGTCGCAAGCAAGCTCCCTCATCCTTTTCTATTCTTAGAAAAAGAAATAGATAGAGAAAATGAAGTGAAAGGAAAAGAAAATAAGAAAGAAAAGGGAAGAAAATTAGGAAAAAGCAGAAGAAGAAAAAAATAATTGGCTACGGACGGCAAGGCTACAACTTAGGTTGTGGTGGTGAAGAAGGAGGAGACAGATGGAAAGAAAATTAAATAAAAAAATTAGTGTCACATTAGCAATCCGTTAGTAATTAACGAAAAATTAAACGAAGTGATCAAAATAAAACGAAATTCAAACCTCGAGGACCAAAATGTCGAGCATTCAAACTTAGGGACCAAAATGAAACTTAAACCAAACCGATCAAAAGTGTGTTTTTTTCTATTTAAAAAAAAGAAAAAAAAGAAACACACACTCAAGTTATCATATCTCAATTTCTTTAATATCTTACTATCTCTCTACTTCTAAGACGATTAGAAGAAATAATAATAATAATAATCGAGGGATTATTAGAAATTTGAATTTTTTATTATATATACATATAAGTATTTATATTAATAATTTTCTATGAATGATTTTATTTATTCCTATAAATAATAATTTAAATCAACGTCATGAAAATGGGTCACTTATATTATTTCCTTTTTGTTTAGACGATCTCTTTATTTAAATATGAGTTTGAAAGTAAGAGTGAAAAAAAAGTTTCTAAATTTTATTTTTCCTTTTTTTTTTATTGGAAAAAAAAGTTTATTTTTATTGAACAGGTGGAAAAAAAAAGGTTGAAAGTTGTGTAATTGTACAAAGCAAGTGTTAATCTATTAAATTAGGTCCATAGTCATAATCACTTACTAATATTTGATACCAAGCATGAGGCTTCATGATTTTTCTAAGAGAGAGAGAATGGGAAAAGGTAGAGGTTAAGAATTAATGATTAGTGAAGGAAAAAGGTCCCAATTGGTTGTCAAAAGATATATTTTTTTTATTGTGTTTTAAAATACAATTTTAATCTCTATGTTTCGAGTTTTGTTTCATTTTAATTCTCTTGTCACAATCGCAAACTTTCGAACTCGGGACGGGCGATTGTGCGGCACTTGTCCTAACCCGACGGACAAGTCAGCCGTACAAAAATCGCAAATCGCGAACAACTTCGACGTAGGGTCTAGCCTCCACTCACGTTTTAGGAGAAAATTGGTTTTATAAAACGTGAGAGAGAAAAAGCATTGAAAACATTTTAAAAGAAAGCATTGAATACAATGGTGCAAGAAAGCTTGATTGCAAGAAAGTATACAATGCTTGGTAGGGGGTAAGTCTAAAATTAATCTCTATGGTAAGTTTAAAGTTAATTTTTATTGAAATTAGTTAAATAACAACAATAATTTTCATATAAGAAAAGACATGAGGTAAACATATTTCTAAAATTTATAGAAAGATGGCTAATAGAGAATAAAAAAAAAACAATAAATTCACGGTAGAGATCGTTTTAAGTTTTATTGCAAGTACAAAGCCTAAAATTGAACAAAATTCAAAGTATAAAGACCAGATGATATTTTAATCAAACAAAGATTTAAAAATAAAAAATCAACTAAAAAAATAATATTTCACCCATCATATCTCTTAAATTTGAAAACATAGAACTTAGTATTATTCCAAAAAGACACCGTGTAAATTTATTTACGAAAGGACTAACAAAAACTGATTTGTTTTTTTTTTTTTTTTCTAGTAATAGAGATTGTTAAAAAAAAATAGTTATAGAGATTAAATGAAAGATTTATTGGCCAAAACGAACTTAGCTCAGCGGTAATTGGCATGTATCCTCGACTATGAGATCAAAAAATAAAATGTCAGATTTATTGAGAGTACGAAGACTAAATTTGAAACTAAAGTAGAACCAAGTCACGGAGCATACAAAAATGATATTTTGACCTAAACTATGAGATTTGATTTTTTAAAAATGAAATATGAAAATATAAAATTTTGTTTTTAAAGGAAAAAAAAAAGATGGTCTTAAAATCCACAGTCAAATCCTCACCACCAACCAACAGTTGTGTCTGTGTGTTTAGGGATTATAATGACATTCCAATATGCCATTGCCAACTTGTTTCTAATTTGCATATATTCTTCCCCTTTTTGTTAGGCTGGCCTACTTTTGTTCTTATTGGACCATTTCATTTCCTTTCTTTTCTTTTCTTTTTTTTTTTAAAAAAAAAATAATTTGTTCCTATCTCTCTCTCTTTTGAAATGATAAATTAACTTCTCACTTTAACTGAATTTTTTAAACTCTAAAACTATGCTTACACATTTTCTTCCATCTTTGCCCAATTGGAAGATCTTTTGTTCACATGATGGAAGGCTATACAAAGAGGGAGAGTTCCCTTACACACCATGATGTGTCAACCAATACATGAGTGAAAGTTGAAGAGAGAGAGAGAAAACAAAATGAAAGTTCATTCTAGGGATTTTGTTTGGCTCACGAGTTAGGTTTGTATTGGTTAAAAATTTTCGATCTATAAAATCTATTTTTTGTAGCATATGTACTAATGTTTACAAACCGTAAGCCTACCAGTCTAGGTTTCTTTGACTTGTAATTTCTTATAAGTTGACTTAACTGATTAAGGTATCAGTAACTTTTCTTATAAGTTGTAAGTTTAAATCAAACCTCTTTGGTTGAATTGTAGAGTTAGCTTTTCGAGTATTTAAGGTGTGTTTAGTTTAACTTTTCAAGTGTTTAATTTTGAAAAAAAATCATTATGAAAAAATCTTCAGTGTTTGACAACCATAAAAATGACTTATTAAAAAATAAGATTGAGAAATAAACTATTGAGAGAAACCTTTGAAACCAACTTCCTTAAAAAGAATTTTTAAGTATACAATAACTTGTGTATAAAAACAATTATGAGGAAATTTAACCAAACATATGAGTGTTTAAATTCTAAACAATTTTTATACAAAATGTTTTTTAAAAATGCATTCTAGAAAAACATTTAAATTAAAATGTATTCTGTTATAGGCAATTTTGGACCACCCCGATGTACAAGGAGCTGACAAGGACAACCGGGGAGAAATCATGCTGAGAGATGGACCCAAGAGGCGAAACCGACAAGTGGGACGGGCCAAGGCCGAAGGGGTCGGGTTTTTGACCCGACCCCCTGCTCGGCCTCGGCCCATGGCCCATGGCCGTCCGACTCCGCTTGGTTCCCACCGCCTCTGGCCGCCTTGGTTCAGCCTGATTTGTCCCGAAACGCCTCCGAATACCTAAAAACCCTAGGAGGATGAACAAGTATTTATATCCCTCTTCGCCACTAAAGAAGAGGACCCGAACTCTAACCCTAAAACTCATTTTATATTCTCTACTCTCTCCTCTTGCTCTTATTTTTCCTCTCCTCTCCGTTCTGCTTGCTGACTTAAGCATCGGAGTCGGTGTGACGAGCACCACACCGGTGTGCAGGTTTACTGTCTTGCAGGCCACGTCTTCCCCATCTTCTACAAATCTTACCGTTGGTGGCACGTGAAGGTCAGGTGAGTTCCTCCGACCAAAATCGACCATCAACATATTCAAAACGGACCGTTAATATAATTTTGTTAATATAGTTTTGTAAATGAAATTATTGCTTGGGGATGGTCAACCAATGGCAAAAATGAGGGCCAAATTTATAGCTGGCCATCCCACTTGTGAAGTAGAAGTAGAAGCACATGGAACAATGGCTATCACAACATTAAAAGCCTCAACTTTTCCTTTTAACTCACAAGAAGCCATAGGGATGGGGGCGTTGAGATCCTCCCCACGTGCATTCTATTTTGTTCCTTTTTCTTTTAAAAATGAAAATGAGTAGAGAGAAATTTAAATTCTATCCATAAAAATTTCTAAATCAATTGGAATTTATGACATGTCTTTGTCTTGACTCCCTTTAATGTGGTTAAAGGCTTCATACCTTTGCACTAGGTCAAGTTATTGACTTACGGTTTTTTAATTAGGTACATTGGACAAGAATCGAGGATTGATGGTTCATGCAATATTCTCTCTTATCGTAACGTTATTCAACTAAGAAAGACATTTTTGCATGTCACTCGTAACTTTTTTTAATCCTTTTTTAAAAGTTTTATTCTTATCACGGTTCTATGTATCTTTTTCATTCAATAAAGACGCTTGGTGGAAAATCAACATTTAGGAATGAATGGTTTGAACCTCTGACCTCCTAGTCGAGAGATCGAGGATACATGTCAATTAACTCTTCCCGTCTTATTTTTCATCACTTCCTGATAATCTTTTGTCAAACATCACATTAAAATTAATCAAAAGAACTACACTAGCATCCTTAATTTTTTTTTTGTTCCCTGTTTTCAGTTCTTAAATCAGCAGCTTCATGAATCCTATTCATATTCCTGTGAAGAACATTCTCAAGGATTATAAATAATATACACTCAATATCATAAAACATAAAAATTGTTTGATAATTTGAAACTTCAATTTTCTTTAAAAAAAAAAGTCGAAATTTAAAAAAAATGTTGAAACACAAAAGGCAGGCAATAGTTATTTTCTTTTTTCTGCTATGTTATGGAAAAATATATTTACCACCATGTCTAACCTAGAGAACTTTTTTACCCCAAACTTTCAAGTCTGCCTTCCAAATTGTCTCCTATCCTTCCCTATTCCATAAATCAAGAATAAGAATATTGATTTTCATTTTCCAGTTTCTTTTTGTAATACATAAACCAACCACAAGAAAAGAGGTAAAGAAGATTTATTCCCTCTCAAATTATGTTAAATATGCAAGACAGCAGCAGTTTGGGTTTCATCTGTACAAACAATTTCTTCAAGTCTATGGTCAGCTACAATAATTCTAGTTCTGCAAAATTCTTTACAACCCAATAGCAGATTCGGAAACACTGGATTAGGTGAGTCATTTCTAGTAAGAAGCATGCTAACCTTATCAATTAACTCAATAACAGTATCCTTTGGAAACCTTTTCTCTTTGAGTAAATTTAGCCAAGCCGACGCAGAGAAATGATGCACATCGCTGCTATCGTGATAGGAAATGCAAGAGAGGGCTTCAGAGTAGTCGCCTCTCGCAAGCTTCATGCAAAACCTTTCTTTGATGAGCGGAGATGGCGGAGCCCGATCAGCCTGAGCTAGGTGCTTCCATGTTGTTTCCAGTAGCTCATCCTGTTAAACAAACACCCCTGATTAAGTGAGAGCAAAAAACATAAAGAATTTAAGCGATCAACTTTCAGTAGAGCAGGAAAATTACAACAAATCATCCAGACCAGACCATAAAGAAATCTAGTTTCAATTGTCAGAAAAATCACTGGGTAAACAAACAGCAGCAGCAGAAATCGACTTCCAGGTATAAAAGTGAACCCCATGATATACATTTAACTATTTAAGCCTTCAGTAGAGGTGGCCAACAAGCAATTCAATCTTCAGTTTCATGACAGATTACATAATGAATTGATTTAGTTGTTGTGTCGTCTCAATACTTTAACAAGATTTTGATCAATGTCATATTCCTATGAAGTCAAAAGACGTAAGAAAATGGTCGAATTCTACTGATTCCTCCCTATCCTAACGATAAAGAAATTCAATAGAAATGTTAGCGATGTTTCCTACATTCCTTTAACATCAGCAGAATATTTAAAAATGATCATCACTTATAAGCAACTTTCTTTTAGCAACCTTAAATTATACACGTTTAGCAATGAACTGTCCAAATTAAAATGAGCCAGTGGTGGGATAAATAACATACAAAGGAAGAAGGAGAACCAAGCAAAAAGTAAAAGTTGAATTCTAAAAAGTCCACCTTTCCAGCCCTTCCAGCCTCCAATATCATCCGCAGATGACGTTTTGGGTTGAAGTGATATCCATAAAGAAACATTTGATTATAGAAATAGCCAAAATCATCCCATCTCTTTTCTGAAAAAGATGCATCTAGCATGGTGTTGAACGTGTAGATATCTGGTAACACTTGATCCCGATAGTCAGATACAGTGTTGATATTTCGTCCATGTTCTGACAAATTCTGAAACAGCTCTCTAGCTTCTTCAAACATCCCATGTTCCAGGTAACCTTTCAGCAGTATATTATAAGTAACAAGATTGGGGGAGCAGAAGGCCTTCATGTGGTTGAATATATAGACTGCACTTTGTAAGTTTTTTGAGCCCAAACAAGTTTGAATCAAACCAGTGTAAGTCACTACAAGAGGCTTATTAGCAACTTTGCATATCTTCTCAACCTGTAAACATAGCAAGGCCATCGTGAGGTACATAAACTATTCAGTAATTGCCATGCGTATATTACATAATGATCAGGAAGCGCAGCCTTCGATTGATTGTTAATATCATTTCATTAATTTTAGGAACAGGCAGACAGCATTGACTTATTGTTGTGGCCATTTAAAGTAAGGATTATTATCATCCAGGTATAGGTTGAAAATCTAAACCTTTCTATTTATCAGCCTAAGAGATTCACTTCAATTTTTTTTCTGAAAAATGACATCCCATTATATTTCATTGTTAAAAGAGACGAGCACCAAAAAACAATCATAATAAAGTCTTACATATAAAAATAGCATTTGAAGACATTTAATCATAGAACTCAATGTTATAGAAGATGTAAATATAACTTTTTATTTATCCAATTAGCTATCTAAACTAGAAATAAACCTCCACGCTTTAGTCCTTAAGGTTTGGGATTAGTGTCTCTTTGGTCTCTAAGGTTTTAAAATGAACACTTTAGTCCTTGAGGTTTGAGAAATAATTCTAAATGGTCCTTGGACCGTTAGTTGACTAACGGAGAATGACATGACAGTTAAGTTGGTGAATGTATGTTTGCTTAGTTGGCCAATTTATTGATTTAATGATTTTTTTGGGTGATGTGGCTTCTTTCTTCTTCCCTTTTCCCATACCTGTCTTCTCCTTCTCCTCTGTTGACCTCTCTTCTTCTTCCTCTCTTCCAGCAAAGCTCTCCACTGTTGCACTTCCAAATTCTGAATAAAATCACTCTGTAATATACACTTCATTTCTTTACCACCTTGACCTTCAAGCCTTTGCCAGATAACCAAATATGGGCAGCCAGCCAGAAAGATGATATTTTTGCAACTTTCGGCCTCCAAATTTTGCTAATTAGATTATCCGATCCTCCCCACAAGCCCAAAAGAAACAATTTTGCTTTTCATTGTGCAATCATCGCTTCCATGGCTTTCGTTTTGGTCAATTACAGTGAGACATTTAACTTCCTTCGTACAGTCTTCCTCTGTTCTTCATCTTCTTAATTTCTGGAAAATTTTGGTTATTTTCAAATATAGGTGTGTGGAGAGGCAATCTTCATCTAAGAGGGATTTCAAGATCTCTACCTCTCCACTTTTTCAGAGGTCCATTGTTCAATTAAATACAAGGATGGACAATTTTTTTAATTAATTTACAATTATTTCAATATTATGAGCATATCTTTTCATTAAATGGCTTTTTTTTTTCACTTTTCCTTTCTCTATCTTCTCACCTTCTTCTTTCCCTTCCTCTCGTCTTCTTCTCCAGCAAAAGCTCGAACACACCGACACCGACCACCTTTGTTCGCTGCCTAATGCACTGCCCACTTTTCTACTTCAATAAGTTTTATCCCTCTTTTGTTCTCCTCCTTTGTACCCTCTCCTTCTTTTTTGCCTTCTCTCCTTTCTTTATCTATTCTTCTTCTTCTTCTCCAGAAAAGCTTTCCACTAAAACCACCTTTGAGACAGAAGAATTGGACTAGAGAGAGTAGATTGCTTGAGAAATTAATCAAATTAGGGCGAAATAATTCATAAAGATTTTTGGGATATTCTTATAGAGTAATTATCAGAAAGATTTAACTTGAGAAATTGAACTGGGTATTGAATGATGTCGTGCTTTCGTCGGAAAGAAGAAAAGTGAATGGAGAAGGAGAAGACGAAAGAGTCGATCAGCGGCATTAATATTCCTAAGGAAAAGCTGGAGCGCTGGGCCATTCGTTTCGGTTGTAAAATGGATGTCCTCCCCATTAAATACCTTGGCTTCTCCCTTGGAAGCAACCACCACAGAGTTGGATTCTGGGATCCTTTAGTCGATAAAATGAAAAATAAGATTGATGGTTGGAAAAATCTGCAACTCTCCAAAGGGGGTCGTGTTACTCTTGCTCATTCAATCCTTAATAGTTTGCCCATCTACTGTTTTTCCCTCTTAAAAGCTCCTGTGAAGGTGATAAAAAACATGGAGAAGATTATTAGGGACTTTATATGGAATGGTGGTGCTTTCAAGCCTGTTTGTAATCTTGTTAGATGGGATTGGGCGGCTTTGCCCATATCTCATGGAGGCATAGGAGTGGGCACTTTAGGTCTTCGCAATAAGGCCCTCCTAACTAAGTGGCTTTGGAGATTTGCCCACGAGGAAAAGGCCACCTGGAGAAAAGTCATCAGCAGCATTTATGGGATTGACAACTTTGGGTGGAGAACTATGTAAGTATCTCCTTACAATATATTGATAATCAAGAGAAAACCAGCCCGAAGGTTTACAAAATACCAGCAAATTCTAGAGTGCTGGAGGCTCTCCCTCTCAAACAGAGATTCACACACTAACAAAAGGCATAAAAAACTACCCTACCACTAAGCAAGACTTATAAACTAATCTGTACAGTTAATAAACTAATCTGTACAGTTAACACAAACAACAAGCCACTAACTAGGATTGGAAATCCTTTTCTTGCCCCTACGGTTATACACCTTCAGGATAGGAGGCCTGACATTACCCCCGGTTCATGAAAAACCTTGTCCTCAAGGTTGAAGTCCAGAAATTGGGTCTGCAGGTCGTCAACCTTCTCCCACGTGGCTTCAAATTCCGGCAAGCCTTCCCACTCCACCAAGACCTTAGAATAATCAGGGCTTGCAGCAAAGACATCAACGGGCTTCGCCACCCATTCCATCGTGTCAGTCAACATGGTGGGACCCTGGGCCGCAACGTGATGATCCCCCAAAGCCTTTTTAAGCTGTGAAACATGAAAGACAGGATGAATTTTTGTCCCAGCAGGCAATTCCAACCGATAAGCAACATTCCCAATTCTCTCAACAATCTTGTAAGGCCCGAAATATTTTGGAGACAATTTTTCATTCCTTCGCTTGGCTAAAGACGTCTGTCGGTACGGCCGAAGCTTGAGGAAAACCCAATCCCCCAAGTCCAAAACCAATTCCTTACGCTTTCGGTCGGCAAACTTCTTCATTCGGTTCTGGGCCACGAGCAAATGGTCTTTCAGCACCCGTAAAACCAAATCACGTTCGGTGAGCTGCTGATCCAAATGAGCATTGGATGTTTTCATATCGCCATAGGACAACGAGGGGGGTGGCAAACGCCCATACACAGCCTGAAACGGCGTCATCCCGATGGCACTATGGAACGTGGTATTATACCAATATTCCGCCCAACTTAGCCATTGTTTCCACTTGGAGGGTTGTTCACTGCAAAAGCAACGGAGATACAGTTCAACTCCTTTGTTCACTATCTCGGACTGCCCATCGGACTGAGGATGAAAAGCGGTACTGCGACAAAGCTTGGTACCGTGGAGTCGAAACAATTCAGACCAAAAATGGCTAAGGAAAATCTTGTCTCTATCCGAGACTATGGACTTTGGGAAACCATGGAGACGTACCACCTCGTGGATGAAAACCTTGGCAACGTCCTTGGCCGAAAAAGGGTGCTTGAGACCGATAAAATGTGTTGCTTTACTCAATCGATCGACCACCACCAGAATAGCATCCACCCCCTTAGATTTCGGCAACCCCTCAATGAAGTCCATAGTGATGTCCTCCCAAATTCGTTCCGGAACCTCCAACGGCTGTAACAATCCGGCAGGGGAAGCAGCAAGGGTCTTGTTCCGTTGACAAACCGAACATTCAGATACATATTTTCGGACATCATTTTTCATTCCCTCCCAATAGAGTTCGCCCGTCAACCGCTTATAAGTTCGTAAGAACCCAGAGTGTCCCCCCATCACCGAGTCATGAAATGTGTGAAGAATGGAAGGAATTAAGGAGGAATGTTTAGAAAGAACCAACCGTTTCTTGTACATCAGCTGTCCCCGAGTCCACTCGAACTTAGGTACACTCTCGGGATCTTGGAGCAACTGATGAATGATTCCCTGTAATTTGGAATCCTGAGCAACCTCACGGCAGATGATGCCCACATCAAGGATGGCAGGGGCCACCAAGGTCGCCAAATGTACTGCAGGCAGCACGCGGGAAAGGCCATCGGCCACCCTATTTTCCAGTCCCGGGCGATATTGAACTTCAAAGTCATATCCCAAAAGCTTCGACAGCCATTTCTGGTACTGTGGCTGGACTACGCGCTGATCCAAGAGATACCGCAAAGCCTTTTGATCAGTCTGCACGATAAACTGCTGCCCCAGCAAATATGGCCACCAACGCTGCACAGCAAGGACAATAGCCATCAGTTCCCGTTCATAGACCGATTTAAGTTGAGCGCGGGCGGACAATGTATGGCTAAAATAAGCAATAGGACGCTTATTTTGTGTGAGCACCGCCTCCAAACCTGTCCCTGAGGCATCTGTTTCCACCACAAACGGTAAGGTGAAATCGGGCAAGGCAAGGACAGGAAGAGTAACCATAGCTTTTTTAAGCTGTTCAAACGCAGTCGTGGCTGTCGCAGTCCACTCAAATGCCCCTGTTTTTAATAGCTGAGTCAAAGGAGCTGCGAGCTTTCCATAGTCACACACAAAACGTCTGTAATATCCAGTTAAGCCAAGAAAACCCCTCAAATCACGGATATTTTGGGGCAACGGCCACTCCAACATAGCCCGAACCTTCTCAGGATCAGCTTCAACCCCCTGAGCCGAAATCACGTGCCCCAGGTACTCTATACGAGATTGAACAAACTGACACTTGCCAAAATTCGCCTTGAGTTTATTCGATCGCAGGATGTCAAAGACCACCTTCAGATGCTGTAAGTGATCCTCATGACTCAAGCTGTATATCAAAATGTCATCGAAGAAGACGAGAATAAACTTACGCAGATAGGGCTTGAATAGGCTGTTCATCAACGCTTGAAAAGTGGCAGGGGCGTTGGTGAGTCCGAACGGCATAACTAAGAACTCATAATGGCCTTCATGTGTTCGGAACGCCGTTTTTGATGTATCACTCGAATGCACCCGGATTTGGTGATAACCGGAACGCAAATCAATCTTGGAGTAGAGCTTCGATCCATGTAACTCATCCAACAACTCCTCCACAACCGAAATTGGAAACTTGTCCGGAATAGTGACATTATTAAGTGCTCGATAATCCACACAAAAACGCCAACTGCCATCTTTCTTTTTGACCAACAGCACGGGACTTGAAAAAGGGCTGACGCTAGGCTTTATGATCCTGGCGAGCAACGTCTCCGAAACCAATCTTTCAATCTCATTCTTCTGAACCTGGGGATACCTGTACGGCCGCACATTAACTGGTTGAGCCCCTTCTTTGAGATGGATGCGATGATCGACCTCCCTCGCAGGGGGAAGCTGTGTGGGCACACGAAAAACGTCCTCATACTGGCGGAGTAATTGGCCCATTTCCCCGGAAGGTCCCTCTGTTGGAGACAACACGGAAAACTCCGCATAATCAACTAGAGCCTCCAATGCCTTGAACTCCACTAAGTACCCCTGATCACTTGTATCCCAGGTCTTCATCATCCGCTTAAGGGACATCTTCGTTTTGGTGAGACTTGGGTCCCCCTTAAGAACCACATTGCCTGCATCCCTCTCAATTGTGATAGTAAGGGTCGTCCAATTCACACGAGTTTCACCCAACGTATGGAGCCACAACATGCCCAGTGTCTTGAGCATGCTTGTCCAGGGCGAGTTGTGCCTATGGTCGCATGTCCAAACCATCCTCACCCATCATGCTTTAGTGCCATGTAATTAGTTTTGTTATTTACTTTATGTTGTAATGAGTTTTGTGGGCGTATGACTCCTCGCGATGTCGCATGTTCACGCCTGCCAGACTAAAAATGCCTCATAATGTACTATAGGGGGGACCAAGTAGTCATCAAACCACCCCCCTACCAAGCATTGTATACTTTCTTGCAATCAAGTTTTCTTGCACCCTTGTATTCAATGCTCTCTTTTTAAAAAGATGTTTTCAATGCTTTTTCTCTCTCACGTTTTATAAAACCAATTTTCTCCTAAAACGTGAGTGGAGGCTAGACCCTACGCCGAAGTTGTCCGCGATTTGCGATTTTTGTACGGCTGACTTGCCCGCCGGGTTAGGACAAGTGCCACACAATCGCCCGTCCCGAGTTTGAAAGTTTGCGATTGTGACAAGTGGTATCAGAGCCTAGTTGGCTCCTTGGCTTTCAAGAAGTTGTAAGCATGTCGACGACCAAACAAATGGGCAAGACCCACGTTGAGCGACTCGTTGAGATAGAAGAACAGTTGCTATACCTGAGAGAAGTACCTGACTCGGTACGATACGTCGAAAGTCGACTTGATGAGATCTCCGAAAGGTTGGGTGAGATTGATGCAGTGAATGCCCGGATTGATGGGCTACCTGTACAAGAGTTGGCAATAAGGGTAGAGACCCTGGAAAGCAAAGCTACGAACCCTTGTAGCACTGAACGTGGAGAAAGTTCCACTAGTTCCGTCGACAAGATGAACGAGCGGGTCGACGAGCTGAATACATCCCAAACAACCATGCTGCGGTTGTTCAATGAAATGACAGAAGATTTTAGAGCAACCATCGAAACCTTGAGAGGTGAGATGGCCGAAATGAATACTCGCCTGAATCTAACCATGCGAGCAGTTGAGAACCAGACCCCGAACCAAGGGCACGGGGTGCACAACAAGATTAAGGTCCCGGAACCCAAAGCCTTCAGTGGGAACCGTGACGCGAAAGAACTTGAAAATTTCATCTTCGACGTGGAACAGTATTTCAAAGCCACTGGAACTACTTCGGAAGAGATGAAAATCACGTTGGCCACGATGCATCTCTCTAATGATGCAAAGCTATGGTGGCGCACTAAGGTGAACGACATTCAGAGTGGCCTGGCCACAGTTGACTCTTGGGAAGACCTCAAGAAAGAGTTGAGGGCTCAGTTCTTCCCCGAGAATGTTGAATTCATAGCGAGACGCAAGCTTCGAGAGCTGAAGCACACGGGAGGCATAAGAGAATATGTCAAGCAATTTTCTGCAGTAATGCTTGATATCCGCGACATGTCCGAGAAGGACAAAGTATTCTGTTTTGTTGAAGGATTAAAGCCATGGGCAAAGACGAAGCTATACGAACAGAGAGTCCAAGACCTTGCCTCTGCCCTGGCCGCCGCTGAAAGACTCTTTGACTTAGGGGGTGATCCAGTTCCTCAAAAGAATTACGTACCACCGCCACACAATGGGAATCGGCCTTTCAGGCCCACGAACCAGAGACCTGGAGAGACTGATAAGAAGCCTCAGACCTCGTCCTCGGGGCCTCCTCGAGGGCCTTACCCACCGAGGCAGAACCAGCAATGGCCCCCTTCTTGCCTCCTATGTAAGGGTCCCCATAGACTATACGACTGCCCCAACCGAGCTGCTCTCACTGCACTTCAAGCCGCAGTGCAATCGGGCAACTTGCCTGAACCCGAAGTTGAGGGCAACAAACCAGAGGAGGAGGAGAACACACCCAGGATGGGAGCCCTAAAATTCTTGTCTGCCATACAGAAGAAGGCCTCCGGGTCGAAAGACACACTCGAGAGGGGACTGATGTTTGTGGACGCCATCATTAATGGTGGGCTTGCTAAGGGTACCATGATTGATTCGGGCGCCACCCACAATTTCATCTCCGAACAAGAAGCCCGTAGGCTGGAATTAAAGGTTGAAAAAGATGCAGGCAAAATGAAAGCGGTTAACTCAGAAGCTTTACCTATTGTGGGTACTTCCAGAAAAGTTCCATTGAAATTGGGCGAGTGGACAGGTAATGTGGACCTTGTAGTGGTTCGCATGGACGACTTCGATGTGGTATTGGGAATGGAATTTCTTTTGGAGCATAAGGTGATCCCGTTACCACTCGCCAAATGTATGATCGTCACCGACAGTAATCCCACCGTAGTCCCAGCGAACATCAAGCAACCAAGCGGCATGAGAATGATTTCGACCTTACAGTTAAAGAAAGGCCTTCGTCGAGATGAACCCACGTTCATGGCCATCCCAATGGTCGAAGAACCCTCTATGGTGGAAGAAATCCCGCCAGAAGTTTGCGATGTCTTACAAGAATATGTTGACATCATGCCAGATAACTTACCAAAAGCCTTGCCACCTCGGCGGGGAATTGATCACGAGATTACGCTCCTTCCAGGGACTAAACCTCCAGCGAAAAATGCATACCGAATGGCACCACCAGAATTGGCAGAGTTGAGGAAACAATTAGACGAGCTCCTGACTGCAGGGTTTATTCGTCCCGCAAAAGCGCCCTATGGGGCCCCTGTGTTGTTTCAGAAAAAGAAAGATGGGACCCTGCGACTATGTATCGACTACCGAGCCTTGAACAAAGTCACGGTGAGAAACAAGTATCCAGTGCCGTTGATATCTGATTTATTCGACCAGTTACACGGAGCTAGATACTTCACCAAGTTAGACCTCCGGTCAGGATACTATCAAGTCCGTATCGCTGAAGGCGACGAGCCTAAAACCACATGTGTGACGAGATATGGAGCTTTCGAATTCCTGGTGATGCCCTTTGGCTTGACGAACGCACCAGCCACTTTTTGCACGTTGATGAATCAGGTTTTCCACGAATACCTTGATCAGTTTGTAGTGGTTTATCTGGACGACATAGTCATATACAGCCCCACGCTGGAAGAGCACCGAGTGCATTTGCGTCTCGTCTTTGACAAGCTGAGGCAGAATCAACTGTATGTAAAGAGAGAAAAATGTGCTTTTGCGCAGCAACGCATAAACTTCCTAGGCCATGTGATTGAATATGGCCGAATCAGTATGGACAGTGACAAAGTGAAGGCCATCCAAGAATGGAGAGTTCCTGCTTCTGTGACTAAGCTTCGTTCATTCTTGGGCTTGGCAAATTATTATCGTCGGTTCATCGAAGGATTTTCCCGACGAGCTACCCCACTAACCGAATTGTTGAAGAAAGATGTAACCTGGCATTGGTCAGACGAATGTCAGAAGGCTTTTGAAGAGTTGAAGACCACCATGACGAGGGGCCCTGTCCTCGGATTGGTGGATGTGTCGAAGCCATTTGAAGTCGAGACCGATGCGTCCGACTTTGCTCTCGGAGGCGTACTTCTTCAAGAAGGTCACCCTATCGCCTACGAGAGCCGCAAGTTGAATAGCGCTGAAAGGAGATACACTGTCTCCGAGAAAGAAATGTTAGCAGTGATACATTGCCTGAGAGCCTGGAGGCAATATTTGTTGGGATCACGCTTCGTGGTTAGAACCGACAATATTGCTATCTGTCACTTCTTCGATCAGCCAAAGTTGACCGCAAAGCAAGCGCGGTGGCAAGAATTCTTGGCTGAGTTTGATTTTAAGTTTGAACACAAGAAAGGAAAGAGCAATCAAGCAGCAGACGCCCTGAGTCGAAAAGGTGAGCATGCGGCCCTGTGCATGCTCGCTCATATTCATACCAGCAAGGTTGACGGATCCATGCGCGACATCATCAAAGAGCAGTTACTGAGAGACCCCTCAGCCCCAACTGTCGTGTCCTTAGCCAAAGTCGGAAAGACCAGGCAGTTTTGGGTCGAGGACGAATTGCTGATGACAAAAGGGAATCGATTATATGTTCCTCGAGCAGGAGACCTGAGAAAGAAACTGATGTACGAGTGTCACGACACTATGGGCAGGTCATCCCGGATGGCAACGTACGTACGCCCTTCTGAAGAAAGGGTACTTCTGGCCAAACATGCGAGACGATATTATGCAGTACACGAAGACTTGCCTGATATGCCAGCAAGATAAAGTTGAGAAAGAAAAGGTGTCGGGACTTCTCGAACCTCTGCCAGTCCCATCCAGACCTTGGGAGAGCGTCTCCATGGACTTCATCACTCATCTCCCGAAGGTAGGGGACCACGAAGCAATCTTGGTTATCATTGATCGGTTTTCGAAGTATGCAACCTTCGTGGCAACCCCTAAGCAATGTTCAGCTGAGTTGACGGCCCAACTATTCTTCAAGCACGTTGTCAAGTTATGGGGCATTCCATCGAGTATTGTGAGTGACAGGGATGGTCGTTTTATCGGCACCTTCTGGACAGAATTATTCTCATTCTTGGGGACGAGTTTGAACATATCCTCCAGCTATCACCCACAGACCGATGGTCAAACCGAGAGATTCAACTGCATGCTCGAAGAGTATCTACGCCACTTTGTTAATGTCCGACAAAAGAACTGGGTCCAATTGTTAGATGTGGCTCAGTTTTGTTTCAATTGTCAAACAAGTTCGTCCACAGGAAAGAGTCCTTTTGAGATTGTTAGCGGCAGACAACCTTCCCTACCTCATATCATTGATCATCCTTATGCAGGGAAGAATCCTCAGGCCCAGAATTTTACAAAGGAGTGGAAACAGACCACTGACATTGCTCGAGCCTACCTGGAAAAAGCCTCTAAGCGCATGAAGAAATGGGCGGACAGGAAGCGTCGCCCCCTTGAATTTCGAATTGGAGACCAAGTCCTTATCAAGCTGAGACCCGAACAGATTCGATTCCGAAGCCGAAAAGACCAGCGACTTGTGCGAAAGTATGAAGGACCTGTGGAAGTCCTCAAGAAAATCGGGACCACGTCTTATAGGGTGGCGTTGCCTGCATGGATGAAAATTCATCCAGTAATTCATGTGAGCAACTTAAAACCCTATTATCCCGATCCAGATGATGATCGTCGTAATGCCGTTGTTCGACCTGGTATTGATCTGAAACAGAAAGAAGCCAAAGAAGTTGAAGAGATCCTTGGTGAGCGCGTCAGGAAGACTGGAAGACCCGTACGGAGGGTCCAAGAATTCCTTGTCAAATGGAAGGACCTCCCTACGGAAGAAACAAGCTGGGAACGAGTTGAAGACCTTGAAGTCTGGATACAGAAGATCGAAGACTTCAAGCTGCGTCAGTTGACAGGGACGTCAACAGTTTAAGTGGGGGAGAATGTCTTGAGCATGCTTGTCCAGGGCGAGTTGTGCCTATGGCCGCATGTCCAAACCATCCTCACCCATCATGCTTTAGTGCCATGTAATTAGTTTTGTTATTTACTTTATGTTGTAATGAGTTTTGTGGGCGTATGACTCCTCGCGATGTCGCATGTTCACGCCTGCCAGACTAAAAATGCCTCATAATGTACTATAGGGGGGACCAAGTAGTCATCAAACCACCCCCTACCAAGCATTGTATACTTTCTTGCAATCAAGTTTTCTTGCACCCTTGTATTCAATGCTCTCTTTTTAAAAAGATGTTTTCAATGCTTTTTCTCTCTCACGTTTTATAAAACCAATTTTCTCCTAAAACGTGAGTGGAGGCTAGACCCTACGCCGAAGTTGTCCGCGATTTGCGATTTTTGTACGGCTGACTTGCCCGTCGGGTTAGGACAAGTGCCGCACAATCGCCCGTCCCGAGTTTGAAAGTTTGCGATTGTGACACCCAGCACAACGTCGACACCCACAAGATCCAGTGGCAAAAAATTCTCGACGACAGTCAAATCCCCGAGAGACAAAACAACTCCCTTACACACTCCCCGACCTGTAATGGGCGGCCCAGAACCCATTAAAATTCCATAGTTTGTAGTCTCTGTGACCGGAATCTTTAATTCATCAACTACTCGTTGCGTAATGAAATTGTGGGTTGCCCCACTATCGATTAACACAACAACATCTGTTATATCAATCTTGCCCCTCATTTTAATGGTGCCTGGACCGGTGAAGCCCACCACTGAATTCAAGGACAAATGGACGGCATCATCCTTCTCATCAACCGGCTCAAGAGCAACTTCCTGGACCGGAATCTCATTCTCAAACACCTCCACCTCCTCGCCATTAGCATGAACGACCATTGCTCGGAGTTCTTTGGCCTTACAGCGGTGGCCGATCGTATACCGTTCCTCACACTTGAAACACAAACCTTTTTCTCTACGTGCCTGATACTCAACCTCGGTCATCCGCCTTATACCCCCTTCACGCCGCGGATTGGAAATCGTAGGAGCCGCCAAAGTGACGGTACGAGTCTGATAGGCGTCGGTGGGCCTGGTAGTATCTCTGCGCAGCCCAAAGCCCACCTTGGCCTCAGACGTGAATTTGGGCCGGGTCGGGACAATCACGCCCTCTTCGTCCTTAGCGGTTTCACAATCCTCAACTAACTGTGCTTTCTCCATCATGTCGTCCAAACCAACCGGACGGAAACAACGGACTTCCGCCTGCATCACCGGCTTTAAACCATTCATAAAAGTGTGTTCGAGGACCTCATTCGTTAAATGCGGCAAAGGAGCGACCAAACGTTCAAAGGTCTCGCAATACTGCTGTACCGTGGATTCCTGTTTGATAGCCAAGAATCGGCCACACACATCCCCGCCGTCTTTTTTCTTGCGAAATCTCTTAAGCAGCCGGAGTTTCAAATCGCGCCAATCCGTAAACGGTTCCCGCTCCTCTTTCGAACGATACCAATTAAGTGCGACCCCTTCAAGACTTATCACAGCCACAGTCAACTTTTCAATATCAGAGAGTTTATGAATTTGGAAATACCTGTCAGCGCGGAATAACCAATTGTCGGGCTCATCTCCTCCGAAGACTGGCATCTCAACTTTCTTAAACTTATGTCGATCACCAGCGTTGTCAACTCCAGTATCGTGCGTGCCGGAATGCTCACCCATGTCCACTGGTTCTTTCTGTTTGAGAACAGAGCTGTCCGAAATCCCAGAGGGCTCAGGGCGCCGAAGTTGTGCGATTTCCCCCGCCATAGCAGCAAGTGCCTTACGCACATCCCGCATTCCCTCTTCGATGTCTGCCTGCATCTCAGACATTTCCCGCTCGTTGGCGTCCAAACGCTCCTCCATCTTCTTTTGTGTCATTTTCGTCCACCGCCCCAGGGTTGATCGATGGCTCTGATACCAATTTGTAAGGTATCTCCTTACAATATATTGATAATCAAGAGAAAACCAGCCCGAAGGTTTACAAAATACCAGCAAATTCTAGAGTGTTGGAGGCTCTCCCTCTCAAACAGAGATTCACACACTAACAAAAGGCATAAAAAACTACCCTACCACTAAGCAAGACTTATAAACTAATCTGTACAGTTAACACAAACAACAAGCCACTAACTAGGATTGGAAATCCTTTTCTTGCCCCTACGGTTATACACCTTCAGGATAGGAGGCCTGACAAACTACTGAGATTAAAAGAGGAAGAAGTAGGGGAATGTGGCCAGACATTCAAAGGAATCAACAAAGCTTTGAGGAGTTCTCCAAGTTCCAAGTCAGTTGTGGCAGCAAGATTAGATTTTGGGAAGATGCTTGGTGTGACTCGAGACCCTTAAAAGTGGTGTTCCCAAACCTTTTTGATGTTTCATATAAGAAGAATGCCTCTATTAAAGATTGTTGGGATGAAAGTAACCAAACTTGGAATCTTGGCTTACGTAGGGGGCTTTTTGATCGGGAACTGAGTAATTGGGTTGCCTTAACCGAGATGCTGGAAAATATTCAGCTAGGTAATCAGGAAGACAGGATTTTGTGGAAGTTGGAGCCCTCGGGTGCTTTTTCTTGTAAATCTTTGCTGCGGAAGTCGATTAATATTTCCCCTAATATTTGTAAGTCTCTTGTTGGGCAAATTTGGAAGCACAAATCCCCTAAAAAGGTGAAAGTCTTCCTCTGGTCTATGGCCTATAGGAGTTTGAACACGGATGACAAAGTGCAAAGAAAGCTGAGGAACTGGTGCCTTTCTCCTTCAAGTTGCAGGCTTTGTCTAATGGATTGCGAGAGTTTAGACCATTTATTCCTCCATTGTGTGTTTGCTCAGAAGGCTTGGATCTTCATAGGTGGCTTAATGGGGCTTTCTTTTTGTTTGCCGAGAAGGGCGGAGGATTGGTTGGCTGAAGGTTTGGTCGCTTGGAACTTTAAAAAAAAGGCTAAGGTGATTGGCGGCTGCGCGTTTAGAGCGACTATGTGGCTTTTGTGGAAGGAAAGGAACGCTAGAACTTTCGACGATAAATCATCTTCTTTTGAGCTCTTTGCTAACTCTGTTAAGAATATTGCTTCTTGGTGGATCTCTTTGCATAAGGATATTTTTTGTAATTATAGCTTGCTTATGATTATTAGTGATTGGCAAGCTCTTATGAGATAGTTTTTGGGCGAGGCGATCTCCACCCCGACCCTTAGGTTGTCTCTCTTTTTTGTGAGTAATACATATCTTCTGATGTTTCTTATCAAAAAAAAAAAGAATTTCTTTTGTAATTACAACTTGTTGATTATTAACGATTGACAAGGCCTTTTGAAGTAGAGGTTGGGCAGGGGCGATCTCCTCCCCTAACCCTTAGGTTGTTCCTCCCTTTTGTTGATATATATATCTTGATGTTTCTTATCAAAAAAAAAAAAAAAAAGAAGACGAAAGAGAGAAAAGAAACAAAGAAAAGAAATGCCACGTAAATTTAAAATAATTTTAAATGTAAAAAATGTCACTTCATCCCAATATTGACACATCAGGAATGTAATGTCATTTTTCCAACGGTCAACTTAACTGAGGGACCATTTAGAACTGTTTTTAAAACGTGAGGGACTAAAGTGTCCTTTTTGAAATCTTAGGGACCAAATAGACATCAAGTTCAAACCTGAGAGACCAAAAGTGCATTTTTCCGGGAAAAAAAATCAAACTTACACAAGAGAAAAAAAAAATAATAATAAGGCTTAAAGAAACGACAAAAATTTACTATGAAATACCTGCATCAGGGCTTCTTTGCACCTTCCAGCACTGCAAAGACAACGAGCAAAGTCGTAATAAAGGGCTGCAGACCCTACTATCCCTCGTCTTTCCATGTTCTGAATGGCCAGCACTGCCTCATCTGTTTTACCTTCTTTCCAAAGTGTATTGACAAGAACTGGAAGTTTGACAAGTTAAACCCATTAGCATTTAGCAATTATATAACTGGAAAAGATAAGCACACTGCGACTACCTTTATATGTTAAAGCATTAGGAATGGAAGATCTCTGCACTTTTCTGAAGAACTCGTGAACTAAGTTGTACTTGCCACATTCAAGCATCACCTGTCATTCATTGGAAAAGGTTTTATTTAGTAAATAAAATATTTCAACCTTAGGCTTGCATATTAAAATGGAAATTCAGCATGATCAAATAAACTAATTTTAACTTATTAAATGTGTTCAGACGCAACAACAAGAAGCAGAATGCAGAATGCAGACCACCATACCGAACAAAAATTACACCAGGAAACATATTACTAAAGCATGACTAAGAAGATATCAATTCTCAATGTCAAATTGCAAGTAGACAACGCAAAATACATAAGCCATCAAAATCAAGTTATGAGATGTAAAATCAGAAGCTAGTGGCCTAGTTTCATCAAATGTTACCAAATCCTTTAAGTAATGGTAGCATGACTTTCAAATTTTAATTGTATAAAAAGATCAGATTATTTGTCTTTACCTAAATTGAAAAAACCGATCTTTTGTTTTATAAAGAAGCAGAAGAAGAAGAAAACCTTGTGAAGACAATTAGGTACCTGGTTTTAGAAATGGGGTTCCCTTAATTCATTTTCATGGGTGCATGAACTAAAAATTTCTATTAAAAAATCAAGAATTTGTGAACAATAATTTCAAGTACACATTGAACTCAACCCTCAACTAAATAGTTCACTAATATCCTAATGAAGGATAGACGCAACTAATCCTTAAAAAACTGCTTCAGGTAAGTGAGGATCAATCAAATCATAAATGCATCCTTGACAACTAGGCTTACCATTTAGTGCCTTACTTACCACTTACACAGGACTAATCCTTTTTCAAGACTCAGAACCCAATACGTCCACTCCATGTCCATGCAATGGTTTAAACCATATACTTTCTATTAATCCAAAAGTAAGAATAAGATTTTAATACTAACATCTCATTGGATTCAACGCAACTTAATGAGTGAAAATTCCTTCCTGAATGCACAAAATCAAGCATTTTTCATTCACAACATCTCATGCATTAGATAAATCATTCTGAATTTCAAAATAGACTAGCAAACCGCATGAACAAAAGAAAGAAACTAAAGAAACAACTACCTCCATCACCAATCCATATGTTGACGTAGAAGGTTGTAGACCTTGTTTCTTTAATTCCTGCAAGACCCAAAATGCCCCTTCCCAATTCTTTCGCTTAACACAAGCATTTAAAACCTGAAAGCAAGAAATAGAAAGGCTACTATAAATGAACAACTCAAAAGAAACTCATAGAAGTTATATTTCCATAAAGAATTCACGTAGATTCCTTTAGTTTTTATCAGCATTTCACAGCATTATAAATAAATATGACAATGAGTTAAAGTAATAAATTTGAAGAGAGAAATTGAAAAATATTACTTTTCAAAGAAAAATATATACTTTCTTGCACCAAATTGGGGAAACAACGGAGGAGACTTACCTTATGATTGAGTAAATTAAAATATTAGGGAAAATGGTAGAAAAAAGGGAAATAGCAAGAGTATTTTGGGTGGAAATGAAAACGTGAAGAAAATCAACAATGCTTTGAAGATTTAACACTGTAATTTCATGCTATCTATTAACGTCAAATTTCCTACCATAAAATAAATAAATAAAAACCTCTGGAAACTCATAAAATTTTAGATTGCCATGGACTTTTTTCAAAAAAAAAAAAAAAAAAAAAAAAAGGATTGCCATGGACTCTCACTTCACTTCATCCCTTTAGATTTAGATTTTTGTAATTTGTTTTGGGATCGTCAACAATTGGTGTTCCTTTGTGAAACATTTCTCTCTTTTTTGGTTGCCCATTTTTGTTGTAGAACCTAGATTTTTCCTAGGGTCTTTCTTATATTTTTTTTTTGAAAAAGAAACATATTTTATTGATAAATGAAATAAGGGTTGGTGTAAAAAAAAAAAAAAAACTAACACCTAAAAGTGAATTACAATAAAGTTCTTTAATTAGAAAGCAAGGTAGTAAGACTTTAGTTGGCAAAAGGGTGTTTATATTTACACCAGGACAAAGCATGGAAAAGAATTAAATCAAAAAATTCATCAAAGGTGAAAAGTCTTCCATTTCGCTCACACCAAAAATACCAAAAGAAGGCTTCATTTATAGCTAACCATATATCTTTTTCACACCATAAAAAGAATGTCCCATAAAAACGAAGTCAAGAATACCAAAAATAATATTTGGTAGAATCAATTGCCAACCAAATGCTTCCATCATAATGAAGCAATATTGAGAGGCATAAGAGCATTGAGCAAATAAGTGACAAGGATTCTCAGAAGATGAATAACACATCATGCAACATGATGGAGAGAGAGTCGAATGTGGCATTCTCCATTGTAGTCGATCCGCCGTATTAATACCTCCATGGCTAAGTTCCCATAAAAATATTTTGATTTTCTTGGGATAGTCATCTTTCCAAATCCCCGAATAAATTTATTGGGATAGTTATCTTTCCAAATCAGACATGAGAGACTTAACATTAAATGTTTTAGAACGACTCATAGGCCAACACCATGAATCATTTATTGATCTCAATGTTATAGATGAGAGAAGATTGGAAAGATTAGACCATTCAATCACCTCCATATCATTAAGATGACGACAAAGACCCAAATCCCAAGTCTCCTGCATGTTATTCCATGCTTGATCAATCGATACATTAGGGCGAGTAGTTAGGCGAAATGATCTTGGAAAAGCCTCTGCTTCAATTCCACAAGGTAACCATGACTCATGCCAGAAGGATATATCTTGAGCTTGACCATTTCCAAGAACTCTTTGGCCTCTTCTTATATTTCTTTCCTTTATCTTAACCATGTAAACAAAATCTATATTTTTTCTCAATAAATAGAAACAAGATAAGTAAGTATTCACTAGATTCTTATCATAATTGAATTTTGACATCTACAAGTAAAGATTCCATGTGCAAAACAACTGAACATGCTAGAAAAATATTCATAACAAGAATATAATGCTCAACATTTTTCACACCAAATTGCTCAATATCTTCCATCAACCAATTATTACCTGTAAAATATAAAATAAGGATATCAATTGCAACTCACCGCATTATAGATAACTATATCAGGTTGCAGCCGTGGGTCCCACTTTTCAAGTGCCCCTGTTTTAAATTTCTTCTTTGGAGGAGACCGCATGCTATCAATCACGTCAAAGAGTTCCCTCATATATCCTGCTTGTCCCAGAGTGACAGCAATACTATGATATGCTACTAAGTCAGGATATGAGGAAAAGTGTTGCTGAATGGAGACGGAGATAAATCAACCAGGGTTAGTCTAATTCTATCAATTTCTGTATCTATTTACATAAACATGCACAGACCAAGACTGCAAAATCCTAATGGAGGTAGTTATTTGCCTACCTGCATTGCATGGAAAACATTGAGTGCCTCCACAGGTCTCCTCGCTTTCCCAAGTACATCAAGGGCAGTGGTGTATATAAATCTGGGAAGAAATCAGATAGATGGTGACAGGGCAATGTAAGAAGTAAATATCTTTTCCATTTTAAGATTTTTTAGGTGTTCTATTTTATTTGAGTCATTCAGCATTATTTTTGGTTTACAATTCAATTGATTAGCATGTAAAATATTAGACTAAAATTTGAATTCTGTCTAATTAGATTTTTTATTCAGTACGAAATTCTTTACAAAAGGTTAGGATGAAAACTATCTTTATATTTCTAAGATTGGATTGAGTATAAAATCTGTTGAGCACATTCCTCTCCCCCATGGCTTTTCATCATTCCCTTTTATCCTCTCTTGTCCTTATTGAACTTCCTCATGTGTTCTACATCTAAATGAAATCAGAACAAGTTATTTTCTTCCCTCACAGTATTCACATTTAAGTCCGGGATGCTGCTCATTGCATTTTCATATAACGACCAATGGGCAGCATTTATGGTTGTTATATGAAAATGAAATTTTCTATGAGCACTTATGAAAACGATTAAACTCAATGGATTAAAAAAAATATGAGTGCTAAGTTAGCCCTTTACCACTTTACCACTAAGGATAAAGAAAATAACAAAAACAAAACTTGAGAAATAGTATAACTTTTTTATTTTTCTTTGATAGGAAACAAAACGCCATATATTGAACAAAAGAAAGAGCCACAGCTTAAAGGCCTTAAGAATGAGGGATCTCTAAGCCTAATAAGAAGGATTATCAACAAAAGACCTCCAATCTAAGTTAATCAAACGATGCTGTGTGATACAAAAGAATAGTGTAAAGCACTCCAAGAGAAATAGTAGACCTTTCAAAACATTGTTGATGAATTTTTTTAATCTAGACTGAAATTTATATCTCGTCATCAAAGAGGAAAAGCATTGCAGGCCACTCATTTTTAGAACTTTCACTACATCAATTAAGTAGAGAAGATGAGAAATAGAGAAGCACCTTAGCTTGTGTGACTTGAAGCGTTCACGAATTTGAAGCCATTCGATGACTTGTAGCACTCGCCTCCAATTTCCTAGCTTACCCAAAACTTGAATAACCCTTAATATTGAGTGGTCTGAATATCTAATCTTTGCACTCCTCATCATTTGAGAAAACATCCACTCAGGCATATCAATGTCAGCACCATTCAATCTGTTAAAATGAAGTACTTCAAAAAATCAATATGGAAAGACTAATGGAGCATTAGGTCATTAATTTTATTTTATTTTTATATCCATGAGTGTCCGAACCAGCTTGCAAGCACCTCGACCATTCTCACGAGACAATTAACTTATCCTACCACATTGGGTTGTCAAGGTAACTCATAGGATTTTAAATCATAGGTAGGTAGCCACCACAGCTTGAACCTATTCCCTCCAAGCTTTTATTATTTTCATGGCCCTTATTCACCATCAAATCAATCCATGATGGTTAAGTTATTAATACTATTGTCAATTAGTAACTTTGATTAAAATTATATAATTCTCAAAATTCAAATAATTGATGATTGATTGATATTCTTGGAATCCACTCATATGACAGTTGAGTGCAGACTAGTAATTAAATTTAAAATCATAACAGATGTTGGAGATGATCTTGGGAGAGGTCTCCATATAATGAATAACTCAAAAACCAGCAATGCATGTGCGAGAGATAAAATGAAAATATAAACCAATATGCTAATAGCAGTTCATGACCATCATCTCAACGCATCAATATACATCCCAATGCAATTAAATTATAACCAAATATAAGTTCTAAAAGAATATTTTCATTATGTTACTGAAACAAGGATGAAAGGATCAAATTACTGCCTCATTGTGGTGTCTTAGAAACAGAAAGTTCTTTTGTAATTATAGCCTAACTCAAATCTTCCAAAACTAGGAGGTTGTGGTCCAGTAGTTTTTGGTCAGGGAGGGGCTCCTCACTCCTTAGCCTCTAGGCTGTTTCCTATTGTGTTTCTCTTTATATATTCATACCTCCGTTTCTTAAAATAAATAAATAGATAAACGAGAAATTTTCATTTACCTCTATTTAGCTTAGTAAACTTCTATGTTTTTTTGGAAAGAACTCTAAACTTGAATAAGTAGTGAAGGTAATACTCTTCGAAACTGAATCAGAAAATTGCCTATAAATTACTCAAAATTCAAACAACATAGCACTAAAAATCAAGCACAGAAATACTTAAACTCAACCCTGAAAAAAGCACCTAGATTTAACAATAACATATCCAAACCAAGCTAAAAAGTATTTAACATAACCAGAAAAACTAGTACCCAACAAAACAACCTTCTCCACCCATAGAAATGCTCCTATAAATAGTAAAAACTAATTGCGAGTATTGATTTCACCGACTATTCAAAGTTTAAAATTTAATTGGATTGTCAGAATGAGCATAGCACAACGGTAATTGGCATGTACTCTTTACCTCTTGAGGTCGGAGATTCAAATCTCCCCGTACCCCCAAATTTGTTGTCCTCTTAAAAAAACATTTAATTGGATTAAATTTAAAGTTCAACATTACAATTGCTTACTGAGTAAATAAAAAGAAAAATAAAAGAATACCTATCAGATAAGATATTAGTTACGATCTCAAACTTGAACCAAGTCAATTTTAAACTTTCAGCAAGAGAAGTGAGAAAGGGACAGCAAACCTCTTTGAAAGCATCTGGATTCTCTCTTCCATTTCCATCTTTGAAACTCTTGGTTTATCCATGATGTCTAATGCATCAAAGTTGTTGAAGGCCGCATGTTCTACCTCCAAGCTACTCTCTTCAGTAAATTCAAGGAATGGCTCACCACTTTTGGATAACCCTTGGTACGAATGCTCAGTTTTCTTTCTACCAACCTTGTTGCCTGGAATATAGTTCCTTGAGAGCTGAACACCAGATTTCCCAACCTTCAGAACATCCTTAGCTGGTTTAGTGTCATCATCAGCCCAAATCTTCTCCGACATTTTCATGGAACTTCCATCACGAACTCCATGTTTTTCTCTTTTGATATCCAATGTATTAGCCTTAAAATGAACTAGTGTCTCATTGTTCGACCATCTTACTTTTGGCTCGATGTAATTCGACCAGTTCCCTTTCCTTTTCTCTTCCTGTTGTTTATCATTTACCTGTGAATCAAAAGGGGTTGTCTTGCCTTTAACCTCATCCTTTGATCTTGTAACTCCTGTCCTTTTGTTATCAAATTTATTTCCTGATAAATCTTTTTTACGTGTAATTCTCTCTGTATTATTGAACAAATCTTTCCGATCAACACGTTTAAACATGTTCTTTACGTCTACATTACCTTGTACATCAGTCACTTTGGTTTTTTTATTATCTATTTTAGGAATGGAAATGCTTTCAGCACTCTTTACACTCGCATTTTCCTTCAGTTTGTAAGGATCATCCAACGGCAGAACAACCTCTCCCTGTTTATCTATTTTAGAAATGGAAGTGCTTTCAGCACTCTTTGCACTCGCATTTTCCTTCATCTTCAGTTTATTAGGATCGTCCGACTGCCTCTTATACCTCCTAGTTCTAACGGTCTCCATGACCTTCACATATTCATCGAACGATGGCTTAAATTGAAAATCCTTTTCGAGGAGATTCCCACTTAGCAAGCGAATATCAGATTCCTCCTTTGACGAAGCCTTAATTGCTCCACATTTATTTCCCCTATACCTAAAAACTCTATTCTTCGCATCGCCAACATTTAAGTCAGTTCCAGAAATTGGACTAGAAAAGAACGAAATCCCAAGTAAATTATGGGAATTCTGTGAATAATGTACTGCCGGAAATCCATTTCTTTCACAGCATGGAATACACAAATTTGCATTCGCCATTATCACTCCCACCATTTCGAAGTTAATCCTATTTCATGAACAAATCCAATACACTCCAAACGAACTCTCCAGCATGAAGTAGAAACACAGTAAATACGAAAACAAAAAAGTGAAAGCAAGAAAAAATAACTGCTCTTGTACGTCACCAGTTGGAGAATTTTCCAGAATGACGGCGGAGCAACCTCTCCCTAATCTCACGACACGATTAAATCATTATTCTCGGCAGTTCCTGTTCTATCTGCGGCTGAGAAGGCATTTTAGCAAATTGCACCGACCAAATTCTCCGAGGAAAACTCAAGAAAATACTTGAGCTCTGCAATTACGTGCCGTGATTATATGAAACCGTTCACACCTTCTCCGGCAATCGGCGGCTCCGGAGGGCATCCTAGGTTTTCGCACCGACCCATTGGTCGGTGGCAAATTCAGTCAATACTTCACCTTGCAATTCCGTGGCGTAATTGTATACAACCGTCCACACCTTCTCCGGCTATCGGCGGCGATCCGACGGAGAGACTGAAGTGAGTTTCTTCTTTCCAAGAGCAAGAGCAGATTTGGATAAATATCTTCCTCCGTACAAACATCTATCCACGAGAGAAATAAGAAGACCTTCCAATTTTTAGTTTTTTTTTTTTTTTTAATGAGTTAAATTATGATTTTTTTTTTTTTTCTTTTGAGTTCAAATTATGAATTTAGTTGTTGTCCAAAAAAAAAAAAATGAATTTAGTTGGTGGTTTGAATTTTGTTTCAATTTAATTGTTCTATAAGTTTGATTTTCATCCATATAATTTGAGCTTAATTTGTTTCAAACATTTTTCAAAATTAAATTATTCTAAACGTTTCATTTTCTTTTGGTTTTACTTAACCAGGGTAAATAGAAAACATTTTGGTATTCTAGTAATGATAGCAATAATTTATGAAGTTTAATCAAACTATACGAACTAAATTGAATTTTTTTAGTAGAGTTTAATTGAACTAAATTAAATTATTCTAAATGTTTAATCAAACATTTTGACATTCCGGTCTATATGGAACAACAAGAATGCTTTTCGTGAGGGAAGACCAGTCGTTGAGTGGTATCAGCAATGTGAATGGATTATATAATACTGGAAAGAGACAACTCAAAGACGCATTATCGAGGACATCATGGGCAATCATACAGAGGCTCCTTTGAATTAGGAGGATGGGGGCTTTACAGTTTTCACTGATGCAGCGATTTCTCCTAGTAGTGTTGGGACAGGATATGGGGTTGTTGTTGTTGGAGAGAATTATAACATCTGCAATGCTATGGAAATGGTAGAGTTTGCCGCATTAAGCCCTTTGGCTACAGAAGTCCAAGCAATGTTACATGGGATAAGGTTGGCTCAAGGAATGCAAATTAAAGTCTGTCAGGTTTGCTCAGATTCTCTTACTGCAGTCAAGATGATTAACAGAGAGATAGATATGCTTTCGAAAGTGGAGCATTGGGTTGTGACTATTCAAAATATGTGCCAGGATTTTTCTTCTATCTCGTTCACTCATATTTCTAGGAATAGAAATTTAAGAGTGGATGCTCTAACAAAAGATGCGTTACACCACATCAGATCCATGCTATGGATGTCTGATTATCCGTCATGGTTAATGGAGTTGGATAATGATGCACAAAACAATTGTAATTTGTTTATTTGAAATGAATTTCAGGTTTAGCTCAAAAAAAAATTGAAAATTTTTAAACCGTCGAGATTGAATTAAAATTAAGTTAAAAATACTGAGATTAATGTCATTAAATTAAGTTGAAGAAATAATTATATACTGATTTTTGTTTTATAAAATTTTCTATCTTAATTTCTAAGGTCCCGTTTGATAACCATTTTGTTTTTTGTTTTTGGTTTTTGAAAATTAAGCTTACAAACACCACTTTTACTCACAAGTTTATTTGTTTTGTTATCTACACTTTTCCCTTGTTTTCAAAAACCAAGTCAAATTTTGAAAACTAAAAAAAATAGTTTTCAAAAAATTGTTTTTGTTTTTAGAATTTGGCTAGGAATTCAAATGCGTCTTGAGAAAATGAAAACCATGGTAAGAAAATTGGGAAGAAACAAGCATAATTTTCAAAAACCAAATGGTTATCAAACGGGCCTTAAATTTCACATAAAAAATTATTTTAACTCGTTAAATTTCATACTGCATTTGAAAGTTCTTTTGATGTAAACATATGAACTTGTTTTCTGAATTACAAGTATCTGATTTAGTATCAAATTGGAACCAAAGATTTCTATTGAGTACAATACAATAATTTTTTTTTCTTAAAAAACAAGACCATGGTGAATATTTGTAAATATTGATATTAAAATTTAAGAAATATAATGAAATAGGATTTTGAGGTGGTTGCAGCAATAGCAAAAGCAAAATTTTTTATTTGTTGCCTTCACTTTTTGAGATTTGCAATTATGGCAACAAAAAATTCAACCCAACCCAAAACGTCAAAAATACCCTTTCCAAAATTTTCCGTTATGAAATATATCCGTGGTATATCAAATATATTGTTGATATACTACTATATACCTAAAATGAAATACTGTTAATACTACTGATATACTTAAAATGAAATATATCTTATATACAACCGATATACTTTACTACGGTATATTAGTGGAATGATATTCCTATTATGAAGTATATTAACAGTATATCGTTATTTTTTCTCAAAAAAAATAAACATCATATCGTTATTTTATATTCAGTATATCATATATACCTAAATTGGAGTACATATAACTAATGTAAAATGGTATTCCTAATATAAATTATATATCAACAGTATATCATCAGTTCATATTCAATATAAAAAATATACTTAAAATAAAGTATGTCACTGATAATTAAAAATATATATTAATGACTTTAAAAAATAAAAAAATAAAAGACTATCATTGATATATTGAGTCACTCATAATCAAGTATATCAATGTTATTAATTATTTGAGTAGTATAACAAAAGAGGTATATCAATGGTATATCAATGTTCATAACAAGTATATAAGACAAACATTTTATGTTATAAAAAACAAACATTTTGTTTAAAATACGTAAATTAAATAACACAACACAATTCAATAAAGAGAAAATGAAACCTAACAAATGTATAAGTAAAGAAAAGTAACACATTTCATATATCAGGTATATCATTCTTATATCAATACTCAAGTATATCATAGGTTACATTTATCAAATCAAGTATATATTAGATATATAATTGTATTCATTCGAGTATATCAAATTTGGTATATCAGTTCATTGATATACTTTATATCTCGTATATCAATAAATATAAAGTATATCGTCTGATATACTACCTAATATATCAGTTGATATACCAACAAGGGTAAAAATGGAATAATAAAAAAAGCGGAAATCAGATTTTAAAATTTTTGCTATATTTACAAATCTCAAAAAGCATAGCTAAATTTGCAATTTTCCTAATATTTATAACCTCTTTCCTAAATATATAGTTAAAAATTAAAATAACTAAGCCTAAATTTGTGTAGCTTATGATTAAATGGTCCAACTTCCGAATTGGATATATGGGCTTTCATGGTCTATATTTGATACATAGATTTGTAATTTGATGTGTTAAGGCTCACAAATTGAGTTTCAATAGCTTGAGAATTTTTTAGGTCAGACTAGTATATATTATTTTTATTTATTTAAAGTAATTATGAGTTTGTTTAATCTCATACTAAACAGTAAACTATGTATAGTAAATTTTTTACGATCCTCTCAAGTTGTCCACGATTACCTTTTGCAAAATTACATCCAGAAAAAATGTAATCCATTATCAGAAAATATTAAGCTTGATACTATATCAATAAACACTTGAATTCTAGGACAGTCTAAGTAATATGAGTGTTGTATTTCAAAAAAAAAAAGTTATATGAGTGTTGTTACAAGTAAATCTTAGACATAATTCTAAGAAGGTCAGAATATAAGAGTCCAGGATATAAACAAGCCCAAGGAGACTCATTGAGTCCGAATCAATCTCTAGGACTATTACCTCTCCTATAAAAGAAAAGGGAAAACCCTAATTCAACTATAAATAGAAGAGGCTAATTACCCTGGGACTGAACGAGGTATCTACTTTTTTTTTTTAGTCTCCCTCTTCATTGTTAATTTACTTGTTAACTTAAGCATCGTAATCGGTGTGGCAAGCATCACAACCGGTGCACAGTTTTCTCTTTGTTTTGCAGGCCACGTCTTTCCCATATAAACAAATTTACCGTTGTTGTCATGTGAAGGTCAGGTGAATTTCCCAGTCTGAATTTTGCCATCAACAATTGTATTATATCATTATTGTTCATTTTGAGTTCAAATCTCTCCTAATATCATTTTCTTTTTCCTCTCTCAAATAGTCTAAAATTTGGACAACCTAGACTAAAATATTTTATCGTGATTTAATGCGGTTAATTGTCTATTCTCTTATATTTTTGTATTAACAATCATCATAATATGCATAGATCACCAACATAAGATTGCACAAATATGTCAACTTGACTAAAAGGTAGGAAGTTCCAAATCCCCTACCTCCACATTACTATAGAACTCAAAAAAAAAAAAAAAAAAAAACCAAATACTTTAGAGCAAAATAATGTATTAGATGCATTGATGTTGAAGGTTAATCAACTCTTATTTGAAGTTCCAAATCTCCTAGGCAAGATCTAGACAAAGTTTTAAATGCTAATGTGGATAGAAATATTGATATAAACAAATATTTCTAAAAGAAATTAATTAAAAAATTATTTACAATAACAAATAAGCATTTCACTATTTTCTAGTAAGTTAAATTTCTTATTATTTGTATTTCCACGCCGTGATATTTTGTTATATTTCATTTATTTTCTATGATATATGAGAAATTTTGATTCAACCCTAATATTGTTGTCAAATCTATGAACATATGAATATATCAACATGTCAATGAAATTTTAGGATGCGTTTGGTTGGTGATTTGAAAACAGAAATTTGAAAAGAATAGATTCAATGAAAACAAAGTTGTATTTCATGCTTTCAGATATGTGTTTGGTAGCAGATTCAGAAACTGAATCTCAATTTAAACAATTGCTCAAAATGTATTCAATAATATATTTATAAACCATAAACTATGCGTAGTTATCAACTAAATACTATGTTGAATATAAACTATTATTAATTAATTTATAAATAAGTTATATGTTATAAACTTTGTATAATTATTATTTTACAATATCATATAATTTATAATACATTACACATTATACAAAATTTAATTTCACAAAAATGAATTGAACTTATAACATGAAATACTATATTTATTAATTTTTTTTTTTTATCATTTTTAACTTAATTCTACGGTTAAAAATTTTCAAATTCAAAATCTAAATACATTGAAAACATACCAAAATTGTTTTCAAAATTTCCACTATTAAGATCACAAATCTAAAATCAGTTTTTTAAAAACAAATGCATATTCAAAACATAAAACAGAATTTGGATTGACGGTCAAATGGGTCAATATTGCAAGTGTATAAGACAATATGAATGGGAGGTGGTTTGAAATATGAAAATGTTAATGAAAAGGTCATGATATGTTTTCTTTGTTTTACAATTCTCACCTACTTATGGTTATTGATATGTTTATCATATTTTTCTCCAAATAGGTTTATATATCATTATTTTTTCTCAACAAAGAAAATGATTTTGAGAACACAGACAGGAAGTAGAAAAATTCATCTCTTCATCTCCCACTTCATGTTATAATATTTGACATTTTCAGGAAATGTTTAATTTATTTTACATTAATAACTTGAGCTATCAAACAAGCCTCTTTTTTTTCTTTTCATATGTTTAGGTTTGAAATTTTACTATGATCCTAAAAGTAGTTTCCAAAAAGGTGAAAGTCATGTCTGCAACTATTGAACTTCCTTAGTCAAAAAACAAGAGGGATTATTTTTTCTAGTCATTTACTACAATTCCCCCTAGTTTTCCCCCCTTTTTGAGTTCAACAATTGCAGAGATAGAGGATCGAATTATCAACCTTTTGGATGGTAATTGATGTCTTATCTAATGAGCTATGTTCGCATCGGCTAAATTTGTGTCAATAGTCTATTCTCGTGTCTATAGGAAAATTCTCATTTTTTATATCTAATAAGTTCGTAATTTTTTAAAAAAATGTCAAATAGATCATTTATTAGACACAAAATTGAAGGTTTGAAAACTGATGAGACACTTTTTAAAGTTCAAAATTATTAAATACAAAATTGAAGATTCACAGACCTATAACGTCGGAAGTTTTCAAAATTGAAGTTCAAACCAACCCATTATTTTCACTATTCACTTTTTTTTGGCTTTTGGGGGGAAAATGGAAAAGTGAAAGGAATTGGGATAATATTAAATAATTCATAAGATAACCTAATCTGGTGGCCCATATTATAAAATTCAAAACCAACCAACCACTTTTTATTTGCAATATAATTGTATGTTTCTGTGGGATCTGAGGTCAGAAAGGCCATGCCTGTCACATTTTCATGTACAATTTACTTGTTACCACAAAATTTAATCAAAACTACATTTTTTTATCACAATCAAAACTACATATATTAGGTTATATCAAAGTAAAATTATTACTTGTATTAGTTGTGTTATCATTAAGTTCAATTATCTCGGCCAATAATATCGAATTAGAAAAAGTATTCTTATAATTTCTAGAAGCTAAAGGATCAACCACATGATTAAAAGTTACATTAAAAAAAAAAAAAAAATTGTGAATGTTGAATCAACGCCAAACTCAACCAGGATCTTCTAGACCCATTTGATAATCATTTAGGGCTTGTTTGATAACCATTTCGTTTTTTGTTTTTTGTTTTTGTTTTTCATTTTTAAAAAATAGAGGTGTTTGATAACCATTTCTGTTTTTCTGTTTTCTGTTTTCTGTTTTTAAAAAACTTTTTTGAAATTATAAGTAAATTTCAAAAACAAAAAAAAAATAGTTTTTAAAAATAGATTTATGTTTTTAAAAAACTCATTTTCTTTCTAATGCTTACTTTTCTCCTCATTTACCTCTCTCTCCAACAAATTTTTTTCTCTATTTTTTTCTGTCTCTAAAATTTATTTTTCTCTCTCAAAACTTTTTTTTTTTCTAGAACTTGTCTATTTCTAAAAACTTGTCAATACCTTTTCTCTCCTCAATAAACATGTTCTAATTTTTCTTTTGGAAAAAAAAAAGTCACCAAAATTTTCTATAGCTACAACTTTTCTTTATTTTTTTAATTTATCGTAAGTTCTTTAGCATATATTTTCTTCTTAACTTTACTATCTCTCTAAATTTTCTTTTTTTATTTAATTTTTTTAATCTAAAATTTATCGCTTTTACTCTAACTTGTTATCTATTTTTTCTTTAACTAACATCTTTTCTCAAGTCTAACTAATATTCTTTCTCTAAACATTTTCTTTCATCTCTCTAAATTTTCTATGTTTAACTTTTCTCTCGTCTTTTCAAAAAAAAAAAAAAACTCTTGAAAACATTTATATTTGTGTCTCTAAATTTTTGTTTCAACATCTTTACACATTTTTCTCTCTCTAAAATATCTTTTCATCCTTCAAATTTTTAAAAAAATTGAAAACAAAAAACAGTTATCAAACAAGGTTGGTTTTCTGTTTTTTAAAAACATAAAACAAAAAACAGTTATCAAACATATATGGTTTTTGTTTTTAAAAAACAGGAAACCAAAAACCAAAAACCAAAAATAGAAAAACCAAAAACCAAAAACTGAAAATGGTTATCAAACGAGCTCTTAGTTTTTTGTTTTTTGAAAAGTAAGTTTATAAACATTGCTTCCACTTGTGACTTTATTTGTTTAGTTATCTACATTCTTTCCATGTTTTCAAAAACCACCTCAGGTTTTGAAAAAAAAAATAGGTTTTCAAACACTTGTTTTTGTTTTTGGAATTTGGCTATGAATGCAAATGAACCCTTAACAAAAATGCAAATAATTGTAATTAAGAAAATCGGAAGAAAACAAATTATCATTTTAAAAAAATCAAATGGTTATCAAACGGGACATAAAAAAAAAGTAGTTTTCAAAATTTTGTTTTTGTTTTTTGAAATTTGACTAAGAATTCAGATGTTTCCTTGACAAAGATATGAAAACCATTGTCAGAGGGAAATTAAGAGAAAATAAATATCATTTAAAAAAACTTAAAAACCAAATGGTTATCAAACTAAACTTACTTTTTCATTTTTTAGTTCAACAATATATAAGGGTGGAGATTTGAATTCCTAACCTCCTAATCAAGGAATTCTACTCTAATATCATGATAGATAACCATTAAACTCAGCTTTAGTTCATAGATTAAAGTTTATATTTGATCATATTTTATATATACTTTTAACACTCTCCTTTCACTCCTAACTTGAAAATCAACCCAAAGACTCAATGGCGAGTGGACTTGTGAATTAACAAAAACATCCAACAAATTACCATCAAAATATTCTTTGACAAGAAAATGTCTAATATTATTTGTAAGAGTCTCAACGTTATAGTTCTTTTCTTTTCTTTTGAAGAGATGAAAGTCACAGTTCTTATAACTCTAACGTTATCATATTATTAAATCAGCACCAAATTACTAAAACAATCTAACTCGATAAATTATAGCATATTTAATATTTTATATATATTGTTTTCACATCCATCCAAAACATAAATTAGTTATCAAACAAATATATTAAAGTATCCAAATTCAATATATCATGATTACAAAAATGAAAAATATTTGCAACAAGACAAAAGGATGATGCAAGACCTACTTATTTCCACAAGTCCTTATCTCCATATAAAATTTAAATTAAATTAATACAACAAAAGCAAAGTTAGGTCATTTAAAAAGAGGTCAACAAAAGTCAGCCTTTTTATTCCCACCATTTATTTGGGAAGATAAAAAAAAAAGGGGAAAATGTGGAGGTGAGTGAGGTGTAAAATATCTTTAATATATGGCCTACAACTTTATGTGGCTACAAAATTAACTTTGAAAAACTAATTCCAAGCCTACAAATAATATAATATTAAACTAAATTTGGGTTGAATTATTATTATTATTATATTATAATTTAACAAAAATCATGATAAGCACTTGTATAATTTCCATTCCTCTTTTGGATAGAACTTTGAAATTTGTTTGTCAATGTGTACTATAGAGTACTCTCTTGAGATTTTGCTTGGACATGTGGGGAAAGATTCATAAGCAAATTAACAATTCAAGAGGAGAGAGAAAAAGAGGAGAGAGAAGTTGAAAAAAATATTCTGGAAGAAAAATATCATTTGGTTCTTTTTTTTTTTTTTTTTTTTATTTGGAATGTGTTTGGTTTAACTTTTCAAGTGTTTAATTTTGAAAATAAATCATTTTGAAAAAAATTATAGACTTATTAGAAAATGAGATTGATAAATAAATCATTTTGAGAGAAACACTCGAAACCAACTTTTTAAAAAAGATTTCTTAAGTAACAATAACTTGTGTAAAAAAACATTTGTGAGAAAATGCAACCAAACACATGAGTGTTTAAATTATAAACAATTTTTATACAAAATGTTTTTTAAAAAATGCATTCTTGAAAAACATTTAAATTAAAATGTATTCTTAATCTTATGTAATTTGCAAACGTTTTTTTTTTTTTTCTCTATTATCAAACTTAGATTTTATAGTATAACTTAGAAGACACGTTTATATAATGTCAGGTAAATTTAGTAGAAAAATCAAAACAAACGTTTGTTTGAAGTTCTAAGAACATGAGAATCAAACATTTTACCACAATTTTCGGTAAATTGAAATTGAATATATTTTTAAATGTATCTTCAATAATTGATCTACTTTTTTAGCCAAAAATTTCAAAATCAAAGACAAAACTTGGATTTTTTTTTTATAAAAAATGTCTTATAAGATGTATTTATCTTAAAATATTTCTGTACGTCGATTATATTTGATATTTTTAATATGAGATTCAAACCACAGATCTCATAGTCATTAACACAACATTATGCCGATTGAACTATGTTTTTGTTGACATCTATCGACTTATATATTAAAATATTTATTGATGAAACCTCTCGTTGTTAAATGTGAAACGAATCGATTGTTACCATTTTTTCATAAATCAAAACAATCATGATTCAACTGATTTTCTTACCACAATCTCAATCCCATTATTAAAAAAAAATGGTTGATGTTTAATTTTTCAAAACCAAAACACAACCATAACAACCCCTTCATTTGAATAAATATCATCCACAATCAAAACCACCCATAATTAATTATGGGTTGCTCATCTTTTCATGAGAAGGGGCCTACATTTATAAATATTTGCCTTCAATTTTTTTTTTTTTTTTGCTATCTCCCCCTTTTATTTCTCTCATTTAATCTAAGATGGAACCCTAATTTCAAGAATTCTAGATTTGGCAGCTGAAAAATTAAAATGAAGCAATGTTCTAGAAAACTCCCTCACACCACAAAGAAATTGTTCATATCTTAACTTAAATTCAACATAATTTAATTGATGTAAGGTATGAACTTTAAAACCCATCTCATAAAATTTAATTTACATCTCAATTTCATTAATACAAACAGAACCCAACTTCACTTTCTCTCTAATGTGCTCTTTTTTTAACTCAATCCAAACAGTTCATTTCCACTATAATATTGTTTCAAACTTTTACACAAAAAGGAAAAAGAAAAAATGAACTAGATTCTTTCATTTGTACAACAAAACCAAAATCAACAGTCAAATTTATCAAAACCAGTCTGAGCCCCATGACAAAATTATCTTTCCCAGTGTAAAAGTTTCATGGTTAGAAGGAGTGATCGGAAACCGCCATGGCCGCCGAGCTCCGCGGCGGAGATGTAACAAAAGAAATCGGCCGATTTCTCCATTGGTCGCCATTTTTTTTCAAAATTTTACTGTTCTTACCGATCAATTCCTCGAGATCGATCTTGAGAATCCTTGACGTCGTTCAGGTAAACCTTGACGTCGACGGTGTTGAACGGGTTGGTCACCGGATTCCCGCCGTTCTCCACGAAGGCGACGCGGAGGCGGCCGATGAGGGCGACGAGGCTGGTCCAGGGCTGGCGGGTGGGGCAATCGCAGTAGAGATGATCCGCCGCCGGGTAGCGGTGGCCGAAGTTGGCGCAGGTGGCGGCGTGGATCTTGGTTTGGCTGAACTCGTCGAGGTAGCAGAGGAACTCGACGACATTCGCGCCGCTGCAGCCGGCGAGGCTCAATGTCGGGCAGCGGCTTCTCAAGAACTGCCGGAAGTTGTTCCAGTCCCGCCGTTTCTGAGACTCGTACCGGCCGAACAATGGCGGCGACCGGACCGAGGGGCAGTAGGGGCCGTAGAAAGAGTCGGAGGCTGATTGGGGGACGGTGGAGGAGGAGCTCCGGCGGCTGAGAGCGGCGGCGGCGGCGGCAGCGACAGCGGCTGACATGGCGAAAAACAGGGGATTTCGATGATTTTCGAAGTGGGTATTGGGGGATTGGATCGGAATTGAAGATGGAAGTGATTTTAGAATTGAAATGAGGATGAGATTTTAGAGAGAGAAAGGGAAAACAGAGAGAGAATGAAGAAAGGGAGAGAAATGGAAGAGAATATAAAGAGAGAGTTTGAGCAGAGGAGGGGGGTGGATTGTGGAAGACAGAGGGCAAAGGGTAAAAAAAAAAGTGTGGGCCAGTGGAGACAAAGGTGGGCCCACAGCATTGACAGGGCCACGTCATGCTATTCAGTGACCATTTTTCCAAGTATCTTTCACGTCATATGATAATTGTTTTTTTTTTCTTTTTTTTTTTGTTGAGAAAATATGATAATTGTTGTGGCTCTGGATAAGTACCATTACTTTTACACGCCGTAATTTTTTTAAATAATAAATTATAGAAAAAAATACACTTTTGGTCTCTGAGGTTTGGGTTAAGTGACACTTAGCTCCCTGAGTTTTCAAACTCAACAAAAATACCTCTGTGGTTTGAGATAAGGAGCATTTTAGTCCCTGCCGTTAATTTTTCTGTTAAATCTTAACAGTTGCTGACGTGGCACTATTATTTTAATAAAAAAATTATTTTTTTTCTTTTTTAAAATAAAAATAATAAAATAATAAAATATTAATATTTTTTTTATATTCTTTTATTCTTTTTTCTCCCTTTCTCTTTCTTCTTCTCTTCCTCCATATCCTTCATCTTCCTTCTTCTTCTTCCTAACTCCGACGATCGCCCGCCGCCGCCGGCAACTTTTTTTTTTTTTTCTTCTCTTCTTCTCTTTTCTTCCTCTCTTTTACCCTATTTTTCTTCTTTTCTTTAAAAAAAAAAAAAAAAAGACCTCCCTCCTCCTCCATTTCCGGCCAGAAACGGAGGAGGAGGGAGGAGGGGCCTCCCTCCTCCCTTTTTTTTTTTTTTTTAAAGAAAAGAAGAAAAATAGGGTAAAAGAGAGGAAGAAAAGAGAAGAAGAGAAGAAAAAAAAAAAAAAAAAACAGTTGCCGGCGGCGGCGGGCGGCGGCGGGCGGTCGTCGGAGTTAGGAAGAAGAAGAAGGAAGATGAAGGATATGGAGAAAGAGAAGAAGAAGAAAGAGAAATGGAGAAAAAAGAATAAAAAAATATAAAAAAATATTAATATTTTATTATTTTATTATTTTTATTTTAAAAAATAAAAAATAAAAAAATTTTATTAAAATAATAGTGCCACGTCAGCAACTGTTAAGATTTAACAGAAAAATTAACGGCAGGGACTAAAATGCTCCTTATCTCAAACCTGGTATTTTTGTTGAGTTTGAAAACTCAGGGAGCTAAGTGTCATTTAACCCAAACCTCAGAGACCAAAAGTGTATTTTCCCTAAATTATATATGCCTATCGTATTAAAATTTCAATTTCAGTGGTAAAGAAAATAAGAATGATAAGACTTTCAAAAAAAAAAAATAATAATAATAAGAATGATAAATTTTGAAAAGTATAAAATTGTTATTTATTAATTTAAATATTTCTTTTTTTAATTATTTTTTTAGGAATATTCACATTTTGTCGATATTCCTATAAAATTAAGGCGTCGAAATCAACATTTTTTTTAAAAATAAATATTGACATTATAAATCTAAAGATATATATTTTTAAAAAATAGTTAATACATAAAATCAATAATTTAGAAGTTGAGGTCCCGTTTGATAACCATTTGGTTTTTTTGTTTTTAGTTTTTGAAAATTAAGTTTATAAATACCTACTTCTACCTATAAGTTTCTTTGTTTTAGTATTAATCTTCTTTTTTGTTTTCAAAAACCAAATTCAATTTTTTTTTAAAAAAAGTAGTTTTTAAAAACTTGTTTTTGTTTGTAGAATTTGGCTAGGAATTCAAATGGATCCTTAAAAATGATAAAAGTCATAGTAGGAAATTTAGAAGAAAAAAAAAAAAAGAATTTTAAAAAACCAAATCGTTATCAAACGGAGCCTCAACTTTTTGTTTTATGACTTTTTTCTTTTTTTATATTTTTGAGTATTGAGGCTAATTTGTATACATTTTGACTAGATAATCACCTTACTACATTTCGTTGTTAAAAAATTTGAAGGATATGAAACTTATGTTGTTGAAGTTAAAAAATAATAATAAAATTATACTATAAATTTAGTTCATAATTTGTAAGTTTTTGCCATTTCAAAAAATAAAAATTAAATTTTGGTCTATTTAGTTCCTAATTTTTTTTAATTGGGTCATTACTTTTAATGGAAATGTGTGGTTATATAAAGTTAATTTTATGGGTGTGGTTTTCAAGGATACATTCCAAGTAGGTTTTGCCTATAATAGACTATCAGTATCATTTTTTTTTGGGGCAACCAGATAAATGGCCAAAAAAAAAATAAGCTGATTTGAAAAATGGCCAACCGTATTTCCAATTTGATAAATGGCCAAATCCTATTTTTAGTAAACTATTTTGGCATGAAATTGGACGAAAATACCCTTTAACAAATCTTAAAACTGAAAATAAAATAAAACAAATACAATATAAATAAGGGAGAAAATCTAGCTTCCTTCCCCCATTGATTCAGCTGGCAAATCAAAACTAACAGAAATTCAAATGAAATGGAATATAAATCTGGCATCCTAAATTTAAAACAAGAGATTTGAATTCAAAAAAGAGAGAAAAAATAGGACCGTGTATATCAAAAGAAAAAATGAAAGAACAACTTCAATTAAAAAAAAAAAATTCAGATTCAAATAAGAATTAAAGTATAATCAGAAAAAAAATCTAGATTCATCTAAAATATGGGATGAACACCTAAAATATCAGAATCTAGCTTCCTTACCCATTGATTCATCTAGCAAATCAAAACTAACCGAAATTCAAATGAAATGGAATATAAATCGAGATTTGAATTAAAAAAAGAGAGAAAAAATAAGAGGACTTAAATTTAAACAGTGTATATCAAAAGAAAAAATGAGGAAGCTTACCAAATTCAATAACAATGAAGAACAACATCAATTAAAAAAATTCCAGATTCAAAGAAGAATTAAAGTATAATCAGAAAAAAAAAATCTAGATTCACCTAAGGGGATGAACGCCTAAAATATCAGAATTAAAGTATAATCAGAAAAAAAAATGAAAAAATTGATACACAATTTCAAACAAACCTCTGGATTAATAGCTTCTTGGAAAAAAACCCTAAGGCATAATGGAACACACTCACGTTCCAAAAAAAACTCTTTAGCTTTACAGTGTTGGAAGGAACGATGAAGACCAATAATCAAGATGAAGCAATCTGGATTTGAATTTCAAATGATAAGAGATAATATATAGTTGTAACCAACCATTGCTTGATTCATGGGATAATTGATTTTTAAAATAAAAAATAAAAAAATTAAATGGCTTCCTCAAATATAGGGTGGGACGTGAGAATTGACTTAGGGGTATAATTGGAAGAATAAAACAAGTGAAAATAGGTTAAAAATACGGTTTGGCCATTTTTCATTAAAAAATACGATTTGGCCATTTTTCGAAATTACCCTGTAATTTCTGGTCATATCTCAGGATTTCCTTTTTTTTTTTCCTTCCAGCTACTTGATATAGTTTGGATTATTTTGTGACTATTTCTGTTTTTTTTTTCCTTTACTTTTTTCTTTAAATTCAATTATGAAATTTAAACTTTCATCGTTTAGACAATAATATATGTCTTAACTAATTGAATTATGTTTAGATTTTTTTTTAAAAAAAAGTTTAGATTAATTTTAGATTAATTAAACTAGGTTGATTTTGGATGTTTGATTGGTTACATTTTATTCAATTTAATAGTTAGTTTGAACAAATTTTTATCAGCTAATATCTTCACAATAAAAATATAGTTAACATAGGTAAAGTTCGAGTTTTCATACGTGTTGAACTAAAAAAAATCATTTTATATCATAGAAAAGTTCATAATTGGTAAACATACATCACATTGAGCCCATTTATCTATTGAGGAACTTGAGAATGTTATAATTTAAATATTAGTAGTATGAACCTTATTTTGGTACATGTATTTTAAAAACGTCTATTTTAATTTCTATACATTTAGTTTTTATCCACTTCAATCTTTATTCTTTTGAAATATTTCTTTTAGTCTTTGTTTAATATGAAACTACAATAACACAGTTGAAGAAAGTTATTGTATCTAGTTCTTTTCAAAAACTGTAATTGAATGGCCCGTTTGGTAACGTTCTCGTTTATTGTTTATTGTTTCTAATTTTATTAAGAAATCTAAGCATTTAATAACTATGTATGTTTCTTGTTTCTCATTTTTTAGAAACGCTCCCAAAATTTGTATAGAACTTTTGAGAACAACAAAAACTAGTTTCTCTCTTTTTGTTCTTGTTTCCAATTTTTTCCAAACATAAATAAGAATATAGGTTTATTATTATTGAATGTATAGGTATTAGGGTCAATGAAATTCTATTTTTCTTTATTAAAAATGAAGAAACGGAAACAAAAAACGAGAACATTACCAAACGGTCTCGAAGAAATGTCCATTTGTCCATAGACTCGATATCAACAAAAGTAGTAGATCAATATTTACACTATATCGTAGAAAAATAAATGAATTTTAACAAAAATATCAACAAAACATCACTATTATGAATTTGTTATTTTAAATATTTTCATAATTTTTAAAAAATATCTACCGACACCGACATTAAATCAATATTTTAAAAAATCGAAACCTCGACATTTTCATATCGACACATAAAACTTTGCTTATAGGAAGTGGTAAGGTTAAAACAATTTTCGGAGTGATGTAATGCAAAGAATTGACATTTTTTCTCTTGCATGTTTTGTACGATTCTGCGATGATTAATGGCCGAATAAAAGGTGACGTGACCTTTTATTTTGGACAATGTGTATTTCCAGTTATAAGATAATCTTTTTAAATTGGATTGGTTAGGACATTGTCATTTCCTTTTTTTTTTCTTTTTTCTTTTTTTTTTCTTTCTTTGGAATTTCTCTAAAAAAAAATAACAATAATAATAATAAATAATAATAGAGTATTTTTCTCCAAATTCCAAAATGCCCTCTCTTATTAGATTACTTCCATTATTAAACTAAATTCCATTCCTCACGCTCTCAATTATTTAATTCCCACATATCTGAATATGCCATATGCTCAATAATTACATCTTTTCGACTTAACTTGCTCTAATCATATCCAAAAATAAATCATATCCAATCTTATTATTATATATATATATAAAATTATACCATCAAATTTTTCTTTTGAAACGATGGTCTAGTTAGTTTGTATTAACTATGCATAACGTTACAAAAGTGGATAATTGACACGTACCCTCGACTGAGAGCATAAAAGTTCCAATCTCCAACCCTGAATGTTGTTGAACTGAAAAAAAAAAAAAGACAACAGTGCGTAATGTTTTGTTTTGTGTCTATATATCTATTTTTTTTTCGTGCAATACGTACAGGGGAGAATTCAAACCTTCGAACCTCTGGACATTAAGTCGAGAGTTCAAGTTTTATGTCAGTTGAGTTATATTCATGTTGGCTTTTGTGTTTGTATCTACTAACATGAGCATAGTTCATTTTATTAATACTCATGTGTCGGATTGAAGAGATTCAAACCTTTAACCTTTTGATAGCTTAGATTATATTTTTATACGTGTAACATGACTATGAAAAATGTAATATATCCATTGTTCCTATATCGTTATGTTATCATTTTTTCTAAAAAAAATATATTCATTTGACCTATGTTCTCTCTTATGAAAAAAGAATTAATTCCCTAGTCTATTCACATACTATTTCCGATTAAATTATTTTACCATCATTGAGCATACATCACACATCACAGAAAACGAATAACAAAAAGATATTTCTCCTTATTAGTTTAATGTCTAATTATATTAGTAGTTTAAATTTTATTTTATTCTAACCATTTTTATATTTAAATATTATACTCTGTTCTCTAAATTTTGTGTAAAATTAAAATCTAATTTGATCATTATTAATAAGTTATAGGTTCAAACATGGTCACTAAAATCTTCAACAAAAAAGTCACATGACTTGTTTTCTTCATTGTGACATCTATAATCTTGAGTAATCAATTTTTTTTAACAAGACCTTTAATTTTGTAAACTTATTTTTCATTCTTTGTTTTTCTTTTCTTTTCTTTTCTTTTTTTTTAAAGCATTCTTCATTTTTCTTTGGCTATTGTACAAATTACTTTATTCATATTTGTTCTCAATTTCTATGTTAATAATGTATAATGTTATAAGCTAAGATTTTTTTTTTAAAAAAAAATTATAAGCTAAGAAAGTTTCAAAAAAAAAAAAAAAATATAAGCTAAGAAAAGGGGTTTTTTCTCCTTAAAAAAATCAAATTAAAAGACTAGTAGTTGATTGGAAACTTTTAAAATGTCATAGACAAGATTAAAACCAACAACATACCTTGGAGAATTGTATACAACTAAGTTATTATTTTATTTTTTTAGTTCAACAACATGTGAAAATGAAGATTCAAACCTCTGACATTTTGGTTAATGATATATATCTTCATCTAATTGAGCTATATATATATTTTTCTTTTTTTTGAATCCAACAAAATATAGGTTAGGTTAGAGGGATTCAGACATTTGACCTTTTGATCAATGATATATACCTTAATTAGAGCTACAAGTTTTTTTTTTTTTTTTTTTTTTTTTTTTTTTTTTTTACCTTTTTTTTTTCTTGAGTTCACCAATTTTTTTTTATAACATGTGGAGTGGAAGAATTTGACCAACATACCTCTTAGTCATTAATACAAGCTTTATGTAAGTTGAGTTATACTCATGTTGGTTGAATTCAACAACATATGGGGTGAAGTGATTCAAACCTTTGACTTTTTAATCGACAATATATACCTTAATTAGTTGAGTTATATGTTCAAATTGACATAATTATACCTAAAAGAATACTTAACATAATTAAGATGTAAATAATGGAGATGATATGTGACATAAATAGATATTATTACTTGATTCTAGGTGGTGGCACCACCACCAACCCTTTTGATTTTTCTCTCTCTTTCTCTTTTAATTTTCTCCCTTTGTGACGACAAATACACACTGTGCTTAGTTGGAGAAAAGGAAAATACATAAAGTGGGGAAGCAAAAAACAACTAAACAAAAAGATAAGAACACCTCCCAAAAAGCAATTTTCACCACTTTTCATTAAAGTGTACCTAAATTTACTATTCATTTTGAATATCAAATAATACTTTATTCACACTTTTATGTCATATAATTTCCTTTCTTTAATTCCAAATGTCGTATTTGATTATTACCGTTAAATCTTGAGATAGATCTCCTCGAATAATTCTTTCTAGGTCAGGTGCTGAATTCTCTAGATATTGTAAGTTGAAATATTTGAAAGTCTTTGAGTTGATTGTTCTTTATACCATTGAAGATGCCTTCTTTTGATCGGATCGTTATGATAGTTAAATTTACTGTGGAAATTTCGACATAAAATAAAATAAGTAAACACTCCTCCTTAAATACATTGTCCTCACCTCCATAATTGTTGAATTAGAAAAAGGGGTGCAAGTGTATTTTATGTTAATAGGTGAGAATAATTAAAGAGGCAAATCTAAGTGATAGTTGGATTATTAAATGTCATATATATGATATTTTGGAAAACTTAAAAAAAAGAGAATAACTAAGATCCGTTTTGATAACCTTTTTGTTTTTTAAATTTTAGCTTATAAACACTAAACTTAGACTTATGTGTTTCTTCACTTTGTTAACTACTCTTTAAAAATATTTCAAAATTTAAGCCAAAATTTAAAAACTGAAAAGAGAAGTTTTAAAAACTTGTTTTTGAAATTTAGTTAGGAATTCAAATGTGTTCACAAAAAGGTGAAAACACATACAATAGAAATCGAGAGGAAGTAAGCATAGTTTTTAAAAACAAAAAACTAAAAACAGAATAATGTTATCAACCGAACCCTAAGAAATCCACTGTTTTTGGTTGAAAATGTTTTGTTCTGAAGACGGGTTGGCACAAATCTCTCTCTGACTCAAAAACGAAATCTAGGGCAAAATTGATCATCGTCTCAATTTAAAAAGGAGATTCCAACTCCATTCAAAACAAGTTCAACTAAGATTTTGATCGATCCTACGAGAACCGTCTCGATACCTCCAATTACCAATACAACTCTTACTCAAATAACTTTAATTTGAGTGAAATGGACATGACAAATAGATATTGTAGTGGTGGAAAATTTGAAGGGAAGTAAATAAGAGGGAGAGTGTTTGTTTGTTTGTAATTGAAAAGGACATTTGAATCCAAAAGAAAAAAAAAATAGAAAAATTGAAGCCACCATTAATGGAGTTTTGAAGGTGTGAAGAGATGGAAGTGTGGTGTTGATTGGGATATTTGGAAAGGGTTGGGTAGGGTAGACCCATTGGTGGCCACATTTCCAAGCCCACTTAGGTATCATTTAAGAGGATCATATATCATGTGAAAGTGATGCCCTAATTTGTTCTTTACTACTAGTAGTTTTCTTTTTCTTCTTTCTTTCTAGAATTGAATTTGAAGTGACATTTAATTAATTTTAATTTAGTATTATTGCATTGTGCATGAAAAAAAAAAATTATAATTTTATAGTCATTTGATCATAACTTATGCTTCAATCATGTCACTTCATTTGAGAAATAAAGTATCACTTTCTGTTTTATCAATCAATCCTATTGCTAGGACTAAAGGTGAATCCATTATTCAAAAGAAATTTAAATGTGCGCTATATTAGCGGTTGCTTTTAAAAAAGAGATATAATTGTAATTAAAGAAGAAAGATAAATATGTTACAACTTCATTATTTTTTTTTATAAAAATTAATACATATAAATGATTTTTAAAAAAGTTAAAGACTATACATATTGGGGGCATGACCTCTACTAAATCTGCCCCCATAATGCTCAAAGTATACATGGATCAAATATGTAATGTGACATAAATTTGTCTTTTTGATATATAAACATATATATATTTTTGACATTTTAAGTATTATAGTTAACTCAAGTATTGATATATGATGCCTACATGTATGGACTATTATAAGATATGAAAAGAAAATGGTATGGTTTCAACAAAAGGACATCTTTTCGAGATTGTTAGGAAATGTTAAATCATCACTAAATCTAAAAGTTTAAATTGATAGGACTAAAGTAAATCTAGTCTTTTCAATATATTTGAAACATGTAATCTTCCTCTACTCTTGAGAAGGAATTTATCTTCTAAATTTTTTTTTTGTCTTTATTTATTTATTTCTCCTTTTGTATTTGTTGATGTCAAAATCCGAGTAGGATACTCACCTGACCTTTCACATGACAGCAATAATGAATTTATTTGAGGGAGAAAGACATGACGTGCAAAACAAGAGAAAATTGTGCACCGGTGTGGTGCTTGCCACACCGACTCCAAATGCATAAGTCAATTGAGAGATCATGAGTGAAGCAAGAGGAAGACAAAAAGAAAGAATAGATACCTAGTTTAGTCCCTTTTTCTTGGGGTTAGCCTTTTCTATTTATAGTTGAATTAGGTGTTCTCCTTCCTTTTAAGGGGAGGGAATAACTAACCCTAGAGATTGATTCGGGTCCAATAGGTCTCCTTGGACTTGTTTCTACTCTAGGTTGTTATCTTTCTGACTTTCTTAGAAGTTTGTCCAAATTCACCCCTAACAAATATTTGTATAACTTGTATCAATATTTATAGATGTAAATTTTAAGACTACAAATATCTCTATTGAGATGGTTCTATTTTAACTGAAGTTTTAGGATTTATTTTTATTTATAAGCTCTCTCTCAAAAAATTTCATGATATATTTTTCACTAAACGAGTAGGAACAGTCGTCACCGTCTTCAACATGTCACATATCATAATCATATTGTTATTAACAAATCAACATAATACAATATTCTTGACATTTCAATAACATCAAACAATAACATTATTCTGCATCTACGAGCTAGGTTTTTTTCCTTCCCCATCATTATTTAGAAAAAAACGAACAACAACAACATCACATCAACAACATCGACATCGTCGCGTGGGCATTGTCGATCCAAGTTTCTTGCTTAGAACAATAATTTTTTCAACGACAACCAACATGGGACAATAATTTGCTCACAAACAGTAACCTTTTGAACCAAACAGTCCATGTTAAGAGCTCCTAATGCTATGCAATGGCACAGACAATAGTACAAATAGGGCATGCTCTTTACTTCCAACTTTGCATTGAATATGAACAAATCAATGCATTCACACACATTAAGAAGAAGAACAACAACTAAGTCTTGGCAAATGGAAGAGTTTCAAGAATCCTCTCTCAAGTGTTCATAATTAACCAAAGAGGATTGAATTAGTTCAACAATAACTAAAAGTTATTTCCTTTATGCGTCTACGCAATATGTAGATAAAGATTTCGTTTTTAGATATTAAACTTGTTTACCAACCGTGTCTTTGTTTTTAATTTCGAGAACATTTCTAAAATCTCAATCTATAAATAAACTAAAACTGAGTTTTTTGATATTTTAGGGGAGTGAAGTAAGAGAATAATAAGACATTAATAACCAAAGTGATCACAACTCAATAACACTGCTTGACATTTTTCTTCTATCGAAAAATCAAAGGTTTGAATCCTCTGATCCCAAATGTTGTTAAACTAAAAAAAAAAAAGTAAAAATAAATGAATAAAAACAAGACATTAGTAAGTAATATTATTATTTTTTTCAAAACGATGAAAGATAGATTATTATTATTAGATGAGTGCTTAGCTTAATTCTCTATTAAATTTCACAAGGATCGAGACCGTGATTTCTCATGGATATTAGGGTGTCTTTGTGAAATTATTTCTTGTTTATTTTTTTTTAGTCTCAATTAAATAAAATGAATTCTAATAGAAAATATTCATTAAAGTGTTTAATTTTCAATGGAAAATCTCCCTTTAAAGAAAAAAAAAAAAAATTATTGAGCCTCCTAATTAAAATAAAATAATATATCATATGTGTATTAAATCAAGATAATTAATTATCAAAATGTAAATGTATTTCAAATGTTCAACCATATACTATATTTTGATTCAATATTCAAACATATCAAATATCCAAATAAATGTCCTCACACTTCTACCCATGTTGTTGACACCATTAAAAAATCAAAGCTCATTCCATGGAAAAAAGAACATCTCTACTCACAATATCATAAGCAATAGTGTCAAATTGGATGGTTATTTTGATCCAAGACCAATGGTATGCTATAATTTTGTAGAGATATTGATCAAGCTCCAAGTAAATTATTCTAATATCATATAAAACTGCAACTTCGTCGGAAAACCTTATTCTTTTTAATTAGCTTTCAACAAAAAAAAAGGGTCAAATTTTAATTTAGATGCCGATCATATCATTAAGTTTGAATATATTAGTTTTGATTCGACGGAATATTTACTACAAATTTGAGATAAGGGAAGAGACATTACAAATACCAACCCGTAATCTATTGTTTTAATCCTCGTTTGTGTTAAATTATCACACTACACTGGATCTAAAAAGTGATAGTTCTAAGTCCTTTTAATTCACTACCGATAAATTTGACGTAGCAATCATATCGGAACATGACTTATATTCTAGAATGATCAAGGAGGACCCTAAAAAGAAAGGAAATGGTCCTAGGTCTGCCACATGACCAACTGAAAAGCCATGAACTATGCAATAGTAGTGCTCCAAATGACACAAATAACTGGATGAAAGTGAAATCAACTTCCTTTGTTGATAGAGATAGATAGGATGTGACAAAAAGCCCTAACGTTCCGTTTACTCAATGAGAATCGAAATGAGTTGGAACAAGAATATAAAAAACCATTAAATGTAAGTTTGCGATAAATGAAATGTGTCAGAATGAGAATAAAAGATAAATTCACTTCATATATTACCTGGTACTATTAGAATTAAAAATACATGTCACACAAATTTATTTATTTATCCGTTTATTTTGATAATTTATAAATATAGATTATTATACAAATTTAGGATTTTCAAAATCCAACTTTAGTAATTAATCTAGTATAGATTCAAGTCGTTAAGACGTTGATATATATATGTCTTAAAAATTAGATGTACATATTCTCATCTCACATCGTCATTGAACCGAAAAGAAATCTAAATTATCCGAGTTATATGTAGATCAAAGTGAACAGAATATATAAACCAACTAATTCATGTAACTTTCTGTCTGATGCTTCATTAAAATGCTTCATGTGCTTTAAAAAGGGATAATTATATTATAGAAAAAGATTTTCTTAAAAAAGGAAAGAAGATTTTTTGGGGAAGAAAGAGAGATTTTTTTTCCTTTGAAAAGAAAGGGCATATATATATATTTTTTTTAATAATTTTGCCCTTTAATATTTTCTCTCTATTGGCATCTTAATTTCCTTTTTTTTTTTTTTTTTTTTGGCTTATTGTAATTTTTTATTTTCCTTCTTAGTCCGTTTTTGTAACTTAATGTATAAAAATTTTAAAATTTGAAAAAAAAAAAAAAAACTGGTAAATGAAAAAATCTTAAATTCAAAAACAAAAAAGTAAATAAAGAATTTTCATCTACCCCACTTTGAGGAATGTTGAAGTAAAAAAAAATGTTATATGATTTTCCTCTAAATATTTGCTATCAAACACATTTTTAAAATTAAAACGAGTGAGACTACAAAAATATCAAAGATACATATATTTAACCCTAAACGAGAGTGCGACTACAAAAATATCAAAGATACATATATTTGTGAGTGATTTTGGAAGGATCAAAATCGCTCCCAAACATACTGGAAAAATTTAACTATATATTTCCATGTAACCCATCAAATAGTGAATGAGGGCGTATTGATACAGTATAACATAAGATATTCAATGCTCTAATTATATTGATAGTCAAGAACTATTTTATAGAAGTTTCTAACCCAATATATATGAGTGACTTTTTCAACCCTTTCAAATCATCAAATGCTTTTTTTGATGTTTATTTTAGACCATTCAATCATCAACTTGCACCATATATAGCCTAAGTCTATATCTTCATTAAAAAAAAAAAAATCAAAATCAAAATAAAAAGCCTTTAGCTTAGGTCATTTAAGCATTTTCCCCTTAAATGTTTCACTTATATTTACTTTTTGTTTTTCCTATTACTGTTGCGAAAGGAGACTTCAATTATATATTGAAATAAATAGTACAGCGATAGATCAAACAGAAAGTCAATACCTTTGATGAAACTTTTCTTCGTCATTAATCTTATCGTGTTACGTTTGAATTCTTCTACTACACATTTGACATTAATTACGAAAAAAAGTCATCTATTTTCAACTAAACTGTATAGTTTTCAAACCGAAAAGGCGAAAAGATCAAAGATCCAACCGAAACTAAAAAGGTAAAACAAGTATAAATAATAACTCATAAAAATGAAAATGTATATGAACCTTTTCATTATTATCAATCAATGGTTGGCATGGGATTTGGGTTCATCTTTCACTATTCAAATTTCAAAGTGACAACTGGTGCATGTGCTTCAAAAAATTTCATGTTCTTGAAGATGCCAGCTAATTTTCACACTATTTTTTTTTTTTTTTTTTTTAGTACAACAGAGATTTGCTTTTAAGGTTTGAGCTGGCAATTGTGTGCTTTTTTAGATTGTTCTGTTGTAGCAAACATCAAATGTTTTGGCATCTGATTCCCAAGAACAGATTTGGAACATTAATTATTTACCAAACATAGGACAAATTTAAATTCATTGAATTTCTTCTAAAGTTTGATGTTATTGATTACTTTGGAACAATATCACCCGAATTTGCGCGTCTTTTAATTAAATAATCATAATTTTACTCGTTCTAAAACTTCGTCCCCAAGTCTTTGTTGATAATTTGTCAAAAAAAAAAAAAAAAAAAAACTTTGTTGATGAGCTTATCAAGAAAAGAAAAGGTTTTAGCAAAAGTGGAAAGTTTCAACTTTAAGAGGACCAAAATAAAATAGAGAGTAAGTTTTACCGACTTGAAATCGAGAATATAATCTTTGGAAACTAAAATTATATCTAAACTTAAAAGTGACACGACTTGTTTTCTTGTTGCCTTGTATTAACTGAATTTCTATGCAAATGACTTGTATCGTGTCCATATGGTCATTTTCATGTAATGCCTTGTTGCTTCTATGCGTAATTGACAATATAACTATATTTTATATGCATAATGGTCATTTTCTCATGTTTCATTGATTCTTAAACTCGACTTTTAACAATAAGGATTAAATTTGCCAAAGCGAGCATAGCTCAACAATAATTGACATGTACTCTCGACCAAGAGGTCAGAGGTTTGAATCCTCCACCCGCAAATGTTGTTGTACTAAAAAAAAATAATAATAAGGATTAAATTTGAATGTTATAATTTTGAGTCGAACGAAAACGAATTATCAAAATATATTTCATACTCAAACTCATCCAACCATTTACATTGTCGACCAAATTATGTTCATTGTTGAAAGTCACTATTGAGGGAAGGTGAGAAAGCAACAATTCAAATTCGGTTTCTAATTATTGCTTAAGAAAATCAACGAAGTGATATGTAGAAGTCATTACATCAAACTTTATCATTGATTTACAACCTTTCACATTTACAATAGCTGGTGCTAGCTATCCCTTGTCCCACAAGGCATGCATATCAAGACTTTGTTCAAGTCTATGAGCTTATGTTTTGTTCTCATCGGTTCGATTCGGATAGACTTTGGTTAGGTCGGTTCTTACTTCTAAACGATTTAGTTGGTTTCAAAAGAACTGATTTCGACATCATTTTTTTTATTTTTCTTAAATCGATAGCTCTGTTCTACATCTGTTTTGACCAAGAACTAATCCAAAACCAAACTCTACTCTTGTACGGAATAGTTCGTAGCCAAGTTCTACACCCGAGCAATCACATCTTAACAAAGTTCGCCATGAATCTAACCATTTTCTTAAAGATGAATATGAAAAAGAAAAAAAGGACAATGGAATACGGAAAGGATTAGAAAAGAGATGGGGAGAATGGACAGAGCTTAACATCATATCATTAATGAGTTGGGGCAAAGGGTCTTATCATTCTTTGCTGTCCACAAAATTTATATTTTAGAGAAATCTCAGTTTCTCTTTCAAGTTCTAATGGGTCAAAGCATTGGGATCTATGTGGGTCTCCCCATATTTCATCTGCTCAATTATTGCTCAAACACTTTTTTCTTGGTCTCTCTATTTTAAGCTTTCTTTGTTCACATCCTTTTTCTTTTGAGAAATGTTTGAACTAAGCTAATAATTGAGTCTAAAAAATGAGATTTTAGTTATGAAATTTGAATCCCTCAAACTTCACCTAACAAGCTTAAGAAAATATCATTCTGTTATCTCTTAAACCAATATTGTATACTAAACAGATCATCAAAATGACATCTACAAGAATTAATTGGATAAAATGAAAAAATATGGTCACTTTTTCTAGCCCCATTGCATGTAAGACTATCAATGATCTTTTCTCTAATACAACCTTTCAATTTCTAAGTGTGCTTCTGAATTGTCAGTCTTGTAAAACAGTTTCTGATAATGATTTACTCAGAAGTTGTGGGTGCATTGGAAGGTAGAGTTGAGGAACATACCCTTCTTTTTTCAGTTCTAAAAGAAGACTATCCAACACAGAATAGATCTGAGCAGTACGCGGATGGCTTCCGTCTGCTGCGACGAACATGTGAGTGGCATTGTTGACCTCGATCCAGCTATAACCAGGAACCTTCCGAACTCCTCGTTCTTTCATTATACTCCGAACTTTAAGCACCTTCCTCCATTTTCCAGCCCCAGCCTGCACATTTGCAAGCAATACATAGTAGCCAGAGTTCAGAGGGTCTAAATCAAACAGATGTTTTGATGCAATTTCGGCGAGCTCAACATTTCCATGAACGTGGCATGCCCCGAGTAGTGTTCCCCATACACCAGCATCTGGAGGGAATGGCATGCTATTTATGGTTTCAAATGCTTCATCCAAACGGCCTGCACGGCCAAACAAATCGACCACACAGGCATAGTGCTCCATTCGAGCTGGAATCTCGTATTCCTCTGTCATGAGATGGTAATATCTAATTCCTTCATCAACTTGGCCAGCATGGCCGCAAGCAGATATGATACCGAGAAAGGTGACATGGTCTGGCTGGATGTTGTTTTTCAACATTTCATGGAACAGAGCAAGACACTCCTTCAAATCACCATGGTTGCCGTAGGCAGAAATGATGCTATTCCAGGAGACTTCATTTTTCCCTTGCATCATGTCAAACACTCGCCTAGAGAAGTTCAAGTTTCCACACTTAGCATACATGTCTATCAGTGAACTCTCAGCATAAAGGTCAGATCTTAAAGGACCTTTGATCATGAAGCCATGGATCTCTTTTCCATAATGGAGAGCAGGTAAGTTTGCACAAGCAGATAAAACACCAGAGATGCTCACACAGTCGTACTGAGTTCCCTCCATTCCCATCTGACGGAAAAGATCGATGGCCTCCCCCGGTCTGCCATTCTGGGAACAGCTTGTGATCATGGAGTTCCAGCAAATAGCATCCTTTTCATTCATTCTATTAAAAACTCGACGAGCAAGATCCAATCTTCCACATTTTGCATACATGTCCAGAACAGCACTGCCAACATGACATTTCTCATCGAGCCTATTTTTTATGATACTACCATGTAATTCCTTTCCTAAGTTTAAAGCAGCCAAGCCAGCAAAAGCTGGAAAGACACTCGCAAAAGTCACGGAAGTTGGCTTCATTCTCTCTTGTAGCAACCATCTAAATGCCTCCAATGCTTCTGTGTTCATCCCATTAAGCACATACCCTGAAATCAAGGCCGTGCACACTACAGTATCAAATGAACTACTTTGATGCAAAATTTTTCGTGCCATTTCCACATCCCTGCATTTGAAGTATATATCAATTAGAGCACTTTTCAAGAACACGTCCAAAACTACATCATGTCTTACTATGTAACCATGAATTTCCTTACAATGTTTGAGACTCAGTAACTCAGTAACACATGGAAGAAAACTCGCAAAGGTGATCGAGTCAGGCTTCATTCCTGCAGATATCATCCCACGAAATAAACGTTCTGCCTCACTCATCAAACCATTCTGTACATATCCAGAAACTATTCCATTCCAACTCACCAAGTCACTTTGTGGCATCATATCAAACAGTTCACGTGCAGCTTGTAAGCATTGACATTTCGAATACATTGCCAACAATGTATTAGCCACTGGAGAATTCAATTCCAACCCACAACTAATAGCAAGCCCGTGAAGTTGAGAACCTAAGTCAAGCATTGTCTCCAAGGCACAAACAGATAGAACACAAGCAAATGTTACCGCATTTGGCTTAATCTCACTATGCCTCATTTCCAAAAAGACCTTAATAGCATGACCCGAGTCTCCATTTTTGACATAACCATTCAGCATAACATTCCACAAAACACAATCCTTCTGAGGAATATTATCAAACAGAGATTGCGCATCATTCAAGTGACCATTCTCTGCATACAATTTGATTAAAGAACTACCCACAAAAGCATCCTCCTTAAGACCCATTAAGTTAACAGTCTCATGAACAATCTTACCCATCTTCACATTGTTCAAAGCACCACAGGCTTTAACCACATAAGGAAATGTATACTTATCAGGAGAAATTCCAGCACCCAACATCTTAAAATAAAACAGTAAGGCACAATTAAACCGACCCATCATTGTAAACGCTCTGATCATCCAATTCCAAGGCGAAGCACATCCCAACTGAAGAGTGTAAAACAAGTTCTTCGCATCTTCCAGACTGCTAGTAAGCACATACATACCCAAAATCCTAGGACCCAAATCTCCATTTTGGCTAGTTCCAGTGACAATGGCCTGAGCATGAGATTGTTTACCTTGACGAAGAAGAGAATGGTCGTTACAAGCTTGAAAGATTGATGCTAGAACAGCTTCTGCATTTATCGAAAACAAAGTGGGGTTTATTGGGTTTTTGCAGTTGGATTGAGTGGAAAAGAGAAACTTGCGTCGAGAGAAATGAGGAAGAAATCTGTAAAATGAGAAATGAAATTTATAGAACATGCTTCACTGATCAGATCATGTTCATTTAGGCGAAGGCCAAGCCTTGCCCTCCGAACCTTTTGCTCTTAATCCCACTCTTGGAAAGAATTTTTATCAGTAGGCCGTTGTTTTCAATTTCAACTGAAAGTTGTAAATCCGAGCATAGCTTGGTGTACGAGGCACCAAATACCATCACAAAGGTCAATGGTATGGTCTCCAACCTGCAATTGTTGAACTCAAAAACAAAAAAAAAAAAAATCACTTGATGGTTAGAAATGGAATATATTCACCTATAGTTTGTACTATATATAAAAGGGACAATAGGGGAATTTTTTTTTTATAAGAAACAATTTCATTGATGTATCAAATTTACAAAAGGGATAGAAAATTCATGATGATTGCAAAAAGCTTTTCCAATTAATTAAAAGGGTAGAGATTAGACAATTTACATCAAGAAATAGCATAGTAAATAACAAGATCAAAGAACTTATCAAGAAGTTGCTCCTTCTCCATAAATACTCATTGATTTCTTTCCTTCCAAAGAACCCAGAAGAAGGCACAAGTGATGTGCATCCAGAGCATAGCTTTAGCTTTCTTAAAAGGGTGGCCTGTCAATACCATGGTAAGAAAGTCTTTCACATCTCTAGGAGTATTTTGATACCAACCAAAACCCTTTAAGATTTAGCTCCAAAAATTCCAGGCAAAAGGGCAATAGGGGATAAAGTTTCTCTTCTCATTTTTCCCCTCCACTCTTGAGTATATACTTATTTGTACTCAACTTCTTAATTAGTATACTATTTTAATAATATTATATTATAAAATGAGTTATAGTATCCATTTTCTAAAAACAAGTTTGAGAATGTGGTGTAGATACAGTGTAACTAAAATTCACAATTGAAAGCACACATGGGCCTAATTGAGTAGAGAGGAAAACTTTAATTTCCAGGCTCAAATTCATACTAATCACAATCTAGAATAATTGAAAGCATACAATGGGTAAAATTGAGTAGAGGGAAAAATTCAACTTTCCAAAAGGCTCATCAGTCTCCATCAAAACTCATCGAAACCGACCCATTCTACTACTACAAATCCGGTGATTGTTTGATTAATCAAAGCAAACCTTCATTCCTTCATTTCTTGAGATAATTTCTTCCATTGGTTCAACTCCAACCCAATCGATTTGGAAGAGTGGAAGAAAAAAAAAAGAGGAAATTGAAATAGCTGTATCAGTATTCAAAGGGAAGAAATCAGTTCAATCACACTAACTAACTATTACAAGCTAGGAATTAAAAGAGAATTGGAAAATGCGATAGATTACTTCTACTGATTCTCTGATTGGATAAGTCTCAATTGAGAGATATATGCAACGAATGAAAAATGGCGGTCCACCCACGCCCGAATCGGAACAGCCAAACACAAACCACGTTCCAATTTGCCGCAAGGTTTTTTTTTTGTTCGTTGCTATTCGGCTATTGTTATTATAAAAAGGAATTAAACAACTCTTCCATTCTTTCACCAGACAAGTTCTAATCTGTGTTTTTCAAGTGTGAAGAAAGACACAGATGGAGATTGGGAGAATACCAGTAACAACATGAGAGAAGAAAATCAATGCAAATCCGCTAGAAGAGAGGCTGCGGCGGCACGAGCGGAAGGAAGACGACGGCGGCGGCGACACTGAGTTGCTGAAACGGAGGAGAGACGGCGGCGTGAAGAAGAAGAACACGTGAGAATGAAAGGAGGATATAGCGTTAGGTATTTCTCTTCTTTTATTTATTTTTATTTTATTTTTCGAATTGGGCTGGTTTTTTTTTTAAAAAAAAATACACTTTTAGTCCTTAAGTTTGACTTAGGTTTCATGGTTTTCAAAGTTAACAATTTAGTTCCTAAGTTTGATTTTAGTTTTATTTTAGTCCCTCCATCCAATTTTCCGTTAATAGTTAACGGGATGCGTGGCAATAATTTTTTTTATTAAAAAACTATTTTTGATATTTTTAAATATAAATATATTAAAATAATTAAAAAATATTATTATTTTATAATTTTTTTTTTATTTCTTTCTCTTCTCCTTCTTCACTGGCGGCTGACGATGACGACCGCTGTCACCGTCGGCCGCCAGAAGCGATATATATATTTTTTTAAACTTTCTTTCTCTTTCTCTTCTCCCAATTTCCTCTCTCTCGCGTTCGACCTCCCCAGATCCGCTCTCTCTCCACGTCCGGTTGTCGGCCGCTCGCCCAGATCCGTCGAAGCTCGCGTCACTCGCCCGATTCGTCGAAGCTTGCGAGTAGGTCGCCTAGATTTGCCGAACCTCGTCGTCACTCGACCGATCCGTCAAGGCTCACCATCGCCTAGATTCACCGCTCACGAATAGGTCATCGATCGCTCGCAACCGTGAGGGAGGGAGGAGAAGCTTGAAAGCCAGCAGAGAGCCTCCATTCTCTCTCGCTTATCTGTTTTTTTCTTCTTTAAGAAAAAAAAAGGGAAAAAATACACTTTTAGTCCCTGAGGTTTGGGTTAGGTTTTATTTTGGTCCCTGAGTTTTCAAACTCAACAACTTCAAGCCAGGTCATCAACCTGTTAGTTTTTAACGGAAAAAGGGATGGAGGGACTAAAATGCAACTAAAATCAAACCTCAGGGACTAATTTGTTAAGTTTGAAAACTCAGGGACCAAAATGAAACCTAACCCAAAACTCAGGGACTAAAAGTGTATTTTTCCCAAAAAAAAAAAAGAAAACTTGGAGAAAAGAGGAGAATAAGAAAAGAAAAGAAGAGAGAAGGAAGAAAAAACATAAAAAAGTCAGGCGGTGACTGGCGGGCGCCGTGGGTGTTCGCTGGCTGTTGTGGATGTGATAATGAAGAAAAAGAGGGAGAATAAGAGAAAGGGGGAAAGAAATAATAAAACTATTATAAAATAATAATATTTTAATTATTTTTATATTTTAAAAGATTCAAAAAAATTAATAAAAAATTTGTGTTATGTCAGCATTCTGTTAACTATTAACGGAAAATTGGATAGAGAGACCAAAATGAAACTAAAACCAAACCTCAAGGACTTGTTGAGTTTGAAAACTCAGGGCCCGTTTGGTAACGTTCTCGTTTCTTGTTTCTGTTTCTTCATTTTTAATAAAGAAAAATAGAATTTCATGACCCTAACATCTATACATTCAATAATACTAAACCTATATTCTTATTTATGTTTGGAAAAAATTGGAAACAAGAACAAAAAAGGAGAAACTAGTTTTAGTTGTTTCCAAAAGTTCTATACAAATTTTGGGAGTGTTTCTAAAAAATGAGAAACAAGAAACATACATAGTTATTATATGCTTAGATTTCTTAATAAAATTAGAAACAGGAAACAAGAAACGAGAACGTTACCAAACGGGCCCTCAAGGACTAAATTTTTTCCTTCTTTTTTTCTCTTCAGGTTTTTTGGGTATTAGATTTTTTTTTTCTTTTTTTACAATATGGTGGAGGGAGCATTGCATTTGTATTAGATTTTCTTTTTCATTAACCTTTTAAGTTTATATTAATTTTGATAAAGTGAGCATTTTTTTTTTTTTTTTTGAAATAGATAAAGTGGGCATTAACTTAACGATAATTGGTAAGTTTATACTCGAGAAAATCAATTCCTCTAAAAATGCAACACATGTTTTCAAAAAATTGTTTCCATTGAGTAAATTTAACAACTCTCTGGGATATGTTCTATGTAAGTGGAGTACGTACATCAAGTCACTATTGTTTGAGATATGCAATCTTGTTTGTGCTTTTAAGCTACCAAGGTGGAGATTTATCATACCTTAATATCATTGACCCTACTTTGACCTAAGTTAGGTCTTACTTTGTCAAAACTGAGGCATGTACCTTCATTGAGGTTCGAATTCCCTCACCCTAAAATGGTGTTGAACTAAATAAAAAAAAAATAATAATATAATTAGGTCTTACTCTTTTAGAATTTATATTGATGTTGAGTTGGCTAGTTGGGAAGGTGATTGTCACGTGATTAACTAACTGTCGTTATGCTTATTGCTTGAAGACGTGTCACATGGAGCTATGCAAGTGCGGATTAAATCATCCTCCATTATTCGAGCTTGGTGAGAGACTGAAAAGTGAAAGGCAATTTGAGAGGAAAAATTAGAGACTTCTAATTGAGTGAGTGTATTCTCTATAAAAAGGGATTTTATCGGGCTTGATAATTCTCTTCAGGTTGATTTAGGAGTAGACACCTAATAGTGATAAAGTAGATGTAAACCCCTTTTTTTCGCCCCAAAAAGTGAGAGAAACCTCATCCCTCTCTTTCATTTTTTTTGCCCCCATATATCCCCACATGGGAGGGACATGGAACGTAAAAATGGAGATCTTATCAACTTGTTCCGACCTAGGATAATAAGCTCATGAGCTGAGTCTTACTTCATCGTTCAAGAAACGAAAGAAGACTTTCATCTTCAAGTTTAACTCAGACGTAACTCGCTTCTTTTTTAGTGTGTGAAGCAATATCAAACCAAAATACCAAACAAGCATTAGCTCTCTCTGAAAAGGTGACCTAGTCTGCACCCTTCGAGTAAAACTATCTTGTTACAACTTCACTCCATTCACTAGTTCGTCCCCTTCCTTGCGGTTAAGGTAACGATCGATTTCAGACATGGCCAACACCCATAGTGTGAGAGGCGGTGTGTACTAGCGATTCCAACTTCATGTAGGCGAGTTGCCCTTGTTGGGAATGACTAATTCAAGTCAAAGAAGGAAAAAACTACTTGCTAAATTTAGTGCTTGTTATATTTAGAGGGCACTAAATTTGGGTTTGCTAATTATAGAACCACCAAAAATAAAGTCTTACTTCTATATAAATAGGGAGACTTTTGGTTCTGTTTAGAGGAGAGATCCTTCCTCTTCCCCTTATTGATTTGGGTAACTGTAGTGTCTGTTCCAGCTCCTAACCACGAGTGCACGTGTGTTTTTGGAGTCGCTGTGTTAACCTTCGGGAGCGAACGGTTAAATCTCGGTTGCACCACGGTCGAGCCGGAATTTCGCTTTCAGGGCAGTGGTTTTCCACGTCACAGCTTTATCGGTTTATTTTCAATTCACACATATACGCATATATATATATATATATATATATATATATATATATATATATATATTATCTCTTACAATCTGAAAGCAAAATCAGTGTGAATTGATTTTTTTTGAAATGGGCAAGCAGTATATATTCTTTTCTTAAATTTGATTTATGTAGTGTTTTAATTTATTCACCCATTAACGGTTGTGCAAGTTTTTGTGTGAATTATAGAAATTCTGTTGAAGAGAAGAAGATTATACCTTAATTGATGTGTCACTGTTGTTCAATGTGTCTTTGTTAGCATGGATGGAATCATTCCATTGTGGTTGAGATTTTTCTTTGCTTTTCTAATCTCTCTATTTTCTCTATTTTAGAATTGCTAAGTTCTCTGGAGAGAACTCTTGGAGCTCTTGAAATTAGCGACTACAAAAGGTCCAATAAGTCGAGAGATGAAGAAAGGCTTCTCCCTGCAATAATTCGAGAGAGGGACAAAGGCACATGACAAGGATAACTTGATTAGAAGAAAATGAGGTATTGTGATATCTCATATTAGCAATTTAAGTGCAAGCATTATATTCCAATGTTTATTGAATATTTTATTTGGCCATGAATTTTTTATTAAGCTAAATATTGTTGTAGTTATTAATTTAGCTTGGCCTGTAATTTCTCAATTATATATGCTGCACATTAAAAATGGTTTTGGATGGTTTAAGATCTTCATAGCTGCCTGTATGAAATGCGTTGTTGAAACCCAATGGTGGCTTAAGGTTTTATTGGTTGTATTTGTATATATTGAAAATATATATAAAATTATTCTTTTTGAATATTTTATTGAGCATGTCTGTAATCTTGAAAGGAAAATAAACTTCCCACATGTCTAACAATTTTGATTATCACATTGTATAAAATTGTTGCAACATTTTTTCTTGATTTATACATGTGATAATGTTTCAAGAGATTAAAGTATATATGTTATACTAAATATCTCAAAATGTGGGGGGAATATTTTTAAAAGTCAATATTGCAACGTAAAGAAACATATGTTTCTATTGATGGACGTTGATTGAGTTTTTGCATGTCATGTATATGCAAGAACAATTTGATTGACTAATTAGACGAATTAAATTGGTGGAAACTATAGAAATCTTATGAGAGATGGATTGTTGAAATCTTTTAAAGAGATGTGTATTGCTTGCTCTACCATTCGTAGCTTTGAACTAGCATGTCAAAAAGCAAAATGGTTGAAAAACCTATTAGGTGACATTCCATTGTGGGGGTCATTGGACTGCTATTAGAGTTGCCAAAAATTATGTGTATAATGGCAAGAGAAATATATCAGGGGATGTGAAATTAAACCCTTGGATTGAGAACTATGGTGGAAACCATTATTAAGTGGTCAAACGAAGCTATATGTTGAAACATTAAATCCATAGCCCTGTATTTGGGTGGTCCTAAAAAGGACTTGATGGATGATTTTGATGAAATCTGAGTCTAATATGTCTCAGTACTCCATAGCCCTCATTTTGGGTGGTCCATTTATGGACTTGATGGATGGTGTGATGTATTTTGTGAATCCATAACCTTCATTTTGGGTGGTCCATTTATGGACTTGATGGATGGTGTGGTGTATTTTGTGAATCCATAGCCCTTTATTTGGGTGGTCTGTGTGGACTTGATGGATATTGTGTAAAGTCTTCATAGCTCAGTTTTGAGTGATTTATCTATGATAGACTTGATGAAGCACTAAATGAGTGTGAAGGTGGATGACGTTCCATGAAAGAATTAAGAGATTTTTCTTTCTAGAGCACTCATAAGAACTCAAGGTTTGTGAGTATAATGGTCTATAATAGTGCTTTGAAGAAATTTTATCGCGGAATAGCATACATTAAGGAATTAGTACGTGTCATGGGGGTCTCAACCTAAGCTTTTGGAAGTTCAAGAATTATTTCACTTTCACTAGCTAAGTTGTTGTCTCATTTCACTACGCATTAATTCAAATCGAAAGATATTAATGCTTAAGTACCAAAATTCCTTCCTTTACCCAAAAAATGTATTAGTCATTCGTGGGGGATTGTTGGAAATGACTAGTTCAAGTCAAAGAAGGAAAAAACTACTTGCTAAATTTAGTGCTTGTTATATTTAGAGGGCACTAAATTTGGGTTTGCTAATTATAGAACCACCAAAAATAAAGTCTTACTTCTATATAAATAGGGAGACTTTTGGTTCTGTTTAGAGGAGAGATCCTTCCTCTTCCCCTTATTGATTTGGGTAACTGTAGTGTCTGTTCCAGCTCCTAACCACGAGTGCACGTGTGTTTTTGGAGTCGCTGTGTTAACCTTCGGGAGCGAACGGTTAAATCTCGGTTGCACCACGGTTGAGCCGGAATTTCGCTTTCAGGGCAGTGGTTTTCCACGTCACAGCTTTATCGGTTTATTTTCAATTCACACATACACGCATATATATATATATTTATATATTATCTCTTACAGCCCTTGTCTTCAATTTCCTACTATTCGTTTGCTTTGTTTATTGGTTTGTGTTCTCATTGTTAAATGCGGATTGAGGAAGTCTATTGGGCTTAGGTGATTATTAAGTTGGTCTTAGAAATTTATATAAAATATTAAGAGTATAGTAGTTCAAAAGATTATTATTTTATTACTATTACTTTTTAGAATAGTTAAAAGATAATTATAAATATATAAAAAAAAAAAAATCAAAATTGATATAAATTTGTGGTTATCATGGATTATTAATATAAAAAGTATGTTTAGTTTAGTGATCTAAACATATAGATTTGAAAATAAAAATTGGATGAAAATTTTAGTTGAATTTCACATTTTTACTATTTCCTAAATATGTGTTCAATATCAGATTTATAATATGTGTTGATGTTAAAATTCGGGCAGGGAGAACTCATATGACCTTCACATGACACCAACAGTAAATTTGTATTAGGAGGAAGGTGTGGCCTGTAAAACTAGGTAAATTTGCACACTGAAGTCGCACCGCCTCCGATGCTTAAGTCAGCAAGGAGTAAGATGAGAAAGCAAGAAAACAAGAGAATGGAGAGTTCAGAGAATCAGTTTTAGGATCCCTTCTCCAGGATTGAAGAAGGGTTTATATACCTTTTTCCTACTTTAGGGTTTCTAGGCATCTCTCCAGACCGATCAGGACTGAACCAGGCTGAAACGGCGCGACCAAAAACTCCAGGAACCGAACGAAGGTGGAAGAACTCGGCCCACATGGCCGAAGCCGAGCATAGGCCTTGGCCTCGGTCTTGGTCAAGGCCAAGCTATGGGATTGGGCCAAGTTGGGCCCAACCCCTTTCGTCTGACTCTCCTTCGAGGTCGGCTTCTTGGTCACATCTTCGGACTCTCCTCTTACGTCTTGAATTAACAATATGAAAATAATATCTTAAAAAATAAATCCACTTAATAGAAAGTCACTCGATTCATGTGGTTCAACGAATCTAAAAATTAAAAAAAAAATTAATCAAAATGAGTACTAAACAAATATCGTAACTACATTAATTGTTATTGCAGCAAAAACCAGAATTGCTTTGATTTACCCATTTTAATATTGTTATAATTATGTGTTTTATGTTATAAAACGTGGAAAGCAATAAAACAACTAAGAGAGAATTTGAGAGAGCAAAGTAGAGAGAAAAGAGAGCTAATGCTTTTCATTCAAGTGTGTTTACAATGCTTTATACAACCCCTATTTATACTAATGCAATGGGGTAGGTTACAAGCTTCAAAATGCTGAAAATAGAAGAGGGTGAGAGTCTCTTGGCTATTCCTAAGGGAGTGGGAGAGTCATGGGGGAGAATGGCTACAATCATGGGTTGACTAAGACTAATGATATAATATGGATATCTAATATATACCTATATATACCGGGTATATATATTTACAACACTCCCCCTTAGATATCCATTGTATATGAAATATATGCCTCGTTAAAACCTTACTGGGAAAAACCCAATGGGAAAAAACCCGAGTGAAGGAAAAAGAGTACATTATATTTATATACATTAACAACTGCCTCATTAAAAACCTTGCTAGGAAAACCCAGTGGGAAAAAACCATAGCGAAGGGAAAAAGAGTGCAGTGTATTTACTCCCCCTCATGAAAACATCATTTGAGATCTCTGAGTCGTCGCATTCCAATGTTGTGCACCAACTTCTCAAAGGTCGCAGTAGGTAATGCCTTCGTAAATAGATCTGCCAAATTGTCTTTTGAAGAAATTTGTTGAACAGTGATATCACCATTTTCTTCAAGATCGTGAGTGTAGAAGAGCTTTGGTGAGATGTGTTTCGTTCTATCTCCTTTAATGTATCCTCCTTTGATTTGGGCTATACATGCTGTATTATCTTCATATAACGTTGTTGGACAACCTTTGTTAGAGGACAATCCGCATGTTTCACAAATGTGTTGAGTCATTGATCTTAGCCATACACATTCTCGACTAGCCTCATGAATTGCCAGGATCTCAGCATGGTTTGAGGAAGTAGCTGTTATTGTCTGCTTCATAGATCGCCATGATATAGCAGTTCCTCCATATGTAAATAAATAACCTGTTTGAGATCTAGCTTTATGTGGGTCAGATAAATAACCTGCATCTGCATAACCAACTAGATCAAAGTTTGATTTATTAGAATAAAATAAACTCATATCAATTGTCCCTCGAAGATAACGGAGGATGTGTTTAACTCCATTCCAATGTCTTTTTGTTGGAGAAGAACTATATCTAGCTAATAAATTTACTGAAAATGCTATATCAGGTCGTGTATTATTAGCAAGATACATAAGTGCACCTATTGCACTAAGATATGGTACTTCTGGACCAAGGAGCTCTTCATTATCTTCTCGAGGTCGGAAGATGTCTTTCTTTACATCGAGTGAACGAACTACCATTGGAATGTTCAATGGATGTGCTTTGTCCATGTAAAATCTCTTTAATATCTTTTCTGTATAAGTTGATTGATGAATAAATATTCCATCTGCTAGATGTTTAATTTGTAAGCCAAGGCAAAACTTTGTTTTCCCGAGATCTTTCATCTCAAATTCTTTCTTAAGATATTCTATTGCCTTTGGAAGCTCTTCAGGAGTTCCAATTATATTTAAATCATCAACATATACAGTAATGATAGCAAATCCTGACTGTGATTTCTTTATAAAAACACATGGACAAATTGGGTTATTTTGATACCCTTCTTTCAATAAATATTCACTCAGGCGATTATACCACATTCGTCCTGATTGTTTTAATCCATATAAAGATCTCTGTAATTTGATCGAATATAATTCTCTAGGATTTGAATTATATGACTCTGGTATTTTTAATCCTTCAGGGATTTTCATATAAATATCATTATCAAGAGATCCATATAAATATGCTGTAACTACATCCATGAGATGCATGTCAAGCTTTTTATACACAGTCAGACCAATTAAATATCTCAATGTTATTGCATCCACCACGGGAGAATATGTCTCCTCATAATCAATACCAGCCCTTTGCGAGAATCCTTGTGCAACAAGTCTCGCTTTATATCTTGTGACCTCATTCTTTTCATTTCTTTTTCTTACAAATACCCATTTGTATCCCACAGGCTTGACATCTTCTGGTGTCTGGACTACTGGTCCGAAAACCTCACGTTTTGAAAGTGAGTTTAATTCTGTCTGGATTGCTTCTTTCCACTTAAGCCAATCCTTTCTATGTCGACATTCTTCGACAGATTTTGGTTCATAATCATCATTTTCAGAAATGATGTCACAAGCAACATTATACGAAAAAATGTTATCAACAACTATATTGTTTCGGTTCCATCTTTTTCCATTCATTACATAATTTATCGAAATTTCATTATTATCCTCAGGTATTTCACCTTCTTCGATATTATTATGAGTAGTCACATTTAGGATTTCTTCTGGAATATCCACATTATCAATTACGTCATTTTGATTATTGACTACTTTTCTTTTCCGAGGATTTTTATCTTTGGAACCCATTGGTCTACCACGCTTCTGGCGTGTCGCAGACTCATTAGTTATGATAACTTGTTGTGTCGGGATATCAATTTTCGATGGTGTATTTGCAGCTGGTATATGTGACTTGGTCACTTTCTTAGCATCTGTAAATGCATCTGGCATTTGATTTGCAATATTTTGCAAATGAATTATCTTTTGAACTTCTAGTTCACATTGATTTGTACGGGGATCTAAATGAGACAATGATGCTGCATTCCATGTAATTTCATTTTCCAACTTCTTAATCTCTCCCCCTAATGTTGGAAAATTTGTCTCATTAAAATGACAATCAGCAAATCGTGCAGTAAATACATCACCCGTCAGGGGTTCAAGATATCTAATAATTGATGGGGAATCAAATCCAACATATATTCCTAGCCTCCTTTGAGGACCCATCTTAGTGCGTTTTGGTGGAGCAATTGGAACATATACTGCACTTCCAAAAGTTCGTAAGTGAGATATATTTGGCTGTTGGCCATAAGCTAATTGTATTGGGGAGTATTTATGATAGGCTGCTGGCCTAATGCGTATAAGCGATGCAGCATGTAAAATTGCATGACCCCATACAGATATTGGAAGTCTTGCTCTCATAAGCATTGGTCTAGCAATTAATTGCAGACGTTTTATGAATGATTCAGCTAGACCATTTTGTGTATGAACATGAGCTACAGGATGTTCAACACTTATCCCAATTGACATACAATAATCATTAAATGATTGGGATGTAAACTCACCAGCATTATAAGACGAATTTTCTTAATTACATAATCAGGAAATTGTGCTCTTAACTTAATTATTTGAGCAAGTAATCTTGCAAATGCAAGGTTTCGACTTGATAATAAACACACATGTGACCATCTACTGGATGCGTCAATTAGAACCATAAAATATCTAAATGGTCCACTTGGTGGATTTATAGGTCCGCATATATCACCATGAATTCGTTCTAAGAATGCGGGGGATTCAGTCCCAACTTTAGCTGGTGAAGGTCTAATAATTAATTTTCCTTGAGAGCAAGCAACACATGACAATTCATTAGATTGAAGAATCTTCTGGTTCTTCAATGGATGTCCATGTGAGTTTTCAATAATCTTTCTCATCATTATTGACCCAGGATGACCCAATCGATCATGCCAAACAGAAAATATATCTGGATCATTGAACTTCAGGTTCATTATTGCATATGTTTCAATAACACGAATATGCGTGTAATATAATCCAGAGGAAAAGGCAGGCAACATTTCTAATATACGTTTTTCATGTGAGACAGTAGATATAATATAAAGATACTCTATATTATTCTTCTTATTAGTCTCTATATGATAACCATTAGCACGTATATCTTTAAAACTCAGTAGGTTTCTTTTTGATTTACTAGAGAACAAAGCATTATCAATTGTGAATTTCGTTCCTCTAGGCAAAATAATATTTGCTTTTCCAAAACCTTCAATCAAGTCTGCAGGACCTGATATTGTATTGACTTTTGCTTCTAGCATTGTCAATTCTGAAAAATATTTCCTACTTTTAAGGATAGTGTGTGTTGTTGCGCTATCTGCCAAACATAAATCTTCATTGTTCATCTTGGAGTCAATCAAATGTGAAATATTCATGTTTCTTCAAGAAAATAAAATAACACATAGTGAGCCTCAGAAAAATAAATTGAATATAAAATTGAACTTAATAAATAAGCATAAATCAAACATAAAGCGACATTCACATAAACTAATATAATATTTTTTTTCTCATTTAATAATATTCATTTTCTCTTCAGGAGATTTAATGAGATTTGCAACATCTATTTCACATTTCTAAGATTAATTATCTCTTCAGGAGATTTTCAAAGTTTGCTTGCACACATGGTTTCAATTTTCGTACAACAGGTACAAAATTAATGCTATTAAACATTTTCTTTTAATAACCATATATGTGTGATTTTCCAAATGGTTCACGATGACCACTGGATGAGTAATTGCTTCTTCCTTTATTACTGACTATTGATCATGATCTCGCCATTGACCATAATTATTCGATATTACAATATTCACTTCAGGGAATAATATTGAAACAATTCATTGAGATTCATGATTTTTCATCAAATGCTCATTTGATTGCTTTAATTTCAAGAAGACATGGTGTTTGCTCATCACAATATTAAAAACTTTCTTTCTCAATATTGCTACTACAGGAGCATATTCTATAATTGGAAAGAAAGATTAACAACCTTATTCTTACCATATGCTCACTTATTTACAATCACTTATTGATTAACATTATGCAACTACAAGTGCATTTAATTAAAGTGAGCATTTCTTAATTTAAACTTTTGCAATTACAGGCGCATTTAATCATGAGCAATTCTTGATTTGAAATTATGCAACTACAGGTGCATTTAATCACACAAGTACTTCTTGATTTGAGATGGTGCAACTTCAGGTGCATTAAATCAAAATGGGCATTTTTATGCAACTTCATGTGCATAACATCAAAATTAACTTTAGAACGAGCAATTATTTACTATATAAGTTTGCAAACTTTGTCATATGAGAATTTAAACTAATACATGTGTCTACCATGAATTCCAAAAGTTAATCAACATAAACAAAAATATTCAAATGTATATATGATATATACACAAAGAAATATCTCATATATGCATTCTAAAAAAAACAGTAGGTAAACAACATATTGCAATATTTATCTAAGATATATTACAACATATATAACATGTTCTGTACATAAAGGAAATATGTACACTGTATATTAATAATACACATGATATAAAATTATACAAATGATCATGTGAAAATTATACTGGACAAAGATTACATAAACTAACGAGATCAATATACATTAGCTGATTAGCAAAACGAGCAATTTTAGTAGATGTATATGATTAAAAAATAAGATATATACATGGGTATATATGTGCATCATGTTTATCGAATATGTATAAACATTATAGATCATTACAATAATAAGGATGTAACATACTCTCAACATTTCAGTTATTGTAATTAACATACATATCATTGGCAAATATAGAATCACGATGTTAATATATAAACAAACATGATACTTAATAATCTCATATAGTATGCACAATAATGAAGAACATGCTAATATTGCATAGAATATATGTTGTCAACGTTCAATACACAGTGTATATACGGGGTATATATAATACATACACACTGTATATATGAAACGTACCGAAGACAATTGCAACTAATAAAGATGAACCCTACCTTCAACCGAACAAAAATGGCAGAGACTCGTGCTGATAACGTGTTATAAAACGTGGAAAGCAATAAAACAACTAAGAGAGAATTTGAGAGAGCAAAGTAGAGAGAAAAGAGAGCTAATGCTTTTCATTCAAGTGTGTTTACAATGCTTTATACAACCCCTATTTATACTAATGCAATGGGGTAGGTTACAAGCTTCAAAATGCTGAAAATAGAAGAGGGTGAGAGTCTCTTGGCTATTCCTAAGGGAGTGGGAGAGTCATGGGGGAGAATGGCTACAATCATGGGTTGACTAAGACTAATGATATAATATGGATATCTAATATATACCTATATATACCGGGTATATATATTTACAACATTTTAAACGATATATTTATAGTTACTTTTAAAAATTATGTTTGTAGAACTAAAAAAAAAAAAAAAAAATTACATGTTTGTAAACCTGTTACAATAATAATAATAACAATAATTTTTAAGAAGAGAAAAAAAACTGCATATTAACCATCTGAGAATTGGGCTGAGCCCATTTCATTGTTTGGGATGATGAATATTTTCAGTAGCTTTTTTTTTTTTTTTTTTTTTTTTTTAATTTTTTGACAATCAGTAGCCATCTTTTAGGGACAAAAGAAAGTTATTTGTTATTTTATTCTTATTATTTTGAGTTCAATAATACGTAGGTGAGGGAATTTAAATTTTTTTTATATCGTAGACGAAGTTATATATTTCAACTAATTGTTATTTTTTTATTTGTTATTTTTTTATTTTTTTTATATCGTAGACGAAGTTATATATTTAAATTTTTTTATTTGTTATTTTATTCTTATTATTTTGAGTTCAATAATACTAAGTTCAGATTTCTAGAAAGAAAAAGTGAGAAGTTCACAAAAAAAAAAAAAAGTAGTAAAAGAGTAATATGATAAAGGAAATAAATTTAAAAACCACACTTTATATCATTTCATTTTTTTTTTTTTTTGAAGGATTATATCATTTCATTTCTACCTTCAAACTATTATCGAGTATTTATCAAAGTTATTAAACCATTATGGTTCTTTTATGAGATTAAACTATTACAGTTAAATCTGTTTTAAAAAAAAACACTATTGTTATAGGTGATTTTGGACCACCTCGATGTACAAGGAGCTGACGAGGACAACCGGACAGAAAAATCGGACTGGAGAGTGGACCCCGGGGGCAAAACGGGCCAGTGGGTCAGGCCAAGACAGAAGCCCGATCCCCTGCTCGGCCCGTTTGCGCGGGTCGAGCCCGTCTGGCTCAGTGTGGTCCCTACCGCCACTGGCTCCGTGTGGTCCCTACCGCCACTGTCCCAAAACACCTCCGAATACCTAAAAACCCTAGGAGAATGAGCAGGTATTTATACCTCTCTTCACCACTAAAGAGAGGATCTGAATTCTATCCCCAAACTCTACTCTCTATTCTCTACTTTCTCCTCTTGCTCTTACTTTCTTCCCACTATTCTGTTTGCTGACTTAAGCATCGGAGCCGGTGTGGCAAGCACCACATCGGTGTGCAGGTTTACTATCTTGCAGGCCACGTCTTCCCCCCTCTCAAACAAATTTACCGTTGGTGGCACGTGAAGGTCAGGTGAGTTCTTTCCAACCAAATTTGACCATCAACAACTATTACAATTAAATCATGCCACTACCGTTTAAAGAAAAATGTGTGAACCGCTTCTAAGTTATTAGAATTGTTGTAAATTGTAATTAAGATCTCATTTGATAATCATTTGCTTTCTGAAAAGTGAGCTTATAAACACTATTTCCACCTAAGTTTTTTTTTTTTTTTTTTTTTTTTTTTTTTTTTTTTTTTTTTTTTGGTTATCTACCTTATTCTCATGTTTTTCAAAAATCAAGTTAAATTTTGAAAACTAAAAAAAAAAAAAAAAATGTGTCAAAAACTTGTTTTTGTTTTTTGAATTTGATTAAGAACTCAAGCGCTTCCTTAACAAAAAGAGAACAGTCGTAAGGAAATCAGAAGAAAATAAGCCTATTTTTTTTAAAAAAAAAAAAGACACCAAATAATATAAACACAAGGTCTAAACTCTCAAATTATAGGGGTGTTAAAACCAAACATGGAAACAAACTTAATTATACCTTCGAACTTACAAAATTTTTGCAATTACAATCACACAAACTAATAGGGTTTTAATTGTAATGATTTTGTACGATTTAGAAACCAATTATTGCTCAAATTGTGTCAAATGATGTGATGGTAAACAAAATTCAATAATTTCATGAATGATTTTTGCCTCATTTTTCTACAATATAATACTAAAGTCAAATTGTAATAATAGAATATTGGCAATAGAATATATGGTTAAAGTAGAAATGTCCAAAAGAAAAAGAATGCATTATTATCATTTACTTTTTTAATTTAATTATAAGAAAAGCCTTACATCATTAAACTAATGGGATATTTCATTTCACCATGAATCATGATTATGAAATGAAAATATATTTGAAAGGCATGCATCAACTAACCAAATTACTAGGGCTTTTGACAAAAGGGGAAAAATAAAATAGAAGACCATTTTGTTGTTTGTTTTGTTTTTTAAAATTAAGCTGGCAAACATTATTTCTACCTATAAGTGGGTTTTTTAGAAAAGTAAGGAAAAAAAAAAAGAAAAAAATTAGACAAAGAAGGTGGTTTCAAAAGTAATTGTAGATTTTGGGTGTCGCGTCTTGTCGCGTATCTTGCAAAGACGCGACACCCTCCCCAGCGTCATCTTTTCCTTTTTTTTTTTTAATTTAATTATTTAATTATTTAATTATTTATTTAAACTATTTAATTTATTATTATTATTATTATTATATTATATTAAACCTAATTTGTTTAATGATTTTTTATATAAATGTTAGTTTTCATTTTCTTTTTCCAAATAATTATATACTTTTCAATGATTTTTTTTTTATAAAAAAAAAAATTAAAGTTTTCATTTTTAATATTTATCTATAATTTACATGTTTTGAAGTTTTATTTTTTTTTTCTCCATATCATTTTTTGAATACAAAACGTCACATATTAAAGTCAACTAATGCTACAAATAGATTTTTCAAAAAATTATTGTATTTTGTTTTAGGAATTTTTCGATAAAACTTTATATAGTTACAACATAATTAAATTTATGTATACATAGAAAACACAATTATATTGTAAAAACTAACGGTCCTTAAACATCTTCAATTCAATTTCAAGTATATAATTAATTTAAAAATCGATAGCGATTCTTTTTTTTTTCGGTTAAAAAAAAATCATTATTGGCTAGCAATTTTAGTAAACTATCTAATCAATTTAGATTAACGATTCATTGCATTGTATTATAAATTCATATATATTTATTTTAAATGCAAGTAAAAATAAGTATTATTTTAAATGCAATAATACAAGAAAAATCCATATACTTATTTTTAAACTAATTGTATTTGAAAATGAATTGGAGATATTTAAAAATGGTTAGTTTTTAAAATGTAATTGTGTTTTCTATGTATACATAAATTTAATTATGTTATAGCTATATAAAGTTTATCGAAAAATTCTTAAAACTGATGTACAATAATTTTCTAAAAATTTATTCATAGCATTAATTGAATTTAATAGGTGGGATTTTGTATTAAAAAAATGATATAGAAAAAAAAAACAAACTTCAAAACATCTAAATCATTGAAAAGAATATAATTATTTGAAAAAAAGAAAATGATAACTAATATTTATATAAAAAATCATTAAACAAAATATATTTAATATAATATAATAATAATAATAATAAATTTAATAATTTAATTAAAAAAAAAAAAGATGACGGTGGGGATGCAGAGACGCGACACCCCAAATTCACAATAACTTTTGAAACCACCTTCTTTGTCTAATTTGTTTCTTTTTTTTCCTTACTTTTCTAAAAAAACCCCCTATAAGTTTATTTGTTTTGTTATCTACCTTCCTCCCATGTTTTAAAAAACCTGGAGAAGTTTTAAAAACTAAAAAAAGTAGGTTCAGTTTGATAACCATTTGGTTTTTTATTTTTTAAAATGGGTAAAATACGTTTTTGGTCTCTCATGTTTCGAGTCAGTTTCCAATAGGTCCCTAAGTTTCAAAATTGAAAAATCAAGTCCCTACTGTTTAAAAAAGGCTTCTATTGAGTCCCTGAACCGTTAATTTTTTTAACGGTGCTGATGTGGCAGTAACAGTGCTGACGTCGCATATTTAAAAATATTAAAATATTGATTTTTTAATTAAAATAATAATAAAAATTAAATAATAAATCATTTTAAAATTAATTTTTTTAAAAAATATATCTCTCTCCTCTTTCACCCCACCCCTGAAACTTCCCTCTCTCCCTCTCCCTTTCCTTTCCCTTCCCTTCCCTTCTTTCTCTTTCTCCTTCCTCTCTCTCTTTCCTTCCTTTCGCCGGTCGGTTGCCGTCGCCGCTACTGCCTGTTGCCGCCGCCACCTCTTCTCCCCACCGTCGTCGCCGCCTTCATTGCCTACAACCACCTTCAACAAACCCTCTCCCAACCCCCTCCCCCCATCTTCAAAAACCGAAAAAAAAAAGATCTGAGCAAACAAAAAAAAAAAAGAAAAAAGCCACCGACCAGATCTGAGCAAAAAGAAGAAGAAGAAGCTGCCAGTGGGAAGGAAGGGACTGGAAAGAGAAAGAGGGCGGCGGTGACAGATCTGAACAAAAACCCAAAAAAGAAAAAAAAAAGAAGCAAAACGTCCTTCTCTACAGATCTGAGCAACAAAAAAAATAGAAGAAGAAGAAGTGGTTGGCCGGAAGGAAGGAAAAGAGAAAGAGAAACGGAAAGAAGGGGAGGAGTCGGCGAGAGAGAAAGGGAAAACAGAGGGGGCGGGTTTTGTGGATTGGGGGAGAGAGAAAAGAGAGGGGGAGAGAGAATGAGGGTTTGAGGTCAAAGATGGGGCGGAGGCTGGTGGTAGCGGCGGCGGCAACCGGCCGACGAAAGGAAGGAGAGAGAGAGGAAAGAGAAAGAGAAAGAAGGGAAGGGAAAGGAAAGGGAGAGGGAGAGAGGGAAGTTTCGGGGGTGGGGTGAAAGAGGAGAGAGAGAGATTTTAAAAAAAAATTAATTTTAAAAGATTTATTATTTAATTTTTATTCAAAATTTAATATTTTAATATTTTTAAATATGTCACGTCAGCACTGTTACTGCCACGTCAGCACCGTTAAAAAAATTAACGGTTCAGGGACTCAATAGAAACATTTTTTAAACAGTAGGGACTTGATTGTTCAATTTTGAAACCTAGGGACCTATTGGAAACTGACCCGAAACATGAGGGACCAAAAATGTATTTTACCCTTTTAAAATTATACGTGTTTTCTCCCAATTTACATACAATGATTTTCATCTCTGTTGAGGAAACATTAGAACTCTTTAACCAAATTTCAAAAACAAAAACAAGGTTTTGAAAACTAAAACTTTAGGTCCCGTTTGATAACCATTTTGTTTTCTGTTTTATGTTTTTGTTTTTCCTTTTTAAAAAACAGAGGTGTTTGATAACCATTTATGTTTTCTGTTTTCTGTTTTTTAAAAACGTTTTTGAAATTATAAGTAAATTTCAAAAACAAAAAAAAAAGTAGTTTTTAAAAACAGATTTCTGTTTTTCGAAAACTCATTTTTCTTCGAATGCTTACTTTTCTCCTCTTTTACCTCTCTCTCCAACAAATTTTCTTCTCTATTTTTTTTCTCTCTCTAAAATTTTCTCTCTCAAAACTTTTTTTTTCTCTATAACTTGTCTATTTCTAAAAATTTGTCAATACTTTTTCTCTCCTCAATAAACATGTAGGGGTGTTCAAAAAACCCGACAACCCGAACAACCCGGACTACCCAACCCAAACCGTAAGGGTTGGGTTGGGTTAGGTTTTTTTTCGGTTTGGGTTGGGTTGAAATTTTATAAAACCGAAAATTCGGTTCGGTTCACGGGTTGAGAAAATTTTGGCTCGGTTCAACCCGAACCGAACCGAATATATATAATGTTTGCTATTTATTTAACGTGTCACGCGAATGGCATAGTGGTTGTTGTCTTCTTTAGGATTCTGGATGTCCTATGTTCGAGTCACATAATGTGCAAATATTTGTTGGTTTTAATATTATTTCTGTTGGAGGCTTAATTTTCTTTTTTTTATTTTTTTATTTTTATTTTTTGTTTTCAATTTTCGTTTTTTTTTTTATAATATGTAACTGAATGTTTTTTATTTTTTCTGATCAAAAGAAAAATTAATTTTAAATAATTAAGAAATTAAAAAAATAGACAACCCGACAACCCAACCCAACCCAACCCGAAAATAGAAGGGTTGGGTTGGGTTGGGTTGCTACCATCGCTCGGTTCATTCGGGTAGCGAACCCGACCAACCCGAAAATTCGGGTTGGTCCAAAAAACCCCATCAACCCAACCCAACCCAACCCGTGAACACCCCTATAAACATGTTCAAATTTTTCTTTTGAAAAAAAAAAGTCACCAAAATTTTCTATCGCTACAACTTTTCTTTATTTTTCTAATTTATCGTTAGTTATTTAGCATATCTTTTACTCTTAACTTTACTATCTCTCTAAATTTTCTTTTTTTATTTAATTTTTTTAATCTAAAATTTATCGCTTTTACTCTAACCTGTTTTCTATTTTTTCTCTAACTAATATCTTTTCTCGAGTCTAACTAATATTCTTTCTCTAAACATTTTCTTTCATCTCTCTAAATTTTCTACGTTAACTTTTCTCTCGTCTTTTCAAAAAAAAAAAAAAACTCTTGAAAACATTTATATTTGTGTCTCTAAATTTTTGTTTCACCGTCTTTACACATTTTTTTTTCTCTCTAAAATATTTTTTTTCATCTTTCTAATTTTTAAAAAACTAAAAACCAAAAACAGTTATCAAACAAGAAACCAAAAACCAAAAACAAAAAACTGAAATGGTTATCAAACGGGCCCTTAGTTTTTAGTTTTCAAAACTTTAGTTTTTGAAAACATGGAAAGAAGATGGATAACAAAACAAAGAAAATGATAGGTGGAAGTAGTATTTATAAGCTTAATTTTCAAAACCAAATGGTTACCAACCAGGGCCCTAGTTTTCAAAAACTTCTTTTTGTTTTTGAAATTTGGCTATAAATTCAAATGTGTCATTTATAAAGATGAAAACCATTGTAATGAAATTTGGAGAAAACAAACATAATTTTAAAAAAACCAAATAGTTATTAAACATAGCCTTAATAAATTATATATGTCAATGATCAAGAAAGACTCACATCTCTTTCTTCTTGAAATTCATCATTTAAATGCACTTATATATACCCAAAAAGCTTAGGGCTCTAAGATCTCCTTTTCAAATGTAGATGATTAACAAAAACATAGAAGATACGTGGAGTTAAAATAATGGGTTGATGTTGAACTTTTAAAAAGGTATATTTTGCTCTTGAATTAGACTTCTATATTTTAGGATGAGTTAAGATATATATCATCGACCAAAAAGTTAAAGGTTTAAATCTTCACCTACACACGTTTTTTTTTTACAATATGTGGGGCTAGGGGATTCGAACCACAGATCTCGTGGTCGTTAATACAACTTTATGCCGGTTGAGTTATGCTCTTGTTGGTCATTTACACGTTGTTAAACAACTCATAAACAACGAAGTCTTGTCAGGCAGGACATCTGTTTATTTCATGGACAATTTTTTTTTTTTTTTTTTTGAAAAAAATTCATGGACAATTTAATTAATATAGAACCTATACTATATATAAATTCACATTTCTAACATATGTCTCTCTTATGTGCTAACTTTTCTCAATTTCAAGCTATAAGGCTAATCCCTTATATTAAAAATGGTGAGTAAACCATCTTAAAATATTGTTCAAAATATTAATAAAAAAAATTGTTGATATTCGACTATTCTAGAATTATATCGAAGAGAGAACACATAAACTAGATATCAACATTATGTAGAGCATATTTGGAAAATGATTTTTCATGTAATTAAAAATCATTTTTTAACTGTTTCAAAAAAAAAAAAAAATATATATATATATATATATATTAATTTTTTAACACAAATTCATTCCAAATAGACTTGAAATTTCCTTACTTGTATAAGTCATTAAAAAAATTACCATTACTAGTACTTATATATGACACGCCTATGCATCTGGAAGAAACTTTGAGTAATATTTATTGGTAGTCTAAAATATATATTTTAGTCTAAAATGTTTGGTCATGTGGTTGGTTTAAGTTAAAATTTTTGTTTGATGATAAATTTATATTACCAACAAGAGTATAGTTCAACTAACATAAAGTTTGTACTAACGACCAAGAGGTTTGTGGTTTAAATCCCACACTCTAGATGTTTTAAAAATAAATAAATAAATAACTTATGTTTCCTATTTTTTTTAAGGCATTGCATAATACTTTTGTGAATTGATAAAAAGTTTGGAGAGTAAAAAAGTCATTTAAGAAACGAAAAAGCAACTTTCCCATTTTAAAATGACTTTTTTCTTCTTCTAATTTTTTTTTTTTTTTTAAATTTACTAACTATCGTATCATACGAGTTTATTATCAATCAACTTTGATATTCACTATGACGAAGGACTAAATTAAAAAATATCAAAACATAAGAGATTATACATTGATTTTTTAAATTAGAATTTGTAAATAATAGGGACTAAATTAAAACTCAAACAAGAAGAATTAAAACATATATTTTAGCCTCCCGCAATTTTTTTTAAAAACTTTTGATAATTTATTTTGATTCTTTTGAGTTTTGATCTATGAAAAAGTACATGCCCTTGGTGAAGAGGTCGTGATTCAAATTCCCCTCTCACATGTTGTTGTACTAAAACATAAATTTAAAAAATGTCTAAAATATTAACAATATTTTACTACACATGAAAGAAAAGGTTTTGATGTGTTTTTTTTAGGAATTAAAGGGGTTTTAATTTTGTGGAGTAAAATGTATGAGAGAAGTTGATGTCTAATCTTTCAATCTTGGATTAATGCTTAATTATTCCTTTGAAATGACTGATGATTGAAAGAGAGAAGCACTTTTTGGTGCTATGAATTAGCAAATAGATTTGACAGAATTTCCTCTCAACATTTCTTCCCATGAAATTTTGTGTCAATTTTAAGAGAAAAATTATTATTCCAATCACTTGGTCTAATTATGAAATACAATAAATATATATTTGATATTTTAAAATTAAAGGGTAAGTTATTAATATTAAAAGATCCATTGATATTTCTAATATTTCCAAAAAAATATCTACATGACATTGAAAAGTTATATCACAAATATAAATATTTGACTTCAACTTTTATTTATATATATACTATAAGATCGTTTTTTTTTTTCTTAACAAAATGAGGGTGGAGAGATTTGAACCACAAACCTCGTAGTTATCAATACAACTCTATGTCAGTTGAGTTATGCTATTGTTGACATATAGACTATAAAATCGTTATTCATCCATTAAAATGTTAAGAATATTAACTTAATATTTATAAATATGTGACACATAAAGGAGATAAACCTAAGACCTAGCTTCAAGAAATGTTCTTTTCTTTTCTTTTTTTCATTTAAAAAAATATTCTTTGTTTTTTCATAATCCATTTAATAATTACATACTTTGAGATTTTTCTTGTGTTGCTAATCTCATTTTCCCTTATTCTGAAAAATAAAATTTATTATCAAACAAAGGTTTCTTGAACAAAATAAATATACACTCCAAATCACTATCAATATATAATTTATTTTTTTTCGATATATATATATATATATAATTTTTAAAGCATCGAGAAGGCATTAAGGGGACCTCATGTATTATTTATTATTTAATTCCTGAAAGTTAAATAAAATTCTAACTACACAACAAATAAATAAATTATGACGTCATGCGTTTTTCTCATTCTCTCTCTTTTTAAATAATTAATCTTTTTTGAGGTTTTTTAAATAATTAATCTTAATTAATTTAGATAAGTTATGCTACTTGTATTTTCATATGACACATCAAAGTCAAATCTATATTAAAATAGTAAACTAACAAGGTGTATTTAAATTTTGTCCTTATCATTAGCAATAAAATCTTATTAAAATACATGCTAATCAAAACAATTTTATATTATAAAATTACTTCAAAAATAATATTTAAATATTTCCCAAAAGAAACCTATCATATAACCCTAGTTGTTACTATTACCAATATGAGACCACCACGTAGAGAGTTAAAAAATCGAAGAAGAACCTCAATTATTATATATATCCAATGATGTCTTTAAGACCTTTTTTGCATTTGGATTTTGAAAATTAAACTTATTTTCTCTCAATTTTTTCAAGGACACAAATTTTTTGAAACTACTTTTTTTTTTAGTATTCAAAACTTAGATTGGTTTTTGAAAATATACGGAAAAAAATAGATAACAACGCAAAGAAACTTATAGGTGGAAGTAATGCTTGGTACGCTTAATTTTCAAAAATAAAAAATCAAATAGTTATCAAATGGAAAATAAGTTTTAATTTCATATCGACTTTTTTTTTTTTTTCTTTTGAGTTATTCTTATTAACTAAGTTGGTAATACTCCATATTTCACGTTACAATGAAATAAACATATTCATTTTGTCTTTTTTTTTTTTTTTTTTGAGTACATCAACATTTGGGGTAGGGGGATTCGAACCTCTGACCTCATGGTCGAGGGTACATGTCAATTACCGCTGAGCTAAGCTCGCTTTGGCAACATATTCATTTTGTCTTAATAAGTGATCAAATGGTTACAACATTATAAATTTGTCCTAAATGTTAGATATCTGAACTCCATTATCTCTATACATATGGTTGAACAGAAAAGAAAGAAGATTTAGATCTGTTGATGGCAAAATCTGGACAGAAGGAATTCATTTGATCTTCACCTGCCACCAACGGTAAATTTGTATGATAGGGGGAAGACGTGGCCTGCAAGACAGAAAAACTTACACATCAGTGTGGTGCTTGACACACCGCCTCCAATGCTTAAGTTAGAAAGCTAAAGGAGGAGAGCAAGAGAGCGAAAGGAGAGTGTAGAGAATAGAGTTCGGGATCCCTTCCTCGATGACGAAGAAGAGTTTAAATATCTTTTCCTGCTTTAGGGTTTTTAGGTTTTCGGAGATGATTCGAGCTGAACTAGGTGGAAACAGGGGCATCTATGGGCACTACGGACCAAACGAAGGCGGAAGAACTCGGCCGAGGCCGAGCAGGGGTCGGGCCAAAGCCTGGTCCCTCCGTCCTTGGCCCGACCCTCTAGCCTGTTTTGCCTCCGGAGTCCGTTTTCTGGTCCTATTTTCGAACTCGTATCGGGTTGTCCTTGTGAGCTCCTTGTACATCGAAGTGATCCAAAATTACCCATAACAAGATGTATTCATTCATAAAATCGAAAACCTACCCTTATAACTTTACATATATATATATACCTGACTTTGAATAACTTACTTGACTGAAAATGGTCTTTCAAGAATATACAAGTACTCTTTCTTATTTTTAACCGTTTAGCAAAAGGCAGTAATTAAATAGATTTAACCGAACATCAATATACAATAAAAAGATAAATTCTTTTTATCATACACAGAAATGTAGAAAAAACCAAACCCTCATGGCCAAAAGTAGGGTCTTGAATGATTTCCTCCACTTCCAAAAGATACAAGCCAAAGCCAAGTCCCATCTTTACATCAAATCTCTTTTTTTTTTTTCTTTTTTTTTTTTTTGCATATATAGTCATGGCCTCCATTGGATGTACTTGATTCTACTGTTCAAATCTTCTGTTCTTCAGCTTTCTGTCCCATCCACACCACCCCATATTAATTCCCAAAAGGAATATGGGTCTCACTACCTTGCTTCCAATCATCCAACAATCCAATTTATATTAATTATTATCACAAATAATCATAATTAAGAACACTACCCTTGATTTATTTCAACTCCAAATTTACCTCCTAACTACAAAAATTAGGGTCAAATTAACAAATTACATCCTCATAGTTTCAATCATTCGTAAATTATTGTGTATGGACACTTCTCTATATCGACCACTCTTGTGAAAGTTAACTAGTACATAAGTGTTTTACTAGTTGTATAAATTACAGGGGTATGTTTGACCTGTCAACCCTAAATTTCACACATAGATAAAATAGAGTAAAATAACCCAATTACGAGTATTAATATAAAATCCTTTAGTACCCACAAATTTGGATTTAGACATCATTAAAAGATATATAGCTAGCTAGTGTCATCGAGACAAACCACGTATTCACTAACCCTAGTGATCTATAATATAGACTCTATCAAAGTTGACACATTAATTAGCATGCAATAATGATTTTTAAAGCATATCGATATGATTTAACATATTCCATGTATTGAACCAAACAAAGTGTAATCTGTGTAAACCCTAAAGAAATGATAATCCATGAAATATATAATATCTCTCACAAGAAAAAAAAAAAAGGTTAAAATTGAAAATTTGAACAATTTTTATCAACTAAAATCACTCCTTTTCTTTTGCCCAATACAATTTAAGCTCATCCAAAGAAAAACCCAAAAAAAAAAAGCACCAACTTATAAAAGTAAAAAGAGCTAACTAGCTAGCTGCATGTGTATATAATATATAAAAATATATATATATATATATTTGTTTTTGATATTGATCTGTATATAGCTCTTTAAACTGTGGGTCTGATAATTACCCTTCATCAACCTCCCTTGGAATCTTTGAACAAGCTCTCATTTGAATTCTCTGCCCAATCATAGAGCTCCAAAAATGGATCTTTACTGCACTCTTGATCATTTCCTGTGCTAAAGCCATGGCTACTGAACAGCAGCAGATTGTTGTTCAAAGGGTCCGTCGAATGATGATGATGATGATGATAATGATTGTCGTTTATCTGATCGGCAAATTCGGCGAAAATTAGGTCGTAGGAGAACTCTTGAGGACCTTCTTCCTCCTTATGATCGTTTGCTGTTGTTGTTGCTGCTGCTGCTTTCTCTGTCGTCTGGTCTTCATCCATCTCTTCCTCCTTTACGGCTGCAGTTGTCGGATTTTCGTTGGTGTGCTCGTGTTTCGGGCTTGTTTTATGGGTGGTGGTGGCGGTGACGGTGGTTCGGGAAGGGTGGGAGCGGGTCGAGCCTGCGAGGGCGTTGCGTTGAGTGGGCCATGGGTGGTTGTGCTCCGAGGTGTAGGTGATGACGAGCATGTTGGGGTCGGTGCGACTACGCTCGACCTGCTTTCGGGCCGAGCAACCCTTGGAGCTGCTGCACCTGTAATATCCCCTGAAGAGAAGAGAAAGGAAGGAAGAAGCTAAGGTAATAATGTATATGATGAAGATGATTGGTGTTGTGAAATGAGAAGATATATGAAAGATATTTGAGGGTTTTGAAAAAGTGTTGGATCTGATATGATATTTTTAAGTTCAAATATTTTTTGTAACATAAAAAGGGTTATGTCATAAGTTTATTTGAAAGAACAAAATACATAGCAACCAAAACCAAAGGGTTTTGATACAAAATAGTTACCAAAATTAAGGAGTTCAAACACTTTGGATTTGTTTAAAATATTTATAAAGTTGGTTTGATAATGTTTTTATTTCTAGTCTTTTTCCTTTTAAGAACTATGCTTATATAGCATAGTTATTAATTTGTTTGGTTTTGAAATCTTTTCTTAACTAAAATCCTAATTAAATTTTAAATTTTAAAAGTAGTTTAAAAAAATGGGCAGAGTTCCAAAATAGTTCTTAAAAAGTGAAAAACTAACAAACAAAGAACTTGTTAAGAACAAACTACAAAAAAACAAAACCATTATCCACTAATAAATTCTTATTGCAAGCTTCTAAACCTTAAAAAATTGACAAGTCAACCATCCGCAATAAATGAAAATGCTAATTTCAGCTCAAACACATTTTAATCAACAACCTCAACAAGAAATATGATCCAAATCAAACATCTCAAAACCAAAGAAGAAGATTACTATATATATATAATTTAAAAACAAAGAACAAAACTAAAGCATCAAAGTTAACAATATTATTGATTATACTCAAACTCTATAGATCTTGAAAAAATTGATGAGTAAATGATGAGTGAGATTCATGAAATTATTGGAAGTCAATTTCTTGTCAGATATATATATAGAGAGAGAAAGAGGTACAAAAACTTGCAGCATTTGGCATTGATTTCTGGAAAACAAAAGTTTTTTTTGTTTTCTCTTTCCCATTTAAGGAAAAATAATTTAAGTGAAAATCATAAAAAAAAAATAAATAAATAATAAAAACAATTAAAAATAATAAGATTAAAAAAAAAAAAAAAACCTTGGATATGGAGATCCTTTGATGGGTTTTTGTCCGTACTTCCTCCATGCCCATAGATCGGAAGGAACCACTTCGCCACTGCTTGATCGGCTGTTCGCCGGCGCCGGCGCCGGAATGCACACCACCTTCTTCACTTGACTCTTCCTATATAAATTAAACGACATTCATCCATTAATGTAAATTAATTTACTCTTTGTTTGATAATCATTTAATAATTTTTTTTTTTTTTTTTTGGGTTAGGTTCTTTTTTCCTTTGTATTTTTAAATTTGATTTTAGTTTAGGCTTGGTTGAATTATTTGAAAGGTGAAATTTTTATGTTATATATATATATATGTTGTTTCTAAAATAGAAACTTGAATGGGGTTTTTGTTTTGTATGTGGGGGAAGAATTGGACTTAGTTGTTTCATTCTTTAGGTGGGTTTGAAGAGAATAAGAAAAATGTTATGGTCAATTGTCAAGTTTTTGTTCATTGTTTTTAAATAAGTTGAAAAAAAAAATATTAAGAATACATTGAAAATGTGACTAAAAACAAGAGAATTTATTTTCCCAAGGTATGCCCAAAAAAAAAATGATCTCCTTTTCTTCCACTTAGTATACCTAAATACAAAGTTCAATAGGTCAAAACATAAGAAATTCTCTCAAAGTCATAGCTTCACACACTCTTACTTCTTTGTTTTGAACTAAAGAGTTTGAACCAAAGTGCCCTAAAGAAACCCTATGGAGAAGAAAGCTATAAATGTTTTCTAAAACTCAAAATTGGTGGAATTTCCCAAAAGGGCTACTATGATCAATTTTGAATTCTCTTTAACAATGGGAATAGTGTTTTAATTACTCCCTAAATTAATCAACAATCATGAAACTTTATGGGAAAACCAAGCAACCCAAAATTTGAATTCATATGAAACCCAAAAATGAAAAAATGAAAAGAACATACAAGCCTAGATAGCAAAATATAAATTCATATTGATGAAATTAGAAGAAATCAAAGAAAAACAAAAAAAAATTAAAAATTAATTGTCATGATTTAATTATAATTTAATACTAATGTTACTAGTTCAGTGAATAAAGCATTGATTATCATTTTAAAGATTGATGGTTCAAACTTTCACTCGCGTAATTGTTAGTTGGTTGAACTAAAAATATGATAAACTAGTTAACGTTCTTCTCTTTACCTTCTTTTAATGGTTGAATTTCGCGGGGGAGAGATCTGCAATCCGGAATTATCCATTGAGCAAAGTGAGTTCGAGCCACCACTCGAAATCACGCCGCCACCGCCACCGCCACCACGAGTCATAGCTTTAGTCGAAGTCGAGCTCGGCGAACTCCCGACGACCGGCGACTCACAGGGAGGAGTACTAATTACACCATCCGAACTCGGAGAGATCTGCAACATCCTCGAAAATATATTACACGGCCGTTCCGCCGCGGCCGTCAAACCCCCAACACCACCGCCGCCGCCGTCAGAACCAAAATTGAAGGCAGAGAAATGAGGATGAAGAAACGGATCTCGAGCAGCACCAGTCGAAAACAACAACGGATCTCCAAAACTCATGGAAGGGTCATCGGCGGGAAGGTGGGGCCAGAGCCGCCGGTCGCCGGAAGAAGGGTGGAGAGAGAATTCCGAGGAGAGGGCAGCGGAGGTGGCTTGAATAACATCAGTCAAATCACCGGCCGCTTGCTGATAACTATTGTTGTCCATCTCAAACAAACTGCAGAACATGTTGTGAGGGTCGTCTCTGCGTTGGCCGGAGACCCACCGGAAAACATGCAGAATTGTTGTCGCCGGCGAGTTGAGAGAGAGAAATTGGAAATGGGGGATTTTTGGTGTAATGGAAAATAGAAAAATTGAGGGAGATAAATAGAACGCTGACTTTCTCTCTCTAGCTCACAAAAACCAGTTCTCTTCCTTCCATACGCAACATGAGGAGAGAGAAAGAGAGTGATAATAAATAAATAAATTACAAAGTGGAGGGGTTGAACTGAGATGCGTGAAGAGTCAAATTTAAGCAGTTTTGGGGGTTGATTCTGAAATTTGGGAAAATTATGGGGTTGATTTGGGATTTCGAGAGTTTTTTTTTTTAAATATGATCAATATTGAATTTTAAAATAATAATAATAATAAAGAAAGACCGGAAGAAAAGTCATTTTTGGAAAACAAGTGATGGAAAAGTAAAGAAGGCGGCAAGTAGCCGCATTTTTCGGAGAACGCTTCGATTCCCTTCTCTCCATTCAATTATTATTATTATTTCTTTTTTGACAATATTTCTTCTTTTTTTTTTGGTATATATTATTTTTCACCATTTTTTTTTTAATAGGATGGAATTAAAAGATAGTGTGAAGTTTTCATAATTTTCCATTTTCAAATTACAGAAATGAAGATTTTGCAAATTGGGTTTGCTAAGCGATTGATTTTTTTTTTCTTGACAAATTGATTCTTACTATAATGGAAGTACTTTGATGTATTTATTACAACGTCATAGTGTAAGATGCATATTTGATTTAGAGAGTATAGAGATTAATTAGGAGAATGAGGAATAGAATTGAAGATGATGTCTCAATGACCTAATAGGTGATAATAACTCTAAAGGAAAGAATGTTGTTATACACATTGATGCCAAATTTCGGACAGGAAGTTCATCTTATCAGAACTAGTAAAAACTGCGACAATGAATTTGTTTGCAGGAGAAGACGTGACCTGCAAAACTAGTAAAAACTGCACACTGATATGGTGCTTGTCACAGTCACTCTAATGCATTAGCGAACAGGAAGTAAAGAAGTGACAAGAATCAAAAGTGTCCCCCCCTCCAGCCATTTAGAAGGGTATTTATACCTGAGTTTTTTTTTTAGGGTTTTCTTCTACGTTAAGGGACGATTCAAAATTAGGTTTCGGGTCAACCGGGCTTCAGGGACCGCACATCGTAAAAATCGGGCCAACCCAGGGCATGAGCCTAGGGTCGACCTCAGTTCAAGGGCGACGTTAGGGATTGGGCTCTCGACTCTCCATAAGTTGGATATATGTGTCTGTGTTTGAAATTGTACAAAGCAGCAAAAGTAGTACATATGGATGAGAATTAAATTAATTAATAAATAACAAGAAAAAAAAAACTAATGAAAAAACTCAAAATCATGAAAAAAAAAATCTAAATCCAACCTGACTGTGAAGTTAAGTCGGTAAAGCTACTCTGTTAAGGATCTCACATTGAAAAGATGAGTAGAAACCTCACAATTTATAAGATGCATGAGTTACTCCACTCATTACCGATTGGTTTTGAAATGAAATCTGATGTTATCTAATAAATTCAAACTATATAAAAAGACTAAATCTACCAAAACTTTTTTTTTTTTTTTGAAAAAAACTAAATCTACCGAAACTAAAAGCATTCAACACATCTCATATTAAAAAAAAAAAAAAAATCAAACATATTGGAGAAAATACTCAAATCTAGCTTCAAATTTTATTCTTTTAAGAAACGAACTAGCATTCTACAATTTTGATTGATTTTTTAGTTCAACATGTGTGATAGAGATAGAAATTTTTCCAAATATATATATATGTTCTCTAATTTCATCCAAACAAGTAGTGAATTTTAGTAGTTTTTTTTTTTAAAAAAAAGTGAATTTTAGTAGAAATATTATTATTTGGATAATATATACATAAAATGATATCATTTTTCGTATATAAATAAAGATAATTAGCTAAATTTAAACCACAAAAATCAAGGATTAACAAAACAACCAAAACATTCTCTTACCAGAAAACAAATTCCACGTTGTAATAAATATATATATTTAACTATATTGATTAATTAATTACTAAAATAAATTAAATTCAACGGGTTAAAATAATTTTAAAAACTTTTAAAATAATTAGTCGAAAATCTCGGGCACATGTGTTGGCAAGAATTCGACCGAAATCTCATTTATTGATGCCTTCAACTTTCATATTATTAATTGCCCATTTAATAATAAACATAGAATATAATATCATATTTCCTGAAAAAAAAATATAATATCATAAATTTTAATTTTAATTATTTATCGGAATACGATTTTTTTTTTTTTTTTTTTTGAGATCATTGGAATACGTATATTTGAGCGGCGGTTTATTAAAAAAATTGTGCAATTAAAATAAATATATACGTACGTAATACGTCTCTTCCATAGTAAACAAAAGGCAAAAATTATTGTAAAAAAAAAAAAAAAAAAACAAAACAAAACAAAAGGCAAAAATTTTCCTAATTTTTTATTCATCTAATTTTTCATATTTAGAGAGAGGGAGAGTGAGGGAGAGATAAAGGTTAGTTCAATCCCTTTCATTTGTAATCACATTTATTTTTATATATATTATAAAAAAAAAAGAAGTTATACTAATAACCACGAGGTTTGTGGTTCAAATCCCCCAAACCTCCATATTGTCATAAAAAAAAAATCACATTTATTTTTATATATATTAGTACGATAAAATTAATAGTCTATATTTTTCCAAAGAATTTTTTTACAATTTTAGTGAACATAAATATTGAATAAACATCTTCCATGTAAATTCATTATTAGTAACTAAAATCTTCAACTTTATTTCATTTTAGTGGTTGCACTTTAAAATGTTCAATTTTAGTAGGCACTTTCAATAAAAGCTTAAAATTGATCTCTAAACATAAGTTTAAAGATTTCATAGAAGAAAAAACATAATATAGACATATTTAAAAAAAATCAGAGAAGGAAGACTAATAGAAACTAATTTTTTTTTTTAAAGAAAATTTAACAATAAACTCCCTATATAAACCAATTTTAAGCCAGAGTACATTGACTAAAATTAAACATTTAAAAGTATGAGGACGAAAATGAAACAAAATCCAAACTACAAGACTAATATGATATTAACTTATTTTTTAAGAAAAATTACACTTTTGGTCCATGGGTTTGGATTAGGTTTCATTTTGGTCTCTGAGTTTTCAAACTCGACATTTTAACCCTTAAGTTTGGATTTTGTTTCATTTTGGTTCCTCTATCCATTTTTCTTTTAATAACTAGATTGCTGTTGTGACACCTATTTTTTATTTAAAAATATTTTTTTAATTATTAAAAATAATATTAAATTAAAAAATTATTGTTTTTTTTATTATTTCTTCCTCTTCTCCTTTTTCTAGTTGTTGTCGGCCGCCACTAGTGGCAACTTTTTTTTTCTTTCTCCTCCTTTCTTCTTCATTCTTTTCATTTTGTGTTTTTTTTTAAATTAAGAATTGTTCCTTCGTTCCAATTGGATTCGAAGGGGGTTTCCCCCTTCATTATTTATTTATTTTTTAAAATAGTGAAACTGTCGTGAGTTGCTGAAGAAGGGGAAGGAGAGTTCGATTGCGCCGTTCGCGAGTTGCCACGAGTCCCCCCCCCATTCGTTTGCGTCATGAAAGGCTTGTTGGCGTTCACGGCTCGTGAAGGGTTCTACTAGGGATGTCCACGGGGCGGGCTTCCCCGTCCCCACCCCCGCCTCGCATTTCAATCCTCATCCCCGCGAAATTCCCCGTTAAAGTTCGCGGGGAATGGGGCGGGGATTCCCGCAGGGAATTTGCGGGGATCGGGTTCCCCGCGAGGAATTATTCCCCATTGTTTTTTTTTTTTTTTTTGTCTTCATTAAATCAAATATTCTTTTGTTAAATTTTCAAATAGTTAACTTTGCATGAAAAATGTTCATCAATTTTTATTAGATTGTTAATTATTCACATAAATTCTTCATTTAGATAGTTAATTTCTTAAAAGAAAAATCTTTTTTTTAAAGAAGAAAAATCTTAAATATCGTATTATAAAAAAATATAATATTTCATATCAAACTATTTAATTATATATACATATAATTTAAATATTTAAACTATATAATCCAAACCTATCTAATTTTCTAAACCATTAACAATAAAACTTTAAATTTATATATAATGAGAAATAATAATAATAATACAAATAATTAAAAAAAAAAAAGTAAACGAGGTGAGGAGCGGGGAAAGGGAATGGGGAATACATTCCCCGTCCTCGTCCCCGTTTAGCTCGCAGGGAATTTTTTTCCCCCACCCCCTCCCCCATTCCCCGCTTAAACGGAGATTCCCCGCTTCATCAGAGGGTCGATCCCCACGGGCCCCGGCCTCGCGAGGCAAATGGACATCCCTAGGTTCTGCTTTGTCGAAGATAGAGCCATCAAAGGCTTGGCGGCTGTGGGTCTCATCGGAGAAAGAGAGGGAGAAAGGAGCGATGAGTTTTTTTCATTCCAATTCTTTTTTTTTTTTTTTTAATAATTGTTTTAACTGAAAGAGAAGGGAGGAAGAGGGAAATAAGAAGGAAAAAATGGGAGGAAAGGAAAGAAGAAGAAAAGAGAGAAGAAAGGGTCCGCCTCCAACGACGCAGTCCTATAACGACAATGACATTGGCAACGTTCTGGCAGCAACTCGTAAGGAGAAGAGAAGAAAAAGAGAGAAATAAAGAATTTAAAAACAATCATTTGTTATTAATTTAATATTATTTTTTATTTTAAAAATTAAAAAAAAAACAACTTAAATAAAAAATAGTGTCACCTCAACAATCTATTAGTTATTAATGGAAAAAATGGATGGAGGGACCAAAATAAAACAAAATCTAAACGTTAGAACTAAAATGTAGAATTTGAAAACTCGTGTATTTTTCTTTTTTTTTTTTTAAATATATATATATATATATATATATATATATATATATCACGTCCCTATCACACCCACCAGCCGACCGAGCACAGCAGGGTCCTCGCAGGGATGGAAGAGAAGCCGGGTATCGTACGAAGATGAAGCTCTTGAAATAATGAGGCAGTCAGTGAGCATTCAAGAGACTCAGTTCACGAAAATTGCAGACTGGCCCGACACGCAAGACACAAGGGGGTTCAAGTGACGCAACACAATGGCAGAGATGTTCATGGCGCAACCAGAGCTAACGGACGACGAGAGAGTGTCCCTAATGCGTATTCTCTTCATCGACCCCAAAATGACTAACATGATGCTCTCTGTCCCACTGACCCTCAAGCTTCGATTCCTCCGAGATCTACTGAATGAACGCCGGTGATTGCTGAGCAGACTTTCCTCCTACCTAACTTTTGTCTTGTAATTATGAAACTATGTACTTTTGCCTGACTTTTGATAATTTTTTGTTGCTTGTGATATTTTCAACCGGATCACCATTTTTTTGAAGAGAGTTGATCTTAAACTTCCAAATATATTTGAAAATGAATGTAGGAATTGTGTACAGTAACTTTTTATCCTGTGCAATGATTGTTTGAATGTTATGTAACTCATTCTTGTTTTCGAATGTCACTAACCAGAGAAGAATTTAAGGAAGTCTAAGTTAAAGAAGTTAAAGAAATTAATAATGGCAATGAGTGTTTATTAATTTTTAAAGAGATTATTCATTCATGTTTATGCATTTCATAAGGAACCTAATATAAAACTCTTGTGTATAACGATCATACATAGTCAAAATGATAACCGATCAAATGACGTCACATGTTACGGATGAACTGGACGAGGAGCTGACTAACACAACAACCAGTAAGATCGGGCCGGAGGAGACATCATCAGGAGGAACTAATAGGAGACATTCTTCTTATCACACAGATGATTGAAGTGGTCAAGGCTGCAATGGATAGTCAAAGTAGCAACCTTCACAAGATCTCATCGTGACAAGAAGAAAGGTATAAACGGGAGGCTGCACGATGCAAGTTAGTGGTCGATCAACTTGAAGAAATGATAGAGTTCGATGAAGGGGATAAAATTCAACTTCTCCATGTCTTGCTTGCTGATATCCAAAAGACTAATTGTTTCTTATCCATGTCCATGCATTTGAAAAAAAGACATTGCATGGATCTGCTTGGAAGAAACTAATGATTGACCGTTGCTTCCAGGACTATTTTGTTCGTGTAATATGTACTAAAGTTCAGTGTTGACTTCACTTTAATTCTTTGTTGTTTTCATGGAACTTCAGATGAAAATGTATGACTTGCCTTCAAATTAATATTGTAATGTCACTGCTTATTTGTCTATTCTTGTTTCATATTCTCATTCCTTTATCTCTTTTTCAATGCAAACAAGTGACATGTGCTTTAATTTTTTAATAATTTGGACTATTTTGCCAACATGAGTTTTGACATGTGTCTAATGTTTCTTGTCACGCCTTATAAGCTTATAATGAAAAAATCTTGTTAATTAAATCTAAACTAATAATATACATAACTAATATAACAATGTAACAATATCTATGTTTAGAACAAATATAGCAAATGTAACAAGTGTGGAAAAAAATTGAAGAATGGAAAATATTTTTTTTTTTTAATTTTGGATTTTTAATCAAAAGAGTGATTTAAAATCTCAATTTCACAATTAATGGAAATCACATTTTCATTTATTAAATTTAGAAGAATTGTATAACATTTTAAAAAAAAATCAGAAACTCAGATTTCAGAACTCAACACTCTAAACACAGACTTCAGAACTCCAACTTCACAACTTTGCTTCCCAAACACAGACTTCCTGTTGGAAATAAAATTTAGGGAATAGAAATTTCTGAAATAATCAACATAAATACATTAGTAATTAAACACCAATAAAATAAGAGATAAGGGAGAACGCTATAATATCTGGATTGAGGCACGTTAATAAACGTTGTCCATAGAGAAGATGTGCCCCCACTAGCACTGAGTTATCTGCCACTCCACCCCGAAGATACAACAATCCTTCAAGAGAACTTGTGTGCAGCTAAGCTCTCTTACGAATCCACGATTGCTCGTATGCTCAAAATAAAATGAATCAACAAACACAAGAAATAAAATGAATCAACAAACACAAGAACATCTGGTTTTACAGAAAAGCGACAACCCAAAAGATAACTACAAAAGTGAACGGATGGGATTCTCCTCGGTAAGGACTCTCCAAGTTTCCCTTTATAATAGGGAGACTTGTTAGTCAATTTGGTTAAACTACTAGCTATTCAACCTCCTCTTTAATAGGGAGAGGGAGAATGAATTGACTAGTTAAAAAATAGTAAAGTCAATTAATAAAAAGAAAATAAATTAAAATATCTTAAAAATATCTAACACTTCCTAACTTTAGAACTCAGCACCCCAAACACAAACTTTCTAACTCAGTCTTCAAAACTCAACACTCCAAACACAAACTTCACAACTCCACATATTTCACAATTCACCCTTTTTTACAACTCACCACTTCCTAAACCCACATCCTTGTCCCAAACACTCCCTTACTATCAAAAAAAAATTGAAGTATACTGTATTTTCTTTTCCGAATTAAGAATAGATTTAAAAAAAAAAAAAAAAACCACTAGCAAACAAGTATAGTTTTTAAAAGTAGAGAATCAAATATAAATACATTAATTAAAAAATATGTATAATGATAAACTAATTCCATGTTACAAAACATCCAAAACCTTCCAATGAAATTTCCTTTTTAGAGCTAGAAACGCCAATCTTTTCAGATTATGAAACTTCTCATTCAATTGGATAATTGAATCTTTAAGTTTAAAAATTGGTTAAAAGAAGGCCCTAAATTTGAAAATTCAAATGTATCTTTTATATTATAATAATGGGCCGGTTGCAAGGATAGCAATATGGACCAAAATAATTGCAAATCTAGCAACCCACAAAAAAAATTGCAAAAATGGCAAAATCTAATAGTTTGTGTGTTGCATTTACTAAAATACCCCTCTAGATTTTCTTTCACTGATAGAAAGTTTTTCTATCACTGATAGATTCTATCAGTGATAGAAAGATTTTCTATCAGTGATAGAAATTTTCTATCACTGATAGATTCTATCATATGATAGAAAAATTTTCTACTACTGATAGATTCTATCGACGATAGATATTTTTCTATCACTTGTTCGGTGTTCTATCAGTGTTTGGTTGTTGTTATTTGGTTTTCTATCAGTGTTTGGTTTTTGCTTTTCAGTGTTTGATTTCTATAATCGTTCGTTTTTGCTTTATTTTTCAATGCTCGATTTCACCATGTATCACCATCGCTGATAGAAACAAAAGATCTTCTATCACTGATAGAAAAGTATCAGTGATAGAAAGATTTTCTATAACTCACGAAAAGTTTTTCTATCAGTCTCAGTGATAGAGATAGAAAGTTTTTCTATCACTCATAGAAAAAATTTCTATAAGTGATAGAAGATTTCTATCACTGATAGGTTCTATCAGGGATTGAAAGATTTTCTATCAAGAGTTTTCTATCATTGATAGAAATCTTTTATCACTAATAGAAAGCTTTTCTATTGGTGATAGAAAGTTTTTCTATCACTTATAGATTATATCGGTGATAGAAAGATTTCTATCGGAGATAGAAAGATTTTTATGGGTGATCAGGGATTGAAAGATTTTTTATCAAAAGTTTTTCTATGATTTTCTATAAAAAAAGTTTTTTTTTTATCACTGATAGAACCTATCAGTGATAGAAATCTTTTATCACTGATAGAAAAAGTTTCTATTAGTGATAGAAATCTTCTATTCTATCAGTGATAGAAACTTTCTATTACTGATAGAAAATTTTTCTACCACTGATAGAATCTATCAGTCATAGAAATATTAGTGATAGAAACTTTCTATCGCCGATAGAAAATTTTTCTACCACTGATAGAATCTATTAGTGATAGAAATATCACGGATAGAAACTTTATTCTATCAGTGATAGAAACTTTCTATCACTAATAGAAACTTTATTCTATCAGTGATAGAAACTTTCTATCACTGATAGAAATTTTTTCTACCACTGATAGAATCTATCAGTAATAAAAAGACTTTCTATCAGTAAAAAAAAAAAAAAACTGACGAGGAAGAAGAAGATGGGCACATAGGGGCAATTTAGGAATATAAAAAATTAATTAAAAAATTTTGCCATATTTGCAAATATTTTTAAAAATTGCTATATTTGTAATTATTTACCTTCATGTTGCCACCCATTACAATTATCCTATAATAATTGTATTAAATTGAGATTCTTTTGTTTTTGAAAATGCTACTCCAAAATTCCAAATTGTATGGAAGAAAGGGGAAATTCATTTTTTTTCTTAAAATAATTATGAATATAAATATAGATTGCAGTCCTTGTCATTGAACAATTAGATTGAAAATTATGGATCTTTGCCTTGAATGTTTTTCAATAATTCTGAAATATATGAGACAAAAAGGGATATTTTTCCCCTTAAAAAAAAAATCAAAATTTCAAAATTTGAAGGATATCTGTTTGATCTTGATTTTATTTTTAAAAATTCTGTTTTAAAAAAAATGCAGTAATAATTTTATTTGTCCTGTAATTTTTTTTTTCTTAAATAATCTCAGCTAGTTTGAAAAACATCATATCAGTTATTAGTTTGCATTAAAAAAAATCATAATAACTTTTTTTTTGTCAAATAGATTATTGAACTTCCAATTTTGTGTCAAATTGGTTAACTTTGTCAAACTCTGTTGGTTACATGCCTACGTGGCATATTGCTGACAAAACAATATAACAATTATGTGGCAACTAAAAATTGCCACATTGGATAACTTCGAGGCGGGTCTAAAATTGGGGTCGGTTTTATAGGGTTTCAATTTTTTTTTTCTTCGGCCGAGGGTGTATTACGACGTAATCTCATACCAAGAAAACCCACTGTTGAAATCCCAAATAGTTGATTTTGTGGAAGAAGGCGAACCTATTTTGGGGAAGATTTTTTCCATTTCATTGCTACTAGTCTGACAAAGTTAACCGTAGGGTTCAATTTGACACAAAATTGGAAGTTCAGGGACCAGATGTGTATTTAAAAAAAAAAAAAAATCAAAGTTAATCATTTTTAGCATGCATTTTATTTTCGAAAAGAAAACATTGTCATGTGTCCATTTTATGGCAAATAAATGGGTCTAAAGGAAATGATCAACTTTCCAATTTCTTACTTCATGTTAAAGAAAATGACATATTATTTTCTAAAATCTAAGTTCGTAATTTTTATCTTGTATTTTTTTTATTTTTTTTTTTGAAAAAACATTACGTACCTAACTCATTTCATGGAAAATTAAATTCTAATCATCATCATCAATTAGAGGTCTAGAGAAAATTATTAACTTTATAATTTTTTTAATTTCGTTTTTAAAAAAATGAACTGATATTTTTATTTGAAAATTTCAATAAATTGGGAACAAATAGAAATCAAATAAAATTCATGATATCCAAATATAATAACAATATTCTCAATGGATAAATGGGTAATATTGTTTAAATTTCTTTAAAGGAACATAGTTCATAGTTTATATTATTATTAATCCCTTTTTTTCTCTTATAGAATGTAAAATCAATAACAAATAAATTGAATAATAAAAGTATTATTAATCATTTCTTGTTTTTTTTTTCATTGGCAATAGTGCAAGGAACCATGTGCCAAGCCTCTCTCTTCTTCCCCCCCCCCCCCCCCCATATCATTCCAATTAGCTTCAAAAATCAAGTTTTGAATCTTGACTTTATTGACCCACAAACTGATTTTTTTTGAGTTCCAAAAAGAAAACCTTTTTTTTATTAAAAAAAAAAAAAAGGCATTTAGCACACATTGCAAAGATGCCATTTGGAGCAAAAGTATAAAGAAATGAAGCAATAATAAATTTATACCTTTTTTTTTTCTCTTTATTTTTCCCTTCTCCACAAAAAAAAAAAAAAAAAAAAAAAAAAAAAAAAGGTTTCTTGTTATGATTCTCTTCCTTCCAATCAATCCACATTTAATTTTTTTTTTCTTTTCTTTTCATATTACTTTTGATGCTTAAAAAGATTTGATGAGTTCTATATGGAAATTGCACTTACCCCATTCAAAATTCAAGAGAGAGAGAGAGATGGGCTTCCACTCAAGTCTTTTGAAATAAGTCAAACATGAGTTGACTTTTATCACAAAGAGAGAGATTGGTGGGTATGATGCAATTGTGGTGTTGAATTTTATTGTAATATATTTTTTTTTTGTTTAAATAAAATTCTTTTTAGTATGATATCAACATCACTACTACCAATTTTCTCCACTTTTCATGATCTATATAGAAAGCCAAAAGAAAGTGTACTTTTCTTCTCTTTTTCTTTTTATTTTAACACTTGAAGCAAAAGAAATTAAAGTGTGCAAAATGATGTTTGAAAACTCCCTTTAGTCTTTAAAGTAATAATTAACAATCAACACCGTCATGATATTCTTAGAAACGGTTTATTTTACACAGTCAATGCATGTCATATACCAAAATTAAATAAACAAGAGTATCATCTAGGTATTCGACTGAAATTAAACAATTTTAATTTGTAACTCGAACTAATGAAATAGTCATCGTTTAGGTAATCAAGTGTCTCTCTTAAGTTTGAGGTGAACGACACATTTGAAATTAATAAAAAGAGACTAGTACTGTTTTTTGTATTAGTATTATTATTATTTTACAAAGTTACATTAAAACTAAAACAATAAAATGTTTAAAGATATGCTTGGAGAGGGTGACAAAGCTCCTCATTTCAATGTAGTTGATTCCTAGTAACCACTAATTAGATATGGAGATTCAAAATTCTATATGTCCTCAAACAATTATTGAGTATAAATTCGAAATAATTTTGTAATTTCTCTCTTGTACATTCAACGATGTAAAACCACTAACCATATTGTGACGGTTTGCTCCAATAATCTCTCCAAGCCAAATCCCCTTATAGACCATCCACAACAATTTGCATAGTTTTGCAAGCTAGTTGAACATATTTTGTGTATTAGAAACCATACCTTATATATACACAAATAGTCATGATTCTATGTTATATTTACTCTTATAACCCATAGATTAGTGGTATTTGTTTAATGGTTATAGATTATAATAGAAAGTCGCCAAAGTGAGCCTAACTTGTCGGTGATAATTAGCATATGTATCATCGATTGAAAATATATATATAATAGAAAGTCGGTGGTTTCAAATTTTAGATCTCAATTTTAATATGTTCAATTAAAAAGTCTTAAATATATGTTTCTTAATTAAATAGAATTCTTCTTTTCTACCCTTCTCATATTATACTTAGTTTTTTATTACCCATTCCATAAATAAGTAATAATAGCCACATGTCAATCACTATAAAAATATGACTCAAAAAATTCAAAACATTGAACCTATAAAGGTCAAATTTTCTACCATAACATATATAAAGATATGGGAAAAATACACTCCTGGTTTTTGAGATTTGGATTAAGTTACATTTTGGTTCTTGAGTTTTCAAACTCAACAAAATTACGCATGAGGTTTGAGATAAGGAGAAATTTGGTCCCTGTCATCCATTTTACCGTTAAATCCTAACCGACTACTGACTGACACTATTATTTTAATTAAAAAATTTATTTTTAATTTTTTTTAAATAAAAATTTTATTATTTTAAAAAAAAATTCTCCCTCTTTCTTCTCCTTCTTTCTATTCTCCATCTCCTTCTTCCTTCTTCCCCATATCCTTCTTCTTCAACTCCGGTGGCTAGTCGCCGCTGGCGAACGGCGGCGGCGACCGCCAAATTTTTTTTCCTTCTTTCTTCTTCTTCCCTTCTTCTCTTCTCTTCTCTTTCTTCTGTTTTTTTTTTAAAAAAAAGAGAGATTCAGACTCCTCCCCTCCCGTTTCAGATTTGACTCCTCCCCGAATCTCTCTGTTTAAAAAAAAAAAAAACAGAAGAAAGAAAAGAAAGGAGAAGAAGAGAAGAATGGAAAAAGAAGAAAGAAGAAAAAAAGATTATGGTTGTCATCGCCGCCGTTCGTCGGCAGTCGACAACGGTCGGCCACCAGAGTTGAAGAAGAAGGGGATGGAGAAGAAAGAAGAAGGAGAAAAAAAAATTAGTAAAATAATAATATTTATATTATTTTAATATATTTTTATTTAAAAAATTAAAATTAATTTTTTAATTAAAATAATAGTGTTAGGTGAGTGGTATGATAGTATTTAACGGAAAAATGGACGACAGGGATCAAATTGCTCCTTATCTCAAACCTCAGGAGTAATTTTGTTGAGTTTGAAAACTCAGGGATCAAAGTGTAACTTAACCCAAACCTCAGGGACCAAAAGTGTATTTTTTCCTAAATATATTCAACCAATTAAAGTTTCATCTTGAATTATTCTTTTCTTTAAAATTAATTAAGTCACCACAAATTTATATTGGAACAAAATTAAAATGTTAGCCACAAATAATTTGGGGAACTAAATTGACCAAGGAAAAAGTAAGATTAAATAGTTTTTTAAATGGAGGTTAATGAGAGCTAGTGATGATTTAGGTACTTAGAGTATACATTATTGTTGATGCCAAAATTTGGCCAAGGTACTCACCTGACCTTCACGTGACATCAACGGTAAATTTATTTGAATGGGGGAAGACGTGGCCTGCAAAACAAGAGAAAATTAAGCACCGGTGTGGTGTTTGCCACACCGACTCCGATGCTTAAGTCAGTTGGGAGATCACAAGGGAAGCAAATAAAATCATAATATGGAGGAAGAAAATAGATACCAAGTGGAGTCCCCCTAACTTGGGGTGAACCTCTTCTATTTATAGCTGAAATTAGGGTTTTCCCTTAGGAGAGTGAGTAGCCCTAGAGATTGATTTAGGCCCATTGGGCCTCCGTGGGCTTGTTTCTCCTCTAAGCTTCTATCATTCTGACCTTCTTAGAGCTAGGTCCAAATTTACCCATAACATTAAGCCCCAACTCTTGAATTGGGATTTAGGGGTGGCCACTGTTGATATAAGTCAAAACACCTTAAGCTCAATTTAAGAGTATAATTCTCCCATGTGCCAATTTGTTACCTTGCAAAAAGACTCTTCTGGCCTTTTATCATTCACTATGCTTGTATGAAATATCTTAGGTCTTGGTCTTAACACACCATGAAGCCTTACAGCCCCCGCTCCTTCCTCTGTCGCCACGGGGCACGCCCTAGGAGTATAGGCATTACCACTCCTACAAGGACTTTTCGATGAGTAGACGCCATGGGGCACGCCCTAGGAGTATAGGCATTGCCTCTCCTACAAGGACTTTTCAATCAGTAGACGCCACAGGGCACGCCCTAGGAGTATAGACATTGCCACTCCTACAAGGACTTTTCGATAAGTAGACGCCACGGGGCACGCCCTAGGAGTATAGGCATTGCCACTCCTACAAGGACTTTTCGATAAGTAGACGCCACGGGGCACGCCCTAGGAGTATAGGCATTGCCACTCCTACAAGGACTTTTCGATAAGTAGACGCCATTGGGGCACGCCCTAGGAGTATAGGCATTCTCCTACAAGGACTTTTCGATAAGTAGACGCCATTGGGGCACGCCCTATCGAAAAGTCCTTGTAGGAGAATGCCTATACTCCTAGGGCGTGCCCCAATGGCGTCTACTTATCGAAAAGTCCTTGTAGGAGTGGCAATGCCTATATTCCTAGGGCGTGCCCCAATGGTGTCTACTTATCGAAAAGTCCTTGTAGGAGTGGCAATGCCTATACTCCTAGGGCGTGCCCCAATGGCGTCTACTTGTCGAAAAGTCCTTGTAGGAGTGGCAATGCCTATACTCCTAGGGCGTGCTCCAATGGCGTCTACTTGTCGAAAAGTCCTTGTAGGAGTGGCAATGTCTGTACTCCTAGGGCGTGCCCCAATGGCGTCTACTCAACGAAAAGTCCCTATAGGGATCGTAAGGCTTCACGATGAAGTAAGTAATGTCCAAGGTATTTTATATTCAAGTATAATTCGTTAAATGTGAATAACACTTGAATAGGGGGCAAGGGCTAGGAGAATTGTCCAGATTGTGTTCTGTGCATGAGTCACACCCGACCGAGCCGATAGTCATCCTCGGTATTTGCCTGAGGCCGACCTCGATTTAACGTACCGCACAAGTTTAATTTATTTGCTGTTGCTGAATTTCTGTTGTTGCATATGACTAAGCTGATCTTGATAGCGAGCATAGCTAGCTATCTTTACTCATTTAATTTAGTTAGTATTTTATGATTTTTGGGCCATTTTATTGTGCTTTATTGTTTATTTTGTAGGAAATGGTTGATTGGAGCTTTAATGCCATATTAGAGTTAATCGGGTGCTCGGGGCGTGAAAAGATGCAAAGGAATGAAAAGAGTAAAAGTGGAAAAAAGTCAAATCTCGGTCAACAGCAGGTTAGCGTCGAGACGCTAGCTCTTGAGCGTCTCGACGCTCACATTCCATATCAGATTAGGCGCGTAAAGCTCACAGCGTCGAGACGCTATGATAAGAAGCGTCCCGACGCTACCGTTTTTCCTTATTCAGAACGCGCGTATAAGAAGCAGCGTCGCGACGCTGTCTTGACAGCATCTCGACGCTCAGACGAAAAATCAGAATAAAAGCTTATTTTCGGCTAGGTTTTTTAGGAGATCGATTTGGGGACCTTTTGGAGCCGTAAACAGGGCAGAACAGAGGACTTTGGAGGCTGAAACAAAGAGGGAGACTTGGAAGTCAACCCATTGTTCGTGGGGATCGTGACGGGGACGTCGGGACTCGGCCTACATTGAGTTTTCTTTTCCCTTTTCTTCCTTTAGTTAGATTTATGGCTTTCATATGTTTAGTTGAGATTGTATTTTCATTCATGAGTAGCTAAACTTGTAGCTTAGGGATAGATGTAGTTGATTAAGTTTATGGATTGATTTATGGTTTAAGTTGTGCAATGTTATTGTGTTTGTAATCTTGATTTAATGCTTTCAATTAATTGGCCATTAGTTGGATGATTTAAGTTTCGAATCTAGCTCGGGAGAGGGGATTTGATATAGACTTACTCAAGATTGCATGAATAAAGTACTTTCTAATTCTTGACGGTTTTAGATTAACTTTAGAATTGGTTAAAAGATCTCATTGTCTTGCATATTAATAAACTTAGATAGGGATATCAAGTTGGTTAATTTGCATGAGAATCAATTATACTCGGGAGAGGTAGTTGTGATTAAAGGGTCTTTGGCTCATAATTTCATTGTGCATAATAACTTATTCCTTAAAATCAATCCTAAACGAAATCGGCGAAATCAATTCCCTAAGTAGTTTTCCCAATTGAATTTCCATTCTTTTTATTTGCTTTGATTTGTTTTTATCATCACCTATTCATTACTTTTTGATCCCTAAATAAAATTGGGCAAGATAATTCACAATACTTGATTTGCTTAAAAATCCAAACCAGAGGACGGCATTCGAATTTACTATTCACTATATTATTACTTGACCCGTGCGCTTGCGGTTAGAGGATATGGCCACCAACAGCTATCAGTGGCCATCTGAGCGGTCTACACCTAAAAAGATTGCTGCTGGAGTGTTTGAGGTTGATAAAGTAAGTGCACTCCAGGCCCAGATGACTTCCCTTGCCAATGCTTTTATGAAATTTTCAGGTACAGGGAGTGCTCAGTCAATTGAATCAGCTGCTGCTTTAGCATCTAGACCTCAGGAGGAGACCATCGAGCAGGTTCAGTATGTATCAAATTTTAATTCTAGGGGATATAATAATAGTTCTACACCTACACATTATCACCCTAACAATAGGAACCATGAAAATTTCTCTTATGCTAATACTAAGAATGTTCTTAATCCTCCTGGTTTTGCTCCTCAAACTCAAGATAATAAAAAGTTAGAAGATCTTGTTGGAGCTTTCATTGCAGAGTCTAGTAACAGGACAACCAAGTTAGAGGAGGCAGTCATTGCCATCAACTCAACAGTGAATGGCCACAGTGCAGCTATAAAGAACATTGAGACTCAGTTGGGACAGTTGGTGAATGTTGTAAGCACCATGAATATGAAGGATTGGAATTCCCAATTCCGTCGCAGCGGAAGCAATTGGACCGTTCGTAAATTAATTTTGTTCTACAAAAATACCAATACATTGGCAAAAGGTTAAGCGATGAGAAACATACCTACGTTGACGACTCTGAATACTTCAACGAATGATTCTTGATTGCTCTGCAACAACGAAGAACACCACCATTTGATCTTCCCCGCTATAACTCTGAGATTAGGAACGTAGTTGTGGGACTACCTAATCTTGAATGGGAAAAACTCTAGAGAGAAAATTCTCCCTAGAGTTCTTGAGTTGAGAGAATATGAGAAGGCCTTATGGTGGCCATATGTTGTGTTACCTAAACCCTAGGGTTAATGTTCTATTTATAGGAGAAAGGCCATGAATAAAATATTCATTTAAAATCAATTATTTCCATAACTGATTTAATCTTTTCCATTAATCAATTCCATAACCAATCAATTCCATAATTGATTAATCTTTTCCATAAATGATTGATCACTTCCATAAGTGATTAATCATTTTCATAATTGATTAATTTCCAATTAATTAATTCTCACCAATTAAATATCATATATTTAATTTCAGACCTTCTATTAGTTAATTAATTAATTACCCAATTAAATATCATATATTTAATTTCAGGCCTTCAATTAATTAATTCTATAATATGAATCAAATTCATATTAAAATTTGAACTCCTTCAAATTCTCTTATATCCTATAAATTTAATATGAATCAAATTCATATTAATATTTGAACTTCTTCAAATATTTATTTCTCTCATAGACTATAGTTTAATTAAGTCTCATTTAATTTAAACTAAATTGATTAATTAATTAATTCATAATTAATTAATTCATCTTCTAATTAAATACCCTATATTTAATTAGACATATATTTGAACTCTTTCAAATATATCAATCTCTCAATTTAATAAAGTTTAATCTCAAATTAGACTTTATATTTTAATGCATCATTATACATTATATTAATTTGTATCTCATACAATTAACTTAATTCCCAATATGAATTTGAACTACTCAAATTCTCTCAAGATATATTTGTTCCTAATTACTCTTTACGAGCTAGCAGGGGGACCTAATGGACCTACAGATCAGAAGCTCCAATGATATGAGGTTAATAGATTAAACTCATTAATCAGGTTAACCAATATTCATTAACTGTGGGTCATTCCACTAAAGACCCACAGCTGAACTCTTCTCACTGTAGAACATTTCTGTGTCCATGGATGTGGACCTATACCGGTAAGTCAATCCTTCACGAGTGTTCGTAATCACGGCTGGGTCAAATTACCGTTTTACCCCTGTGTTACATCTGTCTCCTTAAGTACCAGCGCTCCTCTAATGAACAACCTGTTTATGGTCCAACCATTAAACAGAAAGTTCCTCTCGGGCCAGTGAGAGGACGGGATCCCTTTGTTCAAGTCCCGGAGTCACCTCTTAAGGGAGCACTCATCTACTTCTCCTAGAAGTGGGAAGGAGTGAATTCCTTCTTGTGTTGTCATGTCCCCAGCCTCCCACTCAGTCTTGTCCCCAAAAAGGAAGGCATATTGAGTCGGCGTATTGGCCACTCTCACCCATGCTAATCAAAGGACAATCCCTCATGAGAAGGAGTTCATGACACACTCAGGATTAAGACTGAGTTACCTAGGTTATCGTATTGAAACAGTAACCTAACTAGTTAACGGTGTTACATCTAGTGGTTTACTATTTCGTGGTCCGGTCTTATGCAAACTCATTGCATAGGATACCCCCGCTTGCATGTCTCCTACATGGACGCCTTGGATTAATACGTCTGTATCGAATACAAAGCGGGCCGTATCACATAGTGTTACCAGGATAAGGTACCCAGCCTTATCCTTGTACTATAGACCTTTTAGGTTGTTACTTGAACATCAATCCCCGTATGTCCCCACATACTAGTTCAAGTCACATGTAAACAACCTTGGATCTTAGTTTATTGGATTTGGGTCAAATTGTGCAATATTTAACAACAACACTTTATTGTAGAAACTCAATTACACTTTATTGAAACAAGTATACAATTTGTTTACATTCACTATCTACGAGTTTTAGGGCATAAAACCCAACAGAATAAAGGTAAGGCCCCAGCTGAGCAAGAGAAACCTTAGATGGAGTACTGTAAGGCAATCACTGTTCACCAGGAGGAATCTGAAGAGGAACCTGAATCTGAGGACTATGAAACGCCTACAGGAGAAGCTGAGGAGGACACATCAGCAGATGAGGCTGAAAAGCCTAACCCTGAGCCTCCTATTCCTTCTCCCACACTGTTGGTTCCCAAGGAAAAGAAAAAGAAAAAGAAGAAAAAGAATAATCAGGTTCAGTTTGATAAATTTATGAATGCTTTTATGAATCTGAATATTAATATCCCTTTTGCAGAAGCATTAGAAATGCCCCAATACAACAGGTTCATGAAGGAGTGGTTAGCAAAGAAGCGAAAGGAAAAGAAGGTTGACACTGTATATCTTGCTTCCACATGCAGCACCAGAGTACAACAGAAAGTACCTGAAAAAGTAGCAGATCCAGGGAGTTTTTCTGTTCCTTGTAGTTTTGGTACTTATTCTTTCAGAGCATTATGTGATTTAGGTGCTAGCATTAATATCATTCCTCTATCGTTGTGTAAAAAGTTAGATATAGGTGAGATTAAGTCTACTCCTGTAAAGCTCCAATTGGCTGATCAATCTGTGGTGAGACCAGTTGGTATTGTAGAAAATGTGTTAATCAGAGTAGGTATATTTTTCCTCCCTATTGATTTATATGTTATGGACATGATAGAAAATCCTTCAATGCCTGTCATATTAGGACGACCATTCCTCGCTACTGGGCGAGCGATCATAGATATTGAGCGCAGGGAGCTCACTATTAGAGTCAAGAACGAAAAAGAAATCTTTAAAGCAGTTGAAGACTCTAAAGATGAAGTGTCACATGGGCTACAGGAAAGGTGCAAGAAAGAGCACCTCTGTTGGATTCACAGAACAAAAGCCTCCTTGAAGCAAGTGCAACACGTCGAGCTAATGACGTTAAACAAGCGCTTATGGGAGGCAACCCAAGTAAGTTAGTGTGTTTTCTTTTTGTTTTTGATTTATTGTTTGTTTTTGTTTTGTAGGTCTTGTTTTCTTCCTCTCCTTTGCTTTCAAGCTTTCAAGATTCAAAATTCTCAAGCAAGAAGTCATCATCATTCCAGGCCAGTATTATTCACTCCTGTCATTCTTTTATTGTTCTCATGCTTGTTTATGCTTTATTTTCTTTATACATTGAGGACAATGCATATTTTAAGTTTGGGGGTGGATTAGCATGTTTGTGGAGCCCTTGAGCATCTGAGTTCGGGCTATAGTTTTGAGTTTTCTTTGAATTATGCATATGGTTGTTTTCTGGATGCTACTTTTGCATGATTATGATGTCCTAGGATAGACTTTCTTGTCAATTTTCAAGCTTGTGATGAGATGTAAGCATAAGTGCCCCAAAAGGGAGATTTTTTTAAAATTTTTCTAGGAGATGGCTTGCATGAGTAGAGTATCTGTCTTGGCTAGATTTGGATTTGAATGCTTAGGAGCGAATTATTAGGTTCATATGCTTGTTGTCACCTCGATAGGTGTAGGGTAGAGCTAAAAGTTAATGTTTTGCAAATTAGCATGTTTAATCTTGCTTAGGAGGAAAGAAAAGAATATATGCTAATTATGCTCATAAAGAAAAATCATTCTTGTTGTTACTGTTGAAGAGAAAAATTATTATGCCATGGCCTGTGCACAGTTTGCAATGTTTAATAAAGTTTAGGCAAAAAGAGCTACCCATGTTGTGATCAGTTAGGCCAACCAGAGAAATCTCAGGTTAAGGGTCCCTGCAATGGGTGTGTGAAAGCTAGTGCCACATATACATGCTTAATTTGATTGTTAATTATAAGCACCTAAGTTGGAGGAAAACAAACTAATTTGTTGCATTAACTCATTAGTGAAGCCTTAGTGCCAGTGTAGAGGGAAGATGAGTTGAGAGTTTAATAATCCAATCCCGAGCTAGTAGAGTCTGATCTTGTTGAGTTAGATCTCGCTTGTGCAAGTTAATTTTGGAAAAATTTTAATTTGTCTCCCTCATTGGTCCTTATGTGCATATCTCTTGCATGCTTGGTTATTGACTTTTGAGCCTTGAGGATTGAGTTATGATTGTTGCATCCATTCTTCCATTGTATGTCTGATTTAGAGTTTGCTCGAGGACTAGCAAAAGCTTAAGTTTGGGGGTATTTGATAGCGAACATAGCTAGCTATCTTTACTCATTTAATTTAGTTAGTCTTTTATGATTTTTGAGCCATTTTATTGTGCTTTATTGTTTATTTTGTAGGAAATGGTTGATTGGAGCTTTAATGCCATATTAGAGTTAATCGGGTGCTCGGGGCGTGAAAAGATGCAAAGGAATGAAAAGAGTAAAAGTGGAAAAAAGTCAAATCTCGGTCAACAGCAGGTTAGCGTCGAGACACTAGCTCTTGAGCGTCTCGACGCTCATATTCCATATCAGATTAGGCGTGTAAAGCTCACAGCGTCGAGACGCTATGATAAGAAGCGTCTCGACGCTACCGTTTTTCCTTATTCAGAACGCGCGTATAAGAAGCAGCGTCGCGACGCTGTCTTGACAGCGTCTCGACGCTCAGACGAAAAATCAGAATAAAAGCTTATTTTCGGCTAGGTTTTTGAGGAGATCGATTTGGGGACCTTTTGGAGCCGTAAACAGGGCAGAACAGAGGACTTTGGAGGCTGAAACAAAGAGGGAGACTTGGAAATCAACCCATTGTTCGTGGGGATCGTGACGGGGACGTCGGGACTCGGCCTATATTGAGTTTTCTTTTCCCTTTTCTTCCTTTAGTTAGATTTATGGCTTTCATATGTTTAGTTGAGATTGTATTTTCAGTCATGAGTAGCTAAACTTGTAGCTTAGGGATAGATGTAGTTGATTAAGTTTATGGATTGATTTATGGTTTAAGTTGTGCAATGTTATTGTGTTTGTAATCTTGATTTAATGCTTTCAATTAATTGGCCATTAGTTGGATGATTTAAGTTTCGAATCTAGCTCGGGAGAGGGGATTTGATATAGACTTACTCAAGATTGCATGAATAAAGTACTTTCTAATTCTTGACGGTTTTAGATTAACTTTAGAATTGGTTAAAAGATCTCATTGCCTTGCATATTAATAAACTTAGATAGGGATATCAAGTTGGTTAATTTGCATGAGAATCAATTATACTCGGGAGAGGTAGTTGTGATTAAAGGGTCTTTGGCTCATAATTTCATTGTGCATAATAACTTATTCCTTAAAATCAATCCTAAACGAAATCGGCGAAATCAATTCCCTAAGTAGTTTTCCCAATTGAATTTCCATTCTTTTTATTTGCTTTGATTTGTTTTTATCATCACCTATTCATCACTTTTTGATCCCTAAATAAAATTGGGTAAGATAATTCACAATACTTGATTTGCTTAAAAATCCAATCCAGAGGACGACATTCGAATTTACTATTCACTATATTATTACTTGACCCGTGCGCTTGCGGTTAGGAAAAGTCCACATCAGATCTCATACTGCGCAAGTTTAATTTATTTGCTGTTGCTAAATTTCTGTTGTTGCATATGACTAAGCTGACCTGATGCACGTCTATGGTGCTTGCATTAACAATTGACTGAGCAGATGGTCGGCCTCGGCATTTGCCCGAGGCTGACCATGCATGGTTGTTTAATTTTAACCTTCTTATTAGGTTAGGTGTAAGCGTGGATAGCCAGGGAAGAGTGATTAAAGGAAAACCAAGACATTTTCATTAAAGATCTGGTTAAGCCACATGAGGGTTACATCATGAAAAGCAGAGACAAGTAGCAGCAAAGGCAGCACAGGAGTACAAGACCTCATAGGTCCATATGGTCTCTACCGCCAGAGGAATCGTCAGAAGAGACAAAGGCATCAGGGTTGTTGGAAAGAGTAGCGAGATCTTCTTGGATGAATGAACCGTCCACGGTGGGGTGGTGCTTACTGTATCTCTTTTGTGCCCACTTGATGCCGTCATTCCATATTTCATCCTGCATGGCATAAAACTCGTTGGTTTTCTTGAACTCATCAGCTAGGTAGTCAGCACTGGCTAAATGGGCTTTAGCCTCCATAAGTTGAGCTTTAGTGGACTCCAACTCAGCATCCCTAGACTTGAGCTTCATTCGCACTTCCTCCAGCAGGCGATTGGCCTCATTAAGCCTCTCTTGGGCTTGAATGAGCTCACTCCGCGGGACGCTATTCAACTGAAGCTCGTTAATTTTACTCGCCAGGCTAATTGCAGAAGCAGTGGCCTTCGTGAAAGCCTGCACCCAAAAGCAAAAGTCAGGTGAGGGGGGAAGTAGCAAGAGCCGAGGCGAAAGGGTCAGAAGGCATCTCGGAGGTGCCTCTGGAACTCTCGCATGCCTTGGGCAGGATCCTCAACCCCAAGCTCACCTTCTGGCCTCCGGGATTGCAACCCTTGCCAGCACATGAAGTTCTGGGTCAAGATCTCCGCCTCATTGCCGCCACTTTCGTAGTCCTCAGGGAGGGCAAAAACCGGGATGCCTGTGCTAAGGTCCGTCTCGGTGACCGAGGAGGGCATCTGGTACCGAGTTCTGCGAGTAGAAGGGGCAGGTCGGCGAGAGGTCTCAGCAACAACTCTTGGAGCCTCATCCTCGGTTAAGTCCACAGAGGCTGCCTGGGAGGTTCCAGCTCTGCTGCGTGCTTCGCGTCTCTTCCGCTGGGAGTAATACATTCCACGGAAGGCCATTTCTGTGAAAAAATGCAGAGAGCAGGGTCACATTCATGAAGCGCAGGCCGAGGCCGACCAGAAGGCCGAGCATGCCGAGGCCGACCAGAGGGCCGAGCATGCTGAGGCCAACCAGAGGGTCGAGCGTGCCGAGGCCGAACAGAAAGAAAAAAGCATCGGGAGTTACCTTCTGAGTTGATGGTGCGACGTCTGGCTAACCCGGATGCTTCAAAGACGCTTTGGTCAACTAGAAAAGGGTCGTGGCGGTTAATCTTCTCGAGGCTCAGGACGTATTTGAAAAATCTCCTAGCTGTTGGGGAGCGTCGAACGTTACGAGGCACTGAAAAACGAAGAGAAAAGTTAGAAAAGGAAAAAGGAAGCAGTGAGAGTTGGATTCCAATGGGGAGGAGAATAGAGAGCTCACCATATTCTCCAAACCTCATTGGAACCCCGAAAAAGCAACCTTCTTCTGTTTTTTCAAGCCAGTTGCCACTAACAAAGAACCAACCGTTTTTCCACTTTTTTACGGAAGTGGGTCTGCTGATTAAGGTACATTTTTTGGCACTTGCATAATAAAAAAGGTTGTCGAAGGCGGGGTTGCGATTGATGGTGTGCAAAGATAAAAAATCATCAACAGTCATAAGAGATCCCCCACCATACATCGCCCAAAGAGTGAAACAGCCGATGAGGTGGCACCACCCATTTGGAGTGAGCTGGGCAGGGGCTAAACCTGTGCAGACTAGGAAATCTTGCAAAAACAAGGGCAGTGGCAAGCGAACCCCAAATTTAAACATGGCATGATAAAAAGCGACCTCTCCATCCGGGGGATTCTCAAAGTTCTCGCCAGCATTGGGAAGCCGCAGATGCACATCATCGGGAATATCATACTTGTGCCGCAGGAACTCTAGGCGGTTTGCGGTCAACGAGGATGATAAGTCCGATGAGTGTGCAGGAGGCTCCCCGTCACTGCTATCTGAAATCTCCGGGTCCACAAAGCAGCTCGAGCTTGAAGGACCGTCATCGGAATAAGACTCCCCCGCATCAGGAGAGGTAATGGAGCCTTCACTAGCCATGCAAGTAACAAAAGAAAGTAAAAGTGTAAAAGCTCTTGCTAGAAGCCTACCGTGGTCAAAGCAAAGTCAGCAAGCGAGCAAGCAAGAAATGAAAGTGCTGATGGAGAAGAGTGAAGCCAAAGGGGGCTTTTATAAACCGAAATTGGCCGAAATGGAGGGAAAGTTCAAAATTCAGATTTTGAAATTTCAAAAAGTTTGATGGAGTAGCTGACGTGACGGGACCAGAGGGTCCCGTCGGGTCACGTCGGCTTCGACTTTTTGCCGAGACCGAGGCGCGCCTGCAGCCCAGCAGGCACGCCAGGCGTGTCAGGCGCTGCCTGACACGCCAGACCGAGGCAGATGAGCCTCGGTCCTCGTTCGTCTCTCTCTCTCTCTGTTCTTTTGTCTTTTTTGTACGGTTTATCTTTTTCTCTTCTCTATTAACTTTACCACCCCAGCAGGTTGACACAGTTGCAATGCCACCAGTTTGATATTTGTCCAACTAGAGAGTTCAACGAGAACTCCCATGTGACAAGCTTGGAGGGTGAATTCGATTTTGTTGCATTCTCTTATAAGCTGCCAAAATTGAGCGTTGTGCTCTCTAACTGGGTTACCGAGACTGGCCAGGCTGAGGCAAGGTAATCGCAACCCAGATAAGAGAGCGGGGGCTTAATGTTATGGGTAATTTTGGCTTGCCAGGTACACCAGAGCGGAAGGACTTCAGGCCCAGTTGAAATTGGCCCAAGGAAGAAGAAACCCACCAAAGGTGGACCTATACCTCGGCCTCGGCCCAAAGCCGAGGCCGAGGATCTGGTCGGCCTCGGCCCAATGCCGTGGCCGACCAGGCAAACCGGCCCGTCAGCTGCCTAGGCCACCTGGATTGGTCCCCCTGGGCCCGGGAGAGGGGAGTCACGTGCGGTGCACGGCGCCGGGAGGAAAAAACCCTAGCAAGGGGAGAGCTATAAGAGGGGAGGGATGACCCAGGCGGGAGGTAACTGAGATCTGAACCCTAAACTCCATTGAACTACTGTTTTTGACTGGGAGATTGCCCGATCACTGACTTAGGCATCGGAGAGGTTGTGGCAAGCACCACACCGGTGTGCAGTGCTCACTTTCCTTCTTTGCAGGTCACGTCTTCCCATATCTTAACAAATTCATTATTGGTGCCACGTGAAGGGCAGGTGAGCGCTTGGCCAGATTTTGGCATCAACAATTATAATATAGGGGAATGGTTAAGGACAAAAAGTATAGCAGGGAGAGGGAAAAAAATAGGGGTTATTTTTATTGCATTGTGATTATTTAATAGTGTTTGTTTTAGTACAAAAAAGGGCCAAAACTTTTTAAGGTTAGCTTTTATTCAAGTCCAAAAGTTGAGAGTTTGTTGTAATAGCTAGGTTGTTATAAATTATTATATGTAATTAATGGTATAATTTACAAAACATATTCTAAAAGGGTGCTCAAAGATTCACATTATATATATATATATATATATGTTTTCTCCTACTAGTAATATTCCCTTCTGATTAGACACATTACTCATATTAATTGGGCTTTCTTTATTATTATAATTATAGTAAGTTTTCAAAGTCATGTCCTTCTCTCCCTCTCTTCTCTTCTCTTCTTCTTCTATTCCATTTCCAAGTGAATTTATTTAAAGATTGTAGTTTAAAATTCGTGTTAGCAGGTCGTCTATTTAAATTGTAGTTTAAAATTGTAATTTTCTCTCGGATAGCTTGTCACTTCAGTAGGTTGTCTCTTGACACAGATTTTAATTTCAAAAAATCTTATTTTACTAATAAATTTAAAAAATTATATTGTTAATAAAAAAAATGTCCTCCTATATATCATTATTAAATAATAATGATGTAGTTAACAATAAGTAGAGGTAGTTGTAAAAAAAAAAAGTAGAAGTGATATCTAAAAGCTCTCTAGCTCTTATACATTTAATTTCTCCCTCTTCACGTCTTCTCTTTTTTCTCTCTCTACTCTAAGGCATTTCTCACTCCCCCTCTTTCTCTCTCTAAGTCTCTCTTATTTTAATTTTTTTTAATGGAGTTCATCACAATGTAATTGTCTTCTAATAACGATTTGATGCACAAAGTTAAAAAGATTTTAGGTTAATTAAAAAGTGTTTTTAGTCCCTTAACCTCTATAGAAGTAATGATTTGGTCATTAAATTTTAATTTATAATGATTTAGTCAATGTACTTTCAAATTTGTAATAATTTAATCATATGTAATAATTCAGTTTTTGTACTTTAAAATTTGCAACAATTTAGTCATTGTCGTGAAAAATATTGAAAAATATGTAGAACGATAAACTAGGGACCAAGTGATCATATGCAAAGACTAAGTTGTTACATAATGGAATTTGCACTTATTTTTTATGGAATTTGTTTTTTATATAAATTAAATTGTTACAAATTTTAAAGTATACAAGTATACTAGATTGTTACCCACTAAAATTTAGGATTAAATATTACAAAATTAAAACTAAAAGTATAACGACTAAATTGTTATAAACTAAAGTTTAAGGACCGAATGATTATTTTATTTAAACGAAAATTTCTGATATTAGGAGGATCTTGTCTTTTCAAACATTTATTTATTATAGCTAAACTCGAAACATTTTTAAACAATATTATTAATGTAGATTATAATTAAATGAAAGTAGTATCCATATTCCACTCGGGGCAAGACTACCAAAATTAAAGGTGGGGGCTTTGTTTTTTTTTCTCTAGTACTTTGATAGATTTGAAAGAGTTTTCAAGTGGAGCAATAATTATAGATAGAATCACCGACCTCCAAGCCTTTGACGAGACGTTTTTAGAATCTACCATCCTCTTCCATCTCTCTCTCTCTCTCATCAATCATTTCCTTCCCATTATTGTTATTATTTCTAATTTGAAAAGTATGGTTTTAGTTTCCGTTTGATAACCATTTGATTTTTGATTATGGGTTTTTGAAAATTAAGTTTGTATATACATACTTTCACCTAAAAGTTTCTTGGTTTTAGTTTCAATCTTCTAATTTATTTCCAAAAACCAAATCTAATTTTGGAAAAAAAAAAAGTAGTTTTAAAAAACTTGTTTTTTGTTTTTGAAATTTGATTAGGAATTCAAATGCAACCTTAACTAGGATGAAAGCTAGGATAGGGAATTTAGGAGAAAACAAGCATAATTTTCAAAAACCAAATGGTTATCAAACGGGCATTAGCTTTTGAAGTTTGTTTCAAAACAATCTTTTAAAACTTTTTTTTTTGTTAAATTCGTGCACGAAAAATAACTTGTTTGTACATGTATTGTTGCTGATGTGAATAAATTTCAAACACATACGTGCAAAGAACGACACAATAAAACACACATAATTTTTTGTCCATAAATTTAGTAGAAAAATGTCACCACGTTTTGAAACAAAATTCAAACTTCAAAGGTTAAAAGTAAACTCTTGAAAGTTTAGGGTATAATTGAGACCACCCAATGATTTAAGAATATTTTTAATAATTTAACTTTTAAAAAAAATAATAATAATAATAATAATTTAACCTTATTTTTACTTTTACCACTCCAATCATTGTCTTATTCTAAATTACCCCACTTCTTCTTTTCTGACACTTTTTTACCCTCAACCAAAAGGGTAAATTCTTCTTCATTTAGTCCTCAGTTTTTCCCATTGTTTGTTTTTCACTGTACAGTAAAAATTGGCACTGGTTCTGATTTAATTAATTGTTGTAGGTTAACTTAGGAAATGTTTGAAACATGGGATTGGTCCTTGTTTAGAAACTAAATAGGGACGGGGTTTCTAGAAAATGTGGACTTCATTTGACTAGGAATATGTATGTGTTGTGGACGGTGATCGAATGATTGTAATCAAAATTTATTCAATTGTGGAAGAGAAGAAATGAATGATTAGACTTTAACATCGAGATGTGATGTTCTATCAAACGTCATTCTATCTCATCGAGATAGTGATAAATGGGAAAACATTAGGAGCGGTGTGGAATGAATATTTTCTAAAAAAATCAAAAGAATATATATATATTGTATGGTATACGTAGGAAACATGTTTGGTAGAATAATTTCTAAAAAAGGAAACAAGAAAATAAATAGTATTTTCGTCATTTTTCTTGTGTTTTTCCAAGTTAAATTGCTAACATATAATCATAAACAGTATTCGACACTCATTTATTTAAGTTTATTATATTCTTAGATTAATAAATTCAAATTGACAAAAAAAAAAAAAAAAAAATACACATAAAATACCTCATTGGATTTTTTTTTTTTTTTTTTTTTGAAACATACCTCATTCGATTCTAGGGATAATAAAGAATGTTAGATCTTAATTCTTTTTTTTTTTAAAAAAAAAAAACATGTAGAAGAAAGTCAATATTATTCATATTTATGTTATATAAAAAGCAAAGCATTTAACAAAAGCAAACATAATTAAACGGTAATTGACATGTACCCTTGACCAAACCAAGAATTCAGAAGCTCAAATCTCTCACCCAGTGTTGTTGAATTAATAAAAAAAGAAAAAAAAAATCAAAGTATTTAAGATTCAACATGACTCAACTTAGTACGTTGACTAGTGAGTAATTGTTTTTTAGTCGATATGAACATAGTTCACTAAGAGCTAAGAGTGGTTTGAATTTCTCCACCTCCCCATATTAACAAAAAATAATAATAATAATTGTTTTTCAATGTTTTCTTTAGTTTCTCAACGTTCAAGTTTTTATATCATATTGATTTTCTTGACTCTCCAATCATTTCGTGATACGATTTCAAATAACCTTTCCCTATTATTAGATCCAAAAATTACTCCCAATTTAATATAAACATAACATGTAAAGTGCACAAAAACTATACTAAAAAAATGGACAAATTGGAATAATATTAAAGAGAGCCAATAATCAAGAAGCCAAATAAAAATTTCTCATACAAAATATTATAAAGTAAATTTGAAAACTAAGCAAGTTTACCCAACTTGGTCTAAGTTTTGTGGATTTTTTTTTAATTAGTCAGACAGCTGGGATTCTTATGTGGTCCTTTGCAATATCTTATACAAAACAACATTAATAATAAACCCCAAAAATTTATAATATATGGTCTTGAATTAAAAAATGAAGGTTATAATATAATGAAATTAATGGGAATTTAGGGTAAGGACAAAAGAGTTGGGGCATGGATAAGGGCAGAGGAAAACAAAATAAAACTGGGATTTCTCTCCTTGAACAACACACACTCTTTCCCTTTGTAGGGTTGTGTGGTTGGGCATTATCTAATATGTTGTGACCAATTATATTTATTTTTTTCCAACATTTTTCATATTGTGGGGAAATTATGTTTTAATTTGTATGAGTTTGGTTGTGACATTGTGTTTGTGTGTGTGTGTTTTTTAAGGGAAAAAAAATATATTTTTGTCTGAAATCTTGTTTGGCTGTTTTTTTTTTAATATATATTTGTGGTTTTTATTAATTATTGACCCATTTTTATGGCTCTTGATTTTTATTTTTATTTTATTTTATTGTTTTGAAATTTTGGAGCTCTATTTGAGAATGATTTATGTTTTAATTTTTTTTTAAAAAATTGGTTACTTTGCTCTCAATTTATTCATCTAAAATAAACATTATAATTAGAATATATATATATATATATATATATATATATATATATATAATATTGGACTTGTTTAATAGTGATTTTCTTTTTTCTTTTTCTTTTCTTTTTTTGTAATCTACTTTTAGATATGGCTTAAAAATCTTAACCAAACTTGAATAACTTTATAAAAAAAAAGTTTTAAATATTGTTATTTTTGTCCAAAAATTTGGGTAATATTTTTTAATTTTTAAATAAAATTTAGTGAAAGAAAAATAGCAATAGAGAAAAATTAAATTAAAGAAACAGAAAAAAAAATGGATTTATGATACATACTCACCCTTCCAACTCCTTGTAAGAATCATGAAATTGAGTGATTTTTTTTTATAAAAAAAAAAAAGTGATTTTGTTGATGTAAGACAAATAATATATCAAATTTTCATTAGTTTGGTGCATAATATGAATAGAGAACCAAGAAAATTGGGTTCTCATTTTAGATGGGCACGAAAAGATACGACCATAGTACATATAATTATCCGTGTCTATTTAAATTATTGAGTATCAGAAATACTATTGTTTTATAAAATTGACTAATTCAATAACTCAAATTATATGAGTTTGAGCTAGACAAGTTTTACTTTAACATCATATTTTATTTAGGTTTGTATTGTTTTAAAATATATATAGATGGACGTGTGTGTAAGTTTAAAAAATGTGATAGTTTGTAAATTTTTTTTTAAGTACATCAGCATTTGGGGTGGAGAGATTCGAACTTCTAACTTTTTTGTCGGGATACATGCCAATTATTGTTGGGCTAAGCTCACTTTGACATGTGATAGTTTGTATGGCATGTTAAACAATTGTTTCAAAGTTCACATTTTAAAGGTGAAGAATCAATATCATGTAGTTTTTGTCATTCAACCATATTATATCTTACTATTATAAAATTAACATGATACATGAAAATATTAATTTTAATTAACCAGTCAAAACAACTACCACACACAAATTTTCTAAAAGAAAAAAAGAACTACCAATCAAAAAGTATTTCCATTCTTAACATTTTAAAAAAGTAGAGTTGGATTATTACCTAAATTAAAATATTTCTTTAACCAAATTTAATCCTAACAAATTAAGAAAAAAATAGGTTAAAATATCATTTTAGTCTTTATACTTTCAAATGTCTAATTTTAATCTTTGTGTACTTTGGATAAAACTTAAAATTGGTCCTTATTAATGGTTTGTCAAAATTTATAGGAAGAAGGTCAATAAAAACTAATTTTATTTTTGAAAAAAAAAAAGTTAATACAAATCTAATATAGAGATGAATTTTAAGTTTTATTAAAACTACAGGAAACTTAAATTAAAATTACTAAAATGATTTTTTAAAAAAATCAAAGTGATTAGGAATGAGATAAATATGAAATTAAATATTAAAAAAGATAAATGAACAAGAAAATGGAAATCGGTAGAGTGAGTAAAAAAATAAATTAAAAAAAAAAAGTATCTGAAAATAGTGGTTGGGATGTGGCCATGAGGGAGTGGGTCCCACTCCCACCAAAGGGTAACTGTCCTGTGTTAGTACACCCAAGTGTCCTGCATGTGAAGCAGGCAGCCACCCCAATTTCATTCATTATTTCATTTTATTTTTTTTAAAAAAACATTTTATTCTTTAATTTTTATTTTGTAACTAATGTTTTCTTTTAATTATGAGTAGAGAGAAGGCCAACTCATAGTTCATTTATTTTTTATTTTTTTTGTTTGACAATAACTCATAGTTCATTTATTATTATTATTATTATTCTTAGAAAATGATATTTGGTGAAAATTAAACATTTGGGAGATTTTTAATTTCTTTCTACCTATCTTTTTATAATTGTGATATCATTATTATTATTGTACTTCAACCATAAGTAAGAATGAAGATTCAAATTTTGGATTTTGATCTAGAGTATATGTACTTAATTAATTGAGTTATGCTCGAGTTAACTTTTATATCGGACATTATATTATATAGATACAAAAACAAAGATTATCAACCATACTATTTTTGAAAGATTATCAACCATACTATTTTTGAAAGAATTAACAGAGATGTCTTAGCAACCAAACCATTGACAATGTGTTGAGATTATTAACAATGTTTTTAGCCAATCAAATTATGCCTACACTGGTATCAATTATTGTTATAGGTAATTTTGGACCACTCTGATGTACAAGGAGCTGACGAGGACAACCCGACACGAGTCTAGAAATAGGACCGAAAATGGACTCCGAAGGCGAAACAGGCCAAAAGGCCGGACCAAGGTCGAAGGGATCGGGCCTTGGCCCGACCCCGGCCGAGGTCGAGGTCTTCCGTCTCTGTTTGGTCCGAGATGCTCCGATTCCACGTGATTCGGCCTTGGATCGCCTCCGAACGCTTGAAAATCTAGAGCAGGAGCAGGTATTTAAACTTTTCTTCATCACTGAAGAAGGAATCCCGAAACTCATTCTCTAAACTCTTTCCTCTTACTTTGCTCTTTTGCTCTCCTCCTTCAGCTTTCTGACTTAAGTATTGGAGGCGGTGTGACAAGCACCACATCGATTTGCAGGTTTCTTCTGTCTTGCATGCCACGTCTTCCCCCTTTTCAAACAAATTTACCGTTGGTGGCACGTGAAAGTCAGGTGAGTTCCTCCTACCAAATTTGACCATCAACAATTATGATATAACCTTATGATTTTTAGAAGACATGCTTATATTGAAATTTTATTAAATAATTAATAGAAAATGAACGCAATAACAAAAATGGTTTCTTTTTTTAACCAACATTAATATAACCAATACTAATTTGAATATAATTCAATTGGTTTCTAGGAAAATTCTAAAGCATAGTAATGAAATGGGCTTATTGGCCACCTACCACCTAACTACACTAAACAAAGGGCATGAACATAAAAAAATTGGCCAAAACATGGTGTTTTAAAAAAAATTGGGAAAACCAGGCACTTTTTTTGTCTTTATTGGAATCCGTGGGTTGAAGCCACGGATTCAACTTTTTTTTTTTTTAATATATATATATATATATATATATTTCAGATTTCATTTTTTTAATTTCATTCTTTTTTTAAAAAAGAAAATTCTTTTCTTGGTTTTTTCTTTTTACAAATTTTGAAAATTAATTTTTATTTTAATATTTTGTTTTTTTAATGTTTTTATTCTATAAATCAAATTATTGGGATATTATAATCGATAACATAATTATAATTGGAAAATTATCTTTCTAAATTTACAACATTATTGATACATTTTCAATCACTTCACATTTCGATTCGTAATTTTTACTAACTATTTTTTTTTAAAAGAAACTATACTAATAAAAATCGATACATCGAAAAATAGTTGGACAAGAAAAATTGTGATAAATAAGAATAAAATTAGATTTTTTTTAATTAAGAATAAAAATTGAGATAAAATTGAGATAAATAAGAATAAAATCGATGTATCGATTTTTATTAGTATAATTTCTTTAAAAAAATAGTTAGTAAAAATTACGAATCGAAATGTGAAGTGATTGAAAATGTATCAATAATGTTGTAAATTTAGAAAGATAATTTTCCAATTATAATTATGTTATCGATTATAATATCCCAATAATTTGATTTATAGAATAAAAACATTAAAAAACAAAATATTAAAATAAAAATTAATTTTCAAAATTTGTAAAAAGAAAAAAACCAAGAAAAGAATTTTCTTTTTTAAAAAAAGAATGAAATTAAAAAAAAAATGAAATCTGAAATATATATATATATATTAAAAAAAAAAAAACTAAAAGTTGAATCCGTGGGTTGAAGCCACGGATTCAAGGGTTGACTGGTCAACCTGACCAGTCAACCCTTGAATCCGTGGCTTCAACCCACGGATTCCAATAAAGACAAAAAAAGTGCCTGGTTTTCCCAATTTTTTTTTTTAAAACACCATGTTTTGGCCAATTTTTTTTTAAAATGTATTTTTTTTTCCAATTAACCCAGAAATATGGCTAAAAATAAATAGGTGGCTTGAAATATAGCTACAAACGTTTATAAATTAAATAGATGGCTAAACGATTTAATGATTAATAAATCCGTATTTGTAAAAGACAAATATGCCCCCCAACAAACTGTCTAATGTATTCTTAACGTTTAAAACCAAAATCAGAGTTTAAGAGAGATAAAATATACCCCTAAAAATAAGTTGGAGACATTTTAGGAATGAAATTAAAAAATTCAAGAAACAAAACTAGTTTGAAAATCTAGGTATTGTTACTACTGGAAAAATTTGCTTCCCGAAAAAAATTGCTCCCCGGAAAAAGGAGTCAATACCTTTATTGGGGAATGAGTACAAAGTTCAACCTCCCTCAGTAGGGAGAAACACCTTCGGAATGCATTAATTGGAAAAAAGGTCCTCTCAATCCGAAGACATACTACCTGCAACTAAGAAAATCAAAAATTAAAAAACAAAAATTAAGGACAAGTTGCTAATTTCCCCAGAGAATTGAATAACCTAAAAAGACGATACCTTTAAATGTTGCAATTATGGAAATTCATGTCATCGCCCAACCTCCCACCAGAATAGCCTTCATGCAGCAGCCCATCCATCCATCTTCTTCTTCCAAAACTCAAAACTCTTGAGAGCATTCCACACCATTGAGAGCATTCCACACCCTCGAAACCTCCATTCCACACCATTTCCCACTCCCAAAGAGAGTGTATATCGCTACCTACCTCTCATATCATGCCGACGAACCACCTCCGTCGTGCCAACAACCTTCATCCGCCGCGTCGACGACCATCTCTTGCATGCTCAATCGTTTCTCCCCCTACGCGACGACTGTACCAAAAAATTTGAACTAGGTAACGGTTTCATTTCCCTTCCCTTATATTTGCAACAAACAGATACATTATCACCGAGATTTTAGGGATTTAGTTTATTCCCTTTGAAACCGTATATTTTCGCACAAACCCGCAAGAAATGTCAGTATACCAGTATTGAAACCCGAGGTGTATACCAGTATTGACACCCGGGGTGTCAACGACTACACAACACCCCTTGTATGTAACGTTTTGAAATCCGTTAACCATCCAAAAAACATCTCTGTCCTCGGAAATGATTATATTAATTGGGTTATTCGACCAGCTCCTGAAGAGTGTTAGCCGAGTAATCATATTGTTGCCCTGGAGCTGGAGATATTTCGCCAAACATACTTTAAACTCTTGGAGATTCAAATCACTTCTAACATCCACACTTCCGGACTTGAAATCAATACAAATACCCTCAGCACTCCAGACACCACCGAACAATATCGTGACCTGTTGAACTGTTGCCATGTTAGATTATGAAGGAAAATTACAATGGCAATGTGATCGTGATATGAAACAAATAGATAATAAACTATGACATTTATATGAGGGGCAAAAATGTGGAGGAATAAAAAAAATCGTTGGAAACTACCTACACCTGAACAATAGGTAGTTTCTAAAGGATCAAAACAGACCGCCCACCAAATCCGGTGTAAATCGGGATACATCCAGCGCGCATAAAAGGAGCGTGCAAACTGCGTGGAAAAAAACGTTAATGTCGTCCGTATATAGCCATATATACCAGGGGTAAAAACGTCCAAAAAAAGCCAGGAAACGGTTCTTAAAATTTCGGTAGCCACGCCTACAAAATTCGAACTTCCATAGCCAAAAATCAAGAATGTTTTTTTTTTTTTTTTTTTTTTTTTTTTTTGTAGTTATTTAGCACAATTCCCCTTCGAAAGTTACTAATTTTGTAAGAAGTAACAAAATTAGATCACAATATAATTTATTGTTTAGACATCAATCCGAGCATAATTTAGTAGAGAATATATTTGTTATCATCTTTAAAGTTGCATAAATATTTATCATTGTAATCTGGACAGGTTGTAGTAGCTTGTCAAAATTTTAGTAACCTTGACAATAATAGAAGGACTAAAAGATTTAGGGTCCGTTTGGTTGGTGATTTGAAAACAGGAATTTGAAAACAAGGGATTCAATGAAAACAGAGTTGTATTTCATGTTTTCAGATATGTGTTTGGTAGCAGATTCAGAAATTGGATCTGAATTTAAATAATGGTTCAGAATGTGTTTGACAATATATTTATAAAAGATAAATTATTTGTAGTTGTCAATTAAATACTAAGTTGAATATAAAATATTATTAATTAATTTATAAAAATGTTATGTATTATAAAATTATTATTATTATTATTTTACAATATCATATAATTTATAATACATTATATTGTACAAATTTTAATTTTACAAAAATAAATTGAGTTTATAATATGAAATACTATATTTATTAAAGTTTTTATCTTTTTTAAATTAATTCTACATTTAAAATTTTGAAATTCAAAATCTGGATACAACGAAAACATAAAAAAGTTGTTTTCAGAATTTTCACTATTTGGATCACAGAATCCGAAAACAGTTTTCAGAAACACGTCTACCAAACGCAATTCAGTGAATCTGAAAACATAAAACAGGATCTGGATTGCCTACCAAACAGACCCTTAGCAAACAAGACACATTTACCTCTTCAAATAAGTTAGACTCATTACTTACAATTTGACGGTTGAATAAAGACGAAGTTGACCTCATAGAAATTTATACTTTCACCAAGGAACTATTGTCACTTACTAATAGCTAGCTTGAGATCACATTCATTCACATGCCATTATACAAACATTGTGGTTGAGGAGCCACATTTGATATATAATTAAGATTTTGTTCGACTTTTCTCTTCACTTCAACAACACGTGGAGTTGGAAGAATTTGAACATTTGGCCTCATGATTGAGAATACATATCTTATCCGGTTAAGGTAAAAAAAAAGTTTATCAAACTAAAAATTATAATGCCTATTTTTATTTTATTTTATTTTTAAAGATAGGCTAAGTTTTATGGTTTTTTTTTTAAATAAATAAAATAATATTTTATTTTTTTAGTTCAACCTCGATTAGGAGATTTGAATAGAGACAACACTCGTTATATAAGCTAAGTTATGCTCATATTATCAAAGTTTAGGGCTTAAAGCGAGAACTTAACCATATTTAAATTATGTTTCAACTTATGTAAAAAATCAAATGTTAAATTATTAAAAATACCTCTGAATTATGGGTTTGTTCCAATTATTCCTAGTTTGTTTCAAAATGACCTCAGAGGCTTTCACGGTTAAATTCATGGATGAAAGATGATGTGTTTGTTGTATTGTTGTTTATGTAAATACATTTGAAAACAAAATAAAACATATGCAAAATGCTCAATTTTCCATAACCCATGAATTTAAGGGCAAAGTTTTAATTTCAAAAGTTTTGAATATAATTGAAACCACCACATGCCAGTATGACCATAGTTCAATCGACAACTAGCACAGGTATTTGGTTTGAATCACTACCCCACATATTGAAAATTGAAATCAACTCATAGTTCAGATGCAATTTAAAAAAAAAAAAAAAAAAATCAGCTGTAATTTTAATAATTTAATCAAATTAAAATGTGGAGAGAAATGACAATTGGCTTGAGGATGAACTTCGACGATTTCAATTTTCAGTGCTTTTGATTAAAGAGAGAGTGAGTTGTTCAGATTCAGCATATACAATGTGGCGCGACAGCAGCCATAAGTTCTTTCCAGAGTTCGGCAATGGAGCTCGTGCTGCCATTTCTGCTACATCTATTCCCTAGATTAGCCTCCAACTTATTTCAAACAAGCTTCATAATGGATGCCTGTGGCGTTCTACACTCATCCCTTCGAAACCCATTCAGGATATGAAGCTTCTCCTTCTGAATCAGCCAATGTTCGCCACTGGAACCCTCAGATCGCTGGGTCGGAGAGCAAGTTTTTCCTCTCTTGCTGCCAAATGGGAAGGCGGAGTTTCCATGGTTCAAGGAGCTTCAAGAGGAATTGGCCTCGAGTTTGTGAGTTTTTCTGCTTTTATTTTTCCTCCGTGAATTTCTGTTACGCTTCAAATTACTTGTTTCGCTTGCTATTTGTGGTGAAAATGTATTCGGAATCTATGATGTCGTCGAAGTTGATCAAATGTTCACTTGAATTCGATGAAATCTTTCATTCTCTTAGTTCCTGTTTTCTCTGGTTTTTATGGTATGGACTGTCATGAATTGTTTGTTTTTTTTTTTTTAGTGTGATCGTTTTGGAATTTGTTAATGGGTTACTGTACATTTCAGTTTATCTGAAAGTGGTATGAGTTTTGATCTCAAATTGCTCTAACTCGTTACTTATTTTGGTTGTAGATTAACAAATAGAAATTGATTTTAAACTTATCTGGTTTTAGGTCAAACACCTGCTAGAGAAGAATGAAAAGGGACATGTTGTTGCTACTTGTCGCAACCCTGGAGAAGCTACAGGGCTTCTTGAGCTAAAAAACAAATTTGCTGAGCGCCTTTGCATTCTAGAGTTGGATGTGACCAAGGAAAGCACCATTAAGGTTTTACTCTTTTTCTTAAACATGGTTGTTATCTTTGACAGAAAATCATCACATTGATCGATGTCGACCTGGTTGGTTACCTTTTTATTGGTAATTTTGTTGGGTATTGAGGTAGAAGTTTTGGTTGAAGTGGTATCAAAATTTATACTTCTTCACTTTTCAAATGATTCAAGCTAGTTTTTGCATTGGATGAATCTGAGTTCTTTTACGACCTTACTTGAACAAGATCTGTTCTATACGTTGTTCAATTGTTTCCTTGAGTTCTAAGGATGCATCTGGGTTCTTTGAGATGGCTAGAAGCTTTATTCTGAAACCCAAGTAAAGTAGAATACGAAACAGTCATAAATTTGAAGCCTTGAATTAGTTGGTTGTGCAGTATATGATTTATATTTCTAGGTTCTGGAATCTAGTTGGTTATGAATAAATTAATTCTTTTTACTCTGCTTTTCATGTAAAATTTCTAAAATTTGTCTGCATCCAATGGTACAATGCATTTCAGGCATCTGCAAAGTCTATAGAAGAAAGATATGGGTCGTTGAATCTGCTAATTAATGCATCTGGCATTCTTTCAATTCCTAATGTACTCCAACCAGGTATTTCTTCTGAGAATTAAAAATCCGTTGGTTATTTGAACAGCATAAGGTTGATGCTTCCCATCATGCCGTTAGGTTTTTATGCAACATGGCAGCCGATCTTTTTTTTTTTTTAGTGAATCGTAGGTTTCATTTTAGCTCAGATAAATTTATTTCAGTTTAAGCCAGTCTACTGTTTTTCCTCCAACTAGACCTAAACTTGAGATATATTTCTGATTTACATAACAGAGTTGATAATCGAAGTCAATATTTTTTCTTTTTTGGTTCATGTAACTTAGTAGTCATGATCTAAGCTATTGGTCATGCTCTGGTCCCAATGCAGAAACTACCTTGAATAAAGTGGAGAAATCTTCTTTGCTTCATGCTTATGAGGTTAATGCTGTTGGTCCTATTCTAGTGATCAAGGTAATACTTACTCGAATACCGTTTTAAATGTTACAATATTAGTTTTTACTTTTCAGTAAGAAATGTAGGCTCATTCCATTCAATCTAGGATATAGCAATTATTTGTGCATTTCTTTAAAAACTTGTTTCCTAGTTGAAACTGCATCCCTGAAGATGCGCAAACTGCTGAAATAATGTTGAGACTTGAGATAGATATTGTCTTTGATACTATGCATCACTCTATTTCTTTTGGGAAAGGAAAGAGTCGTTTTTTTTTTCAACCAGATACTAATTCTGTTTATTCCGAATGGATGCTCAAAATAAAACAGCAATTGTACGTTTCTTTGTCTGAATTCAAGTACATGGTCCTAAACTATCTTCTAGTATTGCTAAGTTTGTGGGTACAAAATTTTCTTGTCAGTCATTTATATTCCTGGTCGATTTTTCAGCATTCAGCACACTGACTGCTGTGGATTATGATTTATATGAGCAGCACTTATGGCCTTTTCTGAAGGCTGGGGGAGGTTCTGGAACAGAAAGAGATGTTGCAGTTGTTGCTAATTTAAGTGCTCGGGTGGGATCGATTGGAGACAATCGTCTTGGGGGATGGCATTCTTACCGAGCTTCAAAGACTGCACTTAACCAATGTATAGTTTCTTCATTGTGGTCTTTTCTTTAATCTGCTTTCCCACCATTAAATGGTTAAATTATACCCAAAAGGAGAAGAAAAATACATGGTTTTTTCTGATTATGCATACTCTTTTGCCATGATAATATACTAACACGACTTTGAGCTATCATGTTCTTAAAAGGTCATCTACAATACCAACACACGCATACACATTCATTGCAAACATTCAAATTCATATTAAAAAAAGATTGTTAAAAACTTAAAACCATGAAAAATTGAATTTGGTTCATGTTAGTTATTTTGTTTGCATATATGACAGAGGACTAAATATTACGCATTGTGACTTCATTTTGTCATCTGAAACATCTTTCCTTTTCGCTTGCACAGTGACAAAAAACGTGTCGGTGGAATTTGCAAGGAAGAAAGATCCAATCATATGCATATTATTGCATCCAGGCACAGTGGACACAGATCTGTCTAGGCCGTTTCAGAGAAATGTTCCTGAAGGCAAACTTTTCACTAAAGAGTTTTCAGTCCAAAAGCTCATGACAATCATCAACAATGCAAAGAGCCAAGACAACGGGAAGTTTTTTGCTTGGGATGGTCAGGAAATTCCTTGGTAGTATGAACTTCTGTTTAGTTTACTTCTTTACATAAATTTCTTGATATCTGTGTTCAGCTTAAAGGATTCATGTACTGCAATATCTATTTCATTCATTAGATTTAAGAGCTTAGATGATCAATGTTGTTTCAAGGAGAGAGGATCAGACATGGGAGTATTCTACTCTGATTTTATGATTTTTTTATACTTCTAATAAATATAAAGATACTCAAATGTCAAAAACTATGGAGAAGCGATAACCGGAGAAACGGGTTACATTTCGTTCTTCATTCTTTGTAGTTGTTGGCAACATTGCAACATAAAATCACAACATTATTGAAGTTTTTTCAGTAACAAGGCTCTTATAGTTAATTACATGAATAGAAAAATAAAATCTTTTGATTTAATTAGCAAAGTCTGTCAAGTTAATCATTCCTTTAAACATAGATATACCCTCTTACTATCTACATTGAATCCCTTTGTGCCTAAGTTTCCTGCATCTTGTGATTACTTGCCAATCTAGTTACAGTGTCAATTATGTATTTCAAGTTTGGCTGATGCCCACTTGATTGATCTGTACACATCAATGCCAGGTTCATTGCTACTTTAGCTTGATTCACCATGCTTTCTTTCTGTAATTCTATAGCTTCATTGATCACTGCCTGCAAATTCTTGGGAAATTGCACTTTTATGTATCCAATGGAACCAGATTCGCTTCGCTTGATCTCATCCCGCAGCTGCTGATTCACTATCATCTCGAACAAGAATACGCCAAACTTGTGGATATCTGTTACATCAATTATCATGTTAATTTTGTCGGTTGATAAATGCTAAAGTTCGTAAAACATATTTAGATGACTATTTAGTTTGTTTGAACAGCTGAAGTTGTTTTTCGTTTAAAAACATTAATGGCACTTGCACTCTCAAACAGTGGAAAAACAATGAGTATAGTTTCTTTCAGATTGACTTACTTCTTGAACTGCTATTTTGATGACCCAATTTGAACCTTGAAATCAATGGCACTTGCTTTCTGGACAACAAGAGGCTGTTTGTCCTGATATCATAATCAACACCAGGCCATTCCTCCTGCAAATAAAGCATACCTTCCAACACCCCTTTGGCTACTTTCAGTCTATGTTTCCATGGCGGAGTCGACCTCGACAACCACATATCGACGCTCTCTCCCTCCAACCACTCGATCACAATGGCTCTCATTCGTCGATTGTCACACCAACCTAACAGTTTCACTAAGTTTTTGTGGGACAATTGGGTTAAGATCTTGCATTCCTCAATAAAATCTTTCCTACTCTCCCTTGAAATGTCATTCCCATAGATTTCAATCCTCACTTCAGTCCCATCTCTTAGAACTCCACTGTAAATATCAACTCCCTCACACTTCACAATCAAATTCTTCTTCGAAAATCCATCGGTCGCAGCCCCGAGCATCGCCATTGTGTACTTGTGCTTCCTTCTTAACATCCTTGGCAAGAAATCAGGTCTGTGGAAGCAAAGCCACCACAAGAACCACACCACCACAATCACAAGAATGGGAAACACAATCAACAGGATCACAACCTTCATTTTATACTTCCTATGATCTGGGAGAAGACCGGAACTTATAAAATTCGACGAATTAAACCGTTTAAAGAACAACTTAGAATCAGATATCCTACTCTCAGAGAACTTATTGTAAGATAGATTTAGAACAGTCAGATTAGCAAGATCAGAGAAAATTCGAAATGGGACTTCGCCGGTGAGATCGTTCCGACTAAGGTCGAGAACCTCAATCTGTTTACATTCCAAAACATCAATAGGGAAACTTCCCTTTAGAGAATTGTTAGACAGATCAATAGAGAGGATACTCAACGGACAATACTTCCAAAAGAAGTGGAATGACAAATACAAAGGAGCAATCTTCGGGCGGCTGCGAAGATCGATTTTCGGAAACGATTCGACGCAATTGGGGTTGCGGGATTCGTTGCAAAGATAGCTGGCAACAATGGAGGACTTGAAGATTTCAATGAGATCCATTGGAGAAGCAGAGCAGTAGCGAAGAGAAGGGTTCAAAAGACAGTTTTTGGAGATTGTAGAGTTGAAATCTGAAGGTGGATGCAAGGTATTGAGATCTTCAATGACAGATGCAGAGAGAATTACAGAAGAACAAGTTTCCATTGTTAAGAGGAACAAGATGAAGTTTACAGACATGGCCGCCATTGATGATTCTGAGATATTAAGATTGATTTTTTGGGAAAATTTGAGAAAAGACATGAAAATTTATGGAATGTTTTTAACTGTTCTCCGAAGGTTTTGACGGTTAGTAATGAAGTAGAAAGTGGAGGCCGACATTTTCGGAGGCTATGGCGGTTATGTTGGAGGAAAATAGAAAACAGTTGAGTGTAAAAATAAAATAATTTAAAAAAAACCATTATTTTTTCTTGGGATTTTAGTACAATTACCTTAACAATTACGAGTCCCTGTTTTTGTTTGGTTCCCAAGAAAATTGTTGGCAATCATTAAAACGGAGATTTTTTTTCTCGGGAAAGTTGGATATTTTCTCGAGAAACAGAGCAAATGGCATAAAGGGTGTTTGGCAGCCAAGAAAATTTTAGAGAAAAAACTTAACAAATCAGCTGCTTAGACTAATGAAGCAAGAAAATTGCAAGAAAATGAAAAGGGGTTTCATTTAATCAAATGGAGAAGCTTTACAAAGAACAGTTAATGATCATCATGAGGTTAGCATCTAATAGAAACTAATCTCTAAACTCTAAACTAAACTTAATGGTTAAAACAAAAAGAAAACTATTAGAAACTTGGATTAGCTACAACAACAACAAAGAACAAAACAAAATGATGAACAAGCTACTTCTGCATTTGATCAGTGTCAACTTTCTTCTTTTTTCTAGGTGCTCGTTTGAAGGATCTGATTGATGGAGTTGAAAATGGACGGATGGGATTGAATCTCTGGGAGATTTGCAAGATTTTGGACGAACCCTTTTGGAACCAAACATTTTTCTTCTGAGTATAATTTCTCTTGAATCATTGTGGATTCGAGAATCTGAAGATCCTCTGTTTCTTCTTCTTCTTCTTGTTCTTGCTCTGTTTCTTGCTTGAGTTGTAGAATGGCGACTTGGGCTTGCAAGAATTTGACATATTTGAAAGCAGAATTCAGCATTTCGGCAGTGTTCATCTTGCTGCCGCCTGGAACCAGCTCTCCGAGCTCCTGCGTCTTCGCCGTGATCTTCCTCCGCCGTTCCCGGGCCGCAATCGTCTGTGCCGACAAGTTGTTACTCGACGACGACGGCGACAGCGACGGTTTAGTCTTCAAGCAACCACCATTGCTCGTCATTCCAGCATTGTCCATTCTTCCATCCCACGGACCCGAAAACAACTCCGGCGGAGGAAAGTAGCCTTCTCCGCCTCCGCCACCACCACCGACACCGCCGCAACAAAAACTCTGCTCCAGCACGACCCTCTGTCGTTTGGGGCAATGCAACTCAAATTCATCAAAAGGGAAGAATTCGGCCGAGACGGGAGCGAGTTCATCGGCAACCGGAGCGGAGAAGTACGGGCAGACATCAGAGAAAAGAAACGACGAGGTGTCGTCAAAGAACGGAGCGGCGGTCGGGAAAAAAACAGAGTCGTCGAGCACGGCAGGGACGTAATCGAAGGCGGGGTCGGGGACGAGCTGCGGCGGAGGGAGAAAGAAGAGGTCCGGCGAGAATTCAGGGGAGAAACAGTGGAATTGGTGAGTGATTGAAGAAGGGTCGGAGTAAAAATTGGAGAAAAATGTGAGAGCCGCCATTGAAGAGGAAAAGAAAAGGTAACAGAAGAATCGGAGGAAGAAGGAAACTGAAGAAACTAACTTGAAAGTGAGAGAGATTGAAGATTGAAGTTGGTTTGTTGGATTAAGGATTATAAGAGAGAGAGAGAAGAGAATAATGAGGAAACAGTTATGGAGAGAAGGGAATTAGTAGCTAATTAATCTCCGAGAAACCCCCAACTTCTTAACCCACGATTCTCTCTCTCTCTCTCTACTTTCTCTCTCTACTGTAAATTTGTGTTGTTAGTTAATGTTTAGGTTTAGGGTTTTTTATGACAAAAAAAAAAAACAGTTACTTTTGGTGGCAATGGAGGGGTAGGACAGAGAAGGCCTTTGGCGGCGGCTGTTTTTTTGTTTTTTTTTTTAATTATTATTATTATTATTATTTAGGTTAAAAATCACTTTTGGTTCCAGAACTTTGATGAAAGTAATAATTTAGTCTCTGAACTTTGATTTGTAATGATTTAGTCTCTGTATTTTCAATTTTGTAAAGATTTAGTCCCTATACTTTAAATTTTGTAATAATTTAGTCCCTAAACTTTAATAAGTAACAATTTAGTCCCTGTACTTTCAAATTTGTAACGATTTAATCCCTATCGTAAAAAATTAATGTAAAGGTTTAATGAAATTTCTTACCTAGATAAATTAATAAACTAATTTGTGATCCAATATGTTAATAAGCTACAAAGTTTAATCATTAAATAATAAAAATTGACATTTAATTTTGATGATTTTTTTTTGCGATAAGGATTAAATTGTTACAAATTTGAAAGTATATAGGCTAAATTGTTACCAATTTGAAAGTATATGGACTAAAATTAAATTGTTACTTATTAAAGTTCAGGGACTAAATTATTACAAAAGTAAAAGTACGAGGACTAAATCATTACAAATCAAAGTTCAAGGACCAAATGTTACTTTCATGAAAGTTTAGGGACTAAAAGTGATTTTTAACCTTTTATTTATTTTTAGAATGCGGCTCCTTGTATTTTTTTTCTCAATGATATCATGATTTAAATGGATTAGATGAATTTTTCTAAACTAGAAGTAACTGAGTTCTTAATGTTAGGATGATGTTTTGAATGTTTTTTTTTTTTAACTAGAGATTATGTTGTTTGAATTAGATTTTTGTTTGGTATTTGAATTATGATTTAATCTCTTATTATGGCATTTCATTACTTTAATAGTACTAGTCTTTTAACACGTGCTTTGCACGTGATATTTCCAATTATTTTATCATATTTTATGATATTATCATTTCATTTTACCATATATTAATACTATTTTTTTAAAAACGTTGAGCATGTATCTAACTTTTGTATCATTTATACTTCAATAGACTAAATGATTTATAAAGTAATATATGATTTCTCAAACAACACTATTTCGCAATTTATAAAAAAAATAGTTTGCTAGACTTTTTTATGCTTAAGGGAGAATAAAACTGACGGAGAAAAGGAAAAAAAAACATAAAATTTGAACTAATAACTTATGAAGTTCAAAATTATTAAAATTCTTAAACTTTTAAATTTTCATTATATAATTAAAGATAAATTCACAAATTATTTTACCATTCATTTTTAAGAATATATTGACAAAAATTGTAATATTCTATCTTTCCACATCCCGAGTCGAGAAAGCTATTTATATGGTCGTAGAAGACAGAGAATTTCAAAATTCTTGAAATTTCATTATTAATTATAATAAAAGACAGATTCATAAAATTTAAAGATAAACTTATTTCAAAGAAAAAGAAAATTTAAAGATAAACTCATAAATTTTTAGATTCACATTAAAAAAAGAAAATAATTATTAGATTATACTTTCTCAGGGTCTGAGAGAAAATAATGAGAAGAATGAGAGCGAGAAAAAAGTGGAATTTGAAGAATTTCAGAAAGTATTTCAAAAAAGTGGAAAGGGAGTGAGAGAAATGAAATGCAAATGAAAGTTTTGGAGAGGTAGGAAGATATTTAATTTCATTAGTATTTTACATTTTTGAAATAAGGACAATGTATATATTATCTTAAATATGAAGGTTAATATTATATTAAAAAATCCATATTCATACTATAATTTTAAAATGATGAATGATTAGTAGTTATAATTACTACTTGTTCAAAAAAAAAGTAGTTATAATTATTACGTAATTCAACTTAACAAAAAATAGTTCAATTTAATATAAAATTTTGGATGATTAATAATTATATCATTAAAAATATGTATTTTTAATAAAAGATAGTATCATGTATTTAATGAGATATATTATATATTAAAAAATTGTATTATTTATTACTTTGAAAAATTATACCAAATAGAAATCTCATTTATTTTCAAGAAATAAATATTTCTAAAAGTACTAATTTGATTTTTATCTAATACTTACAAAATAAAACATATGTACCACCATCATCATCATAATAATAATAATTAAATTATTTTTGCCAACGTGAGTGTTCAACTAACATCAAATTTGAACTAATAACTAAGAGGTTTGTGGTTTAAATCCCTCCAACCCCACATGTTTTCAAATAATAATAATAATAAAAAATATATCATTTTTTATTATTGAGAATTTAAAGAGAAAATCAATGAATATATTCATTTACTACAAATAAAAAAAATCATGGTATATATAATTTCTCATAACTGTTAATATTTATAATAAAAGAAGCTAAATACATTTGTAAGAAAGAATACACTTAAAACATAATTACGCTTAACTTCAATTGGTAGAATATCATCTTCAAGCTTTTGTTTTCGCATATCTTCAAGTTTTTTCTTAAATTACAAATTTACAAAGGATCAACATTATTGTAGTAAAAAAAAAAAAAAAAACCAAGATGAATGTTAGATAAAGTAATCCAAACAATTATTTAAAAATAAATAAATAAATAATCCAAACAAAACAAAAATTATAAGGCAAAGCAAGACAAACCTACACATGAGATGAGAAAATTCAAATGCTTGTAGACAAATGTTGAAGAGAGCTCTACTTATAGTTGTAGGAGATAAAAGTTACAAACCCTTTGAAATTTCACCATTAAATATACTTATAAACTCATAAATTTTAGTAATTAAATTATAAAAATAAATATATAAAACTTTTCATATTCTAACCTCTCAAATATTTATTTTGGTATTTATTAAATTAAAGAAAACCTACATGGATAGGTTATATATAAATGTGAGAATGTGAAAAGGTGTTAAATAATTAATGTTAATTTAATTGTGCATTTGTAATTAAATAATAATAAGTGATAAAACAATTCTAAAAATATATAATTAATTAAAAATAATAGAAACTATTAGTACCTACGTGGGTGTGTAGATTTTTTTTTTCTTTAGGAAAGTGTGTGTATATAAGTTGTTCTTTTAGTAATTCTTTTTTTTTTAATTTTTTTAAACTTTTTTTTTTAATTTTAAATGTTATTTTATGATTTAATTTAAATATATAAATTTAATAGTTATTAGTGGCATGCTTTGTAAATTTAAGATTTGATAAAAGGGTAAAATAGTCTAAAAATGATTGTTCTCCTTAGCCACTTTTTAAGGTAGTAAGATAAGATAAGATAAGATAAATAGGTTTGTTATTTTTAATGAGTATGAATAGGTTTTTTAAAGTCCAATATGTAATAAATAGTTTTCTTGACTTCACTTACTTTGTTACTAAGCAAACTTGTTTTTTATTTATTTTTTTTTTTTTACATTATTTATATTATAACATTGTACATTTGCCACCTAAAATTTAGAAGGTTTTCATTCTTTTTCTTTTTTGAAAAGGATTTACAACGTCTTTTAATAGGGAAAATTCATCATTTTTAATCAAATTACAAAATTCAAAGGTTGATCAATAGAATAAGTCAAATAGTGATGAAATTATCGTTACCATTTTAGAAATTAGACTACAAAATTATCTCAATGAATAAATTGCCATAAATCTAGCCAACAAAATATTCAATCTCCTCCCACAAAAATTAAGCTACTAGAATACTTAAACTAGTACCAAAATAATAATAAATAAGATAAGATAAGATAAACAAACAAACAAATTGACTAAAAACATGCTCAAATTCAATGTCAAAATGTTTGAGTCCAATTATCCAACTAACCAAAAGAAACAAACACAAGTACAAAAATCAACACTTGAAAATTAATGTCACTTAACCGAAGAATATGCAAACTTCAAGAAATCACATCAATATGAGTAGTACTAATGATTGAGAGGTATTTGTTTCAAATCCCCCACCCCACATAAAAAATAAGAATAAGAATAAGAAACACCAAAATATAACAATTCACCTAAAAGATAAGGTTAATTTCGCCATTTATTGGGGGTAAGGTTCAAATGGATGAAATTAAAATTGAGTTATATTATATATTTAGTCTTTAAATTTTCAAGTTTGTGTCTAATAAATTATTGAGTGTCTAATACTTGATTGAACTTTCAATTTTGTGCTTAATAAATCATTGACAATTAATTCAATCTGTTATAAACGAAAATAAAATTTGTGTTTACTAGGTTTGTGAATTTCTAAAAAATGTAGAATAGGTCGTAGACCTATCACAAAATTTAAGATTTATGTGAGATTTATTAGACACTTTTTAAAAGTTCATAGATAGATGAATTAGATCCTTCAAACGAGCAGCTAGAAATTCATAGACTAAACTTATTTAACTTAAAATTGTAAAGGTTGAGTTACAAGTTGAGTCGATGATATTGCGATGACAGACGAATAGGCCTAGTGGAGTAGAATCATCCTTTAAGGGAGCAAGAGAAAACGACCCAATCCTACAAATCTCATTGATGTGGTTAATTAAACCATTGAGCTTTAGAGGATCTTTTTTTTTTTTAGAAAAGCTTTGGAGGATCTCATCCTGGCAAGAATGATGAAGAGATGTTAATGATATAAATATAAGGATATATGTGTCATTTGTATATTTTGATATATCTTTCTGTTATTTATCTCTCTATCACCTCTGTATATAAATACTGGAGTTATTTCTTTAATAAAATATGAGGTGAATTATTTACTTTTTGTGTGATACTTTATGGTATCAGAGCAGGTCGTTCTCTCTCTCCACGTTTTTGAATTTTGATTCCTTTTCTTTTTCGCGCAAGGGATTGCTTCTACTTCGATTATTCCTTTTCGCGCGGAAACTATGACTTCCGTCGAGAGTACGTCTGCAGTTTCATCTTCCTCAGAACAGTCGCTCAGCTCTCCAATCGTTTTTTTGACGAACATCAGCAATCTGATCACCGTTCGTCTGGATTCATCCAATTACGTTCTTTGGCACTTTCAGGTTTCACCTCTTCTGAAGGCTCGCAAGTTATTTGGCTTTCTTGATGGTAAAATTTCTGCTCTAGAGAAAACGATTTTAATAGATGGAGTTACTAAACCTAATCCGGCTTATGAGATCTGGTTTGAGAAGGATCAGACTTTGATTACACTCATCAATGCGACACTGTCTCCGTCCGCACTCGCCTATGCAATTGGTTGTACTACTTCGAAGGAGGTTTGGTCTAGACTTGAAAAACACTTCTCTTCCTCTACATGATCACATATTGTTGGTCTAAAATCTGATTTGCAAGGCATTACAAAGTTACCTACTAAATCTATCAATTCTTATGTTCAACGGATCAAAGATATCGTGAATAAACTTGCTGTTGTATTTGTTGTTATTGATCAAAAGGATGTTGTGATTTATGCACTTAATGGACTTCTTTCTTCTTATAACGTTTTTAAAACTACTGTTTGTACAAGATCTCAGAACCTTTTCTTTGAGGAACTACATGTATTGATGAACTCTGAAGAACGTGCACTTGATCAACAAGTCAAAAATGAGGTTTCCTCTCAAACCCTTGCAATTAATGCTAACTTCTCTGGCAGTGGTCGTGGTAATTCTGGAAATGGCAGAGAATTTAGTGGCAATGGTCGTGGTCGTGGTCGTGGCAGATCTAGTGGTAGAGGCTTCTTTCAGCAATTACTTAACTCCTCCTTTTCAAATTCCAATGGTTCTGGTGGACGAGGATCTGGAAATTCGTCTTCTAAACCTGAGATGTTTGCTGGCAATTCTCCCAAAGTCGTTGGATAACGCACTGGACTACTATCATAGATACAGTTTTAATTTTCGAGGTCGCCTTCCACCAAATCAACTTGCTGCTCTTGTAGCTTCAACAACCTATGGACAGTCTTCTGCTGGTTATGTTCCAAATGTATCAAATTCTCAGATTTGGCTTTTAGACTCAGGCTACAATGCACATCTCACTTCTGACTTGGCCAATATACACATTTCATCTGAGTACAATGGCGAGACAAATGTAACTATTGGCAGTGGTCAAGCTTTGTCGGTCACACACACAGGTTGTGCCTCTCTCAACACTGGTTCTTCTTCCTTTATCCTTTCCAATCTTCTTAGAGTTCCACATATATCCTCCAATCTTTTATTCGTTCATCAGTTTTGTGTTGACAATGAATGCCTTTTTATCTTTGATGCTAATTTCTTTACCATTTAGGACAAACGAACGAGGCAAGTACTCTTCCATGGACCTAGTATTAACGGTCTATATCCTCTGACCACTCAAAGTTCTCCTCATGTTCCAAGTCACCTCACTGCTCAACTAGGAACTAAGTCTCATAGTTTCATTTGGCATAAACGGTTAGGCCATCCAAATAATTCTACACTTGCCTTTGTTTTATGTTTACTGAATGTACATACTTCTCCTATGAAATCTGCTTGTATTCATTGTTTGAATGGTAAAATGTGCAAGCTTCCTTTTCCTTTGTCTAGCTCACATTCCTCTTATCCTTTAGAGCTAATACATAGTGATGTATGGGGACCCTCTCCCGAAATTTCAATAATGGATCATGCTATTATATTTTCTTTATTGATGACTTGTCTCGCTATACTTGGATATATCCTCTTACTTACAAATTGGATGTTCCTAGCATTGTTTCACAATTCAAACCTTTTGTTGAAACATTATTATCTTCTAAAGTCAAAGTCTTTAGGAGTGATGGAGGGGATGAGTATGTTAACACTACTCTTCGGACTTATTTCGAGAAATATGGCATTATGCATCAAAAATCCTGTCCCCATACACCCGAACAAAATGGTGTTGCTGAATGTAAGCATCGTCACATCATTGAAATGGCTCTTGCCTTATTATCAAAGTCTTCCGTTCCTCTTACATATTGGTTTCATTTCTTTGCTTGTGCGGTCTTTATCATTAACCGTTTACCTTCCCCTACTCTTGGCAATCGTTCTCCCTTTGAAATTCTTTAGCACAAGCCACCTGACTATACACACTTAAGAGTCTTTGGTTGTGTTTGTTATCCCCTTCTTCGTCTTTATGTGTCTCACAAGCTTCAACCCCACACAACTCAGTGTGTTTTCATTGGATATCTGTCGGGTTCCTAGAGTGAGTAAAAATTTAATGTAAAATTCTCTAGAATTCCTGTGCAAGTATACACAGTCTGCAGCAAGTAGTATTATCAATCCGAGCCCTGAATGAGTTTCCACTCTACCTATTTTTGTGTAACTTTTTAATGGTTTCAAGAATAATAAAATGATTGGGTTTTATCTGAATTATGCTGAAGCAAAATAAATGGCAGAACAATAAGTAAACAAATAGATAGACAGATTAAAGACAGGCGCTGGTTAGGTTTTAGAGATTATTATAAAATATGCCCTAGCAATATTATTGATCATGCAATTCTCGCAGTATTATTAGCGGATTCCTCCCGGAACTCCGGATCTTTTGGGATGTGTTTCAACCCCAATGAAGTGCGACCGATCAAGCACTAGGCAACTGGCTATCCCTAGCTCAGTCACTGGTGTTCACCAATACACAATGATCGTAGTGTGGATAATTGCCACACACTCTCTGAATCATCCCTGAAACTAGAGAGAGCTATTCACACCGGCTGGCCAGGCGGGAGTAAAATGAGAATAAGCACAACAATTAACCAAAATGCGATAGTCAATATATTACTAGAGATGAAGCACAGTAATCACATTATTCCTAACCAACACCTTAAGCTACTTAGTTCATAACAGGCATAGGAATACGAGTTACAATCTGAGTATGCATGCCCATAACCATAAGTTAATAAAGAAAATAAACTCCCTAATCAGCTTGCGGATGATGGTGTTCTTGATGATCTTCAATCTCTCTAAACTATACGGCTTCCACGAGAAAACTTGGAATATTCTCTCCCAAAAGTGGAATAATTTGGACATGGGCGGCTCCTTCCTTTTATAGAGGTGATAGGAGGCTTGAATTAGGTCAACTAGGACACGTGTAAGGCTCTCCTTGCTCCTTTATCCCGAAAATAACTCAACAGAAGTCGGTTCATGAAGTTGGCTAACGAGCTGTGACGTGGCAGTTTCTGCTCCCAGTTTTGCTGCAGCACAGAATTTGCTCCCTCCAGTCGCCCAGCAGCATAATCTGCACAAAGTGATTTCCGAAGCTTCCATTCTTCCAAATGGGTTAAATCATGTAATATCTCTCTAAAACCAACCCTATTAAGCATTAAAGACACACAAATCCTTATATAAATGAGGCCTAAATAACTACCTTTTGGGCAGTTATCACACCCCCAAACTTGAACTATTGCGCGTCCCGAGCAATACTAACCAACCTTCCTTTCAAGAATTTCAAAACTTTAGACAAAGATTAGCTTAATCAAACCAGACAATCCAATACTACCTTTAACCTTTACCTGAGCACTCTGCAAAACCAAGCTCTGCTGCAGCAAAATAATTCTTCCGGCATGGACAAATAATCACCACTTTTCAACTTAATTCTAAGAACTTGCCACAGCTTAGCTCTATTATCAGACATTTCAAAACATATTTTTACAGGGGCTTATTTATCAGACTTAGAGCAGCCTTACAGTCATAAGCTCTTAAGCATGAGATGACCCACTTTATGGTGCAGTATACCCTTACCTCAAGCTCATCACCAACTAGGCTCAATACTCATTATAAAGCTAAAAACCCCTAGTTATTCTTTCTCTTGCCCCTCAGAATGGCGACATTTTATGATGAAGCTCACCTAAGTTCTGGGAGACAGAAAAACTGCTGGACCATCATTCATCCTTCAAAACTTTTGCTCCATCAAATTTCTTAGCAAAATCTTCAACAAATAATTTTTCAGCAAATAAATTTTCTCATCATTTTTCATATTTCCTAGGTCATCTTTTGACGCGAAGACAAACTGTGGGTATCACAAATGTCCCCGGTTACTCAATAACCTAACAAATTTTTACTTGAAGGAGAGGAATGCTCGAGCAACATAATTGGAGTAGCAAAAAGTCCCCCAAACTTGAATTATTCATTGTCCCCAATGAATCATTAATAAATCAATTATACCCCCAAACTTAAATTTTTCTATCTGAATTTTTAACCTAAGCGCGGGACTAGAACTAAGCTTAAAGTGGATTATATAAGTCAACACTACCTCCAGAATTTTTCTTCGCCGCAGCAACAGTCCAGGCTAGAAGAAAATGCTCAAGAAAAAGGTTTCTGGAGATCAGAATACCTTGATCTAATTAAGCGTAATCAGTCCAAGCTTCAAAAATTCAGAAGAAAATTAGTTAAGCTAGGCATTACTCAGTGCTTCATAGAACAGAAACATCCAGAAATTCATTAAAAACATAGAAAAAGAAATTACATCAGCAGATATATTTTTGTTTAAGAAGAAGAAATATGAAAGAGAAACAAACATAACATCAACAGAAAAGGAAAGTAGAAAATGCGCGAGCAAACAAAAAGTCAGAACAAAAACCATGCTCGCTCAGGGTCACTTCATCCTTCAGTCCTCTTGGCCCGGTTCATTTTCATTTTCCTCTCCTCCTCCTTCCATTGGTGGGGGCGGAATCCAGGGGTTGAATAAATCTTCAGGGAATGCTGGAAGGGCTGGATATGGTTTCGAAAAATTCTCTTGCAGCGCCTTCTTGAGATTGGCATCACGATTTTTAACATAGCTCCAGAAAGTCAAAGCTTGCCTTTCAGCAAACTCCTGCCTGCTGGCCGAAAGTGCGAGCTGTTCTAAAATCGTGTTGATGTCGTGGACCATCCCACCCTGACGCACCTCCTGCATTCGCTGAAGTCGCGCCAAATTGTGATAAGAATTCTTCTCTATTTGCGTGGTTCTTTGCATATGGGGTTATGTTTTCGTGCTAGCAGCCTACTGTTGAATGCCTTTTCTGCTTCTGATTGGGCCGGGAGTCCAAGTGATCGTCGATCTACAACTGGCTTTGTTGTTTTTCTGGGCTCAAATCCCATATCTTGGGTTGCTAAAAAGCAAACCCCTGTTTCAAGGAGTTCAACGGAGGTTGAGTATCGTGCTTTGGCTACTACTACTGCTGAAATTTTGTGGATTCAGCAACTACTCAAGGACCTTTTTGTTTGTCTTCCTTCTCCGTCTGTCCTCTATTGTGATAATCAGTCAGCACTTCAGCTTGCTCGCAACCCTGTATTTCACGACCGAACGAAGCATGTTGAGGTCGATCTTCATTTCATCCGTGAACGTGTTGCTTCTAAAGCTCTTGTGCTTCATTTTATTTCTACAGTCCATCAGCCGACGGATTTGTTTACAAAGGCCCTTCCTACTGATCGTTTGGTTTCTCTTCGTGCCAAACTCATGTCCCAAGTGCCATTCGTTTGAGGGGGCATATAAAGATATATGTGTCATTTGTATATTTTGATATATCTTTCTGTTATTTATCTCTCTATCACCTCTGTGTATAAATACTGGAGTTATTTCTTTAATAAAATCTGAGGTGAATTATTTACTTTCTGTGTGATACTTTAATAAATTGTTTTCTTACTATACTAAAGAATTACAGATATTAGCATTGCATGTATCTCTTGTGGAGATGCGGATGGTAAGTGTTTACATGACTTATGTGTGACAATCACATCAGCTATAAGAATGACGTAGTTGAACTCTTAGCATTAGCAATTCATAAATAAGTCAAAGCTAAATAAGAAATAGAAAACGACCTGATTTAGTCGACTTGAAATAAACTTTGTTGCTTAGTTTAGCATGAATAGATTTTGTTGGTACAATTCAATTTTTATGGACAGGCAAATGGTTTAGTTGTTTCTAACTTCAATTTTTTATTTTGGCTATTAAAAAAAATCAATTGACCTCCTTCCACACACCCACAATCTACTAAGATTGTGTTGAGGAGAGGGAACTGAGAGAATTTTGTATTGTAATGAAATAATGAAATCAGGGTATAAATTACTTTTTGATTTATTGACCAACAAAAACGCATTATAATAAAGGGCTAGGAATGAGTTCAAATCATGATAGCCACCTATCAAGAATTTAATATCGTGTGCCTTTGACAACCAAATATAGGCAAACTACAAGCACTCAAGGTTATCCAAAAAAAAAAAAGTCTGCAAAAACAAATATATAAGTAAGTCTCCCACACATTGTTGGGTTTTATGCCCTAAAACTCGTAGATAGTAAATGTACATTTGACCGAACATTAATAAAAGTGATGTATTATTCAACGTTTGTAATAACCCTAATCCAATAAACTAAACATCCAAGGCTAATAGAATGAGGCTTGAACTAGTATGTAGGGACATACGGGGATCAATGTTCAAGTTTTAGCCTAAAGGGTCTGTAGTATAGGGATAAGGCTGGGTACCTTGTCCTGGTGACACTATGGATACGGCCCGCTTTGTATATTGATACAAACGTATTGATCCAACGCGTTCATGTAGTTGACATGCGAGTGGGGGTATCCTGTGCAATGAGTTTGCGCAAAGACCGGACCGCGAAATAGTTAACCATTAACTGTAACACCGTTAGTTAGCTCGGTTTCTATTTCACTAGGATGACCTAGGCAACTTGGCCTTAATCCTGAGTGGATTATGGACTCAAGTCCATGAGAGATTGTCCTTTGATTTGTACGGGTGAGAGTGGCCTGTTCGCCGACTCAATAAGCCTACCATTTTGGGGACAAGACCGAGTGGGGAGCTGGGAACGTAGTCCTACAAGATGGAATTCACTCCTTCCCGATATTAGGGTAAGTAGAGGTGTGTTCCCTTAAGTGGTGTCTCCGGGTCTTGAACAATGGGCCCTACCCTCTTTATGGCACGAGAGGGATTTCTGTTTGTTGGTTGGACCACAAACAGGTTGTTCATTAGAGGAGCACTGGTACTTAAGGACAAAGAGGTATCCCAGGGGTAAAACGATAATTTGACCTAGCTGGGGTACGAACACACGTGAAGGGCTAACTTGCTGTTGACGATCGATATCCGTGTACACAGAAATATATCTGCAGTGAGAAGAGTGCAGCTGTGGTTCTTTAGTGGAGTGAACCACAGTTAACGAATATTGATTAACTTGGTTAATGAGTTTAGCCAACTAATCTCATATCGTTGGAGCTTCTGATCTGTAGGTCCATCAGGTCCCATCGGTAGCTCTATAAGGGCGTTGAGGTAAATTTCTAAGGTTGAATTAAGTATTCGAAGGGGTTCGAATATTAAACTAAAATATGAATTTGATTCATATTAAAACTATAGGTTATAATTAATGTGCATTGGATGTATATTAATACTATAGTTTTATGAGAGAGAATAATGATAATTGAATATATGATGTTCAATTTTATTATTTTTAAATTAATTAATTTTGAATTAGTTAATTGTTTTAGTTTAATTAAACTATAAGATAAGAGGGACATTAATTTAAATTAGATTTAAATTAATGTTATTTTAATTAATATTGATTCATTATAATTTAAATTATGATTTTTTAATTTTATAATTAATTAAAAATATCAGGTAACTGATATTTCAGTTACCTGATATTATGCGTGAGGTGGCTTCTCTTTACCGATAGATTAATTGAAGCAGTCACATTCAGTTTTTTGGGATCTCCCACTCTCACGCCTCTCTCTCGTTTTGCTCTCCCTCTGTGGATACAGAGCCGATTGCAGAGAAAATCCTTAGAGATCTGGGTTCCCACAAGCCACTCAACACACACACCTAAGAGAATACCGGTGCAATTTTGGTGGTGGTGTTCGTGATCATTTTCCAACAAAGAAAAGGAGTTTTTGCTGTTGTATTTCGGTGGAGAATCAAGAGTTTTTGGCGAAACGTTCAAGAATTTCTACAAGGGTAATTCTTTCTTGAACTAGGATCAATAGGATCCAATTCTATATTAGATCTAGAATTTTATTTTCTGTTTTCAGCAAGCTTTATGAGTTTTACAGCATGTATTTTGTTTATATGTTTGCTGTAAATTTGTTTCGTTTGTCGTCGTATTGGTTTCTCAATCGATATTTAAACCGATAAGGTCTCTGATCGTTTCCGCTGCGCTAGGGCTCTTATCCCTACAATTGGTATCAGAGCCAAATCGTGTTTTGAATATTGATTTGGGATTTGCAATTGGCTGTAAGGTGGGATTTGCATAATGTATGTATTAAATTTTGCGATAAACTGTTTGGGTTTTAATTGGCCATAGATTTTATGAGTTTTTTGATGCAATTATTTGTATAGGCCCCTGTATTTTTGGGCATTAATTCATGAAATCGAGTCTGTACAGTCCGGGTCTAGAATAGGTTGAAGATCGGTGAAGAACGCGGTATCAATCGAGGCCAATTGGAACTGTTCAGCCGCTGTTTTTTGCCCAGAATCGAGCTCCAGACACAGCAGCGTCGGGACGCAAGGCCTACAGCGTCTCGACGCTGTCGCGATTTCACCCAGCGAACGGTTGAAATTGCGTCAGCGTCGGGACGCTAAGCTTACAGCGTCTCGACGCTGTCGCGATTTCATGCGGCGGTTGTTTTACGTGAAAACGTGTGCTGAAACCCTAATGGGTAGTTTGGTTCGTGCAGTTAGGGTTGAGCTGGGACCGGTTTGGTCCGGTTCAACCCGGTTCATGGGCGGTTTGGGATTTTCAAGGCCGGTTCGAAGTGGTTCGGGTCGGTTCGTGGATTCTAGACCAGTTTTGGAGCTATACTTTATGTAATAGGATAGTTTTAAAGCTTTAATTAGTGTAATTTTTGCTTTAATTATCCTAGGGGCCAATTAAACCGGTTTATTCGCTATTTAAATGCTTTGTGGATGTCATTTAAATTTTAATCCCACCTTAGGATATAAAGCATGCTCATGCATTATGTATGTTATAATATGATTATAATATTTGGATGATAATGCATGGATTTTCATGATTTATTTAATATATAGTTGAGTTATATTAAATTCATGAAAATGGAATAGTATGATGCATGCAATTACATAGTTTTAATATAAGAATTATATTAAAAATAAACTGTTTGCAGCATGCTTAGGTGATTTTCCATTATTGGCAATAATAAAATTGTTTATTAATTATAAATGGAAATCAAGTTGCATTGAGCATGATACATCCATAGGTTAATATAAGAGTTATATTAATTATCATGCAATGCACAGTTGTATAGTTTAAATTTGATTAATTAGAATATGATTGTTAATTGATTTAAACTATAGTATGCATGATTATAGGGCTAATCATTAAAATTTTGAAATAGTTTAAAATTAATGATTAGAAACCGTCAATCTATAATCAAGATATGCATGCTCACACAGGATCTTAGGTGGAAAATGAATTAATTTTAATGAGTTAAAATTAATTAGACCTAAGATCATTTTTCTAATAGGATTAGAATATCTTACTTAGTTTTAAAATAGTTTTAATGAACTAAGTAGGACAAACATTCCTAAGATTATAAGGGAACTCTATTAGTGAAGTTCTGTCTAAGGATTGGAGGTATTTAAGTTGACGGTATACGGAATACCTCCTACCTGGGAACTGATCTGGAATACCGGAGTTGAATTAATCTCAGGTTAATGTTAGAATAATGTCGCTAGGTAAATTAAATTGGTTTAATACACCTAGACATTAGGTCTTATTATAATAGTTATAATAGGACTAGACTTAGATAAATGACTTAGCCGGATTTATCTAGGCCTAATCAAACCCTAAAATACCCGGTAGGTTACTTTAGTGGGAGAAAAATTACAAAACTTGATTTAAATCGAGTTTTGCTCCTGCGTCCCTGTATAGTTCACACCGTGAGATCCATGCTCGGCTTCGTGTCGTCGTAGAGCGGCCTCCCTTCGAAGAGTGTTTGCATGGGTCAATACCAAGGTGAATGGGGAAAGTAACTATAGTAAGTGGGAGCGGGACGCGTGTCAACGTATCCTTCGATCTCCACCCCTAGGTCACAACGTGAGATTCCTATGATCCGCCTGGGTGTTGCCCTGGAGCAACCACCCCTTCGGAGGGCCTGATCATAGGATTCGGAACACCGTGAACTCCTGAATAGGATAGGATCGCTTAGGCTAATTACCAACAGTTGTCTTTCCTAACGGTAGCCTGTTGGTCCGTGCCTCTGAGATCTGAAAGTGGGAGGGTTACACTTACGGGGAGGAGTTAATTGTTAACAAATCCTTGACCGAATAACGGTGGTTAATATCTAATGGAATATGAGTTATTCTGGTATTAGAAATTGACTGAGAAGAGTCTCATTTTAGAGGAGGAACAACTGATCACCCTTCGGTGGTTGTTCTTCTAAACCTCTAAAACATCGTTGCGAAACACAATCATAGTTTTATTAGGGTTCTTTGATTGATTGTTTGCAAAATTGATTGGATGTATGCAATTGTTTGTATTGCTTGTGTGATGGGTTAAGGCAAAGATAACTAATACAGTCACTTGTTTGTTTTTTCAGCAATGTCTTCCTCTATTATTTCCTTGCTTAAAACGAACAACTCACTGACGAAAATTTTCCACAATGGAAATCTAATCTCAACACTATACTCGTGGTAGAAGATCTTAGGTTCGTCTTAACGGAGGAATGTCCTCCTGTTCCCCCTCGCACTGCCGCTCAGGCAGTAAAAGAGCCCACGAACGCTGGACTAAGGCCAATGAAAAGGTCAAAGTCTACATACTAGTCAGCTTATCTGAAGTATTGGCCAAGCGTTACGAGAACGTGGAAACTGCCAGGGAGATTATGAATTCCCTGCAGGAGATGTTTGGACTTTCGTCCTACCAGCTCCACCACGACGCCCTGAAGAACATCTTCAATGCCAAGATGCAGGAAGGTCAATCTATTCGGGAACACGTCCTGGACATGATTAACCAATTCAATATAGCTAAGGCAAATGGCGGGGTTGTCTGCGAGCGCAGTCAGGTTGCGTTCATCCTTCACTCGCTTCCAGCGAACTATCTCTCATTTAGGATGAACGCGAGCATGAATAAGATTCAGTTCAACCTGACTACCCTCCTCTCGGAGTTACAGATTTATGAGTCCTTGCAGAAAAGCAAGGGCAAAAATGTGGTTAAAGGAGAGGCCAACGTGGCCCATTCCAAAAAGAAGTTCCTGAAGGGTTCATCCTCAGGGACTAAATATGTACCCCAGGCTTCTTCGTCGAAGCAAATACAGAAGAGGAAGGGAGAAAAGGGGAAGGCTCCTGCACAGGCTGTGCAAGGGAAGGGAAAGGTCAAGGTCGTGGGCGACAAAGGCAGGTGCTTCCACTACAACTCAGATGGTCATTGGAAGCGGAACTGTCCCCGCTACCTTGCTGAGAAGAGAAGAGAAAAAGAAGTTAAATTCGATTTACTTGTATTAGAGACTTATCTCGTAGAACATGATGAGTTCGCCTGGATACTGGATTCGGGAGCCACTAATCATGTTTGTTCTTCTTTTCAGGGAAATGATTTCCAGCAGCTGGCAAACGGTGAAATGACGATCAAGGTTGGAACAGGAGACATCGTTTCAGCTCGTGCAGTGGGAGCTGCAAAATTATTTTTTAGAAATAAGTATTTAATTTTGGAGAACTTGTATTTGGTTCCTAGAATTAAAAGGAACCTTATTTTTGTTTCCGCTTTACTTGAACAATGTTATTCAATTTCGTTCTTGCTTAATGAAGCTTTAATTTCAAAGAATGGAATTTATATTTGTTCAGCTAAGCGTGAGAATAATTTATTTGTGTTAAGACCAACTAATGTTAAGGCTATTTTAAGTCATGAAATGTTTAAAACGGTCGAAACGCAAAACAAAAGGCAAAAGGTTTCTCCTTTAAGTAACAACACGTATCTTTGGCACCTTCGTCTTGGTCATATTAACATCGATCGGATCGATCGTTTGGTTAAAAATGGACTTCTAACTAATATAGAAGATACATCTTTACCACCCTGTGAATCGTGTCTCGAGGGTAAAATGACCAAGAGGTCTTTTACTGGAGAAGGTTATAGGGCCAAAGAACCACTTGAACTGATACATTCGGATCTTTGTGGTCTAATGAATGTAAAGGCTCGAGGTGGTTATGAATATTTCATCTCTTTCATAGATGATTATTCTCGATACGGTTACTTGTACCTTATGGGCCATAAGTCTGAGGCTCTTGAAAAGTTAAAAGAGTTTAAGGCTGAGGTAGAAAACCTGTTAGGTAAAACGATTAAAACACTTCGATCAGATCGAAGTTATAAAAAAAAAAAGTCTGCAAAAACGAATATATAAGTAGGTCTCCCACACATAACAAAAGAACAACATTATTAGTAGCAGAGACATGAACTCAGATGTCAGGAACCAAATGTATCTTACCTTCGTGAAAAGAATGGATCCTCAACAAAAAGTGGACAATATGATACTCTATCAGCATGTTTCAACAAATGAATTGAATACTTGCAATTCAACAGCTAGTTGGGCAAGAACAAAAATTCTAGTTGTCAGTTCAACTGACCAGGTTTGACCATCCATCACAACCACATTCTTTCAAGTCTTCTACATTGATGGATTGCAGCTAAATAAATCCAAGATCTAACAAGAACAACATCATGAGAAAGTCATCGGCTTGTGAAAATTCGAACGCGTTTTCATCCGTTAATGGAGAGCTTAACAAAACCAAAGTTCAGACTCCATTTTCTTCAGCATCAGAGGCCTTTGGCAATTACAGTCACCAATATTACTGTTGGGTTTTATGCCCTAAAACTCGTAGATAGTGAATGTAAACAAATTGTATACTTGTTTCAATAAAGTGTTATTGAGTTTCTACAATAAAGTGTTATTGTTAAATATTGCACAATTTGACCCAAATCCAATAAACTAAGATCCAAGGTTGTTTACATGTGACTTGAACTAGTATGTGGGGACATACGGGGATCGGCGTTCAAGTAACAACCTAAAAGGTCTATAGTACAGGGATAATGTTGGGTACCTTATCCTGGTAACACTATGTGATACGACCCACTTTGTATTCGATACAGTCGTATTGATCCAAGACGTCCATGTAGGAGACATGCAAACAGGGGTATCCTATGCAATGAGTTTGCATAAGACCGGACCACGAAATAGTAAACCACTAGATGTAACACCGTTAACTAGTTAGGTTACTGTTTCAATAGGATGACTAGGTAACTCAGTCTTAATACTGAGTGTGTCATGAACTCCTTCTCACGAGGGATTGTCCTTTGATTAGTATGGGTGAGAGTGGCCTGCACGCCGACTCAATAAGCCTACCTTCTTGGGGACAAGGCCGAGTGGGGGGCTGGGGACATGACAACATAAAATGGAATTCACTCCTTCCCGCTTCTAGGAGAAGTAGATGAGTGATCCCTTATGTGGTGACTCCGGGTCTTGAACAAAGGGATCTCGCCCTCTAACTGGTCCGAGAGGGACTTTCTATTTACTGGTTGGATCATAAACAGGTTGTTCATTAGAGGAGCACTGGTACTTAAGGAGCTAGAGGTAACACAGGGGTTAAACGGTAATTTGACCCAACTGTAGTTACGAACACTCGTGAAGGATTGACTTACCGGTATAGGTCTATATCCGTGGACACAGAAATGTTCTACAGTGAGAAGAGTTCAGTTGTGGGTATTTAGTGGAATGACCCACAGTTAATGAATATTGGTTAACCTGATTAATGAGTTTAATCTATTAACCTCATATCATTGGAGCTTTTGATCTGTAGGTCCATTAGGTCCCCCTGCTAGCTCGTAAAGAGTAATTAGGAACAAATATATCTTGAGAGAATTTGAATAGTTCAAATTCATATTGGAAATTAAGTTAATTGTATGAGATACAAATTAATATAATGTATAGTGATGCATTAAAATATAAAGTCTAATTTGAGATTAAACTTTATTATATTGAGAGATTGATATATTTGAAAGAGTTCAAATATATGTCTAATTAAATATAGGGTATTTAATTAGAAGATGAATTAATTAATTATGAATTAATTAATTATTCAATTTAGTTTAAATTAAATGAGATTTAATTAAACTATAATCTATGAGAGAAATAAATATTTGAAGAAGTTCAAATATTAATATGAATTTGATTCATATTAAATTTATAGGATATAAGAGAATTTGAAGGAGTTCAAATTTTAATATGAATTTGATTCATACTATAGAATTAATTAATTGAAGGCCTGAAATTAAATATATGATATTTAATTGGGTAATTAATTAATTAACTACTAGAAGGTCTGAAATTAAATATATGATATTTAATTTGGTGATTAATTAATTAAAGAATTAATTAATTGGAAATTAATCAATTATGGAAATGATTAATCACTTATGGAAGTGATCAATCATTTATGGAAAAGATTAATCAATTGTGGAATTGATTGGTCATGGAATTGATTAATTATGGAAAAGATTAAATCAGTTATGGAAATAATTGATTTTAAATGAATATTTTATTCATGGTCTTTCTCCTATAAATAGAACACTAAACCTAGGGTTTAGGCACTACAACTTATGGCCACCATAAGGTCCTCTCATATTCTCTCAACTCAAGAACTCTAGGGAGAATTTTCTCTCTAGAGTTTTTCTCATTCAAGATTAGGTAGTCCCACAACTACGTTCCTAATCTCAAAGTTATAGCGGGGAAGATCAATTGGTGGTGTCCCAATTGTTGACGCTCGGTCCAAAATCAAGAAAGGCGTTGAAGTATTCAGAGTCGTCAACGGAGGTATGTTTCTCATCGCTTAACTTTTTGCCAATGTATTAGTATTTTGGTGAAAACAAAATTAACTACGAAACGATCCAATTGCTTCCGCTGTAACGGAATTGGGAATTCCAATCCTACAATTACAACTTCCAATGGCCCAATAGGTTCATCTTCTGCTGCTCGTACCACCCCATGTTAACAGGTTAGTTCCCACAGTGCAAAGTTCGACAAGATCCCGCTTAGGGTTCCCGTCGTTCGTTTCAGAGCCTGTCCTTTGAGTACTCCATATATTTGCTTGCTTTGCTGCCTTCCCATTACCAGATGATCCCATCTTCTTCTTACTAAGATGTCACTAAACAAGAGATTTCATGAAGGACTTCATGTTTTTAGTATCGCCTTTCGATTCTAGATGTCTTTGTGGTTTGAAAACCTTCCATAATCCAATAGGATGCTGACTCGAGCTCTTCGTTTCGTTATCTCCTGCAAATTTCCCAAACATCTTCCCACATTCTGGATAAGGCTTAACAAAAAGGTTGTAGAACCTGAGTCTACTAGGCTTGATAATCTCCCTCAATCCAACCTAAGAACCAAGCCAACCTTTTGATTCTAGATATTCAATCACATTATAGCGATGAACAATCTGCTTTTCGAAATTGATTCCCAGATATTCCGGAACATCAATCAAACAGTCAACACCAAAGTTCATCTCATGGATCAAGAAGTCAATCTTCTTCTCAATGTTCTCAATTTCATAAGTGACCAACCTCGGCTCTTTCCATAGCAATTTAAATGCCTCTGTACGAATCAGCCCATGTTTACATAAACAATCAACTCTCTGTTTCACTTCAAATGCACCTCTGAAAGCACCATCTCTAAAGATTCTCTCCTTGATTGAATTCTTGCATTTCAGATTTCTAAGCAACTCGAGGCATCTTGAAACTTCTCCTAATTATGTGCCTAAAATTCTCGGTTCCCTAACAATTTCTCTTGAAATCACGTTTTGATCAAAGCCCAACTCCTCGAACTCACAAATCAAACTCGTCAATCTACCATAGACTCTAAATCCCAAGACTCTGGGAATCGAACAAATGATCCGATCAATTTCATCCCTTCGAATTCCAATTCCCATCAGATATTCAATCGTTCGCAAAATTTCTCGCTCGTTCTTGAACATTATTTCAGGGTAATCCTCCAAAACCCTAATCACAGCAGCACCACTAAGCCATAAACGTGTCAATAAATCTACGGTTCTACAAAAAATACTCGACTCCAGTTGAAACCGTCTGGACAATACCAACATACTCCGAATCATCGATACAAAAACATTGCATGATCCAATATGGGAAAAAATTACCTCCCATTTTTTCACAAACTCTAAGTCCAGAACCGTAGGACAGTCGATCACCATGGAAACGAGATCCTTCGGGAGAAATTTGAAGGATAGAAGAACAGCGAGAGAACTTTCGATGTTCTGCAAATTGGAATTCGTCAAGAAGAGACAATTCTGTGAAAGAAAATTGTGAATTTGGGATTGTGTGAATCCGGACTTGCATAGGAGGTTAGAGAGTGACGGTTGCTTCGAGTTTTGCGGATGAGATGAAATTTTGGGATGATTGGAGAAGGTGGAAACTGGTTTAGATGAAACATGGTGGAATGCTTGAAAGGAGGAGGTTGATTTGAGGCGGAGAAATGCAGCACTTCTGATTAAGATTCTTCCCGCCATTGAAATGGGTTCCCAAGAACTCGTTAGCATCAGGGTTTTACACGAGGTTGCAGAGGGGGTAATAATTATAAATAATTTTTTTAAAAAAAAATAAAAACTCTTTTTTTTCCTCTTTTTTAACCATATAAGTTTTTTTTTCTTTAATCGCATTTGTTGGTTAAATTATCAAAAAATACCCCTGAATTATAGGGTTGATTTCAATTATACATATGAACTTTCAAAAGTTTCATTTTAGTTCTTAAAGTTTGAAGTTTGTTTCAAAATGATCTTTAAATGTATTTTTCCATAAAATTTTTGGATGAAAAATGACATGTTTTAATATGTATTGTTGTTTATGTGAATATATACGTGGAAAAAACAATAAAACACATGCAAACATATCATTTTTCGATCTATAAATTTAACGAAAAATGTCTTTAAAGGTCGTTTTGAAACAAACTTCAAACTTGGAATGTTAAAATAAAACTTTTGAAAGTTCATGATATTAATTAAAACTAAGAGGATAATTTAGGGGTATTTTTAATAATTTAAGACTTTTTTACAACCATAATATAGTCTCTAAACTTTAATATATAATAATTTAGTCATGGTACTTCCAAAATTTTTATGGATCAACTATTCGATCTCTAAAATTTAGTACATAAGAATTTAATTTGTATGGTTTATAAGATTTGAGACAATCTAATTTCTATCATGTAAAATACTACTTATAGGTTTGGTAGAGTTTCTTACCTATGTAAATTGACAAAAATGATTAGGTACAAATTTTATTTTAATAAATTTTAAGAAATAGATCATAATGTTTCGGAGTGATTTTGAAATAGTTAAAATCACTTTTGTTATATTTAAAATCACTCCAAAACATGCCTTAAGTAATTCGTAATCAATTTTGATAATATGAAAATCATGTTTAAAAGTGTAAAATCAAATATAAAATTGATTTTGAATAATTAAATGTATGTTTCGAGATGATTTTCAAAATGAAAAAAGTGATTTTAGTCTTTTCAAAATCACTCCCAAACATGCACTTAATGCATTTCTTCTTTTTTTTAAAAAAAATGCATTTCTTCTTAAAAAAAATAAATAAATAAAAAGTCATCGTATAAAAACAAAATAAAAATCACAGTGATGATATTTTCTGTGGTATGTACTAAATCCTTACAAAAACCTTTTCTTTTCTTTTTTTCTTTTTTTTTTTTTTGAGAAATTACAAAAACTATGAACTATAGGTAGGAGTGGGCAAAAACAGAGCCGAACCGACGAATCGAACCGACTTTACGGGACAATGAACGTGCTTTTACCAAGTTCTTGAAATTATTCTATGATGTAACTTTAGTATTTCTGCCTGATTATATGTTACATCAAATCAATATTTTCATGAAGTTTGTTTGATTCAACAACAAATTCAAAATTATTCAACATGTGATAATCCTATGTTGTGTGTCATGGCAAGAAGGATGGAAGCGAAGTTTGATAAATATTGGAAAGATAATGATAGAACAAATTTTCTCTTATATGTTGCTGTTGTGCTAGACCCTCATTATAAGCTTGAATTTGTGGTGTTTATGCTTACGGATCTGTATGATGAAAAGACTGCTAATGAAATTGGGAGTAAGATTGAGTATTTGGTTAGACAAATGTATGATGAGTATAAAAATGCTATGGATGATATTGAGGAGAGAACAAAAAAGAAGAGTCTTCAATCAGTGGAATTGGAAGAGAAGAGCAAGATTGATAGTGTTGGTGAACCTCGAGCTCGTCGGAATTATTATAAATTTGCTCAACACTTGAGTCAGAAAGATAACAAAGAGAGTAAGACCGAGTTTGATAGGTACATATCTGAGCCTTGTGAAAGGTCTGGGGAAGTGGTGGTAGATGGCCTCGACATAAACAGTGATTTTGACATCTTAACATGGTGGAAGGTAAATTCTACGAAGTATAAGATTCTTGCACAAATGGCTAAGGATATATTTTCTATTCCTATCTCAACAGTAGCTTCAGAGTCTGCTTTTAGCACGGGAGGTCGAGTATTGGATTTATATCGTAGCACATTGTCTCCAAGAACGGTTCAAGCTCTTGTTTGTACACAAAACTGGGTATGTTCCACACCAATTGTACATAGACAAGAGATAATTGAGACAACAACATATGAGTTTATAAAGTATGAGACAGGTATTTGTTTATATATTATAAGAACATCTTTTTAATATCTCATTATTTATATTTTAGAAATTAATTTGCTATGCATTTCTCTCTTTCTTTTTTGTAGAAATCATTAGTGGAGATGAAATATCCACGGTAACTACTTTGGATGATTGAAGAAGGAAATTGGAAGAAAGTTATGCTCGCTTCGGTTCAATTTGTATTTTGAAATTGTATTGTGTTTGAACTCCAAACTTTATTGTGTACTTTAATTTCATTTTATGTTGTATTTGAACTTTGAGTGAACTTATTTAATTTTTAGGACTTTGATTGGGACTTTGCTTATTTTAATATCACTTTAGATTGTGTTTGAATTTTGAATGAATTTGTAGGTAATTTGAGATGATTTTAGGTTGAAATTTGAAAATTTTCATGGATTGATTATGTTTGGAATTTAAAGTAATATAAATTACATTATAGATGGATGATTAATTTGTTTAGGTTATAAATTGAAAAGTAATTGACTTAAAAATTAAAGATGAGGTACTGGTGGGGTTAGATAAAAAAAAATTAAAAGGAAATAAAAGTAAATAGTAGGAAACTAAAAAAAAAATGGTTTTAACCGAACCGAACCGACCCAGGACGGTTCGGTTCAAAACCGAAACCGAGGAATATTCGATTTCCTCGGTTTAAAATGCTAGAGAACCGACCTGCTCGGTTCGGTTCCTAGTTCGGCCCAAAACCGGACCGAACCAAACCGTGACCACCCCTAACTATAGGACTAAATTATTATAAATTAGAGTATGCAATTGCTAAAGTGTTATCCATTAGGGGGCGTTTGGGGCACCGGAATGGACTCTGGATGCCTGGGAATTAGATTCCCATGGGAAAAGTTTTCTGGAATCTGGATGTCTGGGACTCTGTATGCATGTGTGTTGTTGTGCTGAAATTGGGCTGGAATGAACCTGATGCCTGTGTTTGGGGTGCAGGGTTGGAATTGGGCTAGAATTTAGTTTGCTGTTTTATTGTAAGTTGTTTTTTCCTCTGTTTTTTTGTTCCGTTGTTTTGAACTTTTCTACTTCAAATTGATATGTATATAGTTGAACAATTTTGTTATTTATTCCACCCTTGTTTCAAAACTCACACAATTTAGGTTTTGAATTATTTTAATTTTATCCAACCCGATGTGTTGTAAGCTGTTTTTTCTGTTGTTTTTTAATTTTTTTTCCCGTTGTTTTGAACCTTTCTACTTCAAATTGATAGGTATGTAGTTGAACAATTTTGTTATTTATTCCACCATTGTTTCAAAACTCACACAATTTAGGTTTTTAATTATTTTAATTTTATCCAACCCGATGTGTTGTAAGCTATTTTTTTTTCCGTTGTTTTGATCTTTTCTACTTCAAATTGATATGTATACAGTTGAACAATTTTGTTATTTATTCCACCCTTGTTTCAAAGCTCACACAATTTAGGTTTTGAATTATTTTAATTTTATCCAACCCGATGTGTAATGTGCTATATGCGATGCTTCATGCTAAAATTGCAAACAGAAGTAGAAACTTCTGCATAACTAAATTAGTGAACGAAAGTCCAATTGTTTTAGATTTTATGGCAAAATAAAAGAAACATAGCAAGAAGGTCTTGAAAAGAAAATACAAAGGATACATCGTTCGAAAGAGAAACAAGAATAGTTTTCCATTACGTACTCTCAAAATACATTTACTTGAGTTCATTGACACGTTATATTCTATGTACTCCATACTAGCGTTTATACATAACCCATCATTTACTTAGATATGGGTACTAGTACGGATTTCTATCCCCCAAAAAAATATTAACAAAAAACACTTGAACATATGAAGATCAACTGTTCCATTCCGCGAACATCTGCTCGGCCATAGAATCCCTCCATTCACTCCACGCTGATGTGTACTCAACAAACGTGATGTGGTCAGTATTCATTCCATTTGATTTTGGCCTCAGATGTACAAACCAACATTCTAATCAAACAAACATAGATCAGAAACATTGTGATTCACAAACGGAGGTCTTACTCGAGCAAACATAGATCAGAAACAATGATAGACATTCGACCTCAGTTGTGGAAAAAAAAAAGGGAACAGACGGTTGAAACAACAAAATCATATGAAACAACAGATCCAACACAAAAAAAAAAATTGTTGGTTTACGGTGGATGCCTCAGGAAATTAAAAATCATCAGTTTCATATAAAAAAACGGCCTACAGACACGTCATCATCGACCATAAGGAAAAGAACGAACTTACCCACTCATCTACCAAGCTCGAGATGACTGATCCCTTCCCCTACCAAGCCTTTCGTTGTCGCAGTTCTGCTTCTCTATCAGAGAAGTTTTTTTTTTTTTTACAAATTGAGATTCAGGTCGTTGGACAGAAAAAAACCATCAACATCGTCGAGGGAGAGAGGGGGGATGAACCTCTGAAGCGGTAAGAGAGAGGGAAACGGCTTCTCAAGTGGCAAGCGTCTGGAAAAGGGCCAAATCGCAGATCGACAGTTCAAAACGTCGGTGGAAAAGACGGATCGACAATGTATATGGCAAAGGAACGTCAGATCCGTAGAAACTCATCTCCTCTGTGGATAAAGAGAGGGTTTCGAAGAAGAAAACCGAGGAAGAAGGTTGAAAAAATGCGTAAAAAAAACCCCTCACCACAGCAACGCCGAAGGAGTCGACAGAGTAGACGGATCGACGACCATGCAAGCCCAAAGAGGGCTGAGAGAAGGAGGAATCAATCGACGCAACGACGTTGAGGGTGGGAGACGAAGATATCAGAGAAGAGAGTGAAGAGAGAGAGATTCGATATCTGAGAAGGCATGGAAGAGAGAGACAGAAACGTATTCAATGGAGATTAGAGAATAGCGTGAAGACAGAGGAAACCCATAACAGAAAAGACAAAAAAAAAGAGGGAGGGATTCTTTGGAATCAAGCTGGAATTAAATTGGAATCGTGATTCCAAGCCCAATCCCATGGGCCAACACATGAGAAACCCATGTCATTCCAATCCATGCCCATGTCAAACCCAAGGGCCAAACAGCCCCTAAAGTTCAAAGAATAAATTGTTTTTTAGTACATCAACATTTGAGAGTATTACATGTCAATCACCGCCAAGCTAGACTCGCTTTGGCTCAAACAAAACATGCTGATTAATGTTTTTCCGATTTATTTATCAAATATAAACTTATTTAAAATAAATTAATTAAGGTTAGATGTTATAAATTAAATATTTGATGAACGTAAACGATTGTTTGTTTCCTTGTTTTTATCGTTTTTTTTACTAGGGTGGTTTCAAACGTCTAACCTCTCGATTGAGATACTGAACCATGCTCGCTTTATCGTTGTGCGTGTTTCAGCCATAAAGATAAACCAATCCTTTTCCAACTGTAATAACTTCCAAGAACAGAGGGGAAAAACCAAAAACTGCTCAGTGAAGAAGATAAGCCCGCTTCGACTCTGCTCTCCACTACATTCAACTCTCCATTTCTTCTCAAAATCAGGTGGATTCAAATGCCAATAAACACAACTTTCAATTTCAGCTTCAACTTCAACTTTAACTTCAATCAACGCTCTGCTCCTCTTTCTCATCCGCTAAACGATTTATCCTTCTCGTCCTCCCCCTCCCGCTTCCTCCGACTCTGCACCACCAGACTATCTTCCGCCGTTTCTCATGCTATGCCGTCGCTGTCGCCACCACCAGGTACTTATTTGTTTTGAGCTTGTTAAACCCTCTTTTGCTTCGTTTCGGATTTTGGGGTTAATGTTTTGGGCGACCCTAAAGTGAAGGTTCTAATGGAGAAGATGGATCTCATCGGAATCGTTTGTGATGAACTCTGTACTCCTGGAAAATACTATTGCTTGTTCTGTCCCAAGGTTATCTTCTCCTCTCGTTTCTGACCTTCATGCTTTGAATTGAATACATGAAAATCGAAACCCATCGTTTGAATTGAACTGATAGTTTGTTTTAGGCTAAACATATTTTTTACGATGTACTGTTAGGGTTTTTCTTTTCTTTTTTTCCAATTTAGTAGTTATTGTTTAAAAATTTTCCATTTAATTCCTTCATGTTTCAACCCTTTTCAATTAGTCACTCACAAATAGTGAATGTTAAAATTGGTTGATGATAAATTTAAATGATATTATATTTAGTGAATTGAAAGAAATTTAGAGGAGAAAAAGAAGTATCTAAGAAAGGAGAGTTTCTCATTCCTCGTATAAATTTCTTAAGAAATATTACAGTGCAAGGTAAATAAACCTTTCTTGCTTTATTGATAATGAATGGCTGAATATATATAGCCAAAGATACAAGTGGAGACTACCAGAATAACAAGAACTTACAACAAATATAACTGAAATGAATACAGATAAATATTAATACTCCCCCTTGTTGCACGATTTTAAATTCCGCAAGCGTACGGGTCGTGACAAGTAATATAGTGATTTTTGAAAGGGATAATAGCCCTTTGCGCAGCGGAAAACAACAAAGACCTTTTCGAATAAAACGCCGATTGGGATACCAATACGACGGCAAAAGAAAATAAATTTTTACAGCGAACCTTATAGACAAATTAAGTGCTGTAAACAGATATAAGCATGCTAAAAATTAAGGGAAAAATTCTAGATCTAATCTAGAATTGGGTCCTAATGACCCTAGTTCAAGAAAAACCTTACCCTCGAAGAAATCCTTGAACGTTTCGCCAAAATTCTTCGATTTTCTCCCAAAACCAGCAGCAGTCACACCTTGATCTTGCTGGAAAATCACCACGAACACCACCACGAAGGTACACCGGTATTCTCGAGTAGGATATTGCGTTGGGAGCTTGTGGAAGCCAAAAGAACTAAGGATATTTTCTGGATCAAGCCTTCTGTATTCTCAGAGAGTGAGAGCAGAACCAGAGAGAGCGAGAGAGAGGGAGTGAGAGGCGTGAGACTCAGCGTTTTTTTTAACTGCACACTGACCACGACCTCTTAAAACCACGCACAATATCAGGTAACTGAAATATCAGTTACCTGATATTTTTAATTAATCATAAATTTAAAACCAATATTTTAAATTACAATTAATTGAATTTTAATTAATCTAAATTAATTAAAATTAACTTTAATTTAAATCCAATTTAAATTAATATCCCTCTTATCTTATAGTTTAATTAAATCAAATTTAACTAAACTAAATCAATTAATTAATTCGAAATTAATTAATAAAAATTAAAATAAAATTGAACATCACATATTCAATTATTATTTTCTCTCTCAAAACTATAGTATTAATATACATCCAATGCATATTAATTATAACCTATAGTTTTAATATGAACCAAATTCATATTTTAGTATAATATTCGAACACCTTCGAATATTCAATCCATCCTTAGAATTTTACCTCAACGCCCTAAATGAGCTACCGGTGGGACCTAATGGACCTACAGATCAGAAGCTCCAACGATATGCGATTAGTTGGTTAAACTCATTAACCAAGTTAATCAATATTCGTTAACTGTGGTTCACTCCACTAAAGAACCACAGCTGCACTCTTCTCACTGCAGATATATTTCTGTGTCCACGGATATTGACCGTCAACAACAAGTTAGCCCTTCACGTGTGTTCGTACCCCAGCTAGGTCAAATTACCGTTTTACCCCTGGGCTACCTCTTGGTCCTTAAGTACCAGTGCTCCTCTAATGAACAACCTGTTTGTGGTCCAACCAACAAACAGAAATCCCTCTCGTGCCATAAAGAGGGTAGGGCCCATTGTTCAAGACCCGGAGACACCACTTAAGGGAACACACCTCTACTTACCCTCATATCAGGAAGGAGTGAATTCCATCTTGTAAGACTACGTTCCCAGCTCCCCACTCGGTCTTGTCCCCAAAATGGTAGGCTTATTGAGTCGACGAACAGGCCACTCTCACCCGTACAAATCAAAGGACAATCCCTCATGGACAGGAGTCCATAATCCACTCAGGATTAAGGCCAAGTTGCCTAGGTCATCCTAGTGAAATAGAAACCGAGCTAACTAACGGTGTTAGAGTTAGTAGTTAACTATTTCGCGGTCCGGTCTTTGTGCAAACTCATTGCACAGGATACCCCCACTCGCATGTCAACCACATGAACGCGTTGGATCACTACGTTTGTATCAATATACAAAGCGGGCCGTATCCATAGTGTCACCAGGATAAGGTACCCAGCCTATCCCTATACTACAGACCCTTTAGGCTAAAACTTGAACATTGATCCCCGTATGTCCCCACATACTAGTTCAAGCCTCATTCTATTAGCCATGGATGTTTAGTTTATTGGATTAGGGTTAACTAGACAAGATATAATACAAACATTGAATGATACATCACTTTATTAATGTTCGGTCAAATGTACATTTACTATCTACGAGTTTTAGGGCATAAAACCCAACAATTTTGAGTATAGAGTATCGTCTCCACAGGGATTGGATTTATTCAATTAATTACCACGAATAATCTTGCTTAACTTTAGTTAGAGAACAAAATCTAATGCCAAAAAGAATAATAAAAAACTAATCTAGAAAGCAAAAGATAAATGGTGACACAATTTGATGGGATAATTCTAGAGTTGTTGATTTCATCAATTGGACCTTTAATGCATAATCAATTAACTAATATGGATTAACAAATCATTTGATTCATAAGTCTAGAAGCCTAATTTCAAGGACTCTCCTGTCGGTCTCCTCCTATCTCATACCTTTCAATAAAGAATCTCCTTTCAGTCTCATCTTTATTTACTTAGCATGGCATTACGACCCTTCAGTACAACCTCTAACGTTATTTATTTTGTCCCGTGTCACCCAGGTAAATAACCGTTAGTCATGCATTCAGTTCTAGTCTAAGCTTCTCTCCGTCGAGTTTCCACTTAGTAACGATTCATTTAATCAGTGATCAGTTGATTAAAAGCATTAGGGACAAAATGCACAAATGAACAATAATGACAATTAAACCACATCAATTCATTAATTCAGCAGAGGTTCAACATCTAAATCAATCTCATGGAATTTAGGAATTTACTACTCATAATCACTAAAATTCAATAATTCCTAATCACAACAATTCTAAAAACTAAAACATAAAGGAAAAGGGAAGAGAAATGCTCATAAAGGTGTCGATCTCCTCGATCCCGCGCCGACCTCCTTCGATCCCGAGTTCCAAAGATCTTCAACAAAGCTCCAAAACTCTCCAAAAAATCCCAAATTTTAGTGTAGACTCTAGAATGGGGTGAAAACCCACAAATTGGCACACAAAATATGGATGCAAAAGGCTCCTTTTATAGGCTCCCAGCAGGCGCAGCGTCGAGACGCTACAAGGACAGCGTCGAGACGCTCTGACGTCATCTTTTCTTGGGCTCCAAGACGTCGCAGCGTCGAGACGATACTTGGACAGCGTCGCGACGCTCTTGCGACTCCAGATTTCTCCACGCAGCTGCCTAGCGTCGGGACGCTCCAGGCTTAGCGTCGAGACGCTAGGCCCTGAATCTTCTAGAATTGCCCGATTTAGACTCAATTTTTGGGCCTCCAACTTTCTTTTGGCCCAATTACTTTTTGAAATGGATTTTGGACTCTTTTCTTGACCTAAATGGATAATTATAGGCCTGGAATAGGGGTAGCGTCGCGACGCTGCCTTGCTAAGCGTCGCGACGCTGCTGCGCACGCGGCTTGGGCAACAAGAAAGGGCAGCGTCGCGACGCTGCCTTACTTATCGTCTCGACGCTGTCCACATTTCCAGATTTTTCAGCTTCCTTTTTGGGCTGATTTTTGGGCCTTCTTCTTCATTTCTCTTGGTCTTTTCTTTATAGTTGACTTCCTTGGGCCTCCAATTGCATCAAGCTAGGATTTGGGCAATAATTACTTCAATTTTGGCTCTTTTTCTCCCAAAATCACCATTTATGCTCCTAAAGACAAAATAGCAAAATTCATTAAATATATTCATTAAAAACACGATTAACGCACCCAAAAGCTTAATAAATTGAGACTAAAATAGCGACATTTCTGCTCGCTATCAGTGGCAGTTTCTGCTCCCAGTTTTGCTGCAGCACAGAATTTGCTCCCTCCAGTCGCTCAGCAGCATAATCTGCACAAAATAATTTCCAATGCTTCCATTCTTCCAAATGGGTTAAAACATGTAATGTCTATCCAAAACCAACCCTAATAAGCATAAAGATACACAAATCCCTATATAATTGAGGCCTAAATAACTACCTTTTGGGCAGTTATCATACCCCCAAACTTGAACTATTGCGCGTCTCGAGCAATACTAACTCACCTTCCCTTAAGAATTCAGAACATTAGACAAAGAATAGCTTAATCAAACCAGATAGTCCAACACTACCTTTAACCTTTACCTGAACACTCTGCAAAACCAAGATCTGCTGCAGCAAAATGATTCCTCGGGCATGGACAAATAATCACCACTTCTCAACTTAATTCTAAGAACTCACCACAGCCTAGCTCTATTATCAGACATTTCAAAACATATTTTCAAGGAGTTCATATCATTGTTTATTAGACTCAAAGCAGCCTTACAGTCATAAGCTCTTAAGCACGGGATGACCCACTTTATGGTGCAGTATACCCTGGCCTCAAGCTCATCACCAACTAGGCTTAATACTCATTATAAAGCTCAAAAATCCTTAGTTATTCCATCTCTTGCCCCTTAGAATGGCGACATTTTATGATGAAGCTCACCTAAGTTCTGTGAGACAGAAAAACTGTTGGATCATCATTCATCCTTCAAAACTTTTGCTCCATCAATTTTTTCAGCAAAATCTTCAACAAATAATTTTTCAGCAAATAATTTTTTTCATATTTCATATTTCCTAGGTCATCTTTTGACGCGAAGACAAACTGTGGGTATCACAAATGTCCCCGGTTACTCAATAACCTAGCAAATTTTAATTTGAAGGAGAGGAATGCTCGAGCAAAATAATTGGAGTAGCAAGAAGTCCCCCAAACTTGAATTATTCATTGTCCCCAATGAATCATTAAATAAGCAAGTATACCCCCAAACTTAAATTTTTCTATCTGAATTTTTAAACTAAACATGGGACTTAGATTAAGCTTAAAGTGGATCATATAAGTCAATACTACCGTCAAAATCTTCTTGCCGCAGCAACAGTCCAGGCTAGAAGAAATGCTCAAGCAAAAGGTTTCTGGAGATCATAATACCTTGATCTAATTAAGCGTAATCAGTCCAATCTTCAAAAATTCAGAAGAAAATAGTTAAGTTAGAGTTAGTCAGTGCTCATGAATAGAAACATTCAGAAATTTCATTAAAATCATAGAAAAGCATTACAAAGTAGATATATTTTTTCAGTAAAAATTAAAAAAAAAAAAACAAAAAAAAAAAACAAGACAAGCAGTTATAACAGTGAGCAGGGTCAATATGCGCGAGCAAACAAAAATGGATCAACAAAAGTAATGCTCGCTCCAAATCATCCCATCAGTCAGTCTTACTGACCCTGCTCTTCATCATCATTCTCTTCTTCTCTTTCAACAGGTGGTGGCGGAATCCAGGGGTTCAACAGATCTTCAGGGAATGTAGGAAAGGCTGGATACGGTTTGGAAAAATTCTCTTGCAGAGCCCTTCTTAAGCTGGCATCCCGATTCTTAACATAGTTCCAGAAGGTTAAAGTTTGCCTCTCAGCAAACTCTTGTCGACTGGCCGAAAGTGCCAGTTGTTCTAGGATCGAGTTGATGCCATGGATAAGCCCACCTTGACGCACCTCCTGCATGCGCTGGAGCCGTGCCAAATTGGGCGTGTCTATGATCCCCTTATCAAACAGGATCACATCTCCCTCATCCACCGGAACCCCTGCTTCTCTGCATAGCATAGTAATTGTGTTCGGGAAGAACAACTTCCCCACCTTTTTCTTCCAACAGCAAGCAATTTCATTACAAATAATTTTTCCTACATCAATACTGAGAGATCTTAAGATAGCAAAAGCTAAAAGAATTCGTTCCCTGGATACTGTCGAGTCGTGCGTTGTCGGAAGCAACCTCTGCCTGATGAAACCCATCCACGTGTTCGCTTCCTTTTTCAAATAAGCCGATTGGAATGTCCTTTTCTGAGTCTTAGATAGTTGCCACTGCGCCCCCTCGATTCCCACCTCCCTCACAGCATTACTTAACTGCTCCTCAGATGGCGCAACTGCCATCTCATTGAATGCCGCATGGGGGAAGTTTTGAAGATGGTACAGTGCATTGATAGCACTTGGACTCCAATCTATCTCGACTCCTCTGACAATTACCAGGAAACCCTCTTCTTTATCAATGTTGGCATAGAATTCACGCACCACCTGTGCGTTCACAGCCTCTGGCTTAGCACAAAACAGCTCCCAGCCGTGGTCAGCTATTTCGGTCCTCAGAAATGGCGGGAGATCACCGCTGAAACCTCTTTCGAACAGAAAATCCCTTTTCAGGAGCTCAGTGTGTTTTGCTCTAGCAAACCTATTGACAAAGCGATCGTGTGGCACCTGTCGCTCTTCTCTTTCATCGTGTTCCTCCAATGCTTCAGCAATATATTTGCCCTTCTCTCCGCTTTAGCAATTGTTCCTCTTCTGCCTGTTTCTCTGCTTCTTCTCGCCTTCTTTCCTCAGCCTCTTTTTTCTCTCGTTCCTCTCGCTTTGCCTTTTCTCTCTCGGAATCTGATGATGGAGGCGATGGGGTATCAGTCCTGATCATTGGAGTGCGCTCAGCCTTCCGCTTAATGCGGCGACGTTTCGGAGGTTCAGGTATGATAACCTCCACACGAGCCTCCTGAACTGGCTCTCTGCCTTCTGCCTTTACAGCCTCCGTCTGCTCATCCTCACTCTGCTTCTTCTGAATTTTCTCTCGAGCTTCTTCTGTAGTCGCCATTTCCTTTTCATCCTCTTCTTGATTCTGTTTGTCAGGTTCTTTTGGGTCTCATTCTTCTTCCGCAACAACCTCATCCTCTCTTGCCTTTTCTTGTTCTTCAACTCTCTGCTGTCATTTTCTTCTTTTCGCTTCTTTCTCCTCCGGTGTCCTTCTCTTCTTGGTTTTTACTTTCTAAACTTCGGGGGTCACGGGTATCTCTTCCTCCTCACTCTCCCTCTCTTTTTCGAGCTCTTGTTTTAGCCATTGAAGGTGTAATAGGGTTTTGACAGAGAATGCAAAGAAAGAAAGAATAATACACGCACAAAGATTTGATCAAGAAGACGAAGTGAAACGTGCTTACCAGAGATTGCGAATAAATAGGGCTTCAGCAATTTGAAATATTTCCCGAAAAGATTTGCTCCTGTTAAATCATTTTACCGTTTAATTTGAAGTAAATGCATTTTGAAAATTTGAAACCAACAACGGTAAAATCGTGGATTCCAAACGCCCATGATAAAAATTGGTGTGCTGTCATCATTGAAGCCTTCGGATAATTGCTCTGCGACACGTGGCCTCATCAGATGATGCACGCACATTTACCTGCGAGAATTCAAAACCAAATCCAACGGTAAAAATAATAAATTCCAACGAAAACCCTTTTAATTCGGAATATTTTGCTCCAGCCATATCTTTGCCGCAACAATCAGCTGAACCTGAAGAATCTTAGATACGGAATTCGGATTTTAAAACAAGAAAAATCAAAGATTCAAATTAAATTTTAACCAATCAAATCAAACTTAATCTTTTATTCTCAAAAGAAGCCGAATAAACAAAACAGAATTCATATAACTGAAAAAAAAAAAAAAAACAAGATCAAATCTAATAAAAATCAAACCAATTAAAAGATAATGCAAAGATGATCTAAATAAATAACCCGAAAATAAAATCAAATCAAATTCAAAACGAAATAAAATCTAAAATAATAAAAATACTGAGATCTAATAAACTATGCACAAATCAAACCTAACCTAACCGGAATTAAAAAAAAATCAGAAAAACTTAAAATCAGTACAAAGTCTGGGAGCTCAAAATTTTGCTCTGTGAAATGCCCCCGCAAAAGTCCTACTCTCTCAATCATCAACCAACCTTAGGGAAGGATATTTCAATCGAAACTCCTCACCCCAATAATGCTTCACACGCTGTCCATTTACCTTGAACACTCTCCCATCTTTTTCATCCTACAAAGTAATTGCTCCATTGGAGAAAACCTCAATCACAATAAACGGTCCTGACCATTTGGATTTTAATTTTCCAGGAAATAGTTTTAATCTAGAATTATAAAGCAAAACTTTCTGACCCTTGACAAACTCCTTAGATTTTATTTTCTTGTCATGCCACAGCTTAGTCTTTTCTTTATACATTTTCGCATTCTCGTAAGAAAATTGACGAAATTCTTCTAACTCATTAAGCTGCAGCATTCTTATTGCTCCTGCTCGACTTAGATCAAAATTTAACTTTTTGAAAGCCCAAAACGTTTTATGCTCAAGCTCTAGTGGTAAATGGCAAGCTTTCCCATATACTAACCTATAGGGAGACATACCTAGAGGAGTCTTATAAGCTGTCCTATAAGCCCAAAGAGCCTCATCCAACCTAAAGGACCAATCCTTTCTAGATGGATGGACTACTTTCTCTAAAATAGCTTTAATTTCCCTATTACTAATTTCAGCTTGACCATTTGCTTGTGGGTGATAAGGGGTAGCTATCCTATGCTTAATCCCATGCTTAGCTAAAAGCTTAGTTAAGATATTATTAACAAAATGTGTACCATCATCACTCACTAGAGTCCTAGGTGTCCCAAACCGCGCAAAGATGTGCGATTGAAGAAACCTTGCTACTGTCTTGGCATCACTCTGATGGCATGCAATGGCCTCCACCCACTTGGACACGTAATCCACTGCCAATAAGATAAAAACATTGCCATTAGAAGGGGGAAATGGCCCCACAAAGTCAATACCCCATACATCGAATAATTCCACTTCTAAAATGTAAGTAAGAGGCATTTCATCTCTAGGCCCCAAGTTTCCTCTCCTTTGACAAGCGTCACATTGCTTGTAGAACCAGTGGGCATCCTTAAACAAGGTAGGCCAGAAGAATCCGCAATGCAAAATCCTCATAGTTGTCCTTTGACAGCTGAAGTGGCCTCCATACGACGAAGAGTGACATTGCTCCAGGATTTCCTTTGCTTCAGCACCTGAAACACACCTACGAATAATACCATCAGAGCATTGCTTATACATAAATGGCTCATCCCAAAAGAAAAATTTTGCATCATGCTTAAACTTTTTCTTCTGCCTCCAATCCATGTCAATAGGGGTGACTCCCTTTACCAAAAAGTTGGCAATATCAGCATACCAAGGGACATCCCTAACTACCTTTACCTCAACAGCAAAAAGCTGTTCATCTGGAAAAGAATCGGAAATGGCAGATTGCTCCAGCAAAGATGTTGACGGATCAATACGAGACAAGTGATCCACAATGACATTCTCTGATCCCTTCTTGTCCTTTATCTCCAAGTCGAACTCCTGAAGTAATAAAACCCAACGAATTAGTCTAGGCTTTGCATCTTTCTTTGACATTAAATACCTTATTGCTGCATGATCCGTGAACACCGTGACTTTGGATCCAACCAAATATGGCCGGAATTTCTCAAAAGCAAACACAACAGCTAACAACTCCTTTTCAGTAGTTGTGTAGTTGACATGTGCCTCGTTTAAAACCTTGCTTGCATAATATATAGGATGAATAAATTTGCCTTGCTTTTGCCCCAGCATCGCACCTACTGCAGCATCACTTGCATCACACATTACCTCAAATGGCAAATTCCAATTAGGTGCGCAGAGAATGGGTGCTGAGATTAAAGCAGCCTTCAATGTTTCAAAAGCCTTCCTACAATCTGCATTAAAGTCAAAAACATGATCAGTGCACAATAAGTTACAAAGAGGTTTACTAATTTTGGAAAAATCCTTTATGAACCTCCTATAAAATCCAGCATGTCCTAAAAAACTCTGAATCCCCTTCACTGAATTCGGTGGCTCTAGTCTTTCAATAACCTCAACTTTTGCTCTATCAACTTCTAGACCATTCCTAGAAATCCTATGACCTAACACTATGCCCTCCTTCACCATGAAGTGGCATTTCTCCCAATTAAGAACTAGATGGGTATCCTCACATCTTTTTAACACCTTACCTAAATTATCTAAACAACTCTGAAAAGACCCTCCAAAAACTGAAAAATCGTCCATAAATACTTCAACAGTGGACTCAATCATATCAGAAAAAATTGCTAACATACATCGCTGAAATGTTGCTGGAGCATTGCAGAGACCAAAAGGCATTCTCCTAAAAGCAAATGTCCCGTAAGGACAGGTGAAAGTGGTTTTTTTCCTGATCTTCAGGAGCAATAGTAATCTGGTTATACCCAGAATAACCATCCAAGAAACAGTAATAGGCCTGACCAGCCAATCGATCCAACATCTGGTCGATAAATGGTAGAGGGAAATGATCCTTTCGGGTGGCTTTATTAAGCCTTCTGTAATCCATGCAAACCCTCCAGCCAGTTATTGTCCTTGTGGGGATCAACTCATTATCTTTATTGCTCACCACAGTAACACCTCCTTTCTTAGGAACACATTGGACAAGGCTTACCCAATTGCTATCGGCAATTGGATAGATGATGTCAGCATCCAACCATTTAATCACCTCCTTTTTAACAACCTCTTTCATTGCAGGGTTAAGCCTTCCTTGTTGCTCAATACTCCTAAAGGATCCCTCCTCTAGAGTGATTTTATGCATACAAAAAGATGGGCTAATTCCCTGAATGTCAGCCAATGTCCAACCTATAGCTCTGCGGTATTGCTGCAGCAATTTTATTAAGGCCTCTTCATGCTCTGGCATTAAATCTGATGCAACAATAATGGGCAACGTCTCACTTTCCCCTAGATACACATACTTTAGATGATCCGGCAAGGGTTTCAAATCTAAAGTGGGTGCCTCAATCAGGGATGGCTTGATTGGGGGAGCCTTTCTCTAATCTAAATCTAAAGACTCAAAAACATCCTCACACCTAAAAAATTCTTTTTTATTTTTTCTGTCCAAAGAACAAAATTCAAAATCTCCTACACTAACCTCTCCATGCTTCTCCGAATGCTTTTCAGCCGAATCCTGTATTGCTGTCTCAATAACTGAACTCTCCAGAAGCCTAATGAAGGAGCAATCCTCCATTTCGTCTGGATATTTCATGGCTTTAAACACATTAAACTTTACTTCCTCATTACAAACTCTCATTGTTAATTCTCCTTTTTGAACATCTATTAATGCCCTACCAGTAGCCAAAAATGGACGACCTAGAATAATTGGGACATCTTTATCAACCTCATAGTCTAAAATAATAAAATCAACAGGAAATATGAACTTATCAACTTTTACTAAGACATCCTCAATTTTACCCTCTGGATATGTGATAGACCTATCAGCTAGTTGGAGTGTGACTGTGGTAGGCCTAGCTTCACCAATACCTAACTTTCGATAGACCGAAAGAGGCATAAGGTTAATGCTTGCACCTAAATCACAGAGTGCTCTACCTAACTCCTTTCCACCTATAGACACAGGTATGGTAAATGACCCTGGATCCTTAGCCTTGGGAGGTAGCCCATTCTTAAGAATAGCACTACACTCCTCAGTAAGAGATACAGTTTCAAATTCACCTAACCTCTTCTTTTTAGTTAAAATATCCTTAAGAAATTTAGCATAATTAGGCATTTGCTCTATAGCTTCTACTAAAGGGATATTTATATGCAATTGCTTAAGAATCTCTAAAAACTTTTTAAATTGACCATCCTGATTCCTAGGCTTTTGCCTTTGTGGAAAAGGTAGAGGTGGTACATAAGGTGGGGGCGGCACATATGGTGGTTCTACATCTGACACAGAACCAGATGCTCCAGCATTCTCTTTGCTGCCTCCAGCACCCTGACCAGACTCCAACTCTTTCTCGACAACAACATTATTATCACTATTACTATTTAAATCCTGGGTCTTTCTAGACTCTTCTAATGGCTTACCACTCCTAAGAGTTACTGCCGTTACCTGCTCCTTACCTTCCCTTCTAGGGTGCTCAGTATCTGATGGAAGTTTCCCTTGAGGTCTTGCCTTCAGCTCATTAGCTAGCTGACCCATTTGCAATTCCAGGGCCCTCATCGAAGCTTGATTACTTTGAATGGCAGCATCTGTTCGAGCCATAAATTCTTTCATCATTGCTTCGAGAGAGTTTCCCGAATTTTGCTGGGGCAAAGCCTGCTTATTTTGCTGGGGCATTACCTCCGCTTTAGCAAATCCCGGCTGGTTCATCTTCTGTTGCGCTTGTACGTTATTTCCTTGACCCCCCCATGAGAAGTTGGGGTGGTTACGCCAACCTGGATTATAGAAGTTAGAATAAGAGTTGTTCCTCTGATTACCTACAAAAAACACAGAAGTTGGATTACTGGGGCAAAACTCGTAGTTGTGGTCTTCACCGCAATAGACACATGCTTCGTCCGTGACTTGGTTCACCACTGCTGCAGGCTCCATAGCTGGTGGCTGCTGATGACTAATCACTGTCACATTCTTAAGAGCATTAGCAATCATAGCAAGATCAGCCCTAATGGTGGACACACCATCAACCTCTAACACACTCTTAACCTTTTTATTTGTGCCTCTAATATCCGACCACTGACAACTATTAATAGATATTCTTTCTAAAATTTCATAAGCTTCATCAAAAGTTTTTGCCAAAAGGGCCCCTCCAGCCGAAGCATCGACCATACCTTGGGTTACTCCATTTAAACCATTGTAAAACGTTTCCATTTGAATACAATGAGGTAACCCATGGTGGGGACACTTTCGTACAAGCTCCTTAAACCTCTCCCAAGCCTCACTAAAAGTCTCATCGTCAAGTTGCCTAAACCCTACTATTTCACTCCTTAATTTAGCATTTCTATTAGGTGGGAAATATTTACTCAAAAATTTTTCAGCTAACTCATCCCACGTCCTAATTGATCCTGGAGCAAAAGAGTTTAACCATGACTTTGCTCCATCTCTAAGAGAATACGGGAACAAAGTTAATCTAAGAGCATCTCTAGGCACTCCTTGAATTACAAAAGAATCACTAACTCCTAGAAAAGACTTAAGATGTAAATGAGGGTCTTCAGATGACAAACCATGGAATTGCCCCACGGTTTGCAACATCTGAAACATTACCGGTTTCATTTCAAAATTCACCGCTTGGATTTGGGGACGTGCAATCCCTGGATTCAACTTATTAAACATCGGAACAGCATATGCTCGAATGGCTCTGGTCCTATCGTTCGCTATCAAGATAGGATTCTCAGCCTGATTATTTCGCTGCTCATTTTGCTCAAACAGTGGGTTTTGCTGCAATAACGGATTCTGCTGGGGGTTCACTGCTGCTGGACCTTCAGGAACCTGCGGAAGTTGCGGGGCGTTCTCCATCTGGTTTCTACGCTGCTCCCTCCTTCTGTTCCTAAATGTCCTTTCAATTTCTGGATCAAGCTCAAACCATACCCCAGGCGGATCGCTCATGCACCAAAATCACACCTGCAAAAACAAAAGAAACAATCAAAAAGTTCTAGCACCAAACCACTAAAACACATACACAAAACAGATCAGATAAAAACTTATTCAAGTCCCCGGCAACGGCGCCAAAAACTTGTTGGGTTCCTAGAGTGAGTAAAAATATAGTATAAAATACTCTAGAATTCCTGTGCAAGTATACACAGTCTGCAGCAAGTAATATTATCAATCCAAGGTCTGAATGAGCTTCCACTTTATCTATTTTTGTGTAACTTTTTAATGGTTTCTAGAATAATAAAATGATTGGGTTTTATCGGAATTATGCTGAAGCAAAATAAATGACAGAACAACGAGTAAACAAATAGATAGACAGATTAAAGACAGGCGTTGGTTAGGTTTTAGTGATTGTTATAAAATATGCTCTAGCAATATTATTGATCATGCATTTCTCGCAGTATTATTAGCGGATTCCTCCCGGAACTCCAGATCTTTTGGGATGTGTTTCAACCCCAATGAAGAGCGACCGATCAAGCACTAGGCAACTGGCTATCCCTAGCTCAGTCACTGGCGTTCACCAATACACAATGATCGTAGTGTGGATAATTGCCACACACTCTCTAAATCATCCCTGAAACTAGAGAGAGCTATCCATACCGGCTGGCCAGGCGGGCATAAAATGAGAATAAGCACAACAATTAACCAAAATGCGATAGTCAATATATTACTAGAGATGAAGCACAGTAATCACATTATTCCTAACCAACACCCTAAGCTACTTAGTTCATAACAGGCATAAGAATACGAATTACAATCTGAGTATGCATGTCCATAACCACAAGTTAAGAAAGAAAATAAACTCCCTAATCAGCTTGCGGATGATGGTGTTCTTGGTAATCTTCAATCTCCCTATACTATTCGGCTTCCAAGGGAAAACATGGAATGACTTTGACTTTGACGGCTACTTCCTTTTATAGAAGGATGGGAGGCTTGAATTAGGTCAACTAGGACACGTGTAAGGCTCTCCTTGATCCTTTATCACGAAAATAACTCAACAGAAGTCGGTTCATGAAGTTGGCTAACGAGCTGTGATGTGGCAGTTTCTGCTCCCAGTTTTGCTGCAGCACAGAATTTGCTCCCTCCAGTCGCTCAGCAGCATAATCTGCACAAAATAATTTCCAATGCTTCCATTCTTCCAAATGGGTTAAAACATGTAATATCTATCCAAAACCAACCCTAATAAGCATAAAGACACACAAATCCCTATATAATTGAGGCCTAATGATAACTGCCCAAAAGGTAGTTATTTAGGCCTCATTTATATAGGGATTTGTGTGTCCTTTATGCTTATTAGGGTTGGTTTTGGATAGATATTACATGTTTTAACCCATTTGGAAGAATGGAAGCATTGGAAATTATTTTGTGCAGATTATGCTGCTGAGCGACTGGAGGGAGCAGATTCTGTGCTGCAGCAAAACTGGGAACAGAAACTGCCACATCACAGCTCGTTAGCCAACTTCATGAACCGACTTATGTTGAGTTATTTTCGTGATAAAGGATCAAGGAGAGCCTTACACGTGTCCTAGTTGACCTAATTCAAGCCTCCCATCCTTCTATAAAAGGAAGTAGCCGTCAAAGTCAAAAGCATTCCATGTTTTCCCTTGGAAGCCGAGTAGTGAGGGAGATTGAAGACCATCAAGAACACCATCAACCGCAAGCTGATTAGGGAGTCTACCTTCTTATTTAACTTGTAGTTATGGACATGCATACTCAGATTGTAATTCGTATTCCTATGCTTATTATGAACTAAGTAGCTTAAGGTGTTGGTTAGGAATAATGTGATTACTGTGCTTCATCTCTAGTAATAAATTGACTATTGCATTTTGGTTAATTGTTGTGCTTATTCTTATTTTATGCCCGCCTGGCCAGCCGGTATGGATAGCTCTCTCTAGTTTCAGGGATGATTTAGAGAGTGTGTGGCAATTATCCACACTACGATCATTGTGTATTGGTGAACACGCCAGTGACTGAGCTAGGGATAGCCAGTTGCCTAGTGCTTGATCGGTCGCTCTTCATTGGGTTTGAAACATATCCCAAAAGATCCGGAGTTCCGGGAGGAATCCGCTAATAATACTGCGAGAAATGCATGATCAATAATATTGCTAGAGCATATCTTAGAACAATCACTAAAGCCTAACCGGCGCTTGTCTTTAATCTGTCTGTCTATTTGTTTACTCGTTGTTCTGTCATTTATTTTGCTTCAGCATAATTCCGATAAAACCAAATCATTTTATTATTCTTGAAACCATTAGAAAGTTACGCAAAATAGGTAAAGTGGAAACTCATTCAGACCTTGGATTGATAATATTACTTGCTGCAGACTGTGTATACTTGCACAGGAATTCTAGAGTATTTTATACTATATTTTTACTCACTCTAGGAACCCAACACCTAAATAACTACCTTTTGGGCAGTTATCAAGGACAAAATTTTTGTAGGTGGGAGACAGGTTTGTATATGACAGAGTATCAGACAAAGGATACTTTATAGTGGAAAAACATTCAGCCGGTAGCTCAACAGAGTGCAACAAGCTACAATGATAGTCCCTCAAATAAGAAGGCTTCTTGGATTGGCATGTGGACTTTCGCAGCAGTGTGTCGGGTTAATCTTGAGGAGCATCAGGTGCAGCATTATCGGAGGGAACTATATCAGTTGCCACAAGTCTATCATTGTCTTCTGATAAAGAAGCATCAGGTGTGTCAATAGGCATAGTCTCAGCAGTTGTAGGAATGTCATCAGGCTGAGAAACGTCATGAAGTTGTGGGGTACTTGATGCGTTGCAATCTGTTGGTGGTATAAGAACAACAGAGGAGTCAGTTTGTTCAAAATGGCCAGAGACAGTAGGCAAAACCAAGTCAGGAAAGGAGTGAACAACTTCCTCTGGAGCAGAAACTGATGGAATGGAAATATAGCCTCGTGGAAAACAACATCACGAGATATGATGATCCGTTTGTTCTTAATGTCATATAGACGATATGCCTTCATACCGAGGGGATATCCAAGAAACACAGTGGGCACAGCTCGAGGCTGGAACTTAGTCCTGTGTTGTGGAATGGTAGAAGTAAAGGATAAACATCCAAAGACACGAATGTTAGAATAGTCAGCGTGTTTACCATTCAATTTGTAGTATGGAGTAGACCAATTCAATAATGGTGAGGGAGTCCGGTTTATAAGAAAACATATAGTGAACACACATTCTCCCCAAAACTGAATCGGGACACGAGACTGAAAAAGTAAGGAACGTGCTACATTGAGTAGGTGTTGGTGTTTTCTTTCCACAATAGAGTTTTGCTCAGGGCGTGCAATGCAAATTATTGATGGATAACACCTTTGGATTCAAAAAAATCTTTGAAGGTGAGTTCAGGGACATTGTCAGACCTAAATTGTTTGATACACACGCCATATTGGGTTTCTATGAGTCTGAAAAACTTGGGAACAAGGAAAGATACGTCTGACTTATGTCTCATCAAGAAAACCCAAGTGTATCGTGAGAAGTCATCAACGATTGTCAAGAAGTAACGAAAACCAGCATGTGTAGGACTTTGATAAGGCCCCCATACGTCACAGTGGTCTAAATCAAACATACGTTCAGCAAGATGATTATTTGAATGAAATTGTAGTCGTCTTTGTTTAGCAAGAGGACAAATAGTACGAGGCTGACTTTGAGTAGACTTAGTAGAAACAATATGTAAAACATCTTTTAAAGCAAGTAAGTTTTTAAAAGATGGATGCCCAAGTCGACTGTGCCATGTATCAACAGACATAGTATGGCAGATAAAAGGAGAATTATTAGAGACAATAGAACAAACAGTGGTTGGATCATGAGGCGTGGCTTGTAGCAGATATAGACCATGCCAAAAGTTAGCCCTCTCAATCGTCCTCAAGGATGACTTGTCCTAAATGAGACAAGAAGTGCCAAGAAATTTAACAGTGAGATCCTGATCAGTAGTTAAAGCACTGATTGAAATGAGATTAAACTGGAAAGTGGGGATAAACATCACATCATAAAGATGAATGTGAGAGTTCAAACGAAGGTCGCCAACAAAAAAACTTCAATACGGGTCTGATTTGGCAACATGACGAATTTTCCAGTAACAGGACGCAAGGCAGAGAAGAATGATTTCTCATAGCATATATGTATTGAAGCGCCTGAGTCAAGAACCCAAGAATTCACAGAATGAGTGAGAGTCGAGCAGATACCTGCAACATGAGATGCGGTAGTGATAACTCTATAGATGCGGTAGTGATAACTCTTAGTATAAGAGTTATTTACCTTATCTTTTAGCTTGGATTCTTTAATATGTGAGTAGTTGGCTAGCATATTTTGGCATTTTCTTCTATAAATCTCATGCTTTGGTCTGAATCATCTTTGAGGAAATAGTTAATATTTTGCTACTGTTTTGAAGGTGAAATGCATTAAATTTTGTGTACTTATAGTGCAGATCCATAAAGCCATTTTGGTAGCAGACTAAAGGTAGCATGTGTAGAGTTGAAGTGATTGAGGAGCTGGAGATGGAATTGCTGGATCAATTCTGGAGCAAAGTTCGCACGTGATTCTCACGAGGGAAAAATCAATTCATTAAATGAGCTGGCACTTTTTAGTACAATCAGCTCTTTCATCCAATGGGAGGCTGCCATCTTGCTGAAAAAAAAGCTGATGTAGCCCTGAATTCAATGAAGAGAAGAGTATATTTTTTAGGGCAACCACATTTTGTGAGGAGGTATAAAAAGGAGAATAAACCAAAAGGGAGAGGAGAATACAGACATTAAGAGACAGTGTGGAGAAATCGAGGAGGGAAGAGAAGGAGATTCCATAGAAGAAGGAGAAGCTGACATTTGGAAGGAGCATCTTCAGCAACCTTTCCATTTCCAGCGACTTCTTCCCTTAGTTTTTCTTTCTTCTTCTCTTGAACTTTGTGTAGCTGTGTTTAGTTTTCTTCATGGCTTTTTCTGGTTGTTTTATTTTGTGTTCAGCTTGTAACATGAACTAATCACCTTAAGGTGAGGATTAGGATACTTTTGTATTAATCTAAACATTGGAGCTAAGCTCCTTGGCTTTCTTAATCTGGTTTTGAGGGTGTTTATTGCTTAAGCAAAGATTTCGTCTGGCCAACCATTTCTTTGCTCTGTCATCTTTAGTTTTGGGAAAAACAAGGGTGGCTGAATACTCAAAATCACATTAGCTCCTTGTTAGGGTTAGTAGCTAGCTAAGTGAAGGAGTTAGGGATAACACTTCACCTAATGCACATAATACAACATGTTTAAAATGAAGTGGGTTAATGGGAGTTAATCTGCTATTTTCGGAGATCTGGGAAGATTCTATGAGAACTTGCTGTGTGGATTGAGGGAGCAAAGTTCTTGCTCCAGCATTCGATGTTTAGAGAGATACAAATAGTTCCTAATCCGAGCCTACTTTCTTAACCTTGTTGCAAGTTTCGTTTCATTGAGCATTCTGCATTTACGTGTTTATGTTTGTTTTTGCAATTTATTTTATCAAAGCACCTTAGTTTAGGCATTACTAAAATTTTATCGGTTACCATCTTGAATTTGCTAGAAATTAAGTTTGAACATAGGAATTTTTGTGTTCTAATCCCTGTGGAGACGATATTAATATACTTATCACTTGCTGCTGGCCGTGTATACTTGCACGTGCATTATGTGGAATTTCATTGAATATTTTAACCCCACCTTACAAGGCAACAAGTTTTTGGCGCTGTTGCCGGGGATTGGTTTGAATTTTACTGTGTTTGAGCTTATTTTTGGTAAATTGGAGCTGAAATTGCATTCTGACTTGGTTGTTTGTTACTTTTTCAGGGGTTGGTTTGGTAGTGGTGTATGAACGAGTTTCCTGATCTAGAATTTGAGATTGAAAGGACATTTCATAAGAGAAGAAGAGAACAGAGGAATAGGAAAAACTGCATGGACCCACCTCCTCTTTTACCTCCTGCCCACCCGAGAAATCCTCAAGAGCAAGAGAACCCACAACAACCTAACCCTGAAATGGACCGACAAACTAGAATAGATAATCCGGCTGAAAACCCTGTCCTCCTAGCCAATGATAGGGGAAGAGCCATTAGAGCCTATGCACTCCCTATGTTTGATGAATTAAACCCCGGGATACTTAGGCCAGAAATAGAGGCACCTAATTTTGAAATGAAGCCTGTGATGTTCCAAATGTTACAAACGGTGGGGCAATTTCATGGATTACCTTCAGAAGATCCCCACCTTCATCTAAAATCCTTTTTGGGAGTGAGCGACTCATTTAGGATGCATGGAGTTTCTAAGGATGCACTTAGATTAACTCTTTTTCCTTACTCCTTGAGGGATGGAGCAAAAGCTTGGTTGAATAGTCTTGCCCCAGGATCCATCACTTCTTGGAATGAGTTGGCTGAGAAATTCCTTATCAAGTATTTTCCTCCCACTAGGAATGCTAAACTTAGAGCTGAAATAGTTTCCTTTAGGCAGTTCGAGGATGAATCTTTTAGTGAGGCATGGGATAGATTTAAAGAGTTGTTAAGAAAATGCCCTCACCATGGACTTCCCCATTGTATCCAAATGGAGACTTTCTACAATGGATTGAATCTGACTACACAGAACATGGTTGATGCTTCAGCAAATGGTGCTCTACTGTCTAAAACTTTTAATGAGGCATATGAAATATTGGAAAGGATTTCAACCAACAGCAGCCAATGGTCTGATGTGAGAAGTGTGGCTGGAAAGAAAGGTAAGGGAATGATGGAGGTAGATACTGTTACTGCTTTCAATGCAAGGTTTGACACTATATAGAATATGATGAAGAAACTGACCTTAGGATTTGAAAATTCGAATTTCATGACTCCGAGTGCAAACCAAAATGTAGCAGCAATCAAGATAAGTCAAAACACTCCAGACTCTTGTGTGTATTGTGGAGAGGAGCACACCTTTGAATTTTGCCCCAACAACCCAGCTTCAGTGTGCTATATTGGGAATCAAAACAATCAGCAGAATAACCCTTATGCTAACACCTATAATCCAGGGTGGAGGAACCATCCTAATTTTTCTTGGAGTGGCCAAGGAATTAATTCGCAAGGCCTCCAAGGACAACAAAAGATGAATGGTCCACCTGGATTTGGGAAGCAAAATCAGCAGACTATGCCCCAACAAAAGAATTCTGTCAATCAGTCCAGCCAAGGAACAAACTCTCTCGAAAATCTTTTTAAGGATTATATGGCGAGAAATGATGCTGCCATGAGAAACTTGGAGATACAAGTGGGACAATTGGCAAGTGAGATGAAGGCTAGACCCCAAGGAAAATTACCTGCTGATACTGAGGTTCCAAAGAGAGAAGGTAAAGAGCAAGTTCAGGCTATTGAATTGAGGAGTGGTAAACCTCTTGCTGAACCCAAAGTTTTGATCAAGCAAAAGCAGAAAAGTAAAGAGACTGTTGTACAAACAGAAGGTGAGAATATTGCTGAAAAAGATTCAGGGGTTGAAGAGGTTGAAGAGATCCCAAAGACAACACCCATAGAGCCACCTAAGCTAGTCCCGATCTCCATCCCTGAGTTTAAACCACCTCCACCACCTTTTCCCCAAAGATTGAAACAGAAAAATCAAGAAGTGCAATTCAAGAAATTTTTGGAAGTATTGAAGCAACTTCACATAAATATACCCTTGGTTGAGGCTTTGGAACAAATGCCTAATTATGTGAAGTTTCTTAAGGACATCCTAACTAAGAAGAAAAGGTTTGGGGAGTATGAGACTGTCTCTTTAACCGAGGAGTGTAGTGCTATATTGAAAAATAAACTCCCACCTAAGGTTAAAGATCCTGGTTCTTTTACTATTCCTATTTCTATAGGTGGTAAAGAGCTAGGGCGAGCTCTATGTGACCTCGGTGCTAGCATAAACCTTATGCCATTATCTATATTCAAGAAATTGGGCATAGGTGAAGCTAGACCCACAACGGTTACATTGCAACTTGCTGATAGGTCCATAACTTACCCAGAAGGAAAGATTGAAGACATCTTGGTTCAAGTGGATAAGTTCATATTCCCAGCCGATTTTATTATTTTGGATTATGAAGCGGACAAGGAGGTCCCTATAATTCTTGGAAGACCATTTTTAGCCACCGGGAGAACTTTAATAGATGTCCAAAAGGGAGAACTAACTATGAGGGTAAATGACCAAGAGGTGAAATTTAGTGTTTTTGATGCACTGAAATACCCTCCTGATGTGGAAGAGTGTTCTGTTATTCAGATCTTGGATGAATTAGTTGAGGAAAAATTTGCTTTGGATTTGAGAGAGCAACATACCTAGGCATTTGGTAAAGTTACAGTAGAAGAGTTAGAGATTACTGGGTTGAAACAAGAATCAGAAAGTGTTTGGGAAATGCAAAAGGTGAACAAAGTTTTTGAGTTGCTGGATTTAGCTGATAGGAAGCTCCCACCTATGCAGCCATCTATAAAAGAACCTCCCAAACTTGAGTTGAAACCTTTGCCCGTGCATCTGAAATATGCATATTTAGGAGAGAAGGAAACTCTTCCCATAATCATATCAGCAAGTCTAACGCTTGAAAATGAAGGATTATTGCTTAATTTGCTGAAGCAATATAAGAAAGCAATAGGCTGGACTTTAGCTGATATTCAAGGGATAAGTCCTTCGTTCTGTATGCATAAAATTAATTTGGAAGATGGAAATTTTAAGACAGTGGAGCAGCAGAGGAGACTTAACCCAACTATGAAGGAAGTAGTGAAAAAGGAAATAATCAAATGGTTAGATGCGGGAATCATCTACCCTATCTCGGATAGCAATTGGGTAAGTCCGGTCCAATGTGTACCCAAGAAAGGAGGTATGACAGTAGTGGTTAATGAAGCTAATGAACTGATTCCCACTAGAACAGTAACCGGTTGGAGGGTGTGCATGGATTACCGAAGGCTCAATAAAGCCACACGTAAAGACCACTTCCCTCTACCGTTTATTGATCAAATGTTGGATCGATTGGCGGGGCACGATTACTATTGCTTTTTAGATGGTTATTTAGGGTATAACCAAATAACTATAGCCCCACAAGACCAAGAAAAAACCACTTTTACATGCCCCTACGGTACATATGCTTTTAGGAGAATGCCTTTTGGGCTCTGCAATGCTCCAGCAACATTTCAGAGGTGCATGTTGGCTATATTTTCAAATATGATAGAAACCATCATGGAAGTCTTTATGGACGACTTTTCAGTGTTTGGAGAATCCTTTCAGAATTGCTTGGAGAATCTGGGAAAGGTGTTGAAAAGATGCATAGAAACCAATTTGGTCCTAAATTGGGAAAAATGTCATTTCATGGTCAAAGAGGGCATTGTTTTAGGACACAAGGTTTCTAGGAAGGGAATAGAAGTGGATAAAGCTAAAATAGAGATCATCGAGAAATTGGATCCTCCAACTTCAGTAAAGGGTATTAGAAGTTTCTTAGGACATGCCGACTTTTATAGGAGATTCATCAAAGATTTTTCTAAGATTTCCAAGCCCCTTTGTTTGTTGTTAGAGGCCAATCGACCATTTGAATTTGGAGAGGAGTGTTTGAAGGCATTCAACACCTTGAAGTCTGCATTAGTCACTACACCTATCGTCTCTAGTCCGAATTGGCAACTACCTTTTGAATTGATGTGCGATGCAAGTGACTATGCAGTGGGTGCAATGCTTGGGCAAAGGTATGGCAAGATTATTCATCCTATTTACTATGCTAGCAAAACCCTTAATGGAGCACAGTTGAATTATACCACCACTGAAAAAGAACTGTTGGCTATAGTATTTTCATTTGAAAAATTTCGGCCATATTTAGTGGGATCTAAAGTTACTGTATTCACAGATCATGCTGCCATTAAGTATTTGCTAGCTAAAAAGGATGCTAAACCAAGGTTGATAAGGTGGGTATTGCTACTACAAGAGTTCGATTTAGAAATTAAAGACAAAAAAGGAACTGAGAACTTAGTAGCAGACCACTTGTCAAGAATTGAGAGAGCAAATGTTATGTTTCCTCAAAATGAGATCAGAGATTCTTTCCCAGATGAGCAGCTTTTAACAGTAGCTCACATTAAGGATATGGAAGCACCTTGGTATGCTGACATTGCTAATTATCTTGCCCGTGGAATTTTGCCCTCTGATTTATCAAAACAACAATTGAAGAAATTTTTGCATGAAGTGCGGTTTTACTTTTGGGATGAGCCTTATGTGTATAGACAATGTGCAGATGGGTTAGTGAGAAGATGTGTATCTCAAGAGGAAGTTCCTGAAATTTTGGAGCACTGTCACACAGCCCCTTATGGAGGGCATTTTGGTGGTCAAAGGACAGCAGCTAAGGTTTTTCAATCTGGATACTATTGGCCCTCGGTTTTTAAGGACTCTCATTGGTTTAGTAAAACTTGTGATAGTTGTCAGAGGAAAGGAATTATTGGCTTGAAGGAAGAGATGCCCCTTACCTATATTCTAGAGATAGAGCTCTTCGATGTATGGGGGATCGACTTTATGGGACCTTTCCCACCTTCCTTTGGTAACATATACATTCTCTTAGTGGTTGATTACGTGTCTAAGTGGGTTGAAGCCCTTGCTTGCCCCTTAAATGATGCTAAGACAGTTTTGAGATTCCTCCACAAGCACATCTTCACAAGATTTGGCACCCCTCGTGCATTGATAAGTGATGAGGGATCTCACTTTGTTAACTGGTTAATGAGTGGCATGTTGGCCAAATATAGCATTAAGCACAAAATTTCCACTCCATACCACCCCCAAGCCAATGGCCAAGCCGAGATTTCCAATAAGGAGATAAAAGGAATTTTGGAAAGGGTAGTTAGTCCCAATAGAAAAGATTGGTCTCTTAAGCTTGAGGATGCTCTTTGGGCTTATAGGACAGCTTATAAAACTCCCTTGGGAATGTCTCCTTATAGGCTAGTCTTCGGTAAAGCTTGTCACTTACCTTTAGAATTAGAACACAAAGCTTTTGGGCTCTTAAGAAGTTAAATTTTGATCATGTGGCAGCTGGATCATTGAGGAAGTTGCAATTGGTGGAATTAGAGGAGTTCAGGCAGACTTCCTATGAAAATGCCAAGATGTATAAAGAAAAAACCAAGATGTGGCATGATAGGAAAATTTTGCCGAAGCAATTTGAAAAGGGTCAGAAAATGCTTTTGTTTAACTCCAGACTTAAACTTTTTCCAGGAAAGCTTAAGTCTCGTTGGTCTGGTCCTTTCACAGTTTTGGAGGTATTTCCCTATGGAGCAATCATGTTGAAGGATGAAAAAGATGGTAGGGAATTCAAGGTTAATGGTCAGAGAATTAAGCATTATTGGGGAGAAGAAGTTTAAAGAAAGTTAGCTTCTCTCCAATTATCTGGGGATTGATGTAGTAAAAATTTTGAGGGAGCATTGTGGCTTTAATAGTGGGTTTTAATTGAGCTCCCGAAGATGGTTGTATTTCTTTGAGTTATTTATTGTTGGTATAGTTAAATTGTTTTTATTTGATTTCTTTTAATTTCTTGTGTTTCTTGGTTGCAGATTTTTTTTTTTTTAGAATGCAAGGGTTTTAATATTCATCATCATTTTGGAAAGAGGTTGATATGATTGAATTGACTGATTTTTGGAAGAAAGTTGAAAAAGGAAAGAGGAAGTTATGGTGAGATGAAGTGCTCGTGCCTTGGATCCCCCACCTTCCAGACGGTCAAGAAGAGAATCAAGAAGAGAATGAAGAAGAGATCGATGCAGATCTCAATGTTTGATCAGGGATGTTGTTGAATCCCTTGCTACTTTCTGTTTTTTGTTATTTTGTGTTTGATAGTAGGTTGTTGTCTGCTTCTTTAGTTTGTTTCCTTTTTATCTTGTTTAGTGGTTGTCTGATTTAAGATGTATGTGAAAAAGAAAATGAATGAAATGAAATGAAATATCATATTTTGGGCTGCATTGTTGTGTTTGTGCTTGTGCATGAGTTCTGATTTATAAAAAAAAAAAAAAAGAGAAGAAGTGAATGAGCCTGCTGTATAAAGAATCTATGAATGCATTGAATGAAAATCTGTTTAGCTTTGCTGGATCAATGATGTCTTTTGCTAGGGCAAAGTAATAAGCATTATCTCAATCTGATTAGTTTGTGTTGCTGCTTTGAATCCTGTGGTTTGCTTTAGATCATTCAGATGATATTGTTGTTTGTTGTGGCTGAAAATTTGTGCTGGATGAGTGTTCTGAATTGCCTATAGCTTAGAGTATCTTTGTAGCAATATCATCACTCTTTTGCACAATAAGTCCTTGTGTAGTCCATGATTTTAGAGCCTTACTTATCTCAGCTAGTGTTTTAGGAGAGCTGCCTTCGTTAATCAAGATCTAGCCTGTTCAACTCTCAAGCCTTAAATTCTAGCTTAGAAATAAGTTTGGGGGTCTCTCCTAGCTAATTTTCTCATTGGGGACAATGAGTAATTTAAGTTTGGGGTGTGGTGATTCCCTTTGAAAAAAAAAAAAGCAGTAGAATAAGCCCTTGTGAGAACACTCCTCTTTTCCTTAGAAGATGCACTCAATCCTTTCCAAATAAGAGAATCTATCTTTTTCTTAAGTAGCCGAGTAACCAGAGGCATTTATGATACCCATAGTTTGCCCTTGCGTCAAAAAGTGGCTTAGGAAAAAGAAGATTCCTCTTAAAAAAAAAAAAAAAAATCTAAGAGAAAGGATGAGTGTAGCCCTGCTAGTTGCTCCCTCACAGGACTTAGGTGAGCTTCATCATAAAATGTCGCCATTCTGAGGAGCAAGGGGGAAGTAGCTAATAGGATATCTTTGTGGGAAAATGAGTGTTGATCCTTAAAAGGTGATGAACCTAGAAGCTAGGGTGCACTTCATCATAAAATGTTGTCATTCCTAGATTAAGGGTTGTGACCTTGGGGATTCTCTTAAGGTATATATATTTATATAAAAAAAAAAAAAAAAAAAAAAGCTAGAATTAGGTAAAAGGGCTATGGAGAGTAGAGGTTGATTATCGGATTGCATGGTTGGCTTGAGGATTTGGATGCTAGTTGAGTTAGTTTTAGGAGCTAGAATCTGTGGATAAGCATCTTGGCATGTGCAAAAGAGTGGTGTGAATTTGGTGCAGTGTATAAGCTAAGTTAGGGGTAAAAAGTACAGGACAACATTTAAGTCTTCCAAGAGCCTTTTGTTTGAAGGAAGATTGTGTTGATCTTTTAGTGAGCTTTGGGAGTCAAAAGTGGCAGCGCAAATTTCTTAATTGAGATGATGATATATGTATGATTGGGTTATTGGCAAGGGGTGATGATTTAATCTAAGCTAGCATTACTCGAGGACGAGCAATGATTCAAGTTTGGGGGTTTGATAACTCTTAGTATAAGAGTTATTTACCTTATCTTTTAGCTTGGATTCTTTAATATGTGAGTAGTTGGCTAGCATATTTTGGCATTTTCTTCTATAAATCTCATGCTTTGGTCTGAATCATCTTTGAGGAAATAGTTAATATTTTGCTACTGTTTTGAAGGTGAAATGCATTAAATTTTGTGTACTTATAGTGCAGATCCATAAAGCCATTTTGGTAGCAGACTAAAGGCAGCATGTGTAAAGTTGAAGTGATTGAGGAGCTGGAGATGGAATTGTTGGATCAATTCTGGAGCAAAGTTCGCACGTGATTCTCACGAGGGAAAAATCAATTCATTAAATGAGCTGGCACTTTTTAGTACAATCAGCTCTTTCATCCAATGGGAGGCTGCCATCTTGCTGAAAAGAAGCTGATGTAGCCCTGAATTCAATGAAGAGAAGAGTATATTTTTTAGGGCAACCACATTTTGTGAGGAGGTATAAAAAGGAGAATAAACCAAAAGGGAGAGGAGAATACAGACATTAAGAGACAGTGTGGAGAAATCGAGGAGGGAAGAGAAGGAGATTCCATAGAAGAAGGAGAAGCTGACATTTGGAAGGAGCATCTTCAGCAACCTTTCCATTTCCAGCGACTTCTTCCCTTAGTTTTTCTTTCTTCTTCTCTTGAACTTTGTGTAGCTGTGTTTAGTTTTCTTCATGGCTTTTTCTGGTTGTTTTATTTTGTGTTCAACTTGTAACATAAACTAATCACCTTAAGGTGAGGATTAGGATACTTTTGTATTAATATAAACATTGGAGCTAAGCTCCTTGGCTTTCTTAATCTGGTTTTGAGGGTGTTTATTGCTTAAGCAAAGATTTCGTCCGGCCAACCATTTCTTTGCTCTGTCATATTTAGTTTTGGGAAAAACAAGGGTGGCTGAATACTCAAAATCACATTAGCTCCTTGTTAGGGTTAGTAGCTAGCTAAGTGAAGGAGTTAGGGATAACACTTCACCTAATGCACATAATGCAGCATGTTTAAAATGAAGTGGGTTAATGGGAGTTAATATGCTATTTTCGGAGATCTGGAAAGATTCTATGAGAACTTGCTGTGTGGATTGAGGGAGCAAAGTTCTTGCTCCAGCATTCGATGTTTAGAGAGATACAAATAGTTCCTAATCCGAGCCTACTTTCTTAACCTTGTTGCAAGTTTCGTTTCATTGAGCATTCTGCATTTACGTGTTTATGTTTGTTTTTGCAATTTATTTTATCAAAGCACCTTAGTTTAGGCATTACTAAAATTTTATCGGTTACCATCTTGAATTTGCTAGAAATTAAGTTTGAACATAGGAATTTTCGTGTTCTAATCCATGTGGAGACGATATTAATATACTTATCACTTGCTGCTGGCCGTGTATACTTGCACGTGCATTGTGTGGAATTTCATTGAATATTTTAACCCCACCTTACAAGGCAACAGGTAGCAGTAGTCGAATCTGTTTTTGCCTTCGTCTTAGTCAGATGAGACTGAAGAAGGCTCAGTAAGCCTTGGCACTGCTCCGGAGTCAGAGAGGACATTGCATCAGGAGAAATGGAGGAAGTAGAACCAGATTTGGGAGGATTATTTGCTTTTTGATTGCGATAGCCATGAGGGTACCCTTGAATTTTGTAGCATCTGTCGACTGTGTGCCCTAGGACATTGCAATGAGTGCAGAGAGGGCGTTCTTTCTTCTTAAAAGAACCTGACTGAGGGCAAGTAGTGGTAGAATTAGAGGAATTCTTAACCAACAAGGTCGTATCTGCAGTCGTAACAGGGGTTGGGAGAAGAGCAGTGGATCGCTGTTCAACTTCTTGAGCAACCAGCGATAAAGCTTTCTGAATGGATGGTTCCGGTTCCATTAGGAGTAATTGAGACCGAATTTGGGCGAAGGAGTCGTTTAATCCCATTAGAAAAGCCATCACATACTCGGTTTGAAAGTAATTGACTAAGTCTTTGACACCACCATAGGAGCAGAGGCCGCAAGAGCAGACCGGCCAATAAGAGGCAAGTTCATTCCATAGGGTTTTCAGTTTTGCGAAATAGACTGTAACAGAGCTTTGATCTTGGACAAGGTTTGAGATCTCACGCCGTAATTGAAATACTCGTGGTCGGTTTTTGCACTGATATCAATGTTGAAGGTCAAGTCAAATGTCTCGTGCAGAGTCGAGAAAGTTGATGCTGGCGGAGATTTCTTTGGATAAAGCATTCAGGATCCATGCTTTAACAATAGTGTTGCAAACATTCCAAGATTTCGCCAAAGCTCCAGTCGGTTGAGTGAGAGTTCCGTCGATAAATCCTAGTTTATTCTTGACAGTGAGTCCAAGGATCATAGCTTGACTCCATGGAGTGTAGTTTGTCTCGGTGAGAGGATTTGAGACGAGAACTAGACTGGTACTGTTAGAATGATGCAGAAAATAAGGATTTTCGTACAGATCAACAATCGATTGGCTCGTCGGTTGATTCAAAGAGGAAGACAGGACAGTAGAGTTGCTTTCTGTCATGGAGAAGGAGACGAATAACACGAAGAAGCCAAGAAGAGAAAAACACGTGCGAAGAGTTATGAGAGGAGGCGCGGGAAACAGATTTCAACTGATACCATATTACAGTGCAAGGTAAATAAACCTTTCTTGCTTTATTGATAATGAAAGGATGAATATATATAGCCAAAGATAAAAGTGGAGACTACCAGAATAACAAGAACTTACAACAAATATAACTGAAATGAATACAGATAAATATTAATAAGAAATGGGTAGAAATTTGAGTTTTCTTTTGTTTCAATGACCGTATTCTTTTTCTAAATTTTCACTCATTCACTAAGTATTATGTTATGTTGCAAGGTTGTTAAATCGTAAAACGTAATACGTATCGAAATCAAAATTCAGGGTATCGTGTATCGTAACGTATCGTGTATCGCAAGTTTCAATTTGATAAATAATATTTAAATATAAATAAATATAGCATAGCTTAAAACAGAGAAATAAAGAGCTAAACATAAAAAATATAAACTAACTTCAAAATCCAACATACCAAAAAAAAAAAAAAAAAAAAAAGCAAACATCAAGGAGCTTCATTTATATTTTAAATGAAATGGCACATTTAATAAAAAAAAAAATGAAAGGGCACAAGTGGCTGGCGGCACTTTCTTTATTCCCATTTCCCACGGCAATTACGTTTTTCCAGCTTCTTTTCTTTCTTCTTTTTTTTTTTTTAAATATTTTCTTTAACTCTCTAATTTTTATAACCCACCGCTTTATCTCTTCTTCTTCTTCTTTGTTTTTTGAAACGATTTTTCATCTTCCTCTTTAACCCTCTCTTTCTTCTCATTTACTTTTCGTTTCATCTTTTCGTCTTCTTCAACTTTCTCCAACCGTCTCCGTCTTCTTCAACTTGCTCCGGCTTCGTCTGCGTCTGGCTTCGTCTTCGTCTTCGTCTTCGTCTTCGTCTTCGTCTGGCTTCTTCGTCTGACTCTTTTCTTCTTCTTCTTCTTCTGCTTCGTCTTCGTTTGGAATGGTATTGATCTCCACGATCAGGTGAGTAAAAAAGCCCTAAATTTTCAGTTTCTTTTTGAATCGCACCGTTGCGATTCGTTCCGTGTTTTCCGATTCAATCACTGGAAACGCACGATACATGCTATTTTCCGATTCAAAGTACGAGCTGACTCGTTTTGCCCTAGTTTCGTTTCGAATCGTACGATACGTATCGCGTATCGTACGTTTTTAACAACATTGTTTGCTGATGGCAGATTGGCATTTCATGGATTCAGCAGAACTGTAAAGATGGTTGGACGAAGTGCAAAGGAGAATTTAGTTTTGGAGCCTCTTGGTGATGAGGTACATCAAATTTCATTGCATGTCTATGAAGAAGACATACTTAGATTAATGCCTAAGTATTGGTTCAATGGGTGAACTATTACAATCTTTTGACAGAAACATGAGTTATGGGTTGGTTTTATCGAGAAATTGAGTTAGCTCTTAATTTTGATTTCTTGCTCTTAACTTTGAACTTGATGTGAACTGTTGAATTTATTTTTGTAATCGAGCTTTAAGTGTTTTGATATTTCTTTTTCAGCTAATCTCTTACTTCAGCAAGAGAATGATATCCCAAGAAACTCTAGCAAGGAATGTTGTTATGCAAATAGCTGGTCGTCAGGTATCTGAAATAATGCTTTTGTTTGAATGCCTTATACTTGAATATAGAATAAAATGTTAATATAAAATCACATTTTAATATGTTAGTTCACTTAATATTCTTCAATCTGTTTTTTTTTTTTTTTTTTTTTTTCTCTTTTTGAGTTCAACGATATGTAGGACTCGAACCTCTAAACATTTTGGTCGATGATATAATGTTTTAAATAGTTGAACTATGCTCAAGTTGGTCGATGTTCTTCCATCTATATGTTATCATAGGTCATGATGTCTTCATTTATTTGTTTGAAATGTGCAGCATTCTTTTGTTTTGATAATTGGGTCTTTGGTGTGTTAAAACCTGAAAATTTTAATATCTTTCTCATTGAAGAACATGAGGCTTTGTCTAACATTGTATGGTGATGGGAAGGTCTTAGTTCTATGTTTGAATGAGTACTCTGACTTTATAGGTGAATTTTTCTCTATTGAGGCCCATCATTATAGAATAAGCATTCAATTAGTGTATAACCGATGACTTCTCTCACTCATTTCCTTGTAGCTTCAACTTGTAACAAGTTCAAATGTCAATTATAGGTTGCTATTGCATTTACTTACAGACAAAATGGACAGCTCGTCGGTTGCAAGTACCGAACCATAGACAAGAGATTTTGGCAGGTACTTCAGCCAATCCTTCTTCAATCAGAGTTATTTGAGAAATTGTCAGAATGTTTCAGCATGCATCTTCCATTTTGTTCTTCAGCTCATAATTTTTTAGCGTTTCTTTCTTATGCACAGCTGTTGCTCCAATCTTTGCTGTCGCTGAGCATATTTTTTCATTTCTTGCCTGTTTCATTTCCAAATCTTTAGACATAGAGCAGATCTTTTATACAGAGAATCTAATCTGTTTGTCTGATGTCAATATTCAGGAGAAGGGTACAGAAAAATTATTATATGGGATTGATGACATTAGTGATACAGATGAACTTATCATTGTAATCCACAATACCTTGTCTTTTAAGGATCTATTTGATATTTCAATCTCTTTGCCATCTGTATTTTTTTTATAATATCGTATATATCGTTTAAGGTTGAAGGCGAAATGGATAAACTTTCAGTAGAAGAAGCTGGCTTTCTCAATTGTATCAGTGTTCCTGGTGGTGCCCCAAACAAGGTTTCAACTGATACAGTTCCATCAATTGAAAAGGTTCTATTTTATACAAATACTTCTATGCCTGTCTTGTGTGCTTTTACATCATTATTCCTAACTGTCTTAGTTCTGCTGCTGGTTATCGGTTTTCCTCTTCCCTTTAAGGAACTTGAAATGGGTTTTGAAATTGGGTAAAATACCTATTGTCCTTGGATTTGAACTTAGTTTCTATTTGGTCTCTGAATTTTTAAAACTAACGGTTTCGGTCTTTGAGATTTGAATTTAGTTTCTATTTGATCCTTGAGGTTTCAAAAGTGACATATATGATCTCTGAAATTTGAATTTCATTTTTAATTGGTTCACAAATTTGAAATTAATTTTGAATTAGTCCCTGAGTAAAAAATTTAAAAATATAAATTGTCCAATTCATTTAACACATACATATAAACAAAATCTAGTAACATAGGTTAACTACCGCGTCATCATTTTGTTAGGTCAACAAATGGTCAACTTTACTCAAGGGTCATTTAGAAACCAATTTCAAACTTTAGGGACCAACTATAAACTAGATTCAAACATCAATGACCAAATACATCACTTTTAAAATCTTTAGGACGAAATAGAAACTAAATTCAAATGTCAAAGACCAAAAGTGTTAATTTTGACGTAAAGATTAAATATAAGCCAAGTTCAAGTTTCAAGGACCAAAAGTGAATTTCATGTTTTAAAAATTGTGATAATATTGCTTTTTAAAAGGAAGGTGAACTTTTTATTTGATCTTTGAAAAGTTACAAGTACAACAAGAGTCACTAACTATATAAGAAACACCACACACCCCTTTTCAACTAGAAACCAGCTAAGAACCATAAAAAAAAATGCAGAGTAAATTATAATAAAGCACCCAAATAGAATTTATTACATTATAGTAATAATTTGAATAGATTCTAGATTGAGAACGCCGAAGACAGAGAAGTCATTCGAACTTTTAGCTTTTAGGATAATATCACGTTTAGCTTTAAGCCCCGTTTGATAACCATTTGGTTTTTTGTTTTTGGTTTTTGGTTTTTAAGCTTATAAACACCACTTCCAACTCTACGTTTCTTTGGCTTTTCACCTACCTTCTTCCCATGTTTTCAAAAACCAAGCCAATTTTTTAAAACAAAAAAAAAATTTTACAAAAACTTGTTTTTGTTTTTATAATTTGGTTAGGAATTCAAGTGTGTCTTTAACAAAAATGAAAACCATGGTGAGGAAATTTAAAGAAAACAAGCCTAATTTTCAAAAACAAAAAACCAAATGGTTATCAAACGAGGCCTTAATGATCACATTTGGTTTATAAATTCGTTGTTCTTAATTTATATTGTTTAACATCTGGAAACTGTTTAGTTTACTTCAACTTGTTCTGTATGCATGTTTTGGTGGGATGACGTCAGGATACTGCATATCAGTATTTATGGAGCTGCAAAGACTACTTAGATAAGGTAAATAACACTGTCCCTGAATATAATGGAAAAGTGATTTTTGTGCCTTTCGGATCATTTTAAAATAAGCTTGTTTGGTTACAGTTTTATCATTTTGTAATTTACTTTTTAAAAATGTATTGTTAAGTTCTTAAAATTAACAAAATAATTAACCTACAAGGTTTCCCGCATAATCTTGGCTACTGATAGTGATGAACCAGGACAAGCTTTGGCAGAAGAGCTAGCACGTCGCCTTGGAAAACACAGGTCTCGACTCAATTCTGAACTTTGTGTGTTAATCTTAAAATCAAGATCAAACTTCTATACTCTGTCGTGAATGCTTCAGTTTTTCTTCATATGGACACTTCGTTTTATGGGTTAACAGATGTTGGCGGGTAGATTGGCCGTATAAAGATGACGTCAGTCGTTTTAAAGATGCCAATGAGGTTGCCTTCCTTCTTTGAAAATTACTAAATCTATTCATGCGCCCACTATCACTGCATTATTTTCTTTATCCAAGTCCTTGCACTTGCAACAGTTGCCCATTTTCCCTCTCATATCAACTTATTAGTGCTAAAGTTTAGGATCCTTTCTAAATGATGTTCTTATGCTTTAAACCCATGTACAAGTATTGTCTCTCTAGCCTAAGCAGTGTATTAAATTTCGGTATGTCGACTGTATCGACATTTCGTGGGGGGGAAAATTTCGTTTTTCCCCCCTTTTCGACGAAATTTCGGAGAAATCTCGAAATTTCGTGGAAATTTCGAGATTTCCACGATTTTTTTTTTTTTTTAATAAAGCTATATTGGGAGTGGAACTTGGGAGGCGCGTCAATCATCTGACGCGCCTCCCTGTGCAGCCACTGCCAGGCGGTCTTTTCATATTTTTTTTTTTTTTTTTTTTTTACATTTTCAATTTTAATTTTTTTTCAACTTTCTTTTTTACCTACCTTTTTTGTTTTTTTTTTTTTATTTATAGTTTATTTACCATTATACATATTTTAATTTTTTAATACATAAAATGCTATATATCACTATTAGTAATATAGTATTTTACATTTTATTTTATTGATGTGTATCTTTATAATATTTGTCTAAAATTATCTAATTAGTCTAAGTTTAATATTTGGTTGTCCATTCAAATATAATCATAGATGTTAAATATCAATTAACTATAGTTTAATTAAGTCAATAATTAAAATTTTAGTTATTTAATAATTCAAACAATTTATTTCGATTGTCATATTTTTTTCAAAATATTTATTGATATTGACATTTTTATAGAAATTTCAATATGTTTGTTATATGTAACTTAAATAGATGGTTAAAAATGATTAATTGTAATATAATTAAACTATAATTAAATTTGCATTTAATAATTCAAACAATTTTCATCAATTTTCTTTTTTTTTTTTCAAAATTCCTGCACATATCGACATTCGAATCGAGAATTCTATCTAAATATTATCTTACTTTTTAGATATGATTATAAAAAAGGGGTCATTATAGTCTAATTAAGCCACAATTAAAGTTTCATGAACTAATTCAAACAATTTCCATCAATTTCTACGATTTCCATAAATTTTTCCGGAATGTCTCTCGACATTTCCATCGACATCGACATTTCCATAAAATCTGGACCTCGACATTTCCATCGACATCGACATTTTAAACCTTGAGCCTAAGCGAGCATAGTTCAGAGGTAATTGACATGTACATTCGACCAAGAGGTCAAGGTTCGAATCCTCCCACCCCAAATGTTGAACTCAAAAAAAAAAAAAAGTATTGTCTTTCTATATACTATGAATGAAATGTTTGCTCCAAGGGTAAAATGTCTAGTTTTCTAAATGGCTAAATGCTGCCGATCAATATAGGATATGATTTTATTATAAATGTCGTTAGGGTGGAATTAGGAATGTTAATAAGGGTATATTAGCAATTAGTTGGAAGATTGTTATGGAGTTTGGTATAAATAGAGAGAGTGATGAAGGAGAAAGGTAAGCATTGATATTCAGTTGGTTAAGGGCTTGAGTCATATTAAGAGAGGGAGGGTCCAAGTACCTTAAACACTTGGTTTCTATATATTTCGAGTTCTATCAGATATTGTCCACTTAAAACATGTCTGCATCTTTACATTTAGAATCAAACTAAGTTTCTTCGTACAAATTGGACTATTGTTTTTGCTTATAAATTGAAGTTCTCTGTCATTCGCTAATGCATGACTCTCATAGCCCTCGATAAAATGAAGTGAAAGTCAACTATTTCTTAACGAAAAAAAATTAACTATGTATTAAGTGGATTCTCATTATTCTATCTCTATGATATATTCTTCCACGCTGTGACATTACGTTTATCTTTATAAATTTTCCCTATTTTCCTCCCCATTAATTCAATGTTAATTCCAAGCTTCTTTCTTGTCAGGACGAAAATTCTTTTAATCCTTGTTATTCTGTTTGTGAAAAGAATAATTCTGTTAATCCTTTTTCTTTATATTGTTTCTTTTTTTATGTGTTATTATTATACACTTATAACATACAGATCCTAATGCACTTGGGGCCAGATGCTTTGAAGAAAGCAATTCAAGATGCCAAGTTATATCAACTTTCTAATTCAAATCAAATATGAAAAGGTGTGTATCCAAATATTCCAAGATTTTTTTTAGTTCAACATTATGAGGGTGGGAGGTTCGAACCTCCGACCACTTGGTCGAGAGTACATTTCAATTACTACTGAGCCATGTTCGCTTTAGCTTCCACAAATGTCATTGGATCATGGTATAAATTTAACATTCATTTAAAAGATATGTGTTGACTTCTTTTATGATATTTTATATACTATTTGAATTTGAGTTGGATTTTGATTGATCTATCTTTTTAAGATTTTAAACTTCTTGCTGTATTTGGAAAACATATTTATATTGTGCTATTTAGGTATCACTGTCACTCTCCCTTTCCCCTTGATATTGCAATTCCATATAAATAATGCTTCCCTAGACACTTCTTTTTGCTTTCCATTTGACGATATGATCTCTTTTTTATTGTTGGTAATTATTTTGATGCCCTTTTCCTCTTTAAACTTTGCAGAAGAGAACCTCAAGTGCTTCCACAAACCTTGATAGTCACAGCAAACAACTTTGAGTAATCCATAACAGTTAGGTTTATCGGTTGCATCAGAGATATGTCGCTTTTTTTTTTTTTTTTTTTTTTGAAACCAGAGGTGTGTCGCTTGATAGATTAGAAGTCTTCTTGGAATAAATATAAAAGCATGCTTTACAGTTTGACTTGTTTGAAACTATCTAATTATTAGAGTATAGGCTTTTTATTTCAAATGTGACTATGCTAGGTTTTTTAATCGATTTCTTATAACAAGTAAAGAAGTTGTAGCGGGTATTAAAAGTGTGCAACCTATGTCACAAATTTAGAAATATTTGATAATGTGAATATATATATATATTTAATTCAACAACATGTGGGGTGGAGATTTAAATATCTAATTCTTTGTTCGGTGATATATTCCTCAACTAGTTGAGCTACACTGAGGTCGATATTTGACTATGTGAAAGATCAATAACGGAGGGCGGGTAGTATATGTAGCATGTATATGCTTAAATATAAAATGATACGTTGGTTGCTTTTCCATTGTTAGAATATAATTTAATGTGTATTTTTATGTTGTCAGTAATTTTGAACGTCAATAAAAGACGAAACACACAAAAGCCAACAAGAGACTATGGGTCAACTAATTTAAATAGAAAAGAGTGTTAAGAGAGCACACTGAAGAACCATTTTTAGTCTGTTTGATCTCATATGCTATTAGTTACATTACAATTTATTTTGTTATCTATTCTGTTTTGCCAATATCCTATATATAAGGGATATTGCTTTGATCATTACTCAATATAGAAATCTCTTATGATCATCCCTGCTTATCTCTCCCTATCTCTCTGTTTTTAATATTTTGACTTGGTATCAGAGCGCATCTAGTCTAACGACACGATTAGCCTTTTTTTTTTTCTTCCGCAAGTCTTCATGGGTTCTTCCTCCACAGAGTCCGAAACTCTGAACCCTACCCAGATTCTAAAGGCCATCAATTCTGGGAGCAAAACAAACATGGTAAAATTGGATGAAGATAATTTCCTGTATTGGAAAATTCAGGTGCGAACGACGTTGAAAGGCCACGGTCTTGGGCAGTTCATTGATGAAGAAGCCCCAATTCCTCCTAAATTGATTCAATCCGACGAGGATCCTGCCTCCAAAATACCTAATCCTGACTATGATTCTTGGATTTGTCAGGATAAGCTCATTTCTTCGTGGTTCTTAGGATTAATGACCAATGAAATCTTGTCGGAGGTCCTTATTTGTGAAACTGCTCGAGACATTTGGAAAGTTCACAATGCTCGCTTCTCCTCCCGCAATCTTGCTCAGGTTCTACAACTTAAAACTAAGCTGGAAACAACCAAGAAAGGTAGTCTTCCTCTTAAAGATTACCTTCTCAAGATCAAGACTACTGTGGACGCGTTGGCAGTCGCTGGAAAGAAAATTTCCCAAGACGATCACATCCTTAAAGGATTGGGCTCGGAATATGACTCCACAGTGAACGTGATTACGGAGAAGGATATCACACCACCTCTACATAAAGTATACTCTCTGCTTTTGATTCGAGAAGTCAAATTGAGAGGAACTCTACAATAAACACAGATGGCTCCTTACCTTCTGTAAACTACACTGCAACTCAAGTTCCCAAACAACAACAATCGAATACCCAAGATAATCAGAAACAAAACAATGGAGGACAAAGAAATTTGAACAACAATGGCACCAGAAACAATAGAAGGAACTGGAACAATAATGGGAAACCACAGTGGCAACTGTGTGGACGTTTTGGCCATACTGTCGTTCGTTGCTACTTCAAGTTTGAGAGATGGTATCAAGGTCCGAATGGCTACAACTCTCAGCCACCTAATGGAGGAAACTCATATCTGAATCAGACTGCTACTCCAAATTCTAACAGTACCTACACTCAGCAACAACCCTATGCAACATACTCCCTCCAACATGATTTAAACAGAGAGAATCAGTGGTATCCGGACTTAGGGGCCTCCAATCATGTTACAAGTGATCTCTCCAATCTGAATATCGGTGCTGATTACACTGGAGACAACAAGGTTCATGTAGGCAATGGTACAGGTTTGGATGTTCTTCACATTGGTTATTCCTCTCTTAAATCATCTTATAATCCTAGCAATATTTTTCATCTTAAAAACCTGTTTCATGTTCCTCAAATAACAAAAAATCTCATAAGTGTTAGCCAATTCTCTAGAGATAACCAAGTGTTTTTTGAATTTCATCCTCACTGCTGCTTTGTGAAGGATACTCTAACTGGCCAAACTCTTCTCCAAGGCAAGGTGTCTGATGGGTTGTATCAATTCTCCTTGGAAAAGGCTGAATCCCAAGATCCTAAAGGTGGTTGCTCCTCTTCAAACTCCAAATCTCAAGTACTTCATACTTTTTTTTTTTTTTTTCTTTCTTTCTTTCTTTTCCTGTAATACTTCACAAATAGCTAGCTTTTGTAATATTGACCTATGGCATAAAAGATTAGGTCATCCCTCCCTTGTCACTATTAGAAAAGTGTTACAAGCATGTAATATTCCTTTTTCTGAAAATAAAATCTCTCACTTGTGTCATGCTTGCGTTATTGGTAAAAGCCATAAACTACCATTCTCTGATTCACAAACCCAATATAATGCACCTCTTCAACTTGTAGTTGTCGATATATGGGGTCCTTCATTTAAAACTTCTCGAAATAACTTCCGTTATTACATTAGCTTTGTCGATGTATTTTCACGCTTCACGTGGATATACTTCCTAACTTCAAAAAATGAAGCCTTCCAAGCATTTATTCTTTTCAAAACCCTATGTTGAGAAACTATTAAATCGACCTATTATTCCTCTTCAAACTGATGGAGGAGGTGAATTTCGTTCCTTTACCAACTTCCTCAAAGAGAATGGTATAGAACATAGGATGTCTTGCCCCTATACTTCCCAACAAAATAGGATCGTTGAGAGGAAACATAGACAACTCGTGGACATGGGACTTACTCTCTTGTCTTAAGCCTCACTTCCTCTAGAATATTGGGATGATGCATTTTCCACAACCACTTATCTTACCAATAGGCTTCCTACAACAGTCCATCAAAACTCTTCACCCTTAGAAATTCTCCTTGGCTACAAGCCCAACTATTCTTTCTTCAAAACGTTTGGCAGCCTATGTTACCCCTTATTACGACCATATAATAAACATAAAATAGAGCCACAGTCACTTCCATGTATATTTCTTGGATATAGCACAAGCCACAAATGGTACAAGTGCTTATCCTCAGTCGGCCGTCTGTACATCTTTAGGCATGTTCAATTCGATGAACATGTGTTTCCTGCTGCTTTTCCTCACTTGTTCTTTGCACGAATGCCAGCCACACAGTCCCCTTCCATTCCCAATTTCTTATCTACCATTAATACAAAGGCTGCCTCTTTTTCCACTTTTCCAGCTGACATTCGTCCCTTACCCACACCCACTCTACCTCCCACTTTTTTACCCGTGACCTCTACCCCTATTCTACCAAATCAGTCTGTTTAGACATCTTCTGAACAACACACTTCTCCACACATCTCCAATTCTTTTTCTTCTTCGGCATTACCTATTGACCCACCCCAACACTCTAATCCATCCTCAACATCAGATTCAAATCCTCCAGAAGAACCACCCTCTAACAGTGGACCAACTTCATCTATTGCACCATTGCCTACATCGATTGAAGTTGTCAACACTCATCCTATGGTCACTAGATCCAAAGCAGGGATTTTCAAACCAAAAATACTATTGACAGAGTATGCTGAAATTGAGCCACCATCAGTTAAAGAGGCTCTCAAGAGTTCTCACTGGGTGGAGGCTATATGAGATCTGAGTATGAAGCTTTGCTATAGAATGGAACATGGTCCTTAGTTGAACATTCTTCTGATAAAAGAATTATTGGGTGCAAATGGGTCTTCAAGATAAAGAGGAATTCAGATGACTCTGTTGTTCGTTACAAAGCCAGGTTAGTTGCCAAAGGATTTCATCAACAAGCTGACTTAGACTATACAGAAACTTTCAGCCCCTTTGTTAAGTCGATCACTATCAGGGTACTACTCACAATGACTCTTGCTCATGGATGGAATATTAGGCAAATCGACATCAACAATGCTTTCCTCCACAGTATCCTTCATGAAGAGGTCTTCATGACACAACCACCTGAAATGTTTGATAGTACAAAGCCACATATGGTATGTAAACTAAGGAAAGCACTTTATGGCTTAACAAGCCCCACGGGCGTGGTTTGACAGGTTAAGTCAATTTTTGCACTCTCTTGGTTTCATTAACTCTAAAGCCGATTCCTCTTTACTTATAAGACATTGTAATGGTCAATGTTGTTATATTTTGATATATGTTGATGACATAGTCATAACTGGTAGTTTTTCTTCTGATATTGAGAAACTCATTGGTCTGATGCATCAAAAGTTTGCCCTGAAAGATCTTGGTCCTTTGAATTATTTTTTGGGAGTAGAGGTTTCATATCCTCCAGGTGGTGGTTTATTCTTATCCCAAACAAAAGTACATATCTGATTTACTCTGTAAGACCACGATGCATGAGGCCAACTCTATATCTACTCCTATGCTCAGAGGTCCAGTTATTTCTGCATTCAGAGGGGAGCCGTTCCATGATACCAAACTATACAAGAGTACTGTAGGTGCACTCCAATATGCCACCCTTAGAAGACCTGAGATTACCTATAGTGTCAATAAGGTTTGTTCGTTCATGCATGCCCCTACCCAAGACCATTGGCAAGCTGTTAAAATAATCCTGAGATATCTTATTGGTACCATTGGTCATGGTTTACTATTTCACAAGTCTAATGATTTCTGTCTCCAAGGCTGCGTTGATGCATATTGGGCCTTGGATCCAGACGATCGCAAATCAACCTCTGGATTCTGTGTTTATCTTGGAGGTAATCTCATCTCGTGGGCCTCCAAGAAACAACACATTATATCAAGGTCAGGCACAGAAGATGAATATCGAAGCCTAGCTCATGTTGCTGCAGATTTAATGTGGATCCAAATGTTGTTTCGAGACTTGAGATTAGTAGCTCCACGGCCACCAACTCCATGGTGTGACAACCTCAACATTGTCCACCTCAGTGTTAATCCTATCCTCCATTCTCGGACCAAACATGTGGAGATAGATATCTACTTCATTCGTGATCTTGTATTACAAAGGCGTCTTCTGGTGTGCCATCTACCTGCTACTGCTCAAGTTGCCGACACCTTCACAAAACCTCTTTCAGCCTCTCGGTTTCAGCCCATCACAAGCAAGCTCAATGTTTGGTCCTCCTCTTCCATTGGCTTGAGGGGGGTGTTGAGATAGCACACTGAAGAACTATTTTTAGTCTGTTTGACCTGATATGCTATTAGTTACATTACAGTTTATTTTGTTATCTATTTTGTTTTGCCAATATCCTATATATAAGGGATATTGCTTTGATCATTACTCAATATAGAAATCTCTTATGATCATCCCTGCTTATCTCTCTATCTCTCTGTTTTTAATATTTTGACTAAGAGTGTGCCAATTGTGTTTTTTTTTTAATAGATAAATGTGTATATTTTTTAACGCATGTTTAACCGGTAAAAGAGAAACAAATATGAACTTAACTTGGTAGATAAATTACACCTTAAAGAAATATGGTTTCATTCCCTCGTTTCACAATTGTTGAACCAAAATTTGTATAAGGAGGAGGGAAAAAAATGTCAATTGCATATATAATAAAATTGACCAACCTATTATAAAAAAAATGGCATCCAGCAGAAGGAATTGCAAGAATGGTAAAATATTATTCTCAAATGGTCTAAATTACTTAATTACCATTCCTATCAGTGATAGAAACGTATCACTAACTAGATTGCTATCACTGGTAGAAATGTATCATTGATAGATTTCTAAAAGTTAGATTTCTATCACCGATAGATTCAACTCACTAATTTACCTTATATTCTAATTATCTTTTAATAATAATCAATTAAATTTTAGAGATTTTGATTCACATCCTTCAAATTCTCTTGCATTATATGCACCAACAATATAGATCCAAAGGTTTCTATACGTGATATAAATAGTTATATATGTCAATTACTTTGTACCATACATCCTAATAGGATAAACCTAAAAAAATAAATATATATAAAAAAAATTAAAAAAACATAAAAATATTATTTGAAAAATATCAAAGTATCACAATAGTTTCTGTAGTGATGAAACCTATCATTGATAGAAAGATAGAATTCTATCTGTGATACATTGACAGATTTCTATCTTTATATCACTAATAGAATTGATAGAAGATTTATGCATTTTGTTTGAAAGTTGCTATTTGTTTTCTATCATAAGATTTTCTGTCACTGATAGATTTATATCGAAATATACCTATCAATATTAGATTTCTTTAAGTGATCGAAATCTTCTATCACTAACAAAAAAACTATCATTTTTGTTTCTAAAACCTGTCTCTGATATTGTTTTTATAGACGTCGAAGCAAAACAACATGAAAAATGATCCGGAAGAAATGAAAAATACAAAGCGTAAGTTGAAATTTAAAGAAGGGAAAACCTCAACAAAATAAAAGATATGTACAAAATTATCACGTAATCAAATACACCATTTGTTTGTATCATATACACTGTTGATTTCTACTAGCGATAAATTTCTATCAGTGTCACTGTGATTCTGTCAGCGATAGGATTCTATTAGGGATAGAAATCAAAATAGGGGCAAAACACGAATTAAAACAAACGATTTAAAAATTTTGCTATATTTGCTTTTTTTTTAAAAAAATAATAATAAAACTTGCTATATATGTAATTAATCATTAAAATTTAGCCACCCATTACAATTTTCCAAAAAAAAAAAAAAAAACTTCAAAGTATAACAAAAAAAGAGTGATTTTTTTGTTATTATTAAATATCGTTATAGTATATATATATATATATATATATATATATAATAAAACTTGCCATAGATGTAATTAATCATTAAAATTTAGTCACCCATTACAATTTTCCAAAAAAAAAAAAAAAAAAAAAACTTCAAAGTATAACAAAAGAAGAGTGATTTTTTTTGTTATTATTAAATATCGTTATAGTATATATATATATATATATATATATATATATATATATGTTGTATATAAGCATGTGGAGGGGGAGGATTTGAACCACAAATCTCTTGATTACTAGTACAAGTTTTATGTCAGTTGAGTTGTGTATGTCGACAAATATTGATATAATCTCGCTTTTAAAACAAGTAGCTCCAAACATAGTCTAATCCGTTAAAAAAAGAGTTATATAATTAATTATAAATATAAGAAAGATAAAAAATCATTTTTTATCATAAACTTAGCACGTTGTATCAATTTTAATAATCAACTCTTAATTTCATCAAACTGAACATTAAAAAGAGAAAAAAAAGAGAAATCTTTATTAAATTAAAAATAGGCAAAAGGAGAAATCAAAAGTTTATTCCTTGAACCATATTATAGAATAAATATATTTAAGGATGGATATAAATAGGTTGGTATAGATTTTAAATCATTTATTCAAATATTGTTTAATATAATACTTATTCAAATACTTTATAGATTTTATCCATTGAAAGATTGAAAATATGTAGATTTTACAACATCATTTAAATATAGTTTAAAATAAATTAAATAAATATACATCTAAATTAAAAAATAAAAAAGGAAAGTATTTCCATTAAGTAAATGCAAAGAGAAAATCAATTTTTTTTTAAATTTTTTTCTATAAAGAAAATCAAAAGTTTTTTTTTTTTTTTTGAAAAAAAGAAAATCAAAAGTTTATCGGTACATATTTAATCATAATCATTATGGTAAAGTTTTATTTTTTTATTTTTCAAAAAGCACGTTAAATTTATTAAAAAAAAAAAAAATCCGCTGTTTGTGCAGAAAAGGTTTCCCTTTTGTGGTCGGGTTCATTTGTCTACGGAAGCAAGCCGCAGCAGAAAGTTGGGATTTTTATAGCGCGCGAAACCAAATAGTTTGCAGCAGCCAAAGCCACTCTTCTCACACCAGTGCCTCCTCTTCTTCAGCAAAACACGCCTCAATCGCCTGCAAATTTCTTCAGTCTCCATCTACTATGCTGACTCTGTAGTGCCCATGGAAATGGAAGCCATAGCTGGCTGATATTACCCTAGCCCCACCAAGCCAGTCATGCGTTTTCTTCATCACCATCACTGTCTCTATAGCCCCTTCTCCAATCTCTCTTCCCTTTCCTCCTCATTTAATCTTATGGGTTCTATTCCTTTATGCAAGTCCACTTCTCTGGCATTCCTGTCACACATTTCTTCTTCTTCTTCTTCTTCCTCACAGAGGTATTTCCTGTACAGAAGCAATCCTCTTCTCCATAGGTCGTTTCCTGTACAACCCATGTCCCATGGCAAACGCTTTTCAATGAAACCAAATGGGGTTTCTTCTTTTACTTCTCATGCCAATGTTCCCAGACCTCCAGGTACTAGTATTGGAGTTTTTTTTTTTTGGTTTTTCAAGTGTAGTTAGGTTTATGATGGTTTTTGATTAATACCCATGTTGTGGAGCAAACTTGGTGTTTCTTGGCTGGGTGGTTACTCTTTTTCACTTTTTGGATTGAGATGAAAATGGGCGAGGTTAGGGGGACACTTTTAAGACAGCTAAGTAGTACGTAGGCAATCTTTTCTGAGGTTGGGAGAGGACTTCATGTATGTTTGTTTTTAATGTTGTTTGCATTCATGCAGCCTTTCTGGAGAATCCACTAGACGAGGCATTAATCTCGACTCAATTGAATGTTCTGAGAAAAAAATTGGAGGAACTTGACATTGACACCGAATCTTGTGTTCCAGGGCAGACAAACCACTTGCTTTGTCCAATGGTATTGGGTTTCTAATATCAGTTTCTCTATGCATATTGTCCTCTGTTTTGAGATACTTATCCAATCTGTAGAAGTGAAAACAGCTGCCAGCTTCTATATCTTTTTTATTTTTTTGATAAAAATCCTGAAGATATATTGATGAAAAAACAAGAAGACAACCTTGGGGCAGGGGGAAGGGGAAGAGAACCCCCCCTCCTAAAGGAGCTAATCACAAAAATGGCCTTCTAATCTTGAAGGATCACTGAAAGAGGATAATTACTAAAGAGTTTGCTATTTCTATAGCAGCACCAAGAAGTATCGAGCTGTACATTACTACTAAAACTACTAAAATCAGCAAACTTATCTTTAGAAGTCCTGTGATTTCTTTCCAACCAGCATTCCCACAAACTCGACCGAACCACATAACTTGAAAGCAATCTGGTAAGGCCCTTAAACAAACCACCATTTAATACTTCCGAAAGCTAATCATACACACACTTGAGAGGCAAATCAACAACACGAACAGCTTCAAAAGGAACTCCCAACCTCTACGAGCAAACTAACAATGTAGGAAAACATGATCCAAATATCATTCCTCCTCGAAACAAAGGCAGCACATAGATGGAGACAACACTTCTTCTGCATCGTGTCTTTGGTGTTGATGCCCCTGTGAGCCAAGGACCATAGGAGCACCTTCGCTCTTCGGATGTTGCTGCCCTTATTGCTCTTTTGGTTCCTAGTCCTCCAAAAGGATTCTCTTGTGGTTCCTTTTTCAGCCTTTTGTATAGCAATAGTCCTCTCCCTCCCCTGTCTTCTCCTCATTATAGTTGGCGAATGTTTCCAAGAAGGTCAAATTCTTTGCTTGGTAGGTTCTTCATGGGTAGTTAACACTATGGATTAGATTTAGAGACAGTCTTTCTTTGAATATTTGACACACAATGCTTCCATAATCACCCATTAAAGGGCATAAACATGAACGCCTATCAAGATTTAAAAAGAATAAAAAAATAAAAATAATGGTAGAATTTCTTGTCATTACCTGGTCTAGTTCGTGTTAAAGCCATGGTGAAACTTCTTAAACAGGGTTGGCCTGCATATTTTACTGTCATTATTGCATTTCTCAAGTACCTACTAGGAGATGAGCTTTGTATGGAGCTGACGAAACTCTACTCACACAGATAGACCCACATAGACTGCAAGTGCTTCCTTACGGACTCTTTTCTTAGACATATTGTGCTCGATTTTTGGAAGATAGGAAAAAAACTTGAAATGGGTAACAACTTGCATATGGAAATATTTTAAGGAAATTGTTTGAAAGTCTTGACAAATGTCTTTCCTACTTATTGCTGAAACTGGCTTTACACGTTCTTTTTCTTTTTGGTTCCAATAAATTGGCTTCACTGGTTGCCTACATCTATAGGTTATAAACCTATAACTTCTGAATAAATTGGCTTCACTGGTTGCCTACATCTATAGGTTAATACAAATATTTCCATTGATAGGGTTATTAATTACACTTGCAATTGTTTTATGTTTTCTGTATATGGAACATATAGAAATAATCATGTTTATTGTTTCAGCTGGTTGCTTATTTTGCTAAGCGATTGATCTCCAAGAGCACATTGTTAAGAAATTCAGTTATGCAGAAAAGATCCAATAATCAGGTAAAGGCAGTTATTATTGAATTGAACTAGGTATTAAGCATTGGCCGTAGGATGATATTCTCTTTATGTCATAGGACATTAAGTTTGCATTTCAAATCTGATCAAATTGTTCTACAAATTTGTAAAGAAATCCATCACGAGGTTGTATTTTGTATAAAATTACAAAAGATATCAAAGCTTAAAGACTTATCTTTGAAATTTCTAGTGTTTCTCTCTGTCCACAATTGCCACAGAAGCATTCTAAAAGCACAAATTCCCGCTACCTTTGCTTTGCCTCTTAAATTATAAGTAGTTAAACCTTCCAAAAGCCAATTATCCACCATTTCTGGGTAAACAAAATGAGACTCCCAGCAACTTGGCCACAAAACAACACGAATGGTGAGAAAAATCATAGTCAATGGTCAATATTTTCACCCTGAGTTGAGCATAATCTACCGCTTGAGGGAGAGAGGGTCCAACCCCTAAACTTTCTTTGCAGTCTATCATCAGTATTAAGGTTTCTATAAGCTTGCGACGAGAGGAAGACTTTAACTTTTTTAGGGTACTTGTTCTTCCAAACTAACTTGATTAAGTCACAACTAATTTTAGAGGAGCTTTTTGATAGGATTTAGAAGACTGATTTATTAGAATATATTCCAGAGTCTAGAGTCCATAGAATTTGATCAACATCTGCTTCAAGCTGCACAAGACTAAGCTTTTCAACAAGAGCAACCTAGTTATGTAACTCTCCAAACCGACATTCCAAGCCTGATTTTCAGCATCCCACCATAAAAAGCAGAAGCTTCTTTTTTAACTGGAAAAACATACAAATTCGGATATCTATCCTTCAAAGGGATACCGTCCACCCAAATGTCTTCTCAAAGCTGGATATTCTTTCCACAATTAGCCTTAAAATGAGCAAACTGAAAGAAAAAAGGTTAACTTTTAGCAATATCCACCCACAGCCTGTTCCCTTTATTTTGCTTTGACCTAGAAGTTGTCCAGCTTGGAAGCTTTTTTTGACACCAAGCATGTGTCGTGTTATGGAGCATCCTAGGGTGCTTTCCGATGATCTCCCAGATGACCTTCGATGAGCTTTCCGATTGGGTTCTGAGTGCTTTGCGAGGGAGTGCCGGGTGTTTTCGGGATCTGGTAGATTTTCCAAAGGGGAGGGTTGGGTTTTTTCTCTCTTTGGTTATCATCGGAGGCCACGGAAGATTTTGAGATAGTATATCGTCGGCAGCTAGGAGATGTCGAGTTAAGATAGAAAACAAATCCTTCTCATGTAGCTTTGATAGAAACTATAAGGGTAGAGTGGTTAGAATCCAAGAAGATCACTTGAGAAGAAAGTTTGCCCTGTCTGCTGAGGAAATTGTCCTAGTCTGGATTGCTGATGCTATAGACGATCTTCTTCTTTCTCCGGCTACTCAAAAGTTTTTTTCGAAAGACAGACTGCACAAATGAGTTCATATGGATTCAGAAAATTTCGAATAAACGAGGAAGTTTTCTTGAAATTACAAAAGTTGTTAACTCAGGTGGGAAAAATAACCTGGTGGTTCCGGCTGGCTCTGAATTTAAAGGTTGGAAGGACTTTTCTAACCTTCTCAAAGACTTCCTTAATGGAAAAGATGATCAGATTGAACCGCCTAACCTGGTCACACCAAATAGAAGGAGAGATAAGGGAAGGTCCTTCCCTGATATTGTGCGAAGTAAACCGAATGCGCCAAGTGACCTTCAGAAGAAAAAATATCCCAGCGAATGGAGTGACACCCAAGAGCGCAAAGGGTGTATAGAAGCTGTGAGGAAAATTGATTGGAACGAGGTTCTGGTGATTACCAAGCGAGACCTTCACAATGACTGGGGGCGCATTCTATAGATTTTGCATCAGCAGCTGGAAGAACCTTTTGTTATAAACCCTTTTCAACCTGATAAGGCCCTTCTTAAATGGCCCTCGTCCAAAATGGCTGACTTGCTTTCAATGAACAAAGGTTGGGTCAGCTTTGGACCAGCCATCTTGAAAGCTGAAAAATGGAACATTAAATTTCATTCCCGAATCTCCTGTGTGCCTGGCTATGGGGGCTGGATTAAATTAAGGAATCTTCCTCTGCATTTATGGCGTCTCAGCATCCTTAAAGCGATTGGCGATTGTCTAGGTGGGTTTATTGAATATGAAGAAAGCAACTCCCTGCTCATTGATTGCGTGGAAGTGAAAATGAAAGTCAGAGACAATTACTGTGGTTTTCAACCGGCGGGAATAAGGATTGTAGATGGTGAAGAGCTGTTTAATGTTCAAGTGGTAACTTACCAAGAGGGCACCATGCTAATAGAAAGGATTGCCGGAATACATGGGAGTTTCTCGCCGGAGGCGGCTCATGCTTTCCACAGAGGACCAAATGACCCTTTCTTTTGTCCGACGGATATATGGAGGATCGAAAATGGTCACAATTATCCAATGGTTAATGTCCAAGAGATATCTGAGGAGGTGTCTGATAGTGGGCAACAGTTGTTTAGCATTGAAAGTAAATTTGAATTGTCCCGCCTAAAAAAAGGGGGACTAAGTGAGGGTGCTGGGCCGTCTGTTGTCCCCGAGTCTCCAGCCCATCCTGAATTAGGGCAAGCCCATAATGGGAGGAGCAATTTGGAAAATAGCCCACCTATTAAAGTGTACAAGAGAAAAGGTGTTTCCTTCACCAATAAAAATCAAGTTACCACATTTACAAGATGGGACATACAACACACAGACAAAATTGAAAGCCCACCAAGAATGGTGGACACGTCGAACGAGTGGATGGGAGATATGGGCATGGAGTCGGATCCATCTATGTCCAGCCCAGGAAGCAAAGTTCCGGAAGATGTGGTTGAAGAAAGCCCAAATATCTATGAAGACCACAAGGACTCGGTTCTGGAAGATTATCAACGGCTTTTTTGAAGCTGATCAGGAGCTTGACAGAGGCACCCAAACTCAGAAGCTCACAAGTAAGAACTCTCAATCCCCCCTTCTTCCCCCTCACGTCTGTAGTGCTGATGATAGACATGAAATGGGAGCGGCTGGTTGCCCTCATTGTGAGTCCAATCCGCAAGAATATGACAGAATTGAAGAAGTGATCGTAGAAACTCCAAAAGCCTTGGCTATTATACAGCCGACTAGGGATGAGTGTTTTGATAAAGATAATGCGAAAGATAGAGGATTTGCCGAGGGTTTTTCGATTAGTAAAGAAATAGTGATGACTTTGAGGAAAAATAACCTGTGTATTAGGCCTATAGCTGGGTCTAGTAGCAAAAAGGGCAATTCAACCCAGAAGAAAGGAAATAGGGAGGTAACCAACCTCTTCAGATCTTGGGAGAAGGAAGCTGAGTTCCATTCTAATAAATTAGATGAGATTGAGGAAGAGCAGAGCAGTGATAGTAGAGTAGAAAGGGCCGAGATGGTGTCTTTATGAAGATTCTCTCGTGGAATGTCCGGGGGCTAGGTGCGAGGTCCAAGAGAGCCCTCATTAAAGACCTCATTTGTAGTGTTAATCCCGATATGGTCATTTTGCAAGAGTCCAAGTTGAATCAGATTGATAGAAGGTTGGTGAAATCCATTTGGAGCTCCAGACACATTGCGTGGTTGGCTTTGAATGCCATCAATTCAGCTGGTGGTATTTTACTCATGTGGAAAGAGTCTGTTGTTGATGTGACTGACTCAGTTTTGGGGGCCTTCTCTATTTCTATCCACTGCTCCTTCCAGGGTCAGATTGAGGGGTGGGTCTTCGGGGTCTATGGGCCGTGTTCTTACAGCGAAAGAGGACAATTTTTACAAGAGCTCTTCGATCTTCAAGGGCTATGTTAGGGGGCGTGGTGCATTGGGGGTGACTTTAATATGATTAGATGGGCTAAGTAAAGATTATCTGTTTCAAATCCCTCGAGAAGCATGAAGAAGTTCAACCGATTTGTGAGAATTTGTGCTCTCAATGACCCGCCCATGGTTAATGGAAATTTCTCCTGGTCTAGAATGGGGATAAGAGTTGCAGCCTCGCGCATTGATAGATTCCTTTTGTCTAATTCTTGGGTGCAATCGTTTGGGGATGGCAGAGTAGAAAGATTACATAGGCCTACCTCCGATCATTTTCCCATTTTGATTTCCTTTGGCGCTTTCAAATGGGGCCCAACCCCATTTAGATTTGAGAATACATGGTTAGACAATGCTGACTTCAAAGGAAAAGTTGAATCCTGGTGGAAGGAGCTTAATCCGATCGGCTGGGCTGGGTATAGAATTATGGAGAAGTTGAAAGGCTTGAAAATTAAAATTAGGGAGGAGCAGGGAGAATTTCTCCAAAGCTGGGAGCAAGAAATCAGAGATAATTGCTAGAATTGAAGAATTAGATTGTTTAGAAGTGAGCAATAATATTCAGCAGATGCAAATTGATGAAAGGAAAATGCTTAAGGCTAAACTTATGGAGATTACCATTGATGAGCAAAGATCCATCAACCAAAAATGCAAGATTAAATGGCTAAAAGAGGGTGATGAAAACACTTCTTTCTTTCACAGATGGGCCTCGGCCAGGAAAAATAGAGCCTTCATTTCTGTTATGGAATCTGAGGAGGGTAGAATCCTGGCCAATGATGACGACATTGAAGAGGAAATCACTAGCTTTTTTAGCCGCTTATATCAGAAGGATGAAGGGCAGAGATTTGTGCTTGAAGGGGTGGATTGGGCCTCGATCGATACTCACCACAGTAATCAGTTAGAAGAGATTTTCAGTGATATCGAGATTTACAGGGCTGTTAAAGAGTTGGGAAACTTGAAGTCTCCAGGGCCAGACGGAATGACAGGGGAATTTTGGAAAAATTATTGGAACATCTTGAAGCCCGACATAGTAGAGGTGTTCCAAGAATTTTTTCAAAAAGGTATTATCAACAAAAAAAACCAAGGAGACTTATATTTGCTTAATCCCTAAAAAGAAGAAGCCTTCCAAAGTTAGAGATTACCGGTCGATCAATTTGGTTACTTATCCCTACAAGATTATAGCTAAGGTGCTTGCTGAAAGACTGAAAAAAATTCTTCCCCACACCATTAGCAATTGCCAGGCGGCTTTTGTCCAAGGTAGGCAGATCCTCGATGCTATCTTGGTGGCTACGGAAGCTGTAGAAGACTTTAAATCTAGAAGGGCTAAAGGTTGTTTGCTTAAAATAGATTTGGAAAAGGCATACGACATGGTCAGTTGGGAATTTTTAAATGAAGTCCTTAGGCTTAAAGGCTTCGGGGAGAGGGGAGACGATGGATTAGAGGGTGCCTTAGAAATTCTAATTTCTCCATCGTGGTGAATGGTAGACCAAGAGGAAAATTTTTTGCTTCTCGTGGGCTTAGACAGGGGGACCCCTTATCCCCATTCCTTTTCACCTTAGTTGGAGATGCCATGTGTAAATCTGTCCAGTATTGTTTGGAAAAAAAAGATCTTAACGGGTTGGAAAGTTGGGAAGAATAGGGTGGAGGCGTCAATGCTCCAATATGCTGATGACACACTGTTTTTCTGTCCAAATTCCGAGCTAGAGTTAATCAAATGGAGAGATATTACCAAGACTATCTTGGAAGGTTCAGGGCTGGCAATCAACATGGCCAAATCCTCTTTGATTGGCATAAACATTAGTGAGCAGGAGCTGTCCAATTGGACCAATATTTTTCGATTGTCAAGCTGGTGCGCTGCCTTGCAATTATCTGGGCTTTCCCCTTGGTGGGAATTATCATAGAAGAAGGTTTTGGGATCCGCTTTTAGAGAGGGTTGAGAAGAAAATTGATAAATGGAAACATTTCCCAATGTCCAAAGGAGGTAGGGTGACCCTCGCTCAATCTGTTTTAACTAGCCTCCCCTTATATCACTTCTCTTTGCTCAAAGCTCCTAAATCGGTTATCAAGGCCATGGAAAAGCTGATTAGAAATTTTGTGTGGAATGGTGGCCAATCTAAACCAAGCTCTAACCTTGTCAAGTGGGAGTGGTCCTCGCTTCCGACCAATCTAGGGGGCTTGGGTGTCGGATCCCTTGCTCAAAGGAATGTGGCGCTCATGTCTAAATGGCTGTGGAGGTTCTCTAAGGAAGATGGTTCGCTGTGGAAAAAGATTATTGTGAGTATTTACGGGCTCTCTCCTTGTGGGTGGAAAACCAACCAGTTTAAAGGCAAAAAAGGAAATCGGATTTGGGTAGATATTGCTGCCAACTACTACACTTTTGATCCTTGTGTCAAGCTCACGGTCAACAATGGTAGATGCATAAAATTCTGGGAGGATGGCTGGTGTGATGACCAATCCTTCAAGACCCTATACCCGAACCTATACATCATCTCTAATAAAAAAGGGGAGATCGTGGCTGAATGTTGGAAGGCTGAGTCTCTAACTTGGGACTTGGATTTTAGAAGGGGCCTTTTTGAAAGAGAGATTCCTAGTTGGTTGGCCTTGCTGGACAAAATTAAGGATGTGAGGCTGCTGGACGGGCAAGACAACTTGAGTTGGAAGCTGGAGAAGTCAGGTATTTACGCGGCCATATCTATGTTTCAATCGTTGTCTTTTCCATCCCCTAAAGTGAATCAGGCCACTAGTTCGCTGATATGGAAGCATAAAAGCCCTAAGAAGGTGAAGGTGTTCCTCTGGTCTCTTGCTTACAGAAGCATTAATACTGATGAAAAGCTTCAAAAAAAATTCAGCAATTGGTCCCTTCTCCCCTCGGCCTGCAGGATGTGTTTGAAAGCTGCAGAAAACTTGGACCACCTCTTTTTGCATTGTGAGTTCGCTAGTAAAGCTTGGTGTTTTGTTGCCAAGCTGCTGGGTATTTCGTTTTGTGCCCCTAAGAAGATCGATGATTGGCTTCTTGAAGGCTTGATGGCGTGGAACTTCAAGAGGAAGGCTAGAGTTATGGCTGGTTGTGTCTTTAGGGCTACTATTTGGCTGTTATGGAAAGAAAGAAATGCCAGAACGTTTGAAGACAAGGCTAGGAGTCTTGATTCTTTTTGTGACAATGTACAAAATACTGCATCATGGTGGATATCCCTTCATAGGAATTCTTTTTGTAATTACAGCTTGTTAATGCTTGTTAGTGATTGGAAAGATCTGGTGAATTAGTTTTTGGGCAAGGGCTCCTTCCTCCCTTGGCCCCTAGGCTGTTCGCCTCTTTTTTTGATTAATATATCTCTTTCATGTTTCTTGTAAAAAAAAAAAGAAGTTGTCCAGCTTGGGGGGGGGGGGGGGTCACTCCATAGGTACTAGAAATGACCTTCTCCTAGAGGGATCCCTCCTCTGACGTAAATCTCCAAAGCCATTTAGTGCGTACAGAGGTATTTTGCTGCAACAAGGAACCTACCCTGAAACCCACCTAGGCATTTTGTATTCAAGTTTTGAATATCTGAAATATTTTGGGAAAACCAGGAAACAAGGTTACGTTTGACTTTTTGTTTCTTTATGCATTAAGGGGGAAGGTTTAAGCCTTTAAAGATTGCAATGCAAGGTTTGACCTATTTAATGATTTGTTGTGATGGACCATCATCTTAGTTGCTCATTTGTCTTCTGCTGATTTTGTCCATTGGGGGGGTGTAAATCATGAAACATATGTTATATTTTGGAAATGAATTTGGTGTCTCGACTGGATGGAAGGCTCTCAGTGATTTGTACAACGTGAGTTCTAACTAGCAAACTCTTTCTTTGAAAATATTGATTCTTGTTTTGAGCTACCGAGAGCACTGTTATCAGGTAATGACAAATGTTGTATTTAACAAAGAAAAAGAAATACAAAAAAAATGGTAGATAAGACCTTCTATGCTATAAAGCCAAGATAACTGATCAAAGAGGACCTCAATTAGTATTTATCATTGAAGGAGAGTACTATCAATGTAGAAAAGATGTTGATTTTCTCATTTGCTTGTTACTTTACTCAAGGACAGCACAGCAACCCTTCCTTTCTAATCCATTGAAAGCATCCAGAAATTTCTAATGCCACGTTGCAAAAATCTATATATTTTCATCTGTGCAATAGAACCAGTGTTTCTTTAAACCTGCAAAACTCTTTGAATTAATATTGCTGCTAATATTCTACTTTTTCTAGATCTTGACTTTTTCCTGGATGTTGTTATTTATTTCTCTCGTTAGGGATGATTTTGAGCCATTCGACTGGAAACTTCTCTGAGCTTATGCAGAATGTTTCTGCTGTGAATGCAAGATTATTCCAGTTGCATTTAGGCACCTGATAATTAATAGAGTTACAATTCTTTACTTTGATGATTTGATTATGTAAATTACTGGTTTTGTTCTTTTATTGAATGTGGGTAATTAGATCTTCCTTTGTGTATTGTTTCCTATTGTAGGATCTGATCCTTTTTTATGTTGGAATAAGAAAACTTACAAAATTTATATAAGCAAAATAATATTTTTTAGATTTGTAGCTAAAGCCTTTCTTCTTAATCAGGTTGTCCCGGGGGAGCTTACTATAGTTACTGGTATTCCTAACTCAGGCAAAACCCTGATGCTAACGAGTTCCTGGAAACCCATTTCAATGGCGGGAAAAATCTTAATCAGAAGTGCTGCATTTCTACGCCTCAAATCAACCTCCTCCTTTCAAGCATTCCACCATGTTTCATCTAAATCAGTTTCCACCTTCTCCAATCATCCCAAAATTTCATTTCATCCGCAAAACTCGAAGCAACCGTCACTCTCTAATCTCCTACGCAAGTCCGGATTCACACAATCCCAAATTCACAATTTTCTTTCACAGAATCGTCTCTTCTTGACGAATTCCAATTTGCAGGACATTGAAAGTTCTCTCGCTGTTCTTCTATCCTTCAAATTTCTCCCGACGGATCTCGTTTCCATGGTGATCGACTGTCCCGCGGTTCTGGACTTGGAGTTTGTGAAAAAATGGAAGGTAATTTTTTCCCAAATTGGATTATGCAATGTTTCTGTATCGATGATTCGGAGTATGTTGGTATTGTCCAGACGGTTTCAGCTGGAGCCGAGTATTTTTTGTAGAATCGTAGATTTATTGAAACGTTTAGGGCTTAGTGATGCTGCTGTGATTAGGGTTTTGGAGGATTACCCTGAAATAGTGTTCACGAACGAGCGAGAAATCTTGCGAACGATTGAATATCTGATGGGAATTGGAATTCGAAGGGATGAAATTGATCGAATCATTTGTTCGATTCCTAGAGTCTTAGGATTTAGAGTCGATGGTAGATTGACGAGTTTGATTTGTGAGTTCGAGGAGTTGGGCTTTGATCAAAACGTGATTTCAAGAGAAATTGTTAGAGAACCGAGAATTTTAGGCACAGAATTAGGAGAAGTTTCAAGATGCCTCGAGTTGCTTAGAAATCTGAAATGCAGGAATTCAATCAAGGAGAGAATCTTTAGAGATGGTGCTTTCAGAGCTGCATTTGAAGTGAAACAGAGAGTTGATTGTTTATGTAAACATGGGCTGATTCGTACAGAGGCATTTAAATTGCTATGGAAAGAGCCGAGGTTGGTCACTTATGAAATTGAGAACATCGAAAAGAAGATTGACTTCTTGATCCATGAGATGAACTTTGGTGTTGACTGTTTGATTGATGTTCCGGAATATCTGGGAATCAATTTCGAAAAGCAGATTGTTCCTCGCTACAATGTGATTGAATATTTGGAATCAAAAGGTTGGCTTGGTTCTCAGGTTGGATTGAGGGAGATTATCAAGCCAAGTAGACTTAGGTTCTACAACCTTTTTGTTAAGCCTTATCCAGAATGTGGGAAGATGTTTGGGAAATTTGCGGGAGATAACGAAACGAAGAGCCCGAGTCGGCATCCTATTGGATTATGGAAGGTTTTCAAACCACAAAGACATCCAGAATCGAAAGACGATACTAAAAACATGAAGTCCTTCATGAAATCTCTTCTTTAGTTTCAGCTTGGTAAGAAGAGGGGATCATCTGGTAATGGGAAGGCAGCAAAGTTAGCAGATGTATGGGGTACTCAAAGGACAGTCTCTGAAGCAAACGACATGAACCCTGAGCGGGATCTTGTAGAACTTTGCACTGTGGGAACTAACATGATAACATGGGGTGGTACGAACAGCAAAAGATGAACCTACGGGCCACTGGAAGTTGCAATATTGGTGACTGTAATTGCCAAAGGCCTCTGATGCTGAAGAGAATGGAGTCTGAACTTTGGTTTTGTTAAGCTCTCCATCAATGGATGAAAACACGTTCGTGTCTTCATAAGTCGATGGCTTTCTCATGATGTTGTTCTTGTTAGATCTTGGATTTATACAGCTGCAATACATCAATGTAGAAGACCTGAAAGAATGCGCAACTAGAATTTTTGTTCTTGCCCAACTAGCTGTCGAATTGCAAGGTTTCAATTCATTCGTTGAAGCATGCAGATAGAAAGTATCACATTGTCCACTTCTTGTTGAGGATCCATTCTTTTCACGAAGGTTAGATGCATTTGGTTCTTGACATCTGAGTTCATGTCTCTGCCACTAACAATGGTTTTTTTTTTTTTTTTTTTTTAAAATTATTTATATATACTTTGCTTACACCTCGACTATTGGACAACTACCTGACTCCCACTACATTTGGTTGTCAAGGTATCACGGTATTAAATTTTTGATTGGTGGCTATCATGATTTGAACTCATTCCTAGCCCTTTATTATAATGCGTTTTTGTTGGTTAATCGATCAAAATGTAATTTATATCCAGATTTCATTATTTCATTACAAAATTCTCTTATTTCCCTCGCCTCAAACACAATTTTAGTGGGTGTACGAAAGCAGGTCAATTGATTTTCTTTTTAATAGCCAAAATCAATGCCGAACTGACCTATCGGTTTGAGAAAATAATAGGCTATGCCTAAACAAAAATTGAAATTAGAACCGACTAAACCATTTGTCTGACCATAAAAATTGAATTGTACCAACAAAATCTATTCATGCAACTTTGTTTAGTTTAACTTTTCAAGTGTTTAATTTTGAAAAAAAAAATCATTTTGAAAAAAATTTTAGTGTTTAGCAACCACTAAAAATGACTTATTAGAAAATGAGATTGATAAGTAAACCATTTTGAGAGAAACACTTAAAACCAACTTTTTTGAAAAGAGTCTTTAGTATACAATAACTTGTGTATAAAAACACCTATGAAGAAATGCAACCAAACATATGAGTGTTTAAATTCTAAAAAGTTTTGTACAAAATGTTTTTTTAAAAAATGCATTCTTGAAAAACATTTAAATTAAAATGTATTCCAAACGGACTCTAAATCAGGTCGTTTTCTATTTCGTATTTAGTTTTGACTTATTTATGAGTTGCTAATAGTTAATGATTAGTTTAGATGCATTTGTTGAATTTAAAATTTTCATTTCTAATTATTTACAGTATTATGAACAATTTTACTATATAGATTAAAACTAGATAATAAATTTAATAATTTATGCACAAATGTTATGCCTACAACCTATCTACAAAAAGATTAATATATTACATTACAATCACCAGAAAAGTAAAATAAAGTCATGGTCTTAAAAAACATTCCTATACAAAGTAATTTAAATGATATTATATTCAGTGAATTGAAAGAAATTTAGAGGAGAAAAAGAAGTATCTAAGAAAGGAGAGTTTCTCATTCCTCGTATAAATTTCTTAAGAAATGGGTAGAAATTTGAGTTTTCTTTTGTTTCAATGACCGTATTCTTTTTCTAAATTTTCACTCATTCACTAAGTATTATGTTATGTTGTGTGATCAGTGAAGAACTAAATTAAAAATGTTGATATATAAAGGACTAAATCAACACTTTTTAAACAATAGGCTAAATTGAAAAACAAAATCCAAATGTTAATGTATTGAAACATATATTTAGCCATTTGTTTTATAATTATCTCTCTCATTAGTTCTGCTTTCGAAAGATTGGGAACCATTCTGTGAACTAATTTTATGGTTGAACAGTGCAAGGGTGGGCGCTTAATGGAGAGGAGCTTATCTCTACATGTAATTCCAACAGGGTAATTGATTAACATTAGCACACTGGCTACTGTTTTTCTTTTTCTTAATTTTATGGAGATTGATTGGGAGTAATTTGGTCTTATGGTGTGGCCGAGATTCTAACTTTTAAGAATAATGAATGATAATCCTTTATTGATAGATTCTAACCTTTAAATAGGCAAAGGTCACAACTGAAGTAGTTACAAAGTAGTTATAAAGCATGTGCTTGTCACATGACCTAAATAAAAGAAAGGATTACAATAGCATGAATCCGGCTACACCAAACACCTCCCCCTAACAAAAAAAAACTCGTCCTCGAGTTTACACAGCTAAAGTGAACTCATCCGGAGGGTGATATGCGTATAAATCAGCAACATTAAAGGTAGGATGTATGTTGTAATCATCTGGCAGTTTAATCTTGTACGCATTATCCCCGAATCGTGCAATGATAGGAAAGGGTCCTAGTTTTCGTTGTTTGAGCTTATTATATGTGCCCACTGGGAATCTACTCTTCCGTAAATGTATCATTACAAGGTCTCCCACATTAAATTCTTTAAATCTTCTCTTTCGGTCTGTTGCTTCCTTATATTTGTCAATTTGTTTCTCCATCTGTTTGTGAACTTGGTCATGCAACTCCTTGATGCGATCGACCATTTCTTCAGCTTCCGCACTAATGTCAATAGAAGAAGGGATATGAGTTAGATCAAATGTAAGTCTAGGCATTTTAGTATAGACAATTTCAAATGGGCACTTCCCTGTTGTTCTATTCTTCATGTTATTGTAGGCAAATTCCGCTTGAGCCAAAGATAGATCCCACTGTTTTGGTTTATCACTGAGGCATCGAATTAGATTGCCAAGCGTTCTGTTTGTTACCTTTGTTTGCCCGTCAGTCTGTGGATGACTTGAGGTGCTGTATTTAAGTGTTGTATCAAATTTTTTCCAAAGTGTCTTCCAGAAGTGGCTTAAGAACTTTACATCTCGGTCTGAAACTATTGACAACTTCCTTAAAGAACAAATTGGCAATATAGATAGCATCGGAAGTCTTTTTACAGGGAAGGAAATGGGTCATCTTGCTGTATCTATCCACCACGACAAACACTGAGTCAAATCCTCGCTGGGTTTTTGGAAGACTGAGAATGAAGTCCATTGAGAGGTCTTCCCAAATATTCTCAGGAATTGGGAGAGGAGTGTAGAGGCCTGTATTTTGGCCATGCCCCTTAAAACATTGACAAGTGTAGCAGCGTGCCACATAGTTACTAACATCCCTCTTCAATTGCGGCCAAAAGTACCTGTTTTCCAGAATTGCTAGGGTCTTGTCACGGCCCAAATGCCCTGCTAAACCTCCACAATGGGCTTCTCGTATTAAGGCCTCCCGAAGAGATAAGAAGGGTATGCACAGGGGGCATCCTCTTTAAAAAGAAATCCATCAAGGATATGGAAACCGCCGGCTGGTTTATGATCCTGGCACTGTTTCCAAACATAACCAAAGTCTCTATCGTCTTTATAAGCATCTGGGAGGTGCTCCAGGGCTATAATCTCACCTTTTAACATTGTCAGAAGTGTTTCTTTCCTACTCAAAGCATCTGCTACTTTGTTCGTAGTTCCAGAAGTGTGTTTTATCACAAACTCAAAACGTTGAAGAAATGATAGCCACCTAGCATGCATCCTACTAATTGTTTTTTGAGAGTTTAAGAATTTGAGGGAAAAATGATCCGTGAAAAGCACAAATTCTTTACTCAGCAAATAATGCTCACATTGCTTTAATGCTCTAACAAGCGAATATAATTCTTGTTCGTAGGTAGACCATTTCTGCCGAGAGTGGCTTAATTTTTCACTAAAATATTCAATGGGATGAGAATTTTGAGATAAAACAGCTCCTATTCCCACCCCTGATGCATCCACAGCTACTTCAAAAGGGATATTGAAATTTGGTGTAGCCGATTGCTAGTCATTAATTAGAATGAGAGAATGATGATTTATTAATGAAGTTCCAGCCTTTAAATAGGCAAAAGAACTAACTAAAAATGGTTACAAGGCACATGCTACTCACATGGCATACTAAAGAGATAACGAGTTAATAGGTATATAATCGGCTACATCAATTTCCTCGCCCAACAAAAATAACTCGACCTCGAGTTAGGTAATAAATGGCCAAAAATTCCATTTTTGGAATGTATCCCATTCTTAGACTCTTCTTTGATAAAAAATTTGCCTTTCTTGTCTTTCTTGCTGATATTTGACCTTGTTTTCTTGCTGATATTTTGTCTTGCTGCATTCTCCTTGGCGGTTTTGTTGATCTTTTCCCCAATTTGTCTGCGTTGCTGGATTTGTAATCACCTGCTCCGTCTTGCTGCCAATTTTTTCTAGAATCATTTGTGTTTCTAAAGGCTTCCACTTGAAGAATTCTTGCTGCCCATTATGTAATGGGTTGATGTGGAAGTCTTGATGCATTATTCGTTGTTCTTGATATTTTCTTGGAGCTAAATGTGTTTCTTGAATTATTCTTTGTTCCATTGTTTGTCTTTCTTGCCGTTGCCCCCATCCTTGCTTCCAATCCCGAGATGCTTTATCTTGTTCTTGATAAGTTCTCTCCATGGTAGATTGTCCCATTAGGTTACATCTTGGTTCTCCCTTGAATTCTTGGAGCATTGGTCGACATTCTTGATGCATTCTTGGAGGAAAATCTGCTTCTTGGACCATTCTTTGTTCCATTCCTAGCTTTTCTTGCATCATCGGGTTTGTTGATTGTTGATTTGGTTTAATTCCCAACTTCTCGCATATTATTTCTAAGGTTTTCTTGATCTCATCCATCATTCTTCAAGATTTTCACATCTTGTTCAACCGACAGCAAGCGTACGGTTGTTACTCGTGGTGAGAGGATGGTGGTTGACTCCGCCTCTTTTCCAACCGAAGATGAATCTCCTCCCACGTTGGTCAAGACTCTCTTGGTCGTCATAGTGGAAGCGCCCAAAAATCGTGCGCTCTGATATCAAATATGGTGTAGCCGATTGCTAGTCATTAATTAGAATGAGAGAATGATGATTTATTAATGAAGTTCCAGCCTTTAATTAGGCAAAGGAACTAACTAAAAATGGTTACAAGGAACATGCTACTCACATGGCATACTAAAGAGATAACTAGTTAATAGGTATATAATCGGCTACATCATCTTAAATTACATTCGGTTAAACATAGAGATTTTGCAATGTGGAGGTGTTTCCAATCTGAGTGTGGTTGGGCTGGCCGGGTAACTGCCATATTAATGTGTACTTGTATTCTTCACTTCAATCTCTTATATTAGCAATTAAACATGAGAATTGCTCAGCCAAATGATTGTTTGGTTTAGATATTTGCTGATGGCAGGTTGGCATTTAATGGATTCAGCAGAACTGTAAAGATGGTTGGACTGAGTGCAAAGGAGAATTTGGTATTGGAGCCTCTTGGTGAAGAGGTACATCAAATTTCATTGCATGTCCATGAATAAGACATACTTAGATTAATGCCTAAGTATTGGTTCAATGGGTGAACTATTGCAATCTTTTGACAGAAACATAAGTTATGGGTTGGTTTTATCGAGAAATTGAGTTAGCTCTTAATTTTGATTGCTTGCTTTTAAGTTTGAACTTGATGTGAAACGGTTGAATTTATTTTTGTAATCGAGCTTTAAGTGTTTTGATATTTCTTTTTCAGCTAATCTCTTACTTCAGCAAGAGAATGATATCCTAGGAAACTCTAGAAAGGGATGTTGTTATGCAAATAGCTGGTCGTCAGGTACCTGAAATAATGCTTTTGTTTGAATGCCTCATACTTGAATACATAAAAAATGTTAATAAAATCACATTTTAATATGTTAGTTGACTTAATATTCTTTGATCTGTTTTTTTTTTCCCTTTTCTTTTTGAGTTCACCGACATGTAGGCTCGAACCTCTAAACCTTTTGGTCAATTATATAATATTTGTTTTAATCAGTTGAACTATGCTCAAGTTGGCTGATATTCTTCCATCTATATGTTATCATAGGTCATGATGTCTTCATTTATTTGTTTGAAATGTGCAGCATTCTTTTGTTTTGATAATTGGGTCTTTGGTGTGTTAAAACCTGAAAATTTTATTATCTTTCTCATTGAAGAACATGAGGCTTTGTCTAACATTGTATGTTGATGAGAGGGTCTTAGTTCTAAGTTTGGGTGAGTACTCTGATTTTATTGGTGAATTTTTCTCTATTGAGGCCCATCATTATAGAATAAGCATTTAATTAGTGTATAACCGATGACTTCTCTCTCTTATTTCCTTGTAGATTCAACTTGTAACAAGTTCAAATGTCAATTATAGGTTGCTGTTGCATTTACTTACAGACAAAATGGACAGCTCGTCGGTTGCAAGTACCGAACCATAGACAAGAGGTTTTGGCAGGTACTTCAGCCAATCCTTCTTCAATCAGAGTTATTTGAGAAATTGTCAGAATGTTTCAGCATGCATCTTCCATTCTGTTCTTCAGCTCGTAATTTTTAAGCGTTTCTTTCTTATACACAGTTGTTGCTCCAATCTTTGCTGACGCTGGACATATTTTTCCATTTATAGGCTGTTTCATTTCCAAATCTTTAGACATAGAGCAGATCTTTTATACAGAGAAGCTAATCTTTTTGTCTGATGTCAATATTCAGGAGAAGGGTACAGAAAAGTTATTATATGGGATTGATGACATTAATGATACAGATGAACTTATCATTGTAATCCACAATACCTTGTCTTTTAAGGTTCTATTTGATATTTCAATCTCTTTGCCATCTGTTTTTTTTTTATAATATCGTATATATCGTTTAAGGTTGAAGGCGAAATGGATAAACTTTCAGTAGAAGAAGCTGGCTTTCTCAATTGTATCAGTGTTCCTGGTGGTGCCCCAAACAAGGTTTCAACTGATACAGTTTCATCGATTGAAAAGGTTAAATTTTATAGAAATACTTCTATGTCTGTCTTGTGTGCTTTTACATCATTATTCCTAACTGTCTCAGTTCTGCTGCTAGTTATCTGTTTTCCTCTTCCCTTTAAGGAACTTGAAACGGGTTTTGAAATTGGGTAAAAATAAAAATTGAATTAGTCCCTGAGTATAAAAGTTAAAAATAAAAATTGTCCAATTCATTTAACACATACATATAAACAAAATCTAGTAACATACGTACAAATGGTCAACTCTACTCATGGGTCATTTAGAAACCAATTTCAAACTTTAGGAACCAACTATAAACTAGATCCAAACTTCGAGGACCAAATACGTCACTTTTAAAATCTTTAGGACCAAATAGAAACTAAATTTAAATGTCAAAGACCAAAAGTTTTAGTTTTGACCTAAAAATTAAATATAAACTAAGTTCAAATCTCAATGACCAAAAGTGAATTTTACGTTTTAAGAATCAGGATAATGTTCGTTTTTAAAAGGAAAGTTGACTTTTTATTTGATCTTTGAAAAGTTTCAGCAAGAGTCACTTACTATATAAGAAACACCATACACCCCTTTTCAACTAGAAACCAGCTAAGAACCAGAAAAAAATGCAGAGTAAATTATAATAAAGCACCCAAATAGAATTTATTACAATATAGTAATAATTCGAATAGATTGTAGATTGAGAACGCTGAAGACAGAGAGGTCATTCTAACTTTTAGCTTTTAGGATAATATCACGTTTAGCTTTAATGATCACATTTGGTTTATAAATTCGTTGTTCTTAATTTATATTGTTTAACATCTGGAAACTGTTTAGTTTACTTCAACTTGTTCTGTATGCATGTTTTGGTGGGGTGAAGTCAGGATACTGCATATCAGTATTTATGGAGCTGCAAAGACTACTTAGATAAGGTAAATAACACTGTCCCTAAATATAATGGAAAAGTGATTTTTGTGCCTGTCGGATAATTTTAAAATAAGCTTGTTTGGTTACAGTTTTATCATTTTGTAATTTACTTTTTAAAAATGTATTGTTAAGTTCTTAAAATTAACAAAATAATTAACCTACAAGGTTTCCCGCATAATCTTGGCTACTGATAGTGATGAACCAGAGCTAGCACGTCGCCTTGGAAAACACAGGTCTCGACTCAATTCTGAACTTTGTGTGTTAATCTTAAAATCAAGATCAAACTTCTATACTCTGTCGTGAATGCTTCAGTTTTTCTTCATATGGACACTTCGTTTTATGGGTTAACAGATGTTGGCGGGTAGATTGGCCTTATAAAGATGACATCAATCGTGTTAAAGATGCCAATGAGGTTGCCTTCCTTCTTTGAAAATTACTAAATTTATTCATGCACCCACGATCACTGCATTTCTTTTTTTCCAAGTCCTTGCACTTGCAACAGTTGCCCATTTTCCCTCTCATATGTTATTAGTGCTGAAGTTTAGGATCCTTTCTAAATGATGTTCTTATGCTTTAAACCCATGTACAAGTACTGTCTTTCTGTATACTAGCAATAAAATATTTGCTCCTTGGGTAAAATGTCTAGTTTTCTAAACGGCTAAACGTGGCTAATCAATACAGGATATGATTTTTGTTGAGAATCCCACATTGAAAAGATGAGTGGAGACCACACAAATTATAAGATGTATGGGTTACTCCTCTCATAGCCAATTGGTGTTGAGATGGAACCCATGTAATCTAAGTATCAAAGCCCATGAAACCCAAACGGATACTCGGTCAAAAAAAAAAAATGATCTGCATCATCTTGAGGGGGCATGTTGAGGATCCCACATTGGAAAGATGAGTAGAATACTCATCTCATAGCCAATTAGTGTTGAGATGGAATCTCATGTAATTGAACAATTTTAATAGAAATTTCATTAGGGTGGAATTAGGAAGGCTAATAAGGGTATATTAGCAATTAGTTAGGGATTTTGTTGTGGAGTTTGTTATAAGTAGAGAGAATGAGGAAGGAGAAAGGTATGCATTGATTCAGTTTGGTTAAGGACTCGAGTCATGTTAAGGGAGGGAAGGTCCAAGTACCTTAAACACTTGGTTTATCTTGTAGTTCTGGTGGTTTCTCATTATTCTATCTTGTTAGAGCTCAGGTTCACAATGTCATTTTGGAAGAATTACCCAAAGGATGAAATGTTGTCGTTTGGTATATTAGTCTACCAGAGTCTATTATTTGTTTATTCTTTGGTGTCTATACGTGTCCAATTATCAGAGGTAGAGAATCTTTATTGTTAGGTTTCTTCCTCTATTTATTCATCCCTGTATTGATGTAATAATCAGGTTGAGGAAATATAATCTTCTGAGAATTTCTCTCTTTCTGGTGTCTCTTTGTTTTTGTAACTTGGTATCAGAGCTCCAACGATCACCATGGCCGGTGATGGGTCTTCTTCCTCTTTTTCCACATCTGGGTCTTCTTCTGCAGCAATTTCAGCTTCTGTTTCTACTGATGCAAATGTGGTGAGTTCTTTTGGTCATCCGTTGAGCACTGTTCTCACTGTGAAGCTCGACGAGAACAATTATTTGCTTTGGAGAGGAATGGTTTTAGCCATTCTTCGAGATCAGAAGGTCGATGGCTATATTCTTGGGACTAAAGCCCAGCCATCAGAGTTTATCGAGGTTTCAACTGAAACCAAAAAGATATTGGAGCCAAATCCACTCTATGAAGAATGGACGACAGTGGATCAAGCGTTGTCTGGCTGGCTTTTTGGGTTTATGACCCCAGCAATTGCAGCAGATGTCGTAAGCTTCAAGACTTCAAGGGAAGTCTGAAAAGCGTTAGAGAAGGTTTATGGTGCAACCAGCAAGGCTAGCGTTAACCAGCTTCGTGGGATACTTCAAAATACCAAGAAAGGATCGTCGAAAATGGTTGAATACCTAGTTACAATGAAGCAAGCTTTAGAGAACTTACAGCTGGCCGGTAATCCAATATCTCTCAGTGATCTAATGTCTTGTGTTTTAGCAGGTCTTGATTCAGAATAGTTACCAATGTAATCAAAGCATGTAATCTCAAAGTTTCTCTTAATGAAAAACATTTATTTTGTGATGCTTGTCAGTTAAGGAAATCCCATCGTTTACCTTTCCATTCTTCAGACTATATGGCACAACATCCACTTGAACTCATATATTGTGATCTTTGGGGTCCTTCCCCTGTTGCTTCCACCTTAGGGTATCGATACTATATTATTTTTGTTGACAACTACACCTGGTTGACTTGCATCTACCCTTTAAAACACAAGAGTGAAGCTTTATCGTCATTTCGCCAATTTAAACTTTTAGTAGAAAATCGATTTGATAAATCTATTAATGTTCTTCAATCCGATTAGGGAGGAGAGTTTTGTTCCTTTCCTCCTATCCTTGGGGAGTTTGGGATCGAATTCCGTCACTCTTGTCCTCATACAAGTCAACAAAACGGGGTGGTTGAGCGTAAACATAGGCACATTGTAGAGATGGGTCTCACTTTGCTTGCTCAATCCTCCATGCCTCTTCGTTTTTTGTGGGATGCCTTTTCCTCCGCTGTCTTTCTTATCAACCGTCTCCCAACCCCTGTTCTTAATAACTTATCTCCATGGGAAAAAGCATTTCATCACAAGCCTGATTTTCTGTTTCTCAAAACACATTTGGGTGTGCGTGCTTTCCTTTTCTTCGCCCTTATCATAACAATAAGTTTCAATTTCATAGTACCAAATTGATTCTTTGGTGTATATTCTATATGTTTTTGTAGTTGTGTTCTATCATGACTTTTCTATCACTGATATACACCAAAGAAATCAATCTTTATTGTTAGGTTTCTTCCTCTATTTATTCATCCCTGTATTGATGTAATAATCAAGTTGAGGAAATATAATCTTTTGAGAATTTCTCTCTTTTCTGGTGTCTCTTTGTTTTTGTAACTTATCTCTATGATATATTCTTCCACGCTATGACATTACGTTTATCTTTATAATTTTTCTCTATTTTTCTCCCCATTAATTCAATGTTAATTCCAAGCTTCTTTCTTGTCAGGGCGATAATTCTTTTAATCCTTTGTTTTTCTGTTTGTGAAAAGAATAATTCTGTTAATCCTTTTTCTTTATATTGTTTCCTTTTTGATGTTTTATTATTATAAACTTATAACATACAGATCCTAATGCACTTGGGGCATCAATTCAAGATGCCAAGTTATATCAACTTTCTAATTCAAATCAAATACGAAAAGGTGTGTATCCAAATATTCCAAGATAATTTTTTTTTGGATAATTGTAATGGATGGCAAAATTAGGGTAAATAATGGCAAATTTAACAATTTTTTAAAATAATTGCAAATATGGCAAAATTTTTAAATGAATTTTTTATATTCCCAAATTGTCCCTGGTGTTCATCTTCCTCATCCTCGTTTGTCTGTTTTTATATATATATCAGTGATAGAGCTTCCACAAACCTTGATAGTCACAGCAAACAACTTTGAGTATTCCATAACAGTTAGGTTTATTGGTTGCATTAGAGATGTGATAGATTAGAAGCCTTCTTGGAATAAATATAAAGCATGCTTAGAGTTTGATTGTTTGAAACTATCTAATTATTAAAGTATAGGCTTTTTATTTCAAATGTGACTATGCTAGGTTTTTTAATCGATTTCTTAGAATAAGTAAAGAAGTTGTAGCGGGTATTAAAGGTGTGCAACCCTATGTCACAAATTTAGAAATATTTGACAATGTGAATAATTTTTTTTTTTTTGGGTAAAATACCTTTTTAGTCCCTCATGTTTCGGGATCGTTTCCAATAGGTCCCTAGGTTTCAAAATCGGACAATCAAGTCCCTACTATTCCGGAAATGTATCTATTGAGTCCCTCTAAGGCTGACGTGTCAATTTAAAATAATAAAATATTGATTTCTAATTAAAATAATAATATTATAATAATAAAATAATAAAATTATTATTATTATTATTAAAACATAATAACAATAATAATAAATAAATAAAAATTATTATTATTATTAAAAAAATCGTTTCTCTCTCCTCTTTCCCCACCCCCTCTCTTCTCCCCACTTCCTCTCTCTCCTCTCTCTCTCTCTAAAACCACTTCCTCTCTCTAAAAATTTCGATGATGGTACTGTTGGTCTCATGTACGGCGGCGTGATTGTCGGCGAGAGGAGCACCGGCGACGGTAGGGCGGAGGCGAAGGCAACCGTCCAGTGCCATCGGACACCATGTAAATCGACTTCCCAACCGTCCTCTCCCCGTCGTCTTCGACATCTCCTCTCTTAAAGGCAGGCTCCGGCGAGGCTCTGTTAATGGACCAATCGGGAGATCGCAGCTCGACGGCCTGAGCAGCCCGATTACTCTGGCGCTCCAATTTGTGCCCCGATCGCAAGGCGTGAGCCCTAGACCAGTGATTCAATTGGGGACTGCCCTTGGGTTTACGGTTCTGTGGAGCAGATTCAGAGGAAGATTGGTTCTTGATGAGAGAATTGGGTTTGGGATTTGGGTAATTGGGCGTGTGAGAGAATTGGGTTTGAGATTGGTTCTTGATGATGTTAGTTTTGGGTAATTGATCCTCGCCGTCCCCTTCGCCTCGGCCCTACCGTCACCGCTGCCTTCGCCTCCGCCCTACCGTCGCCGGTGCTCCTCTCCCCGACAATCACGCCGCCGTACACGAGACCGACAGTATCGTCATCGAATTTTTTACAGAGAGGAAGTGGTTTTAGAGGGAGAGGAGAGAGAGGAAGTGGGAAGAAGAGGGGGAGTGGGGAAAGAGGAGAGAGAAACGATTTTTTTAATAATAATTATTATTTTTTTAAGAAATTATTTATTAGTATTATTGTTATTATGTTTTAATAATAGTTATTATTTTATTATTATTTTATTATTATTATATTATTATTTTAATTAAAAATCAATATTTTATTATTTTAAATTGACACGTCAGCCCTAGAGGGACTCAATAGATACATTTCCGGAATAGTAGGGACTTGATTGTCCGATTTTGAAACCTAGGGACCTATTGGAAATGAACCCGAAACATGAGGGACCAAAAAGGTATTTTACCCTTTTTTTTTTAATTCAACATGTGGGGTGGAGAGTTAAACCTCTAATTATTTGGTCGGTGATATATTCCACGATTGGTTGAGCTACACTGAGATCGATATTTGACTATGTGAAGATCAACAATAGAGTGCATGTAATATATGTAGTATGTATATGATTAAATATAAAATGATATGTTGGTTGCTTTTCCATTGTTAAAATATATTTTAATGTGTATTTTTATGTTGTCAATAAATTTGAACATCAATTTAGACAACCAAACACATAAAACTAAAGATACTATGGATCAATTAATTTAAATCAAAAAGAGTGTGCCAATAGCGATGAGGAGGAGGAAAAAAAAACTTAAGTATAACAAAAAAGGGTTGGTTGCAAATATAGCAAACCGGCCCAAAATATATACAGATTTAGCAGCCGGTAGAAAAATTTGCAAAAATGACAAAATTTTAAGTTCTAGAATGTGTATTTACTAAAATGTCATTTCGAAGATTTTTCTATCACTGATAGAATCTATCAGTGATAGAAAGTCTTTCTATTTGATAGAATCTATCTCTATTAGTGATAGAAAAGTCTTTCTATCTGATAGAATCTATCTCTATTAGTGATAGAAGCTTTCTATCACTCGTAGATAAAAAGTCTTTCTATTAAGGTGTTTGGTTGGTGTTGTTTCGTTTCTCATATTTTCTATTATTGATAGAATTTATCATTGATAGAATCTATCAGTGACAGAATTCTATCTGATAGAATTTTATCCCTGATAGAACTTTTTTCACTAATAGATAGATTTTATCACTAGAGTAACAGAATTCTATCCGATAAAATTCTATCAGTTTTTCTATCTTGTGATATAAAGCATCTATCAATGATAAAAAGACTTTATGTCACTGATAGAATCTATCAGTGATAGAAAAACTTTCTATCACAAATAAAAAGTTTTTCTATCACTGATAGAAAACTTCTATCATTTATAGGAAAAATATTCTATCACTTTCTATTATGATAGAAAGACTTTCTATCACTAATAGAAGTTTTCTATCAGTGATATAAAGTCTTTCTATCAGATAGAATCTCTTTCTATCAGTGATAGAAAGACTTTGGGAAAAATACACTTTTGGTCTCTGAGGTTTGAGTTAAGTTACACTTTGGTCCCTGAGTTTTCAAACTCAACAAAAATACCCCTGAGGTTTGAGATAAGGAGCACTTTGGTCCCTGCCGTTAATTTTTCTGTTAAATCTTTAACAGTTGCTGACGTGGCATCTATTTTTTATTAAAAAAAAATTATTTTCTGATTTTTTAAAATAAAAATCTATTAAAATAATTACAATAATTAAAATATATTACTTTTTTAATATTTGTAATTTCTCTCCTTCATTTCTTCTCCTTCAACCTAATCCTCCTCCTTCTTCTTCAACCCTAAATCTTCACCACCACATAACTCCGCCGGCCGACGACAGCTGCCGGCGGCAATTGTCGATCGCCGGCGGCCAGCAGCTGCAAGATTTTTTTATTTTTTTTTTCGTATCCTTCTTTTATTCTTCTTCCTTCCTCCTTCTTGTCTTTATGTTTTTTTTTTGTTTTTTTTTTAAAAAAATTAAGGACTGAAAATCAGATCTGGAAGCGTCGGAGCACCGATCTGAACCAGAGTGGCAAGTCAGATCTAGAGGTCGGGCGAATCCACTTTCAGATCCAACGGTGAAGACTGTCTGGGACGACGAAGGCGTTTCAGATCTGGAGGTCGGACGAAGATGGGTTTCGAGTGGTGGAGATGAAGAGGGCGTTTTTCCAGACGGTTGCGATCGGAGATGGGTTTCGAGCAGTTCCATGTTCTTCAGAAGACGGCGAAGATGGGTTTCAAGCTCAACGGAGGTTCCATGTTCTTCAGACAACTGCAATCGGAGACGGATTTTTAAGCTCGACGACGACGGCGAACATGTTCTTCAAACAAACGGCGGGATCTGTGTTTTTCGTTTCTTCAGACGACAGCGAACCAGGTCGTTCTCCTTCCTTTCTCGCATTTTTCGGCGATTAGTAGCTATGAAAGCGAGATCTGGAACCACGCCGGCGAACCAGCTATGACAACGAGATCTGGCGTTTCTTTAGACGCCGGCGAACCAGTTATGACTACGAGATTTTCTTTTTTTTTTTTAATAAATAAAATCAGTGAAAGAAGAAATGGAAGAGAGAAAGAGAGAGGAAGAAGAGGATGAAGAAGAGAAAAAGAAAAAAAGAAAAAAAAAAGTTCGGTGGCCGCCGCCGTTCCCCGGGAGTCGGCGGCGGCCGGCCACCGCAGACTTCGGCCGCCGGAGATTTGAAAAGGAGGAAGATGAGTGGGAGAAGAGAGAGATTTAAAAATAATGAAAATAATAATATTTTATTGTTTTTATTTCTTTTTATTTTAAAATTAAAAAAAAGAATTTTTTAATTAAAAAAATGTGGCCACGTCAGCATTCTGTTACCCTTTAACGGCAAATTGAACGGCAGGGACCAAAATGCTGCTTATCTCAAACCTCAAGGGTATTTTTGTTAAGTTTGAAAACTCAGGGACTAAAGTGTAACTTAACCCAAACCTCAGGGACCAAAAGTGTATTTTTCCCAAAGACTTTCTATCACTAATAGAGATAGATTCTATCCTTCTATCCTATTTCTATCAGTGTTTGGTCGTTATATCCTATTTCTATCTGATAGAAAGTTTTTCTATATGTGATAGAAAGCTTCTATCAGTGCTAGAATCTATCAGTGATAGAAAGTCTTTCTATCACAGATAGAAAAAACTTTCTATCACAAATAGAAAGTCTTTCTATCACTGATAGATCTATCACCGATAGAAAGCTTCTATCAGTGATAGAAAAAAATTTCTATCACTTTCTATCAGTGATAGAAAGACTTTATATCACTAAAAGTTTTCTATCATAGAAAACTTTCTATCACTATAGAAAGTTTTTCTATCAATGATAGAATCTATAAGAATTGAATTCTAGACCTCCATCTTTGAATAACATGATAAATGGTCATCAGACAAGCAATTTTAAGTCATTGAAAGTGAATTTAATTAGTTTGGCAAACCAATTATAGTTGGGGCTAGTTGCAAAAGTAGCAAAATGGATCAAACTAATTGCAAAAGTAGCAGCCCGTAGAAATGTTTGCAAAAATGGCAAAATCTCACCATCTGAAAAATTTTCTATCAGTGATAGAAAGTTTTCTATCACTCTGATAGAAAATTTTTCTATTACTGATAGATTCTATCAGTGATAGAAAAACGTTTTATCATAGAAGATTTCTATCAAAATATATATATATATATATATATATATATATATATATATATATATATATATATATATACATACATATATACGAGGAAGAAGAAGATGCGCATGCCAATCAGTTTTTCCATCACTTATAGATTCTATCCGTGATAGAAAAAGTTCCTATCAGTGATAGAAACTTTATTCTATCAGTGATAGAAAATTTTTCTACCACTGATAGAGAAAGTTTCTATAAATGTTGTTGTTTTCGATTTACTGGTGTTTTTCTATGGTTGTTGTTTGGTTTTTGTTTTGTATTTGTCGCTTTCTATTGCTAAAGGAGATGAATTGGTGCATACCCTGATGAAGATTCGGAGTTTGGGCTTGTGGGGGAGCCGAAAAGACAGCGCGCAATGAGAGCTTTAGGGTTTGGCCACTGTGGTTGACGCTGCCGCGAGGCAGAGTAGTGCAGGGGGGTTTGGCCACTGTCGAGCCTGCTGAAGCTGAAGCGAGCAAGGAAGCCATTGGGGATTTGCTGGAAAGAAGTGAATTTGGTTGGAGTGTGAGAAATGGAGAGAAAAAGAGGGAGGGTGAAACATAATCGAGAGAAGAAAGAGAGAAAGAGAGAGCTTAGAAAAACGTTCTATCAGTGATAGACATCTTCTATCAATGATAAAAAGTTAATTCTATCAGTGATAGAAGATTTCTATCAGTGATAGAAGACTTCTATCACTGATAGAAAGTTAATTCTATCAGTGATAGAAGATTTCTATCACTGATAGAACGTTTTTCTATCTATCAGTGATACAAAACTTCTATCACTGATAGAAAGTTAATTCTATCAATGATAGAAGATTTCTATCTCTGATAGAACGTTTTTCTATCTCTGATAGAAAGTTAATTCTGATAGAAAAGTTTTCTATCACTGATAGAACGTTTTTCTATCTCTGATAGATTCTATCAGTGATAGAAGATTTCTATCACTGATAGAAAGTTAATTCTATCAGTGATAGAAGATTTCTATCACTGATAGAAAGTTAATTCTATCAGTGATAGAAATCTTCTATCACCTCTCTTCTATCACTGAGAGGTGATAGAATCTATCAGTGATAGAAAAATTTTCTATCAAACTTTCTATCAGATAGAAAGTTTTCCTATCACTGATAGAATCTATCCGTGATAGAAAAATTTTCTATCAGATAGAAACCTACCAAAACAAGAAGAGAGGAGAGACATGCGCGTGCAATTAAGGGCAAAATAGGGATATAAAAAATTAATTAAAAAATTTTGCCATATTTGCAAATATTTTAAAAAATTGCTAAATTTGCAATTATTTACCCTAATTTTGCCACCCATTACAATTATCCAACAAAAAAACTATATATATTTTGTTTTTGTTATTGTTAAATATCGGTGTAATATTTTATATAGCTATATATATTGACAATATGTGGATAGTGGGAGATTTGAACTACAACCCTCTTGATCACTAGTACAGACTTTGTGCCATTTGAGGTATACGCATATTGGTAGATATCGATATAATATCGCACTTTTAAAACAAGTAGCTCCAAACAGTCTATTGTGTTAAAAAATAGTTATCTAATTAATTAATTATAAATAAATAAATAAATATATATATATATATATATAAAAGAGGAAAAATCATTTTTGACCATAAGCCTAGCATGTTGCATCAATTTTAATAATGAATTTTCAATTTTATCAAATTGAACCTCAAACTCAACATATTGTATCAATTTTAACTCCAAATTTGCGTAAGTTTTGCCTCATAGACATTCGGTTAACTTTCTATTTGAATCTGTTAAAACATGAAATTTATTGGAGAAATTCTTTATTTGAATAAATTAAATACTCTTAAGAAAAATAAACAATAAGAGTCTCAAAGTTGTTATTAAAAAAAAAAAAAAAAAAAAAAAAAAAAAAAAAAAAAAAAAAGTCCAGATCCAACAAATATGAGGAAAAACAAATACTTGGAATTATTTTGCTTCCATTCTTACATTTGCATGTTATAATTAGCAGTAAAAAAAGCAAGAAGAGAATAGGATAATTGTAATGGGTGGCAAAATTAGGGTAAATAATGGCAAATTTAGCAAAATTTTAAAATATTTGTAAATATGAAAAAAAAATTAATTAATTTTTTATATTCCCGTTTTGCCCTTGAATTGCGTGCGCACGTCTTCTGGTTTTCTTCTTTCCGATTTGGCAGGTCTGGATCCCGTGGCTTTTTTGGACAACTTTCAATTGTACTTCTTCACACTATAGCTCTAGCGCCTACATCAAAGATAACAATCTACAGGATATGTGTTAGACAAGAAAAATTAGTCGCGTTATCTCATCGCATCAAGGATTTACTCAACTATTGCATTTCTCTGTTTTTGTGCACTATATTGGCGCATCTCCTCTCTTTTTCCAGCTTCTTTTAATTTAGATTTGGATGAGAAATAACTTGCTTTTTTGCAAGTTATCTGTGGTTCAAACAGAAAGTAACCGGACGTCTACATTGCAACGTTTATGCAAGTTTGAGGTTAAAATTGATACAACCTACTAAGTTCATTCAATTATGTGCTTTAACGATGGTTCAAACAAATATGAACTTAACTGCGTGGATAAGTCACACCTTAAAGAAATATGGTTTCATTCTCCTCCTTTCACAATTGTTGAACTAAAATTGGTATCTAGGAGGAAAAAAAAACTTCAAAGTATAACAAGAAAGCAAGATTTTTTGTTTTTGTTATTATTAAATAACGGTATAATATATATATATATACCACAAACCTCTTGATCACTAGCGTACAAGTTTTATGCCAGTTGAGGTATGTGCATGTTGGCAAATATCGATATAATATCGCTTTTAAAATAAGTAGCTTCAAATAGACTAATCTATTAAAAACTAGTTATATGCTTAATTATAAATGTATATTAAAAAAAAAGAAAAAAAAAACTTTTTACCATAAACTTAGCATGTTGTATCAATTTTAATCATGGACTTTCAGTTTCATCAAATTGAACTTCAAACTCAGCATATTGTATCAATTTTAACTCCAAACGTGTGTAAGTTTTGCATCATAGACATTCGGTTAACTTTCTATTTGAATCCGTAAAAACATGAAATTTATTGGAGAAATTCTTTATTTGAGTAAATTAAACACTTAAAAAAAAACTCACAATTATTAGCAACCATAAAAAGCCAGCAAATATGACTTTTTTTTTTTGAATTATTTTGCTTTCGTTCCACATGTTATAATTAACCGTGCAAAAGGCGAGGAAAGAAGAAAAAACCAAGTTATTTGCAACAACAAAAAACCAACAAACATTCTTCTCAAAAAAAAAAAAAAAAAAAAAAAAAAAAAAAAACAAACAAACATTTGAAGGAAAAAAAAAATCAAAATTACTTTATTTCATAATTTTTGACAACGTTAAAATTGTTTAAAAAAAACCCTCACAAAGTTCTCAACAATAAAGAAAAGTCATCTAAAATTAAATGAAAAGAAACTCCATAATTGTTTTCCTATCATTCCCTAAGTAGCTAAAAAAAAAACTTCCACAAGAGTGAGAAGAAAATGAGAGAAAACTCATGTATAACTTATTAGCGACAAAAATTTATCCAATAAATTTCTTACAATAAACCAACTCAGGTGCATTGTGAATTATACAAAAAGAAAGAAAGAAAGAGAAACGAGGAAATATTCAAGTATGTGTTTTAACGGTGGTTCAAACAGAAAGTAACTGAACGTCTACATTGCAACGTTTACGCAAGTTTGAGGTTAAAATTGATACAACCTACTAAGTTTGGGGTTCAATTTGATGGAATTGAAAGTTTAAGGTTAAAATTGATACAATTTACTAAGTTTGGGGATCGATTTGATAAAATTAAGACTTCGAGGTTAAATTTGATACAACTAGCTAATTTCAAGGTCAAACATGATTTTTTCCCAACAAATAAAAATACTCAGACTAGTGGTCATAGTTTGGTTTCTACATTTTAAAAAGTCTATAATAAATTAATGAACTTTCAATTTTGTGTCTAAATTTGTGTCTAAAAAGTCTATGACGTGGTTTTTTTTTAAGGGATATATTAGGTATAAAATCAATAATTAAACCCTTTACTTTCAACTTTGTGCTTATAAGATCTATTAATTTTAAAAAAACGTCAAATATGTCAAAGACCTATTAGGCACGAGAATGAAAATTTAGGATTTTATTAAATACAAAATTGAAAGTTTAAAGACTTACTAGGTATTTTTTAAAGTTTAGGTATCAAATATGTTGAGTTTTATGCCCTAAAACTCGTAAATAGTAAATGTAACATTTTGTTTATTGGTTAATAAAGAGTTATTAAAGTTATTTCAATAAGGTGCTATTGCATATATTTGTATTAGTCTTGCCTAAATAACAACAAATCCAATAAACTAAGAACCTCTAGCTATATTATGAATACTTGAACTTTGTGTAAGAGTGGATCAAGTTCGAGTAATAGCCAAAACGGTCTATACTATATGTTGGGTTTTATGCCCCAAAACTCGTAGATAGTGAATGTAACTGTTGACCGGATATTAATGAAATAATAATGATATATTTCCATTAATTGTTATTAGTTATTTTATATTTGTCTTTGCCTAAAAATAACCCTAATCCAATAAACTAGACATCCAAGGCTGTAATATGTGTCTTGAACTATATGTAGCGACATATGGGATCATTATTCAAGAAACAACCTAAAGGGTCTATAGTATAGGGATAAGACTGGGTGCCTTATCCTGGTGACACTATGGATACGGCCCACTTTGTATTTGATACAAACGTTGCGATCCAACGCGTTCGTGTAGGAGACATGCGAGTGGGGGTATCATATGCAATGAGTTTGCATAAGACCGGACCGCGAAATAGTAACATCTGGTTATAACACCGTTAACTAGTTGGTTTTCTATTTCACTAGGACGACCTAGACAACTTAGTCTTAATCCTGAGTTGATTATGGACTCCTGCTCATGAGAGATTGTCCTTTGATTTGCATGGGTGAGAGTGGCCAATACGCCGACTCAATAAGCCTACCATTTTGGGGACAAGACCGAATGGGGAGCTGGGAACATAATCGTACAAGATGGAATTCACTCCTTCCCGACTTTAGGGAAGCAGATGAGTGTTCCCTTAAGTGGTTACCCCGAGTCTTGAACAAAGGGCCCTACCCTCTCAATGGCACGAGAGGGTTTTCTGTTTGATGGTTGGACCACAAACAGGTTGTTCATTAGAGGAGAACTGGTACTTAAGGAAATAGAAGTAACCCAGGGGTAAAACGGTAATTTGACCCAGCTGGTGTTACGGACACTCGTGAAGGACTAACTAGTCGATATTGGTCTAGATCCGTGGACACAGAAAATATGTCTGCAGTGAGAAGAATGCAACTGTGAGTCTATAGTGGAATGAACACACAGTTAACGAATATTGATTAATGTGGTTAATGAGTTTGACCAATTAATCTCACATCGTTGGAGCTTCTGATCTGCAGGTCTATTAGGTCCCACTGGTAGCTTATAAAGTAATTTGAGGCAACTAAGTAATAAATGTAAATTGAAAATGTTCAATTTACTAAGGGAAACGAACATAATATATATTGATATATTAATGTGAGAGAAATTAATATTTGAAGAAATTCAAATATAAATTTATGGAAGTTTGAAAGAGTTCAAATAATGAATTAATTAATTTAAGGCCAAAAATCTATTTGGGCGAATTAATTAATTCAAGGCCGGAAATTAAATATGTGATATTTAATTGGTGGTTAATTAATTAAAAGAATTCATTAACCGGGAATTAATCAATTATGGAAATAATTAGTCACTTAAGGAAGTGATTAATCATTTATGGACTAATCATTTATGGAAGTAATTAGTCATTTGTGGAAAAGATTAATCAATTATGGAATTGATTGATCATGATTGATTAAATAAGGAATAAGATTGAATCAATTTTGGAAAAGATTGATTTAATTGAATATTTTATTCATGGCATCTCTTTTATAAATAGAACACTAGACCTAATTGGTCCATGACACTTTTTGCTCTTGCTCTTAGACTCTCAAGACAAGACCTAGAATTCTCTCTAGCCTCCCTCTTAGAGAAAGACTCCCACAAGTCTTTTGCCTCCTAGACTTAGAGACATACCGGTGTAACCTCTGTGGTTATTGCGTCATTCAAAGGAGAAATTTCCAGCGATCGCAAGAAAAGGAGGCTGCTGCGTTTTCGTTCGTGGAGTGTCGTTGGCGAAGAACGATCAAGTCTACAACGAAGGTTTGTAACGGTTCTTCTTTCTTTCTTTAGAAAAGCATGAAAATAAATTTAGATTTAATTTTTCAGCATGTTTAAACCAATTTTCCAGCAGCTTTAAAGAGTGTTTAAAGTTTGTTTGAGTTTTCGTAACGGTATTTTAATGTTAATTAATATACGGCGTAAGGTCCAATCGATGCGCTTCCGCTGCGTGGGGACTTTTATTCCCTTCAGTATATGGATAGGATTGGGTACCTTATCCTAGGGACACTATGGACGCGACTCACTGTGTATTTGATACAAACGACGTGAACTTAAATTGTTCATGTAGAGACATACGAGTGGGGCTGTCCTATGCAATGAGTTTGCATAAGATCGAACTATGAGATAAGCCACTTTCACTTTATAACGTCGTTTAATACTGAGACTGACTGTTTCATGTGATGACCTATGTAACTCAATCTTAATCCTTAGCTAACTATGAACTTCTATTTATTCGGGATTGTCCTTTGATTTGCATGGGTGAGAGTGTTCCGAGTTCATCGACTCAATAAGCCTACCATTTTGGGGATGAGATCGGGTAGATAGATGGGGACATATAGTCCTGCAAGACGGAATTCACTCCTACTTGTTTTAAGGATAGTAGAGAGGTTGTTCCCTTAAGTGCTGACTCTGGGTCTTTAACAAGGGGTCACACTCTCTCATTGGTCCAAGAGGGTCTCGGTTTGATGGTTGAACCATAAACCAATTGTTCTTAGAGGATCAGTGAGACTTAAAGAACAATAAGTAACTTTAGGGGTAAAACAGACATTTGACCCAGCTCTAGTTACAAACAATTTGTGAATGATCGACTTATTAATCATGGTTATATCGAGTAGATATAAATATATCTACAATGAGGGTAGTGCAGCTACTAAGCTATAGTGGAGAGTCCCGGTAGCTAACGAATGTTGGTTAACTAAGTCAACGGTTAATCTCGAATCGTTGGAGCCCATGATCTGTAGGTCCACCATGTCCCCCTGCTAGCTCATATAGGAATAAACCTTAGAACAGTATGAAGAGAGAGTTTGAATCGTTCAAATTCGGTTTTAGGGAATTAACATCGACAATATATGATATTATTGATATAATGGTTTGTTTTTTAATTAAACCACAATTTAAGAGAGTTGAATGTATTTAAATATGTTTTAAATATTATACCCATTATTAGGGATTCGTGTTCAGAAAGATTCGTTTGGAGAAAAGTCGGGATTGATTGTAAAATATTAATTTAATATTTGATATTAAATTAATGTAATATAATTGATTAAATTATTTATTTAATTATTATTAATTTTAATTTTAAATATTTATGAATTATTTTAATTAAAAATTCAGGAAAAGAAATTCAATTTTTGAATTTTAAGAAATTAAAAAATTAGGATATTTTTTGAGGTGGTGTTTTGCACATAATCTCATGCATGATCCCTTCTTAAGACACCACTAATCCCACTCTCCAATTCTCTTAATTGGTGTCAAATTTTGGTGTAATTGATTTGCATGGAATTCCTCTATATATTGGGGGTTGGATGATGGAAAAATAAGAGTTTTTCCCATCTGTTATGCTGCTGAATTTTCACCCCGACGCACCATACTATCAAACTCTCGATAGCTTGAACTTTCAAGTTCTTTCCTTTCAATTCTCATCACTAGAGGATCCCATAATCCGTTCCAAGGCCCGATAATAGTAGGAAAGATCTTGGTGGTGGTTCGTGATCCATTGGTGAAGAGAAACAACACACGAATTGCTTTGATTTGGGAGCTACAAGAGGTAGGTACCAAGAAACTTTGTTTTCGACCATATGAGTAATGCATGTTTAATCCTAAAATTGATGTAGTTAAGTGCCTTAGATCCTTAATTGCTTCGCAATGCTTCATAATAACACTATCAAAATAGATACCATCCTGCAAGCTAAAGGAATGTATTAGATGTTTTTTAAAGTTGAGCAACTAAACAACCACATGTCTAAAACTTTAGGGATCGGAGTAAACCTCTCATTAATCATTACTAGTAATCAAGACTTGCAGTGCACGTGAAATTTGTAGTTCATTTTTAAAATATAAATAAATATAAAAATTGATAAAATAGTAAAAAGGAAAATAAGCTATATTATTTAATGTAATAAATGCAAGCAATTGGTTTCAATATCTTATTATTGTTTATATAGATTAATTAGAGATTAGTCTTATGTTGTAAAATTTTTTTAATTGAATTTTAGATTTTTTTTAATCAATAATTGAATTTTAGATTAACACATAATATTATGTGAATGATAAGTTATGCATTATGATGGCTTTAACCAACTCCTATTATTTAATTATAACTCTATAATTAAATTTACTAAAATTAAAAGTAAATCAAAATAAATCATAATATATACTTAAGGGGCAACAAGAAATATGGCTAAAAATAAATAGGTGGCTTGAAATATAGCTACAAACGTTTATAGATTAAATAGATAGCTAAACGGTTTAATGATTAATAAATACCTATTTGTAAAAGACAAATATGCCCCCCAACAAACTGCCTAACGTATTCTTAACGTTTAAAACCAAAATCAGAGTTTAAGAGAGATAAAATATACCCCTAAAAATAAGTTGGAGACATTTTAGGAAGTTTGAAATTCAAAAATCCAAGAAACAAAACTAGTTTGAAAACCTAGGTGTATCATATTGTTACCACTGGAAAAATTTGCTTCCCGAAAAAAGGAGTCAATACCTTTATTGGGGAAGGAGTACAAAGTTCAACCTCCCTCAGAGAAACACCTTCGGAATGCATTAATTGGAAAAAAGGTTCTCTCAATCCGAAGACATAGCAACTAAGAAGATCAAAAATTAAAAAACAAAAAATAAGAACAAGTTGTTAATTTTCCCAGAAAATTGAATAACCTAAAAAGACTATACCTTTAAATGCTGCAATTATGGAATGTCATGTCACCGCCCAACCTCCCACCAGAATAGCCTTCATGCAGCAGCCGTCCGTCCATCTTCTTCTTCCAAAACTCGAAACCTTTGAGAGCATTCCACACCATTGAGAGCATTCCACACCCTCGAAACCCCCATTCCACACCATTCCCCACCGCCACCACAGAGTGTATATCGCTACCTACCTCTCATATTAGGCCGACGAACCACCTCCGCCGTGTCAACGATCTTCATCCGCCGCGTCGACAACCATCTCTTGCATGCTCAATCGATTCTCCCCCTACGCGACGACTGTACCAAAAAATTTGAACTAGGTAACAGTTTCATTTCCCTTCCCTTATATTTGCAACAAACAGATACATTATCCCGAGATTTTAGGGATTTAGTTTATTCTCTTTGAAAACCGTATATTTTCGGGATTCATTTTTTCCTTCCAATCTGCGATTATACCGCTCTATTGTAAGACGAAAAGCACGGGCGTGGGGAGGAAATGCATGGAGGCGGTTTTGGTGGAGGGTTTGTGTTGATTTGACTTAAATGTTGAACCTGCCATAGTGGTATGTACTGATAAATACCATTTCATCGTTATTGCAACTTCTTTGAAAAAAATGTGCTTGTGGTATACTCATATGTATGTGTGCATACACATTGGCATGTCTAATAGAAAAAATGTTTTGATTTGTCTGTACTATTATATACATCCATGGAATGGTCTGATGTGTCTACTTGTGTGTGTATACACTTAATCCCCCTGTATTTGAGTTAATCACCCCATGTATCGTGTATGTATGGAATGCCCAGTAAAAATACACTCTGTCTTTGTCTGTGTTGCTATATGCAACCATAATAACCCCCCGTACCATGTTCACCTGAATGTAAATACCTGATAAATGCCATAACTGATATCTGTCTATAGTATTACATACATACGTGTTCCGCATGCATCCTGTGTGTATGCATACTTACCCCAGTCCCACACCTCATATGAGTTATATATGAAGGATTGGAATTCCCCAATTCCGTTTGAGCGGAAGCAATTAGACTGTTCGTAAATTAATTTTGTTCTACAAAATACCAATACATTGGCAAAAGGTTAAGCTGTGAAAAACATACCTTCGTTGACGACTCTGAATTCTTCAAGAACGCCTTTCTTGATTGCTTTGCAACAACGAAGAACACCACCATTTGATCTTCCCTGCTATAACTCTGAGATTAGGAACGTAGTTGTGGGACTACCTAATCTTGAATGGGAAAAACTCTAGAGAGAAAATTATCCCTAGAGTTCTTGAGTTGAGAGAATATGAGTAGACCTTATGGTGGCCATATGTTGTTGTACCTAAACCCTAGGGTTAGTGTTCTATTTATAGGAGAAAGGTCATGAATAAAATATTCATTTAAAATCAATTATTTCCATAACTGGTTTAATCTTTTCCATAATCAATCAATTCCATAACCAATCAATTCCATAATTGATTAATCTATTCCATAAATGATTGATCACTTCCATAAGTGATTAATCATTTCCATAATTGATTAATTTTAAATTAATTAATTCTTTAATTAATTAATCACCAAATTAAATATTTATATTTACTTGCAGACCTTCTATTAGTTAATTAATTAATTACTCAATTAAATATCATATATTTAATTTCAGGCCTTCAATTAATTAATTCTATAATATGAATCAAATTCATATTAAAATTTTAACTCCTTCAAATTCTCTTATATCCTATAAATTTAATATGAATCAAATTCATATTAATATTTGAACTTCTTCAAATATTTATTTCTCTCATAGGCTATAGTTTAATTAAATCTCATTTAATTTAAACTAAATTGAATAATTAATTAATTCATCTTCTAATTAAATACCAACATATATTTTAACTCTTTCAAATATATCAATCTCTCAATATAATAAAGTTTAATCTCAAATTAGACTTTATATTTTAATGCATCACTATACATTATATTAATTTGTATCTCATACAATTAACTTAATTCCCAATATGAATTTGAACTATTCAAATTCTCTCAAGATATATTTGTTCCCAATTACTCTTTACAAGCTAGCAGAAGGACCTAATGGACCTACAAATCAGAAGCTCCAATGATATGAGGTTAATAGATTAAACTCATTAATCAGGTTAACCAATATTCATTAACTGTGGGTCATTCCACTAAAGACCCACAGCTGAACTCTTCTCACTATAGAACATTTCTGTGTCCACGAATATAGACCCATGTCGGTAAGTCAATCCTCCACGAGTGTTCGTAATCACGACTGGGTCAAATTACCGTTTTACCCTTGTGTTACACCTGTCTCCTTAAGTACCAGTGCTCCTTTAATGAACAACTTGTTTATGGTCCAACCATTAAACAGAAAGTCCCTCTCGGGCCAGTGAGAGGGCGAGATCCTTTTGTTCAAGTCCTAGAGTCACCACTTAAGGGAACACTCATCTACTTCTCCTAGATGTAGGAATGAGTGAATTCCTTCTTGTGTTGTCATGTCCCCAGCCTCCCACTCGGTCTTGTCCCCAAAAAGGAAGGCATATTGAGTCGGCGTATTGGCCACTCTCACCCATGCTAATCAAAGGACAATCCCTCATGAGAAGAAGTTCATGACACACTCAGGATTAAGACTGAGTTACCTAGGTCATCGTATTGAAACAGTAACCTAACTAGTTAACGGTGTTACATCTAGTGCTTTACTATTTCGTGGTCCGGTCTTATGCAAACTCATTGCATAGGATACCCCTGCTCACATGTCTCCTACATGAACGCTTTGGATTAATACGTCTGTATCGAATACAAAGCGGGCCGTATCACATAGTGTTACCAGGATAAGATACCCAGCTTTATCCTTGTACTATAGACCTTTTAGGTTGTTACTTGAACACCAATCCCCGTATGTCCCCACATACTAGTTCAAGTCACATGTAAACAACCTTGGATCTTAGTTTATTGGATTTGGGTCAAATTGTGCAATATTTAACAATAACACTTTATTGTCGAAACTCAATTACACTTTATTGAAACAAGTATACAATTTGTTTACATTCACTATATACGAGTTTTAGGGCATAAAATCCAACAATATATACGCTATAGTTTATATGCACTGTCATCTTTCTATGTGTACTGCTACTTACGACTTTTATTGTTGTTCCGTTTGTAACATGGATAATGAGGGGCAAAATGTGAGGGATAAAATCTTTTTTTACCGTTGGAAACCCTGAAACCTAAGCCTAAAAAATAGGTAGATCTTTTTATACACTTGAACACAAACCGCAACCTGAACTTTCTATAAATCCGAAAAAAGGGGGGAGAAACTGAATGAAAACAAAAAAGTCTGTTAACGGCGTTTGTCTATAGTCGTATATACTAGGGGTAAAAATGTCAAAAAAATCTAGAAAACAGTTCCTGAAAATGCGTAGCCACCCCTGCAAATTATGAACATCTGTAGCAAAAATACAAGAAGGTTTTTTTTTTCTAGCTATTTAGCACAATTCCCCTTAAGTTAAAAAGAGCAAAACGAAAAAACTTTAAATTAAAAATGGACAAAATGAGAAATCAAAAGTCACTCTTCTTAAATCATATTATAGAATAAATATATTTAAGAATAGATGGAAATAGATTGGTAGAGATTTTAAATCCTTTATTTAAATATTATTTAAATATTGTTTAATATAACATTGAAAATATGTATTATGCATAGAGATTTTATAACATTATTCAAATATAGTTTAAAATAATAAATAAATGTATATACATTTAGATTAAAAAGTAGAAAATATTTCAATTAAGAAAAAGTAAAAGAGAAAATTAAAAGTTTATCATCTTCATATTTAATCATAATCATTATTTGTATTCTCAAAAAAAAAAAATCATAATCATTATTTACAATCAATCTATTTTTTTGGAAAAGGTACAATCAATCTATTTTAAAGTTGCTAAAAAAAGTCAAATGAACATAATTGAAACTGACGTTAACCTCATACTAATAGGCTATGGTTATTCTCAAAAAAAAAAAAAAAAAAAGGCTATGGTTCGAAACCCCAATCCTGTAAAAAAAAAAAAAGGATATTTGTAATGGGTGGCAATATCACCCTAAATAATAGCAAATATAGCATTTTTCAAAAATATTTGCAAATATGGCAAAATTTTTGAATTAGTTTTTTATATTCCCGATTCTGCCCTTCAATTACGCGCGCAGCTTCTTCTTCTTTTTTGAATCGTGATCAGCTTCTTCTTCTTTCTTCTTTCTTCGAGCTTCTTCTTCTTTCTTCTTTCTTCGTGATCGATTGTTTTTGGTTTTACGATTTTCACTTGGTATCGACGGATTGCACGGATTTCACTTCTCCCCCGTCGACGCCTCTTCCGTTCCGATATCGGTCGCCTCTTCCGATCGTCGACGCCTCTTCCGGTCGCCGGATTTCAGGGATCTCGTCGGTTTTCGGTTTGGATTTTATCGAAAGGATCTTAACGCATCTCAGATTTCACCGATTATTTGCAGATAAATAGAAAGTAAATTTGCAGGTCTGGTTCTCATATTTAACATCTCGAAAATCCGTGATAGAAAGCTTTTATCACTGATAGAAATCTTCTATCAGTGATAGGATTTCTATAACTGATAGAAGCTTTCTATCAGTAATATAAATTTTCTATCACTGATAGAAGCGATTTCAATCACTGATAGAAAGCTTCTATCAGTGATAGAAGAAGCGATTTCTATCACTGATAGAAAAGCTTCTATGACTGATAGAAGCTTTCTATCAGTGATAGAAAAGTTTCTATCACTGATAGAAGCGATTTCTATCACTGATAGAAAGCTTCTATCAGTGATAGAAATCGCTTCTATCAGTGATAGAAAAGCTTCTATCACTGATAGAAACTTTTCTATCACTGATAGAAGCTTTTTATAACTGATAGGAAGCTTCTATCAGTGATAGAAAAGCTCTATCACTGATAGAAATCGATTTCTATCACTGATAGAAAGCTTCTATCACTGATAGAAATCGCTTCTATCAGTGATAAAAAGCTTCTATCAGTGATAGAAATCGTTTCTATCAGGGATAGAAAAGCTTCTATCACTGATAGAAATCGCTTCTATCAGGGATAGAAAAGCTTCTATCACTGATAGTAGCGATTTCTATCACTGATAGAAATCGCTTCTATCAGTGATAGAAAAGCTTCTATCACTGAAACTTTTCTATCACTGATAGAAACTTTTCTATCACTGATAGAAGCTTTTTATAACTGATAGGAAGCTTCTATCAGTGATAGAAAAGCTTCTATCACTGATAGAAGCTTTCTATCAGTGATAGAAAAGTTTCTATCACTTTCTATCACTGATAGAAAGCTTCTATCACTGATAGGAATCGCTTCTATCAGTGATAGAAACTTTTCTATCACTGATAGAAGCGATTTCTATCACTGATAGAAAACTTCTATCAGTGATAGAAGCTTTTCTATCACTGATAGAAGCTTTTCTATTTGTGATAGAATCTATCTAGTATGTATTGTCAATGTTCTAATGTAGTGATAGATTCATTTATTTTCTTTTGTCTTTTTGTTTTGCAGTAATTCAAAATTATGGGAAAACTTCCAATAGTTGTTTTTCATAGTGGACAATGGAATGATAAACGTTCTTATGAGAATTATAAGATTACATGAGTTTTAGTTGATGAAGTGATGGTGTTTGAGACTTTTGTGAATTTAATTTTGAAAGAAATCAAATTGGATGCATCTATTTCTTCTGTAAAATTTTCAATATTACTTAATTTTGGTATGAATGAGAGTCAAAATGTAATTCAGATTCATGAAGATAAAGATGTAGCTTGGTTTTTGACTTTAGTGAAGGATCAAAGTACAAAACACCCTTTGGTTGCTCATGTTGATATGTTTTTGGGAGGGTCATCTATGGCTATTGTTGGATATGAGAATTTGTCGTCTGTTGATTCTTCCTCCAGTAATGTTGATTTTCAAGTTATTACTGATGTGCATTTTGATGGGGATTTAAAGGAGAATGATGTTTTTGGGAGTAAGGAAGTTGTGTCAAAGTGTTTTTACTTTATGGCTGTCAAGAAAAATTTTGAATTTAAGACTTTAAGATCAAATTCAAAATCACTTGAGTTTCAGTGTGTTCAAGATGGTTGCCAATGGTTTGTTAGGGCATCTCGATATAAAGAGAGTGAATTGTGGATGCTTAGGAAGTATGTATCTAATCATGATTGCTCTATGAATAGTATCCAAACTTGTCATAGGCAAGCCTCTTCATCTCTTATTAGTGATTGTTTGAAAGAAGAATTTAGATTTAGTTGTTTGGACCATTCGACTCCGAAAGATATTGTGCATAAGATGCGTTCAAAACTTGGAGTCAATGTTAGTTATTACAAAGCTTGGAGAGCAAAAGAACAGATTATAAAGTCGTTAACGCATCTCAGATTTCACCGATTATTCTTAAGTCGAAAGGATCTTAACGCATCTCAGATTTCACCGATTATTTGCAGATAAATAGAAAGTAAATTTGCAGGTCTGGTTCTCATATTTAACATCTCGAAAATCCGTGATAGAAAGCTTCTATCACTGATAGGATTTTGAGTTAAATATGAGGTGGATGGAGTCGATACATCCTACTATTCGAGAATATCTCAATAATGTCGGGTTTGAAAAGTGGGCTCGTGCATATTCTAGGAAAAGGAGATATCGGATGATGACAACCAATGTTTCAGAATCTTTAAATTCAATTTTATTAGAGTCTAGAGATTTTCCTGTTGCAACACTACTTGATGCTATCAGAGGTTTATTGCAAAGATGGTTTTACGAGCGAGGTAATGTAGCATTTTGTATGAAGTCTACTTTGACCACTTGGGTAGAGAGTGAGTTACGAAAAGAACATGATAAGTCCAGAAGTTTTGTGGTAAGACTTCACTCTCTATCATAAAAGATGATAGAATCTATCACATTTCTATCACTGATAGAAAGAGTTTATATTACTGATAGATTCTATCAGTGATATAAAAACTTTCTATCACTGATAGATTTTTATCAGTGATAGAATCTATCAGCCAGCATAATGTTTGAAATTCTATATATTAAACCTTACTCTGATATTTTTCAAATAACTTTTTTTTAAATGTTTTTCAGGTTGATCCTATTAGTAATGAACAATCCAAAGTAATTGATGGAGATAACTATTTCATTGTGAACTTGGAATTGGGATCATGTAGTTGTCGTGTTTGGGATCTTGATGAAATTCCATGCGCTCATGCACTTGCTGTTCTTCGTGGGCGGAATTTGAGAACTTATTCTTTTGTATCAAATTATTACTTTTCAAGAACGTTGTCATCAACTTATAAAGGTTTTGTTCATCCCGCCGATAATCATTCTGAATGGAGCTCTATAGGTGGAAACATGAATGCGTTGCCTCCAGTTGTTAAACGTCAGGCAGGAAGACCAAGAAAACAGAGGATGCTATCAATTGGTGAAGTAAGAAATCATACAAAATGTAGTCGTTGTCATCGTGTTGGTCACAATTGTAGGACATGTAAATTTCCACCATTCATACAATGATGTACTTGACTTTTACATTTGATTTGAGTTTCTCAATGTTAATTCTTTCTTTATCTATTTCCTTTACTGTTTTCTTTTTTTTTTTTTCTTGTTTTTTGCTTGGGAATCCTTGTACCGATATATTTATATAAGTGATAGATATCTTGTATCACTATCAGTGGTAGAAAACCGATAGATTCTATCAGTGGTAGAAAAAAATTCTATCACTAATAGAAAGTTTTTCTATCAGTGATTGAAAACTTTCTATCATATTATTAAGTTCCCAAAGAAAGAACCAAATTGATAGAAAATAAATAAAAAAAATTAAAAAGTAGAGAGCCAAACTCGGAGACTAAGGCTATCAGTGAAGATAAAAATCTATGAGTGATAGATTATATCACTGATTCTATCAGTGATAGATTGTATCACTGATAGATTTCTATCACTAATAGAATTTATCATGAATTTCATCACTGATAGAATCTATCAGTGGTAGAATTCTATCACTGATAGAATCTATCACTGATAGATTTTTATCAGTGGTAGAAAGTGGTAGAATTCTATCTGATAGAATCTATCAGTGGTACAATTTTATCACTGATAGAATCTATCAGTGTAGGAAAAATTTTCTATTAGTGATAGAAAGTTTCTATCGCTGATAGAAAGTTTTTCTATCACTGATAGAATCTATCAGTGGTAGAAAAACATTCTATCAGCAATAGAACTTTCTATCACTTAGTTTGTCTATCGTAGATTGTTTTGTTAAGACTTTCTGTCCGCAAAGAAAGAACCAAATTCAAGTGATAGAATCTATCAATGGTAGAATTCTATCACTGATAGAATCTATCACTGATAGAAGTGATAGAATTCTATCACTGATAGAATCTATCAGTGATAGAAGACTTTCTATCATATTATTAAGTCCGCAAAGAAAGAACCAAATTCATAGACAGAAAGTTTTTTCTATCACCAAAAAAGTTTATCTATCAAGGAAAGGATCCCAAGACAATTCAGATGAACACTACACAATTTTTATGACAAGGAAAAGAAATTGATAAAATCTATCCTGAAAGAATTCTATCAGTGATAGAATTCTATTAGTGGTAGATAGAATTTATCACGAATTCTATCACTGATAGAATCTATCAGTGCTAAGAAAGTTTCTATCGCTGATATAAATTTTTCTATCTTGATAGAATCTATCAGTGGTAGAAAAATAGAACTTTCTATCACTGTAACAATTTCAGCAACAACAACAAACAGCTTCGATCAATTAAATGTAACAATTTCATTATATGTAACAGGAATGATGTCAATACACAACTCAATACACAAGAATAACTTGCCATTAAATGGTAGTACAGACATTAGACATTCAACTGTATCATAAAGCACTATAATTAACTTGTCAACAAAAAACCAACCAAATATCAGAAAACACTATAATTAAATCAAAATGGACTACTATTAAATTGTATCTTTGTACATTCATAATAGACTACAATTAAATTGTATTTACATTCATTGAGAAATTTTTAAATCAAAACTAGGTGCATTAATCTTTGAGCAGTTTCTCTTCGCTTTGCTTGGGGATTCCTTTTTTTTGCCTGGAGATCCCTTTTTCTTGCCTTTCCTTTTTTGTTCTTCTTCGGGAGTGAATTTTTTTGTGGGCTTTGACTTTCGTTTTGGTCGGCCTTCTTCTGGTTCTTGTGGTTGCTTTCCAAAATCAACTTTAGGCCTATATTTTTTTGGATCAACAGCCTAGATAACAAATAAAATAAAATATATTAATATCAGACTCCAAAAAAAAAACCAAATATATTAATATCAGACTCCCAAAAAAAAAACCAAATTCACTGATAGAAAGTCTTTCTATCACTGATAGAAAGACTTTCTATCAGCTGCTGCCTTCTATCAATGATAGGAAACCTTTCTATCACTGATAGAAGGCTTTCTATCAGTGTTAGAAAGGCTTTCTATCACAATAGAAAGGATTTCTATCAGTGATAGGAAGGCTTTCTATTAGTGGAAGAAAGGATCACTGATAGAAAGCCTTTCTATCACTGATAGAAAGCTTTCTATCTGTGATATTAACTAATAGAAAAAAGGAACGGATAGAAAGGAAAAAAGAATGAAATTCACCTTCTTATCATGAATTTTCTTGGATCTTTTTTCTGCTCCGTCCTCGTTATTCTTTCCCTGCTCCAATATTGATAAACACAAAGAATAAACACAAAATAAAAAAAATAAAAAAAAAAAGTGAAGATAAACATCTATGAGTGATAGAATCTATCACAGATAGAAACTTTTTCTATCAGTCATAGAATTTACTTTTTTTCTTATTATTATTTTACCTGTTCCTCTTCTTCTTCTTTTTCTTCTTCATCCATATCTTCTTCATTTTCATTTTCCTTCTCTTCTTCCTTTTCTCTTTCTTCTTCTTCTTGTTCATCATCCTCCTCATCTTCTATCACATCTTCTATCTGAAATGAGAACAAAAATTAATGAGAATTTGATAGGAAAAAAACTGGTTTTTAAAACATGGTAATTTACCTCAGGAGCAGCATATGAGGTTGCATAATGAACAATCCTGTCAATGTTGTCAATTGGGTCTTTATTGGCAACTTGTTCAGCAGCTTCAGCAACTTGTATAAATTGATCAGTAGCATGCATAAATTCTAGTTTTTCAAGACTAGAAGTTGGAGGACAATTTTTGTGAAGAGATTCTTGAGATTGTTTTTCAGAAAAATCTTTTGGTGGAAATTTGTCTGTGACAATTTCCACCAAATTATTTAGCAATCTTAAAATCTCTTTTTGTCCATTTTTTAATTCTTTTTGTCCTTCCTTCCAATTTTTTATATCATGTTCCAACAATGATATCCTTTCTTTTTCTTTTTCATTCTTTCCTTGTTCTCTTTTTTCTTCTTCTTCCTTTTCTTCTCTTTTTCTTTTTTCTTTTTCTTCATTTTCTTCTCTTTTTCTTTTTTCTTCTTCTTCCTCGTGTCTTTTCTTTTCCATTTCATTCTTTTCTCTTTCCATCCTTTCCTCCTTCTCCTTCTCCATTTCTTTGATGAAGTGTTCCATATTTTTTGATGCCATTTCTTCATCAGTTGGCACTAATGGAATAACAGAGAACTGAAATGAAAAAAAATATATAAAAAAAATTAGAATGTTACTAAGCAGTGATAGAATCTATCACTCATAAAATCTATCACTGATAGATTCTATCAATGACAGTGATAGATTTTATGAGTGACAGAATACTATCACTGATAGGTTCTATCAAGTGATAGAATTCTATCACACTGATAGATTCTATCAGTCAGTGATACAATTCTATCACTTCATACATTCTATCAGTGGTAGAATTTTATTACTGCTGATAGAATTCTATTTGTGATAGATTCTATCAGTGATAGAAAACTTTTCTATCAAAGATAAAAAGTTTTCTATCAGTGATAACAACTTTTCTATCACTGATAGAAAGCCTTCTATCAGTGATAGAGAACTTTTCTACCACTGATAGAAAGTTAGCACTGATAAGATAGAAAGCTAGCACTGATAAGATAGAAAAGTTTTCTATCACTAAAACTTTTCTATCACTGATAGATTCTATCAGTCTGTGATAGAATTCTATCGCTGATATATAGAATTCTATCACTAGAACAAAGAATAAGAATTATAGAGTTACACTTACATCTTCAGCGGAGAAGACCTTTTCATCGAATTCGCTCCAATCTGGCGTGTCCAATATCTCCCAATGAGCCATCCTTGGGGTAGAGGTGGGGCTTTGGATTTTCCTAGCAAATCCTAAGGTTTCCTCATATAATTTTGGAATGATTTCCAATGCCCAATATATTAGGACTATTGTAAATCCTTGGAGATATATGGCTCCTGAGGTATTTGTGGAGGCCTTTTTTATATATTCTATGGTTAAATCATATGACAACCTCCCCCATGGATAATTTAGGATTGACTCTTTATTGTCAAAGATTTTTACATGCCTCCAGCTAACCCTATTGTGATGTTGTTTGGGTACTATAAGACATTCCAATAGATATAAGGATGAAAATTTAACAATTAAAGGATCATCATCCTCATCTAACAAAGGGCTTTGACAAATACTGAATGCAGTACCTAAATCCTTCCTATCAATTGTGTCTTTATGTTTGAAGAAGGATTGTTTAATTTCTGAGTCCAACTCATCCCCATCATCAATATTTTCAACTGGAAATGGGTTGCAATTTAATCCAGTAATGATTGAAAATTCTTTTAATCCAAATTGTATTACATTGCCCTCAAGATTGAAGGCAATGGTATTATCATTAGGGGAAACACACAACCTCCTAATGAGGTGTGTGATGAGTTGTAAAGGAATTTTTTTCATTTTTAAATCTAAAAATTGTCCAAAAGGGCCACTTTTGAACATCTGAACACATGACTCCCTTAAACATTTTATATGGTCAATAACAGGAAGTTGTATATAGAGACTAATCTTATGGATTGGGACCCAATCCTTTTTTGGTATAATTAAACTATTAACCTGTTAAATAAAAGCAAAAAACAAAGGCAAAAAAAAGTTAAAAGCTAATAATTGTATAGAATCTATGAATGATAGAATAGAATCTATAGTGATGAATGTATAAAATGTAATAGCTAACCTTCTGTCTCTTCTTGGAGCCCTCTCCTTTATTTTTTAATTTCCTTTTTGTTTTTTTCTCTTCTTCATAATCTACTTTTTCTGCTTTTTCGTTCTTCATCTAAAAAACAAGATAAAAAAAAAAAAAATCAAACACAGTGACAAATTCAAAACAAAAATCAAACCAAAGTTTTCTATCACTGATAGAAAGTTAAAGCTTTCTACCAATGATAGAAAAGCTTTCTATCAGGTTTCTATCATTGGTAGAAAGCTTTTCTATCACTTTCTATCAATAATGATAGAAAGCTTTTCTATCGCTTTTCTATCCGTGATAGAAAACTTTCTATCATTGATAGAAAAGCCTTTCTATCACTGATAGAAAGCTTTCTATCAGCTTTCTATCACTGGTAGAAAGCCTTTCTATCACTGATAGAAAGGTTTTGCTTTCTATCACTGATAGAATCTATCGGTGATAGAAAGCTTTTCTATCATTGATAGAAAGCTTTTCTATAATAAAGGCTTTCTATCACTTTCTATCAGTGATAGAAAGCCTTTCTATCAGTGATAGAAAGCTTTTCTATAAGAAAGGCTTTCTATCACTTTCTATCAGTGATAGAAAGCCTTCTGATAGAAAGGCTTTCTATCACTTTCTATCAGTGATAGAAAGCCTTCTGATAGAAAGGCTTTCTATCACTGATAGAAAGGCTTTTCTACTGATAGGAAGCTAAATGCTGATAGAAACACCAATAGCACTGATAGAAACAGACGAAAAAGACCCCAAAACTTATAGAGAACCGAAAGTGACATATACAAAACAAAAATCAAATAAACAACCATAGAAAATCCAGTAAATAAAAAACAAGAACATTTATAAAAACTGATAGAACTTCTATCATCGAATGTATATTAGTACTATCATACATTATTATCTAACATTGACTATGTGATGTAAAATGTCTTGAATTTGATATGATATTTTTTATGGTTTGAAGTAATGGCAATGCAACTTACATATTAATTTTTTTTTTTTTGAGGAAAAAAGGTGAAATTAAGGAGCCAAACCATCAATCTCAATCAAAAATCACCATCTTGATTCTTATCACAAAGTTAATGGTCAAACATCAAAAGAAATAGACAAAAAATTTCTATCAATATATGTCCCCTTTAATTCATGTACTTCATTTCCTTACCCTCTCTTCAATTCACACTTCTAATAATGTCAATTCCTTTGACTAATTAGAAATAAAAGAATTCTAGGTAATTAAATTCAACCAGAATATATATCCCTAAGCTAGCTCTAATGATCTTCATGTAGAAAATCAAAGTTTATTTTTTTAAGTCTCTCACTCTCTTTTAACTTTTTTTTTCTTGGGACCTCAAACTTAGAGCTTTAAGATAACATGTTAGATGATTCTAAGGTACTGTCAATCATCATAAAAAGCTGTTTGGATATATGATAGAAGAAAGCCTTTCGATAGAAAGCTTTCTATCACTGATAGAATCTATCAGTGATAGAAAGCTTTTCTATCAATGATAGGACTTTCTATCAGTGATAGAAAGCTTTCTATCATTGATAGAAACATTTTATATCACTGATAGAATCTATCAGTGATAGAAAGCTTTTCTATCATTGATAGAAAGCTTTTCTATCAGAAAGGCTTTCTATCACTTTCTATCAGTGATAGAAAGCTTTTCTATCAGTGATAGAAAACCTTCTGATAGAAAGGCTTTCTATCACTGATAGAAAGGCTCTAAATGCTGATAGAAACACCAATAGCACTGATAGAAACAGACCAAAAAGACCCCAAAACTTATAGATAACCGAAAGTGACATATACAAAACAAAAATCAAATAAACAACCATAGAAAATCCAGTAAATAAAAAACAAGAACATTTATAAAAACTGATAGAACTTCTATCATCGAATGTATATTAGTACTATCATACATTATTATCTGACATTGACTATGTGATGTAAAATGTCTTGAATTTGATATGATATTTTTTATGGTTTGAAGTAATGGCAATGCAACTTACATATTAATTTTTTTTTTGAGAAAAAAAGGTGAAATTAAGGAGCCAAACCATCAATCTCAATCAAAAATCACAATCTTGATTCTTATCACAAAGTTAATGGTCAAACATCAAAAGAAATAGACTGAAAATTTCTATCAATATATGTCCCCTTTAATTCATGTACTTCATTTCCTTACCCTCTCTTCAATTCACACTTCTAATAATGTCAATTCCTTTGACTAATTAGAAATAAAAGAATTCTAGGTAATTAAATTCAACCAAAATATATATCCTTAAGCTAGCTCTAATGATCTTCGTGTAGAAAATCAAAGTTTATTTTTCAGTCTCTCACTCTCTTTTAACTTTTTTTTTTCTTGGGACCTCAAACTTAGAGCTTTAAGATAACATGTTAGATGATTCTAAGGTACTGTCAATCATCATAAAAAGCTGTTTGGATATATGATAGAAAGCCTTTCTATCACTGATAGAATCTATCAGTGATAGAAAGCCTTTCTATCACAGTGATAGAAAGCTTTTCTATCATTGATAGAAAGCTTTTCTATCAGAAAGGCTTTCTATCACTTTCTATCAGTGATAGAAAGGCTTTCTATCAGTCTATCAGTGATAGAAAGCCTTTCTATCACTGATAGAAAACCTTTCTATCACTGATAGAAATCCTTTTCTACTGATAGGAAGCTAAATGCTGATAGAAACACCAATAGCACTGATAGAAACAGACCAAAAAGACCCCAAAACTTACAGAGAACCGAAAGTGACATATACAAAACAAAAATCAAATAAACAACCATAGAAAATCCAGTAAATAAAAAACAAGAACATTTATAAAAACTTATAGAACTTCTATCACTGATATTTCAGTTTTCTATCAGTGGTAGAAAGCTTTCTATCAGTTTCTATCACTGATAGAAAGCTGATAGAAAGCTTTAGAAAGCTAGAAACTGATAGAAAACCTAACAGATAGAAATCGAAGAAAAAAAAAAGAAAAAGACGGATAGAAACGATAGAAAACAAACCTGAAGAAGAATGTGGAGAAGACGAATGTGCGAACAAATCGGAGAAGATGAATGTGCGAACAAGTCGGAGAAGACGAAGGCGAGAAGAATGATAGAAATCGGAGAAGAGAAGACTGATAGAAATCGGAGAAGACGAAGGCGACTGATAGAAACGATAGGCAAGAATCGAGTGATAGAAAAAACGGAGAACTGATAGAAGAGATTTTCAGCGCCCAGGGGTTAAAAAGGGCATTTTGGTAAATTCACATTCCAAAAGTTAAAATTTTGCCATTTTCGCAAATAGTTTCAACCGTTGCTAAGTTTGCAATTATTTTGGGCCGGTTTGCTACTTTTGCAACCGGCCCAAAAAAAAAATTAAAGTTTAGTTTTATTTTTTACTTTTTATTTTTCAAAAAGCACGTCAAATTTATTATTATTATTATTTTTTTTAAAATCCGCTATTTGTGCAAGAAAAGGTTCCCCTTTTGTGGTCGGGTTCATTTGTCTACGGAAGCAAGCCGCAACAGAAAGTTGGGATTTTTATAGCGCGCGAAACTGAATAGTTTGCAGCAGCCAAAGCCACTCTTCTCACACCAGTACCTCCTCTTCTTCAGCAAAACACGCCTCAATCGCTTGCTAATTTCTTCAGTCTCCATCTACTATGCTGACTCTGTAGTGCCCATGGAAATGGAAGCCATAGCTAGCTGATATTACCCTAGCCCTACCAAGCCAGTCATGCGTTTTCTTCATCACCATCACTGTCTCTATAGCCCCTTCTCCAAGCTCTCTTCCCTTTCCTCCTCATTTAATCTTATGGGTTCTATTCCTTTATGCAAGTCCACTTCTCTGGCATTCCTGTCACACATTTCTTCTTCTTCCTCCTCACAGAGGCATTTCCTGTACAGAAGCAATCCTCTTCTCCATAGGTCGTTTCCTGTACAACCCATGTCCCATGGCAAACCCTTTTCAATGAAACCAAATGGGGTTTCTTCTTTTACTTCTCATGCCAATGTTCCCAGACCTCCAGGTACTAGTATTGGAGTTGTTTTTGGTATTTCAAGTGTAGTTAGGTTTATGATGGTTTTTGATTAATACCCATGTTGTGGAGCAAACTTGGTGTTTCTTGGCTGGGTGGTTACTCTTTTTTCACTTTTTGGATTGAGATGAAAATGGGCGAGGTTAAGGGGACACTTTTAAGACAGCTAAGTAGTACGCAGGCAATCTATTCTGAGGTTGGGAGAGGACTTCATGTTTTGTTTGTTTTTAATGTTGTTTCCATTAATGCAGCCTTTTTGGAGAATCCACTAGACGAGGCTTTAATCTCGACTCAATTGAATGTTCTAAGAAAAAAATTGGAGGAACTTGACATTGACACCGAATCTTGTGTTCCAGGGCAGACAAACCACTTGCTTTGTCCAATGGTATTGGGTTTCTAATTTCAGTTTCTCTATGCATATTGTCCTCTGTTTTGAGATACTTATCCAATCTGTAGAAGTGAAAACAGCTGCCAGCTTCTATATCTTTTTTATTTTTTTTGATAAAAATCCTGAAGATATATTGATGAAAAAACAAGAAGACAACCTTGGCTAATCACAAAAAAGGCCTTCTAATCTTGAAGGATCACTGAAAGAGGATAATCACTAAAGAGTTTGCTATTTCTGTAGCAGCACTAAGAAGTATCGAGCTGTACATTACTACTAAAAGTACTGAAATCAGCAAACTTATCTTTAGAAGTCCTGTGATTTCTTTCCAACCAGCATTCCCACAAACTCGACCGAACCACATAACTTGAAAGCAATCTGGTAAGGCCCTTAAACAAACCACCATTTAATACTTCCGAAAGCTAATCATACACACACTTGAGAGGCAAATCAACAACACGAACAGCTTCAGAAGGAACTCCCAACCTCTACGAGCAAACTAACAATGTAGGAAAACATAATCCAAATATCATTCCTCCTTGAAACAAAGGCAGCACATAGATGGAGACAACACTTCTTCTGCATTGTGTCTTTGGTGTTGATTCCCCTATGAGCATAGGACCATAGGAGCACCTTCGTTCTTCGGATGTTGCTGCCCTTATTGCTCTTTTGGATACTACTATTTTCTATCCGGGGAAGCGGGATGATAGGTGTTGGGTTCCTAGTCCTCCAAAAGGATTCTCTTGTGGTTCCTTTTTCAGCCTTTTGTATAGCAATAGTCCTCTCCCTCCCCTGTCTTCTCCTCATTATAGTTGGCGAATGTTTTCAAGAAGGTCAAATTCTTTGCTTGGTAGGTTCTTCATGGGTAGTTAACACTATGGATTTTTCAAAAAAAAAAAAAAAAACACTATGGATTAGATTTAGAGACAGTCTTTCTTTGAATATTTGACACACAATGCTTCCATAATCACCCATTAAAGGGCATAAACATGAACGCCTATCAAGATTTAAAAAGAATAAAAAAATAAAAATAATGGCAGAATTTCTTGTCATTACCTGGTCTAGTTCGTGTTAAAGCCATGGTGAAACTTCTTAAACAGGGTTGGCCTGCATATTTTACTGTCATTATTGCATTTCTCAAGTACCTACTAGGAGATGAGCTTTGTATGGAGCTGACGAAACTCTACTCACACAGATAGACCCACATAGACTGCAAGTGCTTCCTTACGGACTCTTTTCTTAGACATATTGTGCTCGATTTTTGGAAGATAGGAAAAAAACTTGAAATGGGTAACAACTTGCATATGGAAATTTTTTAAGGAAATTGTTTGAAAGTCTTGACAAATGTCTTTCCTACTTATTGCTGAAACTGGCTTTACACGTTCTTTTTCTTTTTGGTTCCAATAAATTGGCTTCACTGGTTGCCTACATCTATAGGTTATAAACCTATAACTTCTGAGTAAAAAAAGGTAGTTTCTTTTTTTTATGTCATGCCCTAATTAATTCTGTGTCAAATTGATAACAGTGCAAAGGTGGCGATTCAGGTGAACGGTCCTTCTCCCTATTTATCTCAGAAGATGGGTAAGATTTTATGGCTTCTTTCTCGTTGAGTATTTCTCAGAATCTTTTTATTTGTTGTACTGATAGTCTCTTTTTGTGTGTGTATGAGATCTTTCACTATATCTTCTTCTTCATCATTGAAGTTGTTTTTCTGATCTTTCACGGGTTTTTATTTACTAAATAATTTTTAAAACTAATTGTTTCTAAATGCATGTATCCAAAAACACTTGATAGGTCCCTGGACCTGTAGTCTACCACCAAAACTAGCTCCATCCTATCCATATTCTTATATCTGTCTTATAATAGAAAAAGTAGCTGAAGTCTTCGTCCAGCACTTTTGGACTCTTCAGTTCTTCAATTGCATTGGATGCATATCTCCTGAATAACAATCTTTTAGGATTATATCTTTTATCCACCTTCCAGTCTATCTTCTTAGTTCTTCGTCGTCCTGAAAACTGTTTTTTTATTTTATTTTATTTTTTATTTTTATTTTTTTTAAAATTTAATTTATTAATTTCATTTCATTTTAAATATTATTGTTTTCAAATTATGTATCTTTGTTTTTATTTATATACATGTATGGGAGACAAGTTGATAGGACCTAAACTCATACTTCGTCCACCACTAACCTTAGTTTGACTTCTTACTTTGATTTTTGTGTTAAATGAAATTATTATATTTCTTATGTACAAAAAGTGGCTGGATTTTTCCATCCCTTAAGACTCTTCAATACTTCAATTCCATTGACATGCATATATTCTGCAACCTTTTCTTTTGTGAGTATTGTAGGTTTCTAATTTTTCATTCAAATGACCAGGGGGGCTGCTGTTTGGATGTGCTTTCGTGGAAAGTGTGGTTGGAAGGGCCGCACTCTGGTATTAATCATAATTCAATTTACTATGTTCCTATTTGAGGTTCATTTTGAACTTTTAACTGGCGCCCTTTCACCTAGGGTTGATTTTGAGAAGTTGTTCAATTATTGCTTTGCTTTAGTTTTTGATAGGATAATTTTTTTTTTGTTTGAAATCCCTGTTATTTGTGGTTCAAATATCACAGAATATTTCATAAAGTGCAGTGGAATGTACAAATCTTTCATAAATTGTCCTTTTAGCATGAAGATTTGGGTTTACCTTCTACAAATTTTCAGATTGTCCTGGCCCTCTCACATTTTCTGGATGGAAATGTGGCTCAAGTGCTTTGTGGCCATTCTTTCAAGAGGATAGCAAAGCCTCAAGTTGATTTTTTCTCATTCCTTTTTCAACTTTTCTTTAATTGATGTACGATGGGCTTGCTTCTTCTTCTTTGCTTGTTATTTATATTTTAATTGATGTATGAAATTTGCAAAACAGACGAGGATAAAAACCAAATCAAGCTATTACAATAAACTTCTCCAATTGGACGAAAGAAAAGCAAAACTATACAAATTAAAAAGAGTTGACAATTTACACCAAGAGATTGCTAAGAAAATCATGTTGTAAAAAAATTTGGTTATAACGTTCTTTCTTAAAGAAGAGCTTATGATTCATTTGAATCTAATTTGCCTGAGAAAAAGCTATAAAGATGTTCATCCAAAGGATTTTCTCTTCCTCTGGTATCCTCCTAAGAAGCACGGACAGTTTAGTTTGGCTAACGTGTTTGTGTCCGACACGTGTTGGACACTTGGACACTTGTTAGCAAAATTGATATTTGACAAATACTAGGGGTACAAAGTCAATATAGGTCCATATTGAACACTTGTTAAGTATACTAAATAGACATAATACTAAATGACAAAAATAATAAATTTTAAGACTGAAATACATCAAACTCATTTTTTAAGCATTCAAATGCTTAAACTTATTGATTTTGAATTTCCTTCTTGTACAAAAATGATATATATTTTAAAAAATTCATATTTTACTAAACGTGTCTGTGTTGTGTCAATGTCTTAGATTTTTAAAAAATGACGTGTCACCGTGTCTGTGTCGTGTCGTGTCCGTATCTGTGCTTCTTAGCTCTTCTGAGAGAGTGAATGGGAAGAGACCTTTGGAATTGTCTAGTGGAAGTTGGAATAGGCCTCTTCTGGGTTTGAAGGCTTCCTTTTAGTGAGTGTGATTGTTCAACTTCAACTCTTGAAGATGTTGAATCGGAAGAAGAATAATATGATTTGACATCTAGTTTTAGCGAAAGCCAGATTCGAAGACGTATCAACAGACACTTGTGCGAACAATGGGGAATTTGCTTCATATGAAGAAAGTGTTTGACAGGCAGACTAGGCTTGAATTCAAACTCGGCTCTTCTTTGTTTGAGCTGTAATTCGGATTTTTGACAGTATATGAAGAGGTTTTTATTGTCGTGCAGACACCTCAACGAACTCATGTGGATACTCCTTAGCTCTAGGACAATCTCTCAAACACTAATGTTGTGTTGTGAGATATTTGTTTTTAATTCTTACTGATGTATACATGTGAAGGTAAAGTCACTTATCAACCAAAGGAAGAGAGCATATCATTCCAAAATTGTGAGACAAAGAAGCCAGTCTAGAAAATGTGTTCTTTGATCTCGTTATTTTCTAATCTCTTTGCTTCCTATAGTTACATTTCCATTTTAACCAATCAAGAGAGCTTTTTATAATCACCATGGATTCTCTATTGATAGAACTCACTTCTTATTTATGAACAAGAACGGATTACACCCTTAGGAAGAATTCGAGAGCTTCCTAATTCTCTCCCCCTTTGCCCCAATTACCCAGTACTCAAAAGATATCCACACCCTGATACAACCTGCCATTATATACACACAAGCCCAACCATCTACATAACTACCACTAACAACCCTTACCCACCTTTAACTAACTAACCATATCTTCACCCACATTCTTCTTTCTTCTCCTACTATACACATACTTAATCGGAGGCCTATCACTACCCGGCCCCCAAAGAACCATCTTGTCCTCAAGATGGAAATCTGGAAACTGATTTGTCACCCACACAACATCTTCCCAAGTTGCATCTTCTAAATCCATTTCCGCCCATTGGATCAACACCTCCATTTTCGCAGCATCAAGAGGCGATTGCCGAACCCCCAACACTTCTTTTGGCTCAATTCTGAACAACAAATCAGGAGACATATTTGGGGGAAGGGCGTCACCGGGAACGTATTACCAATCGCCTTCCTCAACTGGGAGACGTGAAACACAGGGTGTATTCTAGCATTATCAGGTAAAGTCAGCCGATATGCGACACTCCCCACTTTTTCCATTACCTGAAACGGGCCCACATAACGCGGAGCTAGTTTAGCATTGTAAGACCGTGCCGTCGACCCCTGTCTGTACGGTCGAAGTTTGAGATATGCCCAATCGCCCCCTATCAATTCAACTTGTCTTCTTTTGGCGTCAGCATAATTCTTCATGTACTGTTGTGCATATGCTAACCGTTCCTTAATGACCCCCCAGCATCTGATCACGCTCCTTCAATTGCTTATCCACTTCAGACACGTGAGACCCATTTGCCATATATGGAAGGATCGATGGAGGAGGTCTACCATATACTACTTCGAAAGGGGTCGTCTTTAAGCCCGAGTGATATGACGTGTTGTAGCTGTATTCCGCCCACGGTAGCCAACGAACCCATTTGGTGGTACAGTGCATTGCAAAACACCGCAAGTACGTCTCTAACCCTCGATTTACCACCTCCGTCTGCCCATCGGTCTGGGGATGATACGCAGTGCTACGCTTAAGCTTCGTCCCCTGCCATTTGAACAACTCATCCCAAAATAAACTTGTAAACACAGGATCACGATCAGACACAATACTTCTAGGTATCCCATGTAACCTCACGATCTCCCGAATAAAAATCTGGGCGATAGAAGCTGCCGAGTAGGGGTGTCGCAAAGGAATAAAGTGAGCAAACTTTGACAGCCTATCCACCACTACTAACACTGAGTCGAAACTTTCTGCTTTAGGCAAACCAATAACGAAATCCATCGATATATCCTCCCAAATGTTTTCCGGAATTGGTAGCGGCTGGAGAAGACCAGCAGGGGCCAAAGCCAAATACTTTGCTTGTTGGCAGACAATACATTTAGCGATGAACAATTTCACTCTTGCCTTCATCCCTACCCAATATACCTCTTTAGCAAGCCGCTGGTAAGTACGAAGCACACCGCCATGGCCTCCGACCGCAGACGAATGAAATGCTTCCAATAACAAAGGTATCGTTGGCGAATCCTCAGACAACACCACACGACCTTTATAGTACAACACCTCACCCCTCAACACATACCCAACAGACACCTCCTCGCCCCGAGCTATTTTCCTTCTGATCGCATTCAATTTGACATCCTCCCGTTGTTGATCAACAATCAAACCAAAATTTAAGCCCCCCACGACACTTACTGCGGCAAACTCCAGAGCATTCGGTAAACGAGACAACGCATCAGCCACCTTGTTCTCGACACCCGACTTATACATGATATCAAAGTCGTACCCCAACAGTTTGGTGAGCAATTTCTGATATTCTCCTGCCACCAATCTTTGCTCGAGAATATACTTCAGACTGCTTTGGTCAATCCGTACCAGGAATTTTCTACCCAACAGGTATGGTCGTCACCGCTGGACTGCCATGACAATGGGCATCAGCTCCCTTTCGTACACGGCTTTACATCGGTGTAAAGGAGATAGAGCATGGCTAAAGAACGCGATGGGGTGGCCTTCTTGCATAAGGACAACGCCCACTCCCACCCCAGAGGCATCTGCTTCAATTACAAAGAGTTTACTAAAATCTGGTAACGCCAAGACCGGGACATTCATCATCGCGTGCTTGAGACGTTGAAAAGCTTCCGAAGCCTCATTGTTCCAGGCAAAGCCGTCTTTCTTCAACTTCTGAGTCAAGGGATGGGCGATGGTGCCGTAGTTCTCGACTAACTTACGTTAATACCCCGTCAGCCCCAAAAAACCCCTTAACTCTTTCACATTCCTTGGAATTGGCCATTGTTCCATCGCCACAAGCTTGGACGGATCAGCTGTCACCCCCTCCCCCGAAACAATATGCCCCAGATACTCAATTTGCCTCAACGCAAAATTGCATTTCTTCTTATTGGCCACAAGCTGATTCTCTTTGAGCACCTTCAGGACCTTGTTCAAATGCTCAGCATGCTCACCAATAGTCTTACTGTAGATCAAAATATCATCCATAAATACCAACGCAAACTTCCTCAGGAACGGGCGAAGGATCCTGTTCATGATCGCCTGAAACTTTGAGGGGGCATTACGAAGGCCAAACGGCATAACGAGAAACTCGTAGTGCCCTTCATGTGTGCGGAACGCAGACTTATGAACATCCGCCTCCTTCAACCGGATTTGATGATATCCCGATTTTAGATCGATTTTCGAAAAAATAACCGCTCCATACAATTCATCCAACAGTTCGTCTACCAAAGGAATTGGGAACTTATCAGGGACTGTAACCTTGTTGAGGGCCCTGTAGTCTATGCAAAACCGCCAACTCCCATCCTTCTTCTTGACCAACAGGACCGAACTCGAGAACGAACTCGAACTCGGTCGAATTATTCCAGATGCTAACATCTCTTCCACCAATTTCTCAATCTCATCCTTCTGGCACTGGGGGTACCTGTACGGACGAACATTAACAGGGGCCATCCCTGGTAACAACTCAATCGCATGATCCAACTCCCGGTGGGGTGGCAGCCCAGGCAAAGGTCGAAACACCGATTTATGGTGCTCCAACACGGACCGAATTACCACCGGCACTTCTTCCCATAGTTCAGCCACTGCGTCCGACGCTTGTTGGAGGGCACAAAATTCTACCAAAAAACCCTGCTTTTCCAGCTTCAACGACTTCATCAGCGATTTGAGCGTCACCTGAGACCGGACTAACGACGGATCCCCATGCAACACAACCTTGGAGCCCTCTAACATAAAACTGAGTTGTAACGTCTGATGGTTAGATGTCACCTCCCCTAATGTTTCCAACCACTTTACCCCCAGAATAACATCCGCCACACCCAATGCCAGAGGTAAGAAATCCTGAACTATTGAAATTGGCCCAAGGGACAACACCACATTCTTGCAAATCTGAGCACCCCGAACGGACGAACCCGTGCCGAGGATAATCCCATACCCCTCTGTGTCACATACAGGCAACTTGAGTGCTTCAACCAACTGTAAAGCAACGAAATCATGGGTCGCCCCACTATTGATGAGCACCACCACCTTAGTAGCACCAATGTGCCCCTTCAATTTGATCGTCTTCGGGGAGCCCACGCTGGTCATCGAATGTAGAGCCACCACCTCTGGTTGATCTTGAGCAATCTCGTCACCAACATCATTCTCGGCCACTTCCGCAGTCTGCATGGCCACATCCTCCACAGGAGAATCAGGATCCTGGTCCTCCTCTTGCACCACCATCACCTGGAGCCTTCTTGCAACGGTGCCCTGGAAAAAACCTCTCCTCACAACGATAACAGAGGCCTCTTTCCCTTTTCTGCTGAAGCTCAGCGTCAGTCATCTTCTTAAATGGAAACTTAGGTGTTTTCGTCGTTGTCTCGGGTTGGGCCGTCGCGTTCAACTTGCTCGGGTTAATGGACACAGTTCGGGTCGCGGCCCCAGCCCCATAGGATGGAGACTTGGACTGTCCCACCGAACTCGACAAACGGCCCGTGGGCTTTGGGCCAGCTGAGGCCCCAAAATACTTTTCTTCGAAATGAAGGTTCTCGTCCTCTAATTTCTGGGCTATCTCCATTGTCATGTCCAGCCCAACCGGTTTGGCCACTCGGAGCTTCATCTTGATGTCGTCCTTTAATCCATCGATGAACTTCCCTTCCAACGTTGCTTCGTCTAAATTCTCCAGGGGCCCCGAATAATCTTCGAACTTCCCCCGATTTTCGGCAACTGTGGAATCTTGTTTCAAGGCAAAGAACCGCTCATGAAGACTCCCTTCCTTAGTCGGTAAGAACCGTTTTAACAGAAGCCGCCAGAAGTCCTCCCAACGCTCAATTGGCCGTCGCTTCAGTTCGTAATGATACCACTTCAGAGCTTTAGTATCTGGTGGAGCCGTAGACTTGTTTTTAGAATAATAACAAATGATACCCCTTTATTGATAATCACTTGCCCTTAAATAGGCAAGGATCCTAACTAAAGTAGTTACAAGGCATGTGGTTGGCACATGACTTAGTAAAATAAAAGACTAAGGGTTATTACAAGTATACGGCTACATCAAACATCCCCTTCCCAAAAAGAACTCGACCTCAAGTTAAGTAATAAATGGCCAAAAATTCCATTTTTGGACTGTATCCCATTCGTGGACTGTTCTTTGAACAAAAATTTGCCTTTCTTGCCTTTCTTGCTGATATTTTACCTTGTGTTCTTGCGTTTCTAAAGGCTTCCACTTGAAGAATTCTTGCTGCCAATTATGTAATGGATTGATGAGGAAGTCTCGATGCATTATTTGATACTTTCTTGGAGCTAAATGTGTTTCATGAACTATTCTTTGCTCCATTGTTTGTCTTTCTTGTTGCTGTCCCATCCTTTCTTCCAATTCCCGAGATGTTTTATCTTGTTCTTGATAAGTTCTTTCCATGGTAGCTTGCCCCATTAGGTTACCGCTTGGTTCCCCCTTGTTTCCCATCTTTCCAAGGTCCTTATTTCTCGATGAATCCGTCCCGTCTTGTTGTCTTCTATACAAGGGATTATTGTTGAATTCTTGGAGCATTGGTTGGTGTTCTTGATGGATTCTTGGAGGAAAATCTACTTCTTGGACCATTCTTAGAGGCAAATCTATTTGCATTTTGAAGTCACTCTCGGGTTGTTGGTATGGGAACCTTCGATCTCTTTGCCTTCCCATTTGAAATTCCACAGGTTCATCTTCTTCTTCACTTGAGCTACCTCCATCCCATTCGGTTTGCCTTTTGAACAATGGGTTGTAGTTGGCTTCTTGGAGTCCCGAGCGTTGTTCTTGAAAATTCCTCGGTGCTGCAACTACTTCTTGAAATGACTTTCGCTCAAAATCTTTCCCACGTCTGGTTCCCCATCCTTCTTTATGATGTTCTTGCGGTCTTCTTTCCAAAGTCAAGTATTCTTGCGGTTCGGCAGCTTGTTGGTCTAATTTACAGCCTAGTTTGACACATAACATTTCAAGGATCTTTTTAATCTCACGCACGTCATCTTCGACCGACAGCAAGCGTACAGTCGTTTCTTGTGGTGAGAGGACGGTGATAGTCTCCGCCTCTTTGCCCATCGATGTTGAGTCTCCACCTATGTTGGTCGAGACCTTCTTGGATGCCATCGAGGAAGCGCCCAAAATCACACGCTCTGATACCAAATATGGTGGAGCCGTAGACTTGTTTTTAGAATAATAACAAATGATACCCCTTTATTGATAATCACTTGCCCTTAAATAGGCAAGGATCCTAACTAAAGTAGTTACAAGGCATGTGGTTGGCACATGACTTAGTAAAATAAAAGACTAAGGGTTATTACAAGTATACGGCTGCATCAGTATCAAGGTAGAGTACCGCTGCGCCAACTTTCTCCGAATCTTCCAACCTATTTACTTCAAAGTACCGTTCGACTTGGTGAAGCCATTCATATGGATTTTCCCCAGAAAATACCGGAATCTCCAATTTCCGAAGCCGGAGGTCGAACATCGGAGCTAACTCCTTGGACAGGGTCTGCGAATCAACCGTCGCAACCTCGACCGGAGGAGGAGGAGCTGCTGCACTGGCCGCTTCGTCCGAACGTTTTGGTTGTTCTTTCGATGGTGGAACTTTTTCGGCCTTCAGACTCTCAAAGTGAGCTGCCATTGCCGAGAAACTTTCCTTCATCTGTAACGCCATATCGGAGAAATTCTCCATAGAATTGTGGATCGCTGCAATTTCCTTTCCCTGAGCTGCCAGGTTAGCCTCCAACGCTTCCATGCGTGACTCCATACGAGTAGACATTCTTTAGCCTAAAAAAAAAAAAAACTTGGCTATGATACCAAATTGATAGAACTCACTTCTTATTTATGAACAAGAACGGATTACACCCTTAGGAAGAATTCGAGAGCTTCCTAATTCTCTCCCCCTTTGCCCCAATTACCCAGTACTCAAAAGATATCCACACCCCGATACAACCTGCCATTATATAGACACAAGCCCAACCATCTACATAACTACCACTAACAACTCTTACCCACCTTTAACTAACTAACCATATCTTCACCCACATTCTTCTTTCTTCTCCTACTATACACATACTTAATCGGAGGCCTATCATCTATCTTTTTTGTAAATTTCATACATCAATGAAATTGTTTCATATAAAAAAAAGGTCCGGAAAATGTGGCTTTGGGGTTCAGGTTCAATCTTGTATGGAATAGAATACACCAGTAAGGTGAATTTGTGTCAAATATAGCATACAGTGCACATGACGTCTGGGGTACTGACAGCATTCTGAGGAAGCTACCAAAAGAAGAATTTATCTTCTTTGAGTATGGGTCTTTTCAAATCAAATGGCATAAAAGGCAGCTTCTCTTCAGTAGTGAAATTTAAGTCAAGGGGGAGAGATTTGGTTGTGAATGTTCTGCTGGATTTTAATTTTCAAATCCATTTATCCTCCAATTGTGTGAGATTTATGGCTTCTAGCAATAGGTTTAAGGCTGCCTATTCTGAAATTTCCACACCTAAGCTTTAGATCACATAACCTAGCATCCTCTTTCCACATGTCCTTGTCTAAGCATTCCTTTGGAGAGTGATTGAGAAAAGGTGAGGGTAGCAAGTGGCCAGGGGGATGCAATCCACCAACAATCGTTCCAAAAAGAGGTTGTGGCTCAATTCCTCACCTTTTTAGAAACTCAATCAAGAATGAGGCTTTGACGCTTGTGGATGCTTTTCCAAGGGCCTTGATAAGTGGATATAGATCTTTTTCTTTTTTTCTTTCTTTTAAATATTATTATTATTTAAACTTTCATTGAGAAAAAATGAAAGAATACAAGGACATATAAAAAACTAAGTCCCCAAGAGGGAACCCCACTAGAGAAAGGGGCTCCAGTCCAAAGTAATAAGACCTATAGGATAATTACAAAACATGTGTATTACATATGCCTATAGAGAAACAAAATATTTAACAAGGGACCAAACATCATCAACATTCCTTTCCATCCCTCTAATGGTCCCATTGTTCCTCTCACCACATAACCCCCAAACAATAGCACAAAGTCCTACAGGCCACAAGAAATTCTCTTGATCCTAAAAAGGTGGATGGGGAAGGAACTCCTCAATATCTCCCTAATGCCTTTGGGTCTGGATCTTGTACCAGGGGTTTTGTTTAAGGATGGAGCGCCATAATTTTTGTCAATCACTCTCCTCCAAAGAGTAAACTTTTCTTCATGATAACACCAACTCCATTTGGCCAAGATAGCCTTGTTTTTGTCTTCAATACCGTTGAGGCCGAGACCACCTTGATCAATGGGGTGAAAGCTCTTTTCCCATTTGACAAGTTGAAGGCTAGCTTTGTCTCCATTTCCTCTCCAAACGAAGTTCCTGTAAAGCCTTTCCAAAGATGGATTTTGTAAGGAAATTCATTTGCTTCCAGATTTTGGATGGATATGCTGTCTTCTTTTAGTTGGTTGGTGGCTCTCCCCAAAGATCCAAAAGCTCTTCTCAAGCTCTTTCTCTTGGGATACCCCTCCAAAAATGAGAAAGTAATTGGAAGCACATTGTTTGAGCTTTCTTTTGGTCTATTTGGTTGGAAAGAAATTAGAGGCTTTTTGATGATAAGGATCTTACTTATGTTAGATTTTATGAAATGTTCTTTACCTAGCTTTTTCTTGGTGTAAATTGAATTCTCTCTTCCAAACTTATTATTATGCATCTCTTTTATCCAATTGGAGAAGTTTATTGTAACTCCTTTGGATTGAGGTTTTCTCCTCCTTTTGTAAATTTCATAGATCAATAAATTTTTTTCTTTTAAAAGAATAACTAAATAAAAAAGAAAAAGAGATTGAGCCACTTTGGAAGACATGTTGTACAAGGATATGTTTTTCTTATAAAAAAATAACTAGATAAAAAATAAAAAGAGATTGAGCCACTTTGGAAGACATGTTGTACAAGGATAAGTAGTACAAAGGGAGGCTGGTTTATGTAGCTTGAATAAGAGTTGATCTTCCCCCTCTGGAAATGTGAGAGGTCTTCCAAGATTGGAGTCTTCTTTCTGACTTTCTCAATAATTAGGGACCAAAAAGAGAAAGATCTAGGTTTGCCATTCAAAGGGAGGCCTAGGTTTTTTTTTGGCCAATAACCCACCTTATAACTGAAGGATAGTGCAAGAGAATCAAGACGATGAGCTTCCAAGTTTATACCGATAATTTTTAACTTGCTCTGATTTACCTTTAACCCTGAGGGCTCCTAAAAGATTTTGACAATGTTAAAAAGATTCCTCGCAACCCAATTTTCATTTAGGTAGAAGAGGATTGTATCATTTGCAAACTAAAGGTGATTGATGCTTATATGCTTTATCCCAAGTTCAAAATCTGTGATGAAATTGATGGCAGCAGCTGATTCAACCCTTTGTCATTTTGAATCACAAATTTGATGGCAGCAGCTTGAATCAAGAGTCTACTAAGGCAATCTACCACTAAGTTAGAAAGGGAGGGAGATAGAGGATTTCCTTGCCTTGAACCTCTACATGAAATTATTTACCTTCTTTACTTATTGTTATTTATAATAATTCTATGAGTTTTTTTTTTTGGGTGAGCCAATTGGCTTTTCACAAGGATGTCTTATCCCTCATGTATTATTTCTTCATCAATGTTTCTTATAAAAAATGGAAAAAAAATTCTATCACAATGCAAATTGGTCCTTATAATTACCAATTGCTTCGATCTATAGAAATACATGATTGAGTTGTTGACTTAGCATAGCTTCTGATGCCAGGCCTTTGCTGATGGTCAGTCATCATATCGAAGTTTAGGACAAGTTACACTTAACCAGAAGATCCAGAACAAACGGAAAATTACAGTGGAGAGTCTACAACTTGAACCACTGTGCGATGAGGTGATTGAGATTTACATTTTTCTTCATTTTGATGATAATTACTGCCATTTGATATTTGTTAAAGCATGTATGTATGTTCTTGTATAGTTTTCTAAATATCTTATTTATAGGTGCCCATCAATTGTTTATCCTTTAATCTAATTCCAAAGTTCATTAACTTTCATCCTTATTTTCGGAGTTATTTATTTATTTATTTATTTTATTTTTATTTTTTAAATAAAAGTTTTATCATTTTTTTGATAAGTTTGGAGAAATAAGTTTTTTAACTAAGAATGAATTATTCAATGTTTTAAAATATTTTCTTTAAATAAATGAAATTTGTTTTAAGGATTTATATAATTTTGTAAACTAACCATTAATACAAATATTTCCATTGATAGGGTTATTAATTACACTTGCAATTGTTGTATGTTTTCTGTATATGGAACATATAGAAATAATCATGTTTCTTGTTTCAGCTGGTTGCTTATTTTGCTGAGCGATTGATCTCCAAGAGCACATTGTTAAGAAATTCAGTTATGCAGAAAAGGTTCAATAATCAGGTAAAAGCAGTTATTATTGAATTGAACTAGGCATTAAGCATTGGCCTTAGGATGATATTCTCTTTTTTTTTTTTTTTTGAAAAATAGGATGATATTCTCTTTATGTCATAGGACGTTAAGTTTGCATTTCAAATCTGTATTGATATAGTTTGCATCATTAATTGTGGAAGAATATATCAGTTGCGTGAATGATAAATTACAATTTGATCTTTTGTAATCCTTTCTTTTCCTTTATAGCCGTCTTTAATTATTGTTAATATTCTCCCATTGACTTAGAAAATTAGTACTGAAAATACATGACATTTTTCTTTTTTAAAATAAGAGACAGAGACAACTGTATTCCTCAAAAGAAGCAAGAACAACCTAAGGGCGGGAGGAGAGGACACACCCCACAAAACGAAACAGAAAGAGCCTTCCAATTGTTTAGAATCATCAGCAGACTCTAATTATAGAACAAATTTGTAAAGAAATCCATCACGAGGTTGTATTTTGTATAATATAAAATTACAAAAGATATCAAAGCTTAAAGACTTATCTTTGAAATTTCTAGTGTTTCTTTCTGTCCACAATTGCCCCAGAAGCAGTCTAAACGCACAAATTCCCGCTACCTTTGCTTTGCCTCTTAAATTCCAAGTAGTTAAACCTTCCAAAAGCCAATTATCCACCATTTCTGGGTAAAGAAAATGAGACTCCCAGCAACTTGGCCACAAAACAACACGAACGGTGAGAAAAATCATAGTCAAATGGTCAATATTTTTACCCTGAGTTAAGCATAATCTACCGCTTGAGGGAGAGAGGGTCCAACCCCTAAACTTTCTTTGCAGTCTTTCATCAGTATTAAGGTTTCTATAAGCTTGCGATGAGAAGAAGACTTTAACTTTTTTAGGGTACTTGTTCTTCCAAACTAACTTGATTAAGTCAACTAATTTTAGAGGTGCTTTTTGATAGGATTTAGAAGACCGATTTATTAGATTATATTCCTGAGTCCTCTAGAGTCCATAGAATTCGATCTGCTTCAAGCTGCACTGGACTAAGCTTTTCAACAAGAGCAACCTAGTTATGTAACTATCCAAACCGACATTCCAAGTCTGATTTTCAGCATCCCACCATAAAAAATAGAAGCTTCTTTTTTAGCGGGAAAAACATACAAATTCGGTTATCTATGGGATATCGTCCACCCAAATGTCTTCCCAAAGCTGGATATTCTTTCCACAATTAGCCTTAAAATGAGCAAACTGAAAGAAAAAAGGTTAACTTTTAGCAATATCCACCCACAGCCTGTTCCCTTTCTTTTGCTTTGACTTAGAAGTTGGGGGGGGGGGATGTCACTCCATAGGTACTAGAAATGACCTTCTCCTAGAGGGATCCCTCCTCCTGTGTAAATCTTCAAAGCCATTTAGTGTGTACAGAGGTATTTTGCTGAAACAAGGAACCTACCCCGAACCCACCTAGGCATTTTGTATTCAAGTTTTGAATATCTGAAATATTTTGGGAAAACCAGGAAACAAGGTTACGTTTGACTGTTTGTTTCTTTATGCATTAAGGGGGAAAGTTTAAGCCTTTAAAGGTTGCAAGGTTTGACCTATTTAATGATTTGTTGTGATTGACCATCATCTTAGTTGCTCATTTGTCTTATGCTGATTTTGTCCATTGGGGGGTGTAAATCATGAAACATATGTTTAAAGGGAAAACAAAGTAATTTTAGTTCCAATGCAAATTTTCCACTCGGACATCACAACTTTCAGTTTATGACTAAGACAATTCCTGAGCATCAGAGCTTCCGACGACCTTCGATGTTAACCTCCAACGACCTCTGATAAATACCCCGAGTGGGTTTTGAGTGTTTTGCGCGGGAGAGCTGGGTGTTTAGGGTTCTGGAGGACTTTCCAGAGGGGAGGGTGGGGTTTTTTGGGCTATCAACGGAGGATTCATGGAGGGTTACGCTTAAGGCTGATGACGATGGTTAGGAGCTGTAAAGTGAAGATAGAGAATAATATATATATATATATTTTCCGTGTAGCTTTGATAGAAACTATAAAGGAAGAGTGGTTAGAATCCAAGAAGAACACTTGAGAAAGAAGTACGCCCTGTCTGCCGAGGACGTTGTTCTGGTTTGGATTGTCGACTCTATAGACGATTTTTTTCACGCGTCAGCCACCCACAAGTTTTTTCGAAAGGCTGACTACAATAATGGGTTCATCTGGATTCAAAAAAATTCGAACAAACGTGGAAGCTTCCTCAAAATTATGAAAGTAATTAACTCAAGCGGAAAACACAACTTGGTTGTTCCGGCAGGATCTGAATTCAAAGGTTGGAAGGATTTCTCAAACCTTCTGAAAGATTTCCTTAATGGAAAAGATGAGCGGAAAGAAGCAAAAAACCTGGACATCCCAAACAGAAGGAGAGATAAGGGGAGATCTTTTGCAGATATAGTCAAAAGCAAACCACATTCTAAAACCTCAATCTCTGGAGTGCCAAGTAATAATCAGTGGGAAGAAAGTTACAAAGAGTGGAGAGACGTAAAAGAGTTCAAAGGGAGAAAACAAGAAGTGAGAAAGATTGACTGGAATGAGGTCTTAGTGGTTACAAAAAGAGATCTTCCCGATGACTGGGGTCGTACCTTAGATATTTTACATCAGCAGTTGGAAGAGTGATAGGCCTCCAATTAAGCATGTATATTCTAGGAGGCGTAAAAGGAATGTGGAGGCAGTCTGTTAATGTGGTCAATATTCTGTTTAGTAGTTTAGTAGAGTGGTTAAGGTAGTTGGAGGGGAATACTATATAGTTAGGAGTTAACGAGTAGAAGGGTGCCTTTTGACTTGTGAAGAAGAGTGGGTAAAGATGGAGAGATTGGGAAGCTCTCGAATACTTCCCAGGGTTGTAACTAGTTATTGTTCATAAATAAACACTTTGTTTCCATCATTTTGGTATCAGAGCCAAACCCCCCCCCCCCCCCCCCCCCCCCCCCCCGTTTTCTGTCCAACGATGTCTACTCACATGGAGTCTCGGATGGAAGCTTTGGAGGTGAATCTCGCGGCTCAAGGGAAAGAAATTGCGGCGATTCACAATTCGATGGAGAATTTTTCGGATATGGTGCCTCAGATGAAAGAAAGTTTCTCAGCCATGGCGGCACATTTCGAAAGTTTGAAGGTTGAGAAAGTCATTCCGACTAAAAATCTGACGAAGTGGCCAGTGCAACGATACCTGTTAATCCTGTGGAGGTTGGAACTGTTGATCCACAGGCGTTAAACAAAGCGTTAGCTCCCGTTTTCGACCTTTGGCTTTGGAAATTGGAGATCCCTGTGTTTTTCGACGCCAATCCCTATGAATGACTTCATCAAGTGGAGCGGTATTTTGTGGTGAATCGTTTGGCGGATTCGGAGAAGATCGAAGCAGCCGTACTCTGCCTCGATGGTGTTGCTTTGAAATGGACTACTACGAACAGAAATGTCGTCCGATCGGTTGCTGGGAAGAGTTCTGCCGACTCCTTTTGAAGCGATTCCTGCTGACGAAGGAAGGGAGCCTTCATGAGCGATTCTTTGCCCTCAAGCAAGAAATTACTGTTGCTGCTTATCGCGAAAAATTTGAAGATTATTCCGTGCCGCTGGAAAACTTGGACAATGCAACCCTCGAAGGCAAATTTGTCGATGGGCTAAAAGAGGATATCAAGATCAAATTAAGAGTAGCTAGGCCCATTGGGCTTGACATGATCATGGAGACAACCAAGTAGTTAGAAGTTGAGTTATTGCATTTTGAAGAAAAATATTTTGGGACTTCCTTCAATCCAAAATCCTCGGCCCAAAATAATTTGTCAGCCCAAGCTAAGTCTGTGTCCTATGGAGCAGGGTCCACAACCTGTACTATTTCCGTTAATCCAAGCAAATTAGGCGCCACTGTTCGAAAAGATGGCACTGGGAGACAATCTGAAATCCCATTTAAGAAGCTGACTGATTCAGAACTTCAAGCTAAGAGAGAAAGAGGACTTTGCTACCGGTGTGAGGAAAAGTTCTTCCCTGGCCATCGTTGCAAAATGAAGGAGCTCCAAGTGATGCTCGTTCAAGATGATGATCCAGAGGAGGGACAGCAGGTTGACGAAGTTGCCATGCAATCCGCGGAAATGGAAGAGACGCCCGAAGAACCTTTAGTTGAGGAGCATACAGAGGAAATCACATTGCATTCGATGACTAGTGTGGGCTCGCCCAAAACTATCAAGTTGAAAGGGTGGATTAGAGCAATGGAGGTGATAGTCCTTGTGGATTATGGTGCGACCCATAACTTCATTGCATTAAAGCTTGTACAAGAACTTCAATTGCCAAAGAGTGACACAAACGGATACGACATTATTCTCGGTAATGGTACTTCGGTTCGAGGAGCCCAAATTTGCAAAGATGTAGTATTATTGCTAGGATCGATTACAAAGACCCCTTGTTATTAATCCTTTTCAACCTGACAAGGCCCTCCTTAAATGCCCCTCAACAAAAATAGCAGACTTGCTTTCAACGAACAAAGGATGGGTCAGCTTCGGTCCAACCATCTTAAAAGCTGAAAAGTGGAACAAAAAGAAACATAACAGAATCACATGTGTGCCCAGCTATGGGGGGTGGATTAAGTTAAGGAACATTCCTTCAGTATTTTTGGCGCCTAAGCATATTTAAGGCGATTGGCGATTGTCTAGGGGAGTTCATTGAATACGAAGTAACCAATTCCTTGCTCATTGATTGCGTGGAAGTGAAGATGAAAATCAGAGACAATTATTGTGGTTTTATTCCGACTGAGATAAGGATTATAGATGGAGAAGACCAGTTTAATGTTCAAGTGGTTACATACCAAGAGGGAATAATGTTAATAGGCTGGGTTGTCGGAATCCATGGGAGCTTCTCGCCGATGGCAGCTCACGCTTTTCATAGAGGTCCGAATGACCCTTTCTTTTGTTCAGCAGATATTTGGAGGATCGAAAACGACTGTGAATATCCAACGATTAATACCCAAGAGTTAATAGATGAGGAGATCTTGAGTGGGCAACAACTGGACAGCAACACTGGAAAATTTGAATTATCCCGCTAGAGTGTTGAAGGGGGGATTAGTGAGGAAGCTGGGATGTTCTGGAACACCCGAGTTAGGAGGGGTACATGAATCAACCGAGATCACATCCGAATGAGAGGGATCCTGAGGACATGAGAGTATGTTCAAGAAAAGCTTAAAAGAATTGATAGATACTACCTATACCAACAAGGTGCACCTTCCTTTTCGGTGGCCCAATCATAGGAACTTTGAAGTTAAGCGTGCTTGGCTTGGAGAAGTTCTATGTTGGGTGACCTCTTAGGAATTTTCCTAGGAAACATGTGAGTGAGGACAAAACATGCTAAAAGGACCACGTGTTGGTTTGTGGGGATAGTCTTCACTCTTGGAAGCAGTTTAAGACGAGTATGGTAACGTGGCCAGGTCGCAGGGGAATGTCGGGGCCTTAAGTGCCGAATCCGGATTCCGAATCCTAGGCCTGGGGTGTTACATGTTCTATGTTCGTGAATCTCCAGTCCAAATCAAGAATCTAGGGCAAGCCCATACCGAGTGGATAAACTCAGATAGAAGCCCATCGGCCAGGAAAAACAACCGAAAAGGAGTCGCTTTTGCCAAAAAGAACCAAGTTACCATCTTTAAAAGGGGTGACATTCAACACGCGAATAAAAACAAAAGCCCCTTGAGAGTAGAAGACACGTTGAACAAATGGATGGGGGATAAAAGTATGGAGTCGAACCCATCCATGTCAAGCCCAACCAGTAGAGATTTGGAAGATTTAGATGAAGAAAGTCCAAACCTCTATGAAGAGAACGACGATTCGTTCTTGGAAGGATATCAACAGTATTTTGTAACCGACAATGAATCTAATAGGGTTATTCAGAAGCGGGAGGAAGAAAATAAGAAGTCCCAGTCCCCCCTCCATCCCCCACATGATAGTAGAAATGAAGAAAGACCTGAAGTAGAAGCGATTGGCTACCTACAAAGTGATACAAATTTTTAGGTCTCTGATAGTACCGAGGAGGTGATTGAAGAGACTCCAAGGGCCTTGGCTATTATCCAACCGGCAAGGGAAGAGAACAATGATAAGAAAAAGGGAAACCTCGAGGGATTTGCGATAAGCAAAGAAATAGTGTTAACTCTGAGGAAAAACAATGTGTATTAGGCCGATTGTAGGATCCAACAACAAAAAGGGTAATACTACCCAGAAGAGACGAAACAGGGAGGTAACCAACCTCCTGAGATCTTGGGAGAAAGAAGCAGAGTATCAATCAGATAAAATTGACGAAATCGAGGAAGAGCAGTTTAGTGAAAACATAGTAGAAAGGGCATAGATGGTCTCTTTATGAAGATTCTCACCTGGAATGTCCGAGGGCTGGGAGCGAGGTCTAAAAGAGCCCTCATAAAAGACCTCATTTGTAGCGTTAATCCTAATATTAGGATCTTGCAAGAGTCTAGGCTGAGTCAGATTGATAGAAGAATTGTGAAGTCCATTTGGAGCTCTAGGCACATTGTGTGGTTGGCTCTGAATGCTATTAACTCAGCAGGTGGTATTCTCATTATGTGGAAAAAACCGAGATTGAAGTGGTTAACTCAGTTGTGGGGGCTTTCTCTATTTCTATTCAGTGTCTTTTTCAGGGACAGATTGATGGCTGGATCTCTGGGGTATATGGGCCATGCTCCTGAAGAGGGAAGTCAGTTCTTTCAAGAACTTTATGACCTTCAGGGTCTTTGTCAAGGGGTCTGGTGTATTGCTGGGGACTTTAACATGATTAGATGGTCCAAGGAAAGATTAGTTCCTAAGAATTCCTCTAGAAGCATGAAGAAGTTTAATCGTTTTGCTCGTATATGTGCCCTCATTGATCCGCCCATGTTAAATGGTAATTTTTCGTGGTCTAGAATGGGAGTTAGAGTGGCTGCCTCGAGAATTGACAGATTCCTAGTGTCGAAGCCTTGGGTTGATTCCTTCGGAGATGGCAGAGTGGAAAGACTTCATAGACCCACCTCTGACCACTTCCCCATTATGATGTCCTTAGGGGCCTTAAATTGGGGCCCAACCCCTTTTAGATTTGAGAACGCTTGGTTAGATAATGTTGAATTCAAAGGGAAGGTTGAATCCTGGTGGAAGGAGCCGTATCCGACAGGATGGATTGGGTTTAGACTTATGGAGAAGCTGAAAGGTCTGAAGTTTAAGATCAGAGAGTGGAATAGGGAGAGCCAATCCAAAGTTGGTAGTAAAAAAAAGGAGATTCTGGCAAAAATAGAAGAGATAGATTGTTTAGAAGAGAAAAATAACGTCCAACTTATTCAGATTGAAGAAAGAAAAATGCTTAAGGCAAAGTTGATGGAGATTATCATTGACGAGCAAAGATGTCTCAACTAAAAATGCAAGATTAAATGGCTGAGAGAGGGAAATGAGAACACTTCCTTTTTTCATAGATGGGCCTCGGCCAGAAAGAATAAATCCTTCATTTCGATCATGGAATTAGAAGAGGGCAAAATTCTAGCCAAGGACACTGAGATTGAAGAGGAAATTACTGGTTTCTTCAGACGGCTGTATGAGAAAGACCATGGGCAGCGGTTTGTGCTTGAAGGAGTGGACTGGTCCCCAATTGATATTCACCACAATAACAAACTAGAAGAGATTTTCAGTGAAGATGAGATTAGAAGGGCTGTAAACGAGATGGGAAATTTGAAGTCTCCTGGGCCAGATGGCATGACAGGTGAATTTTTGAAAAATTATTGGAACATCTTGAAGTTCGATATAGTAGAGGTGTTCCAAGAATTTTCCAAAAGGGCATTATCAACAAGAGAACCAATGAGACCTACATATGTTTGATTCCTAAGAAGAAAAACCCCTCCAAAGTCGGGGATTATAGATCGATTAGTCTGGTTACTTCTCCCTACAAGCTGATAGCTAAGGTGTTAGCCGAAAGATTGAAAAAATTCTCCCGCTGACTATAAGTGACTGCCAGGTTGCTTTCGTCCAAGGTAGATCCTCGATGCAATTTTAGTAGCTACTGACGCAGTAGAAAATTATAGAACTAGAAAGGAGAAAGGTTGTTTGCTCAAAATTGATCTTGAGAAGGACTATGACATGGTTAACTGGAAATTTTTGCTTAAGGGATTTGGGGAGAAATGGAGAAGATGGATCAGAGGATGCCTTAGTAACTCCAACTTCTCTATTATGATAAATGGTAGACTGAGAGGTAAATTTTTGTTTCTAGAGGCCTTAGACAAGGAGACCCTTTATCCCCATTCCTCTTCACTTCAGTTGGGGATGCAGTCTACAAGTCAGTCCAGTTTTGTCTGGAGAAGAATGTTTTGAAGGGCTGGAAAATTAGGAAGAACAAGGTGGAGGTTTCTATGCTTCAATATGCTGATGACACCCTTATTTTTTTTGCCCAAACAATGAGTCAGATTTGATCAGATGGAAAGACATTATTAAGCTGATTCTTGCATGTTCAGGGCTGGTGATAAACATGGCTAAATCTTCCATGATTGGTATCAATGTCAATGATGAGGAAATGTCCAAATGGGCCAATATGTTTGAATGTCAAGCTGGTTCCCTGCCTTTTAACTATTTGGGCTTTCAACTTGGGGGTAATTATCACATAAAACTGTTTTGGGATCTCCTGATGGAGAGGTTTGAGAAGAAAATTGACAAATGGAGGAAATTCCCCATTTTTAAAAGGGGTAGGGCCACCCTCGCGCAATCGGTTTTGAATAGTCTCCCCTTTTACCAGTTGTCCCTGCTTAAAGCTCCCAAATCCATAATCAAGGCTATGGAAAAAACGATTAGAAATTTCGTCTGGAGTGGTGGCCACACCAAGCCGAGCACTAATCTTGTTAAGTGGGAGTGTTCTTTTCCTACCCATCAGGGGGGCTTGGGTGTTCGCTCTCTAGTGCAAAGGAACATAGCCCTCATGTCCAAGTGGCTATGGAGGTTCTTTAAGGAGGAAAATTCGCTTTGGAGGAAGGTTATTGTGAGCATCTATGGGATATCTCCTTGTGGTCGGAAGACCAATCAGTTTAAAGGGAAAAAAGGGAATTGGATTTTGGTAGACATTGTCGCCAATTACCCTATTTTTGAGCCTTGTATTAAACTCACTGCCAACAATGGTAAGTGCATAAAATTCTGGGAGGACTGTTGGTGTGATGGCCAACCCCTCAAGCTCCTCTTCTCATACTTGTTCCTCATTTCTAATAAAAAAGAGGCTGCCATTGCAGATTGTTGGAATTTTGAGTCCTTGTAGAAGGGGTCTTTTTGAGAGAGAAATCAATCATTGGCTGGCCTTTCTGGATAAAATCAAGGAAGTTAGTTTGGTAAATGATCAAGACCAGATAAGTTGGAAGCTGGAAAAGTCTGGCACCTACACGGCTAAGTCCCTGTTTCAGTCCTTAACTTCATCCTCTCCCAAGATTAATCAGACCATCAGCAGCTTGATATGGAAGCATAAAAGCCCTAAGAAGGTGAAAGTTTTTCTATGGTCTCTTGCCTGTAGGAGTCTTCATACCGCTGAGAAGCTTCAAAGGAAGTTTAATCAGTGGACCCTCCTCTCCTCTGGTTGCAGAATGTGTCTGAAAGCATCGGAAAACTTAGACCACCTTTTTCTGCATTGTGAGTTCGTCGGAAAAGCTTGGAATTTTGTTGCAAAGTTGCTGGGAATCTCGCTGTGCTTGCCAAAGAAGATTGACGATTGGCTTTGTGAAGGCTTGATGGCGTGGAATTTCAAAAGGAAAGCTAGGATTATGGCTAGTTGTGTGTTTATGGCTACCCTTTGGCTTTTGTGGAGTGAAAGAAATGCTAGAACGTTTGAAGACACTTCCGGTAATTCTTTTTGTGACAATGTACAAAATACAACGTCTTGGTGGATATCCTTTCACAGGAATTCTTTTTGTAATTACAGCTTGTTAATGATAATTAGTGATTGGAAGGACTTGATGAATTAGTTCTTGGGCAAGGGCTCCCTCCGCCCTTGGCCCCTAGGCTGTTTGCCTCTTTTTGTGATTAATACATATCGTCGATGTTTTTGGTAAAAAAAAAAAAAGAAAGTTCTGGTTATTTGGGTGACATTGAAGACAACTCTTATTTTGTTTAAATTTTAATCTGGTTGCTGGAGTAAAAATTTGACCATGATTTGCATCTTCTAACTGCTTTGACACTTGTTTTGACAGATTGCTATTGCATTTACATATTATCGACGTGGAGCATTGATTAGTTGCAAGTATCGTGATGTCAACAAAAAGTTCTGGCAGGTTCTTGTTTTAACTTATAAGAACACCCAATGATAATTTTTTACTTATCCTAAAGGCTTAAAATATTAGTTTAGAGTAAATTTAGCCATTTAGTTCCATCTTAAATGCATTTTGATTTTCCCCTCTTCACAAAAGAAAAATGTACTGTCTGCTTATGAATTATCTGGAGTATAATGTTATTGTAAAAGTAATATACATTTGATCATCATCTGATCGTCTGCCATTCCTTTATTTCAGGAGGCAAATACTGAGAAAATATTTTATGGATTGGATTACATAGATGGCGCAAGTGATATCATCATTGTATGATTTATTTAGTATGAAAAATCACTCCACTTAGATCTATTACTCATCATTTTCCTTTATGATATAGGTTGAAGGGGAGATAGACAAGCTTTCAATGGCAGAAGCTGGTTTCCATAATTGCGTGAGTGTTCCAGATGGTGCACCACCATCAGTTTCCCAAAAGGACGTACCTCCTACAGATCAGGTTACTCTTTGAGGGGTTTTCCTTTTCCCTCCCTGATTGATGAATCTTGAAGTTTTCTTTCAACTCTTAACTTTAGTCGTCATATTTATATACATGAACCTTGATAGCCTTTTCTTCATTCACACTTCACCTGATTGATCTCTGGAATTCTGTACTTCCGATTGAGTAACAGACTTTTTCTTCACTCTGCAGACATCATCTTTTTTTCCCTGAAGTAGTTCCATTTTTTTTTTTCATGTTCTCCTGCTTCCTCATCAAGTGACAGACACTGTCTTCACTCTGTAGACTAATGTATGTCTAAGTGGAGGTGTTACAGAATTAGCGCATATAGCTAGTAGACCTACCTTAATGAAGTTAGTTGACTAGCATTATTAGTAAAGGATTTCATTTTATTTTTAAAAACTGATTAGCAAATCACTTTCATCAGGAGAAATGGTAGTACAAAAGAAAACAGGCTGTTTAATTTGTCCTGATATCAAACAAAGGAGCCAAAAAGGAATAAAATTACAAGGTGCTTTATGAGAGGATATCCAGTTTTCTCAAAGGCCTCATATTTGTTCAGATTTTCATATTTCGTTAGTTTCTTGTTAGTGATGGCTGGTTTGAGATTTGATATTTTTATTTCCCCTTCATTGAAGTGTTTTTGTTTTACTGCCTAGTCTAGCTCTTTCTCCCATTTTACAGCTGCATGGGTAATGTTGTGTGTTCAATTTGTCTTCATACCATTCTGTTAAATAACCTTACGTCACCCTTTCTAAAATAGAGTGAGAAGGTCTATCTTTGTCTGCTAAAAAGTGAGAAATTATTATGGGTAGGTATGCATAACAGAAATTCCTGTATCATTCTTCTCTTTCGCCAAAAGCTTTGGTTTCAGAGCATTTGTAATATTTCATTGTGTGAACTATTATTCATATGAAAATATTCATCCTGTGCACAAAGCTAACACTGACATAACATTATCAAAAGACAAAAATGGAATTATTACTGCTTATTGGTTGGTTGATGTTCATCTATTTTAGTCTGATTGAAATGCATATTTCATGTTTCATGTGAAGCTAGGATACGAAGTATCAGTATTTATGGAACTGCAAAGATTACTTGAGTAAGGTTGGCACGGTAGCCCCTCTTTTTTAAAGCTTAAACACATCTTAGGGCATTGAAAGCTGTCTAATTTTAATGATTTTGAAATTCATAGGCATCACGCATTATCATTGCTACTGATGGTGATCCTCCTGGTCAAGCTTTAGCAGAGGAGATTGCACGTCGTGTTGGAAGGGAAAGGTTTCTTGTCTTTTTTCTCATCATCAACCATTATTTTATTGGAATAGATGTGGAGAATTTTGGTTAGTAACATGCGTTTTTATTTTTCATTCTTAGATGTTGGAGGGTCAAATGGCCAAAAAAAAATGAGGTCGACCATTTCAAAGATGCAAATGAGGTTGGAATTATAAATCTATTATCATTGTTGGTGTACATTTATTTATTTATTTTTAATTTATAATTTTAACCTTTTCAATTGTCTATGTTCCTCTCTTATAAAGGAGGAGAAATTGTTGTTTGTTAGATGCAAAGCTTTGATGGGAAATAATGTAGTTATTTCTGCTAAGTTTGTTTTTTTTGTTTTCCTCTTCTTCTGAGATCTTGAACTTGCTTTGGGCAATGGACGTTATTGATGAGATAAGGATCAGGAGTGGAATGTCATCTTTCTGGTGCTAATAGCATCTTTCAAAGAACTTTACAATTAAGATCTGGGCACAAGTCTAGTAGAGGTCTATCTTGGAGGTAGGGCACTCAAATTAAAGTGGTGATCGGTTTCTAGATTTTGTCATAAACCTCTTTGGTTACTTTCAATTACATGAATCGATGGTTCAAACCACACTTCAAAGTAGGACATTTCCCTTCTATATAGGAACTTCTAGACCATAGAAAGTAACATGTCTAGTTATTGCTCCTTTGGGAAAAATCTCCAATAAGTAATTTGGAATGAACTTTTCCAGAATGGCTCGAGTCATGAAAAAGCCAGTCTTCAATTGGTTGTCCACCCTTAAATATGTTAGCACTAATGTGATGAGAATGCTAAACCCTCAATTAGATTGATCTACCTTCAGAGGAAATCTGGTCCCAAATGAATATGAATTAATTATGGGGAAATAATGAGAGCTAGTAACGTATGCCCATTTTGTTATATGGCCCCATTTTGTAAGTAAACAAGAGGGAATTTTGTTGCAGGCTACTCCTTGTAGTTTCCAATTTATCATTTTTATATTGATATTAGAAGAGAGATATACAGTTCCATTCTATAGTGTAACTATTAGGTTGAGTAGGGAGGTTAACCTAGTTTCTAAGTTCAAGATCCTCGAGAAGATTTAGATGTTTTTTAACACCCACGAAAAGCTTAAAACAAAATCCCCAGTGGACCATGTCTCCCTTGTTTTGTTGCCTTTGCCGTGGTGGTGGGGAATTCTTAGATCACCATGACCTATGCTTTCAAGGAGCGTTCTTTCATTTTAAATGAGTTTGACTTATCAGTGTGCATACCTATGGCCTTTTTAATTTTTTTTTTTTTTTTTGGGATAAGAAAGCTCACGGAGAGAAATGAAAAAATGTTCAAGGGTGTACAAAAATCAAATCCATCATCAAAAACATAAAACACATTACAAGAACGAATCCCAATCCAAAAGAATGAGTTCCAAATCAATTGGTAATTACAAAAAGTCCAATTATCGAATGCTCATAAAGATGAATTAAATCTAATCAACTCCCAAAGCCTCTCACCCGCCCTCTCAAATCCTCTAAAAATTTGACTATTTCTCTCAACCCAAATGCCCCACAACATGCCAAAAAAAAGTCTGTCATAGAACTTTCCCTTTGTCGTGGTAAGGAGGGTTTAGGAGAACCTCAATCAAGGAACAAGACCTTTTGTTATGAGCCATATCTACCCCAAAGCTTTTGAAAAACCGACTCCAAAGGGAGACCACGAATGAACGATCCACAAAAGATGGTTAAGGTCCTTCTCATGATTCCTACAAAGAATACACCATTGTGGCCACAACACAAAAGTTACAAACCTAACTGTTCACTTTTCCATGCAAAATTTTACTATCTTAGGAATTTTAATCTTCCAAAGTGAGGAAAACACGGAGGCTTCTTGGGAGGGAGAAATGGTGCAAAGGAGATGGAAAAAAAAGCTACAAGAAAAACCCTTTGGAGGGCCTAGGAACCCAAACTCTAGAATCCCTCCTCCCTTGATGGGTCACTTGGTTAGAAAGGATAGAAAGGATGCTAACAAATTCAACTGACTCATGATTAGTGAGAGGACAACAAAAAACCAAGGAAAGCGACGAGAAAATATCAGAAGAGGGTAGGGGTGAGCAAAAAAAAAATAAAAAATCTAGCCGACTGACTGAAACCAACTAAACCAACGTCGGTCGATTGGTTTTTTATGGGGTTGGTCAGCTCACCCTAAAGGGCGAAAATCAACTAAGCTGACTGACATAATTAAAAAAAGAAAGTAACATTACCTGATTGCCATCATGATCATGCTATTGCTAGCATTAATGTTGGTAGCGTTGGTGCCTTGGGAAGACCATCAACATTTTATTAACAAAAAAAGTTTATTTATTTATTTTTTTCAAATTTCCAATTTCCATTTCTTCCCTTTTCATCTTCTTTCTTTTATTCCCTTCTCTCTCCAACTTTTTTCTTCTTTTTTTGGGAAAACTACAATTTTTAGTCCCTGAGGTTTGAGTTAGGTTTCATTTTGGTCCCTGAGTTTTCAAACTCAACAATTTAGCCTCTGAGGTTTGGTTTTAGTTTCATTTTGGCCCCTCCATCTATTTTTCCGTTAAAAACTAACGGGTGGATGACGTGGCATTATTTTTTTATTTAAAAAAATTATTGTTTTATTTTTTTAATTAAAAATATATTAAAATAATAAAACTATTATTATTTTTAATTCTTTTTATTTCTTTTTATTCCTTCTCTCCCTTTTCCTCATTCTTCTTACTCTTCCTCCTTCTTCTACTACTTCTTCAACGCCTTCAACCCTTGGCCAGCGGCCGGTGGCCGATGACCACCGCTCGCCGGCGACCGATGACCACCGCTCGCCGACGACTTTTTTTTTCCTTTTTTCTTCTTCTTCTCTTTTCCCTTCTTCTCCAACTTTCATTTTTTAAAAAAAATAAGGGAAAAATACACTTTTGGTCCCTGAGGTTTGGGTTAAGTTACACTTTGGTTCTCGAGTTTTCAAACTCAACAAAAATACCCCTGAGGTTTGAGATAAGTAGCAATTTGGTCTCTGCCATCCATTTTGCCGTTAAACCCTAACAGTTTTCTGACGTGGCATCATTATTTTAATAAACAAAATTATTTTTAAAATTTTCTAAATAAAAATATATTAAAATAATAAAAATATTATTATTTTATCATTATCTTTTATTCTTTCTCCCCCTCTCTCCTATTCTTCTTCTTCATCTTACCTTGTCTTCTTCCTTTCTTCTTCAACATGTTGCCGGCGGCCGGCAACCTTTTTTTTTTTCGTCCCTCATCTTTTCTTCTTCTTCTTTTTCTCATTTTCCACAATTTTTTAATTTTTATTTTTTTATAAATGGGTTGCCAGAAACGGGGAGGGAGGGAGGATCTCCCTCCTTCGATTCTTCGGCAACCCATTTATAAAAAAAAATTGTGGAAAATGAGAAAAAGAAGAAGAAGAAAAGATGAGGGAAGCAAAAAAAAAAAAAAAAAAAAAAAAAAGGTCACCGGCGGCCAGTGGTGCCGGCAACATGTTGAATAAGAAGGGAAGAAGACAAGGTTGAAGATGAAGTTGAGGTTGAAGAAGAAAGAAGAATAAGAGAGAGGGAAAATAAAAATAAATAATAAAATAATAATTTATTATTATTATTTTAATATATTTTTATTAAAAAAATTAAAAAGTATTATTTTTTAATTAAAATAATCGTGCCACGTCAGCCCTCCGTTAGATTTAACATTAAAATGGATGGCAGGGACCAAATTGCTCCTTATCTCAAACCTCAGTGGTAATTTTGTTGAGTTTGAAAACTCAGGGACCAAAGTGTAACTTAACTCAAACCTCAGGGACCAAAAGTGTATTTTTCCCAAAAAATAAATAACTGAGGAGGGAAGGAGGGAGCTCCCTCCTTCGTTTTCCAACAAAAAATCGGGGAGCTCCCTCCCTCCCTCCTCGGTTATTTTTTTTTTAAAAAAAGGAAAGTTGGAGAAGAAGGGAAAAGAGAAAAAGACGAGAAGAGAAAAAGAAAAAAAAAAGTCATTGGTGCCCTGCGACCCACTGGCGGCCATCGATTGAAGGTGTTGAGGAAGATGAAGAAGAAGAAGAAGGAGGTGGAAAAGAGAGAGAAGGAATAAAGAAAAAATAATAATTTTATTATTTTAATATATTTTTAATCAAAAAAAAAAAGTTTTTTAAATAAAAAAAATAGTGCCACGTCATCCGTCTGTTAGTTTTTAACGGAAAAATGGATGGAGGGACCAAATTGAAACTAAAACCAAACTTCAAGGGCTAAATTGTTGAGTTTGAAAACTCAGGGACCAAAATGAAACCTAACCCAAACCTCAGGGACTAAAAGTGTATTTTCCCCTTTTTTTTTTCATTTCTTCCTTTCTTTTTTTTCCCTTGTTTTCTTTCTTCTTCTTTCCTCTTTGTTTTCATCTTTTTCTTGTTCGTCTTTGAAACCTTTCTTCTTCCTTTTTTTCCGGTTGTTCTTTCTTCTTCTTTCTTTTTTTTTCCTTCTTTGGTTTCATTTCTTCCCTTCTTTGTCCGTTTTTTCTTTCTTCCTCTTTCTTTTTTTTTTTTTTTTCCTTCTTTGGTTTCATTTCTTCCCTTCTTTCTTCGTTTTTTCCTTCTGCTTCTTCCTTCCTTTTCTTTTTATCTTCTTCTTGGCACATTCAAACTTTTCTTTTCTTTATTTTTTCTTGATCTTTTTCTTTCACTTCATCAGAGTTTTTAAACTGACCATAACCGATCGACCGTCGGTGTAGTCGGTCGGTCGGTGTAACCAACGTCTTCCAAACCAACGAAAAACGATCGTTGAAAATCGACATGTCGGTGGTTGACATCGGTTTGAGTCCAAAATCGACGTCGGTTGACCGACGATCACCCCTAGAAAAGGGCAAATAGAGGCCATTGAATGCATTCTCTACTCAGAAAAGTAAAGTGGTAAAGATGAGGAAATAAAGCATACAAGGGTCTCTCCCCCTCTGTTGATGAGTGGCTTATAGAAGTCCTTGGGGGCCGGTGGCTTAAGGGCAACTCGGGGAAGTCTTACGGAGTGGTGCTTCTAGAACTCCTTTTCGGCATCAGAAAGTTCTTTTGTTATTATGATTGGAGGACGTCCTCTGGTACCTCTTTTGCATGGAGATTCGTGTAACCCAACCTAGATTGTGTTGCTATATTTTATTTTTGTATACACGGTTTCTTATAACAAAAAAAAAGATCGAGTAGGGAGGGAAAATGGGAGGTTTTTTTTTTTTTAAAATAATTTATTTATTTATTTATTTTATTATTATTATTATTATTATTATTATTATTATTATTTTGATAAGATCAATTTCATTGATGTATGAACTTTACAAAAACGATCGGAAGCCCATGAGTCACAAAAGGCTATCCCAGTTGATTAGAAGGGAAGCATATGAATATGTCTTAATTTTAGGAGAATAATAGTCTCTTATTCAAATATTAACAACCTAGGTCTTCTTATATAGGAGAAAGACCTATTACAATAAAGGAAAGAATAAAGGCAATAATGACTAAATATTAACAAATAATATTTACACAATTATAGAAACTAGAAATTCCAACACTCCCCCTCAAGCTGGTTTAAAGATGTCTTCCATAGCCAGCTTGTCAATTAGTTTATCGAATTTCTTCTTTGGAAGTACCTTAGTTAGAACATCAGCAATTTGCTCAGTCGTCGAAAGATAAGGGATACATATTACACCAGTATCAATCTTTTCTTTAATAAAGTGTTTGTCAACCTCAATATGTTTTGTTCTATCATGTAGAACTGGATTGTGAGCTATAGATATGGCAGCCTTATTGTCACAATAAATTCGAATAGGCTTAGTCTGAGGGAACTTGAATTCTTCAAGTATTCTTTTGATCCATATGCCTTCACAGATTCCATGGGCTAAGGCTCTAAACTCTGCTTCAGCGCTACTCCTGGCCACTACATTTTGCTTTTTGCTTCGCCATGTGACTAGATTTCCTCCAACAAAGGAACAATAACCTGAGGTAGATCTTCTATCAGCAGTACTTTCAGCCCAGTCTGCATCTGTATAGGCCTCTACTTGGAAGTGATTATTCTTTTTGAATAAAATACCTTTTCCAGGAGCTCCTTTTAAATACCGTAAAATCCTATAGGCAGCTTCGAAATGAGTTGATTCGGGTGCATGCATAAACTGACTTACCATGCTTACAGCAATAGCAATATCTGGACGAGTATGAGACAAATAAATTAGTCTCCCCACAAGTCTTTGGTATCTCTCCTTATCCTTTATTTCCTCTTCTTTTGCTGCTTCCAATTTCAAATTAGGCTCAATAGGAGTTTCAGCAACTCTGCATCCAAGTAATCCTGTTTCTTCAAGTAAGTCAAGGACATATTTTCTTTGATTTACAAAGATGCCTTTCCTTGATCTTGCAAATTCCATCCCAAGGAAATACTTTAACGTTCCCAAGTCCTTGATTTGAAACTCGGTTGCAAGGCTTTTCTTGAGATCAGTTAGACCTACCTCATCATCACCTGTGAGAATAATATCATCAACATAGACAATCAAGATAGAGATTTTATTATTCTCAGAGTGTTTATAAAATATAGTATGGTCAGCTTGACTTTGAAGAAACCCATAACCAGACACAACTTTTCCAAACCGTTCGAACCAAGCTCTTGGAGACTGTTTAAGGCCATATAGAGATTTCTTTAACATGCAAATTCTATTACTTCCAAGTTCCTTTTCAAAACCTGGTGGTAAATGCATAAACACTTCTTCCTCAAGGTCGCCATTGAGAAAAGCATTTTTCACATCAAGTTGGTAGAGAGGCCACTCTGAATTAGCTGCAAGAGACAACAGTACTCGAATAGAGTTAATTTTAGCAACTGGGGCAAACGTTTCCTGATAATCAATCCCATATGTTTGGGTGAAGCCTTTAGCTACTAATCGGGCTTTATATCTCTCAATACTACCATATGCATTGCATTTTATGGTAAACACCCATTTACAACCCACTGGTTTCTTGTCCTTTGGCAACTCTACTATTTCCCAAGTCCCATTTTGTTTTAGAGCATTCATCTCCTCCATAACTGCTACTTTCCAATTTGGATCTTCTAAAGCCTCATGTATATTCTTTGGAACAAAAATTATTTATCCTAGAGGTGAAGGCTTTATGACTATTTGACAAATTTTGATATGACATGTAGTTTGCAATAGGATATTTGGTACAACTTCGAGTACCTTTTCTAATAGCTATGGGCATATCAAGATCAGACACAACTGGTAAAGTATTTTGAATATTTGAAGTAGGAATGGAAGAAGAATTACCAGATTTTCCAGTTTCAATCGTCGGAGTCTCAGATTGGTTCTGTGAAGGATCAACTATTTGGTCTTGCTTCCTCTGATTGAATTTTCTTCTAGTATAAAACTTAAACTCAGGAACTTGATCAGTAGGATCATTATGTAGTATTTCTCCCCCTGATTGAGAAGATTCTATACTTGGCACCAAAGGACTAATATCATCAGGACAAATAAGGTTAGGAAGAGGAGTAGAAACATCCCAAAAGTTATCTTCCAAATTTGGTTTCTCCCCCTGAAGAGAACTTTGGGTAAAATATGGTTGATTTTCTAAAAAAGATACATCCATGCTCACAAAACATTTTTTTGTCTGAGGATCAAAACATTTATAGCCTTTTTGATTTGAAGAATAACCCAAAAAAATGCATTTAACTGCTCTATGATCAAGTTTTGACCGAAAGTGACTAGGGATGTGAACATAAGTAGTACACCCAAAAACTTTGAGAGGTAAATCAGAATATAAACGAGATTGTGGAAAAATATTTTTAAAGCAATCAATGGGAGTTTTAAAATTCAAGATCTTACTAGGCATTCTATTTATTAGATAGGTAGCTGTGAGAATTGCTTTGCCCCATAAATATTTTGGAACATGCATGGAAAACATGATAGCACGAGCTACTTCAAGTAAATGCCTATTTTTTCTTTCAGCAACACCATTCTGTTGAGGAGTATCTCGACAAGTAGATTGGTGAACTATACCTTTATCTTTTAAAAACTCACCAAACGATTCATTAAAATATTCAGTTCCATTGTCAGAGTGTAAAATGAAAATTCTGGTTTGAAATTGAGTTTCGATCATATTGTAAAAATTTCTAAAGATGTCTTTCACCTCAGATTTCTTTTCCATTAAATACACCCAAGATAGACAAGTATGATCGTCAATAAAAGTAACAAACCATTTTTTCCCACTATGAGTCCTAATTTTAGAGGCACCCCAAACATCACTATGAATTAAATAAAACGGTTTGGAAGCTTTGTAAGGTTTAGGTAAATAAGTGGAACGATGATTTTTTGCTAAAATGCAACTTTCACAAGAAAAAAAGGAGCAATCAAATCCTTTAAATAAATTTGGAAATAAATGCTTGAGATAAGGAAAGCTAGGATGTCCTAACCTAAGATGCCAAAGCATAATTTGTTCTTTACCAGAAAGAGAACTAATACTACTGAAACCCTGAGTTATTTTATTACTAAAAGAACCTTCATCAAAGTAGTAAAGGCCATCAAGCATCCTAGCACTCCCAATCATCTTCTCCGATTTTTTATCCTGAAGAATACAATGAGATTCAAAGAATATAACACGACAATTAGAATCTCTTGAAAGTTTGCTGACTGATAAGAGATTACAGGCTAATTTTGGAACATGTAAGACAGCCTGTAAAGAAATATGTTCAGTCAATTTAGTAGTTCCTTTTCCTGCAACGGAAGAAGAACTGTCATCTGCGATTTGAATTTTTTCATTAGAATAAGAAGGAGAATATGAGATAAAAAAGTGAGAGGTACTAGTCATATGGTCAGAAGCTCCGGAATCGATAATCCACGGAGAAGAAGTGCCACAAGAAAAAGCTTGAGGATAATTACTTGTTTGTGCCAATGAAACACAAGAATTATTAGATGATAAATTAGTTGGTAGCAATTTTAGGGTTTGATGAGCTTGCTCCTTAGACATGACAAGTAAATGGGAAATAATAAAGTATAAACCAGACCAAATAAACCAAAAACTGAACCAAATAACCACTGCACCATACCAATGAACCAGATAGTGAAACAGACCGGTGAACCAGTGAACCAAACTACTGAACCAACCCAAAAATAGATTTGGTACCAAGATAGTCATGCGATGTCACGAAGAAATAACACGAGTGTACGACTTGCAGACGCGAAGAAACTCCCTGAGCAAACAGCGGCAAACTGACGGACTAGTAAGCAGGGAGCCAATCTGATGAGGTGAGCGGCAGGAGTCGCGAGCGTTCGGGTCACAGGTGCGGTTGACGGCGGCGAGTTGCAGATGCGAGTGTGCGGGTCGTAGATTTGGTGAACAACGGCGCTGTGTTGCGTGGGTCTCTAAGTCGTGAATGAAGCGCGAGTGTGCGGGTCGCAGATTCGGTGAACGACGGCGCTGTGTTGCGTGGGTCTCTAAGTCGTGAATGAGGCAGCGGGTCGTGATATGCTTCGTTGCACGCCTGAGTCTGAGGTAATCGTCGGCACCGTTGGATGGGCGGCGGCGACTCGACGGCGTAGGAGGCGAAAGTGGCGACAGAAAGACCACGAACGGCGGAAGTAAGATGCACCGATTAAGAACAGTGGCTAGGGTTCCGGCGTTGGTGGCTAGGGTTTCTAAGGTAGAGTTTTTAGGACTGCTAGGGTTTAAACATGCTCTGATACCATCTTAATTTTAGGAGAATAATAGTCTCTTATTCAAATATTAACAACCTAGGTCTTCTTATATAGGAGAAAGACCTATTACAATAAAGGAAAGAATAAAGGCAATAATGACTAAATATTAACAAATAATATTTACACAATTATAGAAACTAGAAATTCCAACAATATGAAGCAAATAATTTAGACATTTTACACCATGATATAGCATAATAGATGACTAGATCAGAGAACTCTTCAAAGACGAACTCTTTATCCTTGAAGACTCTATGATGTATTTGTAATCACTCATGGGAGTTTTGAAAATGAAGGTGTATTCATGCTTGTGGCTGCCATTAAAAGCTAGGAAAGCTCAACTTTGTTAGCATGTCCGATAAATGATTGAAATTTTTTTGCTTACGGGATTACTAAACTGAACCTAATCTTTCTCTACTAAATTTTGTTTAGGTTCTGATGTACTTGGGCCCCGAAGCCCTGAAGGAACTTATTGATAATGCAGAGTTGTATCCTATACGTGGTTTATTTCATTTCAAAGATTACTTCGCCGAGATTGATGCATATTATCACAAACAATTTGGAAATGAATTTGGTGTCTCGACTGGATGGAAGGCTCTCAGTGATTTGTACAACGTGAGTTCTAACTAGCAAACTCTTTCTTTGAAAATATTGATTCTTGTTTTGAGCTACCGAGAGCACTGTTATCAGGTAATGAGAAATGTTGTATTTAACAAAGAAACAGAAATACAAAAAAATTGGTAGATAAGACCTTCTATGCTATAAAGCCAAGATAACTGATCAAAGAGGACCTCAATTAGTATTTATCATTGAAGGAGAGTACTATCAATGTAGAAAAGATGTTGATTTTCTCATTTGCTTGTTACTTTACTCAAGGACAGCACAGCAACCCTTCCTTTCTAATCCATTGAAAGCATCCAGAAATTTCTAATGACACGTTGCAAAAATCTATATATTTTCATCTGTGCAATAGAACCAGTGTTTCTTTAAACCAGCAAAACTCTTTGTTTTTCTTAAAAAAATTAATATTGCTGCTAATATTTCTACTATTTCTAGATCTTGACTTTTTCCTGGATGTTATTTTTTTCTCTGGTTAGGGATGATTTTGAGCCATCCGACTGGAAACGTCTCTGAGCTTATGCAGAATGTTTCTGCTGTGAATGCAAGATTATTCCAGTTGCATTTAGGCACCTGATAGTTAATAGAGCTACAATTCTTTACTTTGATGATTTGATTATGTAAATTACTGGTTTTGTTCTTTTATTGAATGGGGGTAATTAGATCTTCCCTTGTGTATTGTTTCCTATTGTAGGATCTGATCCTTTTTTATGTTGGAATAAGAAAACTTACAAAATTTATATAAGCAAAATAATATTTTTTAGATTTGTTGCTAAAGCCTTTCTTCTTAATCAGGTTGTCCCGGGGGAGCTTACTATAGTTACTGGTATTCCTAACTCAGGCAAGAGTGAATGGATTGATGCTCTGCTATGCAATCTTAATGCAAATGCTGGTTGGAAATTTGTTCTCTGCTCTATGGAAAATAAGGTGCTGTTCAGACGTCTGAGTTGCCCGTGATTAACATTTTTCTGTATGATTTTAACTTCTCGAGCCTTTTCTCCAAGCACTTGATATATGAATGGATTTTGCGTGATGTGGAACATCTGAGATCTCAGCATCGTACTCTTTATTATATTCTTTTCAGATGGAAATTTTAAGTTTGGGATTAAAAGGTCTCTGAACTTTTAGAGTGTCTAGTAGATCCTTGAGTTTTTAATTTTGTATCTAATAGATTTCTGAATTTTAAAAATGTCTAATAGGTCTTTAAGCTTTTTAATTTTGAGTCTAACAGGTTTCTGAGATATTCAAAAAAATTTTAAATTAATTGAACTATTAGATATACAATTGAATTTTGTGTCCTAAGATCCTAAACTTTCAATCTTGTGTATAGTAAGTTCGTGAATTTTAAAAAAGGTCGAATAGATCAAGGACCTATTAGACACAATTAAAAGTTCGTGGATCTATTCAACACAAATTTTAAAGACTTGTTGAATACTTTTTAAAGTTCGGAGATTTATTGGATACAGAATTGAAAATTCAGTTATTAGACACTTTTTAAAAGTTCAATGACTTGTTGGACACAAAATTGAGAGTTTAAGTACCTATTAGACACTTTTTGAAGTCTAGATATGAAATAGACACAAATCTAAAAGTTTAGAGACTAAACTTGTCATTTAACCTATATTCTAACATCATATGCTTACCAATCAATTAAGCAGTGTCATTTAGTTACTGCTGTATAGTAGGTTGTTTTTCTTAGTGTGCTTCAACAATGTTTTCTTAGTGTGTGAGTTATTGCCTTTAATACGAAACAACATTTCACTTGTTCAAATGAGCTAATATGCTGAGGAACATAAGTTCTCTTTGCTCTCTCTCTCTCTCTCTCTCTCTCTCTCTCTCTCTCTCTCTCTCTCTCTCTCTCTCTCTCTCTCTCTCTCTCTCTCTGTCTCAACCTTTTTTTTTCTGGATACGAAAATCCTGAAATTTTATTGACAAAAAGAAGAGTTAACAGCCTAAACTCTTTGCTCTTTTGGAAAACTAATATTTATTATAACAAATAAATAAGGAAATCCACAGGTGTTATTTCTTATTTCCCACCTTCTCTTACCATGTTTCAATTTAAATTTGTTTTCATGAATTTGTTAACAGGTTCGGGAGCATGCAAGAAAACTATTGGAGAAACGCATCAAGAAGCCTTTCTTTGCTGCACGGTAAGTTTTGGATTATAATGTGTGCTCTCACTGCCTTTGATTTCTACAACCATCATATTCCACCAAAAGATCTCGAGTTCAGAATGATTGAGTGGCCTTGCTGCTGAGATTTATTTGTTGCTCTGATTTAATAAGAAGAAAAAAGAAAAGAAAAAAAGATCTTGAGTTCAAATCTAAAGCCTCCTACCTGAAATATTAATATCACGTGTCTATTATAATTTATGAGTCTTCTTCCTCAAAAGTTAGACATTTTTTAAAAAGAGTAGGAAGTAAGGAGCTAAGGCATTGAGGCGTGCACCTACCAATGGGCCATACCTCTTCCCAAGACATATCCACACCCCTAAAGAGTCAATTATTTCTCTCAAGTTAGATATCCCATTAAAAAAATAAAACCTGCACACCAAAGCACACCACCCTTATCCTTCAAGGGTGTGTGATACAAAGCCTCTTCTAAGACAACCATCCTTGTTACAGGCCATACTAACTCTAAAAGCCTCCAAAATAACAATATGAAATTGTGCGAGCATACTGACAACTCCACAAGATATGACCCAAAGCCTCGGACATTCACGTAAAAATTAATGCTCACCACACTACAGAAGTGTGTCAACCTTGGTTGAGACTGTAAAGCTTTCATTGTATAAGGGGCCAATTTCTCATTGCTCATTTTAGCAATCAAAATCTGTCTATATGGCTGAAGTTTTAAATAAACGTCATCCTCAACTTCAAAACACACCTCACACTATTTCCTTGAACTAATGACTATAATCAGCACCTTAGGTTTTCTAACATGTAATTGTTACCATAAACATTATTTGCAGGAATTCTTGGCCATATAAATGAGAAGGGCTTATTTTGGAGATAGTTTTTGGTTTTTAGATTAAAAATTTGGTGAAAACTCTCTTGTTTTGTTTTAGTTTTCACGAGGGATATGTTGCTGTGTAGAACATTTCTTCCAATATCATGACTCAAGAGCTTTTTGAATAATAGTTTGAATAGAAGTAATCTTAAACTTTACAAGCTACCTAATAGTAATCATAATGCCTGAAAACAATTTGGAAAACAAAAGTAGAGAACTGTTTTGGAGATGGTCACCACCTAGCCTTTTTCTCCTCTTCCTTGATATTTCTGCAATAATGTTGACTAACTTTGTCTTTCATCTTTTGTGGTCTCTAGTTATGGTGGATCTGTAGAACGAATGAGTGTTGAGGAGTTGGAACAAGGCAAGCAATGGTTAAATGATACATTTTTTCTTATAAGGTAAACGGAAAAATTGAAGAAATATTTTGTTGCTTATTTTTCATTACTCATATATTACTACTAGTACTGCACATCTGGGTTCATAGTACTCTCTGTGTTGACTGGCTGGGGATCGATAAAATGTGCCCTTTAATTATAATTTTAAATGGCAAGTTTTTGTAAAGAATGATCTTTAGTTCGTAACCATAAGATATATGTATCCGATCATTGAATTTTGGTAGTATCCGTGAAACATTCTAGTTCTACATTACATTATCGTTTGTTTTAAATAGAGTCCAATAGTCAATTGGTTCTCTGATCTGTTAAAGAATGCAACAAGGCATGAAGAAAATGTCCTTAGCATGATCAGATCTTGATTTTGTGGTTTTTTTTTTTTCTTCTTTTTTTCTCGTGGCTTTCTCAGGATCATTTTTATAACATTAGATGCAATTTCACACCAAAATAATGTTGTGTATTTAATACCAATTCTCTATTGCATATGCTTAATATTTCATTCGATATTTTGCTTTGATGGGATAACTTTCCTTCAATAAAAATGTTACTGAAGTTCAAAAGGAGGAAACTGGAAATTATAAGGTCCGAAAAAAGGAGATACTCTTACATGTTATACTCAACTCTCTGATTAATCTAGTGCATTACAAATTGATGTTTTCACAAAAAAAAAAAAATTAAATCATGACAAGTCCCTTTTTTTTTTGCATTTTTTGCATTTTTACATTTTTGCCTTCCATAAACATCTTAGTGTGCTTTTGAAAATGTTCTTTCTCTTGTTCACTGGGCTAGGTGTGAAAATGAGTCCCTCCCGAGTATTAATTGGGTTCTGGATCTTGCAAAGGCAGCAGTTTTAAGGCATGGAGTTGCTGGACTGGTAATTGACCCTTATAATGAGCTTGATCATCAGCGGCCTTCAAACCAGTGAGTGTATCATTATGTTTGTTCTTTGAAGATGCAGTAACCCATCATATTTCCTGTGGCCTTCAACCACTGACTGATGACTATGCTTTCTTAGATTTCAGTGATAATACCTTGCTTTTCCTGTAATTCACTTCTTCTTTTTGGGTTCTTATAATCCCTTAACTTCCTGGAAAGATTTTGTCATCTGTTTTCCTTGAGCAGAGTATTTTCTCAGGTTTAATGAGAAAAAAGCTTGCTGATATTTTCATTTTGTCCGCTCTTAAGGAGCAGTTACAACATTAGTAAATTTTGCATTTCACTATTCAAGATGCTTAATTTTTTTTTTTTTAACAAGAAACAAAAGTTTTTATTGAATAAACGAAAAGATACTAATGTTCAAAGATAGAAACTCCACACGGGAGTGAAAAAGGAACAAAAAAGAGAAATAAAAGGGACAAGGAAGCTCCCCAAGAAAGAAAAACCTGAAAGAACATACTTGAAAAGAACTTGACTTCAAAAAAACAAAGAGTTGAGAAAACCAGAGACAAGCTCACAAAGAGAGAACCCCTGAAATCAAACACTAAAGAAAGCCTACTGAAAGAACACTAAAAAGACAACCCAAAAAGAAAAGGAAAAAAACACCCGGGAACCACTGAAGACGAAACCAATTGAAGAGAATCTTGAACTGGAGCTGAAACCACCAAAGAAGCCAACATAGAAGGATGCTGAGCAAATCACTTAGATAGCAAACTAATATAGAACACTTGGAAGCTTGAAAGAGAATAACCAAAAGAGGGCCGAAAAGCTTAAAAGAGGAGCTTGAAGCAAAACAAAAGGGGCATCTCTTCTGCTTCATGACTTGCTTGTTTTTCCTACGCTCTTAGATAGCATAGTCAAAATTTCCGTTGTCTTACAAAGCTTTATTTGTGTGGCAATATATCCCAACTTTGTACTTTCAAAAACTTAATTTATTTCTCCTGCTGGCGGCCCTGCAGAAAGATCTGAGCTGCAAACTTTGGCTTCTGCTTTTCACCTTTTGTTGTTTATTGTATAGTTAACTAGAAGTTTGATGATTATTTGTGACAGGACTGAAACGGAATATGTAAGCCAGATGCTTACTAAGGTCAAACGGTTTGCTCAACATCACTCTTGCCATGTTTGGTTTGTTGCACATCCTAGACAGGTTGGTCATTAAACTGTCATTCTTCTTGTGGTCACCTACCCCCCGTTCAATAATTAGTAAGTGTTAAGAAATGTTTTTTTTTTTTTGACAACAAGTGTTAAGAAATGTTTAATTTAAGATTCTGAAAATTCTTAGACTGTTAATTAATAATAATTACATATATGATGACTTTTATGGTACCTAGATCAATGAACTAGTTATAACAGCAAGAGGAATAAATAGATAAGGAAAGATAGAGTGACAACAACTCGTTCTTAATGTTGTTCAGTTTCTTCAAACTTGTATATTTAATAGGGTCACACTCAAAGATAAAGTTTACTTTAAAAAAATGTTAGTTCAAGAAACAAGAAGTTTCCTTGATTTAAGGGAAATTTCCTAGAAAGTAATGTCATTTGGTCATATAAGTGTAATATAAGGTCCTAAATTCTCTTTCCAAACTCAACTCATGATTTGACCAAAATCAAGTCAAAGTATTTGGTTCTACAATAATTGACAAATATTCAATTAAGAAAAAAAAACGTTGGGATTCAAATATTTTGGCCACCCAAAGTAAAATCCAATACTTCTCATTGCTTTCACTTCATTTTTTATATTTTAGCCATTGTAATGTCAGTTTTTCACTCTTTCTAGTATCATTTCCGTCTTTTCATCTTTGCACCCTTTCTCACATTTTTCATTGCTGTGTACAGTTGCAGAACTGGTCTGGAGGTGCACCTAATATGTATGATATAAGTGGAAGTGCACACTTCATAAACAAATGTGATAATGGAATCGTTATTCATCGTAATAGGGATCCCGACTCTGGTCCTGTTGATCTCCTACAAGTGAGTAAAATAGTGGATATGTCATAAAAAAAAAGTATGTTTATTTGATTTCTATTTACATTATATTTTTGTTTTCTTGCTACTTGTAGGTATGTGTACGGAAAGTAAGAAATAAGGTTGCAGGAACAATTGGCGAAGCTTACTTGGCATATAATAGGTATGTCGAGATCTTCATTCAAAATTCTTGCAGGAATTAACATATTGATTCTGACGTCTTGTGGTGGTGAATTGTATATGCTTTCTGGAAATTTATTTCCTTGATAATAAGAGTTTTATGAAAAAGAACATTAGTTAGTGTTTGAGGATCCCACATTGAAAAGATAAGTGGAGACCTCACAATTTGTAAGATACATGGACTACTTCTTCTCTCATTGCCAATTGGTTTTGAGATGGAATCCCATGTTTATCCATGTTTATCCAATATGGTATTAAAGCCCATTAAACCCAAACGGATATTCTTTAGTCCCAAAAAAAATAAATGGGATCCGATCCAAGAATGGTGAACCCAAAGAGACACCATCTTGAGGGGCATGTTGAGGATCGCACATTGAAAGGATAAGTAGAGTGTAAGATACATGAGCTACTCCTCTCATTGTCAATTGGTTTTGAGATGGAACCTCATGTTTATCCAATAGGTAGCAAAAATATTTTCAGTCTTTTGAACAAACTATTTGAAAACAAACTCAAGCTTTTATTTTTGATAACACGACCAAGCTAGCTGAGGGTGGTATTGCGCATTGTATGTACTTTGGTCAATTTTTTTGTGGAAGGATTTTTGGATTGCTGATTGTGTAATCAGAAGAAAGTAAAAGGAGAAATACCTTATCTCGAAATTAGCTCAGCTTGATGCCTCATCAGATCTGAGAGTCCTTTCCTCCAATGTTCTCCATGTGCGGTCTTTTGCCATGGGCGATTTTCTGGAGCTTTTTTTCGTGGAGAGTCACATGATTAAAAAATATGGAGGTTCTTTTCTTTCATTTAGTGAAATTGTAGTAGAAATTCTTGGCCATCCAATTCTTTACTTCAGAATCTTCGAGCTCTATTTTCAGAGTTTTTTGTTGGGTCGTATTCATTGGATCTTTCAAAGAAAATCTCTTTCTTGACTCGTTCGGTTTGAACCTGCTCGTCTAAAGGCCTCTTCTTGGTGTTCTCTCTCAAAGTTTTTTGTTTGTCTTCTTATCATAGAATTTTTGTTTGATTTGGAATGTTATTTTTTATCCTCTGTAATTTGTTTTGTTTAGTCCTTTTGTTTTTTTCCTCTTTTTTTTAACTCCCTCGTGGAATTTGTATCCTTTGAGCATTAGTATCTTTTCATTTCATGAATGAAATCTTTTTTATCTTGTTAAGAAAAAAAAAACCCTACACAAGCCCTCTCTCCTAGTTGGTGCATTATGTGCAAGATGAATTTCGAGACACAGGCACATATTTTGCTCACATGATCTGGTTAGGTGAATCCTTTAACTGGAGCGTGGCTCTCACTCCTCACCATCCCTTCACAAAAGAAAAGGAACATCTTTGGCTAAAATCAGTAGGGCATTCTTTAGGTTAGTATAATGATCAAAAGAGAACAACACTTGGACATTGTTGGATGAGGATATGCTTCTTAGTAAACCGTTTTTTTACCAAAATTTAATGGTTGTTGGCCTTTGGAAATTTTCCTAAAAGAATAATGGTGCTCTTGTTGGGAAGTGTCTTTGGAAATTCTTTGAGGAGAGATCTGTATTTTTTAAAGTCCAAGGTGCATTAAGGCGCAATGACCCTCTGGGGCTTAGGTGCAAGGCGCAAAAAAAAGATTCAGGTTTTTTTTTTGCAAGGCGCACTATGTATAAGAAAAACATAAAAAATTTATGTTAGGTATATAACAATTTACGAACCTAATTGATCAATTTAATTGTCTCATTATTAGAAACTTTGACTAACTTTAAAAAGTTAAAAGAGAGAAAGAGAGGCAAAAATTGAGAGTGAGATGGAGAGAGAGGAACCAAGTGAGGAATGAAATTGAGAGAGAAGCATCATTTGGGCGAAAGATAGAAAGAGAGAGAGTTGGGAGGGAGAGATGATTCAAGAAGGAAAACCAACAGAGAAAGGGAGCTTACCAGAGCTGGTGGCGTGCGAAGTAGAAGCAGTGATTTGAAGAGATGAAGAAGATCTTCGTTCTTAACATGTACTTAAAAAAATATAAAAAAATAACCCTAAACACAAAAATCCTTGCGTTTAGGGTTAAAAAAAGGATTATTTTTAAATAATAACTTAGGCATTTAGGGTGACAGAGTATTTTATTTAAAAAAAAAAAAAGGGATAGAAGCGCACTTAGGACACCTTGGCATTTCATGGAAGGCGTGCGCCTTTCTAATAGCGCCCCCCTTCTTGAAAGTGAGGCATTATAGGTGTGAACCTTTATGCTCCTTTTAAAACACCTGGAGAGATCAACATTGTTGCTAATAAATGTATTGTTGGTCCTGAAGGGTCAGATGCTCGAGTTTACTACTCGCACCAGTCAAAGCTCTTAGGGTTCAGTCTTTAAAACTAGAACATGGAGTCTCTTTGTGGAGAGATCAATGGATTGTTGTGTTTTAAAGTCATACTTTGGGAAGATTTATGGACAAAAGCCACCACTTATGCCAATGATAGAACATGGAGTCTCTTATCCATAAGTTAGAAGAATTCATGGAGTCAGAATGTTGGGCTTTTAATGAAAGAAATTTTGGAATAGGAATCTCCCTCTAATCTCTGGAGAGGCAACTGCATTCCATTTTTGATTGAATTCTTGAGTTCCGATGCTGTAGGCTTCGTATCGAGTTATTCACAATCGCTGCTAGATCATTTGCTGCGAGGGCTGAATGACTGAATGTTGATCCCCTTGATATAATTGATGCCATTTGGAGGTCTTCAGCTACTTGAAAAGCTCTTTTAGTATGCATCTGTGTGGTTACTGTTTGCAGAAGCTCTACCTTGAAGTTCAAAGATGAAAACATAAATTCTAAACCTTCTTAAATGTGTGCTTTGTGAGAAGAAGGGAAAACATAGACTACCCTTGCTTTCATTATCAGCCCAATGATTGCGACCTAAACGAATGACGATTATTGCGATCGGTACTTGTGGATTTCTTGTACAGTAGAATATTCTATTATATTCTAGAGTGAGTGACGTGTCAAACTGCGAGAGGATTGTTTACTTATCATGCTGCAATTCTAATTGTTATACACTTATACTGTTCTAAAGTGCATTCTTATGTTCAAGTTCATGTCATCTTGTAGCTTGCAAACTGCAATACACCGTGTTTGTCAGCATGTTAATTTGTGAACTTGCTTTTATGTGTTTCCCTTTGTACTCTGCATCCTTTGTTGCAACGATTGACAATGGTTCGTCAATATGCTCGTCAGGGTAACCGGAGAATTCTTGGATATCGACGAGCCAGTTAGAATAGAGCAGCAACATAAGAAGTCGAAACCTTGAGAGGAGATATGCAGTTTAAGGCTTGACATCCACAACAAAGCTGTTTACTTGTGATGCTGCCTTCACAAGTATTATTTAAGGTCATTCATCAGGTGCATTATCGTAAATCGTCGATAAACGCCTCGCTCTAATTCTTACATACAGATGACATGTTTTAGGAAATGTCATTTTTTAGGTGATCCATAGAATGCAGAAAAGATTTATAAAGTTCATGGATGTACGTAGAGTAATATTAGGAAATTTTGGTGACATGGAGAAAAAAATGGCACTCAAACATCAATATTGTCCCTATTCTACAGAAGTTTATTTTCCATGTTGTACCATTCATATCCTTCCAAACTTATTCATGCCATTCGAGATCTAAACTCAAAATGGAAATGAAAATTTTTGTTCGATATGAATGCAATATTTGAACTATTAAATGCAAACTGTTGAAAGTGTAAATGACTTTTTGTGCAAGTGGTTGAAGATTCCACATTGAAAAGATGAATGGAGGTGGATATATGGATTATTTCTCTCAATGTCAATTGGTTTTGAGATGGAAACCCATGTTTAAAGTTCCATACTTATTTTGATCATTTAATCTCGTTTTCTTTGCATTTCATATTAATAGTTTGTGTTGGATATCGTGATAAGTTAACGAGATTCCTTACCGATGAGTGGAAGAATATTAGAAAACCTATGAGACAGAAAGACAAGGATGTTGTGTAATAAAATGGAAATGAATATTAGGGAAACATGTGGGTTTAAATGTAATGAAATGGCTTTATGACAAGAAAGGAACATAGAAGACAATGTAGTGTTCCAGCTGATCATCCGAATGTGTAAAGAACAAAACAATTTGACTATAAATTCATTGTCGGCGTCCACTCCATGATTGATGCTTTGCCAGATGGCTTGCTTTTTATATAAAGTTTATGCTCTTACTATTTTTTTTTTTTTAATGCCTTCTTCTCTCAATATTACATTAGTCACCAATTTCCCCAAAATCTTTCTATTATTGATTTTCTTTTCGTATTGTATAACCAATTGTGTTTAAAATTCTATTTTCGATTCTAACTCTAATTTATAAAGCCAAAACGAGAACAGTTTAGTGATAATTGACATGTACCTTCAACCTCACTATATTAATATCAGTAAAAGTGTCAACATAAGTATAGTTCAACAATATTCGATAGTTCAACAATATTCGACCTGTATCCTTTCCTTTTGATTTGAGGTTCAAATAAAAAAAAAAAAAATTGTTCAAGTAATTGAAATAGTGTATATATAATATATATTAAAAAAATAGTAATCTAGACTAAATTATTTTTAAATTTGCACGAATGCAAAATTGTAAAATTAGATTTTTAAAATATAGATTTGATTAGTTCAAGCAATCTTTAATTTTTTTTTTAGGTATAAAATAAGATAAATCAATTTATCGTTAGAAGAAGGGTTTGGACCTTCAACCTTGTGGTTAACAGCCACACGCTCTAACCATATGAGCTATTCCAGCACTAATGAAAAATAATTTTTAAATTTGCACAAATAAAAAATTGATAAATTAGATTTTTAAAATATATATTTGGTTAGTTCAAGCATTAATCTTTATTTTTTATACATAAAAAGATAAATGAATTCATGCTAGAAGAAGGACTTGAACTTCTGACCTTGTGGTTAATAGCCACACGCATCTGAGTTATTACAACACTAATGAAAAATAATTTTTAAATTTGCACAAATAAAAAATTGATAAATTAGATTTTTAAAATATATATTTGGTTAGTTGCATCCGCTCTAACCAACAGAGCTATTCCAGAATTAATGAAAAATCGCTAGAAGAAGGGTTTGAACCTTCGACCTTGTGGTTAACAGCCACACGCTCTAACCAACTGAGCTATTCCAGCAATTTGTTTGAAAAAAAAAATTATCTTAGTTCTAAAATTAACTACATGTAGTGTATAATATTTAAATATTAAAAAAAAAAAGATATTGGTGAAATTATATATAACTATAATGCATTGGACAGACAAATACAATCATTCAAATATTTGCAAACATCACATAGTTTCCCTTTGTTTTTTTGTTTGGTAAAACAAACATCATCCAAATGTATGGACATCTAGATGTTTTTTTTTTTTTTTTTTTTTGAAAACATGGACATCTCTAGATGCTAGGTAGATAGATTTTCTGAAAACAAATTACAAATTTAAATTTCGTATGTAAGGGTCCTTTTGGAATACATTTTAATTTAAATGTTTTTCAAGAATACATTGTTTAAAAAACATTTTGTATAAAAATTGTTTAGAATTTAAACACTCATATATTTGGTTGCATTTCTTCACAAATGTTTTTATACACAAGTTATTGTTTACTTAAGAAGTCTTTTTTAAAAAGTTGGTTTTAAGTGTTTCTCTCAAAATGGTTTATTAGCAATCTCAATTTTTAGTGGTTGCCAAACATTAGAAATTTTTTCAAAAGGATTAAAGTTAAACCAAACACACCCTAAGTCTATAATTTTTTTTAGGAAGCCTTTAAAGTTTTATTATTATCTTTGTGATGTGTTGATTTTTTCTTCTTTTTTTTTTTTCTGGAGAAATGTGATATAGACTTACTATGTTTCTAGCATCAATAAGATGTAACAAAAATATGGCATGACAAGTAATTTGAGGATATAACAAATGAATCCATTATATAACTTTTTTGATTCAATGCCAACATGGACATACTTGAGTTATGTCCACCCCATATGTTGTTAAAAAAGAAAAAAGAAAATTATATTTCTAAGTTTTGAGGAATATGTGTATTTGGTCCCTGAGTTTTCTTTTTAGTCTTTGAGGTTTGAGAAATAGGTTTAAAAGATCCTTAAGTTTTCAAAATGAACTTTTTTAGTCCTTAAGTTTTGAGAAATAAGTTTAAAAGGTGAATTTGAATGTCTTTTTCAATATCTTTACCAAATAAATTTTAAATTAAAATTAATATTAATACTTAGAAGAAAGAAAGAACTAAAAACTAATTTTGTGAGTATAACAAATAGTGCTCAATGAATTTATGGTTTTTTTTAAGTGTGCAACAACAAAATTAGTCTTAATTATTTCAACTTTTTAGAGGTGTTCTTAGTAGTAGCAAGAATACCTATAAATTTAAGATTAAATTATAATTTTGATCCTATAGTTGGAAGAAGATTAAAATTTAGTTCTTATGATTTTAAAATTTAGAATTTGTCTTTATAGTTTGATAAAACTTTATAAAAAGTCACTAACAAATGGGTACGTCTCAATTGACTATTTTGCACATACTCAAGCCTTTTGATGACCATGTATAAAAATTATAACTTTTAAAACCATAGAAAAAACTCTAATTTTCTCTAGAACAAAAGTATCAAATTTGTAATTTAATCTAAATTGAAATAAGAAAAATACTAAAACAAAAGGAAGGAAAAAAATTAAGATAGAAATGGTAATAAAATTTATATAAAAAATGAAAACTAAGGACCCGTTGGATAACCATTTCGTTTTTAGTTTTTGAAAATTAAGCTTATAAGTACTACTTCCACCCACAACTTTCTTTGTTTTGTTATCTACAACCTTTCCATGTTTTCAAAAACCAAGTCAAAGTTTGAAAAAAAAAAAAAAGTTTTCAAAAACTTGTTTTTGTTTTTAGAATTTGGCTAAGATCTCAAATGTCTACTTAGCAAAAATGAAAATCATGAGAAAGAAAGTGAGAGAAAACCAGGATCTTTCCATTATTGATTTTCTTTTCGTATTGTATAACCAATTGTGTTTAAAATTCTATTTTCTTTTTCAAATTTCGAGGAGATTCTAACTCTAATTTATAAAGCCAAAACGAGTGGTAATTGACATGTATATAAGTTCAAATTGTTAATATCCGTTCAAGTGTCAACATAAGTATAGTTCAACCATATTTGACCTATACTCATTTCCTTGAGATTGGAGGTTCAAATAAAAAAAAATTGTCCAAATAATTGAAATAGTGTATATATAATATATATTAACAAAAATAGTAATTTAGATTATATTATTTTTAAATTTGCATGAATGAAAAATTGCAAAATTAGATTTTTGAAATATAGACATGATTACTTCAAGTATTAATCTTTAATTTTTTTATATAAAAAAATAAATCAATTTTATGGCGGGAAGAAAGGCCTGTACAACCTTTCAATTATTAAATTTGTGTTCATATTGTATAACTAATTGCATTTAAAATTCTATTTCTTTTTCAGATTTAACTTTAACTTAAAAAGAAAGATGTAAAAATTTAACTATTTGAATTATTTTCAAATGTCAACATGATTTTTTACTTAAAAAAGAAAAAAAATGTCAAACATGAGTATAGTTTGTGTCACTCTAACCAACTGAGCTATTCCAGCATTAATGAAACATTATTTTTAATTTGCACAAATGAAAAATTGAAGAAGAGCATGAGACATCAAACTAGGACTTGAACCTTCGACCTTGTGGTTAAGGGCCACACGCTCTAACCAACTGAGTTATTCCAGCCATTTGTTTGAAAAAAACAATTAAATTAGTTCTAAAATTAACTACATGTAGTGTATAATATTTTTTTTTTGTAAAAAAAAAGATATTGGTGAAATTTTATATAACTATAATGCATTCTTATAGATAAATCTGGCCAGGCCGACAAGAGCTTAGCTCAACTGGCCAAGTAGGTAGATTGCCTGAAAACAAATTACAAATTAAAATTTGGTATAAGTCTATAGATTTTTTTTAGGAAGCCTTTAAAGTTTTAATATTATCTTTGTGATGTGTTGATTTTTTTCTTTTTTCTTTTTTCTAAATGTGATGGGATGATTAAGACTTACTATATGTTTCTACAAAAATATGACGTGACAAGTAATTTGAGGATATAACAAATGAATTCATTATATAACTTTTTTTGATTCAATACCAACATGGACATAACTAAGTGATATAAGTCTTGTATTAATGACCAAGAAGTTTTGGTTCGAATTCTCCACCCACCACATGTTGTCAAAAAAAAAAAAAAAAAAAAAAAAGGAAAATTATATTTCTGGTCCCTGAATTTTGAAGAATTTGTGTATTTGGTTCCTGAGTTTTCAAAATAGACTTTTTTTTAGTCTTTGAGGTTTGAGAAATAAGTTTAGAAGGTCCTTAAGTTTTCAAAATGGAATTTTTTAGTCGCTAAGTTTTGAGAAATAGGTTTAAAAGTGAATTTGAATGCCTTTTTCAATATCTTTATCAAATAAAATTTTAAATTAAAATTAATATTAATACTTAGAAAAGAAAGAAATAACTAAAAACTAATTTTGTGTGCTCAATGAATTTACAATTTTTTTAGGTGTGCGACAACAAAATTAGTCTTAGTTTTTTTTTTTTCTTTTTTTGAAAGAAAAATTAGCCTTACTTCTTTTTAGTTTTTAGAGGTGTTCTAAGTAGTAGCAAGAACACCATTAAATTTAAGATTAAATTACAAATTTGATCCTATGGTTGGAAGAAGATTAAAATTTAGTTTCTATCATTTTAAAAGTTAGAACTTGTCTTTATAGTTTGATAAAACTTCATAAAAAGTCACTAACAAATTGAGTACGTGACAATTGACTATTTTGTTACATACTCAATCCTTTAGTGAATTCTGATGACCGTACATTGTAACGAAAAATTATAACTTTTAAAATCATATAGAAACTAAATTCTAATTTTCTCTAGAATAAAAGTATCAAATTTTTAATTTAACCTAAATTGAAATAAGAAAAAGATAGTACTAAATGAAATGAAAAAAAAGATAGCAATGATAATAAAATTTAAATAAAAAACGGAAACTAAATTACAAACTACCAATCTGGACAAACCTATAAAATATTATTACCATTCTAAAGATCGATTTTTCATCTCTAAAAAATTCACCCACCAAACTAAATATAAAAACATTCCAGATATTTTTTTTTAAAAAAAAACATTCATGATTCTTTTTTACAAAAACACACATTGATATATCATGCAAAATCAAAAAAAAAAAAAAAAAATTGCCATAATTAGAATTTGACTGGTTCAACTCAAAAATAAAAAAAGTTGACTAGTCAAATCTTTTAAGAATTGCAGCAAGAAAAAAGGAGAAAAAAAAAACAAAAATTCTTTGTATCATTCTGAATAGAATCCAATGAATTAAGGCCACATGTCATGCCATATAGGATCCAGCCACATCTGAGCCGTCCAATCACTAAATCTGTGGGCCCAAAATCGATCGCAATCAAAGCAGAAATTGCTGGCCTCCAGGCTAGCATAGCCCATCTCTCGTGATTAAATAAAATAAAATAAAAGAATCCCAACGGCTCCTCTGCGTTGGATACAGATAAGTGACCGTTGGTGGGGCTCTTTTAATTTTGTCTTCCGAAAGAAATTTTAAATAATTAAATTTATTAAACCCCATATATAACCGTTACAACTTCGTCCCTTCCAATTCATCAAATCGCAATCGAATCGAATCGTTTCTGTGCAGAAATTCGATACTGCAGCACAATCAAAGACGTGGGTTCATCGTTTTTGTTCCTTTTTACTCTGTTTCTCTCTGGGTTTTGTTGTTAATTTTGGTTTGGTTTGCAGTTTGCAGTTCGATTCGCCATGACTGTGGAGGTTGTGAAGGTTGAAGGTGCTTCAATGGCGGAAGTTGCAGAAGAGCCGAAGAAGATCGTTGTTGAAGAAGAGAAGGAGAAGGTTGTGGAAGAAGCAGTTAAGACTGTGGAGGATGAAGTTTCGAAGCCGACCGCCATTGAAAAGAGCTCCTCTTACAAGGAAGAAAGCAACCATCTCTCCGATCTGAAGGAATTCGAGAAAAAAGCTTTAGCCGAGCTCAAATCCAAACTCGAAGAAGCCATTCTCGGGAACAATCTCTTCGAAAAAGACGAACCCCCAAAAAAAGAGAAAGAAACAGAGGAACCCATTAAAGAAACAGAGCAACCCACTGAAGAAACAGAGCAAAAACCAGAGGAGGAGAAGAACGAAGAACAAAATCCATCTGAGAAAGAAGAACAAACCCAGAAAACAAACGAGGAGAAAAATGGCGACGATGAACGAAAAATCGACATGGAAGTTTCTCTGTGGGGAGTTCCTCTGTTACCAAACAAAGGAGCAGAGGGAACCGATGTGATTCTCTTGAAGTTCTTAAGAGCCAGAGAGTTCAAAGTGAACGAAGCATTCGAAATGCTTCAGAAAACGCTCTCATGGCGGAAGAAATCCAACATCGATTCAATCTTGAAAGAGGAATTTCCCTCTGATCTGAACTCAGCGGCGCTCATGAATGGCGTGGATCGCGAAGGGCACCCAGTTTGCTACAATGTCTTTGGAGTTTTCGACAACGAAGAGCTTTACCAGAAGACGTTCGGAACAGAGGAGAAGAGAGAGCAGTTCTTGAGATGGAGATGCCAAGTTATGGAGAAAGGGATTCAAAAGCTCGAATTGAAACCTGGTGGGGTTTCTTCTCTGCTTCAGATCAATGATTTGAAGAACTCACCTGGACCTGCGAAGAAAGAGCTGAGGAGTGCGATGAAACAAGCCGTGGGAATGTTGCAGGACAATTACCCTGAACTGGTCGCCAAGAATGTAAGTTTTCTTCCTGGAAACCTCTATTTTCAGAGCTTTTTGCAGAGTTTCAATGGCTGTTTTTTAGTGTAAATTTGATTGTTGGTATTGGATTTGCAGTTATTCATTAATGTTCCATTCTGGTACTATGCTTTGAACGCTCTTCTCTCGCCATTCTTAACCCAAAGAACAAAGAGCAAGTTTGTAGTGGCTCGTCCAGCAAAAGTAACCGAAACCCTTTTGAAGTAAGTCATCATTCTCCATTGTTCTTCATTCAAATCCTGTTTTTGAAATGAAATGAACTCAAAACTCCATCGATGAACGAACAGGTACATTCCAGCGGAGGAAATCCCCGTCCAATACGGCGGCTTCAAAAGAGACGACGACCACGAGTTTACCTCTGACGACGGCGCCGTTTCAGAGCTCAACCTCAAGGCTGGATCAACCGCCTCCATTGAAATCCCAGCACCTCTGGTAAAAATCTTCAACAACACTCAAACACATTGTTCTTCATTCAAAATCCTCTGTTTTTTTTATGGGTCTGAAAGAAACTTGTGAATCTGGCGACAGGGGGAGAGCACTCTGATCTGGGATTTGACTGTGGTGGGCTGGGAAGTGAACTACAAAGAGGAATTCGTTCCCTCCGATGAAGGGTCGTACACCATTATTGTGCAGAAGGGGAAGAAGATGAGTGGAAATGAAGAACCATTGAGGAACAGTTTCAGGAACAGTGAGCCAGGGAAGATTGTGCTGACTGTGGAGAATGTTTCGAACAAGAGAAAGAGAGTTCTGTATCGATTCAAGACGAAGAAGATGGAGTGAAAAAAATTGTTGAAAGATCATCATCAAAACCAGGAAATTTTTCCCAGTTGAGTGAGGTTTTTTTTTTTTTTACTCTGTTTATATGAATTTTATTATAGAGAAAAGGGGGAGGAAATTTGAGTGACAGAGAGTATTCTTTTGCAGGATTTTTATTGTTATTCTTGTAATTTAATTTGTCTGAAGTTTTTTGAGAGTGATGGATTTTATATTTATTATTTGTTATTGATTCTTTGTTCTAATGAATAATTTTCGTAGTCTTTTTCTCGAGTTCTTCTTTTGATGCTCAATTTTGGATCAAATGGTAGAGTGAGTTTGTTTTTTTTTTAAACATTTTTTTTTTTGTAAATTTATTTTTGAAAATTGTGAAAGGATTACTTAGAGAAATTTATTCATAGATTTAAGATTAAATTACAAGTTTTACTAAGCTTTAATGTTTTGTCAATTTGGTTCCTGAAATTTAAAAAGTGTCCAAGCCCGTGAACTTTTAAAAATTTGGTTTAATTTAGTGTCTAATAAGTTCCTGAAATATTTGAAATTTCTAAAAATTAACCAAACTACTAATATAAATTTGAATTTTATACCTATTGGAATCTTAAACATTCAATAATATCTAGTGGGTGATGAATTTTAAAAAAAATGTTGAATAGGTCAAGAAATTAAAACAAAATTGAAAGTCGAGAGATCTATTTAGACACAAAAGTGAAAGTTTAAAAACCTATGGGATGTTTTTTTAGTTCAAGGGGACCTACTTGATACAAAATTGAAAGTTTGAGAACTTGTTTTGAAGCTTTTTAATTTTAAAGTTTAGGGACAAAATTGACACTGAAAATTCAGGAACTAAACTTGAACTTGAACCTAGTTTTTTGAAAAATAAAAGTGAAGAAACAAACTGTTGAGTGAGAAATTTCGAATCACAAATTGCCACGTCATTAATTTGAATTAATGATAAAATAATTTTGGGACCAATTACAAATTTACACGTGTCCCTAAATTAAATTAATAGACATTGAAATTTGGCAAATCAAACAATGTCACTTGTCTATTATTGATACATAAGCCGAGTCCAATCAAATTATGCCATGTGGCAATTGGACCTGAGACTAATGTGACCCGAGATCATTGAAGAAATTGAGCTAAATTAAAATAATCCAATTTTATTAAAAAAAAAAATAAGTTGGATTAAAGCCCAAATATAGTCTAAGCCCAAAGATTGGGTCCAGGCCCAAGCCCATATGAGGTCCACCAAACTCTATAAATAGAGGAGGCCACCATTCATTTGGGGTATTCAGACAAAGTCAGAGAAGCCAGAGTCCAGAGCATTCTCCCAAGGTCCAGAGTCTTCAGAAGTCAGAGAGTACAGAGAATTCAGAAGATCCAAGATTCAGAATTCAGCCATCTCAAGACTCAGAAGATCCAACGACTGGAAGACTCCAAAGAATCAACCGTTTCTTCATCAAGATACAAGTTGAAGATTCAACCTTGCTCCATCTGAGATCAAGCTCGCCAGCCCTCAGATCAGACTCTACATTTTGAGAGAAAGCATCAGAGGATAAATATTAGAGATTGTAACACTTATACATACAAAATCAATAAAATCAAGTTCATTTCCACGAATTAAATTTCCTTTGTCGAAATCTCGTGTGAACAAATTGGCACGCCCAGTGGGACCGTCTCTACCTCTCATCTCTTTTTCTCGCAAAGAAATCATGACTTCCGAAAAAGCTTCTTCAAAGATCGTTGCTTCAAGCAACTCCTATGTGGGGCCAATTACTCGCAGTCGCTCCAAGGAAACCCAACACGAAGACAGCCAAACTCCTGTCATTGCAAACAAGATGCTGAGACGCATGACAGAGTCTGCTCAACTTGAAATCGCCACTGCAGAAAATCTGATGTTTGGCAAATTCATCTCTTCTTCTCAGAAACCAAATGAAACATCCAGTCCTGATGTGATGTCTGTTATGATGACTGATGCTGGAACTAATGAAGAACGAATGACTGAAGTTGAGAAGAAAATCAGCATGTTACTGAAGATAGTCGAAGAGAAAGACCAAGAAATCGCCTCTCTCAGGAACCAGATGGAAAGTCGGGATGTTGCTGAATCGAGTCAGACCCCTGCCATCAAAGACAAGGGAAAATTCATTGCACAAGATCAGTCACAACATTCCGCTTCTATTGCTTCACTGTCCGTTCAGCAGCTCCAGGATATGATCATGAATTCCATCAGAGCTCAATATGGTGGACCGACTCAGAACTCTCTCTTTTATTCCAAGCCATATACCAAGAGAATCGACAATCTGAGAATGCCTCACGGATACCAGCCACCAAAGTTTCAACAATTCGACGGGAAGGGCAATCCCAAGCAGCACATTGCTCATTTCGTCGAGACATGTGAAAACGCTGGTACTAGAGGAGACCAACTAGTCAGGCAGTTCGTACGAACACTGAAGGGGAATGCTTTCGACTGGTATACCGACCTTGAGCCTGAAACTATCGATAGTTGGGAACAACTTGAGAAGGAGTTCCTCAACCGCTTCTATAGCACAAGACGAACCGTTAGTATGACGGAGCTCACTAGCACTAAACAACGGAAAGGTGAACCGGTTCTTGACTACATCAACCGTTGGAGAGCTTTAAGTTTAGATTGCAAGGACAGACTCACCGAATTGTCTGCTGTTGAAATGTGCACCCAGGGCATGCATTGGGGACTCCTCTATATCCTGCAAGGAATAAAACCCCGCACTTTCGAGGAGTTGGCAACCCGCGCTCATGACATGGAATTGAGCATTGCTACTAGAGGGAACAAAGATTCTATTGTCCCCGATGGCAGGAAAGAAAAGAAAGAAGTTAAAAATACTGAGAAAACTACCAAAAGCACTACGAAAGAGTCAATGGTAGTCAATGCAGCTCCTTTCAAGTTTTCGTCAAAAGGAAAAGAAAAGAAGGTAGAGAAACAACAAGAGGGAGGCGAGAGACGTCGTCTGACCTTGAAAGAAAGGCAAGAGAAAGTTTACCCTTTTCCAGATTCTGACATTTCAGATATGTTAGAACAACTCCTGGAAAAACAACTTATTGAGCTACCATAATGCAAGCGACCAGAAGAGATGAGGAGAGTTAATGATCCCAATTACTGCAAATATCATCGAGTCATCAGCCACCCGGTGGAAAAGTGTTTCGTTCTGAAGGAGCTAATCTTGAAATTAGCTAAAGAAAAGAAGATTGAGTTAGATCTTGATGAGGTAGCTCAATCAAATCATGCGACGATAGCAACGAATCTGAACAACCGAGTAACTCCAAGCCCAGTTCACGATTCAGTAGCAAGTTTGATCCAGTTCGGGACATTAGAGCCGATTATTATTTGGCTTCAGCAAGAATCTGCAAGAGACATCTTCCAAGACCAACTTGAGTCTGTTGAAAATGAAGACAAAGGATGGACTTTGGTAACTTGTCGAAAGAAGCAAAAGAAACATTTCGTTCAAAGAGAACCTCACATGTTCCGAAACTACAGGAGAAAGAACATGTCACAAAAACAGAAAAGAAAGATAAAAGGTTTGAGAAAGCCTAAACTAGTTGTCGAAGAAAATCAAGATTTTGTTATGTCTCGACAACCTGTGACCCTTAAAGATTTCTTCCCGAAGAACTTTCTTAATGATGATCATGAGAACATCCCTGAGATAGTCGCATGTCATGCTGTCAATACGTGCGAAGAAGGCGATTCTTCCTCAAGTCCATCTCAGGTGATGTCGAGGCCAGAAGATTCACCTTCATTCACAATAGATGATTTGGTGTCACTCCCTCAAGCAACCAAAGATGCTATTGTTGAAACATTGAAAAATTCTAACGTTGCAGACGTTCCAGACTTGCAAGGACATAGATGTGCCTCATGTTATATGTCCATTAGCTTCACAGATGAAGACTTGATGTTGGGATCGAAGCCTCATAATAGGCCCTTATTCGTCTCAGGATATATTCGAGAGCAAAAAGTTGGCCGAATTCTTATCGACGATGGATCTGCGGTGAATATAATGCCTAAGTCAACCATGACACAAATAGGAATTTCAATGGATGAACTATCAAATAGTAGGTTGGTTATTCAAGGTTTCAACCAAGGCGGCCAACGAGCTATCGGTATGACCCGTTTGGAGCTTGTTATTGGAGATTTGAAAGCCAATACTTTATTCCATATCATAGATTCCAAGACCACCTACAAATTATTGTTAGGTCGTCCTTGGATTCATGGAAATGGAGTAATATCTTCTACACTTCATCAGTGTTTCAAGTTCTATCAAGACGGCGTCAAGAAAGTTGAAGCCGATACTAATCCATTCTCAGAGGCAGAATCCCACTTTGCAGATGCAAAGTTTTATATGCAGAATGATAAAGCAGGAGAGATCATCCCAGGTGAGATTCCTCTGATTAAAAGTCAGAAAATAGAGCATCCAAAGAATGCGAGGAAGGAGTTGATCGAAGAAGTAGATGCTTGTGAAGTTCAATCAAAGGAAACATCCACTCACCCTGCAAAATCGAAAGCTCCAAAGAAAGAGGCATCGTCAAACGTCCCTATATTGCGCTACGTTCCTTTATCTCGATGCAAGAAAGGGGAATCACCATTCACAGAATGTTCAGGAATTTTGAAGGTTGGTGATGTGGAGATTCTAAAAGAAAATTTCACCACGCCCCTGACAGCAGTTACTAAACAAGAGATTCAGGAATCAAAGACGAATCGTACCAAAGTGACTTTGCCAGAAAGACGAACGAAGGCTGGATTTGATCCAAATGCATACAAACTCCTAGAAAAGGCAGGATACGACTTTTCAACTCATACTGAGTTTAAAAGTCCAAAAATCTTCGATGGGAGATCTGAGCCTTCTCCGACACAGAAGAAGCTCCAAAAAGAAGGTTATGTCATATCATCCTCGAGAGCCGGACTAGGGTACATTCCCCCAGAGCCAGTTCGTATAACCAGAAAATGGAAAGTTGTAGATGCACATCACATAATGATAGAAAAGATGGGCGATCCAGAAGATAAAAAGAATGATGATAGCCAGAAAATCTTTGTCTTCGATCGCATTAAAGCGCCGACTACTCGTCTTTCAGTTCATCAGCGGCTGAAATATTCATCTTCGGAAAAGGAAGGTCAGAGCAAAACTTCTACTCCTACCCGACGTTCAGCGTTTGAGTGTGTCTACATCGAAGAAAGTAGATGAACCGCCGAGATCCGTGTTCGATCGCCTTCAAGCAACCTATGGCCAATGCAAAGGAAAGTTGAAAAGTCTTGAAACAGATGAATCCGACGAGATGAATGACAACAACGGATTTTCTAGTACTGTTCCTTCACGGATGAAGAGAAAACCTTTTGTTCTCATAAATACAGAAGGTTCTTTAAAAGTAAAGCGACAGTTAGTCATTCTAACTAACCCTTCGAAGGTGAACCAAGAGCTTGAAGAAGAACATGTCAATTGTTGCCATATTTCTTTCGAAGAAATGCCAGATACTGAAATTTCTGAAGATGATGCTGAAGAAGCACCCGCATCGTTAGAAGATGGCAGTCAATCAACGATTGATGAACTCAAAGAGGTAAACTTGGGTACGACAGAAGAACCGCGCCCGACATTCATTAGTGCGTCACTTAGTGCTGAAGAGGAACGTGAATACTTGATTTTGCTCGTTACATATAAAGATGTCTTCACTTGGTCGTACAAAGAGATGTCAGGACTCGATCCAAAAATAGCAGTCCACCATCTTGCGATTAAACAAGGATATCGACCTATTAAGCAGGCCCAAAGGCGTTTTCGACCAGAGCTCGTTCCTCAAATTGAAATTGAAGTCAACAAGTTGATAGAGGCAGGGTTCATTCGAGAGGTGAAATATCCAACATGGATCGCAAACATTGTGCCAGTAAAAAAGAAGAACGGACAACTACGTGTATGTGTGGATTTCTGTGACTTGAATAATGCATGTCCCAAAGATGATTTTCCATTGCCCATCACTGAACTTATGGTCGACGCCACTACAGGACATGAAGCCTTATCTTTCATGGATGGATCATCAGGGTATAATCAAATTCAAATGGCCCTTGAAGATGAAGAGATGACAACATTTCGAACTCCAAAAGGAATATACTGTTACAAGGTGATGCCTTTTGGATTAAAGAACGCTGGGGCAACTTACCAACGAGCCATGCAGAAGATCTTTGATGATATGCTCCACAAACGTGTTGAGTGCTATGTTGATGATCTAGTGGTCAAATCCAAGAAACGAGAGGACCACTTGCAAGATTTGAAGATAGTTTTTGACCGTTTGAGAAAGTACCAGTTGAAAATGAATCCTCTTAAATGCGCCTTTGGTGTGACATCAGGAAAGTTTCTTGGTTCCGTAGTAAGGCATCGAGGAATTGAAATCGACCAATCAAAGATTGACGCCATTCAGAAAATGCCAGAACCACGAAACTTGTGAGAATTAAGAAGTCTCCAAGGACGCCTGGCCTATATCAGAAGGTTCATCTCCAATCTAGCAGGTCGATGTCAGCCATTTCAAAGACTGATGAGAAAAGACACAACCTTTGAATGGGATAAAGCTTGTCAAAATGCTTTTGATAGCATTAAAAAGTATTTGCTTAATCCTCCCGTTTTAAGCGCTCCAATTGCAGGAAAACCGTTGATATTGTACATTGCTGCACAAGAAAGATCACTTGGGGCATTGCTCGTTCAAGAGGGAGAGAAAGGAAAAGAATGTGCTTTGTATTATCTAAGTAGAACTTTGAATGAGGCAGAGCTAAATTATTCACCCATCGAAAAGATGTGCCTTTCACTTTTCTTTGCCATTGACAAACTTAGACATTACATGCAAGCCTTCACGGTGCACTTGGTGGCAAGAGCTGATCCGATTAAGTATGTCTTGTCTAGACCAATTATCTCAGGGAGGTTGGCTAAGTGGGCGATCTTACTTCAGCAATACGACATTGTCTATGTTTCGCAAAAGGCGGTGAAGGGGCAAGCCTTGGTAGACTTCTTAGCCGACCACCCGGTACCGTCAGACTGGAAATTATCTGAAGCCTTGCCTCACGAGGAGATATTCTACATTGAATTGGCCGAGCCTTGGACTATGTATTTTGACGGAGCAGCTCGAAGGAATGGCGCAGGGGCAGGAGTAATATTCATTTCGCCTGAAAAACATATGTTGCCATATAGCTTCACATTTGGAGAAGTGTGCTCGAACAACGTCGCTGAATATCAAGCGCTCATCATTGGTCTTCAAATAGCCAAAGAGATCGAGGTGACGTACATTGAAATTTTTGGAGATTCAAAATTGATAGTCAATCAATTGTTGCTCCAATATGAGGCAAAACATGAAGATTTGATACCTTACTTCAATTACGCCAGACAATTATTGGAAAGCTTCGAGAGTGTGACGATAGAACATGTTCCAAGATCTGAAAATACAAAGGCTGACGCATTGGCAAATTTAGCCACTGCTCTGACGGTTTCAGAAGTTGAAGTTCTAAACATTCCACTCTGCCAAAGATGGGTTGTGCCTCCAACTGAAAAGGAAAGTCAAGAAACGAATGCAATATCTGTCTATGTGATTGAAGAAGAAGATTGGCGACAGCCGATTATAGATTACCTACAGCATGGAAAGCTTCCTGTCGAGACACGTCATAAGACTGAGATACGAAGAAGAGCATCTCGATTTATCTACTACAAAGATACCCTATATCGTCGCTCATATGAAGGCCTTTATCTTCGATGTTTGGGAAAAGATGAATCAGTGCAAGCATTAGAGGAAGCACACTCAGGTGTTTGTGGAGCTCATCAATCCGGGCCAAAGCTTCATTTTCAACTAAAGAGAATGGGCTATTACTGGCCTACGATGGTTCAAGATTCAATGCAATATGCAAAGAGGTGTGAAGCTTGTCAATTTCACGCCAACTTCATACATCAATCTCCAGAGCCGCTCCACCCAACTGTAGCTTCATGGCCATTTGAAGCTTGGGGACTTGACCTTGTTGGTCCTATAACACCCAAATCATCGGCAGGACACTCTTATATCCTTGCAGGAACTGATTATTTCTCAAGATGGGCTGAAACTGTTGCATTAAAAGAAGCAAAGAAAGAAAATGTAGTAGATTTTGTTTGTAATCATCTCATTTATCGATATGGCATTCCTCATCGCATCGTGACAGATAATGGAAGACAGTTCTCTAACAGTTTGATGGATAAGTTATGTGAAAAATTTGGCTTCAAACAATATAATTCGTCTATGTATAATGTTGCTGCGAATGGTTTGGTTGAAGCATTCAACAAGACGTTATGCAACTTGTTGAAGAAAGTAGTCTCCAAGACGAAGAGAGACTGGCAAGAAAGAATCGGTGAAGCGTTTTGGGTGTACCGGACCACTTATCGTACTCCAACAGGAGCCACACCCTACTCTCTTGTTTACGGAGTAGAAGCTGTCCTCCCTCTAGAAAGAGAGATCCCATCGTTGCGAATGGCGGTGCAAGAAGGTTTGACTGTAGAAGACAATGCTAAGTTACGTCTTCAAGAGTTAGAAGCATTAGATGAGAAAAGACTGGATGCTCAACAAGCCTTGGAATGCTATCAAGCGCTCATGTCTAAAGTTTTCAACAAAAAGGTACGACCTCGTTCATTTCAAGTTGGTGAGCTCGTACTCGCAGTTCGAAGACCTATCATCACAACTCGGCATACAGGACACAAGTTTACACCTAAATGGGATGGATCCTACGTTGTGAAAGAAGTCTACACAAATGGAGCATAAAAGATAGTTGACAAAGACAGACTCAAAATTGGCCCAATCAACGGCAAGTTTCTCAAGAAATATTATGCTTAAAATGTAATACTCCTTATCGTAAGAGTATAAACTACATGATACTCCTGGCCCGCATGAGTTAAAAAGGTGAACGACCCAAAAAAAAATCAAATTTGTACTCTGAACTACGTTATGACTTGATCCCGTTTATTAATGGGTACATAGGCAACTTAAAGGAAACTTTAAGCTCAGTCCATAAAATTAAAAAAAAAATCATTATCCCATGTTGGTAAAAAAAGAAAATTCATTCTTGAATAATACAACAAAATGGTAAGTGAATTATGATGAGAAACAAGTCTGATATTGAATGGCAAAGTTTTCCTATTAAAAAAAAAGATACATCTTCGATATCAAAAAATAATAATAATAATAATAATAATAAAATTGCTACAAAAAGAAATTGAAGTCTGATCACGGCATCCACTTGTAGTTCTTCAACTCTTCTTGTGCATCTTCCAACATTCCACGAAGTATCGCCAGAGTTTTAGCATCAGCATCAGTAAGAACAGGGGCATCTTCAATACTACTTATAGTTCCTCGCAGTTTGGAAGCCTCGAGTTGATTTTGTTTTAAAAGATGCTCCTTCTCGATAATCGATTTAGAAAGCTCAATTCGTTTAGCTTTCACAGTTTCAAGCCTAGCTTCCAATTCTTCTTCTTCTCGCAATGCTTGCAGATGTTGTTGCTGAAGTGAACCTTTCACGGTGAGTAATTCATTTTCACTGTATAGTATCTTCTCCAAGCTAAACCTAGTCTCTTCCAGTTGGCGATTCTTACTCTCCAAAGTTAATTGAGAAGAAAATGACATTTGTAGCTGGTTATACTTCTCTACCTTCTTGAAATACGCACTTACAATTTCTTTAAGAGAATCCAAGTCGGGTACATGAATCTCAGAAATTGTATGAAATATTTTGACTGCCTCTTGTTTAAGGCGAGGTATTTTGTCGAACGGAGCGCGTATGATCTTCGGGTGTATGCTCTCCCACAGGGCAAGGGCAGACTGTTTCCTATAGTTGGAAATAACATCGTCAGCACAGTAATCAGAGATCTCAGACGCAACTGCATGAGTCGTTGTCTTCTTTTGTTCAGGAATTTCATCAATTGCAGGATGACAAGATTTAATCACGACTCTATCCGTTGGCGCTTTGAAATTGCCCACACGCGCAGCTACAGAGTAAAAAACGTCTGGACTCACGAAAGAATGAGGACTATGATGCCCCTCGACTTCTATAAGGAGATCATTTAAAGGTGACTGCAAAATAAAAAAAAAAGTAAGCAATAATGATAATAATAATAGTAAAATATTATTAATGGAGAAAGAATGAAAAAAAAAAACTTACCAGTGGTGTAGGGAGTTCAGGAAATTGTGATGCGCTAGGAACTCCATCAGAATATTCATCTTCACATACTGATGGTTGTCTGGACTTTTTAGACCTTTTCCAGTGATGATCGTCGCTACTACTATGACTACCATCATTATCCTTAGAGCAAAATTCACCAGGTTCAGAAATGCGAATCCTTTTGCCTCCGTTGTCATTACCAACCTTTTTAGGAAACTTGGGCTTAGAGGGAAGAGGAGAAGCAATGTCCACCAACTTTTGTATGCCTTCTTCAAGATAATTCCCATGCTTGGCTAACCACCAACTTTTGTAGCGTTGAGTAACTTGAGTGTGTGGTTTCGTTGCACGAGCAGGAAGGTATACTTGGGATAATGTTTCTCTTTGAGTACATACCCTCCAAAGACGTAACACATTCGCTAAATTTGCCTCAGGAATTTCTTTACCCAAGTCATTCGGTATGTCTTGATAGAATCCAAATTGTCGACTAAATCGACAAGGGCTATAAGCTTCAATAACCATCAACGATCCACAGCGTGAAGACAAGAAACACGACCGAATGCTTATGAAGAATGAAAAAAGCCAAACCGATAATTTCCCGTCATCTTTCAAAAGCTCGCCTATATTTCTGGCTTGAAGACTCGCATACCATGACACATATTTACCTTTGTGAATATGTACACGGGCTTCAAAATCGTTAAAGTACTTAGCCCCACCCTCGCCAGAAAACTCAACCATCATCGGGCCAATGACAGGTGCTGGGACTTTGTAATGCGTGTTGAAATAATAAGCCAACCAAGCATGGACATAGTGCAAAGGGAAACAAGCCTTTGAAAATCCAGCAGAAGGAGATGCGCTGTGAATCTGGCCAAGTCCATGATAAATATTGGCCAAAACAGGAAAAACAAGACTGAAAACGTAACCTTCAGCCATAAGACTGACGACTTTAAAAACTCCTGGACGAAGAGAAGCACGTTGGTCGGGAAACACAAATGCGCACAGCCAACAAGAAAGAAAGGCAGCCAAGTATGTCTTATCTTTCAATTCATCTTCTATACCCAACATGCAAAATAGATCCATTTCTTTTTCGGACCAGGTGTGACGCTTGATAAGAGCCCCATCCGGATTATGGGTCTGACGGGGACGAGAAGTCTTCTTCGGCTTTCGGGAAGGAGGTTTTTCATATTTTGAATCTCCTTTAAACCAGAAAGAAATCCACGATTTGATAGGAATTTGAAGGCGATCGCGTTGTTGAGATGCAACGTGATAGTACGCAGCAAAAAGGTACTCACAAATTTTTGGACAATCTTCATCCTCTCGATCAGGCGAACCTAATAATTCCTTACAGCAAGGAACAACTTCATCATAAAACCTACCCTTGATGGAAAGACCTCCTAGTCTCCACATGTCCCATAGAGAGATAGATAACTCTCCTGATGATGTATGAAGTGTATTTGTGGATGGACACCATGCTTCACAAAAAAACTCGAACTATATCATTATTGCGGTCATAAGTATATAGGGAAGCCATTACAGCATCAAACAAACGAGCCTTCTTCAGTATCGACGTATTTAAAGAAATTACGACCTCTAACCATTCCCAATAATCAGGAATATAAAAGAATTCTCCATGAATTCTTATTGAATTACCCCAGCGAACTTGCTCATCTCCAATAATTCGACGACCTAAAGTTGATTCTGGATTTTCACCCGGCGCCTTGTTATGCATTGGAGACTCTAAAAACCACGCCTTCAATGAAGAGTCGTGACTCAAAAGTCTTTCTTCAGACCATCTAGACAAAAAGGTAGAATCATCTAGACATGGTTGTGATCTCCTAAAATTACCACACATTGTCTCTCCTACAGGAAGAATAACGCCATTTTCAACAGGCTGATCTCTATCCTTCAAGATGACTAAGCAGTTTTTCTCAGGATCAGGGTGCTCAGTGAAATACACCATGATGGAGATAAGTTTCTCTACAAAAAAAAAAAAAAAGAGATTTGATGTCAATCTTATCCAAGAAGTTATGAAGGCAAAAGAAAGTGATGCATGAATAATCAATCATACAAAATATATATATATATATATATATATATATATTCTAAGACACTATAGTCATCAAAATGACTGGTCTAGTAAGAGTGCATCACTGTAGGCAAATCTGGTGACTACCCCTGCAGGTTACTCAGATCACCTAATAAAATAGGGACTGGTCTAGCAGGAGTGCATCACTGTAGGCAAATCTGGTGACTACCCCTGTAGGTTACTCAGATCACCTAATAAAATGGGGACTGGTCTAGCAAGAGTGCATCACTGTAGGCAAATCTGGTGACTACCCCTGCAGGTTACTCAGTTCACCCAATAAAATGGGGACTGGTCTAGCAGGAGTGCATCACTGAAGGCAAGTCCGATGACTACCCCTGCAGGTTACTCAGATCACCCAATAAAATGGGGACTGGTCTAGCAGGAGTGCATCATTGAAGGCGAATCTGGTGACCACCCCTGCAGGTTACTCAGATCATCCAATAAAATGGAGACTGGTCTAGCAGGAGTGAATCATTGTGGACGAATCTGGTGACCACCCCTGCAGGTTACTCAGATCATCCAATAAAATGGAGACTGGTCTAGCAGGAGTGCATCACTGTGGACGAATCTGGTGACCACCCCTGCAGGTTACTCAGATCACCCAATAAAATGGAGACTGTTCTAGCAGGAGTGCATCACTGTGGACGAATCTGGTGGCCTCCAGAAACTAATAGATATAGAGTACAATAATACATAAAAGGAAAAAACATCAAGATGGAATAGAATCTAATCTAAATAAGGGAAAAATAAAATTGAATGAAATAATCTACACTCCCCCTCAAGCTGGATTGTATATAGTATACAAGCCAAGCTTGGAGTTGAATTCTTCAAAGCTTGTCCTTGGTAATGCTTTGGTGAGAATGTCAGCAACTTGATGACGAGATGGAACATAGTTTAGTTCCACTATTCTATTGTTGACCTTCTCAAATATGAAATGTCGATCTATCTCTATGTGCTTTGTTCTATCATGATGAACAGGATTCTTTGCAATACTGATGGCTGATTGACTATCACAAAACATTTTAACTGTGTTTTGAGTATCAATTTTCAGTTCTGTCAAAAGTTTCTGAATCCATATCCCTTCACATATTCCCAAAGAAAGAGCTCTGTATTCCGCTTCTGCACTGCTTCTTGCAACAACGGCTTGTTTTTTGCTTCTCCAAGTAACCAAGTTACCCCAAACATAGGAACAATAACCTGTCGTAGATTTTCGGTCAGTTAATTCTCCAGCCCAACTAGCATCAGTGTAGAGTTCTACCATTCTGTTTGAAGATTTTCTGAATAATAAACCATGACCTGGGGTGCCTTTCAAGTATTTCAAAATTCTGTTCACAGCTCCCAGATGACGTTCATTTGGATTGTTCATATATTGGCTAACAATGCTAACAGAGTATGCAATGTCTGGTCTGGTATGCGACAAATAAATTAACTTTCCCACAAGTCTTTGATACATGCCTTTATCAACTGGAATAACTTCTTCACTTTGGTGTAAAGTTAGATTTGGATCCATGGGTGTTTCTGCAGGTCTACACCCAAGATTTCCTGTCTCCTTTAATAGATCTAGGATATACTTTCTCTGAGAAATTATAATACCATTATTGGATCGTGCCACTTCCATGCCTAGAAAATATCTCAAACTTCCCAGATCTTTGATTTCAAACTCAGTTGCAAGCATCCTTTTGAGGTTGAGAATCTCTTCTATATCATTCCCTGTAATGATGATGTCATCCACATATACAATCAAAATTGCAGTTTTGTTATTTGAGGATTTCACAAACAAGGTATGATCAGCTTGACATTGATAATAGTTGCTTTTAATCAGAGTTTTAGTAAATCTATCGAACCAAGCACGTGGAGATTGTTTCAATCCATATAGAGACTTTCTCAACTTACACACCAAGTTGCTATTAGACTTGTCTTCCATTCCAGGGGGAATTGTCATATAAACTTCTTCTTCGAGATCACCATTCAAGAATGCATTTTTAACATCGAGTTGGTGAAGTGGCCAATCCTGGTTCACAGCTAGAGACAGTAGCACACGCACAGTATTTAATTTTGCAACAGGGGCAAAAGTTTCTTGGTAATCTACACCGTATGACTGAGTGAAGCCCTTCGCAACAAGTCTGGCTTTAAACCGTTCCACATTGCCATCAGATTTGTATTTAACCGTGAAAACCCATTTGCAACCAACTGGATTCTTTCCATGAGGAAGTTGGGTAAGAGTCCACGTTCCATTGCTTTCAAGAGCTCTGATTTCTTCATCCACTGCCTTTTTCCATTTCGGATCTTTGAGTGCATCATGAATGGTTTGTGGAATGTGAGTACTATCCAGCTGAGTGATAAATGCTTTATAAGTAGGAAGCAATTTTCCATATGCAACATATTTTTCAATGGGATGGCTAGTGCAACTTCTAACACCTTTTCTCTGAGCAATTGGTAGGGTTAGATCATCAATCACAGGTGCCATAAATGTGATGTTCTCATCAGTGGAATTCTGCGATGATGTATTTGGTTCAGGTGATTGACATTCTTGGTTTTGCAAGGTAGCCTCTTTCCTTCTTGTATAAACAATAGGCGTGCGATTTTGTGGTACTTCAGGAATATTAGACTCAGAAATAGGTAGCGCATCTATGGTAGGGGCCAATGTCTCATTAGTGATAGGAATAGTAGGAATGACAGAAATAGGCTCAACATTTAGAGGCTCAAATTCCCTCATATTCTCCCCCTGAATTTGGGACTTGATAAAGAAAGGATGATTTTCAAAGAATGTGACATCCATGGATGTGTACATTTTTCTAGTGATAGGTGAATAACATTTGTATCCCTTTTTGTGGGATGCATAACCTAGAAAAATGCATTTCATGGATTTTGGATCAAGTTTAGACTGGTGAGGAGAATGGTTATGAACAAAGGAAGAACAACCAAACACCCGAAGAGGTAAGTTTGAAGAAAGATTTTGGAATTGGGGATGAATTTGGAGGAGGACATCTCGAGGGGATTTGAAGGTGAGAACACGACTAGGCAGTCGGTTAATAAGAAAGGTCGCAGTAAGGATGGCTTCCCCCCAAAAGTGTTTAGGAACATTAGTAGAAAACATGAGAGAACGGGCTACCTCAAGAAGGTGTCTATTTTTCCGTTCAGCAATCCCATTTTGTTGAGGAGTGTCCACACATGAACTAGTATGGACGATACCATGAGACGATAGATATGGACCAAGAGTCGAATTGAAATAGTCTCGAGCATTGTCTGTTCTAAGAACTTGAATTTTACTTCCAAATTGAGTAGAGATCATTGCATGAAAAGAACGAAAAAGATTGGAAGTTTGAGATTTGTCCTTCATTAGGAAGGTCCAAGTCATCCTGGTATGGTCATCAATAAAGGTGAGAAACCATCGTGCTCCCGATATATTGTTCACTCTAGAAGGTCCCCAAATATCACTATGAATAAGTGAAAACGGTTTTGAAGATTTATAAGGCACACTAGGATAAACATTTCTGGTGTGTTTAGAGAATTGACAAGTTTCACACTGAAAAAAGCTTGGCTTTTTATTGATAAATAAATTAGGAAACAACTTTTCGAGGTACATGAAATTTGGATGACCAAGGCGAAAATGCCATAACATAACTTGACTTTCAATTGACAAAGACTCTGACTGGGAAACAAAACTAACAGACTGAGAACAAGACTTAGAATTAGGACTGAAGACGGAACGAGAAGGCCACTGTTCTTGAAGAAGATAGAGGCCACCATGTTGCTTAGCACTGCCAATCACCTTCCCCGAATCCACCTCCTGAAATTCACACAGAGTTGAAAAAAATTTAGAAGTGCAGTTTGAATCACCAGTGAGTTTGCTAACTGAAATCAAATTGAAGTTCAACTTAGGAACATAAAGCACATTAGAGAGAACGAGATCATTTGTCAATTTTATTGACCCTGTTCCTATAACTTCAGAGAGAGATCCATCTGCTATTCGAACAGATGAATAGCCAGGTTGAGATTTGAACTGGTGGAATAAAGAAATATCACCGGTCATATGATCTGATGCTCCTGAATCCACAATCCAAGGTTTAGTCTTGTTATGCTGCACTGAAAAACAAGAAAAAACAGTACCTTGATAAGCAAGATTGCTAGAAGGTTTTTCAACCGAAGCTGATGGTGTGGATGTTGAGAAGGAGATATGGCCAATCATTTGCTGCAACACTTCCAATTGTTCCTTCGAAAAAACAGCAGAAGTAATTGGTTGTGGAGAAGGAGAAGTAACAACATGAGCATGATTATCTACTGTCACTTTCTTTGTTGGTTTCCAATCTGCTGGTTTGCCATGAATTTTCCAACAAGTATCTCGTACATGTCCCACTCTCTTGCAATGGTCACACCAAGGACGATTGCCTTTCTTGGATTGCCTATCTTGAGATGAACTGTGAGTCAACATGGCTGAAACCTCTGGTCCAGTAGATGATCCGATCTCAGGCATCATTAAGTGTTTCCTACTCTCCTCACGTCGTACTTCAGCAAATGCTTCTCTAAGAGATGGTAGGTCTCTTGATCCCATTATTCGTCCTCGTACGTCGTCTAGCTCTTTGTTAAGCCCTAGAAGGAACCTCAATATTCTCTTTTTCTCAACTATCTTCTTGTAAAGGGCCATGTCTTCTCCACACTTCCATTCATAAGTTTCATACATATCCAACTGTTGCCAATTGCGAACAAGAAGATTAAAATACTGAGTGACATTAAGGTCGCCTTGACGTAAATCATACAACCGAGTTTCAATAGCCAGTAGAGCAGACGAATTCTCAGAGCTAGAGTAGGTGTCACGGGCAGCATCCCATATCTCTTTTGCCGTTTTGAACAATAGAAAATTCTCTCCAACATCTGTAGTCATAGAATTTAGTAGCCAAGACATGACTAAATGATCATCCATTTTCCATGATCGAAACTTTGGATCTTTAGCATCTGGTGCAGGAGTATCGCCAGTTAGATGACCATCTTTGCCTCGACCACATATATATATGAAAACTGATTGATTCCATTGAAGAAAATTGTGACCTTGAAGTTTATGATTAGTCACAATTTGATGAGAGGAATCATGAGGTTGAGATGAGTTTTCATAACTAACACTTGCCAATCCATGTTTTGCCATTTGCCTCTGAAAATTTTTAAGAAACAGACAAGTAACTCACTGCTAGGTTACCAAGAACAACAAAATCAGCAATGATTTTCAGAGCCACAAATAACACAACTAAGGGCAAAAGGACCGACGGCGGCGGCGGCTAAGCGGTGGTAGAGCGACAGCGGCAGCTGAGCGGCGGCTGAGCGGCGGTAGAATGGCGGCTGAAAACTAAGACCACGACCCACGAACCAAAGACACCCACAGACGGTAATGAACGAAGTCAGACGCGCGATTGATGAACAGTCGCGAATGGCTGAGACGAACCGACGAAGAACCGGCGGAGCTGGCGCGAACGGACGAGGTACCGGCGTGGGAGAACTCGCGAACGGACGAAGAACGACGGAGACGAACGAACGAACCAGGAAACGGTGGGAGAGGTCGCCGGTGAATGGGTCGTCGGGAGGTGGGCTCGCCGGTGAACGGGTCGTCGTCGGGAGGTGGGTCGCTGGTGAATGGGTCGACGGAGGACGACTTGCCGGAGGAATTAGGGTTTTGACGGCTAGGGTTTTATTTTAGGGTTTCGCTCTGATACCATGTGGTTTTTGGGAGAAAATTTAATTATTATTACTAGCCTCCAGAAACTAATAGATATAGAGTACAATAATACATAAAAGGAAAAAACATCAAGATGGAATAGAATCTAATCTAAATAAGGGAAAAATAAAATTGAATGAAATAAGGAAACAATACACAAGGGAAGATCTAATTACCCCCATTCAATAAAGAACAAAACCAGTAATTTACATAATCAAATCATCAAAGTAAAGAATTGTAGCTCTATTAACTATCAGGTGCCTAAATGCAACTGGAATAATCTTGCATTCACAGCAGAAACATTCTGCATAAGCTCAGAGACGTTTCCAGTCGGATGGCTCAAAATCATCCCTAACCAGAGAAAAAAATAACAACATCCAGGAAAAAGTCAAGATCTAGAAATAGTAGAAATATTAGCAGCAATATTAATTTTTTTAAGAAAAACAAAGAGTTTTGCTGGTTTAAAGAAACACTGGTTCTATTGCACAGATGAAAATATATAGATTTTTGCAACGTGTCATTAGAAATTTCTGGATGCTTTCAATGGATTAGAAAGGAAGGGTTGCTGTGCTGTCCTTGAGTAAAGTAACAAGCAAATGAGAAAATCAACATCTTTTCTACATTGATAGTACTCTCCTTCAATGATAAATACTAATTGAGGTCCTCTTTGATCAGTTATCTTGGCTTTATAGCATAGAAGGTCTTATCTACCAATTTTTTTGTATTTCTGTTTCTTTGTTAAATACAACATTTCTCATTACCTGATAACAGTGCTCTCGGTAGCTCAAAACAAGAATCAATATTTTCAAAGAAAGAGTTTGCTAGTTAGAACTCACGTTGTACAAATCACTGAGAGCCTTCCATCCAGTCGAGACACCAAATTCATTTCCAAATTGTTTGTGATAATATGCATCAATCTCGGCGAAGTAATCTTTGAAATGAAATAATCCACGTATAGGATACAACTCTGCATTATCAATAACTTCCTTCAGGGCTTCGGGGCCCAAGTACATCAGAACCTAAACAAAATTTAGTAGAGAAAGATTAGGTTCAGTTTAGTAATCCCGTAAGCAAAAAAAAATTCAATCATTTATCGGACATACTAACAAAGTTGAGCTTTCCTAGCTTTTAATGGCAGCCACAAGCATGAATACACCTTCATTTTCAAAACTCCCATGAGTGATTACAAATACATCATAGAGTCTTCAAGGATAAAGAGTTCGTCTTTGAAGAGTTCTCTGATCTAGTCATCTATTATGCTATATCATGGTGTAAAATGTCTAAATTATTTGCTTCATATTGTTGGAATTTCTAGTTTCTATAATTGTGTAAATATTATTGGTTAATATTTAGTCATTATTGCCTTTATTCTTTCCTTTATTGTAATAGGTCTTTCTCCTATATAAGAAGACCTAGGTTGTTAATATTTGAATAAGAGACTATTATTCTCCTAAAATTAAGATGGTATCAGAGCAGGTTTAAACCCTAGCAGTCCTAAAAACTCTACCTTAGAAACCCTAGCCACCAACGCCGGAACCCTAGCCACCGTTCTTAATCGGTGCATCTTACTTCCGTCGTTCGTGGTCTTTCTGTCGCCACTTTCGCCTCCTACGCCGCCGAGTCGCCGCTGCCCATCCAACGGTGCCGACGATTACCTCAGACTCAGGCGTGCAACGAAGCATATCACGACCCGCTGCCTCATTCACGACTTAGAGACCCACGCAACACAGCGCCGTCGTTCACCGAATCTGCGACCCGCACACTCGCGCTTCATTCACGACTTAGAGACCCACGCAACACAGCGCCGTCGTTCACCAAATCTACGACCCGCACACTCGCATCTGCAACTCGCCGCCGTCAACCGCACCTGTGACCCGAACGCTCGCGACTCCTGCCGCTCACCTCATCAGATTGGCTCCCTGCTTACTAGTCCGTCAGTTTGCCGCCGTTTGCTCAGGGAGTTTCTTCGCGTCTGCAAGTCGTACACTCGTGTTATTTCTTCGTGACATCGCACGACTATCTTGGTACCAAATCTATTTTTGGGTTGGTTCAGTAGTTTGGTTCACTGGTTCACCGGTCTGTTTCACTATCTGGTTCATTGGTCTGGTGCAGTGGTTATTTGGTTCAGTTTTTGGTTTATTTGGTCTGGTTTATACTTTATTATTTCCCATTTACTTGTCATGTCTAAGGAGCAAGCTCATCAAACCCTAAAATTGCTACCAACTAATTTATCATCTAATAATTCTTGTGTTTCATTGGCACAAACAGGTAATTATCCTCAAGCTTTTTCTTGTGGCATTTCTTCTCCGTGGATTATCGATTCCAGAGCTTCTGACCATATGACTAGTACCTCTCACTTTTTTACCTCATATTCTCCTTCTTATTCTAATGAAAAAAATCGAATCGCAGATGGCAGTTTTTCTTCCGTTGCAGGAAAAGGAACTATTAAATTGAGAAAAAGAAGAAGAAGAAAAAATTTATAAAAAAATAAAAATAAAAATAAAAATAAAAATAAAAATAAAAAAAATTGTGGAAAATGAGAAAAAGAAGAATAAGAAAAGATGAGGGACGAAAAAAAAAAAGGTCGCCGGCCGCCGGCAACATGTTGAAGAAGAAAGGAAGAAGACAAGGTAAGATGAAGAAGAAGAATAGGAGAGAGGGGGAGAAAGAATAAAAGATAATGATAAAATAATAATATTTTTATTATTTTAATATATTTTTATTTAGAAAATTTAAAAAATAATTTTTTTTATTAAAATAATGATGCCACGTCAGAAAACTGTTAGGGTTTAACGGCAAAATGAATGGCAGGGACCAAATTGCTACTTATCTCAAACCTCAGGGGTATTTTTGTTGAGTTTGAAAACTCAAGAACCAAAGTGTAACTTAACCCAAACCTCAGGGACCAAAAGTGTATTTTTCCCTTATTTTTTTAAAAAAATGAAAGTTGGAGAAGAAGGGAAAAGAGAAGAAGAAGAAAAAAGGAAAAAAAAATTCGCCGGCGAGTGGTGGTCATCGGCCACCGGCCGCTGGCCATGGGTTGAAGGTGTTGAAGAAGTAGTAGAAGAAGGAGGAAGAGTAAGAAGAATGAGGAAAAGGGAGAGAAGGAATAAAAAGAAATAAAAATAATTAAAAATAATAATAGTTTTATTATTTTAATATATTTTTAATTAAAAAAATAAAACAATAATTTTTTTAAATAAAAAAATAATGCCACGTCATCCACCCGTTAGTTTTTAACGGAAAAATAGATGGAGGGGCCAAAATGAAACTAAAACCAAACCTCAGAGGCTAAATTGTTGAGTTTGAAAACTCAGGGACCAAAATGAAACCTAACTCAAACCTCAGGGACTAAAAATTGTAGTTTTCCCAAAAAAAAGAAGAAAAAAGTTGGAGAGAGAAGGGAAGAAAAGAAAGAAGATGAAAAGGGAAGAAATGGAAATTGGAAATTTGAAAAAAATAAATAAATAAACTTTTTTTGTTAATAAAATGTTGATGGTCTTCCCAAGGCACCAACGCTACCAACATTAATGCTAGCAATAGCATGATCATGATGGCAATCAGGTAATGTTACTTTCTTTTTTTAATTATGTCAGTCAGCTTAGTTGATTTTCGCCCTTTAGGGTGAGCTGACCAACCCCATAAAAAACCAATCGGCCGACGTTGGTTTAGTTGGTTTCAGTCAGTCGGCTCGATTTTTTATTTTTTTTTTGCTCACCCCTACCCTCTTCTGATATTTTCTCGTCGCTTTCCTTGGTTTTTTGTTGTCCTCTCACTAATCATGAGGCAGTTGAATTTGTTAGCATCCTTTCTAACCAAGTGACCCATCAAGGGAGGAGGGATTCTAGAGTTTGGGTTCCTAGGCCCTCCAAAGGGTTTTTCTTGTAGCTTTTTTTTCCATCTCCTTTGCACCATTTCTCCCTCCCAAGAAGCCTCCGTGTTTTCCTCACTTTGGAAGATTAAAATTCCTAAGATAGTAAAATTTTGCATGGAAAAGTGAACAGTTAGGTTTGTAACTTTTGCATTGTGGCCACAATGGTGTATTCTTTGCAGGAATCATGAGAAGGACCTTAACCATCTTCTGTGGATCGTTCATTCGTGGTCTCCCTTTGGAGTCGGTTTTTCAAAAGCTTTGGGGTAGATATGGCTCATAACAAAAGGTCTTGTTCCTTGATTGAGGTTCTCCTTAACCCTCACCACGACAAAGGGAAAGTTCTATGACAGACTTTTTTTTGGCATGTTGTGGGGCATTTGGGTTGAGAGAAATAGTCAAATTTTTAGAGGATTTGAGAGGGCGGGTGAGAGGCTTTGGGAGTCGATTAGATTTAATTCATCTTTATGAGCATTCGATAATTGGACTTTTTGTAATTACCAATTGATTTGGAACTCATTCTTTTGGATTGGGATTCGTTCTTGTAATGTGTTTTATGTTTTTGTTGATGGATTTGATTTTTGTACACCCTTTGACCCTTGAACATTTTTTCATTTCTCTCCGTGAGCTTTCTTATCCCCAAAAAAAAAAAAAAAAAAAAAATTAAAAAGGCCATAGGTATGCACACTGATAAGTCAAACTCATTTAAAATGAAAGAACGCTCCTTGAAAGCATAGGACATGGTGATCTAAGAATTCCCCACCACCACGGCAAAGGCAACAAAACAAGGGAGACATGGTCCACTGGGGATTTTGTTTTAAGCTTTTCGTGGGTGTTAAAAAACATCTAAATCTTCTCGAGGATCTTGAACTTAGAAACTAGGTTAACCTCCCTACTCAACCTAATAGTTACACTATAGAATGGAACTGTATATCTCTCTTCTAATATCAATATAAAAATGATTAATTGGAAACTACAAGGAAGTAGCCTGCAACAAAATTCCCTCTTGTTTACTTACAAAATGGGGCCATATAACAAAATGGGCATACGTTACTAGCTCTCATTATTTCCCCATAATTAATTCATATTCATTTGGGACCAGATTTCCTCTGAAGGTAGATCAATCTAATTGAGGGTTTAGCATTCTTATCACATTAGTGCTAACATATTTAAGGGTGGACAACCAATTGAAGACTGGCTTTTCCATGACTCGAGCCATTCTGGAAAAGTTCATTTCAAATTACTTATTGGAGATTTTTCCCAAAGGAGCAATAACTAGACATGTTACTTTCTATGGTCTAGAAGTTCCTATATAGAAGGGAAATGTCCTACTTTGAAGTGTGGTTTGAACCATCGATTCATGTAATTGAAAGTAACCAAAGAGGTTTACGACAAAATCTAGAAACCGATCACCACTTTAATTTGAGTGCCCTTCCTCCAAGATAGACCTCTACTAGACTTGTGCCCAGATCTTAATTGTAAAGTTCTTTGAAAGATGCTATTAGCACCAGAAAGATGACATTCCACTCCTGATCCTTATCTCATCAATAACGTCCATTGCCCAAAGCAAGTTCAAGATCTCAGAAGAAGAGGAAAACAAAAAAAACAAACTTAGCAGAAATAACTACATTATTTCCCACCAAAGCTTTGCATCTAACAAACAACAATTTCTCCTCCTTTATAAGAGAGGAACATAGACAATTGAAAAGGTTAAAATTATAAATTAAAAATAAATAAATAAATGTACACCAACAATGATAATAGATTTATAATTCCAACCTCATTTGCATCTTTGAAATGGTCGACCTCATTTTTTTTTGGCCATTTGACCCTCCAACATCTAAGAATGAAAAATAAAAACGCATGTTACTAACCAAAATTCTCCACATCTATTCCAATAAAATAATGGTTGATGATGAGAAAAAAGACAAGAAACCTTTCCCTTCCAACACGACGTGCAATCTCCTCTGCTAAAGCTTGACCAGGAGGATCACCATCAGTAGCAATGATAATGCGTGATGCCTATGAATTTCAAAATCATTAAAATTAGACAGCTTTCAATGCCCTAAGATGTGTTTAAGCTTTAAAAAAGAGGGGCTACCGTGCCAACCTTACTCAAGTAATCTTTGCAGTTCCATAAATACTGATACTTCGTATCCTAGCTTCACATGAAACATGAAATATGCATTTCAATCAGACTAAAATAGATGAACATCAACCAACCAATAAGCAGTAATAATTCCATTTTTGTCTTTTGATAATGTTATGTCAGTGTTAGCTTTGTGCACAGGATGAATATTTTCATATGAATAATAGTTCACACAATGAAATATTACAAATGCTCTGAAACCAAAGCTTTTGGCGAAAGAGAAGAATGATACAGGAATTTCTGTTATGCATACCTACCCACAATAATTTCTCACTTTTTAGCAGACAAAGATAGACCTTCTCACTCTATTTTAGAAAGGGTGACGTAAGGTTATTTAACAGAATGGTATGAAGACAAATTGAACACACAACATTGCCCATGCAGCTGTAAAATGGGAGAAAGAGCTAGACTAGGCAGTAAAACAAAAACACTTCAATGAAGGGGAAATAAAAATATCAAATCTCAAACCAGCCATCACTAACAAGAAACTAACGAAATATGAAAATCTGAACAAATATGAGGCCTTTGAGAAAACTGGATATCCTCTCATAAAGCACCTTGTAATTTTATTCCTTTTTGGCTCCTTTGTTTGATATCAGGACAAATTAAACAGCCTGTTTTCTTTTGTACTACCATTTCTCCTGATGAAAGTGATTTGCTAATCAGTTTTTAAAAATAAAATGAAATCCTTTACTAATAATGCTAGTCAACTAACTTCACTAAGGTAGGTCTACTAGCTATATGCGCTAATTCTGTAACACCTCCACTTAGACATACATTAGTCTACAGAGTGAAGACAGTGTCTGTCACTTGATGAGGAAGCAGGAGAACATGAAAAAAAAAATGGAACTACTTCAGGGAAAAAAAGATGATGTCTGCAGAGTGAAGAAAAAGTCTGTTACTCAATCGGAAGTACAGAATTCCAGAGATCAATCAGGTGAAGTGTGAATGAAGAAAAGGCTATCAAGGTTCATGTATATAAATCTGACGATTAAAGTTAAGAGTTGAAAGAAAACTTCAAGATTCATCAATCAGGGAGGGAAAAGGAAAACCCCTCAAAGAGTAACCTGATCTGTAGGAGGTACGTTCTTTTGGGAAACTGATGGTGGTGCACCATCTGGAACACTCACGCAATTATGGAAACCAGCTTCTGCCATTGAAAGCTTGTCTATCTCCCCTTCAACCTATATCATAAAGGAAAATGATGAGTAATAGATCTAAGTGGAGTGATTTTTCATACTAAATAAATCATACAATGATGATATCACTTGCGCCATCTATGTCATCCAATCCATAAAATATTTTCTCAGTATTTGCCTCCTGAAATAAAGGAATGGCAGACGATCAGATGATGATCAAATGTATATTACTTTTACAATAACATTATACTCCAGATAATTCATAAGCAGACAGTACATTTTTCTTTTGTGAAGAGGGGAAAATCAAAATGCATTTAAGATGGAACTAAATGGCTAAATTTACTCTAAACTAATATTTTAAGCCTTTAGGATAAGTAAAAAATTATCATAGGGTGTTCTTATAAGTTAAAACAAGAACCTGCCAGAACTTTTTGTTGACATTACGATACTTGCAACTAATCAATGCTCCACGTCGATAATATGTAAATGCAATAGCAATCTGTCAAAACAAGTGTCAAAGCAGTTAGAAGATGCAAATCATGGTCAAATTTTTACTCCAGCAACCAGATTAAAATTTAAACAAAATAAGAGTTATGTCTTCAATGTCACCCAAATAACCAGAACTTTCTTTTTTTTTTTTTTTTACCAAAAACATCGACGATATGTATTAATCACAAAAAGAGGCAAACAGCCTAGGGGCCAAGGGCGGAGGGAGCCCTTGCCCAAGAACTAATTCATCAAGTCCTTCCAATCACTAATTATCATTAACAAGTTGTAATTACAAAAAGAATTCTTGTGAAAGGATATCCACCAAGACGTTGTATTTTGTACATTGTCACAAAAAGAATTACCGGAAGTGTCTTCAAACGTTCTAGCATTTCTTTCACCCCACAAAAGCCAAAGGGTAGCCATAAACACACAACTAGCCATAATCCTAGCTTTCCTTTTGAAATTCCACGCCATCAAGCCTTCACAAAGCCAATCGTCAATCTTCTTTGGCAAGCACAGCAAGATTCCCAGCAACTTTGCAACAAAATTCCAAGCTTTTCCGACGAACTCACAATGCAGAAAAAGGTGGTCTAAGTTTTCCGATGCTTTCAGACACATTCTGCAACCAGAGGGGAGGAGGGTCCACTGATTAAACTTCCTTTGAAGCTTCTCAGCGGTATGAAGACTCCTACAGGCAAGAGACCATAGAAAAACTTTCACCTTCTTAGGGCTTTTATGCTTCCATATCAAGCTGCTGATGGTCTGATTAATCTTGGGAGAGGATGAAGTTAAGGACTGAAACAGGGACTTAGCCGTGTAGGTGCCAGACTTTTCCAGCTTCCAACTTATCTGGTCTTGATCATTTACCAAACTAACTTCCTTGATTTTATCTAGAAAGGCCAGCCAATGATTGATTTCTCTCTCAAAAAGACCCCTTCTACAAGGACTCAAAATTCCAACAATCTGCAATGGCAGCCTCTTTTTTATTAGAAATGAGGAACAAGTATGAGAAGAGGAGCTTGAGGGGTTGGCCATCACACCAACAGTCCTCCCAGAATTTTATGCACTTACCATTGTTGGCAGTGAGTTTAATACAAGGCTCAAAAATAGGGTAATTGGCGACAATGTCTACCAAAATCCAATTCCCTTTTTTCCCTTTAAACTGATTGGTCTTCCGACCACAAGGAGATATCCCATAGATGCTCACAATAACCTTCCTCCAAAGCGAATTTTCCTCCTTAAAGAACCTCCATAGCCACTTGGACATGAGGGCTATGTTCCTTTGCACTAGAGAGCGAACACCCAAGCCCTCCTGATGGGTAGGAAAAGAACACTCCCACTTAACAAGATTAGTGCTCGGCTTGGTGTGGCCACCACTCCAGACGAAATTTCTAATCGTTTTTTCCATAGCCTTGATTATGGATTTGGGAGCTTTAAGCAGAGACAACTGGTAAAAGGGGAGACTATTCAAAACCGATTGCGCGAGGGTGGCCCTACCCCCTTTAAAAATGGGGAATTTCCTCCATTTGTCAATTTTCTTCTCAAACCTCTCCATCAGGAGATCCCAAAACAGTTTTCTGTGATAATTACCCCCAAGTTGAAAGCCCAAATAGTTAAAAGGCAGGGAACCAGCTTGACATTCAAACATATTGGCCCATTTGGACATTTCCTCATCATTGACATTGATACCAATCATGGAAGATTTAGCCATGTTTATCACCAGCCCTGAACATGCAAGAATCAGCTTAATAATGTCTTTCCATCTGATCAAATCTGAGTCATTGTTTGGGCAAAAAAAATAAGGGTGTCATCAGCATATTGAAGCATAGAAACCTCCACCTTGTTCTTCCTAATTTTCCAGCCCTTCAAAACATTCTTCTCCAGACAAAACTGGACTTATTTGCAGACTGCATCCCCAACTGAAGTGAAGAGGAATGGGGATAAAGGGTCTCCTTGTCTAAGGCCTCTAGAAACAAAAATTTACCTCTCAGTCTACCATTTATCATAATAGAGAAGTTGGAGTTACTCAGGCATCCTCTGATCCATCTTCTCCATTTCTCCCCAAATCCCTTAAGCAAAAGGATCTCATTCAAAAATTTCCAGTTAACCATGTCATAGTCCTTCTCAAGATCAATTTTGAGCAAACAACCTTTCTCCTTTCTAGTTCTATAATTTTCTACTGCGTCAGTAGCTACTAAAATTGCATCGAGGATCTACCTTGGACGAAAGCAACCTGGCAGTCACTTATAGTCAGCGGGAGAATTTTTTCAATCTTTCGGCTAACACCTTAGCTATCAGCTTGTAGGGAGAAGTAACCAGACTAATCGATCTATAATCCCCGACTTTGGAGGGGTTTTTCTTCTTAGGAATCAAACATATGTAGGTCTCATTGGTTCTCTTGTTGATAATGCCCTTTTGGAAAATTCTTGGAACACCTCTACTATATCGAACTTCAAGATGTTCCAATAATTTTTCAAAAATTCACTTGTCATGCCATCTGGCCCAGGAGACTTCAAATTTCCCATCTCGTTTACAGCCCTTCTAATCTCATCTTCACTGAAAATCTCTTCCAGTTTGTTACTATGGTGAATATCAATTGGGGACCAGTCCACTCCTTCAAGCACAAACCGCTGCCCATGGACTTTCTCATACAGCCGTCTGAAGAAACCAGTAATTTCCTCTTCAATCTCAGTGTCCTTGGCTAGAATTTTGCCCTCTTCTAATTCCATGATCGAAATGAAGGATTTATTCTTTCTGGCCGAGGCCCATCTATGAAAAAAGGAAGTGTTCTCATTTCCCTCTCTCAGCCATTTAATCTTGCATTTTTAGTTGAGACATCTTTGCTCGTCAATGATAATCTCCATCAACTTTGCCTTAAGCATTTTTCTTTCTTCAATCTGAATAAGTTGGACGTTATTTTTCTCTTCTAAACAATCTATCTCTTCTATTTTTGCCAGAATCTCCTTTTTTTTACTACCAACTTTGGATTGGCTCTCCCTATTCCACTCTCTGATCTTAAACTTCAGGCCTTTCAGCTTCTCCATAAGTCTAAACCCAATCCATCCTGTCGGATACAGCTCCTTCCACCAGGATTCGACCTTCCCTTTGAATTCAACATTATCTAACCAAGCGTTCTCAAATCTAAAAGGGGTTGGGCCCCAATTTAAGGCCCCTAAGGACATCATAATGGGGAAGTGGTCAGAGGTGGGTCTATGAAGTCTTTCCACTCTGCCATCTCCGAAGGAATCAACCCAAGGCTTCGACACTAGGAATCTGTCAATTCTCGAGGCAGCCACTCTAACTCCCATTCTAGACCACGAAAAATTACCATTTAACATGGGCGGATCAATGAGGGCACATATACGAGCAAAACGATTAAACTTCTTCATGCCTCTAGAGGAATTCTTAGGAACTAATCTTTCCTTGGACCATCTAATCATGTTAAAGTCCCCAGCAATACACCAGACCCCTTGACAAAGACCCTGAAGGTCATAAAGTTCTTGAAAGAACTGACTTCCCTCTTCAGGAGCATGGCCCATATACCCCAGAGATCCAGCCATCAATCTGTCCCTGAAAAAGACACTGAATAGAAATAGAGAGCCCCCACAACTAAGTTAACCATTTCAATCTCGGTTTTTTCCACATAATGAGAATACCACCTGCTGAGTTAATAGCATTCAGAGCCAACCACACAATGTGCCTAGAGCTCCAAATGGACTTCACAATTCTTCTATCAATCTAACTCAGCCTAGACTCTTGCAAGATCGTAATATTAGGATTAACGCTACAAACGAGGTCTTTTATGAGGGCTCTTTTAGACCTCGCTCCCAGCCCTCGGACATTCCAGGTGAGAATCTTCATAAAGAGACCATCTATCCCCTTTCTACTATGTTTTCACTAAACTGCTCTTCCTCGATTTCGTCAATTTTATCTGATTGATACTCTGCTTCTTTCTCCCAAGATCTCATGAGGTTGGTTACCTCCCTGTTTCGTCTCTTCTGGGTAGTATTACCCTTTTTGTTGTTGGATCCTACAATCGGCCTAATACACATTGTTTTTCCTCAGAGTTAACACTATTTCTTTGCTTATCGCAAATCCCTCGAGGTTTCCCTTTTTCTTATCATTGTTCTCTTCCCTTGCCGGTTGGATAATAGCCAAGGCCTTTGGAGTCTCTTCAATCACCTCCTCGGTACTATCAGAGACCTAAAAATTTGCATCACTTTGTAGGTAGCCAATCGCTTCTACTTCAGGTCTTTCTTCATTTCTACTATCATGTGGGGGATGGAGGGGGGACTGGGACTTCTTATTTTCTTCCTCCCGCTTCTGAATAACCCTATTAGATTCATTGTCAGTTACAAAATACTGTTGATATCCTTCCAAGAACGAATCGTCGTTCTCTTCATAGAGGTTTGGACTTTCTTCATCTAAATCTTCCAAATCTCTACTGGTTGGGCTTGACATGGATGGGTCCGACTCCATACTTGTATCCCCCCATCCATTTGTTCAACGTGTCTTCTACTCTCAGGGGGCTTTTGTTTTTATTCGCGTGTTGAATGTCACCCCTTTTAAAGATGGTAACTTGGTTCTTTTTGGCAAAAGCGACTCCTTTTCGGTTGTTTTTCCTGGCCGATGGGCTTCTATCTGAGTTTATCCACTCAGTATGGGCTTGCCCTAGATTATTGATTTGGACTGGAGATTCGCGAACATAGAACATGTAACACCCCAGGCCTAGGATTCGGAATCCGGATTCGGCACTTAAGGCCCCGACATTCCCCTGCGACCTGGCCACATTACCATACTCGTCTTAAACTGCTTCCAAGAGTGAAGACTATCCCCACAAACCAACACGTGGTCCTTTTAGCATGCTTTGTCCTCACTCACATGCTTCCTAGGAAAATTCCTAAGAGGTCACCCAACATAGAACTTCTCCAAGCCAAGCACGTTTAACTTCAAAGTTCCTATGATTGGGCCACCGAAAAGGAAGGTGCACCTTGTTGGTATAGGTAGTATCTATCAATTCTTTTAAGCTTTTCTTGAACATACTCTCATGTCCTCAGGATCCCTCTCATTCGGATGTGATCTCGGTTGATTCATGTACCCCTCCTAACTCGGGTGTTACAGAACATCCCAGCTTCCTCACTAATCCCCCCTTCAACACTCTAGCGGGATAATTCAAATTTTCCAGTGTTGCTGTCCAGTTGTTGCCCACTCAAGATCTCCTCATCTATTAACTCTTGGGTATTAATCGTTGGATATTCACAGTCGTTTTCGATCCTCCAAATATCTGCTGAACAAAAGAAAGGGTCATTCGGACCTCTATGAAAAGCGTGAGCTGCCATCGGCGAGAAGCTCCCATGGATTCCGACAACCCAGCCTATTAACATAATTCCCTCTTGGTATGTAACCACTTGAACATTAAACTGGTCTTTCTCCATCTATAATCCTTATCTCAGTCGGAATAAAACCACAATAATTGTCTCTGATTTTCATCTTCACTTCCACACAATCAATGAGCAAGGAATTGGTTACTTCGTATTCAATGAACTCCCCTAGACAATCGCCAAACGCCTTAAATATGCTTAGGCGCCAAAAATACTGAGGAATGTTCCTTAACTTAATCCACCCCCCATAGCTGGGCACACATGTGATTCTGTTATGTTTCTTTTTGTTCCACTTTTCAGCTTTTAAGATGGTTGGACCGAAGCTGACCCATCCTTTGTTCGTTGAAAGCAAGTCTGCTATTTTTGTTGAGGGGCATTTAAGGAGGGCCTTGTCAGGTTGAAAAGGATTAATAACAAGGGGTCTTTGTAATCGATCCTAGCGATAATACTACATCTTTGCAAATTTGGGCTCCTCGAACCGAAGTACCATTACCGAGAATAATGTCGTATCCGTTTGTGTCACTCTTTGGCAATTGAAGTTCTTGTACAAGCTTTAATGCAATGAAGTTATGGGTCGCACCACAATCCACAAGGACTATCACCTCCATTGCTCTAATCCACCCTTTCAACTTGATAGTTTTGGGCGAGCCCACACTAGTCATCGAATGCAATGTGATTTCCTCTGTATGCTCCTCAACTAAAGGTTCTTCGGGCGTCTCTTCCATTTCCGCGGATTGCATGGCAACTTCGTCAACCTGCTGTCCCTCCTCTGGATCATCATCTTGAACGAGCATCACTTGGAGCTCCTTCCTTTTGCAACGATGGCCAGGGAAGAACTTTTCCTCACACCGGTAGCAAAGTCCTCTTTCTCTCTTAGCTTGAAGTTTTGAATCAATCAGCTTCTTAAATGGGATTTCAGATTGTCTCCCAGTGCCATCTTTTCGAACAGTGGCGCCTAATTTGCTTGGATTAACGGAAATAGTACGGGTTGTGGACCCTGCTCCATAGGACACAGACTTAGCTTGGGCTGACAAATTATTTTGGGCCGAGGATTTTGGATTGAAGGAAGTCCCAAAATATTTTTCTTCAAAATGCAATAACTCAACTTCTAACTACTTGGTTGTCTCCATGATCATGTCAAGCCCAATGGGCCTAGCTACTCTTAATTTGATCTTGATATCCTCTTTTAGCCCATCGACAAATTTGCCTTCGAGGGTTGCGTTGTCCAAGTTTTCCAGCGGCACGGAATAATCTTCAAATTTTTTGCGATAAGCAGCAACAGTAATTTCTTGCTTGAGGGCAAAGAATCGCTCATGAAGGCTCCCTTCCTTCGTCAGCAGGAATCGCTTCAAAAGGAGTCGGCAGAACTCTTCCCAGCAACTGATCGGACGACATTTCTGTTCGTAGTAGTCCATTTCAAAGCAACACCATCGAGGCAGAGTACGGCTGCTTCGATCTTCTCCGAATCCGCCAAACGATTCACCACAAAATACCGCTCCACTTGATGAAGTCATTCATAGGGATTGGCGTCGAAAAACACAGGGATCTCCAATTTCCAAAGCCAAAGGTCGAAAACGGGAGCTAACGCTTTGTTTAACGCCTGTGGATCAACAGTTCCAACCTCCACAGGATTAACAGGTATCGTTGCACTGGCCACTTCGTCAGATTTTTAGTCGGAATGACTTTCTCAACCTTTAAACTTTCGAAATGTGCCGCCATGGCTGAGAAACTTTCTTTCATCTGAGGCACCATATCCGAAAAATTCTCCATCGAATTGTGAATCGCCGCAATTTCTTTCCCTTGAGCCGCGAGATTCGCCTCCAAAGCTTCCATCTGAGACTCCATGTGAGTAGACATCGTTGGACAGAAAACGGGGGGGGGAATTGGCTCTGATACCAAAATGATGGAAACAAAGTGTTTATTTATGAACAATAACTAGTTACAACCCTGGGAAGTATTCGAGAGCTTCCCAATCTCTCCATCTTTACCCACTCTTCTTCACAAGTCAAAAGGCACCTTTCTACTCGTTAACTCCTAACTATATAGTATTCCCCCCCAACTACCTTAACCACTCTACTAAACTACTAAACAGAATATTGACCACATTAACAGACTGCCTCCACATTCCTTTTACGCCTCCTAGAATATACATGCTTAATTGGAGGCCTATCACTCTTCCAACTGCTGATGTAAAATATCTAAGGTACGACCCCAGTCATCGGGAAGATCTCTTTTTGTAACCACTAAGACCTCATTCCAGTCAATCTTTCTCACTTCTTGTTTTCTCCCTTTTTTTTTTTTTTTTTTATAAAGGACCATGCTTTCATTGAGAAAAAATGAAAGAATACAAGGGCATACAAAAAAACAAGCCCGAGAAAGAGGAATCCCTCTAAATGAAGGGAATCCAATCCAAAAAGATGAGACCTAAGGAGTAATTACAAAATAAACGCGTCACCGACGCCCAAAGAGAAACATTATATTTAACTAGGGACCAAACCTCAAAAGGATCCCTCTCCAACCCTCTAAAAGTTCTATTGTTTCTCTCACCCCACAACCCCCAAATAATAGCACAAATCCCTGCTTGCCACAAAAACTTTCCTTGCTCCCTAAAGGGAGGATGGGGAAGGAACTCTTCGATCATCTTTCTGAGGCCTCTTTGTCTGGCAAACTGCAACCCGAACGAACTAAAGAACTCATCCCACACTGTCCTAGCAAAAGCGCAGTTCCATAACATATGATCGAGGTCTTCCTCCGCCATCCGACAAAGAATGCAACAAAAAGGCCCAAACAAACTAGGAATCTTTCTGGACAACCGATCAAGAGTATTAACTCTTCCATGAATCACCTGCCAAATAAAAAACTGCACCTTCTTTGGAACTTTCACCTTCCACAATAAAGAGAAAATGGACGGCTCAGAGGAAACAGGGTCCAAAAGGCATCGGAAGAAGGAATGACAAGAAAACCTGAGGGAAGGGTCGGGACTCCAGACTCGAATGTCTTTCCTAGTGGTACTAAAAGTGATTTCCCCAATCAGAGAAAGGAGAGTCACGAGGTTCGTTGTTTCACGATCAGACAACGGACGCGCAAAGCCAAAGCAATAAGAAAGCGAGTTCCCTGAATGAATCAGAACTTCTTGTTTTCTCCCCTTGAACTCTTTTACGTCTCTCCACTCTTTGTAACTTTCTTCCCACTGATTATTACTTGGCACTCCAGAGATTGAGGTTTTAGAATGTGGTTTGCTTTTGACTATATCTGCAAAAGATCTCCCCTTATCTCTCCTTCTGTTTGGGTCCAGGTTTTTTGCTTCTTTCCGCTCATCTTTTCCATTAAGGAAATCTTTCAGAAGGTTTGAGAAATCCTTCCAACCTTTGAATTCAGATCCTGCCGGAACAACCAAGTTGTGTTTTCCGCTTGAGTTAATTACTTTCATAATTTCGAGGAAGCTTCCACGTTTGTTCGAATTTTTTTGAATCCAGATGAACCCATTATTGTAGTCAGCCTTTCGAAAAAACTTGTGGGTGGCCGACGCGTGAAAAAAATCGTCTATAGAGTCGACAATCCAAACCAGAACAACGTCCTCGACAGACAGGGCGTACTTCTTTCTCAAGTGTTCTTCTTGGATTCTAACCACTCTTCCTTTATAGTTTCTATCAAAGCTACACGGAAAATATATATATATATATTATTCTCTATCTTCACTTTACAGCTCCTAACCATCGTCATCAGCCTTAAGCGTAACCCTCCACGAATCCTCCGTTGATAGCCCAAAAAACCCCACCCTCCCCTCTGGAAAGTCCTCCAGAACCCTAAACACCCAGCTCTCCCGCGCAAAACACTCAAAACCCACTCGGGGTATTTATCAGAGGTCGTTGGAGGTTAACATCGAAGGTCGTCGGAAGCTCTGATGCTCAGGAATTGTCTTAGTCATAAACTGACAGTTGTGATGTCCGAGTGGAAAATTTGCATTGGAACTAAAATTACTTTGTTTTCCCTTTAAACATATGTTTCATGATTTACACCCCCCAATGGACAAAATCAGCATAAGACAAATGAGCAACTAAGATGATGGTCAATCACAACAAATCATTAAATAGGTCAAACCTTGCAACCTTTAAAGGCTTAAACTTTCCCCCTTAATGCATAAAGAAACAAACAGTCAAACGTAACCTTGTTTCCTGGTTTTCCCAAGAAACAAACAGTCAAACGTAACCTTGTTTCCTGGTTTTCCCAAAATATTTCAGATATTCAAAACTTGAATACAAAATGCCTAGGTGGGTTCGGGGTAGGTTCCTTGTTGCAGCAAAATACCTCTGTACACACTAAATGGCTTTGAAGATTTACACAGGAGGAGGGATCCCTCTAGGAGAAGGTCATTTCTAGTACCTATGGAGTGACATCCCCCCCCCCCCCCGGCAACTTCTAAGTCAAAGCAAAAGAAAGGGAACAGGCTGTGGGTGGATATTGCTAAAAGTTAACCTTTTTTCTTTCAGTTTGCTCATTTTAAGGCTAATTGTGGAAAGAATATCCAGCTTTGGGAAGACATTTGGGTGGACGATATCCCATAGATAACCGAATTTGTATGTTTTTCCCGCTAAAAAAGAAGCTTCTATTTTGGTGGGATGCTGAAAATCAGACTTCGAATGTCGGTTTGGATAGTTACATAACTAGGTTGCTCTTGTTGAAAAGCTTAGTCCAGTGCAGCTTGAAGCAGATCGAATTCTATGGACTCTAGAGGACTCAGGAATATAATCTAATAAATCGGTCTTCTAAATCCTATCAAAAAGCTCCTCTAAAATTAGTTGACTTAATCAAGTTAGTTTGGAAGAACAAGTACCCTAAAAAAGTTAAAGTCTTCTTCTCATCGCAAGCTTATAGAAACCTTAATACTGATGAAAGACTGCAAAGAAAGTTTAGGGGTTGGACCCTCTCTCCCTCAAGCGGTAGATTATGCTTAACTCAGGGCAAAAATATTGACCATTTGACTATGATTTTTCTCACCGTTCGTGTTGTTTTGTGGCCAAGTTGCTGGGAGTCTCATTTTCTTTACCCAGAAATGGTGGATAATTGGCTTTTGGAAGGTTTAACTACTTGGAATTTCAGAGGCAAAGCAAAGGTAGCGGGAATTTGTGCGTTTAGACTGCTTCTGGGGCAATTGTGGATAGAAAGAAACACTAGAAATTTCAAAGATAAGTCTTTAAGCTTTGATATCTTTTGTAATTTTATATTATACAAAATACAACCTCGTGATGGATTTCTTTACAAATTTGTTCTATAATTAGAGTCTGCTGATGATTCTAAACAATTGGAAGGCTCTTTCTGTTTCGTTTTGTGGGGTGTGTCCTCTCCTCCCGCCCTTAGGTTGTTCTTGCTTCTTTTGAGGAATACAGTTGTCTCTGTCTCTTATTTTAAAAAAGAAAAATGTCATGTATTTTCAGTACTAATTTTCTAAGTCAATGGGAGAATATTAACAATAATTAAAGACGGCTATAAAGGAAAAGAAAGGATTACAAAAGATCAAATTGTAATTTATCATTCACGCAACTGATATATTCTTCCACAATTAATGATGCAAACTATATCAATACAGATTTGAAATGCAAACTTAACGTCCTATGACATAAAGAGAATATCATCCTATTTTTCAAAAAAAAAAAAAAAGAGAATATCATCCTAAGGCCAATGCTTAATACCTAGTTCAATTCAATAATAACTGCTTTTACCTGATTATTGGACCTTTTCTGCATAACTGAATTTCTTAACAATGTGCTCTTGGAGATCAATCGCTCAGCAAAATAAGCAACCAGCTGAAACAAGAAACATGATTATTTCTATATGTTCCATATACAGAAAACATACAACAATTGCAAGTGTAATTAATAACCCTATCAATGGAAATATTTGTATTAATGGTTAGTTTACAAAATTATATAAATCCTTAAAACAAATTTCATTTATTTAAAGAAAATATTTTAAAACATTGAATAATTCATTCTTAGTTAAAAAACTTATTTCTCCAAACTTATCAAAAAAAATGATAAAACTTTTATTTAAAAAATAAAAATAAAATAAATAAATAAATAAATAACTCCGAAAATAAGGATGAAAGTTAATGAACTTTGGAATTAGATTAAAGGATAAACAATTGATGGGCACCTATAAATAAGATATTTAGAAAACTATACAAGAACATACATACATACATGCTTTAACAAATATCAAATGGCAGTAATTATCATCAAAATGAAGAAAAATGTAAATCTCAATCACCTCATCGCACAGTGGTTCAAGTTGTAGACTCTCCACTGTAATTTTCCGTTTGTTCTGGATCTTCTGGTTAAGTGTAACTTGTCCTAAACTTCGATATGATGACCGACCATCAGCAAAGGCCTGGCATCAGAAGCTATGCTAAGTCAACAACTCAATCATGTATTTCTATAGATCGAAGCAATTGGTAATTATAAGGACCAATTTGCATTGTGATAGAATTTTTTTTCCATTTTTTATAAGAAACATTGATGAAGAAATAATACATGAGGGATAAGACATCCTTGTGAAAAGCCAATTGGCTCACCCAAAAAAAAAAAACTCATAGAATTATTATAAATAACAATAAGTAAAGAAGGTAAATAATTTCATGTAGAGGTTCAAGGCAAGGAAATCCTCTATCTCCCTCCCTTTCTAACTTAGTGGTAGATTGCCTTAGTAGACTCTTGATTCAAGCTGCTGCCATCAAATTTGTGATTCAAAATGACAAAGGGTTGAATCAGCTGCTGCCATCAATTTCATCACAGATTTTGAACTTGGGAAAAAGCATATAAGCATCAATCACCTTTAGTTTGCAAATGATACAATCCTCTTCTACCTAAATGAAAATTGGGTTGCGAGGAATCTTTTTAACATTGTCAAAATCTTTTAGGAGCCCTCAGGGTTAAAGGTAAATCAGAGCAAGTTAAAAATTATCGGTATAAACTTGGAAGCTCATCGTCTTGATTCTCTTGCACTATCCTTCAGTTATAAGGTGGGTTATTGGCCAAACAAAAACCTAGGCCTCCCGAATGGCAAACCTAGATCTTTCTCTTTTTGGTCCCTAATTATTGAGAAAGTCAGAAAGAAGACTCCAATCTTGGAAGACCTCTCACATTTCCAGAGGGGGAAGATCAACTCTTATTCAAGCTACATAAACCAGCCTCCCTTTGTACTACTTATCCTTGTACAACATGTCTTCCAAAGTGGCTCAATCTCTTTTTATTTTTTATCTAGTTATTTTTTTATAAGAAAAACATATCCTTGTACAACATGTCTTCCAAAGTGGCTCAATCTCTTTTTCTTTTTTATTTAGTTATTCTTTTAAAAGAAAAAAATTTATTGATCTATGAAATTTACAAAAGGAGGAGAAAACCTCAATCCAAAGGAGTTACAATAAACTTCTCCAATTGGATAAAAGAGATGCATAATAATAAGTTTGGAAGAGAGAATTCAATTTACACCAAGAAAAAGCTAGGTAAAGAACATTTCATAAAATCTAACATAAGTAAGATCCTTATCATCAAAAAGCCTCTAATTTCTTTCCAACCAAATAGACCAAAAGAAAGCTCAAACAATGTGCTTCCAATTACTTTCTCATTTTTGGAGGGGAATCCCAAGAGAAAGAGCTTGAGAAGAGCTTTTGGATCTTTGGGGAGAGCCACCAACCAACTAAAAGAAGACAGCATATCCATCCAAAATCTGGAAGCAAATGAATTTCCTTACAAAATCCATCTTTGGAAAGGCTTTACAGGAACTTCGTTTGGAGAGGAAATGGAGACAAAGCTAGCCTTCAACTTGTCAAATGGGAAAAGAGCTTTCACCCCATTGATCAAGGTGGTCTCGGCCTCAACGGTATTGAAGACAAAAACAAGGCTATCTTGGCCAAATGGAGTTGGTGTTATCATGAAGAAAAGTTTACTCTTTGGAGGAGAGTGATTGACAAAACTTATGGCGCTCCATCCTTAAACAAAACCCCTGGTACAAGATCCAGACCCAAAGGCATTAGGGAGATATTGAGGAGTTCCTTCCCCATCCACCTTTTTAGGATCAGGAGAATTTCTTGTGGCCTGTAGGACTTTGTGCTATTGTTTGGGGGTTATGTGGTGAGAGGAACAATGGGACCATTAGAGGGATGGAAAGGAATGTTGATGATGTTTGGTCCCTTGTTAAATATTTTGTTTCTCTATAGGCATATGTAATACACATGTTTTGTAATTATCCTATAGGTCTTATTACTTTGGACTGGAGCCCCTTTCTCTAGTGGGGTTCCCTCTTGGGGACTTAGTTTTTTATATGTCCTTGTATTCTTTCATTTTTTCTCAATAAAAGTTTAAATAATAATAATATTTAAAAGAAAGAAAAAAAGAAAAAGATCTATATCCACTTATCAAGGCCCTTGGAAAAGCATCCACAAGCGTCAAAGCCTCATTCTTGATTGAGTTTCTAAAAAGGTGAGGAATTGAGCCATAACCTCTTTTTGGAACGATTGTTGGTGGATTGCATCCCCCTGGCCACTTGCTACCCTCACCTTTTCTCAATCACTCTCCAAAGGAATGCTTAGACAAGGACATGTGGAAAGAGGATGCTAGGCTATGTGATCTAAAGCTTAGGTGTGGAAATTTCAGAATAGGCAGCCTTAAACCTATTGCTAGAAGCCATAAATCTCACACAATTGGAGGATAAATGGATTTGAAAATTAAAATCCAGCGGAACATTCACAACCAAATCTCTCCCCCTTGACTTAAATTTCACTACTGAAGAGAAGCTGCCTTTTATGCCATTGGATTTGAAAAGACCCATACTCAAAGAAGATAAATTCTTCTTTTGGTAGCTTCCTCAGAATGCTGTCAGTACCCCAGACGTCATGTGCACTGTATGCTATATTTGACACAAATTCACCTTACTGGTGTATTCTATTCCATACAAGATTGAACCTGAACCCCAAAGCCACATTTTCCGGACCTTTTTTTTATATGAAACAATTTCATTGATGTATGAAATTTACAAAAAAGATAGATGATAGGCCTCCGATTAAGTATGTGTATAGTAGGAGAAGAAAGAAGAATGTGGGTGAAGAAATGGTTAGTTAGTTAAAGGTGGGTAAGGGTTGTTAGTGGTAGTTATGTAGATGGTTGGGCTTGTGTGTGTATAATGGCAGGTTGTATCGGGGTGTGGATATCTTTTGAGTACTGGGTAATTGGGGCAAAGGGGGAGAGAATTAGGAAGCTCTCGAATTCTTCCTAAGGGTGTAATCCGTTCTTGTTCATAAATAAGAAGTGAGTTCTATCAATTTGGTATCATAGCCAAGTTTTTTTTTTTTTTTAAGGCTAAAGAATGTCTACTCGTATGGAGTCACGCATGGAAGCGTTGGAGGCTAACCTGGCAGCTCAGGGAAAGGAAATTTCAGCGATCCACAATTCTATGGAGAATTTCTCCGATATGGCGTTACAGATGAAGGAAAGTTTCTCGGCAATGGCAGCTCACTTTGAGAGTCTGAAGGCCGAAAAAGTTCCACCATCAAAAGAACAACCAAAACGTTCGGACGAAGCGGCCAGTGCAGCAGCTCCTCCTCCTCCGGTCGAGGTTGCGACGGTTGATTCGCAGACCCTGTCCAAGGCGTTAGCTCCGATGTTCGACCTCCGACTTCGGAAATTGGAGATTCCGGTATTTTCTGGGGAAAATCCATATGAATGGCTTCACCAAGTCGAACGGTACTTTGAAGTAAATAGGTTGGAAGATTCGGAGAAAGTTGGCGCAGCGATACTCTGCCTTGATACTAAAGCTCTGAAGTGGTATCATTACGAACTAAAGCGACGGCCAATTGAGCGTTGGGAGGACTTCTGGCGGCTTCTGTTAAAACGGTTCTTACCGACTAAGGAAGGGAGTCTTCATGAGCGGTTCTTTGCCTTGAAACAAGATTCCACGGTTGCCGAAAATCGAGAGAAGTTCGAAGATTATTCGGGGCCCCTGGAGAATTTAGACGAAGCAACGTTGGAAGGGAAGTTCATCGATGGATTAAAGGACGACATCAAGATGAAGCTCCGAGTGGCCAAACCGGTTGGGCTGGACATGACAATGGAGATAGCCCAGAAATTAGAGGACGAGAACCTTCATTTCGAAGAAAAGTATTTTGGGGCCTCGGCTGGCCCAAAGCCCACGGGCCGTTTGTCGAGTTCGGTGGGACAGTCCAAGTCTCCATCCTATGGGGCTGGGGCCGCAACCTGAACTGTGTCCATTAACCCGAGCAAGTTGAACGCGACGGCCCGACCCGAGACAACGACGAAAACACCTAAGTTTCCATTTAAGAAGATGACTGACGCTAAGCTTCAGCAGAAAAGGGAAAGAGGCCTCTGTTATCGTTGTGAGGAGAGGTTTTTTCCAGGGCACCGTTGCAAGAAGAAGGAGCTCCAGGTGATGGTGGTGCAAGAGGAGGACCAGGATCCTGACTCTCCTGTGGAGGATGTGGCCATGCAGACTGCGGAAGTGGCCGAGAATGATGTTGGTGACGAGATTGCTCAAGATCAACCAGAGGTGGTGGCTCTACATTCGATGACCAGCGTGGGCTCCCCGAAGACGATCAAATTGAAGGGGCACATTGGTGCTACTGAGGTGGTGGTGCTCATCAATAGTGGGGCGACCCACGATTTCATTGCTTTACAGTTGGTTGAAGCACTCAAGTTGCCTGTATGTGACACAGAGGGGTATGGGATTATCCTCGGCACGGGTTCGTCCGTTCGGGGTGCTCAGATTTGCAAGAATGTGGTGTTGTCCCTTGGGCCAATTTCAATAGTTCAGGATTTCTTACCTCTGGCATTGGGTACGGCGGATGTTATTCTGGGGGTAAAGTGGTTGGAAACATTAGGGGAGGTGACATCTAACCATCAGACGTTACAACTCAATTTTATGTTAGAGGGCTCCAAGGTTGTGTTGCATGGGGATCCGTCGTTAGTCCGGTCTCAGGTGACGCTCAAATCGCTGATGAAGTCGTTGAAGCTGGAAAAGCAGGGTTTTTTGGTAGAATTTTGTGCACTCCAACAAGCGTCGGACGCAGTGGCTGAACTATGGGAAGAAGTGCCGGTGGTAATTCGGTCCGTGTTGGAGCACCATAACTCGATGTTTCGACCTTTGCCTGGGCTGCCACCCCATCGGGAGTTGGATCATGCGATTGAGTTGTTACCAGGGATGGCCCCTGTTAATGTTCGTCCGTACAGGTACCCCCAGAAGGATGAGATTGAGAAATTGGTGGAAGAGATGTTAGCATCTGGAATAATTCGACCGAGTTCGAGTTCGTTCTCGAGTCCGGTCCTGTTGGTCAAGAAGAAGGATGGGAGTTGGCGGTTTTGCATAGACTACAGGGCCCTCAACAAGGTTACAGTCCCTGATAAGTTCCCAATTCCTTTGGTAGACGAACTGTTGGATGAATTGTATGGAGCGGTGATTTTTTCGAAAATCGATCTAAAATCGGGATATCATCAAATCCGGTTGAAGGAGGCGGATGTTCATAAGTCTGCGTTCCGCACACATGAAGGGCACTACGAGTTTCTCGTTATGCCGTTTGGCCTTCGTAATGCCCCCTCAACGTTTCAGGCGATGAGGCCAATAAGAAGAAATGCAATTTTGCGTTGAGGCAAATTGAGTATCTGGGGCATATTGTTTCAAGGGAGGGGGTGACAGTTGATCCGTCCAAGCTTGTGGCGATGAAACAATGGCCAATTCCAAGGAATGTGAAAGAGTTAAGGGGTTTTTTGGGGCTGACGGGGTATTACCGTAAGTTTGTCGCGAACTACGGCACCATCGCCCATCCCTTGACTCAGCAGTTGAAGAAAGACGGCTTTGCCTGGAACAATAAGGCTTCGGAAGCTTTTCAACGTCTCAAGCACGCGATGATGAATGTCCCAGTCTTGGCGTTACCAGATTTTAGTAAACTCTTTGTAATTGAAGCGGATGCCTCTGGGGTGGGAGTGGGCGTTGTCCTTATGCAAGAAGGCCACCCCATCGCGTTCTTTAGCCATGCTCTATCTCCTTTACACCGATGTAAAGCCGTGTACGAAAGGGAGCTGATGGCCATTGTCATGGCAGTCCAGCGGTGGCGACCATACCTGTTGGGTAGAAAATTCCTGGTACGGACTGACCAGAGCAGTCTGAAGTATATTCTCGAGCAAAGATTGGTGGCAGGAGAATATCAGAAATTGCTCACCAAACTGTTGGGGTACGACTTTGATATCATGTATAAGTCGGGTGTCGAGAACAAGGTGGCTGATGCGTTGTCTCGTTTACCGAATGATCTGGAGTTTGCCGCAGTAAGTGTTGTGGGGGGCTTAAATTTTGGTTTGATTGTTGATCAACAACGGGAGGATGTCAAATTGAATGCGATCAGGAGGAAAATAGCTCGGGGCGAGGAAGTGTCTGTTGGGTATGTGTTGAGGGGTGAGGTGCTGTACTATAAAGGTCGTGTGGTGTTGCCTGAGGATTCGCCAACGATACCTTTGTTATTGGAAGCATTTCATTCGTCTGCGGTCGGAGGCCATGGCGGTGTGCTTCGTACTTACCAGCAGCTTGCTAAAGAGGTATATTGGGTAGGGATGAAGGCAAGAGTGAAATTGTTCATCGCTAAATGTATTGTCTGCCAACAAGCAAAGTATTTGGCTTTGGCCCCTGCTGGTCTTCTCCAGCCGCTACCAATTCCAGAAAACATTTGGGAGGATATATCGATGGATTTCGTTATTGGTTTGCCTAAAGCAGAAAGTTTCGACTTAGTGTTAGTAGTGGTGGATAGGCTGTCAAAGTTTGCTCACTTTATTCCTTTGCGACACCCCTACTCGGCAGCTTCTATCGCCCAGATTTTTATTCAGGAGATCGTGAGGTTACATGGGATACCTAGAAGTATTGTGTCTGATCGTGATCCTGTGTTTACAAGTTTATTTTGGGATGAGTTGTTCAAATGGCAGGGGACGAAGCTTAAGCGTAGCACTGCGTATCATCCCCAGACCGATGGGCAGACGGAGGTGGTAAATTGAGGGTTAGAGACGTACTTGCGGTGCTTTGCAATGCATTGTACCACCAAATGGGTTCGTTGGCTACCGTGGGCGGAATACGGCTACAACACGTCATATCACTCGGGCTTAAAGACGACCCCTTTCGAAGTAGTATATGGTAGACCTCCTCCATCGATCCTTCCATATATGGCAAATGGGTCTCACGTGTCTGAAGTGGATAAGCAATTGAAGGAGCGTGATCAGATGCTGGGGGGTCATTAAGGAACGGTTAGCATATGCACAACAGTACATGAAGAATTATGCTGACGCCAAAAGAAGACAAGTTGAATTGATAGGGGGCGATTGGGCATATCTCAAACTTCGACCGTACAGACAGGGGTCGACGGCACAGTCTTACAATGCTAAACTAGCTCCGCGTTATGTGGGCCCGTTTCAGGTAATGGAAAAAGTGGGGAGTGTCGCATATCGGCTGACTTTACCTGATAATGCTAGAATACACCCTGTGTTTCACGTCTCCCAGTTGAGGAAGGCGATTGGTAATACGTTCCCGGTGACGCCCTTTCCCCCAAATATGTCTCCTGATTTGTTGTTCAGAATCGAGCCAAAAGAAGTGTTGGGGGTTCGGCAATCGCCTCTTGATGCTGCGAAAATGGAGGTGTTGATCCAATGGGCGGAAATGGATGTAGAAGATGCAACTTGGGAAGATGTTGTGTGGGTGACAAATCAGTTTCCAGATTTCCATCTTGAGGACAAGATGGTTCTTTGGGGGCCGGGTAGTGATAGGCCTCCGATTAAGTATGTGTATAGTAGGAGAAGAAAGAAGAATGTGGGTGAAGATATGGTTAGTTAGTTAAAGGTGGGTAAGGGTTGTTAGTGGTAGTTATGTAGATGGTTGGGCTTGTGTGTATATAATGGCAGGTTGTATCAGGGTGTGGATATCTTTTGAGTACTGGGTAATTGGGGCAAAGGGGGAGAGAATTAGGAAGCTCTCGAATTCTTCCTAAGGGTGTAATCCGTTCTTGTTTATAAATAAGAAGTGAGTTCTATCAATAGAGAATCCATGGTGATTATAAAAAGCTCTCTTGATTGGTTAAAATGGAAATGTAACTATAGGAAGCAAAGAGATTAGAAAATAACGAGATCAAAGAACACATTTTCTAGACTGGCTTCTTTGTCTCACCATTTTGGAATGATATGCTCTCTTCCTTTGGTTGATAAGTGACTTTACCTTCACATGTATACATCAGTAAGAATTAAAAACAAATATCTCACAACACAACATTAGTGTTTGAGAGATTGTCCTAGAGCTAAGGAGTATCCACATGAGTTCGTTGAGGTGTCTGCACGACAATAAAAACCTCTTCATATATTGTCAAAAGTCTGAATTACAGCTCAAACAAAGAAGAGCCTAGTTTGAATTCAAGCCTAGTCTGCCTGTCAAACACTTTCTTCATATGAAGCAAATTCCCCATTGTTCGCACATGTGTCTTCGAATCTGGCTTTCGCTAAAACTAGATGTCAAATCATATTATTCTTCTTCCGATTCAACATCTTCAAGAGTTGAAGTTGAACAATCACACTCACTAAAAGGAAGCCTTCAAACCCAGAAGAGGCCTATTCCAACTTCCACTAGACAATTCCAAAGGTCTCTTCCCATTCACTCTCTCAGAAGAGCTAAGAAGCACAGATACGGACACGACACGACACAGACACGGTGACACGTCATTTTTTAAAAATCTAGGACATTGACACAACACAGACACGTTTAGTGAAATATGAATTTTTTAAAATATATATCATTTTTGTACAAGAAGGAAATTCAAAATCAATAAGTTTAAGCATTTGAATGCTTAAAAAATGAGTTTGATGTATTTCAGTCTTAAAATTTATTATTTTTGTCATTTAGTATTATGTCTATTTAGTATACTTAACAAGTGTTCAATATGGACCTATATTGACTTTGTACCCCTAGTATTTGTCAAATATCAATTTTGCTAACAAGTGTCCAAGTGTCCAACATGTGTCGGACACAAACACGTTAGCCAAACTAAACTGTCCGTGCTTCTTAGGAGGATACCAGAGGAAGAGAAAATCCTTTGGATGAACATCTTTATAGCTTTTTCTCAGGCAAATTAGATTCAAATGAATCATAAGCTCTTCTTTAAGAAAGAACGTTATAACCAAATTTTTTTACAACATGATTTTCTTAGCTATCTCTTGGTGTAAATTGTCAACTCTTTTTAATTTGTATAGTTTTGCTTTTCTTTCGTCCAATTGGAGAAGTTTATTGTAATAGCTTGATTTGGTTTTTATCCTCGTCTGTTTTGCAAATTTCATACATCAATTAAAATATAAATAACAAGCAAAGAAGAAGAAGCAAGCCCATCGTACATCAATTAAAGAAAAGTTGAAAAAGGAATGAGAAAAAATCAACTTGAGGCTTTGCTATCCTCTTGAAAGAATGGCCACAAAGCACTTGAGCCACATTTCCATCCAGAAAATGTGAGAGGGCCAGGACAATCTGAAAATTTGTAGAAGGTAAACCCAAATCTTCATGCTAAAAGGACAATTTATGAAAGATTTGTACATTCCACTGCACTTTATGAAATATTCTGTGATATTTGAACCACAAATAACAGGGATTTCAAACAAAAAAAAAATTATCCTATCAAAAACTAAAGCAAAGCAATAATTGAACAACTTCTCAAAATCAACCCTAGGTGAAAGGGCGCCAGTCAAAGGTTCAAAATGAACCTCAAATAGGAACATAGTAAATTGAATTATGATTAATACCAGAGTGCGGCCCTTCCAACCACACTTTCCACGAAAGCACATCCAAACAGCAGCCCCCCTGGTCATTTGAATGAAAAATTAGAAACCTACAATACTCACAAAAGAAAAGGTTGCAGAATATATGCATGTCAATGGAATTGAAGTATTGAAGAGTCTTAAGGGATGGAAAAATCCAGCCACTTTTTGTACATAAGAAATATAATAATTTCATTTAACACAAAAATCAAAGTAAGAAGTCAAACTAAGGTTAGTGGTGGACGAAGTATGAGTTTAGGTCCTATCAACTTGTCTCCCATACATGTATATAAATAAAAACAAAGATACATAATTTGAAAACAATAATATTTAAAATGAAATGAAATTAATAAATTAAATTTAAAAAAAATAATAAAAATAAAAAATAAAATAAAATAAAAAAACAGTTTTCAGGACGACGAAGAACTAAGAAGATAGACTGGAAGGTGGATAAAAGATATAATCCTAAAAGATTGTTATTCAGGAGATATGCATCCAATGCAATTGAAGAACTGAAGAGTCCAAAAGTGCTGGACGAAGACTTCAGCTACTTTTTCTATTATAAGACAGATATAAGAATATGGATAGGATGGAGCTAGTTTTGGTGGTAGACTACAGGTCCAGGGACCTATCAAGTGTTTTTGGATACATGCATTTAGAAACAATTAGTTTTAAAAATTATTTAGTAAATAAAAACCCGTGAAAGATCAGAAAAACAACTTCAATGATGAAGAAGAAGATATAGTGAAAGATCTCATACACACACAAAAAGAGACTATCAGTATAACAAATAAAAAGATTCTGAGAAATACTCAACGAGAAAGAAGCCATAAAATCTTACCCATCTTCTGAGATAAATAGGGAGAAGGACCGTTCACCTGAATCGCCACCTTTGCACTGTTATCAATTTGACACAGAATTAATTAGGGCATGACATAAAAAAAAGAAACTACCTTTTTTTACTCAGAAGTTATAGGTTTATAACCTATAGATGTAGGCAACCAGTGAAGCCAATTTATTGGAACCAAAAAGAAAAAGAACGTGTAAAGCCAGTTTCAGCAATAAGTAGGAAAGACATTTGTCAAGACTTTCAAACAATTTCCTTAAAAAATTTCCATATGCAAGTTGTTACCCATTTCAATTTTTTTTCCTATCTTCCAAAAATCGAGCACAATATGTCTAAGAAAAGAGTCCGTAAGGAAGCACTAGCAGTCTATGTGGGTCTATCTGTGTGAGTAGAGTTTCGTCAGCTCCATACAAAGCTCATCTCCAAGTAGGTACTTGAGAAATGCAATAATGACAGTAAAATATGCAGGCCAACCCTGTTTAAGAAGTTTCACCATGGCTTTAACACGAACTAGACCAGGTAATGACAAGAAATTCTGCCATTATTTTTATTTTTTTATTCTTTTTAAATCTTGATAGGCGTTCATGTTTATGCCCTTTAATGGGTGATTATGGAAGCATTGTGTGTCAAATATTCAAAGAAAGACTGTCTCTAAATCTAATCCATAGTGTTTTTTTTTTTTTTTTGAAAAATCCATAGTGTTAACTACCCATGAAGAACCTACCAAGCAAAGAATTGGGAGGGAGAGGACTATTGCTATACAAAAGGCTGAAAAAGGAACCACAAGAGAATCCTTTTGGAGGACTAGGAACCCAACACCTATCATCCCGCTTCCCCGGATAGAAAATAGTAGCATCCAAAAGAGCAATAAGGGCAGCAACATCCGAAGAACGAAGGTGCTCCTATGGTCCTATGCTCATAGGGGAATTAACACCAAAGACACAATGCAGAAGAAGTGTTGTCTCCATCTATGTGCTGCCTTTGTTTCGAGGAGGAATGATATTTGGATCATGTTTTCCTACATTGTTAGTTTGCTCGTAGAGGTTGGGAGTTCCTTCTGAAGCTGTCCGTGTTGTTGATTTGCCTCTCAAGTGTGTGTATGATTAGCTTTCGGAAGTATTAAATGGTGGTTTGTTTAAGGGCCTTACCAGATTGCTTTCAAGTTATGTGGTTCGGTCGAGTTTGTGGGAATGCTGGTTGGAAAGAAGTCACAGGACTTCTAAAGATAAGTTTGCTGATTTCAGTACTTTTAGTAGTAATGTACAGCTCGATACTTCTTAGTGCTGCTACAGAAATAGCAAACTCTTTAGTAATTATCCTCTTTCAGTGATCCTTCAAGATTAGAAGGCCTTTTTTGTGATTAGCCAAGGTTGTCTTCTTGTTTTTTCATCAATATATCTTCAGGATTTTTATCAAAAAAAATAAAAAAGATATAGAAGCTGGCAGCTGTTTTCACTTCTACAGATTGGATAAGTATCTCAAAACAGAGGACAATATGCATAGAGAAACTGAAATTAGAAACCCAATACCATTGGACAAAGCAAGTGGTTTGCCTGCCCTGGAACACAAGATTCTGTGTCAATGTCAAGTTCCTCCAATTTTTTTCTTAGAACATTCAATTGAGTCGAGATTAAAGCCTCGTCTAGTGGATTCTCCAAAAAGGCTGCATTAATGCAAACAACATTAAAAACAAACAAAACATGAAGTCCTCTCCCAACCTCAGAATAGATTGCCTGCGTACTACTTAGCTGTCTTAAAAGTGTCCCCTTAACCTCGCCCATTTTCATCTCAATCCAAAAAGTGAAAAAAGAGTAACCACCCAGCCAAGAAACACCAAGTTTGCTCCACAACATGGGTATTAATCAAAAACCATCATAAACCTAACTACACTTGAAATACCAAAAACAACTCCAATACTAGTACCTGGAGGTCTGGGAACATTGGCATGAGAAGTAAAAGAAGAAACCCCATTTGGTTTCATTGAAAAGGGTTTGCCATGGGACATGGGTTGTACAGGAAACGACCTATGGAGAAGAGGATTGCTACTGTACAGGAAATGCCTCTGTGAGGAGGAAGAAGAAGAAATGTGTGACAGGAATGCCAGAGAAGTGGACTTGCATAAAGGAATAGAACCCATAAGATTAAATGAGGAGGAAAGGGAAGAGAGCTTGGAGAAGGGGCTATAGAGACAGTGATTGTGATGAAGAAAACGCATGACTGGCTTGGTAGGGCTAGGGTAATATCAGCTAGCTATGGCTTCCATTTCCATGGGCACTACAGAGTCAGCATAGTAGATGGAGACTGAAGAAATTAGCAGGCGATTGAGGCGTGTTTTGCTGAAGAAGAGGAGGTACTGGTGTGAGAAGAGTGGCTTTGGCTGCTGCAAACTATTCAGTTTCGCGCGCTATAAAAATCCCAACTTTCTGCTGCGGCTTGCTTCCGTAGACAAATGAACCCGACCACAAAAGGGGAACCTTTTCTGTGCACAAATAGCGGATTTTAAAAAAATAATAATAATAATAAATTTGACGTGCTTTTTGAAAAGGATAATTGTAATGGGTGGCAAAATTAGGGTAAATAATTGCAATTTTAGCAATTTTTTAAAATATTTGCAAATATGGCAAAATTTTTGAATTAATTTTTTATATCCCTATTTTGCCCTGCGCGCGTGGTCTCCTCAATTTTTGTTTTGGTAGGTTTCTATCGGTGATAGAAAAACTTTCTATCTGATAGAAAGTTTTTCTATCACTGATAGATTCTATCGGTGATAGAAAAACTTTCTATCTGATAGAAAATTTTTCTATCACTGATAGATTCTATCGGTGATAGAAAAACTTTCTATCAGATAGAAAGTTGAGAACTTTCTATCTGATAGAAAGTTGAGAACTTTCTATCTGATAGATTCTATCAGTGATAGAAAAACTTTCTATCAGATAGAAAGTTCTTCTATCAGATAGAAAGTTGAGAACTTTCTATCTGATAGAAAGTTTTTCTATCACTGATAGATTCTATCGGTGATAGAAAAACTTTCTATCTGATAGAAAGTCGAGAACTTAAAATTTTTCTATCACTGATAGATTCTATCAGTGATAGAAAAACTTCTATCACTGATAGATTCTATCAATGATAGAAAAACTTCTATCACGGATAGAATCTATCAGTGATAGAAGTTTTTCTATCACTTTCTATCAGTGATAGAAGTTTTTCTATCACTGATAGAATCTATCAGTGATAGAAATCAGTGATAGAAACTTCTATCACTGATAGAATTATTTCTATCAGTGATAGAAAACTTTCTATCAGTGATAGAAATTTTCTATCACTGATAGAACGCTTTTCTATCATTGATAGAATCTATCAGTGATAGAAAAAAACACTGATAGAATTAACTTTCTATCAGTGATAGAAACGTTTCTATCAGTGATAGAAAAATTTTCAGTGATTTTTCTATCACTGATAGAATCTATCACTGATAGAATCTATCAGTGATAGAAACGTTTCTATCAGTGATAGAAACGAACAAGAAGATGAAATCGGACGACGAATTCTATCAGTGATAGAAAACTTTTCTATCACTGATAGAAATGTTTCTATCACTGATAGATTCTATCAGTGATAGAAAAAAAAAACCCAAACTTTTCATTTTTGCTCTTGAATTTCAACAACCCCATAAAGAAAACAGACAGAAGAATTAGAAAAATACCAGCATTTTTAGGAAGATTACGCCAATTTCCAGGCCCATGAATCTGGATATAGGTAACGAGCTTTTGATCTTCCTCAGGAGTCCATGGACCTTTTTTCAGGCCATTTTTATCACAGCATGGAACTCTTCCCATTTTCACACACTTAATTGCACAGTTCTTAGAAAAAGGGTTGGCAATGAACTGTATTTTAAGAGACTAAAAATTGATAAAGTGCAAAGAAGAGAAGAAAAGTTTTTGCTTTGCTGCTGAGAGTCGTATGAAGGAGATGACCATTTTATATACAGATCGAAGGGTGGAAGCCGAAATGTGGTTAGGCACTTTCCCCATCCCGGAAATGGCCGCCCGTGCCCACGACGTCGCCGCCTTCAGCATCAAAGGCTCCTCCGCCACCCTCAATTTCCCCGACCTCCTCCACCTCCTCCCCCGCCCCGTCTCCCTCGCCCCTCGCGACGTCCAAGCCGCCGCCGCCAAGGCCGCCCACATGCACAACCTCGACCTCAACGACCACCACTCCCACGTCGACGACGACCTCACCGAGATCATCCAACTCCCCACCCTCGGCTTCCGATTGCCTTCTTCTCGTGTTCCTCGTCAATCGTAGAGGATGGAGATGACCGGAAAAGTAGGGAAGAAAATAGAAAGGGCATTTTAGTAATTTTACCTTTTAGATGGCAATATTTTGCCATTTTTGCAAATAGTTTCAATCGCTGCTATTTTTGTAATTATTTTGGGCCGGTTTGCTACTTTTGCAACCGGCCCATTTGAAAAATAAAAAGTAAAAAATAAAACTAAACTTTAATTATTTTTTTTACAGTGTTGGGGTTTCGAACCATAGCTTTTTTTTTTTTTTTTGGAGAATAACCATAGCCTATTAGTATGAGGTTAACGTCAGTTTCAATTATGTTCATTTGACTTGTTTTAGCAACTTTAAAATAGATTGATTGTAGGGCCGGTTGCAAATATAGCAAACCGGCCCAAAATATATACAGATTTAGCAGCCGGTAGATAAAATTTGCAAAAATGGCAAAATTTTACGTTTTGGAATGTGTATTTACTAAAATGCCCTTTCTATCTGATAGAAATTTTTTCTATCACTGATAGAATCTATTAGTGATAGAAAGCTTTCTATCTGATAGAAAGCTTTCTATCACTGATAGATTCTATCAGTGATAGAAAGACTTCAGATAGAAAGAATTTCTATCTGATATAAAGTCTTTCTATCAATGTGTTCTTTTTTATAAGGTGTTTGGTTGGTGTTGTTTCGTTTCTCATATTTTATATCAGTGATAGAAAGAGATTCTATCTGATAGAAAGACTTTCTATCTGATAGAAATAGAAACTTTCTATCACTAATAAAGATAGATTCTATCTGATAGAATAAAGTTTCTATCACTGATAGATTCTATCCGTAGTAGAAAAATTTTCTATCAGTGATAGAAAAAGTTTCTATCGATTTCTATCACCGATAAAATTATTTCTATCACTGATAGATTCTATCAGTGATAGAAAAACTTTCTATCACCGAATATAAAATTTTTCTATCGGTTATAGAAAATCTTTCTATAGGTGATAGAATCTATCAGTGATAGAAAAACTTTCTATCACCGATAAAATTCTTTCTATCACTAATAGATTCTATTAGTGATAGAAAAGCTTTTTATCAATTTTTCTATCAGTGATCACTAATTGGCTATTGACTCTATCAGTGATAGAAAAAACTTTCTATCACTTTCCATCAGTGATAGAAAGACTTTCTATCACTGATAGAAGCTATCTGTGATAGAAAAACTTTCTATCACTAAGGTTTCTATCAGTGATAGAAGATTTCTATCACTGATATAATCTATCAGTGATAGAAGATTTCTATCACTGATAGAATCTATCATTGATAGAACGCTTTTCTATCACTGATAGAATCTATCAGTGATAGAAAAACGTTCTATCACTGATAGAATTAACTTTCTATCAGTGATAGAAATTTTCTATCACTGATAGAAAGTTAATTTTATCAGTGATAGAAAACTTCTATCACTGATAGAAAACTTTCTCTATCACTGATAGATTCTATCAGTGATCGAAAAAATTTCTATCAGATAGAAAGTTGAAAAATTTTCTATCAGATAGAAAGTTTTCCTATCACTGATAGAATCTATCAGTGATAGAAAAATTTTCTATCAGATAGAAACCCACCAAAACAAAAATAGAGGAGGAAAATTCACAAGATGCGCGCGCAATTAAGGGCAATGGCAAAATAGGGATATAAAAAATTAATTCAAAAATTTTGCCATATTTGCAAATATTTTAAAAAATTGCTAAAATTTCAATTATTTACCATAATTTTGCCACCCATTACAATTATCCTTGATTGTACCTTTTCCAAAAAAATAGATTGATGGTGAAATAATGATTATGATTAAATATGAAGATGATAAACTTTTAATTTTCTCTTTTACTTTTTCTTAATTGAAATATTTTCTACTTTTTAATTTAAATGTATATATATTTATTTATTATTTTAAACTATATTTGAATAATGTTATAAAATCTGTATGCATAATACATATTTTCAATGTTATATTAAACAATATTTAAATAAAGGATTTAAAATCTCTACCAATCTATTTCCATCTATTCTTAAATATATTTATTCTATAATATGATTTAAGAAGAGTGACTTTTGATTTCTCATTTTGCCCATTTTTAATTTAAAGTTTTTTCGTTTTGCTCTTTTTAACTTAAGGGGAATTGTGCTAAATAGCTAGAAAAAAAAAACCTTCTTGTTTTTTTGCTACAGATGTTCATAATTTGCAGGGGTGGCTACGCATTTTCAGGAACTGTTTTCTAGATTTTTTTGACATTTTTACCCCTAGTATATACGACTATAGACAAACGCCTTTAACAGACTTTTTTGTTTTCATTCAGTTTCTCCCCCCTTTTTTCGGGATGGATGAATCCCGATTTATAGAAAGTTCAGTTGGCGGTTTGTGTTCAATTGTATAAAAAGATCTACCTATTTTTTAGGCTTAGGTTTCAGGGTTTCCAACGGTAAAAAAATATTTTATCCCTCACATTTTGCCCCTCATTATCCATGTTACAAACGGAACAACAATAAAAGTCGTAAGTAGCAGTACACATAGAAAGATGACAGTGCATATAAACTACAGCGTATATATTGTTGGGTTTTATGCCCTAAGACTCGTAGATAGTGAATGTAAACAAATTGTATACTTGTTTCAATAAAGTGTAATTGAGTTTCGACAATAAAGTGTTATTGTTAAATATTGCACAATTTGACCCAAATCCAATAAACTAAGATCCAAGGTTGTTTACATGTGACTTGAACTAGTATGTGGGGACATACGGGGATTAGTGTTCAAGTAACAACCTAAAAGGTCTATAGTACAAGGATAAAGCTGGGTATCTTATCCTGGTAACACTATGTGATACGGCCCGCTTTGTATTCGATACATACGTATTAATCCAAGGCGTCCATGTAGGAGACATGTGAGCAGGGGTATCCTATGCAATGAGTTTGCATAAGACCGGACTATGAAATAGTAAAGCACTAGATGTAACACCGTTAACTAGTTAGGTTACTGTTTCAATACGATGACCTAGGTAACTCAGTCTTAATCCTGAGTGTGTCATGAACTTCTTCTCATGAGGGATTGTCCTTTGATTAGCATGGGTGAGAGTGGCCAATACGCCGACTCAATATGCCTTCCTTTTTTGGGACAAGACCGAGTGGGAGGCTGGGGACATGACAACACAAGAAGGAATTCACTCATTCCCACATCTAGGAGAAGTAGATGAGTGTTCCCTTAAGTGGTGACTCTAGGACTTGAACAAAAGGATCTCGCCCTCTCACTGGCCCGATAGGGACTTTCTGTTTAATGGTTGGACCATAAACAGGTTGTTCATTAAAGGAGCACTGGTACTTAAGGAGACAGGTGTAACACAAGGGTAAAACGGTAATTTGACCCAGTCGTGATTACGAACACTCGTGAAGGATTGACTTACCGGCATGGGTCTATATTCGTGGACACAGAAATGTTCTACAGTGAGAAGAGTTCAGTTGTGGGTCTTTAGTGGAATGACCCACAGTTAATGAATATTGGTTAACTTGATTAATGAGTTTAATCTATTAACCTCATATCATTGGAGCTTCTGATTTGTAGGTCCATTAGGTCCTCCTGCTAGCTTGTAAAGAGTAATTGGGAACAAATATATCTTGAGAGAATTTGAATAGTTCAAATTCATATTGGGAATTAAGTTAATTGTATGAGATACAAATTAATATAACGTATAGTGATGCATTAAAATATAAAGTCTAATTTGAGACTAAACTTTATTATATTGAGAGATTGATATATTTGAAAGAGTTAAAATATATGTCTGGTATTTAATTAGAAGATGAATTAATTAATTATTCAATTTAGTTTAAATTAAATGAGATTTAATTAAACTATAGCCTATGAGAGAAATAAATATTTGAAGAAGTTCAAATATTAATATGAATTTGATTCATATTAAATTTATAGGATATAAGAGAATTTGAAGGAGTTAAAATTTTAATATGAATTTGATTCATATTATAGAATTAATTAATTGAAGGTCTGAAATTAAATATATGATATTTAATTGGGTAATTAATTAATTAACTAATAGAATGTCTGAAATTAAATATATAATATTTAATTGGTGATTAATTAATTAAATAATTAATTAATTTAAAATTAATCAAATATGGAAATGATTAATCACTTATGGAAGTGATCAATCATTTATGGAATAGATTAATCAATTATGGAATTGATTGGTTATGGAATTGATTGATTATGGAAAAGATTAAATCAGTTATGAAAATAAATTGATTTTAAATAAATATTTTATTCATAACCTTTCTCCTATAAATAGAACACTAACCCTAGGGTTTAGGTACAACAATATATGGTCACCATAAGGTCTACTCATATTCTCTCAACTCAATAACTCTAGGGATAATTTTCTCTCTAGAGTTTTTCCCATTCAAGATTAGGTAGTCCAACAACTACGTTCCTAATCTCAGAGTTATAGCAGGGAAGATCAAATGGTGGTGTTCTTCGTTGTTGCAAAGCAATCAAGAAAGGCGTTCTTGAAGAATTCAGAGTCGTCAACGAATGTATGTTTTTCACAGCTTAACCTTTTGCCAATGTATTGGTATTTTGTAGAACAAAATTAATTTACGAACGGTCTAATTGCTTCCGCTCAAACGGAATTGGGGAATTCCAATCTTTCATATATAACTCATATGAGGTGTGAGACTGGGGTAAGTATGCATACACACAGGATGCATGCGGAACACGTATGTATGTAATACTATAGACAGATATCAGTTATGACATTTATCATGTATTTACATTCAGGTGAACATGGTACGGGGGGTTATTATGGTTGCATATAGCAACACAGACAAAGACAGAGTGTATTTTTACTGGGCATTCCATACATACACGATACAGGAGGTGATTAACTCAAATACAGGGGGATTAAGTGTATACACACACAAGTAGACACATCAGACCATTCCATGGATGTATATAATAGTACAGACAAATCAAAACATTTTTTCTATTAGACATGCCAATGTGTATGCACACATACATATGAGTATACCACAAGCACATTTTTTTCAGAGAAGTTGCAATAACGATGAAATGGTATTTATCAGTACATACCACTCTGGCAGGTTCAACATTTAAGTCAAATCAACACAAACCCTCCACCAAAACCGCCTCCATGCATTTCCTCCTCACGCCCGTGCTTTTCGTCTTACAATAAAGCGGTATAATCGCGGATTGGAAGGAAAAAATGAATCCCGAAAATATACGGTTTTTAAAGAGAATAAACTAAATCCCTAAAATCTCGGGATAATGTATCTGTTTGTTGCAAATATAAGGGAAGGGAAATGAAACCGTTACCTAGTTCAAATTTTTTGGTACAGTCGTCGCGTAGGGGGAGAATCGATTGAGCATGCAAGAGATGGTTGTCGACGCGGCGGATGAAGATCGTTGACACGGCGGAGGTGGTTCATCGGCCTGATATGAGAGGTAGGTAGCGATATACACTCTGTGGTGGCGGTGGGGGATGGTGTGGAATGGGGGTTTCGAGGGTGTGGAATGCTCTCAATGGTGTAGAATGCTCTCAAAGGTTTCGAGTTTTGGAAGAAGAAGATGGACGGACGACTGCTGCATGAAGGCTATTCTGGTGGGAGGTTGGGCGGTGACATGACATTCCATAATTGCAGCATTTAAAGGTATAGTCTTTTTAGGTTATTCAATTTTCTGGGAAAATTAACAACTTGTTCTTATTTTTTGTTTTTTAATTTTTGATCTTCTTAGTTGCTATGTCTTCGGATTGAGAGGACCTTTTTTCCAATTAATGCATTTCGAAGGTGTTTCTCTGAGGGAGGTTGAACTTTGTACTCCTTCCCTAATAAAGGTATTGACTCCTTTTTCCGGGAAGCAAATTTTTCCAGTGGTAACAATATGATACACCTAGGTTTTCAAACTAGTTTTGTTTCTTGGATTTTTGAATTTCAAACTTCCTAAAATGTCTCCAACTTATTTTTAGGGGTATATTTTATCTCTCTTAAACTCTGATTTAGGTTTTAAACGTTAAGAATATGTTAGGCAGTTTGTTAGGGGGCATATTTGTCTTTTACAAATAGGTATTTATTAATCATTAAACCGTTTAGCTATCTATTTAATCTATAAACGTTTGTAGCTATATTTCAAGCCACCTATTTATTTTTAGCCATATTTCTTGTTGCCCCTTAAGTATATATTATGATTTATTTTGATTTACTTTTAATTTTAGTAAATTTAATTATAGAGTTATAATTAAATAATAGGAGTTGGTTAAAGCCATCATAATGCATAACTTATCATTCACATAATATTATGTGTTAATCTAAAATTCAATTATTGATTAAAAAAAAAATCTAAAATTCAATTAAAAAATTTTTACAACATAAGACTAATCTCTAATTAATCTATATAAACAATAATAAGATATTGAAACCAATTGCTTGCATTTATTACATTAAATAATATAGCTTATTTTCCTTTTTACTATTTTATCAATTTTTATATTTATTTATATTTTAAAAATGAACTACAAATTTCACGTGCACTGCAAGTCTTGATTACTAGTAATGATTAATGAGAGGTTTACTCTGATCCCTAAAGTTTTAGACATGTGGTTGTTTAGTTGCTCAACTTTAAAAAACATCTAATACATTCCTTTAGCTTGTAGGATGGTATCTATTTTGATAGTGTTATTATGAAGCATTGCGAAGCAATTAAGGATCTAAGGCACTTAACTACATCAATTTTAGGATTAAACATGCATTACTCATATGGTCGAAAACAAAGTTTCTTGGTACCTACCTCTTGTAGCTCCCAAATCAAAGCAATTCGTGTGTTGTTTCTCTTCACCAATGGATCACGAACCACCACCAAGATCTTTCCTACTATTATCGGGCCTTGGAACGGATTATGGGATCCTCTAGTGATGAGAATTGAAAGGAAAGAGCTTGAAAGTTCAAGCTATCGAGAGTTTGATAGTATGGTGTGTTGGGGTGAAAATTCAGCAGCATAACAGATGGGAAAAACTCTTATTTTTCCATCTTCCAACCCCCAATATATAGAGGAATTCCATGCAAATCAATTACACCAAAATTTGACACCAATTAAGAGAATTGGAGAGTGGGATTAGTGGTGTCTTAAGAAGGGATCATGCATGAGATTATGTGCAAAACACCACCTCAAAAAATACCCTAATTTTTTAATTTCTTAAAATTTAAAAATTGAATTTCTTTTCCAGAATTTTTATTAAAATAATTCATAAATATTTAAAATTAAAATTAATAATAATTAATTAAATAATTTAATCAATTATATTACATTAATTTAATATCAAATATTAAATTAATATTTTACAACCAATCCCGACTTTTCTCCAAACAAATCTTTCTGAACACGAATCCCTAATAATGGGTATAATATTTAAAACATATTTAAATACATTCAACTCTCTTAAATTGTGGTTTAATTAAAAAACAAACCATTATATCAATAATATCGTATATTGTCGATGTTAATTCCCTAAAACCGAATTTGAACGATTCAAACTCTCTCTTCATACTGTTCTAAGGTTTATTCCTATATGAGCTAGCAGGGGGGACATGGTGGACCTACAGATCATGGGCTCCAACGATTCGAGATTAACCGTTGACTTAGTTAACTAACATTCGTTAGCTACCGGGACACTCCACTATAGCTTAGTAGCTGCACTACCCTCATTGTAGATATATTTATATCTACTCGATATAACCATGATTAATAAGTCGATCATTCACAAGTTGTTTGTAACTAGAGTTGGGTCAAATGTCTGTTTTACCCCTAAAGTTACTTATTGTTATTTAAGTCTCACTGATCCTCTAAGAACAATTGGTTTATGGTTCAACCATCAAACCGAGTCCCTCTTGGACCAATGAGAGAGTGTGACCTCTTGTTAAAGATGAAGGGAATAAAAGTCCCCACGCAGCGGAAGCGCATCGTTTGGACCTTACGCCGTATATTAATTAACATTAAAATACCGTTACGATAACTCAAAAGAAACTTTAAACGAACTTTAAAGTCGCTGTAAAATCGGTTTAAACATGCTAAAATAAATCTAAATTTATTTTTAAAACTTTTCTAAAGAAAAGAGGAAGAATCGTTACAAACCTCCGTTGTAGACTTGACCGTTCTTCGCCAACGATGCTCCACGAACGAAAACGCAGCAGCCGCTTTAAGGTTTTCTTCGCTGAAAATTCTTCTTTGATTTACACAATCACCACAGAGGTTACACCGGTATGTCTCTAAGTCTTTGAGGCAAAAGACTTGTGGGAGTCTTTCTCTAAGAGGGAGGCTAGAGAGAATTCTAGGTCTTGTCTTTCAAGAGTGTCAAGGGTCATGACCAATTAGGTCTAGTGTTCTATTTATAGAAGAGAGGCCATGAATAAAATATTCAATTAAATCAATCTTTTCCATAATTGATTCAATCTTTATTCCTTAATTAATCAATCATGATTAATCAATTCCATAATTGATTAATCTTTTCCACAAATGACTAATTACTTCCATAAGTGATTAGATCATTTCCATAAATGATTAATCACTTCCTTAAGTGATTAATTATTTCCATAATTGATTAATTCCCGGTTAATGAATTCTTTAATTAATTAACCACCAATTAAATATCACATATTTAATTCCCGGCCTAGAATTAATTAATTTTCCGAAACACATTTTAGGCCTTAAATTAATTAATTCATTATTTTGAACTCTTTCAAACTTCCATAAATTTATATTTGAACTTTTCAAATATTAATTTCTCTCATAATAATATATCAATATATATTATATTTGTTTCCCTTAATAAATTGAATATTTTCAATTTACTTTTATTACTTAGTTGCCTCAAATTACTTTACGAGCTACCAGTGGGACCTAATGGACCTGCAGATCAGAAGCTCCAGCGATGTGAGATTAATTGGTCAAACTCATTAACCACATTAATCAATATTCGTTAATTGTGTGTACATTCCACTATAGACTCACAGTTGCACTCTTCTCACTGCAGACATATTTTCTGTGTCCACGGATCTAGACCAATATCGACTAGTTAGTCCTTCACGAGTGTCCGTAACACCAGCTGGGTCAAATTACCGTTTTACCCCTAGGTTACCTCTATTTCCTTAAGTACCAATTTTCCTCTAATGAACAACCTGTTTGTGGTCCAACCATCAAACAGAAAACCCTCTCGTGCCATTGAGAGGGTAGGGCCCTTTGTTCAAGACTCGGAGTAACCACTTAAGGGAACACTCATCTGCTTCCCTAAAGTTGGGAAGGAGTGAATTCCATCTTGTACGATTATGTTCCCAACTCCCCATTCGGTCTTGTCCCCAAAGTGGTAGGCTTATTGAGTCGGCGTATTGGCCACTCTCACCCATACAAATCAAAGGACAGTCTCTCATGAGCAGGAGTCCATAATCAACTCAGGATTAAGACTAAGTTGTCTAGGTCGTCCTAGTGAAATAGAAAACCAACTAGTTAACGGTGTTATAACCAATGGTTACTATTTCGCGGTCCGGTCTTATGCAAACTCATTGCATAGGATACCCCCACTCGCATGTCTCCTACACGAATGCGTTGGATCGCAGCGTTTGTATCAAATACAAAGTGGGCCGTATCCATAGTGTCACCAGAATAAGGCATCCAGTCTTATCCCTATACTATAGACCTTTTAGGTTGTCTCTTGAACAATGATCCCATATGTCGCTACATATAGTTCAAGACTCATATTACAACCTTGGATGTCTAGTTTATTGGATTAGGGTTATTATTAGGCAAAGACAAATATAAAATAACTAATAACAATTAATGGAAAAATATATCAATATTATTTCATTAATATCCGGTCAACGGTTACATTCACTATCTACGAGTTTTAGGGCATAAAACCCAACAAAAGACCCAGAGTCAGCACTTAAGGGAACAACCTCTCTACTATCCTTAAAACAAGTAGGAGTGAATTCCGTCTTGCAGGACTATATGTCCCCATCTATCTACTCGATCTCATCCCCAAAATGGTAGGCTTATTGAGTCGATGAACTCGGACCACTCTCACCCATGCAAATCAAAGGACAATCCCGAATAAATAGAAGTTCATAGTTAGCTAAGGATTAAGATTGAGTTACACAGGTCATCACATGAAACAGTCAATCTCAATATTAAACGACATTATAAAGTGAAAGTGGCTTATCTCACAGTTCGATCTTATGCAAACTCATTGCATAGGACGACCCCACTCGCATGTCTCTACATGAATAATTTAAGTTCACGTCGTTTGTATCAAATACACAGTGAGTCGCATCCATAGTGTCCCTAGGATAAGGTACCCAATCCTATCCATATACTGAAGGGAATAAAAGTCCCCACGCAGCGGAAGCGCATCGATTGGACCTTACGCCGTATATTAATTAACATTAAAATACCGTTACAAAAACTCAAACAAACTTTAAACACTCTTTAAAGCTGCTGGAAAATTGGTTTAAACATGCTGAAAAATTAAATCTAAATTTATTTTCATGCTTTTCTAAAGAAAGAAAAAAGAACTGTTACAAACCTTCGTTGTAGACTTGATCGTTCTTCGCCAACGACGCTCCACGAACGAAAACGCAGCAGCCTCCTTTTCTTGCGATCGCTGGAAATTTCTCCTTTGAATGACACAATAACCACAGAGGTTACACCGGTATGTCTCTAAGTCTAGGAGGCAAAAGACTTGTGGGAGTCTTTCTCTAAGAGGGAGACTAGAGAGAATTCTAGGTCTTGTCTTGAGAGTCTAAGAGCAAGAGCAAAAAGTGTCATGGACCAATTAGGTCTAGTGTTCTATTTATAGAAGAGATGCCATGAATAAAATATTCAATTAAATCAATCTTTTCCAAAATTGATTCAATCTTATTCCTTATTTAATCAATCATGATCAACCAATTCCATAATTGATTAATATTTTCCACAAATGACTAATTACTTCCATAAGTGATTAGATCATTTTCATAAATGATTAATCACTTCCTTAAGGGGCTGTTTGGGGCGCTGAATTGGTTATAATATCTGGTGGTTATAATAATCTGACAATTATAATAATCTAGAGGTTATAATAATCTGTGTTTGGGGTGTAGATTATTATAGTCTGCGATAAAATAATCTGTGTTTGGGGTGCAGATTATTTTAATCTGGGATAAAATAATCTGTGTTTGGAGTGTTGATCTGTTTTAACATGAGGTTCTGAATCAAAGGTTCAAACTGACTGTTTTCTTTTTCTAGTTTTTTTTTAATGATATACAACACTTTGATTTGATTTAGGGTTATGTTTTTTTTTTTGCAACAAAGCAAAAAAGTTTAGGTTTTGGTATAGAAAAATCATATTAGTTAACTCTTAGTATTGCCAAAATAAAAATTGTAAATGTTTAGTTCAAAAATCATATTAGTTTTTTTTTTATCAATAAAATCATTTGAAATAAACTTGAGTGTGGTAAATATAATTTCGTTTGATTTTTTTTTTTTAAGTTGATTAACCTTCGATGTTGTCAACGACTTTTCTGGCAACCTTTGATGTTTTTTTTCTTTATTTTTATTTTTTATATTTTTCAAAATGAAATTGAGAAGAAATATGGAAAAAAAAAATTGGTGGCCGGAAAAGTCATCAGCGATCGCCGAAAAAGTCGTCGGCGGTCGTCGGAAAATTCGTCGGAAACTTCGCTGGCTGACGGCGGCCGGCGGTCGTCGGAAAAGTCAACGAGTGGAAGAAGTGAGGAGATAGTTACTGTAGTGGGTTGAATAATGGTTACTGAAGAAAATGGATAAAATAACCGGAGGTTAAAATAACCCACCTCACCAATTATTTTTGTTGGTGCCCCAAACATTGAATAGGTTATAATAAGGGGGGTTATTATAACCTATTCAGTGCCCCAAACACCCCCTAAGTGATTAATTATTTCCATAATTGATTAATTCCCAGTTAATGAATTATTTTAATTAATTAACCACCAATTAAATATCACATATTTAATTTCCGGCCTTGAATTAATTAATTCGCCCAAATAGATTTTTGGCCTTAAATTAATTAATTCATTATTTGAACTCTTTCAAACTTCAGTAAATTTATATTTGCATTTCTTCAAATATTAATTTCTCTCACATTAATATATCAATATATATTATGTTCGTTTCCCTTAGTAAATTGAACATTTTCAATTTACATTTATTACTTAGTTGCCTCAAATTACTTTATGAGCTACCAGTGGGACCTAATAGACCTGCAGATCAGAAGCTCCAACGATGTGAGATTAATTGGTCAAACTCATTAACCACATTAATCAATATTCGTTAACTGTGTGTTCATTCCACTATAGACTCACAGTTGCATTCTTCTCACTGCAGACATATTTTATGTGTCCACGGATCTAGACCAATATCGACTAGTTAGTCCTTCACGAGTGTCTGTAACACCAGTTGGGTCAAATTACCGTTTTACCCCTAGGTTACCTCTATTTCCTTAAGTACCAATTTTCCTCTAATGAACAACCTGTTTGTGGTCCAACCATCAAACAGAAAACCCTCTCGTGCCATTGAGAGGGTAGGGCCCTTTGTTCAAGACTCGGAGTAAACACTTAAGGGAACACTCATCTGCTTCCCTAAAGTCGGGAAGAAGTGAATTCCATCTTGTACGATTATGTTCCCAGCTCCCCATTCGGTTTTGTCCCCAAAGTGGTAGGCTTATTGAGTCGGTGTATTGGCCACTCTCACCCATACAAATCAAAGGACAGTCTCTCATGAGCAGGAGTCCATAATCAACTCAGGATTAAGACTAAGTTGTCTAAGTCGTCCTAGTGAAATAGAAAACCAACTAGTTAACGGTGTTATAACCAATGGTTACTATTTCGCGGTCCGGTCTTATGCAAACTCATTGCATAGGATACCCCCACTCGCATGTCTCCTACACGAACGTGTTGGATCGCAACGTTTGTATCAAATACAAAGTGGGCCGTATCCATAGTGTCACCAGGATAAGGCACCCAGTCTTATCCCTATACTATAGACCCTTTAGGTTGTTTCTTGAACAATGATCCCATATGTCGCTACATATAGTTCAAGACACATATTACAACCTTGGATGTCTAGTTTATTGGATTAGGGTTATTTTTAGGCAAAGACAAATATAAAATAACTAATAACAATTAATGGAAATATATCAATATTATTTCATTAATATCCGGTCAACAGTTACATTCACTATCTACGAGTTTTAGGGCATAAAACCCAACATATACTATAGACCGTTTTGGCTATTACTCGAACTTGATCCACTCTTACACAAAGTTCAAGTATTCATAATATAGCTAGAGGTTCTTAGTTTATTGGATTTGTGGTTATTTAGTGATAGCTCTTAGAAATAAGAGCTATTGGTTCTCTTTTAGGCTTAAAAACTCTACTCTTTGATGTGTTTGAGCTTTGGTTTGTGCTTGAAAATGAGTATTCTTTGATGAACATTTTTTACATATCAGTAGGCAAGGCTTGAACTAAATTTGGTGCAGATTTCTTATGTTTAAGCTGATTTTTCTGGTATAGGGGCACTCAGGTTTTGCTGCAGCAACTGATTTCACAAGCAGAAGGCAGAAAGTCTGGGAAGTAAAATTCTGCACGTGCTAAATCCATGAAAGCCTTCATTAATTGAGCTGGCAGCCATGTGAGCTGAGTTGTCCCATCTCAGCCAATTAGGGAAGGTCCATGTGGAGTTATGTGTCTAATCAGCCCTGAAATCAATGAAAAGAGAGGGTATAAATGCTTCTTTTGCCCAAAAGAATGAAAGGGAAGCAGAGAATTAAACCTAGAAGCTGTTGCTGTCATTGAGAGGAAAAAAAAGACAAGGAGGTTGCTGCTAAAGGAGGATTTCCAGCTTGGGAAAGCTGGAATCTACCTTGGAAGCTTCTTTTCTTCATCCTTTTTTCTCTTATTCTTCCTTCTTCTAGTGTTTAGTTTGCATTTAAGGTTGTAATTATGAATGGTATGGTAGTTCACTGCTGTATTTTCATTATTTTCACCTTGAACATGAGCTAAATCCTCTTAGGTGAGGATTAGGGTGCTTAAACTTGAACTTGTTGTTTGTTTTAGTGGAATTTTATATATTGCAATTTAAAGCAAAGTGTTCTTCATGCTTAAAGCTGGAATTTCGTTTGGCCAACCATTTTCTAGCATTGTTATTTAGTGTTTGGGAAAACAATAGATAACCGACTACTTTGCTTTACCTTAGTCTTTAATGATCATGAAAATGAGTGGGTATTTAGGGATAAATAACCACCTAAGGCACTAAATCAGTTGAGCTAAAAAGAAGGGGTTAAATGGGAGTTTAATCACCTAAGCTAGAGGAGAATTGGAAGATTCCCGTAGAAAATTCTGTGTGAGTTGTAATTATAAAGTTCTGCTACAGCAAGCAGCTTGTGATAGTAGACAGCCCCTAATCTGAACCTTACATTCTCTGTGCTAATTTGTTGTTTTTATTGAATTCTACTTTAGTTCTTGTCATTTTAAGCTTGTTACCATTTTAATCTCTTGCACTTAGTTAAGAAAAAAAATATTTGGTTCTTGGTTACTTTGAATTTCACTGGAAATAGGCTTAAGAATAGTGATTTTCGTGCATCAATCCCTGTGGAGAACGATATAAAAATACTTATCACTTGCTGCTGATCGTGTGCACTTGCACGTGTGTTTGTGAGTTTTTCTTGCATATTTAGAATCACTTTGCACAAGGCAACATTTAGGCAAGACTAATACAAATATATGCAATAGCACCTTATTGAAATAACTTTAATAACTCTTTATTAACCAATAAACAAAATGTTACATTTACTATTTACGAGTTTTAGGGCATAAAACTCAACATATTTGATACCTAAACTTTAAAAAATACCTAGTAAGTCTTTAAACTTTCAATTTTGTATTTAATAAAATCCTAAATTTTCATTCTCGTGCCTAATAGGTCTTTGACATATTTGAGGTTTTTTTAAAATTAATAGATCTTATAAGCACAAAGTTGAAAGTAAAGGGTTTAATTATTGATTTTATACCTAATATATCCATTAAAAAAAAATCACGTCATAGACTTTTTAGACACAAATTTAGAAACAAAATTGAAAGTTCATTAATTTATTATAGACTTTTTAAAATGTAGAAACCAAACTATGACCACTAGTCTGAGTATTTTTATTTGTTGGGAAAAAATTATGTTTGACGTTGAAATTAGCTAGTTGTATCAAATTTAACCTCGAAGTCTTAATTTTATCAAATCGATCCCCAAACTTAGTAAATTGTATCAATTTTAACCTTAAACTTTCAATTCCATCAAATTGAACCCCAAACTGAGTAGGTTGTATCAATTTTAACCTCAAACTTGCGTAAGCGTTGCAATGTAGACGTTCAGTTACTTTCTGTTTGAACCACCGTTAAAACACATACTTGAATATTTCCTTGTTTCTCTTTCTTTCTTTTTGTATAATTCACAATGCACCTCAGTTGGTTTATTGTAAGAAATTTATTGGATAAATTTTTGCCGCTAATAAGTTATACATGAGTTTTCTCTCATTTTCTTCTCACTCTTGTGGAAGTTTTTTTTTTAGCTACTTAGGGAATGATAGGAAAACAATTATGGAGTTTCTTTTCATTTAATTTTAGATGACTTTTCTTTATTGTTGAGAACTTTGTGAGGGTTTTTTATTTTTTTATTTATTTTTTATTTTTTTTAACAATTTTAACGTTGTCAAAAATTATGAAATAAAGTAATTTTGATTTTTTTTTTCCTTCAAATGTTTGTTGGTTGGTTTTTTTTTTTTTTTTTTTTTTTTTTTTTTAGGAAGAATGTTTGTTGGTTCTTTGTTGTTGCAAATAACTTGGTTTTTTCTTCTTTCCTCGCCTTTTGCACGGCTAATTATAACATGTGGAACGAAAAGCAAAATAATTCAAAAAAAAAAATCTCATATTTGCTGGCTTTTTATGTTTGCTAATAATTGTGAGTTTTTTTTTTTTTTTTTTTTAAGTGTTTAATTTACTCAAATAAAGAATTTCTCCAATAAATTTCATGTTTTTACGGATTCAAATAGAAAGTTAACCAAATGTCTATGATGCAAAACTTACACACGTTTGGAGTTAAAATTGATACAATATGCTGAGTTTGAAGTTCAATTTGATGAAACTGAAAGTCCATGATTAAAATTGATACAACATGCTAAGTTTATGGTAAAAAGTTTTTTTTTTTCTTTTTTTTTTAATATACATTTATAATTAAGCATATAACTAGTTTTTAATAGATTAGTCTATTTGAAGCTACTTATTTTAAAAGCGATATTATATCGATATTTGCCAACATGCACATACCTCAACTGACATAAAACTTGTACGCTATTGATCAAGAAGTTTGTGGTATATATATATATATATATTATACCGTTATTTAATAATAATAAAAACAAAAAATCTTGCTTTTTTGTTATACTTTGAAGTTTTTTTTTTCCTCCTAGATACCAATTTTAGTTCAACAATTGTGAAAGGAGGAGAATGAAACCATATTTCTTTAAGGTGTGACTTATCCACGCAGTTAAGTTCATATTTGTTTGAACCATCGTTAAAGCACATAATTGAATGAACTTAGTATGTTGTATCAATTTTAACCTCAAACTTGCATAAACGTTGCAATGTAGACGTCCGGTTACTTTCTGTTTGAACCACAGATAACTTGCAAAAAAGCAAGTTATTTCTCATCCAAATCTAAATTAAAAGAAACTGGAAAAAGAGAGGAGATGCGCCAATATAGTGCACAAAAACAGAGAAATGCAATAGTTGAGTAAATCCTTGATGCGATGAGATAACGCGACTAATTTTTCTTGTCTAACACATATCCTGTAGATTGTTATCTTTGATGTAGGTGCTAGAGCTATAGTGTGAAGTACAATTGTAAGTTGTCCAAAAAAGCCACAGGATCCAGACCTGCCAAATCGGAAAGAAGAAAACCAGAAGACGTGCGCACGCAATTCAAGGGCAAAACGGGAATATAAAAAATTAATTAAATTTTTTTTTCCATATTTATAAATATTTTAAAATTTTGCTAAATTTGCCATTATTTACCCTAATTTTACCACCCATTACAATTATCCTATTCTTTTCTTGCTTTTTTTTACTGCTAATTATAACATGCAAATTTAGGAATGGAAGCAAAATAATTCCAAGTATTTGTTTTTCCTCATATTTGTTGGATCTGGACTTTTTTTTTTTTTTTTTTTTTTTTTTTTTTTTTTTAATAACTTTGAGACTTTTATTTTTTATTTTTCTTAAGAGTATTTAATTTATTCAAATAAAGAATTTCTCCAATAAATTTCACGTTTTAACAGATTCAAATAGAAAGTTAACCGAATGTCTATGAGGCAAAACTTACGTAAATTTGGAGTTAAAATTGATACAATATGTTGAGTTTGAGGTTCAATTTGATAAAATTGAAAATTCATGATTAAAATTGATGCAACATGCTAGGCTTATGGTCGAAAATGATTTTTCCTCTTTTATATATATATATATATATATATATATATATATATATATATTTATTTATTTATTTATAATTAATTAGATAACTATTTTTTAACACAATAGACTGTTTGGAGCTACTTGTTTTAAAAGTGCGATATTATATCGATATCTACCAATATGCGTATACCTCAAATGGCACAAAGTCTGTACTAGTGATCAAGAGGGTTGTAGTTCAAATCCCCCACCATCCACATATTGTCAATATATATAGCTATATAAAATAGGGCCGGTTGCAAGGATAGCAATATGGGCCAAAATAATTGCAAATCTAGCAACCCACAAAAAAAAATTGCAAAAATGGCACAATCTAATAGTTTGTGTGTTGCATTTACTAAAATACCCCTCCAGATTTTCTTTCACTGATAGAAAGTTTTTCTATCATTGATAGATTCTATCAGTGATAGAAAGATTTTCTATCAGTGAAAGAAAATCTGGAGGGGTATTTTAGTAAATGCAACACACAAACTATTAGATTGTGCCATTTTTGCAATTTTTTTTGTGGGTTGCATGATAGAAAATTTCTATCACTGATAGATTCTATCAGTGATAGAAATTTTCTTTCACTGATAGATTCTATCATATAATAGAAAATTTTTCTACTACTGATAGATTCTATTGGCGATAGATATTTTTCTATCACTTGTTCGGTGTTCTATCAATGTTTGGTTGTTGTTATTTGGTTTTCTATCAGTGTTTGGTTTTTGCTTTTCAATGTTTGATTTCTATAATCGTTCGTTTTTGCTTTATTTTTCAATGCTCGATTTCACCATGTATCACCATCGCTGATAGAAACAAAAGATCTTCTATCACTGATAGAAAAGTATCAGTGATAGAAAGATTTTCTATAACTCACGAAAAGTTTTTCTATCAGTCTCAGTGATAGAGATAGAAAGTTTTTCTATCACTCATAGAAAGATTTTCTATGAATGATAGAAATTTTTTCTATCACTCATAGAAAAAATTTCTATAAGTGATATAAGATTTCTATCACTGATAGGTTCTATCAGGGATTGAAAGATTTTCTATCAAGAGTTTTCTATCATTGATAGAATATATTTCTATCACTGATAGAATAGTAAAAATTTCTATCAGTGATAGAAATCTTTTATCACTGATAGAAAGCTTTTCTATCGGTGATAGAAAGTTTTTCTATCACTTATAGATTATATCGGTGATAGAAAGATTTCTATCGGAGATAGAAAGATTTTTATGGGTGATCAGGGATTGAAAGATTTTTTATCAAAAGTTTTTCTATGATTTTCTATAAAAAGTTTTTGGGAAAAATACACTTTTAGTCCCTGAGGTTTGGGTTAAGTGACACTTGGGTCCCTGAGTTTTCAAACTCAACAAAAATACCCCTGAGGTTTGAGATAAGGAGCATTTTGGTCCCTGCCGTCAAATTTTCTGTTAACTTTTAACGGTTGCTGACGTGGCACTATTATTTTAATATAAAAAATTATTTTTGTTTTATTTTTTAAATAAAAAATATTAAAAAATTAAAAAATTAATATTTAATTATTTTTTTTTATTCTTTCTCTCTTTCTCTCTCATCTTCTTCTTCTTCTTCTCCATCTTCTCCCTCCTCCTTCTTCTTCTTCCTAAGTCCGGCGACCGGCAGCCACCACACGCCGCCGGCGGCGAAAGTTTTTTTTTTTTTTTTTTTTTTTTCTTTCTTTCTTCCTTCTTCTTCTCTTCTTCCTCTCCTTCCTCAAAGTTTCAACAACTTTTTTTTTTTTAAATGAAAGAGAAAGGAGGAGGGAGCTCCCTCCTCCGTTTTCCGGCGCCGGAACGGAGGGAGGAGGCCCCTCCCGATGTAACGGGGAGGGAGGGAGGGGCCTCCTCCCTCCGTTCCGATTTTGTGAATCATAACTAATACTTGAGCTCAAGCATTAGGGGAGTCCACTGTTTGGAAGAAGTTTAAAAAAAAAAAATGGTCTAACCATACCGGATTAAGTTCAGTTTTCAAGTTTTTTTGGGATGCAGCATTAGGCCTTCCCCTATTTTAGACTGGTACTGGAGTGCAAAATTCGAATTCAATCCCCTATTCTTTAGTTTCTAAGGGACATAACTCATAAAAAACTCCAACCAAAATTAAGTAAACCACCAAAGACTCTAGAATCAACTAACCAAAACAACCACTCCAAACCTTAACAAACTCCTAATCACAACCAAATTACGTGCACAGAGTAACCTAGAATCAGATGGTTTGCAATACCCATCTTTCGATACAGGTTCCATTAGATTCTTCGTAACTAAAACTACAAAAATCAATAATTTCAATGCTAAATTCAACAAGACCAGCCAAAGTCTACTCACACACTAAAGGAAAAGGCAATAAACATTCGCATTGCCCACTTGTCAGTGGATGAACTAACAGTAAAGAGAGATAGAACTGATTACCGAGAGAGAGAGAGAAAGAAGGCGAGAAGACGGAGATTTCTGCCGGCCGGCGAGCTGTAGAAGAACAGAGAGAGCGGAGACGGTGAAATCGTGGAAGGAGGCTGTGGAGAGGCGGGCGGGAGAGATCACAAAAACAAAAAAGAAGACTATACGGTTTAGGCTTTTTTCTTTAAAGCTACTGGTTCGGTTCGATCGTGCTGGTTTGGTTTGGTTCGGTTTATATTTGTTGAAACTTTGAGGAAGGAGAGGAAGAAGAGAAGAAGAAGGAAGAAAGAAAGAAAGAAAAAAAAAAGAAAAAAAAAATTCAGTCGCCGGCGGCCGGCGGCGGCGGCGGCGGCGGCGTGTGGTGGCTGCCGGTCGCCGGACTTAGGAAGAAGAAGAAGGAGGAGGGAGAAGATGGAGAAGAAGGAAGATGGAGAAGAAGAAGATGAGAGAGAAATAGGAATTTCAATGGATGAACTATCAAATAGTAGGTTGGTTATTCAAGGTTTCAACCAAGGCGGCCAACGAGCTATCGGTATGACCCGTTTGGAGCTTGTTATTGGAGATTTGAAAGCCAATACTTTATTCCATATCATAGATTCCAAGACCACCTACAAATTATTGTTAGGTCGTCCTTGGATTCATGGAAATGGAGTAATATCTTCTACACTTCATCAGTGTTTCAAGTTCTATCAAGACGGCGTCAAGAAAGTTGAAGCCGATACTAATCCATTCTCAGAGGCAGAATCCCACTTTGCAGATGCAAAGTTTTATATGCAGAATGATAAAGCAGGAGAGATCATCCCAGGTGAGATTCCTCTGATTAAAAGTCAGAAAATAGAGCATCCAAAGAATGCGAGGAAGGAGTTGATCGAAGAAGTAGATGCTTGTGAAGTTCAATCAAAGGAAACATCCACTCACCCTGCAAAATCGAAAGCTCCAAAGAAAGAGGCATCGTCAAACGTCCCTATATTGCGCTACGTTCCTTTATCTCGACGCAAGAAAGGGGAATCACCATTCACAGAATGTTCAGGAATTTTGAAGGTTGGTGATGTGGAGATTCTAAAAGAAAATTTCACCACGCCCCTGACAGCAGTTACTAAACAAGAGATTCAGGAATCAAAGACGAATCGTACCAAAGTGACTTTGCCAGAAAGACGAACGAAGGCTGGATTTGATCCAAATGCATACAAACTCCTAAAAAAGGCAGGATACGACTTTTCAACTCATACTGAGTTTAAAAGTCCAAAAATCTTCGATGGGAGATCTGAGCCTTCTCCGACACAGAAGAAGCTCCAAAAAGAAGGTTATGTCATATCATCCTCGAGAGCCGGACTAGGGTACATTCCCCCAGAGCCAGTTCGTATAACCAGAAAATGGAAAGTTGTAGATGCACATCACATAATGATAGAAAAGATGGGCGATCCAGAAGATAAAAAGAATGATGATAGCCAGAAAATCTTTGTCTTCGATCGCATTAAAGCGCCGACTACTCGTCTTTCAGTTCATCAGCGGCTGAAATATTCATCTTCGGAAAAGGAAGGTCAGAGCAAAACTTCTACTCCTACCCGACGTTCAGCGTTTGAGTGTGTCTACATCGAAGAAAGTAGATGAACCGCCGAGATCCGTGTTCGATCGCCTTCAAGCAACCTATGGCCAATGCAAAGGAAAGTTGAAAAGTCTTGAAACAGATGAATCCGACGAGATGAATGACAACAACGGATTTTCTAGTACTGTTCCTTCACGGATGAAGAGAAAACCTTTTGTTCTCATAAATACAGAAGGTTCTTTAAAAGTAAAGCGACAGTTAGTCATTCTAACTAACCCTTCGAAGGTGAACCAAGAGCTTGAAGAAGAACATGTCAATTGTTGCCATATTTCTTTCGAAGAAATGCCAGATACTGAAATTTCTGAAGATGATGCTGAAGAAGCACCCGCATCGTTAGAAGATGGCAGTCAATCAACGATTGATGAACTCAAAGAGGTAAACTTGGGTACGACAGAAGAACCGCGCCCGACATTCATTAGTGCGTCACTTAGTGCTGAAGAGGAACGTGAATACTTGATTTTGCTCGTTACATATAAAGATGTCTTCACTTGGTCGTACAAAGAGATGTCAGGACTCGATCCAAAAATAGCAGTCCACCATCTTGCGATTAAACAAGGATATCGACCTATTAAGCAGGCCCAAAGGCGTTTTCGACCAGAGCTCGTTCCTCAAATTGAAATTGAAGTCAACAAGTTGATAGAGGCAGGGTTCATTCGAGAGGTGAAATATCCAACATGGATCGCAAACATTGTGCCAGTAAAAAAGAAGAACGGACAACTACGTGTATGTGTGGATTTCTGTGACTTGAATAATGCATGTCCCAAAGATGATTTTCCATTGCCCATCACTGAACTTATGGTCGACGCCACTACAGGACATGAAGCCTTATCTTTCATGGATGGATCATCAGGGTATAATCAAATTCAAATGGCCCTTGAAGATGAAGAGATGACAACATTTCGAACTCCAAAAGGAATATACTGTTACAAGGTGATGCCTTTTGGATTAAAGAACGCTGGGGCAACTTACCAACGAGCCATGCAGAAGATCTTTGATGATATGCTCCACAAACGTGTTGAGTGCTATGTTGATGATCTAGTGGTCAAATCCAAGAAACGAGAGGACCACTTGCAAGATTTGAAGATAGTTTTTGACCGTTTGAGAAAGTACCAGTTGAAAATGAATCCTCTTAAATGCGCCTTTGGTGTGACATCAGGAAAGTTTCTTGGTTCCGTAGTAAGGCATCGAGGAATTGAAATCGACCAATCAAAGATTGACGCCATTCAGAAAATGCCAGAACCACGAAACTTGTGAGAATTAAGAAGTCTCCAAGGACGCCTGGCCTATATCAGAAGGTTCATCTCCAATCTAGCAGGTCGATGTCAGCCATTTCAAAGACTGATGAGAAAAGACACAACCTTTGAATGGGATAAAGCTTGTCAAAATGCTTTTGATAGCATTAAAAAGTATTTGCTTAATCCTCCCGTTTTAAGCGCTCCAATTGCAGGAAAACCGTTGATATTGTACATTGCTGCACAAGAAAGATCACTTGGGGCATTGCTCGTTCAAGAGGGAGAGAAAGGAAAAGAATGTGCTTTGTATTATCTAAGTAGAACTTTGAATGAGGCAGAGCTAAATTATTCACCCATCGAAAAGATGTGCCTTTCACTTTTCTTTGCCATTGACAAACTTAGACATTACATGCAAGCCTTCACGGTGCACTTGGTGGCAAGAGCTGATCCGATTAAGTATGTCTTGTCTAGACCAATTATCTCAGGGAGGTTGGCTAAGTGGGCGATCTTACTTCAGCAATACGACATTGTCTATGTTTCGCAAAAGGCGGTGAAGGGGCAAGCCTTGGTAGACTTCTTAGCCGACCACCCGGTACCGTCAGACTGGAAATTATCTGAAGCCTTGCCTCACGAGGAGATATTCTACATTGAATTGGCCGAGCCTTGGACTATGTATTTTGACGGAGCAGCTCGAAGGAATGGCGCAGGGGCAGGAGTAATATTCATTTCGCCTGAAAAACATATGTTGCCATATAGCTTCACATTTGGAGAAGTGTGCTCGAACAACGTCGCTGAATATCAAGCGCTCATCATTGGTCTTCAAATAGCCAAAGAGATCGAGGTGACGTACATTGAAATTTTTGGAGATTCAAAATTGATAGTCAATCAATTGTTGCTCCAATATGAGGCAAAACATGAAGATTTGATACCTTACTTCAATTACGCCAGACAATTATTGGAAAGCTTCGAGAGTGTGACGATAGAACATGTTCCAAGATCTGAAAATACAAAGGCTGACGCATTGGCAAATTTAGCCACTGCTCTGACGGTTTCAGAAGTTGAAGTTCTAAACATTCCACTCTGCCAAAGATGGGTTGTGCCTCCAACTGAAAAGGAAAGTCAAGAAACGAATGCAATATCTGTCTATGTGATTGAAGAAGAAGATTGGCGACAGCCGATTATAGATTACCTACAGCATGGAAAGCTTCCTGTCGAGACACGTCATAAGACTGAGATACGAAGAAGAGCATCTCGATTTATCTACTACAAAGATACCCTATATCGTCGCTCATATGAAGGCCTTTATCTTCGATGTTTGGGAAAAGATGAATCAGTGCAAGCATTAGAGGAAGCACACTCAGGTGTTTGTGGAGCTCATCAATCCGGGCCAAAGCTTCATTTTCAACTAAAGAGAATGGGCTATTACTGGCCTACGATGGTTCAAGATTCAATGCAATATGCAAAGAGGTGTGAAGCTTGTCAATTTCACGCCAACTTCATACATCAATCTCCAGAGCCGCTCCACCCAACTGTAGCTTCATGGCCATTTGAAGCTTGGGGACTTGACCTTGTTGGTCCTATAACACCCAAATCATCGGCAGGACACTCTTATATCCTTGCAGGAACTGATTATTTCTCAAGATGGGCTGAAACTGTTGCATTAAAAGAAGCAAAGAAAGAAAATGTAGTAGATTTTGTTTGTAATCATCTCATTTATCGATATGGCATTCCTCATCGCATCGTGACAGATAATGGAAGACAGTTCTCTAACAGTTTGATGGATAAGTTATGTGAAAAATTTGGCTTCAAACAATATAATTCGTCTATGTATAATGTTGCTGCGAATGGTTTGGTTGAAGCATTCAACAAGACGTTATGCAACTTGTTGAAGAAAGTAGTCTCCAAGACGAAGAGAGACTGGCAAGAAAGAATCGGTGAAGCGTTTTGGGTGTACCGGACCACTTATCGTACTCCAACTGGAGCCACACCCTACTCTCTTGTTTACGGAGTAGAAGCTGTCCTCCCTCTAGAAAGAGAGATCCCATCGTTGCGAATGGCGGTGCAAGAAGGTTTGACTGTAGAAGACAATGCTAAGTTACGTCTTCAAGAGTTAGAAGCATTAGATGAGAAAAGACTGGATGCTCAACAAGCCTTGGAATGCTATCAAGCGCGCATGTCTAAAGTTTTCAACAAAAAGGTACGACCTCGTTCATTTCAAGTTGGTGAGCTCGTACTCGCAGTTCGAAGACCTATCATCACAACTCGGCATACAGGACACAAGTTTACACCTAAATGGGATGGACCCTACGTTGTGAAAGAAGTCTACACAAATGGAGCATAAAAGATAGTTGACAAAGACAGACTCAAAATTGGCCCAATCAACGACAAGTTTCTCAAGAAATATTATGCTTAAAATGTAATACTCCTTATCGTAAGAGTATAAACTACATGATACTCCTGGCCCGCATGAGTTAAAAAGGTGAACGACCCAAAAAAAAATCAAATTTGTACTCTGAACTACGTTATGACTTGATCCCGTTTATTAATGGGTACATAGGCAACTTAAAGGAAACTTTAAGCTCAGTCCATAAAATTAAAAAAAAAAATCATTATCCCATGTTGGTAAAAAAAGAAAATTCATTCTTGAATAATACAACAAAATGGTAAGTGAATTATGATGAGAAACAAGTCTGATATTGAATGGCAAAGTTTTCCTATAAAAAAAAAAGATACATCTTCGATATCAAAAAATAATAATAATAATAATAAAAAAAAATTGCTACAAAAAGAAATTGAAGTCTGATCACGGCATCCACTTGTAGTTCTTCAACTCTTCTTGTGCATCTTCCAACATTCCACGAAGTATCGCCAGAGTTTTAGCATCAGCATCAGTAAGAACAGGGGCATCTTCAATACTACTTATAGTTCCTCGCAGTTTGGAAGCCTCGAGTTGATTTTGTTTTAAAAGATGCTCCTTCTCGATAATCGATTTAGAAAGCTCAATTCGTTTAGCTTTCACAGTTTCAAGCCTAGCTTCCAATTCTTCTTCTTCTCGCAATGCTTGCAGATGTTGTTGCTGAAGTGAACCTTTCACGGTGAGTAATTCATTTTCACTGTATAGTATCTTCTCCAAGCTAAACCTAGTCTCTTCCAGTTGGCGATTCTTACTCTCCAAAGTTAATTGAGAAGAAAATGACATTTGTAGCTGGTTATACTTCTCTACCTTCTTGAAATACGCACTTACAATTTCTTTAAGAGAATCCAAGCCGGGTACATGAATCTCAGAAATTGTATGAAATATTTTGACTGCCTCTTGTTTAAGGCGAGGTATTTTGTCGAACGGATCGCGTATGATCTTCGGGTGTATGCTCTCCCACAGGGCAAGGGCAGACTGTTTCCTATAGTTGGAAATAACATCGTCAGCACAGTAATCAGAGATCTCAGACGCAACTGCATGAGTCGTTGTCTTCTTTTGTTCAGGAATTTCATCAATTGCAGGATGACAAGATTTAATCACGACTCTATCCGTTGGCGCTTTGAAATTGCCCACACGCGCAGCTACAGAGTAAAAAACGTCTGGACTCACGAAAGAATGAGGACTATGATGCCCCTCGACTTCTATAAGGAGATCATTTAAAGGTGACTGCAAAATAAAAAAAAAAAGTAAGCAATAATGATAATAATAATAGTAAAATATTATTAATGGAGAAAGAATGAAAAAAAAAAACTTACCAGTGGTGTAGGGAGTTCAGGAAATTGTGATGCGCTAGGAACTCCATCAGAATATTCATCTTCACATACTGATGGTTGTCTGGACTTTTTAGACCTTTTCCAGTGATGATCGTCGCTACTACTATGACTACCATCATTATCCTTAGAGCAAAATTCACCAGGTTCAGAAATGCGAATCCTTTTGCCTCCGTTGTCATTACCAACCTTTTTAGGAAACTTGGGCTTAGAGGGAAGAGGAGAAACAATGTCCACCAACTTTTGTATGCCTTCTTCAAGATAATTCCCATGCTTGGCTAACCACCAACTTTTGTAGCGTTGAGTAACTTGAGTGTGTGGTTTCGTTGCACGAGCAGGAAGGTATACTTGGGATAATGTTTCTCTTTGAGTACATACCCTCCAAAGACGTAACACATTCGCTAAATTTGCCTCAGGAATTTCTTTACCCAAGTCATTCGGTATGTCTTGATAGAATCCAAATTGTCGACTAAATCGACAAGGGCTATAAGCTTCAATAACCATCAACGATCCACAGCGTGAAGACAAGAAACACGACCGAATGCTTATGAAGAATGAAAAAAGCCAAACCGATAATTTCCCGTCATCTTTCAAAAGCTCGCCTATATTTCTGGCTTGAAGACTCGCATACCATGACACATATTTACCTTTGTGAATATGTACACGGGCTTCAAAATCGTTAAAGTACTTAGCCCCACCCTCGCCAGAAAACTCAACCATCATCGGGCCAATGACAGGTGTTGGGACTTTGTAATGCGTGTTGAAATAATAAGCCAACCAAGCATGGACATAGTGCAAAGGGAAACAAGCCTTTGAAAATCCAGCAGAAGGAGATGCGCTGTGAATCTGGCCAAGTCCATGATAAATATTGGCCAAAACAGGAAAAACAAGACTGAAAACGTAACCTTCAGCCATAAGACTGACGACTTTAAAAACTCCTGGACGAAGAGAAGCACGTTGGTCGGGAAACACAAATGCGCACAGCCAACAAGAAAGAAAGGCAGCCAAGTATGTCTTATCTTTCAATTCATCTTCTATACCCAACATGCAAAATAGATCCATTTCTTTTTCGGACCAGGTGTGACGCTTGATAAGAGCCCCATCCGGATTATGGGTCTGACGGGGACGAGAAGTCTTCTTCGGCTTTCGGGAAGGAGGTTTTTCATATTTTGAATCTCCTTTAAACCAGAAAGAAATCCACGATTTGATAGGAATTTGAAGGCGATCGCGTTGTTGAGATGCAACGTGATAGTACGCAGCAAAAAGGTACTCACAAATTTTTGGACAATCTTCATCCTCTCGATCAGGCGAACCTAATAATTCCTTACAGCAAGGAACAACTTCATCATAAAACCTACCCTTGATGGAAAGACCTCCTAGTCTCCACATGTCCCATAGAGAGATAGATAACTCTCCTGATGATGTATGAAGTGTATTTGTGGATGGACACCATGCTTCACAAAAAACTCGAACTATATCATTATTGCGGTCATAAGTATATAGGGAAGCCATTACAGCATCAAACAAACGAGCCTTCTTCAGTATCGACGTATTTAAAGAAATTACGACCTCTAACCATTCCCAATAATCAGGAATATAAAAGAATTCTCCATGAATTCTTATTGAATTACCCCAGCGAACTTGCTCATCTCCAATAATTCGACGACCTAAAGTTGATTCTGGATTTTCACCCGGCGCCTTGTTATGCATTGGAGACTCTAAAAACCACGCCTTCAATGAAGAGTCGTGACTCAAAAGTCTTTCTTCAGACCATCTAGACAAAAAGGTAGAATCATCTAGACATGGTTGTGATCTCCTAAAATTACCACACATTGTCTCTCCTACAGGAAGAATAACGCCATTTTCAACAGGCTGATCTCTATCCTTCAAGATGACTAAGCAGTTTTTCTCAGGATCAGGGTGCTCAGTGAAATACACCATGATGGAGATAAGTTTCTCTACAAAAAAAAAAAAAAAGAGATTTGATGTCAATCTTATCCAAGAAGTTATGAAGGCAAAAGAAAGTGATGCATGAATAATCAATCATACAATATATATATATATATATATATATATATATATATATATATATATATATATATATATATATATATATATATATATATATATATATATATATATATATTCTAAGACACTATAGTCATCAAAATGACTGGTCTAGTAAGAGTGCATCACTGTAGGCAAATCTGGTGACTACCCCTGCAGGTTACTCAGATCACCTAATAAAATAGGGACTGGTCTAGCAGGAGTGCATCACTGTAGGCAAATCTGGTGACTACCCCTGTAGGTTACTCAGATCACCTAATAAAATGGGGACTGGTCTAGCAAGAGTGCATCACTGTAGGCAAATCTGGTGACTACCCCTGCAGGTTACTCAGTTCACCCAATAAAATGGGGACTGGTCTAGCAGGAGTGCATCACTGAAGGCAAGTCCGATGACTACCCCTGCAGGTTACTCAGATCACCCAATAAAATGGGGACTGGTCTAGCAGGAGTGCATCATTGAAGGCGAATCTGGTGACCACCCCTGCAGGTTACTCAGATCATCCAATAAAATGGAGACTGGTCTAGCAGGAGTGAATCATTGTGGACGAATCTGGTGACCACCCCTGCAGGTTACTCAGATCATCCAATAAAATGGAGACTGGTCTAGCAGGAGTGCATCACTGTGGACGAATCTGGTGACCACCCCTGCAGGTTACTCAGATCACCCAATAAAATGGAGACTGTTCTAGCAGGAGTGCATCACTGTGGACGAATCTGGTGGCCACCCCTGCAGGTTACTCAGATCACCCAATAAAATAGGGGACTGGTCTAACAGGAGTGAAATCACTGCAAGTGAATTTGGTGACGACAGTTGCACAATGCTTACACATTCAAGCAAGAAAGAAACAAGTTGCAATAATATGTATGCAAAAAAAAAAAAAAAAGTAGGAGACAAAAAGCTCTACGGAACAGTCAAAGCAGTTCATATGTGCACATGCAATAAAGACGCCAATGAAATATATGCATATTCCAAAAAAAAAGATTGAGTATGTATATACCTTTCAAGTGGTGGACAAAGATTGATGTTGTGTCTAAGGAGATCGTCTAGTAAATTTGTTAATTTCAATTCCTATGAAAAAAAAATTAAGAAAAAAAGAGGAAATATTCAACTCAAAAGGAAAGAAAAAAAATCATGTTGCAGTGCATAATTAAAAAGAATGGAAAAAAATGAAGAAAAAAAAAGTATGGCGGTGTTAGTAAAAACAAAGAAACACAAAAAAAAAAAAAATGGACCCGCGTCAATTAAAGAAAAAAAAGGGGGGGGGATTTTGAAGAAAGTTGAAAATTGACAAAAAAAAAAAAAAAAAAAAGACTGAATGTTTGGTTTTGCAGAAAAAAAAAAGGGTTAAAACACCTTAGGCAGCTGCAACATTTATAGCAGTAGCGCCGCACCGAAAGAATTGAAAAAAAAAAGAAGACAAATCTTGCGGTTGGGACACAAATGTCATTAAAACAGAAAAGAAATTGATGGTGGTTAATGCTAGACATGTATGGAAATAAAAAAAAAATTAAAACAAAACAAAACAAAAAATCAAACTTTGGTTGCATCTGACGAATAAAAAAATGTATATGTGTTGCGCGCAAGCGACGAAAAAAAAAATCTTGTTTGAATTTGCAGGTGCGCATAAAAAAGAGAAAAAGATGAATCCTTCAAGTTACTGTGTATGCGCATTAATTTCTATGAATTAAAAAAAAGAAAAATAAATGTATTGGAAACTCACAGCAGCACTATCATATGTCAGATGTGTGTTCTCTAAAAAAAATATATCATGTGTGTGTGAAAACAAGCGCAGTGGCGGCGAAAGAAAAAAATCTCAGCTACATGAAGTCGCGACAATCTAAATGCAGTTCTATATAAAAAAAGAAAGATTGATTATTTTTTTTTTTGCAACTTACGGCACTAAAAAAAAAAGTCTACGTTCGTTCTTTGACTTACCGACGACGCGACAAAGAGGCACGAAGGGAGATTATTGCTCGAACTCAAGGCCTACATGAAGAAGGAAACATATGAGCATTCAAAGTCAAATAAAAAGAGAGAAAAGAGAAATTGAAGTGGAATTTTTTTTTTACCTAGGCTTCTTGCTTGAATGGCTTTGTGTCTTGACCTATGCAACTTGTTCAATTTATAAGGGAGAAATTAGGTCAAACACATAAGGAAAAGTTGATTTTTGGCTAAGGAAAATTTTGCCTAATCAAATATGGCAATGAATTTCCTACAATTGCTATTTAGAAAAAAAAAATTTGCCTCCAAATTACATGAATCAAGAGAGAATTTTTGGCCTAATCAAATATGGCAATGAATTTCCTACAATTGCTATTTAAAAAAAAAAAAAATTGCCTCCAAATTACATGAATCAAGAGAGAATTTTTGGCCTAATAAAATTGACAAGCCAAGAGACCTCCAATTCTTGTTCAAAGTACCTATCTACAATTCATGTCCAAGGTAGAGAAAAAAAAATTGTTGCAATTTTGGCTAAAATTAATTTTCCAATTTCAAAAAAAAAATATTGGAAATCAAAATTCAAAATTTGGCCAAAATCAATGTTGGTAGCAAAAAAAAAAAAAAAAAAAAAAAAAAAAAAAAAAAAAAAAATGGAAATCAAAATTCAAAATTTGGCCAAAATCAATGTTGGTAGCAAAAAAAAAAAAAGAAATTATTTGGAATTATAAGTTAATATTCTTATTAATTTCGTCTATCGACACAAATTAAAGTTATGACTAAACGTCATATATTTTTCTCACAAATCATGCTTTTCAAAATCCATGCACGCATATAGGTGCATAAATTTCGAAAAGGGGCATTTGTTGAGTGAGAAATTTCGGCCAATCACAAATTGCCACGTCATTAATTTGAATTAATGATAAAATAATTTTGGGACCAATTACAAATTTACACGTGTCCCTAAATTAAATTAATAGACATTAAAATTTGGCAAATCAAACAATGTCACTTGTCTATTATTGATACATAAGCCGAGTCCAATCAAATTATGCCATGTGGCAATTGGACCTGAGACTAATGTGACCCGGGATCATTGAAGAAATTGGGCTAAATTAAAATAATCCAATTTTATTAAAAAAAATAAGTTGGATTAAAGCCCAAATATAGTCTAAGCCCAAAGATTAGGCCCAGGCCCAAGCCCATATGAGGTCCACCAAACTCTATAAATAGAGGAGGCCACCATTCATTTGGGGCATTCAGATAGAGTCAGAGAAGCCAGAGTCCAGAGCATTCTCCCAAGGTCCAGAGTCTTCAAAAGTCAGAGAGTCTAGAGAATTCAGAAGATCCAAGATTCAGAATTCGGCCATCTCAAGACTTCCAAAGAATCAACCGTTTCTTCATCAAGATACAAGTTGAAGATTCAACCTTGCTCCATCTGAGATCAAGCTCGCCAGCCCTCAGATCAGACTCTACATTTTGAGAGAAAACATCAGAGGATAAATATTAGAGATTGTAACACTTATACATACAAAATCAATAAAATCAAGTTCATTTCCACGAATTAAATTTCCTTTGTCGAAATCCCGTGTGAACACATACTAAAAAACAAGAGAAGCAAGAAAATATTTTGTTAAACAAAATTGTTTTAAAAATGTAAAAGGAAGTAATGAGAAGGAGATGAATGTTTTGATTTTGTGTTTGAGTGGGTAACCTTTAGCTTCAGCCGCTAATCATGGTTTGATTTAAATATGTTATTCACTTAGTTTCACACTCTATTTCACTGTCAACGAAAGCATAGCTCAACTTTTGTATGGTGTAAAAACTTGGTCAAATTACTATTGTGTAAACGGTTCATGACTTTAAAAAGTGTTTAATAGATTCATGAACTTTCAATGTTTAATAGGTCTCTAAACTTAAAAAATATCAATACTTAACTCTCAATTTTGTGTTTAATAGATCCATATGACCTATTTGAAAATTTTAAAAACTAACAAATCTCTTAGATATAAGATTAAATTTTATGCCTAATATGATATTAAACTTTTGATTTTGTGTCTATTAGGTCTATGAATTTTAAAAAATGTTAGATAAACCAATGACTTATTATACATTAAATTGAAAATTTAAGAACCTATTGAACACAAAATTGAAAGTTTAAGGACCTATTAGACATATTTTAATGTTCAGGAACGAATACAAAATTGAAAGTTTAGGCCCCGTTTGATAACGTTCTCGTTTCCTGTTTCTGGTTTCTGGTTTCTTATTTCCTGTTTCTTGTTTCTTGTTTTTTAAGAAGTAGAAACAGAAACATGTTTGATAACTATTTCTGTTCCTTGTTTCTCTGAAAAAAGAAACAGAAACACAAAATGTGTTTGATAACCGATTCTTGTTTCTTGTTTTTTTAGTTAAAATAAAATTTAGTACATATAATATAAAAATATATTAATTTTCTACTATTATTTTTTTATTTCTCCTTCTTCTTCCTCATCACTACCACCATTGTTACCGATCACCCGCCATCATTGATCATCGGTCATCGCTACTGACCTTCGACCACTGAGCGAATGCAGACAGTCAGCGGCGAATGCTGGAAAAATCGTCGGCGCGTGGTGGCGGTTGTCGAAAATAAGAAAAAAAGGAACAAGTTTCGGTCAACGAAGATAGTGGCAGCCGGTAGTCGGAGGTCGATGGTGGCATTTGGTAGTCAGAGGTCGACTGTAGCAACTTGTCAACGAAGGTCGGTGGGGGTCAGTCGGTGAAGGCCGATCAGCGGAGGTCGACCACGACAGGTAGTCGGAGGACGACGGAGATCGGCGATGCCCAGTAGTCTGAGTTCGACGATAGTTGTCGTTCAGCAGAGGTCGGCGGCGCCTGATAGTTAGAGGTCGACGGTAGCGGCTGGTCGACGGCGCCCAGTAGTCGGAGGTTGACAGTAGTCCGAGATCGACGGTGGCAGTCGGTCGACGAAGGTCGGTAGTCAGAGGTCGACGGTGACGGTTGGTCGGTGGTGGCTGGTAGTCGAAGGTCGACGGTGACAGTAGTTCGATGGACGTCGGCGGCTGTCGGTAGTTAGAGGTCGACGGTACCCAATAGTCTGAGGCCGACGGTAGCGGTCATTCGGTGGAGGCTGGTCAATAGGGTTCAACGACGCTCGGTAGTCGGAGGTCAACGATGGTAGTTGGTCGACGGCGCCAGGTAGTCGGAGGTTGACGGTAACGGTCTGTCGGTGGAAACTGTTTAACAGAGCGGAGGTCGGCGGAATCGTCGATCAATGGTGGCCGGTAGTCGGAGGTCGACAACTGCGGCCAATCGACGGTGGTTGGTCGACATTAATAAGAGGTTGACGGCGCCTGGTAGTCAAAGGTCGACGGTGGCAGTCGTTCGGCGGAGGTCGGTGTCAGAGGTCGACGGTAGTGGCAGGTAGGCGTCGCCCGGTAGTCTGAGGTCGACGGTAGCTGTCAGTTGGAGGAGGCTGGTCAGCGGTATCGACGACGACCGGTAGTTGGTGGTCGACGGTGGCGGTCGTTTGATGGAGGTTGGCGTCTGCCGGTAGTCAAAGGTCGACGGTAGTGGCAGGTCGGCGGCATTTGGTAGTTAGAGGTCGACGGTAGCGGTCAGACGGTGGAGGCCAATCAGTGGAGGTTGATAGCGGCCGGTTGTCGGAGGTCGACAGTAGCGGTCGACCTCAGCCGGTAGTTGGAGGTCGGAGACAACCAGCAGTCGGAGGTGCACGGTGGCTGTCGGTCGGCAGAAGTCGACGGCGACCGATCGACAGTTGCGGTTGGTTGTGGCCGGTAGTGGGAGGTTGACTACGATGGTCGGTCGACGGAGGTCGGCGATGATCGATAGTTAGAGGTGGACGGTGGCAGTCGGTCGGTAGAGGTCGACAACCAGTAGTGGGAGGTCGACAGTAGTGGTCGGTGAGCGGAGTTCGACAGCGGCTGGTAGTCGGAGGTCGACAATGGTGGCCGGTCGATGGAGGTCGACGACGACCAGTAGTCAGAGGTGGATGGTGGTGCTCGATCAGCGGAGGTCGATGACGGTCGGTCGTCGAAGGTTGACAGTTGTGGTTGGCTGCGACAGGTAGTCGGAGGTGGACAGTAGCGGTTGGTCGGTAGAGGTCGACGATGGTCGGTTGTCAGAGGTCGACGGTAGCGATCGGTTGCGGGCGATATTCGAAGGTCGACGATGACAATTTGTCGGCAAAGGCCGGTAGTCGAAGGTTGACGGTAGTGGACGACCGCAACTGGTAGTCGGAGGTCGACAATGGTGGTTGATCGACGGAGGTCGGCGACGACCGGTAGTAGAAGGTGGTCTGTGGCGGTTGGTCGGTGGATGATCGATAGTCGAAGTTCAACGGAGGCGGTCTGTCGGCGACAGTTGATAGTCGGAGGTTGACAGTGACGGCTGGTCGGCGATGATCGATAGTCTGATGTCAACGATGGTGGGCGGTAGTCTGAGATCGTGGAGGTCATAATAAAAGGGAAAAAGGAAAGAAATAACACAAATAATAAAAAAATGAAAGAGAAAGAAATAACGAAAAAAAATAAAAAAAAAACGGAAAGAGAACGAAATAACGAAAAAAGATTAAAAAAAAGACGAGGAAGTGGTTAAAAAAATAGTGGAAGAGAAGAGATTGGTGTAGGAGTGGGAGGGAGAGATGGATACATGCATGAAAGATAGAGAAAAAAAAACAGAAACAGAATTTGAGAAACAACATTTTGTAGTTTCTCAAATTTGGCCTCTTTTTTAGAAACGTTTCTAGAAATTTAGAAACAAGAAACAGGGATGAGTTATCAAACAAGTCTGTTTCTTAAAAAAGGAGAAACGGGAACAAGAAACAGGAAACAGGAACGTTATCAAACGAGCCCTTAGAAACTTAGTTCAGACACCAAACCGACAAAAAAAAAAAATTGAAAGTTAAGGAACTAAACTTAATAATTTAACCTAAGAACTTTAGAATGAGAAAAATTAGAGATAAATAAAGACAAAGAGAGACAAAATTATAGGAAGGAAGAAAAAAAATAACTTTTCACAATATTTTAGGAGAAGATGAAATAAAATAAGAGGAGATTTTTTTAATAAAAAAATTGAAATAATAGTCATTAAAAAAAAAAGAAAAAAAATACACTTTTGGTCGGAGGGGACAAGAGTGTAATGAAATCCAAACATTAGAGGTAAAATTGTTTTTTTTTTTTTTTTTTGAAAAAAATTAGAGGTAAAATTGTTGAGTTTGAAAACTCAGATATCAAAATGTAATCTATCCCAAATCTCAGGACCAAAAATGTAATTTTTCCAAAAAAAAAAAAAAAAACCTCTCAAAATCACTTGTCAAATTTCACTTCGAAAACACCTTCCAAGTGATTTACTAGAAATCACTTTTCTACTAATGTCAAACATCCCTATTTTATATTTTAAAATATAATAGATTTTGAACATGATAAAAATGATTTTGAATTAGAATAACAATTTTAAAGCTTGAAAACTAGAATAGAGATTTTGAAAATTAAAGAAAGAAAAAAAAAATCTAAACCTAAGGGAGACAAAAAAAAAAAAAAAAAAGTTAAAATATCATTTTGGTTCCTATTGTTTGAATTTCATTCCATTTTAGTCTTTGTACTTTCAAATGTCCAATTTTAGTTTCTATACTTTGAATAAAGCTTAACATTGTTCTTATCTTAATTTGAAATTAACTTTTTTTTTTTTTTTTTTTTATCAAATTGGTTAAACAACCCCAATACTTCTCCAGAAATAAAAGATACAATGTGAGCATATTTCTAAAAAAGATAATTGTAATGAGTGGCAAAATTAGGGTAAATAATGACAAATTTAGCAATTTTTAAAAATATTTGCAAATATGGCACAAATTTTTAATTAATTTTTTATATCTCCATTTTGCCCTTGAATTGTTCGCGCACAACATCTGGTTTTCTTCTTTCCGGATCGCGTGGATTGATTTGATAGGTTGGTAGGTTTCTATCAATGATAGAAAAATTCTACTGATAGAATTAACTTTCTATCACTGATAGAAAAACTTTCTATCAGTGATAGAAGTTTTCTATCACTGATAGAATTAACTTTCTATCAGTGATAGAAGTTTCACTGATAGAAAACTTTCTATCAGTCATGAATTTTCTATCAGTGATAGAAATCTTCTATCATTCTTTTTCTATCACTGATAGAAAGTGATAGAAAGTTTTTTCTATCACTGATAGAAGTTTTTTATCGATGATAGAAAGATTTTCTATCAATGATAACTGATAGATTCTATCAGTGATAGAAAGGAAAGTCTTTCTATCACAGATAGAAAAACTTTCTATCAGATAGAAATAGGATAGAAGGATAGAATCTATCTCTATTAGTGATAGAAAGACTTTATATCATTGATAGAAATACTTTCTATCAGATAGAATCTATCTCTATTAGTGATAGAAAGCTTCTATTTCTATAGATAGAAAGTCTTTCTATCAGATAAAATCTCTTTCTATCACTGATAGATTCTATCAGTGATAATATATCAGTGATAGAAAATATGAGAAACGTAACAACACCTACCAAACAACAACAACCAAACACCTTATAAAATAGAACACAGATAGGATTAATAGGATAGAAGTGATAAAAATAATAGAAAGCAAACACCTACCAAACGTTGATAGAAAGTCTTTCTATCTGATAGAAGCTTTCTATCAGTGATAGAAAGCTTCTATCACTGAAGATAGATTCTATCAGATAGAAAGTCTTTCTATCATTGATAGATTCTATCGGTGATAGAAAAACTTTCTATCAGATAGAAAGAGCATTTTAGTAAATACACATTCCAAAACTTAATGGCTCGTTTGATAACGTTCTCGTTTCTTGTTTCCGTTTCTTCATTTTTAATAAAGAAAAATTGAATTTCATGACCCTAACCACCTATACATTCAATAATAATAAACCTATATTCTTATTTATGTTTACAAAAAGTTGGAAACAAGAACAAAAAAGGAGAAACTAGTTTTAGTTGTTCCCATAAGTTCTATACAAATTTTTGGAGTGTTTCTAAAAAATGAGAAACAAGAAACATACATGGTTATTAAATGCTTAGATTTCTTAATAAAATTAGAAACGAGAAACGAGAAACGAGAACGTTACCAAATGGGCCCAATTTTTGCCATTTTTGCAAAATTTTCCATGGATCGCTAAATCTGCAAATATTTTGGGCCGGTTTGCTATATTTGCAACCGGCCCTTTAAAAAATTATTGATGAAAGACTAATAGAAACTATTTATTTAAAAAAAACAAGTTAACAATAAATTGGATTAATTTTAAGATTTAAGAGTACATAAACTAAAAATTAAAATTGAACATTTGAAAATACAAAAACTAAAATACAACGAGACGGTTCAGTTAAATAAATAAATAAATAAATTTTTAAAAGAAAAAGGAGACGGAAATTACTAGAACGAAATCCTATATTCCTATTTTAACTCAAAAGAAAATAAAAGATAAAAACCATTGAATATGCAATTGTAGAGAATAGAGATTAGAGAGAGTCCAACCGAACGTTGCCCTCGCCCCAGTGTTTTGGCGCTAATTCAATTCCCACCAAGAATTGCAAGAACTTCAGCGGATTTGGCATTGAGAGATTAATCATTTCCATAACCTTCAATTCTGCAGCAACTATGGCGCCCGATGAAGATCTTGTTAGCTAGAAAGGAGGGTAAAACTGGAATCGAAAGACAGAATTGTTGTGTCGTGGATGGAACCACTACCTTGAAAGCAAAACTCGGCACGACCTTGGTGCTAAATCGTTTAACTGCCGGTATGCTCCCCAAGGTTAACACAACCTCCGAAACAGACGTGCACTCGTCGGGTCGGAGTGGAATCAATTTCATGCTCAGGAAAGGAAAATGAAAGCAGGAGAAGAAGAGAGAATGAGATGGGATGATCAAGAAGGTAGGGGTAGGACTCTATTTATACCGTAGAAGTGGCCAAAATTAGAAGTAGAATTTTCAAAATTAAAAAAAACTCAAAAAAACAGTGGCCACACACGTGTCCTTTGACCAACCCCATTTCCTCTGCAGATGCCACGTGTCCTAGAACTTTTCAGCAAAGACTTAGCCAAAGTATGAATCCTTCATTTCCTCCGAGTCTGCCACGTGGATTTGACTAAGGAATAAGAAGAAGAAAGTCCCAAAAATAAGCCCAAGCCCGAGTCCGAGTCGAACGGCGGTGCGCGTATGGGCCTTGGTCTTGGCTTACCTCACATCAAGTTTATAAGCCCAATACACAACAAGTGTTATTAAATCGACTTTCCAAGACCTATGCTTCCAATGTGGGACAAAACTATTTTTCATTCCCAACAATCCCCCACGAATGAAAAAATAGTAAAGTAAAGAGGATTAAGATGAAATAAAGTTTTCCTGAGCAAGGATAATAAACTTAAGCATTAATATCTTTCGATTTGAATTAATGCATAGTGAAGTAGGGCAACAACCTAAAGGGTGGAAGTGGGTTACCTCTTGAACTTCCAGTGTTTATAATTGAGACCCCCACAACACGTTTGAATCCTCGATTTTGATTCCGCGATAGTTATCAAGTGCTTTTAATGGCCATGCACAAAACCTTGGGTCATCGTGAAAGCTCTAGAAAGAGGCTCCTCAACTCTTTCATAGAAGGCGGCCCCACCTTCACAATCACGTCGCTGCTTCATCTAGTCTATCATGGATAGACCACTCAGACTAAGCTAAGAAGACTTTGAATACTATCCATCAAGTCCACGCATGGACCACCAAAAAAAAGGCTATGGATTCTCACGAGCTTTCTATATCCATCAAGTCCACGCATGGACCACCCAAAAAGGGCTATGGATTCTCACGAGCTTCACTATATCCATCAAGTCCACGCATGGACCACCCAAAAAGGGCTATGGATTCATGCTAGTGAGAAACATCATGACTTGAGTTCCATACATTCTAAGGACTCTAGAATTACTCTCCTTGTTTGTCCTTTGGTGAGAGGATCTGTCAAGTTCCTCTCGGACCTCACATATTCCAAGGAGATAACTCCATCTTTCAGCAACTGCTTTATGGCTCCATGTCTCAGGCGTCTGTGGCGTCTCTTGCCATTGTACATGTTGTTTTTTGCAATCCCTATGGCAGCCTGTGAGTCACAGTATAGGGACACATGTACAGTCTTTCCTCACAATGTGGCACGCCTCGAAGAAGACTTCTTAATCATCCGGCCTCTTGACCTGCTAATTCAAGTGCTATGAACTCAGATTTCATAGTAGAACGAGCAATGCAGGTCTGTTTTGCTGATTTCCATGAGATAGTTCCTCCACCAAAGGTAAAAACATACCCGCTAGTGGAGCTTACCTTATCATTATCTGTTACTCAATTTGCATCACAATATCCTTCATGCACAACAGGAAATTTGTTAAAATGCAAGCAGTAATACATTGTACCTCTAAGACACCTTAACAAACGAAGTATAGCAGTCCAATGTTCTTTACCAGGGCTGTGTGTAAATCTACTCAGTCTATTAACAACATATGCAATATCAGGTCTAGTGTAATTCATCAAAAACATGAAACTACCTATGATTTATGCATATTCAGATTTAGATACACTGTCGCCCTGGTTCCTTTTAAGACCAATGCTTGCACGATAAGGGGTTCTTATTGGTGATTTATCAAAGTGATCAAATTTCTTCAGCATTTTCTCAATGTAGTGTGATTGTCATAAGGAATACCCATTGTCATTTTCCTTATTTTTATACCAAGTATTACATCAGCCTCTCCTAAGTCTTTCATTTCAAAATGCGAAGAAGGGAGTAACTTGGTCTCATTTAATGACATCTAAGTTCGAACCAAATATAAACATGTCATCAACATACAAGCAAATAATCACACATTTTGCTCCAAACAATTTTGAGTAAACACAAGTATCAGAACAATTTACTTTATAACCGTTAGTTATTAAAGTGTTATCAAACATTTTCATACTATTGTTTGGGAGCTTGTTTTAGACCATAGAGAGACTTTTTAAGCTTGCATTGCATGCTTGTTTTGATATTCCACTAGATTCATTATCAGTTCTAATCATAGGGAAGATATTTTCAAAAAACTCAGCATCTCTATACTCACCAATTGATTTATCATTTAAGCACATAAACCTATATTCAGAAGTATTTTGGGCATAACCTATGAAAACACAATCAAAGGTTTTAGAACCAACCGTAGGTTTTTGAACGTCGGATATGCTACTTTGCCAAACACCCCCACACTCTCAAGTAGCTTAGGTTTGGTGAACATCCCTTCCAGAGCTCGTTCGATGTCTTATTCAGCTTTTTGTGAGGAACCCTGTTAAGAATCAAACAGGCAGGAAGAATAGCTTCCCCCCACATATCATCAGATAAACCATTTTAGTGGCCCCACATTTTGAGATATATCGCATATATGTTTTAATCTCTCAAAAAAATAATTTATGCACACGTGCATAATTAAGAACACCACAATAAAATTGATATATACTATGGACATAGAAAATGCATCACAAACTAATTACTCTACCAATAATTAATTAAATTTCACATAGTTATATCAATACACTTCACCAATACTGTCCATAGCATATCTTCTAACCTTTCTATTTAAATAGCCAAATCATATAAAATCATAAATAATACATGGAACATCTCAATAACATGTATTCACAATTTACCCCCATTAAAGCTTGTGTCTATGAATCTTACCAAGGACAATTATCCACTATTTGATGCCCAATTTTATTTTTATTTTTCCAGATCATAGACATGCTCAATGAAATATTCATTATGATTAAATAACATATTTTCAATCAAATGAAAATATACACACTTTGCATTGATTGGCAAGATCTTAAACTACTACCAATTTCTATAAGCTCCACATGCAATTGAGATTTTACTCATTTTTATACTTCCAATCAAGTAATAAACAAAGAATAATATATGTCAAACTCAATTAATAGCAATAGTTTTAATTTTCAATTTCATGAAAATTAATAGAAGTAAAATACTTCTCTTAAACATTGCAATTTGAGATATAGGGTCATACACTTAAATTGTCACTCACTACCTCAACCTTCAATAGCTTCACAAGTTCAAGCTGTATAACTAAACAACTTTAAACTTTATCAGTATTTCCAAAATTATTTTAAATGCCACATAGGCTTCAGTTTACAATATTATCAATAATATTCCAAAGAAACATTATTTCCATACATGTTGATAATTAGGCTTCCCTAATAGATCACTATAACCGCCTATAAACTTGAGATTTGCAAGATAATGCAATAATAATTTTTATCTCACTTCATGATGGAAAAACAACTTGTTCAATGAAAGAACACATATATACACATATTAGATATGTATCGAATATCATGCTTAAAAATAGCAATTGAATAAAATTGCTAAATTTTCAAAAATTAAGCATGGTATCTAGAGAGATTCAATCTAGGAGACCCAACGAGATATCAATCATCTTCTGAATATGAGAAGATATATATATATATATAACAAATCTCAATGCTAATAATTTGTCACACCATATATCTCACAATTTCAACAAATGTATTATAAGGGAAAATCAATTCACCAATTTGAATCAAATCAAGAAAATCTCGAACCATAATATATTATACAATTCAACATATATCTAATATAGTAAAAACCAAAGGATTTGAATCAAACCCCAAATACTTCCCTTTAATATCTTACCAAATAGAAGTTTGGGTATCATCCACTTTAATTTGACTTGAGCCAATTCAATTCCTCTCACCATGAGCAACGAAATGAACCCAATGTGTAAAATCAATGTGTAAACAGTTTTGCTTTCAAATTGTTAGCTAGAAAGGAGGGTAAAACTGGAATTGAAAGACAGAATTGTTGTGTCGTGGATGGAACCACTGCCTTGAAAGCAAAACTCGACACGACCTTGGTGCTAAATCGTTTAACTGCGGGTATGCTCCCCAAGGTTAACACAACCTCCGAAACAGACGTGCACTCGTCGGGTCGGAGTGGAATCAATTTCATGCTCAGGAAAGGAAAATGAAAGCAGGAGAAAAAGAGAGAATGAGATGGGATGATCAAGAAGGTAGGGGTAGGACTTTATTTATACCGAAGAAAGTCCCAAAAATAAGCCCAAGCCCGAGTCGAACGGCAGTGCGCGTATGGGCCTTGGTCTTGGCTTACCTCACATCAAGTTTATAAACCCAATACACAATAAGTGTTATTAAATCGACTCCAATGTGGGACAAAACTATTTTTCATTCCCAACAGATCTTGAGATTGCTCTCAAGTCCGTACACAATCGCCGTTCACTGCAAGGAACACGAGGGTTCATATGCCCTCCATTTCGATCTCCTAGCTCAAACGCCATTGTGGTTCGTGTAAGTATCGAACAATCCACTCGGACTTTCATTTTTGGAGCTTAGATTTTCTGGTTCTGTACCAAAATTGTTCCTGTCTAACCATATAATAAAGCTCTAACAGGATACGCATACCGATTCAATGTCGTTGAATGTTTGCTGATTATAGAGGGCTTGCAGTCTATACACCATGCCGTGATTGAAATTTTCTCCTACTAGCTTATTCGGCAACAGGTAAGCTTTCCATGTTAACACTCTGATTTTGTTCTGTAACTTGCTTTTCCATAGCGATTTCCGCCCTTTCTTGTTGTTGATGCTGCTGGAGGATTGTGATCTGTGTTTAATTGTCGTATAGAGCTTCTAAGTTGTAACCGCTCTTGATTGTATGTGCACCTCTGAAATCATAATGCAACTATCTGGACAACTAGCTTATCCAACCGAGATTTTGTATTAGTCACCTTCAAAGAATCACATCCTCTTCACGTGGAACTTCCTTTAGCTCTGGAACATCCCTACCCCCTGAAGGACTAATAAGTGTAGAAACCTCAAGTTTATCACATGAAAGGACTCTGATCGAATCGCCATTTCCAAATTCAGGACCTCACGTAATTCTTCTCTGAGAATAAGAACAACTACCAGTCTATGCTTTAGCTCCGACGAGTCATCACATATTTGATTCTTTTTTTGAAAAGGTTCTTTTCTATGCGTTGTATTGGTGTAAATGTCAACACCCTTTTGCTTCTTATAGCCTTTCTTTTTTGATTGCTACTTGGAATAATTTCTTGTAATCCACCTATAGGTGTGTATCCTTATTTCATTTATCAATGAAATTATGTTTCTCTTCAAAAAAAAAAAAAAAAAAAGAAAAATAAAACTTCACAACATGATTTTATTAATAATCCACAGAAAAAAGTCACTTCACACAATCCCTTATTTTGCTAGAATAACAAGTTTGGGGGAATGGGATAATAAACACACGGAAAACAGCATCAAGTCTATGACGGTGAGAGAGGAGGACCTGGAGGTATGCTTTGCTCGTGCCTAAAGAAATTTGAAGGATCAACCTTGGTCTTAACATGCACGAGCCTCTTGAAATTGTTTCCAAAATACTTTAACCCCCAGATGCTAGCTTGCTTGTAGCTTGTCTTTCCGTATTTGTTGTTTGTTCCAATATCAAGGTCTCTGTAATTGACATATGCAGTTCTGGGCGAATTTGAGACGAAAGGAGTCATGTAATTGTATAGTTCTCGTATCCAACTTAGGTGTCTCTCATTTGCATCAATGCTTCGGTTTGCCCACCCGACGGTGTAGGAGATTTTGTACAGAAACCCAGCTCGATGTGAAAAAGGAGTTTCTGATGTAGAAATCTTGTTCATTTTTCCACCATGAGGAAAGAAAAAAAGTTGTCCCTGTTCTATTCCTTGAGATTTTAATCTATCCCATATTCCCTCCAATGCATGCTCGGAAATGGGTTCCTTCACATAGTCAGATTTGATTTTGTAGCTTGCCCCGCTGAGGGGTTGTCTGCTGAGCAAAACTTCCAAGGGTTCTCCATTTGTAAACCCTGCTGCAATGAGGGTTGATTCAATCCAGCTTGTTTCTTTGCAATCATCCTTTGCTAACCCCAACTCAGGAAATGTTGTATTCATGATTGCTTCAAGCTCATCTGCCTTTCCAAGGAACAAAGAGAAGAACGAAGCTGTTTGATTTATTTTGACTCCTTGAGTTGGATTCCCATCTATCATCAAGAGTTGAACCATATTCAAACCTTCATACTTTTGTAATCTCAATAACTTGATATATTTAATATATAGGATATGATTTTTTAAGGAAAAGTCTCATCTTTGCCCAGTATTTGAGTGAGTGGTTTTTAACTTTAAATTCTATTTAGGTCCTACCCCTTCATAGTAATTTTGAGATATCTAACTTTCACCGTTTTGTTTAGTTTCAAATTTCGCATGCAGAAAACATTTAATTTAGTTATTTTTGTTAATTTTCCAATAATCATTCAACACAAATTTGAATTTACTTCAAAATACAACACTTGACCTGTTGTTTGGGGCTTCAAACATACATAATTTTGTTCATCTATACATGTACTCAACCAATAAACAAACAGAAGGAAGTTATTTTATATGATTGGCAAAATGTAATTAATAATTTTACATTAAGCTGTATAAGAGAGTAGTTAAATAATATTTTTTAGTTATGCAACCAATGGTTGAGAGCGAAAACCACATTATGGCAACTACGGACAATAATTTCTGAAACAAAAGACATCAACTATGCATAAAATAATTTACTGACATGTTAGAGGTAAGGTCTAAAATTTTTTAGGTAAGATTCAAAGATTATAACAAAGGGAAAAAAGTTGAAGAATTAAAATTTACTAGTTTTAACTTTAGTGTACGGCTAAAGATCTATATTGGTCCCTAAACACTTTTCACTTTTGTCTTTGTTTATTTCGACCAATTCACATGGTTAAAAAAAGTTTAGAATGGGTCCTTACGGTTGGAAATGGTTAGACATTTTTAAGGAGTTTATTCTAGAGGAAAAACTAGTTTTTCTTTAGGTATCTATGAATTTCAACTTTCAACCTCATTAGCCCTAAATTTAAATAAAGGGTGAAATCAATTATCGCTTCAAAACTAAATTTGAAAATTCCCTATGCACTAGTCAACAAATTACCTCAAATTCATCGCTCAAAATAGTCCATTTAAGCATAATCTAACAATTAATGTATTAATAACTTTGGACAAAGATTGAAGTTTCGAAACCTCACCTTCACATTTGTATATTATACATTCTAGAAGAAGAAAACTCAAAATAAAGCCACATAAATGTCCAAATCTAATTAAAGAGTATTCAGCACACTCAAAAAAAGCTCCATCACAGAAAATAGTCTCATACAAGGTCCAACTATAATAATGCTCATAGTTGGGTAATAATCTTAAGAAAAAATATAGAAAAAGAAAATTCACCTAATTAAGGGTACTAATTTCACTGGATAAACAAGCTCGAGATTTCATTTGATGAAATTGTAATGTTAAAGGTTTAAATTGATTCACTGACTCAAATGAATTATGATTTTTTTCATTCAACATAGGTGTCCCAAAAAAAAAAACGTGAATGAGGAATCTCAAATTTTTTATAGTTTTTCTTGTTCCTCCTACCTGAAAAGTTCATCTCATTCTTCCCATCTATCCAACCCCCTCTTCCCATCTTCTTTTATCTTTTTTTACTCTCTTTATCACTCTTAATCTCTCACCCCTCAGTCTCTCACTGTGTGGGTTTCCCTTCCTCAATTATTAGTCTCTCTTACTGGCTCGTTCTCTATCATCACTATCTCAATTTTTGTTTACGTAATGATGGGTAGAAAATGAGAAATTCTATTCAAACTTTTGAGTCGTTAAAAACATACTATATCAAAAAATCAGTTTCAAGCTTCTACTGGCTGGCTGATGTGTAGGCAAATATTTTTCATCGAATGATATTTGCTAGAGCTACAAGAATATTTACGCTTAACTAGAAATCTTTTGACCGCAACTCAATTAACACTCAATTTGTTAAAATTAAAATTCAAAGATTAGATTTGACTTACTTGGCTCTGTCAAATAGTGAAAAATGATTTTTCTTATGATTTTAAATCTCCTGGATGTGATATCTTTCCATTTCAAAATGAATCAAACAATAATTATTTTAAGAACAGGGTTAATAACATAAGTAACTCTGGATGTAATCAAACCAATTACCAGTCAAATTGATGCCAAGGAGTAGATTGTCCTCCATTTTGTTAGCCACATACTGCCATTGATATACTAACTTCTTTGTATTTTGCTCCAAGGTTCTTTCCAGCCTGCAAGTTGTCACAATGGGTGGAATTGGGACCAGCTTCACCTTCCACCCCACAACGATGCCAAAGCTCCCTCCTCCGCCCCCTCTAATGGCCCAAAATAGATCCTCCCCCATTGCTTCTCTGTCAACAACCTTCCCATTGGCATCAACCAAATATGCGTCGATAACATAATCGGCAGCAAGACCATATTTTCGCATCAACCACCCATATCCACCACCACTGAAGTGTCCACCAATGCCAACAGTTGGACAAACACCTGCTGGAAATGCAAGGGTTCGACTTTTCTTAGCAATTCTGTAATAGAGTTCACCTATTGTTGCACCAGACTGGACCCATACAGTTTTGTTCTTGGAGTCAACTCTGATGGACCTGAGGTTTATTAGATCAACGACAATAAATGGGAGGTGGGAGATGTAAGAAAGACCCTCCGTGTCATGACCCCCGCTACGAGTTCGGATTTGCAAGCCATACTTTTTGGAGCAAATGACAGCGGCTTGAATGTGGGAAATATTTGATGGTCTGATGATGACAAGCGGTTTTGGGGTTTTGGGTGTTGAAACTCTGAGGTTTTGTGCATAGAAATTCAAAATGGAAGAATAAGAGGAATTGAGTGGAATGTATACGACCTTTGAAATGTCTGTTGAGTGGAATGAGAGACATTGAAGAAAATTTTCATGTTTGTGAGCTGAAGCTGTCCATATTGAAAATGAAGATAGAATAATGAAGGCAAAGGCAAAGGGGTTTAAAGGAAAAGACTCCATCACTTCCCAGAGATTTTTGTGCATTTTAGGCATTGAAAACTCCATATTTATTGTGATTTGGTTGTTGCCCAGATTGCATACTATTCAAACTTTAGTGTCATTTTCGCCATTGATTTGAAATTGACTTTGTTGGATGAATGAGAGATGAAAAAGTAGATAGTGCTTTTAGGCCCCTCGACTCATAAAGTAAAGTATCCATGATTTCCTTATTGTTTGTCAGTGTGGAAAGGAACTTCTATGTTAAAAAATTGAAAAGGGGTGGGATAAAAAACATGGAAAAATCTTTGCTTTTTTTAGAAGAAATGTTTGTTTGCTCTTTTTCTTTTTCTTTTTCAATATTTCTAATCTTATATAATTTTTTAATGCAAATATTATGATTAAAGTCACGTTGTAAATTATGTTTCTATAATATATAAGTAATTTAATTGTCCCAAGTATCTTTCTAATTCTAACCACCGTTGTAGGTGGATGTTTTTAATAGTTAAAAAATAATCTATCAAAAACACACCTAGATATGGTTCAACCACACCAACTTAGAATTTTAAATAGATGACTCCTAAGTATTATTAGGTGGCACAATGAAGATACCACGGTAAAGTTGAAGTGAGTCTAACTAAAGTACGGGGTCGTGTAGTGTGAGAATTAGGAAATTAGGAAGCCACCTTATCAACAACTAAGAAGCATGAATATGGACGTAGAACAAAGTAGCAACATGACACATTCAATACAGGGCAAACATTTTTTTGTTTATACATATATTAGAAATTTTGTGTATATACATATATTTAGTTCTTAAATAATAGATAAAAAACATACCTTTAACATACATAAAAAATATGAAATTTACGTTCCCTAAACAAAAGGGAAGAAAGAAATTTTAAACTTGAACATGAGTATTAAAAAGTATACAGAAGAAAAAAAGAAGAAAAAAGAAAAATTTGCCATAATTTCAAATCAAATCCACTAGAGGTGTTTTAGTATTTAATGATTAGAGGTTCACATAACCAAAAGGTTCTTAATTACAAATTAGTAGGGTTTACATATCATATGAAGTTCATTGTTCTTGGTCAAACATTGTCCATTCATTTCATTGTTTGTAGTGGTGACACAACCCTTCCTCTTTCATTGACTGCCTAATTGTTTTGTTGTTTGTCGCACCCAACCCAACTTAAAGACAAAAATATAAGTCTAACTCATAACCAAATTTCTTCTAATTTGTAAATAGCTATTTAGGGATTTGGAATTTCACACATATTAAAAAGTATATATAAAATAAAAAGAATAATGGCCCATGCAGGTCTCGAACCTGCGACCTTCGCGTTATTAGCACGACGCTCTAACCAACTGAGCTAATAGGCCAACTACTTAATCTATATCAATCGAGAACCTCCTCATTTGTTTTTGTTTTTTGTCGTGCCCAACCGAACCTAACAAAAAAAAAATATAAGTTTTTTATTTTTATTTTTTATGTCAACTACCGCTTAGCTATGCTCACTTTGGCCTAAAAAATATAAGTATAACTCATATTCAATTTCGTTATAATTTGCATACTGTTTTAGGGCATTTAAAAGTAGGGGTGTACAAGTAACCCGGTGACCCGAACAACTCGAATTACCCAACCCAAACGGAAAGAGTTAGAAATTTTTTTGGTTTGGGTTGGGTTGTTTTTTTCAAAACAAAAAATTCGGTTCAGTTCTTGGGTTGGGTTCTTAAGTTGGGTTCAACCCAAACCGAACCGAACTCTTTATTTTTTTTTAAAAACTTCATATATATATATATATATATATATATATATATATATATATATATATATATATATATACATCTTTTTTGAAACTTGTTTTTCTTAAAAGAAAAATATATATTTTGTGTTAGGATTAGAGATAAAGATTGAATTTGGTGTATTTTCAAATTGGAAATTGGGATTTGAGTTTAATTTAATTAAAAAAAAAATCGAACAATCCAATGACCCAACGCAATCCAACTCGAAATAAAAAAGTTGGGTTGGGTAGGGTTGGATTGCCAATTTTATTCGGCTATTTCGAGTTGTTCCAACAAAATCCCCTCAACCCCTAAAAGAAAGGGAGTGGTAGGCTTGCCGGTACAGCACTGTAACTTTTGACTTTTGAGCATTGATTTTGAAGAGTGAGAAAGAAAACAAACCTCTTTGCAATTTTGTCTCTCCCATGATTGAAGCCCTCTCTCGATTTTGAATCGATCCCTCGGCTGTTTTTACTTTAATGAACTCATAATTCTTATTAAAAAAAAATTAGTTTTTTTTTACTCCCACTAGTTCTGTGCAATTTCAAACAAAGGACTACAGAGTAATGATACAAATTTATATGGTTTGTATTGTTGAAGATTTCACGTTGAAAAGATGAGGAGACTTCAAATTCTTCACAAGATACATGGATTACTTCTCTTATAGTCTTGAGATATGACTTCATGTTTATCTATATGGTATTAAAGTCCATAAAATCCAAACTGATATTCGGTCTAGAAAAAAAAAAGATCCAATTCAAAAACGATGAACTCAAAATCAATCGGCAAAGAGAGGAATAATCATGACCATCTAATATGGTATCAGAGAGAGTGTTAGAATAGAACTCCTTCTCCACCCCTCCAATGGCCCAAAATAAATCCTCCATTGACCCTTGATGATTCCATGAAATAAGATTGATTTAGCATCTTCTCTTACTTATTAAATAAATTGTACACTTTAACCCTTTATTTTTTTGCAGCTAACTTAATTTTGAGTAAGTTTCTTATTAAGTTTAATTAGAGCCGGGTTTAAAAGTAACTTATTATGAATATCATATTATTCACTTATGGGTCGTTTGACCCCCTGTGTTGGTTATAATAGAAGGAGCTATTATAACCCACTCAGTGTTTGGGACATCAACAAAAATAAGTGGTGAAGTGAGTTATTTACACTCTGATGACTTCATAACCTTTGCGTAGCGTAGTAGAATGAAGGCTACGCACTCCCATTGGTGGCACTTCAATAACCATAGCTAACCAACAACGACCATCGTGGTGACATTCCGGCGACCATTGCTCCTCCAGGTAACCACTCTGATAACCATTGTCGGCGACACTCTGGTGACCACCCACCATGCTCGCTGTCAGCGACATTTCGACAACCACACCGATCGTTGGTGACCACTTTAACGACCACGACCAGTGACCACTCCGACGACCACCACCGACTACCACTCTAATGACCTCTGAAGACACCTTTCCCAATCAGCTGGTCTTCGTGTTTTAAATACAAATTTTAATTTATTAGTTCATAATGTTTAATAGTCATTGTTTATAGTAATTTGACATTAGTATAAGCATTTCTCACCGTATAACAACAAATTAACAAAAAAAAAAAACTTGTATATAAAAAACACTTAGCTTTTGAGAAAATATAATCAAATAAACCATTTTTATATATATAAAAAAGGGAAAAATACACTTTTAGTCCTTGAGGTTTGGGTTAAGTGACAGTTTGGTCCCTGAGTTTTCAAACTCAACAAAAATACCCCTGAGTTTTGAGATAAGGAGCATTTTGGTCCCTGCCGTCAACTTTTCTGTTAAATTTTAACAGTTGCTGACGTGGCACTATTATTTTAATAAAGAAAATTATTTTTAAAATTTTTTAAAATAAAAAAATAAAAAAATATTAAAATATTATTATTTTTTAATTATTTATTTTTTTCTCCATCTCTTTACTTCCCTTCTTCTTCTCCATCTTCTTCCTCTTCATCCTTTCATTCTTCTTCTTCATATCTCCGGTGGCCGGCGGCCGGCGGCCACCGCTTGCCGCCGCCGGCGCCGGCCGCCGGCAATCTTTTTTTTTTTTTTCCTCCCTCTCCTTTTCTTTTTCTTCCTCCCTCTTTTTACTGTAAAAAAAAATAAAATAAAACGAAGGGGGAAAAACCCCCTTCGATTCCGGCACCGGAGACGGAGGAGGGAGGAGGGAGCGAGACGGAGGAGGGAGCTCCCTCCTCCCTCCTCCGTCTCCGGTGCCGGAATCGAAGGGGGTTTTCCCCCTTCGTTTTATTTTATTTTTTTTTACAGTAAAAAGAGGGAGGAAGAAAAAGAAAAGGAGAGGGAGGAAAAAAAAAAAAAAAAAAAAAGAGTGCCGGCGGCCGGGGCCGGCGTTGGCGAGCGGGGGCCGCCGGCCGCCGGCCACCGGAGATATGAAGAAGAAGAATGAAAGGATGAAGAGGAAGAAGATGGAGAAGAAGAAGGGAAGTAAAGAGATGGAGAAAAAATTAAATAATTAAAAAAATAATAATATTTTAATATTTTTTTATTTTTTATTTTAAAAAAATTTAAAAATAATTTTCTTTATTAAAATAATAGTGCCACGTCAGCAACTGTTAAAATTTAACAGAAAAGTTGACGGCAGGGACCAAAATGCTCGTTATCTCAAAACTCAGGGGTATTTTTGTTGAGTTTGAAAACTCAGGGACCAAACTGTCACTTAACCCAAACCTCAGGGACTAAAAGTGTAATTTTCCCTATAAAAAAAAAAGAAATACATTTTTGAAAAACACTTAAACCAAAAGGCAATCCAATTGGCCTTTAAAGTTTTCCAATGCTACCTTCATTTGGCAATGCTCTTGAGGTATAAACTAATGAGATCAACCTCTACTTCAGTGTAGGATTCTAGATCCATAATTTCATGTAATAATTATCCATCATAAATAAATTAAACATAAAAGTATAAATAGGTTTGTGAGATTAACATACTACATAGGTTAGTAAAGTTTCATTTTGCACAAAAATTGGGAAAAATTAGAATCAAACTAAATAATTTAGGGAAAATTTGTACGGATGACCCATTTTCGGAGGCCGTAATGAAATTTGACCTACTGATAACTCTCCAAAAGGGAGTTATTTAGGCCTTATTTCTATAGTGATTTGTGTGTCTTGTGTGCTAAATAGGGTTGTTTTAGATGAATATTATGTGTTTTAACCTATTTGGAACAATGAATGCTTTGGAAGTTATTTTGTGTAGAATATATTGTCGAGCGACTTGAGGGAGCAAAACTGTCATGTCACTGTTGGGTTTTATGCCCTAAAACTCGTAGATAGTGAATGTAAACAAATTGTATACTTATTTCAATAAAATGTTATTGAGTTTCTACAATAAAGTGTTATTGTTAAATATTGCACAATTTGACCCAAATCCAATAAACTAAGATCCAAGGTTGTTTGCATGTAACTTGAACTAGTATGTGGGGACATACGGGGATCGATGTTCAAGTAACAACCTAAAAGGTCTATAGTACAAGAATAAGGTTGGGTACCTTATCCTGATAACACTATGTGATACGACCCGTTTTGTGTTTGATACATACGCATTGATCCAAAGCGTCCATGTAGTAGACATGGGAGCGAGGGTATCCTATGCAATGAGTTTGCATAAGACCGAACCATGAAATGGTAAACCACTAGATATAACACCATTAACTAGTTAGGTTACTGTTTCAATAGGATGACGTAGGTAACTCAGTCTTAATCCTAAGTGTGTCATGAACTCCTTCTCATGAGGGATTGTCCTTTGATTAGCATGGGTGAAAGTGACCAATACACCGACTCAATATGCCTTCCTTTTTGGGGACAAGACCGAGTGGGAGGCTGGGAACATGACAACACAAGAAGGAATTCACTCCTTCCCACTTCTAGGAGAAGTAGATGAGTGTTCCTTCAAGTGGTGACTCTGGGACTTGAACAAAGGGATCCCGCCCTCTCACTGGCCCGAGAGGGACTTTCTGTTTATTGGTTGGACCATAAACAAGTTGTTCATTAGAGGAGCACTGGTACTTAAGGAGACAGATGTAACACGGGTAAAATGGTAATTTGACCCAACTGTGATTACGGACACTCGTGAAGGATTGACTTACCGGTATAAGTCTATATCCGTGGACACAAAAATGTTCTACAGTGAGAAGAGTTCAGCTGTGGGTCTTTAGTGGAATGACCCACAGTTAATGAATATTGGTTAACTTGATTAATGAGTTTAACCGGTTAACCTCATATCATTGGAGCTTCTGATCTGTAGGTCCATTAGGTCCCACTGCTAGCTCGTAAAGAGTAATTATGAACAAATATATCTTAAGAGAATTTGAATAGTTCAAATTCATATTGGGAATTAAGTTAATTGTATGAGATAAAAATTAATATAATGTATAGTGATGCATTAAAATATAAAGTCTAATTTGAGATTAAACTTTATTATATTGAGAGATTGATATATTTGAAAGGGTTCAAATATATGTCTAATTAGAAGATGAATTAATTAATTATGAATTAATTAATTATTCAATTTAGTTTAAATTAAATGAGATTTAATTAAACTATAGTCTATGAGAGAAATAAATATTTGAAGAAGTTCAAATATTAATATGAATTTGATTCATATTAAATTTATAGGATATAAGAGAATTTGAAGGAGTTCAAATTTTAATATGAATTTGATTCATATTATAGAATTAATTAATTGAAGGCCTGAAATTAAATATATGATATTTAATTGGGTAATTAATTAATTAACTAATAGAAGGTCTGAAATTAAATATATGATATTTAATTGGTGATTAATTAATTAAAGAATTAATTAATTGGAAATTAATCAATTATGAAAATGATTAATCACTTAGGGGCTGTTTGGGGCGCTGAATTGGTTATAATATCTGGTGGTTATAATAATCTGGCAATTATAATAATCTGGGGGTTATAATAATCTGTGTTTGGGGTGCAGATTATTATAGTCTGGGATAAAATAATCTGTGTTTGGGCTGCAGATTATTTTAATCTGGGATAAAATAATCTGTGTTTGGAGTGTTGATCTGTTTTAACATAAGGTTATGAATCAAAGGTTCAAACTGACTGTTTTCTTTTTCTAGTTTTTTTTTTTAATGATATAAAACACTTTGATTTGATTTAGGGTTATGCTTTTTTTTTTTTGTAACAAAGCAAAAAAGTTTAGGTTTTTGTATAGAAAAATCATATTAGTTAACTTTTAGTATTGCCAAAATAAAAATTGTAAATGTTTAGTTCAAAAATCATATTAGTTTTTTTTTTTTATCAATAAAATCATTTGAAATAAACTTGAGTGTGGTAAATATAATTTCGTTTGAATTTTTTTTTTAAGTTGATTAACCTTCGATGTTGTCAACGACTTTTCTGGCAACCTTTGATGTTTTTTTTCTTTATTTTTATTTTTTATATTTTTCAAAATGAAATTGAGAAGAAATATGGAAAAAAAATTGGTGGCCGGAAAAGTCATCGGCGATCGCCGGAAAAGTCGTCGACGGTCGTCGGAAAATTCGTCGGAAACTTCGCCGGCTGACGGCGGCCGGCGGTCGTCGGAAAAGTCAAGGAGTCGCATGGAAGAAGTGAGGAGATAGTTACTGTAGTGGGTTGAATAATGGTTACTGTAGAAAATGGATAAAATAACCGGGGGTTAAAATAACCCACCTCACCAATTATTTTTGTTGGTGCCCCAAACATTGAATAGGTTATAATAAGGGGGGTTATTATAACCTATTCAGTGCCCCAAACACCCCCTTATGGAAGTAATTAATCATTTATGGAAATGATTTAATCACTTATGGAAGTGATCAATCATTTATGGAAAAGATTAATCAAATATGGAATTGATTGGTCATGAAATTGATTAATTATGGAAAAGATTAAATCAATTATGGAAATAATTGATTTTAAGGGGCTGTTTGGGGCGCTGAATTGGTTATAATATCTAGTGGTTATAATAATCAGGCAATTATTATAATCTGGGGGTTATAATAATCAGATTATAATAATTGCCTGATTTGGGGTGCAGATTATTATAGTCTGGGATAAAATAATTTGTGTTTGGGGTGCAGATTATTTTAATCTGGGATAAAATAATCTGTGTTTGGAGTGTTGATCTGTTTTAACATGAGGTTCTGAATCAAGGTTCAAACTGACTGTTTTCTTTTTCTAGTTTTTTTTTTTTTTTTTTTTTTTTTTTTTTTTTATGATATACAACACTTTGATTTGATTTAGGGTTATGTTTTTTTTTTGTTACAAAGCAAAAAAGTTTAGGTTTTGGTATAGAAAAATCATATTAGTTAACTTTTAGTATTGCCAAAATAAAAATTGTAAATGTTTAGTTCAAAAATCATATTAGTTTTTTTTTTTTTTTTATCAATAAAATCATTTGAAATAAACTTGAGTGTGGTAAATATAATTTCGTTTGAATGTTTTTTTTTAAGTTGATTAACCTTCGATGTTGTCAACGACTTTTCCGGCAACCTTTGATGTTTTTTTTTCTTTATTTTTATTTTTTTATATATTTTCAAAATGAAATTGAGAAGAAATATGGAAAAAAAAATTGGTGGCCGGAAAAGTCATTGGCGATCGCCGGAAAAGTCATCGGCGGTCGTCGGAAAATTCGTCGGCTGACGGCGGCCGGCGGTCGTCGGAAAAGTCAAGGAGTCGCATGGAAGAAGTGAGAAGATAGTTACTGTAGTGGGTTGAATAATGATTACTGTGGAAAATGGATAAAATAATCGGGGGTTAAAATAACACACCTCACCAATTATTTTTTTTGGTGCCCCAAACATTGAATAGGTTATAATAAGGGGGGTTATTATAACCTATTCAATGCCCCAAACACCCCCTAAATGAATAGTTTATTCATGGTCTTTCTCCTATAAATAGAACACTAACCCAAGGGTTTAGGTACTACAACATAAGGCCACAAGAATGCACTCTTGCATTCTCTCTAGCCTCCCTTTCATATTCTCTCAACCTAAGAACTCTAGGAAGAATTTTCTCTCTAGAGTTTTCCCATTCAAGATTAGGTAGTCCCACAACTACGTTCCTAATCTCAGAGTCATAGCGGGGAAGATCAATTGGTGGTGTCCTAATTGTTGACGTTTGGTCCCTATGAAATCAAGAAAGGCGTTCTTGATATTTCAGAGACGACAACGACGAGCAATCAAAGAATCATCCGTTGAAGTATTCAGAGTCGTCAACGGAGGTATGTTTTTCACCACTTAACCTTTTGCCAATGTATTGATATTTTGTAGAACAAATTTAATTTACGAACGGTCCAATTGATTTCGCTGTAACAGAATTGAGAATTCTAATCCTACAGTCACAGCTCGTTATCCATTTTGATGTACTGAAGTTAGTTGAGCTATTTTTGGATTTAAGAAGCAAGGAGAGCCATCCACGTGTACAAGTTGACCTAATTTGAGCTTGTCTTCATTCTATAAAAGGGAAGAGTCGTCCAAGTCAAATTAATTCCACTTTTGGTGAAGAGATCGTTCTCATTTCCATCATTAGTAGCCGAATAGAGGAGGAAGGTTGGAGACTTCAAGAAGACCATCAATTACGGGTTTGACCAAGGGAATTAGTATTTTCTTGTAATTCTTGTAATTATGGATGCACGTACTCAGATTGTAACGTGTGTTATCATGAGTTTTATGAACTAAATTTGCTTAGACATTGGTTAGGAGTCATGTAATTGTCGTGCTTCATTCTCTATGCAATATATGTTGATTTGAGCATCTTGATTATTTGTTAAGCATATTTATATTTTGTGCCCGCCTGGCCAACCAGTATGAATATCACTTCTTAGTTTCAGGGATGATTTGAGAAGTGCGTGACAATTAATCACACTAGATCATTGTGTATTGGTGAACGCCAGTGACTGAGCTAGGGATAGCTAGTTGCCTAGTGCTTGATCGGTAGTGCGTCATTGGAGTTGAAACACATTCTAAAAAATCCAGAGTTTCGGGAGGATCCTACTAATAAGACTGCAAGAGTTTTGCCTAATCAATAATATTGCTAGAGCATCTAATAAAACAATCACTAAATCTTGGCCAACGTCTGTTTCTAATTTGTCTACTTTATTTGTTTACTTTTTGTTCTATCATTACTTTTGTTCCAACATTTTATCAAAATCAATCATTTGACCCACTTTTGAAATCATTGAAAAGTTATACAAAATAGATAAAGTGAGAGCTATTCAGCCCCGTGGATTCGATAAATACTTATTACTTGTTGCGGATTGTGTATGCTTGCACAATGTTCTAGAGTCCATTTTATCTTATTTTTATCCACTCTGGAAACCCAACAAGTTTTTGGCGTCGTTGCCGGGGACTTGAATAAGTTCTTATATGATATGTTTTGTGTATGTGTTTTAGTGGTTTGGTGCGATAACTTTTTTATTGTTTTTTTTTTTTTTGCAGGTGTGAGTTTGGTGTATGAGCGATCCGCCTGGGGTAAGGTTCGAGCTTGATCTAGAAATCGAGAGAAGATTCAGGAGAAGAAGGAGAGAGCATCGTAGAAATCAGAATCCAATGGATAACGCGTCGCGTCTCCCAGAAGTTCCAGAAGATCCAGTGAACCCCTAGCAGAATCGTGTGCTGCAGCAAAACCCGCCGCTGGAGCAAAATGGACAGAAAAATAATCAGGCTGAGAATCCTATCTTGGTAGCGAATGATAGGGCCAGAGCCATTCGAGCGTATGCTATTCCAATGTTCGATGAGTTGAATCCAGGAATTGCGCTTCCTCAAATTGAGGCAACAAATTTTGAAATGAAACCGGTAATATTTCAGATGTTGCAAACCGTGGGTCAGTTCCATGGTTTGTCATTTGAAGACCCTCATTTGCATCTTTAGTCTTTTCTAGGAGTTAGTGATTCGTTTGTAATTCAAGAGATGCCCTTAGATTAACTTTGTTCTCATATTCTCTTAGAGATGGAGCAAAGGCGTGGTTAAATTATTTTGCTCCAGGATCAATTAGGACATGGAATGAGTTAGCGGAAAAATTTCTTAGTAAATATTTTCCACCAACTAGGAATGTCAAATTAAGGAGTGAAATAGTAGGGTTTAGGCAACTTGAAGATGAAACTTTTAGTGAGACTTGGGAGAGGTTTAAGGAGCTTTTGCGAAAGTGTCCTCACCATGGCTTACCTCATTAGGTCTAGTGTTCTTATTTATAGAAGAGAGACCATGAATAAAATATTCAATTAAATCAATCTTTTCCATAATTGATTCAATCTCTATTCCTTAATTAATCAATCATGATTAATCAATTCCATAATTGATTAATCTTTTCCACAAATGACTAATTACTTCCATAAGTGATTAGATCATTTCCTTAAATGATTAATCACTTCCTTAAGTGATTAATTATTTCCATAATTGATTAATTCCCGGTTAATGAATTCTTTAATTAATTAACCACCAATTAAATATCACATATTTAATTCCCGGCCTAGAATTAATTAATTTGCCCAAACACATTTTAGGCCTTAAATTAATTAATTCATTATTTTGAACTCTTTCAAACTTCCATAAATTTATATTTGAACTTTTCAAATATTAATTTCTCTCATAATAATATATCAATATATATTATATTTATTTCCCTTAATAAATTGAACATTTTCAATTTACTTTTATTACTTAATTGCCTCAAATTACTTTACGAGCTACCAGTGGGACCTAATGGACCTGCAGATCAGAAGCTCCAACGATGTGAGATTAATTGGTCAAACTCATTAACCACATTAATCAATATTCGTTAATTGTGTGTACATTCCACTATAGACTCACAGTTGCACTCTTCTCACTGCAGACATATTTTCTGTGTCCACGGATCTAGACCAATATCGACTAGTTAGTCCTTCACGAGTGTCCGTAACACCAGCTGAGTCAAATTACCGTTTTACCCCTGGGTTACCTCTATTTCCTTAAGTACCAATTCTCCTCTAATGAACAACCTGTTTGTGGTCCAACCATCAAACCAAAAACCCTCTCGTGCCATTGAGAGGGTAGGGCCCTTTGTTCAAGACTCGGAGTAACCACTTAAGGGAACACTCATATGCTTCCCTAAAGTCGGGAAGGAGTGAATTCCATCTTGTACGATTATGTTCCCAGCTTCCCATTCGGTCTTGTCCCCAAAGTGGTAGGCTTATTGAGTCGGCGTATTGGCCACTCTCACCCATACAAATCAAAGGACAATCTCTCATGAGCAGGAGTCCATAATCAACTCAGGATTAAGACTAAGTTGTCTAGGTCGTCCTAGTGAAATAGAAAACCAACTAGTTAACGGTGTTATAACCAGTGGTTACTATTTCGCGGTTCGGTCTTATGCAAACTCATTGCATAGGATACCCCCACTCGCATGTCTCCTACACGAACGCGTTGGATCGCGGCGTTTGTATCAAATACAAAGTGGGCCGTATCCATAGTGTCACCAGGATAAGGCACCCAGTCTTATCCCTATACTATAGACCCTTTAGGCTGTTTCTTGAACAATGATCCCATATGTCACTACATATAGTTCAAGACTCATATTACAGCCTTGGATGTCTAGTTTATTGGATTAAGGTTATTATTAGGCAAAGACAAATATAAAATAACTAATAACAATTAATGGAAAAATATATCAATATTATTTCATTAATATCCGGTCAACGGTTACATTCACTATCTACGAGTTTTAGGGCATAAAACTCAACAAACTCCCACTTGAACTAAAACACTAGTTAGTGGGATGTAAATGCAATAATGTAAAGCTGGAAATGTCATGTATATTAATACAATGAACTAGGGCATCCTTATACCCATTATACATTTCTCCCACTTGCCCTAGATTAGATGGCATACATATCTCGTAGACCTAGACCCTCTAGATGACCCTCAAACACTTTAGCCGTGAGAGCCTTCGTAAATGGATCAGCGATGTTGTGCTCCGAGGCGATCTTAGTGACGATCACATCTCCTCGTTGCACAATCTCCCGTATCAGGTGATACTTCCTCTCGATGTGTTTACCCCGTTTGTGGCTTCGAGGTTCTTTTGAGTTGGCTACAGCCCCACTGTTGTCACAGTATAGTGTTATGGGCACGTTCATATTCGGAACCACTTCCAAATCAGTCAAGAACTTTCTAAGCCATACTGCCTCCTTAGTTGTTTCGCAAGCTGCTACATACTCAGCCTCCATGGTTGAGTCTGCTATGCATCCTTGTTTGATGCTTCTCCACACTACTGCTCCTCCATTGAGGGTGAATACTGACCCTGATGTGGATTTCCTTGAATCCTTATCAGCTTGAAAGTCAGAGTCAGTGTATCCAGTAAGAATCAAATCCTTAGCTCCATACACAAGCATGTAGTCCCTCGTTCTCCGAAGATACTTGAGGATATTCTTAACCGCTCCCTAGTGGTCCAACCCTGGATTAGACTGATACCTACTGACTACTCCCACTGCATAACATATGTCAGGCCTAGTGCAGAGCATAGCATACATTAAGCTGCCCACAGCTGAGGCGTAGGGAATGTGTCTCATGTTCTCAATTTCTTGAGGTGTCTTAGGAGACTGTTCCTTAGACAGGTGTACCCCATGTCTGAAGGGTGGTAGTCCCTACTTGGAGTTTTGCATCGAATATCGAGACAACATCTTGTCAATATACGTTGCTTGAGACAGAGCTAGCATTTTGTTCTTACGATCCCTAATGATTTGGATTCCCAGAACATATTGAGCCTCTCCCAGATCTTTCATTTGGAATTGGGCTGCTAGCCATTTCTTAATGTCAGTGAGGTATCCTACATCATTCCCAATGAGTAGGATATCGTCTACATAAAGTATTAGAAAAGCTACTTTCCTTTTGTTGATTTTCTTGTACACACAAGGCTCATCAACGTTTTGGTCAAAGCCAAAAGATTTGATTGCAGTATCAAATCTAATGTTCCATGATCTGGATGCTTGTTTCAATCCATAAATGGATCGATTGAGCTTACAAACCTTTTGTTCCTGACCTTGGCCTATGAACCCTTCGGGTTGAGACATGAAGATATTCTCTTCAAGATTACCATTCAGAAAGGCAGTCTTGACGTCCATTTGCCATATTTCATAGTCATAATAAGTGGCTATGGATAAGAGAATTCTTATGGACTTTAACATGGCTACAGGAGAAAAGGTTTCCTCATAGTCAACCCCTTCCTTTTGGGTATAACCCTTTGCCACTAGTCTAGCTTTGAAGGTTTGTACCTTTCCAGCTGCATCTCTTTTTCTCTTATAGATCCATTTGCACCCTATGGGTTTTACCCCATTTGGTAGATCTGTAAGTTCCCATACAGAATTGGAGTACATTGACTCCATTTCCAGGTTCATGGCTTTGACCCATTCATCCTTATCTTCGTCATTCATTGCCTGTCGATAGGACAATGGATCCTCAATGCCATCATTAGGTATGACAACATGAGTTTCAGTTAAACCCAAGTAGCGGTCAGGTTGTAATACAACCCTCCCACTGCATCGAGGCATTCCCAACGTTTGAGATGGACGGGATGGATCTGAAGAACTAGTTCCTTCATCAACCCTTGTTGAAGGTCCAACTTCATCAACAACTCTTGATGATTCTTCAGTAGTTCTCCTAATATTATTTTGCTGCGTGGTTTATGATCTCTCATGTGGTCTTCTTCTAAGAAAGTGGCGTTTGTCGATACAATCACCTTATTTTCTTGTGGGTCATAGAAATAACCACCTCTCGTTTCTTTAGGGTAACCAACAAATTTGCACAGTTTTGAACGAGGTTCCAGTTTCTTAGGATTTGTCACAAGCACGTGTGCTGGACAACCCCAGATGCGAAAGTGATGCAAACTAGGTTTACGCCCCTTCCATAATTCGAAAGGTGTTTCAGAAACACTTTTCGAGGGAACATTGTTCAAGATGTATACTGCAGTCTCTACTGCATACCCCCAAAACGAGCTAGGCAATTGAGCATAGCTCATCATTGATCGAACCATGTCTAACAAGGTTCTATTTCTCCTTTCTGACACACCATTCTGCTGAGGTGTACCCGGGGCTGAGAGTTGAGATTGGATTCCATGTTCTATCATATAATCTTGGAATCTTTGATCCATATACTCCCCTCCTCAATCAGATCGAAGTACTTTAATAGATTTACCTAATAGGTTTTCAACTTCAGCATTAAACTCCTTAAACTTTTCAAGGGCTTCAGACTTATGTCCCATTAGGTACAAGTAACCATATCTTGAATAATCATCTATAAATGAGATGAAATATTCGTACCCTCCTCGAGCTTTTACATTCATTGGACCACACAGATCCGAATGTATTAACTCTAAGGGTTCTTTGGCTCTGTAACCTTTTCCAGTAAACGGTCTCTTGGTCATTTTTTCCTCGAGACAAGATTCACAAGGTGGTAGTGAATCATCTTCTAACTTGCTTAGAAGTCCATTCTTTACCAAACGACCGATCCTATCGATGTTTATATGACCAAGTCTAAGATGCCAAAGATGAGTATTGTTACTTGATGGAGAAATCTTTTGCCTTTTACTTTGAGTTTCAGCAGTTTTAAATAATTCGTGATTTAAAAGTGCTTTGTTTTCGGTTGGTCTTAAAACGTACAAGTTATTTTCCAATTTGGCTGAACAAATAAGTACACCATTTTTATAAATGAACGCTTCATTCATATCAAAAGTAACTGTATATGATTGTTCAATCAAACATGAAATAGAAATTAAGTTCCTCTTAATCTTGGGAACGATTAACAAACTTTCTAAAAGTAAGAATCTATTTTTAAAAAATAACTTCGCAACTCCCACTGCTTTAGCTGAAATGACTTCTCCAGTTCCGACCCTGAGTGTCATTTCCCCATCGTTCAACTGCCGAAAGGAACTATTTTCCTGAAAAGAAGAGCAAACATGATTAGTTGCTCCTGAATCAAGTATCCAGATAAACTCATCATGTTCTACCAGGCATGTTTCTAAAACAAGAAAATCAAATTTACCTTCCTTTTCCTTCTTTTTCTCAACAAGGTACTTTGGGCAGTTTCTCTTCCAATGTCCATCTACATTGCAGTGGAAACACTTGCCCTTATCTGCCATAGCTTTGGCTTTTCCCTTGTTTTTAGCAGCAGTGCTGGGAGCTTTCCCCTTGTTTCCTTTCTTCTTCTGAGTTTTCTTTGAAGAAGTGGCTACAGATTTAGTTCCAGAGGATGAACCCTTCTCAGACTTTCTTTTAAAGTGGACAACGTTTGCCTCTCCTTCTATCTGTCCCTTGTTCTTAAGAAGAGACTGATAGAGTTGTAGCTCATTCAGGAGGCTAGTCAGGTTGAATGTTATTTTATTCATCATTGCATTGCTTCGAAACTGTAGAAAACTCTTCGGAAGAGATTCTAAGATGAATGCAACCTGACTACGTTCATCTATGACCGCCCCGTTTGCCTCTGCCACGTTGAATTGGACCATCATATCCAGGACATGCTCCCGAACAGACGTGCCCTCTTTCATGCGACAACTATAAACGTATTTGAGAGCGTCATGGTGGAGTTGGTAGGACGGTTGTCCAAACATCTCCTGGAGAGAGTTCATAATCTCCCTCGCTGTTACCATGCTCTCATGCCTTTTAGCCAAAACTTCAGATAAGTTGGCTAAGATATAGACGCGAGTCTTATCATTGGCCTTTGTCTAGCGGTCATAAGCATCCTTAACTGCTTGGGATGCATTACGAGCAGGGGCTGGAGGACAATCCACCGTTACGACGAACCGCAGATCATCGACAACAAGAATAGTATTCAGGTTCGACTTCCACGTAGCATAATTTTCGCCGGTTAATTTCTCATTTTTAAGCAGAGAGACAATTGAGGAAGACATTGCTGAAATTTAAACAAACAATGACCGTATTAGTTATCTTTGCCTTAACCCATCATACAAGCAAACAATTGCACACAATCCAATCAATTTAGCAAAACAGACAATCACAGAACCCTAAAACTATCGATTTAGTTTTGCAACGACGTTTCAGAGGTTTAGAATGTCAGCCACCGAAGGGTGATCAGGCACTCCTCCTTTGAAATGAGACACCTCTCAGCTAATTCTAATTCCAGAATAACTCATATTCCTATAGACATTAGCCACCGTTGTTCGGTCAAAGATTTGTTAACACTTTAAACTCATCCTTGTAAGTGTAACCCTCCCACTTTCAGATCTCAGAGGCACGCACCAACAGGCTACCGAAGGGAAAGACAACTGTTGGTGATTAGCCTAAGAGCTCCTATCCTTTTCAGGAGTTCACGATGTTCCGAATCCTATGACCAGGCCCTCCGAAGGGATGGTTGCGCCAGGACAACCTGCAGGCGGATCATAGGACTCTCACGGTGTGAACTATGGGCGGAGACCGAGGGATACGTTGACACGTGTCCCGCTCCCACTTACTCTAGACATTTTTCCCATTCACCTTGATATTGATCCATGCAAACACTTTCCGAAGGGAGGCCGCTCCTAAGGCGACTCGAAGCCGAGCATGAATCTCACGTTGTGAATATAGGGACGTGGGAGCAAAACTTGATTTAAATCTCGTTTTGTAACATTCCTCCCACTGAAAATGTCCTAAGGTTAATATAGAGTTATTTAACTTAGATAGTATTCGGCTAAGTCAATCTATGTAAGTCTGATCCTATTATAACAATTATGGAAAGGATTCAACTGCAATCTTTTGGGTGAATTAAACTTCTTTTAATAAACCCAACATTGCAAGTCAACATTACTATGGTTAATTCAACTCAATGTTCAGGTCAGTTCCCAGGTAGGAGGTGTTCCGTAAACCGTCAACTTAAATACCCCCAGCCTTAGACAGAACTTTACCGAGAAAGTTCCCTTATAACCTCAGTAATGTAAGGTCTTTACTCTAAAGATCTAGGTGCATTAAACACTTTTAATAAACCTAGTGACATTGCATGCTAACATTTAACTATGATTAATTCAACTCCGGTATTCCAGGTCAGTTCCCAGGTAGGAGGTGTTCCGTAAACCGTCAACTTAAATACCCCCAACCTTAGACAGAACATTACCGGTGGAGTTCCCTTATAATCATAGCAATGTTTTTCCTACTTAGTCAATTAAAACTATTTTTAAATACTAAGTAAGAAAAGATTCTAATCCTATTAGAAACTGATCTAGGTCTAATTAATTTTAAACAATTTAAAATTAATCCAATTCATCCTATGATCTTATGTTTGCATGCAAATCTTGATTATAGATTGATGGTTTCTAATCATTAATAATAAAGAACTATTTCAAATTTTAATGATTAATCCTATAATCAAGAATCTAGAGTTTAATTCATTCAACAATCTCATTCAAATTAAATAATTAAACCACACTAATTGCATGAATAATATAACAATTATATTATTAACTATGGATGTTTCATGTTTCATGCAATTTTTTATTTTCTTTTATTATAACAATTATAAGCCAATCAAGTAAATCAATCAAGCATGCTTCATTCATCACATTAAACATAACTATTTATATTTAATTTAAGTAATGACATGCTTCATGCTTTCCTATTTTTTCATATAATTAATATACACTTATATTAAAAAATATGAAAACAAATTCATGCATTTAAACATGCATTATAACAATTTATAATATATAAAAAATGCATGAGCATGTTTATAACCTAAGGTGGGATTAAAAATTCTATATGACATCCATAAAGCATATAAATAGCAATTGAACCGGTTAATTTTGGCCCTAGGATAAAATAAAGCATTAAATTACATTAATTTAGCTAAATTCTATCCTAAAAATCCTTGTACAGCTCCGGAATTTTGTCTAGACATCACGAACCGCCCCGAACTACCTCGAACCGGCCTCCAAAAACACGAACCATGCCAAAATTTGACTGAACCGGGCCAATAACACAGAAAATCGGGTTGATCCAGCAAATGAATCGAACAAGGCCGATTTCTCGGTCAGGATCCCGGTCTCGATCCCGGTCGGGATCTCAGTCTCGATCTCGGTCTCGATCTCGGTCGGGATCTCGGTCTCGATCTCGGTCGGCATCCCGGCCGGGAAATTTTCCAGCAAACCCTAAATCGTCGATTCCTCTGTTCTGCACTCTGTTTTTCCGATTTCCAGCGCCGTTCTTCATGATTTTCGCCTTAAAATCATCTCGATCTCCATCGATAACAGCCCTAAATCTAGACACGGACTTACAAGGAATCGATTTACATAAAATATACCCGAAACACCGGGCCTTACATGATCAAAATCACATAAAAATAAAATCTATGGCCATAAAATTAACCCAAACAGTTCAACGCAAACCGAACATACATTATGCATAAATCCCACCTTTTAGAGCCTATCGCAACTTTTAAAAGTAATTAATATGGACAGCGATGGCTCTGATGCCGATTGAAGGGAATAAAAGTCCCCACGCAGCGGAAGCGCATCGATTGGACCTTACGTCGTGTATTAATTAACATTAAAATACCGTTACGATAACTCAAACAAAACTTTAAACAAACTTTAAAGCCGCTGTAAAATTGGTTTAAACATGCTAAAATAAATCTAAATTTATTTTTAAAACTTTTCTAAAGAAAAGACGATGAACCGTTACAAACCTCCGTTGTAGACTTGACCGTTCTTCGCCAACGACGCTCCACGAACGAAAACGCAGCAGCCGCTTTAAGGTTTTCTTCGCTGGAAATTCTTCTTTGATTGACACAATCACCACAGAGGTTACACCGGTATGTCTCTAAGTCTAGGAGGCAAAAGACTTGTGGGAGTCTTTCTCTAAGAGGGAGGCTAGAGAGAATTCTAGGTCTTGTCTTTCAAGAGTATCAAGTGTCATGACCAATTAGGTCTAGTGTTCTATTTATAGAAGAGAGGCCATGAATAAAATATTCAATTAAATCAATCTTTTCCATAATTGATTCAATCTTATTCCTTAATTAATCAATCATGATCAATCAATTCCATAATTGATTAATCTTTTCCACAAATGACTAATTACTTCCATAAGTGATTAGATCATTTCCATAAATGATTAATCACTTCCTTAAGTGATTAATTATTTCCATAATTGATTAATTCCCGGTTAATGAATTCTTTAATTAATTAACCACCAATTAAATATCACATATTTAATTCCCGGCCTAGAATTAATTAATTTTGCCCAAACACATTTTAGGCCTTAAATTAATTAATTCATTATTTTGAACTCTTTCAAACTTCCATAAATTTATATTTGAACTTTTCAAATATTAATTTCTCTCATAATAATATATCAATATATATTATATTTGTTTCCCTTAATAAATTGAACATTTTCAATTTACTTTTATTACTTAGTTGCCTCAAATTACTTTACGAGCTACCAGTGGGACCTAATGGACCTGCTGATCAGAAGCTCCAACGATGTGAGATTAATTGGTCAAACTCATTAACCACATTAATCAATATTCGTTAACTGTGTGTACATTCCACTATAGAATCACAGTTGCACTCTTCTCACTGCAGACATATTTTCTGTGTCCACGGATCTAGACCAATATCGACTAGTTAGTCCTTCACGAGTGTCCGTAACACCAACTGGGTCAAATTACCATTTTACCCCTGGGTTACCTCTATTTCCTTAAGTACCAATTCTCCTCTAATGAACAACCTGTTTGTGGTCCAACCATCAAACAGAAAACCCTCTCGTGCCATTGAGAGGGTAGGGCCCTTTGTTCAAGACTCGGAGTAACCACTTAAGGGAATACTCATCTGCTTCCCTAAAGTTGGGAAGGAGTGAATTCCATCTTGTACGATTATGTTCCCAGCTTCCCATTCGGTCTTGTCCCCAAAGTGGTAGGCTTATTGAGTCGGCGTATTGGCCACTCTCACCCATACAAATCAAAGGACAATCTCTCATGAGCAGGAGTCCATAATCAACTCAGGATTAAGACTAAGTTGTCTAGGTCGTCCTAGTGAAATAGAAAACCAACTAGTTAACGGTGTTATAACCAGTGGTTACTATTTTGCGGTTCGGTCTTATGCAAACTCATTGCATAGGATACCCCCACTCGCATGTCTCCTACACGAACGTGTTGGATCGCGGCGTTTGTATCAAATACAAAGTGGGCCGTATCCATAGTGTCACCAGGATAAGGCACCCAGTCTTATCCCTATACTATAGACCCTTTAGGCTGTTTCTTGAACAATGATCCCATAGTTCACTACATATAGTTCAAGACTCATATTACAGCCTTGGATGTCTAGTTTATTGGATTAGGGTTATTATTAGGCAAAGACAAATATAAAATAACTAATAACAATTAATGGAAAAATATATCAATATTATTTCATTAATATCCGGTCAACGGTTACATTCACTATCTGCGAGTTTTAGGGCATAAAACCCAACAAAAGAATTGTGATAAAAATATTGTTGTTGAGAAGGAGTCGGAGTCTGGTCAGGGTGTTGGAGGCAGCAATAATGATGCTGGAGCATCTGGTTCTGTTCCAGATGTGGAACCACCTTATGTGCCGCCCCCACCTTATGTACCACCTCTACCTTTTCCACAAAGACAAAAGCCTAAGAATCAAGATGGTCAATTTAAGAAGTTTTTAGAGACTCTTAAGCAATTGCACATAAATATCTCTTCAGTAGAAGCTATAGAGCAAATGCCTAATTATGCTAAATTTCTTAAGGATATTTTAACTAAAAAGAAGAGGTTAGGTGAGTTTGAAACTGTATCTCTTACTGAGGAATGTAGTGCTATTCTTAAGAATGGGCTACCAACCAAGGCTAAGGATCCAGGGTCATTTACTATACCTGTATCAATAGGTGGAAAAGAGTTAGGTAGAGCACTTTGTGATTTAGGTGCAAACATTACCCTTATGTCTCTTTTGGTCTATCGGAAGTTAGGTATTGGTGAAGCTAGACCTACCACAGTCACACTCCAACTAGCTGATAGGTCTATCGCATATCCAGAGGGTAAAATTGAGGATGTTTTAGTAAAGGTAGATAAATTCATATTTCCTGTTGATTTTATTATCTTAGACTATGAGGAAGATAAAGATGTCCCAATTATTCTCGGTCGTCCGTTTTTTGCTACTGGTAGGGCGTTGATAGATGTTCAAAAAGGGGAATTAACAATGAGGGTTTATAATGAAGAGGTGAAGTTTAATGTTTTTAAGGCCATGAAGTATCCAGAAGAAATGGAAGGTTGCTCTTTCATTAGGATACTGGAGAAGCCAATTGTTGAGACAGCAATGCAGGATTTGACAAACAAGCATTTGAAAGATCATGGAGAGGTTAGTGAGAGGATTTAAAAGTTTTTTCTTTAGAAAGAAAAAATGAAATAGAGGTGTCTAGGTGTGGGGATGTTTTTTAGTATTTAGATTTTGATGAAAGGAAAGCTCCTCCTATTAAGTCATCCCTAATTAAGGCACCCACTTTAGAATTGAAGCCCTTGTCGGATTATCTGAAGTATGTGTATCTTGGGGAGGGTGAAACATTGCCCATTATTGTTGCATCAGATTTAATGTCGGGGGATAAAGAGACCCTAATAAAGTTGCTACAGCAATATCGCAAAGCAATAGGTTGGACATTGGCTGACATTCATGGAATTAACCATTTCTTTCTGTATGCATAAAATCACTCTAGAGGTGGGATCCTTTAGGAGTATTGAGCAACAGAGAAGGCTTAACCCCACAATTAAAGAGGTTGTTAAAAAGAAGGTGATTAAATGGTTGGATGTTGGGATTATCTATCCAATTGCCGATAGCAATTGGGTAAGCCATGTCCAATGTGTTCCTAAGAAATGAGGTGTTACGGTGGTAACTAATAAAGACAACGAGTTGATCCCAACCAGGACAGTGACTGGTTGGAGGGTTTGCATGGATTACAGGAGGCTTAATAAGGCCACCTGTAAGGACCATTTCCCTCTACCATTTATTGACCAAATGTTAGATAGATTGGATGGTCAGACCTACTACTGTTTCTTAGATGGTTATTCTGGGTATAACCAGATTACCATTTCTCCTGAGGATCAGGAAAAAACCACTTTCACCTGCCCTTATGAGACGTTTGCTTTTAGGCGAATGTCTTTTGGCCTTTGCAATGCTCCAACAACATTGCAGAGGTGTATGTTAACAATTTTTTCTGATATGATTGAGTCCACTGTTGAGGTATTTATGGATGATTTTTCAGTTTTTGGGGGTTCTTTTCAAAGTTGTTTGGATAATTTAGGTAAGGTGTTAAAGAGATGTGAGGATACCCATCTAGTTCTTAATTGGGAGAAATGTCACTTCATGGTGAAGGAAGGCATTGTGTTAGGTCATAAGATTTTAAAGAAAGGTCTAGAGGTTGATCGAGCAAAAGTAGAGGTTATTGAAAGATTAGAACCGTCGAGTTCGGTGAAGGGGATTCGGAGTTTTTTAGGTCATGCTGGATTTTATAGAAGATTCATAAAGGATTTTTCCAAAATTAGTAAATCTCTTTGTAACTTATTGTGTACTGATCATGTTTTTTACTTTAATGCAGATTGTAGGAAGGTTTTTGAGACTTTGAAGGTTGCTTTAATCTCGACCCCTATTCTGTGTGCACCTAATTGGAGTTTACCATTTGAGGTAATGTGTGATGCGAGTGATGTTGCAGTAGGTGCCATGTTGGGGAAAAAGTAGAGCAAATTTATCCATCCTATTTATTATGCAAGCAGGATCTTGAATGAGGCACAAATCAACTATACAACTACTGAAAAGGAGTTGTTAGCAGTTGTGTTGTCTTTTGAGAAGTTTCGCCCATATTTGGTTGGATCCAAAGTCACAGTTTTCACAGATCATGCAGCAATAAGGTACTTAATGTCAAAGAAAAATGCTAAGCCTAGATTGATTCATTGGGTTTTATTATTGCAAGAATTCGACTTGGAGATAAAGGACAAGAAGGGATCGGAGAATGTCATTTCAGATCATTTATCTCGTCTTGATCCAACATCATCTTTGCTGAAGCAATCTGCAATTTCAGATTGTTTTTCAGATGAATAGCTCTTTGTTGTCGAGGTAAAGGTAGTCAAGGGCATCCCTTGGTATGCTGATATTACCAACTTTTTGGTGAAGGGAGTCACTCCTATTGACATGGATTGGAGGCAGATGAAAAAGTTTAAGCATGATGTGTTTCAGAGATTTTATTATTGGGATGAGCCATTTATGTAGAAGCAATGCTCTTATGGTATTATTCGTAGATGTGTTTCACGTGATGAAGCAAAGGAAATCCTGGAGCAATGCTACTCTTCACCGTATGGAGGCCATTTTAGCGGCCAGAGGACAGTTATGAGGATTTTGCATTGTGGATTCTTCTGGCCTTCTTTATTTAAGGATGCCAATTGGTTCTACAAGCAATGTGATGCTTGCCAAAGGAGAGGAAACTTAGGGCCTAGAGATGAAATGCCTCTTACTTACATTTTAGAATTAGAATTATTCGATGTATGGGGTATTAATTTTATGGGGCTATTTCCCCCTTCTAATGGTAATGTTTTTATCTTATTGGCAGTTGATTACGTGTCCAAGTGGGTGGAGGTCATTGCATGCCATCAGAATGATTCCAAGACTATCCAGGTTTCTCTAATCGCACATTTTTGCGCGGTTTAGGAGACCTAGAGCTCTAGTGAGTTATAAGGGTACACATTTTATTAATAATGTCTTAACTAAGTTTTTAGCTAAGTATGAAATCAAGCATAGGATAGCTACCTCTTATCACCCACAAGCAAATGGTCAAGCTAAGATTAGTAATAGGGAAATCAAATCAATCTTAGAGAAAGTAGTCCATCCGTCTAGGAAAGATTGGTCTTTTCAGTTAGATGAGGCTCCTTGGGCTTATAGGACAGCTTATAAGACTCATCTAGGTATGTCTCCCTATAGGTTAGTGTATGGGAAAGCTTGTCATCTACCATTAGAGCTTGAGCATAAAACGTTTTGGGCTTTGAAAAAATTGAATTTTGATCTGAGTCGTGCATGGGCAATAAGAATGTTGCAGCTTAATGAATTAGAGGAATTTCACCAATTTTCATATGAAAATGCGAAAATGTATAAGGAAAAGACTAAGTTGTGGCATGATAGGAAAATTAATCCTAAAGAATTTGTCAAAGGTCAGAGAGTTTTGCTTTATAACTCTAGATTAAAATTGTTTCCTGGGAAACTAAAATCCAAGTGGTTGGGTCCATTTGTCAAAGGTCCATTTGTTTTAAGGTTAGGTAGTAATAAAGTTTTTTCTGATTTATTTGGTTTTAAATATATATTAAAAAAAAGTGAAAGATTTGATTTAAAACGGTTTTAGTTTAAATTTTAAATAGTCGGTATCAAAGATTCTTCTAGAAGAAGATCTTTGCTCATAGGTTTGTTTCAGCAATCTGTTGGAAATATCAAATATTTCATCCGAGTAGAAAGGGAATTGTTGTGGATTAAATTATTTTACCGTTGGTATTTAATTTTTTCGTGGGCAGGTAAATCGAGTGGAGCATCTGGCGCTTCCACGTGTCACACAGTGTTGATCTAGCTGTTGGGGAAATTTCTACCGAGGAAGATTTCCCACGGGGAAATTTCTACCGTTTTTTAATTTAATAATTCATGATTACATGCAAATTAAAACAGTAATTATATTTAATTAGGGGCAAAATCTTTCGGTTAGGATTCTATTTTGCTGAAGCCATATTTATTCAAAACCCTCAGTAAGTTAATTTTCACTTCATCTTCTTGCCATTTTCTCTTCTCTATTTGTATTTCTCTTTTGCTTCCAACTGCTGTAAAAATTCTTTGAGTGCATAATGGCTAGAACGAGAGGAAGAAAGGAAGAGAGAAATACTGAGGAAGAAGAGGTGTCGGTTACCCCTGAAGCACCGAAGGCAAAAGCAAAGAAAAGGAGAACACCAGAGGAAAGGGAAGAAAAGAGGCGAAGAAGACAACAGAGGTCTGGTGAGGTAGTGCAAAAGGTAGTCGAAGATGTTGCTGATGAGGTGGTTGAGGAAGAAAATCCGAAGAAGCCTGCAGAACAAAACCCTGGACAGAATGAGCCGACACTCGAGAATCCGCAAGAAATTCAAGAAAAGCAAGAAGAGGATGTACCAGAGGGAGGAATTCCACTGGGAGTTCAAGAGCAAGAAGCTCAGGTTGAAGTTATTATGCCAGAGGTACCCCATCGTCGCCGTCGGAAGCAGAAAGCTGGCAGCGTCAAGATAATCAGAACTGATACTCCTTCGCCATCGACCACTGATTCTGAGAAAGAGAATACAAAAAGAGAAGAGCAAGAGAAAAAGGAGGCTGAGGACAAAGCAAGAGAGGAAACAGAAAAGAAAGTAGAGGAATAAATTTTGCCCAAACAGAGGGAAGACAAGGGCAAAGGTATTGCTGAAGCATCTGAAGAAACTGAGGAGTCACGATTGTCGTACAACCGCTTCATCAATAATCTTGCCCGAGCAAAGTATATAGAAATGTTGAAAAAGGACTTTTTATTTGAATGGGGATTTGGTGATGATCTGTCGCGTTTCTTGAGGACAGGAATAGCAAACCATGGTTGGAGTCAGTTCTGCGCAAAGTCGGAGCCGGTCAATTCCAATATTGTCCGAGAATTTTATGCAAATATTGATGATCAAGAAGGATTTCAAGCTATCATTCGAGGGGTGCCCATGGATTGGAGCCTAGGGGCCATCAATTCTCTTTTCAAGCTCCAGGACTTTCTGCATGCGGGATTCAATGAGATGGTGGTGGCACCATCTAATGATCAGTTAAATGCGACTGTCCGGGAAGTTGGCATCGAAGGGGCTCAGTGGAGACTGTCGAAGACAGAAAAGCGAACATTCCAAGCAGCTTATCTGAAAAGCGAAGCCAACACATGGATGGGCTTTATCAAGTTGCGTTTGCTGCCAACAACTCACGATTCAACGGTGTCTCGGGATAGGGTATTTCTTGTGTTTGCTATTCTTCCTTCCATGAGCATTGATGTGGGCAAAATAATTTCTAGTGAAATCTATGATTGTTGGCAGAAGAAGGTAGGAAAGTTGTTTTTCCCTAACACCATAATGATGTTATGCCAAAGGGCAGGGGTTCCAATGAATGCGGATGATGTTACTTTAATGGACAAGGGAATAATCGACATGCCAAACCTGGCTCGGCTTCAAAGGACACAAGAGGCACGCCAAGGAGGTTTGGTGTGCGCCATCCATCAAATGCAGGAGCAATTACAGATGCATTCCAGCAGGATGGAGTTTGTCGAAAGGCAATTCCAAACCTTCTGGAATTATGTGAAGAGAAGGGATGCCACGTTGAGGGGGGCCTTGCAGTCTAACTTTTCTAAATCATATCCGGTCTTCCCAATATTCCCTGATGACCTACTGAACCCCTGGATTTCCACCATCGCCTGTCGAGAGAGAAGGAGATGAAGAAGTAGATCCTCATCAGAAGGATTGAAGGATTTTTTTTTTGGGCGCGCATTATTTTTGTTGAAATATTTTTGTTGCTCGCGCATTTCTGACCACATCTTTTTCTATGTTTGCTTGTTTTTAATTTTTTTGTTTCTTGGCCACCGATCTGATGCTGTAATTTTCTTTTTTATGTTTTCAATGAAATTTTCAATAGTTGTTTCTGTTCTATGGCACTAAGTATTCCTAACTTAACTAATTGTCTTCTGAATTTTTGAAGCTTGGACTAGTTAGCTTAATTAGATCAAGGTATTTTGATCTCCAGAAACCTTTTGCTTGAGCATTTCTTCTAGCCTGATCATCACTGCGGCAAGAAGATTCTGAGATAGTGTTGATTTATTTGATCTAGATAGAAATATTTAAGTTTGGGGGTCTAATTCATAAAATTAATGATTCATTGGGGACAAATAATAATTCAAGTTTGGGAGACTTTTTGCTACTCCATTTGTTTTGCTCGAGCATTCCTCTCCTTCATTAAATAATTTGCTAGGTTATTGAGTAACCAGGGACATTTTTGACACCCACAATATTTGTCTTTGCGTCAAAAGATGACCTAGGAGATATGAAAAAAAAATAAATAATTATTTGCCGAAAAACGTTGATTCTTGAAAATTTTGCTGAGAAAATTCATGGAACAAAAGTTTTGAAGGATGAATGATAATCCAACAGTTTTTCTGTCTCCCAGAACTTAGGTGAGCTTCATCATAAAATGTCGTCATTCTAAGAAGCAAGGGATAGAATAACTTAGGATTTTTGAGCTTAACAATGAGTATTTAGGAAAATGTCATCCCAAATAACTCTTGGGCTTGGGCTTGGCTGTAAAATCAACTTATTTACGAAAATGCCATCCCAAATTAATTAATTACAATTTACCAAATCCTTCCATTTAAATTCCCAACTTTTCACTAACTCCACAATAGAAATTAAACCAAACTAACCCAAGATTAGAGAGATTAATTTCACCTTGAATTAGCGTCGTTACAGAAAACAACATGAGTCAATTCAAGTTGATTGTGCTTGAAGAAAAAAGCTAGGACTCTCTCTCTATCGGCCTTTCGTAACCTAACCTACGGTGAGCAACTATGGAAAGATTGAACAATGGAGTTAATTGGGAGGTTACAGGATCAATGACTCACCACCACGAAGAACAGCGACAACCGACCACAAACCACCAGCGGCGACAGATAAAAAAAAAGCCTCTGGATCAGAGTTCGCTTTCGTCGTCGTCATCCTTCGACGTAGAGTGCAAGTCCGGTGGAGTACTTGTTAGGGTTCCGATGGATTTTGGCGAAGGTGGAAGATTTGTTAGGTTTCGGGAAAAAGGGTTTTGTGTGCAGGGATGAGGAAAGGAGAGAGAGAGAAAAAAAAGTTTTGCGCATGTTGATGGAAGGCGTGAAGACACACAAAATTTTCTATTTATTTTTAAATAAAAAATAATTATCGATAAAAATAAATGAATTTAATGATTGTTAATCAAAGTGATAGATTCATGATGTTAAAAAACGTCATAAAATTGAAAATTACGAAAATCTCCGTCTTTTCCCGTAAAAATGTGCCTCTAACTATTATATGACGTTTTTTTTCTCTTTTTTCTTTATTTGGTTTGGTCATGCGTCATGAAATTAAATGTCAAAATTGTAGCAGTGATGTATGATTCCTGGCATCTGAAAATTTCGACTATCTTGATTACCAAAAAACAAACGGCGCCCCTTAGTGTTACTATGAGCTAGTAAGGGGACTTTATGGTCTTACAGATTATAAGCTCCAGTGTGATATAAAATTAATTAATTAAACTCTTTAATCAATTAATTTTCATTCATTAACTATAGGTCATTCCACTATAGACTTAGAGTTGCACTCTTATGAACTGTAGGACAAGTTGTATACATGGATATAACCATCACATGCAAGTTGATCCTTCACGAGTTGTTTGTAGTTACAACTAGGTCAAAAGTTCGTGTTACCCCTATAATTACATCTTATACCATAAGTACCATTGATCCCCTAATGAACAATTTATTTATGATCCAATCATAAACCAAGTACCTTTTGGGCTAGTGAGAGGATGGTGCCCCATTGTTCAAGTCCTGAAAGCAGCACTTAAGGGAACTACTCATCTACTTTCCCTATATGGGAAGGAGTGAATTCCATCCTATGAAATTTATATTCTCAGCTCCCTATTTGGTCAAGTCCCAAAAATGGTAGACTTATTGAATCGGCTACAAAATTCGATCTCGCCCATGCAAATCAAAGCACGAGCCCCTCACAGGCAGGAGTGTTGGGTTTTATGCCCTAAAACTCGTAGATAGTGAATGTAACCATTGACCGGATATTAATGAAATAATATTGATATATTTTTCCATTAATTGTTATTAGTTATTTTATATATGTCTTTGCCTAATAATAACCCTAATCCAATAAACTAGACATCCAAGGCTGTAATATGAGTCTTGAACTATATGTAGCGACATATGGGATCATTGTTCAAGAAACAACCTAAAGGGCCTATAGTATAGGGATAAGACTGAGTGCCTTATCCTGGTGACACTATGGATACGGCCCACTTTGTATTTGATATAAACGCTGCGATCCAACGCGTTCGTGTAGGAGACATGCGAGTGGGGGTATCCTATGCAATGAGTTTGCATAAGACCGGACCGCGAAATAGTAACCACTGGTTATAACACCGTTAACTAGTTGGTTTTCTATTTCACTAGGACGACCTAGACAACTTAGTCTTAATCCTGAGTTGATTATGGACTCCTACTCATGAGAGATTGTCCTTTGATTTGTATGGGTGAGAGTGGCCAATACGCCGACTCAATAAGCCTACCACTTTGGGGACAAGACCGAATGGGGAGCTGGGAACATAATCGTACAAGATGGAATTCACTCCTTCCCGACTTTAGGGAAGCAGATGAGTGTTCCCTTAAGTGGTTACTCCGAGTCTTGAACAAAGGGCCCTACCCTCTCAATGGCACGAGAGGGTTTTTTGTTTGATGGTTGGACCACAAACAGGTTGTTCATTAGAGGAGAATTGGTACTTAAGGAAATAGAGGTAACCCAGGGGTAAAACGGTAATTTGACTCAGCTGGTGTTACGGACACTCGTGAAGGACTAACTAGTCGATATTGGTCTAGATCCGTGGACACAGAAAATATGTCTGCAGTGAGAAGAGTGCAACTGTGAGTCTATAGTGGAATGTACACACAGTTAACGAATATTGATTAATGTGGTTAATGAGTTTGACCAATTAATCTCCCATCGTTGGAGCTTCTGATCTGCAGGTCCATTAGGTCCCACTGGTAGCTCGTAAAGTAATTTGAGGCAACTGAGTAATAAAAGTAAATTGAAAATGTTCAATTTATTAAGGGAAACAAATATAATATATATTGATATATTATTATGAGAGAAATTAATATTTGAAAAGTTCAAATATAAATTTATGGAAGTTTGAAAGAGTTCAAAATAATGAATTAATTAATTTAAGGTCTAAAATGTGTTTGGGCAAATTAATTAATTCTAGGTCGGGAATTAAATATGTGATATTTAATTGGTGGTTAATTAATTAAAGAATTCATTAACCGGGAATTAATCAATTATGGAAATAATTAATCACTTAAGGAAGTGATTAATCATTTATGGAAATGATCTAATCACTTATGGAAGTAATTAGTCATTTGTGGAAAAGATTAATCAATTATGGAATTGATTGATCATGATTGATTAATTAAGGAATAAGATTGAATCAATTATGGAAAATATTGATTTAATTGAATATTTTATTCATGGCCTCTCTTCTATAAATAGAACAATAGACCTAATTGGTCATGACACTTGACACTCTTGAAAGACAAGACCTAGAATTCTCTCTAGCCTCCCTCTTAGAGAAAGACTCCCACAAGTCTTTTGCCTCCTAGACTTAGAGACATACCGGTGTAACCTCTGTGGTGATTGTGTCAATCAAAGAAGAAATTTCCAGCGAAGAAAAGCAAAGGCGGCTGTTGCGTTTTCGTTCGTGGAGTGTCGTTGGCGAAGAACGGTCAAGTCTTCAACGAAGGTTTGTAACGGTTCTTCCTCTTTTCTTTAGAAAAGTTTTAAAAATAAATTAAGATTTATTTTAGCATGTTTAAACCGATTTTACAGCGGCTTTAAAGGTTGTTTAAAGTTTTGTTTGAGTTATCGTAACGGTATTTTAATGTTAATTAATATACGGCGTAAGGTCCAATCGATGCGCTTCCGCTGCGTGGGGACTTTTATTCCCTTCAAGGAGTTCATAACTCGCTCAGGATTAAAATCAAGTTGCATATGATCATCCTATTGAAATATTAATATTCTCAATTAATGGATTTATAAAGAGAGATTGAATATTTCGTGCTCTAGTCTTATACAAACTCATTGTATATGACACCCCCACTCACATGTCTCCACATGAATGATTTAGATCAAATTATTTGTAACTATTACAAAGTGGGTCGTATCGATAGTGTTACCAAGATAAGACATCTAACCTTATCCATATACTATAGACCCTTTAGGTTCACTACAACAATTTGGGGTTATGATGTCTTATTGTTTTTTTTTAAACAACGACGGATTGACTCTAAGATGACGGATTACGTAAAAACGCCACATTAAAAAAAAAAAAAACGGAAATTTTCATAAATTTGGGGTACGATGACAGTTTGTCTGTCATTAAAGACCACCGTACAATGACGGTTTATTCCAATCATGGAAAGTTTTTTTTTTTTTAAAAAAAAAAAGGCGCTTGTACGAACCATAACATGACAGTTGAAATCCGTCATTATAAGTGTTTTATAAATGGTTCGAAAAATGTTTCGCAACGATCAATTATTATCGTAATATCTATCTTTTGTTTTTTTATAGATCATACTAAGAATCTGTTTACACAAGAACAGTTGTACGAGGTACGAGTTGAATGGGTGGGACATGTGTCAAACTTCACGTGAAATACACATCTTGTGGCAGCTGTTTCATTTTAGACATAGGATGTAGTTTTCTTGACATGTGTGGTAGTTTGAATAAAAAAAAAAAAAGACAATTGTGATTAAATTTGATTCTTTTTGTAAATGTTTCAGTTTACGTTTAGAAAAGTTTGGTGGTTTGGATATTGTATTGTGACGTTTGGATTTTTCTAGATTGAATGAAATAAATTATTTGATATTTTCTCAGTTGTTGTGTTTGGATTAAATAAAATAATATTCTGAAATGTTGGTTTGAAATATTTGTAGATTAGATCAATGAAAATATTTGCATTGTAATAGGTATTCATGATGTGGATTTAAATTATGCTAATAAACATGTTGCAGGTGGTATGAGGAAAGATGTCAGTTTATAACTACATCTTATCACACTATAATAACAGTTATAAAACGTTATCGTAACATACCGTCATTATACCGTAATCGAACGTGTTGAGGGAAAGATGTCATTTTAAAACCGTCATTAACGTAGTCATATATGTCGGTTGTAAACTGTCATTGTTGATAACCGTCATCATAGGGGTCGACAAAGATGTCGGTTTTAAACTATCATCATTATAATCCGTCATCATACGAGTTCAATCACACCCAAAACAACGACAATTATAAATTGTCATTGTTGTAATTTGTCATTATACATGTATGATCACGGGGTGTTTGATGACGGTTTGTAACTGTCATTGTTGTAATCCGTTTTCATAGGGGTTCAATCACACCCATAACAACAACGGATCCAGATCCGTTATCATAGGGATTTAATAATAGTGCAAAACCGACATCTAAGCCCAAAATTGTTGTAGTGAAAGCATTATGAGCATTCATATAAATAACCCATGCATCTCACAAGGTAATTGGAAAATCAACATAACATAATAATCACATTTATTTATTCAAGACTCAAATGTCAGGAAATTAGCTACACATTATCATGATATATACAAAATTTCCAGCATTCTCATGACCATAACAGGAAATGAACAACAAAAAGGAAAAAAGACTAAACCGAAGACGAATCCCTTGCTTGCACCCTCGATTCGTCACAATCTGAGCCTTGATTGGACCTCCAACAGGCCTCCAATCGATCCCAAAAAGTGCACACTCACTCCATCTACTAAATAGAAGCTCTCTTTATCGTTTTCCTTCTTCCCCCCCCCCCCTCAAATGTCGAAGAGAATCACTTCTTTAAATAGGCATCTAGTCGCAACAATGTCAAGACGACACTCTAGGTCTAGTGTCTCGACGCTGACCTAAAGATTACTTGTCGTCGTCTCAATGCTAGCCTTCGACTGGAGCTAATTTGAGCATTAATTTTAACGCTGATTTTGGTGATTGTCTTCCTCTTGGCTTTTGGAGCTTCATTAATCAAAATTGTCAAGTTTCTAATCTTCAATTAAGCTTCAATTAAGGTCCGATTTACTTCAATTTCTCAATAATTTCTTCAATAGCTCTCTTGGATTTAAGAATTTAGAATTTAGCAAATAAACACAATTAAGTACCGAATTAAGCATAGAATTAGCCCCAAATTTAGGAGTAAAAAGATAGCATTTTTGCATGCTATCACGTGGTCTAATGCTGAACAAAGTTTGAACTTTTTCCCAAGTAGCCTCTCCTTGACAGGGAAAAACAAGCTTGGTCTACCTTAACAGAATCCCTATATCCAAGCCTATGCCTTCTAGAGGAAAAGATTATCAGCACTGAAGTATCTCCTCGGATGGTGTTTTCACCACTAAATCTGCTCACTGTTTTTTAAGAGACCCTCCAATTGATCCTCTCATTCATTCTAAAGGTATAGTGCTCTTGAACATTTGGAAAGTGGATATCCCAAAGAAGTGTAAATTCTTTCTTTGGACAGTCACCCATAGGAGGTTGAATATGGTTGACAGAATGCAACAAAAGTTTCAGGGGATGATGCTTAACCCGAACATCTACTTTCTTTTGTAGAAACAGTAAAGAAACCACTGACCACCTTCTAATTCACAGTGAATGGGCATCTAACAATCTTAGATCAGTTAAACTCTCTCAACCAGTTGGGATCCTCACGTCTCCCCTCTTTAGGTGGAGTGTCTTTGTAAAGAAGTCTTTGTCTTCCCAAGGAACGTTCTTAAACTCAATATTTTTGCGGCCTCCTTATGGAACTTATGGAGGGAACGAAACAATCAGGTGTTTCAAGGAAAAAAAAAAAAAAACCTATAATTTTGTGCAGTTCTGGGAAGATACTCTTCCGTTAGTAGCTCTATGGTGGTTTACCAAATCCAAATTTTTCACGAATTATGACTTGACATCTATTGCCGTGAATTGGAAGGCTTTCTTGTAATTTCTATGTATGTTTCTCACATATATCTTGCTGTTGCCGCTAATAAAGTATCCCTTTTTTAGAAAAACTACTATTTATGAATAGATTACTAAAAACAAATTTTCCAAATTCTGAAATTGAGATTTTTTTTTTGAATCTCTCTACAACAATAGTGAAAATCCATCATACGGGTGGTCTACCAAATCCAAAATTTTCACGTCGAATTATGACTTGGCATCTATTGTCTTGAATTGGAAGACTTTTCTTGTAATTTCGTAGGTATGTTTCTCACATACATTGTCATTGTCATTGCCACTGATAAAGTATCGCCCTTTTCTTTAAAAAAAACAAAAAAAATGATGAATAGATTACCAAAAACAAAATTTCCAAATTCTGAAATTGAGATTCTGTTTTTGAATCTCTCTACAAGAATAATAAAAATCCATCATACAACGCTATTTTACATCAAATTTATTGTTTTCAAATCCTTATTCTCGAATCATTAATCATATGGAGTTTTATGATTTGAGTTGATTTTGGTTAATATAAAATTTAATTAGTAATTTATATTTATGAAATGGTGAGTATTTGTACTATCATGATGATTTTAGGATGAATTGATAAATGATTATTTATGAACCGATTTTGCATGTCTTTGGATTTTGTTATCCATGGGTATTTTTTCATACAAAAACATAATATATTTCTATGTCGTTGAACATACAATACAACAAAAATTACTTTTTACCATTTTAAACTTTTACAAACATGACACATCGTGTGCAAGAGTATATAGTCTTTTGAAATATAATTTTATACAAATTCATATATATATATATATATATATATATATATATATATATATATATATATATTTAACAACACGTGGGGCAGGAGATTTGAACCTATGATCCTGTTGATCACTAGTATATAAGTTTTAATGTAAGTTGAGCTATGTTCATGTTGACCAAATTTAAGTAAAATCTTAATATACTTTATGTTAAACTTTCATGTATTATATTTTTTGAAGCTAAGTTAATTTTCAAGGATTTGTCTAGACGATCATCTTAAATTTTGTGATTTAGTGTGGAGAATCAAACCGTAAAATATATAAATAGGTAGATGCTTAAAAAGCACACAAAACCCCTTATTTAATTTTATTCCACAATAATAGGTTGGGGACATAATTTAAATACACATTAAAGCAATATATCAAACTGTTCAACTATGTTGCTAAATTCTAGGCTGGTGTCAGGGTGGGTATGCTTTGTTCATGCCTAAAGAAATTGTCATAATCCACTTCAGTCTTAACCTTTACCAACCTATTAAAATTATCACCAAAATATTTAAGACCCCAAACACGAGCTTGCTCGTAGTTTGTCTTTCCATTTTTGTTGTTGGATCCAATGTCAAGATCTCTATAGTTGAGATATGCAGCTCTGGGTGATTTTGAAACAAAAGGAGTCAGGTAACTGTAAATTTCTCGTATCCATTTTAGATGTCTTTTCTCTGTATCTGCACTTTGCTCTTGCCAAGCAACACTGTATCCAATTTTGTACAAATTTCCAGCTCTATGTGGGTAAGGAGTTTCCGTATCGGAAATCTGACTCATTCTCCCTCCATAAGGAATAAAAATAAGTCGTGCAAATTCTTCATGTTGAGATTTTAATCTTTGCCATATGCCCTCAATTGCAGCTTCAGTAATGGGTTCCTTGACAAAGTCTGATTTCATTTTGCTGCCTGCACTAAATGTTGATCTATTGAGCAAGGATTCCAAGACTTCTTCAGTTTGAAACCCAAACCAAGCAATTAGGGTTGATTCAATCCAGCTCGTTTCTCTGCAGTCTTCTTTTCTCAAACCCAACTCAGGAAAACTTGTCTTTAACATTGCCACAAGCTCCTCTGCCTCTCCAAGAAACAAAGTGTTGAACTCAATTACTGGGTTTCTTTTGCCTCCTTCACTTGAATTCAAAGCATTATTCCCACCTATCATTTAAGAATTGAGCTCAAATCAGCATGTCAATAATAAGAAATTAAAAGAGGGAGAGAGGAAAAAAAAAATATTAACTTTGCCACTTATTTAAATTTAATATTAGTCTAATTTTAGGCGTTTACAAAAGTAAGAATGAAAGAAAAACATATATTTCTAAGGTCGATGTTAATCCTTATACTCCAAATTTATTGACCTTATACTCCAAATTTATTGTATAAAAGTCAAAGTGAACTTAGCTCAGCCGTAATTGACATGTATCTTCGACCATGGGGTAGGTTCGAATCCCCCCTTCCCCAAATGTTGATGTACTAAAAAAAAAATTGTTTGTTGTATAAAAGAAAAAGAAAACAAAAAGAAAAGAGTAAGAATGAATCTCTCTCTTTCTTTCATTATTTTCAAACCATTTGGTGTGGTATCCTTTTCATTGAAATGTCAAAGGAAGAAAAACAGTTTTCAATCAAAAGGAACAAATATACCATAAATAATAATATGATTAACTCAAGCAAAACATTGAAAGAATAATACCATTCAAAAAGACGCTCATGTATAGATTTTCATCCATTTTGTCAGCCACAAATTGCCATCGATGGATTAGCTTGATTGTATCTTCCTTCTCAGTTCTGGTAGTTAAGCAAATTGTTACAGTGGGTGGAACCGGAACTAGTTTCACCTTCCAACCCACAACAATTCCAAAGCTCCCTCCGCCACCGCCTCTAATGGCCCAAAACAAATCCTCCCCCATCGACTCTCTATCATGAAACTTCCCATTTGCATCAACCAAGTAAGCGTCTATTACATTATCAGCAGCAAGCCCATATTTCCGTATCAACATCCCATATCCACCACCACTGAAGTGCCCACCAACGCCGACACTCGGACAAACACCCGCCGGAAACGCCAAGGTTCGACTTTTCTCAGCAATTCGATAATAGAGTTCACCTAGAGTTGCCCCAGACTGAACCCATGCAGTACTGTTTTCGACGTCGACGGTGACAGACCTGAGATTAATCAGATCGACTATGATGAATGGGACATAGGCGACGTAAGAAAGACCCTCCAAGTCATGGCCGCCACTTCGAATTCGGATTTGAAGGCCGTGAGATTTGGAGCAAATGACAGCTGCTTGGATGTGGGAAATATTTGATGGTGTTATGATGACGAGTGGCTTTGGGGTTTTGGGCGTTGAGAATCTGAGGTTTGAAATGGAGAAGTTCAAGACGGAAGAATAGGAGGAGTTGATGGGAGTGTAAACAAGCTTGGTAATGGAGTAACTATTTGGAGAATGATGGAGAAGACATCGAAGAAAATCTTGATGTTTGTCGGAAGAAGAAGCTACTGTCCATAACGAAGATGATGAAGATAGAATAATAAAGGCAAAGGAAAAAAGGATTAATGAAGAAGACTTCATGGCTGTGTTGGAGATTTTTGTGATAAAAAACTCCACTATTTATAATCGTTTGCATGGAAATATGAACCAGCTAAGATGGTACGACTAAGTTGAAATGTCACATTGATATTTTTACTAGTTGAAATGTCATCACCTAATCCTGTAGGGCTTGTTTGACCATTGGTTTGGAATGGATTGGAAAGGAATACTCATGTTTGATTGACCTAGAATGGTGTGGGTTTGGAATCAAATAGTGGAAATGTGGAATCCAACTCATTCCCAATGTGGTGGGTCCCACTATTTATCTTCCATTTTTCTTATTAATTTTGATGGGACCCACCTTTTCTTTTTATATTTTAACCACATTTTGGTGGGTCACACTATTTCTCTTTCCATTTTTCTTCATAATTTTGATGGGACGACCCACTATTTCTTTTTCTATTTTTCTTATAATTTTGGTGGGTCCCACTATTTCTCTCTCCATTAATTCCAACTCAAATCCAATGCACCAAACACAGGCATGGGAATCATGATTCCAACAAAATATTCCCATGGGAATCACATTCCATTCCATTCCAATCAAATTCTGACGCACCAAACGACCCCTTATTGCCTTTGACCATCTCTTTGAAACCCTCTGGTTCTTTTTGTTCATAAATTCAAAGTAAAACATCGGAAAAATTTCTAGTACTATGGTAGTATGGAAAATTTTTCATACTACCTCCATTTATTATTTGTCACATGTAAGGAGTATTTAAGAATGGTGTGGGACCCATAGAATAAAATATTATATCATTAAATGCTCAATAAATGACGTGTCAAATACTAAATGGAAGGAGTAGGCACTACCGTAGTACTAGAAATTTTTCCTAAAACATCCTATTTTGTTGTCTCTCTTGAATAATATACTTTCAATTTGGCCCATGAAATTGCTCACATTGTCTTATTGTTTTTCACTTTGATCCTCTTTGGCCAAACATACTATGATTGATCATAGCTTGGAAGTGTTTGGATCAAGGCTTCGTTGTATCCTTCTTTAATTTGAGTATTTTGCTTTTGTCTCTTGAGTAAAGATGATTGGTACAGGTATGGATCATATCAAGTGGGGCTTCATCATTCATACTATTACATTTTATTTCTTGATTTTGTGCTTCCGTATTTGTGGATTTAAACTTTGTAAAATTTAATTAGAAACTTACCTTAAATCCAATTCATAAATATACAAAATTTAATAATAAAATAATAAAAATTAAAGCTTTTTAAACCTAGTGAATTAATGAAGTAAAAAGACACCTATAATGTTATTGAGTTTACTAAAGGTCCAATCAGGGTTAATAAATTCAAGTGCATTGTCCACGTACATGCAACCAAGGTTTTAAATGTTTCTTGCATGTGGACATCTTAATTTTATGAAAATATCAATGAAAATATCGATAAAATGTTGATGGATAATTTCTAGAAAAATTATAAAAATAAAAAAATATTTAAATGAAAAAATTAGCCTTTTCCCCTTTTTAAATAAGTTAAAATTTATTGACTATATCAAATTTTTATTGATGTTTTTGTTATATATTTTGTTAATGTGAATGGAAATTTAATACTTTTCTCGCAACACTCAAGCAACAAATTTTTAAAAACAAAAAAAAAAAAAAAAATGACACGTTCAATGTGATCCAGTTGGTGGAAGGCTTCATGGAATCTCAACATACCCAACAAAATAAAGATCTTTAGTTGGAGAGCCAATCTCAACATTATTTTACCTTCCCGGATGAACCTCATCAAACATCATGTTCAATGTGATCCAATCTACCCTTTGTGTGGGAAAGAGTATGAAACCACACTTCATGCATTATGGGGATGTAATTACTTCAAAGTCAACGAGAAGAAAATGTAAGGATGAAAGAACAACTAGATCAAGCCATGGAAATGCAGCGGGATGAATATGAAAGAAGGTTTCGACAAATGGGTGAACTTATGAAAAGATTCACTGGAGCACATCCATCCGTTACTAAGGTATAATTTTTAAAACTTAACTTCATTTTTTAGGTTGGGACTCTGATTACACATATTGAAACTCTATTTTCGTATGTTTCGTGCTTCTGTATGTGTGATTCTATCATTGGAATGGTCGTTATATTTTTTTTGTGGTTGGTTGGAAGGTGGGAGAAGTGTTTGTTCTCGAAGATGAATTGAGGAGGGGAGAGGGGAGAGGAGTGTTTGTTCTTGAAAATGAATTGAGAAGGGGGGGAGTGTTTGTTCTTGAGAATGAATTGTTTGTTCTTGAGGATGAATTGGGGGGGGGGAGAGGAGTGTTTGTTCTTGAGGATGAATTGAGGAGGGGGGGGAATGTGTTTGTTGTTCATTATAGATTTCCAAATATTATTTTATTGATTGAGGAATGTTTGTTCGGGGTGGGAGAAAACGTGTGTTGATGTTATATTTGTAATTTTATTGTTATTTGGTGATTGTTTTTTGAACTACAACTTTTTTAAATATGTTGTACATGTGGTTTGAGGTTTTATTTGTAGTTTAAGTTGTTCATGTGGTTGTGGTTGAGAGCTTTTATTTTAACTATGAGTGTTTTTTAGAGTATGGTTTGATGAGACTTGTGGTTAAGGTTCTATTTTTGAAAAAAAAAATGCATTTTTATCTTAAGTCGTCAATGTGCTTGTAGATTGGGTTTTTCTCTTTACAACTATGAGATTGAGTATAATTTAAGAATAGGGAGAATGGTATTCGTTCTTGTCATTGGAAATGTGACTTTATATGTTATAATCATGATGTTGTTTGTGAACGGGTTAAGTAAGGTACTTATGTATATGTAATTTGTTTTTATTTGCAGGATTAAAATAAATTCGCTAACGACAACAATGACTGATAGCGAGCATAGCTAGCTATCTTTACTTATTTAATTTAGCTAGTCTTTTATGATTTTTGGGCCATTTTATTGTGCTTTATTGTTTATTTTGTAGGAAATGGTCGATTGGAGCTATAATGCAATATCAGAGTTAATCGGGTGCTCGGGGCGTAAAAAGATGCAAAGGAATGAAAAGAATAAAAGTGGAAAAAAGTCAAATCTCGGTCAACAGCAGGCTAGCGTCGAGACGCTAGCTCTTGAGCGTCTCGACGCTCACATTCCATATCAGAATAGGCGCGTAAAGCTTACAGCGTCGAGACGCTACGATAGGAAGCGTCCCGACGCTACCGTTTTTCCTTATTCAGAACGCGCGTTTAAGAGGCAGCGTCGCGACGCTGTCTTGACAGCGTCTCGACGCTTCGACGAAAAATCAGAATAAAAGCTTCACTTCGGCTAGGTTTTTGAGGAGATCAATTTGGGACCTTTTGGAGCCGTAAAGAGGACAGAATAGAGGAGTTTTGAGGCTGCAAACAAAGGAGGAACTTGGAAATCAACCCATTGTTCGTGGGGATCGTGACGGGGACGTCGGGACTCGGCCTACATTGAGTTTTCTTTTCCCTTTTCTTTCTTTAGTTAGATTTATGGCGTTGATATGTTTAGTTGAGTTTGTATTTCCAATCATGAGTAGCTAAACTTGTAGCTTAGGGATTGATGTAGTTGATTAAGTTTATGGATTGATTTATGGTTTAAGTTGTGCAATGTTATTGTGTTTGTAATCTTGATTTAATGCTTTCGATTAATTGGCCATTAGTTGGATGATTTAAGTTTCGAATCTAGCTCGGGAGAGGGGATTTGATCTAGACTTACTCAAGATTGCATGAATAAAGTTTATTGTCTAATTCATGACGGTTTTAGATTAACTTTAGAATTGGTTAAAAGATCTCATGGCCTTGCATATTAATAAACTTAGATAGGGATATCAAGTTGGTTAATTTGCATGAGAATCAATTATACTCGGGAGAGGTAGTTGTGATTAAAGGGTCTTTGGCTCATAATTTCATTGTGCATAATAACTTATTCCTTAAAATCAATCCTAAACGAAATCGGCGAAATCAATTCCCTAAGTAGTTTTCCCAATTGAATTTCCATTCTTTTTATTTGCTTTGATTTGTTTTTATCATCACCTATTCATCACTTTTTAATCCCTAGATAAAATTGAGCAAGATTATTCATAATACTTGATTTGCTTAAAAATCCAATCCAGAGGACGACATTCGAATTTACTATTCACTATATTATTACTTGACCCGTGCGCTTGCGGTTAGGAAAAGTCCACATCAAGTTTTTGGCGCCGTTGCCGGGGATTGGCACATTTAGCTAGATTGATATTGTGGAAAAATTGCTTGATCTTAATTTAGGGTGTATTGTTATTTTTTTTTAGGTTTGTTGCATTTTTTCCTTATTTGTTCTTGTTTCCATATTTGATTTTTTTTGGGTTAGTTTCCTTTTAGTTGTGTAATCTTTTCCTTATTTGTTCTTGTTTTTCCTTTTCTAGGTTAGTTTCCTTATTTGCATTTTGTCATATTTATTTTTGCATTCCATATTAGGTTAGTTTGTTTCCTTTTCCTTGATTAATTCCATATTTAGATTAGTTGTTTCCTTTTCTTTATTTACTTCCATATTTGTTTTTTTCTTTTCTTTGTAAGGTATTTTTAATTTTGTATGCGTAGGGATAAAGATTTAATTTTAGCACCATTTGATCCCGAGATAGAAAGAACAATTCTTAGGCTTCGAAAGGAAAATAAAGAAATTATTCAAATGGCAGATCAAAATCCACCTGAGGAGCCTAGGCCTATTAGAGATTATTTTCAGCCTGTGTTTCAGGGACAGCAATCGGGAATTGTCTATGCCCCGATTAGTGCCAACAACTTTGAGCTGAAGACCGGTCTCATTCAGATGGCTCGAGACTGTGCATACAGAGGATCGCCCACTGAGGATCCAAATTCTCATCTTAAATCATTCTTGGATATTTGTGGGACGGTAAAGATTAATGGTGTCTCTGAGGATGCTATTCGCTTACGTTTATTTCCCTTTTCTTTGCAGGATAAAGCACGTGATTGGTTGCAGTCCATTACCCCTGGGAGCATCACCACTTGGGATGCTTTGGTCCAGGCCTTCTTAAAGAAATTCTTTCCTCCTGCAAAGACGGTCAAGCTAAGGACCGAGATTGGGACATTTCAACAACAATATGATGAACAGCTGTTCGAAGCTTGGGAGCGATTCAAAGAGCTACTGAGGAAGTGCCCTCAACATGGTTACCCCGATTGGCTTCAGGTACAGTTGTTTTATAATGGTTTAACTCCGAGCACAAAAACGATTGTTGATGCAGCTGCAGGTGGGACTCTGTTGTCCAAGACCGTGGAAAACGCTCGCACACTTCTAGAGGATATGGCCACCAACAGTTATCAGTGGCCATCTGAGCGGTCTACACCTAAAAAGATTGCTGCTGGAGTGTTCGAGGTTGATAAAGTAAGTGCACTCCAAGCCCAGATGACTTCCCTTGCCAATGCTTTTTTGAAATTTTCAGGTACAGGGAGTGCTCAATCAATTGAATCAGCTGCTGCTTTAGCATCTAGACCTCAGGAGGAGACCATCGAGCAGGTTCAGTATGTATCAAATTTTAATTCTAGGGGATATAATAATAATTCTACACCTACACATTATCACCCTAACAATAGGAACCATGAAAATTTCTCTTATGCTAATACTAAGAATGTTCTTAATCCTCCTGGTTTTGCCCCTCAAACTCAAGATAATAAAAAGTTAGAAGATCTTGTTGGAGCTTTCATTGCAGAGTCAAGTAACAGGACAACCAAACTAGAGGAAGCAGTCCTTGCTATCAACTCAACAGTGAATGGCCACAGTGCAGCTATAAAGAACATTGAGAATCAGTTGGGACAGTTGGTGAATGTTGTAAGCACCATGAATAAAGGTAAGGCCCCAGCTGAACAAGAGAAACCCCAGATGGAGTATTGTAAGGCAATCACTGTGCACCAGGAGGAGTCTGAAGAGGAACCTGAATCTGAGGACTATGAAACGCCTACAGGGGAAGCTGAGGAGGACACATCATCTGATGAGGCTGAACAGCCTAACCTTGAGCCTCCTATTCCTTCCCCTACACTGTTGGTTCCTAAGGAAAAGAAAAAGAAAAAGAAGAAAAAGAATAATCAGGTTCAATTTGATAAATTTATGAATGCTTTTATGAATCTGAATATTAATATTCCTTTTGCAGAGGCATTAGAGATGCCCCAATACAACAGGTTCATGAAGGAGTGGTTAGCAAAGAAGCGAAAAGAAAAGAAGGTTGACACTGTTTATCTTGCTTCCACATGTAGCACCAGAGTACAACAAAAAGTACCTGAAAAAGTAGCAGATCCAGGGAGTTTTTCTGTTCCTTGTAGTTTTGGTACTTATTCTTTCAGAGCATTATGTGATTTAGGTGCTAGCATTAATATTATTCCATTGTCCTTGTGTAAGAAGTTAGACATAGGTGAGATTAAATCTACTCCTGTAAAGCTCCAATTGGCTGATCAATCTGTGGTGAGACCGGTTGGTATTGTAGAAAATGTACTAATCAGAGTAGGTAGATTTTTCCTCCCTATTGACTTGTATGTTATGGACATGATAGAAAATCCTTCAATGCCTGTCATATTAGGACGACCATTCCTCGCTACTGGGCGAGCGATCATAGATATTGAGCGCAGGGAGCTCACTATTAGAGTCAAGAACGAAAAAGAAATTTTTAAAGCAGTTGAAGACTCTAAAGATGAAGTGCTTCACATGGGTTACAGGAAAGGTGCAAGAAAGAGCACCTCTGTTGGATTCACAGAACAAAAGCCTCCTTGAAGCACGTGCAACACGTCGAGCTAATGACGTTAAACAAGCGCTTATGGGAGGCAACCCAAGTAAGTTAGTGAGTTTTCTTTTTGTTTTTGATTTATTGTTTGTTTTTGTTTTGTAGGTCTTGTTTTCTTTCTCTCCTTTGCTTTCAAGCTTTCAAGATTCAAAGCTCTCAAGCAAGAAGTCATCATCATTCCAGGCCAGTATTATTCGCTCCTGTTATTCTTTTATTGTTCTCATGCTTGTTTTTGCCCTATTTTCTTTATACATTGAGGACAATGCATATTTTAAGTTTGGGGGTGGATTAGCATGTTTGTGGAGCCCTTGAGCATCTGAGTTCGGGCTATAGTTTTGAGCTTTCTTTGAATGATGCATATGGTTGTTTTCTGGATGCTACTTTTGCATGATTATGATGTCCTAGGATAGGCTTTCTTGTCATTTTTCAAGCTTGTGATGAGATGTAAGCATAAGTGCCCAAAAAGGGAGACTTTTTAAAATTTTTCTAGGAGACGGCTTGCATGAGTAGAGTATCTGTCTTGGCTAGATTTGGATTTGAATGCTTAGGAGCGAATTATTGGGTTCATATGCTTGTTGTCACCTCGATAGGTGTAGGGTAGAGCTAAAGAGTTAATTTTTGCAAATTAGCATGTTTGATCTTGCTTAGGAGAAAAGAAAAGAATATCTGCTATTATGTTCTTATCGAAAAAATCATTCTTGTAGTTACTGTTGAAAAGAAAATTATTATGCCATGGCCTGTGCACAGTTTGCATTGTTTAATAAAGATTTAGGCAAAAAGAGCTACCCCTGTTGTGATCAGTTAGGCCAACCAGAGAAAACTCAGGTTAAGGGTCCCTGCAATGGGTGTGTGAAAGCTAGTGCCACATATACATGCTTAATTTGATTGTTAATTAAAAGCACCTAAGTATGGAGATAAACAAACTAATTTGTTGCATTAACTCATTAGTGAAGCCTTAGTGCCAGTGTAGAGGGAAGATGAGCTGAGAATTTAATAATCCAATCCCGAGCTAGTAGAGTCTGATCTTGTTGAGTTAGATCTCTCTTGTGCAAGTTAATCTTGGAAAAATTTTAATTTGTCTCCCTCATTGGTCCTTATGTGCATGTCTCTTGCTTGCTTGGTTATTGACTTTTGAGCCTTGAGGATTGAGTTATGATTGTTGCATCCATTCTTCCATTGTATGTCTGATTTAGAGTTTGCTCGAGGACTAGCAAAAGCTTAAGTTTGGGGGTATTTGATAGCGAGCATAGCTAGCTATCTTTACTTATTTAATTTAGCTAGTCTTTTATGATTTTTGGGCCATTTTATTGTGCTTTATTGTTTATTTTGTAGGAAATGGTCGATTGGAGCTATAATGCAATATCAGAGTTAATCGGGTGCTCGGGGCGTAAAAAGATGCAAAGGAATGAAAAGAATAAAAGTGGAAAAAAGTCAAATCTCGGTCAACAGCAGGCTAGCGTCGAGACGCTAGCTCTTGAGCGTCTCGACGCTCACATTCCATATCAGAATAGGCGCGTAAAGCTTACAGCGTCGAGACGCTACGATAGGAAGCGTCCCGACGCTACCGTTTTTCCTTATTCAGAACGCGCGTTTAAGAGGCAGCGTCGCGACGCTGTCTTGACAGCGTCTCGACGCTTCGACGAAAAATCAGAATAAAAGCTTCACTTCGGCTAGGTTTTTGAGGAGATCAATTTGGGACCTTTTGGAGCCGTAAAGAGGACAGAATAGAGGAGTTTTGAGGCTGCAAACAAAGGAGGAACTTGGAAATCAACCCATTGTTCGTGGGGATCGTGACGGGGACGTCGGGACTCGGCCTACATTGAGTTTTCTTTTCCCTTTTCTTTCTTTAGTTAGATTTATGGCGTTGATATGTTTAGTTGAGTTTGTATTTCCAATCATGAGTAGCTAAACTTGTAGCTTAGGGATTGATGTAGTTGATTAAGTTTATGGATTGATTTATGGTTTAAGTTGTGCAATGTTATTGTGTTTGTAATCTTGATTTAATGCTTTCGATTAATTGGCCATTAGTTGGATGATTTAAGTTTCGAATCTAGCTCGGGAGAGGGGATTTGATCTAGACTTACTCAAGATTGCATGAATAAAGTTTATTGTCTAATTCATGACGGTTTTAGATTAACTTTAGAATTGGTTAAAAGATCTCATGGCCTTGCATATTAATAAACTTAGATAGGGATATCAAGTTGGTTAATTTGCATGAGAATCAATTATACTCGGGAGAGGTAGTTGTGATTAAAGGGTCTTTGGCTCATAATTTCATTGTGCATAATAACTTATTCCTTAAAATCAATCCTAAACGAAATCGGCGAAATCAATTCCCTAAGTAGTTTTCCCAATTGAATTTCCATTCTTTTTATTTGCTTTGATTTGTTTTTATCATCACCTATTCATCACTTTTTAATCCCTAGATAAAATTGAGCAAGATTATTCATAATACTTGATTTGCTTAAAAATCCAATCCAGAGGACGACATTCGAATTTACTATTCACTATATTATTACTTGACCCGTGCGCTTGCGGTTAGGAAAAGTCCACATCAATGACCAAAGTAACATCATCTTTTTGGAGCTAATATATACTTAGCACTCTTTATTTTGGATGTAGTGATGTTTATTTTGGAGCTAACTTTCTTTGGTCTCTATTTTGTTGTAACTCTTAAACTTATGAAGATTTAGTAAAATTTTCATATATGAAATAACTTTTGGATGTAGTTGTAACCATTTCTTAATGTTAAATGTTTTGTTTTTTGTAAAACTATCTGATTATTTGTATAAAATGTTTATGAGGGCAATTTAAATACAAAATTGAGATTTTAGAATTTTAATTTGAATAATATATATATATATTTTTAATGCCCTAAATAAATATGACGAATTTAGGGGTTTTGTTGCAAAAAGAATCAAAATCTGCGACGAAACAATAAAAAACGACCCAAAAATTGACAATTTTTTTATGGGGGCCTTGCGACGTTTTTTGGATTTAATCGCAAGGCTTGCGACGTTTTTTTGATTTCGTCTCACAATTTGCGACGTTTTGGAAGTGTTAAAATGCGACAGGGTTTTGCGACCAAATTTTTATTTTCGTCGCAGTGGATATGCGACGTTTTTTTCGATTTCGTCGCAATGTGCGACGTCATCAACAATTCGTCGCAACTTGCGACGTTGTCAAAGGATTTGACGCACAATCCAGCTTGCGACGGTGCTTTAGCAACGTTTCGTGCGACCAATTTTTTTTCGACGCTAAAGATGCTTTGCGTCGAAAATCGACCTTTAGCGACGAAAATATTTCGACGCTAAAAGTGAGATTTCCTGTAGTGTAAGAAGGTAAAGAAGCATTGTGTTCATTGGGAGTTCAATGCAAACCTCTGTTAATGGTCATTTCACTAATATTCCTCTTGATCTTTTTTGCAGGACAGTGGAGATTTTTTCTATTGCAGAAATGGCAATCTTTGTGACTGTTTTATGGGCTTTGTGGAATAAATACAACAAAGTAGTTGTTGAGGAGACCAAAATTAAGCATTGGTTGGAAGAAGATCCAATTGATTGGGCTTCCAATTTCATCATGGAATATAGCAAGGCTAAAGCAACCTCCCATGTAGGTTGGGAGAGCTCGAAACCTCCCATGTAGGTTGGAATATAACGGGAACGTGGGTACAAGAATGATCATTCGAAATCATAATGGAGAGACGATGATGACAACAGAGCTTTTCAGGAAAACAAGATGTTCAGTGGAATGGGCAAAAATACAAGTACTCGTAGATGGCGTTCAGTTAGCACTAGATGTTAGCATATCTCCAACCTGAGCAAAAACAAAGTCAAAGATTGTACGAAACCTACTTAGCGATTGGGATCAACATTTCAATAAGATCGCTCCTCTCATTCACCACTTCAAGCAACTTCACATTTCTTCACCACATTAGGGGTTTTCTTTTAACATCTAGGGAGGAAAATAAAGTTGCACAAACGTTAGCCACTCATGCTCGCACCACCAAACATAATGAGGTTTGGTTAGAAGATTGTCCTTCATATGAGCTCATAGCATCCTTGTTCAAGAGATGTCTACTACATTTGTTTTAGCTTAGTCCTTTTCTTTTCTAATCTGTATTCCTTAAAAAAAAACATTTGATACTAAGAAAGAGAACCTCTTATTTATTTAATCTTTAATTATCCGATCATTTTGCCAATTAAAAGCATATATCATCAACCAAATGGTTAGAAATTTGAAATCTTTACATTTGCATGTTGAACACAAAAATAAATAATTAATAATTAATGGTTTGATTCTTCCCTTATTTTTTGTAAAATTATGTCAACATCACTTGTTGATCGGGGGAGGAATGACAGTACAAACAATGATACCATAAACTTAAAGCTATAAATTTAGGTCTTGTTTGATAAATATTTTGTTTTTGATTTTTTATTTTTAAAAATTATGCCTACTTTTTCCTAGTTTCCTAACAATGATTTTCATCTTTGTTAAAGACACATTTGAGTGTTTTATAATTTTTTTTTAAAAAAAGTTTTTGAAACTACATATATATATATATATATATATATATATATATATATATATATATATATATATATATATATATATATATTTTAATTTTCAATACTTGACTTGATTTTTGAAAACATGGAAAAAAAAAAGTCGATAACAAAACAAATAAATTTACAAGAGGGAGTAGTGTTTATGAGCTTAACTTTCAAAACTAGAAACCAAAATTCAAATGGTTATCAAACTTCAATTATATCAAAACAAAAAAATTAGAAAAAGTCAAAGTACATCAATTGACCAATCCCAAAGGAAAAAGATATGAATACTTTTCAAAATATTATGGTCACTTCAAGGATAGCAAAAACAAAAATAGAATTTGCAACCATGTCATCGGTTTTTTTAATGTTGCAAATAAAGAAGAAAAAAAATGGGTCTAGCCTAAACATTAAAAAGAAGTTGAAAAAACTCCTAAAAAGACGTTGGAAGTTGGAGGTTTAAGAAGTATATCAATGGTGTTATTAATATACTGTATCAATTATATCATTTATTTATTTGAGTTCAGCTATATCATTTATTTGTTAATGATTGATATACTCGATATTTGATATATCAGTCCACGAATCTACTTTAAATTTGGTATATCTTAGTCAACTAATATATATATATATATATATATATATATATATATATATATATATATATATATTTATCTATTGTGAATATAATATATACTTCATTTTCATAAAGTATACACACATGAGCTTTCGTTAGTTTAAACCTCTAACCTTTTTGTCGAATGTACGTGCATGTTTTATGCTAGCTGAGCTCATGTTGAAAAATATATCATCGGTATACTATATATCATCTTAACGATAAATTACTGATATACTTGAAATTGCATTTTTAGTGAGTGTATATAATATGACTAATACATCAATGACATGAAATTGCATCTTATTGATATGCTTATAAAAAAATTTTGCATTCCACGACCTTCATAATACACCAACAATTAAAAATATATCAAAGAACTTTTTTTTTTAAAAAAAAAGCAAGTCTATCATTGATGTACCTAGGTACTCATAATTAGGTATATCAATGTTATTAATTTCTTGAGTAATATAACAAATGAGGTATATCGATGATATACTAAACATTCATAACAGGTATAAAATACAAATATTTAGACATTTCGTTTGAGATATGTAAATAACATGACACAATGTAATAAGAGAAAATAAAACATAACAAATAAGAGAAAAGAGAAAAGAAATAACATATCAAGTATATCATTTGGTATATCAACATTCACATCAAGTATATATCATTCATATATTAATACTCATAATAGGTACATAAAAAAATTCTCAAATCCAGTATATATTTAAGGTACATCATTAGTATATTAGGGATATCATTATATCCACTAGAGGTAAAACATGAATTTATCATTTTAGTAGTATTTTGAGTATATTAGTAGTATATCATACATCAATTAATATTAATTTGAGGTAAAACATGGATATATCATTTTAGTAGTATTTTGAGTATATCTACCGTACATCATACTTGAATAAGGACTTTGGACTTTTCTTATGGGTCGGGCTAACTTCGAGTATATCAAATTTGATATTTCAGTTAACTGAATATACTCTGTATTTTGTATATATGTAAATATAGTATATACTAGTTGGGCTAACTTCGAGTATATCAAATATACTACTAATATACTAGTTGATACACCAACAAGGATAAAGCTGGAATAATAAAAAAACGGAAATTAGATTTAAAAAATTTTGCTATATTTGCAAATCTAAAAAATCATGATTAGATTTACAAATATCCTAATATTTTTTGCTATTAATTGCAATTTTCCAAATATTATCTAAAGTGTACTTTTCTTTTAAAAAAAAAATGTTATTAATTTTTTTTTATTCTGAAAGTGAATGCGTATACGACATGTTAATTTGACTATTATTGCTTGTTCAATTCAACGAAGGGATATATATAAAATGTATATCATTCAAAGAAAACAACATTAACCTTAGGAACAAAATGAATCCGCAAACGACATGTTAATTTGAATATATATAAAATGAATCCGTATACGACATGTTAATTTGACTTAGGAACAAAGAAAACAACGTGATAAAATTTTAATATATCTAGAAAGAAAAATATTCAAAGCTTTGAGTTTTCCAACCAATCAAATTTCATTATTTACCCCCTTATTTCTCCTAATTTTTAGTTTGTCAACATTAACCTTTAGATGGGTTTTTCAATTTCATCAAAGTAAAACAGAAATTTAAATATGCACTTCCACAAACAAAGGATTCATCTCTAGTAATAGAAATAACTTTTAGATCTACCTTCATTTTATCATTCATTCGAAGCAAGTTTGTGTGAGCTTAAATTCAAATATATAATTCCATGTGATTGTGGAAACATTAAGACCCTTGTTTGATAACCATTTGGTTTTGTGTTTTTGGTTATTTATTATTTGTTGGTGGTCAAATTTCGCTTAGGAATTTGCTCATCGCTCTACGTGACGATCAACAGTGAATTTGTAAACGAGCGAGAAAGACGTGACCTGCGAGACAAGCAAACGCTGCACACCGGCGTGGTGTAGACCACACACACTCCGATGCTTAAGTTAGCCTTGGCCGAAAAACACGTAAAGTAAATTTAGGGACTGATTTTTCATACCTGAATGCGTGTATGGTCTCCCTTTTTATAGACTCCCCTTAGGGTTTTCGTCGCTGCCAACCTCCAGGTGATCACTTGGTCGACCTGGGCAAATCCTCGGCCTCTCCCTTGGGCTGAGGCCGATGATTATTGATTTGGGCGGACGGAGCTCCGGTCCTTTGCTTCGTCTGCTTGGCTTCTTTCGTCTTCGGGCCCGACTAATTTAGGTCTATTCTGCATAAAATATCATTGGCTAATTTTGCCAAAAACATTAAGCCCCCACTCTCTATTGGAGTTCATGGGCCTTTCTTGGTTTCCAATGGAGAGTAAGAAATTAGAAGTTTTATCTGCAATAAAAGGTGCATAAAGCGAAAAGATTCTTCTGCGTCTTACCATCAGACAAGTAACCATTTGGTTATGATTTTGTGGGGCACAAAAGTTGAATTATTGCCATAAGTTTAAAAAGAAACTTTCCAGTTGGTTAGGAACCATCCTCGGAACTATGAGTATTAGAATCTAGTTGGGATCTTGCTAGCAAACAAGACAAAGGGGAAGAGGACGAAAAAGTGGGGCTGGCTGAGGCGGTCAGCCCCCTTCTGCCACGCCAGGCACGTACCTGCTGCCAATGGCAGCAGGTACGCTCGGCCTCGGCCATTGGCTGAGGCCTAGCGTCGCCTTATCCCGTCCTTTTTTTTTTGAATTTCGAATTTGAAATTTGAAATTCCTTCCAACTTTCTCTCCATCTTTGGCTCTATAAATAGCCCTTTCATTTTCCCATTCCACTCACCAACTTTCTAACCTTTCCTCCAAATTCTCCTCAAGGTAGCAGATTCTTACTTTTTTCTGTCCATTTAGAATCGTTTTTCCTTTGTCATGGCAAGTGAGGAGTCAGTCCACACCGAGTTTTATTCTGAGAGCGACTCGAGTTTTTACAATGAGTCCCCCTGTTCGGAGGAGGAGGAGGGTGCTGAGGAAGCTGAGGACACTGGGCCTTTCGCACCTCCTTCAACTACGTCATCCTCGGTGACCGAGGCTCAGCTTGAGCGCCTTCGGTACGAGTATGGCGTTCCCGACGATGTGTACATGAGGGTTCCGGATCCGAACAAAAGCTTCTCCCATCCTCCCGTGGGTGAAGTTGCCTTTTATAGGGTCATGTTCAAATTTGGAGTTCGCCTCCCTCTTCCATTGCTCCTTCAGCACTTTCTGATGCTCACTGGGCTAGCCCCAGCTCAGATTGTACCCAATGAGGGGAATCACCTTATTGGCTGCATACTATTGTGGGCATATGGCAATGCCGATGCGACCATGGATCCAGATATCTTCTTTTCTTTACACTCTATTAGTAAAAATCCAAACCTAGGGCATTTATTTTATTATATTAGCGCCAAAAAGGGAATCATTGTCAATACCCCCACGTCTGTAAAAAACTGGAGGAATGGATGGTTTTTTGTTAGCAGGAATTGGTTAGAACGAAACCCAGATGGTAGCCATTACGTTGTTTCTACAATTTTTCGAAAATACGGTGAGTATTTGCGCATTAATTCCTCCAACTCACCTTTATATCTCTTTTTACCCAGTTCCTCGGAAAGCTCGTCACACCGTTGAATCTCGCTTATTCGCTGAAGTTGTACAACAGATCCCACTTTGTCATCGCTGGTCCCGACCTCGTTAACCAGGAAAATCTTGTGTTCCTCAGGCTCGCTCGCCCCTCTCAAGTAAGCTTTTTCCTTGTTGCCTTGCTAATGCTTTTCTTTCTTTCCTCCAATTTTGCTATGTCACTAACTTTGTCCCTTCTTTCCTTGTGCTCAGCAATGCCTCCACGCTTAATCTTCAACGAAAGCCGCAAGTCTAAGAAAAACAAGGGCGTGGCTGGAACCTCTCAAGCGAATGTCACTGACCTTACCGAGGATGAATCTGATGCGCCTTTTGTCGTCGCCCGGTCTTCCACTACAGGCATGAGGAGATCATCTCACAACCGCCCACCTACTGCTCCTACCCCTGTCAGAGAGGAGGGAACTTCCCTTCCTGTTTTTGTCCTCCCAGAAGATTATTCTGGCACAGGGAATCAAGTGGACATGTTGGCTCATGTCCTCCGTTACTGGCAATGTTTGCAGTCCCACAAGCCCGAGGGAGAGTTGGGCTATGACGATCCAGCAGAGAGCTTCCAGTCCGTTCATCGTCACCTTCGCGAGGTTGGTTACTCACACTTACCTTTTACTTGGTTATCTCTCTTCTCTTGGAACGATTCCTCACCAAGCCCCGCTTCTTTTGTAGGCTTTCACCAAGGTCACTGTTTCTACCATCAGCTTAACAAAGAAAATAAATGAGCTACAGTCGAACAGTGTCTCGAGGCAAGATTAGTCCAAGCTCAAAACAGTCTGGACCGTGCCAACCGTCTACTTGAAGAAGTAAAAGCTGACCTTGAATTTCATAAGACGGGATGGGATAAAACCAAAGCTCAGCTAGCTGAAGCTCGGCCTCACCTCTCTGACGCCAAATACCTTGCTGATCTATACCGAAAGACGGATGAGTATGTCACCTCCCACAATCAGATGTGGGAGAACGGGGCGAAGTGGGCTGTCTGACGCATGCGGAAGCACTTTCCTGACCTTAATCATTCCATCATGAAGACTGAGATTTCAGCTATGGTTGTCGATCCCAGTACTTATCCAGCTTCAGAGAGCTCGTCGAATGGACGCGAGGACATGGACTTCTCTGGGGATGACTGCAACTAGATACCTCAGATGCTTTTATTAATTTCTCTGATTTTACGCATTTTCAATTCTGCTTCTGCAATGCATTCTCTTTCCATGTACTTGTACTTTCCCTTTTAATCAACGAGAAATCAAGTCTTCTATCTTTTAACAATTCCTTCGCCATGTTTCATGCAATTTTGATACTATATAAGAATCTTGTCCAATATAGGAGAGACCATACCCGCAAAAAAGGTTTTTCTATAATTTACGAAGTAATCCAATCTCAGTTAAGCAAGGAAAAATGGGTAAAGCTGTGCAAAAAATCATGCAAGCAGTTCATCATGATGAAAAAGAAAAAGTTGAGCAATTGACCAATAGGATGGAATGGCCTTAACCTATCCCGATTCTCATCCCCCACTCAAAACATGTGCATACAAGAGTTGCATTTTTTTGAGTAAGAAAAGATAATTTCGTACCTGGTCTTTTGAGGACAAAGTTCATCCTCAAAGTTGGGGCAGTCGGCCCCGACCTTGGCATGAGGTCGAGCCTCGCTTCTCCATCACCTGTTTGCTTGCTTCATAGTCGGACTCATGTGCAGATCCTCTTCATGGTTAAACATTTCTTTGCTGCCTTGAACATTTTGTTTGTGAAGTGACTGCCAAACTCAGTCTAGTCGAGCCTCATTGCTTGTCTAATGGTCGGCCTCGACCTTGGCATGAGGTCGAGCATTCTTCTTGCATGACTCGAGAAGATTGAGGAAAACTTGGGGAGGCCTGGAAGTTCCCCGGCTTCTCTTCAAGTGTCATGGTCGTCCTAGGAGTACGTACACTCTTCTGGGAAAAAGCTTGGGAAGGCTTGGGATTTTCCCGGGCCTCTCTTCAAGCGTCATGGTCATCCCAGGGGTGCGTACACTCTTTTGGGAAAAAGCTTGGGGAGGTCTAGGAAGTTAATGTGCCTCTCCTCAAGTGTAATGGTCGTCCTAGGGGTGCGTACACTCTTTTGGGGAAAAGCTTGGGGAGGCTTGGGATTTTCTCGGACCTCTCTTCAAGCGTCGTGGTCATCCTAGGGGTGCGTACACTCTTCTGGGGAAAAGCTTGGGAAGGCTTGGGATTTTCCCGGGCCTCTCCTCAAGCGTAGTGGTTGTCCCAGGGGTGCGTACACTCTTCTGGGGAAAAGCTTGGGGAGGCTTGGGATTTTCCCGAGCCTCTCTTCAAACGTCGTAAGAATTCTTGAAACAAAATTCAAATCACTTTATTTCAAATGAATCAATCAACTACATGCAACTTAAATAGAAGAAAATTGAAGGTAGTCTTAACAAATGCGACACTGGTTAACACAATAGGAAGAAGTCAATGCTCCATTGGAAGGGGATGGCTTGATCCCTCAAATGCTCGGCCTCGACTATTTCCCGAGGCGGGCGTTGTTTGGATCTTCTTGTCAATGTTCCTGAGCGCTATGAAGTACCATTCTCTCGACACCTTCTGTTCTTCGTACACCACTCATATACCTTCCTCGGTCGGGAACTTCAGGGTCTGATGGTAAGTAGAGGCCCCAGCTTTTAGCCCATGCAAAGTTGGTCACCCCAAAATGGCATTATACGCTGGGACGCAGTCCACCACCAGAAAATTGATCATTCTTGTAACTATCTGCGCGGGTGACCCAGGTTCGATCCCCGGCAACGGCGCCAAAAACTTGATGTGGAATTTTTCTGCCGCAAGCGCACGGGTTGAGTAATAATAAAGTGATTTTGAAATCGAGCGTCGTCCTCTGGATTGGATTTCTAATCAATTTTAATTACCAAAAATACTTTTGTCCAATTTTATTTAGGGAATCAATCAAAGTGAGAATGAATGCAAATCAAACACAAAACAATGAAAAAGTGTGACAATCTAATGGAGACAACGGTCTTAGGGACTTGATTTCACCAATTGGGATTATGGATTAATTCATGGTTTAATGAAATGCTAAGATTCATAAATCTTGGGAAACTAAAACCACACATATCTCTCCCGAGCATACATGATTCTCCCACATGCAATGAACCCGATATCCCTATCTAAATTCATTAAACATGCAAGGCATTAAGGTTAACCTTTTTAACGATTTCTAGAATTAACTATTATCTCCCAATTTCTAGATAAATTCTAGTTATGCATAATGATTTCTAAACTAAATTCTCTCTCCCGAGTTAGATTTAAGCACAAACAACAATCAATTTATGGCCGGTAAATTGAAAGCATTAAGAACACAATTATGCATAAATGACATCAATAGCGATAAAACCATAAAATCAATCCATAGAGTGCCCAACGGCTACATCAATCCCTAAGAATTAAACTTAGCTACACATAATTCGAATTACAATATAAACTAAGTCTAAACAAGCCATAAGAACTACAAAACTAAAGGGTAAAGAGAATTGAATGCTAGGTAAGCCGAGACCGCACGTCCCCGTGACGATCCCCACGAACAATCGTTTGATTCCCGCTTTCCTCCACTTGTTTCAGCTTCAAAAGTCCTTTTTTTCTCTGTTTTACGGCTCCAAATCGTCCAAGAGAAGTCCCCCAATCAGCCCTAATCTCAATCTTTAAATAAGGCAAAAATTGGTCGTAGCGTCGCGACGCTGTGGAAGTAGCCGTAGCGTCGCGACGCTGTCGTGAAATTACGAATCTGGAAATTTCACCCGAGAGCGTCGCGACGCTATGAATTTTTTTTAGAATGAAAACTCCAAATATAGAATATCAGCGTCGAAACGTCCAAAGAGTAGCGTCTCGATGCTGGTCTGCGGATGTGCCTATCTCTTCAATCTCCCAACTTTGATTCTTTTTTTCATTCTTCGGCTTCTTTTCGCATCCCGAACATCCAATTGGCTCAAATCTATATTTCTACAAATACAACACATAAATGCATAATTTTGGCCAATAAATTATAAAAGACTAGATAAATTAATTAGGGAAAACTAGCTAGCTATGCTCGCTATCAGGTCCCTCCCTAAACGTCACTGACAGTTCGATGCTTCCCCTTGGGCTTACTTTTTCTCCTCCAAATCCCACCAACGGTGTAAGGCTCGGCCTCAGGCGGTCGCTTCTCAGCTTCATGGCATCGAACGCAGCAGTCAAGAGGACATCGGCTGAGCTTCCTCCATCAATTAAAATTCGATGCACTTTGGCATTGGCAATTGTTAGGGCTACTACCAACGCGTCATTGTGTGGGTGGTGTATCCCTGCAGCCTCTTCCTCTGTAAACTCTAAGTTTGGTGAGTTTTTATTGAGTAGGAGCGAGTACATATCTTGCTCCCTTGGCTCTATCCACGCCTCTTGAACTGCCACTTTCCGATTTCTACTCGACTCTCCCCCCGACGGTCCTCCGAGGATGGTTCGTATCTCCAGCGGGGGTTTGTTGTCTCATTTTCCTTGATCTGCTGGCATTGGTCTTTTTCCTCTGTCTTGTCCCACGAACTCCTATAGGTAACCCTCTCGGATTAAGACTTCTATTTCATCCCTTAGCTGTATGCATTCTCGGGTGGTGTGGTCGTGGTCTCCGTGGAACATACAATATTTGTTCCAGTTCCTCATATCTGGGTCTGATCTCAACTTTTTGGCCGCCTCAACAGATTTGTATCTTGTATCACAGTTAAGACTTGTTCAAGTGGAGCTGTTAGCGGTGTATACCTGTCAAACTTGGCTTTCGACTCTACACGGCCTCGCGGCTTAGGTAAGTAAAACATGAGTTATAAATGTTCGACTTTGGTCGATGCATGTCCATATTAACGTGTTAATAAAATTTTGCAACTGATCCATTGATTGTAGAATGACAATAATAACTTTGAGTAGCCCAATTCAACCCATTATAGAAAGTCTCCATTTGAATGCAATGGGGGAGTCCATGGTGAGGGCATTTTCTCAATAATTCCTTAAATCTCTGATGTGGACTTTTCCTAACCGCAAGCGCACGGGTCAAGTAATAATATAGTGAATAGTAAATTCGAATGTCGTCCTCTGGATTGGATTTTTAAGCAAATTGAGTATTGCGAATAATCTTGCCCAATTTTATTTAGGGATCAAAAAGTGATGAATAGGTGATATGAAAACTAATACAAAGCAAGTAAAAAGAATGGAAATTCAATTGGGAAAACTGCTTAGGGAATTGATTTCGCCAATTTCGTTTAGGATTGATTTTAAAGAATAAGTTATTATGCACAATGGAATTATGAGCCAAAGACCCTTTAATCACAACTACCTCTCCCGAATATAATTGATTCTCATGCAAATTAACCAACTTGATATCCCTATCTAAGTTTATTAACAAGCAAGGCAATGAGATCTTTTAACCAATTCTAAAGATAATCTAAAACCGTCAAGAATTAGAAAGTAAACTTTATTCATGCAATCTTGAGTAAGTCTAGATCAAATCCCCTCTCCCGAGCTAGATTCGAAACTTAAATCATCCAACTAATGGCCAATTAATTGAAAGCATTAAATCAAGATTACAAACACAATAACATTGCACAACTTAAACCATAAATCAATCCATAAACTTAATCAACTACATCAATCCCTAAGCTACAAGTTTAGCTACTCATGGATGTAAATACAAGCTCAACTAAACATGTGAAAGCCATAAATCTAACTAAAGAAAGAAAAGGGAAAAGAAAACTCAATGTAGGCCGAGTCCCGACGTCCCCGTCACGATCCCCACGAACAATGGGTTGATTTCCAAGTTCCTCCTTTGTTTTCAGCTCCAAAAGTCCTCTATTCTGTCCTCTTTACGGCTCCAAAAGGTCCCAAATTGATCTCCCCTAAAAACCTAGCCGAAGTGAAGCTTTTATTCTGATTTTTCGTCTTAGCGTCGAGACGCTGTCAAGACAGCGTCACGACGCTGCCTCTTAAACGCGCGTTCTGAATAAGGAAAAACGGTAGCGTCGGGACGCTTCCTATCATAGCGTCTCGACGCTGTAAGCTTTACGCGCCTATTCTGATATGGAATGTGAGCGTCGAGACGCTCAAGAGCTAGCGTCTCGACGCTAGCCTGCTGTTGACCGAGATTTGACTTTTCTCCACTTTTACTCTTTTCATTCCTTTACATCTTTTTACGCCCCGAGCACCCGATTAACTCTAATATGACATTATAGCTCCAATCAACCATTTCCTACAAAATAAACAATAAAGCACAATAAAATGGCCCAAACATCATAAAAGACTAGCTAAATTAAATCAGTAAAAGTAGCTAGCTATGCTCGCTATCAATCTCTCCCAAGCTTCACTAAAAGATTCATCATCAAATTGTCTAAAAGACACTATATCCGATCTAAGCTTGGCATTTCTTGTGGGAGGGAAGTACTTAATGAGGAATTTCTCTGCTAACTCATTCCACGTAGTGATGGAGCCAGGAGCAAAGTTATTCAACCAAGCTTTAGCACCATCTCTCAAAGAATAAGGAAACAAGGTTAACCTCAAAGCATCTTGAGAAACTCCTTGAATTTTGAATGAGTCACTCACTCCCAAAAAGGATTTAAGGTGCCTCAGAAGGTAATCCATGAAATTGTCCCACCGTTTGTAACATTTGGAACATAACAGGCTTCATTTCAAAATTGTGTGCCTGTATCTCGGGTCTAGCTATCCCAGGGTACAACTCATTGAAGGTAGGGACGGCATAGGCTCTAATAGCTCTTCCCCTATCATTGGCTATAAGGACAGGGTTTTCAGCTTGATTTTCTACCCTAGGTTGCTGATTTACCTCAGGATTAGGCTGATGGTTGTTTTGGTTTTCTTGATTTCTAGGAGGTACAAGGGGTAAAAGAGGTGGTGGATCCATCCTATTGTTTCTCTCCCTTTGTTCCCTTCTCCTTCTATGAAAAGTCCTTTCAATTTCAGGGTCCAAACCGAATTCTAAGTCAGGGAATTCGTTCATACACAGCTACCAGCACCTGCAAAGTCAAACAACCAAGTTAGAAGCTATTTTAGCACCAATTTCACCAAATTTCAGCTCAAAAATAGCAAAAATCAACTCAATCCCCGACAACGGCGCCAAAAACTTGTTGCCTTGTGCAAAGTGATTCTAAATATGCAAGAAAAACTCACAAACACACGTGCAAGTGCACACGATCAGCAGCAAGTGATAAGTATTTTTATATCGTTCTCCACAGGGATTGATGCACGAAAATCACTATTCTTAAGCCTATTTCCAATGAAATTCAAAGTAAACAAGAACCAAATATTTTTCATTAACTAAATGCAAGAGATTAAAATGGTAAACAAGCTTAAAATGATAAGGACTTAAGTAAAATTCAACAAAAACAGAAATTCAACAGAGAAAGCAAGGTTCAGATTAGGGGCTGCCTACTCTCACAAGCTGTTTGCTGCAGCAGAACTCTAAATTTACAACTCACCCAGTATTTTCTACGGGAATTTTCCAATTCTCCTATAGGTAAGGTGATTAAACTCCCATTTAACCCCTTCTTTTTAGCTCAACTGATTTAGTGCCTTAGGTGGTTATTTATCCCTACATACCCACTCATTTTCATGATCATAAAAGACTAAGGTAAAGCAAAGTAGTCGGTTATCTATTGTTTTCCCAAACACTAAATAACAATGCTAGAAAATGGTTGGCCAAACGAAATTCCAGCTTAAGCATGAAGAACACTTTGCTTTAAGTTGCAATATATAAAGTTCCACAAAAACAAACAACAAGTTCAAGCTTAAGCACCCTAATCCTCACCTAAGAGGATTTAGCTCATGTTCAAGGTGAAAATAATGAAAATACAGCAGCCAACAACCATATCAGTCATGATTACAACCTTAAATACCAACTAATCACTAGGAGAAAGAAGAATAAAAGAAGAGGAGTGAAGAGAAGAAGCTTCCAAGGGAGATTCCAGCTTTCCCAAGCTGGAAATTCCTCCAAACAGCAACCTCCTTGTCCTTTTTCCCCTTCAATGACAGCAGCAACTCCTAGGTTAACTTCTCCAACTTCTCTTATTCTTTTGGGCAAAAGAAACATTTATACCCTCACTTTTCATTGATTTCAGGGCTGATTAGACACATAAATCCACATGGACCTTCCCCAATTGGTTGAGATGGGACAAATCAGCTCCACATGGCTGCCAGCTCAATTAATGAGAGATCCCACGAGTTTAGCACGTGCAGTCTTTTAAATTCCAGACTTTCTGCCTTTCTGCTTGTGAAATCAGTTGCTGCAGCAAAACCTGAGTGACCATACACCAGAAAAATCAGCTAGAAACAAAAGAAATCTACACTCAATTAAATTCAAGCTTGGCCTACTGATATATAAAAATGTTCATCAAAGAATACTCATTTTCATGCACAAACCAAAGCTCAAACACATCAAAGGGTAGAGTTTTTAAGCCTAAAAGAGAACCAATAGCTCTTATTTCTAAGAGCTATCAAACCCCCAAACTTGAATCATTGCTCGTCCCTGAGCAATGCTAGCCTACAAAAACTCTAACTCATCATCCCATATCCAGCTTGCAGTCAAAATGGCCTAACTAAAGCACCTAGCTACTTCTTGACAAGCCTACCTCTCTGAATGCATACAACTACTCAACAAAACATTCTTTTTAAAAATCACCTTTCAACTTGGCATTTTCAAATTTTTAGCGCTCTTCTAATGATCCTCTAGCTCAACCTATTTACAAAAGCCATCATATCAAATTATACCAGCCTATTGACATCAAGGAAGCCACTAACCTTCAAGCCTAAACTTAGCACAAATCTCAATCCTAAAGCTTGCAAAGCAATCCTATAGTCTTTTTGCCTAGCCTCTAAAGCTTCTAAGCTCAACCTAAACTTCTCTCTTAACTTTTATTCTCTCTTTTTTTTTTTTTTTACCAACTTAGAAAGTCTCATAGGTCATAGCTTTTTGGTCCAAGAATGGCAACACTTTATGGTGAAACTCACCTTAGCCTCCAAGCTCATCACCTAACGAGAACTACACTCATTTCCCTTAGAGTTGACTAAGATTTGCTCTCTAGCAACCACTTCCTTGCTTCTTAGAATGGCGACACTTTTTGGTGAAGCTCACCTAAGCCCTGGGGAAGATTGTAACCTTCAAGCTAACACTCATCCCTTTTTCATCTCATTTGAACTTTTCTTTTCTGCTCATTTTTTTATATATATATGTTTTCTTTTCCCTTGAGCTACTTTTTGACGCAGAGGCAAACTATGGGTATCATAAATCCCCCTGGTTACTAGGCAAGCTCAAGGAGAACAGAAAATCTTCAAAAAGGGAGAGGAGTGCATCTTAGGCAAAACTAAGAGAAAGAGGAATGCATTCTAAGTTGTCTTTTCTATTTCTTTTTCATGCTTTTTTTTTTTTTTACAAGGGTTACCTCACCCCCAAACTTAATCCATTCATTGTCCCCAATGAGTGAGAAAGCAAGGCAAGGACCCCCAAACTTATTTTTTATTATTATTATTATTATTTTTTTAGAGAAGCTAAGGCTTATTGCTTAGGAGGATTATAAGGTTTGGGCAAAAGGACTAGGAACAAGCTTTCCTAAGATTTGAGCTAAGCTAAGGAGGAAAATTAGAAAGCTTCCTATCTACCTAAGGACTTAAAGCACAATAAGATAATCAAACTAAGAAAATAGGCTAAGCTATAGGGGATCATTACACAAAACACTTTCTTTTCAAGCAAAACAGATTTTTTTTTTTTTTACAGCTGCTGCTGCAGCATTCAGCAAGGCTAAACTTAACCAAAAGAACAGCCTAGAGCTACAACTAGGCCCTAAAGTAATTCTAAACAAGCTGGACAACCCATATGCTCGAGCAAAAACGATATAGACAAGCTGCAACATGCTCAAATTCATTAACTCAAAATTTTTCTAGCAGAAATTTCAATAATCATGCACCAGATGGCTATTCTAGCTTATTTAGCATTCCAAGCAAGCATAACACTTCAAAGCATCAACACTTTAGCAGCTTACCAATCTTAACACTTTGCATTAGATGGCTTTGTGAGCAAGCATTACAATTATGCGCCAAGTGACTACTTAGAATTGAAATAGTATTTTTAGTAAGCATGACACCTCTCAAGACAAAATAGGACCATTGCCCAATTGCAAATTTTTTTTACCATTCAAGCATAATCCAACAACTCCATAAGAGATGAATTCATTAAACTTCATTGGATCATATGGGTACAACTAGCTAACACACATTCAGCACATATACTTTTCAAATTACACTTTGAGGAATGCTATTGCATGATTTCCACTACTTCAGCCTTTGCATCATAACATTATCCAAATTTGATATGCATTCAATTGATTTAAACATTAGAACATGCACACCTATAGAACTTTCATTCATACACTTTTTTTTTTCACAACAAAAGCTAACAGAAAGCATGATAGATAACAGACAAGCAAACTTAAAACGTCCTCCCTTGATTATAGCTAAATCTGAAAATTCCTCCCATCAATGCCCACTGCCTTTTCTGCCATGCCTGCTGCAACTTCTGATATGAGCTTGCTGTCAATCTGCTGCAGCTCATCAGAATTTCCTTCCTTGAAAAATTGCAACCCCAAAATCTGCTGCATCAAGATTTTCTTCCATTTTTCATGAGATTCCCTACAAAAAACCAAAGCTTGACAAAAACATTAAACTCAATAACTAATGCAAATTATCAATAAAAGAGAAACTAACTTTAAAATATTAACTAACAACTAATGGCTACAAATTAAAGATATCACAACATAAATTTAAACTTGCTATTCAGACCACCTTCAGGGCTCAACATAGAATATGTAACTTGAAAGCACACTGCCCTTTTTCTTCAAATTTCAAATTTCCAACAAATTGCAAAAGGCATAACACATTTGGAATTCTTCTCCCCAATAGTGTTTTAGCCTTTGCCCATTCAATTTAAACTCTCTCCCATCATTATCAACACATTGTTTAAACACAAATGAATCATCCCAAAAATAAAACTTTATCTCATGGAAAAACTTTTTCAATTGTTGCTTTGATAAACCATGGGGCAATGTTCCAAAAGCAAGGTAATTGGTGAGGTCAACAAACCAAAGTGTTTTCATTTTTTTTGTGTGAGCTACTGTAAAAAACAACTCATCAAGGAAATAATTTTCAAACTCAAGTTGTTGAAACAATTCCAATGAAGTGAATGGTTGTGTAGGTGGATTTTTCTTGTCAATCAACTCTAAGGATTCAAAAGTCCTATTAAAACCAAAAACCTCGCCTACACTACTTATAAGCTCAAGCTCCACTTTGTCTAATTCCAAAGCCTCAATTCCACTTTTTTCCAATTGTTGTATGTTTTGCTCTCTCATTTCCTTCTCAACTTGATCATCAACCAACTTATCTTTCACTTGAATGACAGAACACTCTTCAATATCAGTGGGGGACTTTATGGCATCAAAGACACTAAACTTCACTTCTTGGTCATTCACCCTCATAGTTAGCTCACCCTTTTGGACATCTATCAAGGTTCTCCCGGTTGCTAAAAAGGGTCTTCCTAGAATTATGGGGACATCTTTGTCCGCTTCATAGTCCAAAATGATAAAATCAGCCGGGAAGATAAACTTATCTACTTGCACCAAAATGTCCTCAATCTTTCCTTCGGGATAAGTGATAGACCTATCAGCAAGTTGTAATGTAACTGTGGTTGGCCTAGCTTCTCCTATGCATAATTTCTTAAAAATGGATAAAGGCATGAGATTTATGCTAGCTCCCAAGTCACAAAGAGCTCTCCCCAACTCCTTACCTCCTATAGAAACAGGAATGGTAAAAGTTCCAGGGTCTTTCACTTTGGGTGGAATTTTGTTTGTCAAAATGACACTACACTCCCCAGTCAAAGACACGGTTTCATACTCACCCAATCTCCTTTTCTTTGTCAGAATATCCTTGAGGAACTTTACATAGTTGGGCATTTGTTCCAAGGCCTCAACTAGTGGTATATTAATGTGAAGTTGCTTCAAAACCTCAAGGAATTTTTTAAACTGACCATCTTGATTTTTCTGCTTAAGCCTTTGGGGAAAGGGTGGTGGGGGTGGTTTAAATGTTGGGGAAGGTGTAGGAATTGACTTGGTTAGTGCTAAAGGGGTTGTCCTAAGTGTCTCCTCAATTTCCTCATTTTCAGCCACTTTTTCACTTGATTTTTCTGCACTTTTTTCACTGTCATTTTGCACATCAACTTGCTGTCCAACTTTCTTTGGTTGGGTGGGTTCTTTCTTTTCAACCAATGTCTTACCACTTCTCAATTCCACAGCTTGAACTTGCTCTTTTCTTTCCCTTTTTGAATTTTTAGTGTCGGAGGGAAGTTTACCATGTGGCCTAGCTTTCAATTCACTAGCTATTTGGCCCATTTGCACTTCCAGATTTCTTAGAGATGCTTGCTGAGTTTGAATTGTGGCATCAGTTTTGGCCATGTATTCCTTGAACAAGCTCTCTAAAGAAGTACCTGGAATATGTTGGTTCATGGTGTTTTGGTATTGAGCATTAGCTTGCTGGTTTTGTTGCCCAAATCCAAGTGGACCATTCATCTTTTGTTGAGCTTGTTGGGTGTTGGAATTACTTCCCTGACTTCCCCAAGCAAAATTAGGATGGTTTCTCCAACCTAGATTATATGTATTGGAATGGGGGTTATTCCATTGGGCATTTTGGTTTCCAACATAGCACACTGAAGCTGGATTACTTGGGCAAAACTCAAAAGTGTGATCCTCTCCACAATAAACACATGAATCTATGGAATTCTGGTTTATATTGATTGCTGCAGCAGTCTGTTTTGCACCAGAATTCAGCATATTCAAATTTTCAAGCCCCACGGTCAACTTTTTCATCATGCTCTCCATTGAATCAAACCTTGCATTAAAAGATGTAACTGTGTCAGCCTCTATCATTCCTTTATTTTTCTTCCCAGCCACACTTCTAGAATCAGACCATTGACAACTATTTGTGGAAATTCTCTCCAAAATGGCATAAGCTTCATCATAAGTCTTGGATAATAAAGCACCATTAGCTGAAGCATCTACCATGTTTTGAGTAGCCCAATTCAACCCATTATAGAAAGTCTCCATTTGAATGCAATGGGGGAGTCCATGGTGAGGGCATTTTCTCAATAATTCCTTAAATCTCTCCCAAGCTTCACTAAAAGATTCATCATCAAATTGTCTAAAAGACACTATATCCGATCTAAGCTTGGCATTTCTTGTGGGAGGGAAGTACTTAATGAGGAATTTCTCTGCTAACTCATTCCACGTAGTGATGGAGCCAGGAGCAAAGTTATTCAACCAAGCTTTAGCACCATCTCTCAAAGAATAAGGAAACAAGGTTAACCTCAAAGCATCTTGAGAAACTCCTTGAATTTTGAATGAGTCACTCACTCCCAAAAAGGATTTAAGGTGCCTCAGAAGGTAATCCATGAAATTGTCCCACCGTTTGTAACATTTGGAACATAACAGGCTTCATTTCAAAATTGTGTGCCTGTATCTCGGGTCTAGCTATCCCAGGGTACAACTCATTGAAGGTAGGGACGGCATAGGCTCTAATAGCTCTTCCCCTATCATTGGCTATAAGGACAGGGTTTTCAGCTTGATTTTCTACCCTAGGTTGCTGATTTACCTCAGGATTAGGCTGATGGTTGTTTTGGTTTTCTTGATTTCTAGGAGGTACAAGGGGTAAAAGAGGTGGTGGATCCATCCTATTGTTTCTCTCCCTTTGTTCCCTTCTCCTCCTATGAAAAGTCCTTTCAATTTCAGGGTCCAAACCGAATTCTAAGTCAGGGAATTCGTTCATACACAGCTACCAGCACCTGCAAAGTCAAACAACCAAGTTAGAAGCTATTTTAGCACCAATTTCACCAAATTTCAGCTCAAAAATAGCAAAAATCAACTCAATCCCCGACAACGGCGCCAAAAACTTGTTGCCTTGTGCAAAGTGATTCTAAATATGCAAGAAAAACTCACAAACACACGTGCAAGTGCACACGATCAGCAGCAAGTGATAAGTATTTTTATATCGTTCTCCACAGGGATTGATGCACGAAAATCACTATTCTTAAGCCTATTTCCAATGAAATTCAAAGTAACCAAGAACCAAATATTTTTCATTAACTAAATGCAAGAGATTAAAATGGTAAACAAGCTTAAAATGATAAGGACTTAAGTAAAATTCAACAAAAACAGAAATTCACACAGAGAAAGCAAGGTTCAGATTAGGGGCTGCCTACTCTCACAAGCTGTTTGCTGCAGCAGAACTCTAAATTTACAACTCACCCAGTATTTTCTACGGGAATTTTCCAATTCTCCTATAGGTAAGGTGATTAAACTCCCATTTAACCCCTTCTTTTTAGCTCAACTGATTTAGTGCCTTAGGTGGTTATTTATCCCTAAATACCCACTCATTTTCATGATCATAAAAGACTAAGGTAAAGCAAAGTAGTCGGTTATCTATTGTTTTCCCAAACACTAAATAACAATGCTAGAAAATGGTTGGCCAAACGAAATTCCAGCTTAAGCATGAAGAACACTTTGCTTTAAGTTGCAATATATAAAGTTCCACAAAAACAAACAACAAGTTCAAGCTTAAGCACCCTAATCCTCACCTAAGAGGATTTAGCTCATGTTCAAGGTGAAAATAATGAAAATACAGCAGCCAACAACCATATCAGTCATGATTACAATCTTAAATACCAACTAATCACTAGGAGAAAGAAGAATAAAAGAAGAGGAGTGAAGAGAAGAAGCTTCCAAGGGAGATTCCAGCTTTCCCAAGCTGGAAATTCCTCCAAACAGCAACCTCCTTGTCCTTTTTCCCCTTCAATGACAGCAGCAACTCCTAGGTTAACTTCTCCAACTTCTCTTATTCTTTTGGGCAAAAGAAACATTTATACCCTCACTTTTCATTGATTTCAGGGCTGATTAGACACATAAATCCACATGGACCTTCCCCAATTGGTTGAGATGGGACAAATCAGCTCCACATGGCTGCCAGCTCAATTAATGAGAGATCCCACGAGTTTAGCACGTGCAGTCTTTTAAATTCCAGACTTTCTGCCTTTCTGCTTGTGAAATCAGTTGCTGCAGCAAAACCTGAGTGACCATACACCAGAAAAATCAGCTAGAAACAAAAGAAATCTACACTCAATTAAATTCAAGCTTGGCCTACTGATATATAAAAATGTTCATCAAAGAATACTCATTTTCATGCACAAACCAAAGCTCAAACACATCAAAGGGTAGAGTTTTTAAGCCTAAAAGAGAACCAATAGCTCTTATTTCTAAGAGCTATCACTCTCTCTCTCTCTCTTCCTGCTTGGATTTCAATAGTTCTTCGGCGCTTATGTACATTTGCGCTCGGGTCATGAATTCCACGTATGTTTGTGGCTGGCTCTCACCGATCGAGTTGAGCAATCTTTCATCCTGCTGACCTGAAATTACAGCGGTCAAGGCAACTCCATCGTCATAGCCTTATACCTGCAAAACTTCGTTACTAAATCTGTTAATATAATCCTTCAGGCTTTCCCGGGGCCCCTGCTTTACTGTCAGCAGGTTAATCTGAGGCTTCTGTCGGCTTCGTGCTCCTAAGAATTGTGTAACAAACACTCGCGCCAACTCTTTAAACGAATCAATTGATTTCCGCGAGATCTTGCTAAACCATTGTCTTGCCAAACCTGTAAGTGTTAACGCGAAGGCTCGGCACCTTGTCGCTTCGTTCGCCCCGTGGAAATCCATCCAGGTTAAGTATGTGTCTAAGTGCTGTTTCAGATCTTTCTTTCCATCATACTCCGGGAAGTTTGGTACCTTGAATTTATGCGACACCTCTCTGTTGGATCGGTATGGCAACCCTAGAGGGGGGTGAATAGGGTTTAATAAAACTTTTTTTCTTAAATTAACCCAATTAAACTAATTAATACACTCTTTATAAACAATAAGAGAAATTCAATTTATGCAACAAATAAGAACAAAGTAAAGCATGCAATAAATTGATTAAATTAATTGCAAAAATAAAAAGGAAAGAGTTAGAGAAGAAGACATCGTAATTTTTATAGTGGTTCGGTCAAACTGGACCTACTCCACTCCCCAAGCGTCTCTTGGGAATTTGAATAAAAACCTTTCGACTCTTTCCACGGATTAGAGCCCAACCGTTACACCACCGCTCCTTTTACGGGTTCAAGAGCAAACCCGATCATTTCCACGGGTTAGGATCAAACCGTTACAAGTGTTGAAATTTTTTAAAAATACAATACAACTCTCAATAGAGTGGATTTACAAGTATGAGCACTCAACAAATGTATCCTCACAATACAATAACACTCTCTCAAGAATAAGATGAAAAGAAAAATTTTGGAGCTTGGAGAGAACAACAATGAAAACTTTTGAATTTTGGAGGATTGTAAAATGTAAATTTTTTGGTGAAAATTTTGGGGAGGAAGATGAATTTAAAAAAAGAGGGAAATGGAGTAAAAAGATAAATTTAATTTGGACCATTGGATTTGAGTTAAAGAAAAATGAAGGATGGAGATAAAAGAAATTTAAAATGAAATTAGAAATTTAAAAATAATAAATAATAATAATAATAATAATAATAAATGAATATAAGTTTATGAGTTAACGGTTAAAAACTTTGAAATATATATATATATATATATTTTTTTTTCAAAACAACTTCCATCGGCTGGAGCAATTAATGCTTCTGGATTTTTTTTTAAAATAATTTTTCAAATAGCCGTTACTCACTTTTTTTTAAATATATATATATATATATATATATATATATTTAAATAACCAAAAGCCCCACATGTCCCTCTCCCATTACTCTATGTTTCGTCGCCGGATTGGTCCATGATGCTGACTTAGCTGCCACGTCATCGGGTAATTTTCTTTAAAGCTTGTTTCGGCTTTAACTTCTTCGTTTTAACTCCAATTTGAGTGATTCAAGAGGCGTTGGAATCGTTGTTCCGAGCTCTTCGCTATGGACACATTAAAACACTCAAATTTTCAGTAATTAAAAACTGGGTTGTTATCATCAAAACATTGATTAATTAATAAATTAAAATTAATTAATTTGAGATACGGGCCAAAAAGCCAACACTCTCCTCCCATTATTTCATCAGTGAAGGGTGGTCTCATCTGTCCGATTAGCCCTTCTATGTCTTTTTTCTCAGTTCTTCTTTGGGAGTCACGATGGTTGTCTTCCTCTTTCAGCCACTTGGATAGCTCTCGCTCTTGCCCTTTTTGGCCCTGCTCGGCCCTGGACCCTGCTTGAGCCTCCAACCTTTTCCTGTCATTATTCTTGGTATACATACCTGGTGCTGGCCGCAGCGGCGAATTCCTGCGAACCTTTTTGTGGGTAGGCCCAGCTTCCTTCCGGATCTGATCATCCTCCGGATGGTGCATTCGGCTGGTTACACTTTCTGAATCCCCTACCTCTTCGTCTGCTATTCCTTTACCTTTTTTGGGGTCTCTGTGTAAATACTCTTCCTCGTGCCTTACAGTCTCGAGCTTCCTTAACAGGCTAAGAATTTCAATCAAGTTCTACCTCATTTCGTTCATCCTCCCTTTAATTGTTGTGATCTCGGTCTCTTGGGCTTGGATTCATACCAAGGGGCTCGCCTCGTCTGTCACTGGTTGATCTTGGTGCTCCATCGCTGCTGCGCTTTCCTGCCGAATACAACATTTGCTAGTCAGCGTCTTCCCCACAGATGGCGCCAACTGCTGATGGTCAAATTTTGCTTAGGAATTTGCCTTTCGCTCCACGTGACGATCAACAGTGAATTTGTAAACGAGCGGGAAAGACGTGACCTACGAGACGAGCAAACGCTGCACACCAGCGTGGTGTAGACCACACACACTCCGATGCTTAAGTTAGCCTTGGCCAGAAAACACGTAAAGTGAATTTAGGGACTGATTTTTCATACCTGAATGCGTGTGTGGTCTCCCTTTTTATAAACTCCCCTTAGGGTTTTCGTCGCTGCCGACCTTCAAGTGATCACTGGGCCTTTGGCCCTGGTCGACCTTGGCAATGGGCCGAAGCCGACCTCATCCTCGACCTCTCCCTTGGGTCGAGGTTGAGGATTATTGATTTGTGTCGGACGGAGCTCCGACCCTTTGCTTCGTCGGCTTGGCTTATTTCGCCTTCGGGCCCGGCTAATTTGGGTCTATCCTGGCTAATTTTGCCCATAACATTATTATTATTTTTTTTATAAAAAAAAGCTGGAGAAGGAAGGAAAAGAGAAGGGAAAAAAAAAGTCGCCAGCGAGTGGCGGCCGTCGGCCATGGGTTGAAGGTTGAAGAAGAAGTAGTAGAAGAAGAAGGAGGAGGAAGAAGATGGAGGAAGAGAGAAGGAATAAAAAGAATAATTAAAAATAATAATATTTTTATTATTTTAATATATTTTTAATTAAAAAATTAAAAAAAAAAATTAAAATACAAAATAGTGCCACGTTACTCGTCCGTTGATTTTTAATGAAAAATTAGATGGAGGGACCAAAATGAAACTAAAACAAAACCTCAGGGGCTAAATTGTTGAGTTTGAAAACTTAGGGACCAAACTGAAACCTAACCCAAACCTCAAGGACTAAAAGTGTATTTTTCCCTAAATTTTATTTTTTTGCCTTTAACAATGCATGTATTTCTTACTAGTCAATGATCTCGATGCAAGGATAAAAACCCTAGTGCAGCGAAATTTATCAAAGGACCTAATCGAATTAAACGTCGATTGGAATACCAATACGACGAAAAAAAATATCACAGCAGTATAACAGAATTTATTGATGTTGTACAGGTTATAAAACATGCATAAAATCATAGAAAAACCTAGATCTAATCTAGATGCAAACTCTATAAGGCAAGGGATCAAAGAATACTTACTACTAGAGAAGTTTTGATCAAAACCTCGCCTTTTCTCCAATGGTTTGTAGAAAAAACAACCACGAATCCAGCGAATCCTTTCTTTTCTTTCTGGAAAAACACCACAGACACTACCAACGGGCAACACTGGTATTCTCCTAGGATCACGTTGATTGCTTGTGAGAGCAAGGTAAAGTTCTAAGGAATTTTCTTTCTCTATGTTGCACAAGAGAGTGAGAGAGGTTGAAAGAGATTTTCCGTTGTTCTACGTAGAATGGGGAGAAACACAATCGATAAGGAGAGAGCCAACGGATGATAAAACCAAAAACTCCTATTTTAACTCCCATTCACGCAAAACTCTAGGTTAGTGGAGGAAAAATTCCATCAGTTAATTTAACTAATAATCAATTAAATCAATTAATAATTAAATTATTAAATTATTAACTAATTTAATAAAACTAAATTAACACTTAATTTAATAATATTTATATAAAACACTTTTATATAAATATTCCACATAACCTATAGTTTAATGTAATTCAATTAAATCAAAATTTAATTAAATCAAATTAAAATAAATAATTAATTAATTCACCAATTAATTAATATTATAATTAGATATCATATATTTAACTTTATTTCTCTCAAATAAACTATAGTATTAATGCACATCTAATGTACATTAATTATAACCTATAGTTTTAATATGAATCAAATTTATATCTTAAATTTAGTATTCGAACCCATTCGAATACTTAATTCTCCCTTAGAAATTTACCTCAACGCACTTAGTGAGCTACCGGTGGGACCTAATGGACCTACAAATCAGAAGCTCCAACGATATGAGATCAATTGGCTAAACTCGTTAACCAAGTTAATCAATGTTCGTTAACTGTGGTTCACTCCACTAAAGAACCACAAACTGCACTCTTCTCCTGCAGATATATTTCAGTGTCCACGGATATCGACCATCAACAGCAAGTCAGCCCTTCACGTGTGTTCATACCCTAGCTAGGTCAAATTATCGCTTTACCCCTAGGCTACCTCTTTATCCTTAAGTTCAAGTGTTCCTCTAATGAACAACTTGTTTGAGGTCCAACAAACAGAAGTCCCTCTCGTGCCATAGAGAGGGCAAGGCCCATTGTTCAAGACCCGGAGACACCACTTAAGGGAACACACCTTACTTACCCTAGAGTCGGGAATGAGTGAATTCCATCTTGTGTGATTATGTTCCCAGCTCCCCACTCGGTCTTGTCTCCAAAATGGTAGGCCTATTGAGTCGACGTGCGTGCCACTCTCACCCTTACAAATCAAAGGACAAATCCCTCACGGACAGGAGTCCATAATCCATTTAGGATTAAGACCAAGTTGCCTTGGTCATCCTGGTGAAATAGAAACCAAGTTAACTAACGGTGTTATAGTCAGTGATTAACTATTTTGCGGTCCGGTCTTATGCAAACTCATTGCATAGCATACGCCCACTCGCATGTCAACTACATGAACGCGTTGGATCATTACATTTGTATCATAATACAAAGCGGGTCGTATCCATAGTGTCACCAAGATAAGGTACCCAGTCTTATCCCTATACTATAGACCCTTTAGGCTGAATCTTGAACATTGATCCCCATATGTTCCTACATACCAGTTCAAGCCTCATACTATCAGCCAAGGATGTTTAGTTTATTGGATTAAGGTTAATAAGACATGATTACTCAATACTAACATAGATAAATGAATAATACATCATTTTATTAATGTTCGGTCAAAAGTTACATTTACTTTCTACGAGTTTTAGAGCATAAAACCCAACACTCGACACATAAGATCAGAAAGGAAAAAAGAAAAAAAATATATTTTTTTGACAACTAATGACAAACGTGAAATATCTTATAAACTAATTTAGGGAAAAATACACTTTTGGTCCCTGAGGTTTGGGTTACGTTTCATTTTGGTCTCTGAGTTTTCAAACTCGACATTTTAGACCTTGAGGTTTGGAGTTTGTTACATTCTTGGTCCCTCAGTCAATTTGTTGTTAAACACTAACAAATTGCTTATGTGGCAATGTTTTTTTTTTTTTTTAAATACATATTTTTTTAAATAAAATATTATATTAAATACTTTTTTTTTATTATCTTTTTCTTTTTATTATCTTTTTCTTTTTTCTTTTTCCTTCTTCCATCTTATTCTCCACCACTCAAACCCTAGTCTCAATAAACTTGGAAGCCATCTCCACCTCCAGCCATTGCCCGCCACCGTCGCCGCCATCGTCACCGGAGTTCTTCTAATCTTTTTCCTTCCTATTTCTTCTTCTCCTTTCCCATGATTTGTTTTTCTTACTCTTCCTCTCTCTCCCCCGCGTGCGTACTCAGCTCCGACCGCCGTCGCTGCTCGCTTTTCGTCCGACATTCGTTCCGTCCAACTATCATCATGTCGCCGATCATGTATTCGCACCTTCGTCCCCGCGCCATCGCTGGATTCAAGGGAAAAATCAGTCTGAAGGTTGGAATCAGTCTGAGCAGCGAGTAAGGAAAAGAAAGAGAGAGAGAGATCAAGTGGCGAAGGGATGAGAAAAACGATGCAAAAGAGGATCAAGTGGTGAGGGTTTTGGGCGGCGGCTTCGCATTTCAGATCTGAATGGAAAAATGGGTTTTGGGCAGCGAGGGTGTTCCAGATCTGACAAAAACGAAGGTTTCGGGCAGAACGGACGGCGATGACTGGGTTTCAGACGGAACAGACGACGATGACTAGACAGAAGGGGCTGCGTACGACATGGAGAGAGAAGGAGGGAAAAAGAGATCTGAATGGGGTTGGATTTTGATAAAGAAAATAAAAAAAACAAAGGAAATAAAAAACAAAGGCTAAATTGTTGAGTTTGAAAACTCATGAACCAAAATGAAACCTAACCCAAACCTCATGGACTAAAAATGTATTTTCCCCTTATTTTTAATTAGTACATTTTAGGATTTATTTTTTTGTTGTTTTTTTTTTTTTTAAATTAGAATAGCAAAATTGATTGCCATATTTACCATTCTCATCACAAAAATAATTATAATAATAAAAGAAATAAAATAATTATAACTCCGACTATTATAATCAACTCTACACCCGAAAACACAAACTTTTTGAACATATATATATATATATATCACTATATATATATATCCTCAACACTCGGGGGTGGTGGGATTCGAACCTCTAACCTCATGGTCGAAGATACATGCTAATTTCCGCTGAGCTAAGCTCGCTTTGATAGTTATATATATGGGTCGGTTGCAAGGATAGCAATATGGACCAAAATAATTGCAAATCTAGCAACCCACAACAAAAATTGCAAAAATGGCAAAATCTAATAGTTTGTGTGTTGCATTTACTAAAATACCCCTCCAGATTTTCTTTCACTGATAGAAAGTTTTTCTATCACTGATAGAAATTTTCTATCACTGATAGATTCTATCATTGATATAAATTTTCTTTCACTGATAGATTCTATCATATGATAGAAAATTTTTCTACTACTGATAGATTCTATCGGCGATATATATTTTTCTATCACTTGTTCGGTGTTCTATCCGTGTTTGGTTGTTGTTATTTGGTTTTCTATCAGTGTTTGGTTTTTGCTTTTCAGTGTTTGATTTCTATAATCGTTCGTTTTTGCTTTATTTTTCAATGCTCGATTTCACCATGTATCACCATCGCTGATAGAAACAAAAGATCTTCTATCACTGATAGAAAAGTATCAGTGATAGAAAGATTTTCTATAACTCACGAAAAGTTTTTCTATCAGTCTCAGTGTTAGAGATAGAAAGTTTTTCTATTACTCATAGAAAGATTTTCTATGAATGATAGAAATTTTTTCTATCACTCATAGAAAATATTTCTATAAGTGATAGAAGATTTCTATCACTGATAGGTGCTATCAGGGATTGAAAGATTTTCTATAACTCACGAAAAGTTTTTCTATCAGTCTCAGTGTTAGAGATAGAAAGTTTTTCTATCACTCATAGAAAGATTTTCTATCAATGATAGAAATTTTTTCTATCACTCATAGAAAATATTTCTATAAGTGATAGAAGATTTTTATCACTGATAGGTTCTATCAGGGATTGAAAGATTTTCTATCAAGAGTTTTCTATCATTGATAGAATATCTTTCTATCACTGATAGAATAGTAAAAATTTCTATCACTGATAGAAATCTTTTATCGGTGATAGAAAGCTTTTCTATCACTTATAGATTATATCGGTGATAGAAAGATTTCTATCGGAGATAGAAAGATTTTTATGGGTGATCAGGGATTGAAAGATTTTTTATCAAAAGTTTTTCTATGATTTTCTATAAAAAGTTTTTTTTATCACTGATAGAACCTATCAGTGATAGAAATCTATTTCTATCAGTGATAGAAACTTTCTGATAGAAAATTTTTCTACCACTGATAGAATCTATCAGTCATAGAAATATTAGTGATAGAAACTTTCTATCGCCGATAGAAAATTTTTCTACCACTGATAGAATCTATCAGTGATATTAAACTTTATTCTATCAGTGATAGAAACTTTCTATCACTGATAGAAAAATTTTCTACCACTGATAGAATCTATCAGTAATAAAAAGACTTTCTATCAGTAAAAAAAAAAAAAAAAAAAAACTGACGAGGAAAAAGAAGATGGGCATATAGGGGCAATTTAGGAATATAAAAAATTAATTAAAAAATTTTGCCATATTTGCAAATATTTTTAAAAATTGCTATATTTGCAATTATTTACCTTCATGTTGCCACCCATTACAATTATCCTATATATATAATATATTATAGACGATAGATATATATTTATATATAATAAGTAAGTTTGTAACAATGACATGAGTATAGCTGTAGTTGAAATCCCCCACAAAAAGAAAAACACCCCTTTTTTCAAAAAAAAAAAAAAAAAAAAAAAAAAGAAAAACACCCCTAATTTTTGTTGTAAAAAAAAATAAACACCTCTAATTTTTGGGTTTGTTAAAAAAAAAAAAATCGATTTAAGAAAAAGACCCTTAAGAACCCTCTCTCTCTCTCACTCTCACACAGCACCGCCGCCCCCTCCGATCACTCTCCCCCTCGTCCGTCGTCTTCTCCCTGGCGCCGCGCCGTTCCGCCACTGTCTCCCCCGTCTATCCCCTGCAGCAGCACGAACCGTGCAGCCCGAATCCCAGCCGCGAGCGCCGCCTGTCTCTTCCTCTCTTGTGCGTCTCCTTCATTCCCTCTCAGTTAGATCTTTCTCTCATTTTCTTCGATATAAGTTTTCCAAATCAGTCACTAACCATCTGCAACTCTTCTGTTTTAGCTTCAGGGCCGTTTTCGTTAAGAAACAAGAATTATTGGTGTTTGACGCACGGACTGTGTATAAATTGGCTAAGAGAAGACCGAGGGCGCTCGTAAACCAATTTATTTTAGCGGGGGAATTTGCTTTAGGTAAGTAACCTTACTGCTTGGAAAGCCTTGGCCAGGCTAGATTACTTTTTATGAATTATTGCATGCTCTGGATGTTGGATTATGTGTGTTCTGGCGATACTGAATGTCTTGCTTATGTGCATTTGTCTGTATGGAATGCTTTGAATAGTGTTGGTATAAAAGTATTAAATGCTCAGATTATGAGAAATATTCTAGATATGCTGAATGCTCTAAATGCTCTATGTTGTAAAGCATACTCTGTGTTGGAAAATATAGGATGTTCTGCATTGGTTGAATCTCGAATACCTCGATTGCCTTGAACATTAGTTTTGGGGAGACACAATATGTTATGTTTTGGTGATAAAAAATACTCGAAGTATGGGGTTGTTGAAGGGTTGTTGTGGTGGATGTGAAATGAATTAATGAAGACTGAGTAGTCATCACCTGTTGGACTACTTGTGTGTGTTTTCCAGTCAAGTTTAGATGAGGGGACTTGTGGGTTAGTTTACATGTTAAGCAAACCAAGTTAGTGTGGGACCTAATATGAAAAGGGGGATAAATTATATATCTTAGAAGGGTTGTGACAATTAACTACCTAAGAATGAAATGACATGTTATGGTTGAGGAGTTAGGTGAGCGGAACTTGACTTGGCAGACTAGGTGCCATCTACTATATGTGCAAGTAGAGTTCCCACTAGAATTCACCTATTCACCACCAGTGAGTTGGTAGCTAGAGTACTATGTAGACTTAGATCGAGGCGCCTTGATGGGTGAGACTTGGCTCCACTGATTGGGTGACTACTATCATCCGTAGGAGTAGAGTTTCTTAGGATTCCCACCTTAACCCACCAGTGAGTTGGCATAAATGAATGAAAGACGGTTAAATTGTCCACGTTAACCCAATTGAAGAGCTAAAACATTTACTCTGAACAACTAATAAGGTAAAATTATTATCCAAACAGTAAATAAATAAGCTTACCTACGTTTAAAGAAATAAAAGGTAAGCTAAAGTGTAAAATCTAAAAGGCTGTACATAACATATAAAGAATATACACCACAAAGGCTGCAAAAACACTGTAGATGATTATTAAGATGTGTAAATTAAAGTGAAGTGTTTGTAAAGAGAATTTGCACCCTGTGAGAGGCATATTTACGCAATAAAAATTTTCAAATGGCCACTTTCGCCCTGTTGAAGAGGTACAAGTGTAAGTGCTAATGGACCAAAAACCATTAGGGTGATATCAATGCAGATAAACTGCAACCATACTCACTGTTACTTTCTTAAATCAACTATTGGAATTTCATCTTGATAATTTATCAAAATCCTTCACTGCACCACAAGAAATAGTATACTTGAAGGAAGGTCAAAATTAGTTAACAAAATTTCAACAGATTTGTTGAATTTATCAAATTAAGCTTAAACCACTAGTTACCAACAACATTATCCAAAACCTCAAGATATCATAAGATAGATACAAAAATTACCCCAACTTCCAAGTCAACTTTGACCGTACATACAAATTATTGTGCATGCACTGTGTCATACCATATCCCTATTGTATGAGCGAAGTTGGCGTGAGCTAGTTGTTTTCTCCATTAGTGATCATTTCAACATTATCAACCCCCCCCTGCTTATGGGTGTTTGTTATACGCCTCTTGTCTCTCTCCGTCATTCCTCAGATGATTATTTCCATTAGGATTTGAGTGTTGTGTGAGGGAGTGCAGGGTGTATAAGGCGCTGGAGATCTGTCCAGTGGGGAGGGGGTTTTTTTCTTCGGAGGGGAGATGAGGCGAAGAAGCAGACCTTGGTTTTCTGGTTAAGTTTTAGCCGATATGTCGACCCAGAGGCAACTTCGCGCTAGGATAGAGAACAAAGTCTTCTCGGTGTGCTTCGACAGGAACTACAAAGGTAGGGTCGTCAGAATTCAAGATCACCTTAGGAAAAGTTATGCTCTCTCTGCGGAAGAAATCGTCATGGTTTGGATATCAGATTCGATAGATGACCTTTTACACGCCCCAACATCGCATAAGTTTTTTCGGAAGACTGATTGTAACAATGGTTTTATTTGGATCCATAAAATCTCCAACAAGCGGGGAAGTTTCCTAGAGATAACCAAAGTCGTGAACTCCGGAGGGAAACATAACCTGGTTATCCCGGCAGGCAGTGAATTTAAATGCTGGGAAGCTTTCTCAAATCTTCTAAAAGACTTTGTGAATGGAAGGACTGTCGAGGTTGTTAAAGACAAGGAAAGATCAAGAGGGGAGAGCTCCAGAACATCCTATGTGGATATCGTTAAGGAACCTACTAAGAAAAACAACAGAAAAGAGCAAATCCCCAGCCCAGGTCGCAGATAAAGAGTCTCAGAGGGGGATAGAAATAGTTTTATGACCAAAGCCTGTAGAGAGGAAGTGAGGAATATAAACTGGAATGAGGTGATTGTCATCACTAAAAGAGATTTCCATGATGATTGGGGTAGAATCCTAGATGTCCTGCAGCAACAATTAATGGAACATCTCATCATAAATCCCTTTCATCCCGACAAAGCTTTGCTTAAATGGCCATCTAAGGAGTTGGCGGATTTATTAACAAAAAACAGGGGATGGGTGAGTTTCGGGCCATTAATTCTCAAGGTTGAGAGATGGAACAAGTTGATACACGGAAAAATTAATGTGGTGCCGAGTTATGGAGGGTGGATTAAAGTCCGCAACATTCCTCTGCATTTATGGCAGATGAAAACATTTATGGCCATCGGCGACAGCCTGGGTGGCTTCATTGAATATGCTGAAGAAAACTCAACCCTTATTGACTGCGTGGAGGCAAAAATTAAGATTAGACACAACTATTGTGGGTTTATCCCAGCAGCGGTTCGAATAAGAGATGGCAATGAGATCTTTGAGGTGTAGATAGTCACATTCCAAGAAGGAGATCTTCTCGTGAACAGGGTCGCCGGAATCCATGGTAGTTTTCCGCCGGAGATGGCTCACGCTTTTCATAAGGGCCCCACAGATCCAGAGTTTTGTCCTACGGACATTTGGAGGATTGAGGATGGAGTGGATTACCCGACGGTCAATATCCAGGATCTGTTGAGTGATTATGAGGTGTCAGACGGACAACTGGAAAAGACTGAGGAAATTTTCAAATTATCCCGCCAATCGAAATCTATGGGGGATAACGAAAAAGGGCGAGATTTAAAGGGGAAAGCCCATCTCATCACTCAACCGCAGGCCCAAAACCAGGATAGCCCATCAGACTCCAAAGACCCACAATCCACTCGAAAAAGACGAAAAGGAGTCTCTTTTGCTCAAAAAGCCCAGGTCGCCACTTTTAAAAAAGGGTCTCCCCAATATACGGAAAAGAAGAAATCTTCTCCAACGGCCAAATCAATGAACGAATGGGCAGGTGACTTTGGTTTAGATTATGATTTCTCCACATCTAGTCCAGCCAGCAAAGACCCGATGAAGACATAGACAACGATGGGGCGCTCGAAGAGAAAGGAGACATTATGGTCATGGAGGATTATCGGAATGAGTTGATATACGAAAATGAAAATGAAGAAGATTATTTGGGTTCATTTCCATCAGACAGTCAAATAGAAATTCATAACTCCCCTCAGACTTCGAGTTTCATTCCCGAGACTCTGATAAATAGCGACACAATTCAAGATCAAAGCCCAGAGAAGGATAATCTGACCCATAACAATCCAAAAGCTCTGGCAGTTATCACCCCTCACGGTATGCAGGGTAGTGTCAGTAATGACTCGACTTTAGAAGGCTTTTTGATTAGTAGAGAAATTGTTCTCACTTTGAGAAAGAACAACTTGTGCATCAGACCGATTGCCAATGCGAAAAAGGGGAGTACCATCCAAAAAAGGAGAAACAGAGAGATGACAAACCTCTTGAGAACTTTGGAAAAGGAGGCTGAGGATAACTTAGACATAGATGGCATCCAGGGGCTAGAAGTTGAGAGTGAATTAGCTGTTAGGGACGATGTTGTGTCCTAATGAAGATAGTTTCCTGGAATGTGAGAGGGCTTGGCTTGAGGTCTAAAAGAGCCCTTATAAAAGACCTCCTTAGAAGATTTAGTCCGGATATAGTTTTTCTCCAGGAATCTAGGCTTGCGATGGTCGACAGAAGGATTGTTAAATCCATTTGGAGCTCCAGACACGTTGGTTGGCTGTCTTTAGATGTGATTAACTCAGCGGGAGGTATCCTAGTGATGTGGAAAGAGAACGGTGTAGAGGTAGTCGACTCTGTTTTGGGAGCGTACTTTGTCTCCTTGAGATATATCTTCCACGACAGAATTGAAGGGCGGGTTACTGGGGTATATGGCCCTTGCTATTATAAGGAAAGGAAATGGTTTCTTAGAGAGCTATATTATCTGTCTGGGCTTTGTCAGGGTGCTTGGTGTGTTGCCGGAGACTTTAATATGACCAGATGGATGAGCGAGAGGCTTAACGCCAGCCGGTCTTATAGATGTATGAAATCTTTCAACAAGTTTATTAACTTCGTCGATTTGCAGGACCCCCTATGTCTAATGGGCAGTTCACGTGGTCTAGAATGGGAGAGAGAGCCGCGGCTTCTAGGCTTGACAGATTCCTTATCTCTATAAATTGGGGGACAACTTTTAAAGAATACAAGGTTGAGCGTTTGCCACGACCCACCTTAGACCATTTTCCTATTATGATGCAGATTGGGGCGTTCAAATGGGGGCCTACCCCCTTTAGATTTGAAAATATTTGGCTCGAGGATAACGATTTTAAGAGGTTAGTGGAAATTTGGTGGAACTCCTTATAGCCTACTGGTTGGGCGGGATTTAGATTCATGGAAAAGATCAAAGGGCTGAAAGTTAAAATTAAAGAGTGGAATAAGGCTGCCTACGACTCGAAGATGAAAAAGAAAAATGATGTTATTCAACAAATTGAGCAGATTGATATTTTAGAGGGGCAGGACAATATTACCATTCCCCAAATTCTCGAAAGGAATAGGCTGAAGGCTGAGCTTTTGGAGATTACTATCCAAGAACAGCGATCCATCTACCAAAAATGCAAGATTAAATGGCTTCACGAAGGGGATGAAAATTCAGCTTTTTTCCATAGATGGGCGTCGATGATGAAAAGCAGGGCCCACATCTCTCTCCTTGAGAATGATAGTGGGGAGATTATATCCTCCGAAGATGATATTGAAAAAGAGGTTTTAAATTATTATTCTCAACTCTATACGAAAGATAATACCCCTAGACTTGTGATCGACGGTTTGGCTTGGTCCCCTATTAATGATAGTGACAGCAAGTTGCTGGAAACGAATTTCAGCGAAGAAGAGATTTTCAAAGCTATTCAAGGCTTAGGCAACATGAAATCCCCGGGGCCGGACGGTATGACGGGTGAGTTTTTTAAAAATTTTTGGAACATCTTGAAGCCAGACATAGTAGAGGTGTTCCAAGAATTTTTTAAGAACGGAATAATCAACAAGCGGACCAATGAGACCTATATTTGTTTATTGCCCAAGAAGAAAAATGCAGCCAAGATTAGAGATTTTAGGCCTATTAGCTTGGTGACTTCCCTTTACAAAATCATAGCTAAAGTTTTGGCCGAAAGACTCAAGAAGGTTCTTCCCCATACAATCAGTGACTGCCAAGCTGCCTTTGTGCAAGGAAGGCAGATTTTAGACGCCATTTTGGTGGCTTCGGAAGCTGTGGAAAACTATAAAGTCAGGAAAAAGCAAGGTGTGTTGATCAAACTAGACTTGGAGAAAGCTTATGACAAAGTTAGTTGGAGCTTTCTAGACGTCGTGCTTGAGTTGAAAGGGTTTGGCTTAGTGTGGAGAAAATGGATAGCTGACTGCCTCAACAAGACTAATTTTTCCGTTATGATAAATGGGAAGCCTAGAGGTAAAATCATAGCTTCTAGAGGTTTGAGACAAGGGGACCCCCTTTCTCCCTTCCTTTTCACTATAGTGGGGGATGCCATTTCCAGATCAGTGCAGTATTGTTTGGAAAAGAAAATCCTTAGGGGGTGGGAGGTTGGCAATAGCAAAATTTCGATTTCTATGTTGCAATATGCGGATGATACCCTAGTTTTTTGCCCCTACAATGAGCTAGACTTTATTCAATGGTGGGATATGTTGAAAACCATCTTTGCAGGATCGGGCCTATCCATCAATAAGGCTAAAATGGCTTTGATAGGGATTAATTCCCAGGGAGATTTGCTGAAGGAATGGGTTGAGATCGTTGGCTGTGGTGAGGAATTCCTCCCTATTAATTATTTGGGATTTCCTCTTGGTGGCAAGTATAAAAGAAAAGCCTTCTGGGAGCCTTTAATTGACAAATTCAGAATGAAGCTTGATAATTGGAGAAAGTTTCCCATTTCCAAAGGAGGGAGAATGACCTTAATTCAAGCGGTTCTTAATAGCATCCCCCAATATTTTTTTTCCCTCTTAAAAGCCACCAAATCAGTGACTAAGTCCATGGAGAAGATTAGTAGGGACTTTTTCTGGAATGGAGGAATGTACAAGTCGGGCAGTAACCTTGTGAAATGGGAATGGACCGCCCTTCCGGTTGCAAAAGGAGGGCTAGGAGTGGGAGCTCTAATCCATAGAAATGATGCCTTAATTACCAAATGGCTTTGGAGATTTACACAGGAAAAAGAGTCTTTGTGGAGAAAAGTGATTGTTAGCATTCACGGTGAGGATCCTCTTGGGTGGAAATCTGGTAACAATTCGGTTAAAAATAGAAGCAGCCCCTGGGTCGAAATTGCTAAACACTACCCTACCTTCAACCAATCCGTGAGGTTCTCTCTCAATTGTGGGAAAAGCATAAGATTTTGGGAAGTCAAATGGTGTGACAATGATACTCTCCAAGCCTCCTTTCCTGATCTCTATTCTCTCTCCCGGAAAAAAGGCTCCTCTATCTTTGATTGTTGGGATCAAATTAATCAAACTTGGAACCTAGATCTCCGTAGAGGTTTGTTCGACAGAGAGTTAGATAGCTGGATGCTTTTGGTGTAGAAAATCAGCACTGTTCAGTCGAATGCCTCCCTGGACAATATATGGTGGCAGCTTGATAAGAGTGGTAAGTACACTACCAAATCCTTTTTCCACAATGCTGTTAAAAGTAAGGCCAAGATTAATCACAATCTGATCAACCTTGTATGGAAACACAACCGCCCCAAAAAAGTGAAGGTCTTCTTATGGTCGGTAGCCTTTCGTAGCTTAAATACGGATGAGAAAGTTCAAAAGAAATTTCAACACTGGGCTCTTTCTCCTCCAGGTTGCAGAATGTGTTTAAAAGAGAGGGAAGATATAGACCATTTGTTTATCCACTGTGAATTTGCTGGAAAAGCTTGGAACTTCATTGCTGCACGGTTGGGCATCTCTTTTTGCATGCCTAAAAAGGTGGATGAGTGGTTAGAAGAGGGCCTCAGTGCTTGGAATTTGCCAAAGAAAGCTAGAGTGGTGGCTATCTGTGCTTTCAGAGCCACTATATGGGGTTTATGGAAGGAAAGAAATTCAAGATCGTTCGATGACAAGTCTTCTAGTTTCGATTCTTTTTGTATCTTTGTACAAAATACGGCCTCGTGGTGGATTTCTCTCAACAAGTTTTTTTGTAATTATAGCTTAGTGATGATTATCAATGATTGGAAGGCCCTTTTGAGATAGAGTCAGGGCAGGGGCTTCCTTATCCCCTGGCCCTCTTGCTGTAATATTTTTTGTCAGCTTAATGAAATCTATCTCTTGATGTTTCTTATAAAAAAAGTTGATAATATTTAAAGTAGCACGTAAAAAACTTCTCCTTTCACCTCTTTCTACCTTGTACTTGTTCTCCCTAACAGGAAGAAAGCTTGATTTCACCTCGTGTTTTTAAAAGCTCAAGGTGCACTAAAGTGCAATAGCTTCCTGGGGCTGAGGCTCGAAAAATTGTGGTTTTTTTTTTTTTTGAGGCGCACTATACATGAAAAAGTACATAAAGAAAAGGAAGCTGGTTGGGTGGGAATATGAAGAAAAAAACCCTAAGGGTTAGTAAATTTTATTTAATTATTTAATTAAACCTTAAACGCAAGGGTTTAGGGTTAGTAATTACTATTCTTTTAATTAATCAAGAAGAAAAAAAATTAAATTCACGATTTATTGTGTTTAGAGTTAGTAAAAAATATATATTCTTTTAAGGCTAAATTATAAAAAATACCCTTGAACTATGGGGTTTCGGGTTTGTTTCAAATATACCCCTGAACTTTAAAAAGTTTCAAAAATACCCCTGAACTTTAAAAAATGTTCAAAAATACCCTTATCGTTAAGTTTTGGATGGAAACTGTTAAAGTTTCAGTTTCATTAATACCCTTGGACTTTCAAAAAATTTCAAACATACCCTTGCTGAAAAACATTTCTTCTTTTTTCTTCCTCCATCTACCAATTCTTTCTCCATGAAAATTAATTAGAAACTTTACTTATTTTCCATGTATTTATAGACTAGGAGTTTTTCTTCTCTTCTGACACATCGTCCCAAAAGTTTGACTAGATTCTTGTCTTGAAGGTTCAAGATGACTTTTGCTTCATTCTTGAATTCTTCATGTCCTTGATTTAATTTTGTTAATAGTATTTTCAATGTTAATAGGAACTTTACTTATTTTAGCTTGCTTTCTTGCTGAGATGGCCATATGCTAGTCTAGGGTTGATTTGCAACTAGAAATTTTGGGAATTGCTGGCCTAGTTTTTCAGCGTGAAGTTTATGGGCATGCTTAAATTGAAGCTTTTTGGTTGAAGTTGTGTTTATTCATGTCATTTATAAATTTGCTCTATCACCAGAGGGAAAAAAGAAGCAATAGAATGCGATCAAAGAGAAGAGACGATGATGGTGTAGATGAGGAAGAGTTAGCTCCAGACTCAAAGAGGCAGAAATTACTTGGGGAGTTCTCACCTTCTACATCTCCACCTGCCTCAGAGAACCCTCGACTTCCTGGTTTTAACTATGGCGATGATGATGAAGAAGAAGATTACAAATTTAAACAAAATGGAAGTAGATATGATGGAGATGAAGGGGATGACAATGATGATGACGAAGATGATGAAGAACATGATAATGATGCAAATCATGTAAAGCGAAGCCGTGATGTTGAAGTTCGAAAAGATTGTCCTTATCTTGATACTGTAAACCGTCAGGTGCATTACTTATTTCTTATTTGTATAGTCATTCTGCCTTTCAGCATCTCAGGGTCAAGGCCATTTGTTATTGCAATGAGTTTGTTACCTGTCGCTAACTATTTAATGAGTTTTCTTTACTTTTTGTCACTTCATATTTGTTTATGCTTTGCAGGTTTTGGATTTTGATTTTGAGAAGTTTTGCTCGGTCTCTTTGTCAAATCTAAATGTTTATGCCTGCTTGGTATGTGGCAAGTACTATCAAGGGAGGGGGAAGAAGTCTCATGCTTACACTCATAGTCTTGAAGCAGGACACCACGTGTATATCAACCTTCGGACCGAGAAAGTTTACTGCCTTCCTGATGGATATGAGATCAATGACCCCTCATTAGATGATATTAGATATGTCCTGAATCCAAGGTTTGTTTATGCTTGATTCATTATTTGGTTTGCACACTATGAGAGCATGGTACAATAAAGTTATGTTTGTGATATTGAAGGAAAATTTATACTAGTCACCATAGCACCCAAAAAGAAAAAAAAAAAAGAAGAAGAAAACAACCATCATGAGTTGACCTAGTGGTCAATAAGTGCCACGAAAAAGGGCTTAAAGGGAATGAGTTCAATCCATGATGGTCACTTACCTAGGATTTAATATCCTATGTGTTTCCTGGCAACCAAATGTAGTAGCGTTAGATGGTTGTCTTGTGAGATTAGTCGAGATGTATGCAAGCTGGATCAGACACTCACGGAAGAAAACCCTTGAGTTCGATGTTTGACACTTTTACTATTGTCATTACCTATGATTTTGAAGAAAACCCTCTAAACGTTCTATCGTTTCTCTCACCCCAAAGCCCCCAAATAATGGCACAAATCCCAGTTTGCCACAACTCAAGGGTTGGAGAGGGATTCTCATGAGGTTTGGTCCCTTGTTAAATATAATGTTTCTCTTTGGGCGTCGGTGACGCGCTTATTTTGTAATTATTCCTTAGGTCTCATCATTTTGGATTGGAGCCCCTTTATCTAATGGGTTCTCTTTCCCTCTTGGGCTAGCTTTTTTTTTTTGTATGCCCTTGTATCATTTTTTCTCAATGAAAGCTTGGTTCTTTATCCCAAAAAAAAAAAATGATTTTTAAACTTTATCACCTTTAAAGACCTTTTTCTCTTGCAATCTAATATAGAGTTCAATTTGCAAGCAACTGATTTAGGGAAAAGATGTTAGGTATCCAACCTCAAATAACCGGTAAACAGGCATAAAATTGCACACAAACAAGATGAAGAAGATCCAACACTGTTCTATTGAGACTGAACAGTGAGATTATGCATTCGATTATATTTGTAAATGAACAAGGCAAAAATAGCCAAACAACCAAACGACTCCCGCTATTAGTGAGAGTTAGAAACCTCACCTTAGACACCACTGTCTATCAAGGAAAAACCTGCCTACCCCTCACAACCAAAACCAATACAAAAACCACTCCCATCCCTCTCTCTGTACAACCACACGAAATTAACGGTCCCCACCAAAATCGAAAACCTTCCCACCATAATCCTACTATACTATTCACTTTTTACCCTTTCTTGAATTTCTTGAATATGTATGAATTATCGGGGGTCTAACCCTTGGGTCAAAGACACCTTGTCCTCAAGGTGGAACTCTAGAAATTTCCTTTGGATGAACTTAGCTTCCTCCTAGGTGGCATCACAAAAGGGGTGGTCTTGCTATTTCACCAACCATTCTTCTCTATTTTGATCATTGTTCCATTGGAAACCCAAAACATCTTTTGGTTCCCCTCGCCATTCATACCCTTTAGTCAACAACAGTTCGTAAGATTGCTCTGTGTCCCATTTCCTCAACATTTTCTTGAGTTGAGAAATGTGGAAAACATTGTGGATTGTAGCTTCTGGAGGAAGTTCCAATCTGTATGCCACAACCCCAATACGCTCAATGATCTTATAAGGGCCAAAATATTTTTGTGATAATTTCTCACGTCTCAGTTAGGTATCTTCCTCGATCTCAACTCTATTTAACCTGTGAAACGCAACAAAATCCAAACACAAATACCAAAAGATCGCATGGAGGAATTCCAACCCTGTCAATGAGAGTTCTTCATTGATACGGGAGGAGTTATGCATTAATAACACACCAAAATAAAGGATAACGATCACAACAACCGTCAAGAACACACAAGAACATAACAAGAACAATCTGTGATTTGAGAGACGGATAACTCTCCTGAGACACTAAGTCTAACCCAAAAAACAAGACAAGACTCTTCTGCTGCTCCTCCTACAAAGCTTTTCCTCATACCCGACATCTGTACCTTCCACGACCATTGTACTCACTAAGGATCCCCACCATTGCCAACTTCCTTCTCTTTCTGTATTTCCATTTTTGCCCTTCCTTTCATACGTGCGGATTATGGGAGGTCTAACAGTCTCTTGGCATGATTTCTAAGGGTAGGGTCTCAATTTCATATATACCATGTCTCCTGCTGAAAATTCCACGTCACGTCGTTTCCGATCTGCGTATTTCTTCATTTTTTTTCTCCTAGGCAATACATAACTTTTCCTTTAGTGCCACTAAAATCAATCTCTATCAAACAATTTCTATTCAAGGGTGTTTTAGTGGTTTTTTGATCCCCATAAGATATCAGTTGTGGTGGCTGCCTTCTATAAACAACATTGAAAGGGGTCGGGGTCGTGTTGATGGACACATGGAAAATGGTGTTGTACCAGTACTTTGTCCACGAAAGCCACTGCTCCCATTTCTTTGGTTGTTCCCCACAAAAACACCCGAACTTTCAATGAATTTGTTCATGATTTTTGTTTGACCATCCGTTTGTGTGTGAAATGTCGTACTTCTCTTCAATTGAGTGCCCTAAAGTTTAAAGTGTTCAGTCCAGAAATGATTGACAAAGATCTTATCTCGTTTGAAGATTATTGATCAAGGGAATCCATCAAGCCTCACCACTTCTTTAGTGAATAGTGTTGCTACATCCTTTGGAGAGAATGAGTGTTTCAATGGTAAGAAACAAATGTACTTACTAAGATGATCCACTACTACCACGATGATATCAAACCCTTTTAATTTTGGAAAGCTCGCTATGAAGTCCATGGAGATAACTTCCCAAACTTTGGGGTAAATCGATTTGAGAATCAGAGTCAACCTTATTCTATTGGCAAATCGAGCACTTTTCTACATATGCCTTAACATCAACCTTCATGGTCGTCCAAAATAACTCTCTTATCAGCTGCTTGTATGTTCAGAGAAACCCCAAATGACCATCTAAAACCAAATCATGGTAAGTATGAAGAAATGTAGGTATAAAGGAGGACTTACTGGATAAAACCATTTGTTCTTTGTTTAAACCTTCCTTGCTGGATTGAGTACTGGGGATGACTCAAATGGTCGACTTGCAATTCCTCGACAATTATTTTCAATTCCGAATCTTGCTCAACTTCTTGTTGCACTGTCTTAATGTCAATTATAGATGGAACAAATCTATTGGCCTACTTGGCTTCGTGTGGCGGCACCCTGGATAAGACATCAACAACTTTATTTAACGGTCCCAGATTGTATTTAATTTTAAAATCATACCTCAACAACTTGGTTAACCATCTTTGACAAATGTCGTAGGGCCTTTGGTTCGTGAGAACCATGAACTTTTGCCCCATCAAGTAATGTTGCCACTTTTGGACCGCTAAAACAATAGCCACCAGTTCCCTCTCATACACCGACTTCCTCGGGCTGAAAGTGCTTGATTGAGGAAAGCTATTGGTCTCTGTTTCTTAGTTAGAATAGCTCCAACCCTTGTTGCTAAAGCATCAGTTTCAATGACAAATGGGGGCTTGAAATCCGGAAGGACCAACACGGTAATGTTACCATAGCTTGTTTTGGTGCTTCAAATGCTGTAGTAGTTTCTTCAGTCTAGTGGAAGGCATCTTTTCAGAGCAACTGCTAATGGAGCAACTCAAATTCCATAGTTTAGCACGAACCTTTAGTAATAACCGGTCGATCCCAAAAACCTTGCAGTTCCTTGATGTTCCTTGGTGTTGGTCATGTCAACATCACTTGGATTTTCTCTCCATCTGTCTCTACTCCATTTGCCGAAACCCAATGACCTAGATAAACAACTCATTTTCTTTGCAAAAACACACTTCTTATGATTTGCAAACAAAGCATTGTCCTTTAGGACATTAAAAACCATCGCAAGGTATCAAGTGTGTCTTTATGTACGAGATGTAAACCAAAATGTTGTCAAAGAAAACAAGTAGAAATCGACGAAGGAAAGGTTGGAATACCTGAGTTGGGGCATTGGTGAGACCAAAAGGCATGACTAGAAATTTGTAATGCCCTTCATGTGTCTGAAAAGCTAGGACATCACCCTCGAGCATTCAGATTTGATGATACCCTGATTTTAGATCTAATTTTGAGTGAATTTTTGATCCGTGGAGTTCATCTAGCAATTCCTCGATCACCAGAATGGGGAACTTATTTGGAATCGTGGCTTGGTTCAAGGCTCTATAATCCAAACAAAATCTCCATCCTAAGAAGCACAAACACAGTCACGCGACACGACGAAACATCAATTTCTAAAAATATAGGACACGACACGTTGGAGACACTTTATTAATTTTTTTTTTATATATATTATATGTATATATATTGTCATAGATACTTCTAAATAAATCAACCATACAAATTTAACATAACAAAACAATTATGCTTCATTAATAATTAATAGTTAAGGAACACTTGATCCAACCTTGCGAGGAGGATGACATCTAAAATTTAAAAATAAACCCAAATCTTACTTACTGCTTTTGTTTACTTTTAAAAGGCAAAAATATAAATAAATAAAATAAAACTTACCTTGTACACGGGAGAGATGACAGATCGAAGGAGGAGAAATTCTCGAAGCAGGGAGAAAAGAAAACTTTCGAAGGAGGGGAAAAGAAACTGTCGAAGGAGGGAGAAAAGAAACTGTTGAAAGAAAAAAAAACACTGACTTGAAGTTACTGACTGTCGGCAACTTTAAAATTTCAATTAGGGTTTCAAATCTTTTATGTTTTAAAATTTCAATTGGGTGGCAGCTTATTAGAGATTGGGCTTGGGCCTTTTTGTGTTTTAAAAGTGAGGGGCTGGACTGATTTTTATAACTTAAAAGAATCGTAGGAGGTGGTTCGTGATTTTATGAAAAACGGGTCTGGACGTGTCCGGACCGTGTCCTTCACGTGTTCGATAATTAAAAAAAAATGGGACACACAATTTTGTGTGTCCGACATGTGTCGGAGCGAATACGTGTCTGACGCAGACACTTCATCCAAAATGAAGTGCCTGTGCTTCTTACTCCATCCCCCATCTTTTTTTAACTAACTGTATCAGACTCGAGAAAGAGTTGTTGCTTGTTTGAATGATCCTTGATGCTAGCATTTCATTTATCAATCTCTTGATCTCAAACTTTTTGCGTGTGCGTATTTGCAGTGTCGTACATTAACGGGGCCTTGCCTTTCTTTTAGAATAATCTTATGATCGACTTCCCTTTTCAACGGTAACCCTTCCGACAGGTGGAAGGCTTCTTCGTACTCTTTCAATAAGGACTTAATCTTTGTGGGAAGTTGCTCTTCATCCTCTATAGGCCTTGTCGAATCCTCACCCTCTTGGTTGTCAATGGCTAAATCTTGCAATTCAACCAAAAAGCCTTGATCTGCATTAGTTCATGACTTTGCAAGCATTTTCAGAGACACCTCAGCCTGAAAGAGGGAAGGATCACCTCTAATCGTCGCCTTGTGGTCGTTGGATTCAAATGTCATGGTAAGTGCGGTCCAATCAACTCCCATGTCTCCCATCGTTCGTAACCATTGAATTCCCAAAATTATGTCCACCCCTCCCAATTCAAGTGGTAAAAGATCCTCAGTCTTAGTGAGCTCTTGTAAAGACACAACAATTGTCTTGCAAACCCCTTTTCCTTTAGTCTCACGACTATTCCATAATGAGATGTCTCCGTGATGGGAAGTGTGAGTTCATCGACCAGCCTTTGCAAAATGAAGTTGTGTATAACTCCACAATCAATAAGGAACATAACTTCTTTCCCTCCCAACATCCCTTTTACCTTCATGGTTCCTAGAGTTGAAAACCCAATGATTGATTTTAGATAAAATTCTATAAAATCTCCAATGTCTAGAGTCGGTAGGTCTTACTCTCTCGAAAACTGCCCTTTGGACTAACTCAATTTCTTTCGATACATCTATTCACCAACAAGACCCTAAATTCTTGCACCTCTCAATTCTTGCAACAATGGTTAGGGTTGTATTTCTCATCACAACAAAAGCATAATCCCTTTTTCCTTTTTGCTTGAAATTTGGCATCTGAAAATCATCTGGGAATGAATTCCTTTTGTCCTATTCCTCTTTTCTTTGGTAACATTATTGCCCTCATTGGAGCTGAATCCATGGGCGTGTGAATGGGCTTATTCCCATGGGTGGCGCTCGATTTCCCCGAGTCGGGTGAACTCATTTTTCTTGATTCGCTATTAAACACATGGGCGATTAGTTCGATAGCCAATTTAATGGCCTCATCCCTATCCTCAATTAATTAGGCCTGTGTCGGGATATCCTCTAGACCAATAGGTTGTCTGCTCACGATAGTTACCCTAATCGCTGTATTCAGTTCGTTCAAAAACGCATTCTCCAACATGTTCTTTGGTAACTCTAATAACGAAGTTGAATAACCTCAAACTTCTTAATATATTTTCCATGGTTCTTGCACAAAGAGACTGCGAGACTGCCTTCCTTCCTCAGATGGTCGGAAATGCTTAAACTTCTTCGCCTTCAGATCTTCCCATGACTTAATCTTCTAATTATGTGCCCAACTGTACCAATCTACAACATACTTATTGTAACTGGTGTATCTCAGAATATCACTTGGCCTTGAACAACAACGAATCTAGATTGATCCCATGAACACCATCATCTCTAGTCGCTTGAATTTGCTTTCGGCTTTCGCCTCCCCCTACCTTGGGCTGTATCGATTCTCTTTCCTCCATGCTCAGCTTATCAGTTGGGCTCAGTTTATCAGCTGGTTCCTCAGTTTTGTCTCCTAGCTTACTCTTCTAAGTGGATCCCTCGGTGATGGTGGAAGACAATTTCCCTTTGTTCACCACCATCATTATTTTTTGAACGGGAAACAAAGATCATCATTATTTTTTCACCACCATCATTATTGTAAGTTACTCCACACTTTTTTCCACCCTCCGCATCGATTCCTTCAGTTCTTCAATGTCTTTCTTCGTTCGTTCTAGTCTTTCCTCCAGTGGTTTTTTTTTTGGAACAAGAAACATAACTTTTCATTGAATGAATGCCGTAGACTATCACTCAAGGAATACAACCTCCACAAGGGAAGAAAAAACTAGACCAAACGATGAGAACGAATACAAACCAAAAGAATAGAAAACTCCAAGAAAAGCCTAAAACACCGGTGGCAAAAAAAAAAAAAAACAAAAAAGCAATCCAACTCGGAGATGAAACCGAAACAACTGAAAACCTCCATGCTTCAAAAGCAGAAAACCGAAACTAAAAAACAACCACCAACACAAAAGTTGCCGAACAAAAAAACAAACTTGAAAAGGAGGAAGATCGAGAACTACATGGCACTCCGACAACTAGTCTTTCCTCTAGTTGTTTGTAAGCCATCCTTTGTGTCCTCCCTAGGATGACGTGCTTTGATACCAATTTGTTAGATATCCAACCTCAAATAACCTATAAACAAGTAGAAAATTTCTCACAAACAAGATGAAGAAAATCTAACATTGTTGTACAAAGAGTTCTTCAATGAATAGTGGGATTATGCATCCGATTATATTTGAAAATGAACCAGGCAAAAACAACCAAACAACCAAACAACACCAGCTATTAGAAACAACCAAACAACTCTATATATTAGGGAGAGCTGGAAACCTCTCCTTCGACACCACTATCTATCAAGGTAAAATCTGCCTACCCCTCACAACCGGAACCAATACAAAAACCACTCCCATCCCACACTCCGTACAATCACATGAACTTAGCGGTCTCCATAACCCTACTCTACTATTCCCTTTTTACTCTTTTTTGAAAATGTATGAATTATGGGGTCTCCCCCACCCCAAAATGTTGTTGTACTCAAAAAAAAAAAAAGAAAAAAAAAAGAATTATGGGGGTCTAAGAAAAGATTACTGAGAGTGATCTAGTTGCTTTGGCGTTCCTTTGAAAATCTAATTTTAGTTTCATTGCAACATAACTTAGTTTTACAGTAGAGTTTCCTTAATCTACACTTGGCAATCTGAATTCAAGGAGCCCTGTCATTCCCATTGTAAGAGTTAGAAACCATCTAAATCCACTTTATATCTTCTTGCTATGACTTTGTGCTAAAAAGATTTGAGTTTCAACGGGACTTTTTTACTTTTTGTTTTGTATTTGAAACAGAAACAAAATTTTGCATAGACATAATGTGAAGTTGTTAGGTATCTAAACTAAGAAAAATACCCAAATACTAATATATTGCAATAACGAAACAGAACTACAATATATCGATAGCCTTTCAAGAGGGCTAACTCTCCTCCAAAGCCATACACCAAGAAAATACCTAAAATTCTCCACACCCTTCTAATGCTCTCAACTCCTATTTATAACTCAGACTCCTTATTGAATTACCACTATACTCTTACTCATCTTCTTCTACTATTCCCAATATATTCCTCACTAGTACTCTCGTAGAAGTATACAAAGGTATCAAATCCTAAGAAGTTTGCAAAGATGCCCTCCAATTTAATTGTAAAATGGATTCAAGTGTAAACATCTTTTCCCTACTCTATTGATTAATCATCCCTTCAAGAAGAAAGTGAAGTCTCTTTGCCTCAGTCTCATAAAGAGCATTCCTTGGTGCATTTTGATAGAAAGAAATCATTAGTGAAATCATTATTTTTTTGTTGGCATAGGAAGGAATGTATATTAAACTCTCACTTTATATAATTTATTTTTTGTTATGGCTTCCTGGTGTAGGACCAATAATTTATTTTGTTACTATCCTATTTCTGATTTTTGTGCTGATTGGAGGACTTAATTATAAGTGTAACTTCCCTTTGTCCGGGTGGAGGCTTTCCTCCCTATCTTTCATACATCCCATTATCTTAATTAGATTTGTTTTGGAAAAAAATATATCGATCTTGCTCCATATTTTATTCAAGTTTTCCAGTTTTTCCACGAGCTTAAAACCTGACCATCTTTCTGAGCTATTCTTCTCCGAGACCTTAACAATTGAGTCTAGATCTTGGGGCCAAGCATTTTGGAATTTGAAAGGTTTTTAGCCCTGAAGAATACCAGTGAATCCATTCTCTAGTTACTAAGAGAGCAGGCTACCAAGGAACGCATTGCCTCCTCTCTTACACTAGACCAAGTGTGGTATCTATTACTGAAGGAAAGACCTATCAAATTCAGTTTATCTATCAACTCACGAGAGCATCTTGTGCTCTTTGTTCTTCTAAGTTCCACCCCGTGGGATGAAGATCCTTTCCCCCTTGTTTTTTTTATCCTTACAGAAAAACTAATGCATTTTATCCTCTATCAGTTGATGGTTATTTATTTATTTATTTTTTATTTTATAACCCATTATTTTGAATGAAATTTGAACCGATGGATCTACTGCAAACATTGACAGTTCCGTTACAATAATTTTGTTTGCACTCATCATCTTTAGTAAAATAGGGATGTGAAATCTCCTTGGCGCTTTATTTGTACTACTATCGATCAGATTACTAGTCGTATTCATCGAATTATTGGTAATGGTTGTAGCACATTTTTTTGGAAGGATGCATGGCTGAATGGAGTGATTCTCTCAAATCTCTTCCCTCGCCTTTATCGGTTAACTACCAATCCAAACGCCAGGGTTGCAGAAGTATGGAACTCTACAGAATCAGCATGGAATCTGAGTCCTCGTCGTCACCTTAATGAGTTTGAGATTATTGAATGGGCAAATTTATCCTATCTTCTGTCTCCTATTCGACTTCGGAATATGAATGACTCTTGGTCTTGGCCTCTTGAAGCATCCAAATTATTCTCTGTTAAATCCTTGATGGTTGATCTTTTGGGTGGTTCTAATACTACTTTGAATAATTTATATTCGGTGATATGGAAAGATAATTATCCTAAAAAGATAAAAATCTTTCTATGGGAGCTTAGTCTTGGGGCTATCAATACAGCGGATCGTCTTCAACGTAGAATGCCTCATTTTTCCCTTTCGCCATCTTGGTGTGTTATGTGCTCATCAAATATGGAGAATACGGGTCATCTATTTGTCACTTGTTCTTTTGCTACCAAGTATTGGAATTTGATGCTTGAAGCTTTCGGATGACATTTACCGATGTCAAATAACATTCATGACTTTCTAGCGTCTATTTTTGTTGGTCATCCTTTTCAAGGAACAAAGAGGATTTTATGGCTGGCTTTTAATAGAGTCTTCTTTTGGTTTCTTTGGAACGAAAGAAATGGAAGAATTTTTAGGGATGTATCCTCAACCTTTGATTCTTTTTTTGAAAAGGTTCTTTTCTATGCGCTGTATTGGTGTAAATGTCAACACCCTTTTGCTTCTTATAGCCTTTCTTCTTTGATTGCTACTTGGAATAATTTCTTGTAATCCACCTATAGGTGTGTATCCTTATTTCATTTATCAATGAAATTATGTTTCTCTTCAAAAAAAAAAAAAAAAAAATAGGGATGTGAAATGTTATCATGAGTCATCAAATCATGAAATCCCCAATACCGAATTGATGTGGGACAATGGTAAGAGATTTCTTGGGAAAGATATGAGAGACTTAGGAGTGATCGTGGCTGTTGAAACCATATCCAGTGTATATTGGTGGAAAAGCTCAACATTAAAATTAAAAGCAAAATAGAAGGGATCCTCGTAGAATTCCCTACAGGACGTTTGTAGTTCACCTAGGGAATATTTCTTCGAAAACTTGTCATAATTTTCTTTTTTCTTTTTCAGTTTAAGAGAAAAGTTAATTGTATTTAAAATAGCTACTCATCTCAGATGCTTATTAGATTCGAATGTGGATTTAAAAATTACAATTAGGATTTCAAAAAAATGAAAGGCTTGTTTAGACGAGACTAGTTATAAAAAAATATCTTCAAACTTGAGCAGAATATGAAACATAAAATACTGAAATTATTAATAAGTGTATCATAAATTATAGTATTTGACTATGAACAGATATATGTTTTTTATGAAATGTGCTTTAATGATTCTTTTGGCACTGTGCAGGTTTGCCAAAGAGCAGGTCGAGCAGCTTGACAAGAACAAGCAATGGTCTAGGGCACTTGATGGTTCTGATTACCTTCCTGGAATGGTAATTATATTTTTCATTTTATTTGTGTTATCTTATCTGTTAGATTGGCAACAAGGCTCAAATTTGAGTTTTTTTTAAAACCAGGTGGGGCTTAACAACATTAAGGAAACTGATTTTGTAAATGTGACAATTCAATCTTTAATGAGGGTTACACCACTCAGGAACTTCTTCCTAATACCTGAGAACTATCAGCACTGCAGATCTCCACTTGTTCACCGGTTTGGTGAACTCACACGTAAGATTTGGCATGCAAGAAACTTCAAAGGACAGGTTTGACTTTGCTGTCATTGACATTATTCTTCTCGGTTGTGGTTGAGTTTCTATTTTTTGAATTCATGGATTTTGAATCCTTAAGAATTTATAGGTAAGCCCGCATGAATTCCTGCAAGCAGTTATGAAGGCTAGTAAAAAACGTTTCCGAATAGGTGCTCAGTCAGATCCTGTTGAATTTATGTCGTGGTTTCTTAACACACTTCATTCAGAACTGCGAATTTCAAAGAAAAGTAGCAGTATAATCTACGAATGTTTCCAGGTTCTCTTCAATTTCCTAGAGTAATGTTGTGAATTATGTTCAGTTGGTACTAATAAAAATAAAACTTATGTTATTTATTAGTATTATTATTTTGATAGGGGGAATTGGAGGTTGTGAAAGAGATTCACTCGAAAGCTCTCACTGAGAAGAAAGAAAATGGTGATGATCCGGATGCTGGAAGTGAAGGTAGCAGTGTCGTAATGGAAACATCTAGAATGCCATTCTTAATGCTTGGATTGGATTTGCCACCACCACCTCTTTTCAAAGATGTCATGGAGAAAAATATAATACCACAGGTAGGTGTACATATGTTGCTGATGTCTTCAGCGCAGTTGGATACTCATACAAATTACAACCATTACTTCTCATTCTCTTTTGGAAATCTTCATTTACTGCTCACTTCAATATTGAATATTTATTTTGGGACACTTACAAACATTGTCAACCTGAACCAAGATTAGCGACGCTATAGAACAGAATATGGAAAGAACTTGAGGAAGACATCGATAATTTGTTTGTTTATTGTGCTCGGACTTTCTGCTCTTTGGTAAAAATGGATAGGAATTTGAGTTGGCTTGTGCTGGAAAATCAAAGACCTTCCAATGCTTCTGTTTGGGGGCAATGGTTGCTAGAGCACTCTAAAATTGTAGTTTGTTTCGATGGTTGCTGTTAATTAGGAGATTGGGACAGCAAAAGGCTTGGGGCTTTATGAAAATAAGAGAGGTCTCCTTTTTCCTATTTTCTCCCCTAATAATGTAGGATATTATTGATTTTCAAGCTGCTTATCATCTTGAAATCTTCAAGTTTTGTAAATTTCCTTTTTTTTTAAAAAATCATGTAATTAGACAGTTTTCTAATTTCCATTTCCCAACCTGTTACATGCCTTTTAACTTCTCTTAATAGAAAGGTTACTTATCTAAGAGTTAATAACTCATTGTCAATGAGAAGTAATTATGCAACTTCTGAGTTTATCCAAGGTGATCTAATTTCTGAATGTTTATTTGTATTTTTATTTTCTAGGTTCCACTCTTCAACATTTTGAAGAAATTTGATGGTGAAACTATTACAGAAGTTGTCCGTCCACGTATAGCAAGGATGCGCTACCGTGTCACTCGATTGCCTCAGTATTTGATTCTTCATATGCGAAGATTTACAAAGAACAACTTTTTTGTGGAGAAAAATCCCACATTAGGTAGTTATTCAATTGCGTTTTATTTGTTAAAAGATTTCTGCAGAATGAAGCCTTCTTAATGTGCCATCTTGACATAATCTAACGATGAACATTTTGTTCTCAGTGAACTTTCCTGTTAAGAATCTGGAATTGAAGGATTACATCCCCTTGCCAACACCTAAAGAGAATGAAAAATTGCGTTCAAAGTATGATTTGATTGCAAATATTGTTCATGACGGGAAACCCGACGAAGGGTACTACAGGGTATTTGTACAGAGGAAGTCGGAAGAATTATGGTAATATTCTTTCCCTTTTTGTTAATGGTACCCAATGATCTTGAGTTCGTCTGATCCATTGCAATCTACGGTTGAAATTACAGGTACGAGATGCAGGATCTTCATGTCTCAGAAACACTTCCTCAAATGGTTGCTCTCTCTGAGGCTTATATGCAGATATATGAACGGCAGCAATAGATAGGAAGTTCAAAATTCACAGCTAACTGCGTAATTACTTGGTTTATTTCCCCAATAGAATATATGTATCTGTACTTAAACAGGAGATGGGAGAAGATGAATTTCTGAAATGGTGGATATGAAGGCGGCTTCCTGTTGTGGAAAAAGCAAATACTTGACATATTTGACGGTGTGATCGATGATAATATTGGCTAATTTCTTCGTTTAATTGTAGAATCAATTGTCATTCTGAATCTGAACTTGGACTGAAAAGGTCAGGACAATGCCGCACACCTATTTCAGTAAAGCAGGGGAAGTTTTGTTGCCTAAATTATTTCAGTTTTCTGTAACATAACATTGATATATAGGGATATATTAGGCTGTAATTTTCATCAGTTGGAGATTAGACTTCAAAATCTTTCTATGCAACGGGCAACATTTGTGTTTGGAGGGTTTATATTTGCAAAGCTGTGACTGCGTCTCAGAACTTTTGGTTCATGGCTGAATATAATAACTAATATTGGTATGTGGATCGATGCCCCATCTTAGTATCATTCAACCAAAGCATAATTTTGAATTTCTACTGAATTTTTACCAGGGTTTACTTTGCTAATGGGCAATTTGAGAAGTATTGAGCTGATGATCACTTAGTTTGCCACTTCATTATCATAGAAAAAAAACATCATACTTTTCTAGTACTTTTAAAACTATTTATATTGAATTATCATGTTAGTTCCTACAATTTTGACTCAAAATAGGTTGATTAAACATATCAATAGTTGCCAAATTCATATGGACTATGGAGGAGTAAGCAATGATCTCAAAATTGATCTGTCTTAAAGTGGTCAAGGAAGTATATAATCCTATAATTTTTGAAGTTTCGAATTAGTTTTTTTAGTATGAGCTAGTTTTAATTTAAATTTGAACTCCATATCATCTTTAACCCATGTTTTTTTTTTCTTTTTTTTTTTATAAGAAACATCAAGAGATAGATATCATTCATCTGAAAAAAAAATAATACAGCTTAAGGGCCAAGGGATGAGGAAGTCGCTGCCCAAACTCTATCTCATAAGGGCCTTCCAATCATCGGTTTTCGGTGGTCGGTGGATGTCGGTTTCAAGAGTTATGTGAAATTGACCGGCCGACCACAATCAAATATCGGTCAGTTTTGGAACTTCGCCGGAGTTGTGAAAATACAAAAGAAAGTGTTGAATCGGTTGATTGGAGAGAAAAAAGATGAGAATGGAGAAGAAACAAAAGTTACAAAACCATAATAGTCTTTGGCGGCGCTCCACAAAGGAAAAGTGTGATTCCGGCGAGGCGAAGACTCTGGTTTTGCCAACAAAAATAAAAAGAGAGAGTGAAAAAGATAGAAAGAGAACGAAGGGGAAGAGAAAGTAGTCCGTGGAGGCGCTCCGGTGAAGGAAAAACGTGATTTCGACGAGGTGAAGACTTCGGTTTTGCCAACAAAGATTAAAAGGAAATATGAAAGGAGAGAAAAAGAGAGAGAAAGATTCCAGTGAGTGAAAAAGAGAGGGAGAGTGAGGAGAGAGAGAACACAAAGAGGAAGAAAAAGTAAACAAAGAGAGAGAAATATGAGATCTGTGAGAAAAAAAAATAATAAAAAGTTTTTTTTTCAAAAAACAAAAAATAATAATAACCTACCCTATATAGCTCATCATTACCTATGAAAAGAGGTATTGATGATGGTGTCAGGCGGCTGCGGTAGATGGCTTTTCAGTTTTCATTAACTTTTTTTTTTTAATTTTTTTTTATTTTTATAATTAATGGATGTCGGTCGGTTCGGTCGGTTTGGGCCTTTTTAGGCCCACCAACCGACCGACTGGTCGATTTTTCTTATAGAAAAACCGACTCCGACCGAAGCTTCTAGAAAACCGACCGACCGATGTCGTTTCGGTCGGTTTCGGTCGTTCGGATCGGTTTTTCGGTCTACAATGCTCACCCCTACTATAATTACAAAAATTTTTGTTGAGAGAAATCCACCACGAGGCCGTATTTTGTACAAAATTACAAAAAGAATCGAAACTAGAGGCCTTATCTTCGAACGATCTAGAGTTTCTTTCATTTCAAATACCCCATATAGTAGCTCTAAAAGCACAACTTTCCACCACTCTAGCTTTCTTAGGCAAGCTCCAAGCGTTGAGGCCTTCTTCCAGCCACTCATCCACCTTCTTAGGCAAGCAAAAAGAAATCCCCAACTGACTCGCAATGAAGTTCCATACTTTTCCAACAAACTCACAGTGGATAAACAGATGATCTAAGTCCTCCCTATCTTTTAAGCACATTCTGCATCCAAAAGGAGAAAGAGCCCAGTGTTGGAATTTCTTTTGGATCTTCTCATCCGTGTTTATGCTACGAAAAGCTACCAACCATAAAAAAACCTTTACTTCTTTAGGGCTATTGTGCTTCCAAATGAGGTTGATCAGACTTTGGCTAATTTTTGCCTTGCTTTTAACTGAGTTGTGGAAAAGAGATTTGGTGTTGTATTTCCCACTTTTATCAAACTGCCACCACATGTTATCCAGGAGGGAGTTCAACTGGACATTGCTGATTTTCTCCACCAAAAGCATCCAGCTATCAAGCTCCCTGTCAAACAAGCCTCTACGAAGAGCTAGATTCCACGTTTGATGACCTTGATCCCAACAATCAAAGATAGAAGAACTTTTCTTCCCGGAAAAATCATAGAGGTTAGGAAAAGATGCTTGAAGGGGATCATTATCACACTACTTATCTTCCCAAAATCTAATACTTTTTTCACAATTGAGGAAGAACCGAACAAACTGATTGAAGGCATTGTAGTGTTTAACAATATCAGTCCAGGGGCTGTATCTAGTTCTAGTCGAATTGTTGCCAGATTTCCATCCAAAAGGGTCCTCACCATGAATGCTAACAATCATTTTTCTCCAAAAAGAGTCCTTCTCTTGAGTAAATCTCCAGAGCCATTTAGTGATTAAGGCCCCATTTCTTTGGTTTAAAGCTCACACTCCTATCCCTCCTTGCATAATTGGAAGGGCAGTCCATTCCCACTTCACTAAATTGCAGCCTGGTTTATAATTTCTCCCATTTCAGAAAAAGTCCCTATTGATCTTCTCCATGGACTTGGTCACTGATTTGGGAGCTTTTAGTAGGGAGAAAAAGTATTGGGGGATACTATTTAGGACAACTTGAATTAAGTTCATTCTCCCTCCCTTGGATATGGGAAACTTCCTCCAATTATCAAGCTTCAATATGAATTTATCTATTAAAGGATCTCAAAAGGCATTTTGTTTATACTTAACACCAAAAGGGAAGCCCATGTAATTATTAATAGGGAGGAAATCTTCACTACAGCCAGCAATGTCGGCCCACCACCTCATCCCCTTGGGAGTTAATCCCAATCATAACAGTTTTAGCCTTGTTTATGGAGAGACCCGAGCCTGCCAGGATGAAATTCAACATGTCCCACCATTGATTAATATCATACTCATTATAGGGGCAAAAGACCAAAGTGTCGTCCGCTATTGCAACATAGAAACTGAAGTTTTACTCCTGCCAACCTCCCACCCTTTAAGGATCTTCTTCTCCAAACATTATTGAACCGATCTCGAGATAACATCCCCCACAATGGTAAAAAGGAATAGAGAGAGAGGGTCTCCTTGTCTCAGCCCTCTAGAAGCCATAATTTTACCTCTTGCTTCCCATTTATCAACATAAAAAAATTAGTCTTATTTAGGCAGCCTGCTACCCACTTTCTCCACACCAAACCAAACCCTTTCAGCTCAAGCACGACATCAAGGAAGCTCCAGCTAACTTTATCATAGGCCTTTTCCAAGTCTAGCTTAATCAAAACCCCTGGCTGCTTCTTCGCCTTATAATTTTCCACAGCTTCGAAGGCCATTAGAATGACATCTAAAATTTGCCTGCCCTGCACAAATGCAGCTTAGCAGTCACTGATGGTATGAGGCAAGTGTTGGGTTTTATGCTCTAAAACTCGTAGATAGTGAATGTAACCGTTGACCGGATATTAATGAAATAATATTGATATATTTTTCCATTAATTGTTATTAGTTATTTTATATTTGTCTTTGCCTAATAATAACCCTAATCCAATAAACTAGACATCCAAGGTTGTAATATGAGTCTTGAACTATATGTAGCGACATATGGGATCATTGTTCAAGAAACAACCTAAAGGGTCTATAGTATAGAGATAAGACCGAGTGCCTTATCCTGGTGACACTATGGATACGGCCCACTTTGTATTTGATACAAACGCTGCGATCCAACGCGTTCGTGTAGGAGACATGCGAGTGGGGGTATCCTATGCAATGAGTTTGCATAAGACCGGACCGCGAAATAGTAACCACTTGTTATAACACCGTTAACTAGTTGGTTTTCTATTTCACTAGGACGACCTAGACAACTTAGTCTTAATCCTGAGTTGATTATGGACTCCTGCTCATGAGAGATTGTCCTTTGATTTGTATGGGTGAGAGTGGCCAATACGCCGACTCAATAAGCCTACCACTTTGAGGACAAGACCGAATGGGGAGCTGGGAACATAATCGTACAAGATGGAATTCACTCCTTCCCGACCTTAGGGAAGCAGATGAGTGTTCCCTTAAGTGGTTACTCCGAGTCTTGAACAAAGGGCCCTTCTCAATGACACGAGAGGGTTTTCTGTTTGATGGTTGGACCACAAACAGGTTGTTCATTAGAGGAGAATTGGTACTTAAGGAAATAGAGGTAATCCAGGGGTAAAACGGTAATTTGACCCAGCTGGTGTTACGGACACTCGTGAAGGACTAACTAGTCGATATTGGTCTAGATCCGTGGACACAGAAAATATGTCTGCAGTGAGAAGAGTGCAACTGTGAGTCTATAGTGGAATGTACACACAGTTAACGAATATTGATTAATGTGGTTAATGAGTTTGACCAATTAATCTCACATCGTTGGAGCTTCTGATCTGCAGGTCCATTAGGTCCCACTGGTAGCTCGTAAAGTAATTTGAGGCAACTAAGTAATAAAAGTAAATTGAAAATGTTCAATTTATTAAGGGAAACAAATATAATATATATTGATATATTATTATGAGAGAAATTAATATTTGAAAAGTTCAAATATAAATTTATGGAAGTTTGAAAGAGTTCAAAATAATGAATTAATTAATTTAAGGCCTAAAATGTGTTTGGGCAAATTAATTAATTCTAGGCCGGGAATTAAATATGCGATATTTAATTGGTGGTTAATTAATTAAAGAATTCATTAACCGGGAATTAATCAATTATGGAAATAATTAATCACTTAAGGAAGTGATTAATCATTTATGGAAATGATCTAATCACTTATGGAAGTAATTAGTCATTTGTGGAAAAGATTAATCAATTATGGAATTGATTGATCATGATTGATTAATTAAGGAATAAGATTGAATCAATTTTGGAAAAGATTGATTTAATTGAATATTTTATTCATGGTCTCTCTTCTATAAATAGAACACTAGACCTAATTGGTCATGACACTTGACATTCTTGCTCTTGCTCTTAGACTCTCAAAGACAAGACCTAGAATTCTCTCTAGCCTCCCTCTTAGAGAAACACTCCCACAAGTCTTTTGCCTCCTAGACTTAGAGACATACCGGTGTAACCTCTGTGGTTATTGTGTCATTCAAAGAAGGAATTTCCAGCGAAGAAAAACAAAGGCGGCTGCTGCGTTTTCGTTCGTGGAGCGTCGTTGGCGAAGAACGGTCAAGTCTTCAACGAAGGTATGTGACGGTTCTTTCTCTTTTCTTTAGAAAAACATGAAAATAAATTTAGATTTATTTTTAAAGCATGTTTAAACCAATTTTCCAGCAGCTTTAAAAGGGTTTTAAAGTTTAATTGAGTTTTCGTAACAGTATTTTAATGTTAATTAATATACGGCGTAAGGTCCAATCGATGCGCTTCCGCTGCGTGGGGACTTTTATTCCCTTCAGCAAGATCCTCTTGAGCCTCTCTGCCAAAACTTTGGCTATGATTTTTATAAAGGGAAGTCACCAAGCTGATTGGTCTAAAGTCTCCAACCTTGGCTTACATTTTTCTTCTTGGGCAACAAGCAAATATAGGTTTCATTAGTCCGTTTATTGATTATGCCATTCTTAAAAAATTCTTCGAACACCTCTACTAAATCGGGCTTCAAGATGTTCCAAAATTTTTTACAGAACTCTCCCATCAACCCATCCGACCTCAGAGATTTCATGTAGCCCATACCTTGAATAGCTTTGAAAATCTCTTCTTCACTGAAGTTCTGCTCAAGCAAATCTCTCTGACTATCATCAATAGGAGACCAAGCCAGACCATCTAACACAAATCTCAGGTTATTATCTTTCTCGTATAGCCGGGAATAAAAACTTAGCACTTCCTTTTCTATATCTTCCTCGGATGAGAGAATCTCCCAATTTTCAATTTCAAGCAGAGAAATATGGGCCCTACTTTTCATCATGGAAGCCCATCTATGGAAGAATGCAGAATTTTCATCCCCTTCTTGAAGCCATTTAATCTTGCACTTCTAGTTAATGGAGAGCTGATCTTGGATAGTGATCTCCAATAGTTCTGCCTTCAGCCTCTTCCTCTCCTTAATCTGATGAGGGGTTATATTATCCCGCCCTTCCAAAAAATCTATCTTCTCTATTTGTTGAATAACTTCATTTTTCTTTTTCATCTTCATGTCATAGGTAGTCTTGTTCCACTTTTTAATTTTAGCTTTCAGCCCTTTGATCTTTTCCATAAATTTATAGCCCGCCCAACCAGAAGGCTTCAAGGCCTCCCACCAAGATTCAACTGACCTCTTAAGCTCATTATTTTCAAGCCAAATATTTTCAAATCTAAAGGGGGTTGGCCCCCATTTAAATGCCCAAATCTGCATCATGATGGGAAAATGGTCTGAGGTGGGTCTCGGCAGGCACTCAACCTTGATATCTTTAAAAGTTTTCCCCTATTGGCTAGAAATAAGGAATCTATCGAGCCTGGAAGCCACCACTCTAACCCCCATCTTGGACCACGTAAAATCACCATTAGTCATCGGCATATCGTGTAAATCTGTTGTATCGATGAACTTGTTGAATGACTTCATGCTTTTGTAAATACGGTTGGTGTTAAGCCTCTCACTCAACCATCTTGTCATATTAAAGTCTCCAACAGCGCACTAGACGCCCTGGCAAAGCCCTGAAAGATCATATAACTCTCTGAGGAACCTCTTTCTTTCCTTATAACAACAGGGGCAATAAACCCAAGAAATCCACTCTACTATCCGATCGTGGAAAACACAGCTTAAGGAAACAGAGTACGCTCCCAAAACAGAGTCAACCACATCAACAACATTCTCCTTCCACATAACAATGATACCTCCAGCTGAGTTAGAAGCGTCTAGGAACAACCAGCCTATGTGCCTAAAGCTCCAAATGGATTTAACAATCCTCCTATCAACCATCGCTAGTCTAGATTCCTGAAGGAAAACGATATCCGGATTAAATCTACTAAGGAGGTCTTTTATAAGGGCTCTTTTCAACCTCAAACCTAGCCCTCTCACGTTCCAAGAAACAAGCTTCATAAGGACACTACATCGTACCTTTCTACAAAGTCACTCTCGGTCTCTAGCCCCTGACTGATATCTATGTCTAAGTTATCCTCTGCCTCTTTTTCCCACGTTCTCAGAAGGTTTGTCATCTCTCTGTTTCTTCTCCTCTGCGTGATATTTCCTTTTTTCGCATTAGAATTAGCTATCAGTCTAATACACAAGTTGTTTTTTCTTAAAGTGAGAACAATATCTCTGCTGATAGAAAAGTCTTCTAAGAACGATGTTTTACTGCCACTACCCTGTTTACCTTGAGGAGCGATAACTGCTAGAGCCTTCAGATTATCAATTAATAAAACATTAGTTTCAGGAATTTGGTCTCCCTTTGTATCACAATTCTTCAAGCTCTCTGGTATAACGCTCGATATCTGAGGGGAGTTCTGGGATTCTATTGGGCTAGCTGATTGGAATGTCCCCAGATTATCCTCTTCATTTATTAATTCATTTCGATAATCCTCCATGGCCATATGGTCTTCATTTTCTTCGAGCATCCCTTCGCTGTCAATATCTTCTTCTTCGAGATCTTTACTTGTCGGACTGGAGATAGAGAAATTCGAGTCTAAACCAAGGTTACCTACCCAGTCGTTCGTCGATTTGGCCATTGGAGAAGATTTCTCCTTATCCGTATAGTGGGGAGATCCCTTTTTAAAAATGGAGATCTGGGCTTTTTGAGCAAAAGAAACCCCTTTATGCCTTTTCCTGGTGGGCTGTGGGATATCTCTGTCTAGTGGGTTATTTCTGATTTGGGCCCGAGAATGATTAGTGATTTGGGCTTTCCCTTTAGAGTCCCTTGTCACTTTCCTCCTCAGGTCTCATTTAACGGGATAATTCAAACATCTCTACATTACTTTCCAGCTGTCCCTTTGAATCGAAAACACCATCTAATATCTCTTGGATATTGACCGTCAGATAATCCGTGCCACCTTCTATCCTCCAAAAGTCCATGGGACTAAACTCCGGGTCTGCAGGTCCTTTGTGGAAGGCGTGGGCCATCTCTGGCGAGAAACTACCATGGATTCTGACGACCCTATTCACGAGCAATTCTTCATCTTGAAATGTGACAATCTGCATGTTAAAAGACTCGTTTCCTTCTCTGATTTGCACGACCGCTGGAACAAACCCACAATAATTATTCCTGATCTTAATTTTTGCTTCCACGCAGTCAATGTGAGAGAAATTTTCTTCATCATATTCAACAAATCCTCCCAAGCTATCTCCAATGGCCTTAAATGTTTTCAGCTGCCATAAATGCAAAGGTAGGTTGCAGACTTTCACCCACCCACCGTAGCTCGGCACCACATTAATTCTACCATGTTTCGACTTGTCCCATCTCTCAACCTTGAGTATTAATGGTCTAAAGCTCACCCATCCCCTATTTTTAGTTAATAAGTCGACCAAGTCCTTAGAAGGGCATTTAAGCAAGGTTTGTCTGGATGAAAAGGGTTGATAGTGAGATGTTCCATTAATTGTTGCTGTAGGACGTCCAAAATTCTGCCCCAGTCATCATGAAAATCTCTCTTAGTTATGACAATCACTTTATCCCAATTGATTTTCCTCACATCTTCACGACAAGCTTTGGGCATAAATATAGTTCTCCGCTCCTCTGAGATTCCCTCTCTATAAAACGAGGTGGGGATTTGCTCGTTTCTGATGTCGTTCTTGGTGGGAGCTTTAACTACATCCACATATGATTTCCTTCTGCTGTCTCTTTTTGGTTTGTCCTTATCCTCTGCGGCCTCTTCATCATTTCCATTCACAAAATCTTTTAGAAGTTTTGAGAAAGCTTCCCACCCCTTAAACTCGATTCCAGCCAGGACAACCAGGTTATGCTTGCCCCTGGAGGTCACGACTTTGGTTATCTCTAAGAAACTACCCCGCTTGTTCGAGATCTTTTGTATTCAGATGAATTCGTTGTTACAGTCCGTCTTCCTAAAGAACTTGTGCGTTGCGGGGGCAAGAAGGAGGTCGTCAATCGAATCCGAGATTCAAACCGACTCAATTTCTTCCGCGGAGAGGGCATATCTTTTCCTAAGGTGATCTTCTTGAACTTTAATGACCCTGCCTTTGTAGTTCTTATCAAAACAACACGAGAAGACTTTATTCTCTATCCTAACACGGAGCTGCCGCTGGATCGACATGATGACTAAGACAGAAACGGCGAACAACGGGTAACGAGATTAGACATCGGAGCTCTCCTCCTCTGCCAAACCTCTCCGGCAAAGAGACCCCTCTCCCCTCTGGACAAATCTCCAGAACCCAATACACCCTGCGCTCCCTCACAAACCACGCAAACCCTAATCAGAACTATCATCGGAGGCGAGACAGAGAGAAAGATGTAAACTGTCGAATAGTTATTTTTTTTCTATCTATTCAATAATCACTAGTTCATTGTCACCCACAAAAAAAATCATATTATGTATTTAAAGTGGTATCCAACTTGGACCGCCAAATATAGTTGTGATGTTTAATCAAATTCTATGAACAAAATTGAAAATTTTAAAATGACATTATTTTGAAGAGAATCACCCAGGAAGCAATTATGCATGAGAATTTCCTAGTTCTCTTATACGTATTCATTCGATTTATCATGTAAATTTCGATAAAGGATAAAAACTAATAAGCTATTATAGGTAAGAACGGATTCATTAACCATTTGATATTCTTAAACAGTTTTTCTTACCCATATTATCGAAAATTTCCCCAATTTCGAGTGACAAAGAATTGAATAACACCTTTTAATACACAGCTCAACCCCCATCTTCCTCCTCAATTCCTATCTCTATCAATTTCCTCTAAATCCACCATGCCAAACTACTTCCACACACATGGACTTCATTACGATCTCACCCAATAATCACAACAGTCATAGTCTGACCACCGCTTGCCCAATGGACGCCAAGGGGTTGCATATCGAGTTGCAACACTTATTCAAGCTTAAGGTGCAATTTGATGCGACCTACATGTGTTGTATGTCGAGTTGCAAGTGCAACATGTGTTCTAATGTAAATAAATATATACTTGATTTTCTGTTTTGTATTATGGCTTAGTAAAGTCTGAGTAATGAAATCATAACTTTTACGATGGTCAAAACTTGACATGACTTGTCTTATATTTACCTTATCAAATTTTAGTAGAGTTGTCAAAGTGAGCATAGCTCAACGCTTATTGACATATATCAAAGATCAAGATGTTAGAGGTTCGAATCCCCCCACTCCTAATGCTGTTGAACTCAAAAAATCAAAAAAGAAATTTAGTAGTGATGAGACAATGATCTAATATAAACTGCAACTAATAATGGGAAAACTTAGACAAGTAATAAGAACAAATAAAAATTTAGCAGTTTCTTAAAAAAAAAAAAATTGAAGTCAATTTATCCATCTAAAATCTTTGTATACACATATTGTTAGCTTTAGGGCTTCAATCAAACCAAGTATTTTGATGATAACAAACTCTGATTTTTTATACTAACATTTTCAGTGTTTCAAAGTCACTATCTTGTAGAGCTCGAGACAACAATTCCAACGCCTTTTGAATCACTCAAATCGGAGCTCAAACGAAAAAGTTATGGCCAAAACAAATTTGATGGAGAAAAACCTACGTGGCAGTGACACGTGGCAGTCGCTGATGTGGCATCTGACGTGGCGCTGATGTGGCACAACAATCGACAAAAAATGATGATGTGGCAGCTGACGTGGCAGATGACGTGACTCCACAACAGTCACATTTTGCTGACGTGGCGATGACGTGACAAGTGACATGGCGGCTGACGTGGATTACGTGGACCAATGGAATAGTGACACGTGGCAAGCTATGTATAAATAAAATTTCACCCAAAATTCCTCCCAATTCAAATTTTATTTTTTCCCAAAATTCCTCCCAATTCAAATTTTAATTTTTCCCAAAATTCCTCCCAATTCAAAATTTATTATTTCCAAAATTCATCCCACGAATCATTGATTTTATTCTACTAATCCTAAAATTCCAATCCTTCAAAATTCTCTCGTAAATTTGAAATTCTTTCCTTTTCCAATTTTAAACTCAATCTCTACCATTCATTCTAAATTTGATCCAACGGCCAAAATTCATCCTCCTTGCCTATAAATTGGACTTGATTTTCTCATTCATAGATACACCAAAAGCTTTCAAGTCTTTAAGCTATCAAAGTCTCTCTACTCTTAAAATTCTTGTCCTCCCTGCTCCAAAATTGGCCTAGTTATATTTTTGTGAGGTTTTCTTTTTAGAGTGCTCAACTTGTGTATCTAGCCTTCAAGAGGCAATATTGTGAGGTTCTCTTTTCTTTTCTTTTTGGGAATTGTATTAAGGTGTGGGTACACCTTGGGTCGTGAGAAAAAGAAATTGGTTTGATCCTGAACCAGTTAAAAGGATCTTGGGTTTCTCTTTAGCCTAGGAAAAAGAGGGTCGTGTGTCGGTTTGGTTCTCACCCGCAAGAGGATCACTAGTGAAATACCCAAGAAGGAGTCTTGGGGAGTGGAGTAGGCAATTTGCCGAACCACTATAAATTCCCGGTGTTTTCTTTTCCTCTCTCTCTTTTATTTTATGCCCTTAATTATTTCCTTTGCTTTATTGTCTTAATTTTTAATCTCTTTAATTGCATGATTTAATTTTAGTGGGCTATTTAAATTTCTCTTGATTAAATCATATTTAAATTCAAAGCTATCTTAGTGTGCATGCTTTAGGTTTTATATTGCTTAATTTTTTCTTAAATTAAATTTGTGTGTTAATTTTTATTTGAGCATATTTCATAGATAAAATTATTTTAAAAATTGGTAGTCAACCCTATTCACCCCCCCTCTAGTGCTGCCTTTCGAAAAACTATACCGGTTAGAATAGAAATTTTGAGTTTGTGAAATATTTAATTGTACTTTAATCTCTTAATTTTTTTTAGTACAACAAATGTTGGAGTTTGGAGATTTGAACCTTCTTCAACTTCAAAGTAAGGAGTATATGTGAATTACTGGTAAACATAGCTTACCTTTAACTTATTTATTTTTGTTATTTTTCTTATTGTTCAACCATTTAACTAAATTGAAAATTAAAATTGTTTCTTTATTTTGTTATGGGAAAAATACACTCTGAGTATTTAAAATACTCATGCTTTTCAAAACCATTTTTTTTTCAGGTAAAGGCAAGGGCAGATGAAGGGCGATTGATGAGAATCCGTTAGGCAACCATGTGAGAACTTGAGTTCATAATTTATTTTATTCCGCGTTAAGAACCATGTTTTACTTTATTTGAATTGTAAGTTTGTTTTAAGAAAATTCCTAGAGGCCTTGTATATTTATGTTTTAGAAATTATTTAAGCGTATTCAAAACCTTTGAAATTTGGGATCCCGAATAAAAGCTTTGTTTTAGAGTTTTTGTTTAAATTAATGCTTCTGTTTCAAATTATTTTTATTTAAAAAGGCCTCCAAAGCATGTATCGTCGTAACGGTCCCTTTAAGGCTTATTAAGAAGTCGGGTCGTTACACCAATCGCCTTTCAGGGAGGATTTTGAAAAAGTAGTGAAGCATATTCCTTGGAAGGTCACACCAGAAATGGGTACACTACTCACTCAGGCTTTCTCTAGAGAGAAGGTGGAACATGTGGTCCAGAATTTTCATCCTACAAAGGCTTCGGGCCCGGATGGTTTCCCGGCCTTATTCTACTAGAAATATTGGCATTTAGTGGGATCTTAAACGGTGGATGACTGCTTAGTTATTCTCAATCAAGAACGCTCCATTAAAGAATGGAATCATACTAATCTTGTCCCCATTCCAAATATTTAGAATGCGAGGTTAGTATTCGATTATCGCCCTATGAGTTTGTGTAATGTGTCATATAAGATCATTACGAAGGTGCTTGCTAACATATTGAAAAAAGTTCTAAATGTTGTCATTGATGATTGTTAATCTGCTTTTATCCCTGGTCGTTCTATATCTGACAATATGACTGTGGGTCATGAAATGCTACATTTTATTAATTCTCGTAAGAACGGTCAGCAAGGATATGTTGCTCTTAAACTTGACATGAGCAAAACTTATGATATGGTGGAGTGATCATTTCTTTATGCTGTTATGGAAAAAATGGGATTCCCAGGCGAATGGGTAGAGATGATTCTTGAATGTATATCAATTGCCTCATTTTCTATCCTTATTAACGGTGAAGTAGTGGGAAATTTCACTTCTACAAGGGGATTACGTTAGGGGGACCCCCCTGTCCCCATACCTGTTTCTCTTATGTTCGGAAGGATTATCATCCTTGTCGTGTCATGCCAGGCAGCAGAGCGTTTCAGGAATAGCGATTGCTCCTTCGGCCCCGAAAATATCCCACATGTTCTTTGCGGATGATAGCCTTATCTTTTTAAAGGCTTTAGCGGAGGACTTTGGGTGTTTTAGAAACATTATGGCATCTTACAAACGTGCAACGAGTCAATGTATTAACCTGGATAAATCTGTGGTCTGTTTTTCGAAGAATGTGCCTGTTGATACCAAGTTCTATCTCTGTACCATCTTGCCTATGAAAGCGGTGACTCAGTTGGGAAATTACCTTGGATTACCTTCCTCTTTCCAACGTAGTAAGAGTAAGGACTTTCAAAAAATCTTGGATAGAGTTTGGTCTTACCTTCAAGGGAGGAAGACGAACTTTTTCTCTGGAAGTGGCAAAGAGATTCTCATTAAAAGTGTGGTTCAAGCAATCCCAACTTATTGTATGAGCTGTTTTCGATTACCCAAAGGTCTATTGACTAAGATTTCATCTTTATGTGCGAAATTTTGGTGGGGTTCATCTGACACTAAAAAGAGAATTCATTGGAAGAGGTGGAAGGAATTATATAAGCCAAAGGAACAGTGAGGCCTCAACTTCAGAGATTTGGAGTCTTTCAATTAGGCTATGCTTGCCAAACAAGCTTGGAGATTACTAGTCAATCTTGATTCAACTGTGGCTAGGACCTAAAAGGTATTTAATTTCCAACGACGGACCTTATGCTGGCGGGAGTAACTTCACGATCCTCCTATTTTTGGAAGGGCTTTATTTGGGGGCTGGATCTATTGAAAAAAGGCCTTCGAAGGCAGGTTGGGGATGGAAGATCTATTCGGGTGATGAGGGATCCTTGGTTACCTCGTCCCCATTCCTTTAAAATTGTTGGTTATAAAATATATTGTGAGGAGATGAGAGCAATGGAATGTGTTTTACCGACTGGACAATGGGATATTCCAAAGCTTCAACAATTTCTATATGAGGATGATGTTCAGGAAATAATTGAAGGATTGGAATTTCCAATTCCGTTACAGCAGAAGCAATTGAACTGTTCGTAAATTAATTTTGTTCTACAAAATACCAATACATTGGCAAAAAGTTAAGCGATGAGAAACATACCTCCGTCTCACGACTCTGAATTCTTCAACGGACACCACCACAAGGGCTTCCCCACTATAACTCTGAGATTAGGAACGTAGTTGTGAGACTACCTAATCTTGTATGAGAAAAATTTTTAGAGAGAAAAATATTCTCTCTTAGAGTTCCGAGAGAATATGAGAGGGAAGCTAGAATGAGACCTTAGGGTTAGGGTTCTCATAACCTTTCCTTTTATAAGAGAAGAAACCCTAATGTGAGGTTAGGAAACAATCTTGACCGTTAGATCAAGATCAATTAATTAATTGATTAAATCAACTAATTAAATGTTAATTAATTAATTAATCCCATATACATTTAAATCTTATTTAAATGTAATTCCCTCACAGAATATATAGTTTAATTAAAATTAATTAAATTACATTTAATTAATTCAATTAAACTAATCAATTAATTAATTCCAATAATTAATTAATTTCATAATTAAATATCATCCATATTTAATTAATTACACATTAGAATCATATTCTAATAATTTCTTCATAGACTATAGTTTAATTAAATCTCATTTAATTTAAAACTAAATCGAATAATTAATTAATTAATTTAATAATTAAATTTCATATATTTAATTGAATATATATTTGAACTCTTTCAAATATATTATTCTCTCATTAAAGTTTAATCACAAATTAAACTTTATATTATAATGTATCACTATACATTATATTAATTGTATCTCATATAATTAATTTGATTTCCAAGATGAATTTGAACTATTCAAATTCTTTCAAGATAAATTGTTCCCAATTACTCTTTACGAGCTATCAAGGGGACCTAATGGACCTACAGACCAGAAGCTCCAATGATATGAGGTTAACTAACTAAACTCATTAATCAGGTTAACCAATATTCATTAACTGTGAGTCACTCCATTAAAAACCCACAGTTGCACTCTTCTCACTGTAGAATGTTTCTATGTCCATGGATATTGACCAATAACGGTAAGTCAATCCTTCACGAGTGTTCGTAACTTCAACTGGGTTAAATTACCGTTTTACCCCTGAGTTACCTCTGGCTTCTTAAGTACCAGTGCTCCTCTAATAAACAACATGTGTTTATGGTCCAACCAATAAACAGAAAGTCCCTTTTGGACCAATGAGAGGGCGGGATCCCTTTGTTCAAGACCCGGAGTCACCACTTAAGGGAACACTCATCTACTTCTCCTAGAAATGGGAAGGAGTGAATTCCATCTTGTGTTGTCATGTCCCCAGCCCCCCACTTGGTCTCGTCCCCAAGAAGGTAGACTTATTGAGTCAGCGTGCAGGCCACTCTCACCCTAATCAAAGGACAATCCCTCGTGAGAAGGAGTTCATGACACACTCAGGATTAAGACTGAGTTACCTAGGTCATCCTATTGAAACAGTAACCTAACTAGTTAACGGTGTTACATCTAGTGGTTTACTATTTCGTGGTCCGGTCTTATGCAAACTCATTGCATAGGATACCCCTGCTCGCATGTCTCATACATGGACGCCTTGGATCAATATGTCTGTATCGAATACAAAACGAACCGTGTCACATAGTGTTACCAGGATAAGGTACCCAACCTTAGCCCTGTACTATAGACCTTTTAGGTTGTTACTTGAACACGAATCCCTGTATGTCCTCACATACTAGTTCAAGCCACATATAAACAACCTTGGATCTTAGTTTATTGGATTTGGGTCAAATTGTGCAATATTTAACAATAACACTGTTGGATCGGTATGGCAACCCTAGAGGGGGGTGAATAGGGTTTCTTTGAATTTAATAAAACTTTTCGCTAAAGTGGGCCCAATTTAACAAATTTACAAACTTTTTCATGCAAGAGATTTAAACAAGAAATTCATACAATTTTCATGCAAATAATTTCAACTCAACTTAAGGAAGAAAATTAAAATTAACAAATTCAAGTATCCTATTTAATTTAAATATGAAACTTGATAAGAAATATGAAAAATAGAAATTTATCAACCTAATTTATCAAATAGGCACAATTAACAACATGAATAAATTATTGCAATTAATATTAGAAAATAAACTATAATAACAAATTAATTGCAAAAATTAAAATAAGATAGGGATAGAGAAATAGACATTGAAAAATTTATAGTGGTTCGGCACAACCCGACCTATACTCCACTCCCCAAGCTCCTCTTGGGTATTCCACTAGAAAAACTGACTCTTTCCACGGTTAGAGTCCAACCGCTACAACGTTCCTTTTCCGGGAGCAAGAACAAACCCGATCCTTTCCACGGTTCAGGATCAAACCGTTACAACCTCTCTTTTTCGGGATCAAGAGAAACCCTTACAATGGATTTAGAAGATGAAGAACAAGAGGAAGAAACTCTCTCAAAGACTGGATACAAAAATCAAATGGCTATGAAAAAATGAAAAGTTGAAGCTCAAAAAATTCTAAAAAATGGTAGGAATGCTCTCCAAGATGAGTAGTATTTTTCAGAATTTTTTCCCCATTTTTTTGAATTTTTTTCGAGCCTTAAATAGACCAAAAAGGGCTAAACTAGCCGTTGGCTGCCACGTGTCAATCTCTGATTGGCTGCAATAAAAAATATATAAATTAATAATAAAATAATATTATAATTTGAAATTTTGACCGTTTGACTATATTTATTATTAAAAAATTCGTCTGCCACGTGTCGCAATATGATTGGATTACGCGTCGACACATCATCATCCACGTCAGCATTTTTGACCGTTTGAGGTGCCACGTCATCTGCCACGTCAGCAAATTTGACCGTTGAGCATGTCACGTCATCTGACACGTCATCACTTTGATCGATGACCGTCCATGTCAGCGTCACGTGGGATGCCACGTCAGCACAGTGCCACGTGTCGCTGCCACATAGGATTTTCTTCATCAATTTTGTTTTGGCCATAACTTCTTCGTTTGAGCTCCGATTTGAGTGATTCAAAAGGCGTTGGAATCGTTGTTTTGAGCTCTACGCTATGGATACTTTAAAACACTAAAATTGTTAATAAATAAAATCAAGTTTGTTATCATAAAAACATTGATTAATTAATTAATTAATTTGAGATTAAGGGCCAAAAAGCCAACAAACACTTTATTGTAGAAACTCAATAACACTTTATTGAAACAAGTATACAATTTGCTTACATTCACTATCTATGAGTTTTAGAGCATAAAACCCAACAATAATCAAGCTTCTTATCAGTATGACGACGCCGGATAGATGGATTTGACATTATGATAAATATGAGAGTTATACTGTTAAGAGTGGATATAAATTGGGGATGATGTTGTCTGAGGAGACTTCAACCTCAAGCTCTAATTTCTACCGGAAGTGGATTCCCCCAAAAGTTAGAAATTTTGTATGAAGAATACTTCCATAATAGTATTCCATGTTTGGTGAACCTATGGGAACATCATGTTCCGGTTGATGTTCGGTGCTCGTTGTGTATGGATGCATATGAAGGGACAACCCATGCTTTATTTTTGTGTAATAGAGCGCAAGAGGTGTGGAAGACGTTGGAGCTCTGGGAAGCAGTAGGAGTAGACTTTATTTGGGATATTAAAGATCGCTGGTTTTGTATTTTTAATAATGGTCCTTCACAGAAACTCAAGCATATATAATTGTATGGCCTCCTGGGCTATTTGGAATGATCGTAACAATATGATTCATCAACGTCCTGTTCCTCCTGTGGGGGTCTTCTGTGAATGGATCCAGGATTACCTCTCTGAGTACCAAAGGTTTGGTACTAAAAGTGGTCGTCTGATTCAATCCTTGGAGTACCGAACATGATTGCAGGAGGAGAAGAGATGATTTTGCATGTCGATGCGACCTTTGATGAAGAGTCTCGCCATTGTGGTGTAGGGGCAGTTATCAGAATAAGGGAAGAACAACTAGTGGCTGTTTTGCATAAGGGTTGTTCTCATCTTCATTATGTGCCGAGGCAGTAGCGGTTCTGAAGGGACTTAAATTGTCAGTCCAATGTAATCTTTAGAAGGTGTCGGTCTTCTCGGATTCCCTATCTCTAATTTCTACTCTTTTTTTATCAAAAACAGTGTCAGGCAGATTGTTTCACCACGGTTACGAATATCCAACTTTTAAGGGACGTCTTCCAAAAGACTGATTTTTGTCATGTCAATCGTGAGTACAATAGGTTGGCTCACGAATTAGCTAGATTAGGACTGCATGTTGTGAATTGTGTTTGGAGTAAGAATTTCCCAGAGTGGGTTGTTCGATTAGCTAATAGTGAGTTGCACTATTTTATAATCCCGCAAGGGTTTCCTTAATTTCTAATGAAAGTTTATAGGTTTCAAAAAAAAAAAAAAAAAAAGAAGAGATATTTAATTAATCATTAAATTAATTAATTATTGATTAATCTAATTTAATTTAGTTAAATATAATTTAATTGAATTAATTAAATCAATACTTTGAGATAAATTAATTTCATTAAATTAACTTATACTTAATTTGGTTAAATTAATTAAATTAAAAGAGGGAATAACTCCCCAACATGATTGCTGGGAGTGGTGAGTGGAGAGAGGGAGTTACAACTCCCCTCTCTCTCATGAATGTCTACCATTTGAAGGTTCAAAAAATTCTCACGTAAAAGCTCTTCTCTCTCTCAAGCTCTCTCTAAAAAATCACAGAGAAACAATCATATACTTGTGTAATTATTTCCCTTTACTTTCAAAAAGAGGTTCCCACAAGTTGGTCTTTGCCAAGAGAAGAGTGGGGAAACCCTTTTGGTGGTGTCTGTCTTAAGTTCGTAATCTTGTTTGGGTTTGTTGTTCGTTTGAAAGGGAGATCTTGCTACCTGTTCAATTTTGGTGAACAAAGAGTCTACAAGGGTAAGTTATTTCTTTTTCCCTGTAGAAAGTAACTTAACCTTAGAGAATGCATAAAGTATGAACTGTTCCGTATACTATTTTTCCTATATTGTGTTGTGTAATTCTAAGTCTAATCGAAACACACATGCATTCACACGCTTCTGTTGTAGGATTCAATCCCTTCAAACCTCACATCCTCAACATCTAAAATTTTGACCCACTTATTATCGTCACATCATCACACGTTTTCCACATTCAAGCAATAATATAATCCTCATTTGATCTAGAAATTATGGCCCTTAATATTTAAGAGTAACTGCAGTGGATGACAAATTAATTATCTATAATAGCAAATTTAGCACCAAGTAAAAAGAATTGCAAATATGACAAAAAAATTAGAATATTCCCATTTTACCCTTTTCTTCCTCTCCCTTCCCATTTACCCTTTCTTGTGTATGATTTCTTCTTCTTCTTCTTCTTCTTTTTTTTTTCTTTTTTTTTTTTTTTTTTTCATTTATGACCTGTTATGATTTTTTTTCTTTTTTTTATAATGAGCTATTACAATTTCTTTTTTTTTTTTTGTGCATTTATGAGGGTAGAGTTCTTGTGTGATTAATATGCTTTTTTTCCCTCTTCTGTGCAGTTTATTAGGTTGTGCATTTTCTTTTTCTTTTTTGATTTGATTTGATTTTTATTCTTCTTCCCACAAGGTATTGTTATGATTGTTTCCTCTTTTTATTCTTCTTTTTATTTCGAACCACAGACCTTGTGGTTATCCGTACAACTTTATGCCAATTAAGTTAAGCTCTTGTTGGCCTTCTTTTTAATTCAAGAATGCCAAGAATACAAAAATAGCAATTTTGGTGAGTGTTTGTATAGGTATATCAAAGTATATCACTGATATACTCCTGTTAATAGTAGTCTATCACTGACTATCACTGGTCGAAGTCTATCAGGGCTATAATTGATAGATAATGAAATACAAAGAATACAAGAATAACAATTTTATGGTGGTGGTCACGGAGCTTGTTTGCTAGGCTTTAAAAATTATATTGTTGATTAAGAGTCGCTTGCTCGTAATGGTTATTTTTGGATTTTATGTTCTAATTACCACAAGAGACTTAAATTTTTTGTTCAATTTATGATTGTAGTATAATAATTTTGAATGAGTTTCTAATTACCGAGATGAATTGCAATGGAAAGTAATTTACTGATAGATTTCAATTAAATTGATTTCTATCATTAACAATCATTGGTAGACTTCAATTAATTGATAATTAACTGATTTCTATCAGGGATAAAAACTGATAGACTTCAATTAACTGATTTTTATCATCGATAGAAAATGATAGATTTGAATTAAACTAATTTCTATCAGTGATACAAGTCAATAAACTTCAATTAAATTGATTTCTGATAGAAACTGATAAACTTCAATTAAATTGGTTTCTATCGATGATAGAAACTAATAGTCTTGAATTGAATTGATTTTTATCAGTGATAGAAATTGATAACCTCAAATTTAACGGTTTTCTATTAGTGATTATCACTGATAGACTTAAATTAAACTGATGGATAGAAATTGATAGCCTTGAACTAAACTGAACTAATAGCTTTGAATTAAATTGTTCTCTATCAGTGACTATCACTGATAGACTTGAATTAAACACGATAAAAACTTATAGATTATAATTATCAGAGTCTATCGGTGATACACACTGATAGACTTCGATTAATCAAAGTCTATCAGTGTCTATCACTAATAGACTCCGATTAATTGAACCTTATCATCAAAGTGTATCAGTATTTATCATTGATAGACTCCGATTACTCGAAGTCTATCAGTGACTATCAATAATAGGGACTGATAGACTATTGGAGATACTAGGGGTATTTTCGTAATTTAACGTATTTTTTGCTATTTCCGCAAATAATTTTATTTTTTTGCTAATTTTGCAATATTTTTGCCGATTTTTGCTATCTGTGCAAAGCCACCTAATATTTACTCATCGTGTAGTTGACACCTACTTGATTTTTGTGTGTTGATGAAAATCTTCTCGATAGAGAGTCGATGGACGAGAATTCAGCCCCTTAGATGCATTAAAAAAAGGAAGCTTTGTCATGGAAGGAGAAGTTAGTTCCAAAAGGAAGAAAGAAGAAAGAAGAGGGATAAATGTTCCTCTCTCCATTCATCTTGTATTAAAGATTAAATAAGCAGATTATTATTATTATTATTTATCTAATTTTCCTCTAAAGTTTTTTAATTGAAAGATTAGTTTATATAGAAAGTTAAGATCAGCATAAACTTTTTTCATTTATTATCAAAACTTCTACTTCGGTACATAATCGCCTATATTGTCAGATGGATAGAACAAAGCATTGATGCAAATGAGAGACACCTAAGTTTTGGATACAAAAACCTTACAATTATATGATTCTTTTTTTTCCTAATTCACCGAGTGCTACCTATGTCTGCTACAGAGAACAAACAAAACAAGCTTGAATTCGGGGGTTGAAGTATTCTGGGAACGATTTCAAAAGGCTTGTGTGCATGTTATTAGACAAAAGTTGATCATTCAAATTTCTTAGCTAGGCATGAGCAAATGTTAAAGGTCCGCACCAATATCACCACAATACATGCATAGACATACACACATAGACACACACTTGCTTAACAAAGTAAGCAACCCCTTGATATGTTGCTAGACAAATAGGTTTTTATAGATATACGTAAAAACAATAACAAGTTTATGCCGATGAAAGAGTCGGTATGCTTAGCTCATGTCGGAAGAAATTAGAAGGGTCGACTTTGGTCTTAACCTGCACCAACCTCTTGAAATTGTTTCCAAAATACTTCAATCCCCAAATGCTAGCTTGTTTGTAGCTTGTGTTTCCATCCTTGTCATTTGATCCAATGTCAAAGTCTCTATAATTAGCATATGCAGCCCTTGGCGATTTTGTAACAAAAGGAGTCATGTAATCGTAGAGTTCTCGTATCCAACTCAAGTACCTCTCATTTGCATCAACACTTTGATTTCTCCAAAGCACTAAGTACGTAATTTTGTACAGAAATCCAGCTCTATGTGAGAAAGGAGTTTCCGATGCATGAATCTCACTCATTTTTCCACCGTAAGGAAATAATGTAACTAGTGTCATTTCTATATCTTGAGCTTTTAATCTTCTCCATATGCCCTCAAATGTAGGCTCCAAAATGGGTTCTTTCACATAGTCAGATTTGATTTTGTACCTTTGGGTGCTACTGAGAGGTGTTCTGTTGAGCAAAGCTTCCAAGGGCACTTCATTTGTAAACCCTGCCACATTGAGGGTTGATTGAATCCAACTTGTTTCTATGCAATCATTCTTAGCCAACTCCAACTCAGGAAAAGTTGTGTTCATGATTTTCAAAAGTTCATCTGTCTTTCCAAGAAAGTATGAGAAGAATGTAGTTGTTTGATTTCTTTGGACTCCTCCTTGAGTTGAATTCCCACCTGTGATCAAGAATTAAATTTAATTAAACCTTTTCAATGTTTTCATAATCATAATAATCTAATGTAATATATTGGAATATTGTTTATTATTTAATTCCATACTTTACATTTGATGGCCTAGCCGTTTCCAAAGTTTAAATCTTATAGTAGTAGATAAATTTTTAGAATTACTTTTATTTTGATCTTTTAACTTCTAAATTTTCTATATTAGTCTTGGAATGTTTTTTTTTTTTTTTTTTTGGTGTCTGTGCTTTTAAAGGGTTTATTATAACTATTTCAATTTCTACTATTAATTCGCCATCAATAATATATTTATACATATAAAATAGCCAAAAGAAAAAAAAAGTTAATTAATTTGACTTACTCCACAAAATACCATTGTAAAATATAGGTTAAATTAAAAATTTCCTCCTAGCTATAGTTTGAAGATAGAGCTTCAATTTGATCATCTAATTAGTTTTAAAAGCCTTAACCTAGTTTCTAATTTTTTAACTTTTTTTTTACTTTGATATTTATGGTTTTAAAAGTTTCGATCTAATCCTTATGGTTTCACTACAACAAAGTATGGCTTTATTGTCGGACAGAAAAATAGGCGCGGAGGCTTTAATGTCGGACAAAAAAACGCGCGGGCTTTTTAATGTCGGATGAATTTTTCGAACTTTTAATGTCGGGCAATGCCCGACATCAAAGAGTAGACTTTAATGTCGGGCATTGCCCGACATTAAAAGTTATTTTTTTATTTTTTTTTAATTTTAAAAAACAGTAAAAATGTAATAACTTTCTCTCTCCCCGACATTTCTGCCCTAAGTCCTCTCTGCTCGAAAACGAAACCAAACCCACGAAAACGAAAACCCAAACTCATCAACGGCGGCGGCTTCCTCCCTCATCGACGGCGGCGGCTTCCTCCCTCCTCGACGGCGAGCTAACGGACGACGACGGCGAGCTAACGGATGGCGACGACGAGCATTTCTTCCGTTTTTCTCATCGACGACGATTTTTTTCTTCCGTTTTTCTCATCGACCGACGGCGAGCATTTCTTCCATCAAATCTAACAAATTTTCTTGAACATTTCAGATCTAGCAACCTCTCTCGAACTTCTTCCCTCATCGATGGCTAGCAACCTCTCTTTCTACGGATGGTGTCAATCCACATGGTGATCTTAGTAGTAGATATAGTTGTTGGCCAGTTATGTTGGTGACGTATAATCTACCTCCATGGTTGTGCATGAAACGAAAATTTTTGATGTTAACTGCATTAATATCTGGCCCCAAACAACCAGGAAATGACATTGATGTTTATTTAGCTCCACTAGTTGACGATTTGAAAATGCTTTGGAATGAGGGTGTGGAATGTTATGATATACATGAAGAAAAATTTTTCACTCTCAAAGCTATTTTATTGTGGACTATTAATGATTTTCCTGCGTATGGCAATTTGAGTGGTTGTACGGTAAAAGGATATCATGCATGTCCAATTTGTGGGGAGAAAACTGCATCTACTTATTTGCCTAAAGGAAAAAAGATGGCGTATCTTCGGCATCGAAAGTTTTTACCCCATAACCATCCATTTAGAAAGCAAAAGAAACATTTCAATGGCGAACAAGAATTGAGTTTCGCTCCCGAACCATTAAATGGAGAGGAAATTTTTGCAAAAACAAGCGAATTCAGATATTCATTTGGTAAGAAAGCAGGAAAGGAAAAAAACAATGGAGATCTTGCAAGTAGCTATTGGAAGAAGAAGTCCATTTTCTTTGAGTTAGAATATTGGAAATATTTTCAGGTGCGACATTGTTTAGATGTGATGCACATCGAAAAGAATGTTTGTGCAAATATTATTGGTACGCTACTTGATATTCCTGGCAAAACAAAAGATGGATTAAAAACTCGTTTGGATTTGGTTGAATTGAACATTAGATCAGAATTGACTCCTTAGTTGGGAGAGAAAAAGATCTTCTTACCCCCAGCATGTTATACACTATCACGGATGGAGAAATTGAACTTGTGTAAGACACTATCCGAAATTAAAGTACCTGAGGGCTATTCATCCAACATACAAAATCTAGTGTCGCTCACAGATTTAAAACTTTATGGACTCAAGTCGCACGATCATCACGTTCTTATGCAACAATTATTGCCTGTGGCAATTCGTGGCATTTTACCAAAGCATGTTAGACTCGCAATCATTCGCCTATGTTTCTTCTTCAATGCTATATGTAGTAAGACAATTGATTCATCCAAGTTAAAAGGCTTGCAAGAGGATATAGTGGTCACATTATGCCTGTTAGAGAAATATTTTTCACCGGCATTCTTCACAATAATGATGCACCTTGTGGTGCATCTTGTAAGAGAGGTAGAATTTTGTGGACCAGTGTATTTGAGATGGATGTATCCTTTTGAACGATATATGAAAGTACTGAAAAGTTATGTAAGAAATAAAAATCGTCCTGAAGGATGCATTGGAGAAAATTATATCGTAGAAGAGGCCGTAGAATTTTGTTCTGAATTTATCTCTGGAATTGAAAGTATTGGATTGCGCTCATCGACAAGGAAAGAGAATCCAGAAATTGATAGACCATTGTCTGTTGCTTCCTATTTCAGACCGAGTAAGGATCAGTTAAATCAAGCTCATCTTTATGTTCTTCAAAATGTAAATGACGTGCTTCCATATGTAGGGTATGCACACTAATCTAAGTCCTTACACAATTTTCTGATTATGTGATGATCTACTAACTTTGTTATTTAAATGAATCCAATAGGCAACACATGAACACTTTGTCCAGACTCAATCCCAGTAAATCTAAAAACAAAAAATGGCTTCAAGACGAGCATAATCGCACATTTAGTAGTTGGTTGTGCACTCGGGTAATTACTAGAGCCAAACTCTTTTAGTTACAATACAAAGTTAGTAACTAATCATTTAAATATAAAACTCAGGTTGCACTTGCCCTTGAGGTGCCAAGAAACTCCATACCATCATCTTTAAGATGGATAGCTCATGGGCCTCGTCCAGATGTCGCCACATATGCTGGTTACGTGATTAATGGTATTTGCTATCATGCAAAGAAACGTGATGACATTAGGAATGTCCAAAACAGTGGAGTTATGGTAACAGCGAATACAATGCAAGTTTCTAGTGCTAAAGACAAAAATCCTATCATGTCGGACATGACATTTTATGGTGTCATACAAGAAATATGGGAACTTGATTATCACGATTTAACTGTTATTTTATTCAAATGTGATTGGGTTGAGAACAATAACAGACTTAAAATAGACAAGTTTGGGTTCACTACTGTAGATCTTAATCGCATTGGGCATAAATCAGACTCATTTATTTTGACCTCTCAAGTCAAGCAAGTATTCTACGTAAAAGATCCCCTAAATCCACGTTGGTCAGTGGTTTTAACACCACCTCAAAGAATAGTTGAAGAAGATTTCTATGAAGATGAAGTTGGAGATATTGTCCAAGATTGTGGTTATGGGGTCCTAGAAAGAATGCCTAATCTTGATGTATTTCAGGATGACGATGAAATGTCATCAACATATGCTAGAAATGATTGTGAGGGTATATGGGTTGATAAATAGTGTGTTGAAGATGGTACTATCTCAAATTCATTTATTTATTATATTTTCTATAAGTTAATAGATCTTATAAGCTTATATATCTCATGAATGTATGTTTTGTGTCTTTCTTGCAGATTGTTACAATGAGTGAAGAAAGTAGTAGTAGTGGAGATGAAAGAAATGTGTTTATCCAACCACGAGTGCCAGGACGAGGGCCTACTACGATGCATAGATTGGCACGCCGAAGAAATAATGGAGAACGCTTGACGATTGTTTACAACAATCAAGGTCAAGCTGTTGGAGATAATGCTAACCAGATGCAAAGTTACATAGGGGTTTGTGTGAGACAACAAATCCCAATAACATATGAAAACTGGAAGGATGTGCCTAAGGAAATGAAGGATAAAATTTTTGATTGTATAGAGGTAAAAAGTTTATTGATCTATAGGAGTGAATAGCTTATTTAGTTTACTTGTTTTGCTAATTACTTTGGTATTTTTTTTATGCAGATATTGTTCGTGGTGGACCCTAGGTCCAAGAGTAGTATACTTCAATCTTCGTCTAGAAAATTTCGAACATTCAAGACATACCTAACGCATAAGTATGTCAATCCATTAAAAGATGAACCAAAGCGTTTGGCAACTCCTCCTTCTAAATACTCACATATTGAACAAAAGGATTGGGAGACATTTGTGAGTAGTAGACTAACATCAGAGTGGGAGGTAAATAAACTTTAGATTAGTGAAATTATTTTGTAAATTAAATATTCATGCATTCAATTTGTTGTTTTTGTCATTCAAATTAAATATACAGGCGTTAAGTAAGGCTCAGAAAGAAAGACGAGAGAGATGCTTGTATAATCATCATATCTCTCGTAAGGGATTTGCAAATCTTGCCAAAGACTTAGTAAGTACGACTATTTAAAGTAAATGACATGAAAATTTGTATATACCTTCAATAATATGTATATTTGTACAGGAATTGACCGACGATCCTTCCAATCGTGCAATTCTATGGAAGGAAGCACGAAAAGGAAAAAATAAAGAATATTGCGATGAAGTCACTGTAGCTCGTGTCAATCGAATTGTAAGTTTTTATATATATATTTGAAAGAAGTTTTGGATTATGTGATACTTTAGTAATTGAAAAATTCTTATTGAAATGTTTATGATAGGACGAATTAGTTGCACTAAATGAAGGTAAGGACATCTTAACTGAAGCGTTGGGCACGCCAGAACACAGAGGGCGTGTAAGGGAAGTGGGCGAGTTCGTAACGCCGTCTGTGTACTACAACGTTGCAAGAGAGAAGTCAAACTTGAGTCAGCAACCGCAAAGCGAAGCTTCGAGTGTGAAGACCGAAGCCCCTCGCCGAAAGACACCACAAAGCGACGCTTCGAGTGCCACGCATAAGAAGTCAAAAGGAAAAGATGTTGTTCGTGAGATATCTGAGAATAAAGAGGTAAATTATTATTATCCTTGTTGGAATTATATATATATATATATATATATATACTTAGCTTCGACGTTTTAAACTTTTGTAGGCTGGAACACCTTGTCACCTAGCGATGGTCTCTATGGATAACATTGTTGCCGTAGGCACAATGTATGAGTCGCATTCACAAAATGCAACCATCCATGGAGTTCCATTAGGAGTAGAAAATGTTCGCGTTGTGGTGGACATGGTGATAGGTGATGATTGTGCATTATCGATTCCTGTGAACGATGAACTACAAACGTTGTATCAAGCGGTCGGTAATTTTGTGGGATGGCCTCGCAAACTTGTTATTACTGTAGATGACAAAGAGGTATGTTTATTTTCTATTGAAATAATTTTTTTAAAAGAAAGATAGTGACTTCATATCTTTTATAGGAGCCTCCTGCCAAAGCTAAGCCCATAGTACAATCGAGCAAACACACAGAGGCCCATGTTACTATTAAGCTCCTAAATAGATACGCAGTGTTTTCGATGAGACAAGAAGATACACTAATGATCACAATGCCCGAGCGTATCTTGGGAAAGGAAGCAACGGTATTTTTATATCGCGAAGACATCCAACAATATTGTGGGAATGTGGAGATAGGTTACTCGTGCATACTCACGTACATTACGTAAGTAAACAAAGTTATTACACAATTTGACTTATGTTGTTTTATACTTGTGTTGCTTTAAAAGTTTAGTTGAGTTTGGTAGGGAGGGGGGAATGTATTATGCTTTATGGAAGTGTTGAGTTGATGAATACTTATGTATTATGCTCTTGAAAAATGCTTGACTTATGTTGTTTTATACTTGTGTTGCTTTAAAAATTTAGTTGAGTTTGGTAGGGAGGGGGGGTGATGTATTATGTTTTATGGAAGTGTTTGAGTTGATGAATACTTATGTATTATGCTCTTGAAAAATGCTTGACTTAAGTTGTATTATTGGAGGTGTTGCTTTAAAAGTTTAGTTGAGTTTGGTAGGGAGGGGGGGGGGGGGGCGAATGTATTATGCTTTATGGAAGTGTTGAGTTGATGAATACTTGTATTATTTTCTTTAGGTACCTTTGGACTGTACTTGATCCCGAGATAACAAATAAGTTTTTTCTGGTTGATCAAACAACAATCTCATCGTACGTGAAGTCTCAAGAACTTCGTTCTAGAAATCTATCTAACAGACTAGATATGGTTGATTTGGATCAACTAGTTCTCATTCCCTTTAACACTGGGTAAGTAATTCTTACTAGCGACATTTACTCCATTGTAACTTTTCTTATTCATAAATAATAATATGATCAAAATTGTGATTCTACGTAGTCATCATTGGATGTTGATCGCGATCCAGCCTCGAGAAAACACTGTGTATATATTGAATTCTTTGCGTAGTAAAATTGAAGAAGAGTTTAGTGGAACTATAAATACGTAAGTGTGTCTCAAGTTTTTGTAGTGTTTAAAAGGAAAAATAAAACTTGAATTGTTCTAATGTTTTAAATTATTTAGGGGGTTGAGAATGTGGCAAGCTAAGCACTCGCTTTCTCAATATCGATCTGCTATTAGTTGGAAACTAGTGAAGGTAAATTCACATTCATGATATTATAGACAGTGAAATATTGTATGCATACTCAAGTATGTTCTTTTTCATTGTAGTGCCCTCGTCAAACAGGTTAAACAGAGTGTGGGTATTTTGTGCAAAAATATATAAGAGAAATAATGCACAACTCTACTACCCCTGTAACTAAACTTGTAAGTAGTATCACTATCCTTACATATTATTATAATTTATGTTTCGTTTCATTCTTTTATCATGTAATTGTTTTTGTTTTGTTGTAGTTTAACACAAAGAATGCATTTACACAAGACGAGATTGACGAGGTTCGTATAGAATGGGCAAATTTTGTTGGAGGATTTGTGTAACCTAGATGTACTTGAATATACATTAATTAGCTTGAAATGTGTTTATATATAGTGGAGGATTTGTTTAGGTGTACATACTTTTCAATAGTGTACATACTTTTCAATAGTGAATGTTCATATGTGTTCTCTCTTGATCTGAAAATGCTTCATTCTGGAATATTTGGTTGGATCTAATTTGTGGAGGGACGGGTGGTCCAAGTATTATATTGTAAATGATATATGGAAGTGTTTGTATTTCAAATTGGTTGTGACATGAAAAAATTGTGTTTGGATTGACCTATTTGTATTGGAAGTTATAAATTGCAGATTCTATTTTTGTTTACAGGAAGGAAGAAATAGTATTGTTGGTTAGCTACGTTTGCAACCAACAATTTTTTTTATTTAATACTGAATAAAAATGATGACGGGCATTGCCTGTCATTGAAACATACAAAAGCGGATATTTAATGTCGGACATATTATATAGGAAAATTAAAATCTGCAAACTTTTAATGTCACACATTTAATGTCGCACGCTTCTGATGTCGCCACTTTTAATGTCGGACAGGACCGACATTATAAGTACGCTTTTAATGTCGGATAGCGCTTTTAATGTCGGGCAATGACCGACATTAAATGCGACCGACATTAAAACCGTGCTATTTATGTCGGTCAACCAGAAAACAAAACAGTCTTTTAATGTCGGGCAGGACAGACATTATAAGTACGCTTTTAATGTCGGACAGCGCTTTTAATGTCGGGCAATGACCGACATTACAAGCGACCGACATTAAAACCGTGCTATTTATGTCGGTCAACCAGACAACAAAACAGTCTTTTAATGTCGGGCAAGACCGACATTATAAGTGTACTTTTAATGTCGGGCATTGACCGACATTAAAAGTGACCGACATTAAAAGTGGCTTTTAATGTCGGTCATTGTCCGACATTAAAAGTGACCGACATTAAAACTTTTAATGTCGGTGTTTTTAATGTCGGTCAGTGACCGACATTAAAAGTCAAAATTGTTCCAGTGTTTATTAAGTCTCATAAATCATCCTTAAACTACTTTTTATTCATTGGAAAGAAAATCAGATATTTTATTTTATTTTATACTCAATATCTTGAATTCAAATATAGTAAATTAACACAAATAACCAGATAGGAGACATTAGCCTATTACAGCCCAAAAAAAAACCACTATTAAGAAAGATGACTGGTGAAATTGGACTAAATCACAGGTATCAAATCGAAACTTGTAAAATCATATAAACCAATTGAAAATACACCTAGACCATATAGATTAAATTGAAACTTTTAAAATCATAGATATCAAATGGAAACTATCTCTAGTTTAAGGATCAAATTATGAAATTTCAGCAAAAAAAAAAAAAAAAAAAAAAAAAAAAATTCTTTTTGTTGAGGATTCCACGTTGAAAAGATTAGTGGAGACCTCACAATTTATAAGTTAAAGGGTCACCCCACTCATTGTCAATTGGTTTTGAGATGAAAGCCCATGTTATTTAATACTTTTTTATTATTTTGCTTCTCTTTGAAGTTATATATATATATATATATATATATATATATAATATTCCATTTTAATATGAATGAAACAAAAATGGTAATTCTGTAATGAAACCAAATACCACTGAAAGAGATGGAAACCAATAGATTTTCATCCACTTTGCTACCCACATACTGCTACTGATGGATTAGCTTCTTCGTATTTTCGTCCCATGCTTTGTTAACCGTGCAAGTTGTTACAGTCGTCGGAACCCTAACCAGCTTCACCTTCCACGCCACCACTATTCCAAAGCTCCCTCCGCCGCCTCTAATGGCCCAAAACAGATCCTCCCCCATCGACTCTCTATCATGAAACTTCCCATTTGCATCAACCAAGTTAGCGTCTATCACATTATCAGCAGCTAGACCATATTTCCTCAGCAAATAGCCATATCCACCGCCGCTGAAGTGCCCGCCGATGCCGACCTTCGGACAAATACCTGCCGGAAAGGCAAGTGTTGGACTTTTCTTGGCAATTGTGTAATAGAGCTGACCGAGAGTTGCTCCGGACTGAACCCATGCTGTGTTGCTCTTGGTGTCTATATTGATGGACTTGAGATTTATTAGGTCAATGATGATGAACGGAAGATGGGAGATGTAAGAAAGACCCTCGCCGTCGTGTCCGCCGCTTCGAGTTCGGATTTCAAGGCCGTGATTTCTCGAGCAAATGACGGCTGCTTGAATGTGGGAAACATGTGATGGAGTGATGATGGCGAGTGGCTTTGGAGTTTTGGGTTGTTGAGAGTCTAGGATTTCGAATGGAGAAGCTGAAGATGGAAGAAAAAGATGAATTGGTTGGAGTGTAAGTGACATTTGAAATGGAGTTGCTAGTTGGTGAATGGATGGATAGACATCGAAGAAAACCTTGACGTTTGTAGGCTGAAGTTTCCCATAATGGAAATGAAGATAGAATAATGAAGGCAAGAGCAAAAGAGTTTGATGGGAAAGACTTCCTCATTGCTTAGAGGCATTTGTACTTTCTTTAAAACCTTTAACAACTCCATATTTGTAGTCGTTTAATTGTTAATGGGTGTCGAATATCCCACATTGAAAAAATGAGTAGAGACCTCACAATTTATAAGATATATGGGTTATTCCACCCATTGCCAATTAATTTTGAGATGGGAACCACATATTTATCTAATATGAAATTTTCATTTGAACTGCAACAATCATGTCTCAATGTCACTTTTGTTTTAAATTAAAAAGAAAAAAAAAGTGTGCAGGAGATATTTTGGTGGGTGTGGGTGCGGGGTGAATAATGCCAACTAATCATATAAGATTAAACTTTCGTTGAAAGTTGACAACATGACTTGTCTTATATAGTCATGTCTTATATTACCTTATCAAAATTATGAGTGCAGAGATTAACCTAATATGAATCATAACTAATAATGAAAAACTTGAAAAAAAAAATAATAATGAAGATTTATTTTGTTCCCACAAGAATTCGAACCTAAAAAATTTCTCTAGCTAGTGTCTCCATCGTTGTGCTCATTCAAAATCTTCGGATCTTATCTTTAGAAGGTCATGTACTTATGGAGCATCTCTTTTGGCAAAATTAGACAACTTTCTGACACTAATGTATGTGGCCGTTAGGACAACTTAGAAAATATATCGTATACAACTGGACACCATATTGCAAGATTCTCTAAATCCACTGTAATGATTACCATTTCACCATTATACCTCTCGATGGAATTGCTTTTATATAAGGCCCCTTTGGTTGTATGTCTTACATTGTTTCCTATTCTTAAAAAAAAAAAAAAGAGAGAAGAGGGAGTTACTACCCGAAAAATTATTAGGTGCTCCATGTCGTACAATGAGATTCCTTTTTTAAACCGTCAAATGTACATTTTTAAATTTGTCTACTCCTAATAATCATTTGATACAAAATCGAGATGCTTTTACAATTCCTCTCTCTTGCATTTAATGGTGCAAAACTATTCGCCTCATTGTACCGAGAGCACCTAATAATTTTTCCAAATAATAGTAGTGGAGAAAAGGAAAAGGTTTGTAAAGGGAGGAAAAACCAAAGAAAGGAAAAATTCAAAGCCATAGAGAATTGATTGCGTGTATCTTCTCTTATGATATGTTCTTTCATATATTTAAAGAATTAAATGATTCTTTATCAACATAATTTACTCATTAAAAAAAAATCATACATATATATAATGAAAAATACTTGGCTACATATAACCGGTATGTAGGGATCCCTACATGCCACCATTAAAATGTTGACAACTTCTCATTTTTTATCTTTCTCTTTCTTAGTTGTCAAGATTTCAATGTGGTATGCAGGGAGAATACCAGTATGCAACCAAGTATTGTTCATATATAATAATTAGAATAAATGTATAGATGATCCAATTTGAAGGTCCAAATGAAAAATGTCGTACCTTTTCAATTTAAGGTTATAAGCCTTTTGCCAAAGTTGAGCATGTTAGGTTTTATGCCCTAAAACTCGTAGATAGTGAATGTAAACAAATTGTATACTTGTTTCAATAAAGTGTTATTGAGTTTCTACAATAAAGTGTTATTGTTAAATATTGCACAATTTGACCCAAATCCAATAAATTAAGATCCAAGGTTGTCTGTATGTAACTTGAACTAGTATGTGGGGACATACGGGGATCGATGTTCAAGTAACAACCTAAAAGGGTCTATAGTACAAGAATAGGGTTGAGTACCTTATCTTGGTAACACTATGTGATATGACCCGCTTTGTTTTTTATACAGACGTATTGATCAAAAGCGTCCATGTAGTAGACATGCAAGCGGGGGTATCCTATGCAATGAGTTTGCATAAGACCAGACCATGAAATAGTAAACCACTGGATATAACACTGTTAACTAGTTAGGTTACGTTTCAATAGGATGACCTTGGTAACTCAATTTTAATCATGAGTGTGTCATGAACTCCCTCTCATGAGGGATTTTCCTTTGATTAGCATGAGTGAGAGTGGCCAATATGCCAACTCAATATGCCTTCCTTTTTGGAGACAAGACCGAATGAGAGGCTGGAGACATGACAACACAAGAAGGAATTCACTCCTTCCTACTTCTAGGAGAAGTAGATGAGTGTTCCCTTAAGTGGTGACTCCGGGACTTGAACAAAGGGATCCCACCCTCTCTTTGGCCCGAGAGGGACGTTTTGTTTATTGGTTGGACCATAAACAGGTTGTTCATTAGAGGAGCACTGGTACTTAAGGAGACAGATGTAACACAGGGGTAAAACGCTAATTTGACCCAACTGTGATCACAGACACTCGTGAAGGATTGACTTACCGGTATAGGTTTATATCCGTGGACACATAAATGTTCTACAGTGAGAAGAGTTCTGTTGTGGGTCTTTAGTGGGATGACTCACAATTAATGAATATTGGTTAACCTGATTAATGAGTTTAGTCAGTTAACGTCATATCATTGGAGCTTTTGATCTGTAGGCCAGTCCATTAGGTCCCCCTGCTAGCTCGTAAAGAGTAATTAGGAACAATTATATCTTGACAGAATTTGAATAGTTCAAATTCATATTTGGAATTAAATTAATTGTATGAGATACAATTAGTATAATGTATAGTGATGCATTAAAATATAAAGTCTAATTTGAGATTAAACTTTATTAAATGAGAGAAATACAATTAAATACGATTTAATTGTAAGCTTAAATTAAATATGAGATATTTAATTTAGTAATTAATTAATTGAAAAATTAATTATTTATTTAATTTAATTTAATTTGATTTAATTAAAAAAACTATATGTTATGTGGGATATATTCATTTAAATATGATTTAAATGAAATTAATTAAATTTGATTTAATTATTGATTTAATTAATTAATTAAATGAATCCTCATCCTATTAGTGGGAAGAGTAATTAATTAAATATATCCTTAACCTATTATGAATAGGAAAGAGATATAACACTCTATATAAATGACATAATGCCTTCCCTATTAACACATTCTCTCTCAACCCAAGAACTCTAGGGAGAATTTTCTCTCTAGAGTTTTTCTCATTCAAGATTAGGTAGTCCCACAACTACGTTCCTAATCTCAGAGTCATAGCGGGGAAGATCAATTGGTGGTGTCCCAATTGTTGACTCTAGGTCCCTATGAAATCAAGAAAAACGTTCTTGATATTTCAGAGACGACATCGACGGTATGTTTGTTTCTCTCTATTAGATTTAAATCTAATAATTTTTGTATGCTTGGCCTTAATATAAATCTAGAATAGTTCTAAGTTTATTGCCAATGTATTGGTTTTTTTTTTTTTTTGAAAAAATGTATTGGTATTTTAGATTAAACAAAATTAACTATGAATCGGTCTCAATTCGCTTCCGCTAACATAATTATGGAATTCTAATCATTCAGAGCATAGCTCAACAGTAATTGGCATTCAACCTCCAAATGTTGGTGAACTAAAAATAAGGTTATATGCCCTTTTGCTTACGTCATCATCCTAACAAAATTACCAATTTACTCTCCCTATGAAAACACACATTTTTCTTTCATCTAATTTCTCGCTCAATTTTTTTCTTCAATGAGAGCGAGAGGCTGGAGTAAAGAGAGATTGGAGCAAGATTGGAGAGAGAGTGAGATTGAAGAGAGAAATTAGAGAGAGAGCGAGATAATTGCAGAGCAAGAGATTGGAGAGAGAGAGCGAGAGCAAAGCTGAAGAGTGAGATATTAGAGAGAGTGTGACAGATTGGAGAGAGAAAATAAAGAAAGAGCAAAAGATTGAAGAGAGAGCGAGATTGAAGAACAAGATATTGAAGATAAAACGAGAGATTGAAGAGAGAAATTGGAGAGAGAGCAAGAAGCTAGAGTTAGATGTTGAGGCAAGAACGATAGTAACGAGAGAGAACAAGTTTAGAGTAGAGAGTAAAATGATAATCTTACTAATTACTAGGATGCTGACACAAGCAAAAGGACATATAACCTTAAATTAAAAAGGTAGTGCATTTATCATTTCAACCTATTTAAATTGGTCATCCATACAAAAAAACCCATAATAATTTCAGTATGGAGTCAAATCATATCATACCTGTTGGATTTTATGTCCTAAAACTCTTAGATAGTGAATATTAACGAATAATACACTTGTGTCAATAAAGTGTTATTGAGGTTTGTGCAATAAAGTGTTGTTGTCGCATATTAAGTCTATAATTGCACAATAAGACCATAATCCAATAAACTAAGATAACAAGGTTGTTTACATATAACTTGAACTAGTATGTGAGGACATATGGGGATCAGTGTTCAAGTAACAACCTAAAAGGTCTATAGTATAGGGATAAGGTTGGGTACCTTATCCTAGTAACACTATGTGATACGACCAGCTTTGTATTCGATACAGACGTATTGATCCAAGGAGTCCATGTAGGAGACAAGTGAGCGGGGGTATCCTATGCAATGAGTTTGCATAAGACCGGACCACGAAATAGTAAGCCACTAGATGTAACACCGTTAACTAGTTAGGTTACTGTTTCAATAGGATGACCTAGGTAACTCAGTCTAAATCTTGAGTGTGTCATGAACTCCTTCTCACGAGAGATTGTCCTTTGATTAGTACGGGTGAGAGTGGACTGCACGCCGACTCAATAAGCCTACCTTCTTGGGGATAAGACCGAGTGGGGGGTTGGGGACATGACAACACAAGATGAAATTCATTCATTCCCACTTTTAGGAGAAGTAGATGAGTGTTCTCTTAAGTGGTGACTTCGGGTCTTGAACAAAGGGTTTCCGCCCTCTCACTGGCCCGAGAGGGACTTTCTATTTAATGGTTGGACCATAAACAGGTTGCTCATTAGAAGAGCACTGGTACTTAAGGAGCCAGAGGTAACTTAGGAGTAAAATGGTAATTTGACCCAGCTGTAGTTATGAACACTCGTGAAAGATTGACTTATCGTTACTGGTCGATATCCATGGACATAGAAACATTCTATAGTGAGAAAAAGTGCAGCTGTGGGTCTTTAGTGGAGTGACCCATAGTTAATGAATATTGGTTAACTCAATTAATGAGTTTAGTCAGCTAACCTCATATCATTGAAGCTTCTGATCTGTAGGTCCATTAGGTCCCCCTGATAGCTCGTAAAGAGTAATTGGGAACAATTAATCTTGAATGAATTTGAATAGTCCAAATTCATCTTGGGAATCAAGTTAATTGTATGAGATACAATTAGTATACTGGATGGTGATACATTATCATATAAAGTTTAATGTGAGATTAAACTTTATTAATTGAGAGAATAATATATTTGAAAGAGTTCAAATATATGACTAATTAAGTATATGATATTTAATTAGTAAATTAATTAATTAATTATGAATTAGTTAATTATTCAATTTAGTTTAAATTAAATGTGATTTAATTAAACTATATTGTACAAGAGATATATATTAGAATATGATTCTAATATGTAATTAATTAAATATGGTAGATGTTTAATTAATTATAAAATTAATTAATTGTTCAATTTAATTAAATGTGATTTAATTAAATTAATTGTTCAATTTAATTAAATTTGATTTAATTAAATTAAAACTATAGATTAATTTTAATGTGAATATGATTAATATTAAAACTATAGGTTATAAGAGAGATGCACATTTGAATATGATTCAAATGTTTGATTAATTAAATATGTGGTGCGTAATTGGTCAAAGATTTAATTGAATATGAATTGATTAATTGTGTAATTTAATTAATTTAATTAAATGCGATTTAATTAATTTTAATTAAAACTATATATTATTTGAGGGTTGTGCATTAAATGTGATTTAAATGCACAAATGCTTAATTAATTGATGTGATTAATTGATTGGCATTTAATTAATTGAATTAATTTTAATTAATTGATTTTAATTAATTAATTAAATTATTAGATAACTTAATATCCATCTGATGAGATGGATGGTTAAGATTTGATCTCAACCTTCCTTCACATTAACTACACGGCTAAGGGGGTCTTGGAAGTTGAGTTCATTCTGCAGAATCCCAATCTCTCTCAATCACTCTCCACTCTCTCATTTTCTCTCTCAACACAAAGAACCGAGAGGAAAATTCCTCTCTGTGTTTCAACATCCCAAACTCAAGATCGGAGTCCCACCACTCCGTTCCCAACTCAGAGGATAGTGAGGAAGCCCTTGTGGTGATGTCCGTTGAACAATTCAGAGTCGTCAACGGAGGTATGCTTTTCTTTAGATTAGATCTAAAATTAATTGCTTAGCTTGTAGGAATTTCTATTCTGAAATTGTTTCAATGTATCAGTATTTTGATTGAACAAAATTAATTACGAACGGTCTAATTGCGCTTTTGCTTTAACGAAGTTGGGAATTCCAATCCTACAATACCCACCCCCACTATTTCTAGTTTTGTATTCGTCATTTTTTGTGAAAAGTGATTCGTTTAAATTTTTTCCAGCAACTTAGGGCTCGTTTGATAACGCGTTCCCGTTTCCTATTTCTTGTTCCCGTTTCTCATTTTTTAAGAAACAAAGATATTTGATAACTCATGTCTGTTTCTTGTTTCTAAATTTTTAGAAACGTTTATAGAAAAGAGTCAAAATTTGAGAAACTACAAAAAATTGTTTCTCAAATTCTGTTTCTGTTTTTTTTTTCTATTTTTCATGCATGTATCCATCTCTCTCTCATATAACTTTTTTCGACAACTCTTTCGGTGACTTTTCTGAAGCGACTGACCGCTACTGTCGACCACCGACTACTGGCTGTCGTCGACCTCCATCGATCGACCATCGCCGCCTACCGTCGACCTCCGACTACCGACCATCGCCGATCTCCACCGATCGACCGCCATGGTTGACCTTTGACTACCGACTGTCGTCGACCGTAGCCGCCGACCTCAGACTACCGGGCACTGCCAACCTCAGACTACCGGCCACCGCCGACCTCTGCCAACTGACATCCACCGTTGACCTCCGACTATCGGTCGCCGCCACCGTCAACCTCCAACTACCGTCCACCAGCGACCGAAAACGTTTTCCTTTTTTCTTATTTTCGACGACTGCCGCACCAGCCAACGACTTTTCCAGCATCCACCGCTGTCGACGACGAATTTTTTGATTGCCACTGTCGTCCGTCGACGACTGAAAAATAGTCGTCGAGACGAATTTTTCGGTTGCCACTTCTTATTTTCATTTATAAATATAAAAAAGGGGAAAAAATTCGGTTGCCGAAAAAGTTGTAGGCAGCGAGGGAGGTCACCAAAAAAGTTGGCACCAGTGGTTGGAGGTCTGTTTCTAGTTCTTAAAAAACAAGAAACAGGAAACGAGAACGTTATCAAACGAGGTTTAATATTGACAAAATATTTTAGCCAAACCAATTAGCAATGAGTGGAATAACTCATACATCTTAGAGATGAAGCATACCATATTAGATAACATAGGATTCCATCTCAAAACCAATTCACAATGAGAGGAGTAGCCCATGTATCTTATAAATTGTGAGGTCTCCACTAATCTTTTCAATGTGGGATCCTCAACGGTCTCACCTCATAAATTAAAAAATTAGACTTTGAAATATTTCTAGGCTATGTGCAGATCTCTACTTTGTAATCTCATTATCATTTGTTTTTTTATTTTTTGTAAAAATTATCATATATATGTTAGAAGTTTAAATTATACAGTTGGGACAAGTGAATGTTCTTGAGGTTGAAAAAAACATGAGAAAGAAAGGCGTATTTATTTTTCTTTTCCATGTATATGTGTTCAAATTTATTCACATAACTAACAAAATAAATAAATAAATAAATAAATAAATAAATAAATAAATAAATATATATATATATATATATATATATATATATATATATATATATATATATATATATATATATATATATATATATATATATTTGTGTGTGTGCAAACATGTCATTTTCTATCCATGAATTTGATGGGAAAAAAAATCTTCAAGTGTAGTCTTGAAATAAACTTCAAACTTCAAAAGTTAAAATGAAACTTTTGAAAGTTCAGAAATATAATCGAAATCGACCCGATAGTTAAAAGATATTTTTAATAATTCAAGCTTAAAATATTTTGCCAATATTAGATTGCAGGCAAAATTATAAACGAATCACTTTCCACAAAGGACAAAGAGAAAGCAAGAAATTAGTGGGGGTGGGTATGATATGCTTTGGCTCCATTCTGAAATGATTATATCTGGGTGCTTCTTTTGTTTCAATGAGTAAGTTATGTTGATAAAGAATTCATTTAATTCTTTAAATATATTAAAGAACATATTATAAGATAGATGAGTTACTCCACTCATTGAAAAGATAAGTGATAACTCAATTTATAAGATAAATAGGTTACTCCACTTATTACCCATTGGTTTTGAGATGAAACCTATATTATCTAATGACAACCAAAAGAAGCTTAGATAAATCACTTTTGTAATGGTAATCATAATGAAATAGAGTGGATTATTCAAAGAATTAAGATAAAGTTGTTGTTGGAGGAGAAATTTTGGCCATTGACAAATTGCCACGTCATTATTTAAAATTAATGACAAAATTATAATTAATTAAATTTGGGACCAATTATAAATTGACATGTGTCCCAAATTTAATTTGAAGACAAAGTTGGCCAATTATAAATTTTTAGGGCCAAATGTCCATTTGATCAATTAATTAAAAATAAATTATTTTGATTAGATTAATTGATTTGACCAATTAATTAAATAAAATAATTAATTGGATCAAATTTGGGTCTTTTAAATATTTGGGTCATATGGTTTTGGGTCAAATATAAACCAGACCCAAGCCCAATAAAGCCCAAGCCCAAGTTGTTAGGCCCAAAAGTCACCAGGGCCCATCCAGCGAGAACTCTATAAATAGAGGGGTTCTCCTCCATTTCAGGAGTTCAGAAATTCTACACTCTCACAAAGACAAGAGTTCAGAGTTTCAAAGCTCTCAAGCAGAACCAGAGAATTCAGAGAGACTCCACCAAGTCTGAAGACCGAAGACTCTCTGCAATCCACAAGTCCAAGTGTTGAACACTTCTTGAAGACCAAACACTCTTCAAGACTTCAACACTCCTTGAAGACCAAACACCGTTCAAGACTTCAACACTCCTTGAAGATCAAATACTCTTCAGGACATCAACACTTCTTGAAGACCAAACACTCTTCAAGACCTCAACACTCCTTGAAGATCAAAGACTCTTCAGGACATCAACACTTCTTGAAGGCTGGAGACTCCTTCAAGACTAGAAGACTTCAAGCTCCAAGAATCCATTGAAGCTTCAGACTCGGGATCAAGCGTTCCAGCCCTCGAGTGAAACACATTCACACACAAGAGAGAGAATCAGAGGATTAAAGTTAGAGATTGTACACCCACACGCATACAATATCAATACAATATATTATTTATTCCACGTGTCTCCATCTCCGAAGTTACGTTCAAGACTTCAACACTCCTTGAAGATCAAATACTCTTCAGGACATCAACACTTCTTGAAGGCTGGAGACTCCTTCAAGACTAGAAGACTTCAAGCTCCAAGAATCCATTGAAGCTTCAGACTCGGGATCAAGCGTTCCAGCCCTCGAGTGAAACACATTCACACACAAGAGAGAGAATCAGAGGATTAAAGTTAGAGATTGTACACCCACACGCATACAATATCAATACAATATATTATTTATTCCACGTGTCTCCATCTCCGAAGTTACGTTCAAGACTTCAACACTCCTTGAAGATCAAATACTCTTCAGGACATCAACACTTCTTGAAGACCAAACACTCTTCAAGACCTCAACACTCCTTGAAGATCAAAGACTCTTCAGGACATCAACACTTCTTGAAGGCTGGAGACTCCTTCAAGACTAGAAGACTTCAAGCTCCAAGAATCCATTGAAGCTTCAGACTCGGGATCAAGCGTTCCAGCCCTCGAGTGAAACACATTCACACACAAGAGAGAGAATCAGAGGATTAAAGTTAGAGATTGTACACCCACACGCATACAATATCAATACAATATATTATTTATTCCACGTGTCTCCATCTCCGAAGTTACGTTCAAGACTTCAACACTCCTTGAAGATCAAATACTCTTCAGGACATCAACACTTCTTGAAGACCAAACACTCTTCAAGACCTCAACACTCCTTGAAGATCAAAGACTCTTCAGGACATCAACACTTCTTGAAGGCTGGAGACTCCTTCAAGACTAGAAGACTTCAAGCTCCAAGAATCCATTGAAGCTTCAGACTCGGGATCAAGCGTTCCAGCCCTCGAGTGAAACACATTCACACACAAGAGAGAGAATCAGAGGATTAAAGTTAGAGATTGTGAAAACATTGAAAAGGTTTAATTAAATTTAATTAAATTAGATTAGATTATTATGATTATGAAAACATTGAAAAGGTTTAATTAAATTTAATTCTTGATCACAGGTGGGAATTCAACTCAAGGAGGAGTCCAAAGAAATCAAACAACTACATTATTCTCATACTTTCTTGGAAAGACAGATGAACTTTTGACAATCATGAACACAACTTTTCCTGAGTTGGAGTTGGCAAAGGATGATTGCATAGAAACAAGTTGGATTAGATCAACTCTCAATGTGGCAGGGTTTACAAATGGAGTACCCTTGGAAGCTTTGCTCAATAGAGTACCTCTCAATAGCACCCAAAGGTACAAAATCAAATCTGACTATGTAAAAGAACCCATTTTGGAGCCTACATTTGAGGACATAAGGAAAAGATTAAAAGCTCAAGATATAGAAATGGCACTAGTTATATTATTTCCTTATGGTGGAAAAATGAGTGAGATTTCTACGTCGGAAACTCCTTTTTCACACAGAGCTGGATTTCTGTACAAAATTATCTACATGGTGCTTTGGAGAAATCAAAGTGTTGATGCAAAATGAGAGGCACTTAAGTTGGATACGTGAACTCCACGCATGACTCCTTTTGTTACAAAATCGCCGAGGACTGCATATACTAATTACAGAGACTTTGACATTGGATCAAATAACAAGGATGGAAACATAAGCTACAAACAAGCTAGCATTTGGGGGTTGAAGTATTTTGGAAACAATTTCAAGAGGTTGGTGCAGGTTAAGACCAAAGTCGACCCTTCTAATTTCTTCCGACATGAGCTAAGCATACCGACTCTTTCATCGGCATAAACATCTTATTGTTTTGTTACGTCTATCTATAAAAACCTATTTGTCTAGCAAAATATTTTAGGGTTGCTTTTACTTTGTTAAGCAAGCGTGTGTGTTCGTGTGTGTCTATATGCATGTATTGTGGTAATATTTTCCAAGGTTCCTCTCACAGTTTTTTGGGGTTTTTATAGTTCAAAACAATATCATATATTGGCGTGTGGCTGCGGAACTTTTAAATAGAAAATAGTCGATTGCTATTTTTAGTAAGTTTTTTTTAACAACGCAAGAGACTAAAATACCCTTGAACGACACGCATGAAAACTTAAATTCAAATACAACATAAATAAATGAAGAAGATGTTGGAAACGTCGATGAGCCCACGATCATAATCACTCTAAAACTCACAATTTTGTAGAGAAGAAACTTGTTCCCTTACAAAACTCAAGAACACACAAGAGAAGAAAATTGTTCTCTTTGAATTGCTTTACTTGACTTACTTTAAACATAAGAAAATACATCCTATTTATAGGACTCTAGAACAAAAAACTTGCCATCTAAATTTACAAACTTACTTGTACTTTAACACCTTGCATAACTCTCCTACTTGAATGGTATACTTAATTAAGTAGTAACTCACAAAAGTTTATGACATTGTAACTTATTTAACTTACCACATCATAAATCTAGCTTAATTTCTAACATCCTCCCTTAAGCTAGACTTCCATGACTCCAAGCTTCTCTTTCATTCTAAAAAACAAATCAACTTTTAATGCCTTTGTGAATATGTCTGCAACTTGCTCTTGTGTCTTGCAATACTTGATGCATACTTCTCCGTCTTTGATCAATTCTCTGATGAAATGATACTTGATCTTTATATGTTTACTCCTTCCATGAAAAACTGGATTCTTCGCCAAAGCAATTAATGAACTATTGTCACAAAACATGATTGTCTCCTTTTCTTGAGGACACTTCAGTTCTTGTAGTACCTTTCTCAGCCAAAGCGCTTGACAACTGGCAGTGGACAAAGAAATATATTCAGCTTCGGTTGTTGACAAGGCTACAACATCCTGCTTCTTTGATGCCCATGAAACTGCACCGGAACCAATGTTAAACACATATCCAGAAGTGCTTTTGTAATCATCAATATTTCCTCCCCAATCACTATCATTATAACCGACTAGAACATTATCCATGTTCTTTTTGTAGTGAATTCCATGATCAATTGTTCCAAGAACATATCGAAGCACTCTTTTTCCAGCTTCCCAATGACTTCTCTTTGGTGATGCCATAAACCTGCTCAACAAACTGACTGAGAACATAAGATCAGGTCTAGTTGTAGTTAAATACATCAAACTACCAACAAGACTTCTATAAACGGTGGCATTAAAATCTTCACTCACATCATGTTTGCTCAATTTCAAACCTACTTCCATAGGAGTATTGGCAGGATAAGCATTCTCCATTTTGAACTTTACCATCAAATCTTTTGCATACTTCTTTTGAGAAATGTTGATCCCATGATCACCTTGTTTAACTTCAATACCAAGGAAGTAATGAAGTAGGCCCATATCGGTCATCTCAAATTCCTTCTTCATGCTCTCTTTGAAATCTTCAAGCATCATGGTTGAAGTTCCCGTAAAAATTAGATCATCAACATAAAGACAGATTATTAGAAAATTATCATTTCTAGCTTCTTTGGTATAGAGAGCATGTTCATATGGACATCTTCTAAAACCATTCTTCAGGAAGAAACTATCAATACGATTGTATCAGGCTCTTGGTGCTTGCTTCAGCCCATACAATGCTTTCTTCAATCGACACACCATATTTTCTTCTCCAATTCTGATATAACCAGGGGGTTGTTCAACATATATTTCTTCCTCCAAATACCCATTTAGAAAAGCTGACTTTACATCCATTTGATGTACTTTCCAGTCATTTTGTGGTGCAAGAGCTAGAAGCAAACGAACAGTCTCTAAGCGAGTCACATGAGCAAATATTTCTTCATAATCCACACCATACTTTTGCTTATACCCTTTGACAACGAGTCTTGCCTTGTACTTCTCAACTTCACCATTTTCCTTCAGCTTTGTTTTATACACTCATTTTACTCCAAGAGCTTTTCTGCTCTCTGGTAGTTGTACTAACTCCCATGTTTCATTTCTTCTTATTGCATTGATCTCTTGATCCATTGCAGCTTTCCATTTTTCATCTTGAATCGCCTTTTCAAAATATATAGGATCCACGTCCGCAAATAAAGCAAAATCAACATGATCATCTTCTGTCATCCTTCTTGAAGCATCATAAATCTCTTGAATACTTCTTGTTTTCCTTGGCGGAGTTTCTTCAACACTTGTGGGACATGGAGATGAGGATGAAGATGAAGCCATTGGTTGAGTCTCTTCAAGCTCCAAATCTTGATCACCTCTTTTGTTATCCATGTCCACAAGTAATGGATTTTGGTCTTCATTTGCTGAATCCCATCTCCAAAATTCTGCTTCATTGAATTTGATATCTCGGCTAATAATGATTTTCTTGCTTATAGGATTGTATAATCTATAAGCCTTGGAGTTTTCACTGTACCCAACAAAGATGCATTTCTCTGACTTATCATCTAGCTTACCTCTTTTCTCATCAGATATGTGAGAATAAGCAATGCAGCCAAATACTCTTAGGTGACTAACAGTTGGCTTTAATCCACTCCATGCTTCTTGAGGTGTAAGGCCCTGAACACTTTTGGTTGAAGCCCGATTCAAGAGATAAACAGCACACGTCACTGCATCTCCCCAAAATTCATTAGGAAGTTTCTTAGCTTTCAACATACTCCTTGCAAGCTCCATTATTATCCTGTTCTTTCTCTCTGCAACTCCATTTTGTTGAGGAGTTCTTCGAACTGTCTTCTGGTGCTTGATTCCATTTTCCTTCAAGAAATTTTCAAAAACAATATATTCTCCTCCACGATCAGAACGCAATGTTTTCAACTTCAAGTTGCTTTCATTTTCAACCATTGCTTTGAATGCTTTGAAACACTAAAAAATAGAGCTCTTTTCCTTTAGTAGGTAAATCCATGTCTTCCGACTATAGTCATCAATAAATGTGAGAAAATAACGATTACCTCCAAGTGTAGTAGTTCGCATGGGTCCACATAAATCTGTATGGACAAGCTCAAGAGGTTTTGATTCTCTCCAAGCATTTCCTATTGGAAATGGATTTCGATGATGCTTCCCCAAAATACATGCTTCACAAAGTTGATCTTCCTTTCGAATGTTTGGCATTCCTCTCACCATATGTTGTTGACACATGTGCGATAAAGTTTCAAAACTCAAGTGTCCATATCGATAATGCCAAAGCCATGAAGTATCTTTTACCAACATCTCAAAACATAAAAGTTTCTCATAAGACATTTTGATAGGAAACATCTTGTTTGTAGTCATATGTACCTTTGTTATGAGACCTCCATTCTTGGTTCTGATCTCGCACATGCTATCTTTGAAGATCACATCATGCCCTTTCAATAAAAGTTGCCCAACACTTAAGAGATTGTGTTTAAGACCTGGAACAAAATATACATCAGTGATTCTTTTTGCTCCATTCTTTGTCTTAACAAGGATATCTCCTCTTCCTTTAACTTCGAGCTTCTTATTGTCACCAGTCTTCACCTCATTATGGAGAGAATCATCCAAAGTTACGAAAATATCCTTCCTTCCTGTCATGTGATTACTGCAACCACTATCAAGATACCATATATCTTCAGTTCTTGTTTCTTGGACATTTAAGGTGAGGAAAAGAAGACCTTGTTCATTATCCTGTTGTTCATACATTAGGATTGTCTCTGCCTGATTAGTCTTTTTGGACCAACAATCTGCTTGAAAATGCTCGTAGCGTCCACAATTGAAACATTTAATGTGAGAAAAATCTCCATGGCCTCTACTTGTGCTTCTTCCTCTGCTTGAACTTCTTCTTCTTCCTCTATTTGAAAAAGTTTGATTATCACTTCTTTCGGACTCAAAATTTTTGGAGTCGTTGGATCTACCATTTCCTCGACCACCACGTCCATCTCTTCTTCCACTAGATCTCCCTCTAGAAGAAGTTTGCATATGAAAAGCTTCTTCTGAAGAAGTAGAATCGAACCGCTTCAATCTAAGCTCATGATATTGGAGAGATCCCATTAAGCTATTAATGGAGAGAGTCGACAAATCTTTAGATTCTTCAATTGCTACGACAATGTGTTCATATTTTCTAGTCATGCTTCTAAGGATCTTTTCGACCACTCTTTGATCTCCAATTGTTTCTCCATTTGATATCAATTGGTTAACAATTAAGAGAACACGATTAAAAAATTCTTCAATAGTTTCAACATCTTTCATTCGAATGGTATCAAATTCAGCTCGAAGTGCTTGCAATCTTACCATTTTTACCTTCTCTTCTCCTTCATATAGACTCTGTAATGCATCCCATGCTGCTTTAGCAGTTGAGGCTCCTGAAATTCTTTCGAAAATATTTTCATCTACAGCTTGGTAGATAAAAAATAATGCCTTCTTGTCTTTCTTTCTAGCATCTTTCAACTCATTGAGTTGTTGTTGTGAAAGACCTTCCTCACGTTCTTGCTCCACATATCCATTTTCAACAATGTCCCAAAGATCTTGAGATCCATAAAGAACTTTCATTTGTTGACTCCATCGTCTATAATTCTTTCCTTCAAAACGAGGAAGTTGAGGTTGCAACATATTGTTGGATGACATCTTCTACCTTCGCTCTGATACCACTTTGTTGGAAACGTCGATGAGCCCACGATAATAATCACTCTAAAACTCACAATTTTGTAGAGAAGAAACTTGTTCCCTTACAAAACTCAAGAACACACAAGAGAAGAAAATTGTTCTCTTTGAATTGCTTTACTTGACTTACTTTAAACATAAGAAAATACATCCTATTTATAGGACTCTAGAACAAAAAACTTGCCATCTAAATTTACAAACTTACTTGTACTTTAACACCTTGCATAACTCTCCTACTTGAATGGTATACTTAATTAAGTAGTAACTCACAAAAGTTTATGACAATGTAACTCATTTAACTTACCACATCATAAATCTAGCTTAATTTCTAACAGAAGAAAATATAGGAAATACTATTTATCTTAACAACAAACTTTATTCAGGAAATTTTAAATTTACAAAAATAAAACTGAAACAATCAATACAAATTATCTTAACAATAAGATTGAATAACAAAATTCTAAATGTTGTTCTCAGTGGATTCCTTATGTGAAGAGATTTTTGCTGCTCGAATTAAATCTCAAAGGGACATCTTGTGCCCCAACCTTTTTGCTGTCATCGTCTGGAGCCTATGAATTGAAAGAAATTATTGTATTTTTTGGGATAGAGCCTGTGCTATTCAAATTCTATGGGAGGATTTTTTTGTCTCTGCTGCCCTTTGGTCTTCCATTTCTAGCGTTTTTTTTCCAATTATAGTGCCGCTGATATTGCTCTTAATTGGAAGACGTTCTTCTAGCCTTTGTATGTTTTGTAGGATCGGTATGGCAACCCTAGAGGGGGGTCGGGGGGTGAATAGGGTTTATTCAAATTTAATAAAACTTTTTGCTAAAGTGGGCCCAATTAAAAAAAAATTACAAACTTTTTCATGCAAGTAATTTAAGCAAGAAATTCATACAAATTTCATGCAAATAATTTCAACTCAATTTGAACAAGAAAATTAAAACTAACAAATTCAAGTACTCTATTTAATTTAAATATGAAAGTTGATAAAGAATATGAAAAATAGAATTTTATCAACCTAATTAAGCTAATAAGCACAATTACCAACAAGAATAAATTATTGAAATTAATTTCAGACAATAAAATATAATAACAATTTAAGTGCAAAAATTAAAATAAGATAGAGATAGAGATGTTGGCATAGAAATTTTGCTTCAAGTAATTGTCTAAGTTCGTAAAATTAAAATATGCTAATTTCATGAAATAGATTGAACCGGGTTCAATTTAAACCCGAATTCAATAATGTAATTAGGTCAGAAGCCCAAAGTTGCAAGCCCAAGCCCATGGATAGGCCCAAATGCATTTCCAGGTCCAAGCCCATGGATGGGCCCAAATGAAACCAAGCCCAAGCCCAAGCCCACGAAGGCCTTTGGAAAACTAAAATAAGATAACAATTTAAGTGCAAAAATTAAAATAAGATAGAGATAGAGATGTTGGCATAGAAATTTTGCTTCAAGTAATTGTCTAAGTTCGTAAAATTAAAATATGCTAATTTCATGAAATAGATTGAACCGGGTTCAATTTAAACCCGAATTCAATAATGTAATTAGGTCAGAAGCCCAAAGTTGCAAGCCCAAGCCCATGGATAGGCCCAAATGCATTTCCAGGTCCAAGCCCATGGATGGGCCCAAATGAAACCAAGCCCAAGCCCAAGCCCACGAAGGCCTTTGGAAAACTCTATAAATAGGAGGCATTGTCTCTCATTTGGAAGGGGCAGAAAGAAAGGAAGAAGAGAAAGCTCTCAGAAGAAACTGAAGATTGAAGCTCCCTCTGCAAAACCGAAGATCGAAGCTCAGATCCTCATTAAATCCAGTTGCAGAACTGAAGAACAAGACTCCGATCATCTTCAAATCTCGACGCAAAATTGAAGAACGAAGTCCAGATCCTCTTCAAAACCTACTGCAGAATCGAAGATCAAAGCTTAGATTCTCGTCGGATTCAGTTACAAAACTGAAGAACAAGGCTCCGATCAACCTCAAATCCTGCTGCAAAACTGAAGAACAAAGCTAAAATCCTCTTCAAATCCCGCTGCAGAATTGAAGATCAAAGCTTAGATCCTCTCCAAATCCTGTTGCAGAATTGAAGAACGAGGTTCCGATCATCTTCAAATCCCACTGCAGAACTGAAGATCGTAGTTCAGATCCTCTTCATCTCCTCCTGCCAAACCGAAGACTAAAGCTCAGAACCTCCTGCAGACCTGAAGACTGAAGTCTACCTTAATCCATCCAAAAGAACTTAAATTCGTCTGAAGAACAAACCTTCAAGACTTTGAAGACTAAAGCTTCTTGAAGACTTCTGGAAGATCAACAAACTCCTTGAAGCTCATGAAGCCCTTGATACAACTTCAATCTCAAGAACAAGTTGCAAAGCCCTTGGGACAACTTCAATCTCAAGAACAAGCTGCAAAGCCCTTGAGACGACTTCAAATTCGAGAACAAGCGCTCCAGCCCTTGAGTGAAACACATTCACACACAAGAGAGAGAATCAGAGGATTATGTATTAGAGATTGTACACTCACACGCATACAACATCAATACAAATCAAAGTTTATTCCACGTGTCTCATCTTTGAAATTACGTGTGAACAAGAGAAATAGACACCGAGAATTTTATAGTAAGAAATAGACACCGAGAATTTTATAGTGGTTCGACACAACTCGACCTACTCCACTCCCCAAGCTTCTCTTGGGTATTCCACTAGAAAAACCGACTCTTTCCACAGTTTAGGATCACTACAATGTTCCTTTTTCGGGAGCAAGAACAAACTCGATCCTTTCCACAGTTTAGGATCAAACTGTTACAATCTCTCTTTTTCGGGATCATCAGTTTTTTGGTTATCGATAACATACTTATAAGAATTGTAAAATTAGCCTTATAAGAATATTATTATCAATAACATACCTATAAGAATTGTAAAATTAGCCTTCAGTAAATCAAATTTATAACATACTTCTATAAATAAAATTTATAACAATGTTGTACATTTAGAAGCTTTTGCCGTCAGTCGTCGGCGACCACCGCTCGCCAGAGGCCGACGACATTTTTTTTTATTCTCTCTTCCCTTCTCCTTTCTTTCCCTTTCTTTATATTATTTTTTTTAACAAAAAAAGGGAGAGGAACCTTTATGGGGCTGGCGACGGGAGGAGTTTTCAAACCCACGACCACTGCTCCACGACAAGTTTTAGATTGGTAAGAATATTGCTCTCTGCCTTGTATGTTTGGCATGAGAGGACATGATGTATTTATATGTAAATGGTGTTTCCATAGTCCATGCCAAAAAGGAAATGTGCATAATCGTTGGCTAATTATAAGGCCAAGGATTATGCTGCTTAATCAATGAAAATTACAATGGATTTACAATCAAATAAACATGTAAAGTATTTACACTAATTTGGTAACATATAATTGCGTGATTTATGGGAGATGATGACACCATTCCAGCCTTATGTTCTGTCACTCGAAGATCCACGTCGACGAGGAGACCGACTCTAAAACAGAGACAAAACCAGCCCGAAATCAAACCCACGGATCGAGACCCCACCACCGTGTAAAACCCACCCTCTCACGTTTGCTGTTTTCATCTTGTCGCAGACCCACCGTCCCCTCCCGTCGGCAGCAAACTCTCGAGGAACCCACACCACTGTCGCCTCTCCATCTGTCTCCCTCTATTATCCTTGTTCAGCCACGAAACCTACGCCGAAACGGGGAGGAAAAAGTCGAAACGGGGTGGTCGCCGAAGCGTGGGTTTCACAAATCTGTCCTCGCTCGTGAACGTCGTGAACATCGTTCCACACAGATTTGTCCTCGCTCGTGGGTTTCGTTCCGCACAAATCTGGGTTCACAGAAACCCACTTTCCTTTTCGCTTGCTGCAAGATCCGAGCCGGCAACGGGAAAAAACGAGAAGAAGGAGGTTGAACACGATTCCGGTGGTTTTTTTTTAAAAAAAACACAAGAGGTCGTCGGCGACGGTCGACCGCCGGCCACCGTGCCGCCGCCTGGTGTTATTGAAGAAGAAGAGTGAAGAATGAAGATGAAGAAGAATAAGAGGGGGAGAGAGATGGAGAAAGAAATAAAAATAAGAAAAAAAATTATTTTTAATTAATTTATTATTATTTTATTAAAAAAATAAAAAATAAATTTTATAATTATAATAATAGTGTCACGTCAGCAAACGTTAGGGTTTAACCGAAAATTAGACGGAGGGACCAAAAGTGTAACGAAATCCAAACCTCAGGGACTAAATAAATTGTCGAGTTTGAAAACTCAGGGACCAAAATGAAACCTAACCCAAACCTCAGGGACTAAAAGTGTATTTTTCCGTTTTATTTATTATATTTGCAGCCAAGTTTTTCAGCTATTAATTATTTTTGGAGCAGTTGCATAGATGACAAATTGGACCAAATTAATAGCAAATATAGCACAGTTGCAAACTAATTGCATATATTGCACAATTAATTGTACAAGACCAAAAAACTATCGATAGATTCTATCTGTGTCTATCACTGATAGACTCTGATTATTTAGAGTCTATCAATGTCTATCGCTGATAGACACTGATAGACTCTGAATAATTGGAGTCTATTAGTAGATGGATAGATTCTGATTAATCAGAGTCTATCGCTGATAAACTCTGATAATTGAACTCTATTAGATAGATTCTAATTAACTAGAGTCTATCAGTGTCTATCAGTAATATACTCTGATAGGTTTTGCTATATTTGTCATTATTTTTACATTGTGCTATATTTGCAATTATATAATTCTTATTTGCCACCCACGACAAATTCTCATTATTTTTTTTATCTTATCGTTAGCCTTCCCTACATCAAACCTTCACCACAATTTTAATGTTTTGTGTTGAAAAATATCAGTCTTGGTCTTAACATGCACCAGTCTATTAAAATGGTTTCCGAACTATTTTAAGCCCCAAACGCTAGCTTGCTTGTAGCTTGTCTTTCCATACTTGTTGTTCAATCCAATATCAAGGTCTTTCGTAATTGACATAAGCAACACCCTCGGTGATTTTGAAACGAAAGGGGCCATGTGACCATAAAGCTCCCGTATCCAATTTAGGTGTCTTTTTTCTGCAACAACACCTAGTTCTTTCCAAGTTATGACATAACCAATTTTGTACATGTATCTAGCTCTATGTGAAAATGAAGTTTCTGGCTCAAGGTTTAAGAGTAAGGGTACTGGATGTCCAACCTTTTGTTTGGTTTGCCTCAAGAAGGAAGAGTCTGCTGAGCATGCTCTTTTTTTCTGCCATACATCGAGCAAAAGCTATTTGGAGTCAGCTTTTTCCCCACATTGCTCCATCTTCTTATTTGCCCTTTGCTGATTGTTGAAATTCCTAGATTCACATTTTAAATAAGAACGATATAACCTTGCATGTATCTGTTGGAAAGAAACTTTTTGGAGATTGGAGTGTAAACTTGAAAGATGGATTTTTGAGAAAGAGGTTATGAGAAAGAGGCTACTTGTGTTATTACTCAATTCTAGCTTTTTTGGCTTGATTGGCTTGATTACAAAATCTTTAAGACACCACCCCTAATTATACTAGTTTCCACCTCCTCAATTTGTGGTTAGAATTTTGCCAACACTCATCTATAATCTTGTGGCTACAAATGCTTCTCTAGAATACACAATTTTCTCTAATATTCTAGAGATTTCTATATCATACCATAAAGATCTTCCTAAGGAACGTTTCTAGATTTTTCTTCTACTTAAGACATTTCTAGAATTTGGGCTTTTATTTGGGCTAGGCCCAAATACTACTTATCCAAAATCAAGTTTATTTTTCAACACCCCCTCTTAAACTTGATTTTGTTACTCCCATCAAATCTCTCAATCTTATGAAGTCTTCTTTTCGGTTTCCTTTTGGTTTTGTAAACCCACTTCACACCGATCGCCTTGTGCCCTTTTGGAAGTGAGACTAGCTCCCACGTGTCATTCTTCTTGATCGCCTTGATCTCCTCATCCATAGCTCTTGTCCAAATTTTGTTTTTCATTGCTTCTTGGAAGTTCATGGGCTCACTGTTGGCAAAAAGACAAAAGAGAGTAAGATTATCATGATTTTCAGTTACCTCATAGAGTTCTTGTAATCTTCTGAAACGTGGAATTCTTTCACTTGAGTTCTAATCTTCTTGAGAACTTGTAGTCGTTGGTGAAGCTGTTGGAGTAGAAGGTTCCTCTCTTGTTTGCTCCATCATTGTTTGCTCCATGTCATCTTCTTCGAAGTATGGAAGGAAGTTGTAGTCTTCATCACGTTGTCCCCAATCCCATGCTCCTTCTTCATCGAATATTACATCTCGACTAATTATTGTTTTTCCCGTATTAGGATTGTAGAGCTTGTAGCCTTTAGTGTTGGAATCATAGCCGATGAATATGTACTTCTCACTTTTATCATCCAACTTACTTCTTTTTTCATCTGGAATGTGCACATGAGCAATACTTCCAAAGACTCTGAGATGAAAAATCCCAGGCTTCCTTCCGCTCCAGGCTTCTTGTGGTGTTTTTCCATGTATGCTTCTGGTTGGAGATCGGTTGGATACGTAGACTGCACATGCCACCGCTTCTGCCCATAACTCTTTTGGTAGCTTCTTGCTTTTGAGCATACTTCTTGCCATGTTGAGAATTGTTCTGTTCTTTCTTTCTGCCACTCCATTTTGTTGGGAAGATCTTGGCACTGTTAAGGGTCGTCGAATTCCATGGTCTTCACAATATTTTTGGAATTCATTTGATGTGAACTTTCCTCCACGATCAGATCTTATGGTCTTGATGACTAAGCCACTTTCTTTCTCAACAAGGGCTTTGAACCTTTTGAAATTCTCGAACACCTCTGACTTATGCTTCATGAAATACACCCATGTTTTTCTGGAAAAATCATCAATAAAGAGAAGAAAATAGTTACTCTTACCGAGTGAGCTTGGCTTGATTGGACCGCACACATCTGTATGAATGAGTTCCAAAGGCCTTTGAGCTCTTGAGTTGGACTCTTTCGGGAAGCTTTTCTTGAATTGCTTTCCAAGTAGGCATCCTTCGCACATTTGATCAGGATGGTTGATGGAAGGTAATCCTCTCACCATGTTCTTCTTGGAGAGCGATTCTAATCCTCCAAAATTGAGATGCCCAAATCGAAGATGCCAAAGCCAAGATGCATCCTTATAACACATCTTCAGACATTTTGCTACGTCGTTTTGAATGTTGAGTATAAACATTCTATTTTTTGTCATTGGCACCTTAGCAATCAAATTATTTGCATTGTCTCTTATAGAAAGGTTATTATCTTTTAATTGAATGTCATAACCTTTCTCTAAGAGTTGGCCCAAACTCAAGATATTACTCTTCACACTTGGCACGTAATAAACATTGGAAATAAACTGATGCTCACCATTCTTCAACCGGATAAGAATGTTACCTTTTCCTTTTACTTCCACCTTGGATTCATCTCCGAAGGCTACATTGCCGCTCACCGATTCATCAAGTTCCACGAACATGCTCCTTTTTCCACACATATGGTTGCTTGCTCCAGTGTCTAGATACCATTGATTATCTTTGTTCCACTCATTGTCCATGCAAGCCATCAATAAGGTGTCACATTCTTGACTCATTTCAATGAAGTTTGCCTTCTCTTCAACTTTTTTGTTGCTAGGAGCTCTACATTCAGATGCATAATGACCAAACTTCTGACAATTGTAGCATTTAATATTTGATTTATCGTACCTTGATCTTGAGTTGCCTGACCCACGACCTCTTGTTGAGTTTTCTCCTCTTTGGAAATTGTTGTTGTCTTCATAGGACCTCCAACCTCGTCCTTGTCCTTGTCCATGACCTTTTCCTCGTCCCCGATGTCCACCATGACCTCGTCCTCGTTGGCCTTTATCACTCCGACTAACTCCTCCAGTAGGTGAGTCAACTTGCAGCTTGAGTAATTGGTCCACGATTCCTTCCTTCTTCTTTTTCTTTTCTTCATATGCTTGTAATGATCCCAAGAGTTGCTCAATGGTCATAGCATTCAAGTCTTTTGTTTCTTCGGTTATGGCAACAATATGTTCAAACTTTGGATCTAAAGATCTTAATATTTTCTCCATGATTTTCACATCATCAAGCTTTTCACCATTCCTCTTAAGTTGATTGGTGACCGTTAAAACTCTAGAAAAATAGTCGGAGATGGTTTCCCCTTCTTTCATATTCAAAGTTTCAAACTCAGCTCTTAAAGTTTGAAGACGTACCTTCTTGACGGGATCCGCTCCCTTGTATGATGTTTGAAGCTTCTCCCATGCTTCTTTCGCTGTCTTTGCTTCTGAAATCTTCTCAAAAGCATCGTCATCTAATCCTTGATAGATTAGATAGAGAGCCTTCTTGTCTCTCTTTCTTGAGTCTCTCAAACCATCCCTTTGTGCTTGAGAAAGACTATCATTCTCCATCTCGGTGTATCCTTTCTCCACTATCTCCCATACGTCTTGCGAGCCAAGGAGAGCCTTCATCTTGATGCTCCAATTGTCATAGTTGCTCTTGTTGAGCATTGGAACTTGGAATGGGACCATGCCATTGCTAGCCATCTTCTTAGCAAGGATCTTCAAGCTCTGATACCAATTTGTTGGAAAGAAACTTTTTGGAGATTGGAGGGTAAACTTGAAAGATGGATTTTTGAGAAAGAGGTTATGAGAAAGAGGCTACTTGTGTTATTACTCAATTCTAGCTTTTTTGGCTTGATTGGCTTGATTACAAAATCTTTAAGACACCACCCCTAATTATACTAGTTTCCACCTCCTCAATTTGTGGTTAGAATTTTGCCAACACTCATCTATAATCTTGTGGCTACAAATGCTTCTCTAGAATACACAATTTTCTCTAATATTCTAGAGATTTCTATATCATACCATAAAGATCTTCTTAAGGAACGTTTCTAGATTTTTCTTCTACTTAAGACATTTCTAGAATTTGGGCTAGGCCCAAATACTACTTATCCAAAATCAAGTTTATTTTTCAACAGTATCATTTGTTGGGTCATCTGAAATGACAGGAACACAACTAATTTTGGAAATCCTTTACCTGATGTCTCTGTGAAATCAGTGTGGATTGTTGACTATCTTCAAGAGTGGGACTCTACTTTCAGGCCCATTTATCTTCTTGTTCGTTTTCTTCGCCGCAACTCTAGCATTTGCTAGGGGTGTAATTTTTCGGGTCAGGTCGGTTGTACGGACAAACCGACCCGACCCGACTCGAGTCGGTTGTACGGGCAAAATTGACCCGAACCTGATCGGGTCAGGTCGAGTCAATTGCGTTTTTTTTTTTTTTTTTTTTTTTGCCTCCGGTAGGGTGGTTGAAACTGAACGTTGCTGGATTGTTGGATCTCTCCTTCTCAGGAGGTTGGTCTTGGTTTTGCTATTTGAGAATCTTCTCGATCTCTACGACAAAATGTACAAGAAGAGGTTTCTTCAAGAATGTTCTTCAGGTGGAATTTGCAGTCGTTTGTGATGGTCTCTCAAAAGCTGTTTCTTTAGGTATAATTATGGGAAATCCTTAGAAATGACAAAAAATTACAGAGTAGTTTTGAAAAATGGTCAAACCGAATTTTTTAATGAAAAATGGCTAAACCGTTTGTTAACCTATTTTCGTGAGGATCGTTATTCCAATTATACCCTTGAGTCAAGTTTCACGTTCACACCCTATTTTTAGGAAGTCACCATCTGATTTTATTTTAAAAAACAAAAAAACAAAAAAACAAAAAAACAAAAAAACAAAACAAAACAGTTTATCCCATAAATCAAGGAATTACAGTATCTATCTTCTCTCTCCTATCCCCTAAATTCAAATTCAGATTTTATCTTTATTAAAAGTGAAAGACTACATGGAAATTAGGTTTTCATTTTTAATTTTCGATTAGATTCTTATATTTTAATTATCTAATCAGTATCTTCATCGTTTTTCCCAACTTTTTGCCATCCATTGATTTTTTTTCTTTGTCGTTCATATCACCATTGAAAGGGTCATTGATCTACATCATAGGTATGTTAAATACTGTATTTTGTATTTATCTATCATTATTTTCCTCCTTATATCCTATTTTCCAACACAAAGTATTTTTTATTTTTTTTTTCAAAGTCTTTAATGCTTTCCAAATGAAAGCTTTTGGAGGAAGAATAGAATGGAGAAAGGTGCCCACAAGAAAATCGGAGGTTTCTCAAGAATTTCGTTTGTAATGGTTAGAAGAAGATGAGAATGGGAAAGTACGCACAAACCAAGAAAATGGGAAGAATCTCAAGGGTTTTAGATTTTTTTTTTAAAAAAAAAAAAAACAAGGTGAATACTAAATCCCAATTTTCGAATTAAGTGGGAGGGAAATAGTGAGTAATGATTTTTTTCTCGTTTTTTAGAAGATTTGATGTTTACCATAGTAAATTATTAGTTTACTATATACACTGTATTTGCAAAATTTGTTTATTGAATACACTGTATTTACATAACTTTTTTTTTTTTTATAAACTTGAATGTTTTTTATTGTTCCAGTAACCATTTTTTTTTTTTTTTTGATAAAATTTGTTCCAGTAACCATTTGTGAGTAATGATTTCTTCCTATTTTTCAATATTGAAATTATTTGCAAGCTGGAACAATTTTGGCTTTTAATGTCGGGCAATGCCCGACATTAAAGGTCTTTAATGTCGGTCACTGACCGACATTAAAAACACCGACATTAAAAGTTTTAATGTCGGTCACTTTTAATGTCGGGCAATGACCGACATTAAAAGCCACTTTTAATGTCGGTCACTTTTAATGTCGGTCAATGCCCGACATTAAAGAGCCTGTCCGACATTAAAAGTACACTTATAATGTCGGTCTTGCCCGACATTAAAAGACTGTTTTGTTGTCTGGTTGACCGACATAAATAGCACGGTTTTAATGTCGGTCGCTTTTAATGTCGGTCATTGCCCGACATTAAAAGCGTTGTCCGACATTAAAAGTGTACTTATAATGTCGGTCCTGCCCGACATTAAAAGACTGTTTTGTTTTCTGGTTGACCGACATAGATAGCACGGTTTTAATGTCGGTCGCATTTAATGTCGGTCATTGCCCGACATTAAAAGAGTTGTCCGACATTAAAAGGTCGGTCCTGCCCGACATTAAAAGTGGCGACATCAGAAGCGTGCGACATTAAATGTGTGACATTAAAAGTTTGCAGATTTTAATTTTCCTATATAATATGTCCGACATTAAAAATCCGTTTTTGTATGTTTCAATGACAGGCAATGCCCGTCATCATTTTCATTCAGTATTAAATAAAAAAAATTGTTGGTTGCAAACGTAGCTAACCAACAATACTATTTCTGCCTTCCTGTAAACAAAAATAGAATCTGCAATTTATAATTTCCAATACAAATAGGTCAATCCAAACACAATTTTTTCATGTCACAGCCAATTTGAAATACAAACACTTCCATATATCATTTACAATATAATACTTGGACCACCCGTCCCTCCACAAATTAGATCCAACCAAATATTCCAGAATGAAGCATTTTCAGATCAAGAGAGAACACATATGAACATTCACTATTGAAAAGTATGTACACCTAAACAAATCCTCCACTATATATAAACACATTTCAAGCTAATTAATGTATATTCAAGTACATCTAGGTTACACAAATCCTCCAACAAAATTTGCCCATTCTATACGAACCTCGTCAATCTCGTCTTGTGTAAATGCATTCTTTGTGTTAAACTACAACAAAACAAAAACAATTACATGATAAAAGAATGAAACGAAACATAAATTATAATAACATGTAAGGATAGTGATACTACTTACAAGTTTAGTTATAGGGGTAGTAGAGTTGTGCATTATTTCTCTTATATATTTTTGCACAAAATACCCACACTCTGTCGAACCTGTTTGACGAGGGCACTACAATGAAAAAGAACATACTTGAGTATGCATACAATATTTCACTGTCTATAATATCATGAATGTGAATTTACCTTCACTAGTTTCCAACTAATAGCAGATCGATATTGAGGAAGCGAGTGCTTAGCTTGCCACATTCTCAACCCCCTAAATAATTTAAAACATTAGAACAATTCAAGTTTTATTTTTCCTTTTAAACACTACAAATACTTGAGACACACTTACGTATTTATAGTTCCACTAAACTCTTCTTCAACTTTACTACGCAGAGAATTCAATATATACACAGTGTTTTCTCGAGGCTGGATCGCGATCAACATCCAATGACGACTACGTAGAATCACAATTTTGATCATATTATTATTTATGAATAAGAAAAGTTACAATGGAGTAAATGTCGCAAGTAAGAATTACTTACCCAGTGTTAAAGGGAATGAGAACTAGTTGATCCAAATCAACCATATCTAGTCTGTTAGATAGATTTCTAGAACGAAGTTCTTGAGACTTCACGTACGATGAGATTGTTGTTTGATCAACCAGAAAAAACTTATTTGTTATCTCGGGATCAAGTACAGTCCAAAGGTACCTAAAGAAAATAATACAAGTATTCATCAACTCAACACTTCCATAAAGCATAATACATTCCCCCCCCCCCCCCCTCCCTACCAAACTCAACTAAACTTTTAAAGCAACACCTCCAATAATACAACTTAAGTCAAGCATTTTTCAAGAGCATAATACATAAGTATTCATCAACTCAAACACTTCCATAAAGCATAATACATTCCACCCCCCCTCCCTACCAAACTCAACTAAACTTTTAAAGCAACACCTCCAATAATACAACTTAAGTCAAGCATTTTTCAAGAGCATAATACATAAGTATTCATCAACTCAAACACTTCCATAAAGCATAATACATTCCACCCCCCCTCCCTACCAAACTCAACTAAACTTTTAAAGCAATAATACAACTTAAGTCAAGCATTTTTCAAGAGCATAATACATAAGTATTCATCAACTCAAACACTTCCATAAAGCATAATACATTTACCCCCCCCCCTCCCTACCAAACTCAACTAAACTTCTAAAGCAACACCTCCAATAATACAACTTAAGTCAAGCATTTTTCAAGAGCATAATACATAAGTATTCATCAACTCAAACACTTCCATAAAACATAATACATCACCCCCCCCCCCCCTCCCTAACAAACTCAACTAAATTTTTAAAGCAACACAAGTATAAAACAACATAAGTCAAATTGTGTAATAACTTTGTTTACTTACGTAATGTACGTGAGTATGCACGAGTAACCTATCTCCACATTCCCACAATATTGTTGGATGTCTTCGCGATGTAAAAATACCGATGCTTCCTTTCCCAAGATACGCTCGGGCATTGTGATCATTAGTGTATCTTCTTGTCTCATCGAAAACACTGCGTATCTATTTAGGAGCTTAATAGTAACATGGGCCTCTGTGTGTTTGCTCGATTGTACTACGGGCTTAGCTTTGGCAGGAGGCTCCTATAAAAGATATGAAGTCACTATCTTTCTTTTAAAAAAATTATTTCAATAGAAAATAAACATACCTCTTTGTCATCTACTGTAATAACAAGTCTGCGAGGCCATCCCACAAAATTACCGACCGCTTGATACAACGTTTGTAGTTCATCGTTCACAGGAATCGGTAATGCACAATCATCACCTATCACCATGTCCACCACAACGCGGACATTTTCTACTCCTAATGGAACTCCATGGATGGTTGCATTTTGTGAATGCGACTCATACATTGTGCCTACGGCAACAATATTATCCATAGAGACCATCGCTAGGTGACAAGGTGTTCCAGCCTACAAAAGTTTAAAACGTCGAAGCTAAGTATATACATATATATAAAATTCCAACAAGGATAATAATAATTTACCTCTTTATTCTCAGATATCTCACGAACAACATCTTTTCCTTTTGACTTCTTATGCGTGGCACTCGAAGCGTCGCTTTGTGGTGTCTTTCGGCGAGGGGCTTCGGTCTTCACACTCGAAGCTTCGCTTTGCGGTTGCTGACTCAAGTTTGACTTCTCTCTTGCAACGTTGTAGTACACAGAGGGCGTTACGAACTCGCCCACTCCCCTTACACGCCCTCTGTGTTCTGGCGTGCCCAACGCTTCAGTTAAGATGTCCCTACCTTCATTTAGTGCAGCTAATTCGTCCTATCATAAACATTTCAATAAGATTTTTTCAATTACTAAAGTATCACATAATCCAAAACTTCTTTCAAATATATATATAAAAACTTACAATTCGATTGACACGTGCCACAGTGACCTCATCGCAATATTCTTTATTTTTTCCTTTGCGTGCTTCCTTCCATAGAATTGCACGATTGGAAGGATCGTCGGTCAATTCCTGTACAAATATACATATTATTGAAGGTATACACAAATTTTCATGTCATTTACTTTAAATAGTCGTACTTACTAAGTCTTTGGCAAGATTTGCATATCCCTTACGAGAGATATGATGATTATACAAGCATCTCTCTCGTCTTTCTTTTTGAGCCTTACTTAACGCCTGTATATTTAATTTGAATGACAAAAACAACAAATTGAATGCATGAATATTTAATTTACAAAATAATTTCACTAATCTAAAGTTTATTTACCTCCCACTCTGATGTTAGTCTACTACTCACAAATGTCTCCCAATCCTTTTGTTCAATATGTGAGTATTTAGAAGGAGGAGTTGCCAAACGCTCTGGTTCATCTTTTAATGGATTGACATACTTCTGCGTTAGGTATGTCTTGAATGTTCGAAATTTTCTAGACGCAGATTGAAGTATACTACTCTTGGACCTAGGGTCCACCACGAACAACATCTGCATAAAAAAAATACCAAAGTAATTAGCAAAACAAGTAAACTAAATAAGCTATTCACTCCTATAGATCAATAAACTTTTTACCTCTATACAATCAAAAATTTTATCCTTCATTTCCTTAGGCACATCCTTCCAGTTTTCGTATGTTATTGGGATTTGTTGTCTCACACAAACCCCTATGTAACTTTGCATCTGGTTAGCATTATCTCCAACAGCTTGACCTTGATTGTTGTAAACAATCGTCAAGCGTTCTCCATTATTTCTTAGGCATGCCAATCTATGCATCGTAGTAGGCCCTCGTCCTGGCACTCGTGGTTGGATAAACACATTTCTTTCATCTCCACTACTACTACTTTCTTCACTCATTGTAACAATCTGCAAGAAAGACACAAAACATACATTAATGAGATATATAAACTTATAAGATCTATTAACTTATAGAAAATATAATAAATAAATGAATTTGAGATAGTACCATCTTCAACACACTATTTATCAACCCATATACCCTCACAATCATTTCTAGCATATGTTGATGACATTTCATCGTCATCCTGAAATACATCAAGATTAGGCATTCTTTCTAGGACCCCATAACCACAATCTTGGACAATATCTCCAACTTCATCTTCATAGAAATCTTCTTCAACTAAAACCATAAACTAAAACAACCAACTTTAAAATCCTAATTAAAGCATTTGATCTCAACTTCTCCTCCACTAAACTCAAGTAAAATAACGAATTATAACAAACAATTTCAAGAGATATCTTAAGTATCAAACAACTTCCCATAAAACTAAACGAAAACCATAAACTCAAACAAATCATTTCAGAGCATGACTTAAGTATCCATCAAATTCCCAATAAATCCAACTAAAACATAAACTCACAAACACCTTCAAACCATAACACAAGTATTTCTCACCCCCCCCCCCCCAACTCAACTAAACTTATAAATCAACACAAAAAAACAATTTCAAACCATAAAGAAGTATTTCTCAACCCTCAACTTAACTAAACTTACAAACTAACACCAACAATTTCAAAATTTAATTCAAGTATTTATCAACTTCCATCTAAACTCAACTAAAACCATAAACTAAAACAACCAACTTTAAAATCTTAATTAAAGCATTTCTCAACTTCTCCTCCACTAAACTCAAGTAAAATAACGAATTATAACAAAAAATTTCAAGAGATATCTTAAGTATCAATCAACTTCCCATAAAACTAAACTCAAACAAACCATAAACTCAAACAAACCATTTCACAACATGAATTAAGTATCCATCAAATTCCCAATAAATCCAACTAAGAACATAAACCATAACACAAGTATTTCTCAACCCCCCCCCCCCCCCGCCAACTCAACTCAACTTATAAGCACACACAAACAAACAATTTGAAGGTGGGAAGAATTCTTAAGTTAGTTTATCCAAACTTTTCTAGTTAGATATTGATTTCTTATGGGCTATATTTGGTAATAGAAAGTGGGAAGAATTCTCAAGGGAAAAAAAAAAGATTGTGGAAAGAAAGAAATAAAAAAGAGAAAATGTCCAACTTTTCTTTGATGATTCACTCCTATTTTTATTTTCATGTTGAAAACAATATCAAGTGAAACCTAAAGGCTTTATTCTTTATGATGTTTCCACTTGATTCCACCTTCAATCTCCTCCCCTCCAATCCTCAAGGCTTTAGGTTACGTTCTTCTTTTAACTCTTTGTCCTTTAATTAAGTTTCCCATCTATGCTATATGCTTTCTATTTTCTTAATGGCTACAAACTCTTTAGTTCTTGTGCTTTCACCCCACTAACAAATTTAATCTTTTTAACTTTACATTCAAATTTCTAAGAATTTACTTCTATCATGAAAAATGTCAATAAAGAGCTAATTAGTTTCTTCCCTTGCCTAGGTTGATTGATAAAAAGGACTATAAATGTGACTTTTATATAATCCTCAAAGTTGAAGAACCAAACCTAAAACTCAACCTTTCTCTTTTAATATTTGAAATGGGTTTTTTGTTTACCTTAAAATCCATGTGTTTGTTGCTTGCTATCTTTCTTTAGTTTTAGTAACAAAAATTTACATTCCCAAACAAAAACAAGTATTTCAAAACTACCTTTCTTTAGTTTTAGTAAAAAGGAACAACATTATAGCAACTATCAACATTATAGAGTAAAAAGGAACTAAATTTATAAACTAACACCAACAATTTCAACATGATAATTTCTCAACTATTTTTCCAACAATATTTTCTATCCATCATCCAATCCAAGACAAAAATAAACTTAAGCAACTAATCAATTAAATTTAACTCTACATTTTTATAAAATTAAAAAGAAGCAAAAAAATTTTACCAAGTAATCTCACTCAAATCTTAAAAATTCGGTGTCGGATTTGCTACCCACGACCACGACCACCTCAGATCTACCCACAAACAGTGACGAACACCACTAATTTGTTGCCCAAAAACAGAGATCTGGAACCCACGAAGAAGTGCTGGCCGACGGTCTGTAAGTTTGGAGAAAACCCACTTGCTGGAGATGAGCTTGAGCTTGAGCTTCACGAAAATGGCACTTGCCGACGGTCTTTTGAGTTTGAGCTCACAGATCTGAAACTCTCCACAGATCTGAAATGCTGGCCATCGATGAGGGAAGAAGTTCGAGAGAGGTTGCTAGATCTGAGAGGTTGCCGGCGATGATGGAAGAAAGGCTCGCCGTCGGTCGAGAAAAATGGAAGAAAAAAAACCGCCGTCGATGAGAAAAACGGAAGAAATGCTCGCCGTCGCCGTCCGTTACCTCGCCGTCGTCGTCCGTTAGCTCGCCGTCGAGGAGGGAGGAAGCCGCCGCCGTCGATGAGGGAGGAAGCCGCCGCCGTCGATGAGGGAGGAAGTCGCCGCCGTCGATGAGGTTGGGTTTTCGTTTTTGGTGGGTTTGGTTTCGTTTTCGAGCAGAGAGAGAGGACTTAGGGCAGAAATGTCGGGGAGAGAGAAAGTTATTTCATTTTTACTGTTTTTTAAATTTAAAAAAAAAAATAAAAAAATAACTTTTAATGTCGGGCAATGCCCGACATTAAAGTCTACTCTTCGATGTCGGGCAATGCCCGACATTAAAAGTTCGAAAAATTCATCCGACATTAAAAAGCCCGCGCGTTTTTTTGTCCGACATTAAAGCCTCCGCGCCTATTTTTCTGTCCGACATTAAAGCCATACTTTGTTGTAGTGAAGTTTACTGAATACACTTCAAGTTATTGAATACCCAACTAGACAATATCTGGTGAGGGTTTGGAAAAGAAAATAGGGTTTCGTGTCTAAATGAATTTAGTAATTTAAATACACACAAGTTAACCGATTCAATCATTTTCGTGCACTCCCTATTTTTAAGGTAAGAGTTAACAATTTTTTTTTTTTAATTCTACAGCTCTCCCTCCCTTGATTCGTGCTAATTGGTTGATGTTTGTTATCTTATTTGTTAGGTTTGTTACTTTGAATTTGATTTACTTCCAACCGACCCTCAAATTAAGAGTAAAACCCTAGATTCTCTCTTATTTGTATTTATAGTTCACGCATTTAAGTGTATTTGAATTTATCGGTTCATTGGATTTAGATTTTGACGTTTAGGGGCATTTTCGTCTGATCCGTTGTAAAAAAAACCTACTAAAAATAGCAATTGACCATTTTTCAAATGGAAAAATCATATGGCCATTTTTCAAAATTCCCAATTAGGAATAGTTATTTATCTAGTTGCCCCTCCTTTCTATGCTCTCTCATGTAAAAAAGGCTAGTAATGTCTTGGCCCATGTTTTAGCATCTTCTTCTTTTTCCAATGAATTTGATCCCCTGTATTTTCTTCGTGGCTTCTTAGCCTTCATATTAGGATGTTTCCCTTGTTAGTTTTTTTAATAAGATTTCTTATTTCAAAACAAAACAATGGACAGTTGCATAGATGACAAATTGGACCAAATTAATAGCAAATATAACATAGTCGTTGCAAAATAATTGCAAATATAGCAAAATTAATTGTACAAGACCAAAAAGTTGTTGTCATATTCTATCCGTGTCTATTATTGATATAATCTGATTATTCAAAAAGTATATCAGTGTCTATCGCGCTGATAGACTTCGATTAATCAAAATCTATCACTATTCAAAGTCTATCAATGATTGATAGATTTTGATTAACCAGAGTTTATCAGCGATAGACTCTGTATCAGTAGACTGATAGATTCTGATTAATAGACTCTATCGCTAATAAACTCTGATAATCGAAGTCTATCTGATAGATTCCAATTAACCAGATTCTATTTGTGTCCATCAGTAATATACTCGGATAGATTTTGTTATATTTGTAATTTTTTTTTACATTGTGCTATTAATTTGGTCCAATTTGCCATCCACTGCAAATTCTCAAAACAATAGATGTTTGGTGAATTAGTGATTGTTATTCTATCAATCATAGAAGTTTAAATTAAAGATTTATATGGTAAATGTTGTTCTAATAATGAAAGAGATTTAGAGAATGTGATCCTATGAACGATAGAAAATTCTAAAGGGTTATTTTTAGAATTCAAAGAAAATAAAATCTAAAAATGGTAATTTGAAATAAGAAAAGAATATATTTGAATTTTATGTGCTACAAAAGGCTGTAATTTTTTCTTCAATTTTTTTTTTAAAGAAAATTTATAGATATATTTTACACTTTTTTTTAGAGAAATTTTTTAGATTTCATGGTGGGTTGTTAGATTTTGAAATTGTTCTCTTATATGGGTAGGTGATATAAAGAAGGGTGGATTTGAAAATTTTTTAAGGTTCTCTACGAAAATTTTAATTCCAATTAACCAGATTCTATTTGTGTCCATCAGTAATATACTCGGATAGATTTTGTTATATTTGTAATTTTTTTTTACATTGTGCTATTAATTTGGTCCAATTTGCCATCCACTGCAAATTCTCAAAACAATAGATGTTTGGTGAATTAGTGATTGTTATTCTATCAATCATAGAAGTTTAAATTAAAGATTTATATGGTAAATGTTGTTCTAATAATGAAAGAGATTTAGAGAATGTGATCCTATGAACGATAGAAAATTCTAAAGGGTTATTTTTAGAATTCAAAGAAAATAAAATCTAAAAATGGTAATTTGAAATAAGAAAAGAATATATTTGAATTTTATGTGCTACAAAAGGCTGTAATTTTTTCTTCAATTTTTTTTTTAAAGAAAATTTATAGATATATTTTACACTTTTTTTTAGAGAAATTTTTTAGATTTCATGGTGGGTTGTTAGATTTTGAAATTGTTCTCTTATATGGGTAGGTGATATAAAGAAGGGTGGATTTGAAAATTTTTTAAGGTTCTCTACGAAAATTTTAATTTATTATTTTTCCAACCAAGTTTTTCATTTATTTGTTATCGTTTATATTATCGTTAACCTTCCCTACATCATACCTTCACCCACAATTTCAATGTTATGTGTTAAAAAATATTTTCCAAAAAAGAAAAGAAAAGAAAAGAAAAACATATATCCGTACAATTTAAATTTGGTGATCGAGATCATTTGGCACGAGTCATGTTATTGACTTTTAAACCATCTCAAAACTGTGCTTTCTTTTGAAGAAAGAAAAAGAAGGAGGAGAACAGGAGGAAAAGCCAACCACAAATGAAAGTCAAACAATAATATAGTACAAAGTACACTTAACGCATTGGCCCCTTATTTTGCTACATATAAATAGGTTGAGGCATATAGTTTAAACACATGTTGAACAATGTCAAATCTTTCAAAAATAATTTCCGTAACATCTATTTCGGTGAGAGCGTGGGTATGCTTTGCTCGTGCCTAAAGAAATCGTGAGGATCGGTCTTGGTCTTAACATGCACCAATCTATTAAAATTGTTTCTTCCAAAGTATTTTAAGCCCCAAACGCTAGCTTGCTTATAGCTTGTCTTTCCATACTTGTTGTTTGATCCAATATCAAGGTCTCTGTAATTGACATAAGCAGCCCTCGGTGATTTTGTAACGAAAGGAGCCATGTGAGCATAAAGCTCTCGTATCCAATTCAGGTGTCTTTTCTCTGCAGCAACACCCGGTTCTGTCCAAGTTAGGACGTAACCAATTTTGTACATGTATCCAGCTCTGTGTGAAAACGGAGTTTCCGACTCTGAAATCTGGCTCATTCTCCCTCCGTAAGGAACGAATATAAGTTGTGGCATTTCTATATCTTCGAATCTTAGTCTTTCCCATATGCCCTCGATTGCAGCCAAAGGAATGGGTTCCTTGACGTAGTCAGATTTGATCTTTGTGCTTCCATTGGTGATGGTTGTTTTAGTTAGTAGATCTTCCAAGACCTTGCCTGGTTGGAGCCCTGTGGCCATGATGAGGGCTGATTCAATCCAACTCATTTCTATGCAGTCTTTCTTTGTCAAAGCCAACTCAGGAAAAGTTGCCTTAAGGATCGCTACAACCTCATCTGCCTTTCCAAGATACTGAGAGAAGAATAAAGCTTGTGGGTTTATTTTGCCTTCTTGTCTTGTAAAATTCCCACCTATCATCAACATCAAATAATTCATATTTTTGTATTCATAGTGATTTAATGTGGTATATGTTAGGGATATGAGAATTTTTTTTATGGAAAGGATTCATTTATTTGGGTTCCTTATATTTGAATTTAGTTTTGCACTTGGAGTTTCAAAACTATATGTTTGAGTTTGATTTCTAATTAGTCCTTGAATTTTGCAAATTTTGCAATTGGTTTCTAATTGTAGTTTTGTTGACTAGAAGGATGATGTGACAATCAATATATGTTGATTAGACTTTATTAGTTCTCTAATATATATATTTTTAATGAGTTGGTTAACTAATTATCAACTTTGCTAGGGTCCAATTAGAAATCAAATTCAATCCTCCCATATCAAACATGTCAATTTTGAAATCTCAAAAACTAGAAAAAAAAAGGGCCGGTTGCAAAAGTAGCAAACCGGCCCAAAATAATTACAAAAATAGCAGCCATTGAAACTATTTGCAAAAGTGGCAAAATATTGTCATCTAAAAGGTAAAATTACTAAAATGCCCTTTCTATTTTCTTCTCTACTTTTCCGGTCATCTCCATCCAGCGACATTACACCAATACAGACAAATCCTCCACGATTGACGAGGAACAAATGAGAAGAAGGCAATCGAAAGCGAGTATTACCATCAGATGAGTCATCGGAGGCAGCAACGGAGAGACTCCGGCGATTCTTGGAGAAGAGATCCAGATTCTCATCGGAATCCCGGGCGATTCCGGTGAAGCTATGGCCACGGCGGTGCTGCAACAAGAGAGGAGCATTCTGGGCACCAGCAAGCGGCTCCCTCCAGTTGCGGTTCATGTGGGCGGCGAAAGGAGGTTTCCGATCAGAAAAACAACATATAAGAGTCCGGAGAGATGGAAATTGGGAGGAAATCAGTCGCAAAAGCTTCTATATGTCACAAGGAAATGGAGAGAGAGAGAGAGAAAAGGAAGAGTCAGAATCAGAGACACTGATAGGGAACGTTTAGATGAGAATACAACATTTATAGAAATTTTTTCTATCACTGATAGAATCTATCAGTGATAGAAAAGTTTCTATCAGTGATAGAATTAACTTTCTATCACTGATAGAAATCTTTCTATCAGCGATAGAAAAGTTTTCTATCACTGATAGAATCTATCAGTGATAGAATGATAGAAATCTTCTATAGAATTATGATTTCTATTACTGATAAAAACCTTTCTATCAGTGATAGAAGATTTCTATCATTGATGTGATAGATTCTATCAGTGATAGAAAGTTTTTCTATCAGTGATGGAAAATTCTATCACTGATAGGAAAGTTAATTCTATCACTGATAGGAAGTTTCTATCAGTGATACAAAACTTCTATCACTAATAGAAAGTTAATTCTATCAATGATAGATGATTTCTATCACTGATAGAATCTATCACTGATAGAAAGTTGATAGAATCAACTTTCTATCAGTGATAGAAGATTTCTATCAGTGATAGAAAATTTTCTATCACTGATAGAATCTATCAGTGATAGAAAAGTTTTCTATCACTGATAGAAATCTTGGATAGAATTATGATTTCTATTTATAGGCTTTTTTTTTTTTTTTTTGTGTGTTTCGATCAAATCTTGTTAGGGAAGGTTTAGATGAGAATACAACATTTATAGAAATTTTTTCTATCATTGATAGAATCTATCAGTGATAGAAAAGTTTCTATCAGTGATAGAATTAACTTTCTATCACTGATAGAAATCTTCTATCACGGATAGAAAGTTGATAGAATTAACTTTCTATCAGTGATAGAAAAGTTTCTATCAATGATAGAAAAGTTTTCTATCACTGATAGAAAGTTAATTCTATCAGTGATAGAACGTTTTTCTATCACTGATAGATTCTATCAGTGATAGAAAAGCATTCTATCAGTGATAGAAATCTTCTATCACTGATAGAAAGTTTTCTATCACCGATAGAAAGTTAATTCTATCAGTGATAGAAAACTTCTATCACTGATTTCTACCACTGATAGATTCTATCAGTGATAGAAAAACTTTCTATTAGTGATAGAAAACTTCTATCACTGATAGAAAGTTTTTTTTTTATCACTGATAGAAGATTTCTATCAGTGATAGAACGTTTTTCTATCTCTGATAGATTCTATCAGTGATAGAAAATTTCTATCACTGATAGAAAGTTAATTCTATCAGTGTTTTTTTCTATCACTGATAGATTCTATCAGTGATAGAAAAGCGTTCTATCAGTGATAGAAAGTTAATTCTATCAGTGATAGAAGTTTCTATCACTGATAGAAAGTGAATTCTATCACTGATAGAAGTTTTCTATCGATAGAAAACTTCTATCAGTGATAGAATTCACTTTCTATCAGTGATAGAAGTTTTTCTATCACTGATAGAAAGTTTTTCTATCACTGATAGAATCTATCAATGATAGAAAAATTTTCTATCACTGATAGAAAATTTTTCTATCACTGATAGAATCTATCAGTGATAGAAAAATTTTCTATTTCTCAACTTTCTATCTGATAGAAAGTTCTCAACTTTCTATCTGATAGAAAGTTCAACTTTCTATCACTGATAGAATCTATCAGTGATAGAAAAACTTTCTATCAGATAGAAACCTACCAAAACAAAAATAGAGAAGACCACTAGATGCGCGCGCAAGGGCAAAATAGGGATATAAAAAATTAATTCAAAAATTTTGCCATATTTGCAAATATTTTAAAAAATTGCTAAAATTGCAATTATTTACCCTAATTTTGCCACCCATTACAATTATCAAAAAAAAAATCAAATCTCAAAGACAACAAATAGTATATAGTTTTGAAAATTCAGAGACCAAATAAAAACCATATTCAAATCCTAGGGACAAAAAATGTATTTTACCCAAAAAAAAAAAAAAAAAAAAAAAAGAAAAAAAGAAAAAAAAAAAAAAAAAAAAGTAAACCTTCTTTTAATTTTAAAGTTTTAAAATAGTTTCATTAAAACTAAACACTAAATCTAAATAATAACATATCCAAACTAGTCATGAATAAGTAGCCTCTTCCAATCTAAGATAGAAAATTGTCCAATATCAACTTTTCAATCACAAAAATATTTAAATATAGCCACAAAAATGATCAAGGCAGTTCAAAATTACGAACTTTAAAAAAAAAAGTTATATATACAACTACACAAACAAATATGAATTTCACTAATTATATTCCCGTTTAAAGTAATCTGATAACATTTAGGACTTTTCAAATCTAACTTGATAAAAGAATCTCTCATTTTATATATTATTTATCAGAACCAATTTGGTAAAGTATGGTATCCCTTTCATTTCAATATTAATGTAAGCAAAATAGCTTTCAACCAAAAGGGAACAAATAATTAACAAATATAACTCAAGGAAAGCGTTGAAAAATTACCACCCAAGAGAATCCCAAGGAATAGATTTTCATCCAATTTGTCAGCCACATATTGCCACCGGTGAATCAGATTGGTTGCACCATCCTCCGACGTTCGGTTCGCAAAGCAAACCGTCACGGTCTCCGGAACCCTAACCAGCTTCACCTTCCACGCCACCACAATTCCAAAGCTCCCTCCGCCGCCGCCTCTAATGGCCCAAAACAAATCCTCCCCCATCGACTCTCTATCATGAAACTTCCCATTAGCATCAACCAAGTAAGCGTCTATTACATTATCAGCAGCAAGACCATATTTCCGCAGCATCATCCCATATCCACCACCACTGAAGTGCCCACCGACACCGACCGTCGGACAGAGACCCGCCGGAAAGGCCAAGGTTCGACTTTTCTCGGCGATTCTGTAGTAGAGTTCACCTAGAGTAGCACCCGAATGAACCCACGCAGTGTTGCTTTCGACATCGACAGCAATGGAATTTAGTTCTATTAGGTCGAGGATGATGAATGGGAGATGGGCGACGTAAGAGAGACCCTCGAAGTCATGGCCGCCGCTTCGAGTTCGGATTTGAAGGCCGTGGGATTTGGAACAGACGACGGCTGCCTGAATGTGGGAAATATTTGTTGGAGTTATGATGAGGAGTGGCTTCGGGGTTTTGGGCGTTGAGAATCTTAGGTTTCGAAGGGTGAAGTTCAAGATGGAAGAATAAGAGGAGTTGAAGGGAGTGTAAACGACCTTGGAAATGGAAGAATGATGGGAGAGACATTGAAGAAAATCTTCATGTTTGTCACCATAGTTAGCTGCAACGATCCATAAAGAAGATGAAGATAAAACAATAAAGGCGAGAGAAAGAGGGATTAATGGAGAAAACTTCATGGTTTGGGTTGGAGATTTCTGGGATTGAAAGCTCCTCTATTTATGGTGGTTTGATGTTGGAAGAAAGAAAAAAAAAATATGTACAAAAGTGGACTTAATTATTTTATCTTGCCTTATTGCTTGATGTGTTTCTTAGATTTGACCAAATTGTTATTCCATTAATAAAAAGGAATTGGAAGTACAACGTGACTCGCAAACTAACTATAAATGTAAGAGAAAATCCAAGATTTTATGAAACAATATATAATAGTCTTGTTAAGAAAAATTGCATTCAAACCAAGAAGGAGCGTTTACTTATTATTTTTTTATATGGATAAATCTATCAGTAGGATACATTTATTCATGGAGTATAATGTAAACAAAAAGAAAGAGAAAGATAAGAGAATGAGTTGAAGGTGTCTTCAGCTAGAAGGAAATAAACAAGTTGTATATGCTAATGAATTCAATATGGCTGTTGACCATTTACGAAGATGTGTTGATGAGGGAAAATTATTAGTTGTTTCCGTGCAATGAAATCCCCTTTTATGTAAATCTTTAAATTTTTCTGCTTCCAATAATAGTTGGATACAGAATCTAGATATTTTCTTATTTCTCTCTCTTACAACCAACAGTGCAAAACAACTACGGATCTCATCGACCAGAAGCATCTAAAAATTTCTCATTGATGAGTTAGAGTTGCATGAATTGTGTTTATAAATCCAGATTACTAGAGTATTTTGTTCAGCTTTTTTTTTTTTTAAATAAAATTTATTGCTAGTGCATGAGGGTTCATTTGGAATATCTTTTAATTTAAGTGTTTTTCTAGAATGCACTTTTAAAAAAAAATGTATAAAAATGATTTATAATTTAAACACTCATATGTTTGGTTACATTTCCTCATAAATGTTTTTATGCACAAGTTATTATATACTTGAAACTCTTTTTAAAAAAAAATTATTTCAAATGTTTCTCTCAAATGATTTATTTTTCAATCTCATTTTTTAATAAGTCATTTTTAGTGGTTGTCAAACACTAGAAATTTTTTCAACATGATTTTTTTTTTTTCAAAATTAAACACTCTGCAAAGTTAAACAAAACATAACCTTAGTTTTAATTGCTTACTCAAATCCATATTTTTCTAATTTTTTAGATGTTAGATTTATGATCATTCATATTGCTTATCTTTGTTTCTCTACTTTGTTTTTCCTTCCTTCGCCAAATAACATGGAGGGAGATCTTGCTTATCAGCTAGGCATGCATGTTCATATATATATATATTTTTCTTTTTCCTATTTTTCTTTCATAGGCATGCCTCCTCCCTTTCTTCTTTTTTTTTTTTAATTTTATTTTCCACTATTATTGTTTCTCATATATTTATTATCCCTTTATGATTTTCAATTTTTTTTTCCATAGCCCTTATACATTTTATTTACTTAGAAAAGAAGAAGGAAAAAAAGAAATGTGTGTAGTAAAAGAAAAATGGAACCAAAATAAGAGGGAGGGTACATTTCTAAGAGAGTGGGGAAGAGCTCTTCGAGAAGAGAGAGCTTGGACAAAAGACTAAAGAAAATTGAGAGGGTGAAGATAAATGAAGTATTATTGAACTATGGGATTTGTTTAAAAAATACCACTGAACTTTAAAAAATATTTAAAAATACCTTTACGGTTAAGCTTTTAGAAGTTTTTTTTTAAAAAATGGATAAAAAACATTAAAATTTCAGATTCATTAATACCCTAGAACTTTAAAAAAATTTCAAAAGTACCCTTCCTCTACAAATTCTTCCTCCGCCATAAAAATTAGTGATAAACTTTACTTATTTGTCATGTATTCATAGACGAGTGTTTCATCTCTTACAAACACATTATCCCAAGAGTTTGACTATATTCTGAAGCTTCAAGATGACTTTTGCTTCACTTTCTTGAATTCTTCATGTCATTGACTTAATTTACTGATAGATTTTCAATGTTATTTTCTCATTGGCCACTACCCATTTAACTTTCTCTATATTCATTTTAGGAAAAATAAATGAAAATATTATTGTATAGTGGTTCTAACATTTCTTAAATATTAATAAAAACAAAAATAAGATATATATTTTTATTAATTAATTAATCTGGTAAACTGAACCAAACCCACAGTCTTCTAACACTTCTTCTACAAAATCACTAACATACACAAATAGAGAGAGCAATATATATATATATATATATATATATATATATATATATTTTGATTTTCTTCCCCATTATCTTTTTTACACTTAGAAAACTTGATTTCAAACTCTGTTTTCATATATATGGTGTTTGCACATAACTTTTATAAGCAATAAAGTTTTGCATTAATTTTCATGGAGGAAGAATTTAGAGGAAGAAAAAAGAAGCATTTTTCAATAAGGGTGTCGCTTCCATATCGCGACGCGAAGCGAGCCGACATCCTCTAAAAAGGTGGGGTTTATTGTAAAGAGTTTTGGAGTCGCCACCAACCATTATTAAGGTGTGATTGGTCACCAATTTAAAAATAAAGTGGTCTGCAAAACATAGAGTTTAGGTTCATGGGTCTTTTGTGCATAGAGAATGTATTAGCACCCTACAACACCCGTAAAAAGAACGGCTACCAAAATCTCAATTTTCTCATGTTATCTCGATTAATCTTAAGTAAAGAAAATTAGTCCTTATGAGATAAAAAAATTGTTTTGTCGCTTTTAATTGTCAATTGGTTTTGAGAGAGATGGGCCAATTGGTTTTGAACCCAAACGGCCAAACGGGTGCACCATCTTGAGGGGACCCTCCTCAACATGAACCCATTCTTGGACCCCTCATCAACATGAACCCATTCTTGGATCGGATCTCAATTTCTTTTTATTGGACCAAATACCCGTTTGAGTTTAATGGGCTTTGATACCATATTATATTATATGGGCTTCCATCTCAAAACCAATTGACATCTCAAAACCAATTGACAATGAGTGGGGTGACCCTTGAAGCTTATATATTGTGAGGTCTTCACCAATCTTTTCGATGTGGGATCCTCAACATTGTTTCCATGAAAGCAATAATATCTTGTAAAACATTTTGATTCTTTCTCATTTTAAAAGCTCCAAGATTTGTAGAAAAATTTATTCTAGATAGAGATTTTTCAAACAAACCTTTTTTTTGTAATCATTTTTCTTATAACTTATCATACTCAAGTTCGGTAAATTATAATACTTTGATCTCTAATTTAGTTAAAGACTTTCATGCATTTAAAGAAAAAACACTACTCGGTCACATTATGAATAATTAACTTTCAATTGAAGCACAATAAACTTGAGCACAATATTCATAAATCATCCACAAGTTTCTCAAGCATAAAATACAACATGCAAGCATAATGTACAACATGCAAAAAAGAAAACAAATGGCAACAAGAGATATCAACAAAACTTGGAACGAAATAGGGAATATTGCATTTTGTGATTTAATAGCCAAAAGTTAAAGTACAGTAACTCAAATAAAAATTTACAAGACACTTAATAAAAACAACATGCAAAACCCATAAAGTACAACATGCAAGAAAACCAAAAGAATGTTAACAAGATATTAACAAAACTTGAAACAAAATACATAATATTGCATACAACACAAAGTTAAAGTACAATAGCACAAAAAGATTTTAGCAAGACTTTAAATAAAAAGAGAAAGAAAGAAAGATAAAGGATAAAATGAAAAAGTATTATACCCCAACTCTTTTCAAGAGCTCATACACTTTGACCTTGCATGATGGTGATGGTATGGATCAACTTTTTGTTGTTGCACTGTGAATGTGATAAAAAATCATGAAAAAGATGTTGTTTGAGAGAGTAAAAAAATGGTGGGAGAGAAGAGGGAGAAGAACTTGCTAGAGGGAAGTAAAAAATAAAATATGGAAAGAGACTCCAAAGGGTGGAAGTTGGAAGGAAGCGAAGAAAGAGAGTTTTTTTAGGGAAAAAAAAAAAAGGAGAGGTTGGCGTGGGAGAGAAGGAAAGAGGGAAGAGTGGGTGTCTTTTTTTGGGGGGGAAGATCAAGGGTTTTCTTGGAGAAAGGGAGAAGATCTAGGGTTTCTTGAAAAACCCACCAAAATCTAGATATTTTGTGGGAAGGTTTTAGATTTCTTTTTTTAAAAAATGATAACATTTCATTTTAAAAGTTTTAGCCTTGAATATAATTTTGAATTTGGGATCTTGTCATTGGCATGCATGTTAAACTTTTACCAACAAGACTTAGGATCAAATCTTCTTTACGCCTATATTATTATCATTTCTTTTTTTTGCCAATGTGCATTCTTAGGTAAATCTTTTTTATTTTGAAAAAAAAAAAATCATCAAAAACTAAAACCACCCGGACAAAATATGGGGTCTACAAAGGGTATTTTTGAAAATTGGGAAAAATACACTTTTGGTCCCTGAAGTTTGAGTTAGGTTTCATTTTGGTCTCTAAGTTTTCAAACTCGACAATTTAGTCCCTGAGGTTTGGATTTCGTTTCATTTTAGTTCCTCCATCCATTTTTCCGTTAAAATTTAACAAACCGTTGACGTAGCACATATTTTTTTATTAAAAAAATTATTTTTTCATTTTTTAAAACAAAAATAATAAAATATATATTTTTAATATATTTTTAGTTCTTTTTCTTTCTTCTTCTTCATCCCTTCACCACTACCGCCACTCTCTTTCTTCTTCAACACCATCCTTACCACCAATCTATCGCCGCTCGCCAACAACATTTTTTTTCTTTTCCTTCTTCTTTTCTCTTCTCTTCTTCTTTCCCACCTCAACTTTCTTTTTTTTAAAGACGTCGGAACGCGGGAGGAGGGTTTCCTCCTCAGGAAACCCCCCTCCCAATTCCAGCGAACGGTCCTCCCCTACCTTTCGACATCTTTAAAAAAAACAAAAGAAAAGTTGAGGTGGAAAAGAAGAAAGAAGATAAAAGAAGAAGGAAAAACAAAAAAAATTGATGCCGGCGAACAGCGGTGGCCGGCGGCTGGTCGCCGGTTGTAGGTTGATGGTGAGGATGGTGTTGAGGAAGAAAGAGAGTGGTGGTGGTGGTGAAGGGTGAAGAAGAAGAAAAAAAAAAGAATTAAAAATATATTAAAAAAATATATTTTATTATTTTTATTTTAAAAATGAAAAAATATTTTTTAATAAAAAAATAAGTGTCACGTCAGCGGTCTGTTAAATTTTAACGGAAAAATGGATGGAGTGACTAAAATGAAACGAAATCCAAACCCTAGGGACTAAATTGTTGAGTTTGAAAACTAGGACCAAAATGAAACATAACTCAAACCTCAGGGGCTAAAAGTGTATTTTTCCCTCGAATTTTTTTTAAAGTTTAAGGGTATCAATGAAACTGAAACTTTAACTTTCCATCCAAAATTTAAAGATAAGAGTATTTTTTTTTTTAACATTTTTTAAAGGTTAGGGGTATTTTTAAAACAAACCCTATAGTTCATGATATTTTTTTATAATTTAGCCAAAAATGAAATATAGAGTGAAGTAAATAAGTGAGAGAAGATTTTTTTTATATTTAAAAAAAAAAAAAGATTTGTTTCATTTTTATCTTATTTTATTTTTAAAAACCTTTTTATTTTTATTATTATTTTTTTTTCTGAGAAGATATTTTTAAAAACCTTTTCTTTCCTTTCTTCGTGGCCTTTACCTCCATTTTCATTTTTTTTTTTTTTGTGTTAATGGCAAGAATGACCTTATTTAGAAGCTTGTTTTGAAAAAATGGAGAAAAAAAAAGAATTAAAAATATATTAAAAAAATATATTTTATTATTTTTATTTTAAAAATGAAAAAATATTTTTTAATAAAAAAATAAGTGTCACGTCAGCGGTCTGTTAAATTTTAACGGAAAAATGGATGGAGTGACTAAAATGAAACGAAATCCAAACCCTAGGGACTAAATTGTTGAGTTTGAAAACTAGGACCAAAATGAAACATAACTCAAACCTCAGGGGCTAAAAGTGTATTTTTCCCTCGAATTTTTTTTAAAGTTTAAGGGTATCAATGAAACTGAAACTTTAACTTTCCATCCAAAATTTAAAGATAAGAGTATTTTTTTTTTAACATTTTTTAAAGGTTAGGGGTATTTTTAAAACAAACCCTATAGTTCATGATATTTTTTTATAATTTAGCCAAAAATGAAATATAGAGTGAAGTAAATAAGTGAGAGAAGATTTTTTTTATATTTAAAAAAAAAAAAGATTTGTTTCATTTTTATCTTATTTTATTTTTAAAAACCTTTTTATTTTTATTATTATTTTTTTTTTTCTGAGAAGATATTTTTAAAAACCTTTTCTTTCCTTTCTTCGTGGCCTTTACCTCCATTTTCATTTTTTTTTTTTTTTTTTTTTGTGTTAATGGCAAGAATGACCTTATTTAGAAGCTTGTTTTGAAAAAATGATAAACTACTCATTTTTTTAATAAATGGCCAAATTGAATTTATCAATTAATAAATCTAAATTATCAAGTTACGAAAATATCATCAATCAACAAAATAACCAATATACTAGAAATACACGATACTTTTGGTTTAAATTAAAACCAATAAATTTTTAATTGTTGGACCCTAAAATAAAGGAATTAATTTTTAATTTAAATTGAACGATAAAAAAAATATATAATTCATTTAGATGACATTAAAATGTTCATATCTATCTTTGTGATTTGTAATTGTTATTTTTTTCACAAAATTGAGCAATATGAATTTCTACAATCGAGAGTAACCAAACACAAATACTTTGTATGGACACCATAGTTAGAAGCAATTTCATTGATTATATAAAATTACTTGGAAGCATTCTACATCAAAATGGGAAAATTTTTAAGTCTGCTATTAATTTCCTGTCAAATCACAATTAATTGGAAACAGATTGCATTACAATTACATATAAAAAAAATTAAAGGAATGAAAATGTGTGTTGCCCTCAAGATAAAAACAAAGAGGGAAGTAGTAAAAAAGAGGGAAATCAATTTTGACCCCTAAACTTAACAGATTGTATCAATTTTAATCCTAAATTTTCAATTTTATCAAATTGAACCTCAAACTTAACAAATTGTATCAATTTGAATCTCGAACTTGCATAAATGTTGCAATGTAGACATTTGGCCAACTTTTCATTTGAATTGCTATTAAAACATATAATTGACAATTTCCTTTTCTTTCTTTTTTTTTTTCCAATTCACATTGCACCTGAGTTAGTGTTTTGTAAGAAATTTGTTGGAAAAACTCTTTAAGAAATTAAATATCCTAGACTATTCTTCTCATTATTATACAAAACAAAAAATCACAAAGTTATTGACAACAATAAATATCCAGCAAATATGAGAAATAAAGAAACTTGAAATTTCTTTATTTATATTTCCTAAATTTGTAAATTCTTTTCATTAGCAAGAAAAAAAAGAACTAAAAGAAGGGAAAAATCCCACAAAGTTCCTAGCAACAAGAAAAAACCAGCAAATATTTGAAGATAAAAAACCTCCAAAGTTTCTTTGCTTTCGTAATCTTAGATAGTAGCAAAAAAAAACCCCACAAAGTTCTCAACAATAAGAAAAAGTCATCAAAAAAAAATTTCTTCAATATTTTATTTATAAGAAACCAATTCAGGTGCAATGTGAATTAAGAAAAAAAAAAAAAGACATAATCAATTATGTACGGTGGTTCAAATGGAAAGTTAACCAAAGGTATATATTGTAACACTTATGCAAGTTTGGAGTTAAAATCGATACAACCTAATAATTAAGTTTGAGGTTCAATTTGATGAAATTGGAAGTTTATGGTTAAAATTGACGATACAACTTGTTAAGTTTAGGGTTCAATTTGATGAAATTGAAAGTTCAGGGTTAAAATTGATACAACCTCTAAAGTTTAGGGTTAAAGATGATTTTTTCCCTAAAAAAAACTTTTCATTTACCACTATTTAGAGTCTTTCTTTGAGGTTCCTTAATAGTTAGAGTTTCTTCACTGTGGTTCCTTCAATAGTTAGGATTTCTCCGTTGCAGAACTTTAACATTGTTGTGTTTTCGCTCATCTCATTTCGTCCATTGCTGAATTGATCTCCAAGCACGAATACTATGTATTTTGCATGTACGTACGTTTAGGTGCTTAGTTCAATCTAGAAGTTCGATTTAGAACTCTAGTGTCTGTCTTTGATTCCTTTGGGTACTGATTGAAAAAACATATTCGATGATAAAATGGAGAACTAAGGAACAAGGAGACAAAAAAAAAAAAAAAAAAAAAACAGAGAGTTATTGGGACTAGAATAACAATAACAAAATTGTTAAGATTGACCAATTTAATTAAAAGTTCAGAAAAAAAATGCTTGACTTATTAAAAACTAAAAAGAAAATTTTATATTCTTATAGTTGATGCTATAGGTTGGTTAAATTTAATGAATTCCATATTTCCAATTAATACGAATTCAAATTTTGAGATAAGATTAGGAGAGAATGTTTTCAAAGACACCCCTGAAACACAGGAGATGATGATCTCTCATTTGGAGAGAGAAGACTATTTCCAGATACACATTATTTTCGAAAAAAAATGGAGAACGACTATGATCTAGGAGTAAGGGCAAAGTCAGCAATTTCGATTAAAAAATGTCACGTGCATCGCACAAATGGGCCATAATTAGGGTTTTTTTTTTTTTTTTTTTGCTATTTTTCAAAACACCCTATTTATTTTTTCCATTCCAGATGACTTTTTTTTTTTTCTTCATTATTTTTAAAATTATTGCTAGCCTAGGGGTGTACACGGGTTGGGTTAGGGGGATTGTTTGGACCAACCCAAAAAATTCGAGTCGGTCAGGTTGTCGATCCAAATGAACCGAACATATATGACAACCCAATCCTTCTATTTTCGAGTTGGGTTGGGTTGGGTTGTCGGGTTGTCTTTTTTTAAAAAAATATTTAAATTTTTTTTAAACATCTATGTTTATCCACAATATCATAATGTAAATCTCATGACCTAAAAGTCTAAATTATTTAGATTAAATAAAAAGAAGCAAAAACAGGAAAAAATAATACTTGGCTTTATGGAGTTTGAAGGAAAAAAAAAATTATATAATTATTTGAAGTTTGAATAAATAAATAAAATAGAAAAAAACAAAATTGTTTTGTGACTGAGAATGAGTAATCATTAAAAAAAAAATAAAAAACGGAAAAGAAAAAACATAAAAAAAAAAACAGGCACATTTTCTAAAAAAAAAAAAAATATTAAAAAAACATCAATAAATAATATATAAAAAATAAAAACACTTTTGATACTTTTTGAGGCTCAAACACAAGATATCCATAGCCATAGGGAAAACTATGACCACTCTACCATACAACTGATATTGAAAAATTTCGGCATATATTATAAATATGTTTTTGGTTTGGTTCGGGTTGAACCGATCCAAAATTTCTTAAACACGTGAACCGAACCAAATTTTCGATTTTATAAAATTTCAATCCAACCCAAATTGATAAAAATCCTAATCCAACCCAACCCTTACGGTTTGGGTTGGGTAATCCGGGTTGTTCGGGTTTTCGGATTTTTTGTACACCTCTAATTATTGCCCCAGTGTCACTGCCATTGTCGTATGTAAATTAAAATTATTTTTGTTATAGGTGATTTTGGACCACACAGACGCACGAGGAGCTGACGAGGACAATCGGACAGAGGTAGGACCAAAAGATCGACCTAGAGGAAGACCGGACCAAAGGGTCGAGCCAACACGGCCCGACCCATATGGTCGGCCTCGGCCTTTTGCCGAGGCCGACCATTCGGCCCGCTTGCGCGGGCCGAGCCCAGTGACCTCTTTCCGGTCCCTGATGCCTCGGATCGCCCCGGTTCCGCCTGGTTCGTTCCGAAACAACTCCGAATTCCTGAAAACCCTAGGAGGACAAACAGGTATAAAAACCCCTCTTCATCACGGAAGAAGGAGACCGAAACTCTACTCCTAACTCTACCCTTACGATCTATAGCTTCCCCTCGGTTTTCTAACGTAGGCATTGGAGGCGGTATGGCCTACACCAAGCCGGTGTGCAGTGGTTTTTGCTGGTTTTGCAGGTCACGTCTTCCCCAGTTTCTACAAATTCACCGTTGGTGTCACGTGAAGGTCAGGTGAGTCTTCTGTTCGGATTTTGGCATCAACAATTTTTATATTATTTAATTTGTATCTTTGTATTAAGTAATAAATATTAGGATGAAATACACTTATGGTTCAAGGTTTGAGTTTGATGTCCACTTGATCCTCGAGATTTCATAAAAGACACTTTAGTCCACAATTGACGTGTATATCACCTTCTTCTCTCTCTCATTTCTCACTTCTCCTTCCTCCTCTGTCTCCCTTCTTCTTCAAAAGAGACTTTGCCACTATCCAAAATTTTCCAACTCCTCACTCATCGCTCAACCAGATAAGGAGAGGGATTCGATCTAAATATAGAACGATAGATTTCCAAGTTAATGTTTATCAATAGGTTTGCTATTTTCAAAAAAAAAAAAAAATCAATAGGTTTGCTTATTACATTGACTTTTTTTCCATTACCCTTTTATAATGATTTTAAATCTTTGTTTTAACTTTTTACCCTATTACAAAATATTTCAAAATCTTTAAATATATGCTCTATTTTCTTATAAATTGGTTTATAATAAAATTATTATTTTCTAAGTTTCTATAACCAATTCTTTTTCGTAGAAAAAGAACAGCATTTTATGTCATATTTTCAAAATTGTCTGCACATAATCTAAAAATATTTCAAATCTCAATTTTCTAATTCTTGAGATAGAGATCATAATGTTAGGAATTTGACATTTTCATAACAAGAAAAAAAAAAATATTCTAAAAGACTTTTCTTATTTATATATATATATAGTTATATATTTTGAGTTGAAGACTTTTCTTTTATAGATCTGAAGAATGGTAAGATTTCTCTTGTATTCTTAAGTTAATTTTTTTTTCCACAAGTTTTTAGGGGTTAATTTTAATATAACCAAATTGATCAATAAATTCCACTTATTTATCAAATCATGTGTGAAGAAAAGAAGCCCTTTATGCCATGTCACATATATTAATCCACGTCAGAGTAGCCACGAAGGATTGAGCAAAGTTTTTATTCCAGATAGATATTTCCCTGTATTGTCATTTTGTAATCTTTACTCTGTATTTTTTGTTGACCCCACCTTTCTCAAAATTTGTTGTAACCGAATGCCTTATAAAATTCATGTGGCATTCTTCATTCGAGAGATGAGAGAAACTCAGGGTGTGTGCAGAGTGAAGGTGAGCTGGGAAATGAATCCTTCTGGGATGTGAGGCTGTGTGTATTGGGGTCCTTCTCCAATGTTTGTAATCCTTCATTTTTGAGTTTTTTTTTTTCCGTGGATGAATAAGAGATCGATCGATGCTGCCTTTGAAAGTGGATGTAGACCATCACACTGATGGTTGAACCACTATAAACAATTGTGTACTTTTCTCCTTTTTTCTCTCTGACTTAGTTTTGGTTTCTGCTTTAGTTTCATCACAAGTGGTATCAGAGCCCTAGTTCGGTGATGAAGTTTAGATATCCGCAGCAGTTTTTTAAAGAGAGGATTGGAGATTCGACTGCGAAGCTCGATCGAATTGTTCGTTACTGAGATAGAGGTTAGTACCCCAAATCAATTAGCTAGGGTTTGTTGTCGAATTTAGTAATATTTGCTACCTCTGTCTGAGTTGTGAAATTAAAAGCATGTCTGCGAAATTTGAATTAGAGAAGTTCGATGGTAAGGGTGATTTTAGTCTCTGGAGAAAGAAACTTAGGGCAATGCTCGTACAGTTAAAAGTCGCTAGGATCTTAGATAAACCAGAGGACCTACCTGAACCTTTATCCGAAGCCAAACAGAAAGAAATGGATGAAATAGCTTTTAGCACTATGATCCTATATCTCTCAGACTCTGTTCTTCGACAAGTAGATGAGATCAATAGTGCAGTAGAGTTGTGGAAAAAGCTAGAGTCCATGTACTTGAATAAATCATTAACAAACATCGGACATGGAAATTTTCCTAGATGTGAAATTTGCCTAGATGTGAACAACATCGGAGAGAAAATTGATGATGAAAACCAAGCGATAATTCAGCTAAATTCACTGCCAGATAATTACAAAGAGATAAAAGCTGCAATTAAGTATGGGAGAGATTCTTTAACCCTGAGATTAGTCCGAGATGCACTTAGATCTAAGGACATGGAAACAAGAACGCAGAAAAAGGAAGGTGAAGCTTTAACAGTAAGGGGCAGAACTGAAACAAGACCTAATACTCCTAAGACAAATAAAAGAGATCAAAATAAGCATAGATCCAAGTCAAAGGGTAAAGAAACTAGGGAATGTTTTTACTGCCACAAACCAGGACATTTGATAAAAGATTGTCGAAAACTACAGTACAAAAACAAGCATCAGAATAAAAAGGAGGGCCAAAACTCAGCAAATGTCCATGAAGGTTATGATTCAGTCGAAGTACTCACTGTGTCAGAACTTAGCCCTATAGATGAGTGGATTTTAGATTCCGGTTGCTCCTATTACATGACCCCTCATAAGCATTATTTCCTAGACCTTAAGGAACTTGATGGAGGAAAGGTTCTTATGGGAAATAATCAACAATGTGTGATAAAAGGTGTAGGCTCGGTAAAATTTAATCTATCGAATGGAACTCAGAAAATTTTGTCCTCTGTTCGCTATGTCCCTGATTTAAAGAGAAACTTAATCTCACTAGGGACTCTAGACAAAATCGGGTATAAGTATAGATCTGAGGTGGGAGTCATGAAGATTTTAAAAGGATCCCTATTGGTAATGACCGGTAGCTTGAAAAATGGCTTATACACTTTGAATGGATCATCTATAACTGAAACAGCTAATGTTGCACCTACTGAAACACATGATGAAGCTTTGTTATGGCTCAAACGCCTAGCACATGTGAGTGAGAAAGGTCTAGCTGAATTACAAAAGCAAGGGCCATTAGGAAAAACTAAATCTGTAAACCTACCTTTCTTTGAACAGTGCACGTTAGGGAAATCAGCAAGAGTCCAGTTTAATCGGTCAGTACACAAAACTAATGGGATCTTAGACTATATACACTCTGATTTGTGGGGGCCAGCTAGAGTTCCAACTTTAGGAGGAGCAAAATACTTCTTAAGTATTATAGATGACTATTCAAGAAAATTGTGGGTGTATCTCCTTAAAAACAAATCAGATGTGTTTGAAACCTTTGCAAACTGGAAAATACTTGTGGAAAATCAGACAAACAGGAAAATAAAGAAAATTTGCACAGATAATGGGCTAGAGTACTTGAATGAAAGCTTCAAAACATTGTGTGTTAAATCCGGTATTCAGAGGCATTTTACTGTTCCACATACAGCACTACAAAACAGCCTAGCTGAAAGATATAACCGAACAATCTTAGAAAGAGTAAGGTGCATGTTAGCTAATGCCAAGCTTCCAAAGGTGTTTTGGGGAGAAGCAGTCAATACGGCAGCATACTTGATTAATAGAAGTCCCTCTTTGGCTTTGAACCTTAAAACACCACAAGAATTATGGACCGGAAAACCTCCAAATTTAAGTCATTTAAAAATATTTGGATGTTCAACATATGCACATGTTAAGCAAGATAAGTTGGATCCAAGGGCTCAAAAATGTGTTTTCCTTGGTTATCTGGATGGGGTTAAAGGATATAAGTTGTGGACATTAACCCAAGGATAATCTAGATGTATAATTAGAAGAGATGTTAAGTTTAATGAGTATGAAATGTCATGGGAAAAGGAAGGTAGCCTTAGTTATCGAAAGGAGATCTCTGGAGAGGAAGAAACATTTGATATTCGACTTGAAAATGAAGAAAACTAATAATGAACAACAAGCTTCCTCTTCAGGACAGATTGAGGAAGATGTAAACGTGCAACTTGAAAACATCTCAGAAGATACTTTTGTTGAAAATACACCTGATCTCCAAACACAAGCTACTCTAATTCATGAAAACTTAACAGACTATCAGCTTATAAGAGATAGACAAAGACGAACGATTAGACCACCATCTAGATTCGAACAAGCTGATTGTACAGTTGAACTCCCAGAGTCTGCAGCCTATGCATTACTGTGTAATGAAGAAGATGAAAGTCTAGAATCTCTTACATTTGAACAAGCCTTAAACTCAGAATATAAAGAATAGTGGCATAATGCTATGCAAGAGGAAATGAACTCCTTGGCCAAAAATAAAACATGGATATTAGTTGAAAAACCCGCAGATCATAAATTAGTTGCTTGTAAATGGTTATATAAACTAAAACCAAGCATTAAGGGGGAAGGAAAGCCTAGGTTTAAAGCTAGGCTTGTAGCCAAGGGGTATACACAGCAGTATGGCATAGATTACACAGAGATTTTCGCCCCAGTTGTGAGATATTCATCAATTAGAGTGATGTTATCCATTGTTACACAATTTGACTTAGAATTGGAGCAAATGGATGTCACAACTGCCTTCTTACATGGAGAACTTGAGGAAGAGATTTATATGGCGCAGCCCCTCGGGTTTGAAGTAAAAGGAAAGGAAAATCTTGTGTGTAGACTATTGAAATCACTTTACGGCCTTAAACAATCACCTAGACAGTGGTATATGAGATTTGATAACTTCATTCAAGCTTGTGGATTTGAAAAAAGTATGTATGATAGTTGTGTCTACATAAAAAGGGAGAATGAAATAGTTGTTCTATACCTCCTTCTTTATGTAGACGATATGCTGATTGCCTCTCATGATATAGATAAAATTGAGAAATTAAAATCACAGCTTAAGAATGAATTTGAGATGAAGGATATTGGGCCAACAACTAAAATTTTGGGAATGAATATTAGTAGAGACCGTAAGGCTGGAATTCTGAGTATAAAACAGTCAGATTACTTTGAGAAAATTGTAAAAAAATTCAGATTAGATAAAGCTAAAGCCGTGTGTGTTCCCTTAGCTCAACATCTCAGACTCTCGAAAAAACACTCACCAACCACAGAGGATGAAAGAACCGAAACGAAGCTCATCCCTTATTCTAGTGCCGTAGGAAGCCTAATGTTCGGTATGACTTGCACTAGACCAGACATAGCTTTTGCTATGAGTGTGGTGAGTAGGTATATGAGTGATCCAGGTAAGCCTCATTGGGATGCTGTAAAATGGATCTTAAGGTATATAAGGGAAGCTCAAATCACGGATTGATATACTCAAGAGGGAGTTCAAAACAGAGTTGTTTAGTAGGGTATGCTGATGCAGATTTCGCTGCAGACTTGGATAAAAGAAGGTCCACCTCAGGTTATGTATTTACCTTGTTTCAAAACACAGTGAGCTGGAGAGCTAATCTCCAATCAGTGACAGCACTTTCGACAACAGAGTCTGAATACATCTCTTTAGCAGAGGCAGTGAAAGAAGGTGTATGGTTAAGAGGTTTATCTATTGAATTGCTTGGTACAACTGATTCTCTCTATGTATTTAGTGACAGCCAAAGTGCCATTGCACTTTCGAAGAATCCTCAATTTCACGACCGGTCAAAGCATATCGATATTAGGTATCATTACCTAAGAGAGAAGACTATTAATGAAGAGGTGAAGCTGGAGAAAGTGGCCTCTGTGAACAATCCAGCCGATATGCTTACTAAAGCACTACCTGCTTCAAGAACGCATCTCCTAATGAACCTACTTAAGGTAGGTGTTGGCTAACTTCATGAAGAGAGGATTCAAATATCAAAGGCAACAGCTGAAAGAGAAATTCATAATGTATATGTTACATGTCAAGAGGGAGATTTGTGAAGAAAAGAAGCCCTTTATGCCATGTCACATATATTAATCCACGTCAGACTAGCCATGAAGGATTGAGCAAAGTTTTTATTCCAGGTAGATATTTCCCTGTATTGTTATTTTGTAATCTTTACTCTGTATTTTTTGTTGACCCCACCTTTCTCAAAATCTGTTGTAACCGAATGCCTTATAAAATTCATGTGGCATTCTTCATTCGAGAGATGAGAGAAACTCAGGGTGTGTGCAGAGTGAAAGTGAGCTGGGAAATGAATCCTTCTGGGATGTGAGGCTGTGTGTATTGGGGTCCTTCTCCAATGTTTGTAATCCTTCATTTCTGAGTTTTTTTTTTCCATGGATGAATAAGAGATCGATCGATGCTGCCTTTGAAAGTGGATGTAGACCATCACACTGATGGTTGAACCACTATAAACAATTGTGTACTTCTTCTCCTTTTTTCTCTCTGACTTAGTTTTGGTTTCTACTTTAGTTTCATCACATCATGACTTCAATATTTAAGGAATGAGAGAAAAAAAAAAAAAAAACAAGAGATTCTTAAAATAGAATTTCTCCCAATTGGGTTGCTTAGGATCTTTTTCTTTTGAACAATACAAGGTAAATTTGGTCATCGTATTTTAACAAGTGATGAGGGGTACTAATATCCTTCATATAAACGAGCAGTTTCTAAATAAAAAATTTGATTTTCACATTACATTATTCTGTTTTAAAAATGTTATTCTATTCTATTTTTGTGTCTAACCATACCATAAAAACGATTGGTGACGACTCCTAAAAAAACACCTAGGATTATAGATTCTATTTTGGACTTTACCTTCCATATACCGTTTCTTCTTCTTATTTTAATATTATTTTTATCTCCTTTAAAAATATTATTAAAATATGTAAGTTTTTAACTTTTTATATTACTAAAAAGTCCCAATACAATAAGTAATTTGACCATTTTATTTTTTAAATAATGTTATTTGTCCAACAAGCGGTTTTAGATTTTTTTAAATAGATAAATGTGATGAGATGATTACTATTTCTGTAGTCAATTATGAATTTAGACCTCAATCTTTCACATTCTTAATTTTATTCTTAATGTATTAAAATTCTCAATTGGATCCTTTCCCAAAAAAATAATTGTTAAAATTTATCAAAAAAAAAATGATAAATCATTAAATTTTTGTTTTATTAACCTGTTTTTTTTTTTTTTTTTTTTTTACGTTTATTAACATATATTTAGACATGTGTTTGCTATGATGTTTACTTCAAAATGAAACTCGTCCATTTTTTTTTTTGACAATATTTGGAGACGGGAGGACTCGAACCACAGACCTCTCGTTAGTACAAGAGTTATGTCAGTTGAGCTATGCTCATGTTGGCAAAACAAAACTCGTCCATGAACAAAATTTGACCCACCAATTTTTTTAATGACTTAGTTCTACGAAAATTAACTAATCAAGTTATTTATATTATAGTTTTCTATACATCTGGTTATGTTTGAACTGGGTTTTATTTAAAAGTTCAAACAAATAATGTTAGGTGTTGACTATATTGATTGAAATTGTTGAATGATTTTTTTAATTAAAAAAATTTCCTACGATTGAAAAGTAATAAATATATATAGTGAATTGAAAAAAAAAAATTCTTTTTTTAATAAAAGAAAACCTAGGAAGAAATTTCCAAGCCTAGCCAAATAAGTTTCCAAACCTAATTAAATATGTCAACGAATCAATTTATTTTAATCAAATTTTCCTATAGTTTTGGTCGATGTACCTTTCTAGGAAAAATTTTCAATTTGGGTTATAATATATTTTAATTTACTATCTCAATGGTCTTTTTATACAAAAGTGATAGGTATAAAACTATACCAAAATTAAATCAATCTACATCAAGGTTTCCATCCATTTTATTTTTTCTACATTTAACATCTTATTCATTTTTTTTCAAAGGTTAACTCTTTTTTTTTTTTTTTTTTTTTTTTTTTTTGAGAAGAAGGTTAACTCATCTTATTCATATGAAGACCAAGAGTTGAGATATAAATTATTGTTATCCACATAATTGACTTTTTAGATGGTAAAAGAATTGACCTTTTTTTTAAACAAGTAAAAGAATTGACCTTAATTTATATCTATCTATATCTATATCTATAACTATATCTATATATACTTATATTAAAAGGCGCAAGGGGAGAAACTTTTGATTTTCTTTTAAGCCCTTTTTTAATCTTCAAATTCCTTATTTGTCATTCCTATTTAATTATTCAATATTTTATTATTTCAATTTCCACGGGTAGATCATTCACACGTTTAAGATTAAGAATTGGTTTAAACAAAAAAATCTAATTAATCTCATATAAGATTAAGAATTGGTTTTAAAAAAAATCTCATCTCATCTTTGGTAAAATTAAGAATTGTTTTTTTTAAAAAAAAAAAAAAAAACTCTTTTCCATTTAGGTTTTCTCTTTTAATAAAAGAATTTCATCTTTGATAAGATATCTCTTTTCCGTTTAGGTTTTTTTTTTAAAAAAAAAAAAATCTCATCTTTGGTAAGATTAAGAACTGGTTTTAAAAAAAATCTCATTCATCTTTGGTAAGATTAAGTCTTTAGTAATGTGAGTAAATATCGTCTTTTCATTTAGTGTAAATATATATACTTTTTTCTTATTTCTTTTTCAAGTAGACTAATGTATCATTAGGAGATTTTGGTGCATTATCAAGTCATAATTCAAATTTTCTAATTAACTACTTATACTTTAAAATATATTATAACACGGGCAACACACGTAGTTTCTAACTAGTTTATTAAAATTTATCTTCAAAACGTGTTAACAATCAAACTTTACTAGATATTTATGTATCTCATATGAAATAATGTTTTTAATATCTTTTTTTTTCATTTAGCATTTAGAAAATAAAAAGGGAAATGAATTATTACCACATATCTAGAAATTGGAAAATGGAAGGAAAAAAAAAAAGGGAAGAAAGGGAAAGCTTTTAGTTTAAAAAAAGAAAAGGTGGAATTTATGAAACCACACAAAAGAGGAAATTATTAGGTGTTCTCGCTGCAATGAGATCCCTCTTAAAATCGTCGGATGTAAATCTTCAAATTTGATGTATTTATTTATTTTAATTTTCAAATTCACTACTCATCATTGACATGTGGATGTGTAGTTAGCTTTTTTTTTTTGTACGTATTTATTTATTTTAATTTTCAAATTCACCATTCTTTCTTCTTTAATTTTTTATATATATTTTTAAGGGAAAAATACCTTTTTGGTCCCCGAGTTTTGAGGAATATGTGCGTTTGGTCCCTGAGTTTTCAAAATAGACCTTTTTAGTCCCCGAGTTTTGAGAAATAGGTTTAAAAGGTCCCTAAGTTTTCAAAATAGACCTTTTTAGTCCCAAAGTTTTGAGAAACAAGTTTTAAAGGTCCCTAATATTAGTTTTTCAAAATTTTAAATCAATACTTTTTTAATTTTTTTAATTTTAAAAACCATTCAATATTAAAAAATAATACAAAATATTAATTTAAAAAAGTTGACAAAATAATATTAGAGACCTTTTATACCTATTTCTCAAAACTCATGGACTAAAAAGGTCTTTTGAAATCTTAGGGACCTTTTAAACCTATTTCTCAAAACTCAGGGACTAAAAAGGTCTATTTTGAAAACTCAGGGACCAAACACACATATTTCTCAAAACTTAGGGACCAAAAAAGTAATTTTCCCTATTTTTAACAATTTTTGTTGACTATGCCATATTTTTTTATTCAAGATTTTGCTACTTCTCTCTCCCTTTCTATTCTAGATTTTGCTCGGTTAATCTTTATTCTTTTAACATATTTAATTCTTTTCTTCTAAAAAAAACATATTTAATTCTTTCCCTCAAGATTTTGTCATTTCTCGAAACTTTTTTTAATCTAGTGAAATGTTTGTTAATTTTTAAAGGACAATATTTTTTTCATTCTTTGTTGAAGATCCCGTGTTGAAAAGATAAATAATGGAGATCTTTTATAAGATATATGGATTATTTGTTAAAAATAGGATTGTTTGTAATTAGTCTTTTTTGTTGCTAGTCTTTAGGTTCCTATTCTTTAGGCTAGTCTAATGGTTTTGTTTGGGTGGTTAGCATGCTATTTTTGATGTATCTTGAGCCTATATAAGGCCTATTTGCAATGGAATTCAACACACTGAGTTTTTACATCACTCCCACTCTTCACTAGTTCTCTCTATTTTTATCTACAAGTGGTATCATAGCCAAGTTGTGGCATCTTCTTCTTAGCCATTAAACTAACTCCATTCCTTTATCTTCTACAATAGCTAGCAAGAATAAACAATGGCCTCAGACAACTATGTGCAACCAGCAATTCCTCGCTTTGATGGTCATTATGATCATTGGAGCATGTTGATGGAGAATTTCTTGCGGTCCAAAGAGTACTGGACCATCGTTGAAGCAGGAGTGAATGAACCAGCTGTTGGAGTTGTCTTGTCAGAAGCTGACCAAAAGAAGCTAGAGGAACAAAAATTGAAGGATCTCAAGGCAAAAAATTATTTATTCCAAGCCATTGATCGTGCCATCTTGGAGACCATTTTGTAAAAAGATACATGCAAGCAAATTTGGGACTCCATGAAGAAAAAGTATCAAGGTACAACGAGGGTGAAAAGACAACAGCTCCAAGCTCTTCGCAAAGAGTTTGAGATTCTTCAAATGAAGCAAGGTGAGTCCGTGGATGGGTATTTCTCACGGACCTTGGCTATAGTAAACAAGATGCGGATCCATGTAGAGAAGATTGAAGATGTAGCTGTGGTTGAGAAGATTCTTCGGTTGATGGATTCTAAATTTGCATATGTGGTTTGTTCAATTGAGGAATCAAAAGATATTGATACATTATCAATTGATGAATTACAAAGTTCTTTACTTGTGCATGAGCAGAGAATGTCGTAAAATACAGGTCCAACCGAAGAACAAGCCTTGAAAACTTCAACTCATGGTGAAAACTCTGCAGGGAGAGGATCAAATAGAGGGCGTGGTCGAGGTCGTGGAAGGTGGCAAGGAAGAGGACGAGGTGGTGGACATGATCAACACAAGCAAACATCCAACAACAACTCGAGATTTGATAAGTTCAACATTCAATGTTATCGTTGCCATAAGTTTGGTCATTACAAGTCTGAATGCACAACCAACTTCAACCATGAAAAAGGAGAGCAGTCCAATTTTATAGAGAAAAAGGAGCAAGAAACACTATTGATGACGTGCCACCATAACGAGGAGCTTGGACCTAACATATGGTATATATACACTGGTTGCAGCAATCATATGTGTGGTAACAAGTCTCTCTTTTCTCATTTGGATGAAAGTTATTATTCTACCGTGACATTTGGTGATAATTCTAAAGTAAATGTGGTGGGTAAAGGAAATATTCAAATCAAGACCAAAAAAGGCAATGTTGAAACCATATCAAATGTCTTTTATATTCTTGATTTGAAAAGCAATTTATTGAGTGTTGGACAGCTACAAGAGAAGGGTTATGTCACAACTATCAAAGAAGGCGCCTGTGAGATATATGATCCAAGAAGAGGATTGATAGCTCGTGTTGAAATGGCCTCGAACAGGTTGTTCCCACTCAAACTAGAAGGTTTGGAGTTATGTTTCAAGACCAATGTAGATGAAGACCTCACATGGCTTTGGCATTTGCGATATGCCCATTTGAATTTTAAAGGTTTGCAAGTCCTTTTTCAAAAGCAAATGGTGGTTGGTCTTCCCCAAATTTCTCCTCCCATAAAAGTATGTGAAGATTGTGTTGTTGGCAAACAACATCGTGAGAGCTTTCCAAAAGGCAAAGCATGGAGAGCACGTAAATCCCTGGAGTTGATTCATTCTGATATATGTGGTCCATTAAACCCAGTATCAAATGGGAAGAAAAAATATTTTATTTCTTTCATTGACGATTTTTTCAAAAAAACTTGGGTTTATTTCTTGCAGGAAAAGTCTGAAGCATTCTCAATTTTCAAGAGCTTTAAAGCGGTTGTTGAAAATGAAATTGGGAGAAAAATCAAAACCATTCGAATGGATTGTGGAGGAGAATACATGTCACATGAATTTGTGAATTTTTGTGCTCAGCATGGAATTCGGCATCAGTTGACAGCAGCCTACACACCTCAACAAAATGGTGTTGCCGAAAGGAAAAACCGTACTATCCTCAACATGGTTCGAAGTATGATTGCAAATGGGAGAGTTCCAAAAGAATTCTGGCCAGAAGCAGTAAATTGGGGTGTTCATGTTTTGAATCGAAGTCCCACTTTTTCGGTGGAAAACATGACTCCTCAAGAAGCTTGGGATGGGCGTAAACCATCAGTTGATCACTTTAAAGTGTTCGGGTGCATTGCATATGCACACATACCTGACGAGAGAAGAGAATGAAGCTAGATGACAAAGGTCAAAAATGTGTCTTTCTTGGCATTAGTGAGCAATCAAAGGCTTACAAACTGTTCAATCCAATCACAGGTAAAATTGTAATTAGCCGAGATGTTATATTTGATGAACTAAACACTTGGAATTGGACAGAAGATACTCTAGAGCAACAAACAATACCTGTGAACTTGAAGATAGTGATGAAGCTTTGACACCTTAACTTGAAGATCCAGTACAACAATCAGTTGAGCTTGAGGCTACCGAGTCTCAAACAGGAGGTGCAAGTTCTTCAAGATCACAACGAGTTAGAAGGAGACCAGCATGGATGGAAGATTACGAGGTTAGTGGTGATCTTTCTGATGAAGCATTTGTCCATTATGCTTTATTATCAGAATGTGATCCATTAATTTTTGAAGAAGCTGTCAAAGATATAAAATGGAAGTAGGCCATGGATGAAGAGATTAGCTCGATTGAGAAAAACAACACTTGGGAGCTATCAGAACTTCCTAGAGGGCAAAAATCCATTAGTGTTAAATGGGTTTACGATGGCCAAGTAGACAAATACAAGGCTCGTCTTGTCGCAAAGGGGTACTAGCAACAAATTGGCATTGACTACAATGAAGTTTTCGCTCCGGTTGCAAGACATGATACGATTCGAATGGTGGTTGCATTGGCAGCACAAAGCAATTGGAAAATTCTTCAAATGGATGTGAAATCAACCTTTTTGCATGGCAACTTGAATGAAGAAGTTTACATAGATCAACCCCCTGGATATGTTCAATAGAGCAATGCAAGAAAGGTATATCGCTTGAAGAAGGCTTTGTATGGATTGAAGCAAGCTCCTACGCCTTGGTACAGTCGAATTGAGGCCTACTTTATTAAAGTTGGATTTGAAAAATGTCCATATGAACATACTCTCTTTATTAAATTCCAACATCCAAACAAGATTTTGATAGTATGTTTGTATGTAGATGATTTGATTTACACAGGAAATGACTCGGTTATGTTTGAAGAATTCAAGCAGTCCATGATGGTAGAGTTTGAAATGACAGATCTAGGGATGATGCATTACTTTCTCGGCATTGAGGTAATACAATCAGTAGCCAGAATTTTCATCAATCAGAAGAAGTATGCACTGGAGATCTTGGACAGGTTTCAAATGGAGAATTGCAACTCAGCCACAACTCCAGTTGAACCCAATTTGAAGCTCACAAAGGACCATGAAGGAAAGAATGTCAACAGTACTCTCTATAAGCAAATGGTTGGAAGCTTGATGTACTTAACAGCTACCAGGCCTGATATTATGTATGTTGTAAGTTTAGCAGGTTTATGGAATCTCCAACTGAGCTTCATCTCCTTGCTGCCAAAAAAATCTTACGTTACTTAAAAGGGACTCCTGATCTTGGCATACTTTATCAAAGAAGAGGAAAATTAAACCTTGTTGGTTTTAGTGATAGTGATTATGCTGGAGATTTAAATGATAGAAAGAGTACTTCAGGGCATGTTTTCATGCTTGGTTCAGGAGCTATCTCATGGTCTTCCAAGAAGTAGCCAATTGTCACATTATCTACCACTGAAGCTGAACTTGTAGCAGCAACATCATGTGTATGTCAAGCCATTTGGTTGAGGAACATTCTTGAGAATTTGCATTATAAGCAAGAAGAAGCATCTATCATTCATTGCGATAACACATCAACAATCAAGCTCTCAAGGAATCCTGTCTTGCATGGACGAAGCAAACACATTGATGTAAGATACCATTACTTGAGGGATCTTACAAATGATGGAATTATCAACCTAAGCTACTGTAAAAATGAAGATCAGGTGGCAGACATTTTAACCAAGCCTCTCAAATTAGCAACATTTGTGAAGCTTCGAAGCTTACTTGGGGTGGTTTCCTCTACTACTTTAAACTAAATACTAAATTGCATAGTTTTAGTTTAAGGGAGGGTGTTAAAAATAGGATTGTTTGTAATTAGTCTTTAGGTTCCTATTCTTTAGGCTAGTCTTATGGTTTTGTTTGGGTGGTTAGCATGCTATTTTTTTATGTATCTTGAGCCTATATAAGACCTATTTGCAATGGAATTCAACACACTGAGTTTTTACATCACTCCCACTCTTCACTAGTTCTCTCTATTTTTATCTACATTATTCCTCCTATTGCAAATTGGTTTTGAAAAGGAGCTCCATGTTTATCTAATATTATTAATCAACAAATTTGTGAAAAAAGATTTGAAAAATAATGCTTAAATTAGTTTAATAACGATGATATTTTTCTCAATATGAAAAAAAGGGCTTACCAAACAAAAAAAACAAAAAGAGGTGAAAAGTTATATTTTAAAGTAAAAAAGGCTTAGTCGTCATGAAAAATCTTAAATGGAAAGAAAATGAAAAATAGAAAGGAAGATAAATATGGTAAATTCTTGATTTAAAAAAATATATGGCTAAGTCAACTAGAAATCTTAAAAATGAAAAAGAGATAACAGACATAGGTGAGAAGTGGTGAATTTGAAAAAATAAAATAAAATAAATAACAAGCCAAATGTAAACGTTCCTTTTAAAAAAAGCCAATTAATTTTATTTATTGAATAAATGATCAAATGATTTTTTTTATTTATTAGATATGAATTATTAAGGGACAAAAGTACCCTCTAACAACCTATCTGAAATTACAAAGTAGTTATATGTTAAGGGTAAGATTCAAATAAAATCCAAATCTAATCGAAATTAATTACAAAACCAAAATTATATATTGGAATTAGTTAGGTTAAATCTAAGATTCAAATAAAATCAAAATCGACTGAAATCCTATCTTGAAATTACAAAGTTCATTCAAATAAAATCCAATCAATTTACCTCCAAATATCTCCAAATGCTTTAAATAAAGGAATTGTTATTGAACAAAAAAAAAAAACATTGAAACAAACAATAATATAGTAAAAGAATCTAGAAATCTAGAAAATCGCAAATTTGAAATTAAACAACACCAAAAACATGTAAAATCTATGAAAAAAAATACTATTCTAATAAAATAATGCATATACATGATTCCTCTAATGCTACTAAAAGAAAAAAAAAATCATTATTAGATGTCTGCTATTCAATCATCATCAAGTTTGTTACCAAGTTTGATTGATAGATGCAAATACACATTGTGTTCGATTAATAGATAATACAACAGTGACACACAAATACCTTGTACTTAGTAAAAATTTCTTCGTACTCTCTTCTCTCTAACAAACTTGGTTTGGATCCTGGCTTGATGTATTGTCTTACTTTGAGGCATATAAATTCTACCCTACAAAGATCTTGCTTTGAATGCTATGACAGAAAGATCTTGCCATGATTTTTCACTTCAACCCTAATTTCTCTCCCTATTAATTTTCGACCCCACACACCTGAAGAAGTCTTGATCAGAGTCAACCATGTTTTTACTCGATTTTGTTTTCAATAATCTTCCTTCGTTGTAGTTGTGCATCCAAATAAGTCTTGATTGGAGTCAATCATACTTTTAGTACTCGATTTTGTTCTCAATAATCTTCCTTTGTTGTAATTGTGCATCGAAATCCGTTGATGGCGGGGTATCAATTTTCTAGTCAGCCATCGAGAAAAAAATCTAGCGAGGAAAAGAAGAATATTGTAGTTTTTTTTTTGTTAGAAAATTGAAATAAAAAATAATGACTTTGTACAAAATTCAAATTTTATGAAGATTTTGTAGATACACCATCTTTGATTTTAGGAAAAAAGAGGGTAAAACTATCGAAATAATTTGAAAAATTAAATTAGGAGACGAAAATTTTGGAGATACAACTTCTTTGTTTTTAGGAAGAAAGAGTTGAAGGTTTACTTGAAAATGGAAGTATATGGCACAAAAAAAGTTATGTGAGTCCCACGTTTTGGTCATTTTCCAGCCGTTTTTATTTTGTATATTTTTCTGAATCGATTATTTTTTTTTGTCCATTTACAAAAATTACTAAAAAGGGTTAAAAAAAGGATTAATTAGGCCCGTTAATTATGTGGTTGATGATGTGGTAAAGAGCTTTGTGGAATAATTTTGAGTAATTGCAATGGGTGTCAATTTAATTATATATTGTTGATGGTCGATTTTGGTCAGAGGGAACTCACCTGACCTTCATGTACCACCAACGGTAAATTTGTAGATGAGGGGGGAAGACGTGGCCTGCAAGACGGAAAACCTGCACACCGGTGTGGTGCTAGCCACACCGACTCTGATGCTTAAGTCAGAAAACGGAAGTACAAGGGCTAGAGAGTAAGAGAAGAGAGTAGAGAGTTTGGGTCCCCTTCTTCAGTAGCGAAGAGGGGTATAAATATCTGCTCATGCTCCTAGAGTTTTTAGGAATTCAGAGGCGTTTCGGGACAAACCAGGCGGAACCGGGGCGGTAGGGACCAAACGGAGTCGGACGGGCTCGGCCTCCACCCTGGCCGAGGCCGAGCAGGGGGTCGGGCCAAAAGCCTGACCCCTTCGGTCTTGGCCCGTCCCACTTGCCAGTTTCGCCTCTTGGGTCCATCTTCCAGCCCGATTTCTCCCCGATTGTCCTCGTCAGCTCCTTGTATATCGGGGTGGTTCAAAATTGCCTATAACATATATAATAGCAAATTTAGCATAAGATAAAAAGAATTACAAATATGGCAAAAAATTAGAATACATTGTAATAATTCCCTTTTTACCCTTAAACAATTTTTTGATTTACTTACTTCCCTTAGCACCATTCCTCCTGCCGCACCATTTCACCATTTCTCTTCTTTTTTTCTTCCCTCGCACCATTTCTTCTACCGCACAATTTTTTTTTTATTTTGTATTTTTTGTGCCTTTATGAGGTTGGAGTTCTTGTGTGATTAATATGTTTTTTTTCCCTCTGTTTTGTTGTTGAGGTAATATTATGATTGTTTCTTCTTCTTTTTATTTATTTATTATTTTTTTTATAATATGATATGTGTGGAGGGGGATTTGAATCACAAACCTTGTGGTTATCAGTACAACTTTATGTCAATTGAGCTAAGCTCTTGTTGGCCTTCTTTTTAATTCAAGAATGCCAAGAATACAAAAATAGCAATTTTGGTGAGTGTTTGTATAGGTATATCAAAGTATATCACTGATATACTCCGGTTAATCGTAGTTTATCACTATCGCTGATCGAAGTCTATCACAGACTATAATGGGTAGATAATGAAATACAAAGAGTACAAGAATAACAATTTTATGGTGGTGGTCACGGAGCTTGTGTGCTAGGCTTTAAAAATTATATTTTTGATTAAGAGTCACTTGTTTGTAATGGTTATTTTTTGATTTTATGTTCTAATTACCACAAGAGGCTTAAATTTTTTGTTCAATTTACGATTGTAGTATAATAATTTTGGATGAGTTTCTAATTACCGAGATGATTGCAATGGAAAGTACTTTACTGATAGATTTACTGATAGATTTCAATTAAATTGATTTCTATCAGTAACAATCATTGGTAGACTTCAATTAATTGATAATTAACTGATTTCTATCAGGGATAGAAACTAATAGACTTCAATTAACTGATTTCTATCCTCGATAGAAAATGATAGATTTGAATTAAACTAATTTCTATCAGTGATACAAGTCAACAAACTTCAATTAAATTGATTTCTGATAGAAACTGATAAACTTCAATTAAATTGGTTTCTATTGGTGATAGAAACTAATAGTCTTGAATTGAATTGATTTCTATCAGTGATAGAAACTGATAACCTCGAATTAAACGGTTTTCTATTAGTGATTATTACTGATAGACTTAAATTAAACTGATGGATAGAAATTGATAACCTTGAATTAAACTGAACTAATAGCCTTGAATTAATTCGTTTTCTATTAGTGGCTATCACTAATAGGCTTGAATTAAACACGATAAAAACTTATAGATTATGATTATCCGAATCTATCAGTGATATACACTGATAGACTTAGATTAATATCACTGATAGACTCCGATTAATCGAAGTCTATCAGTGACTATCAATAAAGGTATTTTAGTAATTTAACGTATTTTTTGCTATTTTCACAAATAATTTTATTTTTTTGCTATTTTTGCAATATTTTTGCCGATTTTTGCCTTTTGTACAAAACCCCCAATAATTTTTTGAAAGAGAGAGAAAGTGGTCCGAAAAGTCATTGGAGAAGTTAATACACAAAGATTTCAAATTTGGTAGCCTCCTTTCTTTAATGATTAAAGAATTAGGAAAAATATGGAAGCCTTTGACTTGTTGATTTCTTTTTTGCTTAAAGTTTCTATGGGTTTTTATTGATTGTGTTATTGCATCAAGATGGCCGGAAAGGAGAGAAGAACATGATGAAAAAGAGAAGGAAACAAGGAATTAGAGTCGAAGAAATAAATGAGCTAATTTGTTGTTCTTTTAAACTTAAATAATATTAACAAATATAGATTAGTAAGAATATAATGGGTATTGTGGATTTTTATATCTTCTTTCCGAATACTTGTATGGGGTTATTTACTATACTATATGTTCGTTCTTGGGGTTAATGTAAGAATAATGAAAAAAAAAAAATGAAGTTGTTGGAATGGAAGGAAATATGAACAAACAAATGAGAGTTAGAATGGAAGATGAAAATAGTCGAGGAAAGGAAGAAGAAAGTGAATAGTGAAAAGTATAAAAAATGTTAAAATATCATTTTGGTTCCGTGTACTTAAAAATTTAGTTCCATTTTAGTTTTTGTACTCTCAAATATCTAAATTAGTCCCCTTATTTTCAATAAATCTTAAAATTAGATCCTATCGTTAGTTTATTGTTAAACTTAAAAAAAAAATCTAGCATATTGATCTTCCCTCTGTAAAATTTGGAACTATATTCATATTGTCTTTTTTAAATTAAAAATAATAATGATTATGTTACCAAGTTTGATTAAAGTTAACTTTAAATTAACTTAATAATAACTAATTTTAAGATTTATTATTGAAGGTAGAGAAGTCTGTGGTTCGAATTCTTCACCCCATATATTATAAAAATAAAATAAAATAAAAAAAAGAAAGGAAAGGAAATATTTTAGGTATACTATGTTGGTCCCTGTATTTTTGGCTTTGGCTTTGGTTCATTTTGATTCCAGTACCACTAACCAACTTGATCTTGTATTTTCATTATTTTCTTATTTTTTTAATCGTAATTTTAGCATGACATTTTTTTTTTTTGAGTACATCAACATTTGGGGTTGGGGGATTCGAACCTCTGACCTCATGGTCGAGAGTACATGCCAATTACCACTGAGCTAAGCTCGCTTTGGCAATTTTAGCATGACATTTCATTCACTAAATTTCTTAAAAAATATGGTCATAAATTTATATTGAAGGGTTTCTATTGTGAATGAATTTTATGCTTAAATTTTGCAAACACAGACTAAATTAGTCACTTTTTAAAAGTACAAGGGTACGATCAAAATGAATGTTTTAAAAGTATAAGAACCAAAATGAGACCAAAGTGGACACGTTGAAAGTACATAACCGAAACGAACAAAAACCTCACTACTCCCGAAGGAGGTGTTGGTTTATGCAAATTAAAAGACTGTAATGAAGTCCTCCTTATTAAATGATCATTTTGGAGATTTTTCAACGATGATGACTCTACGGTGCAGAACTATAAAATTCAAGTACCAAAGCCCAACCCCTGGAAGCTTTTCCTCGATTTGCAAGAAGGTCGGCACTGGGTCCCATGGACCTCGATTATAAAGCAAGAAAATTTCTAGTATTACGGTAGTACATACTCCTTCCAATTCAACATTTGACACGTCATTTAATGAACATTTAATAATATAATATTTTATTCCATAGTTCCCACACCATTCTTAAATATTTCTTTCATGGCAAACAATGAAATGGAGGTAGTATGGAAAATTTCGAGTAGTAGAAAACTTTCTATAAAGCTAAAGGATATTTTTTAGCAAACATCAAATGGGAGGTCAGAAAATGGTCAATATATTTTATTCTGGTATGATATCTGGACTGGTAATGAGCCTGTAATGGCTAGCTAGCAATAATAGTTTCTTTTAGCTTTCATCAGAAAAGAACATAACAGTTGCAGAGAAGTTTGGTTAAGCCATGGAAAATCGATGGATTTTTCGTCTCAGAAGGCCCCTCTTGGATAGGGAAAATTTGGTATGGTCTGAAACTTCAGAATTCTTCCCTAAGCCAAATTCAAACAGAGGTCGAGATTTTATCCGGTGGTCTGTATCTTTTGACGGCCGTTTCTCCACCAAATCAGCTTGTGATCTATTTAAAAAGCCCCCAGCCTCCCTCTCTATCAGGCTGAGGAGGCTATTTTATGCAGTTTATGGAAAGCCAATATTCCTAAGAAATGTAAATTTTTTGTCTAGACAATTATGCACAGGAAATCAAACACTGCCGATATCTTGTAGAAAAGATTGAAAGGCTCTATGCTCAGTCCCAATATTTGTTTGCTTTGTAAGAACAATGCAGAGACTATCCATCACCTATTATTTGTCCATTGTGAGTGGGCCTCTAGCTTTCGGATCATCCTTCCCCAAGCCTTACAGAAACCACCACAAACTAAGAGGACAACCTGTTTCAATCCGCCCTTCATCATCAATTGGAGCCAAACATGCCACAACTAGGCGCTCAACACTAATCCTCCACCTAAATACAATATCCTCGATCATCTCGAAACTAGGCTGGCTACCAAGATTGCTCCATCCTCGTTCATTCCCAGCTCGTCTTTGTCCCCATGCGCATACTTTAAGTCGGCCACAAAACCATTATGGTAAAGCATATTTACTAAAGAAATCAACACCGAGTAAACTGAAGGAGAAAATTAGAACAAAAACAGACAATTGATCCACCAACAAAACCCCGTCAACTTACTACCCCTTGAAAAACACCTAGACCTAAACAATAGATGCCAAATATTCAGATGTTGGATCTTATCATGCACAAGTTCCTACGCAAAACAATGCTAAACCTTGTGTCAAAGAGAAGCTACATCAAGCTATCAAAATAATGAGACCATTCAAAAGTACTTTCCAAGCAAGCTATCAAAATAATGAGACCATTCAAAAGTACTTTCCAAGAAAACTAGAAGCCCCTAAAGGTCTGGAGAAGATTTATAAAACCCTCCATCTATCTCTCCCCTACACTGACACTAAGGCCTTGCAAGAAAAGGCTAAGAAACTTTCAATTAGGAAGCCAAACTCAAACCTCTAGGAGCCTGGATAGGTACAACTTTCCCTCCCTTTTTCTTCTCTCTCTTTTTCCTAAAAACATAATCTTAAGGCGGGGCACTAGCTTTCACACCACAATGAAGGGACCCATAACTCGGGTTTAACCCTTTGGATGGTCCTTAAACTTTGATTTGTAACGACTTAGTACCTATACTTTCAATTTTGTAACAATTTAGTATTCGAACTTTCATATGTAATAATTTATATAGAGTTTGAAATGGAGGAGAACTCTATCAATAGAGTTTTCCATGGATAAGTGGATTTGGGCTTTGAATGGTTTTTGGACCTAGCCATTTGGACTTTGACCTTCATTGACTTTGTGCCTAGCTATTTGGATTTGGGTTTGATTTAAACATGATCCAAATATCGTATAACCCAAATATATCATATGATCCAATTTTGATCAAATTAAATTTTTATTATTTGATAAAATGGTGTATATTGAAGACAATTGACATTTCAATTTAGAAGTTCTGTCAACTTTGCCTTCAAATTAAACACTACGAGAGTTTAAGGTTTTGTCGAAGCCAAATACGCGTCGAAAAAAGCAAAATACATATCGAAAAAGGTTCTTCTGACGCTTAAATAAGCATCGACAACGACGCTAAAATAGGCTAGCGTCAGCAAAAAAGACTTCTGTCGACGCCACTTCGCTGGCGTCTACAGAAAAAAAAAAGAATAAATAAATAAGAGGCTTTTGTTAGTTAGCGTTGGTAGAAGTCCCTTCTATCGAAGCAACCTTATAAGCGACGACAGAAGTAACATATCGAAAAAAGCAAAAAAAAATATCGAAAAAGGTTCTTCTGACGCTTAAATAAGCATCGGCAACGACACTAAAATAGGCTAGCATCCACAAAAAAAGACTTCTGTCGACGCCACTTCGCTGTCGTCAACAGAAAAAAAAAAAAAACATAAGAGACTTTTGTTAGTCAGCGTTGGTAGAAGTCCCTTCTATCGAAGCATCCTTGTAAGCGTCAACAGAAGTAACATATCGAAAAAAGCAAAAAACATATCAAAAAAGGTTCTTCTGACGCTTAAATAAGCATTGACAACGACGCTAAAATAGGCTAGCATCAGCAAAAAAGACTTCTGTCGATGCCACTTCGCTGGTGTCAACAGAAAAAAAAAACATAAGAGACTTTTGTTAGTTAGCGTTGGTAGAAGTCCCTTCTATCGAAGCAACCTTATAAGCGTTGACAGAAGTAGCAGATGGAACTTTTGCAAGGACGCTTTGAGCTATTCGATGTGACCTTTTATCAAACAGAAAGAAAACCTACCAAGAGGAAATTAAATTTGCAAACATTCCGTTTAAAACTAAATGCAATAACAACGTATAGAACAAACTTCTCAAATTAGGCTCAAAATCGTATTTTAATCGCATGATAAGCTCAACATATCCTAAACAAACTTATCATGAAAATCAATTCTAACTCATCCAAATAAAACAAACCACACTAAACCTAACCAAACATATCCAAACTTATAAACTTAACCACTAAACTAAATAACTTGACATAAAAACATGAACCCAAGAACTAAATTAGCGAACTCAAGTTTCATAAACTTATAAATGCAAAATATAGTTGAACAACAATGATATCCATGTCCAAATCGTCAAGTAAGTTCATTTTCTCAACTTTCTCACAACAACAAACTATACTTTATAATTAGACAAACAAACGAAACTCAAAATTTTCAACCGATGTAATTTTATCATTGAAAAGAAGTCAATATTGCCAAGCAAACACATATACTAATCTTCCTTTACTCACAAAAAAACAAAAACAATATTTACACTTATCATCAAAATCATTATCAACAAAAACCAAAACCTCAAAATACACAAAAAAAAAAAAAAAAAAAAATCACGATATTTATATTTGCAAATGCTTTCCTCACCACTTTTCACCAAATGAACAAACACCAAACAAAACTTTCACTCAAGCTTCTGCCAGCACACAATCCCTCATACACAGAGCACACACGGTCATAAATAACACAATTTAGAGAAAGCAAAATAATGACATATAGAGGCAAAGAAATGAAAAAAGAAAAAAAAACTGACCGTGCACAAAAAAAAAACCAGCCACCCAAGAAATGTAAAACAAAAAAAAAAAGATTTACAAGGAAGGAAAATTGTTTACTAAATGAGAGGGAGTTAACGACCCATACAATGATGGTGGAGTCAAGTGACGGAAGCTGCAGTGAGGAAGGAGAGACGACGATGACGATTGAAGAAGAAGAGGAAGAAAGCGCAGAGGGGAGCTAGGGGCTGAAGTGAGGAAGAAGAGACAAAATGAGGGGAAAAAAAGTTATTAGCTAGGGTTTTTAATGAGCTTCTGCTGACGTGGTTAAAATGGCGTCGCCAGAGGCTATTTTTGCCAATGCCTCTTCCGACGCCACTTTGAAACGGCATCGACAAAGGCCACTTCTACCAACGTTGTTTTAAAATGGTGTCGGTAGAAGCTACTTTTGTCGACGCGGTTAAAATGACGTAGGAAAAAGTCACTAAAACCATCTTTTTGTCGACACCCTTTTTTCTTTTGTGAATTAGCTTAACAATGGACAATCCTCCAATATTGGCACCACCTTTGGATCATATTCACAAGTACTCAATCAACATAATCGACTTTCCAATAAAAAAAAATCGTATAACAACCATTTTTATGTTTATTTTTACAATTTAAAGAGAAGAATCGACGAAATAGAGCAATTTCTTAGCTCCTCGTATTTGAAAAATATTCATATTTTTACTTTCCATCTTGCAGTTGTGGGAAGGAATGGATAAGAAAATCGAAAAACCATTGCTTTTTTTAAAATATATATATATTTTATTGTAATTTATTACGTAATTCACTCTATCAAACTTTTTGCAAATATTATCAAGCATTAAAGACCATGTAATTTAGCCAAAAATTAGAGCTTCATTATTCCTCATTAACCCTTTTGCTACACAAATATAGTTTAAACATGGTGTAGAAAACAAAATCAAATTGTTTTCAATTTTTTCACACTTAATTATATGTTGGCGTGAGAGTTGGAATGCTTTGCTCATGTCGAAAGAAATCATTCGGATCAACCTTAGTCTTAACATACACCAACCTATTAATATTATTCTCAAAATACTTGAACCCCCAAACACTTGCCTGCCTGTAGCCTGTCTTTCCATATTTGTTGTTTGATCCAATGTCAAGGTCTCTATAGTTGGCATATGCACCTCTCGGTGATTTCGAAACGAAAGGAGCCATATAATCGTAAAGCTCCCGTATCCATCTCAGATGCTTTTTGTCTACATCGATGCTTCCTTCTTTCCACCCGACGGCATAGGCAATCTTGTACAGATTTCCTGCTCTATGTGGGAAAGGAATTTCAGACTCAGAAATTTGATCCATTCGCCCCCCATAAGGAACAAATATAAGCTGTGGCACTTCTATATCATGAGATTTTAATCTTTCCCAAATACCCTTTATTGCAGCCATGGAAATGGGTTCCTTTACATAGTCAGATTTGATTTTTGTCCTTCCTCTAGTGGGAGGTGTTCTATTGAGCAGAGCTTCCAAGGGCTGTCCAATTTCGATGCCCAAGATGAGAGCTGATTCGATCCAGCTCGTTTCCATGCAATCTTTCTTTGCTAAACCCAAGGCAGGAAAAGTTGTCTTAAAGATTGTCACGAGCTCATCTATCTTTCCAAGGAACAAAGAGAAGAATGTAGCTGTTGGCTTTGTTTTGCCACCTATAGATCAAGAATTGAATTATCAAATTAATCATCAGTATTTTGATGTTCCTATTTATCGAGTGAGAGTTATTTTTGAAGAAGGTTAGAGACTTAAATAGAAATTTTTTTTTTTTAAAACTTGAATTTTTGTTTTTATCAAATTAAAACTTTGAATATAAATGGAGAAATTATTCGGTGAGGTCACCACAATGAGGCTGGTAGTTTTGCACGGTAGGATGTAATAGAGAGAAATTGTAAAAGTACATTGACTTTGTATCCAACGATTATTAGGGGTAGATAAAGTTGAGATCTAGATCCAATGGTTTTAAAGAGGCAACCACATTGTGGCGGTCTCATTGAATATTTTTTCATATAAATGAGTGGTGAATTAAAATCCTCATCTGCCAACATGAACATAGTTCAATTGACATAAAGTTTATACTAACGACCAAGAGGTCTGTGGTTCAAATTCTCCACCGAACCTCACATGTTCTTAAAAAAAATTCAAACCCTCCCCCAATAAATTTCACAAATTTCACTAATAAAATATTCAAACCCAATCATAAAGGTCACATTCGACAACCATTTAATTTTTTGTTTTTGTTTTTGAAAATTATGTTTGTTTTATTTCAATTTCCTTAGGATGATTTTCATCTTTGTTAAAGATATATTTGAATTCCTTGTCAATTTTAAAAAACATAAGCAAGTTTTTAAGGCCCCATTTGATAACCATTTGGTTTTTGGTTTAGTCAAATTCCAAAAAAAAAAAATGTTTTTGAAAAGTATTATTTTTTTCAAAACTTGAGTTGATTTTTGAAAATATGAAAAGGAGGTAAGTACAAAACAAAGAAATTTATGGAGAAAAGTAGTGTTGGCAGACTTAATTTTAAAAAACAAAATGATTATCAAACGGGACCTAATTTTTTTAGTTTTCAAAACGTACATGGACTTTTTACCACATGGAAGAAGATAAATAACCCAAAAAAAAAAAAAAACATAAACATAGGAGTCGGAAGTACAGTTTACAAAGCTTAATTTTCAATAATAAATAACCCAAAAAAAAAAAAAAAAAAAAAAAAAAAAAAAAACGGGGCCAAATTACTCAAATGCATTTCGATGTAGAGAAATCAATTAAATATAAAAAAAATAATAATGAAATGTAACTAAATACGAAGATAATATTAATAATAAATATTTTAATTTATTTTTTAAAAATATTTTTCTAGAAACATTTGTTGATATCGATTTTTTATCAATATTTCCATAGAATTTTGACTTCGACATTTTCATCCGAACATTTCAATCTTGTTTGTTATTTCACTTTAATATTAAGTAAGAATAAAATGCATAAAAATATTAATTAAAAAGAATGAGTTTCAAAGAAAAAGAATAAATGAATTTTAAATAACTTAGGAAAACCATCGAAAGAATACCAGTCAAAATGATGCCAAGGAATAGATTTTCATCCAACTTGTTAGCCATATGTTGCCACCCATAAATGAGCTCGATCACATCTTCCTCCAAATTTCTACCAGTTGAGCAAATTGTTACCGTCGCCGGAACAGGAACCAGCTTCACCTTCCACGCCACCACTACTCCAAAACTCCCTCCGCCACCGCCTCTAATGGCCCAAAACAGATCCTCCCCCATCGACTCTCGATCATGAAACTTCCCATCAGCATCAACCAAGTAAGCGTCTATAACATTATCAGCCGCAAGACCATATTTCCTCAGCATCAACCCATATCCACCACCACTGAAGTGCCCACCAACGCCGACCGTCGGACAAACACCTGCCGGGAACGCCAAGGTTCGACTTTTCTCAGCAATTCTGTAGTAAAGTTCACCTAGCGTCGCACCTGACTGAACCCACGCAGTATTGTTTTCGACATCGACAGTAATGGAGCTGAGATTGATTAGGTCAACGATGATGAACGGGAGGTGAGCAACGTAGGATAGACCCTCGAAGTCATGCCCACCACTTCGAGTTCGAATTTGTAGGTTATGGGTTTTGGAGCAGATGACGGCTGCTTGAATTTGAGAAACATGCGATGGTGTGATGATGACGAGTGGCTTTGGGGTGTTGGCAGTTGAGAATCTGAGGTTTCGAATGGAGAAGTTTAAGACGGATGAATAGGAAGAGTCGATTTGAGTGTAAACAACCTTGGAAATGGAGGAACTATTTGAAGAGTGATGGGAGAGACATTGGAGAAAGTCTTGATGTTTGTGAGCTGAATTGGCTACAACCCATAATGTGTTGGAAAATTTAAGATTATCTTGTATTAGTTTATTTATTTTATTAAATATTTTTCTTTTTATTAATTTATTAATTATAGTGTTTAAATTAAAAGGGAATAGTCAGATGATGGTTCCTCCTTTTAAGGAGAAAGGTTAGCGTGAAAGTTGGATCTGGCCAACTGTCTTCTCCTTCTCGATAAAAACCACCTTTTCATCCAGACAAGGGTAGGACATCTGACATACGCTTTTCTTACAAACACATTACAAACTTTTATTTTGGTGAGCATACAAGTCAACGGGATTCGTAGGAAGGCTTAGCTGCACACAAGCTTTCTTGAAGGGAGTTGTATCCTGGGAGTGGAGTGCCGAATAACTCAGTGCAAGTGGGGGCACGTCTTCTCTAAGGACAGCGTTCTGCAACGCGCCTCGACCCAAACAACAGGCTTTCTAAACTCTATCTTCTGATTAATATATTTGTTCTGTTAGCTGTTATAATTTGTTCTGTATTCCTTCCCTGTCTTAAGTTAGAATATATTTTTTCCTACAATCTTAGAGAAGACGTGGTTAGGAATTCTGTGTTTGCCTTGTTTGTTATGGCTTCTAGTTCTGAGTCCAAATACCATTCTTGCAAGCCTGAAAAATTTACTGGACAAAATTTCAAATGTTGGCAACAACAAATGAAATTTTGGCTCACTACTCTAGGCCTATATTCTGTCATTTCTGTTAACGAGAAAGGAAAAGAAAAGGTCTCTGAAACCTCTAAAACCAGTGATACTGATCAAAGCATAGTCCTTAAGACCACTGTTGATAAAAATATTGAAGAAAAGGATATTTTATGTCATGGAAATATTCTAAGTGCTTTGTGTGATAGTATCTATAAAATCTTCTGTTCAACCAAAAAATTCTGCAGAGTTAGCTTTAGAAAAGAAATATGGGTCAGAAGAATTAAGTTTTAAGAGGTATGCTGTGGAAAAATGGATTGATTTCAAAATGGTTGATGAGAAGTCTGTGTGTGACCAAATTCATGAATTTGAGAATATTATTTTTGATTTGAAAATGAAGGGAATTGTGTTTGATGATGTTGTCTTGGTTGCTTCTATGATTAAAAAATTACCCCCTTCTTGGTTAGATTTTCAAAGGGTTTTAAAACAAAAACCTGAAAATTTCTCTTATGATGAATTGGTAGTTTCTTTGAGAATTGAGGATAGACATCGTGAGAATTTGAAAGAAATTTCCCTCTCTAGTAGTCAAGCAAAAGCTTTAGTGGTTGATAAAGCCTATAAACCCAAGTCTAAAAATTTCAAGAAAAATGGCCCTAACAGAAATCACCAGAATAATAATAAGCCAAAAGATAAATGTATTAGTCAGAAGAATTTGGGTCCTCCCTGTTGGGTTTGTGGCAAGACGAATCATTTGGCAAGAGATTGTTTCCAACGTAAAGGTGGAACTTCCAAGCCACATGCACCGTCAAATACAAAACCACAGGCCAATGTGGTTACTGCGGACCAGGCCGGCTCCATTCTCCCATCGAGCGGGTATTATATCAGTAATCCCGAGTTAAATTTAGTAGTTAACTCAAATGATTGGTGGTTTGATTCTGGTGCGAGTGTTCATGTGTGTTCTAATAAAAAATTATTTTCTTCGTACCAGGAATCAAGTACCAGATCTGTAAAGATGGGAAATGGGAATGAGGCCATTGTAAAGGGGGAAGGAGAAGTTTTATTAAAATTATCTTCTGGCAAAGATCTTCTGTTGAGCAATGTTCTGCATGTTCCAGAAATCTTTAAAAATTTAGTTAGTGTTTTCTTATTAGTAGAACAGGGCTTTAAAGTTGTCTTTGAATCTAATAGGGCTGTAATAAGCAGATATGGTATTTTTATTGGTAAATGTTATCTGGTAGATGGTTTATTTAAGTTGAATGTTGCAAATACTGAATTTCCATGTTCTTACTCTGTTGTGGCCAATGTTGAATGTTCTGATATTTGGCATGGACGACTTGGACATGTGAATTTTAGTTCAATAAAAAGAATGATAAATATGGAATTAATTCCTAAATGTGCTTTAGATAGTAAAGATAAATATGAAATTTGTGTGCAAGCCAAACAACCCAGAAAACCTTTTAAATCAGTAGAGAGAAATTCATCACTATTGGAATTAATTCATAGCGATGTTTGTGATTGCAATAATACTCTAACTCGTGGAGGAAAAAGGTATTTTGTAACCTTTGTGGATGATTGTTCTAAATACTGTTATGTTTACTTACTCTCCACTAAACATGAAGTGTTTAATACATTTAAAATCTATAAAGTTGAGGTAGAAAACCAATTAGAAAAGAAAATTAAAGTTCTAAGATCTGATAGGGGAGGTGAGTTTTGTTCCGATGAAATGAATGATTTTTGTAGACTGCATGGTTTAATTCATCAAGTTAGTCCTCCCTATGCACCCCAATCCAATGGTGTTGCAGAAAGGAAAAACAGAACTTTATTAGATATGGTTAATGTTATGTTGTTAAGTTCTGGCATTCCTAACAATTTTTGGGGTGAAGCTTTGTATTCTGCTTGTTTAATTTTGAATAGAGTTATGTATAAAAATTCTGATAAAACTCCGTATGAAATATGGAAAAATAAAATTCCTAACCTGAATTTTCTTAAAGTGTGGGGGTGTTTAGCTAAAGTTAATATTTCTTTGAATAAAAAAAGGAAACTAGGCCCTAAAACTATTGATTGTGCATTTGTTGGATATTCTTTGAATAGCACAACTTATAGGTTCTTAGTTTTGAATTCAGATGTTTTTGGGTATACCAAAAACACCATTATTGAATCTCGTGATGCTAGTTTTTTTTAAAATAGTTTTCCCTTGAAAAATAATTTGAATAAGCAAATTGGTGAAAATTCAGGTTCTAAGGATGTGTCTCCTAATTTAGAACCATTAGAACCAAGAACTAGTAAAAGAAAGAGAGTCAGTAAAAGTTTTGGGGACGATTTTTACATTTATTTAGTTGAAAATGATCCCAAAACATATTCAGAAGCAATGAAATCCATTGATTCACATTTTTGGAAAGAAGCTATTAATAGTGAAATAGAATCAGTCCTGTCTAATAACACTTGGTTTTTAACTAAACTCCCACAAGGTTGTAAAGCAATTGGGTGTAAGTGGATTTTCAGGAAAAAGCTTAGACCTGATGGTTCCATAGATAAATTTAAAGCTAGATTAGTAGCAAAGGGGTTCAGTCAGAAAGAAGGTGTTGACTTTTTTGACACATATTCCCCTGTTGCTAGAATGACTACTATTAGGATTTTAATAGCCATTGCTTCTATTCTTAAGTTAGAAATTCACCAAATGGATGTTAAAACAACTTTTTTAAATGGTGAATTAGAAGAGGAGATTTATATGGAACAACCGGAAGGTTTTATAAAACCAGGCCAGGAAAATAAAGTCTGTAAATTGGTTAAGTCCCTCTATGGTCTAAAACAAGCCCCTAAACAATGGCATGAAAAATTTGATAGTGTGATTATTTCTTATGGTTTTGTCATTAATGACTCAGATAAATGTTTATACATTAAAATGTTAGATAATGCATGTGTTATCTTATGTTTATATGTTGACGACATTCTTATTTTTGGTACCAATGTGAAAGTCATTAATGAAACCAAAGAATTTTTATCAAATAATTTTGATATGAAAGATTTAGGTTCTGATAATGTTATTTTGGGTATTAAATTGATTAAAAGAGACAATGATTTTATGTTGACCCAATCTCATTATGTAGAACAATTGTTGAGAAAATTTAGTTATTTTGATTTGAGTCCTGTATCTACTCCTTATGATCCAAATTTGAAACTTAGAAAGAATGTAGGAGAACCAATTTCACAACATAAATATTCTCAAATAATTGGTTCATTAATGTATCTTGCTAATTGCACTAGCCTGACATTGCATGTGCTGTGAATAGATTAAGTAGATATACTTGCAATCCAAATGAATATCATTGGTGTGCAATTGAAAGGTTGTGTAGATACCTTAAAGGTACTTCCCAATTTTGGCCTATGTTATACTGGATTTCCTCCCATAATAGAAGGCTTTAGTGATGCAAATTGGATAACTGAGTCAGATTAGATTAAAGCAACCAGTGGATATATTTTTTCTTTGGGTGGTGGCGCAATAACATGGAAATCTACTAAACAATCTTTAGTCTCTAGATCCACCATGGAAGCTGAATTTATTGCTTTAGATTTAGCTAGTAAGGAGGCAGAATGGTTAAGAAATCTAATTGCTGATATTCCTGTTTTTTCAATTGACAATCCAGCTATCCCTTTACATTGTGACAGTCAAGCTACTTTAGCTAGTGCTAATAATAAAATATATAATGGGAAAAGCAGGCATATCAGAATTAGACATAATTCTATTAGACATTTATTGTCTCATGGTGTGATTTCTCTTGATTTTGTCAGGTCTGAAGAGAACCTAGCGGATTCGTTTACAAAAGGCTTAGCGCGCAAGCGAGTTTCTGAATCATCGAGGGGAATGGGACTAAAGCCTATAAGGTAGTCACCACAATGGAAACCCAACCTCAAAGATTGGAGATCCCATGAAAGAGGTTCAATGGGTAATAACGAAATTGGAGTGTGACTATGGGAGCACTAATTAATTAAAATCTCTCTGTCCCATTCCTAAGGTGGTAGTGCTCTTGATGTGATGGTTAGGAAGAGTTAATCTCTGAATGAAACCAAGGCATGTACTATGCAGGGTGTTAATCACAAACAACCCTTGGAGGTTTCACCTATGTGAGTGTTGTAGTGAGGTCGCTACAATAGGGGTTTAGGCTACTCCCTTAAAACACTCATGAAAACGGGATATGTGCGCATGACCGTCTAAAGCGCAAAACAGACCAGAATCCCTAAATTGGCTTGTACTATGTGTGGGGTAAGTGGAAATTTGAACAAAAGGACCTAGTTCAAGACTATGTTCACTATGGCTCTTCAGATGTACACTTATCTTCACTAAGTGGAGGTTCAAACCCGGAAGGTACCTACACCTATTACATAGTAAAAATGCTCATCTTAGTGTTTTCTTTAAAAGAGAATTTTACTTCCTTTTTATTAAGAAAATCTTAAATTATGTGGGGGATTGTTGGAAAATTTAAGATTATCTTGTATTAGTTTATTTATTTTATTAAATATTTTTCTTTTTATTAATTTATTAATTATAGTGTTTAAATTAAAAGGGAATAGTCAGATGATGGTTCCTCCTTTTAAGGAGAAAGGTTAGCGTGAAAGTTGGATCTGGCCAACTGTCTTCTCCTTCTCGATAAAAACCACCTTTTCATCCAGACAAGGGTAGGACATCTGACATACGCTTTTCTTACAAACACATTACAAACTTTTATTTTGGTGAGCATACAAGTCAACGGGATTCGTAGGAAGGCTTAGCTGCACACAAGCTTTCTTGAAGGGAGTTGTATCCTGGGAGTGGAGTGCCGAATAACTCAGTGCAAGTGGGGGCACGTCTTCTCTAAGGACAGCGTTCTGCAACGCGCCTCGACCCAAACAACAGGCTTTCTAAACTCTATCTTCTTATTAATATATTTGGTCTGTTAGCTGTTATAATTTGTTCTGTATTCCTTCCCTGTCTTAAGTTAGAATATATTTTTTCCTACATAATGAAGATGAAGATAGAAGAATAAAGGAAAGAGAAAGAGGAACTAATGGAGAAGATTTCATGGCTTGGGTTGGAGATCTCTCTAATTGAAAGTTCCACTATTTATGGTTTTTTTTTTTTTTTTTTTTTTTGGTTAGAAGTAAAATAAAGAAGAAAATGAAAAAATCAACTTAATTCTATCTTTTACCATTGATTGTGGTTACTCCATTGACCAAATTAATAATTCATGAAAAGAAAGTTGATCGTGAAAAATAGGTTTTTTTTTTTCTTTTTTCATATTATTCTTTTTAAAACCTGTTATTAAAATAGAATATGTTGGAAATTGTTTGGGCGAATATGATGGTTTGAAAACTATTATAGCAGATATTGTTATTTTAACAAGATAGTCAAAATGCCTCTAAAGAAAACAAGATAGTCAAAATGCTTGCTAAGCAAATACAATGACTCATAAAATAGTTAATTAAGAGGTTTGTGGTATAGTAGTTTCCTAATTTGTTTAATATACTTTGAAAAATTTAGAAAAATATTAAAGATTATCGATTAAAATTTATTTTCAATATATTGTGATGTTTTGTTGAAGGTGAAATTAAATCCAAAAACGCGTTAAGACTATAAAGTCCGCTCAAGACGAGTCGAGCGAAAGACCAACACTTTTGTTGAGCCCAAGTTGACTAGGACCTAGGCTCAGGTTGTCCTTCTTCACCTTGGAAATTTCTGAGTTCCTTCAATGTATCCAGGAAGCTCTGTCTTCCAAGGAGGGCTGCCCTTCTTCGCCTCGACCTCGACTAATCTCGCCTCAACCTTGACTGCTCTAGCCTCGGCCTCAACAACCCTAGCCATTTTACGTTTTTCCTCGATTAGGTTCCTCGGGTCTGTTCTACGACTAATACTCGACGTTGAAACAGTGTGGTCACGCTTCTTATACAGGCTTGGTTCTGGATTTCTAAGAATTGTGTGATCTGCAGGTTTTAGCCCCCAACCTTGCTGGTTGCGATGTTGGTCTTCTTTTCCTTCGATCTTGTCTCTCTGACTCTGCAATGTGTTGTATTGGCTTCTTCTCCTTCCTCAGATCCCTAACCAACCCCTCCTCATGGATTTTGGTGCTAGGACATGTTTATTTAAGATACAAATATCCTAGACAAACTCTGATCCATTCCACTCACCTTATCCTCAAAGGCAACAATTTTGATATCGGTCTGCCTCTCTCGGGATGAAGGCCAAGGAGATCGAGGTCGAGGAGAGCGGGTCTAAGGCCGATATCGGCTTTCTTCTCGTGACCTCCACGGGTGGCGGTCACCGTCTGAATGTTCTGTGTCCAGATCCTGGTTTCTCTTCTCCATCCTCTTAGTTGTCAGATAACTGATGTGCAAATCTCACTAGCAAGCTTTCTTCCCCACAGACGACGACAACTGTTGATGCCAAAATCCAGATAGGAAGAACTTACCTGAACTTCACGTGACACCAACGGTAAATTTGTTTGAAGAAGGGGGAAGACATGGCCTCCAAGACAAGGTAAAACTGCACATCAGAGTGGTGCTTGCCACACTGCCTCCGATGTTTTAGTCAGCAAGGAGAAAGATGAGAAGCAAAAGTAAGAGTAGAGAGAGTTTAGAGAATAGTTTTGGGATCCATTCTTCAATGATGAAGAAGAGTTTATATACCTTTTCCTGTTTTAGGATTTCTAGGAGTCTAAAGACGGATCCAAATGAACTAGGTCGAATCGAGCTTCCTCAAGTCTCCTAGAATCATGTGCGGAAGAATGGACTCGACCCAGGCGAATGGGCCGACCAACCCAAACTTTTGGGTCGACCGACCATGGGATCGGGCAAGCTCAATCCCTTCAGTCATTCTATCCTCCAGGGTCCGCTTCCTGATCATACCCTTGGGTTGGTGTTGTGTTGTCCTTCTCAATTCCTTGATTCCCGAAGCGGTTTAGAATTACCTATAACAATATATAAGTTATAGTCATATTAATTTAAGCTGTTTGGTAGAGATCATAATGTCATAACTTATTAAGTTATGTTTAGATTGATTATAAAGAGTAAGTGTTTTTTTTCTTAGTTTCTACCGAGTCTGTCTACTCAAAAAAGGATTTCAATAATGAAGAATAGATTTAACTTTTTTTTGGGTAAAATATTTTTTTGGCCCCTCATGTTTGAAGTTTGTGTCTCATAAGTCCTTAGGTTTCAAAATTGGACAATTAAGTCCCCACTATTTCGAAAATAGTTCAAGTTAGTCCCTCCATCGTTAATTTTTAAATTAAATTAATAATATAATATAAATAATATAATAAAATAATTAAAATAATAACTTTTTTTTAAAAAAAATATTCTCTCCCCTCTCTCCTCCACGCAACCCGATGCATCATCTTCTCCAACCCTCCTCATGTCCTTCCCTCTCTCGGCTAAACCCATCTCTTTCCCCTCACCCTTTTTAGATTGAAGAAGAGGAGGGTGTGAGCCTTTTTTTTTTTCTAGATTGAAGAAAAATTAGGACGAAGAGGAGTTTGGGGAAGAAGGGATGAAGAAAAAGTATGGATTTGTTGATGAAAGTGGGGGTTGTTGTTCAAATTGAAAAAGAAGATGGGGAGGGGGGTGTTGTTGAGGGAGAAGAAGATGTGGGAAGGTTGAGGTGGCAGTGGTCATAGCCGACAATGGCGATAGATGGTGGCAGAGGCGATCGCCGGCAACGGCGGGAGATAGTGGCTGCTTGTCGGATGAGGGTTGAACAAGGAGGGGAAGAAATATTGAAAGAGGGTTGAAGGAGAGGAGGGAGAAATAATAATAATAATAATAATAATAATATTATTGTCACTACGGGTTTGCGACGTGGAGCCTCCGACTTTGTTCTCAAGAGGAGGAAAATGGAGTTGCCACCAGTCTTGGTTTAGAGGGTGTGACTGGACACCCAAAAATATGCTAGAATGGTCTGCAAATAAAAGATTTAGGGTTTGGGGGTCTTTTGTGTATGAGGAAGGTATTAACACCCCATAACACTCGTTCAAAGAACAAAATTTTATTTTTCTTGTGTTATTTAAGGAAATTGACCATTGTAAATACCAAAGAAGATTTTTTTTATTGATTTTTAAAGGTCTCATGTTTTACTTCTCATTATTCCTTAAATAAATAATGAGAAATAATTATGGGTGACATAAAGCCATTCAAAATTTGTTTGAATTTAATTTGGCATCCAAAAATAAATTCATCTCAGCTCAAGAATATTAGAAAAGTTAACATCTTGATTTCCTAATTTCGGAAAGTTTGTTTTTTTAAACATTTGGATTATTAATTTTGAAAATTGTGTGAGTAAAGACATGTTTTTTTAAGGAAAATTCTTAATTAATTTTATTTTTAAAGAAGTGGCCTTTTATGGAAAATATTTTTTTTGAATTGATTTGTTATTTTAAAAATAATGTCAATGAAACAATTTTAGAAAAAGCTTTTAATACATTCCTTTAAAAAAACATATGTCTTTTATAAAAAAAAAATGCTTCTTTTGAAAAATGAAATTTAAAATATAAACAATTTTATTTATGTTTTATAATTAGGAAAAAAAATATCAATATCAAATCCCGACATTCCAAGATTGTGATTTTTCACCTCAAGAATCTTAAATATCGGCATCCCAAAAATTCAAGATTCCATCGTTGGAGGATTTTTATTTTAAAACTATTTAATTAAGGAAAAATAAATTTATAAGAGAATTATGGACAATTATGTTATACCATCATAAAGAAAAGGGTAAAATACCCTTTTGGTCCCTCATGTTTCGGGGTCGTTTCTAATAGGTCCCTAGCTTTGAAAATTGAACAATCAAGTCCCCAATATTCCATAAATGGTTCTATTGAGTCCCTCCATTAACGATTCCGTCAAATGGCTGACGGCGATGCTGACTGGACGCTGACGAGACGGTGACTGGGCATCCTTAATTTTTTACATGGAATGCAAAGAATGTCGGAAAAAACGTGGGAATTGTAATGATGAAGGCGACGTGGCACTACCCTAGCCAGACACGTGTGTCCTTGAATTGACGTTTGAAGTAGCTTCCAGTGGAAGCTGAAGGGAATAAAAGTCCCCACGCAGCGGAAGCGCATCGATTGGACCTTACGCCGTATATTAATTAACATTAAAATACCGTTACGAAAACTCAAACATACTTTAAACTCTCTTTAAAGTTGCTGGAAATTCAGTTTAAACATGCTTAAAAATAAATATAAATTTATTTTTCATGCTTTTCTAAAGAAAGAAGGAAGAACCGTTACAAACCTTCGTTGTAGACTTGACCGTTCTTCGCCAACGACGCTCCAACGAACGAAAACGCAGCAGCCTCCTCGCCTCTTGATCGCTGAAATTTTCTTCTTGATTGACACAATAACCACAAAGGTTACACCGGTATGACTCTAGGTCTAGGAGGCAAAAGACTTGTGGGAGTCTTTCTCTAAGAGGGAGGCTAGAGAGAATTCTAAGGTCTTGTCTTTGAGAGTCTAAGAGCAAGAGCAAAGTTTCAAGTGTCATGACCAATTAGGTCTAGTGTTCTATTTATAGAAGAGAGGTCATGAATAAAATATTCAATTAAATCAATCTTTTCTAAAATTGATTCAATCTTATTCCTTAATTAATCAATCATGATCAATCAATTCCATAATTGATTAATCTTTTCCACAAATGACTAATTACTTCCATAAGTGATTAGATCATTTCCATAAATGATTAATCACTTCCTTAAGTGATTAATTATTTCCATGATTGATTAATTCCCAGTTAATGAATTCTTTAATTAATTAACCACCAATTAAATATCACATATTTAATTTTCGGCCTAGAATTAAGTAATTTGCCCAAACACATTTTTTGCCTTAAATTAATTAATTCATTATTTGAACTCTTTCAAACTTCCATAAATTTATATTTGAACTTCTTCAAATATTAATTTCTCTCGTAATAATATATCAATATATATTATATTTGTTTCCCTTAGTAAATTGAACATTTTAGATTTACATTTATTACTTAGTTGCCTCAAATTACTTTATGAGCTACCAATGGGACCTAATGGACCTGCAGATCAGAAGCTCCAACGATGTGAGATTAATTGGTCAAACTCATTAACCACATTAATCAATATTCGTTAACTGTGTGTTCATTCCACTATAGACTCAGAGTTTCACTGCAGACATATTTTCTGTGTCCACGGATATAGACCAATATCGACTAGTTAGTCCTTCACGAGTGTCCGTAACACCAGCTGGGTCAAATTACCGTTTTACCCCTGGGTTACCTCTATTTCCTTAAGTACCAATTCTCCTCTAATGAACAACCTGTTTGTGGTCCAACCATCAAACAGAAAACCCTCTCGTGCCATTGAGAGGGTAGGGCCCTTTGTTCAAGACTCGGAGTAACCACTTAAGGGAACACTCATCTGCTTCCCTAAAGTCGGGAAGGAGTGAATTCCATCTTGTACGATTATGTTCCCAGCTCCCCATTCGGTCTTGTCCCCAAAGTGGTAGGCTTATTGAGTCGGCGTATTGGCCACTCTCACCCATACAAATCAAAGAACAATCTCTCATGAGCAGGAGTCCATAATCAACTCAGGATTAAGACTAAGTTGTCTAGGTCGTCCTAGTGAAATAGAAAACCAACTAGTTAACGGTGTTATAACCAGTGGTTACTATTTCACGGTCCGGTCTTATGCAAACTCATTGCATAGGATACCCCCACTCGCATGTCTCCTACACGAACGTGTTGGATCACAGCGTTTGTATCAAATACAAAGTGGGTCGTATCCATAGTGTCACCAGGATAAGGCACCCAGTCTTATCCCTATACTATAGACCCTTTAGGCTGTTTCTTGAACAATGATCCCATATGTCGCTACATATAGTTCAAGACTCATATTACAACCTTGGATGTCTAGTTTATTGGATTAGGGTTATTATTAGGCAAAGACAAATATAAAATAACTAATAACAGTTACATTAACTATCTACGAGTTTTAGGGCATAAAACCCAACAAAAGCTACCCTTCTCCCAAGACCGTTCGATTCCTCTCCCTTTCACCCATTTCACGTCTCTTGCGATTCCATCTCTCTCTCTCATCTCTTTCGATTCAGTCTAGGGAAGTTTCATCGCTCGTCTGCTTGAATTCCAGAAGAAAAAGTTGAAGAATTCGTGTAGAACGAGTTGGCGACAAAGACTTATCCAACAACCAATCCATTTGATTCAGCAACCAGGTTTTCAACCTCATTTTCATCTTTGCATGCTGTAAATTTCTTCATTTTCGGAACATTTGTTTTCATTTCTTCTTCAAGTTCATTTTTCTCTAGTTTTTTTTGGCATTTATGAGTCCTTTTGACATGTGTTTGATCCGTGAGTCTTTTTCCATTCCATATTTCAGTGTCTGTTTGTGAATATATTTTGCTCTGATTGTTGATTTGCTTGCATTGTGATTTTTCTTGGATGTTCGGTTTAGGGTTTAATGTGATTTTTTTAATGTACACAGAAAAATGGACGAGGTGTTTCATATCAATTTTTATTATAATGGTCGTATGGTATTCCTTCCGAGTTTGAACTACATTGGTGGAAGACAAGCGGTTATTCGAGGGATAGATTGCGATAGGGTCTCGTTGATAGAGTTACGCATGATTTTGACTGATCTTCATGTATTCAACGTTGAGGAGTTTTATTATGTTAGGCCTGGGTATACACTGTCTACTGGGTTCAAGGTCTTGTTAACTGATGATGATATCGTACAAATGGTTAGTCTAGTTCCTGAAAGTAGACTTATCCACATTTATGTTGAACATAATCCCAACATTGAAGTTTTAGACCTAACTGAACCTGTTGCAATGGAAAGACCAATTTTTTTGGAGTGGCGATCTAGTGGTCAGCGAAACCCCATTCAAAACCAAGTAGAATTTGATGACTTTGTTGAGGTAGAAGTGTTTGAAGAGTCTTCTTTAAGTGATAGTGATAGTGCAAGTTCTAGAGAGTCTATTGCTTCACTAAATATCAATGTCAATGTGACTGAAGAGGAAGTAGATTCAGATATTGGGTCATATTCAAATCTCAGTACACCTATAGGGTCTGACGAAGAAGAGGATGTTAGGGGTCCTGAATTTAGGCCTGACACGGATATGAATCAGGTTGAGTTTAGGTTAGGGATGAGGTTTACTAGTTCGAAGGTATTAAAAGATGTTATAAAAGAATATGTTGTTAGAAAGGCTCACAATATCAAATTCATAAAGAATGATAAGGTGAGGGTCACGACGGTTCGTTCTGGACAGTGTAGATGGAGGTTGCATGCTAGTGTTATTGAAAACGATAACACTATTCAAATTAAGACATGCATTGGTGATCATACACGCAGTAGGGAATTTGCAAACTGGAACATGAACTCCAATTGGGTTGACAAGATGTATTTGGAACGGTTTAGGAGTCAACCTAATTGGTCTCTTGCTGAAATTGTTGAGGAGGTGAACAAGGACTATCAAGTAAGAATTTCTCGAAGTCAAGCCTATAGGGCAAGGCGTAAGGCAAATAGGAGGATCAACGGTAGCCTTAATGAACAATATAAGAAATTATGGGATTATGTTGTAGAGATTAGGCGGTCCAATGTTGGATCAACGATGAAAATTCAATGTGAGAGGGCTACTGAAGATTCTCCCCCTATTTTTAGGAGGTGTTATGTTTGTTTTAAGGCTTGTAAGGACGGGTTCTTGGCGTGTTGCAGGCCATTTATTGCCTTAGATGTCTGCCATCTAAAAGGTCCTTGTCAAGGACAATTAATGGCTGCAATTGGTGTGGATGGGGATGACAGTTTGTACCCTATTGTGTGCGTCGTAGTTGAGGTAGAAACGAAAGATAAGCTGTACATGGTTCCTCGTTTTACTACAAACAGACATCGGATGTTTCTCATCTAAAGGATACACCTTCATCTCAGATCAACAAAAGGTACGTATTTTTTCTTCAATAAAACCTGTTAGTTATATTTTAGTGACTTGTAATGTTTACATTCAAACTTTCTTTTCATAGGGTTTAGTTCCGACATTTGAGGAGTTTTTTTTTTCAAATGTGGCTCATCGTTTCTGTGTACAACATTTGTATGGTAATTTTCAAAAAGAATTTAAAGGGTTGGCATTAAAGACTTTGTTTTGGAAGGCTGCTAAGTGTAACAACATGAAGGATTTTAATGATGTTATGACTGAGATTGGTAGGTTAAGTGTGGGGGCTTACCAATATTTGAGTGGGATTCCTACCAAGTATTGGTCTAGGCATGCATTTCAATGTAATCCGAAGTGTGATTTCTTGCTTAATAATTTGTCGGAGTCATTTAATGCACTTATATTGTCAACAAGAAACAAGCCCATAATTCAATTGTTTGAAACCATTAGGAAGTTGGTAATGGTTAGGATTACCAAGAAGCATGAAAAATGTAATTGGATGGAAAAGGAAATTGGAAATAGAATTCTGAAGAAACTTGAGAAGAATATAAGTAGCTCTAGGAGTGCAATACCTTTGTGGGCTGGGAATGGGAAGTTTGAAGTGGAGTCAAGTACAACTCAATATGCTGTAGACATTGATCAACGAACTTGTACGTGTGGGTTGTGGCAAGTAAGTGGGATTCCTTGTCCACATGCTGTCTAGTGCATATATTATATATGTGAAAAAAAAAACTCGAAGAGTTTGTTGATGATGTATACAAAAAAAAAAGCACTCATGGAAACCTACTCCCATTTTTTTCTACCTTTGAATAGTCATGACCTTTGGCCAAAGACGACATATGAACCCATTCTTCCACCAGTTATCCGAAGACCACCTGGTCGACCATGAAAACAGAGGAAATGAGATGATGATGAAGCTGGGACTTCAAGTACCAAAATGCCTAGAAAGTTTAGATGCGGTAGATGTAGGTTGCCTGGACACAACTCTAGATCTTGCAAAGGTTTAGTGAAAAAGAGATCAAGGAAAGCATCAAGTTCTACATTCATGGGGTTTAGTATTCCATGTGTAAGTATTACATTCCTGAACTTACTGTGTAACTAAATCTTCTATGTCCTGAAAGATGCATTACTTACTGTGTTATTGTCTTCCAAGAACATATTGGAACACAAGAGTCTGCTGCTGGAACTTCATCTACTCCACACGGGACTTCATCTGCTTCTCGGACTACTTATACTGTAACTGCATCTGCTGCCAAGGCTTCATATGTTGCTGGGACTCCTTATGTTGTTGGACCTCCATCTGCTGCTTCAACTCCAAGTGTTGCGAGACTCCATCTACTGCTGGCATTCCATATATTGTTGGACCTCCATCTGCTGCTACAACTCCAAGTGTTGATGGGACTCCGTATACTCCACATGAAACTACATCTGCTGCGACAAGAAGAGGAATGAAAAAGAAGTGAAGACTTGAGGAGTTAGATCTACGGTTCCTTTTGTTGTATTCTTTTGGATAAGATTAAATGTTGTGTGGGTTTGTGGTGCGATAGAGGATGAATGATGTATGTGAGATAGGATGATAGATAATAATAATGATTAATTCAGCCAACCTTAGTGCAAGTATACACTATCGCACGTTGTAATAAAAAACTTAGAAGTATTCCAAGGGTATCGATCCCACGAGGACTAAATTGGAAATTCAGATTTGAAGAAAAAACTGCTCAAATGATTGCTTAAAATAAGTAACCAAAGAAATGATTGATGGTTGATTTTTGGAAGATAAATAAAACAAATAAATAAAGAACCAACAATAATAAATAAAACGAGGTATTCAATATAGATTCATCCCAAAGACAAATAACTTTAATCATAGAGTATTCATCTTAAGACTAATCAATGCATTGGGTCAGATTTAACTTCTATTTGGCCTTACTCCCAAGAACCGTTAGAAGGCTAAGTGAGTACTGTTATGCACATTTCTGTGACTCGACTCCGACATAGATAATTCACGAATGCAATCTATAACCCTATAGTTGATATAGGGTGCCTTAGGCAACTTGCTCTATACCACCGAACAATCTCTTTCGAGCTTTTTCTCCTATATCACCTTTATAAGAACCGATATCGGCTGTCGTTTTCGAGATCAAACTCACATGGCATGCAAAGTCTAAGTGATCAATTTAAACTTAGCAAGATCATAATGATAATCAATAAAGAATGACATGCATTGAATAGAAATTTAAACGAATAAACACTTTCAAGTTATTGAACCATAAGAGAATTCACTATATTGAACCCCTCAACGGAATTTAGCTACTCATGGTGGGATAAAATGCAAATGAATATCTTTTCATTGAAATAAAGAATAAAGAATACAAATAAATGAAAAGTAACAAAAGCTGGAAGTAATGACAGTAGCTAAATACTAGGGTTTTTTTTTCTCTATTATCCAATCCTTCTAGAGTTCGCTCGACACCCCACTCTCTCGCTTTTACAAGTGGGAATGGGTGAAAATCCCTACAAACTCTAAGGTTTGATGTCTAACTAAGGTTAGAATTCAGTCATCTAAGAAGGACCTCAGACATTCCTACTCATGGGCGTCTACTAAGGTTCTGTCACCACCCTCTTCTTCCTAGTGAGTTCTGCTTGGATTTGACTTTGAATCAAGGCCTTATATAGTGTTGGAAGTGCTTGAGGAGCCACGAAATAGGTGTTGGTAGGTAACCCAATCATTTTCAGGGTCAAAACGGTCGGTTAGGTGTGCAAAAGTCTCGTTCAAAATGACCCGCGACGGATTCGGAACGGCCTCTGTTTTTCCAGAAATGCGATCGCATTTGCTTTTGGCCTTCCCAAAAATGCGGTCGCATTTCTAGGCATTTTCCAGATTTCCTCTACTTTCCTGCACAACACCAAATTGGGTCAAATTCCTATCAAATTGAGTCTTTTTAAGCACAAATAAGCATAATTTGAAAAATGTGACGTTCAACACCCTAATTCATCAACTTTAACATATTTTGAGTTCGAGAATAGTAAAATTGATCTAAACATGCAACTTTTGACAAGGAAATGAATGAGCTAAATATGTGGGTAAAATAGGTAAATTTTTTACCCTTATCAATTTTCCTTTATCACTTTATTTTGTGGTGGGTGTGCCTTTTACGACATATGACAAACTGATAGGAATCTTTCGATTGGTGTGACACTCTAGGATAATGTGTCACTTTATTTTGTGGTGGGTGTGCCTTTTATACAGTAACTTGAAGTGTTTAACCTCCATTTTTTGTAGTATTGACAGACAAAATTAATGGAAAGTATAACATGTTTCTGTTTCTGTTTCTGTCATGGTTTTCTTTAATGGAAAATATAGGGTGTTTCGGAACATATAGGGACTGTAAGTGTACTTTGCACACGAACCCACATGTTTCTGCTTGTCATGGTTTTGTTTTACCACAGGGACTGTTTTACTCCATATCCATCCCGACACCTATAGGAACAAAAAAACACGAACAAATAGTCAACGACATCGTTTCGTCCATAGGGACTATGAGTGCAACTTTCGCTCATTGCCCACGAACCCACTCTTTTTCCTCCAGGTTTACTTCATATCCATCCCAACACCTCTAGGAACAAAAAAAAATAAACACGAACGGATGGTCAACGACATCGTTTCGTCCCCAGGGACTGTGAGTGCAACTTTCGCTCATTGCCCACGAACCCACTATTTTTCCTCTAGATTTACTCCATATCCATCCCAACACCCTTTTTTTGTAAAAGTGATCATCATAAACGTTATATATACAAGAATAAGCAACCATTTCTATCACACAACAACTACAAACTACATTCAAAGCAAAGAACACACACATGTGCAAGATAAAATTTCATGTCCAAACTAACATTTCATTACACAGAAGAGTTCAAAATACATTTCTCATCTTAAACAAAATTACATAAAATCCCACTAACATAACAATAATTATCCTGTTCGTGTCTTTCTTCAATCTTCAAACTTCATCTTCTCAAGTCATTTATAACGTATATATCCAGACAAGTACAAAAACACAGTACTTACCTTGTATGAGGCACATCCCCAAAATTGATGCCTTGGATTTGATTTCGTCCATGATGTTTTCAAATGAGTTCGTAGACCACAATCGCAGAACGTCTCTTTTCTCTTTGACATACTCCTACTCATCGACTCTGAATGTTCATTTCGGTCTTCCATGCGGTTTTCCAATGGCGCTGACTCGACACTGTTAACCCTAAACTATGTATCGAAGAAAAGGGAATGGGAGAAGGAGCGTTGTTTTTTCTGCCCTAGATCTATATCGAAGAAGATGAAAGAAAAGGGCTTTTGTGTCCTAGATCCGTATTGAAGACAATGGCGCTAAAGAAAAGGGCTTTTGTGCCCTAGATCTGTATCGAAGAAGATGAAAGAAAATGGTCTTTGTGCCCTAGATCTGTATCGAAGAAGATTAAGAAAGGGCCTCTGTGCCCTAGATCCGAATCGAAGAAGATGAAGAAGATGGCCTTTGTGCCCTAGATTCGATTCAAAGTAGATGAAGACAAGGAGAACACCACTATATCGAAGAAAAGAAAACAAATGGGAGAAAAAAATTGGGGTTTTTTCATTAAAATGAAAACATAATGACATGTATAATTTTAATTCAGGATTCCATGTAAAAAAGAAAAGGACATCCAGTCAGCGCCCCGTCACCGTCTCGTTAGCACCTCGTCAGCGTCCAGTCAGCATCGTCGTCAACCATTTGATGGAACCGTTAATGGAGGGACTCAATGGAACCATTTATGTTATAGTGGAGACTTGATTGTTCAATTTTCAAAGCTAGGAACCTATTATAAACGACCCCGAAGCATGAGGGGCCAAAAGGGTATTTTACCCTAAAGAAAAAAAAACTTTATCAACCTATTGCTTAGAGAAGAAAAAAGAACCATATTCAAGAACCTCTTTGTTTAGAATGAATAAAAAAGAATAGAATTTAAAATCTAAAGTAATTTGAAATCTTTATTTGGTTCCAAAATTTTCCATCCAAATAGGTAAGATTTGACTAGATTTAAATTAAGATTGTCCTTATTCCATATTTGCTCTTCATTATGCAGAGAATAAAAAGGCAAGAAAAATTTAAAAAAAAAAAAAAAAAGAGAGAAAAGAGAAAAAAAAAAACTGTGATTGTCGTAGAAGTAAAGGCAAAGAAAGAGAAAAAAAGAAAAAAAAAATTCATTGCGTGATTGTGGCGGCAAGGATGGGAGAGGAAGAGAAAGAAAAAAAATGGAAACATAAAAAAAAGTATTCACTTAAACCTTTTTTATTTATTTATTTTTATAAATATAAGTAATAAAAGAAAACAAGTGAATGATCTTGCTAGTTTAACTTTTTTAGTCCATTTTTTTATATAATTATGAAGATACAATTTAAAGGAAACATATTTGTTCACAAGTAACTTCGGAGATAGAGACACGTGGAATAAATATGTAATTGTATTTATGTTTGTATGCGTGTGAGTGTACAAACTCTAACTTTAATCCTCTTATTCTCTCTCTTATGTGTGTGAATGCGTTTCACTCGAGGGCTGGAACGCTTGATCTCGAGTCTGAAGCTTCAATGGATTCTTGGAGCTTGAAGTCTTCCAGCCTTGAAGGAGTCTTCAATCTTCAAGAAGTGTTGATGTCCTGAAGGGTCTTTGATCTTCAAGGAGTGTTGAAGTCTTGAAGAGTGTTTGGTCTTCAAGAAGTGTTCAACACTTGAACTTATGAATTGCAGAGAGTCTTCGGTCTCCAGACTTGTGGAGCCTCTCTGAATTCTCTGGTTCTGCTTGAGAGCTTTGAAACTCTGGACTCTTGTCTTTGTGAGAGTGTAGAATTTCTGCCCCTGAAATGGTGGAGAACCTCTCTATTTATAGAGTTCTCGCTGGAACTTGGGCTTGGGCTTTATCGGTCTTGGGTCTGGTTTATATTTGACCCAAATATTTAAAAGACCCAAATTTGATCCAATTAATTATTTTCTTTAATTAATTGGTCAAATCAATTAATCTGATCAAAATAATTTATAATTTTAAATAATGACGTGGCAATTTGTCATTGGCCAAAATTTCTCCTTCAACAAATGCCCCTTTTCGAGAGTTAATCACAAGTTATGTGTGAGTGAATCTCGAAAAAGATATTTTGGAATCAAAATGCAAGATATTTGTTCTTAATTTTGACTCCATTTGATGTGTCAATTTAATCAAAATATGAATTTTCGTCAAAATTTTGATTTTTTTTTTTTATTTGACACACTTTTATCACCAATTAATCAAAATTTGAAGTTTGGTCAAAATTTTGATTTTCTTTATTTGGCAGCAAACTTTGATTTGAACTTAAGTTTGGACAAAATTTGGCTTATGCCCAAATTTTGATTTGAGGCAAAATTCTATCCAATTTTAATTTGCATTTGGAATAGAATTTAGGTTTGGACTTTGGTCCATTTGGGATAAAATTTGGATTATGCCAAACTTTTGGCTTGAGGTAAAATTCTATCCAATTTTAACTTGCATTTGAAATAGAATTTGAGTTTGGGACTTTGGTTGATTTTGGGTTTGACAAAATTTGGATTGAGAATAATATGAGTTGACCGAATAACATATATGTATATATTAACAAGCATATGTTAATCAAAAGACTTGAATGGTCTATTGGTTTAATAGCCAAGCTACATATTTAAAGGTCATGGGTTTGAGTCTCAAAATTTTTAATCTTAAATTTTTAAGATGCATATTTCCCATGAGAGCCTTTGAAGCGCGATGTGAAGACCCTTCGAACTTGGAGGGAAGGAACGCCGTGAGAACCTTCAAGCGAAGCAGCAACATAACACGTTCAAACCTTACCTTCTGCTTTCAAACTTGAAGAAGAGGAAACAACGTCGTAACGTGCCATATAAGAACCTTCAAACTTGAGGAAGAGGAAATAACGAAAAATAACGAACTTAGGGTGAGTGGAACACCGGACTTGAGGCGAGCGTGACATCAAATTTGGAGGAATGAAGTCTTCTTTTATTCATCCAACTCGTAGCTTCACATTCATAACAGAGGAGGAAGGAACTGCAGTGAAGCACTGTGAGCTACAGCGCGTGAGAACCTTCGAACTTGGAGAGAAGGAACTACAGCGAAGCAGCATAACACGTTCAAACCTTACCTTCTGCCTTCAAACTTGAGGAAGAGGAAACAACGTCGTAACGTGCCATATAAGAACCTTCAAACTTGAGGAAGAGGAAACAAGGAACTAAGGGTGAGTGGAACACCGGACTTGAGGCGAGCGTGATATCAAATTTGGAGGAATGGAGTCTTCTTTTATTCATCCAACTCGTAGCTTCACATTCATAACGGTGCACAACTTAGCGCGTGAGAACCTTCAAAACTTGGAGGAGGAAGGAACTGCAATGAAGCACGCTGAGCTACAACGCGTGAGAACCTCCAAAACTTGGAGAAGGAAGGAACTGCAGTGAAGCACTGTGAGCTACAACGCGTGAGAACCTTCGAACTTGGAGAGAAGGAACTACAGCGAAGCAGCATAACACGTTCAAACCTTCGAACTTGGAGAAGGAGCGTGCAACGGAGAACCTTCTGCCTTCAAACTTGAGGAAGAGGAAACAATGTCGTAACGTGCCATACCTTCTGCCTTCAAACTTGAGGAAGAGGAAACAACGTCATAACGTGCCATATAAGAACCTTCAAACTTGAGGAAGAGGAAACAACGAACTTAGGGTGAGTGGAACACCGGACTTGAGGCGAGCGTGACATCAAATTTGGAGGAATGAAGTCTTCTTTTATTCATCCAACTCGTAGCTTCACATTCATAACGGTGCACAACTTCCATTTGCTGTGTTGCCCCCAGTAGTGATGAGTTTCTTCAATTTTTCTTATCGCGCTTCAATATTTGTTGCATTTTTTTATTTGTAGAGACTGAACCTAAAGTTTTCTCTAAGCTGCCTACGTACCTTTTTGACGAAAAGAGATCAAGTCATATCGTAGTTCAAAAATTTTTTTTTGCACTCACCTTTTAAGCTTATGTGGGCTAGGAGCATCATGAAATTTAGACTCTTACGATAAGGAGTTTTTTACATTTTAAAAGCCCTTATCTTCATCATGGTCTTGATCAGATCCTTGACTTGTAGGATTGGTCAAGATAATGAGATTTGGTTTCACCTTCAAGGAACCTTTTGTATTTATGAGAACATAAAACTTCCTCTTCATACGTGACGGGATGCTACTATGAAGCTTCTCGCCGCTGTTTACTTCATCGAAAAGTTTCAACTCCAAGTTGTCCATCTTTCTTTTATGTTGATCGTTTGTTACTTTGAGGCGATCAAAAACAGATGTTGAAGGTCGACTTTTCTTCGATGCGGAGACATTTAACCTTTGGAAAGCTGAAGGTCGAGCGAAGGTGGACGTCAAACATTGATTTTCTTCTACTATCGCGACCATACTCATTCTTTGGAATATCGAAGGACGGGTAGTTGGAGGTTTGATGTGATCGAAGACAGAGGTCCTTTGTTCACCCTTCTCAGAATTGTCAACTTCTTCTACGTCAATGCAGTAGGAAGTCGCAAAGTTTCCTTTTTCCTTTTTGTGGAAAGTTTTGGAGAAGAATTCATTCAAAGTCACCGACTGTCTATGTTGAGAAAACTCTTTACTTCTTTTCCTCTTAGGTTGAGGTTTCTTAGGATTCTTCTTTTTTTGATGTATGTCATTTCCTTTGACTGTAGCATGATTTGATTGAGCTATCTCATCAAGGTCGAGTTCAATTTTTCCTTCCTTAGCTAGCTTTAGAATTCAGTCCTTTAGGACGAAGCATCTTTCCACTGGATGACCAACAACTCGATGATACTTGCAGTACTTGGGATCATCGACTTTCTCCATCTCTTCTGGTCGTTTACACTTAGGAAGCTCTATCAGTTGCGCTTCCAGTAGTTGTTCCAACATATCAGGAATGTCGGCATCAGGGAAAGGATAGATTTTCTTCTGTCTTTCCTTTAAAGTTAAGTGATGTGCTCCATTTGTTTGTCATTTTTCTTTCGAAGACGACTTGGGAAGGGTTGTGTTGACAACCATGGATTCTTCTATAGTCTCTTCATTGTTCCTTCCTTCTTTTCTCATGTTAGGGAGGAGAAGGTCTTGGTTTTCTCGACTAGCAATACTTAGCTTCATATCGTGGGCGCGAGTTGCTAGTTCCTTAAAGGTGCGAGGCTTTATACCTTTAAGGATGTAGAGGAGTTCCCAGTGCATGCCTTGAATGCACATCTCAACGGAAGAGAGTTCAGTGAGGTGATCTTTGCAATCTAGACTCATAGCTCTCCAGTGATTTATATAGTTAACAACGAGTTCACCTTTTCGTTGTTTAGTGTTGGTGAGCTCGAACATGCTAACGGTTCGTCTAGTGCTGTAGAATCGATTCAAAAACTCTCTTTCGAGTTCCTCCCAACTGTCTACTGACTCGGGTTCTAGATCAGTGTACCAGTCAAAAGCATATCCTTTAAGTGTTCGAACGAACTGCTTGACTAGTAGATCCCCTCGAGTACCAGCGTTCTCGCATGTCTCAACAAAGTGGGCAATATGTTGTTTAGGATTGCCCTTTCCATCAAACTGTTGAAATTTTGGTGGCTGATACCCGATTGGCGTTCTCAAGTTATCAATCCTCTTAGTATAAGGTTTGGAATACAAGAGGGAATCTTGAGTAGGTCCACCGTACTGAGCTCTGATACAGTTTGTGATCATATCTTGGAGCTGTTGGATGGATAGTGAAGCGACCGAAGCAGAACATTGTGGCTGATCATCTTGCACTGTACTATTTCCTTTGTCATGATTTTTTATGACTTGAGTTTGACTTGATTCAGCGATATGTTGGTTCTCAATTTGGCTCTTTAGTTGTGCGATTTGAGAATTTTTTTCTTCAATCGCCTTCATCAAGGTGTTGATGTGTTCCTGCATCTCAGCCATTCTTTCTTCCATAGTTCTTGTCTCAGTCATCATGACAGTCACTACGTCAGAATCAGGTTCAAACAAAGGGTTATACTTGACAAGAAACTTGTCATTAGTATATACCCCCTGCAAGGTTGTTTCTTGGCCTGCAACGATAGAAGCTTTATCTTCTTGCAACGTCAGTCCGTTGAAGCAACAATGGGCAGTAGAACCCATGTATGACTTGTTCATGACAGCGACCATTGAAGAAGTCTTGAACGACATGTTTATACTTGTGTTTTGAGATAAGAGAGAGAGATGAGAGGTAGAGATGGTCCCACTGGTCGTGCCAATTTGTTCACACGTAACTTCGGAGATGGAGACACGTGGAATAAATATGTAATTTTATTTATGTTTGTATGCGTGTGAGTGTACAATCTCTAACTTTAATCCTCTTATTCTCTCTCTTATGTGTGTGAATGTGTTTCACTCGAGAGCTGCAACGCTTGATCTCGAGTTTGAAGCTTCAATGGATTCTTGGAGCTTGAAGTCTTTCAGCCCTAAAGGAGTCTTCAATCTTCAAGAAGTGTTGATGTCCTGAAGAGTCTTTGATCTTCAAGGAGTGTTGAAGTCTTAAAGAGTGTTTGGTCTTCAAGAAGTGTTCAACACTTGAACTTATGAATTGCAAAGAGTCTTCGGTCTCCAGACTTGGTGGAGTCTCTCTGAATTCTCTAGTTCTGCTTGAGAGCTTTGAAACTCTAAACTCTTGTCTTTGTGAGAGTGTAAAATTTCTACCCCTTAAATGGTGGAGAACCTCTCTATTTATAGAGTTCTCGCTGGAACTTGGGCTTGAGCTTTATTGGTCTTGGGTCTAGTTTATATTTGACTCAAATATTTAAAAGATCCAAATTTGATCCAATTAATTATTTTCTTTAATTAATTGGTCAAATCAATTAATCTGATCAAAATAATTTATAATTTTAAATAATGACGTGGCAATTTGTCGTTGGCCAAAATTTCTCCTTCAACAATATTAAAATTGAATCTCGACATTCTAATACATATACTCAAGAAACTCAAACATTGACATCCAAAAAATTTGAGATTTTGAGATTTTTATTTTTTTTAACACAAATAACAAAACAAATATTGGTTTAGGCAACAAAAAGAAATATTTACATATTAATCCAATGAAATTACATGGCTAAATTATAAATAATGATAAGAGATTCAATTGTAAAATAAAATTAACAAATCAAACATAAACAACATATAACAATCAATTCTAAAGGTTTAACTACACCAAAATAGAAATGATAAAATTGGATATGAAACATGCATACAATTGTTAAGTGTAGCCTTAAAAATATTCACATAACTTTTTAAATGCTAAAAAAAACATATTAAAACAAAGCAAATGAAACGATACATAAACTAACTTTATAAAAGCATGAAAAAATTAACCTCATGAAAAAAAAAAAGAAAGAAAACTATTGGAGAAAGGATTGAAAATAAAGGTTTAAGAAAATACTTACAAAAAACACGCTTGAGGGAGAAATTTTAGGAGAGGAAAAGGGAAAGTCTCGAGAGTAGAAGGGGGAAGTTAGGTGGGAAAAGGAGGAAAGTGTATTTAGGGTTTTAAGAGAGGGAGATTTAGAGAGTCTATTCTTAGCAAAAGAAAAAAAAAACGTGTGTAGGGAGGTATTCTCAAGGCTAAAGAAATCGTGAAATGTAAGGGGAAAGACTCTCAATTTATAGCCAAATTTCAACCTATCACATATTAGGTAGGGAATCAAATAAAATGATAAAATAATAAAAATCTAATAAAATAAAAATGAAAGAGGAAACAAATAAATTATTTTAATTCTACCTTCCAAATTTGTAAAATTTTATTTGTTAATCAATCCTCCAAAGAAACAAAAATATTTTGTTTAATTAACATTGTCAAATAAACCTAATATTTGATTTGACAAATCAATTAATCAAAATAATATATTTGATCCAATTATTTTTACCAAATTTTATAATATTTGATTTGGCTAATTAAATGCTTCATATATTCTTTTTTTTTTCTTGTATATACATTTTTTTAAGAAAATGGCAAAAATAAGTATGAGAATATAGTATCAGACAAATTTAGGGGTTACAATTATTATTATTATTGTTACTATTATTATTATTTTATTGTACATTAAAAATATTATTATTTTACTATTAAAATTGATCATCATTCGTTAACTGTCAGGTCAACACCGTTAAAAAAATTAACGGTACAAGGTGTAACGCCCGTAATTTGAGATAAATTTCAAATTTTCTAAGTTGGAGTTAATTTGGAATTTGGAGGGAAATTTTCAAGAATTAAAAGATTTGGAATTTGGTGGGAAATAGGACTTATTCTATGGTCTTTGGCCCATTCCTTAAAGTAATAGGATGCAAGGGGGCAATTTTGTAAATAACTATATGTTGGGGTTAACCCTAAGCCATTCCCTTTTTATTTAAAGCTTCACGGAGCCCTAAACCATCCTCTTTTTCATCTCCACTTGAATCAGTCGTTTAGCCCTCCCCTTATTTTTGATTTCTTCTTCTTCATCTACCCGACAGTGCAGCCTCCAACTCGTCACCGCCGTGCGTGCTTCCTCTGGTCGGCCCTCTCTCTCTTCCGCACATCGTTCGCGCAGCACAGGCGTCCGACGACCGTCCCTTGCAGTCAGTGTCTCCAGCGGCGCGACGTTCCTCACCAGCGAGGCAGTTTTTGCGACAGGCGTGGGTCGCGGCTGTGGCGTGAGTAGCATTCGTGGGCGGCGAGTTCCAGCAGCACGTTCTGTTGCTCTCTCCGTGTCTCCTCCGACGAACTTCGAGCGGTGTAGCAGTAAGGTGCAGTGGGGGCGTTTTTTCGGCGAGTTCAGACTGATTTTCCGGTAGAGTTCGCGTGAGTATTTTCCTTTAGCGTTTTCCAACAAGGTTCTCTAATGGGTCTATAAGTTTCATGAATATTAAAGTGTTTAAGTGAGTTTTAGAATGATTTTTGTTGATTTATCGTTTAATCAAGTTTACCCATTAGTTGTAGCTTTTGATTTCAAGGTTCTTTTGGCGTTAGAGGTTTAGTTGTCGGATTTGAGCGTTTTTGGAAACCTCGGACAGCAAGTGTATTTTTGTCTTGGCCTTGGAGTTAAGGAATTGATTAGTGCTATTCAAGAGCGTTTAAGCCAATGTAAGTGAACTTACTATTGAACCTTTTAATTGGATACGCGTGTTTGATTTTCTGAAATTCTCGTGCCTATGCGTTATTCTTGAAATTTTTTCTATTATCATTAAAAGCATGTGAATTGTATGAAAATTTGTTATTTTTAATTGAGCAAGCGTTTATGAAAATTATTGAAAGCATGAAATTTTATTATCATTGCTTTTAATTGTTAATATTAAAATAATTGTGATGGTCTTTTAAAATTCCATTAAAGGGATTGACTTTAAATTATTTATGAGTTTAAATTCCATTAAAGGAATGAGCTCAAATTTGTGTACATGAAATTGATGTACGTTTCGGAGATGCCTACACAGGGCTTAGGGACATGAAATTGATGTACCTAAGTCGGTTTGTGAAATTGACGACCTCGAGGTTTCGTGAAATTGACGGCCTCTGTAGGAGACATGAAATTGATGTATATCTTCCCTCCATTTAAAGTTTAAAATAAAGTTTAGAGCCACCAAAATTATATTTATTGATTATTAAAATGTTTTTAAAGCGTGGCACAACCTCAATAGTAGGGTCACTTACTGAGTATTTATACGCGTTCTTTTCAAAAAATATTTTTTTCAGGTAAAGGCAAGGGCAGATGAGGGTGATTAATGAGAATCTGATAGACAACCATGAGAGGGCTCTAGTTTCATATTTTATTTTTCTTCCGCTTAAGAACTCTGCTTTACTTTATCGATTTATAAATCTGTTCGAGAAATTTTCTAGAGGCCATGAATATTTATATTTTAGCAATTGTTTAAGAGTATTTAAAACCTTTAAATTTAGGGATCCCGAAATAAGGTTCTGTTTTCAAGTTTTTGTTTAAATTAGTGTTTATGTTTTCAAATAATTATTGTTATTTAAAAAGACCTCCAAAGCATGCATTGTCGTAACGGTCCCTTAACGGCTTATTAAGAAGTCGGGTCGTTACACAAGGACTCAATAGATTCATTTTCGAAACACAGTAAGGGCGTTTTTTATTGTCAAATTTTGAAACCTAGGGACCTATTGGAAACTAACTCGAAACATGAAGAACCAAAAAGATATTTTACCCTTTTTTTTTAATTTATCAAAATATTCTTCTAACGTTCAAAGACTTGGGAATAACAAAAAGAAATATATTTTTTCAAAAAAAAACAAAAAAACAAAAAGAAATAGATAAATGAGCAAATTGCACAAACCACCCTTGAAGTATGGTAGTTGTGACAATTAACACCCCTAGACTTTCAAATGTGAAAATTAAGGCCCCGTTTGATAACTATTTGGTTTTTTGTTTTTAAAAATTAAGCTTACAAACACTATTTTCACCTTAAATTTCTTTGTTTCTTTATCTACCATCTTCCCATGTTTTCAAAAACCAAACCAATTTTTGAAAACTAAAAAAAGTAGTTTTCAAAAACTATGGTAAGGAAGTTTGGAGAAAACAAGCATAATTTTCAAAAACCAAAAACAAAAAACCAAATGGTTATCAAACGGGGCCTAAACCCTCAAACTTTCAAAAGAGAATATTCTCGGGTGGTTTGTGCAATTTGCCCTAGATAAATTTATGATATTTTTGAAGAAATTTCAATGCTTTAATCATTAATTTCTAAGGCTTATTTGATTTATCAAGAGGTTAGAGATTCGAATTATTAAATTCACCAATCAATCCAAAAATTTATTTATTACAAGTGTTCGAACATAGAATCTCCTACTCCAAGACCTTATTAAATCACCAATCAACCCAACAATTTAAGCTGATGTGTTATGGTAAATTTAATCTTCTATCAATACTTTAACACAAGTCCCTCACCCCATAAGTTGTTGACCTGAGAAAATCACTGATTTTTTTTTTTTTTTTTAAAAAAACTTGATTCATTAAACATATGAAAAATAACTCATTGATTTTTGTCATGATTATCGATATAATATCACAAATAAGTGTTGGGTCAAAGTCTATTACTTTTTGGAGGGAAGTAGAGATGCCTTAATCGATAAGTTATGTTGGCTTAATAATTGTGAAGGTCAAAGTGGCCTATAATTCTCTCTATTTAGGATGTGTTTGGTTTAACTTTTCAAGTGTTTAAATTTGAAAAAAAAAATCATTTTGAAAAAATTTCTAGTGTTTGACAACTACTAAAAATGACTTATTAGAAAATGAGATTGATAAATAAATCATTTTGAGACAAAGCCTTGAAACCAACTTTTTTAAAAAGACTTTTTAAGTATACAATAAGTAATAACTTGTGTATAAAAACACTTGTGAGGAAATGCAACCAAACATATGAGTGTTTAAGTTCTAAACAATTTTTATACAAAATGTTTTTTTAAAAAATGCATTCTTGAAAAACATTTAAATTAAAATGCATTCCAAACGGACCATTAGTTGTTTAAAACAACTATTAGCCACGTTTTGTACTAACCACAATGATAAATAAAACATGATTAATATTTTTTAAAATTTTTTTAGTTCAACACATGGGTGGGAAAATTTGAACCTTAACTTCTTAGTTTGACATATATGTCTTAATATATAATTTCTGTTGTTTGTCTAAGCTAAGTTTTTCAATCACTAGTTAGTTTATAATACTGTGTATTCATTTGGATGACCATCTTAGGCTTAGTTTGGGATTGTTGTAGCTTCTAAAATAATTGTTGTTAGATGTACTTTTAAGAAAATTCATTGTATTACAAAGTAAATTAGTGTTTGGTAAATTTTAGTTTTATAGACGAAAAAACAAGTTGAAGTGTTTGGTAAATTAATATTCTAAATGATTGCAACTTAACTATATTTTTTCAATAAATAAATTTAATGTTGATATTTAATTTCAAAATTATTTTAAGGTAATTATTTTTTTAAAACATATAAGATAATTGTTTTATATTTGATATGATTTAAAATATAATCTTATGTTATGTTTAACCTAGGATGTTTTTATATTTTGCTAAGAAATATAATTTGCTACTTGTATTGAAAAAAATATTATTTCAATTTAAATAAAATAAATAAATTTAAATGAGTATAAAATAATAAAATAAAAATATGTTAAATTTAAAAAATGATTCAGATGAATCAAGTCTAAACAGAAATAAATAATTAGTTACAGATTAGATTTTTAGGGAAGCTAAACGGAAAAGCTAGGATTTTGCAAATGAACGTGGTTAAAAAAGTACTTTTATAAAAAATAATTTATAATCAGTTTTACCAAATGCTAAAAAAGTGTTGGGGGTGCGTCCAAAGTCCCACATCGGCTAGATAAGGGGATGATCATGGGTATATAAGGGAGGACAAGTATCTCCATTGGTATGAGACCTTTTGGGGTGATCCAAAAGTAAAGCCATGAGGGTGTATGTCCAAAGTGGACAATATTAAACCATTATGGAGATATGTGGTTTTCTGGTAGTCCCTTACGAAACGGTTAAGATTTTTTTTTTTAATCTCACTTCAACCGTCTCCAAAATCAACACCAAACGCACCCTTAAATTTGATGATTAAGGTAATTTGACATCTCAAAAAAACTTTTAATCATGGCATAATGTAGGTTTAACTAATCCTTTAATAAAAATCAGACCTAAGAAATAAATAAGTCAAATATATAAATGGATAGAAATGAATAAAAGTCAAATATATAAATAGATAGATGCTTAAAAAGTACACAAAACCCCTTATTTAATTTTATTAATGCTCAATAATAGGTTGGGGCATAATTTAAATACACATTAAAGCAATATATTAAATTATTCAACCATTTTGCTAAATTCTAGGCTTGTGTGTGAGGGTAGGTATACTTTGTTCATGCCTAAAGAAATTTTCATAATCCACTTCGGTCTTAACCTTTACCAACCTATCAAAATTATTACCAAAATACTTCAAACCCCAAACACGGGCTTGCTGGTAGCTTGTCTCTCCATTTTTGTCGTTCGATCCAATATCAAGATCTCTATAATTGACATATGCAGCCCTAGGTGAATTTGAAACGAAAGGCGTCATGTAGCTGTAAAGTTCCCGTATCCAATTTAGATGTCTTTTCTCTGCATCCACACTTTGCTCTTGCCACCCAATAACGTAGCCAATTTTGTACAAAATTCCAGCTCTATGTGAGTAAGGAGTTTCAGTCTCGGAAATCTGACTCATTCGACCGCCATAAGGAACCAAAAAAAGTTGTGTTGCTTCTACATCTTGAGATTTTAATCTTTGCCATATGCCTTCAATTGCAGCCTCAGCAATGGGTTCCTTGACATAGTCAGATTTGATTTTGCCGCTTCCAGTGGTGATAGGTGGTATCAGTGCTGATCTATTGAGCAAGGCTTCCAAGACTTCTCCAGTTTGAAACCCATTGGCAGCAATAAGGGCTGATTCAATCCAGCTCGTTTCTATGCAGTCTTCTTTTGACAAACCCAACTCAGGAAAAGTTGTCTTTAAGATTGCCACAAGCTCGTTTGCCTTTCCAAGAAACAAAGAGAAGAATAAAGCTACAGGGTTTGTTTTGCCTCCTTGAGTTGAAGTATTCCCACCTATCATTTAAGAATTGAGCTCAAATCAACAAGTCAATCAGAGAAGGGAAAAAAGAATCCATAAAGGAATAACCATTTCTAGCTTAAAGTCTGAAAGAAAAGGGAACAAAAACCAACCATCTAAGTTTAATGTTTTATTTGAAAAGATTAAAATTAAAGTCTAAATTTTGACACTTACCCAAGTAAGAATTGAATTCTCACCAATGTGAATATAATTCTAGTGGTAAAAATATAATTATCATATGCGAGACTTGTTGTGTGAAAAAAAAAAAGGACGAATCTCTCTCTTCCATTATTTTCAAACCATTAGGTGTGGTATCCTTTTCATTGAAATATGGAGCGAAGAAAAATACTTTGCAACCAAAAGAAACAAATATACAATAAATGGTAAACTCAAGCAAAATATTGAAAGAATACCAGTCAACGTGATGCCAAGGAATAAATCTTCGTCCAATTTGTCAGCCACAAATTGCCACCGATGGATTAGCTTGATTGCATCTTCCTCCCGAGTTCTAGTAGTCGAGCAAATCGTCACAGTCGCCGGAACTGGAACCAGCTTCACCTTCCACGCCACCACTATTCCAAAGCTCCCTCCGCCGCCACCTCTAATTGCCCAAAACAAATCCTCCCCCATCGACTCTCTATCATGAAACTTCCCATTTGCATCAACCAAGTAAGCGTCTATTACATTATCAGCAGCAAGACCATATTTCCTCAGCATCAAACCATATCCACCGCCACTGAAGTACCCACCAACACCGACCGTCGGACAAACACCTGCCGGAAACGCCAAGGTTCGACTTTTCTCAGCAATTCGATAATAGAGTTCACCTAGAGTTGCTCCAGACTGAACCCATGCAGTACTTTTCTCAGCGTCAACAATGACAGACCTGAGATTAATCATATCAATCACAATGAATGGGAGATAGGCAACATAAGAAAGACCCTCGAAGTCATGACCGCCGCTTCGAATTCGGATTTGAAGGCCGTGAGATTTGGAGCAAATGACAGCAGCTTGAATGTGGGAAATATTTGATGGCGTTATGATTACGAGTGGCTTTGGGGTTTTGGGCGTTGAGAATCTGAGGTTTCGAATGGAGAAGTTCAAGACAGAAGAATAGGAGGAGTTGATGGGAATGTAAACAAGCTTGGTAATGGAGTAACTATCTGGAGAATGATGGAGAAGACATCCAACAAAATCTTGATGTTTGTCAGAAGAAGTTGCTGTGCATAATGAAGATGAAGATAGAACAATAAAGGCAAAGGGAAGAAGGATTAGTGAAGAAGACTTCATGGCTGTGTGTTGGAGATTTTTGTGATTGAAAGCTCCACTATTTATAGTGGTTTGGGAGGAAATTTGAACGAGACGTTATAAAATTAAAGTCTTATCAAGTAATATGTTAGGATTGATCTTTTTTGGTGTTTTGTTTTGACCAAATTATAAGTATCTTTTCTCTTTGTATATAAGTTTGTTTTTTCATCTTCAAATTACCAGAGGATCTTTTCAAAAAAAATTACCAGAGGATAAGCATCGTCATTGTGACTATGACATTTGTTTTTCTTGGTCGTACTACGTCACCCTACTTGAATTTCAATTGGAAATTAAACTTACCTAAAAAATCAATATTAATTCATAATTTTTTTCTTTAAATATATATATATATATACAAAATTTAATTAATAAAATAAGTAATCGGTAAAAACCAAGGTTTAAAATGCTGATGTCGATAGAAATGTTGATGTCTCAATGTTATGGAAATGTCAAAGGAAATATCAATAAAATGTGGATGTCGAATGATATTATGGAAAAGTGAGACCCGTTCCAAATGAGATGGACCTGTGATACTACTCAAAATGAGGTCTTAAAATATACAATTTCTAAGATGATAAGGGAAAAGATTAAAAGGTTTGATGCTTAATTTAGCATCATTCTTTTTGTTAAGTAACTTTTTCAATTTGGGTCTCCTAAATTTTGTGGCCCTGAGTCACAATCCACACATGGGTTTGGAAAAAGTCTTAATTTTTTTTTAAAAAAATATTAACATATAAACATTTTACATTGTTTAAAAATGAGTTAAAATACTTATCGTCAAAGTTTTCTAAAAAAGAAACAAATTACTTACCGTCAATATTGTATTCGCACAAATTATACGTTTTTTTTAATGTTTCATTATTTTTTTTACAATATAAAGGAAATGTCAATTCACATGTAATGTTACGTTAGAAGCTACAAACATGTGAAAATGTTGACGGAAATGTTGACATGACGAAATTTAATACCCTTGGTAAGAACATATTAAAACAAACTTTTTTTTATCTTTCTTAGTTATCAACATTTTAATGGTAGTATGTAGGAAGATTCCTAGGTAGCAGGGTATGCAACCAAGTATTTTTCTTAAATTTATGGGCATGTTTTATGTTATAAATTTTGTATAATTATTATTTTACAACATTTATGATATGGCATGTTATACACACATGTTTTAAATTTAACAAAAATAAAATATGTTTACAAAATGAAATAGTATATTTGTTAAAGTTTTTATCCCTTTTAAGTCAGGTAGTTTTATATTTTTAAATTTCAGTGCCGTGTGATTTAGTGTCGTGTGATTTTGGATTCTGGACAACACCTATATTTAAGGAGTTTCGGTGCTGTGATTGGTTATTCCAGCAAGGTTTCAGCCTCTGTTTGGGTAAGTTTTAGTACCTTGCAGTTTGCTTTAGGTTCTTTTAAGATGCTTTAGATTTTTCCAGCAAGCGTTGGTAATTTAGATGCGCTATTATTGTAAGTAGTTTCTACTTGTTGGGTTATGTTTGACTGCATGAATCATGTTTGTTTGTTATTTGTTTTACTTATATATTTGTGCAAAGTATGAACTACTGAGATGTACTGTTGTATTGCTTGGGATTGAGCATGTACTGTTGTATTGCTTGGGATGAGCATGTATTGTTCTATTGCTTGAGATGAACATGTATTGTTTTATTGTTTGGGATGAGCATGTATTGATGTATTGTTTGGGATGAACATGTTTTGTCGTGTTTAAACATGATGAGTGTTATGTTAAGCATGATAAAGTTTGGCTAGCAATGTTGCATGGGGATGTGTAGCATGAGTTGGGTGAGAGGCGCAACACATGACACGTAATTCATGTGTGTAGTTTGTAGAGCTTGACGCGAAAATCACGTGTTAAGATTGCGTTACATGACGTACGCGAAAATCATGTTATTGGTGCGGAGTGTGACGTGTAAATCACGTATGAGTGTCACTACACACAGGGGCGGATCCATGAAGGAGTGTGCCTCCCTCAAATTATCCTGTCTTTATATTTTTAATATAATATAAGGAAACCTTTTATAATATTAATATATAGAAATCGTTTTAAGCATCAAAAGTTAAGCTTGGAATGTTGGTAGAAGCAACCCTTGGTGGATGCGAGGTCTTGGCATCAAGGATAAATATGTAAATTTTATTAAAGTTGGACACATTTATGAAATACTAGTCAAGAGAGAAAATAGTTTTTTTTTTTTTTTAGTATATGTAATGTAACAAAAAAATACCATATAACTTTGTTTTAATTACCATAAACTTTTGAAAGTTAGAGATAAAAATAAAAGATTTCTTATTATATAGTGTATATAGACATAATAGTAGCACACACGTACCTAACACATTTTTTTTTAAATGTAAAGTTTGACAATAAGTTTAATAGTTATCTTATAAAAATTTCAAAGTTTAATAATTATCTTATAAAAAATAAAAATAAAAGGGGAAAATACACTTTTAGTCCCTAGGGTTTGGGTTAGGTTTCATTTTGGTCCATGAGTTTTCAAACCCAACCGTTTAGCCCCTGAGGTTTGGTTTTAGTTTCATTTTGGTCCCGTCGGTTTTGTGCAATTTTTTATTAGGGTTTGATGTTTGAGGAAGAAGAAGATGAATGAAGAAAATAAAAGAAAAATAATAAAATACTAAAAAATATTCAATATATTATTTTATTTTAAAAAATAATAAATGTATATATATTTAATAAAAACTAATGTCACGTCAACCATCTGTAGAAAATTTGACGGAGGGACTAAAAACGTAACGAAAATCAAACCTTAGGGGCTAGATTGTTGAGTTTGAAAACTCATGGACCAAAATGAAACCTAACCCAAACCTCAAGGACCAAAAGTGTATTTTTCCCTAAAATAAACAACTTGGGTTCTTGTACTAAAGAAAACATAAACTCCAATGTTTAAAACTCTTGGATAATCATTTATGCTATAATTAAGCATTTTAAATTCAAAATACAACAAACAAAAGTAATCTCTAAGGCACATTGATTTTCGATACTATAATTTTAAACAACTAATTTTGTTGGGAATATAATTAAATTTTATTAAATACAAAATTTAAAATGTTAATATCTTAAAATGTGTATTGCAATCTTTAAAAAAATATATTTAATTAAAAGAATTTATGATTTATCCAAAATTGTATTTACTTCAAAGAATTGATGTGGATGTAAGTAACATTTGATTACATTATAAATATAAAAAGTGATAGATAACAATACTTCTTTATCGACAAAAATAAAATTTTGAATTCTCAAGGTTTTATTGTGACACGGTTCACGATCAAAATATATGAATTCTCAAGGTTTTATTGTGACACGGTTCACGACCAAAATACATCAATTATATATTTCAAGGTTTTGTCAATTTTATATTTTCTTTTTATACATGGATCACACCTATACACAAATAAATATATGAACAGTTGCATGAATAACCATCTTCATATGAACAGTTGCACGTCGACATCAATTGTACCTATTGGACAACCAAAATAACACCTTATTGTGACACAGTTCAATAGTGTTTCCCTCACGAATAACACAAATGTGTAATTTTCATTTTTTTTTTGAAAATCTTGAGTTCTCTTATAAAATAAGAAACTTTCCAATACTTTGACATTTTTTTCAATTATATATTTTCTTCTTATACATGGATCGCACCTATACATGAATAGATACAACAATTCAATGTGTAACCATCTCCATATGAACAGTCGCATCCCATCGACATCAATTGTACCTATTGGATAAAATTTCATATAGTTTGACATTTAACCATCTTTACACGAACAGTCGCATCCCGTCGACATTAATTGCACCTATTGGATTGAATGGACACTTATACTTGAAGGGTAGCGTCTCATAGCAAAGGACAAAATATGAATTTACTTAAAAAGTAAGGGCATAAGAGGAAATGAAAAATTCTCCCCTCTTAGCCCCTTTTATATATAGTATAGATTGGTTGGTTGGATATTTATGAAATATTGGTTGTAAAACAATCCATTCATCATAATTTCTTTATATGATCAATGGCAAAACCAAACCTAAAAGATTAGGTTAGAATTTATAAACTCTGCAACAATCGTTTCTCTTGAGCTTTTAGTTTTGAGAATTGAATTTTTAGTTTTATCGAAAATTCAAAAAGGTATCGTTTGTTTTATTTATTTGTATGTAATTTGTCATTTATTATTCAAATAATTGATATTGTGTGGGTGTACATTCTCTAACTTTAATCCTCTGATTCTCTCTCTTGTGTGTGAATGTGTTTCACTCGAGGGCTGGAACACTTGATCTCGAGTCTGAAGCTTCAATGGATTCTTGGAGCTTGAAGTCTTGGAGTCTTGAAGAGTCTTTGGTCTTCAAATATTGTTGAAGTCTTCTAGTCTTGAAAGGTTTTCAGCCTTCAAGAAGTCTTGGGGTCTTGAAGTCTTGAAGAGTTTTTGGTCTTCAAGGATTGTTGAAGTCTTCTAGTCTTGAAGGGTCTTTAGTCTTCAAGAAGTCTTGGGGTCTTGAAGTCTTGAAGAGTCTTTGGTCTTCAAGGATTGTTGAAGTCTTCTAGTCTTGAAGGGTCTTCAGTCTTCAAGAAGTCTTGGGGTCTTGAAGTCTTGAAGAGTCTTTGGTCTTCAAGGGTTGCTGAAGTCTTTTAGTCTTGAAGGGTCTTCAGTCTTCAAAAAGTCTTGAGATCTTGAAGTCTTGAAGAGTCTTTGGTCTTCAAGTCTTGAAGAGTCTTTGGTCTTCAAGGATTGCTGAAGTCTTTTAGTCTTGAAGGGTCTTCAGTCTTCAAGAAGTCTTGAAGAGTCTTTAATTTGGTCCTCAAGGAGGAGGAATGAAGCTTCCATCTTCAGAGCTTTATGAGAGCTTCAACCTTTCTTCCCTTTCTTTCTTTTTGCCCCTCTTAAAATGGAAGATAACCTCTCTATTTATAGAGTTCTCACTGCGGGTCCGATGACTTTTGGGCCAACAACTTGGGCTTGGACTTTATTGGTCTTAGGCTCAACTATTTAGTCTTGGGTCTGGTTCATATTTGACCCAAAACCATATGACCCAAATATTTAAAAGACCCAAATTTTAATTATTATTTTTAATTATTTGGTCAAATTAATTAATTTGATCAAATAGAAATTTGGCTCTATAAACTTATAATTGGCCAACTTTGTTTTCAAATTAAATTTGGGATACATGTCAATTTATAATTGGTCCCAAATTTAATTATTTGAAATTTTGTCATTAATTTTAAATAATGACGTGACAATTTGTGATTGATCAAAATTTCTCCTTCAACCGTTGTAATTGTTTGTTGTTTGTGACTTGTAAGTATGAACTGATTACTAGTACCACGGTTGTATTGATACCCCCTCCATATCTCCCCCAATATTTTAAATGTTGCAGGTATGGAAGATGAACTGGACCATGGTGGTGAGGAGGAGAACTTCGAGGAGGAATCATATAGGATGTTTGAGTTTTCTTTTACTATGCTTTGAATAGGTTAGTTGGAATTAATTATTGATCTTGTTGTGGTGAGAGATTCACCCAATTGCTTTTTATGTTTTATGGTGAACTTGAGGTTAGTCTTGTTGTTAGACTTAATAAAGAGTTAGAAATATGTTTTGTTGCATGGTGTGAACTTAATGAACTTGTGCGTCTGTTGCTACGAGACCTGACTCATATAGTGAAGTTAGGTTGTGAAATTTACGTTGTAGTATTGGTGGAGTTCGGTTGTGAATGTTTAGAAGTGTTTGTTGTGTTTATCACGTGTTTAAAAATTTTGGGTTAGCTAACTTCACGCCGTTATGCTGCCAAAATTTTCGGTGCACTCGGTTGTAAAGGGTTTAGAGTTGAAGTAGCGTCGCTAGGCTAGTGGTTTGTAGAACCTGGGGCGTTACAGCCGACATTGATTTACTTCAAGAATCGAGATTGGTCTTTGTTTTATTTTATTAATTTTTTTGGTTCAATAATTACGAAGATAGAAAATTGAACCATCAATCTTTAAAATGGAAATTGAAATTTTACTCATTGAATTATGTTCAAATATCATTATAATTATCATCATCCTATTAATAGGAGGACTATGAATTAATCAATAGATATAAAGATAAAATTGAAAAATTCAAATGTATTAGAGCAAAATTTACACGAAAATAGCCAAAGCGAACTTAGCTCAGCGGCAATTGGCATGTACCCTCGACCATGAGGTCAGAGGTTCGAATCCCCCACTCCCAAATGTTGATGTACTAAAAAAAAAAAAAAATTACACGAAAATATAGATAAAAGTAGAGGACTAGAAGGTATAGTTTACCTAAAATGATTAAATGTTATTTTCAAATCAAATAAGCCTATATTTAGTTTGTGAAAATTATTTTTGTTTATTTCTCTCAATTTTCTTATAATGGTTTTCATATTTGTTAAGGACTCATTTAAATTCGTAGCCAAATTCCAAAAACAAAAACAAGTTTTTGAAACCTACTTTTTAGGTCCCGTTTGATAACCAATTTAGTTTTTGAAAACTAACCTTATACACACCTACTTTCACTTATAAGTTTCTTTGTTTTACTATTTACTTTTTTTTCTTCTTGTTTTCAAAAACCAAGTTAGATTTTGAAAAAAAAAAAAAATAGTTTTAAAAAATGGATCTTAATTTTCAAAATCTGATTTTTTTTTTTTTTTTTTTTTTTTTTTTTTTTTTGAGAAGAATCTGATATGATTTTTGAAAACATACAAACAAGGCAGATAATAAAATAAAGAAATTATAAGTAAAAAAAAAATGTTTATGGGTTTAATTTTAAAAAATGAAAAATGAAAAATTAAATGCTTATTAAAGGGACAATAATTAATTCAAAAAGAATACACAAGTGCGTTGATAGGTGTTAACATAATTGCTCCACACAATTGGATAATTGTATATTGATCCTAACTTTTAGGTGATTGACTTTGATCGAGATATGCATGGATTTTTGTCGATGAAATAATTGAGTTTTTAAGTTGTGCATTGAAAAAAAAAAAAAAAAAAGAATGTGTTTGTATTCGTTGTTGATGGTCGATTTTGGTCAGAGGGAACTCACCTGACCTTCACGTGCCACCAACGGTAAATTTGTAGATGAGGGGGGAAGACGTGGCCTGCAAGACAGTAAACCTGCACACCACTGTGGTGCTCGCCACACCGGCTCTGATGCTTAAGTCAGCAAACAGAACGGTAGGGAGTGGAAAAGTAAGAGCAAGAGGAGAGAGTATAAAATATTGAATAGTGTTTAGGGATAGAATTCGGGATCCCCTCTTCAGTGGCGAAGAGGGATATAAATACCTGCTCATCCTCCTAGGGTTTTTAGGGATTCGGAGGCGTTTTGGGACAAACCAGGCGGAACCGAAAAGAAGTCACCGGACTCGGCCCGCGCAACCAAGCCGAATGGTCGGCCTCGGCCTTTTGCCGAGGCCGACCATATGGGTCGGGCCATGTTGGCCCGACCCTTTGGCCAGGTCTTCCTCTGGGTCGGTCTTTTGGTCCTACCTCTGCCCGTTTGTCCTCGTCAGCTCCTTGTGTGGTCCAAAATCACCTATAACATTAAGCCCCCACTCTTGAATTGGGATTCAGGTGCGACTTTAGTGCTATCGGTTGAGCTCCTTAAGCCTGATTTAAGAGTATAACTCTCGTTCCATGCCGACTTATGTATGATTCCTTGTTATCCTACAAGATAGGACAAACTGGACAAAGTAGACACTCCCTGAAAAGGGGTTAGGTGAAATGGAAATGAGAAAAGTTGAGAGATTACAACAATGACTCTGGTCGGCCTCGGTAAGAGGCCGAGCACAGCAATCTCCCCCTTTAGCTTATCTGGTCGGCCTCGACCTCGGGAAGAGGCCGAGCACAGCAGTCTCCCACTTTAGCTTATCTGGTCGGCCTCGGCCTCGGGAAGAGGCCGAGCACAGCAGCTTCCCATTTTGGGTTATCTGGTCGGCCTTGGGAAAAGGCCGAGCACAGCAGCTAGACCGTTGTACTTGGTCATTCGGAACGCTTCATTCCGGGGCTTATCCACAAGTAAAAAATAGGAGAAGCAAAAGATTTCACAATCCTGCATTGAAAAGTTAATCTCTGCAAAAGAAGAATGAGGGAAGAGGCTAGGGTCGGCCTCGGCCTCGGACCCCTGTTAGCTCAAAATCTAGCTCCCTGCATTCATACGTTAGTCCTTGTAGGAAAATAATGAAAGAATAGGCTAGATCATGTAATCATTGGTTAGACATGTCAAGCTAGTGTGCTTTTTGTTTAATAGGGAATGCATATCCCATGTTACTTGTTTTTTGTTTAATAGGGAGTGCATATCCCCTTTGTAGCCCCCAATCTCAAGTAGAACTTCACTGAAACGTAAAGTATAGTTGAGTAAATAGTAGAATACCTTTAAAGTTTGTGGTCGGCCTCGGCTTAGGCTAGGTGAGCCTGTCTCAAATGGAGTGCATTGGCTTGAGCCGGCTGGGGTGAGGTAGACTTGTTGGTCCAGGCTCACATGGTCTCAAGTCTGGATGAGGCGAGGTAGACCCGGGGGCCCAGGCTCGCATATAGGCGTGGGCACTAAGCTTGAAGACTTAGGCTCGCAAGTAAGCGTGGGCACTAAGCTTGAAGACTTAGGCTCGCAAGTAAGCGTGGGCTTTAAGCTGAAGAGCTTAGGCTCGCAAGGTAGGCGTGGGCACTATAGGCTCGCTGAAGCGTGGGCTCTATAGGCTCGCATGTAGGCGTGGACACTATAGGCTCGCTGAAGCGTGGGCACTATAGGCTCGCATGTGAAGCGTGGGCACTATAGGCTCGCTGAAGCGTGGGCACTATAGGCTCGTATGTAGGAGTGGGCACTATAGGCTCGTATGTAGGCGTGGGCACTATAGGCTCGCTGAAGCGTGGGCTCTATAGGCTCGCATGTAGGCGTGGGCACTATAGGCTCGCATGTGAAGCGTGGGCACTATAGGCTCGCTGAAGCGTGGGCACTATAGGCTCGCATGTAGGCGTGGGCACTATAGGCTCGCTGAAGCGTGGGCTCTATAGGCTCGCATGTAAGAGCGTGGGCACTATAGGCTCGCTGAAGCGTGGGCACTATAGGCTCGCATGTAGGCATGGGCACTATAGGCTCGCATGTAAGAGCGTGGGCACTAAGCTGAAAAGCCTAGGCTCGCAAGTAGGAGCGTGGGCACTATAGGCTCGCATAAAGCGTGGGCTCTATAGGCTCTCGCATGTGTTCGGTCTCGCTTGAAATAAGAGGGTTAGCCTTGGTCACAACCATATCTGGGGCTAGCTTAGGCCTTGGCCTCAAACAATCTGTTCTTCGCTTCCATCTGGATCTTGCATTGTGTTCAACTGCATTGACAATCTGATTTGTCTTGATTATGTGATCTTCGAGTCACTTTTGAAGTATTGGATAGTCGGCTTCGGCTTTGGCCTAGGGTCGGCCTCGGCCTCGGCCTCGGGATGACCATAGCTTGTGGGTCGGCCCCGGACTCGGCCAAAGGATGACCGTAGCTTAGAGTTGGCTTTGGCCTAGGGTCGGCCTCGACCTCGGGATGACCATAGCTGTAGGTCGGCCTTGGCCTCGGCCAAAGGATGACCGTAGCTTAAAGTTGGCCTCGGCCTGACAGCTTCCTCCTCTTAGCCCCTAGCTTTGTTCTGGTACTCGTTGCCTTAGTCCTGGATGTAGATGGGATGGCTTCCAACTCCTTGACGACATTCTTTTCCTGGTGTCTTCAATCTTGTCAAAGTCTCTGTTTGTTGTTGATTGGTCCTCCAAAGGTGGTTCTGATCTCTCGTGGGGTTTCCTCCTAATCGATATGGATGAACATCTTCGGTTGGCCTCGGTATGGTCGGCCTCGGCATGGTCGGCCTCGGCATTAGAGGCCTCGGCCTCGGCCCCAGCCTTTGCACTGTTCATCTGGTAGTCGTTGTTTGGCTTGGAGTCACTTAGCTTCTGCAGGTCTCCTTCGACAGTTTTGGCACTCCTCGATCAGATTCCTCTGGTCTATCTTGGTATGACCATAGCTTGGGGTAGAAACTGTGTAGTCGCGACCCCTTGGTGTGCTCGGTTATGGGCTCCTCAGTATTGCACGATCCGCAGGTCTGAGCCCCCTGACCTTGCTGGTCATGCTGTCAGTCTTCTTTCCTTTTGATTTTGTCTCTGATTCATCCACGTACTCGACTGGCTCCTTCCCCTTCCTCGGGTCTCTAATCAAGCCCCCCTTATGGAGTTTGGTGCTAGGGTCGGGTTTACCCAGGATTTGGAGTATTCTGGACAAACTCTGATTCATCCCCTTCACCTCATCCTCAAGGGCGACAATTTTGGCATCAGCATCCTCTGCTCGGCCTCGGCCCCTCGACCTATGCCCCTCGGCCTCGGTTCCTCGACCTGTCCGTCTCGATGACCTCCGCTGGTGGCGGTCACCATCCGAATTCTCTATGTTTACGTCTTGGTCTTTCTTCTTCATCCCCTTGCTCATGGAATGATCGGTGTGCAGATTTGGCAAGCTTTCTTCCCCACAGACGGCGCCAACTGTTGATGGTCGATTTTGGTCAGAGGGAACTCACCTGACCTTCACGTGCCACCAACGGTAAATTTGTAGATGAGGGGGGAAGACGTGGCCTGCAAGACAGTAAACCTGCACACCGGCTCCGATGCTTAAGTCAGCAAACAGAACGGTAGGGAGTGGAAAAGTAAGAGCAAGAGGAGAGAGTAGAAAATATTGAATAGTGTTTAGGGATAGAATTCGGGATCCCCTCTTCAGTGGCGAAGAGGGATATAAATACCTGTTCATCCTCCTAGGGTTTTTAGGGATTCGGAGGCGTTTTAGGACAAACCAGGCGGAACCGGGGCGATCCGGGGCATCAGGGACCGAAAAGAAGTCACGGGACTCGGTCCGCGCAACCGGGTCGAATGGTCGGCCTCGGCCTTTTGCCGAGGCCGATGGCCCGACCCTTTGGCTTGGTCTTCCTCTGGGTCGGTCTTTTGGTCCTACCTCTGCCCGTTTGTCCTCGTCAGCTCCTTGTGTCGTCCAAAATCACCTATAACACTCGTAAACAACTTTATTCGAAATATATTCATCCCAAGGGTAAGTTTTATGAAATTTGTTGTTTGAAATTACCTTACTATAGCTTCGTTGTTTTTTTTTTTTTTTTTTTAAGATAAAAGTTTAATTAGTTGATTAAGACATTATGAATCTGTTTTTGAAAAAAAAAACCGATTTATATGTTTAGAGTTTTGCAGATTTTATTCATTAAAATCTAAGGACTTTTTTTTACCTGTTCTCGGATTTATTGAGTTCAACTATATCTTGACAGATGTGTTTTTTAAAATTATTTTTGAATTTAAAATTTTAAAATGCAAATTGTTATATATAAAAAGAACAAAGTATTTCCAGTTATAAATTCAATTCATATTTATTAAATTAAAATACTCATAATATAATATATTATAAATTATATGATATTTTAAAATAATAATTATATAATTTTTTTTTGAAAAATTATATAAAATTTATAACATAGTATATATTCATAAATTAATTAATAATAGTTTATATTCAACCAACATTCATTGGGTAACTATAATATTCTACCACTAGTTTTATGGTATATAAATATTATCAAACACATCTTGAACAATTCTTTAAATTAATATTCAATTTCTAAATCCGCAATCAAACGCATCTAAAAACATAAAATACAACTTTGTTTCCATTAAATCTATTGTTTTCAAATTTTTGTTTCCAGATCACCAATCAGACGCATCCTAAACTTGCAGGTTGGCTTATATTCCATTTGAAAAACGTTAGCATAACATTTTCAAAACGTGCAGAAGCTTTTAATTGTTATCTAGAAGAATTGTAAAAAGATTTGGAGCAGATTAGAGAGCAATTGAAAAAGAATGGCTACCAGCTTAGTTTTCTTTTCACACCGAGAGCAGACCAAAAAAAATCAATTTGATATTGATTACACGGAAGGTTTTCCAGGAAAGTCAAAGCAAACAATCAGATAAAATCTCAGCCTCTATTTTCCTAAAATGCTACCAAATTCCAATTAGACAGGAAAAGAAATAATGGCTTGGTAACCAAACTCAGAATGCAAAATAAATGGACATATTACCTGTTGATGGTTAAATTTGATCGGAGGAACTCACATTCACGTGCCACCAACGATAAATTTGTATGAGAGGAGGAAGACGTGACCTGCGAAACAAAAAACATGCACACCGGTTGCTCGCCACACCGCCTCCGATGCTTAAGTCAGAAAACGAATGGAAAAGCTAGAGAGTAAGAGGAGAAGTTGAGAATAGAGTTCGGGATCCCTTAAAGACGAAGAGGGGTTTAAATACCTGCTCGTGTTCCTAGGATTTTTAGGAATTCAGAAGCGTTTCGGGACGAACCAGGCGGAACCGAAAAATATTTCACCATATCAATAAAATTCAAACTTTTAAGGGAAATTGATTTAGATATTTCATTACGGAAAATATTTTACCATATAAACCATACAATTACCAATGAATTCCTCATGGTATTAGTAGCTTGATGATGAGCTAATAACATTCAAAATTTTACGGTATCAATAAAATTCGTAAACTTTTAAGTGAATCAATTTAAAGGAATTGTTTTACCATATAGACAATACAATTAATTATCGTTGAATTCCTCTCATGCTAGTAGTTATTTGATGATGAGCTAATAAGATTCAAAATTCTCTGTATCATAAAATCACAATAAAATCTATAAACTTTTAAGTGAATAGATTTAAAATATTGGGTAAAATACCTTTTTGGTCCCTCATGTTTCGGGTTAGTTTCCAATAGGTCCCTAGATTTCAAAATTGAACAATCAAGTCCCCACTGTTTAAGAAATACTTCTATTGAGTCCCTGAACCGTTAAATTTTTAACGGTGCTGACGTGGCACGTTAAAATAATAATTTTAAAATTAAAAAATATTTAAATATTTAAATATAATAAAATTAAATTAAATTAAAAAAAAAAAAACTCTCTCCCCTCTCCCCGAACCCAAACTCCCTCTTCTCTCCATCTCCTTCAATTTCCATAGCCACCATTTTTTTCTTCCAACAGAAAAAAAACCCACCTTCTTTCCCTTCCTTTCCCTTGATGCCGCCGCATCTTGTACTCTTCTTCTTCAAACAAAAAAAAAAAAAAAAATCCTCCATTAAAGCACCAATCTGAAAACACAAAAACAGAACAAATCAACATCACCCAACAGAGAAAAAAACCCCAAATTTTCTGTTTGGTTGCCAAGAAAATCAAACACCCACCTCTTCTTTCACATAAACCTTCCTCTCAACATCCAAATAATTCCGCCTTTTGCAAAAAGAACAAAAACCCAAATCAGAAAACAGAGTAAAACCAAACAAAGAAAGAAGCAGAGGTTGAGCCTCCACTCACCGGAGCTTCGCTGGAGAATCTGAGAGGATGAATGTTGAGACCGTGAGAAGTGTCAACGGAATCCAACCAAGGGGAATAAACAGCCATACGCAAGAAGAAACGACCAAAAACCCAAGTGAGAAAACAAGAGAGGAAAGTCCAGATCTACGCGAAAAAAAAAAAGCAAGCTTAAACGGCGCCGGAGCTGGGGGTTGGTGTCGAAGCTGAAAGGAGAAGAGTTTTTTGTTTGAAGAAGAGAAGAAGATGAGGGGAGGGGGCGTTAAGGAAGAAGAAGATGAGAGGGGTGGGGGTGGATTTTTGTTTGAAGAAAAAATAGTATTTGTTTGAAGAAGAAGAGGGTAACGGCGGCGACGGTAAGAGGCGGCGGCGTCGATGGCAAGGGCGACGGCGGCGACAGCATGGGCGGCGGTGGCGAGGGAAAGGAGAGGGAGAGGAATGGAAAGACAGGGAAGGAAAGGGGAGGGTTTCGTAGGGGTGAGGGGAGAGGAGAGAGAGAGAGAGATTTTTTTTATAATTATATTATTATTATTATTTTAAATTAAAAAATTAATATTTTATTATTTTAACGTGCCACGTCAGCACCGTTAAAAAAATTAACGGTCCAGGGACTCAATAGAAATATTTCTTAAACAGTGGGGACTTGATTGTTCAATTTTGAAACCTAGGGACCTATTGGAAACTGGCCCGAAACATGAGGGACCAAAAAGGTATTTTACCCTAAAATATTTCATTAAGATCTCTTTTAAAAATTGTGAATGCATCAATTTTCACACGTATAGTGATAAAAAAAAAAAAAAAAAAAGAAGTTCTCATACTTGTAGACTCAAATGATGAATTAATTAAATGAGCAAAATTTTCATCTTCCCTTATTCTTCTATTTTCTCAACTTATCTAGGAAGTATTATGGTTTTTTCTGTTGGTTACTTTGGTAGATTTTTTTTTTTTTTTTAAGAAGAAACAATGTTATTTAGGTAAGTTTGAGTTGAATTTACCATAACCCATCAGCTTAAACTTTTGGATTCAGTAATGATTGAACATGGTATCAAAGCAGGGGTATTATGCTTGAACCTTGTAATGTCATTTTCTCTCTAATTAATATTGATTTCAACTAGTTGGACACTTTCTACAAATGTTCATGCCCACAAATAAGAGAAAGTGTTGAAGTATGGATATAAGATTAAACTTATCACCAAGCTTCAGCTTAAGCTTTTGGATTCAGTGGTGATTTAATAGAATATCAAATGAAAATAGTTTTATGGATTCAATGTGTGTATTAAAAAATAAAATAAAATAAAATAATAGAAAAAAAATAAATCGAACAAGGAACAGAGATTGGGAAATACACTTCTCATCTCCGTCTCTGTCCTCGTTTAACTCGCGGGAAATTTTTTTTCCCTACTCTGCACTAAAACGAGGATACCTCACTTCGTTACGGATAGGTCCCTGCAAGCAAAATGGACCTCTCTACCAAAAAGCCACAACATTTCTAAAAGAAGTAGAAATGTCTTTATTACTACAATGAATTGTGTTCCTTAGTGGACACCTATGTTTTCTCTTATAGGTCGAATGTTTAAATCTCTCACCTTCGAACTAAAAAATTGTAAATATAGTTATTATGTACTACTTTTGTAAATGAGTGAATTTTATTATTCATAGTGATTTTTCATACACACTAATGTAAATATGTTTATATGGTGTACGTACCGTTCTTACGAAAAGTACTCTTTAAGGACTCAAGGTGTGACACATAGCTAAGCTTTAGGTTGTGTAAGAGTGCTTGACATCATTCAAATACATGTGTTTATTATGTTATTTTTAGCTTAGTTTTTTCAATTACTTATTAGTTCATAACATAGTATTTTTCCGCATGACCATCTTCAATTTGACAATTAAGATAATCTAACATATTGATAACTTTTAACCATTGAAAAAATTTATATATTATCCTTTAAAAAAATGTCATGACTTTATTAAGCTACACATAAGTAAAATTCAAATATATAGGAAAATACATGCTTAGAAAAAGTACACACAACCCCTTATTTTGTCACACAATAATAGGTTGGGCCATAATTTAGAATACAAGTAAAAGCAATATCAAATTGTTCAACTTTTTTACTAAACTCTATGTTGGTGGTGAGGGGGTGGATATGCTTTCTTCATGCTAAAGAAATTGTAAGGATCCACCTCAGTCTTAACATGTACCAACCGATTATAATTGTTACCAAAATACTTCAAACCCCAAACACGAGCTTGCTCATAGCTTGTCTTTCCATACTTGTTATTTGGTCCAATGTCAAGGTCTCTATAGTTGACATATGCCGTCTTGGACGAATTTGAAACGAAAGGAGTCATAGAACTGTAAGTCTATCGTATCTGATTCAAATGTCTTTTCTCGGCATCCACGCTTTGCTCTTCCCACCCGATAACGTAACCAATCATGAATAGATTACCAGCTCTATGTGAGAAAGCAATTTTTGACTGAAAAATTTGACTCATTCTTCCATCGTAAGGAACAAATATAAGGTTTTTACCGTCTCTATACTTTGAGATTTTAATCTTTTGTCCCATAAGCCCTAGATTGCAGCTCTGGTAATGGGTTCCTTAACGTAGTCAGATTTGATTTTGAAGTTTCCATTGGTTTAGGAGCTCTACTGAGCAAAGCTTCCAAGGCGGCTTCTCCATTTCGAAACCCGTTAATTTGAAACTTGTTGATGGTCAAATTTGGTTGGGAGGAGCTCATCTGACCTTCATGTGCCACCACCGATAAATTTGTATGAGAGGGAGAAGATGTGGCCTACAAGACAGTAAACCTGCACACCGGTGTGGTGCTTACCACACCGCCTCCAATGCTTAAGTTAGAAAATGGAAGTAGGAGAGCAAAAGAGTAAGAGGAGAGAGTAGAAAATCGAGTTCGGGATCACCTCTTTAGTGATGAAGAGGGTTTAAATACCTGCTCATGCTCCTAGGGTTTTTACGAATTCGGAGGCATTTCGGGATGAACCAGGTGGAACCGGGGCACCCAGAGGCTGTAGGGACCGAACGGAGGCGGACGAGCTCGGCCTGCGTAAACTGACCTAGGGTCAGCCTCGGTCGACCATGGGCCTCAGCCTCGGCCCAAGGCCGAGGCCGAGCAGGGAGTAAGGCCAAAAGCCTGATCCCTTCGACCTTGGCCCGACCCATTGACCTGTTTCGCTTCTGGGGTTCATCCTCTGGTCCTATTTCTGGACTCATGTCAAGTTGTCCTCATTAGCTCCTTGTGCATCTGAGGGGTCCAAAATTACCTATAACAGTAAGCCTCCACTCTTGAATTGGGATTCAGGTGCGACTTACTGCTGTAGGTCGAGCTCCTTAAGCTTGATTTAAGAGTATGATTCTCGTCTCGTGCCGACTTATGTATGAACTCCTTGTTATCCTACAAGATAGGACAAACTAGACAAAGTAGAAACTCCCTGAATAAGGGTTAGGTGAAATGGAAATGACAAAGGTGAGAGATTACAGAAATGGTCCGCAGCCCAGCCTCGGCCTCGGCCTTGGGATGAGGCCGAGCATAGCATTTTCTCAATTTTGCTTAGGGGGCGTTGCCCCCGAACCCTCACAGCGAGACCCCCGTACTTGGTCATTTGAACGCTTCATTCCAGATTCAGGATTTATCCACAAGTAGGAATAGGAAAAATAGAAGATTTCGAGATCCTGCATCGAAATGTTAATTTCTGCAAAAGAAAAGTGAGGGAAGGGGCTAGGGTCGGCCTCGGCCTCAAGTCCCTATTAGCCCAAAACCTAAATCTCTGCATTCACATGTCAGGTTTTGCAAAAGAAAAACGAGGGAATGGGCTTCAAGCATGTACATGCTGAGCTATCATGCCTTTTGTCTAATAAAGAGTGCATATCCCCTGTGTAGCCCCCAATCTCAAGTAAAACTTCACTAAAACATAAATTATAGTTGAGTAAAGAGAAGAAAACCTTTAAGGTTTGGGGTCGGCCTCAGCAAGAGGTGTTTGGTCTCGGCCTTAACCAGGTGAGTTTGACCCAGATGAAGTGTTTGGGCTCAAGCCAGATGAGGTGAGGTATACATGGCAGTCCAGGCTCATGCAATTTCATATCTGGATGGGGAGAGGTAGACTTGGTAGTCCAGGCTCACATGACGGGCTCAAGTCGAATGAGGTGAGGTAGACCTGTGGTCTAGGCTCACATAATCTCATATCTGGATGAGGCGAGGTAGACCCGAGGGTCCAGGCTCGCAAGAAGTGATGAACTCAAGCCAGATGAGGTGAGGTAGACCTGTGGTCCAAGCTCACATAATCTCAAGTCTGGATGAGGCGAGGTAGACTTGGTAGTCCAGGCTTGCGAGAAGTGATGGGCTCAAGTCAGATGAGGTGAGGTAGACTCGGTGGTCTAGGCTCACATAATCTCAAGTCTGGATGAGGCGAAGTAGACTCGGTAGTCCAGGCTCGCGAGAAGTGATTGGCTCAAGCCAGATGAAGTGAGGTAGACTCGGTGGTCTAGGCTCACATAATCTCAAATCTGGATGAGGCGAGGTAGACTCGATAGTCCAGACTCGCGTAATGTAAAGGTGCTCATGCCAGATGAGGTGAGGTAGACCTGTGGTCCAGGCTCACATGATCTCAAGTCTGGATGAGGCGAGGTAGACTCGGTAGTCCAAGCTCGCGTAATGTGATGGCTTGAGAGGTAGACCCGTGGTCTAGGCTCACATAGTCTCAAGTATGGTGAGGCGAGGTAGACTCGGTGGTCCAGGCTCGCGTAACATGATGCTTGAATCGGTTGCCTTGTGGACACTTCGAAATACTGAACTTTAATGGTGAAACAATGGGGCTTTAACATTAAATGAACTTTTACACTTGAATGAAAACAAATAGGAAAAAGTACTCAACCTATACTAGAGGCAGAAACAAAATAGACAATGTTTAATTACATTATAAAATGCAATAAACAAGAAGCCCTAAAACTCCATAAGTTCAGATTCAGAGTTGGTGGAAATGTGCTCTGGTTGGCCTCGACCCTCAGCGGTTTGACTTCCTTCAGCTCTATCCAGTAACACTCTCTCGATGCCTTATGCTCTCCTTTGGCGACTCCTACACCATTCTGAGTTGGAAACTTCAACAAATGATGATAGGTTGAAGCTATGACCTTCATTTTATGCAGGGTTGGCCTTCCTAGGATTGCATTGTAGGTTGACATACAATCCACGACTAGAAAGTTTATTATCTTGGTTATTGTATTCTGTCCATCCCAAAAGGTCACTGAAAGTTCTATGCTATCCTCTAGGGTCACTCTTTCTCCTCCAAACCCTACAGGTGGGGTAAGGCTTGGTTTTAAAAGTTCTCTCTCTAACTGCATTGCCTTAAAGGCTATTAGAGAAAGGACATCAGCTGAACTCCCACAATCGATTAGAATCCGATGGATCTTCACATTGGCTACAATTAAAGTGACCACCAGTGAATCATTATGTGGCTGATAAATGTTTGTTGCCTCAGCCTCAGTGAACTTCAAAGGGGGGGGGGTGTGTCTTTGCTAAATGGACAAAGTACATACCTCGATATTCTGGTTTAAACCTTGCTTCCCTAGCAGTAGCTTTCCTATTCCTACTTGAACCTCCTCTAGCTGGTCCTCAAAAGATGGTTCTGATCTCTAGTGGGAGTTCTTCTCTGTCTCGGCCATCTTTGGTCGTCCTCGGCTTCAGCCATCCCTGGTCGGCCTCAGCTCTGGGTTTGGCGACGAACTTCTTAAGATACCCATTGTGGATCATTGCCTCAATTTCATCCTTCAACTTAATACAATTCTTGGTTGAATGCCCATGGTCTCGGTGGAAAAGACAATACCGACTCTTGTTTCTTTTATCGGGATTTGATTTCATCCTCCCCAGGAATTTAAAGAAGACCCGTGTTTCGAATCTCCATCAAAACTTGCTCCTGTGGAATGACAGTTGATGTGTATTTCTCGAATTTACCGAAGGGATGTGCTCGGCCTCGACCATGGTCATGGTCGACTCGACCTCGACCACCATCGTCTGTCTGCTGTCTCTTATCTTTTTTCCTGTCTTGATCGACTGAAGAATGTCTCTTGTGCTCTCTCGTCCTAACCTCTTTGATTTCAGTAATTCCTCTGCGCTCATATACTTCAGTGCCCTGGAAACAAACTCAGCATAGGTTCGAGGTTGGCACTTACGTATTGAATTAGGCAGTCTCTCATCTTCCAATCCGGCTGTGATGGCTACTAGGGCCGCTCCTTCACCGTATCCCTCAACCTGCAATGCTTCCTCGTTAAAGTGTGTTATATAATCACGCAAGCTCTCACCTGGCTGTTGTTTGACGTTAAGAGGTTGATGTGAGGCTTGTGCTATTCTCTGGCTCCCATAAATTGTGCGAGGAATGCTCGGGCTAATTCCTTGAAAGAGCTGATGGATCTCATTTTCAACCTTTCAAACCAATGCTTGGCTGATCCTGTCAGAGTGAAAAAGAATGTGCGACACCTGATTGCATCTGAGATGCTGTGGAAGTCCATCCAGTTTTTGTAGGCGTTTAGATGTTGCACGGGGTCTTTCTTGCCATCATACGGTTTGAATGTATGTACCTTGAACTTCTGGGGCACCTCAGCTTTCATGACTTCTTCCGTGAAGGGTGGGTCGACTTGGTCGATCAGTTCTTCCAAGTCTTGTTCTCTAGGGTCCTTTGACTTCTACAGGTCTCCCTGAGGATTTTCGAGCTCTTTTAGCGTGTTCAAAAGCTCAATCTTCCAAGGTAGATTGTCCTTGTTGGCCTCGGCCTCGGCCTCTATAGCTCTGGCTTGGGTCTCGGCAGCTTTGGCCATGATGCGTTTATCTTCAATCAGATTCCTCAAGTTTATTCTACGGCTGGTACTTGGTTTTGGACTCCTTAGAACTGTGCGCTCTGCATGCTTCAGCCCCCGACCTTGCTGGTTGCGCTGTAGGTCTTCTTTCTCTTTGATTTTGTCTCGATTCCTCAACGTGTTCAATTGGCTCATTTTCCTTCCTCGGATCTCTAATCAAGCCCCCCTCATGGAGTTTGGTGCTAAGGCCAGGTTTATCCAAGATTTGGAGTATCCTAGACAAACTCCGATCCATTCCCCTCACCTTATCCTCAAGGGTGACAATTTTGGCATCAGCGTCCCTTCCTCAACCTCGACTCCTTGGCCTATTCTCCATGATCTCCGCTTCAAATTCGGATTTGAAGGCCATGAGATTTGGAGCAAATGACAGCAACTTGAATGTTGGAAATATTTGATGGTGTTATAATGACGAATGACTTTGGTGTTTTGGCCGTTGAGAATCTGAGGTTTCGAATGGAGAGAAGTTCAAGACAGAAGAATAAAAGGAGTTGATGGGAGTGTAAACAACCTTCGTAATTATCAAATCTTTGAGAAGAATGAGAATTTTTTGTATGAATCACAATGATAATCTTATCCTTAAATACAAGTTGTAATAGTAGTTGTAAATTCTAACAAAAATAATAGTACAACTACTGGAATTTAATCAACTTGTAAAAATAGAAATATAATTATATTGTGATATATCCCCCTCAAGATGGACTATACTTGCACTTGGTTGGTTGAATTCATCTTTAATTTTTATTTTCCATATTTCTCAACATCCATCTTCAGTGCACATCGCATCATAGACCCTTTATGTGGTATCTTGAACATTGATCCTCGTATGTCTCTACATACATTTCAAGATTCATACAATAGCCTAGGATGTTAGTTTATTGGATTTAGGGTTATTTAAGACAAAACAACTAATAATTCGATAACTCTTTATAGAATAACAATCAATAACGTTTTATTGAGAACAGTCAATAATTTAGATTTACTACCTACGAGTTTTAGGGCATAAAACACAACAGTTTCAAGTAGATTTTGTGGGTAAGAGTACGTTACTCGAAAATTTCTCTATTTTAGGTGGAGTTGTGTTTGATTTTGGCTAAAGTTAAAGAGGAGATTCGAAGGAAGGGATTTGTTTGGATAGTTTCTCATCTTAGTTGGGTAAGTTGAGTTATTGAGCATACCTTCGAATTTCCAAAGTTAAGTTTTGATGTGTTACCGTACGGATTGTACGTGTTACTGTACAAATTATACGTGTTACCGTACAAATTGTACGATTTCTGATTACCAGCGAAACCTCCAACAACGTTCACTTCACCTACCTGGAGACGACAGGACAACGTCCTCAACGTCCTCTCGTCCATGGCTAGGGCTTCAACCTTGTCGAGATCGTCTACAAGCCTCCTTTTTGCTCGCCTTCTTAACCTTGTCTCCGCCCTTGTGATCTCTTGTTCAAACCTAAGATCGTTGCCCTACGAAGAATGTGTGATCATAAACCATACAAGCAAGAACTAAAAACAACACAAAAACCTAAAAACACTAGAAGTGCACTTGAAAGATTGGAATTCCGTAATTCCGTAAAGCGGAAGCGTGATTGGGACCGATTCATAATTAATTTTGTTTAATCTAAAATACCAATACGTTGGCAATAAACTTAGAACTATTCTAGATTTATATTAAGGTTAAGCATACAAAAATATTAGATCTAAATCTAATTTATATAGTAACAAATTACTTACTCTCGTTGACGACTCAGATTAAATTCACCAACTGCTTGTGAATTAATCACGAACTAATGCGAACACCACCACTATGGCTACACCGGTATGACTCTGAGACTTCTAGAGGCAGGAGACTGATGGGAGTCTAGTGGAAGCCTTGAGGGGAATTCTCTTAGAGTAGGAGAATGAATGGAATGTCTTTCACCCCACCTCTAGGGTCCTATTTATAGGTAAAGGCCAAGACCTTTTTTCCTAATAGGAAAAGGTCTCTAATTTTATTAAATAATTAAGGGTAAAATACCCTTTTGGTCCCTCATGTTTTGGGTTCGTTTCCAATAGGTCCCTAGGTTTCAAAATTGAACAATCAAGTCCCTACTGTTTAAGAAATAGTTCTATTGAGTCCCTGGGCCGTTAATTTTTTTAACGGTGCTGACGTGGCAGTTGACGGTGCACGTGGCAGTTGACGGTGCACGTGGCAACTTTTAAAAAATAAAATAATATTTTTAAATTAAAATAAATAATAAAATTAAAAATTAAAAATTAAAATTAAAAAAGAAAAAAGAAAAACTCTCTCACTCGTCTCCTCGAATCCCTCCCTCCCCCATCCCCTTGAATCCCTCTCTCTCCCCCATGCGCTTCCTTGAATCGTCGCCGACCAGTAGCTCCGATCCATCTGCTCTCTCCTTCCCCTTTCTCTTCCCTTTCGCTTTCCCTTCTTTTCCCTTCCCCCCCCCTTTTAGATCTGACGCCGACCATCACCCTCCACTCTCTCCCTCGCCTCCTTAGTTTTGTTGATGCTCTGTGGGTGTTCGGAGGTGGGGGAGATGAAGAAGAAGGGCGGCGGCGGCGGACTATCGTCGGTGAGAAGGGGAAAGGAGAGGAAGGGATTTCGAGGGGGGGTATGAGGGAGAGAGAAAAGATGGAAACCACTATTTCAGAATGGTCGAATTGGAGCCGCCATTGAAGCCTACACCGAGGTTTCTCTCTATCTCTTCAATTCTTGTTTCTCGTTGCTATTTGGGATTTTCGTTTTTGTTCAGAATTTGCAGATAGAACATTTGGTTGTATCAGGATTGATTATTGGATTGTGGGTTCTGTTGTTTTACTTGTCTTTTGTTAATATTGGGATTTTCTTGCTGTTTGGATTTCCTTTCCATTCTTGTTCTGTTTATTTCTTGCCTCATCTTCCTTATTGCAGGGAGAAGTGAGAATTTAATGTTATGGCAAATGTATTTGGTTTGTCTTTTCTCCCATTATTTACCTGTTTTTTTCATGGTGTATGGTGATTGGAAGAAGGTTGAGGAGGACTGTCGGAGAGCTATTCAGCTTGATTGCAATTTTGTGGGTCCGGAAATTGACCGACGAATCCCTTTCACAAATTGAACGACGAGAGGTGGAAGGAAGGTGAAAGGGAGGGAAGGGGAAAGGGATTCGAGGGTTGACAGAGAAGAGAAGATGAAGATGAAGGAGAGGGAGAGAAGATGCAGTGGTGGTGGTTGGCGTATACGCCGGCGATAAGATGAAGGAGAGGGAGAGAGGAGGAAGTGGAGAGAGAAGAAGAAGGAAAAGGGGGAAAGGGAATCGGGAGAGAGAGAGGTTTTTTTTTAATTAATTAATTTATTTATTATTATTATTTTAATTTTAATTTTATTATTTTAATTTTTTTAACCTGCCACGTTAGCACCGTTAAAAAGGTTAACGATCCAGGGACTCAATAGAACTATTTCTTAAACAGTAGGGGCTTGATTGTTCAATTTTGAAACCTAGGGACCTATTTGAAACGAACCCGAAACATGAGGGACCAAAAGGGTATTTTACCCAATAATTAATTAATTCCATAATTAATTAATTTCCCTAATTAAATATCATATATTTAATCTTAGGGATTTTATTAAAATTAAAATTAATATGAATCCAATTCATATTAAATTTATTTGAACTCTTTCAAATATTTTCTTTTCAAATAGGAAAAGGTCTCTAATTTTAATAAATAATTAATTAATTTACCCAATTAAATATCATATATTTAATCTTAGGGATTTTATTAAAATTAAAATTAATATGAATCTAATTCATATTAAATTTATTTGAACTCTTTCAAATATTTTGTCTCAAGAATTAATTTTTGAAATTAATTAAAAAATTATATTATAAAGTTTCATAAACTTTAATTTATATTAGAATGCATCAATATACATTATACGATTCCTCAAATAAATTGAACACTTTCAATTTACATTTATACTTAATTGTCTCAAGTCTCTTTATGAGCTACCAGTGGGACCTAATAGACCTACAGATCAGAAGCTCCAACGATACGAGACTAATTGGCCAAACTCATTGACCAAGTTTAGTCAACATTCGTTAACTGTGGGTCACTCCACTAAAGACCCACAGCTGCACTCTTCTCACTGTAGAATATTTATGTGTCCATGGATATTGACCAAGTAGTAAGTCAATCCTTCACGTGTGTTCGTAACACCAGTTGGGTCAAGTTACCGTTTTACCCCTAGGTTACCTCTGGTTCCTTAAGTACCACTGATTCTTCTAATGAACAAGTTGTTTAGGGTCCAACCACTAAACAGGAGTTTCTCTCGGACCAGGAGAGGACGGCGCGCCTTTGTTCAAGCCCCGGAATCAGCCCTTAAGGGAACACACATCTACTTACCCCAATAGGGGAATGAGTGAATTCCATCTTGTACTGTTATGTTCCCAGCCCCCATTCGGTCTTGCCCCTGAAATGGTAGGATTATTGAGTCGGCGAACTGGCCACTCTCACCCATACAAATCTAAGGACAATCCCTCCTGAAAAGGGTTCATAACAGACTCAAGATTGAGATTGAGTTACCTAGGTCATCCTATTGAAATAGAAAGCTAAACTAGTTAACAGCGTTACATCTAGTGGTTACTATTTCACGGTCCGGTCTTATGCAAACTCATTGCATAGATACCCCCACCCGCATGTCTCCTACATGGATGCTTTGGATCATTGCTTCTGTATCGAATACAAGGTGGGCCGTATCACATAGTGTCACTAGGATAAGGTACCCAACCTTATCCCTATACTATAGACCTTTTAGATTGTTACTTGGACACTGATCCCCGTATGTCCCCACATACTAGTCCAAGTTTCATTTAAACAACCTTGGATCTTAGTTTATTGGATTTAGGGTTTATTAATGCAAACTTGATTATTCAATAACCAAATTGCTGAATTACTCAAATAACGCTTTATTGAGATCGATTAATTTGTTTCATTTACTATCTACGAGTTTTAGGGCATAAAACCCAAGAGCACCCTTCCCCAACAATGGCGCCAATTTGATGGGACTTGTCGAAGGTCCTAATCAAATGAAATTTATAATCCACGACAATAGCTACTTTTGTAGTAATAGCGGTCAGGGTCGAACACGGGAAGGAGAGTCCTAGTAGGAATTAAGCTTTTGTATAGGACACAAACAGGGGGGTTTTAGTGATGTAATTCGAAGAAGTAAAATAAAAGACAAGACATACAATAAAGCTGAATAAATAAAGCATACACCGAAGAAGAATTTAGGATTAAAAATCAATGAAATAAGGCGATCACTGGATTAGGAATTCACTGCTTGAATGATTTTAACTTGGCTTCCTAGTTTTCTCTAGATATTAACTTTATGCAAATCCAATTGAGCCCAGTAATGCTTCCTGGCTACTCGAAAGATCCCCTTACCTAGCTTGTGTTTAATTAATTAATTAACTCGGGATCCCACAACTAATATAATTAATTAATTTAAGGAATTCGCCTGCTACCCCATATGCATAGCCCGATAATCATCAAACTAAATCTAATTAATTTAAAATAAACAATTCGAGATCTCGCGATTGCTTATAAAAATTAACAGCATTAAACACAACGGTCCAAAATTGAAATAATTAAACATATTGGAAATTCATATTTAACTACATCAATTTTGACATATGCATCTTAGGCCTATCAAGAGTGTACACTAAACATGCGAGATTAGTGATGGACTTGTCTCAGCCCAGTGGCTATCTCAAATAACTAATAGGACACACATAACCAAATTCTAAGAGGCGTCAATTCCAAGAACTTAATCACGTGCATTGATTTAAACAAGATTACATGAAAAGAATCAATCAAATCACATAAAATTCATAAAGAAACCAGGAAACTCAGTCAAGGTTTACAAGCATTCAAAACAGTGTCCAATCCAACGATTCTATGGAGTTTATCTACTCATAATTAAAAGGAAACAACAAATAAATTCAAAACAATACATAAAAAACAACCTAAAAAGATCTAGATAACTCAAAAATACAGAATAAAGTGAAAGGAGTCAAAAAATTGCGATAAATCTAACCTAACAGAGGCTAAAACCAAAACCAAGGTAGCGTCTCGACACTACATGTTTTGTCCTTCGCATGTATTTGTGGCAGCGTCGAGATGCTGCCCTCTTTTCCAGCATGCTATTTTCAATTCTTTTAGTTGCTTCAGTTTGCTTCACTTTGGGCTCAAACCTTTGAATTCTTGGCACTTCTTTTCAGGCTTGCTTCGATTAGCTCAGGTCTTCTCACCTCCTCCTCGTTTGTGAACATTGAGATAACTCAAAAATGCTCCAAATAGCCCGATTTAACACCAATTAGTATGGTTCGATCCCGTCGTCACCAACACTCGAATTACCTAAAAATAAGATAATTAAAGCATAAAATGCTTCTAACAAGCTTAGATTAGCGGTAATAAGATAGCACGAATTAGGTGCTATCAAATGGTTTTCATAAAGGTGATATAGGAGAAAATCCTAGAAATTTGGAATTCACTGTTATAGCGAAAAAACCTATAACAACTATAGAGTTATAGGTTGCATGCATGAATTATCTATGTCGAAGTTGAGTCACAAAAATGTGCATAACGATATTCGCTTAGCCTTCTAATAGTACTTGGGAGCATGGCCAAACAGAAGTTAGACATGACCCATTGCATAAATAGACTTAGGTTTTAAGCAGACTAGTAATAGAGTTAATCCTACTTGGTTGAAGCTATTTGAGTTCCTTGTCTTTTATTATTGCATTTTATTCTTTTATTTATTTGCTTTGTTATTTAAAATTATTTCCAAAACCAATCAATTTATTTTGTTACCTATCTTCATGCTTAAGAGTAGTTTCTTCTTCAAATATGAGTTTAATCAGTCTCTGTCGGATCAATACTTTGGAATACTCCATTGTTTTTATTACTACATGTGATAATGTATACTTGCACTTATTTGATTGAAAGTATTTTTAAATCTTACTGTCCATCACACTTCTACCCTCACCTTCAGTCAGATCGCATCACTTCTCTCCACGGGAACTTCATCTCAAACCCTCTGTGTTCTAGATTTGAAGACTTGTCAACTTAAACCTGTGACAATAGAACTGCTTTGATTTTAAGTTTAAAGGTTAATTTTACCAAAAATCCCTTTTGAGTGAATATTTGGTCTCATTTGTAAAGACTCATTGTCTAAAAAAACGAAAGATGAAAAAATTTAAGAAAGTTAAAAGAGAGAAGACTCCAATTGTGGGGTTTTTTTTAGCAGAAACGAAGAAGAAGGGCTTTCATCCCATCCCTCCCACCCTCTCCCCCCATTCCCCAACAAAAATGTTCATTAAGGTCTAAGATTATTATATAGAAAGGATATAAACAAACACATGGTCATGAAAGTAGCAGTGAGTTCGTCATTTTCTCAAAACAAAGCACCTTCATAAGTATCGCTAATACTCATACACCACTCCTAAAAGAAGCAATCGAGTTTCAATAACTTTCTGGACACTAATCAAGGTTTAGTTTTAGAACCCACAAAAACCCAAAATAGAGTTTCATCCGGCCCGTTTCAAAGTTTTTGTCTTTTTTTTCTAGAAAACCAAATCGAGTTAGAGAAAAACAAGGCATCAAAACCAACAACAACAATACAATCATATCCTAAACACAAAACCCACAAGCAAAAAATTGGGATGAGGCCGATTGAGGGCGATTTTGGAGGCAAAAAATCCAATCAAAGTAACATTTTCTCACGAAACGATAATGCAAACCCATTTGAGATTGAGGGACTACATAAAATGGGATTGAGGCTGATTGAGAGCGATTTTGGGGTCGCCGATGGAAATCCATGCGAGGAAAAGAATGATAAGGAATTACGGGACACTACACATATCTCCACAATCGTATGATATTGTCCACTTTGGGCATAACCCTCATGGCTTTGCTTTTGGTTCACTCCAAAAGGCCTCATACTAGTGGAGATAGCTGTCCTCCCTTATAAACCCAAGGTCATCCCCTTATCTAGCCGATGTGGGACTTTGGTCGCACCCCCAACAATCCTCCCCTCGAACAAAGTACCACCCGAGCCTCCCCTCAACTAGTCATCTATCCGCCAGACTCTTCAAAGTCCGTCAATATTCTGGGTTCCAACTCTCTAGGCCCCATTGCTTTATCAAGAGTTTACTCTCATCCAAGACACAACTCCTTTCCTCCGGAGTATACTGCCTGCCCACCCAGACCTCAACAACGGATTTCCCCATGACTACTTAGGCTCACAACTTCTTTGTTCGGTACCTGAGGATTTTATCCGACACGGCTATGTTTGGGGTATGGCTCTGATACCAGATGATAAGGAATTACGGGACACTACACATATCTCCACAATCGTATGATATTGTCCACTTTGGGCATAACCCTCATGGCTTTGCTTTTGGTTCACTCCAAAAGGCCTCATACTAGTGGAGATAGCTGTCCTCCCTTATAAACCCAAGGTCATCCCCTTATCTAGCCGATGTGGGACTTTGGTCGCACCCCCAACAAAGAAAAGGGTTGATGTTCTCTTCTCTTGTTCTCCTCCTTTATACTTTCTTCTTCTCTTTTTCATTTTCTCCTTTCTCTATCTATTATTCTTCTTCTTCTCCAGAAAAACAGTTCCACTGCCCATCGCTCTTCTTCAACAATAATGAAACGGGCAATGAAAGGTGATAGTCAATTACGACGTCGAAAAGAAGACAAGTGGATTGAGAAGGAGAAGATGGAAAGAGAGAAAAGAAAAGAAATGCCATGTAAATTTAACATTAGTTTAAATGGTTAAAGAAATGACACTTCATCCAAAAGTTGACACATCAGCAATATAATGTTATTTTTTCGTTAGTCAACTAACGGTCATAACTGAGGGACCACTTAGAACTATTTTTCAAACGTGAGAGACTAAAGTGTCCCTATTGAACCTCAGGGACCAAATAGACACCAAGCTCAAACTTGAGGGATCAAAAGTGCATTTTGTCCAAGAAAAAAAAAATTAGGGTTTGGCTTGGCTTCAAATTTCCTTTATTTACAAAATTGACACCCAACCCAATTAATTCATCCAAGTCATTACCCTCCAATTAATCCTTCTAATTGATCCGTTTAATTTACCAAAACTTGATCAATTAAACTTAAAATTGGAGAAATTAATGCTTACTTGTAACTAACTAGTGGCGTTACACAAAGGTCTTCTAGGGAACAAACACCATGAGCCCATATCCAATTCCAAGCCTCTTGTGCAGATAAAAGCTTATTGGAGGCCAACGCAAAAAATCAAGGAAAAGCTCTTGTATAACAACTACCTCTTGTGTTGAAATATAAACTTGATTTTGGATAATTAGTATTTGGGTCTAGCCCAAATAAAAGCCCAAATTCTAGAAATGTCTTGAGAAGAGAAAAAAAATCTAGATAAATCCCTTAGAAGATTTTGAGAGTATGATGTAGAATTCTCTAGAATATTAGAGAAAATTGTATATTCTAGAGAATAATTTGTAGCCACAAGATTATAGTTGTGTGTTGGCAAAATCCTAACCTCAAATTGAGGAGGTGGAAACTTGTATAAATAGGAGTGGTGTCTTAAAGTTTTTGTATCAAGCCAATCAAGCCAAAAAAACTAGAATTGAGTAACAACACAAGTAGCCTCTTTCTCATAACCTCCTTCTCAAAATCCATCTTTTAAGTTTACCCTCCAATCTCCAAAAAGTTTCTTTCCAACAAAGTGGTATCAGAGCTTCAAGATCCTTGCTAAGAAGATGGCTAGCAACGGCATGGTCCCATTCCAAGTTCCAATGCTCAACAAGAGCAACTATGACAATTGGAGCATCAAGATGAAGGCTCTCCTTGGCTCGCAAGGCGTATGGGAGATAGTGGAGAAAGGATACACCGAGATGGAGAATGATAGTCTTTCTCAAGCACAAAGGGATGGTTTGAGAGACTCAAGAAAGAGAGACAAAAAGGCTCTCTATCTAATCTATCAAGGATTAGATGACGATGCTTTTGAGAAGATTTCAGAAGCAAAGACAGCGAAAGAAGCATGGGAGAAGCTTCAAACATCATACAAGGGAGCGGATCCTGTCAAGAAGGTACGTCTTCAAACTTTAAGAGCTGAGTTTGAAACTTTGAATATGAAAGAAGGGGAAGTCATCTCCGACTATTTTTCTAGAGTTTTAACGGTCACCAATCAACTTAAGAGGAATGGTGAAAAGCTTGATGATGTGAAAATCATGGAGAAAATATTAAGATCTTTAGATCCAAAGTTTGAACATATTGTTGCCATAATCGAAGAAACAAAAGACTTGAATGCTATGACCATTGAGCAACTCTTGGGATCATTACAAGCATATGAAGAAAAGAAAAAGAAGAAGGAAGGAATCGTGGACCAATTACTCAAGCTGCAAGTTGACTCAACTACTGGAGGAGTTAGTCAGAGTGATAGAGGCCAACGAGGACGAGGTCATGGTGGGCATCGAGGACGAGGAAGAGGTCATGGACAAGGACAATGTCAAGGACGAGGTTGGAGGTCCTATGAAGACAACAACAATTTCCAAAGAGGAGAAAACTCAAGAGGTCGTGGGCCAGGCAACTCAAGATCAAGGTACGATAAATCAAATATTAAATGCTACAATTGCCAAAAGTTTGGCCATTATGCCTCTGAATGTAGAGCTCCTAGCAACAAAAAAGTTGAAGAGAAGGCAAACTTCATTGAAAGGAGTCAAGAGTGTGACACCTTATTGATGGCTCGCACGGGCAATGAGTGGAACAAAGATAATCAATGGTATCTAGACACTGGAGCAAGCAACCATATGTGTGGAAAAAGGAGCATGTTCGTGGAACTTGATGAATCGCTCGGCAATGTAGCCTTCGAAGATGAATCCAAGGTGGAAGTAAAAGGAAAAGGTAACATTCTTATCCGGTTGAAGAATGGTGAGCATCAGTTTATTTCCAATGTTTATTACGTGCCAAGTGTGAAGAGTAATATCTTGAGTTTGGGCCAACTCTTAGAGAAAGGTTATGACATTCAACTAAAAGATAATAACATTTCTATAAGAGACAATGCAAATAATTTGATTGCTAAGGTGCCAATGACAAAAAATAGAATGTTTATACTCAACATTCAAAACGACGTAGCAAAATGTCTGAAGATGTGTTATAAGGATGCATCTTGGCTTTGGCATCTTCGATTTGGGCATCTCAATTTTGGAGGATTAGAATCGCTCTCCAAGAAGAACATGGTGAGAGGATTACCTTCCATCAACCATCCTGATCAAGTGTGCGAAGGATGCCTACTTGGAAAGCAATTCAAGAAAAGCTTCCCGAAAGAGTCCAACTCAAGAGCTCAAAGGCCTTTGGAACTCATTCATACAGATGTGTGCGGTCCAATCAAGCCAAGCTCACTCGGTAAGAGTAACTATTTTCTTCTCTTTATTGATGATTTTTCCAAAAAAACATGGGTGTATTTCTTGAAGTATAAGTCAGATGTGTTCGAGAATTTCAAAAGGTTCAAAGCCCTTGTTGAGAAAGAAAGTGGCTTAGTCATCAAGGCCATAAGATCTGATCGTGGAGGAGAGTTCACATCAAATGAATTCCAAAAATATTGTGAAGACCATGGAATTCGACGACCCTTAACAGTGCCAAGATCTCCCCAACAAAATGGAGTGGCAGAAAGAAAGAACAGAACAATTCTCAACATGGCAAGAAGTATGCTCAAAAGCAAGAAGCTACCAAAAGAGTTATGGGCAGAAGCGGTGGCATGTGCAGTCTACCTATCCAACCGATCTCCAACAAGAAGCGTACATGGAAAAACACCACAAGAAGCCTGGAGCGGAAGGAAGCCTGGGATTTCTCATCTCAGAGTCTTTGGAAGTATTGCTCACGTGCACATTCCAGATGAAAAGAGAAGTAAGCTAGATGATAAAAGTGAGAAGTACATATTCATCGGTTATGACTCCAACACTAAAGGCTACAAGCTCTAAAATCCTGATACGAGAAAAACAATAATCAGTCGAGATGTAATATTCGATGAAGAAGGAACATGAGATTGGAAACAACGTGATGAAGACTACAACTTCCTTCCATACTTCGAAGAAGATGACATGGAGCAAACAATGATGGAGCAAACAAGAGAGGAGCCTTCTACTCCAACAGCTTCACCAACGACTACAAGTTCTCAAGAAGATGAGAACTCAAGTGAAAGGATTCCACGTTTCAGAAGATTACAAGAACTCTATGAGGTAACTGAAAATCGTGATAATCTTGCTCTCTTTTGTCTTTTTGCCAACATTGAGCCCATAAACTTCCAAGAAACTGTGACAAACAAAAATTGGAAAAACGCTATGGATGAGGAGATCAAGGCGATCAAGAAGAATGACACATGGGAGCTAGTCTCACTTCCAAAAGGGCACAAGGCAATCAAAGTGAAGTGAGTTTACAAAACCAAAAGGAAACCGAAAAGAAAACTTCATAAGATCAAGAGATTTGATGGGAGTAACAAAATCAAGTTTAAGAGAGGGTGTTGAAATATAAACTTGATTTTGGATAATTAGTATTTGGGTCTAGCCCAAATAAAAGCCCAAATTCTAGAAATGTCTTGAGAAGAGAAAAAAAAATCTAGATAAATCCCTTAGAAGATTTTGAGAGTATGATGTAGAATTCTCTAGAATATTAGAGAAAATTGTATATTCTAGAGAATAATTTGTAGCCACAAGATTATAGTTGTGTGTTGGCAAAATCCTAACCTCAAATTGAGGAGGTGGAAACTTGTATAAATAGGAGTGGTGTCTTAAAGTTTTTGTATCAAGACAATCAAGCCAAAAAAAACTAGAATTGAGTAACAACACAAGTAGCCTCTTTCTCATAACCTCCTTCTCAAAATCCATCTTTTAAGTTTACCCTCCAATCTCCAAAAAGTTTCTTTCCAACACCTTGTTGGTCCAAAAATGATACCAAAACAGAGTGTTCCTACCATTTACTGAGGAGGGCTATGTCAGTTTCTTTGAGTCCACTAATTCCAAGACCTAGGTTCTCTTTGGGAAGGGTGGCATGTCCCACATCTGACTAAGTGAGCTCCACCCTTTAGCACCAATGCCTTCCCAAAGAAAAATTTCTCACGAGTTTGAAAATTTCTCACCAATCGTGCTAAGGTCGGCTTTGAGAGCTATGCGTTTCCCTCTATCAGTATCATCCAATGTTCCCAACTCTTCCTTTTCATCAATATGCAAGAGATTTTGCAAAGAAAGTTTTGTTCCATGTCTTACATTTTTGTGCCAACTCCTTGAGGCTTCTCATTAAAGCATAACTCAAATGATCCGAGGTACTTCTGGATTTAATTTGGTTTTTGAATCTCTCAGCAAGAATAATCAAAATCCATCGTATGACTCTAGTTTTCATGAATCAAATGGAGATTCATGATTTGAGTTGATTTTGGTTAATATAAAATTTAAGTAACAATTTATATTTAATTATGTACTTCGTTATTGTAATTGATTAGTTAAGTTTATGAAATGGTGAGTATTTGTACTATTGTGATAATTAAGGATGGATTGAGAAATGATTATTTATGAATTGATTTTGCCAGCTTTGGATTTTGTTATCCATGGTACTTTTTCAAACACAAACGTAATGTATTTCTATGACATTGAATATAGGTACAACAAAAATTACTTGTTAGCATTTAAACTTTCACAAATGACACATATAAACTTCAAGTCGTGTGCAAAACTACGGTATTTTCAAATATAATTTTGGGAAAAATACACTTTTGGTCCTTGAAGTTTGAGTTAGGTTTCATTTTGGTCCCTGAGTTTTCAAACTCAACAATTTAGTTCATGAGGTTTGAGTTTATTACCATTTTAGTCCCTCCATCCATTTTTCCGTTAATTATTAACGGATTGATGACGTGCCACTAATTTTTTTATTAAAAAAATTATTTTTCTAATTATTTAAACTAAAAATAAATAAAAATAATAAAATATATTTTTTTTATTTCTTCTTTCCTCTCTCCCTTCTTCATCTTTTCTCTCTCCCTTCTTCTTCATCATTAAACCACCACCACTCTCGTCGGCCGACCACCACCCTCGTCGGCCGACCGCCACCTCCGCCAGAACTGATCTATTTTTTTTTTCATTTTTTTCTTTCCCTTCCTCTTACTCTTCTTCATCCTTTCTATCTTCTTCTTCCATCTTTTCTTCCCCTGTTTTTAGATCTGAAAAATTGAACCCCGATGAACAAATCGATGGAGCAGACATCCAACAAGTTCGAGCTCGACAGCAACGTTTTTGAGTTTGGTGGTTTTAGATCTGACATTTGCAAGCTCAACGGCGGCGTTTTCGAGCTCAAAAGCTTCAGATCTGACATGTGCAAGGTCGATGACGGCATTTTCGTGCACAACGACTTCAGATCTCGCCGACGTTGGTCTAGCGTGGGTCTTCATTTCAGAGGCGTCTTCTCGCGCGGCACTGGTCTGTGTTTTTCAGTGGGTTTTTCAGCGGTCTTCGTTTCAGCCGCCGACCCTCGGCTCACACGACGTCCTACTCGCGAGCGAACGCCCACTGCTTCCCTGCCATCATTAGAGCTCGCCGGAGAAGGAAGAGATGATTGGCTCGACAACGAAGAAACGAGAGAGACCAGAGAGAGAAAGATGGCGAGTGAGACCGTGTGAGAAGAAAAAAAAAACTAAAAGAAACTGCTGCCATTTTCCATTTATTGAGCAATTTAATGAAATCTGAGCTTACTTTTTTCTGGGTTTAATTCATTCATCTCATTTTCTCATCCTTGGTGAATCAACCCAAAAATTAAGAGAAACTTTCTTCAACTTTTTTTTTTCTGAAACGGGGAGGTTCCAACCTCCTTTTCTTAAAAAAAAAAAAAAAAGAGTAGATGAGAGGAAGAAGGGAAGAAAGAGGAAGAAAAAAGAAAAAAAATTGTCGCCGTTGGCGGCGGCTGGCGAGCGGTGGTCGTCGGTGATCGGCAGCCGACGACAAGTGACAATGGTGGTGGTAATGGTGGTTGAAAAGAAAAAGACGATGGGTGGTTGAGAAGAAGAAGAAAAAAGATGGAAAAGTGGGAGGAAAAATGAAAATTAAAAGAATATATATATTTTTTAGTTATTTTATTATTATTTTATTTTTAAAATTTAAAAAATAATTTTTTAATAAAAATAAGTGCCACGTCAGCAAACCGTTAAGATTTAACAGAAAAAATGGATGGATGGACCAAAATGAAACAAAGATGAAAACCATGGTAAGGTTATTTCCAACAAAAAAAAAAAAAAAAAACATGGTAGGGAGATTGAGAGAAAACACAAGCATAATTTTCAAAAATAAAAAAACCAAATATTTATCGAGACTTAAGTTTTTCAAGTATTTGTCGGGAAGACCCTCTTAAATTTGGTGATTAAGTTTTTTTTTTTTTTTTTTTTTTTGAGTACTTCAACATTTGGGGATGAGAGGATTCGAATCTCTTACTTTTTTATGATCAATGACACATGCCAATTACTGTTGACCTAAGCTCACTTTGGCAAAATTTGGTGATTAAGTTAACTTAACATGTCAATAACTTTTAATCATAGCATAAATGTATGTTAACTGATCCTTTAATAAAAATCAAACTTAACAAATGAATAAAAATTAAATATGTAAATAGATAGATGCTTAAAAAGTACAAAAAAAAAAACCCCCTTATTTAATTTTATTGCACAATAATAGGTAGATGACATAATCTATATTCACATAATACAATATATCAAATTATTCAACTATTTTGCCAAATTCTAGGCAGGTGTGAGGGTGGGTATGCTTTGTTCATGTCTAAAGAAATTGTCATAATCCACCTCGGTCTTAACCCGTACCAACCTATCAAAATTATCACCAAAATATTTCAAACCCCAAACACGGGCTTGCTTGTAGTTTGTCTTTCCATTTTTGTTGTTCGATCCAATATCAAGATCTCTATAGTTGACATATGCAGCTCTAGGTGATTTTGAAACAAAAGGAGCCATGTAACTGTAAAGTTCTCGTATCCAATTTAGATGTCTTTTCTCCGCATCCACACTTTGCTCTTGCCAGCCAATAGTATAGCCAATTTTGTACAAAGTTCCAGCTCTATGTGAGAAAGGAGTTTCCGTCTCGGAAATCTGACTCATTCTCCCTCCATAAGGAATAAATATGATTTGTGTTGCTTCTACATCTTGAGATTTTAATCTTTGCCATATACCCTCAATTGCAACTTCAGTAATGGGTTCCTTGACAAAGTCTGATTTCATTTTGCTGCTTCCAACATTGATAGGTGGTATCAGTGCTGATCTATTGAGCAAGGCTTCCAAGACTTCTCCAGTTTGAAACCCATTCGCAGCAATAAGGGCTGATTCGATCCAGCTCGTTTCTATGCAGTCTTCTTTTGACAAACCCAACTCAGGAAAAGTTGTCTTTAAGATTGCCACAAGCTCGTTTGTCTTTCCAAGAAACAAAGAGAAGAACAAAGCTACCGGGTTTGTTTTGCCTCCTTGAGTTGAAGTATTCCAACCTATCATTTAAGAATTGAGCTCAAATCCACATGTCAATAAGAGAAAAAAAAAATCTATATAGGAGTAACCATTCGTTGGGGTTAATTTAACCCGTCAATCCTTGAATCCGTGGCTTCAACCCACAAATTCAACTTTTTAAGTTTTTTATTTTTTTATTTTTATTTTTTATTTCCAATTTCAAATTAAAAAAAAAAAAACAGAATAAATTTTTTTAAAAAAAGAAAAAAAAAACCTAAAAAGTTGAATTCGTGGCTTCAACCCACGGATTCAAATAAGGACAAAAAAATAAAAAATAAAAAATAAAAAAAAGCTTGCTTTCTCCAATTTTTTTTTTGTCACAAGACCGTGCTTTTGCTAATTTTTTTAAATGTATTTTTTTTCCTAATTAACCCCCATCCCTGGCTTAAAGTCTGAAAAAAAAAAAGAGAAAGAAAACCCAACTAAGTATTAACTTGCCGCTTATTTAAATTTAATGTTTTATTTCAAAAGATTAAAATTAAAGTCTAAATTTAGACGCTTACACAAGTAATTAAGAATTGAATCTCACCAACCATAGTTCAATGGTTAAAAACATATATTTCTAAGGTGGAAGTTTCAAAAAGAAAACAAAAAAGTAAGAACGAACCTCTCTCTCTCTTTCATTATTTTCAAACCATTTGGTGTGGCTTCCTTTTCATTGGAATATTAAATGAAGAAAAATAATTTTCAACCAAAAGGAGAACAAATATTCAATAAATGATTAACTCAAGTAAAACATTGAAAGAATACCAGTCAAAATGAAGCCAAGGAATAGATTTTCATCTAATTTGTTAGCCACAAATTGCCACCGATGGATTAGCCTGAATGCATCTTCCTCTACAGTTGTGGTAGTTGAGCAAATTGTTACAGTCGCTGGAATCGGAACTAGTTTCACTTTCCAAGCCACAACAATTCCAAAACTCCCTCCGCCGCCACCTCTAATGGCCCAAAACAAATCCTCCCCCATCGACTCTCTATCATGAATCTTCCCATCAGCATCAACCAAGATTGCGTCTATTACATTATCAGCAGCAAGACCGTATTTCCTCAGCATCAATCCATATCCACCGCCACTGAAGTGTCCACCAACCCCAACCGTCGGACAAACACCCGCTGGAAATGCAAGTGTTCGACTTTTCTCAGCAATTCTGTAATAAAGTTCACCTAAAGTTGCCCCAGATTGAACCCATGTTGTACTTTTCTCGACGTCGATGGTGACAGACCTGAGATTAATCAGATCGACTACGATGAACGGGAGATAGGCGACATAAGAAAGACCCTCGTAGTCATGACCGCCGCTTCGAATTCGGATTTGAAGGCCGTGAGATTTGGAGCAAATGACAGCGGCTTGAATGTGGGAAATATTTGAGGGTGTTATGATGACGAGTGGCTTTGGTGTTTTGGGCGTTGAGAATCTGAGGTTTCGAACAGAAGGATAGGAGGAGTTGATGGGAGTGTAAACAACCTTGGTAATGGAGTAACTATCTGGAGAATGATGGAAAAGACATCCAAGAAAATTTTGATGTTTATCAGAAGAAGATACTGTCCATGATGAAGATGATAGAACAATAAAGGCAAAGGACAGAAGGATTAGTGTAGAAGACTTCATGGTTGAGTTTGAGATTTTTGTGATGGAAAGCTCCACTATTTATGGTGGTTAGTTTGCGAGGAAACTTGAACAAAGATGTGGTACTAACTAATATCTTAATAAATGTGCTTTTTTTTTTAAATGTTATTAAAAAATATTTTTTATTCTGAAAATGAATCGGAATATAACAAGTGAATTTGACTATTGTTGGCTCAATTCAACGAATGAATATATCAAATCTATGTCAAAGTGAGCATAGTTCAACGGTAATTGACATGTATCTTTCACACCAAGAGGTCAGATGTTCGAATTTCCTCACCCCAAATGTTGATGATGTACTAAAAAAAAATAGAATATATATCAAATCTATACCCATCAATTTATTTTGTTAAAAACGAAAAACGAAAAACTAAAAACAAAAAACGAAAAACGAAAACGTTATCAAACCAACTCTTAATGTTTCCACAATCACATGCAATTATATATTCGAATTTAAGCTCACACAAACTTGCTTCGTATGAGAGTGATAAAATGAAGGTAGATCTAAAAGTTATTTCTATTACTAGATGTTGATGGTCGAATTTGGTCGGGAGGAACTCACCTGACCTTCACGTGCCACCAACGGTAAATTTGTTTAAGAGGGGGGAAGACGTGGCCTGCAAGATAGTAAACCTGCACACCGGTGTGGTGCTAGCCACACCGCCTTCGATGCTTAAGTCAACAAGCAGAACGATGGGAAACAACATAGTAAGAGCAAGATGAGGATCAGAGAATAGAGTTTGGGTCCCCTTCTTCAGTGGCGAAGAAAGGTTTAAATACCTACTCATGCTCCTAGGATTTTTAGGTATTTGAAGGCCTTTCGAGACGAACCAGGCTGAACTGGGGCGGCCAGGGGCAGGAGGGATCGAACGGAGGCGACCGAGCTCGATCCGCGCAAGTGGGCTGAGGGTTGGCCTAGGCCCATGGCCGAGGCCGAGCAGGGGGTCGGGCCAAAAACCCGACCCCTTCAGTCTTGGCCCGACCCACTGGCCTGTTTCGCCTATGGGGTCCATCTTCCAGCCCTATTTCTGCCTGATTGTGTCACACCCCATCCCAGATTACCCTACCGAACCTAGGACGTGGCGTGCTGACAATAGATCCCAACTAAACTATGAAATCCATTGTCAAACCTTGCGAATCAAAACTCATTTTTCTTTAAAACCATGGGTGACTAGCAAAACTTTACTAAAAATAAAAATTTCGACAGAGTTTCCCCTGAAAATTTGATAAAACACACCTGCAATTGAAAACACACTCCCAATGATTTCTTTAAAATCCAACACTACTACCAGTACGTCGCAATCACAAATGAATTCAAAGTCCCACAACCACAAACCAAAACCACTAATGGAAAACATAAGTCCCCAATTTAACACTCAATATAAATTCAGATGTTACAACTTCCAGAATGATGCTAGCCACTTTAATTATAAAAAAAAAAAAAAATACAAAACATCAATATCATATTTACATGCAAAATGATGTAATCTAAATAAGACTAGTGGCAGATCTCAACCTCGATAGGCTCGTTGGAAACTCAAATGCTACCTGGTAAAAAAATTAGGAAAAGAGTGAGCTAAAAAGCCCAATGAGTGGTAGAAGTTTATAAGAAAATAAATTTAAGAAGGCTAATAACATAAGCAATCATAAAAAGGTAATTAGCAAGAACTTAACATAAGCTTTTGAAGGAAACCTTGAAACCCTTGTAACTTCTATCACAAGTTCACAAAGTTAAAGTATTTTATACCATGAGAATCTTTCAAATGTAAAACTTTCACACATATTTGCGTGGCTAGGAAATCCATCACTAAACACGTACCCGAAAACTGGTCATACTAGCGCAGAGTAGTCTCAATACGCATAGCAGAGCAAAACTAGTCATACTATGCATAGGTCGAATCCCCATGCATAACAGAGCCACTGGTCAGACTATGGATCGAGTAATCTCAAGATACAAAGCAGAGCAAATCCTGGTCATACTATGTACCGAGTAATCTCAAGGTACATAGCAGAGCAAATCCTGGTCATACTATGTACCGAGTAATCTCAAGATACATAGCAGAGCAAATCCTGATCATACTATGTACCGAGTAATCTCAAGGTACATAGCAGAGCAACCGGTCATACTATGTATCGAGTAATCTCAAGATACATAGCAGAGCAAATCCTGGTCATACTATGTACCGAGTAATCTCAAGGTACATAGCAGAGCAAATCCTGGTCATACTATTTACCGAGTAATCTCAAGATTCATAGCAGAGCAAATCCTGGTCATACTATGTATCGAGTAATCTCAAGGTACATAGCAGAGCAACTGGTCATACGCGCGCATGGCCTAAAGCCTATGTGTGTGTCGAAGTGGGTCCCAAAGACCTCATATATCATAACTACACTACGAAAACACATTCACGTAAGTGTATCGGGAAATCATTGTGAGTATATCATCTAGTGGTTTGAAAAACAATTGTATCTTGTAAACTAAGTTCACAAACCACGCAAAAGCCATAACATTTCAAATCAAGTTCACATAACTGAAAGTCATAACCCAATGATAATTTTCGTAATTGATTTTGCCATATACAAGGTTTGACTTATATAGATCAGAAAATCCATGAATTCAGCTAAAATCGTGATTCAAACATCGTAAAGTCACTTTAAAAACTCCCAATATTTGGATTTACCTCATATAACTTGAACCTTTGCCATTAGGCTAAAATCAAAAGATTTGCATAAACTCGTCTTTCATAAACTCATAATAACGGAGTAATTTGAGATAGTTAAGGTCATACATAAAATAAAAAAAATCCTTTGTGATCCCATGGTACTAATTTACAAATTCATTTGAACAACATAAACCATTTCTTACAATTTCAAATTCGTTTAACAAATAGTAAATCAATCCGTTGAATAAGCATAAATTTCTTGAACCTCCATAATTGTCAATTATCCAAATGTTTCATAGAATAATTCATTTCGAAATTCACCAATTAGTAAAATAGTAGAAAACTTGGTAAAAATAACCACTCACAATACTCTTGGTGCGGAAATTTCAATTTGGACCCACTCCAATTCGTTTGACCGGGAACATTAATAAAATTAATCATAACCTTAATTATTTTCACAAAGAGGAAGTAAGCATAGGGAATCCCCCCCCTTTTTTTTTTAATATAGTATAACCCAACTTTTCATTCTTGCATAATATCTATGATTACACTAAAATTTCAATTTACTCATCTTCTCTCATATTAAAACCCAATGTCACTTTGTACCTTCACTCAATTAAATCTTCTTGATGACTCACCTACAAAATTGTACTTTGTCCCACAACTTACAATCTTTTCTTATTATGACTTATTTTATTTTATTTTTCCACTATTCATCTTCTTCTTCCTCTAGTCCACAAACATTTCTTTTCTTCATCTTTTCCATTCTCCCACTCTAGCTTGGTTCTTTTCTTCCTTAATTTCATACTTATTACAATGCTAAAAAGAAGCTTAAAAGAATAATAAACTTACCGATTTATATCTTTGCCCTCAAATTCTTAGTCTCCTCTTCCTCCTTGTTCCTTAATCCTATTCCAAGCCATCTTTATGCAAAACACAATAAACAAAAACCCATAGAACTTTTGAGCTTAAAGAAACAAAATACTCACATTAAAAGTGTCCAACCTTATGCATTTTCCTAAATCTCTCAAACTTTAAAGAGAAAGAGCTTACCAGCTTGAAATCGAGTTTATGAACATCTTCAATCTACTTTGGACCTTACCCACAACATTTTTGGTGGTTTTTCAACATTACCGCCACTTTCCGACGACTTTCCGGCGAGATTCCGATGACTTCCGACGAGTCAATGACTTCCAACAACTACTCCATCTTCAATGTGTCTTCTTCCCTTTCTCCCTTTTACTATTTTTCTTCCTTTTCCCTTTCTTTCTCTTCCACATATTTTTCCTCTTTGTCTTTCCCCATTTCTCTTCTTGCCCGTTGGGCTTTCCCTTTTCTTTTTTTTTTCTTTTTGTGTGGCTACCATGAAGCCACATTTCATTTTATGTACTTTTTTTTTCTTTCTTTTTCCCTCAAAGCTTCCATGGTAAGCTTCTTCTTCTTTTTTTTTTTTTTTTTATTTTCTTTTTCTTTCTTTATTTTATTTTCTTGTCTCCAAAAATTCATTTTCAACATGTACAAATCTAATTTCTTCTCTTTTCTTTTTTGAATTACTTTTTTTTTTGTTACCAAGTTGTATTCCACAATTTAAAATTTCTTTTTATTTCTATTTCACTTCAAGCCTTCTCCATCATTAAAATATTTCAAAATCAAATGACTAATATATCATATGCATATCCAAATGTTAGGTGACCAAAAGTGGGTCTTACAAATCATTACCTCCTTTTAGGAATTTCGTCCTCGAAATTCAGTCAAAGAGTGCATTTTTAACTTCCTTTTTCCTTGTTTTGTTTCATAGCATTTTTTTTTTTTTTTTTTGTTATTAGAAACAGAAGATGGTGTTACAAAATATTACCTCATTTTAAGAATTTCGTCCTTGAAATTCAATCACGCTGACAAGAGTATAACTGAGTGTACCAAGTGTGCATTTGCTCTTCCTCCTTAACTAGCTTTTTCTCAAACATGACTTTTCATTGGATCTTTAACTATCGAAATGTTCTTACTTTACAACAACTTTTCTTTCTCATCTAGAATTTATCCAAGTCTATGACTAGCTCGAGGTATGAAATCTTTGATCGATTTTGTATCATCTTTTGTGATCTTGTATGCTTATCAAAATTACTGTTTGTTATAACTGTTTTCCAACTTCAACACCTTGTGAACTCCCGTCACAATTGTAAAGGTGATGTATTAAGTCAAAATTCACCTAAGCTATGAGCATTCTTGTCACAAGTATCATATCCAAATCACCTTATGCTATCTTTGGAACTTCATGTGGAATTATCACGTTACTTTTCCTTGATTTTAATTCAAATTGTATGGTGGATTTGGTACAAGCTTGTGGAGAGTAGAAGCATGATGTAAATTCATGAATGCTAGAGAGTTCCATGATAAAACCAAACAATATACTATTGGACCAATCCACTTCAGGGTCTCTTAATGATCTTTATGTCAATAGTTCAATTTCCTTTCCCTTCAATTCTCAACACCATATTCTGGTGATAAAATTTAAAATTGGTCTTGTTGCCAATTTTTCACTTTCGCGCTTCTTGGGTATTTACTCACCTAACTCTATTTGTAGATCTTGTGGATTCCAACTTTCCATCAATCAATATTGTTTTCTCTCTACAAATACTCGAACAAATTTTCGGCCTATCGATTTCTTCGCACCCCTTTATTTCAATAAGTAGAGATTTTGTCCCTTTCGTACTATGCTTTTATTTAACACCATCTTTGTACTCAATAATAAACATCATTATAAGCAACACCCAAACACTACTACAAAAATCACTTTTAATGATGGGTAATGCCCGTCATTAAAGACTTTTCATGACGGGCGGTGTCCGTGATCTATACGAGTGTCATCGTAACTTGTTATGACGGACGACTTTTAATGACGGGCAATGCCCGTCATTAAAAGCTGTCCGTCATAACAAAGTACAATGACGGACATTTTTCATGACGGGCATTGTCCGTCATTAAAAGTTGTCTGTCATCAAAAGTCCGTCATTGAAGGGTATTTTCCAACCAACCATATCTTTAATGACGGGCAATGCCCGTCATTAAAAGACGTCTGTCATGAAAAGTCCGTCATTAAAGGATATTTTGCAACCAAATGTCCGTCATTAAAAGCTCGTCATTAAATATATTTTTTTAATGATAGGCATTGCCCGTCATCATTTGTTCATAATTTAATAAAAAAATTTGTTGGTTGCCCGGTGGCATACCAACAATATTTTCTTCATTTGTAAACAGATAAAGAAAGTAATCTTAATCTTAAATGTGTAAAATTGCATTGAAATCAAATGTTTGTCAAATTTCATTCCAATAAGCTAATGAACCAAATTTGTTCATACAATTTTTATTCATATAAGTTTGATATATGAATAAAATTACAAACACTTACAATTAAAAGCCTCAAAATTACTAAACACCTATGATTAAAAGTCTACATCTACGCCAAAAAACAAAAATTCTCGTACATGTCACTTTTATTCTTGTCACCATAATCTTGCTCGTACATCAAACTTGAAGAACCTAAGAAAAACAAATTGTAATTAGGTTTGATACAACGCCAAAACAAGAACTCACATAACAAACATATAATTATCACATAACAAACTTAACCTAGAGACATTACTAAATCATCTATCCTAATTCTAACCGGTTTCTCTAGAAATTTGGACAGCATAACGACATACATATGACTAACCCAAAATTTTTTAAACCTGTTAAACAAGAAAAACACACTTCTATATGAACAAAATCACCCAACTACAGCCTCACAACACTTCAGGTTCACAACAAGACCCCAAATATCTTAAAACTAACTTAGTTTTAACATGAAAAACTAATAAGTGACAGACTTTTAACGACAGAAAAACTATAAATATCCATCGCCTTACAACCAAAACAAGGAATCCTACACTTAAAAGAAATGAGCTTAACATTGAAACTAATAAGTGTACAACCAGAACAAGCACATCTTACACTTAAAAAAAAAAACTCCTCCCTTTTATTTGAAGTTACATAGTAAACTCTTTATACAAAAAACAAAATTCCCTTCATATTGAAAAAGTGTACAAAAGCTACTAATTAAGTACCACCTTAAGGGCCAAAGAGAAGATCTTGAGCATACACAACCACAAAAAATAACAAATTTTTCAACTCCATATGTATTGTCCAGAAAAAGAGCCTGCAAAACTTTAATCAATGAACAACCAGCTACATATACAACAAGTGACATATTCCCATTCTATAGTACATGTATAAAACACGATGCTGAATTGTGAACTTAAAAGTAAACAAGACTAACTTATTGAACTAACTTATTGAAAATTATGAACATAACAACTAAACCAAAACTTCCGAGATTTCCTTATCTTTAAAACTTCAAAAATTCCAAGATTCCTTATCTTTACAACTTCAAAAATCATGTAAATATGCAGTAAAAGAACAAGATTTGAACCATCGAAACAAGAAAATAAGCATACAAGTTTGGGTAACATTAGAATCCGATGTGGAGCAAAATTTAGAATCAACAATCTGCAAAACAAGGGAAAATCTGTAAAAACACCAAAATTCAAACAACAATAAGAAATAGATACGAAAAATGGAGAAAAAGAGAGAAAGTACCCCTTTGGCCGACATCACAATCCTTGCGCTTGAGAATCTTGCTAACATCATTTTTTAATAAGATTTTGAACATCATGAAAACACCCAGTACCCATTTCTAATCTCTCCCAGTAACACCTATAAAGGGGCAAGAAGTGGCAGTGTGGATGCTTAATCCAGCCGTCAATGACCAACTATCCTCCCAAGTTCACTCCTCTAACTTTATCATCTCTCGGAATCACTTCAAAACTATTATATCAAGACCATATAACATAAATTGAAGTTTAAATTTTCTTCTTATTTTTCACTTTAAATCAACTAAGAAATCGCTTGCAAATTTCAGGTTCACAATTAAACTCATTGAAACTTAACCAAAAAAAAAAAACTTTAACAAAAACAATCAAAACTTTAAAGTGATAACACAACAAAACGATGTTGTGATAATGGAAACTCAAAGGCAATTTGAGGCAATATATACTCATAAATTTTGCAGAACAGTTACCACAACAAAACTATAAGAATAAGCAAAATGATAACACAATATAGCAAAATAATCTCACTAGACTATTTCAAGCAAATGCATAGTGAAAAAAATAGTTTTATAACGTTTTGAAGGAAGCGAGAGATGAAACTAACTTTCACGACCTGGGGCTAAGTTGGAGTGGGAGGAAACCAAACGATAACAAGAGTGCGGTTGAACAAGGTGGTATCACTCTTTATCTACAAACGGAGGATGGTTCTGAGTGTATCACAAAGGTTTTGAATGGTTTGTTGTTCTTGAGTGTATCACAAACTTCTAGATTGCATAAAGAAAATTGAAACCTATTTAACCTTTTGGCATGAATTATAGCTACAAGTGTAAAAAGAACAAGGAAAAGAGAGAAAAACCAAAAAGGAAGAATATGAAATACACTGATTCTAACATTCACCAACTCACCAAAAACCTCAAACTTGATAATTTCGAGTGGGAGAAATTTTAGTCCTGCCAAATATTAGTGGTTGAACAACAAGGTGTGAATGTAAATGGTCACTTGATGAGCCAAATCAGAAACATAACAAAAGAAGAGAACTTAGCTACATGTTGGGCAATATGATTATATACCTATTATTGGCAATAAAACAAGACAAAATCAAGCTAAAACCTAACCTACACAGTAACATGGCCATCACTTACATAAAATAAAAAAACGGAGTAATTTGAGATAGTTAAGGTCATACATCAAATAAAAAAAAATCCTTTGTGATCCCATGGTACTAATTTACAAATTCATTTGAACAACATAAACCATTTCTTAAAAATTCAAATTCGTTTAACAAATAGTAAATCAATCCGTTGAATAAGCATAAATTTCTTGAACCTCCATAATTGTCAATTATCCAAATGTTTCATAGAATAATTCATTTCAAAATTCACCAATTAGTAAAATAATAGAAAACTTGGTAAAAATAACCACTCACAATACTCTTGGTGCGGAAATTTCAATTTGGACCCACTCCAATTCGTTTGACCTGGAACATTAATAAAATTCATCATATCCTTAATTATTTTCACAAAGAGGAAGTAAACATAGGGAATCCCCCCCTTTTTTTTAATATAGTATAACCCAACTTTTCATTCTTGCATAATATCTATGATTACACTAAAATTTCAATTTACTCCTTTTCTCTCATATTAAAACCCAATGTCACTTTGTACCTTCACTCATTAAATCTTCTTGATGACTCACCTACAAAATTGTACTTTGTCCCACAACTTACCATTTTTTCTTATTATGGCTTATTTTATTTTATTTTTCCACTATTCATCTTCTTCTTCCTCTAGCCCACAAACATTTCTTTTCTTCATCTTTTCCATTCTCCCACTCTAGCCTGGTTCTTTTCTTCCTTAATTTCATACTTTTACAAATGTAAAAAAAAGCTTAAAAGAATAATAAGCTTACCGATTTATATCTTTGCCCTCAAATTCTTAGTCTCCTCTTCCTCTTTGTTCCTTCATCCTATTCCAAGCCATCTTTATGCAAAACACAATAAACAAAAACCCATAGAACTTTTGAGCTTAAAGAAACAAAATACTCACATTAAAAGTGTCCAACCTTATGCATTTTCCTAAATCTCTCAAACTTTAAAGAGAAAGAGCTTACCGGCTTGAAATCGAGTTTATGGACATCTCCAATCTACTTTGGACCTTACCCACAATATTTTTGGTGGTTTTTCAACATTACCGCCACTTTCCGACGACTTTCCGGCAAGATTCCTGATGTGGAATTTTCCTACCGCAAGCGAACGGGTCAAGTAATAATAAAGTGTTCGTATAAACGAGTGTCGTCCTCTAGATTGGATTTTTAAGCTAAATCAAGTATTGTGAATTATCTTGCTCAATTTTATTTAGGGAACACAAAGTAGTGAGTGATAGATTGAAAACTAAATCAAAACAAGCAAACAGTGGAGATGCAATTGAAAGAACACTTAGGGAATTGATTTCGCCAAATTAGGCTAGGATTGATTTTAAGGAATAAGTAATCATGCACAATGGAATTATGAGCCTAAGAACCTTTAATCACAACTATCTCTCCCGAGTATAATTGATTCTCATGAAAATTAATCAACTTGATATCCCTATCTAAGTTTATTAACATGCAAGGCATTGAGTTCTTTTGACCAATTCTAAAGTTACTCTAAAAACCATCACGAACTTAGCAAATAAACTTTAGTCATGCAATCTTGAATAAGTCTGCATTAAATCCCCTCTCCCGAGCAAGACTCAACACTTAAATCATTCAACTAATGGCCAATTAATTAAAAGCATTAAATAATCAAGATTGCATACATAAGAACCATTGCACAACTTATACCTTAAAGCAATCCATAAACTAAAACGACTACATCAATCCCTAAGCCACAAGTTTAGCTACTCATGCATGGCGTTACAAGCTCAACTAAATATGAAAAAACCATTAAATCTAGCTAGAGATAAGGAAAAGGAAAGGAAACACTTAATGTCGTCGAACCCGGCACGTCCCCATCTCGATATCTGCACCACCAAGTGAGATTCCCGGTCCTCGTCCTTGCTTCAGCTCCCACAGTAGGTCTCTAGTCGAAATTAGGGCTAAAATCTCTCAATTTGGCCTCCCCCAATCCGTAGCATGAAGGAAAGAATAAATAGGAATTTTTCTGCCGATAGCTTCGAGACGCTGCCTCTTTAACGCGCGTTCTGGTTATGGAAAAATCGAGAGCGTCTCGACGCTCTTGTCACAGCGTCTCGACGCTGTGAGTCTGCCGCCTATTTTAATTAAGGAAACGTAGCGACGAGATGCTCCAAGAGTGGCGTCTCGACGCTGATAGGCAGATTGCCCTCTCTTGGCTCCTTGTTGCTTGAAACTTTCCGGTTCTTTGGCATATTTTCGCGTCCCGAACACCCGATGAACTTCAAATTCCCGTTTTAGCTCCAGTAAACCAATTTCTACAAAATAAACATTAAAACAAAATAAAATGGCCAATAAATCTTAAAAGACTAGCTAAATTAAATAGGGAAAAATAGCTAGCTATGCTCGCTATGGTATAAAATACTTTAACTTTGTGTACTTGCAATAGAAGTTACAATAGTTCCAAGGTTCCTTTCAAAAGCTTATTTTAAGTTCTTGTTAATTACCTTTTTATGATTGTTTATGTTATTAGTCTCCTTAAATTTATTTTCTTATAAACTTCTACCACTCACTGGACTTTTTAGCTCACTATTTTCCTAAATTTTTTTACCAGGTAGCATTTGAGTTTCCGACGAGCCTATCGAGATCGAGATCTGCCACTAGTCTTATTTAGATTATACATCATTTTGTATGTAAATATAACATTGATGTTTTTGCTTTTATAACTAAAGTGGCTAGCATCATTCTATAAGTTGTATCATTTGAATTTATATTGAGTTTTAAATTGGGACTTAAGTTTTCCATTAGTGGTTTAGGTTTGTGGTTGTGTTGTGGTTGTTGGTTTCTGAACTGGTTGTTGATTACGACGTACTGGTAGTAGTGTTGGATTTTAAAGAAATCATTTGGGAGTGTATTTTCAATTGCAAGTGTGTTTTATCAAATTTTCAAGGGAAACTCTGCCGAAATTTTTATTTTTATTTTTTTTCTAATTAGTAAAGTTTTGCTAGCCACTCATGGTTTTAAAGAAAAAAGAGTTTTGTCTTGCTAAGTTTGGCAATAGATTTCATAGTTTAATTGAGATCTATTGTCAGCATGCCACGTCTTAGGTTCGATAGGGTAATCTGGGGCGGGGAGTGACTATCTCCCTCATTGGTCCTTATGTGCATGTCTTTTGCTTGCTTGACTATTGACTTTTGAGCCTGGAGGATTGAGTCATGATTGTTGCATCCATTCTTCTACTATATGTTTGATTTGTAGTTTGCTCGAGGACTAGCAAAAGCTTAAGTTTGGGGGTATTTGATAGCGAGCATAGCTAGCTATTTTTTCCTATTTAATTCAGCTAGTCTTTTATGATTTATTGGCCATTTTATTACACTTAATTGTTTATTTTGTAGGAAAGCGTCGATTAGAGCTAAAACGTGGAATTAGAGTTAATCGGGTGTTCGGGACGTGAAAAGATGCCAAAGAACTGGAAAGATTCAAGCAACAAGGAGCCAAGAGAGGGCAATCTGCCTATTAGCGTTGAGACGCCACTCTTGGAGCGTCTCGACGCTACGTTTCCTTAATTAAAATAGGCGGCAAACTCACAGCGTCGAGACGCTGTGACAAGAGCGTCTCGACGCTCTCGATTTTTCCATAACCAGAATGCGGGTTTAAGAGGCAGTGTGACAGCGTCTCGACGCTATCGGCAGAATTTTCCTATTTAATCTTTCTTACTTGCTACGGATTGGGGGAGGCCAAATTGAGAGATTTTAGCCCTAATTTCGACTAGAGACCTACTGTGGGAGCTGAAGCAAGGACGAGGATCGGGAATCTCACTTGGTGGCGCGGACATCGAGACGGAGATGTGCCGAGTTCGACGACATTAGGTGTTTCCTTTCCTTTTCCTTATCTCTAGCTAGATTTAATGGCTTTTTCATGTTTAGTTGAGCTTGTAACGCCATGTATGAGTAGCTAAACTTGTGGCTTAGGGATTGATGTAGTTGATTTAGTTTATGGATTGATTTATGGTTTAAGTTGTGCAATGATTGTTATGTATGCATCTTGATTTAATGCTTCCAATTAATTGGCCATTAGTTGAATGATTTAAGTGGTGATTCTTGCTCGGGAGAGGGGATTTAGCGTAGACTTATTCAAGATTGCATGACTAAAGTTTATTTTCTAATTCGTGACGGTTTTTAGAGTAACTTTAGAATTGGTCAAAAGAACTCATTGTCTTGCATGTTAATAAACTTAGATAGGGATATCAAGTAGGTTAATTTGCATGAGAATCAATTATACTCGGGAGAGGTAGTTGTGATTAAAGGTTCTTAGGCTCATAATTCCATTGTGCATAATAACTTATTCCTTAAAATCAATCCTAGACTAAATTGGCGAAATCAATTCCCTAAGTGTTCTTTCAATTGCATCTCCACTGTTTACTTGTTTGATTTAGTTTTCGATCTATCAGTCATCACTTTGTGTTCCCTAAATAAAATTGAGCAAGATAATTCACAATACTTGATTTAGCTTAAAAATCCAATCCAGAGGACGACACTCGTTTATATGAACACTTTATTATTACTTGACCCGTGCGCTTGCGGTAGGAAAATTCCACATCAGCAACCTTTGGTTTGGACCTTCTTAGAGGTGATTCTTTCCTTTTTCTTTTTTAAAAGCTCTTGGAGGTGTTTCACGTATTTTGTTTTTTGTAGTTTGGAGTTAAGAAAAGCTGAATCTATTTTATTTATGGTTTGTTTATGCCAGAGGTTTGTTATTCAATGGGCTACATAAATGCATGTTATATAGATGATTTAGGTGTATGGAACTTTCTCCCTCTTCTTAAACCCCTAACTTTTTCTCATGTGTTGGATTAGATTAATTGTTGTAGTACTTTTACTATCCTATAGCTATGGTAGTCATAGTTTAAAATTAGAATGAAGATAGAAAGTATTGGAGTTCATTATTTGTTTATGTTGACTTGGTATAACTTGAGTGTTATATGACTATCCTGCAGTTATGGTAGTCATAGTTTAGTCATTTGTGTTCATGATAGACTTATTTGTCATTGTGTTGTTAAGTCGAGTTATTTCATTGTAAAAGGTCTCCATGATTTGAGTTAAGTGCAAAAGCTTGAGTTGTTGTATAAGTTAAGTCTCTCTTGTTTTTCATTAAGTTATTGTGTTAGGGAGGGTCCTTGCACTTAATTCTTTTAGCTAGTTTAGTTGGATTCATTGATAGACTTATTTGTCACTGTGTTGTTAAATTGAGTTGTTTCATTGCAAAAGGTCTTCATGATTTGAGTTGTTATTTGTCACTGTGTTGTTAAATTGAGTTGTTTCATTACAAAAGGTCTTCATGATTTGAGTTGTTATTTGTCACTGTGTTGTTAAATTGAGTTGTTTCATTGTTTGTGTTGATAAGTTTGTTTTCCATTGAGTTGTTATGTTCTTGTGTTTAGTTTTTGGTTATGTTCTTACATTTAGTTCTTTTGAGCATGACATTGCTTAAGATGAATGATTACATCACGTAAAGTAGTTTAGTTTCACTTGCTTTCATTGAGTTTAGTTTCAATTGCTAAGATGAATGATTAGATCACATAAGCACTTAGTTATTTTAAGGAGTTTAGTTGTTTTGGTTGTGAGTTTAGTTCTTTTAATAAGTTCGATTGTTTGTGTTGATAAGTTTTATTGTTATGCTTGTATGCATTTTAATTTGTCGTGCCATTATTTGTGTTCATTATTTTTCTTAAGTGCAATTCCTCATGTTCATTATTTTTTATTAGTTGTTTCATTCAAAAGTTTGGATGCTTTCTCACACTACAATACTTGTCTTTTTTTTAAGCTCCCATACCTAGCTATGTGAAATAAGGATTGATGATAAGTTTTGATGACTATCCTGCAGTTATGGTAGTCATAGTTAGTTGTTTCCATCGATAAGTTTAGTTGTTTCGTTGCTTTTGATGATTTGAGATAAGTGCAAAAGTTTTGAGTTGTGATTAACTTAGTTTCATTTGGTTTCCACTAAGTTATTGTGTTTAGGAGGGTCGATACCTTATTGCACTTGGTTGTTTTAACTAGTTTAGTTGTTTCATTACAAGACTTTTGATAATTTGAGATAAGTGCAAAAGTTTTGAGTTGTTATGATAACTTAAGTGTCACTTGTTTTCCATTAAGTTGAGTTGTTTCATTGCAAAACGTTTTCATGATTTGCCAAAAACGTTATGAGTGCATTTAGTTATGAGTTGTTTATTTCACTTATTTTCCATTTAGGTGTTGTGTTTAGGAAGGTCGATACCTATTTGCACTTAACTATTTTAACTAGTGTAGTTGTTGTGTTTAGGGGGTGGTCAATACATTTTTGCACTTAGTTCTTTTAACGAGTTTACTTGTTTTCATTGATATGTTTAGTTGTCACGGTGTTGTCAAGTTAAGTTTGATTGCAAATGGCTTTCATGATATTTGGGATAAGTGTTTTGGGAGTTTATTTTTGTTGAGTTGTTCCATTTGCAAAGATGAGTTTCGTTGTTTGATTTGTTAAGGTATTGTGTTTGGGAGGGGGGGTCAATACCTTGTTGCACTTAAGTTATTGTGTTTAGGGAGTTTAATTTTGTTGAGTTGTTTAGTTGAATTGTTCCATTTGCAAAGTTGAGTTTCTAAGTTGTAGTTGTTAAGTTATTCTATTGGGGGGGGGGGGGGGGTCAACACCTTGTTGCACTTAGGTCCTTTAACTAGTTATTGTGTTTTTTAAAGTTTAGTTTCACTTATTTTCCATTTAGTTGTTGTGTTTAGGAAGGTCGATACCTATTTGCACTTAAGTATTTTAACTAGTGTAGTTGTTGTGATGTTGATAAGTTTAGTTTCACTAAGTTCTTATAAATTTAGTTTCACTTGTTTTATTCAGTTCTTTGAATAGAGATGGTTGCTTATGTTGCTAAGTTTGTGTTCATTATTTCTCATAAGTGTAGTTGTGTTCATGTTTTTTCCATGTTGAAAGTTCTTGTTGTAAGTTTTGTTTTATAGCTTTTGATGAGTTGTTTATCTTAATTTGAGTTATATTGTCTCTAATTCAATTATTTAATCTCATCCCTACATATTTTATTTCCTTTTTATTTTTCAGCTTGGATGCATGAATGGTTTGACTGATAGCGAGCATAGCTAGCTATTTTTCTCTGATTAATTAAGCTAGTCTTTTATTATTATTTGCCCAAATTTATGCATTTTTATGTTTTATTTGTAGGAAGTATGTGTTTGAAGCTTAATTCAGCAATTGGAGTCAAATGGAGTCTTCAATCTAAAAAAAATAAAAATAAAAATAATAAAAATAAATAAAAAAATCATAGTGTTGCGACGCTAGGACCAGTGTCGCGACGCTATCGACAAATTTTCCAAAATTGCGGATCGCGACAGCGTCACGACGCTGTCTGTAGCGTCTCGACGCTATCGGCAGATTTTCTATATAATCTTCTTTTCATGTTACGGCCAAGGAGAGCCCAATTGGTTAGATTTTAGCCATAATTTCAACTATAGACCTTTGGTGGGAGCTAAAGCAAGGTCAAGGAGCGGGAATCAAGCGAGAAGACATGGAGATCGTGACGGGGACGTGCCGGTTTCGACAGATTCGAGTTTTCCTTTCTCTTTCCCTTACCTTTTGTAGTTTGTATGGCTTTTCTTTCAATTAGTGTTTGTAGTTTAAAGACTATGAATTGCTAGTTGTTTGTCTTAGGGATTGATGTAGTTGTTTTAGTTTGTTGGATTGATTTGTGGTATGAATATGCATTTATTTTACCTATGCAATTATGGTTAAATGCTTTCAATTACTTGATCACTAGTTGAATGATTTGAGTGTTGAATCTTGCTCGGGAGAGGGGATTTGGCCTAAGACTTACTTTATTTAATTGCATGACTAAAGTAGAAATTCTAAGTTTGTGACGGGATTTGGAATAACTTTAGAAGTTGCTTGAAGAACTAAACTCAAAGTCTTGCATGTTAATGAACTTAGATAGAGATATCAAGTTGGTTGCATGCATGAAAATCAATTATGCTCAGGAGAGATAGTTGTGATAAAAGGTTCCTAGACTTGGTAGAATAATTGCATGCTAAATTCATCCCATTAATTAATCCTCAATCTTAATCAATGAAATCAATTCCCTAAGAATCTTTCCATTTGAGTATCCACTTTTATTTTATGCTTTTTGTCTTTAAATTTATCTTTATCATTGGGTTTTGCTCCCTAAATAAAATTGGACAAAAGTATTCGCGATACTTAATTTGCTTGAAAACCAATCCAGAGGACGACACTCGTTTTACACGAAAACACTATATTATTACTTGACCCGTATACTTGCGGTAAGCAAATTGCACATCAAAGGCGCTCCCCCTTTTTGTATGGAAATGTGAAGAATGTAGGTTGATTTTTTTTTTTTTGTGATCTTTTGTTAGTCATTTTGATGTGATGTGAATCATTTTGTTAAACAAACTTCATCTAAACTTGAGATCATTTTAGAAAATGATCCTTTTGTATTAGATTCTAGACATGTTTCTTGATTATGGTTAATATATGAAGGAGTGCATTTTAACTTTAAATTGGCATATTATATTTTTTATTTGATTAATTGTAGAATTGTTAATTAGTTTGAAGATGGTAATATTATTTTATTTACAGGTTTACTAATTGAATTAACTATTTATTTTTTTAAATCATAAACAATTTTCTGTGACGTGTGTACTGCGTCACTGAACACAAGATTTTAGTGACGTGCTGACAATGTTTTTCAGCGACAACGGGTCAGATGTTGCTGAAAGTATACGATTTTAGTGACGTGCTAACTGTTGGGTTTTATGCCCTAAAACTCGTAGATAGTGAATGTAACCGTTGACCGGATATTAATGAAATAATATTGATATATTTTCCATTAATTGTTATTAGTTATTTTATATATGTCTTTGCCTAATAATAACCCTAATCCAATAAACTAGACATCCAAGGCTGTAATATGAGTCTTGAACTATATGTAGCGACATATGGGATCATTGTTCAAGAAACAGCCTAAAGGGTCTATAGTATAGGGATAAGACTGGGTGCCTTATCCTGGTGACACTATGGATACGGCCCACTTTGTATTTGATACAAACGCTGCGATCCAACGCGTTCGTGTAGGAGACATGCGAGTGGGGGTATCCTATGCAATGAGTTTGCATAAGACCGGACCGCGAAATAGTAACCATTAGTTATAACACCGTTAACTAGTTGGTTTTCTATTTCACTAGGACGACCGAGACAACTTAGTCTTAATCCTGAGTTGATTATGGACTCCTGCTCATGAGAGACTGTCCTTTGATTTGTATGGGTGAGAGTGGCCAATACGCCGACTCAATAAGCCTACCACTTTGGGGACAAGATCGAATGGGGAGCTGGGAACATAATCGTACAAGATGGAATTCACTCCTTCCCGACTTTAGGGAAGCAGATGAGTGTTCCCTTAAGTGGTTACTCCGAGTCTTGAACAAAGGGCCCTACCCTCTCAATGGCACGAGAGGGTTTTCTGTTTAATGGTTGGACCATAAACAGATTGTTCATTAGAGGAGAATTGGTACTTAAGGAAATAGAGGTGACCCAGGGGTAAAACGGTAATTTGACCCAGCTGGTGTTACGGACACTCGTGAAGGACTAACTAGTCGATATTGGTCTAAGTTCCGTGGACACAGAAAATATGTCTGCAGTGAGAAGAGTGCAACTGTGAGTCTATAGTGGAATGTACACACAGTTAACGAATATTGATTATTATGGTTAATGAGTTTAACCAATTAATCTCATATCGTTGGAGCTTCTGATCTGCAGGTCCATTAGGTCCCACTGGTAGCTCGTAAAGTAATTTGAGGCAACTAAGTAATTAAATTGAAAATGTTCAATTTACTGAGGGAAATAAAAATAATATATATTGATATATTATTATGAGAGAAATTATTATATAAATTTATGGAAGAATTAATTAATTTAAGTCCTAAAAGTGTTTGGGCAAAATTAATTAATTCAAGGTCGGAAATTAAATATGTGATATTTAATTGGTGGTTAATTAATTAAAGAATTCATTAACCATGAATTAATCAATTATGTAAATAATTAATCACTTAAGGAAGTGATTAATCATTTATGGGAATGATCTAATTACTTATGGAAGAAATTAGTCATTTATGGAAAAGATTAATCAATTGGGGAATTGATTGATCATGATTGATTAATTAAGGAATAAAGATTGAATCAATTTTGGAAAAGATTGATTTAATTGAATATTTTATTCATGACCTCTCTTCTATAAATAGAACACTAGACCTAATTGGTCATGACACTTGACACTCTTGAAAGACAAGACCTAGAATTCTCTCTAGCCTCCCTCTTAGAGAAAGACTCCCACAAGTCTTTGGCCTCCTAGACTTAGAGACATACCGGTGTAACCTCTGTGGTTATTGTGTCAATCAAAGAAGAATTTCCAGCGAAGAATACCTTGAAGCGGCTGCTGCGTTTTCGTTCGTGGAGCTTCGTTGGCGAAGAACGGTCAAGTCTACAACGGAGGTTTGTAACGGTTCTTCCTCTTTTCTTTAGAAAAGTTTTAAAAATAAATTTAGATTTATTTTAGCATGTTTAAACCGATTTTACAGCGGCTTTAAAGTTAGTTTAAAGTTTTGTTTGAATTTTCGTAACGGTTTTTAATGTTAATTAATATACGGCGTAAGGTCCAATCGATGCGCTTCCGCTGCGTTGGGACTTTTATTCCCTTCACTAACAATGTCACTAAACATCTTTTTCAGCGACAACGGGTCGAATGTTGCTGAAAGTGAACTTCAGTAACGTGTCCCCACGTCCCTACCTATCGCTTACACCGGCGTGTAGACGTCACTGAAGATGGCTTTCAGCAACGTCTACAGTAGTATGTCGCAAATACTTACGACTACGTAAATACAGCGACGGATGCAGCGACAAAGCTACGTGCGCCGCTAAAAGTTTTACCGACGCGTTTTTTGTTTTAGCGACATGTTTTATACGCCACTGAAAGTGTTTTTTCTTGTAGTGTGTTCTAGTATTCGTTGACTTTGTCTTCGTGTCAATGGAATGGCTTCCAACTTTTCAATGGCCTTTCTTTCTTGGTGTCTTCGATCCGATCAAGGCTTGTGTTTGTTTTTTATTTGTCCTCCAAAGATGGTTCTGATCTCCTGTGGGGTTTCCTCCTAATCGGCCTGGATGAATATCTCTGGTCGGCCTCGGCCTGGTTAGCCTCGGCCTAGTCGGCCTCAGCTTGGTCGGCCTCGGCTTGGTCGACCTTTGCCTCAACTTTCGCACTGTTCGTCTGGTAGTTGTTGTTCGTCTTGGAGTCCTTTGCGCATAACTCTTCTTTCGATTTATGCGATTGATCATTATTTTCGGAAGTTTCTGGGTTTGGATTCTGGTTTTTCTTCTTCATCATCTTACTCATTAGGTGACCGATGTGCAGATTTAGAAAGCTTTCTTCCCCACAGACTGCATCAACTGTTGATGGTCGAATTTGGTCGGGAGGAACTCACCTGACCTTCACGTGCCACCAATGGTAAATTTGTTTGAGAGGGGGGAAGACGTGGCCTGCAAGACAGTAAAACTACACACCGGTGTGGTGCTAGCCACACCGCCTCCTATGCTTAAGTCAGCAAGCAGAACGATGGGAAGCAAGAAAGTAAGAGCAAGATGAGGATTAGAGAATAGAGTTCGGGTCCCCTTCTTCAGTGGCGAATAGGGGTTTAAATACCTACTCATGCTCCTAGGGTTTTTAGGAATTCGGAGGCCTTTCGGGACGAACCAGGCGGAATCGAGGAGGCCAGAGGCAGGAGGGATTGATAGCGAGCATAGCTAGCTATTTTTCTCTGATTATTTAAGCTAGTCTTTTACAATTATTTGGCCAAATTTATTCATTTATATGTTTTATTTGTAGGAAGTATATGTTTGAAGCTTAATTGAGAAATTGGAGGCAAATGGGGTTCGCGCGCGCAAAAAAAAAATCATAGCGTCGAGACGCTATGTGACTAGCGTAGCGACGCTACGACCAATTTTTCCCTTATTTAAAGATTGCAATTAGGGTTGATTGGGGAACTTCTTTTGGGAGATTTTTAGCCGTAAAACAGAGAGAAAAATCATATTTTGAAGCTGAAGCAAGCGGGGGAGCGTGGAATTGAAGACTTTGTTCGTGGAGATCGTAACGGGGACGTGCGGTCTCGGCCTCCATAGTGTTTAATCTTCTTTCCCCCTTACTTTAGTTAGTTTTTAATGATTTTTTCCTACTTAGTTTATCTTGTAACGCCATGTATGAGTAACTAAGTTTGTTACTTAGGGATTGATGTAGTCTTTTTAGTTTATGGATTGATTAATGGGTTGAATTGTGCAATTGTTTTATGTTTGCATTCTTAATTTAATGCTTTCAATTAATTGGCCACTAGTTGAATGAACTAAGTGTTGAGTCTTGCTCGGGAGAGGGGATTTAGCGTAGACTTTATTAAGATTGCATGACTAAAGTAGACTCTCTAAAATCGTGACTGAATTTAGAGTAACTTTAGAATCGGTTAAAAAGAACTAATTGCCTTGCTTATTAAAGAACTTAGATAGGGATATCAAGTTAGTTAATTTGCATGAGAATCAATATACTCGGGAGAGGTAGTTGTGATTAAAGGTTCTTAAACTCATAAAACCATTGTGCATTATAATTCATTCCCTAAAATCAATCCTAGACTAAATTGGCGAAATCAATTCCCTAAGTGTTCTTTCAAATGAATCTCCTTTGTTTGTGTGCTTTGATCTAGTTTTTATATCATTCATGAACTACTTTTTGGTCCCTAAATAAAATTGAACAAGATTATTCATGGTAATTGATTTGACTTAAAAATCCAATCCAGAGGACGACACTCGATTTTTCGATCACTTTATTAATACTTGACCCGTGCGCTTGCGGTAAGGAAAATTCCACATCAGGGATCGAACGGAGGCGACCGAGCTCGGCCGCGCACGGGTGATGTGGCTGATGTGGAATTTTCTTACCGCAAGCGCTTGGGTCAAGTAATAATATAGTGAATGTGATATTCGAATGTCGTCATCTGGATTGGATTTCTAATCAATTTTAATTACCGGAAATACTCTTGCCCAATTTTATTTAGGGAACCAATCAAAGTGAGAATGAATGTAAATTAAATACAAAACAATGAAAAAGTATGACAATCTAATGGAGACAACGATCTTAGGGATTTGATTTCACCAATTGAGATTATGGATTAATTCATGGTTTAATGACATGCTCTGATTCATAAATCTTGAGAACTAAAATCACACATATCTCTCCCGAGCATACATGATTCTCCCACATGCAATGAACCCAATATCCCTATCTAAATTCATTAAACATGCAAGGCATTAAGGTTAACCTTTTTAACGATTTCTAGAATTAACTATTATCTCTCGATTTCTAGCTAAATCCTAGTTATGCATAATGATTTCTAAGCTAAATCCTCTCTCTCGAGTTAGATTGAAGCACAAACAACAATCAATTTATGGTCAGTAAATTGAAAGCATTAAGAACACAATTATGCATAAATGACATCAATAGCAATAAAACTATTAAATAAATCCATAAAGTGTCCACGACTACGTCAATCCCTAAGAATTAAACTTAGTTATACATAATCCAAATTACAATATAAACTAAGTCTAAACAAGCCATAAAACTACAAAAGCAAAGGGTAAAGAGAATTAACCGCTAGGTAGGTCGAGACCGCACGTCCCCGTGACGATCCCTACAAACAATCGTTTGATTCCCGCTTTTCCTCCACTTGTTTCAGATTCAAAAGTCTCTTTTTTTTCTCTGTTTTACGGCTCCAAATCGTCCAAGAAAAGTCCCCCAATCAACCTTAATCACAAAATATAAATAGAGAAAATTTTGGTCGTAGCGTCGCGACGCTATAGGGGCAGCATTGCGACAGTCTGGAATTTTCACCCGAGAGCGTTGCGACGCTATGACTTATTTTATTTTTATTTTTTTTTAAAACTCCAAATATAGAATGTCAGCGTCGAGACGTCTAGAGAGCAACATCGAGACGCTGGTCTGCGGATGGGCTTATCTTCAATCTTCCAACTTTAATTCTTTTTCATTCTTCGGCTTCTTTTCGCATCCCGAACATCCAATTGGCTCAAAACTATATTTCCTACAAATACAACACATAAATGCATAATTTTGGCCAATAAATTATAAAAGACTAGCTAAATTATATAGAGAAAACTAGCTAGCTATGCTTGCTATCAGAGGCCGACCATGGGCCGAGGCCGAGCAGGGGGTCGAGCCAAAAGCCCGACCCCTTCGGTCTTGGCCCGACCCACTGGCCTGTTTCGCCTATGGGGTCCATCTTCCAGTCCTATTTCTGTCTAGTTGTCCTCGTCGGCTCCTTGTACATTGGAGTGGTCCAAAATTACCTAAAATACTATAGATGAATCCTTTGTTTGTGGAAGTGCATATTTAGGCCCTGTTTGATAACCATTTGGTTTTTGAAAATTAAGCTTATAAATCCTACTTCCAACTACAAGTTTCTATGTTTTGACGCATTTAAAAAAGTAGTTTTCAAAAACTTGTTTTTGTTTTTAGAATTTGGCTAGGAACTTAAATGTTTCATTGAAAAATATGAAAACCATGTTAGGAAAATTGGAAGAAAACAAGCCAAATTTTTAAAAACAAAAAACCAAAAACCAAATGGTTATCAAACGGGGCCTTAAATTTCTGTTTTACTTTGATGAAATTGAAAACCCCATCTAAAGTTTAATGTTGACAAACTAAAAATTAGGAGAAATAAAAGGCTAAATAATGAAATTTCATTGGTTGGAAAACTCAAAGCTTTAAATATATTTTTTTTCTAGATAGATTAAAATCTTATCACATTGTTTTCTTTGTTCCCAAGTCATCCCATTTGGAAGAATTGTTTCTAACAAAATAAATTGATGGGTATAGATTTTATATATCCTTCGTTTGCAATAGTCAAATTAACTTGTCGTGTAGCGATTCATTTTCTTCAAAATATATATATATATATATATATATATATATATATATATATATATATTTTAATAAATTGTTTTTTTTAAAAAAGTACACTATATAATATTTTGAAAAGTATTCACCTTTTTCCTGTGGGATTGGTCAATACTGATGTACTTTGACTATTTCTATTTTTTTTTTCTTTTTTAAATGGTTTGGAAAGAATGTGTTTTGCTACCATTGAAGCCTGGTTTTGAAAGTTAATCGTATAAACCCTACTCCCATATATAAGTTATTTGTTTTTGTTATCAACCTCATTTCCACGTTTTCAAAAATCAAGTCAAGTTTTGAAAATTAAAAAAATATAGTTTTTAAAACCTCTTTTTTTAAAAAAAAAAAAAAATTGGTTCAAAAGTCAAATGTGTCATCAACAAAGATGAAAATGAAAAATATTGTTAGGAAATTAGGAGAAAACCGACATAACTTTTAAAAACCAATAATAAAAAGCAAAATGGTTATTGTTATAGGTAATTTTGGACCACCATGATATGCAAGGAGCTGACAAGGACAACCGCGCGGAGATAGGACCAGGAAGCTACCGGCCGGGCCAAAATGGCCCGACCCATATGGCTCGGCCTGCTCGCGGGCCGAGTTCATTTGCCTCCGCTCAGTCCCTGCTGCCTCTAGCCGCCCCGGTCCAGCCTAGTTCGTTCCGATACGCCTCCGAATTCCTAAAGACCCTAGGAGCATGAGCAGATATTTATACCCCTCTTCGCCACTGAAGAAGGGATCCGAACTCAAATCTCGAACTCTATTCTCTGACTCTCCTCTTGCTCTTACTTCCTTGCTTCCCATCGTTCTGCTTGCTGACTTAAGCATCGAAGCTGGTGTGACTAGCACCACACCGATGTGCAGGTTTACTGTCTTGCAGGTCACGTCTTCCCCTCTCAAACAAATTTACCGTTGGTGACACGTGAAGGTCAGGTGAGTTCCTCCCGACCAAATTTGACCATCAACAGTTATCAAATAAGACTTAGATTTATTAGCTTAAGCTTTTGGCATCCGTGTTTGCAAAATCATTCCTTTTCTCCCACCAATAAGTGAAAGATGAAGCCATTAATTAATTGTTGCGAATGTCAAAGATTCAAACTTCTCATTTATTCTTAGTTGATGATATATACTTTTGATCGGAAATATCATCATATGATTAAAGATTCAATAAATATTTTTTTTTTTTAAAGATCTGTTTTTCGATTGTTGCGACAGAATTAAATTTCCATTCACATTAACAAAATATAACAAAATACCAATAAAATTTTGATAGTCAATAAAATTTCAACTTATTTCAAAAGGGGGGAAAAGCTAATTTGTTCATTTAAATATATATTTTTTTTTTGAATTTTTTATTTTTATAATTTTTCTAGAAATTATCCATCGCCAACAAAATTTATTCGATATATTTTCAATTGACATTTTCAAATGTCATAAAATTGAGACCTCCACACCTTCCTAGACTCGAAACATTAATCCTTGATTGCAAGTATTTTTTAATTTGACATATTTGCAAGTATTGATTCTTTTTGCTGCATTTGAATTTATTTAGCCCTGATTGTGATTGGACCTTTAGTAAACTCAATACCATTAGGTGTCTTTTTACTTCATTAATTTACTAGGTTTAAATATTTTTATGTTTAATATTTTTGTAGCTTAATTTTTATTATTTTATTATTAAATTTTGTATTATTTATGAATTGGATTTAAGGTAAGTTTCTAATGAAAGTTTAAGGAGTTTAAATCCAAAACTACGGATGCACAATTAATATGATCCTCCATACCACCAATCATCTTTACTGAAAGGACACAAAAACAATACTCGGATTAAAGAAGGTACAAGGAAGCCTTAATCCGACACTTCCAAGCTATAATCAATCATTATAATTAAACTATAGTATGTTTCACTAAAGAGGATCAAAGTGGAAAACAAAAAGACATGAACAATTTCATGGGTCATATTGAAAGAACTTGAGAGTTTCTCCCCCGTTTCGAACTCCAATATAAGTCAAGAGTCTTCACCACTTTGCAAATTCATGAAATTGATTTCAAAAATAGAAACAACTAAATTGGATGGTTTAGTGCGTTTGGTTGGTGATGTGAAAATAGAAATAGAAATTTGTAACACACTCTAACTTATTCGGAGGTGAAAAGGCAAACTTAGAGTAAAAAAGAGATGGTCAAAGGCAATAAAGGATTAGGTGAAGGATTAGGTGATGATGCAGGATTATTAGAAATTTGATACCAATCCAATTAAATAGTCTTTTTTTCTTTTTAAGTTTCAATCATATATGGAGTCGAGAGAGACAAATTTTTAAGGTCTTGGTTGTCAGCAAATAGTCCATTTTAATTTAGGGCTTATTTGGAATACATTTTAATTTAAATGTTTTTCAAGAATGCATTTTTTACAAAAACATTTTGTACAAAAACTTTTTAAAATTTAAACACTCATATGTTTGGTTGCATTTTCCATGGTGTTTTCATACACAAGTTATTGTATACTAATGACTATTTAAAAAAAAAAAGTTAATTTCAAGTGTTTCGCTCAAAATGGTTTATTTATCAATCTTATTTTCTAATAAGTCATTTTTAGTGATTGTCAAACACTAGAAATTTTTTCAAAATGATTTATTTTTAAAATTAATCACTTGAAAAGTTAAACCAAACACACTCTTATAATATATATAATTCTACTACTTAAACTTAGTACCATCTTGTTCATATTTCCATGCAAGAGATTATTATAAATAGTGGAGCTTTCAATCACAGCAATCTCCAACACAGCCATGAAGTCTTCTTCATTAATCCTTCTTTCCTTTGCCTTTATCGTTCTTTCTTCATCTTCATTATGGACAGAAGTTTCTTCTGACAAACATCAAGATTTTTTTCAATGTCTTCTCGATCATTCTCCAGATAGTTACTCCATTACCAAGCTTGTTTACACTCCCATCAACTCCTCCTATTCATCTGTCTTGAACTTCTCCATTCGAAACCTCAGATTCTCAACGCCCAAAACCCCAAAGCCACTTGTCGTCATAACACCATCAAATATTTCCCACATCCAAGCAGCTGTCATTTGTTCCAAATCTCACGACCTTCAAATCCGAATTCGAAGTGGCGGTCATGACTTCGAGGGTCTTTCTTACGTCGCCTATCTGCCATTCATTGTAGTCGATCTAATTAATCTCAGGTCTATCACCGTCGACGTCGAAAACAGTACTGCATGGGTTCAGTCTGGAGCAACTCTAGGTGAACTTTACTATAAAATAGCGGAGAAAAGTCGAACCTTGGCGTTTCCTGCAGGTACTTGTCCAACAGTTGGGGTTGGTGGGCACTTTAGTGGCGGTGGATATGGGTTGATGTTGAGGAAATATGGTCTTGCTGCTGATAATGTAATAGACGCATACTTTGTCGATGCTAATGGGAAGTTTCATGATAGAGAGTCGATGGGTGAGGATGTTAAAATTAATCTAGACATAATTCAAGGTACATGAATCACATTTAGTTACATACATGAATAGTTGAGATTCAAAGAATGGTTGAATACATGAATTACAAGATACATGATGAATGTTCATGTATTGGTGAAAGGTCACATGTATTTCCATTTATTGTTGATGTCTTTTGATGTAGTTTCCTACTAGTATATATATGTGTAGGATTTGTCATTTGTAAGCAAGCAAGCCAAAGCAAATAAGAAACAAAAGTTATATTCAAGTTCTAGTTTCTCCAATCTTGTGTGAGTGAGAGAACAATCTTCTTCTCTTATCTCTTGAGTTGTATTGTGAGGGCCTACTTCGTTTCCAACAAGTGGTATCAGAGCTAAGATCATAGATGGCTTCAAGTGGTAACATGTTGCAACCCCAACTTCCAAGATTCAGTGGGAAGAATTTTAATCAGTGGAGTATTCAAATGAAAGTGCTATATGGCTCACAAGAATTGTGGGATATTGTTGAAAGAGGATACACTGAAGTTGAGAATCAGAACGAGCTCACTAATCAACAACTTGCCGAGTTGAGAGAAAATCGTAAGAAAGACAAGAAGGCTTTGTTCTTCATTTATCAAGCTGTTGATGAACATGTCTTCGAAAGAATTTCAACAGCTACTTCTGCAAAGGCGGCTTGGGATATTTTACAATCCACCTATCAAGGAGAAGATAAGGTAAAGATGGTAAGACTACAAGCTCTCAGATCTGAATTTGATTGCATTAAGATGAAAGAGACTGAAACTGTTGAAGAGTTTTTCAATCGTATTCTTGCGATTGTCAATAGTTTGAGAACAAATGGAGAAGAATTGGGTGATCAAAGAGTTGTTGAAAAGATTCTTAGAAGTATGCCAAGAAAGTTTGAGCATATTGTCGTTGCAATTGAAGAATCAAAAGATTTATCTACACTATCAGTAAATAGCTTGATGGGTTCTCTTCAATCCCATGAGCTTAGATTGAAGCAATTTGATGTTAATCCCGAGGAAGCATTTCAAATACAAACTTCATTTAGAGGCGATTCTCGTGGAAGACGTGGTGGTCGTGGCAGACGAGGAGGTGGAAGAAGTTACGATAATAGAAATGGTATGAATTCTGAAAATCAACAAGAAAGTTCTTCTTCATCTCGAGGAAGAGGAGGCAGAAGAGGAAAAGGCTTTGGCAGAAATCAAGGAAGTGGTCGTGGTAATTTTTCTCACATTCAATGTTTTAATTGCAAAAAGTATGGTCATTTTCAAGCAGATTGTTGGGCACCGAGAAATGGAGATGGAAATTCTACCATGATCCATAAAGAGGAGAAAAGTGATGAAGGTGTTCTATTTCTTGCATGTAGTGCTCAAGATGATGTTGTGGAGTCTACATGGTATCTTGATAGTGGTTGTAGTAACCACATGACAGGAAACAGAAGTGTATTTGTTACTTTGGATGAATCTCTCCAAAGTGAAGTGAAAACTGGTGATAATACAAGATTGCAAGTCAAAGGTCGAGGTGATATTCTCGTTAAGACGAAGAAAGGCACAAAACGAGTTGTGGATGTGTTTTATGTTCTAGGTTTGAAGCATAATCTTTTGAGTATTGGTCAACTACTTCAACGAGGTCTAAAAGTTTCATTTGAAGGTGGTGTGTGTACAATCAAAGACCAGACTGGTGTTCTTATTGCCAAGGTAAAAATGACTGCTAATAAGATGTTTCCTCTTAAATTCACATATGGTCAAATCTCCTGTTTTAGCTGCATATTGAAGGATCCATCCTGGCTTTGGCATTTTCGATATGGTCACTTGAATTTTGGATCACTATCGTATTTGTGCAAAAATCATATGGTGAGAGGCATTCAAAATATCAACCATGAGACAGATATTTGTGAAGTGTGTATACTTGCAAAACATCACCGAGATCCGTTTCCAACTGGTAAAGCTTGGAGAGCCTCCAAACCTCTTGAGTTGATTCATACAGATTTGTGCGGTCCCATGCATACAAATATCAAATTGAGGTAATCGATATTTCATAACCTTCATAGATGATTTCAGCAGAAAGTTGTGGATTTTTCTTTTGAAAGAAAAGAGTGAAGCATTTGAATGTTTTAAATCTTTCAAAGCTTTAGCCGAGAATCAAAGTGGCCATAAGATAAAATCTTTGAGATCTGACCGTGGTGGAGAATATATAGCTTTTGATAAATTTTTCAAGGAACAAGGTATTCATCATCAACAGACAGCTCGAATGACTCCACAGCAGAATGGAGTTGCAGAAAGAAAGAATAGAACAATCATGGAGATGGCGAGAAGTATGCTAAAATCAAAAAAAATGCCAGATGAGTTTTGGGGAGATGCTGTTGCATGTACTGCTTACATTTTGAATCGAGCTCCAACAAAAAGTGTTCCAGGTATGACTCCTTATGAAGCATGGTGTGGTGAGAAACCATGTGTTAGTCACTTGAGAGTTTTTGGGAGTATAGCTTATTCTCATATACCAGATAAGCTAAGGGGCAAGTTAGATGATAAATCAGAAAAATGCATTATGGTAGGCTATAGTGAAAATTCTAAAGCTTATCGGTTGTATAATCCTTTGTCGAAAAAGATTATTATCAGTCGAGATGTGATTTTCAATGAAGATGAATCCTGGAATTGGGATGTCGTTGGAGAAGCTGAAAGTCCATTTCATGTTAGCATGGACGGGAATGGAGATGCTCACGACTCAGAGCAAGTAGAGATTCAGGCAGTGGCGTCATCTTCATCTGCATCGCCATCTTCCACAAGTGATGATGATATGTCACCAAGGAGAATGAGAAATATTCAAGAAATTTATAATGCTACTAACAGAATTGACGAAGATGTTGCTGATTTTGCATTATTTTCCGATGTTGATCCTATAAATTTTGATGAGGCGATCCAAGATGAAAAATGGAAGATTGCAATGGATCAAGAAATTGATGCAATAAAAAGAAATGAAACATGGGAGTTGATGGATCTTCCAGTAAACAAACAAGTTCTTGGAGTAAAATGGGTATACAGAACAAAGCTGAAGTCAAATGGTGAAGTTGAAAAATACAAGGCAAGACTTGTTGTAAAAGGCTACAAGCAGGAATATGGTGTGAACTATGAAGAGATCTTTGCTCCTGTGACAAGAATTGAGACAGTTCGATTGATTTTTTCATTGGCTGCTCAAAATGAGTGGAAAGTTTATCAAATGGATGTAAAATCCGTTTTTTTTTTAATGGACACTTGAAGGAAGAGATATTCGTTGAACAACCTTTGGGTTATGTGAAAAAAGGAGAAGAAGACAAAGTGTACAAGTTGAAAAAGGCCTTGTATGGATTGAAGCAAGCTCCGCGAGCTTGGTACAGTCGCATTGACAGTTTCTTTATAAAGACAGGATTTCGAAGGTGTCCATATGAGCATGCACTCTATGTCAAAGAAGATAAGTATGACAAATTTCTTATTGTTTCACTCTATGTTGATGATTTGCTTTTTACTGGAAATGATAATATGTTGTGTGATGACTTTAAGAATTCCATGAAAAGGGAATTTGAGATGAGTGATATGGGTCTCATCCATTATTTTTTGGGAATTGAAGTCAATCAAAAAGATGGAGAGATTGTTATCTCACAACAAAAGTATGCTGGTGATTTGTTGAAAAAATTCAGGATGGAAAATGCTTTTCCTTGCAACACTCCCATGGACGCAAATTTGAAGTTGAGTAAAAATGATATCGGAGAAGATGTTGATCCAAGCTTATATCGAAGCTTAGTTGGAAGCTTGATGTACTTGACTGCAACAAGACCTGATATTCTATTTGTTGTAAGTATGTTAAGCAGATTCATGACAAGCCCGAAAAGAAGTCATTGGGAAGCAGGTAAGCGAGTGCTTCGTTACATTCTTGGCACCAAAAATCTTGGAATTCATTATAAGAAAGTTCCAGAATCAGTGTTAGTTGGTTTTTGTGATAGTGATTGGGGTGGTAATGTTGATGATCATAAAAGTACATCTAGTTATGTTTTTAGCATTGGCTCAGGTGTTTTTTCATGGATTTCAAAAAAACAACATGTTGTTGCTCTTTCTACCACCGAAGCAGAATATATCTCTTTATCTGCAGCTGGATGTCAAGCTTTATGGCTTAGATGGATGTTGAAAGAATTGAAGTGTGCTCAAAGAAGTGAGACTGTTTTATTTTGCGATAATGGTTATGCTATAGCATTATCAAAAAATCCAGTCTTCCATGGAAGAAGCAAGCATATTAGAATCAAGTATCATTTTATCAGAGACTTGGTTAAAGATGGAGAAGTGATGGTGAAGCATTGCAAGACTCAAGATCAGGTGGCTGATATTTTTACGAAGGCGCTGAAGTTTGACATATTTGTCAAGTTTAGAGAAAAACTTGGAGTTGCTCAAGTCTAGATTAAGGGGATGTTAAAATTAATCTAGACATAATTCAAGGTACATGAATCACATTTAGTTACATACATGAATAGTTGAGATTCAAAGAATGGTTGAATACATGAATTACAAGATACATGATGAATGTTCATGTATTGGTGAAAGGTCACATGTATTTCCATTTATTGTTGATGTCTTTTGATGTAGTTTCCTACTAGTATATATATGTGTAGGATTTGTCATTTGTAAGCAAGCAAGCCAAAGCAAATAAGAAACAAAAGTTATATTCAAGTTCTAGTTTCTCCAATCTTGTGTGAGTGAGAGAACAATCTTCTTCTCTTATCTCTTGAGTTGTATTGTGAGGGCCTACTTCGTTTCCAACAGAGGATTTGTTTTGGGCCATTAGAGGTGGTGGTGGAGGGAGCTTTGGAATAGTGGTAGCATGGAAGGTGAAGTTGGTTCCAGTTCCGACGACTGTAACGTTTTGCTCAACTAACAGAACTTGGGAGGAAGGTGCAATCAAGCTAATCGATCAGTGGCAATATGTGGCCAACAAATTGGATGAAAATCTATTCCTTGGCATCCTTTTGACTGGTATTATTTCAAGGGTTTGATTGAATGATTTATTGTTTATCTATTCCTTTTGTTTGAAAATTGTTTTTCTTTATTTAATATTTTAATGAAAAGGAAACTACACCAAATTAAATGGTCTTAAAATAATTGAAGTTTATACTTTGAGGGTTTATTAACATGCATGTTGATTTGAGCTCAATTCTTGATGATAGGTGGGAATGTTTCAACTCAAACAGGAGGCAAAATAAACCCAGTAGCTTTATTCTTCTCTTTGTTTCTTGGAAAGGCAGATGAGCTTGTGGGAATCCTAAAGACAACTTTTCCTGAATTGGGATTGAAAAAAGAAGACTGCATAGAAACAACTTGGATTGAATCAGCCCTTATTGCAGCCAATGGGTTTCAAAATGGAGGTGCCGCCTTGGAAGCTTTGCTCAGTAGGACACCTCCCACCAATGGAAGCACCAAAATCAAATCTGACTATGTTAAGGAACCCATTACCAAAGCTGCAATCGAGGGCATATGGGAAAGACTAAAATCTCAAGATATAGAAGCGGCAAACCTTATATTTGTTCCTTATGGAGGGAGAATGAGTCAAATTTCTGAGTCAGAAATTCCTTTCTCACATAGAGCTGGTAATCTATACAAGATCGGTTACGTTGTCGGGGGAGAAGAGCAAAGCGTGGATGTTGAGAAAAAATACTTGAAATGGATACGAGAGCTTTACAGTTACATGACTCCTTTTGTTTCGAAATCGCCTAGAGCTGCATATGTCAACTATAGAGACCTTGACATTGGATCAAATAACAAGTATGGAAAGACAAGCTATGAGCGAGCCCGTGTTTGGGGTTTGAAGTATTTTGGTAACAATTTTAATAGGTTGGTACATGTTAAGACCAAGGTGGATCCTTACAATTTCTTTAGGCATGAACAAAGCATACCCACTCTCTCCCCATCATAGGTTTAGTAAAATAGATGAACAATTTGATATTGCTTTTACTTGTATTCTAATTTATGCCCCAGCCTATTATTGTGTGACAAAATAAGGGGTTATGTTTGAACTTTCTAAGCATGTATTTTTCTATTTATTTGAATTTTATTTATATATGTTTGGTAGCTTACTAAAGTTATGATATTTTAAAGGATAATATACATTTTTTTATGGTTAAAAGTTATTGACATGTTAGATTATCCTAATCACCAAATTTAAGATGTTCATGTAGACAAATGCTATGTTATGATCCAACTAGTAATTGAAAAAACTTGACTAAAAAAGAACATAATAAAAATGTATTTCAATAATAAGGCCAAACACTCTTACACAACCTAAAGCTTAGCTATGTGTCACAATCTAGAGAAATTTTTGTAACACGGTATGTATACCATTTTTTTAGAAAAATGATACTTTATTAAAGGTATATGTGAGAAACATACTAGGAATTGAGGATTACAAAAAAGTCGATCAATTAAGAGCGGTTGGACACACATCATAATGGGAGAAAAACTTAGAGCTCGAAGACCAAGAGCGGCTTTTTTTTTTTTTTTTTTTTTTGTACACAATATAAACATATCTTATATTAGTGTATGAAAAAAGTCACCATGAACAATAAAATCCACCCATTTTTTTTTTTTAAAAAAAAAAACCATGCTTAAATAACAATATTACAATTTTTGAGCGGTAAGAAGATGGTGGTTTGAACATTTGTCCTATAAGGGAAAACATAGATGTGGGAAGAAACCTTTTGCTAATTAAATATAGAAATAGAGTGAGATAGGAAAATCAAACTACATTATATGAAAGAATTCAAGCAGACGGTTACAATGAGACCGATAGTTTTGCACTGTTGAATGTATGAGAGAGAAATTGTAAAATGCCACGATTTTGTATCTCGTGGTTATTTTAAAGACATGACCTCATTAAATAATTTTTCTAGTCAAATATTTATAGGTATAAATATTGATATACATACCTACTAGAAGCATACACAACCCTTATTTTGCTATACAAAAGGATTGGGGCATAGTCTAAAAACACAAAAAGCTACGATGGAAAATTATTTCACTAAATTCTATGCCGGTATGAGAGGAGGTATGCTTTGCTCATGCCTAAAGATATTGTAAGGATCAACCTTGGATTTAACGTGCATTAACCTATTAAAATTGTTTCCAAAATACTTTAATCCCCAAACACTAGCTTGTTTGTACCTTGTCTTTCCATACTTGTTGTTTGATCCAATATCAAGATCTCTATAATTGACATATGCAGATCTTGGTGATTTTGAAACAAAAGGAGCCATATAATCATAAACCTCTCGTATCCAACTCAACTGTCTTTTCTCAGCATCCATCCCTGGTTCTTTCCACCCAATGGTGTAGCCAATCTTGTATAGATTTCCAGCTCTATGTGAGAAAGGAGTTTCCGACTCAGAAATCCGACCCATTCTCCCTCCATAAGGAACAAATATAACTTGAGCTGATTCTATATCTTGAGACTTTAGTCTTTCCCATATGCCCTCAATGGAAGCTTGAGAAATGGGTTCCTTGACATAGTCAGATTTGATTTTAATGCTTCCATGGGTTTGAGGTGTTCTACTAAGCAAAGCTTCCAAGGGTTCTCCAATTTGAAACCTACCAGCGATGACGATGAGGGCTGATGCGATCCAACTCTATTACACAGAGTATTTTACCTTTCCCTTTTACTGCTTTCTGTTATATTTCTCTGTATTTCTCCTTCATGCTTTCTCCTCTCTCCTCTTGTAATAGGACACGTGTCCACCTGATTTGTTATTAATACAGCTACAGTGCTCAGTACCTTTCAGCTGAGCAATTCCCAAAACTTTCCTTTTCATTTGTAGTACATGGTATCAGAGCACTAGGTGCCTTCAATCCAATTTTTTTTTCATGGCCTCCTGCTCCAGCTCGTCATCTTTTGAAAGCGTTACTGTCTCTCCGATCATTTCCTCCTCAAATTCCACCATCCCTGTTAATGCTCCTATTGTCTCCTCCTCTGTTTCAACACCGATTGTTCCCCAGCGTCCTTCTCAAGTAACCTCTACCATTGCTCCACGAGTTCAGTTTAATTCACCATCGCGTCCTCTAAATCCTACAGTACCCCCTTTTCCTCATCTCCCTCAGCCTCAAATTCCAAATACCAACTCACTGCCCGCTGGTTTCCAATACCCGCCATCTTCTCCCTCTTCTCTACCCTTCTTCCCGACATATAATGGAACTCAGCCGTTTTATCCCTCACCGCAACCAACATCTCATTTTCCCACTCTCACCCCTCCTCTCAATATTAAGCTGTCAGACTCTAATTACCTACTCTGGAAGAATCAACTTCTCAACCACATTATTGCCTTCGACATGGAATGCCTTATCAATGGGACGCCCGCTCCAGTTCAGTTTCTCGATCAAGCCCAAACTCAGGTAAATCCCCACTTCTTAGTCTGGCAGAAATACAATCGTATTCTCATGAGTTGGATTTATTCCTCGCTGACTGAGGATAAAATTGGTGAAATAATTGGTTGTTCAACCGCTTTTGATATTTGGGAGCATCTTCGCACAGTTTATGAATCCTCTTCTACTGCTCGTTTAATGTCTCTTCGTTCTCAGCTTCAAAAGGTTAGGAAAGACAATCTTACTGTCTCTCAGTATTTAGCTAAGATCAAAGATATTACAGATCAATTTGCAGCGATTGGAGAGCCACTGTCTTATCGTGACCACCTTGCCTACATTCTTGAAGGATTGGGCTCAGATTACAATCCATTTGTTACTTCGATCCAGAATAGAGTTGATCGCCCTTCGCTTGCTGATGTTCGGAGTCTGTTGCTTGCCTATGATGCTCGCCTGGAAAAGCAGTCCACTGTGGATAATTTGAACCTCATTCAGGCCAACCTAGCTAACCTGTCCACTTCCAACAATCCAAAAAGATCAAATAGACCACCTGGTAACCAACGACCCCCGTTTAATTCCTCTCCGAGGCCTTCCTTTCCTCCCTTCTCCCAGTCTTTTCCCATCCCTGGTCCTGGTGTGTTGGGTCGCCCTCACTCTTCCCCACGTCCTCAATCCATGCCTCAAAGATGGCAATCAAACCCTCAGTCTAGACCTCAGTGTCAAATCTGCGGAAAGTTCGGCCACACAGCCTTGGTATGTTACAACCGACACAACCCTTTATATCACACTCCGACTGTTTCCTCCCCACAGGCTTTTCTTAACCATTTCCAACCATCTTCTCATGTCATGGGTGTGTCTCCATCTCCTTCTCCAGATTCGTCACAGGCTATATCTACTGCCACTCATCCGGATGAATCTTGGTTTATGGACAGTGGAGCCACTCATCACATGACTCCTGACAGTTCAAACCTCCAACAATCATCTCCTTATTATGGCACTGAACAAGTAGTAATCGGTAATGGTATGTCTCTGCCTATCTCAAATGTTGGTTCTGCTCTTATTCCTACTTCCAATTCACATTGTGTTAAGTTGAATTCTGTTTTACATACACCTCGCTTGTCCCACAATCTGATTAGCATTGCGAAATTATGTCTAGATAATAAAGCATTTGTCGAGTTTCATTTTGATCGTTTCTTTGTGAAGGATCTAGCTTCCAAGACAATTCTACTCCGGGGTCATCTTGAGGGAGGATTGTACAAACTTGTTGCTCAGCCTCGTCCATCTTATATATCATATTCCAACTCCCCTGCCGTGTTTTTGTCTGTTGTTCAGGATGTTCAACTTTGGCATCAGCGTTTGGGTCATCCTGCTTTCCCTATAGTCCAACGTGTTCTCCAAGCTTGTAATTTTCCTTTCAAACGAAATAGTGGCCAATTTTGTAACTCTTGCCAAGTAGCAAAGAGTCATAGGCTGCCCTTTGTGTCTTCTCAGTCTCAATCTAGTGAACCTTTTGCCTTAGTGTATTCGGATCTTTGGGGGCCTTCCCCTTTACAATCTATAAATGGTGCAAGATATTTTCTATTATTCATTGATGACTACACACGATACACATGGCTTTATTTACTAAAATCTAAGACTGATGTGGTACCTATTTTCAATTCCTTTAAACTCATGGTTGAGACTCAGTTTCATACTCGCATAAAGTCTTTACAAACTGATGGTGGTACCGAATTTAAACCTTTTTATCCTATTCTCTATTCAAATGGTATGTTACATCGAATTTCGTGTCCCTACACACCGCAACAGAACGGTTGTGTTGAAAGAAAGAATAGACATGTAGTTGAGGTCGGGTTATCCCTCCTTGCACATTCATCTGTTCCCCAAATTTATTGGTCCTATGCTTTTCAAACTGCAGTATTTCTTATTAATCGTTTACCAACTCCTGTGTTGAGTCATAATTCTCCATATTATCTCCTATATGGTAAACCTCCCATGTATAATCTTTTAAAGACCTTTGGTTGTTCATGCTTTCCCTATTTACGACCTTATAACGATCATAAACTTCAGTTTCGTTCTAAGGAATGCATTTTCCTTGGTTACAGTTCTTCACACAAAGGGTACCTCTGTTTGGACCAATCTTCTGGTCGTCTCTTTGTATCTCGCCATGTAGTTTTCAATGAGTCTCATTTCCCTTTCAAATCCGTTGTGTCACAACCATCAGTTAAGCAAACATCTCCTGATTATTTTTATCCTTTAGGCACGTTGCTTTCTCTTCACTCTTCTCCAACTCTACACAATAGTTCCCCTTCTCATCCTCTCTCATTACCGATTACTACTGCTCAAGTGCCCTCCTCCCCTGCTACTATTCCAACTCCTGGCCTGCTATCTTCATCTCCGATTCAGCCCTCACATGATTCTCCCGCCATTCCTTTATCATCACCACTGTCTACTTCATCAACCCCAACATCATCCAATTCTTCATCTCCCGATAGCTCACCTTCTCAAACTCCTTCCCAACCTATTGTTCCCCCTACCCTCCAGCCTCTTAATACTCACCATATGGTAACCAGATCCAAGGATGGAATCTTTAAACCTAAAGCTTGGCTAGCCTCTTCAAATGCTCCACAGTCGACTGCTGAACCAAAAAAATTGTAGGCAAGCACTACAAGACCCCAAATGGAAAGCAGCAATGGATGCCGAGTATGAGGCCTTGATACAAAATAATACTTGGTCCTTGGTTCCATCTCCAGCTGATCGAAAAGTAATAGGATGTAAGTGGGTTTTTCGTGTGAAACTAAAACCAGATGGTAAAATTGACCGATACAAGGCTCGCCTGGTGGCTCAAGGTTACAATCAAGCACTTGGAGTGGATTACTTCGAAACGTTCAGTCCCGTTGTTAAGCCAGCCACTATACGAATTGTCCTTTCCTTAGCTGTAACAAATGGATGGTCAATTCGCCAATTGGATGTGCATAATGCTTTCTTGCATGGAGATTTATTAGAAGAAGTGTTCATGCGCCAACCCGCCGGTTTTGAAGATCCTTCATATCCCAATCATGTTCTTAGGCTCCATAAATCCCTCTATGGACTCAAACAAAGTCCCAGGGCCTGGTTCTCTAAGCTAAGTAGCAGCCTCCTTGGTTGGGGATTTGAAGCCTCCAAAGCTGACACATCTATGTTTGTCTACAAAGCTGGTGCTAGTGTTGTTATTTTTCTTATATATGTGGATGATATTCTAGTCACAGGCAACACTTCCTCTCTTATTCAGCATTTTATTTCCAGTTTACATAATCAGTTTTCTCTTAAGGACATAGGGGATCTTTCCTATTTTCTGGGCATTGAGGTTGTGCGATCTGGCTCTAACCTTCATCTGTCGCAGCACAAGTACATTACAGACCTTGTTTCAAGGGCCAATCTCATGTCTTGTAAGCCTACATCTTCCCCTATGGCTGCTGGTACACCTTTGTCCTTAACTGATGGAACTCCTTTGGACTCACCAACTGAGTATCGAAGTTTAGTAGGAGCTTTGCAATACTGTACCATTACTCGACCTGATATTAGCTATGCCGTGAACAAGCTATGTCAGTTCCTCCATGCTCCGACTTCTTCTCATTTGCAGGCTGTTAAGAGACTTGTTCGCTATCTAAAAGGGGCATCTCATCTTGGCATTATCATATCTCCCTCGGCGACACCTTCCATCACCTGCTACACTGACGCAGATTGGGCAAGTTGCCCCGATGACAGGCGTAGCACTAGTGGCTACTGTACATTCTTCGGCAATAATCTAGTGTCATGGAACTCCTCTAAACAGAAGGTGGTGTCGCGGTCAAGTGCGGAGTCTGAGTACCGTGGATTGTCAAATGCAGCTGCTGAAATTTCCTGGGTGCAGTCAATTCTTCGTGAGCTTGGCATTTCGACTCCTCCTCCCTTACTGCTGTGTGACAACCTCAGTGCAACATATATGGCTGCCAACCCAGTTCTGCACCATAGATCCAAACACATAGAGGTAGACCACCATTTCATAAGGGAGAAGGTTGCCAGAAAACAACTTCTTGTCAGATTTGTTCCATCCGAAGACCAGCTCGTTGATATCATGACAAAGGGCCTGCCTTCTCCTCGTTTTATTAGTCTTAGAACCAAGCTAACTGTGGCCCCTAAACCGAGTTAGCTTGCGGGGGGGTATTACACAGAGTATTTTACCTTTCCCTTTTACTGCTTTCTGTTATATTTCTCTGTATTTCTCCTTCATGCTTTCTCCTCTCTCCTCTTGTAATAGGACACGTGTCCACCTGATTTGTTATTAATACAGCTACAGTGCTCAGTACCTTTCAGCTGAGCAATTCCCAAAACTTTCCTTTTCATTTGTAGTACAAACTCGTTTCGATACAAGCTTTCTCTGTCAAACCTAACTCAGGAAGAGTTGACTTCAAGATGGCAACAAGCCCATCTACCTTTCCCAGAAATAAAGAGAAGAATGCAGCTCTTGGGCTTGTTTTGCCCCCTTGAGTAGAAATATTCCCACCTACATATCATCAAGATTTAAGGTTCAAAATCATATATATTTGAGTTTGTGCAGTGATTTACTCCTAAATTTGATGGAGTGTTTTAATTTTGATGTATAGGTTTTTAGTTTAGTAGAATGTGTGTAATGCCTATTTCTACGTGGTTATAATGATAATGAGTAAAAAAAAAAAAGAAAAAAAAAACCTTCCAATAGAAGCTTTAGAAATTTAAAAAAAAAAAAAAAAAGAAAAGAAAAATAAGCTTCCAACGGAAGCTTTAAAAAAAAAAAAAAAAGCTTCCAGTGGAAGCTTTACTTAAATAATTAAAAAAAAAAATTAAAGGGAAATACTAAAGCTTCCAGTCTTTAAAAAAAAAAAAAAAAGAAATTAGAAGATTGGAAAGACAGAATCGAGGGAAGAAAAAAGAGAAAAAGAAAGGGGGAGAAAAGAGAGAAAGGGAGGGAGACGGAAGCAAAAGGGGAGCCAAAAATTTGGGCATTCTTGAACGATTTCGGAAGGGAAGAAGCACGCAACCTTGGGTTCAAGTATTGGGTAAGTTCTTGTTCTTGGTTTGAACTTTTGCACAAGTTAAGAAGCTAAAAAAAAATGAGTTTCATTGGTGGGTTTTTCTTCTTTGACTTGGATACTCCATGGATTAGTTTGAAACCTAGGAGATTCATAATGGGTTGAGTTCAAAGAGAGAAAAACTTGATAAAAACCCATAGTTTAAGCCAAAAAAAAAAAAGAAGGGGGGGAAGAAATTGATGATGGGTATTCATAGGATTGTTGGTTTGCAAGCTTTCAAGGGGTAATGTTCATGGAGAAGAAGAGAAGAAATGAAAAGAATTAAGCTTATTATGAAGATGGGCAAAATAGAGTTATTGGAAACTTTATTTTAGAAATATGATATTAATTACATGGTAGTTGGAGGCCAAGTTCATGAAAATTTTAGTTATTCCAAGTGTTCAAAAGAAGCTAAAGCTTGGTATAAGCTAGTGATGTGTTTTAATATGGAGATTGAAAAGTCGTTAATACTTGGTAATTATTATTTCAGGCCAAACAGAGATCGGGACCGCCTACGACCCAAACTTCTCTCATCAATAGTATAGTGAGTGGTTATTCTTCAAAAGACTTTTCTTATTTAGAAACTAATGAAATTTGAGTTTGAAGTCAATTACGATATATATGTATACATATATGTATATATTTGTACAAATGAGTTGGTTTTGAGGATTATGACAATTTCTAAGACTATTGTAGAAAAGTGACCTATGGTTTTGAAGCTTTAAGATTCTAGCCTATCGGCAAGGCCCAAGTTATTTTGAAATTTTACGATCGTATAACTATACATTTCAAATATTTGGTAGTTTTAAAGTAAATGAAGTGTTTGAAATATGATTTGCTTGAGATGAAAAGCTTAATTAGTCTAAATGTTTATTGATGTCGTGAATTTAAATATGGCATGGAAAATTTTCAAGTATGATCTTTGTTTTACAATGCATTCTGATAGCTCTTAGAAATAAGAGCTATTGGTTCTCTTTTAGGCTTAAAAACTCTACCCTTTGATGTGTTTGAGCTTTGGTTTGTGCTTGAAAATGAGTATTCTTTGATGAACATTTTTACATATCAATAGGTCAAGCTTGAACTAAATTTGGTGCAGATTTCTTATGTTTTAAGCTGATTTTTCTGGTGTAGGGGCACTCAGGTTTTGCTGCAGCAACTGATTTCACAAGCAGAAGGCAGAAAGTCTGGGAAGTAAAATTCTGCACGTGCTAAACCCGTGGAAGCTCTCATTAATTGAGCTGGCAGCCATGTGGAGCTGATTTGTCCCATCTCAACCAATTGGGGAAGGTCCATGTGGAAGCATATGTCCAATCAGCCCTGAAATCAATGATAGGAGCTGATATAAATAGTTATTTGGCCCAAAATGAGATGGGGATTCAGCTGGAGAAGTTGGACCTAGAAGTTGCTGCTAACGGTGAAGGGGAAACGACAAAGAGGCTGCTGTTTGGAGGATTTCCAGCTTGGGAAAGCTGGAATCTCCCTTGGAAGCTTCTTCTCTTCTCTTCCCTTCTTTTATTTTTATTTCTTCTAATGTTTAGTTGGTATTTAAGGTTGTAATCATGATTGATATGGTAGTTTGCTGCTGTATTTTCATTATTTTCACCTTGAACATGAGCTAAATCCTCTTAGGTGAGGATTAGGGTGCTTAAACTTGAACTTGTTGTTTGTTTTTGTGGAACTTTGTATATTGCAACTTAAAGCAAAGTGTTCTTCATGCTTAAAGCTGGAATTTCGTTTGGCCAACCATTTTCTAGCATTGTTATTTAGTGTTTGGGAAAACAATAGATAACCGACTACTTTGCTTTACCTTAGTCTTTAATGATCATGAAAATGAGTGGGTATTTAGGGATAAATAACCACCTAAGGCACTAAATCAGTTGAGCTAAAAAGAAGGGGTTAAATGGGAGTTTAATCACCTTACCTATAGGAGAATTGGAAAATTCCCGTAGAAAATACTGGGTGAGTTGTAAATTTAGAGTTCTGCTGCAGCAAACAACTTGTGAGAGTAGACAGCCCCTAATCTGAACCTTGCCTTCTCTGTGCTAATTCGCTGTTTTTATTGAATTTTACTTTAGTCTTTATCATTTTAAGCTTGTTTACCATTTTAATCTCTTGCACTTAGTTAAGAAAAAATATTTGGTCCTTGGTTACTTGAATTTCATTGAAAATAGGCTTAGGAATAGTGATTTTCATTGCATCAATCCCTGTGGAGAACGATATAAAAATACTTATCACTTGCTGCTGATCGTGTGCACTTGCACGTGTGTTTGTGAGTTTTTCTTTCATATTTAGAATCACTTTGCACAAGGCAACAAGTTTTTGGCGCTGTTGCCGGGGATTGAGTTGATTTTTGCTATTTTTGAGCTGAAATTTGGTGAAATTGGTGCTAAAACAGCTTCTAACTTGGTTGTTTGATTTTGCAGGTGCTGGTAGCTGTGTATGAACGAATTCCCTGACTTAGAATTCGGTTTGGACCCTAAAATTGAAAGGACTTTTCATAGGAGGAGAAGGGAACAAAGGGAGAGAAACAATAGGATGGATCCACCACCTCTTTTACCCCCTGTACCTCCTATAAATCAAGAAAACCAAAACAACCAGCAGCCTAATCCTGAGGTAAATCAGCAACCTAGGGTAGAAAATCAAGCTGAAAACCCTGTCCTTATAGCCAATGATAGGGGAAGAGCTATTAGAGCCTATGCCGTCCCTACCTTCAATGAGTTGTACCCTGGGATAGCTAGACCCGAGATACAGGCACACAATTTTGAAATGAAGCCTGTTATGTTCCAAATGTTACAAACGGTGGGACAATTTCATGGATTACCTTCTGAGGACCCACATCTACACCTTAAATCCTTTTTGGGAGTGAGTGACTCATTCAAAATTCAAGGAGTTTCTCAAGATGCTTTGAGGTTAACCTTGTTTCCTTATTCTTTGAAGGATGGGGCTAAAGCTTGGTTGAATAACTTTGCTCCTGGCTCCATCACTACGTGGAATGAGTTAGCAGAGAAATTCCTCATTAAGTACTTCCCTCCCACAAGAAATGCCAAGCTTAGATCGGATATAGTATCTTTTAGACAATTTGATGATGAATCTTTTAGTGAAGCTTGGGAAAGATTTAAGGAATTATTGAGAAAATGCCCTCACCATGGACTCCCCCATTGCATTCAAATGGAGACTTTTTATAATGGGTTGAATTGGGCTACTCAAAACATGGTAGATGCTTCAGCTAATGGTGCTTTATTATCCAAGACTTATGATGAAGCTTATGCCATTTTGGAGAGAATTTCCACAAATAGTTGCCAATGGTCTGATTCTAGAAGTGTGGCTGGGAAGAAAAATAAGGGTATACTTGAGGTTGACACTATTACATCTTTTAATGCAAGGTTTGATTCCATGGAAAGTATGATGAAAAAGTTGACCGTGGGGCTTGAAAATTTGAATATGTTGAATTCTGGTGCAAAACATACTGCTGCAGCAGTCAATATAAACTAGAATTCCACAGATTCATGTGTTTATTGTGGAGAGGATCACACTTTTGAGTTTTGTCCAAGTAATCCAGCTTCAGTGTGCTATGTTGGAAACAAAAATGCCCAATGGAATAACCCCCATTCCAATACCTATAATCCGGGTTGGAGAAATCATCCTAATTTTGCTTGGGGAAGTCAAGGAAGTAATTCCAACACCCAACAAGCTCAACAAAAGATGAATGGTCCACTTGGATTTGGGCAACAAAACCAGCAAGCTAATGCTTAATACCAAAACACCATGAACCAACATATTCCAGGTACTTCTTTAGAGAGCTTGTTCAAGGAATACATGGCCAAAACGGATGCTGTCATTCAAACTCATCAAGCTTCTTTAAGAAATTTGGAAGTGCAAATGGGTCAAATAGCTAATGAATTGAAGGTAAGACCTCATGGTAAACTTCCCTCTGATACTGAAAATTCAAAAAGGGAAAGAAAAGAGCAAGTTCAAGCTGTGGAATTGAGAAGTGGTAAGACATTGGTTGAAAAGAAAGAACCCACCCAACCAAAGAAAGTTGGACAGCAAGTTGATGTGCAAAATGACAGTGAAAAAAGTGCAGAAAAATCAAGTGAAAAAGTGGCTGAAAATGAGGAAATTGAGGAGACACTTAGGACAGGTCCTTTAGCACCAACCAAGACTGTGCCCATACCTCCCTCAGTGTTTAAACCTCCCCCACCACCCTTTCCCCAAAGGCTTAAGCAGAAAAATCAAGATGGTCAGTTTAAAAAATTCCTTGAGGTTTTGAAGCAACTTCACATTAATATACCACTAGTTGAGGCCTTGGAACAAATGCCCAACTATGTAAAGTTCCTCAAGGATATTTTAACCAAGAAAAGGAGATTGGGTGAGTATGAAACCGTGTCTTTGACTGGGGAGTGTAGTGCCATTTTGACAAACAAAATTCCACCCAAAGTGAAAGACCCTGGAACTTTTACCATTCCTGTTTCTATAGGAGGTAAGGAGTTGGGGAGAACTCTTTGTGACTTGGGAGCTAGCATAAATCTCATGCCTTTATCCATTTTCAAGAAATTATGCATAGGAGAAGCTAGGCCAACCACGGTTACATTACAGCTTGCTGATAGGTCTATCACTTATCCCGAAGGAAAGATAGAGGACATTTTGGTGCAAGTAGATAAGTTTATCTTCCCGGTTGATTTTATCATTTTGGACTATGAAGCGGACAAGGATGTCCCCATAATTCTAGGAAGACCATTTTTAGCAACCGGGAGAACCTTGACAGATGTCCAAAAGGGTGAGCTAACTATGAGGGTGAATGACCAAGAAGTGAAGTTTAGTGTCTTTGATGCCATAAAGTCCCCCACTGATATTGAACAGTGTTCTGTCATTCAAGTGAAAGGTAAGTTGGTTGAGGATCAAGTTGAGAAGGAAATGAGAGAGCAAAACATACAACAATTGGGAAAAAGTGGAATTGAGGCATTGGAATTAGACAAATTGGAGCTTGAGCTTGAAAGTAGTGTAGGTGAAGTTTTTGGTTTTAATAGGACTTTTGAATCCTTAGAGTTGATTGACAAGAAAAATCCACCTACACAACCATTCACTTCATTGGAATTGTTTCAACAACTTGAGTTCGAAAATTATTTCCTTGATGAGTTGTTTTTTACAGTAGCTCACAACCAAAAAATGAAAACACTTTGGTATGTTGACCTTACCAATTACCTTGCTTTTGGAACATTGCCCCATGGTTTATCAAAGCAACAATTGAAAAAGTTTTTCCATGAGATAAAGTTTTATTTGTGGGATGATTCATTTGTGTTTAAACAATGTGTTGATAATGATGGGAGAGAGTTTAAATTGAATGGGCAAAGGCTAAAACACTATTGGGGAGAAGAATTCCAAATGTGTTATGCCTTTTGCAATTTGTTGGAAATTTGAAATTTGAAGAAAAAGGGCAGTGTGCTTTCAAGTTACAGATTCTATGTTGAGCCCTAAAGGTGGTTTAAATAGCAAGTTTAAATTTCTGTTGTGATGTCTTTAATTTGTAGCCATTAGTTGTTAGTTAATATTTTAAAGTTGGTTTCTCTTTTATTGATAATTTGCATTAGTTATTGAGTTTAATGTTTTTGTCAAGCTTTGGTTTTTGGTAGGGAATCTCATGCAAAATGGAAGAAAATCTTGATGCAGCAGATTTTGGGGTTGCAATTTTTCAAGGAAGGAAATTCTGATGAGCTGCAGCAGATTGACAACAAACTCATATCAGAAGTTGCAGCAGGCATGGCAGAAAAGGCAGTGGGCATTGATGGGAGGAATTTTCAGATTTAGCTATAATCAAGGGAGGACGTTTTAAGTTTGCTTGTCTGTTATCTATCATGCTTTCTGTTAGCTTTTGTTGTGAAAAAAAAACTGTATGAAGGAAAGTTCTATAGGTGTGCATGTTCTAATGTTTAAATCAATTGAATGCATATCAAATTTGGATAATGTTATGGTGCAAAGGCTGAAGTAGTTGAAATCATGCAAAATTTCTAGCATTCCTCAAAGTGTAATTTGAAAAGTGTATGTGGCTGAATGTGTGTTAGCTAACTGTTCCCATATGATCCAATGAAGTTTAATGAATTTACCTTTTATGGAGTTGTTGGATTTTTCTTGAATGGGTAAAAATTTGCAATTGGGCAATGGTCCTATTTTGTCTTGAGAGGTGTCATGCTTACTGAAAATACTATTTCAGTTCTAAGTAGTCACTTGGCGCATAATTGTAATGCTTGCTCACAAAGCCATCTAATGCAAAGTGTTAAGATTGGTGAGCTGCTGAAATTGTTGATGCTTAGCAATACTAAGCTTGTTTGAAATGCTAAGTAAGCTAGAGTAGCCATCTGGTGCATAAATTTTCTGTTAGAGAATTTTGAATTGCTGATTTTTAGCATGTTGCAACTGGTATATGGTGTTCTGCTCTGAAAATATGGATTGTCCAGCTTGTGTGGAAGTAGGTAAGGCCTAGCTGTAGCTCTAGGCTGTTCTTTTGGTTAAGCTTAGCCTTGCTGAATGCTGCAGCAGCAGCTGTGAAAAAAAAAATCTGTTTTGCTTGAAAAGAAAGTGTTTTGTGTAATGATCCCCAATAGCTTAGCCTATTTGCTTTGTTAGATTATCTTGTTGTGCTCTAAGTCCTTAGGTAGATGGGAAGCTTCCTAATTTTCCTCCTTAGCTTAGCTCAAATCTTAGGAAAGCTTGTTCCTAGTCCTTTTGCCCAAACCTTATAATCCTCCTAAGCAATAAGCCTTAGCTTCTCTAAAAAAAATAAGTTTGGGGGGTCCTTGCCTTGCTTTCTCACTCATTGGGGACAATGAATGGATTAAGTTTGGGGGTGAGTTAACCCTTGTTAAAAAGAAAAAAAAAAGAAAAAAAAAACATGAAAAAGAAATAGAAAAGGCAACTTAGAAGCATTCCTCTTTGTCTTAGTTTTGCCTAAGATGCACTCCTCTCCCTTTTTGAAGGTTTTCTGTTTTCCTTGAGCTTGCCTAGTAACTAGGGGGATTTATGATACCCATAGTTTGCCTCTGCGTCAAAAAGTAGCTCAAGGGAAGAGAAAACACATATATATATATAAAAAAAAAATGAGCAGAAAAGAAAAGTTCAAATGAGTTGAAAAAGGGATGAGTGTTAGCTTGAAGGTTACAATCTTCCCCAGGGCTTAGGTGAGCTTCACCAAAAAGTGTCGTCATTCTAAGAAGCAAGGAAGTGGTTGCTAGAGAGCAAATCTTAGTCAACTCTAAGGGAAATGAGTGTAGTTCTCGTTAGGTGATGAGCTTGGAGGCTAAGGTGAGTTTCACCATAAAGTGTTGCCATTCTTGGACCAAAAAGCTATAACCTATGAGACTTTCTAAGTTGGGTAAAAAAAATAAAATAAAATAAAATAAAATAAAATAAAAAATAAAAAGTTAAGAGAGAAGTTTAGGTTGAGCTTAGAAGCTTTAGAGGTTAGGCAAGGAGACTATAGGATTGCTTTGCAAGCTTTAGGATTGAGGTTTGAGCTAAGTTTAGGCTTGAAGGTTAGTGGCTTCCTTGATGTCAATAGGCCGGTATAATTTGATATGATGGCTCTTGTAAATAGGTTGAGCTAGAGGATCATTAGAAGAGCGCTAAAAATTTGAAAATGCCAAGTTGAAAGGTGATTTTTTAAAAGGAATGTTTTGTTGAATAGTTGTATGCATTAAGAGAGGTAGGCTTGTCAAGAAGTAGCTCGGTGCTTTAGTTAGGCCATTTTGACTGCAAGCTGGATATGGGATGATGAGTTAGAGTTTTTGTAGGCTAGCATTGCTCAGGGACGAGCAATGATTCAAGTTTGGGGGTTTGATAGCTCTTAGAAATAAGAGCTATTGGTTCTCTTTTAGGCTTAAAAACTCTACCCTTTGATGTGTTTGAGCTTTGGTTTGTGCTTGAAAATGAGTATTCTTTGATGAACATTTTTACATATCAATAGGTCAAGCTTGAACTAAATTTGGTGCAGATTTCTTATGTTTTAAGCTGATTTTTCTGGTGTAGGGGCACTCAGGTTTTGCTGCAGCAACTGATTTCACAAGCAGAAGGCAGAAAGTCTGGGAAGTAAAATTCTGCACGTGCTAAACCCGTGGAAGCTCTCATTAATTGAGCTGGCAGCCATGTGGAGCTGATTTGTCCCATCTCAACCAATTGGGGAAGGTCCATGTGGAAGCATATGTCCAATCAGCCCTGAAATCAATGATAGGAGCTGATATAAATAGTTATTTGGCCCAAAATGAGATGGGGATTCAGCTGGAGAAGTTGGACCTAGAAGTTGCTGCTAACGGTGAAGGGGAAACGACAAAGAGGCTGCTGTTTGGAGGATTTCCAGCTTGGGAAAGCTGGAATCTCCCTTGGAAGCTTCTTCTCTTCTCTTCCCTTCTTTTATTTTTATTTCTTCTAATGTTTAGTTGGTATTTAAGGTTGTAATCATGATTGATATGGTAGTTTGCTGCTGTATTTTCATTATTTTCACCTTGAACATGAGCTAAATCCTCTTAGGTGAGGATTAGGGTGCTTAAACTTGAACTTGTTGTTTGTTTTTGTGGAACTTTGTATATTGCAACTTAAAGCAAAGTGTTCTTCATGCTTAAAGCTGGAATTTCGTTTGGCCAACCATTTTCTAGCATTGTTATTTAGTGTTTGGGAAAACAATAGATAACCGACTACTTTGCTTTACCTTAGTCTTTAATGATCATGAAAATGAGTGGGTATTTAGGGATAAATAACCACCTAAGGCACTAAATCAGTTGAGCTAAAAAGAAGGGGTTAAATGGGAGTTTAATCACCTTACCTATAGGAGAATTGAAAAATTCCCGTAGAAAATACTGGGTGAGTTGTAAATTTAGAGTTCTGCTGCAGCAAACAACTTGTGAGAGTAGACAGCCCCTAATCTGAACCTTGCCTTCTCTGTGCTAATTCGCTGTTTTTATTGAATTTTACTTTAGTCTTTATCATTTTAAGCTTGTTTACCATTTTAATCTCTTGCACTTAGTTAAGAAAAAATATTTGGTCCTTGGTTACTTGAATTTCATTGAAAATAGGCTTAGGAATAGTGATTTTCATTGCATCAATCCCTGTGGAGAACGATATAAAAATACTTATCACTTGCTGCTGATCGTGTGCACTTGCACGTGTGTTTGTGAGTTTTTCTTTCATATTTAGAATCACTTTGCACAAGGCAACACATTCTTTTAAAACGATTATATTGCTACTGTGGTTGGAGAGCTTATAACTATAATGTTGACATTGTTTTCGAACCACTAAAGATTGTACTCATTGCGAGTTCCCAATGCACTTGCGTGAATATGATTCCGTGGTGTATATATGATATGTATGAGGTCTTTGGGACCCACTTCGGCACACACATAGGCTTTGGGCCGTGTGTCGAGGTGCTTTGCCCTTTTGGGTTGCTCTGCGCGCGTATGACCAAGATAGCTCTGCCACACATCTTGAGATTACTCGATGTGTGGTATGACCAGATTTGCTCTACTACATATCTTGAGACTACTCGATATGTAGTATGACCAGTTGCTCTGCTTTATACGGCGAGTTTCTCCGTATATAGTATGACCAGTTTCGGGTACAACTATTAGTGATGGAAAAACTTCTCATAGCCCATGATGGTTTATCTTTCCAAATGCGTATGTTACAGTGTTTTTTTATTTTTACACATTTCACGTTTTAACTTACAAAAGACTTTATCTGGTATCTCAAGGTTTTATTCCTCAAAAATCTATATTGTTTCTAAAAGATTATGATTGCAACTACGTTTGTCATGAGTTCCTAAAAAGTCATATTTTATCTCTCTTATATATAAATTCTCACCACTCACTAGGCTTATTAGCTCACCCCTTTTTCTTTCTAAACTTTTTTTCACCAGGTAGTAGTTGAGCTCCTGACGAGTCTACCAGAGTTGATATCTGCCACCAGACTCAATAGGTTGCATGTCATTTTGCATTACTTATAGATGTATTATTTTTGTAACTAGAATGGCTAGCATCTTCATGGGGATGTATGACCATGGTTGTGTTTGTGGTTTTTGTGATTGAAAACTATATATTGTTTTGTGTAGTTGACTATGTCATGGTTGTAAACTCTATACCGACCTGGGCACTGGTGTTGGATTTTATCTTATGATTATTTGGGAGTGTTAAATCTTGCTTTCAGGTGGGTTAGATATCCAAATTTCAGGGGAAACTCTGCCGAAATTTTTATGATTTCCTTTCATTTAATAAACCATTGCTAGCCACGTTTTGAAAATTCTTTTTCATAGTCAATCCAGTTCATGCATAGTTGACAATGAAGTTGTAGTTAGTTGGGATTTCATTGTCAACACCACGTCCGAGGTTGGTTAGGATAATCTGGGGCGGGGCGTGTCAATGTGTTTATAAATATTTTTAGGGATGGCTCATAAATAACAAAATGAGACAAAATATTAGCAAATATAGCAACCCAGAAAAATGATTGTAAATATGGCAAAAAATTACCTTCATACCGTCTAAATGACCAAAATGTCCTTCAATGGGCAATAGAATTCTATCAATGATAGAAACGTTCTATCACCGATAGATTCTAACAGTGATAGAAAATTTTCTACCACTGATAGAAAGATTGATTTCTATTAGTGATAGAAGATTTCTATCATTGATAGAAGCTCTATAAGTGATAAAAATCTTCTATCACTCATAAAAATCTATTTGTGATAAAAACGTATCACTGATAGATTTCTATCACTGATATAAATCTTCTATCACGGATAGAAAACTATCATTTTTGTTTCTAAAACCTATGTCACTGATTTTGTTTTTATAGATGCTGAAGCAAAACAATGTGGAAATTGAACCGGAAGAAAAGAAAAACACAAAGCGGAAGTTGAAATTTAAAGAAGGGGAGACCTCAACAAAACAAAAAAAAAAAAGTAAAAACAAAAGGTAGGTACAAATTATCACGTAATCAAATACACTATTGGTTTCTATCAAATACACTATTGATTTCTATTAGCAATAAACTTCTATTAGTGATAGATTCTATTGATAGTATCACTTATAGAAATCAAAACAGGGACGAAACGAGAATATAAAAAAAAACAATTTAAAAAACTTTCTATATTTACAATTTTTTTATAAAACTTGCTATATCTGAAATTAACCATTTAATTTTAGCCACCTATTACAATTTTCCATATTTTTAATGTTTTTATTTCGTCAAACTAATATCTGTCATATCAAAGCCCAACCACAAAAATGTTCTAATATGCTTCTCCAAATAAAATAAATATTTAGTTAAACTAACCCATTGTTCCTTTAAAGTTTAAAAAAGTTTGAATTGGTCTTATAGTTTGTATTTAGTTTCAATCTGATATATAACGTTTTAGAAGTTTCAAGTTTTTTTGTCCTATAGTTTTTTTTTTTTCGAGAAGTTTTTTTGTCCTATAGTTTAGTCATACTTTACAAAAAATCCTTGTCATTACGTCAAATATTTTCAATTTGACTAAATTAGTTGATTGTATTAAAGTTAACTAGTGAAAAAGAAAAAAAAAAAATACGTAAACATTTTGAGTGGGTAAAAGATAGTTTAATGACAATTAAATTAAAACTAAACCTAAATCATTACAGGTAAATTGAAACTCTTAAGCATAGTAATATCAATTTGTAGTAGTTCAGAAACTTAAAAAGAAAAAGAAAAGGAAAAAAAAAAACTCTTAGATAAAGAAATAGTTCTAATTTCACCGCTATTTAAATTTAATATTATTTAGACTTAATTTGGGATTGTTGTAGCTTCTACAATAATTGATGTTATGTGTTTTTAAGAAAATTAGTTGTATTACAAAATAAATTAGTGTTTGGTAAATTTTAGCTTTATAGACGAAAAAACAAGTTGAAGTGTTGGGTAAATTAATATTCTAAATTATTGCAATTTAACTATATTTTTTCAATAAATAAATTTAATGTTGATATTTAATTTCGAAATTTTAAAAGATAATTTCAAAATTATTTTAAGATAATTATTTTTTAAAAAACATATAAGATAATTGTTTTAAATTTCATATGATTTAAAATATAATCTCATTATATATATCATGTTTTTTTTGAAAAGACATTATATATATCATGTTTATCTAAGATGTTTTATATTTTGCTAAGAAATATAATTTACTACTAATATTGTGAAAAAAAAAATTATTTCAATTTAAATAAAAATAAAAACAAATGAGTATAAATGAGTATAAAATAATAGAATAAAAATATGTTAAATTAAAAAAATGATTCACATGAATCTAGATTAAAAAATCAGAAGACAAATAGTTAGTTACATATCATTAGATTTTTAGGGAAGCTAAAAGAAAAGCTACAATTAGATTTTGCAAATGAACTAGGTTGAAAAAGTACTATCATAAAAATTAATATATAATCTGTTTTGTCAAACACTAAAAACGGTTAAAAACGGTTAAGATTCTTTTTTAATCACTTCAACTGCCTCTAAAATCAACACCAAACGCACCCTTAGTGGATGAAATTAAAACCTTTTGACTTAGTACATTAAAAAAAAAAAAAAAAAGCCAATCTATCTTCCCTATCCTTTTCTTTTTAATATTAATTTAAGAAACATAATTTTCAAGGAAAGAGAATAATTAAACAATGAACCACTCAAGCAAACAACTGGAAGAATACCACTGAAAATGATGCCATGGTACAGATTGTCATCCAATTTGTTAGCCACATATTGCCACCGATGAACTAGCTCGATTGCGCCATCCTCCTCCAAAGTTCTATTATAATAGCAAACTGTTACAGTCGCCGGAACTGCAACCAACTTCACCTTCCACGCCACAACGATCCCAAAGCTTCCTCCACCGCCGCCTCTGATGGCCCAAAACAAATCCTCCCCCATCGACTCTCTATCATGAAACTTCCCATTTGCATCAATCAAGTAAGCGTCTATTACATTATCAGCAGCAAGCCCATATTTCCCTTAGTGTTAGCATAATTAATTCAGTGTATTAGCTTGTAATAGTCTGGTTATTTTTTCTGTTACTTTCTCTGTGTTCCTCCAGCTGTATTGTGACACCTGTCCTATCTTTTCGCTATTTATGTCAATCATTGGTGCTCAGTACAGTGAGCTGAGCAATTCTCCTTTCACTATTATTCTCTTTACATGGTAACAGAGCTCTGGTAATTTTTTTTTTTTTTTTTTCATTCTCGAGTCTTTCAAATGGCGTCATCATCAAGCACACCGTCTGCCAGCGATGACCGATTACCGGCTTTACCTCCAGCCTCCACCGTTGCCCCCATCTCTAGCGTCTCTACACCTCCCTCTTCTCATCGTCAACAACCCCTTACTCCAGTTTCAACAACTACCACTCGTCCCCTGAATCCGAGCATTCCCCCATTCCAGTCTTCTTTTGGAAACCCTCACCCTCAACCTCAATATTTCTCTTCTGCCCAACCTGGGCTTCACCCTCATGCCCCTGGTTTTCAATTTCCTCCTCCTTCGACGACCTCCTTCCCTTTTTATAACTCAGCGACTCCGTTTTTTCCCACTGCTCCGTCTCAGCCCTCGCCTTTTCCTACTCTCACGCCTCCGCTGAATATCAAATTATCTGATTCGAACTACTTGCTTTGGAAGAATCAGCTGCTCAACCACATTATCGCATTCGATATGGAAGGTTTTATCAACGGCACTCCAGCTCCACCGAGGTATTTAGATACTGCTCAAACTCAGGTCAGTCCTCAGTATCTCATATGGCAGAAATTTAATCGAACTTTAATGGGATGGATTTACTCTTCTCTGAATGAGGATAAATTGGGTGAAATAATTGGATGCTCTACTGCGTTTGAGATTTGGGACCATTTAAAGAATGTGTATGAATCTTCTTCCACGGCTAGAGTTATGGGTCTTAGGTCTCAATTACAGAAAATTAGAAAAGAAGGCTTGTCTGTTTCTCAATACCTTGCCCAGATTAAAGATGTAGCGGATAAATTCTCTGCTATTGGCGAACCTCTTTCCTACCGTGATCATCTAGGTTATATTTTGGAAGGCCTTGGAACCGAGTACAACCCATTTGTGACCTCGATCCAAAACCGTGCTGACCGTCCCTCTTTAGCCGATGTCCGTAGTCTCCTTCTAGCCTATGAAGCCCGTTTAGAAAAGCAGTCGTCCATTGACAATCTTAACTTAGTTCAGGCTAATATTGCCAATCTTTCCTTGAACAACAATTCCAAACGACCCCATCGACCTTTCTCTGCTTCCAAACCAAATTTTACTCCCAGACCTACCTCCCCATTTCCTTTTCAAACCCCTTTGCAACCTCCTTTCTCTGGGCAGAGTGTTCTCGGTCGTCCTCAGTTTTCTCCAAGACCTCCTAAATGGCCTTCTAATACTCAATCCCGACCTCAATGTCAGATTTGTGGCAAACTTGGTCATATTGCCCTTGTTTGCTACAATCGTCATAATCCAAACTATTCAGCACCTCCGGCTCCCACCTCCCCTCAGGCATACTTCAACCAATTCCCATCTGCTAATACAGTCTCTCCTACCCGTTCCCTGGCTTCCGCTGATTCTACCTCTTCTTTAACATCCAATCCCCACCCAGATGAGGCTTGGTTCATGGATTCTGGTGCTACACATCACATGACTCCTGATGTCACGAATATTCAGCATTCAACTCCCTATTATGGTGACGAGCAAGTCGTTATTGGCAATGGTAAATCTCTCCCTGTTCTCCATATTGGCTCTACTACTCTTTCCTCTAATACTTCCTCTTTTCCAGTCAAGTTAAATTCGGTTTTACATGCTCCTCATCTATCCCATAATCTTATTAGTATTGCTCGATTATGTAGTGACAATTGTGCTCTTGTTGAGTTTTATTCCACTCATTTTCTTGTGAAGGATCTTCTGTCCAAGAGAATACTTCTCACGGGGCATCTTGATGGGGGCTTATACAAGTTGTCTCTTCACACTCCTCATTCCAATCATCACCAAAAGCTTCAGCATCCTGCTGCCTTTTTGTCAAAAGTCCAAGACACATCTTTATGGCACAAGCGGCTTGGACATCCTTCTTTTCCTATAGTTAAGAAAGTTTTGTCTTCTTGTAATTTTCGTTTCAACACTTCAGCAATGCAATTTTGTAACTCTTGTCAGCTTGCTAAAAGTCATCGCTTACCATTCCAAACTTCTCTTTCTTGTTCTAGTGTGCCATTTGAGCTTGTGTATTCTGACATTTGGGGACCTTCCCCTATTACCTCTATAAATGGTGCCAAATATTTTATATTGTTCATTGACGATTTTACAAGATATACATGGCTTTATCTCTTACAATCCAAACAAGATGTTGCCTCTATATTTCTTGTTTTCAAAAGCATGGTTGAGAATCAATTTAATACATCCATAAAAGCTGTTCAAACTGATGGAGGTACTGAATATCGTCCATTATCTTCTATATTCTTAAAACATGGCATCAAGCATCGCATATCTTGCCCATATACCCCACAGCAAAATGGCTCTGTGGAGAGAAAGAATCGGCATATTGTTGAGGTCGGTCTATCACTTTTAGCTCATTCCTCGGTTCCTCAATCCTATTGGTCTTTTGCCTTTCAAACTGCGGTGTACTTAATCAATCGATTGCCTACACCTACTTTACATTATAAATCCCCTTATCTGCTCTTATTTGGTCATCAACCGAACTACTCCTTACTTAAGTGCTTTGGATGTTCTTGCTTTCCCTTTTTGCGTCCCTACAATGATAATAAGCTCCAATATCGCTCTCGAGAATGTGTGTTCCTGGGCTATAGCTCTTCTCACAAAGGTTACTTATGCCTTGACTCCTTCGGGCGCTTGTATGTTTCTAGACATGTGATCTTTAATGAGCAATGCTTCCCTTTTCTATCCTCTTTTTCTCCGTCATCTTCAATCAAACAAGTCCACTCCGATCCTTTTTATCCTCTCGGTCCCTTACTTCACTCAGTCTCCTCCTTTCCATTTTTTTCTTCCTCTGCTACTGTCCCTACATCTGTTTCGCCTTCATTGCCATTATCACCTGCTACTCACCATATTCAGAATGCTGCACCAGGATCCATGCCTCCTTCCTTGTCTCCATCCAACTCTTCCTCTCGTACTTTTGACTCATCCACCCCATCCCCATCCTCCTCTCCATCCCCGTCCTCCCCCGATTTACCTTCCTTATCTCCTGCCTTACCACCCTCTCCTGCTTTATCTTTTTCACCTCCACCCAATTCCTCTTCCCATCCTGCTTCATCGCTTAATGTCCACCCCATGGTGACTCGGTCCAAGGACGGTATATTCAAACCTAAAGCATGGGTAGCATCCAACAGGCCTCTGATACCTGCCGTTACTTCTGAGCCTAAGACCTACAAATCAGCGCTACAAGACCCCAATTGGAAAGCAGCAATGCTTGCCGAGTATGAGGCCCTATTGAAGAATGGCACTTGGTCCCTTGTTCCCTTGCCTCCTAACCGGAAGGTCGTGGGTTGTAAGTGGGTTTTTCGAATCAAGCTAAGGCCGAATGGGAATATAGAAAGATATAAAGCTCGATTGGTAGCCCAAGGTTTCACTCAAGCCTATGGCATTGATTACTTTGAGACTTTTAGCCCCGTTGTTAAACCCGCTACCATTCGGATTGTTCTTGCTTTGGCTATATCATCTAAATGGCCTATTCGGCAATTAGATGTGCATAATGCATTTCTTCATGGGGACTTACACGAAGAGGTTTACATGAAACAACCGGGTGGTTTTGAGAGCTCATCCAATCCAACTCATGTTCTTCGACTTCATAAGGCTCTGTACGGTTTAAAACAGAGTCCTAGAGCCTGGTTTTCAAAACTCAGTTCGTGTTTGTTGGATTGGGGATTTTTGGCATCAAAGGCTGACTCTTCCATGTTCATTTATAAGAGTGGTTTACAAATTGTTATTTTTCTTATTTACGTGGATGACATTCTTGTTACTGGTTCCCATTTTTCTCTTATTCAACACTTTATATCTGCTCTGAATCTTCGGTTCTCTCTAAAGGACATGGGGGATTTGTCGTATTTCCTTGGAATTCAAGCTGTACGTACTACTACTGGTTTGCATCTTTCACAGGAGAAGTATATATCAGATGTTCTAGCTCGTGCTGACCTTCTGTCTTGCAAACCTCTTCCGTCCCCTATGGTTGTTGGCACGCCCCTGTCGTTGTCTGATGGTTCACTGCTTGAAGATCCTTCTTCTTATCGCAGCCTTGTCGGAGCTTTACAGTACTGCACGTTGACAAGACCTGATATTAGCTTCTCGGTCAATAAACTATGCCAGTTTCTCCAAGCTCCCACAACAGCTCACTTGCAAGCCGTGAAACGTCTTCTGAGGTACTTAAAGGGCACTGTGCGTATGGGTATTCTTTTCTCTCCCTCGCCATCTTCGTCTATCACATGCTATACCGATGCGGATTGGGCAAGCTGTCCTGATGATCGACGGAGTACTAGTGGGTTCTGTACTTTCCTTGGGCAAAATTTGGTATCGTGGCATTCATCAAAACAGAAGGTAGTCTCACGATCTAGTGCAGAATCCGAATATAGGGGCATGTCAAATGCAGCGGCTGAAGTTGCTTGGGTTCAATCCGTTCTTGTTGAGCTTGGTATTCAGACCTCCACTCCTCTTCTGCTTTGTGATAACATGAGCGCAACATATATGGCTGCAAATCCGGTTATGCATAGTCGCACCAAGCACATTGAAGTGGATCATCACTTCATTAGGGAACGGGTTGCACGCAAACAATTATTGGTTCGTTTTGTACCCTCCGAGGACCAGATTGCTGACATCTTCACCAAAAGTCTTCACTCTCCACGGTTTATAAGTCTACGAACAAAGCTGACTGTTGTTTCTAAGCCTTGTTTGATTGGGGGGGGATGTTAGCATAATTAATTCAGTGTATTAGCTTGTAATAGTCTGGTTATTTTTTCTGTTACTTTCTCTGTGTTCCTCCAGCTGTATTGTGACACCTGTCCTATCTTTTCGCTATTTATGTCAATCATTGGTGCTCAGTACAGTGAGCTGAGCAATTCTCCTTTCACTATTATTCTCTTTACACTTAGCAACAATCCATATATCCACCGCCACTGAAGTGTCCACCAACACCAGCTGGAAACGCCAAGGTTCGACTTTTCTCAGCAGTTCTGTAGTAAAGTTCCCCTAGAGTTGCGCCTGATTGAACCCAAGCAGTGCTGTTTTCTACATCGACGTCAATGGACCTGAGATTGATTAGGTCAATGATGATGAATGGGAGGTGGGCGACGTAAGAAAGACCTTCGAAGTCATGGCCGCCGCTCCGAGTTCGAATTTGAAGGCCGTGGTTTCTGGAGCAAATGATGGCTGCTTGAATGTGGGAAATATGTAATGGAGTGATGATTATGAGTGGCTTTGGGGTTTTAGCTGTTGAGAATCTGAGGTTTCGAATGGAGAAGTTTAAGACAGATGAATAGGAGGAGTTGATTGGAGTGTATACGACCTTTGAGATGGAGGAACTACTTGGAGAGTGATCAGATAGACATTGAAGAAAGCCTTGATGTTTGTAGGTAGCAGTTACCCATAGTGAAGATGAAGATAGAACAATAAAGGCAAGGGCAAGAGAGATTAATGAAAAAGTCTTCATGGCTAGTTTGGAGATTTTTATGTGATTGAAAGCTCCACTATTTATGATGGTTTGCTTGGGTTCTTTTAATAAGAGAAGGAAAAAGAAATGCAAAATTCAACCTAATTAAATTGTATCATTGCTAACTAACACAACAATATAATTTTATGGTTTTAATATTAGATTACATGGAGTTTCATCTCAAAACCAATTGACAATAAGAGGACTAAAACCTATATATATAAATCTTATAAATTGAGAAGTCTTCACTTATCTTTTGGATGCAAGATCCTCAAGTGTTAAGACATCTACTCTTAATTTATATTTATTTTATTGAAACTAGAAAAAAGAATTCCATCTTTTTCTTAATGTTTAATCGCTTTCGACCAAATTAAATATTCTGATTGTTTGTTTCTTTGCCTTCAAATGTCCAGCTTTGTTGTTTAGTAATTTCTTGAAAGCCAATCAACATGAACGGAAAAGAATACACTATTTGTCACTATTTTTTCTATTTGTCCTTGAGAGTTTAATAAAAACTTTATTTTCTTCTATAAGATAGTAGAACACAACAACAAGAGCATAGCTCAACTGACATAAAATTGTATTCATAACATGAGGTCTGTGATTCGAATCTCTCACCCCACACATATTGTAAAAAAAAATTAAAAAAAATACATCTATTAACTCTAACTGACTGTTGCCTGGAACCATTTAAAATTAATTTATATTATTTTTATGTTGACTTGGAAAAGATATCCATTTATAATATTAAAAAGTTATTTGTGATAAGGATAGAGTTTTTTTTTTTTTTGGGTGTGTGACAGAGATAGGTTGATTATCACTGACACCTACCCATAAGATTATATTTTAGGGGCAGTTGCATAGATGGAAAATTAGTCCAAATTAATAACAAATATAGCACAGTTGCAAACTAATTGCAAATATAGCAAAATTAATTGTACAAGACAAAAAAGCTGTTATCAGATTCTATCCGTGTCTATCACCGACTCTGATTATTCAAAGTATATCAGTGTCTATTGCTGATAGACTTCGATTAATCAAAATCTATCAATGACTATCACTGATCAAAGTCTATCAATGATAGTCACTGATAGATTTTGATTAACCAGAGTTTATCAGTGATAGACACTAATAGACTTTGAATAATCGAAGTCTATCTGTAGACTGATAGATTCTAATTAATCAGAGTCTATCGCTGATAAACTCTGATAATTGAAGTCTATCAGATAGATTCTAATTAACCAAGGTCGTCTATCAGTGTCCTATTAGTAATATACTCTAATAAATTTTGTTATATTTACAATTGTTTTTACATTGGGCTATATTTGCTATTAATTTGGTCCAATTTTCCACGCACCACAAATTCTCTATATTTTAAAATTGAATGAAACTATTCTATAGGACCTTTCTCTATATATTTTTTTTCTAATCTCTTTCAATGTAGCGACGTGGCATGCATTATCTCAAATTAATGAATTTGGTATATTGTTTTGAAGAAAAATGAAAATTAGTGTTGAAGGAGAAATTTTGTCCAATCACAAATTGCCACGTCATTAATATAAATTAATGATAAAATAAATTTGGGACCAATTACAAATTTACACGTGTGCCTAAATTAAATTAATAGATATTAAAATTCGACAAATCAAAGAATGCCACTTGTTTATTAGTGAATAATCAGATAACATAAGCCAAGTTCAATCAAATTATGCCACACCCAAGCCCATATGAGGTCCATCAAACTCTATAAATAGAGGAGGCCACCATTCATTTTATGGGGGATTCAGCCAGAGGCAGAGAGGGCAGAGTCCAGAGCATTCTCCCAAGATCCAGAGTCGTCAGAATCCAAAGAGTCCAGAGAATTCAGAGATCCGAGATTCAGAATTCAAAGGATTCAAGACCCAGAAGATTTGAATACTAGAAGACTCTAAAAAGAGATCAACAAGCCAATCGACTGATCAAGAAGATCAACAAGTCAGCAGGCCAATCATCCAAGAGGATCAACACACTAACAAGCCGATCCAACAAATCAACAAGCCAACAAGTTGATCCAAGAGATCATCACGCCAACAGGCCGATCATCCAAGAAGATCAACAAGCCAATAGGTCGATCCAAGAGATCATCAACCTAACAGACCGATCATCCAGGAAGATCAACAAGCCAACAAGCCGATCCAAGAGATCATCACGCCAACAGACCGATCATCCAAGAAGATCAACAAGCCAATAGGCCGATTGATAGCGAGCAGAAATGTCGCTATTTTAGTCTCAAATTATTAAGCTTTTTGGTGCTTTAATCGCGATTTTAATGAATATATTTAATGAATTTTGTTATTTTGTCTTTAGGAGCATAAATGATGATTTTGGGAGAAAAAGAGCCAAAATTGATGGAATTATAGCCCAAATCAAAGTATGAAGCCCAAAGAAGACATCCATGAGGAAAAGTCCAAGAGAAATGAAGAAGAAGGCCCAAAAATCAGCCCAAAAAGAAGCTGATTTTTCTGGAAAATCTGGACAGCGTCTCGACGCTTAGCAAGGCAGCGTCGCGACGCTGCCCTTTCTTGTTGCCCAAGCCACGTGCGCAGCAGCGTCGCGACGCTTGGCAAGGCAGCGTCGCGACGCTACCCCTTTTCCAGGCCTATAAATAGGAGCCTTTGGTGCCTCATTTCAATCATCAATCAAATCATTACTCACTCATTCCTTTCTTTCCTTTCTTAAGACTCCTTTTTTGGAGCCCCTCTCAAGGCTTTTGAGCCTTTTTGAGAGGGTTCTTCTAGTGGGAATTTTTGGGGAATTTTGGGGAGCAATTCTAGAGGCTCGAGGAGTAGTCAGCGGGGGCTCCAAGCGTCTGCAAGGGGTTTTTTCGACGGTCAATTCCTTTTCCTTTATGCCTTTTATTATGCTTTCCCTTGTAATTATTGTGAATATTATGAGTAGCTAAACCCCAATTTGGGGTCTTGAAATGAAATGTTAGTGGAAATATTGTTATAATTTCTTGTCTCTTGCCCATGTTCTAATTATTTGTATGGATGTGCTTAATGCTTTACTCAATCTGGCCAATTGTGTAATGATTCGATTCTTAATGGAAACTCGACGGAGAGAAATTAGGATAGATCATAATCCATGCAACTAGTTTAATTGCCCGTTGTGACACCGGGATTAGTTGATTAAACTTAGATTCCTAAAATGAATCAGGGCGTAATAATTAATGATTTTTAATAGCGCTAAGGACACTTAGGTTGTTAAAATGAATTAATTACAATTAGGGGAAACCGACAGGAGAACCTATGTGATTAACGGAGATTCTAGGTTTATAATTAGTTGGGCAATGAGATAGGATAATTATAGCAATTATTTAGCTAATCATTGATTTTCAAGACCCCTCTTCCCGCTTAAAGAAAACTCTTTCTCCACATTTTATTTCTGATTGATCAAATTTGTTTTAATTAAGTCTTTTTAAATTCAAATTCTTTTTATCACATGAGCGTAGTTCCTAAATATTATTTCACCTAAGTATTTTCAGTGCTCAAGAGAATTTTAAATTGCTTGCTTAAGTTTCGCTTCGCCTCCCTGTGGATTCGATACTCGGAATACTTTCCGTTTTATATTACTTGTGGCCCGTGCGCTTGCGGATAAACGTACCAACACCGATCCAAGAGATCACCAAACCCAAGACCAAATAGTTGAACCCAAGACCAAAAAGCTCACGCCCAAGTTGTTAGGCCCAAAAGTCTCTAGGGCCCATCCAGCGAGAACTCTATAAATAGGGGGGTTCTCCTCCATTTCAAGGGTTCAGAAATTCTACACTCTCACAAAGACAAGAGTTTAGAGTTTCAAAGCTCTCAAGCAGAACCAGAGAATTCAGAGAGACTCCACCAAGTCTGAAGACCGAAGACTCTCTGCAATCCACAAGTCCAAATGTTGAACACTTCTTGAAGACCAAACACTCTTCAAGACTTAACACTCCTTGAAGACCAAACACCCTTCAAGACTTCAACACTCCTTGAAGATCAAATACTCTTCAGGACATCAACACTTCTTGAAGACCAAACGCTCTTCAAGACCTCAACACTCCTTGAAGATCAAAAACTCTTCAAGACATTAACATTTCTTGAAGACCAAACACTCTTCAAGACTTCAACACTCCTTGAAGATCAAAGACTCTTCAGGACATCAACACTTCTTGAAGACTGAAGACTCCTTCAAGCTAGAAGACTTCAAGCTCCAAGAATCCATTGAAGCTTCAGACTCGGGATCAAGCGTTCCAGTCCTCGAGTGAAACACATTCACACACAAGAGAGAGAATCAGAGGATTAAAGTTAGAGACTATTGTACACCCACACGCATATTACATTAGTACAAATATATTATTTATTCCACGTGTCTCCATCTCCGAAGTTACGTGTGAACAATTAGTATTATATACTTTTCAGGCTGACCTCGTTCCTCTTGAATTGATCATTTAAATTTGTTTGCTTGATAAATATAGTTTTACATAAAGTAAAGTAAATGAATCGACCAACTTTTTAGCGAAACCAAAAGTTTTAATATTTTGAATCCCCTTTCAAAAATTATTATTAAAATATGCAAGTTGGTTTTTTTCAATGCACTACATAATTAGACTTTCATTTCTTATAATTCACTCGATGAATTAAACAAAGTGATGCATAAAACAAAGAGATAAAATTGTAATATTTTTGGAGAAATTTGAAAGCTTTGACCTCCTTTGCTTAGAGCCCTAATAATAAAATGTTAATCCTTCCTTTCTTTCTATCTAATTGATTATAAGTGGGACCATAGTGAGAAAAGAAAGATATTTGTCCTTTTCACATGGCCTAATTTTGGCAGAATTTTCGAACACGAGCAATGTTAGGTGTTGAATATATTGATTTTTATTTTAAACATTTTTTAATATCTTGTTTGAAAGGTATTTCAAAAAAAAAAAATGTTGACTGAAACGACAGGAAGTATAGAAAATAAGAACGAGTGATTGACAGAGATGGCTAATCAGCCAAGGAAACTGCAGTCTGCTGAAAGTTTTGTCTAATTTGCTGATATGCCGTTGATTTCAGGTTCCTATGGAATCCAGTGAATTGTGGGTTTTGATCTCTAAGTTATGCTGAGTTCTGACAACGTTGAGTGGGTTCATACAACGTTTAGGGGTGTTTGGATTGAAGAATTGGGTGGACTTGCGTTGAGTGAAGTTAATAACTCCACTCAACTCCTTGTTTTGTCGAAAGACATATAATACACCAAATTGTGGGCTCACAAATTTATTGATTCCTATTTTAACATCCTATCGTGAACTCCACAAACTTATTAACTCTTACTCCAACTCTCAAGACAAAACAACTTCGAATTTCATAACTCCAACTCCTTAGGCAAGGGAGGTGTAACACTCTATGCCTAAGATTTGGAATGCAGATTCAACGTCTGATGGCCCCGACGGCCCCCTACAACCCCGCAATCTTTCGGTATGTTTTGTCCTCACCCACATGTTGTCTTGGAAAATTTTCAAGAGATTACCCAACACATAAAATTGCTTCAAACTTAAGCACATTTAACTTTGATGTTGCTATGATTAAACTACCAAAAAATAAAAGTGCATCTTGTTGTATAGATGGTAATATCAATTCTTTTGAGTCTTCCTTAGCCATACTTACCTATTGAAATGTAGGACACAAGATGTTAGGTAATTAGTCCAGTATATATAACAACTAAACTTTAATTTAGTTGTTAATTTTTAATATTAGTTTAGTTGTTAATTTTAGATTAGTTTGTTTTTAATTAGTATTTTGGATGTAACATTACGTTTTTAGGGTTGCAATGGGGGCTTTTGGAAATATCATTTTGAAATTGAACCGTGTTCTAGAGAGTGTTCTCTCAACTTTTGGGATGGATTTCCCTTGTTTTGGTAATGGATTTGGCCTAATATAATCTCAATTCCGCTGTGTCACATATCCTCAATATATGTCTCATTTGGATGTGATTTCGATTCACTTATGATCCTTCCTCCACACTCAAACATCACCGAAGGGCATCATTTTACAATTTAACTTTAATCTTCATATGTATTATCATTCAAATTTTGAAAATTGAGTGGAAAAGATGGCAAAGTAGAGAGAACATTTTTAAATCTCAATATTTTAAAATACTTTTCTTAACTTAGGGCAAATCATGCAGTCTAGAAAATATACTTTGGGGCCAAATTTTGATAATGTTTTTATTAGATAACATAGAGTTTCATCTCAAAACCAATTGACAATGATTAGAGTAACTCATGTATCTTATAAATTGTGATGTCTCCACTTATCTTTTCAATGTGAGATCCTCAACATGCCTCGTGAAGATGGTGTCTCTCTAGGTTCACCATTCTTGAATTGAATCCTAATTTATTTTTGGATTGAATACTCGTTTGGATTTCATGAGCTTTGATACCATATTAAATAACATGAGCTTCCATCTTGAGGCATCATCTTGAGGGGACATGTTGAGGATCTCATATTGAAAAAATAAGTGGAGACCTCACAATTCATAAGATACATGTCACTTTTGGAACCTCACAAATCAAATATATACTAAGTTCAAATATCAAGGACCAAATTGTTAGTTTTAAAATCTAAAAACCAAACAACAACTAGTTTAAATCTCAAAGACTAAAAGTGTTTTTTTACCCAAAAAAAAAAAAACGTTAAAAAAAAAATAGTTTAAAGAATTATAAATTCAGAAAAAGAATTATCATATGTTTTCAATGAGTTATAAAACATATGTATGGTATAAACTTGGTAAGATTTCAAAGAAAAAAATGACATTAAAGTAACGTTTTTGTTAAAATTTGTGAATTTTGGAAAAGTTATATAATGGTTAATTTTTACAATAATCAAACTTAAATTTGTGAAAGATTTGATATTAATAAAACTAGTGATTTTTTTAAAAGTTTTTTACCTTTCTTTTTGCCAAAATAAATGGGTGAATTAGAAATATTGAATGGATGGTAATGTGTGTTTCACTCGAGGGCTAAAACACTTATTCTCGAGTTTGAAGCTTCAATTGATTCGTTGGAGACTTGAAGTCTTTGAGTCTTGAAGGGTCTTTGGTCTTCAAAGAGTATTCAACACTCAAAGACTTCAGAATTTCAGAGAGCTTTCTATCTTCACCTTTGGTGGAGTCTCTCTAAATTCCTCCATTTATAGAGTTTTCCATGAATGAGTTTTGGTGACTTTTGGACCTAACAACTTGCACTTTGGATTTGTTGACTTTAGGGTCTAGCCATCTGGATTTGAGTTTAGTTTAAACTTGACCCAGATACCAATATGATCCAAGTTTACCAAATTTAATTTTTATTATTTGATCGAATGATCCATTTGACTTTAAAATTTTATAATTGGCCAACTTTGTCTTTAAATTAAATTTGGATATATGTAAATTTATAATTAGTCTCAAATTTAATTATGTGTTGTTGATGGTCGATTTTGGCCAGAGGATCTCACCTGACCTTCACGTGCCACCAACGGTAAATTTGTAGATGAGGGGGGAAGACGTGGCCTGCAAGACAGTAAACCTGCACACCGGTGTGGTGCTCGCCACACCGGCTCCGATGGTTAAGTCAGCAAGCAGAACGGAGGGGTGCGGAAAAGTAAGAGCAAGAAGAGAAAGCAGAGAATAGAGAGTAGAGTTTAGGGATAGAATTCGGGATCCCCTCTTCAGTGGCGAAGAGGGATATAAATACCTGTTCATCCTCCTAGGGTTTTTAGGTATTCGGAGGCGTTTTGGGACAAACCAGGCGAAACCGAGGCGGCCAAAGGCAGTGGGGACCAATCGGCATCGAACGGACTCGGCCCGCACGAGCGGGCCGAGGCCGAGCAGGGGGTCGGGCCAAAAACCCGACCCCTTCGGTCTTGGCCCGTCCCTCTTGCCGGTTTTGCCTCCTTGGTCCATCTTTCAGCCCGATTTCTCCCTGGTTGTCCTCGTCAGCTCCTTGTATAACGGGGTGGTCCAAAATTGCCTATAACATGTGTAATTTTGTCATTAGTTTTGAATAACGACGTGACAATTCATGATTGACCGAAATTTCTCATTCAACAATGTCTAAACCTAAATATCAAAATATCCAAATCCAACTAAAACAACGTCTAATCTGTCCAAATGCAACCAATAACTTTAACAAAAATCATTCTGTCCAAGCATAAGAACGCTCGAAGTTAATATAATCACAGACGTTTTTAAAGAATTGAATCTCAACTAATATTGAATTTTAGATTACATAAAACATGTTTGATCTCTACATTTTAATAGAAGTAACAGTTTCCTAAAGTTTTAGTTTGCTGGTAGTCTGAAATTTATAATGAGTTAATATTTGAATTTAGTCTATGTAACTATTTTGTTCTTGTATATATAGTAAACTTATAACGATTTAGTTCTTATCGTTAAAAATTCTATCAATATAAAGTTTCATTTTGTAATATATAAAAAAGTTCAATACATGTAGTCAGTGTGTTAAATTTCGGTCGACATATCAAAATTTTGGTATGTCAACTGTATCGACATATCGAGGGGGGAGAATTTCGTTCTTCCCTCATTTCGGTGAAATTTCGTGAAATCTCGAAATTTCGAGATTTCCAACGAAATTTCGTTTAATCTGTTTTTATTAAAGGCAGTTATTCAGGTCAGGAGGGTTATTAAAGTCATGAGGCGCATCAATCATCTGACGAGCCTGCTTGTGCATGCGTTGCTTGGCAACTGGCAGGCGGTCCTTTTACTTTTTTTCTTTTTTTCTTTTTTTTTTTTTTTAATTTTCCATTTTAGCATCTTGTTCTTATAACTTATAAGTAGTTTTTTTAACTTTCTTTTTAGTATACTTTTTCCGTTTTGTTTTTTCTTTTTTTTCTTTTTATTTTTTATTTACTTTTTTTTTATAAATAAATTGTTTACAATTACACCTATTTTAATTATTTTAACTTTTTAATACATAAAATGATATATATTAGTAATAGGGCCGGTTGCAAGAATAGCAATATGTACCAAAATAATTGCAAATCTAGTAACCCACAAAAAAAAATTGCAAAAATGGCAAAATCTAATAGTTTGTGTGTTGCATTTACTAAAATACCCCTCCAAATTTTCTTTCACTGATAGAAAGTTTTTCTATACTGATAGATTCTATCAGTGATAGAAAGATTTTCTATCAATGATAGAAATTTTCTATCACTGATAGATTCTATCAGTGATAGAAATTTTCTTTCACTGATAGATTCTATCGGCGATAGATATTTTTCTATCACTTGTTCGGTGTTCTATCAGTGTTTGGTTGTTGTTATTTGGTTTTCTATCAGTGTTTGGTTTTTGTTTTTCAGTGTTTGATTTCTATAATCGTTCGTTTTTGCTTTATTTTTCAATGCTCGATTTCACCATGTATCATCATCGCTGATAGAAACAAAAGATCTTCTATCACTGATAGAAAAGTATCAGTGATAGAAAGATTTTCTATAACTCACGAAAAGTTTTTCTATCAGTCTCAGTGATAGAGATAGAAATTTTTTCTATCACTCATAGAAAAAATTTCTATAAGTGATAGAAGATTTCTATCACTGATAGGTTCTATCAGGGATTGAAAGATTTTCTATCAAGAGTTTTCTATGGATTGAAAGATTTTCTATCAAGAGTTTTCTATCATTGATATAATATCTTTCTATCACTGATAGAATAGTAAAAATTTCTATCGGTGATAGAAATCTTTTCTATCGGTGATAGAAAGCTTTTCTATCACTTATAGATTATATCGGTGATAGAAAGATTTTTATGGGTGGTCAGAGATTGAAAGATTTTTTATCAAAAGTTTTTCTATGATTTTCTATAAAAAGTTTTTTTATCACTGATAGAACCTATCTTAGTGATAGAAATCTTTTATCACTGATAGAAAAAGTTTATATTGGTGATAGAAATCTTCTATTCTATCAGTGATAGAAACTTTCTATCACTGATAGAAAATTTTTCTACCACTGATAGAATCTATCAGTCATAGAAATATTAGTGATAGAAACTTTCTATCGTCGATAGAAAATTTTTCTACTACTGATAGAATCTATCAGTGATAGAAATATCACTGATAGAAACTTTTATTCTATCAGTGATAGAAACTTTCTATCACTGATAGAAAATTTTTCTACCACTGATAGAATCTATCAGTAATAAAAAGACTTTCTATCAGTAAAAAAAAAAAAAAAAAAAAAAAAAAAAAAAAAACTGACGAGGAAGAAGAAGACGGGCACACAGGGGCAATTTAGGAATATAAAAAATTAATTCAAAAATTTTGCCATATTTGCAAATATTTTTAAAAATTGCTATATTTGTAATTATTTACCTTCATGTTGACACCCATTACAATTATCCTTAGTAATATAATATTTTACATTTTATTTTATTGATGTTTTTATACTTTGTAATATTTATTTAAAATTAAATTATCCAATTGAATGTGAGAAACTTGCGACGGAGTTATGATATGACAAGTGGCTTTGGGATCTCAACCGATGAAAATCTGAGATTTCGAATGGAGAAGTTCAAAATAGATGAATAGGAGGAGTTGAACGGAGTGTAAACAACTTTGGAAATGGAGGAACCGTCAAGAGAATGATGGGAGAGACATTAAAGAAAAGTTTCATATTTGTTAGAAGAAGTTGTTGCCCATGATGAATATGAAGATAGAACAAGAAAGGCAAGAGCAAGAGGGATTAATGGAGTATAGAAAATTGCACTAAAACTAGATCTAAGAATATAACTCGTTTCTCAAGAGATAATATACAAACTGTGCAAAAGGGAATAAATAGGCACTTGAAAGGCTAAACATAAATGTTCAGTCAATAAAAAAAGAAAAATAAAGAAAAGAAAATGTCCCTCGCAAACAGCTACAGTGTTCTTTTTCTCTCTACTCTCTTCAAGAAAGCAACTCCGATTCTCCGATTCTCCTCAGTGCAACTCCGTTTTTCTCGCAAATAAGCTCTGATTCCCTCTGATTCTCTTTATCAAAATGACGATCCTCCGGCACTTACCTCGATCATGCGTCATAGAGAGAAAAAAATTTATCCTAACCCCTGAGGGCAGATCCAAGCGTTCTTCTCACGGAGATGGGCTCGTACAGGTCTTTTTCAATCAAGATGCATGCAGAGATTTTCAGGAAAGGGTAACATTTCAGACTCTCCTAGCATCCCCACGTACTAACCACTTTTTTCAGGAAAAAGACTCAACGATTACTGTGTTTGGGTCGAAAAGTCTACGAATAAAAGGGGCAGCATTGCTGAGATTTTCCGTATCGATGAAAGGGGAAATAAAAACTGCATTATGGTCCCAGATGGCTATGACCGAAGTGGATGGAATACTTTTTTGGCTATGCTCACTTTTAAGGAAAAAAATGAGAGAACAGTCAATCAGATGGGTCCCTCGAGGGATCAACCCCGGGAACAAGGCAACAGGCACAAAAGTCCAGATTCCTCTTCTAGCGATTCCTCTCAAAGATCGTACGCTGATGTGTTAAAAAATCCATCTGAAGTCGAATCGGGCCCCTCTGGTGGGGAAAACGACCTAAGTGGAATCAAAGGTCAATTTAACAAGATAGGGGAGACAGAGTTTAGCTTTGAATGGAATAAAGTGGTTATTCTAAGCCGTAGATGTTTCCACGACGATTGGACAAGAATATTCAAGAAGATCCAAGAGCTTAACGACAATGTATTGTCTTATAGCCCATTTCACGCCGACAAAGCAATCTTATACCTCAGATCCTCAGACCAAGCGCAGCTGTTGTGTAAAAATAGAGGATGGGTCACAATAGGGCATTTTTATGTCAAGTACGAAAAATGGGAGCCGGGAAAACATGCCGTTCCCAAGCTTATTCCAAGTTATGGAGGATGGGTCAAGTTTCGTGGTATTCCACTGCATGCGTGGAATATGAAGACCTTCACCCAACTCGGCGACGCCTGTGGAGGTTTCATCGAAGTGTCTAAAAACACTTGGAGGAAGCTTGATTTGATTGATGCCGTTATAAAAATAAAAGACAACTTCTGTGGTTTTATTCCGGTCGCGGTATGCATCAGAGACGATAAAGGAGAAGCATATACGGTGAGAACAGTGGCACCGGAGAAGGAAAAATGGCATATCTGCAGAAACCCTAAGGTCCATGGGACGTTCATGCGCGAGGCAGCAGTGGAATACGATGAGTACGACGTCAAATCTGAGCCGTTCACATTCAGAGGGGAAGCAGCCTGCACAGTGTATGAATTAAATGCGGTTGCAGATTCCTTAAATGTCAGCTGCCTCAATAATTCAAAAAACGTGGTGAGGACTTCTAAACGGTCTCTTCCAGCTGCTACGATTTCAAAGGATAAGGGGAAAAAAAATCTGCACAAGCTCCGAGGAGGATAGTAAGGTTGATAATATTCCAAAAAAAAGGGTATCGTTCATCTCTCCAAAATCCAAGGTTGGGATCCTTCCCTCAGAAGGTCAGCCTTCGCACGTGCCAGACAAGCCCCTACACATTCCGGAAAGATTTAAAAGGACTGCTTCATCAGCTCATCCCAAAGAGAAAGCCCATCAGAGGCCCAATCATTATCAGGGGATTCGAATTAAGGAGCCCAAGATTTACCGTCCAAAGTTCGTTAGCTCTCCAGTACAGCCCACAAGCATCACTAATTTGCCAATTAACGAAGAGTTTACGCTCAGTGTGGACTTGGGTTATTTGTCCCCAATATCCGACCCAGCTTTCTCAAGCCCGGAGGACCCTCCTTTGCCGAATCAACACTCAAAGGATAGTTCCCCTTCAACGATTGCTCAGGACAGTTTGAAGACATTACTTCAAGTGGACATGAACAGGGATATCAATCAGAGGCCAGGCAGTGAAGAGACCAATATAGGACAGGAGCAGAACGAGAAAAGAAATGACTTGATGTTTAAAAAACAACTAAATGAATGGCTCCTTGAGAACAACTTCTGCCTTGTTCCTACTAAATGTTTGTCGGATGATGTTAATGTTACTGTTAACAACCATGATGTTATGGGGCCAGATAGTGACCCATGAAAGTTCTATCCTGGAATGTAAGAGGGTTAGGCTCCCCTACAAAAAGAGCATTAATAAAAGACACTATTAACTATCTCTGTCCAAATATTGTTATTTTAACAGAAACAAAGATTTCCTCCATCTCTAAGAAGCTTATTAAATCGCTATGGAGCTCAATCAACATTAATTGGTCAGCATTGGAATCTATTGGCAAATCAAGTGGCATTTTAATCCTCTGGGACGAATTGAATGTCTCTGCTATAGAAACTCTCAAAGGCATTTTCTCTCTCTCAATTAATTTTCTATTGGCAGATGGTTTTTGTTGGTGGCTTTCGGGTATTTATGGTCCAGCTAGTCGTCGAAACAGGAAGAATTTCTGGACTGAGCTTCATGATCTTGGAGGATTGTGCAATGATTGTTGGCTTTTAGGTGGAGACTTTAATGTCTTTCGGTGGAATCATGAAACTTCCTCTCCTCGTCCGGCTAAGAAGAGTATAAGGCGTTTCAATTCATTCATTAATGATCTTTCGCTTATTGACCCGCCCCTCATTAATGGCAATTACACCTGGTCAAACTTAAGGGAGAGAGTCATCAAGTCGCGGCTGGACAGATTCCTTTATTCCCCGAATTGGGCACTGAAATTCCAGGATCATCACACAAGAAGGCTTGGTCGTGTTACATCCGATCACTTTCCCATAGTCCTTGAAAATCCAGAATTCAGGTGGGGCCCATGTCCATTCCGTTTTGATAACTACCTTCTGCATGAGAAATATTTCGCCAAGAATATTAAATTCTGGTGGGACTCAACATATCAAGAAGGCTTCCCTGGTTACTCATTTATTAGAAGATTAAAGCAGCTCGTTAGCAGCATCAAGCTTTGGAAAAGGAATAACAGAGATCTCCTCAAATCTCGGAAACAGATCATATCGGATGAAATTGCTAAGATAGACCGCTTGGAGAATTTGGGTTGTCTAACTGATCAAATGTGCCAGAAAAGAACCTCTCTTAAATCTGATCTTCACCAAGTGTCTATGCAAGAGATCAGGCTGTGGAAGCAAAGATGCAAGAAAACCTGGCTTAAAGAAGGAGATGAAAATACCACCTTTTTCCATAAAGTATGTACTGCTCGTCGGCGACGATGCTTCATTTCCGAGATGATTTCGGGAAATGGGGTAAGCCTGGTTACAGATTCTCAAATGGAGTTGGAGGTGATCAATCATTTCTCTAACATTTATAAGGGCCCCACTTCTGAAGGATGGATGGTCTCAAATTTAAATTGGTGCCCTATTTCTGGTCCTGAGGCGACATCTTTGATTCAACCTTTTTCAGAGCTAGAAGTATTTCAGAATCTAAAAGCGATGGGTCATAATAAGTCCCCTGGCCCAGATGGATTCACTGTTGAATTCTTTAAAAAGTCCTGGATCGCTATCAGGCCCTCAGTTATGGAAGTGTTCCATGACTTCTTTCAGAAGGGTATCATCAACTGTAATGTTAATGAAACCTACATTACTTTGATACCTAAGAAGAATAAAGCTCTGCAAATTCAGGACTTTAGACCCATTAGTCTCACCACAGTTCTTTATCGCCTTATCGCTAAGACTCTTGCAGAAAGGCTTAAAAGTACTCTCCAAGGGACAATATCTGAGAATCAACTAGCATTTGTAAAAGGTCGTCAAATTACTGATGCTATTTTGGTGGCTAATGAAGCTATTGATTTCTGGAAATGTTCTCGCACGAGAGGATTCGTTATAAAGCTAGATATTGAAAAGGCTTTTGACAAGATCTGTTGGAACTTCGTTGATAAGATTCTCGCTTTCAAGGGATACCCTATTACTAGGCGTAAGTGGATCCGGGCTTGCATCACCTCAGTTTCATATTCCATATTGCTTAATGGGAAGCCAAGAGGCAAAATCAAGGCCGAAAGAGGCATTCGTCAAGGAGATCCGATCTCCCCTTTTATTTTTGTCCTAGCTATGGACTATCTTAGTCGAATTCTTCAGTCGGCTGAGCAAAAGGGGCTTGTTAAGGGTTGTTCTTTCAACTCCGTCTCTGTCTCTCATCTTCTATTCGCAGATGACATTCTCCTTTTTGTTCAAGATAACGATGCTATGTTAGGCAACCTGTTCAACATCATCAAAGTATTTGAACTATCTTCGGGTCTCAATATAAACTTCAACAAATCCTCTATAACGGGTATCAACGTGGAGGATTCCAGAGTTGCTCAAATTGCCGCCAATTGGGGATGCCCAATGGCCCAATTCCCCATTCCTTATTTAGGCTCTCCCTTGGGGGGTAATCCATCATCGTCTCCTTTTTGGGCTAATATGATTGATAAGATTCATCGTAAATTGGATAGTTGGCACTATTCCTATATTTCAAAGGGAGGAAGATTAACCTTGATTAAAGCAACTTTAAGTGGCATTCCCAACTACTTGTTATCTATCTTTAAAGCTCCGCAATCGGTTTGCTTTAGTATAGATAAGATTATCAGATCTTTTCTTTGGCATGGGCAGACCAAAGTAGTAGCATCCCTTTGGTTAGCTGGGACATGGTGGCTGCGCCTATTGAGGCTGGGGGTTTGGGCTTATTCAAGACTAGAATTACAAATACCGCATTTCAAGTCAAATGGCTTTGGAGATTCTTTCATGAGGAGACTTCTTTGTGGAAGCGAGTCATTTCAGCAAAATATACAACCCATAGACAGGGAGCTCTCCCAACTCAGGCGCGATTCACTTCCTCCCGAGCGCCATGGACATCAATTTTCAAGCAAGCCTCTCTTTTTCTGGCAAATACAGTTTGGAATCTTAAGGATGGCAGTAAAATCTCTTTTTGGCATGACTCTTGGACCGATCATGGGCCATTATATCAAGCCATCCCTCGCCTTTTTGCGCTGTCCAATAGGAAAAATATGACTGTCTCGGATGCCTGGGACCACACCACTTCATCGTGGAAGCTTTATCCTAGACGCCCTTTGTTCGACAAGGAGGCCTTTGCTCAGGCGGAATGTGCTTCCTCCTTTCAAATTCCTGCATTATCTGGAGGGGCGGACCACATGCTTTGGAACCCGGACTCCAAGGGACGTTTCTCCGTTGCTTTAGCTAGCAATTCTATTGGAATCTGTCATCGCCAGATCGACCTCAGCCTCATTCCATTATTTTCTCAAATCTATGGAAGGCTCTGATTGCAAAAAAGATCAAATTCTTTATTTTGACGGTTATTTACAGAAGATTAAATACAACAGATAGGCTTCAATGTATTTTTAAATCCACTGCTCTAAAACCGAGCTGTTGCCCCCTTTGCCATGCAGGCTTAGATGAGTTGGATCATATTTTTATCCATTGTGGGGTTGCTTCAGACATTTGGCGCTTTTTTCATCTAGCTACTGGTATTAATATGCCAATTCCTAGACAGGTGAATTGGATTTGTTTAGAGTCCTTTGCAGTCAAGGCTACTTCGCAGAGGGAGATTCTTATTAAGTCCATGGCGGCAGCAATTTTATGGGTTATTTGGGGTGAGCGTAATAGGAGGATTTTTCAGAACACATCCCGAACCTATATCAACATTTGGGAAGATATTATTATGCTTGCATCCTTTTGGGCATCCTCCACAAAAGCTTTCTTTAATTACCAGGATTCTTCTATAGCTTTGAATTGGAAAACTTTTCTGTAACTCTCATCCGCATGTTCCTCACATGCTTTCATTAATAAAGTATCTCTTTTCTAAAAAAAAAAAAAAGAAAAAAAAAAAGACCAAATATGGTATAAAGAAAGGAAGGAAATTTGTGGAAAATTTGCAAAGGCTGCAACGGTCATATTTCAGTGATGGAAAGTTTGGAAATCATATATTCTGTTGTCCTCTTGCTTCAATCAGAAGATTACGCTAATTAAGTTGTGGCTAATGTGGTGGCATGATTCTCGGCTGCTGTTGATATGGATGATTTGGTGTAATTGCTTACTGTTCTGGTGAGGTATGGGCAAGTCACTTGTTTATCATCGTTTCTCAAACTCAAGGTAGTGGTTGAACGAACGTTGAGGTTGCTTCGTAACTTTTTAAAAGCAGCTTTGGCAAGAGGTTTTGTGAGAATATCAGCAAGTTGTTGCACAGATGGAACATACTTAGTGATGAGAGATCCAAGGGAGATCTTTTCTCGAACAAAATGATAGTCCATCTCAATATGTTTGGTTCGAGCATGAAATACGGTATTGATGGACATGTGGAGGGCGCTCATGTTGTCGCAATATAATTGTGGGGTGTTAGGAAGTGGAATGCCAATGTCCCTAAGGATGAAACAAATCCATGTTAATTCTGCAATTGCACTTGCCATAGCTCGATATTCTTCTTCCGAGCTTAGGGTTTAGGGTTTGTTTGAGGACCAAGAGATGCAATTTGAACCAAGAAAAATGCAGTATCTTGTAGTGCTTCGTCTTGTTAGGGGGCATCCTCCCCAATCTGCATCACAAAAACCGTATAAGTTAGTTGTATTGTGTTTATAGAGGGTAATACCATAGTCTACTGTTCCTTGTATGTAGTGAAGGATCCTCTTTACAGCCTTAAAGTCCTTGATGGTGGGATTTTGTTGTCGTTAACACACGCGGTTCACAGCATGTACTATGTCAGGACGAGTGAGAGTGAGGTATTGGAGTTATCCAACAATGCTCCGATATTGTTTAACATCAGTGGGTTGTTCATCATTGGGTAGCACTTGTGTTGATGTGGCCATGGGTGTACTCATGGAGGATGCTCCAAACATCTTTAACTTGTAGAGAAGATCACGAGCATATTTTTCCTGGCATAAAGTGATCCCTTTCTGAGTAGGCTTGACCTCAATGCCAAGAAAGTAATGTAATGTGCCCAAATCTTTTAATGCAAATTCAGAGCTTAGAATTTGTATTAATCGCTGAATGTGTGAGGTGTCATTCCCTGTGGGGATAATGTCATCAACATAGATCAACATAAGAGTTAGTGTAGAATCATTTTTCCAAATGAAAAGAGAGGGATCAGATCTGCTACATGTGAAGCCTGTATGGAGAAGAAAGTCAGCCAAGCGGTCAAACCCAGCTCTTGGAACTTGTTTTAATCCATAAGTAGATTTTTCTAGCTTACACACACAAGTAGGGTATAGTGGATCAATAAAACTTGGAGGTTGTGCCATGTAGACTTTTTCTTTGAGATGTCCATGGAGGAAAGCATCTCGACATCTAGTTGTCGTATAGGCCAATTTGCACTTGTAGCTAGGGCTAGAACTAATCTTATTGTAGTGGGTTTAATTACTGGACTATATGTTTCGTCATAATCTAACCCTTCTATTTGAGAGTAACCTTGGGCTACGAGACGAGCCTTATAACGATCAAGAAAACCATCTTCCTTCAATTTTACTTTAAAAACCCATTTGGACCCTACTATATTAGAGTCATGAGGCTTAGGGACAAGGGTCCAAGTGTGATTTTGTAGAAGGGATTTCATTTCCCCGTCCATTGCATTTTTCCAATGAGGTTGTGCTAGGGCAGTTTTATAGTTCTTCGGATCAAGTTGGGAGTTTGTGGATAGATAGGTGTGATGATGTTTCCTGGTTTTTAGGTTGTTAACTTTGTGGGCTAAGTTGGGATCAAGTGAGGGATTGATGACTAGTTTTCTCCTTGTAACCATTTGATGAGTGGAGGAGGTAGTGGGTTGGTTAGGTTGACAATTTTTATCGCTCAAGGTTGTACCTGCAGGTGAAAATTTTAAGTCAATGAATAACTTGTTACTGATATCTGGAAGACAATTGAAATTAGTATGAGTAGAAGTAGAGGAGAGCAAATCTAGTTCATTAGGAATGCTTAGTTGTTCTCCATCAGTAGTTGTATGTGATTCACTGGGTTGATTTTAGTCTGCTGCAGCTATTGCTTCCACAGTTGGGTCATTAGTGGAAAATGACTTAGTGATATTTGGACTTGAATTGGTGGGAATTGATTGCTCTCTCATGTGGTGGACTGTTGTTGGGAGCATTTGGAGTTGATCCACCGTCGGTATTGTTTTGTTTGCTTCAACTTGTGATGGTTGACTCTCCATTGGTTCATCATATCTTGGTCTTTTAGGCTTTGCATGTGTAGTGGTAGTTGTAGTTCTTTCCTTCACTGTGGTTGGCGGCAATAGGTCCTTCACAACACTAAAATCAATTTTGGCAGTAGTTGTTGCAGTGGCTGATTTGTTCAAGCCATTTTTGTCTTCTTCAATTTCACCTGAAAATGAGCTGACAACAAGCGAGGGAATACTCTTCGTAGAGTTGTTAGTTATGTTCTTATTAAAGGGAAAACATTATTCATCAAATACTACATGGCTTGAAATATAAATACGATTTGTTAAGAGATCTAGACATCGATATCCCTTATGTTCCTCCTACAAAAACACAAGGATAAGTTCGTTTTGAAAACTTGTTATTGTTTGGTTTGTTTCAAAGGTAAGGAAAACAACGACATCCAAAGACTCTCATATCAAAATAATTAGGTGTTCTTTCATACAATCTTAGAAAAGGTAAGTTCAATTTCAAGGCGTTGGTAGGCATTCTATTTATAAGGTACACAACAGTTAAAAAAGCATCAACCCAATACTTTAAAGGTATGTGAGATTCAAACATAAGAGAGAGATCGATTTCTACAATGTGTCTATGTTTTCGTTCTACAACTCCATTTTGTTGAGGAGTGTAAGGACAAGAGTATTGATGATGAATTCCGTATTCCTCTAAAATTTGCTTAAAGGCATTGGATTGAAATTTTCCTCCACCATCACTTTGAAACACTTTTATTTTCCTCTCTAATTGATTTTCAAATAACAATTTAAATTTAATGAAACAATGTAAAAAGTCAGATTTCTTTTGTATGGGATAAAGCCAAACAAATCTAGAATAATCATCGATAAAACTTATGTAGTATTTAAAACCTTGACAAGAATTAACAGGAGCAGGCCCCCAAAGATCACAATGAATTTTATCTAAAGGATGCAAAGAGTGAATTTCATTAGAAGAAAATGGCAGTTTACAACTTTTTCCAAGTTGACACTAATACATATTCGCTCATTTTTTCCAATTTGATACATTAATGAGCTGTTTATTTGACAAGATTTTTAGAAAATTGTCATTTAGATGCTCAATTCTTTTGTGCCAAATGGAGCAAGGGGCTTTATTAGGCGAAGCAATAAAAGCACAATACTTGTTATTTAAAGCAGTAGAGGAATCAATAACATTGTTGGAGCAATGAGCAAAAAACACGGCTGGGCATTCTTCTCTTTTGGTTTGAAGATTTCCTAAACAATATAGGCCTTTTCTTTCTTGTCCATCAGCTAGAATATGTCCCTATTGATCCTTTACAACAAATTTATCAGCAAAGAAAGCTATGGAACAATTATTATCTCTAGTTAGTTTATTAACTGAAAGTAAATTTTTCTTCATTTCTGGAACTATCAACACATTATTCAAAGCAAGTTGACCTGCTTTAGTCTTAAGTATAGTGTGACCAATGTGTGATGTTTAATCCTTTTCCATTTCCAACAAACATTTTATCTGAACCAAGCTAAGGGTGAATAAAGTGTAATTTACCTGGATCATTGGCAACATGTGATGTCGCGCCAGAATCTACATAAATATTGTTATCATTAATCTCATGTAGTGTGAGGGCAGCGAGTGCTTCAGGAATTTCTTCGGATTGATATGAATGATCGAACCTTTTCCAACATTCCATAGCTGTGTGGTTGTTTTTACCACAAATTTGACATACCACTGCTCTTTCCTCCTTGTGATCCGGCATGTTGTTATTCTGTGAGTTTAGATTCTGTTTATATGAAGCAGAAAAATTACCTTTTTACATACTTTTTTGTGCATTGTTTTGCTCTTTTGATTTCAGACTGTGATAAAATCCTCTACCTTTGGAAGAGAAATTTCTTCCTCTTCCCCTACCTCGTCCTCTGTTTGCATAAAAAGCCTGACTGATATTTATTTGATTGGTCTTTTCTTCCCCCTCCTCTGCTGAAATCAACATGTCATGAGCCTTCCAAGCGAGAATGAATTGGTTATATGAGGGATATGGAGGTTTGGAGAGCACAGCGGTTCTAAACTCCTTGTATTTGCTCCCTAGACCTCTTGCTATATGAAACACCTTTGATGTGTCGTCCAATGGCTTCTTCATTACTGCAAGCTTGTCACACAAACCCTTGAACTTTCTAATATAGTCATCTAGTGACAATGTACCTTTCTTTAGAGTAACAAGAGTTTCATTGATGTGTATTTCATTCTCTTTTGTCATAGTTAATAAGAGATCTTCAAGAGAATGTCATACCTGTGAGCAGTTTCAGTACCTTCAATCAACGTCAACACATCTTCAGCAATGATTCCAAGAAGCCACGAAGTGAGGAGGCCATCATTGTTGTTCCATGTGTTTAGTTGATTGCTGATTTCTGTGCCTTCTTTGTCTTTCTCAGCAATGGGAGGATCCTTGGTGAGATGGTGCTCTAATCCAAGAGTTCTGATCAGAGGTAACACTTGGGACTTCCAAAGAAGGTAGTTGGTTGTATTCAACTTTATGGATATAAGGCTTGCACATTGGTGAAAAGATTGGATGGTCAAGAGTGTTTCTTGCTTTGCCATAAGGAAAACTTAAAAGAGAACGAAGGATAGCAAAAAAATAATAATAGGGAAGAAAGATGCCTTTCAAATTGGTGCCTAGAGCTCTGATACCATATTCATGAGGAAATAAAATAGGAAAAAAGATGTTTGGCTTCTCAGAGGCATTGTTCCAACATACACCTTTATTCATCCTCATAGGATTCTTGGATAACAACCTTAGATTTGCAGGCTTATAATTTGAATGAATCTAAAACTGGTGTAGATGTTTTTGAGGGCCCAATTCTGCTTTTTGCTTTAACAGCCTAATGACACATAACTTCAAAGCCTTGTGTGTCTACTACAGGAATCAGCCTACCACACAACAAAATATAAACAAGAAAAAACCAACATATCTATCCTCTTTCTCTCTCTTTTGTGCTTCATTCTTCAAGCCATGGTTTTTAGTATCCACAGAGTACTTGTTCTTCTATACAAATGCCAAATAAAGTTGCATTATGAAAAGTTGAACTTTTAGCTGTTAAACTTAATTCAAATAATCTCATCCATGGCATTCTTGCTTACGATAACTCTTCCTATCTACCTTGGACATTCATCAATAATAATACTTCTCCAAGTCAAACAAAGATTTTGGTCCAGTGTAAAGTTGAGGAAGTCTCCATCTTTAGCTGGTAAATTTTTAAATGTGATGTACACAATATCCATTGTCCACGCAAATGACTAAAAGAACATGTCACATCAAATTTACATTGAATGATTTATTAAAAATTGACAGTAAGAAGTAAAACAATATTTTTATTCTCTTTGTTCGTTCTACTTCTATGAAAATCCAAAGGAACCTTAGATAAAAAGAAGGTAAATTATCTAATTTCTATAATGTAAGTTTTCAAATTTTGTATCTACATCTTAAAAAAATTATAATTTTAACTTTTGGATTTTTCCATGCCAACTTAATTCTATACCATGGCTAAAAGGTTGAGTCTCCGATCTCACATATTATTAAACTAAAAAAGGAATAAAAAAAAAGGTTAAAATAGCATTTCGATTTAGCTTTTATTGAATTTTGTAAACTAATAATAATAATTTCCATTAAAAAAATGTAATGTAAATATCTTTCCAAATTTATGGAGAAAATATTATTAAGATATTTGAAAAGTAGATTCAAAATGATATTTTAATCCTAAGAAAGATGTTCGAGTTTTTTCGCGATATTATTTTTTCTCTCTTCATTTATAGTAACAATGGCTTGCATTTGCCAACATGAGCAAACTCAACTGACATAAGACTTGTACTAATGATAAAAAAGTTTGTGGTTCGAATCCCTCCATCCCATATGTTGTCCAAAAAAAAAAAAATTATGGCTTACCCACAAGTCATAATTCCGTATTAATTTTGCGCAAAATATATATTTTATAGCTAATACAAAAATAATCCACCAAAATTCCAAAAGGGATCCGTGGTGCAATGGTAGCGCGTCTGACTCCAGATCAGAAGGTTGCGTGTTCGATTCACGTCGGGTTCAGTTTTTGGAAGCAATTCCGAATTACCATTTTTACCCCTGGCCATTTTCGTCAAATTTTCATCTCTCATGTGACGCCGATTAGCAAGTCTTTGTTTGACTTGGAGAAGTATTATTATTGATGAATGTCCAAGGTAGATAGGAAGAGTTATCGTAAGCAAGAACGCCATGGATGGATATTGTGTGTTGGACCTTTAGCTGTTAAACTTAATTTGATTATGAAAACAAAAGTTGCAGAAGATTCGTAGGCCCCTCAATGTTTGCTTCTATACAAATGCCAAATAAAGTTGCTGCAACTTTTGACTTTTGACAAAAGCTGGAGTTAGATGTTTTGAAACACGCTATTAGAATCACGGATCAATACATTTTTTTCATATTTTAATGCAAAAATTTTTAAAGGACAATATACCAAACAATATAAATTGGGAAGAAAGAAAAATTGAGAGTAACCCAAATTCCACATACAAAACACAAACAAGGAGCTCTCAAGACTGTCACATCTCTCAATGCCAAAATTGAGAGTAACCCAATTCAAATTAACAATAATGAAACCAAAAAAAAAAAAAAAAAGCTCAGCTGCAAAAATAAAGCATACCAGATAACGAAGACGAACAGGCAACAGAGAAATGTTTATTGCAGACCCGTCTCCTGGAAACAAGAAATTTAAAGGAATTGGTGGATTTTAGCCCCAAGTGGACTAAGAAGCTCGAAGATTTCCATCCTAGAGAAGTGCACACACTGTGGAAACAAGAAAAGGTCACGAAGATTAGAATTATCAAGGTGAAAAATGGTGGCTAGGGTTTGGAGAATGGAGAAAAGGCATTCAAATCGCGAAGAACATGAAGAACGAATGAATGAAACATACCTGAAACTGAAACGAAGCCAGAAATTGGGAAGACTAACGGAGACGGCGGTGACGAACACTGAAACTCAAATGGCAGCGGCGAAGACTGAAACTCAAATGGGCGACATCGAAGACTAAACTCAAACGACCGAGAATGGGGGAAACGACAATGGAGAATGGAGCGAAAATGGGAGAAAGGGAGGGAAAAAATCGTGAAAATGGGGGAGAGAGAGGGAGGGAAATCGCGAAAAGAGAAATTTTAATGAAATCTACCCACGGTTTCACTCAACCGTTGGGTTATAAGGTATTTTCACAGACGGTTTGACCAAACCGTTGCCCATGGTTTAACTCCCAACGACTTAACTGAATCGTAGACAATAAAGAAACCGCCGACAGTCGTACCAAACCGTTGCCATAGAAAATAATCCGTTAGCGGACCAAATAAATCAACGATTTGGGATGGCCTAAATATATTCCTACGGTTTTTTCGAATCATTGGGATTTCTACTATATATCCCAATGGATTATGAAACGTGGGCTTTCTTATACATATTTCGACCGTTTAGATAAACTGTTGGCCATACAAGCGAACCAAATAAATCAACCATTTGGGAAATAAACCGTTGGGTATATCCCAACGAGTTACAAAACCGTTGGGCTGTCCTCAACATATGCCAACGGTTCAAATAAACCGTTGGCGATACCAACGAACAAAATAAATCAAGAATTCAACCCTTTGGGATTTTCTAAACATATGCCAACGGTAACTGTATCCGTTGGTAGTTCCTATACATATGCCAATGGTTTTATTAGACCGTTGGCATTACCTATATATACCCCAACGGTTTGATTAAAGCATTGGCATTACCTATATATATCCCAACGGTTCAAATAAACCGTTGGTGATACCAACAAACAAAATAAATAAAGAATTCAACCATTTGGGATTTTCTAAACATATGCCAACGGTAATTGTATCCGTTGGCAGTTCCTATACATCTTCCAACGGATTTATTAGAATGTTGGCATTACCTATATATACCCCAACGGTTTGATGAAAACGTTGGCATTACCTATATATATCCCAACGGTTTAAAACTCGTTGGCAGTACCTATATCTGCCCACGCTTATCTACGCGTCGGGAGAAAAACCGTCAGGAAATCTTTTAATTCTTGTAGTAAGGGGAGGGGTATCAGTACAACCACAGTACTGGTAAGTAGCTCACACCTGGTGAGCCACCAAACAACAGGCAACCACATCAACATGTTATCCACACACATCATGCTTGTAAAGCGATAAACAATCCAACATGCTCTTAAACACGAAAATAACAATGGCAACACATGTTTCATGCAAAAATGGGACAACAACATGAATCCACACATCATGCCATGCACCCCCACATGGTTTCCGCGCCATGCCCGCACACTCACACGTGATTTCTGCGTCACGCTCCTCACTCATAACCCACACGCGATTTCCGCGTCACGCTCCGCAAACCCACCCAACACATGTATTACGCGTCATGCGCAGTGTCGCGATCATGCTAGTCCAAGGCGTGTTGCCCATGGCCTCTTGCCCATGTCAACCCTTTCCCCTCATGCTTTCATTATATGTATTTCATTTGCATCGTTTGTTTATTTTTCCTTACATTTCTCAAGTGTATGAATCCTCGTGATTTTCATGTTTAAGTCTGCCAAGGCAAAAAATGCTTAATAATATACTATAGGGGGGTACGACTAGTTGTCAAACCTTCCTACCCAAGAGTTGTTCGCTATCAAGCTATTGTTGTCCCTTGCTTACTTGATAGTCCGTGCAACTAATATTCATTCAAAATGTTTTCAACTGTTTTCCAAAGTTTTTTCTCTAATCCCGTTTTCTAAAACCGTTTTCCAAGAACAGGGGTGGAGGTTGCGAGATAGGCCCTTTGTGCCACCGGCGATCCGAAAAAAGAATTGGCTGACTTACTCGTGGGCGAGAGTAAGTGCCACACAATCGCTTGTGAGTTCGAAAGAGTGCGATTGTGACAGGTCGTATCAGAGCCTTGTTGGCTCCCGAAGCGAAAATCTGAAAACATGTCGTCGACAAAACAAATGGGCAAGACCCATGTTGAACGACTCGTAGAGATTGAAGAGCAGCTGCTCTACTTGGAGAAGTCGTGGGTTCAGTTCGGTTCTTGGAATCTCGACTGGAAGAGATTGCAACCAAGACGGACACAATTGATGCAGTATCTGGCCGCCTAGATGGAATGCCCATCAAAGAATTGTTAATGAGGGTTGAGAACCTCGAAGAAAAAGCTACAAGACCTAGTAGCTTCGAGCGTGAGGACAGCTTTGATACGCAAATTGCTAACCGCAAGTGTACGGGCCCAAGTTATAATATAGTGATTTAAAATCGAATGTCGTCCTCTGGATTGGTTTTCTAGTTCCCCTAATTACTAAAGGTATATTTGCCCAATTTTATTTAGAGAAAATAAGCGAGAAATATGCAAATCAATTAAAAACTAACCAAAGCAATAAAATGTGGAAACTCAATGGAGAAAGGTCTTAGGGAATTGATTTCACCTATTAGATGCATGAATTAACTTACCGAATAATTAAGAACAAATTCGTAACAAGTTTATAAACCAAGGATTATGAATAATTAAAAGCCTCTCCCGAGTGCAATTAATCCTTTAAGCGAATTAAGAAATTGATATCCCTATCTAATTTCAACAATAAGCCTAAGCAATAAGAACAATCCTCATGACAGTTTCTCAAGCAATTCCAAATCTCCCGATTAACGAATTACCTAAGTCATGCAATTGAGAGTCTAATCTAAACTACCCTCTCCCGAGCGATTAGTTCAGAAACAACAACATACAATCCGTGATCAAGAGATTATAAGCATTAATCAAACAATTGCATAAATAAACCGCGTTACGAAACGTCCTAAAAAACCGTAAATTAATCCATACAAACTAATGGCTACATCAAGCCCCTAAGAAACGAAATCTAGCTACTCATGGTCTCTAAAATACAAGCGAAATTTGTCACAAACATGCTACAAATCAATACAAGAAATAAGGGAGAAAGATTAAACTTGTTGGCCGTGATTCCCGTGCGTTCCCGTCACGAACCTCTCGATCCAAGCTCCCTCGCTCTCTGCCTTGTTCTGTCTGTTTTCCCTCTCTAGAAGTCGTTTTTCTCTCTCCAAAACAGCCCCTTAATCTGAAAGCATCGTTTTCTTTATATACTGTCGATTCTGCGTGACAACGTCGAGACACTGAGGACATAGCGTCGCGACGCTGTCGCGCGTACGCCCTAATTAAATCTAGAAAGTTCGCAGCGTCGAGACGCTGTGGAGGTAGCGTCTCGACGCTGCCCCGTATGCGCGCGCCTCTTGACTTGCGCCCAGCGTTGAGACGCTCCAAGGGCTAGCGTCTCAACGCTAGGCCTTTAATTGATCTTCCTTTTCTATTTTCTTGGCCCAAACTTATTCTTTAGCTCCTAAATCATCGGTAAAGCTCAAAAATGTCGATTTCCATTGAAATACTTTATTCCTACAAAACAAAACCAAATAGAGATATAAATGCCAAAATAATACTCAAGACTAACGGTAAAATCATCTAAAATATAACACAATAAATTGCGCTATCAAATACCCCCAAACTTAAGCATTTGCTAGTCCCGAGCAAAGTAAGAATCAAGCCAAGTAAGAATCAAAATAATCTGTCTACAAAAATATTCGAGGAAGTGTTGCTAATGACTCTTGCCTCAGGAATCCCAAATCACAGATAAATCACACTGAAACATTAATGATTAAACACATTCATCATGATATGCTTCATTTATTTCAATAATCTCTCACGTGTGTGTGTGACTAGTCCTCCCTATCTTAATCCTTTAAGCCCGGAACAATTTTATGCAGCCCTTCGCTCGTTTTCCCCCTACTCTGGTCCTAAGTCCCAATCATCAAGCCTCTCCACACTCAAGATGGTAATATGCCACTAGGGTGCCTAAATGGGGTACACAACCCCCAAACTTTGAGTTTTTTTCATAATTAACAGTGGTGGTCACTAGCTTTCACACGCCTATTGCAGGGACCCTTAACCTGAGTTTTCTCTGGTTGGCCTAACTGATCACAACAGGGGTAGCTCTTTTTGACCTTAATTCAATTTTTTCCTTATTCAACTCATCATTTTTCTCTTTTCTTTCATTCATTCTTTTTTTTCTTTTTTTTTCTTTTCACTAACATACAAAATATGGCATCATTTTCTCCTAAGTGTAACATTACTAACTATCATGCAGATTAACTGTCAAATCAGTCCCTAAACCTTTCGAGGTGACAACAAGATCTAGATCACATAACTCTATTCTAAGCTCGCCAAACTAAGACAGGAGACTACGTGCTCAAATGGTGCAAGAGATTCATGAAATAAAATCAACCTGTCTTGAATTCTGTTTTTAATTATTATTGCACAGAATAACTTACCTGCTTTCTGAAATTAGGTGTCCTCATCGGCTGTCATAATCAAAACAACACACTCAAAGAAAACACATCTTAGACAGATAACACAATCAACTCAGATCTCAATGGAAAGAAAATAATGATTCAAAATGATAACTTGAATATAATCACAAAAAATACATCTGATAATCCAAAAAAATGGTCAAAGGAGATATAACAAAATATAATTACAGACCAAAAGTAAAAGCAAATACTTTCCACCCCAAACTTAAAAATTACATTGTCCTCAATGTAAAATAATAAGATATACATACCAAAATGAGAAAAAATACAATGAAAAATAGAAATGAGGGGAAAGATACAACCGTGTGCAGAGGGAAGGCGGCAGAGCATCACGCGTCCTCATCCTCGTCCTCAGGCGACTGATGTGCAAATTGCTAACCGCAAGTGGACGGGTCAAGTAATAATATAGTGATTATGCAATCGAATGTCGTCCTCTGGATTGGTGTCTAACCAAGTTTTAATTATCCAAAATACTCTTGGCCAATTTTATTTAGGGAATCAAATAGAATGAGAATATGAATTAATCAACACAAAACTAAAGTAAAAAGTGACAATCAAATGGGAATAATTGGTCTTAGGGAATTGATTTCACCAATTGGAGTTATGGATTAATAAACGGATTAACACATGCTATGATTCATAAATCTTGGCAACTAAAATCATACATATCTCTCCCGAGCATACATGATTCTCCCATATGCAATTGAACCCGATATCCCTATCTAAATCCAATAAACATACAAGGCAATAAGGCTAACCTTTATGACAATTTCTAGAATTAACCTTAATCTCCCGATTTTTAGCTAAATTCTAGTTATGCATATTGATTACTAATTTAAATCCTCTCTCCCGAGTTAGATTCAAATATAAACATCAATCAATTTATGGCCAGTAAATCGAAAGCATTAAACATACAACATATGCATAAATGACATCAATAGCATAAATACCGTAAATCAATCCAAAACTTGCCCAACAGCTACATCAATCCCTAAGAATTAAACTTAGCTACACATAATCCTCGTTACAATATAAACTAAGTCTAAATAAGCCATAAAAAGTGTCTAAAGTAAGGGAAAAGAGAAATAGACTCGTTGTAGGCCGAGACCGAACGTCCCCGTCACGATCCCCACGAACAATGGGTTGATTTCCAACTAATCCCCTTTGCTTCAGCTCAATTCTGTCCTCTTTCTGCTCTAATGTCGGCTCCAAAAGTCCCCAATTCGAAGTCCCCAAAAACCTAGCCGAAAAGATGCTTAAATAGAAAAATTTCGTTGTAGCGTCGCGACGCTGTCGCGATCCGCAAATTTGGAAAATTTTCTATAGCGTCGCAACGCTATTTTTTTTTTTTTTTTTTTTTTTTTTTTTTTTTTTTTTTAAGATTGGAAGCTCCATTTGACTCCAATTGCTGAATTAAGCTTCAAGCACATACTTCCTACAAATGAAACATAAAAATGCATAAATTTGGGCAAATAATTGAAAAAGACTAGCTTAATTAATCAGAGAAAAATAGCTAGCTATGCTCGCTATCAAATACCCCCAAACTTAAGCTTTTGCTAGTCCTCGAGCAAACTAAAAATCAAGCATACAGTAGAAGAATGGATGCAATAATCATAACTCAATCCTCAAGGCTCAAAGGTCAATAGTCAAGCAAGCAAGAGACATGCACATAAGGACCAATGAGGGAGACAAATTAAAATTTTTTCAAAATTAACTTGCACAAGCGAGATCTAACTCAACAAGATCAGACTCTACTAGCCTAGGATTGGATTATTAAACTCTCAACTCATCTTCCCTCTACACTGGCACTAAGGTTTCACTAATGAGTTAATGGAACAAATTAGTTTGTTTATCTCCATACTTAGGTGCTTATAATTAACAATTAAATTAAGCATGTATATGTGGCACTAGCTTTCACACACCCATTGCAGGGACCCTTAACCTGAGTTTTCTCTGGTTGGCCTAACTGATCACAACAGGGGTAGCTCTTTTTGCCTAAACTTTATTAAACATTGCAAACTGTGCACAGGCCATGGCATAATAATTTTCTTTTCAACAGTAACAACAAGAATGATTTTTCTTTATGAGCATAAATAGCAGATATTCTTTTCTTTTCTCCTAAGCAAGATCAAACATGCTAATTTGCAAAAAAAATAACTCTTTAGCTCTGCCTTACACCTATCGAGGTGACAACAAGCATATGAACCCAATAATTCGCTCCTAAGCATTCAAATCCAAATCTAGCTAAGACAAATACTCTACTCATGCAAGCCATCTCCTAGAAAATTTTTAAAAAGTCTCCCTTTTTGGGCACTTATGCTTACAACTCATCACAAGCTTGAAAATTGACAAGAAAGCCTATCCTAGGACATCATAATCATGCAAAAGTAGCATCCAGAAAATAACCATATGCATAATTCAAAGAAAGCTCATCACAAGCTTATGCTTACAACTCATCACAAGCTTGAAAATTGACAAGAAAGCCTATCCTAGGACATCATAATCATGCAAAAGTAGCATCCAGAAAATAACCATATGCATAATTCAAATAAAGCTCAAAACTATAGCCCGAACTCAGATGCTCAAGGGCTCCACAAACATGCTAATCCACCCCCAAACTTAAAATATGCATTGTCCTCAATGTATAACGAAAATAAAGCATAAACAAGCATGAGAACAATAAATGAATGAAAGGAGTGAACAATACTGCCCTGGAATGATGATGACTTCTTGACTAAATGCTTGGACTCTTGACAGCTTGAAAGCAAAGGAGAGAAAGAAAACAAGACCTACAAAACAGACACAAAAAATAAATAAAACTCAAAATAAAAAAAATAACTAACTCACTTGGGTTGCCTCCCATAAGCGCTTGTTTAACGTCATTAGCTCGACGTGTTGACCAACTATGCATCAGGGTGGTCTCCTGTCAGATTTTCCATCACTGGTGCTCTTCCTAGCACCTCTCCTGTAGCCCACCATCATTGTATCTGATGTGTTCTTGGGGTCCTCAAAAGCTTTTAAAACTTCCTTCTCCTGTTGGACTCTTATGATTAGCTCCCTACGTTCAATATCAATTATAACCCTCCCTGTAGCAAGGAAAGGTCTCCCTAATATGATAGGCATAGCAGGATTCTCTTTAATATCTAGCACAAAGAAATCAACAGGAAGGAAAAATCTACCTACTTTAATCAGAATATTCTCAACAATCCCATATGGACTAACCAGAGACTGGTCAACCAACTGAAGTCTAACAGAGGTAGATTTTATTTCTCCTATATTAAGCTTTTTGCACAGAGATAATGAAATAATATTTGTGCTAGCCCCTAGATCACATAGTGCTCTACAAGAATAAGTACCAAAATTACAAGGAATAGTAAAACTCCCTGGGTCAGACAATTTCTCTGGTACTCCCTGTTGGACACGAGCACTGCATGTCGATGCAAGATATACAGTCTCCAACTGCTTTTCCTTTTTCTTCTTGTTGAGCCATTCCTTCATAAATTTTCTGTAGTGAGGCATCTGCTCCAAGACACCTGAAAAAGGAATATTAACATGCAAACCCATAAAAGCACCTAAAAATTTGTCAAACTTAACCTTAGAATTTTTCTTTTTCTTTGATTTAGGAACTAAAACAGTAGGAGAAGGGATAGAAGGCTCAGGATTAAGCTTTTCAGCTTCGTTTGAGGTGGTGCCTTCTTCAACTCCTCCTGTGAGTTCCTCTGGTTCAGTTGTTTTCTCCTCTTCAGCTAATTTAGTCTCCTCCTCATAATGCACAGATACGGCCTTGCAGTACTCCAAAGAAGATTTCTCCTGTTCAACTGGGGCTTTACCTTTATTCATAGAGTTGACAACACTTACCAGTTGTCCCAGTTGAGTCTCTATATTCTTGATTGTTGCAGAATGACCATTGACAGTAGTGTTTATTGCAATCACGGTTTCCTCAAGCTTATTTGACCTGTTACTTGATTCTGCAATAAAAGCTCCAACAAGGTCTTCTAAAGATTTCTTATTTTCTTGACTTTGAGGAGTGAAGCCAGGAGGATTCAAAACATTCTTATTATTAGCATAGGAAAAATTCTCATGATTTCTATTGCTAGGTTGATAATGTGTAGGTGTGAAATTATTATTGTACCCCCTAGAATTAAAATTCGAAACATACTGAACCTGCTCGAGATTTTCCCCCTGAGTCTGGGATGCAGGGGCAGCTGCAGACTCAATTGATTGAGCATTCCCTGAACCTGAAAACTTTAAAAATGCATTAGCCAAGGAAGACATCTGAGCCTGAAGTGCACTTACGTTGTCAACCTCGAACACTCCAGCAACAATCTTTTTGGGTCCCGACCGCTCAGATGGCCACTGATAGCTGTTGGTGGCCATATCCTCTAACAAAGTCCTAGCACTCTCAACAGTCTTGGACAACAGAGTCCCACCTGCAGCTGCATCAACAATAGTTTTCGTGCTAGGAGTTAATCCATTGTAAAATAATTGAACCTGTAGCCAGTCAGGGTATCCGTGCTGAGGCCACTTCCTTAGCAGCTCTTTAAATCTCTCCCAAGCCTCGAAGAGCTGCTCATCGAATTGTTGCTGGAATGTCCCAATTTCGGTCCTCAGCTTGACCGTCTTGGCAGGAGGAAAGAACTTCTTTAAGAATGCCTGGACCAAAGCATCCCAAGTGGTAATGCTCCCAGGTGGAATAGATTGTAACCAGTCCCTCGCTTTGTCCTGCAACGAAAAAGGAAATAAACGTAAGCGAATGGCATCTTCAGAAACACCATTTAATTTTACCGTCCCACAGATGTCTAGGAAGGATTTCAGATGAGAATTTGGATCCTCCATGGGTGATCCTCTGTAAGCGCAATCTCGAGCCATCTGAATGAGACTTGTTTTCAGCTCAAAATTGTTAGCATTAATTGGGGCATAGACAATCCCGACTGTTGTTCGTGAAAGATCGGCTGAAAATAGTCCCTGATGGGCTTAGGTTCTTCAGGATTAGGATTGGCCATTTGGATGTTTTCTTGATTTTCCCTTCGAAGTCTATTGAATGTTCTTTCTATTTCTGGATCCAAGGGAACTAAGGCCAATTCCCTAACCTTTTGCATACACCGACTACACTAACCTAAAAAGGCAAAGAAAAGGAAATAAAATAAATTAGGAAAGAAACAAGAAAAGGAAAATAACTAAATCTAAATAAGGAAAAATATAATCTACAAAAGGAAAAAAAAATTGACTAATATGGAATGCAAAAATAGATAAAACAAAAACCAATAAGGACACTAACAAATAAGGAAAAACTAATCTAAAAAGGAAAAACTAAAAATCTAACAATGGAAAAATCAAACAAAAATGGGAAAATCTAAATAAGGAAAAATTTAAGAATGGAAAAGAAAAACAATAAAGGAAAAATACAATCTACCTAAAAACAAAAATAACAAAAATAACAAAAAAATAAAATACACCCTAAACTAAGACCAGACAATTTTTCTACGATATTAAAATTGACTAAATATGCCAATCCCCGGCAACGGCGCCAAAAACTTGATGTGCAAATTGCTAACCGCAAGTGTACGGGTCAAGTAATAATATAGTGATTATGCAATTGAATGTCGTCCTCTGGATTGGTGTCTAGCCAAATTTTAATTATCGAAAATACTCTTGGCCAATTTTATTTAGGGAATCAAATAGAATGAGAATATGAATTAATCAACACAAAACTAAAGTAAAAAGTGACAATCAAATGGGAATAATTGGTCTTAGGGAATTGATTTCACCAATTGGAGTTATGGATTAATAAACGGATTAACACATGCTATGATTCATAAATCTTGGCAACTAAAATCACACATATCTCTCCCGAGCATACATGATTCTCCCATATGCAATTGAACCCGATATCCCTATCTAAATCCAATAAACATACAAGGCAATAAGGCTAACCTTTATGACAACTTCTAGAATTAACCTTAATCTCTCGATTTTTAGCTAAATTCTAGTTATGCATATTGATTACTAATTTAAATCCTCTCTCCCGAGTTAGATTCAAATATAAACATCAATCAATTTATGGCCAGTAAATCGAAAGCATTAAACATAAAACATATGCATAAATGACATCAATAGCATAAATACCGTAAATCAATCCAAAACTTGCCCAATGGCTACATCAATCCCTAAGAATTAAACTTAGCTACACATAATCCTCGTTACAATATAAACTAAGTCTAAATAAGCCATAAAAAGTGTCTAAAGTAAGGGAAAAGAGAAATAGACTCGTTGTAGGCCGAGACCGAACGTCCCCGTCACGATCCCCACGAACAATGGGTTGATTTCCAACTAATCCCCTTTGCTTCAGCTCAATTCTGTCCTCTTTCTGCTCTAATGTCGGCTCTAAAAGTCCCCAATTCGAAGTCCCCAAAAACCTAGCCGAAAAGATGCTTAAATTGCAAAATTTCGTTGTAGCGTCGAGACGCTGTCAAGACAGCGTCGCGACGCTGTCGCGATCCGCAAATTTGGAAAATTTTCTATAGCGTCGCAACGCTATGATTTTTTTTTTATTTTTTTTTTATTTTTTATTTTTTTTTTTTTTAAGATTGGAAGCTCTATTTGACTCCAATTGTTGAATTAAGCTTCAAGCACATACTTCCTACAAATAAAACATAAAAATGCATAAATTTGGGCAAATAATTGAAAAAGACTAGCTTAATTAATCAGAGAAAAATAGCTAGCTATGCTCGCTATCAGCGACTCGTACGGTGGTAAAGGTGGCGGTAAAGGCTGACCCGTACTCATAGCTACTTGACACTGATAGGTGTGGGCATGCATGCTCGTGGAGTAGAGGAAATGACGACGATCTCTACGCCTCTCTCTCTGGTGCTCGCGCTGCTGGCTCTGGATCCCCTGCTGGAGAGTCTGGAACTCCAGGCGGTGGCTCTGAAACTCCATACGCAGCTGCTGCAGTTGCTCCTCGATGGAGGGATGTGGAATCTCCTGCTCGTGCTGCTTAGGATTTGCTGGCTGCTCCTGCTGCTCAGGATGCTGTGGCGGTGCATGGATAGGGAGAGCTGGCTGCGCGCCCTGTGGTCCAGGTCCTCAGTAGCGACTGATGAAGTTCTTGTCGATTAGCGCTCCGAGATGAACCAACTCCTCTTGGGCGTCCCACACGACACCAGCAGCTCGACAAAGGGTTGTGATCAGTGAAGGATGTCCGAGCCCTACTGTCGTGTAACGTCGGCGAATGTGGCGCATGGACTGATGGATGACTTGGCCGACATTTACTGAGCAACTGTGGCGATAGCGAAAAGCAGGATGGCACGACTCTTGGTGACGTCGCTTAGATGCGCCACAGGCATCAACTTGGCACAGAGGAAGGTGTGCCACGCTCTGTAGTCTACAAACAAATCAGTGGTCTTGAATCTCACCACCTCTGCGCCAGTCATAATCCATTCGGCCCCTGGCCTACAAATTGTATGAATGACCTCGTTAACATCCAAGTGGCCATGTAGGTAGGTACTATATTCATCTCTCTCAAAGTCGGGCAGCCCATAGAACCTATTGATGGTGAGGGGGTCGTAGGGGACACGGTGTCCTCGAACAAAGGATGAGGAAGAAGAGTCTTCCATGTTGGCATAAAATTCTCTCACTATAGTTGCTACCCCAGGTGCAGGATGATGAACAAAGTCGCCCCAACCCCGCACAACAATGTTGTTCACTAGGTTTGGTTGCATCTCGGGATCAGGGCTAAAACCACGCTCAGGAATAAAATTCCTACCCTCCACATATTTGTCAAACCTCGCTGAGGCTTCAGCACTAATGAACCTATCTTGGTCAAAAGGGGGAGGGGAGGAGGAAGAAGAGGCAGCATGTCTCCTAGACCTTTTATGCATTGTGACTAATGGAAAGGTACGAAAAATCTAGGAGGTGGAAAGTATTTCTATTAACAGTCCCAAGCCACCAAACACTCCACAAACTACAAAGATAGCCCGTCCGCCTCAGAAATAAAGTCACAACAGCAGCAACAGAGCTCAACAACAACAGCAGTAGAGTCCAAAAAGCACTAAACAATGAAAATAGCCTAATAAAACTTCACCAAGAAGGCACACAATGATGCTTGAATGATACCCAATACTCAATACTAGTAGATCATCAAGAATTCAGCATCTCAGCATAGAATATGGGTGCAAATACATAACAACCAGCAGCTAATTCTTTCTAAAACACCCACAAACAGCAACAAAAAACTTCAATATTCAGCTCAAAGTACCACACAGCGACGAGAAAGCCATAAACAGCCCAAAAATCATATATTTTTACCGCTAAGCCAACTTAAGCATGAATCTAAAGCAAGAGTAGGGCTAAAATTCGAAGAGCAATACCAATAATGCACTACCCACGGCCAAATCGGTCATAAACAAGCAAGAATACGGCAAAACCCACTCTAAAATTGGCCCAAACACGCTGAAAATGCCAAAAACACCGACACCCACGACCAAAAAAAGTTGAAAACACTGATACTAGGCCGAAAGCAAGCTGAAACCGGCGGAAAATTTACCTATACTTGAAACCCACGGAGAAATCGGGCCAAAATCGCGACAATGCACCTAAAATCACGAGACCCACGAGCTTTTTCTGCAAAAAATCGACAAGGAGAAGACAAAATCGAAGAGTTTAAGCACGAAATTTGAAGAGAAACACTTGAAATCTAAGAAGAAAGAGCAAGGAGATGAATGGGAGAGGGGTGAACGGCTAGGGTTTGAAGGAAGAAACTCAAAATCCCCAAATTAGCGATTCTGGAATTTTTAGTTCCAGAATCGCGACAGCGTCGCGACGCTAAGGGCTAAAGCGTCGCGACGCTGACGCGATTTTAGCCCAAAACGCGCGTTTCGCCCCTCTTTTTTTTCCAGCATTTTTCTTTTTCTATTTCTTTTTCATTCATTTTTTTTTCATCTTTATATATATATATATATATATATATTTTTCTTTCTCTCCTTTTCTTTTCTTTTCCTCAATAAAAAAAAACTTCACCTGCATCAAAAAGAAAGAAAAAGTGAGAAAAAAAATAATAAATAAAAAAAATAAAAATACAAATACAAATACAAGAAGAGAATTTAAAGAAATCTAATAAAGTAAAAGACTAAAATAAAATAACGATAAAACTAAGATAAAAACACTTGGGTTGCCTCCCAAAAGCGCTTGTTTAACGTCGTTAGCTCGACGTGGTGACCGTATATACTTCAAGGAGGTCTATTGTCACGGGCTCCACCGGGGGTGCTCTTGCTTGCACCTTTTCTGTAACTTACCATCATAACTTCAGAACAATCTGTAGAGGCTCCAACCGCTTTAAAAATTTCTTTTTCATGTAGGACTCGCACAGTCAGCTCCCTACGCTCGATGTCAATGATAACTCGCCCAGTTGCGAGGAATGGTCTCCCTAAAATCACAGGCACTAAAGGATTCTCCTTTACATCCATCACAAAGAAGTCAACAGGCAGAAAAAATTTCCCTACTTGGATTAAAACATTCTCTACTACTCCATATGGAAGTAGAGACCGATGCGTCAGACTACGCGTTGGGTGGTGTTCTAACCCAGGATGGGCACCCCATCGCATATGAAAGTCAGAAGCTGAATGAGGTGGAAAAGAGATATGTGGCCTCAGAGAAAGAGATGTTAGCAGTAGTTCACTACTTGAGAGCATGGAGACAGTACCTCCTTGGAGCCAAGTTCGTCGTCAAGACCGATAACAGCTCTATCTGTCACTTCTTTAGTCAGCCGAAATTGTCCTCCAAGCAAGCGAGATGGCAAGAATGTCTTGCAGAGTTTGATTTTCATTTTGAACATAAGGCGGGTAAGGCCAACCAAGTGGCAGACGCGTTGAGTCGGAAGAGCGAGCATGCGACCCTGTGCATGCTAGCTCATTTGAAAGCGAGTAGGTTGAATGGAACCATCCGCGAGACCATCAAGGAACATTTGTCGAATGATACGGCTGTTCAGGCCATAATTCAACTGGCGAAAGGAGGGAAGACACGATAGTATTGGGTAGAAGGTGATCTACTTTTTACCAGAGGCAACCACCTATATGTTCATCGTTCAGGGAACTTACGAAGACTCTTGTTAGAAGAATGTCACGACACTCTGTGGGCAGGTCATACAGGGTGGCAAAGAACTTATGCCCTTCTGAAACAGGGTTATTACTGGCCAAACCTCCGCGACGACGTCATGCAATTCACGAAGACCTGTTTTATATGCCAACAAGACAAGGTCAAAAGGGCCTAGATAGTAGGGTTGCTGGAACCCTTACCCGTTCCCGCAAGGCCGTGGGAAAGCGTTTCCCTCGACTTCATAACCCACCTACCCAAGGTTGGGGAATTGGAGGCCATATTAGTGGTCATTGACAGGTTCTCAAAATATGCAACGTTCATACCAATCAAGAAGCTGTGTTCAGTCGAGATGACCTCTGAAGTCGCTCGGGCTTACTTAGAGAAGGCGTCGAAACGCATGAAGAAATGGGCAGATCAGAAGCGGCGTCCTCTAGAGTTCCAAGAAGGGGACAAAGTGCTGATCAAGCTGAAACCAGAAACAACTATGTTTCTAGGGAAGTCGAGACCAACGCCTCATCAGGAAATATGAAGGTTCAGTCGATGTTATCCAAAAGGTCGGGAAGACATCCTATAGGGTTCAACTTCCTGCATGGATGAAAATCCATCCTGTCATTCAGGTCAGTAATTTGAAACCCTACCACCCCGACCTTAAGGATACCGCCCGCAACGAAGTCACACTACCACCTGTCACCATGAAGAATGTCGTCGATAAAGAAGTCAAGGAAGTGTTAGCGGAGAGGACCCGTCGCGTCGGCAACCCACGACGGGATTTACAAGAGTTCTTAGTTAAGTGGAAGAGGCTCCCAAAGTCCGAAATCAATTGGGAACGCGTTGAAGACCTAAAGACTGCTGCCCTCCAGATCGCAGAGTTCGAGCAGCGTCGGTTAACAGAGACGTCAACCATTTAAGTGGGGGAGGATGTCACGGTCATGCTTGTCCAAGGCGTGTTGCCCATGGCCGCATGCCCATGTCAACCCTTTCCCCTCATGCTTTCATTATATGTATTTCCTTTGTATCGCTTGTTTATTTTTCCTTGCATTTCTCAAGTGTATGACTCATCGTGATTTTCATGTTTAAGTCTGCCAAGGCTAAAATGCTTAATAATATACTATAGGGGGTGATAGCGAGCATAGCTAGCTATTTTTCTCTGATTAATTAAGCTAGTCTTTTACAATTATTTGCCCAAATTTATGCATTTTTATGTTTTATTTGTAGGAAATATGTGCTTGAAGCTTAATTCAGCAATTGGAGTCAAATGAAGCTTCCAATCTAAAAAAAAAATAAAAAAATAAAAAAAATCATAGCGTCGCGACGCTATAGAAAATTTTCCAAATTTGCGGATCGCGATAGCGTCTCGACGCTACGACGAAATTTTGCTATTTAAGCATCCTTTCGGCTAGGTTTTTGGGGACTTTTGGAGCCGACTTTAGAGCAGAAAGAGGACAGAATTGAGCTGAAGCAAAGGGGACTAGTTGGAAATCAACCCATTGTTCGTGGGGATCGTGACGGGGACGTTCGGTCTCGGCCTACAACGAGTCTATTTCTCTTTTCCCTTACTTTAGACACTTTTTATGGCTTATTTAGACTTAGTTTATATTGTAACGAGGATTATGTGTAGCTAAGTTTAATTCTTAGGGATTGATGTAGCCGTTGGGCACGTTTTGGATTGATTTACGGTATTTATGCTATTGATGTCATTTATGCATATGTTGTATGTTTAATGCTTTCGATTTACTGGCCATAAATTGATTGATGTTTATATTTGAATCTAACTCGGGAGAGAGGATTTAAATTAGTAATAAATATGCATAACTAGAATTTAGCTAAAAATCGGGAGATTAAAGTTAATTCTAGAAATTGTCATAAAGGTTAGCCTTATTGCCTTGTATGTTTATTGGATTTAGATAGGGATATCGGGTTCAATTGCATATGGGAGAATCATGTATGCTCGGGAGAGATATGTGTGATTTTAGTTGCCAAGATTTATGAATCATAGCATGTGTTAATCCGTTTATTAATCCATAACTCCAATTGGTGAAATCAATTCCCTAAGACCAATTATTCCCATTTGATTGTCACTTTTTACTTTAGTTTTGTGTTGATTAATTCATATTCTCATTCTATTTGATTCCCTAAATAAAATTGGCCAAGAGTATTTTCGATAATTAAAACTTGGCTAGACACCAATCCAGAGGACGACATTCGATTGTATAATCACTATATTATTACTTGACCCGTACACTTGCGGTTAGCAATTTGCACATCAAGTTTTTGGCGCCGTTGCCGGGGATTGGCATATTTAGTCAATTTTAATATCGAAGAAAAATTGTCCGGTCTTAGTTTAGGGTGTATTCTATTTTTTGTGTGATTTTTGTTATTTTTGTTTTAGGTAAATTGCATTTTTCCTTTAATTGTTTTTCTTTTCCATTCTTAAATTTTTCCATATTAAGATTTTTCCATATTTGTTTGAATTTTCCATTGATAGATTTTTAAAAATAGATTTTTTTGTCTTATCTATCTTTGCATTCCATATTAGTTTATTTTCTTTCCTTTTCTAGATTATATTTTCCATATTTAAATTGAGTCTTTGTCATGTGTTCTTGTTAGGTTATTGTTTGATTGAAAGCCTAATTATCATTGTTGCTTTAATTGATTTGAATGACTTTTTATTCAACACCATATTCCAATTTTTCATCTTCAAGTTATACCCCTTTAAATGAAAATTCTTCCTTGGAAAGCATAGTTCAAAATTATATTGAGGAATCTAGAGCGAGGAGTCTAAAAATTGATGAAATCATAAGAGGACTTCAAGCTCCACAAGAAGTTAGTGAGGTGGGATCCACTTCCATAAGTTGTCTAGTGAGTCAAGTAGTCGATGACTCATTGGCACTCATTCATGAGCGTAGTTCTTTCGATCTTGATGAGGATGAGAAGTTAGGGGTGAGTTGCATGAATAGTGGGGATGAATTGGAGAGTTGGAGCACCTATCAAGAACATGTTTGTGAGGAAGAAAAAGAAAATGAGCTTGTAGTGTCAGAGGAAGTTCAGGAGGTAGAGTTTGAAGTTGAAAAGTCTTCGTCTGTTTTATCTTCTCCATCCTTTGTATATTTTGATTATTCCTTTTTCTATTCTCACGAGTCAGTTTTAGAGTCAGAGTCTCTTTATTTTGATCTTTCTCCTTTTATGTTTATTTTAGTCAAAAATACCAAAAATAATTCTGTTTCAGGGGCCGATGAGAAGCTAGTAAGTTTGCTAGCGATCGTTGGTTATATTGATTCAAGGAAGAAATGCCCAAAGAAATACGAGAATTTTTATATGCCTTGACAGACTGCACGAGCACGTCGAGCTAATGACGTTAAACAAACGCTTATGGGAGGCAACCCAAGTGAGTTAGTTATTTCTTTATTTTGAGTTTTATTTATTTTTTGTGTCTGTTTTGTAGGTCTTGTTTTCTTTCTCTCCTTTGCTTTCAAGCTATCAAGGTTCCAAGCAGTCAGTCAAGAAGTCATCATCATTCCAGGGCAGTATTGTTCACTCCTTTCATTCGTTTATTGTTCTCATGCTTGTTTATGCTTTATTTTCGTTATACATTGAGGACAATGCATACTTTAAGTTTGGGGGTGGATTAGCATGTTTGTGGAGCCCTTGAGCATCTGAGTTCGGGCTATAGTTTTGAGCTTTCTTTGAATTATGCATATGGTTGTTTTCTGGATGCTACTTTTGCATGATTATGATGTCCTAGGATAGGCTTTCTTGTCAATTTTCAAGTTTGTGATGAGTTGTAAGCATGAGTGCCCAAAAAGGGAGACCTTTTAAAATTTTTCTAGGAGATGACTTGCATGAGTAGAGTATTTGTCTTGGCGAGATTTGGATTTGAATGCTTAGGAGCGAATTATTGGGTTCATATGCTTGTTGTCACCTCGATAGGTGTAGGGTAGAGCTAAAGAGTTAATTTTTTGCAAATTAGCATGTTTGATCTTGCTTAGGAGAAAAGAAAAGAATATCTGCTTATCATGTTCATAACGAAAAATCATTCTTGTTGTTATTGTTGAGAAAAAAAAATAATAATGCCATGGCTTGTGCACAATATGCAATGGTTAATAAAGATTAAGGAAAAAAGAGCTACCCCTGTTGTGATCAGTTAGGCCAACCAGAGAAAACTCAGGTTAAGGGTCCCTGCAATGGGTGTGTGAAAGCTAGTGCCACATATAAATGCTTAATTCAATTGTTTATTAAAAGCACCTAAGTATGGAGATAAACAAACTAATTTGTTCCATTAACTCATTAGTGAAACCTTAGTGCCAGTGTAGAGGGAAGATGAGCTGAGAGTTTAATAATCCAATCCCGGGCTAGTAGAGTCTGATCTTGTTGAGTTAGATCTCGCTTGTGCAAGTTAATTTTGGAAAAAAATTAATTTGTCTCCCTCATTGGTCCTTGTGTGCATGTCTCTTGCTTGCTTGACTATTGACTTTTGAGCCTTGAGGATTGAGTCATGTTTGTTGCATTCATTCTTCCACTGTATGTTTGATTTTTAGTTTGCTCAAGGACTAGCAAAAGCTTAAGTTTGGGGGTATTTGATAGCGAGCATAGCTAGCTATTTTTCTCTGATTAATTAAGCTAGTCTTTTACAATTATTTGCCCAAATTTATGCATTTTTATGTTTTATTTGTAGGAAATATGTGCTTGAAGCTTAATTCAACAATTGGAGTCAAATGAAGCTTCCAATCTAAAAAAAAATAAAAAAATAAAAAAAATCATAGCGTCGCGACGCTAGGAACAGCGTCGCGACGCTATAGAAAATTTTCCAAATTTGCGGATCGCGACAGCGTCTCGACGCTACGACGAAATTTTGCTATTTAAGCATCCTTTCGGCTAGGTTTTTGGGGACTTTGATTTGGGGACTTTTGGAGCCGACTTTAGAGCAGAAAGAGGACAGAATTGAGCTGAAGCAAAGGGGACTAGTTGGAAATCAACCCATTGTTCGTGGGGATCGTGACGGGGACGTTCGGTCTCGGCATACAACGAGTCTATTTCTCTTTTCCCTTACTTTAGACACTTTTTATGGCTTATTTAGACTTAGTTTATATTGTAACGAGGATTATGTGTAGCTAAGTTTAATTCTTAGGGATTGATGTAGCTGTTGGGCACGTTTTGGATTGATTTACGGTATTTATGCTATTGATGTCATTTATGCATATGTTGTATGTTTAATGCTTTCGATTTACTGGCCATAAATTGATTGATGTTTATATTTGAATCTAACTCGGGAGAGAGGATTTAAATTAGTAATCAATATGCATAACTAGAATTTAGCTAAAAATCGGGAGATTCAGGTTAATTCTAGAAATTGTCATAAAGGTTAGCCTTATTGCCTTGTATGTTTATTGGATTTAGATAGGGATATCGGGTTCAATTGCATATGGGAGAATCATGTATGCTCGGGAGAGATATGTGTGATTTTAGTTGCCAAGATTTATGAATCATAGCATGTGTTAATCCGTTTATTAATTCATAACTCCAATTGGTGAAATCAATTCCCTAAGACCAATTATTCCCATTTGATTGTCACTTTTTACTTTAGTTTTGTGTTGATTAATTCATATTCTCATTCTATTTGATTCCCTAAATAAAATTGGCCAAGAGTATTTTGGATAATTAAAACTTGGCTAGACACCAATCCAGAGGACGACATTCGATTGTATAATCACTATATTATTACTTGACCCGTACACTTGCGGTTAGCAATTTGCACATCAGGGGGTACGACTAGTTGTCAAACCTTCCTACCCGAGAGTTGTTCGATATCAAGGTGTTGTTGTCCCTTGGTTACTTGATAGTCCGTGCAACTAATATTCATTCAAAATGTTTTCAACTGTTTTCCAAAGCTTTTTCTCTAACCCCGTTTTCTAAAACCGTTTTCCAAGAACGGGGGTGGAGGTTGCGAGATAGGCCCTTTGTGCCACCGGCGATCCGAAAATTGAATTGGCTGACTTACTCGTGGGCGAGAGTAAGTGCCGCACAATCACTTGTGAGTTCGAAAGAGTGCGATTGTGACACGCAGCGCCACTCACATGTGATTTTCGCGTCACGCTCCGCACTCACACCCACTCGTGATTTCCGCGTCACGCTCTGCACACACACCCAACACATTATTTACGCGTCATGCTCCGCCTCTCCCCAATGAACACACTATATATGCAGACACGACTTACATTCAACAAAGCCAACTGACAACAATATCTCATGCTTATGGAAATAAACAAAGCGACATGCTCATTTCACACAACGAATTATATTTATATCAAACACAACATATAATAACAAAACAAATAAAACAAACAACATGCTCAAACAAACAAACAGACTCATTCAAGTAGAAACTACTTACACAAGCTTAAAAGTGCTCCTAAACCAAATTAACGCTTGTTGGAAAAATATTGGAATAGACTCTAGCACACCTACAAGCATAATAAAGGCTTCCTAAAGGTTAGAAAACAACCTAACAATATTCCTAACACTTAACATAGATTTAAAGGGACCCTAAACATGCTGAAAGATGCTGGAACTTACCAAAAAGGGGTGGGAACCTTGCTGGAATTTACCAATTAGCACTGAAACCCTTTAAATAAGTTTTGTCCCGAGCCCGAATTGATACGAAACTGAAACTAGAGGATACCCAAAGGTTAAAAAACATTCTAAAGTTAATTAAGGCAGTTTCTAAAGACTTTAAGGCCGCTGGAACTTACCGATCAGAACTGAACAGTGATGATAACTTGTTGTACAGTGTCCAAAATGGCCAGAATCTGCAATTTAGAAGGCGATAAAGAGTGGGTAACTCAGATTAACGATTTTTGGGTCATGGGTAACTTAAATTCAATGCTGATAAGGAATGGGTTAGGATAGAGCTTACTGAAATCTCCAAATAACACTGATAAAGGGCTGGAACCACACCCAAATCACGCTGGACAAAGACGAAATCGCAAGAGGATCGATGTCTAAGATGCTGGTTGCGCGGGATCTAACCAAGGCGAGAGAAGGGAAGGTTAGATCAAGCTTAATCAACTAAGAATAAGAGAAAAAAATTAGAACTTACCCATTGCTGGCCGAAATCGAGGGAAGACGGGGGTGGCGTGACCGGAGGATGTTAGCGGCGGCGCAAAGAGTGAGAGATGGCGACTGGCAGTGCTCGTGGGTTCTGTTCGTTGGAGGGAGAAACGAAGGGGGATGGTGGCTGTGTGGGTTTCGGTGAAAACAGACAAAGAAGGAGATGGAGGATGGGCGACAGCGTCGTGAGGAGGCGACGATGCAAGGCGGCTGGGCGGCGCAAGATGAGACAGGCGATGTGAGGAGACGACGTGCGGCAGCACGGCTGGAAGAAGAGAAGGAAAAAAATGCAAAGAAGGGAAGGGTGGGCGGCGACTTCACGCGAGGGAAGAAGGAGAGAAAGAGAGAGAGATTGGTTCTTTCTTTTTTTTTTTTTTAAACCTAACTGATTCCAAAACCATCCACTAACTAGGAGAAAAAGACGCTTGACTAACTCCCCACTCAACCTGCACGATAAACCAACTAATATCTTAATGCACGGGAAAAAATATCTTAGACAGCCTAACTTATCGATTAATTAAAAAAATAACTTTGGGTTACCTGAAATGTGGGGCATTACACCTTTGTAATACACCATGCTAATAACCTTTTCGTAATTAATATTTCTAACATATAAGTAATAAAATTATTAATTATATGTTACAATATTATTAATTATACTTTTTTTTGGGTTAATTGGAAAAAAATACATTTAAAAAAAATGGCAAAAACATGGTGTTTTGAAAAAAATTGGGAAAACCAGGCACTTTTTTTGTCCTTATTGAAATCCGTGGGTTGAAGCCACGGATTCAAGGGTTGACTGGTCTGGCTTCAATTAAATTAAAGTAAATTAAATTACTCTATATATTAAATTAAAGTAAAGTAAATTAAATTACTCTATATATTATTGTATAAAATGGAAAAAGTAACACCACAATAACATTTTAACCTATTTCTCAAAATTCGAGACCTAAAAATTAATTTTTCCAGGGTTACCAAAATATACCACATAGAAACCACTTTCATCTTTTATTTATTTATTTATTTTTATATATATATATACTTTCCTTCTTATTATTGGTGGGTGTTGGAAGGACATACATGTTAAATATAGAAAAGAGTGGAATATAAGAAAAAATAGAACTACTATTGTTTTTCTTCAAACATATATATCCATTTTTCTTTGTGCAAAATAGTATTAAAAAACAAAGAAGGTATTGAGCCATAAACAACTTTATTTTACTACAAGGCACACGCAATAAAGAAAGGAGGTATACATATATAAAGTACTCACAACCCCTTATTTTGCTACATCTATAGATTGGGGACATGGTATGAAAACCCTTGAAATATAATATCAAGTTGCTTTCAATCTTTTCACTACATGTTATGCTAGCGAATGAGTGGGTATACTTTGTTCATGTCGGAAGAAATCATCAGGATCAACCTTAGTTTTAACATGCACCAGCTTGTTAAAATTGTTACCAAAATACTTCAACCCCCAAACGCTGGCTCGTTTGTAGCTTGTCTTTCCATACTTGTTGTTTCTTCCAATATCAAGGTCTCTGTAATTGGCATACGCAGCCCTCGGTGATTTAGAAACAAAAGGAGTCATGTAATCATAAATCTCTCGTATCCAACTTAGGTGTCTTTTCTCAGCATTTACGCTCTGTTCTTTCCACCAAACAAGGTATCCAATCTTGTACATATATCCAGCTCTATGTGAAAACGGAGTTTCAGACTCGGAAATCTGGCTCATTCTTCCTCCATAAGGAATAAATATCAGTTGTGGTATTTCTATATCTCGAGCCTTTAATCTTTGCCATATGCCCTCGATTGCAGCCTTGGGAATGGGTTCCTTGACGTAGTCAGATTTGATTTTTGCGTTGTCGTTGGTGAGAGGTGTTCGATTGAGTAAAGGCTCTAAGGACTCAACAGTTGGAACACCAGTGGAAGCAATGAGGGTTGATTCAATCCAGCTCGTTTCTACACAGTCTTGTTTTGATAAAGCCAATTCAGGAAAAGTTGTTTTCAAAATGGCAAAAAGTTCATCTACCTTTCCAAGAAATAGAGAGAAGAATGTAGCTATTGGGTTGGTTATGCCTCCTTGAGTTGAAATATTCCCACCTTCATATCATCAAGAATTGAGTTCAAATCATCCATATTTTTGTGTTGGGAGTAATATAATATGTTATATTGGGGATGAGATTTGAAAAAAAAAAAAAAAAATTAAAAAAGTAAGGTTAATTGGATAAAATAGAAACAACAAGAGAAGTCATAAAATCTTGATAAAAAAAATGGCTTAGTCAACTAAAAATTAGAAGAAAAAAAAATGGTGAATTTGAAAAAAAAAAATATTAAATATGTAAAAAACGATTGTTAACCAGCCACATGTCATCATATGAGGAGAAAATTAAACCTCGTTGTGGCCGAATCACCAAATAATTTACGAAACGTAGTTTTCCAATGGTAATGATTTTATCTTGGGAAAAATACACTTTTGGTCCTAAGGCTTGGGTTAGGTTTCATTTTGTTTTCTGAGTTTTCAAACTCGACAATTTAGTCCCTAAAATTTGGATTTAATTTCATTTTGGTCCCCCATCCCTTTTTTAGTTGATAACTAACCGAGCTGACATGACACCTATTTTTTTATTTAAAAAATAATTTTTAATTTTTAAAATAAAAATAATATTAAATCAATAAAAAATTATTATTTTTAAATATTTTATTTCTTTCTTTCTCCTTCCTCTTACTTCTTCACCATCCACCTACCACCCACAGTGGCCAGTGCCCGCTCGTCGGCCCTTTTTTTCTTTTTTTTTTTTTCTTTCTTTCTTTCTATTCTTCTCCTTCCTTCATTTTCTTCTTTTCCTTTCTTCTTCATTTCTTTCTGTTTTTTTTAACTTTTTTTTTAAAAAAATTAAGGAACCCATATCTGAAACCCATCTATGGAAAATCACTTATTCTTCAACATCCGTAGCAAGATCTGTGGCGAGTATTCTGTTGACAGCAGATCTGCGACGAGGTCAGTTAGCGAGCAGCGTCAATGCGAGCAATCCGTCGGCAGCGAGCAGCGTCCGTGGTGAGGCCAGTTCGCGAGTAGGTCTCGTTCGTTTCGTGCCAGATTCAGATCTCATTCGTTTTGCGCCCAATATTTTTTAAAAAAAAAGAAGGGGGTTTCCCCTTTGAAACAAGCTGGGTTTTGAAGGGGGAAATCCCTCTTTTTTTTAAATTTTAATAGTGGAATAGTCAGTCGGCGAGAGAGAAGAAGATGGAGAGAGAGAAAGAAAGAAGAAAAAAAAGAGAAAAAAAATGTCGGCGACGGTGGTGACCGGCGGGCAGGGAGGTACTTTGGTGGGAAAGTTGAAGAAGAGGGAGGAGGTTGATGATGATGGAGTTGAAGATGAAGAATAAAAAAAAGAAATATAAATATTTTTAAAAATTAATTTTTTTTATTTTAAAAAATGAAAAATACTTTTTTTAATAAAAAAATATCACCACGTCATCAATCTGTTAACATTTAACAGAAAAATGGATGGAGGGACTAAAATGAAACTAAAACCAAACTTCAGGGACTAAATTGTTGAGTTTGAAAACTCAGGAACTAAAATGAAACCTAACCAAAACTTCAGGACTAAAAAGTGTATTTTTCCTTTTATCTTTAAAAACTTAAAACAAAATAACAAAAAATTTAAAACCATGTTGTATCGTTACCATTCATTATCATATTAATTTAAGAAACATATTTTTTCAAAAAAAAAAACTAAGAAACATACTTTCAAAGGAAAAGAATAAAAAAAGACAGCATAAACCGTTGAAACTAAAGAATACCAGTCAAACTGATGCCAAGGAATAGATTTTCATCTAATTTGTTTGCCACATATTGCCACTGATGGATTAGTTTGATTGCATCTTCCTCTCCAGTTCTGCTAGTCGAGCAAATCGTCACAGTCGCCGGAACCCTAACCAGCTTCACCTTCCACGCCACCACTATTCCAAAGCTCCCTCCGCCGCCACCTCTAATTGCCCAAAACAAATCCTCTCCCATCGATTCTCTATCATGAAACTTCCCATTAGCATCAACCAAGTAAGCGTCTATTACATTATCAGCAGCAAGCCCATATTTTCGCAGCAACATTCCATATCCACCGCCACTGAAGTGCCCACCAACACCGACCGTCGGACAAATACCTGCCGGGAAAGCCAAGGTTCGACTTTTCTCGGCAATTCTGTAGTAAAGTTCACCTAGGGTTGCCCCAGATTGAACCCATGCAGTGCTATTTTCAACGTCAACAGTAATGGAGCTGAGATTGATTAGGTCGACGATGATGAACGGGAGGTGGGCGACGTAAGAAAGACCCTCGAAGTCATGGCCGCCGCTTCGAGTTCGAATTTGTAGGCCGTGAGATTTCGAGCAAATGATGGCTGCTTGAATGTGGGAAACATGCAATGGTGTTATGATGACGAGTGGCTTTGGGGTGTAAGGCTTTGAGAATCTGGGGTTTCGAATGGAGAAATCCAAAACCGAAGAATAAGAAGAGTTGATGGGAGTGTAAACGACTTTCGAAATGGAATAACTGTCGGAAGAATGCTCCGAGAGACAGTGAAGAAAGTGTTGATGTTTGTCAGCTGAAGCTGCAGCCCATGATGGAGATGAAGATAGAACAACGAAGACAAGAGAAAGAGTGATTAATGGAGAAGAGCACTTCATGGCTGGGTTTGATGATTTTTGTGATTGTAAAGTTCCACTATTTATATGCAAAAATCAAACGACTTGCATCATTATTGATATATCTTGATTCGCATTTGACCAAATTTTAATATCCATATTTTCTCTTTTAATCTATCTGTTTGTTTCTTCACCTTCAAATGACCAGAGGATTTCTTAATTTATTATTTTGTTACATTAAGTACAAAGGTCGGTTGATTTCTTGTTTTCACGTGTCGTACTTGTGGATTTAATTATTTAAATAACTCAATTTTTTTTCAAGATTATTCAATCAATAATGTGAAAAGAAAATGAATTCGATTCATCTGTCCTAACAATAAGATAATTAGGAAAATTAATGTGAACAGAAAATGAATTCATGACCAAATGTTGAAATCGACCTAAAAAATTGTATAACACATAGTCGAATCATAAGAACATAGTCTAGCCACAAATTTCACTATATATAGGTTTAAGTTAGACTTCGAAACGAAGAAATTAAATTTTAGGGTTAAATTTGACCAGCAAAGAATATAGTAAAAGATTTTTCAAAAAAAAAGAATATAGTAAAAGAAAATTAAAGTGTTCCTTCAATTTTTATCCTGTTGTGGTTGTGTAGAGTATGCGAGATGAGAATGGTTTTGGTTTAAAAATAAAATTTCTAATTTGTTTTTATGGTGGAAAGAGATCAATTATTATAATTTTTTTTAGTTCAACAGACTAGAAAACTTATTGGTATAACCAGTTGATATATATATATATATATATATATATATATATATTATATATTATGCTAAAATACCTTTTTAGTCCCTAATGTTTGAGATTCGTTTCCAATAGGTCCTTAAGTTTCAAAATCGGACAATCAAGTCCCTACTGTTTCGGAAATGCTTCTATTGAGTCCCTCCACCGTTAATTTTTTTAACAGTGCTGACCTGACATGTTAAAATTATTAAAATATTAATTTTTAATTTTAAAAAATAATTAAATAATAAATTTTTTTAAAAAAATACCTTCTCTCCCCCTGATTCCCTTTTCCCCTTTCCTTCTTCTCTCTCCTTCCTCTTCCCTCCCTCTCCTTCATCTTTCCCCTCCTTCAACCCTCCTCCGGCGACCCGTCACTATCTCTCGCCGTTGCCGGCAACGACCACTGCCACCATTTTTTTTTTCAAACTGATAATTCCTATTTCCATTTTCCTCCATTTCCTTCACTCTCTCCTTCATAATCACAACCATTATCTCTCTAAACAGACCCACGAATCGAAGATTAACCTACAACCCATTTTTCCACTCGCCGATTTCTCTGTAATTTTACTTGTGAATCGGTGAAATAAGACACTCATTTCTCTGTAATTTTTCTTGTGAATCGGTGAAATAAGATACCCATTTTTGCGAAGAGTTGTGGGTTTCTTGCACTTCCTCTGTTTCAGCCATGTCTGTATTCAACCTGTTCTTGATTTCTATCTTGTTCTTGGTCTTTTCTTCCCCTTCCGCCATTTTTGAGCCCACTGAGCTTTCCACTTTAATGGCGATTAAAGCTTCTCTAGACCCGCAGACCACTTTGTTGACCTCATGGAGTCTATTTTCAGACCCGTGTGGTGGTTATTTCGACGGAGTTGCTTGTAATGAGCGAGGAAAAGTGGTGAATATTTCTCTGCAAGGGATGGGACTTTCCGACTACATTTCAGCTGTCGTCGCCGAACTTAGGAGCTTGACAGGTTTGTACTTGCATTTCGGCTGATTTAACAGGGGCTTTTTCTTGATTTTGAAGAAGAAGATTGGAGGGGGGGGGGATTTGGTTTCAAAGAAGAAGGTGGTGGAGATTAGGGGTAGGGGAGAGGAGGAGAAGGAGGAGAAGGTGGTGGTGGAGGGCGGCGGCGACGACAAGGGACTGCAACGGCGGTGGTTGGGTTATATTTAGGTGGGGTGGGTTCATTTGAAGAAGAAGAAGTAGAAGCAGCTCTGGTGGTGGCGGCGACGGTGGTAAAGAAAAGAAGAAGAAATTGAACTATTTTCGGGGGGTGAGGGAGGGATGAGCTCGCCGGAGAAGAAAAGGGCTTTTACTTTGAGCTCATCACGCCGCGGATGAACAGCCGCCGTTGCCACCGTTGATGAACTGTCGTCATGCCACCGTCAGGAAAGAAAGAAGAAGGAAGGGGAAGGGGAGGGGCCACGGGTGAGAGAAGGGGAAGGAAAAGGGGAGAGAGAAAGATATTTTTTCTCATTCTTTTTTTTTAGAAAATTTTCTTTTTCTTTTTTTTAAAACTATTTTTCTTTTTATTAATTAATTTTTTTTTTAATGTAGAAAATTATTATTTTATTCTTAAACGATGTCACGTCAGCCCTCAGTTAAAAAATTAACGGAGTAAGGACTTAATAGAACTATTTCATAATTAGTAGGGACTTGATTATTCGATTTTGAAACCTAGGGACTTATTAGAAACTTGGCCGAAACATGAGGGACCAAAAAGGTATTTTACCCTATATATTAGTAAATATAATATAAAAAATCATAAATGGTGGAAAAACACATAAAAACATAATTAAGGCCCCGTTTGATAACCATTTGATTTTTTGTTTTTGGTTTTTGAAATTTATGCTTGTTTTCTCCTCAATTTCCTACCATGACTTTCATCCTAGTTAAGGTTGCATTTGAATTCCTAGCCAAATTTTAAAAACAAAAACAAGTTTTTGAAAACTATTTTTTTTTTGTTTTCAAAATTGGACATGGTTTTTGAAAATAAGGTAGAAGATTGATACTAAAACTAAGAAACTTAGAGGTAGAAGTATGTGTATATAAGCTTAATTTTCAAAAACCAAAAACCAAAAACCAAATGGTTATCAAACGAGACCTAAGTTATTCGGTGTAAAAAGGAAGATGGTGTCTCTTTGGATTCCTTTATGGATTTTAACATCATAATAAATAAATATGACATTTCATCTCAAAATTAATTGACAATAAAATGAATAATTCATGTATCTTATAAAGATCCTAGGTCTCCTCATCTTATAAATATGGGATTATATATATATATATACATATATTGTTTTTAAAGTTAAAAAATTATAAATTGATAATTTTACAATTAATTATACTTTTCATAGGATGGTACATTAGTTTTTTTTTTTTTAAGTACGGATGGTACATTAGTTGATGTTTAGTGTTTTTTTCTTCAAATTTTTTTATTCTTTTAGTCAAATCATTTCTATAACAAACAAGTCAAATACACCAATCGATCAACAATCATAAAGGAATAAGATATACTATTTTTCAAAATATTGTCGGAAGTGTTCTTTCTTATCTTAGAAGATATCACTAAAATATGTAATTTTTGTTTGAATATATTTTTTTAACTAAATTTTTGTTTGAATATAATTATTATAAACATGCAACTTTTTATTATGAAAAAGAATCCGTGTTCCATAAGTAAATTTGACTACTTCTTATGCATCGATTATTCAATTAAACAAAGAGGGATTTGTCAAATCTATACTAACGAATTTATTTTATGTTAAAAAAAATACTTTTATATGTGAAGACTTAGGAACGAAGAAAAGGAAGGAGGGATAAAATTTTAATATTTTAGAGAAGTTTTCAAACCTTTGATATTAAAGTTTGCAGCCTACATGATTTTGTTAAGTTAACAATTTGAGAGTGTAGCATCACTTTTGAAATGATAATTAGTGTCCTATCCATTTAATATATACAAATTAATCTTAGCTACATAATTTGAACTTAGCTTAATATTCAAAAGTCAATGATATTTTGTATACAAAAACTGTTCTTTTTTTTTTTTTTTTTTTAAAAAAAAAGGAAAATGTCCATATCTTTACTCCTCACAACTGTGTAATTGATACGTTCTTAAAAAAATTCCAAATTAATAATCAAATTTCATTTTCTTACCTACTTTGAATTAGTTTTCAATTTGTCAATGTTTGCCGAAAAAATGTGTTTGGATTAAACCACAACAAAATACCAATCCTTGGTACCCTATAAAATGTTGAAACTAAGTGTTTTTTTTTTATTAAAAAAAATATGATATCACCTAATAAAGAATCAATTCTCACAAGAATAGTTTGTCTAGCTACAATAGTGGTCATAATAATTTATTAACAAAACCAATTAGACTCAAAATTGAAAAAGTTTAGGCCCGTTTGATAACCATTTGGTTTTTGGTTTTTTCGTTTTTGAAAATTATGCTTATACACACATATTTCCACCTATAAGTTTCTTGGTTTTAGTATCAATCACCTACGTTGTTTTCAAAAACCAAGTCCAATTTTGGAAACAAAAAAAAGTAGGCCCCGTTTGATAACCATTCCGTTTTTTTGTTTTTTGTTTATGAAAATTTTGCTTGTTTTCTCTTAAATTCCCTACCATGACTTTCATCCTCGTTAAGGATCCATTTTGAATTCCTAGCCAAATTCTAAAAACAAAAACAAGTTTTTGAAAACTACTTTTTTTTTGTTTTCAAAATTGGATATTGTTTTTGAAAACAAGGAAGAAGGTTGATACTAAAACAAAGAAACTTATAAGTGAAAGTAGGTGTGTATAAGCTTAATTTTCAAAAACCAAAAACAAAAAACGAATCAGTTATCAAACGGGGGCCGTAGTTTTCAAAAACTTGTTTATGTTTTTAAAATTTGGCTAGGAATTCAAATGCAACCTTAACTAGAATGAAAGTCATATGGTAGGGAATTTAGGAGAAAACAAGCATAATTTTCAAAAACCAAAAACCAAAAACCAAAAGTCGAATGATTATCAAATGGGGCTTTAATTTCTCTGTTTGATAATCATTTGGGTTTTTAAAAATTATGTATGTTTTTTCTTTTAATTTCCTTACAATGGTTTTCATCAGTTGTTAAAGACACATTCGAATTCTTAGCCACATTCCAAAAACAAAAACAAAATTTTGAAAACTATATATTTTTTTTAGTTTTCCAAAATGAGGAGAATATACATAGAAAAACTCAAAGGGATGTCTTTCACACGTGTTTTTTTTTTTTTAATAAATCAAGCTATTGGTTTCCAGTCATCGTGTCCTTTCAGAGTCGAGATTTTATGTGCAAAGGCTCTCACTTTATGGTCTTTGTAGAAAGGGTGCAACAATAGAGTTTTTTTTATGAGAGCAGTTGTTGTTGGATTTATGAATAAAATTATTTTAATAAAATAAAGAATCACAACTTTACATGAAAGGATATGTCTTTTGTAAAAGACACAACCCTATGTGAAAGGGTGTTGCCTTTTGTAAAGGACACAACCCTATGAGAAATGGTGTATCTTTTGGAAAAGGATACAACCATATGTGAATGGATGTGTCCATTTATCAAAAGACACAACCCTTACACGAAAAGATGTGACTATTTGAATGACCACAAATAGTCTATAAATATGTGATTCATTTTGAGTTTTGGAGACAAGACACAAACTCTTCTTTCAAAAACTCTTCTCATACTTCTCTGTACGATTACTTAAATACTAGTGTTCGAGAGTCCTGTGATTGGAGTGCTACATTCATAGGTGGGTAACCCGTCCTATCCTGGGAGACAATTGTTTGTGATACCTTGAGCACCATAGAGGGAACAAAATTTTCTTAAGGAAACAACGCTATCGTTGGGTTCAGATTGATTTTGTCTTTTTTGTTTCCTTAAGTGTTTATGCAAAGGGTGCCAACAATCTTAAGACAATTTTGTAAATTTATTTTGTTTCTGTTTGGTGCTATTTGCTTATATTCTTGTTCTTATACCTTTAATTTTGTGTCAATAATTTTGATTGATTATTGATTCATATAAATGTCTTCAATAATACCGAAGACACCGAGTCTCATACCACAAGGTGGTGGAAATCATGGGGAAAAGCCTGAGAAGTTCAATGGCAGTGACCTCAAACATTGGCAACAAAAGATGTTGTTTTATCTCACAACATTGAGTCTGGCAAGATTTCTCAAAGAAGATGCTCCGGTTCTGGATGAAGGAGAGACCGGAAGTTGCTGGCACTTGAGGCATGGAAACATGCAGAATATTTATGCAGGAACTATATCTTGAATGGACTGGACAACACACTATATAATGTTTATAGTGGGGTTGATTCGGTAAAAGGTCTTTGGGAATCACTGGAAAAGAAATATAAGACGGAGGATGCTGGAGCAAAGAAATTTATAGTTGGAAAATTTCTAGACTATAAAATGGTTGATTCCAGAACCGTCATAAGCCAGGTTCAAGAACTTCAAGTTCTCTTACATGAGATTCATGCTGAAAAAATGTTTGTCAGTGAATCTTTCCAAGTTGCTTCGATAATTGAGAAGTTACCGCCATCATGGAAGGACTTCAAAAATTATCTCAAGAATAAGCGCAAAGAGATTAAACTTGAAGAACTGATTGTTCGATTTAGAATTGAGGAGGACAACCATAAACCATAAATGGAAAATGGAGGCAATGATCCTACGACCTCAAAAGCCAATGTTGTAGAAGGATCTTCCAAGGCCAATAATAAGAAGAGGAAGTTTTCTGGGGCTGGTCCAAGTCAGCCACACAACAAGGGCTAGAAGTTCAATGACAATTGTTATAATTGTGGAAAGCCTTGACATCGATCCAAGGATTGTCGGAAGCCAAAGTCTTCTCAAAAGAAGAAATCAAATGCTCAAGCACATGTAACAAAATGGATACTCTTTCTGATGGAGTTGCTGACATTGATTTATCTATTGTAGTGTCTGAATGCAATTTGGTAGGAAATACCAAGGAATGGTGGGTAGACACTGGAGCCACTCGTCATATCTGTGCCAATAAGTGGATGTTCTTTACTTATACGCCAGTAGAAAATGGAGAACATGGAAAACAACTCTATATGGGTAATTCTTCAAGTTCTAAAGTTGAGGGACGAGGAAAAGTGGTACTGAAAATGACTTCTGGCAAAGAACTGACACTTAATGATGTATTTCATGTTCCTGACATTCACAAGAACCTAGTATCTGGTTCTCTACTTAGCAAAAATGGGTTTACACTTGTCTTTGTATCGGATAAGTTTGTACTTAGTAAGCATGATGTGCATGTGGGGAAGGGTTATTTAAGTGATGGTCTGTTCAAGATGAATGTAATGACTATTGTACCCAAGTCCTCTACTATTAATATAAGAATGTCTCTTATGCTTACTTGATTGACTCTTCTAATATTTGGCATGAAAGATTAGACCATGTTAATTACAAAACTTTGAAGAAGTTGTGTAATATGGATTTAATACCTAATTTCACATTTGATCATAATACAAAATGTGAAATATGTGTAGAATCAAAGATGACAAAACCTCCATTTCATTCAGTAGAAAGAGAAACTGAATCACTTAAATTAATTCATAGTGATATATGTGATTTGAGATTTTTGCCAACAAAGGGAGGTAAAAAGTACTTTATAACATTTATTGATGATAGTACACGATACTGTTATATATATTTGTTAAAAAGTAAAGATGAAGCTATTGAAGTGTTTAAACACTACAAAGCTGAACTGGAAAATCAACTAGGAAAAAAGATAAAAATGCTTCGAAGTGATCGAGGGGGAGAATATGAATCACCTTTTGAAGGTTTTTGTTCAAAAAAATGGAATTATACATCAAACTACTGCCCCTATTCTCCTCAATCAAATGGCATAACAAAACGAAAAAATCGAACATTGAAATAAATGATGAATTGTGGGGGGAAGCGTTGCTTACAGCAACTTATATCCTGAATAGAATTCTATATAAGGAAACACAGAAAATTCCATATGAATTATGGAAATGTCGAAAATCGACTTATAAATTTATGAAAGTGTGGGGGTGTTTGGCAAAAGTGGCTATTCCTAAAAAAAAATGGTTAAAATAGGGCCAAGAGCGGTTGACTGTGTATTTCTTGGATATGCAATTAATAGCAGTGCATACCGGTTTCTTGTATATAAGTCAGAAAATTCTGAGATACATGCAAATACAATTATTGAGTCAAGGAGTGCATCATTCTTTGAAAATGTGTTTCCTTATAATATGAAAAATGAGCCAAATATAAGGAAAAAGACACATGAATCATCATCCAATCAAGGAAATTTGGATGAGATTCAAGAGTCGAGACCGAGTAAACGAACAAGAGTTGAAAAAACTTTTGGACCAGATTTTCTAACATATTTGATAGAAAATGAACCTCAAACGTTTACTGAAACTACTTCTTCTCCAGAAGCACCATATTGGAAAGAAGCTATAAAAAGCGAAATTGATTCCATTATGCAAAACCATACATGGGAATTGGTTGATCTTCCTCCTGGTACTAAACCATTAGGTTGTAAATGGATTTTTAAGAGGAAAATGAAAGCAGATGGAACAATTGATAAGTATAAAGCTCGTATTGTAGCAAAAGGCTATAAACAAAAAGAAGGGTTGGATTATTTTGATACATATTCACCTGTTACTCGAATTACATCTATTCGTATGTTAATAGCCTTAGCAGCTTTATACGACCTTGAAATACATCAAATGGATGTAAAAACGGCTTTCTTAAATGGTGAATTAGAGGAAGAAATATATATGGAACAACCCGATGATTTTGTTGCTCCTGGGCAAGAGAAGAAAGTATGCAAATTGGTCAAATCTCTTTATGGTTTGAAACAGGCGCCTAAGCAATGACATGAAAATTTTGATCATGTCATGATAACCAATGGATTCAAAATCAATGAATGTGACAAATGTGTTTACTTTAAAGGAACTCAAATGGAGTTCGTAATTGTATGCTTGTATGTGAATGATATGTTAATAATTGGTAGCAATAAAGAAATTATATTAGCTACAAAACAAATATTAACTAGAAAGTTTGAAACGAAAGATATGGGTGTCGTAGATGTTATCTTGGGAATCAAGATTCATAGAACATCTGATGGTTTAGCACTTTTCCAGTCACATTATATCGAAAATATTCTTGGAAAGTTCAAGAAATTTGATATAAAAGTAGTAAGAGCAATTTTCTTCAAATACGAGTGATGGTACGTCTCAATTGGAGTGCTCTCGTATAATTGGAAGTTTAATGTATGTTATGAACTGTACAATACTTGATATAGCATATGCAGTAAGTATCTTGAGTCGATACACAAATAGTCCAAGTTCAAATCACTAGAAAGCTCTTTTAAAAGTTTTGAGATATTTGAAATATACTCAAAATTATGGTTTACATTATACTAGATATCCGGCTGTACTTGAAGGGTATAGTGATGCAAGTTGGATAACTATCATGAAAGATTCAAAGTCAGCAAGTGGATATATTTTTACACTTGGAAGTGGAGCTATATCCTGGACATCTTCTAAACAAACTTGTATAGCAAGGTCCACTATGGAATCTGAATTCATAGCTTTGGACAAGGCAGGGGAAGAAGTCGAATGGTTACGTAATTTTTTGGAAGATATTCCTAATTGGACTAAACCTGTACCCCCAATATGTATACATTGTGATAGTCATGCGCTATTGGAAGAGCGCAAAACTTGATGTATAATGGTAAGTCTCGACATATACGTTGAAGACATAATACCATAAGACAATTGCTCTTGAATGGAATTATATCTATTGATTACGTGAAATCGAAAGATATAATATTGCGGATCCGCTTACGAAAGCTTTGGCAAGAGAGCAAGTGAAATTGTCTTCAATAGGAATGAGTTTGAAGGCCTATAAAATAAGAGTGGACATAATGGTAACCCAACCTAGCTGACTAGAGATCCCAAGATCTAGGTTCAAAAGGAAAAACAAATTTATGTATACAACTCAGTGGAGCACTAAGAAGGAATCATGAATTCCTAACCACTCCTATTATAATAGTGCTAACCAGGAAATGGATGAGGTTAAGATATACTTTTAATGACTCTTTAGCTCTTTTATAAGAGTGGGGTATTACCAGTGTCGCAACGTCATCGCGACGCGGAGCGGCCGACATCCTTTCTTGGGTTTTTAAGAAGAAAGTTGGAGTCGCCACCAATCATTGAAGGTGTGATTGGTCACCTTTAAAACAAAAAAACCAGTCTTAGAAAACCAGAAATTAGGTTCGGGAGTCGTTTGAGTGTAGGGAAGGTATTAGCACCCTACAACACCCGTTTAAGAAAACGATTACCACAGTATCTTAAATTGTCCAATTAAATGAATAAAAACAGTCCTTTATTTTTATTTTTCTTAAAAAGAATGATAAATATGAAGATATAAACCCAAAATGCAATAATAAACACAAGATGTCTCATTTGTTTTTACCTTAACTTTAGAAATAAAGTAAGGATTAAACATTATGAGTTGGATAACCAATTTAATATAAATCATGCCTAATTTCTCTTTTAATTAAAGGAAATATGGGCGATACATGATTGTGTTTATTAAAAATAAAAAAAAAACAAAAAAAAAACAAAACAAATAGATGTAAAAGAAGAAAATCATTCAAAGAGTGAATTCTTTTTAGGGAAAATGAGAATTTTCATACGCCTACACGGGAGTTGAACTCCACGAAGACACATTACTCAGTTCCCATAATCCCTTTCAAAAGAAAATCAAAACAATAACAATAATTGAAATTGACCAAGCGGAATTAAAGATTAGATTAAAGCAATTTGGAGAATGAAAGGAAAAAAACAAATGAATTAGAAAGTTTAAAAAATGAAATTGGCAAAGTGCAAAAGTGAACTAAAACGAGAGAGAAATTAAAAATGATAATGATAATGATGATAATAATAATCATAATAATAATAATAACAATAATAACAAAACAAAAAAAAAACAAAAAACAAAAAAAAAAACAAAGGAAATAGAAAAACAAAACCCCACCTTTTTTACTTCTCTCTTTCTTCTTTTTTCCTTTTTTCTTACCCAATGTTTCCTCTCCCCGTATACTCCTTCCTCCCCCTCTTTTTTCCTCTTTTCCTCTTCCACTTTCTTTTCTCTCTTTTTCTATCACTCTCTAAGCTAAACTCTTGCTCAAATGCCTAAACTCTCTCAAGCTCACTTTTACTCTAAACTTCTTCTCTTTTTTTCTCTCCTTTTCTATCACTCTCTAAGTTAAACTCTTGCTCAAATGCCTAAACTCTCTCAAATGCCTAAACTCTCTCAAGCTCACTTTTACTCTAAAATTCCACTCATTCTTCTTGTGTTTCCATCCTCCATCTCCCCCCTTTTTATACTTGAAGGGTTACTAATTTAGGGGGAGATGGATGAGAAAATGGTGGGGAAAATAAAAAATAAAAAAAATAAAAAATATACTAACCATGGAAAAAGCTTTAGAATAGGTAATGGGGGAGTTTTTCATGAAAACTTCCCATTGAATAGGAATGGGGAAGACCCAAAAAAAAAAAAAAAAAAAAAAGATAATGTGTGGGGAAGGGGATTTGAAACACAGACCTCGTGATTATCATTACGACTTCATGCCAGTTGAGCTATGCTCTTGTTGGCATATCATAAAAACAAATTGACCACCAAATATTGGAAAACTTCAAACATTATTACTTAAAATCAAGCCGGACCAAATACGGTGTCTACAGTTTGCCCCCCTTTGTGTATCCTTGAAGGATTGAAAGGGTAGACAAAGGAAAGAGACTAAGTACTGGGGAGGCGAAGATTTGTTCAGTAAAAATTTGAATTTAGAAAGGAAAATGCGCTTGACTTAATCACGTCTCAACCACAATTTAATAGTCAGGTTTGGTTTAACCGTGAGAAAAACTGAAAACGAACACGGATTGACACAGGCTTCGACCTCGACTGAATAGTCGGGTTTGATTTAACCGAGAGAAAAATTGAAAACGGACCTGGATTGACACAGGCTTCGACCTCGACTGAATAGTCGGGTTTGATTTAACCGAGAGAAAAATTGAAAACGGACCTGGATTGACACAGGCTTCGACCTCGACTGAATAGTCGGGTTCGATTTAACTAAGAGAAAAACTTAAAACGGACCTGGATTGACACAGGCCTTGACCTCGACTGAATAGTCGGGTTCGATTTAACTAAGAGAAAAACTTAAAACGGACCTGGATTGACACAGGCTTTGACCTCGACTGAATAGTCGGGTTCGATTTAATCGAAAGAAAAAACTAGAAATGGACCTGGATTGACACAGGCTTCGACCTCGGCTGAATAGTCGGGTTCGATTTAACCGAGAGAAAAACTGAAAACGGACCTGGATTGACACAGGCTTCGACCTCGACTGAATAGTCGGGTTCGATTTAACCGGAAAAAAAAACTTAAAACGGACCTGGATTGACACAGGCTTCGACCTCGGCTGAATAGTCGGGTTCGATTTAACCGAAAAAACTGGAAATGGACCTGGATTGACACAGGCTTCGACCTCGACTGAATAGTCGGGTTCGATTTAACCGAAAATAAATTTTCTTTGCAATGCACGCTAAACTTGAATGCTTGAATACATGGGGTGCGGATTTAGCACTATCCGAAAACTATGATACAAATTTCTTTAAAAGATATTTGATAGCTCATGCACCCCATTCGCATCACCCTTGGTAATAGACCTTAATTGGATCATGAACTCGCTAAACAACTTGTTCTTTGTTTGATGACCAAAAATGTATCCATAACGACTTTGCTCCTGTAATAATAATGGTTTTGCCCCAGTTTGAGAAGACCAAAATAATCGTTTTGCCCCAGTTCAAGACTTTGTCATGTTGAAATGACGGTTTTGTCCTCCATGATGACATTCCATCAACCTTCATAATCACGGTGCTCTTGGAAAAATATTGTCTTTGGATTCTTTGTTTGGACATATGTATTTCACATCGAATCGTTTAAGTTACCACCATTGATTTGAAATATCGCGTTTATGTAACTTTTTGTTTATTCAATTGTAATGATAATACAGGTAAACATGCCAACATTCATAGTTGAGGAAATACTATGGAGAGTGGGGGAGAAAAATGGACAAGATATGCCATGCTTCGAGAAGGGAGCTTTGATTTATGACTAAAATTCAATAGACATATGTGTCAATGTTAAGGTTCTAGAACTTGAGACAAAAGTAACCTCTTAAACATGATATAGAAATTGAAGCGTAATTCTCCTAGACACTTGTTGAATTCCCGCAACTTTGCCGAATCCTTTGATACACAAGTAGCCTATGCGTAATATCTTCGAACTTGATCTGAATTAACTGGACTTGGCAGCTCATTACCATCCACGTTAGTCAAGACTAAAGCTCCTCCAGAGAAAGCTTTCTTCACCACGAATGGTCCTTCATAGTTTGGGGTCCACTTGCCTCGGTGATCTTTTAGAAAAGGAAGAATTCGTTTTAAGACTAAATCCCCTTCTCTGAATACTCTATGACGCACTTTCTTATCATAGGCTTTCATCATTCGTCTTTGGTAAAGTTGACCTCTGCACAATGCTGTCAATCTCTTTTCTTCAACAAAGTTGAGCTGCTCATAGCGGTTTTGGATCCATTCAGCCTCTTCTAAATTAGTCTCCATGAGGACCCTTAATGATGGAATTTCCACTTCCATGGGAAGAACAACTTCCATACCATAAACTAATGAAAATGGTGTTGCCCCAGTTGAAGTGCGAACCGATGTGCGATATCCATGTAATGCAAAAGGAAGCATTTCATGCCAATCTTTATACGTCACCGTCATTTTTTGCACAATCCTTTTTATGTTTTTATTGGCAGCTTCCACTGCTCCATTCATCTTTGGTCTATACGGAGTTGAGTTGACATGCTTGATCTTGAATTGCTCACATAACTCAGTCATCAATTTATTGTTCAGATTTCGTGCATTATCAGATACTATGGTCTCAGGAAGACCATAGCGACATATAATCTCCTTCTTGATGAATTTGATCACAACTCCTTTCGTCACCTCTCGATAGGACATTGCTTCTACCCATTTGGTAAAATAATCTATTGCCACCAAGATGAATCGATGTCCGTTTGAGGCTTTTGGGTCAATAGGGCCTATAACGTCCATTCCCCACATGGAAAATGGCCATGGTGTCGTCATAACGTGCAACTGAGATGCTGGAGCATGAGCTTTATCTGCGTAAATCTGACATTTGTGGCATTTTCGGGCATATTTGATACAGTCAGCTTCCATGGTTAACCAGTAATAGCCAGCCCTTAATGCCTGTCTGGCCATCATGTGTCCATTTGCATGGGTGCCGCAAATTCCCTCATGAATTTCTTTCATAATCGTGTTGGCTTCATTTGTATCTACACACCTTAGAAGTACCATATCATGATTTCTTTTGTAAAGTATTTCTCCATTTAGGAAGAACTTCATTGCTAACTTTCTAAGTGTGCGCTTTTCATTTTCTGAGGCATTCAGAGGATAGGTTCCACATTTCAAATAATGTTTGATGTCTTGAAACCACGGCTTGTCATCAAACTCTTCTTCTATATTCATGCAGGAGGCTGAAACATCTACCCTTCACATCTTAATAGGTTGTACCTCATGATTGGGGTCTATGTTGAACATGACTGCAAGCGTAGCCAAGGCGTCTGCTATTTGATTACTCTCCCTTGGTAAATAGTCAAAAGTGATTTCTTCAAATTTATGAGACAAATCTAATATAAGCTTTTTATAAGGCAGTAGCTTAGTGTCTCTTGTTTCCCATTCTCCTCTCAATTGGTGAATCACCAACATAGAATCTCCCAAGACTCGAAGTTTCTTTATCTTCATATCCAATGCAGTTTGGATACCCATAGAACAAGCTTCATATTCAGCCATATTATGAGTACAATCAAAACTTAATTTGGCGGTGAGAGGGAACAACTTTCCTTCAGGTGATATTAATACAACACCTATCCCATGACCTAACTCATTGGAGGCCCCATCAAACAACATGGTCCATGTTTCCAAGTCTGATATTTCTTTTTCCACCATTATAGTGGAGACAAATTCATCAGGGAAATCAAATTTCATTGGTTCATAATCGTCTATAGGTTGCTCGGCCAAATGATCAGCTAGTGCACTTCCTTTTATTGACTTTCGAGTAACATAAACAATATCATACTCGGATAAAAGAACCTGCCATCTAGCAATTCTACCAGACAAAGACGGCTTTTCAAAGATGTGTTTGATAGGATCCATCTTTGAGATAAGCCATGTTGTGTAGTACAACATATATGGTCTCAAACGACGAGCGGCCCAAGCTAGAGCACAACAAGTTCTTTCTAAAAGAGAATATCTGGTTTCGCAATCAGTGAACTTTTTGCTTAAATAATATATGGCTTGCTCTTTTCTGCCTGAACTGTCATGCTGTCCCAGTACACACCCCATTGAATTTTCCGTCACTGTAAGATATAGGATAAGTGGACGATTTGGAGTTGGAGGTACAAGAACAGGAGGGTTTTGTAGGTATTGCTTGATCTTTTCAAATGCTTTTTGACAGTCGTCATTCCATATGCATGTATTGTTCTTACGAAGTAGATTGAAGATTGGTTCACATGTTGCTGTAAGATGTGATATGAATCTTGCAAAATAATTCAATCTTCCCAAGAAACCTCTGACTTCTTTTTGAGTACGTGGTGGTGGCATTTCTGGAATGGCTTTGACTTTGTCTGGGTCAACTCTAATTCCCTCATGGCTTACGACGAAACCCAACAACTTGCCAGAAGTGACCCCAAATGTGCATTTACTCGGATTCAGTTTCAACTTGAATTTTCTCAATCGCTCGAATAACTTTCGGAGAATGGTTGCATGCTCTTCCCCTGGTTTTGACTTAGCAATCATGTCATCAACATACACTTCGATCTCCTTATGCATTAGGTCATGGAAGAGAGTAACCATGGCCCGTTGGTAGGTTGCCCCGACATTTTTCAATCCGAACGGCATGACCTTATAACAAAAGGTTCCCCATAATGTGATGAATGTAGTTTTCTCTTGATCTTCAGGTGCCATTTTGATTTGATTGTAACCTGAGAATCCATCCATAAAGGAAAAAGTTGAGAATCCAGCTGTATTATCTACCAGTACATCAATATGAGGAAGTGGGAAGTTATCCTTTGGGCTTGCTCGATTCAAATCTCTATAATCAACACACATTCGGACCTGTCCATTTTTTTTAGGTACTGGCACAATGTTAGCTACCCATTCTGGATAATTAGCAACTGTTAAGAATCCTGCATCAATTTGTTTCATGACTTCCTCTTTTATTTTGATTAACATGTCTGGCTTCATCTTGCGTAACTTCTGTCTCACTGGCTTGCATTCAGGCTTAAGTGGCAAATGATGCACCACAATACTTGTGTCTAAACCAGGCATATCTTGATAAGACCAGGCAAAAACATCAATGTATTCATGAAGCAATGTTATTAACCCTTGACGGCTTTCAGCAGACATGTTGGTCCCGATTTTAACTTCTTTAATCTCTACTTGAGATCCCAAGTTAATCGTCTCTATCAACTCTTCATGTGGTCCCAATATCCTCTCTTCTTCTTCAATCATTCTCAACAATTCAGGAGTAAGTTCTAGATCTTCCTCATTACCACTTGTTCTCTCATCGGACTCAACATCGTATGTAGGAGAAGATAAGATCATTAACGCTTTCAATCCCAATTTCGCTGTTTAAGAGAGGGATTATTCAGTGTGATGAAAGAAGATAAATGAAGGAATGGAATAAATGAAATTAATGCTAAAAGAAGTAGACACAAGAGAGATTCATTGGATGATAGGAAAGAAAGGGAAAAAAAATGCTTCTTCATTAACAAATGAAATATTGACATAGAACACATAAATCATCAAAACAAAAAACAAACAAAAAGTTTAAAAATTACTTTGATATCTCATTAACAAATGATGGTAGCTCCATTACAGTCCAATTATTGAGTTCAAAGTCTTCTGGGCACAGATAAACTAAGGGACCGGCTTCTTTTTTCTGTTCGATTATAGCCATGATTGCAGGGTCTTGAGATTCCGAATGAATTATTCCAGCAAAGATGAAGGTATCATGAAGATGAGGAATGATATTCATTTGATACTTCGGCTCACGGTTCTCCAATCTAGCCAGTCGTTTTTCTTTCTCCTGCCTGTGTGCTTTAATCATATCTTTTTTGCTTGGTTTATATCCCAAACCAAACCTCTTCATATTTTTCGACATATTCAACAAATTTTCGAGGCTTTGGTTGTTTCCAGTTAAGGAGAGTTTTGAAAGTTGCAGCTCCATTTTCCCTATCTCTCCGTATAAAGTTGTGGCATTTGCAATCTCAAAAGATTGAAATGATGACTCAAAAACCTCTTCTGCTGCTTCTATGTAGGGCATTGAAGAGGGTCTTGACACTAAGATATCCTCTTGTCCAGATATGATTACTAGTTTGCGGTCAACCACAAATTTAAGTTTTTGGTGTAATGATGATGGGACCACTCCAGCTGAGTGAATCCAGGGACGCCCTAACAAGAAGCTGTAGGCCGAATTAATGTTCATGACCTGAAAGGTTATATCGAAGGTGCATGGACCTATCTGGATGGGCACTTCTATGTCTCCAACAACTTCACTACGTGCCCCATCAAAAGCTCGTACGATCATAGTGCTGGGCCTTATATGAGACATATCAACAGGCAATTTCTCCAACGTGGATTTAGGCATTATGTTCAAGGAGGAACCATTATCAACTAGAACTTTTGCCACAGAAAAATTTTTGCACTTAACTGTAATGTGCAAGGCTTTAGTGTGTCCGGTGCCTTCTGGTGGTAACTCATCATCTGTGAAGGTTACTGAACTGGATGCAGTTATGTTTCCAACAATGTTATCCAAGTTGTCCACCGTAATATCCTGCGGAACATAAGTTTGATTCAAAATGTCCAACAAAGTCTTACGATGCGTATCTGAAGCCAGTAACAAAGCCAGTATGGAAATCTTTGCAGGGGTTCGACCTAACTGTTCAACCACTTTATAATCACTTTGCTTAACCAACTTCAAAAATTCTTGGATGTCCTCTTCAGATGCTGGCTGTTTAACATCTAGGTTCTTCGCTACAATGGGCTCTTCTATTTTCTCCTTGATATCTTCAGTGATCTTGGCTTTTCCTTTTTCTTTACCCTTGGGTTTCAATAGGTCTTCTGGTGTATAGCACTTCCCGCTTCGTGTTAGACCTCCTATCCCACTGATATTATGGATTGGAAGGGGTTCAGAATCAACAGTTACCTTATATTCATAGTTCCAAGGTACTGCTTTTGAACTTTTATATTCAAAGGGAGTCGGAATCTGGATGGTAATCGGTCTTGGCTTGGAATTTGGGGTACTGGGCTTCTCGCGATAAGATATTGTTAACGGTTTTGGCTTGAGAGACAACCTTGAGCATTCTTCTATAATATCAACTTCCCCATACTGAGGGAGCTGAGTCATCTTTTGAGAAACTGTTAAAAAATGTGAATCTAACAACTCCTGGACCTTCAAACGAAAATGAGGACATTGGTCGATAGAATGCCCTTTTGCCCCAGTGTGATAAGAACACATCAAACTGTCATCGTATGCTCTGACACCCAAATCTAATTGGAGGCGTTCTACTCCAATGTATCCATTATTCAATAATATTTCGAATAGTTCTCCCATGGGAGTCACTATGCTCTCAGCATTCTTTCTTAAATCAGCTCCATGAACCTCTATCGCATTTACTTGTGCATTCTGATGGTTTGGCAGAGGATTGTTGTTGACATCTGGACCATTTTCTTTCTTAAAGTTCAACCATCCTGCCTTTATCAATGCTTGCACCCTATGCTTGAGTGCAGTACAGTTTTCAGTGGAATGTCCAATTGCTCCTGCATGGTAGTCGCAATGGGCATTTGGGTCATACCACTTTGGGTAAGGTGGCTTTACTGGGTCTATTGGTACGGGTGCCAGCTGATTATTCTGGAAGAGTTAGGGTAGAAGTTCGGTATATGTCATCGGAATCGGATCAAAATGAGTCTGTCTACGGACGCCTTTATTGTTTTGGTGTCCTTGGACATAAGGAGTGTTATGTTGATTCCGAGGCTGGTAGCCTTGAGTAGGACGAGGATTTTGGACGTAAGGGGATGAATATTGGGCTGACGTATTATTGATATAGGGTTGAGGGTAAACATATGGAGGTGGATAGTTATATTGTGGCACTCCGGCATTAGGGTATGGTTGTCTTGAATTGAAACCAATCATCTGAACTTCTCCCTCTTTTTTCTTCGATGGAACCCCCTTTTTCGCTGTCGATGATCCAGCCATATCAATTATCTTTCCATGCTTAATTTCGTACTCGATTCTCTCTCCAATTGTCATTATGTCAGAGAAATTGGTAGAGGCACTCCCAATCATCTTATCATAGAAAGGAGATTTGAGAGTATTAATAAACATGGTTGACAGCTCCTTATCTGCTAAAGGTGGTTGCACCTGAGCAACAGTATCCCTCCACCTTTGGGCATACTCTTTAAAGCTTTCTGTGCTCTTCTTTTCCATCCTCTGGAGGTCTAGGCAGTCAGAAGCCATATCTATGTTGTGCTTATATTGCTTTAAAAATGAATCGGCTAGATTCTTCCATGAACATATATGAGTGTTGTCTAACTGCATATACCATCGAGAGGCTGGACCAGTAAGACTGTCCTGGAAGCAGTGAATTAACAGCTTGTCATTTTGGACGTATGCTGCCATCTTCCTGCAATACATGATGAGATGGTTTTTAGGGCAGGATGCTCCATCATACTTTTCAAACTCGGGCACCTTGAATTTTGGAGGGAGGATTACATCTGGTACCAAGCATAGCTTGGTCGCATCTATATTTCCAAAGACGTCTGTTCCTTCTACTGCCCTTAATCTTTCCTCCAGGACTTCAAGCTTTTCACTAGAAGAGACTTTCTCACCTCCTGTTAGCTCTTTTCTGATTTCAGGATCATCTAAATTGGGAACTGTAATGGTCACCTTGGGAGGTATCTCTGTGGGTAGTGAAAATCCAGGTTGATTGTGTACAGGCACTTGCTCATTCTTGAAAAATGGAAACGGGTGCTGCTCTACTGGAATATTGTACAATGGATGATATTTTGGAGTAGTACCCTCTGTTGATTGCCGGATTGGAGGGTCGTTCATTGTATTGCTGGACTGAGCAATATCAGGTATTATTTTGCCTCTTTCCAGGGCGACAAGAATGGCATCCATTTTTTCTCGTAACTCCTCAATATCTTTCTTTGTTTTCTCCATCTCAGTACTCTGCTCTTCCATGATCCTTGTCTTGTATCTTGTGACGTAGGTGCGGTGGATTCGAGGTGACCGAGCTATCTTATGATTCTGTTTATATTTTTAATGAAAAGAGATTTTAGTGTAAGAAAAGAGAAAGACAAAACGAAACAAAAAAAAAGTGATAGAAGAGAAGAAGAAAAAAAAATGGCTTTGATATTAAATTGGAAAATGATAAAACAATGTAGCAGCAAAATTTGTGCAGAATTGAATTAAAAGATATTTCAACTATCTAAATAAAACATAAACTAAAGAAAAGAGTTAATAAAATTGCCCCCAATACTCTAAGCTTATACGAAGTTTTCCCAGAAACTTGAGCACATTCTTGCTATTCGGCTGTGTAGGTGCTATGACTTTAGAGAGAGTACGTGCATCTTCTGCCAGTTCATCTGCCCTTCGAGTGACTCTCCTAATCTGAGTGAGCATATGTTCCACTTTACTTCGTAGTGTCGCGTGGTTCTGTCTCGCAAACCCAAAATCATCGCTTAATCTGTCGTACTGCTCCTTTAAATAGGTATAGTCTTTCATTAATCTATCAGTGGCATCCTGATACATACCGAGGCGAACATTAAGTGACTGAACGGACTCTCTTAGACCCTTGTTGTCGTTGATGAGCTCTCCTAGTTGATCTTCTCTAATCTTGAGCGTTAATTGTAGGTCGTCAATTGTTCGACTTAGCGTTCCATTCTTTTCTTCTACCTCAGTAATCGTTTGGTTCCTCAAACTATTGCAATCTTCGAGCTCTTTCATCAACTCATGAAGTGACGCAATCTCAGATTGTTGCTTCAAAACTTGGTCATTCCTTTACTTGAGAGTTGCTTGGGAGACTTCCTTATCCCTTCTTAATCGATGCATTCTTATGTTCAGGTCGCGGGCCTCTGTGTCTAATGCTGAAATTTCTTTTTCTAACTGTTCTTGTTTGCTGACACTGCCCTTTAATCGGTTTAACTCTTTTTCTAGTTCAACATTGCGCAACAAACCTTGCTTTACCTCCAATTGCAGCCTTTCATTTTCTTGAACCAATGATGAATTCGCTTTTCTCAATTCATCACATTCTTTTTCGCGTGCTGCTTGTTCTGTCTGTTGATCTGGTATCACCTTTGCATTAAGTTTTATCTTGGTTTTCATGTTTGGTGACACAAGCACGGTTTTAGCTCTGTTTGCATGCCATGTTTTGTACGCCTCCGTGGTATCATCATGAAACTGACCACTCTGGATTTTAGTGATCATTTTCCATGCTTTCACAATTTTCTGAATTCTATCTTTACAGAAGCCTTTATCATAAGCAAATTCGAAATCCTTCAACTCATGCGTAGCAGGGATGAATTGTCGGACCCAAATTTGGCGTACTACCAATAAAGGAGCATAGGCTATACATCCCCAAGGACCCAAAAGAGGTAAACTTTGAAATTTACCACATTTATAGATCATTGGCCTGGTTGACATCCAAGGGGCTCTCCACATTACATCTTCTACCTTTAGTTCGGAGAAAAAGGCTTCCCAAGCGCTCCTTTCAGGGGAGGATGAACTCCAACCTGATTGCACGAACTCTGAAATGGGATTTCGCAGCTTATTCCAGGAACTTGAAAATTTGATCTCTGGACATTTGAATTCGGGTGGACACTTCACATGACTAAGGACCCAAATGTACAATAATGGTGCACACCCTATAAATCTTCCTGTTCCTTTTGTTCTGCAATAATTCAATGAACGAAAAGTTTCTGCCAATACAGGAATAATGGGATCAACTCCTATTTCTATCTTAGCAAACAACTTGACCACACGTTCCTCAACATATCCACATACTTTAGGAAACAAAACAACATTAAAGATACACAATGCCAGTAAAGTTAACTCCTTGTCTTCATTTGCAAATTTTTGTTGAAGAGTAAGGATGTAGTCCAGGGGTAGGCATGTGTTCTCTCCTTTCATCTTTACTTGTTTCTCAATGTCGCTCGTACGAATCTTGCCCAAAAGAGTAGATAATGCTCTTTTCATTGTAAGCTCTTGATCATAAGAATAAGCTTCAACCTCTGTTCGTGTTGGCATATGCAGAAGGGATTGATATTCCTCTATTGTAGGAGTCATGTCAATTGAGCCAAATGTGAAACATCTATAGGCTGGATCCCAATGTCGAATCAAAGCTTTTAATACAGAATAATTAACTTGTACATACATGAGCTGAGCTAGATGGCCATATTTGCTTGTAAATTTAGCCTTTCTATCTACAGTTAATTTTTCCCAAGCCTGTTTCACTGTTTCTAATTGACTTTCTGGAAACTGACATCCTTAAATTGAGACATAGCATCTTCTACTAAAGAATCTTCGTGGATTTGTTGTACATTTTCTGACCATTGACGTACTGTTGCTTGATCTTCTATACTCATTTCTTGTATTGGAGGGGGTGATTTTATTTTACTCATACTTTAGTTTCTGCCAATGTAAATAATCGAAAAATCTTGTTAATTTAATTTGCACAATTTTCTTAACTACATTAAACGAGATTTTAAAGGATATTTTCAATGAGTGAAAATTGAAAATTGATATAAGATACAAGGGAAAGAGGAAAAATAAATAAATAAATAAATAAAATTTGACAATAATGCATGTAATAAGTCAAATCCTAGAACTATATGAGTGGAGTTTAACTCTAAGGCATCCTAGAAAAGGTCCCCAAGCTTACCCACCGATTTAACGATGTAGTAGGCTTGAGTGGAGAATTTCATGTGCCTGCACGGGAATCGAAATTCCACGAAGGTCACACTACTCAGTCTCCGCGTCTAGTCCTAAGGTAGAGCCCGGGTAGAAGGCTAGTGAAAGTGTGTGAAATGCATGATTAATAAGATGACATACAAATGAATGACATAACAATTACAACATAAAAAAAAAATGGTAACAATACGATGACATGCAAATGAATGACAAAACTAAGATAAAGTAATTACAACATTAAAAAAATGGTAATAGACAAGTGAATAACAATATGTCAAACAAATAATATTATAAAGTAAGGAAAACAAAATAAATAAATAACAAAACAATAACAAAAGGACCTAAAGAAAAATTCAATTCAAAGGACAATAAAAATATTCATGGCTTGACCCTCAAAAGTCCCCAGTGGAGTCGCCAAGCTGTCGCAACGTCATCGCGACGCGGAGCGGCCGACATCCTTTCTTGGGTTTTTAAGAAGAAAGTTGGAGTCGCCACCAATCATTGAAGGTGTGATTGGTCACCTTTAAAACAAAAAAAAACAGTCTTAGAAAACCAGAAATTAGGTTCGGGAGTCGTTTGAGTGTAGGGAAGGTATTAGCACCCTACAACACCCGTTTAAGAAAACGATTACCACAGTATCTTAAATTGTCCAATTAAATGAATAAAAACAGTCCTTTATTTTTATTTTTCTTAAAAAGAATGATAAATATGAAGATATAAACCCAAAATGCAATAATAAACACAAGATGTCTCATTTGTTTTTACCTTAACTTTAGAAATAAAGTAAGGATTAAACATTATGAGTTGGATAACCAATTTAATATAAATCATGCCTAATTTCTCTTTTAATTAAAGGAAATATGGGCGATACATGATTGTGTTTATTAAAAATAAAAAAAAAACAAAAAAAAAAACAAAACAAATAGATGTAAAAGAAGAAAATCATTCAAAGAGTGAATTCTTTTTAGGGAAAATGAGAATTTTCATACGCCTACACGGGAGTTGAACTCCACGAAGACACATTACTCAGTTCCCATAATCCCTTTCAAAAGAAAATCAAAACAATAACAATAATTGAAATTGACCAAGCGGAATTAAAGATTAGATTAAAGCAATTTGGAGAATGAATGGAAAAAAACAAATGAATTAGAAAGTTTAAAAAATGAAGTTGGCAAAGTGCAAAAGTGAACTAAAACGAGAGAGAAATTAAAAATGATAATGATAATGATGATAATAATAATCATAATAATAATAATAACAATAATAACAAAACAAAAAAAAAAACAAAAAACAAAAAAAAAACAAAGGAAATAGAAAAACAAAACCCCACCTTTTTTACTTCTCTCTTTCTTCTTTTTTCCTTTTTTCTTACCCAATGTTTCCTCTCCCCGTATACTCCTTCCTCCCCCTCTTTTTTCCTCTTTTCCTCTTCCACTTTCTTTTCTCTCTTTTTCTATCACTCTCTAAGCTAAACTCTTGCTCAAATGCCTAAACTCTCTCAAGCTCACTTTTACTCTAAACTTCTTCTCTTTTTTTCTCTCCTTTTCTATCACTCTCTAAGTTAAACTCTTGCTCAAATGCCTAAACTCTCTCAAATGCCTAAACTCTCTCAAGCTCACTTTTACTCTAAAATTCCACTCATTCTTCTTGTGTTTCCATCCTCCATCTCCCCCCTTTTTATACTTGAAGGGTTACTAATTTAGGGGGAGATGGATGAGAAAATGGTGGGGAAAATAAAAAATAAAAAAAAATAAAAAATATACTAACCATGGAAAAAGCTTTAGAATAGGTAATGGGGGAGTTTTTCATGAAAACTTCCCATTGAATAGGAATGGGGAAGACCAAAAAAAAAAAAAAAAAAAAAAAAAAAAAAAAAAAAAAAGATAATCTGTGGGGAAGGGGATTTGAAACACAGACCTCGTGATTATCAATACGACTTCATGCCAGTTGAGCTATGCTCTTGTTGGCATATCATAAAAACAAATTGACCACCAAATATTGGAAAACTTCAAACATTATTACTTAAAATCAAGCCGGACCAAATACGGTGTCTACAACCAGGATACTCTTTAAAGAAGTCACCTATGTGGGTGTGAAGGGGTCGCTTCTATGAGAATTTTTAAAGCTGAATTCTCTAAAAAACACTCATGAAACTAGGCGGTATTCGGGGCAAAAATGAATACAAACATGAGAACCAAGTGTATTTCGGAGAATATCTATGTAATTATTATGAATTTGATTTACTCCGAAAGTTGACAGTTCAAAGTTCTTTAACTACTGATCAACTATGTAAACTCCATAGTTTTTACTAAGGAAAGTTCAAAGTCTTAGACTACTTATCCTGATGTAGTTATCCTTCATGAGTAATTGTACACGTTTTTAAAATAAATTTCATTCATGTGGGAGATTGTTGGATTTATGAATAAAATTATTTTAATAAAATAAAGAATCACAACTTTACGTGAAAGGGTATGTCTTTTGTAAAAGACACAACCCTATGTGGAAGGGTGCGTCTTTTGTAAAGGACACAACCCTATGAGAAAGGGTGTCTTTTGGAAAAGGATACAACCCTATGTGAATGGATGTGTCCATTTATCAAAAGACACAACCCTTACACGAAAAGATGCGACTATTTGAATGGCCACAAATAGTCTAGAAATATGTGATTCATTTTGAGTTTTGGAGACAAGACACAAACTTTTCTTTCAAAAACTCTTCTCCTACTTCTCTGTACGATTACTTAAATACTAGTGTTCGAGAGTCCTGTGATTGGTGTGCTACATTCATAGGTGGGTAATCCGTCCTATCCTGGGAGACAATTGTTCGGATTGATTTTGAGCACCATAGAGGGAACAAAATTGTCTTAAGGAAACAATGCTATCGTTGGGTTCGAATTGATTTTGTCTTTTTTGTTTCCTTAAGTGTTTATGCAAAGGGTGCCAACAGTCGCAATTTTAATCAGATTTGGGAAGATTCTTTTTCCCTTGCTGTCCTTTGGTCTTCAGTTACAAAAGTTTTCTCCAACTATGATGCCTCTTTACATACATCTTTAATAAAGAAAAAAAAAAAGAGTGGCTACCTCTCCCTCTTTAAGATGATTCAATCCTTCAAAGGTGTAATATTTCTATATCAACCATCGATGCAGTAGGTCTTCTCTGACCTGTCCCCTCCAGGATACAACAATCCAACTAAAATGTTGTTTATGACTCAAACCACTCTACATACTAAAAGATTGAGCTTAAAGCTCCGCAACAAGAACTCTTCTCTTTTGGCCCATTGCTCTTAAAAGAGTAAATAAGCGAAATATGAGAAAGTAGGGAGAATATAAGATTGACAATGTTGTATGCTAAAAAGTGTTTATGAGAAAGATATTTATACAAGAATTTTAGATCTAAAAGTTTAACATAAAAATATGTTAGTTAAAATTTTCACCTCTCTTACAATTATGTTGTCCTCTCTAAAGGATAGAAAAAAAAAAAAACCTTAAAGATTAATATCTTAAAATAAATTCATATTTAAAAATAATTAAATATTAAAATGTAACGACATTTATCGCATCAAATGTTATTCAACCACATTGGGTGTCAGATAACATGCCATAGAAGCTAAGCCACCAAGCTTGAACAAGTTGTATATAACTTGACTTAGTGGGTCCCTTTGAAATACCTTTTAGTTTAAGTGTTTTTAAAAATGCAATTTATTTTAAACAATTTGGATAAAAATTATTTAAATTTAAATACTCATATGTTTGGCTACATTTCTCTATAATTCTTTTTATACACAAGTTATTATATACTTAAAAACTCTTTCTACAAAAATTGCTTAGGTGAATCGTTGGCTCAGGTAATATTAAATGCTTAAGAGCCCATAAGTGGTACTTAGACAGAGGTAATCCATGGGCAAAATGGTAATTTGATCCAAGTGTTCAAAATCATTAAGGAGATTTTTTTTTTTTTTTTTTACAAATATGGGGTGTGGGTATTCGAGCCACAGACGTTTTTGTCCTCAATACATAGTTTCTACCATTTGAACTTGAGAATCTCACGTTGAAAAGATAAGTGTAGACCTCACAATTTATATAAGATAGATATGGGTTACTCCACCCATAGTCAATTGGTTTTGAGATGGAACCCCATGTTATCTCATATTGTAATAGAGTCCATTAAACTCACACGAGTATTCAGTCCAATAAAAATAAAATGCATGACCTGTCAATCTCATTGCAAATATGGTTAGGAAGCTGAAAATAGCTCATAGTATAAATAGGGCTTATTTTATAAGAACTTCATTCCCTTCCAGTGAAAAAAAGTTTTCTTTCCACCCCTGGAGCGTTTTTTCAACGCAAGAACTCAGAGTAACCAAGATAAAGAATGTTGGGAATGACTAGCATATTTGCTTGTATATTTTGGCTTTTCCATGTTTTTCATTATGTTTGTCCCACATGGAAAGATTTAGAGTTGGGAGGAGTGTTTTTATACAATCACTCTTCCCTACTCTTGTAAAGGTGGTTAAAGGTGGTGCCTAAAACTCTTCCCACACGCTCGTGCGTAATAAAGAGAGGGGTTTTATACCTTTTTGCCAAAAATATTTTTTAATCATTCTCGATATCCCACGTGTCGGCAACGTCTATGTCCACGTGTCAATCCGGCGCCCACACACTCCAGCAGTTGACCAGTCCGTTCGTTGACCGAGTTTGGTGCCTTTTTGCGTGCCTTTGACCGAGGAGTTGTTATGACTCCTCCATGGCTGACACGTGGCAGCTGGACCCTGTTTTGTGGAAGACAGTTATTTTTTAAGCCTATAAAAGAAACTTCTGAGCAGAGTGGAAAACATCGAATTCATTTTCATTCTTCCTACTTTCTCTTCTGATTCCAATCCTTCTCTCTCGAGTGCACGAGCGAGGAGGGTGTTGTGTTAACCTTGGGGAGCAACCGGCAATAACGATTTAGCACTGTGGTCGTGCCGAAATTGCTTTCAAGGCAGTGGTTATCTCCACGACACAACAATTGTTTTTCTATTTTCTACTTACAATTTGAAAGCAATTTATAAATGACCATCAAATCCGGGAAGCCTGATGGTGCACAAGTCAACGTTGTTGAAGCAGTGGTGGTGGAAGCCAACTTGGTGGAGAATAAATCAGACTGGATTCTTGACACCGGTGCCTCAGGACACTTCTGCTCAAATCGAAGTTTGTTCCACTAGTTCTAGGACACTATCAATGGCAAATGCGTATACATGGGGAGCTCAGCCACTGCTATAGTACTTGGGAAAGGGAAGGTTCTCTTGAAACTTATGGAAAAACTTTATCTTTAAATGATGTGTTATATGTTCCTTCATTGAATAGGAATCTGGTGTCTGGAAGTCTGTTGAACAGGGCAGGGCTTAGAGTTGTGTTTGAAGTTTACTTCAAGACGTACCACTGTGGGGGGGCGTCTGTTCCAGTCTCCTTGCACTGTGATTCACAAGCAGCCATAGGAATTGCCAAAAGCAATGTATATAATGGCAAGAGAAGACATATACGCCTGAGACATGGAGTTGTGAAACAGTTGTTGAAAAGTGGAATTATCTCCTTGGAATATGTGAGGTCTGAGAGGAATTTGATAGATCCTCTCACCAAAGGCCTAAGAAGGAGAGTAATTCTAGAGTCCTCAGCAAGTATGAGACTCAAATTGTTGAAATGAGTTCATAGCCCAGTATTTGGGTGGTCCAAGTACGGACTTGATGGACATGTTTTGGAAAGTCTTCATAGCTCAAGATTTTGAGTGGTTTACTGCGGTAGACTTGATGAAGCATGACGTGATAGTGAAGGTGTGGCCGCCTTCTATGAAAGAGTGTAATGGATCTCTTTCTAAAGCTTTCACGATGACCCAAGGTGTTTTGTGCATGGCCTTAAAAATAGCATTTGTTCTACTATTGTATCGCGGAATCAAGGGAAACTTGAGGATTCAAACGTGTTGTGGGGGTCTAAACCATGACTATTGAAAGTTCAAAAGGCAACTTACTTTCTCTATGATGGTTATTGCCTTACTTCACTATGCATTAATTCAAATCGAAAGATATTAATGCTTAAGTTTAATATCCTCCTTTGCTCAGAAAAATATTGCTTACCGTCATTCGTGGGGGATTGTTGGGAATGACTAGCATATTTGCTTGTATATTTTGGCTTTTCCATGTTTTTCATTATGTTTGTCCCACATGGAAAGATTTAGAGTTGGGAGGAGTGTTTTTATACAATCACTCTTCCTTACTCTTGTAAAAGTGGTTAAAGGTGGTGCCTAAACCTCTTCCCACACGTTCGTGCGTAATAAAGAGAGGGGTTTTATACCTTTTTGCCAAAAATATTTTTTAATCATTCTCGATATCCCACGTGTCGGCAACGTCTATGTCCACGTGTCAATCCGGCGCCCACACACTCCAGCAGTTGACCAGTCCGTTCGTTGACCGAGTTTGGTGCCTTTTTGCGTGCCTTTGACCGAGGAGTTGTTATGCGTGGACTCCTCCATGGCTGACACGTGGCAGCTGGACCCTGTTTTGTGGAAGACAGTTATTTTTGAAGCCTATAAAAGAAACTTCTGAGCAGAGTGGAAAACATCGAATTCATTTTCGTTCTTCCTACTTTCTCTTCTGATTCCAATCCTTCTCTCTCGAGTGCACGAGCGAGGAGGGTGTTGTGTTAACCTTGGGAAGCAACCGGCAATAACGATTTAGCACCGTGGTCGTGCCGAAATTGCTTTCAAGGCAGTGGTTATCTCCACGACACAACAATTGTTTTTCTATTTTCTACTTACAAAGAAGATGAGAAGGGCAATACATAAAGTACCCACTCATTTAGGAAAATCGTACCAATAAACCTTCCTAATATATCTGCAACACACGCAAGGCTCTCATCATCATGGCAAATCCTCACCATGGTGGTTTCAAAATATAATTTAGAAAATTTTCTTCCTCAAATCAATTTGAATAAAAAAAATTCCAATTTGATAAGGGTTCAATTGAAGATATGATTTGATTTAAAATCAACCAAAGTAGGATTTGAATCTAAATTTCCCCTAAAAAGGGGTTAAATTATACTTTGAAATTTTTTTGCAACTGTAGAAGTAGGTATTCATTTCCAATCTCACGATTGCACCAAAAGGTAAGTCTCAAATTTTACCTCGGAAGATAAATATGAGTTACTCCACTTATATCTAATTGGTTTTGAGATGGAACCCCATGTTATTTAATAGAACTATGCTCATGTTGGCTTCATTAAGGAAATTTTAGTTAGTCGTTGTATGTGATACATTTAATATAATGTATAAAGCTACATTATAATATAAGTTTAAATATTGAATTAAACTTTATCATATAAAATTAATACTATATGTTATGTGAGAGATATTCACTTAAATATGATTTAAATTAAATAAATAATTAAATATGATTTAGTTATTAATTTAATTAATTATAGTAATTAATTAATTTATTTTATTTTTATTTTTATTTTAATTAATTGAAATTCATTTTAATTTAAAAAGGTAACTCCGAGCCGAGTTGAACCTTGGTGGGGAGCTACTACATGTAACTCCCCCCATAACCTTAGTCTCTCTCAAGTATTCATGAGAAGAACAAAGAAGTGTTATCTACAATGCTCCAAGTGAAAGAAATAGGAAACAAGGAATGGAAACAGAAAACAAGAATGTTATCAAACGGCCTGTAGGGTCCCAATAAGAATAAAATGCAATTTTATATGGATAATTGTATTGGGTGACTAAAATAATTAAGAAAATAGCAGATTTAGCATTTTTAGAAAAAAAAAATTGCAAATATAGGAATTTTTCTAAATGAACTTTTTTTATTTTGTTTTTATCCATATTCCCAAATTGCCGTGCATTTCTTTCTTCTTAATTTTTCCTTCCACTTTTTTGATTTTGCTTTTCTTCTTCATCTTTTTTTTTCTTCTTAATTTTTTATTCAACTTTTTTTTTTTATTTTGCTTTTCTTCTTCATCTTTTTCTTTCTTCTTAATTTTTCATTCCTCTTTTTTTATTTTGCTTTTCTTCTTCGTCCTTTTCTTTCTTCTTAATTTTTCATTCCTCTTTATTGATTTCGCTTCTCTTCTTCATCTTCTTCCAATTCGTTGAAGCTCTACACTATAGCCAAAGCTCATGCTTCTTCGTTAATCGTTTTAGTTGCCAAGAACCAATGTCATTTATGATTAAAAAAATAAGTGAGATATCATGTCTTTAGCTTTAACTTTTGCTTCTAGATGTTCTATCACTTGAACTATTTTATCAAATTTCACTCCGGAAGGCGGTAGTTTAAGAAAATTCATTTGTCCTCTTTCCTTCCTCTAGGATTTATCTGTGATTTTAGTCCCAATTTTTATGATCGACTGAAACATAATTACTGAAACTTTGATGAATGCTCGAATTTCAGTTTTTTTGGTGTGGTTGGATGGTAGCAATTGGAGAAGACGAGTTGTGGATCATTTAATCAGAGATGAACCCGAGATTGGAGGTTGTATATATCTGACATTGTGATTTAATTTGTAATCTAGAGTCACGCTTTAATTTGTATTAGTGATGATGAAGTAATAACTTATTTTACGTAATACAAATAAATCAATATATAGTTTATCATTATCAATTTGCAGATCATACCGCATCTTCTGTACTGTAGTTCTTGCATCCATTCATCAACCTGCTTTTCAATTCGCAGATCATACCTGTTTTTGTGTGCTAGGCTTTAAAAGTTATATTTTTGGTTGAGAGTCACTTGTTCGTTCTGGTTATTTTTGGATTTTATATTCTAATTACCACAAGAGACTTAAATTTTTTGTTCAATTTATGATTGTAGTATAATAATTATGGGTGAGTTTCTAATTACCGAGATGATTGCAATGGGAAGTACTTTACTGATAGATTCCAATTAAATTGATTTCTATCACTAACAATCATTGGTAGACTTCAATTAATTGATAATTCAATGATTTCTATCGGAGAAAGAAACTGATAGACTTCAATTAACTGATTTTTATCCCCGATAGAAAATGATAGATTTGAATTAAACTAATTTCTATAAGTGATACAAGTCAATAGACTTCAATTAAATTGATTTCTCATAGAAACTGATAAACTTCAATTAAATTGGTTTTTATCAGTGATAGAAATTAATAGTCTTGAATTAAATCATTCGATCTGGTAACAAGATTTTTTTTTTGGTTCGATGCTTGGTCGGATTGGGGCCCCTTGTACAGGGCTTTTCCACGCCTTTTCGCTCTATCTTTCAGGAAGGGGTTTGAGGGTATCGGAATCTTGGGACGCTTCCTCTTCTTCTTGGATTTTTTCCCTCGTCGTGCCCTTTTGGATCGTGAGCTTGTCGCTTGGAACGAGGTTGCAGCTTCTCTGCCTTTTCCCAACGCTGCTAGGGAGGGGACATTCTTATTTGGCTTCCTTTCCCAAAAATGATCTTTCTCCACGACTTCAGCTCGCCTCTCGTTTTGGGATATTACTCAAAGCAGACGTTTGTAGGTGGACTCTAAAATCCTTAACCTCCTTTGGTGTGCTCCAGTCCCTAAGAAATGCAGATTTTTCATGTGGACTGTTTTCCATCGAAGACTGAATACAACCGAGAGATTGCAAGTCATTTTTAAGCACTCCTTCTTGAGTCCATCCTGTTGCTTCCTTTGCCATGCAGATTCTGAATCTTTGGATCATTTATTTATCCTTTGTCCTTTTTCCTCAACTATATGGCAGCTGTTATTCCAAGCTTTGGAGGCCTCTCCTATGATCTTTACAACGGTTGACCAGCCCTGTGAAAGGACCTTTGCTTTCAAAGCCAATTGCCAAAAAATCGTTTTAGTCCAAGTTATTTCAGTGGCGATTTTTTGGATCATTTGGACCGAAAGAAATCATCGAATTTTCAAGAACCAGTCTCGCCCTTTTGATCAACTCTGGGAGGATATCCTTGCTTTAGCTGCGTCTTGGGCCTCTATATCAAATCTTTTCTCTAATTACGATGCGTCTTCCATTGCTATGAACTGGAAGGCTTTTCTGTAATTCTCTCTTTGCATGTTCCTCACATGCGCTAATAAAGTATCCTTTTTCAAAAAAAAAAAAAATTGATTTTTATCAGTGATAGAAACTGATAATCTTGAATTAAACGGTTTTCTATTAGTGATTATCACTGATAGACTTAAATTAAATTGATGGATAGAAACTGTTAGCCTTGAATTAAATTGTTTTCTATCAGTGGTTATCACTGATAGACTTGAATTAAACACGATAAAAATTGATAGATTATGATTATCAGTCTACGATAGACTCCGATTAATCAAAGTCTATCAGTGTCTATCACTAATAGACTCCGATTAATTGAAGTTTATCATCAAAGTCTATCAGTATTTATCACTGATAGGCTCCAATTAATCAAAATCTATCGGTGACTATCAATAATAGACTATTGGAGAAACTAAGGGTATTTTCATAATTTAATGTATTTTTTGCTATTTCCGCAAATAATTTTATTTTTTTGCTATTTGTGCAAATCCCCCATTTTATATCTAGGTTGGCTAAATTTTAAAAATCTCGAATATGAGACTTATTAGACACAAAATTGGAAGTTCAAGAACCTATTATACATTTTTAAAGCCCAGAGACCTCTGTTAGTCATAAAATTGAAAGTTGAGAAATCTATTAAACACTGTTTAAAGTTCGGGATCAAATTGACAGTTCAAAAACTAAACTTTGTAATTTATAAGTTTTTTATACCTCATTCTTAACTTTTTGTTTTATCAAGTTAATAATGGCTGTCTGTTTTGTTTTATTCTATTCTTTTTCACTTTTTTCATTCATCCACTTCATTTAATTCCTTGTTTAGTTCATCCGTTCTATTTCGTTTGTTGGATAGTTCTATTTCTTATTTCTGTTTCTTATATTAGTTATATATTTTAGCTATTTATACAGTCTTGCTATCAATGAAATACCGTGCAAGTTTTATTTACTCTCCAAATGTTAATAGCTTCATTTTAACATTCTTCATCTCACATACTTTTATGTGTTTTTGTGTGATTTTTTCAAGTTAAATGGCTTCTGTAAATTCTTCATATAAACCTTTTTTTTTTTCAATTCTGTAGTTTAGATTTAGGAATATTCCATAGGAAAATAAATATATACCTCATATATTAGCAATAGTGTTTTTTAGAAACTTATTATAATACAAATAAATACATTATATATGCATTTTTTTTATTCCTCTAGGTATAGTACGACATTTTTTTCTCTTTGCATGTTATATGACAGACAAAAATGATAGGGATAATCTGATGATATTTTCTATAACTTTTAGGTCTTTTTTTTTTTTTTTTAATCTTTTTTAAGGTGTTGACATAAGTGACTATTAAAGTTGGAAAATAAATTAGAAAAAGATCTTCGTTTTATCAAGGCACATAAATTTTTTTTAAAAAAAAGTGAAATGTGCAAGTAAAGTACACAATACGGCTTATTTTACTACATAAATAGGTTGGGGCATCGTTTAAACATGATTAGAAATCAAAATCAAGTTCCTTTCCACATTTGGTATTTGATGACAGGATGGGTATGCTTTGCTCGTGCATAAAGAAATTGTAAGGATCGACCTTGCTCTTCACATGCACCAACCTGTTAAAATTGTTTCCAAAATAACTCAATCCCCAAACACTTGCTTGCTTGTAGCTCGTCGCTCCATATCTGTTGTTTGTTCCAAGGTCGAGGTCTCTATAATTAGAATATGAAGCCCTTGGCAATTTTGAAACAAACGGAGTCATGTAATCATAAAGCTTCCGGATCCGGTTCACGTGTCTTTTCTCAGCATCAATACTTTCTTCATGCCACTTGATTTTGTAACCAATCCTATACAGATATCCAGCTCGATGTGAATAAGGAGTTTCCGACTCAAAAATTTGACTCATTCTCCCTCCATAAGGAATAAAGAGAAGTTTGATCACTTCTATATCTTGAGCTTTTAATCTTTTCCATAGGCCTTTGATTGCAGCCTCAGAAATGGGTTCCTTGACATAATCCGATTTGACTTTAGTGCTTTTTATAGTAGTGGGTGATTTTCTGTTGAGCAGTGTTTCTAAGGCTTCTCCAGGTGGAAACCCTGCAATGGTGAGGGTCGAATTGATCCAACTCGATTCTATGCAATCTTTCTTCGCCAAACTCAACTCGGGAAAGGTTGTGTTCAAGATTGCCATAAGTTCATTGGCCTTTCCAAGAAACAAAGAGGTGAATGAAGCTGTTGGGTTTGTTTTAGCTCCCTGAGGACCACCTGAATTTCCACCATTAATCATCAAGATTCAAGATTTGAGTTCAAATTATTCATATTTTCATCATGGTAGTGGTTTGATATGATATATTGGGATATGAATTTTTAGAAGAATCCCTTTTGCTTTAAAGAATAGAATAGGTGAATAGAATAGGTGGAAAAAAAAAGTCCGATTGTTTGGGCCTCGTTTGATAACCATTTGGTTTTTAGTTTTTGGTTTTTGAAAATTAGACTTGTTTTCCCCCAATTTTCCTACCATGATTTTCATCTTTATCAAGGGCACATTTGAATTCTTAGCCAAATTCCAAAAACAAAAAAAAGTTTTGAAAACTACTTTTTTAAGTTTTCAAAAATTGGTTTGATTTTTTAAAACATGAAAAGAATGTATTAGAAAAACAAAGAAACTTAGTAGTTGGAAGTAGGATTTATAAGCTTAATTTTCAAAAACCAAATGGTTATCAAACGGGACCTTGGTTTTCGAAAAATAAGTTTGGTTTCTTTCAAGTTCGTTATAATGGTTTTCATTTTTGTTACGGACACATTTGAATTCCTAACCAAATTTCAAAAAGAAAAAAAAGGAAAATTAAAACTACTTTTAGTTTTCAAAACCTTTGATTTAGATTGGTTTTTCACATCTCCTTCTCAAGCTTCAAACCCTTCCCTCTTATCCTTTTTCAAAATTGTACTTGTTTTTTGGCAATTTATTTACATTGGTTTTTCATCTATTTCAAGGAAACACATTTGAATTTCTAGTCAAATGCCAAAAACAAAAATAAGTATTTAAAACACATACTCATTTTAGTTTTCAAGAATTGATTTAGATTCCGAAAACATGGGTAGAAAAGAGAACAAAACAAATAACATTTCAAAACCCAAAAACCAAATAGTTATTAAATATGTATCAAACATTAAATGAGTACCAGTTAACACGATGGCAAGAAAAAGATTTTCATCCACTTTGTTAGCCACATATTGCCATCGATGGATCAGCTTTACCGCATCTTCCTCCAAAGTAACGTTTAAAAGGCAACTCGTTACAGTCGTCGGAACCCTAACCAGCTTCACCTTCCACGCAACAACAATTCCAAAGCTCCCTCCGCCACCGCCTCTAATGGCCCAAAACAAATCCTCCCCCATCGACTCTCTATCATGAAACTTCCCATTTGCATCAACCAAGTAAGCGTCTATTACATTATCAGCAGCAAGCCCATATTTCCTCTGCAAGGTCCCAGATCCGCCGCCACTGAAGAGCCCACCAATACCGACTGTCGGACAAACGCCGGCAGGAAAGGCGAGTGTTGGACTTGTCTTGGCAATTTTGTAATAGAGTTCGCCTACAGTCGCCCCAGATTGAACCCATGCAGTGTTGTTTTTGTGGTCAATAGAGATGGTGGTGAGATTTATTAGGTCAATGACGATGAATGGGAGGGAGGAGAGGTAAGAAAGACCCTCGTAGTCATGGCCGCCGCTTCGGATTCGGATTTGAAGGCTGTTCTTTTTGGAGCAAATGACGGCTGCTTGAATATGGGAAACTTGTAATGGTGTGATGATAACGATTGGTTTTGGAGTGTTGGTAGTTGAGAATCTGAGGTTTTGAATGGAGAAATTCAAGACGGATGAATATGAGGAGTTGGTTGGAGTGTAGACGAGGTTGAAAATGGAGTAACTATCGAGTGAGTGATCGGAAAGGCATTGAAGAAAATCTTCATGTTTGTGAGCAGTTTCCGATAATGAACATGAAGAAGATAGAAGAAGAAACGCAAGAGCGGGAATTAATGGACAAAACTTCATGGTTGGGTTTGGAGATTTGATCTGTATCTTCATAGCTCCAATATTTATGTTTGAGAAAGGATACTAACGACAAAGGTATTTTTGAAACATTTTTTAAAGTTCAGGGATATTTTTGAAACTTTTTAAAATTCGGGGGCATATTTGAAACAAACCTCATAGTTCAGGGGCATTTTGTATAATTTAGCCTAAAATAATGCATTTTTGAAAAATATCTAAACTAAAAGGTATTTCAAATGGGTCCTAAGTACCTATGGAAGAAGAGTATTATTTTGAAAAGTGATTTGAAAATCAGCCATATCTAAATTCTGCTCACTGGTCCTCATCGATGGTGTGGATAGCAGTGGGAGGCCAACGAGAGAGAGGATGAGGACAATCATGGCCAGGAAAGCACAACCTTTTTTCTTTTTTCTTTTCTATCTTTGATGCATGCTGTGAAACGTTGCGAAAATAGCATCACACTTGTCAATATATTTTTTCAAGTCACGTGGAAGTACACATTTTCTTTGTCTAACTTTTACCATTTTAATTTTACCCTTAGGAAATGTTGATGTTCATGAAAATATTATCTCCATATTAGTTTTTTTTTTTTTTTTTTTTTTTTTTTTTTTTTTTTTTTTTTGAGTATATCAACATTGGGGGTGGGAGGATTCGAACTTCTGATCTCATGGTCGAGGGTACATACCAATTACCGCTGAGCTAAACTCGCTTTGGCAAAAAAACCATATATTAGTTGTTGTTCACAAACTTGTATTTGTATTGATTTTTTTGGGTAATATCTAATGTATGATCATTTGATTCTCTCTCTTGTGAGTGTTTCACTCGAAGACTAAAGCGTTTGTTCTCGAATTTGAAGTTTCAATTGATTATTGGAATCTAGAAGGATTTTTGGTCTTCAAGAATTGTTTAGCATTCAGGGACTTATGGATTTCAAGAAGTCGTTTGCCTTCTATCTTTTGATGGAAATTCTCGTGTGTCTCTCTTAGCTTATATGAAAGTTTAATGGGGCAACTATATAAATGGTCATATTTAAGAGACCGTTTTGAAAAAAGGCCAAACAAGATTTTGTTTCGATAAATGACCAAATGCTAAATATAGAATAAATTTGGAAATACACAATGGACTAAAGTACCCTCAATTTAAATTTGATTGTCTAAAATAAATAAAGATTATGCAAGGTCAAACAATATCTATTAATAAGGGCTCATTTGGAATACCTTTTAGTTTAAATTTTTTTTCAAGAATACATTTTATTTTAAACAATTTGTATAAAAATTGTTTAGAATTTAAACACTCATATGTTTTGTTACATTTCCTCCCAAATGTTTTTATAATATACTTAAAAAAAATCTTTTTAAAAAATTTTCTTTCAAGTGTTTCTCTCAAAATGGTTTATTTCTCAATCTCATTTTTTAATAAGTCAATTTTAGTGGTTGTCAAATACTAAAATTTTTGTCATTTTTTTTTTCAAAATTAAACCCTTGAAATTATACATACCCCAAGTAAATATCATTTTGGTATAAGTTATTAATTTTTGTTTTAGAGCATATTTGGAAGAAGCTACGTAGAAAGAACATTGTTCTAAGTCAAGAACATCTATAACGGGATAAATGAGATTAAAAAAAAAATGCATTTTAAAAAAGAATTGGAAAAACCGATTATTTTGAAAAAAAAAATGGAGAAAGCATGGTGTTTTGTTGTCCTTATTAGAATCCATGCATTGTAGTCATGGATTCCATGAAGATTGGCCCCACATTCTGTTTTTTACTTTTTTTTTTTTTTTTTTAATTTTCCTTTTCAATTAAAAAGGATTCTATTTTTTTTTTCTTTTTCCGGTTTTCTACTTTTTTTTAATTTCTTTTTTCAATTATCTTTTTTATTCCGAGAGTTAATTTACATTATATAAAATTTTGAAATTATATTTTTATTGCAAATTTTGAAAATTAATTTTATTATAGTTAGTTCTAAATTTTTCATTTTGATTCTTTGTTTTAAATTTTTTTTTCTTTTATAAATCAAATTATTAGAATATTATTATCGGAAACATACTTATAAGAACGGTAAAATTAGCCTTCTAAATTACAACATTATTGCAATTAAACTTGTAAAAGTAAAAGAAAAAAACATAAATATACCATGAAACAATGTTGATATGCAAATTCTCTCTGACTTCAAAGAAAAAAAAATTACAAAATTGTTTTTTGTGTAAATAGTGTGTATAATTGATCCTGAAGTTGTGGTTGTTGTTCTTATTTTTTACATCCTATGAAACTATTTGATATCCAAATTCCTCCGCTTTACAAATCAAAAACTTCATATAATACAACTATTTGGGGCATCTTTTTTCTTTATAATTTCAATTCCAACAATTTTTCTTGGAAGAATCAATTCCAACAACATTGATTTCTAATATCTCTCTAAAAGTAAATAAAAATCAAGTAGAAAAACAACCATATTAAATTAACTTTTTTTTTTTAAAGAAAATGAATTTTACCAAACACATATTAATCTTTTCATGTATTTTCAAATTCATAACCAAATAAAGTTTTAGAATTTTGAATTCGAATTTAATGTTTTTAAAATGAACCAAACGTGTTTTAAGATATAATGCAAATAAGAAAATTATTTTCGTTCTCAGTTAAATTTTTTATTATCGAAAAAAATTCAAATCAGGAACCGAACGAGGCCTTAGTTTTTTTTTTTTGTTAATCTCAATTAAATTAAATAATCTTTTGATAAATTTTGATATATCAATAAAATTAAATAATCTTTTGATAAACTTTCAACTAGTTAACTTCTTATAGAAAATTAATTAGATAGTTATTTATTTATTTTTTTTTTTAATTTTGCAGGCATGAATGAAATTGGATTACATATTTGGCTCCATAAATTTCATTTTCAGAGTGAAAATAAAATATTTTCTTTTCTCGGAGATATAATAAATTGAAATATTTATACATTTAGGTAGTGGTTAGACCTTAATTCATGGTTTATTTATGTTTTTTTTCTTTTACATTTAAAATTTTAATTGCAACAATGTTGTAAATTTAGAAGACTAATTTTTTCATTCTTATAAGTATGTTATTGATAATAATATTTCAATAATTTTGATTTATAAAAAAAGAAAATTAAATTTTAAAACAAAGAATCAAAATGAAAATTTTAGAACTAACAATAATAAAACTAATTTTCAAAATTCGCAAAAAAAAAATTAATTTCGTAATTTTACATGGTGTAAATTAACTCATGGAATAAAAAAAATGGTTAATTGTAATGGGTGGCAAAACTCTAATGGTTAATTGCAATCATAGCAAGTTTTATAAAAAAAAAAAAAAAAAAACTTGAATTTTTAGTCAAATTCCAAAAACAAAAATAAATTTTCATGTTTACAATAATTTTCATGTTTCTTAAAGAAACGTTTGAATTTTTAGTCAAATTCCAAAAACAAAAATAAATTTTTAAAAACTACTTTTTTTTCGTCCATTTTCAAAATTTTACTTGGATTTTGAAAATATTTGTAAAAAATTGATAGGCTAAATTATAAAAAATACCCCTGAACTATAGTGTTTGTTTAAAAAATGCCCCTGAACTTTGAAAAGTTTCAAAAATACCCCTGAACTTTAAAAAATATTTCAAAAATATCATTGCCGTTAATTTTGGATGGAAACCGTTAAAGTTTCAGTTTCAAAATTACCCTTGAACTTTCAAAAAAATTTAAAAAATACCCTTATTGAAAAATGCTTCTTTTTTCCTCCTCTCATTGCAAATTCTTCCTCCATGAAAATTAACGATAAACTTTACTTATTTGTCATGTATTCATAGTCTAGAAACTTTTCTTCTCTTTCAACACACCATCCCAAGAGTTTGACTAGACTTTCGTGTTGAAATTCTACATGTGCTTGACTTCAATTGTTGGTAGCCTTTTCAATATTATTTCTTCACTAGCCATTATCCATCAGTTTTCTCTATATTCATTTTATGAAAAATAAATGAAACTATGGTTTTATACAGGTTCTTACCATTCTTAAATATTAATAATAACAAAATCATATATAAAATTTTTGATTAATTAATCTTATAAATTGGACCAGACTCACAGTCTTATATAAACACTTCTTCTTTCTTATCTACATACGCAAACAGAGAGAGCAAAAAGGAAATAATATATACACATATATATATGTTGTGTTTCTCACACTTATCTTCTTTACACTTTTTAAAAGAAAAAACTCGACTTCAAAGTCAGTTTTCATCTGGATATTGTGTTGCACATAACCTTTATAAGCAAAGTTTTGCATTAATTTTCATGGAGGAAGAATTTACGGTGAGAGGAGGAAAAAAGAAGAATCGTTTTTCAATAAGGGCAGTTTTTAAACCGAAACTTTAACGGTTTCCATCCAAAATTAACGGCAAGGATATTTTTGAAACATTTTTTAAAGTTCAGGGACATTTTTGAAACTTTTCAAAGTTCAGAGGCATTTTTGAAACAAACATCATAGTTCAGAGGTATTTTTTATAATTTAGCCAAATTGATAATAAGACTATAAAACTCATGAGTGGAAAAAAAAAATTTATAATCTTAATTTTCAAAAGTCAAAAACCAAAATTTAGCATAGTTAATCATCAATCAGACCCTTAATTTTCCTAATATAAAAGAAAAAGTAGAGAAGACATTCAGAATAATATTAGTAAAACTATTGACTAAAGCAAAAATCATGTAAGCTTAAGCGCTTGAAGCATATTCTCAATTTTCATTCATTGGGGAGATATGGAGAGCCTCATATTATTTTAACAAAGTTTGAGGATTTTGAATAGTTCTCAATTTTATTTTTACTTTCATATTAAATCTTTAATGTACTTAATGGACTTAGAAAAAAAATTAAGATTTTTCTTAAAGTTATATCCTTTGAAGAATATCATGATATATAATCAATATATATTTATTGTAAATCCATATTACTCTCTGTTATAGGTGATTTTGGATCACACAGATGGACAAGGAGCTGACGAGGACAATCGGGCAGAGGTAGGATCAAAAGACCGACCCAGAGGAAGACCGGACCAAAGGGTCGGGCCAAAATGGCCCGACCCATATGGTCGGCCTCGGCAAAAGGCCGAGGCCGACAAACGGGCCGAGCCCGGTGACCTCTTTTCGGTCCCTAATGCCCCGAATCGCCCCGGTTTCGCCTGGTTCGCCCCGAAACGCCACCGAATTCCCAAAAACCCTAGGAGGACAAACAGGTATAAAACCCCCTCTTCACCACGGAAGAAGGGTTCGGAAACTCGATTCTTGACTCTTCCCTTTACTATCGGTAGCTTCTCCTCGGTTTTCTGACTTAGGCATCGGAGGCGGTGTGGCCTACACCACGCCGGTGTGCAGCGATTTTTGCTGGTCTTGCAGGTCACGTCTTCCCCAGTTCCTACAAATTCACTGTTGGTGTCACGTGAAGGTCGGGTGAGTCTTCTGTCCGGATTTTGGCATCAACAGTTGGCGCCATCTGTGGGGAAGAGTGCTTGCCAGTTCAGACCGCGCATCGGCGGTGTTCTGTAGGATGAATCGAGTTCAGAAACTAGAAGGAAACCTCAGGTATGAGCAGAAAGCGCCGAACCAGACTGAGGTCGGCCTCGGTATGGAAAAGGCCGACCCTAACCCCGAAGGCTGTTGCGAGCAGAAAGCGCCGAATCAGATTGAGGTTGGCCTCGGTATGGAAAAGGCCGACCCTAACCCCGAAGGCTGTTGCGAGCAGAAAGCGCCGAATCAGATTGAGGTCGTCCTCGGTATGGAAAAGGCCGACCCTAACCCCGAAGGCTGTTGCGAGCAGAAAGCGCCGAATCAGATTGAGGTCGTCCTCGGTATGGAAAAGGCCGACCCTAACCCCGGAGGCTGTTGCGAGGTTCCGCATGCCAGAGATGCTGCTGGACTTGACCCAAGGGGACAGCCCGCGGAGGAACTGGAATCTGTACCACTAACGTCTGAGGAAAGGAGAGTGAACATCGGCACCAAATTGGGGGCTGAGCAGAGGGGCAGACTGGTTGGTTTCTTGAGGGCTAACGCGGATCTGTTTGCGTGGTCGCACGAGGATATGCCAGGAATTGACCCGAGAGTGATGGTTCACCAGTTGAATGTGGATAGGGATTTCAAGCCAGTAAAGCAGAGGCGAAGGGCATTTAACTCGGAAAGGAATGAGGTTGTTGCCAGTCAAGTAGATGAGCTGCTTAAAGCAGGGTTCATCAGAGAAGTTCATTATCCCCAATGGTTGTCCAATGTGGTACTAGTAAAGAAGGCTAACGGGAAGTGGCGGATGTGCATCGACTTCACCGACCTGAATAAGGCGTGCCCAAAGGACAGCTATCCATTGCCCATGATCGACCAGTTGGTTGACGCAACAGCAGGGCACGAGATGCTGAGTTTTATGGATGCATATTCAGGGTACAACCAGATTAGAATGCACGAGCCCGATCAGGAAAAGACTTCGTTCATCACCAGTCGAGGGTTGTATTGCTATAAGGTCATGCCGTTCGGTTTGAAGAACGCTGGGGCGACATACCAGCGAATGGTAAACCGCATGTTTGCTCCGTTATTGGGAAAGAACATAGAGGTGTACGTGGATGATATGCTGGTAAAGAGCTTGAAGTCTCAATGCCATGAGTCTGACCTTAATGAAGCTTTCCAGATCCTCCGGAAGTATCGAATGAAACTAAACCCGAGTAAGTGCGCTTTTGGGGTGACATCAGGAAAATTCCTAGGATTCATGGTGCATCAGAGGGGGATAGAAGCAAACCCAGACAAGATCAGAGCAATCATGCAAATGTCCTCCCCGACCAATCTCAAGCAACTTCAAAGCTTGAACGGGAGGATCGCCGCCTTGAACAGGTTTGTTAGTAGATCAACTGACAGGTGTTTACCCTTCTTTAAAATCTTGAGACAGGGATCACGTTTCGAATGGACTGGAGAATGCGAAAAGGCTTTCCAGGAGCTGAAGGACTATTTGAGCTCGGCCCCGCTCTTGGCCAAGCCGCTCCCTGGCGACGAGCTGTTGCTCTATGTCGCGGCCTCGGATACGGCTGTAAGTTCTGCACTGATCAAAGAAGAAGAGAAGCTCCAACGACCTGTGTATTACACCAGCAAGTCGATGGTTGGAGCAGAGACTAGATACCCCCAAGTGGAGAAGCTCGCTCTGGCCCTAGTTACGTCGGCCAGAAGGTTGCGTCCGTATTTCCAAGCCCATAAGGTAACAGTTTTGACCAATTTTCCTCTAAAACAGGTGTTGCAGAGGCCAGAAGCCTCGGGTCGCCTCATGAAGTGGGCAGTTGAGCTGAGTGAGTATGACATCCATTACAAACCTCGAACTGCCATGAAAGGGCAAGCCGTGGCAGATTTCCTGGCAGAATTAACGACTGCTGAGGAGAAGGCCGACCCTCAGAGGTCCGAGGCCGAGCAGAGCAAGTCAGGCACAGAGGTCAATATGCTGAGTGTAAGGGAGATGAAACAGACTTGGACACTCTTTGTAGACGGGTCTTCTAACACCAGGGGTTGTGGAGCAGGAATTTTGCTGGAATCCCCTGATGGAGGAAGATTTGAGTATGCCCTGAGATTCAATTTCAAGGCCTCGAATAATGAGGCTGAATACGAGGCACTCCTGGCAGGATTGAAGTTGGCAAGGGAAATCGGAGTTTCAGACATCATGGTTCAAAGCGATTCACAGCTAATCGTGAAGCAGGTGTTGGCAGAATACCAGACTAGGGAACAGAGAATGAGTAGGTACTTATCCAAGGCCAGGGAACTGCTGTCCCACTTTGAGAAGTGGGAGATCAAACAAATCCCGAGGTCTCAGAACGCCAACGCAGATTCACTGGCTCGCTTAGCGGCTGCCTATGATACAGAGTTGAGCAGGACTGTGCCAGTTGAGGTTTTGTCAGAGCCTGCGGTATGTGCAGAGGAGATTCTCGAAACAGATGGCCGAGCAGAGTCCGAGGCCGAGCCTAAGGACAAGCCCGAGGCCGAGGCCGAGCCTGAGGATAAGTCCGAGGCCGAGCCTGAGGATAAGTCCGAGGCCGAGGCGGAAGATCCGAGGCTTGAGGTCGGTGATCCTGCAGATGAGGAGAGTATCCCATCAATTGAAACTAAGCCCTCCCCAGAAGCAGGGGAAGCTTCATGGATGGATCCGATCCTTGATTACTTAGGGAAAGGCGAGCTGCCAACAGAGAGGACAGAGGCTAAAAAGGTTCAGAGGCGAGCATCGCATTTTGTGTTAAGGGAAGGGAGACTGTATAAAAGAGGCTACTCGATGCCGTTGTTGAGGTGCCTTCCCCCTAGTGATGCTAACTACGTTATGAGAGAGATACATGAGGGGGTGTGTGGAAATCACTCAGGAGCAAGGTCGTTGTGTCACAAGATAGTCAGGCAAGGTTACTATTGGCCAACCATGTTGCAAGACGCTAGGCACTTCACTAGATCTTGCGATCAATGCCAAAGGTTTGCACCCACTCCAAGGCAACCACCTGAGCCTTTAACGAGCATTATCAGTCCGTGGCCGTTCGCGCAATGGGGAATCGATCTGATCGGACCTCTCCCTCAAGGTAAAGGGCAGACCAAGTATGCAGTTGTGACTGTGGATTACTTCACAAAATGGGCAGAGGCAGAACCACTAGCAACTATAACTGAAAAGAAGGTTACTGACTTTGTATGGAAGAATATTGTGTGCCGTTTTGGGATTCCAAACACCATTATATCAGATAATGGTAGGCAGTTCGACAATGCCGCTTTCAGGAAGTTCTGCTCAGATTTGGGCATAGCACATCGTTGTTCATCCCCAGCCCATCCGCAAGCTAACGGCCAGATGGAGGCTGTGAATAAAATAATCAAGCAGAATCTTAAAACGAAGCTTGAAGGACTAAAAGGGGCATGGGCCGAAGAGCTCCCACGTGTACTGTGGGCGTATCGGACAACAGCACGAACCTCAACAGGAGAAACACCATTTTCCCTTTCATTCGGGGCAGAGGCGGTAGTCCCAGTGGAGGTCGGCATCCCCTCCCCCAAGACAGAACAGTTTAGTGTGCAAGGGAATGATGAAGCAATGAGGTTGAACCTGGACCTCCTAGACGAGCATCGTGAAATGGCTCAACTCCGGCAGAGTATGAAAACAGAGTTGCCAGATATTATAACGCAAGAGTGAAAAAGCGCACCTTCAAAGAAGGAGACCTAGTACTGAGGAAAGTCATGCAAAACACCAGAGATCCCAATGCAGGTGCGTTGGGACCAGCATGGGAAGGACCTTATCAAGTTAGCAAAGTGGTCCGCCCCGGCACCTATGCCTTGGTTGATGAAAACGGGAAACCAACTCCACACCCATGGAATGCAGAACACTTGAAGATTTACTATCAGTAGTAATAGCAGAAACAAGTGGCAGGCAACGCCACCACTACAGGAGGCCGAGGCCGACCAGAGGAGGCCGAGTTCGACCAAGAACAATGGCTTTCTTTATGTTTACTTTACATAGAAACTGTCTGTCATTTATCTCATTGTAAAACACACATACATTTGCAAATTCAATAAAAACTATTATATTGTGTTTTGCATAAGAATGATTCTTGCAGAGACAAAATTCTTGCAGAGAGGTTGACGCATGCCCTCAACCTCCAAGGGTCCCCAAAAGAATGTATGCACCTCCTGGGATGGATACAACAGCTTGAAGAGAGGCTCGGAAATTTCCTCGACCTCCCCAAGTTTTCTCCGACTAAGTGCATGCACCCTTGGGATGGAAAACAAGCAAACGAACAGCACAGAGGAGCTGGTCGGCCTCATGCCAAGGCCGAGGCCGACCATCCAGAGGCCAAGGCCGAGCTCCACCCTTAGAGGCCCAGGTACGAAGTTAGTTTTTCCTTACTAAAAAAATTCATGTCCAAGATATTGAATGCACATTTTGAGTGGGGGGTAGGGGTAAGGACAGGTCGAGTCCACGGTCACGTGGCGACAGTTTTGATTTTTCTTTTCGTTTTGTATAACACATGTCCATGGCGCTTCTTCGTGGTACGATGTCGACACTTGCGAATTTAATGAAGTTCTTTGCATTGTGTTTCGCATAAAGTGCTTTTTCCATAGGATGTAACGCGTGTGGCCAGACGAGAATGATCCTTGTAGAGGCCAGACTTCCGCACTTCCCCCGACTGAGTGTATGCACCCTCGGGATGAATACAGCAACTTGAAGAGAGGCTCGGGAATTTCCTAGGCCTCCCCAAGCTTTTCCCCAGAAGAGTGTACGCACCCCTGGGATGACTATGACAGCTTGAAGAGAGGCTCGGAAATTTCCTAGGCCTCCCCAAGCTTTTCCCCAGAAGAGTGTACGCACCCCTGGGATGACCATGACAGCTTGAAGAGAGGCTCGGGAATTTCCTAGGTCTCCCCAAGCTTTTCCCCAGAAGAGTGTACGCACCCCTGGGATGACCATGACAGCTTGAAGAGAGGCTCGGGAATTTCCTAGGCCTCCCCAAGCTTTTCCCCAGAAGAGTGTACGCACCCCTGGGATGACTATGACAGCTTGAAGAGAGGCTCGGGAATTTCCTAGGAATCCCCAAGCTTTTCCCCAGAAGAGTGTACGCACCCCTGGGATGACTATGACAGCTTGAAGAGAGGCTCGGGAATTTCCTAGGCCTCCCCAAGCTTTTCCCCAGAAGAGTGTACGCACCCCTGGGATGACCATGACAGCTTGAAGAGAGGCTCGGGAATTTCCTAGGCCTCCCCAAGCTTTTCCCCAGAAGAGTGTACGCACTCCTGGGATGACTATGACAGCTTGAAGAGAGGCTCAGAAATTTCCTGGGCCTCCCCAAGCTTTTCCCCAGAAGAGTGTACGCACCCCTGGGACGACTATGACAGCTTGAAGAGAGGCTCGGGAATTTCCTAGGCCTCCCCAAGCTTTTCCCCAGAAGAGTGTACGCACCCCTGGGATGACTATGACAGCTTGAAGAGAGGCCCGGGAATTTCCTAGGCCTCCCCAAGCTTTTCCCCAGAAGAGTGTACGCACCCTGGGATGACCGTGACAGCTTGAAGAGAGGCTCGGAAATTTCTTGGGCCTCCCCAAGCCTTTTCCCCAGAAGAGTGTACGCATCGTCATGCCAAGGCTAAGCATCCCAACTCCAAGGCCAACCATCAGGCACACATTCAAGGCAGCGTGACTTTAGCACAGTCACTTTACTTTTTGGCACAGTCGAGGCGCTCAAAGTCGCAGGGAGATGCTTAAGGTAGAATCGGGCCAATCTGCACATAAGCCTGGACGTCTGCGAGCAAATAGTACAGAGCTGCTGGTCAGCCTCATGCCAAGGCCGAGGCCGACCATCCACCTTCGAAAAGCCAGGTATGGAACTAGTCCTTCTCGCTCGAATAATGCAACGCTTGAGGTAATAAATGCCCATGTCGAGTGGAGGCTGGGAATAAGGGGTAGGTTAAGGCTATTCCGTTCCTTTGTTGTAATCATCATGCAACTTTCCCATTATTTTCCAGTAAGGACTGACATATGAATGCAGGGGGCTAAGCACTGAGCTAACAGGAGCTAGAGGCCCAGGCCGATCCGGGCCTCCTCCCTTGTTTTTCTTTTGCAGGAATTAACTTTTCAATGCAGGGTTGTGAAGTTTTATGTTTTTCCTATTGTTAATTATGGAATGAAGCACTCCGAACGACCCAGTACGGGGGTCCAGGGGCGAAGCGCCCGGTGGGGGTTCGGGGGCAACGCCCCCTAAGCTAAAATGAAAAATGTTGTGCTCGGCCTCTTCCCGAGGCCGAGGCCGACCAAAGAGGCCCTCCGGCCACTTCTGTAACTTATCACTCTTCTCATTTCCGTTTCACCTAACCCCTACTCAGGGAGTTTTTACTTTGCATAGCTCGCCCTCTCTTGCAAGATAACAAAGAAGTCATACAAAAGTCAGCACGAGACGAGAGTTGTACTCTTAAATTTGGCTTAAGGAGCTCGGCCTATAGCATTAAAGTCGCACCTGAATCCCAATTCAAGAGTGGGGGCTTAATGTTATAGGTGATTTTGGATCACACAGATGGACAAGGAGCTGACGAGGACAATCGGGCAGAGGTAGGATCAAAAGACCGACCTAGAGGAAGACCGGACCAAAGGGTCGGGCCAAAATGGCCCGACCCATATGGTCGGCCTCGGCCTTTTGCCGAGGCCGACCATTCGGCCCGTTTGCACGGGCCGAGCCCGGTGACCTCTTTTCGGTCCCTAATGCCCCGAATCGCCCCGGTTTTGCCTGGTTCGCCCCGAAACGCCACCGAATTCCCAAAAACCCTAGGAGGACAAACAGGTATAAAACCCCCTCTTCACCACGGAAGAAGGGTTCGGAAACTCGATTCTTGACTCTTCCCTTTACTATCGGTAGCTTCTCCTCGGTTTTCTGACTTAGGCATCGGAGGCGGTGTGACCTACACCACGCCGGTGTGCAGCGATTGTTGCTGGTCTTGCAGGTCACGTCTTCCCCAGTTCCTACAAATTCACTGTTGGTGTCACGTGAAGGTCGGGTGAGTCTTCTGTCCGGATTTTGGCATCAACACTCTCTTTCTTATGTGTCTTTGATTATAATGATTTAATTAATATAAAAGTTCCATCACACATAATCAACAAAATATTCATCAAAAGTTCAAACAAACTATGTTAGGTGTTAAATATATTATATTGACTGAAATTGTTTGATATAAATTTTTAATCAAATTTGTTTTCTTAGATTGAAAAGTAATCTTGATAGTGCATTCAAATAATATAATGACTTGAAATAAACAAATCTATATCTATACTATATTAAAAGGCGCTTAAGGGGAGAAACTTTTGATTTCATTTTTTGTCCCTTTTTAATCTTCAAATTCTTTATTTGTCCTTCCTATTTAATTATCCAAATTCTCGGGTAGATCATTCATTATCACGTTTAAGTTAAGAATTGGTTTTAAAAAACAAATCTTCATCATCATTATTAAAAGGCACTTAAGGGGAGAAACTTTTTATTTCCTTTTTTGCCCCTTTTTAATCTTCAAATTTCTTATTTGTTCTTCCTATTTAATTATTCAATATTTAATTATTCAAATTCATTATCGGGATTATCACGTTTAAGTTAAGAATTGGTTTTAAAAAACAAATCTTCATTATCACATTTAGGTTAAGAACTGGTTTTAAAAAACAAATCTTTCATAAGATTAAGAATTGATTTTTTTTTAAAAAATCTCCCTGGGTGACGTGGAAAACAAATCTTTCATAAGATTAAGATTCATTATCACGTTGTGTTTTTTTTTTTTTAAAAAAAAAGCATCATCTTTCATAAGATTAAGAATTGATTTTTTATAACTAATGTAATTATTAGTTTTCTATTTTTTAATCACTTTTTTTAAATTGAATCTATTGGAGTGTAATTATAATTTATTTATTATTAAAAGAAAATATTATCTCTTAAATTATTCAAAGTAAATTTCAAATAAATAAAAAAGATAATAGTTTTTAATATGATTTTCAGTTGTTAAAATTAAAGGGTTTTTTTTATTTAATTATTAATTCGAATTGATTTTCGGTTGTGAAAATTAGAAGAATTTTTTATTTAATTATTAATTCTTTTTGGTTTTCATGGTTATAATAAATAGAATTTTTAAAATTAAATTTTGTGAAGTCTAAATTTATATCAATTGTTTTGATTTTTCAAAAATAAAAAGATAGAGTTTAATTTTCGATTAAATCAAATCAAGTTTTTAAATTAAATTTGAAAAACTAAAATTCAAATTAATTGTTTTTAATTTTCAAAATTTCTAATTTGAAAAGATTTATCATAACTACTCGATTCACTTGAACCCTATAAATAGTGGTCAGATGGGGGAGGTTTGTGGTGGATGAAGAATTAAAAAAATTGCAACAAACATAAACCAAGTGGGAGGAGACCCATTCCTACTCACTAATGTGAGTATAGCCTTTTCATTTAGTGTAAATATATATAATTTTTTCTTTTTTTTTTCAAGTAGAATAATGTATCATTTGGAGATTTTGTTAGTTTTGTGAGATTTTATTATGTTATATTATATTTTTGTCACCCCTGACTTTCATATGAATAAGAAATATTTTTTGTTTATAATTTCTTTAATAGAAGTGAGTACACATTGTGTGAGCTCATTAGTATTGTCTTTCTTATCGTTTCTGAAATGGGAAAGAAGATCAATCACTATTATCTTCTTTTTTAAAATCGATCACTCTCCATTATGTTTTTCTCCGACCTTCAAAAATTTTCATATATTTTTTAGATTTTTTTAGACAAGATGATGGGAAGAAAATGATATTTTTATTTAATTAGTGCTCATTTAACGGTTGGGTTAAACATAACTTTAATTGAATTATTAATTATTAATTGATTACAAAATAAAGATTTTGGAAAATATAAATGTTTACCCTATCTATATCTATATCTATATCTATATCTATAGTATATATAAAAGCCACGATAGGGAGAAACTTTTCGTGTCCATTTTACCCTTTCATTTTTTGTATATGTGCCAATATTACCCTTTAATCTTTCCAAATTCCTACTATTGTCTTTTCATCTTTCATGTTCCTCCTTAATTTTAATTCTCTCTCTTTTAATATATCATTCCAATTTCCTACTAACAATTAATTACTAATAATATTGAATAATAAACATTAGTAATTAATAATATTAAAAATTGGGATTAAGAATTAATTACTAATTACTAATATAATATTAAAAAGCCACGCAATGAAAAACTTTTGTTGACTGTATTATCCTTTGTCAAATCTTATAATTACATATCATGCTACTAACAATTAATTACTAATAATATTGAATAATACATATTGTATCACTAACATTAATTATCAATAGTAATTTAATAATTTATTATTAATTAACACAAAAATTGAAAATTATTATAAAATCACAACAAACTTCATGTGAATATGTAAGTTACGTTTTCTCCAAAAAAAAAAAATAATAATAATAATAATAATAAATAAATAAATAAATAAAAATGTAAGTTACGCAACAAATTTATAAGTGAACTAAAAATAAAAATCAAAATAAGTAAAATTGTTCTAATTATGCAAATATTATAATTCTAATTAATTACCAATCATATTTTTTTTTGAGAAATAATTAATTATCAATCATAATAAATACATAGAATTTAAAAGGTTGGAATATGAAAAAATGTTGATATTTAACCTATCAAGAATTTAATTATTTTTACTAATGCTAATTAATAATAGGATTTCAAAAGTTGTGGAAGCCTACGAAATTTATAACGTTTTCATCTTCTATCATTATAAAAAGGATTTCCTCTCATTTTCCCTTCACCCATACCTTGATCTCTCTATTGATCACACATTTTTTTCTCTCAAATTAACTTCTTTGATATTGATAGCTGGCAAGACATACAAGATATACATCCCAAGTTACACAAGATTTACGATTCTATCTAATTGGTAAGTTTGGGTGTTTACGATCATACTTTGATTAAGTTGAATAATGATATTTGTTTAGCTAGCTAGGGTGAGGCAAATCTATTTTCAAGAATTTGTATATCTATGTATATATAGACCGCATTTTGTTTTTTTGTTTTTTTGTTCTCACGGTTTATTTTATTTTATTTTATAATTACTATATTATTGTGTTTTGTTTTTGTAAATATTTTCTTTTTATAATTGCTATAGTTTATTTTGTTTTTTTTTTAATTTTAAAATGTTTGTGCAATTTGATAGCTCAATATCTATTAGGTTTAAATCATATAAGAAACTTATCTTAATAATTGAAATGTATTGTGTGTTTATTAAATTATTAAATTAATAATTGAAATGTATTATCTTAATTGAAATGTATATTTAATATTATTGTGTGTTTATTAAATTATTTTTTTAATATTAATAATTGAAATGTATTATCTTAATTATTCATTTTTTTTAAATAATATATGATATAGTTGAAGTAAATATTAGACAAAAATATTTTTGCTCAAAATCAAACATTCAATTTTTTTCACAGTGAGTTCATTATAAATTGTTACCAAACAACCATAAATTATAATTGTCAATATGAAAGGTTCTAATGAAAAGTTAAATTTTGTTGTTTTCACCTCTAAAACGTAATTTTTTTTTTTTTTTTTTTTTGACAATATGTGGAGTGGGAGATTCAAACCACTGAAATAAGACATAAAAAAATTAGCAATGGTGTGAAATGAAACTTACATAAATTAATTTTAATTATTAATAAATTTATAAATTGTATGATATTATGTTAATATTTAATTATAAAAAAAAATTATCTATAATATACTTGAAGTTTCAAATTAAATGCATAAGTTTATAAAAATTAAAATATAATTGCATTGTATTTACTTGGATGTGAGAATGTGAGTAAAAATTTGGAGCATATACAAATTTATGTTCTTGCAATAAAAAAACACTTTATTTTATTTTATTTTTTGAAATGAAAAACATTAGTTTTAATCATTCCAATTCTTCACAATTAACAATATAAATGCAACAACAACTCTTGTCAAAAAAAAAAAAAAAAACAAAAACAAAAACAAAAGCTACAACAACCAATTCTAATAAATCATCCAAATCCAAGGATAAATTTAAATGACACTATTAAAACTATTAGAAGAAAAGCAAAAGATGTAACTTCAATAATCGTTTGAAGATGTACATTAAAGAAGGAAAAAAATATCAATGGTTCTTATGGATCGTGCAATTAAACAATTTGTCATCTTTGCATGAGATTTATAACGTTTCTCAATCTTATATCTATCCAACAATCTCACTCAATTCAACATTCTTGAGAGATTTTGATCCAGGTACATGCAAAATACATGAAAAATTATTTTCTTTTCTTGATGATATGAAAAATTACATTAGTTCATGTACTTCCAAGTTAGCAAATTCCCAAATTATGGATGAAGTATTCATTTCCTTTCTTTTATTATTATTATTATTATTATTATTTTGCTTAATAATGGAGCAACACGAGAGTGATGAAACGACATTAAGCAAAACATACGTCTTTGTGTTGAGTTAACATGTATGAAGTATACAAATTCTCAAATGAAGTAAATCAATCTAAAGTTAAACAATGCTAATAAACAAAACATAACACGTGCATAGCACGTGGTAAGTCATCAGTGTAATTTAAAAGACTTTTCGTTATCTTCAAACTTAAAAAAAATGTTTAAGCGGGTGAAATTTTTTATATTTGATTTATATCCATGATATTGGTTATAAACTATTTTTATTAGAATGGTTCAATTTGGTCACATACATATCAATTTTTGCAATAATTATAAATTCATGTGTATTTATTCATTTTTATATTTTTTTGGTACATTATCAAGTCATATTTCAAATTTTTTAATTAACTACTTATACTTTAAGGTATTATAACACGTGCACGTAGTTTCAAACTAGTGTTTTATAAAAGAAAACTCAGAAAGCAATTCCAAAGCCTAACTAAACAATTTATTTTACTGAAATCTTCTTAAAAACAAAATTCTTTATTTTTGCCTTCCAATTACGCTATAATTTTTTAAAGAATGAAAAAAATTCGTGTTACCATATTTTAATTTATCAATCTAAATAACTCCAATTTGATAAACCATTTCGTTTTTTGTTTTTGGTCTTTGAAAATTGTGTTTGTTTTCCCTCAATCTTCTTATAATGGTTTTTATTTTTGTCAATGAGACATTTGAGTCTAGCCAAATTCCAAAAACAAAAACATTTTTTGAAAACCATTTTTTTTTTCAAAATTTCACTTGATTTATCAAAACATGAAAAATGATTTAGATAAAAAAACAAAAAAGATTGTGGGTAAAAATAGTGTTTATAGGCTTAATTTTCAAAAACCAAAAACAAAAAACGAAATGGTTATCAAACGTGACCTTAATTTTTACATTTAAAATAGGTACGTAAAAACTATACTAAATCAATTTACATCAATTTCTTAAAATTTAATCATTTACAAACATCTTCTCAACATAGTTCAACGGTAATTGACATGTATTTTTGGCAAAGATGTTAGAGGTTCGAATCATCCTACTTCCAAACGTTGTTGAAAAAAAAATATATCGTCTCATTAATATCGATACATGATTGAATTTTTCAAACGTATAAGATCGATCAACATAAAAGATATACAAAATTATTGAATGATTTTGATGTAACTATTCAATTAAAATAATAAATTTTCAATAGGAATACAAATAAATTTTCAATAGGAATATAAGCTCTTATTGGGAGTAGTTTCAATTATTGCTCCACATTTTGGATAATAAAATTATTGATTGATGCTGATCCTACAGGCGATTGACTTTTGAACAAGGAGTTATGAATTGACTTTTGATGATAAAATAATTGACCTAATTATGCAGTAAATTTTTAAATCATCTTCAAAAAAATGGGTAAGTGGCCATCTTTATCTAATTTTTTTTCCTCCTCTGCGTTGGTTCTCTGAAATTTCTTGATTGACTTTATGTTTAATCAATATTAACTAGTTAAAATATTATTTAAAAAATTGATTCAAAGTTTATACTCTTTTTTAAAGAGTTTAAAAACAATTGTGCTGGATCATTCTCATATTATATTGAAATTATGAGAATGGGTGATGTTGAATTAAAAATATTCACCCTCTATTTCAAATATATATATCAATTCAACCACCCATTTGAATGACTGGCGTGATGGTAATCAACCACGATCACCCAAGGAATTCTTCAACATGAAGCACTCATTCGTAAGAAATGTAATTGAGCGATGTTTTGGACTGTTAAAGATGCAGTGGACGATTTATGATTACATGATTTCTTGTCTCGGAATTGCCAAGGGTAGCATATGTCAATTTCAAAGACCTTGACATTGGAATAAACAACTAGTATGGAGAGATAAGTTACCGTCGTGCTAGAGCTTGGGGGTTGAAGTATTTTGAGAAAATTGTGATAGGCTGGTGCATATTAAAACTAAGATTGATCCTTTAGATTTCTTTAGACACGAGTAAAGCATACCCAACTCTTATCGACATAAAATTTAGTGCAGTTTTTCTATTGATTTGTATGTGTGTTTAAACTATGTTACTATATTTTTAAACCTCTTGATTTCATCTTTCATGTTTACAAAATTCTCAATATAGTGCTGTTGAAATTGGCCAAATAGAATGAGTAATATATATAACATTTGAAAATATTTCATATGAGTTAGCATTTAACATTGACTATCTAATGGACTCAATTCAACTTAAAAATTCAGATGGCTTTCTTTTTAAATTAAAGAATCCCTAGCTAGATATTATCTCAAGATACATTATATCTCACCTTGAGAGAAAAAATTCACTCAATAAAATAATTTTGCTGCAATACATATCATAGCAATACTTAAACAGCTCTGGGAAGCTGTTTTGCATAATGGAAAGAAGCTCGTTGGCTTTGCCAAGAAATAGAGAAAAGAATGAGGCATTCACAGTTCTTGCTCTTGTTCTTCTTCCTCCTTGTTTCGAGTTAGGACCTGTTATTAGAACGAACTAATCTTGTTTAGAAGATTTGTAACTTGTTTGATCAAAAGTTCATAGTTATGTAATCAAATTTGAAAATTTTCAAAAAATAAATCGAAGTTGAATTGTAAGTTTGATGCGTGAAGTTAAAAGGATCTTTCAATTTAGTTTGACACTTTAAAAAGTTTCTGATACGTTTCTTAGATTCCAATATATGTTTGGACATAAAAAGTTTCTAAATGTGTCTAAAAACTCTTTGTTGTTATCTTAAACATTAGTTTAATGCATGTGAGTTGTACTAACTGAATTATTTAGACCCCGTTAGACAATTATTTGATTTTTGGATTTTGAAAATTAGACTTATAAACACCACTTTCCCCTACGAGTTCGATTGCTTTCTTATCTATCTTCTTCTCATGTTTTCAAAAATCAAGTCAAGTTTTGAAAAAAAAAAAAAAATTTGAGAAGCTAGCTAGTTTTGTTTTTGGAATTTGACTAAGAATTCAAATTGTTTCAAAACAAAGATGAAAATCATTGTAAGGAAATGATGAGAAAACAAGCATAATCTTTTAAAATCAAATCGCTATTAATTGAGACCTCAAGCATTAAAATCATAAAATTAGTCTGGTATATTATCCTAAAATATTACACAATCATGAATCAACCACATGTTAGGTAATTGAGGATTTAACGATTTTTTTTTAATTTTTTTGAGTTCAACAACATTTGGGATTGGGGGTTTGAACCTCTGACTTCTTGATCGAGAATATATGTCAATTATCGTTAAATTATGCTCACTTTGGTAGATTTAACGAGCAGAGAGAATTGAAAATTGAAGGTTTATGAAAAAACTTTTAAAAGCCTTAGACACCACTTTAAGTTGGGAATGAAATTTATAATCTAATTAACCATTTAAATGATAGTGAATTACCATACCAATGCTCAAGGTGATGCCAATGAACAGATTCTCATCCAGCTTGCTTGCAACATATTGCCACCGATGGATCAACTTGAGAGTATTCTGATCCAATTTTCTGTTAACTGTAAAAACTGTAACAGTTGGAGGAACTGGAACCAGTTTTATCTTCCATGCCAAAACAATCCCAAAGCTTCCTCCTCCACCACCTCTAATGGCCCAAAACAAATCCTCTCCCATTGATTTTCTATCCAAAATCTTTCCATTTGCATCAACCAAGAGGGCATCCACCACATGATCAGCAGCAAGACCATATTTTCTCAGTAGTCCGCCGTGGCCGCCGCCACTCAAGTGTCCTCCGACACCAACGGTCGGACAACCACCAGCTGGAAAGGCGAGAGTCCGACTCTTCTCGGCGATTCTATAATGGAGCTCGCCTAGAGTTGCACCAGACTGAACCCATGCAGTGTTGTTTTCGGTGTCAATGGCAATGGATCTTAAATCACCTATTGAAGAATATAAATAAAAAGAGTAAAATCATTATCCGTCCATTTGGATGACCAATATTAAATAGGAAAAATTGCAGTGGGTGACAAATTGGACCAAATTAATAGCAAATATAGCATCATGTAAAAAAAAAATTGCAAATATAACAAAATCTATCCGAGTCTATTTGATAGACTTCGATTATCAGAATTTATCAGCGATAGACTCTGATTAATCAGATCTATCAGTCTACTGATAGACTCCGATTATTCAAAGTCTATCAGTGTCTATCGCTGATAAACTTTGGTTAATCAAAATCTATCAGTGACTATCACTGATAGGCTTTGATTAATCAAAGTCTATCAGTGATAGTCACTGATAGATTTTGATTAATCGAAATCTATCAGCGATAGACGCTGATATACTTTCAATAATCAGAGTCTATCAATGATAGACACGTATGACAACAGCTTTTTGGTCTTGTACAATTAATTTTGCTATATTTGCAATTAATTTGTCATCTATGCAACTGCCTCTATTAAATATTGGAGAGTTAAAAACGGTAAATTGGATAATAAATATCTATATTTGAATAGGTCAAATGATTAGTATTTGAGAGAAATATCTATATTTGTTTTATTTGGTTTTGTTTCTGAAAAAAATAATTTGAATTATTAGATTTAATTAAAATGTTTATATTAGATAATTAGTTTTTTTTTTAGGAAATGTGAATGAGAGAGGAGAGAGGAGAGAGATAATTACTTAATAAATAAACAATAACTTAAAACAATTAAAACTAATTTACACCTTAAAAAGTAAAAGTAATGATTTATTTTCTTTCTTCTCTCTTCTCTCTCATTCCCATTTCTAAAAAAAAAAGGTTTTAGTAAAAAAAATCTCATTTTCAAGAAAGATAATAAAATCGCATGATTCATGATATATTTTTATTTAATAATAATTACATTGGTTTTAAAAAATAAAAATCAATGAAACAAACATAAATTTTTTATATCAATACCATAACCCATCTCAAAATCATGTGTTCCTAATTTAAATCAACGTGGATGATTGCAAGAAGGAACTTTTTAATATATGTTTTAACATTGAACTATGGTGTAGTGAGAAAGGTTAAAGACTAAGAATATAAATAAACAAAACTAAATTTATCCTAACTTACAAATTTAAGTTTTTTAATTTAGCGATAGTGGAACATTAGCCAAGTCCACAACCACAAACGGGACGTCAGAAACATAAGAAAGACCCTCGTAGTGATGGCCACCACTTCGAATTCGAATCTGAAAGCCATGGGCCTTGCAGCAGATCACTGATGCTTGAACATGGGAAGCCTGCAACGCCGTGATGATGAGAAGCGGTTTCGGGGTGGCGGCGGTTGAGAATCTGAGGTTTCGAGCAGAGAAGTTCAAAACAGAAGAGAATGAAGAGTTGGCTGGAGTGTAAATGAGCTTGGAAATGGAATCATCACCCTTGGGGGAATGAAGAGAAAGGCATTGGAGAAACTCAAGGTGCTCGTCGGCTGAAGATTCCCATATTATTGCAAAAGTAAGTGTAGAAACAAAGGCAAAAGCCGAGAAGCTCGAAACAAATTTCATTTTTGATCTGAAGAGAATAAATGGGAGAAGAGAAGGTTTTTGAGTAGCTTGTGGGGGCGTGGGATGGGACTCGTTTTAATATAAGAAAATGAGAGAGTGGTGGGACTTGGGAGTGAAGAAAAGTGGGGGAGCAATCAAAGGAAAAAAGAAATGGAAATGAGTGGAGCTCTTCTTTTGTTGTTTTTCATGTGAGGGAAAATAATTATTGAGAAGAAGGGAGGTGGTCTTTGGACTTTAGCAAGTTGAAAAGGTGATATCTGATATGACACAAGGATAGGGTTGTTCAATGTGTGATGGGCAAGGGCAAGTTGTATGGGGAATAAATGTGTAGATGACTCAGGCCAAAATAAAAAATGTCTTACCTTTTCAATTTAAGGTTATATGTCATTTTGCTTATGTCATCATACTAGCAAAATTACCATTTTACCCTATATGAAAATGACATTTTTTCTCTTATCTCGTTTCTTGCTCAATTTTTTTCTTCTCCATTTTCTCTCTCCAGAGAGCACACAACGAGAACAAGAGGCTAAAGTGAGAGCTGGAGTAGGGAGAGATTGGAGATAGAAATGAGAGAGAGAGCGAGAGTGAGAGATTGGAGAGAAAAATTGGAGAGAGAGTGAGAGTGAAGAGTGGGAGTTTGAAGAGAGAGCAAGAGATTGGAGAGAGAGTGAGATATTAGAGAGAAAAATTGGAGAGAGAGTGAGAGGTTGAAGCGAGAGCGAGAGAGGACATGCTTTTTTTTTTTTTGAGGAAAGGAGAGAGGGTAATGTTAAGTGTAAGAGTAAAATGATAATTTTAATAAGATGCTGACGCAAGCAAAATAATATATATATATATATATATATATATATATATATATATATCCTTAAATTCAAAATGTAAGACATTTATCATTTCTGTCTATTTAAATGGATCATCCATACGAAAAAAACTCCAAAAAAAGTAGTTTTTTTTTTTTTAGTTTAATGTGAAATAAGGTGGAAGATTCAAACTTCTGACCTCTTGGTAAAAAACAGTGGTTCAACTATATTCATTATTAAAAAATTATTGAAAATACATTGAACAAATAATCACATTTAAATTCGAGAGATGTTAAGATAATTAAAAAGTAATTTTTTAAAAAAAAAAGATGAAAAATATCTAGGAAATCGTTTGAACGCACTTTAATTTTGAGGGAAAAAATGAACAAAATAAATAAATAAATATATAAAGTCAGTCTTGAATTTGACTGGCCATATTGGATTTACGAAAATTTTAGCTATTTTCCCATTTCTATGGTGTAATTAAGGACACCCAAACTAACTTTTCAAAACTCAATTTGGGACAAAATAGGATTTGACTTGATCTTCAAAAGTTATGTCAGGGTGAAAAACAATATTTGCCTACATATTCATCTTATTAATTTTTTGGTGTATATTTTTGCTCAAAAAAAACAAGAACACATCACATTAAAAAGTCTCGAAGAATATCCACCCTGCCTAGTGTGTAAGGAAGTATTACTCATGGGGCTAGCTCATGACTTGTTGTGAAGTCTTGGATTGAATCTTGGATACGTGCACCATGGATTGAAGTCAATGGATTAAGTGTTGGGGCAACCAGATAAATGACCATTTTAAATTAGCTGTTTTGAAAAAAGGTCGTGTTTCCAATCTGAAAAATGACCAAAAACTAATTTTAGTAAATTTTTTTGACAACAAAATGGACGGAAATACCCCTACCCCAAATCTTAATTCAGAAATAAATTAAATCAAAAGGGAGAAAATCAATAACAAACTTTCAAAATAAAAAAAATATATAAATCTGGGAACTTAAATTTTTTTTTTTGAAAAAATTAAATTCAAATTAGAGAGAAAAGATAGGAGAGAACAAAAAACACAGTGTATTGGAAAAACAATAGACTATAAACAAGGGAGAAAAATCTAGTTTTGTTACCGATTAATTCAACAGGTAAATCAATAACAAACTTTCAAAATAAAAAAAAATATAAATATGGGAACTTAATTTTTTTAAAAAAAATTAAATTCAAATTAGAGAGAAAAGATAGGAGAGAACAAAAAAACACAGTATATTGGAAAAAAAATACACAAAAAATCTAGTTTTGTTACAGATTAATTCAAGGGGTAAATCAATAACAAACTTTCAAAATAAAAAAATATAAATCTGGGAACTTCAATTTTTTTTAAAAAAAATTAAATTCAAATTAGAGAGAAAAGATAGGAGAGAAAAAAAAACACAGTATATTGGAAAAAAAAAAATACACTATAAACAAGGGAGAAAAATCTAGTTTTGTTACAGATTAATTCAACGGGTGAATCAATAACAAACTTTCAAAATAAAAAAATATAAATCTTGGAACTTAACTTTTTTTAAAAAAATTAAATTCAAATTAGAGAGAAAAGACAGGAGAGAACAAAAAACACAGTATATTGAAAAAAAAAAACCCTATAAACAAGGGAGAAAGATCTAGTTTTGTTACAGATTAATTCAACGGGTAAATCAATAACAAACTTTCAAAATAAAAAAATATAAATTTGGGAACTTAAATTAAAACAAAAGATTTAAATTCAAATCAAAGAAAAAAAAAGGAGAGAACAAAAAACACAGTATATTGGAAAAAAAATAAAATAAAAAAAATATAAATCTGGGAACTTAAATTTAAAACAAAAGATTTAAATTCAAATGGGGCGAAAAAATAGGAGAGAACAAAAAACACAATATATTGGAAAAAAAATAAAATACAGAGAAAATCTAGCTTTGTTAGAGATTAATTTAACGAGTAAATCAATAACAAACTTTCAAAATAAAAAAATATAAATCTGGAAACTTAAATTTAAAATAAAAGATTTAAATTCAAACTAGAGAGAAAAAATAGGAGTGACACAGTATATTGGAAAAAAATAAATAACTAACATGTTCAACCGGGATTCATATGCAAAATGAAGAAGGAAGAACCAACCTCATGCATCTATTTTAAAATGCCAGTAATACTAATCATTTGGCATTCATCATTTTGATTTGCACCTAAAACATCAAATAAAAATAAAGTATAATTTGAAAACAATAATATCATTGTAGATGAAAACGAATTTAAAGAAATTTAGATGAAAATGAATCTCAGTTGCATTTGACATCCATCACCTGAATTTTTCGCATCCCATTTCAAAAAAGAAAAAAGAAAAGGCTCAAACTCTTCACATCCTTCTTGGAAAACCCTCCTTCGAAAACCCCATCCCAAACCAAAAAAGGAGCCATCCCAAACCAAAAAAGGAGCGCTTACCGTTTGGCGGAAAAAAAAAAAAAAACCCAACCGATTGAGCTTCTTCTTCAAAACCCTTCTTCGAAAACCCATCAATCTCCTTCAAGCTTCATCGATTCTTCGATTCTTCTCCGCAAAATTCTTCGATTCTTCTTCGCAAATAAACTCATTCTCAAACCTAGATTTACACTGTATTTACACAGACAACCGATACCCAGATTTACACTGTATTTACACAGACATCCGAGGTAACATACATTCTGCATGCTTCGATTCTCTTATAACTTTTTGGTTTATATAGATATAAACTATTTTTTCCTTACCAATAGGACAATCTGACCGAAGTTAAGACCCACCATTTTAATAAGAAAACGAAGAGAGAGAATTGATGCCGTAAAACCAAAGCCAAAAATCGTATATTTTGGGAAGACAAAGAGAATTGATTTATGATTGATTCGGTAACTATCATCCCTTGATTTATGGAATTGGAGGTTACATATTTTTTTTTAAAACCAAATATAGGGGAGAAGGGTAAAAATGGAAGTTCCAATCCGAAGAAAATAGGGTTATAAAACCGGTTTGACCATTTTTCATTAAAAAAATCCGGTTTGGCCATTTTTCAAAAATACCCTGTAATTTTTTGTCATTTCTAAGGATATCCTTAAGTGTTGGGTAGGCCTTTTCTTCTTCGAGCCCGTTTGGAATACATTTCAGAGTATGTTTGATTTAAGTTTTCTAAGTGTTTTAATTATGAAAAAATTTCTAGTGTTTGACAACCATTAAAAATGAGATTGAGAAATAAACCATTTTGAGAGAAACACTTGGAAGCAAATTTTTTTAAAAGGTTTTTTAAGTATATATAATAACTTTGGTATAAAAACACTTATGAGGAAATGTAACCAAACATATGAGTGCTTAAATTCTAAACAATTTTTATACAAAATGTTTAAAAGAAAATGCATTTTTGAAAAATACTTAAACTAAAATGTATTCCAAACGGGACCCTTCGTTTATGTGTGTTTTTCAAGAATGCATTTTTCTTTTAAACATTTTGTATAAAAAAGTGTTTAGAATTTAAACACTCATATTTTTTGTTACATTTTCTCATAAGTGTTTTTATACATCAAAATTTGCTTTCAAGTGTTTCTCTCAAAATGATTTATTTCTCTATTTCATTTTTTAATAAGTCATTTTTATTTGTTGTCAAACACAATAATTTTTGTCGGTATGAATTTTTTTTTTCAAATTAAACACTTGAAAGGTTAAACCAAACATACCTTTCCTTAATATGATTTTTTTTTCAACATACCTTCCACCCCCTCCTCCCACCCTCTTTCTTTCTTCTCTCTTAAACATTTTTTTTTTTTAATTATTGGATTGTTGTTTTCTATTAAATTATAAGTAATGAGATAGATAATAATTAATTAGGTTAAAATTTTGAAGATAGTTTTTATTAAAAAAAATATATGAATATATTTCTAAACACATTTTTTTTATTGGATTGTTGATAGGGTATTTTTTTTCTTTTGAAAAAATTCAAGTTAAAACACATTTTTTATCACTAAACTTTCATAACAGTAACAATCTAGTCCTTGAACTTTTATTTGTAACGATTTAGTCCCTAAACTTTCATATGTAATAATTTAGTCCTTGTACTTTAAAATTTGTAAAGATTTAGTCTCTATCATGATAATTTTCATCAAACGAAATTAAGTGTCAATTTTTATTATGTAACAATTTTAGAGTGTATTTGATTGGTGATCTAAAAACAAAAATTTGAAAATCAAGGATCCAATGAAAACTTTTCAAAGTTATATTTTATGTTTTTCATATATATGTTTAGTAATAGATTTAGAAATTGGATTCCAATTTAAACAATTGTTCAAGATGTGTTTGATAATATATTTATAAATCATAAAATAGTTCTAGTTACCAACTAAATATTAAGTTGAATTTCAACCATATTATTAATTAATTTATCAACATCTTTTATGTTATAAATTTTGTTTAATTATTATTTTATTATATCATGTAGTTTATAATATATTATAAAGTACATATTTTAATATAACAAAAATGAAATGACTTTATAACATGAAATGCTATATTTAACAAAAATTTTATCTTGTTTAATGTAATTTTGCATTTTAAAATTCTAAATTCAAAATATGGTTACATTGAAAACATAAAAATGTTGTTTTCACAATTTTCACGGTTTGGATCACAAAATCTAAAAACAGTTTTAAAAAACACATCTGTCCAACATATATTTGTATCTAAACTTTTATATTTGTGTTTAAACTTTAAAAAGTGTCTAATAAACCCTTAATTTTGAAAAATGTCTAATAAGTCCTTAAACTTTCAATTCCATGTTCCAAAACTTATTCAACATTTTTTTTTTTAAATTCACGTATCTATTATATACAATTTTAAAATTTCAGGTTCTATTAAAATTAAAAAAATCAAGTTTACTTATAATATAGGTTAAAAATCACTTTGGGTCCCTAAACTTTAATGAAAGTAACAATTTGGTCCCTAAACTTTGATTTGTAACGATTTAGTCCCTGTACTTTCAATTTTGTAACAATTTAGTCCCCGAACTTTAATAAGTAACAATTTAGTCCCTATACTTTCAAATTTGTAACAATTTAGTCCATATACTTTCAAATTTGTAACAATTTAATCCTTGTTGCAAAAAATTCATCAAAATTAAATGTTGATTTTTATTATTTAATGATTAAACTTTGTAGATTATTAACATATTGTGTCCCAAATTAGTTTATTAATCTTATCTTAGGTAAGAAATTTCGTTAAATCTTTACATTAATTTTTCTCAATAGGGACTAAATCGTTACAAATTTGAAAGTACAGGGACTAAATTGTTTCTTATTAAAGTTTAGGGACTAAATTGTTACAAAATTGAAAGTGCATGGACTAAATCAATACAAAATTGAAAGTATAGGGACTAAATCGTTACAAATCAAAGTTCAGGGACTAAATTGTTACTTTCACGAAAGTTTAGGGACCAAAAGTGATTTTTAACCTATAATATAATACTTATTTTTAATAATTTAAAATATATTAGAAATCTACTAGACATAAAATTGAAAGTTTATAAAACTTATTAAACATTTTTTAAAGTTTAGAAACCTATTAGATGAAAATAGAGAGTTTGTTACAGGTAAACTTGTTCAAGAACTAAACTTATAATTTAATTCATTTTTAAATTACTAACTTATGAATCAACGGTGGTTACATCAAACTCAATTTGAAACTCATTGGATGATACATACTAACTTTTTCAAACTATACACTCTGCGCGGATTAAACACATTATACACAAACTTAAGTAACATAAACTTGATTTTAGAATCCAAGTAGAGCTTGGCTCAAGTGGCAAGAAGCTTGTATCCTGATCGAAAGATCAGAAGTTTGATTCTCCACCTGTTAGCCCATTTTATGTATTCCCTCCTTTAATATCTGTTATATTGTGTACATCCTATGGTTTTCCTCCACGTGTCCTCTTTTGCTCAATATATGCAGTGTTGTGCTCTGTCCTCTGCAGAGAGCCTTTTCTATTATTTTGTGCATACCGTTAATTGCAGGCCTTCATGGTATCAGAGCTTTAGGCTCAATTTTTGCTTTTTCCTCTTATGGCTTCAACCTCTAGCTCATCGTCGTCCACCATGGATATCTTTCACACCCTGCCGACGTCTTCCTCTGCTCTTACCATTCCTATTCCAACACCTGGGCTTTCGTCAACCTCTATCACCACCACCCCTGTGTCGACACCTATCGCTGCTCAGCGCACCTCCACCAGAGCACCAAATACCAATCCAAACACAACTGCCCGACCCTTAAACCCTAACATTCCCCCTTTCTCTTCGACTTTTCAGCATTATCCCAATGTTTCTTCATCTTTTCCTTTTCCCAATTCTTCGACTCAGGCCGGTTTCCAGTTTCCTCCACCTTCTTCCCATACTCTTTCCTTCTTCCAGCCCTTTAATACCTCACCTCAGTATTTTCCACCACCTCAACAACCTCAGAATCCATATCCCACTCTCACTCCTCCCCTGAATATCAAGCTCTCTGACTCGAACTACCTCTTGTGGAAGAATCAGCTGCTGAACCACATTATTGCCTTCGACATGGAAGGTTTCATTAACGGTATGCCTCCCCCTCCCAAGTATCTAGATGCTGCTGAAACACAGGTAAATCCTATCTTCCCTATTTGGCAAAAATATAATTGAACGTTGATGAGTTGGATCTACTCTTCTTTGAATGAGGATAAGCTAGGTGAAATTATAGGCTGCTCTACTGCTTCTGAAATCTGGGAACACCTTAGAGTGGTGTATGAGTCTTCTTCCACAGCTAGGATCATGGGGTTACGGTCTCAATTGCAGAAAATTAGTAAGGATGGTCTATCGGTTTCACAATACTTGGCTCAAATTAAGGACATAGTAGACAAATTTTCGGTCATAGGTGAACCATTATCCTATAGAGATCATCTAGGGTACATACTTGAAGGTCTCGGTACCGAATATAATCCTTTCGTAACCTCCATACAAAATCGCAGTGATCGTCCATCGCTAGCTGATGTCCGCAGTCTTCTTCTTGCATATGTAGCCAGGCTTGAAAAACAATCCTCCGTTGAGCAGCTGAATATGGTTCAGGCCAACCTCGCTAACCTATCTTTCCCCTCCTCTTAAAGGCGACATTCAAATAATCGCCCCACCAACAACACCAAACCCTCTTCTGTTCAGAAACACTCTCCTACTTTTCCTACACATTTTCCTGCTAATTTCCCTTCCCCAGCTCCTGGTGTCCTAGGCTGCCCTCAATGGTCACAACCCCCCTCAAATCAGCTAGCCTCTCGTCCTCCCCGTTGGTCCAACCAAGGCTCTTCCAATCGCCCTCAGTGCCAAATCTGCGGCAAGCTTGGGCACACAGCTTTAGTCTGTTACAACCGTCATAATCCATTATACCAAGCACCTTCCCCCACCTTTCATCCTAGCTCCCCTTCACCACAAGCTCTTTTTAATCAATTCTCCTCTCCTAGCTCCCAACCTCCTGTTCCCTCCGACAACTCTGTTATCCCTCAACATCCGGATGAAGCATGGTTTATGGATTCGGGTGCCACACATCATATGACACCTAACATCTCCAACATTCAAAATCCAGCACCTAATTATGACCAGGAGCAAGTAACTATTGGCAATGGTAAGTCTCTTCCAGTTGTTCACATTGGCTCTCGGTTGTTTAGTACCTCTTCCTCTGTTTTTCCCATTAAATTGTCTTCATTTCTTCATGCTCCCCATTTATCTCATAATCTAATCAGTATTGCTAAACTTTGTCGTGATAATCATGCATTTGTGGAGTTTCATCATAACTGTTTTTTTGTGAAGGATCTTCCCTCCAAGAGAATCCTCCTTCAGGGTCTTCTTAAAGATGGTCTATACCAGCTCTCCGTGCCTCCACCAGTCAGTCATACTCGTCGGTCCAATGAGAATTTGGCTGCTCTTGTGTCAAAGTTTCAGGATGTCTCAATCTGGCACAAGCGTCTTGGCCACCCTTCAACTCCTATAGTTCATAAAGTGCTCCAGTCATGCAATTTGTCTTTTCGTGATGATAGTTCTAGCCAATTTTGTAACTCTTGCCAATTGGCAAAGAGCCATAGGCTACCCTTCTATCATTCCTCTGTTCGGTCTTCTTTCCCATTTAAGCTTGTATATTCGGATGTTTGGGGTCCTTCCCCAGTTACTTCAATCAATGGTGCTAAATATTTTCTTCTCTTTATTGATGATTACTCTCGTTTCACATGGCTTTATCTTATGCAATCTAAGACTGATGTTCCATCTCTTTTCCTTCAATTCAAGTGTATGGTTGAAAACCAATTTAATACTACTATCAAATCTATACAAACTGATGGTGGCACTGAGTATCGCCCTATTTATTATGCTTTTGCTTCTAATGGCATTTCCCATCGCATTGCTTGCCCGTATACTCCTCAACAAAATGGGCAAGTTGAATGGAAAAACATGCATGTGGTTGAAGTTGGTTTGTCCCTGTTTGCCCACTCTTCCTTGCCTCAATCATATTGGTCCTATGCTTTCCAAACAGCTGCTTTTCTAATCAATCGCTTGCCTACCCTTGTTCTTAATCTTCAATCCCCTTACTTTCTCTTGTATCATCATTTTCCTGATTACATGCTCCTAAAAACTTTTGGTTGCTCCTGTTTTCCTTTTCTCAGACCTTATAACAAGCATAAGTTAGATTTTAGATCTCGTGAGTGTGTTTTTCTGGGCTATAGCTCTTCTCACAAGGGCTACCTTTGTCTTGATCCGCTTTCTGGTCGCATCTATGTGTCCCGGCATGTGGTCTTTAATGAATCATCTTTCCCTTTCACGTCTCATGCATTCTCTTCCGCGTCTTCTGTTCAATCCTACTATCCCGACTATTCCTATCCATTAGGCTCTTTACTCCATTGTGTCTCTTCTTCGAGTCATCCTATATTCAATCAAGTCACTGAGACATATCCACTGCCTTCATCCTCTGCTCCTGCTCATAATGATGTATCGATGCCAGACTCATGCTCATCTTCGCATCCTGTCTCTTCTCCAGATACTCGAATATCTCCCTCATCCTCTGATCCATCTAGTCCCTCCCCTGTCTCGCCTTCATCATCCTCGCATTCTGCCTCTTCCACCAATTCTTCCCAAGATTCCCCTGTTCAACCTCAGCCTCCACAAGCTCAACCTCCGCCTCCCTTAAACTCGCATCCAATGATCACAAGATCAAAGGATGGCATTTTTAAACCCAAGGCTTGGTTGGCCTCGTCCCATATTTCAGCTGTCCAGGAGCCTCGCAGTTACAAAGTGGCTTTATGTGACCCAAAATGGAAGGCTGCAATGCAAACTGAGTATGATGCTTTACTTAAGAACAAAATTTGGACCTTAGTACCCTTGCCTCCAAACCGAAAGGTAGTAGGTTGCAAATGGGTCTTTCGCATCAAACTCAAGCCTAGCGGTGAAGTTGATCGTTACAAAGCAAGGTTAGTGGCTCAAGGATACACACAAGCGTTCGACATTGACTATTTTGAGACTTTCAGCCCAGTGGTTAAGCCTACAACCATCCGAATTGTTCTCTCATTAGCTGTGTCGCACAAATGGTTTATTCGTCAACTAGATGTGCATAATGCCTTCCTCCATGGTGAGCTAAAGGAAAAGGTATTTATGAAGCAGCCAGCCGGTTTTGAATGCTCCTCTCACCCTAACCACGTTCTGCAACTCCACAAGGCCTTATACGGATTAAAACAAAGCCCACGCGCCTGGTTCTCTAAACTAAGCTCCTGTTTGATTCAGTGGGGATTTGTTGGTTCTGTGGCTGATACCTCTATGTTCATTTATCGTAATGGTCTCAGTATCGTTATTTTTCTAATTTATGTTGACGATATTCTTGTTACCGGTAATTCTCCTTCTCTTATTCAGCACTTCATTTCGGAATTGAATTTGCATTTTTCCTTGAAAGACATGGGAGACCTTTCTTATTTTCTGGGAATTGAGGTTTCTAAATCATCCACGGGTCTACATTTATGTCAGCAACGATACATCTCTGATCTCATTTCTAGAGCTGACTTGGTCTCTTGCAAGCCTGTGGCGTCTCCCATGGCTGCTGGCCCTCCCATTTCCCTGCATGATGGTGAGCTCCTTTCTTCTTCCTCTGATTACCGCAGCTTAGTTGGTGCATTGCAGTATTGTACAATGACTCGCCCTGATATCAGCTTCACGGTCAATAAGCTCTGTCAGTTTCTCTATGCTCCAACCACTGTTCATATGCAAGCAGTGAAGAGGCTTCTACGTTACTTAAAAGGAACATCAACCCTTGGTCTGTCTTTTTCCCCTGCTCCTTCATGTGCAATTACAAGTTATTCTGATGCTGACTGGGCCAGTTGCCCTGATGACCGTCGAAGTACAGGGGGTTTCTGTGTGTTCCTTGGGCCGAATTTGGTATCGTGGAACTCTTCTAAGCAACGGGTGGTGTCAAGATCGAGTGCTGAATCAGAGTATCGTGCAATGGCCAACGCTGCAGCTGAAGTTTCTTGGATCCAGTCAGTGCTATCTGAGCTTGGTTTCTCCTCGAGTGTGTCGTTGCTCTTATGTGATAATATAAGTGCAACATATCTTGCTGCAAACCCAGTGATGCATCATAGAACCAAGCACATTGAATTGGATCTCCACTTCATTTGGGAAAAGGTCGTTCGCAAGCAGCTGCTGGTTCGTTTTTTGCCCTCTGAAGAGCAGGTTGCTGACATCTTGACAAAGGGGCTGCCAAGTCGTCGCTTTACCAGTCTTAGGACCAAGCTATCCTTGGTTTCTAAACCTTGATTGCTTGGGGGGATGTTAGCCCATTTTATGTATTCCCTCCTTTAATATCTGTTATTTTGTGTTTTCCTTGTAATATTGTGTACATCCTATGGTTTTCCTCCACGTGTCCTCTTTTGCTCAATATATGCAGTGTTGTGCTCTGTCCTCTGCAGAGAGCCTTTTCTATTATTTTGTGCATACCGTTAATTGCAGGCCTTCACCACCTCTAATGTTGTCAAAAAAAAAAAAAAAAAAAACTTGATTTTAGAATTTTTTTTTTTGGTATAATTAGTTACAAATGATATAAGGGCACCTTTACGTAACCCCAATCACAATGACAATTGTGGGTCCTAGTTTATTACAATTGCTAGAAATTTTCTCATTCGTGATTACAACTAAAAGGGATGATCAATCTCATTCCCATGGATTATTACGTAGGACCCACACTTTTTGAGTTATTTTACACATCACTTGTCATTTTTATGCTTTAAGCTCCTTCACGATTACTTTTTTTTTCTTTCTTTCTCCTTCCTTTTCCTCCCTTCTTTCTTTTTTTTTTTTTTTTCTTTTTCTGGAATTTTTTTAGGTCGATAAAAAGCATTAACCCATAATTTTTTTTTGTTTTATCAAAATTTCTTCTTATCCGCTTTCTTTAATTCTCCTCAATCTCCTATTTTTCTTTTGTTTTCTTTGATATGGCACAATAATAATTGGCACCTTCGATCATTGTTTTGGTCATGATAAAAAGTCATATTTGCGAACTGTAAATTTCTAGTCTCGTAGATTTACGAACTTTTTTTTAGAAATTGAAACAAAGTTGGAACTATAGAGTTGGAATTGGAAGTCGATTCTCGCTATCATTCTCAAGAGTTGGTGTTTTTGTATGTAATTTTGGGCATATTTGCAAAAATGATAATGGGAGCGCTAGATTGAGAGTTCATGATTTTTTGCTATTGTTTTTTTTTTTTATAAGATTTTTTGCTATTGTTGGTCATAGAACAAGAAAGAGATTGGGATCTAGATCTTGATTTAACGTTCTTATTTTCTATTTGTTACAGCTTTTTTCTCCTATATAATATTTGGAGGAAAAAAAAACACAAAGTTATTGGCACCAAGAAAAATCCAACAAATATGAGAAATAAAAAACTTGAAATTTCTTTCTTTTTGTTCCCTACATTTACACATTCTTCTAATTAGTAAGAAAAAAACAGTAAAAGAAGAAAAAAAACCCACAAAATTCTTAGCAAGAAAAACCAATTACAAATATTTGAAGATAAAAAACCTCCAAAGTTGCTTTGCTCTCGTAATCTTAGATATAGTAGTAAAAAAGTCCTCACAAAGTTCTCAACAAGAGGAAAAAGTCATCTAAAATGGAGAAAAAAAACCCTCCAAAATTGTTTTTCCATCATCTTATAGTTGCATGTTTTTCGAAGTAGATAAAAAAAAAAAGTAACAAAACCCACAAATGCATTAGGAAAAAAAATAAGATAACTCACATATGTAAAACTTTTCAGCAGCAAAAGTTTCTTCAAATAAAAATTTTCTCCAATATATTTTTTTAATAAGAAACCAATTCAAGTGAAATGTGAATTAAGAAAAAGAAAAATAAATAATCAATTATGTAAGGTGGTTCAAACGAAAAGTTAACCACTTATGCAAATTTAGGTGTAGCCTTGAGCAACTAATCTAGTTTTATATCGTTCGATGGATCCATCTTCTTTATATTTGGTCTTGAAGATCCATTTGGATCCTACAACATTGGTGTTAGGTGGTCGAGGTACGATGCTCCACGTATCATTCTTTTCAAGGGCGTCCATTTCCTCTTTCATTGCCATCTGCCAATGGGGAATAGAGAAAGCCTTTTTGTAACTCTTTGGATCTGTGGAAAGAGAGATGTGGATTTGATAGAGTGGGTCAAATTTAGATCTCTTAGAAGTTGAGGCCAAATGAGGATCTAGAGTTGGGTTTATTTCCAACTTTCTTTGTGTGATCATAGGATGTGTTGATGATGAGTTCGTGGTCGTGGCTGAAATTCCTGCAGATAAAGAGGGTAAATCAACCGTTAGTGAACAACTTGAGTCAAGGGAAGAGATAGCTTTATCATTAGAGACAAGAATATGTGGTGCATTTGAAGACAATGGTTCCAATTTGTCCAATGAACCAACTTCTTGCGTGAGTGTTGGTGTGGACTGTGTTGTTGACATTAGTTGTTGAGGATGTGTCTTATTTGAGATTCTTGCATTCAAAATTGGTAATTCAATTATTAGTTGATCACTAATATCGGGAAGAGAAGATGAATTTTTAATGATTGAGGGTTGTGAAACTCTTGGTGATCTGAGAAGCGTCGATCCTTCCTCAATCATAGGCCTACGAGTTGTTATATTGGGCCCTTCCTCAGTAGCAACCACATCCTGACATGTATCCACCATATTAGGTTGATCCACCATATTGGGTATTTGGTGTGTTTGAGCATCTTGTGGAGGGTTGGTTATATTGTTCATCATTCTCATTTGGTTGAACTGCTGCTTTTCTTTTGTATCCAAGACAGAGATTCCCACATTTGAGGTTGATTGTTTTGTTGAATCTGTTGGAGTTGGTTGCAAACACAGTTACACTAAGGAGACTAGTAGACTCTCGTTTTTTGTTAGTGATATTTTCAAAGGGAAAATTGTCTTCATAAAAAACAACATGACGAGAGATGTAAACACGGTTAGTTGTGGGGTCAAGGCATCTAAAACCTTTGTGACTATTGCTATATCCTATGAAAACACAAGGATAGGTTCGCTTCGATAATTTGTTTTGGCTGTAATTTCTAAGATAAGGGTAACATTTGCAACCAAATATTCGAATGTGTTTATGCACAGGCTCCTTTTTATATAAAACAGAGAATGGAGTCCTCATTCCAATAGACTTAGAGGAAGGATATGAGAACATCCACAATAGATAGTTGGAGAAGCTCAATTTGATAGATATGAGACTTGAGCATTGGTGAAAAGTTTGAATTGAGAGGGGAGTTTCTGTTTTCGCCATGAGATTGGTTGGATTCAAATTATCACAAGCTTCCTTCTGTTTAGGCTCTGATACCATAAACAAAAATAACTTTGATTGCTAAGAAGACCCAATCTCATTCACTGTATATTTTTCAATATACAAACTGAGAGCTAAATAAACAGAGGAAGCAAGACAAATCTGGAAAATTTCCAGCATTTACTGTAATTTTGGATGGGAGCCAAAACACCATGATTTTAGGAGATTAATTGATTTTCCATTTTCGATTCTATGCAATCTTCCTTTGCCAAACTTAACTTCTGGGAAATGTTGTCTTTAAGATTGCTATGATCGAGTTCACTGCGCTTTCCAAGAAACAAAAGAGAAGAATGAGGCTATTGGGTTTGTTTTGCCTCCCTGAGTACCACCTGAATTCCCACCTATCATTAAGATTCAAGAATTGAGTTCAAATTTTCATATTTTCATAATTGTAGTGGTTTAATGTGACTTAAATTGTTAAATATTAAAAAAAAAATTAGGGTGGTTAATACATTTTTGTGATATGTAAAGTGTTTAATTGAAACAAATTTGTAAATGGAAGGGGTTAATCAATTGAAAATTTGAAATAGTTCATGAATGGTTTTTTCAATCTTTCCTTCAATTTTTAATTCCATCAAGGTAGAAAATCGTTCAAACAAACAACCTACAAGAAACACAAAGTCCACAAGAATTATCAAACTTAACCACAAAATGCCACTCAAAGTCCACGAGAATATCCAAACTTGACCACAAAATGCCACCCAAAGTCCAGAAGAATATCAAAACTTAACCTCGAAATGTCAAAGTCCACAAAGATAAACGTTCATACATATTCTATTTTATTTATTTTATTATTTTAGATTTTAGATTTGTTTGGATATTTTTCTTTATTTGTAATTCAATTAGTTAAATAAGAAGTGGTCAGTGGCTTCCCTGTAATAATGAAATTCAAAATATTAGCTTAGTTTTAGGGATCTTTGATAAGACCTATTTAGAATGATTTTTAAGTGCTTAAAAAGTGTTTTTAACCACTTAGAAAGTCATTCTTTGTCCACTTTGGACATAAGTTCTCATGGTTTTGTTTCTGGTTCACCCGATATGCCTCATACCAATGAAATACTTGTTCTTCCTCATGATCTTCTCCCTATCTAGCTAATTTGTGACTTTGGTCGCACTTCTAACCAACTCTCTCTAAGATAATTGGGAGATTAAAATTTCTAGAAAATCCCAAAGAGAGGTTAGCCTCCCTCAAACGAGTGTATTATCTTTTTAATTTTCAATTTCTTTCCTTTTACTTTTATTTCAAAATTAGGTATGTAACAAATTAAGAATATCTAAACTTAACTACAAAGTGCCACTCAAAGTCCACTAAAATATCCAAACCTAATAAAAGAATACTTTAAAATATTTCAAAATTAAACAAATGGAAAAACATTATTTCAAAAAAAAAAAAAAACAAATGGAAAAACAAAAATGGGCAGTTGCATAGATGGCAAATTATATTTGACCAAATTAATAGCAAATATAGCACAGTTGCAAACTAATTGCAAATATAGCAAAATTAATTGTACAAGATCAAAAACATGTTGTCAGATTCTATCTATGTCTCTCATTGATAGACTCTGATTATTCAAAGTATATCAGTGTCTATCGCTGATAGGCTTCGATTAATCAAAATCTATCGAAAGCGGAAGCATTACCTGAATCAATTGTGGAAAGTTGCTAATAGTAGATATGATCTTCCAAGTCTAGATAGATCACGTTTTCTTCTTATGTTTTTATCTTCATGCTTTCTTCCTCTTTTATAGGGAGAAGAAGAGGGCAAACCTCTATGATTGGGATGAGAGGAAGAACGACGTGAAAAGTATCTAACATGGGGACGATAAATGAATTTGTAACCAACCATAAATTAAAGAGAGAAAATTCTTATGGTTAATTACAATATGTTTCTAATTTGGCCCCTCCATAAAATTAGAAAATAGTAATGAATTGCTTATACGTTTTCATGGTTATTAACGTTTTCATAAATTTTCATCTCTCTTTATTTAATAGCAAAAGAACACATTTGTACATGTGGTTCCATATTGTAGAAATTTCCAACACTCAGCATCTAAACCGATCGATCGACCGACGTCGGTTCGGTCTGTTTTGGGCGATCGGGTCGATTTTCTGGATTCCTTTTAACACTCCTAACATACACTATATGTAATTTTAGGAGTTGGTTGGTTTACAGGCTGCAACAACGGTAAAAAGAGGATACTAGAAAAGTTTGATCATGCAGAAATCACGTGTGACCTTTTTTCAGTGTTTTTTTTTTTATTTTTGGACATCTTTCAAAACTGCCCTCTGCATTTTGCCATCTTGCCAAAATTCTCATTTTTCATTAAAAATAATATGTAATTAATAAAATTATTCTTTATACTCTTAAATTCAAAATAATTTAGTGTTTAAACTTTAGTATCATAGACAATCTTACATAGGACAAGGAACCCACAAAATTCTTGAAATTTCTTATATAATATCTTTTAATTTTCTTTTTTAACAAAAATATAATGTTATAGTTAAGGTAATTGGTCAAAGTGAATGTAGTTCAACAGTAATTGGTATATACCATGAACCAAGAGGTCAGAGGTTTGAATCTCTCTCACCCAAAAGTTGGTTAACTAAAAAAAATTAAGGTAATTGAATTTTGATAAATTTTTAATTGATTTTAAAAAATAAGTAATTTATTTTATTTTTTTTTGGGAAATTTAAATATGTAACTTCATTTTCTAAGAAAATTGTAAATATGTATTTTTAAAAGGAATTAAAAAATTATTTAGTTTCTGTCTTGAGAATAAATTGTAGAACACCAATGACAAAGTAGAGAATTTGAGCGCTTGATGTTCGGATTGAAAAGTTTACCAAAGATGAAACCTATTGTATAATTTCCATTCACTATGAAATTTATATAATTCCGATTCACTATGTTGGAAGTTCTGTTTGACATTTTTTAAACTCCAGGGATCAAATTAACACAACTTGAAAGTTTAGAGATTAAACTTTTGTAACATCGATAATTCAAGGTAAAAACTCAATTTCTTTAATTTTGAGTTAATTTGGTTTAATTTGTACAAATTTGGAGTTAAGAAGAAAATTTAATGGATGGAAATTGGTGAAAAATTAATTATATAGCAGGAGTGGCAATTTAGTAATTATAGGGAAGTTTGGGCCAAGCCAAACCCTAATTTCTTAATCATTTAAGTGGTGCACACAACCCTAGAAGGAGCCATCAGCCAAGTCATCTAACTTTTCCATCTTTTCCTTCTCTTCTTCTTCACGATTCGACATCCATTGGAGGATTTCTCCAGTCAGTTTTTCCCCCTTCGTGCGTCCCTCTCATCGCGGGCCAGTGGGTTCTCTTTCTGATCGTCATGTCCGACACCGGCAGCGTCAGCAAATTGCCCGTGTGTTGACGTCTGTTGTTGGAAACGCCGGAACCTGAAACTCGCTGCCCGTGCGTTGACTGTCTGTTGTCGCTGCTTGTTGGGAACGATGCCCGACCACTACTCGATGGAGGAAACGCAGGAGACACTCGCCGAAACCTGAAACCTATTGCCCGCGTGTTGACTATCTGTTGTTGCTGCCTACAAGGAACGATGTCGACCACTACTGAATGGAGGAAACGCAGGAGACAAAGGTATGGCTGGCCGACAATGAAGATTCCACCACAAAAGTACCAGAAGAGCACCAACCACTACTCGGGTAGCAATGGGTTTCATCTCTTTATTTTCCGGCTAGTTTTTGTGGCATGGGTCTTTAAGTTCCTTGAGGTTCCAGCAATTCCAGCGTCTCCGGTGAGAAAAAAAAAGAAAAGAAGAGAGGAAGAAGAAGAGAAAAAAAAATGGTCGACGGCCATCGAGCGGTGGTCGCCAATCGCCAGCGAAAACAGTGGTGGTGATGGTGGTTAAGGAGGGGAGGGAGGAGAAGAAGTAGATGAAGGGAGGAAAACATGGGAGGGAAAATGAAATTAATTTTTTTTATATATTTTATTATTATTATTTTATTTTAAAAATTTAAAAAAAAAAATTTAATAAAAAAAATGGTGCCACATCAGCAAACCGTTAAGATTTAACGGAAAATTGGATGGAGGGACCATCCAAACCTCAGGGACCACAAGTGTATTTTTCTCAAATATTATTTTTCATTTTCTTTTCCTTTTTTTTTCATCTTCTTCATCTTTTTCCTTTCTTCCCCATTTTCTTCTTTCTTTGTTTCTTTCTTTCTTCTTCTTCACCACCAAACCATACCTCGCCACCGTCCGACAACCGATTTTTTTTTCATTTTCTTTCTTTCTTCTTCCTCTTTCTCTTCTTCTTCTCCCTCATTTTCATCTTTTTCTTTCCTCTCTATTTATCCTTCCTCTCTTTTCCATTTATATATTTAAAAAAAAAGGAAAGGGACCATGATTTGAACCGGAACGAAGGGGAAAGCTCCTTTGTTTCAGTCTTTAAATTTTTTAAAAAAAAAAAACAAAAAGAAAAGAAGAAGGAAGGATAAGAAAAGAAGGAGAAGAAGAAGAAAAAAGTTTATCGACAGCGGAGGGCGGTGACAACATCTAAAAGAGGAAGAAGAGAGGGAGAAAAAGAAAAAATAATAATATATTTTTATTTTAAAATTTTTAAAAATTATTTTTTAAAATAAAAAAATAGGAGTCACGTCAACAATCCATTAGTTATTAATGGAAAAATGGATAGAGGAACCAAAATGAAACGAAATCCAAACCTCAAGGGCTAAAATGTAGAATTTGAAAACTCAGGGACCATAAAATGAAACCTAACCCAAACATCAAGAACCAAAAGTGTATTTTTCTGTAACGCCCCAGGTTTTATTATTACCTAGCCTAGTGACGCTACTAAACTCCTATAATCAAACTAACCTAGAGTTCCGAAAATTTTGGCAGCATAACGACATACATAGGATGAAGCCAAAATCTTTTTTATACATCTGTTTGACATAAAACAACACTTCCATATTATTTCTGGCTACTCCACCTAACTTTAGCATATTAGAATTCAACTTCACAACACAACACGAGTCAGGTCTTGTATTCATACTCAACGTTAGAGCTACAATCTTACGTATAACATGCACTTAATATCTAGAGCCAACTTAACTTTATTGGTCTTTAACATATTTACATCCTAACAGAAAACATTAACTACTACAAGTTAAACAACTAAAGATTTCTTTATCTCAGCAGTAAGATATTAAAATCAACTTAACCATCAACTAACAAAGAACTATCCTATCCAACGAATGAAAGGAAACAAACTAATAAATAAAACCATATGGTCATCCCTCGTGAACCTCCTCATCCACATCACCAGGCACACATAAAGCTCATCACCTGCATAATTTGAAAATGTTGGGAGAAGAAATGGGGGGTATCAGTACAACCACCATACTGGTAAGTAACTCACACCCAGTGAGCAACACACAACAAACAACCATGTCGACATGTTATTCACACACGTACTTTGAAAGCGATAAAGCATCCAACATACTATTAACTAGGAAAACTCGAAATCGAGCCAACCACGAGCAATTCCAGTTGGCCGCGCGTATAAGGTGGTTGGAAACGAGAATTTTCTCCACAATCGTGTGGGGTTCGATCAGGGAAAACGAGAGAGATCGTGCAAGGGGCTGGATAGCGGTGCTCAACTACGACAGACAGGCAGCGGCGGTGTGAGGAGATTTGTTTTCCGGCAAAACCCGACGGCGGCGCGACGGGGGAAGGAGGAACAGAGGCGGCGGGTTTTCTCACGCGAAACGAAGAGAGAGAGGTGCGCGAAAGATTGCGGCGTGCTCCGATTGGGCGACTACTTCTCTGGCGATGGAGGTGAAGGATTGGAATTCCGTAATTCCGTAAAGCGGAAGCGTGATTGGGACCGATTCATAATTAATTTTGTTTAATCTAAAATACCAATACATTGGCAATAATATTAGAACTATTCTAAATATATATTAAGGCTAAACATACAAAAATATTAGATCTAAATCTAATTTATAAAGTAACAAATTACTTACTCTCGTGGACGACTCAGATTAAATTCACCAACTGCATGTGAATTAATCACGAACTAGTGTGAACACCACCACTATGGCTACACCGATATGACTCTGAGACTTCTAGAGGCAAGAGACTGGTGGGAGTCTAGAGGAAGCCTTGAGGGGAATTCTCTGAGAGATCGAAGGAGAATGAATGGGATACCTTTCACCCAACCTCACGGGTCCTATTTATAGGTAAAGGCCAATATTTTTTTCCTAATAGAAAAATGCCTCTAATTTTAATAAATAATTAATTAATTCCATAATTAATTAATTTCCCTAATTAAATATCATATATTTAATATTAGAGATTTTATTAAAATTAAAATTAATATGAATCCAATTCATATTAAATTTATTTGAACTCTTTCAAATATTTTTTTTCCTATTAGGAAAAGGTCTCTAATTTTAATAAAAAATTAATTAATTCCACAATTAATTAATTTACCCAATTAAATATCATATATTTAATCTTAGGGATTTTATTAAAATTAAAATTAATATGAATCCAATTCATATTAAATTTATTTGAACTCTTTCAAATATTTTCTCTCAAGAATTAATTTTTGAAATTAATTCAAAAATTATAGGGAAAAATACACTTTTGGTCCCTGAGGTTTGGGTTAAGTGACACTTTGGTCCCCGAGTTTTCAAACTCAACAAAAATACCCCCGAGGTTTGAGATAAAAAGCAATTTGGTCCCTACCGTCAATTTTTCTGTTAAACCCTAACGGTAAGCTGACGTGGCACTATTATTTTAATTAAAAAAATTAATTTTTAATTTTTTTAAATACAAAATATAAAAATATAAAATATATTATTATTTTATTATTATTTTTAAAATTCTTTCTCTTTTCCCCATCTTCTTTCTTCTCCACCTTCTTTCTCCCTCCATCTTCTTCCTTCCCCCTCCCATCTTCTTCAGCTCCGATTCCGGCGTCGAATCGGGGAGGAGGAGTCCTCCTCCCCCTCCAGTTTCAGATCTGAAACGGGAAAGGGAGGAGGAGCTCCTCCTCCCCGAAACTCTCTTTTTTTAAAAAAAAAACAGAAGAAAGGAAGAGAAAGAAGAAAAAGGGAAGAAGAGAAGAAGAAAAGAAGAAGAAAGAAGAAAAAAAAAAAAATTTCCGGCGACCGCCGCCGCCGCCGCCGTTCGCCGGCAGCCGGCGGCGGCCGACCACCGGAGCTGAAGAAGATGGGAGGGGGAAGGAAGAAGATGGAGGGAGAAAGAAGGTGGAGAAGAAAGAAGATGGGGAAAAGAGAAAGAATTTTAAAAATAATAATAAAATAATAATATATTTAATATTTTTATATTTTTTATTTAAAAAAATTAAAAATTAATTTTTTTAATTAAAATAATAGTGCCACGTCAGCTTACCGTTAAGGTTTAAAAGAAAAATTGACGGCAGGGACCAAATTGCTCCTTATCTCAAACCTCGGGGGTATTTTTGTTGAGTTTGAAAACTCGGGGACCAAAGTGTCACTTAACCCAAACCTCAGGGACCAAAAGTGTATTTTTCCCAAAATTATATTATAAAGTTTCATAAACTTTATATTATAATGCATCAATATACATTATACAATTCTCCAAATAAATTGAACACTTTCAATTAACAATTTATACTTAATTGCCTCAAGTCTCTTTACGAGCTATCAGTGGGACCTAATGGACCTACAGATCAGAAGCTCCAACGATACGAGACTAATTGGCCAAACTCATTGACCAAGTTTAGTCAACATTCGTTAACTGTAGGTCACTCCACTAAAGACCCATAGTTGCACTCTTCTCACTGTAGAATATTTTTGTGTCCATGGATATCGACCAAGCAGTAAGTCAATCCTTCACGTGTGTTCGTAACATTAGTTGGGTCCAATTACCGTTTTACCCCTGGGTTACCTTTGGTTCCTTAAGTACCATTGATTCCTCTAATGAACAAGTTGTTTAGAGTCCAACCACTAAACAGGAGTTTCTCTCGGGCTAGGAGAGGACGACACACCTTTGTTCAAGCCCTGGAATCAGCCCTTAAGGGAACACACATCTACTTACCCCAATAGGGGAAAGAGTGAATTCCATCTTGTACTGTTATGCTCCCAGCCCCTGAAATGGTAGGATTATTGAGTCGGTGAACTGGCCACTCTCACCCATACAAATCTAAGGACAATCCCTCCTGAAAGGGGTTCATAACAGACTCAGGATTGAGATTAAGTTACATAGGTCATCCTATTGAAATAGAAACCTAAACTAGTTAACGACGTTACATCTAATGGTTACTATTTCGCGGTCCGGTCTTATGCAAACTCATTGCATAGGATACCCCCACCCGCATGTCTCCTACATGGATGCTTTGGATCATTGCATCTATATCGAATACAAGGTGGGTCGTATCACATAGTGTCACCAGGATAAGGTACCCAGTCTTATCCCTATACTATAGACCTTTTAGGTTGTTACTTGGACACTGATCCCCGTATGTCCCTACATACTAGTCCAAGTTTCATTTAAACAACCTTGGATCTTAGTTTATTGGATTTAGGGTTTATTAATGCAAACTCGATTATTCAATAACCAAATTACTGAATTACTCAAATAACACTTTATTGAGATCGATTAATTTGTTTCATTTACTATCTTCGAGTTTTAGGGCATAAAACCCAATAGGAGGGTGATGGTGGCGGCGGTGCGAGACGAGATCGGCGGGCTGTGGGATGAGGGAGCAGGCGACGACGTGGAGAAGGAGAATCGAGGGGGGTCTGATGCGTGAGGGAGAAAGGAAGGGAGAGGGAAAGAGAGTGGTGAGGGTTTTGGGTTTCTTTATTTTTTACTTAATTCTCATAAATCCAACTAATTACCCACTATGCAGAAAAAACGCACAACACACTTCTCACTACTACAAAAACTAACTGATCAAAAAACACTAAGCAACAACGCATAAAGGAAAAAAAATAATATTCCAATTGACTCTAAAATATCAACTGAGGGCTAAATTTAAATTCCAATATTTGCAAACTAGAATTTAAACTTGATTAATTCAAAATGGCATAATTTCGAAACGCGGGATGTTACATTTTCCTTTTTTAATTTTTATTCTCGAGAACTTTTTTTCTCCTATATCTAATATTTTGTTTACTTTGTTACAACAATATAATTTTTAAATAAATTAAATAATATTATCTTATTAAATTATATAATTATAGATTTTGTTTTGAAAATTGTGATTTTTTTTCTTTTAATCAAGATTATGTTTTTTGAAAAAAAAAAAAACCACACCCAAATTAAATTTTGAATCAGAGGACTGAAATTTAAGATAATTACTATTTTAATTTTTAAAATCCTACATTTTTAAAAACTTTAATTTGGGTATTAAATTTTTTTTCAAGTATAAAAATTTGAATACGTAAATAAAAATAAAAAGTGGAATAAGTAAATAAATATGAAAGAGAACATTTTAATTCTCGTAGCATATTCCTGGGGAATAACCAGGGTACCAAATTTCGATCGACATACTGAAATTTCGGTCGACATTTTGGTATGTCGACCGTATCGACATTTCGAGGGGGTAAGTTTCATTCTTCACCCATGTCAATGACATGTCGTGGACATCTCGAAATGTCGAAGATGTCGACAACATGTCGTTTTGTGTCAGTTTTTTTTAAATCTCTTTTTAGTTTAACAATTATTATTAAGCTTTAAGTTTCACAAGTATCGTTTGTTCTAGTGGATGCACGCACTTGCATTTTAGCTTATCCTAGGTTCGAATCTTGCTGCATGCGTTTCGTATTTTCCACATTTTTTTTTTACTTTTTACTTTTTTACCTTCTTGTTTTGTTTTTTTAGTTCCCTTCTTCTTTTGCTTTTCATTTATCAAATTTCACATCAAAACACTACAAATTCCCAAATTCAATTTTTACTCCAAAAATAATTTGATTATTTTTAATTAATTATTTTAATTTTACATTTCTATTATTTTATTATTGTTACCATCTTTTTTTTTTTTTTTTGGTTTAAATATCTCATTTCATTTCAATTTCTTCACCTCAATTCTCAAATTTTCAATTCTCTTAAATTATCCCAAAATATTCTCCAAATTCTTTCTTCGATTAGGAGCTTTAGGCTTTTAGCTCTAGTTATATGTCTTCACTTGTTAAGTTAAGTTTAAAGGTTATCATGTTTCTTTACATTATTTTGTTTTATTAATTATATAGTTATCAATTATCATTAGCTAATTATATAGTTCCTATGTACTTCTTATTATTAAATAGAGTCTCATTTTATAATTCAAATAATTTATATCAATTAAAATAATTTTAATTAACAACAACATCTTCTCGACATGTTAATATAAATATTATAAATAATTTTCATCAACTTCCATATTTTACTTAATATAATTAAGTCACAATTAAAATTGCATTTAATAATTCAAACAATTTTCATCAATTTTCATATATATTTTTTTCAAAATTCCTACACATATTGACATTTAAATCGACAATTCCATCTAAAAAATGGTCCATTATAGTCTAATGAAGCCACGATTAATGTTTCATTGATTAATTCAAACAATTTCTATCAATTTCCACGATTTCCGTAAATTTTCCCAGAATGTCTCTCGGCATTTCCATAAAATCTGGACCTCCATTTTCATTGATATTTCAAACCTTTGGGATAACTACATGGATAGCCTATAAATTACGTCCAAAATTGACCTAATTAAGTCTAAACCCACCATTTTTTACACAAAGAACCAACGAGCCTATAGATTTTTCACAAAAGTTGTGATCAAATTACTATTCAGTCCTTTACAATATTCTGACATTAATATTAAACCATAAAAAAAAAAAATCAAATAAATTAGGAAAATTTCCATAATTGAATTGATTTTTTAAAATGCTCTTCCATAATCAATCAAAATTCCCAAAAATCTCTCCATCGTCATGAGTTTTTAATTATGGATCTTTTAAATGTTCTCTCTCCCCTCATAACTAAACCTAAAAAGGGAAAACTCTCTCGGCAACCTTTTTCGAGAAGATCCTAATGGTTTTTTTTAAAGAAAAAAGTGTTCCTTTTTTCCTCATAACTGCGCAAGGTCTGCAACATCTCTTTTTTTTTTTTTTTTTCCTTTCCTTTTCTTTTCTTTTTTGTCCCTTCGCCTCCATGGAAATGGGGTATTCTATCATGATCTTTCTCATTCCGATGATCGAGGGCTTTTTGGGAGACGACGGTTAAATCTCCTCCACGACATTCACAATTGACGGATATCCTTAAGAATCAAACAGTAAAGTACATAATACATATCCAATTTATTTTTGAGTTTCATACATTTATAGGGTAGAGTTCATCTTCAAGAGTGAATATGCAAAATATATTGGATTCATTTTCGATTTTTATTCAGTTATAGACTTTACTTCAAATGTACCAAATAACATTAATTGTATTTAATACTTTAGTTGTCATGAGATTGAGCTTGTAGCATTAAATATGACTTATAGAGTTTATTTCAAACAGTGAATGTATAATATATATTGGATTTATTTTTGAATTTCATACATTTATAAGGTTTATTTTCAATAGTGAATGTACAAAATATATTGGGTTTATTTTTTTAATTTTATTTAATTATAAGGTTTATTTAAAATAATCTGATAACATTAATTGTATTTACTAATCCTTTAGATTGCATTAATATTGTTGCATTGCTATATTGTTCGGTATGAATTATAAGTTTTATTTCAAAAAGTGAATGTACAATCTATTCTAGGTTTATTTTTTAGATTCATACATTTATATGGTATAATAATAAATAATCTGAGAACATTATGGATTGTACTTTAGATTGAGTTTTTTTTTTTTTTTTTTTTGAAGAATTAGATTGAGTTTATATAATATATATCATTCGAGTACACGAATGAAACTATTACTTATACAAAATATAGGACGATTATATAAATTTGAATTGGTGTATATATGTACAAATATACATGGTCTAACAATATATTTATATTCATTATTAACTACCCCAGATGTATATGGTATATTTAGAAACGATATAAATATGTTGTCACCTATTATGAATATATTTGGAAATGATATGCACTAAGTACTATTGTTGGGGGTATGATACAATTAATAAGTGGGTATATTTAGAAATTTTATTAGATAAATTGTAGGCATATATGTCAATATTTATTGTCGAATGATATCCTTTAGTCTAAGAATCTACCATGTATATATATTGATATATTTACGAAATGTTCAGAGACTTTCTATTTAGCAGCAATCAAATGATAATTTACTACGTATATATTCTTAAGTCCTTATATGTCTTATATGTAGAGAAATCAAAATCTTTTGTTTGCGTGCGAGCACGCACACAAACACAGACACACACAACGCGCACGCACACACAACTTGCAATAAAAAAATGACACAACTAGCAATAAAAAATAATAAAAAATAAAAACTATAACAAAAAATGACACAACTAGCAATAAAAAATAATAAAAAATAAAACTATAACAAAAAATGACACAACTAGCAATAAAAAATGAAATTACACACTATAACAACTATAACAAAAAATGACACAATTATAATAAAAAACAACACACACTCACTCTATAACAACTATAATAAAAAATGACACACACTCTCTATAACAACAATAATAAAAAATGAAATTATTCATTAAGCAATAAAAAAATGAAATTATTCAGAAAGTCGGTGCTCTCTGATTTTTTAATAAATTCATATATATTTGACACTTGAAAAAAAGACAAACTATAACAGCTATAATTTAATAATTCAACCACTTTTTTTTCCAATCACAAATCTTCTTCTCAAAATTGGTCAAAATTTTCATCAATATCTTTTTAATTTCTGTCCATTGTTGTAGTCAATCAACATTATTAAAGAATTTGTGACAATGACAGGTTGATTATCAGTACCCACAAAATTTCCAAAATATATTTCCTTTTGCTAAATTTGTTTCACTTTTTAAATATTAAAAATTCGTGACAATAAAGGAGCGGATGATCATTCATTTCTTTGAGTTTTATTATTATTATTATTATTATTATTATTATTATTATTATTACAACGATTACCATGAGCACTTTCCCACATGACTTTATATCTGAAAAAATAGAATTAAACTAATATATTTGTTAAAGTAATTTTAAAATCATTCTATTGAAATAATAATAATAATAATAATATTAATAAATAAATAAAAGTAAACATGTTTTTTCATAAAAGTATAAATTTTTTAGTTTAAAAATAAGAAAAATACACTTTTAGTCCCTAAAATTTGGGTTAGGTTTCATTTTGGTCCTTGAGTTTTCAAACTCGATAATTTAGTCCCTAAGGTTTGAATTTTGTTTTATTTTGGTCTCTCAATCCACTTTACCGTTAACTTTTAACGGTTTGCTGACCTGTCATTTATTTTTTTATTAAAAAATATTTATTAAAATTTTAAATATATATATATTTTTTAATTTTCATTTCTCTCCCATTTTCCCTCTCTTTTCTTCTTCTTCTTCCTCTCAACCATCATCATCATTTTCTTCTTCTTCTCAACCACCATCACCACCACCTCCATCAATACTGTTGTCGTCGGTCGCCAGTGATCACTGCTTATCGGCGGCCGACGACATTTTTTTTTCATTTCTTCCCTTCTCTTTTCTTTTCTCTTTTCTTTCCCTTCTCTTTTCTTTTCTCTTCTCTTTCCCTTTCTTTCTGTTGTACCCAGCTCCGTCGCTCGAAAATGGCAGCAACGACCATGCCCTCGAGTAAGCAAATGGATCGTCCATTATCCTTTCTATTGTCTCCATCATTTGCTGCACCGTTCTCGCCGTCGGAAATCGATCCCAAAGCCCTAGAGTAAAAAATACAAGAAATTAACAAAATATAGCAGCGAGAAAAATAGTGGAAAACATTATAAGTTGCAGGTTTAGATTAATTACCAACAGGAGCGACAGGAGCTACTCGTTTCTTTGGCGGCTGCGTTGTTTAATGTTCATTTCTTGCACTTCTCTGTAGATGGTCGAGATTATCTCTGCCATCTTCTACCATGGCTTTAATGATATTTCTACGATGAAGCCCTTTAAGCTTCTTCAGACCATTAGCCGCTTTCCCGGGCGTGAAGCAGACACATCGAGTCAGATTTGATATAGCCTGAGCCATTTACACGAAAGTTCTGATTCCTCTACGAATCTGTGGTTGTAAAGGGAATTGTCAGTTTCAAAATGAGTTGAAGCGAGCAGTAATGAAGATTCGAATATAAAAGGAGGGAGAAGGAGTCTTTGGAGAAGAAAGAACTAAAAGCTCCATTGCTTATAGATTTCTCTAGAAATCTGAGCGATGGTGGAAAGAGCCCTTCCGAATTGGATTATCATGAATTTCCAAACGGCAGCCTGCAACATTTCCATTTCGCGCTGGCGATGGGAGGAGGGAAGGCCCTCCTCTCTCTCGGTTTCAGATCTGAAATCCAGAACGAGGAGCGTCCTCCCTCCTCCCGTCGTCGTCGCCGAAAATGGAGGAGGAAGTCCTTCATCCCTCTCCTTTTCTATTAAAAAAAAGAGTAAATAAAAATAAAGGGAAAGAAAAGAGAAAATAAAAGAGAAGGGAAGAGAGAGAAAAAATGTAGTTGGTCGCCGGTGAACGGTCGACCGACGACAACAGTAAGCTTGGAGGTGGTGATGATGGTGGTTGAGAAGAAGAAGAGGATGATGGTGGTTTAGAGGGAGAAGAAGAAAAGAGAGGAAAAAGTGGGAGGGAAATGAAAAGAATATATATATATATATTTAAATTATTTTATTTTTAAAATTTTAATAAATATTTTTTAATCAAAAAATAAATGACAAGTTAGTAAACCATTAAAAGTTAACGGAAAAGTGGATCGATGGACCAAAATGAAACAAAATTCAAACCTCAGGGACTAAATTGTCGAGTTTGAAAACTCAGGGACCAAAATGAAACCTAACCCAAACCTTGGGACCAAAAGTGTATTTTTCCCTTAAAAAATAGTATTTTTTATGTATAAGTAACAAATGGGTCTCTAAACTTAGAATTTAGTATGTTTTTTTTTTTTAAAAAAAAAACTTGCAATTTAGTCTCTACTTCAAAATTTGTATAATTTAGACTCAATTTGATAACTTTTTGGTTTTTGGTTGGTAACAAATTTGAATAGAGGATTCAAGCCATTTTCAGAGTGTATATTCTTCAAGAACAGTTGTTCGGGTTGGAGGAAGATGAAAGGTGTGTCACCACTTAGCTGAAGTACTGGGAGTACGTTTCTGTCTCTTTCATTTGGGAAACAGGTCCACGTAGCTAGCCCATATACCTTAGGGAGAGAACAGATCAACTACAATTATATTCTAATGGTTGCCTGTTTTTGTGAGTTTGTTGTTTTTCAGGTATTTTTTAGCCTTGGAGTTTACTAAGAAGATCAGATATAACAATAGTTGTAGTGGGAGTAGATCCTTGGAGTCTGCCAAGATGATTAGAGTTTTGTTACAGTGGGAGACAAAGTTGTATTTTGTCTCCAAGTGGGAGATTGTTAAGTTTTTGTCTTGTGTGGAGACAAAATTGAAGACTCCCACTTGTTGTGCAAGGAAGAAGCTCACTTGGTGTGTAAGAAAGAATCTCACTTGGTGTGCAAGAATGAAGCCAAACTTGGTGTGGGAGGAGGACCCTAACCACCTTGGTGCACAAAGAATAATCAAGATGAAGCCTTGGGACATTAAGACTCATTCCATATATATGTGTGTGTGTTTGTCTCTTGAAGAGAGCAAGAAAAAGAGAGAGTTGCCATTTTTCTTCCAAGTGTGGTAGTGAAGAGAGAGAGAGAAAATAGTGTTTAATTTCTCTTCTCGGGTTGAGAGTCTTTTCTCTGTTGTTCATTCCAAGTTATCGGATTGTGATACTTGGAAGTCAATAGTTATTGTTGGACTATTGAGGGTCAATTTGTGACGATATTTTGAAGGCTTCTTGTAATCTCCCAAGTTCTAGTAGAACCTGTAGTTGCAGAACACTGGACATAGCCCCGAGCTTGAAGCGAACCAATATAACTTTCGGTGTCGTTCTCTTTTTCCCTATTTTTTTTATTATTTCTCGTGACTATTTTTATCGACTTGTTTGGCTTAAACTATGGAAGGAGAGATATCTATAATATTATTGATTTCTGTCATAATATTATATTATTGTTTGTTGTATTTCGCACACATTTTTTCTCACAACACCAATGTCCCACGTTGGCAAGATAAGGGAAAAATCATGGATATATAAGTAAGGACAACCATTTATATTGGTATGAGACCTCTTGGATGAAACCATAAATAAAACCAAAGTCACGAAGACTTGTATCCGAAGTGGTCATACCATTGTGAAGGTATGTGGATAGTTTGTTATCCTTAATAGTAGAGATGAGTTCTTTTCCTTTTTTTTTTTTTCCTCTCTTTCTGCTCTTCTTGAAATGAAGAGTAGAGATGACTTAAACATATTGATCTATATACCTCATATTGGTTAATTGCTATTAAAATATTTTTATTTTTACTAATGAACTTGGTAAAATATATTAATTTTTATTATAAAATGATGACCTTTAAACATTCAGACAATGGTAGCAAATTTTACCTTTTGGTAGGGTTTTGTTTGAAGAATCGTTGAAAGAAATATTGTAGAGTGCATTTAGGGAAAATGCCATTTTTGTCTTTGTATTTTGTGACTCATTCCATTCTAGTGCATGTACTTTCAAATGTTTAAATCTATATACTTTCAATAAATCTCAAAATTAGTTGTTAACGTTACTGTTATGGGTAATTTCGGACCACACTGACAAACAAGGAGCTGATAAGGACAACCAGGAGGAAGATCGAACAAAAAGGTCGGGCCAACATGGCCCGACCCATATGGTCGGCCTCAGCCTTTGGCCGAGCTCGGTCACCTCCTTTCGACCCGTGATGCCCCGGATCGCCACAGTTCCGCCTGGTTCATCCCGAAACACCTCCGAATTCTTAAAGATCCTAGGAGGATGAGGTCGGCCTCGGCCCATTGCCGAGGCCGACCAGGGCCAAAGGCCCAGAGATCATTTAAGGTCTGGCGTTGACGAAAACCTTAAGGGGAAGTCTATAAAAAGGGAGACCACACACGCATTCAGGTAGGCACAAATCAGTCCCTATATTCAGTTTACGTGTTTCCGGTCAAGGCTAGCTAACTTAAGCATCGGAGTGTGTGTGGTCTACACCACACCGGTGTGCAGCGTTTGCTCGTCTCGCAGGTCACGTCTTTCCCACTCGTATACAAATTCACTGTTGATCGTCACGTGGAGTGAATGGCAAATTCCTAAGCAAAATTTTACCATCAATAGTTACTTCAAAGTAAACTTTACCAAACTTGATAAAATATTTCATGATAATTTCCATTTAAGAAAAGAAACTATGTGAATATGTTTCCAAAACTTTTAAGAGGAAGACATAAGATTTATTAAAAATACACAAACTAAATTTAGATAAGACTTAGACAAATGGTATGAATTAAACTAATTGAATTACAGAGAAACATGACGTTGAGCACATGGATTTTTAATTTATTGAATTATTTTGAGCGTTGAGAGATTTATTTAATGGTGGGTCTTGTGCCCAAAGCTTAAGTTATGTTTATGTTTGATTTTTGTCAAGATTGGATTTTTACTTTGCTTTTAACTAAATTTGGTGGGTGAATATAATCGAAGAAAAAGGTAAAATTTACAATATTTAAAAGAGTGTATGGTTCAATTTTTGGGCAAAAATTGTTTAAAAAAAAGTATATTTGATAAAAAATAATTATATAAAAGTGAGACACCATGAACTAGGACTCGTGAGTTCGGCGAATTATTAGGTGCTCCTTGTACAATGATGCTCCTTTTTTAAAAACCATCAGATGTACATCTTCAAATTTGTCTGCCTCCCAATAACAGTTGGATACAAAATCGAAGTACTTTGACAAGTTCTCTTTTACATCCAACGGTGCAAAACTACCAATTTCATTGCACCGAGGAGCACCTAATAATTTCTCCGTGAGTTGGGTAAATTATTATTCTACCATTGATGTTTGAACGAAGAGATACATAAAAACCAACCATCAATGAATAGGTTCTACCTATACCAATAAGGTATATCTTCTTTTTAGTTGATTCGTAAGCAACTCAAAACATCACATGTGGCTCCACCCACTCCCATGAGTTCAAATTTCGAATCTTAATTCGAATTCAACGAACGAGTATAAATTACGATTTCTCCTTGCAATTGATAGCTGTCAAGTGGACAACAAATGGAGTGTGATTCATGAAGATTTAACCAATTTCTTTAGCGAACTGACATAAATAAGGTCGTCTCGTTTAATTAACTTTATAATCACTACTTCCGCTTATAAATTTATTTGTTTTGTTGTTCTACTTTTCTTTCCATGTTTTTCAAAACCAAATCAAAATTTGAAAACTAATGATCCATTTGGAATACTTTTTTAGTTTAAATGTTTTATGAAAAGTGTATTTTTTTTTAAAAAAAACATTTCCTATAAAAATGGTTTAGAATTTAAAGACTCATACGTTTGGTTACATTTACTAAGTGTTTTTATACACAAGTTATTATATACTTAAAAACTCTTTTTAAAAATTTTGTTTGTACGTAAGTGTTTCTTTCAAAATGTTTTATTTCTCAATTCGTTTTTTAATAAGTCATTTTTAGTGGTTGCCAAACAAATTTTTTTCGAATTTTTTTTTCCAAAATTAAACACTTGAAAAGTTAAACCAAACATACTCTTAAGAAAAGTAGTTTTCAAAAACTTGTTTTTGAAATTTGGAATTTGGTTAAGAATTCAAATGTGTCTTTAATAAAGATGAAAAACATTACAAGCAAATTGGAAGCAAATAAATTTAATTTTCAACAATAAAAAAAACTAAAAGTCAAATAGTTATCAAACAGGATCCAAGAAATTTTGAGCTGATGTGTTATTTGGCTGACTTGCTCTATTTTTTGCTCTCATTAACTTATTATCACCTTGTATCAAATTATTACTAATTAATTTAATTAATGTCAACATTTAAGTATCAAAGCTATTTGTAAATAAAATTAAAAAAATCAATGCACCTTCTTCCCTCGAAGTTTGAGGTTTAAATCCTCGTACCATTTCTTCTAAAAAAATAAATCCTCGTACCATTACATTTATGGACTTAAAACAATATTTTAATCTAGAAATCATTTCATATAATTATTTCGAATCAATATCTTCAACACCCTAACATGTTTCGATTGTGAACTTTTTTTTTTTGGTTATTTATGTAATAATGTGATAAATATTTTGTTAATTTAAGTTATTATAAGGGGAACCACATATAGGATTAAAATAATAAAATATATTGCTTATGTATTATAATAGTTTAGCACACGAAGTACTATGGCAGTACCTACTCCCTTTATTTAGCATTTGACACGTCATTTAATGAACATTTAATGATATAATATTTTATTCTATAGGTCCCACACTATTCTTAAATACTTATTTCATGACAAATAATGGATGGAGGTAGTATGGAAAATTTTCTACTAGAAATTTTCCTAGTGATGCACAACTTCCCGTATATGATTAATTCTAATGAATCCCAATATCTAATTCATTATTGTATGAATATGATGCACATAATAAATTGATTGATATAGGTTTAATATGAATCATTAGTTTAAGCTCAAAAAAAAAAATGAATCATTAGTTTAATTGAACAAGCAAATACATCAGAAATAATCCAATTGAAATATATTGTTAGTTCCTTTTTAAAAAAAAAAAAAAAAAAAAAAAAAACCGAAAAGTGGCTCGACTATGAATACTTTGTGCATAATTTTGTTTTTGTTTTTTAGCTAAACATGTGTGGGGGTGAGGATTTAAAACCATGGCCTTTTATTGTGGATCTAATGGTTAAATTAACAAATTAGTGGAACAGTTTATTTAATTAACATAAGTTGTTGAGAAATATTATATGCAAAAATAGGTAGAAACTCAAGTTTGGTTCTTTTAACACAAATTACAATAAATCAAATCATTAAGGTCCCGTGATTTTCATACTACCCATGATTTTCATCGATTCATTTGAATTTCTAGCTAAATTTAAAAATAAAAAACCAGTTTTTGAAAAACTTTTTTTTTTCAAAATTTGACTTGGTTTTTGAAAACAAAGAATAAGGGAAGATACTATAACAAAGAAACTTATTGGTAGAAGTAAGTGTGTAAGACTTAGGGTTTGTTTGGTTTAACTTTTTCTAAGTGTTTAATTTTGAAAATAAATCATTTTGAAAAAAATTCTAATGTTTGACAACCACTAAAAATGACTTATTAAAAAATAAGATTGATAAATAAACCATTTTGATAGAAACACTTGAAACCAACTTTTTTTTCAAAAGAATTTTTAAGTATACAATAACTTGGGTATAAAAACACTTATGAAGAAATGCAACCAAACATATGAGTGTTTAAATTCTAAACAATTTTTATACAAAATGTTTTTTTAAAAATGCATTCTTGAAAAACATTTAAATTAAAATGTATATTCCAAACGGATCGTTGATTTTCAAAAACCAAAAACCAAAAATCAAAATTGTTAACAAACGGGGTCTAAGTTTCTCTATAAACAATGCAAGCTTCTCAATATACAGAAAACTCAAAATAGTGATGAAGTGTTTTGTACTAACCCCTTTTGGTCTTGCCTTTATTATTGTTCTATCCACATCTTCATCATGGGTGGTTTCCACTGAAAACCATGAAGCTTTTCTTCAATGTCTCCTCAATCACACTCTAAACACTTACTCCATTTCTAACCTAATTTACACTCCCATCAATTCCTCCTATAATTCTGTCTTGAATTTCTCAATCCAAAATCTCAGATTCTCAACAGCCGAAACCCCAAAGCCACTCGCCATCATCACTCCATCCCATGTTTCCCACATCCAAGCAGCCGTCATTTGCTCCAAATCTCATGGCCTTCAAATCCGAACTCGAAGTGGCGGCCATGATTTCGAGGGTCTTTCTTATATCTCTCATCTCCCGTTCATCATCATTGACCTGATTAATATCAGCTCCATCTCTGTCGATGTCAATAACAAAACTGCATGGGTTGAATCCGGCGCGACTCTAGGTGAACTCTATTACACAATTGCCAAGAGAAGTCCAACACTTGCCTTTCCGGCAGGTATTTGTCCGACGGTCGGCATCGGCGGGCACTTCAGCGGCGGTGGATATGGCTATTTGCTGAGGAAATATGGTCTTGCTGCCGATAATGTAATAGATGCTAACTTGGTTGATGCTAATGGGAAGTTTCATGATAGAGAGTCGATGGGGGAGGATTTGTTTTGGGCCATTAGAGGCGGCGGCGGAGGGAGCTTTGGAATAGTGGTGGCGTGGAAGGTGAAGCTGGTTCCAGTTCCGGCGACTGTGACAATTTGTGGAACTAACAGAACCTTGGAGGAAGATACAATCGAGTTGATCCATCGGTGGCAGTATGTGGCTAACAAATTGGATGGAAATCTTTTACTTGCCATCAATTTGACTGGTAATATATTAAACACGGTTCGCTATAGTTATTTAATTCTATTATTTAGGGGTAATTACATTTTTAATTTCGTTTCCATTGGGTCCTAAATTTCAATAAGAAAAAAAAAAACTTTCAAATTTCAAATCATGGTCTTCGAGCGTACCGGTGTGTAGGGATCTCTCCTTATACCACCATTGAGATAAAAAAAAATTCTCATTTTCTCCCCTCCTCTTTCTTAGTTGTCAAGATTTTAATGGGGTATATAAGGAGATTCTAGGTATGCAGCTAAATTTTATTCGTCTTGGAGTTCATTGTTAAGGAAAAAAATTGGCTGCACAGCAGTATGTAGGGATAAATTTTTTTTTTCTCATTTTTTCCCTACATATCACCATTCAAATTTTGACAACTAGAAAAGATAAAAAAAATTTCTCATTTTCTCCCTTTCTCTTTCTTTTATATATATATATATATAGGCATATATATTTTATTATTTATATTATCTGATAATAAATAAATGTTTATTAGGCAAATAATTAAAGTCACATGAGGAAGGTCAAACATGGATTATTTTAAGATCAGGCTAACAGAATGAATCACAACCATTCAAATAATTTTAATGTAAAATTCAAAGTCCAAAATAAAATTGAACTTCAAACAAAACATTTAAAATTTAAACTTTTAAGATCAAAATATAATCTAAACTTTTTTCTTCAAAAAAAAAAAATATATAATCTAAACTTTAAAAACCACACTACATGCCAAAGTGAGCTTAGCTCAGCGGTAATTGGCATCTACTCTTGACCATGAGGTCAGAGGTTCGAATCCCCCACTCCCAAATGTTGATGTGCTCAAAAAAAAAAAAAAACCACACTACATGATTATGAAAATACAAAGATTTGAACTCAATTCTTGATGATATGCAGGTGGAAATTCAACTCAAGAAGGAGGCCAAACAAACCCAACAGCTTCATTTTCCTCTTTCTTTTTTGGAAAGGTTGATGAACTTATATCAACTCTCAATACTACTTTTCCAGAATTGGGTTTGGCAAAAGAAGATTGTTTAGAAACGAGTTGGATCGAATCAGTTCTCATGATGGCTGGGTTTCCAAAAGAAGAACCCTTTGAAGTTCTTCTCAATAGAACACCTCTCTTTAGTGAAAGCACCAAAATCAAATCTGATTATGTCAAGGAACCCATTTCTAAGGCTGCATTCAAGGGTATGTGGAAAAGATTAAAAGATGAAGATATAGAAGTGGCACAAGTTGTGTTCATTCCTTACGGAGGGAGAGTGAGCGAGATTTCTGAGTTGGAAACTCCTTTTCCTTATAGAGCTAAAAATCTATACAAACTTGGCTACATTGTCAAGTGGAAAGATCGAAGCATCGATGCAGAGGAAAGGCATCTAAATTGGATACGGGACATTTATGATTACATGACTCCTTTTGTCTCAAAATCGCCAAGGGCGGCATATGTCAATTACAGAGACCTTGACATTGGAACAAACAACCAGTATGGAGAGACAAGCTACACTCGTGCTAGAGTTTGGGGATTGAAGTATTTTGGGAAGAATTTTGATAGGCTGGTGCATGTTAAAACTAAGATTGATCCTTCAAATTTCTTTAGACACGAGCAAAGCATACCCACTCTTACCGACCTAAAATTTAGTGCAATTTGATATTGCATTTGTGTGTGTTGAAACTATGTTTACTATATTTTCATACTTTTGGATTTCATCTTCTATGCTTACAGAATTATCAATATATAGTTGTTGACGCTTGGTCCAAAGTCAAGAAAGGCGTTCTTGATATTTTAGAGACGACAACGACGACATGTTTGCTTCTCCCTATCAGATTTAGTTCTAATATTTTTGTATGTTTAGCCTTAATAATTGATTTAGAATAGTTTTCTAAATTTTTGCTAAGGTATTGGTATTTTAGTAGAAACAAAATTAACTACGAATCGGTCCTAATTACGCTTCCGCTTTACGGAATTGGGGAATTCCAATCCCTTCACCTACAACACATCATAATTTATAAAGTCAAATACTCAAGTTTGGAAAATTTTAAAGTAGGCTCAATCTATCAACTTACCCAAACTCCGACGAGAACAACACACACTAAATCCTCTCCTAGACTTTAGCCAAAATCAAGCACACTTCACCTAAATTTCAAATCTTAAGAAATGTTGGCACCCTTTGCATAAACACTTAAGGAAACACGAAAAACCAAATCAATCCGAACCCAACGATAGCATTGTTTCCTTAAGACAATTTTGTTCCCTCTATGGTGCTCAAGGTATCACGAACAATTGTCTCCCAGGATAGGACGGATTACCCACCTATGAATGTAGCACTCCAATCATAGGACTCTCGAACAATGGTATTTAAGTAATCGTACAGAGAAAAGTAGGAGAAGAGTTTTGAAAGAAGAGTTTGTATCTTGTTCTTGTTGTTTCAAAACTCAAACTGAATCACATATTTATAGACTATTTGTGGCCATTCAAATAGTCACATCTTTCCGTGTAAGGGTTGTGTCTTTTGATAAATGGACACATCCATTCACATAGGGTTGTATCCTTTTACCAAAAAACACACCCTTTCACATAGGGTCGTGTCCTTTACAAAAGACACACCCTTTCACATAGGGTTGTGTCCTTTATCAAAAGACATATCCTTTCACGTAAAGTTGTGATTCTTTATTTTATTAAAATAATTTTATTCATAAATCCAACAATCCCCCACATGAATGAAATTTATTTTAAAACCGAGTACGATTACTTATGAAGGATAACTACGTCAGGATAAGTAGTCTGAGACTTTGAACTTTCCTTAGTAAAAACTATGGAGTTTACATAGCTGATCAGTAGTTAAAGAACTTTGAACTGTCAACTTTCGGAGTAAATCAAATCCATAATAGTTACATAGATATTCTTCGAAATACACTTGGTTCTCATGTTTGTATTCATTTTGGCCTTGTATACCGCCTGGTTTCATGAGTGTTTTTAGAGAATTCAGCCTTAAAAATTCTCATAGAAGCGGCCCCTTCACACTCACATAGGTGACTTCTTTAAAGAGTATCCTGGTAATACCCCACCCTTATAAAAGAGCTAAAGAGTCATTAAAAGTACATCTTAACCTCATCCATTTCCAGGTTAGCACTATTATAATAGGAATGGTTAGGAATTCATGATTCCTTCTTAGTGCTCCACTGAGTTGTATACATAAATTTGTTTTCCCTTTTGAACCTAGATCTTGGGATCTCCAGTCAGCTAGGTTGGGTTACCATTATGTCCACTCTTATTTTATAGGCTTCAAACTCATTCCTATTGAAGACAATTTCACTTGCTCTCTTGCCAAAGCTTTGACACGCCCCGCCCCAGATTATCCTAACCAACCTCGGACGTGACGTGTTGACAATGAAGTCCCAACTAACTACAACTTCATTGTCAACTATGCATGAACTAGATCGACTATGAAAAAGATTTTTCAAAACGTGGCTAGCAATGGTTTATTAAATGAAAGGAAATCATAAAAATTTCAGCAGAGTTTCCCCTGAAATTTGGATATCTAACCCACCTGAAAAACAAGATTTAACACTCCCAAATAATCATAATATAAAATCCAACACCAGCACCCAGGTCGATTCAGAATTTACACCCATGACATAGCCAACTACACAAAACAACATATAGTTTTCAATCACAAAAACCACCCTAACAACCATGATCATACATCACCATGAAGATGCTAGCCATTCTAGTTACAAAAAAAAAAAAAAAAATACATCTATAGATAATGCAAAATGACATGCAACCTATTAAGTCTGGTGGCAGATATCAACTCTGGTAGGCTCGTCAGGAACTCAACTACTACCTGGTGGAAAAAAATTTAGAAAGAAAATGGTGAGCTAATAAGCCCAGTGAGTGGTGAGAATTTATATATAAACAGAGATAAGATGTGACTTTTTAGGAACTCATGACAAACATAGTTGCAATCATAATTTAACAACAATATAGGTTTTTTTTTTTAGGAATAAAACTTTGAGATACCAGATTAAGTCTTTGCAAGTCAAAGCATGAAATGTTTAAAATCGAAAACACCGTAACATAAGCGTTTGGAAAGATAAACCATCATGGGCTATGAGAAGATTTTCCATCACTAATAGTTGTACCCAAAACTGGTCATACTATATACGGAGGAACTGGACGTATAAAGCAGAGCAACTGGTCATACTACATATCGAGTAGTCTCAAGATATGTAGCAGAGCAAATCTGGTCATACCACACATCGAGTAATCTCAAGATGTGTGGCAGAGCTATCCTGGTCATACGCGCGTAGAGCAACCCTAAGGGCAAAGCACCTCGGCACACGGTCCAAAGCCTATGTGTGTGCCGAAGTGGGTCCCAAAGACCTCATACATATCATATATACACCACGGAAACACATTCACACAAGTGCATTGGGAACTCACCATGGGTACAATCTCTATTGGTTCGAAAACAATATCAACATTATAGTTATAAGCTCTCAAACCACAGTAGCATTATAATCGTTTTAAAAGAATGCTTTGTAAACCAAAGATCATACTTGAGAAATTTCCATGCCATAGTTAAATTCACGACATCAATAAAACATTGAAATTAATTAAGTTTCACATCTCAAGCAAAACATATTTCAAACACTTCATTCACTTTAAAACTTCCAAATATTTGAAATGTATAGTTATACGATCGTAAAATTTCAAAAGAATTTGGGCCTTTGCCAATAGGCTAAAATCTTAAAGCTTCAAAACCATAAGTCACCTTTCTACAATAGTCTTAGAAATTATCATAATCCTCGACAACCAACTCATTTGTACAAATATATATATATATATATATATATATATATATATATATATATATATACATATATATATACATATATATATACATATACATATATATATACATATATATATATATATATATATATATATATATATATATATATCATAATTGACTTCAAACTCAAATTTCATTACTTTCTAAATAAGAAAAGTATTTTGAAGAATAACCACTCACTATACTATTGATGAGAGAAGTTTGGGTCGTAGGCGGTCCCGATCTCTGCTTGACCTGAAATAATAATTACCCAAGTATTAACAACTTTTAAATCCCCAAATTAGAACACAACACCAAATTATACCAAGCTTTAGTTCCCCTTTAACACTTGGAATATATAACTATAACTTCCATGAGCTTATATCCCCCAACTACCATGTAAAGTTACCATATTTCTAAAATATAGTTTTCCAATAACTTCATTGCACACCTTTTTATAAAAGCTTCATTCCGCTCGTTCCTTTTCATCTTCCTTTCCATGAAACCTCACTAATATTCCAAATTTTTGTAAAGAACTTGCAATTTAACAACTTGCAAATAAGCCCATTTCAATCATTCTTACAACAATTACATGGGTTCCACCAAATTTCTCCTTTTTCAACACAACAATTACCTTTACTTTAGTTTCCAAGCTAACCCATGAAGTTTCCACCCAAAGGAAGAAAAACCCACAAAAGAATCTACTAATCTAACCTCTACAACTCATGAGAAACTTAAATCAAAAGTGAGAGAACTTACCCAAGGTTCCAATCCAAAGTTTGAGCTTCCTTCCTTGATTTTCCCTTCAAGAATAGCTTAAAAAATACCTCAACCTCTCCTCAAAAAGTCATTTCTCCAAGCTCTCTTCATCTTCCTCTCTTTCTCTCTCTTTTTCTCTCTCTTACTCTTTCTGTGTCTCCCGTGGGTTGTCCAGCCCATTGCTTTTTCTCCCTTTTTCTTTTTTTTTTTAAAACAAAGCTTCCAAAGGAAGCTTGGTTTCCTTTTATTTTTTTTTTTTAAAAAGATTGTTTAAACCAAAGCTTCCAACAGAAGCTTTGGTTTCCTTTTATACTTCTTTTTTTTAATTTTTTTTTCATTAATGCTTCCAACGGAAGTTTTTCTTCTTGTTTTATTTTTATTTATTTTTTGTTTAATTTCTAAACCTCTTACAAGTTGTAGCCCATTTCTTTGTATGATTATTTATTAACCCTAAAGCCCACAATTTAGAAATAGGCATTACAGAATATTACCATCTTTTTGGAAATTTCATCCTCGAAATTCAGTCGCATCCATCAAGTAAAAAGTTGAGGGTATTTGATACGCATCTGCTCCTCACTCTCCCAAGTTGCCTCTTCCATTGCATGATTCCTCCATAAGACTTTAACCAATGGAATAGTCTTATTTCGTAACACTTGTTCCTTTTTGTCTAAGATTTGCACTGGCTCTTCTTCATAAGATAAATTATCTTTCAATTGCACCGGTTGAGTCTCAAGGACATGTGATGGATCTGAGATGTACTTACGTAACATTGAAACATGGAATACATCATGAATTCGAGAGAGCTCCATTGGTAAAGCCAAACGATATGCCACTGGTCCAATACGTTCAAGAATCTCGTAAGGACCGATATATCTAGGGCTCAATTTTCCCTTCTTACCAAACCTCAATACACCCTTCCAAGGAGATAACTTGAGAAAGACTTTGTCACCAACCTCAAATTCTAGATCTCTTCGACGTTTATCTGCATAGCTCTTTTGTCGATCTTGTGCCCTTTTCAAATTTTCTTTGATTACTTCCACCTTTTCTGCAGCTATTTGCACAATTTCTGGACCCATCAATTTCCTCTCACCAACTTCATCCCAACAAACTGGAGTTCTACACTTCCTACCATACAATGCCTCAAATGGTGCCATTCCAATGCTTGAATGGTAACTATTGTTATACGCAAATTCCATCAGTGACAAGTGAGTATCCCAACTTCCTTTAAATTGCAAAACACAAGCTCTTAACATGTCTTCCAAGGTTTGTATAGTCCTTTCTGATTGTCCATCTGTTTGGGGATGAAAGGTCGTACTAAAATGTAGCTTAGTACCCAATGCTTGTTGTAAACTAGGCCAAAATTTAGAAGTGAACCTCGAGTCTCTATCAGAAACTATCGAAACTGGTGCTCCATACAAACTTATCATCTCATCCACATACAGCTTCGCCAACTTATCTAAAGAATAAGTGATCTTGATTGGCAAGAACCTTCCAGTTTTTGTTAATCTATCCACAATCACCCAAATACCATCATAACCGCCTTGCGCGCGAGGAAGACCGAATAAGAAATCCATCGTAATATGCTCCCACTTCCATTCTGGAATTGGCAAAGAATTCAAAAGTCCTGCCACTTTTTGGCGTTCTGGTTTCACTTGTTGGCAGACTAAGCATCTAGAAACATATTCTGCTATTTCTCTTTTCATGCCTTGCCACCAATAATGCTCCTTCAATGTTCGATACATTTTTGTACTACCTGGATGCATAACATAACCTGAACTATGAGCTTCGTCAAGTATTTCCTTCTTTAAGTTTGGATCGTTAGGTACACATAACCTATCAAACTTGGTTAGTGTTCCATCGCCTCTCAACACATAATCTGATCGCTGAATATTTTTCACTTCTCCCTTAAGCTTATCAAGAACTGGATCATCAGATTGAGCTATTATAATCTTGTCAACCAAAACAGGCCTTACTCGAAAACTTGCAATTAAGGCTCCTAGCTCATCCACAGATAATTCTGCATTCATGCTACTGAATTCACCCAACAAGGAGAAACTCATGGCATTAGATGAGGTTACTGGACCATGTCCTTTTCTACTTAAGGCGTCTGCAACCACATTAGCCTTCCCTGGATAATAATTAATGGTGCAATCATAATCTTTTAGTAACTCTAGCCATCTTCTCTGACGCAAATTCAACTCCTTTTGATCGAAGATGTATTTTAAACTTTTATGATCAGTATAAATATGACATTTCTCCCCATATAAATAATGTCGCCAAACCTTCAAAGCTAACACTACTGCAGCTAGCTCGAGATCATGGGTTGGATAATTATGCTCATGTTTCTTCAACTGTCTAGAAGCATAGGCTATTACCTTACCATTTTGCATTAACACACACCCCAAACCCTGATAAGAAGCATCACTATAAATAACAAACTCCTCACCAGGTGTCGGAAGTGTAAGTATTGGAGCAGAAACTAACCTCTTCTTCAATACAAAATTAAAGGTATAAGAATGGAAGCAAATAACACCAAATAGAAACAAAATAAACTTACAAAAATTGTCTTAAGATTGTTGGCACCCTTTGCATAAACACTTAAGGAAACACGAAAAACCAAATCAATCCGAACCCAACGATAGCGTTGTTTCCTTAAGACAATTTTGTTCCCTTTATGGTGCTCAAGGTATCATGAACAATTGTCTCCCAGGATAGGACGGATTACCCACCTATGAATGTAGCACTCCAATCATAGGACTCTCGAACACTGGTATTTAAGTAATCGTACAGAGAAAAGTAGGAGAAGAGTTTTGAAAGAAAAGTTTGTATCTTGTTCTTGTTGTTTCAAAACTCAAACTGAATCACATATTTATAGACTATTTGTGGCCATTCAAATAGTCACATCTTTTCGTGTAAGGGTTGTGTCTTTTGATAAATGGACACATCCATTCACATAGGGTTGTATCCTTTTACCAAAAGACACACCCTTTCACATAGGGTCGTGTCCTTTACAAAAGACACACCCTTTCACATAGGGTTGTGTCCTTTATCAAAAGACATACCCTTTCACGTAAAGTTGTGATTCTTTATTTTATTAAAATAATTTTATTCATAAATCCAACAAGAAATTCAATTTGAAAGCCTTAATCTTCATAATAGGGAAAACTTAAGCAATAACCCTTGCTCACCAAGATTCACTCAAAATAATCCAACGCTTGTTGGACGATGCTTCCAACAACACAACTTTGCAACTATGAACTTGAAATTTCGTGGGTAATGCTGAAACAAAATCAAAACTACATGGGTCAATAACAACACCCACAACAAGGAAGACTTGATAGGAATAAACTCACTCAATTCGATGAAACACTTTGCTAGACAGCAACCTGAATCGCCGAAAACTCACTTACAACCGTCGGAATCGAGTGGGTGAGGTTGGAACCAAAGTGACAACTTGTGGGTTAGCTTAAATTAATACAAGAAAAATTAGTCCTTTGACTTAAATCTATCATCCAAAATGAACTAAACTCACTGGAACTTAAACTAGATGCCAAACGAAACTTGAGGCTTTGACAACTGCCGAAGAAACGAAGATGCCGCCGCACCACCTTCGACGTGCCGCCGCCGCCGCCTTGGAGCTCGCCGGAGGAGATGACTAAAGGAACTGCCATTGGCTGGAGACAAACGCCGTCGGAGATGGGGCTAGAAAGGGGTTGCACATTCGGGTTCCTAAGGAAGAAGAAGGGAAAGATGAGATAGAAGAGAGGATTGCTTGGCTTGGCTTACCTAGGGCTTTGTGCAGTGTTTAAAAGAAGGAGACTTGGGCTTGGGCTTGGCTAAAAAGTCTATCTATTCACGAAATTGTCATCCAATCTCTAATTTTTGAAATTTCATCAATTATCAAATCTTTTAATTTTGAAAATTTCCCTCTTAATTCCAAATTAACTCCAACTTTGAAATTTATCTTAAATTACGGGCGTTACACTATTTATCCTTCCTCTCTTTTCCATTTATATATTTTTTAAAAAAGGAAAGGGACCTTGATTCGAACCGGAACGAAGGGGAAAGCTCCTTTGTTTCAGTCTTTGAATTTTTTTAAAAAAATTAAAAAAAACGAAAAGATAAGAAGAAGGAAGGATAAGAAAAGAAGGAGAAGAAGAACAAAAAGTTTATCGACAGCGGAGGGCGGTGACAACAGTTAAAAGAGGAAGAAGGGAGGGAGAGAAAGAAAAAAATAATATTTTTTATTTTAAAAGTTTAAAAATTATTTTTTAAATAAAAAATAGGAGTCACGTCAGAAATTCGTTAGTTATTAATGGAAAAATGGATGGAAAAACCAAAATGAAACGAAATCTAAACCTCAGGCCAAATATCAAGGACCAAAAGTGTATTTTTCCTTTTTTAGTTTTTATTCGTTAGAACTTTTTTTCTCCTATATATAATATTTTGTTTACTTTGTTACAAAAATATAATTTTTAAATAAATTAAATAATATTATCTTATTAAATTATATAATTATAGATTTTGTTTTGAAGATTGTAATTTTTTTTCTTTTAATCAAGATTATGTTTTCTTGAAAAAAAAAACCACACCCAAATAAAATTTTGAATTAGAGGAGTGAATTTAAGATAATTAGTATTTTAATTTTTAAAATCCTACATTTTTAAAAAATTTAATTTGGGTATTAAATTTTTTCCAAGTATAAAAATTTGTCACGTGTGTCTCGCTCCCACTTACTCTAGACATTTTTCCCATTCACCTTGTTATATTGATTCATGCAAACACTTTCCGAAGGGAGGCCGCTCCTAAGGCGACTCGAAGCCAAGCATGAATCTCACGTTGTGAATATAGGGACGTAGGAGCAAAACTTGATTTAAATCTCGTTTTGTAATTTTCCTCCTACTGAAAATGTCCTATGGTTAATTTAAGGTTGTTTAACTTAGATAGAATTCGGCTAAGTCAATCTATCTAAGTCTGATTCTATTATAACAATTATGGAAAGGATTCAACTGCAATGTTTTAGGTAAATTAAACTTCTTTTAATAAACCCAACATTGCAAGTCAACACTACTATGGTTAATTCAACTCAATGTTCGGGTCAGTTCCCAGGTAGGAGGTGTTCCGTAAACCGTCAACTTAAATACCCCCAACCTTAGACAGAACTTTACCGAGAGAGTTCCCTTATAACCTTAGTAATGTAAGGTCTTTACTCTAAAGATCTACGTGCATTAAACACTTTTAATAAACCTAGTGACATGGCATGCTAACATTTAACTATGATTAATTCAACTCCGGTATTCCGGTTCAGTTCCCAAGTAGGAGGTGTTCCGTAAACCGTCAACTTAAATACCCCCAACCTTAGACAGGACATTACTTGTGGAGTTCCCTTATAATCATAGCAATGTTTTTCCTACTTAGTTAATTAAAACTATTTTTAATTCTAAGTAAAAAATAATTCTAATCCTATTAGAAACCGATCTAGGTCTAATTAATTTTAAACAATTTAAAATTAATCAAGTTTATCCTATGATCTTATGTTTGCATGCAAATCTTGATTATAGATTGACGGTTTCTAATCATTAATATTAAAGAACTATTTCAAATTTTAATGAGATTAATCCTATAATCAAGAATCTAAGGTTTAATTCATTCAACAATCTCATTCAAATTAAATAATTAAACCATACTAATTGCATGAAATAATATAACAATTATATTATTATCTATGGATGTTTCATGCTTCATGCAATATTGGTTTTCTTTTAATATAACAATTATAAGCCAATCAAGAAAATCAATCAAGCATGCTTCATTCATCACATTAAACATAACTATTTATATTTAATTTAAGTAATGACATGCTTCATGCTTTCCAATTTTTCATATAATTAATATACACTTATATTAAAAATATGAAAACAATTTCATGCATTTATTTATACATTATACCAATTTATAATATATAAATAAATGCATGAGCATGTTTTATAACCTAAGGTGTGGGATTAAATATTCTATATGACATCCATAAAGCATATAAATAGCAATTGAACCGGTTAATTTTGGCCCCTAGGATAAAATAAAGCATTAAATTACATTAGTTTAGCTAAATTCTATCCTAAAAATCCTTGTGCAGCTCTGGAATTTTGTCTAGACATCACGAACCGCCCCGAACAGCCTCGAACCGGCCTCCAAAATCACGAACCATGCCAAAAATTGGCTGAACTGGACCAAATAGGTCCCAACCCAGTTGAACCGGTCCAAACCGGATCGCCCACCAGCTTGAACCGCGCCTGTTGAAGCCCTAACGTGCGCCGCCATCGTGACAGAGTCGAGACGTTATCAACACAGCGTCCCGACGCTGTGCACTTTCCTTACCTGAGCACCTGCGGTATCGAGACAACGTCGAGACGCTGTTGGAGTAGCGTCCCGACGCTGTTGCGTCTGGAAGAATTTCTGGGCAGAAAACAGTATCGTTCCTTCGGTTTTGGCCTCGATTTCAGCGGCGATTTCTCCGATTTTCATCTCATAAAAACCTATTCTAGACCTGAACTTACATAGGACTCGATTTTACATAATATACCCGAAACACCGGGCCTTACATGATCAAAATCACATAAAAATAAAATCTATGGCCATAAAATTAACCTAAACAGTTCAACGCAAATCGAACATACATTATGCATAAATCCCACCTATTCGAGCCTATCGCAAATTTTAATATTAATTAATAGGGACAGCGATGGCTCTGATGCCGATTGAAGGGGATAAAAGCCCCCACGCAGCAGAAGCGCATCAATTGGATCTTATGCCGTATATTAATTAACATTAAAATACCGTTACGAAAAGGCAAAATAAACTTTAAACACACTTTAAAGTTGCTAGAAAAATTGCTTTAAACATGCTGAAAAATAAATCTAAATTTATTTTCATGCTTTTCTAAAGAAAAGGGAAAGAACCGTTACAAACCTTCATTGTAGACTTGACCGTTCTTCGCCAACGACGCTCCAACGAACGAAAACGCAGCAGCCTCCTTGTCTTTTAATCGCTGGAAATTTCTTCTTGATTGACAAAATAACCATAGAGGTTACACCGGTATGTCTCTAAGTCTAAGAGGCAAAAGACTTTTGGGAGTCTTTCTCCAAGAAGGAGGCTAGAAAGAATTCTAGGTCTTGTCTTGAGAGTCTAAGAGCAAGAGGAGAGTGTACTGAACCAATTAGGTCTAGTGTTCTATTTATAGAAGAGAGACCATGAATAAAATATTCAATTAAATCAATCTTTTCCAAAATTGATTCAATCTTATTCCTTATTTAATCAATCCATGATCAATCAATTCCATAATTAATTAATCTTTTCCACAAATGACAAATTAAATATCACATATTTAATTTCCGGCCTTGAATTAATTAATTTGCCCAAATATATTTTAGGTCTTAAAATTAATTAATTCATTATTTGAACTCTTTCAAACTTCCATAAATTTAATGTGACTCAAATTTATATTAATATTTGAATTTCTTCAAATATTAATTTCTCTCATAATATATCAACATATTAGGGGTGTTCAAAACCAGACTGAAAACCGACTCGACCGACCGAAACCGACCGGACCGACATCGGTCGGTCGGTTTTTTGTCACAATTGGTTGGGGTCGATTTTGTCAATTGACAAAACCGACTGTCGGTCGGTCGGTCCACCCAAACATGGAAAAAACCGACCGACCGACCGATATTTATATATTAATAAAAAAAAATTATCTTGTCTCACACGCCATGCACACTCCACAAAATGTGCACACTGCTCCACGCCTCCACCACACTGCACACAATGCACAAGTCTTTTCAAAGTTTATCTTTTCAAAAAAGTAAAGAGTAATGAATAATTATTACTTTTTTATTATTTGTTTATTCTTTTGTCTCTATCTATTTCTCCTTCCCTCTTTTCTTTCTTTTTTTTCTTCACCATTCGAATCTTCTCTTTTCTTTCTTCCCTCACTTCTCTTCTCTTTCTTTTTTTTCACCAAATTTCTTTCTCTCCCCATTCGTTCTTAGTTCTTTCGTACCAGAGTTCATGCATTCTCGCCGGCAAGCTCTCTTTCACTCTCTTTTCTCTTTTTTTTTCCTCTTTATTCTCTTTCCCTCTTTTGTTCTCTTTTATCTGGAGTCATTTATTCTCTTTTTTCACTTTTCTCTTCCATTCGTTTCTCATCCATTCGTTTCTCATCCTCACTGTGTTTCAAACTCTCCTTCCAAAACTTTTGAAGAAAAAATTGCATCTCACCTATTTGAGTCGCAAAACCGAAAAAATCGACCGACCGACCGAACACATGGTCGGTCGATTTTAGAGAGCATCCCAAAAAGATTAATCACCGATCGACCGAAACCGATAGGTCGGTTTTCGGCGTCGGTTTTTGTCCAAAACCGACTCCGACCGACCGACGAACAGCCCTACAACATATATTATATTGTTTCCCTTAATAAATTGAACATTTTCAATTTACATTTATTACTTAGTTGCCTCAAATTACTTTATGAGCTACCAGTGGGACCTAATGAACCTGCAGATCAGAAGCTCCAACGATGTGAGATTAATTGGTCAAACTCATTAACCAAATTAATCAATATTCGTTAACTGTGTGTACATTCCACTATAGACTCACAGTTGCACTCTTCTCACTACAGACATATTTCTGTGTCCACGGATATAGACCAATATCGACTAGTTAGTCCTTCACGAGTGTCCGTAACACCATCTTGGTCAAATTACCGTTTTACCCCTGGGTTACTTCTATTTCCTTAAGTACCAGTTTTCCTCTAATGAACAACCTGTTTGTGGTCCAACCATCAAACAGAAAACCCTCTCGTGCCATTGAGAGGGTAGGGCCCTTTGTTCAAGACTCGGAGTAACCACTTAAGGGAACACTCATCTGCTTCCCTAAAGTCGGGAAGGAGTGAATTCGATCTTGTACGATTATGTTCTCAGCTCCCCATTCGGTATTGTCCTCAAAATGGTAGGCTTATTGAGTCTGCGTATTGGTCACTCCCACCCATGCAAATCAAAGGACAATCTCTCATGAGCAGGAGTCCATAATCAACTCCAGATTAAAACTAAGTGTTATAGGTCGTCCTAGTGAAATAGAAAACCAACTAGTTAACGGTGTTATAACCAGTGGTTACTATTTCGCGGTCCGGTCTTATGCAAACTCATTGCATAGGATACCCCCACTCGCATGTCTCCTACACGAACGCGTTGGATCATAGCGTTTGTACACTACTACAAATATCTATATAGACCATGGTCATATGACCGTTGTCTATTTGATTAGACCACGGTTTTGCGACCGTGGTCTACTCCAGTGTAGTCTATTCTATAGACTACTACTAACGTTAGCCATGGTATATATTATGTAACATAGTTAACGACAATCATGGTCTGACTGTATAGACTACGCCTGACGTTAGTCATGGTCTTTGTTGATAGACTATAGCGCTAACGTTAGTTGTAGTCTATACCAATAGACTATGGCTACCGTTAGTAATAGTCTATAGCTACAAACCACAGCTAATGTCAGTTGTGGTCTATACTAATAGACCATAGTTAACATTTGTTGTGGTCTATTTTAGTGGTGATATTTAAATTTTTTATTTTAAAAAAATATTATTTATTATCTCAATTTATTCCTATTAATTATTTATTCTATATTTTTTCTAATAAAAATCAAATTACAGAATTCTATACAAATATGAATAATATTCTTCTAAAACTTTAAATTGACCTAAAACAATCCAAGAATGAATTCAATCAAACTTCTATATTAAATAAAAAGAGTGTAAAATTACACAAATAAAAAGAAAACCACTATTAAAATAATTAACTAACAAACTACTATACATTATAGAGTACAAGAAGGTGACGCCAACAAAATTTAAACCTTCGATATGAATTTTATCTTTATCGACTTGACTACGTAACATTTATCATTGAACTGCAAAAAAGATAAACAACAAATATAAAATTTTCATTATAAAGTTAATACATATTAAACTGCATGAAAATAATTTATACATTATTTGTCAAATGTACATAACAATCTCAACTCTTTAGGACTTGATATAAACAATATTGTTTTCAAACTTTAAACATCATACTTTATTAGATTTGTCAATCTAAACAACAATTATATAAAGCAAAAAAAAAAAAAAAATACTCATCTCCACTAATGTAATAGGATTCGAATCTTAAATAATTACATGTTATTAAGTAGTATCAATCAAATGCATTGTTATGACTACAATTTCATTATCTCATATCATAGAGTCATGATCCTAATCCTCTATCTGTGTTCAAGTGAGATCAAAGTGATGTGTTAAAAGAACCTAGATCAATATCCATCCAACAAAAACAAAATAAGATTTCAAATGTGAAGAAATAGAACCTAAATAGTAAGCACTTATATGAATTACCCGTAGGTCTTCAAAATTGAAAGCAACATATAATCAGTAGGACTTCAAAACTGAAAGCAAACAATAAGTGATGTGTGCGACAAATGACAAATGTAAAAGGAGCTTTGTCTTTGGGAAATATGGTTCAAAAAGTAATCTTATTGAAGTCATGAAAGTATCTATGGTTTATGAGATCATAGGAAAATATTAGAGAAAAAAAAATAATGAGGATCCAAAGTGACATGGATAACATTAGGAACCATAGAACTAATAACTTAATAGTATTATAAAAACAAATTACCAAAATATTTCATAAGAATTGGAACATATCGAGATGAGTGGACTGTAAACAATGTTGGGCTCCAAATATGACTACAACTGCATTAGTAACAACAAAATAAGATAGTAAGTAAATTAATAAATTCATAGATATATAGAACCAAAAGATAAAATTAGCAACAAAATAATAATTTATTTGTGAAGGTTAATAGATATAAAATCAAGTATATTTAACTTTTATTTCTATTTGGAAGTGTCAAAATAAACCACTAACCCCAAAAAAATTGTATTCAAAATTATACATCAATTGGACTCTCTTAGCCTTTGAAATAAGAAAAAAGCTATAATATGGCATAACCTTTTCAAGGACATAAAATTCTACTTCAAACTAGTAAACAAATAAAAACTATATTCTAATTAAACTAGAAACTGACAGTATAGTTTGTATGAGATGTAGGTCTTAGGGAAAAGAGAAAAAAATAATAATAATAAAGATCAATCCTATGATGGAAGAATAAAGAAACAACAAAGTTTTGACAACATATTATTTCACTATTACTTTATAATTTGTGTTTTGTTTGAAAACTTCTTTAAGGAAAAAACCAATTAGGGTAAGCAAAAATTACAACATATTCCAACAACACCAAATCTTGACATAATAACACAAAGAAATTAGAGACCAAGAAAAAAGATCAAATTAATTTCAACTATTCTAAAAGAGAGCAGAAACCTAAATTAAGAAATTTCCATGAGTAGAGTAGCTAGAAGAATGAAGTCCTAGGATGAAGAGAGCATTCTATTTCCAATTAAGAGACGATTCGACACGGATTGAACAGATTATGATAAAAAAAAAAAAAAAACAACAAATGATCACCTTAGTCAGTAATATTTGACGAAATGCGATTCAACAGAGCAAGTGACATTTGGAAAATGCACACAGATGGTCTATCGATGGTCGTCTGAAGGGATGAGGAGCGATTGATCAATCTTATTCTATTTTTAGAGTTTTGCGATTGCACTTTGTAACTACCAGGCAAGATTACACGGTCAAACTGATATTTATGGTTAAATAATAATATTAATTCTTTTTTTAAACATAAATAAAAATAAAAATTGTTATTATTTTAATCATACGATGACTGCATATTTATACACACCTATTGTGCAAAAAAAAAAAATATTTATACACACCTATTTTTCCTTAGATTCATTTCAAGTTAACTTAAAAAATCAATATATATATATATATATATATATATATATATATATATATATACATATAATTTAATATTTTTAATTAATATAAAATTTAAGAGGTAAAAGAAATTATCTTTAAACTTGGCAAGATGAATCAACTCTTACGCAAAACTTTCAATTTCGTCTCATTGAACCTTAAACTTACATAACTATTTCAATTTTCACCTTCCATAAAGCTAAATTTTAGACCATGATTTTTAAAAAATGTAGTGTAAAGTTCAATTTGAGACCATGGTTCTTTGAAACTGTGGTGTAAAGTTAGATTTTAGACCATCGTTTTCTTAAAATGTGGTGTAAAGCTAATTCTTAGACCATGATTTCTTTAAATTGTGGTGTAAAGCTAAAATTTCGACCATGGTTACGTTGATTAATTAAAATCGTAGCGTAAAGTTAGATTGTAGACCCTAATTTAAAAAATTGTGGTATAAAGTTAAGTTTTACACCATGGGTTTTTTTTTTTTAATTGTGGTGTAAAAGTTAGATTCAAACAATAATTTTCTTCAACTGTGGTGTAAAGTTAAATTTTAGACCATGATTTTTTAAAACTGTGATGTAAAACTAAATTTTTTGCCATGGTTTTTTTAAACCATGGTGTAAATCTTTATTTTAGACCCTGGTTTGAAAAACTATGTTATAAAGTTAACTTTGCACCATGGTTTTTTTAACCTATGGTGTAAAAGATAGATTTTAGACTATGATTTTCTTCAACTGTGGTGTAAAGCTAAATTGTAGACTACGTTTTTTTAAAACTATGGTGCAAAGTTCAATTTTAGACCGTGGTTTTTTTAAACCATTGTGTAAAGGTAGGTTTTAGAGCATGATTTTAAAAATTGTGGTGTAAAGTTAAACTTTAGACCATGGATTTTTTAAAACTATGGTGTAAAGTTAGATTTTAGACTATGATTTTCGAAACCGTTGTGTAAACCTAGATTTTATGCCATAGTATTTTGATAACTATAGTCTAATAGTTGGTTTTAGACCATAGTTTAAAAAAATGTAGTCTATAAACAACCGTATTTATTTTAGACCATGGTTAGATCACTTGAAAAAACCATGGTCTTCTAAAAAACCATGGTCTAATGTTTAAAATCAAGTATGGTCTATACTCAAATTTGTAGTAGTGGTATAAAATACAAAGTGGGCAATATCCATAGTGTTGTCAGGATAAGGCACCCAGTCTTATCCCTATACTATAGACCCTTTAGGCTGTTTCTTGAACAATGATCCCATATGTCGCTACATATAGTTCAAGACTCATATTACAGCCTAGGATGTCTAGTTGATTGGATTAGGGTTATTTTTAGGCAAAGACAAATATAAAATAACTAATAACATTTAATGGAAAAATATATTAATATTATTTCATTAATATCCGATCAACGGTTACATTCTCTATTTACGAGTTTTAGGGCATAAAACCCAACAGACATAAGCGGAGCAGCCAAAGACTTTGGGGGGTAGATTTGGGTTGGCTCGAAAATTGGGAAAAAACTCATGGAAGATTTGATGTGGTGACCGAAACTTTAAGACACGTGAGGGCATGCATTCGGTTGATGAGGTAAGCAGCTGTGAGCACTACAGCACCCCAATATGATGAAGGAACATTGGATGTGAACATAAGGGCTCTTGCTACATCCAACAAATGCCGATTTTTCCTTTCGACAATGTTGTTTTGTTGTGGGGTGTATACACAAGAGGTGGTGTGCAAGATTCCATTTAAAGAGAAATAGTTTTGTAGGTCATGGTTGAGGAACTCTTTCCCATTATCTGAGTGAAATTGTTTGATGGGTGCTTGGAATTGAGTTTGGATGAACCTGTGAAATTTCTTAATCAATGGAACAACATCAGATTTTGTCTGCATTAGATAAACCCAACAAATGCGTGTATGGTCATCAACGAAAAGTAAGAACCAACGAAAATGACCAATGTGTGTCACTTTATAGGGACCCCAAATATCACAATGAATAATTGAAAAAGGTGATGATGCTCTGTATTGGTGAGGTGAATACGATGCCCGTGTATGTTTGGAGTATTGACAAATATCGCAAAAATAATCACTCACATTTATATTATTGAGCAAAGAAGGAAATAATTGTTTAAGGTACACAAAGTTTGAGTGACCTAACTTATAATGGAGTAACATGATATCTTTGCGTTGGTTTGACCTGAAACAAAAGGACGTGGTTGACAGGGCTTGATGGAACTTGGGAGTTGTTATGTGTTTGGTTGAGAGCCGATATAGTCCCTCTTGAAGCTCAACACATCCAATCATCTTCTTGGATTCCCGATCCTGAAAACAACAAAAATTGGCATCAAATACCGAGAGGCAGTTTAAATCCTGATTAAGTCTTCGGACAGATAATAGGTTGCAATTGAGACTAGGTATATAGAAGACTTGATGTAGCAGTAATGTCTCTGTGAGCTTTACGGTTCCAATTCCCTCAACTTTGGACTTGGTACCTTCAGCTATGGTGACTGAGATTTGTTGGGGAACCAAATTTAGAGTTGAAAACACAGACTTATTGCCGGTCATATGGTCGGAAGCACCCGAATCTACAATCCACGTTGTGTTTTCAGTTTTTATGTGGAAAGCGTGAGGTGAGGGCGAGGTACCTAGGTGAGCAACGTTGGTGGATAGTGTTTGCGAGTGTTGCTCAAGGCCAGTGGACGACATTTGGGCTTGACTGAGTAGAGCTTGGAGAGCCTCTAATTGTTCTTTGCTGAAGGGAGGAGTTGATGCAGCCTTTGCATGAGAATCGTGGTCACTGGTGGTTCGTTGATATTTGAGATCGGCGGGTTTCCCACGGATCTTCCAACATGTGTCTCGTGTAAGTCCAGGACGGTGATAATGGTCGCAATATGGTCTGCCCCTCCTTGGCTTCTGATCAGAGTAACTGTGAGCAACATATGCTGGTGTAGCATCACTGGAGATGAGTGCTGATGTATCGGTTTGAGGCACTACAAGTGATGACTGGTCTCCCATCATAAGTTTGCGTCTACTCTCTTTGTGGCGGACGGCAGAAAATGCTTCTCTGATGGATGGCAGAGGTTTTTTGCCTACAATGCGGCCTCGTACCTCGTCAAGGTCTTTATTGAGACCGGATAGGAATTTGAAGACTCACTTCGTCTCCACAATTCGAGTGTATAGAGATTTATCGTATGGGCACTTCCATTTATGAGAATCGTGGATGCCAATCTTTTGCCAGAGACGAGTTAATGTGCTAAAGTATTGAGTGACATTCGACTCGCCTTGACGCAGATCGTGAAGAATGCTTTCCGTTTCGAAAATCTCTGACGTGTTGTCAACGAATGAATATGTCAGCTTGGAGGCTTCCCAAATTTCGGCAGCAGTTGCAAACAAGAGGAAGTTTTCTCCAATCTCAGGGGCCATGGAGTTGATGAGCCAAGATTGTACCATGGAATTGCTGGTCTTCCACGTTTTATAGGTGGGGTCTTTTTCTTCTAGCGGGTCTGTCTCATCGAACAGAAGATCATCCTTCCCTTTTCCACGAATGAACATTAGGACTGAGTGAGACCAGGCCAAAGAATTATGACCATTTAATTTATGGTTAGTGATTGGCTGGGAGAATGAATCAGTCTGGTGTGAGGAAACTGCAGACGAAGTCTGATCTTGGTTTTGGGTCGAAGATGTCATGGTTTTGGAACTTGGCTCTGATACCATAAAGAAATAAATGTGGAAGAGAAGTCCCACTATTCATTCTCATCCTGGGGGTATATATACAAGTGTTCTCCTTAAACTTAGGAGTAGTTACAACAACAAGCATGGAAATAGAACAAATCTACCTAATTCAAGTATGGAAATAGAACAAATCTACCTAATTGAAATACCAAGGTACAAAGTGATATTCTATATTTACAATATATACATAATCCAGTATTTAAGCTTCCTATAATTTCCACATTCTCCATCTTTTCTTTCTTATTTTCTTCTCCTCTTTTCATATTTTTATTTAGTTATTTCTTCTTTTCTTCCCCATTTTTCTTCTCTTTTTTTCTTTTCTTTCCCCTCTCCCTTTTCTGGTTTAGTTCACCGGAGCCATAGAACCGGCCATGAAGTTCTATTTCTTCCTTATTTTCCTTATTTCTCTCTTTTCTTTTTTTTTTCTTTCCTCTTTTTTGTAATAAGTTCGCCAGAGTAAAACCGACAAAAACTGATCGACCGACCGTGTCTTTGGTCGGTCGGTGTCACAAACCTTTAAAAAACCGATAAAAACCGACATGTCGGTGGTCGACGTCGGTTTTAACCCAAAACCGACACCGACCGACCAATGAACACCCCTAGTCTAAACCCACCATTTTTTACACAAATGACCAACGAGCCTATAGATTTTTCACAAAAGTTGTGATCAAATTACTATTCAGTGCTTCACAATATTCTGACATTAATATTAAACCATAAAAAAAAATCAAATAAATTAGGAAAATTTCCATAATTGAATTGATTTTTTTAAAATGCTCTTCCATAATCAATCAAAATTCCCAAAATTCTCTCCATCGTGAGTTTTTAATTATGGATCTTTTAAATGTTCTCTCTCCCCTCATAACTAAACCTAAAAAAAGGAAAACACTCCCGACAACCTTTTTCAAGAAGATCCTAATGGTTTTTTTTTTTTTAATTTTAAAAATAGTTCTTTTTCTCCTGATAACTGCGCAAGGTCTTCAATGTCACTTTTCTTTTTTTTTTCCCCTTTTCTTTTCTTTTCTTTTTTGTCTGTTCGCCTCCATGGAAATTGGGTATTCTTGTTGGGTTTTATGCCCTAAAACTCGTAGATAGTGAATGTAAACAAATTGTATACTTAATCTAATAAAGTGTTATTGAGTTTTCTGCAATAAAATGTTATTGTTAAATATTGCACTATTTGACCCAAATCCAATAAACTAAGATCCAAGGTTGTTTGTATGTAACTTGAACTAGTATTTGGGGACGTACGGGGATCAATGTTCAAGTAACAACCTAAAAGGTCTATAGTACAAGGATAAGACTGGGTACCTTATCTTGGTAATATAATGTGATACGACCCGCTTTGTATTTGATACAGATGTTTTGATCCAAAGCATCCATGTAGTAGACATGCGAGTGGAGGTATCATATGCAATGAGTTTTCATAAGACCAGACCGCGAAATAGTAACCGCTAGCTGTAACACCGTTAACTAGTTAGGTTTCTATTTCACTAGGATGACCTAGGCAACTTAGTCTGAATCCTGAGTGGATTATGGACTCCTATTTACGAGGGATTATCCTTTGATCTGTATGAGTGAGAGTGGCCAGTACGCCGACTTAATAAGCCTACCATTTTGGGGACAAGACCGAGTGGGGAGCTTGGAACATAATCACACAAGATGGAATTCACTCCTTCCTGACTTTTGAGGAAGTAGATGAGTGTTCCCTTAAGTGGTGTCTTCGGGTCTTGAACAAAGGGTCCTACCCTCTCACTGGCCCGAGAGGGGTTTCTGTTTGATGGTTGGACCACAAACAAGTTGTTCATTAGAGGGGCACTGATACTTAAGGAGGTAGAGGTAACTCAGGGGTAAAATGGTAATTTGACCCAGTTGGAGTTACGAACACTCGTGAAGGACTAACTTGTTATTATTGGTCGATATCTATGGACACAAAAATATTCTACAGTGAGAAGAGTGCAGTTGTGGGTCTTTAGTGGAGTGGCCCACAGTTAACGAATGTTGACTAACTTGGTTAATGAGTTTAGCCAATTAGTCTTGTATCGTTGGAGTTTTTGATCTGTATGTCCATTAGGTCTCACTGGTAGCTCGTAAAGAGACTTGAGGCAATTAAGTATAAATTGTAAATTGAAAGTGTTCAATTTATTTAGGGGTATCATATAATGTATATTGATACATTATATTTAAAGTTTATGAAACTTTATAAATTTTGAATTAATTTCAAAATTATTTATTGAGAGAAAATATTTGAAAGAGTTCAAATAATTAATATGAATTGGATTCATATTAATATAAATAATTTAATAAAATCCCTAAGATTAAATATATGATATTTAATTAGGTAATTAATTAATTATTTATTAAATTAAATATGAATAAGATAATAGATTTGATCTTATTCATGACCTTTTCCTATTAGGAAAAAGGTAGGAAAAGGTCTTGGCCTTTACATTAGTTGTATTTAATACTTTAGTTGCATGAGATTGAACTTGTAGCATTAAGTATCACTTATAGAGTTAATTTTAAACAGTGAATGTATAATATATATTGGATTTATTTTCGAATTTCATACATTTAGAAGGTTTATTTTCAAGAGTGAATGTACAAAATATACTGGGTTTATTTTTTATTTTATTTAATTATAAGGTTTATTTAAAATAATCTGATAACATTAACATTAATATCGTTGCATTGCTATATTGTTATTAAGTATGAATTATAAGTTTTATTTCAAATAGTGAATGTACAATATATTCCAAGTTTATTTTTTAGATTCATACCATTTATATGGTATAATAAATAATCTGAGAACATTGTGAACTGTACTTTAGATTGAGTTTGTTTTTTTTTTTTTTTTTTTTTTTTTTTTAAATTTTAAGAATTAGATTGAGTTTATATAATATATATCATTTGAGTACATGAATGAAACTATTACTTATACAAAATATAGGATGATTATATAAATATGAATTGGTGTATATATGTACATATATACACGGTCTAACAATATATTTATATTCATTATTAACTACCCCAGATGTATATGGTATATTTAGAAACGATATAAATATGTTGTCACCTATTATGAATACTAGGTTTTTACCACGTGCGTCGCACGTGTAATAATTTGAGGAAAATATTATGAACTAAAATAAATTTAAAACCAATTAATATTAGTTTTATACATTCTTATAGAAGTTTAAGCAATATATAGCTAATGATTCATATTTTAATACGTACTTATTGTCCATCAATATCATCTCTCTCTTTTTTTTAATGGTTCTTATAGATATCGGTTTACCTTGGATTACTCCACTCACCACATCAATAAAATGAAATCAATATTAGTAAATAGTAGGATAGTACTAAGATAAGTAATGTATCTTTACTAACCTATCTGAGTTTTTGCTTGTTTATCATTCGTCGAGATTTGAAAATCAACCATATTTTGATTCTCTTGTGTTGTATACTTCTCCTTCTAGTTCTTCTATCTCAGTCATCTGAGATAATGAGATCACAGTCCTTGCATGAACATTTTGATATCTAATATCTACTGGTTCTATATTACCGTTATGGATCATATATGATTTATCCTTTTGAAGTTTTTCACTTAATTTATCAATGAGCTCATTGAATAAAGTGACCTGAAGACATGCACTATGCATATTAGATATTTGTTTAAAAAATGCAATTATATATATTTTCTCATGGAGAAAATAACAAAACGTGTAATATATCTGATTTTGAATTGTTGGATTGAGAATTTTCACTTACAATCAATTTCATTGTCCATAACAATCAATTTCATAATTCTTACAGGATCCCCCTCTTTGGTTTTGAATTGTTGGATTGAGAATTTTCACTTACAATCAATTTCATTGTCCATAACAATCAATTTCATAATTCTTACAGGATCCCCCTCTTTGGTTTTGAATTGTTGGATTGAGAATTTTCACTTACACTCCAACCTTTGTCAAGAGGTTTGAGTTCTCTAATTAACATATCTGACGTCTGCATAAAAAAAAAAATCTAAGAAATTGTTTGAAAAAATATAATACAAAAAAAAAATCATGACATCAAGATTTTGAATTCAATTCAATGTTTATACAATTAAGATTTTGAATCTCCCTTCATTTGGAAGGTAATTATCATGTTTAATTTTAAATTGAAAAATTTAAATTTAAAAATGATTTTTCTAAAAGGAAAATTGAAAAAAATCAAAGTCATTCCCAATAGACACAAATTGTGAAACAAAAAATTTAAATGGAAGAAATCAAAATTTAATGAAACTTGATTTTAAAATTATAATAAAATTGACAAAACCAAAAATTTTCCTACAAAATATGAAAAAAATATATCTAATTGAGAAATCAAATTTTAAGGAAACTTGATTAAAAAAAATTGAAAATTGAAAAAATCAAAATCCTCCCCGGTAGACACAAAACGTGAAAAAAAAATTAAGAAACTTGATTTTTTTTCTTAAAAAAAAGAGAATTCACAAATAAAAATCATTCTCAGTAGACACAAAGCGACGCGAACAAAAAAATATTTGAATTTAATTTGATTTTGGAATTTGAAAACTAATTATGTAATTATCTGAAATTTAAAAGGGTATTATGGTCTAAAAATGTTTTCTAAGACTGTTGGCCTTTTAATATAGTATAGGTATAGATATTCAATTACGAAATTTGATTTCGGGAGTTTGAAAACTAATTATGTAATTATCTTAAATTTAAAAGGGTATCCTGGTCTAAAAATTTTTTCAGGAATCCTGACCTTTTAATATAGTATAAATATTTGGAAATGATATGCACTGAGTACTATTGTTGGGGTATGATACAATTAATAAGTGGGTATATTTAGAAATTTTATTAGATAAATTGTAGGCATATATATCAATATTTGTTGTCAAATGTGATATCCTTTTGTCTAAGAATCTACCATGTATATATATTGATATGTTTATGAAATTTTTAGAGACTTTCTATTTAGCGGCAATCAAATGATAATTTACTACGTATATATTCTTAAGTGTCCTTATATTCTGAGAAATGAAAATCTTTTGTAAAAACATAATTCATAATCTAGGGCTTATTTGTTTAACAAATATGTGTATTTCAATGACGATATCCCAATATTGGCATCTATACAATACAATACACACAGATTTGCAAATATACATGTTGTGAGTATTTGACTATATTATATATAGAACTGTATATGTAATATTCATATGGATATATTGTTGTGTGCATCTAAAGAGGGAGAGATCAATTTGGGAAGAAATATAATATATGGTGAAAATTTTGCAACATCTTAATATAAGACAACCATGAGAAAGACAAAGTTGTCATGTCATCCAAGATATTGACATCACCCTTCACTTCGAAATTTGGTTTGACGAAAGAAAAGATCAAGAAAATTTTGAATATACAAGATTTCAATGGACCGACATTCAATCTCTCATCACAAATGTAGTTTTTCTTGTATTATTAGATACTAGTGGATAACAATTTGATGTTATTTGTAACGACCCAACTAAAGAGGGAATAAAACATACACAAAGGGGTCGCTACTACATGCACGAGTACGAAAACTTTGTAAACCTTAAAGCGGAAAATGATGATATTTTTCATTTAATTCAAATAGGGCTCAAAACATAAATGAGTTTCTAAAACAAATAACGAACTGAAAGCATCTGAATGAATCCAGAATAAAAACGAAGAAAACAATCGTTTAAAACTAAGGTTCAACAAGAACTGATACTAGAATGAAAGAATGGAATTCCTAAGAAGAATGACAAAATTTTGCAGCTGCAGTCCCATAGCCAGCCAAGCCACGACTCTCGCCGATCACCAACGCTCTCAGGTACCACCTGAAAAGGAAAGATAAGTAGCATGGGTGAGTATATAAGAATATACTCAGTAAGTAACCCACTTAAGGGTCGAAACTGAAATCATGAGATCTAGTAACTTGAAACTGAGTTCCTGAACTTCTGGGTTTTTGACTCTAGGGCCACAACTGATCACATAAACATGCTCTGTCTAGGGTGTTAACCTATCCCCAACCTGGTGCCAACTAGAGTGTTGTGTGTGTCCGTCGGTTAAGGTAAGTAAACTAGAGACTAGCTGGCCACCTCTAGCAGAACTACACCTATCCCAACACAATACCCCTGAATATAAAGATAAAAATACGGTGGAGCAACTGACGCATGTAAACATGCCTGGTGTCAAAAGGCGCACGAACAACGTGCCTGATCATAAGCTCAACACCGTCCTGAACTGAGAGAGCGCACACTAGCGTGCCTGAAACTGAGCTCTAACAGTCAACTAATAGAACACACGTAAATGTGCCTGGGTCCTATCAGTCCTGAGATGGGGAAGGAACACACTCTAGCTATGTAAGACTTAAGGAACCTAACAAGTCTTCCTGAGGCCCTAAAACGGAGATGAGGTCCCTATTCTAGTCTTTCCTTGAAGACACTTTTGATCCCTAAACCACTCGTATGCTGCCGAAATTTCGTCAGCATAACGACATACACATGGGAAACCCAAAATTTTTCTATTTACCTGAAAGGAAAAATAAACACTTCTATGATCTCCATTATCCAACCACAAGCCATAAGGCGCTACAGATTTCCAAAAACCAGAGCGAGATGGACCTCGCATCCACAACCATTCAGACATGCATAACCATCAAACCAAACGATCAAAGCAACTAATAATATAAATCCACCCCAAACAGTATCAGACATGCCAAAAGAAAGCTCCGCTTTCATACCACGACATATTTTACCATGCAGTACTACTAAACGCATAGGAATCCAAAACGTGTTCAAGGCTCACAATTTAAACTCATGCTAGCATGCCAACATCTCAAAGAACTAGTTCAAAACCTCGGCTGAGCATTTATCAAATCCAATAACACGCAATAAGGACTAAACTTGTCCTAAAATCCAATAGCTACTTACCTTAGATAGGAAACTTGCTCGACAACAAAGTAGAGTGCCCCTTAGCTACCAAGCCCCTATCCAATCCAACTAAGAACCGAATGAAGTTTGTTGTCCGGGTTCACAATTTCGCTCCAAAATGACGATTAAGGTTCCGAACGCGAAAAAGACCTTGGAAAAAATTATCACAATTAATGGGTAAGCCTCTAGTACCATAACCCAACCAAAAACACAAGTTTAAAACACTTACCCAATGTCGTTAGTGCCCAACTACACAGAAACTTGAAGACTCGCTACTTGAACCGCCGATTGTGAAGATAGTGTTTGCTGAACAGAGAGAAAAACGAATGGGCATTCGATTAAACTAAAAAATCAGCCATGAAACAACTTCTAAGCACTTACCCACTAAACGATACGTCGGAAAATCACCCCGATAGTCGTTGAGATGCCGCCAAGCACTGCTGGACGCGCCGAACGACGCCACTGCCGGAAAATGCACAAATCTCGACCCTATCCCACGCTGCTGCAACAAGGAGAATAGAGAAGGGAGAGATAGGGAATGAGAGATCGACGAGGGGACAAGGGTTCGAGAGGGAGACACGCCAAAAGCGGAGAGAACTCACCTGTGGGTCGAATATCGAAGCTGTCGCCGTCGGAAGTCACGAGCTGCTGCAGCGGTCGATGAAGAAGAGGGGGACGGGACCAGGCGGCGGCTGCTAAGTTCGAACACGAAGAAGAACGCCGGAAAGTCTGCTGAGGCCGAAAACAATCGAGGAAGTGACGTGGGGGGGCTGCGTGCGTTCAACATAGAGGGGAGTTAGGGCAACACTACTAATTCTAGTGTAATTACAAAAATACCCCTCAGTTAACCACATGACCAAAACCTTAACTTAACCCAATCATACTCACACTACAAGAAAGAAGGGCTTTAGCGACGAAACCTCAAAAGTCGCAAACATGCGACAAAAAAAAAAGAATTTTGTCGTTAACATTGCGACGTTTTGTTACATTTCGACGCTCCATGAAAATTTTCAGCCCTAGCGTATGTCTTTGCGTCGAAAATTACGTTTTATCGCACAGTCTTTGCGTCGAACATGCTATTTTCGTCGCTTGCTCAGTGACGAAACCATTATTTTCGTCGCCAAAGACCAAAGTTTCCCACCAAAATCGAAATATCAGCTTGTCAGCGTCGAAAATCAATCAAATGTCGCAAGTGCCAGCGTCAAAATTATCTTTGCGTCACATAGTCAGCGTCGAAATCTATATTTTCGTCGCAACCTTTGGAAAAGACAGCCATCTCGTGCAGTGTAATTTTCGTGCAGGGAGCCCATCAGTCATTTTAAGGCTTGCGACGAAATTGAGAATTTCGTCGCAAGCCTTGCAACAAAATTGGGATTTTCGTCGCAAGACAACCTTTAAAAAAAAACTAGTACCTTCATTTTCGTTCACCTGCTGTCTTTTTCTTCTCCCTTCAACTTCTTTCTTCTTCTCTCTTCGAACCGAGAGTGCTTGGACCGTCGGAGAGCGGGAAATGCTATAGCCGTCGGAGAGCGTCGGAAAACACCATAGTCGTCGTGGGTAACCTCTCTCCCATTTTTGTTTCTTCCCATTTTCGTTTCTTCCCTTCCCATTTTCGTTTCTTACTATCTTTCCCTAAATTTCGTTCATAAAAGAGTGTGAGATGTATTTTTGGATTCAATTTCTAGTTTTTTTCCCTTCATTTCTAGTTTATTTAGTGTAAAATTTTGTTTTGAAAGTTTTTTTTGTTACTTTTGTTGTGTAGAAATTTTGTTGATAGATAAAGTTCTTGGAACAAGCTTTAAGAGGTATGTAAAATATACTTCCATTATTTTATTCCTATACATTTATTCCTAACATTTTGTAACTAATTCTTATGGTGATTGAATGAAGATATCTCTTTATGTAGTTGAATGAAGATATCTCTTTGTGAATGTGGATTTGAGGGGGAGGAGTTAGTTTATATTTGTGACTTGAAGTGAGTTGATTTATTTGTTGAAAAAGTTTGAGTTTTTTCACTGAATGTGGATTTAAAGTTAGAGACAAGTTGTTTTATTTGTTGAAGCTTGAGCTATTTTTATTGAATGTGGATTGAGGAGGGGGGTGTTGTGTCCATTGTTGATTTAAAGTTTGAGGTTCTATTTGTAATTTTATTGTGGTTTGGTGATTGTTTTTTGAACTACGACTTTTTAGCTTAGATTGTACATGTGGTTTGAGGTTCTATTTGTAATTTGTTTTGGTTGGTGAAACATTTTAAGGTAATTACAGTAGGTGCATTGAAATTGTGTTGTTTCTTGAGATTTGTTGAATTTTTGTTTTGGTTGGTGAAACATTTAGAAATAATTACAATAGATGGATTGAAAGTGTATTGTTTCGTGAGGTCTATATATTGAATATTTGTTTTGTTGGCGAAACATTATAGAGAAAACAAATATTGTGTCTATTGAATTTTGTTGGAATGTGTTAAAGTACTTATTATGTCTTTTGAAAGTGAGTTGTTTTATTTGTTGAAGCTTGAGAATTGTTTATATTTGAGATTTGAGGGGAGCGGGGGTTGTTTTATATTTGATTCAAAGTTCTTTATATTTGTGATTTTAGGGGGAAAGTTGTTTAATTTTAGAATCTTGAGATATTTTTAGTAGAGGGGGGTTTGTTCTTGTGTCCGTTGTGTTCATTCAAAACTTCTTTGTTATTCTTTGTTTAGATGTAAATTATGATTTGAAAGGTAAATATTGTGTCTATGGAACATATTATATATAATGTTTTGTAAAAGAAGAACAACGATGTGATCCAAGCACAACCCAAATTAAGATCCAATCCAAAACTTCTCTGTACAATCATACACAAGCAAGCCCAACAAGAAGTAACCAAATCCAGCCTCCTCAATTAGAGTTAATTAGCCAAATCCCAACACAATCAAAACAGCAACATCACTGCTAATTGATAACATTCTGGAACTTTCCTTTTCTTCACATTTTGTGACAGAAAGCAACAATCTCGATCCACAAATCAAGCCCCTAAAAATCAGTATCAATATGATTTATTGCTTGCCCTTGATTTGTAGTGATATTTCCTTTTTATGTAAAGTACCTTCTTCAGTCTCTACGTTCGTGTATATGAAGGAGAATGTAAGAAGTCTGAAACATTGAATTGAGATTTCATTTTTTGTGTAGTTTCCTCAAATCTGCTTTGGCTCAATATTCTTCCATTTCTTTATGGTATCAGAGCGTGAACATAGAGAAACACAAGATCTTGAGAAAAACAGAACCAACCACATGGCTAAGAGTGAAACCGTTCTCACAATTCAGGCGTTTCATCAGTGCTCGAGTTTAATCTCAATTAAGCTGAGTATAACCAACTACCTGCTATGGAAATCTCAAGTTCTACCGCTTGTTCGAAGTCTAGGTCTGGAACAACATCTGTTTAGTGACACTCCTCCAAAACCAGTAGTGAAGAAATCAGAAGGCAAGATGCTTGAACAACCAAGTGATACTTCATCAAATTCAGAAACCAAAGATGAAGAAGGGAGAGAAATTGATTGCTTACTGCACCAAACTTGGCTCAACAATGATGGCCTATTGACATCATGGCTACTAGGAATCATCACTGAGGAAGTTTTGGTTATGATAGAAGGATTGGAGACAGCCCATCAAGTCTGGAAATCCTTGGAAGAAACTCTCCTTGCTATCACAAAGGAGAATGAAATTCACATTAGTGAATCACTACACTGCTTAAAGAAAGGTAACATGTCTCTTGAAGATTACATAAAAAGGTTTAAATTTCTTTGTGATAAATTGGCAGCCATGAAAAAGCCTATTGACGATCTAAGCAAAGTCTTCACCTTGGCGCGTGGATTGGGTCCCAAATATAAAGAATTCAGAACTGCAATGTTGTCCAAAGCCCCTTATCCAACTTTCAATCAATTCATCCTCGCTCTCAAATCACATGATCAAATGAATCAAATAGAAGAAGAAGATAGCAAGGTTACCCTTCCCGACATTAATCATGCTTTCTTTAGTCAAAGAGGAAGAGGAAGAGGGAGAAACAGAGTTTTTAGCTCATGGGGCAGAGGTTTCCAGCCAAGTAGAAGTTCAACACCTCATTATGACCAAACTGAAAACCGAAATAATCCAGCTGCACAACAATACCAATCTGCAGTCAAATACAATCAGCATACAAATTCAAGTTTTCCTGATACAAATCAGTATCGGTCTGATCTGCAGCAACAAAAATCAAGATTAAATTCAAATCAAGGTAATCTATTAGCTTGTCAAATATGTGGAAAGCCTAATCATACTGCCTTGAAGTGTTGGAACAGGTTCGATCATTCGTACCAGTGTGATGAAATACCTACTGCCTTAGCGGCTATGACATTAAACGAAGAACTTGATCCAACACTATATGCAGACTCGGGTGCAACTTCACACGTGATGCATGATACAGGTACAATTTCATATATGAATGCTTATAAAGGAAAAGATAAGTTATTTGTAGGAAATGGTGAAGGTCTTTCTATATCTCATATAGGTCAAGGAACTTTACAAACACAACACAACATGTTAAAACTAAAAGATGTCTTGATTGTTCCTAACATTAAAAAGAATTTACTCTCTGTTAGCAAGTTGACAAATGATAACGATTGTTTTATAACTTTTCATGCTAATGGCTTTGTTGTAAAGACCAAACAGGGGGAAACATTGGCAATGGGAACTAAGCGGAATGGTCTATATGCTTTGGAACAGAAGAAACTTCACCCCACTACCACAAATTTGGATGCTGTTTATTTTGCTACTACTAAAAATAAAGTGTCTATGTCTACTTGGCACAAACGTTTAGGTCATTTGAATTATGAGTCTGTCAAGTACCTAAGTAATAGTGATTTTATTCATGTTTCAAATTGGAAGAAAGTTGAAAATGTTTGTGAAACTTGTCAAATGAGCAAAAGTTGTAGGCTACCGTTTCTCTTGAATGAAAAGTCCAGCATGTGTTGTTTTGATAAAATACATTGTGATTTATGGGGTCCTGCTCCTGTCATATCTTGTCAAGGTTTTAAGTACTATGCTAGTTTTGTTGACGATCATTCTAGATTCACATGGATTTACCCCTTGAAAAGAAAATCTGAATTCTTGGAATGTTTCATCAAACTCCAAAAAATGGTTGAGACTCAATTTGAAAGAAAGATTAAAGTGCTTCAATCCGATGGAGGAGGTGAGTTTACTTCTCTACAGTTCAAGTGTCTTTTAGAACAAAGTGGTATAGTTCATCAAATGTCATGTCCACACACACCGCAACAAAATGGAGTGGCTGAAAGAAAACATCGACACATAGTTGAGACTGGATTAGCTTTGATGTTTCAGTCAAACATTCCGCTCAAGTACTGGGTTGATGCCTTTCTCACAGCCACCTTTCTCATAAATAGAATGCCTACTAAACTACTTGAAATGCAATCACCCTTTGAAATGTTGTTCAAAAGGAAGCCAAACTACAATAGCTTAAAGGTCTTTGGGTGTAGATGTTACCCTTACCTAAGATATCAAACTAAAAATAAGTTTGCTAAACGAACATATCCATGCGTGTTTATTGGATATAGCACTCTTCACAAGGGATATAGGTGTTTAGATTCTACCACTAATCGTGTTTATATATCAAGACATGTTATATTTGATGAAGAAAATATGCCATTTATAAAACATTCCACACACACCACACAGTATCCTATGCTAGATATTACAAGTTTTACAGATACAGAGTGGGAAAAATCAATGACCAAAAGGTTCCAAAATCAAGATCATGATGATGGAGCACCTCCCATGTCTATCATAGAAATTGACAAAGTTGAGAAACCAAATAAAATTCACTCAAGAGTGCTCCTCGAAGATAGCAGCACTAACAACAACAATGCACCAGTCACCACATTTTCACAAATCTCAAGCCAAAAGGAGATATCACCAACTGGTGTAACAACACAAAGTTCAGCCTCAGAACAAATAGATGGACCACGATGCAATTCAGTTGTAGATCAGAATGCTGCGCAAGAATCCTTTGAACAAGCACAAGCTCAAGATGTTGAACAAGAAACTTCAAAAGATGCATCAGACCACATGAATTCTCTTCAGCATAAGACTTCTCAACCCTTAACTCAATCTAAATTTGATGCATTACCTGATATTAGTGATTCTTTGTTTATTGACTTGCCATTTGAAAATGCTGCAGGTCATTTATCAACACCAATCATAGCCATTCAACATGAAAGATCACAAAGAGAACACAACAATGTTAAACCATCCCCTGATATCAATGAATCTCTAATTATTGATGAATCTTTTGATCATGTTACAGGTGCACCACCTTCCTCAAGAGCCACTGATCAAGAAAAACAACAACAAAATCCCACTGACATTGAACCACAGTCGGCACATCCTATGATGACTCGATTCAAGTTGAGACAACAAGCCGAACAGAAGGACAATCCACCCAAAACCTTCCTAGCTAGCACTTCTTCACTTGAACCAAAGACCTTTCGCACAGCACTCAAAATTCCCGTGTGGAAAGAGGCAATGGAGGAAGAAATTCAAGCACTTTATGAAAACAAGACATGGGAACTCGTCCCTAAACCGCTCAACACAAACATAGTTGGATCTAAATGGATTTTTAAGACAAAACTCAAAGAGGATGGATCCATAGATAGATACAAGGCACGACTAGTGGCACATGGCTACTCACAAGTGGAAGGCCTAGACTATAAAGAAACCTTCAGTCCTGTCGTTAAACCTACGACAATTCGGTTAGTACTTGCTCTTGCAGCCTCCTTCAACTAGCCTCTCAAGCAACTTGATGTAAAAAATGCCTTTTTACATGGATATCTCAAGGAGAAGGTCTATATGGCTCAACCACCAGGTTTTTCTCACCCTAACTATCCTGATCATGTTTGCTTGCTAAAACGATCTCTGTATGGTTTGAAACAGGCCCCTAGAGCTTGGTTTGATAGACTTTCAACCTTCCTCACTCACATAGGTTTTATGTGTAGCACCTCAGATTCCTCATTTTTTATACTCAAGCAAAACAATACTATAGTCCTTATGCTCATTTACGTGGATGACATAATTCTTACCGGTAATGATCAAACCTTCATTGCCAAACTTGTAACAAAATTGGGTAGTGAATTTTCCTTAAAGGATCTGGGAATGCTTCACTATTTTTTGGGAGTTGAAGTGCAACACATCAACAATGGATTTCATATCACTCAAACCAAATACACAAAAGACATCTTGAGAAAGGCAAAAATGTTGGAAGCATCACCTATATCTACCCCCGCAACAACAAGCAACAACAAGTGTCTTAGAGAGAATGAACCTGTAGATCCAACAACTTATAGAAGTTTAGTCGGCTCTCTTCAATATCTCACTTTAATAAGACCAGACATTGCTTTTTCTGTCAACAAAGCATGCCAACATATGCAACAACCACAAATGCAACATTTCAGGGATGTTAAACGCATACTTCGTTACCTTAAACATACTATGAACCATGGCATTACATTTCTTAAGAATAGTTCATTAAACCTCTATGCTTTTTGTGATGCAGATTGGGCTGGTTGTCCAACAACAAGAAGAAGCACTTCAGGCCTTTGTGTATTCCTTGGTTCAAACCTCATCTCGTGGTCATCAAAGAAGCAACCAACCGTATCTAGGTCAAGTTCGGAAGCAGAGTATCGTTCTATGGCCAATGCTGCAGCAGAACTCACCTGGATCACGTTCCTACTTCGTGACATCGGCATTCCCTTACACAAGCCTCCTAAATTGTTTAGTGATAACATGAGTGCTCTCCAAATGTCTATAAATCTGGTGTTTCATGCTAGAACGAAACACATAGAGTTAGACTACCATTTTGTGAGAGAAAAGGTGGCACTTGGAACATTGATTACACGGTACGTTCCAATCCATGACCAACTTGCTGATATCCTTACCAAGCCACTACCCAAGGCCATATTCAAAAATCTCACAAGCAAAGTTGGCGTTCGGGTTCTCCCTACCTCCAGTTTGAGAACGAATGTAAAAGAAGAACAACGATGTGATCCAAGCACAACCCAAATTAAGATCCAATCCAAAACTTCTCTGTACAATCATACACAAGCAAGCCCAACAAGAAGTAACCAAATCCAGCCTCCTCAATTAGAGTTAATTAGCCAAATCCCAACACAATCAAAACAGCAACATCACTGCTAATTGATAACATTCTGGAACTTTCCTTTTCTTCACATTTTGTGACAGAAAGCAACAATCTCGATCCACAAATCAAGCCCCTAAAAATCAGTATCAATATGATTTATTGCTTGCCCTTGATTTGTAGTGATATTTCCTTTTTATGTAAATTACCTTCTTCAGTCTCTATGTTCGTGCATATGAAGGAGAATGGAAGAAGTCTGAAACATTGAATTGAGATTTCATTTTTCGTGTAGTTTCCTCAAATCTGCTTTGGCTCAATATTCTTCCATTTCTTTATGTTTATTTCTTACACTTTGAGATTATTGAACATTGTTTAAGTTTTAAAGTTATTGTGTAATTTAAGTATAGTATGTGATTTATATCGAATTGGACCCATTGAATTTAGTTAATGATAATTCGTTCTTTATGTTTCTAGGGATAAGTTATAGATATAAGTTTGGATAAAACATCGAAATAGATTATGCAAAGAGTATATTGATGAAATAAAATCATTTAACGTGAAGAAAATGCCAGAATGGAAAAACAAATCGAAGAACGAATGGAAGCAAGAATGAAAGTACTTATGGAAAGATTCACTAGAGCACACTCATCGAATTGAAAGTATAATTTTTAAACTTAGAATTTAAGTTCACTTTTTAGGTTGGGACTCTGATTACACTGTTTGCCATTATGTTTTTATACGCTTCGTGAACTATGCATGTGTGATTCTCTCAATGAGATTGGTCGTTATACTTTTTTGTGGTTGATTGAGGGGAGAGTGTTTGTTCTTGAGGATGAATTGAGGAGGGGGGAGAGTGTTTGTTCTCGATGATGAATTGAGGAGGGGGTGTGTAATATTGGTGAGATTAGAACTATGACTTTTTAGTTGAAGTTGTCCATGTGGTTGAGGTTGAGAGGTTTTATTCTAGCTGTGAGTGTTTGTTCTTGAGAATGATTTGAGAAGACTTGTGGTTGAGGTTCTATTTAAGTTGTCCACGTGGTTGTTCTTAAGAAATGACTTTTTAACTTAAGTTGTTCACGTGAGATTGGGTGAAAAGTTTTCAACGAAAACCTTGTATTGCAATTGTGACTTAATTATATGTCATTATTATATTGTGATGCTTTTTGTGAATAAGGTTAAGGATGATTTGTCGTTGTTCATGTGTACTTATGTATATGTAATATGTTGTTTATTTGCAGGATTGAAGTAAACTTGCCGACGACAACAATGACCAAACGAACATTACTTTTTTGGAGCTAACATAGACTTAGTACATGTCTGTAGTATTTGTATTTGGATACTTGTTTGGTATTTATTTTTTTGGAACTCTTAAGCTTAACAAGGCTTTGGGTAAAATGTTCATATATGTGTGAAACAATACTTTTGTTGAATGTTTAATTATTTGTATAAAGTGGATGAATGTTTTGGTAAAATATCTATTTCTTATATGTTCAATGCTTATTTGTATAAAATGTGAATCACGACAATTGAAATGAAATCGAGCCATTAGATGACACAACTTAACATATATATATTTCTTTTATTGGCTATGATTTGTACGACGAATTTAGGGTTTTCATCGCAAATGAATTAAAATCTGTGACGAAATAAACAATTTTTGTCGCAATCCTTGCGACGAAAATACGAGTTTTGGAAAAATCGAAATGTGCGACGAAAAAATATATTTAGTCGCAAGCTTTGCGACGAATTTCTGTTTTTCGTCACAAGGTCTTTGCGACGAATTCTTCCTTCCAGTCGCAAACATTTTGAAAACGAAGTATGCGACTTTTTTGGTTGTTGCGACGCATTTTAGGGTTTCGTCGCAAGCTGCGACAGGTCTGATTTCTTGTAGTGTCACGTACCTTAATTGCCACCGTTACATTATTGGTGAGCGCATATATACATACATATGTACATACATACATATATATATATAGGAGCTTGGGATTGATTGATATAGAACATTGAAAGTATTCTAAATGGTTATTTTGATAAGTTCAGGATATGAATAGACATTGCAAGTATGTCGCATATATATATACACATTCAAGATATATATTTTATGATCCATTGTCCGACCTGGTTGTCCCAATATATATTTCATTTATACTTTACTATGCATATGATTGTTTCTTAGTGTTCTTTTTTTTTTTTTTTTTTGAGTACATCAACATTTGGGGTGGGGGGATTCGAACCTCTGACCTCATAATCGAGGATATATGCCAATTACCGCTGAGTTATGCTCGCTTTGGCGTTTCTTAGTGTTCTTTGCTGGCATTTTGATAATCCACTAAATAAATATAAGTAGTTATATGTTTGTGAATATATATTGAATATATATCAGATCATTTTGAATAAACCTCATATTTATTTGAGGTTTGAAAAGAGAACTAAAAAATAAACCACATATTTGCCCAAATAATCATTTATTCAAAATAACCCCATATATATTATAACAACTATGGAAAATAAAAAATGAAATTATTTAGAAAGTTAAATGGTGCTCTCTAATTATTTTGAATAAACTCATATATATTTGACACTAGAAAAAAGACAAAAAAAAAAAAAAAAAAAAAAAAAGAAAAAGAAAAAGAAAAATGGACAACCAACTTAAAAAATGATAAATTGGAAAGATGGGTTGGTTATGGAATGGGTAAAGATAATATTTAAGATTCTCGGGAAGTATGTTGCTAAAATCGAGGAGTTGAAACTAATTGATAAATGAAAAAAATAGAAATGCTAAAACCGTGGGGAATAAAATAGGAAAAAAATTTCATGTAATCTTTAATATTAAAATAAAAATATATTATTCATTGGAGGAGAGAGAAATGAACAAAGGAGTATAATGGTTCGAAATTTACCCTAAAATCTAATCATGAAAATTTTCAAATTTTTGGACATTTATGAAATTCTATGATCTTAGAGCATTCCATTTGACATAATTTATGTATTCTTGGCTAGTGCATTGGTGAAAAATATAAGATGACATTTTAGTCATCATCTACATTTCATTCTGATTTCAAAGGTAAGTAAACAACACCCATGAAAATTTGATTATGATTGTAGTCAACTCTGAGTAAACAACATCAAAGGAATTTCATTCTCATTTCCATTATTTTTCATTATACTATTGTAGTGTACTATACATTGTAGTATAGTAAATGCAGATCCAGTTAAGGGTTTCCACTTCAAACTTTATCATTAAAACAGTGATTAAAATAATTCCACAGCTTTTGTCAATGTCACCTAAAACTTTATCAGGTTATCCTCATTATTTGAGGGAGACTTTTTCGCCCCTTTTTCGTTTTAATGAATTTCCACTTAAAAAAAAAAAAAAAAAAAAAAAAACCTATCCACTCATATGGTAAAGCTACTCTATTTTTTGTTTAATTATTAAAAATGTTCTCGAACTAGATTGGTTTCAATTATACTCATGAACATGTTTTATTTTAGCCTTAGCTTTAAAGTTTGAAGTTTGTTTCAAAACAATCATTTGGAGTTTTTTTTTTTTCCCGTTAAATTTGTAGATAGAAAATGACGTGTTTACATATATATTGTTGCTTATGTGAACAAATTTGAATACATGCATGGAAAAAATTACAATAAAAAAACATGCAAATACATTATTTTTCACCCATAAATTTAACGAAAAATGTTTCCAAGGATCGTTTTGAAATAAACTTCAAAATTCAAAGGTTAAATTGAAACTTTTGAATAGTGGGTCTTGTGCCCAAGCTTAAGTTATGTTTATGTTTGATTTTTGTGAAAATTGGATTTTTACTTTGCTTTTAATTAAAATTGGTGGGTGAATATAATTGAAGGTAAGCAAAAGGTAAAATTTACAATATTTAAAAGAGTTTATTTGATAAAAATAATTATATAAAAGTGAGACACTTGTGGAAGCATAGGACTCATGAGTTGGGCAGATTCCCTTTTTAAAACCATCGAATTTACATCTTCAAATTTGTCTGCCTCCTAATAACAGTTGGATACAAAATCGAAATACTTTAACAAGTTCTCTTTTACATCCAACGGTGTAAAACTATCCACTTCATTGCACCAGGGAGAACCTAATAATTTCTCCGTGAGTTGGGTAAATTATGTGCAATGATGCTTGAATGAAGAGATACGTAAAAACCAACTCCATCCATAAATAGGTTCTACCTATACCAATAAGGTATATCTTCTTTTTAGTTTATTCGTAAGCAACTCAAAACATCACATGTGGCTCGTCCCACTCCCATATCATCGTGTGTCGATTTCAAATTTCAAATCTTAATTCGAATTCAACGAGGGAGCATAAATTACGATTTCTCCTTGCAATTGATAACTGTCAAGTGGACAAAAACTGAAGTGTGATTCATGAAGATATATTTAACCAATTTCTTTAGCAAACTGAGATAAATAAGGTCGTCTCGTTTAATTAAGTTTATAATCACCACTTCCACTTATAAATTTATTTGTTTTGTTGTTCTACTTTTTTTCTCATGTTTTTCAAAACCAAATCAAAATTTGAAAACTAATGATCCATTTGGAATACTATTTTAGTTTAAATGTTTTTCAAAAATGTATTTTTTAAAAAAAAAAACATTTTTATAAAAATTGTTTAGAATTTAAAGACTCATATACTAATATCCCCCCTCAAACGAAGGCCGATGGAGGCATGAGTTTGTTCTTCAAGAAAATTAACCGATCAGTCATGACAACCTTAGTGAATAAGTCAGCTGGCTGAGAGTGAGAAGAAACAAATCGTAAATGAATATCTTTGGAGGCTACCTTCTCACGAACAAAATGAAAATCCACCTCAACGTGTTTTGTTCGGTCATGGAAAACTGGATTTTGAGCAAGCTGTAGTGCAGACTGGTTATCACAGAATAAGGGGGAGCCGAAGGCAAGAAAACAAATAAGTCACACAGTAGTTGACGTATCCAAGACAATTCAGCTGTCGTAGCAACCATGGCTCTGTATTTGGCCTTAGTGGAACTTCTAGACACAGTTGTTTGCTTCTTGGAGACCCAAGAAACTGGATTGCTTCCCAAGTAAATGACATAGCCAGTAGTAGAGCGACGATCAGCACGATTACCGGCCCAATCAGGGTCATAAAATGCTAACAATGATAAGGAACTACGTCTAAACATCAGTCCATTATGCAAAGAACCACGTATATACCGAAATATCCTTTTAACAATTGTGAGTTGTACGTGAGTAGGAGAGTGCATATATTGAGACACTTGACTTACAGCAAAAGAGATATCCGACCGTGTAAATGTAAGATAATGTAAAGCCCCAACCATTTGCCTATAAGCCACGACATCTTCACCAGTACATAGAGGAGAATCCACATCCAAAACACTTACAGAACAAGGATTATTACATGGTTTAGTAGTGAGCATACCTGTAACGACCCGACTTCTTAATAAGTCTTAAAGGGACCATTACGACAATGCATGCTTTGGAGGCCTTTCTAAATAAAAATAATTTGAAACAGAAACACTAATTTAAACAAAATCTTTAAAACAAAACTTTTATTCGGGATCCCAAATTTCAAAGGTTTTTAAATAAGCTTAATTAATTTCTAAAGCATAAATGTACAAGGCCTCTAGAAATTTCTTAAAACAAATTTACAATTCAAAATAAAGCAAAACAATGTTCTTAACGCGAAAGAAAATAAAATATGAACTCAAGTCCTCTCATGGCTGTCTATCGGATTCTCATCAATCGCCTTCCATCTGCCCTTGCCTTTACCTGAAAAAAAAATATTTTTGAAAAGAATGAGTATTTTAAATACTCAGTAAGTGACCCTACTATTGAGGTTGGGTCACACTTTAAAAACCTTTTTAAAATCAACAACAAATATAATTTTGGTGGCTCTAAACTTTATTTTAAACTTTAATTTAGAGAGAAGATATACATCAATTTCATGCATATCTTAGACACATCAATTTCATATGTCTCCTACGGAGACCGTCAATTTCACGAAACCTCGAGGTCGTCAATTTCACAAATCTCGACTTAGGTACATCAATTTCATGCCCCTAAGCCCTGTGTAGGCATCTCTGAATGTACATCAATTTCATGTACACTAATTTAAACTCATTCCTTTAATGGAATTTAAACTCAATCCCTTTAATGGGATTTTTAAAGAGACCATCAACTCAATTATTTTAAACATTAACAAATACAAACAATAATAATAATTTTCATGCTTTCAATAACTTTTCATAAACTCATGCATAATTGAAATATGCTCAACTTTCATGCTTTTAATAAATAATAATAAATTTCAAGAACAACTATAAGCACGTGAAATTTAGAAAAATAACACGTGCTCCCAATTAAAGAGTTCGATAGTAAGTTCACTTACTTTGGTTTATAAATCCTCAATTTAAACGTCAATTTAACTCCAGTAATGTCGATCACAACCAAGAACCAACCAATCCAAACGAAGTCGATGCTTGCCTCCCAAGTTCTAACTCCACTTAATTTCAACAATCCAAGATCTCATCTCTATGAGTGCCCATGGCCGAACTCACTTGAAATCGAAGGAATTCAAAGACCCACTTGTGCCAAAATCATTGAAAATCAAAGGAGCTTAAATACCCACTCAAAACATGTGCTGGAAATCACGCACACAAGCTGCTGCCTTCGCCGGAAGATACGCACAGAGGCTCGTTGCTGCAACTTTGCTGACGCACCACCGAATCGCCTAGCTGCTGTACTGTTGCTACGCTGCTACGAAGTTTGTCGGAGGAGACGACCCACGCGACAAAACACCCGCGGCCGAGCAGTACAAGTGCCGAGATCGCCAGAAACTTGCCCCCTTCGTATCGTCAGCCTCTACGAAACCCACGTCGAAACGACTTGCCGCCGCTGTCCGATTTGGTCGTTGCCGCCACTTGCCGGAGTATGCGCGTGAAGGATCGCTGTTGGCTGAAGAAAATCACGCCGAAGAAGGGACATGGAGGCTGTTGGTCGGCGGTAAAGAAGAAGAAGAAAAGGGGAGGAAAAAAAAGAAGGGATAGACGCCTGGGATCGTGAATGAGAGAAGGGAAGAAGATGGTGAAGTCACTCCTAGGGCTACGTGCCTTCTTTTAAAAAACAACTCTTGGCTTGGCTTCAAAACTAGCATATTTACAAATATGCCATCACATCCCAAAATTTAAAATTTCACCAAATTTTCAAATCTTTTTAATTTTGAAAATTTCCCTCTAAATTCCAAATTAACTCCATCTTAGAAAATTGGAAATTACGGACGTTACAATACCAAACTTGGAAAGCATATCAGTGGCATATTTTTCTTGAGTAACAAGTAGACCAACAGATTTATACTTAATCTCAAGTCCGAGAAAGTATGTTAATACCCCCAAGTCAGTCATATCAAAGGCTTGCTTCAATTTGAGTACAAGATCATCAATAAAGGCATTATCATTACCCGTTAGGATAATGTAGTCAACATATAACAATAGGTAAGTGACAGAACCACAAGTGTTTCGAATAAAGTGAGGGATCAACATGAGAGACAATAAAACCAAGTGTTAAAAGGTGAGAAGTAAAGCAGTGGAACCAAGCTCGAGGGGCCTGTTTCAAACCATAGAGGGATTTTTGCGATTTGCACACATAAGTGGGATGCTCTTTACTGATAAAGCCTTGTGGTTGTTGCATGTATATCTCCTCTTGTAAATCACCATGGAGAAAAACATTTTTAACGTTGAAGAGAACAGAAGATACTTATGTGTTCATATTGTAACCAATTATTCACTACATCACACCTATCATAAGAACATTCTATCTCAGTTGTATAAATAGATTAAATGAGATTAGAGAAAGTGTGAGGAAATCATAAAATCAGTGAGAGAAATTACCTTGAGTGAAACCTTTGTAATTCTGATCAAAGTAAAGAAAATTTCCCTTCAAAGTGGACGTAGGCCTAAGTTTTCGAACCACTATACATCTGTTGTCATCTGTTTCCTTTTCTCTGTGTGTTTGCTTGCTTGATTGAATCTATAAGGGTTTGCTTCGTCTTCTTCGCCTGAGTGAAAGAGAGGAATTGAGCCTGTGAGTTCGCGTGAGAGTTCTTTGGTTGATCACTCAAGAATTGCACGAGAAGGAAGTCAGTGGAATTCACGTGTGTGGTGAGTGTTGCAAATACGTGGCGTTATAACAGTGGTATCAGAGCTAAATAGATCAATCAAGAACTAGATTCTTGGAGCCAAGAATGGCCTTAGCAAGATACGACATAGAGAAGTTCGATGGAAGAGGAGATTTTGATCTTTGGAAAGCAAAAATCAAAGCAACCTCGGGACAACAGAAAGCCTTACATGCGTTGACTGACCAAACGAAGCTACCAGCATCATTAACAGAAGATGATCGAGAAAATATCAATATGACAGCCTATGGAACTATCATCTTGAATCTCAGCAACAACGTATTAAGGTAGGTGATAAACGAGGAAACAACAATCAAGATTTGGAAGAAATTAAACAAGCTCTATGAGACTAAAGATGCCCACAACAAAATGCACCTAAGGGAGAAATTTTTCACCTCCAAGATGGATGCTGGAAAGACCCTCTCTGAGAATTTAGATGAATTCAAGAAGATGACTTTTGAATTCAAGAACTTAAATGAGAAAATTGGTGATGAAAATGAGGCATTTGTCCTCCTAAATTCACTGCCTGATGCCTATAAAGAAGTGAAAACAACCCTCAAATATGGGAGGGAAAATATCACAACAAAGGTTATTATTTTAGCAATCTGAACCAATGAGCTTGAATTACTGTCTTAAAAGAAGGAGACCAACTGTAACGCCTCCAAAATTTGACCTAAACTAAGGAAACATTACTTAACTATTCCCTAATGTCAACCTCATGCTCCAAAAAATTCGACAGTGTAACGACGTAACTTTAACTAACCCAAATTTTATTTACTACCTGAAAATGAGATTTACACACTTCTATAATTATAAATAACCATCCAGCAGCTACATTACACATCAGACACAACTTAACATCTGCAAACTCTCAATTATACAAGCTTTAACAACTACCAAGTAAAATTAGAAATCCTAAGAACAATTCACAACTTTCAACCAACAACAAATTCAGTTATCACCAACCTCTGCTCATTTACATCCCAAATGAAAACGACAACTAGAACACAATTCAACTCAAGTTTAAGTCTAACAACGAATGATCAATGGAATAAACACAATGTCATAAGAAGGTAAATCCCTACTACAAAGTATTAATTTATCAGGTGTTATATTCTTTCTCAGGCCTGCTCCTCAGCATCACCAGGCTCGTAGTATTCCTCATCACTTGCAAAATCTGGTGGTGGATCAGTACAAAATAATGGTACTGAGTAAGTGGCTCACACATCAAGAGCCATCAAACACGTGCAACATACAAGGCAAACATCATGCTTTTCAAACCCAATAACATGCCTTATATACAAGGTGAGCAATCGACACATAGAACATACTCAACAAATACAATCATGCAACAACCATGCACCTAACACATGAATTCCACACCATGCCATGCATACTCAAAACACATGAATTTCGCATCATGTCATGCAACTCAATATCCTCTCAAGCTCCACGAGCTCGCTCAACACTTATAGCCCTCACAAAGCTCTCTGAGACTGACTCCTTCGAGTCACGCAGACCCCTGACCATATTACCCAAGGCCTCGACGTTTCTCTACAGTGCTCAGCGTTCGACCCTTGACCATATTACCCAAGGCCTCAAACTGTGCATCGCCCCTTGGCCATATTACCCAAGGTACCCGACAACTTTCACAATGTATAGACTGATCACATCGCCCTTTGGCCATATTACCCAAGGCACCCGATGCTCCTTTTATTCCATTGGTGACATACCACCCCTCGACCATTTTTACCCGAGGCACTTGGTATTCACCTAACTTTCCTTTTTAATCACACAAGACCCTCTGACCTCACGAACTCACTAGAATGCATGAATCCTACACATCAGGCCACTAGACTATGCTTTATGCCCAAAAGCCATGAAAACTTTGCAACATGCTCACAACATAAATAACATCTTCTTTTCGACAATCATAATGAAGCACCAAGTTAATCAACCAAAATCTATCAAGACATCCCAAAAATCCAAAACATACACAACAAACATCTAGCCAATATCTCACACAACGTATAATTCAAGAAGCGATATGTATAGATCATAAAATATAACATGGACAAGGCATAAAACATGCTAGCCCACAACTAACAAACTCCATAGGTAGAAATCCACTTACTATCGCTCTAAAGTGCTAATAAGCAGTCCTAACGCTTCTTGAAATAAGAAAGATAAGGCCTAGAAGTTAGAACTCATCTTGACGACCTTAGCCTAAGTTGAGAGAGAACTAGGAAGAACCTTCTTACCCCAAAACCAACATTAAACTCGATTCAAACACTCTAAGACTCGCTTGAACCTTGTTATAAGGGAGTTCCATGGTTAGTAACATACTTTGAACACTTCAAAATCAAACTTAACCTACAAGAAAGAGTACCCAAGGCTTAGAGACTCATTTACAGCACGTACTCAAGTCCGGGAAAGCCTTATTCTTGTTGTCACTTACCTAAAACTTACCAAATAGCCAAATCACTTGCTGGTTGGTGCTCGTAGGGGTTCAAACCTGCACAATCGACATTATTGGAGAGTGGGTAACTCAATTCTAGGGTCGATCATAAATGGGTAAATGGTAAATCTTACTGAAAAGAAGGCAAATCGAGACTGAAGCTTGCTGGAAATTCAAATCACGCAGGTGTGGCTGGAAAACGCAAACTCGATGTGTTTCCTTGCTAAACTCACGTGTCAAGTTGTTTTCTGCACAATGGAACTTGTGAACGACCAAACCAAAGGAAAAAGCTTTGAAGATGATGAAACTCACCAGAACAACGAGGGAGTTCAACGAGATGATGCTTCAATTGCTGGAGAGTTCGTGGGTTCTTGTTCTCGAGGCTCTTGTGTCGTCGCAACACACCAAGGATGGAAGAAGATCGCGCCGAAGACGATGACTAAAGGCACGACAACTAGTGCTACGCTAGAAAGAAAAGAGAGGATGAGATGGTGTGGGTTTTGCTCGCCGCTGGTCGAAACCACGCCAAAGAAGTACGCCGTCGAAGTCTGCTCATAGTTGTGGCGTCGTGCGACTGGAACGAACTCCTGCTGTGCGTGCGAAGATACACGTCGTTGAAGGAGGCCAAGAATGGAGGAGACAGCAGCGAGGGGTTGCTGACGATGGGCTGCTGAACACACGCAAACGGAAAAGAGAGGGAGATCGGGTTGTTGCTAGACGAAGAAGAAAACGCAGGGAAGGGGAGGTTAGGCAGCTGAATGAAGGAAAATGAGGGAAAAGATGAAGCTAGGGTTTGATTCTATATATATATATATATATATATATATATATATATATATATATTTAACCATCTTTTCCTTTTCCTAAGAATGAATAGCCAAAAATAATAAAGGAAGCCTTAATTTGAATTCCACATTAAATCTCTTGTCGCAATTTTAAACCTAATTAAAACTTTGAATAATTGGGTAATCCTAGATTAAAAAATGCGATTTGGATTTCTAGAGAAAATTAAAGATACAACGAAAAACTAAATTCCTAAATTATCGAGATTTAACTCATCGATTTAGGAACTAAATGACACTGTCTAATTTTCCAAATTAGGACTTGAGTGAATAGGCTCGATTACTCCAAAAGGCTTAATTCTGAAACACGGGGCGTTACACCAACGAGGGATTATTTGTCAAAGGCAAAAACAGAAACAAGGATGTCAAGAATCAAGCAAAGGACAAAACTAAAGGCAAGGTGAAGTGCAACTATTGCCACAAAAAATGGCATATCAAGAGGGACTGTTATTCTTTAAAAAGAAGAAATGGAGTAGCTGATAGGCTTAATCGCACCATTATGGAGAGAGTAAGGTGCCAATTAGCATATGCCATGCTCCCTGAGAAGTTTTGGCAGAGGCAGCATCATACACTGTACATACCTTGAACAAATGTCCCCACACATCCATAAATCTGATGACCCCTGAAGAAAAATGGTCAGGTACGCCCCCTAAACTGCATTATCTAAAGGTTTTTGGCTGTATAGGTTTTGTCCACCAAAATCAGGGCAAGTTGAAGCCTAGGGTCGTGAAGTGTATGTTCCTCGGGTTCACAAAAGGAGTTAAAGGCTACAGGCTTAGGCATCCTATTGAAAATAAGTGTATAAATAGCAGGGATGTGGTCTTTAGAGAGCAAGAGATGTACATGCTCAAAGACAAACAAACCGAGGAAGACAAAGATCATAATACAGAAATTGAGGTGGAGCACACTTCACTTCCCTCAACTTCTAGGGATGAAACTGGAGAAGAAAGAGAAGAAATTGAATCCCAAATAGAAGAAGAAGCTACTGAAGATCCTCATGAAACCCAAGATCTTCATAACTACTCCTTAGCTAGAGACAGACAAAGAAGGAGAATTGTACCGCCAGACAGATTTAATGAGGTTGATTGCATTTCCCTTACTTTAAATGTGGCAGACTCACCAAACCTTGAAGAACCAAACACCTTTGAAGAAGCAGTAAACAATCCAAATGCAAGAGAATGGATAGATGCTATGAACGAAGAGATGAGGTCCCTTGAGGAGAATGAAACGTGGACCATAAAACCTTTTCCTAAAGGCTACAAACCGATAGCATCCAAGTGGATTTACAAACTGAAGGAATGTATAATAGGGATTCTTAAACCAAGGTTCAAAGCCAGACTTGTGGCTAAGGGATACACACAAAAGGAAGGTATAGGCTACACTGACATTTTTTCTCCAGTAGTCAAACTCACTTCCATAAGAATGCTTCTAGCTTTTGTAGTTCAGAATGACCTAAAGACTGTTTTCCTACATGGTATATTATCTGAAAACCTATACATGAAGCAACCAAAGGGGTATGAGAAAAAAGGAGCTGAAGATCTATATTGCCGCCTAAACAAGTCCATTTATGGACTCAAGCAGTCACCAAGTTGTTGGTACTAGAGGTTTGACGAATTCATCTCCAAAATTGGCTTTAAGAAAAGTAATTTTGACAATTGTGTCTACAATTCAAAGTCATTTAGCCATAGTGTATATCTACTCCTATATGTAGATGATATGCTACTTGCTGGAAGAACAAAAGAAGATTTGGCAAAAGTAAAAACTCTGTTGAAGAAAGAGTTTGATATGAAAGATTTGGGGAGTCAAAGAGAATACTGGGAATTGAAATAAACAGAACTAGAAAGGACTCAATGGTCAATATAAACCAAGCTAACTATTGTTACAAAGTGCTGAAGAATTTTAAACTGGATGAAGTTAAGGCAGTGACCATTCCACTAGCTCATCACTTTAAACTTTCACCTTCCAATTCTCCTAAAGAAGATGAAACAGAGCACCAAGCATTTATGAGGAATGTACCTTATTCACAAGCAGTTGGGAGTTTAATGTATCTTATGGTACCTACAAGGCCTGATATATCCTATGCTACAAGCCTAGTAAGTAGATACATGTCCAATCCGGGAAAAAGGCATTGGGAAGCAGTAAAATGGACATTAAGATACTTAAAAGGTACTCAAAAGGCTACATTACAATACAAAAGAAATGATCAGGCTATACAAGAAGTTTATGGATATGTTGACTCTGATTTCGTAGGTGACTTAGACAAAAGAAGGTTACTCACGGGTTATTTCTTCTTGCTTGGAAAAAACTTGCTAAGTTGGAAAGCCTCACTACAACCCGTAGTAGCACTTTCAACAACTGAAGCAGAGTTTATAGCACTTTCAGAAGCTATAAAATAAGGGATTTGGCTCAAGGGACTACTTCGAGACTTTGAGATTCATCAACCTAAAGTAAAAATCTACTGTGACAATCAAAGTATCATTTTCTTAACTAAAAATCTCCAGTTCCACAATCGGACTAAACACATAGATATTAAATATCACTTCGTTCGTGAAGAAATTGAGAAAGGAGAGATCGAAGTCGTAAAGGTACGTACCTCTGATAACGCAGCTGATGTGTTGACGAAGACGCTGTCCCAAATCAAATTCTAGCACTGTCTAGATGCGGTAGGGTCCTACCTACCAGAAAAAGGGTGAAATTCGTAAACCAAAAGGAAGGGAAGAAAGATTTTCAGAATCATTGATTACAAAGGTGGAGAGTGAAGAGAACAGAAGATACTTATCTGTTCATATTGTAACCAATTATTCACTGCATCACACCTATCATAAGAACACTCTATCTCAGTTGTATAAATAGATGAAATGAGATTCGAGAAAGTGTGAGGAAATCATAAAATCAGTGAGAGAAATTACCTTTAGTGAAACCTCTGTAATTCTGATCAAAGTAAAGAAAACTTCCCTTCAAAGTGGACGTAGGCCTGAGTTGTCGAACCACTATACACCTGCTGTCATCTTCTTCCTTTTCTCTGTGTGTTTGCTTGCTTGATTGAATCTGTAAGGGCTTGCTTCGTCTTCTTCTCCTGAGTGAAAGAGAGGAATTGAATCTGTGAGTTCGCGAGAGATTTCCTTGGTTGATCACTCAAGAATTGCATGTGAAGGAAGTCAGTGGAATTCACGTGTGTGGTGAGTGTTGCAAATACGTGGCGTTATAACAAACGTCTAATTGTCTCAATTTCCAGCCAAAGGTGCCAGCTAAGGACAACACAACTCGAACCGTTGGTTTCTTTACAACCAGGCTAAAGGTTTCAAAGTAGTCAACACCCTCCTCTTGGTGATACCGTTTAGCAACAAGTCTAGCCTTAAAACGAGCTACACTTCCATCGGGATTTCTTTTAACTCTATAAACCCATTTGCAACCAATAGCCTTCTTATGAGTGGGTAAAGGAGTTAAAATCCAAGTTTCTTGTTTCAACAATGCATCAAACTCATCCTTCATGGCTGATTGCCAATGACTAGACTTTGAGGCCCGAGTGTATGAAGTAGGTTCAACTGCTAGATTAGAAGAGGTTTGAGCAACAAAAACCTTTTTTCTTATAAATCCCAGACTTGGACCTCGTTTGCATAGGGTGAAGATTAATCACAGTGTTATGATCAGTCCCAATAGATGCAGGGATGGAAGGTTTAGAGGAAGTAGAGGCAACAATAGTAATTGGCGTTGGAGAAGTAGGGTCAGGTGTGTTATTTGAAGGAAGGTCGTGACTGCTAGAGGGTGAAGACTCAGTAGGAGAAGTTTCGGCCAAAAAAACAGAGGATGAGTTTACAACAGAGGATGGATCGGTGAAGATTGGGCCAGAGGGTAAATTGCAAGTGGGTAAGGATGAGTTGGGCTGTGAAGGTGAGAGGAAATCACAAGGCAAAGAGGTAGATGGTTTAGAGGAAGAAGATAACAAGTGAGCAAAAGGAAAAAGGTTATCATCATAGACAAAATGGTGGGATATATAGAATTTGTCATGGGAAATGTCATATATAGCACAAGTAACCTTTGTAACCAAGTGGATATCCAAGGAACACATACTGAGTGGATCGAGGTTGTAATTTGTGGTTGTTATATGGTCGAAGTAAGGGGTAGCAAGCACAACCAAACACACAAAGGAAGTTGTAATCAGGTGGTCTATGAAATAGGAGTTCAAATGGAGACTTGTTTTGAAGGGAAGGAGAAGGGAGATGGTTAACAAGGAAAACAGTCGTAGCAAAGACAAAGTACCAGAATTTTAAGGGAACGGAGGACTTTGAAAGTAGAGAAAGAGCCATATTTACTGTGTGACGATGTTTCCTTTTGGCTACTCCATTTTGTTCGGTGTATAGGGGCATGATTTTTGGTGTAAAATACCCTGAGAGGAAAGGAAATCTAGAAAGCTACGGCCTATAAATTCTCTCCCACCATCACTACGAAAGGTTTTGAGTTTGGTATTAAGGAGATTTTCAGCAAAGGGCAAAAAGGAAGTAAAGGCAGTGAACACATCAGATTTGTACATTAAGGGGAAAATCCATGTATAGCGTGTAAGATCATCTACAAAAGAAACATAGTAACGGTGTCCATTTATTGAATTTTCTGGGGCAGGGCCCTATACATCACTGTGCATAATTTCTAAAGGTAAAATAGCAGATTTAACAGATACAGGGAAAGACAATTTGGTCATCTTGCCATCAATACAGTGTTTGCATACATTCTTGCTAGAGTTTGAAACAGATATATGAGATTTATGGAGTAAGGAATTAAGAATTTGAGAGGAAGGGTGGCCTAACCGATCAAACCAAACAGTGGAAGAAACCTTAGTAGCCACTTGAGCAGAAAGGTGTACTTGTGCTGTAGATGTGGGAGACGTATAGAGAGGGTAGATGCCATTAACACTGGGTCCGTGGAACAGAACCTTGCCCGTGGCTTTGTCTTAGATGGTAAAAGAAGATGAGTCGAAAATGAAACAGTAGTCATTATCAATACAAAATTGGTGAACAGATAGGAGGTTAGTGCTTATATTAGGTACACGAAAGAGTTTGGAAAAGGGTGAAGGAGTTATCGGGCAGAGATAAGCAACCAAAACCAGAGTGAGATATAGAGAGGGATTGATCATTACCAACCGTGATGTTTTCCTCACCATTGTATGCATTCGAGATAGTAAGATTAGCCAAATCATTTGTCAAATGGTCATTATAACCTGTATCAGACAGCCACACATGAGATTCATGAGGAAAAGAACTGTTACGACCAGAATTAGAACCTGGAGAAACAGAGGAGGTATTGGCAGCCATGACGGCAAGTTTAGCTGGTGGATGATGGCCCTGGTATGAATAGTTCATACGGTTGTAGCAGTCTAAAGCGTTGTGGCCATATTTCTGACAGATCTGGCAGTGAACTTTGCTTGTGAACTGAGCAGAGGACATATTGGAATTGAGTGGACTGGAGGAGTGATTTGGGTTAGGGAACTGACCACGACCACTTCCTCGAGCACCACAACCACTGTTATCAAAACGGCCTCGTCCATGATTGCTACCGCGCCACTTTCCTCTGTTGGATGAATCAAAGCTTGCTGCCATCGCAAGATTAGAAACTAAGGCTGATTCTTCAGTCTTCGATTGTTTTTCAATAGCCATTTCTTCGGTCTTCATTAATATGTGAAGTTCATCGAACGTGACGCTTTGCGCTCGTGTTTGCAAAGAGGTCTTGAAGACGTTGAAGGAAGCCGATAGACGATTGACGGTATAAATGACAAGATCTTCAGTGTTGAAAATCACCGAAACTGTCGCAAGTCGATTCACAATGTCTTTGATACGCTGAACATACTGATCAATAGATTCAGTGGTCTTCTTGATGATGCTCTGTAAACCGGTCTTTAAATTGATAATGCTAGATCTGGTGGATGAAGAAAAATGTTTCTCCAGTGTGTCCCAAACTTCCTTCGAGGTTTGGCAGCCAATCACATACGACAAGGCAGTCTGTATAAGTGTTGCACATTGATCAAGGTAATTAGAGCTTGATCACGTTCGTGCCACTATTCATACTCTGGATTAACTTGCTCAGGTTGTCCTTCAACGTTCAGAGTGGACTTTGGCGCCTTAATCGTGCCATCAACGTACTTGAACATCTTGTGAGACTTGAGTAAAGGTGAGATCTGAAATCGCCATAACACATAATTTGTGGAATCAAGACGAACGGACACAAGATTACAGATATTGTTTAGAAGAGAAACTGGAGAATTTAAAGAAGTTAGGGCTTACAAAGTAGAGGAATCCATGATCGCAAGAAATTAGGGATTGCAAGAAATTTGGCGCATGGAGAAAAAAAAGAAGACGTGAGTCAGGGATGCTCTAATATCATGTAGATTTCCCAAAATGACAAATGAATCTCCACACAATCTTTATTGAAGATAGCAGAATATATACTACTGAGATGGAGATTACATCAGAGAGGAAGTTAAGAATAACGAATACAACTTAATCTTTTAACAAATTAATAACAAATATGCAACAATATTTACATATACTAATAATGTTTGGTTACATTTCCTAAGTGTTTTTATACCCAAGTTATTATATACTTAAAAACTCTTTTTAAAAATTTTGTTTTTATGTGTTTCTTTCCCAATGATTTATTTCTCAATTCGTTTTTTAATAAGTCATTTTTAGTGGTTGTCAAACAATTTTTTTCGAAATAGTTTTTTTTTTCAAAATTAAACACTTGAAAAGTTAAACCAAACATACTCTTAAGAAAAGTAGTTTTCAAAAAACTTGTTTTTAGAATTTGGAATTTGGTTAAGAATTAAAATGTATCTTTAATAAAGATGAAAAACATTACAAACAAATTGGAAGCAAACAAACTTAATTTTCAAAAACCAAAAACCAAAAACCAAAAGCGAAGGCCCCGTTTGATAACCATTTGGTTTTTTGTTTTTGGTTTTTGAAAATTAAGCTTATAAATCCTACCTCCACCTACAAGTTTCTATGTTTTGTTAATACTTTTCTTTCCTTGTTTTTAAAAACCAAGCAAATTTTTGAAACTAAAAAAAGTAGTTTTCAAAAACTTGTTTTTGTTTTTAGAATTTGGCTAGAAAATCAAATGCGTCATTGACAAATATGAAAATCATGGTAGGAAAATTGGAAGAAAACAAGTCAAATTTTCAAAAACCAAAAACCAAAAACCAAATGGTTATCAAACGAGCCTGAAATGATTATCAAATAATTTTGATATGTTGTTTATTTTGTGGCTGATGTGTTATTTGGTTGACTTGCTCTATTATTTGCTCTCATAACTTATTATCACCTTGTATCAAATCCTCGTACCATTACATTTATCAACCAAAAATAATATTTTAATCTAGAAATCATTTCGTAATTTCGAATCAATATCTTCAACACCCTAACATGTTTCGATTGTGAACTTTTTTCTTTTTTTTTTGTTATTTATGTAATAGTGTGATAAATGTTTTGTTAATTTAAGTTATTAGAAGGGTACCACATATAAGATTAAAATAATAAAATATATTGCTTATGTATTATAATAGTCTAACACACAGCACACATGTAATTATAAAAATCAGGCTTTTCATTTATTGTACTCCATACATGAACATGGTGATGCACAACTTCCCGTATATCATTAATTCTAATGAATCTCAATATCCAATTTATTCTTTTTTTAAAAAAATATATCCAATTTATTATTGTATGAATATGATGCACATAATAAATTGATTGATATAGGTTTAATATGAATCATTAGTTTAATTGAACAAGCAAATACATCAGAAATAATCCAATTAATATATATTGTTAGTTCCTAAAAAAAACGGAAAAGCCGCTCGAACATTGGCTCGACGTTTTCTCTCTACCCCTTCTTACCTTGAAAAAACAGAGACACCTTGCGTCCTTGAACCGATAACCATCTTTTGGCTAACCTAGCCTCCTTCATCTCCCTCACGACCAACAAGGGATTGTATAGGAATATTCATCTGTTGTCCATCAACTACGCCTTTCGCCCTGATCTTAGGTCCCGACTCACCCTCCATGGACGAACCTTGTGGAGGAACCCTTAGATTTTTGGAGCATTCCATTCTCACAGACTATCAATACTTTGTGCATAATTTAGCTAAGTTTTTTTTTTTAATTATTTTTTAAGCTAAACATGTGTGGGGATTTAAAACTATAGCCTTTTATTGTGGATCTAATGGATTAATTAACAAATTGACCGTTTATATTTAATTCAGATAAGTGGTTCAGAATTATTATATGCAAAAATTGGTAGAAACTCAGGTTTGTTTCTTTTAACACAAATTACAATTAGAGAACATCAAATCATTAAGTTTCTCTATAAATAATGCAAGCTTCTCAATATACAGAAAACTCAAAATAGTGATGAAGTGTTTTGTACTAACCCCTTTTGGTCTTGCCTTTATTATTGTTCTATCCACATCTTCATCATGGGTGGTTTCCACTGAAAACCATGAAGCTTTTCTTCAATGTCTCCTCAATCACACTCTAAACACTTACTCCATTTCTAACCTAATTTACACTCCCATCAATTCCTCCTATAATTCTGTCTTGAATTTCTCAATCCAAAATCTCAGATTCTCAACAGCCGAAACCCCAAAGCCACTCGCCATCATCACTCCATCCCATGTTTCCCACATCCAAGCAGCCGTCATTTGCTCCAAATCTCATGGCCTTCAAATCCGAACTCGAAGTGGCGGCCATGATTTCGAGGGTCTTTCTTATATCTCTCATCTCCCGTTCATCATCATTGACCTGATTAATATCAGCTCCATCTCTGTCGATGTCAATAACAAAACTGCATGGGTTGAATCCGGCGCGACTCTAGGTGAACTCTATTATAAAATTGCTGAGAAAAGTCGAACACTCGCATTCCCCGCCGGTGCTTGTCCGACGGTGGGCGTTGGTGGGCACTTGAGTGGCGGTGGATATGGGTGGTTAATGAGAAAATATGGTCTTGCGTCTGATAATGTAATAGACGCTTACTTGGTAGATGCTAATGGGAAGTTTCATGATAGAGAGTCGATGGGGGAGGATTTGTTTTGGGCCATTAGAGGCGGCGGCGGAGGGAGCTTTGGAATAGTGGTGGCGTGGAAGGTGAAGCTGGTTCCAGTTCCGGCGACTGTGACAATTTGTGGAGCTAACAGAACCTTGGAGGAAGATACAATCGAGTTGATCCATCGGTGGCAGTATGTGGCTAACAAATTGGATGGAAATCTTTTACATGGCATCAGTTTGACTGGTAATATATATTAAACACGGTTCAGTTTAGTTATTTAATTCTATTATTTAGGGGTAATTACATTTTTAATTTCGTTTCCATTGGGTCCTAAATTTCAAAAAGAAAAAAAAAAACCTTCAAATTTCAAATCATGGTCTTGGAGTTCATCCTCAAAAGAAAAAACTTGGTTGCGCAACAGTATGTAGGGATCTTCGGGAATATTTCTTTTTTTTTTTTTCCTACTACTACCTCCATTCATTGTTTGTCATGAAAGAAATATTTAAGAATGGTGTGGAATCCATTGAATAAAATATTATATCATTAAATGCTCATTAAATGACGTGGCCAATGGTGAATGGGAGGAGTAAGTACTATTGTAGTAAATTTTCCTGGCATCTCCCTACATACCACCATTAAAATTTTGACAACTAAGAGAGATAAAATTATTTTTGGAAAATTGCAGTGGGTGGCAAATTGGACCAAATTAATAGCAAATATAACACCATGTAAAAAAATTGCAAATATAGCAAAATCTATCCGAGTCTATCTAATAGACTTCGATAAGAGTTTATCAGCGATAGACTTTGATTAATCAGTGACTATCACTAATAGGCTCTGATTAATCAAAGTCTATCAATGATGGTCACCAATAGATTTTGATTAATCGAAGTGTATTAGCGATAGACACTAATATACTTTGAATAATCAGAGTCTATCAGTGATAGACACGGATAGAATTCGACAACAGTTTTTTGGTCTTGTACAATTAGTTTTGCTATATTTGCAATTAGTTTGCAATGGTGTTATATTTGCTATTAATTTGGTCCAATTTGCCATCTATGCAGACTGCCCCATTATTTTTCTCATTTTCTCATTTCCTCTTTCTTACATATATAGGCATATATAATTTATTATTTATATTATCTGATAATAATAAATGTTTATTAGACAAATAATTAAAGTCACATGAAGTAGGTCAAACATGGATTTTTAAGATCAGACTAACAGAATCAATCACAACAATTCAAATAATTTTAATGTAAAATTCAAAGTCCAAAATAAAATTGAACTTCAAACAAAACATTTGAAATTTAAACTATTAAGATCAAAATATAATCTAAACTTTAAAAACCACACTACATGGTTATGAAAATACAAACATTTGAACTCAATTCTTGATGATATGCAGGTGGAAATTCAACTCAAGAAGGAGGCCAAACAAACCCAACAGCCTCATTTTCCTCTTTCTTTTTTGGAAAGGTTGATGAGCTTATATCAACTCTCAATACTACCTTTCCAGAATTGGGTTTGGCAAAAGAAGATTGTTTAGAAACGAGTTGGATCGAGTCAGTAGTTCTCATGATGTCTGGGTTTCCAAAAGAAGAACCCTTTGAAGTTCTTCTCAATAGAACACCTCTCTTTAGTGAAAGCGCCAAAATCAAATCTGATTTTGTCAAGGAACCCATTTCTAAGGCTGCATTCAAGGGTATGTGGAAAAGATTAAAAGCTCAAGATATAGAAGTGGCACAAGTTATGTTCATTCCTTACGGAGGGAGAATGAGCGAGATTTCTGAGTCGGAAACTCCTTTTCCTTATAGAGCTAAAAATCTATACAAACTTGGCTACGTTGTCAAGTGGAAAGATCGAAGCATCGATGCAGAGGAAAGGCATCTAAATTGGATACGGGACATTTATGATTACATGACTCCTTTTGTCTCAAAATCGCCAAGAGCGGCATATGTCAATTACAGAGACCTTGACATTGGAACAAACAACCAGTATGGAGAGACAAGCTACAGTCGTGCTAGAGTTTGGGGATTGAAGTATTTTGGGAAGAATTTTGATAGGCTGGTGCATGTTAAAACTAAGATTGATCCTTCAAATTTTTTTAGACACGAGCAAAGCATACCCACTCTTACCGACATAAAATTTAGTGCAATTTGATATTGCATTTATGTGTGTTAAAACTATGTTTACTATATTTTCATACTTCTGAATTTCATCTTCTATGCTTACAAAATTCTCAATATAGTGCTGTTGAAATGGGCCAAATAGAATGAGTAATATATATATAATTTTTGAAAATATTAAGGCTAAATTATTAAAAATATCCCTGAACTATGGGGTTTGTTTAAAAAATGCCCCTAAACTTTAAAAAATGTTTCAAAAATACCCTTGCCTTTAATTTTTGGATGGAAAGAGTTAAAGTTTTAGTTTCAAAAAATACCCTTGAACTTAAAAAAAAATAAATAAATAACACCCCTATTGAAAAATGCTTTCTTTTTTCCTTCTCTCACTATAAATTACTTCCATGAAATTTATTGCAAGACTTTACTAATACAATTTAAAAATTGTTGTGGGTGATTCTAGACCACTCCAGAATCCAAGGGCTAAGTAGGACAACGCAACACAACACGAAGGCTTGACCGGGAAGCGGACTGTGGAGGAGAGCGAGTCGAAGGGATTGGGCCACGAGTCGAAGGGATTGGGTCGTGGCCCAATCCCATGCTCGGCCCTTCATGTGGGTCGAGTTCCTTCCTCCTCCGTTCGGTCCCTGCTGCTCCAGTCCACCCCAGTTCCACTCGGTTCAGCCCAGGATCGCCTCCGAGCGCCTATAAAGCTCTAATTGAAGAGACGGGTATAAATAGGGCCTCTCACACCCAGAAAAGGGTTCGAAAACTAGCTACCAAAAAATACTCTTACTATTTTATCTGACTTAGGCATCGGAGTGCAGGTGGCTTACACTACACCGGTGTGCAGTGATTTTTACTGGTCTTGCAGGTCACGTCTTCCTCATCTTCAACAAATTCACTGCTGGTGTCACGTGAAGGTCAGGTGAGTTGCTTGACCAGATTTTGGCATCAACAAAAATGTATAATAAAATTTGAAATCTCATATTTGAAATTTTAGATTATAAACAAAACACTAATTCAAATTTTAAAATGTTACCTAAATTCTAACATTGATCATAATTTTAAAAATTCATAATGTAATTTGAAATTACATATTTTCTCAGTCTTTTAATTTGCGTTATCACATCACATTTTTTTCTTCTTTATTTATTTTTTATTCTAACTTCACTTTTTTAAAGGTGGACAATCATAACTTAATTTCCAAAAAAAAAAAAAAAGGTGGACAATCATAACATAATCAATCTAATGGTGAGTTTTTCTTTTCTGAACACCATCCATATCGAATTGATTCTTTAATTATTCTATCCTTTTCTCAATATTCATCATCTAGTAGACAACGATTAGTTCAATTTTTGTAACTGCAATTTCATTGTTTTTTTTTTTTTTTTTTTTTTTTTTGGTATTAGAAACATGTTGTTTGATTTTTAATAAATTGCATTATTTTTCAATCTATAATTTTTTTTTTGCAAGATTTGTACTTATATAATTTTGTTATTTATTTTTCTATCCTTGCTTGTATACTTTTTTTTTTTTAACAAATCCTTACTTGTATACTTTTAAAACTCAATTTGCTTATGTTTTCTTAATCATTTATAATGTATTGATTTTTACAACAACGTACTTATAATTTTTTATTTTAAATATTTACATGGTCATCATATTATTGATTTTAACAACCATCCACCTCATTTGTAATTTCTAGTATTTATATCATTATATGTGCTTAATTAGTATTAAAAGTGCATGAACATATACTTTGGCCATTTATGGCTTTAGCCCTTAAATTTACCGTAACATATTAGTTTAATGTTTTGGATTGAGTGGCAATTATTCTTTTAGTCCATCAGTTTTAATCTTTCTATTTATATGGTTTATGATTCTAATTCTAGTTCAACTAATCAAGACATTTATAACTTTTTTAAAGGTCCAAGGTTTGATTCTTTACCCATACCTACTCTTGCACTTTTTTTTTTTTTTTTTTTTTTTTTTTTTTTTTGCAAAATTAGTTTCATTTAGTCATGTTGTCAAACTTCTATTAGCTACAATAACAAAATATATATATATATATATATATATATATATATATATATATATATATATATATATATATTAAATATTTTTTTTGAATTAAACTTATAATATTAAATAGGCTAACAAGCAAATGAACAAAATTATTCTCTTTTTCTAACTAGATTCTTACTACTTGGATTACACGTGTAATAATTTGAGTAAAATATATTATGAACTAAAATGAATTTAAAACTAGTTAAAATTAGTTCTATACATCTTTATAGGAATTGAAACAATCGGTGAAGATTCACATTTTAATATGTACTTATTGTATATCAATATAATCTCTCTCTTTTAGATGATTGACATTAGTTCTTCCTACAAATATCAATTTAAACTTGGATTACCCCACCCACCACATCTGTAAAATGAAATAAATATTAGTAAATAGTAGGATAATATGTATTTCTACTAACCTATCTAAGTTTCTGCTTGTTTATCATTGATCAAGATTTCAAAATCAACAAGATTTTGATTCTTTGTGTTGTATACTTATCCTTCAAGTTCTTATATTTTAGTCTTGATACCTAATATCTACTGATTTTATATTACCTTTATGGATCATATATGATTTTTTTCTTTTCAAGTTTTTCACCAAATTTGTCAATGAACTCATTGAACAAAGTGACATGAACACATGTTCCCTGCATATATAAGATATTTATTTAAAAAAATATGCAATTATATGTGTTAAGCAGGGAGAAAATAACAAAATGTGCAATACCCCATTGTCCACAACAATCAATCTCATAATTCTTACCAGATCTCCCTTTTTGGTTTTTAATGATTCGGCCAAGAATGTTCTAAGGATAGACACTTTAATCTTCCAACCTTTGTCAACAGGTTTGAGTTCTTCAATTCGCACGCACGCACGCACATACACAAAATTGTTTGAAAGAAAATAATACACAAAAAAATCATGACATCAAGAATTTGAATTCAATTCAATGGTTATCAAATTAAGATTTTGAATCTACCTTCATTTGAAATGAATTATCACACACACACGGAATTGTTTGAAAGAAAATAATACACAAAAAAAAAAAAAATCATGACATCAAGAATTTTAATTCAATTCAATGTTTATCAAATTAAGATTTTGAATCTACCTTCATTTGAAATGAATTATCATGTTTGATTTTAAATTTCAAATTTTAATGAAATTTGATTTTTTTTAAAAAAAAATAAAATTAAAAAAATCAAAGTTCTTCCCAATAGACACAAAACGTGAAATAAAAAAATAATTGACAAAATAAAATTTTAATGAAACTTGATATTTAAAAAAAAAAACAATTGAAAAAATAAATTTTTATTACAAAATAAAACTTCATTTACAAAATCAAATTCAAAATCTTTCCCAGTAGACACAAAACTAAAGAAAAAAAATTAAATTGAAAAAATCAAATTTTAATGAAACTTGGTTTTTTTAAAAAAGAAAATTGACAAAATCAAAATCTTTCCCGGCACATAATGAAACTTGATTTTTTTTTTAAGAAAAAGAAAATTAACAAAATCGTAATCATTCACAACAGACACAAAACTTGAAAAAAAAAATTAAAAGACAAAATAAAATTTTAATGAAATTTGATTTGTTTTTTAATTAAAAAATCGAAATATTTCTGATACCCAAAACATGAAAAAAAAAAATGAAAAAATTAAATTTAGTAGTTGATTTTTTTTTTAAAAGAAATTGACAAAATCGAAATGTTTCCAATAGACACATGAAAGAAAATTTTAATTAACAAAATCAAATTTTAATGAAACTTAATCTCTTTTTTTTTAAAAAAAAAAATTATAATATCGAAATCCTTTTCAATAGACACAAAACGTGAACAAAAAAAAAATTAATTGACAAACTCAAATTTTAATGAAACTTGTTTTCTTTTTTAAAAAAAAAATTGATAAAATCGAAATCCTTTCCAGACACAAAACGTGAAAAAAAAAATCTAATTGACAAACTCAAATTTTAATGAAACTTGATTTTTTTAAAAAAAAAAAAAAAATTGACAAAATCAAAGTCCTCCCCCATAGACACAAAATGTGAACAAAAAAAATCTAATTGACAAAATCAAATTATAATGAAATTTGATTTAAAAAAAAATTGACAAAAACGAAATCTTCTAAGGAGACACACAACATGAAAAAAAAAATTAATTGTCAATATCAAATTTTAATGAAACTTGATTTTTAAAAAAAAAAAAATAAGAAAATTGAAAAAATTAAAATCCTTCCTAATAGACACAAATTATGAAATGAAAAAAAAAAACTACAAAAACCATACTTTATATAGAATATGTATTTCATATAATTTACCTAAATGATATATAATGTAATTAAATTAAGAAAACAATTAAAGAAAAAGAGAGATACCTCAATCAAAGATGAGTGGAGGTAATTAATTTTAGACCTACAAATCATGAAAAATAAATTGAGAGGAGGAAAATTAAAGTCAAACCATAACATTTTGGAATGACCTCCTTGTAATCAAATTGACAAAATTAAACAAAAACATTAATATAGAAATAGTAATTCAAGGGGAGGAAAATTAAAGTCAGACCATAACATTTGTGAATGACATCCTTCTAATTAAATTGACAAAATTAAACAAAAACATTATAATAGTAATAATAATTGAAGGAAGGTACCAAAAATCAACAATGGGAGAAGACAAATTGTAACGCCCCAAATTTCAGGTAAAGATCTTTTCAAGTTTTAAGTTAATCTCCATATTTAATTTAACTTGTAATTCGTAATAAAATATATAGAACTGTCCGAGATTATTTTAACTTCTTAAATTCTTGAAATTAGAGGAACTAGAGGGGAGAGTTAGTTTTTATTTTAGTATGTAACTTTAGGTTTCTTTTATAATTAATTTGGGGTTTATTCATTGTTAATTATGGAAAACCCTAATTGTTTTTATTTTTATTTAAAAAAAAAAAAAAGAAAAGGAAAGGAAGTTAGGGCTCTTCAGTCGCCCCCCATTCTCTTACCCTCCGTCATGCTTCCTTCTCTCTCACAAGCTCCAACTGCCTTTTCCATCTTCTTCTCTCACAACAACTCTCTCTCTTGTGCGTCACGACCTAGACCCGTCGACGACGCAGCGGTGCGTCCGTTCGCTGGCAACCCACGAAGAAGCAACCAACCACGCCTCTTAAGCCTAAAACCCAGTGGCCGCTTCCATTTGAGACTGTCGATGCCGCTTCTACAGTAACAACAAACGCCACCTGAAGCCCCATTCGCCGCCGACTTGCAATCCTCAAGGTCGCCGCCGACTTGCAATCCTCAAGGTCGCCACCGTCGCGCAACCCTCAACTGCTCACCAAGGTGTTGGGTTTTATGCCCTAACACTTGTAGGTAGTGAATGTAACTGTTGACCGAATATTAATGAAATAATATTGATATATTTTTCCATTAATTGTTATTAGTTATTTTATATTTATCTTTGCCTAAAAATAACCCTAATCCAATAAACTAGACATCCAAGGCTGTAATATGAGTCTTGAACGATATGTAGCAACATATGGGATCATTGTTCAAGAAACAGCCTATAGGGTCTATAGTATAGGGATATGATTGGGTGCCTTATTCTGGTGACACTATGGATACGACTCACTTTGTATTTGATACAAACGTTGCGATCCAACACGTTCATGTAGTAGACATGCGAGTGGGGGTATCTTATGCAATGAGTTTGCATAAGACCGGACCGCGAAATAGTAACCACTGGTTATAACACCGTTAACTAGTTGGTTTTCTATTTCACTAGGACGACCTAGACAACTTAGTCTTAATCATGAGTTGATTATGGACTCCTGCTCATGAGAGATTGTCCTTTGATTTGTATGGGTGAGAGTGGCCAATACGCCGACTCAATAAGCCTACCACTTTGGGGACAAGACCGAATGAGGAGCTGGGAACATAATCGTACAAGATGGAATTCACTCCTTCCCGACTTTAGGGAAGCAGATGAGTGTTCCCTTAAGTGGCTACTCCGAGTCTTGAACAAAGGGCCCTACCCTCTCAATGGCACGAGAGGGTTTTATGTTTGATGGTTGGACCACAAACAGGTTGTTCATTAGAGGAGAACTGGTACTTAAGGAAATAGAAGTAACCCAAGGGTAAAACGGTAATTTGACCCAGCTAGTGTTACAGACACTCGTGAAGAACTAACTAGTCGATATTGGTCTATATCCGTGGACACAGAAAACATGTCTGCAGTGAGAAGAGTGCAACTATGAGTCTATAGTGGAATGTACACACAGTTAACGAATATTGATTAATGTGGTTAATGAGTTTGACCAATTGATCTCACATCGTTGGAGCTTCTGATCTGCAGGTCCATTAGGTCCCACTGGTAGCTCATAAAGTAATTTGAGGCAACTAAGTAATAAAAGTAAATTGAAAATGTTCAATTTACTAAGGGAAACAAATATAATATATATTGATATGTTATTATGAGAGAAATTAATATTTGAAGAAATTCAAATATAAATTTATGGAAGTTTGAAAGAGTTCAAATAATGAATTAATTAATTTAAGGCCTAAAATCTATTTGGGTGAATTAATTAATTCAAGGCCGAAAATTAAACACGTGATATTTAATTGGTGGTTAATTAATTAAAAAATTCATTAATCGAAAATTAATCAATTATGGAAATAATTAATCACTTAAGGAAGTTTTTAATCATTTATGGAAATGATCTAATCACTTATGGAAGTAATTAGTCATTTGTGGAAAAGATTAATCAATTATGGAATTGATTGATCATGATTGATTAAATAAGGAATAAGATTGAATCAATTTTGGAAAAGATTGATTTAATTGAATATTTTATTCATGGTCTCTCTTCTATAAATAGAACACTAGACCTAATTGGTCCATGACACTCTACTCTTGCCTTAGACTCTCAAGACAAGACCTATAATTCTCTCTAGCCTCCCTCTTAGAGAAAAACTCCCACAAGTCTTTTGCCTCCTAAACTTAGAGACATACCGGAGTAACCTCTGTGGTTATTGTGTCATTCAAGAAGGATTTTCCAGCGAAGAAACTCAAAGGAGGTTGCGGCGTTTTGTTCGTTGGAGCGTTGTTGGCGAAGAACGGTCAAGTCTACAACGAAGGTTTGTAACGATTCTTCCCCTTTTCTTTAGAAAAGCATGAAAATAAATTTAGATTTATTTTTCAACATGTTTAAACTGATTTTCCAGCAACTTTAAAGTGTGTTTAAAATTTGTTTGAGTTTTCGTAACGGTATTTTAATGTTAATTAATATACGACGTAAGGTTCAATCGATGCGCTTCCGCTGCGTGGGGACTTTTATTCTCTTCAATCGGCATCAGAGCCATCGTTGTCCCTATTAATTAATATTAAAAGTTGCAATAGGCTCTAATAGGTGGGATTTATGCATAATGCATGTTCGGTTTGCGTTGAACTGTTTAGGTTAATTTTATGGCCATAGATTTTATTTTATGTGATTTTGATCATGTAAGGCCCGGTGTTTCGGGTATTTTATGTAAAATCGAGTCCTATGTAAGTCCAGGTCTAGAATAGGTTTTTATGAGATGAAAATCGAAGAAATCGTCGCTGAAATCGAGGCCAAAATCGAAGAAATCGTATTGTTTCTGCCCAGAAATTGCTTCCAGACGCAACAGCGTCGGGACGCTACTCCAACAGCGCCTCGACGCTGTCTCGATAACGCAGGCGCTCAGGTAAGGAAAGTGCACAGCGTCGGGACGCTGTGTTGATAGCGTCTCGACGTTGTCACGATGGCGGCGCACGTTAGGACTTCAACAGGCGCGGTTCAAGCTGGTGGGCGGTTCGGTTCGGACCGGTTCGGCTGGGCTGGAACCTATTTGGTCCGGTTCAGCCAATTTTTGGCATGGTTCGTGATTTTGGAGACCGGTTCAAGGTGGTTCGGGGCAGTTCGTGCTGTCTAGACCAACTTTTGGAGCTGCACAAAGATTTTTAGGATAGAATTTGGCTAAAATTATTATAATTTAATGCTTTATTTTATCCTATGGGCCAAAATTAATCGGTTCAATTGTTATTTATATGCTTTATGGATGTCATATAGAATATTTAATCCCACCTTAGGTTATAAACATGCTCATGCATTTTTTTTATATATTATAAATTGTTATAATGTATGTTTAAATGCATGGAATTGGTTTCATATTTTTAATATAAGTGTATATTAATTATATGAAAAATTGGAAAGCATGAAGCATGTCATTACTTAACTTAAATATAAATAGTTATGTTTAATGTGATGAATGAAGCATGCTTGATTGATTTTCTTGATTGGCTTATAATTGTTATATTAAAAGAAAATCAAAATTGCATGAAGCATGAAACATCCATAGTTAATAATATAATTGTTATATTATTCATGCAATTAGTGTGGTTTAATTATTTAATTTGAATGAGATTGTTGAATGAATTAAACCCTAAATTCTTGATTACATGATTAATCATTAAAATTTGAAATAGTTCTTTAATATTTATGCTTAGAAACCGTCAATCTATAATCAAGATTTGCATGCAAACATAAGATCATAGGTTAAATTGGATTAATTTTAAATTGTTTAAAATTAATTAGACCTAGATCAGTTTCTAATAGGATTAGAATCTTTTCTTACTTAGAATTAAAAATAGTTTTAATTGACTAAGTAGGAAAAACATTGATGTGATTATAAGGGAACTCCACCGGTGAAGTTCTGTCTAAGGTTGGGGGTATTTAAGTTGACGGTTTACGGAACACCTCCTACCTGGGAACTGACCTGGAATATCAGAGTTGAATTAATCATAGTTAAATGTTAGCATGCAATGTCACTAGGTTTATTAAAAGTGTTTAATGCACCTAGATCTTTAGAGCAAAGACCTTACATTACTGAGGTTATAAGGGAACTCTCTCGGTGAAGTTCTGTCTAAGGTTGAGGGCATTTAAGTTGACAGTTTACGGAACACCTCCTACCTGGAAACTGACCCGAACATTGAGTTGAATTAACCATAGTAATGTTGACTTTCAATGTTGGGTTTATTAAAAGAAGTTTAATTCACCCAAAAGATTGCAGTTGAATCCTTTCCATAATTGTTATAATAGGATCAGACTTAGATAGATTGACTTAGCCGAATACTATCTAAGTTAAACAACCTTATATTAACCTTAGGACATTTTCAGTGGGAGGAAAATTACAAAACGAGATTTAAATCAAGTTTTGCTCCTACGTCCCTATATTCACAACATGAGATTCATGCTCGGCTTTAGGTCGCCTTAGGAGCGGCCTCCCTTCGGAAAGTGTTTGCATGAATCAATATCAAGGTGAATGGGAAAAATGTCTAGAGTAAGTGGGAGCGGGACACGTGTCAACGTATCCCTCGGTCTCCGCCTATAGTTCACACCGTGAGAGTCCTATGATCCGCCTGCAGGTTGTCCTGGCCAACCATCCCTTCGGAGGGTCTGATCATAAGATTCGGAACATCGTGAACTCCTGAATAGGATAGGAGCTCTTAGGCTAATCACCAACAGTTGTCTTTCCCTTCGGTAGCCTGTTGGTGCGTGCCTCTGAGATCTGAAAGTGGGAGGGTTACACTTACAAGTATGAGTTAAAATTGTTAACAAATCCTTGACCGAACAACGGTGGCTAATGTCTATAGGAATATGAGTTATTCTGGAATTAGAATTAGCTGGGAGATGTCTCATTTCAGAGGAGGAGTGCCTGATCACCCTTTGGTGGCTGATATTCTAAACCTCTGAAACATCGTTGCAAAACTAAATCATTAGTTTTAGGGTTCTGTGATTGTCTGTTTTGCTAAATTGATTGGATTGTGTGCAATTGTTTGCTTGTATGATGGGTTAAGGCAAAGATAACTAATACGGTCATTGTTTGTTTAAATTTCAGCAATGTCTTCCTCAATTGTCTCTCTGCTTAAAAATGAGAAATTAACCGGCGAAAATTACGCTACGTGGAAGTCGAACCTGAATACGATTCTTGTAGTCGATGATCTGCGGTTCGTCTTAACGGAGGATTGTCCTCCAGCCCCTGCTCGTAATGCATCCCAAGCAGTTAAGGATGCCTATGACCGCTGGACAAAGGCCAATGATAAGACTCGCGTCTATATCCTAGCCAGCTTATCTGAAGTTTTGGCTAAAAGGCATGAGGGCATGGTAACAACGAAGGAGATTATGAACTATCTCCAGGAGATGTTTGGACAACCATCCTATCAACTCCACCATGACGCTCTCAAATACGTTTATAGTTGTCGCATGAAAGAGGGCACATCTGTTCGGGAGCATGTCCTGGATATGATGGTCCAATTCAACGTGGCAGAAGCAAACAGGGCGGTCATAGATGAGCGTAGTCAGGTTGCATTCATCTTAGAATCTCTTCCGAAGAGTTTTCTACAGTTTTGAAGCAATGCAATGATGAATAAAATAACATTCAACCTGACTAGCCTCCTAAATGAGCTACAACTCTATCAGTCTCTTCTTAAGAACAAGGGACAGATAGAAGGAGAGGCAAACGTTGTTCACTCTAAAAGAAAGTTCGAGAAGGGTTCATCCTCTGGAACTAAATCTGTAGCCACTTCTTCAAAGAAAACTCAGAAAAAGAAAGGAAACAAGGGGAAAGCTCCCAGTACTGCTGCTAAAAGCAAGGGAAAAACCAAAGCTGTGGCAGACGAGGGCAAGTGGTTCCACTGCAATGTAGATGGACATTGGAAGAAAAACTGCCCAAAGTACCTTGCTGAGAAAAAGAAGGAAAAGGAAGGTAAATTTGATTTACTGGTTTTAGAAACATGCCTGGTAGAACATGATGAGTTTACCTGGATACTTGATTCAGGAGAAACTAATCATGTTTGCTCTTCTTTTCAGGAAAATAGTTCCTTTCGGCAGTGATGTGGACTTTTCCTACCACAAGCGCACGGGTCAAGTAATAATATAGTGAATAGTAAATTCGAATGTCGTCCTCTGGATTGGATTTTTAAGCAAATCGAGTATTATGAATAATCTTGCCCAATTTTATTTAGGGATCAAAAAGTGATGAATAGGTGATGATAAAAACAAATCTAAAGCAAGTAAAAAGAATGGAAATTCAATTGGGAAAACTACTTAGGGAATTGATTTCGCCGATTTCGTTTAGGATTGATTTTAAGGAATAAGTTATTATGCACAATGAAATTATGAGCCAAAGACCCTTTAATCACAACTACCTCTCCCGAGTATAATTGATTCTCATGCAAATTAACCAACTTGATATCCCTATCTAAGTTTATTAATAAGCAAGGCAATGAGATCTTTTAACCAATTCTAAAGTTAATCTAAAACCGTCAAGAATTAGAAAGTAAACTTTATTCATGCAATCTTGAGTAAGTCTAGATCAAATCCCCTCTCCCGAGCTAGATTCGAAACTTAAATCATCCAACTAATGGCCAATTAATTGAAAGCATTAAATCAAGATTACAAACACAATAACATTGCACAACTTAAACCATAAATCAATCCATAAACTTAATCAACTACATCAATCCCTAAGCTACAAGTTTAGCTACTCATGAATGCAAATACAAGCTCAACTAAACAAGTGAAAGCCATAAATCTAACTAAAGAAAGAAAAGGGAAAAGAAAACTCAATGTAGGCCGAGTCCCGACGTCCCCGTCACGATCCCCACGAACAATGGGTTGATTTCCAAGTTCCTCCTTTGTTTGCAGCTCCAAAAGGCCCTCTGTTCTGCCCTCTTTACGGCTCCAAAAGGTCCCAAATTGTTTTCCCAAAAACCTAGCCGAAGTGAAGCTTTTATTCTGATTTTTCGTCTTAGCGTCGAGACGCTGTCAAGACAGCGTCGCGACGCTGCCTCTTATACGCGCGTTCTGAATAAGGAAAAACGGTAGCGTCGGGACGCTTCCTATCATAGCGTCTCGACGCTGTAAGCTTTACGCGCCTAATCTGATATGGAATATGAGCGTCGAGACGCTCAAGAGCTAGCGTCTCGACGCTAGCCTGCTGTTGACCGAGATTTGACTTTTCTCCACTTTTACTCTTTTCATTCCTTTGCATCTTTTCACGCCCCGAGCACCCGATTAACTCTAATATGGCATTATAGCTCCAATCAACTATTTCCTACAAAATAAACAATAAAGCACAATAAAATGGCCCAAACATCATAAAAGACTAGCTAAATTAAATCAGTAAAAGTAGCTAGCTATGCTCGCTATCAGGCAGTTGAAAGATGGGAAATGACACTTAGGGTCGGAACTGGAGAAGTCATTTCAGCTAAAGCAGTGGGAGCTGCGAAGTTATTTTTTAGAAATAGATTCTTACTTTTAGAAAGTTTGTTAATCGTTCCCAAGATTAAGAGGAACTTAATTTCTATTTCATGTTTGATTGAACAATCGTATACAGTTACTTTTGATATGAATGAAGCGTTCATTTATAAGAATGGTGTACTTATTTATTCAGCCAAATTAGAAAATAACTTGTATGTATTAAGATCAACCGAAAACAAAGCACTTTTAAATCATGAATTATTTAAAACTGCTAAAACTCAAAGTAAAAGGCAAAAGATTTCTCCAACAAGTAACAATACTCATCTTTGGCATCTTAGACTTGGTCATATAAACATCGATAGGATCGATCGTTTGGTAAAGAATGGACTTCTAAGTAAGTTAGAAGATGATTCACTTCCACCTTGTGAATCTTGTCTCGAGGGAAAAATGACCAAGCGACCCTTTACTGGAAAAGGTTACAGAGCCAAAGAACCCTTAGAGTTAATACATTCGGATCTATGTGGTCGAATGAATGTAAAAGCTCGAGGAGGGTATGAATATTTCATCTCATTTATAGATAATTATTCAAGATATGGTTACTTGTACCTAATGGGACATAAGTCTGAAGCCCTTGAAAAGTTTAAGGAGTTTAAGGTTGAAGTTGAAAACCTATTAGGTAAATCTATTAAAGTACTTCGATCTGATCGAGGAGGGGAGTATATGGATCAAAGATTCCAGGATTATATGATAGAACATGGAATCCAATCTCAACTTTCAGCCTATGGTACACCTCAGCAGAATGGTGTGTCAGAAAGGAGAAATAGAACCTTGTTGGACATGGTTCGATCAATGATGAGCTATGCTCAATTGCCTAGCTCGTTTTGGGGGTATGCAGTAGAGACTGCAGTATACATCTTGAACAATGTTCCCTCGAAAAGTGTTTCTGAAACACCTTTCGAATTATGAAAGGGGCGTAAACCTAGTTTGCATCACTTTCGCATCTGGGGTTGTCCAGCACACGTGCTTGTGACAAATCCTAAGAAACTGGAACCTCGTTCAAAACTGTGCTAATTTTTTGGTTACCCTAAAGAAATGAGAGGTGGTTATTTCTACGACCCACAAGAAAATAAGGTGATTGTATCGACAAACGTCACTTTCTTAGAGGAAGACCACATGAGAGATCATAAACCACGCAGCAAAATAATATTAGGAGAAGCTATAGAAGAATCACCAAGAGTTGTTGATCAAGCTGGACCTTCAACAAGGATTGATGAAGGAACTAATTCTTCAGATCCATCCAGTCCATCTCAAACGTTGAGATTGCCTCAACGCAGTGGGAGAGTTGTATTACAAATTGACCGCTACTTGGGTTTAATTGAAACTCTGGTTGTCATACCTAATAATGGCATTGAGGATCCATTGTCCTATCGACAGGCAATGAATGACGAAGATAAGGATGAATGGGTCAAAGCCATGAACCTGGAAATGGAGTCAATGTACTCAAATTCTGTATGGAAACTTACAGATCTACCAAATGGAGTAAAACCCATAGGGTGCAAATGGATCTATAAGAGAAAAAGAGATGCAGCTGGAAAGGTACAGACCTTCAAAGCTAGACTAGTGGCAAAGGGTTATACCCAAAAGGAAGGGGTTGACTATGAGGAAACATTTTCTCTTGTAGCCATGTTAAAGTCCATAAGAATTTTCTTATCCATAGCCACATATTATGACTATGAAATATGGCAAATGGACGTCAAGACTGTCTTTCTGAATGGTAATCTTGAAGAGAATATCTTCATGTCTCAACCCGAAGGGTTCATAGCCGAAGGTCAGGAACAAAAGGTTTGTAAGCTCAATCGATCCATTTATGGATTGAAACAAGCATCCAGATCATGGAACATTAGATTTGATACTGCAATCAAATCTTTTGGCTTTGACCAAAACGTTGATGAGCCTTATGTGTACAAGAAAGTCAACAAAAGGAAAGTAGCTTTTCTAATACTTTATGTAGAACGATATCCTACTCATTGGGAATGATGTAGGATACCTCACTGACATCAAGAAATGGCTAGCAACCCAATTCCAAATGAAAGATCTGGGAGAGGATCAATATGTTCTGGGAATCCAAATCATAAGGGATTGTAAGAACAAAACGCTAGCACTGTCTCAAGCAACGAATATTGACAAAATGTTGTCTCGATATTCGATGCAAAACTCCAAGAAGGGACTGCTACCCTTCAGACATGGGGTACACCTGTCTAAGGAACAGTCTCCTAAGACACCTCAAGAAATTGAGAACATGAGACACATTCCCTACGCCTCAGCTGTGGGCAGCTTAATGTATGTTATGCTCTGCACAAGGCCTGACATATGTTATGCAGTGGGAGTAGTCAGTAGGTATCAGTCTAATCCAGGGTTGGACCACTGGGGAGCGGTTAAAAACATCCTCAAGTATCTTCGGAGAACGAGGGACTACATGCTTGTGTATGGAGCTAAGGATTTGATTCTTACTGGATACACTGACTCTGACTTTCAAGCTGATAAAGATTCAAGGAAATCCACATCAGGGTCAGTATTCACCCTCAATGGAGGAGTAGTAGTGTGGAGAAGCATCAAACAAGGATGCATAGCAGACTCAACCATGGAGGCTGAGTATGTAGCAGCTTGCGAAGCAGCTAAGGAGGCAGTATGGCTCAGAAAGTTCTTGACTGATTTGGAAGTGGTTCCGAATATGAACGTGCCCATAACACTATACTGGGATAACAGTGGGGCTGTAGCCAACTCAAAAGAACCTCGAAGCCACAAACGAGGTAAACACATCGAAAGGAAGTATCACCTGATACGGGAGATTGTGCAACGAGGAGATGTGATCGTCACTAAGATCGCCTCGGAGCACAACATCACTGATCCATTTACGAAGGCTCTCACGGCTAAAGTGTTTGAGGGTCATCTAGAGGGTCTAGGTCTATGACATATGTATGCCATCTAATCTAGGGCAAGTCGGAGAAATGTATAATGGGTATAAGGATGCCCTAGTTCATTGTATTAATATACATGACATTTCCAGCTTTAGATTATTGCATTTACATCTCACTTAACTAGTGTTTTAGTTCAAGTGAGAGTTTGTTGGGTTTTATGCCCTAAAACTCGTAGATAGTGAATGTAACCGTTGACTGGATATTAATGAAATAATATTGATATATTTTTCCATTAATTGTTATTAGTTATTTTATATTTTTCTTTGCCTAATAATAACCCTAATCCAATAAACTAGACATCCAAGGTTGTAATATGAGTCTTGAACTATATGTAGCGACATATGGGATCATTGTTCAAGAAACAGCCTAAAGGGTCTATAGTATAGGGATAAGACTGGGTGTCTTATCCTGGTGACACTATGGATACGGCCCACTTTGTATTTGATACAAACGCTGCGATCCAACGCATTCGTGTAGGAGACATGCGAGTGGGGGTATCCTATGCAATGAGTTTGCATAAGACCGGACCGCGAAATAGTAACCACTGGTTATAACACCGTTAACTAGTTGGTTTTCTATTTCACTAGGATGACCTAGACAACTTAGTCTTAATCATGAGTTGATTATGGAATCCTGCTCATGAGAGATTGTCCTTTGATTTGTATGGGTGAGAGTGGCCAATACGCCGACTCAATAAGCCTACCACTTTGGGGACAAGACCGAATGGGGAGCTGTGAACATAATCGTAAAGGATGGAATTCACTCCTTCCCGACTTTAGGGAAGCAGATGAGTGTTCCCTTAAGTGGTTACTCCGAGTCTTGAATAAAGGGCCCTACCCTCTCAATGGCACGAGAGGGTTTTCTGTTTGATGGTTGGACCACAGACAGGTTGTTCATTAGAGGAGAATTGGTACTTAAGGAAATAGAGGTAACCCAGGGATAAAACGGTAATTTGACCCAGCTGGTGTTACGGACACTCGTGAAGGACTAACTAGTCGATATTGGTCTAGATCCGTGGAAACAGAAAATATGTCTGCAGTGAGAAGAGTGCAACTGTGAGTCTATAGTGGAATGTACACACAGTTAACGAATATTGATTAATGTGGTTAATGAGTTTGACCAATTAATCTCACATCGTTGGAGCTTCTGATCTGCAGGTCCATTAGGTCCCACTGGTAGCTCGTAAAGTAATTTGAGGCAACTAAGTAATAAAAGTAAATTGAAAATGTTCAATTTATTAAGGGAAACAAATATAATATTGATAGCGAGCATAACTAGCTATCTTTAATTATTTAATTTAGCTAGTCTTTTATGATTTTTGGGCCATTTTATTGTGCTTTAATGTTTATTTTGTAGGAAAAGGTTGATTGGAGCTAAAATGCAATAGTGGAGTTAATCGGGTGCTCGGGACGCAAAAAGATGCAAAGGAAGGAAAATAATAAAAAGGGAAAAAAGTCAAAATTCGGTCAAAAGGTGACTAGCGTCTCGACGCTAACCCTTAGGCGTCTCGACGCTAGCATTCCTTATTCGGATAGGCGCGAAATCGTCGCAGCGTCGAGACGCTGCGACCTTAGCGTCTCGACGCTACTGTAATTTCCTTTCCAGAACGCGCGTGTTTAGAGATAGCGTCGCGACGCTACGATGAAATTTCAGAATAAATAGTTATTTTCGGCTAGGTTTTTGGGAAAACCAATTTTGGGACTTCTTGGAGCCGTAAACAGAGGAAAAACAGAGCAATTCAAGGCTGAAGCAAAGGGGAAAATTTGGAAATCAACCCATTGTTCGTGGGGATCGTGACGGGGACGTTCGGTCTCGGCCTACAACGAGTTTAATTCTTCTTTCCCTCACTTTAGTTAGATTTTTATGGCTTTTACATGTTTAGTTGAGCTTGTAATTTTGATCATGAGTAGCTAAACTTGTAAGCTTAGGGATTGATGTAGTTGATTGTGTTTATGGATTGATTTATGGTTTAAGTTGTGCAATGTTATTATGTTTGTAATCTTGATTTAATGCTTTCAATTAATTGGCCATTAGTTGGATGATTTAAGTTTCGAATCTAGCTCGGGAGAGGGGATTTGATTTAGACTTACTCAAGATTGCATGACTAAAGTTTAGTTTCTAATTCGTGACGGTTTTAGATTAACTTTAGAATTGGTTAAAAGATCTCATTGCCTTGCATGATTAATAAACTTAGATAGGGATATCAAGTTGGTTAATTTGCATGAGAATCAATTATACTCGGGAGAGGTAGTTGTGATTAAAGGGTCTTTGGCTCATAATTTCATTGTGCATAATAACTTATTCCTTAAAATCAATCCTAAACTAAATCGGCGAAATCAATTCCCTAAGTAGTTTTCCCAATTGAAATTCCACACTTTTTACTTGCTTTGATTTGATTTTCTTATCATTCATTCATCACTTTTTGATCCCTAAATAAAATTGGACAAGATAATTCACAATACTTGATTTGCTTAAAAATCCAATCCAGAGGACGACACTCGTTTATACGAACTCTTTATTATTACTTGACCCGTGTGCTTGCGGTTAGGAAAAGTCCACATCAAATATATATTGATATATTATTATGAGAGAAATTAATATTTGAAAAGTTCAAATATAAATTTATGGAAGTTTGAAATATTTCAAAATAATGAATTAATTAATTTAAAGCCTAAAATGTGTTTGGGCAAATTAATTAATTCTAGGCCGGGAATTAAATATGTGATATTTAATTGGTGGTTAATTAATTAAAGAATTCATTAACCAGGAATTAATCAATTATGGAAATAATTAATCACTTAAGGAAGTGATTAATCATTTGTGGAAATGATCTAATCACTTATGGAAGTAATTAGTCATTTGTGGAAAAGATTAATCAATTATGGAATTGATCGATCATGATTGATTAATTAAGAAATAAGATTGAATCAATTTTGGAAAAGATTGATTTAATTGAATATTTTATTCATGGCCTCTCTTCTATAAATAGAACACTAGACCTAATTGGTCATGATACTTGACACTCTTGAAAGACAAGACCTAGAATTCTCTCTAGCCTCCCTCTTAGAGAAAGACTCCCACAAGTCTTTTGCTTCCTAGACTCAGAGACATACCGGTGTAACCTCTGTGGTTATTGTGTCGATCAAGAAGAAAATTCCAGCGATCAAGAGGCTAAGGCGGCTGCTGCGTTTTCGTTCGTGGAGCGTCGTTGGCGAAGAACAGTCAAGTCTACAACGGAGGTTTGTAACGATTCTTCCCCTTTTCTTTAGAAAAGCATGAAAATAAATTTAGATTTATTTTTCAGCATGTTTAAACTGATTTTCCAGCAACTTTAAAGTGTGTTTAAAGTTTGTTTGAGTTTTCGTAACGGTATTTTAATGTTAATTAATATATGGCGTAAGGTCCAATCGATGCGCTTCCACTGCGTGGGGACTTTTATTCCCTTCATAAGGTTCTTTTCTTTTGTCATGTTTCAGTGGCTGCCGTCAGAGTTTGCTGTCGGCGTAGTCAGGTATTGTGTTTAACAGCCTCAAGTTTCGTTTGGCATCTAGTTTGAGTAAGTTCTAGTGAGTTTAGTTTGGGTGATAGATTTAAGTCGAGGGGCTGATTTTTCTTGTATTTAAGCTAACCTAAAAGTTGTCACTTTAAGATACATCTACAAACACTAATTGAAAGAAAAACCATAAAAACAACAAGAGGTAAGGGAAAGAAAAGGAAAACTCTTGAATCCGTTGAAACCGACACATCCCTGTCACGATCTCCCACTCCTTGGCATTGCTTCAGCTCCCACAGAAGGTCTCTAGTTGAAATTAGGGCTAAAATCTAACCAAATGGACTCCCCTTGCCCGTAGTAATTAAGGATGTATTTATAGGAAAATTGTCGGTAGTGTCGCGATGTTGTCCCTGCTACCGCCAAAACATAAAAGGAAAACCAGCGTTGAGACGCCCAGAAAGCAGCGTCGAGACTCTCCGAAAGCAACGTCAAGACGCTAGCTCTCGGGTTTGCCTCCAACTTTGGTTCTTTTTGCTTCTTTTGCTCTTCTTTTGGTCCTGAGCACCCAATCAACTTCCTAATTCAAAATTTTCTCCAATAATTCATTTCCTACAAAATAAACATCAAAGTGCATAAAAACGACCAAATAATACTCAAAGACTAACTAAAATAAATCGGGAAAAATAGCTCGTTATGCGCGCTATCAGTTCCAGCCTCACCCACTTGATTCCGACGGTTGTAAGTGAGTTTTCAACGATTCAAGTTGATGTCCAGCGAAGTGTTTCATCGAATTGAGTGAGTTTATTACCCACGAAATTTCAAGTTCATAGTTGCAAAGTTGTGTTGTTGGAAGTGCCGACTAACAAGTGTTGGGTTATTTTGAGGGAATCTAGGTGAGTATGGGTTATTGTTTAAGTTTCCCTTATTATGAAGATTAAGGCTTTCAAATTGAATTTCTTAAGATTTGAAATTTAGGTGAAGTGTGCTTGATTTTGACTAAAGTCTAGGAGAGGATTTAAGGGGAGGATTTAGTGTGTTGTTTTTGTCGGAGTTTGGGTAAGTTGATAGATTGAGCCTACTTTCAAATTTTCCAAACTTGAGTATTTGACTTTATAAATTATGATGTGTTGTAGGTTCGAAAAGAGATTTTGTTTGAGAGTTGGTTGTGTGGTTACTTTGGTTGCTAAGTCAGGTAAGTGACCTTCCTACTAGAAAGCTTATGCTAGGTTGGGAACTGTGTGCTGATAGCATAATCTTCTTGTGTGAATTCTTTTCATACATGTGATTCACGTTATAGAAATATGGTTGTGCTTATGAATGTATGTATTGATTGAGAAATATCTATGTCATTATAATTTTTTACATGAATGAGGATAATGTGTAGAGGAAAATGACTTATGATAAAGTTTTATGACGCATTCATGATATATGATGAATTGTTGTGGGACCTCATGTATATGTATGTTTTTATGAATCGTAAAATTTTGCATGACAATTACCTTTAGAGGAAAATCAATGTTCATCTAGAGGAAACCTAAGGTATTTGTAGGTGAGATTTGACTCCTGCTAAATGGGTGCCAACTAATCGTTAGATGGGCGTAGTCTCTAGAGGATGCCTACTTTACCTTCTAGTTGGGAGAGGAATAGAGGAAATTGGGTAATTGTCGTGTATGGCCATAGAGGAAATATTTAAGAGGAAAAATGATAAGTCCCACTAGAATTGTATGACTTATAATCACTATAGGAACATGAACTATGATTTATGAGTTTGCATATCCGACCTCAGTAATGAGGTTACTTACTTAGTATTTTAAATACTCATTCTTTCCAAAAAAATGTTTTTTTTTTCATGTAAAAGCAAAGGCACCCAGGGTGATTGACGGAGTTTGTGGGAGATATATAATATAGCATGGATTTTGTTATTTTAAATTCCACTTTAAGACTTATTTTCTACTATTTGATACTTTTGTTGTTTTGAGAACTAGTAGAGGCTACGGTTGTTTTGTTAAGTTTCATTTTGAGAACTTTTGATTTTTTTCACAAGTGGGATCTCGAACTAAAGTTTTGTTTTCGTTGAAGTTTATTAAATGTTATTGTTGATGGTCAATTTTGGCCAGAGGATCTCACCTGACCTTCACGTGCCACCAACGGTAAATTTGTAGATGAGGGGGGAAGACGTGGCCTGCAAGACAGTAAACCTGCACACCGGTGTGGTGCTCGCCACACCGGCTCCGATGCTTAAGTCAGCAAACAGAAGGGTAGGGAGTGGAAAAGTAAGAGCAAGAGGAGGGAGTAGAAAATATAGAATAGTGTTTAGGGATAGAATTCGGAGTTCCCTTCTTCAGTGGCGAAGAGGGATATAAATACATGCTCATCCTCCTAGGGTTTTTAGGGATTCGGAGGCGTTTTAGGTCAAACCAGGCGGAACCGGGGCGATCCGGGGCATCAAGGACCGAAAAGAAGTCACTAGATTCGGCCCGCGCAACCGGGCCGAATGGTCGGCCTCGGCCTTTTGCCGAGGCCGACCATATGGGTCGGGCCATGTTGGCCCGACCCTTTGGCCCGGTCTTCCTCTGGGTCGGTCTTTTGGTCCTACCTTTGCCCGTTTGTCCTCGTCAGCTCCTTGTGTGGTCCAAAATCACCTATAACATTAAGCCCTCACTCTTGAATTGGGATTCAGGTGCGACTTTAGTGCTATCGGTTGAGCTCCTTAAGCCTGATTTAAGAGTATAACTCTCCTTCCATGCCGACTTATGTATGATTCCTTGTTATCCTGCAAGATAGGACAAACTGGACAAAGTAGACACTCCCTGAAAAGGGGTTAGGTGAAATGAAAATGAGAAAAGTTGAGAGATTACAACAATGGCTCTGGTCGGCCTCGGGAAGATGTCGAGCACAAAAATCTCCCCCTTTAGCTTATCTGGTCGGCCTCGGCCTCGGGAAGAGGCCGAGCACAACAGTTTCCCGTTTTAGCTTGTCTGGTCAGCCTCGGCCTCGGGAAGAGGCCGAGCACAGCAGTCTCCCACTTTAGCTTATCTGGTTGGCCTCAGCCTCGGGAAGAGGCCGAGCACAGCAGCTTCCCATTTTGGGTTATCTGGTCGGCCTTGGGAAAAGGTCGAGCACAGCAGCTAGACCCTTGTACTTGGTCATTCGAAACGCTTCATTCCAGATCCAGGGCTTATCCACAAGTAAAAAATAGGAGAAGCAAAAGATTTCACAATCCTGCATTGAAAAGTTCATCTCTGCAAAAGAAGAATGAGGGAAGAGGCTAGGGTCGGCCTCGGCCTCGGACCTCTGTTAGCTCAAAATCTAGCTCCCTGCATTCATACGTTAGTCCTTATAGGAAAATAATGAAAGAATAGGCTAGAGCATGTAATCATTGGTTAGACATGCCAAACTAGTGTGCTTTTTGTTTAATAGGGAGTGTATATCCCCTGTTACTTGCTTTTTGTTTAATAGGGAGTGCATATCCCCTCTGTAGCCCCCAATCTTAAGTAGAACTTCACTGAAACATAAAGTATAGTTGAGTAAATAGGAGAATACCTTTAAAGTTTATGCTTGGCCTCGACAAGAGGTACTCGGCCTTGGCAAGAGGTGCTCGGTCCCGACTTCTGTAGGGTGAGCTTGACTTAGATGAAGTGTACGGACTCATGCCAAGTGAGGTGAGGTAGACTCGTTGGTCCAGGCTCACATGGTCTCACTCTGGATGAGGCGAGGTAGACTCGGCAGTCCAGGCTCGCCTGATGTAAAGATGCTCAGGCCAGAGGAGGTGAGGTAGACTCGTTGGTCCAGGCTCACATGGTCTCACTCTGGACGAGACGAGGTAGACTCGGCAGTCCAGGCTCGCCTGATGTAAAGATGCTCAGGCCAGAGGAGGTGAGGTAGACTCGTTGGTCCAGGCTCACATGGTCTCACTCTGGATGAGGCGAGGTAGACTCGGTAGTCCAAGCTCGCCTGGTGTAAAGATGCTCAAGCCAGAGGAGGTGAGGTAGACTCGTTGGTCCAGGCTCACATGGTCTCACTTTGGATGAGGCGAGGTAGACTCGGTAGTCCAAGCTCGCCTGATGTGAAGATACTCAGGCCAGAGGAGGTGAGGTAGACTCGTTGGTCCAGGCTCACGTAATCTCAATCTGGCTGAGGCGAGGTAGACTCGGTAGTCCAGGCTCGCCTGGTGTAAATATGCTTAAGCCAGAGGAGGTGAGGTAGACTCGTTGGTCCAGGCTCACATGGTCTCACTCTGGATGAGGCGAGGTAGACTCGGTAGTCCAGGCTCGCATGTAGGCGTGGGCACTATAGGCTCGCTGAAGCGTGGGCACTATAGGCTCGCATGTAGGCGTGGGCACTATAGGCTCGCCGAAGCGTGGGCACTATAGGCTCGCTGAAGTGTTGGCTCTATAGGCTCGCATGTAAGAGCGTGGGCACTAAGCTGAAAAGCCTAGGCTCGCAAGTAGGAGCGTGGGCACTATAGGCTCGCATGAAGCGTGGGCTCTATAGGCTCTCGCATGTGTTCGATCTCGCTTGAAATAAGAGGGTTAGCCTTGGTCACAACCATGGTTATGGTTAGCCTCAGCCTCGGGCATGGCTCAGGTCGGCCTCGGTCTTGGCCTCGATCATATCTGGGGTCGGCCTTAGCCTCATCCATATCTAGGGTTGGCTTAGGCCTTAGCCTCGAACAATCTGTCGTCTTTCGTATCTGGTTCCTTCGCTTCGATCTGGATCTTGTCTTCTGTTCAACTGCATTGACAATCTGATTTGTCTTGATTATGTGATCTTCGGGTCACTTTTGAGGTATTGGATATTCGGCTTCGGCTTTGGCCTAGGGTCGGCCTCGGCCTCGGGATGACCATAGCTGTGGGTTGGTATCGGCCTCGGCCAATGGATGACCGTAGCTTAGAGTTGGCTTTGGCCTAGGGTCGGCCTCGGCCTCGGGATGACCATAGCTGTGGGTCGGCCTCGGCCTCGGCCAAAGGATGACCGTAGTTCAGGATGACGACATTCTTTTCCTGGTGTCTTCAATCTTGTCAAAGTCTCTGTTTGTTGTTGATTTGTCCTCCAAAGGTGGTTCTGATCGCTTGTGGGGTTTCCTCCTAATCGGTCTGGATGAACACCTTCGGTTGCCCTCGGAATGGTCGGCCTCAGCATGGTCGGCCTCGGAATGGTCGGCCTTGGCCTCGGTCCCAGCCTTCGCACTGTTCGTCTCTGGTAGTCGTTGTTTGGCTTGGAGTCACTTAGCTTCTGCAGGTCTCCTTCGACAGTTTTGGCACTTCTGCGCTTATCCTTGATCATATTCCTCTGGTCTATCTTGGTATGACCGTAGCTTGGTGTTGAAACTGTGTGGTCATGACCCTTTAGCATGTTTGGTTCTGGGCTCCTCGGAATTATGTGATCTGTAGGTTTGAGCCCCCTAATCTTATTGGTCATGCTGTCAGTCTTCTCGTGACCTCCGCTGGTGGCGGTCACCATCCGAATTATCTGCGTTTGTGTCCTGGTCTTTCTTCTCCATCCCCTTACTCATGGAATGATCGGTGTGCAGATTTGGTAAGCTTTCTTCCCCACAAACGGCGCCAACTGTTGATGGTCGATTTTGGCCAGAGGATCTCACCTGACCTTCACGTGCCACCAACGGTAAATTTGTAGATGAGGGGGGAAGACGTGGCCTGTAAAACAGTAAACCTGCACACCGGTGTGGTGCTCGCCACACCGGCTCCGATGCTTAAGTCAGCAAACAGAAGGGTAGGGAGTGAAAAAGTAAGAGCAAAAGGAGGGAGTAGAAAATATAGAATAGTGTTTAGGGATAGAATTCGGAGTTCCCTTCTTCAGTGGCGAAGAGGGATATAAATACCTGCTCATCCTCCCAGGGTTTTTAGGGATTCGGAGGCGTTTTAGGTCAAACCAGGCGGAACCGGGGCGATCCGGGGCATCAAGGACCGAAAAGAAGTCACCGGACTCGGCCCGCGCAACCGGGCCGAATGGTCGGCCTCGGCCTTTTGTCGAGGCCGACCATATGGTTCGGGCCATGTTGGCCCGACCCTTTGGCCCGGTCTTCCTCTGGGTCGGTCTTTTGGTCCTACCTCTGCCCGTTTGTCCTCGTCAGCTCCTCGTGTGGTCCAAAATCACCTATAACAGTTATCTTTGTGGTTTGAATTGTTTTAAATTTTAAGGCCTCCATAGTATGCATGTAGTGACGATCCCTAGTAAGATTCAATATAGAATGTCGGGTCGTTACACAAATAGTTAACGAAGTGAAAACCAATTGGAGAAAATGAAAAATTTATAGATGTAATTTAGACTCAAATCAAATATTCTTTTGATTTTTATTAAACTACGAATTTTGATTATGGAATTTGAAAACTAAAGGATAAAATCACAAATTATTTTAAATTTTATTAAATTACGAATTTTGATTCTGGCATTTAAAAACTAATTATGTAATTATTTAAAATTTAAAGACGTATTATGATCCAAAAATGTTTTTTCAGAAATTCTTGTCTTTTAATATGGTAATAATATAGATATAGATAACTGCTTATTCTCCATCATCTCTTCTTTCCATGTTTTTCTTGTAAATATCCCATCCCCCTCTGTTCCTCTCTCTACTCCAAATTTAGACTTAGTTTGGGGTTGTTGTAGCTCCTAAAATAATTTTTGTTAACTGTGCTTATAAGAAAATCAGCTGTATATTACAAAGTAAATTAGTGTTTGGTAAATTTTAGCTTTATAGATGAAAAAGCAAGTTAAGGTGTTTGGTAAATTAATATTCTAAATTATTGCAGCTTAACTATATTTTTTCAATAAATAAATTTAATGTTGATATTTAATTTCAAAAATTTTAAAAGATAATTTCAAAATTATTTTAAGATAATTATTTTTTTGAAACATATAAGATAATTGTTTTAAATTTCATATGATTTAAAATATAATCTAATGTTTAACCTAGGATGTTTTTATATTTTGCTAAGAAATATAATTTGCTACTTGTATGGGAAAAAATATTATTTCAATTTATATAAAAATAAAAAAAAAATTCAAATGAGTATAAAATAATAAAATAAAAATATGTTAAATTAAAAAAATGATTCACATGAATAAGTCTAAACAATGTATAAAGAAATAAATATTTAGTTACCGATTAGATTTTTACCGAAACTAAACGGAAAAGCTACAATTATTGGATTTTGCAAATGAACGTGGTTGAAAAAGTATTTCTCTAAAAATTAATTTATAATCTGTTTTACCAAACGCTAACGGTTAAGATTCTTTTTTAATCATTTCAACCGCCCCAAAATCAATGTCAAAGACACCCTTAATAATGTATTTCTAATAATATATTCTCATACATAAATCTTAGAAAACAAATATACATTTATCTCTTCCTAGGAAGCATCCATATTGAGATCTAGATGGGTCGATAAATTGGCATGTATACCATCAATCAAGAGGTTAGAAGTTTGAATCTTCTATCTTCAAATGTTTATGAAATCAAAAAAAAAAAAAAAAAAAAAAAAAAAAAAAATTGATGTTCATCTCATGAAAATTATTCAAGAGTAATACAAAATAAAAGACTCCTTACGGCCTATTTGATAATTATTTGGTTTTTGAAAATTTAAGCTTGTAAACACTTCCTCCATCTATGGCCCGGCTTGATAACCATCTCATTTTTTTAAAATTAAGCTTATAAACACTATTTTTACCCCCAAGTTTCTTTGTTTGTTATCTACATTCTTTCCCATATTTTCAAAGACGACCAAGCCAAATTTTGAAAAAAAAAAAAGTAGTTTTCAAAAACTTGTTTTTTTTTTTTTTTTTTGGAATTTGGCTTGGAACTCAAATGTCTACTAAACGAAAATAAAAACCATGGTAAGAAGATTGAGAGAAAACAAATACAATTTTCAAAAACCAAAACCAAAAAATGAAATGGTTATCAAACGAGGCCTAAGTTTCTTCGCTTTCTAATCTATCTTCTTCCTATGTTTTAAAAACCAAACCAATTATTATTTGAAAACTAAAAAAAGTAGGTCCCGTTTGATAAACCTTGTAACCAATTATTAGTTTTTAGTTTTTTATTTTTGAAAATTAACCCTGTAAGCATTACTTCTATCTATAAGTTTCTTTGTTTTGTTTCTACATTTTTCCCATGTTTTCAAAAACCAACTCAAGTTTTGAAATATATATATATAGATACCATATTTGGTCTGGTTCATTTTCTTATTTTTCTTATTATTTTAGTGTTTATGTTTATTTTATTATATAGAATAAGATTGTTGTTATTTTTATTGTTTTTGTTATTATTTATTTATTTATTTTGTTTATTTTTATTATTTATTTATTTAATTATTATTATTATTTTCATAACCACCTTTTTTTCCGTAACGTCTTTTATTCCCTTCCTATTCTCTCTCCATATCTTCCATCATCAGTAGTCTTTCGGCTGATTTGGTCTGACCCTTTAGTTTCTCCTTCCCTCAACTTCTTCTCAGTTAAACGCTATCGACATATTGGTGAAGCTCTCTGGCCTATTTAAAATCAATTGATTTCATGTGAAGGAGAGGTAAGACTATTCACTAGAATTTATTATTATTTTTTTTTTCTCATTCATTTTTGTGTTCATTTGGTGCAAAGAATCCTTGACAACCAGAGTGTTTCAACAGCACTACCATTAAAGGTTGAGAATTTATTTTCAATTTTGTTGTGGGATTTTTTTAGCATAATGCAATTCCATTTGCTTGTTTATGTGAGTTTAGAATAGGTTTGGTTGGTTTGCAATTTTTCTTTGTATTATGTGGATTGAGATGGAGTTAATTCAGGGAAATAAGGTTTAGAATGAGTTTGGTTAATTTGCAGTTCTGTATTTTGTGACCATACTGCCTTTTTTTTATATTTTATTTTGTGATGCATTTCTTTCTTTTGTATTATGCATAAAATTTATTGATTAGATTTAGTTAAATTCAATCGCATATTTGAATTTGTGTTTACTGGGACCTTGATTAGAGCTTATCATTATCTTGAATCATTCTTCTACAAAAAGCTTTAAAAGATCTAACCATAATTTTATTTATTTTGTTTTTTTAGTTGTTTTTTTATATATATTTATCAATCTTTTTTTAGATTTGATTGTATGCAAGATGTATATTTAGTTTGAATATTAAGATTGTGTTTTTTAAAAAATGGTATAGCAGTACCCTTAAAAAGGTATTGTTTAGTTATGATTGGATTTATCATTTTTTTTAGTTCTGTGAAATCATGCCATATGAATATTATTATTAGATTTAGTTAAATTCAATCGTATATTTGAATTTGTGTTTACTGGGACCTTGATTAGAGCTTATCATTATCCTGAACCATTCTTCTGCAGAAAGCTTTAAAGATCTAACCATAATTTTATTTATTTTGTTTTTTTAGTTGTTTTTTATATATTTATCAATCTCTTTTTATTTTATTAGATTTGATTGCATGCAGGATGTATATATATTTAGTTTGAATATTAAGATTGTGTTTTTAAAAAAATTGGTATAACAGTATGTTTAAAAAGTATTGTTTAGTTATGATATGATTTACCATTTTTTTTAGTTCTGTGAAATCCTGCCGTATGAATATCATTATTATCATTTGAAAATTGAAAGAATATTTTAATTTTGGCATTAGTTGCATAACAGATTGTTTTATTTAATTGGTTGCTATGAAAGAATGTTTGTTTTTAATTAAAATAAATTGGCGCACATTGTTGTTATTTATAATCTGCATGTTCCTAATAATATGAATAAACTAATGTTATTTCAATTTCTTATTATTTCTTATTATTAATTTTTTTTTCTCTTTTCTAAATTTTGTGTTTAGTCTTATAGCATTTAATCTAATTTAATTTCATGTGTCATTACTTTAAATTTTAAAATTTTAAATAACAAATAGTCTTTTTTCCAATTTGAAAACTTGAGACTAAACTTTTATGATTTTTGGGGGTTGAGTAGTGTTTCTTTATGGGCTTTGGTTAAAATTCCATAAATACATGAAATTCCCAATTGAAAATCATTTCAACTCTTTTTTAAAAGGGATTATTAAAGTTTTAAATTTGAGATTGAGTAGTGTTTCATTTTTAGAATTTGCTTGAACAAATTCTTTAAAGACATGAAAATTCTTGGCAATTTTTTAGAAAAAGTAGTGTTGTCTTTATGGACCTTCAAATTCCATAAATACATGAAATTTCTCATTAATTGTAAATTTTCAAATTGGGGCATTTTTCATAAATTTACCAAAATGGAATTTCATCAACCCATTTTGAGATTGAGTAGTGTTCTCTTTTTAGAATTTATTGTAATAAATTCTTAAAACACATGAAAAATCTCATCCAAATAAAGTCATTTGGAGGGAAAGTAGTGTTCTCTCTATGGATCTTCCAATTCCATAAATACATGAAATTTCTCATTAATTTTGAATTTTCAAAATTGGGGGGTGTTTTTCATAAATTTCCAATTTTTTTTTAATTTATTATGTTTTTCTAAAAACGAGATTGAGTAGTGTTCTCTTTTTGGAATTTATTTGATTAAATTCCTTAAATACATGAAATTTCTCACAATATCCGAGGATGGAAATTAGAAAATTAAAAATTTGATTTTCTAATATTCTTGAGGTGAGGAAATTTATTTTGGGAAACCAAAATAAATTTTCAATATTTTTTTAATGGCTTTTGTGCCACTCATAATGGTTGATGAAATATTTTGTCTCCAAAGTATGGATTAATAAATATGAGACATTTAAAAATAAAAGAAAATAAATTGTTGTGGACCAATATTTACTTATTTTTAATTGGATAATAAAAAATAAAATTTGGTAACCGTTTTCACGGGTGTTGTAGGGTGCTAATACCTTCCATACACACAAATGACTCCCGAACTCAAATTTGATTTACGCAGACCTTTTTTTTCTTTTTCTTTTTTTTTAAATTGGGTGACCAATCACACCCTTAATATGATTGGTGGCGACTCCAAAACTCTTTTCCAAGAGACCCTTAAAAGAGGATGTCGGCCGTTCCGCGTCGCGATCTCGTTGCGACATATATATATATATATATATATATATATATATATATATATATATATATATATATATATATATATGGTGTCGTTTGATAATCATTTGGTTTTTGGTTTTTGGTTTTTAGTTTTTGAAAATTAAGCTTATACACACTATTTCCACCTATAAGTTTCTTTGTTTTAGTATCTACCTTCTTCCTTGTTTTTAAAAACCAAATCAATATTTGAAAAAAAAAAAAAAAGTAGCTAGTTTCCAAAAACTTGTTATTGTTTTTAGAATTTGGCTAGGAATTCAAATAGATCCTTAAGAAAGATGAAAACCAATGTAGGGAATTTGAGAGAAAACAAGCAAAATATTCAAAAACCAAAAACAAAAAACCAAATGGTTATCAAACGGTGGCTATAGTTTTCAAAAATTTGTTTTTGTTTTTGGAATTTGTCTAAGATGTCAAATATGTCTTAACAAAGATGCAAATAAGAAAATTGAGAGAAAACCAACATACTTTTTAAAAACTAAAAACAAAAAAATCAAATGGTTATCAAATGGGCCTAACATTCCGTTTCTATTTTTTAATATTTTAGATTTATTTGTAAGATCATTAAATTGTACCATCAATTATTTGTCCTCAAGCTTATGCAACTGGACTTGGTTAGCAAGAAAGAAATACATATACACACATGTTCTCCCGATTGACTATATTTGATTTCCCATCTAATGTGAACAAAAACTTGGCGTCGGAATAATAAATGTAATATGGACCATAAAATGGTTGTCCTTTTTTTTTCTCCAAAAATAAATAAATAAATAAAAGGTTTCTTCATTGAACAACTAATAATAATTTCACTTCTTCTCAAAAAAAAATAAATAAATAAATAATAATAATAATAATAATAATAATTTCTCTTTTTTTTTTTCTAGGAATAATGCTGAATTTGTTTGTAATAGACCATTTGAATATTATTTATTTGTTAATGACGACATATAATTTTAATATCATTTCGAAAACTACCATATTTTCTAAAATAATTTATAAATGATCATTTTTTCAAACTTATTGCATATTTACTCGGAAGCCTGTATTTAGCCACCATACACAAATTGAATAGAGAAATTTCAAAGCTTTGATCCTCATGGCCTTTCCCACAAATATTTGATCAATGCCATCTTTTTTGCTGGATATTCTCAAAAAGTATACGTCATTCATTACTCATTATATACGTCACGGAGGAAAAGTAAGCTTAAATTCTGTTTTACTCTATATATATATTAATATATATATTAATGTGTGGTGTTGATAGTCAAGTTTGGATTGACATAACTCACCTGACTTTCACATGCCACCAACGGTAAATTTGTTTGAGAGGGGGAAGACGTGACCTACAAGACAGTAAAAGCCTACACACCGGCTGGTGTGGTGCTTGTCACACCGCCTCCGATGCTTAAGTAAGAGCAAGAGGAAGAGGAGAATTAGAGAATAGAGTTCGGGATCCCTTCTTCAGTGACGAAGAAAGGTTTAAATACCTTTTCCTGCTTTAGGGTTTCTAGGCTTTCGGAGACGATTCGGGCTGAACTAGGTGGAACAAGGGCGTCTAAGGGCACCAAGGACCAAACGGAGGTGGAAGAACTCGGCCCGCGCAAGCAGGCCAAGCAGGGATTGGGCCAAGTCCCAACCCTCTGGCCTGTTTGTCCTCCGGAGTCCATCTTTTGGTCCTGTTTTCGAGCCCGTGCCATGTTGTCCTCGTCCATTCCTTACGCTTCTAAAGTGGTCATAAATTACCTACAACATGTGTATTTATTTTATTGTGATCGAATATTTAATTTTAACCTCTCGGCTTTCAAATATTTGATTTTACTCTCTAAATTTTGCATATAAAATAGTACTATTTTAGTACAATTAACTAATAAAACATGAATCCATGATATCATTAATCAAAAAGTCAAAGGTTCAGATTTTCATCTATGTAAAAAAACATTTTATGTTTATGACAACTCTGTGCTTAATCTATTAATATATGCAACACTCCAAACACTCATTCATATATAGGGTGTTTTTTAATCAAGTGAATGAACAAAAGTTATATATATGTACGTGAGATTTCTATCAAATTATTTATTTATAAAATTGATGACAATAGTTGAAATAAAATAAAATAAAAATTGAAGATAAAAATAAAGATTTTTAAACTTAAAATAAACTAAGGTTATTAGACTTGAAAAAATGTGTTTGTAAAAGTGAGGCTGCGAACTAATATCTCAACTGACTTCTCATAAAAAAAACTAATCTAAATTATTATTATTATTTTTTTAGACAAAAACTAATCTAAATTATTGACTTAGATATCTTGTACGTTAAAGGACATTTATCTTTGTTCGAACAAAAACATTGACTAGCTTATTATAATATTACACTGTCAATGAAATATGTACACTGGCATTGGCAATGTAATATATATATGTTTGACTTTGACAAGACATATAATCTAAAATTAATTACACGATAATTTATTATTATTATTTTTTTAGTTTGTAAGTGTTATTAATTTAAAGGGATAGTTGCATAGATGGCAAATTGGACCAAATTTATAGCAAATATAGCACAGTTGCAAACTAATTGCATATATAATAAAATTAATTGTACAATACCAAAAAGTTTTTGTCAAATTCTATCTGTGTCTATCACTGATAGACTCTGATTATTCAAAGTCTATCAGTGTCTATCGTTGATAGAGTCTGATTAATCAAAATCTATCGGTGACTACCACTGATAGAATTTGATTAATCAAAGTTTATCAATGATAGTCACTGATAGATTTCGATTAACGGAATCTATCAGGGATAGACACTGATAGACTTTGAATAATCGGAGTCTATCAGTAGGGCTGATAGGTTCTGATTAATCAGAGTCTATCGCTGGTAAACTCTGATAATCAGAGTCTATCAGATAGATTCTAATTAACCAAAATCTATTAATATCTAATAGTAATATACTCTGGTAGATTTTTGTAACGCCCCAGGTTTTTATAAGACTAAACTGCTAACCTAGCTGCATCACTAACTCCTCATGACAAACTAACCGAGTGCTCTGAAAATTTCAGCAGCATAACGGCATACATTGGACTAACCCTAATTTTTCCTAGACCTGCTGAACAAAAAAAAAAAAAAAACACTTCTATATATATGGCGAACTACTCACAACCACCCATCACAACGCCTTACTACAACACTGTAGAACTTCCACACCAAAGCGAGTCAGGTCTCGCGAATACAATAATCAAAACAAATAGAGAATTCACAACTCAACTTAATTATGCACAACTAACTACAACTTTAACTTATTAGAAACAAACTTAATTCATATTAACTGAATGAGAAGGTAAAGTCTATTAAAATTGACAACTGAAGTCCAAAGTTCAACAAGAATAGTCAGAATTAAATCTAATAGGACAACAGTCGTCCAACCATATGAAACAACAACTATCCTAACCAATCATGAAAATAAAAGAGAACAACGCGAACTAGCTATGGTCCTTCCTCAAGTCCCTCCTCTGCATCACCATGGTCCACGTAGTCCTCATATCCTGCAAAATCTGGTAGTTGGGGGGGGGAGGGGGGGAGGGGGGGCAGTACACTAAGGTATTGGTATGCAGCCCCTACCTGAGTAGCCACCAAACAACAAACAAGCAAACAACATACTATTCATGCGCAAACAACGTCATGCTTAAAAAGCGGTAATCACAACATCATGCTCAAAAGCTAGTAAAACGAGTGACTCTCCTAAGCCATAACTCATGCATCTTTCTATATGCAACTTGCTAACTACTCAAGCTCCACGAGCTTACTCAATGCTCATATTTAGCCCTCATATGGCTCTTCACACGTGATTTCCGCGTCACGCTCCGCAAAACTCTCCAAGACTGACCCTTCGAGTTGCACCGACCCCTGACCATTTATACCCAGGGCCTCGACACTTCTCTACAGAGCTCGACATTCGACCCTTGACCATTTATACCCAAGGCCTCGAACTGTGCATCGACCCTTGATCATTTACACCCAAGGCCTCGATGACTAAGCAACGTATTGACCCTTGACCATTTATACCCAAGGCCTCAATACTTGCCTCAAGACTCATCACACCGACCCTTGACCATTTATACCCAAGGCCTCGATGCTCCTCTTTATCTAACATTGGCATATCGACCCTCGACCATTTATACTCGGGGCATCGACATCCTATGGTGATATATCAGTCCCCGACCATTTATACCCGAGACCCTGATAATCACTTACTTTCCTCGAAACAATATCAGTCCTCGACCATTTATACCTGAGGCCCTGATATCACAATCACAATGCTAGTCCTCTTTAAACCCATGGTGACATGTCACGCCTCGACCATTTGTACCCGAGGTGCACTGACATTCACCCATCTTGCCATTTTTCACATTTTAGGTCTCCGATCTCTATCCCACCTCTATCTAGAATGCATATGCTCTACAACGCTTCTAGACTCGCGTATTATGCCCACCAAGCATATACATGTAATCACATGCTCTCAACTCACGCTTAACTCACAAATACCAAACAGAACCAACATGCTTTACAACCAATCAACACGCAACAACAGTTCATGTTTTTCAAAGATTTCATATATATATACATATTTATTCAGAGAAACAAGGAACAAGAGAACAGTTATAAAGCGAGAAATCAATCAGCATGCTTCACACAGTCAAACAGACTACATCAGATAAGAACTACTTACCAATGATGCGCTCCTACACGAACCTACAAACCAACAAGACGAACCGGAAGAGCCTAAGGAGCCCGAACTACAACCAGCAACTCCTAAGGGTTAGGAAATAATTTAAAGCACCTAATAGACTTAATAAAGGAAACGAAAGGTGCTGGAATTTACCGTTCAGCACCCAAATGGCCCCAAACACTTGTTGTCCAACGAACCAAGTGATTTGAAACCACTTGTTTAGAGTCCCTAAACAGTGGGTGTTCGAGTTTAAGGCCAAACGAATGATGCGTCACAAGGCAAGGATGGTTTCGAGTCCAAGACGGCTCTGCGCAGCGCTGGAAAATCAAGAAATCCATCATAAAACTCAATTTTAAAGCTGAACAAGAATGGGTAATTTGATTTTGAGGTTAATAAACCATGGGTAATGATGAAAGCTTACCAAAAGAGTCTAAACACGTCGGAAGAAACCTTAAACTAACCTAATCACGCCCAAAACGTGAGGGAGAGAAAAGATTGACCTTCTACCCACGAGTCTGGCCGAAAGAGAAAGGAAGAAAAAGATTATGCTTGTTGATGTCGAAACTAAAAGGAAAATGATAGGGAAGAAGGCTTACACCTCGAGTTGGAGAAGAACCCAAACCGTAGGTGCTGGCCGACGCACGCGAGGATGAAAACTGTAGGGCGGCGCGGTCTACTGTCGGCGGTGGCGGCACACCGGAGAGAGGGAGAGAGAAAGAGCGTCGACGACCTGCTACTCAACCCAAATGTCAACGAGGGAGAGGGATTGAAAGGGTCGGCTTCGTAGGTTTGCGATGCATGTGGGGATGAGTCTTCGACAACACACAGAATCGGAGGGGGCAGCTGCACGCGAGAAGAAAGGAGGAAGAAATAGTGTTCTTGCGTGGGTGTTGGTCGGCTGAAGGAAAAATCGCAAGGGGGGGGGGTTGGCGGCGGCTTCAACGCAAGAAGAGAGAAGAAGGGAATGCTAGAATGCTTTAGGGTTTTTTGCTTCATTTTCCCTTATTCTTTTCTTTTAAAAAGGACCTAAGAGTAGAAATCCCAATTTAATTAGGAGTAAGGTCCTATCTAAGATTTTATTTAAAATCCCAAACTTATCTCCTTAAAATATTTGGGAAAGAAAATAGCCCAATAAATTTCAAAACGGCTCGATTTCGAAACGCGGGGCATTACAATTTTGCTATATTTGCAATTTCTTTTACATTGTGCTATATTTGCAATTATATAATTCTTATTTGCCACCATTGCAAAATCTCTAATTCAAATCATCTCATCTCATCTCACTTTGAATCTTTAAAAAACAAAATGGTCCTATTAGATAACATGAGGTTTCATCCATCTCGAGATGGTGCCTCTTTGGATTCAATATTCTTGGACTGAATACTTGTTTGGGTTTTATGGACTCTGATACTATATTAGATATAACATGGGGTTCTATCTCTAAATCAATTGATAATGAGTGGAGTAATAACTCATGTATCTTATAAATTGTGAGGTCTCCACTTATCTTTTCAACGTGGGATATCCTCAACCGGTCCAAACTGAAAAATATATGATTTGATTAATTGAAGATTAAAAGTTCTATCTTGACTTATTAGAGATACATATAGGGCGAAATTATATAAAGGAATCTCGTAAAAAGGATGAGGGGCTAGGAATGGTGACGAGAATTAGTTTATTAATATTGTTATTATTTTTTAGTTCAACATCTCTTGATCTCTGATATATGTTTTAACTAGTTGAGTTATGTTCAAATTTAAAAAAATATATTTTAATTAAACATTTTTTAAAGTTCATGGAACAAATAGGCACAAACCTCAAAGTTCAAGTACTAAACGTGTAATTTAACATTTTTTTTTTATAAAGTTAGGATGAGCTATTCGAACCTTTAAACTTTTGGTCGAAGATATATATCTTAACTAGCAAGGTTTAAGATCAAGAAACTATTGTACGTTTGTCGTCCCATTTAAGCATAAAAAAAAGGGGCAATTCTTCCATATCTCAGCCTCAAAGATAGAGATTTCCACCCATTTATCTTTCTAAGAAAAAAAATTGAGATGTCGTAACTATCTAAACATGAGACTTTTGTGTTCATATATGATAATATTTATGTGCATTTGGCATAATATTCTTGAAAATTAATTAAAATTCGATTGTTGAGTTCTTAGAATTGAGAGGTAATAATATCACTTTCAATTGTGAACGTCAAGACTTCTAATTTGAACCACAAATGTTGAAATCAACTTTGGCTTCCAAGTTTACATTATTTGAGTCAGAGCGTAATTCCCCTACAATGTTTAGGGCAACAACTTGCAAGTTGAAATTGCAATTTTAAAATTTAATTATACATGTAGAATTGTGGTCACAATTTGAATGATTCAAAATGTTGTTTTCATAATAAAATTAAAATATATACAAGATTTCCTTATTTTTATAATCGTTTTTTCCTCAAAAAATTGCTCATGAAATTAAATATATTGAAAGAGAATTAACATGACATGAAAATTATAATAATTTGATTAGTATTTAAACTTATCCAAAAAAAAAACAAACAAACAAAATGATGATCAAACACTTTTTGTCTACTACTTAAGAAGAAAAAAAAGGAGATAGAATTAACATACCAAAAACGATAATCAAACATATAATTGTTATCAAGAAAATTTAAAATATATATATATATATATATATATATGTATGTATATTACCACCAAGGAAGCCATCGACGCCTTGTTTTCTAGAAAAGAAAAGAAAAAAAAAATCTACATCTTTATAATTGCATATGACAGATATGTTTTCGAAAATTATTTTTGAATTTTGTGATCCAAATGGTAGAAATTCTGAAAATAACTTTTTTATGTTTTCATTGTATTCAGATTTTAAATTTAAAATGCAAAATATTAAGTTCAAAAGAAGTTGTATTCTGTTTAGTCAGTTAATTAGTTGGCATCTGTTACCATCAGGCTATTTATTCAGCCTTGCATCAATAAGAAAGTAGTGCAAGAATTATTTACATTCTGTCTCAATATGGTATCAGTTGAATAGTACCTCAGAGTGTACTTCAGAGTGTTATTTTCTTGCTCATAATTTTCCATCTCCGTCTGCTTTTCAATGGCGGGAGACAACTTGTTTTCATCTTCATCTACTAATCAACCCACGAATCAGTCGGTGATTGATCAGTATGTCAATCCGTACTTCCTCCATCATTCCGATGGTACCAATCTTGTCCTTGTTTCCGAGTTACTCACAGAGACGAACTACAACTCCTGGAGTCAGGCTATGCTGCTAGGGCTTATGGTGAAAAACAAAGAGGGCTTTGTAGACGGCACAATTGAAAAACCCACCACTGAATTGCTTCATTCTTGGAAGGTTTGTAATGGTGTCGTCAAATCTTGGATCTTGAACGCTTTGTCGAAGGAAATCGCAGTTAGCGTTAATTTTTCTGACACTGCTCGAGAAATGTGGGTTGACCTTCAACAGCGCTACCAAAGGAAGAACAGACCTCGAATCTTCAAAATTCGCCGCGAAATTTCCAATTTACTTCAAGAACAGATGACTGTCCAGGCGTATTTTGCGAAATTAAAAGCCCTCTGGAATGAATTGGTCTCTTATCGCCCGTCGTGTACCTGTGGAAATTGTTCTTGTGGAGGAGTCAAAGGCTTGGTTCAGTATTTTCAGACTGAACATGTAATGGCATTCTTGATGGGCTTGAATGAGTCTTTCTCCCAGGTTCGAACGCAACTTCTACTAATGGAACCTGAACCCACGATCACTCGCGCCTTTGCTCTTGTCGCTCAGGAAGTAGAGCAGCGAGCTTCTGTATCGCCTCCAAGCACTGCATCCACAATCTCCGCTGAAGCAACAACCTTACTTGCTAAGAGTTTCAATTCAAATTCGAACTCCTCTAGCTCTCGACCAAGTTCTCAGACGACCAAGAAGAAAGAAAGGCCTCATTGCACTCACTGTAATATCCTTGGGCATACCGTGGACCGCTGCTACAAACTTCATGGATACCCTTCAGGGCATCAAAATCAAAAGATTTCCACGCCAGTTCCCAAGACAGAGTCTACACTTCCTCCTATATTCACTCCTGAGCAATACCAGGGGTTGTTAAACATCCTACAGACTCATCTTGCTTCTGGTGTCAAGACTGATGCTGAATCTTCGGCTGGAAAATCTCATGTCGCAGGTACATGCTCATCTCTCATACCTGATTCTCATTGCTGGGTAGTTGATTCGGGTGCATCAACGCACATATGCTTTTCTCAAAAGCTCTTTTCCTCCCTGGAAAAAGTAACTGGATTTTTGGTAACTTTACCTAACCAAAATCGGATTATAGTTGAATATGTTGGTGTTGTTCAGATATCTCCTCAGCTTACTCTCAAGAATGTGTTGTTTGTCCCTGACTTTCGGTTTAATCTAATATCAGTCAGTGCCCTTACTGCTTCCATGCCAATTTTGATTAAATTTCTGGGTGATTCTTGACTTATTCAGGACAAGTTATCTTTGAAGATGATTGGCAAAGCTGAGCTATGGCAAGGGTTATACTTACTGAAGCATGATGTAGTAATGTCTGAATCTAGTATTCATCCTACCATTCATAATGCATCTTGTAATTCTGCATCTCATTGTAAATCTGGCTTAGTTTGGCATGACCGCCTTGGTCATCCTTCTACTAAATACATGAATGCTTTGAAAGGTGTTTTACCCTTAAATTCTGATGTTTCTAAACCTTGCTTGATATGTCCCCTAGCAAAGCAACGACACCTCCCTTTTTCTTCTAGTACTCACAGGTCTACCAATGCCTTTGATCTTGTTTATTGCGATACTTGGGGACCGTTCAAAACACCAACACACTCTGGATACCGGTATTTTCTCTCAATTGTGCATGATTTCTCTAGATACACCTGGATTTTTCTCATGAGACACAAGTCAGATGCTTTGAAAATAGTCCCTACCTTTTTTAAATACATAGAGACTCAGTTTCAAAAGACCATTAAAAGCTTTCGCTCAGATAACGCCCCTGAGTTATCTTTCGTCGACTTTTTTCAGTCTAAGGGAGTCATTCATCAGCTCTCTTGTGTCGAGCGTCCTGAGCAGAACTCAGTGGTTGAGAGAAAACACCAGCATCTATTGAACGTGGCTAGAGCACTCTTATTCCAGTCACAATTACCTATGGAATTCTGGGGAGAATGTGTACTAACGGCGTCCTACCTAATTAACCGGACTCCATCTCCGGTATTGTCATGGAAAACTCCATATTATCAAATGTATAACATCAATGCAGATTACTCTCGACTACGGGTCTTTGGTTCCTTGTGCTTTGCGTCTACTTTGCCCTCTCACAGGACCAAATTTGCCCCTCGAGCTGTAACTTCTGTCTTTGTTGGTTATCCACCATCTGTCAAAGGTTTTAAGTTATATGACCTCAAACAGAAGAAGTTCTTTATATCAAGGGACGTAATCTTCCATGAAGACACTTTTCCATTTCATAAAAACAGTCAGTCAGCAGGCAGCCTTGACTCCTGTCTATCAAAAGAAATTTTCTCTGATTTAGTTTTACCTAAATCATTTAACTATCATGGTTTTCACTCTCAGGAACCACAGAATTCTGTTTCTAGTACACAGACAAGAGATAATTCGCTCAGCCTCTCTGACACTATTATACTGCAGCCACCTGCTGATGACATACCTAATACTGTTGAACTTCAACAGTCACCTGCTCCTACTACTGACTTGTCTGTCAATAATACACCTACTGCTTCCCTTGGTGATCTAATCACGACTCAAGTGGCAACTCCTATTTCTACAGTCCAAGAAATAGTCACTCGGAAATCTAACCGACAGTCCAAACCTCCCACTTACCTCAAAGACTTCCACTGTAGTCTTCTTCACTCGAACAGTTTTATGCCTTGTGATGTCCAATATCCTTTACAAAATTACTTGTCATATGACAAATTGTCTCCTGAATACAGAAAGTTTGTTTTGAATGTGTCTTCAACTTTCGAACCACAATACTATCACCAGGCTGTTCCTTTTGATCACTGGAGGCTTGCCATGGCAGCTGAATTGAAGGCTATGGAAGATAACCAAACTTGGTCAGTGCAGTCGCTTCCCAAAGACAAGCATTCGATTGGATGCAAATGGATCTTTAAGATCAAACACAAGGCAGATGGTACCGTGGAAAGGTATAAAGCTCGCCTCGTTGCAAAGGGATACACGCAACAGGAAGGTCTTGATTACAATGAGACTTTTTCTCCTGTCGCCAAAGTAGTAACCATCAAGGTCTTGCTTACGATAGCTGCTTCCTTAAAATGGCCGTTAGTCCAGTTAGACGTCAACAACGCCTTTCTCAATGGTGATCTCTTTGAGGAAGTTTTCATGGATTTACCCTTAGGATACAAACATGATAAGATTTGTCCTCAGGGGGAGCGTTTAGTATGCAAGCTCCATAAATCTATCTACGGCCTAAAGCAAGCGTCGAGACAGTGGTTTGATAAATTCTCATCCGCTCTAATATCTCTCGGTTTTACGCAGTCAAAGTCAGACTACTCCTTATTCACTAAAGGTTCAGGTGTTACATTCCTTGCTCTACTTGTTTATGTAGACGATATTATAATTACAGGAGCTTCTTTGGATGCTATCAATGCTTTAAAGTTTCATCTTCATGACACTTTCAAGCTTAAGGATCTGGGTAATCTTCGTTACTTCTTGGGGCTGGAAATTGCTCGATCTTCACAGGGATTTTTTTTGTGCCAAAGAAAATACACCCTACAGCTGATTGAGGATGCTGGTTTGCTTGCTGCCAAACCCTCTTCCCTACCCATGGATCCCAATCACAAGCTTGCTGTTGATCATGGAGATTTATTGAGTGATTCAACTCACTATCGCCAGCTCGTTGGAAAACTCCTGTATTTAAACATATCCCGACCGGATATATCCTTTGCAGTGCACAAACTCAGTCAGTTTGTTGCTAAACCAAGAGTGCCACATCTTCATGCTGTTCACAACCTTATCAGATATTTGAAAGGGTCATCTGGACAAGGCATCTTCTTGCCTTCTTCTCCCTCTTTCCAGATCAAAGCATTCTCGGATTCAGATTGGGCCTCGTGCCCAGATTCTCGCAAGTCAACTACAGGCTTTTGTATATTCCTAGGGGATGCATTGGTCTCATGGAAGGCAAAGAAACAGACCACTATCTCACGATCATCAGCTGAGGCTGAGTACAGAGCAATGGCTGCCACCACCTGCGAGATTGTATGGCTTCAGCAACTTTTGAAAGAATTACAAGTCCATTCTTCTTCACCATCCTTGCTCTTCTGTGACAACACGGCTGCAGTTCACATAGCAAATAATCCCATTTTTCATGAAAGGACCAAGCATATAGAGCTTGATTGTCACTTCATACGAGAGAAGATTACAACTGGATTCATAAAGTTACTTCCTATCCGGTCCAATCTTCAGCTAGCAGATGTCTTCACAAAAGCTTTACCAACTTCTTCATTTACTTTTTTGTTATCCAAGATGGGAACCAAAAATATAATGCTTCCATCTTGAGGGGGAGTATTAAGTTCAAAAGAAGTTGTATTTTGTTTAGTCAGTTAATTAGTTGGCATCTGTTACCATCAGGCTATTTATTCAGCCTTGCATCAATAAGAAAGTAGTGCAAGAATTATTTACATTCTGTCTCAATACAAAATGCAAAATTAGATTAAAAAAACATTAAATCTTTAATAAATATAGTATTTCATGTTTATAAACTCAATTCATTTTTGTTAAATTAAAATATGTATAATAGAATGTATTATATAAACTATATGATATTATAAAAAAAAAATAATTATACAAAATTTATAACATATAACATATTTATTAATTTTTTTAATAATAGTTTATATTCAACTTAATATATTTAGTTGATAATTTATGGTTTATAAATATATAATCAAACACGTTTTGAACGATTGTTTAAATTGAGATCCAATTTCTAAATATGTTAACCAAACGCATATCTGAAAACATGAAATACAATTGTGTTTTCATTGAATCCATTGTTTTCAAATTTATGTTTTCAGATTACTAACCAAACGCACCCTTAATTCCTAAAACTAATTAATAATTAAATTACTAATCCTTTTCACCTTGATTATATTCTTTTCTTTTTAAGTTAAAAAAAAAACATTTGAGGTGGAGGATTATATCATTATATGAACCTCTGGCCTCTTGGTCAACGACACATGTAAATTACCGTTGAACTATGTTTCCTTTAAACTTTGATTATATTCTTGCAACCTCCTTAGTAATAGTAGTAATAATTCTCTATCTTAAATAACAAAGAAAAAAGGATACGACACAAAAATGAATGCAAAATATCGTTAAGAAACCATTTTAAGATTATCTAATCCAAAACATCTAGACTTTTCTTTGCTTCTTTTTATTCAATTTACTTGACTAATTCATTTCTTCGATAACTATAAAAGAAGAAAAAATAAACTTCCACAACCCATTAAACGTAATTTCGTGCTTCGAGTTTTCTTTGTTCAATAATTTAAAGCTGAAGCCTTTGACATTTCTTTTTTTCTTGAGCTCAAAACAAAGCTGCCTTTTTAACACTATAAATAACGAAGCCCTCATCTATTTCCAAACACAAAACCAAACATGAAGTCTCCAATTACTTCCTTCGCTTATATTTTTGTTGTCTTGTCGTTTGCATGGGCAGCTTCTGCTGACAATCATGAACATTTTCTCCATTGTCTTTCTCTTCATTCCCCCAACAGCTCTTCAATTTCAAAGATTATTTACACTCCAACCGATCCTTCATACTCTTCAGTTTTGAACTTCTCAATCCACAACCTCAGATTCACAGCTCCTAAAACCCCCAAGCCTCAAGTCATCGTCACCCCATTGCAAGTTTCCCAAATTCAAGCATCCATCATTTGCGCCAAGAACACCGGCTTTCAAATCCGAACAAGAAGCGGTGGCCACGATTACGAGGGTCTTTCTTACGTCTCCGACGTCCCGTTCGTCGTTGTCGATCTAATAAACCTCCGGTCGATCAGCGTCGATGCGGAAAACAACGTTGCATGGGTACAATCTGGAGCCACCATTGGCGAACTCTACTATAGAATCGCCGAGAAAAGCAAAACCCTAGGGTTCCCAGCTGGGGTTTGTCCAACGGTCGGTGTCGGTGGGCACTTCAGCGGCGGCGGCTACGGCTTGATGCTACGAAAATTCGGCCTCGCTGCCGATAACGTGATCGATGCTTACTTCATCGACGTGAATGGTAAGCTCCACGACCGAAAATCAATGGGTGAAGATGTGTTTTGGGCCATAAGAGGAGGTGGAGGAGCAAGCTTTGGAATTGTTCTTGCATGGAAAATAAAGCTCCTCCCAGTTCCACCAACTGTGACTGTTTTCACAGTCACAAGAAATTTGGAACAAAACGCCACAAACCTCATCCACCGGTGGCAATATGTCGCCAGCAAACAAGATGAAAAACTTTTCATCAGAATCCTAATTAGAGGCGTAAACACAACAAATCCTCAATATGGAACTAAAAGAACCGTGGAAGCTGCTTTCAACTCCTTGTTCCTAGGAAAAATCGAAGAGCTTCTTCCAATCATGCAAGAGACTTTCCCAGAACTAGGGCTAACAAAGGAAGACTGCATCGAAATGAGTTGGATTGAATCCATTCTCTATTTTGCTGGCTTCCCAAGAGGGCAACCATTAAACGTCCTTCTCGATAGAAGACCATTGACCCCCAAAAGATTCTTCAAAGCCAAATCCGACTATGTAAAAGAGCCAATCCCGAAAGCTGGCCTTGAGGGCACATGGGAATTGTTCAACGAAGAAGAAGCTGAAGCTGCAGAGATGATTTTGAGCCCTTACGGTGGAATAATGGACGAGATTTCAGAGTCCGAGATTCCATTCCCACATAGAGCTGGAAATCTTTACAAGATTCAGCATTTGGTGTATTGGGAAGAAGAAGGTGAAGATATTGCTGACAGACATATAAATTGGATTAGAAAGCTTTATAGCTACGTGGCTCCTTTCGTTTCGAAGAATCCAAGAGCTGCGTATATCAATTACAGAGACCTGGATATTGGAATGAACAATGAGAATGGAAACACGAGCTACGACGAAGCAAGCGTTTGGGGTGTTAAATATTTCAAGGGCAATTTTAAGAGGTTGGTGAGTGTGAAAACTAAGGTCGATCCTTCTAATTTCTTCAGGAATGAGCAGAGCATTCCTTCGCTTTTGCCATGGTGGAAAAAGAGGGGATATTAGATGTCTTGAAATTATGAGTGTGTATTGAAGAAAGCCCCCCATTGAATGGATGTATATAAAGAGAATAAAGGGGGGTTTTCTACTTTGGTTTATACTTTATGCATTAATAATAATTTTTTTTTTTTTTTTTGAGTTCAAAGAGCAGGAGGTGAGAGGATTCCAATCTCGAACCTCTTGGTCAAGGACACATATTTTATGTCAGTTGAGTTAGACTCAATTTGATTTATGACTTAATAAAATTGTTGTCTTTGTATTCTTCGGGTTCATGTATCAATTTATTTTGGAACGAAACAAATATAGGTATGGGGTGGTTGCAGCAGTAGCAAAAGAGAAATCCTCAATTGCAAGCGTGCCTCCACTTTTTGAGGATGACAATTATGGCAAAAAAGTTAAGTTCGACCCAAAACATAAATAGAAAAAGTCAAAAATGCCCTTTCCAGTATTTTCACGTGTTTTACTGTTATGAAGTATATCATATGAAATATATCAGATATATTTTTTATATACTACTCATATACCTAAAATGAAATAGATTTGATATATTGTTGATATACTTTACTTTGGTATATTAGTGAAATGATATTTCTAATTTGAAGTATATTAACAATATATCATTATTTTATTATATTCGATATATCAGATATACCTAAATTGAAGTATATCACTTATATACTACTAATATACTCTGATATATCAGTGAAGTGATATTCCTAATATGAACTATATATCAACAATATATCAACACTTCATTTTCAATATGAAAATTATACTTAAAATAAAGTATTTCTCTATAATTAAAAATATATATCAATGATTTTTTTAAAAAAAAAAATAACAAATTTATCATTGATGTATTTAGCACTTCATAACCAAGTATATCAATGTTCTTAATTATTTGAGTAATATAACAAAGAGGTATATCAATTATAGAGAAATACTCTGATATATCAGTGAAGTGATATTCCTAATATGAACTATATATCAACAATATATCAACACTTCATTTTCAATATGAAAATTATACTTAAAATAAAGTATTTCTCTATAATTAAAAATATATATCAATGATTTTTTTTTAAAAAAATAACAAATTTATCATTGATGTATTTAGCACTTCATAACCAAGTATATCAATGTTCTTAATTATTTGAGTAATATAACAAAGAGGTATATCAATGATATATCAACGTTCATAACAGATACATAAGAGAAACATTTTATGTTATAAAAGACAAACATTTTGTTTAAAATATGTAAATAACACAACACAATTCAATAGAGAGATAAAGAAACATGAAAAATATAAGTAAAGAAAAGTAACATATCAAAGGTATATCAATGGTTACGCTTATCAAATCAAATATATATTAGATATATCATTGTATTCATTCGATTATATCAAATTTAGTATATCAGTTAACTGATATACTTTATATTTCGTATGTCAAAAAATATAAAGTATATCAGATATACTACTAATATACCCGTTGATATACCAACAAGGGTAAAATTGGAATAATAAAAAAAAAACAAAAATCAGATTTTAAAAATTTTACTATATTTTCAAATCTAAAAAGACATAGGCAAATATCCTAATATTTTTTTGCTACCCATTCCAATTTCCCTTTATGAAATTATGATCTGGCATAATTTCTTAATCACAAAGTCTTTTATCGGGTCTTGGGCCTTATTAATTGGGCTTATGAAATTCTTTGGTTTCATGTGTTTTTGTCCAAATTAACTGAATTTCTTTGTGTATCCCCTAAAATACTTTGTTTTATTCAAATTGCTCCATCTCTACCAAATGAATGGATATATGTGTCAAAATAATCTAAAAATCACACTAACATTAATTAAATTATATAAATAGTCCACAGACTATGCTATCAATAGATTTTTAGACCCATTCGACATATTTTTTTTTTTAATTCATAGATTTAACTCAAATTTGAAAGCTTAGAATCATTAGACATAAATATATGTCAACAGCCTATTTGTTTTGTTTTTTTTTTCTTCTTTTGAGTAACAAAAAGTAGGTTTAAATCCTATTTTGGTCCCTAAACTTTAAAGATTATTCTATTTTGGTCCTTCAACTTTCAAAATGTTCAGTTTAGTCCCTGAACTTTCAAGTTTGTTCCATATTGGTCCCTAAACTTTTAAAATGTATATTTTAGTCCCTAAACTTTCAAAAAATGATTATTTTAATCCTTACTTTTATTTCAATTTTAACAAATTAATGACATAGCTTTGAGGATTGTTAATATGAGCATGATTTTAAGTCAAATAAATTAGAGACAAACATTAGGGAAAGCAAATTTGAAGTATAAAAGTAACATAACAAGGACCATAATGATTATTTTTTAAAAGTATAAGGACTAAAATAGACATTTTGAAAGTTCAGGGACTAAAATAGAACAAATGTGAAAGTTCAAGGACCAAAATGAACGTTTTGAAAGTTTAAGGACTTAAATAGAACAAACTTAAAAGTTCAGGGACTAAAATGAGATTTAAACCCAAAAAGTATTTACCATGATTCAAACCTTTGGCTTCTTAATTGAGAGTAAATACTAATTACCATTGAGTTATACTTAATTTGACAATACAAAGAAAAAATATTATTAACAATAAATCTAATGGAAGAGAGAGACCAGATTTGAGAATTTTGACTTGGGGAGATATCCAAACTCCAAAAACGTAATGATTCAACTAGTTAACATATATATATTCGATGAAAAAGTTAAAGATTCGAATCTTTCGATCCACATGTTATTGATATAAAGCCAAAGTGAGCATAGCTCAACAATAATTGACATATACCCTTGACTAAAAAGTTAGAAGTTTGAATCTTCCACCTCAAATTACAAAACATGTTGAACTAAAAAAGGGTATAATAATTTAGACTTTATATGGTGTTTATGTTTATTTCCTTCTTGAAAATAAATTATCATATTAATATTTAACCAGAAGTTCTCGGACCAATAATTTTGTAAGTGGTTATTATTTCACAAATTTTTTGTTATTAGATATTTTGAAGTGTAAAAATCTTACAATATGTAATGTGTCATCCAACTTTTAAGAAAACTTTTGCTAAAGCACTTTTAAAAGTTAGTTTAATTCATATTTGTTCCATGATAGATTTTAGTTTAGTTAGACACTGACCAAAACAAATACTTCAACTAATTAAGATATATGTCGATGAAGAGAGGTCGAAGTTTGAATCATCCATCTTCATCTCTATATGTTGTTAAACTTTGAAAAAATTGGTGTCTATGATCAACAATCTCATCCTAACTTGAATAGAATAACTTAGAGCCATTTCTTTCACTTTCACAAACATAAAAAATTTCAAATACAACATCAAACCACACGTCTTGAGATCAGAGTTTCAAACTACAATGAACAATACAAACGACAATAGACAAAGAAATTAAACACAATATTAATCAGCTTCATCTTCCAACATGTGGAAACCTGGGAATGCTCTGTTCATTCCTAAAAAAGTTGTGAGGATCGACCCTCGTCTTGATCTTGACCAACCTCTCAAAGTTGCCTTCAAAATACTTGAGTCCAAAAACCCTCCCTTCATAGTAACTCTTCTTGCCATTGTGGTTTATACCAATATCGAGATCTCTATAGTTGAGAAATGCAGTTCTCGGATTCTTGGACACAAATGGCGTCATAAAGTCGTAGAGTTTCCTCGTCAAGTCTATGAAATGGTTGGCTTGTTCGGTTCCTTGTTCATTCCAGTTCGTTGCGTATTGAATCTTCCACAAGTTTCCAGCTCTGTGAGGAAATGGAGTTGCATTTGAAGGGATCTCGGCCATTCTTCCGCCGTAGGGGTTGAATGTCATGGTGGGTTTCTCAAGTTCTATCATTTTCTTCCATATTTGGTTGAGGCCTTCCTTTGGAATTGGGGCTCTCACGTAGTCCGACTTTCTCTTCAGATGGGTCAGTACTTGTGGCTTTCGGGAAAGTAGTTCATCCACTGATGTTCCTGTGTGTTCACAAGTCAATTGCAAAAAGGGAAACTTTCATTAGGGTTTTAATTTACTTGGTGTGTTTTGATGAAAATTTGATAATATGTTTGTTTGAATAATAATATGCCAACAAGAACATAGCTCAATTGACATAACGTTTGTACCATCGACTGAGAGATCAAAGGTTCAAAATCCCTACCCCACATTGATATCATGAGACGGACAGCTTTGCACCGTTGGATGTAAGAGAGAGAAATTGTAAAAGTACTTTGATTTTGTATCACTGGTTATTACATCCGACAGTTTAATTTGCCCGATATTGTAAAAAGAAAAGAAAAAAAACACTAATACTTTGTTTGCTTTTTAGGTAACCAGACAAAGTATTATTGATTGTTTGTTTTAGGAACCATGACCTAACTTATGTGTATAAGTCTAAGAAAGAAATTGTTTTGTTTTAAGAAACAACAATACTTTTCTACTATTGGGTATAACAAAAAGTTTCTATTGATTGCCAGTGAAAATTTGACCATTATTTACTTATTCAAAAAGATAATATATTTTCCTCCCTTTTTGTCAAAAAAATTAATGATGGCCAATGGAAGATTGTTTCTAATAGATTAGTAATATCCTTTTAAAAATATAAATAAAATCATAATCTCATCCTGTTGACTTATTATAAATATTTTTGTGTCCCATTTTTTCTTTTGGAGGTGTTTTTAAAACATTATCAAAGAAGCCAAATTAGTTAGTTAAACCTTAAAACCTACAAATAACAAAAGTTTTTTGTGAGTGAAAAAAAACTTTACCTAGAGGGAAATCAGTCCAAAAAAGCACTGATTCAAGCCAACTCATTTCAAGGCAATCAGATTTCTTCAAACCCAATTTAGGGAAGTTTTTTCTCATGACAGACAAAAGCCTTTCGGAGTCTCCTAGGAACAAGGCTATAAACCTAGCTCTCAATGTCTTCTTTCCATTCTGAGTTCCATTGACAATATCAAACGTCACCCTTATGAACAAATCATTGTCGATCACATGTGCCACCCGCTGCCACTCATCTACAATCTCGGTCACATCATTTTGCTCCAATGTTCTTCCTACTCTGAACACCGTCACCGTCTTCGGCACACGAACTTCAGATTTTGTGCCGTGACGACACCGAAGCTTGATCCTCCACCACCCGTGATGGCCTAGAATAGATCCTCCCCCATTGTTTTTCGGTCGATGAGCTTCCCGTTGACATCGACTATCTTGCCATCAATGATTTGTTTAACCCTTTCAGTACCAAACTCACATAGCATGCAAAGTCTAAGTGATCAAGTTAAACTCATCAAGATTAGAGTGATAATCAATAAAGGATGACATGCAATACATAGAACTTAGGCAAATAAAAAGCTTTCAAGCCATTTAAACCATAAGGGAATTCACTATACTGAACCCCTCAATGGAATTTAGCTACGCATGATGGAATATAATGCAAACAAATAACTTTCCATTGAAATAATGAATAAGAAATACAAAACAATGAAAAGGAACAAATGATGGAAAATTAAAGTGCAGTAGCTAAAACTATGGTTTTTTCACTTTATCTAGTCCTTCTAGAGTTCTCACGACACTCTACTCCCTTTTACAAGGTGGGAATAGGGTGAAATCTCTATAAACACTAGGGTTTGATGTCTAACTAAGGTTAGAATTTTGTCTTCTAACAAGGACCTTGGGCATCCCTACTCATGGACGTCTACTAGGATTCTGTCACTACCCTCTTCTTCTTAGTGAGTTCTGTTTAAATTTATCTTCGAATCATGACTTTTTATAGTATGGGGAGTGGTTGAGGAGTCAAGAAAATGGTGTGTTGCAAGTGGCCCAGTCAATTTCGGAGTCAAAACAACCGGTTTGGTGCGCAAAACGCTCGTTCAAAATGACCCGCGACAAACTCGAAGCTGTCTGCATCTGTCTAGAAATCTGGTCGCATTTCTGGAAATTTTGCCTGTTTCCTCTGTTTTCTGCAAAACACTAAAACTAAGTCAAATTCACACCAAAATGAGTTCTTTTAAGCACGAATATATATAATTTGACACACATGACTCTTAAAGTCCTAACTTATCAATTTTAACACTTTTTAAGCTCGGGAAGAATGATTTAGATCTAAAACATACAAGTTACACAAGAAAATGAGCTAAATATAAGATAGGCATATTTTTTGCCCTTATCAACAGCTCCATTAGGTCCCCTTGTTAGCTCATACGGAATAAACCTTAGAACAATGTGATGAGAGACTTTGAAACGTTCAAATTCGTTTAGGAAGTTGTCGTTAAATTATCTTTGATATATTTAATGTTAAAGAGTACCCATTGCCCGTAGTGCCTTAAACGTGGTTGCCCATGGTTTAAAGGTTTTGGGTTTTTAATTTGGGGAATTTTGTGGGGTTGTCCAACAAGGAAATAGTTCATTCTCGGTTGAATTAGGCCTTTCAAGCCTATTTAAAGTATCTATAGGTTGGTTCTAATTTATTTAGGAGCTTTCTTGGACTGCCTTGGATTGTTGAGGTTGCATTAGAAGCATTGTAGGTACGTTTCTACTTGTTGGGTTTTGTTTGATTGCATGATGTATATGTTGTTGCTAATGCTTTGTTCTGTTGTTGCCTAGTAAGCATGACTTGTGGTGTTAAAGCTTAGATGAGATGTTCGAGTAAAAGCATGACTTGTTGTGCCTATAACATGTTGTGTTGCTTGAGATGAACATGTATTATGTGGTTAAGCATGATGGGATGTCGTATTGAGCATGGTTAGTTGGGCTAGCATGTTGTCACGAGATGTGTATCATGAGTCTAGTGGTTGTGTTACATGGTGTGTAATTCATGTGTAGGTGTGCAGCATGACGCGCAATTCATGTATTGGTTTTGTGTAGCATGACAAGTAATGCATGTGTTTGGTTTTGCATAGCATGACACGTAATGCATGTGTTTTATTTAGTGTAGCATGGTGCGTAATGCATGTGTTTGTTGCGTGGCATGGTGTGTAAATCATGTGGGCTAGGTGTGTAGTGTGGCGCGTAATTCACGTGTTAGTTTGCACAGCATGCCACGTAATTCATGCGATAGGAGCAGAGCATGATGTGTAAATCATGTGATATCTAGTAGGGTGTGTGCATAGTGTGGGAAGCATATGCATTGTGGTTTTACTGCTTTCTAAGCATGTTGAGTGTTATGGCTTTTTAAGCATGTTGTTTGTGTATGAGAAACATGTTGATTGACATTGGTTGTTGTTTGTGACCTAATAAGTGTGAGCTGCTTACCAGTACCACGGTTGTACTGATACCCCTTCCTTATCTTCCCCAACATTTTAGATGTTGTAGGTTTAGATGATGAGCTTGACTATGGTGTTGATGAGGATATCTATGAGGAAGAATCCTAGAGTGGTTGAGTTTTCCTTGTTTATGATTGAATAGGCTAGAGTTAGTTTGGTTAAATTGTTGTTTTTGTTATGGTGAGAGATTCACCTGTGATGCTTATGTTTTTGTTAACTTGTGGTTAGCTTTGGTGAAAGAATAATTTGAATTGGCTAGTATGTCAAATCGAGTTGTTAGTCTTAATAAAGATTTGACTTATATTTTGTTGCCTGGTTTAGTTTCATGTTGCTACGAGACCTGACTCGTATAGTGAAGTTAGGTTGTGAAATTTGTATTGTAGTTTGGTGGAGTTTGGTTGGTGAATGTATAGAAGTGTTTTATCGTGCTTATCAGGTGTGAGAAAATTTTGGGTTAGTCAGTTTTACGTTGTTATGCTGTCGAAATTTTCGATACATTCAGTTTTAAATGGCTCAGAGTCGTGGTAGAGTGTTTAGAGATTAAGTAGCGGCGCTAGGCTAGTGTTTGAGCAACCTGGGGCGTTACAATTTTACTCAAATTAATTACACGCGCAATGCACGTGGTAAAAACCTAGTTGTAATAAAAAGATATATGTGCATTACTTTTGTAGAATTTAAACTTTTTTTCATAGAGATTTACTATTTTTGAGTTTTTATTGAGTGGTTGATTCTTGCAAGTTTGTCATTGAAAAGACTAATAAAAAAGGTAAATACACAGCTTAGTTGAGTGGTTAGGGCATTCACTTATTTCTTATGTAAAATTAATTAACATGAATGTGGGTCCGTTTGGAATACATTTCAATTTAAATGTTTTTCAAGAATGCATTTTGTAAAAAATATTTTGTATAAAAATTGTTTAGAATTTAAACACTCATATGTTTGCTTGCATTTCCTCATAAGTGTTTTTATACACAAGTTATATTGTATACTTAAAAAGTCTTTTTAAAAAAGTTGGTTTCAAGTGTTTCTCTCAAAATGGTTTATTTATCAATATCTTTTTCTAATAAGTCATTTTTAGTGGTTGTCAAACACTAGAAATTTTTTCAAAATGATTTTTTTTTTCAAAACTAAACACTCTTCAAAAGTTAAACCAAACACACCCTATGACTAAGATAGCAAATGTGTTTTTATCATTCCTAATAATTATTAAGGTCTCATTTGATAACAATGTTGCTATTATAAAACTAATTAGTTTTCTGTTTTTGAAATTTATGTTTTTTCTTACACTATCTTTACTATGATTTTCACCTTTCCTAAAGAAATACTTGAATTATTTGTCAAATTCCAAAAATAAAACACAAGTTTTTAAAAGCTACTTTTTTAGTTTTCAAAGCTTGGCTTGGATTTTGAAAACATTTTCAGCAAGTAGACAATAAAACAGTAAAATTCATAGGTAGAAGTAGTGTTATAATTAAGTTTAATTTTTTTTCAAACTAAAAATCGAAAAATCAAATGGTTATCAAACAAGACCTAATTTACTTGATTTAGATATATTGTGAATTATTTTTGTAATTATTATCCTTATCATTTTTTTTAATATTATTATCCTTATCATTGGTTATTGTTAGGAGTAGCAATGTAATTTGTTATTTGCAAATATAACGAAAAAGTTTTTTTTTTAAAAATTAAAAATATGGCAAATCTATCAACTATCATTGATAAACTTCAACCACTATCACTGATAGAATATTCTATCAACAATAATTGTAATTGTGATTAAATTCTTACGTTGATAGACTTTTATCATCGATAGGCTTTAATCTTTTTATATTTGCAAATAATTTTGGCAAATCTATTAGTGATAGACATTTATATCACTAATAGACTTCAATCACAATATATGTAATTTGTCGATCTATCACTAATAATAACATTTGTAATTGAAGTCTATCGCTGACAGACTTCTATCACTAATAAACTTCAATTTTACTATATTTGCAAATAGTTTTAGGTTTTTCTATATTTGCAATTATTTTAATTTTTCTATTTGTGCAAAGAATTCTAATTTAAAATATTTCTTGTACGTCCCATAAATTTATATATAATTTAGTTTCAAATGTATGCATCACTGTTTTAAAAAAAAAAAAAAATTAGAGAAACTTTATTACATTGGCGTTGCTTCAAATTTAATTTTTTGTTAAAGTGGACTCAATTAAACAAATTTACAAACTTTTTCATGCAAGTAATTTAAACAAGAATTTCATACAATTTTCATGCAAATAATTTGAACTCAATTTAACCAAAATTAAAACTAACAAATTCAAGTATCCTACTTAATTTAAATTTGAAAGTTAATAGAAAATATGGAAAATAGAATTCTATCAACCTAATTAATCACATTCGCACAATTAACAACAAAAATTAAAATAAGATAGGAGAGAAATAGACACCGAGAATTTTATACTGGTTCGGCACAATTCGGCCTACTCCGCTCCCCAAGCTCCTCTTGGGTATTCCACTAGAAAAAACAGACTCTTTCCATGACCAGAGTCCAACCGCTGCAATGTTCATTTTTTGCGAGCAAGAACAAACTCGATCCTTTCCACAGTTCAGGAACAAACCGTTACAACCTCTCTTTTTCGGGATCAAGAGAAACTCTTACAATGGATTCAGAAGATGTGAAATAATAACAAGAAACTCTCTCAAATGGTGGATACACAAATCAAATCATCAAATCTCACATAAGAAATGATTTCTTACAAGTAAACCCCTCAAATGGCTATGAAAAAATAAAAATTGAAACTCAAAATTTTCTAAAAAATGGTAGGAATGCTCTCCAAGATGAGTAGTATTTTTCAAAAAAAAATTCCCATTTTTTTAAATTTTTTTGTGCCTTAAATAGACCAAAAAGGGTTAAACTAGTCGTTGGCTGCCACGTGTCACTCTCTGATTGGCTGCAAAAAAAGAAAATCAAAATTAATAATAAAATAATATTACAATCATCTTTTTGACCGATTGACCAATATATTATTTAAAAATCTGACTGCCACATGTAAAAATATTATTGGACCACGTGTCAACACATCATCGTCCATGTCATTTGCACGTCATCCGCCATGTCATCACTTTTGACTATTGGAATGCCACATCATTCGCCACATCACTGACATGTCATGAAATATGACTGTTGACTGTCCACGTCGACGCCTCGTCATCAAGATGCTACACTTGTTTGCCACGTGTCATGTGCTTAGTTGGATTTTCTCCTTCAATTTTGTTTTGGCCATAACTTTTTCGTTTGAGCTTTAATTTGAGTGATTCAAAAGACGTTGGAATCGTTGTTTTGAGCTCTACGCAATGGATACTTTAAAGCACTAAAATTATTAATAAATAAAATTAAGTTTGATATCATCAAAACATTGATTAATTAATTAATTAATTTGAGATTAAGGGCCAAAAAATCAACAAAGTATTTAACCATCAACCTTTTAGATGATAATATAAGTATCTTATCTACTAAACTATGTTTGGGTTTGAAGTGTTAGCATATAATAGCATTTAATTTAATTCATAATGTAGAGCAATAATCAATGGACAAGTGAGTTATGTATTAGATAGATTTTCGATGCCAACTTAAGAGTAGCTTAACTGGTAAGACATAACACATCCTCAATCAAAAGGTCAAAAGTTTAAATCCCCACCCCATGTATTCTTGAATTAATTTAAAAAAAAAGGTAATTTTTTATTTGGTTTTATTACAAGTTTGGTCTTTGAACTTTAAAAAGTTTCTAATAGGTCATTGAATAACTTTCAAATTTGTATCTAATAGGTCTCCAAACTTTAGAAATGTATAATAGATCCATGAAATTGCAATTTTGTGTCTATTAGATTCTCGAAACATTCGAGATTTTTAAAAGTTAACCAATCTAATAGATATAAAATTGAATTTTATGTCTATTGGGACCCTAAACTTCCAATTGTGTATCTAGTAAACCTGTTAATTTTAAAAAAATGTCGAATAGGTCAATGATCAAACACAAAATTGAAAGTTGAAGGACCTATTGGATACAAAGGTGAAAGTTTAAGGACCTATTAGATACAAAATTGAAAGTTTGAAGTCTTATTGGATACTTTTTAAATTTCGGGGACCAAATTGACACAACTCTGAAAGTTCGGGATCTAAACTTATAATTTAACCTTTTTATTTTCTAAGTGTGAGCATATCTCTAACTCATGAAATTAAAACATGGAATAATTATAATTGGCCTAAAAAAAATGTATTTTAAAGTCAAATCATGACTTTGTTAATCAACTTTAATGTTTGAGTGAAATAATACCTGTTAAAAAATTGGGGATGGAATGAATTGGGGGAGGCATATCCAACTAAAAGATAAACTATAAGAGAGTTTTAATTAGTTGAACAATTCTAGTTGATTATATATATATAAACTAAAGAGTTTGAATTAGTTAAACAAATTGTGGTTATATATAATATATCTTATTAGAGTTTGAATTTTGGTTATATATATAACTTGTAAGCAGAACCATATCCTTTTCCCATAGAATTCAAACTCTAATAAAATTATTACATGTCTCCTCAATTATAAATGCTTGCCCCCAAGATTGAATATTGTGCCCAATAATAATATTGTTATTGTTATTATATTTTTCTCTTTTCAGCAAAGTTCTACTGTTTGACAAATGACCAAACACAGAGAAGTCAATATTTTAGATTTAATATCTTTGTCAATGTGATATGGCTGGCCTTAAAAGATGGATGCAAAGTATATTTCAAACATGATTTCTTAATAATAAAAGTCAAATCCATATACATATTTTAAAGGAACTTTTCTTTTTGACCTAGTATCAAAAGTTATTTTCAGGTTTTTTTTTTCTAAGAGAAAATATATGGTAAAAGTTCAATTTAATCCCACAACGAGTAAAAATCAATAGAATTTAACGATTAATAAACACTATTAATTTTGACTCTAATTTAACGATGAATATATCACTAATATATGATATATCGATGAGAGAATTGTTCTTTCCTTTATTAGTAGTATATGTCTATATATCACTCATATTAAAATACTAAACTTCAATTCTCCCTTTTTATTTCCAAACCAGGTATTAAATTTTCACTAACATGTTAATATTTTAATCGATATTTTCATATGTCCATAAGTTTGACTTTCACATAATAACTAAGGTTAATCGATATTTTCAATATATACTAAAAACAAAATAAGATGTTGAAAAATGTCAACAAAATATCATTAAATGAGGACATATTATTCATAATTTGGAAAATTTTTAAATGGTTATAAAAGGTAAAACGCTTATTTATTAACTTAAGTATTTTTACCATTATTTTTTTTCTTTTCAGAATATCCATTAAAACGCTTATTTAAAATCTTGGTCCAGCCCATCTCTATCTTCAATTTCAGCCTACCATGATGATTTTTATAGGAAACAATTGCGTGGATGACCCATTTTGAGATGTCAAAATGAAAAATGTCCTACCTTTTTCAGAATAAGGGTATATGCCCTTTTCCTCTTACGTCATCATCTTAGCAAAATTGTCATTTTACTCTCTATATGAAAACGCACATTTAAGGCATTTGAGAGCGAGATGTTGGAGAGAGATTGGAGAGAGAGCAAGAGATTAGAGAGAGAGTAAGAGATTAAAGGGAGAAATTAGAGAGAGCGAGAAGCGAGAGTGACAGCGAGATTGGAGAGAGAGCCAGGAGAGAAATTAGAGAGAGAGCGACAAGCTAGAGCGAGAGTAGCGAGAGAGATAGCGAGGTTAGAATAGAGAATAAATTGATAATTTTACTAGGATGTTGATGCAAGCAAAAAGGTATATATCCGTAGTGCATTTATCATTTTCGCTTATTTTAATGGGTCATCCGTACAAATATCTATTTTTAAAGTCATTATATTTTTATTTTTTTTATCTATTGATTTAATTTTTAGAAAAAAAAACGTGGATATTAATTTTCTGGGACCTCGTTATTAATTACGCTGTCTTTTCATCATCTTGTAATTTCTCGTTCCAATTTTTTTTTTCCAAACGCATTAATGGAAAAAGTTTACCTCACATTTCAATAAGAATGTTCAAAGAAAAGGAGAGCCTCTTCTTCCTTTTTTTTTTTTTTAAAAAAAAAAAGAAAAAAAAAAAAAATCTTCAACCCTAAGCTCAGTCGATTATATCAATTTTGACCCTCAACTTTCATTTTCATCAAATTGAACCCCAAACTTAGTACATTGTATCAATTTTAACCTCAAATTTGCAAAAGTGTTGTCATGTAGACATTTGATTAACTTTTTATATATTATCATTAAAACATGTGATTTTGACAATTTTCTCATTTTTTATTAAAAAAAAATCACATTGCACCTAAGCTACATTGATTTCTTGTAAGAATTTTGTTGGAGAAACTCTTTATTTGAAGAAATCAAACACTTTAGATGGATTCTTTTCACTGATATTAGCCTCCGAAAAAATGAAAATCACAAATTTATTAGCAACAAGAAAAATCTAAAAAAATATGAGAAAAAACCTAAAATTTCTTTGCTTTTGTTTTATACTATTCTTGTTCTAATTAAGCAAGGAAAATAAAAAAGAAAAAAAAATCTCATCAAGTTCTTAGAAAAAAAAAACCAACAAACATTCGAAGAAAAAAAAAACCCCAAAAATTGCTTTGTTTTCATAATCCTTGACGGTATATTAAAAAAAAACATGGAAGTTCTCAACAACAAGAAAAACTCATCTAAACTAAAAGAAAATGTTGGGTTTTTGACAAAATATTAGAAGTGAGTTTGTCTCACATCGGAAATGTTTCAAGGAAGTGAGGGGCTCCAAGTACTATAAAAAGGGCCTACGACTTTAGTTTCAAAACATCTCATTTAGAATCACTTTAAGCTTATATATATACTCTAGTAGTGTGAGTGTGGTATATAAAGCTTTGAGGGAGTGTTTCTTGTAATTGGGGTCGGGAGAGAGAATTCTTTGTGATTGTAAAAATTTTTCACATAGTGGATTTCTTTCTGTGGGTCGTGGTTTTTTCTCCGTTTTGGAATTTCCACGTAAATTCTAATTCTTGTGTTCCTTATTTTATTGTTTTATTTTAATTTCTCTGTTATTTTTCTGTCAATTCTTGTGATAGAATTTGAGGTTTTTTTCCAACAGAAAAACCCCCAATTTTTTTTTTTTATCATTCTATAATTGCATGTTCTTCTAAGTAGTTAAAAAAAACAACCAAAGCTACAAACACAATAAGAAGAAAATGAGAGAAAACTCATGTATAACTTCTCAACAGCATAAGTTTATTCAAATAAAAAGTTTCGTCGGACATAGGAAGAAGAAGAAGGAGGAAGGAGAAGGTGGAGAAGGTGGAGAAGATGGAAGAGAAGAAGAAGAAGAGAGAGAAAGTGAGAAAGAATAAAAAAATAAAAAATATTAATATTATATATTTTTTAAATATTTTTTATTTAAAAAAATAAAATAAATAATTTTTATATTAAAATAATAGTGCCACGTCAGCAACCGTTAAAAGTTAACAGAAAAACCTCGGGGGTATTTTTGTTGAGTTTGAAAACTCAGGGACCAAAGTGTCACTTAACCCAAACCTCAGGGACCAAAAGTGTATTTTTCCCAAATTAATATTATTTCTGGGGAGTGAGCTTTCCGTCTTCCCTCTCTTCCCTCTTTTCTTGCGTATTGTTACGACAATTTCTTCTTTTTTTATTTTTTATTTATTTTTTGCATTTTTGTGTATTATCTGTTAATATTTCTTCTTCTTTTTTTATTATTTTTTATTATTATCTTTTTTTTATTCTTTTTATTTCTATATATATATATAATATGTGGAGAGAGGGATTCGAACCACAAACCTTGTGGTTATCAGTACAATTTTATGCCAATTGAGCTAAGCTCTTGTTGGCTTTCTTTACAATTCAAGAATGCCAAGAATACAAAAATAGCAATTCCGGTTAATCGTAGTCTATCACTAACTATCACTGGTCGAAGTCTATCACGGACTATAATTGATAGATAATGAAATACAAAGAATACAAGAATAACAATTTTATGGTGGTGGTCACGGAGCTTGTGTGCTAGGCTTTAAAAATTACATTGTTGATTGAGAGTCGCTTGTTCGTAATGGTTATTTTTGGATTTTATGTTCTAATTACCACAAGATACTTAAATTTTTTGTTCAATTTATAATTGTAGTATAATAATTTTGGATGAGTTTCTAATTACCGAGATGATTGCAATGCAAAGTACTTTACCGATAGATTTCATTTAAATTGATTTCTATCAGTAACAATCATTGGTATACTTCAATTAATTGATAATTAACTGATTTCTATTCGGGATAGAAACTGAGATAGACTTCAATTAATTGATTTCTATCCCCGATAGAAAATGATAGATTTGAATTAAACTAATTTCTATCAGTGATACAAGTCACTAGATTTAATTAAATTAATTTATGATAGAAACTGATAAACTTCAATTAAATTGGTTTTTATCAGTGATAGAAACTAATAGTCTTGAATTAAATTGATTTCTATCAGTGATAGAAACTGATAACCTTGAATTAAACGGTTTTCTATTAGTGATTATCACTGATAGACTTGAATTAAATTGTTTTCTATCAATGACTATCACTGACAGACATGAATTAAACACGATAAAAACTTATAGATTATGATTATCAGAGTCTATCAGTTATACACACTGATAGACTTCATGTAACGACCCGACTTCTTAACAAGCCTTAAAGGGACTGTTACGACAATGCATGCTTTGGAGACCTTTTTAAATAAAAATAATTTGAGACAGAAACACTAATTTAAACAAAAACTTTAAAGCAAAACTTTTATTCGGGATCCCTAATTTCAAAGGTTTTAAATAAACTTAAATAATTTCTAAAACATAAATGTACAAGACCTCTAGAAAATCTCTTAAAACAAATTTACAGTTCAAATGAAGTAAAACATGGTTCTTAATGCGGAAGAAAATAAAACATGAACTCGAGTCCTCTCATGGCTGCCTAACTGATTTTCATCAATCGCCTTCCATCTGCCCTTGCCTTTACCTGAAAAAAAAATATTTTTGAAAAGAATGAGTATTTTAAAATACTCAGTAAGTGACCCTACTATTGTGGTTGGGCCACACTTTAAAAACATTTTAAAAATCAACAATAAATATAATTTTGGTGGCTTTAAACTTCAATTTTTAAACTTAGGATATACATCAATTTCATGCATATCCTAAACACACATCAATTTCATGTGTACTTCTAATGAGAGAGAATATGCATCACTTTCATACATATTCCAGACACATCAATTTCATATGTCTCCTACAGAGGTCATCAATTTCACGAAACCTCGAGGGTGTCAATTTCACAACCCTCGACTTAGGTACATCAATTTCATGTCCCTAAGCCCTGCGTAGGCGTCTCTGAACGTACATCAATTTCATGTACGTTGAATTACACTTATAAATAATTTAAACTAATTCCTTTAATGGAATTTAAACTCGTAAATAATTTTAAAGTCAATCCCTTTGATGGAATTTTAAAAGACCGCCAACACAATTATTTTCATATAAACGATTAAAAACAATGATATTAAAATTCTATGCTTTCGATAATTTTCATAAACGCATGCTCAATAAAAATAATAAATTTTCATACATAATTCCTCATGCTTTTAAACAATAATACTAATTTCAAGAGCAACTCATAAGTACAAGAATTTTAGAAAGAAAATCAAACACGCGCACCCAATTAAATGGTTCAACAGTAAGTTCACTTACCTTAAAACTCCAATAGACTTGTTAAGAAAGCCAAATGTGACCAAGATCAAGGGTTTAATTCCCAACGAGGACTTAAGGCTTGCTGAACCGATCCTAATCTTCTACAATTTCGATATTCCGCCCTAAAAAAGCCAATAGCCAAAACTGATGGAAGACAAAGGGACTAAAAGACCCACTGCTCGATCTAGCCAGAAACGCCGAAAAAGATCCCAAAATAGCTGTTGTCCGCTGGAACCCACAACACAGCCGCTGCTTGTCGTCGGGGATGAACGTCGTCGACGGAACCGCCTGCACTGCCGCCGCAACTTGCTGAACGTCGAAATGTCGCCTGCCACGAACTCACCGGAACTACGAGCACCGCCGCTGCGAATCTAAAGAACGGATGCGTGCGACAGCCTGAAATGCAAACCCCTTGTCGTCGCCGCGCCGCTGCACCTTGCCGTGACTGGGTCTGCTCGCCGAGACGTCGATGCACCGCCGGAGAGAAGACACACGAGGGGACTGCTGCTGCCGGAGAGGACGCGCGCCGGAGATGGTCTCGAGTTTGCTGGCTGCTCGTTTTCACGTGGAGAAGAAGAAGATGGAGGCTGAATTTTTTTTTCCTTGGGCTGCGTGCAGTTAGGATATAAAGAGGATGACTTAGGGTTTAAAGGGGTGGCTCCAAAGTCAATTTATTTACGAAATTGCCCTTCCAGCTTTAATTTAAAATTTCACCAATTACCAAATCTTGTAAATTTCCCTCCAACTCCATTTTGCACAACTTAAACAAATTAACTCCAAAACTAGTGAAATTTGAAATTTCCTTAAATCACGGGCATTACACTTCAATTAATCAAAGTCTATCAATGTCTGTCACTAATAGACTCCGATTAATTGAAGCTTATCATCAAAGTCTATCAGTATTTATCACTGATAGTCTCCGATTAATCGAAGTCTATCAGTGACTATCAATAATAGGGACTGATATACTATGGGAGATACTAAGGGTATTTTCGTAATTTAACGTATTTTTTGCTATTTCTGCAAATAATTTTATTTTTTTGCTATTTTTGTAATTCTTTTGCCGGTTTTTGCTATTTATGCAAATCCCCCTTTTATTTTTATATTGTGTTAAAGGTTTAAATCTTTGTTCCCATGCAAAACAAAAGTTATTAGAATTTAACAAATTAAAATATCCAAATTTATTAACCCAACAAATTAAAATATCCAAATTAAAGTTATTAGAATTTAACAAGTTAGAAAGTGGGAAGAGAAAGAAGGAACAGATCCCTGACGAAAACTTAAGAAGTACATTTTTTTTTTTCAAATTTATTTAAAATTTTAAAACATTGAAAACTGATGTATCAACCCAACTATGTTTTCCAAAAATGAAAAGAAAGATCATAAACCAAAAGAAAAATTAAATGGATTATTATAAATAGGTAGGGGTGTAACAAACCAAGTCGAATCGGAGAACCGAACCAAACTGGTCGGTTTGGTTCGATTTTAAAGACTATTAAGACAAAACCGAACTGAACCAATCGGTTTAGTTCGATTTTGATTTGTCTTTTTCCTAAACCGATACAACCTTTTTTGCCCTAAATTTCATTTTCACTTGTCAGTATGTCTTTTCGATTTGTCTAAATTTGTAGTCGTATATCATTTTCATTGATTTAGAACAGTGTTCTTCATCTCCTAATTCACACTCGTCTAAATCTTCGAATAGGGTACACCGACGGGAATGGTTCCCCCTTTCTTCACCTTTCTTCTAAACAAAACCCTCTCAGATGACATCTCTCTCTTTCCAACGTCTACTCTCTCTTTCTGTCTCTCAGTGTCGGCGTCTACTCTTTTCGTCTCTTCTCGCCGACGTCTACTCTCTCTTACCATCTCTCCTCGTCGAAAACCAGAAGAGCATTTCCGCCTATTCTGTTCGTCATGCAGCCGTTGTCATCCTCATCGGCGTCCATTCTGTTCTTCATGCAGCCGTTGTCAACCTCACTCCGCCGCCACTCCCATGAAACGAAGCTCCCCAGACCCTATCGAAGCCCGTAATTTCTCCCACTTTGTTCTTCATCCTTTTGAATCCTTTTGGGTCTTCTTCTCCCTTCTCTGCCGCTCTTTTTTCAAATCTTGTAATTTCTCCCCTCTGCCGCTCACTCCGTCATCGAGCAAGCGCTGCTGTCCTAACTCCTCTCACTTCTGTCCTAGCTCCTCACTCTCACAGTTTCGTCTTTGACCCAAATCGGGGAGAGAACGATTCAATAGAAGAAAAGGTGAATCGACCCAATCCAACCGGGTCGGGTCAAGTCGGTTTGTCCGTACAACCGACCTAATCCGAATTTTTTACACCCCTAGAAACAGGACACATTCATGATTTACCCTTGCAAATAGTAATAATAATAATTATTTTTTTTGACAACAAGTGGAATGAGAATTTGAACCTCTAACCTCTTAGGCAAAGGTAGTAAACAATTATTTGACTGGTTCTAAAATGATTATTTAACTAAATGTCAAAATATTTTTATTGTTAAGAGTTAAAAAAGAATAGTCATCATTTAGCATTTGTGATGAAGTAGGTAAGCCATATTAATTACACATCACAACACGTTATGAAAGCAACTTTTTTGGCACATTTTGAAAGAGATATATGGATATCCAAAAAAGACTTTCTTACCATAAGTCATTATCGAGATTAAGATATATATTTTTTTTTTTATCTGATTAAAAAATATAATATAATTATTTTTCCTTGTACTTAACGTTATCTATATATTAAGTATGACCAAAATCATTGGTCAAATCTAGGCATCAAAAGATATCATGAGATTGTCCTGATGCTAACTCACCTTGTTTGTATTGAAAATAAGTTGTTTGAAAAAAAAAAAGTTGCTTGTTTAGTGAAGTTTCCAAAAAGCACTTTTTTTTTTTTTTTTTGGATAGTTCAAAACTATTACAAAATTATCAACTTTTTTTTTTTTGTTTAAATTCTAATTTTAATTTTAGACCTATTTAGGCCGCATATGATAACACTTTTGATTTTTGGTTTTTGGTTTTCAAAAATTATATATGCTTGTTTTCTCTCAACTTCCTTACTATGGTTTTCATCTTTGTCGATGACACATTTGAGTTTCTAGTCAAGTTTAAAAAACAAAAACTAAGTTTTTGAAAACTACAACCTCGTTGATAACCATTTGGTTTTTGAAAATTATGCTTGTTTTCTCTCAATTTCCTTATCATGATTTTCATTTTTGTTAAGTAGATACTTGAATTTTTAGCCAAATTCCAAAAACAAAACAAGTTTTTGAAAACTATATATATATTTTTTTTTTCAAAATTTGACTTTGATTTTTGAAAACATGAGAAAGTTTTGTAGATAACAAAACAAAGAAAGTTGTGGGGAAAGTAGTGTTGATAAGTTTAATTTTCAAAAACAAAGAACCAAAAACGAAATGGTTATCAAACGGGACCTACGTTTTTTAGTTTTCAAAAGTTGACTTGGTTTTTTAAAACATGAGAGGAATATATATGACAAAACAAAGAAATTGGAGGTAGAAGTAATGTTTATAAGCTTAATTTTCAAAAACCAAATGGTTATCAAGGGACCTTAGTTTTTGGTTTTTGAAAATTAAGTTGTTTTCTCCCAATTTTCTTAAGACAGTTTTATTATATTTTTGTTAAAGGACACATTTGAATTCCTAGCCAAATTCCAAAAACAAAAACAAGTTTTTGAAAACTATGACTCCATTTGAGAACTATTTCGTTTTTTGTTTTTGGTTTTTGAAAATTAAAGCTTGTAAACACTATTTTTACCAACAAGTTTCTTTGTTTGTTATCTACATCCTTAGCTTCCTCATGTTTTCAAAAACCAAACCAAATTTTGGAGAAAAAAAAAGTAGTTTTCAAAAACTTGTTTTTGTTTTTGAAATTTGACTAGGAACCCAAATGTCTCCTTAGCAATGAAAATAAGATCGAGAGAAAACAACATAATTTTCAAAAAAAAAAAAAAAAAAACGAAATAATTATCAAACGAGACCTATTTTTTTTTTTTTTCAAAACTTGACTTGGTTTTTGAAAACATGGGAAGAAGGTGGATAACAAAATCAAGAAACTTAAAGGTGGAAGTAGCTAGTGTTTTCAAGTTTAATTTTAAAAAACTAAAAACAAAAAACCAAATAGTTATCAAACGGGACCTAAATTTTTCCTATTTATTCTATTTTGATCCTTTTAACTTCGAAGTGTTCAATTTTAATCTTTCTAACATAAAAAATCATTTTAATTATAAATTTATAATTACCATTGATTTTGCACACAAACTATTTAAGTATTAAACCTTCCTATCTAACATGTGTTTTATTCACTAATATGAGCATATCGACATAAAGTTTGTATCATTGACCAATGAGATCTATGGTTCAAACCTCCTCACTCCCATAGCATGTATTTTATTCACTATTTATGATGTAAATAAATGTTTATTTGGGATCACATGTAACAGAGTAACCATCATAGGTTCCAAGGTTCATTCAAGATTTTAGTTAAAATAATTTTTTTTAAAAAAAGTAGCCAAAACTAAAATAGTTTTTCTTATTTTACAAAATTTAGGGCTAAACTTAAAAATAGAATAAATATAAAAGTTTCAATTTAAAAGTCACCAATACAATTTGTTTTACAAATATTACATCCAAAAATTAACGGCAAGACATTTTTGAAACATTTTTCAAAGTTTAGTGGTATTTTTGGAACTTTTCAAAGTTTAGAGACATTTTTGAAACAAACTCCATAGTTTAGGAGCATTTTTTAAAACAAACGGTTTCTATTTAATAATTATATTTGACATGGTAATCACTGACAATGTAATTCAATAATACTTCAATAATATACATTTATATGGTCGATGGAAAATAAATTTCATAAAATTTCATAGATAGAAAGACCTGACATCATTGACAAAAAATTTGAACTTCAATAAAATAATAATAAAAGGAAAACCAATCCCATCAATCAGAAACTCTTCATTCATTCAATTCAACGACCGGTAATGTTGAAATTTTGTTAAAAATAAAAAATAAAAATAAGATCAAATTAGTGGATTTTTCTTGGTCAAAACGTCTGCAACATTGCACAATAATTTTGTTTGTCACCAAAAAGTTGGAATCTTTATAAATAACTCCTTCTGAAACTCCAAACACATCTTCCCAAAGAAAAGAAAATAGCCATTAAAATGGAAAATTTAAAGTCTTCAATTTTGCTCTTGTCAATTTCATCTCTTCTGGTTTTTGCGTCTGCAACAACAGCTCCTGAAAATTTCCTTCAATGTCTTCTCCTCCGCTCTCCGCCGTCGCACCCCATTGCTCCGGCGATCTTTACACCCAACAATGCTTCTTATTCGTCTGTTCTTCAAACTTACATTCGAAACTTGAGATTCAACACCTCAACAACTCCAAAACCTTTCCTTATTGTCACGGCTCTCCATGAATCTCATGTTAAAGTTGCAATTTTATGTGCTCGAATCCATAATCTTCAAATGAAGATTCGTAGTGGTGGCCATGATTATGAGGGAGTTTCTTATGTCTCCGACGTTGTCCCGTTCTTCGTCCTCGACATGTTCAACCTCCGAGCCATCACCGTCGACGATAAAACCGAGACCGCTTGGGTATATTTAATCATTTATTCATATTCTCAATACTCTCTCCCAATTCGTCGACTTAAAAATTAGATATATTCGTTACGGTATATTTAATCATTTATTTATATTCTTATTAGGTTCAAACAGGAGCCACCCTAGGAGAAGTGTACTATAGAATTGCAGAGAAAAATAAGTTCCATGGCTTCCCTGCTGGAGTATGCCCTACAGTGGGCGTTGGCGGCCATTTTGGTGGTGGTGGGTATGGTAACATGATGAGAAAATACGGCCTCTCGGTGGATCAAATCATCGACGCCAAGATAGTCGATGTCAACGGGAAGCTCCTCGACCGAAAAGCAATGGGGGAGGATCTATTCTGGGCCATCACGGGTGGCGGAGGATCGAGCTTCGGTGTCGTCACGGCGTACAGAATCCAAACGGTTCGTGTGCCGAAGACGGTGACGGTGTTCAGAGTAGGAAGAACATTGGAACAGAATGATGTGACCGAGATTGTAGATGAGTGGCAGCGGGTGGCACATGTGATCGACAATGATTTGTTCATAAGGGTGACGTTTGATGTTGTCAATGGAACTCAGAATGGAAAGAAGACATTGAGAGCTAGATTTATAGCCTTGTTCCTAGGAGACTCCGAAAGGCTTTTGTCTGTCATGGAAAAGAGCTTCCCTAAATTGGGTTTGAAGAAATCTGATTGCCTTGAAATGAATTGGCTTCAATCAGTGCTTTTTTGGACTGATTTCCCTCTAGGTAAAGTTTCTTTTCACTCACATAAAACTTTTGTTATTGGTAGGTTTTAAGGTTTAACTTACTATTTTGGCTAGTTTGACAATGTTTTAAAAACACCTCCAATAGAAAAAAATGGGACACAAAAATATTTATAATAAGTCAACAGGATGAGATTATGTTTTTATTTATATTTTTAAAAGGATATTATTAATCTATTAGCAACAATCTTCCATTGGCCATCATTAAATTTTTTACAAACAAGGGAGGAAAATATATTATCTTTTTCAAAAAGTAAATAATGGTCAAAATTTCAATGGCAATCAATAGAAACTTTTTGTTATACCCAATAGTAGGAAAGTATTGTTGTTTCTTAAAACAAAACAATTTTTTTCTAAGACTTGTACACATAAGTTAAGGTCATGGTTCCTAAAACAAACAATCAATACTTTGTTTGGTTACCTAAAAAACAAACAAAGTATTATTGTTCTTTTTCTTTTCTTTTTACAATATCGGGAAAATTAAACTGTCAGATGTAATAACCAGTGATACAAAATCAAAGTACTTTTACAATTTCTCTCTCTAATTACATCCAACGGTGCAAAGTTGTCCGTCTCATGATATCGACGTGGGGTAGGAATTTTGAACCTTTGATCTCTCAGTCGATGGTACAAACGTTATGTCAATTGAGCTATGCTCTTGTTGGCATATTATTATTCAAACAAACATATTATCAAATTTTCATCAAAACACACCAAGTAAATTAAAACCCTAATGAAAGTTTCCCTTTTTGCAATTGACTTGTGAACACACAGGAACATCAGTGGATGAACTACTTTCCCGAAAGCCACAAGTACTGACCCATCTGAAGAGAAAGTCGGACTACGTGAGAGCCCCAATTCCAAAGGAAGGCCTCAACCAAATATGGAAGAAAATGATAGAACTTGAGAAACCCACCATGACATTCAACCCCTACGGCGGAAGAATGGCCGAGATCCCTTCAAATGCAACTCCATTTCCTCACAGAGCTGGAAACTTGTGGAAGATTCAATACGCAACGAACTGGAATGAACAAGGAACCGAACAAGCCAACCATTTCATAGACTTGACGAGGAAACTCTACGACTTTATGACGCCATTTGTGTCCAAGAATCCGAGAACTGCATTTCTCAACTATAGAGATCTCGATATTGGTATAAACCACAATGGCAAGAAGAGTTACTATGAAGGGAGGGTTTTTGGACTCAAGTATTTTGAAGGCAACTTTGAGAGGTTGGTCAAGATCAAGACGAGGGTCGATCCTCACAACTTTTTTAGGAATGAACAGAGCATTCCCAGGTTTCCACATGTTGGAAGATGAAGCTGATTATTGTGTTTAATTTCTTTGTCTATTGTCGTTGGTCTTGTTTGTTGTTGTTTGTTGTGGTTTCTATTAATTCGAGGATAGATTTGAAGCTCTGACCTCAATACAAATACAATAAGTGTGACTTGATGTTCTATTTGAAAATTTTTATGTTGGTGAAAGTGAAAGAAATGACTCTAAAATTATTCTATTCAATTTAGGATGTGTTGACCATAGACGCTATTTTGTTTTTTAGAAAATTTAAGGGAAAAATACCCTTTATGGTGTCTGAGTTTACCTCTCGTTTGAGATAATGAGCAATTTGGTATTTGTCATCCATTTTGCCGTTAGATACTAACGGATTGCTGACGTGGTCATATTTTTTTAATAAAAAAAAAATCTTTTTTTATTTTAAAATAAAAATAAATAAAAACAATAAAATATTTTTTTTATTATTCTATTATTATTTTAATTATTTTTCAATCTCTTTCTTCTTCCCCTCTTCTTCATCCTCTTCCCTCACTTTCTTCTTTCTTCTTCTTCAAATCTTCAGCGGCCGACGGTCGGCCATCGGCGACTGTTTTTTTTTTTCTTCTCTTTTCTTTTCCTTTCTTCTTCTCTCTTATCCCATTTTTCTTCTTTTTAAAAAATATGGCCACAGTAGTATTTAACGACAAAATGGATGGCATGGACCAAATTGTCCCTTATCTCAAACCTCTTGGTAATTTTGTTGAATTTTAAATCTCAGTGACCAAAGTATAACTTAACCCAAACCTCATAGATCAAAAATGTTTTTCCCAAAATTTAACTAAATAAACTCTGACATCTGGAATAAATATGAATTATAAAATAACTTTTAAAAGTACTCTAACAAAAGTTTACTTAGAAGTTGGATGACCGATTACCTTGTAAAATTTGTACGCTTCAATTTTTTAATTAAAAAATTATTTTTTAAAATTTTAAAATAAACTTATATTCAATTAAATAAAAATATTATTATTATTATTATTATTTTATATCTCTCCTCTCTCTCTCTCCTTTTTCTTTTCTTTTTTTCTTCTTCTTCATCAGACCATCGTGGCTGTTCACCTCCATTTGTGCCGCCATTCATCGCCGACAAACCACCGTTGCCGGAGACGCCATTCATCGTCGTCACCGCTCTCTCTATTTCTCTCTCTCTCACATTCGTCTCCCTCGATTAGCGGCGATTGTAGCGTTCATCGTTGTCATTCGTCTCCTTCGGGCATTTCAGCGTGGTTTAGATCCGGAGCAACATGGACCCTTCGGGAGTTGGTTAGATCTGGAGAAATAGGGGTTTATTTTCTATCGTTTCAGCATAGGTTCTTAAGTTTTCGAGCATTTCAGATCTGGAGCAACAGGTGCCTTCGGGCATTCAGCGGTGTATCCAACGAGTAGTAGTGGTTCTCAGTTTCGTTTTAAAAAAAACAAAAAACAAAAATTTTGGAGAAGGAAGGAAGGAGAAGAAAGAGAAGAGAAAGAGATTCATTAAAAAAAAAAACAAAAAAAAAACAAAAAAAAAAGGAAAAAAATTAGTGTCACGTCAGCTTTCCATTAGGAGTTAACGGAAAATTGGATGGAGTGACTAAAATGAAACTAAAACCAAAGCTCATGGGCTAAATTTGTTGAGTTTTGAAAATTCAGCGATCAAAATGAAACCTAACTCAAACTTTAGGGACTAAGAGTGTATTTTTCCCTAAAAATTTTGTGCAATAATAACCATTTACAATTTGTTTTTTTACAATATGCGAGGGTGGGAATTCACAGGAACCACAAACTTGTTGATCATTAGTACAAGCAATTATTGGTTCTAAGAAGTTCAAATAATAAGTCATATCAATATCTATTACATATTTGATTTTTGAAATACTAATGTAATAATTGTATCGCAAGTTAGTTTCAAGAACGAAATAAGTATAAACACTTTTTTTAGTTCAACCATTACCGTTGAACTATGCTCACTTTGATCTCTTTCATCAAGTTACATACCTACTTGAACTAAAAAAAATAAATACGTCAAGGAAAACATATAGTTCAACGGTAATTGACATGTATCTTTGACCAAGAGGTTGAAGGTTTGAATCTCCCACCCCCAAATGTTGATATACTTAAAAAAAATGATACTTGTCTTTTTTAAATATAATAATCATTTTCTTATAATATCACATTCTCTTCCGTGAATGGTCGAAATGAGTGACTATTGAAAGTCACCTACTTTGTCAGATTTATTGTTATTAATATTTTTCGTTAAGAGAAAAAAAAAACTAAACGATTTAGCTTGAAATCATACCGAAAGAATAATCACCTACTGTATATTGATTAAGAGAGTGATAAAATCGTTTTTCAAAAAGATAAAATACAAGCTAAATCAAACTAAATTTAAATAGTTGTCGAAAAGGCTTGGTACTAAAGTTGTACCATTGACCTTTTTCAAAGGAAAATTAACGAGAATCATTAAGGGGTTGTTTGTTTTCTCGTAATTCAAGATTCTCTACCCCGTTTTTGTTTTATAGTAATGTAGGATACCCAGACATCTCAGGATGCTCGGGCATCCTAAGATGCCTATACCGGAGGCATTTAATAATTTTTTTATGCCTTCTTGATAGATGGGTTTCTAAGGATGCGTTTGGTTGGTGATCTGAAAATAGAAATTTGAAAACAAAGGATCCAATGAAAACAAAGTTGTATTTCATGTTTCTAGACATGTTTAGTAGCATATTTAGAAATTGGATCTCAATTTAAACAATGATTCAAAATGTGTTTGATAATATATTTATAAACTTTAAACTACTTGTAGTTATCAACCAAGTATATTAGGTTGAATATACACTATTATTAATTAATTTATAAACATGTTATATGTTATAAATTTTGTATAATTATTATTATACAATATCATATAATTTATAATACATTATGACACGCCTCGCCCCAGATTATCCTAACCAACCTCGAACATGACGTGTTGACAATGAAATCCCAACTAACTGCAAACTTCATTGTCAACCATGCATGAACTGGATTGACTATGAAAAAGAATTTTCAAAACATGGCTAGCAATGGTTTATTAAATAATAGTATAGTGAGTGATTATGTAATTTGTTTAAACCAAAGCTTCCAACAGAAGCTTTGGTATATATATATATATATATATATATATATATATATATATTTCATTCCACTAAAGCTTCCAACAAAGTTTTTCTATGGGAAAAATACCTCTTTAGTCCCTGAGTTTTGAAGGATAGGTGCATTTGATCCCTAAGTTTTTAAAATAGACTTTTTTAGTCCCTAAGTTTTGAGAAATAGGTTTAAAAGGTCCCTCATACCATTTTTACTCATTTTTTCATTTTTTAATATAAAATCAATGTTTTTTTTTTTTAATTTTTAATGTTGAATGCTTTTTAGAAATTAAAAATAAAATAAAACAAAAAATCTCCCTCCCCACCCTATCCCTCTCTCTCCTCCCTTATCCCTTCACGTTCTTTTCCCCTCCTTCGTCTTTTCCCCCTTCTCCCCACCATCTTCTTCTTTCTTTTCACTTCTCCCTCTCAATATGCTGCAACCAACAATAGTGGTGACGGGATCGTGAGATGTCTGTTTTAATCGGAATCGCGAGAGTTTAATTTGTTGAATCTGAGATAGTGATGAAGATATGAGAGAAATCAAAGTAATCTGTAGATGATATTGATTTAAGCTTGCAGGCGACTTTGTGATTTTGGATAGCCATTGATTTTTTTTTTTTTTTTTTTTTGTCTCTTGTTTGGGATTTAGGAAAAGATTATAGTGAAAAATGGTGAGAAATAGTTGGAGATTTCTGAAGATTGAGATGGAGGGGAAAAAAGCAAAGAAAATGGAAGGAGAAAGGAGACTGGAGAGAGAATGGGGTAAAGAGGTGAGAGTTTTTTTTTTTTTTTTAAAAAAAAAATTTTTAATCATAAAAAATATTAATTTTATATAAAAAAAATTGAAAAAATTAATAAAAATAGTATGATGGACCTTTTAAACCTATTTCTCAAAACTCAGGGACTAAAAAGGTCCATTTTGAAAACTTAGGGACCAAACGCACCTATCCCTCAAAACTCGAGGACCAAAAAGGTATTATTCCATTTTTTTTTAAAACCTCATGCAAGTTGTAGTCCATTTCCTTTTTTATTATTTATTATTTTTAAAGCCCACAATTTAGAAATAGGCATTACACATTATACTATAAAAATTTTAATTTCATAAAAATGGATTGAGTTTATAACATGAAATATTATATTTATCAAGGTTTTTATCTTTTTTTTTTTTTAATTTACTGCATTTAAAAATTTCAAATTCAAAATCTGGATACATTGAAAACAAAAAAAAAACAAGTTGTTTTCAGAATTTTCACTATTTGGATCACAGAATCCGAAAACAGTTTTCGAAAACACATCCGTCAAACACATATTTACTGAATTCAGTGAATTCGAAATCATAAAATAGAATCCGGATTGTCTACCAAACAGACCCTTAAGATTCTCATGTCGAGAGCATATTCCATTGACATTCTTACCCTCCATTTTTCTTTAATTTAGAATTTTTGTTTTTATTTAAAAATAAATTAATTTATGCATCCATATGTAATTAATCGGTTATATAAAATAAACGATAGTTACTTTGAAAAATATATATTTCAATTTATTTTCAGTTGAAATTTAAAAGTCAATATTCATTTTATTTTACTTTTTCAATACTTGTCCAATATTTTTGTATCTAGTCAGTTTTTTTCTCTTATGCATCTACTAAAATAATTTCTTTTAGTTATTATTATCTATAATTTCTCTTAAAATTAATATTAATTGTACATTTTGAAACAAACATAAAATCCATTACAAACAAATATTATTCTCTAAAAATTTATAATTTGATAATGTGATCAATGATAGAAATCATATTCAAGAACATGAACTCCAGCTCATCCCTACACCATGGCCAACAACCAACACCTCAACAATGGTGTATTGACAACCCAAATTGCTCTGTCATTCAACAGTAATGACACCTAACATGAAATTGAAGGTGAGATATTGTGAATACTCTCATTAATCTCCAGCCAAAAATCATCTTCAAATTATCATTAATCTTCTGTCCGAAATCAGCTTGAAATCATGTTTTTTCCTCTTTTAATATTTGATTCTTTTAGCCAACTGTACATTAAGGGACTTTCCTTTAACTTTCCCTATTTCCTTTTATTTAATTTCTCTATGTGCAGTATTTAAAGGGAATGATTCTTGTATAATGCAAGCTAGCCATTTTTTGAATTATCGAGAATAGTAGAGCAGATTGTGTAAACATTTCCTCTTGCAACTTTTCTATCATTTTCTTTATGGTATCAGAGCATCGCACATAGAGAAATTGATCCTCAATTTTTTTTTCTTCTTTTTGTTTGCCATTTCTTTCTTTTACCATCTGTTTTGTTTTCAGCTGATAATTCAATCAATCCCCCTTTATGGCTAAGAACGAAATTGTCCTAACTATACAAGCCTTCCATCAATGTTCAAGCTTGATATCACTCAAGCTAAGCTCAACAAATTACCTACTATGGCGATCTCAAGTACTTCCGCTCGTTCGCAGTTTGGGGATTGAACACCACTTGTCAAATGGCACCCCACCTGATTCAAAAATCAAGGATGAAGAGTGAAAATTCTCTAACAATCCGATGTATCTCACTTGGCTCAATAATGATGGTTTACTAACTTCATGGCTCTTGGGAATCATCACTGAGGAAGTGCTTTGCATGATAGAAGGATTGGAGACAGCCCATCAAGTATGGAAGTCCTTAGAAGAAACTCTCCTTGCCATCACAAAGGAAAATGAAATTCACATAAGTGAATCCTTACATTCCCTAAAGAAAGGTAATTTGTCACTTGAAGATTATATTAAAAAGTTCAAATTTTTGTGTGACAAGCTAGCAACTATGAAGAAACCCATCGATGATTTAAGCAAAGTATTCACTTTGGCTCGAGGATTGGGACCCAAGTACAAATACTTTTGGACAGCAATGTTGTCTAAAGCTCCCTATTCCACATTCAATCAATTCATCCTTGCTCTCAAGTCGCATGAACAGCTAAATCAAACGGATTTGAATGAGGAAGAAATAGGTACACTCCCTGATTTAAATCAAGCATTTTATAGTCAACGAGGGAGAGGTAGAGGCAAAGGAAGACATTTTAGTTCTCGTGGTCGTGGTTTCCAGCCTAGTAGTCGAAACAGCCCCCTGCACCAAACAGAAAAAATGTTGGCTTCAACAATCTCAAGTTCACAGCATATTAATTCAAATCAAGGTAATTCTATAACCTGTCAAATATGTGGAAAGCCTAACCATACTGCATTGAAGTGTTGGAATAGGTTTGATCATGCCTACCAATCTGAGGAAATTCCAACTGCATTGGCGGCTATGACATTAAATGAAGAATTTGATACCAACCTCTATGCAGACTCTGGAGCAACAACTCATATCATGAAAGATGGAGGTAAAATTTCTTCAACTCGAGCTTATAAAAGGAATGATAAACTCTTTGTAGGAAATGGAGAAGGTTTAAATATCACTCATGTTGGACAAAGTAGATTAAATACACAAAATGGAACACTTGATTTGAAAAATGTGCTCATTGTTCCCAATATAAAAAAGAATTTACTTTCTGTGAATAGATTAACAAGTGACAATAATTGCTCTATACTTTTTGACAAAAATGGTTTTACTGGGAAGAACAAACAGGGACAGGTACTAGCAATATTGGGAACTAAGAGAAATGGTTTGTATGCCTTGGAGCAGCAAGAGATTTCTCATATGGCGTTGACTACTTCAATTAGTATGAATAAAGTGCCTCTATCTACATGGCACAAGCGTTTAGGACATTTGCATGATTTATCTATTAAGCATTTAAATAATGAGCATATGATTCATTTGTCAAATTGGAAGAAAAGTGAGAATATATGCAATGTTTGTCAAATGAGCAAGAGCTGTAGGTTGCCTTTTTCCTTGAACAATGAATTAAGCATGTTTCCTTTTGATAAGATTCATTGTGATTTGTGGGGTCCCGCTCCCATTTTATCCTGTCAAGGCTTTAAATATTATGCCAGTTTTGTAGATGATCACTCGAGGTTCACATGGCTCTTTCCTCTAAAAAGAAAATCTGATTTTTTTGAGTGTTTTGAAAAATTCCAAAAAATGATTGCAACTCAATTTGAAAGAAAAATCAAAATTTTCCAATCCGATGGAAGAGGAGAGTTCACTTCTTTAAAATTCAAAAACCTTTTAGAATATAGTGGCATAATACATCAAATGTCGTGTCCTCACACACCTCAACAAAATGGGATGGTAGAAAGGAAACATAGACATATAGTTGAAACTAGTTTAGCTCTCATTTTTCAATCAAACATACCTTTAAAATATTGGGTCGTTGATGCTTTTCTAACTACTACTTTCTTAATAAATAGAATGCCATCAAAATGTCTTAACGTGAAGTCTCCGTTTGAAATCTTACTCAAAAAGAAGCCAAATTACAACAACTTGAAAATTTTTGGATGTAGATGTTACCCTTATTTAAGATGTGTTGCTAAAGATAAATTCACTAAGAAAACATATCCTTGTGTTTTTGTTGGATATAGTATGTTTCATAAAGGATATAGATGCTTGGACCCTACCACCAACAAAATCTATATATCAAGGCATGTTATTTTTGATGAGGAAGTTTTACCCTTCACTAACAAGCCAACACACACCTCACAACATACCATTGGATTAGATATATCTACTTTTGCAGAAACAGAAAATTGGAATCATACCGAAGAAGAAACACATACAATTAAAGCTGATGCAATATCAGTAAGCCTGAATAACCAGGTGCGACCCAATTTTTCGAAGACAACATGCCAAATTTTCCATCAGGTGAAGAAAATGGAAGCAAATCGGTCACTAATAGCTCTGATCCCTCCTCCAAGGCTAACAATGACGACAACACCTGCCAAGAGACACAAGCTTCAGACCATCATGCTAAAACTCCACTGGGTCAGACAATTGAAGTGGAACTTAAGGCACTTGGATGACACTCTAAATCATCAACAAGATGGACACAACCCACTTCAAAATGCAACTACCATTGAGCAATTGGAACAACACCAAAATGAGATTTCTTCTCCTCCCACTCAATCTAATTTTGATTCCTTTAATGATATTAGTGAATTTTTATTTATTGACTTACCTTTTGATCATGTTGTAGATGCTTCTCCCACAACTTCCAGTGATACAATGAATACTTCAAATAAGCTGCAAGCTCTTACCCATGAAACTACAACACAACAAAGAGTTAATCAACCAATTGCTACATCCAAGCACCATATGATGACCAGACTAAAATCCAAACAACTAGCTGAATGTCAACCAACCACCTTCTTAGTAGCCACACAAACGCAAGAATGTCAAGAACCAAAGCAATTCAGGAGTGCCATTCAGAGCCCAATTTGGAAGAAGGCTATGGAGGAAGAAATTCAAGCCCTTCATGACAACAACACATGGGAACTCGTACCACGACCTCCACACACTAATATTGTAGGGTGCAAATGGATCTTCAAAACAAAATTCAAAGAAGATGGCACAGTGGAAAGACATAAGGCAAGGTTGGTTGCACAAGGTTACTCTCAAGTTGAAGGATTAGACTATGAAGAAACTTTCAGTCCAGTAATCAAACCTACAACAATCAGACTTTTCTTGCAATTGCTGCATCTTACGACTGGACTCTCAAGCAATTAGACGTAAAAAATGCTTTCCTCCATGGACATCTCAAAGAAATTGTGTACATGTCTCAACCTCCAGGTTTCACTAGTCCTCAACTACCTAATCATGTATGCAGGTTAAAAAGGTCCCTCTATGGACTTAAACAGGCACCCCGAGCTTGGTTCGATCGATTATCCCTCTACCTTCTTCACATGGGTTTTACATGCAGCAAGTCTGATCCATCTTTATTTATTTACAAACAAAATTCCATTATAAAACTTATGCTCATATATGTAGATGATATTATCCTTACAGGCAATACCAATACTTTTATCACTAATCTTGTTGAAAAATTGAGTACAGAATTTGCATTGAAGGATCTGGGAGCGCTCCATTATTTCCTTGGTGTTGAAGTACGAAGTATCACAAATGGATTTCACATCACCCAAAGCAAATACACCAAGGACATTCTTACAAAAACAAAGATGATAGAAGCCTCACATATCACCACACCAATGGCAACAAGCAAAAACAAGTGCCCAAACGAAGATGAGTTCGTCGATCCAACAACCTACAGAAGCCTTGTGGGATCACTCCAATATCTTTCTTTAACAAGACCCGACATTGCCTACTAGGTCAATAAAGCATGTCAACATATGCAACAACCCCAACGTCAACACTTAAGGGATGTAAAACGAATACTCTGCTATCTTAAACACACTATGAACCATGGTCTCACTTTTCGCAAGAATAGCTCACTTACTTTGTATGCATTTTGTGATCCAGATTAGGGAGGTTGTCCAACTACACGAAGAAGTACCTCTGGCTTTTGTGTTTTTCTAGGTTCCAACATAATCTCGTGGTCGCCAAAGAAGCAACCAACAGTGTCTCGTTCAAGTGCCGAGGCTGAATATAGAGCAATGGCCAACACAACAGCTGAACAAACATGGATAACATTTATCTTGCGAGACATTGGCCATCCCTCTTCATCGACCTCCTGAATTATTCAGTGATAACATGAGTGCGTTGCAAATGTCTATTAACCCGGTCTTTCATGCAAGAACAAAGCATATCGAACTAGACTACCACTTTGTTCGAGAAAAGGTCGCACTTGGGTCATTAATCACACGCTATGTTCCATCTGAAGGGATAAAAGCCCCACGCAGCGGAAAGTATTACGGAACCTACTCAGAGTCTTAGATTCTAATTGAAATACCAATACAATTTGCAAAATATTACAGCAATAAATTTATATTTAATGGGTTGTACATAGGCTATAAACATGCTAAAAATCAACTAGATTGATCCCTAGTGATCAAGGATTTCATAGAAAACTTACTTTTGTAGAAAGCCTCGATCAATTCGCCTTTTCTTGCCAATAAGATTAAAAACGCAGCAACCCTCTTGTGCGAACACCACCAATCGGCTGCACCGGTATATCTCTAAGACTTCTTGAAGCAGGAGACTTGTGGGAGTCTTTTGGGAGAGATCTCTGAGAGAAGGAGAGACAATGAGATGCCTTTCACCCCACCCTAGGGGTCCTATATATAGGTAAAGGCCAAGACCTTTTCCTAATAGGAAAATGTCTAGGAATAAGTTCAAATCTATTATCTGAACGATATCTAATTTTAATAATTAATTAATTCCATAATTAATTAATTACTCAATTAAATATCACATATTTAATCTTAGGGATTTTATTAAAATTAAAATTAATATGAATCCAATTCATATTAAATTTATTTGAACTCTTTCAAACATTTTCTCTCAAGAATTAATTTTTGAAATTAATTCAAAAATTATATTATAAAGTTTCATAAACTTTATATTATAATGCATCAATATACATTATACGATTCTCCAAATAAATTGAACACTTTCAATTTACAATTTATATTTGTTTGCTTCAAGTCTTTTTACGAGCTACCAGTGGGACCTAATGGACCTACAGATCAGAAGCTCCAACGATACGAGACTAATCGGCTTAAACTCATTAACCAAGTTAGTCTCCATTCGTTAACTGTGGGTCACTCCACTAAAGACCCACAGCTGCACTCTTCTCACTGCAGAATATTTCTGTGTCCACGGATATCGACCAATACTACAAGTCAGTCCTTCACGTGTGTTCGTATCCCATTTGGGTCAAATTACCATTTTACCCCTGGTTTACATCTTTGTCCTTAAGTTCCCAATACTCCTCTAATGAACAACCTGTTTGAGGTCCAACCAACAAAAAGAAGTCCCTCTCGTGCCATAGAGAGGGTTGGGCTCATTGTTCAAGTCCCGGAGACACCACTTAAGGGAACACACCTCTACTTACCCTAAAGTCGGGAAGGAGTGAATTCCATCTTGTGTGATTATGTTCCCAGCTCCCCACTCGGTATTGTCCCCAAAATGGTAGGCTTATTGAGTCGGCGTGCTGGCCACTCTCACCCATACAAATCAAAGGACAACTCCTCGTGAACAAGAGTCCATAATCCACTCAGGATTGAGACTAAGTTGTCTAGGTCATCCTAGTGAAATAGAAACCAAGCCAACTAACGGTGTTACAGTTAGTGGTTAACTATTTTGCGGTCCGGTCTTATGCAAACTCATTGCATAGGATACCCCCACTCGCATGTCAACTACATGAACGCGTTGGATCATAGCGTTTGTATCATAATACAAAGTGGGCCGTATCCATAGTGTCACCAGGATAAGGTATCCAACCTTATCCCTATACTATAGACCCTTTAGGCTGAATCTTGAACATTGATCCTCGTATGTCCCTACATATTAGTTCAAGCCTCATACTATCAGCCTAGGATGTTTAGTTTATTGGATTAGGGTTAATAAGACAAGATCTACTAAATACAAACAAAATAAACTATTTTATTAATGTTCGGTAAAAAGTTACATTTACTATCTACGAGTTTTAGGGCATAAAACCCAACACCATCCCGTGCACAACTTGCTGACATTTTAACCAAACCTCTATCCAAAATCATGCACCGTGACTTTACTAACAAACTTGGCGTTTGAGAACTCTCTACCTCAAGTTTGAGAACGAATGATAGAAATCATATTCAACAGAATATGAACCCAGCTCATCCCTACACCATGGCCAACAACCAACACCTCAACAATGGTGTAATGACAACCCAAATTGCTCTGTCATTCAACGGTAATGACAGCTAACATGAAATTGAAGCTGAGATATTGTGAATACTCTCATTAATCTCCAGCCAAAAATTAGCTTCAAATTATCATTAATCTTTTGCCCGAACTCAGCTTGAAATCATGTTTTTTCCTCTTTTAATATTTGACTCTTTTAGCCAACTGTACATTAAGGGACTTTCCTTTAACTTTCCCTATTTCCTTTTATTTAATTTCTCTATGTGCAGTATTTAAAGGGAATGATTCTTGTATAATGCAAGCAAGCCATTTTTTGAATTATCGAGAATAGTAGAGCAGATTGTGTAAACATTTCCTCTTGCAACTTTTCTATCATTTCCTTTAATCAAATCCACTAAAAACACCATGAATTATATTAATTGTCCTATTTTCAAAAAAAAATTAAATTGAAATTAATTTATAATAGTAAATATTTTTTAAAAACCTTAAGTTTAATATAAATGAATTTGTTCTACAAAATAACAAATAAAACTAGTATAAATTAAATTGATATAAAAATAAAATATTAAATTAATAAAGACAAAAAAAGTTATATAAATTTAATTTATATTAAACTAATAGGTAAGTTAGCTAAAAATTGGTAAGAGTATTATTGGTACAATACATAATCTAAAGACATTCCCATACAAAAATCATACAAAGCAAACATAATTATTTGAATATTCCTAAACATTTTTTATAAATTATTCCTTCAAAACAAACACGGTTATCTAAAATGTTGGATATCTATAATTCCAGACATTTGAATATTCCAGCTATCTAGATTCCGAAAAAAAATAAATGGTTCCTAACATTAATATGTGACCAACGACAATAGAAAAATAAAGAATCAAGCAAGAAAGATTGGCCAAGAGAGTTAGTGGCCTGTTGTTGCTGACAATCACCTTATAAAGAAATTACCACAAATAAGGACAAGTCAGCACCAAGAAGGGAAATTGCACCGATCAAGGTAATTTAATTACTCTGATCAAGGTGTTGTACATAATTTTCAGTAGGGTTGTCTATTTACCCCGCGGGGACCCGCCCCGAATGGGGCGGGAAATCCCTGTTTGCACGAGGAATCCCCATTCTCTAAACGGGGGCGGGGATGGGGATTATATTCCCCGTCCCCGTTCCCCAGCATATATATATATACTATAATTTATATTATTATAATATTATGGTGTAATTTGCAAGTATAAATAGTAAAACTCTAGTTTTGTTGTTGTTGTAATTTTTAATTTTAGACTTGTTATTTTATTGTTGTTATTATTTTAAAATTTGCTATATTTGAGACTATATTGTAATTGTGTAATATTTAAGTTGAAAACCATATTGTAATATTGAAATTTCAACTTTTAGAAATGATGTTGGAAGATTTTAAACTCTATCCTGAAATATTATTGTTCTTTTCATTAGGATATTTCATAGCTATTTTAAAAAGAATTGCAATTGATTGACATTTAATAAAAATAAATTAAAAAGACGGGGAATAATTCCTCGCAGAAAATCTCTGCCCCGATCCTTGCAAAATTAAATGGAGAATTTTGCAGGGACGGAAAATGATTTAGGGGGCGAGGAAGGGGACAGAGAAAGCTTCCCCGTCCCCGCCCTATGAACATCCCTAATTTTTAGTTGTCTGAGTTATTGGTTGGTATGGTTTGTTGATTGATCCATTGTGTAGTGATTGTTTGTGTGGTGATTTGTGTTTCGTGGCTGCAATTGTGATTTGCTCATGGGTGTACCGTTGTTTATAAAAAAAGGGGCTCATAGACATATATATATTTGAAAATTTTAAAAATTAATCCATCTATTAGATTAATCTAATAGATCGATTAATTTTTAAAATATTTCAAATTGGCTTTTATGTCTAATGACAGTAAGCTTTTAAATCTGTGTTAAATTCATGAATATAAAAAATATATATGTCAAATAGTTAAACACAAAATTGAAAATCACCGGACACACAAAATTGAAAAGTTTAAAAATCTATTGGTAACATACTTTATAGGCTATTTATATAACTTTAATTAACGTTAGTCTAATCTGTGATTTTAGATTATTTTCACACAAATATCCATTCATTTGGTAGAAATTGAGCAATTTGAATAAAACAAAGGATTTTTAGGGATACACCAAGAAATTCAGGTAATTTGGACAAAAACACATGAGACCATAGAATTTTATAAGCCCATTAATGAGGTTTAAAAACTTAAAAGAGGTAGCGTTGAGACGCCATTGATAGCGTCTCAATTCCAACTAAAGAAGAAGAGCCAAAATTTTCGAGTGGACAATGATAACTCTGAGTTATTCAAAAACTTTGTTGAGAACTGATGTATATTGGGTTATACATCAACAATATGTTGATGTTCTTTTACAATTACTTCTGAGTTATTGTGATAAAATAAAATGTTGAGATGTTATCCGAGACACCGTCATGTACTAACACCTTAATGCTACAACAAAAGGTGCGTGCGAGGACTTTTCATAATGTTTCAATAACCCTACCAACGAAAAAAGCCACGTCTCAAATACTGTCCCTAGTGTCTCAATGTTGTTATTAGATAATTTTGATACCATAAAAAAAAATAGTTTAATTTTAAATCAAAATCAATCAATTCAGAATCAAACAAATTCACATATTAAAAATAGGCTTAAGACAATAAAAGACAAGCACATGAAACTAAAACATACTTCTACAAAACCCCCTTAATGAGCAAACTAAATGCCAAGATCTTAAATAAATCATTAAAAAGAAAACTTAGAAGCTATCTTCAATGTCACTCTCCCCTCTCAAATCAAGTGACATTTTAATATCCCCAACATCTTTTCAATATTTTCAAGAACTCATTCCAAATGTAGCATGATATATAAGCCTAACAAATAACCCTATTATATGCATATTTTATTGCAGGCCAAACAACAAGCTTGTGTATGTTTGTATATATTTTTTGCTGGCCAATCATCAATCTTTTGTGTGTCTATGAATCTATTATATATATAAATATATATTGCAGGCCAAACAACAAGCTAGCTGCAAGTGTCTGAAAGTTTTGGTTCTTTTATCCTTATTATTTTCGACAAAAACGATGACCATGGAATCTTGTCCATATAATTAAATAAAACCACCATTGCAAAATGGATAATTTTTCAGTAACAAACGGATTGGGACTTGATATATTAATATATATATAACTGAAATGCATTTTCTCTGTTTATATCATTCAAATTTTTGAAGTATCGAATTAGTTGACAAAAGGAAATGGGGATGCTTCACTGGAAAAGGATTCATCTCGTTCTTCTCATTTGTGTTCCTTTGATTTGGTTATGTTCTTGTTCTGATTCTGATCAGGAAAGCAGCTTTTTGGAATGCTTTAATTCCACAACAGCTTATTCAAAGCATTCTGTACCTATTTCGGAAGTGGTTTTCACGAATGAAAGTGCTTCTTTCTCCTCTCTGCTGCAGCTTTCCATTAGAAACCTTAGATTTCTCACCACTTCTTCTCCTAAACCACTGTTCTTGGTGACCCCATTACATGAATCACATGTTCAAGCAGCCATAGTTTGTGCCAAGAAGAAGGACTTGCAAGTTAGAGTTCGAAGTGGAGGACATGATTATGAAGGTATGAATCTAAACGTCAAGTTGATACGTTACGGTAAATTTAGTGTGTTTCTGATTTACTTTTTTAAGTGTTTATGAGCCGACAAGAGTTCTTATTTAAAAATCATAGTGTTTGGTTAAAATTTTAGGCTAAATTTTAAAAAATACCCTGAACTATGGAATTTATTTGAAAAATACACATGAGCTTTGACAAGTTTCTAAAATACTCTTGATCTTTACAAAATGTTAAAAAATATCCTTATCGTTAAGTTTTGGATGGAAAACGTTTAAGTTTTAGTTTCATTAATACCCATGTACTTTAAAAAAATTTCAAAAGTACCCTTACTAAAAGAAAAAAAAAAGTCTTTTTTCTTCCTCCCTCTTTGTAAATTCTTCCTCCATGAAAATTAGTGACAATCTATACTTATTTTCCATGTATTCATACATCAGGATTGTTTCTTCTCTTTCAATGCATCACCCCAAGAGCTTGACCTAGATTCTCATGTTGAAGCTTCAAAATGACTTTTGCTACGTTCTTGATTCTCCATGTCCTTGATTTAATTTCATTGATATCCTTTTCAATGTTTTGTCCTCACCAGCCACTACCCATTAGCTTTTCTTTTGTTTATTTTAGAAAAAATAAATGAAAATATTGTCATATAAATGTTCTAATACTTCTTAAATATTAATAAAAACAAAATCATATTTTCTCAAAAAAAAAAAATATAAAAACAAAATCATATATAATTTTTTATTATTATTAATTAGTCTTGTAAACTAAACCAAACTTACAGTATTCTAACACTTTATCTACTTATCACTAGCATACACAAATAAGAGAACAGAAAAAAAAAAAAAAAAATTTATGTTTTTCTCTCTCACTTATCTTCTTTACACTTTTAAAAAGAGAAAACTTGATTTCAAAACTTATTTTCATATGGTGTTATTTTGCACATGACTTTTATAAGCAAAATTTTACATTAATTTTTATATGGACAAAGAATTTACAAAGAGAGGGAAAACAAAAAGCATTTTTCAATAAGGATATTTTTTAATTCATTTTGAAAGTTTAAGGTTATTAATAAAACTGAAACTTATAAAAGTCATGAACGAGTTCGGTCACGAACTACTAGTTCTAATACCATATTAAATTACTACTAAATCTAAAAGGTTAGACCGACTGTTATAGTGTATTTAATCAAGTATTTATAATTCGCTTTACCAGGTCTCTCCTACGTATCATCACAAGCTCCATTCATCGTAATTGATCTCATCAACCTTCGCTCCATCGATATCGACATCGAAACCGAAACAGCATCAGTGGAGACTGGCGCCACACTCGGCGAATTGTACTATAAAATTGCAGAGCAAAGCTCCATCCATGGCTTCCCAGCAGGAAGCTGCCCCACAGTGGGGGTGGGAGGGCATGTAAGTGGAGGAGGCTTTGGAACCCTTTTCAGAAAATATGGTCTTGCAGCTGATAATGTAATTGATGCTAAAATTGTGGACTTCAATGGAAGAATTTTGGACAGAAACTCCATGGGAGAAGACCTTTTTTGGGCCATTAGAGGAGGTGGAGGAGCAAGCTTTGGAGTCATTTTATCATGGAAGCTCAAATTAGTTTATGTTCCTTCAAATGTCACAGTTTTCAATGTGCAAAGAACTCTAGAGCAAGGAGCAACTCTCCTTCTCCAAAAGTGGCAAACAATTGCACACAAACTTGATCAAGATCTCTTCCTTCATGTCACCACAAAAGTTGTAGACCAACAAACCAAATCACTTTCCAAAGAAACATCCAAAACAATCAGACTTTCATTTACATCATTGTTTCTTGGTCCAATTGACAGGCTTATCCCATTCATGAAGACTCATTTTCCAGAGTTGGAATTGAAGAGTACTGACTGCTCTGAAATGAGCTGGATTCAATCAGTTCTCTTCTTTGCTGACTTCTCCATAGAAGCCCCACTTGAAGTTTTGATGGAAAGATCTCCTCCACTTTCTGATTCATTTTTCACAGCAAAGTCAGATTATGTTACATCACCAATTTCACAAAGTGGGTTGGAAGGGCTTTGGACAAAGCTGCTAGAGGAAGAAAAATCTGAGTTGATTTTGACACCATATGGAGGAAAGATGAGCCAAATTTCAGAATCACAAACCCCTTTTCCACATAGAAGAGGGAGCATTTTTGGAATCCAATATTTGGCAACTTGGTATAATGCTGATGAAACTGAGAAGCACTTAAGTTGGATGAGGGAGCTTTATGCTTATATGGAGCCCTATGTTTCCAAGTCTCCAAGAGCTGCTTATTTGAATTATAGGGATCTTGATTTGGGAAGGAACTATGGGAGAAATACAAGCTATGAGCAGGCAAAAGTGTGGGGTTTGAAGTATTTCAAAGGTAATTTTAAGAGATTGGTGAGGGTGAAGACCAAATTTGATCCTTCAAATTTCTTCTGGAATGAACAAAGCATTCCCCTCCTCTATCATATTGAAGATGAGACCAGAATTGCAGAGGTTTACTCAGACTTGGACTCTGAAATTGTTCGATTAGAAAGATGAAAACTAGACTGTGTGTATGTGATTTAGTTAGAGTGTCTAGAGAGTATGGTTTTGGCAAACTATTTGCTATTCCATATAGTTTCATGTATGTTCAACGTTTGTTTAGTTAATCAGCAAAGTGAAAGCTAAAGCCTGTTTACATCCCCGAGCACCATAATTTTAACCCTTTCTCCTACTTAAATTCTATGCTATACTTGGAAAACTTTTGTCTTCAAAACTCTTTCTTAAGGACAGGTGGTATCAAAGTCATACTCCTAATTTAGCCACGTTGGTATAGAATTTTCTGGTGTACAAAAAAGAAGTTTTGAGCTTCGAAGATGTAGATTTTTTCGTATATAAAAATGAGAAAATATAAGAGTTGAATTTTCAAATAAGACGCCATTTTAAGGTATGAAAATCTATAAATACAGATTCCATAAAATTAGTAATGTTAAATCATTTAAGTGATCGGTTTAATGGTACTTTAGATTACAAATTAATTTAGATTCCATAAAATAAGGGGGTTGGCAGTCCCTATTTCATGTTGTAGAGGGGCGTCTAAGACATGAAGATTAAATAAGTATTTCTAAATGCTTTGAAAATGTGTACGTTTTCATACGCTTCATCCGACTCAAAGTTTCTCCTTTCCTCATTAACCTTTGAAAATGTTGTCATCGGCTAGCTAAGTTTGAGATGAATCCCCAGATATAGGCCAATCGACCTTGGGAGACTTCTTAATTTGTGCAAGTTAATTTGTAGGTCTTTGCATCTTTTGGACTAGTGTCAATCTTTGACTGGTCTATTTTGATCCCTATATATGGTGCCTTACGACGAAACGAAGGAACTTTCCTGAGGTTTTGCCAAATGCAGACTTGAGAGGATTCATTCGTCCTCGATTGATATTTCCATAAGCGATCAAAACCCACCATCAGATTCTTCAAGTGATCTTATCGTTTCTTAGACTTGACCACGAGATCATCTTCATAGCATTCAACATACTTACGCAACATGTCATAAAAAAACCTTCTATGCATTGTACCTGAATAAGTAGCTGATAGCACCTAATTCGTGCTATTTTATTACCTTTAATCTAAACTTGTTAATTAGGTCACTTTTTACGGTTTAATTGTCTATAGGTTACTTGAGCATTGGAGGCTTTAGGAGCAGATTATACGAATTGGCACTAATTCGGAAGATTAATTTAGAGAGTTTTTGAGTCAACTTGAAGTCCATGGATGAAGAGGAGGTGAAAAGACCCGAGCGGACCGTGGCGACCCCGAAAACTAGTGCTAAAGAGTCATAAGATCAAGCCCCAAGCCAAGAAACTCGAGAGTCTATTGTTGAGAGACACTAGCTCATAGCATCCCAACAATAGGAAAATCATGCAAACTTTGGAAATGTACGTAGCGTTGAGACGCTATCCCGATAGAAGGCTAGAGGTGCGCGGACAGAAGCAGAGCGTCGAGACGCTTCCCTCCAGCGTCTCGACGCTCCGACGACATTATAAATAAAACTATTGTTTTTTATTTCGTCGTTAGGTTAGATTTTCAATTGTTGTCCGAATTTACTTGTTGTTTTCTTCTGTTCTTTTCAGTTCTTTAGGACTCTTAGGTTGATTTAGATGCATTTTCTTGGTTTTATATTGTTGTTTTCTTGCATTATGAGTAGCTAATTCCATTGTATCATTGGATTGGGGGACTGATTAGATAGTTTGTTGTTCTTGGCAGAGTTTGCTGAGTTTTAATTTGAATTCCATGAATTTAATTGACGCTCTTAATGTTTTCTTGCATAACCAATGTATTTGATTAATTTCCTTTGAATTGACGCCTCTTAGGATTTAGCTAAATGTGTTCTATCAATTATTCTAGATAGCCACTAGGCCGAGGCAAGTCCATCCCTAATTGGTTGATTGATTAGGGTAGATTCTTGATAAGCCTAAGATAGCATGAAGAAATTGTTATAATTGAATTCAAATTTTAGTTCACTTTAATTGTTTCAATTTCGAACCTTGCACGTAAAGTGATTAATTTATGTAAGCAATTGCGAGATCTTGAGTTAATTATGTTAAATTAATTAGAAATAACTCGATGATAATCGGGATTATGCATGAGGGGTAGCGGGCACATTCTAAATTAACTAATTAGCTTAATCGTGGGATCACGAGTAAAATTATTGATTAGACACATGTTAATTTGGAGGATCCTCCAAGTTACCAAGAAGCATTATCGGACTCAATCTAAATCTCATGAAATTAATATTTAGAGTGAACTAGGAAGCCAAGTAGCAAATTGTCTAGCAGGAAAATCTCAATCCAGCGATCTTTCACTACAACAAATTATACTTTTGATGTCGGACGAAAAAAAAACGCACAAGACTTTTAATGTCGGACGAAAAACGCGCGGGGATTTTAATGTCGGACTGGTGAAAACACGCGTGTTTGAAAATTTTTTGGGCTTTTAATGTCGGTCTGCCCGACATTAAAAGCATTCATTTAATGTCAGTTTTTAAAAGCCCATTTTTAGCTATTTTCCTCGTTTTAGCGGTCCACATAAAAACATCATCTCCTTTTTCAACGTTCTCTCTGAAACTAGGGTTTTTACTTGTTTGTTCGAAGCCCTCGCAGCCGATTCCCGAATCTCCAAGATGGTAACTCTTTCTTCCTTGTAGTGATCTTGTTTTTTGTATTCTTGCTTTTGATTCGTTTTGTATTACACTTCCGATTGATTTTTATTTTGGGCGGTTTTATGATGTGAGCTTTCTTAATCATTCGCAATCGTCTCACAAGACCTTCAGAATCAAAAAGTTGGCAAAGAAGATGAGACAAAACAAGCCTATTCTTATTCATCTCTCAGGTTCTTCTTTCTTGTAAGCACCCTCTCTCTCTACTGAATACATTTGCGATTGTGTTTATGTTCATGTTCGTCCATTCGTGCTTTCCTCTTAAGTTTGGTGCTTCAAGATCCGTCCCTTAGGTTCTTCTTTCTTGCAAGAATATCAAAATTAGGGCTCAAATTAATGCCTCATTATTTTGTACTGTATGCTTATGTTATTTGCTTGGGTGATTCGGTCGAAGCTCAACTAATTTCTGTAATTCTCTGATGTTCTTCTATTTTTCTTGTTCTTTCTCTGATTGGAGCATTTCAGCCATTGGTTTGTACTTTGACCATTGTTGCCAAATAATTTTATATTTTATCGAATTGGATTTGTTATTTCATTTGCAATTTCGATTCCTTTTGAAATAATCAAAGAAATGCTTTGGAAGAGGTTGATCCAGGGGTCACTTTGATGTTTCTTAGGGGATTAATCTTGTAAATTTGGTTGTGTAATAGAAAATTATCTTACAAATGGGAAGGAATTGAAGCTTAAATTGATAGCTAGACAAATTTTAGGTGCATTTCCTTAATTGAATTGCTCTCTTGACTATGAGTAGATAGATTTGGTCATTCAGTGCTCTGTGAACTTATTGAACATTAAGATGAATTATTTATGGAGTTTTAATCTTCTTCTCGGCTTCAGTTGTGCGTGAAATTGTTCTGTCATTGTTTTCTCTGTACCTAGATGATTGTTGCTTCGGGATATCATCATATAGTGATACTATTATCTAAGATCTAATTTCTTTTGAAGTTATAATTTATGACTTTATTCTAAGTGCGGTTAAAAATATCAATATCTACTATTCTTAATTACTAGCTTGTTAAGTCAAAGTTAACCGTAGAATTTTCCTTCTATGAATTACTGTGATATAAACCTATACAAATGTGCTTGGACAAATCTCTGATATAAACCTATAAGAATAACTTATATTCTCTCTCTAGTAAGAATAACTGCATAAGTAAACTGGCTTAGACAATTAACATTAGTGAGCTGTTTTTTTTTTTTTTTACCTTATTCTCTTTTTGTAGTCTGTACAAATTATAAAACTAATTTTAGTATAAAAATGAATCACTAATTGGAAGAAATTTCCACTTTCATCTTTTTATCTGCTATATGATAACATATTTCTACATGAAAATTGAGGAAAAGTGATCTACCACGCCGCAAGTTTGAATTTAATTGTCGGCTCATGAACTATACTTGTGTTTGAGTTTAGGTTTCTTTTAGAATGTGTTTCCTCGCTGTCATTTTTATGCAAGTAAGATTTATAATTTCCACTTTCATCTTTTAGAATGTGTTTGTGATTGAGAATAAATTCAAGATGGTGTCCATTTGTCAACAAAACCCCATCTGTGGCTCCTTATCTAGCTTCTAATTGATGTTCTTGTTCAAAACTCCCAGGCACTATAACTGTTGACCATATTTGTGTATTGTATAATGTTACGGTTTTGATTTATATTTGTTGGTTTATTATGTAGAACTCAGTGGAGATGTTTGTTGTTTGATCCCTGTGCAACCTAAATTTGTTATGGCCTGAATTATTTTTGTTTTCACTTAAATTCTGCTATGATAGTGCCAGTAGTTTTGTGGTTTATTTTGTAGCTTAAATATAATTTAATCTGTTAAGTAATGCTGAAAGATATAAGTCTTCTGGTTTAATTTTTTGTATCGCTTATTCACTTCTCCTAGTCTTAAACATCTTAAATGCTCTATCTTTGAGCTACATAACTCTAACTAGTCTTTATGCTTTGTTTGCTGCATTTTTTGGTTTTATTCATTAGATAAATATACAAGTGCCATCATTTATTGGACTTCTTATTATATTCTCCTCTTTCAAATATTTTTTTTGAGCCCACCCTTACTTCCACCTTTACCAATTTTTGCACAGAAAGCAGCAATAAAGAAGATGGATATGCAAGCTACAAAGGATTAAGGGTGCGTTCATTGTTTCGTGAGAAGACTCCTTGGAGCAATTTTTATTTTGTTTTGTGCTTAAGGGTGCGTTCCTTCTAGCCATTTGCTTGCTTCATTCTCATGTCATGGAGTTATGTATTTATGTTATTTGTCCTTTATGTAAGGTCAATTCTATTGGCAATGTTATATTCATTTGGCTTATGCTCATACCTTTTTATTTACTCCATTGCAGATTATAAAGATTTACACAACAAGAGTTTCCTGTTGATTTCAAGTATTTATGTTAGTAGCATAATGCACTCTTTTTATTAGTGTGACTGTTTGATTTCAAGTTATAACATCCTTCGTTGTTGTTGTCATTATCTTTATCCACATAGGCATTGCTTCTTTATTTGCATTAGAACAATTACTTTCTCATCTGCCCCATCCTGGATAACTTTTTGTTTTTATGCTTTTGTAGTGAATTTTCATGTAAGCTTGATCAATTGATGCCTAATTTCATTTCAAAGCTTTCATAAATTATCTCTGGTTGCTACATCTGTGGTTGACTTCAAGAAGGCACAAAAGAGCTGACTACCAAGGTATTTACATTTCTCAGCTAGGTGTAACGCATTTTCATGTTGAAACTACTTGGAATGAAATAGATATAGTTTCAAATTGAAAGAGTTTTAGTGTTGGTGCCTATTTCAAATTAAAATGAAATAGGTATTTATTTTCTTTTCTTTGAAATCTCTTCAATTGCATCTTGGTAATGACAATTTCTTGACCACTCTGTGAAATTGAAGGTTGCTTAATCGCTTTGATTTTTGTGCGAAATTGATCCATATTCTGTTTATGTGTGCAAATGTTGCACATTCTTGTAGCTACATCATTGTTATTGTGCCTCATCTTTTGTGTCCATTACTACATGTATATCAGTTGGGATAATGCCATTGATTTATGCCTACGTTTGTTGGTTTATTCTCTGATGGGTTTTTTTTTTTCCATTTTCATTAGCTTTTCGTTTTCTGAAGCTAGATGGGTTGTGGATTTGTTTAATAATCGACCATTCTACTTTTGGAAGCTTTCTCTAAAGCACTTTTGTGATTTCTATTTTCTTTCATGAGAAACTTTCATAGATGGATCGACGATTTGCTTTTATTGAGATGTTGGTAGCTTAGTTCCTCATTTACATTTTGATTAGTTCCTCATTTATAGGGATCTAGCTAAATCTATGAGTATTGATTGTGTTTATGATAAGAACTATCATTTCTATGTAGCTTAAACTACAATATGCAGCATAAACCAACCATGTTCGGCCTCCTCATAAATACGTTTCTTGAGTTGTTGATGGACAACCACTTTATGAGGTTTGTTTTTCTCAATATATTCACTTTACACATCCAAACACACTCACAAACTTGCCTAATGTCTATAATCAATCAGGTGCATGTCGTGTAGGCTTTGACTAAGCATAGGGATGGAATTCATCTTGTTAAGCGAGAACAGTTGCAGATGATGAAATGGATATTCTTGAAAAGAAGCTCGAAGATGAACTTAGGGAAGAGCATTTAAGGAGTTGTGTAGTTATTTTGTTTAGTAATTTTACTTTTTTTTTGTAAATTTGGTTCATGGATGTGATTTGTGGATGAACGAAAAGTTTCATGTATTTTTTACATTGCTATATTTTATTAATTAAATTCATGCTCGTTGAGTTTTAGTTGTTATGTAAAAATACTTTCGAGATTTTATTTTGTGTATATGTTTAAATTCCATTTTGTTTACAGGTTTTTACAAAATGAAAAAATAATATTGTTGGTTAGCTACTGTGCAACCAACAATTTTTTTTTAATTGAATATCGTACATTTAATGTCGGGCAATGACCGACATTAAAAACTGATCGACATTAAAAGTGACTTTTAATGTCGGACAAAGAGTGGCTGACCGACATAAAAAGTTCACTTTTAATGTCGGGCATTGACTGACATTAAATGTCACTTTTAATGTCGGTCAAAGCTTGTTGAATGACATTAAAAGGGTCTTTTTAATGTCGGGCCATGACTGACATTAAAAGTGTACTTTTAATGTCGGACAGAGCTTTTAATGTCGGGCAATGACCGACATTAAAAGTGTCCGACATTAAAAGCGACCGACATTAAAACTTTTAATGTCAGTGTTTTTAATGTTGGTCAGTGACCGACATTAAAAGCCAAATTTGTTGTAGTGTTTTCTCTATTTGTTTTCGATCCAAAAATTTTGTCTTTGCGTGTTATCTTTATTCCAACAATCTTTACCATTCCCGTCTTTTATCTTATCTCATGACAAAATTCTCTTTTCAACCCCCCTTGTGTTTTCACATAAAAACCTGTTTGCAATAAGAGAACCTTTTTTCCCTGTGGACGACCCGACCACTACTACTGCAAAGTAGCTAGGCACTGGAGTTTATAAATTTTATTTGATTTAGAGACCTCAACAATAGCACAAGTATTCGTCAATCCAAAAGGCATCATCTTATAACAATATATCCCTTTTGGGAAGTTCGAATTTGGTTGTAACCCTGATGATCCGTCCATAAAAGACAAAGTTTCATATCACAAAATGGGCAATGGAAAGTCATCTTTTAGACATGTGTTATTCAGATCACGAAAGTCAATGCAAACGTAAATTTTTCATTCTTCTTTCTAACAGGGACAGTGTTGGTTATTCATGTTGGGTCATTTACTTCGCAGATGAATCCTTCGTCAACCAACTTATTGACTTCAGCTTCAATTTGAGGGTAAACTCTGGTTGAAAGCATTGTTGAGCTTGTTTGATTGTTCGATACCCTTTTTGATTGCGAGATGATGGACAACTACTTTTGGATAAAGTCCTGACATTTCTTTATATGACCAAGTAAAGATGTCTTTATACAAGGTGAGTAAGCTCATTTATTCGTCATCTTCTTCATGAATAAGTAATGCACTTATGTTTTATAAAAAAATAAAAAAATAAATAAAATAATGCACATATAAAAGTTGGGGCACATTTTATCTATTATCCAAAGGTTAACTTCTTTAAGTTCATCTACCGTCAATTGGCTACCATTTTCAAGTAGAAGTGGTGCCTCTTCCACATGTTCTTCAAAAACTTCAGTTTCTGCGTCTTCTTCCACTACTACAAAATCTATCTTACTTGACATTTGCAATTTTTAATCACTTGACATTTTAATAAAAAAAATGTCAAGTAACATGCATTTTCTAAAAAAAATGTCAAGAGAAATGAAAAAAGGTGGAGGAAATGTCAAGAAAAATAAAAAAAAGGCGGAGGTTGACGGAAATTTTCGGATTTTTTCAACACTAACATAGAATTTGACTTTTAAAAAATGTCAAGTTTTATCTTAATTTACTTGCCATGTTTTAGATGTCAAGAATAGTTTAGTTTAAAATAAAATAATTACACCATTCACGATTTTAGAAGCCCTAACTCACCATCTCAATCCTCTCACCATCTCTTTCTCCCAGCCATGTGTGTCCCCTCCCCTCCGACGAATAGCTCCGACGACGGCGCAACAGCAGCGACGGTTCATCGGCGTCGAGCACTCCTTCACCCGGTCAACGATGATTTCTACGTGGGTTAGTGTATTTCTCTCGGTTTTTCACTCCTCAAGGCTCGATTCCTCTCTCTCCTTCGTTCTCTCTCTCACTCGTGATCTCCATCTCTGTTTTCTAGCATTTTTTCGGCGAGTTTCAAGCAGGGCAGCAGCTGTTTTCACAATTTTCCGGCAGGTGCTCTATTTAAGCGCGAATAACAGTGTTTTGGGGCGTTTTTAATGGGTTTTATAGCGAATTCGACCATAGGTAAGTTGGATTGAAGGTTGTATTGGTTGATTAACATGTTTAATTGAATACCCACTCACTATTAGTTTCGTTCAGCATGCTTTCCCTTCAAATTTCGACGATTCAAGCAGTGGGTCTTCGACTTTCAACGTCTTTGAGCAATTTCAGCATTGGGTAAGTGTTTTACATCAAGGATTTGAGTTGATTTTAGTGTTATTCAAATACCCATTTATGTTAGCTTTCAATTTAAAGGTATCCATAGCGTTTGGTGATTTATTTGTCAATTTGGAGTGAAATTGGAAGCCCGAACAGCAAACATTTGTTCTGTTTTTTGGTCAAGTTTTGGGTGTTACTTTCTCCAATTTAATGGGCTCTTAGTAAGCATTTGATTTGAGATTCTATTTTGTTTTAAGGAATTTCTCCCGTTGTGTAGCTTGATTAAAGGTTGGAGCTAAGGAATTAATTTAGTTCTGATGCAAAGTAATTAAGCGGCATGTGACCATTATTTTGTTTCTTATGATTATTTATCTATTAAATCTTTTTCCCATTCATTTAGAAATCAATAATAATACACAATAAAGTGAGAGAAAGAGCAAAGCAAACAATGACTGAGATAAATGATAAAGACAAACAAATTTTAGAGAAGACCAACGAACTTCTTGCAGCCAAGTACATTGAGGGAGGGAAGAAGGTAAATAACTTATCAATTAGTTTTAGACAAACAAGTTTTAGACTTAATGTTGTAATTTGCTTAAACAAATGGTGGGATTAAGAGATTTGCGTTTGATTAATTGTTAGCTATTGAGATTTCTCTTGTGATTGTTTCTGATTGGCTTTTGGCTTTGTGCTCTCATGGCTTCTCATTGGACTCAATGCTGTAATTTGCTTAAACAATGGTGGGATTAGGAGATTTGAGTCTGATTATTGTTTTGCTAATGAGATTTCCCTTTTGATTGTCTCTGATTAGCTTTTGGCTTGGTGTTTTAATGGCTTCTCCCATTGTGTGTACCTTTTTTCTCTGTTGACTTGTTGAAGTTATGAAGTTTTTTTTTTTTTTATGCTGGATGGTGGTTTTGCTACATTCTTGATGTGAAATCTCTATGGAAATTTGTTTTGATCATCCATTTCTTCTTTCTTTCTTTGTATCTAGATGATGGTAGATACACATCAGCATCACTGTCCATGATTTTAAAATGCGTTTCTAGGCAATCCTATTTTATATTTCATTTTAATTCTGGAAATCACTTCATGGCAAAGGTGAGTTTCTGAAGGTTAGCCCCAAAGCCACTTTGAGAAGCGGCAACATCTCCAAAGTCATTCTGAGTTCCTCTTCCTTTCATAAATAATTGATAACATTGTCAGAATGCTACAAAGTTACTCTGATAGTTCAAAATTGCTACATTTTCTGCTCACTGTCCTCGTCTAACGTTGTCCTTTTACCACCTTTGTGATCATTTATCATGACTACTGTACTTTATCTTAAAAAAAATCATTGCAGGTAATTTTTTTATAAGAGATGGATTATTATTCAGATGAAATGCTCGTTTGAAACACTGTGAATAGTTATGTTATTTAACTGGTCTTAGCTGAATTACTTGTTGGATGTGTGTACTTGCTCGTTATGCCCTTTCCTATTTAGAAATGTTCCGTTTTTAAGATCAATATTTTTTACTTGCTCTATTCGTGTAATGCCTACTAATTGTTATTCGAATTTCCGTTTCATTTATTGTTTACAATTTCCTGTATGGTTTTCTTTCTTTCTTTCTTTCTTTCTTTCTTTTTAATAGGCCTACCTGAGTCAAATGGATATACAATGGTCTTAATCAGCAAAGAACATCGGTTGGTTTCTTTTACCTCCTTTTTAATTTCTTGCTTTCTTTAAACCACCTACTACTCCGACCCCACAAAAGAATCCATTACCTAGGAAATAACTTTCTGGGTAAATAATGTCTTTTCTCATTCTATGTTGTTACTGTTATCTATATATTATAGATATGCAATGGAGTTGTTGTGGTTGGCTATCTAAATGCAAGACTTGTAATCCCTAAAAGGTTGATTGGCTATCTAAATGCAACACTTGTAACCCCATAAAAGAATCCATTCCCTAGGAGAAGGTTGATTGTGCTGCTATGAACAAAATTATGGTATTGACATTTTATGGATAAACTTTAGGGGTATATGAAACATTTGATGCAGGGCATACTTGAAACAAACTCTATTTCTTGGTGTTTGTATTCTTCTTATTTTCCTTATCTCTCTCTGTTTATGACATTGAAAATTGTTCATTGTTGGATCTCTGAAACTGTGGGGGAATATATGTTCTTAATTGTTCATTGTTGATGGGGTTTGGCTTGATTTGGTGAAGCTTGAAGTGATGGGGGAGAAAACAAAGAAGGTTACTTATCTATTTGAAGAAAAGGATTGTTAAAAGTACACTATGTAATGACAGAAATTCTTGAAAGTACACTGTCTAATATTAATGGTAGTTTTTAAGTTTGAAATTGGCAGTGTGGAATCTGGTCATTTAGGAAAATTGTGAATATTTGTGTTGATTGTCATCATCACTTATTTTAGGAAGGTGTTGGAATGAGCATTAATAAGAATCTATTTTAGGAAATAGAAAAAGAGAAATTGAGCTGACACTAAGTTGTTTATCTTTTCAGCGAGCAAGATTAAAGGCACAGAACTCACAAAGTCCACTCAAAGGTTTGGTTTATTCCCCATTTCTTTGAGTTTGAAATCCTTTAAAATCTTAATCAATTAAAAGTTCTATGAACTAGCACTTGCATTAGTATTTAGTAGTGATAAAATTTAAATGTTGCATTTTTGTTCTGGTCATCTTCTTTGTGGTTTTGGTTGGATTTTATATGTAAATTTTCCTTTTTTATTTACCTTTGGTTACTAGGCAAAAAGTTGGTAAGATTTGGTTGTTTAGGTTTGTTATAAATTTTGATGTTATGCTTCTAAAGCTTGGATTGTTTTAGCTTTATTAGTTCACTTGCTTACCTTATTTGTTTCTTATCTGTCAGATTTGTTGTTCCTATGCATCGTCGATGGCTTCAAGTACAAATTGCACTACGTTCAATCAACCTTCAAAGAGTTATGTGGGTTTTTTGTTTTTCCTTTTTTTTTTTTTGCAATCGACAATATTGTACTTGACAAACACCGTAATGTTATGGAAATTATATGTGACCATGTTATACTTATTTTATTGGGTTAATAGTTCTTGTAATTTTGGAATTGTCCATATATGAATTTTGTTAATGTTATTGGTGGAAATTTGGTTGATATATCTTGAGTGTGTATTATTTATTTGGTTGACGAAATTATGTCCTTCTCAATATATCAAATTGTAGGAGATCCAAGATAATAGGGAAGGACTATTATAATTGAAAAAAAAAATCACAAACAAACACGACATGTAAAATGTGTCAAAAACTTTTTAAATTGACAATTTTAAAATGTCAAGATAAAGTATCATTTGACGTGTTAAGCATGTCAAGTTTTAACAAAAAATGATGTTTAATAAATGTCAAGAAATCCATACACATGACGCTTTAAAAATGTCAACTCTGTTAATATTCTTGACGTTTAAAAAATATCAAGGAAAGAATATCTTGACGCTCCATTTTCGATACCTTATTCTTGACAGTGGCTCTCTCGACGCTTTTAAAAGCGTCAAGAGTATAAAAATTTGACATTCCAAAAGCGTCAAGTAATACTGTTTTTGTAGTAGTGTTCAATAGTGATATGGTGACAATAAATCTCATTTTCTTCTTGCTCTAAATTTTCCTTTGTAGGATTTGTCATGAAAACTTCATGTTGCTTTCAAGGAATTTTTTGTACTAACATGGCAACAAAATTTTTCCTCTTCTTTCATTAAAGGGACAACATTGTGGATTTCTTCATTGCACCTTTCATCTCACTAGATTTCTTTTCTTGAAATTTTTACCATGCTTTCATATTGAAGGCAATTAAATTGATGCAGAAGGTTGATCTTTATTTCTCGTCGTGTTACTTAAACTGAAAGACCCAATAAGGTATTGGCCTTTAGGTGTGCAATGATAAGCTCTAGACAAATCATATGCCAATCGCTTGTTCTCCCCCTTGGTTAAAGCTTTGGATATTACCCACTTGCTATTTGATAATTCTTCCATTTAGATGTCCAATTGCTTCATGATTGACTTTATATTGACAATTAAACTATCATCAACGAGAATTCGGCTAACCTTTTGTTCTCGAAGGTAACCTGAGACAAATAAATATCTATTGTGAGGCTTTGACCTCGACAACAAATCCTCATCAATAAAGCCTATAAACATGCAACATGAAGTGCATGTGGGTGCTATAGAGGTTGGGATATGCTCAAATTGTTAAAGTTTATCACGTTGGTAAGAGCATTTTTAGTCGTTTAAGGAAGCAATTAATAACAAATCTTTTACACTAGAGGAATGTAATTCTTCTATCCTTGTTGGGATCTTGCTATATATTTTTATCTTCAAATTTAATTTTGGACACTTGTTAATTTGTAATTGGACCAAAATTTAATAATTTTACAATTTTTTCATTATTAAAAATAATGACGAGGTGCCAACAAGAGCATAGCTCAATTGTCATAAAATCTATACTCTCGACCAAGAGCCCTACCTATTGTAAAAAATAGATAAATAAATAATAACGAGACAATTCACTACAAGAATTTCAGGATTCGCCGACGCAAAAAAACGTCGGCTAATCCCCATTTTGCGTCGGCTAAAGCTTTTCGCCAACGCACGTTTGCATCGGCTTATACGTCGGCTATTCCGCGTCGGAGTTTAAATAGCCAACGAAAATAACGATTCGTGGGGGAATTAAAGATTTTAGCCGATACAATATATTCCCTAATTCGCCACATTCTCAAGATCCGCCGACAAAAGTTGCGTCGGGTAAACCTACAGACTGCGTAGCTGAAAAACTGACTTTTGGTTGATGATAATGTATAATAGCCGACGTTCATTGCGTCGGCTTATTCTCATTATGGGCCTTTTTTTGGGTCATATCTTACATATTTGTAGAAGGGGTTTTTTTTTTAACATGATCCTGAAAATTCATATATGCTAGCTAGGTGCACCAAGTTTGAATGTTTCAGTGAAACTAAATAAAATAGAAGTCTCTGTACATTCAAAATGCAATTTTCAAAGAAAATATTTGTCAAGTTGAAGGCATTACAACGATAATATCCCTAATACATAGTTGCTACCATAATTCAAAAATATTCAAGTACAACAAAAAAAAAAAACGATCATTAATTGAAACATAAAATAAAAAAGAAGGCTTCGATGTCTGTTTTCTGCTGATCAACCAAAACAATGTCTTCAAGATTCCAATGAATCTCCCAAAATATGTCTTCAACATTGCATCAAAACGAACCTACAATAAGAACCAACCCAGGTTCGATTAATTCTAGAAACCCTTTGTATATGTCTACCTAAGATCTTCATTTGTCAAGAAGAACCAACCCATTTAAACTCATGAGAGGTTGAAATAAGTTATACAACCTAGCAAAAACATGCATACTTGCTCAACTTGGATTTTCCACATACCCAAGTTATACAACCCATTACCCTTTCAAAATCCTATGCTTTAATTTGTACAACGTTCATATGTAAAAGTAATTAGAAAATCTAAGAGTTTTAGCTCAGTTGGAAATCTAAGAAATACCTTGTAGATTAAAGAGAGAGCTTGTTAGAGTAAGACCCACACGCCGCCGCACGTCAAATTGTAACACTTCGTGCATCTTGGTGTTCTTTTTTAATTCCATATAGTTGGTCAAATAAAATGTGAATTTTATTTGGACCGGTACTAAGGAATTATTAATCTAAAACTAAGGTGTTTAGGGAAATTATCGTGTTTTAAATCTCTCCCTAAAACTCGTTGAATTTAGTCTAAGTTGGTTGAGAAGTTTAAGCGTTATAATTTAATTATACGCTGAATATTGGGTTTCGGTTGAGAAAAAAAATCATATTCTTGGGTTTTGAAGAAATAAGAAAAGAAAAGAGATTAAAGAAAAAAAAAAAGCCCTAAAGCTCTATCTCTCTCCATTTCTCTTTCTCTCCCTATTGTGAAAGCCCCTGTTGCCATCAGCTTCAGTCAGTCGCCGCCTTCCCCAGCCCCTTGCCGGAGATCACGTAGCAGCCTTCCCCTGCCCCTTGCCGGAGATCGTGTCGCCACCTTCCCCTGCAGACGCCGTCATCCAGATCACGTCGTCGTCGCCGTGGAGATGTCGTCTCCATCTTCTGCGATCTCTCTCCTTCGCCGCGAGAGTTCCCTTTCTCTCCCTCTCATCGCGTGGAATCATCGATTGTGGAGTCGTGCCGTTGTCGTTCCCCGTCCAGCCGCCGCCGCGTTCCCTCTCTGTTCGTGGGTTTCGTGGTTCAAGCCTCTTTTTCCTTGCATTTTCAGCAAGAAAAACTCGTGGGGTAAGTCTCATACTCCCTCGTTTGTAGTCGTTAAGGCCCGATTTAACTCCCTCATGTCTGTAATGGTTAGATCTTACGCGGACAGCAGCTCGAAGCCTCGTCTCCTCCGCGTTTCAGCCTTAGAAATCGTGGGTAAGTCTTTCCTCTTTCCTTTCCATGTGGTTTAAGGTATGATCTAAGTTTCTCTAGGTTCAGTTTGGTTAGATCACGCGTGCCTAGCACTTCGGAGCCTCGTCGACCTCGTTTCAGTCGATTCTGCCTCTGTCCAACAGCAATTTTGGTTGTTGTTAGTGTCGTTTGGCGTTTCCGGTAAGTCTAATCCCTTACCCATGCTTGTATGGTGTTAAGATTAGAATACACATTCATTTGTGTGCTGAAATTTAAGCTTTGATGTTGAAATTATGATCTGCAGCGCCGTCTTTGCTCAGTTCGTGAGTGTTTCGACGTCATTTAGCATTTCTGATAAGTTTAGCTCATACACATTCTTGTTTAGAGCTTTAAGTAGTATGCCCATTCGTTTTAGGTGCTGGAAAGTCAAGTTTGTGTTTGATTTTCTAATCTGCAGCGTCGTCTAAGTGATCGATTAAGTTCGAAACACTTCGACTCGAATACCCACTGCCCAAGGATTATTCTAGCGCAACATTAGAGGTTAGAATACACTCCGTTTGGGTAAGATTCATTGTTGTCTTTTGTTTGATAGCATTAAAGTTTACCGCCGTTAGGTGATTTAGCCTTATAATCATGATCTTATCGATACCTCTTGCATATCTAAGCTCTTAAGTGTCACCCCAATCTTTATAGGTCCTAGTTTATGTTTTAAAATGGGTTATCATTGCCATTTTGGTTAAGAAGCATGTAACATCTATGCCCATTAAGCCTTATTGCCTTAAAATGTTTCCCCACCCCTTATAGTGAAGGGGATAAAAGTCCTTACGCAGCGGAAGCGCATCGATTGGACCTTACACCGTATATTAATTAACATTAAAATACCGTTACGAAAAGACAAAATATAAACTTTAAACATGCTTTAAAGTTGCTGTAAATAGCTATAAAAATGCTTGAAAATTAAATCCAATTTATTTTCATGCTTTTCTAAAGAAACGGGAAAGAACCGTTACAAACCTTTGTTGTAGACTTGACCGTTCTTCGCCAACGACGCTTCAACAAACGAAAACGCAGCAGCCCTTTTGTCTTTTATTCGCAGGCAATTTCTTCTTGAAAGGACACAATAACCACAGAGGTTACACCGGTATGTCTCTAAGTCTACGAGGCAAAAGACTTATGGGAGTCTTTCTCTAAGAGGGAGGCTAAAGAGAATTCTAGGGTCTTGTCTTGTGAGTCTAAGAGAAGAGGAGAGTACTAAACCAATTAGGTCTAGTGTTCTATTTATAGAAGGGAGACCATGAATAAAATATTCAATTAAATCAATTTTTTCCAAAATTGATTCAATCTTATTCTTTATTGAATCAATCTAAGATCAATCAATTCCATATAATTGATTAATCCTTTCCACAAATGACTAATTACTTCCATAAGTGATTAGATCATTTCCATAAATGATTATTCACTTCCTTAAGGGGCTGTTTGGGGCGCTGAATTGGTTATAATATCTGGTGGTTATAATAATCTGGCAATTATAATAATCTGGGGCTTATAATAATCTGTGTTTGGGGTGCAGATTAGTATAGTCTGGGATAAAATAATCTGTGTTTGGGGTGCAGATTATTTTAATCTGGGATAAAATAATCTGTGTTTGGAGTGTTGATCTGTTTTAACATGAGGTTCTGAATCAAAGGTTCAAACTGACTGTTTTCTTTTTCTAGTTTTTTTTTTAATGATATACAACACTTTGATTTGATTTAGGGTTATGCTTTTTTTTTTTTTTTTTTTGTAACAAAGCAAAAAAGTTTAGGTTTTGGTATAGAAAAATCATATTAGTTAACTTTTAGTATTGTCAAAATAAAAATTGTAAATGTTTAGTTAAAAAATCATAGGGAAAAATACACTTTTGGTCCCTGAGGTTTGGGTTAAGTGACACTTTGGTCCCTGAGTTTTCAAACTCAATAAAAATACCCCTGAGGTTTGAGATAAGGAGCACTTTGGTCCCTGCCGTCAAATTTTCTGTTAACTTTTAACGGTTGCTGAGTTTGAAAACTCAGGGACCAAAGTGTCACTTAACCCAAACCTCAGGGACCAAAAGTGTATTTTTCCCAAAATCATATTAGTTTTTCTTTTATCAATAAAATCATTTGAAATAAACTTGAGTGTGGTAAATATAATTTCGTTTGAATTTTTTTTTTTTTAAGTTGATTAACCTTCGATGTTGTCAACGACTTTTCCGGCAACCTTTGATGTTTTTTTTCTTTATTTTTATTTTTTATATTTTTCAAAATGAAATTGAGAAGAAATATGGAAAAAAAATTGGTGGCCGGAAAAGTCATCGGCGATCGCCGAAAAAGTCGTCGGCGGTCGCCGGAAAAGTCGTCGGCGGTCGCCGGAAAAGTCGTCGGCGGTCGTCGGAAACTCCGCCGGCTGACGGCGGCCGGCGGTCGTCGGAAAAGTCAAGGAGTCGCATGGAAGAAGTGAGGAGATAGTTACTGTAGTGGGTTGAATAATGGTTACTGTAGAAAATGGATAAAATAACCGGGGGTTAAAATAACCCACCTCACCAATTATTTTTGTTGGTGCCCCAAACATTGAATAGGTTATAATAAGGGGGGTTATTATAACCTATTCAATGCCCCAAACACCCCCTAAGTGATTAATTATTTCCATAATTGATTAATTCCCGGTTAATGAATTCTTTAATTAATTAACCACTAATTAAATATCACATATTTAATTTCTGGCCTTGAATTAATTAATTTGTCCAAATAGATTTTAGGTCTTATTTAATTCATTATTTGAACACTTTCAAACTTCCATAAATTTAATAAGACTCAAATTTATATTAATATTTGAATTTCTTCAAATATTAATTTCTCTCATAATAATATATCAATATATATATTATATTGTTTCCCTTAGTAAATTGAACACTTTCAATTTACATTGCCTCAAATTACTTTATGAGCTACCAGTGGGACCTAATGGACCTGCAGATTAGAAGCTCCAACGATGTGAGATTAATTGGTCAAACTCATTAACCAAATTAATCAATATTCGTTAACTGTGTGTACATTCCACTATAGACTCACAGTTGCACTCTTCTCACTGCAGACATATTTTTTGTGTCCACGGATATAGACCAATGTCGACTAGTTAGTCCTTCACGAGTGTCCGTAACACCAGCTGGGTCAAATTATCGTTTTACCCCTGGGTTACTTCTATTTCCTTAAGTACCAGCTCTCCTCTAATGAACAACATGTTTGTGGTCCAACCATTAAACAGAAAAACCCTCTCGTGCCATTGAGAGGGTAAGGCCCTTTGTTCAAGACTCGAAGTCACCACTTAAGGGAACACCCATCTGCTTCCCTAAAGTCGAGAAGGAGTGAATTCCATCTTGTACGATTATGTTCCCAGCTCCCCACTTGGTCTTGTCTCCAAAATGGTAGGCTTATTGAGTCGGCGTATTGGCCACTCTCACCCATACAAATCAAAGGACAATCCCTCATGAGCAAGAGTCTAGAATCAACTCACGATTAAGACTAAGTTGTTTAGGTCGTCCTAGTGAAATAGAAAACCAACTAGTTAACGGTGTTATAACCAGTGGCTACTATTTCTCGGTTCGGTCTTATTCAAACTCATTGCGTAGGATACGCCCACTCGCATGTCTCCTACACGAACGCGTTGGATCATAGCGTTTGTATCAAATACAAAATGGGCCATATCCATAATGTTGCTAGGATAAGACACCCAGTCTTATCCCTATACTATAGACCTTTTAGGTTGTTTCTTGAACAGTGATCCTCATATGTCACCACATATAGTTCAAGACTCATATTACAGCCTAGGATGTCTAGTTTATTGGATTAGGGTTATTTTAGGCAAAGACAAATATAAAATAACTAATAACATTTAATGGAAAAATATATCAATATTATTTCATTAATATCCAGTCAACGGTTACATTCACTATCTACGAGTTTTAGGGCATAAAACCCAACAAACTCCCACTTGAACTAAAACACTAGTCAGTGGGATGTAAATGCAATAATCTAAAGCTGGAAATGTCAGTATACTATAATAATACAATGAACTAGGGCAACCTTATACCCATTATACATATAAGTACTTAAAGCATGGATTAATGAGCTTTTGTTTGCTGTTCGTGGCTTAAAAGTCATGCTAGATTAGGTCTCCATTAATTTTCTTAGGTTTAGTAGCGTGCCCAGTCCTTATAAGTTCCTAGTACGCTTTATGTGGGTCATTTACTTGTTGTCCAGCGGCTGAAAAGCCTTATCTGGAGTCGTTCGGCGAATACCCATTGCTCGTTGTGCCTTAGACATGGTTGCCCATGGTCTAAAAGTTTTGGGTTTTCATTGTGGGGTACGTTTAAAGGTTGTCCAGCAAAGAAACGAGTTGGGTAAAGTGGTTTTGGCCCCCTAGTATCTTGTTAGGTCGTTCTCTCTTGGTTTAGTCTTTGATGGTAGCATTTTTTTGTTGTAGTTCGAGGTGCTTGTGGAGCTTGATGCAAGTGTCGCCTCGTTGGTTATTAGAATCATTGATGTAAGTCATTTCTACTTGCTAGATTTTGGTTGATTGTGTGAAGCATGATGTTTGTTATGTTTTGTCCTTGTTCTTGTGTAAAGTATGTTCTATTGTATATAAATGTACTGAAATGCTTGAGATGAGCATGTTCTATTTAGTTGCTTGAGATAAGCATGTCTTGTTGTGTTATTGTTAAAGCATGTTGTGTTTGGGTGTCAAGCATGTCATGTTGTGTTATTGGTTAGGTTAGCATGTGTCACAGGATGTGTAGCATGAGTCTAGCGGTTGCGTTACATGACGCGTAAATCATGTGTAGGTACGCAACGTGGCGCGTAATTCACGTGTTTGGTTTAGTGTAGCATGCTGCGTAATGCATGCGAATGGTTTTGTGTAGCATGGCGTGTAATGCATGCGATTGGTTTGCGCAGCGTGGCGCGTAATTCATGTGTTGGTTTGTGCAGCATGGCGCGTAATTCATGCGTTAGGTGCAGAGCATGACGCGTAAATCATGTGTGTTCTAGTAGAGTGTGGGTGCATAGTGTGGGAAGCATATGCATGATGTGGTTTTGTTGTTTTGTGAGCATGTTGGTTTTTACTGCTTTTGGAAGCATGATGTATGCGGGTGAGAAGCATGTTGTTCGCCATTGTTTGATGTTTGTGATATGGCTCGTGTGAGCTACTTACCAGTATCGCGGTTGTACTGATACCCCCTTTCCCACCTTCCCCCCAACATTTTAGATGTTGTAGGTATCGAGGATGATCCGGACCTTGGTGGCGAGGAGGAGGACCACGAGGAAAATTCCTAGAGTGTTGGTTTTTCTGTTGATATGTTTTCTTAATGGCTTTAGTAAGATAGCTTGAGTTGTTTCATTTTGTTGTTTTGTGATGGTGAGGGATTCACCTGATCAGAAAGGTTAAGATTATGAACTTAGACTGGTGTCGTTCAGTTTAATAATTTGTTTTAGCTAGTGGAATAGCTCTTCTTGTTAATAAAAGGTATTTACGTTCCGCTGCATGGTTTTTTAGTTATTGTATATATGTTGCCATAAGGTCTGTCTCGTCTAGAGGAGATGAGTTTGTGAAATCTGGTTGGAGTTTGGTGGAGTTTGTCTTTTTGCATACTTAGAAGTGCTTAATGTCTTTATCAGGTGTTGTAAAAATTTTGGGATAACTAGTTTTACATCGTTATGCTGCCGAAATTTCGGTACATCTGGTTTAAAGAGAGTTGTCCTAGTTGCTTAAGAGTCTAGAGTGTTACACGAATCACCGCCGTCGTGACCTTTTTGCAGCGTTGTAGTCTTCGCGGGAAGGAGAAACCAGAGAAGGGGGGTTGGGAGACGAAAACAGAGAATGAGAGGGGGCTGGGAGACGAAGACAAAGTGAGAAGTTAGGGTTTTTTTATCGGGGTTTTCGCGCGATGCAAGGTTGCGTCGGCTAAACCCTTAGAACGGCGTCGTTTAATTTCAAGTTACTAATGGGTGATAAGCCGACGCAACTTGCGTCGGCTTATCCTCAACCCCTAAATACCGCTGACACTCTTCCGTTTCGTTGGAGAAAAGTCCGATAGCCGACGTATTTTGTTTTGTCGACGAGAAAAAAAAGGTCAGCGTAGCCCAAAATTCTTTGTAGTGATTTGTGATACCCCGAATTTACTTATTGACTCCACCACCTCGTAATTATTGATTTAAAAAAAACAATCCATTCTTACCAATCAAAATGGCAACAAAGTTGATTGTTATAAATAAATATCCAAAGTAATCAATGTTTAAGCATAATAAATATGACATTAAGTTTTAAAAATCAATAAATATATACCATAAATAGTTTTCAATACATTTTATGGTAGGTTAGTCCATTAGTCAAGTCAACTCTTCGAGCACCACCCCAATATATCCACCGACAAAGATGAAAATCGGCCTTCAACGTTCCTAATTGTTATGGTTCAATAACCAAATCTTACATTCATCTCCCCTGATTTTGATGCAACAACATACCCATTTTAAAAATTAATTACCACCAAGGACATTTCTTATTGAAAAAAAAAAAAAAAAGTAAATTTAAATTTAAAAGAAAAAACTACACCAATAAAAAGTAGTTTTAAAGTGTTTTGAACTTTCAAAGGTTGTTCTACATCATTAAGTGCAATCAAACAAAAGTTGTTCTACATCATTAAGTGCAATAAACAACAAATATTTGCAAGTATTCAAACGTGCCTAACTAAATTGATAATGTGTATTCATTAGTTTTGACTTGTACGTCTACACTAGGAAAAAAGCTTCAATGAATGGAAATTTATATCTTGCAGGCCAACGGAACAAGCTAATCAAGCCAGTCCCTGAATTTCCTTATCGATTCGTTAAACTCAAGATTGACAAAAACTATGGTCCTATGGCATATTCTTCACAAAACCACCATCTTAAATTCTCTCACAAATTAAAAATGGAGCATTTTCGGACATTAAAAGGTTGAATTTTCCATTTTCTTAAAAGCATCAAAAAGTTGACAAAGAGAGAGATATGATGGGGATGCTTCTTCAATGGAGAGTTCTTCTTTTTTTTGTTGCTTTGATTTGGTTCTCTTCTTCTTCTTATTCTCTTCAAGAAAGTTTTGTGGAATGCTTTAACTCCACATTTTATTATTCATCAGCTCGATCAATACCTATTTCTGAAGTGGTTTTCACAAATGAAAGTGCTTCCTTCTCCTCTGTCCTCCAGTTCTCCATTAGAAATCTCAGGTTTCTCAACACTTCTTCTCCAAAACCACTGTTCTTGGTGACCCCATTTCATGAATCCCATGTTCAAGCAGCCGTAGTTTGCGCCAAGAACAACGGTTTGCAAGTTCGAGTTCGAAGTGGAGGACATGACTACGAAGGTACGTTAAACTACCACTAGATTCAAAACCTAAGTTGATAGCTTATGGTGCAGTATATCCCGTTTGATAACCATCTCGTTTTTAGTTTTTGATTTTTAAAAATTAGGGAAAAATATACTTTTGGTCTCTGAGTTTTGGATTAAGTTTCATTTTGGTCCCTGAATTTTCAAACTCGACAATTTAGTCCCTGAGGTTTGGATTTTGTTTCATTTTGGTCCCTCCGTCCACTTTTCCGTTAATTTTAAGAAAAGTGGATTGAGGGACCAAAATGAAACAAAATTCAATCCTTAGGGACTAAATTGTCGAGTTTGAAAACTCAGGGACCAAAATGAAACTTAACCTAAACCTCAGGGACCAAAAGTGTATTTTTCCCTAAAAATTAAGTTTATACACACCATACAAGTTTCTTTGTTTTAGCATATACCTTCATCATTGTTTTCAAAAACCAAGTCAAATTTTGAAAACAAAAAAAGTAGGTCCCATTTGATAACCATTTGGTTTTTGGTTTTTGGTTATTGGGGTTTTTGAAAATTAAGCTTATAAATACTACCTCTACCTCCCATTTTCTTTGTTTTTTTAGTACTTTTTTCCCATGTTTTCAAAAACCAAGCAAATTTTTGAAAACTAAAAAAAGTAGTTTTCAAAAACTTGCTTTTGTTTTTGGAATTTGGCTAGGAAATTCAAATGTGTCTTTGACAAATATGAAAATCGCGGTAAGTAAATTGGGAGAAAACAAGTATAATTTTCAAAAATCAAATGGTTATGAAGCGGGGTCGTAGTTTTCAAAAACTTGTTTTTGTTTTTGGAATTTGGTCAGGAATTCAAATGGATCATTCACAAGGATGAAAACTATTTGTAGGAAATTTGGAAAAATAAAAAACAAGCATAATTTTCAAAAACAAAAAACAAAAAACGAAATGGTTATCAAATGAAGTCTTAGTTTTTGGTTTTTGGTTGTTGAAAATTAAGCCTACAAACTCTACTTTCACCTATAAGTTTCTATATTTTGATATCTACCTCCTTCCATGTTTTCAAAAACTAAAATCCAAAAAATAAAGGGTTATCAAATGGGACTTTTAATTATTTGTTTATTTCCGAGGGCTTGAAATTAGCACAAGACCCAACATATGATCATCAATATTAATAGGAGCTGAAATGATATTATATATATCCAAAGTCAAAGCACAAATTTTTCCATTAGTCAACTACGCCATTAAATTCTTTTCGTGTTGATTATAGAATATTTAACCATTTCTTTATATTCTTAACAGGTCTCTCTTACGTATCAACAGATGCTCCATTCATTGTCATTGATCTTAACAACCTTCGTTCTATCGATATCGACATCAAAACCAAAACTGCATGGGTCGAGACCGGTGCCACACTCGGTGAGCTCTACTATAGAATTGCAAAGAAAAGCCCCATCCATGGCTTCCCAGCAGGAAGCTGCCCCACAGTGGGGGTGGGAGGGCATGTAAGTGGAGGAGGCTTTGGAACCCTTTTCAGAAAATATGGTCTTGCAGCTGATAATGTAATTGATGCTAAAATTGTGGACTTCAATGGAAGAATTTTGGACAGAAACTCCATGGGAGAAGACCTTTTTTGGGCCATTAGAGGAGGTGGAGGAGCAAGCTTTGGAGTCATTTTATCATGGAAACTCAAATTAGTTTATGTTCCTTCAAATGTCACAGTTTTTCTTGTGCAAAGAACTCTAGAGCAAGGAGCAATTCAGATTTTCCAAAAATGGCAAACAATTGCACACAAACTTCATCAAGATATCTTCCTCCATGTCACAGCAGGAGTTATAGAACAAAACAAAAAAAGTACTCCAAATGAAACATCAAAAACAATCTTACTTTCATTTGATTCACTGTTTCTTGGTCCAATTGAGAGGCTCATCCCTCTTATGAACTCCCATTTCCCAGAATTGGGATTGCAAAGAAACAATTGCACTGAAATGAGTTGGATTCAATCAGTTCTCTACTTTGCTGGCCTCTCTACAAAAAGCCCACTTGAAGTTTTGCTGAAAAGACCTCCACTTTCCAACATGTTTTTCAAAGCAAAATCTGACTTTGTAACTTCACCAATTCCTCAAGCTGGGTTGGAAGCACTTTGGACTAAGATGCTAGAGGAAGAAGCATCTTTCTTGGTCTTGACACCATATGGAGGAAAGATGAGCCAAATTTCTGGTTCAGAAACTCCTTTTCCACACAGAAGAGGGAACATTTTTGGGATCCAATATATGGTAACTTGGGAAAATGCTAATGAAACTTACAAGCATTTAAGTTGGATTAAGGAGCTTTATGCTTATATGGAACCCTATGTTTCCAAGTATCCAAGAGCTGCTTATTTCAACTATAGAGACCTTGATTTGGGAAGAAACTATGGCAGAAATACAAGCTATGAAGAGGCAAAAGTGTGGGGTTTGAAGTATTACAAAAGTAATTTTGACAGATTAGTGAGAGTGAAGACCAAATTTGATCCTTCAAACTTCTTTTGGAATGAACAAAGCATTCCCATTCTTAAGGTTTCTTGATTCTCAAAATGATATAAAATTTTATTGAATAAAATAGGATCTTTTAAGTCCACATGAACATAGCTTAGTGGTTAAGGTATCTCGATACTTATTTAAGTTTGAATCTCTATTATTTCACACATGATGTAATATATTCTAAAAAATTTCATATATTTAATGTTTTATGTGTTAGATATTTTGTTTGGACTATAATTGATTCCAAATTATATGTGGAATATGTGAGGATTGGATAGGGGTGTTCAAAAGATCTCCAAAAACCGACCCGACCGCTCAAAACCGAGCGAACCGACGTTGGTTGGTCGGTTTGGAGGTTGAGTCGGTCGATGTTGGTTTTGCATTTTGAAAAACCAACAAGTCGGTCGATCGGAGTAAAAAAAAAGTGAAAAACCAACTGACCGACCGAAAAATAAAAGAAAGAACCGTTGGTCCATGGTAGTTTGGAGAAATGGTTTTCAGAAAACCAAGGAAGTCCATGGTTTTCTCAAAATCATTTATTGTTTTTAAATATATTATTTTTTTTCTCTCATCTCTCTCCTCTTTCCTCTTCCTCCTACTTTTTTTTCATTTCGATTTTCAACTTTCTTTTTTTCCCTCTCTTTCTCTCTTCTCTCTCCACTCATCTTCCCCTTCTCTCTCTTCTCTCCTCTCATCCCACAAATCATCCCTCCCTTTTTCTCTCTCGCTCCTTCTGTCTTTCTCTCCCCTCATTGACTCCTCCCGTCGGCCACCGCCTCGCCGTCATTTTCTTATACCACCATCTTCTCTCTTCTTTTTTTCTCCATTTCTTTTCTTCTCTTTTTTTTTCTCTATTTCTCCTTTTCTTTTTCTTTCCTTTGTTTAGATCATTGGAAGTTCACAAAACCGATGAAAACCGATCAACAATTGGTCGGCCGACGTCACCACCTTTCCAAAAACCGAGAAGAACCTACCGAAGAAAAACCAACATGTCGGTGGTCGGCGTCGGTTTTAGCCCAAAACCGACACCGACCGACCGATGAACACCCCTAGGATTAGATGACATGCGAGGATTTCTTTTGAATACATGTGTTTCAAAAAGAACTAAATACATCAAGAGTTGAGTCAATTTCTCAACAGCTAGCAATTTGTACTATTGTGCTTAATTTTACAAAGTGACACCAAGGTTAGATGTTGAATGGTGTAAGCTTTCTATCACTGCCATCTACAAGGTGTATGGTGAAGCCATGTCATCCCATACATATCTATGGAGTATATGGAGTAAAATTTCTCATTTGAAGCCCATATTTCCATAGGTTTGAAAGGTTTGATATTTGTTAAATTCTAAACCATTCCAATTTTGTTCTTGAAACTTTTACATCATAGTTTTATGTAGTTTTTTTTTTAGGTTTTATGTAGTTTTTATAATTAACAATGTTAGTTAAATAATAACATGACATGAATGAGACAAAATGTTAGTTGATTTGGTAGACGTGACAAATAAATGAAAAATAAATAGTTAAATAAATAAAGTATGATAATCTAAAAAGAAAAAGAAAAAGATCAATAAATTACTATAAAGCGAGGGTATGTTGGATGTGGTACTTTTATGCACTAAGATATGCACGCATTTTCAATGCGGTTTTTCTTAGAAAAGAGAATTTTCACCCTACATTTTATTTTCTTTTTCACTTTCATATCGAAATGAATGCACCAAAAAGACTTGAAGACTTTTTCCAAATTTTTTGGGCTTATGGCCCAAGGTTTGGACTATATAGGGTAATTAGGGTGGGTCTCCATATTTACACCTTCATTTTGAAATATTGACGAAAATTGTGGCAGATGGTTAGGAAAAAAAACCTCTTTTGTTTTAGGGCTAAAATAGTTTCGAATTTGGAGGGATGGCTACCGTGAATTAAGGAACAGCCAACCGATTCTTTTTTCTCATTTTACCCTGGTGCATACTATTATTTACAGTTTTGCCCAACTCAACTACCAAAATTTAGTTTTTTAAAAAAAATCAACGCTAGATTTATCTCAACCGAAAAATCTTAAAGTCACGTGGATTTTCCTCCATATTTGTTAAAAAAAAGTTGTCTTATATTTTCCCAGTCCCAATAAAGTTTTTTCTACATTCTCCTCTTCATGATCAACATTTCAATCTCTGTCTGAAATCTAGAATTCAAATTTCATCTCCACTATTTTTAGAATTTTTCAATAATGGTTTTCCATCAAGTTTTGATCTAATACGATAGCGTTTGGGCACTGATTCCATCACAGAGCTTATTAGACTTGATTCTCGAAAGAAAATTTCACAAATCTACCTCTTCAATAATGGTGAAGACAAGTTTCAGATTATAAGCTTTTTTTAGAACAAAAATCTTACATGGATGCTCGCTAAGGTATGTAACAAGATGTACCACGATTGTTGCCGTGTCTTATATGTTGAAAGTGTGGATACTAGTATCTGTAAGGATGGTGTAAGTCTGAATTCAACGGAAAATACCAAACAACAGAGGAAGGATTTCATGTAAGTGTACATATCAACACACAATCAGTGAATGTGCTGTCAGTGTGGATGTTGAGTCGGTAGATACCAATATACATAAAGGCATTGTTGGACCAAATCCACTAAGGAGAATGCAACTCGGAGAAGGATAATGTTGGTTTCCTTAATTTAGTGGTAAGTGATGTTTTTACACCAATAGATATAGTTAAATACAAGTTGTAACTGAGTAATGGTCCTTACAATTTTGGGTTGTGTCAACAAGGTCCTCAAAGACGAGGTTTTTAAAGCAATTTACATTGTCAAGGGAAGATGGCGAGAACTAGGTAATGTTTAATTATTATATTAACTATATGCATATACTCTTATGTACATAGAGATTCTAGAAATAATATATACTCTTATCCATATGCGAGGGATTGATAGGGTTATTGCATATGCGAGGGATTGATAGGGTTATTGAGTATGATGTTTGTTTGTATATACACATATATAAATATAGGTTGTTATACCAATCGTGTTTTTGTATATATAATTATGTATGTGCTATTATACACACATAAGTATTGGGTATATATAATTACGAATTTAGATTTTGTATTTAAATGATGTTGATTATGGTTTTAGATTTAATGAAAAGTTGTTAAATCTTGTTGATGTCAAATTTGGTTTTTCCCCTCCTTAGAATGCTCTTTTTTTTTTCTCCCCTCCTGACTGTCTTTCTCTTTATTATGCTCCACAATGGTAAGTTTCATTTCTCTTTCTAAAGAGTGGTTAGGGGCAATTTAGTCTACTTAATTAGAAATTTATTAACTAAAATCATGTTTAACCATTTATTTAATTTCTAAACATGTTTAGCAATTTTTCAAATCCCCTATTAAATTTAGCCATTTTTCTTATTATCCCCTTTTACTTCGACATATGGCCCCTGTTTGTTTTTTTTTTTTTTCTTTTTTTGAGATATTATTCTGGCGATTTTTTCTCTTTTTCCCCTCGTTAAATAGTTCAACAAATGTATATGAGACTATTTAGGAGGATTTTATCAAATCATAGGAATTATATTAGGAGGTTTTATATCAAACTATAAAGATGAAATTCTAATTTCACAATCATAGATACTGAATTCTAACTTTCTCCCAACAACAGGGATAAAATTTGTAATATAACCTTACATATACTATTATATTCTTTAGAAATAAAAAAAGAATTAGAAGTTAAAATTACCTTGTGACCGAGGAAAAAATATATATATATCTATTTTAGAGATGAAACCATTAGAGGTTCTTTTTTTATTTTTTTTTTCAAAAAAAAAAGTTCTTTTTTAAAAAAAATGAAATATATAAATACATTTATTTAGACACTATTTTTACTCTTAAAAAATGTTTTTTTTTTTAGTTTAGCACCCATTGAAGGAGAAATTTCGGTCAATCACAAGTTGACACGTCATTATTTAAAACTAATGACAAAATTATAAATAATTAAATTTGGGACCAATTATAAATTGACATGTGTCCCAAATTTAATTTGAAGACAAAGTTGACTAATTATAAATTTTTAGAGCCAAATGTTCATATGATCAATTAATTATTAAAAATAAATTATTTTGATCAAATCAATTAATTTGACCAATTAATTAATTGGATCAAATTTGGGTCTTTTAAATATTTAAGTCATATGGTTTTGGGTCAAATATGAACCAAACCCAAGACTAAATAGTTGAGTTTGTGACCGATAAAGTCCAAGCCCAAGTTGTTAGGCCCAAAAGTCATCAGGGTCCAACCAGCAAGAACTCTATAAATAAAAGGGTTCTCCTCCAGGGGAGGAGAATTTCGGAAGCTCTCAACCAGAGTCAGAGAATTCAGAGAAACTCCATAAAGACTCTTCAAGACTTCAAGACCCTAAGGGCGTGTTTGGGGGCCCAACTTCGGAAGCCCGGTGTTTCTATAACACTCCGTTTTTAAGAAAAATGTGTTTGGGCCACTGGTTTGGGAAAACGCCTGATTAGGGTTTCCCAAACCCCCGTTTTCGTTTCATTTTCCGTTGCTCTCTCACTCCCCACTTTCGGTAACACGCTTCCCTTCTCTCTCTGTTTTCCTTCGTTCGTCTACTTTTCTCTCTCGCCCGATGGTTTGTAACCTCATTTCTTCCTTCGTTCTTCACATGTTCTTGCCCTCTCTCCTTCTCCTCTCTTCTGGGTTGGCAGATCTGAAGGTTAGGTGAGTTTGTTCCTTTTTTTTTCGCGATCTGAAGGTGTTCTTCATTTTTTTATTCTGATATGACCTCGGATTTGTGTTCTTTCTTCACGTTTTTTTCGGATCTGAACATCATACTCCCGTCCCGTTACGACTTGGGGTCTTGGATGAACTGCATGTGATATCCGTCTTCATCAATCTTGATTTAAGTTTGTTTCATCCTTGCCCCTTCTTTTGGATCTACGACTGTGGGTAATTTTTTTTTAGGTTTTTTTTACTATTCGGTCATCTGGTTTTTTCCTCACTACTACAAAATAGACTTATAATGTAGGACGAAAAAAAAAAAACGCGGATGACCTATAATGTCAGACGTTGAAAAAAGGCGTATTTGTATTTCACTGGACTTACGATGTCGGGCAATGCCCGCCATTGTAGTTGTGTCATTCAATTTAAACCCATCAGCCCTTTTATTCTCTCTCTCCCCAACAAAAAGCCCTTTTTTCTCCTTAGGTCTCTCACTGATGGCGACTGCTTTCTTCCTCTAACCCATTCAATTTTCTTCACTTTCAGCGTGGTTTTCTCCTTTAACCTGCGACACAAATTATTTCCTTTCACTGGCACATTTTTCTTCCTCTCCAGCACGGTTTTTCTTCCTTGTCGACATGGTTTGCTTCCTCTCAAATGTGAGTTTTGTTTTTTTTTGAGGAAAAATGTGAGTTTCTTCGTCTCTCATCGTTGGATCTACTAATTTCATGCGTTGATTTGATATGTCGACGGAGAAACTGATTCCTAGTGGGTCGTCGTCGTGGGTGGTAGGTCTGAGCCATTGGAGGTTGTAGGTCGTAGATCTGAAGTCATTGAGGCCGTGGGTTGTTGTCATGGGAGCAAGAGCAACAACCCACGACCTTTAAATGAGGTAATTTGTAAATGGGTTTAGGATTTGAATGGGGATATATACTTATTTACCTTTATGAAGTGGAGAAGGATGACTTCATCTTAGCACTCATTGAATCTTTGTATTTACTCTTCATTTTCATCTTTTATTTTTCCTCACAAATAAAGGAACTTTAAGTAATTTGGGCCTTCTTAAACGAAAAATGATGTTATAATTTGGAGGATTTGCTTTGCTTCTTTTTGAAAAATGAAAGAGGGAAATCGCTTTATGATTTTGGTTTTTTGTTTTTAAAACATGTGTTTATTTACTAGTTTTGTACTCTGAAGCCAAATTTTAAAAACTAAAGAAAAAGAAGTATTCAAAAGCCTATTTTTCATTTTCTGGAACTGGGATTTCAAAAGTAGTTTTTGTGAAGTTTCTTAGCTTTTGATTCTAATTCTAATGTTCCTCTACTGTCTATCTTTAATTTGGATGATTTTTTTTTAAGTTGTGTTCTGTTTGTTTGATTACCGTGTTTGTTGATTATGTAAGAGCGGAGGGGAAGTTGGGATTTGGGAGACGTTTTTAAGGTGATTTTCTTTTTGGTAGAAAATGATTTACCATCGTAGAGAAAACAGATTGCTTTTAGTTGAAACTCAAGACATCAGATCAATATCTTTACTCCCTCCTTAAAAATGTCGTTTTTTCATTCTGTTGATAGTGGCTGAATATATAGCACTAAAATATAGAATCTTATTTCAAAAATCAATACAGTTTGCTTGAGTGTGGTCCCCTGCTGGTGAAGGGAATAAAAGTCCCCACGCAGCGGAAGCGCATCGATTGAACCTTACGCCGTATATTAATTAACATTAAAATACTGTTACGATAACTCAAACGAAACTTTAAACAACCTTTAAAGCCGCTGTAAAATTGGTTTAAACATGCTAAAATAAATCTAAATTTATTTTTAAAACTTTTCTAAAGAAAAGAGGAAGAATCGTTACAAACCTTCGTTGAAGACTTGACCGTTCTTCGCCAACGACGCTCCACGAACGAAAACGCAGCAGCCGCCTTTGCTTTTCTTCGCTGGAAATTTCTTCTTTGATTGACACAATCACCACAGAGGTTACACCGGTATGTCTCTGAGTCTAGGAGGCAAAAGACTTGTGGGAGTCTTTCTCTAAGAGGGAGGCTAGAGAGAATTCTAGGTCTTGTCTTTCAAGAGTGTCAAGTGTCTCAAGTGTCATGACCAATTAGGTCTAGTGTTCTATTTATAGAAGAGAGGCCATGAATAAAATATTCAATTAAATCAATCTTTTCCATAATTGATTCAATCTTTATTCCTTAATTAATCAATCATGATTAATCAATTCCATAATTGATTAATCTTTTCCACAAATGACTAATTACTTCCATAAGTGATTAGATCATTACCTTAAATGATTAATCACTTCCTTAAGTGATTAATTATTTCCATAATTGATTAATTCTCGGTTAATGAATTCTTTAATTAATTAACCACCAATTAAATATCACATATTTAATTCCCGGCCTAGAATTAATTAATTTGCCCAAACACATTTTAGGCCTTAAATTAATTAATTCATTATTTTGAACTCTTTCAAACTTCCATAAATTTATATTTGAACTTTTCAAATATTAATTTCTCTCATAATAATATATCAATATATATTATATTTGTTTCCCTTAATAAATTGAACATTTTCAATTTACTTTTATTACTTAGTTGCCTCAAATTACTTTACGAGCTACCAATGGGACCTAATGGACCTGCAGATCAGAAACTCCAACGATGTGAGATTAATTGGTCAAACTCATTAACCACATTAATCAATATTCGTTAACTGTGTGTACATTCCACTATAGACTCACAGTTGCACTCTTCTCACTGCAGACATATTTTCTGTGTCCACGGATCTAGACCAATATCGACTAGTTAGTCCTTTACGAGTGTCCGTAACACCAGCTGGGTCAAATTACCGTTTTACCCCTGGGTTACCTCTATTTCCTTAAGTACCAATTCTCCTCTAATGAACAACCTGTTTGTGGTCCAACCATCAAACAGAAAACCCTCTCGTGCCATTGAGAGGGTAGGGCCCTTTGTTCAAGACGCGGAGTAACCACTTAAGGGAATACTCATCTGCTTCCCTAAAGTCGGGAAGGAGTGAATTCCATCTTGTACGATTATGTTCCCAGCTCCCCATTCGGTCTTGTCCCCAAAGTGGTAGGCTTATTGAGTCGGCGTATTGGCCACTCTCACCCATACAAATCAAAGGACAATCCCTCATGAGCAGGAGTCCATAATCAACTCAGGATTAAGACTAAGTTGTCTAGGTCGTCCTAGTGAAATAGAAAACCAACTAGTTAACGGTGTTATAACCAGTGGTTACTATTTCGCGGTCCGGTCTTATGCAAACTCATTGCATAGGATACCCCCACACGCATGTCTCCTACACGAACGCGTTGGATCGCAGCGTTTGTATTAAATACAAAGTGGGCCGTATCCATAGTGTCACCAGGATAAGGCACCCAGTCTTATCCCTATACTATAGACCCTTTAGGCTGTTTCTTGAACAATGATCCCATATGTCGCTACATATAGTTCAAGACTCATATTACAGCCTTGGATGTCTAGTTTATTGGATTAGGGTTATTATTAGGCAAAGAAAAATATAAAATAACTAATAACAATTAATGGAAAAATATATCAATATTATTTCATTAATATCCGGTCAACGGTTACATTCACTATCTACGAGTTTTAGGGCATAAAACCCAACAGTTCCTAATATATATGTCTGAATATGAACTTCATTGATTTTTCATATTCTTCATAGGTTCCTGTGGGTACTAGTATTCGACTTTTGGTTGATCCTTATTGTCTGTTTTCAGTTTATCCTTGCACAATTGGAGAGTACTCTGTTTGATTATGATTTCACTATCAAGGTATGACCTCCATTGCTTTTTTCACTTACTTTGTTTGTTTGGTTGCTGAGAAACCTTCGATTTTTTATGTGAAATGGAAAATCTTCTCTTTGTTGTTGTTCGTTTCATCGACTTAGGTTTTTCTTGGATAAGTTGGGCTTCATTTTGGAAATATCTCAAATGTAATATTGAAATATTTGGGATTATTGGCTTTAAATAGAGAGCGAATGTCTTTGTTATTTTTTTTAATTACTGTTTGTTGTTCATTTCACTGACTTAGGTTTCTTTGTTTAAGTGGTTTTCATTATAATTTGTTTTTACTTTGGAAAATGTTGGTTTATTTGTGCATTGACTTTGAGAATATCTGAATTTTGAAGAGAATCACCCTTATATGAAGTTAGAAAAACTAAAAAGTGCAAATGGGTCAAAGAGTGAGAGAAAAATGTCAAGAAACCTTGAGATTTGGTTCTGCTTTCTGGTGTTAAGGATTTTTTCAACTATGTTCTTCGTAGTTCTAAGTTTTTTTCCTGGGTTCTAAGTAAAGAAAGCTTCTCTTCTTAACTCTTTAGGTAAAGTAGTTATTGTTTATGGACAAAGGAAATGCAGAGGTTTCAATAGGTTGATTTGAAATTATAATTTCATTTTCCTCTTTCGATAGTTGTTCATCTCTCTTTGCAATTATCGACAGCTTGCTTGAAACCTATTATGATGGTTTATGGTTCATGATGCTTTTATCCAAGGTTGTAATGAATAAGAGAAGAAATAAGACAAAAATGAAATGCTTTTTTTTTTAATCTTAACATGTTGTTTAGGTTGATCTGTTTGATTTTGCTACTATTTGCACTTAATGTAGGTTGATTTTGTTGCTGTATTTTGGTTGTTTAAGAACTTTTATATTTGTCCCATGCTTAAAGACTATGTGGTTTATATCGACTCAATCATTCACTTGATGCTATAGGCTATTGAGATGGTCAAGAAAACTCCTACTTACACAAATAGATTATGGGGTCTTAAACTTGAACGAAGTGGAGGAGCAACAAACAAAAAGAAAGGTCACAAGCAGTCAAATAAGTGTGTAGTTTTTGTTGGTTAATTACCAAAATAATTAAGGAAAAAATAAATAGTTTGTTTGGTAGTTGAACATATGTAAACATCAATAGTTCGATTTCTTGTTTTCAGTGAAAAATAAAATGGTAGTTGTGATGTTGTTTGAAAAGTTGAGCCTGCACTGTGCTCTTGGATTGGCTCGCTTTAAGGCACAAAGATATAAAGATGCTACTCGTCAGGTTTGGTTTAGTTTGCTTTAAAATCTCTAGCTGTTTTTTGGTTGAATCTTCTATTGTTCTTCTATTGGAAACATCTATAGCTTGAGCATGAATGTTTAGTAATTGTTGTTTCATTATGTTTTGGATTTTGGATTCTGGGTTCATATTTACTGTTGCATTTGCATTTTACCCTAACTGAATGTTGGAGTTCAAAGGTTAAGTCAGAAGGAATAGTAACATGGTGTGTCTGCCTTCTTTCGGTATGTATTACTCTCACTAGTTCAATGAATAGTAACTTGGTGTGTTTGTCTTCTTCTTCTTTGTTTAGTAATTTTTGTTTCATTATGTTGTATTATACTGTGATGAGAGATTTAGAATGGATTTAGGATTCAAATACTAAATTAGACCATTTTTTCCATTGAGCGTTTGTATTGACTTTGATATGTATATATATTTTGTCTTTTGAGTTCCTAACCAAAGCTGGAGGATATGTATAGCCATGATCATTATATATGGACATATTACTATTATACTTTACCTCGGGTTAGTTAAGATTGAAACTCTATGTCAAATTGATTTGTGAAATTGGTTTATGTATATTTGGCTTTTGGATGTCTGCCAATGTCTTGATTTCATGGATGGTACTGTTAAATAATTTACAACCATTTGTTATGTTGATTTTCCTTTGGAGTACTTAGTGTTTCACATTTAACATATATTTTGGTTGATGCGAAAGCTACAGGTGCCGAAAACATTGTTATGTTAAATAACAGATGTCTTTGCTGCACTGTGAGGGGAGATCTTTTTCAGATGATGTCAGAGATGTTTCTAATTAGTTTATGAGTTCTTTTCCCTTTTTTCCTTTAGATTTCATGGTAGTATTTGTACCATTTACCTAATTACAATTTGCTTTTTTCCTTTAGATTTCATAGTGGTTATTATTTGGGATTTAATTTTACACTAATGCATATTACTGCACACCATGTGTTCTATAATCCTCTAGATGTTGTTGGTTATTAGCTCTACTTTACTCATATGTCTTGAAGCTTTAGTTTTAGTTTTAGTTTAAGGATTCAATTGTATTTTACTTACGTTTTTGCTTTGTATAAGGTTTGGAATTCATCTTGTTAAGCAAGAACTGTTGCAGATGATGAAATGGATATTCTCAAAAAGGGGGCTCAAAGAGGAACTTGGAAGAGTGTAGAAGGAGTTGTGTACTTATTTTGTTTAATAATTTTACTTTTTCTTTGCAAATTAATTCATGGATGTGATTTGAGGATGGACGGAAGTTTCATGTATTATATACACTATTATATTTTATTAATTAAATCTATGTTCGTTGAGTTAGTTGTTGTGTAAAAATACTTTCGAGATTTTATTTTGTGTATATGCTGAAATTTTATTTTGTTTACAGGTTTTTATAAAAGGAAGAAATAGTATTGTTGGTTAGCAACGTGTGCAACCAACAATTTTTTTTAATTTAATATCACACATTTAATGTCGGGCGCTTTTAATGTCGGACACTTTTAATGTCGCACATCTAATGTCGCACATTTTTAATGTCACAACTTTTAATGTCAGGCAATGACCGACATAAAAAATTGACCGACATTAAAAGTGACTTTTAATGTCGGACAATGAGTGGTTGACCGACATTAAAAGGGTACTATTAATGTCGGACAGAGCTTTTAATGTCGGGCAATGACTGACATTAAAAGCGACCGACATTAAAACTTTTAATGTCGGTGTTTTCAATGTCGGTCAGTGACCGACATTAAAGACTTTTAATGTCGGGCATTGCCCGACATTAAAAGCCAAATTTGTTGTAGTGTCTTCTCGTCCGTTTTTGTTCTTCGGTTTAATCTTTTTGTTGTTTTGTTTTTTTCGTTTTTACAGAAACTCATCCTATGTCGCTTCAACTTGCCATGGGTGTCAACGATATGAATCGGTATCCGCCTGGTAGATCGGGGCACGGTGAGGGGTGGGTCGAAGGTAAGGGGTAACCGGCCAATGATGTATTGGAGCAAGCAACCTAAAGACATGTTTAATTTGTTTTTTTTTTTTTTTTTTTGATCTGCCTTGTTGTTGTAGTTTGTTCCTCTTCTTGATTTAGCGTTTGTTAATTGGTTTTGTTTGTAGGTTGGTTTTTTCTTTTCTTGTGGACTCCGATTGTTCTTCATAGTGTTGTGTAAATTTGACACCCCCCCAATTCGTATTTTGTGTTCATGTTGTTGTGTAAATTTGATTCCTCTCATGACCCCCCGCCCCCCTCAATTCGTATTATGTGTTCATGTTGTTGTGTAAATTTGATTCCTCTGTGTCGCATTCTTGTTTTTTCCTTGTCGTTTTTTTTCCTGATCTGTTTCCTTCTTATTTATTCTGTTCTGCGCACATAATTTGAGTTAAATTTGTTTGTTGGCCACATTATTTGATTTGATTTTGTCTTCTTTTGCCCACAATATTTGATTCAAGTTTGTGTTCTTCATTTACAAGCCAATGTTCAATAGATTGTGTTTTTTCCACTTCTTTCTTATTTCATACTTGTTTGTCCGCTTCTTTTTTGCCATATTTGTTTGACTTCCATGGTCTTTTTTGTTCCTTCATGTCAATTTCATGTTGTTTTCCAAATTTTGAAATGTTTTCTACATTGAACAAAACCATGGTTGAAAAAAAAAATCCAACGGAGGTCGGTTACATTTTTTTTCAGTATTAAAATATTTTTTGGTTCTTAGTTTCTGATATTTTGTTAGACTAATCACATTGTGGTTGAACCAATGTTTTGTAAATCAAGTTTATTTGTGATGGGAAAAGTCTGATGTTGCATTTATTTCACCTTACTCACCATATCTTTCCATTTAAAATATTAGAGTTGGTTGCATTTAGGTTGACTTCATAAATACAACCAACCTTCTGAGTTAATAAATAAAGGCAGTTGGCATTTATATTTTGTGGTTTAATTATGCAACCACTGGTTGTACTTTCATTCAACCACCTTGTTGATGGTCGATTTTGGCCAGAGGATCTCACCTGACCTTCACGTGCCACCAACGGTAAATTTGTAGTTGAGGGGGGAAGACGTGGCCTGCAAGACAGTAAACCTGCACACCGGTGTGGTGCTCGCCACACCGGCTCCGATGCTTAAGTCAGCAAACAGAACGGTAGGGCGTGGAAAAGTAAGAGCAAGATGAGAGAGTAGAGAGTTCGAGAGTAGAGTTTAGGGATAGAATTCGGGATCCCCCTCTTCAGTGGCGAAGAGGGATATAAATACCTGCTCATCCTCCTAGGGTTTTTAGGTATTCCGAGGCGTTTTAGGTCAAACCAGGCGAAACCGGGGCAGCCAGAGGCGGTGGGGACCAGACGAGACCGAACGGGCTCGGCCCGCACGAGCGGGCCGAGGCCGAGCATGGGGTCGGGTCAAAAACCCGACCCCTTCGGCCTTGGCCCGTCCCGCTTGCCGGCTCCGCCTCCTTGGCCCGTATTCCAGCCCGATTTCTCCCCGATTGTCCTCGTCAGCTCCTCGTACATCGGGGTGGTCCAAAATTGCCTATAACATTAAGCCCCCACTCTTGAATTGGGATTCGGGGTGACTTATTGCTATAAGTTGAGCTCCTTAAGCCCGATTTAAGAGTAATGATCCTTGCCCTGGGCTGGCTTACGGGTAGCTTTGTTGTCATCCTGAAAAGTAGGATAGAAGTAGACACTCCCTGAATAGGGGTTAGATGAAATGAAAATGAAAAAGGGTGAGAGATTACAAAAGTGGTGTTGGTCGGCCTCGGCCTCGGGAAGAGGCCGAGCACAGCTATCTCCCTTTCTGCTTGCCTGGTCGACCTCGGCCTCGGGAAGAGGCCGAGCATCATATTTTGTAATTTTGCTTAGGGGGCGTTGCCCCCGAACCCCCACCGGGTCATTCGGAGTGCTTCATTTCAGGTTCATGTCTGCAAAAGAAAGGTTAGGGAAAAGGCTAGGGTCGGCCTCGGCCTCAAGCCCCCGTTAGCCTAAAATTTGGCTCCCTGCATCCATATGTTAGTCCTTGCAAGGAAATAACAAGAGAATAGGTTCGAACATGTAAATTTTTTGTAGAACATGCTAAACCTGAGTGCTTTTTGTTTAATAGGGAGTGCATATCCCCTGTTACTTGCTTTTTGTTTAATAGGGAGTGCATATCCCCTTTACAGCCCCCAATCTCAAGAAAAACTTTATTAAAACACAAAGTATAGTTGAGTAAATAGGAGAATACCTTTAAAGTTTGTGCTCGGCCTCGGCAAGAGGTGCTCGGCCTTGGCAAGAGGTGCTCGGTCCTGGCTTCTGCAGGGTGAGCTTGACTTAGATGAGGTGTATGGACTCATGTCAGGTGAGGTGAGGTAGACTCGTTGGTCCAGGCTCACATGGTCTCACTTTGGATGAGGCGAGGTAGACTTCGGCAGTCCAGGCTCGCCCGGTGTAAAGATGCTCAAGCCAGAGGATGTGAGGTAGACTCGTCGGTCCAGGCTCACATGGTCTCACTCTGGATGAGGCGAGGTAGACTTCGGCAGTCCAGGCTCGCCCGGTGTAAAGATGCTCAAGCCAGAGGATGTGAGGTAGACTCGTTGGTCCAGGCTCACATGGTCTCACTCTGGATGAGGCGAGGTAGACTTCGGCAGTCCAGGCTCGCCCGGTGTAAAGATGCTCAAGCCAGAGGATGTGAGGTAGACTCGTCGGTCCAGGCTCACATGGTCTCACTCTAGATGAGGCGAGGTAGACTTCGGCAGTCCAGGCTCGCCCGGTGTAAAGATGCTCAAGCCAGAGGATGTGAGGTAGACTCGTCGGTCCAGGCTCACATGGTCTCACTCTGGATGAGGCGAGGTAGACTTCGGCAGTCCAGGCTCGCCCGGTGTAAAGATGCTCAAGCCAGAGGATGTGAGGTAGACTCGTCGATCCAGGCTCACATGGTCTCACTCTGGATGAGGCGAGGTAGACTTCGGCAGTCCAGGCTCGCATGTATGAGCGTGGGCACTATAGGCTCGCTGAAGCGTGGGCACTATAGGCTCGCATGTATGAGCGTGGGCACTATAGGCTCGCTGAAGCGTGGGCTCTATAGGCTCGCGTGTAGGCGTGGGCACTATAGGCTCGCTGAAGCGTGGGCACTATAGGCTCGCATGTAGGCGTGGGCACTATAGGCTCGCATGAAGCGTGGGCACTATAGGCTCGCATGTAGGCGTGGGCACTATAGGCTCGCTTGAAGCGTGGGCACTATAGGCTCGCATGTAGGCGTGGGCACCATAGGCTCGCTGAAGCGTGGGCTCTATGGGCTCGCATGTAGGCATGGGCACTATAGGCTCGCATGAAGCGTGGGCTCTATAGGCTCGCATGTAGGCGTGAACGCTAAGCTCGAAGACTTAGGCTCACAGGTGTTCGATCTTGCTTGCAATAACAGAATTGGTCTCAGTCACAACCATGGTCATGGTCGGCCTCGGCCTCAGGTCGGCCTCGGTCTTGGCCTCGATCATATCTGGGGTCGGCCTCGACCTCAGCCATATTTAGGGTTGGCTTAGGCCTTAGCCTCGAACAATCTGTTGCCTCTCGTACCTGGTTCCTTCGCTTCGATCTGGATCTCGTCTTCTGTTCGACTGCATTGACAATCTGATTTGTCTTGATTATGTGATCTTCGGGTCACTTTTGAAGTATTGGATAGTCGGCTTCGGCTTTGGCCTAGGTTCGGCAGGTCTCCTTGAGGATTTCCGAGTTCTTTTTGGGTGTCCAGAAGCTCGGTCGTCCTAGGGAGATCACCTTTTCTGGCCTCGACCTCGGCCAATTTAGCCTCGGCCTCGGCTGCGCTGGCCACGAGCTTGGCAGCCCTGGCTTCCGCTTCGATGGTTTTGGCACTTCTGCGCTTATCCTCGACCGGATTCCTCTGGTCTATCTTGGTATGACCGTAGCTTGGTGCTGGGCTCCTCAGAATTGCTCGACCGGTAGGTTGAGCCCCCTGACCTTGCTGCTCTGTAGTCTTCTTTCGATTTCTGCGGCTCTCTAATCAAACTCCCCTCATGGACTTTGGTGCTAGGGCCGGGTTTATCCAGGATTTGGAGTATTCTGGATAAACTCCGATTCATTCCCTTCACCTCATCCTCAAGGGCGACAATCTTGGTGTCGGCATCCTCTGCTCGGCCTCGGCCTGCTTGTCTCGGCGACCCCCGGATGCTGTCATCGTCACGTGACCTCCGCTGGTGGCGGTCACCATCCGAATTCTCTATGTTTACGTCTTGGTCTTTCTTCTCCATACCCTTACTCATGGAATAACCGATGTGCAGATTTGGCAAGCTTTCTTCCCCACAGACGGCGCCAACTGTTGATGGTCGATTTTGGCCAGAGGATCTCACCTGACCTTCACGTGCCACCAACGGTAAATTTGTAGTTGAGGGGGGAAGACGTGGCCTGCAAGACAGTAAACCTGCACACCGGTGTGGTGCTCGCCACACCGGCTCCGATGCTTAAGTCAGCAAACAGAACAGTAGGGCGTGGAAAAGTAAGAGCAAGATGAGAGAGTAGAGAGTTCGAGAGTAGATTTAGGATAGAATTCGGGATCCCCCTCTTCAGTGGCGAAGAGGGATATAAATACCTGCTCATCCTCCTAGGGTTTTTAGGTATTCCGAGGCGTTTTAGGTCAAACCAGGCGAAACCGGGGCAGCCAGAGGCGGTGGGGACCAGACGAGACCGAACGGGCTCGGCCCGCACGAGCGGGCCGAGCATGGGGTCGGGTCAAAAACCCGACCCCTTCGGCCTTGGCCCGTCCCGCTTGCCGGCTCCGCCTCCTTGGCCCGTATTCCAGCCCGATTTCTCCCCGATTGTCCTCGTCAGCTCCTCGTACATCGGGGTGGTCCAAAATTGCCTATAACACACCTCCTTCAATCCTTTCCTTATTTAAAAGAAGACCATATATTCCTAATTTCTTTGAAGAAAGTCTCCACTGCATTGGATAGTCTCTCTAAACGGTGAGTCATTTTCCAACTTCCATACTTTTCTTTCTTTGTGTTGTTATTGTATATCAAGTTCTTCGTTTCACTAACTACAATCTCTTTTTATCCTCTGCCCCTGAAGACAAACCTAAACCTGATCTCCACCTTCTTCTGTTTCGTTTCACGCATCCTGATCTCATATAACGGTAAGTTTTCGTTCTCGTCCTTCGTTCATTTCGTTTGTACGTGGTCTACATTCATACGATCATATCTTAATAACTTTCTCCCTTCATGTCATATGCTTGCAGGTTTATTCCAAAAAACACTGTTATATTCGAGGTTCGTTCGTTCAATTTAAATACCCTTATACTGTTCTGAAAATTGTGTATATTCTTTGTTGTGGACATTACAAACTGCTTCATTTGTATTATTGAATTTCGGACATTTCGTTGGTTTGTTTTGTTTTTTCACGTTGTATTGTTCATTGCGTTAGTATTTTAGCTTATGTAATGATATCATTTTCTGTATAAATGAATTTTTTCTTATGAAATGTTGACGAATATTTTAAATAAATGGAAGTAAAAAATATGTCACGTTGTTTGAATGAATGTTTAGTTGCTAAAATTCATCATGGTTTTACAATCATTTTTTATTTTGAATATTGACAAAAAGATGCAGTAGCAATTTTGTAATGACATGTTCACTAAAATGTTGAAACAAAAAAATGGAATTTGAAGTTTACTATAACACAAGTTAAATTTAGTAGCAATTATGGAAAAATTGTTTCAATAATATGAACATTTGAGATAAAAGGAACTACCTCAATTACGTTTGAGAACTTCCCTTATTTTAGGTGAACCCCCACAACAATAATAAGAATAACCTCATTTAACAAAAATGATAGACAACCCCAAGAAAGCTAAACAGATTTGGCTTGGAAGGATGATCAAAGATCAAGAAGAAAGGAGAACTCGTTCCTAACTTCAAGATTTCGAACTCTTTCACAATCTAATTGATCAAACTAGATTGAAAGTCCTAGGCATGCATTCTAAACACAAGAACACAAAGAAAGCTTAAAATCTTGAGAGATACTAAACTCAATATGAAATTTCATTCAAATTCAACTTCAACTTGTTCTCAAATGACAAATTACATCCATATTTATACTAATTGAAAAGACACCATGAAAGGATACAACCCTTCATCTATGTAGTCTAGATTCAACCTCAACCTTTCAAATTCATACATGAATCATTATAAATACAAATACATGAATTAAATAGGTACATAATGCATTAAATATGATGGATGAATCTAGATTTTTAGATTCATTATGCCTTTTGGTTGAATAGGTGTCTTTCCAAGCTTTGAAATGATGCAACTTTTCACCATAGTAATTGATTGAGCTCGTTGGTCACTCATTTCCTTATGAATTTTCTTTAAATAAGTTAAAATTTGTTTGACTCCATCTTGCTTGCTTCTGGAATTTTAGTTTAAAAAAAATTGAGACCTCACTATAATATGAAAAAGGTTCGGTTTTTTTTTATCTACAACAGAAAAAATAATTTCAAGTGGATAAATTATATTAAAAGAAATTTAATTTGGATTTCAGTTTTCATTCAAGTTTTTCAACACACTGATTAATATCATATTTGTACTAACAAGTGAAAAAGGAATGAAATTAAAAATTAACTACATTAAAAAAAACAAAAAAAAACAAAAAAAAAAAAAGTAGTAAAATAATTGCAATGCTTTTTTTTTATCAAAATAGAATATTGACCAAAAGTAAAATTGGAAAAAAAAAAAGAACCATGAAACAGAGACTTAACCTACAAAACTAGATTGAGAGGAAATATATGAAGTGCAACAAGTCTGGAAATAAATTGAAGAACGGATATTCATTTCTTTTATTTTTCTTTCTATCCAATTTTGTATTTTTCATCAAAATTGTGTCTTAAATAACCATATTTACAATTAATGGAAAGAATATATGAAATTATTAATTTTAAAACAATTGTATAACATTGGAGGAAAAAAAAACAGAAACTCAGACTTCAGAAACAAGCACCCCAAACACAGACTTCCTAAATCAGACTTCAGAAACCAAAACCCCAAACACAGACTTCTTAAACCCACAGATTTCACAAAACACCTTATTTCCTAAACTCCAACTCCCAAAACTCAAACCCTTACCCCAAACACACCCTAAGACTTCTTGAAGATTATTGAAGACCTTTAGGGCCCGTTTGGTACAAGGTTTTTGGGGATGGAAATGGGCAAGGGTTTCTAATACCCTTGTTTGTTTCAAGATTTCTGTGGTGGGCCCAGGAAATAACGCATTCCCAGGCATCATTTATGCCCATAAGCAAGGGTTTTCTATGCCCTTGCAAAAGCATGGGTTTTCTCTTTTCCCATCCCTTCTTTTTTATTTTTATATGCAATTTTATTTTGAATATAGTTAATTAATTAATTAATGGATACTAAATTAAAAATAATATAATAAATTATTTAATTAGATTAAAATATAATTTGTCAAGAATTTCAATTTTTTTAAACAAATACTTTTTTTAGGACTTTTAAACAAATACTTAGTCCAAGTTTATTAGAGGGATGTAATTACATATTTACTAAAATTATAATTAATTATTTAATATTATAGAAAATATATTTAATTATTGAATTAAAATCATTTAAATGAATTTAGTATAAAAATTCATTTTTCAATAATTATAATTAATTACTTATCGATTATTTATAATCAATTAATTACTTTTTTGGATTTCCTTATAATAAATAAATAATCATATTATTATTAAATATTTATCTAATTAATTTTTATGGATACAATATATTAAATTATTGTAGTTAAAGATATTTATTAAAAATTAATTAAATAATTATAATTTGTTAAATTAACATAGTTTATCCCATTAAAATTTATTTCATGATTATTATTTCATTAATTTTTATTAATATAGTTTGAATTAATTTTGATTATTTTATTGATTAATTTATTAAAATTACATAAAGTTTACTTGATTAATTCTAAAAAAGAAATACAAACATAATTTGTTCTCATAAAATCCTGATGACATTTCCATGCACAACCAAACACAGTTATCTTTGATTCCCAGCAATAGTATTCTCAGGCATAGTATTCTCAGGCATCATGTATTCCCAGGTATCTATAAAACCTTAAACCAAACGGGCCCTTAAAGACTAGAAGACCTCAACAATCCTTGAAGACCAAAGACTCTTTAAGACTTCAAGATCCCAAGATTTTTTTAAGACAAAAGACTCTTCAAGACTTCAACAATCCTTGAAGACCAAAGACTCTTCAAGACTCCAAGACTTCAAGCTCCAAAAATCCATTGAAGCTTCAGACTCGAGATCAAGCGTTCTAACCCTCGAGTGAAACACATTCACACACAAGAGAGAAAATCAGAGGATTAACATTAGAGATTGTACACCCACACGCATACAAACATTAATACAAATATACGTTTATTCCACGTGTCTCCATCCCTAAAGTTACATGTGAACAGCACCATCTAGGACGAGGATTCAAACCTCTGGTCTCCTTGTTGAATTACATCACAATTACGCTATTCTCACTTTAGCTTAAAAAATTATACTTAGAAAGTGAAAAAAATATATAAATATAAAAAAAATCAAAACATAAAATTTATACTTTATATAATAATATTTTTAAAAAAAATTATATTTATTTAATTCATTGAAAAAAAAAAGATGATAAGTAAATAAATAATAAGGTCCTGTTTTATAACCATTTGGTTATCAAACAGTTTTTTTTTTTTTTTAACTTGACTTGGTTTTTGAAAACATATGAAGAATGTAGATAACAAAATCAAGAAACTTGTTGGTGAAAATAGTGTTTTTAAGTTTAATTTTCAAAAATCAAATGGTTATCAAACGAGGTCTTTAACTTTTCAATTTATTGGATTTTTTTTTTCTTTGAGTTAACAACATTTGGAGTGAGGGATTCAAACCTCTGACTTCTTAATCGGAAATACAAGTTAAATTACCTTTGAGTTATGCTCACTTTGTTCCATTTATTCGAGTTCAAAGTATATTCGATGTTAATTTCAAAAAAAAAAAATTGTATTTAACGATTGAAATTTATTGTCCACAAAAGAAACGATTGAAACTTTAAAAATATTTGATATAAATGCATGGGTAAAAAGTGAATTTTAAACATTAAGACTAATAACCAATTAAAAAACACTTTTTTGTCTTTTTCTATTGTTTCAGAAGAATTAAACCTCCGTATAAATATTTTAGTAAATCGTTGATTAGCAAAAGTCAATCAACATATTTTGTTTAGTTAATCAATATTTGAGAGTTGAGAATTCGAACATATGATCTCTTGACCAAGGATAATATATCAATTATTGTTGAACTATACTAACTTTGATCAATAAAGACATTGTTAATCAAGAAATACATTTTTTCTTTTTCTTTTTTTCTTTTATGGTTAAACTTAAACAATCATTTTGGTCCTTGTACTTTAAGACTTGTTCTATTTTAATCCTTATACTCTCAAATATTCAAATTTAGTTTCAATATTTTCAATCAAATCTTGAAAGTGCACATATTATATATGTTATAGGAAAAATTGTTCAATTGAGTTTTATGCAGAATAAGGCCCAAACTGGCCTGGCCCGTAATCAGAAGAGATTGAACCGACGAAGCGGAGGGTCAGAACTCCCTCCGACCCACAACAACTCCCCTCGACCTCGGCCCAAGGGAGAGGCCGAGGAGGAGGTCGGCCTCGGCCCACAGCCGAGGCCGACCAGGGCCAAAGGTCCAAGATGACCAGGAGGTTGGCAGCTGTGCAAACCCTAACGGGAACTTATAAAAGAGGAGACGATGCACATACTCAGGTACGCCGAAAACTTCACCCAAAAGTACATTCTGCATTCTTCCTGATCAAGGCTAACTTAAGCATCGGAGCTTGTGTGGTTGACACCACACCGGTGTGTAGCGTTTGTCTGTTTTGCAGGTCACGTTTCTCCCGCTCACCTACAAATTCACTGCTGTCTGTCACGTGGAGCGAGGGATCGATTCCTGAGCGAAATCTGACCATCAACAATATACATTAACTTTTTCAAAAAAAAAAAAAAAAAAAAAAAAAAAAAAAAAAAAAAACTATGAATCTTACCTCCTCCACAAACTTTGGAAAGATATTTAACCTTGGTTCTTCTATTGAATGAAAATTATTCTTTACCGTTTTAACAAATTTGATAGAAAATTAACTTTCAACTAACAATAAAGACTAATTCTAAGATTTATTAAAAGTTCAAGACCTAAATTTGGACATTTAAAATATATGGACTAAAATGAAATGAATCTCAAATTACGTATTAAACTTTTTCTTTTCAAATGTTCGACAAGGTGAGAAAAATATCAACTCTAGAACAACATATTTATCAACCCATTCAACTTTAGTAATCAAACCATCAATAATGAATATTCGTAACGACACTTTGAGTTCTATTCTCGATCGTTGTATCAAAATCAATGGAAACCAAAATTTGGTTTTTGAAATTGAAATAATGACATCCAAGAATCTATTTCTTGATATTATTCACGAAGAATCTATTTATGTGGTATTGCATTCACATAATAAGAGGCTTGAAAAATTGGCTAACTTCCACAAACCGACATGCAAAGACTTTCCCCAAAAAGAAAACCGACCAGAAATATTGGAGGCCTCATTGGAATTTAAGTGCTTTGCAAATTTGCTCAACTTTGGCCCTTTAGAAACACACCCATCTAAAACCAACAATATGCTTTTGGGAATGTGGAAAAAAAAGAGAAACTTTGAAGCTTTTTGCAATGTTGCTTTGGCAAACAAAAGTCATGGCGCTGATTTAGCAACTTTTTTCAATATTGATATCCCATCAAATCAAAGTCTCTCTTCAAACTTCAATATTCAATTAAGTATAAAGTTAGAGACTAAAATGTAAACATAAAATAAAACAAAAGATATATTTTAGGTTTCGTTTGATAACTAATTGGTTTTTGGTTGTTGGGTTTTCAAAATTATACTTGTTTTATCTCAATTTTCTTACCATGGTTTTCATATTTGTTAATGACACATTTGAATTCTTAGTCAAATTCCAAAAACAAAAAACAAATTGTTGAAAACTAAGGCTCCGTTTGATAACTATTTGGTTTTTGAAAATTAGACTTGTTTTCTCTCAATTTTCTTACCATGGTTTTCATCTTTTTGTTAAAGAAACATTTGAAGTCTTAGCCAAATTCCAAAAACAATGACAATTTTTTTTAAACTATTTTTTTAGGCCTTGTTTGATAACCATTTGGTTTTTGAAAATTATGCTTGTTTTCATCCAATTTACTTTACAATGGTTTTCATTTTTGTTAAGGACACACTTGAGTTCCTAGTCAAATTCCAAAAACAAAAACAAATTTTTGAAAACTACTTTTTCTCGTTTTCAAAACTTGACTTGGTTTTTAAAAACATGGAAGGATAGTATATTAGAAAAAAAAGAAACTTACATGTGGAAGTAGTGTTTTTAAGCTTAATTTTTTTAAATCAAAAACCAAAAACTGAACGGTTATCAAACGACGCCTTAGGTTTTCAAAACTTGAGTTGGTTTTTGAAAACATGGAAAAAGTAGATAACAAAACAAAGAAACTTTGTAAGTAGTGTTTATAGGCTTAATTTTCAAAAACTAAAAACAAAAAACAAAATAACTATCAAATATATGAGACCTAATTTATTTAGCTTTCAAAAATTGACTTGGTCTTTGAAAACATGGAAAAATGTAGATAAAAATACAAAGAAACTTATCGGTGGAAGTAATGCTTATAAGCTTTTTAAAAAACCAAATAAATAAATAAATAGTTATCAAACCGAACTTAAGCTATCAACTTTGATTTAATTATTGTCATTTTTAGTCTCTACAAATTTCAGATGTTTCGAAGTTTCGAAATGTTTTTATGTATATATGAAAGAAGAAATTATAATATTAAACTTAATGTCTATATATAATATATGCATACATGCAAACTATTTGATAGATTTTCTTTCGAAAAATTACCTTTTTGGTCCTTGAGTTTTGAGAAATATGTGTGTTTGGTCCCTGAGTTTTCAAAATAAACCTTTTTAGTCCCTAAGTTTTGAAAAATATGTTTAAAAGGTTCCTGAGTTTTCAAAATATACTTTTTCTAGTCATTAAATTTTGAGAAATAGGTTTAGAAACTTTTTCTATTAGTGATAGAAGATTTCTATCACTAATAGAAATCAATCTTTTTATCACTAATAGAAAGATAAAAATGAGCGAAAACAACCGAAAAATGGATGCAGCAAAACAAAGTTAGGTGATAGAACTCTCTCACGGGTAGAATCTATAGGTGATAGAATTCTATCACTGATAGAACTGATAGAATCTATCAGTGATAGAACTCATAGTTCAGGGTTTACGAAATGGCATTTTAGTAAACGTGATGTTCAGACTATCAAATTTTTGCCATTTTTGCAATTTTTTTGGTCTAATTTGCTATACTTGCAACCGGTCCTTTCTTTTTAAGGAATTTTTAAATTGATGTGTCTTTATAAAAATTAATTTATTTTACTAATGTATTTCAACAAAATCGAACGTATAGAAGTTGCTAGAACACAACTCCACTTCCAATCTTGTACCTATCTTTCTTTTCACAAAGTTCAAGAGAATCCCACTAATGAAATAATATGAATTATTTAATTAGAAACCAAAAATGATGAACAAAGATATGATTACGATTGAAAATATAATATGGAATTAAGGTGGTTAGCACATCATGGTCATGTGTGACGTGTAGCTCTTTTACGTGTTCAATGGGGTTTTTTGGAAAAGTAAAACAAAAAATGAAAAGAATTAGGCAAAACGAACCATTTTCAAAATATTTAGAAAAAACATGTGTCGCGCCTCTTCTAGAGGCGCGACACTTTGTCGTTTTCCGGGTCGCGTCCCTCGAAGAGGCGCGACATTTGCAAACCAACGGCGGACGAAACGGACGGAAACGGACGGAATGAGACGCGGATGACGAAGAGGCGCGACTATGTTGGAAACCGCACAAAACTCTGCAACTGCCAGCTGTCCATGTCATGAATCGTCCGTCAGGTTGAAATGAAGGCCCAGACCTCGTTTTCTTTCTTCATTTTTCATTTTTCTTTTTAATTGCATGCATATATTTATTTTGAGAGAGGCATGCACATTTTCCAAAATATACAATAAAAAATTATGCTAAAATAGTTAATTTTACAAGTTCTACGAGAAAATAAATATTCTTTAAATTTTTTTTTAATAATTATCAGAGATGTTTTTTAAAAAAATCCTAGAAATTGATTTTTTTTTTAAGTAAAAACTTAGTTTAAAAATGAAGAGAACAGTAGGTAAACAAGAAATAGTTGTTAGCAAAAACAAATATATTTTTTCATTAAAAAAAGAGAACAAACGAAAATTACCAACTACATTTTTTTTTTTTTATTTTGAGATTTAAAAAAAAAATCAAAACAACTGTTGAAGGAGAAATTTTGGCCAATGACAAATTGCCACGTCATTATTTAAAATTAATGACAAAATTATAATTAATTAAATTTGGGACCAATTATAAATCAACATGTGTCCCAAATTTAATTTGAAGACAAAGTTGGCCAATTATAAATTTTTAGGGCCAAATGTCCATTTGATCAATTAATTAAAAATAAATTATTTTGATCGGATTAATTGATTTGACCAACTAATTAAAGAAAATAATTAATTGGATCAAATTTGGGTCTTTTAAATATTTGGGTCATATGGTTTTGGGTCAAATATAAACCAGACCCAAACCCAATAAAAGCCCAAGCCCAAGTTGTTAGGCCCAAAAGTCACCAGGGCCCATCCAGCGAGAACTCTATAAATAGAGGGGTTCTCCTCCATTTCAGGGGTTCAGAAATTCTACACTCTCACAAAGACGAGTTCAGAGTTTTCAAAGCTCTCAAGCAGAACCAGAGAATTCAGAGAGACTCCACCAAGTCTGAAGACCGAAGACTCTCTGCAATCCACAAGTCCAAGTGTTGAACACTGCAGAGAGACTCCACCGCAATCCACAAGTCCAAGTGTTGAACACTGCAGAGAGACTCCACCAAGTCTGAAGACCGAAGACTCTCTGCAATCCACAAGTCCAAGTGTTGAACACTTCTTGAAGACCAAACACTCTTCAAGACTTCAACACTCCTAAGACCAAACACCCTTCAAGACTTCAACACTCCTTGAAGATCAAATACTCTTCAGAACATCAACACTTCTTGAAGACCAAACGCTTTCCAAGACCTCAACACTCCTTGAAGATCAAAAACTCTTCAGGACATCAACATTTCTTGAAGACCAAACACTCTTCAAGACTTCAACACTCCTTGAAGATCAAAGACTCTTCAGGACATCAACACTTCTTGAAGACTGAAGACTCTTTCAAACTCAAGGGACTTCAAGCTCCAAGAATCCATCGAAGCTGCAAACTCGAGATCAAGCATTACAGCCCTCGAGTGAAACACATTCACACACAAGAGAGAGAATCAGAGGATTATGTACTAGAGATTGTATACTCACACGCATACAAACATCAATACAATATATTATTTATTTCACGTGTCTCCATCTCCGAAGTTACGTGTGAACAACAACGAGCCAAAATCAAGAATGAAATCGTTACCCAAACATGTTCTAAAATGATGATTCTCAGAAAAGACTTTTGGTTAGTAATTATTTTTTTTTTTTTTAATCTCAAGTATATTTATATGCATAATGATATTGCTAAAAGATTTACAACAACTAAATAATGAATTGATTATTGATGTTTTTTTTTCTTTTTGAGTGATTGTTTTTCTTTTAAAGCTATCATAATTGGAACAAAAAAAATAATGTAAGTTATCTTAGATTATGATATTTCTTTTTAGAAATAAAAGTGCGAATATTCTCCTTAAAAAAAAAGTATGAATGTAGAATAAATTTTTTTTTTTAAAACAACTTTAACCTAGCTTCTTAATAAAGTCCATAAAAGATCTAAATTATAGAGTTATTTTAAAAAAATGCAAACTTCAAAATTTAAAGAAAAATCAATCATTAAGAAAACATAATCATCATGGTATCATTAATAATTTATAATAATTAATCTAAAAAATAATAATTTATAATAATTATTAAAAAAAAAATAAAAAAATGGGTTAAAAAAAAGAAGAAGAAATTGGTTAAACAAGATAAAAAATAAAAATAAAAGAAATGGGTTAAACAAAATAAAAATAAAAAATCAAAGAAATTGGTTAAACAAGATAAAAAATAAAAATAAGAGAAATGGATTAAACCAAATATAAAAAATAAAAGAAATGGGTTGTTTTGACAAGATTTGACAAATACATTAAAAAAAACCAAAAAAAGAAAAAAAAAGAAAATGGGGTGTGTCACGCCTCTTGAGAGGCGTGACATCACCATTATCATGTCACGCCTCTTTGAGAAGCGTGACAGAAGGCTGTCGTGCTTGTTGAACAAGCGCGACACATGGTTTTTCCAAATTGTTTTAAAATAGTCCGTTTAGTCTAATTTTTTTTTTTTTTCGTTTTACCTTTCCAAATAGTCCCTACCGCCTTTGGCCGCCCCGGTTCTGCCTGGTTTGACCGAAAACGCCTCTGAATCCCTAAAAACCCTAGGAGGATGAACATGTATTTATACCCCTCTTCGCCACTGAAGAAGGGGACCCGAACTCGATTCTCGACTCCCTACTCTTATTCTCTAGCTCTCCCTTCCGTTTTCTGACTTAAGCATCGGAGGCGGTGTGGCTAGCACCACACCGGTATGCAGGTTCTCTCTTTTGCAGGCCACGTCTTCCCCCGCTCTCAAACAAATTCACTGTCGATTATCACGTGGAGCGAAGGTAATTTATCTAGCGAAATTTGATCATCAACAATATATATATTATATAAAATACAACAATCATGTACTTTATTAAACAATAATATATATATCATTCTCTAATGTGACATCTTAATAAAAATCAATATTTTTAAGGTAGGAGAGCAATGCTCATTATTAACATTTCCATAAAGTAGTGAAGTATATCTGTCACTTGACTAATCAAATGAGGCCACATGAATAAAGATTATATTAGATGACTTTTAATTATTCCTCGTACTTCTAAATCTTTCACTTTTGTAACTCTTGGAGTGTGGAAATTAAATCATATCTAAGTCTTTCAATTTTCATACTAATCTTTCGCTAGCAGTACTATATAGATTATTAGATATAGATATAGATATGATCCTCTAATTTTTCAAAAGAGATACTAATGTCTTAATCATAGTTCAGGTTTATTATATTTATTTCATTTTTTATTCTTAAATTTTTAAAGGATACATGCATAGTTTCTATTTTTTTAAAAAAAAAAAAAAAAAAAAGTTTTTAATCCTTAGGTAATAATTTTGTATAAATATTCTTGAGGAGAAACCTAAATTGATATGTCTTATGTTTTTTTGTGTGATGAGTACGTCAATTCAATCAAAGCAAGTCCATGAAGTCACATAGAGTAGAATAGGTCAAATGTCGAGTTTTAAGACATATTCAAATTTTATTATAATTTTCTTAATGAAACATTAGCAACAATACAATGATTCAAAGTAATTTTAATTTTAGATGCAAAATTTAGAAATTAGAAAAAAAAATTAGTCTCCTTGATAACTATTTGGTTTTTGGTTTTTGAAAATTAAGTTTATAAACAAATTTTCCACCTATAAATTTCTTTGTTTTTTTGTTATATACCTAAATCAATTTTGAAAAATCAAAACAAACTTAATTTTCAAAAACCAAATAGTTATCAATCGACGTCCTAAAAAGTTTACACACCAAAAATAGAATATTTAGAAAAAGACCAAGCTAATTTATAATGATATCTTAGAAATACAAATAGAAGATTTAAATTGATGAGAGACTAATATGAGTATTTTTTTTCTTTAGAATAATACATAAACATGGGAGAAAAATTCAAACCCTAACTAAACTTACAATGTAAAACAAAAATGTGAGAACAGAAATTTCAAGAAAATTATTTGGTATGGTTCAAATTTGAGAGTTCTTAGTGCCACCAACAAACAATTTTTCCAACAGAGGGGCCTAAAATTTCTTACTTCTGATAACAAGTCAATATATGCACATGATTTGGGCATTCCCTTCCAAATTTCTAGTTGCATTGGAATTGATAAAAGTTTGAATAACATTCACAATATGCCTAATTTTTCTGAGAAATTATCTAACTTTTTCAGGGCATTTGATTTGTCAAATCAATTTTCTGGTGGTTCAAGAATAGGTTAACATATTTTTTAAAAAAAAAAATAATAATTGCACAGTAACCTAGTATCAATTTAAGGTTTTAAATTTAATAGCATATGAATAAGAGATTCAAATATCTTATCTCTTGTTGATGGTACATTGAGTTATGTTTATTTTAACATTTTGTGTTCAAACTTTAACATCATCAATTATTTTGCAATTAATATTGATGATCCACTTGTTGAGTCTTGTTCTAAGTTTTAAGTGTACGAACAACTCTATCAAAGTTTGGAGAAGGGTTTAAACTAGAAGGTATTCCAAATTTGCTCTATAAATCTTTAAACCAAACACGTATTATTGCAAATTAATCCAAATTTTTATAACTTGTTCTTTCATACCTCTAAAATTAGGTTATGCAACCAAAAAATTCATAAACCTAGAGTACTAATTAAAAATTGGAGTCATAAATATCACCCATTCCCCAAATTTAGTACTAAGAATGTTGTGTGGGATAAGTTAAAGATTAGGCCAAACCAAACCACACTCTCAGCCTTAAATGATGTGAAGGTGCAATTGAAAGAGAAATTATGATAAAGTTAATGATGATTTGTGTCACATCTTTCTTTAGCAGAATTTCCAAAGTCTTTTCAGTCAATGCAATGACAGTCCAAATGAGAAATAAATTTAAAGTTCCAACTGCCAACCATTTGTGTACTTTGGTGGTAAAGATTGAAAAAGTAAATTCAAAAGTTGGAGTTATAATTACAGAAATTTTATCCAAAAGGAAAATTATAATTGCAGAAGCAATGTCAGAAGACATTTGACAATTGGAGAAGACTATTTGTAAATTGGTTGAAAGTAGATGATTTAGAACTAAATAATGGATGTGTAGGAAGAAGGAAAAAAAAAAAACTAAGGGGTCGTTTGATAACCATTTCGTTTTCTGTTTTTTGTTTTTGTTTTTCATTTTTTAAAAACAGGGGTGTTTGATAACCATTTCTGTTTTTTGTTTTCTGTTTTTTAAAAACGTTTTTGAAATTATAAGTAAATTTCAAAAACAAAAAAAATAGTTTTTAAAAACAGATTTCTGTTTTTCAAAAACCCATTTTTCTTCTAATGCTTAGTTTTCTTCTCTTTTACCCATCTTTCTCCAACAAATTTATTTCTCTATTTTTTTTTTTCTAAAACGTTTTTTACTCTACAAAATTTATTTTCCTCTCTCTAAAATTTTCTTTCTCAAAACTTTTTTTTTTCTCTACATCTTGTCTATTTCTATTAACTTATCAATAACTTTTCTCTCCTTAATTAACATGTTCTAATTTTTCTTTTGAAAAAAAAAAGTCACCAAAATTTTCTATCGCTACAACTTTTCTTTATTTTTCTAATTTATCGTTATTTTTTTAACATATCTTTTACTCTTAACCTTATTGTCTCTCTAATTTTTTTTAATTTAATTTTTTTAATATAAAATTTATCGCTTTTACTCTTACTTGTTTTCTATTTTTTCTAACTAATATCTTTTCTCGAGTCTAACTAATATTCTTTCTCTAAATATTTTCTTTTATCTCTCTAAATTTTCTATGTTTAACTTTTCTCGTCTTTAAAAAAAAAAATTATCTGGAAAACATTTATATTTGTGTCTCTAAATTTTTATTTCAACGTCTCTACATATTTTTCTTTCTCTAAAACATCTTTTCATCTTTCTAATTTTAAAAAAACTGAAAACAAAAAACAGTTATCAAACAAGGTTGGTTTTCTGTTTTTTAAAAACAGAAAACAAAAAACAGTTATCCATATATGGTTTTTGTTTTTAAAAAACAGAAAACCAAAAACCAAAAACCAAAAACAAAAAAACCAAAAACCAAAAACTGAAATGGTTATCAAACGGGGCCTAAATAATGGAGTGAACATGTCATACGTAAAAAGGAAGAGATTCATAGGATGGTAGGGGTAAATAGAGCTTTTGTACATTTTCGTTAATCCATGAACAAGATCTATACAGATACGCAGGTCCATGGATCTATACATCTTGATCGGAAAAACAAAATTCAATAGAAAAAGAAAGAATCGAAATTGATTGATATATATCTCGAAACAAAAGGAAATAAAAGACGAAACATAAATCATGGTTCAACTAAGTCAAACCCTCTCGGGAACTTGCTTAAGAATAAGAAAGAGAAAATCTCATGGAAATACCAACCACATTTTTAGAAAGATAATCTATGACATCTTATCTAAGTTATTTAAAAAAAAAAACGTCGGTCCTTATTTACTTATATTTTGCAATGTTATGTTGTAAATAGTTTTTTTTAAAAAAAAAAAAAAAAAAAAAAGATAAAACAACATTGTCCCTATACTTTCTTAAGCACAAATTTTATTTGAATGTCACACTTTTTTTTTGTTTGAAACGGTTGAATGTCACACTTAGATGTTTATTTTAATATTAAAAATATTACATAGAGTGCATATTGCTAAAATGCTTAGAGCACAAATAAATAAAATTTTAAATGAATAACTTTGTAAAAAGATAAAATATAAATGCGATAGATAGTATTTTTTTTAGTTGTCATAGTTGTCCATAATCGCTAAACTATGTAACAACTATATCTCATTTATTTGAGATTATGAAAGATATATATATGAGTAAGTATTTTATCCTCATTTCGTACTTAAAAAAAAAGTATTATATCCTCATTTCAATTTTTGGCATCAAATCAACATTAAATTTTCATAATCATAAACATCATTATTCTAATTGAGATCGTTGTTCTATAAAGACATTATAAATTTCCTAAAATGATATTTGGTCTTAAAATCAATCACAAATCCATGTTGTTCTTAATATGTTATTTAATTAAAATTTGAAAATGACATTGTTCCTACCTAGTCTTTTTTTAATACCATCATAAACTTCCATATCTACCAGACAAAAAGATGAACTCATTAATATTGTTGTTAAGAAAATTTCTACCATCATCATTCTACATATATTAACTAAAACAATTTTGTTCCATTCCGAACTATGTATATGATTATTAGGTGCTTATCATATTTTAAACAATAAAAACAATAAGCTAAAGCGAGCTTAGCTCAGTGGTAATTGGCATATACTCTCGACCATGAGGTCAAACCCCAAAATGTTGATTTACTAAAAAAACAATAAAAACGATAATTAATCAAATAAAAGGATAGTCAACTTAAATATAGTACCTTCAATTAAGGGGTCAAAGGTTTGAATATGTAAACTAGAAAAACAGTGATTAACCAAATAAAGTGGACATTGGTTGAAAGTGTGAATAAACAGATTTAGACTTTCTCTCTTTCTTAACTTTCTTTTTCTTTGAACACTATCTCTGTCCCCTACTTTTCTTGACTGTGAAAAATAACAATTTCTCCTATTTTTCTTGATTGAAAAATAACAAAGATATAGGACAATTTATCCCTTTTGATAATAGGATGTACAAAAACAAGAAAGAAATGAGCAAGACTCCAGAGGAAGAGAGATATCCAGTAATCTCATAATTAAAATTGGAAATTATAGGGAGCATTAAAACATCGACAATTAAGAGAGATAAAATAAATTGGAGAATATTTGGTTGCATATCGATATATAGGAATCTCTCTACATGCTACCATTGAAATGTTGACAATTAAGAGAGATAGAAAAAATTTCTCATTTTTCTACCTTTCTCTCTCTTGGTTGTCAAGATTTTAATGAAGTGTGTGTTGTAAGTTAAACATGTTCTAATTAATTAAGTGCATGAGTTATAAAGTTATTTAATTAGTAAGTTTTGTAATTTTAATTTGTTTGGGAGTTAAGTACATTCATGTATGGAAGTTTTATTCATGAAGTTAAGATGGGAGGAGAGATTTTAGATCTAGATTTTTCCATGTAATCCTATAAATAGAATAGCTTTAGAATGTGTTGAAAAAAATGTGTGGAGAAGAAAACACAAGAAGAGTTAGAGAGAAAAAGTGTGAACCAAGTTTGTAGCTTTCTTGAAGAGTTTTTGTTCAATACAAAGTGGATTGTTTCTTATCAAATATTTCTTATTTGATTCTAATTTTGTGAGTGTCCATCACACGCTTCCAACCGTGTGTAAGGATGACAATATTTGACTGCATACAAGTATGTAGATATTTCCCTACACTCCGCCATTAAAATGTTGACAACCAAGAGAATAAAAAATGTTCTCATTTTCTACCTTTCTCTATCTTAGTTGTCAAGATTTTGAAGGGGTATGTAGGGAATCCGGTATGCAGCCCAAGTATTATTATTCGTGCAGAGAGATCCCTACACATCGATACGCAATCAAATATTATTCAAATAAATTTCTCATTTTCTACCGTTCTCTTAGTTGTCTCAAGATTTGTAATGGAATACATAGAAAGATCTCTATACACTCATATGCAGTCAAGTATCATCCTCGCAGACAACAAACTATTCTTGAATTTGCATGACGTTTGTCTTATCTCATATACACGTTAACCAAATCTCACCCTTTACAACTATATATAAAGCAATTCCTCAGTCCAAAACTTCACAAGTTGAAAAAAGAAAAACATCAAACTATGTTGCCTTCAAGCTCTTCCATTTTTGTTCTTGCCTTTCTTCTCTCACTTTCACTTCCAAGCTCAGCTTCATTACACCAAAGTTTCCTCCAATGTCTCTCAGCCAATTCTCAACAATATTCTGTCCCTCCCTTCTCTGTCTGTGCTCCAACCAACGCTTCATTCATCACTCTCCTTCACTCAACTGCACAAAACCTCAGATACTTAGACCCTTCAATCCCAAAGCCCGACTTCATCTTCACTCCACTGCATGACACTCACGTCCAAGCAGCCGTAATCTGCTCCAACAGCCTCCGAATTCATCTCCGAGTCCGCAGCGGCGGCCACGACTACGAGGGTCTTTCTTACGCCTCCCAAATCGAATCCCCTTTCGTCGTCCTCGACCTCGCCAAGCTTCGCTCCGTCGAAGTCGACGTCCAAGACAACACTGCATGGGTTCAAGCCGGCGCCACCGTCGGCGAGGTTTACTACAGAATCTCACAGAAAAGCAACGTCCATGGCTTCCCTGCCGGCCTCTGCACTAGCTTGGGCGTCGGCGGCCACATAACCGGCGGCGCCTACGGCTCCATGATGAGAAAATACGGTCTCGGTGCCGATAACGTCGTCGACGCTCGTATCGTCGACGTCCATGGCAGGATTCTCGACCGAGCCGCCATGGGAGAGGACCATTTTTGGGCCATCAGAGGCGGCGCTGGAGGAAGCTTTGGGATTATTCTGTGGTGGAAGTTGCAGTTGGTTCCTGTTCCAGAAACCGTGACGGTTTTCACTGTTCCCAAAACCTTGGAGCAAGGTGCCACTCGAATCCTTTACAAATGGCAGCAAGTTGCAGACAAGTTAGATGAAGATCTGTTCATTAGAGTCATAATCCAAGTAACAAGTGACAAAATCACAAAGAAGAGAACAATTACAACAGCTTACAACGCCCTTTTTCTTGGAGATTCCAATAGACTCCTCCAAATTATGGGACAAAGCTTCCCTGAATTGGGTTTGACAGAAAAAGATTGCATTGAAACCAGCTGGATCAAATCAGTTCTTTACATAGCTGGAGAAGCACCCAAAACTCCTCCTGAAGTGCTTCTCCAAGGGAAGCCACAATTCAAGAACTACTTCAAAGCAAAATCAGATTTTGTTCAAATCCCAATCCCAGAAGCTGGATTGGAAGGCCTGTGGACAAAATTGCTGACAGAAGACAAACCATTGATGATCTGGAACCCTTATGGAGGAATGATGAGCAAGATCTCAGAGAATGAGATCCCATTCCCACATCGAAAAGGGAACTTGTTCAAAATCCAGTACTTAACTACATGGCAGGATGGGAGTGAAGATGCTGCAAAACACATAGAGTGGATAAGAGAGCTTTACAACTTCATGGCTCCTTATGTTTCCAAATCTCCAAGAGGTGCATATGTGAACTACAGAGATCTTGATTTGGGTATGAACAAGAAGGAGAATACAAGCTTGGGTGAGGCCAGTGAGTGGGGCAATAGATATTTCAAGGATAACTTCATGAGACTTGTAAAGGTGAAGACAAGAGTTGATCCTTATAACTTTTTCAGACATGAACAGAGCATTCCACCATTGCCAGGTAGTACTGCATCATTTAGAAGCTAAGGACTGCAAATTAAAGTTTAGAACAAGTGGTTGTAACTAATCACTCCCAGTTGATTCAACTTTGTTTTCTTCTTGATTATAAGTATCAGAGTTTGTCTGAGTGATGTAGAAGAGATAATGAGGTTTGGTATTTGATGTTGTAAGAGATTGAATAATAATGGTGTTTGGTATTTGATGTTGTAAGAGATTGAATAATAATGGTTTTCTCTTTTCTTTTCTTTTCTTTTTCTTTTCTCCTTGTATCAAACTGAGGGTGAGGTTGTGTGATTTGACTTGCTATGTTGGGCTGAACAGAAATTTTCTTTCTTTCCATTAGATCAACTTTTAGTGCGGTGTCAATTTGGTTCTTAAAATTCACAAGCTCTACTAGGTACAAATTAAAATTTTGAAAGTTTAGAGCCACAATAGGCATATAACATTCAATTTTATATCTAATAGACTAGTCAATTACTTAACATTTTGAATATATGATAGTGACCTATTAGACACAATATTGAAAATTCAGGGACCTATTAGACATTTTTAAAGTTCAAATATCTATTAGATACAAAATTGAAAGTTCATAGACCTATTAGACACAAAATTAAAAGTTCAAAAACCTATTAAACACTTTTTAAAAATTCAATGACTAGATTGATTGATACAACCAAAAAAGTTCAGGGACTAAACTTGTAATTTAACCTTCTTATATATGTTGAGGATCCCACATTGAAAAGATAAGTTGAGATCTCATAAGTTATAAGATGTATGGGTCACCTCACTCATTGTTAATTGGTTTTGAGATGGAAGTCCATGTTATTTGATAATAATAAAAGAAGAAGGTGGGCTTAGAATTTTAGTCTTTTTTTTTTAGACCAGCTATTATATCGGGCAAAACTACGAATTATTACAGCAATCCCTAGCCCCAAATCAGAAGGCCTCAACTCGAAGAAATTCCCAGCAACCTCCGGCAACTCCTCCAGCCACACCCCTTCCAGTTTCGATTTCAACGCTGCTTTCGCTATCTCGTGCGCAACCAGATTCCTCGACCGCCGGCACCAGCTAAACGAGCAAAAGCTCAACCCGTCGGCTAAACTCTTGATATCTTCTACTATTAAACCCAACTCCGAACACTCATTGGACTCAGATTCGAACACTCATTGCTTAGAATTTTAGTCTAGAATGAAGCAACGTGGGATACTACAACTTTATTATAGGAATAAGAGTGGTGGGAAACGATTTAGATAAATTCATCTCATCTTGTAACATGGTACAAACTTGAGAGGTTGTAAAATCAAACTCACAAGTTTATCACTTCAAGTCATATTCTCCATAAACCAAATTTTGGTTTATGAAATTATCATGACATATGCTTTTGGAAAGGTGGAAATTAAAAATTAAAAAAAATATATAGACTTTGAAGATTTTGCAATGTGCTTTGGCAAACAAAAGTTATGTCGCTGATTCAGCAACTTTTTCAATATAGATATCTCACAAATCGAAGTCTTCCAATTCCAAAATAAGGTTGATGTGTCAAGTTTTAGTGTAATGGATAAAGATTAAAAGAATTATTAACTTTATTTAGGGTATTAAATAGAAGTATAAAGTTAGAGACTAAAATATAAAAATAAAATAAAGCAAAAGGTATATGCATGTTAGGTTGTAAAGTTTGATTTGTGAGGGTCCTATTTAAAATTTAAAATGCAATATATCTTTATTTTGAAGTTTAGAAAAATATTGATTATATATGTATGAAAGAAGAAATTATAATTTTTTCAATTTAATGTTTGTTGTTAAAAAATTTATTCAATTTAATCTCTTACGTTTTAATATTTAAAAGCAAGAAAAACATAGGATATTTGTAATGGGTGGCAATATCAACCTAAATAATGGCAAATATAGCTTTTTTAAAAAATATTTACAAATATGGCAAAAGTTTTTAATTAGTTTTTTATATTCCCGTTTTGCCCCTAAATTGCATGCGCTCTTTCTTCTTCCCCATTTTGCTTGCTTCCCTGTCGTGATCAAGGAAATTTTTTAATTAGTTTTTTATATTTTCGTTCCTTCTTTCCGTTTTCTTCTTTCTTCTTTGTGATCGATTGTTTTTTATTTCACGGATTTGATATTGAGGGATTTCACGGGAAATCTTCAGATCGAAAATCTCAGAACAAAACTTCAATCCGCTCACTCGACTTGGCCGCCTCTTCCGGTCGCCGGATTTCAGGGATCTCGTCAGAAAGAAAATTCGAAAGTTACAATCGGTTTGGATTTTATCGAAAGGATCTTTCTTAGATTTCACAGTTTGGATCTCATATTTTACCGATTAATTGCAGGGATTCATGGGTTTGAGATTTCAATATATCAGAAAGGATTTTTTTCAATAGGTTTCTATCAGAAGATATCACTGATAGAACTATTTGTGATAGAAAGTTTTTCTATCAGTGATAGAATCTATTTGTGATAGAAAGTTTTTCTATCACAGATAGATTCTATCAGTGATAGAAGTTTTCTATAGTGGATAGAAAGGTTTCAGTGGTAGAAATCTTCTATCACTGATAGAATCTATAACAGATAGATTCTATCAGTGATAGAAAGGTTTCTATCAGTGTTAGAAGATTTCTATCAGTATCACTGATAGAATCTATCTGTGATAGAAAGTTTTCTATTCTATCAGTGATAGAAGATTTCTATAACTATCACAGATAGATTCTATCAGTGATAGAAAGCTTGTATTAGTGATAGAAAATCTTTCTATCATGATAGAAAGTGATAGAATGTTTTTTCTATCAATGATAGAAAGACTTTTTATCACTGATAGAATGACTTTCTATCACTGATAGATTCTATCATCGATAGATGTCTTCTATCACAGATAGAAAAACCGATAGAATTCTATTTGATAGAATTTTGTTACTCTAGTGATAGAATCTATCTATCAGTGAAAAGAGTTCTATCAAGGATGTTTCTTCTTGGAGCCCTCTCCTTTATAATTTAATTTCATTTTTGTCTTTTTCTCCTCCTCCACATGTTCATAATCTACTTTTTCTACTTTTTCGTTCTTCTAAACAACAAGATAAAAAAAAAAAAAAAAAAAAAAGTGATAACATTAGAACTAGGTTCTTTCTATCACAGAGAGATTCTATCAGTGATAGAAGTTTTCTATCACTGATAGAAGATTACTCATAGAAACAGACCACCAAATAGACCAACACTAACCAATAGCCAACGAACAACCATAGAAAACAACCAATAAATAGAGTAAATAGAAACTTGACTGATAGAAAGTTTCTCTATCACTGATAGAATCTATCAATGATAGAAACTTTTCTATCAGTGATAGAAACTTTCTATCACAAATAGAAAGTTTTTCTAAAATGATAGAAAAACTTTCTATCAGTGATAGAAAGTTTTCTATCACTCATAGAAAGATAGAAAAACTTTATATATCATTGATAGAAAAATGCACCGATAGAAATAGAAAACCAACATTTATAGAAACTTTCTATTACTGATAGAAAGCTTTCTATAAAAAATTTTCTATATCATTAATAGAACACCGATAGAAATAGAAAACCAACATTTATAGAAAATTTGTATCAGTGATAGAAAAACTTTCTATCAGTGATAGAATCTATCAGTGATAGAAAAACTTTCTATCAGTGATAGAATCTATCAGTGATAGAAAAACTTTCTATCAGTGATAGAAAGTTAATTCTATCAGTGATAGAAGATTTCTATCACTGATAGAATCTATCGGTGATAGAAAGTATCACTGATAGAATTAACTTTCTATCAACTTCTATCACTGATAGAAAGTTTTTCTAACTATCAGTGATAGAAAAACAACTTTCTATTTCTATCAGTGATAGAAGATGATAGAAAATTTTTTCTATCACTGATAGAATCTATCAGTGATAGAAACACTTTCTATCAGTGATAGAAATCTTCTATCGCTGATAGAATTAACTTTCTATCACTGATAGAAGTTTTCTATCACTGATAGAAAGTTAATTCTATCAGTGATAGAAGATTTCTATCACTGATGGAATCTACCAGTGATAGAAACATTTTCTATCAGTGATAGAATTAACTTTCTATCACTGATAGAAGTTTTCTAATAGAAAATTTTTTCTATCAATGATAGAAACACTTTCTATCACTGATAGAAATCTTCTATCACTGATAGAATTAACTTTCTATCACTGATAGAAAATTTTTTCTATCACTGATAGATTCTATCAGTGATAGAAACACTTTCTATCAGTGATAGAAGATTTCTATCACTGATAGAATTAACTTTCTATCACTGATAGAAAGTGTTTCTATCACTGATAGAATCTATCAGTGATAGAAACATTTTCTATCAGTGATAGAATTAACTTTCTATCACTGATAGAAATCTTCTATCAGATAGAAACACATTGATAGAAAGACTTTCTATCAGATAGAAAGACTTTTCTATCACTAATAGAGATAGATTCTATCAGATAGAAAGACTTTCTATCACTGATAGATTCTATCAGTAATAGAAAAATTTTCTATCAGATAGAAAGGGCATTTTAGTAAATACACATCCCATAACTTAAAATTTTGCCATTTTTGCAAAATTTTCTACCGGCTGCTAGATTTGTATATATTTTGGGCCGGTTTGCTATATTTGCAACCGGCCCAAAAACATATAGTGGAACTTGTTAAGGTGTGGAGCCCAAAACAAACAAGGCCCATCAAATCATTGTTGCATGCGGCAAGAAATTCATGTGGCGAGAATGCATGCGGCGAGAAATGCATGCGGCGAGAATGCATACGGCGAGAAAGTCATGCGACGAGAAAGTCATGCGGTGAGAAATGCATGCGGAGAGAAAAGTCACTGCACCAGTGTGAACACAAGAAGAAAATTGCGGTTGTCTTACTTAATTAAGAAGGAGAGAAATTGCGGCTGAGGCTTTGATTGGCTGAGAAGAAAAATGAGGCGGTGGATTTTTCCTATAAATAGGAAGGGGGGCTGCTTCATTATTTCATCCCAACAAAAGAAGGGATTAGATGAGTGACCTTGGGTGTGCATGAAATTCTCATGCAGCTGAAAATTCTCTTCAGCATTTTGTGTGGCGGTGAGTTATTAGCAAGAGAATATTTTTAGGTTAAATTATCAAAAATACCCCTAAACTTTAGGGTTTGTTTCAATTATGCCCCTAGACTTTCAAAAGTTTCAATCCTTGAAGTTTCAAAATTGTTTCAAAACTACCCTTGAAGGCTTTTTTTGTTAAATTCATGGATGTAAAATGACGTGTTTGCATATATATTGTTGCTTATGTGAATAGATTTGAACACATACGTTGAAAAAACGATAAAAACACATGCAAACGCATCAATTTTTGTCGATAAATTTAACGGAAAATGTCTTCAAGGGTAGTTTTGAAACAAATTTGAAACTTCAAGGGCATAATTGAAACTTTTGAAAGTCTAGGGGTATAATTGAAACAAACCCTAAAGTCGAGGGGTATTTTTGATAATTTAACCATATTTTTATTTGTTTATCCCAAGTTACCGGATTGTGGTTCTTGGAAGTCAATAGCTATTGTTAGGCTATTGAGGGATTGTTTGTAGTGCATTATTTTGAAGGCTTCGTGTAATCTCCCATTATCTTAGTAGAACATGCAGTTGCAGAAGACTGGACGTAGTCCCGAGATTGGGGCGGACCAGTATAATTTTTCGGTGTCGTTTTCTTTTCCCTATCTTTTATTATTCGTGACTATTATTATTGGCTTATTTGGCTTAACCTGTAGAAGGAGAGATAATTATAATATTATTGATTGTCGTCATTATTATAATTATTATTATCATTTTCTCCCAACAGAACTCGTGAGGAAGAAATAGAGAGGGAGTGTGGAGAATTACAAAGAAAGAGACTAGCGCAATAGATTTTATTGTGCACTTTGGATCTATTGTTGTTACAATGACTCATCCATTATTCGGTAGGATAATTTGAGACGGAGTATGATATTTAGTCTCTCACTATTGGTGAATGCTAAAATTGGTTGACAACAAACGTCGTACATGACATAATACTTAGTATGTTGGTAGAAAATAGAAAAGAAAAAACTTCATCTAAGAAACGAAAGTTTCTAATTTATTATGTCCAAATTTCAAAGAAATTGAAAATCTTTTAGACCCCGTTTTTTATAACCATTTGGTTTTTTGTTTTTAGTTTTTGAAAATTAAATTTGTTTTCTCTCAATTTTCCTACCATGGTTTTCATATTTGTTAAGGGCACATTTGAATTCCTAGCCAAATTCCAAAAACAAAAACAAGTTTTTGAAAACTATTTTTTTTAGTTTCCAAAAAATGGCTTCATTTTTTAAAACATGAACGAATGTATTAGGAAAACAAAGAAATTTGTAGGTGAAAGTAAAGATTTAAATTTTATATTTGGTAGTGAAATCTATACGTCATCTGATTCTTACCCTTAAATGTAAATTTATTTTGAAGACTTTGCAATTTGTTCTCAGCATTAAATCTTCAACTTCTTTCAAAAGTTAATTAATGTCTTGAGGTCTTCACTCTTTCTGATCTTCAAGTTTTTAGTCTTGAGAGAGCCTTCATTCTTCTCTTAATTCTGAATTTTCTAGACATTTCAAAATGAGTGGTAGCTCTTATATTTATAAAGTTTTGGGACAACTAGATAAATGACTCTTTTTAATGGGCCGTTTTGAGGAATGTCTATGAATTTTTCATTTGAAAATTTGTCAAATGCTATTTTTAGTAAGTTCTTTTAGCAACGAAACAAACCAAAATCTAAATCCAAAGACTATTTAAATTAAAATACACCCTAAAATAGGGGGAGGATCTAGGATTTATGGATTAATTTAACACCAAATTAAATCAACAAATTTCAAAATAAAAAAGATAAGACTGATAAAGTCAAACAATATATATTAATAGTTAAATCTAAACTACCCTATAATCGATAAAAATATGAAGATTATAATATATCTTATCAGCGTAAATTATTCAAATTTAAAATTAATAAAATAAGTAAAATTTTTTGTTTTTTTTAATAATAAAATAAGTGAAATTTAAAACCAATGTTGTTGTAACGAATTCAAGTTTACAAAAAGAAAAATTATGCAAATACAAGTATAAACAAATTATGTAAATACAATGTATACAATAAGCTAACCTAGTAGACAACATGCATATAATTTCATAAACATCAAATCATCTACAAAAATGGAAGAAATCATTACTCACTATTTTCCTTAGCTTAATTCGAAAATTTTAGGATTTAGTATTCATCTTGTTTTTCAAAAAAAAAATCTGAAACTCTTGAGATTCTTCCCATTTTCTTGAGTTTTTACAGTCTTTTCCATTATCATCTTCTTCTAAAAATTTACAAACGAAATTCTTGAGAAAACTCCAATTTTCTCCGACTTGGACACCTTCCTCCTTTCTAATCTTCTCCCAGAAGCTTTCATTTGGAAACCATTGAAGATCTTAAAAAAGAAAAATAATTTGTGTTGAAAAAGAGAATATGAGGAGGAAAATAATGAAAGATAAATACAAAATAAAACATACATATGTTTCAAGATTGATAACCCTTCTAACAATGGGTTGTTAGAAATTCCTAGGTTGAATAAGAAGACTATGATTTCTAGGTTGTTAGAATGATGAAGATGTTGAGTTGGATAATAAAGATGTCAATTTGGATGCTTGATTTGAGGATTAAAAATGGCAAATCTTACTACAGTCGTTAGAGATTTAAAAGATAAATTCATAATTTAAAATTGAAATTTGAAAAATATGACAAACCAACTAGATTTCATAAATCAGGAAAGGGAATGATTTTTTTTATAAAAATGAATAATTTAATTCTACCATGAAATTAGGGTTGGGAGGTGAAATTAGAAGAATAGTTCGTGACAAAATAGGTTGAAAAACGGTTTAGCCATTTTTTATTGAAAAAATCTGTTGGGTCATTTTTAAAAAATACAGTACCTATCTATCCATTTTTAAGGATTTCCCTTAAAAAAATATTGTGAAAGGTGGTTAGTACATCATGATCATGTAGATGTTTTACGTGTTCATTATTTCTAAAATCGCTTCCAAACATACCCTTAAAGGCATGTTTGGAGTAATTTTAGAAACATTGATTTTAGCATAATTGATTTGTTTATAATTGATTTATTGAAAGTGATTTTCATATAATTATTTTACTATTTGGTTGTACACTTATAATAGTGTTTTTCATACCATCAAAAATGATTTTCAATGAAGTATTTAGGACTAACTAAGTTTGTTAAGCTAAGTGATTTAATTATAATTAAATTGTTTTGTAAAAGTGTTTAGTTTTACAATATTTTAATATTTGTATCCACAATTGTAAAATTATTTTACTTTAACTCAAATTATTTTATTATGATTATTGTTTGTTTTAATCATCAAACTACTAAGAAAAGTATTACATTTGAATTTTTGTTTTTTTTTTAACAAAAAAGTGGTAGACAAAAGTCATATAGAGAAAAATAAAAATTTAAGAGTGAAAAAATAGAAAGCTAAAAAAATGTTTCAAAGAGATAAAAAAAAAATGATGGAGACAGGAATAAAAGTTTCAAAAAGAAGAATAAAAATTTAGTGAGCGTAGATTTGAAGATAGACAAATAAGATTAGAGAAATATACAAAAATGTTAGCGAGAATGACAAAAAGTTTAGAGATAAACTTCAACAAGAAAAGACAAAATAAAGTGAAATATGAGAAATTTTGTTTTAATATGAAATAATAGTCATTTTAAAAACAAAATCATTCCCAATCACTTGAAAATCACTTCCTAGGTGATTCACCAAGAAGCACTTAAAAAGATGATTTTGACTATTGAAAAGCATCAACATTCTGAAAAGAAAGTGATTTTTAACATGTACAAAAGTGATTTTAACTATTTCAAAATTTGTTCAGCAAGTTCTTAGCTGGTGAATAGAGTAAGGTTTCTTTAGTTGATCATTTGTGTACCTCCATTAGTGTGGCATTGTCCACAAGTTCCAAGAAGGCGCAAACTGCACTGATCAGCAAGTTGCAGCAAATTGCTAAGTCTGATTTGTCAGTGACAGTAATAATACAATTGATTAAAAAGATGAAATATAACCAAGACGTATCGTTTTTATTGGAGATATCATGAGAAGATTTAAGCCAAAAATTAAGATACAACTCAACCACTCTTGATCTCCCTTGTTTCTTTGGTTTTCTGAATGGTAAGAGCATATCACCACAGATCCACTAGAAGACCACACGAGTACAAGTGATCAACCATTGAAACTGAAAATTAATGGGACAATTTACAAAACTTGATTCACTGCACCCGTAAAAACAGTACATAAAACTATATGCATCCTCCCTCTTTAGAAGTGTAAAAGAAAAATAGACTAAGCTACAGATATGCACAGATCCTCAGTTTCCTAATATCTACAGGTTGAATCCTCAAAAATTGGTTGTATAACTCTTACTTGTCCACGCCTCATAAACAGGTCGCAACTTCAGTTAGCTTAAGGTTGCATCGATGAAGGAAATCGAGTATCAGCTTATATTGCAAACAGCAGCTAGTAAAATGTTATACGACAACTCCTTCTGTTTCGGGCTTAATAAAGAAAACCACGTCTTTATTAATTTAACCTCGACGTATTGACTCGACAAAGAGGCTGGATAGCTTACTCTGTCTTGAACAATTGTTTCAAAATCATAAGGGAGAAGGCCTAACAAGGCAAAAACAATAGCAATTTGCACACGAAGACCAGATTTAATGGTACTGTCCAGGCAAAGAAATGCTGATAGATTAGATCTCAAGATCTTAACTCCTCCATCTTCAAAGCCTCCAGCAGCTACGCCTAACCTACAATTGAAAATTGAAATTTTATATAACTGGTCACAAGTAAAATTTTCATTTCAATGGCTGCTTGAGCAGACAATCTATTTGTGTACGGAAAGTACAATTGTGAATCAGTATGCAATGCATTTCAGATGGCAACACTCACAACAGTAAAAACGAAAGCAAACAAGACAACAACAGAGTTCCACAATTGGATGTGTAAAGTCTCAATAAGCTATACGTAAATGGGCCGTAGTCCAATCTAAAATGATGTTAAGGAGAAAATGCTTCAGGTCTCTATTTTAGATTTTAACACGGAGGAAAATATTAAGCGTTTTTAGGTATGAAGGAATCAGATTCATAATACGTAATAATGACCAGCAGTGTACTGTTGACTTTGTTTGGATTGTGAAGAGCGAAGAGTCTATGATCTAAAAATGTAGCTGTAAGCTAGCTAGCTGTCCTATTAGTTAATTCAGCCCACACAGTTAAACTTCCGTGCACGCTGACAGAGTCCTATGCCAGTTAATAAGCTTCCTTTTGCTAAACAAGTTTCATTTCTAATATGTATTTAGAACAAGATTTAGCTCTACAAATGAGACAATGGTTTTTATTCTGGGAGAGAGTTGTGCACTGTTTTACCTCCCAAGTTGACCCAGAAGAATCACAATTGGAAGACTCTCCTTAACTGATGACTTCAATAATTCCAGCAGCTGAGAAATAATGTTAACGAATGTCCAATTCCAGGTCTGCAATTAAAAAACAAACCAGAAGCAATCTCAGCTTCAAATCTCTCAAGATAAGCAACGTCATGGTTAGATCTCTAAAGAATATCAAATACTCAAGGATATTATTACAAGGTTGCTAAAATTGCAAGTAAACCTAAATGGAATTTTTACAGTTACAATGGAAAATACAACATATATATACCTAACACACGATAACAACTAAAACATAACTGTCAAAAAGATGTGTATGTTTGTGTGTGTGTGCCACAAGAAATAGAGAGAGATCAAACAACAATGCCATCGAGGATAGGATAGTATACGATAGTAGCAACAACTAGCAAACCGGATCAAATATCTCTCAATAATTGAACACAATTATCAAATAAACTATGAATAGTCATTTATGTCAAAGAATACAGCTGAAAGGTTGTAAGGGCACAGAGGATACAACAATATGGAAGCTTGATTCAGCTGGGGATTTTTCATCTAAACCTCTTTTTCCTAAGCTAGAATTTTCAAAGGAAGTCTTATACAAGAAAATTTCATGGACAAATTTGGAAGGGTCAGGTGCCAAAGAAGATCAAATTTTCTGTCTTTGTCTACAAAGCATTAATATTGCTTAAAGTTTGCAGAGGAGTCCTAATCTTGAACTCAATGCCAAAATAGTGTGTTTTTGGTAAGACCCAATTTTATCTATGTACTGTTTGATTCAAAACAAGAGAGAAGAGAGCTCCAACTCTCCCAGGACACTCAAACTTGAGCCCTACAATTCACAGACCAAATACATACATCCCCTCACTCCAAAAACATTCCTTTAAACCCAAAAAGACTCCCCCTAAATGAACAATAATTCATAGGGACCACAAGATCACTAACACACATGCCCGCCACCTATTCCCTACGAGGCTCCTCTACCTACTTTCTTAATAATTGGGGGCTTATCAGTTTTATGCCAGAAATCAAAGGAGACTTAGAGTCATTCATTCTAACATTGCAATTCTTGCAGAAATTTTGGATTTCATGAGATGAATTCAAAGCTTTTTGGGTACTGATCACTCCTTGAAGAATAACTTGGTTCAAGTGCATGTGAACATGGTCCGAAAGTAAAACCAAAAATCATATATATGAATATTGCCTTTCAAAATACACTCAACCAGATTCCATCATATTCAAAGTGAGCTGCTGAAACAAGAAGCCAGTCCTCAAATCATTGACAAGACTGATTTAAAATTAGTAATAGTGAAATAAAAAGGTGAGGGCCAGTACCATGTAGCATGCTAGCAGTTCAACCAATGAGATAGCATCGGTAACATCACACAGTATTGGATTGAAGAGAGAGTGTGATTCATCATCAGACACCTTATACTTCTTTAAACAACAGGATGCATCACAGTCCAAATACAATGCTGGATGGACCACTTTACCACTTGAATTTTTACTTGGAATCCGGTTGGCTATATTCTTCTCAAACAAGGAATCTGAATTTAATGAACTAGTTGGATTTTCTAAATCTCCGTCAATAATCTCATTTGATATATTCTTGTGGATAAATTGCAATAGAAATGACACAACCATAGGCATAGACATGACTTCATCTGAAAAAGGGCAATTAGCACATTGAACAAACTCTGTTCTGCAATTACTTTTGGGTGGGGTGAAAGTAGCATTGTCTGATGATCGCACCTCAAGGTGAATGATTATTGATTTCAAGACAGCCCTCAGAGTAGAGTAACCTTTTAAACTGAAAAACTGATCTCCACCAATATGTGCAAAAATATGCAGCATTGTTAACACCAACGAAGACTCACACCTGCGGATCCTTAAAATACTGTATGATACCTCCCAAAGAAGACCAGTACGATGAACTGCTTTAGAAATTGATGCTAGTATGGAACTCCCTGCGATCAAATAGTTTGTTGATGCTGGAGCGAGTGATAATGTTCTGTTTACACCATCAATAGGGATATTGACCCTCAAAATACCCTCAGCCAATGTCTCAAAAGAGGCATCAGTACATGACAGGACCCGTCCATCTATTATGAAGTCTTCTATGAGGGCAAGTAACTCATCCAAACAGAGCAATTCAGTAAACAAGCTTCTTATTTCCACATCAAGCATTGCTACCAACAGGGAAAGAGAAGGAAATATGGAAATATCATTAATATGAAACCCAAAAAAAAAAACAGATATTAATCATTTAATTACGAAGAGAAAAAAGAAAGTAAACCTTCACATATGTGCCCCGAAAAAGAATCCAAGCAGGTATTGCAGTTCAGAAAGTTCCCATATTTATGCACAGCAACAACGGTGAAGTTGAGCACCAACAAGGAAAAGAATACACAAGTCTTCTCCCTGAAAGTCCATTATTAGTACTTCAATTCTCTAAGAGAGCTAGTTCTGAAATTTTAAAGATCTCTCTTAGTTTTTGGAGGAGGGGATCATGAAATAGAAAATATTTTCTAAAACCAATAACTATTTGAACTGTACAGATAAAAAGATGCAAGGTATGTCAGTTTGCAGAGCAAATGAAACACTTACTTTGGCAAAAGTTTATGCTCCATGTTAAGGGAAGCCAAAATCTCTTGCACCATCCACTCTTTATGACTAGTCAAAGAGCTTCTCTTTATACAAGCCGTAGTTGCTGAAAAAATCCTAGAGATGCTGTGACAGTCTTTTGTATAAGAGAAAAGAACACAAAAATCAGGGATGGAGTTGTCCGGGGTTCCAGATTTAATTTCTGACGTTCCCACACCTTCACAACCAGAAAGAGGAACATTTGTCCCAGGCATCCCTATAATGACCCCAATCTGATCAAGACAGTTTTTTTCTGCCTGTACAATGTCACAAAGATCACTCCCACGGCTCCCTTGCCACAGACCAAGTTGGCGTTTACTGCCATGAGTATCTCCTAACAAGCCAGAGTTGCAGGATTGGGTACAGTTGGACTTAATCTCAACATCCATGACATCATGGCCATGCAATTGTGGCTGCCCTTCTTCATTTGGCAATTCTTTATGGAGTTCATCCACTAAAGGCTCAAAATCATTCAAAGCAGATGTTTCGGCACCAGGGATATAAATATCTGGAAGTGAAGGGGACAGCGGCCTTTCCATTGCTCTTCTGTAGCATTCCTCATCAGCAGCACTATCCAATTCTAGCAATTTCATATAGTCCCCATCTGCTACATTCCCAAAAGTTCCCAGGCTTTGAAGTTCACTTATGACAGAATTATTAGGTTCCTCTAGGCATGGCTGACAACTGTCTGTATGTTTGCTGAAAGGTTGAGAAGGTTGCCTATCAATACTTTGAAACGTACAAACTTCAGTGTCAACTTTATTCAACTTCATCTCATTAGCATCAAGTAAATGCTGCACCCTTGTTTTCTTCCGGCACGATGTCTTTCTCTTTTCTAAGGGCTTCTCTGTAGGACTGTTTAAAGCATGCAAAAGAGACAACTTCTCTTCAATCTGAGAATGCATTTTCTTACTCTCATGATATAAATATTCAATGGATTCAACAGTTTCAACGGTCCTTTTTCTTTTTTGTTGTTTTTCATTAGCTCTTCCAACATGGTTTTTAATAGGGCTTCTGACACTATTTTCAGCCATGATGGCAAGGTTGTCATTGCTTTTCATCTTACTAACTTCACCAGATACGTTGGATATTTTTGGTTGCATATTCAAGTTCTCTCCAACCAGTTTTGCTGCTGTCAAACAAAGACCAGCCTTTTCCTGTGAGCCGACCAACTGACCATCAGAAAAAGATGCTGTACTGGAATTGACTGCACAACTTTGTAACATTTTTCTGTTAGAGTCTCCAGGATGAGACTCCAACCAAGATTCAATACCTGATAAAGATGTGATATGATTCCCTCCAGACAAAGGAAGCAATGGAGTACCATGTTGTGGGGTGGTCCGCCTGAAAGTATCAGGCATCCAAGTTTGAAATGGCTCTATAGCATGTAGATTCTTCTTTGAGTACAAACTTTGCAAGTTCTCAGCATTCTTTGTCTGTGAACCATTCAACAAAGAACGAGTATTTAGTCAAAAGTGAGTAGGACATAGTAAGTAATAACAAGCCTTGAAGAGTAAAGAGTCCCCCATTAAGGTAGAGCCCCCTATTCAGCAAGATAATCTATGAACTAGCAACACATTTATATGTTAATAAGATTTGTTGTTTGTTATCATATTTACCATGAATTATACAATCAGTTGAATAGAGGAGGATTGTAACTCAATTAAAACTGAATATGCAATCATAAACAACTTGTGCAACAACTATTGATCACGACATAGGTCAAAGAAATAAAGAAGAAAGCAAGTGATGAAGGTGAAAGAATAATATTCTCCCACTTTTCAGAACTTCGGTTGGGAAAAAAAGGAAAAAAAATATCTTTAAGATCACTGATAAAAGATTAAAAAGAAAAAGGACAAGGGCATCCAAAAAACAAGCCCACAAGAAGAACCCAACTAAAGAAAGAAGTTTCAATCAAGTAAAATAAGAACAAACGATTACAAAATGACCTTAGAAACCAATGTCCAAAGGAAGACAATTTCATTTCAAATCAGTTTTCATTTGGTGCATAGCAAAACTATGAATCTAAAGACAATATGATTAGCAACTTATTCTGAACTGGTAAGGCTAGTAGAAATTAGAGTTACCAGAAAACTGATGAAGATGTGTGGTTTCAACTGTTACCAACCTACATCTGCAAATAATTGGGGTGAAAAGTGGGTAGACCAATCCAACAGAAGGAATGATAATAATGTGATGTCACTGTGCCTTTATAAGTAAAAATATAGCAATCAATGTAGCCAGCAGTTCTACTGTATATACAAGATTAAAAAGAGGTAACAGGTAATTGAAAAGGAAAAACCAACCTTTTCCAAGTCATCATTATCCTTAGAGCCAGTAGAGGCAAATTTATGTAGATTGTCCAAGTGGTTTGACAGCTGGACAAACTCTAGCTTAAAACGACCCAATTCTTGTTGAATAATGGAACGATGAGTTTTTTCCAAGTTAGCCACTTGTCTAGCATGCTTTAATCGCGTCTTCTCAAACTTTAGCTTTTTTTTCAAAAGCTTCATTTCTGCACGCTCAGAACTCATAGCATGTTCAAAAGAAACAGAAGATGCATCGACTAATTTCTGAGAAGACTTGAATTCACGCAACTTCTTTTGTAATTCCTCAACTTTCCTTTTCTTTTCTTCTAACTCAAGAGACAATTTATCAGCACGACATTGTTCATCCATGGCCTTCCTGCGATAAATCTCTAAATGGTTTTTCAGCTCGGATGATTTCATCATGTTGGAATCCACTGGCTTCTCCTTCATAATCGCAAGATCTTCATCCATCTTATGCATTATGTTAACCTCCTTAGCCTTCAAAAACTCAAAAACCAACTTTAATTCATCTGCATTTCTCTGTATCATTTCCAACCAAGGTTTATCATTCTTTTCCACAGCCTTACTATCACTTTTCTTGTCGTGTTGGCCACAACAAGATTCAATAAAATTTTTCAAGGTCTGATGTTCTTTGACCTGCTTCTGCAATTCCTCAATCTTGCAAGTCTTTCTTTTCAATTGCTGAAATAAGTTCTCAGCCCTAGATTTTTCTTCCTCAACCTGCTTCCTGTTTGCTTCAGCTTGAATCCTCGAAGCCTCTGCTTTAGACATTTCAGAATCTGCACGCTCTCTCTCTTTGGAAGTCCTTTTCTTTTCTATCTCCAGATCTTTTTTAACCTCAATTAGTTTAGATGTTTCGCTAGCCAACTTTAATTTTGTTTCTTCATATTCTTTCTTTAATATTTCCAGCTGTTGCCTACATTCATTAACCTTATCCATTTCAGTTTTGTGAAACTTACGTAAGTCACTAGCCTTACTCCTTTCAATCTTCACTGTTCTCAAAGCTTGAGCAGCCTCCTCCTTTCTTGCTTCAGCATTTTTCCTTTCAGCATCTGCCCTTCTCTTCTCCGTCCCTAGAAGTTCTTTTAGTTGGCAAATTTCCTTCTTACCCTCAGCAACAAGAGCATTAAGATGCTCTACTTCCCCACGAACATTGACAGCATTTACATCATTTTGTCTCAATGAAGAAATCTGAGATTTCAAGTCCAAAATTTCCCTCTCTAAAGACACTCTAATAGCAGATTCTTTTTCTTTGCCCTCTCTCTCAATGGAAGCTCGAGCCTTCTCCTCCTCATATCCTGCACCCATAATTATCAAAATTAAGAGTAGAAGAAGAAGAAGATGAAGAAAATATGAAATAACATCAACCCTTGTAGCCTTTCTTAAAACCCACATGGTCAACAGCTAAACTAAAAGGCATTTTTATCTCTGGTGTTTTTAGGGCAAGATGCAAGGTGACACGAAAACCAAATCGATGAATATACCAAGAAGAATAACTCTCATTGTATAAAGATTGAAATCAAATCTATTTCTTAAGTAAAACCACTCAAAACAAAAGTAATAAGGAATGGGAATAATACATTTCGTATTCATTTGTCTGTTAATGAAATACATAAGAAAATAGAGCCACTGGGAAGAAAAAAATTTACAGCTGACTGGATGATAAAAATCTTCTCCAATTGGCACAAATTAAAGAAAGATAGTAAAAGCTTCGTGTAGTTCAACGTTTTGTAATTCAATTAACCATATGTCACATCTCCATGTTAGTGCTGGCAGAAGTATTCTACAATGAAAAAAAAAAATCCTCTCTTCAATATCCAACCAGCCTGCTAAAGAAGTTTCGTTCTTACAGCACACAAAAACAGGCAGAGGAAAATCATCACGATTGAGATTCTACCTTTTTGGAGATTAAGCTTCTCCCCCTGAATCTTAGTGATTTGTTGCTCAAGGAACTTGATTGCCTGCCGTAAAGCATTTCTTTTCTCATCTAGCTTGATGTACTCATTTTTCCACTGCACCCATAACAACCATAACAAAATTAGAAATGCAGACAACAAAGCACCAAAAAATGAAGAAGAGATGAAAGAAAGCCAGCCTTACCGCTTTACAGCAAGAATTAGACGATTCAAGCTTCGGTAGAACATCCTCCACCATTTTCAAATTCCCGTAAAAGAAAACGGTAAATTAAGAACAATCGAATCACTGCACTCAGATTCCTACGACCCCATAAGCTAAAATTTTCCGAGGAAGTACTAAAGAATCGAAAATACACAGCTTCAATCAGTCGCCGAAAATGATTCAAGAGCATGAGTTCAATAACCATCCACTTGTTAGTATTTAGCGCAGTGAAATCCTATGAAACAAGTAACTTCTTCACACATGGTAGTTTCAAGTTTTTTTAACGAAAACTCTCGTCGAGAAAGTACTGTCATCGACTTTATCCTCTCCAGCGCTCCCTTTTCTACTCCATTTTAGGTCATCATCGCAAAAAGCGGCCCATGGAAGTCTGTTCAGATTACTCTCTGCTGATACGGTTGGAGGAAGCAAAATTGATCAGAAAGTTCAGCATTAGCTTCACTGAATTATAAACCCTTCCTCGATCGTTCGATTCTCTGAAATGCAGCGGGGTGGTTGCTAATTGGTTTCTCAAATCCGAGACCCACGTCTGCTGATACTAACACCGGCGCTACCCACGGCGACACTCCGGCGAGAAACCGGTCCCTGAACCGATACCCAATGAAACCCGAGACCCACGGCGTTTCAATACCTCAAACCGAAACCCACGGCGATTCTGTCCTCAAAACTGAAAACCCACGGCGACTCTGCTACAAGGATCAACTCCGGCGAGATGCAGTGTCCCAGACCGACCGGAAAACGAACGCCCACGACGCTGAACCGAAAAACTTCGTGACCGGCGGCTGCAAGTTCTCTTCCTCTCTGTTTTTCGTATATTTCCCTCTCTCACTCTGGTTTGAATCGTGACAGCAAGCCCTAAGGAGAAGATGATGCTCGATTTACAAACTTGCCCCTCCGTAATCATAATATTACAAAATTGTCCTTTTAATCTAAGGGACCAAACTAACCCTAATAAAACATGTTGGGAATTAGATTGTTGGGAATCAAAGATAACTGTGAATTATGTCTGTATTTATTTTTTAGAATTAATCATGTAAAATTTAGGGGGCTTTGCACATATAGCAAAAACCGGAAAAAATATAGCAAAATTAGCAAAAAAATAAAATTATTTGCGGAAATATCAAAAAATACGTTAAATTACGAAAATACCCTTAGTATCTCCAATAGTCTATCAGTCCCTATTATTGATAGTCACTGATAGACTTCGATTAATCGGAGTCTATCAGTGATAAATACTGATAGACTTTGATGATAAGATTCAATTAATCGGAGTCTATTAGTGATAGACACTGATAGACTTTGATTAATCGAAGTCTATCAGTGTGTATCCACGATAGACTTTGATAATTATAATCTATAAGTTTTTATCGTGTTTAATTCAAGCCTATCAATGATAGCCAGTGATAGAAAATAATTTAATTCAAGACTATTAGTTCAGTTTAATTCAAGGCTATCAATTTCTATCCATCAGTTTAATTTAAGTCTGTCACTGATAATCACTAATAGAAAACCGTTTAATTCGAGGTTATCAGTTTCTATCACTAATAGAAATCAATTCAATTCAAGACTATTATATTAGTTTCTATCACCGATAGAAACCAATTTAATTGAAGTTTATCAGTTTCTATCAGAAATAAATTTAATTAAAGTTTATTGACTTGTATCACTGATAGAAATTAGTTTAATACAAATCTATCATTTTCTATCGAGGATAGAAATCAGTTAATTGAAGTCTATCAGTTTCTATCTCTGATAGGAATCAGTTAATTATCAATTAATTGAAGTCTACCAATGATTGTTATTGATAGAAATCAATTTAATTGAAATCTATCAATAAAGTACTTTCCAATTGCAATTCATCTAGGTAATTAGAAACCCATCCAAAATTATTATACTACAATGATAAATTGAACAAAAATTTTAAGTCTCTTGTGGTAATTGGAACATAAAATCCAAAAATAACCATTACAAACAAGCGACTCTTAATCAACAATATAATTTTTAAAGCCTAGCACACAAGCTCCGTGACCACCACCATAAAATTGATATTTTTGTATTCTTTGTATTTCATTATCTATCAATTATAGCTTTGATAGACTTCGACTAGTGATAGACTACGATTAACCGGAATATATCAATGATATACTTTGATATACCTATACAAACACTCACCAAAATTGCTATTTTTGTATTATTGGCATTCTTGAATTAAAAAGAAGGCCAACAAGAGCTTAGTTCAATTGGCATAAAGTTGTATCCCCGCATATTATCAAAAATATATATTATATATATAAAATTTAAAGAAGAAGAAACAATCATAACAGTACTGCTAAGAAGGAAAAAAATCATATTAATCACACAAGAACTCCACCCTCATAAATGCAAAAAAAAAAAAAAAACAAAATCGTAATAGCTCATTATAAAAAAAGAAAAAAAAAAAAGAAATCATAACAACTCATAAATGAAAATGAAAATGAAAATGAAAAAAAAAAAATACTATACACAAGAAAGGGTAAGTGGGAAGGGAGAGAAAGAGAAGGGTAAAATGAGAATATTCTAATTTTTTTTGCCATATTTACAATTCTTTTTACTTGGTGCTAATTTTGCTATTATAGATAATTAATTTGCCACCCACTGCAATTACTCTAAAATTTATATAATTATACTAAATTAATCAATAAAATAATCAAAATTAATTCAAAGTATTAATGAAAATTAATGAATCAATAATCATAAAATAATTTTAATTGAATAACTATATTAATTTAACTAATTAAAACTATTTAAATAAATTTTTAATAAATATCTTTAACTCTAATAATTTAATATATTTGTATTCATAAAAATTAATTAGATAAATATTTTAATAATAATATTATTATTTATTTATTATAAAGAAATCTAAAAAATAATTAATTGATTATGAATAATCAATAAGTAATTAATTATAATTACTGAAAAATGAATTTTTATTCTAAATTCATTTAAATAATTTTAATTCAATAATTAAATATATTTTCGATAATGTTAACTAATTAATTATAATTTTTGTAAATATGTAATTGCGTTCATTTAATGAACTTAGCTAAGTACTTGTTTTTGACAAATTATTATTTATTTATTTAATCTAATTAAATAATTTATTATATTGTTTTTTTATTTTAATATCAATTAGTTAATTAATTAACTATATTCAAAATAAAATTGTATATAAAAATAAAAATGAAAGATAGACTGAGAGAAAACTCAAGCTTTTGCAATGGTATAGAAAATCCTTGCTTATGGGTATAAATGATGTCTGAGAATGCACCTACCACATAAACTTTGAAACAAACAAGGTACTAGAAACCCTTGCCAATTCCCATGTCCAAAACCCTACACCAAACGGCCCCTAAGATAACTTGTCAATTTTTACACTTCCATTGTTGAACTTTGAACAATAAATAATGTTCTCTGCAAATTTTTGCTTCTTTTTATTGTTTAGGGTTTTGACACTGTGGCATGAAAACGAAAAAGAGTGGCTGCCGCAAAATTGGTTGGGTTCGATCCCGGTTTGGGAAAATTGCAATCTCTTTTGAACCAGCAGTTTAAGTCGGTTTGAAGTAATACAAAATCAGTCGAACCGACCGACTCGGTCCCTTTTTTTTTTCTTAATATACTCAGTCCATTCAATTAAAAGGTTCGTTTCTTGTGCTCTTAAAAAAAACATAAATTATAGCGGATTGGTCAAATTGACCATCAAATTTCACAAATGTTTTTAATATAAAAATTATTATCGGTAGGTTCTGCATATTGATTGAGTTAATTTTGTTACCAAAATAACCTTTTATTTAATGAATGAAATAATTTTAATTTAATAATATATTAGATTATCTAATTTATTGTAAATTAAGGAAAATTTTATGTGGTTTCATGCTGGTCCCTAAATTTGAAAATTTGATATTTTAAGCTACCGTTTGATAACTATTATGTTTGGTTTTTGAAAACTGTGTTTGTTTTTTCTCAATATTCTTGCAATAGTTTTTCATTTTTGTTAAGAAGACATTTAAGTTCCTAACCAAAATCCAAAAACAAAAACAAGTTTTTGAATTTTTTTTTTTTTTTTTTTTTTTTTGTGTTTAAAATTTTGGCTTGGTTTTTGAAAACATGGGAAATGATGTACAAGCAAAGAAATTTGTGGATAAAAATAATGTTTATATGTTTAATTTTCAAAAACAAAAAACGAAATGGTTATCAAACGGGGTCTTAGTCTCTCATATTTTAATTTCGTTTCATTTTGGTATTTCCGTCCAATTTTTCGTTCATTACTGATTGATTGACCAACTTTTTATTCAAATTTTATTTTAAAATTTGTTTAAATAAAAATATTATTACTTTTTAATTTTTTTTTTATTTCTTCTCTTCATCACCACCAACCTACTAATGTCGTTGGGCAACAATTTTTCTTTGTTCTCTTCTTCTCCTTCCTTTCTTCTTTTCTTCTCCTTCCTTTCCGGGAGAGAGAAAAAAAATTATACAAAATTGTGCTAGTAATAGGTTGACAGTGGTGAAGGAGAGGAGGAGGAAGAGGGAGAAAAAATAAAATATTAAAAATTAATAATATTTTTATTATTTTAATTTAATATATTTTTATTTTAAAATTTTAAAAACAATTTTTTAATAAAAAAGTATTGTTACGTCAGCAATTCATTAGTAATTAACGAAAAATTGGACGGATGAACAAAAATGAAACGAAATCCAAAACTCAAAGACTATGCTTTGATACCCATTAGTTTTTTGTTTTTGGTTTTTGGTTTTTAAGCTTATAAACACCACTTTCAACTCTAAGTTTATTTGGCTTTTCACCTACCTTCTCCCCATGTTTTCAAAAACCAAGCCAATTTTAAAAAACTAAAAAAAAAAAAAAAAAAAAATAGTTTTCAACTTGTTTTTGTTTTTAGAATTTGGTTAGGAATTCAAGTGTGTCTTTAACAAAAATAAAGACCATGTGAGGAAATTAAAAAAAAAAAAAAAAAAAAAAAAGTCTAATTTTCAAAAACCAAATAGTTATCAGACAAGGTCTAAAATGTCGAATTTTCAAACTTAGGAATCAATTTGAACCAACATTCTCAAACCTACTTGATTGTCGATTTGCTTAAAGTAATAATTAGAGGAGTCCATCATAATGTGATCGGTAGTCTTAAACGGTTGTTATTATAAGTAACCAAACCCTGACAAACTCATTCATTAATTTTTCATTTGCTTCAAATTAATTTAATAAAACTATTGTATATAAAATTTAATAATTGGTTTTTTTTTTTCTTTTTTCATTGGCTTCAAATTAATTTAATAAAAATATTGTATATAAAATTTAATAATTTGATTTTTTTTTTTCTTTTTTACAACATGTGAGATACAAGAATTCAAACAACAGACCTCTGGATCATTACCACAAACTTAAAGAAAATTGACTACCCATAGAGGAAAAAAAAAAATTCCTCATTTATTTATTACATTTGGAATTGGTGAAGTATCCTAACAAAAGAAAAGGGTAAATAAAAACTTTTTCCAATACACATCTTAGTTATTATTACATTTTAAGGTGTATGCTTTTTTTACATATCCAAACCAGCTTACACACATCTTGCAAGAGAGCTTAACCCCTACATGCTTTCATTTTATTTTATAAGATTGATATTAACTTCTAAATTTTAAAATGTTTCCATAAATTTTGCACATTTGAGATTAAAAAAAAATTAAATAAATAACTAGTATCTTCCTCACAGTCCATAGGAAAAACATCAGAAGACTTGAAACAATAAGCAGCAAAGAACACAGAAGGCTGGCCATAGATAAACTATACTATTTATAATAACATGTTGATTCAAGTTACACAGGAATATCATGGCAGGATAAGATCTAATCCAAGGCGCTGGAAAATCGAAATTCGGCAATTTCACACCATCCCGACGACGCCACATGACAGGAACGAATAAATTAAGCAACAAATAGACACAAGAACAAAGAATAATATTGAGAATCAATCACAGTAACTGGCAGTCATAACCTATTTTTACTGATACACTACACCTGCAAATGTGAATCATCTTCTTTTCTCAGCTACTTTTGAAGGTGGAGGAAATGTTCCAAACACTCTGTCCCATAGTGATGAAGTAATTCCAAAGCCTAGAGTCTGAATCCTGAAGTGATGGCTCAAGTGGTATTTCTGTAGCAACAAAGCCAGTGTACATCAGAGTCAAATCAAGCCATTTCCAGATGTTTGATAAGAAAGTTTATGATATTCTCCCTTCTAACATCTGGAATGCAATGTTTAGTCAAGAATGTACTTCGAAATGTGTGTATGTAGATGCGTTCTCGCATAAACACCGATATAAGTTTCTCGTCGTGCAAAAACTACATCTAGAAAAGTGCTAGTTTGACTGTCAAACATCAACAGTTCAACATCAACTTTTACTAGAAACCAACTCAAACTTGGCCCATTACAGACTCAGATCAGAATGGATATAATCATCTTAGATCAGAAGATTCACATTTCATTCCTACTTTAAATGATATGAAAACGGAGGCAATATGCAGAAATGTGTTCTCATATAACAGCATGTGTAATTTCCAAGTGATGATAAGATTTTACCAATAGCATAAGCAAATTTTGTACTCACCTTAAGGTTTCGTGCCGTTTCTCCGGATGGCTGACCGTGATGAAGGTAGTGATGGGTAACATCATACATCACATAGCCCAACAATCCACCTCCAACCAAAGCAGGTGTGGTAGATGGAGTGGCAAAAAGCCTTATCAAATTCCAGAACTGGCAAGTCATGTAAGGAAATAATTAGGATGACAAGGAAAGCATTTTACAGAACCAAGTTAATTTCGAAAGATTATTAGATGACTACGATATAATCATGTGAACGTGAACCTACTGGTCCATAACCAGTTAACAACATGAATAATAAATTTCAAAGTGAGACTTATATTAGTTGAATTCATTTTTCATCATGGTATGAATAAATGCATCAAAGATTAGAATATAGAATGACATTCCTTTCTGCATATATAAGCATCAAAGACTAAAGTTTTTTTTAATGGTATATCATTTTCTTCAAAAAAAAAATCCAAAATTCTGATTATGTACAGAAGATTTTAGATTTATCTACTAATGATGGTGCTTCTTTTTTTTTTCCTAGTGATGTGTTAACATGTCCCCTATAAATTGCACTGGTACATATCTACGATCCAAATACCTATAACGATCGTGCAAGAAAATGTTGAACAATGAACATTGCAAAAATAATCTCATTTAACATAATGAAGAACAAAATTGGCTGCAACCAGACAAGAAAGAAATCGACATACTGGAAAGAGCAGAATAGCAGTTGCAGCTGGAGGGAAAACAAGTCGCAAGCTATCCATCGGATGTTTGTGGTGACAACCATGAAGAAGATAGTGTATGGTGTTTCCCCTAAGAGCATCCAGTTCCAAAAATAGTTTGATTCATCTTAATTTGTAAGTGAAAACCGAAACAATAAAGAATGTGTGAAGCACATGAAAAAAATTAAACTCTGAAAGCATGTCCAGACAGTGTTAGGTTACTAACCAATAGCTCTTGGTCTTGATATGGAAAAGAAATCGGTGAAGAGTGTATTCAAGTAATGTCCACACAAAAATTCCAAATACCACCATCAAAGATAACTCTAAAGGAGTATGGCCCATCCTGTAAGACATTGATACGAACCAGCAAACAACCGGCAGCCAAATGGTAGGAATTGCCCACCAGGCCGTGCGAGTCAAGAACTGTTTTTACTCCAAAAAAGAAACCTTTATTAAAAATCTAGCTTTAATCTTGAGGACTACTTTGAACTTTGGGGGGAAATCACTTATTCTGAAAACCAATAAGCTCTCCCATACCTCCCAGAAATCACTCTCGAAAAATCGAGGCCCTTCTTTGCTGACAATGGGCTGGTGAACCCACTCCTGATAATCTTCTCCAAGATGGCCAACCTGAGAAAGAAAATTGGAAGTTAACGTTTGCAGTTGATTAACTACAAAGATAACAAGTTGAACTAATAACAATATTAAGCCACCTTTTGTAAAATTTTCAACTTTTTCCAGGTAAAATCATGAGAATATAAACAGAACAACACTTCTTTTATACAGCCAGATAAAATAAGACCTCCAAATAACATCTATGACACAGAAAGTTTCATTATTGGGAAAGAAAAGGTTTGTCTTCAGCTCAAAAGGAGTAAGTCTAACTAATCATTTTCATCTGTATCCAAATTCTAGACCAGATTACTTCATAATGAAAAATATGACACAAATCAAAAGGTCTTTTTCTAACTTTACCTGGAAAACAAGTGGCTTATTCAAATCGACAGTGAATCCCCGTGCGACCATCTTGGCCTAGACGTAGCTGCAGAAAAGAACTAGGATTAATCAGAGTAAATCAAAACAGAGACATTCTACAGCAATATAATACCACTGACTGACTGAAGTTCTAAAATGTCAATTAGGACGATTATATTTAGGGACCGTGTGAGACAAATGGAGAATACTTGACCGAATTAAGGTAAGAATTAAGATCAAGTTTTTATAACAAACAAAACAACAAAAAGTAGAAGGAAACAGTTCAAAATCTGCCTAGTTTCTTTATTGGTAAATCTCAGAGATCACACTGAAACTTCACCCACCAAAATCCCCCATAAAGAACATTTTATTCATTCATCTGCTCCTGTCTTCTTCCAAAACACATACACATGGAACTTCACAGTTTACACTTAAATCCAAGGATCCATGCTATAGTTGTTCGTATTAGAGTATCAAAATGCCATAATCTCAAACGCATTCACAAAGTTTCTTTATTCGCCTTCTTAAATTTAAAAAGAAGGACAAAGTGACATTCTCTTCAATCAAGAAAGGGGAAAAATAACACAATTAAGCAAAGAAAATGAAAACCCACATCAATTCAGCTGGAGAAACCGTAGCTCATTTTCCCAAAATTCCAAAAAACATAAAGACACGTAAATCTGAAGAAGTCTTACAAACTCCCTTCTCCAACACTTTTCAAAAACAAAAACCCACTCAAAATGAAAACGAAAAACAAGAAGATCCCACGACGCTACCCCACAAACAAATCAAAAAACTCGAAAGACCAACACAACCCTCGAACCACAGATCTACAAACAAGACCCAGAACAGCCACAGAAAGCTAATAGAAGAACAAAGCTTGAGAAAAACAGTCACAAACCGGGAAAATGGAAATGTGGGTTCAGCAGAAGCGGCGGCGGCGATCTTGCTCGTTCTAGGAAATCAACCACCACCACCACTACCACGACGGCGGTGGCAACCGGAGAAGGAACGTGAGGGATTGTAGTCTGTGTTTTTTCCGTTTGCAAAGAGTGGCAGTGTGGGATGGGACGGGCAAAAAACGAGCAGGAGAATAACGCTAAAATAGGGAAGAGATCTTGACCGTCCGTTGAGAACATGCATCCGACGAAAACGGCCAGCTGATTCGCGTCGTGGAATCTGCGGATGCCAGTCTGGCACCTTTTTGCACACAACTCTAAGACTTCACACCCATCCATCATGGACCAAATATCTCTGTTTTTAGTGGGTCTACCTTTCTATGATTCTTCATTCATGTGTTAACTTCAATCCCCTCAATTCGTTGACACAAGGATTAAAACGTTGATGTCGACGAAAATATCGAGTTTTCAATTTTATGAAAATAGCTAACATGAGTTTTATAAGTAATTTTGGATATGTACAAGCAATTGATGAGGACAATCTAATAGAAATAGGACCGAAAAATCGACCCTAGAGGATGAACAGACCAAGGGTCGCGGGTCGAGCCCTCCTGCCTCCATTCGGTCCCTACTGTCCCTGGCCGCCCCGGTTCCACCTAGTTCAGCCCAAAACGCCTCCAAATTCCTAAAATCCCTAGGGTAAGAACAAGTATTTAAACCTTTCTTCATCACTTAAAGGATCCCGAACTATATTCTCGACTTCTCCTTTTTCTCTCTAGCTCTTCCATCAGTTTTCTGGCTTAAGCATTGAAGGTGGTGTAACAAGCACCACACCAGTGTGCAGGTTTACTATTCTGCAGCCCACGTCTTCCCTCTCTCATACAAATTTACCGTTGGTGGCACGTGAAGGTCATGTGAGTTCCTCATGTCCAGATTTTGCCATCAACAATGAGTATAGTTCAACTGACATAAAGTTGTGATAATAAAGGCTAAGCGACAACATGAGATCAAATAGAAAAAAGGGAGAACGAGAAAAGATAGAAATGGACAAGCTTAAAAAAAAATACAATTTTCATGAAAAAAAATGAAGGTTATGTTAAATATTGGATGTTGTTAAATGACTAAAAGATTTTAAATATCAAATCTCATGTCTAAAAAAATTATTAATATTGCAATCTGGGATATATTTTAAAATTGTAAAATGTTGATTTCCTATGGGTGTCAAATTTTGAAACTCGTGGTCGGTAGATTCCAAAAATTTGAAATAATATTGGTCGATGCAATTAGTCCTTGAAATTTGAGGATTTCATAAAATTTAATGGCATTTGAATTTGAAAAAATTATGAAATTTGGATCAAGTGAGAAAACGTGAAATTTTGAAAGAAATGCATTATGAATTGTACATTTAAAAAATTAAAACGTTGAGGGTGAATTAAAAAAGATGGTGGAAAGAGTAAAAGATTTGGCTTTGATTTTCTTAACCTAACAAGTAAAAAAAGTTAGAGAGATAAATGTATATGATGAAGGGCAAAAATGGAAAAAAAAGTAAAATCATTAAATATATATATACTAGTCAAGTAACACGTGCAATGCACGTGGAATCTTATAGTCTTAAATTAAAATAAGAGAAAATAGTAGTTTTTTTAGTATATATAATGTAACAAAAAAATACCATATAACTTTGTTTTAATTACCATAAACTTTTGAAAGTTAGAGATAAAAATAAAAGATTTCTTATTATATAGTACGTATACAGACATGATAGTAGAGTAGCACACACGTACATAACACATTTTTTTTAAATGTAAACTTTGACAATAAGTTTAATAGTTATCTTATAAAAATTTCAAAGTTTAATAATTATCTTATAAAAAATAAAAATAAAAGTGGAAAATACACTTTTAGTCCCTAGGGTTTGAGTTAGGTTTCATTTTGGTCCATGAGTTTTCAAACTCAACTGTTTAGCCCCTAAGGTTTGGTTTTAGTTTCATTTTGGTCTTGTCGGTTTTGTGCAATTTTTTTATTAGGGTTTGATGTTTGGGGAAGAAGAAGATGAATGAAGAAAATAAAAGAAAAATAATAAAAAAAATATTTAATATATTATTTTATTTTAAAAAATAATATATATATATATATATATATATATATATTTATTTATTTATTTAATAAAAACTAATGTCACGTCAACTACCTGTAGAAAATTTGACTGAGGGACTAAAAACGTAAAGAAAATCAAACCTCATGAGCTAAATTGTTGAGTTTAAAAACTCATGGACCAAAATGAAACCTAACCCAAACCTCAAGGACCAAGTGTATTTTTCCCTAAAATAAACAACTCGGGTTCTAGTATTAAAGAAAGCATAAACTCCAATGTTTAAAACTCTTGGAAAATAATTTATGCTATAATTAAGCATTCTAAATTCAAAATACAACAAACAAAAGTAATATCTGAGGCACATTGAAATTCGATACTATAATTTTAAACAACTAAATTTGTTGGGAATATAATTAAATTTTATTAAATAACAAATTTAAAATGTTAAGATCTTAAAATGTGTATTGCAATCTTTAAAAAAATTATATTTATTTACATGAATTTATGATTTATCCAAAATTGTATTTACTTCAAATAATTGATGTAGATGTAAGTAACATTTGATTACATTATAAATATAAAAAATGATAGATAACAAAACTTCTTTATCGACAAAAATAAAATTTTGAATTCTCAAGGTTTTATTGTGACAGGGTTCACAACCAAAATACATCAAGTATATATTTCAAGGTTTTGTCAATTTTATATTTTCTTTTTATACATGGATCACACCTATACACAAATAAATATATGAGCAGTTGCACGAATAACCATCTTCATATGAAACAGTTGCACGTCGACATCAATTGTACCTATTGGACACAACCAAAATAACACCTTAGTGTGACACGGTTCAATAGTGTTTCCCTCACGAATAACACAAATGTGTAATTTTTTTTTTCTTTTTCTTTTTTTTTTTTTTTTGAAAATCTTGAGTTCTCTTATAAAATAAGAAACTTTCCAATAGTTTGACATTTTTTTAAATTATATATTTTATTCTTATACATGGATCGCACCTATACATGAATAGATACAACAATTCAATGTGTAACAATCTCCATGTGAACAGTCACATCCCGTCGACATCAATTGTACCTATTGGATAAAATTTCATATAGTTTGACATTTAACCATCTTTACACGAACAGTCGCATCCCGTCGACATTAATTGCACCTATTGGATTGAATGGACACTTATACTTGAAGGGTAGCGTCTCATAGCAAAGGACAAAATAGGAATTTACTTAAAAAGTAAGGGCATAAGAGGAAATGAAAAATTCTCCCCCCTTAGCCCCTTTTATATATAGTATAGATATATATATATATATATACATACATACATAAATACATATACATATAGCCATTTTTAATAATTTTATAAGGTTTAGCCAAATTTCAAAATTATTATTTTAATTTAGCCATACAATATAATTTCCCTAGATGATTTTACTCCCATTATGGGCGTTTGGGAGATGGTTTTGGATTCCAAACCTTAAACCACTTTTGGCTCATTGTAATCATAATTCCAAAGTTGCAAACACAAGCTCATGGTTTACACTCTTCAAATCAAATTCAAACCCACTTCAAACTCGTGATTTCTCTCTCTTTCATAAAATTGGTGGACCCACTATTTCTTTTTTTAGTAAGGGACCCACGGTTTCTTTCTTCACTTTTGTCATAATTTTGGTAGGTCTCACCATTTCTCTTGAGTTTGTTTGTTTTTTTTTTTTTTTTTTTTTTTAATTAAGATTGTACTTTTTAAAACTTATTACAACAATAAAGGTGTGTTTGGTTTAACTTTTCAAGTGTTTAATTTTGAAAATAAATCATTTTGAAAAAATTTACAGTGTTTGACAACCACTAAAAATGACTTATTAGAAAATGAGATCGACAAATAAACCATTTTGAGAGAAAATAACTTTTTAAGTAAACAATAACTTGTGTATAAAAACATTTGTGAGAAAATGCAACAAAACACACGAGTGTTTAAATTCTAAACAATTTTTGTACAAAATGTTTTTTAAAAAATGCATTCTTGAAAAAACATTTAAATTAAAATGTATTCCAAACGGACCCTAAGTTTATTTATAAACTTATTATTGTAATATTGTAGTTTTTTTTATAGGTCGTCTCTTGCTGATGTGGCATGCCGTTTGTCCAACAATTTTTTTTTAAAAAAATCTCAATTAGAGACGACCTACAATAAAATAATAATAATAAATAGCGTCTGAAATAGAGAGACAACCTATAAACGATGTTTAATGTTTTAAATAAAGTAGTTACATTTTTTTGTTTGATGTTTTAAATACATTAAATATTACAGTGCAATTTATTTTATTTTTTAAAAGAAATTAAAATTTAATTAATTATTAATTATTTTATTTTTTCATTTCTTTTCTCAATCTGATGTTACTTGGAATTTTATTTATTTGGGTTTATTAGTTGTTTTCGTTCTCTTTTTAAGTATTTTAATTTTATTTTTATTTTAGAAACGTGTGAATAAATTTAAAATGCATAAAGAAGAGAGAACGAAAAAAAAAAATAACGAACCAAATAAATAAACCACAAGAAAAAGAAAAGAAATGGAAGATTATTTCATTTTTTTTTTTTTTTTGAAAACAATTGAAAGCAGAAGGGAAAAAAATGAAGAATAAAAAAAGAGAGAGAAAAAGAAAGGAAAATACGCTGGAAAAAAAAGAGAGAAAAAGAAAAAAAAAAAAAAAACAGAGAGAGAAAAAGGAATGAAAATAAGACATGAAAATACGTTGATAAAAAACAGAAAAGAAGAAAGAAAAAAAAAACAGAGAGAGAAAAAAAACGAAAATACAATGAAAAGGAAAAAAAAAAAAAGAATAATAAAATAGAGAGAGAAAAATAACGAAAAAAAGGAAACTAAAATACACTCAGCACGAATCGAATAGGGGACCTCTAACATAATAGACAATAGAATAGAGTAGTTAACTCACCAACTTACTTCATGGGATACTACGATTTCCCGACGTGTAAAGAGATACATACGTTAATTTGGGAAAAATACACTTTCAGTTCTTGAGGTTTGGGTTAGGTTTCATTTTGGTCCATGAGTTTTCAAACTCAACAATTTATCCCCCATGAGGTTTGGATTTTGGTCTCTTCATCTATTTTTCCATTAAATATTAATGGATTGCTGACGTGACATCATTTTTTTATTTAAATTTTTTTTTAATAATAAATTAATTAAAAATATATATATTATCATTATTTCTCATATTCTCCTCCTTCTTCTCCAACCTTATCTTCTTATTCTCCATATATTTCTTCTTCCACAACCCTACGAGCTAGCGGCTTTTTTTTTTTTTTTTTTTTTTCTCTCTCTCTTTTCTTCTTCTTCTTCACTTTCTTCCTTCTCCAAAAATTTCAGTCTTTTTTTTTAGAAAAACAAAAAGGAGGGAAGGAGGTCCCTCATTGTCGTAAAACCTCACTGTTAAAAAAAAAAAGGAATGAACCCACGATGTTGGAACGAACCCACTAACCCAGGGCTTGAATGTTGTCTTCAGTCGCCCAGATCGAACGCCAACGTTCGGTTTCGTTCCAGATCAAACGTCGTCTTCAGTTGCCGCCTTCGATTTCGTGTTGGCGTCTTTAGTCGCTGCCTAGCCACGATGCTGCTATCGTCACATTCAGTTGCTACCACGCCCAAATCGAACTCCTAGCCACTCCCTTCTTCTTCTTCGCCCAAATCTGAGCGAAGACAGGTGTGGGTGAGCTTTGAGCGTCAGGTTTCCAGATCTGAGTGAAGACAAGTGTGGGTGAAGGACTACGAATGAGTGACGAACATCAAGCCGACGAGCGACAACGAAATGACTGTGAACGGGCGACGAAAGACTACGAATGGGCGGCGAACTTCAGTTTCAGAGGTTGGTGAACACATTTGCAAAGAAAGTGAAGTGAGATGAGATAGAAAAGAAAGGAAAAAGGAGAAGAAACGGGCAAAAAAAAAATGTTACCAATTCAATTTCATTAGTTTCGAAGCATTTCAATGTCAGAAATTATGGTGGATGAACTCTTTTTTTAACAAATTAATTTCAGATTTGTCTAAATCTTTTAAAATTATCAATGGTAAGATTTCATGCATTAATTCAATTGTGTTATTCTTCCCCAATTGACCTTATTTAATGATGAAATTCTAATAAATTATTATTATTTTTTCATTAAACAGTCGGTGGACACATTTGGAAACTTTCCTTTTATTTTTCACTAGTTTGAAACTACGTGCGTTGCACGTGTTATAATACCTTTTAAAGTATAAATTGTTAAACGTGAGAATGATTTTTTTAACCAATTCTTAATCTTATGAAAGATGAGATTTAAAAAAAAAAAAAAAAAAAACCTAAACGTGGGAATGGTTTTTTTTAAAAACCAATTCTTATTTTTTTTAAAAGAAAACGTAAAAGTGGGAACGAATATGATATTATTATATTTTAACTAATTCTTAATCTTATCAAATATGAGATTTTTTTTTTTTTTTTAAAAAAAAAAAAGAAAACCTAAAGGTGAGAATGATTTTTTTAAACCCATTCATAAACGTGAGAATGACCTACCCGTAGGAATTTGAATAATTAAATATTAAATAATTAAATAGGAAGGACCAATGAGGAATTTGAATATTAAAAAGGGGCAAAAAAGGAAATCAAAAGTTTCTAATATAGTATCTTATCAAAGATGAGATTTTTTTTTTTTAAAAAAAAGAAAACCTAAACGTGAGAATGATTTTTTTAAACCAATTCATAAACGTGAAAATGATCTACCCGTAAGAATTTGAATAATTAAATATTAAATAATATGAATGACAAATGAGGAATTTGAATATTAAAAATGGGCAAAAAAGGAAATCAAAAGTTTTTCCTCTTAAGCAAAATGGACAAAAAAGAAAATCAAAAGTTTCTCCTCTTAAGCACCTTTTAATATAGTATATATATATATATAGATTGCAATCGGTGGTCATATAACTTTAATTTTTTTTAAAAAAGAAAATTGATATTTTTTGTATTAAACTTTCCTTTTTAGTTTATTCCTTTCCATTAATTTCTTTTCAATTTTAGTCCACCGCCTTCTTTCTTCTTTTCAATTTTCAATTTTAACTATTTTATTAATCAACTTCATTAGTTTCAAAGCATTCCAATTTTGGTCAATTTTACCCATTTCTTTTGCATCTGCTGTCTTTTTTCTCATCCTCATCATTTCTCCCTTTATCCATATCTTCATTTTATTCTTTATTTGGTCGCATCCTCTAGTTCACGTATGGGTAAGTTGTTGTTCAATTTTTTTTTACTATTTTTTTATGGGTTCCATATGTTGTAGTTTATGCCTTCCATTTCTCAATCAGCTTCCATTTCTCATGTATTCCATTAAGTAACCCAATATTTTTAGTAATATTTTCTTTTTATTTGGTAATATATAAGTTTATTTCAACCATTTGTTCAACTTAATTTTCGTTTGTATGCTTCATGGTGGTAAATGAGACATAGTGACAATTACGTTGAACTCAACTTTTCAAAGATATAATGTTGCCTCAAGGATTGACGCTTCAAATTTTGGTTGAGACTATAATGACCTAGTTAGGAACAATAGGTAATTTTGATTATCCATAAATTTTTTTATGCATAGGACCTCAATATTCTATAAGGCGGGGTATGAAATTAACAATAAAAATACCCCATATGAAATAACTATGCCAATGAGCTAAATAAAAATACCCAATGAGCTAAATAAAAATACCCCATATGAAATAACTATGTAGCTAAATAAAAATACCTCATATGAAATAACTATGCCAGTGAGCTAAATAAAAATACCAGTAAGATCTTTTTTCAAAAAAAAAAAAAAAAAATACCAGTAAGATCAAACAAATAAAGAATATCACCTACGTAGAATAAATACCACCTATGTAAAATGAATATCGAGTATTTAATTAAGAAATGTAGATTAAAAACACTGATTAAAAACCCATATGGAAGGTGCAAATTAAAAAAGCAGAAACCCAAACACATAAGTAAAAAAAAAAAATAAGAAGAAGAAGAATGAGGTATTGTTCTAGTTTCGCATAAACAAAATAAAGACCTAGACGTAGAACAAAAAAAAAAAAAAGATAGAAGCAAAAAGAAACATAGAAGATGAACAAAAAACGGGTCTGACGAAAGAGTGAAAATGAAAAAAAAAAAAAAACGAGAAAGATGACTAGTTTTGCATTGATTTGTACGGTTATGGGAAGAAAATTCAAATATATTTTCTTTCATTTTTTTTTGTTTTTTTAAACACATGACAACTGGTAAGGGAAAATTCGTCTTAATCTCTTCACTCTTACAAAATTGTAAAATCATAACAAAATTGACACTTTTGAAATAAATGAGTTACTATTGGCTTCTAGTTTCAGAAGCAAAATAAAAACCCAGACGTAGAAAAAAAAAAGACAGAAGCAAAAAGAAACACAGAAGATGAACAAAAAACGAGTCTGAAAACCTAATAGACTCATGTTAGCATTCCAAATAATAATTATTAATATTCCATGTGCTTCTAAGTTAGTCTTGACAATTTAGTCTGTTTAAAAAAAATGAAAATTATGAAATTTTTTGTGGTTTTCTTCTTTAAAAGATAAACTTCCCTAAACAACTTAATAAAACAGAAATTATAGGAGATAGACCGTTTTGGAACCAATATTTCACAAATGTTCAATTATGAAAAAAAATTTCAGCTTTGTCTTGGCTCAAAATTTTCGAATTAAATCTTCCCTATTTTGCCCTCCAAAATTCTGCACATCAAAATTGATTTGTAGTAATTTTTTCCATAATAAAATCTATTAGGAAGATTTACCAATATCCAACCCTAACCTTAAATATATTTCACCAAAAAATTTCTCCGATTGTCGTCACCAAATTCATCTAATTGCCGTCAATTTGAAGTTTTTTTTTGCGGCTCCATTAGCGGTCACCAAAAGTTTTTTTTCTCCAATTGCCGTCACCAGAAATTTTCTTCAATTTCTCTGCAGCCGCTCCATTTGCCGTCAATTGAAGCAACATGAGTATTCTTTTATTCATCTTCTTCTTCTTTTTAACTTTTTTTTGTTTTTTGTTTTGTTAAACAATATGAATATCATGAGATTATATATATATATATATATATATATATATATTTTAAACAATATGAATAGGAGGAATCCAATTACATTGTTTGCATTTTTTCTTTAAATTTTGTTATCCATAGATATTTTTTGTTATTAATATCTTAGGTTATAAGATGTTTCTAATTTACACTGACCCTTATTTACATCTAATCACCCATTTGATTGTAGAGTGTAATGTTTATTCAAATAATAAGTATATTCTATGCATTATAATATATAGTCAATATTCTGAACCTATTATATATTATATATTATATATTCATCATTGTGTATTCAGTTCATAAATCAAACGTCAGAATAATAAATATATACTAGGTTGTATATTGTATGATAAATATATACACAGAATTATATTATATAAATCTTTGTATATAATATATATATATGTCATGATTTGTAAAGTTCATAAGTGAATTTTCAGAATTATAAGTAAATGTCATGCAACATAATCCTTATTAAATATTCTTCATATATTTTTTTATAGGTAGTAATCTCATTTCCATAGGAATGGTGTTTGGTGGTCGTTGGAATGAGATTAATAACTATGTTGATTACCAAGTTTCTCAAATTTGTATTCATGAAGGAATGTTGTTCACTAATTTGATTGAAGTTGTAACCCAAAAGTTAGGCAGCCTGGTAGTTTTTATTCTCCTGTGTGTTTCCTTAGGATCATCACATTTCATCACATTTCATGAATAACGACATGAAGATTGTGGAAGACAAGGATGTACATTGGTTGTACAACATTTTATCTAAAGGTGTTTTAGAATTATGTTCCCTAATAGTTGATTGTATAAATAGCTTGACTAGTTTGGTTGATAATATACCGTTTATTGGTTCAAGCTCAACCAACTTGGTTCCACAAGGTCAATTTCATCATTCTATTGATGTTGCCAAGTTTTTTTTTTTTTTTTTTTTTTTTTTTTTTTTTTTTTTTTTTTTTTTTTAAACTATTGATGTCGCAAAATTATCCTTAACATAAACCATCTAATATATTATATAAACCATTCGATCAACCATCAGTTTGTTTTATATAACCACCAGATATATTATATAAACCTACAACTAAATAATATATTATCCATATTATATAATTTTGTATACCCACATAACAAACTCGAATATATCAAACTAACCGAATATTTTTTATACACCACAAAAACTCAATAATTGTGACCTAAATGATTTTTATAAACTCACAACTAAGTAAATTTGGCGGAATGATTTTTATATATCAAACTAACAGTATATTTTATATACTACGCGAAATGATTTGTATAAACCCACAACTAAGTAAACAATCTAACAGTATATTTTATATAAACTACATAACAAACCCAAATATACCTTCGAAAGAACCACACAAAAAAAAAAGGAAAAATAAAATCGAAAAAAACAAGCATCCATTGGCAGAAGCGTCGCCTCCGGCTAACGCCGGCGACAATACAAACGGCAGGAACATTTACAGCGTTTGAAGGATGAGACGGCAACAAAACACACGACGTTTGAAGGATGAGACGGCAACAAAACACACGACGTTTGAAGGATGTGGCGGCGAGAACGAAGGAAGTGATAGCAGGAACAGAGGAAGTGACGGTGGTCGGAGGATAGATGGTGAAACAGAGCGGCGCGTGGTCGGAGGATGGTCGGAGTGACCGACGATGGCCGACATATCGCGAGGGAGCGAGCATTAAGCAGAAAATCGCAAGGAAGGGAGACAGACGTGAAAAAGAAAATCGCGAGGGAGGAGACCGACAATTTTGGGATGTATATTTTGGGGTTTGAAAATAAAATAGTGAGGGAATCAAGGAGTTATTTGGAGGGAGGATTTGAAAAGATTTTTACAGCCATAACTAATTATTACGAAAATATTTTGGGTAAATAGGGTAAATATATGGATAATAACCATATTTATTTTCTTATATATAATATAATGGGTATTGATGTAAACTAATATCTATTTTGGCTTGGCTTAGGACAAAGTTGAAATTTTTTTCAAGATTAGACATTTATGAAATTTTGAATCTAATATGGTCTATCTATGTAGTTAACCCTGTGTATTTTAAAAATCTTTGCGGCTCCATGCGAACTTCCACTATATGCAACATCTTTTTATTTTTTATTTTTTTATCCTTTATCATTTTCATGCGTGTATTTGTGCTTTTCAACGAGAGAACTATTAAATAAACTTTTTTTTTTATTCTTTTTTATTAAGGACACGGGAAGGAAAATTTGAATTTATGACTTTTTGATGAATGATATAACACAAAGTCGAATTATGTTTCAATTGACCTGATTAAATGATCCTTTTTATTATAAGTCGTGATACAACATTTTGTTAATCTAAGTAAATTTGATTCATAAATTTAATTTAGCAACATTCTATTTTTTTTTTTCAAATATAACATTGTAACTATGCGAATATAACATTGCAATTATATAAATGGCAAATAACCAAGTTGGTTTTATTCTTACCATTTTAAATTGAAAAAAGTTAATTTTTATGCAACATATATTTTTTTGGCTTATGAAATAGCTGACATTAAACTTGTGTTAATGACCAAAAAGTTTGTAGTTCAAATCCTCCACCCCACATGTTGTAGTAAAGAAACATTTACTTTTACATAAAGCAATGAAAGTGAAAAAAAAAGTCACACCACCATAAAATATTGTATTTAAATCTCTATAAACAATCATTTGAAAGACACCTTAGGATTTTGATTGGTAGGTTCTGAACATTCTTAAAAAATACAAAGATGACGACGTACATTAGCAAAGTCAATCCTCACGACTAGATGTTCAAATATTTTTTCAAACTACAGCAAATTGTCTATAAAGTTAGACTCGGATCCTATAATAATTCTCTTTTTTTTTTTTTTAGTTCAATTGATGTATAGTTGGAAATTTGAACCTCCAACTTCAAGAAAAAAAAGTAATATAACTTAGCCATTGAGCTATCCTCCTATCGACACTATGATAATTAACCCTTGAATGAACAAATTGCAAATTAACACACAAAAATATCATAAAAAAGAAATAAACTATCATTGTTCAAGTCTAGATGATCACCACTAGTTTAATAAAACATCACTTTCTTCTCATTAAATAAAAAACGTGAACCATTTTTCAAATTACAATTATAAAAACCAAAGCAGATTCTTTTTTTTTTTTTTTTTTTTAAGTATGAAAATGATATTTTCCAAGTTCCAAAAGCACAAACTTTTACATCATATAATATGTTGCACATGCCCCAACTTGACAGTGGAGGATCAGAAAAAGCCGACTCAAACCCTCAAACAAGACAAATACCTAAATGATGTTGATACTATTTTAAATATGATCTGAAAATGTATCCATACTTTTTTAATCTCTCCTAATGTAGGAAAATCATATTGTACCAAACTATATTAAATAAATTCTTCTCTAAACATAGTTCAAATGATCAAAAATCTATGCTTCGAATCTCATCAAAAAGTTTCTAAATCACGATGAAGCATAGATCAAAAGAAGGCCATAACTGAAAAGGGTATTATGCAAAGACAAAGCATTTGATCGAACACTGTGCACTATGAACTTTCTGTGTGTATGTTTACAGCATTTGGTACAAAAACCCCAGTTGAATTTTTCAACTTCAAAGGCAACTAAACTATTTTGGGTTAACAAACAACAATATTTGTAATTTGTATCAGTAGAGATGAAAGATGAGGATTTTCTTTCTAGTTTCTAACCACAGTTTCTAGCAACTGACCTTCAATGGCGGATTCTGAGACTGTCTCCTGGAAATTTTGTTCAATTTGATTATGAAACAGCATGCGGTTGTCAGCACCACCGCCAGAAACCGACCTTCGATCAGCCCGGAAAGAACAATTAGAATCAGAATTGGGTAACTCAAAGTTCCTTCTCTTTTGATCCTCTGAATTTCACAGGACTCTGCAACTTCCATTGGCTGCCATTGTTCATCGACACCAGGAGGTTTTTCGCTATCTTGTTCCTCTTCGCATAAAATGCTTCGATCTTGTTCTTGTTCTTGTTCTAGGTTTTTACCATATTCTTCGTTTCCCAGTCCTTCAATCGACACTTTATCGAATCTGTCACTTTTGATCTCCAAATCCTCTCTGTTGTTCTTCTTCTCGATCGCTTGAGTACCTGATTTCTTCCGCACAAGTTTCTCAAACATCCTCCGTTTTCGTTTCCTTCGTGTTCCATGTCGACTGGCTCCATCTTTCTTTTCTTTCTCATCCTCAAGAAAACTGAGATGGTGCTTTTCATCTTCAATTCCCTTAGGCGTCTCACGGGCGTCGACCTCCGGTTCCACGGGTTGGATTTCTTCGATTGAGGAACTTAACTCCGGTGATACAATCGACTCGTTCAGAGAAGCATCGAGCGAAACTTTCGGAACCGGTTCTCGTTCGTTATTTCTCGAGTCTTGAATCACCAGATCGTCCTTTCCAATCCATAGATGCTTCGATACCCTGTGGATCAAGGATCTCAGAGCGGCCTCGCCATGAGCGCACGGTTTCAGGAAGCAACCCGAATGTTTACCTACGAATTCCAGAAGCAAAAGCAGAAAAGCAGACAGAGTAATTCCAACCACAAGCTTCTTGGCACTCAATGCCAAAACCGCAACCACAAACATCTTCAACACAGCCAAACAGACGCCGTTCCCGCCCGCCGCACCGCCACCGACAACGCACGTCTCAGTCCGATTCCGGACCAAATCACATCCACCGCCAACTACTCGCGCTTCATCCAAAACCTTCGAATCCTCAATTTCTAGGTCACCGCGCCTTACGCAACCGCCTGTAGAGCCAGTAGAAACGATCTCCGGAGGATGCGATCGAAGAGTAGAACAACAAGACAGTTGGGCGGTTGATTCGTGAAATTCATTCTTCGATCTCTTCTTCTTCAACCTCCTCCTCGCCGAGTGCTTCCTGAACCGATCCCGGTGCTTGACGAACAGATCAACAATGGAGGTCGGAAATCCAGTCTCGACAACAAGCGAACCGGCGCGCTGGGGCGACTGAAGGTCGGCGACGATTTGGGAGATCCGAGAAGCCCTCGTGTTCTTCCATGGAAGAAGGGGCATGATTGTGGAACAAGAATCGGAAAACTGCAATCACCGTCAGGGGAAGTGAAAAGAAGTGGTGAAGGGCGAATCGGCGAGAAATGGAAATGGAAATTCCAGAAGAAGAGAACAAGAAACGCCAAGAACAGCGACTGTTGAGGAGAAAGGGTCGAAGAGGATTGTCTTTTTCGAATTATTGCGGAGAAGGGAAATTTGGAATTTTCTTTCAAATGGAGAATCATTTGTATCCAAATCTGAGATTTTGGCATTTGGGGGTCCTATTATATTTTTTATTTTTTTTATTTTAGGAAAATATTTTCAATTCAATGCTAAAGATTTTTGTTACCGTTGCCGACTTAAGTATTAATTGTGCTTGAAATGACCATTTGATCTAATTCAATTCATCTTTTTTAGTTCTCCTCTCGTTCCTGTTTAGTTCCCTTCATTTTGGGAGATTTGAACATTTTATATTTTAGTCAATGATAGAGTGCATTCGTGAATACAATTTTTATAACCATAGTTGAGTAGTAATTGATATGTACTCTTAATTAAGAAGTGACAATTTGATCAATCACAGATTATAAGTTGCCCAATTCTTTTGTGATGCATAGCTCAACGTTTGTCTAAAGTTTGAGGTGTTAAGGAAAATGCTTCTGCTTCCATGATGTTGAATTGAGTGACACTCTCAATTCAATTTCTAAGAAAGCACATTTAGATAGATGCTATGTTACCAATTTGACGTGTCAAATCTCCTATATTTAATAAATTGTTTTGACACTACTACAAAATTTGGAATAGACCATAGTCATATGACCATGATCTTATGGTTACGACCGTAGTATATTCCAGTGTAGTCTATACTATAGACCATGGTCATAATCAACCATAGTCTATAGTATAGACCACGTCTAACGTCCACCATAATATATAAGTATAGACCATGGTCGACGTTAGCTATAGTCTACTTGTATAGATCATGGTCGACGTTAGACATGGTCTATACTGTTGGCTATAATACAGACCATGGTTACGATCAACCATGATATTTTTTACATTTAAAAATTTTAATATTATTGTATAAATCCCCATTTATATGCACATATTTTTTAGAAAAATTAGGATGAAGATTAACGTTGTCATTCTCCCACTTTTCCTTTAATTGACACAAAACATACCATTAAAATAAACTCAAACAAAATTCAAAATTGAATAAGAAAATGTAAATTATTTACATTGAATTGAATTAAAGTAAAATACTAAGTTCATATTGAAATTGTATATCATTTATTATTTTGTACAAAAATGTATTGCTGAAGAAACTATCTATGAGAATTACGAGAACTTCATTGATCTCAGCTTGATTAGAGTCTTTCTACTACTAATCTGCAAAAAGAAGAACAATATAATTATATTATATTAATATTCAATATCTCAAATAAATTTCAACAAATGGTCAAGAACTCCAAACTATAAATTAAGAGTGAACAATGTCTAACATTAAGTGCTTTTAATAGTTAACTCCAACTTTAATAGTACGTAGTGTATTCTTGAAGATGTTGTTTTCTAAATTAAACATTAAAAGAGCTTCATCTAAACAATTTGATTATTTAAATCTATCAACAAATTGAACATGCTATGTAAATACTCATTTTAAATCTTTCCTACCTAGAACAAATAATGCGAGCTAATCGTCCAATACGTTAAGAAGCATCGAGGCATGTTGTTTCCTACCAGAAATGAAATGAAAAATAAAATTCAATGACAAATTATATATACCTTAATGCTGATTGAACCAATAGGATCATTTCTATCAAAGACCCTGCAAAAAAATTAAATTGATTGCAATAAGAAAATTATAAGTTAAATTGTTCAAGAGAAATTGTTATTCTTTGAAAGAAACAAAGATCATGCAACCAAGACAACGAAAATGGATACTCTTTTGAATCAAACGCATATTCTAATACCATCAAAATTTATTAAACAGATGTTGGAAAAGCTACCGAATTGAATTCTAGATAACAAAAAAAAAAAAAAATCTAAAACATGTCTATAACATCACGAGAATTTGAAGCTTCAAAATTTATCATACAAGTTTTTGCTTTTCTCACACCACCTCCAACAACATTGAATTGAAAAAAAAAAAGAGATCAAAGAAACTAGAGTAAAGCAAACATGAAGAATAATGTAATAATTGGATTTCAAATAATGTTCTCATATAAAAATCCGAGTATATGGAAAATTAATGAAAGGTAAGACATCCTCATAAATAAAAAACTAAAAAAAAAACTCTTAAGAACTTTGTTATTTTATGGTCTTGTTTAACAATTTCAACAACAAAACTGCCATAAGAGAATCAATAAATGCATATTAAAAGTAACATGAACATAGAAAAATATTTAAAAAAAAAAAGAAGAAAGAAAAAATGCAGCAACAACGTGCAAACTCGCAAACATACTCTTGCAGTTGATGGCGTTTGTTTAGCAAAATGGAGGGCGGCATTGGGTTAGCAAGTTGAGTGAACAACGGGGATGCGACAATGTTCCTTGTTGAAGATGTGAATATAGCGGCTAAACGATCTGAAACTCCTTTTGCAGAAACTACCCTTCAATCTCCCTCTCCACGTACGTTGTGTGCCACACACAAGGCTAAATATAGCTTAGGTTTTCTTACTTTTTCTTTTAATTTTTTAATTCTTGATTTTTTTTTTAAAGTTAATTCTTTTTTTTCTTTGATACATTAAAGTTAATTCTTTTTTTTTTAGTCAAAAAAGTTAATTCTTTTAAAACTTCAGTTAAGTGAATTAAATAAAATTATATTATAGAAATTTACAAAATGTCATTTTAATTCTTTTAAATTGCAGTTTAATAAATTAAGAAAAGCCTTCGTTTAATTTTTTTTTTTTATGATTGTAGCATATTAAAAAAAATGTTTTTTTTTGTTATTTAAATTTATGTTATTAAATTAAAATTTTTAAATATTATAAACATTTTGTTTATTAAATAAAAAATATGATACAAATTTATTTAATTTTTTTTATTAAATAATATTTTTGTTTGTAATTGTTAGACTATGTTTGTTTAAAATTATAATCTATAGTTGAATTTTAGATTATGGTGTAAAAGTATACTTTTGACCATGGTATTAACAAATTATGATCTAATGTAAAATAATAATATGACGATAAACTATGATATTTGTTATCCATGATGTAATCTTAATTATAAGACCATGGTTATTTAAAATTGTAGTCTATGGTTGGTTCTTAAACCATTGTGTTCTTTTTTTTTTTTAATATGAAAACCACTGTGTTCTTTTATTTTAATGTAAAGGTATATTTTTAATCATGATTTTTATTATCTATGTAGCAGCCGGTAAAGAAAAAAAAAAAAGAGAGAAATGGGGAAGTGGCTGCCGGTCAAAAGGGAAAAAAAAGGGGGGGGGGAAACTTTCCCCCCAATTTTCGGTCAAAGTGTTAAAAAAAAAAAAAAAAAAACTGAACATTCTCTCTCCCCGACTCTCTCTCTCTTCCTCTCGGTTATCTCCCTCTCTCTCCCTCCCTCACGGTAATCTCTCTCTCTCGCTCCCTCTCGACCATCTACCTCCGCCGCACACCGCTGCCTCTGTCGCAAGCCTCCGCCGCGCGCCTCGCCGCCGCAACTCGCCAACGGTGTAAGCTCTCTCTCTCCTTCGAGTTCTCTCTCTCTCTCCCTCGTCTCTTTCTCCCTCGATTCCTCTCTCTCTAACCCATCTCTCCCTCGCAGCCTCTCTCTCCGTCTGCACCCGTCTCTCTCAGCCGTGAGCCGCCGCCGTTGTTCGCAGATCGCCGCCGCCGCTGCCGTCTTCAGCCAAACAGCCGCCTCGAGTCGTTTGAGTGAGCGTTCGACGGTTCGATTAATTAAACAGTGGGTGAGAACGGTGTAAGTTTCATATCTACGTAGTCTTTTATCGTTTAATCGAACACTCATTAGTTATTTACGTCGTGCAACAAGCTGTCCTCTTCAATCTGAGCGATTCGAATAGTGGTTCCTCACGTTCCGGCAGCTCCAAGCATATTCAGGTTGTGGGTAAATGAGATTTGAAGTTTTGGGTGTTTTGTTTATGTTAGAAGAGTACCCATTAATATTAGCTATTGATTTCTAGGTACCCACAACGTTTGGAGGCCGAATTGTTGAATTGGAGCGAAGTTGGAAATTGGACAGCAAGCAGTAGCTTCATTTGGGTGAGTTTTCGGCCCTCTCAAGTCTAGTGCTTTAGGAAATTTGTTAAGTTTGGTGTGCCAATGGTGTGTGAATATATATTTATGTATGTTTTATGTGTTAATAGACGAGTATTTCGCATCACGTGGTTGGTGTTGTATCGAGTCGTTGGGGGATTTTCGATGAAGCGTAGTATCTCAAGTAAGTAGCCGTTGGAATAAATTCTCTGCTTTAAACTCATTTAAATTGAGTATGGTTTGCTATATCATGAGTTGGATTTAAACCTTAAGTTGTCCCTTGGAATGTAAGTAGCCATTTTGAATTTAAGCTCTAAGTGTCGCCGTTGGGTTAAACCAAGCATGGTTGGTCCTTTATTTCTTGAAAGCATGGAACTAGTTAAGAATGTCTGAGTTAATGGTCGCATATTAACTTTTGTCGTTGTGTAAGTAGCTATTTGGGAATAAGGATTTTGATTATGTTATGTGGCGTGTTAGTGGATTGAGTGAGTAGCTTTTTGGGCATGAAGTTGTTGTTTTGGAATCATTGTATGCTTGTTGGTAGCGAATTGAAGTTTTGGTTAAGTTTCATGCTTTGGTCAAATATCCCTTGGAACGTTGTATGCTTGTTTGAATATGGTTTAAGTGTCGTTTACTTGGACATGCATTAAGTGTTGTATGCTTGTAGGACTAAGTAAGTATGTTTGGAATGTTTGATTTATGATTGTTCTGGATTGTGTTCATGTTATGGAGGATGGGTTAAATGTTCGTTGGAGTTGTGATTGGAGTTGGATTGTGATTCTGACTTGATTGTGTTCATAGAAGCGTATATTCTTACTTCCAGGTGCAAGGAAAAAAATTTGGGTACCCTCTGCGTACGTCGTTATGCTGCCGAATTTTCGGTAGCCTCATGACGACTTATGAATTATATTTACCTTGAGGGAAAGGATTAGGAAAGTGAAGGGAATAGGCTAGTGCCTTAGACGAGGGACGTGTCAATTAAACACCTAGGATTGAGATGTAATAGACTGAAATGAGGGGCTTAATGGGCAACAAGAACGAGGTTTTGTTTTGATAGATGATTGAATGTTAAATATAGAACGAATTTGGAAATATGGGCTAAAATACCCTCAATTTAAAAGTGATGGTATAAAATAAATAAAGATTATGTATTAATAGTTAAATCTAACTATGCAAACATAAAATATAGGAAAAAAATACATTTTTGGTCCATGAGGGTTGGGTTAAGTTACACTTTGGTCCCTGAGTTTTCAAATTTAATAAAAATATCTTTGAGGGTTGAGATAAGGAGCAATTTGGTCCCTGCCAACGGACTGCTGACGTGGCACCATTATTTTAATAAAAAATAAATTTTCAATTTTCTAAATAAAAATATATTATAATAATATAAATATTATTATTTTATTCTTTTTTAATTATTTTTTCCTTCTCTTTTATTTTTCTTCTTCTTCTCCATCCTCTTCTTCTTCATCATCTTCCTTCTTCTTCCTCTTCCTTCTTCTTCTTCATATCTCCGACTGCCGGCGACTGTTTTTTTTCATCCTTTCCCTTCTTTTCTTTTTCTTCATTCTCCCCTCTTTTCACTGTTTAAAAATGTTGGGTTTTATGCCCTAAAACTCATAGATAGTGAATGTAACCGTTGACCAAATATTAATGAAATAATATTGATATATGTTTCCATTAAATGTTATTAGTTATTTTATGTTTGTCTTTGCCTAAAATAACCCTAATCCAATAAACTAGACATTCTATGCTATAATATGAGTTTTGAACTATATGTAGCGACATATGAGGATCACTATTCAAGAAACAACCTAAATGGTCTATAGTATAGGGATAAGACTGGTTGCCTTATCCTGGTGACACTATGGATACGACCCACTTTGTATTTGATACAAATGCTATGATCCAACGTGTTCATGTAGGAGACATGCGAGTGGGGGTATCCTATGCAATGAGGTTGCATAAGACCGGACCGCGAAATAGTAACCACTAGTTATAACATCGTTAACTAGTTGAGTTTCTATTTCACTAGGACGAACTAGACAACTTAGCCTTAATCTTGAGTTGATTATGAACTCATGCTCATGAGGCATTATCCTTTGATTTGTATGGGTGAGAGTGGCCAACACGCCGACTCAATAAGCCTACCATTTTGGGGACAAGACCGAGTGGGGAGCTGGGAACATAATTGTACAAGATGGAATTCACTCATTCCCGACTTTAGGGAAGCAGATGAGTGTTCCCTTAAGTGGTGACTTCGAGTCTTGAACAAAAGGCCCTACCCTCTCAATGGCACGAGAGGGTTTTCTGTTTGATGGTTGGACCACAAACAGGTTGTTCATTAGAGGAGAACTGGTACTTAAGGAAATAGAAGTAACCCAGGGATAAAACGGTAATTTGACCCAGCTGGTGTTACAAACATTTCTGAAGGACTAACTAGTCGTTATTGGTCTATATCCGTGGACATAGAAAATATGTTTGCAGTGAGAAGAGTGAAACTGTGAGTCTATAGTGGAATGTACACACAGTTAACGAATATTGATTAATTTGGTTAATGAGTTTGACCAATTAATCTCACATCGTTGGAGCTTCTAATCTGCAGGTCCATTAGGTCCCACTGGTAGCTCATAAAGTAATTTGAGGCAACTAAGTAATAAATGTAAATTGAAAGTGTTCAATTTACTAAGGGAAACAATGTAATATATATTGATATATTATTATGAGAGAAATTAATATTTGAAGAAATTCAAATATTAATATGAATTTGAGTCTCATTAAATTTATGGAAGTTTGAAAGAGTTCAAATATGAATTAATTAATTTTAAGGCCAAAAATCTATTTGGACAATTAATTAATTCAAGGCCGGAAATTAAATATGGGATATTTAATTGGTGGTTAATTAATTAAAGAATTAATTAATCGAGAATTAATCAATTATGGAAATAATTAATCACTTATGGAAGTGATTAATCATTTATGGAAATGATCTAATCACTAATAGAAGTAATTAGTCATTTGTGGAAAAGATTAATCAATTATGGAATTGATTGATCTTTGATTGATCAAATAAGGAATAAGATTGAATCAATTTTGGAAAAAATTGATTTAATTGAATATTTTATTCATGACGACTCCTCTATAAATAGAACACTAGACCTAATTAGTTTGGTAGCCCTCTTGCTCTTAAGCTCACAAGACAAGACCCTAGAATTCTTTCTAGCCTCCCTCTTAGAGAAAGACTCACAAGTCTTTTGCCTCCTAGACTAAGAGACATACCGGTGTAACCTCTGTGGTTATTGTGTCTTTGAAGAAGAAATTTCCAGCGAAGAAACTACAAGAAGGCTGTTGCGTTTTTGTTCGTTGAAGCGTCGTTGGCGAAGAACAGTCAAGTCTACAACGAAGGTTTGTAACGGTTCTTCCCCGTTTCTTTAGAAAAGCATGAAAATAAAAGTAGTTTTATTTTCTAGTTGTTTTCAACATGTTTATAGTGTTTTACAGCAACTTTAAAGCATGTTTAAAGTTTTGTTTTACCTTTTTCTTAACGATATTTTGATATTGATTAATATATGGCGTAAGGTCTTATCGATGCGCTTTCGCTGCGCCGAGACTTTCATCCCCTTAAAAAAACAGAAAACTCCCTCCTCCCTTTCTGGCGCCGGAATCGAAGGGGGAAAACCCCCTTCGTTTTCTTTTTCTTTTTCTTTTTCTTTTTAAACAGTGAAAAGAGGGGAGGAAAGAAGAAAAAGAAAAGAAGGGAAAGAAGGGAAAGAAGAAGGAAAGAAAAAAAAACCAGTCACTGGCGGCCGGCTGCCAGAGATATGAAGAAGAAGAAGAAAGATGGTGAAGAAGATGAAGAATAAGAGAGAAGGAGAAATAATAAAAAAAAAAAAAGAACAAAATAATAATATTTATATTATTTTAATATATTTTTATTTAGAAAATTTTAAAAATATTTTTTTTATTAAAATAATGGTGCCACGTCAGCAGTCCGTTAGGGTTTAACGGCAAATTGGACGACAGGGACCAAATTGCTCCTTATCTCAAACTTGATGTGTATTTTTGTTGAGTTTGAAAACTCAGAGACCAAAGTGTAATCTAACCCAAACCTCAGGGACCAGAAGTGTATTTTTTCCTAAAATATATGAAAAATACAATATATCTTAACAACATAATTTCACAGCTATTCAAATTTAAAATTAATAAAAAAAAAGTGAAACTTGAAATAAAGGCGAATGTGACGATAAGAAGGATTCAAGTTTATAAAAAGAAAAAAAATACACTTTTAGTCTTTGAGGTTTGAGTTAGGTTTCATTTTGGTCCCTGAGTTTTCAAACTCGACAATTTAGTCCTCAAGTGTGAATTTTGTTTCATTTTGGAACCTTTGTCTAAATTTCTGTTAATAACTAACGAAATGCTGATGTGGCACTGATTTGTTAATAAAAAAAATATTTTTTAAAAAAAAAATTTAAATAAAAATATATTAAAATAATGAAAATAAAACAAATTTTTTCTCTATTTTCTTCTTCTTATTTCTCTATATTTTCTTAAAAAAAAAAAAAAAAAAAAAAAAAAAAGAAAGAGGGGGTGAGCTCCTCCTCCCTCCCTCATTTCTTAAAAAAAAAAAAAAAAAAACAAAAAACAAAAGGGAGGGAAAGAATAAGAAAGAAAAAAAATTTGTTCGCTGACGGTCGGTGACAAGAGTGACCTTGGTGGTGGTGGTGGTGGTTGAGAAGAAGAAAAGAAAAGAAATGGAAAAAATAATAAATAAATAAATAAATATATATATATATATATATTAATTTATTTATTATTATTTTATTTTTAAATTAAAAAATATATATTTTTTTAGTAAAAAAAATAAGTGCCACATCAGCAAACCGTTAAAGTTAACACGAAAGTGGATGAAGGGACCAAAATGAAATAAAATCAAAACCTCATAGACTAAATTGTCGAGTTTGAAAACTCAGAGACCAAAATGAAACTTAACCTAAACCTCAGGGACCAAAAGTGTATTTTTCCCAAAGAAAAATTATGCAAATACAGTATATTAATAAACTAATTAACTTCAAAGTGTATTTAATAAACTACCCTATTAGAGAACATGCAAATAATTTCATTGTGGTAATTACCAAATCATCTTGATAAGAGAGAAAGAATCATTACTCACAAATGTTACTAAAACAATAAATAAGATTCAAAAGATTCAAGTTTACAAAAAGAAAAATTATGCAAATATAGTGTATACAGTAAACTACTTATTAGACGCAAATGGTTTTACTATGCAAATACAACAGTAAACTATTTCTCCTTAGCTTAATTCGAAAATTAGGATTTAGTATTCACCTTGATTTTAAAAAAAAATTCAAAAACCCTTGAGATTCTTCTCATTTTTTCCCAGTTCTTGCAGTTTTTCCCATTCTTGTCTTCTTCCAACAATTATAAACGAATTTTTGGAGAAACCTTTGACTTTCTTCGACTTGAGCACCTTTCTCCATTCTAATCTTCTTCCAAAAGATTTCATTCAAAAAACATAGAAGACCTTGAAAACATGAAAAATACTTTGTGTTGAAAAAGAGGATACAAAGAGGAAAATAATGATAGATAAATATAAAATACAATTTTTAACCTTTCAAGATCGATAACCCTTTCAATAATGGGAAGTAGTCAAGACCTACAAGTTGAACAAGAGGATGATTTTTGGGTTGTTAGAACAATGAACATGTTGACTTTGACAATAAAGATATGGACAATAAGAATGTTTGATTTTAGAATTAAAAACATAAATTTTAATACAAGTTGTTGATATGCCTCGAATCTGATATGAAGTGCTCCGAATGACCAAGTACAAGGGTTTCGCTGCTCGGTCAGCGAGTCGGGGTCCAGGGGCGAAGCGCCCAGTGAGGGGTTCGGGGGCAATGCCCCCTAAGCTAAATTATGTATAGAGATTAGATTATGATTTTTCGTTTTGGGCTTTTAATTTGGGCCTATTATGTTAGGGTTAAGAGTGGTGCCATATATAAACCTTCTTAACTTATTTTGTCTCGATCTCTATAATCTGAATACTCTTCATAATAAGATCGTTCTCTCCCTTCTGCCCGTGGACGTAGCTAACACACCATTAGTGAACCACGTAAATCTGTGTGTTGTTTTCTTCACCATTTCATTCTTGTTGCGTTGATTTACGCTTTCTGTCATAACACAAGTTTAAAAGATAAATTCATCATTTGAAATTGAAATTTGAAAAATATAGTAAGATATGACAAATCAACTATATTTCGTAAACCAAGTAAAATAAAAAATATAGGGTAATTTAGCACGAAATCAGGGATGAAATGAGAAACACAAGTATCATTGAATGAATAAATAGGTTAAAAGCAAAAAAAAAAAAAAAAAAAAAAATTGTTTGGCCTATCTAACTCTTTAGAAGGATTTTCCTATTAAGAATTCATCCATAAAAACACAACGCCCAGCTAGCTTTCTTATACAAGCTAAACAACCAACAATTCATCCTAACCAATTTGGTTCTGCTGGAGGGTTGTTCAATGTCCACAAAGAAATAAAAGGCTAAGGAACCCACATGAAATAGCAAATAACCACGTGACTCGTGAGGCTACCTTTAACCAGTTAAACTATGGTTAGATTGACCATACATTACCATATCTTCAAAGTTTAAATCTCCACATATATGTGTATAATAGATAATATAGGTTTTTTTTTTTTTTAATTATGCAATTTTGCTTGCGTCGGAAAAAATGGCGTTGGCATAGCCGAAATTTTTTGTAGTGTGTAGGATGACACAATTTTGCTAGATTTTAAATCCAACACAATGAATGCTTACGCGATCAATAAACTTTGCAGGCATCTCTTTGTGTTCAAATTTGAAAACCAAACCAAACTCGAAATATGTTTGATACTACCATTGTTTCTCTTTAAGATATAATGTTCAACAAGATGCTTGACAATGTTGATCAGAATATATTATGCTTCGAGTTCTCTAAGATAATGTGTTGTTAAAAGAAAGACATCTCAGAACATGAAATGAACGATATGAAGGGGGAAACTTGAGATTAAGAAGAAATTAACCCTCTCGTTGAAGATGAAATATAGGAATGCATTAAACTCATGAATCTTCCAAATAATGTTCAATTAACATACTTTAGAGACCAATGGGCATGAATACGTTAGATATAAAGCGTTTTTCTCCGCAAAGTCTCGGTAACTCTATTGATCGATTTTGACAACAATCGGAGAGAAGTTCCTCACCCCTACAAGTAACAATTTGGATGGATTTTTATCCAAAGAAAATTAAAATTTTCGTTTGAGAGCTTAGTCACAATGTCATAAATACTTTTGTTCCTCATCGTTGCAAAACTACCTATGAGATCCAAAGTCATGTGTTCATCAATTGTCTTTATGTAGTAAGATTTTGGGTTACAACCTATAAATGGAACACAAATTTACCTAGGGACTGTTGAGACACTGAATTAATTATAATATCTGGTGGTTATAATAATTTGGGGATTATAATAGTATGAGGTTATAATAATCTGTGTTTGGGGTGCAAATTATTATAGTCTGGGATAAAATAATCTGTGTTTGAGGTGAAGATTGCTGATCTGTTTTAACATGGGGTTCTGAATCAAATGTTCAAACTGACTGTTTTCTTTTTCTAGTTTTTTTTTTATGATATACGATTCACTTTGATTTAGGGTTATGCTTTTTTTTTAACAAAACAAAAAAGTTTAGGATTTGGTATAGAAAAATCATATTAGTTAACTTTTAGTATTGCCAAAATAAAAATTGTAAATGTTTAGTTCAAAAATCATATTAGTTTTTTTTTTTTTTTTTTTTTTTTTTTTTTTTTTTTTATCAACAAAATCATTTGAAATAAACTTAGTGTGGTAAATATAATTTCATTTGAATGTTTTTTTTTTAAGCTGATTAACCTTCGATGTCGTCAACGACTTTTCCGACAACCTTTGATGTTTTTTTTCTTTATTTTTTTTTATATTTTTCAAAATGAAAATGAGAAGAAATATATAAAAAAAAAACGGTGGTCGAAAAAGTCATCGGCGATCGCCGGAAAAGTCGCCGTCGGTCGTCGGAAACTTCGACTGCTGATGGCGGCCGACGGTCGTCGAAAAAGTCAAGGAGTCGCATGGAAGAAGAGATGAGAGAGTTACTCTAGAAAATGGATAGAATAATCGAGTGGGTTGAATGATGGTTACGGTAGAGAATAGATAAAATAATCAGGAGTAAAAATAACCCACCTCACCATTTATTTTTGTTGGTGCCCCAAACATTGAATATGTTGTAATAAGGGGGTTATTATAACCTATTCAGTGTCCCAAACACCCCCTAATGATGATTTAGACAAACTTTCTTGTAACTGTTCTTATCACACATCCGTTTACTAATGGGAAGAAGGCTTTATGGATGCACCTTAGTGTGGGATCAACTAGAAAAGTAACAAAAAAAAAAAAAAAAAACTTTTAAAAATTACCATTTAAAAAAAGTGAAAAATATTATTTCATTTAATAATTAGAAGGACTTGGTTTCAACGTCTTATTATTGTTTATATACATAAATTAAAAATTAATTTTATGTTATATAAAAAATAGTTGAAATTTAGACTAATACAAAGGAGATGGTGCTAGCCAACAAGAGCATAGCTCAACAAACATAAAGTTGTAATGAAAATCATGAGGTCTGTGGTTTGAATCCCTCACCCCACATATTGTCAACAAAAAAAAAAAATGGTGCTACCGTGGGAGACGATGAAGAAAGAGGGAGAGTGTCGATTATGATAATTTTTTTCAAATTAGAATTTTTGGAGATTTAAAACAATTGATTTGAATTTTATTTTTCAAATTTAATTTCAAATCTTTGATTTGATTTTACTGAAAATTAAACTCAATTATCTTTTTTTTTTAAAAAATAAAAACAATTGATCTAAATTTAGATTTCACAAAATTTAATTTAACTTAACCGAACATCTAAAATCAATTATTTTGTTATTTATCAATTAAAATTCAATTAATCTTCGAAGGAAAATAAAAAATTTGTTCCTTTAAGTATTATAATATAGATATATACACATAGTATAGATAGATAAATATAGATTCACACATCTATCCGACACAAAATTAAAGGTTAGTTTTATCAGACATAAAATTTTATTTTACATCTAATAGATCAATTAATTTTAAAAATTTTTAAACATGTAGGAACTTATTAAACATAAAATTTAAAATTTATGAGATTTTTTAGATACAAAATTGAAAGTTATTGTAGAATTTTTTAAGTCGATAAATCTATTAATATTAAAAGTTTTAAGACTTATTTTTTGACCAGCTTAGACTCAAACCTTTAAACACCTCTACTCCTCCATGTTTCTTTTACCCCTTTTTTCCTTCTTCTCTACATCTCCCTCTCCACTACCGGCAAACCCTCTCCGCCGCAGTCGCACGCCGGCACACCTCCTCCGACAACGCCCGTTTCTTCCTTCTCTCCCTCTCTCTCTCTCTCTGCTGTAACCACGCTGGGCGCCGGCACGCACGACTGCGCGGCTTTCTTCTACTCCTCGCCGACTGCACACCGCATTCTTCTGCCCGTCGCCAAGGTGCACATTCTGTTTTCTGCAACCCCTCCCTCTCTCAGTCACTCGTTGCTAAGTTCGCAGGGATCAATTTTTTCCTTGTTCATATTCTTTCTTCAGTTCAACCAATTCGTACATAGGATATAATTGGAACGACGTCAAATTTAATCTAAAATCCTGCCAAATACGACCTATTTTTTATGGTTTTTTTTTGGGATACAAGAAAGTTGAGCTTTTTTTGGCAATGATATGGAGACATGGCTGTAATCTCTTCCAAATAGCACCTCGTCAAATCCTCAGAACATTTGCCCATCAGTCGAATCGAAAATGTTCAGCCCCACTTGTAAGTTTAACCAAAAACCTCCACAACCGAATAAACGAAGACATAGAGCACAAATTTTCAGAGAAGAGGCAAGTGATTCTCACTAATGAGCTTGCGCACACCACTCTGTTGAATTGTCCTTCTGATTTGGTCGCCTTGAGCTTTTTCCTGTGGTGTGCTAAACAGCCCAATTTCTTCCACAATGCCGTAGCATTTGATTACATGGTGGGTGTGGTTTCCCGTCTCATGAAACGATATGAAACTGTGAGTGAGATTCTTGGGGGATTGGAGAGTGTTGGTAATGTGACGAAGGCACAGACGTTTTTGCTTCTTTTGAGGATTTATTGGCATGGAGGAATGTACGAGTTGGTTTTTGAAGCATTTGACCATATGGGTCACTGTGGATTTACACCAAACACATTTGCACGTAATGTGATTATGGATGTTTTGTTCAAGGTTGGACGTGCTGATGTTGCTTTGAAGGTCTTTAAAGAGACCCTGCTACCTAATTTTTTGACATTCAACATCGTATTGTGTAATTTATCCAAAATAAAGGATTTAATAGGTATTAAAGATGCTTTTAGATGTATGCTAAGAATGGGGTATTATCCTAATCCTGGGACATTTGAAGTGGTTTTGAATTGTTTTTGCAAATTGGGTAGGCTGGCAGAGGCTTATCAAGCATTAGGTGTAATGACTACTTTTGGATTATCCATGTCTGTAAACATTTGGACTATAATGGTTGATGGATTCTGTCGGTTGCACAGAACTGCTGATGCTTCTTCTTTAGTGAAGAAGATGGAAAAGCTTGGCTGTTCTCCAAACATTGTGACGTACACTACTCTGATCAAGGGATATATGGATGCACAACTGGTTAGTGATGCATTTGGTGTTTTAAGTATTATTGAATCAGAAGGGCATTCCCCTGACCGTGTTCTTTATAATGTATTGATTGATAGTCTTGCTAAGATTGGGAGATTCGATGAAGCTCTTAGTATTTTCCTTAGTTTGGATAAACAAAATATACTTCCCGACTCTTATACCTTTAGTTCGTTGTTAAATACTCTATGTTTATCCAAAAGGTTTTTCCTTCTACCCAAGTTAGTTGATGGACTTGTTGTAGAAGTTGACTTGGTGGCATGTAACTCTCTGCTAAGTTATCTCGGTAAGGCTGGGTTTCCTTCACTTGCCTTGGAACTATATGATGAGATGTTGGATAAAGGTTTAATGCCAGATAAGTATAGTGTTCTTGGAGTGTTAACTGGTCTTTGTGAATCAAGAAGAATTGATGAAGCAGTTCATCTGTATAATGGTATTCTCTTGAACTATACAGGTGTTGATGCTCATATTCACACTGTAATTATGGGTGGACTAATAAAAGCTGGTAAATGTCATTCAGCCATTAGAGTATTCAGAAAAATTTTATTGGAGGAAAATTCTTTAGATGTTGTATCATATTCTGTTGCCATTCATGGGCTTCTTAAGGTTGGAAGAGATACAGAGGCTTGTAACTTGTATAACGACATGAAGGAAGTTGGTATAAGTCCAAATGCGCATATTTGCAATGTAATGCTCTCCAGTTTTTGTAAAGAGAGAAATTTTGAATCAGTGAAACATATGCTACAAGAGATGATTGATTTGAGAATTGAAATGAGCTGCACTAATTTCTTTAGGTTATGCAATGCCATTTGTAGATCATCATACAATTATCATCTGGTTATCTATTTATTGATTGAGATGAAAGATTTGGAATTGTTACCTGGCAAACTAGCTTGTAAAACATTGGTTCATGAACCCCCCAAAACCATGAACTTTTCTGAAAAACACCATAAATTATTGAATGGCTGTATAGAATATGGTCTATTTGATGATACATCTGGCTCTGAAGAATATACTGATGCGGCTGCTTCTGTGGGCTGAGTTCGTTTGTAGAAGTCAAGTTTTTAAAAATGATGGTACAGTTGCTATTTTTGGCAATTTAGAGTGTATCCTAGCCTACTCTCAAACACTACAAAGGTACTACTGCTGAAATCTTCATCCTACATTCTGTCAAACGTTTTATTTCGACTATCAATTACTGCTCTGGATTTCAGATCATTATATAATAATTGATGCAACTCGGAATAGGGCAGGTATTTTCTTTTTGGCAGTTAGCTGCAAAGGCAGGTTGTTCTACATGTTGTGGTATATTTTTTTGGGACGAATTGCATGTTGTGGTATATTTACTTTGGTACAAACATATACTGAGCATGTTTAGGACTGTGCGAAGAATGTACTGAGTTCCTGTTCCAATTGTTTTTTACTGTTGAATGAGAAGCTATTGCTTTTAGCAAATTTTAATTGCTGGGACAACCTGAATAGCCTGAAATTATCTGGACTTCTCCACCTTTTTTTTAAGAGAAGAAAGTCAGGTGGATTCACAGCATTTTAAAAAGCAAGACTTGTTATAATTGCTAGGTAAACTCAACAATTATAAATGAATCGGTCTCGTGTCATGCTTATCTGACTTGAATCACAAAGCACTTCCAAAATGAACTTTTCCTAGTGTGGTTTTACTTTTTTACTCACTAGTGAACTAAATGCTTCTGGGTATATGGTATTGTAATGTTATTGAGCTATATAACTTATACGTTGTTAAAGGGCTTTGTAGATCTAACTTAACCAATTTTGAGGTGCGTTTGTTTTTGAATTTGACATTTGAAAATTATGTAATTTCTGGTGAAACATATTTGTCTCTGAAGGTTTTTTAACTCAATGGGTGGTGGGTGATTTCCTGAACGTAGCAGGGATAGCATGGAGATACAATCAACTATTCTTATCTACAACAACTCTGCCAGGTTTTAATCTTTGTGCCCAGAAACTTTAGGAACAGAAGCCACTTGCTATTTTGTCCTGAACTTTCTCACCTTATTTTTTAACACTATTTTCTCTACATTACAGTCTGAAACTCCATGAGATTGAGAACCTGATCTGGCTGCAGATTGGATCAGTTCATAGTGTACGGATAAGAAATATTTATGCAGTCCAACAATCGTCATCGTCATCTAAGCTCTCAGTATCCGTCTCTATCAATAATAGGAGGTTTGATCCTAAGGAATCTACTTCCTGAAATCTTCCCTTTCCATTCTCTCATGTTGTAGTTGATGTTTTTCTCCCTTTCTTTGGGAAGAATGTTACAACCGATGTTTGTTGACTCTGATTGTTGCTTAACCACAGCATAACATAGTTCTTCTGATTGTGCCACACACACACACACACACACACACACATATATATATTTTCCTTGGGGAGTTTCCTTACTTCGCATGTATGGTGGAGAAATACAATTGATCACTTTTGCGCCTTTATGTCATTTAAAAGGACACATATCAATATAAGGGTTGTCTTCTTTCTTATATTATTTCAAGAGGTGATAGTTTCTTTTTTACCATTCTTTATTTTTCACTGACCATTGAACAATTCTTTCCACTCAGTTTGGTGGAGTAGCTGTCTACTTCCCCTTGATGGGGGCAATCTGTGCGCTTTACTTGCATCAAGATGAAGACCTCAAATTTTGTAGCAGAAGACGATGAGCCCCAGCGTCACTGCTCAGATATGTTTCCCTTTTCGGTAAGGTTTTGTCTCTTCTAAAGTAGATGAAATTTAGCTATTTGATTCAGGAGTAAGAATGATAAAGAAACTTGTTTACTACGCAAAATTGACACTATTGATAAAATTTAGAAGATGAATCCAAACATTTCACTTTCTCCAAACTGGTGTTTGGTGTGCAATATAAATGATGAGGAGCTGAATCATATTCCCATCTACTTCAACTATTCTACAAGAAGGTGGTGAGACTTTCTCAACCTTGTTCATTTCCTGTTGTGGCCCCCAGCTAGCATTTGAACACTTCTTTTCCAATTTTTAGGTGGGTCATAGCTTCAAAAGGAAGCCTAATGATAGGAAAGAACTTGTAGACTTCTGAAGAACTCTAGGTTTACGAGTCAACGCCCCTCTGCCACCCCGTATCCTCGGTATATTAAAAAAAAGTTTTGTTGCTTTCTTTTATTGATTCTAACCAATTGGAGAGGGTTTTTCTTTTGTGTACCTTTTTCTTTCTATTCTAGAGTGCAGGGTCAAAAGAATTTACACACTCTAGCACATGTTATGAATAATATACTATACTAAATTGAACTGATGTTTTCCATAAAGTAAAATTTAGAGGGTAGGTTTGATGGTTCTGGTTGCAAGGCTGCAGCAACATGTTCTTGGCTTTAGAGGGTTGATTCCTTTGCCTCAGCTGCTTTCTTCCTGACATGTCTTCAAAGACAACCACCTCAGCTCACATTGGATTTTTAAGAATAATATAGTTTCAAATATGTTGACAAGTATTGTGTACTTCTACTCGATGCATAGATAAACCATCTCTCATAGGGAAAATTTCAGGCTAATTGGCTTTTAGAATGGCAATTTATGGTACACGAGACGAGTCTTCGACGCTCCCACACACTGTAGTTAGAGGGAACTTGGCCATCAGGCATTCACTCATGGTCTAGCTCGGTCGATACAAGTTCTGACTTTGCAGCAGAGCAGAGGGCTTCGGTAAGTTTAACTTGATCAAGTTTTGATTTAAAGACTATTTATCTAAAATAATCTCTCTAAGAGACTATGGAGGAGTAAATTGGAATTATCTTAAGAACATCCCCCTTATTATTATTATTACTCCCAAAAATCACTTTAAATCTGCAGAAAAACTTGTAGAGATGTCCCTTGTTCACATTGCCAATTATAGGAGCCTCATTTCTGATAAATCACATTTCTCTTTTAGATTTGGAGATGGAATTGCTGCCTGGCTCTGAAAAGACGGTTCTTCTGAGGCTTCAGAACAAACCCTTGATCAATGACTTTCTTAGACTCTCTTTGTCATCGAGCTCGAATAAAATGGCTTCCGAAGTTTGTTGGAAGAATGGTTTCGCACGGTGGGGCTTAGATTTCAGGAGACCGTTGTTTGACAAAGAATCGAAGTAACAGGCGAATCAAGGTGTTGAGTTGAAGTTCAAACAAGATGCTGAAGAATCAAGAAATCTCTGTTTGAGCTTCTTCATGGTGGAAATTTCCCAAGAAGTTCAAATGTAGAAGTTTAGAGGGAGTTGTCTTTTGGTAAAGTTGAATATACTTGCCTCAATGCTGCTAAAGGCCTTTGTTAAGAACTTTGCTCTTAAGAAATTGGCAGAGGCATTAATACTCTCTCTCTCTCTATATATATATACACACACAAATGTATATTTTAATAGAGAAAGAGAGTAAGTCAACTTTTGACTGGAGAACTTGGAATAACTCTCTTCTGTTGGAGATGTGTAAGTCAACTTTTTGTTCATTGTTTCTCATTTTAATATTTAGGAGATTGAAGTGCTTTTCTGAATCTGACCTCATCCCCTACCATGAGTATAATTTGTCAATATAATTTATAGTTGGATTATTGATAGGTTCTTTAATATGATATGATGGTTCATATAATAATAAAAGTCTATACAAACATATACAATTCTTATGAATATAATTGGTTAAATTTATCAAAATTACCCCTGAACTTTGAGATTTGGTTCAATTATATTCTTAAATTTTGAAAAGTTTGATTCTAATCTTTGAAATTTGAACTTTGTTTCAAAATGACTCTGGAAAGTTTTTGTAAAATTGCTATCTATGAATTTATGGCAAAAACTTTTACCCCTTGTTTGGAACCTCTGGATTTAGGAGGATTTCAAATCATAACTGATTTGAATTCTTTTCATGTGTTTGGATGAGCAAAAAATTAGGGGATTTGAAATCGGTTGTGATCTCAAATCATGTTTTCTTTTAAAAAAAAAATCCACTCCAAAATGGTCGGATTTTGCAGTATTTCAAACTTAAAAAATTTTCAAATTTACCCATAAAGAATTTTTTTTTCTTAATTTATGACTTACTATAGTTTACTCAACCACCAATTTGTTGTTTTTTTTTCTGTTTATATATTGATACATTTTTTAATTTTTTTTACTATACAATAAATATATAAAAAAATAGTAACTATCAAATATATCCTTTTTCTATATATAATAATATATGAAAAAGAAAAAAAAAAGAAGAATGAAAGTAACATTGCAATTGATGGATTTTGTCAAGATACTTAGTTCAATTTATTTTTCATTTGAATTAAGACTTTTGTAATTTTTTCTTATTTTCTTTTTTACAATAATGATGACATTTGTAAATTTTAATTTAATAAGTTGTTTTGTTTTAATTATTGATGTGTTTTCATAGTTATATGTGTTTTTTATATTGTTATTTGATATTAAATATTTTTGTTATTAATTAAAATAATTTCCTGCAAAATTATAAGGGGCATAATAGTAAAATGTTATATTTTCTTTGCATCCAAACATGAGATTTTAATTATAGTGATTTCGAATTATTTTGGTCCAAAAAAATGGGAATTTATAATCATTTCTATCTTTTAAAATCTTGGAATTTGAAATCATCCTCTGCCAAATTCATTCGCCAAATGGAGCATTAAGATTTTTTTTAAAACAAATTTCAAGGGTTAAAATGAAACTTTTCATAACTTGGGATATAATTGAAACCAACCTCATAATTAGATGTGTTTTTAATAATTTAACTAATATAATTTGTGTCTTGAATTTTTTTAAAAAAATCAATTTTGTGATGAATATTTTTTTGGTCGAGGATGAAAAATCGTCACTAAATGTTTTTTTTTTCTTCTTCTCCTCTTGTTTTGAGGACAAGAACTACTTTAGGGGTTGATTGGTTTAAGGTTTCTTATGTGCCTAGGAATAATAGACGTCTGGAAATAAGATGACTGGGAATCATAAGTATTTGGAGATAAGATATATGTGTCCGGTTGTATACTCGAGAATGCTATTTTTTATAGGAATAAACAATATTTTTTATGAGATTAATTTTATAAATTTTATATAATTATGATGGATTAATCAATGAGCTCATATTTCAAAGATATAAATTATTATTATTTTTAGTTCAATATATTCAAAAAGTATAAATTAGTTTCTTCTAAAAAAAAGTATAAATTTGTTGATCATGAGTAATAGATGTATCAATTTTAATTGAAGAATTGATTGTAAAATAATTTTTATACTAAATTATTTCAACTAATAAATATATTTACCAAATTACTAATTTATCAATAGTTTCAATAAGTATCAATTACATAATTTTTTTTTTTTTTTGAGGGATCAATTACATAAATTCAATTGCATAACTTCTGTATATTTTTATAATGATAATTCATTTGGTATATTTTTAATCAATCAATCACTATTAATTTATATTAAATAACTAATTGCGCTATTTTTTTTTTTTTTGACAATACTAATTGCGCTAATTCAATACATTATTATAAATTGATTTTTATATAATCCGGTTCGCTATAAAAGTCAATTTAAGAAATATAATTAATTTAAATTAACTAAATTAAAAAGAATTCCTATGTCGAACCTTCAACCAAACCTTGTACCAAATAAGTGATTATATAAAAAATTCATCTATTCCCATGTCCTCTCAATCCAAACGGTCCATTAGTGGATAAGGTTAGTTAGAGAAGCCATCCATGTTGTTTTTGCCCAATTGATAAGATTTACTATTCTTGTGTGTAAGTTCAATTATTACTAGTTTTTGATTCATGAATAGTAACTATGCATGGAAATAAAGAAGCAACCAAACATAGGGAACATTTATTCCATCCTCCATTTAATTTTATGTACCAAAATACTTCAAAATTTTACAATATATTTCATTCAATTATATAATAAAGATAATTTCATGCATTTAATTGTTTCAAATTTTTAATGATTAACTTGGGAAAATGTTGAATTGAAAATGGAATCATTTGAAACAACTTAGATAGGAATTGATTACAAGATTATTTTTTGTTTTCTAAATTTCTTCTTTGGATAATTCTTTTTTTTTTTTTTTGTCCTTAAACAAAACTTAACGTTTGACATTTCAATGTACAAAACATATACTCAATTGGTTAAGTCATTATATCATCAATCAAAAATATCCAGAAAAAAGAAAATCAAAGTACAATTTAACCTTTAACAATTAAAAGTACAAAATTTTCATTAATTTTTTTTTAAAAATCAAAGTACATGTGTACAAAATAGGCATACATCACTTCTTTTCCAAATTTATTATTGCCAAATGTGTCAATATGAATATGATGATAAGAACCATAAAATTAAAAGAGTTTAATTAAGTTTAAAAAAAACCTAAAAGATTTGTTTGAGAGCTAAAAGAGCCCCCATTGGAATGCCAATTGGCAATTCCTTATGTTTCAAGCAATTTATTCAAACTCTTCCTATTAAAAGTGAAACCAAAATGATCTAATCTCAACTTCCAAGAAAAGAAAGCAAAGTAAAAGATGTTCATGATTGACAATAATAACTTTATATTTATATTTATATAATAATGTCTTTATCATATGTTTTAGTTTTCCATCTTTTTTCAAAAAAAAAAAAAAAAAAAAAAAAGTTTTCCATCTCAAATTATGAGTTTTTGGTTATTAATATACTAATGCTGTTGGTTAGATTTGAATGTCTTTTCTTTTTTCTTTTTCCACTCTTTAGGGAAGAAAAAGTTTTTTTTTTTTTTTTTTTTTTTTTTTTTTTTTTTTTTTTTTTTTTTGATTCAGAGGAAAAAAGGATTTTTGTTGTTACATTAAAGAATCAAATTTGTTAATAACTAAAAAGGTTTTGTAGGTAATTAAAAATATATATATATTTTTAATTTTCGAAAAAAAAACCAGTATGGGTAGTTTTTTTCTTTAAATTTAAATTTAACTTTTTAAAATTTTTAAATCTTACACATAATTGGAGCACACTAAAAATGTGACCATATACCTTTCCAACAATATTCCAAATATTTATTATGCTAAAAATACATAATTCAATGTGTTAAATTTCCGTCGACATGTCGACATTTTCATCTATATTTTCACATATTTATGGATTCGACATCGACATGAGAGATGAATCAACATTTTCATTATATCGTAGAAAAATCGATTAAAATAGTAACAAAATATAATTAATGTGGAGATAATATTTATAATAAGTATTTTAATTGTTTCAAAAAATAATAATAAGCATATTAACTTATTTTTAAAATTTAAAATCTTTATTTATTACTTTAAATATTTTTTTTTATCTTTTTAAAAAAATATTTTTTTCAAAAATGTCCATCGACATCGACATTTTGTTGATATTTTCATTGACATTTCTATAAAATTGAGACCTCGACATTTCTTTCAACATCGACATTTTAACCATTGCCATAAGAGTTAAATAACCTCAATATAATATATGTGGTATATTCACTATATTTGATTATATTTGAGTTGATCATATTTTTAAGTTAATTTTAAACTATGAAATAATATCTTTTGATTAAAAATGTCAACATGAATTAAATAGTTTGTTTAATATAATTACTATTTTGAAACATAAGGGTATGTTTGGAATCCATTCTAATTTAAATGTTTTTCAAGAATGTATTTTTTAAAAAACATTTTGTATAAAAATGTTTAGAATTTAAACACGCATGTGTTTTGTTGCATTTTCTCATAGATGTTTTTATACACAAGTTAATTGTATACTAAAGACTCTTTTTTTAAAAAAAAAAGTTGGTTTCAAGTGTTTCTCTAAAAAAAAGTTTATTTATCAATCTCATTTTTTAATACGTCATTTTTAGTGGTTGCCAAGCACTAAAAAAATTTTCAAAATGATTTTTTTTTTCAAAATTAATAACTTAAAAGTTAAACTAAACACACCCTAGATGAGATGTTAGAGACACAATTAACAAAAGAGATTAAGGGTCCGTTTGGAATACATTTTAATTTAAATGTTTTTCAAGAATGCATTTTTTAAAAAACATTTTGTATAAAAATTGTTTAAAATATAAACATTCATATGTTTGGTTGCATTTACTCACAAATGTTTTTATACACAAGTTATTGTTTACTTATGAAGACTTTTTTCAAAAGTTGGTTTCAAGTGTTACTCTCAAAATGGTTTATTTATCAATCTCATTTTCTGATAAGTCATTTTTAGTGATTGCCAAACACTACAATTTTTTTCAAAATGAATTATTTTCAAAATTAAACACTTGAAAATGTAAACCAAACACACCCTAAGATTATCCAAGTTAGGGTATGTTTGGTTTAACTTTTCAAGTGTTTAATTTTGGAAATAAATCATTTTGAAAAAAATTATAGTGTTTGGCAACCACTAAAAATGACTTATTAGAAAATGAGATTGATAAATAAACCATTTTGAGAGAAACACTTGAAACCAACATTTTAAAAAATACTTGTTAAGGAAACAATAACTTGTGTATAAAAACATTTGTGAGGAAATGCAACCAAACATATGAGTGTTTAAATTATAAACAATTTTTATACAAAATGTTTTTTAAAAAAATACATTCTTGAAAAACATTTAAATTAAAATGTATTCCAAACGGACCCTTAGTTTAATGGATAAAAACACTTTTTAATAACTTTCGTGGAGGTCATTTTTTTTTTGCTATGGGTCATTTTTTTTTTTGGTGGAGGTCATTTGTGAGGAAATGCAACCAAAAATTGGTTGTTAACAGATTCTTAAGAATACTTTGTTCATTACAAACCAAACTAAATGCCTTTGAGTACATAACAATCCAAATTTACCATACATTCAAATCATCAAAAAGCTATTAAAAAAAAAAAAAAGTAAACATTAAAGAAAAATATATCTTTATTAAGTAGCTTTCTATATACATGTAAGACAAAAAAAAAAAAGTATTTACTTTACAGTTATTCAAAGCAAAAAATCCAAACAAAAGGAGGTTTAACATTCTATTTATTTACTCTAAATTTTGAAATATTTCATATAAGTACATAAATTTTGAATTATATTTTTTATTTAATATTTTTGCATTACCACAATTAATAGTAACAACGTTAACATGAAATGACGTGATGTAACATTAGTTAAATATCGTTTTTTTTTAGTTTAACAACATTTGAGGGAGGGATTCGAACATATAACCTCTTGATCAAGAATACATGCCAATTATTATTAAACTATGTTAATTTTGGTAGTTAAATATCAAGTTAATTGAAATGAATCGTGATGTGTGAGTTAATTGAAATGAACTGTGATGTATTACACACAATTAAAAACGGCTAAATTATAAAAATATCTCTAAACTATGGAGTTTGTTTCAAAAATACCCCTAAACTTTGAAAAGTTTCAAAAATACCCCTGAACTTTGAAAAATGTTTCAAAAATACTCTTGTCGCTAATTTTTGGATGAAAATCGTTAGAATTTACGGTGAGGGGGAAAAAAGAAGCATTTTTCAATAAAAGGGTATTTTTAATTTTTTTTTTTTTTTTTTAAGTTCAAGGGTATTTTTTAAACTGAAACTTTAACGATTTCCATCCAAAAATCAACCACAAAGGTATTTTTGAAACATTTTTCAAAGTTTAAAGGTATTTTTGAAACTTTTCAAAGTTTATGGGCATTTTTGAAACAATCCCATAGTTGAGGGCTATTTTTTATAATTTAGCCATTAAAAACATTACTAGAAATGAAAATAAATGAAAAGTTATGGCTTGCAATGAAAGTTATGGGCATATAGTATGTGTGTAGAATGTAGCTGACACAACACTTGAACAAAACCCAATTTTAATTTTAGTTTTAATTTTAATTTTAATTTTAATTTTTTTTTTCTTTTCCTTTAATTTTTAATAACTTTTTGGATTTCAGATCACATGTCTCTTTCCATTACAACTCACTCTCTACCAATCATCTCTTGACATCTTTTCAAATATTTAATTTTAATTTTATTTTTCTTCTATTTTCTTTTTCCACCTCCGATTTATAAAATTTATTTATAAATAGAAATACCTATAATTCATAAATATCATTGAAAGGTCGATTTTTGATTAGTTGCAATTTTGGCCACACTTGTTTCAATTATTATTTTTCAATATCTTAAGAGACGTTTCAACTGACAAACATTTGTGTTATAGATATTTTTGGAATATTTATATAAAAAAGTCATAAAAAAATTTTTAAATTAGCAAATAAACATTCCCCACTTTTTAAACAAATTAACATTTCTTATTTTTAAAATAATATTAGGTCAAATATTTTGTTACTATTTCATTTTTCTATTACCTAAGAGAAATATCGATTCTATTCACTTCTCATGTCAATGTCAAATTCATGGACTTATGAAAATGTAGACATATTTCATGAAAATTAAACCCTTAACTACAGTTGAAATGTTTTCGTTTTTTGTTTATTAAAATATAATTTTAGTCTTTAACCGACTTCAATTTCTGTACTAACTCATAGTATATTATTATCTAGTCATTTCAATGTCATTAATTATTAATCATACTTATCAATCAATAATAAGACAGATAATTTTTGGTTAAAAATCACTTTTGGTCCCTAAACTTTCATGAAAGTAACAATTTGGTCCCTGAACTTTGATTTGTAACGATTTAGTTCTTGTAGTTTCAATTTTGTAGCAATTTAGTCCATGAACTTTAATAAGTAACAATTTAGTCCCCATACTTTTAAATTTGTAACAATTTAGTCCCTATACTTTTAAATTTGTAACAATTTAATTATTGTTGCAAAAAAATTCATCAAAATTAAATGTCGATTTTTATTATTTAATGATTAAACTTTGTAGCTTATTAGCATATTGGGTCCCAAATTAGTTTATTGATCTATCTTGGTAAAAAATTTCATTAAATCTTTACATTAATTTTTCACGATAGGGACTAAATCGTTATAAATTTGAAAGTACAGGGACTAAATTGTTAAGTATTAAAGTTCAGGGACTAAATTGTTAAAAAATTGAAAGTACAGGGACTAAATCGTTACAAAATTGAAATTATAGGGACTAAATTGTTACAAATCAAAATTCAGGGACTAAATCGTTACAAAATTGAAATTCAGGGACTAAAATGTTACTTTCATGAAAGTTTGGGGACTAAAAGTGATTTTTAACCATAATTTTTCCTTTCCAACTTGCATTTAATAGTACAAGCTTTTATGCACAAAAACTATATTATTACATATCCTATAATAGAAAAAGAGAAAATGGATAGTTTTATAAAATGTATGATAAAAAGAAAAATTAAGCTAACCGTATTTTCATAATTAGAAAATATAAGGACAAAAATTAGCTGTTTTTTTTTTTTTTTTTGGTATAATTAACTGGCAATTATTTTACGTCTTTAATTTTTTTTTTTTAAAAAAAACAAAATCAGAAAGAGAGGGAGAGAGAGAAAATGAAGGGTTGAGAGAGAGAGAGACCATAGGCTTTAATTTAGTTTCTTTTCTTTTTTTAGAACTCAAAAGAAAAAAAAAAGTTTATTTTATTTTATTTTCTTTTTGCAGAAAAGCCCTTGAAATTGACGTTAATTACTCAACAACCGAGTATAAATACCCCCCGACATCCCTGTTTATCCGTCCACCCTTTCGATTCCATTCATTCAGGAACAAATCCAATTCCCACTCTCTCAAATTCTGCAGTTTTCCCTCTGTAGATCTCCTCGGTTTCCGTTTGTTTCCCGGGAAAATCAAAGATGAGAGAAATCCTCCACATCCAGGGCGGCCAATGCGGCAACCAGATCGGCGCCAAGTTCTGGGAGGTCATTTGCGACGAACATGGCATTGACCACACCGGCAAGTACAGCGGCGACTCTGAGCTTCAGCTCGAGCGGATTAACGTCTATTACAATGAAGCCAGTGGCGGAAGGTACGTTCCTCGTGCCGTTCTTATGGATCTGGAGCCTGGAACTATGGATTCCGTCAGATCCGGAACCTATGGCCAGATCTTTCGTCCCGATAACTTCGTATTTGGTCAGTCTGGGGCTGGGAACAATTGGGCTAAGGGACATTACACGGAAGGAGCTGAGCTTATCGATTCTGTTCTCGACGTTGTCAGAAAGGAGGCTGAGAATTGTGATTGCTTGCAAGGTAATGGGAATTTTTCGTTTTTTGGTCTTCGATTTCGCGCGCAATTTTCTCATTTGGCTCCTTTTTTGGTAATTTATTTCGAGGTTTGAGTATTTTGAATCGTTCTTTTGGATCCGCCATCGCAATTCTGGTGTTAATTACTTCCTGGTTAAATTTCTACCCTTTGTTTTTGCAACATTCCAATCAGCTTCGATTAGCCGTTGATGTTTGGGATTTTTTTTCAAGGATCTTTTCTCCTGGCTGCTAATTTTTGTTTGTTTTTATTGAGCTTGCTTCTCAAAGCTGGAGAAATGGTTCAATTTCTAAAAATGTTCAGTCGAGCTACTGATATCTCATACTTTTTGTAATTCACAGGATTTCACATCCGCGCCGAACTTGTGCATATGGATTTTATGTAAACATGGAATTAACTTTGTTTTCGATGCTGTTCTCTCTGGATCTGATAGTACTGAATAGATTATCAGGTCCAGAGAATTTTCCTATTTTATCCTCTTCAGAATTTGTAATTCTATAACATTGTTTTATCAAATTTGATGCCGTGGGTAATCTTGTATCTTTCTTTTAATATATGTACGTGCTGTTTAGCCGTACCTTTAACTCTGTTCTAATTTAGTAAAATCTAATGTCATTAATATTACCTCCTTCCTTTGGAAGTTGGAAATTTTATCAACATGGGAATTCACTAAATGATCCATCATTTTAAAACTTCTGCGTCTAAGTTTATCATGCCATTCTTTCAAATCTTTGATTTGTCATCTCTCTCTCTCTCGCTCTCTCTCTGCCCCATGCACATGTACGCACACAGAGCTCCCTGACAATGGCTGACTACGATTTTCCTTATTTGTACAGGATTCCAAGTTTGTCATTCTTTGGGTGGAGGTACTGGCTCTGGAATGGGAACTCTTCTGATTTCAAAGATCAGGGAGGAATACCCAGATCGCATGATGTTGACATTTTCTGTATTTCCTTCTCCCAAGGTTTCAGACACAGTTGTAGAACCATACAATGCCACTTTGTCTGTTCATCAGCTTGTCGAGAATGCTGATGAATGCATGGTTCTTGACAATGAAGCCCTCTACGATATTTGCTTCCGAACACTCAAGCTCGCTACTCCAACATGTAAGTGCCTAAGTCCTGCACTATAACTTATATTTGGTCTTCAAATGTTCATTTGCTCGCTTATTGATATACAAAAAGCAGTAAATGGATGGTGGTTGAGTCTGAAGTTCTCGTCAAATACGAAAATACCTATCAAGTTTTCCATGGATGTGCTGTGCAATTGCGTAAAAATGATTGTTTTCAAGTCCCAAATTCCAATCATCATTTACTGGTGGCAGTTTTAGTAAAAAGGGTTCCTAGTTGTACGTTCTTTCTTTTGTTTTACTTTTCCTTTTCACTTTTTTTGGCCAAACTTCAAATACTAATAATAGTGAAAGAAAGAAATACCTGTGGATTTAGGCATGTTATGCATAAAAGCAACCGCATATTCACATGCATGTAAATGCGAATTAAGTGTAATCTTTTAGTAGTTTTCTTCATTTTTTATATTATATTTATTAGAGAAATATTAACTTATGGGTCTGATTTTTCCTTGTTCGATTGACATTTTGTAGTTGGTGATCTCAACCACCTTATCTCTGCTACCATGAGTGGTGTTACTTGTTGTCTACGTTTCCCTGGACAATTGAACTCTGATCTTCGAAAGCTTGCTGTCAATCTTATTCCATTCCCTCGTCTACATTTCTTTATGGTTGGCTTTGCACCATTAACATCAAGAGGATCCCAGCAGTACCGAGCCCTTACTGTTCCAGAGTTAACCCAACAGATGTGGGATGCCAAAAACATGATGTGCGCTGCTGATCCACGTCACGGTCGGTACCTTACAGCTTCAGCCATGTTCCGTGGTAAGATGAGTACTAAAGAAGTAGACGAGCAGATGATTAATGTACAAAACAAGAATTCATCTTACTTTGTCGAGTGGATTCCCAACAACGTAAAGTCTAGCGTGTGTGACATCCCACCCAAGGGTCTGAAGATGGCATCGACTTTCATCGGTAACTCGACTTCAATTCAGGAGATGTTCAGGAGGGTCAGCGAGCAGTTCACAGCCATGTTCAGGCGCAAGGCCTTCTTGCATTGGTACACCGGTGAAGGAATGGACGAAATGGAGTTCACCGAGGCTGAGAGCAACATGAACGATCTGGTGGCCGAGTATCAGCAGTACCAGGATGCGACTGCGGATGAAGAGTATGAAGACGAAGAAGAGGAAATCCCCGCTTAAGCGACCGTCCGTGCAGCAACCTGGTTTGTCTGAAACTGTAATGTTGTTGTTGTTGACTTTATTTTTCAGTTTGTGATGATCATTTCATGATGGTGTTGTTTCCTGTTGTGCAGCAGTTTGTAGAATTTTACATGTTGTTGAACTGTATGGAGTGAGTGAGGGTCAGTCATGTAATGAGAGCTGGGTTTTGGATATAATATATCTTTGCTTGAATTAGAACGATTGATATTTGTATTTAGTAGGTGGCTATATATTTTAATTTGGAAGATTTCATTATTGTCTTTGATCTTGGTATAAATTAAACAACGTTGCTTGTAGCTGTTATACTTAATACATTTTTTATTCAGCATTTATTGTAAAATATTTTGGAGATATTACTAATAACGTCTTAATGTGAATGATTTGAATTTTTCCTTCGGGATAAACCCTTTTAATCCTTAATCATGTAGTTTGGTATTAGATTAGCTTACCAAACCATCTTCATTTATTTTTCAATTGAAGTTTCCACTTTATTGTTGTTATTTTTCCAATTTTTTAGGGTTTTCTTGACAACCAAATGTAGTAAGGTTAAATAATTGTCTCGTAGGAATAACTCTTGCAAACTTACAGTCCCACGCCCACGCAATGTGATCGGGTTAGTAAAAACATCTTTCTCCTTGAGATTTTCAGCCATTATAATAAGATTGTTTTGCATTTGCTAAAGCGCTCTCCAAACTCTATCTTTGACTCCTTTAAGACCACTCAAAACAAAAACAAGTCGACCGGGGAGATGAGATAATTTTGTTCTTCATTCTCATTAAGAATTCTTAAGCAAATTAGTATTGTTTCATTTCCAATGATGTCCCAGTACTTTTGGTAAAACATAGCATGGACCCGATTCGGGTAAAGTCCTTGATCAAGTCCTTATTCTGCTTTTTCAGATCACTTGAAGTGAACAAAGTCTTGAAACTCCTTGATCATCCAAGAGCATGTTAATTCTCCCTATGGTCACAAATCTTCAATCCCAAATTTCCTCTGCTTTTAATTCCTTGAATTTTATTTGCATTCCAATGAGCCTATATAGGGCAATGATCTTGTCTATCAAAGTTTAGACGATCCACCCAAAAATTTTATACTTCTTTCTTGTTATAAGGAGTGAAACACCAAACGTCGTTTGGGATGACTTCGTTCATTAATGAAAAGTTTATACGTACCCTTATACCCGCTTCACTTGGATCACATATTTTGTTGTATGAGTGTAAATATTAAATATGTGGGAGTTTAATATTCGTGAGGTTAAATATATGTATTTGGATATACAAGGTATATGACGTTCAAAAATTAAATCTCTCGGCTTCGTTTTATTGGTTTTATTTGTGGAAATTTTAATTAATTAATCAATTACTTAGATGCAAGGAAATAAAGTAATGTAATCGTAAATTAAATGGAGATAAAAGTGAATATTTTTCGCATTAAAATATTGGTTAAAAGTAATACTTAATAGCCAACAAGAGCATAGCTCAACTAACACAATGTTGTGGTTAAAATAATATAAATATTGACTAGAAAGATATTAATTAAAAGTTAAAACTGATTAAGTCTAAACAATATATTAATATTAATCGTTTATTAAAAATGATAAGTAATAATTATTAATTATGCTATTTCCTTTACTATTCATCTCCTAGGTACAAAAGTTTCACCTATATGAAGGATTTTAGAGAACGACCATGACAGATGAATTTTTAGGTTCTATGAATAATAATATTTACGAGTTTAAAAAGGTGAAAACTATGAAACAAATATGGATATTTAATGTATATATCGAAACTCCTAACAAGATCGGTAAAATAAAGAGGTCCTAGTAACTTTTTAGTGATATTTGGTGTACTTGAGACATAAATATCAAACGGGAGTGTGCATGTTAAAGTTACAAACATATATGTTTTATTTTTCTACTTGTCCACTATGTCTTAATTAGATCTAAAGTAATGGTTATACGATACCATCACTTTGAAAGATAACTTTAGATGCATTTTCAATACATTCCGAATGTCTAATTCCTATGTTAATCTTTCTTATCCAATATCCATAGTTATTTCTCTATTTTTTTTTAAAAAAAAAATAGTACACCTATGATCCTATTTGGTCTTAATTATTGAATATGAGTGAGATTAACTATTGTCCATGCAATGGTAACAAAATAATTAGGAGAGGAAAGACTAGCATTGATATTAGTGATGAGATGTATTTTACTAATCCCATTGAATATAGAGAGTGGAGGCTTTGTTAAGTAATAGTGGCTCCCATATTGTCTTGGAGTATAGGAATGATTTAGGTTGGAGGAAGATGTTGATAGAGAATTTGTATAATGGTTGCCATATGAATTCACATGCTCATAATAAAATAGGAGGATTTTTTTTTTTTTTACACCAACATGTGGTTGGAAAAATGGAAAATTTAAACCTCTGATCTTTTGATCAAGAGTACAAACTTTATGCCAGTTGAATTATACTCTTGTCGGCAATATAAAATAAGAGTTTGTACCGTGGTTATCTATTGTGAAATATTAAGAAGGGAGAAAGAGAGAAGGAAAGATGCTAAAAACAAAGAAAATGATGGGTTTACAAATAAGATAGTGGTAAATTATATACACAAGAAATTGTGGGAGAGAAAGGGAAAAAATAACCAAGGAAAATAAATAATGGAAAATATAGTACAAGGAGTTGAGTCCAAATTGGTAAATTGGAGCCACTTTTGATACTATACTTAGTATGTAAATTACTAAATCATTAGAAACACGATCAAATATGAGATGTCAAATTAAATTTCCTATTAATTAGGGAGTAAGTGATAAGGTCATGATTTAGAGGGAATTGAATCACTTGATTCTTCCCATTAAATATAGATGCATAAATGACGACTCTAAATGTCATATCTATTGCTTACCTATCATTTAAGTGGCATCGATGATATCCAATTAAGATGAGTGACACTTATTTATCTCTATCAAAATGAAGATAAGTTGCACGTTTCACTTAATTTTATTTGGTCGATTATTTTCTTTTGCATTTGTTTGTCATCTTGTATCAAATTAACCTAAGTTCATCAAATAGATATGTCATGTAATTTTTTTAGTTAATATTGTTAAAATAACTAAAAAAATGAGAGTACCTAATAAGGTGAAACATTTTGTCTGGAAATCTTTCAGTAATTCAATTCCAACTATGGTCAATTTATGGAACCACCATGTGCCTGTCAACGGGACTTGCCCAGTGTGCCAGGAGGAGATGGAAGACTACAGATCATGCCCTGTTTTGATGTATTAGGGCTTAGGAGGTATGGGATCTTCTTTTTCCATATATGCTTGAGGATCACTGGAGTCAAATGGATATTAAGGACTGATGGTTGAGTTTTGGAGGCAGGAAGGGGAACGAGTTCGAACTGATTTGCATGGGTGCGTGGGCGATATGGAATGATAGGAATAACTTGATACACAATCATCCAATCCCTAATCCAACGACTCGCTGTGAATGAATTAAGGAATATATGGCAGAATTTAGAAAAGGCAAATCCAGTGGGCAACTCTAATGATCAATCAATGGATGACGTTCGAAGACTTATTGTACAAGGAGAAGAGATGATTATGCATACAGATGCTGCTTACAGGAGCGATATGGACACAATTGGAATAGGAATTGTGATTCGTGATCAACATGGCAACCTTAAGGCAGTGAAGAAGATGTCTTCTCCTTGTACCTCTCCATTAGGGGCAGAAGCGGTAGCGGTGCTTGAAGGGCTACGCCTAGCAAGGGAATTGGGGGTGCATCGTTTAACAGTACCGTCTGATTCGCTGTCCTTAATCCAAGATATTAAGGAGGAGATCCGTTGTGAGTCTTGCATTGCCACAACTCTGTGGGACATTAAAGATGTTCAAAACTCATTAGGTAAGGTGACTTTTGGTTTTGTTTGTCGTCGTTTTAATAGATTTACCCATAAGACGGCACAAGAGGGACTTTATTCACAACCACAGTTGTGGGTAGGGAACTATCCTCTTTGGATGGAAAGTTTATCGCTCCAAGAGCGACATATGTTTGTTTCCCTTCGGGGCTTTTCTGTTGCTTAATGAGATATTATATTTATAAAAAAAAAAAACAAAAACAAAAACAAAAAAAACAAAAAGTGGCATAGGTTCACATATAGTTCAAAGACGTAATTAAAACATTTTAAAATTTAGAAACTACACAAACAAAATTATCAAAATTCTGGACTACGTTTTTTTCAGTCTCTACAACTATGATTAAAGATAATTGAGCTTAACCTGTAAAAATGATGAATGTTCTGCATAATGAGGCCACATGCGTAAAGCTAATTGGGTTTATTTCATGAATAACTCCATCAAAATATGCAATTATTTGAGTAAACAGTAATATAAAAACATGAAGAGGCCATATGACCATAGTTTTACTTTAAAATTTCCTTAAAAATAAGTTTGTTTAGTAATAAAACAAACGTTTTGGATTTTTAATATATGAATCTTTTTAGAAAACCCTAAAAATAAAATTGCATACCAAACATGTCCTAAATTTTCAGAAGTTTTCAAATTTGATTAAGATGCTGAAAATGAGAAGAAATCCTTATTCCTAAAAAAAAAATCATAATAATAATAAACATCAGGGCTATCAAAGAAATCTTTAACTTTTAACTTTAATACATGATGTAATAACTCAAATGATTGTATGTCAGCTTGTTCTACAAGACAATTCTTAAAAACTATGATTGAATGGCTTGCAATATTAAAGCTATAATGTGGTCACTTGCAAGTTGTAATGTTCAAAGGAAGAACAACATACTAACACTCAAATACATGCCACCATAAGAAAAAAAATTGCAAACAATGCAAGCTTTTCACTGATTTTTTTTCATCTAAAAACCAGAAACAGTTTCTTAGAACAATTTCCAAACAGCAATACAAAAAAGTAACAATAAAAAAAGACCTTTTCATGTAGACAACAAACAAAGAATGAAAAAAAAATTGAGAAATAAAATACAGAGACAGACAGATTGTTATGATTTTGTGAATACAAAAGGGAGGGATGGGTCCACTTGTTCCCTACAGGTTAGTGCGCATGGGAAAGAGCCATAACTTTGTTCCTTTCTAAAGGGCAACCAGAATCAGATTTTAGGGTCACTCCTATCTTAAAGCTTTCCTTCACATATTCTAAGATGAAACTAAACATCACAGCAATGGCCTCACGCTTGGTCTTTGAAGCACCAAAAGGGCTTTGCTGACTGATTTTCAAAGCCTAAGAATGTAGGTTGTACTTAAACAGTGATTCATTTTGCACCCAATTTCTCTACTTCTTCCTATAAATACCTCAGCTTCTTCATTCCTTCTTCAACAAACTTGAACATTGAGTAAATTCGACTCAATATCGCCTTTTGTTCCTGTTCTTTCAAGATAAACTTCTAGACCCATCTCATCCTTGTTTCTAATGGCCAGTTATGCTTGTATATTGGCTATTCCATTTCTAGCATTAGCCTTCTATATTGCCTTGGCATCTGACCAGAGTCCTATTCAAGATTTCTGTGTAGCAGATAATGGAACTACAGGTATTGTTTTTGGTCTCCTCTGCTTGTTTTGGTCTTATGCTTGCCTTGTTTTTACATGTTTATCTGAGTTTCTAATAGAAAAGATTGAACTGGAAAAGTCGAGAGAAAGAAGAGAAGAGCATCTTCTTATTCTTCTCTAAATCCTTAGCAATCTCTAGCTTAGCTACAAGTTTATTGCCTATTTCTACAGCATAACCAACCAAAGTATAAGACTAATCCTATTCGTTTCTTAGATGCTGTCCTTTTCCATGATTCTGCTAAGACTTTACTAAATTTCTTTTTCTTGTTAATCCAATCACTAAAGCATCTGATGCTGTTAGCAATTGATGGCAGTGTTACTAAATGGACTGACCTGCAAGGACCCAAAGCAAGTTGTAGCCGATGACTTTTCCTTCAGCGGACTTCACCTTGCAGCTAACACATCAAATCCACTAGGGTGCCATGTGACTCCAGTTACTCCATCAGAAATGCCAGGACTCAACACTCTCGGCATCTCCATCGTTAGAATAGACTATGCACCACAAGGCATCAACCCTCTGCACACACACCCGCGAGCTTCTGAGATATTGATCGTCTTGGAAGGCAGCTTAGAAGTCGGATTCATCACATCGTTTCCTGACAATCGACATATAGGGAAAGTGTTGCAGAAGGGCGATGCATTTGTCTTCCCTGTTGGTCTTGTGCACTACCAGAAAAATCCGGGTCCTACCAATGCAGTTGCCATTGCTGCTCTCACCAGCCAGAACCCTGGAGTTATTATAGTTGCAAATGCAGTATTTGGGTCTACTCCAAATATTTCCAGTGACATTCTAGAGAAATCTTTTCAAATCAATAGGAACATTATTGGCCACCTTCAAACCAAGTTCTAGATGAGAAATCTAAATATCAGAATCACAGAAGAGTTGATACTTGAAATTGTTCTATACAATCATTACATCTCCTTGTAAGTCATATGCAGTACATGCATTGAATTTTCTTAAAAGAAATTTCATTCGCAGTTCAAGTGTATCTCTTATTTTGGCTCCCATAATATTAGCAGAATGTAAAAGAGGTTCAAGAGATGCAACAGCTAAGGATGTTCAATAAAGAATCAAGAGAGAGACAAGAGGGTTCAAGATGGGACAAGTGATGTGTCCTCTCTGCAAGAGAGACATGGAATCACAAAGCCACGTCTTCTTTAACTGTTCTTATATATGCTGGTAACCTCTGGAAGTTTATCTAATTCAACATTCAACTGGTGCTTGGCTATACCCAGGGACATCAACACCATCCTTTATGTGTTTTTGCAGGTCGTCCTTTCAAAAGAGGAGAAAAAGATGCTTGTGCTCCACTTTACTAGAGCATCTTTTCGGAATCTGGCTTGAGATGAACCATAGGAATTTTGACAATAAAGTAAAATAAACTTTCTTTCCTTGGTGTAAACTCAACTTTGCTTTCAATAATTACAATGTTAATACGCTTTGCACAATTTGGAAGAATTTTTTATTATCTCCTTTGGCTTTGGGCTTGCCTTTTCTCCTCCTTTATTGTAATCTTATATCGGTGTAATTGCTTCTTAAAGAAAAAGACTGGCTAAGTGATGGTAGTTACCACGTGATATGGTATCAACCATACGAAGTGCTTTTGCAACAGCTTGGAACCTCTCCAACGATTGGAATTTTGAAATCACTAAATATGAAGATAAATGTTGTAAGAGTTGCTTCCTCCTAATGGTGTTTATTCACTCAATGACATCTCAAAGTCCAAGAGTCATTGATCTTATACCTGTTTCCAGATTTATGTTATCATACAACAACCAGAGCAGCCAAAAAAGTAGTTATAGTTCCATTATGAGTAGTCAAAATCTCATGTTTGAATTTCCCATAAATAGGCACTAGGCATCTAGACAATCACCTTGAACTTGAGATCTGCCTGGCTTCGATATCCTTCAATCTAAGACTTACAGCTCTTTTATGCGCATCTAGCCCCTCAACTTCAGCCATTTTTTCGACATAGGGGCCGAGTTTTCTTAAACCTTCCTCCGTCAAAGACTGTATTGTCATGTATTTTAAAAATGAGTCAAGCGAAACTCCACCATACATCCGTGCATAACCATAGGTTGGAAGAACATGATTTGTCCCACTTGCATAATCTCCCACGCTTTCTGGGGTCCATGGCCCCAAGAAGACAGAACCTGCAAGATAAAAACAAAGTTCATTATGGAGGACATGCGATTATTGTTAAAATGTGCCTAAGCTGACAATAACAATTAACCAATGACAACAAACAGGGAGAATCTGGCTATGCCTACATCTACGCACCACAAATAACTCAACACCTAAGATCAAGGCAACATTTGCTGAATAATTAACAACCGGCTTGTGTTTACAAACTCTGGATCTAATTTGCATTTAGCAGTTTCATGGTGTACTTGCCGAGGGTTTAACCTCCAAGGGAACAATTGAACTGAATTTGTGTTTGAACGTTACTATGATCTTTCACGGTCTAAGAAACATGAGAGAAATCATATTGCAGACAAAGTTTTAATGGAGTAAAATATGTAAGAGCTACTCTAGTAGTAACACCAAATCCTTTTGTTACTATTCTCACTCAGATGGTTATAACCGGATGGAGATCTCCAACTCTGATGTAACTCCGTGATTTTTCTTTTCAATGAAATAGTCCACTGTTTCTTATTTTTCTAAAAATTTATGATGTGTATGTGTGTAAACCCCTCTAGTAATAGCCTAAAAGCTAGTGAAGTGTGGAGTACAAGATTGAACAAACCAAAAACAACTCTCAGCTGATACCTGCATTCTGAATGAAACTCTCCCACTTTTCTGCATCCTTGACGTTAATTATCAAATGCTCAGGTGCATATAAGTTTGAAAAGGAGACTGCCTGAGAATCAAAACAACCATATTTAGTCCAAAAACATGAAGCGTAATAGAGATCCTGAAATAATATGGCAATTGAATTTTGCAAAAAGTCAATAAGAGGCATAGTCAAGTACATATATATATATATATATATATTTTTTTTTTTTATAAAGAACCAACCTTTCATTGAGAAAAAATGAAAGAATACAAGGGCATACAAAAAAACCAAGCCCCAAAAGGAGAACCCCTTAAATGAAGGGATGCCAATCTAACAAAATAAGACCTATAGAATAATTACAAAACAAACGCGTCACCGACGCCCATAACGAGACGGAGTATTTAATAAAGTCCCAAGTATCCTCCGCATTCCTCTCCTTTCCTCTAAAAATTCTATTATTTCTCTCCCCCCACAAACCCCAAATGATAGCGCAAATCCCAGCTTGCCATAAGAATTTCCCCTGGTCCCGAAACGGAGGATGGGGAAGGAACTCCTCGATCATCTCCCTAACACCCATGTGTCTAGCAAACTGAAGCCCAAAATTCTCGAAAAAAGCGTTCCAAACTGAACGTGCAAAGTCACAGTGCCACAACATATGATTAAGATCTTCCTCCACCATCCTACAGAGAATACAACAGAATGGGCCTATCAAATTAGGCATCTTTCTCGCAAGCCGATCAAGAGTATTTGCTCTTCCATGGAGGACCTGCCAAGTAAAAAACTGCACCTTCTTTGGAATTTTCACTTTCCAAACCAGAGAATAAACTGATTTCTCAGGAAGAGAAGAAGGGTCAAGAAGACAATGAAAGAACGAGCGGCAAGAGAAACCCTTAGAGGGGTTAGGGTCCCACGAACGAATATCCCTCCTATCCAGTCTAAAGGTGACATCTTCAATCAAAGAAAGAAGAGACATGACATCAGAAGTTTCTCTCTCGGATAAAGAGAGAGAAAAACCAAAAGAAAAAGAAATGGAGCTTCCCGAAGGTATCAACACCTCGGGCACAAAGTGGTTCTTCATCGAAGATAAATGATAAAGGCGAGGGTAAGCAACACAAAGGGGTTTGTTTCCCACCCAACGGTCTTCCCAAAAATAGGTTTCCTCCCCATTCCCCACAAAATGATGAATGAATAAAGAAAGAGAGGGAAGCTCAGCAGAAATTTCTTTCCAAGGATTTCTGGAAGTGCCTTTGAACCCACCCGACACCCACTCAAAAGGATGACGACCGTATTTGCTCACAATTATCCTATGCCATAGGGTGTTGGACTCCGAGGAGAAGCACCATAACCATTTAGCCAACAGAGCTTTGTTGCGAATTCTCAAGTTACCCACCTCTAGACCTCCTCTACTCAAAGGCTTTCCCATAGTATCCCAACTAACCAAGTGAGCACTCTGCCCTTCATCCACACCTTCCCACAGGAAGTCTCTCATAAGCTTCTCAATAGCTTTGCAAACGGAGGGAGGAGCCCTAAACAGGGAGAAAAAATAAACAGGCATGCCACTCAGAGCAGATTTGATAAGGGTAAGCCTCCCCCCCTTAGAAAAGAAGCTCCTTTTCCAGCTTGCAAGTCTCTTTCTAACCTTGCCCACCACTGGCTCCCAAAATAAAGAAGTCTTCGGATTGTGGCCCAACGGGAGTCCTAAGTACAAGGAGGGGAAGGAGCCCACCTCGCAACCAACCAACGAAGCCCATCTATTAACTTTGCTCTCATCACTATTAATACCCAGAAGCTGACATTTCCCCCTGTTAATTCTAAGGCCCGACATGGATTCAAAAAAGGCTAGCATATGATTCAAGACAAAAAAGGATTCCTCCTTCCCAGAACAAAAGAAAATCGTGTCATCAGCAAACTGAAGGTGAGATAGAGGAAACCTGTTTCGACCCACCTCGAATCCTTCAATAATTTTACCCTCAACCCCTTTTGAGACCAACCTACTAAGCGTGCCAACAACCAAAAGAAACAGGAACGGAGATAGGGGGTCTCCCTGGCGAAGGCCACGGGTAGCTCGAATTCTCCCACTAGGTCTACCATTAATGAGGATGGAATGGGTCACTGATCTTTATTTGAAATTGATGGTACATGTACTTCATCTTTATGCGGGAAACAAATGCAAGTCAGAGTAAAGAAAATTTCCAGGAATTCTCAATTATTAGTTAAAAACACATGAACTCAAAACACACACATTATTAATATACGTCTACAAATTCCCTTGATATATTAATACTAATTGCAGTACTATTAATACTAAATATCAACTTGATAGAAATATATTTCTGGCCACACCTTATATCAATATTGATATGACCAATTTAAACAATGCATGACTGATTTATTTTTACTTGCTTCAAATGAATTTGAATTTCAATATGTTAAAGTTATGTAATTTCCATGATTGACCAAAACTCCCATTTACATTAACATTTCCTTATGTGGACACAACTCAAGCCATTTATCCAAGGTAACAAACCTCAACCATATCACGAGCAAACACGGTAAAACTATGGCTAAGTGCTTTTGAAGCAAACTCTCCCCTTGGAAGACTTTTACATTGTTTGCTGAGTTCCTCTTCAATAGCTTTAACATCCACACCATCACCAGCAATTACAAGAACTACTTGACTGTCAGGGCCATGCTCAGCCTGCAAATTATTAGCTGAGATGTTAGGAGTAGATAATTGTCAACCAAACACAAAAAGAAAATGAATGTGACAGAAGCCACTCTGTTATGCAAATCCAAGTTACTCAACCACAACCCAGGGTTGACACAAAAGGGAATTAACTAATTCATCAATTGCATGCAACAGAAGACAATAAGAAAAAAACTTCTTTCACCTAAACTGTAGCCTAAATATTTTGCTCCTATCCTATATTAACAGAGGATGTTTAATAACTACTAAGGGATGTCTTCTCATAAAAAAAAAAAAAAGAAACAAAGAAAAACTATTAAGGGATGTCATCACTATTGAAATCACCTGGGAAAGCAGATCTGCTGCTATATGAACTGGACTGGCATATCTATCGGCAATAACCAGAACTTCTGAAGGGCCCGCAGGCATGTCAATTGAGATCATCGCTTCACTATTCTGTCCCAGAAAAAAATGCCCAAATAGTATGTTCATCAAACTTCTTGCAAATGAGATTCTTTCCCCTTTTTCAATTTTTTTTTTTTTTTAAAGTACAAGTCGAATCTAAAACAACACTTCAAGTGCATGACACACCAATATTTTTATAATCCATCTTAATTTGAATATATCAGTTTTAAACTATTTTTCCTCATCCCCATCCATGCTCTCCATTTTAGTTTTGAAATTTTGGTTGTTGGGATTTTATTTTCTTTTTTTCGGGACATACACACACACGCAAACACAATATTGTTTCTGGAAATATGAGATTGAGGTCGGGTACAAGGACAGACCCAATCCCCATAATTAAAATGGGAAAAAATTCCCCCGTCGTCGATAGGGAAATCCTGCCCCACTCGAGGTAGGTCCCCACAGGGCCTGGTCCCATGAGAAATTTTGACACCTCTAACTATGACCTTTATTGCATGAAAGGGATCAACATTAAGGCATTCTCCATTTTGAAGATTAGTTCCCGTGAATAAGAAACTACAATAATATTATTAGATGTTCTTCAGGTCTCCCATATAAATAAAAATTAAACACAGGAATATGGGAAAAGAAAATCATACTTGAAGAATCATTTTGGCAGCTGTTACATATTGATTACCAGGGCCAAAAATTTTCTCAACCTGCAAACAAAGAAGCAATTAACTCCAAAGGAAGCTCAAACAAAATATTTTTTCATAAAATATATGCATATCCCACTGCATATTAATATATAACCTTGAATGCATTTTGAAAAAAACATATCAGAATTAATCAATAAAAAATGGATTGATTATTATAAAATATAGTGCCAAATTTATTTTTAATATGCATTACCATTTTTTTTTTTTTTTTTTTTTTTTGAAGAGAAACAAATTAAGATGCATGGATGGGGATGAGGAATCGAGCAATTTCAAGCAAGTAGTAGGGTCTTAACTCTTGAATATTTGAATTAATCAATATGTATTACCATGAGGCCACATCTACACATTATTATCCCATATTTCAGATATTCAAGAGTTAAGACCCTACTACTTGCTTGAAATTGCTATAATCCATCTACTGCAGCCCTCGCATATTGGAAATTAGAAAAGGGATATTCATATGTCATAATGTCAAAACCTGCCCAACCATATGGTTTATCTCTCTAACTCTTATATGGATCGACACTTTTAAATTCTAAAGCCGAGTTGCTTTGGACTAATGCAGTCAAAGATTATCTTTCAGAATTATGGTTGGAACGGAATCAAATAATTTTTCATAACAAGTATCTTCCTTGGATTGATCGATTCGAAGCTTCTCGCCTAAAGGCCTCATCTTGGTGTTCTTTATCTAAGTTGTTCATGAATTCTCACTTCAAGATATTTGTCTAAATTGGAATGCTTTTATTTATCCTTCCTAGTATCTTATTAATTGCTTTTTAGTTTTTTTTTTTCTTTTCTTATGTTGCTTTTGTTATTTTTGTTGCTTTTTGACTTTTTTGCGGAGTTTGTAACTCTGAGCATTAGTCTCTTTTCATTACTTCAATGAAAAATCTTGTTTCTAGTTCAAATAAAAAAAGGATATTCATATGCTTTTGATTCTAAGTATTACGGACAAAATTGAAATCAATCTTTAGAAATCTATGAGAAACCATTGACTCGGCTATAAATAAAACGATTCAACACTACATGGTAAACAAACGTAAAAGTGACAAAAAATCCAAAAAAGTTAACCTTAGGGCAAGATTCTGTCCCCCAAGCCATAGCAGAGATAGCCTACAAATCAAAAAGGGTCCAGCAGTCATGGAAATATTTATTTTGACAACTAATATCACAAAACCGGACTCAACCATCTGTCTATCCAATGTCTATCTATAAAAGGAAAAAGTTGTTTACAGACCTGAGCTCCTCCTGCCTTAAGAATGTGAGTTACACCAGCCTTCTTCGCACAATAGAGCACCTCCTAAAGAAATTGATATCATTTAGCACCTTTACATGTAATAATTGAAAAGAAATATGTCTCACTTATTGCTAGTATTCGTCCTTTTTTATCCCAAGACAGGATAAACTTAAAGCATGTAAGAGTAAAGCATACCTTGCATATGCTGCCATCCTGACTGGGAGGTGTTGCAAGAACAACAGTACCACAACCAGCAATCTGAGCAGGCTGATGCCAATAAAAAAAACATATCAAAAGATGCATCTATTAAGACCACATTTTCTAATGAGAAATGAGTATGAGAATATACATCGAAATGAAATATCTGGAAATGAGAAAAAAATTGTGTAACCATTTATATTGTTCACTGATATACAGAATAAATAAAAGTTTAAACTAGTGTGGGACCCTAAATAAAATGAGAGGGAAAATGAGTAGAAAGACTCACAAATATGAAAGTCGCATTCCTTACCTTCAAGATCATTAGGAATGACTCTCAATTTTGAAGTGAGGCTTAAATTAGGAATCATTCCGCAATTTATTAGAAGTTCAATACACAACAAAGATATGATAAGAGAAAATGAATGCCATTCCCTAGTTATCATTCCTAACAGGTAAAAATGTCAAAAAGTAGAATTGTACACGATCATCCTTAGCAAGTAATATCCTATATGGTACTGGTAACATACAATTGAGAGCATCAAAGCCGTTGAAGGTAAAACAGCAGTTCCCCCAGGAACATAGAGACCAACAGAAGAAATGCTTCTTGCCACCCGTTTGCATTTTACCCCCTGAAATATTTGTGTAAAAAGTTTGTAACATAGATTATAAGCTAGTATAAATTAGTTAATGAGATTACAAACTAAGAAGCAAACGTACAGGCATATTCTCAACATTTTTTTCAGCTGATATCTGAGCAGCATGAAATGCATATATATTGTCATAAGCTACATCAAATGCTTCTTTGACAGCTGCATCAAGCTGCGTCAACGCAAAAATTACAAATGGCAATTATCAATATAAAAAGAAAAACTCAAGAAGAAGTCCAGCTTATGCAACTCCAAAAGGAAAAAAAAAAAAGAAATTCATTACCAGTGTAAATGCTTAACTAGTTAAAATATTTGGATGCTGGATTTATCCAAAGTTACCTCTGGTTCTGGCAGGTCAGAGACACTAACAACAGTCTCCTTGAGCTCAACTTTGTCAAACTTTGCCGTATAGCTGCAAAATATACAAATTCAAATCAAATGAGTCAGAGAAAAATACAGTATAATTATGATGGAAAAATAAAACAAAGAACCACTTACTCTCTAACTGCAGCATCACCTCTTTTTCGAACATCATCAACAATGGGCTGGACCTAAACATAGAATTTAGAATCAGATGTTTTAAACAGAACTGAAGTGTAAAGTTATAGATAACTCCGGGATATGACAAACAGTGAATAAAACTCACCACACCAAATATTGAAGAAAAATCAATACGAGGACGGGCCTTTAGATTAGTGACAGCATCGTGATTAAGTTCGGATAACTTGTAAGACTTCATTGAACACTTTATGCCTTTACCCAAAATTCCTGATAGAAACAAAGATACCAAACACACTGAACAATAAAAAGAAGGAAGCAGAAAGAGATGAAGAACAAAGATTTCAACCAAGTCCATTTAAATTTGGAAGCTAAAAACTTCGCAGTGTTTAATAATATTTTAAATAGAAAGCTGCAAATCATTTATTGTACATAGATCTTCTCAATTGATTAAAATCTAAAAAATATTGGCATGACGACAATGGTATCCTCATCCCACAGTTCCAAAATCTCGGAGATACTTGGAATTTGACTAACCAGCGTCCTCGAAAGCCATTGCAATTTCTTGTTCAATCAAATGCAATTAATATAAACTTCTACAGCATTTGCTCTAAACCTCGTGCAGTAAGAATTTACCATATCCGCACACGGTGTCAGGAAGCACGGGCAAAAATATTGAACCATACCTCCGGGAAAGTAAGAAGTCCGACAAGAAGCAGACTTTGGAACAAAGAAAGTTCGAAAATTCCGCGTCCTACGTTGTTGAACCAAGCAATTACACCTCCAATTCAAGCTTATAATCTGACTGTCCATAATGACCTTCAATCAGATTGATCAGAGTGTGGCTTCATAAATTAGTGAAATGTATCCAGAAAACATTAGAAATTCTATGGTCAACCTAAATTTCGAACATTGTAACCAGCGCTAACAAAAATGAAAACGGAAAATAACTCCGGAGTGAAATAAATGAAGATTACCACTGGATATGGACCTCGTCGGCGGCTGTGGCGGTGAGCACCGGCTTAGACACGGCGGAGCCGACGTCGATCGAACAAGATTCAGTGCCCCAAAATGAGCGAGTGTAAAAAGAGATACAGAGCAGTGGACGGCGCCGGTGAGAGAAGAAAGAGAACAAATTTCTGTCGTTAAAAAATTAAGATTTTTTTTTAATAATAAATTTTTATTTTATTTTCTACTTTTAAATGGAATTTAAGTACTATTTAATTTTAGATTTTTTTTAAGCTTTAAAATTTGACCAAGAGTTTAAAATCCTTTTTCGGAAGAATAAATTACTGGACTTTAGTTCTTATTGAACGCACATATTCTTCTAAAATTAGAAAATTTAAATAACCAATTCAGAAAGGAAAAAAAAATATCTAACCCAACTGACATAAAATGTGTATTTATGATCTCGGTCACAGGTTTATAGGTTTAAATCCCCCGACAAAATGTTGTTTAATTCAAAACAAAATTGAGAGAAGAAATGATATTGATTTTCTTGGAAGAAAAAAAAAACTTTGTTTCTTATATAAGAAACACAAATAACGATTTTTTTTTTTTTTTTTTTTTTTTTTTTTTGACATTGGTGTTGATTTTGAATTGTTGTTAAAATAGTTTTAGTGAACTTTTTTAAGTACTACTACTATACAATTTTAGATACCCAGATAAAAGAAAATCTTAAGAAACAGATTAAGAAACAATTTCTTGCAATTATTTGGAGTTTATGAGAGTTTTATATAACATAAATCTATACTATATATAAAATGGGCTAAGAGGGGAGAATTTTTCATTTCCTCTTATGCCCTTACTTTTTAAGTAAATTCCTATTTTGTCCTTTACTATGAGACGTTACCCTTCAAGTATAAGTGTCCATTCAATCCAATAGGTGCAATTAATGTCGACAGGATGCGACTGTTTGTGTAAAGGTGGTTAAATGTCAAACTATATGAAATTTTATCCATTAGGTACAATTGATGTCAACGAGATGCGACTGTTCATATGGAGATGATTACACATTGAATTGTTGTATCTATTCATGTATAGGTTCGATCCATGTATAAGAAGAAAATATATAATTGAAAAAAATGTCAAACTATTGGAAAGTTTCTTATTTTATAAGAGAACTCAAGATTTTTTTTTTTAAAAGAAAAATTACACATTTGTGTTATTCGTGAGGGAAACACTAATGAACCGTGTCACAATAAGGTGTTTTTTGGTTGTGTCCAATAGGTACAATTGATGTCGATGTGCAACTGTTTCATATGAAGATGGTTATTCGTGCAACTGTTCTTATATTTATTTGTGTATAGGTGTGATCTATATATAAAAAGAAAATATAAAATTGACAAAACCTTGAAATATATAATTGATGTATTTTGGTCGTGAACCGTGTCACAATAAAACCTTGAGAATTCATATATTTTGATCGTGAACCGTGCCATAATAAAACCTTGAGAATTCAAAATTTTATTTTTGTCGATAAAGAAGTATTGTTATCTATAATTTTTTATATTTATAATGTAATCAAATGTTACTTACATCCACATCAATTCTTTGAAGTAAATACAATTTTGGATAAATCATAAATTCTTTTAAGTAAATATAATTTTTTAAAGATTGCAATACACATTTTAAGATCTTAACATTTTAAATTTTGTATTTAATAAAATTTAATTATATTCCCCAACAAAATTAGTTGTTTAAAATTATAGTATCGAATTTCAATGTGCCTCAGAGATTACTTTTGTTTGTTGTATTTTGAATTTAGAATGCTTGATTATAGCATAAATGATTTTCCAAGAGTTTTAAACATTGGAGTTTATGCTTTCTTTAGTACTAGAACCCGAGTTGTTTATTTTAGGGAAAAATACACTTTTGGTCTTTGAGGTTTGAGTTAGGTTTCATTTTGGTCAATGAGTTTTCAAACTCAACAATTTAGCCCTAAGGTTTGATTTTCGTTACGTTTTTAGTACCTCCGTCAAATTTTCTACAGATGGTTGTAGTTTTTATTAAATAAATAAATAAATAAATATTATATATATATATATATATATATATATATATATATATATATATATATATATATATATATATATATATATATATATTATTTTTTAAAATACAATAATATATTAAATATTTTTATTATTTTTTTATTTTTCTTTTATTTTCTTCATTCATCTTCTTCTTCCCCAAACATCAAACCATAATAAAAAATTGCACAAAACCGACGAGACCAAAATGAAACTAAAACCAAACCTCAGGAGCTAAACGGTTGAATTTGAAAACTCAGGGACCAAAATGAAACCTAACCCAAACCCTAGGGACTAAAAATATATTTTCCCCTTTTATTTTTATTTTTTATAAGATAATTATTAAACTTTGAAATTTTTATAAGATAACTATTAAACTTATTGTCAAAGTTTACATTTAAAAAAAAATGTGTTATGTACGTGTGCGCTACTATTATGTCTGTATACGTACTATATAATCAGAAATCTTTTATTTTTATCTCTAACTTTCAAAAGTTTATGGTAATTAAAACAAAGTTATATGGTATTTTTTTTGTTACATTACATATACTAAAAAAAACTACTATTTTCTCTTATTTTAATTTAAGACTCTAAGATTCCAGGTGCATTGCACGTGTTACTTGTCTAGTAGTAGATAAATTTGAGGATACACATACACATATATTTTAATTCGACAATATGTGGAGGTAAATATTTGAATCTCTATTATTTCAATATATATATATATATTTGAATATCTGATTTTTAGATTGGGAGTCTATATTGTTCATTACAACAATTGATTGTCTTTAAATTGAATTGAATGTCTTTAGATTGAAAAAACTTTAGACCCATTGGATAACTTTTTCTTTTTCTTTTTTTTTTTTTTTTTTTTTTTGAAAGTTAAGCATATAAACACTAGTTCCACCGATAATTTTTTTTTTTAATCTACTTTATTCCCATGTTTTTAAAACTCAAGTCAAACTTTGAAAAAATTGTTTTTAAAAATCATTCTTTGTTTGTTTTTGGAAATTGACTAAGAATTCAAATGTGTTCTTTGTAAAATGAAAACTTTTGTAAAAAATTTAAGAGAAAACGAACATAATTTCCAAATATCCGAGTGATAATCATTATTTTTTTTTGGTAATTGAGAAGTCGTTAACTTTTTCTTAGTAATTGAGAGGTCATGGTTGGTTTTAGGCTTTTGTTGGTTTGTTTGTTTTTTTTTTTTTTTTTGAGAGAGGTTTTAGGCTTTTGTTTTTTGTGCCGCATTAAAAATTTTAATTTAAAATGAAAGTACATATGGCTTCTTGCCAAAATAAAAAAGAAATTGACAAACACAATCTATAGGATATAATGGGTATTGTATTAGTATAACAAGCATCCTTTACAAACTTCTTTACAATATATGACCATGTGATGATGTGGAAGAAGATACAAAAAGGGGCTGTATCAACCAAAAAATACAAAACAAAACAAGTCAAAATGATAAAGAATATAGAAGTTCATCAAACTTAGAGAGAGTTTTCTTTTAACATTCTAGCTCTTGATGCACTGTTATCTCTTGGAATACCTGCAATCTGTTGTTTCTCCTTGCCAAGCTCAGATTCTCTCCACCCATGGTGGCCCCAGAATTACAAGAGACTTCAGTAGTCAGATCTTTCCTTGGCAACGGCGAGGAGCGGCGGTTATCGGTCGAGTCTAACGCAGGCTGCTGTTGGTCGAAATACAGAGGGCGCCTTACTGTTGGATTTCTAGACGAAACGACATCGGATGAGTCTTTAGCTCCATCTTTTATCTCAAGTGAGCCAAATTTTATTTCATCAACCTGATTGCTGCTTGGACTGTGAAGAATCTGGTGGAGTATGTTGGAATTTAGATTTTCATCATTGAACTCTTCATTATCACTGCTGCTCCAATCGTCGAAGCAATTGACTTGATCTCTTCCGCTTGACGACGTTATTTCTTCTGTATCGTCCTCCTTCTCATCGTCACCGTCCTCCTCCTCTTCTTCAACCATATCTGCCCAACTCTTCTTCCCACCAACTGTTGATGAATTATGTTTGAACTTTTGATCAACTGCAATGTGTTCTTCCTTTATCTTCATCGAGTCATACGACATTGCGACTTCTTCGTACTCAATACCTCCACAAGAAGCCTGTTTCCAGTCTGCATCATGATCTTGAGGTTCATCACTCACTGCTCTGGAGAGTTCAGATCTTCCAAAGCTTGGATCTGTCAATGCTTGAATAATTTCAGTGCTCGATGGAGGCTCAAACGAAAGTTTTCGACTTGAACTACCAGGCAAACCTCTGAAGCACTCAGTCGCCTTTCTCTGACGTTCTCCTCCGTTACCCCATGAACAACTCCTCGGTTGTGTAAATGGAACTTCCAGTTCAACTGCATCAGGAGCTGCAGACTTATACTTTGTCTTGTAATTTGAGGTCGTTCCGGTTCCTTCAGATTCGGAAGAAGCATCTGCAGCAAAGCCATTGTCAAAACTTTGTTCCTTCATTGAGGGACTCTCAAACAAAACTTTCCTTCTACTTGAAACACCACCAGTTGTTCCTTTTCGCTGCCTTCTTTCCTTCGGCCGGTGTCGATTACTGAATTCCCAAAAGGAGTTTTTTGGTTGAGTGAATGGAACTTCAACATTTCTTTTAGCTAGAGTTGGAGATGAATACAATGAGCTGCAGTTGAAACTCTCATCTACTACTACTCTCAACAAACCTTCCTGGTTTCGAGCTCCCTTTGTTATAATCGGAATGCAGGAGTTCTTTTTCCCTAGATTTTCGATGCAACAACCTTCACTCCATTTATCACAATGCAGATAATTATGTGAAGAATTCACAGCTCCAAATGACTTGTTCTCATAGCAGCAGTCCCAGTGATGATCGTCCAGACTGTTTTCATTTATGTACATCTCTTCATCATCATGAGTCCACTTTGTGGATGCAGTGACCTGGGAAGAAACACGTGGCCCAGCACTAACAGTCGTACTCTTTGCGGCTATCGTGGTCACGGTGCTGTTATCTTCTTCCTGCCCTGTTGAATTGAACGACGACTTCGATTCTTTTTCAGCCAGCATGTGTGACGCACGTTCAAACGATTTGGCATATGATTCTTCCATTGGCTTGCCTCCAGAAGAAGCTCTAACAGACTGAAGCAGAGACTTTGCTTCTGTGAGCCGGTTCGTAAGGATCAGACAGATCGCAAGATTGCACTTTTTGTTGTTATCTGACTCGAGAGACAAAGCTTTCCTGTAAGTCAAAAGGTACTTCCCTTAAGTCAAGTGTCCCAATACTCTTTAAAATATGTATAGTTTTAAATGTCAAAGAAGAAATAGATTTTTGAGATTCAAGTCTTTAGTAGGGGCAAATTATGAACTTATGATGCCTTGGATGTTAGAAAACATGACAAAAGCTAGCTCTCAAGCACAAATTTTGGTGGATTTGCCCACCAAATTTGGTCCAATAGTAAATCTTAACCACACCGGATCGAAATATACCGAGGAAACCGACTCACCGGTAATAATCTTCAGCGACATAGACGTTATCCAGCTGCAAGAAAGCCCAGGCCAAGTTTCCAAGAACTCTGAGTTGGAAAAGATTCCGTGTCAGTCCAACGTCGTATCGATCGAGAAAAGAAAGAAAACAAATTCAATAGCTACCTTGATTTCTCTTGCTCAATGGTAATTTGCACCTTCTTCCCTTGGGATCTTGCGGCCTTTGTCCTCTTCCCTCCAAAAACCGTGCCTTCTTCGATTTGTCTCAGTTTGCATTGAAGCATATCAATCTCTTCTTCTATCCTTCCAGATCTCTGCAAGAAAATACATCAACTGAGATCTATGGAAAACAAAAATCCTGCTTCTATACTTCAAATCAGTTTGTCAAACTTCTTAAACATTGCCATATCCATTGAGGTTTCTACTTTACAATAATCAGAATAAAGAAATACCATTCATCAAAACAGCAAAAGAAGCTCTTACCTTGTATAATTCAATCAAGACATTGTCAATAGATTCCTGAGAATCATAAGGGCAGAGATGGCGAAATGATCTGATCGCTTCAATCGCTTCATCGGAGCGGTCCAGCTGCTTCATCACTACAGCCATGTCTTTCAGTGCACTGTCCACTCGATCCCCGGCATTTATCGCCGCCCAAAACAAAGAAACAGCCCTACTAGGATCTTTGTCTATCAACTGCAGAAGCAAAAATAGCCTAAGATTTCAATTTTCATTTAACTGGATAAATCAGAACGTCAAAAGAACACATCACAAAGAAACAAAGAAACTGACCCGAAAGAGAATAAAATCAACGATCTTCAATCAAAGAACCAGAAACTTTAACACATCAAAATACAACAACAAAACAGAGGCACCCAGAACAGAATTCAGTACCAATCAACAAAAGAACTCAAACCCGAAATTCAAAACTTCACAAACCTGAACTTGTTTGGCCTTAACATAGGGAGAGTCCCCAGCGGGAACTTTGTGAATGACATGAAAAAGATCGGATTTGTTTGCAGAATTGGGAGACGATCTTTTCCTCTCGGAGAACGGCGCCGTTTTCGGTGACCGGAAAGGCCTGGATTTCCACGACGGAGGCGGGGTCGCAAATCCCCTGCCGGGAACGTTGTTCTTGCCGCTGCTCGTCCACATGGGTGCAAAACCCGTCACAATCTCGACTGAATTTTCCCGAGAAAATTTTCGCTTTCACTTTCTCGCCCTAGGAAATCGCCAAGAAGAAACAAGTTTTCTTTTGTGGGTTTTCGATTTTCCTTCTTGGGTTAGAGCTTCCTCTTCTTTGGATCTTGCATGAGATTCTTCTGGTTAGAACAAATACAGAGAGAGAAGTGAAGTGAAAAGGCGAGAAAGAAAAGCGATGATGGTGTCCTGAGAGTGGGGAAAAAGAAGTAGCCGTTTTATATAATTACTAGCCGTTGAGAATTTCGATTACTTCACACGTGTGGGGATTGAAGCGACGTGTTTACTAAACGTTGGCTGTGGATGGGTCGGGTCGGGTCACTTCCCGGGTTCGGACTTCACATCTATTATTGTTACTATTTTAATTTTTTTAAAAATCAATATTTATTCAGTAATAGTGTGTGAACTCGTTGAACTTTATTCTATCAAAGAGAAAAAAAAATCGCTGAACTGTGGTCATATGAATAATAATAATAATAATAATAATAATAATAATAAACGGCATAACGGTAAATTATATTCTATGGTTCATCTATTTTATAAATTAATATTTATATATTTTAATGACGATATGTGAGGGTGGAGATTTGAATTTATAACCAAACGATGTGGTTGAGCTTACTTAGGTCTGCAAAAAAAACAAATGTCCTATAAGTGTTGCGGGCTAACAGTAATGCAAGTGAATGAATCTCATCCCCTATCAAGTGAAGTGCTTACGCCCAGCAAAAGAGCTCCTTTAATTTAATTCAAATAAACAGAACCCAAGGAGAATGTCATTCTCATTGTACAGCTATAAGATCAACTTAAAGCTATCAACAAATTGGGAAAATGAGAAAAAACATAAAAAGGCTCCTCATCTTTTCTGTCATAAATTTTACCATATATTTATATTTAGTTCTAACTCTACATATTAGTAAACAATAACACTAACATCAAACTTCTCTATTTCAATTTCAGTTACATAATAATCTTTGAATAGACAATACATACTGATTGTCATTCTATATAGATATATATTTACCTGTTGAATTGAATCTTAAAAAGGCCCTAAAAAAGAAGAGCACAATGTGAAGAGCCAACATGAACTTAGCTCAGCTGACATAAATCTTGTATTGATGACCAGGAGATCTGTGGTTCGAGACCTCCACCCCACATGTTGTAAAAAAAACCAATGAGGTGAGGAATGAGAGATCATATCCAAGCAAGTAGCTGGCCAAGACAAATTCAAACATATATCCATATCACAAATGCAAATTTTGTAGGTAGAAAACTGGAAGAATTCCCACCACATTTCATAATCCTTGATATGGTATTCCCATCTGTTTCCAAAACAGTTACTTTTCTTCTATTCTCAAGATCCTACTACCTTTTACACCAAAAATTAAAAAAAAAAAAAGTCATATATGCAATGGAAGAATTCAATCTAATGAGCTTGAGAAAAGCTATACAAATCTAAAAGATATATATTAGAGATTTGATGATTGTTCTTGAGGTAGAATCATCCTTTGGAGTCACATATACTTTTTCCTGTCAATCTAAGTATGTGTCTAACTACCTTTTCATGTGGAAAGCTGATCAAAATTCAAATAGCTTCAAGGGATTAAAACTGGGGAAGCTATACAAAATTTTATTGCAGTTGCAGAGTAGTTCTTCATTTACAGCTATTCCACTCCCATATGACTTGGTACTTATGAGCTGATTCTGGTGTGTCGTCGATGGGATGTTCATGTCGGGTTTCGGATCTTCTTCTGAAGATAGCAATTTGGGAAGCATAACCAGGCTCCAAGTGACCTGATCCACCAACCCCACTGAATTCTACAGAGTAGTTGTGTCTTGTGGCTAAATCTCTTGCCCAATGATTGAACTGTTCTCTCGTCCACTCGAACTTGTGATCGTGATTGCGAAATTTGCAAGATTGTAACTGGGTTTTGTCATCCGGATCCCCTTCTTGGCTTGAAAGATTTGATCCTTGGAGTATCACGTTATACTCGTAGTTTGGAGTTGAAACGACGAGAAGTTTGGGGCAGAATGAACTCAGCACCAAATTGCCGAACCGATATGCTTGATCTTCTTCCATATGCTCAATTACCTGCAGTTTACCTAATCCTTTAAGCAATTCGACTCCAAAATTGCTTCATTTTAACAATTACCATATATCATCCCCTATTTCACAGTAGCAGCATTGAGATTCAAAGTCTTCAAATGAGATCTCTCAGAGTAAAAGAAACAGTGAGCCAACCACCAAGTTTCCTTCTTTCTCATTGATTTTTTTCCTAAGTATCATATTATTACAGCAGCGCTCGAGTTCCGCCTTTCATGTAGGCACTTGAACAATGAATATTATGTGCATGAGATAATTAATCTTAGATTATGCAGAGGGGAAATTAAACGTACGATTTTCTTCTTTCTAAGTTTTAAGGACAAGCAGCCAATTTAGCATTATGAAAGTAGTGATAATTGGAGAGTACCTCTAAGCAAGTGGCAATGTCAAAATCACACAATCGTGGATCAAAATCTGTAATGGATCCATCGTAAAGAACTGCAGATTTGAGGGCAGTACGAGGTACTTGACTGTTTGGTTCTGTACTCAGTTTTGTATGAAGTATCTGCAAAGCAAATCAACAACATATAATAAAACCACAGGGAAAACAAAACTTGTAATAAAGCTAAACTAAGTAGAAAATCTTCTCGCAAATTTTAATGCTTTCTCGCTCTCTTTCTCTCTTTGTACAACATGATGATAATGATGATACAAGATTCTCCAACAAAGTAAAACGAAGTCAAATGTCCCCCAAAAAGGAGATATTATTATATTGTTGCATTAGTTAGTTCGATGGGCTATTTTTATGGAAGATTTGTTAGGGAAAAATAGTTATGTTGGTGCAAAGGGGTCTAGGGAGAATGTTTGGAGTTCGGTCCAAGTTCAACATCACAGTCCGGGCTGTTGGGTCAAAATATTAGTTTTGATAATCATTAGCCTTTGATTCTCAACAGGTGTAGCTCCTTTCTTTTTGGTGGCTTCCTTGTGTACATTGGCTTGTACTTTTGCAAGACATGGAGATTAAAATAGAAAGTGAGAAATGAAGAACAGTGTGACCATAAAAAGTCCAAACCTTGGCTGCACGGCTGAGACTTTTTTGTGAGATATCAACACCAACAATTTTCTCTAAAGATGTCTGGTAATTTAGTAAAGAATCCAACAGACTCCCAGAGCCACATCCAAAGTCAACCTGAGATGAGATCCGAAGAGATTAAAAGACAATTTTCATCCATAAACTAAAACAGAATGTGAGAACTGAGAAGTCTCTATATACCAATTTACAAGCATGTGATTCTTTGATATATTTCACAGCAAATTCCACCCGTTGCTTTGATAGTGGAGGACTGAAGAGAGCCTGCTCCATCCTGTCTTCCAGAGGTTCGGTAACACGCAACAAAGTACAAGAGTACTCCAAGCAGCAAACATCTGAAAGGTATTAGAACAAAACAAAACAAAAAAAAAATTAAAATTTAAGCTGCATCTATCTCATATAATATATATGAAACATTAGATTCAAAATCTATCTATCATGCTTCACCTAAAGAAGTCTTGCAGCATAAAACAGATGTGCCGACTAGATTATAACAGTTTAAACTACAAAATATCAGGCATGACATAAATAGTTTCTTCTCAGCTCTTCCATACGGAAAGCCTAAATAGCATGTTGATTTATCAGCGTATCCTCTTCCTTGAATTTTATTTTTCTTTCACTGCATGAAAATTTCAAATGGTGTTGAAATAATAAAACACTTGGTTGAAAAAAAATCTTAGGGTCGAAAGTCACCAAAACTTTAGATGGTTTCCTTTTACATGATTCACAATTCAGACTTGGATAGCGCTGCTCATAGAATTGTGGAGATAGTCTTCTAATGATACAATGATTTTCAAGTTCAACACAGAAATATTGAGTCTTCATTCTTGTAATTATCAGGTGCCTAAGTTGAAATGACTTTGAAAACTAAGGACAAGAGAACTAACTTGAATCTAACAAGGGAAGTATCCTTGCCGAGTTGAGAGTTGCAGCTAAAATAAACTCTTTAGGGGCCAATTCTGCACAAAAGCAAGCAGACTGATCGACAGACATCTGCTGTACAATTGCTTCAAGACATGGATTAACACATCCAGAGCCTATCTCGAACTCAAACTCATCATTATTCTCGATAGTTTCCCTAACTTCCACGCCTTCAGCCTTGAGGGCTACATTATAACTGATGCATACTAATGACCCATTAGATGGACTAATACCAGAATCTGAACCTTGAATGTTCAGAGAACTGTCTCCACGTCCCAGATAATTACACGGCACATCTGATTTATGTGATATTTCTCCTTGAACTTTACTGTTCAAACCAGAGTGAACAGTTCTGCAGGAGGCTAGTTCTTCGAAGAACCTTTGGGGATTAAACTGAAGGGCAAATGCATCAGCATAAGAAGTCAGTCTCTCCACAGGCATATGTAAATCCTTGAAATATGCATCCAACCACAAAAGAACTCTCAAAGAAACATTCTGGATTGAATCAAACTGCTTCTTGAATGTGTCTTTTGGCGAGCATTCCAAAATCAGTTCCTGGCTTCTGGAATAAATTCTTACTTCACATCTAAAGGTATCTTCTGATTCTACACGTTGTCCTTCGTCTTCAGCAATTCTACCTCCATTTCCCTGATCTTGCCCTACTGCAGCTGAATCTGTTACCTGTAAGTTCTGTTTATCAGATGACTTGGAAGATGCTATAACACTTACGGCAGAGATGATAGGTTCAGATAATCTTTGCTGACGGCAGAACGTACAGAGGACATCCCTTGGGAAGGCACCCCTCCAGTTTGCTTTTGTGGTGAATGTTGAAGGCAACTGCGCTGTAAGCATTGCTTCTCTGGACAATTTATAAATTCCACTTGGCGTCTTATTAATAAGCATCCTGTAGGTAAATATCTTGTTATACTATATAGCAGCAATGTTCCAACAAGCATTTTTTACTCACACACACCCAAGAAAAGAAGGAAATTAAAATACCCCATAAAAACAGAAATATCAAAATTTAATGTTATAATTACATAATTATCAGATTTGTTATATTTTTTCACAAATAGCATTCAGCAGCTATTGAATAAGTTGTTAGCTTAATTTAAAAAAATATATATGTTAAGAATTACACAAAATAACCAAATTGACGTGATGTGCTAATAGTTTGATACACTAAGTATTTGACAATGTTATTAATAATAAATTTCAACACTTACTAAACTTGATATGGATTAAAATTCAATAATCATTAAAAATTATTTAAAGGTTTTTCTGTTATGACTATGAAAATAGTTGTTATATATATAGATATATATATAAATATAAAGCATATCAAAGTTCAAACTGTAGTTCCATTGTTCATGTTGTCATTATTCAGAAACAAATAAACAAATGCAAAAATCTTTCCTCTTCGAAACTGCAAATTGCTTGACAAACAAGTTAAACTTACAGATTGAAAATTAGAGGAAGGAATCAATTGGTCTATGCCTGCAACGGAACATCAGCGCCATTTTTTGCAAACGCTTTGTTCTCTCAATGGCAATTGTTGATGTTATCATTATTGACAAATAAAGGTGAAGAACAATGTTAAGTATGAAAGATTCACACAGTATGATAGACCTCCAATTAAATATGTATACAAGAGGAAGAGAGTGAGAAAAGAGAAAGATAGTTAGAAGTGGTTAAACGGTTGTAAGTGGGGGACCACTGTTAACATTGTAAATACAGCTACTATATAAGCTGGGATGTAAATAGGATTAGGGCTTTTTGACTGACTTTAGACTTGGGTCTAGTTTTGGAGGGGTAGGGGAGCTCTCGAATTCTCCTCTTGGCTTGTAACCTTGCCCTAATCAATATAGAACTATTCAGAATCTATCACAGTAGGGATTCTAGACCAATGTGACAGTATCCTATATATGAGCCAAACTCTAAACACTGCAGTATGTTATTTGCATTCTAACTGACTGATTCATGCAAAGGGATTCATTCTTTCTTCTCTGGATTAAAAACAGTACTATTCCACAAGTACGAAGGTTTGACTGTAACGAAAAGCACCAAGCAAAAATAAGTGACAACAATTGATATTAAAAACAGAATCAATATGGAGAACCATGGCACAGCATCAGTAAAAAGAATATAGTTTGTAATGAAGGAAAAAGATACAAGTCATCGCTAATCAACCAACAACATTTATCAACAGTTTGAGGTGTCTATGTTGATTAATGCAATACATGTGGGTGTGCATGGCTGCAGGTAAGTGAGAGAAAAGGAAGAAAAAGAGACTTATTAGATGATTAAATTGAAAACAGAAGCCAGAAGAGACCTGTAATATGATTGCAAGCCAATGTTCTCATGAAAAAGATCGTTATTCTTCCATGTGTACCCAATGTTTGCCAAAATTGCATCCCCATATACATCTTGACCACCTAAATAAGTTGCTCTTGCATTCAGTGGTTCTCCAAAGTGAAGAGCTTCTCTGAACTCTAAAAGATCTGAAGATAGATCAGATAGAAAAGTTTCAGAAGCCGCAAAGAACAACCTTGTTTCAGAGGAAGCTCTACCAACAGGCCTGATGAAAAGAAAGATGATGGATTAGTTCGCATACAAATCATTTGAGACTAAGCATCTAATGATATTAATGAACCATCCAGCATCTTGACATATCATGACTGTCACCAACCTTGAGATGAAAACCTTGGCTGCATCACACAAGCCAAGTTCCTTGGCAATAAGATCCAGGTAATACCCAGTTGGAGAAAGGTCAAGGATTATACTTTCTACAGGCTTGTCAAGCAAATGTGGAATGCGTATGACTTCAATCAAAGATCTTTCAGAAGAAAGAGAGGGCTCGATAGCTGATGATGTTATAACTTCAGAAGGGTAGGGATTTTTCCTTTGAATTGAAAGTTGTCCTTTAGGAACAGAAAGAGATTCAGATAACTTTGCAGCTGCCCTCAAGATACATGGGATTACCAAGTATGGATTTGACTCCACCCGAGGATCGATCCATTTAGACAAATTACAAATCCTTGCATCATAAGCAAAAATGGCGGAGATAGGAACTAAACAATGAAGGTCTCCTTCTCTCAGCACAGCATCTCTAAAGTGACCACTAAGAGGGTGAAGAGCCAAAAGGAACTGTAACAATTGGAGAGTAGAGAGACAGATCAACAGAAGATAATTTTAAGAGATAACAAGAGGAATCACTTTAAATATCTTGTTTTTCAAAATGACACCAGCTTAATATGCATAACGAAGATGGAAAAGCAAATTAAGATCATAAGGTACCACCTATACACTTGGCTCAAAGGAAAATTAAGTGATCCAATACGATTAATTGACAGAGTTGAGAAAAATTCAGTCGATCCCAACAAATTACTTGATCATCATAAAAGAATAAGATTGAAGGATATAAGAGCTTAGCACTGGAAAGTGGATACATTTAAAGACCAAAGCAGCAAGGCCAAGATGAGTAAATGCAATTTAAAATTTGTTCAACAGGTTTCTCTTTTTGAGACAGGAAGTACTAGCCATTAAGTTACCATGAAACAATGAATAGTTTGTTCAATTTCAGTCCTAACTAATCAATTTAAATCCTTTATGTGGGGATAATTTAGAATGTGGAAACAATCAATTAAATCCATGCATTTTTACTTTTCTTCTCTTTATAACAATTCATAGTTTTAAAATTGGATATCATTTATTAAGAAAGCTAAAAGCACACGAATGATAGAATCATAAATAGTTGAATCAACTCTAACCCGATTTCTTAATTCATAAATACATGGAGGAGTTATATAAAAATGATACAAATACAAAACTAAATTGCCACCCACCACACGTAGCATGTACTCAAATTGAGGAACCAAAAAGGGAAAATTTTGGAATAAATAATATTCTTTTTTTGTGTAATAAGTGCCTTATACTAGCTATGGAAATATAGAGCCTCTTTGATCCATAAACAATTATGCAAATTACCAACCTCATTGGAAAATAAATAGTTGATCCGAGCAACTAATTCATCGCATGATTCCTCTGCAGTTAGATCATTTGTTTTTGTATGGATGCCCAGCTGTAAGCAAAGGAATAAACAATAAATCAACGTATCTTGATGGAAAGAAAGTATACAATCTTCACATAAAAAGTATCACTAAGCAAGCCCTGGAAACTACAAAAGTTGATAGATAGACCTGTACAATGTCAATCACATGTCAATGTATAACCCAATACAATTAACTGAAGTATCTATATCTTCTTTTGTTAAACAGATAAAGCTTAAGTATGAAGCCTCAGTCAGTGTGACTTATCATGCTGAACGAGATGCTCATCCTTCTTTCTACCAAAAGATAGTGCTCATATGGGGAAATTGGATCAAACATGAAAAAATTCTATTAATTCTGGGGAAAAGGAAGGCAGTTGATCCATATTATGGATGTGAACAAGAATCCATGTTATAGGGTGCTCTCCTAGGAGACAGGTATATGGTGCTAAATGGCGCTCCACAGCAAGCGTCATGTTGAAGACACTCGCCATGGATACATTCAGGGTGCTGAGGACTTTCCTAGCATCCCCTCACGACAAAGGCAAGCACCTGGGCTCACCTCAACAACACTGAAAAGCATATAGATATCCTGATGAGTTCACAAGCAATATATAATTTAATGAAAGTAAAAACACAAATGCCTGCACATCAAGACCAATAGACAGTGAGATTTTATCATCTAAAATGAGTATCAGACCAGACAAAGCCTCTTTTTCCTACTTTATTAATAAAAATAAATGGCAACACAAATTATGGGCAATCCATCAAAAGCAGGCTGGTAAATTTAACAGGACCATACACTGAAAATTGTGAAATTGTAAATAACCAGACCTTTTCTATAGCTAACTCTGCAGCAGATTGTTCAGCATCTCTCTTTCTTTTAAACGTCCCTGACACAACAGAAATGTCTGGAAGCTCCAAATTGCAGCGAAAAAGACAAGCCCCCTTCTGAGCGATGGCCAATCCCGGGCACCCATTTTGAGGTGGCTCTTGAACTTCCTCTATTGTGTAGCAAGCCTTGCTTCCATACTTTTGGTGAATAACAGCCTTAGGCGTAAGCGTTGGTTTCCTCGAGGCCCCTCCAGTTTCCATCAGCAACAAACTACCCATCATTATACAAGCAAATTTTTAATTAAACGCTCATGTGAAGTGACTACGTACATATCACATGAAACAGTAACACCAAAAGGCGAAAACACTGCAACAAATTTAATGGGTATTCGTACCTCCTTCTTTCCCCTTCTCAGCAATTTGTTCACAAACGAAACAGACGAAATGAGAAACAAGAAACCACTGTTTCTCCACTAAAACCTATTTCCCCCATTTCCAGACGTCGCTTCCTGGAAGACGATCATGCAAACAGAAACAGTAAGCAACATCAACAGCAAAAGCCAATGCAATTAAATGGGTTTTCGTACAACACAAGGGAGCAAAAAGAAAAGGCGAAGAACAACGCAATACTCCAAAACCCATTAGAAATCAGGAGCAAAGCAGCTAAAAAGAGAGCAGCAGAGACGAGAAGGCTCACTGGGTGCGAGGGAAGGACACAATGGAAGAAGAAGAAACAAAAGCGAGAGATACCCAGATGATTAAAAGGAAAAGCAAAGCTGCTGATTGGGGCTAGAAAGAAAGAGAGAGTGAAAAAAAAAGATTTTGGGGGTTTGAGAGAAATAAAGATGGACAGTTGGAGGAGTATGAATGAAAGAGGTTTATTTCTGGAGAAGTGTGAAGCTTTGTGAATAAGGAATGAAATGATTTAAAAGGCAAAAAGCAGAGAGGAGGGAAAGCTGTGGATGTTTGGAACTGGAAGAATATATTTGGACTGGCCATGTGTGTTGGTCTTTTTGACCTGCCGCTCGTCGTCAATACAAATTTTCTAAGTCTTTTCTCTCGTACATTGAGTTATATAAACCTTATCAAATCAAATCAAAAAAAAAAAATTCGATAACATTTAGAGGGGAGGATTCGAACTCATGACCTTTTGGTTATAAGCACACATTTTAAAAGTACTGTATGTGTTTATGACCAAGAGGTCGTGAGTTCGAATCTCCTATCCTTAAATGTTGTTGAAAAAAAAAAAACCTTGATCAAGCTAATAATTGTATTAATTTCAATTCTAATTAATTAATTTAGACATTTTGTTTTTTTAGAAAAAAATTTGATTTATAATTATTTTCACTTGCTTTTATCCTTCGTTTTGACAATATGTGGGGGTGAAAGATTCAAACCACAAACCTTAATACAATTTATATATGGTGAGCTATGCCCTTATTGAAATCAAATTCTACCAAAATAGTAAGAAAAACTATAACGTAATTCTACTTAACTAAGGTTAGAAAATTTGAGGAAAACAAGAAGATGAATAAATCACTGGTATTAATAAAAGAACTACTACTATCTATTTGATTTTAGTATCTCTTTAATACTATATTAATTCATTGTCCATGCATAAAAAGTTATATATCAATGGCCAAAGCGAGCTTAGTTCAGCGGTAATTGACATGTACTCTCAACCATGAGGTCAGAGGTTCAAATCCCCTTAAAGTTATACATCAATGATTTAAAGTTATACATCAATGATTTTAAAATAAAATTATAACCGAGGTATAAATTAATGTACACTTATGAAAGTTTATAGTTTAAATTAATATTGCTCTGGAGTTTAAAATGATATAATCTCAAATTTTAGGGATATAAATTAACCATTTTCCCTTTTTCTTTGTGAAAATTTGCAGAAACTACCCATGAAATAGGGTGGTTGTTATAACTTATAATTACTCTCTAAACTTTAAAGTGGAAAAAATTTATGTGAAAAAATTGCACGAACTTTGAGTAGCAAAAATTAAACTCAAACATTCCTAAGTGAGAACATTACACCTTGCCATCGAAGCTCAGTCAGATGCCTTGGATATCATCAACATCCTCGCCGGAAAAACAGAGGATTTATCAGAGGTGAAATCCCTCACCGACCAAATCAAAGCCATCGCCTCAGATGTGCAAATTGTGGGTTTTAGTCATTGTAGTAGGGTTTTGAACACAGATGCGCACTGTGTTGCGAGATCGGCCATGGATTTGCCTTCCGTTGTAGGTGATCTCCATGGAAGCGTTTCTTCGCGGGAAGAGGGAGAAGTCTTTTGGGCTCCCTTTTTGCCTCCGTGGTTAATTCCCCTCATTAAGGAGGGTAGGTGTAAAACAGTTGGTTATTCTTAATGCATTATCTTTTAATCAAAAAAAAAAAAAAAACATTACACCTTTGAACTTTCAATGGTAAAAAATTATACCAGAGGTGTCACACTCAAATGTTTTTTAACTAAAAAATACTCTCTTTCTCTACTTTCTCTCTTCAACGGTGGGTAGTTGTCACATCACGACATCTGTTTTCTTTTTTTAGTTCAATAACATTGGAGTGAGGCTTAGTAAACCAGAGTGAGATTACACATTTTCCTTAACCACTGCTAAATTAAAATGAAAAAATAAATCAAAATCAACTCAGACCATATTCAATTTGGGGCAAGCATAAATATACCAAGAAAAAAAAAGAAGATAATAGTAAATAAAATAAACAATAATTAGTTTCTTTTTTTTCCTCTAGAGAGAACGGTATTTAGTTTTAGATATTTGAGAATCAATCATGTATTAGCAACTTATATATAGTTACAATTTTTTTTAGATCATATAGTTGACAATTTTTTATACTTTAATTTAGAGGTGTTTTTGCAATTATTCATTTTTTATGATTGTACCTGTTCATTTTTCTTACTTCAATTACATCTTTAAACATTTTATTTTGATTGAATATGTTGATTTTGTTAATATAGTTATATAAAAATATTGATATGTGACAGGTTTGATTGGGTTAATAAGCGAGTAAGATTAGACTCGGAGAGGACGAATAATGGGTCGAACAAAAAAAAAGTGTAGATGGACTATTATTATTCGTCCTTTTATGGTACTAGTTTAGAAACACGTGCAATGCACGTCAAATTTTATTGTTTTAATTGAAAATAATAATAATAATAATAAATGGTGCCTAGAAGTCTAAAATTATATATTAAGGGGCTGTTTGGGGCGCTGAATTGGTTATAATATTTGGTAGTTATAATAATCTGGCAATTATTATAATCTGGGGGTTATAATAATCTGTGTTTGGGGTGCAGATTATTATAGTCTGTGATAAAATAATCTGGGTTTGGAGTGCAGATTATTTTAATATGGGATAAAATAATATGTGTTTGAAGTGTTGATCTGTTTTAACATGAGGTTCTGAATCAAAAGTTCAAACTGACTATTTTCTTTTTCTAGTTTTTTTTTATGATATACAATACTTTGATTTGATTTAGGGTTATGTTTTTTTTTTTTTTTTTTTTTTTTTTTTTTTTTTGTTACAAAGCAAAAAAGTTTAGGTTTTGGTATAGAAAAATCATATTAGTTAACTTTTAGTATTGCCAAAATAAAAATTGTAAATGTTTAGTTCCAAAATCATATTAGTTTTTTCTTTTTTTTTTATCAATAAAATCATTTGAAATAAACTTGAGTGTGGTAAATATAATTTCGTTTGAATGTTTTTTTTTTTTTAAAGTTGATTAACCTTCGATGTTGTCAACGAATTTTCCGGTAACCTTTGATGTTTTTTTTCTTTATTTTTATTTTTTATATTTTTCAAAATGAAATTGAGAAGAAATATGGAAAAAAAAAATTGGTGGCCGGAAAAGTCATCGGCGATCGCCGGAAAAGTCGTCGGAAACTTCGCCGGCGGTCGTCGGAAAATTCGCCGGCTGACGGCGACCGGCGGTCGTCGGAAAAGTCAAGGAGTCACATGGAAGAAGTGAGGAGATAGTTACTGTAGTGAGTTGAATAATGGTTACTGTAGAAAATGGATAAAATAATCGGGGGTTAAAATAACCCACCTCACCAATTATTTTTATTGGTGCCCCAAACATTGAATATGTTATAATAATGAGGGTTATTATAACCTATTCAGTGCCCCAAACACCCCCTAATTGTTCTATGTTCATTTATAATGAATATGAAATACTTTGCACCTGGTTTGAAATCTTTGAAATATATTTTTTATGGTGAAAGTTAATTTTTCAATAAATATATTTTTCATCAAGTTCAAATAGTAAACATTTGACATTAAACTATAATGTAAGAGATAAAAAAATAATAATAAAAGATATATAATTAAAATTAAAATACATATAATAGTTGTAAACTAAATTTGATAAAACATAAAAAGTGACATCATAAAGATATTTTATTATCTCATAGGTAATTCATCGATATGCTTCGAGATTGTATTTTGGAGAAAAATAAAGAAAGAAATATATTTAATAAGAATTATATAAGTTGATTTTTTTTTTTAAAAAAAAAACCAAAGTATTTAATAAAGTATAACCTCTTTAAAAATAACATTTTTTTGTATGTTTGGATGACAAATTTTGATCTTCAAGTGATTCAATAAGAATTTTTGTATTGACATTGAAAAAAGTTGTTAATGTGAAATTACATATTTAGAAATATATTTTCTAATATTCAGAACAATTTGTCTTTGTGTTTTGTTTAACATCATCACACAACATAATATAACCGGAAATTGTTTCCTTTTGAACTTAAATTGATATCATTTTGTGTCATTAGGTGGACTTAATTAATGGAAATCATGATATCAAAACCTGTTTTCCTGCATGTTCTCTCATTACTACTTCGACAATTTAAATATAGTTCTTATACGTTTTCTTGAAGAACTTTCTCCAAATAAGTAAATATAAATTACATAGGACTTTAAAAGAATGATACAAAAGATTGCAAGAAAAATTTATAAATTTAAGAAAAAGAAAAAAAATAATTGTATAATAATTAGACTATTAATATATTGATACCAAAAAAAATGTTTATTAGTGATTAAAAAAAAAAGAATAATTTTTTTAGTAAAAAGAAAAATTAATAAGTTAAATGCATGTTAATGAATCTGACAACTCAAATTTAAAATACTAAGTGGATTTTTTATTTTAAAATTTATAACAATATACTAAGTGGAACTTGTGAGAACACTTGTGCAATAATTATTAAATAGGATAATATTTTAATGTTATTCAAATATTATATTTCAATCCAAATGGGTTTTAATTTTAATGAATATGGTACTTATTAAAAATGATTTTTTTTTGTTATTCTTTAAAATTTTAAAACATGTTTCATTCATATATTTTAAGTAAAATGAAGCGAGACATTCAACAAATTTTTGAAAAAAATAGAATGCTCACTTAAAAAGAAATAGAAAATCTCACTTTATAACTAATAGAGAATGTATTAAAAAAAATTTGGTAAAAAACCACATTCTTACAATTTTTTTTACGTCCACATTCTTACAATTATGTACCTTTAAAAGAGTAATTTCTACAATTATAAAAGTTTATTACTTAATTTTTAAAACTAAAAAATTAGGATAACAATGGTAACAATCGCCGTATTTTATTGGTGCTTTATGCATTTTTTTTTGTTTTATATAGATTTTGATACAAAAAATCCATACAGATCAAAATAGTGATGAAATTAGAGTCGAAAACTCAAAAGTTATATGAATATTATACAATAAAGTTTTTTTTCCTTAAGTCATGAAAACAACTTCTCAAAATTTTTACCATCAAAATCATGCCAATTACCCTAGTATTTTTAATTTTAATCATCGAATTGATGCATCTGATGTGTAACTTCCTCTGCTTGAACAGTCGCGTCCCATTAGCAAAGATTGAAGGACACTTTAACTCGAAGGATTGTGTCTCTCTAACAAATATTGAAGGGCAAAATGGACATTTATTAAAATTATAAGAGCAAAAGAGGAAAGCAAAGATTCTCTTCCTTTAAGTCCCTTTTATATATATAGTAAGATATACTCAACATTTACACTCCACTCGTTTATATGTCGTGATTTAAAATAGTTATTAAAATTATTCTACCTAACAAATCATGAAAGAATCTTGGTAGTTTTGCTCCTTGGATTGACGATTGGTTGGGTGAAGATGAGACATTGGAGCCCGCTTCCAAACAAGTCTTTGTTCCCACTTATCTTCAATATGATGTGATTTCAAAAATATCAACAAAATGTAGTGTTTTTCTTACATCCATACAATATAATACTTTTAATGAACGTTTGTATTATAATTGTTTGAGTGACATGTCATCATATGTATTATTTAGAATCCAAATAGATTCATTATCATTTACTCAATACTAAGAAACAATTTATCTACCAAAAAAAACTTTTAAAAAAATCTACAAAAAGTTGACGCAAAGTCTATCATTTAAGAGATAATCTATTCGAAAAATTACAATTTACCATAAATTTCAAATTAATTTGATACCATCTACCAACTTGAGTGTAACTTGTCACGACATTATTAATGTCGATTAAAATGTCAAATATTAATATCCTCACTTTTATATATATAATTTCGTTCAAACCTTAGAGACCAAAAGTGTATTTTTCCAAAAGACAAATTTGACATTTTACAATGTAGGTCCCACTAAAAAGTAATCAAATGGGTGGAAAATAGGTTAAAAAAATATGTTTTAAAAGAGGGGTCAATTTGACTTTTTTTTTTTTTTTTTTGCTAAAAAAAACACCAAAAACTTTTTAGGTAAAACATGTTTTAATAGCCTCACGCCACTTTTTCACCACGCGACAGTGGCGTGTCGTCACTCTCGTGGTCGCTGTCGCCGCCACCCTTTCTTGACTTTTGATAGGACCAATTTGGCCCTATACATTTAGTCTTAATCTTGCTAATTTTATGTTAATTATTGTGCTTAATTATATTATTTTTGTAGGTGTTTGGTGTTAGAGCTTCTCGGGAGCCAATATTCCAAATTGACGTTAATTCGAGGAAATTAACGTGGTTTTGATCCAACTTGAAATCCATGAGATGTCGAGGCGGTGAAAAGAGACCAAAGCAAAGCACTCAAGACTCGAAAACAACGTCAAAAGGATAAAAAATTGAAGCAGCCAAATAAGGAACACCCAAAAGGTAGCGTCTACCTCACGACGTCTCGACGCTTCGTATTCGAAGGACCGACAAATTCACCGTCAGCGTCTCGACGCCAAAGCGATTATTTAAGTAGCAGTTTTCGCGTTTTATGTCAGATTAGTCGATACTTCTTGGTCGTTTTTACTTTTCTCTCTCGATTCTCTCCGATTTCTCCATTCTCCCATCTGTATTTTATAGTTTTAAGTTAGTTTAGGTTGGTTTCTCGAGCCTTGGGCTTAGATTAGACTTGTCTATGGTCGTCTAAGCATCGTTTGTTGTAGTTGGAACCTCGGTATTGTAAGTACATTTGAGTTTAATTTTATGAGATTTGTATGAGTTTATTGTTCTGAATGCATATTCTCCTTGAGTTTTTATGTGCTTAATGTATGTTTTAATTGTTGTTCGTGATTTTAGATTCCCACTTTTATAAGTAGCATGCACAGTAGGTTAGATTGACGCCCTAACTCGCAACTTGCATGTTAATAATTTGCTAAAGAATTGATTTCCACATAGCTAATGGATAGTTTAATTCATAGTTAGCACTTAGATCGATTCATGGGCTCGGGTCTCAAGAGCCGACTTTGTTGCTCTGCATGATAGGTCTAGGGTCTAAATCAATATTCATAATTAAATTAAGATTTTTCCTAATTAATTATGGATACTCTTAGCCTAATTGCCCTATTATGCTCGAATCCCTACAAAATAAACATTTAAACAATCAAATGCACACTAACAAGATCAAATTAGAAGTGATAAGATAACACATTTTGAGTGCTATCAACTTCCCTTGAGTCTTAGGTTTTTTAGGGAAGTAAGAAGAAAAAAAAAATATAGATAAAAGGTGAAAAATATTAGACAACTGAGGTGTCTACAGAAGTGACCCTCATTTTGCGGAACATATATATATATTTTTTTTTTCATTTTTAATTTTCTCACATTTTTGTTCTTGTTAAAAAAAACAGTAATTCTCTTTTTCATTTTTTTTCTTCTTGTTATTCTATATCAAGCACAAATCTTTTTCTTTTTGTTAAGATATTCTCTCTTTCACCTTTTTCCTTGTTATTCTCTATCAAACACAAATTTTTTAAGAAAAATATTTTTCAAATTTCCTCATCAACAAAATATTTTCTTAAAATTTTATATTATAACATTCTATAAATTTAAACAAAAAGATCTAACTCATTTTGTGTAATATATCTTTTTAAAGCAATAAGATGCGTTCAGATGTGTCGTACATTTTTCTCATTTTGATTTTGATTCCATTATAATACGACGTTTAACGACATTTAATAGATATGCTATAATTCCAAATGAGACAATAACTAGTTTTTGGAGATTTCCTTCTAGCTGTTAACTTAGGATTTAATATTTCTTGAATTACCATCTAACCTTTGAGGTTAAGTCGTTATCGTCCCACAAATGTCATTTGGAGGGAGGCAAGAAGTCTCCTATATAGTTCATTTATGCCATGTTTTTCGGAAGAAATGTGAGAGGCTATTAAACTTACGTGCCTCCATGCCTCCCACATCAATTACATGTATATATGTATGTATTTATGTGTATGTATGTATATGTGTATCTAAACATACTTACATATACATAAACAAATGAAGATCAAATTGACCAACGAACTAGATGAAGACTAATGTTCGAAAGAAGAAGACCATTGGCCAATTTTCTTTTTTAAAGGAAACAAACACCTCCTCAATTATAAAGTGAGGAGAGTCAAATGAAAAAAAAAAAAAAAAAAAACCCATCCCATCATTCCACTCCATTTTTCATCTTCATCTCCTAATATATAATATAAAACGTCAAACCAACGTTATTGGCTATGCTGGAAACAAGTCTTTCATGAAAGGATGTAACTCATTTAATATATCTTTTTAAAGCAGTTGATGGTGTTGTTGTACATTTCTGCTTCCATCATAATACGACGTTTAACGACATCAAATGGATATGCTATAATCCCAAAGGGGATAATAACTCGTTCTTTAGAGGTTTCCTTCCACGTGCTATTTTGACACCTAATATTTCTTGAATTACTATCAGACCTCTGAGGTCAAGTACTTGCTCCACAAATATCATTTGGAGGTAGTCATGAAGTTCCTTATATAGCTCTTTTATGTTATGTTTTTCGTATATTGTTAGAAAAGATGTGAAATGTCATTAAACTTATGCCTCCACACCTCTCACATCAATTGCAAGCCGTGTGTATCTATATATACATATACAATGTGTGTATGTGTATGTGTATTTTTTTAAATAAAGATTTAATATTGGAAATAAAAGTGTAATGAAATGATCTTTTAAATTCTCGGGCCACCTCATTTTGAGTTCGCTTAGGAGGTTTTGTCTTCTCTTTTGAAGCAAATATATTGTACATTATTTTGTAGGACACAAACCCCATCAATAAGTTGTGGACAAATACTCTAAAGATATTTGAATGAATCAAATGGGAAACAAAAAATTAAACCTATCTCATCGTTTCGTTTCATTTTCAATCTTCATCTCCTGACACCGAATAGAAAAGATAGTCAAACAAATGTTATTGATGACTTTGATAAAAGATCTAACTCTTTTTTGTGTAATATATCTTTTTAAAGCAGTTAAGGGTGTCGATGTACATCTTATTTTCTAATTTTTCTTTCAACATAATATGACATTTAATGGTATCATATGGATATGCTATAATCCTAAAGAAGATAATAACTAGTACTTCAAAGGTTTCCTACCACCCGCATTGTTTTGACCTCTAATATTTTTTAAATTACCATCAAACATCCAATGTTAAGTCTTTGCTCTACAAATATTATTTGGAGAGCTAGACGGAAGTCTTCTATATAATCCTTTTATGTCATGCTTTTTGTATACCATCTGGAAGCAATGTGAGATGTCATTAAATTTACGTACATCCACGCCTCCCCACAACAGCTGGAAGTCGTGTATGAATCTATATATACATATACAAATATAAATACATACATATACAAATACATAAAAACAAATATACATATATACATACATACTATATATGTGTACATATATATCTATATGTATATGTGTATATATGTGCGTGTGTGTATTATGTAGTTGCACTATAGGATGTTCCGATGGATGATGTCAATGTTGGAACGCCAACAAAAAATGCAAGGAAGGTATCTACATTAATGTTAACATTTTGTGTTGTTACTTGCATTGTTAAAGCAGCACTTGGTCATAGTCGTGTGTATAATTGTTTGTGTTGTTACTTGCATTGTTAACATTTTCCTGTTTCTATTTCACATAGTTGTACATAATTTCTCAAGCAAGAATTTGGAAAAAAAAATGATACGAAGTCTTTTTTTTTTAAGAAAATTATGCAAAATCTGTAAACTTATATCTAGTATGAAACAAATTTTTATTCATCAGCAAATGTAATATATGTTGGTTCCAGATAGAACTCTTTGGTTCTTGTGTTCAATGAATGACACTTTACTTCTTATTTTTGGGTTCATATGTTTATTTCTTGTTACGGATTATGTTATTTTTTTAGGTTTGAGGATTTTGCCTTTTCAAATTCATCTTTAAATATTTTTTTCATGTTTCTAAATCTACTATGTTTAACTTTTCTAAAAAAAAAATTATATTCATGTCTAATTTTTTTTCAATGTTTTCACACATTTTTCTCTCTCTAAAACATCTTGTCTAATTTTTTTCTTAAATTGAAAACTTTAAACACTTATCAAACAAGTTTGGTTTTCTGTTTTCTTTTTAAATTAAACATAAAACAAAAAAATATGAATCATATATGGTTTTTGTTTTTTAAAAAATAGAAGAATTGAAAATTGAAAATATTATCGAACAAAGCCTTAATTATCTATTTTTTTTTAAAAAAATCAATATCTAACTCAAATTTAAATAAACTTGTAATCAACGCATGCAATTTATTTTAAAATATAAATAAATATAACATTGATAAAATAGTAAAAAAAAAAAAACTTAATCATTTAATTAATTTTATATCATATGATTTTTTTTTAATTTTTTTTAGAAAATATGAAAACTTTAGTTGAAATTTAGATTAACACAAATATGTGAATAATAATTTGTGCATTATAGTTTTTTTAAACATATAAACCTTATTATTTAATTATAACTCTTTATAATTTAATTTACTAAAATTAAAAGTATATCAAAATATATCCTAATATATAAGTAAATCAAAAAGGGTAAAAATGAGTATCTTTAAATTAAGAATGAGAAAAACGGAAAATTAAAAGTTTTTCCTCTAAAACTCCCGTTAAATAATATATAAATATAGATATAAATAATTTGGTAGAGATTTTAGAAGCTTCATTGAAATATTGTTTAATATTTAATTATTCAAATATTTTATAGATTTGATCATTTTATAATTTCGTTAATCAAAATTCAATTGGAATATTAGTAATATGTGGAGAGATTTTATAACATTTAAATAAAACAACTTAAAATAATAAATAAATAAATAAGTATTAATAAATATATGTATATTTAAATTAAGGAGGGGTATAAGAAAAAATAAAAAATTTATCCCGCCTTTTAATAGTATATATAAAGAAATAAATAAGTTTATAAAAACTTATTATTATTTTATTAAATTTGACTAGAAACTCAAAGGTATTTACAAGGATAGAACTAAGGTATGTTTGGCCTAATTGTGTTTCCATAGAAAAGAAAATAAGATGTTCAAATATATCCCGACCTAATTGTGTTTCCATAGAAAATAAAATAGGAAAGAAATTCAAATATTAAAAGAAATCAATAATGGCATAAAAAACATATATTGAAACAGTTAAGGATATGTTTGTGACTGATTTTGGCATGACCAAAATCACTTTTTTCACTGCCAAAATCACTTTCTTTCAAATATTCATGTTTGACAAAAGTCGAAATTGATTTTAGAAAAATATAAAATTATTTAAAATTGATTTTTCAATAATTAGGGGAGATGATTTTGGGTGAGGTGATTGACTGAGAATCACTTTGAAATTTTGTCATCATTTCGTTCATTTAGTGAAATGTCAGATTTGCCCCTGTATATTAAGAATGATTTGTTTCGGTGGATTCCATTTTTCTTTTGGCTTATTTTGTAAGATTGTGGATCCAAAAAGTAATCTTTTCATATTTCTATCATTAATTTGAAATTTGTAGAAGTAAAATTATAAAAACTTATGAATATTATATTTTATGCTATAAACTCATTTTAAAAAAATTAAAAATTAGTAATATAATAATATAATATACCAAATTTATAACAGAATAGTTGATAAGATTAGGGATTAACTAAATATTTGGGTGGTAGTTCATACTTTTATTTTATCATTTAGAAATATATTACTTCATAGATTTTGTAATATTTTTCTAAATTGAGATTTGACTTTTAAATCCGTTATCAAACATATATCTTTGAAACACTATCAATAGTGGTAAGTATATTGTAACTCTTTTTAGTGATAAATTTGGTAAATTGTAAAAACTTTTAAAACTACGTGGATAGGCCAAAATGGAGGCTTTAATCTCAAATCTGTCCAAATTCACTATTTTTTTTTACATGAATAGACATTGAGCCTCAATTTTTTTCACAAAAGTTAGAGAGCTGTTACTAAAGAGCACTCGAGATATTTCAGACCATTTGTCTACCAAAATTGGGAAGGAAATGATCGTACATGGAAGTGAACGGTTACATTTTTTTGTAATTTAAAAATAAAACAATCATTCCTCCTTGACAGAAAAGGAAAAATCGGAACTTCCATTCTCACTCTCGTCAGAAAATCAAACCCTCGCCGGTGGAAGAAGCTGAAGCGTTTTTTTGGTATTAGACGAAGGCGAAACAACCTCTAAGTGGCGAAACTGATTTTTTTTTTTCCTGTAAGTTGTATATACTATGGTGTTTGGCATTAGTTCTTCCGTTTTTTCCATTAAACTTTGGTATATATTTGTTCTTCGGTAGGGTTTATTGTTTAAAATCGAAGACCGACCAAAAACATGTTATAAATCAGAGAACTTAATTTTCAAAAAAAAAAAAAAAATCAGAGAACTTAAACAAACCCCAAATGATTTTTTCGCCTGCTAAAGTTTTCTACAATATTTTATTATTGATGAAGATGAACAATTAAATGAAGAATGCTTGTAGGCATTAAAGTTTTCTACAATACACAATTTTAAAGACGGACATGTGTGTATATATATGTATGTATGTATCTATATATCTACATATATAATATGTACATATTTGTATGTATATGAAATGTGTATCTATGCATACATGCATACATACATATATATATATATTTTGAAACACATACATATATACATTTTAGGGAAAAATACACTTTTGGTCCCTGAGGTTTGGGTTAAGTGACATTTTGGTCCCTGAGTTTTCAAACTCAATAAAAATACCCCTAAGGTTTGAGATAAGGAGCATTTTGGTCCCTGCCGTTAATTTTTCTGTTAATTTATAACGGTTGCTGACGTGGCACTATTATTTTAATATAAAAAATTATTTTTTTTTTTATTTTAAAATAAAAATAAATAAAAATAATAAAAAATATTATTATTTTAATCTATACTATATATAAATGGGGCTAAGAGAGGAGAATCTTTTGTTTCCTCTTTTGCCCCTACTTTTTTAATAAATTCCTATTTTGACCTTTCTTGATGCGATGTGACTCTTCGGGTGTATGTCTGTTCATTATTATTCCAATGGGTGCAATTAATATTCACGAGACACGATTGTTGGTGAAGGTAGTTATATATCAAATAGATGCATCCATTCGCGTTTGGATACGATCATCTATAAAAGACATTGAATTATACTTCTTTTACAATTAATTCTTCCATTATTGTTTTCCATGTGTTGTTCATAGATAATTGATTTTGTGAAAAACATGTTGTTGAGATTCATGAATTTCGTAGTCATATTATTTGTATCTTTAGATTCCAAAGTTGTTATTTCATAAATTTCTTTTATTTTGTAGTTATAGTATCCTTTATTTCTGTTTTTTTTCACTCAGACAATCGGTTCCACCGGCGGGCTTCAATCACCTATTTCAAAATGGATTAGAAAGGTTAGTCAATTCTCTTTATTTTCATGTGGTTGGTTATTTGGTTTTATTTAAAGATTGTGTATGAAATTTTAGTAAATTTCTCTCTAAAAAATTGTGGTTCTAAATTGAAAGTTAAAATGTTTAGAAATTGCACTACACTTTTCATCATTCGTCTGCAATAGAATTATACTTCTTTTAATGGGTAAAAATTGTAAGTACTTTACCATAAAATTGTAGATTGGAATTAATTTTTGTCTTTTACTATTGTGTTTGTTACCCAAATCACATTACACTTTATCTTTGTATAAAATTTACTTCTCCCTGGAATTTTGACGAAATATTCTTTCTTTATGTTGTCAAAGAAAAAAAAATCTTTCTTCAATTGCATGAAATTTCATATTCAAATTTTATTTTTTATTATTGATTTTACTGGTTGTGATTGTGGTTGGATGAATTTTATATTATTTCGTATTGTGGTATGATATATTTATATGATTAATTATTATTAACGTAAATAATTATACAAAAAAATAGAATAACCTTACTAAATTTCTTCACTTGTTAGTTGGGATTTATGACTGATATTGAATAATTATTCTTGACCTTTTAAATCAACTTTTAAAATGAGAAAAAATGATGACGGTTTGGATTGTCATCAATAACCAAAATCTATTGTTCACAATTATGAAATATTAAAATTAGTATATGTCACAATTTTCTTAGATTTTATTAATTCAACTTTCTTTTATATATATATATATATATATATTAATTGCTTGATTATCTCTCATATATGTTTTTTACCACCCACTCATGTAGGACTTAGATAGCCTTAGTTCAAACGTGGTTAATTTATAACGGGAGTGATAGACTGTCATAGTTAATAAAAATAGATATGTATGACTTTGAAAACAGAATGAAAATTTAACAATTTAAGACAGTATCTTTGAAGCCTCTATGAGTGTTCATGGAAGTGGATCATGAACACAATATTTGTTTTACATTTGTGAATTAGTAGAGAATATAGAAAGAGATGATAAAATAGATGGAAATATAAAAAATATAGATAAAGAATAAAACATGTTTCTAAAATATAACTGTTGATGGAGAAATTTTGACCAATCACGAATTGCCACGTCATTACATAAAATTAATGACGAAATTCAAGTTAATTAAATTTGGGACCAATTATAAATTGACATGTGTCCCAAATTTAATTTGAAAACAAAGTTGGCCAATTATAAATTTATAGAGCCAAATTTCTATTTGATCAATTAATTAAAATTAAATTATTTCAATCAAATTAATTAATTTGACCAATTAATTAAAAATAATAATTATTTGGATCAAATTTGGGTCTTTTAAATGTCTGGGTCATATGGTTTTGGGTCAAATATAAACCAAATCCAAGACTAAATGGTTCAGCCCAAGACCAATAAAACCCAAGCCCAAGTTGTTAGGCCCAAAAGTTACCAGGGCCCATCCTGCGAGAACTCTATAAATAGGGGGGTTCACCACCATTTCAAGGGGTCAGAATTTTGAAGCTCGAAGCCAGAGTCAGAGAATTCAGAGAACTTCATCAAGATTGAAGACTGAAGATTGAAGACTGAAGACTCCTTGAAATCCACAAGTTTCAAAGTGCTGAACACTTCCTGAAGACTGAAGACTCCTTCAAGATTTGGAAGACTTCAAGCTCCAAGAATCCGTTGAAGCTCCAGACTCGAGATCAAGCGTTCCAACCCTCGAGTGAAACACATCCACACACAAGAGAGAGAATCAGAGGATCAACATTAGAGATTGTATATCCACACGCATACAAATATTAATACAAGTATATCGTTTATTCCACGTGTCTCCATCTTTGAAGTCTCGTGCGAACAAATTGGCACGCCCAGTGGGACAGTCTCTACCTCTCATCTCTTTCTCTTGTTTAAAGATCCAACCAACGTGATGACACCAAAGAAAGCTCCCGCGAAGGTTACCACATCAAGCGACTCTTACACTGGTCCTGTCACTCGTAGTCGCTCCCAAGGAATTGAGATCAAGGAGGATCATACTCCTCTAGCTGTTGCAAGCAAGATCTCAAAGCTGATTGAAGAATCCTCTAAGGATAAGGTTGCAGTCAAAGACAACCCACTGTTCGAATATGTCGTTCCAACATCTAAGCAGCCAAAGGATACACTAAGTCCTGATGTGATGTCCGTCATGATGGCTGATGTAGATCAGGATGAAAGAATGGCAGAGATGGAAAGGAAACTCAATCTCTTAATGAAGGCAGTTGATGAGAGAGATCTTGAGATTGCCTATTTGAAGAACCAGTTGCAAAACCGAGAAACGGCTGAGTCTAGCCAGACCCCTGCTGCAGGAAAGAATGATAAGGGGAAAGCTGTCATCCGTGAGGACCAACCACAACACTCCGCATCAGTTGCCTCTTTGTCTGTCCAACAACTGCAGGACATGATCATGAATTCCATCAGGGCTCAGTATGGTGAACCGACTCAAAGTTCCCTCTTGTATTCTAAACCTTATACAAAGAGGATTGACAATCTCAGACTACCCACTGGGTTTCAGCCCCCCAAATTCCAGCAGTTTGACGGAAAGGGCAATCCAAAGCAACACATCGCCCACTTTGTTGAAACCTGTGAGAATGCTGGTACTCGGGGAGATTTTCTTGTTAAACAATTTGTCCGAACACTAAAGGGAAACGCGTTCGATTGGTACACTGACCTGGAGCCTGATACAATTGACAGTTGGGAACAGATGGAGAGAGAGTTTCTGAATCGCTTCTACAGTACGAGGCGAACAGTTAGTATGACAGAACTCACGAGCACAAAGCAGCGAAAGGGTGAGCCAGTCATTGATTACATCAATCGTTGGAGAGCCTTGAGTCTTGACTGTAAAGATAGACTCTCCGAGGTATCCTCTGTTGAAATGTGCACCCAAGGTATGCACTGGGGACTTTTTTACATCTTGCAGGGGATAAAACCCCGGACCTTTGAAGAATTGGCGACTCGCGCTCATGATATGGATTTGAGCATCGCTAGTAGAGGGGGCAAGGATCCCGTAGTCCCAGATATGAGGAAAGAAAAGAAGGAAGTCAAGGGCACTGAGAAAGTTGCAAAGAGTGCCACGAAAGAATCTAAGGTCGTCAACACGACCCCGTTGAAATTTTCCTCCAAAGGAAAAGAAAGTAAATCCAGTAAGCAAATAGAGACAGGCGAGAGACGTCGCCTAACTTTAAAAGAAAGACAAGAAAAGGTATATCCATTTCCAGACTCCGACGTTCCAGATATGTTGGAACAGCTGTTGGAGAAGCAGCTGATTGAACTACCTGAATGCAAACGACCGGAAGAGTTAGGAAAAGTCAATGATCCTAACTTCTGCAAGTATCACCGAGTTGTTAGTCATCCAGTGGAAAAATGTTTTGTATTGAAAGAGCTAATCCTTAAGTTGGCTCGTGAAAGGAAAATTGAGTTGGACCTTGATGAGGTGGCTCAAACAAATCATGCAACCATAATGGCAAATGTAGGGAATGAAAATCCCCTAATCTCCTCATGTGATTATGAAGAAAGATTAATTCAATTTGGGACCCTTGATCCTGTAGTGGTTCGATTTCAAAAAGAAGCCACAATGAGGGGACCCCAAGGAAAATATAATTCCGTTGAAGATGAGAACGGAGGCTGGACCCTTGTCGTTCGCCGCAAAAAGCAAAAGCAAAGTTACGCACGGAAAGAGTCCCGCCTATATCGAGATAGTAAAAGAAAAGTTAAGTCTCAAAGGAAGAAGGGAAAAAAGAAGTCAGGGAGGTCAAAGCCTGTCGTGAAGGAAAGTGAAGATTTCTTTTGCCCTCCACAACCCATAACTTTGGCAGAATACTTCCCAAGGAGCTTTCTCGATGATAGTAAAGAGAAGGCACTTGAAACTGTCACGTGTCACGTTGTGGACGTGGTGGAAGATGATGACGTCCTCGCTAGCTCCTCGGGAGTGGCGGTAGGTTCAGGAGACTTATCCTCTTTCAGCATAAAGGACTTACTGTCACTTCCTCAGGAAGCTAAAAACGTCCTTATTAACGCATTGATAGAGTCCGATGGTACAATGATTCCAACCTCTGAGGCACGCACATGTGCTTCGTGTTGCGTGACTATAGGATTTTCCGATGAAGATTTGCTGCTAGGGTCAAAGCCTCACAATAGACCTTTATTCGTCTCGGGATACATCCGAGAACAGAGGGTAAGTCGGATCCTCATCGACGATGGATCAGCTGTCAATATAATGCCTAAGTCAACTATGAAGCAATTAGGCATCTTGATGGAAGAATTATCAAACAGTAAATTGGTGATTCAAGGTTTCAATCAAGGCGGACAACGGGCGATTGGCATGATACGTCTCGAGCTCATCATTGGAGATTTGAAGGCCGATACTTTGTTTCATGTGATAGACTCCAAGACCACTTATAAGTTGCTATTAGGTCGTCCTTGGATCCACGACAATGGAGTGATAACTTCTACATTGCACCAGTGCTTCAAATTCTATCAAGATGGCATTAAGAAAGTTGAAGCTGACACTAACCCATTTTCAGAAGCAGAATCCCATTTCGCTGATGCAAAATTTTATATGAAGAGCGACAACATAGGGGAAACTATACCTACAGAAATCCCCTTGATAAAAAAGAATGATAAACTCGATTTAGAGCCACAAGCAGATGCAGGGAAGGAAGTTGTTGAGAATGTGAAGGCATCTAACCCGAAGAATGGTGAAGCATCTACAAGCCTTGAGAAATCTAAAGTTGTAGAGGATGAGAAATGTTCACCTGTTCTACGATACATCCCTTTGTCCCAGCGTAAAAAGGGTGAATCACCTTTCACTGAATGTTCGAAAAGCATAAAGGTCGGTGACGTTGAAATTCTGAAGGAAGGTTTCACTATGCCTCTTACAAAGATCACAGAGCAAGAGATTAGGAAACCTGAGGATGACCAGATAAAAGCAATTTTGCCTGAAAAACGAACTAAAGACGGGTTCGACGCGAAGGCATACAAACTTCTAGCGAAAGCAGGTTATGACTTCACAGCTCACACTGAGTTTAAAAGTCTGAGGGTTTTTGATGGAAGATCTGAGCTCTCTGCAACACAGAAGAAGCTTCTAAAGGAAGGCTATAGTCTGCCTACGACGAGAAAAGGACTTGGATATAAGTCGCCTGAACCAGTTCGCATAACAAGAAAAGGGAAGGCGAAAGTGGCAGACATAAATCATATAACAGCAGAGGAGGTCGATGACTCAAAAGAAGAAGAGAACGTCAACAAACGAGCTTCTGTTTTTAGGCGCATCAGGCCACCAGTTGCTCGTGCTTCAGTATTTCAAAGATTAATTGTGAATGAAACAGAAGAAGAAAGCGTACAACCTACCAACTCCACGCGACCTTCAGCTTTTCGAAGGTTAAATATGTCTGTTGGGGAAGAAGAGAGTACACTTTCAATTCCGGATATCACACGACCTTCAGCTTTTAGAAGATTAAATATGTCCGTTGGGGAAGAAGAGAGTACAATTTCAATTCCGGATATTACACGACCTTCAGCTTTTAGAAGATTAAATATGTCTGTTGCGGAAGAAGATGGCACATTTTCAAGTCCGGATGTGACTCGACAATCAGTTTTTCAGAGGTTAAGTGTTACCACGAGAAGAAACCAAAGAGAGCAGTCTGTTTCGTCAACTTCTCACCGACTTCAACATGAAGATATGATGAAAATTGAAAAGATCGCGAAGGCTAATGAAGAAATTAGAAGTGCAGTTCCTTCACGAATGAAAAGAAAAACCTTTGTTACTGTCGATACGGATGGTTCTTTAAAGGTAAAGAGACGTGATGTTGTCATCACCAATCCTTCAGAAGAAGATAGTGATCAGGAAGAAGAACAAGCCTCTTGCCTTCACATCACGGTTGAAGAAGAAACAGAGGTCGAAATGTCTGAAGTAGATGAGGACGAAGCACCTTTATCACTTGAAGACGGTAGCGAGTCTACAGTTGATGAGCTTAAAGAAGTAAACCTGGGTACACCAGAAGAGCCACGCCCAACTTTTATAAGCACGTCACTGACTCCTGAAGAAGAAGGTGAATACATGAGTTTACTCGCTTCATATAGAGATATCTTCGCCTGGTCATATAAAGAGATGCCTGGACTTGACCCAAAAGTAGCTGTCCATCATCTCGCAATTAAAGAGGAGTATCGGCCGGTCAAACAGGCTCAACGACGCTTTCGCCCAGAACTTATCCCTCAAATCGAAATAGAGGTCAATAAATTGATAGAAGCAGGATTCATCCATGAGGTAAAATACCCTACGTGGATAGCCAACATCGTTCCTGTTAGAAAGAAGAATGGACAGCTTCGCGTTTGCATTGACTTTCGTGATTTAAATAATGCATGTCCCAAAGACGATTTTCCACTGCCAATCACAGAAATCATGGTGGATGCCACCCTAGGGCATGAAACTTTGTCTTTTATGGATGGGTCATCAGGCTATAACTAGATTCGAATGGCTCTTGCAGATGAAGAAATGACAGCCTTTCGAACTCCTAAAGGGATATACTGTTACAAAGTGATGCCCTTTGGATTAAAGAACGCTGGAGCTACTTATTAACGTGCTATGCAAAAGGTTTTCGATGATATGCTACATAAACATGTCGAGTGCTATGTCGATGATCTTGTTGTTAAGTCAAAGAGACGACAAGATCACTTGAAGGATCTAAAAGTGGTCTTTGATCGTTTGAGAAAGTATCAATTGAGGATGAACCCTATCAAATGTGCATTCGGTGTTACTTCTGGGAAGTTCCTGGGGTTCGTCGTTAGACATCGAGGAATCGAAATAGATCAATAAAAAATTGACGCCATTCAAAAGATGCCAAGACCTAAAAACTTACATGAGTTGAGAAGCCTGCAAGGTCGTTTGGCCTACATTCGAAGATTCATCTCTAACTTAGCCGGTCGATGCCAACCTTTTCAAAGGCTAATGAGGAAAGGAGAAAAATTCGAGTGGGATGAAGCATGTCAAAACGCCTTTGAAAGCATTAAGAAATATTTGCTTAACCCTCCTGTCTTAGGAGCCCCCATAGCTGGAAAGTCATTGATTCTGTACATCGCTGCTCAAGAAAGATCACTGGGAGCGTTATTGGCACAGGAAAGTGAGAAGGGAAAGGAACGAGCCCTTTATTACTTAAGCAGGACCTTAAATGGAGCTGAGATAAATTACTCACCTATTGAGAAAATGTGCCTTGCTCTTTTCTTCGCTATTGACAAGTTAAGGCATTACATGCAAGCTTTCACAGTGCACCTGGTCGGGAAAGCTGATCCTATCAAGTATGTTCTATCAAGGCCAGTTATTTCTGGACGCTTAGCTAAGTGGGCCATCATACTTCAACAATATGATATCGTATATATACCTCAAAAGGCAGTCAAGGGGCAGGCATTAGCCGACTTCTTGGCAAATCATCCAATTCCTTCAGATTGGAAGTTATGTGAAGATCTTCCTGATGAAGAAGTCTTCTATACGGAGCCCTGGATTATGTACTTTGATGGTGCAGCACGAAGAAGTGGAGCAGGGGCAGGAATCGTCTTTGTTTCGCCTGAGAAACACATGCTCCCCTATAGCTTTGTGCTTGGTGAATTGTGCTCAAACAATGTTGCTGAATATCAAACGCTAATAATTGGCCTCCAAATGGCCTTGGAGATTGGCATAAGATATATAGAGGCCTATGGTGATTCAAAATTGGTCGTTAGCCAACTTTTACTCCAGTATGAAGTGAAGCATAAAGACTTGAAGCCTTATTTCATCTATGCAAGACAACTGCTAGAAAGGTTTGACAGTATAGTACTGGAGCATGTTCCAAGATCAGAAAATAAAAAGGCAGATGCTCTAGCAAATTTAGCCACTGCCCTAACAATTCCGGAAGATATGTCGATGAACATCTCACTTTGTCAGAGGTGGATCGTGCCGCCAATAGAAGACCAATGCCTAGAAGTAAATATGATTTCTGTCTTTGCAATTGAAGAAGAGGACTGGCGACAACCCATTATAGATTATCTTCAACATGGAAGACTGCCCACAGATCCCAGGCGTAGGGCCGATATACGAAGAAGAGGTGCCCGATTTATCTACTACAAGGAGATCCTTTATCGTCGTTCTTATGAGGGACTCTTCCTTCGATGCCTTGGAAAGGAAGAAGCAGCAAAGGCATTAAATGAGGCACATTCAGGTGTTTGTGGCGCCCATCAGTCGGGTCCAAAACTCCAGTTTCAATTAAAAAGGATGGGTTATTATTGGCCTACAATGATTCAAGACTCAATGGAATATGCAAAGAAGTGTGAAGCCTGTCAATTCCATGCAAACTTCATACATCAGCCGCCGGAGCCTCTTCATCCGACTGTAGCTTCATGACCTTTTGAAGCTTGGGGACTTGACCTTGTTGGCCCTATAACACCTAAGTCTTCAGCAGGACATTCTTACATTCTTGCAGGGACATATTACTTCTTAAGATGGGCTGAAGCTGTCGCATTGAAAGAAGCCAAGAAAGAAAATGTTGTGGATTTCATTCGAACTCATATAATCTATCGGTACGGTATCCCTCATTGTATTGTGACAGATAATGGAAGACAATTCTCCAACGGCCTAATGGACAAGTTGTGTGAGAAGTTTAACTTCAAACAATACAAGTCCTCTATGTACAATGCTGCGGCAAATGGGTTGGCAGAAGCATTCAATAAGACGCTGTGTAACTTATTGAAGAAAGTAGTCTCCAAGACAAAAAGAGATTGGCAAGAAAAGATCGGTGAATTGTTGTGGGCCTACCGAACTACTCATCGCACTCCTACAGGAGTCACACCTTATTCACTCGTCTATGGGGTAGAAGCTGTGCTCCCGTTAGAAAGAGAGATTCCTTCATTAAGGATGGCTGTCCAAGAAGGGTTGACAACAGAAGATAATACTAGGTTGCGCCTTCAGGAGTTAGAAGCACTTGATGAAAGAAGGTTAGAGGCTCAACAAGCATTGGAATGCTACCAAGCACGGATGTCTAAAGCCTTTGACAAGAATGTGAAGCTTCGATCTTTTCAAGTTGGTGATCTTGTGCTAGCTGTTCGAAGACCCATCATCACGACACGACACACAGGGAACAAGTTCACACCTAAATGGGATGGACCCTACGTCGTCAAGGAAGTCTACACAAATGGAGCGTACAAGATCGTGGATAAAGACGGATTAAGAATAGGCCCGATAAATGGCAAATTTCTTAAAAAGTTTTATGCGTGAAATGTAATGCTCCATATCGCAGGAGCCTAAACTGCATGATACTCCTGGCCTGCATGAGTTAAAAAGGTGAATGGCCAAAACATAAAAAAAAAAAAAATCAAATTGTATTATGAACTACGTTATGACTTGATCCCGTTTATTAATGGGTACGTAGGCAACTTAAAGGAAACTTTAAGCTCAGTCCATAAAATAAAAAAAATCATTATTCCAATATGCGAAACAAGTACGATAATGAATAAAAAAATCTTGCCTATTACAAAAAAAAAATGGAGATATTTTCGATAAAAATATGATGATAAAAAAAAAATGAAGTCTGATTATGGTATCCACTTGTAATTCTTCAGCTCTTCTTGTGCATCTTCCAACATTTCACGAAGTATCGTCAGAGTTTTAGCATCAGCATCAGTAAGAACAGGGGCATCTTCAATGCTACTTATAGTTCCTCGCAGTTTGGAAGCCTCAAGTTGATTTTGTTTTAGAAGATCCTCCTTCTCGATAATCGATTTAGAAATCTCAACTCGCTTAGCTTTCACAGTTTCAAGCCTAGCTTCCAATTCTTCTTCTTCTCGCAATGCTTGCAGATGTTGTTGCTGAAGTGAACCTTTCGCAGTGAGTAGTTCACTTTCACTATATAGTATCTTCTCCAAGCTAAACCTAGTCTCTCCCAGTTGGCGATTCTTACTCTCCAAAGTTAATTGAGAAGAAAATGATGACTGCAGCTGGTTATACTTCTCTACCTTCTTGAAATACGCACTTACAATTTCTTTAAGAGAATCCAAGCCGGGTACACGAATCTCAGAAATTGTATGAAGTATTTTGACTGCCTCTTGTTTAAGGCGAGGTATTTTGTCGAACGGAGTGCGTATGATCTTCCGGTGTATGCTCTCCCACAGGGCAAGGGAAGATTGTTTCCTATAGTTGGAAATAACATCGTTAGCAAAGTAATCAGAGATCTCAGACGCAGCTGCATGGGTCGTTGTCTTCTTTTGTTCAGGAACTTCATCAATTGCAGGATGACAAGATTGAATCGCGACTCTATCCGTTGGCGCTTTGGAATTGTCCACACGCGCAACTACAGAGTCAAAGATGTCTGGACTCACAAAAGAAGAAGGACTATGATGCCCTTCGACTTCTATAAGGGGATCATTTAAGGGTGACTGCAAAGAAAAGGGGGAAGCAATGATGATAATAATAATAGTAAAATATTATAATGAAAGGAAAAAAAAAAACACTTACCAGTGGTGTAGGGAGTTCAGGAAATTGTGATGAGCTAGGGACTCCATCAAAATATTCATCTTCACATACTAATGGTTGTTTGGACTTTTTAGACCTTTTCCAATGATGATCGTCGCTACTGCTCTGACTACCATCATTATCCTTGGAGCAAAATTCACCAGGTTCAAACATGCGAATCCTTTTGCCTTCGTTGTCATTGCCAACCTTTTTAGGAAATTTTGGCTTAGAGAGAAGAGGAGAAGCGCTATCCGCCAACTTTTGTATGCCTTCTTCAAGATAATTCCCATGCTTGGCTAACCACCAACTTCTGTAGCGTTGAGTAACCTGAGTGTGTGGTTTCGTTGCACGAGCAGGAAGGTATACTTGGGATAATGTTCCTCTTTGAGTGCATATCCTCCAAAGACGAAACACATTCGCTAAATTTGCCTCAGGAATTTCTATACTCAAGTCATTCGGTATGTCTTGATAGAATCCAAATTGTCGACTAAATCGACAAGGACTATAAGCTTCAATAACCATCAACGATCCACAACGTGAAGACAAGAAACACGACCGAATGCTTATGAAGAATGAAGAAAGTCAAAACGATAATTTCCCGTCATCTTTCAAAAGCTCGCCTGTATTTCTGGCTTGAAGACTCGCATACCATGACACATATTTACCTTTGTGGATATGTACACGGGCTTCAAAATCGTTAAAGTACTTAGCCCCACCCTCGCCAGAAAACTCAACCATCATTGGGCCAATGACAGGTGCTGGGACTTTGTAATGCGTGTTAAAATAATAAGCCAGCCAAGCATGGACATAGTGTAAAGGAAAACAAGCCTTTGAAAATCCAGCAGAAGGAGATGCACTGTGGATCTGGCCGAGTCCATGATAAATATTGGCCAAAACAGGAACAGCAAGACTGAAAACGTAACCTTCAGCCATAAGACTGGCGACTTTAAAAACTTCTGGACGAAGAGAAGTACGTTGGTCGGGAAATACAAATGCGCACAACCAACAAGAAAGAAAGGCAGCCAAGTATGCCTTATCTTTCAGTTCATCTTCTACGCCCAACATGCAAAATAAGTCCATTTCTTTTTCGGACCAGCTGTGATGCTTGGTAGGAGCCCCATTCGGATTATGGGTCTGACGTGGACGAGAAGTCTTCTTCGGCTTTCGGGGAGGAGGTTTTTCATATTTCGAATCTCCTTTAAACCAGAAAGAAATCCACGATTTGATAGGAATTTGAAGGCAATCGCGTTGTTGAGATGCAATGTGATAGTACGCAGCAAAAAGGTACTCACAAACTTTTGGGCAATCTTCATCCTTTCGATCAGGCGAACCTAATAATTCCTTACAACAAGGAACAACTTCATCATAAAACCTACCCTTGATGGAAATGCCTCCTAATCTCCACATGTCCCATAGAGAGATAGATAACTCTCCTGATGATGTATGAAGTGTATTTGTGGATGGACACCATGCTTCACAAAAAGCTCGAACTATATCATTATTGCGGTCATAAGTGTATAAGGAAGCCAGTACAGCATCAAACAAACAAGCCTTCTTCAGTATCGGCGTATTTGAAGAAATTACGACCTCTAACCATTCCCAATAATCAGGTATATAAAAGAATTCTCCATGAATTCTTATTGAATTACCCCAACGAACTTGTTCGTCTCCAATAATTCGACGACCTAAAGTTGGTTCTGGATTTTCGCCCAGCACCTTGCTATGAATTGGAGACTCTAAAAACCACGCCTTCAATGAAGAGTCGTGACTCAAAAATCTTTCTTCTGACCATCTAGACAAAGAGGTTGAATTATTCAAGCAATGTTGTGATCCCCTAAAATTACCGCATATTGTCTCTCCTACAGGAAGTATAACGCCATTTTCAACAGGCTGATCTTTGTCCTTCAAGATGACTAAGCAGTTTTTCTCAGGATCAGGGTGCTCAGTAAAATACACCATGATGGAGATAAGTTTTTCTACACAAGAAAAAAAAATGTGTCAATCTTATCCAAGAAGTTATGAAGGCAAGAAAGTGATGCATGAATAATCAATCATACAAAAAATATATATATAACCAACTCTATAAGACATTATAGTCATCAAAACGACTGGTCTAGCAGGAGTGCATCACTGAAGGCAAGTCTGATGACTACCCCTGCAGGTTACTCAGATCACCCAATAAAATGGGGACTGTGTCTAGCAGGAGTGCATCGCTGTAGGCGAATCTGGTGACTACCCCTGCAGGTTACTCAGATCACCCAATAAAATGGGGACTGGGTCTAGCAGGAGTGCATGAAGGCGAATCTGGTGACTACCCCTGCAGGTTACTCAGATCACCCAATAAAATGGGGACTGGGTCTAGCAGGAGTGCATCGTTGTAGGCAAATCTGGTGACTACCCCTGTAGGTTACTCAGATCACCCAATAAAATGGGGACTGGGTCTAGCAGGAGCGCATGAAGGCGAATCTGGTGACTACCCCTGCAGGTTACTCATATCACCCAATAAAATGGGGACTGGGTCTAGCAGGAGTGCATGAAGGCGAATCTGGTGACTACCCCTGCAGGTTACTCAGATCACCCAATAAAATGGGGACTGGGTCTAGCAAGAGTGCATGAAGGCGAATCTGGTTACTACCCCTGCAGGTTACTCAGATCACCCAATAAAATGGGGACTGGGTCTAGCATGAGTGCATCGCTGTAGGCGAATCTGGTGACTACCCCTGCAGGTTACTCAGATCACCCAATAAAATGGGGACTGGGTCTAGCAGGAGCGCATGAAGGCGAATCTGGTGACTACCCCTGCAGGTTACTCAGATCACCCAATAAAATGGGGACTGGGTCTAGCAGGAGTGCATCGCTGTAGGCGAATCTGGTGACTACCCCTGCAGGTTACTCAGATCACCCAATAAAATGGGGACTGGGTCTAGCAGGAGCGCATGAAGGCGAATCTGGTGACTACCCCTGCAGGTTACTCAGATCACCCAATAAAATGGGGACTGGGTCTAGCAGGAGTGCATCGCTGTAGGCGAATCTGGTGACTACCCCTGCAGGTTACTCAGATCACCCAATAAAATGGGGACTGGGTCTAGCAGAAGTGCATCGCTGTAGGCGAATCTGGTGACTACCCCTGCAGGTTACTCAGATCACCCAATGAAATAGGGGACTGGTCTAGCAGGAGTGAGATCACTGCAAGTGAAGCTGGTGACGACCGTTGTACGAAGCTTACACATTCAAGCAAGAAAGAAACAAATTGCAATAATATATGTGCAAAGAAAAAAATGGAAGCCAAAAGCTCTATAGTACAATCAAAGCAATTCATATGAGCGACATCCAATAAGGACATACATGGAATATATATGCAGATCAAAAAAAAAAAAAAAAAAACGAAAAGTAAAAAAAAATATAAATAAATAAAAACGAAAAATAAAAAAATAAAAAATAAAAAGAGAAGAAATTTTCCTACCTGGATCCCTTCTTGAATGCTCTCTGCAATTGATGTGTGCTCTCCCCTACTGAGGTTCAGTCTTATTTATAGGGGGAGTTTTAAGTTCAAATCAAATGTTTAGATAAAGATTTGACTCAAATGAAATCCTATCTCCGGTTCAAAATTTTATGAGATAATCTTTATCTTTATCTGAACCAACTTAATTAAATTAAAATTCCTAAAAGATTATTTCAATTCAAATCAATTTGGGAATTCAAATTTTATCTAAATAATTTTATTTGGGCATACTCCAAAATTTTCTTCCAAATCAAAATTTGAGATTCAAACATCAAATTCTATGCCAAATGCAAGTTTGAATTTGGTAAAATTTTACCTCAAATAATATTTTGGGCATAATCCAAATTTTATCCCAAATGGACCAAAGTCCAAACCTCAAGTTATGTTCCATATTTTGATTAAATTGGCGCACCAAATGGAGTCAAAGTCAAGAACAAATACCTTGCATTTTAATTCCAAAATATATTTTTCGAGATTCACTCACACATAATTTGTGTCTAAATCTCGAAAAGGGGGCATTTGTTGATGGAGAAATTTTGACCAATCACGAATTGCCACGTCATTACATAAAATTAATGACGAAATTCAAGTTAATTAAATTTGGGACCAATTATAAATTGACATGTGTCCCAAATTTAATTTGAAAACAAAGTTGGCCAATTATAAATTTATAGAGCCAAATTTCTATTTGATCAATTAATTAAAATTAAATTATTTCAATCAAATTAATTAATTTGACCAATTAATTAAAAATAATAATTATTTGGATCAAATTTGGGTCTTTTAAATGTCTGGGTCATATGGTTTTGGGTCAAATATAAACCAAATCCAAGACTAAATGGTTCAGCCCAAGACCAATAAAACCCAAGCCCAAGTTGTTAGGCCCAAAAGTTACCAGGGCCCATCCTGCGAGAACTCTATAAATAGGGGGGTTCACCACCATTTCAAGGGGTCAGAATTTTGAAGCTCGAAGCCAGAGTCAGAGAATTCAGAGAACTTCATCAAGATTGAAGACTGAAGATTGAAGACTGAAGACTCCTTGAAATCCACAAGTTTCAAAGTGCTGAACACTTCCTGAAGACTGAAGACTCCTTCAAGATTTGGAAGACTTCAAGCTCCAAGAATCCGTTGAAGCTCCAGACTCGAGATCAAGCGTTCCAACCCTCGAGTGAAACACATCCACACACAAGAGAGAGAATCAGAGGATCAACATTAGAGATTGTATATCCACACGCATACAAATATTAATACAAGTATATCGTTTATTCCACGTGTCTCCATCTTTGAAGTCTCGTGCGAACAATAACAAAATATTTTAAATAATCATTCAGAATAGAGATTCTACAAAATCTTTGAAAAAACAAATTACATTTTCAAATTTCTTTACTTCTAATAATATTCCATAAACGAAGTTTTTTTAAAAAGAAAATTAAATGAACATTAAAAAAAACGTTTTGATGGATTTTTTTTAAGTTGTAAGTATATTACAAACTCATTTTAACAAAAAAAAAATATTAATTTTTATTAAAAAAATTACATAAATGTTAAAATTAGAATTTTATAGTCTGTGGAGGAAAAAAAAGTTCAATATTTTCCTTTTTTGACTGAAAATATTATATATGAAATATTTACTATTTAAACTGAATGAAAAATATATTCATTCAACATTTAAATTTCTCTATGAAAATTTGTGTTTTAACGATTTTTAACCACGTGCATTGCACGGGTCTTTTAACTAGTTATTTTAAAAACTAAACCCTAACCCTCTTCTTCATCCTCTTCCCTCACCCCTCCATCTTCTCCCTCTAGCAGGTGCGCCGCCCACATGCCGTCGACGGCAGCCGCCGGCGGTGACTATTTTTTTTTTTTTTTTTTTTTTTTTTTTTTCTTTTTCCTGTTTTTTCCTTCCTCCCTTCCTTCTTCTCTTCTTCTTCTTCTCATTCCTTAAAGCTTCAACTACTGTTTTAAAAAAAATGAAAGAGAAAGGAGGATGGTTCCTCCCTCTTCCGTTTTCCGGCGCCGAAAAACAGAGGGAGGGAGGGACCTCCTCCCTCTGTTCGTGCCCCAAAGAAAGTATGAGCCACCCACTCACAGTAGGATACTTGGTGCTCTTCACCATTTCCACAGCCGTCGTCGCCGCCGCAGCTCCTCAACTTCACGACAAAATCGAGCGACCGCCGTCCACCAACGACGACAACCTCATCCCAATTCGTAGTCAATTCGTCTCCGATGTTTAACGGGGAGGGAGAGAGGGACCTTCTCCCTCTGTTTTTCGGCGCCGGAAAACGGAGGAGGGAGAACCCTCCTCCTTTCTCTTTCATTTTTTTTTTAAAACTGTAGCTGAAGCTTTAAGAAAGGAGAAGAAGAAGAAGAGAAGAAGGAAGGAAGGGAAAAAAAAAAAAAAAAAAAGTCGCCGGCGGCAAGCGGCGGCCGGCGGCTGCCGGCGACGGCATGTGGGCGGTGCAGCTGCTGGAGGAAGAAGATGGAGGGGTGAGGGAAGAGGATGAAGAAGAGGGTTAGGGTTTAGTTTTTAAAATAATTAAAATAATAATATTTTTTTATTATTTTTATTTATTTTATTTTAAAATAAAAAAATAATTTTTATATTAAAATACTAGTGCCACGCCAGCAACCGTTAGAAATTAACAGAAAAATTAACGGCAGGGACCAAAATGCTCCTTATCTCAAACCTCAGGGGTATTTTTGTTGAGTTTGAAAACTCAAGGACCAAAGTGTCACTTAACCCAAACCTCAGGGACCAAAAGTGTATTTTCCCTACATTTTAACATCTTCATGTTTGCAGAACAAATGTTGGCATCTTTTTTTAAATGAACAATTCATACATTAAAAGGTAACATAATAGTCTTGTTCTTGCAAACAAGATATAGAAATCAAAATTTCTTTTAATCTTAGGAACTATATACATCAAATAATATGTACCGTTCCTCGGAGAAGAATAACTTTCTGTCTCCCACACTACCATAGCCGAGATGAACTTTTCTATTTCAACTCTAAGAGTCATTTTACAAACTCACAGCTTCTACCAGGAACTTATTCCTTGAAAAGAACATATGAGATTAGTGGGTCCTGAATCAATTATCCAAGTAGAATCGCTATTCATACTAAACACGTTTTCAAGACGAATAAATCATATTTAGAGTCTTTGGTGTTCTTTCTTTTGGCTTGGTAGTTTCCTATGTAACATTCATCACGAACATTTTGAGATAGGTAAACATAACATCTTGAGGACATTTTTCTTTTTAAAACCGTTTCAAAAAATCACTCACCACGATCTTGCTAAAGTTTGTTTTCTTAGTTGTATGTTTTATACTATTAACGAATTCTGCGTATAGACGAGACATTTTTCGTTTTATATTTCTCCTTTCATTTTTTTTCTTCCGAGTTTTCCACCAAAAATATTTTCTTTGGTTTTCACTTAGGGTATAAACAAAATTTATAGATTAGTAATCGATATGTTAGTTACAAAATCAATATTTTAAAGCGGTCTTATTCTAATATATATATATATATATATATATAAATTGGGGAAAAAAAAGTAATAATAGTGAAAAGCATAAAGTTATCCATTGTTTGTGAAGTTGAAATAAACTTGAGCTTTGGAATGAGGAACAAAAAATTAAACCTGTAGCTATTTCACTATTCCACTTCATTTAATCTTTATCTCGTCATAAACCAATGTTCCTAGTTATACACCTAGATTTAACTCATCTTGTGTGATATATCTTTTGAAAGGCGTTAAGGGTGTTGCTATACATTTCTTTTCAGATTCTGCTTCCATCATTATACGACGTCGAACAGTATGAAACGAATATACCATAATTCACGAGTATATAGATTTAGAACCAAGCTGTTTAGATTTAGAACCTAATATTTCTTCAATTACCATTAAACCTTCGAGGTGAAATCCTTGCTCCACAAATGCCATTTGGTGGGAGGCAGGAAGTCCCCTATACAGTCCCTTTATGCCTTGCTTTTCGACTATCGTTCGAAATAGATGTGAGATACCATCAAACTTCCGTGCCCCCGCTCCTCCTACATCAGTTGCAAAGTCTTGTGTGTGCAAATTCTATGGGGTACATGAAAATTGTAAGGGTATAGACGGAAGAAATGACTGTAAAAAAATTCAGAAGAATAAACATATTCTTTTCAAAAATATTTATTCCATTGACTTATATAAAGTTCCTCGACATGAAAAAAAATATATATTTAAAAATATAATATATGTATGTATATATATTTGAATATGTATATATGTATATATGTATGTATATATGTATGTATATATGTATATATGTATATATATGTATATATATAAATTGAAGAAAAAAAAGTAATCATAGTGAAAAACATAAAGTTATCCATTGTTTGTGAAGTTGAAATAATCTTGAACTTTGGAATGGGAAACAAAAAAATTAAACCTATAGCTATCTCACCATTCCCCTTCATTTAATTTTTATCACGTCACAAGACAATAAAACCAACGTTCCTAGTTATACTGCTACCAAGGCCTTGATAAAAGGATTTAACTCCTCTTGTATAATATATCTTTTGAAAGGCGTCAAGGGTCCGTCTATACATTTCTTTTTAGATTCTGCTTCCATCATCGACGTCAAACAGTATGAAATGGATATACCATAATTCCAGAGTATATAGAAGCTAGTCCTTCAGAGGTTTCTTGCCCCTTGGCTGTTTTGATTTAAAACCTAATATTTCTTCAATTACCATTAACCTCCGAGGCAAAATCCTTGCTCCAAAAATGCCATTTGGAGGGAGGCAGAAAGCCTCCTATACAGTCCTTTTAAGCCTTGCTTTTCGACTATCGTCCGAAATAGGTGTGAGATACCATCAAACTTCCGTGCCCCCGCTCCTCCCACATCAGTTGCAAGTCTTGTGTGTGCAAGTTCTATGAGGTACATGGAAATTGTAGGGGTATAGACGGTACAAAGGGCGGTAAAAACTTCGGAAGAATATACATATTCTTTTCCAAAATATTTATTCCACCGACTTATTTACAGTTTCTGTGCATGAAAAAAATATATATTTAAAAATATAATATATGTATATATGTATATGTATATATATATAAATTGTAAAAAAAAAGTAATCTTAGTGAAAAACATAAAGTTATCCATTGTTTGTGAAGTTGAAATAAACTTGAACTTTGAAATAGAAAACAAAAAATTAAACCTATAGTTATCTTACACTTCCTCTTTCATTTAATTTTTTATCTCGTCATACAGAAAAAACAATGCAATTAAACCAACGTTCCTAGTTATACTGCCAATATCTTGATAAAAGGATTTAACACCTTCGGTGTAATATATCATTTGAAAGGCGTCAAGGGTGCCGTTGTATATTTCTTTTCAGATTCTGCTATGATCATGATACGACGTCGAAGAATATGAAACTGATATACATTAATTCTAGAGTACATAGAAACTAGAGGTTTTCTTCCACCCGAGTTGTTTTGATTTAAGACCTAATATTTCTTAAATTACCATTAAACCTCCGAGCCAAAATCTTTGCTCCAAAAATGCCATTTGGAGAGAGGCAGAAAGTCTCGTATACAGTCCTTTTATGCCATGCTTTTCGACTATCGTCCGAAATAGATGTGAGATACCATCAAACTTCCGTGCCCCTGCTCCTCCCAAATAGTTGCAAGTTTTGCGTGTGCAAGTTCTATGAGGTACATGGAAATTGTAGGGTTGTAGATGGTACAAAAGGCTGTAAAGAATTCGAAAGAATATACATATTCTTTTCCAAAATATTTATTCCACTGACTTATATAAAGTTTTTGTGCATGAAAAATGTATATTTAAAAATATAATATATGTATATATGTATATGTATATGTATATAGGTATATATGTATAAATTGTAAAAAAAAAGTAATCATAGTGAAAAACATAAAGTTATCCATTGTTTGTGAAGTTGAAATAAACTTGAACTTTGAAATAGAAAACAAAAAATTAAACTTATAGTTATAGCTACCTCACCATTCCTTTTCATTTAATTTTTATCTCGTCATATAGAAAAGATAGAGCAATCAAACCAACGTTCCTAGTTATACTGCTACCAATATCTTGGTAAAGGATTTAACACCTCGTGTGTAATATATCTTTTGAAAGGCGTCAAGGGTGCCAATATATATTTCTTTTCAGATTCTGCTTCCATCATGATACAACGTCGAACAGAAACAAATATACCATAATTCCCGAGTATATAGAAGCTAGAGGTTTTCTTCTACCCAGGCTGTTTTGATTTAGGATCTAATATTTCTTCAATTACCATTAAACCTCCAAGGCAAAATCCTTGATCCAAAAATGCCATTTGGAGAGAGGCAGGAAGTTTCCTATACAGTCCTTTTATGCCTTGCTTTTCGACTATTTTTCAAAATAGGTGTGAGATACCATCAAACTTTCATGCCCCCGCTCCTCCCACATTAGTTGCAAGTCTTGTGTGTGCAAGTTCTATGAGGTACATGGAAATTGTAGGGGTATAGACGGTACAAAGGACAGTAAAAAATTCGAAAGAATATACATATTCTTTTCCAAAATATTTATTCCACTAACTTATTTAAAGTTTCTGTGCATGAAAAAATATATGTTTAAAATATAATATATGTATATATGTATATGTATATATGTATATATGTATAAATTGTAAAAAAATAAGTAATCATAGTGAAAACATAAAGTTATTCATTGTTTGTGAAGTTGAAATAAACTTGAACTTTGGAATGGAAAACAAAAAATTAAACCTATAGCTATCTCACCATTCCCCTTCATTTAATTTTTATCTCGTCATACAGAAAAGACAGGGCAATCAAACCAACGTTCATAGTTATATTTCTACCGAGCCCTTGATAAAAGGATTTAACTCCTTTGTGTTATATATCTTTTGAAAGGCGTCAAGGGTGCTGATGTATATTTCTTTTCAGATTCTGCTTCCATCATGATACGACGTTGAACAGTATGAAACTGATATACATTAATTCTAGAGTACATAGAAACTAGAGGTTTTCTTCCACTCGGATTGTTTTGATTTAGGACCTAATATTTCTTCAATTACCATTAAACCTCTGAGCGAAAATCTTTGCTCCAAAATGCCATTTGGAGAGAGGCAGGAAGTCTTGTATACAATCCTTTTATGCCTTGTTTTTCGACTATCGTCCGAAATAGGTGTGAGATACCATCAAACTTTTGTGCCCCGCTCCTCCCACATAGTTGCAAGTCTTGCGTGTGCAAGTTCTATGAGGTACATGGAAATTGTAGGGTTGTAGACGATACAAAAGGCTGTAAATAATTCGAAAGAATATACATATTCTTTTCCAAAATATTTATTCCACTAACTTATTTAAAGTTTTTGTGCATGAAAAAATATATATTTATTCCTTTTCATTTAATTTTTATCTCGAAACCAACGTTCCTAGTTATACTGCTACCAATATCTTGAACCAATTGGCAATGAGTGGATATATTATATGTGCTTCCATCTCAAAACCAATTGGCAATGAGTGGAGTGACCCTTGTAGCTTATATGTTGTGAGGTCTCCACCAATCTTTCCGATGTGGGATCCTCAACATGCCCCCTCAAGATGGTGCCTCTTTGGGTTCACCATTCTTGGATCGGATCTCAATTTCTTTTTATTGGACCGAATACCCGTTTGGGTTTAATGAGCTCTGATACCATAAAAATCTCTGAATAAACTGATTGTAATTTTCAGTATTGTACAGAGAGATATACTGAAAATTACAATCAGTTTATTCAGAGATTTTTATATTTCTACCGAGGCCTTGATAAAAGGATTTAACTCCTTTGTGTAATATATCTTTTGAAAGGCGTCAAGGGTGCTGATGTATATTTCTTTTCAGATTCTGCTTCCATCATGATACGACGTTGAACAGTATGAAACTGATATACATTAATTCTAGAGTACATAGAAACTAGAGGTTTTCTTCTACTCGGATTGTTTGATTTAGGACCTAATATTTCTTCAATTACCATTAAACCTCTGAGCGAAAATCTTTGCTCCAAAATGCCATTTGGAGAGAGGCAGGAAGTCTCGTATACAATCCTTTTATGCCTTGTTTTTCGACTATCGTCCGAAATAGGTGTGAGATACCATCAAACTTTTGTGCCCCGCTCCTCCCACATAGTTGCAAGTCTTGCGTGTGCAAGTTCTATGAGGTACATGGAAATTGTAGGGTTGTAGACGATACAAAAGGCTGTAAATAATTCGAAAGAATATACATATTCTTTTCCAAAATATTTATTCCACTAACTTATTTAAAGTTTTTGTGCATGAAAAAATATATATTTAAAAATATAATATATGTATATGTATATGTATATATGTATAAATTGTAAAAAAAAAGAAATCATAGTGAAAAGCATCAAGTTATCTATTGTTTGTGTAGTTGAAATAATCTTGAACTTTGGAATAGAAAACAAAAAATTAAGCTTATAGCTATCTCACCATTCCTTTTCATTTAATTTTTATCTCGTCATACAGAAAAGACAGAGCAATCAAACCAACGTTCCTAGTTATACTGCTACCAATATCTTGGTAAAGGATTTAACACCTCGTGTGTAATATATCTTTTGAAAGGCGTCAAGGGTGCCACTATATATTTCTTTTCAGATTCTGCTTCCATCATGATACAACGTCGAACAGAAACAAATATACCATAATTCCCGAGTATATAGAAGCTAGATGTTTTCTTCTACCCAGGCTGTTTTGATTTAGGATCTAATATTTCTTCAATTACCATTAAACCTCCAAGGCAAAATCCTTGATCCAAAAATGCCATTTGGAGAGAGGCAGGAAGTTTCCTATACAGTCCTTTTATGCCTTGCTTTTCGACTATTTTTCAAAATAGGTGTGAGATACCATCAAACTTTCGTGCCCCCGCTCCTCCCACATTAGTTGCAAGTCTTGTGTGTGCAAGTTCTATGAGGTACATGGAAATTGTAGGGGTATAGACGGTACAAAGGGCAATAAAAAATTCGAAAGAATATACATATTCTTTTCCAAAATATTTATTCCACTAACTTATTTAAAGTTTTTGTGCATTAAAAAATATATGTTTAAAATATAATATATGTATATATGTATATGTATATATGTATAAATTGTAAAAAAAATAAGTAATCATAGTGAAAACATAAAGTTATTCATTGTTTGTGAAGTTGAAATAAACTTGAACTTTGGAATGGAAAACAAAAAATTAAACCTATAACTATCTCACCATTCTGCTTCATTTAATTTTTATCTCGTCATACAGAAAAGACAGGGCAATCAAACCAACGTTCATAGTTATATTTCTACCGAGGCCTTGATAAAAGGATTTAACTCCTTTGTGTAATATATCTTTTGAAAGGCGTCAAGGGTGCCACTATATATTTCTTTTCAGATTTTTCTTCCATCATGATATGATGTCGAACAGAAATAAATATACCATAATTCCCGAGTATATAGAAGCTAGAGGTTTTCTTCCACCCAGGTTGTTTTGATTTAGGATCTAATATTTCTTCAATTACCATTAAATCTCCAAGGCAAAATCCTTAGCTCCAAAAATGCCATTTGGAGAGAGGCAGGAAGTCTCCTATACAGTCCTTTTATGCCTTGCTTTTCGACTATCGTCTGAAATAGGTGTGAGATACCATCAAACTTCCGTGCCCCCGCTCCTCCCACATCAATTGCAAGTCTTGTGTGTGCAAGTTCTATGAGGTACATGGAAATTGTAAGGGTGTAGACGGTACAAAGGGCTGTAAAGAATTCGAAATACATATTCTTTTCCAAAATATTTATTCCACTGACTTATTTAAAGTTTCTGTGCATGAAAAAATATATATTTAAAAATATAGTGTGTATATATATATATATATATATATATATATATAAATTGTAAAAAAAAAGTAATCATATTGAAAGCCATAAAGTTATCCATTGTTTGTGAAGTTGAAATAAACTTGAACTTTGGAATAGAAAACAAAAAATTAAACCTATAGTTATCTCACCATTCCCCTCCATTTAATTTTTATCTCGTCATACAGAAAAGACAGGGTAATGAAACCAACGTTCCTAGTTATATTTCTACCAAGGCCTTGATAAAAGGATTTAACTCCTTTGTGTAATATATCTTTTTAAAGGCGTCAAGGTTGCCGCTATATATTTCTTTTCAGATTTTACTTCCATCATGATACGACGTTGAACATTATTAAACGGATATACCATAATTCTAGAGTATATAGAAGCCAGTGCTTCAAAGGTTTTCTTCCACCCGGGCTGTTTCGATTTTGGACCTAATATTTCTTCAATTACCATTAAACCTCCGAGGCGAAATCCTTGCTCCACAAATGCCACTTGGAGGGTGGCAGGATGTCCCCTATACAGTCCTTTTATGCCTTGCTTTTCGACTATCGTCCGAATTAGATGTGAGATACTAACAAACTTTCGTGGCCCCGCTCCTCCCACATCAATTGCAAGTCTTCTGTTAAGTTCTATGGGGTACATGGAAATTGTAGGGGTATAGATGGAAGAAAGGGTTGTAAAAAATTCAAAAGAATATACTTATTTTTTTTCCAAAATATAGGAAAAATACACTTTTGGTCCATGAGGTTTGAGTTAAGTTACATTTTGGTCCTTGAGTTTTCAAACTCAACAAAAATACAGGTTTGTGATAATGAACACTTTGGTCCCTACCGTCCATTTTTCAATTAAATCCTAACGGTTGCTGTCGGGGCACTATAGTTTTAATAAAAAAAATTATTTTTAAATTTTTTTAAATAAAAAATATTAAAACAATAAAATATTAGTATTTTATCTTTTTTTTTTTTTAAAAAAAATTATTTATCCCTCTCTCTTATTCTTCCTCTTCCCCACCTTCTTCTCCAACACTTTCTTCTTCAACTCCGGTGGCCGGCGACCAGCGGCGAGTTGTTGTTTTTGTTTTTTTGTTTCTATTTCTTTCTCTCTCTCTTTTCTTCTCTTCCATTTCTTCACCTTTTTTTTAAACAAAGAAGAGGGAGAGGGAGGAGGCTTTCCGGCGGCGACGGGATGAGGTTGGGCCCTCCTCCCTCACGTTTCACATATGATATTTATTCAAAATATTTATTCCACTAACTTTAAAAAAATTAGAAAAATATACATATTCTTTTCCAAAATATTTATTCCACTGACTTGTATAAAGTTTCTGTGCATGAAAAAGTATATATTTAAAAATATAATATATGTATCTATGTACATATCTTTATATGTATATGTATATATGTATATATATATATATATATAAATTGTAAAAAAAAAAGTAATAATGGTGAAAAACATAAAGTTATCCATTGTTTGTGAAGTTGAAATAAACTTAAACTTTGTAATGGAAAATAAAAAATTAACTAATAGCTATCTCACCATTCCCTTTCATTTAATCTTTATTTCGTCGTACAGAAAAGACAGGGCAATCAAACCAACGTTCCTAGTTATACTGCTACTAAGGCCTTGATCAAAGGATTTAACTCCTCTTGTATAATATATCTTTTGAAAGGCGTCAGGGTGCTGCTATACATTTCTTTTCAGATTTTGCTTCAATTATGATACGACGTCGAACAGTATGAAACAAATATACCATAATTCCAGAGTATATAGAAGCTAGTCCTTCAAAGGTTTTCTTCCACCTGGGCTGTTTCAATTTAGGATTTAATGTTTCTTCAATTACCATTAAACCTCCGAGACGAAATCATTGCTCCACAAACGCCATTTGGAGGGAGGCAGGAAGTCTCGCATACAATCCTTTTATGCCTTGCTTTTTGACCATCGTTCGAAATAGATGTAAGATACCATCAAACTTTCGTGTCCCTGCTCCTCCCACATCAGTTGCAAGTCTTGTGTGTGCAAGTTCTATGGGGTACATGAAAATTTTAGGGGTATAGACGGAAGAAATGACTGTAAAAAATTTCAAAAGAATATATATATTCTTTTCCAAAATATTTATTCCACTAAATTATATAAAGTTTCTGTGCATGAAAAAAATATATATTAAAAATATAATATATGTATGTATATAAATATATATATATATATATATATATATATGTATATATGTATATATATCTATATATATAAATTGGAAAAAAAAAGTAATCATAGTGAAAAACATAAAGTTATCCATTGTTTGTGAAGTTGAAATAAACTTGAACTTTGGAATGAGAAACAAAAAATTAAACCTATAGTTATCTCACCATTGCCCTTCATTTAATCTCCATCTCGTCATACATAAAAGACAGGGCAAGCAAACCAACTTTCCTAGTTACATTGCTACCAAGGCCTTGATAAAAGGATTTAAGTCCTCTTGTGTAATATATCTTTTGAAAGGCGACAAAGGTGTCGTTATATATTTCTTTTCAGATTCTGCTTCAATCATGATACGACGTCGAATAGTATGAAACAGATATACCATAATTCCAGAGTATATAGAAGCTAGTCCTTCAAAGGTTTTTTTTCCTCTCGGGTTGTTTCGATTTAGGACTTAATATTTCTTCAATTACCATTAAATCTCCAAGGCGAAATCCTTGCTCCACAAATGCCATTTGGAGGGAGGCAGGAAGTCCCCTCCTTTTATGCCTTGTTTTTCGACTATCGTCCGAAATAGATGTGAGATACCATCACATTAGTTGCAAGTCTTGTGTGTGCAAGTTTTATGAGGTACATGGAAATTTTTGGGTATAGACGAAAGAAAGGGCTGTAAAAAAATTCAGAAGAATATACATATTATTTTCTAAAATATTTATTCCACTGACTTATATAAAGTTCCCGTGCATGAAAAAATAATATTTAAAAACATAATATATAAAAGACAAAATTTTTTTAATTTGGATATAATTAAAAAATTACCTGAATAGATTGTCGATACATTTGTAAAGGACCATATCCTAGGATATAGCTTCCATTTCCTCTCCAAAGGGGAAGGTAACCATCTTTCCTAATAGCACTAAAGGTGTAGTGGAGTGATCCTTTAAATCCTACCTCATGTTGTGTTTGCATGAGAAGATTTGTGTTCTCTATTGGAGCTAATATACTATATCTAATTGTGGAGGACACAAACGCCATCAACATGTTGTGGACAAATATTTCAGAGATGTTTTTTTTTTTTTTTTTTTTTTTTTTTTTTTTTTTTTTTCTTCGCTACTTGTCCTCAATTTCAAACTCTAAACAAAAATAATCAAGCTAAAAGTAGAAGAAGAAGAAAGGAAGAAAAAAAAATGTTCCAATCCCAAATTGTACACAATCATCAAATGTCTTCAAATTAACCTTGTAAATTTTCTTTGCTCTCATTCAATAACATTTCCAAACACCATACTAATGACTACCTAATTTCAAATAGAAGAAGAAGAAGGTACCTCCGCCACTGGTACCAGATGAAGACTCTAAGTGAAAAAAAATATAGTAGCAGAAGGAGGAGGAGGTAAAATATTACAATAGCAGCAGCGGAGGTAAAAAATAAAGTAGAGCAGCAAAAGAAGAAGGTAAAAAAATTACAGTAACAGCAACAAGAGAAGAACAAGAAGAAGAAGAAAGTACTGCCGCACTATTTCCCAATAAGAAGTAGTTGTGTTGTGGAAAGAAGAAGAAGAATGAGAGAGGAGAAGAAGAAGAAAAAGAAGAAAGTAAAAAAATTACAGTAGAGCAGCAAAAGAAGAAGAGGTAAAACAAATACATAGCAGCAAAAAGAGAAGAAGAATAAGAAGAAAGTATTAGTAATTTTGCCTTCAAGGCATGACTCACATGGAGGTAATGAGTTTATCTTCTAACTCATTTAGAATTTCACTATTGACCAGTCTCTCTATCCTATTGAGATTTATATGGTCTAGCCTTAGGTGCCAAAGATAGGTATTTTCTTTCGGAGAAGTTTGTTGTCTTTTTCTTTGAGTTTTAGCAGTTTTAAATAATAACTCGTGATTTAAAATTGCTTTTGTATCCGTTGGTCTAATTACATATAAGTTGTTTTCTTGTTTGGCCGAACATACCAGGATTCTATTTTTCAAAATGAACGCTTCATTAGAATTAAAGGAAACAAAATATCCTTGACCAATCAAACAAGAGATAGATACAAGATTTCTTCGAAGTCCAGGTACTATATACAACTTCTGAAGAAAAAAAAAAACTATCTCCAAAAAACAACTTAGCATCTCCCACTGCTGAAGCTGAAACGACATCTCCTATTACGACCCTGAGTGTCATTTTGCCTTCTTCTAGCTGTTGAAAAAGAACCATTTCCCTGCAAGGAGAAACAAACATGATTGGTAGCTCCGGAATCAAGTATCCAGGCATTACGATCATGTTCAGTGGCACAAGTTTCTAAAACCAGTTAATCAAATTTACCTTGTCTTTCTTTCTCCTCAGCTGCAATTCGAGATGCATAATATGTTGGGACTAGAGGACACTCCCTCGTTGAGACAAACCATACTTCGTCTATAGCCTAAATCGTATTTGGGCTAGACTTCCACGTAGCATTATTATTGTCGGTTAATATATTGTTTTTAAGCGCAGTGAATTTATAGAGGAAGACATGCTGAAAATTTAAAACATACGACTGTATTAGTAATCTTTAGCCTTAAACATTAATCAATAATCCAATAAATATTTAGCAAAACTATTAATCAAAGAAATCCTAATAAACTATCGATATAGTTTTGCAACGATACTTTAAAGGTTTAGAGCAACAGTCACCAAATGGGTGATCAACTACTCCTCCTCTAAATTGAGACTTATCTTAGCCAATTCTTAATATCAGAACATATCATATGCCTATATTACATTAGCTACTGTTCGTTTGGTCAAGGATCTCAATCTCGTAAGTGTAACCCTCCCACTTTTAGATCGTAGAGAGACACATCAACATGCTACCAATAGGAAAGACAACTGTTGGTAATCATTACCCTAAGTGACCCTATCCATGTCTGGAGTCTGCGGTGTTTCGAATCCTATAATCAAGCCCTCCAAATGGGATGGTCGCACTAAGACGACACGCAGACAGATCATAAGAATCTCACGAGGCGACCGAGGGAAGGAGACCGCAGGATGCGTTGACACGTGTCCTTCTCCCACTTACTATGAACACTTTCCCCATTCACCTTGGTATTGACCCATGCAAACACTCTCCAAATGGGACGCCGCTTCCAGGCGACACAAAGCCAAGCATGGATCGTCACGGTGTGAACAGAGTGGGGCGTGAGAGAAAAACAACTCGATATGAACATCTCGTGTTTTATACTTTTCCTCCCACTGAAGGGTCCTATTTATTTTAGGGTTTATGTTGACTTAGATAAAATCTAGCTAAATGAAACTATCTAAGTCTATGTCTTATTACATAAGGTCTTTACTCTAATGTCTATTTGAATTAAACTCTTTTAATTCCTAGTGACATTGCATGCTAATAAGATTGTGGTTAATTCAACTCAGGTTCCGGACCAGGCGTCGGGAGAGTTCCCTTATAACCAAAGTCTTATATCCTACTTTATCATATTTCAAATATATTAAAATAATAAGTAGGACATTCTAATCCTATTAGAAATGTGATCTTAGGTCTAGGAAAAATTTTAAACGGTTTAAATTTTAACTCAATTCCTAAGATCCTATGTTAGCATGCAACTCTTTGTTATAGGTTGACGGTTTCTATTCATTAACTTTTATAACTCTTTACAACTTGTAATGAATTAGCCCTATAACATACTTCTAATGGTGACGAAAGCGTATAACAATCAAGTATTTAAGTTATATATAGAGCATCATTTAGAAACAACCTACGTCTAGGTGTGCATAACGAATTATACTTACGATGTCTAGGTGATAAACTCATTTAAACCTTACATCGCTCACACATGCTCATAAAACTTGGGTTAACCTAACTCAAGTACCGACTTGATGCCCGGGTAGGAGGTGTTCTGTAAACCGTCAACTTAAATACCTCCTGCCTTAGACAGCATCTCACCGGGTGAGTTCTCTTGTAACCTTAGCTTTACAAGATATTGACCTATTCTATGCGAATTGTTCGAGTTTGTGGTTCGTTAACCCTAAGTGAGCATGCTTTTATCTTGTTATAGATTTTAACGTCTATCTCGGTTTTATAACGATTATAACATAGACAACCTATAACATCCATCTACGCTAAGGAGGTTTCATGTTGCATGTTTGTTCGTTCTCGTTTATTAATATAACACTTATACTAAATCAACTAACCGGGAAAAAAAAATTAAAAACATTCAACATGCATCTAACATGAAACCCCTAATCATGCATTTCAATTTTATTACAACACCTATAATAAATTACTAATGCATGAAACATGCTTTCCTATGGTGGGATATTTTTAAATCTACTAGATTTTCTATATGTGCGTTGCACGTGATTTTCATGTTTTTCATCGTCATTTAAATATGTAATTTGAATACATAATGGAGAAAAAAATGACGAATGTTATTTGGTTCCAACCTATAACTATCCAAATGTAATAATAAAATAAGCAAATAAATAAATAAATAAATAAATATACATAATTAAAAGCTTGATCCAGAAGATCAAACGTTTGAGTAATATTATATAGTGAGTTTGTGAGTTAATTTTATTTATTTATTTATTTATTATTATTATTATTATTATTATTATTATTATTTGGAGTTCAACAACATTTGAGAATGGAGAAATTTGAACCTATGACCTTTTGAAGATTGGTCTCAAATGCATTTGAAGAGAAATGAGGATTTTCTCAACTTCTCGAAGTTACCATCTTTCCACGTGTTGTATAACTTTGTTGGAAAAAATTTTACCTCTCACCGATTCGAAAATTGTTAAACAATACTACTCCAAGAATTGAAATAGCTAATGGTCCAATGCATCAATAAAGAATTAACATTAAAAAAAATAAAAGAAAAAAATAGAGAAAGAAAAGTATAAAAAAGAATAAGAAGAATCTTAGATTGTTGATGAAAATGAGTAGGGGAGAACCATTTTTATAGTTGTGGGAAATGAAAAAGATTCTAAAACCTTTTTATATCCGATAATTTAATGATAATTACTTTTCATGTATTTATTTTATGTCAGTGGAGAAGTTTTAAAATTTAAAGATCCTATTGAGACGTGTGGGAATGTGTGAAATGGATTAATTACATGAAAAAGAAAGAAAAAAAATGTGATTTTTTTTTTTTTTTTTTTTTGTATTTGGGTGGATGATTTTTTTAAACTATTATTTTAAAACCTATTTATGACATTTGTTTGACATTTATATATGTTAGAGAGAATAAAAGATAGATGGGAGAGATGGGAGACGTGTAAAATGGAGGAAAAGAGAGATATAGAATTAAGATGGATACAGATGAGTCGGAGAGAGAAAGGTGGAGTTTTTTTTTTTTTTTTTTTTTTTTTTTTTTTTTTTGAAACTGAGAAAGGTGGAGTTAAAAATATATAATGGGGTGTTTGGGCCCCTTCTCCAAAGTTGGTGTTTGGGCTCCCATTTTTAGAAGGATAAAACTTACCTGCATAAAGGTAAGCAGCAATTTCCTGCTTACCACCATTAGTCTTTTAACATGTGGCATTTTTTTCATTTTTTATTTCCTTTTATTAAAGGTAAAAATCTCAACAAATTCTCATCAAAATCTATCTAACTGAATTTACTTTTTATTCCATTTTTTAAAACACAATTTTCTCTCCCTTCATTTTTAAGGCTTCAGATCCCCTTCTCCCCCTTTTTTCTTTTGAATTTATTATTATTATTTTTTTTTTGATACATTCTTTTGAATTTATTGAGTTTTGTTTGAGGATGGTAAAAAAAAAATTAAGAAATGTGATATATATTTGTTTTGAAATATAAATGTGTAATATTGAAGAGATATAATAAATAAAAAAAAAGATTGTGTGAGCTCTCATATGTGTATTGAAAAGGTACTATAATAAATTAAAATAAAAATAGAGAGAGAAAGGAGAGAGATGGTGAGGTGTGTATTGAAAAGATAATGTAAAAAATATATAAAATACACAATATATTAAAAAAAAACAAAAAAGTTTAACTTAGGTTACCTGTAGCTTGTGCAAAATCATGTTGAAATTTTCTGTGGAATGATAGAGGAAAAAACAATGAGGAACGTGAGAAGATGATGAGGTGAAAAAATGGGAGAGAAGGGGATCTGAAGCGTTAAAAATGAAGGGAGAGAAAATCGTGTTTTAAAAAATGGAATAAAAAGTAAATTCAGTTAGATGAGATTTTGATGAGAATTTGTTGAGATTTTGTTGAGATTTTTACATTTAATAAAAGGAAATAAAAAATAAAAAAAATGCCACATGTTAAAAGACTAATAGCAGGAAATTCCTACCTACCGTTATGCAGGTAAGTTTTATCCTTTTTAGAAACCCCTCTACACAAATCACTCCCCATTTCTCTCTCAATTTTTCAAGATCACTCCTCCTTTCTCTCTCCATTTTCCAAGATCACTCATTTTTCCTTTTTTCTTTTTTCTTTTTTCTTTTTTTTTTCTTTGAAAAACCCTATTTCCCAAACCCCACTAACCCTTATTATTTTTATTATTTTATTTAATTATTAAGTTTATTATTATTTTAATTTAAAAAATATTATTTTATTATTTTTAACTGCCACGTCAACACCGTTCCTTCTCACATTTGACACACTAACTATTCTTTAATATGATATTATTTTTATGATTTAATATTTGTTTGTTTTCTTTGTTATAACTTCCTTAGTTGAATAATAAATAACTTTTGTTGTTTAAAAATATTTTCCAACCATTTTAGTTAATTTCAAATGATTGAAGTCATAAGGTAGAATATTCAACCTTCAAAATCAATTTTCCAATGCGTTTTCAAATATGAGGCAATTAAATAAAAACAAACTCGATTTCCCAAGAGTGAGGTAATAAGAAAAATAAAAAGTAAAGTCACATATTATATTCAATTGTGTCAAAAAAGTTTAGTTTTTTTTATATATATAAAAAAACACAATAGACCAAACGATGAGTCAATTACAACATAATCAATTTTCAAGTTAAATAAAGAAAACTAAAAAAATGTTTTCTATAGTTGAGTCAATATAAGATTCAAATGCGTGTATTTAATTTCTAAACATTGAGCTTAATTTGAAAGAAAAAAAAACTATTGAACTTAGAATTAATTTTTCTAAAAAAAAAGAATTGAACCAATTTTAAGTTAAGATACTTATGTGTCAATTGACAAACTTAACAATGATCAATTTGCAAATTAATATATGTCAAATTTATTTATTTTTTTTTTTTTGTAATTGTAACAAAAATTTTTACCATGCAGTGACAAACCTTCAAAATTAATTTTCCAATCAATTTGGTTTATTTTTCGACCGTGACTTTTGACAATATCTATGTTCAGAACAAATACAGGAATGTAACAAGTGTGGAAAAAAAATTGAAGAATGGATTTTTTTTTTTTTTTTTTTTGAAACTTTGGATTTTTTTTATCAAAATTGTGACTTCAAATCCCAAATTTACAATTAATGGAAAGAACATTTTAATTTATTAATTTTAGAAGAATTGTATAACATTGAAAAAAAAAACTAGGAAATGTAACAAGTGTGGAAAAAATTGAACGGTAGAAAATGAAGGTGTACATATTACACATGCAGAAGCAATTGAAGATCGAAAGCACTTAAGACATTCAATTTTACTCCTAAAGCATGCATGTTCTAGAAAAGACAGAATAGAGAGTTTAGAAAACACCAACCTTTGTAGGTCACTTATGTTGAACTCCTTGTGGTGTTTGCCTCTCCTATGCCACTTGGACAACCTCTAGAGTCTTCCCTACTATACTCCGGGCCAAGAACGACTTGTGGGAGTCTATATAAGATAGGGAATGGGAAGGGAATGCTTGAAGCATCAAGCAATGGAGAAGAATGAGAGATGAGAGAACTTTTGAGTCCAAATTCCAGCAGCATAACCTTAAGGAAATGACTCTCTTATGTTTGAATATGATTCAAACTCCTTTTAAAGACATTCTCCATGCAAAGCCAAGCCTCAAGACACAAGACACATGGTGTATTTGCAAGCTCAAGTGGATTCTAGGTGTACATTACACAAGACATGCAACAATGCATGAGTGAGTTGTCTTTCCACTTTGAATGATCATGCATTAAGTGGATTTCCAACTAAATCCACTAAATTCAAATTGAAATCAAATTTCAAGCTTGCAAATTACCCCCAATTTCAATTCTAAATTGAAATTGATTGCTTGGTAATTAATTTGAAAATTTTCAAATTAATTTTGATATGATTAATCTAATTAATCTTTGTTATCTTGTGCAATTCCATATATATGATTCCTAATACATATATATAGTATTCAAAACACTTTTAAATACTTCATCTCTCATTTTCTAATTTAATTCATAATTAAATTATTGTGTCAAACACAATTTACGATAATGCCCTTTTTCCCGATTTTGAATGATTCAAAGCTTCTTATCTTTTGTTCTAGGCTTAATTCCGATATGAGCTAGTAGGAGGACCTAATGGACCTATAGATCATGGGCTCCAAAGATTCGAGGCTAACCGACTAATCTCATTGTCCAAGCTAGCCAACATTCGTTAACTATCGGGACACTCCACTATAGCCCGATAGTTGCACTCCCCTCACTATAGATATATTTCCGTCCACTTGATTTAACCATGATTAGTAAGTCGATCCTTCACAGGTTGTTCGTAGCTATAGCTAGGTCAATAAGCCGTTTTACCCCTATAGTACTTCTAGTTCCTTAAGTCCCACTGATCCTCTAATGAACAATTGGTTTATGGTCCAACCAATAAACCGAGTCCCTCTCGGGCCAATGAGAGGGCGGGATCCCTTTGTTCAAGCCCCGGAGTCAGCACTTAAGGGAACAACCTCTCTACTATCCCTTATTCGGGTAGGAGTGAATTCCTTCTTGCACGACTATGTTCCCAGCTATCTACCCGTTCCTATCCCTGAAATGGGAGGCTTATTGAGTCGGCGATACTGAGCCACTCTCACCTATGCAGATCTAAGGATAAGCCCGAATAAATAGGAGTTCATAGTTAGCTCAGGATTAAGATCGAGTTACCTAGGTCATCACATGAAATAGTCAGTCTCGTCAGTAAACGATGTTATAAAGCGAGAACGACTTATTTCTCGGTCCTGGTCTTATGCAAACTCATTGCATAGGACGCCCCCACTCGCATGTCTCTACATGGACGATTTAGGATCACATCGTCTATACCATCTATAAAGTGGGCCGCGTCTCATAGTGTCTCCAGAATAAGGTACCCAACCCTATTCCTATACTATAGACCGTTTTGGCTATTACTCAAGCTTGATCCACTTTTATGTCTCTACATAAAGCTCAAGTGTTCATCCTATAGCCATGGATCTTAGTTTATTGGATTTGGGTTATTATATGTGCAATTTAATTTATTCAGTAATGACTTTTACTGAATCAATCTTGATAACACCTTTATTGAATAAGTATATAATTCGTTTAACATTCACTATCTACGAGTTTTAGGGCACCAATCCCAACAGAAAATGATTTTTTTCTTCTTTAGAATTTGGATTTTTTTTATCAAAATTTTGAGCTAAAATACCAAATCTAGAGTTATTGGAAAGATAATTTTAAATTATTAATTTTAGAACAATTGTATATCATTGATAAAAAAGAATTAAAAAAAAAAATCAGAAACTCAGATTTCAGAAATCAGCACCCTAAACACAGACTTCCGAAATCAGACTTCAGAAATCAGCACCCCAAACTTCCAAAATCAGATTTCAGAAATCAGCACCCTAAACACAGACTTCTAAAACCCCCAGATTTTCCAAATCACCCTATTTCCAAAACCTCTATTTCCAAAAACCTTCCCCCAAACACCCCTAAGTGATTAAATAAAATTTAGTGAAGGATAATTTAGTGGTTAATATTTTCACTATTTGCCACTTATCAACCGCACCCTCCTATGCAGCCCATTGATTCTTAAAAAATCAACACTCACTAAAATGCACCTGTACGTATTAAGAAGCTAAAATTCTTAAACACATTTTACATTATAATGACAATAGCTGTTGATGCCAAAATCCGGACAGGGGACTCACATGGCCTTCACGTGACACCAACAGTGAATTTGTAGAAGCTGGGGAAGACGTGACCTGCAAGACCAGCAAGAATCGCTGGACACCGGTGTGGTGTAGGCCACACCGCCTCCGATGCCTAAGTCAGCAAACTAAGTAGCTAGAGAGTAGAGAAAGAAGTCAAGAATAGAGTTTTCGACCCTCTTCTTCGATGGCGAAGAGGGGTATAAATACCTGCTCGGACTCCTACGGTTTGGAGGCGTTCTGGGACGAAGCAGGCTGGACTGAGGCAGCTGGAAGCGGTAGGGGCCGAGCAGAGGCAAATGGACTCGGCCCGCGCAAACGGGCCGAGTGGTCGGCCTCGACCTTGGGCCGAGGCCGACCGTACGGGTCGGGCCACGTTGGCCCGGCCTGTCGGTATGGTCTCCCTCTAGGTCCCTTTCCTGGTCCTATCTCCTCCCGGTTGTCCCGTCAGCTCCTCGTACGTTGTGGTGGTCCAAAATTACCTATAACAATAGCCATAGAAGCAAAACTATACATGGGTTAGAATTAAGAAGTATAATTGGAAAAGGGATACAATTCTTCTAATCTCCTTCCTACAATTCTTAAAAACCTAAGAACAACCAATTCAAAATTAAACACTTTGAAATAAAACAATTCTTAATTAATCAAACACACAAAAGTCAATATGACACAAATGCAATAACATTGCAACATATGATATTGTGGATGTGATGAAATATTATTAATGTATACACTCACACCTCACTTACCTCTATTCTATTGTCATTTCAATTTTGAAGGTCAGAGAGAGAACAATTGTGAGTGTTAATGGAGAATTCACAAGGACAATAAGAAAATTATGGAGGGACAAATGAGGATGGGAAGGAAGAAGATATATTTATGCCTTCAAAATTGAAAATGAATCGTGTACGGTTTTTTGTGAATTAAATTTTGTGTGAGAGATTTAAGGCATTGAAGAGAATATAATAATGAATTTATGGTAAAATTTAATTGACATAAAAGAGAAGGCTAGAGATTTAAAAGTTTTTGTTATTATTATTTTTTAAGTTAATTACATTTTCTTTTTTAATAGAAGTCGGTTAGTTTATTTTTTTTTTTAACTTTTATTGTTAAATTGGAATTTGAAGGGGTGGAAATATAGTATATGAAGAGATATAAAAGTAGCCAAAAAGAAAAAACAAAAATATTATATGAAAATTGAAACTTACGTGGATGAGGGGTGAGATAAAGGACAGAGTAGGTATTGCAGAAATGATTAAGGATAACATTGTCCAAAAATATTTTTTCTTTCACATTCACACATTTTCATTAATCAATGTGATGAATGTTCTTGTCAAGGGTTATTTAGGTATTTTGGAAATAACCAAGGATAAAAGTGTCTAAAAAAAGTTTCTTCCACATTCGTACTTTTATATATACTAGTAAGATACACGTGCGATGCACATTAAATTTTATAGTTATATTTGTCCGTTAAAAATAATAAATAATAAAAAAATTACAACATAATTTATTTTATTTTAGAAAAAATAGAAGAAGTTGTTTTTAACATTTTATCCTCATTCATATAATTTTTCTAAAAATTAACTTTACATTCTAGGGAGAAACTCCCATTCAAATTTATTATGTATGTATGTATGTATGTATATATATATATATATATAGTCTACTTTCTTTTTTATATTATTTTTTTACATCTCAAATAAATATGATATGTTGATGGTCGATTTTGGCCAGAGGATCTCACCTGACCTTCACGTGCCACCAACGGTAAATTTGTAGTTGAGGGGGGAAGACGTGGCCTGCAAGACAGTAAACATGCACACCGGTGTGGTGCTCGCCACACCGGCTCCGATGCTTAAGTCAGCAAACAGAACGGAAGGGAGTGGAAAAGTAAGAGCAAGAGGAGAGAGACGAGAGTATAGAATATAGTTTAGGGATAGAATTCGGGATCCCCTCTTCAGTGGCGAAGAGGGATATAAATACCTGTTCCTCCTCCTAGGGTTTTTAGGGATTAGGAGGCGTTTTTTGTCAAACCAGGCGAAACCGAGGCGGCCAAAGGCGGTGGGGACCAAACGGCATCGAACGGACTCGGCCTGCGCAACCGGGCCGAATGGTGGCCGAGGCCGACCATATGCTCGGCCTCGGCAATGCCGACCATATGGGTCGGGCCATGTTGGCCCGACCCTTTGGCTCGGTCTTCCTCTGGGTCGGTCTTTTGGTCCTACCTTTGCCCGTTTGTCCTCGTCAGCTCCTTGTGTGGTCCAAAATCACCTATAACATTAAGCCCCCACTCTTGAATTGGGATTCAGGTGCGACTTTAGTGCTATCGGTTGAGCTCCTTAAGCCTGATTTAAGAGTATAACTCTCCTTCCATGCCGACTTATGTATGATTCCTTGTTATCCTGCAAGATAGGACAAACTGGACAAAGTAGACACTCCCTGAAAAGGGGTTAGGTGAAATGGAAATGAGAAAAGTTGAGAGATTACAACAATGGCTCTGGTCGGCCTCGGGAAGAGGTCGAGCACAACAATCTCCCCTTTAGCTTATCTGGTCGGCCTCGGCCTCGGGAAGAGGCCGAGCACAGCAGTTTCCCGTTTTAGCTTGTCTGGTCAGCCTCGGCCTCGGAAAGAGGTCGAGCACAGCAGTTTCCCGTTTTAGCTTGTCTGGTCAGCCTCGGCCTCGGGAAGAGGCCGAGCACAGCAGCTTCCCATTTTGGGTTATCTGGTCGGCCTTGGGAAAAGGCCGAGCACAGCAGCTAGACCCCTGTACTTGGTCACTCGGAACGCTTCATTCCAAATCCAGGGCTTATCCACAAGTAAAAAATAGGAGAAGCAAAAGATTTCACAATCCTGCATTGAAAAGTTAATCTCTGCAAAAGAAGAATGAGGGAAGAGGCTAGGGTCGGCCTCGGCCTCGGACCTCTGTTAGCTCAAAATCTAGCTCCCTACATTCATACTGTTGGGTTTTATGCCCTAAAACTCGTAGATAGTGAATGTAACCGTTGACCGGATATTAATGAAATAATATTGATATATTTTTCCATTAATTGTTATTAGTTATTTTATGTTTGTCTTTGCCTAATAATAACCCTAATCCAATAAACTAGACATCCAAGGCTGTAATATGAGTCTTGAACTATATGTAGCGACATATGGGATCATTGTTCAAGAAACAGCCTAAAGGGTCTATAGTATAGGGATAAGACTGGATGCCTTATCCTGGTGACACTATGGATACGGCCCACTTTGTATTTGATACAAACGCTGCGATCCAACGCGTTCATGTAGGAGACATGCGAGTGGGGGTATCCTATGCAATGAGTTTGCATAAGACCGGACCGCGAAATAGTAACCACTAGTTATAACACCGTTAACTAGTTGATTTTCTATTTCACCAGGACGACCGAGACAACTTAGTCTTAATCCTGAGTTGATTATGGACTCCTGCTCATGAGAGACTGTCCTTTGATTTGCATGGGTGAGAGTGGCCAATACGCCGACTCAATAAGCCTACCACTTTGGGGACAAGATCGAATGGGGAGCTGGGAACATAATCGTACAAGATGGAATTCACTCCTTCCCGACTTTAGGGAAGCAGATGAGTGTTCCCTTAAGTGGTTACTCCGAGTCTTGAACAAAGGGCCCTACCCTCTCAATGGCACGAGAGGGTTTTCTGTTTAATGGTTGGACCATAAACAGATTGTTCATTAGAGGAGAATTGGTACTTAAGGAAATAGAGGTGACCCAGGGGTAAAACGGTAATTTGACCCAGCTGGTGTTACGGACACTCGTGAAGGACTAACTAGTCGATATTGGTCTAAGTTCCGTGGACACAGAAAATATGTCTGCAGTGAGAAGAGTGCAACTGTGAGTCTATAGTGGAATGTACACACAGTTAACGAATATTGATTATTGTGGTTAATGAGTTTAACCAATTAATCTCACATCGTTGGAGCTTCTGATCTGCAGGTCCATTAGGTCCCACTGGTAGCTCGTAAAGTAATTTGAGGCAACTAAATAATTAAATTGAAAATGTTCAATTTACTAAGGGAAATAAATATAATATATATTGATATATTATTATGAGAGAAATTAATATTTGAAAAGTTCAAATATAAATTTATGGAAGATTGAAAGAATTAATTAATTTAAGTCCTAAAAGTGTTTGGGCAAAATTAATTAATTCAAGGCCGGAAATTAAATATGTGATATTTAATTTGGTGGTTAATTAATTAAAGAATTCATTAACCATGAATTAATCAATTATGTAAATAATTAATCACTTAAGGAAGTGATTAATCATTTATGGGAATGATCTAATTACTTATGGAAGAAATTAGTCATTTATGGAAAAGATTAATCAATTGGGAATTGATTGATCATGATTGATTAATTAAGGAATAAAGATTGAATCAACTTTGGAAAAGATTGATTTAATTGAATATTTTATTCATGGTCTCTCTTCTATAAATAGAACACTAGACCTAATTGGTCTTGACACTTGACACTCTTGAAAGACAAGACCTAGAATTCTCTCTAGCCTCCCTCTTAGAGAAAGACTCCCACAAGTCTTTGGCCTCCTAGACTTAGAGACATACCGGTGTAACCTCTGTGGTTATTGTGTCAATCAAAGAAGAATTTCCAGCGAAGAATACCTTGAAGCGGCTGCTGCGTTTTCGTTCGTGGAGCTTCGTTGGCGAAGAACGGTCAAGTCTACAACGGAGGTTTGTAACGGTTCTTCCTCTTTTCTTTAGAAAAGTTTTAAAAATAAATTTAGATTTATTTTAGCATGTTTAAACCGATTTTACAGCGGCTTTAAAGTTAGTTTAAAGTTTTGTTTGAGTTTTCGTAACGGTTTTTAATGTTAATTAATATACGGCGTAAGGTCCAATCGATGCGCTTCCGCTGCGTTGGGACTTTTATTCCCTTCAATCGGCATCAGAGCCATCGCTGTCCCTATTAATTAATTTTAAAAAGTTGCGATAGGCTCTAATAGGTGGGATTTATGCATATTGTATGTTCGGTTTGCATTGAACTGTTTGAGTTAATTTTATGGCCATAGATTTTATTTTTATGTGATTTTGATCATGTAAGGCCCGGTGTTTCGGGTATTTTATGTAAAATCGAGTCCTATGTAAGTCCGGGTCTAGAATAGGTTTTTATGAGATGAAAATCGAAGGAATCGCCGCTGAAATCGAGGCCGAAATCGGAAAAATCGTTGCTGTTTTGCCCAGAATCTGCCTCCAGACGCAACAGCGTCGGGACGCTCCTTCAACAGCGTCTCGACGCTGTCTCGATACCGAAGGCGCTCGGTAAGGAAAGCACACAGCGTCGGGACGCTACCTCAACAGCGTCTCGACGCTGTCTCGATTACGCAGGCGCCAGATATGGAAAACGCACAGCGTCGGGACGCTAATCTACACAGCGTCTCGACGCTGTCACGATGGAGGCGCGCACTAGGGTTTCAACAGGCGCGGTTCAAGCAAGGACGGTCCGGTTCGGACCGGTTCGGCTGGGCTGGGACCTATTTGGTCCGGTTCAGCCAATTTTTGGCATGGTTCGTGATTTTGGAGGCCGGTTCGAGGTGGTTCGGGGCGGTTCGTGCTGTCTAGGCCAATTCCGGAGCTGTACATGGATTTTTTTTAGGATAGAATTTAGCTAAATTAATGTAATTTAATGCTTTATTTTATCCTAGGGGCCAAAATTAACCGGTTCAATTGCTATTTATATGCTTTATGGATGTCATATAGATTATTTAATCCCACCTTAGGTTATAAACATGCTCATGCATTTTTTATATATTATAAATTGTTATAATGTATGTTTAAATGCATGGATTGGTTTTCATATTTCTTAATATAAGTGTATATTAATTTATATGAAAAATTGGAAAGCATGAAGCATGTCATTACTTAAATTAAATATAAATAGTTATGTTTAATGTGATGAATGAAGCATGCTTGGTTGATTTTCTTGATTGGCTTATAATTGTTATAATAAAAGAAAATCAAAATTGCATGAAGCATGAAACATCCATAGTTATTAATATAATTGTTATATTATTCATGCAATTGATGTGGCTTAATTATTCAATTTGAATGAGATTGTTGAATGAATTAAACCCTAGATTCTTGATTATAGGATTAATCATTAAAATTTGAAATAGTTCTTTAATATTAATGGTTAGAAACCGTAAATCTATAATCAAGATTTGCATGCAAACATAAGATCATAGGATAAATTGAATTAATTTTAAATTGTTTAAAATTAATTAGACCTAGATCGATTTCTAATAGGATTAGAATCTTTTCTTACTTAGAATTAAAAATAGTTTTAATTTACTAAGTAGGAAAAACATTACTATGATTATAAGGGAACTCCACCGGTAATGTTCTGTCTAAGGCTGGAGGTATTTAAGTTGACGGTTTACGGAACACCTCCTACCTGGGAACTGACCTGGAATACCCGAGTTGAATTAATCATAGTTAAATGTTAGCATGCAATGTCACTAGGTTTATTAAAATTGTTTAATGCACCTAGATCTTTAGAGTAAAGACCTTACATTACTGAGGTTATAAGGGAACTCTCTCGGTAAAGTTCTGTCTAAGGCTGGGGGTATTTAAGTTGACGGTTTACGGAACACCTCCTACCTGGGAACTAACCGGATTGAGTTGAATTAACCAAAGTAATGTTGACTTGCAATGTTGGGTTTATTAAAAGAAGTTTAATTCACCCAAAAGATTGCAGTTGAATCCTTTCCATAATTGTTATAATAGGATCAGACTTAGATAGATTGACTTAGCCGAATACTATCTAAGTTAAACAACCCTATATTAACCTTAGGACATTTTCAGTGGGAGGAAAATTACAAAACGAGATTTAAATCAAGTTTTGCTCCTACGTCCCTATATTCACAACGTGAGATTCATGCTCGGCTTCGAGTCGCCCTAGGAGCGGCCTCCCTTCGGAAAGTGTTTGCATGGGTCAATATCAAGGTGAATGGGAAAAATGTCCAGAGTAAGTGGGAGCGGGACACGTGTCAACGTATCCCTCGGTCTCCGCCCATAGTTCACACCGTGAGAGTCCTATGATCCGCCTGCAGGTTGCCCTGGCGCATCCATCCCTTCGGAGGGCCTGATCATAGGATTCGGAACATCGTGAACTCCTGAAAAGGATAGGAGCTCTTAGGCTAATCACCAACAGTTGTCTTTCCCTTCGGTAGCCTGTTGGTGCGTGCCTCTGAGATCTGAAAGTGGGAGGGTTACACTTACAAGGATGAGTTAAAATTGTTAACAAATCCTTGACCGAACAACGGTGGCTAATGTCTATAGGAATATGAGTTATTCTGGAATTAGAATTAGCTGAGAGGCGTCTCATTTCAAAGGAGGAGTACCTGATCACCCTTCGGTGGCTGATATTCTAAACCTCTGAAACGTCGTTGCAAAACTAAATCAATAGTTTTAGGGTTCTGTGATTGTCTGTTATTCTAAATTGATTGGATTGTATGCAATTGTTTGCTTGTATGATGGGTTAAGGCAAAGATAACTAATACAGTCATTGTTTGTTTAAAATTTCAGCAATGTCTTCCTCAATTGTCTCTCTGCTTAAAAATGAGAAATTAACCGGCGAAAATTATGCTACGTGGAAGTCGAACTTGAATACGATTCTTGTTGTCGATGATCTGCGGTTCGTCTTAACGGAGGATTGTCCTCCAGCCCCTGCTCGTAATGCATCCCAGGCAGTTAAGGATGCTTATGACCGCTGGACAAAGGCCAATGATAAGACTCGCGTCTATATCTTAGCCAGCTTATCTGAAGTTTTGGCTAAAAGGCATGAGGGCATGGTAACAGCGAGGGAGATTATGAACTCTCTCCGGGAGATGTTTGGACAACCGTCCTACCAACTCCACCATGACGCTCTCAAATAGGTTTATAGCTGTCGCATGAAAGAAGGCACGTCTGTTCGGGAACATGTCCTGGATATGATGGTCCAATTCAACGTGGTAGAGGCAAACGGGGCGGTCATAGATGAGCGTAGTCAGGTTGCATTCATCTTAGAATCTCTTCCGAAGAGTTTTCTACAGTTTCGAAGCAATGCAATGATGAATAAAATAACATTCAACCTGACTAGCCTCCTGAATGAGCTACAGCTCTATCAGTCTCTTCTTAAGAACAAGGGACAGATAGAAGGAGAGGCAAACGTTGTTCACTCTAAAAGAAAGTTCGAGAAGGGTTCATCCTCTGGAACTAAATCTGTAGCCACTTCTTCAAAGAAAACGAAGAAGAAAGGAAACAAGGGGAAAGCTCCCAGTACTGCTGCTAAAAGCAAGGGAAAAGCCAAAGCTGTGGCAGATAAGGGCAAGTGTTTTCACTGCAATGTAGATGGACATTGGAAGAGAAACTGCCCAAAGTACCTTGCTGAGAAAAAGAAGGAAAAGGAAGGTAAATTTGATTTACTTGTTTTAGAAACATGCCTGGTAGAACATGATGAGTTTACCTGGATACTTGATTCAGGAGCAACTAATCATGTTTGCTCTTCTTTTCAGGAAAATAGTTCCTTTCGGCAGTTGAACGATGGAGAAATGACACTCAGGGTCGGAACTGGAGAAGTCATTTCAGCTAAAGCAGTGGGAGCTGCGAAGTTATTTTTTAGAAATAGATTCTTACTTTTAGAAAGTTTGTTAATCGTTCCCAAGATTAAGAGGAACTTAATTTCTATTTCATGTTTGATTGAACAATCGTATACAGTTACTTTTGATATGAATGAAGCGTTCATTTATAAAAATGGTATACTCATTTGTTCAGCAAAATTGGAAAATAACTTGTATGTTTTAAGACCAACCGAAAACAAAGCACTTTTAAATCACGAATTATTTAAAACTGCTGAAACTCAAAGTAAAAGGCAAAAGATTTCTCCATCAAGTAACAATACTCATCTTTGGCATCTTAGACTTGGTCATATAAACATCGATAGGATCGGTCGTTTGGTAAAGAATGGACTTCTAAGCAAGTTAGAAGATGATTCACTACCACCTTGTGAATCTTGTCTCGAGGGAAAAATGACCAAAAGACCCTTTACTGGAAAAGGTTACAGAGCCAAAGAACCCTTAGAGTTAATACATTCGGATCTATGTGGTCCAATGAATGTAAAAGCTCGAGGAGGGTACGAATATTTCATCTCATTTATAGATGATTATTCAAGATATGGTTACTTATACCTAATGGGACATAAGTCTGAAGCCCTTGAAAAGTTTAAGGAGTTTAAGGCTGAAGTTGAAAACCTATTAGGTAAATCTATCAAAGTACTTCGATCTCATCGAGGAGGGGAGTATATGGATCAAAGATTCCAGGACTATATGATAGAACATGGAATCCAATCTCAACTCTCAGCCCCTGGTACACCTCAGCAGAATGGTGTGTCAGAAAGGAGAAATAGAACCTTGTTAGACATGGTTCGATCAATGATGAGCTATGCTCAATTGCCTAGCTCGTTTTGGGGGTATGCAGTAGAGACTGCAGTATACATCTGGAACAATGTTCCCTCGAAAAGTGTTTCTGAAACACCTTTCGAGTTATGGAAGGGGCGTAAACCTAGTTTGCATCACTTTCGCATTTGGGGTTGTCCTGCACACGTGCTTGTGACGAATCCTAAGAAACTGGAACCTCGTTCAAAACTGTGCCAATTTGTTGGTTACCCTAAAGAAACGAGAGGTGGTTATTTCTACGACCCACAAGAAAATAAGGTGATTGTATCGACAAACGCCACTTTCTTAGAGGAAGACCACATGAGAGATCATAAACCACGAAGCAAAATAATATTAGGAGAAGCTACTGAAGAATCATCAAGAGTTGTTGATGAAGTTGGACATTCAACAAGAGTTGATGAAGGAACTAGTTCTTCAGATCCATCCCGTCCATCTCAAACGTTGGGAATGCCTCGACGCAGTGGGAGGGTTGTGTTACAACCTGATCGCTACTTGGGTTTAACTGAAACTCAGGTTGTCATACCTAATGATGGCATTGAGGATCCATTGTCATATCGACAGGCAATGAATGACGAAGATAAGGATGAATGGGTCAAAGCCATGAACCTGGAAATGGAGTCAATGTACTCCAATTCTGTATGGGAACTTGCAGATCTACCAAATGGGGTAAAACCCATAGGGTGCAAATGGATCTATAAGAGAAAAAGAGATGCAACTGGAAAGGTACAGACCTTCAAAGCTAGACTAGTGGTAAAGGGTTATACCCAAAAGGAGGGGGTTGACTATGAGGAAACCTTTTCTCCTGTAGCCATGTTAAAGTCCATAAGAATTCTTTTATCCATTGCCACATATTATGACTATGAAATATGGCAAATGGATGTCAAGACTGCCTTTCTGAATGGTAATCTTGAAGAGAATATCTTTATGTCTCAACCCGAAGGGTTCATAGCCCAAGGTCAGGAACAAAAAATTTGTAAGCTAAATCGATCCATTTATGGATTGAAACAAGCATCCAGATCATGGAACATTAGATTTGATACTGCAATCAAATCTTTTGGCTTTGACCAAAACGTTGATGAGCCTTGTGTATACAAGAAAGTCAACAAAAGGAAAGTAGCTTTTCTAATACTTTATGTAGACGATATCCTACTCATTGGGAATGATGTAGGATACCTAACTGACATTAAGAAATGGCTAGCAGCCCAATTCCAAATGAAAGATCTGGGAGAGGCTCAATATGTTCTGGGAATCCAAATCATTAGGGATCGTAAGAACAAAACGCTAGCTCTGTCTCAAGCAACGTATATTGACAAGATGTTGTCTCGATATTTGATGCAAAACTCCAAGAAGGGACTCCTACCCTTCAGACATGGGGTACACCTGTCTAAGGAACAATCTCCTAAGACACCTCAAGAAGTTGAGAACATGAGACACATTCCCTACGCCTCAGCTGTGGGCAGCTTAATGTATGCCATGCTCTGCACTAGGCCTGACATATGTTATGCAGTGGGAGTAGTCAGTAGGTATCAGTCTAATCCAGGGTTGGACCACTGGGGAGCGGTTAAGAATATCCTCAAGTATCTTCGGAGAACGAGGGACTACATGCTTGTGTATGGAGCTAAGGATTTGATTCTTACTGGATACACTGATTCTGACTTTCAAGCTGATAAGGATTCTAGGAAATCCACATCAGGGTCAGTATTCACCCTCAATGGAGGAGCAGTAGTGTGGAGAAGCATCAAACAAGGATGCATAGCAGACTCAACCAAGGAGGCTGAGTATGTAGCAGCTTGCGAAGCAGCTAAAGAGGCAGTATGGCTCAAAAAGTTCTTGACTGATTTGGAAGTAGTTCCGAATATGAACGTGCCCATAACACTATACTGTGACAACAGTGGGGCTGTAGCCAACTCAAAAGAACCTCGTAGCCACAAACGGGGTAAACACATCGAGAGACCTGCAAGACCAGCAAGAATCGCTGGACACCGGTGTGGTGTAGGCCACACCGCCTCCGATGCCTAAGTCAGCAAACTAAGTAGCTAGAGAGTAGAGAAAGAAGTCAAGAATAGAGTTTTCGACCCTCTTCTTCGATGGCGAAGAGGGGTATAAATACCTGCTCGGACTCCTACGGTTTGGAGGCGTTCTGGGACGAAGCAGGCTGGACTGAGGCAGCTGGAAGCGGTAGGGGCCGAGCAGAGGCAAACGGACTCGGCCCGCGCAAACGGGCCGAGTGGTCGGCCTCGACCTTGGGCCGAGGCCGACCGTACGGGTCGGGCCACGTTGGCCCGGCCTGTCGGTATGGTCTCCCTCTAGGTCCCTTTCCTGGTCCTATCTCCTCCCGGTTGTCCCGTCAGCTCCTCGTACGTTGTGGTGGTCCAAAATTACCTATAACAATAGCCATAGAAGCAAAACTATACATGGGTTAGAATTAAGAAGTATAATTGGAAAAGGGATACAATTCTTCTAATCTCCTTCCTACAATTCTTAAAAACCTAAGAACAACCAATTCAAAATTAAACACTTTGAAATAAAACAATTCTTAATTAATCAAACACACAAAAGTCAATATGACACAAATGCAATAACATTGCAACATATGATATTGTGGATGTGATGAAATATTATTAATGTATACACTCACACCTCACTTACCTCTATTCTATTGTCATTTCAATTTTGAAGGTCAGAGAGAGAACAATTGTGAGTGTTAATGGAGAATTCACAAGGACAATAAGAAAATTATGGAGGGACAAATGAGGATGGGAAGGAAGAAGATATATTTATGCCTTCAAAATTGAAAATGAATCGTGTACGGTTTTTTGTGAATTAAATTTTGTGTGAGAGATTTAAGGCATTGAAGAGAATATAATAATGAATTTATGGTAAAATTTAATTGACATAAAAGAGAAGGCTAGAGATTTAAAAGTTTTTGTTATTATTATTTTTTAAGTTAATTACATTTTCTTTTTTAATAGAAGTCGGTTAGTTTAATTTTTTTTTTAACTTTTATTGTTAAATTGGAATTTGAAGGGGTGGAAATATAGTATATGAAGAGATATAAAAGTAGCCAAAAAGAAAAAACAAAAATATTATATGAAAATTGAAACTTACGTGGATGAGGGGTGAGATAAAGGACAGAGTAGGTATTGCAGAAATGATTAAGGATAACATTGTCCAAAAATATTTTTTCTTTCACATTCACACATTTTCATTAATCAATGTGATGAATGTTCTTGTCAAGGGTTATTTAGGTATTTTGGAAATAACCAAGGATAAAAGTGTCTAAAAAAAGTTTCTTCCACATTCGTACTTTTATATATACTAGTAAGATACACGTGCGATGCACATTAAATTTTATAGTTATATTTGTCCGTTAAAAATAATAAATAATAAAAAAATTACAACATAATTTATTTTATTTTAGAAAAAATAGAAGAAGTTGTTTTTAACATTTTATCCTCATTCATATAATTTTTCTAAAAATTAACTTTACATTCTAGGGAGAAACTCCCATTCAAATTTATTATGTATGTATGTATGTATGTATATATATATATATATATATATAGTCTACTTTCTTTTTTATATTATTTTTTTACATCTCAAATAAATATGATATGTTGATGGTCGATTTTGGCCAGAGGATCTCACCTGACCTTCACGTGCCACCAACGGTAAATTTGTAGTTGAGGGGGGAAGACGTGGCCTGCAAGACAGTAAACATGCACACCGGTGTGGTGCTCGCCACACCGGCTCCGATGCTTAAGTCAGCAAACAGAACGGAAGGGAGTGGAAAAGTAAGAGCAAGAGGAGAGAGACGAGAGTATAGAATATAGTTTAGGGATAGAATTCGGGATCCCCTCTTCAGTGGCGAAGAGGGATATAAATACCTGTTCCTCTTCCTAGGGTTTTTAGGGATTAGGAGGCGTTTTTTGTCAAACCAGGCGAAACCGAGGCGGCCAAAGGCGGTGGGGACCAAACGGCATCGAACGGACTCGGCCTGCGCAACCGGGCCGAATGGTGGCCGAGGCCGACCATATGCTCGGCCTCGGCAATGCCGACCATATGCTCGGCCTCGGCAATGCCGACCATATGCTCGGCCTCGGCAATGCCGACCATATGGGTCGGGCCATGTTGGCCCGACCCTTTGGCTCGGTCTTCCTCTGGGTCGGTCTTTTGGTCCTACCTTTGCCCGTTTGTCCTCGTCAGCTCCTTGTGTGGTCCAAAATCACCTATAACATTAAGCCCCCACTCTTGAATTGGGATTCAGGTGCGACTTTAGTGCTATCGGTTGAGCTCCTTAAGCCTGATTTAAGAGTATAACTCTCCTTCCATGCCGACTTATGTATGATTCCTTGTTATCCTGCAAGATAGGACAAACTGGACAAAGTAGACACTCCCTGAAAAGGGGTTAGGTGAAATGGAAATGAGAAAAGTTGAGAGATTACAACAATGGCTCTGGTCGGCCTCGGGAAGAGGTCGAGCACAACAATCTCCCCTTTAGCTTATCTGGTCGGCCTCGGCCTCGGGAAGAGGCCGAGCACAGCAGTTTCCCGTTTTAGCTTGTCTGGTCAGCCTCGGCCTCGGAAAGAGGTCGAGCACAGCAGTTTCCCGTTTTAGCTTGTCTGGTCAGCCTCGGCCTCGGGAAGAGGCCGAGCACAGCAGCTTCCCATTTTGGGTTATCTGGTCGGCCTTGGGAAAAGGCCGAGCACAGCAGCTAGACCCCTGTACTTGGTCACTCGGAACGCTTCATTCCAAATCCAGGGCTTATCCACAAGTAAAAAATAGGAGAAGCAAAAGATTTCACAATCCTGCATTGAAAAGTTAATCTCTGCAAAAGAAGAATGAGGGAAGAGGCTAGGGTCGGCCTCGGCCTCGGACCTCTGTTAGCTCAAAATCTAGCTCCCTACATTCATACTGTTGGGTTTTATGCCCTAAAACTCGTAGATAGTGAATGTAACCGTTGACCGGATATTAATGAAATAATATTGATATATTTTTCCATTAATTGTTATTAGTTATTTTATGTTTGTCTTTGCCTAATAATAACCCTAATCCAATAAACTAGACATCCAAGGCTGTAATATGAGTCTTGAACTATATGTAGCGACATATGGGATCATTGTTCAAGAAACAGCCTAAAGGGTCTATAGTATAGGGATAAGACTGGATGCCTTATCCTGGTGACACTATGGATACGGCCCACTTTGTATTTGATACAAACGCTGCGATCCAACGCGTTCATGTAGGAGACATGCGAGTGGGGGTATCCTATGCAATGAGTTTGCATAAGACCGGACCGCGAAATAGTAACCACTAGTTATAACACCGTTAACTAGTTGATTTTCTATTTCACCAGGACGACCGAGACAACTTAGTCTTAATCCTGAGTTGATTATGGACTCCTGCTCATGAGAGACTGTCCTTTGATTTGCATGGGTGAGAGTGGCCAATACGCCGACTCAATAAGCCTACCACTTTGGGGACAAGATCGAATGGGGAGCTGGGAACATAATCGTACAAGATGGAATTCACTCCTTCCCGACTTTAGGGAAGCAGATGAGTGTTCCCTTAAGTGGTTACTCCGAGTCTTGAACAAAGGGCCCTACCCTCTCAATGGCACGAGAGGGTTTTCTGTTTAATGGTTGGACCATAAACAGATTGTTCATTAGAGGAGAATTGGTACTTAAGGAAATAGAGGTGACCCAGGGGTAAAACGGTAATTTGACCCAGCTGGTGTTACGGACACTCGTGAAGGACTAACTAGTCGATATTGGTCTAAGTTCCGTGGACACAGAAAATATGTCTGCAGTGAGAAGAGTGCAACTGTGAGTCTATAGTGGAATGTACACACAGTTAACGAATATTGATTATTGTGGTTAATGAGTTTAACCAATTAATCTCACATCGTTGGAGCTTCTGATCTGCAGGTCCATTAGGTCCCACTGGTAGCTCGTAAAGTAATTTGAGGCAACTAAATAATTAAATTGAAAATGTTCAATTTACTAAGGGAAATAAATATAATATATATTGATATATTATTATGAGAGAAATTAATATTTGAAAAGTTCAAATATAAATTTATGGAAGATTGAAAGAATTAATTAATTTAAGTCCTAAAAGTGTTTGGGCAAAATTAATTAATTCAAGGCCGGAAATTAAATATGTGATATTTAATTTGGTGGTTAATTAATTAAAGAATTCATTAACCATGAATTAATCAATTATGTAAATAATTAATCACTTAAGGAAGTGATTAATCATTTATGGGAATGATCTAATTACTTATGGAAGAAATTAGTCATTTATGGAAAAGATTAATCAATTGGGAATTGATTGATCATGATTGATTAATTAAGGAATAAAGATTGAATCAACTTTGGAAAAGATTGATTTAATTGAATATTTTATTCATGGTCTCTCTTCTATAAATAGAACACTAGACCTAATTGGTCTTGACACTTGACACTCTTGAAAGACAAGACCTAGAATTCTCTCTAGCCTCCCTCTTAGAGAAAGACTCCCACAAGTCTTTGGCCTCCTAGACTTAGAGACATACCGGTGTAACCTCTGTGGTTATTGTGTCAATCAAAGAAGAATTTCCAGCGAAGAATACCTTGAAGCGGCTGCTGCGTTTTCGTTCGTGGAGCTTCGTTGGCGAAGAACGGTCAAGTCTACAACGGAGGTTTGTAACGGTTCTTCCTCTTTTCTTTAGAAAAGTTTTAAAAATAAATTTAGATTTATTTTAGCATGTTTAAACCGATTTTACAGCGGCTTTAAAGTTAGTTTAAAGTTTTGTTTGAGTTTTCGTAACGGTTTTTAATGTTAATTAATATACGGCGTAAGGTCCAATCGATGCGCTTCCGCTGCGTTGGGACTTTTATTCCCTTCACATACGTTAGTCCTTGTAGGAAAATGATAAGAGAATAGGTTTGAACATGTAAATTTCAGTAGAACATGCTAAACCTGGGTGCTTTTTGTTTAATAGGGAGTGCATATCCCATGTTACTTGCTTTTTGTTTAATAGGGAGTGCATATCCCCTTTATAGCCCCCAATCTCAAGAAAAACTTTATTAAAACACAAAGTATAGTTGAGTAAATAGGAGAGTACCTTTAAAGTTCGTGCTCGGCCTCGACAATAGGTGATCGACCTTGGCAAGAGGTGCTCGGTCCCGACTCCTGATGTAAAGATGCTCAGGCCAGAGGAGGTGAGGTAGACTCGTTGGTCCAGGCTCTCGTAATCTCAATCTGGCTGAGGCGAGGTAGACTCGGTAGTCCAGGCTCGCCTGGTGTAAAGATGCTCAAGCCAGAGGAGGTGAGGTAGACTCGTTGGTCCAGGCTCACATGGTCTCACTCTGGATGAGGCGAGGTAGACTTTGGCAGTCCAGGCTCGCCCGGTGTAAAGATGCTCAGGCCAGAGGATGTAAGGTAGACTCGTCGGTCCAGGCTCACATGGTCTCACTCTGGATGAGGCGAGGTAGACTTCGGCAGTCCAGGCTCGCTCGGTGTAAAGATGCTCAGGCCAGAGGATGTGAGGTAGACTCGTTGGTCCAAGCTCACATGGTCTCACTCTGGATGAGGCGAGGTAGACTTCGGCAGTCCAGGCTCGCCTGATGTGAAGATACTCAGGCCAGAGGAGGTGAGGTAGACTCGTTGGTTCAGGTTCACGTAATCTCAATCTGGCTGAGGCGAGGTAGACTCGGTAGTCCAGGCTCGCCTAGTGTAAAGATGCTCAAGCCAGAGGAGGTGAGGTAGACTCGTTGGTCCAGGCTCACATGGTCTCACTCTGGATGAGGCGAGGTAGACTCGGTAGTCCAGGCTCGCATGTAGGCGTGGGCACTATAGGCTCGCAGAAGCGTGGGCACTATAGGCTCGCAGAAGCGTGGGCACTATAGGCTCGCATGTAGGCATGGGCACTATAGGCTCGCTGAAGCGTGGGCACTATAGGCTCGCATGTAGGAGCGTGGGCACTATAGGCTCGCATGAAGCGTGAGCTCTATAGGCTCTCGCATGTGTTCCATCTCGCTTGAAATAAGAGAATTGGTCTCAGTCACAACCATGGTCATGGTCGGCCTCGGTCTTGGCCTCGATCATATCTGGGGTCGGCCTCGGCCTCAGCCATATCTAGGGTTGGCTTAGGCCTTAGCCTCGAACAATCTGTTGTCTTTCGTATCTGGTTCATTCGCTTCGATCTGGATCTTGTCTTCTGTTCAACTGCATCGACAATCTGATTTGTCTTGATTATGTGATCTTCGGGTCACTTTTGAAGTATTGGATAGTCGGCTTCGGCTTTGGCCTAGGGTCGGCCTTGGCCTTGGGATGACCATAGTTGTGGGTCGCCCTCGGCCTCGGCCAAAGGATGACCGTAGCTTAGAGTTGGCTTTGGCCTAGGGTCGGCCTCGGCCTCGGGATGACCATAGCTGTGGGTTGGTCTCGGCCTCGGCCAAAGGATGACCGTAGCTTAGAGTTGGCTTTGGCCTAGGGTCGGTCTCGGGCTCGGCCAAAGGATGACCGTAGTTCAGGATGACGACATTCTTTTCCTGGTGTCTTCAATCTTGTCAAAGTCTCTGTTTGTTGTTGATTTGTCCTCCAAAGGGGCTTCTGATCTCTTGTGGGGTTTCCTCCTAATCGGTCTGGATGAACACCTTCGGTTGGCCTCGGCATGGTCGGCCTCGGCATGGTTCGTCTGGTAGTCGCTGTTTGGCTTGGAGTCATTTAGCTTCTGCAGGTCTCCTTGATGATTTCCGAGTTCTTTTTGGGTGTCCAGAAGCTCGGTCGTCATAGGGAGATCATCTTTTCTGGCCTCGGCCTCGGCTGCGCTGGTCACGGGCTTGGCAGCCCTGGCTTCCGCTTCGACAGTTTTGGCACTTCTGCGTTTATCCTCGATCAGATTCCTCTAGTCTATCTTGGTATGACCGTAGCTTGGTGTTGAAACTGTGTGGTCATGACCCTTTAGCATGTTTGGTTCTGGGCTCCTCGGAATTATGTGATCTGTAGGTTTGAGCCCCCTGATCTTATTGGTCATGCTGTCAGTCTTCTCGTGACCTCCGCTGGTGGCGGTCACCATCCGAATTATCTGCTTTTGTGTCCTGGTCTTTCTTCTCCATCCCCTTACTCATGGAATGATCGGTGTGCAGATTTGGCAAGCTTTCTTCCCCACAGACGGCGCCAACTATTGATGGTCGATTTTGGCCAGAGGATCTCACTTGACCTTCACGTGCCACCAACGGTAAATTTGTAGTTGAAGGGGGAAGACGTGGCCTGCAAGACAGTAAACATGCACACCGGTGTGGTGCTCGCCACACCGGCTCCGATGCTTAAGTCAGCAAACAGAACGGAAGGGAGTGGAAAAGTAAGAGCAAGAGGAGAGAGACGATAGTATAGAATATAGTTTAGGGATAGAATTCGGGACCCCCTCTTCAGTGGCGAAGAGGGATATAAATATCTGCTCCTCCTCCTAGGGTTTTTAGGGATTCGGAGGCGTTTTTTGTCAAACCAGGCGAAACCGAGGCGACCAAAGGCGGTGGGGACCAAACGGCATCGAACGGACTCGGCCCGCGCAACCGGGCCGAATGGTCGGCCTCGGCCTTTTGCCGAGGCCGACCATATGGGTCGGGCCATGTTGGCCCGACCCTTTGGCTCGGTCTTCCTCTGGGTCGGTCTTTTGGTCTTACCTCTGCCCGTTTGTCCTCGTCAGCTCCTTGTGTGGTCCAAAATCACCTATAACATGATATATTTACACTTGATTAATTATAATTATAATATGAATTTTATTTCAAGTATAATTTAAAATTAACTATGAACAATTAAATTAATTAATAAAAGATATAATTAAAATAATGTTCATTAAAAAGTAAAAGTAAAAATAAGCATTTTTTGTTAAAAAAAAAGGGTAAAAATAAGCATGATTATGAAATCGTTCTAATAATTGAGTTCTAGAATAAAATATATTATTTGTTAAAACTGTTGTATTCTTCCCTAACAAATAAAAAGGAAAAATACACTTTTGGTCCTGAGGTTTGGGTTAAGTGACACTTTGGTCCCTGAGTTTTCAAACTCAACAAAAATACCCCTGAGGTTTGAGATAAGGAGCACTTTGGTCCCTGCCGTCAAATTTTCGGTTAACTTTTAACGGTTGCTGACGTGGCACTATTATTTTAATATAAAAAATTATATATTTTATTTTTTTAAATAAAAAATATTAAAAAAATAAAATATTAATATTTAATTATTTTTTTATTCTTTCTCCCTTTCCTTTCTCTCTCTTCTTCTTCTTCTTTTCCATCTTCTCCACCTTCTCCTTCCTCCTTCTCCTTCTTCCTATGTCCGGCGACCGGCGACCGGCGGCCACCGCTTGCCGCCGCCGACCTTTTTTTTTTTTTTTTCTCTTTTCTCTTTTTTCCTCTTTTTCTCTTCTTTCTTCACTGATTTTAAAAAAATAAAAAAAAGAAAGGGGAGGGAGGACAGACTCCCTCGTTCCTTTTTTTTTTTTTTTTTTTTTTTTTTTTAAAGCAGTGAAGAAAATGTAGGGAAGAAGAAAGAAGAGAAAAAGAGGAAAGAAGAAAAAGGAAAAAAAAATCGTCGGCGGCGGCGAGCGGTGGCCGCCGGTCGCCGGTCGCCGGTCGCCGGACATAGGAAGAAGAAGAAGAGGAATGAGAAGGTGGAGAAGATGGAGAAGATGGAAAAGAAGAAGAAGATGATGAGAGAGAAAGGGAGAAAGAATAAAAAAATAAAAAAATATTAATATTATATATTTTTAAATATTTTTTATTTAAAAAAATAAAATAAATAATTTTTTATATTAAAATAATAGTGCCACGTCAGCAACCGTTAAAAGTTAACAGAAAAATTGACGGCAGGGACCAAAGTGCTCCTTATCTCAAACCTCGGGGGTATCTTTGTTGAGTTTGAAAACTCAGGGACCAAAGTGTCACTTAACCCAAACCTCAGGGACCAAAAGTGTATTTTTCCCTAAAAACAAAATATCATAAGAAAATTTTAAAAAAAAAAAACAAAATACAAAAGATAATGAAAGTGTCCTAAAACTTAAATAATGAATATCATAACAAATTGTCAAAATTAAAGGCGATTTAATAAATTTAAAACCAAACATTTAAAGTTTATAATAATTATTAAAAAATGATTAATTTAAATTAAAATATTTAGTAAAAAAATTAAAAATTATTTGACAACTAAAATTAGAATAAACTATTAGAATTAGAAGAAAATTTCAATTAAAACCAAAATAAATTAAATGAGGTAGAAACGAATAAAAGAGTTAAAATGAAAACTCATTTTCCATTAAAGAAAAAAAGGAACTTTTCTCTAGTTTCCATTGTAGTCCTAAAAATACATCTACACCCATGGAAATTATCACCATCAAATAAACTTTGACGGAAAAACCACTGCCAAATTAAGTTAAAGCCCTCCGAGAAGCACCAACGACAGTTTAATGGTGCAATTCAACATCTCTCCATTGACGTCCTCAAAACTCTATCACCTCATAAACAATTCAATCTCTCTCATGCATTCTTCCTAGACAGGGTTTTACACAACAATGAAAATAAGGTTTATACACCGTTTTCAATATTTTCTAAGGCGCAGTGCCTCTACTTATAAAAGTAAAGTACCCTTTGAATTAGAATTATGATTTTTAGTAAGATAGAGAAATAATAAAATAATGATAAAAATCTACAAACAAACGTTTTACACCCAATGAATTTCCATGTCTTGAGGGATATTCCCTATTTGAATGAGATTTGTTGAGTTGGTGAATGTTTCCTTCTCATCTGCTGTGGTGATGAGGCAGTGTGGTTACCAACGCCAAATTAGCACCAACGATGACAACCTCTACAGGTGGCTCTATGAGACCTTCCAATATGGCTACCTCAACCTCAAACTCATCATCCTCTGCTTCATTTCATCCATCCTTTTTCCATTTATATACTCTATGCAATCCTATGCTTTTATGTATGTTACAAAATTTTTTAGAAGACAAAAGGATTTTGGAAACTTGAATGGGTGAAAAACATAACTCCAAAAAAATATTAATTGCAAACATAAATGATAGGTTACAAACATAAAATGATAGGTTGATTTATGGAATGATATATTAAAAGAGAGAGAATTAAAATTAAAGAGAAATATGAAAGATGAAAAGACAATCATTGTGGAAATTGGAAAGATTAAAGGGTAATATTGTCACATATACAAAAAATGAAAGGGTAAAATGGACACGAAAAGTTTCGATTAAAGGGTAATATTGTCACATATACAAAAAATGAAAGGGTAAAATGGACACGAAAAGTTTCTCCCTATCGTGGCTTTTATATATATATATATACTATAGATATAGATTATAGATATGACATACTTTATGCATATTATGATCCTATTTAATTTAAACATCCATTCACAATGCATAATAAATTAAACACACTAAAGTGGACCGGTTTGGCATCCTAAGCAAGCAAATTAACTGAATTATTACAAGAATAATTTAAAATTGAGGTTGAGTCGCTCTCGAACCCTTCGAAATGCCCAAAACGCTCCAAAATAGCTTGAACCATTAAAATTAGGACTGAACCAGATGGAAAATTGAAGAAATTGAGTTGAACCGCCAAAATCAAGCCAAAACAGGCTGCTGGAAGAGAAAATCGGACGGAAAATGGACCAAACCTGCATGAACCAAACCAGAGCAGTGTGAACTGCGCAAATTTGTTGACCATCGACCTGGACCGCTGACCAAATGTCGCGAACCGCTTGCCCAGACTCGCGAACCACTGACTAAATGAACGAATTAGACGACGAACTTGAACCGAGCACCAGTTTTTCCTTCAAATTTGAGTCGCCCGTCATCTATTCCCTTTGTGGGTTTTTGCCATGCCATCAACACTCCAAGCCCACATTAGAAGTTCTCAAGAAGCCCATTTAGCCCAAGATATTTCGAGTTTCTCCAGCCCATCAAATTTTTGTATAATGCTCTGTTGGTCCCACATTCCAAATTTCTATTGTAACTAAAGAGAGAATATATAATCCTTTGTTTTCTTCCATTAGTGAGTAAGAGAGAATATCGGGGTGAGCAGAGCTGGGAAAAATACCTTGGGAAGTGAGGTTGTGTGTGAATGGAGCCATTTCTCCATTACTGTAATTGATCCTCTTTCGTTCTTCTTGAGTTGTGAATAAGATCATCAGGCTGCCCCTTGAAGAGTGGATGTAGACCATTTCCAAATGGTTGAACCACTATAATTACAATGTGTTTTCTCTCTTCTCCTTTGCTAATTTTTCTGTGTTTCTCTGTTTTTTGGGTTTAGATTTTCATCACAAATGGTATCAGAGCTTTGTTCGGTGATGAAGCTTATGGAATGAACAAAAATGGAGAAGAAACTCAGATGATTCGTTGATTAAGTTTGAATACAGCGTTCGAAGACCAAAAAACAGAGGTTAGTGGTTCTATCGACTAAATTAGGTTTTTATCGATTGAATCAGTTTAGATCGATTATGTCTGCAAAGTTTGAGTTAGAAAAATTCGATGGGAAAGGGGATTTCAGCCTCTGGCGTAAGAAACTTAAAGCTATGTTAGTGCAACTCAAAGTAGCTAAAATTCTAGAAAAGCCTGAGGATCTAGATGAACCCTTATCAGAAGCAAAAAGAAAAGAAATGGATGAAATAGCCTTTAGTACCATGATCCTATATTTGTCTGACTCTGTGCTTCGACAAGTTGATGAAATAAACACTGCAGTAGAATTATGGAAGAAATTAGAGTCCATGTATCTAAACAAATCCTTGACAAATAAAATTCTTCTAAAGGAAAGACTATTCGGTTATAGAATGGACCCATCAAAACCATTGGAAGATAACTTAGATGAATTTGTCAAGATATGTTTAGATGTAACAAATATAGGAGAGAAAATTGATGATGAGAATCAGGCCATAATACTCTTAAACTCTTTACCCGATAGTTACAAAGAAATAAAGGTTGCAATTAAATATGGGAGGGATTCATTAACGTTGAGGCTGGTGCTTGATGCTTTGAGATCGAGAGATATGGAAACGAGAACTCAAAAGAAAGAAAATGAGGCTTTAACAGTAAGAGGAAGGAATGAAACTAGGCCCAATACTCCAAAGACTAATAAAAAGGATCATAACAAGCATAGGTCCAAGTCTAAGGGGAAAGAAACTAGAGAATGTTTTTATTGTCGAAAACCAGGCCATCTAATTAAAGATTGTAGAAAACTTCAGTATAAAAATAAGCATCAACCAAAGAAAGAAGGCCAAAATTCTGCTAATGTACATGAAACCTATGATTCAGCCGAGGTCCTTACAATTTCAGAAATTAATCCCTCAGATGAATGGATTTTAGATTCAGGGTGTTCCTATCACATGACACCTCATAAGCACTATTTTATAGACTTCCAAGAATTAGATGGAGGAAATGTATTGATGCACAGTGCTTGATTAAAGGAGTGGGATCTGTAAAACTTACTTTGTCCAGTGGCATACAGAAAATTCTACCTTCAGTAAGATATGTTCCTGATTTAAAACGAAATTTGATATCATTAGGGACATTAGACAAGGCTGGATATAAGTATAAATTAGAGGGAGGTGTTATGAAAATTTTGAAAGGATCCTTGTTGGTAATGACTGGCAACTTAAAAAATGGTCTTTACACACTAAATGGGTCATCACATACAAAGCTAGCTAATGTTGCTCCAACTAAAGTAGATAGTGAAGCTTTATTGTGGCACAAAAGATTAGCTCATGTGAGTGAGAGGGAGCTGATTGAATTAAAGAAACAGGGATTGCTAGGGAAGACCAAAATAGTAAGTTTGCCATTTTGTGAACACTGTACATTGGGCAAATGCACTAGAGTGCAGTTTAATAGATCTGTACAAAAAAAACCCAAGGAGTCCTAGACTACATCCATTCAAACTTATGGGGGCCATCTAGAGTGCCTACTTTAGGAGGAGCAAGGTATTTCTTAAGCATCATAGATGACCATTCCAGAAAGTTATGGGTTTATATGCTTAAGAGCAAAATAGAGGTATTTGAAACCTTCACAAACTGGAAAACTTTTGTTGAAAATCAGACCAACAGAAAGATAAAGAAAATCCGTACTGATAATGGACTGGAATATCTTAATGAAAATTTCAAAAATATGTGCATAAAAGCTGGTATACAGAGGCATCTAACTGTCCCAAACACCCCACAGCAGAATGGCCTGGCCGAGAGATATAACAGGATTATTTTAGAACGGGTGAGATGTATGCTAGACAATGCAAAGTTACCAAAAGTTTTTTGGGGTGAAGTAGTCCATACAGCCACCTATTTGATAAATAGGAGTCCCTCATTGGCCTTAAATTTAAAAACTCCACAAGAAATCTGGTCGGGTAAGCCTCCAAACTTAAACCATCTAAGGGTATTTGGGTGTTCAGTATATGCCCATATTAAGCAAGATAAGTTAGCACCAAGAGCACAAAAGTTTGTTTTTTTTGGATACTCGGATGGTGTGAAGGGTTATAAATTGTGGCCATTAGCACAAGGTGAGACTAGATGTGTTATAAGTAGAGATGTGGGGTTTAATGAGGAGGATATGCCTTGGGAAAAGGAAGGAAGCCTTAGTTACAAAAAAAGAGTTGAAGATGAAGAAGATAATACATTTGATATTCAGTTAGCTAATGATGAGGAGGGCAGTGAACCGAGAGCTTCCAGCTCAAACCAAAATCAAGATAATCCCAATACACAACCTAATCAACATACTGAAAATCAGAATGAACCTTCTACTCAAGAAACAGAACAAAACCCAGCTCAGACCTCAAACTCAGAAGAAAATTTAATAGATTACCAATTAACTCGAGATAGGCAACGAAGAACAATTAGACCGCCAATAAGATATGAGCAAGCTGATTTCATAGTAGATATACCTGAATCAGCTATATATGCCTTACTGTGTAATGATGAAGAAGAAAATTCAGAACCTTTGAATTATAATCAAGCCTTAAATTCAGAATACAAAGAGCAGTGGTTAGAGGCTATGAGAGAAGAAATAAACTCTCTAGAAAAGAATAATACATGGGTGCTAGTTAACAAACCAGAGGGGAATAAAACAGTAGACTGTAAATGGTTGTACAAACTCAAGCCTAGCCTAAAAGGAGATGATAAACCTAGATTTAAAGCTAGGTTAGTGGATAGGGGATATACCCAACGATATGGGATAGACTACACTGAGATTTTTTCCCCTGTAGTGAGATACTCCTCTATTAGAGTTTTGTTATCCATTGTAGCACAATTCAATCTAGAATTGGAACAAATGGATGTTACCACTACCTTCTTACACGGAGAATTAGAGGAGGAAATCTATATGACTCAACCGCCCGGTTTTGAAGTAGAAGGGAAAGAGAAACTTGTTTGTAGACTGCTAAAGTCACTATATGGCCTTACACAGTCCCCTCGTCAATGGTATAAGAGATTTGATAGTTTTATTAGAGATTGTGGATTCATAAAAAGCCCCTATGATAGCTGTGTATATATAAAAAGAGAGGATAACATAGCCACATTATACCTACTCCTTTATGTAGATGATATGTTAATAGCCTCGCAAGATATCGATAAAATAAATCAGCTAAAGGCACAACTTAAAAATAAATTCGAAATGAAGGATATAGGTCATACATCCAAGATACTCGGTATGAACATTCTGAGAAACCAAAGCAATAACACTTTGACAGTAAATCAGACTGATTACTTTGATAAAGTAGTAAAACGGTTCAACCTACAGAATGCTAAAACTGTGACTGTGCCCTTAGCTCAACATTTTAGACTCTCAAAGGAACATTCACCAAAAACTGAAGAAGAAATGACAGAAATGCAAACTGTTCCATATTCGAATGTTGTAGGCAGTTTGATGTACGGTATGACATGCACCAAGCCTGATTTAACATTCTCTATGAGTATTGTAAGTCGTTTTATGTGCAACCCTGGAAAGCCTCATTGGGAGGCTGTAAAATGGGTAATTAGATATCTGAAAGGTAGTTCCAAAGTAGGACTTATATATTCGAGAAGGAGTTTAGATGAAAACAGTCTAATAGGCTATATAGACTCTGATTTTGCTGCTGATTTGGATAGAAGGAAATCAACTTTAGGCTATGTATTTACTCTGTTTCAAAACACGGTTAGTTGGAGGTCAAACTTATAATCTGTAGCAACATTGTCTACTACAGAATCCGAATACATTGCCCTTGCAGAGGCAGTGAAAGAAGGTATATGGTTAAGAGGATTAGTGAATGATATGCTTGGAAATACTGACACTTTCTCTGTTTTCAGTGATAGCCAAAGTGCAATAGCACTTTCAAAGAATCCTCAATACCATGACAGGTCCAAACATATTGACATTAGGTATCACTACCTAAGAGAGAAATTAAATAATGAAGAAGTGAAGCTGATGAAAGTTGCCTCTGTCCAGAATCCTGCAGACATGTTAACAAAGCCTTTGACTGCTTCGAGAGATCAGTATCTTATGAACCTACTTAAAGTAGGAATTGACTAATCAGAAGAAGGAAGATATTTCATTTCTAAGGGGTAGCATCAGCAGTAGCAGCAACATGTAGGAAGGGAGTATGATGTCCATGTCAAAGAGGGAGATCTGTGGGTTTTTGCCATGCCATCAACACTCCAAGCCCACATTAGAAGTTCTCAAGAAGCCCATTTAGCCCAAGATATTTCGAGTTTCTCCAACCCATCAAATTTCTGTATAATGCTCTGTTGGTCACACATTCCAAATTTCTGTTGTAACTGAAGAGAAAATATATAATCCTTTGTTTTCTTCCATCAGTGAGTAAGAGAGAATATTGGGGTGAGCAGAGCGTTGCAGTGAGATGGGAAAAATACCTTGGGAAGTGAGGTTGTGTGTGAATGGAGCTATTTCTCCATTACTGTAATTGATCCTCTTTCGTTCTTCTTGAGTTGTGAATAAGATCATCAGGCTGCCCCTTGAAGAGTGGATGTAGACCATTTCCAAATGGTTGAACCACTATAATTACTGTGTGTTTTCTCTCTTCTCCTTTGCTAATTTTCTGTGTTTCTCTGTTTTTTGGGTTTAGAATTTCATCACACCCTTTTTCCAGAAATTCCAGATTCAAACGAGTTCTTCATGCTCTGTTTTTCCAACCAGCGTACACTTCTCGAATTTCTACAAATTGACAGTCTTAATGGACTCAAATGACTCTCAAATTTTACAGACTTCATATGAACTCATTAATGCCCATAAACATGTAGGTAATTACAAGTTATTTCAACGAATTGAATGAATGTACGAGACACTAGTGAAAGTAATTTGGATCTAGAACCTCTCAATTTCAGTAATTTTGCTTTAGAAAACATGCTAAAATAAGAACGAAAAACAGAGTTATTTTACACCAACCTGTTTTGATGAAATTCAAGTACTCCGTGGATGATTTCTTCTCACAAACACGTCTAGGACAACCACCGAGATCTTCCCCGCTATTCCCTGGCCTTATAACGAGTTGTAGGACTCTTATTGAGATGAATTTGGACAAAATTTGTGAGTATGAAAGAGTTAAGAGCTAGAACTTTTGAGAGAACATTTTTCCACCAAAAACACATGAATCATCATCTCACTCCATCTGATTCTTGGTCTTGTTGGGTTTTATGCCCTCAAACTCGTAGATAGTGAATGTAAAGAAATTGTATACAAGTTTCAATAAAGTGTTATTGAGTTTCTGCAATAAAATGTTATTTTTAAATATTGCACAATTTGACCCAAATCCAATAAACTAAAGATCCAAGGTTGTTTACATGTGACTTGAACTAGTATGTGGGGACATACGGGGATCGGTGTTCAAGTAACAACCTAAAAGGTCTATAGTACAGGGATAAGGCTGGGTACCTTATCCTGGTAACACTATGTGATACGGCTCACTTTGTATTCGATACAGACGTATTGATCCAAAGCGTCCATGTAGGAGACATGCGAGCGGGGGTATCCTATGCAATGAGTTTGCATAAGACCGGACCACGAAATAGTAAACCTCTAGATGTAACAGCGTTAACTAGTTAGGTTACTGTTTCAATACGATGACCTAGGTAACTCAGTCTTAATCCTGAGTGTGTCATGAACTCCTTCTCATGAGGGATTGTCCTTTGATTAGCATGGGTGAGAGTGGTCAATACGCCGACTCAATATGCCTTCCTTTTTGGGGACAAGACCGAGTGGGAGGCTGGGGACATGACAACACAAGAAGGAATTCACTCCTTCCCACCTCTAGGAGAAGTAGATGAGTGTTCCCTTAAGTGGTGACTCTGGGACTTGAACAAAGGGATCCCGCCCTCTCACTGGCCCGAGAGTGACTTTCTGTTTAATGGTTGGACCATAAACAGGTTGTTCATTAGAGAAGCGCTGGTACTTAAGGAGACAGATGTAACACAAGGGTAAAACTGTAATTTGACCCAGCCATGATTACGAACACTCGGGAAGGATTGACTTACCGGCATAGGTCTATATTCGTGGACACATAAATGTTCTACAGTGAGAAGAGTTCAGTTGTGGGTCTTTAGTGGAATGACCCACAGTTAATGAATATTGGTTAAACTGATTAATGAGTTTAATCTATTAACCTCATATCATTGGAGCTTCTGATCTGTAGGTCCATTAGGTCCCCCTACTAAGTCGTAAAGAGTAATTAGGAACAAATATATCTTGAGAGAATTTGAATAGTTCAAATTCATATTGGGAATTAAGTTAATTGTATGAGATACAAATTAATATAATGTATAGTGATGCATTAAAATATAAAGTCTAATTTGAGATTAAACTTTATTATATTGAGAGATTGATATATTTGAAAGAGTTCAAATATATGTCTAATTAAATATATGGTATTTAATTAGAAGATGAATTAATTAATTATTCAATTTAGTTTAAATTAAATGAGATTTAATTAAACTATAGTCTATGAGAGAAATAAATATTTGAAGAAGTTCAAATATTAATATGAATTTGATTCATATTAAATTTATAGGATATAAGAGAATTTGAAGGAGTTCAAATTTTAATATGAATTTGATTCATATTATAGAATTAATTAATTGAATGCCTGAAATTAAATATATGATATTTAATTGGGTAATTAATTAATTAACTAATAGAAGGTCTGAAATTAAATATATGATATTTAATTGGTGATTAATTAATTAAAGAATTAATTAATTGGAAATTAATCAATTATGGAAATGATTAATCACTTATGGAAGTGATCAATCATTTATGGAAAAGATTAATCAATTATGGAATTGATTGGTTATGGAATTGATTGATTATAGAAAAGATTAAATCAGTTATGGAAATAATTGATTTTAAATGAATATTTTATTCATGACATTTCTCCTATAAATAGAACACTAACCCTAGGGTTTAGGTACCACAACATATGGCCACCATAAGGTCTTCTCATATTCTCTCAACTCAAGAACTCTTTTTTCCCATTCAAGATTAGGTAGTCCCACAACTATGTTCCTAATCTCAAAGTTATAGCATGGAAGATCAAATGGTGGTGTTCTTCGTTGTTGCAGAGCAATCAAGAATCATCCGTTGAAGTATTCAGAGTCGTCAACGGAGGTATGTTTTACACCGCTTAACCTATTGCCAATGTATTGGTATTTTGTTTAACAAAATTAATTTACGAACGGTCCAATTGCTTCCGCTGTAACGGAATTGGGGAATTCCAATCCTTCAATTGGTATCAGAGTCGATCGTAGATTTTAATTTTGTTTTACAAAATTTGCATTGGTTGTTTTTGGTGAGATTATGCATTATGAATGTGGTTTGTTGAAAAACTGTTTTGGTTATATTTGGCCATAGATTTACAATTTTGTATGATATGATCATGTAAGGGCCCATGTTTTTGGGGCAAAAATATTGTAAATTGAGTCTTGTAAGTCAGTGTCTAGAAATTAGGAATCAATTTGTTGATCGGTGCTCGAATCGGGGTTCAATTTGGTGAAAGATTGCTGCTGGAAACGTAAGGCAGTATGTTGCCCCGAGGCGTAGCGTCGAGACCCTGCTCAACGGAGTTGCGATGCTGAAGAACAAGGGCTGGAAAAAATCGGGCCAGCGTCGAGACGCTTTGCCTACAGCGTCTCGACGCTGATGGAAGTTTTCGGATATGCGGAGCGTTGAATGCGTCGTGTGGAACGTGCTTTGAAGCGGTAATAAATAATAAGACAATTTTTGCGTCATCTTAGTTTCGAACTTGGGTGTTTGGATCAATTGGTAGTGCTCATGACTAGTGTTCGTGAGTTTCGTGGTTCGAACTTCAGCGTGGTCAGTTTAATTTTTTCGCGTGCAGTTTGTTCATGGGTGGTCCGGTCTACAGCTGGTTTTGTCTGGTTTGTTGCTATTCGGTCCGGTTCGAGTGATTTAGGTCCGGTTTGAAGCGGTTCAAGTTGGTTCGGGCCGGTTTTGGAGCGGTTCAAGACTCAAAAGGATAATTAAATTGAAATTTTTGTAATTTTTGTTTATTTTAATTATCCTAGGGGCCAATATACCGATTTTTCAACTATTTATTGCTTTATGAATGTCATTTAGCTAGATCCCACCATAGATTAAGCATATTCGTGCATTTTTAATTATAATTGTTATAATATAAGTATTATGCATGAATTTAATTTTCATGGGTATTTAATATAAGTTGTTATGATTAAATGGATGAAAATTGAGAAGCATTGAGCATGAAATTACTTTAGTAAAAATATAAAAAGTTATATTTATGAAAGTAATTTATATGCTTATTTATTTTCATGAGCTATTAATATAAAGTGTTATGTTAATGTATGAAAATGTGAATGCTTATTTTAATTTTCTTGGGTAATTAATTTAAGAGTTAGATTAATTAAAGAAAATTAATTTGCATTGAGCATGAAATTACTTTAGTTTAAAAATATAAGAGTTATATTTATATTAGTAATTTACATGCTTAATTTTCATGAGTTATTAATATAAATGTTATGTTAATGTATGAAAATGGTAATGCTTAATTTTAATTTTCTTGTATAATTAATTTAAGAGTTATGTTAATTAAAAGGAAATAAAACTGCATTGAGTATGACATTACCTTAGATTAATATAATTGTTATATTTTTTGTATGTCATGTATGCTAACATATGGTTTTATAAATTAATTAGAATTTGATTGTTAATTTATTCACCATAGTAGCATGCTATAGGGTTAATTCATTAAAATTTATAATAGTTATAAAATTAATGAATAGAAACTGTTAACCTATAACAAAGAATTGCATGCAAACACAGGATCTTAGGATTAATGAATCAATTTTAAAAATTTTAAAATTAATTACATCTAAGATCACTTTTCTAATAGGATTAGAATTATTCTTACTTATAATTAAAATTAGTTTTAATTGACTAAGTAGGAAAAACATTACTATGATTATAAGGGAACTCCACTGGTTAAGTTCTGTCTAAGGCTGGGGGTATTTAAGCTGACGGTTTACGGAACACCTCCTACCTGGGAACTGACATGGAATACCGGAGTTGAATTAATCATAGTTAAATGTCAGCATGCAATGTCACTAGGTTTGTTAAAAGTGTTTAATGCACCTAGATCTTTAGAGTAAAGACCTTACATTACTGTGGTTATAAGGGAACTCTCTCGGTAAAGTTCTGTCTAAGGTAGGGGGTATTTAAGTTGACGGTTTACGGAACACCTCCTACCTGGGAACTGACCTGAATCTTGAGTTGAATTAACCATAGTAATGTTGACTTGCAATGTTGGGTTTATTAAAAGAAGTTTAATTCACCTAAAACATTGCGGTTGAATCATTTCCATAATTATTATAATAGGATCAGACTTAGATAGATTGACTTAGCCGAATTTTATATAAGTCAAACAACCCTAAATTAACCTTAGGACATTTTCAGTGGGAGGAAAATTACAAAATGAGATTTAAATCAAGTTTTGCTCCTACATCCCTATATTCACAACGGGAGGTTCATGCTCGGCTTCGAGTCGCCCTAGGAGCGGCCTCCCTTCGGAAAGTGTTTGCATGAATCAATAACAAGGTGAATGGGAAAAATGTCTAGAGTAAGTGGGAGCGGGACACGTGTCAATGTATCCCTCGGTCTCCGCCCCTAGTTCGCACCGTGAGAGTCCTATGATCCACGGTATTTGCACTTACAGTAGCAGCAGCGGAGAAAGTACCTGCACCTAACTATGGTGTGGAAGGAAGAAGAAGAATGAGAAAGAGAAGAATGAGGTAAAAAAACTTACAATAGTAGCAGCGGAGAAAGTACCTACACCTAGCTGTGTTGTGGAAAGAAGAAGATGAATGTGGGGGAGGAGAAGAAAAAGAAGGAGGTAAAAAACTTAGAGTAGCAGTAGCGGAGAAAGTATCTGCACCTAGCTTGGTTGTGTAAAGAAGAAGAAGAATGAGAGAGAGGAGAAAAATGAGGAGGTAAAAACCTTACTGTAGCGGAAGCGGAGAAAGTACCTGCATCTTGCTGTGTTGTGAAAAGAAGAAGAAGAATGAGGTAAAAAGCTTACAGTAGCAGCAGTGGAGAAAGTACATGTACCTAGCTCTGTTATGGAAAGAAGAAGAAGAATGAGAGAAAGGAAAAGAGAAGGAGGAGGTAAAAAACTTACCGTAGCAGCAATGGAGAAAGTACCTGCACCTAGTTGTGTTGTGGAAAGAAGAAGAAGAATGAGAGAGAGAAGTAGAAGAAGAAGAAGGTAAAAAACAGTGGCAGCAGTGGAGAAAGTACCTACACATAGCTTTGTTGTGGAAAGAAGAAGAAGAATGAGAGAGATGAGAAAAAGACGAAGAAGAATGAGGTAAAAAAACTTACAGTAGCAGCAGCAGAGAAAGTACCTTCACCTAGCTGTGTTGTGGAAAGAAGAAGATTGAGATAATGAGGTAAAAAAAGTACTGTTGTGGAAAGAATAAGAAGAATGAGAAAGAGGAGAAGGAGATTGCCTTGTCGAAAGAAGAAGAAGCAAAAAAAAAAAAAAGAAAGGTATGTGCAACCACAATGAGACCTGTGCTGCAAAGAGGAGAAAGGTAGTACCTATGCTGCAAAGAGGGACAAAGGAGATTTTTCGTACCGTTGTCGAATAATTAAGAACTAAAAGAGAGACGAGTTGACAAAATGTGTACAAAACTGAACATTAACATATCATGAAACATCAACATTTTTTACTGGGTCATGTCATTTGGGAAGCTATTCAGCTGTATCTCGTTGTGTTGTGGAAAGAACAAGAAGAATTAGAGAGAGGAGAAGAAGAAGGAAAAAAACGAGGTAAAAAACTTACAGTAGCAGCAACAGAGAAAGTACATGCACCTAGCTGTGTTGTGGAAGGAAGAAGAAGAATGAGAGAGAGTACAAGGAGGTAAAAGCATACAGTGACAGCAACGAAGAAAGTACCTACACTTAGCTGTGTTGTGGAAAGAAGAACAAGAAGAAAAAGGTAACAAACTTAGAGTAGCAGTATCGAAGAAAGTATCTGCACCTAGCTTTGTTATGGAAAAAAGTAGAAGAATGAGAGAGAGGAGAAGAAGAAGAAGAAGAAGAAAGATGTAAAAAACTTACAGTAGCGAAAGTAGAGAAAGTACCTGCACCTAGCTGTGTTGTTGAAAGAAGAAGAAGAATGAGGTAAAAAACTTACAATAGCAGCAACAGAGAAAGTACATGTACCTAGTTGTGTTGTGGAAAGAAGAAGAAGAATGAGAGAAAGGAAAAGAAGAAGAAGGAGAAGGTAAAAAACTTACCGTAGCAGCAACGGATAAAGTACCTGCACCTAGTTGTGTTGTGGAAAGAAGAAGAAGAATGAGAGAGAAGTAGAAGAAGAAGAAGAATGAGGTAAAAAACTTACACTGACAGTAGCGGAGAAAGTACCTGCACCTAGCTATGTTGTGGAAAGAATAAGAAGAATGAGAGAGAGGAGAAGAAGAAGAAGAAGGAGGTAAAAAACTTACAATAGCAACAGCGGAGAAAGTACCTGCACCTTGCTGTGTTGTGGAAAGAAGAGAAGAATGAGGTAAAAAACTTACAGTAGCAGCAGCGAAGAAAGTACATGTACCTAGTTGTGTTGTGGAAAGAAGAAGAAGAATGAGAGAGAGGAAAATAAGGAGAATGAGGAGGTAAAAAACTTACCGTAGCAACAGCAGAGAAAGTACCTGCACCTAGCTGTGTTGTGGAAAGAAGAAGAAGAATGAGAGAGAGAAGAAGAAGAAGAAGAAGAAGGAGGAGGTAAAAAACTTATCGTAGCAGCGGAGAAAGTACCTACACCTAATTATTTTGTGGAAGGAAGAAGAAGAATGAGAGAGAGTAGAAGAAGAATAAGAATGAGGTAAAAAATTACAGTAGCAGCAGCGGAGAAAGTACCTTCACCTAGTTGTGTTGTGGAAAGAAGAAGAAGAATGAGAGAGATGATAGGAAGAAGAATAATGAGGTAGAAAAAAGTACTACTGTGGAAAAAATAAGAAGAATGAGAAAGAGAAGAAGGAGATTGCCTTGTCAAAAGAAGAAGCAAAAAAAAAAAAAAGTTTGTGCTGCCGCAAGGATACTTGTGCTGCAAAGTGGAGAATGGTAGTACCTATGCTGGAAAGATGGACAAAGGAGATTTGTCGTACCGCTGCCGAATAATTAAGAACTAAAAGAGAGACGAGTTGAGAAAATGTACAAAACTGAACATTAACATATCGTGAAGCATCAACATTTTTTACTGGGACGTGCCATTTGGGAAGCTATTCAGTTGTATCTAGCTGTGTTGTGGAAAGAACGAGAACAATCAGAGAGAGGAGAAGAAGAAGAAAAAAGAGGTAAAAAACTTACAGTAGCATCGGGCAGAAGGTGGTTTGTGAAGGCCGGCCAAACAAAGGCCGGGAATAAAAACCTCTTGAGGGAGGAAAGAGAGGCGAGGCCCAGATTGGAGATGATCCCGGCGACGATCTACCTGAAGAAGTAGTCGATAGCTACATCGCGAGTCTCTTCCCTTCGGAAGCACAGCACGAATACCGCCATTCTAAAAAAAAAGTCGAGGAAGAGATGGCTATGTATGAGAGGGCCGTAAAGGACTCTCTTGAGACAACTTTCGGGAGGCCTGTTCAGGCTTTCTTTAGAATTTTTACTGGTATACTGATTTTCGAATGCAATCCAGCTGTGTTGTGGAAGGAACAAGAAGAATGAGAGAGAGTAGAAGAAGACGATAAGGAGGTTAAAAACTTACAGTAGCAACAGCAGAGAAAATACCTACACCTAGCTGTGTTTTGGAGAGAAGAAGAAGAATGAGGGAGAGAAGAAGAAGAAGAAGAATGAGGTAACAAACTTAGAGTAGCAGAAGTGGAGAAAGTATCTGCATCTAGCTGTGTTGTGGAAAGAAGCACAAGATAGAGAGAGGAGAAGAAGAAGAAGAAGAAAAAGGTAAAAAACTTACAGTAGCGGAAGCGGAGAAGTACCTGCACCTAGCTGTGTTGTTGAAAGAAGAAGAAAGAGGAGGTAAAAAACTTACAGTAGCAGCTGCGGAGAAAGTACATGTACCTAGTTGTGTTGTGGAAAGAAGATGAAGAATGAGAGAGAGGAAAAGAAGAAGAAGAAGGAGGTAAAAAACTTACAGTGGAAGCAGCGGAGAAAGTACCTGCACCTAGCTGTGTTGTGGAAAGAAGAAGAAGAATGAGATATGGGAGAAGAAGAAGAAGAAGAAGAAAGAGGTAAAAAAAACTTACAGTAGCAGCAGCGGAGAAAGTACCTGCACCTAGCTATTTTGTGGAAGGAAGAATAAGAATGAGAGAAAGTAGAAGAAGAAGAAGGTAAAAAACTTACAGTAGCAGTAGCGGAGAAAATACATGCACCTAGCTGTGTTGTGGAAAAAAAAAGAAGAATGAGAGAGAGGAAAAAAAGAAGAATGAGGAGGTAAAAAACTTACAGTAGAAACAACGGAGAAAGTACCTGCATTTATCTGTGTTGTGGAAAAAGAAGAAGAATGAGAGAGAGGAGAAGAAGAAGAATGAGGAGGTAAAAAACTTACAGTAGCAGCAACGGAGGAAAGTACCTGTACCTAGTTGTGTTATGGAAAGAATAAGAAGAATGAGAGAGAGGAGAAGAAGAAGAAGGAGGAGGTAAAACACTTACAGTAGTAGCATCGGAGAAAGTACCTACACCTAGCTGTGTTGTGGATAGAAGATGAAGAAGAATGAGAGAGAGGAGAAGAAGAAGAAGGAACTAAAAAACTTACAGTAGCAGCAATGGAGTGTAAGGGTTAAAATCCCTTTTGGCAGCAGAAGCAAACAAGACCAATTCGTTTCACAATTTTGTTTACGAAAAACCAATACATTGGCAATTAAAATTTACAGAAACAATTTCTATAATTGCTAAGATTAAGCATGCTGGAAATTTATTTAAAATCAAGAACACTTACATGGATTTTCAAAGAACACAGCACGATGCTCCAAGATTCTCGTTCTTGATCTTCCAATCGACACCACCATTATGGATCATTCGCTATATCTCTTAGATAACTTGAGATTGGTTTGTGGGAACCAAAATCCGTCTTCAAAGGGAAAAATTCAGCAAGAACACTGCTATTTTTAGAGACAGTGGAGAGAATTTTTTTTTCTTCTCTGTTTTTGCGTGAAAAACTAGAGAGAATCAGAGAGGGGCCAACAACCCCTTCAGGCCACTACGTAGGATTAGGTTAGGAAGTTATCTTTAACTCCCTAACCAATCATGTCCATTGATCTAAACCAATTAGATCTGAAATGTCCAATTATTATCAAATAATAATTAATAAATTAAATAATTAATAATTATTTAAATAATAATTAATTATCTAATTAATTATAATTAATTTAATTAAACCAACTTTAATTAAATCAATTATAACATATAGTTTTAATTCAATTAAATCATATTCAATTGAATTAAATAGGCCATTCAATTAATTTAAATTAATTGATCCCACATTAATTAAATATCAAATATTTAATTAATTTTATAATTGAATCATATTCAATTTAATCTCTCTCATTTAACCTATAGTATTAATGTGCATCGAATGTACATTAATTATTAACTATAGTTTTAATTTGATTAAATCACATTTAACCAAATTAAAATTAAATTAATTAATTCCCAAATTAATTAATTCATGAATTAATCAAATATCACATATTTAATTTTTTTTTTTTGAAAAAATATCACATATTTAATTAAATTCATAATTCTCTCATTTATTAATTTTGAATCACATCCAAAATTAATTTTACTATAAAGTTTAATTCAATAATTAAACTTATACTATAATGTATCTCCATACATTATATTAATTGTATCAAAATACAATTAACTTAAATTCCCTTAAATATCAAGACTATATTATCTCAAACCCGTTATGAGCTAGCAGGTGGACCTAATGGACCTACAGATGAGAAGCTCCAACGATACGAGATTGATCAGCTAAACTCATTAACCGAGTCAATCAACATTCGTTAACTGTGGGTCACTCCACTAAAGACCCACGGCTGCACTCTTCTCACTGTAGAATATTTCTGTGTCCACGGATATCGACCAATGCAGTAAGTCAATCCTTCACATGTGTTCGTAACACCAACTGGGTCAAATTACCGTTTTACCCCTGGGTTACCTCTGGATCCTTAAGTACCACTGATCCCTCTAATGAACAATTTGTTTAGGGTCCAACCTCTAAACAAGAGTTCCTCTCGGGCCAGGAGAGGACGGTGCGCCTTTGTTCAAGCCCCAGAATCAGCCTTTAAGGGAACACACATCTACTTGCCCCAATAGGGGAAGGAGTGAATTCCATCTTGTATTATCATGTCCCCAGCCCCCCACTCGGTCTTGTCCCCAAGAAGGTAGGCTTATTGAGTCGGTGTGCTGGCCACTCTCACCCGTACTAATCAAAGGACAATCCCTCGTGAGAAGGAGTTTATGACACACTCAGGATTAAGATCGAGTTACCTAGGTCATCCTATTGAAACAGTAACCTAACTAGTTAACGGTGTTACATCTAGTGGTTTACTATTTCGTGGTCCGGTCTTATGCAAACTCATTGCATAGGATACCCCCGCTCGCATGTCTCCTACATGGACGCCTTGGATCAATACGTCTATATCGAATACAAAGCGAGTTGTATCGCATAGTATTACCAAGATAAGGTACCCAGCCTTATCCCTGTACTATAGACCTTTTAGGTTGTTACTTGAACACTGATCCCCGTATGTCCTCACATACTAGTCCAAGTCTCATGTAAACAACCTTGGATCTTAGTTTATTGGATTTGGGTCATATTGTGCAATTCTAGACTTAATATGACAATAACACTTTATTGCATAAACCTCAATAACACTTTATTGTTACAAGTGTATAATTCGTTAATAATTCACTATCTACGAGTTTTAGGACATAAAACCCAACATGGAGAAAGTACATGCACCTTGCTGTGTTGTGGAAAGAAGAAGAAGAATGAGAGAGAGGAGAAGAAGAAGTAGAAGGAGGTAAAAAACTTAGAGTAGCAGCAGCGGAGAAAGTACCTGCACCTAGCTGTGTTGTGGAAAGAAGAAGAAGAATGAGAGAGATGAGAAGAAGAAGAAGAAGAAGAAGGTAAAAAACTTACAGTAGCAACAGCGGAGAAAGTACCTTCACCTATATGTGTTGTGGAAAGAAGAAGAAGAAGAATGATAGAGAGGAGAAGAAAAAGAAGAATGAGATAAAAAAAAAAAAAAAAAAAAAAAAAAAAAACTACTGTTGTGGAAAGAATAAGAAGAATGAGAAAAAGAAGGAGATTGCCTTGTCGAAAGAAGAACAAGCAAAAAAGAAAAAAAAAAGTATGTGCAGCCGCAATGAGACATGTGTTGCAAGGAGGAGAAAGGCAGTACCTTTGCTGCAAAGAGGGACAAAGGAGATTTGTCGTACCGCTGCCGAATAATTAAGAACTAAAAGAGAGAAGAGTGGAGAAAATGTACAAAACTGAACATTAACATATCGTGAAACATCAACATTTTTTACTGGGACGTGCTGTTTGGGAAGCTATTCAGTTGTATTTTTTTTTTTTTTTTCACAAGTCAATCTTGAATTGAAGGAATTGTATTGGTTTGGACAATATTTATTTTGTTGTGTGATTTGCACCTATAATAATAATCAATATAATCTATAAAAATAGTATCCATTTTCTTAACGGTTATATGTACCATAATATATAGGACCGAAAATAAGTTATATACACAATTAACTTTTTTACCTACCATGTTGATTTAAATAAATATTTACAACGTAACCTATAATATATAAATATACATTACAGTGATTTTTCAAAGTGATAATGAAATATTTATTTTGTAATTAACATATCCATTGTTGTTTAAATGTGTGACCATTTCAGTTTTTTATTTTTTATTTCTATGTTTTGTGTTTTCGATATTTGGTTTTCTGTTTTTTAAAAATAAAAACTATATATGTTTGATAAATATCTTTTAGTTTTCTTTTTAAATAAACCAGAAAACCATAAACTTCTTTAATAGCAACTTTTAGATTTCAATTTTTAAAAAGTTAGAAAGATGAACATATATTTTAGAGAGAGAAAAATGTGTGGAGACATTGAAATAAAAATTTAGAGACATAGATATAAATTTTTTCGAGTGAAAAGTTAACCACACTCAATTTAGAAATACGAAAGAAAATATTTAGAGAGAAAATATTTGTTACACTTCATTAAAAATATTAATTAGAGAAAAAAGACAAAATGAAGATTATCTACATGTCTCAAGCAAAATGGTTCATTTAGCAAGATCATAAGCAAAAAGGGGTTTGCAAGCTTAAGTGATCCATTCATGGATTGACCTAAGCAATTCGATCTTGGAATATAAGATTTGATACTGTGATCAAATCTTTTGGCTTTGATCGAAAACATTGATGAATCTTGTCTTAACAAGAAGATCGTCAATAGTTCGGTAGCTTTCTTAGTGTTGTATGTGATTGATATCCTAGTCATTGGGAATGATGTAGGTTATCTTACTGACTAGTAAAATAAGCTAGCAGCTCATTTCCAAATGAAAATTTGGGAGAAGCTAAAGTTTGTTCTTCGGATCCAAATCGTTAGGAATGGTAAGAACAAAAAGCTAGCATTGTCTCAAGTGTCTTATATCTACGAGATGTTAGTTAGATATAAGATGCAGAATTCCAAGAAGAGTTCTCTACCTTTCAGGCGTGGAATTCATTTTGTCTAAGAAAGTGTTTCCTGAGACACCTCAAGGAGTTGAGGACATGAGACGAATGCCCTATGCAATAGGGATTGTCAGTAAGTACCAATCTAATCCAAGATTTGATCATTGGAAAACTGTTATGAATATCCTCAAGTATCTGAGGAGAAAGAGGATCTATATGCTCGTGTATAGGACTAAGGATTTGATCCTTACAGGATACACTGACATGGATTTTATGACTGATAAGGATATATGTCTGACATAAAAGGATGACTAGCAGACCAATTCCAAATGAAAGATTTTGGAAAGGTCGAATATGTTCTTGGAATCCAAATAGTCCGGGATCGGAAGAACAAAATACTAGCCATGTCTCAAGCAACGTATATTGACAAAATGTTGTCCCGATATTCGATGCAGAACTCCAAGAAGGGCTTATTGCATTTCAAGCATGAAGTTCACTTGTCTAAGGAATAGTGTCCTAAGACACCTAAGAGATTGAGAATATGAGACAGATTCCCTAGGCCTCCGTTGTGGGCAGCATAATGTATGCAATGCTCTGCACAAGGCCTGACATCTGTGATGATGTAGGGATAGTTAGCACATATCAATCAGTATCCATGGTCAAACTTTACAAAGGAGCTATAATGTGGCATAATTACAGTCTTAACCATATAAGCCAAAAATATAGTTGCTTGTGAAGCAGCGATAGAGATTGTAAGGCTTAGAAAGTTCTTGACTGATTTGGAATGTGTTCCAAATGTGAACTTGCCCATTAGACTTTATAGTGATACAGTGGTGTTGTGGCAAATTCATCAGAACTTTCCAGCCCAAGACAAGCACACACATTGAATTAAATTGAAATATTCACGAAGACTCTTTCGGCTAAAGGGTATGAGGGTCATCTAGAAGGTCTAGGTCTACGAGTTATGTACAAAGATGAAATCTAGGGCAAGTGGGAGAAATGTAATGGGTATAGTGATACCATTATACAATGGGTATAGTGATACCATCATACAATGCGTATAGTGATACCATTATATGATGGGTATAGTGATACCATTATACAATGGGTATAGTGATACCATCATGCAATGGGTATAGTGATACCAATGGGTATAGTGATACCATCATACATTGGGTATAGTGATACCAATGGGTATAGTGATGCCCTAGTTTATTGTATTTGTACATTGTATATGTTTTATACATGTATTTATACACCCACTACTGAATAAGATTGTTGTACATCCCACTAAACTAGAGTTTTAGTTCAAGTGGGAGTTTGTTGGGTTTTATGCCCTAAAACTCATAGATAGTGAATGTAAACAAATTTTATACTTGTATTTAATAAAGTGTTATTTAATTTTCTGCAATAAAATGTTATTGATAAATATTGCACTATTTGACCTTAATCCAATAAACTAGACATCCTAGGCTGTAATATGAGTCTTGAACTATATGTAGAGACATATGGGGATCATTGTTCAAGAAACAGCCTAAAAGGTCTATAGTATAGGGATAAGACTGGGTGCCTTATCCTGGCAACACTATGGATACGACCCACTTTGTATTTGATACAAACGTTGCGATCCAACGCGTTCGTGTAGGAGACATGTGAGTGGGGGTATCCTATGCAATGAGTTTGCATAAGACCGAACCGCGAAATAGTAACCACTGGTTATAACACCGTTAACTAGTTGGTTTTCTATTTCACTAGGACGACCTAGACAACTTAGTCTTAATCCTGAGTTGATTATGGACTCCTGCTCATGAGAGATTGTCCTTTGATTTGTATGGGTGATAGTGGCCAATACGCCGACTCAATAAGCCTACCACTTTGGGGACAAGACCGAATGGGGAGCTGGGAACATAATCGTACAAGATGGAATTCACTCCTTCCCGACTTTAGGGAAGCAGATGAGTGTTCCCTTAAGTGGTTACTCCGAGTCTTGAACAAAGGGCCCTACCCTCTCAATGGCACGAGAGGGTTTTCTGTTTGATGGTTGGACCACAAACAGGTTGTTCATTAGAGGAGAATTGGTACTTAAGGAAATAGAGGTAACCCAGGGGTAAAACGGTAATTTGACCCAGCTGGTGTTACGGACACTCGTGAAGGACTAACTAGTCGATATTGGTCTAGATCCGTGGACACAGAAAATATGTCTGCAGTGAGAAGAGTGCAACTGTGAGTCTATAGTGGAATGTACACACAGTTAACGAATATTGATTAATGTGGTTAATGAGTTTGACCAATTAATCTCACATCGTTGGAGCTTCTGATCTGCAGGTCCATTAGGTCCCACTGGTAGCTCGTAAAGTAATTTGAGGCAACTAAGTAATAAAAGTAAATTGAAAATGTTCAATTTATTAAGGGAAACAAATATAATATATATTGATATATTATTATGAGAGAAATTAATATTTGAAAAGTTCAAATATAAATTTATGGAAGTTTGAAAGAGTTCAAAATAATGAATTAATTAATTTAAGGCCTAAAATGTGTTTAAGCAAATTAATTAATTCTAGGCCGGGAATTAAATATGTGATATTTAATTGATGGTTAATTAATTAAAGAATTCATTAACCGGGAATTAGTCAATTATATAAATAATTAATCACTTAAGGAAGTGATTAATCATTTATGGGAATGATCTAATCACTTATGGAAGTAATTAGTCATTTGTGGAAAAGATTAATCAATTGGGGAATTGATTGATCATGATTGATTAATTAAGGAATAAGATTGAATCAATTATGGAAAAGATTGATTTAATTGATTATTTTATTCATGGCCTCTCTTCTATAAATAGAACACTAGACCTAATTGGTCATGACACTTTTGATACTTGACACTCTTGAAAGACAAGACCTAGAATTCTCTCTAGCCTCCCTCTTAGAGAAAGACTCCCACAAGTCTTTGGCCTCCTAGACTTAGAGACATACCGGTATAACCTCTGTGGTTATTGTGTCATTCAAAGAAGAAAATTCCAGCGATCAATAGGCGAGGAGGCTGCTGCGTTTTCGTTCGTTGGAGCGTCGTTGGCGAAGAACGGTCAAGTCTACAACGGAGGTTTGTAACGGTTCTTCCTCTTTTCGTTAGAAAAGTTTTAAAATAAATTTAGATTTATTTTAGCATGTTTAAACCGTTTTTACAGCGACTTTAAAGTTAGTTTAAAGTTTTGTTTGAGTTATCGTAACGGTATTTTAATGTTAATTAATATACGGCGTAAGGTCCAATCGATGCGCTTCCGCTGCGTGGGGACTTTTATTCCCTTCATCAACTCAATAGGTAAGAGCCAACATCAAACCTATGCAGAGCTCGTCTCCCGGGCACAAAAATACATGAGTGCAGAGGAGTTGCTCAAGTCAAAGAAGACGGAACGAGAGCACAAGAGATCTTCTTCATCTAACTACGACAGTAAGAAGGACAAAAGGCAGCGGATTGACGAGGGAGGCCGAGGCCGAGCAGACCATGGCCGAGGCCTGATAGCGAGCATAGCTAGCTATCTTTACTCATTTAATTTAGTTAGTCTTCTATGATTTTTGGGCCATTTTATTGTGCTATAATGTTTATTTTGTAGGAAATGGTTGATTGGAGCTAAAATGCCATATTAGAGTTAATCGGGTGCTCGGGGCGTGAAAAGATGCAAAGGAATGAAAAGAGTAAAAGTGGAGAAAAGTCAAATCTCGGTCAACAGCAGGCTAGCGTCGAGACGCTAGCTCTTGAGCGTCTCGACGCTCACATTCCATATCAGATCAGGCGCGTAAAGCTTACAGCGTCGAGACGCTACGATAGGAAGCGTCCCGACGCTACCGTTTTTCCTTATTCAAAACGCGCGTTTATGAGGCAGCGTCGCGACGCTGTCTTGACAGCGTCTCGACGCTAGGACGAAAAATCAGAATAAAAGCTTCACTTCGGCTAGGTTTTAGGGGAGATCAATTTGGGACCTTTTGGAGCCGTAAAGAGGACAGAACAGAGGGCTTTTGGAGCTGCAAACAAAGGAGGAAGTTGGAAATCAACCCATTGTTCGTGGGGATCGTGACGGGGACGTTGGGACTCGGCCTACATTGAGTTTTCTTTTCCCTTTTCTTTCTTTAGTTAGATTTATGGCTTTCACATGTTTAGTTGAGATTGTATTTCCATTCATGAGTAGCTAAACTTGTAGCTTAGGGATTGATGTAGTTGATTAAGTTTATGGATTGATTTACGGTTTAAGTTGTGCAATGTTATTGTGTTTGTAATCTTGAATTAATGCTTTCAATTAATTGGCCATTAGTTGGATGATTTAAGTTTCGAATCTAGCTCGGGAGAGGGGATTTGATCTAGACTTGCTCAAGATTGCATGAATAAAGTACTTTCTAATTCTTGACGGTTTTAGATTAGCTTTAAAATTAGTTAAAAGATCTCATTGCCTTGCTTTTTAATATACTTAGATAGGGATATCAAGTTGGTTAATTTGCATGAGAATCAATTATACTCGGGAGAGGTAGTTGTGATTAAAGGGTCTTTAGCTCATAATTTCATTGTGCATAATAACTTATTCTTTAAAATCAATCCTAAACGAAATCGGCGAAATCAATTCCCTAAGTAGTTTTCCCAATTGAATTTCCATTATTTTTATTTGCTTTGATTTGTTTTTATCATCACCTTTTCATCACTTTTTGATCCCTAAATAAAATTGGGAAGGATAATTCACAATACTTGATTTGCTTAAAAATCCAATCCAGAGGACGACATTCGAATTTACTATTCACTATATTATTACTTGACCCGTGCGCTTACGGTAGGAAAAGTCCACATCAAGTTTTTGGCGCCGTTGCCGGGGATTGGCACATTTAGCTAGATTGATATTGTGAAAAAAATTGTTTGATCTTAATTTAGGGTGTATTTTTACCTTTTTAGTTTATTGCATTTTTTTCCTTATTTGTTTTTCTTTCCATATTTGATTTTCTAGGTTAGTCTTTCTTTTAGTTGTATAATCTTTTCCTTTTTTGTTCTTGTTTTTCCTTTTCTAGATTAGTTTCCTTATTTGTGTTTTGCCATATTTATTTTTTGCATTCCATATTAGGTTATTTTGTTTCCTTTCCTAGATTATATTTTCCATATTTAGATTAGTTGTTTTCTTTTCTTTGTTGCTTTCCATTATTGTTTTCTTTCCTTTTTAGGGTAGTTTTGTTTGTTTATGCGTAGGGATAAAGATTTAATTTTAGCACCTTTGGATCCCGAGATAGAAAGAACCATCCATAGGCTTCGAAGGGAAACTAGAGAAAGTTTTCAAATGGCTGACCAAAATCCACCTGAGGAGCCTAGGCCTATTAGAGATTATTTTCAACCTGTGTTTCAGGGGCAACAGTCGGGGATTGTCTATGCACCGATTAATGCCAACAACTTTGAGCTGAAAACCGGTCTTATTCAGATGGCTCGAGACTGTGCATACAGAGGATCGCCCACTGAGGATCCAAATTCTCATCTTAAATCATTTTTGGATATTTGTGGGACGGTAAAGATTAATGGTGTCTCTGAGGATGCTATTCGCTTACGTTTATTTCCCTTTTCTTTGCAGGATAAAGCACGTGATTGGTTGCAGTCTATTACCCCTGGGAGCATCACTACCTGGGATGCTTTGGTCCAGGCCTTTTTAAAGAAATTTTTCCCTCCTGCAAAGACGGTCAAATTGAGGACCGAGATTGGGACATTCCAACAACAGTATGATGAGCAGTTGTTCGAAGCTTGGGAGCGATTCAAAGAGCTACTGAGGAAGTGTCCTCAGCATGGTTACCCCGATTGGCTTCAGGTACAGTTGTTTTATAATGGTTTAACTCCTAGTACAAAAACGATTGTTGATGCAGCTGCAGGTGGGACTCTGTTGTCCAAGACCGTAGAAAACGCTCGCACACTTTTAGAGGATATGGCCACCAACAGCTATCAGTGGCCATCTGAGCGGTCTGCACCTAAAAAGATTTCTGCTGGAGTGTTTGAGGTTGATAAAGTAAGTGCACTCCAGGCCCAGATGACTTCCCTTGCCAATACTTTTATGAAATTTTCAGGTACAGGGAGTGCTCAATCAATTGAATCAGCTGCTACTTTAGCATCTAGACCTCAGGAGGAGACTATTGAGCAGGTTCAGTATGTATCAAATTTTAATTCTAGGGGATATAATAAAAGTTCTACACCTACACATTATCACCCTAACAATAGGAACCATGAAAATTTCTCGTATGCTAATACTAAGAATGTTCTTAATCCTCCTGGTTTTGCCCCTCAAAATCAAGATAATAAAAAGTTAGAAGATCTTGTTGGAGCTTTCATTGCAGAGTCTAGTAACAGGACAACCAAATTAGAGGAGGCAGTCATTGCTATCAACACCACGGTGAATGGCCACAGTGCAGCCATAAAGAACATTGAGACTCAGCTGGGACAGTTGGTGAATGTTGTAAGTACAATGAATAAAGGTAAGGCCCCAGTTGAACAAGAGAAACCCCAGATGGAGTATTATAAGGCAATCATTGTTCACCAGGAGGAATCTGAAGAGGAACCTGAATCTGAGGACTATGAAACGCCTACAGAGGAAGCTGAGGAGGACACATCAGCAGATGAGGCTGAAAAGCCTAAACCGGAGCCTCCTATTCCTTCTCCCACACTTATGGTTCCCAAGGAAAAGAAAAAGAAAAAGAAGAAAAAGAACAATCAGGTTCAGTTTGATAAATTTATGAATACTTTTATGAATCTGAATATTAATATTCCATTTGCAGAGGCATTAGAGATGCCCCAATACAACAGGTTCATGAAGGAGTGGTTAGCAAAGAAGCGAAAAGAAAAGAAGGTTGATACTGTTTATCTTGCTTCCACATGCAGCACCAGAGTACAACAAAAAGTACCTGAAAAAGTAGCAGATCCAGGGAGTTTTTCTGTTCCTTGTAGTTTTGGTACTTATTCTTTCAGAGCATTATGTGATTTAGGTGCTAGCATTAATATCATTCCTCTATCGTTGTGTAAAAAGTTAGATATAGGTGAGATTAAGTCTACTCCTGTAAAGCTCCAATTGGCTGATCAATCTGTGGTGAGACCAGTTGGTATTGTAGAAAATGTGTTAATCAGAGTAGGTAGATTTTTCCTCCCTATTGACTTGTATGTTATGGACATGATAGAAAATCCTTCAATGCATGTCATATTAGGACGACCATTCCTCGCTACTGGGAGAGCGATCATAGATATTGAGCGCAGGGAGCTCACTATTAGAGTCAAGAACGAAAAATAAATCTTTAAAGTAGTTGAAGACTCTAAAGATGAAATGCTTCACATGGGCTACAGGAAAGGTGCAAGAAAGAGCACCTCTGTTGGATTCACATAACAAAAGCCTCCTTGAAGCACGTGCAACACGTCGAGCTAATGACGTTAAACAAGCGCTTATGGGAGGCAACCCAAGTAAGTTAGTGTCTTTTCTTTTTGTTTTTGATTTATTGTTTGTTTTTGTTTTGTAGGTCTTGTTTTCTTCCTCTCCTTTACTTTCAAGCTTTCAAAATTCCAAGCTCTCAAGCAAGAAGTCATCATCATTCCAGGCCAGTATTGTTCACTCCTGTCATTCTTTTATTGTTCTCATGCTTGTTTATGCTTTATTTTCTTTATACATTGAGGACAATGCATATTTTAAGTTTGGGGGTGGATTAGCATGTTTGTGGAGCCCTTGAGCATCTGAGTTCGGGCTATAGTTTTGAGCTTTCTTTGAATTATGCATGAGTTCGGGCTATAGTTTTGAGCTTTCTTTGAATTATGCATATGGTTGTTTTCTGGATGCTACTTTTGCATGATTATGATGTCCTAGGATAGGCTTTCTTGTCAATTTTCAAGCTTGTGATGAGATGTAAGCATAAGTGCCCAAAAAGGGAGACTTTTTAAAATTTTTCTAAGAGATGGCTTGCATGAGTAGAGTATCTGTCTTGGCTAGATTGGGATTCGAATGCTTAGGAGCGAATTATTGAGTTCATATGCTTGTTGTCACCTCGATAGGTGTAGGGTAGAGCTAAAGAGTTAATTTTTTGCAAATTAGCATGTTTGATCTTGCTTAGGAGAAAAGAAAAGAATATCTGCTATTATGTTCATAACGAAAAATCATTCTTGTTGTTACTGTTGAAAAGAAAATTATTATGCCATGGCCTGTGCACAGTTTGCAATGTTTAATAAAGATTAAGGCAAAAAGAGCTACCCCTGTTGTGATCAGTTAGGCCAACCAGAGAAAACTCAGGTTAAGGGTCCCTGCAATGGGTGTGTGAAAGCTAGTGCCACATTTACATGCTTAATTCAATTGTTAATTAAAAGCACCTAAGTATGGAGATAAACAAACTAATTTGTTGCATTAACTCATTAGTGAAGCCTTAGTGCCAGTGTAGAGGGAAGATGAGCTGAGAGTTTAATAATCCAATCTTGGGCTAGTAGAGTCTGATCTTGTTGAGTTAGATCTCGCTTGTGCAAGTTAATTTTGGAAAAATTTTAATTTGTCTCCCTCATTGGTCCTTGTGTGCATATCTCTTGCTTGCTCGGTTATTGACTTTTGAGACTTGAGGATTGAGTTATGATTGTTGCATCCATTCTTCCATTGTATGTCTGATTTAGAGTTTGCTCGAGGACTAGCAAAAGCTTAAGTTTGGGGGTATTTGATAGCGAGCATAGCTAGCTTTCTTTACTCATTTAATTTAGTTAGTCTTCTATGATTTTTGGGCCATTTTATTGTGCTATAATGTTTATTTTGTAGGAAATGGTTGATTGGAGCTAAAATGCCATATTAGAGTTAATCGGGTGCTCGGGGCATGAAAAGATGCAAAGGAATGAAAAGAGTAAAAGTGGAGAAAAGTCAAATCTCGGTCAACAGCAGGCTAGCGTCGAGACGCTAGCTCTTGAGCGTCTCGACGCTCACATTCCATATCAGATCAGGCGCGTAAAGCTTACAGCGTCGAGACGCTACGATAGGAAGCGTCCCGACGCTACCGTTTTTCCTTATTCAAAACGCGCGTTTATGAGGCAGCGTCGCGACGCTGTCTTGACAGCGTCTCGACGCTAGGACGAAAAATCAGAATAAAAGCTTCACTTCGGCTAGGTTTTAGGGGAGATCAATTTGGGACCTTTTGGAGCCGTAAAGAGGACAGAACAGAGGGCTTTTGGAGCTGCAAACAAAGGAGGAAGTTGGAAATCAACCCATTGTTTGTGGGGATCGTGACGGGGACGTCGGGACTCGGCCTACATTGAGTTTTCTTTTCCCTTTTCTTTCTTTAGTTAGATTTATGGCTTTCACATGTTTAGTTGAGATTGTATTTCCATTCATGAGTAGCTAAACTTGTAGCTTAGAGATTGATGTAGTTGATTAAGTTTATGGATTGATTTACGGTTTAAGTTGTGCAATGTTATTGTGTTTGTAATCTTGAATTAATGCTTTCAATTAATTGGCCATTAGTTGGATGATTTAAGTTTCGAATCTAGCTCGGGAGAGGGGTTTTGATCTAGACTTGCTCAAGATTGCATGAATAAAGTACTTTCTAATTCTTGACGGTTTTAGATTAGCTTTAAAATTAGTTAAAAGATCTCATTGCCTTGCTTTTTAATATACTTAGATAGGGATATCAAGTTGGTTAATTTGCATGAGAATCAATTATACTCGGGAGAGGTAGTTGTGATTAAAGGGTCTTTAGCTCATAATTTCATTGTGCATAATAACTTATTCTTTAAAATCAATCCTAAACGAAATCGGCGAAATCAATTCCCTAAGTAGTTTTCCCAATTGAATTTCCATTATTTTTATTTGCTTTGATTTGTTTTTATCATCACCTTTTCATCACTTTTTGATCCCTAAATAAAATTGGGCAAGATAATTCACAATACTTGATTTGCTTAAAAATCCAATCCAGAGGACGACATTCGAATTTACTATTCACTATATTATTACTTGACCCGTGCGCTTGCGGTAGGAAAAGTCCACATCAAGGCCGACCAGAGCAAGGAGACTACTTGAAGAAGTTTGAAAAATACACCCCTACTTCAATCCCACAGGAGCAGATCTTGATGGAGATAAGGAACACAAACCTACTCAGCGCACCCTGGAAGCTGAACTTCAATCCTGACAACAGAGACAAAAGCCAGTATTGTCTCTTCCATCGAGATCATGGACATTCAACCAGGAACTGCATTCAGCTGAAAGACGAGATCGAAGCGTTGATCCGAAACGGATATCTGAAGGAATTCACCACAAAGGCCGAGGCCGACCAGAGATGGTCGAGACCGACCAGAGATGACCCGAGCAAAGATGGTGGTGGACCTTTTCTGGAAATCCGTTGAGGACCAAGACAGACTCTCCTATGGCCAAGGCCGAGGCCGAGCTTTACCACACCTCTTGCCAAGGTCAAGGGTAGCATTTTGGAGAGCACACTAAGCCTTAGTTTAGGGAATTCTAGTTTTCTTTATTTGCACATTTATCATGTAATTAGAGCACTCTCGCTCATTTTACTTTTGGTAGGTAGGAGTAGACTTTTCCCTTTTGCTTTACCATTCAATGTAAACATTAACATTAATGATAGGACCTAGATTTTCCCCTTTCAAGGCTTAGAGTGTGTTCCAAGGAATGTATCAAGACGACACGCGAGCCTAAGCTTACTGCTTAGTGCCCACGCTCAACATGCGAGCCTAAGTGTACTGCTTAGTGCCCACGCTCAATATGCGAGCCTAAGTTTACTGCTTAGTGCCCAAGCTCAATATGCGAGCCTAAGCTTTTCAGTTTAGTGTCCACGCCTACATGCGAGCCTGTAGAGCCCACGCATAATGCGAGCCTATAGTGTTCACGCCTACATGCGAGCCTATAGAGCCCACGCGTCATGCGAGCCTATAGTGCCCACGCCTACATGCGAGCCTATAGAGCCCACGCCTACATGCGAGCCTATACTGCCCACGCCTACATGCGAGCCTATAGAGCCCACGCTTCATGCGAGCCTATAGTGCCCACGCCTACGTGCGAACCTATAGTGTCCACGCTTCATGCGAGCCTATAGCGCCTACGCCTATATGCGAGCCTAAGCTTTTCAGCTTAGTGCCCACGCCTACCTTGCGAGCCTAAGTCCTCGAGCTTAGTGCCCACACTTACTTGCGAGCCTAGGCTTTTCAGCTTAGTGCCCACGCCTATATGCGAGCCTAGGCTTCCACGCTTAGAGCCCACGCTAATGCACACGAGCCTGGACTACCGAGTCTACCTCACCTCAGAGCTCAAACACTTGATATAAGTCAAGCTCACCCTGCAGAGGCCGAGACCGAGCACCTCTTGCCAAGGCCGAGCACAAACCTTAAAGGTATTCTCCTATTTACTCAACTATACTTTATGTTTCAGTGAAGTTCTACTTGAGATTGGGGGCTACAAAGGGGATATGCACTCCCTATTAAACAAAAAGCAAGTAACAGGGGATATGCACTCCCTATTAAACAAAAAGCACACGGGTTTAGCATGTTCTACTAAAATTTACATGTCCAAACCTATTCTTCTACTATTTTTCTAGGAGGACTTATATTGCTATGCAGGGAACCAAATTTTAGGCTAACAGGGGCTTGAGGCCGAGGCCGACCCTAGCCTTTTTCCTAACTTCTCTTTTGCAGACTAGAAACTAGATTGAGGCACTCCGAAGCGCCTGGTGGGGGTTTGGGGGCAACGCCCCCTAAGAAAAATTACAAGAGGGTATGCTCGGCCTCTTCCCGAGGCCGTGGCCGACCAGAGTCATTCTTGTAGTCCCTCCCCTTTCTCTTTTCGTTTCACCTAACACCTATTCAAGGAGTTACTATTTTGTCCAATTTGTCTTATCTTGCAGGATAACAAGGAATCCATACATAAGTCGGCTTCGAACGAGAAGCTATACTCTTAAATCGGGCTTAAGGAGCTCAACCGAAAGCACTAAGCCGCACCTGAATCCCAATTCAAGAGTGGGGGCTTAATGTTATAGGTAATTTTGAACCACCATGACGTACAAGGAGCTGACGAGGACAACTGGGCGGAGGCAGGACCAGGGGTCGACTCAGAGGGAAACCGAACCAAATGGGTCGGACCAATTGGGCTCGACCCACATGGTCGGCCTCGGCCTTAAGGCGAGGCCTACCACTCGGCCCGCTTGCGCGGGCCGAGCTCGTTAGCCTCCTATCGGTCCCTACCGCCTCCGTCTGCCCTGATTTTGTCTGGTTTGACCTAAAAACGCCTCTGAATCCCTGAAAACCCTAGGAGGAACAGGTATTTATACCCCTCTTCACTATTGAAGAAGGGGATCCGAACTCTCTACTCTTTTCTCTTACTCTCTAGCCCTCCTACTTCCGTTTTCTGACTTAAGCATCGGAGTCGGTGTGGCTAGCACCACACCGGTGTGCAGGTTTACCGTCTTGCAGGCCACGTCTTCCCCTCATCTATAAATTTACCGTTTGAGGCACGTGAAGGTCAAGTGAGTTCCCTCTAACCAAAATCGACCATCAACAATAATAATAAAAGAAAGTATGAATCTAAGCTTCTGTCTAAAAAGAAGGGAAGGGGAAATGGAAAATTATAAATTAAAATAATAATAATAATCATAGAAAAACAAAGCTTGCCCATTGGTTTTGAAGTTCACAAAAACTTGAACTATAGAATGCATCTAATATCATCAATGATTTTTTTTTTTTTTTTGAGCACATCAACATTTGGAGGTGAGGGGATTCAAATATCTGACCTCATGGTCGAGGGTATATGCCAATTACCGCCGAGCTAAGCTCGCTTTGGCTATCATCAATGATTCAATATGTGAATTTTTAAGTGGAAACATTTTTTTTTTCATGAATGATTCATGAAATGTAATAACTCCAATATTTATAATTTTTAAGTATAAACGTTACAAAATTGCTCTTGTTGTTTAACTTTTCATAACCATTTAATTTAAAATTCATTTGCTCATATGTAGTCTAATTTATAAAATCATAGTGAATATTTGAGATTCAATAGAGGTACTTACTATTCAAAACAAGAGTTGTCATCTTTCCAAGAACAATTTCCTTTACAAGATGAGAAGTTATATATTTTTTCTATATATATATACATATATATCCACTCCCAATGACTTACTTTAAAGTGATACCCTACTTACTTTAAACTTGAAGTAAAAAGGGAAAAAAAAACATTTACAATACTTAAATCATCATGCTTAAAGAGAGAAATAATAGAATGAGAGACCTTTGATAACCAATTTAGACTTGCAAATCTAACTTAACCAAACTGTATGAAAAGAAACATGCTAAAGCTAAAACTAATGGACTTGCAAATTAAAAAAAATAAATAAAATAAAAAAAAAAAAAAAAAAAAAAAAAACTAGAATGACAAAATGACAGATCTTTGATAACCAATTTAGACTTGCAAATTAAAACTTGGCCGAGACCGACCCTAGCCTCTTCCTTCATCTTTCTTTTCAAAAGTTGACATATAAATGCAATGATTCAAATTATGTGCTAATAGGAACTTGAGGCTGAGGTTGACCCTAGCCTCTTCTCTCATTTTTCTTCTGCATAAATTAACTTTTTGATGTAGGAGTTTGAAAAGTTCAATAATATAAAAGGTGGTTGAGGTCGACCCTAAGGTCTTACCACATGCGCTACATAAATGGTCAAGTGAGAGAAGCACCTACGCAGGGGGCTTCAAAACAAAGGAATGGACTGAACAACATCCAAAACGAGAGACAAAAGGCACAAAAGTTTGGAGTCACTCCAAACGTTAGCCTCGATCGAGTTATTTCTTCCATCTCCACTTTTCTCATTTCTCTCTTACCTAACCCCTATTGAGGAAGCTTCTGTTTTGTCTATTTCTATCATATCTTGTAGGATAGCAATAAATTCACACATAAGTCAGCGCAGGGCAAAGATCATTACTCTTAAATCAGGCTTAAGGAGCTCGACCTATGGAAATAAGTCACACCTGAATCCCAATTCAAGAGTTGTAGGTAATTTTGGATCACTCCGATATGCAAGGAGCTGACGAGGACAACGCTATACCAGTCCAAGGAGTTAGTCAGGAAACGGATCTCAGAGGAATAACAGACCAAAGGGTCGGGCCAAGGCCAGAGGGGTCGGACCTTGGTTCAACCCCCACGGTCGACGTCGGCTGAGGCCGAGTCCTTCCGCCTCCGTTTGGTCCCTGGTGCCTCTGGACGTCCTGGTTCCACCTGTTTCAGCCTAAATCGTCTCCAAAAGCCTAGAAACCCTAAGGCAGGAAAAGGTATTTAATCCCTTCTTCGTCATTGAAGAAGGGATCCCCCCGGAAACTATTCTCTAAACCCTATTTCTCCTCTTGCTCTCTTCCTTCAGCTCTCTGACTTAAGCATCGGAGGCGGTGTGACAAGCACCACACCGGTGTGCAGGTTTACCTTGCCTTGCAGGCCACGTTTTCCCCTCAAACAGATTTAACGTTGGTGGCACGTGAAGGTCAGGTGAGTTTTCCCTATCCATATTTGACCATCAACATTTGATCAGTTAGGCCACTCATTGAGGGAATGTTTTAAGTAAGAGTCCCTACAATAGCGACGTGAAAGTTTGTACACTTGGTTTAAAGAAAAAATCAAGTTTGGGGGAGGTATATCCATTTTTCATATACTCTATCGAGGTATTACGTTCTTGGTTGTTGGAAACTGAATAATTTAAACTTGGGGCCTGTGTAGGGGAAGATGAATTGAGTACCAAGTAAATCTCTTGTTTTCTTCTTCTTTGTTTGATTACTCTATTTTGTAAAAATTTTCAGAAGATAGAATTTTATTTCGTGAATCTTTAGTTTTTGTTCTGCGGGTAAGAAAAGAGAAGACACAAACCAAGGCTTTTTACATGGCAAATCAATTTTGATAACACATAGCACACTTTGCATTTTTAACATAAGGGTTGCACACACATGCAAGGAATGAAAAGTTTAAATCAAATAACTGAATTATGACAAACGGAGCTGAAGCAGCTGTGTTTTGGATGGGCCGGTTTCTACCTAAATGATCATTCTCTTCTAAAATATTTGTGATTGGCAAAGTTTGGGGATGGACCTATCACAAGGCTTCTAACAGTTGGTAAGCAAAAATGGGGTCCCACCACTTTTCATATTCATTAGATCTTGTTTGATAACTATTTTATTTTTTGTTTTTGAAAATTAAGGTTACAAACACTATTTTTACTCACAAGTTTCTTAGTTTGTTATCTACAATTTTTCCATGTTTTCAAAAACCATGCCAAAATTTGAAAACAAATATATATATTATATATATATAGTTTTCAAAATTTTGTTTTTTTTTTTGGAATTTGGCTAAAAACTCAAATGTCTCCTAAAACCATTATAACCATTCAGTTTTTAGTTTTTGAAAATTAAGCTTGTTTTCTTTGCCTTCTCTGTACCAAACAGATCGAACCTGCATCATGGTGGTATGTTTTGAGCAGAACCCAGTTACCTACTGAGCCAACAAGCTACGACACGTTTTGGTTTTGAAAATAGTGTTTATAAGCTTAAAAACTAAAAACTAAATGATTATCAAACGGGAACTAATGTTTTGATGCAACACTCATCTTACACATCTCTACTGGAAAATTGTTGGAAGAGCAACTCGATTTTGGGATGGTCAAGGCACAGATTTATCCAAAAGCTCAAGGACTTCAAGATTATTATCATAGCTTGGAACTCTGAAATTTTTGGAAAGACTGTCAAGTTGAAATCCTCTCTTAACATGGGAACTCAATGCCATCGATGCACTCAGAATAAGTTCCATTTGGATCAAATCTGTATATTCGACCTATTGAGATTAGAGGGGAACTTCTTTCCATTAATGCTAGAGAGACTATGGGGAGACAATGATACAAACAACAAAGGTTATCTGTTGGGGACGAAAACTCTTCCTTCTTCTTTCTCTTCATACCACCATTCAAATGCTGACAACTAAGAAAGATAAAAAAAAATGTTCTCATTTTCTACCTATTTCTTTCTTAGTTGTCAAAATTTTAATGGGATATATAAGAAAATCTCTACATACTGATATGCAACCAAGTATTGTTCTTTTGAAAAATAGCCTTGTTTTTTTTTCAAATTTCCTTACCATGGTTTTCATTTTTGTTTAAGACAGAGACACACTTGAATTCCTAACCAAATTATAAAAACAAAAACTACTTTTTGAAAATTACTTTTTAGTTTTCAAAATTTAGCTTGGTTTTTTAAAACATGTGAAGATGTCGGATAAAACAACAAAGAAACTTAGAGTTGAGAGTAGTGTTTATAAGCTTAAAAACCAAATCCAAATAGTTATCAAGCAGGGAAAATGTTTTCAATCCAACCTGGTAAAAATCTACAATAAAACTACCCCAAACATAATCAACTGACAAAAATTATAATGTTAAAAACACTACAGTTAACTGAAGTTTACAGTCTTCCAAAATGTTGAGCAACAACTGTAAGCTTCAAATGGATCATCATGCCCTTAACTGCACAAATAATTATGACATAAAAAAGTTACAAATTTAACAACCAAAATAATTGGACTGAAACTTCATTATATGAAACTCTCATAGTAAAGTCGAACAAACCTTTCACTTTCAAAGTCGATACGTTTATAATAGTGTTCCTTACAATATGTCTTTTTATTTCGCTCTTCCTCGAATCTTCTCTCATAATACTTCCTCGATTCAGCTATCTGAGTCTCTTCCATTTGAATTTGCTCATACCTTCGGTTAAGATCCTAAAAGAAAGAAAAAATCATCACACAGAAAAAGATATGTATAAAATTAAAGGTGAGATATATAGAGATGAGTTTGTGGTAAAATGAATGGGAACAACCAAACCTCTTTACAGAGTCCTAGTTCCTGTAGTTCCTTCAGTTTAATTTCTGCTGCGGCCAATTCAAAAGGCTTGATTGCAAGAACTGATTCACTATCAGCTTGCTCTTTCGTTACCTGTACAAGTTTCTTTTCAAGTTCTGCTACTCTAAGCCTCAGGACTGGGCTTTCCTGTAGTTGGTTTAGTTCCTTCAATTGATTTTGTAGTGCCACGATTTGAGAGTCATTGATTGCAAGAGTTGACTCCGTTAGAGCTCGATGTTCAGCTGCTTGTTTAATTCTGTTTTCAAGTTCTGTCACTCTGGACCTCAGGAGTTGGTATTCAAGTAGAAGGCTGTTGTTCTGTGGAGGATGAACCATCTGCAAAGTAAAGAAATGACTCTATATATATATATATATAGTTTATCCATATCCTTGCAATAATGTAAGAAATAAACCAAATTAGTGTAACGGGAGTAGAGATTTGATCCTCTGACCTTTTCGGAAGTAAATAATGTATTGAAAAGTTCAGCTATGCCCATGATCGATCGGATTACAAGTCGAGGAATGCAACACCCAATCCTAAACTCAGGAACAATGATAATTATGAGATAAACTTCAGAGTTGCAAAGATAGAGAAAGTTGAATAAATACAAGTTTCAAATTTCATATAATTAAATGAGGTGTAACCATAACTAAGGGTCTACTTCAAATGACTTTCTAAATGAAATAGTTCGGATTGGTTTACTAGTCAATAAGGACCATGAAAAAATAAAAAGACTCAAAAGAGAATGAGTTTAATTCATGATGATGGTTACCTATCTGAAATTTAATATCCTATTGTGTTTCCAGATAATCAAATGTAGTAGGGAGGGCGCACACTATAAAGCACGGACACCTCTAAAATGACGAAGTGTCGGTGTCGGACACGTGTTCGACACGCCATTTGGCGTGTCTTATTTTTATATTTACGGACACGCGGGACACGTTACAAAAAAGTCCACCCATGGCCCAATTTAATTTGTGTTTTGTTATTAGTTTTTTTAAGTTTTAATTTCCAACTAGGATATTTTTATTTCTTATCCACGAGATCTAAGACCACACTTTCGAACAAAAGCACGAAGTGGCCACACACTCGTCTCCGTCACAATTCACAATTAGTCAATCCTTCTCGAGTAGCGACTTCAACTGCAAGTGAGGGTCGGCGTTTCACCATCACAGCTGGTGACACAATAACTTCTCATCCCTTCTCTCCCACGATAAATTTACTATGTCAAAATATATATATATTTGTGTCCTACTTTCTTGAAAATCAATGTATCGTGCAGCGTGTCAGAGTACATGCTTCTTAGGACGTACATTAGTTTGTACACTCACAAATATATATATAAACACTCATTCTCACGGGCTATGAAATTAAACCACGAAGATGCAGCAAGTATAGAAAAGTTCAGAACCCAAAACAAAATGCAAATAAGAAAAGATCGCAATCAGCTGTAATCCGAGATTGGCGAAGACATATGGGTTAGAGAAATTGAATACGGTAAAATTAAGCGAACTGTAGCAAATTTTCAGAAGGATATAGAGTGGTTGAACCTTTCAATCTACCTCCACTTGGAGAAGCAGCTTGCTTATACGACATCAAAATCACCAAATACAGAACAGAGTGCAATGGAATAAGCAAATCCAATATGAAATACCTCCAAACCTTGACCGATTTGAAGTTCAAGGTGAATAGCCACCGAGTTCGACTTCTAACAAACAAATGTGAGACCCACGCTGCCAAGAATCGAGACCCAAGACCGGCGCTAAACGAAGACCCACACCGGCAAAGAAAACGAGACCCACGCTGCTCTCTATTAGAGAATATTTTCTCATTACTATTTGGCTTGATTTATGCCCTTAATTGGTGTAATTTTGATGTAAATGTTTCTTTCCTTTTCTGTGTATTCTTTTGTGTATAAACTTCATTCCATTCTAATGAAAACAGTGAAGAAATTATTCTCTCATATTCTCTGATTGATTATGGTATCAGAGCAAAGTTAAAATTCTTACCTTTTTTTTTACCGGCAAGCTCTTCTCGTTCCTTGTTCTGTTCTACAGCAAGCTCATTCTTCCTGCATCTCCTTGATTCTGCATTTGCTTGGTCCCGATATTATTTGGTTTCTTTGGTTCTGCTTCAATGGCTCACACAACAGCATCGTCTTCTTCGGCATCTCTTCCTGTCACCTCTTCTACAACCATAGCGGCTACCTCTTCACCTCTATTTCTCCTATCCAACATTTGCAATCTCGTGCCGATTCGTCTGGATTCATCAAATTATGTGTTGTGGAAATATCAAGTATCATCCATCCTGAAGGCTCACTCTCTATTTAGGCATATTGATGACTCTCTGCCAAAGCCCAATCAGTATGTTTCTTCTCCTACAGGAACACCAACAACAGAGGTCAGTTCTGAGTATATTCAATGGTTATCTCGTGATCAAGCTTTAATCACCTTAATCAATGCAACTTTGTCTCCCTCTGCCCTTGCACATGTGGTTGGCTCTGTTTCATCTAAAGATTTATGGTTTTCCTTGGAAAAACGTTATGCATCAAACACAAGATCCAGTATTCTTGATTTACGTTCTGCACTCTACACAATCAAGAAACTTTCTTCTGAATCAATTGAGAAATACACCTGCCGGATTAAGGAAATCGTGGACAAACTCGCCGTCGTTTCCGTTAAGATTGAAGATGAAGAGATACTCGTACATACCTTAAACGGCCTTCCCTCGGACTTCAACGCCTTTCGAACCTCGATTCGAACACGCAGTGGCTCCTTATCTTTAGCCGAACTCCATGTATTATTAGATGCCGAAGAGAAGACGATTCTTCAACACCAGGCGGCTGAACCAACACCCACGGCAATGGCAGCAGTAAGGGGACATTTTTCGAACCCTAATTTTCGAGGCAGAGGGCGAAGGGGAACTTTTCCGTCACGTGGGGCACGTGGTTTTCAGCGTACAAATGCACCCAGCAGCCCATATAATTTTGAGGCCCATTCTCAACTCCCTTCATTTACGTCTGGTGGGCCATTTAACACACCTGGAGGAAATGGGCCGTTCTCGCGTGGAGTTTTGGGCCAAGTGCCTCGCACTGTTCAGCAACCGGGTCATGGACCTGGGTTCGGGTCTGGAGCGAATTTTCAAACCGGGTCTGGCAGCAATTTTTCATCTGATTCGGGTCATGGATCGGGCCGCATATTTTGTCAAATTTGTTCTAAATCTGGACATAGTGCACTTGACTGTTATAATAGGATGAATTTTTCCTATCAAGGTCGTCATCCACCGGCTCAATTAGCGGCTATGGCGGTAAACTCTATGAACTCACAATCTCCGAATGATAGTTCTAATTCATTTTGGTTATCTGACAGTGGCTGCAACGTCCATATGACAAACGACCTGGCAAATCTAAATCTCTCCAACAATTATAATGGGGAAGAATCTGTCACAGTGGGTAATGGCCAACCTCTAAATATCCAAAACACACAGTGGTACACTTTCTACCTCTTCTCATACTTTTAATCTCTCCAAAATTCTTCATGCTCCTGAACTTGCTGCCAACCTTTTATCAGTTCATAAATTTTGCCTTGATAATAACTGTATTTTTGTCTTTGATACTGATTGGTTCCTAATTCAGGATAAAATCTCTGGCAAAATTTTATACACTGGCGAAAGCGTCAATGGCCTTTATCCCATCCCAAGTCCATCTACGCTATCTTCTGATCTGCACCCCAAAAACTTTAATTTTATGGCAAAACAGGAGTGTTCTCTGTGGCATCATCGGTTTGGTCATCCCGCTCCCAAAATACTACGCTCTAGTTTATCTCGTCTTGGTCTTTCTTTATCTAGTTCTATTTCTACTTGCGAATGCATTAGTTGCTTAAAAGCTAAAATGTCTAAAATTCCATTTCCTATGTCTCTTTCTTTTTCCATGTCTCCTTTAGAACTTATTCATAGTGATGTATGGGGACCTTCCCCTATTACTTCTATTAATGGATATCGTTATTATGTTAGTTTCATAGATGATTTTAGCAAATTTACTTGGCTTTTTCCCCTTTCTTCTAAATCTGATGTTCATACTATTATCCAAAAATTTGTTCCCTTTGTAGAAAATTTATTATCTACCAAATTAAAAGTTTTTCGTTCTGATGGGGGTGGAGAATTTTGCAATTCATCTACCCTATCTTTCTTTCAATCTAAAGGTGTTTTACATCAAAAATCTTGTCCATACACACCTGAACAAAATGGGGTAGCTGAGCGTAAACATCGTCATATAGTTGAAACTGCAATGTCTCTTCTTTTTCATTCTTCTGTTCCCTTAGAATTTTGGCCTTATGCCTTTTCAACTGCCATGTTTCTAATCAATCGTATGCCAACTTCTTCTCTCAACATGTTATCTCCTTTTGAGAAACTTTTTGGTTACACTCCTGATTTACATCATTTAAAAGTTTTTGGGTGTGCATGTTATCCTTTATTGAAACCTTATACCAAGCATAAACTTGAACCAAAAACCTCTCAACATATTTTTCTTGGTTATACTCTAGAATATAAAGGATATATATGTTATAATCCTATCACCAAAAAATCAATTGTTTCCCGCCATGTTATTTTTCACGAAACAATTTTTCCTTTTGCCAACCCTTTAAATTCTCCAAACCTCGACCCACCTCCATATCCTGACATAACACCTTTACTCACCCTTTTACATACCTCTCCAAACTCATCTTCTCCACCTAACCAAATATCCACTGTTGACACTAATTCTTCTTCTCGAGAGATTTTGCATGCTTCATCTCCTAATATTGCAGATTTACCGACAGCTGAGTCATCTCCTGAGTATTCAGTATCTCAAAATGTTCACATTCCTCCTAGTACTGTCAATAATCATCCGATGCAAACACGAGCTAAGTCAGGAATTTTCAAGCCAAAGGCGTTTGTTTCCACCATGACTACCTCAGTTCCAACAGATCCCACTTCGTACTCTATTGCTTCGAAGTATTCAGAATGGAGATCAGCTATGTGTGAGGAATTTAATGCTCTTCAGGAACAAGGTACGTGGTCCTTAGTACCTCGTTTACCTTCCATGAATGTTGTGGGCTGCAAATGGGTCTTTAGGACCAAATATAACACAGATGGCACTATTGCTCGATATAAAGCTCGATTAGTTGCAAAAGGATATCATCAAGTCGAAGGGTTTGACTTTACTGAAACCTTCAGTCCAGTTGTTAAAAAGCCCACTATCAGAGTTATCCTCGCTCTTGCTGCTCATTATCAGTGGTCTTTAACTCAACTGGATGTAAAGAATGCCTTTCTACACGGTCACTTAAAGGAGGAAGTTTATATGTCTCAACCTCCTGGCTTTCTTGACAAATCCAGTCCACATCATGTTTGCCGCCTTCATAAAAGTCTATATGGTCTAAAGCAAGCTCCTCGAGCTTGGTTCGATCGATTTACATCATATCTATTCACCTTGGGATTTACTGCTTCTGCTGCTGATTCGTCCTTATTTGTACGCTCGGTTGGATCTTCTTTGACATATCTGTTACTTTATGTTGATGATATCATTATCACTGGACCAGACTCTTCATATCTATCAGTCTTAAAGAAGCAGTTGGCAACAGAGTTTCAGATATCGGACCTTGGTGCATTAAAATACTTCCTTGGCCTGGAAGTCCAGACTACCAATGATGGTATTTTTGTCAATCAAGCTAAGTATCTCACCGACTTACTTCACACTGCAGGAATGTCCTCTGCTAAGACATGTTTAACACCCATGTCCACTGCAGTTGATCTCCACATCTCTGCACCATTATTTCATGATGCCACGCTTTATCGTCAACTGGTTGGTTCTCTTCAGTACCTTACCTTTACACGACCTGACATTTCCTTTGCAGTGAATCGTGTAAGTCAATTTATGCATCGTCCTACAGTTGTTCATTTCTCTGCTGTCAAACGTATCTTACGTTATCTCTCAGGCTCCAAGCCACTTGGTATTCTATTTCGACATGCCAATCTGTCTCTCACGGCCTTTTGTGACTCCGATTGGGCTGGTGACACTTCTGACAGACGATCCACATCTGGCTTCATTGCTTTTCTTGGCTCCAGTCCGATATCCTGGTCAGCCAAAAAGCAACCTACAGTCTCACGTTCCTCCACTGAGGCTGAATATCGCTCTCTTGCCACTACAACAGCAGATCTTTATTGGCTACGACAGCTTCTTCGAGATCTCCACATCACCTTATCGAGTCCACCTACATTACTGTGTGACAACATTTCAGCTATCTCTCTTGCCAATAATCCAGTTTTTCATGCTCGCACAAAACACATTGAGATTGACTATCATTTTGTTCGTGAAAAGGTTGCTCGTAAAGATATTTCAGTTCAGTTCATATCTTCAAAGGATCAGTTGGCTGACTTATTCACTAAACCATTGTCATCTTCAGTATTCTTAACATTTCGAGACAAACTTCTGACTTCCCTTCAGTCATCAGTTTGAGGGGGCATATTAGAGAATATTTTCTCATTACTATTTGGCTTGATTTATGCCCTTAATTGGTGTAATTTTGATGTAAATGTTTCTTTCCTTTTCTGTGTATTCTTTTGTGTATAAACTTCATTCCATTCTAATGAAAACAGTGAAGAAATTATTCTCTCATATTCTCTGATTGATTACTCTCTACACACCGAGATCCAGACGACCAGACCCAAAACCGGCGATGAATGGCCTCCGAACTGATGGGGAAGCAACCTGAACCGAGACCCAGACGAAGAACGTGAACGGCGGTTGCGATTTTTTCTTCTCTGTTTGCTGAGCGTGTTTTCCCTCTCGTTCAAAATCGTGACAGCCCAGGGAAGGAGGAGATGTGCCGGAAGTTTACAAGTTTGCCCCTTTACTTTATTTATTTAGGCCCCGTTTGGTAACGTTCTCGTTTCTTGTTTCCGTTTCTTCATTTTTAATAAAGAAAAATAGAATTTCATGACCATAACACCTATACATTCAATAATAATAAACCTATATTCTTGTTTATGTTTGGAAAAAATTGGAAACAAGAAAAAAAAAGGAGAAACTAGTTTTAGTTGTTCCCAAAAGTTCTATACAAATTTTGGGAGTGTTTCTAAAAAATGAGAAACAAGAAACACACATAGTTATTAAATGCCTAGATTTCTTAATAAAATTAGAAACAGGAAACAAGAAACGAGAACGTTACCAAACGGGCCCTAACATTCTCGTTTCTTGTTTCTGTTTCTTCATTTTTAATAAAGAAAAATAGAATTTCATCACCCTAACATCACTGCATTCAATAATATTAAACCTATATTCTTATTTATGTTTGGAAAAAATTAGAAACAATAACAAAAAAGATAAACTAATTTTAGTTGTTTCTAAAAGTTCTATACAAATTTTGGAAGTGATTTTAAAAAATGAGAAACAAGAAACATACATAATTATTAAATACTTATATTTTTTAATAAAATTAGAAACAAGAAAATAAACCCAAATAAATACTAAGATGTAGAGGTAACGCAAATTTGAGGTTTGGATTTTGAGGCATTTGATTGAGAAAATTGACGGATTTAGGATGAAGGCATTTAATTTGATGGGTTCCAAATAAAGTAATGGTCAAAAAATCTACTATCTACTACAATACAAAAGGATAACATTTTCTATTATATATGGTATGTTTAGATAACCTCTACGTGTATTTTTCAAAAAAAAAAAAAAAAAAAAAAAGATAACCTCTATGTGTATTGGTATTATTTTTCTCGAAAAAAAAAATGTGTATTGGTACTATTTTATTATATTTTCTATTCTTTTCCTAAATCCCATTATTTAATTTGATAATGTTTTGCATTATTTTATTTAACTTATAATTCTTTCCTTAAAAACCACTATCTTCTTTTCCCAAAAAATCTAATATTTTATTTTAATTTAAAATAATTCTAATTAATTCATTCATTCATTCCTCCATTATATTATTGAGTAAATATCCTATGTTTTATTCATATTTTATTTGAATCATATTCAAATACACATTTCTCTCCTAAAAATTCACATTAATTTTATTCTATAGTTTAATATGAATTCAATTCATATTAATAATTATTATTTTGAGGGTTTAATCTTTACCGTTTTGAAATTTTGAAGGTATAATTTTTACAATTAAAAGTTTATGGTTACAATGGTTACAACCACTGTACTTTAGGGGTGGTTTTTACAACTTACCCTAATATTAAATTTTTGGGATGAGTACACATATAGCCTTTATATCATACCCATTTTTCATTTATGTCAAAGTTTCCTATTTTTTTTCATAAAAGGTCTAATGGTCGAAGTCTTTTACACAAATATTATGGCCCTTTTACGGATTAGCCCTCATAGTTATTGATTCATTTTTTAAAAAATAATAATAAAAAAGGGAAGAAACCAAATGGTTTTTCCCATTCAAAAACTTCCTTTCGTGGACAGAGGGAGACAAAACAAGGAAAGAACGTCGGGCGAGGACTTTTCTGACCAAAATCCTAGATGATTTCTTAGGACCGATTTCAACCAAAAATATTCCACAATCTTTCGTCATTCTTTCGGCCATCTTTTGAAAAAGTCGACGGAGGAAGATTCGCGTGGAGGAGCCAGTTGAACAAAACCCACTCCCGCTGTAAAGAAGTTGTCGTCGAATGAAGTTGCCGCTGGAAAGAAAAAAGGGAGAGAAAAAAGTTGAAGCTGCTGCCGGGAAGAAAACAGGGAGAAAAAAAGTTGAAGCTACTGATTCCTTTCATGGATAAAGGGAAACCAAACAAGGCAAAAATGTAGGACAAGGGTTTTTCCGGCCAAAATCCTCGACAATAAATATAAGGAATAAACCACATAATATGTGTCAGACACATATATAATATATATGAAACATAAATATACTGACATATGATATATATTACTATATACTTTGGGATATGATATATAAGACATGAAATATAAGACATGCAATATACAAAACATGATATATACAGATAAATATATAATATATAACACGTACTATAAACTCGACCACAATATAATCAGGAATATATATGCTCAGACAAGGATGTGTAACACATACAAACTGTTTTTCTTTGGGATATGATATACATCTAATATATGAAACATACTTTTCTATATATATATATATATATATATATAACATAATATATGTGAATGATCATATATACAGAGATTATAAATTGTATATCATGAGAATATATAATATACTATACTATTATATAATGCATATCAACGAGAGTAATATAATAGAATATGCAATATATACATTTATTATAAATTGAATATTACTGAGACTATATAATCATCAAAAAAGTTTTTACATAAAAATTAATACTAATTGGAATATATACTCATTTTTTAGATATTCCACATAACATGTGATATATACACCATGACAACACTTGAAATAGAACTAATAACGGGCGTGAAACACTGCTGACGCTGGAACAAAAACCACTCCCGCCGAGAAACACAGAAGCCGTGAAACGCAGATGCCAGTCGAAAAAAAAAAGGAAAAACTCACTCTCGTCATGAATAAAATGTCGCCGTCGGGAAGAAAACTCATTCCCCGTCTGTTGAACAAAATGTCGCCACTTGAACAAAACCCACTCCCGCTGTGAAGAAGTTGCGCCGAATGAAGTTGTTGTCGGTTGAAGATGTCGTCCGGAAGAAAAAAAGGGAGAAAAAAAAAAGTTGAAGTTGCTGACGGCAGAACAGAGATTGGAAAAAATAAATATGGAAATGAGGTTCATCAAGGAATGAAATAAAATCGGATATATTTTATAAAATAAAATTAAAATTAAAGAAAAATAATGACAATAAGAGTATAATGATAAGAAAAAAAATGTTGAAAACCTAATTTTAAAAATCTTCAAATCTATTAGCATTTATGAAAATATGAGTTTAAAATGACTCATCCATCAAAATTTCTCTTAATTTTTTTGTCTTTTTCATTTTCTAATTACTTTTTGTTTTGTCAACAAGAGTCTAACTCAACTGGCATAAAGCGACTAGTAGGTTAGAGGTTCAATCCCCCACCTCAACATCATTTTTTTTTACATCATTTTTTTTTAAATTTTTGTTTGGGAAAAATACACTTTTAGTCCCTGAGGTTTGGGTTAAGTTACACTTTGGTCCCTGAGTTTTAAAACTCAACAAAATTACCCCTGAGGTTTGAGATAAGGAGCAATTTGGTCCCTCCATCCATTTTTCTGTTAAAGGTTAACGGAATTATGACGTGGCATTATTTTTTTTAATAAAAAAATTGTTTTTTAGTTTTTTAAATAAAATAATATTAAAATAATAAAAATATATTGTTATATTTTTCTTTTTTCATTTCTATTTTTTTCCTTTTTTTCTTTTATGTTTCTTCTCCTCTTTCTTCTTTTCTCCAGGTCGCCGGCTAGTGCTTCATCATTTCTCCAACCGCCGGAAAGTGCTTCTTATTTTCTCCAATCGCCGACAAGTTCATCTTTTTTTCTCAAACCGCCGGCAACTTCTTTTTTAGACCACCAGCGACCACCTACACCGGAGTCGTCGTTCGCCATCTCCGATCTTCTTCTCCGGCGGGTTCTCCATCTTCGATCGTCTTCTTCGGTTCTCCATTTCGGCAGTTCGAGACCAACAATGAAGACGCGATTACGACCCAGCCCACGCAACAAACACGAACACTCTTTCCCATGATTTTGACCCAGCCCACGAACACTCCCTTCCATTCCCTCTCCGAACGCGAGACCCACGAATCCGCCCGCGCTGTTTCAGATCTGAACGCGAGACCATGAATCCGCTAGCCGCCTGAGTCTTACCGAACAGATCTGAATGGCATGGGTTTTCTTCTTCGTCGAACAGTCGCGAGGGCGTCTTCTTCTTCCTCAAACAGCCGCGAGCCACCATCAAGCTTCCACCAAATAGATCTGAACAGTCGCGAGCCGTCGCCTGGGTTTTCTTCTTCCTCGAACAGCAAACCCCCTTGGTCGATCGCGTGGAATCCCAGATCCAATTTCTTCTCTCTCTCGGTTGGTCGCATGGGTTTCTCTCCCTTGGTCGTCTCTCTCTCCCTCGCCGGCAAGGAGTTTCTGCCCTTTCGAGTTTTGGTTCTGTTGTTGTGATGATGGAGTTCAAACAGGGGAATGGAAAAAAAAAGAAAAGGAGAATAAAGAAAGGGAGTGGAAGGAATTAAATAAAAAATAAAAAATCCCTCTCTCTCTCTCACTTTCGCATTTTCTCTCCCTCTATGTGCTTTTTCGCGAGAACCCAGATCTGTACGTCGTGAAGGGTTTCTTCAGATCTGTGGGTTGTGGTTGTGCTCGCGCCGGAGAAGAAGATCTGAGCGGCGACGGCAAATCTGAGCGCCGGAGAAGAAGATCCTTCCTCGTTTCGTTTTTTTTAAAAGTTGGAGAAGAAGGAGAAGAAAGAGAAAAGAGAAGAAGAAGAAAAGAAAAAAAAAAAAAAAAAAAAAAAACTCGCTCGCCGGCGGCCGGAGGTTGCCGGCCGTCGGCTGGCCGCCGGTATGCTGAAGCCGCCGGTGTGGTGATGTGCTGAAGAAGAAGTGGGTGGTGGTGATGGTGAGGTGAGGAAGAAGAAGACGTGGATGATGGAGAGAGAAAGAAATTAATTTAATAAAATATTATTTTTTTAATTATTTTAATATACTTTTAATTAAAAAAATTAAAAAAATAATTTTTTAAATAAAAAAATAATTTTTTTAAATAAAAAAATAGTGCCACGTCATCCATCCGTTAGTTTTTAACGGAAAATTGGATGGAAGGACCAAATTGAAACTAAAATCAAACCTTAGGGACTAAATTGTTGAGTTTGAAAACTCAGGGACCAAACTGTCACTTAACCCAAACCTCAGGGACTAAAAGTGTATTTTTCCCTTTTTGTTTTTATTTTCTACTTCTTGTTTTCATTTTCTTTATGGCTGTTTTTTAAAATTTCTGTTCTTTTATCTTTTCCTTTTTTTTTTTTTTTTTTTTTTTTTTTTTAACTTTTTTGTTTCATTTTTTTTTCTTTCTTTTTGTCTAATTGCTTTCTCTTTTGTTTTAGTTTTTCGTTTCCATTTTTATTTTTACTTTTTCCTTCTCATTTTGTAACTGCTGTTTTAATTTTTGTAACCCCTGTTTTAGGGCGTAAAGTAATTTGGAAAAGAAAAAAAAAACCGGACCGTTTCTCCATTGGTTTTGCTGTTCCCCCTGCATTCAAAATCAAGGCAAATTATGTGAGTGGCATTTTAGTAATTAAAGAAGAGGGGCAAACTTGTAAATTTCCGGCACATCTTCTTCTTCCCTGGGCTGTCACGATTTTGAAAAAACACGCACAGCAAACAGAGAAGAAAAAATCGCAGCCGCCCTTCACGTTCTTCGTCTGGGTCTCGGTTCAGGTTGCTTCCCGCTCAGTTCGGAGGCCGTTCATCGCCGTTTTTGGGTCTGGATCTCGGTGTAGAGCACCGTGGTTCTCGTTTTCTTCGCCGGTGTGCGTCTTCGTTTAGCGCCGGTTTTGGGTCTCGATTCTTGGCAGCGAGGTCACACATTTGTTTGTGAGAATTCGAACTCGGTGGCTATTCACCTTGAACTTCAAATCGGTCAAGGTTTGGAGGTATTTCATATTGGATTTGCTTATTCCATTGTACTCTGTTCTGTATTTGGTGATTTGATGTCGTATAAGCTGCTTCTCCAAGTGAAGGTAGATTGAAAGGTCGATCCACTCTATATCCTTGTGTTCTTTTGTTGAAAATTTGCGTTGTTTGAGCACATTAGAGTTCGCTTAATTTTACAGTATTCAATTTCTCTAACCCAGTTTTCGCCGGATCAATAAATAGAGACGTCATAATTTATAAGATGCATGGATTATTTTACTCATTGCCGATTGATTTAGAGATGTCAGTTGGCTTTTAAACTTCAATTCATTTCAATCTTAGACTTAGTATTTATTCCCATATTTTCTTATCACTCTAGGATTCCCCACTTGTCTCGTCGATATTCCAAATTCATCCCACTGATATGGGCTTAGCTCAACTTTTCAATACATTATTTGCCTCCCAAAAGGTCAGAGAATCAAATTCCCTCTCGCTCTTGTACTGATTTGGTTTTATTTCTTAAACTTTTACTGCAAGGACATATTTATTTCTTTATTCACAGATGAATCATCCTCCCCAGAACAACAATCTTCTACTCGGATGCCAACTCTTGAGTTGTAGAGTCACACAACTTGAAAACAAAATCAAACAAGTAGTTGAAGAAGGAGCTTCAACAGAATCAGATATTGCAATCAACGACTCTCAGATTGCCGCAGTACAAAATCAATTGAAGGAACTAGACCAACTACGATTGAGGATACAGGTTCATATTCTTTCCATTTATTTTAACATAAATTCATCTAACCTGCAATATCTATAGACCCAATTGTTGCATATTTCTTTTAGGAACTTGACCAAATGTTTGAGCAAATTGAGATGAAAAAGACTCGGCTCAGAAAGTTGAAATATAATGTTTGGCATGAAGTATTTTTAACAGGGTGTTGCAGCGTGTTTGATCTTCCTAAGCCCTTTCCCCCATAGGTTAGTTTCCTTGATATATATAGTGAAGTTTCAATCCTATTTCTTTTGGTTGTTAAACTAATTTTCACTTTTTATATATTCATTATTTGTGACCTACCTTAAGGCCATAGGAACCAGTGGATGCCACCTAACTTGACCGTGGAGCCATTGAGACTTGGGACGGACTCTCATCTCAATTTATATATATATATATATATATATTATCTCCAGGTCAGCTTACGCGCACCTCGACTAATCTCACGGGACAACCGTTGACTCCACTACATTTAGTTGCCATGAAAACTTGTAGGATATTAAATCCTAGGTATGTGGCCACCATGAATTGAACTCATGCCCTCTATCTCAATTTATATCATCAATCTATCGTTTAGTTTTACCTTTAGCATGTTACTTTTTAGACGTTGGTTAATTTAGATTTGCAAGTCTAAATTGGTCCTAAAGGATGTTTGTCACAAATTATTTCTCTTTAAACATGATGATTTAAGGATTGTAATTTTTTGTTTCCGTTAACTCATGTTTAAGTGCATGTTTTATAACAGTTGTGTTTGTAAGTCATTTTTAACTAGATGTAAAAGAGTAGAACTAAAGGAAATTGTTCTCTACAACTTTTGAAGAGTTAATAGAGTAGAAAAAATAAATCAGGATCGAGTAGAAAAGTTTAAATTATTTTGTTTTTTGCCGTAAAAAAAATGGATTATTCAAATTAATAAAAGAACAAAAAAAAGAAAAAATAAATCAGAATCGAGTAGAGGGATGGAAAAAAAGAAAAGGAAAAAACAAAGAAAGTAAAAAATAGGGTAAAATACATTTTTGGTCTCTCATGTTTCGGGTCAGTTTCGAATAGGTCCTTAGGTTTCAAAATTGAACAATCAAGTCCCCAATGTTTAAAAAATACTTCTATTGAGTCCCTGGACCGTTAATTATTTTAACGGTGCTGATGTGGCGGTAACGGTGCTGACGTGGCATATAATAAAAAATAAAATATTAATTTTTAAATTTAAATAATAATAATAAAAATAATAAATAATAATAATAATAATAATTACTTTTACAAAAATACTCTCTCTCTCTCTTCTCTCTCCCCTAACCCTCCCCCCACCCCCACCCCACCCCCACCACGAAACCTCTTTTCTTTCCCTTCTTACCCTTCTTTCCCCTTCATTTCCCTTGTCCGCCACCCTCGAACTCCGACGCCGATGAAACTCATTTCCTTTCTTTCCCCCTCATTTCCCTTGTCGTTGCCGCCACCCTCGACCTCCGACGCCGACGACTAAACCCATTCCCTTTCTTTCCCTTCCTCTCCCCCATCTTTCCCTTGTCGCCGCCACCGCCCTCGACCTTCGATGCCGTTTGAGCTTGCTGTTTCTTCTATTTTTAAATGTTTGTTTTCATTTAGGTTATAGACAAAATTTAAGGATTTAATAATCGATATGTTAATTACAAATTCAATATTTCATTGTCACTAATTACTGTATATGATTTATTTACGTGTGAATATTTATTCAAATCAATGTATATAAATAATTTTCAAAAAAAAAAAAAAAAAATCAATGTATATAAATAAAAAAAAAAATTGTGTATATTGTTGGAAATATGTTGTATATAACAACTGTTTCACACTAGCAAACAAATTACAATGCAAACTGGCTACAAACAAATACAGAGTAAATTATATATCTATAAACACTTTTTCAAAAAAAATATATATATATATATCTATAGACACTGTACATAACAAAATTTACAGAAATCATGACTAAACCATGCCAGAAGATCAAAAAGCTCCAATGTTCGGAGATGATTCGATTGACAACAATAACCACTTCAAGTGAATAGAATCTATAAGACAGAAGAATGTGATAGTTATTGGTAGTCGAAACACACTTTCAAAGTGCTGTCCTGAAGACACTTATTCGCTCTGCACGGGTTGCTAGCAGACTACAACGATTGTCTCAGCAAGATACAACAACTAACTCCGGTAGAACATCAACCTCGAACTATTCGGATTTGACAGAACTCTTGGATACTTGCTCTCAACTTGACTCAAGATCAAAAGAAACAAAGAAAGAAAAAAGAATGCTCCAAATGGAATGGGATATTCAAATGAAGAAACGAGTTGCTATTTATAGGCTAGCAACCTAATAACTCCAAAGAACAAAATTAAATAAAATTGAAACATATGAAAAATATAACTCATTTGAGTTATAACACCAAATTTAACTTCATATGTTAAATTTGTAATTGAAACTTCAAATCGAAAACATAAACTCTTGAAAAATTGTATTCGAACTTTCTTTCACATGTATTTGTAAAAATATCCCACATATATAACTAACTTATTTTATGTTGTATACGTTGTTAAAAAGAAAAAACAGTTTAAGACACTACAACAAATTATAGCTTTAATGTCGGACAAAAAAATGGGCGCGGGTCTTTTAATGTCGGACAAAAAAACACGCGGGCCTTTTAATGTCGGACGCGCGCATTTTGAAATTTTCGGACATTTAATGTCGGGCATTGCCCGACATTAAAAGAGACGTTTAATGTCGGGCATTGCCCGACATTAAATGTGCCCGACATAAAAAGAAAAAGCGGTAAATTAAAAGAGTAAAGTTTTCTCTCTCCCCGACAGAAAGCTCATCTCCCAAACAGTGAAACCCTTTCTTTCTCTTCAACCTTCGGACGATCGACTTCATTTCCCTTCAACCATCGACGGCGTCTGGGCATTTCATCGGCGGCGAGTTTCTTTCTCTCATCGAAGGCAGCTTTCTTTCTCTCATCGGCGTCTGGGCATTTCATCGGCGGCGTCTGGGCATTTCTTTCTCTTCTCACTGACCATCGACGACAACTTCATCGACGGCGACTGGGCATTCCATCGACGGCAGCTTTCTTTCTCTCATCGACGGCGACTGCGACATTTCATCTCACCGACGGCGACAACTGCATTTCTCTTCTCATCTCCGGCAGGTGGGCTTTCGTGGTGGTCGTGGTTCCAGATCTGACAGCGGCATTTTTCTTCTCGTCTCTGTTCGTTGGTACGAATTAGTGGTGGTCGTGGCCGTTTGTGCGTAAATCTGAGGTCGTGGGTAGCAAATCCGACACGGTTTAGTCCGATCTGTTCGATTTCTAAGATTTGAGTGGTAAATTTTTTTTGCTTTTTTTTTTATTTTATAAAATGTAGAGTTTATTTATTTATTTTTGGTCGTTTGTGCATTGGAGCATGTTTCAAGGAATGGAAATAAATTTTGTTGGTCGTTTGTGCATTGGAAGCATGTACCTAATTCGCATGTACCTAAAGATGGTGTGTGGATGAATATATTTTACACACACAAAAGTGAAAGAGTGTAGTAGTATATAGTATTGGTTTTGGACAATGATTTCAAAATTGGGTGTTGTGTTGAAAATGATAAAGTTTGATTTTGGTTTTGGCATTGTTATTGTATTGTGTGTGTGTATTACAATTGCTTTGCATGTTCCCCACAAAATTATAGGTGTCGGGTCAAAGAAATGATGGCCTTTCCTTTCTTAGAAACACATTATTTGTTGAATCCCAAACCAAAAAGAGAGGGAAAATGCCCTAAAATGTTGAGTTTTTTTAGCTTTGGAAAATGAAACTCACAACCAAACAAAAACCAACCAAGTCATGTTTTGAAAGTGTTTGTTTGAGTTTATGGTTTTTGTTTAGTTTTTTGGGAAGTTAATTGATACTTAAGATATCTCTTGAAATTGTTTGTTATAATTCGTTACTTTGCTTGAGTTTAGTGGAGAAATGTTTTAATTAGGATTTTAAAGTTGGTTGTTTTAATTTATGTTTTTAGTTGAGTTTAGGTGGAAGTTAATAAATACTTAAATTAAGTTTTGAAATGGTTTGTTTGAGTTTATGGTTTGTTTGAGTTTAGTTTTATAGGAAGTTGATTGATACTTAAGATATCTCTTGAAATTTTTTGTTATAATTCGTTATTTTACTTGAGTTTAGTGGAGGAGAAGTTGAGAAATGCTTTAATTAAGATTTTAAAGTTGGTTGTTTTAGTTTATGGTTTTAGTTGAGTTTAGGTGGAAGTTGATAAATACTTGAATTAAATTTTGAAATTGTTGGTGTGGGTTGAGAAATACTTCTTTATGGTTTGAAATTGTTTGTTTGTTGATTTATAAGTTTAGTTTAGTTTGGGGGGGGGTGAGAAATACTTGTGTTATGGTTTGAAGGTGTTTGTGAGTTTATGAAGATGAAGTTGGAGATATTGTCCAAGATTGTGGTTATGGGGTCCTAGAAAGAATGCCTAATCTTGATGTATTTCAGGATGACGATGAAATGTCATCAACATATGCTAGAAATGATTGTGAGGGTATATGGGTTGATAAATAGTGTGTTGAAGATGGTACTATCTCAAATTCATTTATTTATTATATTTTCTATAAGTTAATAGATCTTATAAGTTTATATATGTCATTAATGTATGTTTTGTGTCTTTCTTGCAGATTGTTACAATGAGTGAAGAAAGTAGTAGTAGTGGAGATGAAAGAAATGTGTTTATCTGTATTATTTTCTTTATGGAAGTGTTGAGTTGATGAATACTTGTATTATTTTCTTTAGGTACCTTTGGACTGTACTTGATCCCGAGATAACAAATAAGTTTTTTCTGGTTGATCAAACAACAATCTCATCGTACGTGAAGTCTCAAGAACTTCGTTCTAGAAATCTATCTAACAGACTAGATATGGTTGATTTGGATCAACTAGTTCTCATTCCCTTTAACACTGGGTAAGTAATTCTTACTAGCGACATTTACTCCATTGTAACTTTTCTTATTCATAAATAATAATATGATCAAAATTGTGATTCTACGTAGTCGTCATTGGATGTTGATCGCGATCCAGCCTCGAGAAAACACTGTGTATATATTGAATTCTCTGCGTAGTAAAGTTGAAGAAGAGTTTAGTGGAACTATAAATACGTAAGTGTGTCTCAAGTATTTGTAGTGTTTAAAAGGAAAAATATAACTTGAATTGTTCTAATGTTTTAAATTATTTAGGGGGTTGAGAATGTGGCAAGCTAAGCACTCGCTTCCTCAATATCGATCTGCTATTAGTTGGAAACTAGTGAAGGTAAATTCACATTATGATATTATAGACAGTGAAATCTTGTATGCATACTCAAGTATGTTCTTTTTCATTGTAGTGCCCTCGTCAATCAGGTTCGACAGAGTGTGGGTATTTTGTGCAAAAATATATAAGAGAAATAATGCACAACTCTACTACCCCTATAACTAAACTTGTAAGTAGTATCACTATCCTTACATATTATAATTTATGTTTCGTTTTATTCTTTTATCATGTAATTGTTTTTGTTTTGTTGTAGTTTAACACAAAGAATGCATTTACACAAGACGAGATTGACGAGGTTCGTATAGAATGGGCAAATTTTGTTGGAGGATTTGTGTAATCTAGATGTACTTGAATATACATTAATTAGCTTGAAATGTGTTTATATATAGTGGAGGATTTGTTTAGGTGTACATACTTTTCAATAGTGAATGTTCATATGTGTTCTCTCTTGATCTGAAAATGCTTCATTCTGGAATATTTGGTTGGATCTAATTTGTGGAGGGACGGGTGGTCCAAGTATTATATTGTAAATGATATATGGAAGTGTTTGTATTTCAAATTGGTTGTGACATGAAAAAATTGTGTTTGGATTGACCTATTTGTATTGGAAATTATAAATTGCAGATTCTATTTTTGTTTACAGGAAGGAAGAAATAGTATTGTTGGTTAGCTACGTTTGCAACCAACAATTTTTTTTATTTAATACTGAATGAAAATGATGACGGGCATTGCCTGTCATTGAAACATACAAAAACGGATTTTTAATGTCGGACATATTATATAGGAAAATTAAAATCTGCAAACTTTTAATGTCACACATTTAATGTCGCACGCTTCTGATGTCGCCACTTTTAATGTCGGGCAGGACCGACCTTTTAATGTCGGACAACGCTTTTAATGTCGGGCAATGACCGACATTAAATGCGACCGACATTAAAACCGTGCTATCTATGTCGGTCAACCAGAAAACAAAACAGTCTTTTAATGTCGGGCAGGACCGACATTATAAGTACACTTTTAATGTCGGACAACGCTTTTAATGTCGGGCAATGACCGACATTAAAACCGTGCTATTTATGTCGGTCAACCAGACAACAAAACAGTCTTTTAATGTCGGGCAAGACCGACATTATAAGTGTACTTTTAATGTCGGACGTGGTCTTTAATGTCGGGCATTGACCGACATTAAAAGTGACCGACATTAAAAGTGGCTTTTAATGTCGGTCATTGACCGACATTAAAAGTGACCGACATTAAAACTTTTAATGTCGGTGTTTTTAATGTCGGTCATTGACCGACATTAAAGACCTTTAATGTCGGGCATTGCCCGACATTAAAAGCCAAAATTGTTCCAGTGAGAAATCATTTTATTATTATTTGTTTCCTTATCTAAAAAATCATTTTAATTACCGCTTCCTAATATATGTTTTATTTATACAGTATTCTGTCGGGTTATATCTATATCTATATAACATCTTTGTGCCAACAAGAACATAGTTCAATTGGCATAAAATGTGTGCTTATGACCAAGATGTCATGATTTCAAATCCCCCAGTCCCATATCGTTGAATTAAAAAAACAAAAAAAAACTTCTCTATATAAATTATCATTATCTTATATTTTTCAATTTGATTATCATTACATACATTTATTTATACAGTATATGTTGGGACATTTTTTATTAATATTATAATTTTTAAAACTTATTATTTAAATAGAGTTAATTTGAAACTTATTATTGAAATATTGTAATTTTAAATTTTCGATCAAAGTCGCAGATTAAAGAGATGACCTTGAAACACGTGTCCCAAGTTGTCTGACATGACAATAAATTAAAAAAAAAAGTTTTCAAAGAGGTCGTCTCTTAAAGCAGTAATTATAGTGTTGGTTGTGTGGTCTAGGCATGACCTACCATCCTTTCCTTCCTATATGTTCGAAGCCTATCAGCAGCCCATGTTTTTTTTTTTTTTTCGTTTTAGTTTTTGATTTTTTAAAACATCAGCAGTTTATTTTATTTTATTTTATTTTATTTTTTCGTTTCTAGTATTTTATTTTTAAAAATATCAGCAGATTTTTATTTTCTTTTTTTTTTGTTTCACTTTTCTTTGAAATTTGAAGTTTGAAATATAGGTAAAAATCAACAATTTAATTTAATGTATAAAGTGCATCTTTTCTTTATATTTTGACAAATAAATCAAACCTTTTAATTTAGCTAATTGATATAAAGATAACGAAAATTTTATTTATTTGTCATATTTTTTATTTTTCTTTTTCTTTTATCTCAATTAGTTAAATTAAAAAGTTGGTTATAATAATTAATATGCACTTTATACATTAAAATTAAATGGTTGATTTTTACCTATATTTCAAACTTCAAATTTCAAAGAAAAGTGAAATAAGAAAAAAAATAATAAAAAACTACTGATATTTCTAAAAATAAAAAACTAGAAACGAAAAAATAAAATAAAATAAAATAAAACTGATATGTTAAAAAATCAAAAACGAAAACGAAAAAAAAAATAAGAAAATAAACATTGGCTGCTAAAAGGTTTCGAACATGGGAAGGGGAAGATGATAGGTCACGCCTAGACCACACAACCAACACAATAATTGCTACCTTTTGGTGTGGAGGTCGTCTCTTGAAGAGATGACCTCTCCGAATTTTTTTTTTTTTAATTTATTGTCATGTCAGACAACTTGGGACACGTGTTTCAAGGTCGTCTCTTCAACCTGCGACCTTTGACCGAAAATTTAAACCTACAATATTGCAATAATAAGTTTCAAATTAACTATATTTAAATAATAAGTTTTAAAAATTACTATATTAATAAAAAATGTTCGTATATGTTGGGGTTGGTGCCCTAAAATCGTAGATAGCGAATGAAACAGATAGTTATATACTTGTTCGATAAAGTCGTTATTGAGTTTTTGTTCACTTTAATTATTAAAATAAGTGAATTGCACGTTAAATAACTCCAATCCAATAGACAACATCCATGGCTATGTGATATGAACACTTGAACTTTATGTAGTGACATAAAAGTGGATCAAGTTAAGTAATAACCTAAACAGTCTATAAGTATAGGGATAAAACTAGGTACCTTATCTTAGAAACACTATGTGATGCGGCTCACTTTGTATCTAGTGCAAACGATGTGATCCTGAATCGTTCATGTAGAGACATGAGAGTGGGGGCGTCTTATGCAAATGAGTTTGCATAAGACCAGGACCAAGAAATAAGTCAATTTCCTTTATAATGTGGTTGACTGTTGAAACTGACTTATTTTAGTGCGATGACCTAGGTAACTCGATTTTAATCCTGAGCTAACTATGAACTCTTGTTTATTCGAGATCATCCTTTGATTTGCATGGGTGAGAATGGCTAAAATTCGTCGACCCAATTAGCCTACCATTTTAGGGATAAGGCTGGGTAGATAGCTGGGGACATAGTCCTGTAAGACGGAATTCACTCCTACCCATTTTAGGGATAGTAGAGAGGTTGTTCCCTTAAGTGCTGACTCCGGGACGTGAACAAAGGAATCCCGCCCTCTCATTGGCTCGAGAGGTTTTAGGTTTAGTGGTCGGACCACAAACCAATTGTTCATTAGGGACTCAGTGAGTACTTAAGGAACAAGATGTAACTTCAGGGGTAAAAAGGGCATTTGACCCAGCTCTAGTTACGAACAACCTGTGAAGGGTCAACTTACTAATCATGGTTATATCGGGCGGAGAAAAATATATCTACAGTGAGAGGAGTTCAACTATCGGGCTATAGTGGAGTGTCCTGGTTGTTAACGAATATTGATTAACTAGGATAAAAGAGTTTAGCTGGTTAATCTCGGATCGTTAGAGCCCATGATCTATAGGTCTATTAGGTCCCTCTGCTAGCTCGTACGAAATAATCCTTAAAACAAGTGTGATGAAGAATTTGAAACGTCCAAATTCATTATAGGGAGTTGTTGTTAAATTTTGTTCGATATATTTAGCGTTAAAGTTTAATTACGAATTAAACTATAAACCCAGAGAGATTTGGTAATATTTAAATTATGATTTAAATGTTACTGATATATTATGTATTCGATACATATTCAAGTTTGGATATGAATAGGGATTCGTATTCAAAACTATTCAAAACTGGGATTGAGAAAGATCGAGTTTGGTATAAATATTTAATATTTTACTAAAGTATTGTTATTAATTAAAATGTTTAATTAATAATTTAGTTAAATTTTATTGAAAATTAATCGATAGAATTAATTTTATATAAAATTAACTAAATGGTTTTTGTTGGATAATTGAGAAATTATTATTTTTTCTCTCATTTCAAATAAAACCAAGAGGCAAATTTCATGAGGTTGCCACTATATCCATGTGTTGTCTTTCTCTCCAACAATTAAATATTCAATTGAAGCTTGGTGTCTTGTGTAGCTTGTATTACAATGCATGTTGGTCTCCTTTAAAATGAGAAAGAAAAACACAAGACAAAAGGTTGCGTTTTTTGTTTTCTTTTTTTTTAAAAAAAAAAAGTTGTGTTTTTGGTGAAGTTTGCTGGAAAATTCTCCAAGAAAACCCATAGTCTCTCTCTTTATTTCTCTACCAAAGTTATTCATACAAAGGGTTCCCATAAGTCGTTCTAAGGCCAGAGGATTGCGAGGAAGACTCTCGTGGTTGTCCTAGACGTGTTCATGTAAAGAAAACATCAAAGAGCTTGTTGAATTCGACAACAAAAAGGTTGGTTTACACAATACTCTGTTTTTGGTTTATGAATGCATGTTTTTCTTAACTAAAATTAAAAAAAATTTCGAGTGTTTCAATCCAAATTCGAGTGTTTCGATCCAAATTGCTTCTGCTAGTGTCTCGTACGCTCCAATATATTTATTTCCTTACACCTCACTTTTCTATTCTTGGGCCTCAGGCGTGGCATCGATTGTGGGGTGGGATCGACAATGGTGACGTGTTGCGAGGTGTGTGTTTGAGTTTGGGTGTCGAAGCGCCGCAAGCGCACGACTCCTCGACCGAGCAATGTGCTGAACGACATGGAGCTAGCTGTTGAATGCCACCCTCCCCATCGGTTGGCTCATAACAAATTTATGCCACGCCCTTCTATCCGATTGGGAGAGAGAATGGGGTGTCAAGTCAAGCGGTAGAGGTGGACTTGCCTAAACAACGTTTGGAGTGGTTGTTTTGTTGCTTGTTTTTCGACGTGGTGAAATGGCCTAGCTTGTGAAGTTGTGTCGTGCTTGTCTCAAGTGAGACGAGATGACCTACAATCAATCTCGGCTTGATGGTAGGGCTCGCCCTTGAAAAGATGTATGTTTGTGCCCTTCTATCTGGTAGGGAGAGAGAGGGATGTCGAATCGAGTTCTAGAGGTGGGCTTGCCAAGACAACGCTTGTCGTGGTTGTTGTGTCGCTCGTTTTTTGACGTCATTCACTATGTAAATAACTTATTTAGTAATGTTTATATTTATAAGCTTTTTTTTAATAACACGTAGGATAGGGATTTGAACCTCTGACCTCTTGGTCAGCATACAAATTTTATGTTAATTCATGAGTTAGGTTCCTATTAGCGTGTATATTTATAAGTTGTTAAAAGTGGTGTATACGGAAACAAATTTATTATTGTTTCTTAGTATTTTTTCAATTCTATTTATAATTTTATGCACTTTATTTATAATTTATATTCATACATCATCCATAATATTCGTTGAAAGACTGTCTAGAATTAGTGCATTTAAGAAATTAGTTACCTATATAACTTTTTTCCTAAAGATGAAAGATTACTTTTCCTTTACCATTTTTGTTACATATATCTTCACTCTTTGAACATCCACCCCTATACGTTGAATCAAAAAAATATATGTGTTTGTATTTATTCAAAAGACCATTAAGAATTCTACAACTTAACTAATCAAACAATTTTATTAATAAATATGATTAAAAGTTAGTGGTAACTATATTCAATAAAAAAGTATATATTAAATAATTTCTAATGTATACCCTCCCTTCTCATTTCATTCAATAATCTCAATGGGTTTAAAATGCACTTCTCCCAAGCACATCAAGGTTTACAGCAACCAATAGGACAGGAATCTAAACAAGAGGAAAGTCATATGTATCGTTAAGTAAGAGGTTAGAAGTTTGAATCCCTCCATTCTCAAATGTTGTGTTAAATTGAAACAAAAAGACCATAAATCCAAATTCAAATACTTTGTATGCATATCATATATGTAAAATTTGCATGTATGATATCATGAATAGTGGACAGATAGACAATCCATGAACTAACTTACTTTGTTGACAATAAAAGAAATGTTAAACCTAGTGAATGTCAAATATTCAAGAAAACCAATCACTTGTCGTTACAAAAGAAAATTAGATAGTAGAGACACAACAACATAAAAATCACATATAAATCATACCGATCTTAGCAAGAAGATTATTCAAGTACTTAACTTGTTCACATAAAACCATGAGAACATTTGTGTACCTGAATGGTCAAGTCAATGATTTGAAGTTCTAACACTTGAAGAAGACTCAAGACCCCTAAACAATTAATCCTCCACATGATTTCTCTTATTTTCGAGAACAAACTACAACAATAGCCACACTGATGTTCTCGATCCAACTTTTACATTTATGACAGTTTAAATGTTTAATTTTACCATTCAAAGTTTAAGAATCCAATTTTTACACTTTTAAAAGTTTGAGAGTTCAATTTTTACACTTGAAAATTTATGGGTCTAATCGTTAAAACCACCCTCAGGGGTGGTTTTTATAATTTGCCCAAAAATTTATAATAATACCCTTACTTTATGCTTCAACGATTCTCTTAGAATATTACAAAGTATGTGTTAGTACTGCACTTTAACACAACCTAGAATCCTTGTTTTGAATGTTGAGAAAATTTCCCCAAAATTGACTAATTATTTTGTAAAGTTTACATTTTTATAATGTTCTATATGTCAGTATATAATTAGCCATGTAATTCAAGGTATGCCAACATCCATAGAAACAGGTCTTGTTCCAATCAACATCCTCATCAGTTAGGTTAGTAGACTTGCATTCTTTCTCGTTCCGAGTAGAAATCAATGAAAACTCAGTATAACATTTAGAAGACTATTACATTAGAGCCCCAAAAAAACTACATAATTTATTCCACTCCTTTTATTTTTTGGTTCATATTACTTCTACAAGTACAATGGTTGATTTTATCAAGAGTAGTAGATGATTGTACCCGATGCAGCTTTGGGTAGAACTTGAATGTGACACAGGATTGGGTTATAACTCGTCGTCGCCCGAGTAAAAATGACGAAAAACACAAGAGAAGTCCTTGTTTTCATATCCATCCTCGTACAACTTTTTGTATCTGACAAATGAAGAGTTTATGTGAACTAACTTTGTCATATGTGATTAAGATTTGTGTCCAGATGGTAAGAAAATAGGAGATGAAATTAGGTGTTTATAAAAGAATAGAGCCAAAAAGGGGAACGAGAGGGGAGAGAAGGAGAAAAGGTGAAAGAAATGATCCAATTTTTTCGCGTGTGTGTGTGTGAAAGCTTGAGAATATAATTGTTACCATTAAAAGTTCATTGGTGTAAGTGTAAAAGTAGTTTAGGCAATTTGCACTAAAAAAAATAAGTCTATTTATACAGAATGGTATAGGGATCCCTTATGAGAAAAACAATAAAAACGAGAGAGAAGAGAAGAAAAAGGTGAAAAGGAAATAAGTTTTCTTTTCTGAACTTACATCTCTTGCGCCTGAGAGGTCAGTGGATGTTTGAGGCCAATTTCACTAGCTGATGCTGCTGCAAGGTTTAGATCTTTAGCCTGCGTTGTACGTGAAATCAAAGTAAAAACTTTTAAACCGGTGAAAAATGTTTTTAGTTAATTAAAAATATTTTTTTTAAAAAAAAATCAGTCTTTGATTATAGTCAAAAAGTGATTTTTTAAGATTTTACAAACACTTGAATACACCTGACGAAGTCGTTGATGATAACTGCTCTTTTAAAAATATTTCATTGAAAAGCACTGCTCTCAAAATCCTTCTAAACTCAGTCAAATTCCACATATTTGTGGCACATACCAGAGTTCCTAGGGTTTATTTGCACAACATCAAAACTAACAAACCTCTCTTAAATTTTTGAAGTTCAACCATTGTGGGGTGCGGATCAAACCATCAACTTTTGGAATAGTAATTGGTGTCTTTATCCACTAAAATAATGCTGAGACTGGTGCAAACCTCTCCTAAATTTAAAGTACATAGACTTGGTATTTATCCTTTTCTTAAAAAATAATGGATAACAATTTATTAAAAGGATGATGGTGTTCGAAAAGGGCGGACCAACTAATAACCACTGGATAACCAATCCAACGAAAGAAGGGAGAGGAATATCCCAACAAGAGAATTGTTAATGGACACTGCACATCATGATCCCTCGCTTCAAAAAATAACTTTAGAATATGCATCTTCTCATCGATCCTAGCCATCATAATGTCATCTAATACACAGCTATAACATATGTTTCCAAGGATATTATTGACAAATATTTTTCCTTTCTAGAATAAACAGGTTTAAAGGACTAACCATAAGCTTTGATGCGAATCCACCATCATAATCTCTTGCAGAGGGCACCTCCTCCATCACCCCAGGAACTGGATTGTAACTTTCGCTATCATGTGGCAGTTACTCAGCATTAATAAACTTACATTAGCAGAGAAGGTTTAGCATGAGAAAAGAACCTGATAACAATTTGATCTTATTATTTCTCCAAAATGCTATTAAGCCAGGAACTATTAAATTTAAGAGATATTTCAGTTCGTAAATTTCACAGAAAAACTTCAATCACACAATGCCTAGGTTGATGATTTGAAAAAACTATATAACAACATTAATTGTTCATTCTCGGCATGTCAATAAACTTGCTGCAACACAAATTTAATTGGGGCCATCAGGAAACAACCAAGAATTTAAGTTGAATCTGCAGGGATGCAAATATTACTATGATCTCATCAGAGTAACACACATACCTACTCCAACAGCGAGCACTTGACGAATTGAATACTTTTGTAAGAGTTTTTGCAGAAATTCCAAGAGACTGGCCTAGAGCTAAAGCTTCTGAAACACCAAGCATACTCACAGCCATTGCCAAGTTGTTGCAAATCTTCGCTGCCTATGACAAAACAATACTACAAGTATCAGAGTCGAGCAACAGTTCCCCTGAGAGTGACATTTTACCATATGATACAAAAGATGATTTCATACTTGATGGAGAAATAATTTAGGTAAAATGTTTGTCAATGCTGGAGATGATTATGGATAAAGAAAGGTAGCTACTACGTATCATACCATTTTAGATCGTGGCTTGAAGTTTTATAGCTAACAAATTTCGAATAATGAGCATCACAACAAAAGAGAATGTACTTTCCAAAGCTGATCAAATCTTCCTCAAATAGAGAGAACATGGTATCTAATGGTGAATTTCGTCAAACAATGGCAATTTTGTTGATTTTTCCAAACAACATATGTATAAATAAACATTTTTATACCATGGGAGAGGCAATAAACCAGAAGGATTTGTTTTGCATTCAAGGCAATAAAAGTTTGCAAAACAAATAAACTACATATGATATTGATATTTTATTTAAACAATCAAGTAATGATAATGCGAGACAAAATGCTCCTAAAATAAAAGGTACATCTGAGAAACTAGGGGTTCGTTTGATAACATTCTCGTTTCTTGTTTCTTGTTCTTGTTTCTATTTTTAAGAAACAAACACGTTTGATAACTCATCCCTGTTTCTTGTTTCTAAATTTCTAGAAACGTTTCTAGAAAATGGGCAAAATTTGAGAAACTACAAAAAGTTGTTTCTCAAATTCTGTTTCTGTTTTTTTTTTCTTTCATGCATGTATCCACCTCTCTTCCATTCCTAGATTCATCTTTTTTTCTTTCCGACCGACAGCCACCATCGACCTTCGACTACCGCTGCTGCCGACCTCCACCGACCGCCCGTCGCCGAAGACCTCCGCTGACCGACCGGCGGCAACGACTTCTCCAACACTTTTTTCGAAAATTCTTTCAATGATTTTTTCGACGATCGTCGCTACCGTCAACCTCCGTCGACCGACCGCCACCGTCGACCTTCAACTACCGGCTATTGTCAACCTCCACTAATCGGCCACCGCCTACCTCCATCGACCGACCGCCACCGTCGACCTTCAACTACTGACTGTCGTCGACCTCCACTAATCGACCACCGCCGACCTCCACCGTCGACCTCTGACTACCGACTGTCATCGACCTCCACCGATCGGTCACGTCGCCGACCTCCGACTACCGGCTACCGTCTACCTCCGACTACCGCCTGTCGCTGACCTCCACCGACTAGTCGTCGTCGCCAACCTTCGACTATCGGCCACCATCTACCTTCGACTATAGGTTGCCGAACACCTCCATCGATCGGCTGTCGCCGCCGACCTCCGCCGATCGACCGCCACCGTCGACCTCCGACTAACGGCCAACGCTGACCTCCGCCAACCAACCGCTACCGTCGACCTACAATAACCGGCCTCCGCCGACCCCCACTGACCAGCTTCCGCCGATCGACCGCTACCGTCGACCTCTGACTACCTGGCACCGTCAACCAATCACCATCGTCGACCTCAGACTACCGGACGCCGCCGACCAGCCACTACTGTCGACCTCTGACTACCGGCAGCCACCGACCTCCACCGTCGACCTCCGACTACCGACCGCCGTCGACCCCTGCTGACCAGACTCTGCCGACTGACCGCTACCGTCGACCTCAGACTACCGAACTCCGCCGACCAGCCACTACTGTCGATCTCTGACTACCGGCAGCCGTCGACATTCGTCGAACGACCGTCACCGTCGACCACTGACTACCTGGCACCGCCGACCTCTTATTACCGTCGACCAACCACCGCCGACCGCCTGCCATCGTCAACCCCCGACTACTGGCCAACACTAACCTCCACCAACCGACCGCTACCGTTGACCTACGATAACCGACCTCCATCGTCCCCCGCTGATCATCCTCCGCCGACGACCGCTACCATCGACCTCCGACTACTGGGCGCCACCGATCTCCGTCGACCTTAAACTACCTGTCTCGTCGACCTCCGCTGATCGGCCTTCGTCGACTAACCGCCACCGACCTCCGTCGAGTAGCTGTTACAGTTGACCTCTGACAACCAGATGCCACCGTCGACCTCCGACTACCGATCGCCACTATCGTCGTCGACAAAAACTTTTTCCTTTTTTTTCTTATTTTCGACGACCGCCGCCACCCACCGACGACTTTTCCGGCATTTGCCGCTGACTGTCAACATTCGCCCAGTGGTCGAAGGTCGGTAGCGATGGTCGATGATCAACGACGGCGGGTGATCGGTAACAATGGTGGTAGTTATGAGGAAGAAGAAGGAGAAATAAAAAAATAGTGGTTGAAAATTAATATATTTTTATATTAAATGTACTAAATTTTATTTTAACTAAAAAAACAAGAAACAAGAACCAGTTATCAAACACATTTGTGTTTTTGTTTCTTTTTTCAGAGAAACAGGAAACAGAAATAGTTATCAAACATGTTTCTGTTTCTAGTTCTTAAAAAACAAGAAACAAGAAACGAGAAACGAGAAACAGGAAACAGGAACGTTATCAAACGAGCCCTAGTTTTCTCATTCATTAAGCAAGATCAAAATACCTATATTTAGTATGTCATCAAGACTCCAAACGCTGTAGCTACCATCATTTATGGAACTCACACGGCTATTTAATCACCAGAGATTATAAAAATAAAACAAAAGGAGAGAGATGCAACTCACCGAACCATTTCCAGCTCCACCACAATGAACTGAACTTTTGCCCATTGAAAGAAACAAGGCTTTTGCAGCATGGTAGGCTTCCTCAGAACCACCAACCTGAGGATATGTCATCTTGTTAGAAAACATGCAACGACAAATACGGTGTAATTTTCACATAGAATTAAGAGATGACAAATGAAAACCCAGAAAACAGCAACAGAAGCAAAGAAGAAAAACAACACGAGGTTTAGAGTGATTCGACTATATAGCCTACATCCATTATGAGAAGCATTCCAAACTTCATTCCTTCACAGGTTTTTAATGGTAAACTTCATTCCTCCATGTACAAAAGCTCTCGAAATCCTCTTTTCCTGCTCACTCTCCCACCCTCATTTTCCCTCTGATTCAGTTCTCAGAGTCTCTCTCAGATTCACACCCTCATTTTCTCTCACTGTCTCCCACTACAGTTACACACTCCTTTCAACAGTGACAGAATAACTAAATCTGGCAATTACCACCCACTCTCTCAACAAGATTACCCTTCCACAAATAACTAAAAGGAAATAAGGCACATGGGCAACAAGGGAATATAAAGTGATGGGAGCTTTATAATTTCCAACTCATTACACATCTTTTAGTAACAAATTGGCTTAGGATGAAAAAAAGAATCAGAAGACAAGACAAACCTAGATACTAGAATCTAATTAGAAATATACCCCTAAGATCCAAATTACAAATGCCCCCAAAAATTTGTGGGAAAAATTTTGTTTTCTTTTATGCTTTCATTGAATCTACATCTTATTTAGCTTTGTATTGGAGTAGTCACTTTCCTCCCTTTTGTAATTATAGTTTATCCTCACTATTGTCTTATTGGAGATTTTTTTTGTAATTACCTTTGATAGGTCATCCTTTTGTATCTATTTCATACATCAATGAAATGGTTTATGTTTCCTATTAAAAAAAATAATAATAAAAGTAATAAAATTATTGAAAAAATAAAGCTACTTATTAGAATAGCACTTAAAAATTGAAAATCTATTAAACCTGTCTAAAGTTTGGATGTAATATTACCCCCCCCCCCCCCCGTCTTTCTTTGTAATACATTGCATAAACAAGCTTATGCATCTTTGGGGCAGCAGCATAAAGGATAAATACAAACATCCACAAACAGGAAAAGAACAAGCCTACGTCTCTCTGGGATAGCAGCGCAAAGGGTAAATACAAATGTCCATGAACAGGAGGGCAGACTAGTATTCAATCAATCTACAGAATTAAAAAATTGCATAAAGAGTCTTCACTTATTAGTAAGAAGAGATTGGACCCGTATTAAAACTTACAAACTAGCAAAAGGCCCTCAAATTCACAACCACCGATTGAGGCTCATGTTACTACTTTCTTTCTGCCAATGCCAACTATATTGCCGTCACAAAAGATTTCCATGTTTTATATCATGCAAGTTTCAGCAGTTCGAGGGGATTTGTCTGGTGTAGCTATGTGTTCATTCCTTTCACACTTCAAGATCAAGTAAATTAATGAAACTAGAATACACACGGCAATATACCATATTATTTCCCTAAGCAGCATCAGCTTCTTTTAAATCAAAAGTGGCATAAATCCATCACGATGCAACACATACAAAGTTACAGAAGCCTAAAATGAAATTATACCATGAACGTCAGTGTCCCAGCATCAGCAGCTAGAACCCCTCCGGATACAGGGGCGTCCAACATGACAGGGTTTTCCCAAGAATCTACAAATAAAATCAGTCATGAGATACAATGAAAAAACGTAAATTGAGTTTTCTTTTAATGGTGGATAGCTCATTGGTTATAATATTATTGATTAAAAAACAGAACATTATGAATTAAATTAAAGAAAACAAAACGGATGGAAAACCAGTCATGGAGTCAGTGATTGACATAAATATGCAACCTCTCCTCTCCCTACTCATTTCCATGATTCCATCCCTTGCCTACTCAACAAATTGAAAGTTGAAACCAACCTCTAATCTAAAAGTAACAGAATGGAACCATTTTGTGTAACTTTTAGTTCATATCAAGAGTGAATGTATTTAATATAATTGGTCCCTCCTAATATTGAAGTCCTAACAATTTTTGAAAGAATTGCCTGTTCAAGCTATTATTTCCGTAGTATTTTGGAGAGGCACTCTTCAAGGATTTGTCATTGGATTTAAGAGTTATTGTAGAAACTAAAAATGTTGTTACTGTAGAATAAAAAGCAAAAGATATGTCATTACACCCATTACCACAACTACCAAATAAGAGTTAGGAGGGAATAAACTTATGCAATTATGTGAGCACATACTTTCTATTAAAAGTACAAGAATCTTCAAGTCAAAGTAATATCTTCATTCATATCAGAAATATGGAATTCTTGGTTCAAATAACTATCAGAAGTCTCAAATAATAGTCATTTAAACTGGATGAGATTTCATATTTTCAAAGTCAATCAATACAGAAGTTCCAAGATGAGTCATATTGTACTTAACTATTGATGGCCTAATATCAAACAACATTAATTGAGAGTTCATATAAAAAAATGTCCGCGAGTCGAACTGACTCTTCCTAGTACTTCGATTCAAAAACAGGTACCTCTCTTTTCCTTTAAAATACGGCTAGATACAATTGCTGAAAGCTCTCTTGATGTTCGTGGATCAATGGTGGAGGAGTCTATTAATAACCACGGCCTTAGATGATAGCCACCATGGAGTAAACCATGTGAACCATTATACACATCAAGCACCTACATGCATAAATCAAAATGTTTATTGTTTTATGTAGTTTACCATATAAACTACCATGGCACCATGCAAATAAAAAGAAAACAGAGGATGATATCTATCATTGGAACTGAAATTTACGGACTGCAGAGAAATTTCTAATCCATTCTCACTTTAGTATTCTACAAGCATTATAAGATCATACAAAAAAAATAGTGAAAATATATCTTCTTTTGAGAAGAGGAACAATTTTACACTGGAAGTATATCACAGAATCTTACAAACATTGGGCAGCAGAAAATAACGTTTCTAATATTTATCAACAATTATTTGAAAGAACTCTATATTTGTTTTAATGTTTCTTTTAATGTTTCTTCTCTAACAATTCTCGTTGTTCTTAAGAAGAGATGTAAAACACTAAATAATAAAAACAAAATAAAGAAATATATATTAATAAAAAACAGATGTAAAAAAGAAAGGTAACCAGTTCTCCTGTAACGCCCCAGGCCCAGGATTCGGGACCTCACGGCCCCGGCATTCCCCTACATCCTCTGCGGCCTGACGACGTTACCATACTCGTCTTAAACCGCTTCTAAGGGTGAAGATTGTCCCCACAAACCAACACGGGGTCCTTCTAGCATGCTTTGTCCTCACTCACATGCTTCCTAGGAAAATTCCCAGGAGGTCACCCAACATAGAACTTCTCCAAGCCAAGCACGCTTAACTTCAAAGTTCTTATGATTGAGCCACCGAAAATGAAGGTGCACCTTGTTGGTATAGGTAGTACCTATCAATTTTTTTAAGCTTTATCTTGACCGTTTCCATGTCCTCAGGATCCCTCTCATTCAGATGTGATCTCGGTTCATTCATGTACCTCAGGTTTTAATATAATCTAACCTAGTGACATTACAAAACTCCTATTCAAACCAACCGAGAGCTATAAAAATTTCGACAGCATAACAGCGTACATAGGACAAACCCAAAATTTTAAATCACCTGTTAAACACAAAATGCCACTTCCATATTGATCCATTCTACTCCACAACCCCACAGAACAACTACAAACAGTTTACGAGTCAGATCTCGTATATTCAACCAACAACAGATTCACATTCTTCTAATGCAACATGCTCTTAACTTCTAAAAACAATGCAACTTTATTATTCATTAACATATTTACAACCTAACGAAAACATAAAATTCTAAACGAGCCCAACAACCAAAAGAAACCAATCCAATCTATATGCAAGCTAAAGAATCAACCTATCAACAACCAAGTAAAGAACTGCCCTATCCAACAGAAAGAAAAAATATCCATTACGCAAAACAATAATGCAAACACGTGCTCATGCAAAAATGGGACGACAACATGAATCCACGCATCATGCTATGCACCCCCACATGGTTTTCGAGCCATGCCCGCACACTCACACGTGATTTCCGCGTCACGCTCCGCACTCACAACCCACACGTGATTTCCGCGTCACGCTCCGCAAACCCACCCAACACATGTAAGTCTCCTTGACCTACCTCACTCACACGCTTGATTAACTCTGGATCCTCTTGTTGAGCATCTACAATACGCTGCCACAAACTAGGAACCACTGAAAGTTGAGCCAACAATGATGACACATTTGCCACTGCTAGTTCAATCTTTGTTCGGTCCAACTCTGCTAACATAGGACTTTCTGATGAAACCATGGATGCTACACTTGCTGCCCTTCTGCTAAGAGCATCCGCTACCACATTGGCCTTGCCAGGGTGGTAGTTGATCTCACAATCATAGTCCTTTACCAACTCCAACCACCTTCTTTGACTCAAGTTAAGCTCCTTCTGGGTGAAGAAGTACTTCAGACTCTGGTGGTCAGTGAAAATATGGATCCTTTCTCCATACAAGTAATGCCTCCAAATTTTCAAAGCAAACACCATTGCTGCAAGTTCCAGATCATGAGTGGGGTAATTAAGTTCGTGCCCTTTAAGCTGACGTAAGGCATAAGCAACTACCTTCCCATGCTGCATAAGCACACAACCTAATCCTTTTCTTGAAGCATCGTTGTAAACCACCAAACCTCCTGAACCATCAGGAATGGTTAGCACAGGAGCGGTGGTCAACCGTTCCTTTAACTCCTGAAAGCTCTTTTCACAGCTCTCACTCCAAATGAAAGTCACATTTTTGCGGGTCAACTGAGTCAACGGCGCTGCAATGGTTGAAAAGTCTTGGACAAACTTTCTGTAGTAGCCTGCCAACCCCAGGAAACTACGGATTTCTGTCACAGTAGTGGGTCTCGGCCAACTGCGAACTGCTGTCACCTTAGCAAGATCCACTGCGATACCATCTTGGGTGACTACGTGGCCAAGGAACGCCACTTCATCCAACCAAAACTCGCACTTTGAAAATTTAGCACACAGCTCATTGCTCCTTAAGGCTTCCAAAACCTGAATCAGGTGTTGTTCATGCTCTTGGAAAAGACCAGGATGTCATCAATAAAGACTATCACAAATGAGTCAAGGAAGCTCTTAAACACTCGGTTCATAAGATCCATAAAGGCCGCAAGAGCATTGGTAAGTCCAAAGGACATCACCGTGAATTCGTAATGCCCATACCTGGTCCTGAAGTCAGTCTTTGGAATGTCAGCTTCCTTAATTCTCAACTGATGGTAACCGGAACGCAAGTCGATCTTTGAGAATACCTTGGCTCCTTGCAGCTGATCAATTGATCATCAATGCGAGGGAGAGGGTATTTATTTTTCACGGTCACCCTATTCAGCTCCCGATAGTCAATGCAAAGCCTCATGGAACCATCTAAATGAATGAACCGAGAACACATCTGAATGAGAGGGATCCTGAGGACATGGAAACGGTCAAGATAAAGCTTAAAAGAATTTATAGGTACTACCTATACCAACAAGGTGCACCTTCCTTTTCGGTGGCTCAATCATAGGAACTTTGAAGTTAAGTGTGCTTGGCTTGGAGAAGTTCTATGTTGGGTGACCTCCTGGGAATTTTCCTAGGAAGCATGTAAGTGAGGACAAAGCATGCTAGAAGGACCCCGTGTTGGTTTGTGGGGACAGTCTTCACTGTTAGAAGCGATTTAAAACGAGTATGGTAACGTCGTCAGGCCGCAGAGGATGTAGGGGAATGCCGGGGCCGTGAGGTGTCGAATCCGGATTCCGAATCCTGGGCCTAGGGCGTTACATCTCCAACCCAAGCAGCGGAAAAAATAAGATCATTACAATAAAACCGTTCCATCTTCAAAATATTCTAAAATTTCTTACAACATAAAAACATAAAGAGGCCAACAAGTGTATCTTATACCGACTATCCTTATCAAAGCACCTTTCAAACTTCCAACTAGCACTAATCACAACAAAAGTTGAACTTGTCCTTTTTTAAAAAAAATATATAAAGTTGATTTTGTGCATTTAAACCTTAGATTCTACTTATGTAGCCATTTAATTTGACCATTTTGAAGTAACTGTTCTTGGTTTTTCTGTCCATTGACAAGGCACAAACATTGTGATCAACTTGAACAAAATTAAAATGGTATAGAAGGTGATATTTGAGTATGAACCAACATAACAAAAGTGATAGCCACTTTAGAGCCAAAACTTAACTCTTCAGTTTCATTCTGCATTTGAAGCTTAATTTTTAAACAAACATTTAAAGCCTATTACACAAAAACGGTGTATGTCTAAATTCATGTTCTCCCTACGATTGTATATTAAGGTAATATGATTTTTTTTCCTCCCCTCTGTAATTGAATATTTATGTCGGAAATCTCATTAAATATTGTCATGTACGTAGCTAAAGTGCTTAAATAAACCTATCATGGAACATAAAGCTACAACTTGAATGAAGGAGAATATATAGCAATGTAAAATCATAAAACATACCAGTCACAGCCTCATAAAGTAAATAAACAGATGATGCAAGTAACATAATAGACTCCTTCAGGAGGAAAGGGGTAAAAACAGGTCACAAACTCACATGAGAAGGAGAGGGTAGCATTGTAATGACAACGTCAGAAGCTTCTGCAACTTCAAAAGGTGTTTCTTTGGTGGCAACACCCATATCTGAGTACTTCTTCATGGTATTGCGGTTTCTAATAGGAAACAATATTATGGCACAACAATGTAAGTAGAAAAAATGTCAATTGTTTCAATAAAAGAAACAGCAAAATGCTTTCCACAGAAAACTATATCAGATGCAATCCACCTAACTATGTTTGTTTCCTACTAGATTCACCACCATCCAACCACGAGAAAGTGTTTTTGGAGCTTTTGCATTGAAATTAAAAGATGAAGTGTTTTTAAGGACATACAAGCATAAACTTATTTTTGTTTTCAGTTCCAAAAAACTGGAGCTCAAATTATAAAGATGCTATTTAAACTTTCAAAGCATTTGAAAGAAAATCGTATCAATTAAATTAGATTTCTCAGTTGATCCATTGCAATTACTCCCAAAAGATTAAGACCCCATTTGATAGTGATTTTGTTTTTAGTTTTTAGGTTTTGAAAATTATGTTTGTTTCCTTGCAATTTCTTTGCTATGGTTCACTTTTCTTAAGAAAAAAAAAATTTGAATTCTTAGCCAAATTTCAAAAAACAAAGCACAACAACATTTGGGAATGAGGGGATTCGAATATCTAACCTCTTGGTGAAATTTCATGTCAATTACCCCTAAGATATGCTTACTTTGACAAAACAAAAATAAGTTTTTAGAAGGTAGATAACAAAACAAAGAAACTTATCAGTGAAAGTAGTGTTTATACGCTTAATTTTCAAAAACCAAAAACCAAAAATCAAAAATCAAAGGGTTATCAAACAAAGCCTAAGTCATTGATCCATTACGAACTTTCTCTGAAATAAAAGGACCGTTTATCTTTTTCTTTTTTAGGGGGGAGAAACAGATTTCATTGATGAATGAAATAAAGAGAGGTTGGTCAATTACAAAAAAGATCTCCAATTGGAGAGTAAAGAGAAACTATAGTCACTAAAGGGATGTTTACATTTACACCAATAAAAAGCATCAACAAAAGGACAGATCATCAAAGATTCAAAATCTTCACAAAGGCCTTTAGTTGCAACAGAAGATTCAAGTACATTACATGTCATGTACAACCATTTTGTATCCAGCCTTTATTAGATTATTTGCCATTCTGGATCCCATATTTCCCAGTCCAATGAATCCAACACTCTGCAAAACATTGTTAGAGGCACTTTTTTTAGTCTGAAAACATCTCAGAATGGGAACGTGAAAGAAGATGAAATCCACATTTTCTAACTGTTGAATTGAGGAGCCAGGAATAAAAAAATAATTAACAGTAAGACACATTTTATCGAGTCAAAAAGTATATGATCTTGGGTGATAATAAAACTTTTAAACTCTTAGGAAGTTGAGAGTGATGTTATGCTTAAATCACAGGAACTAAAGATTTAATGTGACTTAAATTTAAATATTTACAACTAATCCAATTAAAGATATAACAAACTTCAGGTTTAAGTTTTCAATTAACCTGATCGCTGCAAGACATCAGTTGAATATGTTAATCACAACATCTAGAACAAAGGCATTCACTTCAACCTTGAAATATTTCCATCAGTTTCAAACCACAGGTTCGCTAGTTCGTTGAATTCCTAAAGAGAGAGCATCATTTGGCTCCACGGGAGAGAAATTGCATTTTGGAACGAGAGGGAGAAACAAAAAAAATCAAACCTATCCATCATTTTTCTCAACAACCAAGCAAAGGCAAACAAACAAATGATTCCAAAGATAAAAAAAGAACTTGCCCGGAACGAAGCCGAATCATCAGCAGAGAAGAATCTACGCACAGAAGGTGTCTCACTCCCAACCGGAAAAGGTTTGGAATGAGATTTGATCATGCACTGCATGAAAGAAGCTCTGAGTCTAGAAACCGCCATTGATGGCTCCTTCACTTCGGCTCAGAGACGCGTGGTGGACGGAACAGTGCTTCCGGCGATGGAAAAAGAAGAAATGATCGCTGAAAAAATCAGTTCAATCGTACAGATCAAAAACCTATAAAATAATCTTTTCAATCAACAATTAAGAACTGATCCGTGTTTGTATTGGCTTTCCCTTCCTGCGAGTTTACGACAGTGGCCTCTGCTTTGACTCTGACGTCGCCATTTTCGCTTCTCCGGATAGTGTCGATCCGACACGTCGTCGCTGATCTCCTGCCAAAGATTCAAGTATCCATGTCCATGGAGATATCAAGAATCCAGATCGAATTTTAAATTATATGAAGTTTTGTTTTTCTTTTTTTTTTTTTTTTTTTCTTTTCTGTTGGTTCTTTTTTTTCTTTTTTTGAAAAGCTTTTCTGTTGGTTCATTTTAATCCTGGACTTTTAAAATTATTCAAAACAATGCTTCCCTTAGTTCTCCCCTTAAAACGAAGATAGAAATTTGACCCCCCCAAAAAAAAAAGTCTTTTAGACTTGCAAGTTACAACTTTTTTAGAAAAATCAACTCTAATAAACATGGAAGGTTAAATTATTAAAAAAAATTCTTAGATTATGGGGTTGGTTTCAATTATTGATAGCACACAAAATGTTCTATCATTATACCTTATTTATTTATTGTTAGTTTTAGTGCTCAAATAGTTGCTTTCACACTTATCTTTGTGTTATTTGTAGTGACCGAGCATTTGGAGCAAAACCGGAGCTTTTGAAGTGGTTTTTGGTGAAAAGGGAGCTAATGGGACAAGAATTGAAGAAACCAAGTCAAGAGAAAAAGAAATCAAGTTTAGAAATTTGAGGTGGGTAGCATTGAGACGCTCTAAAATGCATCAAACAAGTCAAATAACTATCAATAGCATTAAAATGCTATATATAGTGTTGAGTCGCTCAAGTCCTCTGGGCCAATTGTCTCACAATGCTGCCTATAGTGTCTCAACACTACGGAAAACTCATGCCCAATTCATTCAATCGTCACAAAAAAGTGTCTTAAAGTTATTGTCTATAGCATCGAGACAGCTTCGATCCAGTGAGTGAAGGTTGAGGGAGAAAGATTTGCTTTGCCAGAAGATGGAGATATAGGCTAAAGCATTGGAACCTGGATATGGATTTGTAGAGTGGCAAGTAGCCTCTTTCAAGTCTGTAGGGTTCGAATAAATGTTTCACCTTTCTAGGCTTTTTCGTGAGTAATTGGAAGGGTTATTCAGGGGTTGGGAGATTGTTGTAGAAATCATCCCATCGGAGCATGTGAAAACTCAAGGTAGGGGCTCAATCTCGTCTCCCAGATTCCAATCATGTCTCTACCATCTGTTTCTCTCTTTTCTCCAACTAGCGTGATAAGGAGAGACGGATCTCAACTCGAAAATGTCAGCTCGATCATGTTTATATTGGCAGGAGGAGGTACAACATGAGTGGGGAGGGGATTGGTAGTGGCATTGGAGCAGTTTGCCCTTGGACGATTTAAGATGGCATTGTCCACAGAGAAACCACCCCAAAGCCAAGTCACTATGGTATCTCCTACTACAGGTATGTCGCTAGCTAAGCTTGTAATTACTATTGCTCTCCAAAAGCTCATCTGACCTCAAGGTAGTACGTCTATGTCTTTTTCATTCTTTATTCACGTGGTCAGGACAGCATCGAAACGTTGTCTCTAGCATCTCGACACTGCCCTATTTATCTTTTTAAACATATTTTTCTATCCAATTTTGGCGAGCCAACTCTAAAGAATTCAAACCTAATTTTGATCCATACCCACTTTGGAGAGCTAGAGAAAACTATTGGAGCTAGAGAAAGAGATTTTGAAACTTGAGATCGTGGAGATTACAATGAGATAATAGATCAGAATGTCATAATAGTTTTTCTATTTTTTCTCTTGTATGTTGTAGTTTTGTTATGAGATTGTTCATGAGTTCAGAATTTGTAATAGTGAGCATGAGCATTTAAACTCTTAGCCTTAGAGATTGATGTAGTCATTGGATCATGTGATCGGATTAATTGAGTACTTTGATCGAATGTTCGTAATTTCATTCTTACTTTTGCATGCTTTCTCTTAATCATTTATTGGCTTAAATTATGCTTGACAAAGAATGGTTTAGACTAGAACTTGATTGCATGACTAAGAAAGTCCTAATCATGATTGGTTGTTAACGAAGAATCTTAATGTCTAGCATGTTATTAAAAGTTGGATTGAAACGTCAGTTTTACAATATTGCAAGAGAATCACTTGTCAAACAAATCGACAACCAATATAATTGGACGTGTATCCTTGCAATGGATAAAATAATCAACAAATATAATGTATATAAACCAATATACACAAAGGAATGGGGGAAATTGTTCTTCCTGGCCCAAAGTAGTTTTGGGTTTACAAAAGTGTCCTACTTTTTTAAATGGGACAGACTAGACAGTTGCATAAATGACAAATTGGATCAAATTAATATCAAATATAGCATAGTTGCGAACTAATTGCAAATATAGCAAAATTAATTGCACAAGACCAAAAAGTTGTTGTCAGATTCTATCCGTGTCTATCACTGATAGACTCTGATTATTCAAAGTATATCAGTGTCTATCTCTGATAAACTTCGATTAATCTAAATCTGTCAGTGACTATCGCTGATAGACTTGGATTAATCAAAGTCTATCAATGATAGTCACTGATAGATTTTGATTAACAGAGTTTATCAACGATAAACAGCTGATAAACTCTGATAATCGAAGTCTATCAGATAGATTCTAATTAACCAGAGTCTATCGGTGTTTATCATTAATATACTATAATAGATTTTACTATATTTGCAAATTTTTTTTTACATTGTGCTATATTTGCTATTAATTTGGTTCAATTTGTCATCCACTGCAAATTCTATTTTTAAATAAGCTTTTTGACCTTGCTAATATCATCCAAAGATGTGAAATGTCACAAATATCCCTTAGTATAAAAGTGAAAGGCTTGGATCAAAAAAACATTTTTTAAACATCTTTTTTCTATTTGAAAAGCTCCCTTGTCAATTCGTTCCACCATCTTGCACAATCGTTCAAGCGATTCCTTTTATGTGTAGATTTTTCATTTTGATCATAATTTCAAATCGCTCTAACTAGAGAAGTTGTGGTTGATTTGAGTGGATTTTGATTTTCCGATTGTGCTAATTAGTCAAATTAGATTTTTCTTTGTTCCTTATTATGTATTATGTATTGTAAGTTATATTTCTCTTTCTAAAAAGTTTAATGGTAGGTTAGGACACTTTCATCCATTTTAATTACTAATATTATAATAAAAATTATGTTGTTGACAAGAACATAGCTTAACTGGTATACAAGGTCTGTTAAAACTAGACATTTTTTTTTTTTTTTTTGTTGGAAGGTAAGTATATTGTAAATGTATTGAAAATGAAAGAAAGAAATTAAAATTCAAAAAACAGAAAGAAAGAACGAATCTTAAAAGTAAGAAAATATAAAATCAATATAAGGTTGAAAATTTTTAAAATAATAATAAAAGTATGCAAATCTATATTGGGAAGAAATATCTTAATCTTTTATCAAAAGAAAAACATCTAATCTAATCCAATCTAGGATTGAAAAATGTTAAAAATCACTTTTGGTCCCTAAACTTTCATGAAAGTAACAATTTGGTCTTTGAACTTCGATTTGTAACGATTTAATCTTTCAACTTTAATAAGTAACATTTTAGTATCTGTACTTGTAATTTTGTAACAGTTTAGTCCCTATACTTTCAAATTTGTAACAATTAAATTCTTATCGCAAAAAAATCATCAAAATTAAATGTCAATTTTTATTATTTAATGATTAAACTTTGTAGTTTATAAACATATTGGGTCTCAAATTAGTTTATTAATCTACCTAGGTAAGAAATTTCATTAAATCTTTACGTTAATTTTTCACAATAGAGACTAAATCATTACAAATTTAAAAGTACAAAGACTAAGTTGTTACTTATTAAAGTTCAAGAACTAAATTATTACTTATTAAGGAGGTGTTTGGCACATGATTTTGGGTTTGGGTGGTTTTGTGTTCCAAACCCAAAATCATGTTTGCCCCATTGTAATCACAACACCATGGGTTCCAAACCCAACCCCATGGTTTTTCTCTCCAAACTCACCTCAAAACCACTCCAAACCTATGATTTCTCTTTCTTCCATAAAGTTGGTGGGACCCACTATTACTTTATCCATTTTTGTCATAAATTTTGTGGGTCTCATCATTTCTCTTTCCATTTTTCTCATAATTCTTTTCATTTCTCTATATTAAATTAACAATATATATATATATATATATATATATATAGTTGTATAATTTTGACATAAGAAAATGTATTTTAGCCAACTTACCCATATAAATATTTTTAAAATAAAATATAATTTTGAGTTAACGTATTAAAAAAATATGTATTTATTTTCAAATTAACAATATTCCGAATGACAAAAATAAATAGTATGTTATTTTGAATTTATTAAAATAAAATGAATAATATTTAATTTTAAATCCGCTATAGTAAATAAAGTATTTAATTTTAAATTACATACACAAAAACAAAAAAACAAATTTATATGTAATCTCAAAAAAAAAAAAAAAAACAAATTTATATGTACAATTTTTTTTAGTTCAACAACACTTCGATGTGGAAATATTCGAATCTCTAACTTTTTGATCGAGGACATATATCAATTATTGCTAAGCTAAGTTTATTTTGACATATGATATTTATTTTGAACTTATTTATATTTAAATAATATAAATATACATAATTTAATATTTAATTTAGTCATTTTAAAGTAGCCTATAGATTCTATTTTATTTATTATGTGATTATATGTTCCAAATTTTTATTTTCTCATGAACCATGTTTTTTTTTGTCTCAATAACTACTTTAATTTAACATTAATGAACTATTGTTTTGAATTTAAATTTTGCATGTGGATCCATGGAAAAAATGACCAAACTTAAACCCCATTTAATAATTTGGCTTTTGGTTTTTGATTTTTGAAAATCATGTTTGTTTTCTCTCAATTTTCTTAGGATGATTTTCATGTTTGTTAAAGACACATTTGAATTCCTAAACAAATTCCAAAAAGCAAAAATTATTTTTTGAAAACTATTTTTTTTTTTGTTTTCAAACTTTTAAATTTTCAAATGGGACCTAAGAATTTCATGTTATATTTTTCAATTTGTCAATGATAATCAATATTTTGATTATTAGAAACAATTTTCTTATTTTTCATATATATCATAAATTAAATGCTTAATTCAAAATTCTCTTAAAAATTAATCTATGTTACACAAAGGGCTTTACAATTAATAAAACGTTCACCAAAAAAGAAAAAATAATAATAAAATATAAAAGCAAAAAAAAAAAAAACTGTCCAAACCCAGGGTTCAGAACCCAGCACCCCAAACATTGTTTTCTGATTCCCAGGGTTAAGAACACAGCACCCCAAACACTGTTTTCTGCTTTCAAACACGCCAGAACAAACCCTTCAGGGTTCTGATTCCCAGGGTTCTGATTCCGAAACCATGGGCCAAACAGCCCCTAAAGTTCAAGAACTAAATTGTTACCAAACTGAAAGTATAGAATCTTTACAAAATTGGAAGTAAACAAACTAAATTGTTACAAATGAAAAAAAAATGCAAAATCTACTCAAATTTTGGTTGGCCATATTCGAATTTTATGAAAGAAAAAAATGGCTATTTTTCATTTCAATGGTGTGAAAATAGTCCACCCTAATTTCCCCCCAAAAAAATTCCCAAAAAGCAAAACAAAACAACACAAGCAAACCAACAAAGCAAAAAACAAAAAACAAACATAAAGAGACAAAAAATGCCCTTGGCCTGTTTTCACAGTCCACTGTCATATGAAGTTCACAAGGTCAAGAGAATCCATTCTGGAAAGGAACAAAAGGTGGGAATTTCTTGTATCCATCAAAGCATGTTCTTTTTTACAACAACTTTCAGTACAACTGATTACACTAACAAGGTCAATGAAACTGAGGGAATGGAAGAAGTTCTTCCTTTTCATCTACCTCAGAAAATAGAACCTAATCTAATTCAGAAATGAGAAGCTAATGAGACATTAATCTCCCAATTAAAGATAAAAAAAAATAAATATCAAACAAAAGAAAACTCCAGCCTCTATCTATATGGAGGAAAGATCTTCATATATAGTCTTGATACCTGGTCTTTCAGATACGGTTCGAATACATCGTAAAGCTATACCGAGCACCTCCTTCATACCCTTCTCTGCTGCTGCATTGCTCATTTCGGGCAACAATATGGTATCGAAACAGTCGGAGCCCCGCCCTTCGGCCACCCGTAAACGCACCCAATCTGTTAGATCAACCCCTCCCTCTTCACCAGAGATCACATCACCAGCACATCTTCCAGTGAGAAGTTCCAAAAGTATCACTCCAAATGCATAGACATCAGACTTGAAGGAGGGCTGTGGCTTCTTGGAAGCTGCCAACTCCGGGGCGCGATAGCCTAAAACCCCGGCATCGAGAATCTGTTCAATGGTGCCAGCATGAGTCATAAGGCGATGAAGGCAGTAATCAGCAACGCGAGCATTCAGGTCTGCTCCATCTAGTAGTACATTTGTTGCTTTAAGGTTCCCGTGTGGAACGGCTCGATCGAAATGGAGATAGTTCAGGCCACGTGCGATATCAACAGCTATCTTGAGCCTCTGAGCCCATGTCAAAGGGCCTTTTCTTCCCGGACGATCTGAAATAAAGTCTTGTTAGCAGGAAACCATTCAAAATAGAAGCAAGACAGAACCGTCGGAAGGGGAAATGAAACGAGCGATCTTTCATCAATTATGTTTGAATCAGCAGTATGAAAAATATATATAGTTTTGAACACTCTTTCATTCTTTCTTCGTTTCTCAATAAAAGTTTGGTTTCTTACTGAAAAGAAAAGAGTTTTGAACACTCCGAATCCAGTGTTTGTGTTTGAAATTGTCACCTTGTTCAATATAAAGTAAGCATGCTTCCTAGCTACTGATTAGTTCTTTCAATGTGGTAAATACGAAAATGTTAGTCTATTTCAACTTTCCCATGCCTCTGTGGCAGTAGCAATAACAGAATCACAAGCTTTACAAGTTCAACTCTACAGAAAGAAATTATCACTTTTCATTGGGCAATAAAATATGCAGCTGAAGCAGAAAGGAAAAATGAATTAAGGCAAGAGTTACCATATAGAAAAACTGCAAGACTTCCAGGCGAGATATAGTCGGAAAGAATGAGCTTCTCATGCTGTGTAGGCCCCCAATAATACCCTCTCAAGCCGACGACATTCGGATGTCTGATATTTGCAAACTTTTTAGCCTCCTTAGCAAACTCCTTTCTCTGCTTCGCCACACCTTCCCTCAACCACTTAACTGTCAAGAACATCCCACTCTCTAGTGTCGCCCTGTAGGAAGTGCCATGGCTGCTTCTCCCTAACACTTCAGCTGGAGCTCTGGATAGTTCCTCTGGTGTTAATGAGATTGAATCGTCGAGAAAATGAAGTTCACCAACCAAACGATCTGGTGATCTCACATCTAGTCTTGCAAGGTTTTCAGCAGTAAATGAATCACCTGATTCAGGTGACCAAGAGAAATGACTGTTTTTTGCTGGGGAGAATCCAGTTCCTGCTGCTAGTTTCTCATCAGGGCTGATTATCTCGGACGAAGACCCTTTCCTTGAAGTCACAAGGTCCTCAGCTGAAACAACCAAATTGCTACCGGTTCCAGTTCCACCAATGCCGGAGGAGCTAAGAGAACTACGCCTACGAATGTCCTTGGTCGTGGCAAGCTCAGGTGGATTTTTCCTTGATATGCAGATGTAATGAAAGAAGATAGCAAGGAGGATAATAATAACCAATGCAATCACACATGAGACTATTATTATTACTTTTACAATTGTGTTCATTTTCTTTCTCCCTGATCTATCATCTGGATTATTGCTTGATCCAGGACCATCCGGAAGAATCAATCTATAATTTCCAGGATAGAATGCAGAACGTGGAAATTTTCTCAGATTTTCAGGGACAGTTCCTGAAAGATCATTAGATGAAGCATTGAAGTTCTGAATAGCACTCGACAAGTTGCTCGGAAGGGGACCTGTGAAATGATTCTGTGATATATCTAAGGAGACCAATGCACTCAAATCGGACATAGACGTAGGCAAGGATCCAGAAAAATTGTTTCCAGCAATATTGAGCATTGTAAGGCCAGTTAAAGATATAAATTGATCAGGAAAATAGCCACTGAGCTGATTACGAGAAAGATCAAGAACCTCAAGGTTCACTTGACCCGGGGAAGGAAGCAAGAACTTAACAACACCACTGAGTAAATTATTTTCCAGATAGAGCTCTTCCAAAGTAGGCATTGTGAGCAAATCAGCTAACAATGGTCCATCAAACTGGTTAGAGCTCAGATCAAGGACTCGAAGCTTTGGATACTTCGTAATAGCACTCGGGAGTGAACTACTCAGAGTATTATGGGACAAGTTTAGAAAATTTAACCGCAAGAACTGTGGAGTTGCCTCAGGGATTGGCCCTGTCAAAAGATTCTGACTGAGATCAAGGAATTCAATGTTCCCCCACTTTATCATCCGTGTTAAATTTCCCTCAAACTTGTTGTTTGAGAGATCAAGCACAACACAACTTCCAGTCAGCAATGGAAGTTCACCAGTAAGCTGATTCGACGACAGATTGAGGACGCGTAAGGTGGTTGACGTGATCATACTTATTGGCCCTGAATGATAAATTAGTCTGTAAGCACATAATAAAGTAGAATCACATAAAACTATGATAAATAATATATGGAACTAATTACAATGTTTACTAATGTAAGTAGAAGGAAATCAATAACCTGAGAGATTGTTGGCACTCAAATCCAGTTCAGTTAAAACTGAAGCATCGCCTTTTAATAGATTATTTGGAATTTCTCCTGAAAATCTATTGTTGCTGAGCTTCAATATTTGGAGATCGTACACAAAACTAAAACCGGGAAGCTCTCCTGAAAGCTGATTGTAGCTTAAATCCAATGTTTTCAAGTTTTCAAACACCGATAACTCGCCTCCATTGACCAACGATCCAGTAAGCTGGTTGTGACTAAGGTTCAAATACTTGATGGTATCAGAAAGTCGAGGCAAAAACTTTCCATGCTCCGTGTCAAAGCTCGTTAGCATGTTGTTACTAAAGTCAACATAATTGGCTTCAGACAAAAGAAAAAATTCAATATCTAGTGTGCCATCAAGCATATTACCATGCAAGTCAAGCACCTCAAGATCTGAAATGAGCTCAAAACCTTTTGGAATCCTCTTAGTAAACCCATTGAAAGACAGATTTAGATACACTAAGTTTGTCAGCTTAGTCAATGCTGTAGGCAGCGATCCAGAAAACGAGTTGCGACTCAAATCCAATGATCGAATCGATTGAAGATCAGTAATTGGATCAAGAGTACCCGAGAAGTTGTTACCAGCTAATGATAGGTTTTGCAAGCTTGTTAACTTACCAATCCCCTGTGGTAAAGATGAAGAAAACAAATTATTCGAGATATCAAGGAACTCGAGACTTCGAAACTCAGCTATATTGTCTGGCATTTTCCCTGATATCGAGTTGTTTGACAAGGAAAGCTTTGCAAGTTTTGTGAGGTTTGAAAACACATTCAAGTCCACATCAGCAGAAAGGCCCAAATTATCCAACACCACTCCAGCAACACTTCCACTGTTGCAGACAATCCCATTCCAAGAAGAAGGACAGCCATCAAAATCAATGGACTCCTCATTCCATGAACTAACGACAAACCCTGTTGGGTCATGCTTGATACTCTTCTTGAACTCGAGCAAAGCCAAGATATCCTGTGAAGGGAGCTGAGCCACCGTAGAAACAAGCAAGAGGGACACCACCAAAATCCTCAAGGCCCTCATTGCAATGCTACTCAGAAAGCAAACGATCCAACAGATTGGTCACACAAAGAGAATCCAGCAGACTTTCCCCAATACCCCAAAAATACTTTTCGGGTAAAGGGTAAATCCAAGACAACCCAAGTTTCAGATTCTTAGAAGCAGTTAGCTCAAACCCAAAATTTTACAAATAAAGCAAAGAACATACAACAACCAGCAAGTTCACAACCCAAATACAGAAATGCAGTATCTCAAGGGCCTTCCCACAACAGCCACACACATTCTAATTTCAACAGCATACAAACCGATACTTAAACAAACAAGACAAACAACACCACCCCTGTAGCTTCACAGATTTGAGCACAGAAAACCCCTTTTTCAGAGCAATGCAGCCACACTCTCAACCAAAATCCTCAAGAAAAAAAACAAAAACTTGAGACTTCACTGAAACAAAGAGCATAAAGCTACTCCATACCTTTTCTCACTGCCTTGAAACACACTGCAATGAGCATAACAAACCCAGGAAGAAGAAGAAGAAGAAGAAGAGGAAGAAGGGAGAAATGGGTCTCCAAATAAAGAAGTAGACAGCATTAAAGAAGATGGGGCCAAAAGATTTTCCCACCCAAAAACCCTAAAAGAAGGGTGATTAAGCTGTTTATACAGTAGAGAACTTGAGTTGTTTCTTTAATGGAGGGCCTAGACTAGAGAGACGACTGCTCAAAACAAAGAAAAATGGCTTTGTCTTTTCACTCACTCGCCCTCTTTACTCAAGCGAGTGCATGTGAGTGACCCAAGCAAGAACCCCACTGTGCTTAAGCAATTTTACCGATTAAAGAAAAACAGAAAAAAGAATTCATGGGGGAAACCAAATTAAAAAGAAAAAACAAAACCCCTTAAATTTAGATTCCTTCTTTTGAGGATGTTCAGTGTCAGCTCAGCAGACAGCAAACAAGAAGAGAGTACGCGGGAAAATGCTGTAGATTTTCGTGTGTAAATGGAGAATTTACCCGCCAACATACAAAATGGAGGGTCATCCAATTTTTGTTCTTGCATTTTCATTTTCAGTTCATACCTTAAATTTAAACCTTATCAAGTTGAACATAGCAATGATATTTTAGTAATGCAATTGTTGATGTCGAAATTCGGACACGAAAAACTCACCTCCTAAAGTTGTGCACCGGTGTAGTGTTTGTTGGGAGATCATGAATGAAACAAGTAAATTAACAATGAAGAAGAAGACAAAGAAATAATAGATACCTAGTTGAATCCTCGTTGGCCTTTCTATTTATAGTTGAATTAGGTTTTTTTTTTTTTTAGAAGAGGGAATAGTCCTAAAGATTTATTCGGATTCAATGGGTCTCATTGGACTTGTTTCTTTTGAGCTCTTATCATGCTGACTTTTTAAAAATTGGGTCCAAATTCACTCATAACAGCAATAATGTAGATTTGAACTTTAATATAAGTGTATGTTTGGGAGTGATTTTGAAATGACTAAAATCACTTTTGTCATGTTCGTAATCACCTCGAAATATGCATTTAGTCCTTCAAAACCATTTGATGATTTGTTTTACACTTTAAAGCGTGATTTTCATACAATCAAAATTGATTTTGAATCATTAAACACAGGTCTCAAAGTGATTTTGAAAATGAAAAAAGTGATTTTAACAATTTTTAAATCACTCCCAAACATATCCTAAATAGGGTGAATATATGTCTTAATCACCTCTCTACATGTTAGATAAATAATCTTTATTATTATTATTATTTAAATAATATGTGAGGTAAAGATTGAACTTCTATTATTTCAATAGAGTGTCTTAACCAATTGAAAATTATGCAACTTATGCTCATATTAGAAAATATAGCTAAATGTTAAATTTATTTATTTTTTTCTTTAAAAGACAGCAAACTTGATTCCTGCTTGTACGTGCGATGAGATAATATTACAAATAAAATTCTACATTAATGAGTATCTAGATTTTTTTATAGTTAATCTAAAGATTGAATCAGACATATTGTCCAAAAAAAAAAAAAAAAAAAAAAAAGATTAAATTAGACGTTTTGTTATGTACCATATAATTGTATATTATGTGAACCTACTTTTTTAACCTCATACTTAACTTATTAACATTGCAGTCGTTTTTAGAAACACATCTCCTTTGTTTGTTTGACTAATATGTGAATTTTGCATTTGAACCTTATATAACGATTTGCATTTACCCTCTGTTTGGAATTAGAAAAGTTCAAGAAATTATTTTAAATCCTATGATTTGAAATTCGAGAAATTATTTTAAATTTTTTATCTCGTTTGGAACAAAAATGATTTAAAATGAATGTATTTAAAATTTTGTGTTTGGATGGTAACCGGAAAAGAAAAGAAAGTAAGAAGTTTACTGATATATGTTTTTAATATTAATTTATTAATAGAAAATTAAAAAACAGGGCCAAATAAGTAATTTAGTTCTAAATCCTATGAAATCTTGCACAATCCGATGGTTTTAGATGGGAAAATTTTTAAAAAAAAATTGAGTTTGTATTTTTTTTTAGTACGTCAACATTTGGGGTGGAGGGATTCAAACCTCTGACCTCATGGTTGAAAGTACATGTCAATTACCACTGAGCTAAGCTCGCTTTAGCAAATTTGAATTTGTATGTTAGGTGAAATTATCAAACCGCTATACATAAATCTACATGTCAGAACATAACAGTATTGACTTTCCATCTACGGCTTATAAATTCAATACGTGAATTTATTAGGTTTGTTCAAAACATGTAAATTGATAATTAGGAAAATAGGGATGTGATTTATGAAGCTTGAAAAAGCAACAATGTAAATATAGTAATTGTATTAACACATGAAAATAACACTTATAAAATCTTATTTATTTAGTATCTAAATTTTGAATATACATTTTTAGTAACTAACTATATAAAGTCAAATTAAATTTACAGACCGATTTGAAATATAAATTTGAATTTATCAACCCTAAAAAAAATCTATTGAAAATATTTTTCTTAATATTAATTAAAAAAGACGAGTGATTAATATTTGCATAAATTATTGTCGGCATTTTTATATGAATGAATGAAAGCATTTCCAATTTGTAAAGGAAATGCCACGTAGGACGTGGGACCCACCGTTCCCTTTTGACCAGGGTTTCTTTTGCTGACTCATTCCCATTGGTTCAGGCAGGAGAGAGGTGAAGTAGGTGCAAAATATAATTGTAGACTGCTAGCGGGACCCACTACGCAACCAATAAAAGTATGACACGTGGGACAATTTTGTCTTGAGTGTGCAGTCCTTATCATGGTGCTGTGTATGTGTGAGCATGTGGTGTGTGAAATATCAAATTCAAGGATTTGGCAATAAAAGTGGACCCTACTAAAAAAAAAGCATTTTTGGTTTTTAATTGAAATTGTCTATTTTACAACTTTCTTTTGGAATGTCTTTTTTAAATTTTTTTATCATTAAATTGGGAAATTCTTTTTGATAAAAAAAAAATGTCTATATATGGGTTTTTTTTTTTTTTTTTTTATCATTACTAATTTTTTTTCATATTATTTCAATTTTCCAATTTTATGTTTAAAGGATCATTATTTCTTACTGTCACACTCGTGTCAAAAGAAACATTAATATCCGATGAGATGAGGCTGAAGTCGATTGAAAAATGAGGTGATAACAAATTATAGGACTTTTTTTTTTTGTGTTGAATTTAACACATTTCAAATGTCAATTATTCTATTTATTAGAAGAGTAGATAAATCTTACTATATATAAAAGGGGCTTAAGGAGGAGAATCTTTACTTTACTCTTTTGCCCTTAAAATTTCAATAAATGTCCATTATGCCTTTCAATCTGTTAGAGAGACACAACCCTTCGAGTTAAAGTGTCCTTCAATATTTGCTAATGGAACGCGACTGTTCAAGTAGAAGAAGTTACACATCAGATGCATCCATTCGAGGATTAAAATTAAAAATACTAAGGTAATTGGCATGATTTTGATGGTACAAATTTTGAGAAGTCGTATTCATGACTTAAGGAAAAAATATTATTATATAATATCCATATAACTTTTGAGTTTTCTACTTATTTTTCGACTCCAATTTCATCACTATTTTGATCTGTATGGATTTTTTGTATCAAAAATCTATATAAAACAAAAAGGGAAAAATACATTGTTGGTCCCTAAGATTTGAGTTAAGTTACACTAAGTCCCTGAGTTTTCAAACTCAACAATTTTACCCCTGAGGTTTGAGATAAGGAGCAATTTAGTCCCTGACATCCATTTTGTCGTTAAATGTTAATAGAATAATGATGTGGCAGTCTTTTTTTATTAAAAAAATTATTATTTTTTATTTTTTAAAATAAAATAAATAAAAATAATAAAAATATTAATTTTTTTAATATATTTTTATTTATTTTTTCTTTCTTCTTCTTCTTCAACAAGCTCATCATCACCAACCTCCTTTCTTCTTCTTCTTCAAGGTCAGCCACCACTCACAGTCATCGGCGACCACCTCCCGCCGACCACCGCCGCCACCGCCGACCGCCATATTTTTTTTTCTTTTTTTTCCCTCTTTCTTTCTTCTTGTTTTTTTCTTTCTTCTACTTTCCCTTCCTTTCTTTCACTAAAAAAAATAAATGAAACTCACATCGCCCTCCTTTCTGTTTTTAAAAGTGAAACTCACGTCGCCTCTCCATCCATCTCGATCGCTCGTGTTCGACCGGCAGCAAGGAAGCCCACTTCGCCCTCATTTCCATTTTTCTTCTTCTCCGGTCGAGATCTGATTGTGTGTTGGGTCTTTCACTTGCTTCATGGATATCTAATCTATCTCTCATTGTTGCTCTGTGTCGAGTCTTTTGCTTCCATGTTGGTTATTGCTGGTTGTGAGAGAGGGGTCGTCGCCGATGTTGTTGGTGTCCTTCTTCGTTGGCTGGGCTGCTGCTGCCTTGTGCTTTCTTGGTATGCATTTTGCTCGCGCTACATCGATCTCCTTCTCCGACAGTTGCAGCTGTGAACCCCTGAAATTCAAATACATTCGTTTCATTTAAGAGATTTTGAACATTCTCTTCCATTATCCAATCATTCACAACTTGTGAAAAATGATAATGGCAATGACATTGGTAGTATATAGGATATTTATAACCAGTCATACAAAGGAAGCAGCACAAACAAACAGATTGAGGAAAAGAAATGGATTAAAAAAGCTCATTTGGGGATGTCAAAGTTAAATTGGCAACTGGGTTACTCTTGAAATTTCCTTCTCTTTGGGACATAGAATCAAACAGATGGAGGACAGTCATAAACACAACTAAGGGCTCTGCAACAATAATAATTTTTTGCTATCACTAATAAACAATTTTTTGCTATCAATATATTAATAGTATAATTATTATAAAATTATTATTTTTCTTTTTCTTAAATTTATAATTTTTTTCTTGCAATCTTTTGTACCATTCTTTTAAAATCCTATGTAATTTATATTTACCTATTTGGAGAAAGTTCTTCAATAAAAGGTATAAGAACTATATTTAAATTGTCGAAGTAGTAATGGAAGAACATGCAGGAAAACACATTTTGATATCATGATTTCCATTAATTAAGTCCACCTAATGACACAAAATGATATCAATTCAAATTCAAAGGAAACAATTTCCTGTTATATTATGTTGTGCGATGATGTTAAACAAAGCACAAGGACAAATTGTTCCGAATATTAGAAAATATATTTCTAAATATATAATTTCACATTAACAACTTTTTTCAATGTCAATACAAAAATTCATATCGAATCACTGAAGATCAAAATTTGTCATCCAAACATACAAAAAAATGTTATTTTTAAAGAGGTAGTTATATTTTATTAAATACTTTAGTTTTTTTTTTTTAAATCAACTTATATAATTCTTATGAAATATATTTCTTTCTTTCTTTTTCTCCAAAATACAATCTCGATATATGCTTATGAGATAATAAAATATCTTTATGATGCCACTTTTTATGTTTTATCAAATTTAGTTTACAACTATTATATGTATTTTAATTTTAATTATATATCTTTCTTTTTTTTTTTATCTCTTACATTATAGTTTAATGTCAAATATTTACTATTTGAACTTGATGAAAAATATATTTATTCAAAAGTTAACTTTCACCCTAAAAAATATATTCCAAAGATTTTAAACCACATGCAAAGTATTTCATATTTATTATAAATGAACATTGAACAATATAATATATAGTTTTAGACTTCTAGACACCATTTTTTATTATTATTATTTTCAATTAAAACAGTAAAATTTAACGTGCATCGCAAGTGTTTCTGAACTAATATATACAAAGGTAGTCTCTCTCATCCAATTTGTCTCACTTCATTCCCTCAATCTCTCTCAAATTCTTTATTTGTTTCCTTTTTACGTAAATTATAGTTAGGTAAAATATGAGGATCAAAATACTCTAGTTAAGTGGAAAAAGATATATAGATGTTTTCACGTTAATCATATAATGCACGAGGCATTTTATGTGGAAGTTTTGAATTATTGAAGGGAGACGTCGGTTTCGAATAATAAACTCATAATTTAATGTTATATTATATTTTCATCCAAGTATGTCTATTGATATTATTTTGCATAGAAAGACTTAGTTGAAATAAATTTGATGCATTAATGAGTCAAAAGTAAGCATAACTCAACCGTAATTAGCATGTACTCTCGACCAAGAGGTCAGAGATTCGAATTGCTGAAATTGAAAATTTCACAGGATCAAAAAACTAAATTAAAAAACATATCACAAAGACAAACATTGGGGACCAACATATATATTAAGCCAAAAACAATATCGATAGTGACAACACTTTGAAAAAAGAAAAAAAGAAAGAAAAATATAAAGTTTGTTATATTACGTGTACCAGAAAATTAATTTGCAAAAATTGGTTGTAAAAACAATTATTTTATAATCCAAAAGATATTAATGAGAAATATTTGTCATATATGTTCATCGAATACTAAAATCACAAACAATCTTTTGTTTCAAGAAAAAAAAAAATCACAAACAATATTCATCGTATTTCGGCTCTTTTTTTTTTTTTTTTTTTTTGGAAGCATCTTCCATTTTTCTCTTAGTTTTGTATTATAATTTATAATCTTTAAATTAAGCGTGGTTACATTTAAATTATTTATTCTCCTAAACATAATTATATATATATATATATTTTAATAAGTCATTTGTGTAATTATATAAAAATTGGACGATTTTATTATTGAAGATGAAGTAAATTCCCTCATTGCGAAATAAATTTTGCACCAAAAGGAATGGTCCTTTTTTAACCAAAAAAAAAAAAAAAAAAAGGTGGTCCTATCATAAATAATGTTGGTTTATATTGTTACACTTGTACACTATGGAAAGAAAATAGTAAGTATAATTAAATATCGTAGACGGAAGCTAACATGAGCATAGTTCAACTGACATAAAGTTTGTACTAATGATCAAAAGATTTCTGGTTCAAATTTCTCACCTCCACGTGTTGTGTCAAAAAAAAATTGTAAACAGAAAGAAGCATTTTTTTTTTTTTATAAATAATTGTTTCATTTTCATAACTCATTTTTATACCACAATTGATGCTGGATTTGGACTTAAATTAAAATCAATATATAACTTACCTCAACACATACACTCCATCTGTTTTTGCCTTTGTATATCTCAGGCATTGTAGTATAAAAGTGGGCATGCACTACAAACACAAATCCATAAAAAAAATTTAAAAAAAAAAGTCTTTTCTTATTTAATAACATGGAGTCCGTTTGGAATATATTTTAATTTAAATATTTTTCAAGAATGCATTTTTTTTTAAAACATATTGTATAAAAATTGTTTAGAATTTAAACACTCATATGTTTGGTTACATTTACTCATAAGTGTTTTTATACACAAGTTATTGTATACTTTAAAAAAGTTGGTTTCAGGTGTTTGTCTCAAAATGGTTTATTTCTCAATATCATTTTCTAATAAGTCATTTTTTGTGATTGCCAAACACTATAAATTTTTTCAAAATGATTTTTTTTTTTTCAAAATTAAACACTTGAAAAGTTAAACTAAACACACTCATCATCTAGATTTGATTTTAGAATCATAACAAGTAAAAAAAAGGATTTGAAAGAGTCTTGAGTAATTTATATTAGAACAATACGGGTGTGTTTGGTTTAACTTTTCAAGTGTTTAATTTTGAAAAAAAATCATTTAAATTTTTTTTTTAGTGTTTGGCAACCACTAAAAATGACTTATTAGAAAATGAGATTCATAAATAAACCATTTTGAGATAAACACTTGAAACCAACCTTTTTAAAAGTATACAATAACTTGTCTATAAAAACACTTGTGAAGAAATGCAACCAAACATATGGGTGTTTATATTCTAAACAATTTTTATACAAAATGTTTTTTTAAAAAAATGCATTCTTGAAAAACATTTAAATTAAAATGTATTCCAAACGGACCCTAAGTCTCTCCATATTTTCATAATAGTATAACATCATCCACTATAATATCCACTTAAGCTTGAATGATTTTGCTTGTGGAATATTCATATTCAACCCAAAAGGTCTCGTACCAATATAGATTTTATCTTTACTTCTCGTTGATATGGAACTAAAAAATATAAAAGAAAACTAGAATATAAAAGGTGATGTTTGATTCATTTAATAATATGAATGAAAATATAAAATCATCAAAATGGGAGAAAAATTAAATATAAAAGTCAAATTAGTAATGTATGAATATTCCAAATGCTGGCTTGGGGTGTAAAGCTAAAGAGTGGAGAGGCTTTTTGCTTCCCCTTTTATAGATTCTTGGGTAAAATACCTTTTTGGTCCCTCATGTTTCGGGTTAGTTTCTAATAGGTCCCTAGGTTTCAAAATTGAACAATCAAGTCCCCACTGTTTTGAAAATGCTTCTATTGAGTCCCTGGACCGTTAATTTTTTTAACGGTGCTGACGTGGCACGTTAAAATAATAAAATATTGATTTTTTAAATTTTAAATAATATAATAATAATAAATAATAATAATATTTCTTTTTAAATAAAAATAATAAAAAATAAAAAAACCATTTCTCTCTCTTCCCCATCCTCCTTCACCCGTGCCCCCTTCTCTTTCCCATCTTTCTTCTTCATTTTTCTTTCCGTCGCCGGCAAACACTTCCTATCTCCTATGTTTCAAACTTTCGTTGCCGGCGAACAAACTTCCATCGCTGGCGTTTCAACTCCGACATCGATGATGGAAGATTTTTTTTTTTTTTTTTATAAAAATTTACCTTCGCCTTCGCCGCTCGCCTCCTCCTCCCCAAAAATCCCAAATCCCGACCACCGTCGACTCCCTGCTCGCCGACCTCTGCCTTTCCCACTTCGCCAACACCCGTCTCCATCGGCCTCAGCCTCCTCCACGACCCCGTCGTTCTGCTCCTCGACGAACCCACCTCCGGCCTCGACAGCGCCTCGGCCTTCACCCACCCTTTCATCTTCTTCAACCTAAAACCCATTTCTTCCCCAAACCCTTTCGTCTTCCAGATCTACGCAAAAAAAAAAAAAAAAAAAAAAAACAGCAAACTCAAATGGCGCCGGAAAGGAGAAGAGAAGAAGATGAGGGGAGGGGGTGTTGAGGAAGAAGAAGATGAAAGGTGAAAGGGGTGGGGGTGGGTTTTTGTTTGAAGATGAAGAAGGTAACTGGCGGCGGCGTCGACGGCATGGGCGGCGGCGGCGTCGACGGCATGGGCGGCGGCGACAAGGGAAAGGAGGGAGAGAGGAATGAAAGGGGAGTGTTTCGGGGTGAGGGGAGAGGAAAAACAGAGAGATATTTTTTTAAAAAAAAATTAATCATATTATTATTATTATTATTTATTATTTTAAATTAAAAAAAATTAATATTTTATTATTTTAACGTGCCACGTCAGCACCGTTAAAATAATTAACGGTCCGGGGACTCAATAGAAGCATTTTCAAAACAGTGGGGACTTGATTGTTCAATTTTGAAACCTAGGGACCTATTAGAAACTAACCCGAAACATGAGGGACCAAAAAGGTATTTTACCCTAGATTCTTTCAAAGCTATTTGTTGTTTCTTTTAAAGCCATTAGCCACAGGGGAAAAGGTCCTTTCAAAGATGAATAATCACTAAGGTACTTGAAAAAAAAATATATATATATATATTTTTTTAAAACAAATGAATTCTCTCACACAATTATAACATTTATAAAATAATCTTTTTTTTTTTTGAAAAAATACACTTTTGGTCCCTGAGGTTTGGGTTAAGTGACACTTTAGTCCCTGAGTTTTCAAATTCAACAAAAGTATCCCTGAGGTTTGAGATAAGGAGCACTTTGGTCCCTGCCGTCCATTTTTCTGTTAAATGTTAACAGATTGCTGGCGTGGCCACATTTTTTTAATTAAAAATTATTATTTTTTAATTTTTAAAATAAAAATAAATAAAACTAATAAAATATTATTATTTTAATCTTTAACTTCTTCTCATCTTCTTCATCTTCTTCCCTCCACCCTTTCTTCATCTTCTTTCTATCTCCTTGTCGGCGACCAGCGGCCGGCCACCACTCGCCGCCGTCGGCCGGCCGCCGGCGACTGCAATTTTTTTTTCTTTTCTTCTCATTTTTTCTTCTCTCTTACCCCATTTTTCTTCTTTTCTTTGTTTTTTTTTTAAAAAAAATAGAAGAAGAGGGGAAGAAGGTAAAAGATTAAAATAAATAATATTTAAATATTTTTTTATTTTTTTATTTTTTATTTTAAAAAATTTTTAAAATAATTTTCTTTATTAAAATAATAGTGCCACGTCAGCAACTGTTAAAATTTAACCGAAAAGTTGACGGCAGGGACCAAAATGCTCCTTATCTCAAAATTCAGGGGTATTTTTGTTGAGTTTTAAAATAATAGTGCCACGTCAGCAAGTGTTTGAACTAAAGTAACTCATATTGTTGTTGTGTAGCTCAAGATGATATTAGAGGTTAGGTGATGTTATTTTTAGGGTAAAAATGATAGTAGTTTGTTATCTATATCTATATATATGTGTGTGTGGTTTCACTAATACGTCAAGAATTTAAATCACTAATTGATTTTCTATAGTTTGATGTGTTAAAAAAATAGTTGGTTGATTTAAGCATAACTTAGAATAGTTGGAAATGCCTTTTGGTTTAAGTATTTTTCAAGAATGCATTTTTTTTAAAAACATTTTGTATAAAAATTATTTAGAATTCAAATACATCTATATTTGGTTACATTTCCTCATGAGTGTTTTTTTTTCTTTTTTTTTTTTTTTTTTTTTTTTTTTTTTCCTGAAAGTCTCATAAGTGTTTTTATATACAAGTTATTTTACTAAAAACTCTTTAAAAAAAATGCTTTCAAGTGTTTTTCTCACAATGGCTTATTTCTCAATCTCATTTTTTAATAAGTCATTCTTAGTGACTATGTATGATGGAGTAAATGATTTGATCCATGAATATTCAATTTTTTTTTTTCAATTTGGAGATATTGGAATCAATTCATAACAATTCGTTCATTTTTATGTATTACTTTTTATATATGAATGAAAATGTGACTGAATTGGTCCCGATCACTCTTCGCGACAAAATGGAAGAAGGGAGGAGATTCTTGAACGAGGAAAAGGATCCAATGACTTCGAAAGAATTGAACGAGGAGCCATAGACACTTATACTTTTGCTTGAGTTGAGGTCAAAGATTTGTAACCCTATCTACTTTGTTAAAATGAAAAGGAAAAAAAGAAAAGAGGGGAAAAAAAGAGTGATGGAATGGTATAAAGTTAAAAGGCTACCAGAGTACTAAAGAGCAATTTTAAAAAGAAATTAAGTTTGAAATGATTGATTTTAACTAAAATTAAAAAAAATTAGGCATTGCATCCTACAAAATATTACCATGTGGTTTTATTTGTTAAACCCTTTGAAGGTTTTGAATGCAAGTTTGGACTAATTCCAATTCCCCCTTTTCAATGCAAAAAGTATTGACTTTATGCCTTTTGATTATGCAACTCTTTTCAAAGATAAAGAAACAAATATGCACAAATAAAGATAAAGCTATGAAAATATCTTTATTGATGGTGAAGAATGTTTCAAACTTTTTTATTCTTTTTATCTCGGGTTTTTTTAGAAAAGTAGAAAAAAAAAAGAAAAAAAATAGAAAAAGAAAAGGGTGTCACGTCTCTTAAACATACGCGACACCCTTGCGGGAGGCGTGACAAACTTTTTTTTTAATTTCGTTTTTAGTTTCTTTGTTTATTTGTTTATTTCTTTTTTTATTATTTTTTAATTATTATTAGTTATTAATTTTTTTTTATATTTAATGATTATGACTTTTTTAAAATATTAGTTTCCGTTTCATTTTCCAAATAATGAATTTAATGAATATTTTTTTTTAACAATTGTTATTTTTTTTAATTTTAAAGTTTGCATTTTTTAATATATATTATAATTTAGATGTTTTGAAGTTTGCATTTTTTTTTTGTTGTCTATATCATTTTTTTTAATACAAAACATCACATATTAAATCTTTTAGCAATATCATTCTCAAGTTAAACATAATTGAGATTTAAAAAAAAAAAAAATTACAAGGCAAATAGGCAAATTGAGAGCTTTTATTTCAAATTTATTATTGTTAGAAATAATTATTAACATAGTTTAAAACATTTAGATTATCAATTTCTACAAGAATATATATATAATTTTTTTTTCTTTCTGTTTATAGAATAACCATTACTTAAAAAAAAATAACCATTATTGACTAGCAATTTTAGTAAACTATATAATTAATTTAGATTAGTAATTCATTGCATTGTATTATAAAGCCATATATATTTATTTTAAATGCAAGTAAAAATAAATATTATTTTAAATGCTATAATGCAAGTAAAAATCCATATACATATTTTTAAATTAATTGTACTTGAAATTGAATTGAAAATGTCGAAGGATGATTAGTTTTTAAAACGTAATTGTGTTTTCTATGTATACATAAATTTAATTATGTTTAAACGATATAAAGTTTTATCGAAAATTTATTGAAACTAATGTATAATAATTTTCGAAAAATCTATTTGTAGCATTAGTTGAATTTAATATGTTGTGGCTTGTATTAAAAAAAATGATATAGACAAAAAAAAATATATGCAAACTTCAAAACATCTAAATTATAGATATATATTAAAAAATGCAAACTTAAATTTTTTTAAAATTAATTATTATCATTAGATTCATTATTTGAAAAATTAAATGAAAACTAATATTTTTAAAAAGTCATAACCATTAAATAAAATAAATTTAATATACTAATAATAATTAAAAAAAAAAGAAAGAAAGAAAGAAGTAAAGAAAGAAACAAAGAAATTAAAAACGAAATAAAATAAAATAAAATAAAATAAAAAAAAAAAAAAGTCTGTCACTCTGTACGGAGGAGGGTGTCGCGTATGTTTAAGAGACGCGACACCCAGTCCCTTCTTTTTTTTTTAATTTCTACTTTTCTAAAAAATCCTTTTATCTCCTTTTTTAACCTTTTCATAGATATGATTCCCGCTTAAGAAGGTTTAATTTCAAAGTCTTAATAGGAAAGAGATAATATCTTCTTGTTTTCTTTTGTAAGGATTTTATTCAACAACAAAAGGAGATAAAAACTAAAAGCGAGAGATGAGAAAAGGGGAAAATAATCACTTCAAATAAGATAGCTGGAGGGAGAGGAGAGAGTTCAGAAAGTAGGGTTGCATATCCTTGAAGAAGGGTTTATATATCTTCTCCCCGAAAGGGGTTTAATTTCTACTCGTTTGAAGACATATTCAAACTAAATCACATCGAGTTGAGTTGTCCAAGAACTTCAGGAACCGTGCATGGGAAGGGCGAATCACTCCACGAACGTGACCCGAGGGTCGACCAAGGCCAGGGGATTGGACCAAGCTTTAATTTTGGCCCAATCCTTTCGGTCTTTCTCTCCTCTAAGGCCTGTTTCCTAGTCGTATCTCGGGTTGGAGCTGTGTGTTGGCATGGAACAGTTCCTTCATTTTCGAGATGGTTCAAAGTTACCTATAACAATGTATTTGGAGAATGAATTGAGATGAGTGAATCATAAGGATCAGGAATGACTTTAAAATGCGTGAGAGAGTGTAAAATTCTTATTGTTTTAGTCTTTTAGGGTTCATTAGCTAAGAAAAATTTAAATGGAAAATTTTGAGATTTGAAAGATTGAAAAATTATAAACGTGAATTGTTAATAAAATCAAGGAGAAGAAAACTTTTAGTAATGAAATTATACTCTTTGACAAACAAACTATCAATAAAATAAAAAAAAAATAATCAATCATGTAAAACATCAGATTATAGCTCAAAGTTGAAAGCAATTCCATGGTAACTATCTTCATGGTTTAGAAAAAGAAATAATAAAAGTCAATGTACTTTCAACATCAAAGTAGAAAGAGCAAAGGAAAAAGAATCATGTGAAATTATTTTAATTAGAATGTCAAGACATATAATATAAAAACTTTTAAAATAGCCATCAAAACATTTCACTAAAGAAACAAGAAAGAAAGAAAAGAAATGATAAGTTTTGATTGTCATTCAATTGGAGAAGGCACCATCCAACTACATGATGAATGCTCTTCATTCTAAGCTCTCTTGCAATTATTATTATTATTTATATATATATATAATTCAATTGGAAGAAGTCAACCCAAAATGTATGATGATTACTCTTCAAAAAGTAAAAGTGATTATTGGCTCTAACTTCTAAGTAGGAAAAATAGAAAGCTTATATTATGAACAATTCACATAAGATTCTCCAACTACACTGTATTTTCACCTGTCTTGGCTAATGGCAAGCTGATTATAGTGTGATATTGTTTTTCCATGCATGTTAAAGCTCTAGAGGGATCTGTGTCTATGAGTGTGTGGCGTCTTGTTGGTGAATATGAACCAGTTTAGGGGAGTCCAACGGTCTGTTTTGCTTAGTATTGGATCTTATTCTTTGGATGACTGATACCTTTCTTGTGTCAAAAAAAAAAAAAAAATCCTTAGAAAATGTGAAAAAGAAAAAAGAAAACAACATTTTGAAATTTTCTTTAGAAATAATTTCAAATTACACCCCATGAAAACCTATACCAATTTCCCAAATCATAAATGTGTTTAAAACTACTTTCAAAACAATGGTTGAGTTTTATATTCAACCTAAAAAAATTTATAATTTTATCATAGTTTCTTGGGAAAAATACACTTTTGGTCCCTGAGGTTTGGGTTAAGTGACACTTAGGTCCCTGAGTTTTCAAACTCAACAAAAATATCCCTGAGGTTTGAGATAAGGAGCACTTTGGTCCCTGCCGTCAAATTTTCTGTTAACTTTTAACGGTTGCTGACGTGGCACTATTATTTTAATATAAAAAATTATTTTTGTTTTATTTTTTAAATAAAAAATATTAAAAAATTAAAAATTTAATATTTAATTATTTTTTTTTATTATTTCTCTCATTCTCTCTCATCATCTTCTTCTCCATCTTCCTTCTTCTCCATCTTCTCCCTTCACCTTCTTCTTCTTCCTAAGTCCGGCGACCGGCGACCACCACACGCCGCCGCCGCCGGCGACTGATTTTTTTTTTTCTTCTTTCTTCTTTCTTCTTCTTCCTTTCTTTCTTCTTCTCTTCTTTTTCTTCAATGTTTTTTTTTTAAAAAAAAAAAATAGAAAAGGGAGGGAGGAGGGGCCTCCCTCCTCCTCCGTTTCCGACCGGAGGCAGAGACAGAGACAGAGACAGAGACAGATAAGGCAGACAACAAGGAAAGAGAGAGAGAGAGAATGAGTGAGTGAGTGAGTGAGTGAGTGAATGGTAGAGAGAGAAAGGTGGGAGAGCGTGATCAGATTCTGTAGGGGTGTTAGTTTTTTACAGTTGACCTCAAAATCCTTAATACCTCTCAGATCCCCGACACATTCCAAAGACCTAGAGAGAGAGAAAGTGAAACGGAAATTTGAGAAATGGAAAAGGGGTAAGAGTAATTTTGAAGTCTGGACCAATTGCATAAAAATCTCAGTGATCTCAGCTGAGCTGGACACTCCTCTCTCTGTTAAAGCATACATACATACACTTCCCAAATCCCACTCTGTCTCACTCACTCATGTTCCTCAAACCTCTCTTTGTTAATCATTTTTTTGTTTATTTCCCTCTTCCATCAGATCCACAGCGTTGTTGTTGTTAAGTACCTCATCAATGTCATCGTCTTCATTTTCATCTCCACGAATTTGATCATCGTAATCTTCATCTTCATCCTCTTCTTCTCCGCGGCCAATCCTCCTCTTCTTCAATGGCTTCCTCTCGGGCTCATCTTCCCCTTCCGACGCCGACGAACCGTACTCCGACGCGTGTCCACCACGCGCCTCTGACCTAGAAATTCCGGCCACCGGCGACTGATGCCCTCCATCTCCATCTCTGCCCTGGTTCAGCTTCACGACAAGCTTCAGCTTCTTCTCTCTCCTCCTCTCGTCTTCTTCCTCATCCTCGTCGTCTTCTTCAAGAAAGTCGTCGTAATCGATGTTGTACCTCACATTCCGGCGGCGGAGGCTCCGCCGCGGTTCAGATTCCGACGATGCCAGTCCTCCGCCAGACCGCCGTGCCAGATCTGCCTTCGATGGTCTCCCTTTCTTCTTCCTCTTCACGATCTGACCCATCCCTTTCTCTCTCTCTCACTACCAAACTTTCTCTCTCTAGAATTCACTCCCTCTCTGTCTCTCTCTCTTATCTCTCTCTTTTGCTTTGGTACATTATTTTCGATGCTGGTTTGGCTTTTTCGTGAGGCATCTGTGAGGTCGGAGCCTCATCCCAACCTCAGCCTCGGCTCCCGAACCTCAGCCTCGGACCCTCCTTCGGAACCAAATTTTCCGGCCGGAACGGAGGAGGAGGGAGGCCCCTCCTCCCTCCCTTTTCTATTTTTTTTAAAAAAAAACATTGAAGAAAAAGAAGAGAAGAAGAAAGAAAGGAAGAAGAAGAAAGAAGAAAGAAGAAAAAAAAAAAATCAGTCGCTGGCGGCCGGCGGCGGCGTGTGGTGGTCGCCGGTCGCCGGACTTAGGAAGAAGAAGAAGAAGAAGGGAGAAGATGGAGAAGAAGGAAGATGGAGAAGAAGAAGATGAGAGAGAAGGAGAGAAAGAATAAAAAAAATAATTAAATATTATTTTTTTAATTTTTTAATATTTTTTATTTAAAAAATAAAACAAAAATAATTTTTTATATTAAAATAATAGTGCCACGTCAGCAACCGTTAAAAGTTAACAGAAAATTTGACGGCAGGGACCAAAGTGCTCCTTATCTCAAACCTCAGGGGTATTTTTGTTGAGTTTGAAAACTCAGGGACCCAAGTGTCACTTAACCCAAACCTCAGGGACCAAAAGTGTATTTTTCCCTAGTTTCTTTTATTGGTTTTATTTGAAATATAGATGTTTATGTCGTTACGTCTGTTACGTCTGTTACGTCTGTAATTTCAAATTACCTCTGTTACTAATTTTGTGGCATAGTGGTTTAGCCTCTCCCTTGCAGTAAGAGATAGTTTTTTTTTTTTTTAATATATATTTTTTTAATTTTTTTAATAATAGTTTTTTTTAGAACAAGGGTCTATTCTTTTTTATTTTTTTCTTTTCCGTGTTTTTAATTTTTTTCAATGATAAATTCGTTCTCGGGCACCAAACAATTGTGTTTTTTATTTTATTTATTTAATCAAACTTCAAATAATTATATAAACTTTTTTTTTCCTTCAAACTCCATAAAGCCAATGATTATTTTATCATTTTTTGTTTTTTTTTTAACTTCTTTTTTATTTAATCTACATAATTTAGACTTTTATGTCTTAAGATTTACATTATAGTGTTGTGGATAAGCATAAATGTTTAAAAAAAAAAGAATTTAAAATAATAATAATAAAAAAAGACAACCCGACAACCCAACCCAAAAATATAAGGGTTGGGTTGGGTTGGGTTGCGATATATGTTCGGTTCATTCGGGTTGAAAACGGGTTGGTCCAAAAAAGACCCCACAACCCAACCCAATCCAACCCGTGTACACACCCCTAATCGAAAGAGTCTCAAATAAGTTAGAAGATGGAACCATCTTGAGTGAGGAATTGTAAAGAACAAAACTCAAATAGGTTTAAGCCAAAATGAAACAATATCTTAGCTAAAGGGAAAAAAACACCAAATTTCAAGAGAAAAAGTCAAGCATGAAAGGGAAAGGGACCTTATAAGAAATGTGAAGGCTCTGTTACACTTGAATGTATACTCAAAAAACCTCATAAACATTCAAAGTTGAAGTTCAAGCCTAAATTTGCAGTCAAATGTTACACAAATGATCTCCAAAAAGTGGACAGAACTTTCTCAATATATGTTCTTATTTCAATACCAATCAATCAAATGGTTAAAAGAAGTATAAAGAAAGTCAACAATATGAAATAAAATATAGAAAAGGAAACAACAAAGTTTGAAGACAAAAGCATTTAGTGGCAATTAAAAGAAACTCCATCAAGCTTTTACCAAATCAAAATCAAAGGCTGGCTTTGAAGGGGACTTGTGCCTTTGAGATCCAATCTTTACCATCAATGAAAGAGGAAACTGTGAACTTTTTGGCAGTTTTGATGTCAATGTTCTTCAAACCTTTCCATTTGACTCTATTGGCTGTGGAAGAACCAGGGCCATAGTTTTGAAACTCTGCATAGAATATGGTGTCTGGTGCTGATGTTCCAACCCAAGGCAGCCAACCATTTGGGTGAATCAAGCTCCCCAGGTAGCTCTGCATAAACACGGTCGTCGAGTAGTTCTTCCACGGACGACCGAGGTAAGTTTCGGTCGTTTTCAAGTTTTCAAACGGTCGGACCGAAGAGTCTTGTATCGAAATGCCAGTGTTTTGATTGGGATCAAACCTGCCTTGAGCAGTGATTGTGTTCTTTTGGCCTAAAAGAGGCAACTTGGGAGCAATGGTGCAGTTTTGTAGGACTACTGCTGAGTTTCCAAAGATGAAATCGACCGTGCCGAAAACGTTGCATTCGCGGTAGAATTGGCGGTTGGAGTGCGCGTAGAGAGTGTCTTGGTATGCATCCATCTGGCAACGGTAGAAGATCGATTGGTCGGACGTCGACATCAGAGCAACCGCTTGGTGTTTGCTCGGTCCAGCCGTGTTCTTGAATCCCATGTCTATGGCAATGAAGCCTTTTCCCTTTGCAGCTGCACAAAAAAGAACACATGGAAATGGATTGTGTTAGATTGTTAGCTTTGTAAAACCAAGTTACAAGGTTAGAGGAATCTGTTTTTTCTGTTACCAAATGTTGCAGTTGAAAATGTTGGAGTTCCATCTATGAAGTTGAGGCTGCCAGTTACAATGGTTGAAGTCATTCCATCACCAATCATCACCACATTCCATTTGTTCTTCACAACTTCAACATTCTCCTTATAAGTTCCCTTCTTCACATAGATCACACTTCTCTTCTTGCTCTTATCAGGAACAGCCTTGAGAGCTGCATTGATTGTTTTGTACTTCCCCGAACCGTCGGCTGCTACGACAATGTCAGCCTGCTTCCTGAGATCTTTCTGAGCTAGCTTTCGGAGTATCGGTCGCGCCCAATCTCCATTGCTTTGGTGATCTTCATAACTCATCAACCGTCGTAGATTGAAAGAATCCGTAAGCTTCGAAAAGAAGGACACAATGGCAAGGCCATTGCTGGTCAATTCAGTGGAGTTCTTCAAGTAATTCGCAATGATGTTCGCCAAAGCCGGATCGACATCGTTGAGGCCGTCGATGCAAGTCTGCTGGTAAGTAGCTGCTGAAGTTAGCCATGTTTTCAAACCATCCACAGCTTTCAGCAATGTAATGTCACTAGAAGACATTGTCATGTTCAAATGATCCAATGCCAAGTCCAAGAGTTCATGACAACTTTTCAAAGCCAATATGGTCTTATTGTCAGTTGAATTGGTAATGGCATGGTGAAAAATGTAGTCAGCCACTCGCGACAGTTCGTCGAGCGCCAATTGAACCGAAAGCTTGGGGATCTGACCGGGGTCGAGGCGGCTCGAGTTAGCTAAAGGACCAAAAGCATTGTGACAAGTATCAGGATACAAAGTCACATCACAAACTGCTTTGATGGAAGTTGAAAGAGCACCATTGTTATTGTTAAAGTCATCATTCTTGGAACCATTTCTAGTCCCAAACACAACAGCAACAACAACACCAACAAGAACAACAGAGGACAGGACAATGACAGCAATCCTCTTCCGAGTTCTCCGGCGAGCGTCGAGCCTCATTTGGTCGGTTTCGTCGACCTTTCCGTAAGGTCTGAGCAAAGACATGGTGCCAATTCCTCAAGTTCTTGAATGGATCAAATGGTTTTGGTGAGATGGGAAGGTGTGGATTTTTTAGTGCAATATATAGAGAGGAAGTTTGAGTTTGTAATTTGATTTGTTTGAAGAACTTAACACGGTTTGACGTGCAAGGCACTAGAGCATTGCAATGCTTCATTGTGAATTTTGATTCTTTCATTTTCATTTGGTTTTTTTTATTATTATTAATTTGTTCTGTTTTTAGTTCAAAATTCATACAGGGTTGAGAGAACTGCAGCTCACGTTGCAGCATGTTATCAAGGCAACTAAAATAATTTGTTGATTTTTTCCTTCACTATATAATTGAATATATAAACAAATCTCACCTCTCTCTCTCTACAGCTAAATTTTTTCATACTTTTTTTTTTTTTTTTGCTTCATATAAACTTTATATGAAGAAAAAAACTGACCCTGATATTGACTTCTTGCTTTCTGGCAATGAGCTTTTTTTTTTTTTTTTTTTTTTTTTTTTTTTTTTTTTTTTTTTTTTTTTTTTTAATTGGACTGAATATCGAATATTTAGTATTAAAAAAGTGAAAAGAAGATTTTTTTTTAAAAATAAATAAAGAGCCAACTTGAATTGAATTTCTAACTCGGGAAGGTAGTAATGTAGAATTATTAAAGAAATTAGGGTGAATGGACTCCTTTAACCCATTAATTTCAATTTGTCTAAATCTTCTAAATTTATCGATGGTAAGATTTCATGCATTAATTCAATTTTTATTCTTCCCTAAATGTCCTTATTTAATTTGGTAACTCTTATTTTATTAATTTATTTTAGTATTATTTTTTTTTTCCTTTCAATCGGTAAGGACAAATACGTAAATGAGATTCTTAAACTCCTTTAATATCTGGCTGTGAGCTGACAAAAATATAAAATTCTAACAAAATAAACACTTTTGAAATAAATAGGCTACTATTGGCTCATTTGTGTAGTTACCCTGAATTATTACATATAGTAATTTGCAATTTTGATGTACTGACAATATCAAAATCACAAAACCAAGCAAAGGTCAACGTACAGGTTATTCTTCAAATTTTCATCACTTTATAAGGTCATTATACAGTGGATATTTTATTTGTTTTGTTGGGGTGGTGGGTGTCACGAATAATTAAAATTCATATGCTGATTGAAAATATACAAAAATAAATCAAGTGTTTTTCTAATTGAAGATTGTGGAAGAATGATTAATTTATTATAGTAAATTGATGATTAATGGATTTAAGTTCATAGTTGTAAATAGTTTACTGATTTTGTAAAGGTTTATACAAATAGTAATTAAAAGGAGAATAAATTAGATTAAGATGATATATTAGGTAATGATTTTATAACGAATCTAAATGAGAAGAGATGAACTAAACAAATTTGAGAGAGTACAAATCTTCCGATACAACCCTTCAACAAAATCTATGAAAGCACATCCAAGAAAATCTAAAAGCATGGATGTTTTTTTTTTTTTTTTTTTTTTTTTTTTTTTTTGAGATCATCAACATTTTGGAGATGGAGAATTCGAACCTCTATCTAACTTGTTCAAATAACAATTAAGGTGAAGAAAGGTCAGGAACAGAGAATCTCTTTATGATAAACAGATTCATTTTGCAAGTTCGTTATTACAGGTAGTTTCTACAAAGGATCGGACTAATGAAATATACAATTAAGACAATTATCTTGTTTAGGTTAAAACGCCATTATTTTTTCACAAGTTTTAGAAATATGTTCACATGACATCTGTTCTTGTATAAAAATTATTATTATTATTTATCTAATTTCAATAAAAACTAACTTTAAAACTTATGGTAGAAACCAATTTGAAGCTAATTAGTTTAAATAAAAAGTACAAGAACTAAAATTGAACATTTGAAAATATATAGACGAAACAAAATCCAAAGTACAAGGACCAAAACAATATTTTAAGCTTTTATTTCTTATAAACCACCACAATGTGACTAATAATTTTATACCATTAGATGTATGAGAGAAAACCTACAAAAGTAGTGTTAATTGTATCCAATGGTTATTAAGGAATAGGCAAATTCTCAAATCCACATCTAATGGCTATTAAGAACAATCACGTCGTAACAGTTTTATTAACTAATTTTTCAACAACATTTGAAATTGTCTAAACCACCACATTTTCTCAACTCAAATTAATTCCAACTAACCCAGAAGCTGCCATCATCAACTTGTTCTAAACATGTCATTTTAATCAGAAGGGGTTAAAATGATGAAAAGATGAACAAATAAGAGAAAAGATGATAACTTTTTGTCATGTCGATCAAAGGTTTCACTAATTTGAACACAGAAAGAGAGGAATTTCTTTATATTTAGACAACTCAATACAGGCTTCAAGTCCAAAATTCAGGGATGGTTTCAATAAGACATTACCATAACCATAAAACAAAAGCAGGGGACTCGAGAAATCTAATAAATTAAGAGCATACAGAGGATCGAAATTACGCTATGTGACTTATTTTTTGCCACCGCCTGAAACATTAAATTTGAAGAAAATAATATCTCCATCTTGGACCACGTACGTCTTTCCCTCTTGTTTGTATTTCCCAGCAGCCTGTAAAAGAAGGGTGAGAGGAAAAAATAGTTTTAGATCAGAGATGGAGTCCCAAAAGAGTTTCGATTCTGTTTCAACTCGGCTTCATAAAGCCATGTAAAGATGATAATGTTGCTTCTTATAGGTTGTTAAACATGGTTTTTTTTTTATCCGTGAGTGTCCGGGCCAGCTTACGCGCACCTCGACTAATCTCATGGGACAACCGTATGGACTACATTTGGTTGCCAAGGAAACTCGTAAGATATTAAATCCTAGGTAGGTGACCACCATGGATTGAACCCATTCCCTCTAAGCCCTTTTATTTAAGCCCTTTATTTTTTCTATAGCACTCCCTCTAAACATGGTAATAAATTGACGTATGATTAATTCTGTTTTTATAATATTCTAAAATTCAGGCTTCAAAATCCAAATTCTAATACAGCAAGAATCCAGCTTGATTGCATTACCTTGACTGCTGTCTCACTGCCAAGTTCCTTGAGATCCTCAAATTTCATAACCTAAAACCAACATAAAAATTAGGATAGCATCCTACAAAGATTTCAAAGTTATAAAAAAAGAAAAGAAAACAGTCACTATATCTAGAAATAAAAAGCCAACATAAACATGAAAAAGGTAAAAAGCCTAATTGATCCAAAAATCACTCCAGCCTAAACTTGAGGGCTCTTATTACTGAGGGATGATGAATCTGCGACTAAAGTTGCTTAAATTCAACATAAGCAAAAAAGGCTCTGACTAACCTCAGCACAAATGAACCCTCTCTCAAAATCAGTATGGATTGTCCCTGCAGCTTGAGGAGCTTTTGTCTGTCGTCTAATTTGCCAGCATTTCACCTGCAAAGGTATTCAGGATCGGATCAAGTCAACAGTTATCACAGCAATAAACAGAAGACTTAGATAGCAAACAACTACAGTTTTCGACATTTGCATAAATCAAAGGAGACAAACGGAAGATATTCTACATTGAAAGATAGAAGAAGAAAGAAAGAATTAATCTGATAAATAGGATTTACAACTATTAATAGGGTGGGGAAACCTGAGAACTGATAACCAAATCAAGACCAAATAGGTATAGTTTTTAGTTTTTCTCAAGTTTAACAAACGAAATATAGTTAAAACTTAAATTTGTATTTCAGTCAAATTAAATTGAACTTTTTAATTGTGATTACAATTTTTTTGTAATTAGAACATTAAGTAAACTGTTTAAAAGGGGAAAAGGTTAAACTTGAAAACAAGTACATAAACATAGAACTTATGAGTGTTAGCCAAACTGAACCAGTCGGGGTTATCAATTAGATTTTTCAAACCTTCTGGTTTGGTTGTCTAGTTCATTCTATGTATTGTTCTACAAATCATTTCAGTAGTTAAATTTCCAAAACTGACTGAATCCAACTAGCTTTCATTCCTAAGATTTAGTCAATCCTAGTTACGAACTTAGAAACTAATTTGAAAGGCATGAGTGAGAAGTATATCAGAAAACAAATACTTCGACTTGTGTAACATAACCCATTATTACCATCCCTCTACTTGGCCAGAGTTTTCTTTTTTTCCTTCTATTTTTATTATACAACCTGATATTTCATTGAGAATAAATGAAAGAATACAAAATGGGCATACAAAAACAATGCCCAAAAAGCAGAGCCCAAAATAGCACCTAAAGACCTAACAAGAAGGAAAAAAGGGGGGGAAAAAGAGGACTCCAATTCAAAATAATAAGACTTACAAAAGCCTTTCAAAACAGATGCCCAAAGAGACATTAAACTTTGCAAAAGTCCACCCTCCTCCCTCATGAGAAGACAATCACAGTTACAGGTTGTGCACACACCAAATGTCCCCAAAAAGGAGTCCTGAATTGCAAGAACAAACTTGCATCTCCAGAAAATATAATCCAGATCCTCAAGAACGCCTCCCTAAAAAAAATACACCACTATGGCCCAAGCAAAAGGGAGGAGTGTCTCTGAATGCAGTCCATAGTGTAGTCTCCCATGTAAAACCTGACAAGCAAAGAACTAAACCTTCTTGGAGACTTTTACCTTCCACAACGGAGAAAATATAGGATTTCTAAGTGTGTTATGGCCTTATGGGTATTCAAGAGGAGGTAAGAACAACCAGAAAACTCTTCAAGGGATTGGAGAACGCAAAACAAATATCTTTTACTATTGAATAGAGATGGACCTCTCCCAAAAGAGAAACGGGAGCCAAGATGTCCAAAGCTTCCTTATCCAATTGGGGTTGGTGAAAATCAAAGTTAAACAAATAAGAAATGATTGAAGATGGCTAGACCTCGAAGAGGAAAGCTGACCAAAGTTTGAATTTAACCCTGTCCAACACCAGAGATAAATAATTTCCATAATTTGGATAACTACAATATTATCATCTTCTGCAGAGAGAAGGCATGCTTCTTTAGCGTTGTACTCCTATGGCTCTAATATCATTCATATATATAAGTATATAACCAAAGAAAGCATCAATACTGACTACTTCAATACTCAGAGAACATTTTAACAAACACCAAAGGCAAGCAATGAAAATAATGTAAGTAATAATAGACTGACTATTGATTTGTAAAAGTATAAGATACACGTAAATATTTATGATGCAACTTTTACCTCATCAGGACCTGCAGTGAAAAAGTATATGAGATTGATCGCTGAGAACCCAGTCTTTATGATCTTCGGAAGACCACTGTAACAATGTTAATCATGTTCAATTCTGTATCAAATTACTATTATACGTTGTGAAGCTTCACAATCGTTGTGAAAATAACACTGTTTAGTCATAAAGTTAGGCAGGCCTTTCTTTCTCCTTTCTCTAGTTGACGTATGTGGGAAAGCAATTAAATTAGAGTAGATGGGTTTGTTTGAAAATAAACATTCAGTGCAGCATGAACTAGAACTAGTAGTTCTTTTCCACACACATCAATCAAATAAAAGATTGTATATATATGTGTGTACTTCATCCATAAACAAGACATCAATGTTAACATGCTTTTATTAGGGAAAGGGCCATATCTATGCTAGTCTACCACTTGGAGGGATTTTTTTTCCTATATCTTTTCTAGAAACTAGAAAATTGACAGCTTGTAACTTTTCAAATCTCAACGAGAAGCTTGTTTTTGTAATTCAAAATTTTATTAAAAAAAGATTTAATAATTAGTGAATATAATATTTATAAAAGATCAGAATCATTGCCGTGTTTGTAATTATAGTATTAAATTATATTATTTATTGCAACTTCTTTCTCTTTTATTTTCCCCCTTCAAGTCCTTTGTACTAAAAAAGCCAAGACAAGAGGCTCGCCTTTGAATCTTGTTCTCTTCACAATACTTTGATACTTCATCTGGGGACGACATATCTGCAAGATTTCTTTCTAACACGCCACTGAAAGGAATAATCGTTTCACCACCATGTTCCTGTACCCTGTTATTAGGAAAGGATTACTTGATTGTTTGTAACAAACAAATCCCACTTGAACTTGAAGAAAATTACAATTCAATTGCATGTAGCATCATAGTTTTTTTTTAAAAAAGAGACAAATTTTATCATAATGCAAGGAGATAAAAGAGAAGAAATAAAATGTGCATGAACATCGAACAAGATTGCTTTCATGTACAATCCAATCCATAAATAACATGTGTTTTAGACAAAGGACTATTAATTCAATTTAAAAAAGTATTTCCTTGTACATTCTTTCATATTTTTCAATGAAAGTTTGGTTTCTCACCCAAAAAAATTAATTCAAAAAAGTAAATACTTGAATAGAAAGGGGAAAAACAAAACTTACGGTTACAAAATATCAAAGCTAATGATAAGCATAAGAACACAAGACAGCAAATATTAAATATATTTTATTGGAAAGGAGAAATAAAATGATAATCATATGATCAAGAGAAAAAACTGAGTGGAAAAGAAATCCCGCTGGTAGAATATCAAGCATGAAACTGCGCAATCAACAAAATAGAATATTGAGCATGTTAAAACAAGGCCTAGAGAAATATTTTTCTAATGTATGTCGCCAGTTATCAGAAAGAATATTGCATGGACACAGAGCACATTAACGCAGAAAATCATGCACATCTCACCTATATATAATAAATTTATGCAACAGTACAAATATTTACATACACAAAAAGAGGCATGTAACAAGGGTGATGGTAGGAAATGAGAAAGAATATGTAGCAAAATATAGATTACGAACCAGGCATGAATCTTTGGGAGAAATTTATTCTTTTTTCTTTGATAATCTTTCTCCGTCATGTTAACCTATAAAATGTAAAAATGAGCACAATAAAAATATCATTCAGGTCATATGAAAGCATTTTAGGAGAAATCATAGGAATACAAAACAGATCGCACACAGGTTTGTCATTAGGTTATGCTGTGAATGTCTACTGAATATTCAATGAGAAAAAAACAATTATTTCCACAGGTTCTTAATAGACTTCAAATTCAAAATAAAAAATCTAGTGTCTATCTAATTGCATTGTAGTGATCTCATCCAACAGTGCAGGTTTAGAAGGATCAACCTTGTGACAACAATGAAATTTGATCTGACAGAGAGGACTTATAATTGTATTGTCTCGTGCAGTTGCTGGGTTTGGAAAGATTTTATTTTATTGGAATTTCTATGATCTGCTTATAGATTTCATATTCTATTAGGGTAGTCTGATCCATCCATCACATTTTAAAGTATTTGTTCCTCTTCAAAGAAATGTCTCGGTTTTTTTTTAAATAATAAACCGAGCTTTTAGTGAGAAAAAATGAAAGAATACAAGGGAATCCAAAAAAAAACCAAGCCCCATAAGAAAAGGGAACCCAACTACATAAAGGGGCTCCAATCAAGAAAAATGATATCTAATGGATAATTACAAAAGACCTTAGTCACCGATGCCCAAAGTGAAACAAAGGACCAAACATCACAATGAAATTTTTCGGTCCTATGAAGATTCTATAATTCCTCTCTATCCACAAACCCCAAAGAACAGCACAAATCCTCGCATGCCACAAGAATCGCCCTCTCTACCGAAAAGGCAGATGGGGAAAGAACTCATCAATCATCTCCATGCACCAATAATGTCTAACAAACTAGAATAGAAGCCGAACACATCAAAGAATAGGCTCCAAACAGACCATGCAAAATCACAGCCTCAAAGCAAGTGATCAAGATCTTCCTCCATCTTCCGACAAAAAATACAACAAAAAGGGCCCACCAAAGAAGGAATTCAAATTCTTTTGGGGTTTTTTAGAGTGTTGAAAAAATAATAATGAGGTCGATCTCAGAAATCTAATCTCGAAAAAAGGCGGACAACCAAATAAATAATTGGTAAAAGGACTTGTCATTTGCCATCCATTTATAATAATATGATTTTGGGAAAAATACACTTTTGGTCCATGAGGTTTGGATTAGGTTTCATTTTGGTCCCTGAGTTTTCAAACTCACATTTTAGTCCTTGAGGTTTGGATTTCGTTTCATTTTGGTCCCTCCATCCATTTTTTCGTTGATAATAAACGGATTGCTAACGTGGCATTTGTTTTTTATTTAAAAAATATATTTTTTCATTTTTTAAAATAAAATAATATATTAAATCCTTTTTTTATTTCTTTCTTCTTTTCTTTTTTCTTCTTCCATCTTCTTCTTCAATCTTCTTCTCCACCACTCTCAAACCCTAATCTCAACTCACTTGAGAGTTGACAGCCACCACCGTCGGTCGTCGCTGACTGGCAGTAAACTTTTTTTTTTCCTTGTTCCCCTTTTTTCTTCTCCTTCCTTCTTGCTTCTTTTCTTTCAATTTTTTATTTTTTAAAAAAATTAAAGACTAAAACGAAGGGAAAAACCGTTCGTTTTTAGATCTGGAACGAACCCAAATCTGAGCTCGTTTCAAATTGGAACGAGCCCGGCTTTTAAAATTATTAAAAAAAAAAAAAAAAACCAGTGAGACAATGCACGATGTCGAACGGGAAGGGAGGATTGCGGGATCTACTACAGCTGCGAGGACTGTGAGTGACGGTACAGTTACAGCTGCGACTGCGAGATAGTGTGCGACGTCGAACGGGAAGGGAGGAACAAAACCCACTGCAACTACGGCTGTGGGGACGGTACGACTACGGCTGCGGCTGTGAGTGCGATGTGACTGCGGGATTGGAGGAACAAAACCCACGAAACCCAAAATCTATAACAAGAAAGGGGATGGAGGAAGAGGGAAGAAGAAGAAAAAGAAAAAAGAGGGAGAGGAGAGGGATGAAGAAGAAAAGTGGAGAAAAAGGAGAGAAGAAAAGAGAATGACGGCAGCGGCAACGACGGCGACCGACGGTGGTGGCTGCCAAGAGTTGAGATTAGCGTTTGAGAGTGGTGGAGAAGAAGATTGAAGAAGAAGATTGAAGAAGAAGGTGGAGGAAGAAAAAAGAAAAAGAAAAAATAATAAAAAAAGTATTTAATATATTATTTTATTTAAATAAAAAATAATTAATATTTTTTTAAATAAAAAACAAATGCCACGTCTGCAATCCATTAATTATTAACGGAAAAATGGATGGAAGGACCAAAATGAAACAAATTCCAAACCTTAGGGACTAAAATGTCGAGTTTGAAAACTCAAGACCAAAATGAAACCTAACCCAAACCTCAGGGACCAAAAGTGTATTTTTTACTATGATTTTTCATTCCCAAAAAAATAAATAAATAAATAAAATAGAGAGAAATATTTGATAAAATGAGGTGACTTTGGCTTACTCTCTTGGCACGTAAGGATTTGATAAATAAGTGGAGATGCATGATATCTACCCGCCATTGCTACTTGGAGGAAGTGGATGATCAAGGGTATCGACCAGCATTGACAATACTATAATAAGAAGTATTTGATACATTCAATCATCCCCTCCCTCTAAGTAGCAATGAAACCTTTGGCTTCAAGTATTCTACCAAAATCAACTTTTGGTAACTTGATCCAAATTGAAATCACTCCTTTTCTCCTCATGCATTTCCACTCATCCACGATCCACCATTTCATAGTCACAAATATAGAATCAATAATTTATCTATTAGAAATCAATTGAACAAAGGAAACCGCATGAGGCATGAAAAAAAACGAGACAGTAGGAGGAAGAATCAACCCCAGCCTAGTTGCCGATCCTTCAGCAAGGACATTATAAATGCCAATCATTAGGTAATGGATCTGAAATGTGAGACTTTAGAAGCATCAGACCATTTGAGAATTAAATGTCTCTTACTAACTCTAGCATGTCAACCCCAGTCTGAAAAAAAAATCATAGAATATCTCTAGAAAATCAAACTTGAAAGTGCTTCATTCCTATTTGAAGAACTCACCCTGAAGTCATCTAGGCCACAGGCACTATTAATGCCCAAATGCCTTGGAGCTTTCAAGACTTATTTGCTTGAAAAGGCCTTACAAACCATAAGCTCTTCTGCATAGATAGGCACCAATTCAAATTTCAAGGAACCACCTCAGATCTGAGTCCTTGGAGCAAATGGTGGCAAAGAAATCAACAAACTCCTCGAAATACAAATACTGTCGCAAAAGATTTGTCGTCCGGATGAAGCAAATCTATGAAATGAGCTTAATTCTCACCCATTCAAGCCACTAAAACTTGTATTTTTTCCTACAAACCATTTCTTCTTACTTAGAAACGACACTGTGAAGTTGACCTTTCAAACCACTTCTCAGCTTCTTTGCATGTTTCTTTTTTAAATTACAACCATGTTTTCATTAAGAAGGATGAAAGGAAACAAAGGGCTCCGAAAAGAAACACATAAAACAAAACAAACTTCACAAAAAAGGGTTCTGATTGAAAATGATAGGACCTAAAAATAATTAGAAAAATCTTGTCAAACTAATGCCCAAAGAGAGGCATGAAACTTGGCTATAAACTAAACCCTTTCCCATGATCTCTCAATCCCTATAAAAATAAAAATAAATAAATAAATAAATAAAAAGGTGAGAGACCCTGGGGGAGGCTTAAGGCTTCACTCTAACAACCTGCCTTTCTTTTTAAGGATTGATAGATCTTGGGAGGACTGAGGAGGCCTAGAGGCTTCCCTCTAACAACCTGGCAAGAGACCTAAAGGCTTCTTTTTCATCTTGGATAAGACCTCTTTCCTACACAGCATCCAGCCTTTCAATGTCCCTGGCAAGGCTAGCCTTTTGAGCTTGGATGTTGCCAAGAGTGATAGTTGATCGAAGTTTTAAAAGATAAGACTTGAGGTCCATCAGTATCTGAGGGAGAAAAAGAGGAATCTACTTCCACAAAACACATACTTTGACATTTTGGATATTCACTTGAATAATATAATACTAAAAGACATCGTCAAAAAAAGAATTTAAAAAATAATAATAAAACCCCTACAAGAGTACAATAATTGGGGAAAACATCCATATTTTAATCTAACAATAGAGAGAAAGAATTGAAAATGATTTGACGTTCCAAGTAAACAATATATGGACAGCAAACAACCAATGAATATAAAATATAACAACAGAGATACTTGTAAACAAGATAAGACTTACCAAGTAAACAACAGGCTTGGCCGTGAGCAATTGAAAAGTATTGAGAATCTCAACATCAGCAGCTTTCCAATCACCTAAACGAACATCTTTACCTTCCTCAAGCGATGCTTTAACCTGAAAATGTAATTATATTCATCACTTTAGCTCATTGAGCATTAACAATATTGTGTCTGTTCATCAAGGTCAATTAACCATCAGCAAGGGACTATTCTTTTTTTAAAAAAGAAAAAACTAGTTTTCAATTTCCATTGATAAAAAATGAAAGAATACACGAGCATACAAAAAAAAACAGCCCACAAAAGAGGTCCCCTCTTTAAAGAAAGAGACGCCAATCATGAATAATAGTACCTAGAGAATAATTACAAAAAGATTTGGACACTGAGACCCATAAAGAAACATGGAACTTGGAGAGGGCCCACACATCGGACGGGTCCCTCTCAAAACCCCAAAACACTCTATTATTACTCTCGTCCCATAAGTCCCGCACACACCCCAGCAACCATCAGCAAGGGACTATGGTTACAGTAAAGAGTACAAAAAAGTACGTCAGATTAGAAAGTAAATAGAAAAACCACATCACAATGAAAACAAAATTCCAAATATGAAAACCACACCTTTTGGCAGCATTCGAGTTCAATCTTCAACTGTTTGTCATTGCTTCTCTTCATGCTCTTCTCAAGGTCCTCAATTTTATTTTTCATAAATTCAACATCCTAGGTGGAGACATAGTGCATATCAGGGGGAAAACAATGACAATAACATTTTAAAAGATGTAAAAATATGGGGGAAACAGTGTTTTTTTTCCATTAAAATGTCCTGAGCCATAAAGCACCTACGAACCCAGCAAGGTTTACATGTCCAGAATTCAAGAAGTTTCAAGTTTTAGTAACAATGGATGTTTCTAAATTTAACAGCTAATAATAGTTTTAAGGAAAAAGTTGCATGGAAATCAACATTTTGGACAAAATCCAACAAAGTAAGCTGAACATCCCCACTCACCCTCATACTCTCTCTCTCTCTCTCTATATATATACACACACACATACATACATACATACATATTGCAAGCAGTATGAGAAACAATTAATTTTACCATTTTATGAAATATCTTTTATTTTATATCTGCGAGTGTTTGGGCTGGCTTACGCGCACCTCAACTAATCTCACAGGACAGCCATCTTACCCTACTACATTTGGTTGCCAAGGAAACTAGTAGGATATTAAATCCTAGGTACGTGGCCATCATGGATTGAACTCGTTCTCTCTAAGCTCTTTATTTTTTCTATGGCCCTTTATTATTATTTTATGAAATATCAGACACTGTGAATTTGTATAATGGTATTGGTATTTAGAGGAGGCAAAGTAATTCAAGTATCTTCCAGTTAATGTTAGGGGATGCCAAACATGTAGATCCATGGAACCCGTAATGTCACCCATGCTATTAGTTGGATGGCACGATAGAAGCAGAACCTTAAATTTAGTTTTACTTCTTTAAACAAGTAAAAGATCCCATTCTTGAGAGTGCAGAACGTTTCCTATTCTCAACTTGACATTAAAAAAGAAAGATTAAACTATTCAAAATGTTCGGCTGGTAAAAGTTACAATCTGACATTGAAATTTAAAAGACAACCAAATTTGCAAAATAAGGCAAACCTTCAAACGTAGTTCTTCGCTGATAACCTCTAAATCCCTAACAGGATCCACAGTATCGTCAACATGGATAATATCTGCATCCTCAAATGCACCTGGGATAAAAGAACAAAGAAATAAAGTACAGAACATAAGATAAAGCTTATGGTGCATGAAAATCAGACCAATCCACCGGCCAACATGTGTACTCGAACATAGACTGACATGGATAGTAACTCAAGAAACCAATTTAGCACCGTTGAAGAAAATTTTCCATCGAGGAAAAGAGAGAGAGAGCACACCCCACTCAAAAAAGGGAGTAAAAAAAAATTAGACAAACTTTCGAGTGTAATCCTCTTTAGAAATTTGTTTTAAGTGGCGAATGAGCAAACTCCAAAATCTAGATTGTTAAATCAATTGTTAATGTAACAGTTGAAAGAAATCAACTAAACTTCAAATTATAAGGCAGCGTTGACGTGGACTGGACATCTTACGTAAAACATGAAAAATGCCATCAACAGCACGGATGTGTGATAAGAAACTATTGCCCAACCCTTGTCCTTCATGAGCTCCTCGAACAAGTCCAGCAATGTCATGGATTTCTAGAAATGCCGATACCTATACATTAAGATTACTTCAGAATGATGCAATACAAAACCCTAAATTGAAACATATATTGTAAAAAAGTATAATAGTACTATTTTTAAATAAAATAGAATTTTGTTTGTATGATAAATTCTAATAAGAAAGTTTTACAGAATTCCTTTCGAACCGCTGTGGCAGAGAGTTGAGAAATCCCGACCTCAGCAAAAAAAAACCCACAAAACTGCCTCTAACTTTGATTTGGGGTTTTGAGAAGTGCGACTTATTTTGAGCCATTTTTAACAACCACAACAAAACCTTCACTGGCTTCATTTATAGTTTTGAAAGAATCCTGATTCCAAAAATCCAAATGAATGCCACTAACTTCAATCCAACCACCAAAAGGGGGATAACCACGGTTTCTTCATGAAGAGTAGCATCTAATTTTTGTTCACGAAGAGTAACCAAGTGCGATTGAGATCACCCACAGCAAGGCTTTATCCAATAGGCAAGGGTTAAGGGATCATTTAGGGCCAATGAAATCTTGAATTGTGCCAAGGATCTTCAACATCATAGTTGAAGCATCTGCATCTAATAATTATAACAACATCCAAAATTGATCAAATCCTCCATAGTTGAGCAGAATAAACGAGGCAGGTTGGTAACTGCAAGGGTGGAGGTTTTAGGGTTTTATGGAACTTATTCATCGTGCTTAGAAAAGTTATCCAACCCCCTCTCCACACCTTTATAGAACCATATTGCAACATTTTCTTCCCTGTCCATTGACTTTATAGATTCTTAGATGAGTCCTATGTATTTTCAGGTCTTTTCCGCCAAAACATGTAATAGCTGAATCGAGCTTCTATGAAAAATCTATCATTGTTAGGGTCAAGAAGATAGTTTGAAAACAATAATAGAGCTAGGAGAGAGACGAAAATGGATAGGGAAAATCATTCAATGCACCTTAATATCATCAACCGTCAAACATCTTTGCCTTACTCTAAGGCTACTAGGACTCTTCTTACCATGATAGATCAAATCTTCCCGTGCATGAGGTTTGGGCTTTAGCACTTAGGTTTCATGTTCATAATTCTTTCAAAACTTTGACACCGAAGGAAATATTATCAAGTGAAAATCCTAATTATAACCATCATAGAAGATTATTCTTTCACAAAAAAATTTTGGTTAAACAAAACTAACCAAGTCATTGGGAGAGTGCATTAAGTAACGAATTTGTATCACAAGCCAAAACATTATTGATGGTTTAGTACTCGACTGGAATTGTGGATATAATTTACTGCTTTGGAGCTCAACGTGCATATGGAAGCATAGTATTGCACTGAACATTACTAGCACTTGGATCTCTACAAATTATCAATTCTACTAGAACTAGAAGTAACCAAATAAAGAACAATTTTCCATCTCTGTCTTAAAATGGAACAGTTAAACAGTTTTAACATCCGATGATACAAAAAGAAGTATCTAATGAAATACAGAACTAGACAAGTGCCTTTGAATAGGTTCTCCACATTATCTTATTAATGCAAAAACTAATCTGAAGAATTCTGGAACAGTAAGCAAACCTCGCTTTTAGGTTTGTATAAGTTGCAAAGCCATTCAAACCGCTCATCAGGCACGTTTACTCTGGCTTCATTAGGTTCAATGGTGCAAAAAGGGAAATTTTCAGCAGGTATTGACAGCTTTGTGAGTGTGTTGAAAAGAGTAGATTTGCCAACATTAGGCAATCCAACCTGAAATCTCAAACAAAGACCAATCACAGGGGTTTAGAGATGTATAATCAACACGGCAACAACATTACTAGTCTTTCAGAAGACAATGTACAGAGTATCATAAGCGAGTAAGAAGAAAAAGATGTCAATTTACAGAACTTCAAAACATACGTTAAACCAATCAAAACCTAGGTTAATCAATAAATAAAGACCATCAAGTAAAGAAGACAGAGTCAACTTCATAAACTAATAAAACTATATATCAGAAGCGTAATCTCGTGTAACAAAACAGCAGAACCAAAACAAGCACACGCATCCTGGATTAGAAAACCATGCATTCCAACGAGATTGTAAACAATCAAATGACAAAAAAGGAAATCGGTAGCTCATCATTGAATATTTCAGATAAATGAACAAGCTAGTGAAATCTCAGTCCGGACAAGCAATACAGAGCTGGAGAAACCAGTGTAATCCAGAGAATGAAAAGGAACAAAAAGAAGATGATAATCGAAGTAAGAGCATACAATTCCGATTTTGAGATGGGAAGAGAAACGGCCGAGAATAGGTCGTTCGGCTGGAGCTTCCTTGGATTTCGAAGCTTTGGGAGGCATTGCCGATACTGAGCAGAGCAGAAATGGGCGTATCGGCTAGCTGAGGTTTGGCGCCGGATTCAGAGAGCGGAAGAAGTGAGCAGCCGAGGAGGGGAGGCCTTTGTCCCTTATGCCATGCCCAAAGCCCAACCCAACTGTTTAAACCCTAGCAAACTCACTCGCGTTTGACAAACGCAGCTTCGGTTTACCATCACTCAAGTAAAAAAAAAAAAAAAAAAAAGCAACCTCGTTCTTTGATTCCATTGTTGTTACTTGTTAGTAAAATTGATGAGGCTAAATTAGAAAAAATACCCTGAACTTTAGGGTTTGTTTCAAAAATACGTTGAACTTTAAAAAGTTTTAAAAATACCCTTGAAGTTTGAAAAACGTTTCAAGAGTGTCTTTGCCGTTAATTTTGGATGGAAACCGTTAAATTTTAATTTCAAAAATACCCTTGAACTTTCAAAAAAATTCAAAAATACCCTTATTGACAAATTTTTCTTATTTTTTCTTCTTATCACCGTAAATTCTTTCTCCATGAAAATTAATGCAAAACTTTGCTTGTAAAGGTTGTGTACAACACAATACCAGATAAAAACAGACTTTGAAATCGAGTTTTCTCTTTTAAAAAGCGTAAATAAGATAAGTGTGAGAAAACAACATATATATATATATATATATTATTTCTTTTTTCCTCTTTTTGTTTGTGTAGGCTAGTGATAAGAAGGAGTTTATAAGACTGTGGATTTGGTTCAATTTATAAGATTAATTAATCAAAAGTTTTATATATGATTTTGTTATTATTGATATTCAAAAACTATTAGAACTCGTATACAACAATAGTTTCATTTATTTTTCATAATATGGATATAAAGAAAGTTAATGGGTAATAGTTGGTGAGAAAATAATATTGAAAAGTTCACACATGTAGAATTTCAAGAACAAAACAAAAGTCATCTTGAAATTTCGATACAGAAATCTTTCCTTCTCCCACCGTAAATTAAAAAAGGAAAAAAAAAACATTCTTCAATTAGGGTATTTTTTTAAAAAAATTGAAAGTTCAAGGGTATTTTTTAAACTAAAACTTTAACGGTTTCCATCCAAAATTAACGGTAATGGCATTTTTGAAACATTTTTCGAAGTTCATGGATATTTTTTAAACTTTTTAAAGTTCATGGGCATTTTTTAAACAAACCCCAAAGTTCATGGATATTTCTTATAATTTATTAGTTTCAACAAAATAAATAAATAAAGATTATTTGTTGATTTATATAAAATCACTTTCAAGTTTTATTTTTATTTTCATTTTATTTTACAATACTCTCCACGTCTCAAGCTTATCCGTTTCATGGGTTTGGCATTATAACAAAAATGGCAAGGGTGCATTTAGCAGTTGATAAAACAAAAAATTGAAAACAAGAGATTCAATGAAAATAGAGTCATATTTCATGTTTTCATATATGTGTTTGGCAGTAAATTCAAAAATTTGATTTTAATTTAAAAAATTGTTCAAAATGTGTTTGATAATTTTATTTTAATAAATTTGATAATATATTTATAAATCATAAATTATTTGTCGTAGTTATCAACTAAATATTAAGTTGAATATAAATTATTTTTCAAAAAAAAAAAAGTTGAATATAAATTATTATTAATTAATTTATAAGCATTTTATATGTCATCAATTTTGTATAATTATTATTTTATAATACAAATTTTAATTTCACAAAAATGAATTGAATCTATAACATGAAATATTGTATTTATTAAGTTTTTATCTTTTTTTTTATTTAATTATGCATTTAACATTTCAAATTCAAAATCTGGGTACACTGAAACCATTTTAAAAAAATGTTTTCAAACTTTCAATTTTTTAGATCACAAAATCTGAAAACAGATTCCAAAAACACATATGCATATTCACTGAATTCAGTGAATCTGAAAAAAAAAAAAAAAAAAAAAAAAACATAACCTGTATTGTTTACCAAACAAACCCTAAGTATTCCGTAAATAGGGGATATGAAATATTTAGTTTCAATAGAAGTGATTCTTCATAATCTATCAACGGGGGGTTTCACAAAATGGTGAGAAGTGTTGTGGAAATTGTGTATCCCTTTGAAAGTCAAACATTCCATGGGTTGGCTATTCCGAAAACATATGGTTGCTACTAACTCGTGTCCCATTTGCCATAGGTCGTCTGAGTCGAACGATCATGGTATTTTCACATGTAAATGCGCTAAGAAAATACGGATGGAACTGAATCATCGTTTTTCAATAATTTGTAAGCAAGACATGCACATTCAAGAGCGATGGGGATTAATTATGGACTGTTTTCCAGTTCAACAAGTGGAGATAATTTGTATAAGTGCTTGGGCGATTTGGAATGACGTGAATAGCCAAGTTCAACACATTCCAATATTGCTAGTGACTACAAAATGTGAGTGGATTCGGGATTATGTTACTGATTTTCAGAATGTCAAATCTAAGCGTACTTTCAGGTGCTCATTTTAATGGCTTCCGAAATCAGTATTGTTGGGTTATATGTCCTAAAACTCGTGGATAGTAGATGTAACAAGTTAATTATAATCAATAAAGTGTTATTGAGGTTATTCAACAAGATATATTATTGGATGGTTTTTTAAGTTATGCACTAATTAACCCAAATCCAATAAACTAGAACCTCTGGATATAATATGATTAATTGAACTTTATATGGAGACATGAAAATAGACCAAGTTCAAGTAATAGCCAAAACGGTCTATAGTAGAGGAATATAGTTGTGTACCTTATCCTGGGACACTATGGGACGTGGCCCACTTTGTATTTAGTGCAAACGATGTGATCTTGAATCGGTCATGTAGAGACATGTGAGTGGGGTCGTCCTATGCAATGAGTTTGCATAAGATCAGACCGCGAAACAAATCACTTTCACTTTATAACATCGTTTATTGTTGAAACTGACTAATTTCACACGATGACCTAGGTAAATCGATTTTAATCTTGAGCTAACTATGAATTCCTGTTTATTCGGGATTATGCTTTGATTTGCATGGGTGAGAGTAACTCAGTATCGTCGACTCAATAAGCCTACCATTTTGGGATAAGACCGTGTAGATAGCTAAGGGGACATAGTCCTACGAGATGAAATTCACTCATACCCGTCTTTAAGGATAGTAGAGAGGTTGTTCCCTCAATGGCGGACTCCGAGTCTTGAACAAAGATGCACCGTTTTCTCCTGACCTGAGAGGAACTTTTGTTTAATGGTTGGACCATAAACAAATTGTTCATTATAGGATTAATGGAACTTAAGGAGCAAGTGGTAACTTCATGGGTAAAACGAACATTTTACCCAACTGTAGTTACGAACAAATTGTGAAGGGTCGACTTACTAATTATGGTTATATCGAATGGACAATAATATATTTACATTGAGGGGAGTGCAACTATTGGGCTATAGTAGAGTGTCCATGTAGTTAGCGAATGTTGGTTAACTAGGTTAATGAGTTTAGTTAGTCAATCTCAGATCATTGGAGCCCATGATCTATAGGTCCATTAGGTCCCCCTGCAAGCTCATATTGACTAAACCTTAGAACAGTGTGATGGAAGAGTTTGAAGCGTTCAAATTCAATATAGGGAATTAACGTTAAAAATATATGCGTTATACTTAACGTGTAATAGTTTAATTATAAATTAAACTATAATCAGAGAGAGTTGAAAACATTTAAATATGATTTAAATATCGTAGATATGTATAAGATACATGTTTCAGTTTGAATTTGAATAACGATTCATATTGAGAAAAATCAGTTTGGAGAGAGATCAGGATTGATGCATTTGTTTAATTTACTATTTAATATTAAATTAAATGAATATAAATAATTAAAATTGTTTAATTAACCATTTAAATTTGATTTTTCAAAATTAATGAAAATCAATTTTTTGGTGAATTCATGATTCACCTCATGCATACACCCTCTTTTAGCCACTTAATAAGCTGATTAATTCAACGAAAAATTGAGGTGCCTTCTTCACATAAAATGACAATCTTACCGTGAGAGGATGGGGTTGTTGAAAAGAATACTAAAAAATATCTCTAAAAAAACATTGTGTCTCCAACTCTCAAACACTCAGGGGCTGTTTGGCGAGCTGAATTAGTTATAATATCTGGTGGTTATAATAATATGGGGATTATAATAGTCTGAGGGTTATAATAATTTGTGTTTGGGGTGCAGATTATTATAGTATGTGATAAAATAATATGTGTTTGGGGTGCAGATTATTATAGTATGTGATAAAATAATATGTGTTTGGGGTGCAGATTATTTTAGTATGGGATAAAATAATCTATGTTTGGGATGCAAATTAGTTTAGTATGGATTAAAATAGTGTGTGTTTGGATTGCTTATATGTTTAACATGAGATTCTGAACCAAATGTTCAAGTTGACTATTTTTTTCCTGATTTTTTTGTTTGTTTATTTTCCTCATACAACTTTGTATGTCAAATATTATATATTGCAAATATCAATAAAAAATTGTTTGGATTCAGTTATAAGAAAAATAAAGTATTGGGTATACGGGTTAAATGATGTGTTTAACTTAAAAGGAAACAAAAATAACTTCAGGTAAGAGTTGATTTTTTTTTTTAGGGTCATGATTTTTTCACAAAAGAAGTTATTTTATGATTTCATATTGGAAAACCATATTTGTTTCATTTATGTATTTTCAACGTAAAAATGGTAAATGTTTATGTACAAATAAATTATATAATAAAACTCCATATTTATATATATGTAGAAAAACAACTGAGAAACTGGTAAGTATTTCTAACATGGAATGACCAAAAATCATTTTTCTTTTTCTTTTTCTTTTTTCCTTCTTTTTCATTTTCTTCCTTCATCTCCATCATCTTCATCTTATTCCTCCATTTTCATCTTCATCTTCATCATCTTCTTCCTCCATTTCCATCATCATCTTCATCTTCTTCCTCAACCTCAAACTCCATCTGCATCATTTTCTTCTTCCTCTAACCCTAATGCCGGCAACGTTTTCAACGACTTTTCCGGCGGTTGCTGACAAAATTTTCGACGACCAATTTTTTTTCTCCTCATTTTCTTTATTTTCTTATTTTTTTTTCTTTATTTTCATTTTTTTTATATTTTTCAAAAGGAAAGTGAGAAGAAATATGAAAAAAGGGGGAAAAAATCGGTTGCCGGAAAATTCATCGGCGACCGTCGGAAAAGTGGTCGGCGGTTGTCGGAAAAGTTGCCGGAAACTTTGTCGGCCGACGGCGACCGACGGTCGTCGGAAAAGTCAAGGAGTCGCATGGAAGAAGAGAGGAGAGTTACTGTAGAAAATGGATAGAATAATCGAGTGGGTTGAATGATGGTTACTGTAGAGAATGGATAAAATAATCGGGGGTAAAAATAACCCACCTCACCATTTATTTTTGTTGGTGCCCCAAGCACTGAATATGTTATAATAAAGGGGGTTATTATAACATATTCAGTGCCCCAAACAACCCCTTACATTCCTCCCTATATTTATATTTAATATACTTTTTATTTCTTATTCTTCTTCAACACCCTCGCCACCAACTTCCTTCTTCCTCTTCAATACTCTCACCACCAACCGGCCGTCGCCGCCGCCAATATTTTTTTTTCTTTTTTTCTTTTCCTATTTCCCTCTTTCTTCTTCTTCTTCTTCTTTTTTTAACAACAAATAGGAAGAGTGAGGAGGGAACTCACTCCTCTTCCCTTTTTAAAAAAAGCAAAAAAGAGGGAAAGAAAGAAGAATAAAAAAATTGTTGTCGGCGACAGGTTAGTGGTGGGAGTATTGAAGAAGAAGGGGGAGGTTGGTGGTGAGGGTGTTGAAGGAAATGAAATATACATATATACATATTAAAAATTAATATTTTTATTATTTTTATTTTAAAAAACAAAAAAAAAAATAAGTGCACATCAGCGGTCTGTTAAAATCTAAGGAAAAATTGATAGAGAGACTAAAATGAAACGAAATCCAAACCTCATGGACCATATTACAACTGAAGGTAAATAATATTTGCCTTAAAATCTTTATTGATGAAGGCTGTATAAATAGCCAATACAAGTACAAACAGAGAAACTATAAATAGCCAATTCAAGTACAAACAGAAAAACTGTACAAGAGATATGAATAACAAAAATACAACAACTTGAGGAAATATCCTACTTTAATACTCCCCCTCAAGATGGGTGGTGAATATCTAACACTCCCATCTTGGCCAATAAAGAAGAGAAAGTAGACAGTGGTAGGGCCTTCGTGCATATGTCAGCGAGTTGTAATTCAGAGCGCACAGGGAGCAGCTTTATCACGCCATCGAGAAGCTTGTCACGGACAAAATGACAATCAAGCTCTATGTGTTTTGTCCGTTCATGAAAAATGGGATTTGAAGCAATGTGAATAGCAGAAGTGTTATCACAAAACAGCAAGGCTGGCTTTTCGGCATTCACTTGTAAGTCTTTCAAAAGTTGAAAAAGCCAAACGATTTCACTGGATGTGGCAGCAAGAGCCCGATACTCTGCCTCAGCGGATGAGCGGGAAACAGTAGTTTGCTTCTTAGCCTTCCAGGAAATGAGAGAATCGCCTAAGAAGATGCAAAAACCAGAGGTGGACTTGCGAGTGTCAAGACACGAGCCCCAATCAGCATCGGAGAAATCACGCAGCTGGAAGTTTGAAGTGGGTGACAAGAAGATACCTTGTCCAGGAGAACCCTTCAAGTAACGGAGAAGAGTATTGGCAGCAGACAGATGTGGTTGTCTTGGCTGAGCAATATATTGGCTCAGCTTGTGAACAACAAAGACAATATCTAGCCGAGAGACAGTGAGATATAATAGACGGCCGATAAGACGACGATAGGCAGTAGGATCAGTAAGTAAAACACCTTTATCAGAAGAGAGCTTGAGTGTAGGATCCATGGGAACAGATGCTGGTTTTGATGATAAGAAACCAGTATCTTCTAGCAACTGTAATGTATAGTTGCGTTGTGACAGCAAAATCCCTTTGGTGGAACGTGCAAGCTCGAGACCCAAAAAATATTTCAAGGAACCAAGGTCTTTGAGCTTGAAGACTTTGTTTAGATGATCTTTCAAAAGATCAATATCATGAGAAGAGGCCCCAGTAATTATGATGTCGTCTACGTAGACAAGTAAAGCAACGAACGATTGTCCAGAACCACGGGTAAAAAGTGAATAATCAGATTTTGACTGATGAAAACCAAGATGCAATAAAGCATGGGAGAATTTATCAAACCATTGCCTTGATGCCTGTTTAAGACCATATATGGACTTATTGAGTTTGCAAACCAAACGCTCCCCCTTAGGCTTGGCAACACTATGTTTATAACAAAGGGGTAAGTCCATGTATACTTCTTCATGTAAATCCCCGTGTAAAAAAGCATTATTTACGTCGAGTTGGATCAAGCACCAGTTTAGAGAAACAGCAATTGAAAGTAATATCTTGACAGTGACTAATTTCGCCACAGGGGAGAATGTTTCAATGTAGTCAAGGCCTTCTTTCTGTGTGTAACCCTTGGCCACCAATCGCGCTTTATAACGTTCTATAGATCCGTCAGACTTGTGCTTGATCTTATAAATCCATTTACATCCAATGGAGTGATGTGCCGGAGGGAGAGAAACAACTGTCCATGTGTTGTTATTCTCCATGGCCTGAAGTTCAGCATCCATGGCCTCTTGCCAATGGGGAAAAGAGACAGCCTGATAGTAATGTTGTGGTTCATAAACAGAAGAAACATTAAGAACAAATTTTCTATAAGATGGAGACAACTTGTCATAAGTCAAGAAATCAGACAAAAGATATTTAAGCTGACTCTTGGTATGCAACAAATAATCATCATCAAAGGCAGAGTGAAGGAGGCTGCAGTGATAATCCCTGAGGTATAAAGGTAACTTTGTTGCCCGAGAAGACCTTCGAGGCTGGACATCAGTACAAGAACTAGTAGCATTACCAAGACTATCAACCACATTCTGAGCATCAACATGAGGTTGAGTAGCATATTCTGGTATGGAAGCACTAGTTGAAGCAACAGGATTGTCAGCATCAGTTTGTGGAGAAGCAGCATTTAGTTGATCAATGTCAACATGGGTTGGTGAGTCTGCAGCGAAATCAACAGCATCTGACCAATAATCCGAGACTCAACAGAAGACTGAGCTGTATTTGGATTATAACCTGAGAAGTTGAAGGCCTTCGGCAGAACCAAATCAGGAAAAGAGTCAACAGCAGCTGCTGAGGACAAAACCTTGTGAAAAGGGAAGATATGTTCGTGAAAAACGACATCCCGAGACACAAAAATTTTCTGATTTGTGATATCATAGAGGCGAAAGCCTTTCATGCCTGTAGGATAACCAAGAAAAACTGCTGGAAGAGCTCGATGGTGGAATTTTGACCGCTGCTGAGACAAGGTTGATGCAAAACATAGAGAGCCAAACACACGAATATTGGTATAATCAACATGCTTCCCATTTAAACGAAAAAAAGGAGTGGACCATTGCAATAAAGGAGAAGGTGTTCGATTGATTAAGAAACAAGCAGTGAGAATACACTCCCCCCAAAACTTTATAGGAACACGGGATTGAAAAAGTAAGGAACGCGCAACATTAAGTAAATGTTGGTGCTTCCGTTCCACCACAGAATTCTGTTCAGGGCGAGCAACACATGAGAACTGATGGATGACCCCTTTTGACTCAAAAAAATCCTTGAACATAAGTTCAGGAGCATTGTCAGACCGAAACTTCTTTATGCATGATCCATACTGAGTTTCTACCAAAGCAAAAAATTGTGGGATAATATGTAGTGCATCAGACTTTTGTTTCATTAAATAGACCCAAGTGTACCGTGAATGATCGTCAACAATGGTGAGAAAATATCGAAAACCAGCATGAGAAACAGTTTGATACACCCCCCACACATCACAATGAACTAAGTCAAATATGTTATCAACCAAATGGTTATTCGAATGAAACTGTAGCCTTTTTTGTTTAGACAAAGGGCAAATCATACATGGAGAAGAGGAACAATCTTTGGGTGTAACAACATGTATAATATCTTTCAAAGCAGACAGATTTTTGTAAGAAGGGTGACCAAGACGGTCATGCCAAGTATGAAAAGAGACAGCATTACAAAGAACAAAAACAGAGGAGCAAGGTACATCAGCCTTATATGGGAGAGCTTTCAAAACATATAAACCATGCCATGAATTAGCCTTCTCAATCGTCTTCCAGGAGGACTTGTCCTGAATAAGACAAGAATCATTAATAAACTGGACTGAAACATCCTGATTAGCAGTCAGGGCACTGATCGAAATGAGGTTAAACTGGAATGTAGGTATAAACATCACATTTTTCAGACGAATGTGAGAGCTGAGATGGATATCACCAATAAAATCAACGGAAATACGAGTTTGATTCGGTAGAGTAACAGACATTCCAGAAACAGAGAGCACATTATCAAAAAAAGACCGCTCATAACATATGTGCGCAGAGGCACCAGAGTCAAGCACCCAAGAATCAACAGAGGGCTTAGAGTCAGAACAGACCTGCAACATGAGTGGTTGCAGTGGTCGGAGCAGAAGAAGAACCCTCTGATCTCGGTTTCTGATTCCTATAGCCAGGAGGATAGCCATGAATTTTGCAGCATTTGTCGACCGTGTGCCCTAAGATGTTGCAATGGGTGCAGATAGGGCGTTCCTTCTTTTTTATTTGTATTAGACTGTGAACGAGGTGCTGAAGCATAAAAGACAGTGCTGGAAGAACTTTTGGCCATCAAGGCGGTTGCGGCAGCAGGCATCGAAACTGGAGAAGGAATGGCAGAGGAGTTTGGAAGAAAATCGCGGGAAAGAAATTTTAGAAAGAAGAAATCACATCTGATACCATATTACAACTGAAGGTAAATAATATTTGCCTTAAAATCTTTATTGATGAAGGCTGTATAAATAGCCAATACAAGTACAAACAGAGAAACTATAAATAGCCAATTCAAGTACAAACAGAAAAACTGTACAAGAGATATGAATAACAAAAATACAACAACTTGAGTAAATATCCTACTTTAATAGACCAAAAGTGTATTTTTATAGGTTTTTTTTTAAATATATTTTTACAGGTTTATTTCTTAACTTTTAGATTCTTCTATCTATTCGGTCCCTAAACTTTAAAAAATGTCTAATATATTTATGAAGTTTGAACTTTCAATGTTGTGTCTAGTGGATTCATGAACTTCAAAATGTGTTTTTTAAAAAATAAAAAAAATAAATAAAAATGTGTCTAATAAGTTCTCAAACTTTTAATTTTATATCCAATATGTGTCTGGATTATTTATTTTGTGCTTAATGGATCATTGACATATTCCACGTTTTTCAAATTTTACGGACCTGTTAGACACAAAATTGAAAGTTTAAAGTCCTATTAGACATAAAATTAAATTTATATCTAACAAATTAGTTAAATTTTCAAAATTTTGAATTGTGGTTGGGCTGTTAGACATTTTTAAAGTTTATGACTTATTACACACAAAATTGAAAGTTCAATGATATATTTGACACATTATTTTTAAAAAAAAAAAAATGATATATTTGACACATTTGAAATTTCAAGAACCAAATTTACACAAACTTAACAGTTTAGGGACTAAACTTGTAATTTAACATAAATTATAAGTTTATTTCCAAAAAATTTTGTTGGCTTTAAAAAGTGTCTAATAAGTATTGAACTTTTAAGTTTGTATCTCTATTTAGCGAGCTTAAAAAAGTGCTTATGTTCTTAAATTTTCAATTGTGTCCAATAGGTCTCTAAAGATTCACATTTTTTTATCTGATAGGTCTTTGACTTATGAGATGGTTTTTAGAATCAACGTATCTATTAGGCACAAAGTTGAAAATGTAAGATCTTATTTGACATAAAATCCAAATCTATATATAAATGATCGATTGATTTTAAAAACTTTCAATATGTAGGCGACAAATTCGACACAAAGTTAAAAATTCAATGACCTATCAGACATTTTTAAAGTTTAGAGATGTGTTACTTGTCAAATACAAAACTGAAAGTCCAAATACCAAATAGATACAAACCTAAAGTTTAGAGATGCGTTACTTGTCAAATACAAAACTGAAAGTCCAAATACCAAATAGATACAAACCTGGACATGTGCATCGTACATATATGTGTATAACCTTTATCCTTTTGGTCAAAGGTACATGTCAGACAACATGTGGGGTGGGGATTGAACCTTCGACCTCTTAGTCGGAATACAAGCTTTATGTCAATTGAGACATGCTCTTGTTGGCCATAATTCATGGATATTTTAAATAATTTGACCTAGATATATCATTTAGTCATTTATCAATGGAAATAGTGCATACTATGGTAGTATTAGGATTTTTCATGACTTAACTATATTTGGATTGAACTTAGACACCTATTATTTTAAAGCTATTTTAAGGTTAAATTGTCAAGAAATACACTTGAACTATGAGGTTGGCTTCAAATATACTCTTGGACTTTTTTTCTCACATATATATATATATATATATATATATATATATATATATATATATATATATATGTGTGTGTGTGTGTATGTATGTAGATATATATATATATGTATGTATGTATGTATATATATATGTGTGTGTGTGTATGTATATATTAATTCATGAACGAAAAACGACGTGATTGCATATGCATTGTTGATTATGTGAATAGATTTGAAAATGTACATGAAATAAATAATAAAAATAGGGTTGGTTGCAAATATAGCAAATCGGCCCAAAATATTTACTAAAATGTCATTTCTATCTGATAGAAAGTCTTTCTATCAGTGATAGAAGCTTTCTATCACTAATAGAGATAGATTCTGTCAGATAGAAAGTGTTTGGTAGGTGTCTGCTTTCTATCATTTCTATCACTTATTAGTTCTATCTGTGTTATTTTTTATAAGATGTTTGGTTGTTGTTGTTTGGTAGGTGTTTGGTTGGTGTTGTTTCGTTTCTCATATTTTCTATCACTGATAGAATCTATCAGTGATAGAAAGAGATTATATCTGATAGAAAGACTTTCTATCTGATAGAAATATAAACTTTCTATCACTAATAGAGATAGATTCTATCTGATAGAAATAGAAGCTTTCTATCACTAATAGAGATAGATTCTATCGGATAGAAATAAAAGTTTTATATCACTAATAGAGATAGATTTTATATGATAGAAAATATTTCTATCAGTGATATAAAATCTTTATATCAGATAAAATCTCTTTCTATCAGTGATATGAAGTATTTCTATCACTAATAGAGATAAGTTATATCCTTCTATCATATTTCTATCAGTGTTTGGTCGTTATATCATATTTCTATCTTATAGAAAGTCTTTCTATCACTGATAGAAAAAACTTTCTATCACAAATAGAAAAGCTTCTATCAGTCTTTCTATCACTTTAAAGAGTGATAGAAGATTTCTATCACTGATAGAAACCTTTCTATCACTATAAGCATTCTATCATAGAAAACTTTCTATCTGATAGAAGGTTTTTCTATCAGTGATAGAAAGTGATAGAAATTTTCTATCAGATAGAAAGTTTTTCAGTCAACTTATCCTTCATCTTCTTCTTGATCTTTATCGTTGCTCGAACTTCGATTCCTCCAGACTTATAGAAATTTTTTCTATCACTGATAGATTATATCAGTGATAGAAAAACTTTCTATCAGTGCATTTTTCTATCAGTGATAGAATATTGCTATCACTGATAGAAAACTACCAGTGATATAAAGATTTTCTATCACTGATAGAAAACTTTCTATCACCGATATAAATTTTTTCTTCCAGTGATAGAAAACTTTCTATCACCGATAGAAAGTTTCTATAAATGTTGTTGTTTTCAATTTACTGGTTTTCTCGGAGAGATTCAGTCCGATTATACGAGAGGAAAACGAATCGGTGATAGAAAGTTTTTCTATCACTGATAGAAGGTTCCTATCACTGATAGAAACCAAAGAGAGAAGAGAAATCCATGCGATGGTCAGAAAGAAGAAAGCGTGCGCAAGGGCAAAACGAGGATATAAAAAATTAATTAAAATTTTTTGCCAATTTGCAAATATTTTAAAAAATTACTAAATTTGTCATTATTTATCATAATTTTGTCACCCATTACAATTATCCTAAAAATATGTGAAAATGCGTCATTTTCCATCTATGAATTTAATAATAATAATAAAAAAAGAAAACCTTGAAGGGTCATTTTGAAACAAACTTCAAATTTCAAGGGATAAAATGAAACTTTTGAAAGTCCAAGGTAAAATTGAATTCAACCATACGGGTTTGTTAATTTAACCCTATTTGAATTATCTCATACTTTAATGAATAAATTTGTAATTCAACCGTCAATTATTTTAGTACATGTTTGTGAGTGATATTGAAATTGTTAAAATCATTTTTGTCATATTCAAAATCACATCAAAACATGCCTTTAACAATTCAAAATTAATTTCGATGATATGAAAATCAAACTTCTTTTCTTTTTTTTTTTTTACAAGAAAATCAAACTTAAAAGCGTAAAATAAAATTGATTTTGAATAATTAAATTAGATGAATTTCAAATAAGATTTTTAACGGCTTCAAAATTACTCAAATTTATACTTGTTAACCAATCCAATCGGTTATTATTTTCTCAAAAAAAAAAAAAAAAAAAAAAAAAAAAAAAAAAAAAAAAAAAAAAAAAAAAAAAAAAAAACCAATCCAATCGGTGGCTTCTATCGGTATCGTGAATTATTTGGCTTTTACGTACAGAATACACGCGTTACTGCCCAATACGTCGAGCCAATTCAACCATTGCTCTGCCAGAGGGAGATCGAGAGCGAGCGAACAGGGATGGCGTAAGGAAATTGGTTGGTTCTCTCAATCTCAGAAGCATTTCACTGGCGATATCGATTCCCTAATTTGTTGTCTGCATGAAATTGTAGAACTTCCCATTTTCGGTAGCGAACTGGATTCGTGCCAATTGTTAACTTTGATCTTAAAACATGCAAGGCGTTTCTTTCCTGATTTGAGAACGATTCGGCGACTTGTTTGCATCGGTTGGTTGGTGAAGGCTCATTATCTTCCTTCCATCCAAAAGGTAATCTAGCTTTTCTGAATTGGATTGTATTGTCATAAATTCATAATTTGTTTAGAGTCTAGACAAGCATCGGTGTTTTGAGAAGGCTAAGTATGGAATGACTTTGTGTCGATAATAAATTCGTTTGATGAATTAAGTAGAGAGAATTCAAGGCATATGCAATTTGCTTACCATATTTTCTTTCAAATCTGAATTCTTCTTCAGAGTTACTCCAAGACTTTTACAGGGCTGGTCCTGTGAGGGCTGGCTTCCATTGTTCAATCACGGCTTTAAGGCAAGAGTCTTGTGTTAAAATTAGAAGGGGCAAAGAATACATGCAAGCTTTCCCTAAGTTCTTGATTGCATCCCCTTCATTTCACGGTGGGCGTGGGGCCCTGCCCTCAGCTGGTGGGCACCCAGCAGATCTTACCTTCCTTGCTGGTGGTGGTTACTAAGGCAACCGTTCGACTGAGCGGCATTCCTTGTCACTGGATTGTCCCGAGAAGTTAATATACTGCATACAGTTTGTTAGTTTGTAATCACCATTAAACTTCACTCTAAGAATGGTTCAAGTGAAGCAGGTCGAGGATGAGAATCTGTGTTCAAAATATACAGCAAATGAGCATTTAAAAACTCAGAAGTCATGCATCCAAGGTTAGTGTTTTTTTTTCCTAACCAAGAATATTATCTTTTCTGGTAGTACAATGTTGTGAGCTCTTTGATATCTTTTCCCTATATCCCTGATATTTAGAGCTTCTTATTAACTTAGCCGTGTGGTTAGGATAAATTGTATCCCCCCTATTATGAAAGCTATTATTGTTCACTTTCATTTCACAACGTTGGTAGTTACAGAATGGCTGAAATAAAAAAAAGAGGGTAGTTACAAAAACTCTATGGACGAGGACCATTATCTAAATGTGTTGAAGTACACTAAATCCTCCACCTCCTTATCTCCCTTTTCCTATCTTATAAAATATCTCTTTCCAAATTTCTCAAAGGGTAGCAGAAAATTGGGTTCCAGTGTGCAACCTTAGCTTTGCAATTTGAGCTCAATTAGAGTTGATAGAAAAAATATCCTGTAGTTAAAGAGACACTCCCATATGTTGTTAGAGGATATGAGCTGTCTGTTCTGTGATTGCTTAGATTGGCTGCTTTAATTAGGTGGTTGTTGTATTTTTTAGATTAATTAGTAGTAGGTACTCAACAAACTGCAGGGCTGAATAAATTTCACCTGTCCTGGTGTTATGTCATTTGTAGACACTGCCGAGCGAGAGTCCTCTTCATTAGAATGTCAGGGATGACCTCTTGTTAAATGTTAGGTGCTCTAGCTTGATTGTTTGTTTGGTGTATTTCACTGTCATTCTTGACTGATATCCAAGATTACTACCTTCAACTTTGCTGTCATTAATCTTTAGTATTTGTTTGTATGGCTATTATAATACCAAGAATTAAATTAGTTTGTATCTTAATCTTATTCTTATGCAAAGCAATTTATAACCAAAAAAAAAAAAAAAACAGGTATTAGAATTCCCCTTTATCAATTTGGTAGATATTCTCCTCTGGATAACACTTCCTTCAATGCGCCTTCAAGTGTTCCTGTGGAAGAACAAACAATGTTGGAGTCCCTTCTTCTTGCCAAGGTATGCTAATATGCTTTAAAAAAGTCTTTTTATTTGTTGGTGTTTTGGACGTATGTATAACGGTCTGTCCACATTGCAGTGGGAAGAGGGATTGTCTGAAGGTCTTTTTAGATATGATGTGACTCTATCTGAAATTAAGGTAACGCAGACTGCACTTTCTCTGAATTCCTCATTATTCATGACTGGAAATAAGCTGCCTGAAAATGAAAAACTGCTGAAACCTAGGGGTTTTAACATTTTTTTTAAAGCTTTTGCAGGTAATAGTGGGCAGGAGAAAGTTCCTTGCTCAGCTGAATGAAAACTGGACCAACACTTCTCTGTTGCAGTATGAAGAGAAAAGTAAATGCAACCAAGGAAGTCTATTTCAAACCAATTGGTTGAAACGGCAGGAGGAATTGCTCTTCTGCATTTCAAGTGGTGAAAATACTAAACCCAAGCTTATTTCTGCAGCTCTAGTGCCCAACAGTTCCATCCATGTTATTGTCAACGTATGACTCAAATTTGGACTTTAATTGTGCTCTCTTTTTTTTTTCCCTGAAAAATTGTTTGTTAGGTCTAGATTAAGTTTTTCATGCTTGCAGAACTGGCTTTGTGATAATGTTGAACCATATGAGCACCATTTTCTTTAAGCATCGTTTCATATTCTCTTCTTCTCCAATAAAGTATTGAATGAAGTTAAGTTTATGAGTTATGGAAAGCAATTAATGAGTTGGCTTCCTTTTTTGGTGTATGTATTGGAGGATGGGGAAGGGTACTTATGACTTATCCCTTGATCCTCTGCAAAATGCAGACTGCTTGATATTCATTATAATGTTTGCCTGACAAGTTGTTTTCTTATACTGATACTATTTCTTCGAGATATGCATAAGACTTACTCTCTCTCTCTCTCTCTCTCTCTCTCCCCTCCTTTCCCAGGCTACTCCTGTGGAGTATGGCCATGTTCTCTTGTTGCCCTGTGGTGTCAATGGTCCACTTCAGTTCCTGGAGGATAGGTCCTTGGAAATGCTTTTGAGGATTGCTGTTGAAATTAATAATTTCGCCCTCTGCTTGTTCTATGAGCTTTCTACTCCCAGGACTGCTTGTGTGTATTTTCAGGTGAGAAGCTGCAAATTTGTGGTTGTTGCTATTATCATATTATATTTAATTGGATTACCTTAATTATCTAATAGAGAAAGCACAGGCTTTGGAATCCTATGATAGAAAATTTAGAAATCTAAATTTTACCTTCACTTGCAATTTTATGGAAGTCTAAAAGTGGAAGTGTATTGACTACTGGGCTGTTGCTGTAAATGCCCTAGTGGATAGCTCGCACTGAAAACTGTCCTCATCGTTGGCTATTTGGTGTTTTGATGAGTGGACATTCCTGTCTGTTGTCATTCCATGATAATTCTAATAGAGAAAGCACAGGCTTTACCGTCACTTGCAATTTTACAGAAGTCTAAAAGTGGAAGTGTATTGACTACTGGGCTGTTGCTGTAAATGCCCTAGTGGATAGCTCGCACTGAAAACTGTCCTCATTGTTGGCTATTTGGTGTTTTGATGAGTGGACATTCCTGTCTGTTGTCATTCCATGATAATTCTACATCATTCCATGCATTAAAATAAGATATCATTATATGAATCATTATCTCTGTCTCTCTTCAGCTTGATTAATGCAAATACATAACGTTTCCCTTGAATGTTACAGGCACTGTTCTTTTCAAGCCTTTTACCCGTGGAGGCCATGGCTGTTGATACCTTCTTTTGTGGTAGCTTGAGGGGAATTTATGTTTCTACTATCACAGGTTACCCTGTTAAGGCCCTCTTATTTGAGAGCAGCTGGAACTTGAAGAAAATGGGGGAGGTTATTGCCGAGACATGTTCTCATTTACAGGAGAAATGCATTCTGTATAATCTGCTGATTCGTGATTGTGGCAAGAAGATTTTCTTATTTCTTCAGGTGAAATGTTTCTTCATACTCATGCATAGCATGGAATCGTCTTTAGTATACAGAAAATTTGTTAAACGTTGTTGCAAGAAAACATAGTTTTCTTAAGGTTTACTGTAAGGCTATGTGGTCCAGAACTATGGTAATAGCCATCAGTATCCTGTTTTGGTCCTTGAATGACAATGGAGCCAAGAATAGGTTCACATTCTTGGTGGAGATTGTGATGAGCGACCTCAGCAGTTAGTAGTGGAGTTAATTGTTGGAAATAAACAATGAAAATAGGAGTCAGTCTTCATGGCCATAAATTTTTATCCCTGATTTGAAAAATTATATACATTTTGTCTTGGAGAACATTCCAATAACTGTTGTCATTATCCTCGTCTCGACTCCTGATACAAATAATTAATGATCTTATTTTCCATGTTCAACATTTTGCTTTTCAATCTGGTACATAATATTTCCGAGACATGCATTCATAGTGTTGGAAAAATGCTTGAGTTTGACGCCTTGGTTTTATTGGATGCAAGATAGGGAATTTGCAGATTGGATATCTTATAGGCCTCACAGTTGCATATTATGATTCTTCGTTATGATTTATATAAACTTTTGTACATCTTTCTTTACCAAAATATTCAAATCATGCTACCTTGGACCTGAAAGCAATATTGTTAACGTTAGACTTGGCTCCAAAATCTAAAGGGTAGGAAGATGGAGAATTTCTCTCTTGCCTTACCTGGTCTAGGCATTTTAGTTCCATCTGAGCATATTGGATAAAAATACAGCAGAGATTCCATTTTGTTTCATCTATTATAAAACTTGGTCCTGTGATTACTATTTTATTCTTATGTAAATTTTCATCCTTTTTAGTCGATGGTATTAGGATTACTATGCATAGCGTACTTCTATATCTTGTCTCATTAGAACTCAAAGGACATAATTATACAACCTATAAAACATATCCTGTTCAGGTAAGATCGTTAGCATGCTTCTATATCATTAGCATATATAAATCCATTTACAAGCTTTATTCACCCCCATTTAAGGAACTAATTAATGTTACGGTATCGATGGATGGATGCAGCCACCAGGGTTGGACAAATCTTCCATTCTTTCACCTTGGGAATGTTGGGGTTACTTCGTGTTCAAATCGAGGTCTGAATTTGACCAGGCAACTGAAGATACCCTGCTCGATCGGCTTGCTGCTGCTTCCCTTGATGATGCAGAATTTCAGGGCGTGAAGCAATTCTGCTGTCATGTTGCAAGTAAAGTTTCTTTCTGATTCTCTGCTACTTTATTAGCAGTTGTGGAATGCTTCTGATGTATGTAAATTTTTGTGTGTATGCACTCAGTTAAAGTTTTTTTCAGATGAAAAAGTTCTATAAGTTAGTTGGATGTGATAGTAATGACATTCGAAATATTTTACGATGTTACATATTAGGATATGCAAACGTGTCTCCGTTTATATAATATATCATATGAACAGGATTCTATCCTAAGGTTGCATTAAGTTGTGATGGATAATGGAGATAGGAAACAAATTATTCTCTCATTTCTACTTCCTTTAATAGGGATGATTTCTTACTTGTGAGTCCCATGGAATAAAAATCAGATCCTTTCCTTTTCCAAATTCATAGATTTTGCAATTTTTCCTAATACTACATTCTTTTGTCTACTTCAGCAATGTATTCCAACACTAATTATACATTGTTATAAATTTTATTTGAATCCTATAAACTTCTTTTCAGTTTTTTTTTTTTTTTTTTTTTTTTTTTTTTTTTTTTTAATTTCAATTATATTTCATTTTGGTTCTGTTTTAGTAAATGGAATTTTATGAAGTAAATGTCATAGATTTCGTTTTCAAGTAGATGCTCGAGGGAATTGAGAGGCTTTTCGTTAGATGATCATTGGGATTTTTTTTCTGAAAAATGAACTCTATTGAAAATTTTAAATAGTAGTGTTTTAAAAATTAGACCAAGCTTAGACATGCATGAAAAATAGTACTACTAATTGAAGCTTAGTGTGGGTAGCGATGTTTTTTTTTTTTTTTTTTTTTTTTAGATTTATTTATTTATTTTTTTTTTTTATTATTATTATTTATTATATATATATATATATATATATATATATATATATATATTTTGACAGTCGTGATGATCTTAGTTGACATATTAAGTGTACACAATGATTATGATTTATATGTGGAATATTGAATGATCGACTTTTTAGATGATAATAGGTGTTTTTTAATCCCATGGTCAAGAGTACATTCCAATTACCGTTGAGTTAAGCTCGCTTTGGCATGATAATAGGTGTTCAAAAGTAAAACTATGCTTGAATTGATCCATGTATATCTAACTAAAAAAAGTATCATTCAAATTTGGATCCGAATGTTTAAATTATTTAGGGCATGTTTGGTAGGCAATCTGAATCCTGTTTTATGTTTTCAGATTCACTGAATTCAGTGAATATGCGTTTGGTGGACGTGTTTCTGAAAATTGTTTTCGGATTCTGTGATCCAAATAGTGAAAATTCTAAAAACAACTTTTTTATGTTTTCGTTGTATCCAGATTTTGAATTTCAAAATTTTAAATGCAGAATTAATTTAAAAAAGATAAAAATTTTAATAAATATAGTATTTCATATTATAAACTCAATTTATTTTTGTAAAATTAAAATTTGTATAATATAATGTATTATAAATTATATGATATTGTAAAATAATAATAATAAAAAAAAATTTATAATACATAACATTTTTATTAATTAATTAATAATATTTTATATTCAACTTAGTATTTAGTTGATAACTACCAATAATTTATCGTTTATAAATATATTGTCAAACACATTTTAAACCATCATTTAAATTCAGATCAAATTTCTGAATCTGCTACCAAACACATATCTGAAAACATGAAATGAATCCCTTGTTTTCAAATTCCTGTTTTCAGATCACCAACCAAACGGACCCTTAATAACCTACGTTGAATGGATATAGGAAAATTCATTTTCTCATTTATTACTTGATAAAGAAACAAAAAAAAATATGATGTATTCTGGAAACTTCTTGAATAAGCGAGTTCATTTTTTTTCCTTCTTTTTTATTTTTAAATTAAAATTAAAAACAACTCAAGAGTCAGCGAAAAAGCATCGTGCAGTCCAAAGTTTCAGGATTTCATTCTATAATTTTTTTTTCTTTTACCCCCCCCCCCCCCAGAAAAAAAAATAACTAGCTGTTTTAGCATTTTAATTATAAAAAAAAATACTCTTGAAATTTCCAATGAAGCTCAAAATTAAAATCAAACTTCTTCTAAAAAAATAAATAAATAAATAAAAATCAAACTTAAAGTTAAGGGAAAATTTTATTTTTAACCTAAACTTGGGGGTTGTATCAATTTTAACCATGAACTTTCAATTTCATCAAATTGAACCCTAAACTTAACAAGTTGTATCAATTTTAACCATGAACTTTCAATTTCATCAAATTGAATCTCAAATTTATCAAATCGTATCGATTTTAACCCTAAACTTGCATAAGTGTTACAATGTATACCTTTAGATAACTTTTTTTTTTTTGGAAAAATTCATTTTTAACCCTAAATTTTGGGGGTTGTATCAATTTTAACCATGAACTTTCAATTTCATCAAATTGAACCCTAAACTTAACAAGTTGTATCAATTTTAACTCTGAACTTTCAATTTCATCAAATTGAACCTCAAACTTATCAAATCGTATCGATTTTAACCCTAAACTTGCATAAGTGTTACAATGTATACCTTTGGATAACTTTTTTTTTTTAACCATCGTACGTAATTGATTATTTTTTTGTTTCTAAATTCACATTGCATATGAATTGGTTTTTTAAAAAATAAAATATTGAAGAAACTTTATTTTAGAAGACTTTTTCTCGTTGTTGAGGATTTTATGAGAGGTTTTTTTTTGCTGCTATTTCAGATTACGAAAACACATAAATTTTGGAGGTTTTTTATTTTCAAATATTCGCTGGTTTTTTATTGTTGCTGAGAACTTTGTGGGCTTTTTTTTCTTTATTCTACTATTTTTTTTCTTGCTAATTAGAATAATGTACAAATCTAGGAAACGGAAATAAATAAATTTCGAGTTTTTTATTTCTCATATTTGCTAGATTTTTCTTGTTGCCAATAACTCTATGACTTTTTTTTTTTTTTTTTTTTTTTATAACAATGAGAAGAATTGTCTGAAATATTTGATTTCTTAAAGAGTTTTTTCAACAAATTTCTTACAAAACACTAACTCATATGCAATGTGAATTAAAAAAAATAAAAGGAAATTGTCAATTACATATTTTAATAGCAATTCAAATGAAAAGTTGACAAAAGGTCTACATTGCAACATTTATGCAAGTTTGAGGTTCAAATTGCTAAAATTGAAAGTTTAGGGTTAAAATTGCTACAACCTGCAAAGTTCAAGGGTCAAAATTGATTTTTTCCCTAAAGTTAATTATTCTCTAAAAAGCTTATAAATCTAGGACAACAAAATAATCGGGGAGATTTTTTTTTTTTTTTTTTTTGGTAAAATACCTTTTTGGTCCCTCATGTTTCGAGTTAGTTTCTAATAGGTCCCTAAGTTTCAAAGTCGGACAATCAAGTCCCTACTGTTCTGGAAATGTTTCTATTGAGTCCCTCTAGGGCTGACGTGGCAATTAAAAATAATAAAATATTGATTTTTAATTAAAATAATAATATAATAATAATAAAATAATAAAATTATTCTTGGTATTATTAAAATATAATAATAATAAAAATAAAATTATTATTATTATTAAAAAATAAAATTTAAAAAAAAAACATTCTCCCTCCTCTTTCCCACCTTTCCCTCTCTTCTTCTCCCCGCCGCCCCCATCTTCTTTTTCTTCTTCTCCCGCCGCCGGAGCTCCTCACCATAAGTAGTGTTCGAATTAGATCATACGGCTCTGAAGATGGCAGAGAAATGGTCTGAAAAATAATTGATTCTCAAATCAGAGCAACATTCAAAGGAGAACCTCTAATAAGCCCAATGGTTTAAGAGCAGAAATTAATATGAACAACAATCTAAGAACAGAAGAAAGGACTTTACAAAGGAAACTTGCTCCCAAACTAGCCAAATGAGGGACAAAGAAGTATAAACATCCACAAATTCCCACAAAAGAAACCCAAAAACAGCGTAGCATTTGTACCCAAAATTTGATTTCCAGATCAGAGCTGCATTCAAGGGGGGCGATCTCTATGAGCGCAGAGGTCAATAGTAGAAAATCGAGACCAAATTTATTCTACGAAGAACAAACAAAGAAAACTTGCTCCCCAAACTAGCCAAATAGAGACAAAACATCAGCAAATCCCCACAAAAAAGGAACCCAAAACACAGAGATTTCAGATCACCAAACACATCAAGAGGGAGTTTCCAGCTCCAAAACTATTCACCTGAGACGAAAAATCAGCAACCGTGTAAATAAGCGCAGAAGTGATACTCTTCGTAAGAACAGGGCAACATTTCACCATAGCCAAATACCATTCAAGAAACTCAACCTTCACAATCGAAAAAACCAACGCCACAACAACACCATAGACGAGTGCTGCAACGACGGAAAAGCACCAACTTCCTTTGTCTTCGTGAGGAGCTTCGGCGCCGGTGGGAGGATCTCCGGCGGCGACGAAGAGGAGATCCGGCGGTGGGGAGAAGAAGAAGAGAAGGTAGGGGCGGCAGGGAGGAGAAGAGAGGGAAAGGTGGGAAAGAGGAGAGAGATATTTTTTTTAATAATAATTATTATTTTTATTATATTTTAATAATAATAATAATAATTAAGGGCTGGTTGCAAGGATGGCAATATGGGCCAAAATAATTGCAAATCTAGCCCCCCATAAAAAAAATTGCAAAAATGGCAAAATCTAATAGTTTGTGTGTTGCATTTACTAAAATACCCCTCCAGATTTTCTTTCACTGATAGAAAGTTTTTCTATCACTGATAGAAAGATTTTCTATCAGTTATAGATATTTTCTATCACTGATATAAAGATTTTCTATTGAAATTTTCTATCAGTGATAGAAATTTTCTTTCACTGATAGATTCTATCATATGATAGAAAATTTGTCTACTACTGATAGATTCTATCGGCGATAGATATTTTTCTATCACTTGTTCGGTGTTCTATCAATATTTGGTTGTTGTTATTTGGTTTTCTATCAGTGTTTGGTTTTTGTTTTTTCAGTGTTTGATTTCTATAATCGTTCGTTTTTGCTTTATTTTTCAATGCTCGATTTCACCTTGTATCACCATCGCTGATAGAAACAAAAGATCTTCTATCACTGGTAGAAAAGTATCAGTGATAGAAATATTTTCTATAACTCACGAAAAGTTTTTCTATCAGTCTCAGTGATAGAGATAGAAAGTTTTTCTATCACTCATAGAAAGATTTTCTATGAATGATTGAAATTTTTTCTATCACTCATAGAAAAAATTTCTATAAGTGATAGAAGATTTCTTTCACTGATAGGTTCTGTCAGGGATTGAAATATTTTCTATCAAGAGTTTTCTATCATTGATAGAATATCTTTCTATCACTGATAGAATATTAAAAATTCCTATCAGTGATAGAAATCTTTTTATCACTGATAGAAAGCTTTTCTATCGGTGATAGAAAGTTTTTTCTATCACTTATAGATTATATCGGTGATAGAAAGATTTCTATCGGAGATAGAAAGATTTTTATGGGTGATCTTTATCAAAAGTTTTTCTATGATTTTCTATAAAAAGTTTTTTTTATCACAGATAGAACCTATCAGTGATATAAATTTTTTATCACTGATAGAAAAAGTTTCTATTAGTGATAGAAATCTTCTATTCTATCAGTGATAAAAACTTTCTATCACTGATAGAAAATTTTTCTACCACTGATAGAATCTATCAGTCATAGAAATATTAGTGATAGAAACTTTCTATCGCCGATAGAAAATTTTTCTACCACTGATAGAATCTATCAGTGATAGAAATATCACTGATAGAAACTTTCTATCACTAATAGAAACTTTATTCTATCACTGGCTGATAGAAAATTTTTCTACCACTGATAGAATCTATCAGTAATAAAAATACTTTCTATCAGTAAATAAAAAATTAAAAAAAAAAAACTGATGAGAAAGAAGAAGATGGGCACACATGGGCAATTTAGGAATATAAAAAATTAATTAAAAATTTTTGCCATATTTGCAAATATTTTTAAAAATTGCTATATTTGCAATTATTTACCTTCATGTTGCCACCCATTACAATTATCCAATAATTAATCTATTTTTTATTATTATATTATTATTTTAATTAAAAATCAATATTTTATTATTTTTAACTGCCACGTCAGCTCTAGAGGGACTCAATAGAAACATTTCCAGAACAGTAGGGACTTGATTGTTCGATTTTGAAACTTAGGGACCTATTAGAAACTAACTTGAAACATGAGGGACCAAAAAGGTATTTTACCCTTTTTTTTTTAAATAAATAATCGGACAGTTGATTTAATTATCCAACCAATATTTAACATCACCAAACATTAATATATTTTTTTTTTTTGAAAATTAATTTTTTTTAGTACATCATTACCAAACATTAATACACCCATATCACTTAAAACAATCTATACTATATATAAAATCTATATCTATACTATATATAATCTATACTATATATAAAAGGGGCTAAGAGGGGAGAATCTTTGCCTTCCTATTTTGTCCTTACATTTTTAATAAATTCTCACTTTATCCTTCAATGATAGGACATGACTTTTCGAGTTGAGGTGTCCGTTGAGAGAAATGTTGAATAGTTGCAATGTATACTTGTAGGACATGACTGTTCAAATTATGATATGACTCTTCGAATGTATGTGTCTGTTCATTCAAATTCGTGCAATTAATATCGACAAGACATGACTATTAGGTGCATGTGGTTATACATCAATAGATGCATTCATTCGTGTATGAATACAATCCATGTATAAAAGCATTGAACTATGTTATATAATTATTTTATTCGAGTTAGTTCTTCATTTATTGTCTTCCATGTGTTATTTTCATAGATAAGTGACTTTTTGTAAAGCATGTTGAGATTCATGAATTTCATAGTTATATTATTTGTATCTTTAGATTCAAGAGTTGTTATTTCATGAATTGCACCAAGGTCCGCTGATAGATTTTGATCCATGCAAGTGGTAACACAACATGACAGAGTATTCTTTCTTGTATGGTTGTAATTTAGGGTATTCTTTCTTGTATGGTTGTAATTTAGACGGTATATGTGAAACATCATGAAAAATATGAAATCATTAAAATGAAAATTTATGGCCATATATGTTTTACAATATCAAAATATTAACATATCATTTAATAAATTAATTATTTGCATAAAATTTCACTTTGTACTATACATAGGAATTTTCATGAAAAAGTGATAACATGAGAACATTAAAATAATTCTTGCAATGAGTAACTTTTAAAAATTTACAAAAACTATATAATATTTACATTATTAAAAAAATTATATAATATTTACTTATTAAATACTAAAAACGTACTATTTTCTCTTATTTTAATTTAAAACTACAATATTTAACGTGCAATGCACGTGTTTCTCGACTAGTAATGAAAAATGTGTAAAAAAGAGGTTTGCAAAGAGAAAAAAAAGAATAAAATGTTGAGCATATACCTAAAATTACAATTTTCAATCACACAGTTCATTGGATGACTATTTTTCATCAGCAAAAATTCACAAAATAAATCAATATTAAAAAAATCAAAACTTAAAGAAAAAAATTGAAATTAAGGCTAACAAAACAACTTAACAGTGAAATTTAATTTAATTATTTAAAAAAAAAATTAATTTGCCCTTTTTTTGTATTTTGACTTAAAATTATTATAACAGAAAAGTTTTTATAATTGGCTTAGATGTACTTCTCTTCTCAAGCCGCACCGCCTCCGGTGGTTGTTTCTTCTCTGTTCCTTTCATCTCTCGCCGAGAACCAGAGCTTTAAGCTCTTAGCCTCCACCATTCTCCAGGACTATCTCCCAAACCAACCTCGATTTCCATGAGCATTTCTTGACTCCTTTTTGATTTTCCGGTAGTCGAAGAACAGTGAATTGCGTTCGCCGACGGAGATTCAGTGGGAAGAACTCGCTACGTTGGGCGAGTTTCTTTCGCTCCGGTGGAGTGTGCGGCGAGATTACAGACGTGAAGTTGCAGAAGGCTTTGATTTCTGATAAGACAGTACGTTGAGGCAGTTTTTCTTTACTTTGTCTAACTTTTGTTTGAACTTTTTATATAACTTTGAGTTCGTGTAGATTGCAATTAGTTGAAATTCGAAATTCTTTTGAAACAGCCCTCTTTGTCTAATTTTTTTTTTTTTTTTCCCCCCTTCAGCCGCCAAACGCACCGCCCCATCTCAACTCCTTCGCTTCTCGCGTGTAGTCGCTGCGAATACCCTCCACACTCGTATCTTCTTCTTCGTTTGGTCAGCAACCACCATAGCCGCACCCAGCCGTCCTCAGTCCTTGTTCTCCGACGATTTCACGAGCATATCCTCCCTCTTAGCGACGGCGTGCGACAATAATAACCACGAGCAGCGGCGTGAGATCATTATTTTCGGACAAGCTCTCTCTCTTCCTCCCTCCTCGCGCGCACAGACATCCTGAGGTTCTTCTGCGGTGATAGAGAGCGACTCCAGCCCCTGCCTTTCTATTTTTACTTTCTCTGGCGAGCTGCACGACCACTCTCTGTCTCTATTCCCTTGGCGAGCAACCTGATGGCACGAGAAGCAACTGCCCCTTGTGCTCTGCTCGGTGAGTTCGTGCAAACAGCAGCCTTCCTCGCGCGTATCTCCTTTCATTAAATGTTTTCGGTGAGTCGTGACTTTGAACCATGTTTAATGAAACAAACTTGGGTTGCCCACTTTCTAACGACACTAGATTTGCAGGTGTAAGCCCTATTGAGCAACAAATTGCAAGCGTTTAAGCTTGAAGTTGGCTTACGACAATTAACCACAATTCGAACGGCCTCAAAACAGTTTACCCATAGTTCGGTAGCTTCGATTGTGCATTGTCAAACATCGTTGGTCACCGACCAGCAAGGTCTCGAGGCCGTTTGGAGGCGCTCAGTAGGTAACCATGCACTTCAGCCCTCTCACACTCGTTTAAAGTGTTCTAAAGTAGTTTAAATGCTTTCGGCCTCGTTTATATTAGTTTAGGCGAGCCTCTAATCCTTGGGTATTCATCGTTTGTAGATTTGAACTCCTTCTATGCAAGTGTTCAATCTCGTTTGGTGAGGTTTAGTTAGTTTTAGCATTGATTAAGCCGTTTCAAAGTTCTTAAAGTGCTTTAGATCGGTCCCTAACTCTTTGCAACTCTTTGTTTGTAGTTTTCAATCGATTCAAAGTGTTCAATCTAGCTCTTAAGCTGTGTTTGAGAGCTTGCCATAGTAATTTAGAAGCGCTTTAAAAAGAATAGTAAGTGGAATTCTACCTGTTGAGTCTGTTTGCTTGGGTGCTAGCTTGCTATGTGTTTTATTTGTTTAGTTTCGATATGATGGATAAATGTATATGTTATGTTAATGACGTGTCTGAGCATGTTTATCTGATATATCGAACTGTTGTACTAATGTATGTTGAGTGGTTGTGATGTGATCTGGCTGTGATAAGCATGTTGTTATTTTGTTGTGATTGTTTATAAAATATGATTTTAATGTCGTGATCATGTATTGTACTTTTGGTTGTTGCATGGACTAAAAGTATAACATGAGCTAAAAGATCATGTTTAGGTTGTGCATTGTGGGTTGTGAACCTGTCTAGGGCAAGAATGGTTAGAGGACCTTGTGTGATAGTGAGACTGTGAGGTCAGAGAACCTTGTATGTAACAATGAAACTGTGAGGCCAGAGGACCTTGTATGTGTTAAAGGAAAGTAAGGTGAATACCAGGTGCCTCAGGTACAAATGGTCGAAGGGTGGTATGTCACCAATGGTTTAAGAGGAGCATCAGGTGCCTTGGGTAATATGGCTAAGGGGCGGTGTGATGAGTCTATATGTTGGAAAAGTTATCGGGTGCCTTGGGTAATATGGCTAAGGGGTGATGCAACAGTTCAAGGCCTTGGGTACAAATGGTCAAGGGTCGAATGTCGAGCTCCATATAGAGCATTGTAGCCCTGGGTACAAATGGTCAGGGGACAGTGGCACAATGCGACTCAAAGGGTTAGTATTGGAGAGCTTTATGAGGGCTACGAGATGTTTGAAGTCATTAGGTGCCTTGGGTGATATGGCCAAGGGGGGTTGCAATAGTTCGAGGCCTTGGGTACAAATGGTCAAGGGTCGAACACTGAGCTCCGTAGGGAAGTCTGAGGCCCTGGGTACAAATGGTCAGGGGTCTGTGTGACTCGAAGGGTCAGTCTTGGAGAGCTTTGAGAGAACTAAAGGAGTTGAAAGGACTCTGAGGAGTCGAATTGAAAGGATTCAGAGGAGTCGAATTGAAAGGACTCCAAGGAGTTAGATAAAGCTTGTTAGAGCTTGAGTTAGTGGTTGTGGGTGCATGTCACATGATTATGTGGTTTGATATATAAGTTGATGCATGTTATATGTGTTAGTTGATTTCCATGAAAATTGAGCTTGTGTGTGGAAAGCATGATATCTACCTTGTATGTGTATGTGATTGATGGCTTTGCAGGTGTGAGTCACTTACTCAGTACCGTGCCTTTTGTACTGACCCACCACCAAGTTTTTGCAGGTGATGAAATAATTCTTGGACTTGATGATGAATAGGAGGCTTGAAAGAGGAAATCATTAGATAGTAGTTGTTTCTATTTACCATTGTGTTTAGATTCTTATTGGAGTTGTTAAACTGACTTAGTTGTTGGTTAATTTGTTTAACAGTTGTGGTTAATTTGTTTAACGGATGTAATAGACTTAAATTTTGTAGTCTCTTCTATCTAGGATGTATTAGTTTTATTAGTTAGGACTTGTTACGAGATCTGACCTGTATTATATCTGCTTGAGATTTGGAGTTAGTTCTTAATTCATTGAGTATGTTGGGATGTTGTCAAGTGAAGTAGGGTTGTGATTTGGATTAGAAGTGTGTATTCTTGTTTTTCAGGTGTCGAAAATTTTTGGTTAGCTATAGTTACGTTGTTATGTTGTCGAAATTTTCGGGCTTTAGGTTGACATGAGAGTAAATGTTTAGTAATGTTTCCTAGTTTAGGTTGAATTCTAGTGGCGTTATAGAATTTAACTTTTTCGCGGTTTAGCAACTCTTGTTATGTGAAGAAATGTTGTAGTACCGGTGTAGCTGCCCAAATAACAAGAAGAGGGACAAAAGATTATTGGCATTTTTTTTACATTTGAATTTTGGTACAGTTGATTGCGATATCGTAATGCGTTGATAAGTTTATTAGATAATATATAACTCTGTGCCTGCTGATGCATTCTTGTTTAATTTGAACTTTCATGCTGATATGTTGTGCTGAGGGAGAATTTATTTTTGGTTTCTTATAAATATGGGTCTTTTAAAATGTTTCCTGTCCTGCTTCTCGAATTATTGACTCTTGCAATTTCATTGTCTTGTTTTTTAGATGGCCAGATGGGATGAGATTTTTTCTCTTCCTGTACAGAATCCTCCAACCTTGGAATTTTCTTCAGCTGATCTTGTGTGGTCTAAGGTAGAAGGATGGCGTGACAACATGGATAGAGTTGCTGTAATTCCTTTTGCCAGAGTTGACGATTTTGTACGTGGTGAATCCTCAAATAAAGAATGTCCAACCAGGTTTCATGTTGAAGCAAGGCGACGACGAGCATTGGGAGCACCTTTCAAGCCAAAGGTTGATGGTGTATTGGAATATATTCTGTAAGTCTCATTTGATGTGTATGTGTAATATGTATGTATGTTTTCATCTAGTTCTTTCTGTTTTTTCTTCAGATATTAGAAGTTCAGTTATTTCATTGAATATATAGGTATTGGTGTTCGTTTGGTCCTGATGACCACAGGAAGGGGGGAGTTGTACGACCCAGTAGAAGTACTTATGTACCGAAGAAGAAAAATGCTGGACGGCCAAACACTAAAAGGGGTTGCACCTGCCACTTTATTGTCAAACGCTTAATTGCTGAACCATCTATTGCACTGATCATATATAATGAGGACAAGCATGTAGATAAGAAGGGATTGCCATGCCATGGTCCTCAGGACAAGAAGGCTGAAGGTACTCGTGCTATGTTTGCACCATACATCTCTGAAGATCTTCGTCTACGTGTATTGTCGCTTCTATATGTTGGTGTTTCTGTGGAGACCATTATGCAGAGACATAATGAATCGGTGGAGAAACAGGGTGGTCCATGCAACCGTGATGACCTTTTAACCCATAGGTACGTAAGAAGTCAGGAGAGAAGCATCAGGCGTTCCACTCATGAACTTGATGAAAATGATGCAGTAAGCATTAACATGTGGGTTGAAGGCCATCGTAGTAATGTTTTCTTTTATGAAGATTTTACTGATACAAACACCTTTACTTTGGGAATTCAAACGGAGTGGCAATTGCAACAAATGATACGATTTGGCAATCGTGGCCTTATTGCATCAGATTCCAGGTTTGGAACAAACAAGTTGAAGGTATATCAGCCAATTCTTATGTCTCAGTTCTTTCAACATTATTAAATTATAAGATCCAATTTCAATGTCAGATGATGCTAATTATGCCTTTTCTGCATTTTTGTCTAGTATCCAGTTCATAGTCTGGTAGTATTCAATTTAGACTACAATGCGATTCCAGTAGCTTGGATTATATCACCAAGATTTGCTAGCGGTGATACCCATAGGTGGATGAGGGCTCTTCATAGCAGAGTTCAAACCAAAGATCCCACATGGAAGTTGGCTGGTTTTGTTGTGGATGACCCTCTTGCTGATGTAACGACAATCAGGTTACCCTAATTCACTCTGTAGTTCAGAAATTAAGGACATTTTTGGAAGCTAAATTTGACTAATCAATACATTGGGCTCACAAAATCAAAAGATAACCTTCTTAATAGTTCATTAGTTCTCTATAATTACAGACCTAATTCCTTTCTTCATTCTGTCTGTTGTCTGGTTAGAGATGCTTATTGATGATTCATACTGTCTTGTCTTTTGTTGGATATGAGAAGAATATGCTGACTTCTTTTTGTTAACTGTTTGATGGATTTAAACTGGCACATTGGCGATAAATCCAGTCAAAGAGCTACATGTAATATTTCTTATGATTCTCCATAGGAGTGGCTTCTAATTATTTTTTGTGCTCAAATTCCTGTACCTGCTAAGGGTTTTAATTCAATTAATTAGTACAATCTAATTGTTTTTATTGGTGAATGTGAAGGCTTCTAATGTGCAAATCTAGCTATTCTACATGATTGAAAGTTTAAGTACTCTTCAGTAAAAAGAACTTAAAATTTCTTCCATTTCCATTCAAGTATGTCCACCGTCTGGTGATTGAGAATTATTTCTTTGATATTATTCAGGGAAATATTTCAGTGTTCTGTTTTATTAAGCTTTTGGCGGGTCCGCCATGCATGGCATAAGAATATATTGAAGAAATGTGTAGAAATTGAGAAGCAAGCTGAGATATTAAGACACCTTGGGCAAGCAGTGGATAGAGTATGCCGAGGTGATGGAAACGTGGATTTATTTGAACAGCTGATTAAAGATCAAGTTGATGATCCAGATTTTATTGACTACTTTAAGGCAACCTGGTGTCCGAGACTAGGTCTGTATCCATCTCTGTTAATCAAGAGATTCTCTTAGAAAAAGAGGTTTCTTTCCAATTTATCACACTTGCTGGATATTGTTGTGACCATTTTTTCACTAGATATCTGCATAATTTATATCATCCAAAGTCTTCTGATGACCTCAAATTGATAACTAATGCCAATGCGAGTATTTTCACAATTCCCTTATATTTGAATTTAGACAAGTGTAAAGTGCAGGGGCACTATCATTCAAGCATATGGCTTTTGTTCTTTTCATTCTTTTTTATTTGAAGAAAGGATAAGTTATCGATCTGGAAACAAATGTTTTCCCGGAGTCAGTTTGACAATTGTACTTTAGTTTCTTGAAGGCTAGATTGTATATTCATTACATGTACAACAAATTACAGGACCATAGTGGCTAGGAGAACATTGAAATTCTGATCGTCTGAAATTTTCTTTGGTCTTAGGGATGTGGACTACTGCACTAAAAAACCTTCCACTCACCAGTCTCGAAACATGTGCTGCAATGGAATTTTACCACAGCCAGTTGAAGCTCCGATTACTAAATGAGAAAGATGGTACTGTTTATCAGCGCACAGACTGGTTGGTTGACAAGCTAGGTACAAAGGTACATTCTTACTTCTGGCTTGATGAGTACTCAGAGAAGAATAATTTTTCTCGGTATTGGAAAGATGAGTGGATGAGCGGTTTGACATATTGGCGCAGAGCATTGAGAATTCCAGACTCAGATGTTATCATTGAAGGTGGTATTGCAAAAGTTACTGACCAAATTACTCAAGACAGGAAATTTGTTGTTTGGAATCCTGGTTCGCAGTTTGGTCTTTGTGATTGCAGATGGGCAGAAATGGGTAATCTATGTGAGCATATATGCAAAGTTATTAACATACGTCGAAAAGAAGGGACTACAAGACCATCAGTCAGCTTGTTGCAGTACCAGAAGGCCTTGACTGATATGCTACGTTGTCCACCTCATGATTCTTTAATACGTGATCATGCTGTATCTTTTGCAATGTCAGTCCAGAAGCAGTTGAATGCACTAATCAGCATGGGGAGCAACCAAGAGTCTAGGAGTCCTTTTCAGGGGCATATAAGAAAATCCTTGGAACATCAAACTGATAGGGAAGTATCTACTGGAGACACAGATTTTCTGAGGGATAATGTACTTAGAAACAAGTCTGAGTTAAATCAGAACGAGAGTGACTGTGCCTCTGGGAGGGAAGCTTCTAATAATATTACTGATAACGCTGGTAGTGAGCTTGTTGATTTAACAGTGACTGGAAACCGTATGGATGGTGAAACTGCTGGGGAAGAATGTGCTTGTACTGAGATGGACATCGATACAACTTCAATCTGTATATCGCCACCTCGATTAAATTCTGTTGAAGAGGTTGTAGGTGGTAATTCCTTCCAGCAAAGTAAAAATAGAGTTGAAATTGATATGGAGTATGAAAGTTTACCTTCCAGTTACAATACTATCTGTAATTTAAATAAGTTTGTAGACAATCATCGTCATCAAGAAAAGATAGATATAGATCCATCACCCATTAATGATCCTTTAACGGCAGTCGATTTTGTGAACCAGTGCATGATGAATTCTCAGAACGGCATTCTCTGTGATGGTCCTGAGCCCACTATTGCTTCATAGATAACGATGCCCTTTGTTCCAGCAACAGCATTTAAAGATATGGAAATCCAAGAAAAAGGACACCTGATCCCAAAATCAACTGACCGAGTTCTTTTAAGAAGGGAAAATTGGTCGCACCATATGGTCATGCTGGTAAAGTGGGCATCCTGATGCCATAAACGTTTATACCATGTCAGACATGAACTCTGGGAACCTTCATGCTGTTGTGATGCAAAAGTTGCAGTGCTGATCGAACTAATATTGGTCCTAAATTCTTCGGGGCACCCTTCTTCCCACGGTTAATAATTAAGCTGCTCACAATTTATTCTCCATCTCATCCGCCTGGCCACGGTAAGATTTCACTTTAATCTATCAATGATAGTTTGATCAAGTTTGCAAATTGATGAAATTTCATTGGACAGATAGAGGTCCAGCCCTCTGAACTAAGAAAGAAGTTTCAGACCACCTGCCAGCTATGATATTTTTCTATTTTGAACTCCGAATATGAAAGCACGAGATTCTTTCTGCACTTCCACAAGGCCATGGCCGTGTCTGAGTAGTATCAAGACATCGCTACCTGGGATACTCAACTCTCTGGATGTTCCTATACGTCAATACTGATTTTTTGTATATTGACTTCACAAATAAAGTACTGTTATTTGTACAGAGAGCCACCGGCAACTGAAATGAGATGATATGCGGTAGAGTTTAGGAGAGATGTGGAAACAGTAAATTTTGATTCCTGTCGTGTTCACATATGATTGGTTTCTGCTGAACGATACAAGTAATTTAACCATTGATGAAGATGAAGATGCCATTTCATTGAGACAGATGAAGCTTTCTTACTGTTCTTGAGTTATATTATAAAAGATTGACTGAATATGGTTTGGCACGGTTGCGTTTTGACGTTAGAAAGCAGGCAGAAACTCGACTCGAATTGCTGGGATCATTACTTTAGCCTCTGCTTGTTAAATCTTTCTTAATAAAACTGATGTAACAACCAGATTTGTTGATTCAGTTTGTTATCAACCAACTCTTATACTGTAGAGATGATTCTTTGCTGGAAATCAAAGCAGCCAGAGTTAAAGAGCATAGAGGTAATGATGTAATTTGTCCAAAACAATGAGTTCAAAATCCTTCAGAGATCACTGACTTGTTTATTTGTTTTCATCTTATTAAATCTTGTGGGTTCTGGATTGTTTCTTAAATTAAATGAAGGACTGACAATGACCAGAGGATCAATGTACTGCAGCTTGATACTGAATTTTTCAGCTCTGTGTGTCTCTGCTTTGTCTCTCCCCATCTAGGTAATGTACAATGATCTTCAACTTTTAAAAAGTTTTGGTTTTGGTTTGTAGATGCTGTTATTTGAAAATCTTTTACTACTGTGAAATTGATTCTTTTCTGCTCTTGCCTCTCTCTCCTTTCAACTTTAGCCCTTTCTCTTCAACAGATCTCTCATGACCCTGGCAACTTGAAATGAAATCAAATCTTTGGAGAGAGAAATCTGTTGATACTCTTATATACCCTATGTCATCTCATAAATTATGACAAGCAGTCAGTAAAATGAAAAGGGGGAAAAAAGAATTTACCATATCATTTTTTATCTTAAACATCAATTTCATCATGTGGACCTATAGCTTGGATAAATGTTGGATTTTTTTACCTTGGATTTGAATGGATCTGAATAATGTTGTGATTTATACTTTTGAATAGATTTCGATGGAAAAATAATTAAAATAAATATTCTCATGTGTTTAATAAATTCTAAAATGTGTTAAGGAATTAATAGAACTTCAAAAAATCAAACAAATGATATTAAAGTTAAGCTTTTGTTGAAATTTATGGGTCTTGTGAGATCGATTCAACGGTCAATTTTGAGCATTAATTATGCTCAACTTTACAAATGTTTAGTTTTGTTTTGGTTGAAATTATTGAGTTTGAAGAGGTATTTGCCTTACTTTTTTTATATAATTAGTGGGTGAAAATTAAACTTAGAATAAATCCACAAATACTTGTCTAAATTAAAGTTTCAGCTCAGGGTGAAATCTAATGCATCATGCAAAGTTCAAGGGTAAAAATTGAATTTTTGCTACAATATATAACATTTTGTAGTTTAAATATATATCACTTATAATTCTTAAATATGGTGGACCATTCAAGACCGTTATTTCACCTTATCATTTTTTTCTCAAAGTAAAAACTACACCAAAGAAAATCAAAACGATCTCAAAAATTAAAAAGGTTAAATTGTCACTTTTCATACAGCAGGGACCCATTAAAATAAAATTTTCAAACTTCACAAAATTACATATTTGAAAAAAAAAAAGAAAAAAGAAAAAAAGAGATGCTGGTGGTTGTTCATGAGTAGATGTAATAATGAGTAGATAGAAAATATATATAATATTTTGGATTTGGTTTGAAATGTTGTAGCTGAGGTTGTCTGATGTCTGGTCCTTCCTGTCCTGTCTGTGCTTTCTTTCAAAAGCTAAAAGCTAAGGCTAATGAAGAAGAAGAAGAAGAAGGAAGTTGCCTCTCCCTAAAGAAAAGGGAATTCGATCTGTCGGTTAATACACAAACGACTAATATTTACTTCTCTTCTCTTCTCTTATCGACTTGTCGACTTTTCTCGTTCATTCTATGTCCTTGTCCTTGTTCTATCTTTTTAAAGTGATGAAATTTCAAAGTAATTACTTAAAAAAACAATACACGAAACTTACTTCTGACTCGTTAGGGGAAATCTTCTCTCGAGCACTACTATAAACGCATGTTGTTTAGGAGTGATTTTAAAATAGTTAAAATCATTTTTGTCATTTTAAAAATAATTTCGAAACATGTTTTTAATGATTCAAAATCACTTTTGATGATATGAAAATCACGTTAAAAGTGTAAAATCAAACATCAAATTGGTTTTGAATGATTAAAGGCATGTTTCGGGACTTCAAACATAATAAAAGTGATTTTAACTATTTCAAAATTACTTCCAAGCTAAATTTCGTAGCTATTTTTTCTTTTTATAAAAAATTTGATTTTTTTTTATTTTATTTAATATTCTCTCTTACTTTTTGCATTTCTCTTTCTTACTTGTAGAATATATAATGCTAGACAATAAGAGATTTCTGCATAGTCCAGAGGTAAAAGAAAAAAGGGTATGGATAGATAAGGAGATGAACTTTATGATAAGTGCACTTAGGGATGTCCATAGGGTAGGACAGGGATGGGGAAGCCTGTCGTTCTCGTCCCCGCCTCCCATTTCAATTTTCATCTCTATGAAATTTCTCGTTAAATTTCACAAGGAATGAGATGGAGATTCTCGTGGAAAATTTATGAGAATCGGATTCTCTATTTAGTTTTTTTTCCCTTCTTTTTTGATTTCGGTTGAATCAAATAATTCTTTTGGTAAAATTTCATTAATATTCAATTAGATAGTTAATTATTTACACGAAATATTTATTTAAATAGTTAATTTCTTAAAATAGAATATTTATTTAAAGATAAAATTCTTAAATCTCTAAATAGAAACAAAATAATATTTCATATCAAATTATCTATACATGTAATTCAAATGTTTAAACCATATAATTCAAAACTATCAAATTTTCTAAATTATTAACAATAAAACTTTAAATTTATATATAGAGAAATAATAAAAAAAAAATAAAAATAAAAATAAAAAATAAAATGGAGTAGAGAACAAGAAACGAAGATAGAGTACACATTCTCCATCCTCATTTAGCTCGTGTGGGGATTTTTTTTTCCCTCACTCCCTTCCCTATCCCCTGTCCCATTAGGGGCGGGTGTTCCCACAGGGCATCTCTAAGTGCATTAGGTAATCATGGAGTGATGTACATGATTCAAATTTCATTTTGTTCCTTGAATTTTTGGGTTTATTTGTTTATTCTTAAAATATTTATTTTAGTTTGTAAAGTTTTAAAAACAATTATTTTGATTCCAAACTTTCAAAATGTCTATTTTAGTTTTTTAACTTTTGAAAAAAAAATCATTATGTTATGTCCTATGTCATTTCTTTTTCAATTATTATCTACTCATCGAATATTCTTCTAATAAATATTTCCCTCTCACCATCCAACTACTACTAAAAATTTGATAGTTTTTTTTCTTCAGAAAAAAAAAAGAACTATTTCCACTCTCCAACTTATCAACAACGTAATGATGATCAATAAAAGTGTCAACAACGATCAACAACGATCAATAAAAGTGTCAACTTAACGTGAACATTTTAGTTTATAAACTCGATTGTCACTTCATCTATTTGTTAAAAGCAAAATATCAACAATGACGAAAAGAAAAAAAATATATATTTTTCTTAAATTCTCAAACTAAAATAGATATTTTAAAAGTTTAAAGACTAAATGGAATAATCTTAAAATACATTCCCATAGTTTGGATGCTAATGTTATATCTTGCACCATGGTTGGTTGGAAGAGATAATTGACTCATTACAGTGATCACTAAGGTCTCACTTGATAATTATTTGATTTTTTAAATTATGCTTGTTTTCTCTTTATTGTCTTACGATGATTTTCATATCTGGTTAGGAAACATTTGAATTCTTAGCTAAATTCTAAAAACAAAAACAAGTTTTTGAAAATTACTTTTTAGTTTGATTTTTGCAAACATGGGAAGAAGATACATGTAGCAAAACAAAGAAATTTCGATGTGGGAGTATTATTTATAAGCTTAAATTTCAAAAACAAAATGGTTGTCAAATGGGGTCAATTTTTTTTTTTCAAAAAATCTAACCGTGATACAACTTTTTTTTACTTTACAATATGTGGGGTGGGGGATTCGAACCACAAACCCTGTGATCATCAGTAACTTTATGCCAGTTGAACTATGCTCTCGTTGGCAACCGTGATACAACTTAGACATTGGTTGATTGTAATAATGCATGGTAGTTACTAATTCACATGTATTTTATTAATTTTTTTTTTTTTATAATGAATCTTTTTATAATTGTTTTTTTTTAATCTCAATTATGCAATAACTTTTTTAGGCACCCCCAAAGAGAGAAAAAAAAAAAAGTAGAACTTAACATCTAGTTTTTTTTTTTTTTTTTTTCACACAAAAGTGAATTGAGGGCCCAAATTGAAAAAGAAGAAAAATGATGTATAGCACCAAATCTATTATTGAAGTTCAATTACCCTATGAGGAAAAAAAGATAGAGCATTGATTCCTTTTTTTTTTTTTTTTTTTTTTTTTGAGCAATTCAATTATCACTAAGACATTTGTCAAAAATAACTCCAACCAACCTAATAAGAAAAAGTATAACAATTAAAACTAGCCTTATATAATAATAGTTAAAGAAAATTGCAACAATCTCAATTGCAAAATATAATGAAATTTATTCTAGAATATATATATACACACATACATATAAAAAATAATCTTGTCCAATAAAGAGATCATGAAAATTCACCATTAATAGTTTAAATTCTATTTTGATATACCCAACCTAAATATAAAACAAACTTTTTAGAAGTTATTTGTTCTATCCATTTTCTCACTTATAATGAATTATTATTATTATATTATAATATAAATATTTACACACCTTTAAATTTTAGGTTACTTGTTTTCTAGGTTTAATATCAAACTCAATGCAACTTTATTTAATCTAACATAAGATTCCTTTGATATGCAATATGGTAATGATAAGAGCAAACATATATGACGAGCTAAAATAAAATATTTAAAAATAAGTTAAACTTCAAATTTAGTCCCCAAAAAGTTTCAATTACAATCTTTAAATTTTTAATCTTGATTCTAATTTGTCCATATTTAGACCATTAAATGTTGATATGTCATCTTTTTTTTTTGTTGTTTTTTTTTTTTGAGATGATATGTAATCTAATAATTAGGTTGGCAGATGATATTTGACATAATATTGGACAAATATGTAAGGTAAAAGAACAAGTTAATTCGATTGCCAACATGAACATAACTCAAGTGGCATAATGAAGGGATGAAAGCCCTAGCGCAACGGAAACGTTCAGAATCGTTAACTCCGTATTAATTTGAGATTAAAATACCAGTACGTGTACGTTGGGAAAAATTTACAGAAGTAAATCAACATAAAACTTGCTGTAAATGACCTATAAAGCATGCTTGACAGGAATAAGAAATACTAGATCTCATCTAATATGGATCCTATTGATCCTAGTCCAAGAATAACTTATCCTTGTAGAAATTCTTGAACGTTTCGCCTAAATTCCTTTGAATTGTAGCAAATTCCAGCAGTCTTAGAACTCTTTCTCTGCTGCAAATCTACCACGGACACCACCAAGAGAGTTGCACCGGTATCCTCCTACGATTTGGAGTTGAGTGGTTTGTGGGAACAAAAAAACTCTAAGGATCAAGGAGAAATTTTGTCTCTGTATGTTCTTGAAAAATTACAGAGAGTTCTTGAGAGAGATAGGTTATGCGTGAAGCTCTGTAGAGAGTGATCCTTTGGGCTCCCAAAAAGAAGTTACGGTAAATCAAAATCACCACCACAAGAAAACGTCCCACTCCCCTAAAAAATAGGCAGTTCACGCGTGTAGGGTTAATGAGTGAGTTTGACTGATCAGTTTTCAACTGATCAGTTAACAAATATTAAATAATTAAATTAATTTAATTATTACTACATAAAACACTTTTATGTGTATTTTCCACTTAACCCAAAGTTTTTAATTTATCTTAATTAAATCATAATTTAATTAAAATAAAATTAAAACATCAATATTAATTAATTCACCAATTAATTAATATTTTTAATTAAATATCATATATTTAATTATGATTCTCTCAGATAAACTATAGTATTAATATTCATCATATGAACATTAATTATAACCTATAGTTTTAAATATGAATCAAATTCATGTTTAAATTTAATATTCGAACACCTTAAAATATTCAATTCTCCCTTAGAATTTTACCTCAACACCCCAATGAAGCTACCAGTGGGACCTAATGGACCTACAGATCAGAATCTCCAACGATATGAGATTAATTGGTTAAACTCATTAACCAAGTTAATCAATGTTCATTAACTGTGGTTCACTCCACTAAAGAACCACAGTTGCACTCTTCTCACTGCAGATATATTTCTGTGTCCACGGATGTCGACCATCAACAGCAAGTTAGCCCTTCATGTGTGTTCGTACCCCAGTTAGGTTAAATTATCGTTTTACCCCTGGGCTACCTCTTGGTTCTTAAGTACCAGTGCTCCTATAATGAACAACCTGTTTGAGGTCCAACCAACAAACAGAAGCCCCTCTCGTGCCATAAAGAGGGTAGGACCCATTGTTCAAGACCCGGAGACACCACTTAAGGGAACACACCTCTACTTACCCTAATATTGGGAAGGAGTCAATTCCATCTTGTAAGATTACGTTCCCAGCTCCCCACTCGGTCTTGTCCCCAAAATGGTAGGCTTATTGAGTCGGCGAACAAGCCACTCTCACCCGTACAAATCAAAGGACAATCCCTCATGGACAGGAGTCCATAATCCACTCAGGATTAAGGCCAAGTTGTCTAGGTCATCCCAGTGAAATAGAAACCGAGCTAACTAACGGTGTTACAGTTAGTGGTTAACTATTTCGCGGTCTGGTCTTTGTGCAAATTCATTGCACAGGATACCCCCACTCGCATGTCAACTACATGAACGCGTTGGATCATTGCGTTTGTATCAATATACAAAGCGGGTCGTATCCATAGTGTCACCAGGATAAGGTACCCAGCCTTATCCCTATACTACAGACCATTTAGGCTAAAACTTGAACATTGATCCCCGTATGTCCCTACATACTAGTTCAAATCTCATTCTATTAGCCTTGGATGTTTAGTTTATTGGATAAGGGTTAATAAGACAAGATATAATACAAACATTGAATAATACATCACTTTTATTAATGTTCGGTCAAATGTATATTTACTATCTACGAGTTTTAGGGCATAAAACCCAACACATAAATCTTGTACTAATTAATGACCAAGAGGTCTGCAACTAGTTAAAGTATGGTAATATTGCCCAAAAATGAGTGTTTAATAACATAATTGAAATCTTTTAAAAGTTTAGAAATAAAATATAAATATGTCAACCTGAATATAATTTAACTGTTTAAAAGCATATATTATCGACAAGTTAAGATCCCATTTGATAATCATTCTTAGCCAAATTTCAAAAAAACAAAAACAATTTTTTGAAAACGTTATTTTTTTATTTTTTATTTTTTTTAGTTTTCAAAACTCTGCTTAGTTTCCAAAAACATGGAAAGAAGGTAAAAAAAAAAACTTATAGGTGGAGGTAAGATTTATAAGCTTAATTTTCGAAACCTAAATATTCAAATCTCAATCCTTGTGGTTATCAGTACAAAGTTATGTCAGTTGAGCTAAGCTTTTGTTGGAAAAAAAAAAAAATGACCATTTACCACCGTAAATTTACGGTGGGGCCAAAATAAAATTTTAGGTAGGATAAATTATAGAATTGGGTCAATGATTAGTATTAATTTTAGATAATAAACAAAACCATTCAACCCTAATCACGGAGCTACAGTCGTGCTCACGAGAGAGAGAGAGAAACCCCTTTTGACCTAAACCATTCTCTCTCTACATTTTCTTCACCGCGGAAAAGGAGACAACTAAACTAACACAGCGGCGAGTTGGTTCTTTTTTAATCAATAATTATTTCGATTTTTTATATTTATATTTATTTATGGATTATTATTTTTATTTTAAATCCAGTTTTCGTATATACAAATTTTGAATCTTATTTTATTTTGGACTATAAATTCTCATAAGGGTCCTTCTATACTTCTAAGAGTGATGGTCCGTTTGAAATACATTTCAATTTAAATATTTTTTAAGAATATATTTTTTTTAATGTTTTTTTTATAAAAATGGTTTAGAATTTAAACACTCATATGTTTGGTTGCATTTCCTCACAAGTGTTTTTATACACAAGTTATTATATACTTCAAAGGTATTTTAAAAAAAAGTTGGTTTTAAGTGTTTCTCTTAAAATGATTTATTTATCAATTTCATTTTCTAAGAAGTCATTTTTCGTGGTTGCCAAACACTATAAAATTTTTTAAAATTAAACACTTGAAAAGTTAAACCAAACACAGTCCTAATTAGCATATTAATCACAAACAACGTTTCTTCCCAAAAAAAAAAAAAAAAAAAAATCAACCATGTTTAAACTACAACCATCTTTGAAGACAACAAATTTGAGATATTATATCAAAGTGAGCATAACTAAACGGTAATTGACATTTATCCTCAACCAAAAGATGGTTCGAATCCTCCCACCCCAAATGACTCAATTTTTTTTTTGAGATATTACGTGATAAAATAATAATATATAGTTAAAAAATTATTATTATTTTTAATTAAAATATTGTTGTCTCATTATTTTTAGATTTGTTCCATATTAATCCTTATACATTAAATTTTCAAATTTAGTCCTAATACTTTCAATAAATATTAAAATTAATCTTTATTGTTAGTTTATGGTTAACAATTTTCTTAATTAGTATCTATTAGTCTTATCTATAAATTTTGGAAATATATTTACATGGTGTATTTTATTAAATAAATATTGTTGTATTTATTTTACCAAATTCTCTAAAAATTAACTTCAAACTAATCATATATAAAAACTAATTTTAAAAAGACATTGAAAATTTATAGATTAAATTTAGACAAATACCATAACCAAAATGGATGAGTCAAAAGTAGGACTAAAATAGTATTTTAACTTAATTAATTTCTTTTTGAAAGATAAAAGCGTAGAATCAATACACATTATGAATTTTCAAAAACCAAAATAATTTTTCTTTTGACTACAAATGCAAAAACAGAATAAACGAGATTTATTTATTATTTATTATTTATTATTTAAAAAAAAACAGATAATTTAATTAATTTTACCGCGGTTGTCTTTCTGCAGAAGCCGTTCTCGGCCACAACTTCTGTTATCTCCACCACAACACGACAAAGCCAAAATTTCTATTTATTTATTTATTTATTTTAAAAAAAGGTACTCTCCAATCCGACGTCGTTTCACTTTCCCCCAAATCCGATTCCATTTCAATGCTCTTTCACTCTCTTCCATATAAAACCAACGGCGCCATCGCCTCCCCTTTCCACACTCTCTCACAGATAAAAATCGACCACAAAACGCAAGCCTCGGTAAATCCATTCCAGAAAATGCCGATTCACTCGCTCGTTGCCGCCCTCGCCGCCGTCATTTTCCTCGCCGGAGGCTCCAATGCGAGGGACCTCCGTCCGTCGGAGCACGGCTTGGAGTACCAAAACCCTGGCGCTACCCAAACATCCTCGCCGGAGATGCAATCGTTCTTCAAAGGAAACTCCTGGTCCTCCTCCGAGGTCGCGCTTCCCAAGGCGATGAACACCAGCCTGCCGCAGCAGTGGTGGAATCGCAGCCACGGCGACCGCTCTGGCGCCGCCTCCGCCAGCGGAGATCACATTCGCGGCGCATTGCTTGTGGCGAGTTTGGTATGTGGAATTATAGGCGTTTCTTTGCTGATTGCTTCTGCTTTTATTTACATCTTCAAGTTCAGGAAGCAGAGTAGTAGATCGTCGTCCTCGCTCTCTGTCTCTGAAACTACTAACATTATCGCTAACAAGTGATTTTAACACGAATTTGCATGTACATAGCTCTGAGATCTGCTCGCTGATCTTATTTTTGTAAGAGATTCATCTCTTTTTTTTTTTCTTCCTTCCTTTGATTTTTCCTCTGATATGTTTGAATCGAGTCCTGTACTAGCGTAATTTTTAGATCTTCACATTCTATTAGATTAATTGCCAGTTTGATCAGATTCATACACAGTTTATCTTCTTGCAAGTAGTTGTGTTCTGGATTTGATTTATTCAGATGATGAGTATTTAATTATTCAGATTCGTTGTTATGATTTTAATTTGTGGAAAAAGCATTAGAGAGCAGTGGAATTTAATAGTAGTTACAAGAAGTAAGACAAATCATAGGTTGAGGAAGGAAACAGTCTCAATCTCTCTCTCTCTCTCTCTCTCTCTCTCATCTCCATCAAATTATCATATTCTTCACCTTTTAGACAAATTGAGGTAGGTATAGACAAGGGACAGGTTGCTTCTCAATTCCCAAGTGAGCTTTTGTTTTGTTATATATTTGTATCTAAATAATTAGAGGGATATTAAGCTCCATTTGACAACGATTTGGTTTTTTAAAAATTAACTCTAAAAACATTTATGTTGTTAGTTATCTTTTTCTCCTATTTTCAAAAATCAACTCAAATTTTGAAAACTAAAAATACTAGTTTTCAAAAACTTGTAATTTTTTTTAGACATTTTAATAAACTTGTGTTTTGTTTTTGGAATTTGGCTAAGAATACAAATGTGTTTTTAACAAAGATAAAAACTATATTAAGAAATTTAGAGAAAACAAGCTTAATTTTGAAAAACCACATTTCAATATAGTAACTAATAGGTTAAATTACAAGTTTAGTCTATTAACTTTTAGTTTGTGTCAATTTGGTCCATGAACTTTAGGGTGTGTTTGGTTTAACTTTTCAAGTGTTTAATTTTGAAAATAAATCATTTTGAAAAAAAATTCTAGTGTTTGGCAACTACTAAAAATGACTTATTAAAAAATGAGATTGATAAATAAAACATCTTGAGAGAAAACACTTGAAACCAACTTTTTTAAAAAGACTTTTTAAGTATATAATAACTTGTGTATAAAAACACTTATGAAGAAATGCAACCAAACATATGAATGTTTAAATTCTAAACAATTTTTATTCAAAATGTTTTTTTTTTAAATACGTTCTTGAAAAACATTTAAATTAAAATGTTCCAAACGCAAACGGATCCTTAAAAGGGTGTTTAACAAGTCTTTGAACTTTCAACTTTATGTCAAATAGGTCCTGAAGTTTAAAAATATCTAATAAGTCTATGAATTTTCAATCTTGTGTCTAATAGATTTCTCACATATTCGAGATTTTTAAAAATTAACCAATTTATTAAATATAAAATTGAATTTTATGCCTATCAGGACCATGAAATTTCAATTTGTATCAAGTAGGTTTGTGAATTTTAGAAAATGTTGAATAGATTAAGGACTTATTAGAAGCAAAATTAAAAGTTGAGAGATATATTGGATACAAGAAGTGAAAGTTTAAAGCCCTCATGTATACTTTTTAAAGTTTCAGGCACTATTATACATAAAATTGAAAGTTCAAACCTTATTTGACACTTTTAAAATTTAGGGACTAAACATGTAATTTAATCCAACTAAAAACATATGGAATTATTATCGAGAGATTTAAACCTCTAACCTCTAGATGGGGGATACATGTCAATTACTACTATCGATCGGCGGCGGCTGGCGACAGTAACAAGTTGGTGGTGGTGAAGAAGAAGAAATAAAGATATTGAAAAATAATAATATTTTATTATTTAAAAAATTTTAAAATAATCTTTCAATAAAAATTAGTGTCACGTCAGCAATGCGTTAGTAATTAACATAAATTTAGATGAATGGACGAAAATGAAACAAAATCCAAACTTCAAAGACTAAAAAGTAGAGTTTTAAAACTAAAAGTATATTTTTTTGGATAATTGTAATGGGTGGCAACATGAAGGTAAATAATTGCAAATATAGCAATTTTTAAAAATATTTGCAAATATGGAAAAATTTTTGAATTAATTTTTTATATTCCTAAATTGCCCCTGTGTGCCCATCTTCTTCTTTCTCGTCAGTTTTTTTTTTTTTTTTTCTGATAGAAAGTCTTTTTATTACTGATAGATTCTATCAGTAGTAGAAAAATTTTCTATCAGTGATAGAATCTATCACTGATAGAATAAAGTTTCTATCAGTGATATTTCTATCACTGATAGATTCTATCAGTGGTAGAAAAATTTTAGGGTTTAGGGTTTAGCTTTTTTTTTCTGATAGAAAGTCTTTTTATTACTGATAGATTCTATCAGTGGTAGAAAAATTTTCTATCGGCGATAGAAAGTTTCTATCACTAATATTTCTATGACTGATAGATTCTATCAGTGGTAGAAAAATTTTCTATCAGTGATAGAAACTAAGTTTCTATCACTGATAGAATAGAAGATTTCTATCACTAATAGAAACTTTGATAAAAAATCTTTCAATCCTTGATCACCCATAAAAATCTTTCTATCTCCGATAGAAATCTTTCTATCATCGATAGAATCTATAAGTGATAGAAAAACTTTCTATCACCGATAGAAAAGCTTTCTATCAGTGATAAAAGATTTCTATCACTGATAGAAATTTTTACTATTCTATCAGTGATAGAAAGATATTATATCAATGATAGAAAACTCTTGATAGAAAATATTTCAATCCCTGATAGAACCTATCAGTGATAGAAATATTCTATCACTTATAGAAATTTTTTCTATGAGTGATAGAAAAAATTTCTATCATTCATAGAAAATCTTTCTATGAGTGATAGAAAAACTTTCTATCTCTATCACTGAGACTGATAGAAAAACTTTTCGTGAGTTATAGAAAATATTTATATCACTGATACTTTTCTACCAGTGATAGAAGATCTTTTGTTTCTATCAGCGATGGTGATACATGGTGAAATCGAGCATTGAAAAATAAAGCAAAAACGAACGATTATAGAAATCAAACACTGAAAAACAAAAACCAAACACTGATAGAAAACCAAATAACAACAACCAAACACCGATAGAACACCGAACAAGTGATAGAAAAATATCTATCGCCGATAGAATCTATCAGTAGTAGAAAAAATTTCTATCATATGATAGAATCTATCAGTGAAAGAAAATTTCTATCACTGATAGAAAATCTTTCTATCACTGATAGAATCTATCGGTGATAGAAAAATTTTCTATCAGTGAAAGAAAATCTGGAGGGGTATTTTAGTAAATGCAACACACAAACTATTAGATTTTGCCATTTTTGTAATTTTTTTTGTGGGTTGCTAGATTTGCAATTATTTTGGTCCATATTGCTATCCTTGCAACCGGCCCTATTTTTTTTCTAAAATAAATTATAAAATGATTTTATATAATATATAATCGATTTTATCAAGCACTCTCATAATTTATCTCAAAAAGAAAAAGAAAAAAAAAACTAAAAAAGCACTCTCACAATTACTTTGACCCCTATGAAAGCAATTGAAAATAGGCCAGTTGTCTAGCTCACATTTGATAATTGAAAAGAAAAGAAAGAAAAAAAAGACTTGTTTATTTCGAAATTCTTTAATTTCGTTTCAAACTTTAAAAAAGAAAGGTTAAATTATCAAAAATACCCCTCGACTTTAGGGTTTGTTTCAATTATACCCCTAGACTTTCAAAAGTTTCAATTATGCCCTTGAAGTTTCAAATTTGTTTCAAAACTACCCTTGGAGACATTTTCCATTAAATTTATCGACAAAAATTGATGCGTTTGCATGTGTTTTTATCGTTTTTTCCACGTATGTGTTCAAATCTATTCACATAAGCAACAATATATATGCAAACACGTCATTTTACATCCATGAATTTAACAAAAAAAAGCCTTCAAGGGTAGTTTTGAAACAAATTTGAAACTTCAAGGACATAATTGAAACTTTTGAAAGTCCAGGGGTATAATTGAAACAAACCCTAAAGTCGAGGGGTATTTTTGATAATTTAACCAAAAAGAAATGTCAAATTGAAAACTTTTTCCTTCGATTTTTTTTAAATTCAAATTTAAAAAATATATTGTGTCGAATAAGTTTTTTAACTTTAATTTTCTGTTGGATAGGTATTTGACCTACTTAACACTTTTTAAAATTCATAGACCTATTAGAAGTTAAAAGTTCAGCATCCAATTAAGCATAAAATTTAATTTTATGTATTTGCAACTCTAAAAAAACACACTGCTGTACACACTAAAATTCAAAGTACAATAATCGGTCATACGCGCGGGAAATGAACAAAAATGACCCCTAGAATTGTTTTTTTTTTTTAAAAAAGGGACCTCCTTTAGAAACAATGTTTTTTTGGATCCCTTGATGATGAAGATTACAAATGTAATTAATTTTTCACCCACTTTTTCACCAACATTCTCAAAAAACAATTACTCCATTAATTTTAACCCTCCAACTAAACATAATTTTTTAAAAAAACCTCATACAACAAGCAAAGACACCACATATTTTGAAAACAATTTTTTTCTCGGTCCTATCTCGACCAGACTGCCCAACCAAGAATCTCGAGCGAACCTAACCAAAATGTTGAATTTTTTCCCGATTCGAACCCTATCGGACTTCTGGACTGGGATTCTCAAGCGAGGCAGGCAAAATTATATTGTTTCGTCTCAGGCAAAAATTTCGACCGGACTCCTGAAATGTAACCGTTTTTAAATTTGTATATACAATCTCGATTAAGTAATTAAAATTATACTTTGGCTTCGAAACATGGAACTCATGCACGCACCTCTCCTCCGTGCACTCCCAGCCAACAAAACAAAGGAAGTTTTTTATACTTTTGTTAAATCAATTTATACATATATAATATAATCATAATTCCCCTTCTGACCAACTGGATGGCCCGATCGAGATCGGGTCTGGGAAAGACATTTTGTTTTTAAAAAATGTATTTTCTGGCCTTCGTCCCGGTGTCTCTCCAAGCAACCCAATCGAGATTCATCTTTTGACAGACAAAAACCTATTCGCTCAAACTTAAAATCCGCGACGTTTTTCAACAAAACCAACACAAAAAGCGATGAAAACTAATAATATGCAAAAAAAAAAAAAAAATCTAAACTTCAACAAATTTTCACAAACGATCCTAGAATATATCTACAACTTGAAACCCTAGAAAACTTACAAATAACTTGAAAAACGGTACCTCCCTACTGTGAAAAGTGATGTACAGTCAATTAAAAACCAAATGGAAGCACGAAATCAAAAAAAAAAAAAAAAAAAAAATGGCAATGGGAGATCGAGTCCCTAAGAATGGATCAAAGTTTTGTTTTCAAATAGTTGAAGGCGTTTTCGTAATTTTACTTCTCTGGTTAGGAAAAGGGGGCTAGAAAAAACCATTTTATTCATTGGGGTCATTTTTTACAAATCAGAAACTTCATGAGGTCATTTTTGTCAATTTCCCCATACGCGCACAGCAACAAAAGAAACCTTGCCCAGGGCCTCACTGAAATGGGCCTTATCATAAGATGAAAATGGATAATAACATAAATAGCCGAGCTAAACACTACTTTTGATAAATGACTAAATTTTTTAGTCATTGGAAATATAGTCATTCACATATGGATAGAGTATGTGATTATTTTAATGAGACTAAAATTAATAACCATAGATATAATCTAAGAAAATTATAGAATTTCATTAAATCTAAAAAAAAGGGAGTGATTGAAAAATGGAAATTGGGTGTATGAATAAAAAGTAAGTATAAGATTTATCATAAAAAACTAAAAATATTCCTAGTAAGTAGTAATCTAGAAGATATTAGAATCAAAATTAAGTATAGTATGTACTACAAAAAGTAATTAAGTATGATGTATATGGTAAAAAGTTTTTAACAAATAGTAATAAATATAATTTATATAATAGTAAATACACTAAGTTTTAATAACATTTAACAGGGAGACAAGTTATATTAGGGCAAAAAAGACTTTTGAGCTATGGTTGGGGACTCGAAATTCTTGTACTAACTTGTCTTTTTTGCCCTAATATAACTTGTCTCACTTGTACTAATTTGTGGGGGTGGGGGACTCGAAACCCGTCATTAGTACAAGTATGCTAGTTGAGCTATGCTCATGTTGGCTAGGGCAAAAAAAACTTGTGCATGTGTCACCCCATGCTTTTTATACATCTTTCCAGTATGATATTGTTAACTTTGAACATAAAGCCGTCATGGTTTTGTTTTTGGTTTCACCCATAAAACTTTATATCAATAAGACTATTGCCCATCACTTATATACTCGTCATGGTTTTTCTTTTGATTTCATTCAAAAGAGCCTTATATCAAGAAGACTATTGTCCTTCACTTATATACTCATGATCTTTCCCTTATCTTAACAATATGGAACTTTTGGTTGCATTCTCAACCATGAGATAAATTATGAGAAGCTCATATACTGTTCATTCATCTCTGAAGTGCAAATGTTGTATATTGCATTGGTTGTTTGGTGGCACTAAAAATGTCAATCAAGTAGCCTCCAAAGTTTATATTACAAAGTCGTGTGTTCTTATGGCAAAAGCTCTTCAATCTAATGGTAATGAGAATTGAGATATAAGGGCATCTGTGAGCAGCGGCGGATCTACTGTAGGTCAAGGGGGCTCGAACCTCTCCTGGACTTTAGAGTGTATAGAATAAATATTAAATAAGTCCATTTGGATTTCATATTAGGAGTGTGCTCCAATGGTATGCATGCCTCCACCCCCCTGTGGCTTGGGTTCAAATTAGGGGTGAAAGGAACCGAACCGAACCGGTGAACCGAACCGAACCGAATCGGTTCGGTTCGGACCGGTTCGGTCTTCAACTTAAATTCTAACCGAACCGAACCGAACCGATTAGGTTCGGTTCGGTCCACGCGCTTTCCACAAAACCGATATATTTTTTCATTTAAAACGCTTCAGACGTAGACTTAGGGCTTCTTTCTTCCACGCCTCTCATTCAAAGCGCTTCAAACTTAGGGTTTCACTTTCTTTTTTCCACGCCTTTCTTCTGCCGCCATCGACGTTCGCATGTCGCCTCTCCCAGTCTCCTCTCATGCTCGTGTTTACCGCCACCGCCGGTGCTTTTCGTGCTTGCTTCCGAGTTTAGGTCTCCGTCGGGTAAGTTCTTAATCGGGTTTCTTCTTTGTTTTTTAGTTTTATTCTTTGTTTTTCTGGGTTTTTGGCGGTGATTCACTGGTGAGTTCGATCGTTATTTTTCGATTGATTTCTCTTTTTGTGTCCTTGGTTTTGTTTATTGCATTCCTCTGCACCTTGTTCGTGTTTCGATATAACTACAAGGCACTCCGTACAGGTTTTCTCATATGTTCTTTGTTTGTGTTTCGTTTTTACTCATCTTTTTCGATTTCATCTTTATATTCTTCGAATTTATTTATTAAAAGCACGATTATATTCGGATTAAAGCCCTTGAGTTAAATGGGTTTGCGCTATTAAAGCCCTTGAGTTTCAAAAAGTCTGTTTCCGTTGTTGCTGGTAGACGAAACTCCCTCTCCATATGCGAAGATGGCAAGGTTAGTTACATTTGATTCGAATACTTCTTTTTTGAGGTCAGACTTTTCATTTTGTTTTACTTGATGGCATCGGTTTTTGAGTGTTTCAAGAAACTCTGTACTTGGTATTGGTTTGCTATATTTGGAAGTTGATTGATTGAGGGAATTTTGTGTAAAGCTAATGGATTTTTTTTTTTTTTTTTTTGAGAAATCTAAAGCTAATGGAATTAAGAGAATGTATGTGTTGCCGATGATAAAGACACATTCAAGGTTTTCTTTATGTTTTTGTTTTTTTTTAGACTAGTTCCAAAATTTTGGTGGGGTTAAAATAACTTTTTGAAATTTGGAGAATTGTGTTTCCATTGTGTTTAACAATTTAGAATGAGTTTGACATGACTTTCGAGAAGAGGGAAAAATAATTTGGATGAAAATCACTTTCCAAAATTTATCATGATGTGTAGCTATGCAAAGATATATAAAAAACTATTTGAGGAATAACGCCTCCTCGTTCATGGGAATAGCTTGCATTCTTAACAAGAATACAAGTCAGTAGAAATATTCAAACTCTTGTGAAATTTTTGTGGTTTAGTTAGATAGTAAGCTTATTGCTTGATGAATTGTTTTAACTGATATGTTCTTTTTGTTCCTTCTCCTTAATTTTGTTGGTAATTACTTGGGATTTGTAGCTGCGTTTTTTTTTAATTTCTAAGGATTGCCACTATGAATTGTTTTAACTAACATGTTTTCTTTTTTTTTTTTTATAAAATTCCCCAAGGGCTCTCCTCTGTATTTGAAGGGTGGGTGTTAGATAGATGGGATGAGAGTGTGATGAAAGGCCTTTATCTGTGTGTAAGTTTGGGCAGACAGAGTAAAGTTAGTAGAAAATAAGAACAAAACAATTTTAGCAACTGGAAGTGGATTTAAAGTGTTTGACCTTTCCTTTTTATGAAATGATTTCAAGCTAGGTTGCTGCATTTTTCTTGGTTATGGGGTGATTAACAATTGTGTCTAGTTAAATTTTCATTAACTTTTGGAGCTTGGTAATGATTAATGGAATTTAAGGATGTTGAGTTAGTTTTGTTTTTTTGATGTCATATGGTATTTGGATATTTGCAGGCAACAATGGAATATGGAGAGGCTGATGAAATCATTTTCTCTATTATTGGTCCTCGATGCATTCAGCTTTCTGGTTATTTTCTAAGAAGTTGTCGACACAATAATGTAAATGAGATAACTGTCTTTACCTCTGTAAATAATTGTGTTTATTTGTATAGTAGCTTTTTTTCGTTGTGGTACTTGCCAGTAGTTGCCATCTTTCAATGATCAAGGAAGTATAGTAGATGAAGATTAGAGATTATAAAATGTTTTCCAGTTTTTTTTTGTAGCTTTGTAATTATTTTGGATGTTCAAAGCAAATGAAGGAGGCATATTTAAAAATGGGTGGTCAAAGCAAATGAATTAAAAAAAAAAAAAAAAAAAAAAAAAAAACGTGGGTCACCCGACCCGACCCGACGAAGTTCGGGTCACTCCGAACCGGGTCGGGTCGGGTCATTCTGTCCGTACAACCGACACTGGTTCGGGTCGGGTCGGTTTGTCCGTACAACCGACCCGACCCGAAAATTTTACACCCCTACTTCAAATCCTTAAGATGACAATTTTCCTATTGCATCGCCATAAATTTTTTGTTTTACACGGCAAGTTTAATGTAACGTTTACCGTTTTTCTTTTCTTTCTTTTTTTATTTTTATTTTTTTTTTTTGAGAAAAAAGATACTTCATTAACTACCCAAAGGTTTACGGTATATGCGTGTAAATAAAATGTTTCCTTTAATATAAAAAACGTGTGTATAATTATATAAATATAAATAGTAAGTCCAATATTACAATGTATAATATTATATTTTTCTTGTAATTTCTTCTTTAAAATTGGTTATTTTTTCTTAGAAATGAATAAAAATATTTTTAAATTTTAGTAAATTAAATTTTGATAATTAATCCTATAAGAAACTATGATTATTATAAAACAAAAAGTTATAATTATTATTTATGTTTCATTTTTTATATATATTTATATATATAAAAATATAGGTTGAAATATCATTTTAGTCCATGTCTTTTGGAACTTGTTTTAATTTAGTTCTTGTATTTTCAAGTGTACAAATTTAGTCTCCGTACTATTAATAAATCTTAAAATTAGTCGCTCCTGTTTGTTTATTATTGACTTTTCCAAAAGTAAAAAAAATAGTCTTTATCAACCTCACTCCATATGTTATGGAAATATATTTACATTGTGTCTTTTCGTGAATGAAAACTATTATTATTATTTTACCAAGTTTTATAAAATTAACTTCAAACTAACGATAATGACTGGACTAAAGTGACAAAAATGGTATTTTACCTTAAAAAATATCAATCATATTCAATATCGAACAAACTAATATCAAAATATATTAAACCCCCCTGACAGAAAGTTCTGTATCCGCTACTGTCTGTGAGGACCTAACTCTCATCACGGTGATAAATCTAAAGGGTGGCTTTAAGATATACTAGTAGTTTTATAACACGTGCCATGCACGTGGTTTGTAATGTTTAAAATATAATTTAGTTTATGTCTCCTTTGAAAGTTAGACTTGTAATCAACTCTATAGTGTTTTCGTCAATTGAACTATGTATTATTATTATTATTTATTATTTTGTCAACAAGAACATAGTTCAATATTGAACTATGTTTTTTTGACATATCGTCACTCAAAAATCAGTGGTTTAAGTCTTTATCCCATATGTTATAATAATAATTATTTATTTTTTTAATTTTTAAGATAAGTTTCAATGACATATTAATTAGATAAATTCAATATACAATATATTGCACAAAAAGAATTTGAAAATTAAATTAAAGATTGGAGTTCTGAAGATGGGCGTTGAATATATTAAAAATGATAATGGAATGTGATCCATAGCATTAACTTAACTGGTTAAAGGATTCTTGAATCTCTTCCCGAATTGTTGAACAGTAAAATAAATTAAATTAAAGTAAAAAAAAACTATGGTAGGAGACTCAAAGACACTGAGATAAAATCGAAAAAATGTGAAATATAGTGTGTGAAGAAAGATGCAGATTGTTTGAAAGTTTTATTATTTTTTTCTTTAATAGTTTTACGTCATTAATATTTTCGCTTACTCTTTTTTAATCTTTTTTTATCTTTAAGTTTTTCTGTTCTGGTTTGTTCTTATATTTTTTACTTTTAATTTATAATTAATTATTGTTATTATAAATGAACCAGATACATGACAAAAAAAAGTGAACCAAAACACTGAAAATTGCAATGGTATCATGTTATTATTTTAAAACAGCCTTTTAAGAATTAGGTTTAAATATAAACATGATTACATATTAATACAGAAAAAGAAAAAAGAAAAAAAAAATTGAAACTCACCTTACCCAATCCAGTTAGCTCTGATTTATATTAAATGAAATATTTTTTTTCCTAAAAAAAGAAAAGCCCATAGAGCTAGGGTGCCCTTCTGGTCATCACCCTGTTTTTTTCATGATCAATTTTGAGTAATTCATTCATGATTCACGATCGCCATCTTGAACACACACCATGAAACCAAGATGTTTATTTGCTCTGTGTAGCACCCAAATTTAGAACAATTTGGTTGGGCTTGAATCTATTTTTTTTTTTTTTAAAGATAATGTAAAAACTTTGAAGTTTCAATTTTTCATTTTTCAAAATTTTAATTTTTTAATATATTAATAATTCAATTAAAGTTACGTTTAAATCAACCATTAAATTAGCACTAATTATTTTTTTTTTGTTTTATAAAAAATGAAAAAAAAAGCTTCTGATCTCAAGAGCATCCCAAAATGTCTATTGAAAATTTTGAGAAGAGGAAAAAAAGCATATTGAAGAGATTGAACTTTTTTCGTCCTCTCTCATTTCAAAGAAAGAAAAAAGGAAACAAAATATTGATGAATTCAGAAGGGGCTCCTCTCTCCTCGTAATATTGTGTAATCGAAAAATAACAATATATATACAAAATGAAAAAATAAATATTCAAAAGAAATTCCTTCATCTACCACACATTGTTGAAGATGGAGAAGAATCTTCACATTTTCGCTCATTCCCCTCCACTTGATGTTTTCTGCAATTTCAATTCTTCGTGTACGTACCAATGAACTTGACATATTTTGTGGCAAGGAGAATAGATATTTATATATTAAAAAGTAGGGGAAGCCAAATGGTTCGAGAAGTTTAATAGTTTTCCTCATTAAATTCATTCTTGATGCATAAAAAAAATTGCACAATTTTGGTTTTAATGACAAGCAAACCCACGTAGGAATTTTAAATGTAATCAAATATTTCAAAATTGAAGAGGAAGGTGAAAGAACAACTCAATTTATTATTGTAGGAAGAAGGAGAGAATGTTAAAGGACATTATTGTCTCACTAAAAAAATTGAAAGAATAAAATTGATACAAAAAGTTTCTCCTCATTGTGGCTTTTATATATAGTATAAATATAGATATAGATATAAATATAGATATAGATATAGATGAACTGAATAATTTTTCCAACTCCGATCCCTTATACAGAAGCCATTGAAATACTTTAATTGATTAGGAAATAATAATTATGTCATTTTATTATATAAAATACATTTTGGAAACATGTTAAGAAGTGGAGGGAAGGTTCATGTTAAGATTTAGGGAAGATTAAGTGGTAATTGGTATATACCACCAAGAGGTCAAATGTTCATATCCACTCATCCAATGGTTGTTGAACTAAAAAAAAAAGTTAGGTAGAAAATACTTTTGATTTCAAATAAATTTTAAACACACTTAAATTTAGCAAAAGAAATATATAAAAAAAAAAAAAAGAAGAAAAGGCAAAGATTCAAGTAGAAATGTAGAATATCCTTTGATGAAGTCTATGACGAAACAAAAAGAGATCATCCAAAATTGAGACTAAAAAGATAGATAGGTAGGGGGAGAGAGAGAGGAAAAACAAAAAAAAAAACTCTCCAAATCACCTTTTTATTTCAACCATGTTCGAAAAGTTGCTCAATACAACCTACAAAATTGCTGTTTATAACCTTAAAAAAAGAGAATCAACAAATTGATTTTAGAAGATTTAATACATTGATAAATTTGACTAACAACCTAACAAATTAACAAAATGAAAAGAAACTCATCTTCACAAAAAAAAAAAAAAAAAAAAAAAAAAAAAAAAAAACGAAACGAAACTACTATTGGTTTAGTCATGAATTTGTTGGGTGAGTCTGATATGTCTCTAAACTTTAGAATGTGTCCAATTCTTCTTGAATTCAAAAAGGGTCTTGATAGATGGTTCAACAAGAGGTTGAAATTGCCAACAAAAGCTTAGCTCAACTGGCATAACCTTGTACTGATAACCACAATATGTTCTAGAAATAGAGGCTGAGGGATCTGAAGGAACCATGAAGGAACCATTTACTTTGATAAATTTCTAAGGGAAAAATACACTTTTAGTCTCTGAGGTTTGGGTTAAGTGACAGGTCCCTGAATTTTCAAACTCAACAAAAATACCCTTGAGTTTTGAGATAATGAGCATTTTGGTCCCTGTCGTCAACTTTTCTGTTAAATTTTAACGGTTGCTGACGTGACACTATTATTTTAATTAAAACAAAATTATTTTTAAAATAAAAAAATTAAAAATTAAAAAAATTAAAATATTATTATTTTTAATTATTTTATTATTCCTCCATCTCTTTACTTCCCTTCTTCTTCTCCATCTTCTTCCTCTTCATCCTTTCATTATTCTTCTTCATATCTTCAATGGCCGGCGGCCGGCGGCCATCGCTCTCCAGCGTCGGTGTCAGCCGTCGGCTACTTTTTTTTTTTTTTTTTTTTTTTTTTTTTTTTTAATTTCTTCCTCCCTCCTTTTACTGTTTTAAAATTTATATATATAAAAAAAACAACAGAAACGAAGGGGGAAAACCCCCTTCGATTCTGGAATCGGAGAGGGTCCCTCTCCGGCGCCGGAATCGAAGGGGGTTTTCCCCATTCGTTTCTGTTGTTTTTTTTTTTTTTTTTTAATTTTAAAACAGTAAAAGGAGGGAGGAAGAAAAAGAAAAGGGAGGAAGAAATAAAAAAAAAAACTCGCCGGCCGGCCGCCGGAGTTGAAGAAGATGAAGTTGGGAAGAAGTTAGGAGAAGGAAGTGGGGAAGAGGAAGAAAGAGAAAGAGGGGAAAAGTGTTAAAAAAATAAAATAATAATATTTTATTACTTTAATATTTTTGTATTTAAAAAAATTAAAAAATAATTTTTTTATTAAAATAATAGTGTCACGTCAGCAGCCGTTAAGATTTAACAGAAAAATTGACGGCAGGGACCAAAGTGTTACTTATCTCAAAACTCAGGGGTATTTTTGTTGAGTTTGAAAACTCAGGGACCTAAATGTATTTTTCCCAATTTCTAATCTCTTTTGTATTTTGATGTAACCAAAGGAGGGATTTGATAAAAAAAACATAAAAATTATCTAAAATAAATTGTTGGAAAATTAAAATGCATAAAAATAAATGGGTGATGGTAGATCTAACTTTGGTATCATGCAATCGGTAAGACCGACGTACTCCTGGAAAAGCCTGAGAGTCGTATTCCACATTCGCGGACAGACCAACACGATTCTAACCTATAATTAATTAATTGGCCGATTAATTAACCTAGATCGTATTGAGAAATAGCCAAATTAATAGAATTGGCATATTTAAATTTCCAAGATAATGTTAGACCTAATTTGCTACAACTAGCAAACATGCTTAGGACGACTATGATTGAATTTGTCAGGCTCTCCTATGAGAACTAAACATGATAAAGCAGGCTCTCCTATGAGAACTAAACATGATAAAGCAGAGCTAACAACCACAAAAGTGACTAATCATGCATTGAAAAATGTAGAAATCTCATTAAAATGCCGAAACTTACAAGAAATGAGTATCGATTACATGAAAATGAGCTTAGCCCACCATTTGGAACCAACGAGCCTCACTCTTGGGCTCAATCCACCATCCTAAACTATACCTAAAACTAGAATTACAATGAAATAAAGAGAAAATACACCGAAATTGAGGAAAGAGTCGTTTGGAATCGAAAATTGTGCAAAAAAACTAACCCTAAAACGAAAAAGAAAGGCTTTATAGTATTGTTGATAGCAGATGCTTCATATAGAAGTCTCCAAAAACGCGCGCAACACAACATAGTGTCGAGACGCTTCAGATGGAGCTTCTCTTCCTTGTGATCCCCTAGCGTCTTGACGCTAACTCTCGGGTTGGCGGTGGTATGTGCCAGCGTTGATCAGCATCTCAATGCTCTATGCTGCCTTTTGCTCCAACTTCATCCAAACGTTGACCATGGTTGATCGAGGGGCATTTTGGGTATTTTTGTACTTCTTTTATGCACGGTATCGTCCTCAATCAATCTTGAACAATTATTTTAAGCCAGTAGCAATATTATACTCATTTAAAACCATTTCTTGCACTAAATAACAAGAAGATAAGCAAAATTTAATGAAATAAATGTACACCTAATTTGTGCTATCATGTCTTCATGTATTCTTGAACTTTTAATTTTGTGTCTATTTTTTAAAATTCACAAACCTATGAAACATAAAATTGAAAATTCAAAAAGAAATTATAGAGAATTAGTAAATACCCTAGAAAGTTTTGGACCAGATTGATATCATTCCAAAAGCTCAGGAACTACTTGTAATTAAGGTTTCTGTAGTGATAACAATCTCTTGTATTAAATAAAATGAGAGATGTTAAGTCGATGCACAATTTAGAATGAAAGGATAAGAAGTCATTCGTTGTTGTTAAAAAAAAATATCAATTGATTTGATTTTGAATTTGGAACAACAGATAATCACCACCCTAAGCTTTAAGTACAAAATTACTAAGACCCCGTTTGATAACCATTTCGTTTTTTATTTTTGGTTTTTGAAAATTAAGTCTATAAACACTATTTTTATCCACAAGTCTCTTTGTTTCTTATCTACATCATTTCCCATGTTTTCAAAAATCAAGCCAAATTTTGAAGAAAAAAAAAAAGAAAGTTTTCAAAAACTTGTTTTTGTTTTTGGAATTTGACTAGGAACTCAAATGTCTCCTTCACAAATATGAAAATCATAGAAGGAAGATTGGGAGAAAACAAGCACAATTTTCAAAAGCCAAAAATAAAAAACGAAATGATTATCAAACAAGACCTAAAATAGTGTGGTTTCAAAAAATACTAATAATAAATACATTTTTTTTACAATATATGGGGGAGAGGGATTTGAACCACAAATCTTGTGGTTATTAGTACAACTTTATAATAACAACAAATACAAATCTTTTCAAAAAAAAAAAAAAAAAACAACAAATACATTTAAATAATCCCAATTTATTGTCATTTAGAATAAAAATTAATTTTCTTGAAACAAAGTAAAATTACTTTATTATATTTAGAATTTGAATAGAAAAATAATCACAAAAACCAATCTTTGTACTCTATGAATGTAGATTATTTTTCTTTGAATTAATGTAAAATTCAACTTAACATAATTTCATAAATGAAGACAAAAGGGTACACAATTTACCATGAAGGAGTAAACTTGACATAATAAAGTTTATATTTATTTTTTTTTTCAAATAAGAAAAACCTTGTTGTTTTTAAAGAAAGAAATTAAACTAAAACAATAAAATATTTTATCTTTATATGCAAGAGTACAAATATATAACGATGATTAAAGGTTGTTTAAAAAAAAGGACGATTAAAGGTAAAATGTTAAAATTTAAAGAATAAAACCTAAATTTAGAATAACCTAAACTTAACACATCAGTGGTCATTTGATACAAAATGTAAATATAATATTTATATTCAACTTGAACATTTATTTAATTTAAGAAGATTAAAATAATAAATAAAAAATGAAAACAATTACAAATGAATTAAAAGAAAATGACAAAATGGAAAGAGAGTTTTCCCACTAAATTAATTTTTCAAAAGATAATTAAATTTAGACATGTTATTCAAAAATAATATAAATTAGAAAAAGGTTAAAGAAAAAAAATCGGATAAATTATATAAAAAAAATACCCCTGAACTATGAGGTTTGTCTAAAAAATGGCCATGAACTTTACAAAGTTTCAAAAATACCCCTGAACTTTGAAAAACGTTTCAAAAATACCTTTGTCGTTCATTTTAGATGGAAATCGTTAAAGTTTCAGTTTCAAAAATACCCTTGAACTTTCAAATTTTTTTTAAATACCCTTATTGAAAAATGTTTTTTTTTCCTTCTCCTACCGTAAATTAATTCTTCCTTCATGAAAATTAATGAGAAACTTTACTTATTTGTCATGTATTCATGGTTTAGGACATTTTCTTCTCTTTCAACACATCCCAAGAACTGCCAAGCGAGCTTAACTTAGCGGTGATTGGCATGTGCTCTTGACCAAGAGGTCAGAGGTTCGGATCATCCCACCCCCAGCTGTTGATGTACTGTTCTAACAATTCTTAAATATTAATAAAAAAATCATATATAAAACTTTTGATTAATTAATCTTATAAATTGGACCAAACTCACCGTTTTATAAACACTTTTTCTTTTTCTCACTAGCATATACAAATAGAGAGAGCAAAAAGGAAATAATATATATACATATATATGTTGTTTTCTCACACTTACCTTTTTTATGCTTATTAAAAGAGAAAACTCGATTTCAAAATCTGTTTTTATCTAGTATTGTGTTGCACACAACCTTCATAAGTAAAGTTTTGCATTAATTTTTATGGAGGAAGAATTTACGGTAAGAATAAGAAATTTTCAATAATGATATTTTTTAGACTGAAACTTTAACGGTTTCCATCCAAAATTAACGACAAGAGTATTTTTGAAACTTTTTTAAAGTTTAAGGGGTATTTTTTAAACTTTTTAGAGTTCATGAGCATTTTTGAAACAAATCACACAGTTTTCATGGGTATTTTTTTTATAATTTAGCAAAAAAAAAATCCATCCATTTCCGGGGAAGGTTTCTTTGTAGGGCAGAAATGCCCTCTTGGCTGAACTCTTCTAATTTTTCGAGTTACTTTTATTTCAGAAAAAAAAAATCCATCCACAGTATCCAATAAAATCAGCCTACCTTTTCTTTTGAGTTTTTTTTTTTTTTTTTTTTTTTTTTTTTTGAGAAAAGCAAGAATGAGAGTCGGAGACCACATAAAAATAATGTTAAATTGTCAAAAAAAAAAAAATATGTCTGGATGAGGTTGGTTCTAGTCGTATCCTAAACTTGAGAAAAGTCTCATTTAATTTTCTTTTTTTAATTTAACAATAATTGAGATTAGAGATTTGAACTTTTGACCTTTTGGTTGGACATACATACTAATTATTGTTGAACCATATTCACTTTTGACAAGTTTCAATTTAATAAATTTGAAGTTTGTTTCAAATTGATTCGGTTATTTTTTTTTATTAAATTTATAGAAAAAAATGAGGAGTTTACTAAAGCTTAGTTCAACGACATGTACTTAGTCAAGATGTCAGACGTTCGAATCATCCCACTCCAAATGTTGTTGAACTAAAAAAAAAAAAAACTTATCTGATAGATTAATACAAACACATCATTCTTGCTCATAAATTTAATAGAAAAAAAAACTTTCAAAAGCCAAACTGAACCCAACTCAACAGTAATGTACTCTCAATCAAAAGATCAGAAGTTCGAATCTCTTCTCAAATGTTGATGTATTAAATAATAAATAAATAAATAAATAAACTTTCAAAGATTATTTTGAAGTTCAAACTAGATGAATTAAAATAAAGTTTTTCAAAATTTGAGTATAATTAAAACCAAATAATTTAATCAAAAAATAAGTAAAATAAAGAGGAAAACCTCCACGCCACTTGTTCTTCTTCTTCACCCGTCTCCTCCGTTTCAGCAGCTCGTTGTCGCCGCCGCCTCTCTGCTGCTGCTGCCGTCGTATTTCTTCCGTTCGAACCGCCGCAGCCTCCCTCCTAGCGGTTTTGCACTTATTTTCTACTCCCTTGTCGTTACCGGTATTTTTCCAATCTCCATCTATGTCTTTCTTCTCACTCGAAAAGCAGAAACTAGAACTTAGTCTAATGAAAGAATGGAGGAGTTGTTTGATATTATTTTTTAAAAATAACAATAGCCAAATAGCAATGAAAAAAACAGCCTTTCGGTAAATTGTTACGTGGTTCATGTTTTGCTAGATTCGGACATGAATCAGTTATCCAATTCTCTTTTAATTCCTAGCTTGATTGATCGACCGAACAACTTCAACCTTATTTATATTTGTATATTTGTAGATTATAGTTGGGAGAAGACAACGATTTTTTTTTTTTTTTTCGAGAATTGAGATTCTCCCCATCAATTAACCAATACAATAACTTATGATACTTTGAATTTATGGAAAGAAGATCATGAATTCAGTCGCTATGATAGGTTCAATATAATGCAAGTCATTGTTCTCAACGGGCTTCTGTTTTCCCCCCATCTTCTTGAGAGGAGCTTAAATTTGAGAGGGGGATTGTGGTTGGATTTGGTGATGAGTTTAGACAGTACTGTGTTTCTATTTTTTTGGTTTGTTTGATTTGTGGCTCTTCTCTTGCTTGTTGGGTCAGATCCCTAGATTGAACATTTGTTGCTGATGCTGCTGAGATAGGTAAGTTATGTGAATTCTTGAGAAAATTTTCTGAGTTATCTGAAAAAAGAAAGTTATTCATGTTGACCATCTTTGTCATTTGGTATTCTCGAGCTTCTTTCCGATCTGTCATCTCTTCATTTCTTGGGTGGTTCATTATTTTGACTTGCTTGATAAAAAAAAGACTTTTCCTCATGTCTGTCACTTCTAATAAATTAAAAATTTTCTCACGACTACCAATTTTGAGACAATTTGTACGACAAAATTATATCAGTAACTTTAGCTGTATAAAGTTTGTGGTTGCACTTATCGATTAAGTGATTTGAGGGTGCATTTATAACAATGCCTTTTTGCCATTATGGACTCATTTAATGAGTTCATTCCCCATGTGAGTGAGCAAACTAAATTGGTTCTGAAAATGGTGCACAGGTGAAATCAATATTCAATGAGCCTGAGTCTGAGGTTGCCATTCTGAAGTTGATACGTTCTAATGTGCTTGAAGAGGACAGGTTGATTTTTCTGATCATTATATTGACGATAGACTTCTTTTTGTTCATACAAATTTCAAGCTCAGATTCTGTTGTTCTGTTGTTAATTTGTCATTTTTTTGTTTGAATTAGATATGGGAAGGCAACTGTAGTGGAGAACATAGAGAAGGGCTGGTGGGATCTTATTTTCCACAAAATCATAGCAGTTTTTGCTTTGGAATATGATAGGGTACTGCCTTAACTTAGAGTCCAGTCCCTTGGCTTTTGAAGAAGCTTTTCATTTGCATATCTTCACGAATGAAAATGATTTGAAATGCTTTATTCTTCAATTATTAGATGACAGTGCTGTTCTCATTCTCATAGTCTGTGTTGTCTTCCATCCATATTGAGAATCAAAATTCATTGTTGGATTACGAGCTTTGACATATAATGAGATACAATTTTCATCTCTCTATCATATTTTGGCTTGTTCTATGTAACTCATGATGGTGGTATGAGATACAATTCATTGTTGGATTACGAGCTTTGACATATAACGAGATACAATTTTCATCACTTTATCATATTCTGGCTTGTTCTATGTAACTCATGATGGTGGTATGTTATCTCATTCATGTTCATTTAGCTGCAAGAATGCATTCTTCTCTCGTTAATAGCTTTAGCTAATTTATGATTAATATTGCAAGCATTTGGTTTTTCTTTTATGATTGTGAGTGCAACTGTAGTGTCATACCAGGCAGTTGCCAGTGTCGTCCCCTTTCTCCCATATTACCTTGCATCCTCGTTAGGTTTGAAAGAAAAGCATCCAACGCCTCGGTCTCCTGCCATTTTGGCATACTTGAAAGTGCAACACTTCAAATTGATGGTTAGAAATACATGTCAAAGTTAAACATTGGGATTGTTATTCGTCTTGGGATTATTCTCCAATTATGGAAGTTGTTAATTCACCCACTTCTTCGGACTTCTTTGCACATATTCTGCAAACAAGCGTCAGAATCAAAGACCCATTTGCTGGAAGGTCTATTCACTCTCAAATAATCAAGAAAGGCCTTCATCTTGGTGTGTACTTGATGAATAATCTTATGACCTTCTATGCCAAAATTGGGTCACTCAGCGATGCCCACCATGTGTTCAATGAAATGCCCCTTAAATCTACATTCTCATGGAATACATTGATCTCTGCATATGCCAAACAGGGTAATTTTGATGCATCACGTCGCCTTCTATATGAAATGCCTGATTATGACTCTGTTTCTTGGACTGCAATCATCGTGGGTTACAACCAATTGGGTCAATTTGATGATGCGATTTTGATGTTTGCAAAGATGATATCTGAGAGAGTCCCACCTTCTCAATTCACGGTCAGTAATGTTCTTTCTTCTTGTGCGGCAAATCAAGCTTTGGACGTTGGTAGGAAGATTCATTCATTTGTTGTCAAACTTGGACTCGGTAGCTATGCCTCTGTTGCGACTTCTCTACTCAATATGTATGCAAAATGTGGAGATCCGGTCATAGCGAAAGTTGTTTTTGATAGGATGACACTGAAGAACATTTCAACTTGGAATGCTTTGATTTCATTGTACATGCAATCGGGGCAGATTGAGCTTGCTGCTTCGCAGTTTGAGAAAATGCCTGAACGAGATATAGTTACTTGGAATTCGATGATTTCAGGGCATAATCAGAAAGGGTATGATTTTGAAGCACTTGATATCTTCTCCAAGATGTTGAATGAACCTTCTTTAAAACCAGATAAGTTCACCTTGGCTAGCGTTTTATCAGCTTGTGCCAATCTTGAGAAGTTGAATATTGGGAAACAGATACATGCTTATATTATAAGAACAGAAACTGAAACTTCTGGAGCAGTTGGCAATGCTTTAATATCAATGTATGCAAAATCAGGTGGAGTAGAAATAGCTAGACTAATTATGGAGCATAACAGGACTTCAAATCTAAACATTATAGCGTTTACTTCACTACTGGATGGATACACCAAGCTTGGAGATGTTAAACCCGCCAGAGAGATATTTAACAAATTGAGAGACTGTGATGTGGTAGCATGGACAGCTATGATTGTTGGTTATGTGCAAAATGGGTTATGGAACGATGCCTTGGAGTTGTTTCGACTGATGGTTAAGGAAGGCCCTGAGCCGAATAGTTATACCCTGGCGGCCATGCTGAGTGTAAGTTCAAGTTTGGCTGCTTTGGAGCATGGAAAACAAATCCATGCCAGGGCCATAAAAGTAGGAGAATCTTCAACATATTCTGTTACTAATGCCTTGATAGCCATGTATGCTAAAGCAGGAAACATCAATATTGCCAAGAGAGTGTTTGATCTTACAAGCGGGAAGAACGAAACTGTGTCCTGGACATCAATGATCATGGCTCTAGCACAGCATGGCCTTGGAGAAGAAGCCATCAGTCTGTTTGAGAGGATGCTCTCAGTTGGTATAAAACCCGACCATATCACTTATGTAGGAGTGCTTTCTGCTTGTACACACGTGGGATTAGTAGAACAAGGTCAAAACTACTATAATCTGATGATTGAAGTCCATAAAATTGAACCCACTCTGAGCCATTATGCGTGTATGATCGACCTTTATGGACGGGCTGGACTGCTCCAAGAAGCATACCAATTCATTGAAAGCATGCCTATAGAACCAGATAATATAGCTTGGGGATCACTACTAGCATCTTGTAAAGTTCATAAAAATGCGGATTTGGCGAAAGTTGCAGCAGAAAGACTGCTTCTTATTGATCCTGGAAATAGCGGCGCCTACTCAGCCCTTGCTAATGTGTATTCGGCTTGTGGGAAATGGGAAAACGCTGCCAAAACTAGAAAGCTAATGAAGGATAGAGGAGTGAAGAAAGAGAAAGGATTTAGTTGGATTCATATTAAGAATAAAGTTCATGCATTTGGAGTTGAAGATGTTATTCATCCACAGAAAGATGAAATCTACAAGTTGATGGATGAGATATGGAAGGAGATCAAAAAGATGGGTTTCATCCCAGACACTGAATCAGTACTACATGACCTTGAAGAAGAGGTGAAGGAGCAGATTATCAAACATCACAGTGAGAAACTCGCCATTGCATTTGGGCTTTTAAGTACTCCAGAGAACACTGTATTGAGAATTATGAAAAACCTTAGAGTTTGTAATGACTGCCACTCTGCTATAAAGTTCATCTCTAAGCTTGTAGGAAGGGAAATCATTGTTAGAGATGCTACTCGGTTTCATCATTTTAAGGATGGTTCCTGTTCTTGTCGAGACTATTGGTAGGCGTAAGCTTGGAAATTTCTTTTACAAAAGAAAATAACTCACACCAAGCATGAGAAACCAGGTATGTTCTACCATTGCTGATCTTTTCAAAGTTTGGTTTTATTACAGAATTGTGCCTAAATCAGCCTTAGAAATTAGTATATTCTTCATTCACTATTTATTTGGTGGAGGGGTGATTCATTGAACTTTCGGCAAAGAACAAAAAAAGAAACAGATTGTTTGTTCCACTAATCAAACGGCAAGAACATTTCTTCTTTCGACAAAAGCCTATTTGAAAAATAATGTGAGAAAACAAGCACAATTTTCAAAAACCAAAAACAAAAAACTATTATCAAACGGGGCCTTAAACTATCTAAGTAAGCATTTTTCAAAATTCTAAACTTTCATATTTTTTTTCTTTAACTTAGATGACTACCTCTTGTAATTTGCTAACATTAAAATGGGTGAGGAGATTTTTAGTTCAACAATCATGCATATGGGAGATCAAACTTCTGACTTTTGGTCTTGATAGGTAGTAATTGTTTTTATGTATTAGACTATGCTTGAATTGCAAATTAGTTGAGAAGATGATAACAAAACATCATGCATGTATAAAGAAAATTGGAACTTTATGTTGGTCCTTTTCTATATATATTGCTGATCAATTTTGATACATATAATGCAGAAGAAGATGCATAATATGACCAGTTGCTCTTCTATGTGTCTTGAGATTACTCGATGTATAGTGTGTCCAATTGCTCTACTATGCATGGGGTTCAGTCTATATGTAGTATGACTGTTTGCTTTGCTATATATGTCGAGGTCCTCCATATATAGTATGATTAGTTTTGCTCTGCTGTGTGTATTGAGATTCTTCTGCGCCACTACGATCAGTTTTGGGTACAAGTTCAATGATAAATTTTCATAGCAACGTGATCATGTTTTAAACTTTATATTTTAGATATTATGTTTTAATAGGACTACGCTTCAAGGATGTATTTTAAAGATTTCGTAGTCTTCAAAATATTATGAGTTGCTTAATTGCAATGGAATTTACGCATATTTGAAAGGTTTTATGTGCAAGAGTTCTTTTTTAGTGTTTACAAACAACCATTTATGAATGTTTATGTAAATAGTTTTCTTAAAATTATTTTCTTATAAACTTTGACTGCTTTTTAGCTTATTTTTTCCCCAAAATTTTCACCAGGTAGCATTTGAGTTTTCGACAAACCTATTGGAGTTGATATCTGGCACCCAATGTTTTCAAGGTGATCCTAGGCACGCGCCTAAGGGGAGAGGCGAGACGACTTGGTGCCATCGCGCCTTGAAGGTAGCCAAGGCGAGCTCCTTCAACCAGGCGTTCGCCTGGTAGTGCCTTTGGTCGCTTTTTTGCACCTTCCCCATGCCGGAAGGCGATAGTTACCATTTAGTATTTAGCTTAGATTATTTTATTTTGTTGGTTTGGGGGGGGGGGGGGGGTTGGGTGGGGTTCAAGAATCAAAGACCAGGAAGAAGAAAAATTTGAAGAACTTGTTTGTTAGCTTCAACGGGCTCATGTCTTCCCCTTTTTAACATTTTCATGTAGTACTTAAGTACCAGAGTAGTGCAGTCTAACTCACATGCATGCTGGGCAGTAAAATTGCTTCCTGATAGTGAAATTGCTAGATGGCTGTATTACTAATTCTAATTCTCAGTAGTTAGTGCTATATTTATTTAATGTGTTATGTAATCCTTTATTGAACTACTATTTTTTACCATATATTTAAATGTTTATGTCTTTTATCTTTTCAATTATTTAAGTTATTAAAAAAATGTCAATATTTTAAATATAATATATAATTTTATTAAGTGCACCTCGCTCCATTTAGGTGATGTCTTTCGGTCACTTCTTGCCTTGAGGCGATTATGAAACTTGTCACCTTAAGGTGTTGCCACTAGTATCCATAGGTTGCATACCATTTTGTATTCACATTACTTTAAGTCCATTTTTCGTATCTTTTATGAGTAGAGTGGCTAGCACTTCTGATGGCATTGTACTATTTGAAATTTTATAACACTTTGAAATTGAAACATTTATGCTTTTTCATTAGTGGCTTCTGGCCATCTTGTGATTGTTGGATTTTTAAAATGATTGCTGATTTGTGTGCGGTGAGGCACACTTTGTGGTGGAGTTGGAGTTTGAAATAAAATATTTTAGGAGGGCACATATTCTTCGTTTCAAGTATGTTTTGATCAAATTTTCCGGGGAAACTCTACCGAAATTTTTATGAATTTTGGTTTCAATAAAGTTTTGCTAGCCACCATTTTCAAAATGTGTTTAGTTTTTATAAGTTGGCAATGGACTACCTTAGCTAGTTGGGATTTCATTGTTGATAAGTCACGTCCTAAGTTGGTTAGAGACTAGAGTAATTTGGGGTGGGGCATATCACTCTAAGCATTTCTTTTTTTCTCAGCCTCTTCTCTCTCTTGTTCTAATCATCCTCTCTCTATCAGCTTACTGCCTCTTTTAGAAAATCTGTTCCAATTTGTCATTTTTAGAAAATTAGATGCTACCACAGATTCTTTTCAAACTTGCTACCAAACAAGAATTTCCATATTGAAATCCAGCTTTCAAATTCTATTTCCAAATGAACTTCTAAACTCAACAAATGCACCAAATTCAATCTTATCTTTTGTTGCATCTTCTATTTTAAAGAACAGGTTCTCATCAAGTCACGAACAAAACATGGCCTAAGGAACTTTGTCTCATGATATAGGCACCAAAATCATTTAATTTATGTTCCTTCTACATAATTTTTGATTCATCACCGGATGGGCTGATTAATTTAATTTATTATTATTTTTTAAGAAAGTTTTTTTCTGTGTGCTGTCTTTATACATAGTTTGACTGGCAAGAAACTGTCAATCCACATATTGTTTTCAACTTTTCAGTGATTTACTTTGTTTTTTGGGGGTAAATGAAACTGATCAGTAGTATTCATTGAGAAATCAATACTTGTTTGCATTTGTGGCTGCAGCAAATTGATTCGGTGGCTTATAATTGTTCTTGTTTCTGTTGGGCTGCTGACTCCCACCTCCTTAGCTCGACCTGAGGTTATTGTTGCAAGCCATGGTGCTGTTGCCGCAGATGACCCCCGATGCTCCAGAATTGGTATAGATGTTCTGCGTGAAGGAGGCCATGCTGTCGATGCATCAGTGGCTGCTGCTCTCTGCTTGGGGGTTGTAAGTCCAGCATCAAGTGGCATTGGTGGAGGAGCCTTTATGCTGATCAGGTCAGCCAGTGGAAAATCTCAGGCATTCGATATGAGGGAGACTGCACCTTTGCTAGCTTCTGAGGTTCTGTAAATTGTATTCCACTTGTTTCCTTTCCTTTGTTAGATTTTCCAATTTAATCTATTTTCTAAGGAAGAAAGAAGAACCATCACCATATAATCTCTCTCGTTTTATTGTTGTTGGGAAGCTTATACTGTTCATTCATCCTCTGAAGTTAAAAAGTTGTATAGTGCATTGGTTGTCTGGTGGCACTAAAATGTCAGTTAAGTAGCTCCCAATTAACATGACAAAGCCTTGTGTTTTTATGGCTAAAGTTCTTGAGTTTAATGGTAGTAAGAAATGAGATATAAGGCCGGTGTCTGTTAAGACCTAACTTTCATCATCGTTGTGAATTTGATCAGACACGTCCATGTTTTTCAGAATATCTTTATTCTAGCACGAACATTTTCTTAAAAAGTCTTGTGGGTGTAATCTGGGACATTTGGAAACTGATCAGTGATAAGTTGTTACCTGTTGGTTGTACACAACTGGATGAACTTCATTTATCCAGGATTCATCATTCAACCAATCTCTTAAATCTCTTTTCATTCATACACAGAATATGTATACTGGCAATGCTGCTTCAAAAGCAGCCGGAGCCCTTTCCATTGCTGTTCCAGGGGAACTTGCAGGACTTCACGAAGCTTGGAAACAACATGGAAAGCTTCCATGGGCAAGACTTGTTCAACCAGCGGAGCGTCTTGCTCGCTTGGGGTTTAAAATATCTCCATACCTTCATATGCAGATGGTTAGAACAGAATCAGGGATCTTGGGAGATGAAGGACTCAGGAACTTATTTACATCAGGTGGAAAATTGTTGAAACCAGGAGATGTTATCCGCAACAAGAAGCTGGCAAAAACTTTGAGAACTATTTCTAGATTCGGTGTCAAGGCCTTCTATAATGGGTCAATCGGAATTAACTTGATAAGAGATATCAGGAAGCTTGGAGGGATACTGTCAATGAAGGACCTGCAGAGCTATCGAGTGAAAATAAGAGTCCCCATCATAGCCCGTACGATGGGTCTCGAGATAATCACCATGCCTCCTCCTTCAGGAGGTTCCGGAGTGATCCTTGTAAGTTTATTGTCTTGATGAGCAGTTGTGTTAAAAGTTTGTTTGGTTAGTAACACCACATTCTGCCACAGATGCTTAATATTCTGGCTCGATATAAACTGCCTTCAGGGCTCTTGGGCCTTCTCGGCATCCATCGAGAGATTGAAGCATTGAAACATGTAGCTGCTGTAAGAACGAACCTTGGCGACCCGAATTTCTACAATGTCTCCGAAGTTCTTTCCGACATGCTCTCGCTCAAGTTTGCTGAACAATTAAAGAAAACCATCAATGACAATAGGACTTTTGATCCAAGCCATTATGGCAGCAGGTTGATGCTCCTTCATGGGTGGTTATGTTACTTTATTTTTCCTCATTTGTATTTCCTTCCTATTCTGCCATAATTGTTTAAAATCTTTCCTAGCCTTTCCTCTTTGTTGTGTGTTCTAAACAAGACCTTCTATCTCCCCTTCTACCTTTGAGCCTGTTGGTAACATTAATTCTATTTCTAACAGATGGAATCCAATCCATGACCATGGCACAAGTCATTTGTCCGTCGTTGATGGAGAACGAAATGCCGTCTCCATGACTACCACTGTGAACTACTATTTTGGAGCACATATACTCTCCCCGAGTACCGGAATAGTCTTAAACAATGAAATGGACGATTTTTCTGTCCCCGCCAATGATTCTGCTAATAAACTCCCACCAGCACCAGCCAATTTCATCAGGCCAGGGAAAAGGCCATTATCATCCATGTCTCCTACTATTGTCCTGAAGGTCCTTTTTCATTTGCAAACGAATTGGGATTCCAAAACGTTACTAGCTTTAGAAGTGTCTTATGATTGAACATTTATTTGAAATCCTTTAACAGGACGGACAACTGAAAGGTGTGGTTGGTGCAAGTGGAGGAGGCTTCATCATTGCTGGAACAGTAGAGGTTCTGTTGAATCATTTTGCAAAGGGAATGGATCCTTTCTCATCTGTGATGGCTCCCAGAGTTTATCATCAGGTTCGTTTTCACTAGCTTCTCTTTTCCGATTCGTTTTGTTATTTCCCCCATTAATTCATTGCATTCGGGTATTCTTACGCAACTAGTAGTCATTTGGAAAGTGCAATCTGAACTTTGGAAAGGAAACTTATACGATTTGGTTAAAACAAACAGCTGATTCCAAACATTTTGAACTATGAGAACTGGACAACTGTGTCAGGAGACCATTTTGAAGTTCCTGCTGAAACAAGGGCAGCCCTTGCTAAGAAGGGTCACGTCTTAGAAGGCCTTGCTGGAGGGACAATTTGCCAGTTCATTGTTCAAAGCTTTAGCTCATTGAGACAAGGTGGTGGCTTGGGGAAGCTTGTGGCGGTAAGTGATCCCAGGAAGGGTGGGGTTCCTGCTGGCTTTTGAGATGGTGAACTGTTGAAATTTTCTTATATAAGTTACAACTTCCATTTTTGTAATCACCATGATAATTGGTGAAATTAAGATATGTTAGCTGAATGATTTCTCTAATCTCTTGGAGAAAAGTTGTTGAAACACTTTAATTCAGTATGGACATAATAATTATGTCAGTTTATTATAGAAAATGTATTTTGAGAACATGTTTAGAAGTGGATTTAAAGAAATTTTAAACACAGGTAAATTTAGCAAAAAGAAAAGGAAAAAAGAAGCAATGATCTAGGTAGAATATCCTTGATAATGTACTGAATTTTGAGATTATGCCAAGCCCATGACATGACCAAACAAGAAGTAATCTATCAAATATGAGACCAGAAAAAGAGAAGGAAGAAAACTCTCAAAATTACCCTTTTATTTCAACAATGTTCTAAAAGTTGCTCAATACAACATAGAAAATGGCTCTGCTTTTAACCTTAAAAAATAGAAACAATGAATTAATTTTAGAATATTAGTTAATACAATAAGAAAATTGATTAACAACTAATTAACAAAACGAAAATAAACAAATATACTATCGTTTTAGTTACAAATTTAGTCCTAAACTTTTAGAATTGTGTCTAATATGTTTGTGAATTTTAAAATGTATCTTAGAGAAAGTATCTTATAAGTTTTTGAATTTTTTAAAGATTATTTATTTATTTTTTTTAATAAATATAAGTTTTTGAACTTTTAATTTTGTAATCTAGATGCTTTTTTAAATATTAAAAATTGAAAAATCTATTAAACATAGGCATAAATTTATTAAATATTTTAAAAAATTTTGGGATTGGTAAACATATAAAAAGATCAATTATTTTATTATATTTACAATAGAATTGACAAAATGTAGTGAAATCCTACCTTATTTAATGGTGTGATTGAAAGGTTAAAAAGGAGCCAACTAATAACTATCCTTGATGGGACCTTAGGACCTCTTGTATAAAGTTTTTTCTTCAGTAATATTTCATATCATCAATGAAATACTTGTTTCCTATCAAAAAGAAAAGTTAAGAAGAACAGGCAATCAACTGAAGTTAACTCAAAATAGTTTCGAGTCTAACGATATTTCGACGTAAAAAGTTAAAATACGTGTCGTAAATTAATTTGGTTATCAAACAAACCCACACAAAGGCTTCCTAGTCTGCTCATAAATGCAAAAAGGTACAAAAATTTCTACATTGCATTATCAATAACCCCTTTCTTGGTTTAACTTAGGCCACAACATTACATAAACAGAAGTGTATTTGAAGTTTTTGCCAATTGAACAGAATGAGGTATATCATAGGCAATCACAAATTGAATATCACACTCTTATTCCAATAATATGTGACTACAGATCAAGAGGCGTCCACTCTAGTTCCAAGTACACTTCACCTGATTCTACATTTTGGAGCCTGAGTGACAACTCTTGTTTCACCTTGCCATCGACGATATTGACAGCGCTGTCATCGATGAGGGCATTGTCATCTGACTTCAACCATTTTCCTATCTGCATATTCTCTAACATTTCAGCATCTCCAAATGCCATTGCTGATGTTATCATTGGCTGGAGGTCGATTTCTGCTTCACCCATCAAGTCATTAGCCGAAATAACGTCGTGATCGAACACTTGCTGCAATGTACCATTAAGTGAAGGAATGAAAATGGCCATACCCTTCTGTCTCTTCACAAAATATGCTCAAAGTATACCACAAATTCAGTAGATTCAATCAAATGCATAGCACATCTGAAAACTAGGTTTCATATTTACATTCAGCCGAAAGAACTTTTCTAAGTATAAAATTATACTACATAAAAGCGAGCTCTAAAATTGGATCCTCTATTAGATTGCGAGACTACCAGTAACAACTGCAACAACTTACCAACTTCAGGGGCCCATATTCCTGAGGAACTGACAGCATGAGTTCCTCGTTCCAAACTGGATTCAAGTTACTCTTTATCACCGTTGTTTTAGCCGTCTATAAGCGAAAAAACCGGTTGTCATTGTCAGTTTCAATAACAACAAAACTTACTATTTTCGTTTCTTCCTTTACTTTGCAAAAATCCAATCCACCAAGTCTTTAGTATGTTAACAGGTTCAGTGTAGCACTCGAAAAATGCTACGTTTGCAGGATTCCTAGTCACCATAGACCAATTAAGAAAATGTACAAGCATGCTTAGAAAAGATCAAAGCTACCACTGACCTGTTGCCCAAGAGTCAAGGTAATGAAAGGATCACTGGACTTCACATCTCTCACGGCTAAGTTTGTGCCTCTAATCACATTGACTTTCAGGACTCCCATAAATTCAACCATGCCCTCTTGTGGCTAGTCCCAAAAACAAAGAGAGTAGAGAATTAATAATATTACAATCCATAGATGGTTAAACATACTAGCTAGCCACTGATCTCGTCCAAGAGTCGCCAACTACTAATCATGGCCAGATATTGGATGATGTTTTGAAGCAGATATTTTGCAGGAAACATGGAGTATATTTATGAACATATTATTCAAAACTGATCCCCATGCTAAGCTTGAAACGTTCTGAAAATTACATTTCATCATGTAGTATAAAACTGAAGACATAATAGAACTTACTGATATCTTTGAAGAATTTGAGCTTCGAAAGCCATCAGCAATCTCTTTAAGATAACTCGGCTCCTCAGGACTCTTTGAGGAGTGATTGGACACAATTCGCAAGCTAGGTTTTAAAAATTCTTGAAGTTCATACTTAGACCTATATGAAAGATCACTTATTTAAATTACTGCTTTAAAGAGATTAAAAACTGAGCAGGGGCATGGTTACTGAATTTATTATTGTCATCCATTCATGACCCAGATTTCCTCACTAAACATTTATTGAGTGCAAGAAAATGGCTTCTTAAATAAGCACAAATTGTAAAAGAGGAGCAAAGTTACATGGTAGGTTCAAAATTATGGCTGAAATGACCATAGAAACAACAGACCAACTACTGGTTACAACTACTGATGCACAAACACATAAAAGCTCCTTGGTGACCAAAAAGATATAAATGTGACAACTACCTTACGGTGGATGTAAAGCATCCAATTCCAGGCTAAATCATTGCAAGTCAGAGTCTTACCGAATGAACTTTGAACGCTCCTCATGGTTGGCACTTGGTTCAGGCTTTGTATATCCAACAGGGATAAAAGCCTCATATATTGCATTAGCAGAACCATTTCCTCCAACCTCTATCATTGCATCAATCTCATCATCAGACCATTCATCCAATGTTATTGACAAAACCTGAACCAAAACCAATGTCCTCAGAACTATGAATTTTCTTTAATCATCACAAGGCAGAAGCAAAAAAGATAAGGAGTTTAAAACATAAAAAGGGAGAAGTTCTAAGTTCAAGCAAAGTTATCTGATACGAGAAAGGAAGTAAAACCCTCTAATTTTCCATTTCTTTTGAAATATTCAAACAAGAGCAGAATTGACCAACTGAGGGTTATTTGTGAAAAAGCAACCAATTGTACAAAAAAATTTGTGCCAGATAGTTTGGCAATATATATAGGATGCAAGAATACACGGCACCAATTGTTTTTCCCTTGAGTAATCAAATTGAATTTTACTTGTACGATGAAAAACTTTTAGCATAATTAACAAATAGATAAAAACACCTACGAGCCAGCTACATTGATAAAGCACTCCTCATAATATAACATGGAAGACTTAAAAGTAGCTATAATATTTATTCCAGTGACATATGTAAAGATAAAAGAAATGTAAAGCTAAATCTTTGTTTTCACTCTCCAGAAAGGTGAGTATTACCTTTGATATGTGCGCTCCAAGGCTTCTGTGCACGCCACTACATTTTAAGCAAATAAACACACCAATATTTGCAGAGCTGCAAAGGCAGCGAATCATGTATATAAAATGAAAAGAAATCCATAGAAGAAAATTAACCAATGAAAGACATTGTGTTTTGTTCAGAGGGAAAAAAAAATAGTAAAACAAAACTGATAAGATCCTAGTCCTTCAAATATGAAGTTTATGAAACTTACGCCCATTTAGGATCTGGAGCACCACAATCTGCACAAAGTTGATTATCTTTCTGAAGCAATAACTCTTTCAATCTACATTTAGCTGCACGAGGAAGTTCAAACCATAAAGTTTCAGAAACATACTTGCAAATCTGCTTTCTAAACGCACCCACCCACACTTTCAGTAAGCACACCTGATTCAGGTCTCCTGAAATCCACTGAAAAATGACTCATTCTCCGCTTTGATCTCAGTGATTCATAAACCAGAGTTCTTCAGATGGCCTGAAGAAAAGGGTGGGAATTCAGGCAAGCTACCACAGAGAAAACAAAATTAAAAGAAAACCCTCCTTCAAAAAGGATCTCAGGGTTCGCAATGGATCATTACAACACATTCAGCTAAAGGAAAAGCAACAGACAGGTTCTGCAAATGTACGACGCAAAAACTGATCAGGCAAATGAAAGATTCAGCAGGGGAAAAGAAATCGGGAATAAAGCGAAGAAATCAGACTTGAAATTGAAGAAAATTGATCACCGGCGGGATCATAACCGATCATTCTGTGTAATTATGCAAAGAACGTCGTAAAAGATCATAACCTGTTCATACGCAGATTGTGTCTCCAGCTTCATTGTCATAAAAGATGTGAAAGTAAAAGCATATTTAATTAGATAACACATCCATTCAGGGCTCCACAGATTGGATCCTACGTATATCCCGTCTTCCAAAAGGAACCCTTTTTTTTTATAATATAATTAGATTCAAATTATATATTATTAAATATCCGTTATTTATAAGATTCAAATCAAATGGCCTTGCTATCAATAATAATAATAATAAATCAAATGGCCTATTCTTTAAAAAGAAGAAGAGAAAAAAAACTATATGCTATATATACTCTTGATTAAGAGATCAGAAGTTCGAATGTTTCTACCCAAGATGTTGTTAAACTCAAAAAAGAAAAAATGTCATAACATATTTCTAAAAGAAAAAAATGTCAAAAATTATTTGTTTGAATGATGTTCATCTAAAATATTTTTTAGCCAACATACATAACCATAACTCAAGTACTAATAATCTCGTAGATCGAAGATATATGTTTTAACTATTTTTTTTTTTTTTTTTTGAGTTCAACAATATTTGGGGTGAGAAGATTAAAACCTCTAATCTTTTGGTCGATGATACATGCCAATTACGACTGTTTTATACTCGCTTTGATTTTTAACTAGTTGAATTATGTTTAGATTGATAATTTTGTTTGATTGCATTTGTTTTGTTTTTTTACGTAAATATTTGATTGAATTTTAAACTTAAATAAGCAATCAAATTATTAATTAAATGTTTATTTATCTTAAATGATTTATATTTCAATGCCGACATTGTTGTGGGCCTTGTGGCTAAGCTATCTTTATATGTACTTTTTATTTTTTTTTTTTAAATTTTATTTTGAAACCATGGCTTCATTTAAGATGCCACGTGGGTTACGTAAGAGTCTTTTTCCAAACCTGTAATTTTCAAAATCACTTTTAAGGCTAATTTGGAAATTTAATAGCAAAAAATTTGCTTGCATATCAGTATGTAGGGATCTCCCTACATACCACCATTAAAACTATTAAATCTGAGAGTAAATAAAGGATTGCACGAATACTTCATTAAAACTTAGCCTTTAAACAGGCAAGGAGATACAATATAGAAAATACAACTAATAACAGAAACTGAACTAATAAACTGAAGTATGGTTTTATAGTCTAATACTCCCCCTCAAGATGGAGATATAATGTTCAATATTCCCATCTTGGATAACAAAGACTCAAAAGAATGTCGAGGCAATGGCTTGTTGAAGATGTCTGCTAACTGCAAATGAGTGCGGATCGACAACAGCTTCACATGTCCTTGAGTAATGTGATCTCGAACAAAATGGCAGTCCAGTTCAATGTGTTTTGTGCGCTCATGGAAGCTGGGGTTGGATGCAATATGAACAGCAACATCATTATCACAAAAGAGAAGAGCAGGAGTGGCAGAAACGACCTGTAGGTCAGTGAGGAGATGCTTCAACCAAATCAACTCGCTGGTTGTAGCTGCCAACGCCCTATACTCTGCTTCTGCAGACGAACGCGAAACAGTGGTCTGCTTTTTCGACTTCCACGAGACAAGTGCTTCACCTAGGAAGATACAAAAGTCTGAGGTCGACTTCCTTGAGTCAAGACAAGACGCCCAGTCAGCGTCTGTAAAGCCACGCAACTATAATGAACTCGAGGCTGGCAAGAATAAACCTTGTCCAGGCGTTCCTTTGAGATACCTTAACAAGGTATGAGCAGCTGCTAAGTGTGACTGTCGTGGATGAGCAACAAACTGACTCAGCTTGTGAACAACAAAGGTTATGTCTGGCCACGAGACTGTGAGGTACAAAAGTCGACCAATCAATCTTTGATAAGCAGTGACATCAGTCAATAAAGACCCTTCTGTTGCACTAAGCTTGATGTGAGGATCCATAGGTAGTGAGGATGGCTTAGAAGCCAATAAGCCTGAATCTTCAAGCAACTGAAGAACATAATGTTGTTGAGACAGAAAGATTCCTTTCGACGATCGTGCTAACTCAAGCCCCAAGAAATACCGTAGACCGCCCAAGTCTTTTAACTTGAAAACAGAGTGTAAGTGGTCCTTTAGGATAGAGATTTCAGTAGTAGATGCCCCAGTGATTATAATATCGTCTACATAGACTAACAAGGCCATGAATGAAGAACCACTACCTCTAACAAATAGGGAATAGTCAGATTTAGACTGTTTGAAACCTAGAGTCAAGAGAGCACGTGAGAACTTCTCAAACCATTGGCGAGACGCTTGCTTGAGACCATATATAGATTTATGCAGTTTACAAACCAAACGCTTCCCCTTAAGTGCAACCATGTTATGTTTGTAGCCTAGTGGAACATCCATATATACTTCTTCCACTAGATCACCATGCAAGAATGCATTGTTTACATCTAATTGCACTAATGGCCAATTGAAAGAGACTGCAAGAGTAAGTAGTACCTTGACAGTCACGATTTTAGCAACAGGGGAAAAGGTTTCGATGTAATCTAGCCCCTCTTGTTGTGTGTACCCCTTTGCAACGAGCCTAGCTTTGTATCGTTCAATAGAACCGTCTGCTTTGTACTTGATTTTGTATATCCACTTACAACCAACTAAATGGTGACCAATAGGCAAAGCAACAACGCTCCAAGTTTTGTTGGTTTCCATCGCCTCCAACTCAGCAGTCATAGCTTCACGACAATGCTTGAATGAGACGACCTGATCATAAAACCGAGACTCAAAATCAGAAGAAACAGTTAGGGCAAACTTCTGAAAGCTTGGGGACAACATTGTTGGGTTTTATGCCCTAAAACTCGTAGATAGTGAATGTAACCGTTGACCGGATATTAATGAAATAATATTGATATATTTTCCATTAATTGTTATTAGTTATTTTATATATGTCTTTGCCTAATAATAACCCTAATCCAATAAACTAGACATCCAAGGCTGTAATATGAGTCTTGAACTATATGTAGCGACATATGAGATCATTGTTCAAGAAACAGCCTAAAGGGTCTATAGTTAGGGATAAGACTGGGTGCCTTATCCTGGTGACACTATGGATACGGCCCACTTTGTATTTGATACAAACGCTGCGATCCAACGCGTTCGTGTAGGAGACATGCGAGTGGGGGTATCCTATGCAATGAGTTTGCATAAGACCGGACCGCGAAATAGTAACCACTAGTTATAACACCGTTAACTAGTTGGTTTTTTATTTCACTAGGACGATCGAGACAACTTAGTCTTAATCCTGAGTTGATTATGGACTCCTGCTCATGAGAGACTGTCCTTTGATTTGCATGGGTGAGAGTGGCCAATACGCCGACTCAATAAGCCTACCACTTTGGGGACAAGATCGAATGGGGAGCTGGGAACATAATCGTGCAAGATGGAATTCACTCCTTCCCGACTTTAGGGAAGCAGATGAGTGTTCCCTTAAGTGATTACTCCGAGTCTTGAACAAAGGGCCCTACCCTCTCAATGGCACGAGAGGGTTTTCTGTTTAATGGTTGGACCATAAACAGATTGTTCATTAGAGGAGAATTGGTACTTAAGGAAATAGAGGTGACCCAGGGGTAAAACGGTAATTTGACCCAGCTGGTGTTACGGACACTCGTGAAGGACTAACTAGTCGATATTGGTCTAAGTTCCGTGGACACAGAAAATATGTCTGCAGTGAGAAGAGTGCAACTGTGAGTCTATAGTGGAATGTACACACAGTTAACGAATATTGATTATTGTGGTTAATGAGTTTAACCAATTAATCTCACATCGTTGGAGCTTCTGATCTGCAGGTCCATAAGGTCCCACTGGTAGCTCGTAAAGTAATTTGAGGCAACTAAGTAATTAAATTGAAGATGTTCAATTTACTAAGGGAAATAAATATAATATATATTGATATATTATTATGAGAGAAATTAATATTTGAAAAAGTTCAAATATAAATTTATGGAAGATTGAAAGAATTAATTTAAGTCCTAAAAGTGTTTGGGCAAAATTAATTAATTCAAGGCCGGAAATTAAATATGTGATATTTAATTGGTGGTTAATTAATTAAAGAATTCATTAACCATGAATTAATCAATTATGTAAATAATTAATCACTTAAGGAAGTGATTAATCATTTATGGGAATGATCTAATTACTTATGGAAGAAATTAGTCATTTATGGAAAAGATTAATCAATTGGGGAATTGATTGATCATGATTGATTAATTAAGGAATAAAGATTGAATCAATTTTGGAAAAGATTGATTTTATTGAATATTTTATTCATGGCCTCTCTTCTATAAATAGAACACTAGACCTAATTGGTCATGACACTTGACACTCTTGAAAGACAAGACCTAGAATTCTCTCTAGCCTCCCTCTTAGAGAAAGACTCCCACAAGTCTTTGGCCTCCTAGACTTAGAGACATACCGGTGTAACCTCTGTGGTTATTGTGTCAATCAAAGAAGAATTTCCAGCGAAGAATACCTTGAAGCGGCTGCTGCGTTTTCGTTCGTGGAGCTTCGTTGGCGAAGAACGGTCAAGTCTACAACGGAGGTTTGTAACGGTTCTTCCTCTTTTCTTTAGAAAAGTTTTAAAAATAAATTTAGATTTATTTTAGCATGTTTAAACCGATTTTACAGCGGCTTTAAAGTTAGTTTAAAGTTTTGTTTGAGTTTTCGTAACGGTTTTTTTAATGTTAATTAATATACGGCGTAAGGTCCAATCGATGCGCTTCCGTTGCGTTGGGACTTTTATTCCCTTCAATTGGTATCAGAGCCATCGCTGTCCCTATTAATTAATTTTAAAAAAGTTGCGATAGGCTCTAAAAGGTGGGATTTATGCATATTGTATGTTCGGTTTGCATTGAACTGTTTGGGTTAATTTTATGGCCATAGATTTTATTTTTATGTGATTTTGATCATGTAAGGCCCGGTGTTTCGGGTATTTTATGTAAAATCGAGTCCTATGTAAGTCCGGGTCTAGAATAGGTTTTTATGAGATGAAAATCGAAGGAATCGCCGCTGAAATCGAAGCCAAAACCGAAGAAATCGTTGCTGTTTTTGCCCAGATTCTGCCTCCAGACGCAACAGCGTCGGGACGCTCCTTCAACAGCGTCTCGACGCTGTCTCGATACCGAAGGCGCTCGGTAAGGAAAGCACACAGCGTCGGGACGCTACCTCAACAGCGTCTCGACGCTGTCTCAATTACGCAGGCGCCAGATATGGAAAACGCACAGCGTCGGGACGCTAATCTACACAGCGTCTCGACGCTGTCACGATGGAGGCGCGCACTAGGGTTTCAACAGGCGCGGTTCAAGCGAGGCCGGTCCGGTTCGGACCGGTTCGGCTGGGCTGGGACCTATTTGGTCCGGTTCAGCCAATTTTTGGCATGGTTCGTGATTTTGGAGGCCGGTTCGAGGTGGTTCGGGGCGGTTCGAGCTGTCTAGACCAATTCCGGAGCTGTACATGGATTTTTAGGATAGAATTTAGCTAAATTATTGTAATTTAATGCTTTATTTTATCCTAGGGGCCAAAATTAACCGGTTCAATTGCTATTTATATGCTTTATGGATGTCATATAGATTATTTAATCCCACCTTAGGTTATAAACATGCTCATGCATTTTTATATATTATAAATTGTTATAATGTATGTTTAAATGCATGGATTGGTTTTCATATTTCTTAATATAAGTGTATATTAATTTATATGAAAAATTGGAAAGCATGAAGCATGTCATTACTTAAATTAAATATAAATAGTTATGTTTAATGTGATGAATGAAGCATGCTTGGTTGATTTTCTTGATTGGCTTATAATTGTTATAATAAAAGAAAATCAAAATTGCATGAAGCATGAAACATCCATAGTTATTAATATAATTGTTATATTATTCATGCAATTGATGTGGCTTAATTATTCAATTTGAATGAGATTGTTGAATGAATTAAACCCTAGATTCTTGATTATAGGATTAATCATTAAAATTTGAAATAGTTCTTTAATATTAATGGTTAGAAACCGTCAATCTATAATCAAGATTTGCATGCAAACATAAGATCATAGGATAAATTGAATTAATTTTAAATTGTTTAAAATTAATTAGACCTAGATCGATTTCTAATAGGATTAGAATCTTTTCTTACTTAGAATTAAAAATAGTTTTAATTTACTAAGTAGGAAAAACATTGCTATGATTATAAGGGAACTCCACCGGTAATGTTCTGTCTAAGGCTGGAGGTATTTAAGTTGACGGTTTACGGAACACCTCCTACCTGGGAACTGACCTGGAATACCGGAGTTGAATTAATCATAGTTAAATGTTAGCATGCAATGTCACTAGGTTTATTAAAAAGTGTTTAATGCACCTAGATCTTTAGAGTAAAGACCTTACATTACTGAGGTTATAAGGGAACTCTCTCGGTGAAGTTCTGTCTAAGGCTGGAGGTATTTAAGTTGACGATTTACGGAACACCTCCTACCTGGGAACTAACCGGATTGAGTTGAATTAACCATAGTAATGTTGACTTGCAATGTTGGGTTTATTAAAAAGTTTAATTCACCCAAAAGATTGCAGTTGAATCCTTTCCATAATTGTTATAATAGGATCAGACTTAGATAGATTGACTTAGCCGAATACTATCTAAGTTAAACAACCCTATATTAACCTTAGGACATTTTCAGTGGGAGGAAAATTACAAAACGAGATTTAAATCAAGTTTTGCTCCTACGTCCCTATATTCACAACGTGAGATTCATGCTCGGCTTCGAGTCGCCCTAGGAGCGGCCTCCCTTCGGAAAGTGTTTGCATGGGTCAATATCAAGGTGAATGGGAAAAATGTCCAGAGTAAGTGGGAGCGGGACACGTGTCAACGTATCCCTCGGTCTCCGCCCATAGTTCACACCGTGAGAGTCCTATGATCCGCCTGCAGGTTGCCCTGGCGCATCCATCCCTTCGGAGGGCCTGATCATAGGATTCGGAACATCGTGAACTCCTGAAAAGGATAGGAGCTCTTAGGCTAATCACCAACAGTTGTCTTTCCCTTCGGTAGCCTGTTGGTGCGTGCCTCTGAGATCTGAAAGTGGGAGGGTTACACTTACGAGGATGAGTTAAAATTGTTAACAAACCATTGACCGAACAACGGTGGCTAATGTCTATAGGAATATGAGTTATTCTGGAATTAGAATTAGCTGAGAGGTGTCTCATTTCAAAGGAGGAGTACCTGATCACCCTTCGGTGGCTGATATTCTAAACCTCTGAAACGTCGTTGCAAAACTAAATCAATAGTTTTAGGGTTCTGTGATTGTCTGTTTTGCTAAATTGATTGGATTGTGTGCAATTGTTTGCTTGTATGATGGGTTAAGGCAAAGATAACTAATACGGTCATTGTTTGTTTAAATTTCAGCAATGTCTTCCTCAATTGTCTCTCTGCTTAAAAATGAGAAATTAACCGGCGAAAATTATGCTACGTGGAAGTCGAACTTGAATACGATTCTTGTTGTCGATGATCTGCGGTTCGTCTTAACGGAGGATTGTCCTCCAGCCCCTGCTCGTAATGCATCCCAGGCAGTTAAGGATGCTTATGACCGCTGGACAAAGGCCAATGATAAGACTCGCGTCTATATCTTAGCCAGCTTATCTGAAGTTTTGGCTAAAAGGCATGAGGGCATGGTAACAGCGAGGGAGATTATGAACTCTCTCCAGGAGATGTTTGGACAACCGTCCTACCAACTCCACCATGACGCTCTCAAATACGTTTATAGCTGTCGCATGAAAGAGGGCACGTCTGTTCGGGAGCATGTCCTGGATATGATGGTCCAATTCAACGTGACAGAGGCAAACGGGGCGGTCATAGATGAGCGTAGTCAGGTTGCATTCATCTTAGAATCTCTTCCGAAGAGTTTTCTGCAGTTTCGAAGCAATGCAATGATGAATAAAATAACATTCAACCTGACTAGCCTCCTTAATGAGCTACAGCTCTATCAGTCTCTTCTTAAGAACAAGGGACAGATAGAAGGAGAGGCAAACGTTGTTCACTCCAAAAGAAAGTTCGAGAAGGGTTCATCCTCTGGAACTAAATCTGTAGCCACTTCTTCAAAGAAAACGAAGAAGAAAGGAAACAATGGGAAAGCTCCCAGTACTGCTGCTAAAAGCAAGGGAAAAGCCAAAGCTGTGGCAGACAAGGGCAAGTGTTTTCACTGCAATGTAGATGGACATTGGAAGAGAAACTGCCCAAAGTACCTTGTTGAGAAAAAGAAGGAAAAGGAAGGTAAATTTGATTTACTGGTTTTAGAAACATGCCTGGTAGAACATGATGAGTTTACCTGGATACTTGATTCAGGAGCAACTAATCATGTTTGCTCTTCTTTTCAGGAAAATAGTTCCTTTCGGCAGTTGAACGATGGAGAAATGACACTCAGGGTCGGAACTGGAGAAGTCATTTCAGCTAAAGCAGTGGGAGCTGCGAAGTTATTTTTTAGAAATAGATTCTTGCTTTTAGAAAGTTTGTTAATCGTTCCCAAGATTAAGAGGAACTTGATTTCTATTTCATGTTTGATTGAACAATCGTATACAGTTACTTTTGATATGAATGAAGCGTTCATTTATAAAAATGGTATACTTATTTGTTCAGCCAAATTGGAAAATAACTTGTATGTTTTAAGACCAACCGAAAACAAAGCACTTTTAAATCACGAATTATTTAAAACTGCTGAAACTCAAAGTAAAAGGCAAAAGATTTCTCCATCAAGTAACAATACTCATCTTTGGCATCTTAGACTTGGTCATATAAACATCGATAGGATCGGTCGTTTGGTAAAGAATGGACTTCTAAGCAAGTTAGAAGATGATTCACTACCACCTTGTGAATCTTGTCTCGAGGGAAAAATGACCAAAAGACCCTTTACTGGAAAAGGTTACAGAGCCAAAGAACCCTTAGAGTTAATACATTCGGATCTATGTGGTCCAATGAATGTAAAAGCTCGAGGAGGGTACGAATATTTCATCTCATTTATAGATGATTATTCAAGATATGGTTACTTATACCTAATGGGACATAAGTCTGAAGCCCTTGAAAAGTTTAAGGAGTTTAAGGCTGAAGTTGAAAACCTATTAGGTAAATCTATTAAAGTACTTCGATCTGATCGAGGAGGGGAGTATATGGATCAAAGATTCCAGGACTATATGATAGAACATGGAATCCAATCTCAACTCTCAGCCCCTGGTACACCTCAGCAGAATGGTGTGTCAGAAAGGAGAAATAGAACCTTGTTAGACATGGTTCGATCAATGATGAGCTATGCTCAATTGCCTAGCTCGTTTTGGGGGTATGCAGTAGAGACTGCAGTATACATCTTGAACAATGTTCCCTCGAAAAGTGTTTCTGAAACACCTTTCGAGTTATGGAAGGGGCGTAAACCTAGTTTGCATCACTTTCGCATTTGGGGTTGTCCTGCACACGTGCTTGTGACAAATCCTAAGAAACTGGAACCTCGTTCAAAACTGTGCCAATTTGTTGGTTACCCTAAAGAAACGAGAGGTGGTTATTTCTACGACCCACAAGAAAATAAGGTGATTGTATCGACAAACGCCACTTTCTTAGAGGAAGACCACATGAGAGATCATAAACCACGAAGCAAAATAATATTAGGAGAAGCTACTGAAGAATCATCAAGAGTTGTTGATGAAGTTGGACCTTCAACAAGGGTTGATGAAGGAACTAGTTCTTCAGATCCATCCCGTCCATCTCAAACGTTGGGAATGCCTCGACGCAGTGGGAGGGTTGTGTTACAACCTGATCGCTACTTGGGTTTAACTGAAACTCAGGTTGTCATTGAGGATCCATTGTCCTATCGACAGGCAATGAATGACGAAGATAAGGATGAATGGGTCAAAGCCATGAACCTGGAAATGGAGTCAATGTACTCCAATTCTGTATGGGAACTTGCAGATCTACCATATGGGGTAAAACCCATAGGGTGCAAATGGATCTATAAGAGAAAAAGAGATGCAGCTGGAAAGGTACAGACCTTCAAAGCTAGACTAGTGGCAAAGGGTTATACCCAAAAGGAGGGGGTTGACTATGAGGAAACCTTTTCTCATGTAGCCATGTTAAAGTCCATAAGAATTCTTTTATCCATTGCCACATATTATGACTATGAAATATGGCAAATGGACGTCAAGACTGCCTTTCTGAATGGTAATCTTGAAGAGAATATCTTTATGTCTCAACCCGAAGGGTTCATAGCCCAAGGTCAGGAACAAAAGGTTTGTAAGCTAAATCGATCCATTTATGGATTGAAACAAGCATCCAGATCATGGAACATTAGATTTGATACTGCAATCAAATCTTTTGGCTTTGACCAAAACGTTGATGAGCCTTGTGTATACAAGAAAGTCAACAAAAGGAAAGTAGCTTTTCTAATACTTTATGTAGACGATATCCTACTCATTGGGAATGATGTAGGATACCTAACTGACATTAAGAAATGGCTAGCAGCCCAATTCCAAATGAAAGATCTGGGAGAGGCTCAATATGTTCTGGGAATCCAAATCATTAGGGATCGTAAGAACAAAACGCTAGCTCTGTCTCAAGCAACGTATATTGACAAGATGTTGTCTCGATATTCGATGCAAAACTCCAAGAAGGGACTCCTACCCTTTAGACATGGGGTACACCTGTCTAAGGAACAATCTCCTAAGACACCTCAAGAAGTTGAGAACATGAGACACATTCCCTACGCCTCAGCTGTGGGCAGCTTAATGTATGCTATGCTCTGCACTAGGCCTGACATATGTTATGCAGTGGGAGTAGTCAGTAGGTATCAGTCTAATCCAGGGTTGGACCACTGGGGAGCGGTTAAGAATATCCTCAAGTATCTTCGGAGAACGAGGGACTACATGCTTGTGTATGGAGCTAAGGATTTGATTCTTACTGGATACACTGATTCTGACTTTCAAGCTGATAAGGATTCTAGGAAATCCACATCAGGGTCAGTATTCACCCTCAATGGAGGAGCAGTAGTGTGGAGAAGCATCAAACAAGGATGCATAGCAGACTCAACCATGGAGGCTGAGTATGTAGCAGCTTGCGAAGCAGCTAAGGAGACAGTGTGGCTCAGAAAGTTCTTGACTGATTTGGAAGTAGTTCCGAATATGAACGTGCCCATAACACTATACTGTGACAACGGTGGGGCTGTAGCCAACTCAAAAGAACCTCGTAGCCACAAATAATGATATGGCAGCCCGAGCCAATTGGATCTAAGAACTCTTATGGATATGCAAATCCCTAGACCTTAAATGCTAAAACCCCCAAACCAAGATGTTTCATCCCAAGGAAAAAGATAGAACGGATTTACCTTGACGATCAAGATCAAGAGTAGAGAAAACTAGTTTCTAAACTCGAGATTCGAATCACTCCACAAGTAGTTTGATCAAAGCTACTTGAATGATCCTAGCATGCAAATCTAAACACAAGAAATGCAAAGGTGCTCATGGCCATTAGGCTCAAAAGACTTAATTCTCATTGATATTCCATCAAAACTATTCTTATGTAAAAACAACAACATAGATGGCTATTTATAGCCTTTTAACATAACCTATGGGCATATGAAGGGTTGTAACATGCATCCCCATCAATGCTATAATTACCACTAACTAAATAATAAGTTAAAACATTAAAAACACAACTTTAAAACTGAAAATTACAATAAAAATGCCTTAAATCCGAGATTCATTTTCCAAAAGGCTAACCCTAAAGTTTGTAAGCATCTTGGGTATTTGTAGCTTGATTAAGACACCTTGGTTCATATCATCCTCCCCTTCTTCAAGAGGATTCGTCCTCAAATCCAAGGATCCCCTTGTAATGCAAACTTGAAGTCATTTGCATCTCGCAGTCGTGCTCTCCTCAAGTTCTGCATGCTTGACCATCGTCCATGAATGAAAGATGAAGCAAAATACAAACGTCGCTTCATTTGTTCTCCTTTGGCATTAAAGTTCCCTCGTGCTCGGCTTTGTCTCATATTTGAAGCAAGCTTTGAATCTTGCTTTTCAATAAGCATAACAACTTCCTGCAAGAATTCCTTAGAAAATGAAGACACACTTGGTTTAAGTGCACCCGTTAGAAAGCAAGTCCGTTCGGATACAAGTTCTTGGATGTGTCTTTTTGAATACAAGACTATATTCTTCTCACAAACTCTAATTGTTGAATTCTCGTTCTCTTGAATCACTGGATAAGCTTCAAATATTTCTTTCTCACATTCTTTCTCTTTTTCACTTTCCTCACTTTTTGTTTCAAAGGAAGGATCAACATACGTTTGCACACTTTCTTCGTTGGTCACCACGTCATCAACAACAACGTCATCATTTGAAACATCATCTTTAGGCATGGGACAATCTTCTTCTTCTTGAATGGATTTTGTGATTTGTGCCTCTCTTGCTTGATCCCGCAATTTCAATTCGTGAGCTAATTCGGTCATGTACTTTATGGATTTATGAAGTTCATCCATATTTTCACGAAAAGCCTTCAAAAGTGGATCATCACGGGCGTGTTTCTCGCAACGTTTTTGTGTTTGACGAAACATGGATTTGTTTGAACTTCTTGTTTGAAACATGCTGAAAATGAATGCAAAGTGACAAGGAAAATGGATCTCACAAGCACTCCCTCTCAACAAACTCTCAATCTCACTCGCATGAGCCAATGAGCAAAGTTTGCATTGAAGTGATAGATAGCACACATAGAACACAATCAAAATAGCTTAGGTATGGAGTCAAACGAATACCAAATAAGAAACAAGTATTGAAAGACAGCAAGGGACAAATGGAAATCAAACTCTAAATGTATGTCTCCATATATTAATATCCAAAGGTTGAAATGAACTTATGGAATTTAAATCAGCCTTCACATTAAAGACAAGTTATAATCAATATAGATCATGGGTATTGAATAACAAGTGGCTGGAAAATTGAATATGAAAAGTTTCTAACTCCAAAATTTATGGCAAGTGGCTAATTAATTTGAGAAATTCAACATGTAACCAAAGCCAATGGAAACCAACAGTCATATCCTAACACAAGTGATAGTTTAAACATAAGAAAATAGAGATCTAACTCACTTTTATAACAAAGAACAAAAAGAAGTTGAACAATCTCTGCCTTCTCGGTTTTCCAGAATCTATTATCAAAATGACCAATTTTCTATATGAGGCACACCGAATCTCCAGATCTCATAGAAGACAAAGTTGAAGATAAGATTAAGATCTACAAGATTGCAGAAGACGAAAATTCGAAAAGACAAACGGAAATGATATCTTTTTGCAATTTTATACTTCTGGATAGAATGTAAGAACATGAACAGCAAGAACAAAAAAAACCTATCAAAATGACAGATTTTCTATATGAAGGAAACCGAATCTCAAGATCTCATAGAAGACAAAGTTGAAGATTAGATTAAGATCTATAAGATTGCAGAAGACAAGAATACGAAACGACGAACGGAAATGACTCTTTTTTTCAGTTTTATATTTCTGGACAGAATGAAAACAAATGAACAGCAAGAAAAGAAAAACAATTCAGAATGAAGAATAAGAAAACAAATGCAAAAACGGAAACATATATCCGATCTAGAACCTAAAGCTCTGATACCAAATGATATGGCAGCCCGAGCCAATTGGATCTAAGAACTCTTATGGATATGCAAATCCCTAGACCTTAAATGCTAAAACCCCCAAACCAAGATGGTTCATCCCAAGGAAAAAGATAGAACGGATTTACCTTGACGATCAAGATCAAGAGTAGAGAAAACTAGTTTCTAAACTCGAGATTCGAATCACTCCACAAGTAGTTTGATCCAAGCTACTTGAATGATCCTAGCATGCAAATCTAAACACAAGAAATGCAAAGGTGCTCATGGCCATTAGGCTCAAAAGACTTAATTCTCATTGATATTCCATCAAAACTATTCTTATGTAAAAACAACAACATAGATTGCTATTTATAGCCTTTTAACATAACCTATGGGCATATGAAGGGTTGTAACATGCATCCCCATCAATGCTATAATTACCACTAACTAAATAATAAGTTAAAACATTAAAAACACAACTTTAAAACTGAAAATTACAATAAAATGCCTTAAATCCGAGATTCATTTTCCAAAAGGCTAACCCTAAAGTTTGTAAGCATCTTGGGTATTTGTAGCTTGATTAAGACACCTTGGTTCATATCAAACGGGGTAAACACATCGAGAGGAAGTATCACCTGATACGGGAGATTGTGCAAAGAGGAGATGTGATCGTCACTAAGATCGCCTCGGAGCACAACATCGCTGATCCATTTACAAAGGCTCTCACGGCTAAAGTGTTTGAGGGTCATCTAGAAGGTCTAGGTCTACGAGATATATATGCCATCTAATCTAGGGCAAGTGGGAGAAATGTATAATGGGTATAAGGATGCCCTAGTTCATTGTATTTCCAGCTTTAGATTATTGCATTTACATCCCACTAACTAAGTGTTTTAGTTCAAGTGGGAGTTTGTTGGGTTTTATGCCCTAAAACTCGTAGATAGTGAATGTAACCGTTGACCGGATATTAATGAAATAATATTGATATATTTTCCATTAATTGTTATTAGTTATTTTATATATGTCTTTGCCTAATAATAACCCTAATCCAATAAACTAGACATCCAAGGCTGTAATATGAGTCTTGAACTATATGTAGCGACATATGGGATCATTGTTCAAGAAACAGCCTAAAGGGTCTATAGTTAGGGATAAGACTGGGTGCCTTATCCTGGTGACACTATGGATACGGCCCACTTTGTATTTGATACAAACGCTGCGATCCAACGCGTTCGTGTAGGAGACATGCGAGTGGGGGTATCCTATGCAATGAGTTTGCATAAGACCGGACCGCGAAATAGTAACCACTAGTTATAACACCGTTAACTAGTTGGTTTTCTATTTCACTAGGACGATCGAGACAACTTAGTCTTAATCCTGAGTTGATTATGGACTCCTGCTCATGAGAGACTGTCCTTTGATTTGCATGGGTGAGAGTGGCCAATACGCCGACTCAATAAGCCTACCACTTTGGGGACAAGATCGAATGGGGAGCTGGGAACATAATCGTGCAAGATGGAATTCACTCCTTCCCGACTTTAGGGAAGCAGATGAGTGTTCCCTTAAGTGATTACTCCGAGTCTTGAACAAAGGGCCCTACCCTCTCAATGGCACGAGAGGGTTTTCTGTTTAATGGTTGGACCATAAACAGATTGTTCATTAGAGGAGAATTGGTACTTAAGGAAATAGAGGTGACCCAGGGGTAAAACGGTAATTTGACCCAGCTGGTGTTACGGACACTCGTGAAGGACTAACTAGTCGATATTGGTCTAAGTTCCGTGGACACAGAAAATATGTCTGCAGTGAGAAGAGTGCAACTGTGAGTCTATAGTGGAATGTACACACAGTTAACGAATATTGATTATTGTGGTTAATGAGTTTAACCAATTAATCTCACATCGTTGGAGCTTCTGATCTGCAGGTCCATAAGGTCCCACTGGTAGCTCGTAAAGTAATTTGAGGCAACTAAGTAATTAAATTGAAGATGTTCAATTTACTAAGGGAAATAAATATAATATATATTGATATATTATTATGAGAGAAATTAATATTTGAAAAAGTTCAAATATAAATTTATGGAAGATTGAAAGAATTAATTTAAGTCCTAAAAGTGTTTGGGCAAAATTAATTAATTCAAGGCCGGAAATTAAATATGTGATATTTAATTGGTGGTTAATTAATTAAAGAATTCATTAACCATGAATTAATCAATTATGTAAATAATTAATCACTTAAGGAAGTGATTAATCATTTATGGGAATGATCTAATTACTTATGGAAGAAATTAGTCATTTATGGAAAAGATTAATCAATTGGGGAATTGATTGATCATGATTGATTAATTAAGGAATAAAGATTGAATCAATTTTGGAAAAGATTGATTTTATTGAATATTTTATTCATGGCCTCTCTTCTATAAATAGAACACTAGACCTAATTGGTCATGACACTTGACACTCTTGAAAGACAAGACCTAGAATTCTCTCTAGCCTCCCTCTTAGAGAAAGACTCCCACAAGTCTTTGGCCTCCTAGACTTAGAGACATACCGGTGTAACCTCTGTGGTTATTGTGTCAATCAAAGAAGAATTTCCAGCGAAGAATACCTTGAAGCGGCTGCTGCGTTTTCGTTCGTGGAGCTTCGTTGGCGAAGAACGGTCAAGTCTACAACGGAGGTTTGTAACGGTTCTTCCTCTTTTCTTTAGAAAAGTTTTAAAAATAAATTTAGATTTATTTTAGCATGTTTAAACCGATTTTACAGCGGCTTTAAAGTTAGTTTAAAGTTTTGTTTGAGTTTTCGTAACGGTTTTTTAATGTTAATTAATATACGGCGTAAGGTCCAATCGATGCGCTTCCGCTGCGTTGGGACTTTTATTCCCTTCAAACATATCATAAGATAAGTACTTATGTAAAGGGAACTTAGTATCATTGTTGGGCAATGGCTTTGACTGAAGTAAAGCACAATGATAGTCCTTTAGATAGGATGGCTGTCGAGTGACCCTAGAGGACTTCCGAGGAGCAGGTGTAATAGCACCATTGTCCGAGGGCTTAGGAACAGCAACCGAGTCATCAGGACCATGCTGAGTACTGGGATGAACATCAGTACATTGAGCATCAATGTTATGAAGAACATTAGAATCAAGTGGTGCAACATTTGACACAAAATCAGTAGGTAATGGCTCCACCTGTGGAACTGCAGCAGTATGACCCTTGTGTTCTGCCTCTCGGAAAACAAAGGTAAGCCCAAGCTGTGTTGCAGGAACACCAGAGTAACTGGGTGAAGTAGGCAAGACCAAGTCTGGAAAAGGATCAATGATGTCATTTTGCAATGTAATGGTGTGGAAAGGAAATATGTCTTCGTGAAAAATGACATCTCTTGAGACAAAAATCTTTTTGTTCTGAATATCATATAGTTTGTAGCCCTTCACTCCCGGAGGGTAACCTATGAATACTGAAGGTATAACCCGAGGGTGGAATTTTGACCGCCGTCCAGACAAAGATGAGGCAAAAACTAGGCAACCAAAGACTCTCAAAGCTTGGTAATCAGCATGCTTTGTATACAACTTGAGAAATGGGGTTTGCCAGTTTAGGATATGGGACGATGTTCGATTAATAATATATGCAGCCGTGAGAATACTATCACCCTAAAATTGAATAGGCAACCGACTCTTGAAAAGCAAGGCTCGAGCAACATTTAGTAGGTGTTGATGCTTCCTTTCTACCACGGAATTTTGCTCAGGACATTCTACACAGGAAAACTGGTGAATGACCCCTTGTGATAGAAAGAAATCAGTAAATTTCAGCTTAGGAGCATTGTTAGAGCGAAAAGCCTTGATGGAAATACCAAACAGAGTTTTCACATACTGGAAAAAATTTGGGACTATGGACAAGGCATCTGACTTGCTTTTCATTAGAAAAACCCAAGTGTATCGAGAGTAATCATCGACAAGGGTTAAGAAAAACTTGTGGTCATTGTATGTGGGAGTTTGGTAAGGACCCCAAGTGTCACAATGTAAGAGATCAAACATTTTAGCAGACAACTGATTGTTTGATTGGAAAGATAAACGACGTTGTTTCGCCAAAGGACACACCAAACATGGAGAAATGTTGTTCTTAAAAGGCTTTACAGACAATAGACTTTTTAAGACATCCAAATGTTTGTTAGAGAGGTGTCCTAATCTATCATGCCAAGTAACTAAGCTATTACAAGGAGAATTTCCCTTATTTTTGTAAACAGAGTTATAGATGGTGTGTGTGTTGCCAAGGTCAGGATCAGTGTGAAGCAAATAAAGACCCTGCCAAAGTCTAGCTTTGCCAATCATCCTCGAAGAGCACTTGTCCTGGAGGATACATGAATCACCAACAAACTTAATCATGATGGGCAACTGAGCAGTTAAAACACTGACTGAAATCAAGTTAAACCTGAACGAGGGAATGAACAGGACATCATGAAGGACTATATCAAAAGTAACATGCACATCACCAATATAATCCACAAATATGCGAGTATGATTCGGTAGGGAAACAATCATGCCAGAAACAACCTTAACAGAACTAAAAAGCTTCTTGGAACAACAAATATGGGTGGAGACACCCGAATCAAAAACTCAGACACTGCTCATAATATCAAGGGGCAAGTGATATATAAGTACTTGCGACATGTGTGGCACTGGGAGGATCTGAGACAGGGGTATCAACACCATATTTTACTTTGTTGAGATGAGTCTGCAACAAGGCTAGGAGGCCTTGACATTGCTCGGCATTGAGGCCAGAGAGATGATCACTGGCAGATGCGGCATTAGTCGAAAGAACAGAGGCCTCTGATTTAGCCGAAGTGGTAGTAGTCCTCTGACTACGGTATCCAGGTGGATATCCGTGTATTTTGTAACAACGATCAATGGTATGGCCTTGTAGATTACAATGAGTGCAGAAGGGACGCTCTTTCTTCTTGTTATTGTTAGTAGAGGTGCAAGAGGTGTTGGTAGGATTTGCCTTAACAAGAAGAGCAGTTGCTGCAGGAGAGACCGCAGAAGGAATTGTGGATGCCCGTTGTTCCACTTCTTGTGCCACTAAAGAAAAATCTCGTTGAACAGTTGGTTCTGGTTCCATAAGAAATAATTGGGTCCTGACATGTGCGAAAGAATCATTCAGGCCCATCAAGAACGTCATGATGTATTCCGTTTGAAAGTATTCGACTAGCTCCTTGACGCCTCCACAGGTACATCGACCGCAAGAACAAGAAGGACGGTAAGATGTAAGCTCGTTCCGGAGGGTTCTGAGCTTTGCGAAATAGGCAGTGACTGATTGCTGATCTTGAACCAAGTTGGAAAGTTCACGCCGCAACTAAAAAATTCGAGGGTGATTTTTGCGCTGGTAACGTTGCTGTAGATCAAGCCAGATTTCCCTTGCCGATTCAACAAAATTAACACTAGCAGATACTTCATTAGAGAGGGAATCTAAAATCCAAGCAGTTACCACGCTATTGCAGATTATCCACGATCGCCGAAGATCACCAGTGGGTTGGGGCAAGGTACCATCAATGAAGCACATCTTGTTCTTCACCGTGAGGCCGATTACCATCGCTTGACTCCAGGAAGCATAATTTGATTTTGTAAGAGGTTTTGAAACCAAAACCAAATTGGTGCCATCAGAGTGATGAAGATAGTATGGATTGATGTATAGATCCACAACCGAAGAGCTGGTGGGCTGAATCGTGGAGGAAGAAGAAACAGGTTGATGCGCTTCTGTTTCAGTGACGACATTGTCAGCCATGGATTAGGGTTTGAGCAGAAGTCGCAAGAAAAAGATCGAAAAGATGCAAGAAAACTCTCAGAGAATTAGATTCTCATCTGATACCATATTAAATCTGAGAGTAAATAAAGGATTGCACGAATGCTTCATTAAAACTTAGCCTATAAATAGGCAAGGAGATACAATATAGAAAATACAACTAACATAACAGAAACTGAACTAATAAACTCAAGTATGGTTTTATAGTCTAATAAAAACGTTGACAACTAAGAGAGATAACAAAAAATTCTCATTTTCTCTCTTCCTCTTTCTTACTTGTCAAGATTTTAATGGGGTATGTAGGGAGATCCATACATACCGTATGCAGGCAAGTTTTGTTCAATTTAATAATAATTAATTAGAAATAAAATAATAAATAAAACAAAAATCTTTCTATATTTTTTCTGTTGAGGATTCCACATTGAAAAGGTAGGTGGAGATCTCACAATTTATAAGATAGATAGGTTACTCCACTCATTGTGAATCGGTTTTGGAATGTGATCTCATGTTATCTAATATTCTCTTCCACCCCTCTCTCTCCTTTCCCTCATCCCAATTTGACCATTGGTCGTTGGTTGGTCGTGGACACTGAAACTTCGTAGGAGCTTTAATTCGTCGATTGGTCATTGGTGACAAAGCTCCGTTGATCGATAACTAACGAAAGGAGTTCATTGAAAGTTCACTAGAGAGTCGTTGACGACCGAAGCTTCGCTGGCCGATATGGCGACTAAAGTTTTGCCTCTGAGGTGGTGGTTGATGGGCAGAGTAGTAGAGGTGAAGTTGATATCTAGTCCTTTCTTTTGAGGACAATTTTATTTTTACTTTCAACCATGGCAGGAGCATAATTTAATTATTGATCCGGATGATATTGGTGCTTCATCCACTAAGCTTTCTAAATTAGGCTTGAACTGACATTGTAAAATTATTTTCAAACTTGAAAAAATTACCTTCATGTAATGACGTATGAAAGAAAGATTTTACTCAACCACAAACCGTCACGTCGTTATTTTTAAATTAGTGAAAAAATATTTATTTAAGTTGGAACTAATTACAAAATATATACAAGAACAACAAGAAAATAAATGTATAAATATTTGAATTTTTAGATTCGATTGAGTTTTAAAAAACGTCTCTATATTGAGGGAGAAAAATATTTTGTTTACCAAATAAAAAGATTTGCAACCTAATAACTAAGCTTTCATTGCAAAGCTCACTAATTCAACGTTAACAACAAAAATAAGAGACTTGCAACAAAAAAAAAACATATTTCAATGCAAATACAAGGGATGATGAAATTATGTTTACGTTGCATACAAAATTGTGATGGCAATTGTTTTTTGTCACAATCAAGCATGCATGAACTTTGGACAATCAGATGCTTATTTGTCTCTAAACATTTTGTTCGACTAAGTTTCAACAATGTTTACTGTGACATCTTTATTTTCGTCCCATTTTTTTTTTTTTTTTTTTTTTGTGGTTTTAGCGATGTTTATTTGTCCCTAAATGATGAATTTCTTGTAGTGAATTAAACAATCTAAAATTAACAAAATCCAAGTTGGACTCGAGAAAATCAAATTCTAACAAATATTAAAGAAATATGAACCAAAAAAATGGACAGCAATTAATACAAGAATTAATTGATTAAGACATTGACATTGAAATTTGTGGAATTTCACTACTAAATTTAGCTCCTACTTGCAATGCGATGCTATAGCATTGTGCAACAATACCAACGAAAAAAAAAACCTAAAATAAATGTCCGAATGAATTTCAATTCTTATAGTGTTTAACATATGTTTAACAGGTCAATAAGAGCATAGCTTAACTGACATAAAACTTGTACTCTTAACCAAAATGTTAGAGGTTTGAATCCTCCCATCCCATATGTTATTAAAAAAAAAAAAAAAAAAAAAGTCTATCAAAAACTCAATTTAAAATACGTGGTTAGCCTAATTTTTCTAAGTTTACAAGCGAAAAGTATGTGTCTATACACACTAGAATTCATCCCTAAATCAGGACATGAACCAACTCGTATTGTTTATGTTAATTTCACTAATTTCAATATTTTTAGTATTAAAAGAAGCTAACATCCCATCCTAAATTGTTCACTCTTAAGAAAGAAAATTGAAACACACACTTCTCTAAAATTAGAGTTAGAGTTCCATGAATTCCAATCTAAAAGAATTAGTTCATGCTGAAAATTGAGAACAAAAGGCATTGAAATGGAACTAAAATAACTAATATATAAGCTACAAGGGTCGCTCCACCCATTGTCAATTGGTTTTGAGATGGAAGCCCATATAATCTAATATGGTATTAGAGCCCATTAAACTCAAACGGGTATTCGGTCCAAATAAAAAGAAATTGAGATCTCATTCAAGAATAGTGAACCTAAGGAGGCACCATCTTGAGGGGACATGTGAGAATCCCACATTGAAAAGACTAATACGACTGACATAATGTTGATCATCCGTAATCAATTTGCAGTCGCAATGGTGCTCGAGAGCCACTAACATTGAAAGTAATCAGGGTGAGGGAGCCACCACTGGTCATTAATAACCACTAGATAATCTATAATTTAGGAAGTGGAAAAAAAAAGAACAAAATGTGGTTTGAAAAGTGATTGCCTAATAGATATTGATAGCTGAAACTACTTTTACAACTATGCAACCGTGTCTGTTTTTGTCACTTGTTTTAATGGTAAAATCGTTTATAGACATATTTGATTCCATTTTAAAGGTCTGGGGTAAAATAAAGGTTTTAAAGAAGAGCAATAATTCTAACCTAAAAGTTCAAAGGGCAATTGAATAATTTAGCCTAAATTTTATCAATATTTCTTAAATGAAAATAAAATTTGGATTGGAAATTCTACTCATATTTCGACCAGATCGTATTGGATTATTGATTTGAAAAAATTAAAGAAAGAAAAAAAAAGGGAAAATTACCTTTTTGGTCCCTGCGTTCTGAGGAATATGTGTGTTTGGTCCCTAAGTTTTCAAAATAGACTTTTTTAATCCTTGAGTTTTGAGAAATAGGTTTAAAATGTCCCTAAGTTTTTAAAATGGACCTTTTTAGTTCTTGAGTTTTGAGAAATAAGTTTAAAAGGTCCCTAATATTATTTTTTTCATCTTTTTTAAATTAATATTTTTGTATTAATTTTTAATATTGAATGGTTTTATAAATTAAAAAATTAAAAAGTATTAATTTAAAAAATTGAAAAAAATAATATTAGAGACCTTTTGAACACATTTTTCAAAACTTAGAGACTAAAAAAGACTATTTTGAAAACTTAGGGACCTTAAAACAATTTCTCAAAAGTCAAGGACTAAAAAGGTTTATTTTGAAAACTTAGAGACCAAACGCACATATTACTCAAAACTCAGGGACTAAAAAGGTATTTTTCTTTAAAAAAAAAACTACTAAAAAAGACTTAATTGTTCTAAATTATTAAATTAAATAACAATTATTTGTGTCAGTATGGGCTAAAATTTTGAAGCCCGAAGAGTCGTGGGAGTCATATAGAAGTTGCACGGGCCGCAGAAACTAGAAGCCCAATAAATAAATAAATATATATATATATAATTAACAATAAAAGTTGATTTTTTTTTTTAAAAAAAAAATATAACTTGATTAGCTAGGATCTCAAGCTAAAACCCCAAAAAAGAAAATTGACAAAGAAATCTTGCAATTCTTTACGATTAATTTTATTTAAAAATATTACACAAATTTAAACCCTTAAATTTGTAGATTGATAATAAAAGTTCTAAACAAATAATTTTATCGATTGAAACCTTAAACTTTCATAAATAACTGAATTTAATTAAGACTCCCATAGTGATTCATAACTATTTTCACTTGACTCCATTTAAAATCAACTCAATGATACAAAGAAAGATTAATATGTGATTCTTTCTAAATAAGTAAATAAAGATATAGAGAGAAGATAGCATAGTGATGAAAACTACTATTGTCCATTTGATTTTAACATTTCTCGCTAATATTGTTTAAAACCTTACATTTAAAATTGTCTTACATATATGTGAGAATTCAATTTTAAAATAGATTAGGACGAAAGGTCTAAATTGATTCATTTTTAAGAGTTTAAGTTTTAGTTGATATAATTATGGTGTGTTTGGTTTAACTTTTCAAGTGTTTAATTTTGAAAATAAATCATTTTGAAAAAAATTATAGTGTTTGGCAACCACTAAAGATGACTTATTAGAAAATGAAATTGATAAATAAACCATTCGGAGAGAAACACTTAAAACCAACTTTTTTTAAAAAAAAGACTTTTTAAGTAAACAATAATTTGTGTGTAAAAACATTTGTGAGGAAATACAACCAAACATAGGAGTGTTTAAATTATAAACAATTTCTATACAAAATGTTTTTTAAAAAATGTGTTCTTGAAAAACATTTAAATTAAAATGTATTCCAAACGGACTCTTATTAGTTTTGAATTTTAATTGATTCAACCTACAAAGTTTTAGAGATGTAAGTTGATTTTTTTTTTTTCATTTCAAAATTATTATTTGCAACACTTGTTATTAATAAACGAGCTTAAGTTTTTAGAGAAGAAAACTAGAAAATAAAAAAGTTTTATGTCATAGCCTTAATTTTAATTTAATTTTTTTTTTGGTTTTATCAATTGGGGTTGAAATGGTAAGTTGAGAATATCCAAAACTCAAATGGGGTCAAAAGGTAAGGCCATCAATGGTGGCCATTGTCTGTGATTTTGAGAGATGGGTCATTCACTCCTATCATCATTTTTTTTTTTTTTTTTTGTTTCTTTCTTGTACAATTATTACTCTATAAATAAAACATACAAACTCTTGTCAAAAAAAAAAAAAAAAAAAAAAAAAACATACAAACAAGGGGAAATTCAAATCTTGTATATTATTTTAACATCAATTAAATCTTTTTTCTCTAAAATATAGGATAAATTTAATCTTTTATTTCATTTTTTTCCTTTAGTTTGGTTAACTAAGTCTTGCTTGATAATAAATGTCGATTTTTCTCTTTAACAAGATAATAATTTTTTAAGGCTTATTTTTATTTTTTTTTTAATTAATTGGTTCTAAAAATATATAGTTTATCATCAAGTGGTTTTGTGTTTGAAAACCAAGGCCGAATTGATAACCATTTGATTTTTTGTTTTTAATTTTTGAAAATTATGTTTGTTTTCTCTCAAATTTCTTACCATGGTTTTCATCTTTGTTAGGCACACACTTGAATTCAATTTGAAAAACAACACAAGTTTTTGAAAACTACCTTTTTTAGTTTTTAAAACTTAATTTGATTTTTGAAAACATGGAAAGAGTGTAATAACAAAATAGGTAAACTTATGAGTGGTTAAACAACATTTATAGGCTTAATTTTTCAAAAATCAAAAACCAAAAATCAAATGGGTTATCAAATTGAGCCTATATATATTTGATAATCATTCAGATGGTTTAGCCTACCATTTTAATTCACATTTATTTTATTTTTATCATATCATTATTATTTTGGTGGTGGGGTGAGGGATTATATAACATGTTGTATTTTGGTGAGTGGACAATGGAGGATTCTTTTCCATCCCATGGCCTCATCACTTTAGATTCAAATTCACATTAACAAATTCCACTCTATTATATATATATATATATATATATATATATATATATATATATATATATTACCTGTTTAGGATCTCACTTTTGCTAAAATTCTATGGAGGGGCAAAAATTAGTTAGGCTAAATAATTAGTTTTTGCCCACAAAATTTAGCTATTTTTAAATTTCCATTCTTATGAGACATTTAAGAGTTCCAAATACATCTTTCAATTTTTCATTTTAATTTTTTACTTTTAGTACAATTTCCAAACGTTAAAAGAAAAGATGGTTCAAATACTAAAGTTCAAAGAAAATTTAATCTTCATGATCAGTTCAATGGAAAATTTGAAGTCATGTATGTAAAATTTAAGAAGAAAATTGAAACATATGGCTCACACACGTAATTTCAAAAGAGATGGAACATGTGGAATAACTTCGTACGCGTGTAGATGTATAATCTTTAACTTTGATCCTCTGATTCTCTCTTTTGCATGTGAGTGTGTTTCACTTGAGAGTTGAAACGTTTGTTATCTAGTTTGAAGTCTCAATCAATCTTAAAAGTCTTGAACTCTTCGGATCTTGAAGAGTCTTTTGTCTTCAAGGAGTGTTCAGATCTTGAAAAGTATTTGATCTTCAAGGAGTGTTCAGCATGCAAGGACCTAAAGATGTTAGGGAGTCTTCTGGCTTTATGTTTTGGAGTCTTTCTGAGTTCTCTTGTCTTGGTGAGAGTGTAGAATTTTTTAACCTTAAAAATGAGAGAGAACTCCACTATTTATAAAGTTTTTCATGGGCTTTGGTGGCTTTAATTAGGATCTAACAACTTGAACTTGGACTTTATTGACCAACTTTGTAAATTTAATTGTTCATCGTTAATTTTAAATAATGACGGGACGATTTATGAAATTTCTCATTCAACCCATATAAATAGATGTTATTGTCATGCTTCTATATTAAAAATATTCACTATCATCGGCTCAAAAGTGATAATTTTGAAATAATAAAGAAATTAAATGAAATATACTTGATGCTTGGACAAAAGCTAATGTATTGATATTTTTAGTTCTGATTTTTTTTTTTTTTTTTGGATCATTTATGTATGCGTTTATCTGGAATTATAATTTCAAGAAAAATTATAAATGACTTATATTAATTTATCTTCTTTCTTCTTAGGTCTATTCTTGATTCGTTATAATTTAAATGATATCATCGTATCTGTTTATTCCCCTACACATAAAATACATATTGATATCGTAAAAATAAGCATTCAAATATTTTATGTCACTAAAGAGATATAAGTAAGTACTCTCTACAACGAAAACATTTCCATTCATGATCGAGTTCAGTAAAATAAATAGTCTTTTGGAATTAGTAACCCAACAATATATTAGGCGATCGAGGGCAAGCTTTTAAATATCATTAAACTCTTTGACTTTTAATAAATGAATTAATTGGCAAATGAAAGATGTAAAGGATGTTGGTTGAATAGATAGAGATGTGTGTTTGAAAATGGAAGTGTTGAATATCATGAAGAAATAGACAGTTCCTTGTTACATCCATTTTACTTTAAGGGCAATGTCCACATAATTTGTATATTTTTTTTTCTTACTTAATGATAGAAATGTCATTGTCAAATGAAAGAAAATGCAATAATTGAAATTTATGAAAATGTCTGTCCAAATATTGATAAATTCTCCAAATCTTTGATGAGTTTATACTTTATATCTATTTATATGATGTGTATGTATATATGTACATATGTGTATGAAAACTCTTATTTCATTCTAATATTTAGAAAAAAAAATAATGACGAATAATTATGTTTGTATACACAGTAAAATTTAATACTTACCTCCTTATTGTTTAATTACCCAAATGATAAAATATTTTAGCTATACTCATATTGACACTACCATTTTCTTTAAAGTATCGAATCATGAATAGGGTCAAGATTTAGAACATATGTTTTATTTATTGAACTCATTAGTGACATTTGTATTTAGAATTCTTTTTTTTAAATAAGTTTATCGATGAATCATTTTTGTTTCATTTTTATTTTTTTTATAATATTTTAAAAATCTTATTGAAATTTTAAAAGGAAAAAAATATTTTTGAAAGTATTTTTCTTTTTGGTTTTAAAAATTTGGCTAATAAAACAATATTTTGAAAGAATAGATTTTAAGAAGAAATTTTTAAAAGAATAAGTTCATTTTCTTCGACAAAAATTTGAAAACAACAAAAATGGGCACTTAAAATCCACAAAGTTATAGCTTTGCGTTCAAAAAAAAAAAAAAAAAAATCCACAAAGTTATGGTATCAAAATAAAAATAACTTCTCCTCAAAATAAATAAATAAATAATAACTTAATTATTTTCTCTTTTTTTCCACGTTTTGTTTTCTGTTATATATATATTTATTCACGATCTTTGCCTTTTGATCATGTTTTTTAAATCTTGGGAAACTTTTATATTTAAAAAAAAAAAAACAGCACTTGTTGATAATAATTTTGATTTGGGTTTATTGTTTTTGAAAATTAAAATTTTTTACTGACACTTTCCTTCAAAGTTCAACTAGTCTTTTACCTAATAAATTTTGGAATGTTAGTTAAATTTTAAAAAGAAATAGGGTTTTACAAATAAGTGATGAAATTGCTATCATAAGTAAAGGTCTAGAGTTTTCCAAAATCCATTTTTTATTTTAAAATTTGTCAGATTTCAAAAATAATTCTACAAAGTATTTAAAAAAAAAAAAAAAAAAACCAAGAGTAGTAAAAAGGAAAAAACACTAAAAATAAATTATAAAAACAAGCTGACTTTAATGCTTAGGTTGATAAAAATCTATGAATGAGGGTAAGGGAAGAAGCATTTTAAAATTGAAGGCCAAGATACAAAATTGGGGCCACTCAAATCTTATCATATTTCACTTTATATGATTTCATCCAAAATTTAATGAATACATTGCCCCAAGTGTGACACTAAAATAATCCATAATCTATAACTAACTTTTTATTAAACATGATATCATGATCTATTCTAATATATTTGTTAAATAAACCTTCCATTCCAAGCACCACCAGCCACATATTTTGTTTTTCTTTTCTTTTCTTTTATTTGGAATTTAACATTGAATTTACCTTTTAAAAAAATACCAAAGCATTTATTTTCAAGTGGTTGATTTCAATTTTAAAATTTTGGATTAAAGTCAAAGCGAACATAGTTCAACAGTAATTGACATGTACCCTCGACCAAGAGGTCAGAGGTTTGAATCTCCCCCACCCCAAATGTTGTTGAACTCAAAAAGAAAAACAAAAACGATATTTATCTATGGTAATCAAATGGTCATAAATCATATAATAGTAATTACTTGATGAATGGATATATATATATATATATATATATATATATATATATATATATATATATATATATATATATATATATGGACAAATATTTCATTTCACTTATAAAGGATTAATTAGGTAGGGTTTGAAATTAACCAAAATTTTCTATTAAATATTGATAAATAGAATATAACCACAACAACTAAAATAATTTTTTATGCAAAATGTAGAGACTTCAAAAACATATTCAAAATCCCTAGAAAGTAATTTTGAAAACTATATATAAACAAAACCAACTTATGTGATACATCAAGTAATTCATTTTTTTTTTAAAGAAAATAAGATACATCAAGTTAAATTTTTTAAATCCATAAAAGAAAAAAAAAAGGAAAAATGGAAATTATATTAATATTATCTACCATGCATTCATTTGTTTCTTATATGCTTAATCAATAAAGATCTTTCCATTGATATATAAGTACTTGAAAAATCTATGAAAATGGAAGCCATATGATAATATGAAGATACATAATAAAGAACCCAAATCCTTATAGTATGTAATAAGCTTTCAAGACTTGTATTATTATTGTTATTAATGTAGGCATCCAACTAACAAAAGAGGGTGCAACCAAATTTCCATTAGAAAATGAGTAGCAAAGTACATGAGAACCTTTTCAAAAGAAAGGGGAAAAAAACCCTACCATAAATTTTAATACAAATCATAGTTACTCAATAGGGGTTAGACTAACAATTTTGAAGTAGTTTTTTTTAAAGAACCATAGTTTAATCTGTTTGGAGTAATTTTTGAAAAAAAAAATTGTGTTTTTTTAAAACAAAAAATATTTTTATGTTGAGGATTTCACGTTGAAAAGATTTAGGGAGACTTCACAATTTATAAGCTACTTAGAGTCACCCAATTCATTGTCAATTGGTTTTAAGATGGAACCCCGGTTATCTAATCTTCTAAGCCCATGAAATCCAAATGGGTATATTCAACCCCTAAAAAAAGATATAATCTAATATTTTATAAGCACCTTTAAAAAAAATACATAATTTAAAAGTGTGTGTCTAGTATAACTCTTTGAATGATTTTAGATCATCAAAAGTGTGTTTTTTTTTTTTATTTCAACAAATAAAAAATTAAATACTAATTTAAAATCTATTTTTGCAAGAAACACTCAAAAGATAGATTATCCAAAAATGATTTTAGAGTGATTAACCGAAAATCTTTAAATTATGTAGTAAAAAAGAAATCATATTTAATTTGTAGTTAACAGAATCCCTTTACAGCCGAACAAAATTGTTATTTAAAGCACTTTTTAAAAGAACCTAACATATAAAAAAATCTTGAATTATTATTGTTGATGGTCGATTTTGGCCAGAGGAACTCACCTGACCTTCACGTGCCACCAACGGTAAATTTGTAGATGAGAGGGGAAGACGTGGCCTGCAAGACAGTAAACTTGCACACCGGTGTGGTGCTCGCCACACCGGCTCCGATGCTTAAGTCAGCAAACAGAACGGTAGGGAGTGGAAAAGTAAGAGCAAGAGGAGAGAGTAGAGAATATAGAATAGTGTTTAGGGATAGAATTCGGGTTCCCCTTCTTTAGTGGCGAAGAGGGATATAAATACCTGCTCATCCTCCTATGGTTTTTAGAGATTCGGAGGCGTTTTAGGTCAAACCAGGTGGAACCGGGGCGATCCGAGGCATCAGAGACCGAAAAAGAAGTCACCGGACTCGGCCCGCGCAACCGGGCCGAATGGTCGGCCTCGGCCTTTTGCCGAGGCCGACCATATGGGTCGGGCCATGTTGGCCCGACCCTTTGGCCCGGTCTTCCTCTGGGTCGGTCTTTTGGTCCTACCTCTGCCCGTTTGTCCTCGTTAGCTCCTTGTGTGGTCCAAAATCACCTATAACAATTATTATTATTTTTTATATATAAAAAGTGCTTAAGTTATAAGATATTCCAAACAAACCTCAATTTTGGTCCATAAATTTGTTGCAAACAAAACAAAAATTTCACAAAAGACATTTGAAGTAAAATGTTGACAAAACTTGATTTAATCATGGCATATGCCAATTGTCATTTAAAAGAACTTCGGTAGACAAATGAAACTCAATCTCTCTCTCTCACTCTCTAGGTGTAAAGGTAGAATTGGATACATAAAGAGGAAACATCTCAAGATCTTGAAAATCTTAGCTGTAAAAAATAATTAATAACATCTAAAAAAACATTATCATATAATGTTTTATACAAGCCATGATTAGGAGTAGACTTTAAGTATATGAATTTTTCACTTGTGAATTAAAAAAAAAAAAAAAAGCACATAGAAGGAGAGAAAAAGAAAATGTAAAATGCAAGCAAAGGAAAGGGGAGAAAAAGTTGTTGTATGGTAGTGTATTGAATGATAAAAGATTTTAGGGTTTTGTGAGAAAAAAAAGATGTTAACTTTTGGTGCATGACAAAAATGGGGTCCCTCAAGAAAGAGACTTCCACTATATATTAATTGTTTTAAATTAATTTGCCAAGTTGGTTGGTAATTTTTTTGGAACATTTTTCAGTGGAACCTTATCTTATACAACATGAACTAGGAGACAAGAAAACACTTCAATATTGATATAACCATTGACTTTTGCTTAGCCTCCATCATAAATTCCATTAATTATTCATTTAATTAAATAAATATGATATATTTTAAGAGAGAGAGAAAATATAAGTGAATCTAATATTGTAAAGATTATTGTTTTTTTTTTTTTAACATTGGATAAATGTCAACCTTTTTAAATATATCATGTATAAGTCAATTGCTTTTCTCTCCCTTTTGTGTTGTTGCTTTCTCTACCTCTGCCCTAGCTTTTCCCTTCTCTCTTTGGATTCTAGTGAATGAGAAAGAAAGAGATGTATGCAATTGCAAAAATCTCAAACTAAATAAATCATTCTATTTCAACACGTTAAAATTTACCATTTGTTTTTCTGAAACGGGTATGAGAGTATTCATTGACTTTTTATATCATAGAGTGTACGAGTATGCTCACTGTAAGAAAAAAAGATGATGTTGAAAGGAAAAAGAACATTGTTAAAATAATTTTGTGATAAAAAAAATGTCACAAAAACGTTACTATAGTTGAGACACTGAAGACGACAAAATAATGAATTGTCATTGTCTATAGCGGTGAAGTTGTTTATCATCACATGTTTAATTGTTTTTTAAAAAAACATTTTGAAATCTTACTTGAATTACAAAAATTAAAGAGGAATGAAATTAAAATTTTGAAGTTCAAATTGACACCCGAATTAAGTATGATCAGGGTGTAAATTGTATTAATGTGATAATTAAACAAAAAAAAAAAAAAAAAAAAACTAAAAAAAACCCAAAAAAGTATGTTATTATGTACAATTAGCACTAAAGCAATAGAGATAAGTAGTTGACCTCAAGATTATTACTCTTAAAAAAACAAAGTTGACCTCAAAAAACCTAATGAATAACATTGTGTTATTAGTAAGTAATAAATGTGGTTTGCAACTTATAGCTCTCATTACAAGATTTAATTGGATATGCTTAATGTTCCTTTATCATAATGACCTTGCACATGTTATTGCTTCATGTAGAGATATTATTTACCAACTCAAAAAGCTCCATTTTGTCCAAAAATTAGAAGAGCTCATTATTTATCTAACTTCTTGCAACAAGGCAAAAGTAGTAGCTATGGTTAGAATTTTGGGAACTTTGTTTTTTTTTTTTTTTTTTGTTAATGTTGACATTACAATTGAAATTTTGACATCCCTTTTATAAGTTTAATTAGCTGGTAAAAGAATGTAACTTTGTGCTCCCACTGACTTAGTTGTTTACTTGTTTGAACTGCACATTAGGTTAAGTTGTAATTTAACGTAGTTCAAATTACAACAACTGCATTCAACAAACTACTAAAAAGATTGTTTTGTTATTGAAATTATTCCTAGGATGAATGACGTACGAAGAGAGATTATTCTATTGTGATTTTTTTGTACTATTTGATGTGGAAGTAGTTTGGATGTTGGTTACGCGTGTAAAAGAAAATCGACTTGAGTCTAAAGCATCCAATTGGTAATAATAAAGTCGTTTTTATGTAGGAACATAAAAGTCCTAATTTCAAATGTTTAGAATATGATTTTCTCTTTTTATCTCTTATAATTAGTCTATATATGTTAGGTCTTTGAATGGTAGTTTATTAGAAGAAAACAGTGTTTTGAATATTCTTTTTAAAGGAAATTATGTAATTATCTATTCATATTATAGAAAAGAGGGGTAATTTTAGTGTTAATTTTCTTATTACACAAATTACAGCTCTATATGCCTAACTAATTTTGACCCATCACCTACATATGTTACCTAATATAATGATTAAAAAGTCAATAGAATGTTGGAAGTTTAACTGCCTCTAAATTTGAATTTATAATTGGTTTGTTTTCTCAACATATATTTGAGGTTTAGGGGTCAATTCTATGATTAATCAAACCTAGGATTTGAATATAAATTTTAAAACCACAAAATATGGTTGACCAAGTGAATTTTGAAACACATAATTACAAAATAAAAATGGGAGAAATTTTAGTTTAATTTTCATTTTTTTTCTTAACCATTATTAATAATATTAAAGCTTGTGACATATGCAGTCAACTCATCTTGAAATCTAACCAAAAGAAGCATAGTTCAATGATAATTGACATGTACGGTTGATCAAGAAGTAGAAGTTTAAACCTCTCATCATCCCAAAATAAACTTGAATCTGTTGTATCTTTATTTTTATTGATATAAATGTGATGTGTGGCAAATTCTTTCCTTCTCTCTACTTTCTTTCATTTACGTTCTTAAGAATGAAGTCAAGTTGAACATAGTTCAACTAGTTAAGACATATACCAACGTTGACCAAGAGGTCGAATGTTAATTCTCCACTTTCACATATTATCGAATTAAAAAAAAAAAAAAAAAAAAAAAAACTCAAATAAAAACATAGTGGTACAAGTAATTCATTTTATTCTATCCATTTCAATTATAAAACATAATTTACCATAATAGATAAGAAATTATCTTTTCACCTATCTTACATAAAAGATCAAGCAACTGAAGCTTTTGTTTTGATTGAAGAGAGAGCCTTCACTCTCTATGCTTGATTTTTCTTTTAAAAAATTTCCTTTAAATATTGATCTTTTGTTAGATAGAATTTTCATCCATGTAGTAATTATAAAATTGAACTCTTAAAAACTGTATTTGTAGTTGACATTAAACACATCATTGCAATTCTCTCTAAATTCATTTTTTTTTTTAATAATACAAAGCTTTTGAGTTATATAAATGAAATGTGAGAAAGTAAATCATGAAATTAAGGGGAAAAAATCTTCACTCATTATTGCCAATAATATGTTGCTTCCAAACTAGAAACTAAGGTATGAACCTTCTTCCATTGTTCTCCAACACTTGTATATTGGGCATATATTGTATTGCAAGAAAAAAATATGACAAAAATTCTACAAACATTAATTCACTCTCAAATCAGTTTCAAATGTATGGCATTGTGTGATAAAATAAAAATAGTAATTCAAGCTAACTCTATCAAAATAAAGGTTAAAAAATCTCTTTAAAAATAAATAATGATTTTTAGCCCAATTAACTATTATATGTGATATTGAAAAGAATAATATTCAATCTGTATGTAAAAAAAAATTCTAACAGCCAACTATCCTATCCTTGCATGTTATTGAACTAAAAAAAAAAAAAAAAAAAAAAACTTGTGAATCTCATTGAAAAATGTTTATTGTTTTATTATTTGGCGTCTTCTTGTTTTTGTAAATACGAAAATACAATGCAATAAATATAATATATACACTTTAATATAATATAATGTAAATATGAAAAAATATGCAGTTTTTTTTTTTTTTTTTTTTTTAATATAATATATACATTTTAGTCCATTTGGATGCAATTGATTTTATATGTAGAGATGACAAGCAAGTAGGGATAAAATTTGAGATTTCACCTAGAGAATTTTAATTTTCGCATCAACCCCATTTTCTAATTTCAAAGAATCAAAGTAATTTCAGAAATTTCTGTGGAGAATTTTCTGTACATAAGACTTAAAAAAATCCAAATTATCGATAATTTTTTGTACTAAATAACAATAATTTTCATTATTTAGTCGTTTTTACCACGATGTGCACTAATGTAGCCATAATAAATATTAACAATAAAAAATCAACGAAATATTTTTAAAAAAAATTAACAAAATATCACTAAAATTGACATAATATTAACAATAATAATTTTTAACTTTATTGGTGAAATGCCTGTGTTTTTAATTTGGATTCTTTTTTATATAAATTTCCTGATTTTTATAATTTTTTTTTAAAAATATCTTTTAATATTGACATTTTATTAATATTTTTTTTATCAATATTTCCATAAGATGAGTCATTAATATTTTTATCAACATCAACCATTAAAACCTTAGTTATCAATCGGGAAGGATATACTCGATTGAAGTAGAAGATAGTAGAAAATTCCAAGACCATTTGATAAATTGGATAAAATCTCCAAGAATTTATGTGGTTTGTGGTTTTCCTCAACTTGCTATTCCGATTGCACATAGGCAACACTCTCTAACAATGGACAACGAGTGACTCAAACACAAAAGTTGATCATAGGATTCTCCGCGTAATCTCTTAAAAGATCAACTAACTTTTTTTTGGCAGATTAACTAGTCAAAACAAACTCAAACCACACCACCGTATGAAAAGGCATGAGGGCATGAACTTATAACTTAGATCATTTAGTATGCTCATTAAATAACTTAAATATAATTGTCTTAAGAGGATAAGTTGTGGGCTTATAACCTAAATTGTACTATAAAAAAAAAAAAAAAAAAAAAAAAGCTTATAACCTAGACAATTTAATATGTCCATTAAATAGTTTGAATATATAATTGTCCTCTTGACCTGGACCATTAATATTCGTATTAAATAGTTTATATATAATTGTCCTTAAGAGGACCTATTCAATATTCTCATATTAAGTTGCTTCAAGGACAAAGAAAATTCATTTCTTAGGTCTCCTTTGATAAGTTGATATGACCATTTGGTTTTTGGTTTTTGACCATTATGCTTATAAACACTACTTTCACCTAAAAATTTCTTTGCTTTCTTCCTACCTTCTCCCTATATTTTCAAAAGTCAAACCAATTTTTGAAAACTAAAAAATATATATATATATATAGTTTTCAAAAACTTTTTTTTTTTTAGAATTTAGTTAGGAATTCAAATGTGTCCTTGACGGGAGATGAAAATTATGATAAGAAAATTGGAAGAAAACCAGCATAATTTTAACGGAGAAACAAAAAAACCAAAAAGTTTAAAATGAATGCAGAGCCTTAATATTTAGATTTAAAGGCAACATGAAAATCAACTGCAAGGCCATAACCTTTTTGTTACTTTTAATTTAACTCAGGCTTCTCAATTATTTTGCCGTCAGAAACGGTCCAAAATTACAGCTTTATTAATGAGTATAATAGAATTGGCAAAGAAAAATGACATGGCAAAAAAAGCAAAACAAATGGATTTTAAAAATTGAGTAAAAGGATTTTATTTCTTTAGAGAAAAAGAAAATAATGATAAAGAAAAAAAAAAAAGGAAGAAGAATATAATTGTGTTGTCTCCATATTGTTGTGTGGGTTTGTGGTTGCGAAATGAATGAAGCACTACCTTAAAACAAGCAAATGATTGCATTGTCCCATTTCCATGTCTTCACGCCTCTCATACATTCCCCCGAGATCCCTCCATCTCATCCCCATGCATCATCATCGTCGTCGTCATCATCATCCATACCCATTTCCTCTCTTAATGAGAGAGAAACGAGTTCGGATCGAAGAAAAACTATTCAATATGACTGACATATTGTGCTTGTCTTTAATGACTATTAGGTCTAAATTTGAATATGACTGACATATTGTGCTTGTCTTTAATGACTATTAGGTCTAAATTTGAAATTTTGTGTTTCTTATGCCTGTTGGATACATATTTGAACTGTGGTTTGAGATCTATCTTTTGTATATCGAACAGTGGAGATTACATGTAATGTTGTAGTGGTCTTGTTTAATGAGTTGGGGAGAGAGAGAAATTAGCTAGGATAACAAAAGGGGGAGAGAGAGAAATTACTTAATAATTATGGCTTTGTTTGGTGACCATTTGATTTTTGGTTTTTGAATTTTTTTCTAAATTTACTTAGAATGATTTTCGTCTTTGTTAAGAACGTATTTGAGTCAAATTACAAAAACAAAAATAAATTTTTGAAAACTATTTTTTTTAGTTTTCAAAACTTTGCTTGATTTTTAACAACGTGGGAGCATGTAGATAACAAAACAAATAAATTTATAGGAGTAAGTAGTGTTTACAAGCTTAATTTAAAAAAAAAAAAAAACAAAATAGTTATCAAATAAGATCTAAGTGATATAGGTTCAAAATACAAATTTTAAACTCTCATTTTATACCTCAAACAATGTAATGTGGGGGCTCTCTTCAAATAATTTCTAGAAAGATAACAAAGAAAAATTATTCAAAGTAGTCGCCTACTCCTACACAATATAATACCTTAACTAATTGAGTTATACTCCAGTGTTGACAACGTAAGTGCAAACTTTTCAATTCTCTCTTATACATCCAACGGTGTATAACGGCTACATCGGTTACGTTGTTTCAACCTCCTCTAATGATCCCTGGAGCGAAAGAGAGAGAAACTAGCAAGTGGAGAGAGAAAGAGAGTAGCAAAGAAAGAACAGTGGCGCTGAAACAAGCTGTACAAAAACAGGGTATCTTTTTGCAAGAAAGACAGAAGATAAGCAAAGCAAGCAGAGCCAAACCCAAAGGCAAGGCAAAAGCCAAAATCTCCTTCATTAGTCCTCAATAAAATCCCCTCTGCCACTTTTCTTCTTCCCCATTCAAAAAAATATACATATAAATTCACAAAAACATTACACATTTTTTCATTTATCATCAGCCACAAAGCACTTCTGTGCTGTCCTAACCCTGAGCCTCTGCTCCCATTTACTCCCTCCATTTCTCTCTCTCTCTCTCTCTGTTTTCCTTTCTCTTCACTTTCGTTTTCTGTTTTCTTTCTGAATTTTCACATCACTGTTTGGGAAAGCTCCCCTCTCTCTCTTTTTTTTTTTCTTTCCCCTTTCTGAAACCCAAAAGAAATAAAAGTTGAATTTGGGGCATCGCCTCGCTCGCCCACCTGGCCTTTCCTTTGCCATTAGCTGTTTGTTTTTTCTGTTACTTTTCTCTGTCATGTACATGCCCACAAACACAAAAACACAAATTCCCTCTCTCTTTTTACTCTTCCCTAACCTTTTTTCCGTGGGTTGATTTGATTTCTCTCTATCTCTCTCTCTCTCTCCTTTCTTAGAAATCCTCGAGATTGGCGTCTCCGATTGAGACTTCGTCGTCACTCTCTTTCTCCTCTGCTTCTCATTCTTCTCTCCGTTTTTGGGTTTTTTTTAGCAGAACAGAGTCTCCCACACTCGCGACTATCTGATGGAGAGAGGAGGCTCTCTTGGAGAGAGCCTGCCTGAGAACAAGAACAACAAGCACCATCAAACCAACAGAGACGAAGAACAAGAAGAACCCATTCAACAACAACAACCCTTTTGCTGAAACTCGAGATCCCATTTCGTTGCATTATCAACAAGACAGTGAAGTAAAGCAAACGAGGTTTTTGTTGAAATTACTCTCTGGGTTGTCTTTGTTTTTGGGTTTTCTTTGCTTATTCGGAGTTTTTTTTTAGGCTGAAGCTGTGTTAAAGAGGAAGTTTATGGCTCTTGTCATGCATAGAGAATCCTCGAATAAGCAGATGGATACAAGCAAGTACGTGAGATATACGCCTGAGCAAGTCGACGCGTTAGAGAGGGTTTATGCTGAATGTCCAAAGCCCAGTTCGTTGAGAAGGCAACAGCTCATTCGGGAGTGTCCCATTCTCTCTAATATTGAGCCTAAGCAGATCAAAGTTTGGTTCCAGAATCGCAGGTAAAAAGCTTAAGCTTTGAGACTGATTCAAAATTGGCAATGGAACACTTTCAAGCTTTTGGGGACTCTTGACAGTATGCAAGTCATTTGGGTTTCTTTGCCCCCTTTTATTTATTTATTTGTATTAAAATCTGAACGTGGAGTTTCTGGTCAAGGAAGTGAAAGTTGAAGAGCTGGAAGGAACTTTGTTTATCTTTTTCTTGTCTTCTCTGTTTCCATAACATATTTTTCCTCCATTTTTCCAGGATAATTTGGAACTGAATAACAAGATAATGATAAATGATATCTGGGTTTAGCTTTTTAAGGCTAATTCTGTACATTCTTGTCGAGATTGTTTCACCCTCTTCCAGTTTATATCTAACTTTTTAGATCTTGTCGATTTTAAACAAATGTGTCTGCTTTAGTAGGTACCCTTTGATTCTCTATATTTAGGAAAAGCAAAGATTTGTTTATTAATAAAATAAAAGCTGCCCTTTTCAATTTTCATATATGACACTTCTTTTTTTTTTTTAGCTTGCTTGTCATTTGGTTTTTTTTTTTTTTTTTTTTTTTTTGGTTTCTTTTGTGTTTTTCTCTGTTAAAAAATACTTGGTATGGAAGTTTTCTGTTGTAGGCGTGCAAAGAAGCCTTGTATTCTAATTATTTTGTCTCTCTTTCATTTTTGACTTCGTATTATTTACTTTTCCTGCATTCTGTTTTGGGAAATCTTGTATTGCACTTTAGCTCCTCAACCCCCACAACACCCTCTGCCTTTTTCCACTTCTATTCGAGAGTTGAAGGACAATGTTCCTATTTTCCTTGGACAAGTTTAGCTATGATATTGTTGTCTGGTTTGGAAGAATGCCCACTGTTTTCCAACAGTGTTGCATCTACTTGAAAGATAATCTGATCTAATCAAACTTAGTTGAATTTTCTTATTCTTTTATTTATTTTTTTTTTTTTTCTTTTTGCAAATTTGATTGACATGGGAATTTTTTTTAATTGATTTTCTAGATTGTCTTGTACGTTGATGGTTTTAATCTTAGTCAAACTTTTTGTAACCTGCTATTATTGACTTGACTTTCTACTTAGGATTTTATTTTTCCATTTCCTTTGAGGCTTGAATTTTCCATTTGGTAGGAAGGATAAATTGAATTTTATTTGGTCATGCTTGGGAAAACTTCAGTTTGTTGCAATTCTAGACATTTACACAACTAGCCAATGAATTTTCTCTCCCATCTTTAGATCCAGAAATGTTTCCTAGTGCAGGTTAGACTATCACTTTCAGTGGGGTGGTTATTCAATCCCTTAGTAAAAATTAGCAAGGTTTAGTTGGTTTAAAGAGTACTTTTGAAGTTCAAAAATTTTTGAATGTACAAATTTAGTTGGAAGCTGTAGTGATTGGTTATGCATTATTATAGTTTGCAATTCTCACCGGACTCAGAATGTAACACTGTTTTAAAGTTTGCATTAGCAATGACTACATCAGGAAATACAAAGATTAGTCTTTAGGACAGAATGATCTTTACATACTGTCTCGGTATCTCCAATTTTTTAAGTGAATGAAATTTTGTTCTACTTATTTAATTATTTATTTATACCCGTTACCAAGTGAATGAAATTATGTCCTGCTAATTTAATTATTTATTTATACTCGTCACCAATTTGATTGGACAGGGAGGAATCCTTTCCTACCCTTTTATAATTCGAGATAAAAATAAAGATCTCTCCAAGGCTAGACTTATTATATGTTGCATTGAAAATGTAACGAGTATCTAAAGTTCGATTATTTTTTTTCTTTTTGACAAATCAATGTTTACATTGTTAGATGTCGTGAAAAGCAAAGGAAGGAAGCTTCTCGTCTTCAAACAGTTAATAGGAAGCTGACTGCGATGAATAAGTTGTTGATGGAAGAGAATGACCGTCTGCAGAAGCAGGTCTCTCGTTTGGTTTATGAGAACGGGTACATGAGACAGCAACTGCATACTGTGAGTTCCTTTAAGCTCCATCTGTTTGGAACCATTTAAATCTTAATGGAATTCACTTGACAGAATTCATTGAACTGGTAATTCTACTACTCAATTGGATAGTGGAACAAAACTTAAATAGTACAGAACTCATTTGAATTTTATTGTTCAGAGTCAGGATGGTAAAATTCATTTAAGAAATTTCCAACATTTTCCTTGTTGAAAAACTTCCATGGATATATATTTTATCATGTTAATCTCCTTTAAAATGCTCTATTTCTCCATATTTTATCTTGTCTCAGAGTGGATTTGTTTACTTATTTAATTTCCTAAACTGAATTTGATGATCTTGGTTTGATTGCTAATCAGGCCATCCCCTTTTTTATTTTAGTTCTCTAAATCAACATTTTAGAATTTCAAAAGTAAAATATCTGCTTGATTGTGTTTCTTCTCCTTGAGGAGATTTTATCAAAATCACAGTGCAAGTGTCCTACTGATTCTTGATTCTACAAGTTTCCATGAACCGTGTGGCATTTATTTTTCAGGCATCTGGAACAACCACGGACAATAGCTGTGAGTCCGTGGTCATGAGTGGTCAACACCATCAACAGCAAAACCCAACTAAGCATACCCAAAAGGATGCTAATAACCCAGCTGGGTAAGTTGACCTTCTAAAACCAACAGTTTCCATGACTTCTTTATTTGGAGTATAGTTTATCACTTAATGTCACCAATGTTGTTTCTGTTGATAGTCTTCTTGCGATAGCCGAGGAGACCTTGGCAGAGTTCCTTTCCAAGGCAACAGGAACTGCTGTCGACTGGGTTCAAATGATTGGGATGAAGGTAGGTCTCAGAATCATTCATGACCAATAAATACATGGTTGAAAGTTCTAGGGAGTAGTGCAACATTATTTTTCTATTTCTGTTCCAAAATTTGATCTCCTTGTATCTTATTTAGCCTGGTCCGGATTCAATTGGGATTGTTGCTGTTTCCCGCAACTGCAATGGGGTAGCAGCAAGAGCCTGTGGTTTAGTGAGTCTTGAGCCAACGAAGGTACTTTGGATCATACAATGGACCTCTATGTAGTATATAGTGTATTTTCATGTATGTTGAAAATATATATTTTTTGCAGGTGGCTGAAATTCTCAAAGATCGTCTATCATGGTTTCGTGACTGCCGCTGTGTTGATGTATTAAGTGTAATCTCTACAGGAAACGGGGGGACTATAGAACTCTTATATATGCAGGTATGCTTTATCATTTTGTTTTAGGAATATCAGTTTTTGTTATCCTATTTAACCTTCCTGTTTTTCAAACCAGACATATGCACCTACAACTTTAGCAGCAGCACGTGACTTTTGGACTCTTCGATACACTACAAGCTTGGAAGATGGCAGCCTAGTGGTAAAATTTCTCCTGAATGTTGTTACTCTTTTTATGCTCCTAGTCCCATGCATGCATTGTGTAATTTTTTAGACCGATGGTTTTACTCTTATTGAGCAAAATAAAAGACCCACATTATTTTCATGATGTGGTATACTATAGTTAGTCATTCATACTTGAGAACATCACATTTCATTAATGATTTACGTTTTTTCGGCTATAATATATCTGTAGATATGTGAGAGATCGTTGACGTCGTCTACTGGTGGCCCATCGGGGCCTCCTCCATCCAGTTTTGTAAGAGCTGAAATGCTTCCAAGTGGGTATCTTATTCGAGCTTGTGAGGGCGGTTCCCTTATTCACATTGTTGATCATGTTGATTTAGATGTAAGTATGCTCTAACGAGTCATCTGTTTTCTCTCACTGTCAAATCAATATTCTATCATTCCATGTCCCACTATATCTTAAGGTTTTCTCTACTGCCAGGCCTGGAGCGTTCCTGAAGTTCTAAGGCCACTTTATGAATCAACAAAGATTCTAGCTCAGAGAATGACTGTGGCTGTAAGAATTGCTGCGTTAACTGGTTGTCCTTTCTTTCTGTCATATATGTTAACAAATATTGTGCGTAAATTTTGTGGTACAGGCCTTACGCTATGTTCGGCAAATTGCTCAAGAGGCAAGTGGAGAAATTCAATTGGGTGGGGGCCGCCAACCAGCTGTTTTAAGGACTTTCAGTCAAAGGCTCTGCAGGTAAAGCTCTACAACTTTATGTCTCAAAGTTGGGTCATGTTTAACACTTTTGGTAAGGGCTTGCGATATTTGAAGATTGCCTCCAAACTCTAGGTCCAAGCTCCTAAGTTGAAAATTTAATAACTTAAAACCGTTGTTGTCTCTTAAATCTAGTTTCTAGTTGATAAAAGTCTCTCTAAGAATTAGTGGGTTGGCTATGAGCATAATGAAAAGAGTGGGTCATTCGATGTCCCGATTGTGAAAATATTGTATACAGGCTTCATGACTTATTACTTTCTGGGATTTAGTCGTTGGCATTTTTCTTGTGACATCAATCATATCAATGCACATTTTCTTATCTCAAATGACATGAGTTTCTCAAGTCACTTATTAGTTTTTGGAAATGGATTTTAGGGGTTTTAATGATGCAGTAAATGGATTTGTGGATGATGGTTGGTCGCTTATGGATAGTGATGGAGTAGAGGATGTGACAGTTGTTATTAATTCATCTCCAAACAAATTCCTTGGTTCGCAATACAACACATCATTGTATCCTACTTTTGGAGGTGTGTTGTGTGCCAAGGCGTCAATGCTGCTGCAGGTACTTTATTGGATTTTCAAATGCCTGTTTAGTCATTTCCATCTTTATATATCTTTTCTGTTATTTGATATCGAAGTATGAAACTTTACTTTTGTGGTTCAGAATGTCCCCCCTGCTTTGCTTGTTCGTTTCCTGCGAGAGCATCGTTCAGAATGGGCTGATTATGGAGTTGATGCTTACTCTGCCGCATGTCTTAAAGCCAGTGCATATGCTGTTCCGTGTGCGAGACCCGGTGGCTTCCCTAGTGGTCAGGTCATTTTACCACTTGCGCATACCGTGGAGAATGAGGAGGTAATGACTTTTTATTTTTATCAGAAAAGTTTCTTCCTCGAATTTTATTCACCATATATTATTCTTGTGTAGTTCTTGGAGGTTGTTCGGTTAGAGGGCCATGCTATGTTCCTGGAAGAAGCTGCTTTAGGTGGACGAGATATGTACTTATTGCAGGTTAGTTTTGCTTCATCTACTAGGATTTTTTTTTTTATCAGTGTCTTTGCTTCTCATTGACAATCTTTGATCAAACTCTTTCTTTGGCAGCTGTGTAGTGGAGTTGATGAAAATGCAATTGGTGCCAGTGCTCAGCTTGTGTTTGCACCTATAGATGAATCGTTTGCCGATGATGCTCCCTTGTTGCCATCTGGTTTCCGTGTCATACCATTGGAGTCCAAAACGGTTTGTTACTTTGCTTTGCACACTATGATTGGATTGGAAAATTGCAATTTCTGTGGGATATGAACTGTAGCTTTAAGGTCACTTTGTAACTTCAAATTTTAAACCGAACGAAATGACTTTTTTCACAAATGTTCCTTTCTTGTATGTTATCTCTCATCTTCCCAGACAATCTTTGTTAATGCTCAATGCTGTATGTCTGCTCCTTTTTCTGTCCGTAGGATGCGCCTGCTGCTACCCGAACTTTGGATTTGGCATCTACTCTAGAAGTCCGACCTGGCACTACTCGTCCAGGTGGTGAAAGTGATGCTACAAATTATAACCTCAGGTCAGTCTTGACTATTGCATTCCAATTCACTTTTGAAAACCACATGCGGGATAGTGTGGCTGCCATGGCGAGACAATACGTGCGGACCGTTGTGGGATCAGTTCAGAGGGTTGCCATGGCTATCGCCCCCTCACAGCTTGGCTCCCAAATCAGTCCAAAAGGCCTTCCCGGCTCCCCGGAGGCTCTCACATTGGCCCAGTGGATCTCACGAAGCTACAGGTGTGAATTCCTGTCTCAACTGTTCACATTTTTCTGTCAAGTGTATTATTTTGTTATGTTATAGATGCCTGAAAATTTAAGCAGAGAATCGACAATATTCGCGCCTCATTATTTTCACAACATCATGTTTGAAACCGAACACCATCTTTCGTCGTTTAACTGTGCACAATATCTCTTCAATTTATGTGCTCTCGGTCTCCCCGCACCCGCCCTCCTCTTCTAACATATGTTGAATTTCAGGATCCACACAGGGGCAGAGCTCTTTCAGGTTGAATCCCAGTCTGATGATGCTATCTTGAAGCAACTTTGGCACCATTCAGATACAATCTTGTGCTGCTCTGTCAAAACTAATGTAAAAAGAAAATATCTTCTTCTCTTTTCTCTTTCGTTTCATGCTTAAATTTCTCGGTTTGGTCAACGACGTAGTAAAGAAGTTACTAAGCTTAGCAGTTATTTAAACTACTCGCTGCCCATCTAGGATAACATGATTATGCTAGGTTCTAAAACCGAGACAGTAAATGCTTACACAATCGATGAACTTTGCAGGCATCTCCTGTGTTCACATTTGCAAACCAAGCTGGGCTCGACATGCTCGAAACTACCCTTGTAGCTCTTCAAGATATAATGCTTGACAAGATCCTCGACGATGCTGGTCGGAAGATACTTTGCTCCGAGTTCTCCAAGATAATGCAACAGGTAGATTTTTGTTTCTATTGAACTGCACATGCTGGTGACTTCATTTTAATGTTGCAAATGATCTCAGTCGACTTGACTACGTAAAATCTGAAGGTGTACAAACATTATGCAGGGATTTGCTTACCTTCCAGCAGGGATATGCGTCTCGAGTATGGGCAGACCGGTGTCGTATGAACAGGCAATTGCATGGAAAGTTCAGAATGATGATGATGTCCATCACTGTCTGGCTTTCATGTTCGTTAACTGGTCCTTTATGTGACCGGAAAAAATGCGGTTAGATCGGGTTATTTATTTACTAAGTTATATAGTTATCAATCGAGACGGAAAGAACAGTAGATGTGAATGTAATTTGCAGGATTTGAAGGTAAACTTTCATGTGCATTGTGATTTTGTTTTGATCAAATTTGGTATGCTTACTATGTTGTTTTCATTCCTGACCTCCATTTTATGCTTTGGAGCTGAAAGACCTCCAAATAGACCAATTAAAAGTATATGGTTAAAATATGGTTTTAGTCTTGCAATATGACTCATTTGTCCATCTTTTTCCTCTTAAATTTTAAACCTCTATTTTTATAGATGGACTTGTGTTTAATTTCTGTTTCAATCTTTATGCATTTTTCTTCTCAAAACCTCTATTTTATGTTCAAACTTTAATTTAATTTTTATAATGATTTCTATTTAGCTCCATTTTTATTTTATTTCACATCTAGTGTTTGTAGTAAGAAAAAAAAATGTAGATATGGCATTTGATTATTTCACATTCTTATTGCTTGGATGAGAAATTAATTTTTAATTGCCACCACCAAATATGGAATTTAATAAAAGGTTAAAATATGAAATTTAAGCTATAAACATGTTTAAGGGTTCAAGTAAAAATGGACCAATTCATAAAAAAAAAAAAAAAAAAAAAAAAAAAAAAAAAAAAAAAAAGTAAAAGTTGAGGAACTAAATTTGAACATCTTAAAAATGAGATATTGAACACTTCATCATTATCGTGTATTCTGAACTCTAAAACGTCTTGTCTTCTTGTGAGAGCCATGCTCTCCTTGCACCATTTTAGTACAAATTTAAAGAAAATATAATAATAATAATAAAAAAAAGAGAATTATTATACATTGGTACAAATTAAAAGAAAATATAATAAAAAATTTTAACACTTATAAACCTATGTTATTATAATTATTGTTGGATATCTAGATTAATCAAATTACTATTATTATAGTCAATCAATATTGAATTATGATACTGTTCACACGTAACTTCAGAGATGGAGACACGTGGAATAAATAATATATTTGTATTAATGTAATATGCGTGTGGGTGTACAATCTCTAACTTTAATCCTCTGATTCTCTCTCTTAAATATATAAACTTTGGCCTCTATCTTGTTGCTCTTCTTGGGCCGATTTGTTGGGCTTCTTGGATGATCAGCTTGCTAGGTTGATGATCTCTTGGATCGGCCTGTTAGCTTGATGATCTCTTGGATCGACTTATTGGCTTGTTGATCTTCTTGGATGATCGGCCTGCTGGCTTAATGATCTCTTGGATCGGCCTGTTGTGACTTGTTGATCTTTTTGGATGATCGGTCTACTGACTTGTTGATCTTCTCGGATGATCGGTTTGATGATCGGTCTGCTGACTTGTTGATCTCCCTGATCGGTCGATTGGCTTGATGATCTTTCGAATCGGCTTTTTAGCTTGTTGATCTTCTTGATCGGTTGATTGACTTATTGATCTGTCGAATCGGCTTGTTAGCTTGTTGATCCTCTTGGATGATCGGCCTGCTGACTTGTTGATCTTCTTGATCGGTCGATTGGCTTATTGATCTTCTTGGATGATCGGCCTACTGACTTGTTGATCTTCTTGATCGGTCGGTTGGCTTGCTAATCTCTTCTTGGATGATCGGCCTACTGACTTGTTGATCTTCTTGATCGGTCAGTTGGCTTGCTAATCTCTTCTTGGATGATCGGCCTACTGACTTGTTGATCTTCTTGATCGGCCTGTTGGCTTGATGATCTGTTCGATCGGTTGGCTTGTTGATCTTCTTGGATGATCGGCCTACTGACTTGTTGATCTTCTTGATCGGTCAGTTAGCTTGTTGATCTCTTTTTAGATGATCGGTCTGCTGACTTGTTGATCTTCTTGATCGGTCAATCTTGGGAGAATGCTTTGGACTTTGCCCTCTCTGCCTCTGGCTGAATCCCCCAGAATGAATGGTGGCCTCCTCTATTTATAGAGTTTGATGGACCTCATATGGGCTTGGGCTTGGGTCCAATTGCCACGTGGCATAATCTGATTGAACTTGGCTGATGTTATCTGATGGATGACAAATGGCATTCTTTGATTTGCCGAATTTTAATGTCTATTAATTTAATTTAGGCACACGTGTAAATGTGTAACTGGTCCCAAATTTATTTTATCATTAATTTATATTAATGACGTGGCAACTTGTGATTGGCCGAAATTTCTCCTTCAACAGATACTAATACCACTAAAAAAACCATTATCAAAGACATGAGTAATTAATTATATTTTTTTTAAGAAAAAATCTATATATTCATAATTACCATTTTAATAATACTATATTTAAAATTACTTCTATAATAACATACATTCATAAATATTTTCAGAAAATAAAACTACCCATTCAACTTTCGATTACCTTAAGAATATAGAAATTGGGCCAAGAAAATGGAGGAGTAGGCCCAGACCAGTTGTCATTCAACCATGGGCCAGAACGACTTGGTCGAGTAATTCAAAGCCCAATGGAGGCCCAGTAGCCCAATTATTTAAATCAGACCCTTTTTTCGGCCCAATTCGAAGCGAACGGGAAGCACAATGTCTGGAACTGGTTAGCACCGATCCCCATTAGAGTTGAGGCCGGTGGAAGACGATGGAGCAGCGGGCGGAGCGCGAGTCGATTAGAGTGGCCGCGGAGGAGCTCTCTCGGGAGTTCAAAACTTTGATGAACGCTGATGATTTGAACTCTCTCAACCATTTGCAGCACCTCATGTAAGTTCTGTTTCTCTCTGTTCTGTTTATTATCATCGTTGTCGAAAGTAGAGGCGAAATTTGAGGAATCAAGATCCGAATTGGAGTTCTGTAACGAATTGATCCTCGAAGTGTTTGGTAATTTTTGTGATAATTTGAAGAATATGTAGAATTTACTATTGTTATTGTTATTCTTAATCGTTCCTTTGAGTCATTCATTGCAGATTGGGGAGATTGCAGGATAGCAATGCAGTCCTCTCTCATTTCAACGAGTTTTCGGAGCATTGTTTTGCTGAGGTGTCTGGAGATTTGTCTAGAAATACTCGTCTGTTAAAGTCTATGAAATCTGACCTTGATTACATCTTTCAGAAAATAAGGTATGGTGGTGATTAACTGTTTTTAGTGATACAGAAGTTCTTGTCATTATTGTTCATGATCTTAGGTGATGCTTCTGTTCTACCATTTCGAAATATAAGTTTTGTCCGTTGAACTGTATGCCCCCCACCCGCCACCCGAAGAAAGAGGACGCTTATGGAGACAATTACTCATTGCAGACTTCTTTTCTAGCCCCTCTAAATCCATAGGATGAGAAAGGGATGGTAATATCTCATTATCAAATAGGATGAAATGGAGAAACGTGTTATTATTTCAATTCATTCGATATATTTTCTTTCCAGTTTATGCACTTTTATGTTCTCTATAGACTTCAGCTAAGTCTTCCAATGTCCTTGGCCTTTAGCACCTACAGACTGTTCTACCTTATGGATCATCGATGCATTTAATTTTCCAAAAGAATGTACTTAGAAAAAGAACAAAATTTCTTACGACACTAATTCTTCTTGATTGTGGAAGAATTATAATTATTGAGAAATAAAAAAACACTGAATTTTTCGACGTGGACACTAATTCTTCTTGATTGTGGAAGAATTATAATTATTGAGAAATAAAAAAAACACTGAATTTTTCGACGTGGTTTTGTGCCTTGTAACATTTTGAAATTAATTAGCTATGGGATTATGATGAATAAAGCTTTAGAAATTGGAGGTGGAAACTAAGTTTACTTAGGCATTGATTGAGAACGAGTTGATTTTTTTGTTTTTGGTTTTCAAAAATTAAGCTTATAATCATTACTCTCACCTATAAGTTTCTTTGCTTTGTTATCTACCTTCTTCTATGTTTTCAAAAACCAAGTCAAATTTTGAAAACTAAAAAAAAGTAGTTTTCAAAAACTTGTTTTTTTTTTTTTTTAATTTAGCTAAGAATTTAAATATATCCTCCATAAGGATGAAAACCATTATAAGGAAATTGAGAGAGAACAGGCATAAAAAAACATAATTTTCAAAAATAAAAAACCAAATGGTTATCAAATGGGACCTTATTTCCTTGTTTTTTCTGTCGATGTTTTATTAGAAAATCAAGCAACTGAATAGGAACGGTGGCTTCTACCATCTTGCAAGGACCTGAATATTTTGTTGTCCAGAAACCCATCTTGGAAGCAATTGGTTAAATCCTAAGAAAATTCTCTCTGATGGAATGCTCTTGCATTTAGTTAAATCCTAACTCCTAAGAAAATATATGATCCTCTCTGTTCTTTCCTTGTGTTTTATTTCAAACTTCTGAAATTGTATCTTGACCTGGAAGTCATAACTGATATGTTTTATTGATCTAGTTTCATCTAGTATATTTTATACTTCTATTGACATGACCTATCGAATGATTAAATATGGCCGTATCTTTCTAGTTTGTTTAGTTCGTCCGTTCCTCTCTTTCTTTCAGGAGCATGAAATCAAGAATTTTGGCTACTTATCCCGATGCATTTCCAGATGAGTCAGCAAGTGAAGCTCTTGATAGGAGACCAGACCTTGAAATGCCTCAGTAGAAGACTGCAAATAATCATACCCCAATGTGAATCAGAAAATGTAGATACTAGATAGATCATCTTCCAGAATTATTTTCTTCATGTGGTCATTGTTCACTAGGTACAAAGTTTAATTCAGACAAATTTGTTTATATCGTGCCGATACCTTCAAAGTTTTAGCTCAATTCTGGTGTTCAAGGAAATTGAGGTACAAAGAGTATCATTATGAGGAGAAATCCAAATGAAATATGGATAAAAGGCATATTTTCCCTCTGCTAGGTTCCTCATTTGTTAGCTTAATTCATTCCAGCTTCAATTGCCCCTCTATTTTACCGGCAACATATTCCTTCTGGGAAATCAGAAATATATCATCCAGGACAGCTACTGCTTACTTGTGGTTGCTGTTAAAGTTAGTTCCCTTACAACCCTTTTGGTATCTAGCCATTATTTTAACGTATGTTTATTACTTTTTCTCATCATTAGGTACCAGTCATTTTACATATTAATGGTTGACATTTTGATACATATGACAATTTGGGACATTACCAATGTGAAAATGGGGTTGATAATCACTTTTCTTACTGCCAAATATCCTCTCCATGATGAAAGATATTTTATCAATATCAAGCTAGGTTCAACATAGAACAAGTTCAAATGGTCACTTTCGAGATAGATCGGTAAGACCTAGGTGATGTTTGTGCAAGTGAAATGAGGGAAGTAGAAAAGAAATACTAGAAATTAGAAAAGGTGGTTGTGTTTGTAGATGCTCTAATATCATGTTTTTAACATCGACCAAGCAAAAACCAAAAGCAATCATCAAAGTGTTCAACTAACATGATGTAGTATTTTGCTAAACAATGAAATGCATGAATTGCTGTGTGAATGATCTCCAAAGAATGTGCTTCTGAAACAATGAGGCAATCTCCCTAAGGCAATGTTTGTTAGGAAGTTCTCATCGTGAAGGCTACTGCCAAAAATGGGAGTTTGAACAGTTCTTTTAGCTTCTAAAATTTCCAATTTACTTCATAAATTCGAAGTTATGTTTCTATTAGTCTGTTGAGTTTGCTGCTGCATTTCATCCCTTTCAAGAAACTAAATTACTTGAGGCATGTGCCTATTCAGTCCATGACTTTCAAAATTAAAAATTTTGTAACTTTTGAATTATTTAAAATTTCCATATCTACTAAACACAAAATTAAAATTTTAGTGTTCCGTTAGACATAAAATTTAAATTTATATCTAATACATCAAATATTTTTTAAAAAAATTCAAATTGTTAGAAACATATTAGATACAAACTTAGAAGTTTAGAGTCTCAGCAAATCCTTTTAAAAGTGCAAGAATCAAATAGACACAAACAAGTCTAAGGACTAAATATGTAATTTAACCTTGTGAGTATCTATTTGTCTATAAACAATATTTGGTTGATCTTCATACACATCTCATTAAATATTGACAACTAAGAGAAAGGTAGAAAATCATAATTTTTTTTTTATCTCCTAAGGGTCCGTTTGGTTTAAGGTTTTATAGATGCATGGGAATACTATGTCTGGGAATCAAAGATAACTGTGTTTGGTTGTGCATGAGAATGTCATCAGGATTTTATGAGAACAAATTATGTCTGTATTTATTTTTTAGAATTAATCAAGTAAACTTTATGTAATTTTAATAAATTAATCAATAAAATAATCAAAATTAATTCAAACTATTAATAAAAATTAATGAAATAATAATAATGAAATAATTTTAATGAGATAAACTATGTTAATTTAACAAATTAAAATTATTTAATCAATTTTTTAATAAATATCTTTAACTACAATAATTTAATATATTGTATCCATAAAAATTAATTAGATAAATATTTAATAATAATATGATTATTTATTTATTATAAGAAAATTCAAAAAATTAATTAATTGATTATAAATAATCGATAAGTAATTAATTATAATTATTGAAAAATGAATTTTTATACTAACTTCATTTAAATGATTTTAATTCAATAATTAAATATATTTTCGATAATATTAACTAATTAATTATCATTTTAGGAAATATGTAATTACATCCTTTTAATAAACTTGGACTAAGTATTTGTTTAAAAGTCCTAAAAAAAAGTATTTGTTTAAAAAAAATTAAAATTCTTGACAAATTATTATTTAATCTAATTAAATAATTTATTATATTATTTTTAATTTAGTATCAATTAGTTAATTAATTAACTATATTCAAAATAAAATTTCATATAAAAATAAAAAAGAAGAGATGGGAAAAGAGAAAACTCATGCTTTTGCAAGGGCATAGAAAGCCTTTGCTTATGGGCATAAATGATGTCAGGGAATACGTTATTTCCTGGGTCCACCACAGAAATCTTGAAACAAACAAGGGTATTAGAAACCCTTGCCCATTGCCATCTCAAAAAACGTTGTACCAAACGGCCCCTAATTGTTGTCATTTTAATGGTGATATGATATGCAGAGAGATACCTATGATATGACGTGTCAAATGTTGAATTAATTGATGGAATATGTGCTATCGTAGTACTAGAAATTTTTCCAAATAAGATACGTGGTAAAGTATTGTCCTTTGTAAGCGCGTGAGTCCCAGTCTCCCCATTCCACTGGACATGCAAATTCATCGTGATCAAACTACGGTTGTGAGTCACTGATCACGACCTTGTGTGTGTGATGAAGAATAAGAACACAACTACACAAAAGTAGATTATTCAAAATTTCTCTTCCTCAATCTCCACCGTCCATTCCCCATGACCACATTGCCAAGTACAAAATCAAACACAACACACAGTTATGGTGAGAGAGAAAGAGAGAAAGAGATGAAGGAAGTAAGTGAAGTTAGTGCTCCAAAAAGAATAGGAGGAGGAACCCTTAGAACTCAGACTGAAAAAGAGAAAACAAAGATGAGGGAACGTCAAAGAAGAGCCATTACTACCAATATCTTCCATGGCCTCCGCAACCACGGCGGCTACCGCCTCTCCCCTCGAGCCGATATCAACCAAGTCCTCCGCCACCTCGCCAACGAGGCCGGCTGGATCGTCGACCCCGACGGCACCACTTATCGCTCCTCCACACCTGTACTCTTCCTCTCTTCCTTTGTCTTTTCACTAGACAGAGTCAGAGTCAGAAATTTTCATTAGGAACTGACAAAATTTTACATTCTAACTTTTTATATATATATATGACACATTTTCACTAAAGATTCCAAAATTTTGAATTTTTTTTTTTTTTTTTTTTTTTATGAACTTTGTTGTTTAAGATCCATTAATTAAGATGGTAATTAATTGTCTCCTCCTTTCATCATATTTCACATATTGGGAAGATCCTAAAATTTTGATTTTTTTTTATTATTTAAAACCTATTAAGATAGATGATAATTAATTGTCTCTTCCTTTCTTTTTTTTTTTTCCTAAACTTTATTTCTATTATTTGTCTTAGATTATGATTATGAATAGATGTTCGGTTTGTGGAACTGTGAGGAGCGCCACTTCGACGCCGACGAGTAGTGTGGTGGTTGGCGGCGGCGTTGGCGGCGGAGATAGCTCCACTCCGGCATCGCCTTGCCGGTTGCCGGTTTCTGTGAGAGACTACGCTGTGGCATTCAACGACAATGTCATTCAGCCAGCGACTCCGTTCTACGTCTCCGGCGGTGCCGGTGGCGGCGCTTCTTCTTGCTCCTCGTCTCGGAATCCGACCGGCAACGGTAACACTAACGGCGACGTTCCTCTGGCGGTCTACGTCTACGGAAGTGAAGATGTCCGCCGCTGTCGCTCTGCCTCAGCCGACGTTGGACTTTGCGGCGGCGGCGGTGGTTCCAAGGACGCGGCGTACGAAGAGTTGCAGGAAGTGAGGGCCTCCGATCAGAGTACGTCGGAGGAATCTCCTCGGCTTCTTTCGTAGTTCTTTTCTTTTTGACCATTTTGCCCTCGGGGTTCTGTTCTTGTTACGACCTTCTGGGAGCCTGTTTTGGGAAATAGGTAAAGAGGTTTGCAAAGATCAATTAAAAACCAATTCAATTAGGTTAATTAAAATTTACTTTTTGTAGTGACAAATGTCAGGGCTTTGTTTGAGTCTCAAAAAAAAAAAAAAAATTGTCAAGGCTTTGTTTGGCTAAAGGATGGAATTATTGTTCTAAAAGAAAAAAGAAATTATTTTGAGTTTCTTTTTTGTGAGTATTTAGAAATATCTTATAGCTTTTTCAGAAAAAAAAATACCGAGAGTCGCCCTGGGGTTAGACAACCGAAGGGAGTTTGCTTCTCGAAAGAGGATAGGCTAGTCAAACAAAAACAAAGTGCAACGGGCTCTTCCTCCACTCCTAGTCACTAAGTTGTGCTATTCTATCCTTGGGAGACTCCACCAAGAGGTTCTTTCTCTCAAGTAATTTTGCTTACTAAGTATTTTAAAATCTTGTTTCTAGTTTAAACATATTCTTGGAGCTATTTGTTGAGGTTATTTTTATTATTTGGAGGTGGTAAGAGATTAATTCCCGATCTCTTGATCGAGAGTAAATACATATTAATTACCGTAGAGCTATGTTCACTTTGACTATCATTAGTTTATAATACTTCAAAAATTTACCCATTTTTTCTTCTTTGAATTCAATAATATGAAGGTGGAGATGGAAGATTTGATCCTCTTTCTTTATATCGGCAAAAACTTACTAATTTGTTTTGTAGTAAGATTCACAACATCGTTTTATTGAAAAGCAACATGGGCATTGAACTGATAAATTTCTTGCAACTCAACCCAAACTCATACTTGTAGTATATACTTATATGCTTTGATTATGAGTATATGACAAAGGGCCAAGACTACTGTTATTTATCAAAAAGATTTGTCACTCGAACTTTTAGGCTATATTGAGAACTTATTTTCACTTATCATTATTTTGTGAACAAAACTTGTCCGGTATGTAAAGATCTCCCTACATACCCTCCATTAAAATCTTGACAAGAAAGAGAAAAGGAGAAAATGATGCTTTTTTGTTATCTCTTAATTGTCAACGTTTGAATGGTGGCAAGATTTCCTAATTTTTGTTACAATACAGCTCTTTTTTCTTTGGAGAGAGAGAGAGATACACTTTCAACATCATGTCAAAGCTGGGAACATCAGTCACCTTCAAGACCTTAATCTCTGAAATTATGACCTTATAAACCACTGTTATTCCACAAATAATTTGCTTAAATAAAGGCTAAAAACTATTAATTATAAAATAAATCAAACAAATCAATACAGTATTCCAAAGCCTTTATCATCATCATACCAATATCCCATGAATAAATTTATTTTTCCTAGAAAATCTCAAATCAAGACAAAAATATAAGAGGTACACTGAAGATTTCTTTCCAGTTTGTGATGTACAAAGTGATGAATGTGAACACTGTGAACTTTAGTACAACAACTTACTTGGAAACAGTTGAATAATGAATTGCCAAAATGGTACATCACAACAGGGAAATGCTGGAAAAACCCAACTGACCCATGTGATTATAAACAGAATCTATCTCTGCAATTCATCTCTCGAGTAGTTTTATGCCCACAATGGCTTTCAAACTCACCCATCTCAGTAAGTAATATGAATGCTCTAATTTTAACTATTGTTTCCATGGCCGAAAGGAGGTAAAAAGTTAGGTGGGTGAAAAAAAAATACATAAATAAATAAATACAGGGGGGTGAACTCTTTCAATTTTACTTTAGAACTCTGAGAAGTCAAAATTGGATAGGGTATAGAACTCTTCAGTTCAGTTTCATGAGAGCTTAAGGGGATGAACTGCAACTCCGTTCCGAGCAGCTGGGATTCGCCCCCACCTTCCAAGACGAGGTTCCTGTCATGAAGTTAACTTCTGGTGTCAGCACTGGGCAAACCATTATGCTCTCAGACCATAGAAAGTCTACAAAACTTATGAAGGGAGAAGATAACTGACAGACAACTATCTTGCCGAAAAAACAAATCCGAAAAAATAGAAGAGAAAAATAATTTCAATGAGAGAATTCAATAAAGTAAGCCAGCAATCTAGATATGAATACAAATCAAATCATCACAACACCAGAACGAGCTTTAACTTTTAAGAACTTGACAAAAAGCACTTACAATACAACTGAACGCAGAGAGATTTCTAGTTTTTCTTTGAGAGAAATATGAATGTGCTTCTTTCATCATCAAAGTAGGCTTGCTTAAATCAATCTACTAATCAATCAATTATCTTCTGCAAAACTTGCCTAATTATTTATTTTCAATATTCCTGCTAGGATCAGTGAAATCCTTAAAAGATGAGAAATTTTCCGTAGGACAGAGGCGTTAGAGATGGAGGGGGTCAGTAGTTGAAGGAGAAAACTGCTTGTTAGCATTTGAAACAAGAATGGAGATTAGGTACAGAAATTAGGTTAGTGCTTTAAACTATTTTATGGATGTGAAACAACCCCTTGTTAATCATTCGTAATTATTCTCCTACTAAAAAAGCGACTTTCTAGTAAGCTTGTTTTTCTTTTTTCTTTTTTCTTTTTTTTTTTGAGAAGGGTGACTTTCTGGTAGTTACTTTAATATCATTGCAACTTTTTAAATATAAATGAAAAAGTGTTCCTCAATTTTTTTTTTTTTAAAGTAACTTCTCGATTTTCAAAGTCCTACACAAACCATTAAGATTTTGGAAAAATTGAGCAGAAAGTTCTTCTGGAGAGGTATAACTCTATTAGATGGGGTGTTACTGCTCAACCAATCTAGTTGGGAAGTGGTGGTATCCTTAAATCTTGCAGCAAAGAGCCTAGCTCTGTTGGCCAAATGGGGTTGGCGTTTTTGACAGAAAGTGCAACTTGCGTGCCAAGATTGGTGGCCTTCTTGAAAAGGTCTCTTCAGTTTTAAAGGTCCCTGAACTAGTATTCTCGAGAGCGTTTTAATGGCTGATAATTGGTACAAAATAATGGTGGGCAAAGGGGATAAAACCTTCTTTTGGAACGACTCTTGGCTAAATAATGAACCTCTTCTCCCAACCTTCCCTAGATTGTTCAGAGTGGCTAACTCTAAAGATTTTGTAGTATCTCAGTGCTGATATATATGAAGCTCACAGTGGTTGAGACCTAAAATTCAGAAGGAATCTCTCAGTTTAGGAGGTGGAAGTATGGGTCCGTTTGTCTAATGTTTTAGCTGCGGGTTACTCCTAATAATAAAGAGGACAGAAAAGCATGGGAGCTTGGAAGCAGTGGACTCTTCTCAGTGAAGTCTTTATCTCCTAAATTGACCGTTCAAGGAGCCACCCTCAGCAGGTGGACTTGATCTAGCAAGCTTATTTTCCTAAGAAGGTGAAGGTTATCATGTGGATTTTAAACTTTTAATGTTTGAGATGCTGAACACTTGTAGAAACCAAAGAACTATCCCCTCTGTGCCCCTCTCCTCGAATTAGTGCATTTTACTTCTTTGTAGGAATAATGAGGAAACACTGATGTATCTCTTCTTTTTATGTTCTTTTGCGACAGCTAGTTGGGAGAATCTTTTCAGAACAATTAACTTAGGTACGTGCCTTCCAAGCAAAGCGTTGGATGCCCTGTACCAGCTGCTTTGTGGAACGTTTTACAGAGGCCAAACAGTGGTTCAGGTTCTTTGGTCCAATGGGGTGACACATCTTTGGAGACTGTGGTTTGAAAGACATGAGTTTTTCAAGTACGAGAATAACAAGGCTGATTTTTGGAGCTTGTTAAATTTTTTTCTACTTGGTCTAATTCTTCTAAAGCTTTTTGTAATTACAGACAGTACTATGCAAAATTTCATCAGCTGGGAGTAATTTTCTAGCCCTTTACTTTGTGGGGATATCTCATCCATTTTTTGTATATCTCTTTTGGTAATGAAAGTTCCGCTTCTTATCAATATATGTCAGTGTGTATGTTAAACATAAAGAAACCAGTAGTTGAAATCCTCTGCTTCAAACTTTGACCACAATTAATTAAACAGTATTAAAGTTTAATGTTTCATGATTACCTGCCCAACTCCAGCTACCACAAACCTTCCAGAATTGGCAAAAGTCAAGGAGTTCACAAATCCAACCTGAAATAAAAAATAATAATAAATAAAAAAAATTAGCCATATAAGCAAGCAATACACTAGGCTGCAGTAAAAGTGTATACTACATATTAAGCACTATTGATGTAGAAGCAACTCCAAAATAGTTGCAATTATATTTATATTTTTCTTGAAAAGAAGGAACACAGATATTAATCTCTGTCAAACAAACCAATAGGTGGTAAGTTGTTAGGTATCCAAACTAAGAAAAGACACCAAACACTACTATATTATATTGCAATATCGAAAGAAGTTACAATATATAACCGATAGTCTTTCGAGAGGGCTAACTCTCTCCCAAAGCCTCACTATGAGACTCCACTCAAAATTCTCCACACCCTCCTATGACCCTAACTTGCCTATTTATAACCAAGGCTCCCTCACTATTTACTATTATACCTTACTACTCTTCTAATACTATTCCCCAATTATCCCTAACTAGTACTCTCACATAAGCAACATAGCTTTAGATAAGAAAAGCAAAAATTCTTTTTGGATAAGAAAAGCAAGAAATAAAATTCATTCCTATAAAAAATAATATGAAAAGTTCTGATTGGAAAAGAGAGAGAAGGAAATAAGTACTGGAAAAAAATTTAAAGACTAAATAAAAACAGGCAAGAAGAGGTACTCTTGAGTTTTGGCCTTGAGGCTTTTCCTCCTGAAGAGGCGAGGCGCAGGCCTCGAGGCGGAATGAGGCGTAAGCCTCAATTTTAATTAAAAACATTACACAAATCCTAAATTTGTGTGAACAAGTAATGCTAAACATAATATTTATATAAAAGTATAAGTCAACCCCCTTGAATTGCTACTTGAATAAAAATTCTACAAGTATATCTTTAACATCACTACTATTATCACTTATAGGATTGACTTATACTATAAATTTTTATTTTCAATGTTTTTAAAACCTAATTGGTAAAAGTAGTAATATTTCAAATTTTTACCACTCAAACCTTTATATTTTAAAAGAATGGGGAAATGAATACTATTCTTCTAACCATTATATGAGGCTAGAGACTTTAAGCCTCAGTGCCTTTTTATAAAGGCGTAAGCCTCTACTATGAGAGGCGTAAGCCTCTTATGATCCAAAGAAGCCGTAAGTCTTGAGGCTAAAAATTGGAGCTTTGCCTTGAGGTGAGCCTCAAGGCGTAAGCCTCAATAGCCTTTTAAAACATTGGTTTGTGCAACCGGAAGCAACTTTTTCAGCATTTTCCAAAATCGTTAGGTTTTCCAAGAGACAGAATTTGGAAAAAGATATCACAACTGAAAGATTCATTGTCTTCAAACACATTTCACGTGCATATTATTTATTTTCTCAACGAATCACATGTATATTATTTCTAAAATAACAATATATAGACAGAGAGATCATCAAAATATATATACAGAGAGAGAGAGAGAGGGGGAGAGAGAGCAGATATGGAAGAAGCCCTCAAATTTTTCTAATTGAGTACTTCTACTTCCAAAAGCAAAAGACATGGAAACTAGAAACGGGTTATATCACGAGGAAATCAAACTCGGCAGGTGTCCAAGTGCTCTTCTTGGGGACATATGAGGGCACAAATTCAAGCAACAATATGTAAAGAATGCAGTTGTACAGTTTAAGCCACATTGAAGTCAGTTGAATTAGAAGAGACAAAATTAAACACCTAGAAATGTAATATAACATGTAAATCTTGCATACCAGAGGAAGGTCATATAATGGTCGAACGTCTTTCTTATCACTTGTGAGAGCCCATAAACGAACAGAACCATTGCCGGCACCTGATGCAGCAAGGTCACTGTTTCTACATACTGAGACTGAACTTACCCAAGAGTATGTTGACAAACTATGAGAACTATTAGGATTGACATCCCCATTTCCTGCAAAGAGAACAAAAATCACAATTGAATAATAAGTGGCACAAAGAAAGGCTATTAGTTGCTTTTTTTAATTGAAATCTACCTTTTCATTTTTTATTACTTTTAATGGAAAAGAAAACAACAAGAAAGTATAAAGAAAATTAGAAGAGATAAAACCAACAACTTGTCATTCCTCTATGTAAGCTAGTACGGAAACACCAAGACCAAAGTGACGATTATGAACTGATTTGTGCATTAGTGGCAACATTAAAACTTGAAAGACAACACAAAATCTCTCAGGTGCATTGACGATTAACAGAACGATAGAAGAGAAAATATATAAAATGCTTGAAGGAACTCATACCCAAACAACCATTGGGGATGGTTCCATTTTCCTTTAGCTCCAAATTCATGCAAGACAATGAAGAAGGATGAGCATTTCGTACAATATAAACAGGCTTCTTTTTTAATACGGTCCAGAGCTCAATACTGCCATCATCTGATCCGGATAAGAACTCATCATTGCTTATAAAACAGCAACATTCTAAGGATGAAGCAGGTGCACGAAATACTAAACGGGACTCTTCTGGGACCTGTTTCACGCGTCAAAAGGAATAATTAGTCAAAAAAACAAAAGGAAAATAGGACTACTGCAGGTATACAAGCATGCTGCACAGATTTAAATTAGCAACAAATAGCAAGTCCACCAAGAGAATCGTTAAAAACTGCAAGCAATAAAAAAGAGATTTACCTTCCATAATTGCATACTACGATCACGTCCAACAGTAAGCAATCTTTCTTTCCGTAGGCAATCGATAGTCAACACTTCGCTTTGGTGACCAAATAATGTATTTATATAAGCTCTGTCCTCTACATTCCATATCTTGACAGTTCGATCATATGAACCGGAAAAAAGTTCTGAGGTCCCTTGCCTGAAAGTCAAACACGAAACAGGTCCTCTATGACCAGGGAATGCCTGTAAGAAGCCACAGTAAAATGACTGAGAAAAGCTTTCAAAAGATGTCATACATTATTTTCTGTCATATTTACCCCTTATGTTTTCTGGTAGGTTTCAAAAGGGAGGAAGAGGGAGTCATCCCATCAAAGTAGTTAAGAAAAGATAGACACTGAATTTGGGATAACATTGTCCATACTTTCTCAATATTCTTTTTCGTAACTAAAACATATCCTATATTTGGACCATTTGTAGGATCTTTTTGCAGCTTTCTTTGGTTTCTATAGGATTTTTGCCTCTCTCTTTTCATTATATCAACAAAAATGGTTGTTAAATTTAAAATTAAGATAAAATTTTAAAAATCCCCCATTAAATAGGACAAAAAAGGAGGAATAATTATAAAAGGCTCATATTTATGCCACAAAGCCAACCCAAATTATTTTTGGTTTAGATTTAATCTCACAAGTTTTCAATCATGCCATGTAATGTAACAATAAGCTATAGCAAAAGTAACAATTACCTGAACATGCTCTCTTGTACGAGTATCCCATATATGCACATGGCGGTCTAAGCCTCCACTTGCCAAATATCGACCATCAGAACTGACTGCTAATGACAAAATGACCTTACTATGCCTTGCAGCCCGACCTTGGGGATCCTTAACACCATGCGACCTCAATACTTCATCACTGGGCCATTGGTATTTTTCCCCTTTACCACTATCTACATCCCAGTGTAAGATGGTGCCATCCTTAGACGATGAAAACCCCTTCAAATCATCATCAGATAGAGCCACAGCTGTAACTGATTGTCTGTGCTTAATCAAGACTTGAAATTCATCTCTACCTTCTGGCTTCTGAACCCTGAAAGATGTATAATCATTAACAATTTAATGCCACCATACACCCATTATAAAATATTTGAAAGTCATTTTTCACATTCTCTCTTTCCCTCTCTTTTTTCTCCTCACTTATGGGGGTTCAGGGGTTAAGAAATAAGTATATCATAGGAACATGCTGTCCAAGCTTCTTTATAAACAACATCACAGTGAGTGAAGAGAACACACGAGAGAATATTAGCCACATTTTAAAAGGTCAACAAGTAAATTCCTCAGCCTTTCTTTATGAACATATGGCAAAAGAATGTGTCAGACATCCCACTGATATTTTAGACGTATTGCCAGACTCTTAAGTAAAGTTACTTGAAATGAACTTACAAAAATAAATACCTATTGTCGTACTTAAGAGAATGCAGGCTGAGTTCGAATAAAAAGAAGAGAAGAAATTCATCCACGAATTTGTAAACGTCAAATAAGTAGATTGCTTTTAACATAGCACTCGTATGTCGAAGGAATAAAAACATAACTACAAATGTGTCTGCGTGTGTGTGTGAGGGAGCAAGATGGTGTTTTGAATTTGGAACAACAAAGACGATGAACAAAATGTAATTTGCATTCTTCAAAAAAAAAAAAAAAGTAGTTTGCATTCTTCAAAAAAAAAAAAAAAAGTAATTTGCAGAAATACAAATAAAAGATTCCAATAAAAATTAAACCTCCAAAAAACAATACCTTGATGCAATTTCCCTCCGAACCCTTCCGCTATCTTCAAGTTGCTCTTGCTGAAGAATCTGTGCAACAAGTGAATCTTTTCCGCCATCGTCACCACTCTCATCCTCATCCTTTTCTTCATCCTCCCTCTCCTTTTCTCTCCTCGCAATTTCCCGAATTTTCTCCAAGTACTCATTTGCTACTCTCTTCCTTTTCTCGTCCGCGGTTTCTTCCTCAAACTCCTCATCCTCAGCACCTTCATATTTCCCCCTTTCTGCATCAGAGCCCTCTGACTCACCGCTCTCAATCTCATCATCATCGAGAACCTTCCTCCGTTTCCTCGATTCAGAACTAAAAAAAGGGTCCTCACTGAGTGAAAAACTCTTACCCTTCTTCGCCCCTTTAGGGCCCGAGCTTTTCTTCTTCGTATTCTTCTTCATAGTCAAGCTACTGCAAAACAGAGAAGATACAAAGAGCTCAAAAAAAAAAAAAAAAAAAAAAACGCAAGTTCCTAAACAAATTGCTTCTACTGATTATGATTTGTCATTGGCACTAACATGGCAAACAGCCATAACAAACGTAACAGCTAGATGGCAACACGAGAACTAAGTAAGCTTACCGAGAGAGAAAAGCGCCGTCAGCTGCTGGCTGCAGTGAGGGCGTGAGTGAGGGGCGGAATTCAGAAGGGTGATCAAGGTGGGAGGCGGAGCGCCGCCGGGAGTGCTAAGAGTCTGTATTGAGAGATTTAAGGAGTAAATACAGAAGAGAAGAAGAGTTATATTACTATTAAACTTTTTTTTCTGTATAAAAATGGGAAGAAGGTTTTATTATTCAGAGTGAAAAAGAGATGGGTACCGTACTAGGGTTTATGAAAAGAAAGGGTTTTTGAAGAGAAGAAGACAGAGATGACAAACTTAGCAGCAAGACACCACACCAAGGTGCAGAGGAGCGCCGGGCAGAGACTGAGATTGGTGTTTGGGCCATCCAATATCTTTTGGGCCTTCCCCAAAATGGGCTGTCCAATATCTAAATGTCTAAATACTAATACCCGATCGAAAAATAACTAAATGAGTTTGAGCCTTCTTCATGTGTTTTCAAGCCTTCTCTGCCCCAATTGCGTCCTCGAAAACAGGCTCTCCCGTTTCTGTCGCCGTTTTTCAATTGCTATTCGTCTAATGCTATTGTCAATTACTTATTGAAAAGAAAGAATCAAACAACCCTCCACTCTTTCATTAGACGAGTTCTAAATTTTGTTTTTCAGTCGAGGAGAAAGACATAGATGGAGATTGAAAGAAAGAGTACCTCGAAGGAGTAGAAAATCAGTGCTAGATTGCTAGGACGGAGGCTGCGGCGGGACGGACGGAAGAAATACGCCGGTGGCAGTGACACCAGTGGAAGAACGATGATGGCGGCGACAGCAGCGAACGGTAGAGGCGCGGTGACAACCGTGACTTGCTGGCGTAAAGAAGAAGAGGAAAAAAAATTGGGTGCGGCGTAAAGAAAAAGAGGAAGACGCGTGGAATGTAAATTTAGTTTCTATTTACTATTTAGTGACTGTTAGGTTTTCCTCTTTTTTTTTTTTAATTCATTTTTATTTTATTTTTACAGATTTTGTATTGATTTAGTTTTTATTTTGTTAAATTTTTTTTTTTTCCTTCTTCTTTTTGCTCCTCCTTTACTAGATTATTATTATTATATTAAATTTTTAATTACAATCAATGATAAATAAACTTGGAAGACCTTACTTAAAATTTTTAAATGATATTAATTATTTTCCTAATGACATTCATGGTTAGGAATTTATAATATATATTTGTGACAATTTATGATACTAGTTTTTTTTAGCACGATGCACGTTTGTCTATCAAATTATTCATATTCTTTCTTATAAAAATCAAATCAAATAATTTTATGGAAAACATAAATGATAGATTAATTGCTAATATAATATGATATAATTTATAATTTTATAAATGATTTAAATTAATTGATGTAATTTTCATTTCATAAACTTTTTTTTAACTCATTTCATAAATTTGTTAATCTTTATATCAACATACCTATCACATTTTTATTTAACAATAACATGTATATTCTATAAATTTTTATTAATTTTTATAATAAGCTACTTTTTAGAATTTAAAACAATTTTAAAAAAAATCATTAAAAAAAGGTGTTAAGGCATTTTGTAAGGTATATATAGTTGAATAAAAGGTCCGAGTTCGAAATCTCACTTTCATATTAAAAAGAAAATTAAAACATGTTCAAACATGTTAATCTTTTTTTTTTTCTTTTTTTTGAGTAAATCAACATTTGGAGGGGGGATTCGAGCATCTAATCTCTTAAGCGAAGATACATGTCAATTACGTTGAGTTATGCTCATCTTGGCAATCAAACATTTTTTTGTTCAAACATGTTAAATAAAAAAAATACAATAATAAAAATAATATAAAAATAATTGGAGAAACCTGTAGTATGTATAAAATAACATTAAAAAATAATAGCTAAGAAAAATCAAAGCCATCCTTAAAATTACATGTTAAATTTTACTAAAAAAATCGATAATTAACTTCATCAAATTAAAATTATAAGTGAAAAATGCACTTTTAGTCCCTGAGGTTTGAGTTAGGTTTCATTTTGGTTCCTAAGTTTTCAAACTCGACAATTTAGTCCCTGAGGTTTGGATTTTGTTTCATTTTAGTCACTCCGTTCATTTTTTCGTTAAAAACTCATGGTTGGTTGACGTGACACTATTTTTTATTAAAAAATTATTTTTAAATTTTGTAAAATAAAATATATTAAAATAATAAAAATCGTCGCGCGGCAACTGGTTTAATGGTGGCTAGTCTAGGTGGTTGGAGAAGTTGAAGTTGAAAATGAAGAAGAAATATATAATATAAAAAATACATTTTTGGTCTCATGTTCGGGTCAATTTCCAATAGGTTTGTAGGTTTCAAAATTAAACAATCAAGTCTCCACTGTTTTGAAAATGCTTCTAATGAGTGTCTGGACCGTTAATTTTTTTAACGGTGCTAACGTGAAATGTTAAAATAATCAAATATTGATTTTTTAAAATTAAAATAATTAAAAAATTAAAAAACAATAATCTCTCCACCCCTACGAAACCCCATTCCCTTTCTTTCCCTTCCTTTCCCCTTTCTTCCCTTGTCATCGCCACTTGCCGTCTCTGTCGCCTCTTGTCGTTATCGTTGTCGTCGCCGCATCTTGCCCTTTTCTTCTTCAAACAAAAAAAACCCATCTTCTTCTTCAATTTGTACAAACCCTTCTCACCCATCTTTATTTTCCTCAACAAACCCACCATTTTCTCTTCAAATTAAAAAAATGCATTCACCATTTCATCTTATTCAACCTGAAACAAATCTCTTCATCTTCTTCCTCAAACCCCTCTCCCCACTTCAATCTGAAAAAAAAAAAAAAAAAAAAAAAAAAAAAAAAAAAAAAAACTCTTCACAAGAATTACAAACCTACGCGAAAAAAAAAAAACAGCAAGCTCAAACGGTGCCGGAGTGTTAAAAATAGGATTGATTATAATTAGTTTTGTTGTTGCTAGTTTTTAGGTTGTTATTCTTTAGGCTACTCTTGTGGTATTTGTGTTTGGGTGGTTAGCTTGCTGTTATTTATGGTGTACTTTGAGCCTATATAAGGCCTAATTGGAATGAAATTCAATGTACTTGAGTTTTATATCACTTCCTCTCTTCTATTAGTTCTCTCCATTCTTATCTAACAAGTGGTATCAGAGCCTTGTTGTGGCATCTTTTTCTTAGCCATTAAACCAACTCTCATTCTTTTATCTTCTATAATAGCTAGCCAGCATAAACAATGGCCTCAGACAACTATGTGCAACCAGCAATTCCCCGCTTTGATGGTCATTATAATCATTGGAGCATGTTAATGGAGAATTTCTTGTGGTCCAAAGAGTACTGGACCATTGTTGAAGCATGAGTGAATGAACCAACTACTGGAGTTGTCTTGTCAGAAGCTGACCAAAAGAAGCTTGAGGAACAAAAATTGAAGGATCTCAAGACAAAGAATTATTTATTCCAAGCCAGTGATCGTGTCATCTTGGAGACCATTTTGCAAAAGAGATACATGCAAGCAAATTTGGGACTCCATGAAGAAAAAGTATCAAGACACAACGAGGGTGAAAAGACAACAGCTCCAAGCTCTTCGCAAAGAGTTCGAGATTCTTCAAATGAATCAAGGTGAGTCCGTGGATGGGTATTTCTCACGGACCTTGGCTATAGTAAACAAGATGTGGATCCATGGAGAGAAGATTGAAGATGTAGTTGTGGTTGAGAAGATTCTTCGGTCGATGGATTCTAAATTTGCATATGTGGTTTGTTCAATTGAGGAATCAAAAGATATTGATACATTATCAATTGATGAATTACAAAGTTCTTTACTTGTGCGTGAGCAGAGAATGACATCAAATACAGGTCCAATCAAAGAACAAGCCCTGAAAACTTCAACTCATGGTGAAAACTCTACAGGGAGAGGATCAAATAGAGGACGTGGTTGAGGTTGTGAAAGGTGGCAAGGAAGAGGACGAGGTGGTGGACATTATCAACACAAGCAAACATCCAACAACAACTCGAGATTTGATAAGTTCAACATTTAATGTTATCGTTGCCATAAGTTTGGTCATTACAAGTCTGAATGCACAAACAACTTCAACCATGAAAAAAGAGAGCAGTCCAATTTTATAGAGAAAAAGGAGCAAGAAACACTATTGATGACGTGCCACCATAACAGAGTTTGGACCTAACATATGGTATATAGACACTGGTTGCAGCAATCATATGTGTGGTAACAAGTCTCTCTTTTCTCATTTTGGATCAAAGTTATCATTCTACCGTGACATTTGGTGATAATTCTAAAGTAAATGTTGTGGGTAAAGGAAATTTCAAATTAAGACCAATAAAGGCAATGTTGAAACCATATCAAATGTGTTTTATATTCCTGATTTGTTAAGCAATTTATTGAGTGTTGGGCAGCTACAAGAGAAGGGTTATGTCACAACTATCAAAGAAGGCACCGGTGAGATATATGATCCAAGAAGAGGATTGATAGCTCGTGTTGAAATGGCCTCAAACAGGTTGTTCCCACCCAAACTAGAATGTTTGGAGTTATGTTTCAAGACGAATGTAGATCAAGACCCCACATGGTTTTGGCATTTGTGATATGCCCACTTGAATTTTAAAGGTTTGCAAGTCCTCTTTCAAAAGCAAATGGTGGTTGGCCTTCCCCAAATTTCTCCTCTCACAAAAGTATGTGAAGATTGTGTTGTTGGCAAACAACATCGTGAGAGCTTTCCAAAGGGCAAAGCATAGAGAGCACTTAAATCCCTGGAGTTAATTCATTCTGACATATGTGGCCCATTAAACCCAGTATCAAATGGGAAGAAAAAATATTTTCTTTCTTTCATTGACGCTTTTTCCAGAAAAAACTTGGATTTATTTCTTGCAGGAAAAGTCTAAAGCATTCTCAATTTTCAAGAGCTTTAAAGCGGTTGTTGAAAATGAAATTGGGAGAAAAATCAAAACCCTTCAAATGGATCGTGGAGGAGAATACATGTCACATGAATTTGTAAATTTTTGTGCTCAGCATGGAATTCGGCACCAGTTGACAACAGCCTACACACCTCAAGAAAATGGTGTTGCCAAAAGGAAAAACCGTACTATCCTCAACATGGTTCGAAGTATGATTGCAAATGGGAGAGTTCCAAAGGAATTCTGGCCAGAAGCAGTAAATTGGGGTGTTCATGTTTTGAATCGAAGTCCCACTTTTTCGGTGAAAAACATGACTCCTCAAGAAGCTTGGGATGGGCGTAAACCATCAGTTGATCACTTTAAAGTGTCAGAATGCATTGTATATGCACACATTCCTGATGGGAAGAGAAGGAAGCTAGATGACAAAGGTAAAAAATGTGTCTTTTTTGGCATTAGTGAGCAATCAAAGGCTTACAAACTGTTCAATCCAATCACAGGTAAAATTGTGATTAGTCGAGATGTTATATATGATGAACTAAACACTTGGAATTGGACAGAAGATACTCTAGAGCAACAAACAGTACCTGTGAACCTTGAAGATAATGATGAATCTTTGACACCTCAACTTGAAAATCCAGTACAACAATCAGTTGAGCTTGAGGCTACTGAGTCTCGAATAGAAGGTGCAAGTTCTTCAAGATCACAACGAGTTAGAAGGAGACCAGCATGGATGGAAGATTATGAGGTTAGTGGTGATCTTTCTGATGAGGCATGTGTCCATTATGCTTTATTATCAGAATGTGATCCATTAACTTTTGAAGAAGCTGTCAAAGATATAAAATGGAAGCAGGCCATGGATGAAGAGATTAAGTTGATTGAGAAAAACGACACTTGGGAGCTAACAAAACTTCATAGAGGGCAAAAATCTATTGATGTTAAATGGGTTTACAAAACGAAGCTGAATAAAGATGACCAAGTAGACAAATTCAAGGCTCGTCTTGTTGCAAAGGGGTACAAGCAACAAATTGACATTGACTACAATGAAGTTTTCTCTCCGGTTGCAAGACATGAATGGTGGTAGCATTGGCAGCACAAAACAATTGGAAAATTCTTCAAATGGATGTGAAATCAGCCTTTCTGCATGGCAGCTTGAATGAAGAAGTTTACATAAATCAACCCCCTGGATATGTTCAACAGAGTAATGCAAGAAAGGTATATCGCTTGAAGAAGGCTTTGTATGGATTGAAGCAAGCTCCTAGGGCTTGGTACAGTCGAATTGAGGCCTACTTTATTAAAGTTGGATTTGAAAAATGTCCATATGAACATATTTGTATGTATGTTTGTATGTAGATGATTTTATTTACATAGGAAATGACTCGATTATGTTTGAAGAATTCAAGTAGTCCATGATGGCAGAGTTTGAAATGACAGATCTAGGGATGATGCATTATTTCCTCAGCATTGAGGTAATACAATCAGTAGAGGGAATTTTCATCAATCAGAAGAAATATGAACTGGAGATCTTGGACAGGTTTCAAATGGAGAATTGCAACTCAGCCACAACTCCAGTTGAACCCAATTTGAAGCTCACAAAGAACCATGAAGGAAAAAAGGTCAACAGTACTCTCTATAAGAAAATGGTTGGAAGCTTGATGTACTTAACAACTACAAGGCCTGATATTATGTATGTTGTAAGTTTAGTTAGCAGGTTTATGGAATCTCCAACTGAGCTTCATCTCCTTGTTGCCAAAAGAATCTTCCGTTACTTAAAAGGGACTCCTGATCTTGGCCTACTTTATCAAAGAAGAGGAAAATTAAACCTTGTTGGTTTTAGCGATAGTGATTATGCAGGAGATTTAAATGATAGAAATAGTACTTCAAGGTATGTTTTCATGCTTGGTTCAGGAGCATCTCATGGTCTTCCAAAAAGCAGCCAATTGTCACATTATCTACCACTGAAGTTGAACTTGTAACAGAAACATCATGTGCATGTCAAGCCATTTGGTTGAGGAACATTCTTGAGAATTTGCATTATAAGCAAGAAGAAGCATCTATCATTCATTGTGATAACACATCAACAATCAAGCTGTCAAGGAATCCTGTCTTGCATGGACGAAGCGAACACGTTGATGTAAGATACCTTTACTTGAGGGATCTTACAAATGATGGAATTATCAACCTATGCTACTGTAAAAGTAAAGATCAAGTGGCAGATATTTTAACCAAGCCTCTCAAATTAGCAACATTTGTGAAACTTCGAAGCTTACTTGGGGTGGTTTCCTCTACTACTTTAAACTAAATACTAAATTGCATAGTTTTAGTTTAAGGGAGGGTGTTAAAAATAGGATTGATTATAATTAGTTTTTTGTTGCTAGTCTTTAGGCTAGTCTTGTGGTATTTTTTTGGGTGGTTAGCTTGTTATTTATGGTGTACTTTGAGCCTATATAAGGCCTAATTGGAATGGAATTCAATATACTTGAGTTTTTACATCACTTCATCTCTTTTACTAGTTCTCTTCATTCTTGTCTAACACCGAGCCCATACAAAACTACGCCAAAAAACTGAACAATTACTTCTAATGGGGGCAGTCAAAAGAGAATCATGATGAGCATATCTTCCCTTAATCAATTTAGAAGCTAGTAAGTTTGGTCTGTTAAATAAATGTCAAACTTGCTTAGCTAGTAGAGATTTATTAAAAAGCATCAAATTTCTAAAGTTTAATCCTCCACTCTCCTTTGAACAACATAAAGAATTCTAATTTTTCCAATGGATCTTCCTTTTTGAATCTGTAGAGCCCCACTAGAATCGGGCCATCATTTGTTGGATATCATCACATAAAGATTGCACGATCCTAAAACAGATCATAATATATGTGGGTGTAGCTTGAGCCACACTTTTTAAAAGTGTCTCCTTACCACCAATAGAGAATAAATTCCTCTTCCAACTCTGTAGAGTCTTTCAAACCCTTTGTTTAATACTTGAGAAATCAACTGTCCTACACCAGGAAAAAGAAGAATGAATCCCCAGATATTTCCCCAAATTATCTACCGAAAGATAGAGTCGACTCGAAGCCAGCTCATACTGATGAAGAATAGACCGAAACATCCAGACCTGCTCATGAAGGGGATAAAAGCCCCCACGTAGCGGAAGCACATCGATTGGACCTTACGTCGTATATTAATTAACATTAAAATACCGTTATGAAAAACTCGAATAAACTTTAAACATACGTTAAAGTTGCTGTAAATAGCTATAAGCATGCTTGAAAATTAAATCTAATTTATTTTCATGCTTTTCTAAAGAAAAGAGAAAAAAACCGTTACAAACCTTTGTTGTAGACTTGACCGTTCTTCGCTAACGACGCTTCAACGAACGAAAACGCAACGATCCCTCCTTGATTTCTTCGCTGGAAATTTCTTCTTCAAAGACACTATAACCACAAAGGTTACACCGGTATGTCTCTAAGTCTAGGAGGCAAAAGACTTATGGGAGTCAGGGAGGCTAGAGAGAATTCTAGGTCTTGTCTTGTGAGTCTAAGAGCAAGAGGAGAGTATTGAACCAACTAGGTCTAGTGTTTTATTTATAGAAGAGAGGTCATGAATAAAATATTCAATTAAATCAATCTTTTCCAAAATTGATTCAATCTTATTCCTTATTTAATCAATCCATGATCAATCGATTCCATAATTGATTAATCTTTTCCATAAATGACTAATTACTTCCATAAGTGATTAGATTATTTTCATAAATGATTAATCACTTTCTTAAGTGATTAATTATTTCCATAATTGATTAATTCCCGGTTAATGAATTCTTTAATTAATTAACCACCAATTAAATATCACATATTTAATTTCTGGCCTTGAATTAATTAATTTGCCCAAATAGATTTTAGGCCTTAAAATTAATTAATTCATCATTTGAACGCTTTCAAACTTCCATAAATTTAATGTGACTCAAATTTATATTAATATTTGAATTCTCTCATAATAATATATCAATATATATTATATTGTTTCCCTTAGTAAATTGAACATTTTCAATTTACATTTATTACTTAGTTGCCTCAAATTACTTTATGAGCTACCAGTGGGACCTAATGGACCTGCACATCAGAAACTCCAACGATGTGAGGTTAATTGGTCAAACTCATTAACCACATTAATCAATATTCGTTAACTGTGTACATTCCACTATAGATTCACAGTTGCACTCTTCTCACTACAGACAAATTTTCTGTGTCCACGAATATAGACCAATATCGACTAGTTGGTCCTTCACGAGTGTCTGTAACACCAGCTGGGTCAAATTACTGTTTTACCCCTGGGTTACTTTTATTTCCTTAAGTACCAGTTCTCCTCTAATGAACAACCTGTATGTGGTCCAACCATCAAACAGAAAACCCTCTCGTGCCATTGAGAGGGTACTGCCCTTTGTTCAAGACTCGGAGTCACCACTTAAGGGAACACTCATCTGCTTCACTAAAGTCGGGTAGGAGTGAATTCCATCTTGTATGATTATGTTCCCAGCTCCCCATTCGGTCTTGTCCCCAAAATGGTAGGCTTATTGAGTCGGCGTATTGGCCACTCTCACCCATGCAAATCAAAGGACAATCTCTCATGAGCAGGAGTCCATAATCAACACTAGATTAAGACTAAGTTGTCTAGGTCGTCCTAGTGAAAATAGAAAACCAACTAGTTAACTGTGTTATAACCAGTGGTTACTATTTCGCGATCCGGTCTTATGCTAATTCATTGCATAGGATACCCCCACTCGCATGTCTCTTACACGAACACGTTGGATCATAGCATTTGTATCAAATACAAAGTGGGTTGTATCCATAGTGTCACCAGGTTAAGGCACCCAGTCTTATCCCTATACTATAGACCCTTTAGGCTGTTTCTTGAACAATGATCTCATATGTCGCTACATATAATTCAAGACTCATATTACAACCTAGGATGTCTAGTTTATTGGATTAGGGTTATTTTTAGGCAAAGACAAATATAAAATAACTAATAACATTTAATGGAAAAATATATCAATATTATTTCATTAATATCCGGTCAACGATTACATTCACTATCTACGAGTTTTAGGGCATAAAGCCCAACAACTCAATGGAAGCTTGGCAAAATATCAGGCTGTCATCAGCAAAGAAAAGATGAGAAATCTCCAGACAATGTTTGTTAGCCTTAATACCTGTCAGTTGCTTTCGGGCTATAGCTCCAGTTATCATGGAAGAAAAAGCTTCTGAGCCGATTTTTCAGTTGCTTATAAAAGTTATGTGAACATTAAACCAAATGAAAAACATAGTTTGAAATCAAGTTTTCTCTTTTAAAAAGTGTAAAGAAGATAAGTGAAAGAAAAGCAAAACATAATTTTTTTTGTTCTCTTTGTGTATGCAAGTGATAAATAGAAGAAGTTTTAGAAAATTGTGAGTTTGGTATGATTTTGTCTTTGTTAATGTTTAAGAAGAGAACAATATGATAATATATTCATTTATTTTTCCTAAAATGAATATAGGAACATTCTTGAGAATTTGCATTATAAACAAGAAGAAGCATCTATCATTCATTGTGATAACACATCAACAATCAAGTTGCCAAGGAATTTTATTTCAAAAAAAAAAAAAAGTTGTCAAGGAATCCTGTCTTGCATGGACGAAGCAAACACATTAATGTAAGATACCATTACTTGAGGGATCTTACAAATGATGGAATGATCAACCTATACTACTGTAAAAGTGAAGATCAAGTGACAGATATTTTAACCAAGCCTCTCAATTAGCAACATTTGTGAAGCTTCGAAGCTTACTTGGGGTGGTTTCCTCTACTACTTTAAACTAAATACTAAATTGTATAGTTTTAGTTTAAGGAAGGGTGTTAAAAATAGGATTTATTATAATTAGTTTTTTTTTTTTTTTTTTGTTGCTAGTCTTTAGGTTGCTATTCTTTAGGCTAGTCTTGTGGTATTTGTTTTGGGTGGTTAGCTTGCTATTTATGGTGTACTTTGAGCTTATATAAGGCCTAATTGGAATGGAATTCAATGTACTTGAGTTTTTACATCACTTCCTCTCTTCTATTAGTTCTTTCCATTCTTGTCTAACATAGAGCTGGGGGTTTCGCGTCGAAGCTAAAAGGAAAAGAGTTTTTAGAAGAAGATAAGGGGAGGGGGGTTTTAAGGAAGAAGAAGATGAGAGGGGTGAGGGTGGGGGTGGGTTTTTGTTTGAAGAAAAAAGAGTAGCTTTTTGCTTGAAGAAGGAGAGGGTAGCAACAACGGCGTCATCGGCAAGGGCGGCGGCGGTGACAACAAGGGCGGGCAAGGGAAAGGAGGGGGAGAGGAAGGGAAAGAAAGGGAAGGGTTTTGTAGGGGTGGGGGAGAGGGGGGAGAGAATTTTTTTATATATATATAATTTTTTAATTATATTATTTTTATTTATTATTTTAAATTAAAAAATCAACATTTTATTATTTTAACGTGTCACATCAGCACCGTTAAAAAAAATTAACAGTCCAGAGATTCAATAGAAACATTTTCAAAATAGTGGGGACTTGATTGTTCAATTTTGAAACCTAGGGACCTGTTAGAAACTAACTCAAAATAGTAGGGGCCAAAAAGGTATTTTACCCCAAAAAAAATATTTTTAAAAATTTAAAAATAATTTTTTAAAATGAAAAATTAGTGTCACATCAGCAATCCGTTAGTTATTAATGGAAAATTTGACGGAGGGACCAAAATAAAACCAAATTCAAACCCTAGGGGCTAAATTGTCGAGTGTGAAAACTCAATGACCAAAATGAAACCTAACCCAAACCTCAGGAACTAAAAGTCTTTTGTATTTTGAATTCAATTAAGTCAAACACATATAGAATTTCAAGAACGAAACAAAAGCCATCTTAAAGTTTCAACACGAAAATCTAATCAAGCTCTTGGGATGATGAGTTGAAAGAAAAGAAAAACTCATATTCTAAGAATATATGGCAAATAAGTAAAGCTTCTCATTAATTTTCATGGAGGAAGAATTTGTAGAGAGAGGAAGGAAAAAGAAAGAAGAATTTTCCAATAAGAGTATTTTTAAATTTTTTTTAAAGTTCAAGGATATTAATGAAACTGAAACTTTAACATTTTTCATCCAAAACTCAACGACAATGATATTTTTTAACAGATTTTAAAGTTCAGGGGTATTTTTGAAACTTTTTAAAGTTCATGGGCATTTTTAAAACAAACCACATAGTTCAAGAAACGAAACAAAAGTCATCTTGAAAGTTCAACACGAAAATCTAATCAAGCTCTTGGGATGATGTGTTGAAAGAGAAGAAATACTCCTAGTCTATGAATATATGGCAAATAAGTAAAGTTTCTCACTAATTTTCATGGAGGAAAAATTTGTAGAGGGAGGAAAGAAAAAGAAAGAAAAATTTTCTAATAAGGGTATTTTTAAAATTTTTGAAAGTTCAAAGATATTAATGAAACTGAAACTTTACAGTTTTCCATCCAAAACTTATGACAATGATATTTTTTAGGGAAAAATACACTTTTGGTCCCTGAGGTTTGGGTTAAGTGACACTTGGGTCCCTGAGTTTTCAAACTCAACAAAAATACCCCTGAGGTTTGAGATAAGGAGCACTTTGGTCCCTGCCGTCAAATTTTCTGTTAACTTTTAACGGTTGCTGACGTGGCACTATTATTTTAATATAAAAAATTATTTTTGTTTTATTTTTTAAATAAAAAATATTAAAAAATTAAAAAATTAATATTTAATTATTTTTTTTATTCTTTCTCCCCTTCTCTCTCATCTTCTTCTTCTCCATCTTCCTTCTTCTCCATCTTCTCCCTTCTCCTTCTTCTTCTTCCTAAGTCCGGCGACCGGCGACCACCACACGCCGCCGCCGGCCGCCGGCGACTGAATTTTTTTTTTTTTCTTCTTTCTTCTTTCTTCTTCTTCCTTTCTTTCTTCTTCTCTTCTTTTTCTTCAATGTTTTTTTTTAAAAAAAATAGAAAAGGGAGGGAGGAGGGACCTCCCTCCTCCGGAAAAAAAAAAAAAAAAATTCAGTCGCCGGCGGCGGCGGCGGCGGCGTGTGGTGGTCGCCGGTCGCCGGACTTAGGAAGAAGAAGGAGAAGGGAGAAGATGGAGAAGAAGGAAGATGGAGAAGAAGAAGAAGAGAGAGAAAGTGAGAAAGAATAAAAAAATAATTAAATATTAATTTTTTAATTTTTTAATATTTTTTATTTAAAAAATAAAATAAATAATTTTTTATATTAAAATAATAGTGCCACGTCAGCAACCGTTAAAAGTTAACAGAAAAATTGACGGCAGGGACCAAAGTGCTCCTTATCTCAAACCTCGGGAGTATTTTTGTTGAGTTTGAAAACTCAGGGACCCAAGTGTCACTTAACCCAAACCTCAGGGACCAAAAGTGTATTTTTCCCTATTTTTTAACCGTTTTTAAAGTTCATAAGTATTTTTGAAACTTTTTAAAGTTCAAGAGTATTTTTAAAACAAACTTCATAGTTCAAGGATATTTTTTATAATTTAGCCTATTATTTATTTATTTACTTTTTTAGAAGAGAAGCAAATTTCATTAATGACCCTTATGTATGATCATTTTCTAAGTTAGTTTCTTGTAATTTGTTGAATGTTAAAGTTAGTTGATGATAAACTTATCCGACATAATATTAATGAATTGACAACAATTTAGAAGAGAACAAAAATCATTTAAAACTCAAAACATCTTCTAGTTTCTTAAAAATTTAGAGGAATTAGAAAATTTTCTTATCCAAATCACGGACATAATGGTGATATTCCAATCTAATATAGGAAACTTGGGTCCCTTCACACAAATCTTGGAGGGAGGTTCTGTTCCAAGATCTAATCCTTGGAGTTATCTTTCCATTTTTCCTATCAATGGGTTGGTTTCACTGAAACCTTGTTCAATCTCAGCCATGACATTTTCAATTGCAAGAAACCTCTTGGATAGCTCAACCAGATTGAAGCCTATCGACGAAATGTCATCAAAGCAACCCAACCGGATTACGTGATATCGAACACGCTTAGAAAATATAAGAATACTAATAAAAGATTACATCACAAACAGAAGTAAATAATTGACACTGCAATGAAAAAGAATAATTTGGTTTTCATCTGTCTAATAGATAGGTAAACCAGATCTGAAGTTAAATATTCACCACAAATGAGAAGGGCTTGTCACAAAATAAACATAACACATCTTGGTTGATGCATTAGAAAGTTTGTAATGGCCATGGTTTGTACAAACTTCCATTCCTGTAATCAAGTGCAGGCTCCCCCTTTTCTCTCCTTTCTGCTATAGGGGGAAGAAGTTGGGGTCAGAGTGGGGATTACCAATGGAGGGGGGCTAAGGGGAAAAACATAACAGCTTCATATCATCGAATATCGACTTTATGAGATTCTTGCCTTCAAATGAAAGTTCTTTTACAAATTTGTAAAATAATGTATGAATTATGACTCTGCTCAGAAATGTATGAGTTTACGTCACAAGAAGTTGCCTAAAAAGGAAGGTATAGAAGGAAAAAGAGGGGAAAAAAATGAGGTGAAGCTTAAATACTTCAATTTTGGAACTTATAACAACACTAAGTTCAATGATGTCTTGCCTAAGCAGGAAGACATCCCTGGTCAGTGGCAAAACGGAGGGTATTCGGCCAAGATATATTATAACTAACTATAAGTAATCAAGTAATCACTGATCAGATATTGCAGTGGCATCTCCCTCTGAGCCTCTCCGCTTCTTCTTCCCCTCTCCATGCCTTGATCGCCGAGGTGCCTCGTCCTCACTTTCGCTTTCTTCATTCCTAAATGTGGTTCCCATGCCATATTGCTCATCGGGATAAGCTTTTGATCCCTGTTTATATTGCATCTCGTCATCATGTCCACTACCTGGCATCTCCTGGCCCTTGTTTTGGTCTGGACCCGCAATATATCTATCATTCCGATCACTACCCGGTCCCCTTTGATCTCTCTTCACAGCTCGATTCATGTTCTGAGATGAGGGTACTGCAGGAGGTGGATACAATGGAGACACACCCACAGGCCGACCAGCTCGAGCTGGGTTAGTACCAGTAACCCCCATCCCACCCATGAAGGGACCACGTCCTTGACCCATCATCATGCCAAATCCACCCGGAGGAAACATGGCCCCAGGTTGAGAAGGTCGTCCACGAAACATCATAGCAGATGGAGGACCCATAAAATCTCCGGAAAACCTAGGACCGTACGGACCGAAACCACGAGGAGCCATACCAAAAATATCAGGCATGGGAAATCCATCAGGCGTAACAGGTCCATAAGACAACCCATCTGGACCCATCATCCCAGGTGGAAAACCCTGCATTCCATGGAAGGGTCTGGCACCACGTCCCATTGGCATGTGTGGAGGCCACATCATTCCCCTGCCCCTTCCTCTGCCCTGAGCTGGTAGACCAACGGACTGACCAAAGCTCTCCTCCTCCTCCTCTTCACTTTCTTCTTCTTCCTCTTCTTCATTATCCTCAAACGGGACAATATCTGGGTTCTCATTTCCAATATCAGGATTAACTCCCTTTGCTTTCTCCTCTTCTCGTTTCGATTCTGCTGCTAGTGAGACGGCCTGATCACAAAAATAAGAAAAACACACTCAGGAAATCCAGCTAAAGGTATCCCACACAATTACACATTAATAAATCCTAAATCTGCCATAATCCACTTCCTCAAACTTCATCCCCCCCCCCCCCCCCATATAATTTTTATTCTGTAATGGGAATGTATTTCAGAGTTTTCTGATTATTCAACCAAAATGAACAAAGCAAACATACCATGAGTTCACCATCTGGCTCAAGATAAAGCAAAGAAGCCAGCTGCTCACCAATAGAGGGCTCTAGCTCTTGGCAATCTCTACTAATCTGCACTTATAAGAGTACAAAATTAAAAATGATGGCTCAATCATCCTCCATGTACATGTGGATGGTCGACGGAAACAAACAAGGACAATGAGCAATTTCAAACCAAATGAACAGAAATAAGGTGCAAATTGAACAGACAAAAGGAACGCATTGGGATTGTTGCGTCTTGGAACGGGGAAAACAATCTTCTGGACTTTTCAGTACCTTTGACTATATATTTTCCTTTTTTTCATTTATTATCTCGTGATAGTACATGGGTTCAAATCAATTTTTCTACCATCATATTTACGCCCAATTATATATTTCATTTTATCTCACCGTGTATTGTTAATTCCTATTTTTCATTTACAATATGTAACATACATTTCTTTTATATTTTAAATTATGAATCTCACTTTAGTGGGGTGGTGTAATTTTATGCGACTCTCACCCCCAACCCAAGCAAGCAAGCAAGAAACATATCGCATTGAGCAAGCAAGCAAGAAACATATCGCATTGAGGGTAGGGATGGCATCAAGACAGACAAGGGTAAGCAGTCCTTATTTACAGCTCCATAGGAATTTTATAATTTGGCCCCACTCTATTTATTAGTTTAAAAAAATTCAATCTTTTTATTAATAAAAGGATAAGGCTGACTACTCTAGCAAACAACTCGGTACAGTACCATCCATTAACTCTTGGAACGAAATGGAGTTGTCCTAGCTTTGAAGGGGCCAACAGACAAACTTGGTATTTCTGTCAAGAACTTTCATCAATACCAATGAGGAGTTGAGTTGATATTCTCGAAGAGGGCTTTGAGGAAACTGGTCCCGTAATTTAAAAAAAAAATCCCGAAGTATATTGAAGGTCAAGGCCTCAAGAAGTTTATAAAATAATGTTTGAAAATTTCCAAAGTCAAAGTGAGGTGGAAAATTTATTCCTTATCCTATAAAGATTTCTTTTTCAAGAAACAATTTCATTGATGTATGAAATTTTAAAAAGGGTTTGATAATCCAGGGTGATCACCAAAAGCTTTTCCACCTTGTCCTAGAAAGATAGAAATTATTTCCCTGGTTTTTGACCAAACCCCATTGCAAATAACTAATAAGTACCCTGGAAGGCATTTTTGCCATCCTACGCTAGAAAAGACTGTGTTACACTTTGAAAACATTAGCATCTAAGCAATTGCTTTCCTTTTGAACCTGCAAAATATAACCAAAAGGTCCTGCACCTAGCTAGGAAGGGTCATCTGGGGTTCAAAACAAGTGGTTGACATCTTTGAAAAAAAAAATCCATAGAGCACAAGCCATTCTTTTCAGTAGTGCTACTGATACCAAGGAAAACTGACCATGAAAATAATTTAGCTTATGAAGGGTATTTGAATTTTCAAAAAGCCTGGCTAAGAGAATCTCCTTTACATAATCTATTGTCCTATGCATTTGAAAGGGAAAACGAAAACCATCCAAAATGAACATAATAAGCTCTTGCCATTTTTCCAATTCATCATCCTTAAGATCTTCTCAAAATTCAAGCATCCGACTACCTGAAGAAGTGTTCCAGCATTGTGCAAAAACAACTAGCCCTTGCTCCGTGCTAAAGAAAGGGAGATATGAGATTCATTTATTCAAATATCATCCCAAAACTTTACCTAGCCACATTACAAATCTGGAATCCAATGTCTCAGCTTGGAAATGTGGATGCTGTTCTGCATCCTAGACAGATCAGTATACATGTTCCAGACTTCATTGGAAGTCTTTCATGGTTTTGTTGGATCCAAGCCTTTTATTAAGTCTACCATGTTTGGACCAACGTTTTAGAATTCACGGAGTGGTGGTTATTTTAGCAGGAAAATGATCCCTGCATTACTTGCAATGGTTCTGTCAGTCAAATGTTAGTTTATTGCTGTTGTATGAAAACCTACTGTGTTTTTATCAAATTCTAGAAAAAAAAACTCATGCTCTTATGTTTTAGATTAAGGTCGATCAGGATTCCCTCATGATTGTATCAACCATGTATATTAGCATTCTCTGCAGGATGATTCCTGGTAGATAGTAAAACAAAAATCAGTCCACATGGGGCAGTGTGTAATTTCCAGTAACTTCCACGAAACAAAATCCTACAGAAAGTTCCCAGATACCACCCAAAAAATAGAAGGATAAACTTTCATTCACAGTATGCTTTCAGATAATTTGACTTCAACAAAACCAGTAATATGTATTATCACCAGAGAGTGCAGAACAAGATAATAATCATAATTCATAAACATATAAGATAAAAGAAGCTGGAAATCTTTGCAAGAGTTCACACCACAAATAAAAGAAGCATCACAAAAACATCTGCAGATAGAAAGATAAATAGAAACCATTCTTCATCAAGCTTGAGATACTATACCTTCACTGGTAAGTTTTCATTATACGGATTCCTCAAATGGCGAGTTTTCTGGAAGGATAGTTCACATAACTGCAAGTAACAAAGTCGAATTATTCAGTGCATCATACAGGACCGGAATCAACAGCAATATAATCATCTTTTGCAACATAATTTAGTTTGAGCTTTGAGTTTTCCAGAAATCATAGAAAATACATACTAATTATTCATTGTCATTTTTTGATGATGGCAAGAAAGAATGTTCATTATCACAAATTTTAAAAAGTACGATGATCTTTAAAAGTACATGTGATTTTTTTTTTTTTAAAAAAAAAGACACTGCACAACCATCAGCATTAATGTAACTTAGTAAAATGCAACAGCATGGTGAGATCCATTGTGATCAATTTCAGCATAAAACTAAGCACAGATCTAAGAAATGAAATATGAACCTTCAGCCATTTGAGTGAAAAGTTTTGCCCGTAATGTGCAGTTCCATGTGCATATTTCCAATTGCCGCCACTGACAGATCCACCAATCCTGGACATCATCTTTGCACAACCCTAAGCAGCCAATACTAAATCAGTATGATTATCTCAAACAAACATACTTCGTTCCTCCATGACCAAGAAATAACATGCACAAATAAAATAGCGAATGGTTGGCACCTGAAAATGTCGAGTCCGATTGACTGAGAAAATCAAAATAACATTATCAGCAGAATCAAAAGCTTCATTAAGTTTAGCTTCATTGCTTCTTTGAGTTGCCCAAACCCCTTGTTGTACAGATAATTCCAAATTCTCGCGGTTGCAACTTTTAACAATAAAGTACCTAATCTTTCAAAAATAAATTAGGACATTCAGAGTGTTTAAAAGGTTCATGGAAAATTCAGATTTCTTTTTGGAAAAATTATATGAAAAATGGGTAACTACTTGTCTTAATCAGGTGGAAAAAGTTACAGAACCAAAAAGGGGTATTCTTTAATGATTGAGTTTTACAGAAAACAACTCCACCTAGCATAAATCACAAAGGGAGTATAATTACAGAAGCTGGAGAGACTACATCAACTTCAAGTATTAAAGCAAATTAAATCTAAAAAGCCCCCAAGAAGTCCACAGATTCAATGAGATCCTAAATATAACAGAGTATGAGCTATGAGCCAACAGATTCTATCCAATCAATAACAGAACCATCAACGTGAAAAATAGTTTCTTGACACTTGGCGATTGATTTGAGATAGTAATTGAAACAGAGCACGAGCATACAATAATGAAGCTTCAGCATATAATTTAATAGCTTGATAGAGAACATGTAAAATAACTACTACCCTAAGTTGATGTCATTCATGCTCTTCTATATTCTTTCATTGAATGAAACTAAGTTTTCTGACTCAAAAAAAAAAAAATAAAGAGGAAAATGATACCATTCACCAAGCCCAAGGGTCCGTTCGTATTGTGCTCTCCAAGGGGCAGCTCTTCTCAAAATCTCAAAAGGTACTAAGTTGAAATCCGATTCTAACTAAAGATTCTTGTGGTCCAAAGACTACAAATTGATATGAAGAAAAACATTGCTAACTACTGGGGCATAAAATAACTGAACAAGAGCACCAATATGATAAAATACTGAAGGTTAAATAACATATCTCTGCAACAATGTTTCCATATGATACAAAAAACTGAGTTTTAAAGTAACGTGCAAAAAGACTTCAGGTCTCTTCAGACACACCTAGATATTCCTTGAGGCAAAGACGTTGCAGTTCTGTTTAATTGATTGGGCTGGCCATTAGAAATACTTTGAATCGGAGTTTGGCTGGTTTGTTGTGCAGACTGTTGAGCTTGCGGTTGTTGGACATTAGCAGATTCTGCTGCAGAAGGTTTTCCTATCACTCCTTGAGTAACAGTGGCCGGACCCTGAGGAAACTGAGATTTTTCGTTCTGTTGGGATAAGCCAGCTCCACGTTGTGAAAAGAATTTGTTTGAGGGACCGTAATTGTATGAACCCATGTGCTGAATTTTCTGAAGGATTTCTTCCACTGGAGGTGGAGGTCCAGGCAGCTTTGCATGTCTATACCGACAATCAGGACCATTTGGGCAGAAACCGAACTTGTACCTGCAGTTACAGTGTTTAGCCTTCAGGTGCATAACATCCATTGTTTTTCAAAGAACAAAAATTGGTCCAAAAAGATGACAACAGCAGAAATTATTAATTTAAAAATTCATGCTAATGCAACTAGTTTCTTCTAAGTTAAGTCAAACCAGGGAATCACTTTGTAAAAACTTGAATGAGGACTCCAAAAGATCTATTACCATGAATACATCTAATGGTAACCAACTTTACATGTAATAGGTATGTCCATATTACAGCCATACGCATGGTTAAACTCAAAACTTAATTTCGATTTCATTACTTTAATATCCATAAGGTTTTAGATAGTTTTATTACAGAGAAAAATGCTACAGTTGTTGGGTGGCAATAACTTTAAAGGAAAGGCTAACATTCCTTGGATTAATGCAGCTACCGCCATCACGCAGGCTTTATGGTTAGAAAGAAATCCTAGAATAAACAAACAAAGGAAAGAGACTTGAAGTAGGTTTATGAATTGGCTGAGTTTCTCTTCATGTTGCTATTCGTCTAATGACTCATGTAACTGTTCTTCCTATGCAATTCGCTGCTCTTTTGTTAACTCCTGATGGGAGAGAGTAGATTTTGTTTGTAAATTCTCATATATAAAGAAAACTGCCTCCTCTTATTTAAAAAAAAAAAAAAAATCAAAAGATTATAAAGGGTAAAAAAAATCCACTCTGAAATCTATAACTGCACATGATACTAATCAATTCAACAACTAGGAGTAAAGAAGAAGGTCATAAACGATGAGAGTAGACATCGATCACCGACTACTAAAAGAAGCGTATAACAAAATTAAACCACACAAAGTGTAAATCAGACGAACAGCCAAGAAACAAACAGACTAAAACTCAATTCCAAATTCCAAAACTTACATATTACACTCCTTGATATCTTCGTTTGTATGTTTGTACACACAATCCTGTTCACGGCATTCGCCATAGAGTCGGAAGAATCGGCAAATGGGCATCCGGGACTTATCATACTGATGAAGGAAGCCACAGGCGTCACCCTTCATACAAAGGCTGCGGAGCCAATGGCGGCAAACCGTCTGCCGGAAGCTCCTCCGGCTCCCGACGTTGCCAGTTGCGGCGCCAGCAGCTTCAACTGTAGCAGCAGGACCAACGGCGCCGGCGGCGGAGTTGGAGACGGCGGAGGCGGCGGGCGGGGCAGAAGAGTCGGACTGGATGAGGGGCAAAGAGGTGGCGGCGGGGTTGGTGGGGCCGGCATCGAGGCCGCCCTCGAAATCGAAGCTGAGAACGCCCTCCGAATCCTCCATGAGTAAAGGGAAACCGTTAGCGAATTAGGGTTCTGCAGCAGATCATAGCTCAAAACAAGAAGCAGAGACTGGAGTGTAGCAACGAACGGAGTTGCAGCCTTGCAGGTATGGGTTTTTGCATCAGAGAGTGAAGAAGAAGAAGAAGAAGAAGAAGAAGAAATTTGTTTTAATTTACTTTTTGCAGTTTTGCTGTGGGATTTTTTTGACAGTATGGGGGATTTTAAAGCTCTCTCTGTTTCTTGAACTTGTTGGTCAAAGTGATGAACTTTTTTTGTTTGTAATCACTATGGTCTAATTTCGGAGGTCGGTGGATAGGTAAGAATAAGGTTTTATTAAACTTTACTCGTTCCATTGGTTTTATTAAACTTTACTCGTTCCATTGGATCAATTAGGTGTCCGAACTTTTAAAAGTTTTCCATAGATCTTTTAACTTTCAATTTTATTTCTAATAAATTTATGAACTTTAAAAATGTCTATAGATCTCTAAATTTTCAATTTTGTATCTAGTATGTCTATGATATATTTGATATTTTTAAAAATTAACCAGTGTAGTATATAAAATTGAATTTTATGTCGGTTAAGACTTTGTTGAACTTCTAATTTTGTATCTAGTAACCTTGTGAATTTTAAAAAATGTTGAATAAGTCAAGCATTTATTAGACACAAATTAAAAGTTGAGGAACCTATTGGATACAAAACTCAAAGTTTAGGGACTTATTGAATACTTTTTAAAGTTCAGAGACCTATTAGAAACAAAATGAAAAGTTCAAGGACTTATTTGAAAATTTTAAAGTTCATGAACTAAATTGACACAACACTGAAAGTTTAGGGACTAAACATGTAATTTAACCTAAGAATAATCATAGAAAAATATCAGTATCAATTTCTACTCTTGACTTTGAGAGAGTATAGTTGATCAGTAATTGTAATTGACATATATCCTTGAAATCAAAGGTCGAATCTTGACATTCCAAACGTTGTTGAACTAACGAAAAAAATCAACTATTGAATCATTTGAAGTTCTAAAACCCTAAATTTAAATAAATTTTGCTATTTTTAGCTTGGAATTTATTTCTATAAATTCATCCATCATTTTGACAAATAGAAATATAAAGTTTTCAAGAATTCACTTGCTAGTTTGAATGGTAATCAAGGTTTACAAGAAGTTATGATTGATTAATATACAAAATTGACAATTGGACAACTCTATCAAAACTCAAAATAAAAAATAATGTCATATTTATGTGAGATTCTACTAATTTTCATACATGATTTATGTTTTATATCTTATTGAAACCACATTAAAACCACATTAAGATATTTTGATCAACAAAAACTTATCAAAAAAGTAAAAATCGCAGTATGTATTCAAGTTTAAGGTAAAAAATTACAATATCTTTTCAAGTTTAAGGTAATTATAATAACATTTGTCCAAGTTTGAAATCATACCAAACTCTGTAAATATTATCAACATATAGAACGATTGAATAAATGTCTTTCTAAATGTGTCATTTTATCTTGTTTGGAGATAAAGATAAATGGTCCAAATCAAGTAATCTCAAAATAAAGATTCATGGCTAGTCTTATTTGTTTTGCATAGAAAATATTTCAAGTTTAAAATTGATTGGCCAAGAGTTTGATCAAACATGATAGATTTTTCGAATCATCGACCATACCGTTTTAAAATGTGAGAAAAATTTATCAAATATGACAAGAGAATAGAAATACACATAATATCCACACATGAGCATAGCTCAATAAACATAAATTATGTACCTTTGACCAAAAAATCAAAAATTTGAATCTCCTAACTCACACATGATAATATATATATATATATATATATATATATATATATATATATATATATATATATATATATATATAAATAAATAAAATAACAACACTACTTTATTGACATTCAGCAAATACATTTGAACAATTTCAATTTGAAAGACATTCACTGTATGTATGTGTGTATATATATTTGCACACACACATTCATTACATAACTAAGTTACAACTTACAATTTGATAATTCATAAATCGTCAAAACCTCCACACAAATTTACTAACCTAAGTTAACATGAGTTCTCCCCACATTAAATTAGTTTTTTCTTTTCAACAATTACATAATAGAAAACCAAACCATTAAGAATTGAGATGATAATTAGTGTCTTATCCACTAAGGGTCCGTTTGGAATACATTTTAATTTAAATGTTTTCCAATGATGCATTTTTTAAAAAACATCTTTTTTTAGAATACTTTTTAAAAACATTTTGTATAAAAAATGTTTAGAATTTAAACACCCATATGTTTGGTTACATTTCCTCCAAAGATGTTTTTACACAAGTTATTGTATACTAAATATTATTTTTTAAAAAGTTGGTTTCAAGTGTTTCTCTCAAAATTGTTTATTTTTCAATCTCATTTTTTAATAAGTCACCAAACACTAGAAACTTTTTCAAAATGATTTTTTTTTCAAAATTAAACACTTGAAAAGTTAAACCAAACACACCCTAAGTTAGACTCCGATTGATTATTCAATTATGTGTTAGAATTATGAGATAATTTAGGTATTAAATTATGCTAAATCAACCATTAAATTTATAAGATTTAATTGTCATTAAATTTTGAATCCCAATTTTTTGTAGTATTATCATAAACACCGTTAACAAAATGCTAATGATCAACCTCAACATAGTTCAACTAATCAAGATGTTATACATCTATATTAAAGGTCACGAGTTCAAATCTCCACCCTCAAATTATTATTGGTTAAACAAAGGCTTAACATGTTCTTCTAAATAAAATATTGAATGATTGATAAAACCGAGAGTAGAAACACAGGGACTGTTTAGTTTAATAAAGTGGCAAGTGCCAAGCGGAAAGGTCATGTTCCTTTAGTCTGAAAATACTACAGCTTACACCAAAAATTTCCAACTCCATCACGTATCCACATTCGTAGATGTAAAATTTGTAAATATACAGAGAAATTTGTAAAAACTAAACAGTAACTCTCCCTAAAGGAGCTTCATTTTAATGCTGAAGGTAGAGCAAAAACAAAATGTCTAGACAGTTTCTTGCTCTTATCTTAAGTGACAATTTTCTAAGAAACTTACATTTCAGATGGAGCTGAAAGCGCTTCCAACCCAGTTTGTTCGATGGACAGTCTTTTCACTCAAATAAACTTAAGCATGGATTAACATGTAAAGCACTAAAAGAATTTCACATCCGAGAATAATCATTAGTCGAATATACATCTCCATGCAACCATGGATATTTTATAGTTTAGTAGGAGCCAAAGTGAAGATATCTAGTTGATTGTACTTTTTTGGGAGGGACAAGAAACATTAGTAGATTACATATAGAGTGCTCAAAGTAATTAGATTATGATTGTAGTTCATAGGTTACCAATCTATGCCCAAATTTCTGGAGAAGAAGAGCTTTTCAACATACTGAATCACAGGAGCGGAAGCGGCAACATAATCTTGCATGAGGGTTCTGGCTGAGGCCTCTGAATGTGGCATCATGACAGGAGAAAAAGAAAGACATCAAAACAAGTAACATGCAAGGACCTCCATAATCAGGTGACAAAACTTGCATATCAATTTAATAACTGAATTCAGTATTTTAAAAGATTTAGGCACACATTTGACATCCTAGTTGAATTCTTGTTCAATAGACACGTTTATCAATTGACTTATGCTACTTACCATCTTCATTGAGCTTCTTCAATAGTTGTTCCTTTGTAGGAAGAGCATACATCCCTGCCGCAACAGCTTTCCTGATTGCCCACCCATGGTGAGGAGCAAATACCTGTGCATATGCTTTGGAAGCTGGATCTCTCAAGGAATTACCTCTGCCATAATCAGAAACCATTGTTCAACATGCTTACAACCACATTATATAAAGTTCAAGTGGTTCAGACACTCGTGGATATCAAATTTATATGCATTAATTGTGATTATCAGGTTTCAATTCCGTTCAAAAACAATAAAAAATCAGGTTTCAGTAGGATATGAATGCTGGCCTTACTTTAGCTTCAAATGGAAACAGATTATCTTGACTCTACATCTTTTGTCAAACTGCCGTAGGACTTGCCCAAATTGGTGCAAGAAAGATTTGATAGTTGTCTCATGCACCTCAGAAGTAGGAAGACAACAAACCGGTTGGTTCAATTACAGTAACTAAAATATCATGAAAACTTTGATAAAACGATACAAAATCTAGCAGATGATTCCCAAATCCCAGATAACAACATGAAGTTAAAATTGTTCAATGTCCCTATCTGTACCCCTGTTTATTCAAGCTAAAATTCACCCAAACATGTGTTTATTTGATGAAAACATGTCTTCATCAAAATGATGAAAGAGCGATGATAAAGAAAACAGTAATACAGGAAAGTGGTTGATATACATACTCTGTAACTATAATTTGCTCGAAGAGTACTCTGACCATGTCAAGCCCACGCTTCACTCTCAAGAGATTTCTTGAATGGCTACCAGATTTCTTCACACAGTCAGATTCCATATCTTTGTCCAGCAATGTTTGTAGAGATACAATTGACTTAGATGATTCTACGAGATCATTAACCTATTAACAGTTTAGTCAATAGTTGCTCAGACCTCAAACATAGAGAAACAAAATGGTAAATAGCATGAAATATTCAAACAACGGGATAATGTGCATACCAACCACCTGTGTTCCAACCCAGTTACACTAACAGCATACAAGTAAACCTCAGGGAGAATTTTTTTTTAAAAAAAAGTTCCTTCGATCATGTTTTAATATTATTGTATCGAGCCTACAAAAACATCTGCTAGGATAAAACATAAAAAGTTTGTAGATTTCATGGAAAGATACCAAATTTCCAGGCATTCTTTTATAATCAATAGATATGGCACAATTGAAACTTTTAATCACTGCACCGGAGGTGCTAAACTAGAAAGAGAAAAAGGTAAAAGAAAGAAGGAAGAATAAGAAGAAGATCAGCATTTCCAATATTAGCTTCTATAAGATGAAAGCTTGACTTGAAATCAAAGTATTAGCAGTGACATAACATAATACTCAAGTGTATCATGTATGATACAGGTCAGGTTCTACTCAGTGACTTGTAAAGATTCAAACAAGATCTTCGTACATGTACAAGTTAACTTGTAAGGGTCTATTTATCATGTCTAACAATATGATAACAGACAAATGTTCACTATCTGACTCAATATCTGACATGTAAATCTCAAAATTTCAAACCGTTGCCATTTCATTAAAAAAGAAGAACCAATCAAGATTGATATTATACTATTACTATCCATTGTAATTAGGTTTAATGTATCGAGGGTCACTGGGGATTTGGAAAGGGGAAGATTTGAATCTCGCAACTTTAACCAATTTTCCTAAACTGCAGCACTTCACAAGGCACATTAATTTGTGAACTGACAGTGACGACAAGAAATGCCTCAACAAACACGAATTCAACCAGTCTCTCTAGAAAACAAAGTTACAGTGATGATTTTACATTTGATTGAATTGACTAAAAACATCTTTTTTTTAGAAGAGAAACAAATTGACTAAAAAGATCTTTATCCGTGGATCTACAAGTAAACGGGCGATGATCAAACTAAGCACCAGGCCTAGAAATTTGAGAATCAATTTACACCAATTCAACTTCCCCAGTTCCTGAGGACCAAACGACGCTGAAAGACATCAATAATTGAGATTGAAACTAACAAAAATACCTTGGCGACGTAGTCCATTTCAGCAAATTTGAATGCGATGCCCAAGCAGCCAAAAAGAGGCGAAATATAGGAGCAGGCGCGAGAAAACGGCGCAACCTCGACCTCAGTGGTTCCGGCATTTACAGTGGCGGCGAGGGCTTTGAACGACTCCGATATGTTTCGCAGCGTCTTTTCGCCGTCCTTGTTCGCCATCGGAAGACGAAGATGCCCGTCTCTCACTCGGGCAGTTTGCCTGAGTTGGTGGCTCCGATTTTGTTCTTTGCTTAGAGTGGACGCAGTCAAGAATTAAAGTGTTCGGGTCGGGTCTGATTAGATAACTTGGACACTACTCGTGATCCGACCCGATTTCTGGCCATGTTCATAACATTCAATTCCATGTAGAGTAAAGGATTGAACCTATTATTATTATTATTATTTTTTCTTTCTCAAAAAAAAAAAAAAAAACCTTATTATTATTATTTTTGGCTAAATTATAAAAAATAGTTGGTTTGTTTCAAAAATATCCCTGAACTTTGAAAAGTTTAAAAAATACCCCTGAACTTTGAAAAATGTTAATTTTTGAATGAAAACCGTTAAAGTTTCCGTTTCAAAAATACCTTTGAACTTTAAAAAAAAGTTTAAAAAATATCCTTATTGAAAAATGTTTCTTCTTTTTTTTTCCTTCTCTCACCGAAAATTCTAACGTTTTTCATCCAAAAATTAACGACAAGGGTATTTTTGAAACATTTTTCAAAGTTCACAGGTATTTTTGAAACAAACCCCATAGTTCAGGGGTATTTTTTATATATAATTTACCCTTTTTTTATTGACGTGTAGGGTAGAGGATTGAACCTTTGACCCCTTGGTTGGGATTCAAGTTTTATGTCAGTTGAGTCATTTTATTGTTAGCCTAACCTAAATTTAGGCTTAGTTTAGGATTGCAGTAGCTTCTAAAATAATTGTTTGTAACTTTGCTTTTAGAAAAATCAGCTTTGAAATGGAGTAAAATAGTGTTTGGTAAATTTCAATTTAAAATTAGAAAAAAACTAGTTCCAGTGTTTGGTAATTAATACTAAATTATTGGAATTTAATTATAAGGATCTAGTAGGCTTATTATTTCAAATATTTTTTTATTAATACTTAATTTATAATTTATTATAAGATAATTATTTAAAAGTTTGTATAATTTATATTGCATCTAATTATGATTAATCAATCTAAAATATTTGATAAAAATGTAAGAAAAATAATTACTATAAAAATTGAATTAATCAAATTTTTATTCATATGAAAGAGAGCATATGTAAAAATATATATAAGAAATAAATTTGAAATTTAAAAACAGTTAGAAAATGTGATAGATTTTTAGAAAAGCTAAATCTAAAAGCTGGTATCTAGGAGCTTTTACACGATAGAGCCAACTAAAAAGTGATTCTCCATAGATTAATTAATAATCTGTTTTACCAGTTAAGATTTTCCCAAAATAGCTTTTTACACTAGCAAACGCAATCCAAACGGGCCTTAATTTGGAATTGTTGTAACTTTTAAAATAATTGTTGGTAAGTGGCAACTTTGTTTTTTTTTTTTTTGAAAAATCAGCAGTAGTGTTTGGTAAAAGAATACAAAATTGTTGTGATTGTGTTTTAATGACCAAAGTAGACGTATTATTTCGATTACTCATATTTAAAATCTATTTTAAAAATAGTTAAAGATTTTTTTTTTAATCTTCCTAAAAGCAATCCCAAACGCACATGTAGATATCATTTTTTAAAAAATAAAATAAAATAAAAAAACCAACTCTTTGCATCTCGAACTTAAATGAATGATGCAATTTTAAGGGTAAAATACCTTTTTAGTCCCTCATGTTTCGGGTTAGTTTCCAATAGGTCCATAAGTTTCAAAATTGAACAATCAAGTCCCTACTGTTTAAAAAATGCTTCTATTGAGTCCTTGAACCGTTAATTTTTTTAACGGTGTTGACGTGGCGATAACAGTGCTGACGTGACACATTCAAAATTATTAAAATATTAATTTTTAAATTAAAATAATAATAAAATAATAAATAATAATAATAATAATAAAAAAAAAAAAAAAAAAAAACTCTCAGGTTTTCACTCCCTTCCCTCCCCGAATATTCTCTCTCCCCAAACCCTTCATCTTTCTCCCTCTTTTGCCACCGCTCTTGCTTGCCTTTGCCGCCGCTGCCACTTGCCGTCGCCGTCGTCATCGCTCGTAGCCTCTTGTCGTCGATCGTCGTCGGGTGGGTGGGTTTTGTTTCCTATTTTCTTTTGTTTTGAAGAAGAAGAAGATTTGGGGTGGGTTGGGTTTGGATTTTGTTTTAGATTTGGGTGGGTTTGGAAGCTTAAGAAGAAGAAGAAATGGGGGTGGGTTTGAGGAGGAGAATAAGAAGAAGAAAAGAAAAAAGGGTATTCGGTGTGGGTTTTGTTTTAGATTTGGGTGGATTTTAGATTTCCCTCGTCGCCGATGCCCTCCTCCATCAACGACACTGTCCATTTGATCGCTCAAGAATCCCCAAATCGTCCTAGCCTCCCTTTCTCTCCCTGCCGCTTCCTGTAAAATCATGCTAAGAAGACTCATTTTTGCATTTCGAAAAATTCTCTCAAAAATCGAAAAATGGTGTACAAGAAATCTACGCCGTTGGGGGGGGGGGGGATGTGAATAGTTGGGATTAGGAACTGAGGATTACCTTTGGTCATGAAGATCTCGTGAGTTTCTTCAAAGATTGTGATGAAATCCACCTTTGTTTTTAACTATTCCTGGAGCCCCAAAAAGGGGGTTGAAAGTGAAACAAGGCACCGATTAGAAAAATAAAAGAGTCATGAGGGTCTTAAATGCTCACCGTCGCCATTGTTGTTGCCAAGTTCATACTCGACGGCGGCGCTCGCAAGGGAAAGAAAGAGATCGTGGGGTGGGGTGGGGGAGATGAGAGAGAGGGGGGATTTTTTGGGTGGGTAAGAAGAAGAGAGGTGGAGGACGGCAACGTTGGGGCTATCGCCGGCGAGAAGGGGAAGGGTGACGGAGAGAGGAGAGAGAGAGGAAGGAAACCATAAGAGAGGAGGGAGTTCGTGGATGGGGAGAGAAGAGATGGAGGAAGATTTTTTTTTTTAATTTTTAATTTTTAATTATTTTATTATTATTTTAATTTAAAAATTAATATTTTAATAATTTTAATGTGCCACGTCAGTACTGTTATCGTCACGTCAGCACCGTTAAAAAAATTAACGGTCCAGGGACTCAATAGAAACATTTTTTAAACAGTAGGGACTTGATTGTTCAATTTTGAAACCTATGGACCTATTGGAAACTAACCCGAAACATGAGCGACCAAAAAGGTATTTTACCCCAATTTTAATCTCAAACTTTATAAAAAGTATTACAATTTCAATGTTTTTTTTTTTTTTTTTTTTTTTTTTTTTTTTTTTTTTTTTTTTTTAGAAGCTTGCTCCAAATATCTTTATAATATGTTTTACCTTATGTATTGAAAGAATTACCATTTATATGTATGATATGTGTTGAAGGAGAAATTTCGGCCAATCACAAATTGCCACGTCATTAATATAAATTAATGATAAAATAAATTTGGGACCAATTACACATTTACACGTGTGCCTAAATTAAATTAATAGACATTAAAATTCGGCAAATCAAAGAATGCTACTTGTCTATTAGTGATCCCTCAGATAACATCAGTCAAGTTCAATCAAATTATGCAACGTGGCAATTGAACCCAAGCCCAAGCCCATATGAGGTCCATAAAACTCTATAAATAGAGGAGGCCACCATTCATTTTGGGGAGATTGAGCCAGAGGCAGAGATGGCAGAGTTCAGAGCATTCTCCCAAGATCCAAAGTCGTCAATCGACCGATCAAGAAGATCAACAAGTCAGCAGGCCGATCATCCTAGAGGATCAACAAGCTAACAAGCCGATCCAACAAATCAACAAGCCAACATGTCGATCATCCAAGAAGATCAACAAGCCAATAGGCCGATCCAAGAGACCACCAAACCCAAGACCAAATAGTTGAACCCAAGACCAAAAAGCCCACGCCCAAGTTGTTAGGCTCAAAAGTCTCTAGGGCCCATCCAGCGAGAACTCTATAAATAGGGGGTTCTCCTCCATTTCAAGGGTTCAGAAATTCTAGACTCTCACAAAGACAAGCAGAACCAGAGAATTCAGAGAGACTCCACCAAGTCTGAAGACCGAAGACTCTCTGCAATCCACAAGTCCAAGTGTTGAACACTTCTTGAAGACCAAACACTCTTCAAGACTTCAACACTCCTTGAAGACCAAACACCCTTCAAGACTTCAACACTCCTTGAAGATCAAATACTCTTCAGGACATCAACACTTCTTGAAGACCAAACGCTCTTCAAGACCTCAACACTCCTTGAAGATAAAAAACTCTTCAGGACATCAACATTTCTTGAAGACCAAACACTCTTCAAAACTTCAACACTCCTTGAATATCAAAGACTCTTCAGGACATTAACACTTCTTGAAGACTGAAGACTCCTTCAAGACTAGAAGATCTCAAGTTCCAAGAATCCATTGAAGCTTCAGACTCGGGATCAAGCGTTCCAGCCCTCGAGTGAAACACATTCACACACAAGAGAGAAAATCAGAGGATTAAAGTTAGAGATTGTACACCCACACGCATATTACATTAATACAAATATATTATTTATTCCACGTGTCTCTATCTCTGAAGTTACGTGTGAACAAATATGAAATTGATAAATTTTTTTTAGAGAAAAACTACATTAGAACTAGATTTTTTTTTTGTTGAATTTATTAGTTTTGACAAAGTTATTCAATGATTAATTTGTAGCTAAATTATAAAAAATACCCCCGAACTATGAGTCTTGTTTTAAAAATATCCCTCAACTTTAAAAGATGTTTAAAAATACCCTTACTGCTACGTTTTGGATGGAAACCGTTAAAGTTTCAATTTCATTAATATCTTTGAGCTTTCAAAAAATTTCAAAAATACTCTTACTAAAAAACATTTCTCCTTTTTTCTTCATCTATCTACACATTCTTCCTCCATGAAAATTAGTGAGAAGATTTACTTATTTGTCATGTATTCATAAATCAGGAGTTTTTCTTCTCTTTTGACACATCATCTCAAAAAAGCTAGACTAGATTCTTGTGTTGAAGCTTTAAGATGACTTTTGCTTCATTCTTGAATTCTTCATGTCTTTGATTTAATTTTGTTGATACTTTTCAATAGTATTTCTTCATCCGCCATTACTCATTAGCTTTCCCTATATTCATTTTAGGAAAAATAAATGAATATATTATCATATTGTTCTCACACTTTTTAAATATTAATAAAAACAAAATCATATATAAAGTTTTTGATTAATTAATCTTGTAAACCGAACCAAACCCACAATTTTCTAACACTTCTTTTACTTATCACTTGCATACACAATGAGAACAAATTTTTTTTTTTTTTCTTTCTCTTTATCTTCTTTACACTTTTAAAAAGAGAAAACTTGATTTCAAACTATGTTTTTCATTTGGTTTAATGTTCACATAACTTTTAACTTTTATAAGCAAAGTTTTTCATTAATTTTCACGGAAGAAGAATTTAACGACAGAGAAAGAAAAAAGAAGAAATGTTTTTAAGGGCATTTTTGAATTTTTTAAAAAAGTTTAAGGGTATTGATGAAACTAAAACTCAGTTTCTACCTAAAACTAAATGGTAAGGGTATTTTTTAACATTTTTTAAAGTTTAGAGGTATTTTTTAAACAAACCTCATAGTTCAAGGGTATTTTTATAATTTAGCCGTTAATTTGTGCATCTTTGTGCAAAGTTTTATTTTATTGAAATTAATGAGTATATAAAGATTTTTATACTTTTTTTATTTAAAATTGGTGGGTGAATTAGTAAAAATTGAACATAGTGTAAAAATTTCAATAAAATGATAATTTTACTAGAATGCTGACGCAAGCAAAAAGGAATATATCATAATTTTGAAAAGGTGGGCATTTATCATTTTTGTTTATTTAGAGAGCCATCCGTACGAAAATCTCATATTTTACCCTCCAAGGTGAATCTTGTCGGTCTCAACATATCCATCACGACCCACGATGCCCGTTATGTAAAAAAAAAAAAAAAAATCAGCGTTGCATATCTCGTGGGGTTGTAAGAAGGTAAAAAGGCATTGGACTCTTTGGAGCCTAGTGCATTCCCTCCTCAATGACCATTTTACTAATATCCATGATCTTTTTTGTCGGGCACACAAGAGATGCTCTTTTCAAATGACTTGTTTTCATCTTTGTGACAACCTTATGAGCTATGTGGAACAACTTAAACAATGCAGTTTTTCTAGGGTTCAATAAGCACTCTTAGGTGGAAAAGGATCCTATTGTATGGGCATCCATTATTACATCAGAATATAAGGAAGTCCAATCAATTTAACACGAAGGTCAAGGGAGCACGAGACATGAAGACACCACTCAACCCATCGTTTGGACACCACCACCCCACAACCATTTCAAACTAAATGTAAATGCAGTGGTGGCTAATGGGGAGATGGGTGAAGACATGATGATCCAAAATTCAAAAGGAGAGATAATGGCGACTACAGAAAAATTCAAAAGAATGCATTGTTTAGTGGAATGAGTAGAGGCTCAGACACTAGTCAGCAAAGCTCAACTAACATTTTAATTGGGCATTTCACCAATTTAAGTGGAGACATATTCTAAAATTGTTATGACCAAACAAAAGTGCTCACATGTTAACTACCCATGCTTGTACCACAAAGACATTACGAAGTTTGGCTAGAAGAAGGTCCTTCATGGATTCATCGCATCATCGATCAACAAATTTTTCGGCTTTTCTTTCTTGTTGTGTTTTTTCTAAATTAAAATAAAAACATATATACTCTTTTTCAACTGCAAGATAAAATTAACAAATTCGAATTTTGATACAAAGAGAAGTAAATGCATTTAGCACAGCGGTATAAAAATCAAATTCCATTACCAGTAAAAATGAATTGCTGACATCTACAAACAAACTACCATTCTTGCAATAATGATAATAGTTTAATAAACACATATTAACAAATGGATTATAGCTAACAATAACACAAACAAACCCCAAATTCCCTAATCAACAACACTTGAATAATCACTAAAACAATCGATAATTCAAACACTAAACAACATTAGATCCATTTCCTAAATCCAAGCTAATTCCAAATCCATTCTTCTTTCCCATTCACACACTGCTAACATTCTCACTTGCTTCATTCTTGGACTCCATGGCAATGTCATAAGAAGCATGTAATCCAAACAAGAAATAGTATATCAACAGAATCCCAGTCCATATCCCAAACCTTTCGAACGAAGCTTTGTCGATGGAGCCGAGAAGGAAAAAGTTGATGGCGATTGATATCGATGGCAGCCATGGGACTAGTGGCACGCCCCACACGCGCGGCTTTTTGGCCTGCGGGACGCCGAGCCATAGGGCCAAAGTTGAGAGGAACCATATGGGAATGCTCACTGCGAAGCCGATCCAGCCGTCGCTTGAGCCCCAGTATACGGCGGTTGCTATTGAAGATGCCATTATAAGAACCAGGCAGATTATGAGCTTGTTTCTGTTGGATGGTGTCGTTTCGCCGCTGGCGTAGTAGCGTCGGACGATGAGGCCGACGGCTACTAGCATGAAGATGAAGAGGGTGGAGATGGAGAGGAGGTTTGAGAGGATTCCTAGGCTTGTGAAGAAGGCGATTATTGCTGTTGCTGTGAGCATTGTTGCTGTTGCGTTCACTGGAGTGCCTGTGGAGAAATAAAACATTCAAAGGAAGAAATTTCATTGTTGTGTCATATAGAATCCCAACTGAGAACAATATGCTCAAAATACCACTGAAATTTTAACCAACAGGAGAGAATATATGGAAAAAAAAAAAAAAAAAGAGAGAAAAAGAGAGAAATTTTCATTTTTTTTTCCAAAAGGATTAATTGTTGACAAGTTGAGTGGTAATAGCAAGATTCCTGCTAATGGATGTGGGCAAATTTTTTCTTTAAGAAATAGAAAAAAAACCTTTGTTCTCTCTGTTAAGAACTCTGTGGTTTTCTACTACCCAAACAGCAGAGAAGAATTGTCCTTGAACTAAAATATAGAAACAGACCCCTAAGGGCCCGTTTGGTAACGTTCTCGTTTCTTGTTTCCGTTTCTTCATTTTTAATAAAGAAAAATAGAATTCCATGACCCTAACACCTATACATTCAATAATCATAAACCTATATTCTTATTTATGTTTGGAAAAAATTGGAAACAAGAACAAAAAAATGAGAAACTAGTTTTAGTTCCCAAAAGTTCTATACAAATTTTGGGAGTGCTTCTAAAAAATGAGAAACAAGAAACATACATAGTTATTAAATGCTTAGATTTCTTAATAAAATTAGAAACAAGAAACAAGAAACAAAGACGTTATCAAACGGGCCCTAAACTTCCAATATCCTATCTAAGAAGTCTTCAAAAAGTACAAAAAAGTCCAACAGTAAACTCCTAGCCCCTAGGTGTTCAACATTGTGTCTAATAATCTCTAAATATACTAAACTTTCAATTATCTAGTCGTACACCCTGAAACTTGCAAATTAGAGTGACACTTTTTTAAATTTAGACAAACACTACAAGTCAGAATGCTTATAGAATCTATGAAACACAATGTCAAACTTATAATTTAACCAAAATATAAACAAAAATTTTAGATTTAGTAGTAACCATACCAGTCCTTTCATTGACTTTAGCGAACCAGGGCGAGATCATGTGAGTCCTGGAAATGTGCGTGAGATACCGCGCCTGTCCAACAGCACTGACTAACAACACGGTGGTCATGCCTTTAATAGCACCAGCAGCCACAATGTACTTAGCCCAACCCCATCCAACGGCCTCAAAGGCCACCGAAAACGGAGCGTCCACGTCAATCTCCTGGTACGGCTGCATGAGGCACAGGGTAACCGCAAGAACGCAATACGCTAAAGTGGTGATCACCATGGACCCAACAAGACCAATGGGGATGTCTTTAGCCGGGTTCTTAGTCTCCTCGGCCATTGTCGAAACGGCATCGAATCCCACGTATGCGAAGAAAAGAACGGCGGAAGCTACGAAGATACCGCGAGGGCCGTAGGGGGCAAAGGGAATGAAGTTTTTGGGGTTGGCTTTGGTGAGGCCTGCAATGACAATGAAGAGGATGATGGCAACGTGGATAATGGAGGCAATGTAGTTGAGGCGAGAGGAGCCTTTGGTGCTGGCAACCGCAAAGGTGCAAATGACGACGATGACGACGATGGCGATGGGGTCGAGCTGGTTGTAGTCATTGGGTAATGCTGGTACGTGGATGCGAAAATCATTTGGATGGCGGTTACAGAGAGTGGCGAAGTATGACGTCCATGAACGAGCTACGGCGGCACCACCGATTACGTATTCAAGGAGGATGTTGCCGGCGGCAATGAATGCCACAAAGTCTCCTAGTTCTACCCTTAGGTAGGCGAATGATCCACCTGAAAAGAAAATGATGCAGTAGTTAACAAAATGATTGCATAGCTTAGCAGTGAATTTGAAAAAAATATATATATATAATAAGAGCTATACAGTTGTTAAAGAACAAAACTTGGCAGCGTAATCTTGACAACTAAGATTAATGAGGCATGTAGGGAGATCTATACATTCCAATATGTAATCAAGTTTTTTCATGGTTAAATACAACATAATAAGAATCTAGAACTATTTTTTAAACAGAGACTTAGGATGGGTTTAGTTTAACTTTTCAAGTGTTTAATTTTGAAAAAAAATTCTAATGTTTGACAACCACTAAAACTGATTTATTAGAAAATGAGATTAATAAATAAACCATTTTGAGAAAAACATTTGAAACCAATTTTTTTAAAAAGTCTTTAGTATACACTAGTGTATAAAAAAACATATGAGAAAATGCAACTAGACATATAAGTGTTTAAATTCTAAACATTTTTATACAAAATGTTTTTTAAAAAATGCATTCTTGAAAAACATTTAAATTAGAATGTATTCCAAACAGACTCTTATATAACCCAGTTTTTGGACGCGATTTTTTGTTTTTGCATTTTGCTTAGAGAAGAATTAATTTTAAAATTGGATTATGAATACAGTATGCTGTGTCATAATATTGTGACTACAAACGTTTAAATATAACTTAGACAAACTTTTACCTTTGTTTTACATATATATTTTATACTTCTTGAATTCATTTTTGTTTTCAACGGATTTAAAATCTCATATAAAACTTACCATATGATATCATTCTACCACAAAAACTATACAGACTTCATTAAAAAACCAAGGGACATGTTTCAAAAAAAAAAAAAAAAGAAAAAAAAAAAAACCAAGGGACATGTGATAAAGATTCCGTTTTCAACCTTAATTTCGAAAGATTAAGGTATCAAAACTACAATATTCTTGTCGTCGTTGGTAGTTTGAAGTTATTTTTTAATGAAATTGATAAAATAATAATAACAATTTTTTTTTCAAGAAAAAATACCATGCAAACATATTTTCAAAATTTATAGAAAAAAAAAATACTGAAATACACTAATTTGTTTTAGAAAAATTAACCAAAAACTTGTAGAGGAAACTAAATTTAAGATTTATTAAAAGTACAAGCATCGCAAAATTGAACATTTGAAACTACATGAAATAAAATACAACAAGATTCAAATTACACTGACCACAATGGTTTTTTTAACCACGACAAAATTTTCCGATTTTAATTTCATATATATATATATATATATGTAAAATCTATTTTCTTTTTAAATTCCAATCAAATTTGAAAAACTGAAAATTTCATTTTCAAAAAGCTAAGATACAAGTTGACTTAAGAAAATTAAGTCCGGGTCAAAGTGAGATTAGCTTTAAGAATAATGTAATAATGTAATGTTGAAACTATATTTGACCTGAAAGAAAGAAGGGAAAAAAAAAAAAAAAAAAAAAAAAAACCTTTTGCAATTTAAAATTATTTTTTTTAAAAAAAAAAAAAAGTCATGCCGTTGACCCGAAAAAGGGTGTTTGAAAGTCAACGAGTCGACCGTCGGCCTAAAATATCTTCTAATATTAAAAAATAAAATAAATAACGATAAAGACGAACTGACGACACCATTCGCATTCAAATTCAACCATCTTGGCCCATTATTTCAAAAAATCAAACTTTGACTATTATGTATTCATTTTTCTTTCTTTCTGTTTTTTTTTTTTTTGATAAAGACTATTATGTATTGATCGAATTAATTCTCATTGTTAAAATAATAATAATAAACAAAGTAGATTAAAGAGAAATACAAGCAATGATGATTTGGAAAAATAATTGTTTCATGAAAATATTGTTAAGAATAATTTCTAAACAATTCATATATTCCGTTTGGTTTATATTTTTATTTCATGACATTATTTCTTAAAAAAAATATTCTTAAAAATGATTTGGACCCAAAATTTATTTCAACAAACTATTTAAATAGAATTGACATTATTTATCGGTTAAATTATCAAAAATATCATTGAAAGATTAGTTTCAATTATATCTCTAAACTTTTAAAAAATTTCATTTTAACCTTTGAGTTTGAATTTTGTTTCCAAATGACTATTGAAGACTTTTTTAGTTAAATTTATATATGGTTGCTAATGCGAAAATATTTAAACACATGAAAAATAAAAAATAAAAACACATGCAAATATATATATATTTTTTTTTGTCAACTATTGAAAGTTGGTATAATTAAAACTAGTTTCATAGTTTAAGCTCATTTTTAATATTTTTTTTTTTTTGAAAAACTTATTTTTAATAATTTCACCTTATTTATTTAAGCATCAATGATATAAAACCATACTAAAACATGTCACACCTCGATTTCACTCTCTCTTTTGAAAGTTGCCACATGCGCTATCACGTTAGCATTATCTATTTAGGAAAACCTTGAGTATTTTTTTTTTCTTTGCAAAAAAAAAAAAAAAAAAACGATTTAAATAGAATTAATTGACATTGACGTATTTTTCCATTTAATGAAATGAAACCTATGGGTCATGAGTTGCGGAAAGAAGCACGTACCTGCAGCCGGAATCTCGACGGCGAACTCAGTGTAACAGAAGACGGAAAGCATAGCGGAGACGCCGGAGACGACGTAAGACAAGACGACGGCGGGGCCAGCGTGCTCCTTAGTCTCGAGACCGGTGAGGACAAATATTCCGGCGCCGATAACGGCGCCGACACCGAACCACATGAGGTCCCACCACGTGAGGGTCTTCTTCATCTCGTGCTGGCTCCGAGCCTTCATTTCCACGAGCTCGGTGTGCTCCGCGGATCGGGCCGTGAGCCTGTCCATGAACCGGAACGGCGTCGCTATCAGCGCTTTTCTGTAATTTCCCCAACTCTGAAACGACTCCTCTGGAAGAAAATCTTCCTTCGAACAACCACAGGATCTTCTTCTGATCCCTTCTCCACCACCGGCGTCACTATTCGGTTGCCCCATTCCGATTTCACTCTGAAACAGTCAGCCAAAAACAAAAATGAAGTTCAGAAAACGAAATTCTCCCAAATCGAGAGAGAAACAAGTAATCGGTTTTCGTTCAGTCTTATCAAAATCATGTGTTCGTTTTCCAAGAAAATTAATTAAATTAACCTACTAAATATAGTGGTTTATATCTAAATCTCTTTTTTGCCCCTGTAATTTGGGTTTAGTTTCGAAATACGATCAAAATTATGAACAAAAAGTACATGAATCAATTTCAGTTCCTGTATATTCCACTTTCAACTTTTATCCATTCAACTTCCAATTGAACACCATTCCAACAATTTCGAAAAACACCGACTCTAAACGTATAGGATCCGAAATGAAGAAAATCGATTTAGAGATTCATTTACATTCGTACAGAATCAAAAATCAACAAAACTACAGAGGTCAAGATCAACAAAACTATAGGAATCAATGTGAGATTTAAACCTATAAATAACACAAGAGGACAAAATCACACAGAATTTACGAAGCATTTACGTTGCCGGAAACTACAGAAACACAAATTTCGCCGCCGTGAACACAGCAAAACCTAACAAATTTTATTAACGGAGAAACAGAAACATTTCTAATCCACCGAAAAGACGCAAAACAGAACGTCAGATTCGACTCGCACAATCACAACGAAAAAGAGAACCGCCACAAGCCATTTCACAGAACTAACTCCACATTTTCAAACAATAAAACCAAAATCAACTAAAAAAATAAAATAAAAACTCCATGGATTCCGATGAAAACTGACCTGAGGGCGGAGAGACGTGAGAGAATTCAGGCGATCGGAGAATGAAAGAAGAAGAGAGAGAGAGAGAGAGAGAGTCCTTAAGTCAAGGCGGGAAAAAAAGAAGAGAGAAAATGAGGATTATAAAGGAGAAGACCGGAAGAAGGAAGCAGCAACGACCGACGACAGCCGGTTGCACTCAAGTGGTTTGTGAGTCTGGAATTTGACAGCGAACTGACATCTGGAGGTTAATGGAGTAGTCACGTTTGAGCTTTCTAAATTTAATCATCTGATTAAGGAAGAATTAGCGAAGATTAAGGTCTTACTGGAACGGTTAAAAGTGAATAATACGACACGTCGTAACTCCAAATCACCCTGATTCGAATCCTTTGCCTTTGAAATCGCTTTGGATTGGATTGTCGACTATTTTCGATTAATGTCGTCCAATCAATTTCGTATTTCTATTCTAATTTCTTTATTTCTCAAAATACAAAATAATTTGAACGAGTTTAATTAATTTCTGGTTTGTAATTTAAGTATGGTATTTAAAAAAAAAAAAATTAATGGGTTAAAAGCCCAATACCATACTAAAAATAGGAAGGTAAGTAAATGTGAAAATGGACAAGGGGCAGAAAAATAAAAAGGATAATTGTAATGAGTGGCAACATGAGGGTAAATAATGACAAATATAGCAATTTTTTAAAATATTTGTAAATATGACAAAATTTTTTAATTAATTTTTTATATTCTTGAATTGCCCCTGCCCCTGTTTGGCGCTTCTTCTCCTTCTTCTCCTCCTTTTTAAAATATTTGTAAATAATGACAAATATAACAATTAAAATATAAAATTTTCTATAAGTGATATAAAGTTTCTATCACTGATAAAAAAAAGTTTCTATCAGTGTAGAAACATTTTCTATTAGTGATAGAAAGTTTCTATCTGTGATAGAAATATTCTAGATAGAAAGCTTTTCTATCAGTGATAGAAACTTTCTATCACTTAAGTTTTGTATCAGTCATAGAAGATTGAATCTTCTTCTTCCTCGTCAATTTTATATATATATATATTTTGATAGAAATCTTCTATGATAGAAAGTTTTTCTATCACTGATAGAATCTATCCGTGATAGAAGATTTCTAAAATTTTCTATTAGTGATAGAAAGTTTTCTATCAGTGATGGGCATTTTAGTAATTTTACTTTTGAGATTTTGCCATTTTTGCAAATATTTTTTTGGGTTGCTACTTTTGCAATTAGTTTGGGCCATTTTGCTACTTTTGCAACCGACCCAAAGAAAAAACAGAACTATAATTATTGTTTTCATTTCGTTTTTGTTTCTTTAAAATTAGTTTTTCACGATGGACTTTTTAAATTGATTTTTTTTAAGGAGCTTTTTAAATTGATTACTCATTGAATAAAATTATTATTTTCAATTCTTTGTAAGAATAAAACTTTCCTATTTCGTATAACAAAAATAGATGTCTCATAATTGAAAGAAAGAGTCTCATTTATGTCTATCGGATAAAACTTAATATGAGTTACAAAGTCGGAGGTTTTATTATTATTATTTTTAAGTTTAATAAGATGGAGGTTAATTACTCACCAAATTGTCAATGGCAAGCCCTCGTCGTAAAAAATTTGAACGATCTAGCTAGTCCTTCTTAGTGCTTCTATAAGTTCTATAGGATATAAGTACTGTCCATGCTCTCCATTTCAAAGTCGACATTTGTGAGCACATAATGTAATGGTGAAACTATGTTTGAAGATATTGTAAACCAATGATCGATATCTGACCATCAGAGTGAAAGGGCCAACATTATCCTGTATCTAAGTGATCGGGAACATTCTTGAAAGTACATGGACTAAAATTTGACATTTGAAAAATACAAAAACTAAAATAAAACAAAACTTAAATTACATTAACCAAGATGGTATATCTTTAACCATTGATGTTTTATGTATCAAATTTAGTAAATATATATAGTATCAATTTAAATCTTATTTGATTTAATGAGATATTAAAGTCTAAATTGACATATCATCCAACCAAGTTCATTGAACTTTCTTTTGAATACAAATATAAGACGTAAATATAAATTCATTATATATGGTAATGAAGTAATTGAAAGTTCCAAAGACTATTAGAAACTTTTTAAAGTTTAGGATCTCTTAAACACAAACAAAAAAAATCTGGAACTAAACTTGTAATTTAACAATTTTATATAAATGTAATGTAGGTGACAAATATTATACTTTAATATTAATATACAGTACTTCTAGAATATGATATATTTTTTTTTTCATAAAAAATCAATTTATATCCCTAAATTTTAGGACAATATTATTTAAAACCTCAAACTATAATTGTATCAATTTAAATCTTAAGAGGCTGTTTGGGACAGTGAGTTGGTTATAATAGCTGACGGTTATAATAGTCTGTGTTATAATAGTTTGTGTTTGGGGTAGATTATTATAGTCTGGGATAAAATAATTTGTGTTTGGGGTGCAGATTATTTCAGTCTAGGTTAAAATATTCTATATTTCAAGCTGACTGTTTTTTTTCCTGACTTTTTTTTTTTGTTTATTTTCCTCATACAACTTTGTACTTCAAATATTAATAATAAAAAAAATTTGGGTTTAGTTGTAAAAAAAAATAAAGTTTTGGGTATAGGGCCGGTTAAATTATGTGTTTAACTTAAAAAGAAACAAAAATAACCTAAAGTAAGGGTTGATTTTCTTTGTTTTAGAGTCATGGTTTTTTCACAAAATAAATCATTTTATGATTTCATATAGAAAAATCATATTTGTTTCATTTATGTATTTTCAACATAAAAATGGTTAATGCTTATTCAAAACTCATTTTACCTTCATTATCAAAAGAATCAAATAAAATAGAAATCACATAAAATAAAATAAAAACTTGAGTAGTATTTTTTAAAAAATTATTATTTTTTTTTATTATCATTAATTTTAAGCACTTGTTGCTTTATTTAATTATAACTTAAAAGTTTGAAATTATTCAACAAAGAATATGAAGAATTATTTCAAACTCACGTGTGAAAGATGGCTCACCTAAAATACTAAAGAGATTATAAAAGAAAAAGAAAAAGAGATTATGAAAGTCAATAAAAACCAGGGACAATGAAAACAATTTCAATAAAGAAACCGATAAAGTTTTTTTTTTTTTTTTTTTTAATATATTTTCTTTGCTTTAGGTGATATTCTGCTCACCAACATTCAATACCCACGTTAAAAAGGAAAAGATATTTAATTTTTGTTTTCAAAATTCTGAGTTCTTTCAACCCTCCAAATTCTTTTTTCTTTCTTTTAGTGTTATTGTTAGTATTATTATTTTGAGAAAACTTTAAATTATATCTATCGAGATGTATCAATTTTCATCTCAAACTTTCAATTTCATTCAACCGAACCCTAGATTTGGATAAATGCCACAACTTCTATCATCTGTTTGATTTTCGTTAGTTCACCAACTAATTTTAACCAAAAAAAAAAAAAAAAAACCGAAAATCTTTCTAAACTCACTAATTTCAATAATATCAAGTTCTGCACAAATTTAAGTTTGATTAATGCATAAACTAACCCTTGAGTAACATGGTCAAAACTTGCAAATATTAACAAAAACTTAGCTATAATGTCGTTTTTCTTGGATGATCAAATTTGTATGCACATGTATATAATTCATTGAAGATATATGATAATACTTTTTTTTTTTTTTTTGTGTTTTTTCAAACGAAAAACTAATCCGATGGTAAAAATTGTAGCATGTTTTTAAGTTTAAGGTTAAGATCTCAATATTTGTCTAAGCTTTTGGTGTAAGTTGATGAAATTGAAAGTTAAGTTTAAGGATAAATATTAATTTTTTTTTTTATTGCATACTGTGAATTCCTTCCATTCTTTTCAAGCCGCTCATAAAGGGGTTGTTTGGGACACTGAGTTGGTTATAATAGCTGGGGGTTATAATAGTGTGGGGATTATAATAGTCTGGGTGTTATAATAGTCTGTGTTTGGGGTGCAGATTATTATAGTTTGGGATAAAATAGTCTGTGTTTGGGGTGCAACGTTTGGAATGCAGATTATTTTAGTCTGGGTTCAAATAGTCTATGTTTCAAGCTGACTGTTTTTTTTTTTTTTGTTGATTTTCCTCATACAACTTTGTACTTCAAATATTAATAAAAAAAATTGGGTTTAGTTGTAAAAAAAATAAACTTTTGAGTATAGGGGTTAAATTATGTGTTTAACTTAAAAGGAAAAAAAAAACTAAAGTAAGGGTTGATTTTTTTTTTTTTTTTTTTTTTTTTTTTTGATAACAACAACCTCTCACGCACACAAGACAAATCACTCAATAGCAAGCATTACATCAAAACCACAAGACCGAAATCTAAGCACCCTAATGGACGTCCTCCCTCATCACCAAACAACGCTAGCCAGAAAGAAAACTGCCCCCTCCTGGAAACGTATGAACTGAGAGTTAAGCAGGCAACCAGAAGGCTCAACTGAAAATAAGCTCAATTTCCAAGCCTCCATCATCCATAACTCAAGTCCAGTTGCTAGACTGTCCCGAGGAGACTTGATAACTTAGACCTGCTACCTGCAACAAGATCACCAAAAATATAGCAGTTTAAAACATCAACAAGGAACCAATTTGAGCAGGGGAAGGACTGTTCAATCACCTCCACGCTAAACCCAACAAACCTCATGAACCCAGAACAAATAAAGTGAGCTTCCAACAATAGAGAATCAGACGGGCCATTAATCATGCAAAACAAACCCGCACTACATCTACTCATCCTTTAGCCTAGGAGCCATTACCACAAGCTAGCAAAATATGAACCAAAGCAAATCATTCCAAGATTCTCTCGCGTGAGTGTGTGATTAGCCTTCCTGAGGAAAGTCTCTAATGGACCAGAAGCAAATTTATAGGATCCTCCACCTATCTTCCCCCTACAATGGAAACTAGGCTTCGATCAAGAAACCAACTAATACAACATTAGAATGCTGTCTTTTAGCCCAGGAGCCAGAAAATGATTCACTTCCCTCTTCCTTATCCTTCAGCACACCAATGATTTTCTTTGTTTTAGAGTCATGGTTTTTTCACAAAATAAGTCATTTTATGATTTCATATAGAAAAATCATATTTGTTTCATTTATGTATTTCCAACATAAAAATGGTTAATGCTTATTCAAAACTCATTTTACCTTCATTATCAGAAGAATCAAATAAAATAGAAATCACATAAAATAAAAACTTGAGTGGTATTTTTTTAAAAAAATTATTATTATCATGGTAAACTTAAATACGATAAGTATAATTTTGAATGAAAAATATGGTACGATGAAGGTGTTAAACATTCATATACTTCATTATCAAAAGTAATTATATATGGAATAAAACTTCATATTTATACAAAGACAACCTAGTATTTAACTCTCAAGAAATTTTTCGTTTTTTCCGACAACCACCAACAAATTTTTCAGCGACCGAAAATTTTTTCCTTTTTTTTTTCCTTTCATTTCTTCTACCACTTTTCTTTTTTTTTTCTTTCTTTTTTTTTTTTTGTTTTTTTATATTCTTCGAAATGAAAATGAGAAGAAAGATTTTTTTTTTTTAAAAAAAAAAGTCGTCGGAAAAGTCGTCGGTGATCGCCGGAAAGTCAACGGTGGTTGTCGGAAAAGTTGTCAGTGGTCACTGGAAATGTCGTCGGCCGATTGTCGGTAGGAAAGTCAATGAGTCACATGGAAGAAGAGAGAAAAAAATTATTGCAAAGAATTGATAGAATAATTAGGTGGGTTAAATAGTGGGTTACTGTAGCAACACGGAAGGAAAAAATAACCAAACCCACCCCTTATTTTTGTTGATGCCCCAAACATTGGGTTGGTTATAATAGCCCCACTATTATAACCAACACAGTGGGCCAAACGACCCCAAAATATATATAGAGAGGCAAGAATTAAAAATTATTAAGTTGGGGTGATAAATTTGTAAGATGTTATTAACAGGCAATAGCAGCCTATATATGAATAAATCCTTTAAAATTGATTTTATGAGAATGGCCAAAAATTACAGGGTATTTCTGAAAAATGGCCAAATTGGATTTTTTAATGAAAAATGGCCAAACCGGTTTTCTAACCTATTTTCGTGGGATTGGAACTTCCATTTTTACCCTTAGTCATTTCCCACGTTTATCCTATATTTGTGCAACCTTGATGATATTTAAAAAAATAAAAATAAAAATTTGTAACCTCCAATTGATAGTTACAGAATTAATCCTCTTTGTCTTCCCAAAATATACATTTTTTTGGCTTTGGTTTTTCATAATTGACAACATCAATTCTCTCTCTTCATTTTCTTATTAAAATGGTGGGTCCTAGCTTCGGTCAAATTGTCCTAAAATAGTTTATATCTATATAAACCAAAATCTTAGAAGAGAATCGAAGTAGGCATACCCTGGAATGTCGACACAACCTCTTCGAGCTTCTGGATGTTCCCTCGAATGTCTACGTAAATACAGTGTAAATCTGTCGAGTGTTTGTGTAAGTAGTAAATCTACCGAGTGTCTGAGTAAATACAGGGTAAATCTGTCAAGGGGTTTGAATGTTTGTGTAAATACAATGTCAGTTGAAGAGGAAGGATCGAAGAAGAAGAATGATGGGGTTTGCTAGAAGGAACGAGAGGAATGTTGAAGAAGAATCAGTTTTGGTCTTTCCCGAAGGAACGAAGAATCGAGAAGTTGAAAGAGTTTCTTTTGAAGAACGGTACGGTTTCTCTTTTCTTTTTTGATTTTTTGAAATGAGGGTTTCAAAGAGAGAATATGAAGAGTTTTCGGTCAATTGCTTTTATTTTCTCATTTACAGTGATATTAATGGGATTGGTGAGCCTTTTTATTTTCTCTTTTTGAAATTGGATCCATGAATTGCTTTTGAAATTGTTCCAGATTATACTTTATTTTTTATATGATGTTTTAGGTGCAACACTTAATGATGTCTACCAAATGTTATCACTAACATTTTATTCTTGAGCTGATGTTTTAGATGCATGAAGTTATTCTTCATTTTTTATTTAATCCTAGTTGCAACATGTAAGTTATTAGTTGTTCTTGATATGTTCGTTGAATTAATTGGTAAGAATCCTAGATTTTCTCCTGGTTTATAGTATAATTTTGGTTTAATTTATTTATGAATGTTGGGGTATTTTCGTCCACTTTGTTGCCAAAAGAATTTACTAAAATTAGCTTTTGGCCATTTCCCAGAATGAAAACACAAATGACCTTTTTTCAAAACAACTATTTTAAAATGGCCATTTATCTGGTTGTCCCATTATTTTATTACTCTAAAAGATAGTTATCCAAATATAATTTTACTGATTTTTATTTCCAAAATACAAAAAGCTACTTTTTAGATCTCTCCCCAAACAACCTTATAACATCCATTCCTGTTGTCAAAATATATATATATATATATGTTGTTGCACATGACTCATACGAATTTTGGAAAATCCACCTTGGTAGTGGTAATGTTGACATTAATTGCAAGTTTGCAACATGCAATAATATCGTTTCCTTTTTTATCTACAAAACAGCTATGAATAATAACATTAATTAAAGAGACATACAATAATAACTATAACACACCTGTCGGTACTTTAAAAAAAAAAAAAAAAAAGAAAGAAAAAAAACACATGTCAGTAAATTTTTTTCAAAACCACCCATTGCAACAAAAATCCAGCTCTCAAGACTAAGAGTGTGTTTGGTTTAACTTTTCAAGTGTTTGATTTTGAAAAAAATTGTAATGTTTGACAACCACTAAAAATGACTTATTAGAAAATGAGATTAAGAGATAAATCATTTTGAGAGAAACACTTGAGACCAACTTTTTAAAAAAGAGTTTGTAAGTATACATTAACTTGTGTATAAAAACATTTATGAGAAAATGTAACCAAACACATGAGTGTTTAAATTCTAAATAGTTTTTATACAAAATGTTTTTTAAATAATGCATTCTTGAAAAACATTTAAATTAAAATGTAATCTAAACGGACCCTAAGATTACAACACTTATTTGTTAAAGGTGCAATTTGAAGAAATAGAAAGTTTAAAATGAAAATGGATACACTTATCAAGTTCAAGATTAAAATTAATATTTTTTTTTGGAAAAATACACTTTTGGTCCCTGACGTCAACAACCGTTAAAATTTAACAGAAAAATTGACGGCAAGGACCAAAGTGCTCCTTATCTCAAACCTTAAGGATATTTTTGTTGGGTTTGAAAACTTAGGAACCAAAGTGTCACTTAACCCAAACCTCAAGAACCAAAAATGTATTTTTCCCTTTTTTTTCATTTCTAAATTTTTAAGGAAATAACTCATAAAATAAGTATTGCCATGAGACACCTTAAATCACTATTTTCAAAATATAATTTAAAGGAAAGAATAATTTAAGGTTAAAATATGATATTTTGTCCTTGTACCTAAAACTTATTCTATTCTAGTTTCTGTCCTTTTAAATATCAAAATTTAATACTGGTACTCCCAATAAATTTTAAAATTAGTCCCTACAACTGATTTGTAGTTAATGACCTAATTTTCAAATTTATTGAAAGTACATAAACTAAATTTTTGACAATTTTGACATCTAAAAGTAAAGAAGCTAAAATAAAATTAGTTCCTGAGTACATAAACCAAATTGATATTTTAATCACAATTAATTTATTCCAAAACATGTGTTAAACAATCATCCAAATGTGTTTTCACTGAACTATTACCCTTAAAAATTGAAAAGCAATCATTCCCAAATAAACTTAAAATATTCTAAAATTAGAAGAAAAACCGTACAGGAGGATTGAATTTGGAGAATTTATGGGATGAAATATAGCAAGAAACTTCAGAAATGATAATGGTATAATATTTATGAAGATCAGACGGTAGCATACAAATTCAATGACTAATACCAAAAAAGTCTAATCAAAGTTGAATTGCACCCCAGTAATGGCTATTTGATTTCAAAATTTCTTAGACTAATATGGTAATACAAAACAGAAAAAGGACCTGTGATGGATAGTACAAAGAATGATTGTAATCTAAAATGCTACAAGACTTTGAAGGGAAAAAAAAGAGTAAAAATGGAATGTCAATATGAACAGTAATCAAGGAATTACCATTGAAGGAAGCAAGAAACTGAAACCTACGTGTACAGCGTTACGACGTCTCTGCGGTATCCTCTTACGATCAAGAGCCTAGGTACATTCTCAACCAACAAATCCAAGTATTCCATATAGAAGTATCCAGGATGGTTGACAGGAGGTGGCGGGAGGCTCACGAGCACGACTGCAGCCATTCTCGAGTATCTCAGAATTGTTGAGTTCAACTTGAGAGTTGTATGTAGAAACTTCTCAACTTGCTTCTCATCCACGCTCACAGGCTTCCCATCAGCCATTAGTGTGGTTCCTCTGCTCTCAGCAGCTGCCTTCATTTCACCTAGATAACTAGCAATCCTCCCTTGAGCAGCATTGAACGCTTCCAATGATTCATCTTGTTGCCCGCCCTCCCCTTGCGTGTCCCATGATTTTACCGTTATAACGATCACCTCAGCTTGCATCCGAAGATCATACAAAAACTTTTTGACATCAGCTTTGAGGCCCTCGGCGTCAGCTTCCTCCTCTGCAATGCAGAACACTTGAATCTTACAGCTTTCAAAGCTCTCCTTTGTAAGGAGAAGCTGAGAGAGGAGAAGCATAAGACCTCCATCCCTCACAATCCAATACAAGTCTATAGTCCCATACTGCCTCTGAAATTCATTAGGCCATTCATCCAGACCCTTAACAATGACAACTGCCTTGTTAGCATCGATGCAGTCATTTATTATTCCAACAAAAGTAGCCGGAATCTCAGTTAGATTTTCACGACGCCATATTTCTGGGTATCGCATGACTATAATATTCGGCTTGAGATTTCCAAGACCCATCGTCTGAACAATTCCCCTGAAACCTTCAGACATTGTGGGAGCCACAACAATCTCTGCCACTCCTTCGCAACGTTTGTAATCAATATATGTAGCAAGCTGCTTGCAGGCAGCTTTTGAATCTTCAACCCGTTCGTGGTAATCTCCATCAAGTATGGAGACAAATATGGACATTCCACGGCCTTTTTTCTTCATGCAGTTTGCAAAGTCTGCAAGTTTAGGGTGACAGGGTACATTTTCTGGCAGCTTCCCCCATGGTCGGCAAAATATCAAGGGTATGGGATACCAATTCTTTGGGTGGACTTGGCTCGCTGTAATTTAAATATATTGAGACATTAACAACAGTAACAAACATCTAAGACAGTACATTCATTCATATGTAAGCCAAAGATTGGGAACAAGTCACCACAGGCATCTGTTGACCCTCCCTACCCCACACCCACATGCAAACAACAACGAAGGAGAAGAAAATAGAAAGGCACGTCCTGTACGACTCAAAGCATAAGAGAAAACTATTAACCTTAGACAAACAACCATTACGGATTCCTAGGAGTTGGAACTTTAACATAAATGGTAAGTCAAATTCTAGGAACCTTTAACATGATTGGTAAGTCTGATTCCTGGGCCAAGACATAGTAAAGTCGCCGTATTTCAAGTAGAAACAGAGCTCTATAACAAAGTGAAAGCAAGCAAAAAAAAAAAAAAAAAGGGGCATTCAGGTTACCTTACCCCACCGCACTGCTTTTCCACAATCAGCTATAACAAAACTAATAACCAAACATAGTGCGATGGGATTAACTAATTAACTAAATCAAATTAATTAGTTATAACAACTGAACAAGTTAAAATGAACGTGCAAGTTACTTGAAACCAAGAACAATAACATGAAGCAAATGACCCAAAAAAATAGAGTCAAAATAGCGTTTATCAGCAAGTGATAGTAGTGTATGTTCACCTCCAAGCGAACGAAGACTGCGGAGAGCAAGTTGGAAATATGCACTCTTGAAACCATCACCCCAGTCCCCAGCCTTACCTCTAAGGCACACATAATAATATATAAGGCTTGCAAGGGCTAGAGACACTATCGTGAATGACCACGAGATCAAGAACATTATCACTGTAAACAAGAAAAGAAAATTGAGTAAAAATCAACTCATATTGGTTCTAATGACGTATCTCCTATCCAACAAACAACATAATCAGTTGATGCAAATTTCTCAATCCTTAAATTTGAGGAATGAAAGTAGTCACATGTCCGGTAAAAACATCAGAAGAAAAAATAATACCTTATTTTTCATCCATAATATGAAGAACTTACAACAATTTGTTAAATATGTCACACGGATTAGAATGCTATTCATCATTGAATTTATCGAAATATACAGACGTAGATAAAAGAAAACCTTTAGATATTTCCTTTATTTTCTTTTTATTACTATTACTTGTAAAGTAAGTGCACCAAATAGGTACTCCGAGATTTCTTGAGTAGAGAAACAAAATAGAATTCAAACTTGTTAATTGGCCATATGATCTTCTAGAAATTTTCTGAGCTAAAAACCAGCAAAACTAAACAAGACGAAGCACCTGAATCTAAAAAAATCGCTCACTACGTAATTGAAAGTATAGCATACCAACACAAAGTGATGCTCCAAGAAGAGAGAGGCTCCAGTGATGGAATCTCCATCGTGGACGCCAACTGGGAGCATCTAGTAGATCCAAAAGGAAGCAGGATAAGTTCACACCAGCATAACACAATAGGAAAAACATGGTTACGGTTGGTGTGATAAGATCAAGATTCCCAATTATGACACATCCGATGCAGAGAACTGCAGTAAACAGGGTTGCAAAGTATGGCTCACCGCCATCAGCAACTTTAAAATAGTTCAGAATGGGTAATATATCATCATTGGCTATAGCTGCTAGCAAGCGGGGGGCTCCTGTCAGGCTCTGAAGAGCAGCTCCGAGGGTTGATAAAATAATTCCAACATAAATAATTGCTGGGAAAGGCCATGCAACCGTAGCAGTAAGAAGCCTACATAAGAAATTTTGGTTCAGTATAGAAACATCCTGAACTGTTCACTGAAGCCTACATAAATACTGTATTAGTATATCATCTCTAAGGACTACTCAACTTTCAATTCATACTTCAACTTTGAATTTGATGCCTAACAATGACTTGTAAGAGAAAAAACCGTAGTGCTTAGCTGTAACATATTCTTATGGATTTGGCCAATGTTAGAGATCATTTCCATCCAAATCACTTACTAGTAAATAGTAATAAATGAATTATGGATAATGCAGTGCCTCACTAGCTTTAAGCCACTCAAGTAGTCATGCCTCAGAACTGCCAATGATCAACATTTACATTATTTCACTTGATACTATGACATATTACCTATCTGTCAATAGTCTCTGTCTGGTTGCCAGTGCTCCAAACAGCAGCACAGAGACCACATACAATGCAGTTGTTGCAAGAGTTGCAGCTAATGTTCCAACAGGAATTGAACGCTGAGTATCCTTCAGTGAAGCCGACCTATTAGAACCAGCCATTATTCCCGTCACAGCAGGGAAAAAAAGACCAACCAATGCACTGCAAGAGAAGGACAAAAGTAGAAAATTATTCCACAACAATTTCCTTGGAAATATGTCATCATCATTATACTTTAACCACTCAAGAAGATAAAAATATGATAAGTATAGTTATGCAAATAAATGGGGGCCGAGGGGAGATGAAGAACTTGAAAGTAAAATAAATCCGTAAAATACTGTGTTTTGCTTTAGGATGGTAACTAAGTCCAAAATCCGGCAATCCTAATTTCAATAAAACAAATGGCTCTCACATAAGTGAAAAGACAATTTTGGACTCCATACTGTAGGAATTCAGAAAGAAGAAAAAAAGTAACATTAACTCATAAAAATATGCAAAAGCTGGAAAAATAGCATCCAAAGCTTACTTGAAATTCCAGTATACTTTTCCAAAAGGATCGGGAATTCCAGCACTATTAGTCATCTGATAATCAGAACTCCAATTTTCTTTAAAAGATTCCATACTTAAGCCCGTGATGCCATCTGAATAACATTGCAAAAGAAAGCACCAATTAAATTCCTCCAATATATCATGTATAACTTTGATAAAAGTGACGAAAAATTAAATAACCTCACTGTTCAATATTATGTCATTTGTTAATGATTATCTATTGAAACCTAACCCACAATAGCATTATTGAGAGACCTTGGTCCACTGATGGTTAAATAGGTATCATTACATCCAAGTTTTCATACAAAATTTATTTAAAGCTAAATTGACCAAGTGGATTCTTTCCTCCACATCAATCCTTTCCCAAAAGAAATTCACCATTAGTCTCTCAATGACCTTGCACACCAAAAGTATAAAGTTAAAATTTAGTGCATCGTATATCATAATGTACATAAAAGAAAATAGAATTTTTCCCTCCCCAACGAGCTTCTCCATGCTGTGATCTGATCCCACTTTCCCAGCAAAATAAAATTTCTCTGCTGGCAAATTGTAAAAAAGGTTAAAAACCCATCTACCCCACACACCCACCCACTTGTATGAAGTAATTAATTAAATTTATTCACCTTTCACCTTCTAGATTCCCATTTTGAAATTTCAATAATTTTCTTCATGGCTCTTCGTATTCCCCTAATCCTTCCTTTCCTACCATTCTATAGTTTTCCTTTTCTTTCATTTTTTTTCCGTTTCCTCCATCTTTTCAGTCTTCAAACTGCAGTCATGCACGCAGGCCACATCTTCTCTCCACCCTTCTTCTTTAGTTCTTATTTCTTACTTCTTAGTTCTTTGTATCTGGCATGGAAAGTACTTTGTTGTCTGGGCTTCAATAAGAATTAGGTGGGTTCCAGCTAAGAAGTACAGATACGGACACGAGACACGGATACGACACGACATAGACATGGTAACACGTCATTTTTTTAAAATCTAGGACATGGACACAACAAGGACACGTTTAGAAAAATATACATTTTTTAAAATATATATTGTTTTTATACAAGAAGGAAATTCAAAATCAATAAGTTTATGCATTTGTATGCTTGAAAAAATGAATTTGACGTATTTTACTCTTAAATTTTATTATTTTTGTCATTTAAGCATTGTGTCTATTTAGTATACTTAACAAGGGTTTGAAATGAACCTACTGTAGATTATTTCATTCTAATTTATTTTCCCCTTATTTAGATTAGCTTTTATTCCTTCTTGAATTCTTTCCTTTTATGTATTTGTATGTACTCTATATCTAATTGTTTTTTGGAGACTAGTAGAAAAACAATCATTTTTCTCCCAAAAACTACATGGTATCAGAGCAAAACCTTAAAATAAAACCCTAGCTGTCAAAAACCCTAATTTCTCCAGCATCCCTCCTTTTCCGGCAACACTCTGACGAGTCCTCCTCCCGACGACCCATTCACCGACTAGCTCTCCCACCGGCGTTTCAAAGTCTTCAACGAATCGAGTTTGTTATTTCTTTGTCCCTTCGTTCGTTCTCCAGCGACCCATTCTCTGTCTGCTCCGGCGACCCATTCGCACGTTCTCCGACGACCCATTCTTCGTCTTCTCCGACGACCCATTCGCGCACGTTCTCCGGCGACCCATTCACTTCTGCTCCAGCGTTTGTGACTCGTCTGAGGGTTCTTTGGTTCGTAGATCATGGTTTCAGTTGTCTACCGCCGCTCAGTCACTGTCGCCCAGTCGCCTCCGCTCAATTGCTGTCGCCGCCACTAGTCCACTGCTTGCGTTATTTGTGGCTCTGAAAATCATTGTTGTTTTTGTAGATCTTGGTAATCTTGCAGTAAATTTTTTGTCTGTTTCTTCAAATCTTTCAAAGGAAAATGGCAAAACATGGAATGGCAAGTGTTAGTTATGAAAACTCATCTCAACCTCAAGATTCCTCTCATCAAATTGTGACTAATCATAAACTTCAAGGTCACAATTTTCTTCAACGGAATCAATCGGTTCTCATCTATATATGTGGTCAGGGTAAAGATGGTCATCTAACTGGCGATACTCCTGCACCAGATGCTAAAGATCCAAAATTTCGATCATGGAAAATGGATGATCATTTAGTCATGTCTTGGCTACTAAATTCTATGACTACAAATGTTAGAGACAATTTTCTATTGTTCAAAACGGCAAAAGAGATATGGGATGTGCCTGTGACACCTACCCTAGCTCTTAGAATTCGTCTGCTCTACTAGTCATTGAAACTCGGTTGTATGATTTACGTCAAGGCGACCTTAATGTCACTCAGTATTTTAATCTTCTTGCTCGCAATTGGCAACAATTGGATATGTACGAAACTTACGAATGGAAGTGTGGAGAAGACATGGCCCTTTACAAGAAGATAGTTGAGAAAAAGAGAATATTGAGGTTCCTTCTAGGGCTTAATAAAGAACTAGACGACGTAAGGGGAAGAATAATGGGAACAAGAGATCTACCCTCTCTTAGAGAAGCACTTGTTGAAGTACGACGTGAGGAGAGTAGAAAACACTTAATGATGCCCGAGATCGGGTCATCTACTGGACCAGAGGTTTCAGCCATGTTAACTCATAGTTCATCTCAAGATAGTAAATCCAAGAAAGGCAATCGTCCTTGGTGTGATCACTGCAAGAGAGTGGGACATGTACGAGATACTTGTTGGAAAATTCATGGCAAACCAGAAGATTGGAAACCAACAAAGAAAGTGACAGTAGAAAATCATGCTCATGTTGTTACTTCTCCTTTCTCCACAACCTACAACTTCTACTGTTTTCTCGAAGGAACAATTGGAAGTGTTGCAACAAATGATTGGCCATCTCTCTATTTCAACATCCACACCATCAGCTTCTGTTGAGAAACCTTCTAGCAATCTTGCTTATCAAGGAACTGTTTTTTCTTGTTTTTCTGTGTAGCATAACAAGACGAAACCTTGGATTGTGGATTCTGGAGCATCAGATCATATGACCGGTGATATCTCTTTATTCCACCAGTTCAAATCCCAACCTGGCTATTCATCTGTTCGAATAGCAGATGGATCTCTCTCTGAAGTTACAGGAACAGGGTCTATAAAATTGACAAATGATCTCATTCTCTCTAATGTGCTTTACGTTCCCCTAAGTTGAACTGCAATTTGATTTCAGTTAGCAAACTTACTGGTGATTCAAACTGCACTTCTAAATTTTTCTCAACCTTGTGTGAATTTCAGGAGGTGGATTCAAGGAAGGTGATTGGCAGTGCTAAGCAACATGGTGGCCTCTATCTTCTTCAAGAACAGTGGTCTTCCCGTTCCGTCGTCAGTCCTAGTTCTAAGTCTTATTCTCAGTCTGTTAGTTTTGTTTCCCAGTCAAAGTCTTTATCAATTGAAAGTCAAGTTATGTTATGGCATTTTCACCTTGGTCATCCAAATTTCATGTTCCTCAAAAAGTTGTTTCCTGATTTATTTATCAATAAAAAACCAAGTTCTTTTCAGTGTGAAACGTGTCAATTCTCTAAACACACAAGAAATGTTTATCTTAGTGTGCCTTATAAATCTTCAAAACCGTTTTCACTTATCCATAGTGATATTTGGGGGCCTTCTAGAGTGAACAATATATCGAGTGCACGATGGTTTCTCACCTTTATTGATGACCATACCAGGATGACTTGGACCTTTCTAATGAAGGACAAATCTGAAACATCCAATCTTTTTCGTTCTTTCCATGCGATGACATCTACTCAATTTGGAAGTAAAATTCAAGTTCTTAGAACAGACAATGCTCGAGACTATTTCAATTCGAATCTTGGTCCATATCTATCATCTCATGGTATTGTCCACACTAGTTCATGTGTGGACACTCCTCAACAAAATGGGATTGCTGAACGAAAAAATAGACATCTTCTTGAGGAGGTAGCCCGATCTCTCATGTTTTCTACTAATGTTCCTACATTTTTGGGGGGAAGTCATTCTTACTGCAACCTTTCTTATCAACCGACTGCCGAGTCGTGTTCTCACCTTCAAATCCCCTCGAGATGTCCTCCTCTAAATTCATCCCCAATTCCAAAATCTTTCTTCAAACTTACCTCTTCGGGTGTTTGGTTGTTCTTCCTTTGTTCATAACCATTCTCCTCACCAGTCTAAACTTGATCCAAAATCCATCAACTGCATTTTTCTAGGTTATGCATCCCACAAAAAGGGGTACAAATGTTATTCTCCTGTCACTAGAAAAATGTACACATCCATGGATGACACATTCTTTGAAAATCATCCTTTCTTTATCAAGTCTCAAATTCAAGGGGAGAATATGAGGGAATTTGAGCCACTGGATGTTGAGCCTAGTTCTGTCATTCCTACTATTTCTATCACAAATGAGACCTTAGTCCCTACCATAGACGCACCACCTATTTCTGAGTCTAATATTCCTGAAGCTCCTCAAAATCCACCTATTGTTTATACAAGAAGAAAAGAGGCTACCTTGCAAAACCAAGAATGTCAACCACATGAACCAAATTCATCATTGCTGAATTCTACTGATGAGAACATCACATTTATGGCACCTATGATCGATGATCTAATCCTACCGATTGCTCAAAGAAAAGGTGTTAGAAGTTGCACTAGCCATCCCATTGAAAAATATGTTGCATATGGGAAATTACTTCCTGCTTATAAAGCATTTATTACTCAGTTGGATAGTATTCACATTCCACAAACCATTCATGACACACTCAAAGATCTTAAATGGAAAAAGGCAGTCGATGAAGAAATCAGAGCTCTTGAAAGCAATGGAACGTGGACTCTTACTCAACTTCCTCATGGAAAGAATCCAGTTGGTTGCAAATGGATTTTCACGGTTAAATATAAATCTGATGGCAGTGTGGAACGGTTTAAAGCCAAACTTGTTGCAAAGGACTTCACTCAATCATATGGTGTAGATTACCAAGAAACTTTTGCCCCTGTTGCAAAATTAAATATTATGTGTTTTACTGTCTTTAGCTGTGAACCAGGATTGGCCACTTCACCAACTTGATGTTAAGAATGCATTCTTGAATGGTGACTTTGAAGAAGAAGTTTATATGACAATTCCCCCTGGTATGGAAGACAAGTCTAACAGTAACTTGGTATGTAAGTTGAGAAAGTCTCTATATGGATTGAAACAATCTCCACGTGCTTGGTTTGATAGATTCACTAAAACTCTGATTAAAAGCGGCTATTATCAATGTCAAGCTGATCATACCTTGTTTGTAAAATCCTCAAATAACAAAACTGCAATTTTGATTGTATATGTGGATGACATCATCATTCCAGGGAATGATATAGAAGAGATTATCAACCTCAAAATGATGCTTGCAACTGAGTTTGAAATCAAAGATCTAGGAAGCTTAAGATATTTTCCAGGCATGGAAGTGGCACGATCCAATAATGGTATTATAATTTCTCAGAGAAAGTATATCCTAGATCTATTAAAGGAGACGGGAAATCTTGGGTGTAGACCTGCAGAAACACCCATGGATGCAAATCTAACTTTACACCAAAGTGAAGAAGTTATTCCAGTCAATAAAGGTATGTATCAAAGACTTGTAGGAAAGTTGATTGATTTATCACATACAAGACCAGACATTGCATACTATGTTAGCATTGTTAGCCAGTATATGAACAATCCAAATGAGTGTCATCTTGGAGCTGTGAACAGAATTTTGAAATACTTGAAGGGCACCCCAGGTCATGGTTTATTATTCAGAAAATCTTCAATCAGAATGGTAGAACTCTATACTGGTGCTAGTTGGGTTGGAGAATTAACGGACCAAAAATCTACGACATGCTATTGTTCCTATGTTTGGGGTAACTTGGTCACTTGGAGAAGTAAAAAACAAGCCGTTGTAGCAAGAAGCAGTGCAGAAGCGGAATACAGAGCTCTTGCTTTTGGAATATGTGAAGGAATATGGATTCATAAACTTTTGACAAAATTGAAAATTGATACTCAGAACACAGTTAAAATGTTTTGTGATAGTCAATCAGCCATCAGTATTGCAAAGAATCCAGTTCATCATGACAGAACAATGCACATAGAGATAGATCGACATTTCATATTTGAGAAGGTCGACAGTAGAATAGTGGAACTAAACTATGTTCCATCTCGTCATCAAGTTGCTGACATTCTCACCAAAGCTCTACCAAGGACAAGCTTTGAAGAATTCAACTCCAAGCTTGGCTTGTATACTATATACAATCCAGCTTGAGGGGGAGTGTAGATTATTTCATTCTAATTTATTTTCCCCTTATTTAGATTAGATTTTATTCCTTCTTGAATTCTTTCCTTTTATGTATTTGTCTGTACTCTATATCTAATTGTTTTTTGGAGACTAGTAGAAAAACAATCATTTTTCTCCCAAAAACTACACCTACAACTAGTGTTTGCCACATCAATTGTGCTAACAAGTGTCCGATACGTGTCCAACAAGTGTCGGAGTGTCCAAGTGTCCGACACGGACACACTAGCCAAACTAGAATGTCTGTGCTTCTTAGAGTTCCAGTGTGGACACACCTGAAATGATTCTCCAATTTCTTTGATTTGTTTTCATTTTTTGCTTCTTTTTTGTGAAGTTTATTTGAATAGGATGATTCTAATTCATTTGAATTCATACAATTCGAATATAGAAACATACATTTTAGTTCATTTACGATTCAAAGGCACAATTAGAACCATTTAGCTTGCATTTTGATCTACCTCGTATGATACAACTCGTGTATCGTATGAGTTTAAGAGATAGCTAGTTGTCTCTAAGAGACTACCCAAGCTAGACAACACATAAATTAATCTAGGACTCTAGGTACCCACAACTATTAATATCAGAAGAGAGTTAAAGGAAACAATTAGGTTTCCTTTTGTAACACACCTCCATTCAACTTTAGAGGTAAGTGTAGTGCTTGAAATCTGACAGGTTGACAGTTCGCAACATGCAGAATGCAAACCTAAAGAACCGTCAAGTGTACATGGGACCAACATATTTAGAAGGACATGCTCATAAGAAATTATTTTGCATTAAAAAGAAAAGAAGTCACCTGCAGGGTCGTTTTTCTTTGCCAGAAAAATTCCAAGAAATATGCAAAGTACTGAGAACAAGACTGGAATAAGGAAAGCAGGAGCAACCCTATTAATCATCTTCACACCACCAAACACAATGAAGCACAGAAGAATCGTCACAATAATGCCATAAACTTGCAAGTCATGTGAACTTGGACTTTGTATTGGTTCTGCAACAGTTGTTCCATTAACTTTTGTTACAGTCTCTGCATCACAATAACAAAATGATCAGCGTAGTGTTAACAAGTCTCCCTGATAGAATTTAATTACACGTGTCTTGCTAGTACCAAATACGCAAAATAACTAGGATGCCATAGTGTACAATACCAAAAAATTATAATGGACAAATAACTATTTGCGGAATGGCCAATAGCACAAAGTACAACGTGAGAAGTTTTAACGTAAAGAAGAAGGTGGTCGGATATTCTGACAATAAATCCAACAGTATTGATACTATCTAAACCAGCATTACAGAACTCCATATGGTTCTGTATGGATCAATTGTTTTAAATTGAATTTTCATCCAATCCTTCATTGCAATTCCACCTCTTAAAAGATATTATTTGGTTTCATACAAAAAGAAAACCATGATATGTCATAGAGAATATAGTAAACCCATGCTTACTTCACAATGATATTACTTCGTTGTAAGAAGAAAGCCAGCGTGTCTTCAAGAGAAAAAACTAAAGTTATAATGCTTTATATATAGAACTATACTAACCTCGCATACCGGACAAATAAATCCTTGATATAAAATAGCAATTAGAAACTAAAAATGTATATATAAATACAAGTTATAAATGCATATTAACGAGATCCACAGCTGAAAACAATACATAAAGCTTAAGTATCACAGATCATTTCATGTCCATAGCAGCAAAGACTCATCATTACCTCTGAATATCCCTGCAGCTGGTACAGCATTCAAAAATGTTTCTACAGCTCCCAACACATAACTGAACAACCAGATAGGGAAGAGCAGGAGGGGAGAATGGAAAAGTTAACATAAACACAGAGCTGGTGCAAATTTAAATAAAAACAAAACAAACCAAAACAAAAAATGAAACTGGACAATAAAATAATGATGAGACAACTACAACTCTGAAGTCTTTTATACTATACCAATCACATATATCAATAACCATCAAAAATGCGTGAAACAAATATACTCACAGAGCACCGGCAACTGCATTTCCGAGAAAGAAACATAGCCCAATGCTAACTCCAACCTCTGGACCAAGGGCACGACCTATCAGATAATATGGTCCCCCACCCTAGAAGAAAATAAACAATCAAAAAACTTAGTTGACATCCAAGTAAATTCTAGGAAAACTTAGCTGGTATTTTTCTCACTACCAAACTAATGGGACATGTATTTTACGTAACAAATTGCTCCATGAAACTGTCAAGGAATGGCCCAAAAAACAAATTTCAACTGGTTAAATTATCAATACAAAATCTTTGGGGAGACCTACTAGTAAGTGAAGATTCATTTGTATTACTCGTTTCAAAGAAAAAGGATATTTTGGTAGTATTCATTTGGTGCTCTTGCAAAATTTCTTTGCGTTTTTTTTAATATAAGAAACAATTTCTTTCATAAAATGTAAATACAAAAAAGGGCAGAGAAGATCCAAGCCCTGGAGCAAAGGGTTTTATAAAAAATACACCAACTGATTAAAAGAAAATTCAAACTATAATTGTTGAATGGAGAAACATTTTTATACCAAGAGTCAAAAAGAAAAGAGATCCGCAAAAAAATCTTGAAGGACCTTTCTCTATCAATAAAACCCTAGCTACTTTCAAGCCAAAAAGACCAAAAAATTGCTTCAATAAAGTTGACACTCTGAAATATGACTCTTTCCATCTTATCTTGCTTGCTCAAAAGTAGAAAGAAATACAAATCATTTTTATATCTTAAACTTATTGAAGTCAGTTGAATACAAAGGGCAAAATTGAATATTTTTTAGATGCTGCTATATTCCTCCTCATATAAATTGATGCTCTTAATAGTTCAATGAAAAATTAATTAGTTTTGGGAGAGCACAACCAGAGGTAAAGGCCTCATTTCATATAATATATGTATTTGAGAAGTTACAGGCTATAATGCAGTTAATCACTGATTCACTCTCTAACTAACAGTTATCCACTAGCTTCGCTCATTTCAAAAGTGAAAAAAAATCACTGAAAAATCTTCAGGATGAAGAAGATTAAAATTGCAACCTAAGAAATGTACCTTCATTGCACCATTAGTTGCAATAGCACTTAGTGAAATCGAAGTCAAGAACGTACATAAACCACAAAACGCCACCAGCACTAATGACTCACCAATGCCAGCCATGCCAACAATCCTGCAGTTTTTGTTCATAATAGAAGTATCTTTCATTTAGATAAGAGGAAGTATACAAAAAAAGTGCCGAGCATAGAACAGGACCCAACAAACAGGCAACGGACTAACTATTACATGAAGGAACCTAGAAAAGCTGAGCTTACAGAAGAAACTAGGCAGTTAGGCACATGGATCCATGTTGGCTCATAGAAAAACCAGATGAAATACATTCATAAAAACAAAATGGCAATGCATATATCACCATATATTTAAATCATTAAGAAAGATATGTTTGACCTATAGAGGTTTTCTATTCCAAATGGACAATTTAAAAGGACGATGTGTCTTCTATGTCATATTGACCTATAGAAAGAGGAACCAGTGTTTTTAAAGGCTCAAGGCACACTAAGGCACAATGGACCTCTGGGGCTTAGGTGCAAGGCACAATAAAAGATGCGGACTTTTTTTTGCAAGGCACACTATATTTAAAAATATTTAAAAAAATATATACATAGTATATATGCTCAATAGTTAGAGTGAGACAGAGAGACTAATTAAAAACTGAGAGTGAGATGGAAAAAGAGGAACCAAGAAGTGAAATGGAGATGAAAAGCATCCAATTTTGAGGAGAAAAGCAGAAGAGGAAGATAAAGAAACAGAGAGAGAGTTGGCGGAGAGATGAGAAAGAGAGGAAATGGAAGGAAAGAGAAGAAAATAGACCGACAGAGAGAGAAAGCTTACCACAGCAAGGAGTAGGCAAGTAACGACGGCGAAGACAAGGTGAAGTGAAGGGAAAGGCACAAATGGATTTGGGATGATGGAGAAATGTGGCTGGTTATCTTTTCTACTCTGTTAAGTAAATATAAATATAAAACCCTAAACAGAGAAACCCTTGTGTTTAGAGTTTTATGATTTTTTTTTTAAAAAATAACCCTAAAACGCATCGTTTTAGGGTTAAAAAAACAAAAGCCCCTAAAGCACATCAAGCGCACGCCTCAAGGGCTTCGTAGAAGATGCGCACCTTGGCCAAGCCTTCTTACCAGCGTCTCACTCCGAGAAGCGAGGCTTGGACACATCTTTTAAAACACTGAGAGGAACATATTGTAGATTCAACCAAACACAGCTAGACTAAATAACTAGTGAACTTAGGAAAGTACCTATCAAGCTAACCCCTTCCAGATCTAATAAACGTGACTTTTTAATTAAAAAAAATCCGCAATATACTTGAAATCTTAACCAAAAGCCATGGTTTATAAGAAACACCCTCGATGGACATTAATCAAGAAGGAAATTGAAAAACTTTTTGCAAAACACTCCAAATGGAGGCAATATATTTTACAGCCTCAAAATAAAATAAAAATAAATAAATAACAGTAACAGAGAATCCCATGCTACACACATCATTAGAATTTTATTGTTTCTTTCAATCTAAAGAATCTATTGCAAAGCTCCAGCAGTGTTCCTCCAAATCACACTGGGCCTTTGTTCCTTCAAATGACTAGTTTTTCCAACAAACTACTATCCAGGAAAAATTTCCGAGAGAGTCATCAAAATATCCTTTGGGCAGCACAAACCAGTCCAAACTTTCATGTCTAACATTTCAAAGGCGAAAAGTAGAGAATAAAGAAGAGAACAGGTGTTCCTTTTCTTTCCCACAGTTTCAAACAAATTTGTAGGGATAAGACATGAGCTAAGAAGCATGGATATGGACATGGGACGCAGGACATGGACACAGACATATGGACATGGGACGCCGGCAGCTCCGTCGCTGTCGCCAGAAACAGAAACTGAAAGTATATTTTCTGCTCTTTTTTTTAAAAAAAAAAACCTAACCTACTTAAATAATTATATATACTAAAAAAAAAAAATTAAAAAAAAAGTATCCTCACGTGTCTGTGTCCTAGTTTTTTAGAAATTGACGTATCGTCGTGTCCTGCCGTGTCCCTGCTTCTTAGAATGTAGTGAAGATCCCACTCTAAGGCCTTCATGGCTTGTCGGCAAGGCTGCCCCAATCCCATTTCACAAGACTACACCCGAGTTTGTATAAGTTCCTCCACTCCAAATGAAGTCTCTAACAATCTTTTCCATCGATTTGATCACCTTATGGCTTTCAAAGTCACTCTCTCCCCAGAGAGAAGGAAACACCTCCAATCACTCTCTCCCCCAGAGAGAAGGAAACACCTCCAGACATCCAACTTAGCTCTGAGCTTATCCAACAAAGGGTCCCAAAACACTCTTCTATGATGATTTCCTCCCAAGGAAAAGCCAAGGTAATTTATTGGCAAAGATTCAGCTTGACATCCAAACCACACAACCACATCTTCCATATTCAAATTAATTCCAAACATCGAAGTTTTGGCCAAATTCATAAAGAGCCCAGACCCTACCATGAACAAATTCAAGATCTCCCACCATCCTACAAGAGTCGTATCTTCGTTGGGACAAAACACCATGGTATCATCAGCATATTGGAGGATGGAGATTTCAACTTTATCTTTTCCCACCGTAAGGCCCTTTAAGATATTTTTCTCTGAGCAGAATTGCACCGAGCGATTGAGGGTGTCTCAAATGATGGTCAAAAGAAAAGGTGACAAGGGATCTCCTTGCCTCAACCTTCTAGAGGTCCAAATCTTGCCCCTAGGTCTTCCATTGATCATGATCGAGCAATTGGTATTTGTGAGGCAGCCATGTATCCATCGTCTCCAAGTTCCACCAAATCCTCTAAGCTCTAGGATAGCATCAAAGAATTCCCAAGCAAGAATCCTTTCTCTTTGTTAAGCTTACAATCTTCTACCGTTTCCACAACCACTAGGATAGGATCTAAGGTTTGTCTCCCTTGAATAAAGTTAGCTTGATCATTGCTAATAATATGCGGAAGCACCTCCTTCAATCTTTCTGCAAGGATTTTAGCAATAATTTTATATAGAGAGTTTACCAAGCTAATTGGTCTGAAGTCTTCCACTTTGGAAGCTTTCTTCTTCTTTGGAATCAAGCATATATAGGTTTCATTGGTTCGTTTGTTTACAATATAATTCTCAAAAAACTCATGGAACACCTCTACTAAGTCAGGCTTCAAGATGTTTCAAAAGTTTTCAAAAAACCCCCCACATTTGGGCCTAGGGATTTGAGATTACCAAAGCCTTGTATGGCTTTGAAGATCTCTACCTCACCAAACGGCTTCTCCAAGTTCATGCTTCTCTGAGGTTACCAAGTGCCTCACTTCCGTAATTAATGTTAATCGGGTTTTTTTTTTTTTTTGTTAACTCCTAGTGGGAGAAAATAGATTTTTTCCGTAGCTAATCATTGTTACCATGAAAAATGTCTCCATTTCTCTTAAAAGGAAATAGACCGTGGAAATTTCAGCAAAGGTGCTTTCTCCAATTCCATTTTGAAAGAAAGTCAACTCCGCCTCAAGACCTAGACTTCGAAGACATCAAGGATTTTTCTTATAAACTCACCCAAAGATTCAAACATGAGACCTTTGGGTAGGTATTACTCAGAGACTAGATGCCTTAGCCAATCGGGCCTAAGGGCTTTCTTTCTCTAATTTCATGTAGTGCATTAAGGATAAACATGTAAAATACAAAAATAACATATGGCAATTACATTTAAATGAAAGACTTACCAAGAAAATCGAATATAGTAAATGATTCCCAATATGTTCTGTAAGCATGGGATAAATACACCCATCAATGTACCCGATTTGACTTCAGTGGTCTGCAAGAAATGTATTGCAAGACAAGCATTAAAAATGTATAATTCAAAGATCAAGAAGCAGCAATGGAAATGATACATCATTTTAACCCACTAACAATTGCTCACATGTATAGTGCACAAAAAAATGAATCCACTGCACAGAAAACTGTAAACACAAGATTTCTCAAACTCTATTTCAAGCACAAGTTTATGTTGCTAGAAGAAAAATAAACAAAAATAGGCCACTTTCTTGGAAAAATATCAGCGCCACAAACTTCTTATATTACATAGCTGCTTCAGGATTTACTGTCATAAACATCTATTAATAGATATAGAGAAAATTGATCCCAAATACAAATGAAACCAAAAATTTCTGTCTAGTCTTTTTCTAGTGACATTTTTTTTTTAACAAGAATCTTCTTCTAGTAACATTAAACTTAACAAATCAATGTCCACTATAATTTGCCAATTTCAGGTTTGATTGCCAGCTAGTTACCAACAAAGTTAGTAATAACAGCCCCATGTTCCAATGAAGGGATCACCGAAAATTAACTTGCACGTGTTATTTATAAATCTACATTGAAAAAATATTTTTTACAAAAAAAAAAAATAATCAATTTAAGAATCAGATGAAAATAATGAATGCATTTGTTACAGCTATCAAAAATTAGCCTCCATCACCAATGGTAAACAGTGTCAAGATCATATTTGCCCAACTTCATATAGAAATGAAAAAAAAAAAACATTTTAAATCATTTCACCATCATAGTCTTTTCCCCACAAAACTTAACCATCATGCTGGTTTCAAAGGTCTCAACAAGATAGATAAAATAAATAAATAAGTTTCACATTCCCCACTCTGACAATGTCCACACAAAAACATAGCAAAGCAATTACATGTTTTAACTTCCAAAATTCTCATGAGCAGGGCCGTGACAATACTCAAGATGGATGATGTTTATGGGATACCCACGACAGATTCCAACTGCTTTTCATATTCTCAATAAAGATATAATATTTCATTGGAAACTTGATAATTTTTAAGCCTTATGTTTTGCCTTTACTGTTATTTAAGTAAGTTACTCTATGTGAGATGCTCCATATATCAAATAGGAGATTTTTGTCTTTTCAACAGAAAAGATATATTACGTTAAGTAGAATTAACGTACAAAAAAGGCCAAAAACCAAAACCCAAGCCCCAATAAAACAACCATACACACTGACAGAATACAAGAAGCAGCCTCAGTCGTTGGTAATCAATACAGTAGGAAACCCCTGAAGTCTAAAACTAGCAGTTGACGAAATGAAGATGGAAGCATTGAAGCAAGCCACACTGCCACCTCCCCTTAAAACTTTTTCTTATCCTTAAATACCCTTAGACCCCTTTCCAGCAAGATGATCCAACAAAAGAAAAGAAGCCCACTTGCCAAATACCTTTCCTTTATCCCCTCTACCATAGATCAGTCCCAAATGGCCTTTGTTGAAGGTAGACAGATTATGGACGCTATCCTGATGGGCAGCTGAGGCAGTTGATGATTACCAAGTGAGAAAAAAGAAAGGCTTTGTGATAAAGGTTGACTTTGAAAAGGCATATGATAAGGTAGATTGGGAGTTTTTGGACTATATTCTTGAGTCCAAAGGCTTTGGTGATAGGTGGAGAAGTTGGATGAAAGGCTATTGTGTGAACTCTAATTTTTCTGTGCTGATAAATGGAAGACCCAGAGGGTAAATTTTTGCTTCAAGAGGCATTAGACAAGGTGACCCCTTGTCTCCTTTTCTTTTTACCATCGTGGCTGACTCTCTCAGCCGTTATATTCGGGTTTGCAGCAACAAAGGGTTTATTAAAGGTTTCAAGGTTGGTAAGGAGGATGTGGAGATGACTCATATTCAATTTGCAGACGACACTCTCTTGTTTAGTGATAGCAATATTCAATATATGAAGAATTGGCATACTTTCTTGGAGTTCTATGAGAAAGCCTCTGGGCTTTCTATTAATGAGTAAAACAAGTATTGTTGGCATAAATATGGAGGAAGAGGAAACTAATCGAGTGGCTGAGATGATGGGTTGCAAAGCTGAATGTTTTCCCTTCAAATACCTTGGAGTTCCAGTCGGGGGTAGACCAAAGGTAGCCTCTTTTTGGGTTCCGGTTATGGAAGCTATCCGTTCTAAGTTGGCTCTTTGGAAAGGGTTCCCGATTTCGAAGGGGGGAAGAACTACTCTCGTTAAAGCAGTCCTCTCAAGTATCCCTGCTTATTTCCTTTCCATTTTCAGGATCCCCGTGGGGGTTGGCAAAGATATCGAGAAAATCTTCAGAAAATTCTTATGGAAGGGAGGAGATGGCACTAAAGGTTCCCATTTAGTGAGATGGGATTATGTCTCAACTCCACTTCACCTTGGTGGCTTGGGCATTGATAATTTAAGAGCCAAAAACACTGCTTTGATCTCAAAATGGTTGTGGAGGTTTGAAAATGAACCAGAGCATCTGTGGAGAAAAGTAATCCAAAGCAAATATGGGTCTGATTTCATCTGTGAACACCTTTCCTATAAAAGGTGGCAATCCTCGTGCAATCCTTGGAAAGATATAGCAAGCATGGTTGAGTTCTACAAAAATAATAGAAGACACAAGGTGGGTAGGGGGGATAATGTGATCTTCTGGCACGATGCTTGGCTATCTGAAAGCCCCAAAAAGAGTTGTTCCCCTCTATTTTTAGGCTCTCTGCAGTTAAGGACAGCAAAGTCAGTGAGCTGTGGACTGGCTTCACTTGGGATCTCAGCCTTAGAATAGGCATTTTTGATAGGGAAATGAATGACTGGATGGCTTTGTTGTCTCTCTTATCCCAATTCAACCTCAATGGTAACGCAGACTGTGTTGTTTGGAAGTTGGAGGGCTCGGGAAAATTCTCTGTCAAATCTGCCCTTGTGGCCCTGCATAAGAAAAGAAGAGTTTTGGAAGAAGGCTTATGCGACCAGATATGGGATGGTTTTATTCCTAAGAGGGTGAAGTTTTTCTTATGGACTCTCTCCCTTCATAGCATTAATACTATGGATAAGGTGCAGACCAGATTTTGCCAAAGCGAGCTTAGCTTAGCGGTAATTGGCATGTACTCTCGACCATGAGGTCAGAGGTTCGAATCCCCCCACCCCCAAAATGTTGATGTACTCAAAAAAAGGTGCAGACCAGATTTCCTTGTCTTCAAGTCAGCCCCAATGTTTGTGTGATGTGTTTGAAAAATGAGGAATCGGCCCCCCATTTGTTGTTACATTGTGAGTTCGCTGAGAAAGTGTGGAACTATTTTTCTGGGATATTCGGCATGATCAGTTGCAAGCCCAAGAGCGTGGTCAGTTGGTTGAGTGAAGCCCTTGATGGCTGGTGGTTAAAGGGCAAAGCCAAAGTTCTTTGGCGTAATCTTTCTAGGGCTATTTTTTGGCATCTTTGGAAGGAAAGAAATTCAAGAGTCTTTGCTGATAAGTATCTGCCTTTCAATATTTTTTGTGATGTTGTACAGCTCTCGGCCTCCAATTGGTGTGCCCAAGATAGTGTTTTTTCTAATTACTCTGCTGCCATGATCAACCTTCATTGGAAGGCTTTTTTGTAGTTCCTTTTGGAGAAGGGATGCCTTATCCCTTTGTCCTTAGGTTGTTTTTGTGGCTCTTTTGTGAATGAAAGTTATCGTTTCTTCTCAAAAAAAAAAATACCTTTCCTCTATCATCAAAGCTTAATATATCAAATTCTCCAGCATACCCCTACATTCCTGACTTAGGGCCAACAAAATCCCAAATATCTGCAGGAAATTAGATCACACCTTCCTTGCGAACAAACACAGCTACAAAGTATGATTTGTATCTTCCGTCTCTTGCTTCCACAACATGTATCAAAGGGAACACAATGCCAACCTAGAGGACCTCTAGAAGAAACCCGCGGTGTGAATTCTCCCATAAGCCACAAGCCTAACAAAAATACTTAACCTTCTAAGAAGATTTAGCCTGCCAAGGTTTTTTTTTTTATAAGAAACCACGCTTTCATTGAGTAAAAATGAAAGAATACAAGAGGCCATACAAAAACAAGCCCGCTAAAAACACCTGCCAAAACTACAAGAACGGGTCCCAATCCAAAAGAATAAAACCGAGCTGATAAATACAAAAATGCTTCAAGGCTTCATAGGGGCCAGCAATATGATCCCAAATACCAAGATGCAAGCAAGACCCCCAAAGGATGAAGTTCCCGTCCCCCATCGAAGTTCAACTACATCCAAGAAAACCAATGATGCAACAAGAGGTGGACTTCCAAGCATTCCTGTGAGTGCCACAATAAGCCACATTTGCACCAACCATAGACATCAAACCCATTTTTACTTATAATCTTGTCCCACGAAATCTTAAATGCTATTGGAAAGCACCATCACTTCATCAGAAGGGTAGGGCTATACTCCTAAATCCGAATGACTAAATAACCACTCTCAAACCACCATCCTCCAGAAATCTAGACATCACCTTTCCAATTAACCAATTGAGAGCCCCTTTCCCTTCAAAATTTTCCCATAAGAGACCTTGCATGAACTTCTCTAACAAAGCTCCAACTGCAAACAAAAATAATTAAAGAAAAACAAATTACAAAATGGGATTCCACTTGGGACAAATTGGACGAGGGTGCGCTACTCCTCCTTCAAACAGGCTTTCTTTCAAGTTCTCAGATGTCAAACTCTAGACCTTAAGGACAATAAGGTCAGAAAGAAAGAAATCTACGCTAATGGCCCTTATCTGATTATCTTCCTAGGGAACCTTTATGATTCTCATTGCTCAAAATAAAGAAATAAAATGGAGCAACTGACTAGTCTGAGACTAGGCTTTAACTAAGTTCTCTATTTATATCCAAAACCCTTACTCCATAACAGCTTATCCAAAAAGCCTATAGCAACATAGTTATAACTTTCTTTCTTGATTCTTGACTATAGTTCTCGGTGGCTCATTTCTAACAATTACTTGGCTAGAATTTGCATATCTGCTGGCAAACCACCCTGAAAATAGGAGATGGCAGAAGGCAAAAAACTATGCATACTTTCCACTGACATCTTGAAAATGATTTATACAAACGAGACACTATGCTAATTTTTTTTTTATATACAAAACAGAGAGAAATATATTCAGCAAGTAACAACAGAGAGACAACCTAAGGGCTGGGAAAGAGAGAACCCCCACCCAAGACTATGCTAATAGGTCTAAAGATTCCTAAATCTGCATCTGCTTCTGCTTCCTCTAATCTCTTTAGGATAAGAAAAATGAAGGTCAAGAATCAATTAAGCCTCTCTCATTCAATAAATACCTTTAAAAAAATCATCTTATGTCCCAACTTTCTCGAAAAGAAGGCAATAAAAAACCATCACAGCCCAAAGCTTTACTCCCCTCAAATCTGATAACCACCTAACCAATTTCCTCAAGGGAGATGGTCTCTCTAGCCACTCTAGTGGTTTGTGAATTTGGCTTTGCGTCTATAGAGTTATTTTTGTAATCACTCTAACTGAAAACATATATAAATACCCAAATGGAGAATAGTAAGGCAAATAAGACAATAACGCAAGTTAAGATAGTTTACCTTTGGCAACCCCTGAGTGATAGGAACGTTCTCACCATCTCGAGGACTAGAAGGTGCTTGAATTTGTTCCCCCATCATACTATAATAGCAACAAACATACTGGAAGCGTTACACAAAATTTAGACAGGGTAATTGAAAATATTTAAGTTGAATGAAAATCTCTAAAAGAAAATTGCACCATATAGAATGGGATGATGAGCTAGCAATAGTTGTGAGCTGCGTCCACTCGCATTCTATGCAAAAGGTCCTCTCATAGATGCATTGAATAAATCTAAACATGTTGCTGACAAACTACATGGATTACATACATAGAAAAAACAGTGTACCTCTTAAGGCCTAGAATATTGACTAGAGAATCGAAACCAAAAAACTCCAACTTGGAATCTCGCTGAGGGCCATTAACTTCGATACGAGTAGGAGATTTCCCTTTTTTTTCATCAGTACCTGTCTGAATACCCACTTTTACCTTCCTGCCAAAGAAGCAATAGATATTAAAACACTTCATACTTGAACATATAATCTCAAGTCTCCATAACTTAATCAAAACCAGGAAAAGATGATCTTAACATTCATAAATTACTGCGTCCAACGAACAAAATCTAAGATCCTTCTTTAAATTCATAGGTCAAAGACATAACATCGCAACAATGATTTAAGATACAACGCCCATCCTTTTCCCCCAAAGAAAAACAACCCCCCTCTGCAAATCCAGATACAAAATTCACTCCGCCACATGCAACCCCAACAAGTAAAGAATAGCATAACAATATTCACAAGAGCAAAGTACAACATAGAACAGATTACTTCAGAGAAGGATGCCGTATGGGAATGGAAGACGAAGAAGACGAGGATCCCGGATCCATGGAAGACATTTCAAGAACAGCACGATCATGGGCTTCCACAGGGCGGTACTTCCTTCCCCTCTGCCCATGAAACTCCTCTTCCCCGCTCTCAATGTCACCATTGTCCATTTCAAGAACAACCCAAGATCAAAAATTCCAGCTTAGCTCCCCGTTGTTTCCCGCTCGTGAATCAGTAAGAAGAAGAAAAAGATGCAGATCCAAAAGGAAGACCGGAAATGAATCGCAGATCCAAGTCAGAGAGAGCGTATATAGGAAGCAAAACGTCGGCGACCAATGGAAGAAATTGAAAGAAGAAGAAAACGAAGAGAACAAAAGGGGAGATTGAGAAATATATAGTTAATTTAATCCGCCATATCCATGGAAATGTCAGAGCGGGCGAGAGAAACGGGTTTGAATGGGAAAATGGCTCGTGAGGAAGGAACCAGGAAACTTTTTTTTTTTTGTTGGTGTTTGAACTGTGTATTGAAACGCAAACCAGTGCGTGAGGTTCACGGACGAGAAGGCGCGTGGAGAAACGCTGATTTTCTAACCGGACTTCGCTCGGCTTTCGTCCGTACGAAGGATTAACGAGAGTGTAATGAATTTCTTGCAACCGAAATTTTGGGGTTAACTGCCTTTTTATTTTTTCCCCTCTTTTTTTTTACCACAAATTTTTTTCTTCTTTCTTTTTTAGTAAAAGATTCTTTTTACTTTTTATTTTAAATTTTTAAAGCTAAATTATAAAAAATATCCCTGAACTATGGATTTGTTTCAAAAATGTCCCTAAACTTTAAGGGGTGTTTGGGGCAATGAGTTGTGAAGTTGGAGTTGGATGGAGTTATAACTTCATCCAACTCCTTGTTTGGCCCAAGGATATACAACATCCGATTGTGGGACACACACATTTATCAACCAATCACAACACTCTATTGTGGGCCCCACAAACTTTTTAACTTCTATTCCAACACTTTATTGTGGGTCCCACAGACTTACTCCTACTCCAACTTCCAAGACAAAACAATTCCAGATTTCATAACTCAACTCCTCGCCCCAAACACCCCCTAAGGGGCCGTTTGTTTTTTGGGAATCTGAGATGCCCATGAGTCAGGCATCTGGATTCCCACGTTTGTTTTGCAGTAATGTAAGATACCTACGTATCTCGAGATGCCCGGGTATCCTAGGATGTCCTACCGGAGGTAATCTAAGTACTTTTGGATGCCCTTTTGAAACATGGGTTTCGAAGATTCCCATGTTGCGGGCATCCCCTCTTTACCTTTTTGCCCTTCGTTCATTTTTTTATATATTTTTTTTCATCAATTTTCTTTATCTTTATTTTTAATTTTATGATTTAAATAGATTAATGTCCAATAATCAACTTTATATAATTAAGTATATTTATATATTACATTTACATATAAAATAGACTTCAATTCAATTAGACTTCACCTCGTATAACATTAATTATATAATTGTCTTTTAGAAAAATATTAAAATTTATATTTAATATTGCTTTTTTATTTAAAAAAAAGTCATATATTAATATGAATTCTATGAAATAACATACAAAAATGAATGTACACTTAATTAATATAAAAAAAATTAAATTAATAAAAACAAATATATATTATATAAATATAAATTATATTAAATCAATATATAAATTATATTAATATATTAATAAGGGCATTTTTGGAACATTACATAAATTTACAACATTTCCAAGAATAAATCCTTCAAAACTATCAAAATATTCCGGGATACCTTATAAATTTTCCTACAAAACAAACGTGACTATCTGAAGATGCCGGATATCTAAAATTCCGGTCATCTGAGATTCCAGGTATCTGAAGATGTCGGACATCTACATTCCCAAAAAACAAACGGCCCCTAAAAAGTTTCAAAATACCTTTAAACTTTACGAAACGTTTCAAAAATATCCTTGCAGTTACTTTTTGGATGAGAATCGTTAAAAATATTTTGAAAATACAATTGTCGAAAATCTAGTCAAGCTCTTGGAATGATGTGTTGAAAGAGAATAAAAAACTCATAGTGTATGAATACGTGAAAAATAGGTAAAACTTCTCATTAATTTCCATGGAATAAGAATTTACGGTGAAAGAAAGAAAGAAAAAATATTTTCTAATAAGGTTATTTTTTAAAATATTTTGAAAGTTAAAGAGTATTAATGAAATTTAAATTTTTAATTGTTTCCATTCAAAATTTAACGACAATGGTATTTTTGAAACATTTTTTAAAGTTAAGAGATATTTTTTAAACTTTTAAAAGGTTAGGGACATTTTTTATAATTTAGCCAATTTTTAATAGGGAAGTTTCAAATTTATTAGATCAAGTTTGAGTTTCAATAAGCAAGTTTTTCTTTTTTTAGCTTGAGTTTCAATAAGAAGGTGTGGTTGCGTTACATGATCTTGATTTAGAATTTTTTTCAAACCACAAACCTTGGTCATTAGTACATGTCAATTACCGCTGAACTAGGCTCGTTTTGGCATCAATGTCTAACTTTTACCCATATAAATGTAGTGAGTGATATTTTTAAGACATAATAATTAACACAATATTATAGATAAATACTAAAATAAAATGAATGGCAATGGTTTTTCATTAATATGAGTAGTTCTTCATCTTCATTTATTTCTCTCTACTTATTCAGAAAGAAAAATAATTATATGATCATCTTTCTTACTATTTGGTACGACTTAGGATTTTGAATGAATGATATTTTTATTTATATGATTTTGAATCAATTTTAAATGGCATCAAGTGAAATTATTATTATTATTACTACTAATATTTTTATTTATATGATTTTGAATCAATTTTAAATGGCATCAAGTGAAATTATTATTATTATTACTACTATTATTATTACATGGAAGGAGAGAGATTTGAACCACATATCTCACGTTTTATTATCAGTTGAGTTATGCTAGTGTTGACACAGTTAAATTAGTTATAAGATAGTAAGAGAATGTCTAAATTGAGATATTAAATTTTAGGATTTAAATTGATTAAATTATTATGTTGAGATATAAATTGATTTTTTTTTTTAAACTGGATGAGTTAAATTTGTCATTTAATGAATTATCATAAAATTAATGTAACGAAAATGAACCCGCACAGATTTGATAGAACAAATTAATAAAATTAATGATATTGATGGTTTCCATTTAATACACTACATTCGTTGTTGACTATTTGGGCCAAGTTTCCAATTGAATTACTATCAATTTGACAATATTAAAATCCTTTTGGATCGTTCGGTGCACCAGATTGGAATTTGAATTCCTGAACATTAGATTACAATCGGAATCATTGTCTAAAATCTAGAACCCTATGAATGTTGATACTTGTGTTTGGTGCGTTGTAATTTGGTATGAATTTAATTCAATGCCTATGTTTGGAGTGTAAGATTGAATTTGGACTGAATTTGTATTGGTTATTTTTTTGTTTGTTGTTTTTTTAAGCTATATATATATATATATATAACATTTAAATTTCACCATGAAAATTTATGTTATAAAAATTTTTAACTACGGACATCACACGTTCATAAATCGAGATTTCAATCAAATATTTAGTTAATATTTGATAACTACAGCTACCTTTTTTGATTGTTTATAAACATATTATCAAACAAAACAACTTTTTTTTTTTTAATTCAAATATGGTTTGAAAACACACCACCAACCATCTCAACAAATCCAAATCTTGGAGAGTTACATTGACATAGATATTTAATTCAAATCTAGATGATTGACTAATAACTCACTGTTAGATAAATGATTAAAAACACAAAAATTCATTGACATAATCACTTTTTCTTACATTTTTTTAATGTTCTCTTCTCTTGCTCCACAAGCCATTTTACAATAAGCTGAATGGTTATCATTATCAACTTCAGTCACCTTCATACGATATATTATACTAAAATTTAATATACTGGGAGGGAGGGGGTGGAACTTAAGAAAATTAAAAAAAAAAAAAAAAATCATAGAAATGCATTGAAGAAAAACAAATATTCATGTAGTCATACAAAAATCTCTAAAAATTTATCACAGGAAAAGAAAAGGGGATTGCGATGGATGGAATTTGATACCAATTTTAGCTGGTCCTACCATGATTCTGCCCGTGGGACATAATACAATGTGGCTAGACAAATAGAGACGTCTGTTAGAGTCAGAGCTACCACATCAAATACAAATTTCGGAGCAAACAGCCCCCATACCTGCAGAGTTTTAATATAATGTCACACCTGTGGCAAAATAATTCTATTCATAGCATCAAGAAAATTTCAACTGAATTTAAGACAAGTTTGGAGAGAAGCACTTTGAAGTGAATCAATCTTCCTACAAACATTTTTCTAAAGAAGCACTAATAAGTATTTCTAAAAGTACTCACGAATGTTTCTAGATTTTCAGAATAAATATCGTGAACATTTTTAACGATGTTTTTAATAAGTAAAAGATACTTCTCATTTTCGAAATTCATACAAGACTCACTGTTTCTTCAGAGAAAAGGGAGTAAATGAGGTAATTACCATCAAATGCCGCCTTTGAATTATGACACACAATATAGTGGCTGTAACTGGAACCGCCATTATGAGCCCATACATCAAGTAAGCCTAAGTGATGCCGAGGAAAATGAAAGTGAAATGTTTAAACCATGTTGCAAGTAATCAAGTTTCTTTCTTCAACTTTGAAAGATCAATAAATAAATAACTTACTTGAGATAAGCGCATGAAGAGAGTGCTGTCCCCTTTTGCAGCCTGACTAGATGAATATTTATTTGCAACAATGAAAGGAAGTCCAAAAATTGGAATGATGATAGAGAAGCCAAATGTATCGATTGTTAGAAGGATTGCTTGGCGAACTAGAACAAAATCGTCGAACCTGGGATTCAGGCTTCAAGTGTTAATGAATTTAAAGTATCCTCTATCACGTGAATATTAATATAAAAGAACAACGGGGCAGTACAATTGACATTGTTTTTAGACAAAAAAAAAATCTCATGAACCAAAAAAGAAGAATACAAATGGAGGGGACTAGGCATTCTCTGAAAAGCATCCAAGTATAACAATAGTGAACGTTAACTCCAAGCTTCAAACGAAAGAATGAGGGAAGTACAACGAAAGAATCTCATCGAGCCTTACTACTATAAAATAAATAAGTAAATAAGGGGCTATTTGGAAACCGTGTTTAAAAGACAAGATTATTCTAACGCAAGAAACATATTTGCCAATAACTTAAAGCAGCTTCAGAATATATATATATATATATATATATATATATATATATATACACACATATATATATATATAACCTTAATTTCACATACAAGGAGATTAAAACGTATTCATTTATAAATTGATATCAATAAAAATACATAAAAACAAAAGTACAAAGGAATCTTTTGAAACAGCTTTTAGAAAAAGAATAAGAGAACAGGTTTTTCAGGGGGGAAAAAAGAATGCACGAAGAAAAATAATCAACCTAAACAGATAATTGAAAACACTTGATTTATAGCAACACTGGATGTAATATGCATGCATGCTGCGAACTGACATCACACCCAAACAGAAATAAATGAAAACACTGAGTTTTAGGCAGTACGTATGATGTGCATAACGCACAACTAATGACATACCCAATAAATGCAGCACCATAGCGAAGGCCATCAAAAGCACACCTACAGGAATATTTCATGGGTAAGTAGACGGTAATATGATATGAGAAACATTTAGCGTTGAATAGAAAGGGAAACATTCAACATCGCGTTAAAAAAAAATAATAATAATAAATAAATAAATAAATAATTGCAGAAGCGAATATATTTGATGCCATGTTGACTGAAGTAGAACAAGAGGGAATCGGCAAAATTTTAGACTCAAATTTGTGAAGAAATTAAATACCAGTGGCCAGAGCTAAAAAAGAGACAGATGGCAAACAAGTTCCACTGCATTACAGGAAGACAGTCGACTGTCAGAGTTCTACCATTTCCATCCTCTGCGTGTTTTAGATTGTCCATACTTATTATGCAATATCCTACCAAGATGAACAAATAAATCAAGGACGGAAAATAGATGGAGATAAATATAAAGAAAATTAAAATTAGCAACCAGAAACAGAGTCCAAACCCTACATTCAACAAGTGAGAAGAAACTAATAGCACATAAGCCATAGCTAGGGCAAGTAACAATATTATGTTTTAGAATGGTACAACTTAATAGGTGATTTTTTTTTTCTTTTTTAATAAAAGCTTAGTACACAAAACCAATTTAGTATAAACAAAATTTGATTAATCATTCCCCTATCCTAAAAAAGCATGAATAAATCGTTTGAGTTATATATCATGGCAGACAACGTACAGTAGCATATGTATGAAGATTATGGGTCAACAACAATGCAATTTAATATATGGTTTTTCTCATATCCAATTTAGTATATAGTGAACTCCTAATAAAATTTCACCTCCAATAACAGATGCCAAAGCGACCAAGGAACCTTGCTTTCCCGCTAGAATGATAATTGTTGGACTCCATGCAGCTAAGATGGCGGCGGCTTTGGTTACTAAAGTTATTCTGCAGTCTACAGGTTTGTCTTCACCAAATAGCTGCCTAAATAGTAGTAATGACAGTTGTCCTAGTCCAATAGCATAGATTATTCTTGGAATGCAATTTTTTCCAATGCCCTCAATAGTTGGAGCAAAATGCAACATATCATTTTCTAAAGCCCAATGGAATCCAGTAAGGACATAACACAAAATTGTTCCATACATAACAAACTTCCATATTCCCTTCGAATGGCTGCTAGCAATGTTTTGAAGAAGCAAGTGTGCCAATAACATCAGTGCAATAATTGGCACAGCTTCTGTTACATAAGTCCAACCAGGCAGTAGGGATGCAATTTCAAGCACCCATGAAGGATAAACTTTCAAGAATGCAGAAGTATCGGCCTGCTTCAACAGACCAACTTCAATCGTAAATCTACAGTAGATCATCAAAAGAAGGAAAATGAAGACCTGCAATAGACATCTAAACAGTGAACACTGATATTTTCAATAAAGTATTCAAAGTAAAATTTCTGTCAACGTAAGCTTAAATACTTACTTCCAGAAAATGTTTCTGCTTTGTGATTGAATATCGTAGCATGATGATGCCAGTAGTAGCCAAAAGAAAGCTTGTCACTTTTCCTTCTTCTACTGATCTCAAGGAAGTTGGGGGGAGGGGGGGTTGGAAATGTGAGCGATCATATGTTATATCCCAATAAATTTAGATCTGAGAGATTTCCAACTTACAAATGAAGCTATTTGAGAGAAAGCTGCATGCACGTATCGCCACCATAAAGGAAGAAAGCATTAACTCAAAAGTTGTTCCACAATCTTCAGTTGCAAATGAACTGCTGCATTGTTTGCTAACCCTCTTGATAGCAAGGAAATGGACAAAAAGTGATGCTAACATAATGCCAAAACCAAGAGTCATCATTTTTAAATTAAATTCTGTCCATTTAGAACGTGCTAGCTCAGCAACGCTTGCTAGGAAAGTAGAGTATGCGTCAATTTGCCTCTTAAGAGATGGTACAATGTGGCTTCCCTCATCAATAGATAATAAGCCTTTTTTAATGTGGGACCAATTTTCCATTGCATCAGCATACAAGCTATCAGTGTGAAGCAAGTCTTCATCAGAAAATCCAATGACTGATGAAGCAGTATAATTATCAATATACCTTTTCACCTACAAGGCAAGGAATGCAGTTGCCATCAGATAATATTTGGGAAGGGGAGGAGGGAATGAGATTTGCTTTTTCATAAGTTTTTAGAAGGAAAGGAAATGGCATTTAAAAGGCAAAGCAAAGATTTTGTACTATAAATGGCAAAATTCCAAATTTTAAAGACAACTCAAATCTCCTATGGGTTAACATGGTTTCTTAAGAAGTTTTCTAAACTTCTCTTGTTTCCTAAAAATAAATAAATAAATGGTTTTGCCACACTTGGAAGTTTGGAATGACACAATAGGTCATAGGAGATATACATTAGGAATTAAGAGAGACTTGGGAGAACCGTGTCTAGATAGGTACAGGTATAGGTTTCTCTCACTGATTCTACTTTAACTAATTTTCTATTAGACAAGAAGGTTCTACCAAGGCAACAAAATAGAAAGAGGTCGAGAAATGAGTACAGCAAGCATCATCGAAACTGACAATGATACAGATTTTAATGGAAAAGTAATACCCTCGGAAGAATAGAGGACAAATACTCTGTATTTTGTGTAAAGCAGTTTGATGCCATATCTAAGCACTTTCCAGATTTTCTAGGAAGGCAAGCAGGTGAAAGATTGTAGATCATATCACAGGTGTTGGATATATGCTCTTGAGGTAAGAACGGTACACGTTATCAAATTTATGAAGTTCTTTATATTTAATAAGTACGATCACTGTGCTTTATATGTTATAATTATGAACAAAATAATATTAAAGTGGCATTGACATCATAGCAAAAATTGAGAGCTGCTTGTCATATACCTGCCAGGAGTTGATACAAAGTAAATTGACGTAATTCTGCATCCATTCTTCTTGTTCTAATGGATTTAGGTAGTTTCCGACCTTCATACCCTCCAACTTCCATGTACCAGCACCTAGAGCATATAACTCAGGATTTACACGCCCAATGCTGGAAAGATAGCAATGAAAATTCGTAAATTCCTGATATGTTCATGTTCACCCAAGAATTGGAAGTGAAGGATATATCTATGAGTCAAATTTTCATTGATTTTAAATTTTATGTACTTAAGATTTAGTTTAAAATGTTTTGCTATGTTTTTAGAATAGTTTAGAATTTTTAGATTGATCAAACCCCAAGATATATAAGAAGTTATTATCATCTGAAAATCCTAGTTTTAATTAAATTAAATTATTTTAATTCAAACTGATTTTTTTTTAAATAAAAATTCAAACTGGATTTCTAAGTCCTCCTAGTCTAAATGTAACACGTTTGAAGGATGAGTTAGGTTTATTTTGTTGAGCTGCTATAAACCTTTTTTTTTTTAGAAGAAACAATATACTTCATCCACAAAAAGCGCAACCACCAAAACAACCTAGGGACGAAGGGATAAGGCATCCCTCCTCCAAAAGAAGCTACAAAAAAAAGCCTTCCATTGAAGGTGAATCATGGCCCCAGAGTAGTTAGAGAAAACCTTATCTAGGGCACTCCAATTAGAGGCCGAGAGTTGTACACTATCACAAAAAATATTAAAGGGTAAGGACTTATCAGCAAAAATCCTCGAATTTCTTTCCCTCCAAAGATGCCAAATGATCGCTCTAGTACTATTACGCCACAGAACTCTAGCTTTTCCTTTCAAACCACTACCTTCGAGAGCTTCTTTCAACCAGCTGACCACACTGAGCGGCTTGCATATCTGAACACCAAAACATTCCCCAAACTTGTTCCAGACCTTAGCAGCGAATTCACAATGAAACAGGAGATGGGAGGCAGATTCCTCTTGCTTCATACACATCACACAAACGTTTGGAGATATTTGGAGGGAGGGAAATCTGCTTTGAACTTTATCCATGGTATTAATAACGTTTAAAGCCAAGGTCCATAAGAAAAATTTAACTCTCTTAGGGATCGGGCCTTCCCAACTCTGAGTGCACAGGTCTTCCTCCAGCAGTCTTCTAAGATCCCAAGTGCTACCATTCCAAAGCTCAAAGACTGTAGCTTCCTTAGCCATACAGAGGCGATAGATACAAGGAAACCTTTCCTTTAAGGGTCTATCGAAGAGCCATAAATCCTCCCAAAACATAACCTTATCGCCCCTGCCCACCTTATATCTGCTATGAGTCTTGAAGAAACCAACCAGGCTAGCAATGTCCCTCCACGGGCTACTCGAGGACTGCCACCGTTTAGAGGCAAGGTGATTACGAATAAAATCGTTCCCATATTTGCTTAGGATTACTCTCCTCCACATCGCATCAGGCTCCGTTTCAAACCTCCATAACCATTTAGCTAGAAGGGCTGCGTTTTTAGCTCTTAAATCATCAATTTCCAGACCTCCTAGGGAAAACGGGGTAGTAACAAAATCCCATCTCACCAAATGAGAACCACGAATACCGTCCCCTCCCTTCCAAAGAAACCTTCTAAACAATTTTTCAATCTCATTAGCAACACCCACAGGAATACGAAATATGGAGAAGAAATAGACTGGCATACTCGAAAGCACTGATTTTATGAGAGTAGTTCTACCTCCTTTAGAAATTGGGAATCCCTTCCAAAGAGCTAATTTAGCTCGAATAGTTTCCAGCACCGGGTCCCAAAAAGAAGCCACCCTTGGTTTACCACCCACGGTAACACCCAAGTAGCTAAAAGGAAGGCCTTCTACTTTGCAGCCTAGAAGATCAGCCATTCGGACCACTTCCCCTTCCTCCATGTTTATGCCAACAATGCCTGTCTTTTGCATATTAATAGTAAGCCCAGAGGCTTTTTCATAGAACTTTGAAAAAGTCTGCCAATTCTTCACAAACTGAGTATTACCATCACAAAACAACATCACAAAACAACAGCGTGTCATCTACAAACTGGATATGAGACACCTCCACCTCCTCCTTTCCTATTGTGAAGCCTTTAATGAAGCCTTTAGCACTCCACACTCTGATGAAACGGCTCAAGGAGTCGGCCACAAGAGTGAAGAGGAAGGGAGACAGGGGATCCCCTTGTCTAATCCCTCTAGATGCTGAAATTTTGCCCCTTGGCCGACCGTTTATCATGATCGAAAAATTAGAACTCGAGCAGCAACCATTAATCCACTTCCTCCCTCTATTCCCAAAGCCTTTAGCCTCAAGGATGACGTCTAAAAAGTCCCAATCCACTTTATCGTAAGCCTTCTCAAAGTCAACTTTGATAACAAAACCTTTTCTTTTTCTAGCTCGGTAATCATCCACAGACTCGGCAGCTAGCATAATGGCATCCATAATCTGTCTTCCTTCTATAAAAGCCATCTGAGCATTGTCATTTGTGAAGGGGAGGATCGATCTAAGTCTTTCAGCGAGCACTTTAGACAGAATTTTGTAAAGCAGAGTGACTAAACTAATAGGGCGGAAATCACTGACCTTAGCAGCCACTTTCTTCTTGGGGATCAAACATATGTACGTTTCATTGGTTCTTCTATTGATAATCCCATTCTCAAAAAACTCCTGGAACACTTTAAACAGGTCTTCTTTAATGGTGTTCCAAGAGTTTTTTAAGAACTCCCCTGTAAAGCCATCAGGACCAGGGTTTTTTGAGCTCCAAGAACTGTCACAGCTTTCCAAATTTCCTCCCTCTCAAACGGCATTTCTAACCATTGAGCTTGGGTCAACGAAATAGGCTGCCATTCAACTCCATCTAGGGTACACCTCTGCTCACCGTCACTGCTGATAATACTTGATGATTTCGTTCTCAATGTCTTCCCTACCCGACAAAAATTCACCCTCATTACTCACAAGAGAGGAGATATAACTTTTGTTTCTCCGATGAGAAGCCCACCGGTGGAAAAATTTAGAGTTCACGTCCCCCTCTTTCAGCCATTTAACTTTCATCTTCTGGAGCCAAGATCGTTGTTCTTTGACAATAACATCAACTAAAGTAGCATGCATCTCTTTTCTTTCATTAAACAATTGATCTCCCAGGGGCCCTGTTCTTCAAGGATATCAAGCCTTTTTATACCATGGCAAAGCCTTTGTTTTCGATCCCTTATGTCTCCAAAAGTTTCCTTATCCCAACCTCTAAGTTTCTCTTTAAGTCTATTCAGCTTGGACATGAATTGAAAGCCTGCCCAACCTTCATCAATTGGATCCTTCCACCACTCCTCGATAAGCTTGGCAAAATTTGGGTGGGAAAGCCACATATTCTCAAACCGGAAAGGACTTGGACCCCAAGAGAAATTCCCAGCCTGCAACAAAATCGGGAAATGATCGGAAGTAACCCTTTGCAACCGTTTAACATTAACATTCTTAAAGAGATCCAGACACTCAGAGGACACAAAGAACCTGTCAATTTTGGAGAAAACAGGGGCTTCCCTTTTATCTGACCAAGTATACTTAGCATTGGACATCACAACTTCCGTCAAGTTGCAATCTTCAACCCATCTGTCAAACCTTTTCATACTACGGGACCTTCTACCGCATGAAGAACGTTCATCAGCTCTCCTAATCACACTGAAGTCCCCTCCTATACACCACACACCATTACACAAACCATACACATCGAACAATTCACGCCACAACAAGTCTCTTTCCTTGTATCTACTAGGGTCGTACACCGCAGAGGCCCAGCAAATAGAGTCCTACTCAATCACAAATTTAACAGACACAGAGAAGATTCCCATAATAACATCAATAGCTCTCACTTCCTTTTCCTTCCACATCACCAAGATCCCTCCCGAAGCTCCCTCTGAATTGAGGGAGGTCCAACCTATGAATCGAGAACTCCACAACTGCTTGATAATATTTCTGTTAACCGAAGCTAATTTAGATTCCTGGATCAACACAATATCAGGACTACAGCTTCTTATGAAGTCTTTAACTACCCGCCTTTTATCCGCCTCCCCCAGCCCTCTAACATTCCAAGAGAGGATCTTCATTGATCAACGATCTGGCCTTGTGATGAAGAATAAGCTTTCTCCATCGGTTTTTCCCAAGAACTTATAAGCCCTTTTATCTCCCTTTTCATCGGATTCTTATTGTTTTTCCCCTTGGAGCTACCACCTCCTAACTTCTTAGGAATTGGCCTTATACAAAGCCCATTTTGCCACAAGATTTCAACGGTTTCCTTTAAAATTGGAATATCCAATCTTTGACCCATGTCAGTATTCCCCAAAACTTCCTCGGATCTCTCCATTGGCTTTGTAATCCCCCCTTTATCAGCTTCTTCAGATCTGATTGGAGTTGCCTCAATCATAACTTCTTGGGGAGTACTCGGAACTAAGGCCAAGGGGTCCTTCGAGGGGTGATACTGATCACCGTTATCTTCTCCTTCAAACAAGGCAGCTATATCTTCTAGGGCCTCAGTCTGATTCCACGCCTCATTTTGACCTTCATAACCCTGGAAGTCATCCTCCCAGCTTGACTCACTTAAAAACGAACCATTTTCAAGGTCGACTACCATCTCCTCTTTCCTGCCATCTGTTTCCTGTTGTTTTCTTTCCTCTGTCGTGGAACTAATTAAGCCTTTCTTTACGTAAGTTGTAACTTCAGCTTTAGGGGCAAAAGATATCTCTTTTTGAGCTCTGCCTTTTTCTTTCCACTGATAGCCTATCACGCGTGTGGGCTCCACTCCCCTCCCATCTCCTTTTTTATTGGTAATCGCATTTTCATTGGGACTGATATTCAGACCACTGGGCCCCACTTTGACCTCTGCCATACCTTTTTTACAGACAATATTTTTTCCTTTTTCTCTCTCGACAACAGAGCCATCCCTTTTGTTGCTAGCACTGTCAGGATTTGACTTTTTTGTAACCCCATTTATCTGACACCTATCCTTTTGGTCCTCTTTTCGGTTTTTATCCACTGAACAAAGCTCTTCTCTGTTATCGTCTTCCACAAAGAAAACCCTAGCTGCTTCACTGGTAAAACCTCCATGGATGTAAACTCTTCTGCTTTCCAGAAGTTGGGGATCTTCATACGTGACTACTTGAGCGACCGCGACAGACCCATCTTCCTGAATGATATCGATTTCGGCTGGAATAAAACCACAGTAGTTATTTCTAACTTTAATAACAGCTTCCATACATCCTACTAACGAAAGGCATTTATCATCGCATTCAATATACCCGCCATAAGCTTCCCCAATCGCTTTAAATGTGTCAACACACCAGTTCTGCAGGGGAATGTTCCGAAGTCTAATCCAACCACCATAGGACGGGACCACATTAATCCTTCCGTGTAGCTCGTAGTTCCACAATTCAAACTTCAAAGAGAAATTCCCTATCACCGACCAGCCTTTATTATGAGCCACTATACAAGCAAAATCAGCATCTAGACACTTTAAGAGAGCCTTATCTGGATGAAAAGGGTTAATAATCAAATTTTTCTGAAAAGCATTGCATAACGTATCATAGATTTTACCCCATTCATCGTGAAAACATCTTCGGGTGACTACCAAAGTTTGGTCCCAACAAATGCGTCTGCAGTCTGTCGCTTTTTTAAAGGAAACCCGGTTATGACTTACTACCCGCTCCCTTCTGATAAAATCCTTTCGTTGGTCTTTTGGGAGGGACATGGCTTTTGAAGAACTTGGGATGCCATCCTTGTTACTCCTTTTGACAACCTCTGCAAAGGAAGCATGGGTATTGCCGACTAACTTGTTGTCTTCGCGCTGCTCTTCCTTCCCATTAAAGAAGTCATTAACCATCAAGAGAAAAGCCTCCCTTGGAATCTTCCCCACGGGGAATGATCAGGTTATCTCTTCTTCCAGATGAGGCAACTTTCGCTATTTCCACAAACACACCCCTGTTGTTCGACACTTTCTGAAGCCAAATGAAACCGTTCTCACATGTTGTCTTCCGGAAGAATTTTTGGCTAATAGGGTTGATGAGCAGGTCGTCAATGGAGTCAAAAATCCAAAGAACGTATTTACTTTCCAACAATACTTCAAACCGCAGGTCATGGTTTTTCTCGGAGATCTTCACCAGACGTTTGTTTCTTTCCTTACTAAAATCAATGGAGAGCAGCTTCCTTTCCGCTACACACTTGCGAGTTGTTCTTGACGTCATTTTCCAGCTTGTTTAGCTTAGTTTTCATGGTTGCTTGGGACGGAAATGGGTTTCAGAGGGACGGGGAGGAGAGAGAGGAGGAGAGGAGAGAGCGCCATCGCAATTCCAGTTCTAGATCCTTTTGAACTTTAAAAATGTTGAAACCGTTTCTAAGTCCAATACTCGACTCTTCAGTGTTGAGCTGCTATAAACCTTTTCCACCAAGTATAATAAATCATCTTGGAAACATGTTACACTTGGACCAGAAGGCATCTGGCCTTAAAGGCAAGCACCTCCATTCCACCCTGCACCACCTAAGGACGCTTTTCACTACAATGCTCCTACTTAACCGAATGAAACCCACCTCTTCTTCATGCTCCTACAAAAATTTCTCCATGATTTTTTTTCCAAATCCAACTAGACACTAATAAAACAAGCTTCTTCTAAGAAGTGTAGAAATAACAGACCTTTTTTAACACAAAAACACTTCACTGATAAATGAAAAGAAACAAAGATCAAGTTACATGATTAGAAAACTCTCTTTAGGAAAGAAAAAAAGAAAGAAGACACCAATAGCCAAACTTAAACAACCCTTGAACCAGACCACCAAAACAATACAAAACAACAATAAAATTGACAACCATTACTAAAAAGCCTCCCAATCATTACAAAAGGAGATTCCATCCAATGGATCAAGGTAGGTTATCATTGTTTAAAAGTACACTTTCATCCAATAGGATAAGAGTTATCTTTTTCTTTCATTTTAACTTTTTCCACCATGTGGTCAAACCTGGTCCTCATTAGCAATGTAAAGTAAGGAAATGAGAAGGCAAATTCAATGCACATTAACATACAAAGGACAGTATTGGCATGATGCTTACACTGCACCTTCCAAAAGGAAAAGGAATTCCAAGCAATGCAGATAATGTCACTGGGAAATCGAGCTGCAGAGAGCAATTAAAATTAGTATAAAAACTTTAAAATGTTGAACAAGACTTCCTAACAAGCCATAGATAGCACTATTCTAACCTGTTGGATGGAGCTGGTACATATCTCCCTCCCTTCCTGAAAAAGAAAAGGATGGAAAGGGAAACCAATTAGCGCAACCCTCAAACCTCACACTATTATGTCCACTTCAAATTCCTTCAATTGATTTTCTGGAGATTAACTATTACGAAGGTAAATCAAACTGTTGATAGACTAAAAGATTTGGTTGTGCCATGCACATCAGAGCATTATTTAAATCAAGCATATACATGAAATACATCTAGACATCCTAATTTTTCTAAAATGCAGAGAGTTTGACTAGTACAATACAGGTACATACTGATTTTTTATATCAATGAAATAGTTACCACTAGCATTGCTCTGTCTCATCAACAGCCTCTTGAGCCAGTAAAATAGTAATCGTAATTACACCATAATTCTATTAGCTAGTACTTCAAACTTCATTAACTTCAATTTAGTAGACATACCAATGAGTCAAAAAGTCTTTTACTCTACACTCTTAAGAAAATGCCATTTAAACTTCCATCAATGGAAGAATTGATGGTAGCTCTAATCTGGAGCTGACAAAAGACATAATCTCCTACCACCTATCTTGAAAGAATATCTTAGAGAAGCCACCTTATAATGTAGACATAATACTATCCAATATCAAACCTCAAACTCAATTATCTACTATTACTTTGTAGCGTTGAAAACCACACACCAGTCATTCTTGCTCATTCCTCTAAAGGTCTGCATCAATCTGCAGATCTCCCAGTGGTGGCAGAGTAATAGTTAGCCAAGGTTATCAACGAACAGCCGCATTGAAGCCACAAAGCTTTCTATTATATTCAACTGGGGATTAATGCTTTCATAGGAAGGATGTATTTGTTCTCAACTGAGTATGGTAGCATGAAAATTAGATGCATGCAGGTAACGGGTTATTACCCAAGTCCAGCCTTATGTTCTTCCCTATGCACCATGGCCCTCAACACCCAGAAGTTCAATCAATATGACAATCTCAACTCCAAGGCTTTCTGACTATAAATGAGTTCTATCTTTGTAAACTCCCTCCCCCCCCCCCCCCCCCCCCCCCCCCCCCCCCCCCCCCCGAAACACCAAACATAATAATAATGAAATCAAGGTTAGCCATTTAGGTACGTATTGCAAAAGTAGTTAGGCACTTGGCCATTCAATTAATAGAAATCAACTATAAGTGAGAAACTAACATCTCATTGTTCCATTAATGATACTCACAGAAATCTAATAGGCATTAAATGAAAATGTGAATTTGCCTATAAGTTTAGATACTACTCTATAAAATTTTGTTTGCCAAACTGGTAGTCTTATTTGGTTTATTCATAATTAAGTCAAATAAGTAATCTATACATATTAATAGAAAGAAAAGAAAAAAAAGTCACATAGACAAAGTCAAATCGTCATAAAATACAAAAAATCAATTTTCGTTAGTGTCCATATGGAACAATGATTTCAAAGATTAATCTGAACCATTCCTTAAATCTACCTTAGGGGGGAAAAGGTCACTTTTGGAAGTTAGGGAGAAAAATGATTTATTCTCCAAACTTGAAAGTCCAAAACTGTGTTTTTCCAGAGAAAAAAACTCAAAGAAATTTATATCCACATATACCTGTAGAGTTTTTTTTTTTTTTTTGAAACCTGTAGAGTTAAAAGAGAAAGGAAATACCAAATCTAGTTGACAAGAAGAAGTACTAAATTCAGATGGTATGGATGCTGGAGGCTTCTTAAAGCTCATAGCAAATAGAGACGTCTCAACCTGCAAGATATCACCAGAATAATTATTCCTGAAAAATGTGATCAAACACAAATCAAGTTTCTCTTAATAACATATATTATACCTCTTCTGCACTTCCTCCACCATGATCACCATTCAAAGTTTGTCCATGATCACCCATCACAAGAAGAAGAGTGTTTTCATGTAACCCACCCGGTTCAGATTGGCTCTCCAGCACATCCACTACTTTCTGAGAATAATGGGGTTAGCTATAGTTGATCTAAGAAAGGTAAAAAAGATCCAAGGCAATATAAAAGGAAAATATAATCTTTATAGCGAGAGACTTATTTCAGCTCATAATATGCCTCAATATACCCGAGAATTTGAATAAATAACACAAATGGGTGTATCAGGGATACTTGAAACCACAAATAATTCCTCCTTTTGTATTGCTAGATCAAGTTATATTGCTAGAGCATACCTCTAAAACAGTATTATACTGCTCCAGCTTTTCAAACATTGGACTAGAATCAACGCCAAATATATGCCCAGCATGATCCTATATTGCATAGATTCGGTTAATTGTTTCTCTCATAATACACCAAGCGAGAAATGTTAAATTTAGAGTGAAGAGCAAAGATCCCATCTTCACAATTAAGGCACAATATAGACGTGAAGGAAGCAAGAAAAGTTGAAAGAACCAACACAAGATTTTACAATGTATTTCACAGATGAAAAGAAGGGGAAGAAAGTTCATACCACACCAAGAAAATGTGCAATGAGAACATCCCAATCGTCTTCATACAAGGATGGAAGAAGATGTTCAATGCATCCATTGTCTACCTAAAAGAAAATTCTTCAAATTTTTAGCTGCTTGTTATTTCCTTGAAACTATAGAGAACGTTCTTGATGAAATCATGAAAGCAAAGTTTTCCATTGAAAACAAAAGTTAAAGGGAAAAAGACTGTCCTGAAGTGAAACTCACTGTAAGAAAGGAGTGAGACTTCATAAAGCATACCGTATGAAGATCTTTAACATTAAATGAGGGATAGGGAAACGCTTTTTGAAAATGATGAGGAAACAATTGCATCCATGTGTCATCCCCCATCATCACCACACGTTTTCCATTCTGAACAAGCTGTAAATGGATCCAAGTTGTAAGAAATGAAGTAGAATAATAACGAAATAGCCTCTAGATGTTTAAAATATTAAACACAGGTGCACTTGGTGATAGTGCTTAACCAGCATCTGTATAAGTAATAGACCGTTAACAAAGATGCAAGATTCAACCTGATGAATCAAATTGTCTTCAATAATTGCTGGAGCACCAAAGCTGTTTCCAACATCAATAAATGTTGGCAGTCCACCAGTCGTAATGCCCTGAAAAAAATACAACAAAATCAGACTTCTAAACTACAATTTGGTGATAACCACACCGGTCACCCCACAAAAGAAGGGAGCGAAAAGGGAACAACAGAGAGAAATAGCTACAATTTTGATTTACTCTTCTCTAACCAAGCCAGTCAACGAGACAGAGAAGGTTAAATCTTTAGCATAGTTTACAAAAGCATCAAACTAATTTCACTAAAAACGTTTACGATACAAGCCAGTTAGAAGCATATATAGTTTAAACTCTCTGACGTTCAAATATAGAACGATAAACGTCGAATCTGAAATAACCAAAAAGATATGACCTTCAATCGTTGCAGACTTGTCGTGGGTGGATCAGCAATAGCTTTGAAAATCTTGGCAGATGAACCCCGTTCTGATGCCATCTTATGCAATACACGTAACTTATCCATCCATGGTTTCGATTCTAGGGCACATATACATGAGTAGTCAGTCTTAATTTCGAAATCACGGTTTAAAAGTATGACAAAAACCACATAACTTAAAACGGGAGCTAATTATTAACAATTCAGAAGTAGCCCACCCGTCACTGGTACCAAAAGTCACAGAATTCAAAATACGAAATACGAACTTGAAAAACCACGTACATAACGAACATTAAGGCACACTGGTTTAGCTTAAGCTAATTGAGACTACATGCATTCTAAACTAGCAAGGCAAGTTAGCTGACCTTCGAAGAATGTACTGGGAGCAACAAAATCAAACCTGATATACAAATTGACATAAAAGGAAACAAAAAGAAGATTAAAGAATCAGATAATAGTCAACGAATAATAAAGAATGAGAAACAGATGGGAAATGGAGAAAACCGTAGAGCATCAAAAACAATGATGAGGATGCGGTTAACGGCGGGCTTGGTCCAGCACCGGCTGGAATTCGCTGCATCGGAGGAAGAAGGAACAGAAGGATTGCTACCAGAAAGTGAATCGGAAGTGAAACAGGGAGATTGAGAAACATCGGAGCAGTGACTGAAATAAGGAAGCTCAGTACGAGTGAGAAGAAATCCTTTGACGAATATCAGAATGGCAACACCATGGACGATCGTTATGGCCCAAAACGGCCATAACAGATTCCATTTCTTCATTCTTTTTGCGCGAACTTGAGATTCAAAACACCCTCCAGTTTTCAAAAGCAAAACGATGAAGACGGTGAGCCGCGAGAAAGGAGAGAGAAGAAAGGAGTACGAAAGGAGAGTCGAACTTGGTCAAGGTGACGCAGGCCCAATAACTTGCTTCCGGCCCAAGCAATTCCGAATCCTATTGATTGCCATTTTAGCAGGGATAATTGTAGAGAAATTATGAGAATTATACCATTTCAGAACTAATATTTCACAAATGTCAAGTTATGAAAAAAATTTCGGCTTTGTTTTGGCTCAAAATTTTCTAATCAAATCTTCCCTATTATGCCCTTTAAAATTTTGCACATTCAAATTTGGTTTGTATTGATTCTTTCCATAATAAAAACTTCTATTTAAAGCAAATTAATACCAATACTCAACCCTAATCCTGAACATATTTAAAAAAAAAAAAATCAACTAATTGCCGTCTACTCCATTTTTTTTGCATGCCGTAAAAACAATACAATCTAAATTTCATCAGATTGGTTGCAATATGAGTATTGTGTCTTTTTTTTTTCTTTGTTTTATTTGATAAAGCAAGAGCTTTTTTTTTTCTTTATGAATCTGGTGTAGAATATAAATCTTTTACTTTAATCAAATATGTTTATATTTTTTCTTTCATTTTTTGTTTTATTTTGTAGAAAGAAAATTCGGCATTAGATCACCCAAGTATATGGTGTGCATTTTTAAAAAAACGTTGTTATTAATATCTAATAACATAAGATGATTCTAATAACAATCCGACTTGTATTTATATCTAATTACTCAATTGATTATAGAATGTGATATTTATTCAAACCATAAATATATACCGTGCATTATAATATATAATCAATGTATCGAACTCATTATATAATATATATATTCGTCATTTTTTATTCAATCCATAAGTAAAACATCATAGTGATAAATATATACTAGGTGGTATATTGTATAATAAATATAAACTTTTTTATATAGTATATATATGACATGGGTTATAAAGTTCATAAGTGAATTTTCAGAATTATAAATATAGGTCATGCAGTATAGTTAATTTATCTATAAATATATACTTGGATGTATAATATATAAACTTTATTAAATATTTGTCATATATTTTTGTGTAGGTAATAATCTCATTCACATAGGTTTTTGTAGGTAATAATCTCATTCACATACGGATGATGTATTGGTGATCGTTGGAATGAGATTAATAACTATATTGATTATCAAGTTTCTCAAATTATTATTCATGAAGGAATGTCATTCAAATTATTACAAAAATGCACAACTCTGTATAGTCATTACTATAGACCATAAATATATTTTTTAGTTTGTGATTATCAATAAGACATGAAAGTCATACATTCAAATATAACAAACATATAAAATATAATCTCCTAATTTGTGCAATTGAAATACAACCATCAGTTCATTGAATTTAAACCATCTAATATATTATATAAACCCCCAACAACCCCCAATTAAGAGAACAATAACTCAATAATGCAACTAAATCAACAACTCATTATTATATATAAACACATTATTATATATAAACACTAATGGTTATATATAAACCATAATATATATTATATAAACTCAATGACACAACTAAGTAAACAATAACCCTTAGTTCATTATATATAAGCCACTGTTTATTGGAGTTTGGAGTACAAACGCAGTATGATTTTTATAAACCCACAACACTAAGTAACACAATAACCCAATAAACCATATAACAAACCCTAAATATACCTCATGTGAACGAACTCCAACCAAAAGCAACCAAGACAATGTACGAACTGAAGACGAAATGTTGGACAAAAATCTCTCGAATGTTTATAGTTAACAAAACTTTTGCTCAATGTCAATGGTGCTCGAATTGTGATTTGAGGAGGATGAGACGTGAACCGATAGAAGCATCAATGTCAACAGCGTTGGGAGGATGAGAAGAACAACGTCAACGACGTGAGCTTGAACTTACCGATGTGAGCGTGAATGGCAGAAACGAGAACAAGCTTGAATTTTTTACCAGCGTGAGATTAATTTTGGCGTGAGACGATTGGTCTTGACGATTTGTAATGGAAATTTTGAGAGAATCAGGGAGTTATTTTGGGAGGGAGAATGTGAATCGATTTTAAATTTTTATGGGGAGATATTTTAAGAAAATATATGGATTATTTTAACTAACCAAGTATATTTTTATTTAAATATAATACAATGGCCATTGATGTAAATTAACCTCTATTTTGGCTTGGCTTATGACAAAGCTGGTTTTTTTTTCAAAATTAGACATTTGTGAAATTTCGGTTCAAAATTGGACTATCTATGTAGTTAACCCATAATTGTAAGGATAATTGTAATGGGTGTCAAAATTAGGGTAAATGATGGAAAATTTAGCAATTTTTTAAAATAATTGCAAATATGACAAAATTTTTAAATGAATTTGTTATATTTCCAAATTACCCCTGGCGTGCATCTTATTCATTTTTTTTTTTTTTTTTTTTTTACATATTGATAGAGTCTATCATTGATAGAAAATTTTTCTATCAGTGATAGAAAAAAAAATTCTATCACTAATAGAAATCTTTCTATCACTGATAGATTCTGAAAAACTTTCTATCGGTGATAGAAAAAAAAAAATCTATCACTGATAGATTCTATCCGTGATAAAAAAAAAACTTTCTATCAGTGATAGAAATATTCTATCACTATTGAAACTTTTCTACCAGAAAACTAAACAACACGATTGAAAACATTGTTTAAGTAAATTTCTTTATTTGGTTTATAATGCTCATCTTTCTATCACTGATAGAATTTCTTTCTATTACTGATAGAATCTATCAGTGATAGAAAACGTTCTATCAGTGATAGAAAGATTTCTATAAGTGTTGGTGTTATGATATCATATTGTTTTGTTAGTTGTTTGGTTATTGTTGTTATTCTATATGTTTTTGTAGTTGTTGTGTTCTATCATGACTTTTCTATCACTGATAGAAGCTAGTTGTGTCATTATTGTATGTTGGATTTTTCTATAAGTGATAGAAAATTTTCTATCACTTATAGAAAGCACTTTATATCATTGATAGAACATTCTATCAGTGATAGAAACTTTTCTATCATTGATAGAACATTCTATCAGTGATAGAAACTTTTCTATCATTGATAGAAGATTTCTATCACCGATAGAAGTGATAGAAAATATTTTTATCAGTGGTAGAAAATTTTTCTATCATTGATAGAAAACTTTCTATCAAAGTTTTTCGTGATAGAAACCTTCTATTGTGATAGAAAATCTTTTTATCATTGATACTTGATAGAAATCTTCTATCAGTGGTAGAAAATTTTTCTTTCATTGATAGAAAAATACCTATCATTGATAGAAATCTTTTTTATCACTGATAGAATCTATTGGTGATAGAAAATTTCTATCATTGATAGAATCTATCAATAATAGAAAGTTTTCTATCACGGATAGAAAATACGGAGGGGCATTTTAGTAAATGCAACATGCAGACCATCAGATTTTGCTATTATTGCAATTTTTTTTTGTGGGTTGCTAGATTTGCAATTATTTTGGCCCATATTGCTATCCTTGCAACTGGCCCTTTTAGCAGTATCAATGAACTTAGGTTGAGGCTAAAAAGCCAAAGTTCACCCCGAAGAAGTTAGAGCTTCGAATTCTCTCACTCCGGCTGAATTCGTAAAAGAAAAAGTTTAGGCTCAAAAAAGTAAATGAATTTAGGTTTGTATAATCATATTTATATAGGATGTGTGGTTTTTTTTTTCTTTTTGGTTCGACAAATGTGAGAATGGGTAAGGATAAATAGGTTTGTATTAAAACTAATATGATTTTGTAGTATTGATGAATTTTTATCGATATGAATGTAACTCAATAATTAAGGTCCCGTTTGGTAACCATTTAGTTTTTTTGTTTTTGGTTTTTGAAAATTAACCTTATAAACACTAATTTTACCAAAACAAACACAATTTTCAAAAACCAAAAAACGAAATGGTTATCAAACAAGGTCTTGAGATATCTATCTATTTATCTCTTGAGGTTGGAAGTTCAAATATTCACACTCATACTTAAAAAAAAAAAAAAAAAAAAAAGTAGTACTAACAAAAATATTTAACTGGTTGAAGAAGAGGACGACGACATGATGCTTCTCTCCCTTTCCCAGCATCGACCTCAATGAACACCATTGAAACGTATGATGATAACCCAATCAGCTCCCGATCCACCACGATAAAGATAAAATAGTGCTCCATATAAATTGACCGCTCCATTTCGTTCATCACTGCTAGTGCTCCATATAATGGGGAGGGGGGGGGGGGGGTTAAATACAAAACAAAGAGAAAATATGAAAGAAGGAAGAGAAGAAAAAGGAGAAGAAGGAAAAAAAAAAAAAAGGGTTAGCCGACGACGGCTAGAAGAATAAGAAGAATAAGAGAGAAATAAGAAAATAATAATAATTTTTTATTAAAAAATTATATTTTAAAAAAAAACAGGTGTCACATCAGCAATCCGTTAGTTATTAATAAAGTGGATTGAGAGACCAAAATGAAATGAAATCAAAACCTCAAGGGCTAAAATGTCGAGTTTGAAAATTCAGGGACAAAAATGAAACCTAACTCAAACCTCAGGACGAAAAGTGTATTTTCCAAAAAAAAAAAAAACATCAAAAACATTTTTTTTTTTTTGTTAAAAGAACGTAGGTTTATTCTATCTGTATATAACACAATTATTAATAATTAAAGATTTAACAAATTAAATAGAAACTGTTTCGTTTTATAAAAATGTTAAATTTAATAAAAGAAATAATAGATAAGTATTTTTTTTACTAGAAGAAAAATTATTAGTGGGATAAATAAGAGAGAGAAAAAATTGAACTAAAAGAAATAGAAAAAAAGTTGTAAATAATTAATAATATGGTCGTGGATAGAGATGTCTATTTGCCCCATGGGGACCCGCCCCTAATGAGACGAGGAATCCCAGTTTAAGAGGGAATGGGGAAAAAATCCACTGCGAGCTAAACGAGGATGGGGACGGGGAATGCATTCCCCATCCCCTTTCCCTCCTCTCGTCCCGTTTATTTTTTTAATTATTTAATTATTATTATTATTATTATTGTTTTCTATATATATAAATTTAAAGTTTTATTGTTAATGATTTAGAAAATTGGATACGTTTGAATTATATGCATAGATAATTAGATAGTTTAATATGAAATATTATTTTGTTTTTAACCAGAGATTTAAGAATTTGTGCTTTAAAAATAGATTATTTTAAGGAAATTAACTATTTAAATGAAAAAAAATGTGAATAATTAACTATCTAATTGAAAATTAATGAATATTTTTCATGCAAAGTTATCTATTTAAAAATTTATCAAAAGAATTCAGAAGGTCAAGATCGTTTTCACGATTCTTGTAGCTTTTCCCCATATGTGGGAACCCTTTCAGCCTTGGTGCTGTCATCTCAAGTGTTTTGACTAAGGACTTGAAGAAGAAGAGAAATCTCTGACTTTCAATCTGCAGAAGAGTAAAGAAAGAGATGGATTTAGAAGAGTTATTGGACGAATGGAAATATTTCAACCTGAGAGAAGATGAAATGGAAAAGAATATACTTCTTGACGCAGAAGAAGTAAAGGACATCCATGAGGATGCAGAACAATGCCTAGTGGGGAAACTTCTGTCCAACCGTGGTATTTCTGCAACAGCCATAAGAAACGCGTTAGTAGGTGCATGGAAAACAAGAGAAAATTTTTACACTGAAACAGTAGGGAAAAACATTTTCCTGTTCAGATTTCAGAGCAAGGAAGATAGAAATTGGGTATTGAAGAGCGGCCCTTGGTTCTTTGACAAATCATTAATGATTCTTGAAGCACCTATGGCAAATCAAAAAACTACAGACATGAAATTCAAGAAAACAGCTTTTTGGATCAGGCTAATCAATCTACCAATGGGCTTCAGAAAAGCATCGATTGTTGAGAAAATAGGAAACTCAATTGGAGAATTCATTGAAGCTGATTTCAACAGAGGAGACATGAATTGGGGCAATAGCATTAGAATCAGAGTTAATTTTGATATTACAAGACCCCTTCTAAGAGGTTTTATGCTTAGATCTATCGGAAATGAAGGAAGAACATGGATCAGTGTGAGATATGAAAGACTTCCTGAGTTTTGCTACAAATGTGGAAGGGTTGGACATGTAGCTAAAGATTGTACTTGTGAGGCCAATGATTTGCAGCACGATCAAAATTTTGAATTTGGTACCTGGCTTCGTTTTCAGGGGTTCTTGAAACCATCCAAAAGGCAAGAATCACCTCCAAGAAGACAAAACCAAGAACAAAATATACCAGATGAAGGCCATAATATAAATAAAGACCAGAGAACTGATCAGGTAGAAGAATCTCCTAGAAATATTGATCTAAATAAAGATGAAGAAGGCTCTTTTGAACAAGGATCAGGAAATAGTGTTTGGGGAGACAAATTACAAATTTCCCAGGAGGAAACAACGAGCAAATCCATTGAACACTCTGAAATTAATGGGGAAAAAAAACCAGTTTGAAAGGTAAACAGAAGGCGTGCGAACATGAAGTGGTGGAAAAAAAGAAACAGAATTGGAGGAGAAGGACAAGACTTGCACATATGGATACAAGAATGGAAGAAACATTATCCCGTAAAAGAAAGGCTATGGAAGAGATAGAAATTAATCAAAAGAAGGCAAGAACTGAAGATGACGTGATGATGGATGCAAATGAGACCTCTAAAGACTTGGCAGTGGCTGTAAATCAGCCCTGCCTAGGGCCATGAATATCATATGTTGGAATGCTCGGGGTTTGGGGAACCCGAGAGCATTCCGTGCCCTGAAAGACCTTGTAAGGACAAGGCAGCCCCACATACTGTTTTTATCAGAAACAAAGAATGATGAAAGAGTTATGAACAGGGTCAAATCAGGTTGCAGCTTCGATGGTTGCTTTATAGTTAAAAGTCTTGGTGCAAAGGGAGGTTTGTGTATTCTTTGGAAAGAAGAAGACAGTGTAATTGTTAACTCCTTTTCCAACAATCATATAGACACAACAGTTAAATGGAAAGGCAATACTTGGAGATTTACGGGCATTTATGGGTATCCAGAGACTGGTCAGAAACATTTGACATGGAATTTGATGAGAAACCTCCATAACCAGTTCGATCTACCCTGGTTGATAGGTGGTGACATTAATGAAATCTTATCGCATGATGAAAAGCTGGGAGGAGTTAGGAGAGAATCGAAGTATATGGAAAATTTCAAAGAAACCTTGGATGACTGTGGACTAAGAGACATGAGACCTAAAGGAAACATTTTTACTTGGCATGGCATCAGGAGAAGAGAGCATATCTGGGAGAGATTGGATCGTTTCCTATGCAACTCATCATTTGACAAACTTTTCAGTTCGGCAGGGATGACTAATCTGAATTGGTTATTTTCGGATCACAGACCAATTGAAGCTAAGTTGTTTTCTAACCCTCTCCATTTTAATAGAAAGCATGATAGATCTTTTAAATTTGAGGAACTATGGCTAAATCATGATGAATGCCCTGATTTAATTGCTAAAAATGGTTTCTGGGATGATAATCATCATCATCTATCAACTCTAGGGGAGGACCTTTTTAATTGTTCTAAGGAACTTATGAAATGGGGTAAGGAAATCAACTTGCATAGGAATAATAAAATCTCAATTTGTAAAAGGGCCCTGAATGATGCTTATAAAAACAATTCTGTGATTAACTTTGAGGCCATTCATTGTATTGAATTTGAATTAGACAAATTACTAGAAGAAGAGGAAATTTACTGGAAACAAAGGTCTAGAGAAGATTGGTTTAAATGGGGGGACCGAAATTCGAAATGGTTCCATAAAAAAGCTTCTCTAAGAAGAAAAACTAATGAAATTTCAGGAATTATAGACCTTAATGGGTCCTGGACAGAAAGCCCTCTAGCTATTGAAGAGACCTTTATCTCCTATTTTAGTTCCCTCTTTAAATCTAGTAATCCTCAAATTAATCATATTAATATGGCCCTTGAAGGTATCCAACCTAGAGTTAATCAATCAATGAATAATATGCTCCTAGCTCCCTTTACTAAAATAGAGGTTGAAAAAGCTATTAATCAAATGTTTCCTACAAAAGCTCCGGGTCCCGATGGCTTTTCAGCTATATTTTATCAAAAGTTCTGGAATATTGTAGGGAATAAGACTACTAAAGAATGCCTCAATTTTTTAAATGGGAGTTCTTGTATTGATAGCTGGAATAAAACTAACATTGTCCTAATCCCTAAAATTTCTAATCCTAAGGAAGTTAGTGATTTTCGTCCCATTAGCCTTTGCAATGTTAATTATAAAATTATAACAAAAACAATTGCTAATAGGCTAAAATGGATTCTTAAAGATATTATTTCTGAAAATCAATCAGCCTTTATTCAAGGAAGATTGATAACAGATAATATTCTAATAGGGCATGAAAGCATTTCGGCTATTAAAAAGAGTAGGGGCGTTAAAGATAACATGGCAGCTCTTAAGATTGACCTTAGCAAAGCCTATGATAGGGTAGAATGGACTTTCCTAGAAGAAATTATGTCTAGATTAGGGTTTGATTCTAGATGGATTAACCTAATCTCTAAATGTATCTCTTCGGCTGAATTTTCTATCCTTATTAATGGTGAAAAAAGAGGTAATTTTAGATATTCTAGGGGTCTTAGACAAGGGGACCCATTATCCCCCTACCTTTTTCTTTTAGTGGCTGAGGGTCTCTCCCATCTCATATCTAGGGCTAATAATATTGGAAATCTTACTGAGCTTAGGATAGCAAACAGTCCTTCCATTTCTCACCTTTTGTTTGCAGACGATAGTCTGATTTTTTGTAAGGCCAATGAAATCGAGCTTATTAATATTAAGAATCTGTTAAAGATGTATGAACTTGCCTCTGGGGAGTGTATTAATTTTACAAAAATCAGCTATTATCTTCTCTAATAAAGTTAACAAAGATAGACAGGGATATCTCAGTAGTTTACTAGGTGTTAAAGTGGTAGAAGATTTTGGAAATTACTTGGGAGTTCCCTCAGTCTTGACTAATAAGAAAACCAAGGATTTTAGTTTCCTTTTAGACAAGGTTTGGAAAGTTGTCCAAGGTTGGAAAAGTAAATTTTTCTCCAAAGCTGGAAAAGAAATTCTTATTAAAAGTGTTGGGCAGGCTATTCCAACCTATGTGATGAGTGTCTTTAAGATCCCAAGGAAAGTTTGTGATGGTATCACAAGGAACTTTTCTAGATTTTGGTGGGGGTCTAATGGAAATAGCAGGAAGATGCATTGGTGTAGTTGGGATAAGATGTGTCTCCCTAAGAGCCTAGGGGGCTTGAATTTTAGAGATATAAGTGGTTTTAACCAAGCCCTTATAGCTAAACAAGTTTGGAGGCTTTTCTATAACCCAAATTCCCTGGCTTCTAGATTTCTTAAAGGCATTTATTATGAAAATTCTAACATTTGGGAGGCTAGCATAGGTAGAAAGCCATCATATCTGTGGAATAGCCTTCTTTGGGGTAGAGATCTTCTTTGGAAGGGTATTAGGTTCAGGGTAGGTAATGGGAGGAATATTTCCATTTTTAATGACCCTTGGCTTCCTAGAGGTAATTCTTTTAGACCTACTTGTACTGATTGGAATAATAGGAATAAGAAAGTGGCTGACTTTATTACCCCTTCTGGGGAATGGGATACTGGAAAATTAGGTGAGATTATGTTAAGCTCTGATGTTGACATGATTAATCAGATTCCAATCAATAGAAATCTAGAAGATAAAATTGTTTGGCACTTTGACAAAACCGGAAAGTACTCAGTTAAAAGTGGGTACAAAGTTTTTATAAATTCTAAAATCAATGGTATTTCTTCTAGCTCAAACCATATGTCGGATATTTGGAAAAAAGTTTGGAATCTTAAAATCCCAACAAAAATTAAGCATTTTTTATGGGAAGCTTTAAACAATACCCTCCCCACAAAGACAAACTTAATTAACAGAGGCGTTTCTTTATCTAGCTTATGTCCTATTTGTTCTAACCATCATGAATTCACAGATCATATACTATTTACATGTCAAAGAGCAAAGGAAATCTGGAGAAGTACCTTAGATCGAGTGTATCTGGATTTAGACTTCAACAACAGCTTCATCGATCGATGGTGGAAGATCTCTGCAAATCTGTCATCAAAAGAAATTGAGTTAGCCGCGGTTGCATGCTGGGCGATTTGGCTCGATAGGAATAAGCTCATTCATGAAGAGCCTATTCCTTCATCATCAATCAGAAGCAGATGGATTATTGAGTACCTGGAAGCATTTAGGCGGTCAAATTCCAAGCAAAATAGCTCTGTGGAGATTTGCCCTAGATCGCAACCATCAGTCTCAAGAGCTTCGTGGTCTCCTCCAAACGAGGATTTTATGAAAATAAATACCGATGCTTCGTGGTCCTCAGATCAGATGTCGAGTGGATTAGGCGTTGTTTGTAGAGACTATGCTGGATCATTTCGTGGAGGATCGGCCCAATTCTTAAATGGTTTTCAGGATGGCCTTCTGGCTGAATTAAAAGCCATCAATTTGGGCCTAAATCTAGCAATCACCTTGGGCTACAAAAAGATTGTTGTAGAATCTGACTGTGCCTTAGCAATCAATTTTGTCTTGAAGAAATCAGTAGTCTGGAGTAGCGTGGAAGCCCTGGTTGAAGATATTTGGGCCAAATTAGCTAGTTTTAATGATATTCATTTCTTCCATATTTCAAGGAGTTGTAATACAGTTGCTGATAGCTTAGCTAACCGTGCGAGAGTGAATAATCTTAGCGGGACTTGGATTGATTATGTCCCAGATTGGTTGTATGTCTTGGTCGAGGATGACCGTTCCCATTTTGTCCATGTGGCAGTTTAATAATATGTTTGTTGTTCAAAAAAAAAATTTATCAAAAGAATGATTTGATTCAATGATGACAAAAAAGAAAAAAGAAAATTAAATATTCCCCATGGGGAACCCGATCTCCACAAATTCCCCACGGATAATCCCGCACCAATTTCCCTGAAATTTAATGGAGAATTTCGCGGAGATGGGGATTGAAATGGGAGACAAGCGTCCCGCCACGTGGACCTCATTTATAGATGAGAAATGAAGGGCAATCATGTAAAGTAATTGTTGAAAAAAAATTAGGAGCAAGGAATAAGAGATCAGAATGAGATTTATGAAGATTTAGGAGAGGAATGGGATTATACTTTAAATTCTATTGGTGGTGGGTTTCACTAATTGAATTTTAAAATTTTAAATTAAAAATCTATATATATTAAAAGATAAATATATTTTGAATTTTCACTATTTGGATCACAAAATTAAAAAATAGTTGTAAAAAACACATCTGCCATGTGCATATATTAATTGAACTTAGTGAATCCAAAAAACATAAAACAAAATAATTCAGATTGTATACCAAAACTCTAACATTTATAATCCACGCCAACTAACTAACTACTTTTGCAATAGAAGTGGTCAAGGTCGATCACAGGGAATAACTGTTTTTTTTTTTTTTTAATGTTTTGAGGTAAACAAAAGGGGGATTGGAGAAAGTGATTAAAAGGCATGAAAAGTAAATTGCATAAAATAAAAGGCGGGCAAGTTAATCTTACCACGAGTGTTACTGCAATAGGGGGTGCTCGAGTTTTAGTATGATTAGTTTCATTCATTGATTATCGAAAGATCGATTTACCAATTTGAATTCTTATCGACTACACTGGAAAATCCAAAAAGCCATGGCATTCCTAAATTCCTAAGTCTGATTAACGCATTGAGACTATACCTAACAAATTAACTAGCTATCTCGTATGCTTTAACTACTAATTGGATGCATTAAACTTAAGGATGATTAGAATGTTCTACATTAATTAGGGAAAAAACCTAAATTAATTTCAAGAACATTTTTAAACCTTAAATCTTCCATGCTAATTGCCAAGTTCGGGATAATACGCCAAATTGCTACATGTTTAGACCTATTTACTACTTCGATAGCAGATTAATTTAAAAAGTTGCAGTTGGGGTTGTTGATCCCTCTTAACAATCCTAATTAGAATAAGCATTGAGTCTAAATAATATTTAATCAATTAATTAATCATGCAAGGAATATAAAAAATCGATCTCATGAAATTAATGCATACTTACTAACCGAGGTTTCGATTACAAAAATCCGAGTTTAGACAACCGTGGACAAGTCTAATCGAAGCCCAATACTTGATTAACCGACCTTAATCTACTCTAAACTAAGATATTACAGTGAAATAGAAGATAATTGAGGTATAACAAAGGAAAAACGACTAAAATCGAATACTCCATGACCTAATTCATAAAAAAAAAAAATAACAACTTATATCACAGGCGAGAGCGTTGAGACACTAGGCATAACATCTCAATGCTTTAGAAATGGCTAACGGAGAAAATGCAGGCGGAAGGTCAGCAACGCTCCCAACGGAATCAGCACGCCCAACAGTTTTCTAGTGTCTCGACGCCAAGGCTAACGTTGAGACGTTAGCTCTCATGTTTGCAACATTGAGCAGCATCTCAACGCCCCAACGCTTGCCCTTTGCTCATTTCTCCATCTTAGCGTTGACTGAAGGTTGACCATGGGTATTTTGGGTATTTTAATTTCTTTTTATGTATGTTTTCACCCTGATTGATCCCATACACTTATTTATAGCCTGCATCAATATTATACTCACAATTAAGCATTTTTCGCACTACCATAAAAAAAAACACACAAAACCTAAGGAAATAAATGTGCACCAAAATGGTGCTATCACTCATGATTCATTCTCTCAAGTTTTGAAGGTTTGAATTTCAAAAGAAAGCTACATTTACTGTTTTGAAAAATGATTTAATGTTGATTTTATTGTTATATTTACTAGCATGTTTGAAACTACCAAAGTTATTTATTCTTTCGAAGTTATACATTTATTGAACTACATTAGGTCCTAAGTTTTTCTTCTTTAAAAAAAAAAAAAAAAACTACATTAGGTCCTCACACATTCAAGTTACAAGTATGATTGTTCTAGAAGTTATATCATTTGCCAAAATGTCAACCTAATTAAGTACATCATCTACATTTTATTAACAATTCCACGATTTCTTAAGGTATAAGTGATGTGTTTTTAATGTCTATCTCGATATCTTTTAATTAGATTTTCAAATGTTCCCCACTTTGTACCGACTCTATGTTTAATTAGATTTTCTATAAATAAAAAAAATTATTAAATAACACTCTAATTTTAAGTCCAAATCTCAACTCCATATTTGTAATGTTATATTATGTTATTGAGAAAAAAATGTCATCTATTATAAAACAATCAACGATTCTGTTTATTAAAAAAAAGGGAAAATACACTTTTGGTCCCTGAGGTTTGGGTTAAGTGACACTTTGGTCCTCGAGTTTTCAAACTCAACAAAAATACCCCCGAGGTTTGAGATATGGAGCAATTTGGTCTCTGCCGTCAATTTTTCTGTTAAACCCTAACGGTAAGCTGACGTGGCACTATTATTTTAATTAAAAAAATTAATTTTTAATTTTTTTAGATAAAAAATATAAAAATATTAAATATATTATTATTTTGTTATTATTTTTAAAATTCTCTCTCTATCTTCTTCATCTTCTTCCTTCCCCCTCTCATCTTCTTCAGCTCCGGTGGTCGGTCGCCGCCGGCTGCCGGCGAACGGCGGCGGTGGTCGCCGGAATTTTTTTTATTTTTATTTTTTGCCTTCTTTCTTCTTCTTCTCTTCTTCCCTTTTTATTTCTCTTCCTTTCTTCTATTTTTTTTTTTAAAAAAAAGAAGAGAGTTTCGGGGAGGAGGAGCTCCTCCCCGAAACTCCCTTCTTTTAAAAAAAAAAAAAGAAAAAATGAAGAGAAAGAAGAAGAAGGGAAGAAGAGAAGAAGAGAAGAAGAAGAAAGAAGGAAAAAAAAATTCCGGCGCCCGCCGCCGCTGCTGTCGTCCGCCGACAGCCGACGGCGGCCGGCCACCGAAGCTGAAGAAGATGGGAGGGGGAAGGAAGAAGATGGAGAAGAAAGAGAGAGAATTTTAAAAATAATAATAAAATAATAATATATTTAATATATTTATATTTTTTATTTAAAAAATTAAAAATTAAACTTTTTTAATTAAAATAATAATGCCACGTCAGCTTACCGTTAGGATTTAACAGAAAAATTGACGGCATGGACCAAATTTATCCTTATCTCAAACCTCAGGAGTATTTTTGTTGAGTTTGAAAACTCGGGGACCGAAGTGTCACTTAACCCAAACCTCAGGGACTAAAAGTGTATTTTTCCCTTAAAAAAAAACAACAACAATTAACAATCCCGTTTTAACCTCTCCAACAACATCAATCCCGTCACAAATTCTAGAAATTTATTTAAAATAAAATAAAATGAAATAATTTTAATTTATTTCAATCTGGTTTGAATTAATAATTAAATTTATTTCTCCAAACCCAAAATATTCACCATTCCATCCACATCTAGAAAAGTTTAAAATTTTAATAGGTTATAGGTAAACAGTGTGAGGCATGCCATCTTTATAAATTTTCATAATAGCCTTCACATGGAAGCACTGTGGATTGCTTTTCAGACTTCAATTTAAATTAATTATTACGGAACATTATAATTATTCATTAAAAAAAAAAGAAAAAAAAAAAAGAAAAAAAGAAAAAGGAAAAGCCCCTTTCTCGCTTTTTTTTAGACTAAAATTTTCATCCCCTCTTTAAAGACACTTTCAGGAGATTGAAGTAAAAAGGACACGTCGCTTCCCCCATCTTTTCAAGCTTTCCGGGTCGTACAAAAAGTTTGGTGGGATCCGTTTAAATATTTTTACACTTAATTTAATTTGGATCACACCTTAGAACAAATAAGTGTAGATTTCATAATTTATAAGATATCTTTGTTATTTCACTCATTATCAATTAATTTTGGGATAAAACTCTATGTTATTTAATATGATATCAGAATCTATAAATCTTAAATGAGTATTTGGTTCAAAAATAAATTGAAAATATCATCAATATTTTATGAGCACAAATTATATTTGTATTTATTTTTTGAAATTAATCATGAAAACCTTGTGTAATTAATCGATAAAACGATCAAAATTAATACAAAGTATTAATACAAGTTAATGAATTAATAATTAATAAATAATTTTAATTAAATACACAAGGTTAATTTAACTAATTTAAACTATCTGGTTAAAAATTTTAATAAATATCTTTAATTATAATAGTTTAATATATTTGTATTCATAAAAACTAATTAGATAAATATTTTAATAATAATATGATTATTTATTTATTAAAATAAGATTATATAATTCATTTTAATTAATTATAGCTAAGCATTATTAATAATAATTTTTATTTTTATTAATATAAATGAATATATATTAATTAACAATATAAAAACAAAAAGACAAGAAAAAGAGGGAGAAATAGATATATTGATAAAAAAAAGTTAGTAAAAAATTATTCCAAAAATATTTTTATAATTATGATATATTAATCCAATGAAATAATTAATTAATTAATCAATAAGTAATTATTTATAATTATTGAAACACGATTTTTTAAACTAAATTCATTTAAAAAAATTTAGTTCAATAATTAAATATATTTTTGATATTGTTAACTAATTAATTATAATTTCAGTAAATATGTAATTACATCATTTTAATAAAGTTGGACTAAGTATTTGTTAAAAAAAGAAAAAAAACTTAGACTTGTTGAGAAATTGAGTAGCCCAACGAGAATACGAAGGTGAATAAAATATAATAATATAATATATAGTTATAATATAATCATATATAAATAAAATCAAATGAAATAAATGAACTAAAATATAAAAGAAATAAAAGTAAATAGAAAAACAAAATAACAAATTTATGGAATTATGAAAAAGGGAGAAAGATGGAGAATTCCACCATGAGCTTGAGAGCTTCTTGTTATATTTTTAGCTTCACATAATGCCTCTATTTATAGGCATTTGTAAAGAAGTGTGATGCTTGATTATCAAGCTATACAAGTCATAAGGTCCATTACAGGTGACACATAGGTGTTGATGATCGAATTTCGCTAGGTAAATTACATTCGCTCCACGTGATAATCGACAGTGAATTTGTTTGAGAGTGGGAAAGACGTGGCCTGCAAAACGAAAAACCTGCACACTGGTGTGGTGCTAGCCACACCGACTCCGTTGCTTAAGTTAGAAAACGGAGGTAGGAGGACTAGAGAGTAAGAGAAGAGAGTAGAGAGTTCGGATCCCCTTCTTCAATGGCAAAGAGGGGTATAAATACCTGCTCATCCTCTTAAGATTTTTAGGAGTTCAGAGGCGTTTCGGGACAAACTAGGCGGAATCGGGGCGGCCAGAGGCGGTAGGGACCAAACGGAGTCGGATGGGCTCGGGCTCGGCCCATGGCCAAGGTCGAGCAGGGGGTCGGGCCAAAAGCATGACCCCTTCGATCTTGGCCCATCCCACTTGTCGGTTTCGCCTCTTGGGTGCATCTCCCAGCCCGATTTCTCCCCGGTTGTCCTTGTCAGCTCCTTGTACATCGGGGTGGTCCAAAAGGGAGAAAGATGGAGAATTCCACCATGAGCGCTTGAGAGCTTCTTGTTATATTGTTAGCTTCACATAATGCCTCTATTTATAGGCATTTGTAAAGAAGTGTGATGCTTGATTATCAAGCTATACAAGTCATAAGGTCCATTACTTGGGTGACACCACATCCAAGTTTTCCAACATTTTTCAAGTCATAAGATCAATACATTTCTTGACACATGGACATCTATTTAATTCATAATATGACTAAGTATATATCCTAACAAATTATCATTTATTTAACCTAATTACATAATTTATTAAATTTATTTTTAATTTAGTTTCAATTAGTTAATTAACTAACTATATTCAAAATAAAAAATGACACATGAGAAAAAAAAAAACTCTTATCCATTTCTATCTCCAAAACACACCAAATGGGTTAAGGATATAGTTTCCTTGGAGTGGAAAGGAACGATTCCTTCCTATTTTGTTTTTATTTATTTGCAATTTACTTAATTAATTAAGTGGTTTGGTGGATTTCTATAATAATGAAATTCAAATAAGTGGTTTTTTTTTTTCAAAGACCAAAAATTCATTGGTTATCAAACGGGACCGTAGTTTTCAAAAACTTGTTTTTGTTTTTAGAATTTGGCTAGAAATTCAAATGGATTCTTAACAAGGATGAAAACCATGGTAGGAAGTTTATGAGAAAACAAACAAAATTTTCAAAAACCATAAACAAAAAATGAAATGGTTATCAAACGAGACAAAAAAAAAAATCAATTTTGAAAATTGAAGGACCTCTTAAACCCATTCCTCAAAACTCGAGAATCGTAAAGGTTTATTTTGAAAAATCAGAGATCAAAAGTACCTATTCTTTAAATCTCAAGGACCAAAAAATATTTTTTCCTTAGAGTATTATATTTTTTAATTAATCATATTATCTATTTTGAACCGTCATTTATTTTTATTTTTTTAGAAAAACTTTGAACCGTAATTTATTATTCTTTCAACATTTTTATAATTTGGAATTTGTATGAATTTAAACAGAAACGTTAAAATCTTTTAATAAAGTTCCAGACTCCAGTGCAATACATCTGTATGACCCACGAGTCAAAAAGGGCAATTATGGCCGAAAGACTTGAAAAGAGAAATAGAAAAGGAAAAGAATAAAACTTCAAATACTTAAAAATATAAAAATTAGAACAAAACTTTCCTGCATATCAGAATGTAGTGATCTCCTACATACGCTATTAAAATCTTGACAAGTAAGAAAGAAAAATGGAGAAAATGAGAATTTTTTGTTACATTTTAATGGTGATATGCAGAAGATTCCTACCTACCGATATGCAGACAAGTTTTTTCTTAAAAATTATCGGTCGTCGGTCATAACTCATAATCGAACCTTTCGAAAAAGTTGAAACAATAGAAGGAGAGAGAGGGAGCAAAGCCGGTAGCCGCAAGTTAAGGCGAGTCAGGCGACCAAGTGCCCTTTTATTATTACTATTTTTTAGAAGCCAATTGCCTTTATTTTTAATATTTGTGCAATAATTCTTATTAATATTTTATAGAAATTGAAAGGAGTTTTTATTCAAAAGAAAAGAGAGCTTTTAAAAAATTTATTTTACATTATAACATTACAATTTTTTTTTTTTTTTTTTTGTTAAAACAAAGAAATAAATACCTTTTTGATCCTTGAGTTTTGAGAAATAGGTGGGTTTGGTCCATAAATTTTCAAAATAGATCTTTGGTAAAAAATTATTTTTAACCCTAAACTTTGAGGGTTGTATCAATTTTAACCCTGAATTTTCAATTTCATCAAATTGAACCCTAAACTTACCAAGTTGTATCAATTTTAACCTTGAACTTTTAATTTCATCAAATTGAACCTCAAAATTTTCGGATCGTATCGATTTTAACCCCAAACTTGCATAAGTGTAACAATATATACCTTTTGTTAACTTTTCGTTTGAACCACCGTACGTAATTGATTATTTCTTCATTTTTTTCTTAATCCACGTTGTATCTAAATTGGTTTCTTATAAATAAAATATTGGAGAAATTTTATTTTACAAAAGCAAAGAAACTTTTGAGGTTATTTATCTTCAAATATTTGCCATTTTTTTTTTGTTGCTAAGAAAACTTTGTGTGATTTTTTTTTCTTCTTTTACTTTTTTTTTTTTTTTTTTTTTACTAATTAGAAGGATGTACAAATGTAGAAAACGAAAATAAAGAAATTTCAAGTTTTTTTTTTTTTTTTTATTTCTTATATTTGCTGGAATTTTCGTGTTGCCAGTAACTGTGTGTGTGTGTGTTTTTTTTTTTTTTTTTTGGATAATAATGAGAAGAATAGTGTTGATTTCTTCAGATAAAGAGTTTTCCAACAAATTTCTTACAAAACACTAACTCAGGTGCAAGGTGAATTTAAAAAAAAAAAATAATAAAGAAAGGATAGTTCTCAATTACATGTTTGAATAACAATTCAAATGAAAAGTTGACCAAAAATCTACATTGCAAGTTTGAGGTTCAAATTGATACAATTTGTTAAGTTTGGGGTTCAATTTGATGAAATTGAAAGTTTAAGATTAAAATTGATACAACATGCTAAGTTTAGAGATCAAAATTGATTTTCCCCTAGATCTTTTTAGTCCATGAGTTTTGAGAAATAGGTTTAAAGTGTCCCTAAGTTTTCAAAATTGACATTTTTAGTCTTTGAGTTTTGAAAAATAAGTTTAAAAGGTTCCTCATATTATTTTTTCAACATTTTTAAATCAATATTTTTTATTATCTTTTAATATTGAATGAATTTTTAAATTAAAAAATAAAAAGTATTAATTAAATTTTTAAAAAATAATAATATAGGAGATCTTTTAAACCCATTTCTCAAAACTCAGAACTAAAAAAGTTTATTTGAAACAAAATGCACATATTCCCAAAATTCAGAGATTAAAAAGGTATTTGTCGAAAAAAAAAACTCTGTTGTGTTAAGCAACTAACTTATATATATATTTTTTAAAAGAACAATTAACCTAATTATTATGTCATGCCACGTCAATATTGAAATAACAATATTAATAACAAGTACTCATCTGAATTAAAATAAAAAGTTAAACAATAAATTTAAATTTAATAAAGTTAGATGTATTCTTGCTTATTTTATTTTATTTTTTAATTATGGTTCATGTGGTGATTTCTTTTTAATATATGTGGATATGAGTTTAAAATTATAACTCTAAAAAAATGAGTTTAAAATTCTAACATGTTAATTAATTGACTTGGTTCGATCTAATTGCCTTTTTTGTTATTTTTGTAAATTATAAATTTAGAAATAAACTTTTCAAGTATTACTGCTATTATTATCTGTTATTTTGATTGATTCTAATTTTTAAATCCATTTTCTTTTATCACAGTGAATTTAATTTGTTGTTATCCTTCCATTTAAGAGAGCAAGATATATATATGGAGCCTTTGAGGCAAAGAGTTGAGTTATGAAATTTGGAATTGTTTTGTTTTAAAAGTTGGAACAAAAGTTAATAAATACGTGAGACCCACGATAAAGTGTTGAAATATGAGTTAAAAAATTGTGGGATCCATAATGATCATTTTCTTTTATTAAACATCTATTTATTAGATAAAACACAGATTATTACTATTTAAAAGGTTGAAAATTCAATCCCGACTAGTTGAACTAACAAGTATCCAATAATTTTGCAAGCTAACTTTAAAGTTGAACCATATAAGTCCATATTAATTTTGAACTAAAAAAGAGGTCTCTGTCAATTATGACGAATCAATAATTTCAGTTAATTGAAATTAAACTTGTTACCATTATGAACATTAATTATCTGGTTAAACTTGCATCTATTGATTAAAAAACGACAAAAGAATTTTAGGAAATATTTCGTAAAATGGAATATATTTTGCATTTGAAAGTTGTAGCAGAATCAAACGAATTTTGGACCAATCTCCTTTTTGAAACTGTAAATTCTTCATGTAAAAGAAAGAAACAGGGCCGCCATTGATGATGGGTTATGAATAATAGCAATTGGTAGTTGCTAAGACAAGCTTTCCTTCCAATCCATTGGATACTTTTTTCATTTCTCGATTTTCGAGCTCAAGGATTCTCTCTCTAAAACTCTCGTTCTGTACAAAGGACGAACAGATAAGGGGACACTCTTCTTGAGGTACTCACAACAAGCTTCTTTTTCGATATTTCTGAAAATTTCCCTTTCTGTTTGACGATTTTTTTCAGAAACCAACTGTTGTTTTGTTGTCGCGTTATCGCTCGGCTATGGTTGTCGTTGTTCTTCTGGGTGGGACGGGGGCAGTGGATTCTGCGGTTGGCAGCTTCTACATGTCAGAGCCACTGTTCTAATGTTCTTTTTCCGTCATTTCATCAATTAAAAATTCTCCTAGAGAGGAAAAAGAAATTCTGGGGGACTGTTCTGAGCTGAGTCTGAGATGTTTTTATTATTTTACGTTTGTATTTTTTAACTGATTTGTTTGTTTGGTTGTGAGCTTAATGAGATTTTGAAGCTGTGTGGTTCTGGTTATTCTTATTCTTCTTCTTTTGTCTTTCTTCTGAATCATTGGGCCAATCAAAGGCTGTAAATCGTAATGCACGGGTTTGAGCATAGAAGATTCGAGTGGAACCGTAAGAGGAGTTAAAGTTTGAATCTCAGCTAAGAAAAGCATCGTCCAGTTGCGGTGGTATTTTTTTTTTTTCTTTTCTTCGATCTTGTAATTGTGGTACTTGGGGTATTGCTGGTTATGAAAAATTTGCCGTTTGTCTGAGTTTTCGAATCGTCTGTGATCAAGGAGGGAGAAAAGCTTCTTTAAAGGGTTTCTGAGACCAAATTGTTTAAGTTAAGTTGGAGATTCTGTGGGGAAGTTGAGTTATTCATACATTGTCAAAGTTAGTTGCCTAATAAGAATTTATTGGTAGGGAGTTTCTGCCAAATGATTGTGTTGCTTGAGCTTCTTTCAATTGGGTTTACCATTTCTGCTGCTTCTGTGATTGAAATTCCATAGCAGATATCTTATATTTGGCAACCATTTGGTGAAATGGGTTGTGCTGCATCAAGTATTGATGATGAGGAGAGAGTGAAGGCTTGTAAGGAGAGAAAGAAGCTAATGAAACAGTTAATAGGGTTTAGAAAAGATTTTGCAGATGCCCTGCTAATTTACTTGAAGGCATTGAAAAATACAGGTGCGACCCTTAGACAATTTACTGAGTCTGAAACATTGGAGCTTGAAGGTACTATTTATGGCTTGGCATCACCTCCATCACCGCCTCCCCCTTTGCCTCCCTCTCCACCCCCACCTCCACCTTTTAGCCCTGATTTGAGAAAGCATGGAGCTGAAGATACCCAAAAGGATGAATTTATCCAAGAAGGAAGCATTGTTACCGATGACGATGAGGATGATCACATCCCATCACCTCCAATTTTGAGCTCATCTTGGGAGTATTGGGATCCTTTTGAGCATTCTGCTGTACATCAACAAAAAAAGAGTGAAGTTGTGGGGCAACAACAAAAGACTGAAGTTGTGGGGCCAGCTGAAGAGGAAAATTGGGCAGAGACTAGGAGTGAATTTGAGGAAGAGGATAAGGAGGAAGAAGCTGTAGAAGATGTTGTGAATCCAGTACCTAAGAATACAGAGCAAGGGGAATTGATAAGTTGTATTTCTTCTACGACTAGCATGCATATGAAGGTCGCTAGAGACATGGGCATGATATCATGGAAAAAAAAGAAAACCTTAGGAGCTGTGGTCAAGGAACTTGATGAGTATTTTCTTAAAGCATCAGGCGGTATAAAGGAAATAGCTGTTCTCATTGATATAAGCGTTGGAAATGATTTTCCGCCACATGATTTCAGGGAAAACAAGAGTAAGTACACGCTTTCTTTATCCATTTTTCCCCCTTTGTGCAGTTTATCTCATTTATAACTTTCATATTTGAATTTTTTTAGAAATTGTTGACAAATTAACTCTTTTCTTTTTAAAAAAATCTTCAACGAATAGAATCGGTATGGTTTTATTTCTTCCCTATGATCATGGCATTGAACTTATTTGATGTGGCTAATATTGAGCATGCTGCCCCTGCATCCCTCTTGCAATTGTAGTCTGTACCTTCCGAAGTACTTGTTCTTAACTCTGAAAGCATTCAACACTTGCGGATTTTGTTATGCTGATGTTTTTGTTTTTAATCTCTTTTGAGTTTGTTATGCTGTTTTTTGTTACTTTGTGGTCGAGGTCTCAATCAACTTCTCTAGGCTTTTTTTCAGGTAGGCCTTTTTCTACATTTATTTCTTGGATGTCACATGCTTTTTCTTATTTTTGAGATGCATACTTTGAGGTTTGGAAAAATAAATGGATAACCCATAAGGTTCAGGATTTTTTTAACCTGAGATTCAGATAATATGATGTTTCAATTGCTAGTTTGGTCCCTAAACTTTAAAAAGTAGCTAATAAGTCTATGAACTTGTAATGTTGTGTCGAATAAGTCTTTAGATCATTGAACTATTAATTTTGTGTTTAATAGATCTTTGAAATTTAACAATGTCTCATAAGTCAAGAACCTAGACACAAAAGCGAAAGTTTGAGAATTTATTAGATACTCTATAAATTTCAAGAATCTATTGGACACAATATTGAAAGTTTAAACACCCGTTAGATACTTTTTAAAATTCAAAGACCTATTGGATACAACTCCAAAAGTTTAGAGACTGAAGTTGTAATTTGATCTAATATGATCTTTCATCATGTGTATGCACTGTGAAGCCATGTTTATTTTTAGTTAAATCTATGTCATTGATGAAAATGTCAGATGGAAATCCTCTTAGAGTTGCTCTGCTAGAGGAAAATGTTATCTTGGACCAGACCATCGTTTTATTGATCTTTAACTTCATTTTTCATTATTTTGTAATTTTCTGCATATGAATTAGAAGTTTGGGGAAAAAAAAAAGAGAAATCATATTTTTTTTCATAAGTTCCATTAATTTAGTCCGTCACCAAACATGTTTCTGTTCCCATTATTTTTCTGCAAATCCCTTGAGAAATTCTTTAAACTTTGATTTACAGGGAAGAGAAGCAACTCTGCTAAGGTCTTCAATGCACTATCACGGAGGTGGTCATCTAATTCACTACAATTTACAACAGATGCAGTTGAGTTCTGTGGTCCTAGTGAACCATGTCGGCCTGGAGCTCATTGCATCACCCTAAAAAAACTTTATGCAGCAGAGCAAAGACTTCAAAAAGACATCAAGGTAAATAACATAAGAATCGTGCTGATATGAACTGCTGTTGCAAAAGCTTAGAATATATGTTTTGTTTGTCTTGTCATTGCCATAATGGTTATTAATTATGATGATTTATGTCCAAGAGAAACAGATGAAAGCAAAGAAGTGAAATATAGTCAAAGATTATGTGATCTCCTTGTTGGTATGAATACCATCTTTAAGATTAGCATCTGCTTCAAGAATTATTGGAACTCTTGAAATGGAGTTTGATCATGATGAACAAACTCCTCGTCCATATAATTTAATTTAAACCTTTTATCCCTCATCTTCCAAGACCCACTTTGCTTTTGTCATGTGGAAAGCAACTGCCCGAAGACAATCAAAGTTTTCACTCAGCCTCTGATTGTTGGGGGTATTAATTTGCAACGCGAGGTCCACCAAAAGACATCCTGATATGCAAGATGAGGTCCAATAATGACATTCTGTCATGCTCATCTCCTAATTGGTGTTAAGGAGAGTGAGCAGACATCTTAATCTTGCCTGAGAATATTTTTCTGACTTGCCCTATGTCCCTGAAACTTGTGGACCAAGCTCAAACAGATTTTTAATTGGACCACAATTTTTCCTAGAACATGACATGCATAGCTCTCCTTTCTTGTGGAATACCAAAGTCCAGAGTGCCTTCTACCCATTATTTATTAAGAAAGATATGAACAGACATATGAGAGTGAAGATAGTGCATTTAGAGGTAGCCTAAACTTTATCATTTTTGGACTTGGAAAATTTATAAGCTAGCTAGTATACAATGTAGATCATGTTTGAGAATGAGAAACGCAGTTTAGTGTAGACATGAAAAGCTCACTTTAGCTTGAGTTCGCAGGACCAGTACCTTATTTTTTTTTTTGGGAAGTCCTGTGTTTCATCCAAGGATATATTTTAGTTATTGTTTGGAATGGCTTTCTAAGTGCTTAAAAAATGTTTTTAAGTGCAAAAAAAAGTGTTTTTAAGCACTTAAGAAAGTTATTCTAAACAAACCCTCGATCCAACTCATGTTTCTGGACTGGAACCTACTGGCTATTGCAACTTCCTCTACAGGCTTCATTCCTCTTTAATTTTTTTTTAAGATTATTTTTGAAGATCATAACTTATGTACTATGAAACGATGCCAATTCTATGCAGTTTAGATTGATTTATCAATACTGGTAGTTGTTCTTCAATGACTTGCATATGGATTATGTATCCTTCATAAAATTTCATTGAGATTAATTTTTTTTTTTTAAATGTTCTTGTATCTTATAAATTTTCATCCTATTTTATAGGAAGAAGAAGTTACCAATCTAGAGCATGAGAAGAAAGCTTCGCTACTGCAAAAACAAGAGGATGAACACTATGATTGGACCAAGACTGAGAAAATTCGCCAGACTGTTGAGAGTTTGGAGACTGACATGATACGTTTGCGGCAAGCTATTGGTGACCATTGTGCTTCTATATTAACGCTAATAGATGAGGAACTTTATCCGCAACTGGTTGCTTTAACTTCGGGGTAAATGCAAATATGTTTTAATTGAACCCTGGCAAATAAATCATACCTTCCTTCATATGCATATACAAGGATATTCAACACTGTCTCTTCTGAATGAAGAGGAACAAACAATTATTTTCTTCTTCTGCTGGGTTTTCCTACTGCGAATTTTTCTTTTTCCCTCACCACCTATCTTTTTTATTTGCTTACCATTCATGTGCTTCTGCACCCCAATGCCTGTAAGGATTCTCCCTTACTAACTTGATATTCAAAATGAGAAGAAACAAACCCAAGACTTAACAAAAGATCCAGCCATTGGCTGTAGCTGGTAAGCTCTCTTTCTCTCTAGCCTGCTATCCTTTCACAAATAAGATATGCCTTTCCTACTTCTATCCCGACAACATGCATGCTCACTGCCCACAATCCATACATCCTGCTCTGCTCCCTAACGGTTGGAGAATTTACTTTTCCCTTCCTGGTGCTATTCAAAACGGGGACCTCACAGCTCTTTTCCCAGAAAAAAGAAAAGGAAAAAAAAAGAAAAACTTAAAAAGACATGGGTGACTTGGCTGCTTGCATCTGTTCTCCCCACTAAAATGTTTTGATCCTCATTCATTCTGTCATGTTGTTGGAGTGGCGGGAGATTTTTTTAGACTGCATATCCGTTGTGAGCCGAACCTGCTTAAAATTACAGAAGCCATACTTGAGCTAGAATAATCTCTCCATCTTTAGCTTTTTGGCAAATATCTGTATTCTCATGTAAACTGAGTCTTAGAATTATTGGTCAGTCGCCCTTTTTCATTTTTCTGCTTCATTATTGTGCAGGTTATTGCACATGTGGAAGATAATGTCTGAATGCCATCAAGTTCAGAACCAGATCTCTCAGCAGTTGAACCATCAGATTAACAACCATGAAGTAGATCTAAGTACAGATTACCATCGCCAGGCCACAGCTCAGCTTGCAGCTGAGATAACTGTCTGGTACAACAGCTTCTGCAATCTCGTGAAATATCAGAGGGAGTACGTAAAAACCCTCCATAGGTGGACTCAACTTACCGACTTCCTTGTAGATGACGATAGACGGAGTGTTTGTGCGTCTGTGGTTCTTAACCTCTGTGAAAAATGGCAGGATGCCCTTGAAAGATTACCTGACAAGGTACTTGGTCGCAGTGTAGTTTTTAGTTTGTGAATACTTTGACCTTGTTCAGATGATTAAAGCCTAAAGGTATGAATCAATGGAAAATGTTGTCATAGCAAATGTTGATTTTTCTGGTCAAAGTTCGTGCGAAAAAATAAAAAAGAAACATCAAATTCAATCCTAATTGAGCATTTTTTTAGAACATTATATCACAAGTGGGTGGGGAGCTTTGAACCACAACCTCTTAGAAGAAGTAGAGATGCCTTAAACACCGAGCTATGCTAATTTTAGCTCTCATCGAGCATATTTGAAATTTATCTTTGGTAGAAGATAAGATGCCTTCTTTGGCAAGTCATACTTTATATTATTCTGCATGTCTAATCATGTGCTAAAAGATTGTAATCTTCCTTTTATCTTGCTTTCTTTATTATTAATTAATTGTTTATGTATTTTACTGTGTCTGTTTTGGTTGGTTCTCCTTTGTTGCGGGCTTCCTTTTTTGTGTTACTCGCTTTTGTTCATTATTGCCATTTCAGGCAAGAAGTTGTTGGTGGATTTCTACTCACCAAGTGAATGTTTTGCCTCAGCCACCATTAATTGCTTAAAAAGTCTTGAAAATTGGCCTACTTTAAGTCGGTTTTATGTAATTTTCCCATTTACTTTGGATGAGAACCATCAAACTTCTATTCCCTCCTGTCCACCTCCTATTGTTATTCACTCTTGACCTCTTATCCCTCCCTGTCTCTCTTACAGGCAGCTTCAGAGGCCATCAAGAATCTCTTGTCAGCCATAAACTCCCTACTAGTTCAGCAAGTGGAGGAACAGAACCTCCAAAGGAAATACGACAAGCTGGATAAGAGACTTCGAAAAGAGATGCACTCACTGGCGGAGATGGAAAGAAAACTAGGGGGAAGCTTTCTGTCTGAAGATGGAAATGACAGTTTGAGCCCCAAGAATCCTTTATTGCTAAAGCGTGCAAAAACCGATGCCTTGAAGACGCTTGTCGATACTGAGAAGGCCAAATATCTGAACTCCGTCCAGGTTAGCCGGGCCATGACTTTAAACCATCTGAAAACAGGCCTCCCGAACGTGTTTCAGGCGCTTATGGGATTTGCTAGTTTCTCTGTACAGGCTATGGAGTCTGTTTGTAGTAATGTTACACCTCAGGAATGTTGTGATGATGCAACAGTGAGCTCTACAAACTGAGTCTGTTAGCATTTTGAGATGGTAATGGCCCCATAGAATATATCTTTAGTAACAGAATTTACTTGCTCTGCAAGTTCTTATTTTTGTTGAATCTGAGTTTATTCATCATATCAATACATGAACCAGATTTACATCAAGTAATGAAATGACAAATTTTCTGCTCATTAGGTTTATCAAGTCCCTGGTTTGATTGGGGACATGTTTTTTTCTCTTCCAACTAATTTTTTTCACCTGCCACTGACAAATTATCGAACTTGATCAAATAACGGTCAAACTCATTGGACCATTTGGATGAAGTATAATTTGAAACTAAAATTGGACGACTATGGTTTTGTCATCCCATTAGTTTTAATTCCTTTCTCTCTTAAAAATAACTAAATATGATAATGACAATGATACTACAAAAATCTTCAATATAAAATGATGTACAATTTGTTTTCATTTATATAAATTTTGTCCAAGTTCAATCAACTTAAATCTTTATTTATTTTTTAGGGAAAAATACACTTTTGGTCCCTGAGGTTTGGGTTAAGTGACATTTGGGTCCCTAGTTTTCAAACTCAACAAAAATACCCCTGAGGTTTGAGATAAGGAGCACTTTGGTCCCTGCCGTCAAATTTTCTGTTAACTTTTAACGGTTGCTGACGTGACACTATTATTTTAATATAAAAAATTATTTTTGTTTTATTTTTTAAATAAAAAATATTAAAATATTAAAAAATTAAAAAATTAATATTTAATTATTTTTTTATTCTTTCTCTCTTTCTCTCTCATCTTCTTCTTCTCCATCTTCCTTCTTCTCCATCTTCTCCCTCCTCCTTTTTCTTCTTCCTAAGTCCGGCGACCGGCGGCCACCACACGCCGCCGCCGCCGCCGGCCGCCGGCGACTGAATTTTTTTTTTTTCTTCTTTCTTCTTCTTCCCTTCTTTCTTCTTCTCTTCTTTTTCTTCAATGTTTTTTTTAAAAAAAAAAATAGAAAAGGGAGGGAGGAGGGACCTCCCTCCTCCTCCATTTCCGGCCGGACTTAGGAAGAAGAAGAAGGAGGGAGAAGATGGAGAAGAAGGAAGATGGAGAAGTAGAAGATGAGAGAGTAAGAGAGAGAATAAAAAAAATAATTAAATATTAATATTTTAATATTTTAATATTTTTTATTTAAAAAATAAAACAAAAATAATTTTTTATATTAAAATAATAGTGCCACGTCAGCAACCGTTAAAAGTTAACAGAAAATTTGACGGCAGGGACCAAAGTGCTCCTTATCTCAAACCTCAGGGGTATTTTTGTTGAGTTTGAAAACTCAGGGACCCAAGTGTCACTTAACCCAAACCTCAGGGACCAAAAATGTATTTTTCCCTATTTTTTATATATGATTTTTCCTTTTTGTCTTTAGTATTATCCCATTCCAAAAATGAGAAGAAACAGAAAAAGCCTTATTGGCCATCAAAAGTGAAATGTCATTGACTCATTAGGAAACATTTAGCATAATGAATTTCTTTGACTTCATTGATGGAAGATAATCCCTCGGGAGTCTGACCATTTTGCTCTGATTTGCAAGGTGTGGTTTGTTGGGTTTTATGCCATAAAACTCGGAGATAATGAATGTAGCAAATTATATATACTTGTTCAATAAAATTGTTATTGAGGTTTATTCAGTAAAGTTGTTATTGAATAAAGTGAATTGCGCATTAGACAACTTAAATCCAATAAACTAAGAACTGCTGGCTATAGGATGAATACTTGTATATGTGGAGACATAAGAGTGGATCAAGTTCAAGTAATGGCCAAAATGATTTATAGTATAGGGATATGACTGGGTACCTTATCCTGCGGCCCACTTTGTATTTAGTACAAACAATGTGACCCTGAATCGTTCATGTGGAGACATGCGAGTGGGGGCGTCCTATGCAATGAGCTTGTATAAGACTGGACCGCGAAATAAGTCACTTTCACTTTATAACACCATTTATTGTTGAGACTGACTATTTCATGTGAAGACCTAGGTAACTCGATCTTAATCCTGAACTAACTATGAACTCCCGTTTATTCGGGTTATCCTGTGATTTGCATGGGTGAGAATGACCCGAATTCACTGACTCAATAAGCCTACCATTTTGGGATAAAACCGGGTAGATAGTTGGGGACATAGTCTTGCAAGACAAAATTCACTCATACCTGCTTATAGGGATAGTAGAGAGGTTGTTCCCTTAAGTGTTGACTCCAGGTCTTGAACAAGGGGCCCCACCTTCTCATTGGCCCGAGAGGGGGCTCAGTTTGGTGGTTGGACCACAAACCAATTGTTCATTAGAGGATAGGTTGGATTTAAGGAACAAAAGGTAACTTCCGGGGTAAAAGGAACATTTAACCTATATGTAGTTATGAACAACCTGTGATTGACTTACTAGTCATGGTTATATCGATAGTCATGGTTATATCGAGTGGACAGAAATATATCTATAGTGAGGGGAGTGCAACTATTGGGCTATAGTGGAGTGTCCCAGTAGTTAATGAATGTTAGTTAATTTTGTTAAAGAGTTTAGTAGGTTAATCTCTGATCGTTGGAGCCCATGATCGGTAGATCTATTAGGTCCCCTTGCTAGCTCATACGGACTAAACCTTAGAACAATGTGATGAGAGAATTTGAAGCATTCAAGTTCGGTTTAAGGAGTTATTGTTAATTATATACGATATACTTAACATGTTATAGTTTAATTATGAATTAAACTATAATCCGAGAAAGTTGGAAATATTTAAATATGATTTAAATATTGTACACGTGAATAGGGATTCGTGTTCAAAAGATCGGTTTTTGAGAGAAGTCGGGATTGGTGTAAATAATTAATTTAATATTTGATATTAAATTAATATAATTGATTAAAATTTTTAATTAATTATTAGATTAATTTTATTTAAAATTAAAATAACAAAATTCCTTTAAATTTGAATTTATGAAATTAAAAATTTTAGGTAATTTTAGGAGGGGTTTTTCAGTGTTTTGGCGACAAAACTCATGCAATAGCTCTACCTCAAGACACCTAATCCTACACCTCTTCTTTCCTTATTGCTGTCATTTTTTTGGTGAAGAGATGACATGATTTTCTTCTTTAAAAAGAAGAAGAAAAATGAAGGAAAGGGTTGGTGATTGTGGCTGGAAAATCTCTCTAAAAACTAAGGGTTTGTTTGGTTTAACCTTTCAAGTTTTTAATTTTGAAAAAAAATCATTTTGAAAAAAAATCTTGGCAACCATTAAAAATGACTTATTAGAAAATGAGATTGATAAATAAACCATTTTGAAAAAAACACTTGAAACCAACTTTTTAAAAAATACTTCCTAAGTAAACAATAACTTGTGTATAAAACCATTTGTGAGGTAGTTCAACCAAACATATAAGTGTTTAAATTCTAAACAATTTTTATACAAAATGTTTTTTAAAAAATGCATTCTTGTAAAACATTTAAATTAAAATGTATTCCAAACGGACCCTAAGTTGAGCAACTCTCACAAACTCACTTCCTTTCTCCCTTTAATTGATCACAAATTCGGCTCCCACAAGCCATTCTAAGGTAACGGCCGGAGGATAACGGGAAGACACTAGCGGAGGTCCATGACACGTTCGTGATTGAAAACAACCAACATAATGCTGCAATTTGGTCTCCAAAAGGTTGGTAACTTAATCCCCTGTTTTCGGTTCATTGATAGCATGTTTTTCTTATCTAAAATTGATGTAACTAGAGTGCCTAAGATCCTAATTGCTTCTGCACGAGTGTTCTACACTCCTTCATGGTTCTCCATTATTCATAATCTCATTTTCCATCAATCACTATCTAATATTGACATCCAATCTCTCTCTCTCTTGAGGCTTTGGGAGACACTTCTTAGTGCTAATGGCAAAGGTGACATGTATTGTTCAATTCTCTGTTACCAAATAATCACACTCCAAGTTCAATGTTTCAACCAATAATTTGAGGGAAAACTCAAGGACAAACCTTTCATAATCATATTGAAAATCCTCTTTGCAAACCCCTAGTAATGAAAACAGAGGTCAGTGGAAAGCCTACTACTGTGTATTCATGGGGGTTCTTGACTTTGTTGAAGCTACTCTATTCATTTAAAAAAAATTGAAAATATGTTTTTTTTCTTTTGTTTTCAAAACAAAACAATGATAAAGGAATGGTTTGTTGAGGATTCCACATTGAAGAGATAAGTGGAGACCTCACAATTTATAAGATAAATGGGTTACTCCCCTCATTGCCAATTGGTTTTGAGTTGGAACTCATGTTGTCTAATATGGTATCAGAGCCCATCAAACCCAAACGGGTATTTGGTCCAAGAAAAAAAAAATTGGGATCCGATCCAAGGGGGCATGTTGAGGATCCCACATCGAAAAGATAAGTGGAGACCTCACAATTTATAAGATAAATGGGTTACTCCCCTCGTTGCCAATTGATTTTGAGTTCGAACCCCATGTTGTCTAATAGGATTAAAGTTTTTAGAACTTAATCCAACAAAATTTTAGTTATTGTTACTCTCAAAGTTGAAAAAGTTTGATACGTTCTAGAATTTAGATGCTATCCAATAGAATTGGGATGGATGCATTTCTTGAGTCAATTATTTACTTTACACAAAAATGGCTTATTATGACATGTGTATGTGTGTCTATATATATGTTCCTCCCCATAATGGTTTATGTCCATTATTCTTTTGAACACTAAAGAAGTTGGACTAGAGTTTGATTGAAGCACAACTTTGTCAACTACTTTTCTAATTACTTTTTATGGGGAGTGCCTTCAAGAATAAAAGTTAGAATTAGATGCATTATTTTTGCAACCACCAACTATTTTATTACACCCCCATTAGTGTAATATAATATATAATGCCTTTTCTGATCTCATTAAACTATTAATTCTTTTTCATTGAGAAACTTTTATTGACAGAACTTCATATGATTTTCCACCAAAAAAGAAAGCTAAGTTGGGCATCTCTATTTACCTCTAGGGAAAGGGATAAAGGGATAGAATATTGGTAATTGCAAGGGATAGGATTTCTGAACCTTCTTCATTTTACCATTGCTAAGAACAATCAATAAGATAAAGTGAACTGGAAAAAGATGGATGCATAATTATGCCTTATAATTAGAATTTCTCATGTTGTTCTCTCTAGGAAAACTGGCTTTCTTGTAATTAGGATTCATGTTTATAATATTGTTCATGAAGTATGAGAAAAGAATCACACTTCCAAGCCATCCTTGTTTCTCAAAGAGAGTTTGAAAAATGCAGACCAATTGCTTAGACTTATAACTGATTCTATTTGTTCAACTCATACATAGATCATCCTTAATACAAGACTTGTCTACAAAGTTGAGATATGTCCATGTGAAAGAAAATCACTAACGAAATACTGCATCTTGAAGTCCGCTTTGCTGCATCGTGATCACGTAAGTATCTGGAAGCTTCATGAAAATAGGTATGGAACTTGAGGACGGCCTTGTCATAAGAACTGCAGAATGGTAGTAGTTTGGAAAAGATCATTTTGGGCACATATAATTGCAGGATCAATATTGCTCCTCCCATTCAACTTTGCATCATGTCACTTCATATTTTAAGTGCATGCACATTTGACTTTTGAGGCATAGGATGGAACTAGAGAAAATCATTCTCACTTTTGAGCCATATGTAGGATAAAATCATTCTCACCTAAGAAGGACAGACACTTCAATTTGGGTAATGTATCTATGCTTGAAGCGTGTTTGATATTCAACCACTCTGACAGTTACTGGACGCATATCGGGCACTTATTATCGTAATACATGTGTGTCAAATACTAGGGTCCAAAAATTTGTTAGGCATGTATCAAACACTTGTTAAGCATAATAGATAGACACACGACAAAAACAATAAAATCTAAGAGCAAAATACAACAAATTTGTTTCTAGATTTTTAAAAAATGACATGTCATCGTACCCGTGCTGTGTCTTATATGTGTCTCGTGTCCATATCTGTGCTTCTTAGATTCTCACAATGTGTTTGGATGACATGTATTTGAAAGAACCAATGTGGCGTTTCTATTTCAAGTTTTGGTTGAAGCCACTAAGCCTTTCGGAGTGCATATCAGATCTACCAAGCATCCATTACTTTCTTTATGACTATACATCTTTTTCTGAGATTTGACATGTTGTTCCTCAAGTGCCATGGAAATAGATAATAAATGGGAGATGATTTTTTATATTGTTTCTAAGGCAAATATTTGATTCCAAGATATTAGACAGAGGGTTTCTCGGCTGTAGTTGCCTCAGCTTTCTCTATCTCTCTCTAACTCTCCAAAGATGCTCAACACTATAGATTAACAAGAAGGGCATCATGAGATTATAACAACCTTTCCCATATCGGTCATGCATTTCAAACGTCAGCGTCGTGACGATTCATGTGCTTACTCCTAACATATTACTGTTAAAGGTTCTAAAGAAAGGAAGCGGAGACAAAAATGAAATAACATTAAGATATTCTGATACAAGTTGCTTTTATAGCAGTGGTTCAAGTTGAATTTTTTTTTAAATCATTTTCCATTTCCCCATCAGAAATAGGCTACCACTATAAATATTCGTGTGTTTTCACAACTAAAATCAAATTTCAGAAGTCTTTGGGCAGGCATCATATTGTAGAAGCAAAAAAGGTGCCAAAATGAAGCCTGTTGTGGTAATGCTTTCAATTAACCTTGCGCTTGCTGGTGTGAATATACTACTTAAGGAGATTCTTAGTGAAGGGATCAGTCAGCTACTCATTGTTGTGTATCGGCAAACGATTTCTGCTCTTTTCTTGACACCGATCGCCTATTTTTGGGAAAGGTAAAGGCTCCTTGACTTCTTGAACTTTAGAAAACATTGGTTCCTTTACCATACTAGATTCTGAATTTTCCTTCTTACTTGTCCAAGTTTGCTTTGTTGTGTGAAAAGGTTAAATGCTACAAAACTATAGAGTTCTCCTTTTTTTTGGTGAAATGCAGAAAAACCAGACCTCAGCTTACAGCTTACATCTTATTCCTCCTTTTCATCAGTTCCTTACTTGGGTTAGTACTGGAATCTTTTGTAAACTTTACCATAACTCTATTATGTTATTTTCAGTAAGTAACTTTGGAAAGATATACTAATGCAGGTTAACACTAACATTATACCTATTCCTAATTGGTCTGCACTACACATCTGCAACTTTCTCTTGTGCATTTCTCAACCTGGTGCCCGTAAATACGTTCATTCTAGCCGTATTATTCCGGTGCGTGCCAAATAAACCATAGTTCATTTTCTTTCCCAATGTTGACTGAAATGTGATGATAGTAACTGTGGTTTCAAAATCTTTCTAGTATGGAGAAAGTGAACTTGAAAAGCAAGGGCGGAAGAGCCAAAGTGCTTGGGACCCTGGTGTGCCTTTCAGGAAACTTACTTTTGATTCTGTACAAAGGAATGCCACTAACCAGCCCGGGATCAGCGACTGGGAAAACAAATGGAGATCGTGCTACGGTTCAAACTGAAACACCAGGAAAATGGTTAATAGGTTCATTGGTTTTGACTGCAGGCTGCTTTATGTGGTCCTCTTGGTTCCTTATGCAATCAAGGGTTAGCAAGGTTTATCCATGTCAATATTCTAGTACCTGTATCATGTCCTTCTTCAGCGCCATCCAATCGGCTGCTTTACACTTGATTATAGACAGGAAAAATTCCATGTTCATTGTGAAAGGGAAGTTTGCTATCTTAAGTCTCATATATGCTGTAAGTATCAGTTTGTTTTCTAACTTAATTAACTCTTTGCAGCTAAATATCTTTGAGATTTGATGTTGTGATGGGTTTAACAGGGATCAGTGGGTTCAGGGTTGTGCTATGTGGGGATGTCATGGTGTGTAAAACAGAAAGGGCCAGTTTTCACAGCTGCTTTTACCCCTTTCATGGAGATTTTTGCAGCCATATTTGATTTCTTCATCTTGCACGAACAGATTCACCTAGGAAGGTCTGCTTCTTCTTCTTCTCTTTGTTTTCTTGATCAAGACAGAGAAAGCTTTTAACTTTGCTCTTTTGGGAAAAAAAAAAAAAACCCACAAATTGTGTCAATACAAAGACACTCTCTTCTTCTATTAGCATCCAAAATACTACAAGGAAGGTAAAGTTCATTTCTAAAAAGTAAGCTCTACTGACTATTTCATGGTTTTGTTTGATACTCTATGAAAAGACTTTTGAAATCTGAACAAAATTTCAAAAACAGAAACATTGCTGAAAAATGTGAGGTTGTGATGTGGCAGTGTTGTGGGGTCAGTGTTGATCATAAGTGGAATGTACATTCTTCTGTGGGGTAAAGATAGAGAAGCAAAGGAGTTTTCAGTGAAGCAAACTGTATCAGTCGAAGAAGGCTATCGTAATTCAAACATACCATCAACAAATACAGAAGCAGTGGAGCAGATATAAATACATGTGCTTTTGCCTTTTCGTTTCCTCTAAACCTTCCATAGTGTTTTTTTTTCTTCCGAAGAACCCAAATCAAGATATGCTAATGTTATGTGTTATGCTAAAGTTATGGATGAATATGCGAGTGACTAGAATCCTATAAAATGACAAATTTGAAAATGACTCAACTTATAAACTCCTCTTAGAAGGTTAAATGTTTGATCTCTTACTATTGGTATGAACAAAAAAAAAAAAAAAAAATTGTCTAATAAATCACTGAGGTTTAAAAAGTATAATATTTCGTTAAACTTTTAACTTTGTGTTTAATAAATTATTCGTTATATATATTTTTTAATTTATTGATCTATTAGATACAAATTTAAAGTTTCGGGTTTTTGTAGACAACAAATTCAATTTTATGTTCAATAAATTAGTTAAATTTTTTTTTTAAAAAAAAACCAATATGTCCACGAAGTATGTGATACAAAATTGAGAGTTTGAGAACCTATTAGATATTTTGAAAGTTAACTATTTGGTATAAAATTAAAAGTTTAAAAACTTACACTTTTTAAAATTAAGGATATATTAGACACAAATTCTAAAGTTTTTAGACTAAACTTGTAATTTAACAAAAAAAAAAAAAAAAAAAAAAAACTAATAAAGTAGTATAAAGTCAGTTGGTTACATTTTTCATCCAAGAGAATATTACAATAGTTGTTTTGATATATTAGACACAATTTTGAAAGTTTTTAGACTAAACTTGTAATTTACCTTAAAAAAAAATTAATAAAGTAGTATAAAGTGAGTTGGTTAAGAGAATATTACAATAGTTGATTATATATTGTCTTGATCTTCTTAGATTTTTATATTTTTGTAAAATCACATCAAAGTTGTGGGGGAAAATATATATTACTTTTCCAAATTTAAGAGAATTAATAAAGGAACATAATCGTATATTTCTAAATTTTATTCTATCAACTTTTCTTTCCTAAATTATTTAAGGAAATACAATTATATATTTCAAAAAAAATAAATAAATAACAGACAAGTCATACCACTCATACCCAAAACATAAAAGTAAAATATTTCATAAAGTTCATTTAGTATATTTATAAATAACTCATACATTAACCGTGTGTTTGGTTTAACTTTTCAAGTGTTTAATTTAAAAAAAAAATACATTTTAAAAAAATTTGTAGTGTTTGGCAACAACTAAAAATTACTTATAAGAAAATGAGATTGAGAAATAAATCATTTTGAGAGAAACACTTGAAACCAACTTTTTTTAAAAAGAGTTTGTAAGTATAAAAACATTTATGAGGAAATGTAACCAAACACATGAGTGTTTAAATTCTAAACAATTTTTATACAAAATGTTTTTAAAAGAATGCATTCTTGAAAAACATTTAAATTAAAATGTAATCCAAACGGACCCTAAATTTCTTTCAGCGCATTAGAAATTTAAATAAAATTCAAACCACATACCTCTCGATCATTAGAACAAGCTTTATGTCAGTTAAGTTATGCTCATGTTGATTTGTATGTTTTTAAACTTTAAAAAGTGTCTAATAAGTTTTTGCATTTTCAATTTCGTCTCAACTTATTTGACGTTTTTAAAATTCATGTACCTACTTGATACAAAATTAAAAGTTTTGAAACCTATTAGACATAAAATTCAATTTTATATATAATAGATTAATTAAAATTTAAAAATTCTAATGTGTCAATGACATATTAGAAATTGACACTTCTTGAATGCTTAGGGACTAAGGCCCCGTTTGGGGTTGCTTTTGCTAGCGTAAAAAGCTATTATGCGAGAATCTTAACCGCCTAAACTGTTTGGTAAAACAAACTATTAATTAATCTATTGAGAATCACTTTTTAGTTTACTCTATCGTGCAAAAGTTCTTGAATACCAGCTTTTAGATTTAGCTTTTCTAAAAATCTATCACATTTTCTAACGATTTTTAAATTTCAAATTTATCTTCTTATATATATTTTACATATGCTCACTCTCATGTGAATAAAAATTTGATTAATTCAATTTTTATAATTATTATTTTTCTTACATTTTTATCAAATATTTTTGATTAATTAAACATAATTAGATGCAATTTAAATTATACAAACTTTTAAATAATTATCTTATAATAAATGATAAATTAAGTATTAATAAAAAAATATTTGAAATAATAAGTCTACTATGAACCTTATAATTAAATCCCAATAATTTAGTATTAATTTACCAAACACTGGAACTAGTTTTTTCTAATTTAAAATTGAAATTTACCAAACACTATTTTACTTCATTTCAAAGCTGATTTTTTCTAAAAGCAAATTTACCAGCAATTATTTTGAAAGCTACTGCAATCCCAAACTAAGCCTAAATAGATTATCTTAAAAGTTAAAACTAAAATTTTAATTTAACTAGTAAATAAATAATAACTGCATTAAAAAAACAAGAATAAAAAAATAAAAACAAACCTTGTTGCATACTGCTGTCGGGCTATAAAAGCTTCAGAGACCACTCGCCTTCGTCTTCCCCACGCATCTGCCCTAGCGAAGAGCTCAGAACTGAGAACCAGTGTGGCTGCAACCTGATGAAGCAAGAAGAAGTCGATCACTGTCAAATTCAAGAATGGTATCCAAAATTCAAATCATTCTCCATCAAAACCCTAATTCACGAGCTTCCAGAACCTTTCGTTCAGTACCTTCTCGACGACAATGGGCCTTTCCTCCTCCCACTTTCCATCTCAAACGAGGATGCTCTTCCCAACAGAGTCGTCAATCCCGAAGAAGAAGAGGATTACCAGTTGAAAGAAGGATCCGACGATGAATCGGAGCAATCCACTGCGCCTCCTTCGTTTCCGGAGCTCGAATCTGATGTTAAACAGTCGATTTGCTCTCTCGGAGGTTCCGTCTTCCCCAAGTTGAACTGGAGCGCACCGAAAGATTCTGCGTGGATTAGCCCTAACGGGACCTTGAAGTGCTCTTCCTTCAGTGAGATTGCGCTCCTGCTTCGATCGTCCGATTCTCTCGTTCACGACCTCTGTCACGCGTACGATTCCTGCACCGACAAATCGTCGTCGAGGCCATCGAGATTCTTCCTCGCGCTTCGCAAGTGGTACCCGTCCCTTCGGCCAGAGATGGAATTTCGTTGCTTCGTGAGGAATCGGGACCTGGTTGGGATTTGCCAGCGCGAGGTCACAACGTTCTATCCTGCCCTAGTGGAGAAGAAGGAGAGCCTGCAGGAATCCATCCGAGAATTCTTCATCGAGCACGTGAAGTCGAGGTTCGAATCGGAGAATTACACGTTGGATGTGTACGTGACGAAGAACGAAGCTGTGAAGATAGTGGATTTCAATCCATGGGGCGCATTCACGCTTCCATTGCTGTTCGATTGGGAGGAATTGGAGGAGGATGCAAGCGGAGGAGTGGAATTCAGAATGGTTGAGAGCCGGAGGGCGGTGAGGCCAGGATTGAAGACTGCGGTTCCATTCGATTACTTGGATACGAGCCCTGGAAGTGGTTGGGACCAATTTTTGAAAAATGCAGATCAAGAATTGCAGCACCAAACCAGAGACGATGACACGGATTGAATCCCCAATTCTGAATCTTCAAGATTGAATTATGGAAATGAGTAGAAAAGGTTAAATTATTAGTCTTCCAACTCTTGCGATTGTATCTATTTCAATTTTGTATTGCCGAATTTTCATTTTTGTTACAAGTCGAAAGGAATTTGAAATTTTTAAAAATTTAATTCATAAATTAGATATAAATTTGAATTTTGTGCAGGCAAGTACATGCACATTTCAAAGTTTAGGATTAAATTTGTAATTTGTAATTTACTTTTTTTTTAGAATATTATGAGGATTTTTCTATAGTGTTCTGCATAACCCACAATTCGAAAGCAATTAAGATTTTGCTTTTGATAACTTTCTTTCAAGTTTAGATAATTTTAAGGATGTCCATGGGATGGAGATGGATTCCTATCTTAATTTCCATCTCTGTGATAATTTTTGTGGGAGACGGGATCGAGATTCTCCGCAAACAATTTTTTTTTTCTATTATTAAATCAAATAATTTTTTTTTGGATAAATTTTCAAATAGTCCACTTTTTCTAATAAATATTCAATAATTTTTAATTAGATGATTAATTATTTTTGAAAAGTTTTTGTGGAGACACGTGGAATAAAATAGGGAAAAATACACTTTTGGTCCCTGAGGTTTGGATTAGGTTTCATTTTGGTCCCTGAGTTTTCAAACTCAACAAAAATACACCTGAGGTTTGAGATAAGTAGCATTTTGGTCCCTGCCGTCTATTTTTCTGTTAAATACTAACGGTTGCTGACGTGACACTATTATTTTAATAAAAAAAATTATTTTTTATATTTTTTTTTAAATAAAAACATATTAAAATAATAAAATATTATTATTTTATTTAAATTCTTTCTCTCTCTCTTCCTTTCTTCTCCCCCATCTTCTTTCAACTTTCTTATCTTCTTCTTCAGCTCCGGTGGCCGGCTTATTAAAATAATAGTGCCACGTCAGCAACCGTTAGTATTTAACAGAAAAATAGACGGCAGGGACCAAAATGCTACTTATCTCAAACCTCAGGGGTATTTTTGTTGAGTTTGAAAACTCAGGGACCAAAATGAAACCTAATCCAAACCTCAGGGACCAAAAGTGTATTTTTCCCAATAAAATATATATTTGTAATGATGTAATATGTGTAGATGTACCATCTCCAACTTTAATCTTCTAATTTTGTCTCTTATGTGTGAGTCTTGAAGAGTCTAGACCAAGGATGGTTGAAATTAGTCTTGAAGGATCTTCAGTCTTCAAAGTCTTGGGATCTTGAAGTCTTAGAGTTTAGGGTCTTCAGTCAGTCTTGGGGTCTTGCAGTCTTGAAACCTTGGAGTCTTGAAATCTTGAAGAGTCTTTGGTCTTCAAGGATTGTTGAAGTTTTCTAGTCTTCAAGGGTCTCCAGTCTTAAGAAATCTTATGGTCTTGAAATCTTGAAGAGTCTTTGGTCTGGGGTCTTGAAGTCTTGGAGTCTTGAAATCTTGAAGAGTCTTTGGTCTTCAAGGTTTGTTGAAGGCTTAGTCTTGGAGGGTATTCAGTCTTCAAGAAGTCTTGAGGTCTTAAAGTCTTGAAGTCTTAGAGTCTTGAAATTTTGAAGAGTCTTTGGTCTTCAAGGATTGTTGAAGTCTTATAGTCTTGGAGGGTCTTCAGTCTTCAAAAAGTCAACTCATTAACCAAGTTAATTAATATTCGTTAACTGTGGTTCACTCCACTATAGAACCACAACTGTACTCTTCTCACTGCAGATATATTTTTGTGTCCACGGATATTGACCAATAACAGCAATTCAGTCTTTCAGGTGTGTTCGTAACACCCGTTGAGTCAAATTATCGTTTTACCCCTGGGTTACCTCTACATCTTAAGTCTCCAGTGCTCCTCTAATGAACATGTTTGAGGTCCAACCAACAAACAGAAATCCCTCTCGTGCCATAGAGAGGGCATGACTCTTTGTTCAAGACCCGAAGACACCACTTAAGGGAACACACATCTACTTACCCTAAAGTTGGGAATGAGTGAATTTCATCTTATGTGATTATGTTCCCAACTCTCCACTCGGTCTTGTCCCCAAAATGGTAGGCTTATTGAGTATGCGTGCATGTCACTCTCACCTATACAAATCAAAGAACAATCCCTCGTGAATAGGAGTCCATAACCCACTCAGTATTGAGACTAAGTTGTCTAGGTCATCCTAGTGATATAGAAACCTAACTAGTCAACGGTGTTACAGCTAGTGGTTAACTATTTTGCGGTTCGGTCTTATGCAAACTCATTGCATATGATACCCCCACTCGCATGTCCCCTACACGAATGCGTTGGATCATTGTGTTTGTATCAAAAAACAAAGCGGGTCGTATCCATAGTGTCACCAAGATAAGGTACCCAGTGTTATCCATATACTATAGACCCTTTAGGCTGTAACTTGAACAACGATCCACGTATGTCCCCACATACTAGTTCAAGTCTCATACTTTCAGCCTAGAATGTTTAATTTATTGGATTAGGGTTATTTAGGCAAGATATACACAATACTAACAAAATAAATGAAAAATCCATCAAATATCATTTTATTATTGTTCGGTCAAATCTTACATTTACTATCCACGAGTTTTAGGGCATAAAACCCAACAGTAACAACCCTGTACCTCATTCCATGAACCACCTTATAGGACAAGTAAGCATTTCTTCGTCTCCATCCTTCAAACAAGAGTATGAATAAATTAAAAAACAAATAAGCCCAATGCAAAATCTAAAAAAACCAGACCACGTAGAAACAATGTTTGAAACCCACCCCACGAACGTTTCATACCCATTATTCGAATTTAGCACACGACTGTATTCATGCCTACGTACCTAGTTCGTACACGTCCCAAGCTCAGAAGAACCGTTCACACAAAACACCACCATGAAAGAAATTGTTTCACGGCTTGTTCCTTTATAAACAAACTTAGCTTTAATCTTGAGTGGCTTTCATTGGAAGTAATTTTAAATGGATTTGATGTTTGACATTGACTATCCGAAAGTTGTGGGGCTTTAAAGCTTTGTTTACGATAGATGTACCTGATATGCAATCACCGTGTGTGTGACAAGTTTTTTGGGGTCGATGCGAGTGTCATCGAAAGCGAGAATTTGACATTTATTCTGGTCATTGCTTATGTAATATGATTCGTAATCGAGAGCGTTAATTGGAAGCGAGAGCGAAAATTTAACATTTTGTCCAAGAATTTCTTAGTAATATGATTCGTAATCGAGAGCGTTAATTGGGAGAAAGAGCGAGAATTTGACATCTTGTACATACATTGTTTAGTAATATGATTCGTAATCGATAGTGTTAATTGGGAGAGAGAGCGATAGATTGGAAGCAATAGCGAGAATTGAGGGATTCTCTTTTGTATGGTTGGTCCATGTTTTGTTACTATCATGGTTTGTCTAACTGTTTTAAAACTAATTTTATTAGGGGAAAACTTGTTATTGAGGGAACACATGTCCACATTGACATTTGAGGTCAGTTCTTAGAATTTGACATCTTGGGAAATTCTTCATCACATATTATCCGATTTCCTAAATCATATTTTATTCATGTACTAATAATTGAGGTCAGTTCTCAAAACCACATCAATCACATATCAGATTACTTGCGTATACATATATTGACTACTACAACCTATTGATTGCTTGATATATTTAGAACCCTAAACTATGGTCTCGAAGACGACTTCCTTCTGTGGTTGTTTCTGGCTGATTCTGGAGAGTTTCTTAGACTAGATAACATGACTTGTGAATCCAAGCTCGAGTTTCTCGATTTTGTCATTTTCTGCCCCTCACTTTCTAGCCAATTTTGAATTGCACTTAACTCCTGCTCGGTTTTCATAACAGTTCTATTGCACGTTCTAATTCTGATTTGTTGTAGTGGAGCTTCTCAATTGAAAATTCTAATATTGAATTCTTACATCTAAGCTCCTCTGCAATCATCTCGAGCTTAGATGCAAGAACTCAAAATTAGAATTTGCAATTGAGAAGCTTCGTTGTAGCAAATCAGAATTAGAATGTGCAATAGAACTATTATGAAAATCGAGCATGAGCTAAGTGCAAAAAATCAAAATTGACTAGGAAGAGAGAGGTGGAAAATGACAAAATCGAGAAAGCACTTTATTTTCTACTCACAGGAGAAACGACATCGTTGACTCATGTAGCGCATTCGTACACAAATCTCCATTTCTTCAAGGTTGTTCTCGCTGGTGCTCTCAACAAATGGGTACCACTTAAATCCTGCATGTATGCAACAATCGTGGTAAGTGACACAGGTACACAGGTAGTCAAGGGAAAAAATGAAGCAAGGTTGAATTTGAGGAATTTCTGTTAAAATCTCGGTTCTTGCTCTTTGACCCTATCTATCGATTCTCGCTCTCTGACGCTATTTTATGATATGTAATGAGATGAACTGGTTACATTAGGCAGTTGAGCGAAAACGGAGAGTAAGAACTGGTGGTGAGAGGGTTTAGTCGTTTAAGTAACCATGGATTTAAAGTGAAGAGAGAGAAGTTAGAGCGTTGTTCAAGTAATCGAGGAATTAAATTGAGAAATTTCTGTTAAAATCTCGGTTCTCGCTCTTTGACCCTATCTATCGGTTCTTGCTCTCTGACGCTATCTCCCAGTTCTTACTCTCCGTTTTCGCTCAACTGCCTAATGTAACCAGTTCATCTCATCACATATCATAAAATAGCAAAACGAAGCACTTTGGTACATTCCCTAACCCTAACTCTCTCATCTCGAGTGCAGTGCACAAACAAGTCTACAAAGTTACAAACAGAATGGGAAAATGGCAAGGCCATACGACTTAATCCAACTCGAACACTGAAAGCAACCACACACAATAAAAATATCATACGAACCAACTACAAATTGGATGGGAGTCGATACAGACCACAGTGCACAAGCAACGAAACAAAACAATGCATGAAATCCACGAAACAAATAAAAAAAAACCCCAAAAGGGTACTAACCGGCGTTAAACATTCCAAGGAGGCATGGAAGCGTTCGGAACGTCAACTGTTGAAGACATAGAATGAGAATCACCAGTATAGAGGGAGAAGTGAGAGACGTAGCACAGCAGTTTCGGTGAGGAAGGGTATGTGAGAGGGTGGTCGTTTAAATAACTGTGGATTTAAAGTGAAGAGAGAGAAGTCAGAGCATCGTTCAAGTAATCAAGGAATTAAAATGACGCGAACGAGAGTAGGACGTCAAGAGCAAGAATCGCGAATAGATTAAAAGCAATTAAAAAATGAGAACAATGTTCGTACTCTCGTTCGTGCCCTCGCTTCTCGAACCTCAACAAAAAGACTGGGCCGGAGGGACAAGGCAGTCATAAAGTGTGCAATGACATCAGCAAAAGGACATTCTCCATTATTCTGAAAAGGTATGACAAATTTCATTAGGACCCCTGAAAATAGATCATCCGTACAAATTTCCCCATAATCTTGTCTCAAGTTAAGACCAGAACTAAATCTCTTTGTCTCTTTGTTTCTCAAGGCAAAAGTTCTAAGTTCTGTGAAATTTAAGATGTGTTTGGTTCAACTTTTCTAGTGTTTAATTTTTTTTTTTTTTTAAAAAAAAAAAATCTAGTGTTTAGCAACCACTAAAATTAATTTGGAAACACTTGAAATCAAATTTTTCTAAAAGTGTTCTCAAGTATATAATATCTTTGGTATAAAAACACTCATGAGAAGATGTAACCAAACATATGAGTATTTAAATTCTAAACAATTTTTATACAAAATATTTAAAATAAAATGCGTTCTTAAAAAAATTTGAATCGAAACACTTAGAAAGCCAGGTTATTAACTACCTACGACAAATCTGCTGTGACCTTGGAAATCCAGTGAAATTACATACTGGAGTCTCACACAGGGTTATCAAACTAAAGCTGCTGTCACTGAATATTAAAAATAAAATTGACTAGATTCCAGTGTGTTTAACCATTCTGAAATTGGCCCAAGGGTCTCTTAATTCAATTAAAATCTATTAGCTACATCTTGAACCACATGGCTTTGCGACAAGGCAGAGCCTACAGAACGTCTATGAACAGGGATGACCAAAATATACAACACATCAGTTTAGGATTCTTATACCAAAACTAAACACAAGTAACCCAAAAGTAGTTCCAAGTCCAAACGTAATTCTGGAGAAGTAAGAAACAAATGAATAAATAAAATTGAATAGAAGTACAGCCCGGTTCAAATCAATGTAGCCTTGTCAATTCTTCTACTCTCTTGCAAAGCTCCTCGGCTGAAACGCCCATTGCCCGAGAAATCTCTTCCATTTTGTTGCGGTTGAGGTCGAGGAATGACTCTATTAGATCTCCGTCCAAGAAGTTTTTAGCTTCTGCAGTTCTCTTCTCGTTGTTGAAAGACCTCCACTGCTCATGGCTCAGCCCTCCTACACCCTTAATCACTTTCCTCAAGTTGGATTGGAGCTTCTCCAAGAACACGTATTGCTCATGAGGAAGTGAAGCAATCACCCCAATTACGCCATTGACAGAGCCAAAAATGACAGTTGGAATCTGGCCGACATCAGAATCTGGTAAACGCATTACGAGGGAGCCATGTCGAAACCGGTTAACAAATTCACCAAGGTGGTATTCACCAACCACCTCTAGGCGGCTGCGCTCCTCATCAGTCGCTCCTTCACTATTCTTTCGAACAGTGAAGAGGTTGAAGTAATTTTCAGCACCGAGGTAAATATCGTCGTCAAGAATTTCAACTGCTGAAATCCAATTTGCATTGTAGTCGCGGGCTCTCTCCTCAATAGCACCTTCCTCATGCTGGTACAAAAGTAACAACACATTCAGAATTCTTTAAGGAAAGTGGATTTGGGCCACAAATAAATAAGCATCCAAATTGATGTTTCTCTTTTCTTCTTGCAGAAGGAGGCGGCTAAATTGAAGAAGAGCAATACATGAGTTATGGGATAGTGACTAACCTTGTAGATTAACAGGGAAATGGACTTCATCAAATCACCAACGACAATGAAATCTCCACGGGTTTGCACGTAGAGAGCGAGTATATGACCATGGTGCCCGCATTCAGATTGTAACTCACGAGTACCATCATCTCGAAGTGTCCACTTGTATAATTGAATTTTCTGGTTAATAGCTGCAAGCAGCTTTCCGTTGAAGGCATTCAAGGAATAAACAGATCCTTTGGTTTCTTTCTCAGCAATAAGCTGTAGCTTACCTTCCTCAACAACAAAAACCAATATCCGGCCCTAGAGGTGAGATCAGATAACAAGAGATTAGAATGAATAGAGAGGTCCTACTCTCAGGTTTAAAAATATATAGTTTGTGCTAATACCTTGGTTGGTTCATTTTCTTCCGGCATAACATATGCAGTTCCAACACAGTAATATACATTACTATCGTCTGAGAAGGAGCAGCTAAGAATAGAACACCCAGACTCATAAGTGTCAAGAGCATAGGTTGAGATGGACTCAAATGTTTGGTCATCTAATAAGCGAATAAAATGCATTTCCGTGTCTTCCGTGCCTGACTGGTTATATCTCAAACTACAAATGGCAAATGTTCTGGACTGCTCCTGATGGCAGATACGGCGCGCATGCTCCCCAAGTGGGATAGAGCGGATATGAAGCTTTTGAATGTCATCAATGGTGCCGATTGTAAGCTCTCCTTCTTTTGCAATTGCAAGGCTGAGAGTCAAAACAATGAATAATTGGGACAAAAATCCATTAACCGACAATCCTCATATAAATCCAGAAGCAAACCCACATGAAAATAAACAAAACAGAAAGGAGTGAAGAGTAAATGACCCTTCCCCACTGAAATTATTATTGATATGATGACTCCTCCCAGGTATTGACCACCAAATTATCCTTTAAATGTTTTTTATATGCCTTCGTATATTCTTTAAAGTTTTACTTCTCTCATTGAAGGCTCTAAATAATTATATTGGTAACTTATTTCCTACACATTGTTTTACTTTTAAACTAAATTACGTAAAAGTTTATAAAATTTAAAAAGAGAGAGACAGAGACAGAGAAACTTGTGATACTTAGAGCCCTAAATACGAAAACAATTTCTCCAGCAAAAAACACAAACAAGAAGTACCTGTCTGGAAAAGCAGCAGAATTGAAAGGACACATATGGCTAACTTCCTTCAGATTAACATTGCTGTAAAGTAGTTTCTTGTTACTGCTATAAATCACTGTAGGTCTATCTGATGCAGCAAAGACATGCGTAGCATTCTTGGATGAAAAAGTGCGGAGTGTTATAGGTTGGGTTCCAAGAGAAACCTTTTTCCTGTCCATTAGCTCACCAACATTTGAATTTGTGTTCAATATAAAGTTCAACAGATGACCATCTCCAAGGGCACACAGCAAGTAAGATATCTGAAAAGAAAATATCAACAAACTTCACAAACAGGAACTCAGGAAGTAAGTTTGCAAGTTATTTCCTAAAAACTCAAGGACACTGTATACAATCTATTGAACAAATCCTGTTCCAGTAAGATCGTGGAAGTCAGCAAATTATTTGATATCATGGATTTTTATTTAGCATAGGCAAAACTTAATAATACAAATTTACAAAATCAAGTTCAATTAACATAGGTAAAATCTAAAGAAATAAAATTTCATTTGGCCAAAAAGTAGGTGACAGATTCCATAACAAGTTTAAGAATATATCATTGGTGGCTCTTCAATTTTAATAAAATTATTCACATTTCAGATCTAGATTTGACCAACCAAACCAAATAAACCAAGGTAAAAACTAGGGAAGAAGTAGGCATACATACCCCTTCAAAAGTACAAAGAAGAACTGAACGAGGTATTATCTCTCCTCCCAAATGTTCCTTTGTAAGGAGATTCAGGTCAGGTAGCGAAAATATTCTGACACTTATATCTGTCCACATTCCAACTGCAGCGAGATGACTATAATTAGGATTGTCACCAATTGGGTTTATGTCGAGGCATGAAATCTCATGCTCTAACTGTATATGTTTCTTTTCAACCAATATTCCATCGCCAATTTCTAAATGAACTAAAACACCACCGCCAGTTGCCAATAAAACCTGGTATTTAAGAGAACAAGAAATAATTAATCGCCTTTTCTTTAAATGACAAGACTTAATATTTGAAAACACTATTAGAAAATAGAAACATGTGAAAGGAAACATGTGCAATTCTTAGACATGGAAATTTACTCGTCGCTCATAGATCTTAGTCCATCCATTGTATCCACACAAAAAAAAAAAAGACCAATCACTTTCTATCAGACAATAATCTCTATGTTTCACAATTTCCACCGGTAGCTCATCCACCATGCAGATCTGAAGAAACGTAATATAACTCTCAAACTAATATAGGAGTGCCCAACAAAATTTCTTGTGGCATGGGAGAAAATTTAAGGAGTTGTCAGTTATAAAGGAGAGGATACGGAGAGAGCAAACAGTGGCTTGGGAATAAAAACAAATCTCTTAAATTCAGATCATGCAGCACAGGGACACAATAAGCAGCAACCAGTGTTTTTCAAAACTCAAGGCCCAATAATCCTCTAGAGCATAAATACAAGATTCAATGAGATAAGACACACGAAATACTAAAGAAAACAAAACAAAGAAACAGGCTAAAGAAATAAGCATCCTGGCAGCTTATCTGACTGACCAAAGAGGCGAGCTAGAAACACTAAAATGCATGCCTAGGAGAAGGATCTTTTTGCCAATGGTTCTCTTGATGTACCAATGTTAAATATTTCTAGCTTGAAATATTTTGCAGCAGGCTAAGAATCTATTTTAAACATGATTCAACAAATGTAATGTTTCTTATTCCGAAAATCAAAAGATGGGATAAAAGAACGGCTTCTTTTTTTCCCCAAAAGAAGATGGTCAAGAACATATCAAAAAAAATGAAGTCTAAAAATCACTACTCCTGACAAGTCTCTCTGTATTTATTCTTGGGAACTGAGAAGTTGAAATGTGAAAAGCCCAATGGGAAGGCCATTCATAGATCACGTCCTCCACAGAACTTTCTCTAAGTTTCCATTTTGTAATAATGAATTTTACCTTCAATAACTATCCACAGTTGAGGCATAAAGTGGAACAGAAAATACGGCTTAAGCAACACTTAAGCTCCGTTTGGAATACATTTTAATTTAAATGTTTTTCAAGAATGCATTTTTTAAAAAACATTTTGTATAAAAATTGTTTAGAATTTAAACACTCATATGTTCGGTTGCATTTCCTTATAGGTGTTTTTATACCCAAGTTATTGTATACTAAACCCTCTTTTTTAAAAAAAGTTGGTTTCAAGTGTTTCTCTCAAAATGGTTTATTTACCAATCTCATTTTCTAATAAGTCATTTTTAGTGGTTGTCAAACACTAGAAATTTTTTCAAAATGATTTTTTTTCAAAATTAACCACTTGAAAAGTTAATCCAAACACACCCTTAGTTATCCACCAAAATTCATTCAAGCATAAAGAGAAATAACTTAACTAAATTGGCAAAAATAAAATGAGTGCACCTGAGAGGCATTAGCAGTGGCAACATTGATAGAGTAGTTTGATGGTGCATGCCATTCATTGCGAAGTACTCTAGTGGTAGAACAAACTAATCTTACAGAGCTTGAAGTAACCTGACAAAGCATTTGATTGTAATTAGTAGGTAATCTCAAGTTCAAACTTAGATTGAGGAAAAAAAAAATTCCAACATATAAGAGAACAAGGTGAAAGAACTTAGAAGATACATAGGAAAGAACCAATTTGACCATCAACTGGATTCATTATTTCACATACCATTAAAATGGAGAAGAACGACCAAACCATGAGAAATATATCTAATCATGCATGTAAATAAAAGAACAGACATAAGCAGCCTCCTATTAGCATTATTTATGCCAAGTGAGCTAAAGAATGAAGAGGAAGGTTAGTAAGTTGCTAGTATTGTATACTTGTATAAACAGAAATCTGATAACTGGGGAAGTTTGGTTGTTTATTAGTTGGGGGAGCTTGGCTCTTAAATTGACAGCTATGCTTACGAGTCTAGCTAAAGGAAGAAAAATCATCGAGAGAACCGTATTGATTAGGAGTGTTCAAGCCTCTCAAATGTCTGAAGGTTAATGCAGTGATACCAGATTCCTAAGAAAATGTTGGGGTACATTTACTGCCTTGAAAGTATTAGAACATCTGCAAATATTACTAATCAATAATCCCTGTCTCAAATGCCAATGGGGCAATGACAAGGAATTCGTTTCCTCATTTTGGTTTTGTAGACATTGACAATCTCCTGCCCCATCCCTGTCTCCAATCCCAAAATTATAAAATACTTTCATTTTTAATGTTATAATTACATGAAAATAATAAAATCCATGTTTATCGTATTACAAAATTACAAAAATACATCACATGATTGTGAACAATAACTTACCAAACAAAATTTTCAGCTTGATCAGAATTTTCATTAAAAAGAATTACACACATGAATGGGAAATTTTTCCTGAGTGGAACACTGCAAGGAATTGCAGATCCTGTCCCCACCCAATTTTTTTCAGACTGGAAATGACCTGGAGGACAGGGCAGGGAAAGGGATTTTAACCTGCACCTATTAGAGACAATGATTACAGAAATCTAAGTTTTTGATATCGATTGCAGAAATCGAAGTATAACTCCTAAGCTTGTAATTTTTAATGAAGAACTGCCAATTTAGTCAATTCTTTAGTTACTCAGAGAAGAGAAATCTACCTGAACAAGTTGATTATATAGTGCATCATGGCAAAACAATGTCTGCACTTGAGAGTTGAAACCTTCTATCTCTGTTTCCTCTAATTCATCCTCAAGATTCATTGCCAAAATTCTAGTCTCACTGATAAAGCTTACAACGAGAAACGTATCAAATGGATCATCAGTAGAAGATCTCAGTGACCACATTCCTTTTATTCCTTGAAGTTCTACAGATGCCTACAAAGGCCACAAATAATTATCACATGAAAATTGTGTGGATCGAATGATGATTTATCACAAACATAATACAAGGATAAAAATAGGCAAACCTGTTCATTAATTCCAATTCCGTTGCGAACTACACGAAGAGAACCATCCTTAAAAGCTCCAGAGCATGTTACAACCTGGCCTTGGCCTTGCCTCTCAAGATCTACCACACAAAAATCAACAATAGGCCCCAAGTTGACATACCTCTCCAAGACTTCTACATATGATCCTTTAACGTCAGGTTGTACATTTAGCTTAACAAGCTGCATTTATACCATACACCAAAATATATTATCATGTATCCAGCTACCCACATGAATTACCCGTTTCATTGAGCACACTGCCAAAAAACTTGTTTAAACTATTTACAACTGAAACAGATAGATACTTCATATCAATCCCCATATGCATGCTTAGTCAATCAGTTGCATAGATTCCTATCAAAATGAGAGGTAGAACTGACATATGCTGTGCAACATCCCACAACATGAAAATATATATTTTTAAAACAAAGTGCTAATGAGTCAAGACTCTAGAGAAAAATCTAAAAGAATTGCTTCATCAAAATTTACACAAAAAAGTTGATAGATGATATTTGTATCTTCCATTACCTGTGAATCCCCATAGTTTGACCCAATATATACAAAAGCGTTATCAAGATATGATATTGTAGAAGCAATAGATGTTTCCCCCAACAACTCAATCTTAAGTCCAGTAACCCTACAAATAGGTACAAATTGGAACGTCAAGAAGATCCATAGAAACAAACAAATCCAATTAAGGATGTTACAAAAATGGCATGAAACAATGAACAAGGATTAGTTACCTTTCTTTTTCATGAGTTATGACAAGCAAGTGAAGTAGACCAGCATGATCACCAAGCAAGTACCTTGAACCATCAGCATCAACCCTTCCATATGCTCTGGTGATGGACTAAAAGTGGAAAAAAATTAAGGTAGGTAGGTCAAGAAGAAAAGGCATCAAAGTCATAGCTTTGAACTACATAGATTTAGTATCAGATATCTAAAAATACTAATATTTTTTAGAAATAGCATACAGGTCTAATAGGTATTGCTTTAAATGCTGTGGCACTGCAGTAAACAATTGTCTCTTCTCCAATAATGATGACACCACATAGTGGTGGGGGCACAGGTATTAGCACAGAAGCCCCATTGTCGAGATTGTTTTGGGACCATGGACCTTCAACAAAATCCTTATCCTTTAGAACAACCTCATAGGTTTTAACATGCCTAGCATCTTTATTATCCTGAAAACATTAAAAAAAAACAGTAAGAAACATATAATCTTACCAAGGTAGATAAAAAACATGTGAATAAAATATTTAATACATGCATCATTCCCAAGAAAAAAAAATTAAAACAAGAACCAGATTTAATAATTACTCTACAAGGTCTGATCAGTCAAGTAGAATGGCACTGCCAACTTTTTTTTTATAATATCCATGAGTGGTCAGATCAGCTTACAATTGCACTACCAACTTTTTTTTTAATAATACCCATGAGTGGTCGGACCAGCTTATAATTGCACTACAAACTATTAGGAACAAGAACAACCGTGTACATCTGCAAAATCTCTCTAAGGCCCCAATTTATCTGGCCATATTCTAGATAACAAAAAAATATATTTAATATTAACCATAAAACACCATAAACAAACATACATGAGTGGATACCAAAAACAAATCTGGCTATTCTTTTTAGTATCTTCAGGTAGGAAAAGTTTTGTTAGCTCAAGTTATGGCAGAAACAACAGAAGTTAACAAACATCGCCTTAGAAAATGCTTCTACAGATCACATTGGTTGCAGCCAACAACATACCAGACACCTCTGGCTTGTCCCTCTTGGTCTATTTTTGTATCATCAAAATGTTTTTTGCATTGTACTATAATTAAATCCAACCAATGAAGACATGAAAATCTTTCGACCACTTTCATCGTAAAAAAACATTATATAACTACATATTGATATTGTCAGCTACCAATGTTGTGTTATCTTCAATTCAGAGTATACATATCGAGAGATCAAGATCCAGAGAGAGAAGGGATAAATATATAGAAAGAAAACAGCACAAAGAAGCCATAACTTCTGTTATAAGGGAGATGCAAAAGGAAAAATAGAGACCTGATAAAGAACTACAATCGTCGGTCTTGAACAACCATAAAGAAACTTGATATCCAAAACTTGAAGTTCCTCAAGCCTGAAATGACCAGAAAAGAATAAGCAGTAGCCAGATGAATCAAGACAACAAAATTTTATCTTTTAGTCAAAACATTTTACTTCAACGGTAGATTTAACATACTTTAACAACCTTTTTGAAATAATACATCCAAACAAGATCATTCAGTTTCAGTCAGATCATAGATGTGGATAAAAGCATTCCCTTTTTATTTGCATTTTGCAAGATAAGATCTTATTAGATCACTATAAAAAAATATTTTTTTTGTTTAATGATTTAATAAAACCTAAGACAGTCCAGTTAGGTGTTAAAAAAAGGAAACAAGGCATAAATGCATTAGATGCAATATCAACATTACATGGTTTTACTCAAAACAAAACCATACAGGACCTTTTCCTTGCATATCAAAAACCATTCCCAGGTACTAAAATATTATATAATCTATGATCTCGAAGTCTAACTTACAAAAGAAATAAAGGAGAAGAAACGGACCAAATCACCAAACATCTACCACTAGTTATTTCAAAAAATTAGAAATTGTTAATATTATACAGCATTTGGCCTCCTGGTCCTGGTGGAGTTCAAACCACAAATATTTCTTTTGTAATTACAGCCTTTCCATGATGATTAGAAAGTGGAAAACCTTTTTGTGAGTTTTTCTTTGTTAGGGGACTTCCACTACCCCAGGCCCTTAGGCTGTCTTTTTTGGATGGTTTGAATATATTCCCTTGTACTTTTTCTTCTTTGATAGGAAACAAAAAAATTCGTTGATCAAACGAAATTACAAAAAAGACCAATCCAATGGATAAGAAAACTTTTCCAATGGGCTACAAGAGAGCTTAAACATAGAAATTCCAATGGACTACAAAAAAAACTTTTCCCTTATACATTTCTTATCATAATAATAATAATAATAAGTAAATAAATAATAAGATTAGAAATTGTGTCAAAAATAGGAATAAGTGGCAGATGCAGAAAAAAATAACAAAAGAATAAACAACCCCTTAGAACTCCCTAAATTTCATTTAAGGGGAATTTCACTATTACCATAAGGCCAGTAATTTAAATTGAGTACCTAATGTTAAATGCTTCTTTGAGCTGTCCTTTATTGTCAAAAGGAATAACCTGACACAAGCATAGATAACTTAGCTCATCATCCAAAGTGGTCAAAATGTAACAGATATTTGGAAGCTACCATGAGTATTTTTCGAAAAGTCAAATACAAATATAAGACATCCAATAGCATATCTCATTGACATCTAATAAAATTACACACCTTAAACAGACCGTCGTACAAATGAAGTCCAATCAATCTACAGTCTGGGTCTATAATACCAATCTGCAGATAACAATAAGACGATAACAAAAACATGAATGCAACTTTTCACATGTTCTGAATAATGACTTAAATAATATATATATATATAAAAAACTTTCCCTGGACAATGTTGAAATTCTAAAGAACTTGTCAAGAAAGAAAATAATAAATTAGAAAACCCCAGAAAACATGAGAAAACGAAATGTGCAACAGTTTAAAATGAATCCAAAACAAGTGGTACCTGACCACTGTCGGTAGGACGACCAATGCGATCTGAGACGTCCCCCATTGCCCTGCCAGACATCCCAATAAAACTGTGAGGACACAACACTTAATTATATTACATATAAGAGTTAAGACAATCTAAGTTTAATAAATTTTCTTGTGCAAGTAGAAAATTGAAAATAAGAATAGCCATTTATTTCAGGCTTAATACCCACATTCTACTTTCTTCAGAGATCAATGGATCAGGTTTACGCCATTTACTGAAGTAATTTTCTGATCAATTATGCAGAAAACAAAATCTTTTTGGTAGGATACAAATTTTTAATCTATAATGGCAATGAAACCATTGAATAATCAGAGATATCAATTATCAGATACGACCAGAACTTGTAGAATTTTTAAGTCCCACTTCACAAAATGAATGAAATGTAAATACAAAAGCAATTATATCCTATTCCATAGATGTCAGTTTTTAGACGGTAATCCTTTTAACATGATAAGCAGTAACCAAGTATCTTTATGAACCTACCAAAGTGTAATGATACTTAGAACTTTTCAAGATTTGTAAAATAAACACAGCAGTAATACAGCATACAGATATCTTCAAGGACCCACCAAAGTAGCACAGATGTCATCATACAAAGCTTTCAACCATCATACAAGAAACTTTAAACAATATGTGGAGCTATTAAAAAAGAGTCATTTAAAAAGTTCCCCTGATGAAGAAATAGTTCCAATTTTTTAGATATCCAAGGTAGCCATCAAACTCGTTATGTGCTCACCAATAAATAGCTTTTTATTAACAAATAGGTAAAAGTAGTCAGAACTCTTCAAAGTCTCGATCGTGAACCAATAGAAATAAGCTTAAACTAACTGACACGTGAACAGAAGATACTAAACAAATGTGAAACTAATTCACGGGAACTAAAATAAATTCAATCATATTAAAGAAAGAACAACAGAGAGAGAGAGAGGGAAAGAACTGTTGAAGTATTTGAACCTTGTAATAAGCTCAGAACTCTCAGTATCCCATTGAAGAACACAGAACTTGTACCGCTCAGTTGCTATGAAAAGAAAATCTTGTGCTTCACCCTATTTAATGCATGGAAAGAAAGTCAGAAAAGGAGGAAAAAAAATACATTGTATATTGGTTATCAGGGCTTGGAAAAGATAATAACTCACATGAGGCCGAAAAAGTTCCAGTGTTGCAATCCTCCCATATATCGGAACATCCAACATAGGCTGCAGGGCAGATGTAGCTAGTGAGACATGAGCCATGTTACTAAACCCAAGGTACACAATTTCAAAATAAAAACCGTTCAGATTCTTCAATCCTTGGGCTCATGGTGCTTAGGAAAAAAAAAATCGATATCCATGAGTGTCCAGGTCAACTTGCGCACACCACGACTAATCTCACAGGACAACCACCTAACTCTACTACATTTAATTGCCAGAAACACATAGGATAACTCAAAAAAAAATTAATAAATCATTCCTTTCTTTCATGTGACCCTTTTAATTATTTTTCTCATATAAAATATAAAATTTTTTATACAATATTAAAAGGTCAGAAACTGGCAGTTTCATGGTGCAAAACAGGCCATGATTATCGATAACTTGATGTAGATATAAACTTACATGGTCAATAATTGAAATTTAAAAGTGATACCATAATATTGTATTTATGCTAATTGAAAAAACAGCAATCTTATGTAATAAAGAAATCTCAAAAAGTGCCATGTCTATTACTTCGCTTCCAGAATACATCTTATGGTTAACACTTAACAGTTATGTAAGTTCTCTCTTTCAATTTACATAACCTATTTCAACTTGAAACTAAGATATATGAGCATATCTGAAAAATAAATATCCAAAGCTAAAAAAAGAAAAAAGAAAAGGAAAATCTGAAACCCCTGAACAGCTGAAATATCTTCGGTTCCCCGTAATTGAAATCATTAAAAGAAGAAGAAGAGCAACAACAACAAAAGCAACAGAAAGAAAGGACATACCTGCAGGCCTTGAGCAGTAAGCAAATGAATTTCTATGCGGGTACATTTCCTGAGACCCAAATTTAGGTGAGAATAAATTCATCAGTATTGCATAACATTCTAAAATTAAATCACAATGACAATAAGAAAGCTTATATGGTTTAGGCCTTATCACGATCATACTGAAAATGTACCAGGAAAACTTAGACCAGGCAAAATGGAGAAAGGGATTCATTAACGTGCATTAGCGGAAATCAACAAGCCAAGAGATTAAGAAACTAAACTTCTTATCCCCAATTCGATGATCCAAGGAAGTAAGGCAATAAACTTCAATGTGAGGAAAAAAAAAACACATAATTCAGAGTAGCTTGGTTTATTACAAATTTCCATATAATCCTAAAGACTAAAATAAAACCCTAGCTTCATGTTCGAGTATAGCACAAGAGAACTCCAAGAAATTAAAGAACGACTAACAAAACAAAACAAAAAAAAAAATCAAACTCGGTAGAGAAGAAAGCAACAGATTAAGGAGGGAACAATGAAAGAGAACGGATAATCCAATCCAAACTGTTAAAACCCGCCGGAAATGTACGAATTAAAGACCGTGAAAAGTTCGATCACAGAGGGGGAGAAAAGGGGGCATACGCTATAATGAGGTTGAGCTCCTGGGGGCCGGTGAAGTTGCCGACGCAGGAGTGAGTGACGTTGGTGGGCTTGTGAGCGGTGACGACATAGTTCCAGACGCTCATCTTCAACCTCTGGAGGCTGCGATTGCTTCGTCTGCAAAACCCTACCCTAACCCTTGCCGCTTGAGGTCGGTTTGCGGAGGTTTATTGGGGAATGGTAGCAATGGCTTGGCTATTATTGAGTATTGTGTTCTGTGTGTTTCAACGAGAGTGGCTCTGCGGACGGCTCAGCCGAGGCCCATAGACGAAGTGACTAGCAAGCGGGAGATGGAAGCTTTCGGAAGAAAATAAAAAATAAATTTTTACAGTCGCCATCAGATTCATTATCATCATAACTAATAAGGGAAATTTTATCCTAAAAAAGTCTAATAAATGAAAAATGAATGACAAGGTCAAGTTTCAAAAAAAAAAAAAAAAAAATGACAAGGTCTACGGTGTGTTTGGTTTAATTTTCAAATTAAGGAAAATATAAACTTTTAGTCCGTGAGTGTTGGGTTAAGTTTCATTTTTATCTAAGCTTTCAAACTCATCAATTGATTGGTTTTAGTTTCATTTTGGTCTCTCCATTCATTTTTTCTGAAAACTAACAGGGGAATGATATGACATTATTTTTTATTAAAAGATATTTTCTATTTTTTTAAATAAAAATATATTAGAATAATAAGATTATTATTATTATTTAATTTTTACTTTCTTCCTCTCTCTTCTTCTTCTCTTCCTTCTTTTGCAAGCACACCAACTCTTCTTCTTCAACATACAGGTCGGCGGCAGCCGGCGTCCAACGACTTCTTTTTCCTTTCTCTATCTTTCTTTTTCTTTCTTTCTCTCTTCTCACCATCTCCTTCCCTCCGACCATCCCTCTCTTTCTCTCCCTCACTGTTCATCCCTCATTGTCCCCATCTCTCTCACCATGAACGGTGGATGGCTGCCGGCAACAAAGCTTCAATTAGGGTTGAAGAAAAAGTGAGAAAGAAAGGATGAAGATGAAGAAAAAAGAAAATGAAAAATAATTTTTAAAAGGAAAAAATACACTTTTAGTCCCTGATGTTTTAGTTAGGTTTGATTTTGGTCCCTGAGGTTTCAAAATCAACAATTTAGTCCATGAGGTTTGAGATAAGGAGCAATTTGGTCTCTGTCATCCATTTTGCCATTAAATCTAATCGGCTGCTGACGTGGCACTATTATTTTAATTAAAAAATAATTTTTTATTTTTTAAATTTAAAATATATTAATATTTTTAATTTATTTTATTTTGTTTTTTTATTCGTCTCTCTTCCATCTTCTTCGTCATCCTTATCCTCCTCCTTCTACTTCTTCTTCTTCAATCTTCCTCCATGGTCGGCGGCCGACGACCGGTGACCACCGCCGGTAGTGACTTTTTTTTTTCTCTTTTCCCTCTCTTTTCTCTTCTTCTCTAGTTTTTTTTTAATAATAATAAATCGAGGAGGGAGTTCGGTTTTTCGCCAGAAAACGGGGAGGGAGCTCCCTCCCTCCCTCCTCTATTTATTTTTTTTAAAAAAAAAAACTATTGTAGATCATGATGAGAAAAGATGGGGAGAAGAGAAGGAAAAAAAAAAAAAAAAGTCACTGCCGGCAAGCGGTGACCAAGAAGAAGAACAAAGAGGAGGATGAGGAAGAAGAAGATGGAAGAGAGAAGAATAAAAAAAATAAATTAAATTAAATTAAAAATATTAATATTTTTATTATTTTGATATTTTTAATTAAAATAATAGTGTCACGTCAGTCACCGATTAGATTTAACGACAAAATGGATGGTAGAGACCAAATTGCTCATTATCTCAAACCTCATGGACTAGATTGTTGAATTTGAAACCTCAGGGACCAAAATGAAACCTAACTCAAACCTCAAGGACTAAAAGTGTATTTTTCTCTTTAAAAAAACATGTTTAAATTTATATATATATATATATATATATATATATATATATATATATTAATAAAAAAAAAGCATGTTACATCATTAATTTGTTAATATTAACAAAAAAATTGACGGAGGGGAACAATATTGTAACGAAATCCAAACCTCGAGAATAAAAATGTTGAGTTTAAAAACTCATAGACCAAAATGAAACCTAACCCAAACCTCATGGACCAAAAGTGTATTTTTCCATTTAAAAAAATCATTAAAAAAAATTACAGTGTTTGACACCTACTGAAAAATAACTTATTGAAAAATGAGATTGAGAAATAAACCATTTTAAGAAACACTCGAAAGAATAGAGGATGACTGAGAATAATATGCTTGTGAATAAGATAGTTGAGAATCATGGATATCTATGTTTGGTTGGATGAGAACGTGACGAGGATGTTATGGGAATCAATTATGTTTGTATTTATTTTATGGGATGAATCATGAAAATCTTATCTAATTTTAATAGACCAATCAATAAAATAGTCAAAATTCATTCAAAGTATTAATAACAATTAATGACTTTTTTTTTTTTTACAACATGTGGGGATGGGAACACTCAAACTACAAACCTCTCGATTGTTAGTACAAAAGCTATGTCATTTGAGCTATTGACTAATTAATTGATAATCAATGAATATATTTTTTTTCTAATTGATCAATGAATAATTTTAATTTAATAAACTAAGTTAATTTGACTAATTAAAATTATTTATTTAATATTTTTAATAAATATCCTTAATTGCATTAAATTTAAGTTTGATCAATTCACAAATTAGCTAACGAAAAACTTTATCAAAACTCACAAATTTTAACAAATGTAGTTGTTACGTTGTTTTTCTTTGAAATCTTATTAGTTTTATACCATACATATGTTTTATAACCTATTGAAAGCATAAATCTTTTGCTCTCCTCTAGTCTTGAGGAGTCTCTCAGGCGGTTGTTCCTGCCTGTCTTCTCCTTCGGTTTGTGAAGGTTTCTTTCGTCTTTCTTTATCCATGGATGTTATAGAAAAACTCTCAGCGCTCAAGCTTTCACACAAAGAATCATCTGGAATCAACACTTCGGACCTTGGCCTGAAAGCAAATCAGGCTAAGCTCCAACATTGCTTAGTAGGAAAGGTTGTTTCCCAAAAAGTTATCAACATTGACGCGTTTAGGCGAACTATGACACGAGTTTGGAGTTTTTGTTGCGGGATAACCATTGATAATATTGGAGAAAACCTTTTTCTAATTAATCCGCAATCCGTTTCAAGAAGGGATAGAATTTTGGAAGAGAGCTCGTGGTGCTTCGATGGCAATCTGATACTTCTCCAACCACCAACAACTTCTGATCTACCAGAAGAAATGGTCTTTGATGACCCAACTTTCTGGGTTCAATTCCATCACCTACCTCTAGGCCTAAGAAACGATACTGTGGCACACACCCTAGGGATCCGACTAGGGACAGTACTGCGAATTGAGACCAACGATATGGATGAATGCCGGGGTCCTTTTCTTCGAGTTCGGGTCAAGATGAAGATAAATGAACCACTATGTCGAGGCCTAACTCTAAATGACGGACCAACAGACAAGCTTTTGGTAGCAATCAAATATGAGAGATTACCAGATTTTTGCTACTACTGTGGGATGATCGACCATAATGATGGATCTTGCCCCCAAATAAAATCACAAGTTAAACCAGAGAAGCAGTTCGGGTCTTGGATGAGAGTCACAACTCCGCCGAGACGAAACCAATTTAACACCAGTGGCAGAGGCTTCGAGGGACGAAGAGGGGGCCGAGGTCGGTTTGGTAACAGACAGAGGAATTGGCAAAGGCATTTTGATACGGAGGAAGAGGAAAGGGAAGCGTTGCAAGAAGACTCATCAGCCTCTCAAAGCGCCGACGACACCGATGAACATAGACAGGCTGAAATCAATCGTCGGCCGACCAAATTTTCCATTGATGAGGCGGTTCCACTGCAATCAAAGCAAATGACGGAAATCACGGGTATTAATGACCCTCTTTCCTTTGATAACACAAATAATGTGGATATTTTACCTATTAATGCAGATAGAGCGAATCAAGGAATGGATGTTGGAGACATTAATGGAGATAACGACCAAAAGAAAGGAAAAACCAGCGAGCTAAATATTGAGAAGGGAAGAAACGCCAATGATATGCTAGGGCAAGGAGTGGATGATGGAACAATTTCTTACGATGGGCCTAAATTAGAGAAAGTAATCTCTACAGCCCATTTACCATTTAACCCACTCCAGCCCAATGTCACCATGCCAACCAACGAAAGAATCAATATGATGAAGCCCAACCGAGATGTTATTTTTCAGAAACAAAGCCAAGCCCATTTGCATGATGCAGATTTGATGGATGAGGATTATTTTAAATTCACGCCACTCAAGCCCACACATCAAACCAGCCCAGAACAGCTACAACAGACATCTAAATTAGCCCAAAAAGTAGCTCAAACAAATGATGGAGAAGATTTTCAACCCACGGTGCCTAGGGACGGAAGAAACAAAAATCATGCAAAAGGGTGGAAGAGATTAAACAGAAAAGACTGTGATCAAAAAAATCTGCCTACAAAACAAACCATGCAGTTTGCTCAAAATAAGAGGGTTGCAGACGATGACAGCTTGGAAATTCTCTCTGGCAAGAAACTAAAAACTATAATTCCAACAACCGGTGAAATTCTATCGGCGGAGCCTGATCAGCAGGCCCGCCGAGAGCCATGAAAATCTTCAGTTGGAATGCTCGGGGGGCGGGGAACCCTCGAACATTCCGAGCACTAAAAGAGTTGGTGCGAGAAAAAAATCCCCAGGTGATATTTTTAATGGAGACTAAGGCTAATAAAAGTCGTATGGAATCTCTTAAGGAGGATCTTATGTTTCAAAATGCTTTTGTTGTGAATTGTAATGGATTAAGTGGTGGTTTAGCTTTATTTTGGCATTATTCTGTTAATCTAAATATCATTTCATATTCTAAGGTGCACATTGATACTAACATTGAATATCAAGGAAAAAAATTTAGATTCACAGGCTTATATGGTGAACCAAAGCAAGAGAACCGTCACTTATCATGGACGTTGCTACGACGTCTATTCGATATGCCCCATAAGGCTTGGATGGTTGCAGGAGATCTAAATGTTATAACTCAAGCAAGCAAAAATGATGGAGGGGGAGATTTTGAGAGAGCTCAAAGTCTAAATTTTTTAAATGCTTTAAACGACTGTGCCCTGCGAGATCTGGGATACAAAGGGAACCGGTACACGTGGAAAAACAATCAACCTGGAACAACCTTTATTCGTAAAAGGCTAGACAGATGTATCGGTAATGTTGAGTTTTTGAATCTTTATCATTCTGTTACGATTAATCATCTTGGTTTCTTGACTTCAGATCATAGAGTTTTAGAAGTTGTTTTAAACGACTCCGATGACTCTCGCTCTGTAAGGAACAAAAGACCCCATTTCAAATTTGAAGAAGCATGGACTATCCATGAGGATTGTGCCTCAACAATCCAAGCAGGGTGGGAAAAAGGAGAAGGAGATGAGTCGCTTGATAATTTACTCACCCGCATTCGAAGCGTAATTGAAGAATTAAAGAGGTGGGGAATGAATAAAACAGGAAAATTCAAAACAAGAATCATAGAGGCAAAAAGGAAGATTGAGGCTTTGAATGAAGGTCGATTGGAGGGGAATGCGAAAGCCATTTTAAAGATGGAAGAGAAACGACTAGATAATATTTTGCTGGAGGAAGAAATTTACTGGAAACAACGCTCACGGGAAGATTGGCTCAAATGGGGGGATCGTAACACAAGATGGTTCCATTCCAAAGCAACCCACCGACGCCAAAAGAATAAAATCCAGACAATAACTAACTCTAGTGGTCATTCGTTTGAGAACAGAGAAGATATTGAGCGTGTTTTCCTTCATTATTACTCTGAACTGTTTAAGTCCTCTATTTTAAATGTGCAGGCGGTAGAAGAAATTCTACAAGCTACTCCAGCTAGAGTTTCAGATGAGATGAATCTACAACTAGATCGAGTTTTTGTAGCTGCAGAGGTGGAGGAAGCGTTAAAACAGATGCATCCGACTAGTAGGGGAAATGGTGATCAACACTTGCCTTCGATGCCTTAATGAAGGGGAAATGCCAGGAAAGATCAATGAAACAACGATTGACCTCATTCCCAAAAGGTAAAACCCGAGCACGGTGAATGATTACCGCCCTATTAGTTTATGCAATGTGTGTTATAAACGTATTGCTAAAGTACTTGCCAACAGATTGAAAATGATTCTCCATTCTATTATATCTGAAAATCAAAGTGCTTTTGTCCCTGGTAGATTAATAGCTGATAATGTTATGGTCGGGTATGAATGCTTGCATTATATTAAAGGCTCTAAATCTAGGAAAAACTGTTTTGCATCAATAAAATTGGACATGAGTAAAGCATATGATAGAGTGGAGTGGAGTTTTCTTAGAAGTATTATGGCAAAATTGGGTTTTAGCCCTTCTTGGATTCAGAGGATTGGAATGTGTGTAGAGTCTGTGTCTTTCTCAATTCTTATTAATGACATTTGTTCTTAAACCTTTAGGCCCACCAGAGGGCTTAGGCAAGGTGACCCATTATCTCCATATTTATTTCTCATGTGTGCTGAGGGTTTGTCCAGTCTCTTAAAAAAGGCTGAGACATCCCAACATATTTCAGGACTTCGAATTGCAAGAGCGGCACCATCTATCTCTCACCTCTTTTTTGCAGATGATAGTCTTCTCTTCCTTAAAGCTCGGAAGGAGGAATTTATAGAGATGCAACGAATCCTGAAAGTATATGAGGCAGCCTCGGGAAAAATTGTAAATTTTGAGAAATCGGAGATAGCCTTTGGGGTAGGTGTGGAAAGTGATACAAAAGCCTCTTTAGCCAACATTTTGAAAGTCAAAATAGTCCAACACCATGGAAAATATCTCGGATGTCCGTCTTCTTTATCTAGAAGTAAGAAAGCCCCTTTGAGCTACATTACTACAAAAGTTCAAAAGGTCCTGCAAGGCTGGAAAGAAAAGTTATTCTCCACGGCTGGAAAGGAGGTCCTGATAAAAGCGGTAGCTCAGGTAATTCCAACTTACACGCTCACATGTTTTAAACTTCCACAGGGATGCTGCCATGATCTGAATAGATTGATGGCTAATTTTTGGTGGGGTAGTTCTGAGCAAGGGGGGAAAGTTCACTGGTTGAAACGGGAAACACTAACAAAGCCAAAAGATAGAGAAGGGATGAGTTTTAGAGATATAAGACTGTTTAACCAGGCGTTGTTGGCAAAACACACTTGGAGACTGTTACATAGACCTCAATCTTTAATGACACAAATTCTAAAAGCTAGATACTACCCCCGGAAGACTTTTTAAAAGCAAAACTGGGAGGTAGACCATCCTATGTCTGGAGAGGGATTATTTGGGGTCGAGAGCTAGCAATGAAGGGAGGACGTTGGAGAGTTGGAAACGGCGAGTCTATCGATATTTATGACGACCGGTGGATCCCAAGACCAAAAACTTTCAGGCTGTTGTCACCGAAAAGGTCGTTAACTGATCGTACAGTTAAAAGCCTTTTTTCGGGTACCAATCTTGGAATATGAGTTTACTAACGGATCTTTTTGTGCAGGATGATGTGGAAAAAATCCAAGATATCCCAATCGCAGGAAATAACCACCCGGACACTTTCTTTTGGCATTATGACAAAACAGGAAAGTATACAGTCAGGAGCGGATACAAACTTGCAATAGATGATCTCCACGAGGCATCCTCATCTGCAGACTCGTGTAGCTCTTCTTGGTGGAAGACTTATGGACACTAAATGTTCCAAACAAACTTAAAGTCTTCGCCTGGTGGGCGAGCCTGAATATTCTGCCGACCATGATGAACCTTGCAAACCGTCGAATTCAAAAGGATCCCCGATGCCCTTTGTGTGGGAAAGAAAACGAAAAAACACTTCATGCGTTATGGACCTGTAAGAAGGTAAAAAAGCACTGGGCCCGATGGAGCCCAGTGCAATCTTTCCTAAGTACTCCTTTTGTTAATACTCTTGATCTTTTTTGTAGGTGTCAGGAGGACCTTAATCTTCATGATTTGGCGACCTTTGTAACAATAGCATGGTCCATGTGGAATTCCAGAAATAAAGCTGTTTCACAGGGCAACCAGAGAGGCATCCAACAGAGCTACGACCCTATAGATTAGGCATCGACTTACATATCAGAATTCAGGGAGGCCCAACATAAGCATTATGACGTTTCTAGAAATTCAGAGCATCTAAGAGAGAATGACTCCTGCCAAATTGGGTGGATTCCACCACCCCAAGATCAATTCAAGCTGAATGTAGATGCAGCACTAGCAAAGGGAGAGATGGGATCGGGCATAATTATTAGAAATTTCAAAGGTGAACCGATGGCGATTGCAGAATATTCCAGGAGAACGGACTGCTCAGTAGAGTGGGCAGAAGCACAGGCTCTTGTAGAGGGTGTATGTTTAGCTATGGATTCGGGTTTATCACCAGTCTGGGCTGAGATTGATTCCAAAATTGTGTGGAATCTTCTTCATGACCGCGAAAATTATTATAATGAAATTGCTCCTTTGATCCACCATCTCAAGCATTTGGCCAGAGACAAACATATCAGAGGATTTTTACTAACTCCAAGGGATGGCAACAAAGCGGCTCACCAGTTGGCTACTCATGCTCGCATAACGAAACACTCTGAAGTTTGGTTAGAAGACTGTCCTCCTTGGGCTCATAGCATCGTCGCCCAAGAAATGCCTCCAATGGAGGCTCCAACTTTTTTCTTTTGATCTTTTGTAGTTTTGTTATTGTCTTTTCAAAAAAAAAAAAAAAGGAAAAGAAAAAGAAAAAAAAAAAAAAACCTATTGAAAGCATACAAAAATATATATATATTTTTAACAATTTTTTAAAAGAAAACTTAATTAGTAATGATTAATTTATTACTGTTGAATAATTAATTAGATTGGTTTAACTCATTATTACAAAATAATTTTTTATATAATACTAGTTTATAAACACGTGCGATGCACATTAAATTTCACATTTTTAATTGAAAATTAAAAACAAAAAAACAAAAAAAATGGTGCCTAAAAGTCTAAAACTATATATTATCTTGTTATATGTTCATTTACAATAATGAATATGAAATACCTTGCACATGGTTTGAAATATTTGGAATATATTTTTTATGGTGAAAGTTAACTTTTGAATAAATATATTTTTCATATAGTTCAAATAGTAAATATTTGACACTAAACTACAATGTAAGAGGTAGAAAAAATAATAAAAGATATATAATTAAAATTAAAATACATATAATAGTTGTAAACTAAATTTGATAAAACATAAAAAGTGGCACCATAAAGATAGTTTATTATCTCATGGACAATTCATCGGTGTGTTTCGAGATTGTATTTTGGAGAAAAATAAATAAAGAAATATATTTCAAAAGAATTATATAAGTTGATTTGAAAAAGAAAAAAAAAAAAAAACTAAAGTGTTTAATAAAGTATAATCTCTTTGAAAATAACATTTTTTGTATGTTTGGATGACAAATTTTGATCTTCAAGTGATTCGATAAGAATTTTTGTACTGACATTGAAAAAAGATGTTAATGTGAAAGTACATATTTAGAAATATATTTTCTAATATTCAGAACAATTTGTCATTGTGTTTTGTTTAACGTCATTGCACAACATAATATAATAGGAAATTGTTTCCTTTCGAACTTGAATGAATATCATTTTTTTTATCATTAGGTGGACTTAATTAATGGAAATTATGATATGAAAATGTGTTTCCCCGTTCTCCCGTTACTACTTCGACAATTTAAATATAGTTCCTATACCTTTTCTTGAAAAACTTTCTCCAAATAGGTAAATATAAATTACATATGACTTTAAAGAAATGGTACAAAGATTGCAAGGAAAAAGTTATAAATTTAAGAAAAAAGAAACAAAATAAAGTAATTGCATAAAAATTAGACTATTAATATATTGATGCCAAAAAAAAGCTTATTAGTGATTTAAAAAAAAAATAATAATTTTTTTAGTAAAAAGAAAAAAGAATAAGTTATATGCATGTTAATGAATGTGACAACTCAAATTTAATATATTAAATGGTTTTTTTTTTAATTTATAACAATATACTAAGTGGAACTTGTGAGCACATTTGTGCAATAATTATTAAAAATGAGCATATTTGAATGTTATTCAAATCATATATTTCAATCAAAATGAGTTTAAATTTTAATGGATATGGTACATTTTTTTGTTATTCTTTAAAATTTTAAAATATGTTTCATTTATAATATTTTAAGTAAAATGAAGCGATACATTCAACAAAATTTTTAAAAAGATAATATGCTCACTTCAAAAGAAATAGGGAATCTCATTTTATTAGTTTCTCATTTTATTACTAATAGAGAATGAATTAAAAAGTTTGGTAAAAAACCACATTCTTACTTTTTTTTTTTTTTGAGTTCCACATTTGTACAATTATGTACATTTAAAAGAGTAATTTTTACAATTATATAAGTTTATGACTTAATTTTTAAAACTAAAAATTTAGGATAGTAATGGTAACAATTGCTATATTTTATTGGTGCTTTATGTTTATATATATATATATATATATAGATAGATTTTGATACAAAAATCTATACAAGTCAAAATAGTGATGAAATTAGAGTCGAAAAATATGTGAAAACTCAAAAGTTATATGAATGTTATATAATAAAGTTTTTCCTTATGTAAATGGTTAATATGCTTGTTGGAAAGGCATGACTACTAACCCATTTTTATTGTAAGATATATTTTTAATTTTAATCTTCGAATGGATGCATCTGATATGTAACTAACTCTGTTTGAACAGTCGCGTCTCATCAACAAAGATTGAATGACACTTTAACTCAAGTTGTGTCTCTTTAACAAATATAGAATGGCAAAATGGACATTTATTAAAATTATAAGGGCAAAAGAGGAAAGCAAAAATTCTCCTCCTTAAGCTCCTTTTATTTTATATATAGTAAGATAAGATAAGATAGTTGATTATAAAAATCAATTTAAATATTATAATTAATTTTAATAGTTTTAATAATTAAAGAAAATTTAAGGTTTGAGGTTTGGGTTAAGTTTCATTTGGGTCGTTTTCATACTCGACAATTTAGTCTCGTTTGATTTTAGTTTCATTTTGGTCTCTTCATCCATTTTTTTACGAATGGTTGACATGGCAATATTTAATTTTTACTTATTTGAATTTCTGATCTCTTAACCATTAACCAAAGTTACATGTCAATTACTGTTGAGTTATGGTCACTTTGACACTCTCTCCACATTCAATGACATATTTTACCGTACTTAGATTCCTTTAAAAATAAAGTTCACATAATCTAGGTGAATCATTTTAACCGAAATTTCATAATCTGAAAGTGCCTTTTTTTCAAATATTTTTATAATGTAGAGAATATATATATATATATATATATATATCGAAAATTCTTCAATTCAATACATATATTGGACTGCAGGAATATTTTTTTCTGAAATGTTTAATCATGCATATAAAATGGATAATAGTTATAATGATTTTTCATTGTCTACGTCACCATACTTTCATATTTATGTTCGAAATTGATGGTGGTTAGAATTCTTCATCTTATATATGTTCCTATAAGTACTTAATTCATAATATATATGTTTTTTAATATTTGTCATGTTGTTGTTAAAGGACAATATACCATTATTATATATAGTTAGGGGAAAGTCTTATAGGAACCTAATATATATATCATCTTACATGTATCAACACGGAATATAGTTCAACTGACGACATAAAATTTGTACTAATGATCAAAAGGTCCGTGGTTCAAATTTTCTCACCCCACATGTTACAAAAAAAAAAAAAAAAAAAAAAAAAAATCATTTTACATATATTTACAAATTTTCTAACTTCTTTTGTTGAATTTATTTTCTAACATGTTTAAAATACTATACACACTCTAAATATACAACTTGTGCATGATATTTTCCGAAATGAAATGGCGTATTATATATAACAGGTATATGTTATTTATATTTATTACTTATTAAAATTTGAGCCCGATTTTCCAATCCGTAGGTTTATTTTTTATCTTTTATTTTTAACCAAAGAGCATCGAAGAAACATACTATTAAAAAAATTTCCTCGCATTTAAAAAGTCAATTTCTTTAAAAGAAAAGAAAAGATATATGGTGAGAGGAGCATTTTTCAATAAAAATATTTTTGTAGCTAGACGTATTGTATTTATATATTTGAAATTACGCATTGTATATAATTGTGTATATTATTATTTATTTTATTTTTGCAAACAAAATGAATAGTTTTGTGAAAGGACAAAAGTTCATGCTTCAGTACAGTAACTTTTGGAGCATCATCTTGGTCAATACTAATTAACATGTACTTTCAAGTCTCGACTAGCTGGTTAAAAGTTTGAATCTTTATCTTCTTAAAAAAAAAAGTTTGAATCTTTATATCTTAAAATGTTATTGAAAAAAAAGAAAAAAGTTGCTATAATAAGAGATATAAAGAAAATCCATGTATAAATTATAAATTTGGTCCAAGAAAACTAAAGAGTGTGATATTATATATTAGAGTGGTTAAATGGTGACTGTTGTTAAATCACCCTTCAATCCAAAAGATTTTTTAGAAACCTCACATCCAAAAATTTAAGTTTAAAGGTTATAGTAAGTTTAATTATATAACACTTTAAAAACAATCATAATATGATCCAATTATTATCTCCCTTCAAAATGGTCGGATGTACATCTATTTGTCTACCCCTAATAATCGTTAGATACAAAATCGAGGTATTTTTACATTTTCTCTCTCTCATATCCAACAAGGTAAACCTACCAGTGTCATGTTTGTATTGAAACTTTTTTTCTAGACTATGTACAAAGTTTGACGACTCTGGTGAAATTTTTTAAAACTATGGACATCCGAATGAAAAAGGGATTTTTGTACGAGCGGAAATGATAAATGTCAAATATTTTCAAAACAAGAATATATATCATTTTGCTTGCGTCAACATCCTAAAAAAATTACCATTTGATTGATCTCTACTCTAACCCTGCTCTCTCTCTACTCTCGCTCTCTCTCCAATCTTTTGCTCCATCTTCAATCTTGCTCTTAAATCTCCTTCTCGCTCAAATCTCTCGCTCTTAAATGCCTTGAATGCAGGTTTTCATATAAAGAGTAAAATGATAATTTTGCTAGGATGATGACGTAAGTAAAATGATATATTTCCTTATTTAAAAAATGTAGAACATTTTTCATTTTGGTCTGTTAAAATGGGTCATCAAATCATCTCAATGAAAAATATACCCAAACTGTTGGACCAAGTTTTGTAATTAACAACCCTGTGTGTGTGTGTATATATATATATATTTTGGTGAAATGAAATGAAACGAAACCAGCTTCACAAAAAAGCTCCATGGAAAGGTTTATGGAATCCACCGCTGAAGTTCTGTCAAAAAGTAGCTGCTTAGCTTCTGCAACAACGTACATTCTGCATAAATGTTAAATCCCATCTCCATTATAAACAATAATAATCATAAAAAGCAAAGAAAGAGAGAAAAAGAAGATAATTTCATTTGAAGAAACTAATGATTCTTCACCCCCAAAAAAACAAAAAATCTCTGGCATTTATTTATAATCCCCATTTCCTCCTTCTTTTACACCCTTCAACTTCAAACAAGAGAGAGACAAAGAAAATCATTCATTCAACACCATGAAAATGAGAACAAAAATCTGGGTCTTGGAGAGCCTCCTTCTGCTGCAATATTTCTTTCTGGGTATGTTTTTTTCTCTCCCAAAACTCCATTTTTATGTCATTTTTTTGCTCAAACATCCTCAATTTCTTTCTGGGTATGTTTTTTTTTCCCACCAAAGACTCAATCTTTATGTCATTTTTTGCTCAAACATTCTCAATTTCTTTCTGGGTATGTTTTTTTTCCCACCAAAGACTCAATCTTTATGTCATTTTTTGCTCAAACATTCTCAATTTCTTTCAGGGCATGTTTTTTTTCCCACCAAAGACTCAATCTTTATGTCATTTTTTGCTCAAACATTCTCAATTTCTTTCTGGGTGTGTTCATATCTCACCATTTTTCCTGTCTCAAACCCAGGAAAACAGAGCAAGGGTCTTGCAGAGGCCTCTGTTTTTTTGTTGGGGGCGGTGGAGAAGGCGGAGGCGGCGATGCCGGTGACGACGTGGTCGCCGCCGGAAGGGAACACGACGTTTCTGGATGGGACGTCGTGGTGCGTGGCGAAACCAGGAGTGTCGCAGATCGATCTGCAGAACGCTTTGGACTGGGCGTGCGGATTGGGGAAGGCGGATTGCAGAGCGATTCAAAAGGGAGGGCGATGCTATCAGCCGGATACGCTCTTGTCTCATGCTTCTTATGCATTTAATAGCTACTATCAGCAGAATGGCAACTCTGATATCGCTTGCAACTTTGGTGGCTCTGCCACTTTAACCAAAAAAGACCCAAGTAAAATCTCTCTCTCTCTCTATCTTTCCCTCACTCTCTTGAATAAAAAAAATTGCAACGAGAAATTATTTGATGAGACCGCTACAATAAGGATATGGTTTTAGTTAGGAAGATTGTTAAGTAGACCATTCTATTTGGTGGAGGATTCGAACCACAGACCTCATGGTTACCAATTCATCTTTATGCCAGTTGAGCTATGTTCTTGTTGGCTCCCAATGTAAATATATGGTATTGGTTAAGATTTTTTTTTAATATGGTATTAATTAGGATGTTTTGAGAGATTCAAATAAACTATAGATGGCTAAAGAATATTAAAAAGAAAATAATAAACTGCAAGGATTATAAATGAAACTTTTAGAATTGAATAATAATTACTTGTGTAAAAATTGGAAGTTATTTATTTTTGTGGAAAAAAATAATACTCACTACTAGTAATCTTTTTATTGATTACTGTCAAAATGTTAACAACTATTTATTGTTTTGAAAAGGATTTTTTTTAATCTCTCTTCTTTTATGCATTCTCTCTAATTAGTTGTAAAAAACATAATAGACTAATAGTGGTCAATACAAGTTTTATGTTAATTGCATTCATCTCTCTCCAAGTAAAAGAAATTATAATGGTGATCAATAAAAAAAAGTTCTACAACTCATATGATGATAAGTATTATTTTTTAGGAGTGTAAGAACCAAATTGAAATTATCGATATTTTTTTCTACTAAATAAAACTAAATTAGATCTAGAGTCGCTAATAAGAACATAGTTTAATTAACATAAAACTTGTACACTTGATAAGAGGTTTAAGTTTCAAATTCATCACTCCAAATGTTGTTAAACTAGATGTAAAATTGATAAAAGAAAAAAATGTTGGACCTAAATTAGTTATAAACCTAAGCAATATGTAAATCATCTCCTTATACAATTATAATGTGGGCTTCACTTTTAAAACGAAGTAATAATAATTGAAGTTTGAAAATCGATCTTTTTTTATCTTAAAAACAATGATAACTTAAATGTAATCAACCATTCCTTATCCTTACTACAATGTTTTTTTTTTTCTTTCTTTCTTTTACAGGTTACGGGAAATGTGACTATTCAGCTTCCAGGTATTTTTCACTTCACATTGTGAATAATAATAAGGTTAAATTATCAAAAATACCCCTAAACTTTAGGGTTTGTTTCAATTATGCCCCTAGACTTTCAAAAGTTTCAATTATATCCTTGAAGTTTCAAAATTGTTTCAAAACTACCATTGAAGGCTTTTTTTTGTTAAATTCATGGATGTAAAATGACGCGTTTGCATATATATTGTTGCTTATGTGAATAGATTTGAACACATACGTGGAAAAACAATAAAAACACATGCAAACGCATCAATTTTTGTCGATAAATTTAACGGAAAATGTCTCCAAGGGTAGTTTTGAAACAAATTTGAAACTTCAAGGGCATAATTGAAACTTTTGAAAGTCCAGAGGTATAATTGAAACAAACCCTAAAGTCGAGGGGTATTTTTGATAATTTAACCTAATAATAATAATAAGGTTTTATTAAAAGTTGAGTTCCTAAACTTTGAGGGTTATATTAATTAGATTCCTGAACTTTACAAAGTATTTAATAGGTTTCTGAATTTTAAAAATGCCTAGTACGTCCCTAAACTTTCAATTTTGTGTCTAATAGGTCTTTTATATATTTGAGATTTTTAAAAATTAACCAATCTACTATATATAAAATTGAATTTTTATGCTTATTTATTATTTTTTTTTATAAATAATTTTTATGCTTATTGAGATTATAAACTTCTAATTTTGTATCTAGTAGGCTTGTGAATTTGAAAAAAAATGTTGAATAAGTCAAAGATTTATTAGACACAAAGTTAAAAGTCGAGAGACCTACTGGACACAAAAATGAAAGTTTAAGGACCTATTGGAAACAAAATCGAAAGTTTGAAGATCTATTTGAAACTTTTTAAAGTTGATACAACCATGAAAGTTCGAAGACTAAACATGTAATTTAATCTAATAATAATAAAAATAATATTGAAGGTTTTTTTTTTTTTTTTGGTGAAAAATGATCCTCCTCAGCTCAACAAGCTCAGCACCTTCAAAGTGGAAGAAGAATGGAAGAAGCCATGTGTGGGTGAAGTTTCTTGCTGGAGTTTTGATGCTTCTGAATTTATATTTTGGAAGTTAATAATCAATCAATTAATGAATTAATGAATTAATTGAGAGAGGGGAAGTGAATCTGAATTTATGTCCAATGGAAGCAAATGAGACAAAAGAAAAGGCAAAGGATGATGATAATTAATTAGCATTTTGTAAATTGTGATTTTTGTTAGTTTTATTCTTCTCTTTGTCGATGGTTTACGAATCCTCCCTCTCCTTTTCAACATTATTATATTCTCAATTTATTCTTACTTTTGCCCTTTTTTTTTTTCCTTAGCCATGGAGGCAACTAATTATTATTATTATTTTTTTTTTAGTGTTTTGGCCGGAAAATTAAAAGTGATTTTTAAAATTTTGAAAGTACTTTTTTTTTTTTTTTTTTTTTTTTAAAGCTGTTTCAAACACTTATCTAAATTATGTAATTTACATTTTCTTTACCAATTGACATATTGTAGTACTAGATTGAGTGGATGTTATAATATTCTTTTAAAGCTAAGAAGTTAGAGAAAGTATCTTCCTAGAAGGAGTTGACAGCAAAAATTCCTTTTTGTTTTGCATGGACTCATCAATAGATTCTATTACTATCTTTTAACAAATATATGCTTTATTGAGTATTTTGACCAATCATTTTGATGTTTGATAATTGTTGAGAATCTCACGTTCAAAAGATTAGTGGAAAACTCATAATATATAAGATACGTGAGTTACTTACTCATTGTCAATTGGTTTTGAGTTGGAACCCCATGTTATTTGGTAATTATATGCCATTATATGCCTTCTAAAAGTATTTTTTTGGGTCAAATATTCATTACAAAAGAGTATTATATAAAGGTTTTTTAATTTTTTTTTTCACAAACACCTTAAAAACGTTTTAAACTTTTTTATCAAAGATTTTCCCTTTTTTCTTTTAATTTTTTTTTTTTAATTTTTAATGAAAGTGTATTTGACACACAAAAAAAAAAAAAAAAAAAAAGCTTTTTGTCGTGCCAAAAAGAACATGATCAAACATATCTAGAGTTTATATGCATGCTTACTTCTCAAATAGATATTTCTACATCTATATACAAACATTTGTTGATGAAGAATAATACTTTGTTCTTATCTTCTTTATCTAAAATGATGGTCGATTTGAGTATAGTTTAATAAATAAAATACATTTTATTTTTCTTAGGATGGGAATGCATTCATTCAATAAGAAAGGAAAAAAATAATAATAACTAAGGCCCCGTTTGATAACCATTTGGTTTTTGGTTTTTTATTTTTAAAAATTAAGCTTAAAAACACTACATACACCTACAAGTTTCTTTGTTTTGTTATCTACCTCCTCCCCATATTTTCAAAAACTAAGTCAAATTTTGAAAACTAGAAAAAGTAGTTTTCAAAAACTTGTTTTTGTTTTTAAAATTTGGCTAGGAACTCAAGTGTGTCTTTAATAAGAATGAAAACCAATGTAAGAAAATTAGATGAAAACTAACATAATTTTAAAAAACCAAATGGTTATCAAACGGGGCTAAGAAATTGATGTTTTCCTTTTAAATCTCTCAAAGCTCTCATGAGACTCATCTACCCAACAATGAATAGTGTTTTGGGCACCATGGCAAATTATGAAGTCTTTATACTTTTAATATAATATAAAAGAACGTTTATAATATTAATAAATAAAAATCATATTTAACATCAAAACTGATTTTGGACTCAATGGTATGGGGGCAGTCAGCAATCAGGCGAGATGCAATATTTTTTTGTTTTTTGTTTTTTTTTTAAAGTCCAAAATCAGCCATTAGATTAAAAAATTATAGGAAAATTGTAATGGTGATAATTTTGTACATATTTTTTGTTTCAATATTGTATTTGATTACATGATAATTTTGTTTTTTTTGTTTTTTGTTTTTTTTTTAGGTCTCCCATTCTTTAAATTTCAACTTTCGCTTTGTGTTTTTCTTTTCTTCGGGTTCAATTTCCATGTTGTTTTGCTTTGACATCTATAAAAACAAATAGGTTTTAAAAACAAAAATGATAATTTTCTATCGGTAATAGAAGATTTATATCTCGACTGGTTCTATCAATGATAGAAGGATAGTTTTCTATCACTAATAGAAATCAATCTTTCAATCAGTGATAGAAAAGATAGATTTCTATTAGTGATAGAAGGTTTTATATCACTTAGAATCTATCAGTGATAATTTTTTTTTATCATTAATAGAATCTATCAGTGATAAAAAAAAATTATTACATTTTTATGTACATTGTGCTCCTATGTGAAATTCCTGGGTGCATCACTGCTAACAAGGAGATCGTGTCGATGACGCGACTGTGAAGATCGATGATAGTTGTTGTGAAGGAGAATTCAACCGTGAGGGAATGTGGTAAGAGGTGAATGGATGAGAGAGAGATGGGGAGGGATAGCGGAGGTGGTTGAATAAAAGAAAGTGATTTAGGATTTCTACAAAGCTATATATATATATATATATATGATCAGTTTGGTTCAGTTTTTATTTTTTTAAAATAAGAAACCAAACCAAACTGAAAACTTTTGATTTTCTCAAATATTAAATCAAGGTGTCCAATCTCATGTAAAAAACAGAACCAAACCATTGGATTGATTCGGGTTGGTTCGGTTTTCCGGTTTTCATTTGCATTCCTAGACCCAATAGACACAAAATTAAATGTTTCGGCCTTGATTGATAACCATTTGATTTTTTTTTGAAAATTATGTTTGATTTCTCCCAATTTCCTTTGCATGGGTTTCATCTTTGTTAAGGACACATTTACATTACTAGCTAAATTCTAAAAACAAAATCAAGTTTTTGAAAACTTGAGAGGTAGATAACAAAACAAAGTAACTTATAGTGTTTATAAATTTAATTTTCAAAAACTAAAAATAAAAAATCAAATGATTATTCAACCGGCCTTAGGACCTACTACAATTAGGAGTAAACTTGTAATGTAGAATGACATTTTCTTCTTGACTTTCCCGCTTAAACCTTGGCTTCCTGTCGCGCTGAATACTTTCAAATTAAAGCACTGAACTTCCAATGAACATAAATCATATGGTCTGAGCTGGAGGTCTCGTTCTTTGGATAAACGTATTCCAAGTTAGAAGAGGGAATGAGTTCTTAGATATATAGAATAATAATAATGTACTATGATTTTGCCTACATCTTCCGTTGTAGTCTAGTTGGTTAGGATACTCAGCTCTCACCCGAGAGACCCGGGTTCGATTCCCGGCAACGGAACTTGTTTTTTTTCTTTTTTCATTTTTTTAATGACGACGTCGTTTTGGCCGGGAATGAATTGCGATTCTTTTTTATACACATAGATCGTGTTGGGCTCTCATAAACTATAAAGTTTTAATTTGGTTTGTTGGCAAGGGGGCACTGGTGCGCTTGCCATGAGCGCGAGTTCTTTGTTTCGAGCCTTATGAAAACCAATCTGCGTTTTTTAATTTAATATTATTGTTTAAATTTCGTTTTTCTTTTATTTTTTCGTACATTTTTTTTAAATTTCTTTCATATAATTCTTTTAATGTTGTGAAATTGAGTAGTACAACGAGAATACGAAGATAGATAAATATAATAATATAATAATAGTTATAATATAATAATAATATATAAATAAAGCAAATAAAAGAAATGAACTAAAATATAAAAGAGATAAAAGTAAATGAAAAACAAAATAACAACTATGGAATTATGAAAGTGGAGAAATATGGAGAATTTCATCCATAAGCATGAAGGCTTCTTGATGTTGTTGTGTATTTTTGAACTTCACATAATGCCATTATTTATAGGCATTTGAAAGGAGGGTGTTGATGCCAAAATTTGGCCAAGCAATCCACCTGCCCTTCACGTGACACCAACAATGAATTTGTAGAAGCTGGGGAAGACGTGACCTGCAAGACCAGCAAGAATCGCTGGACACCGGTGTGGTGTAGGCCACACCGCCTCCGATGCCTAAGTCAGGAAACTGAGCAGCTAGAAAATAGAGAAAGAAGTCAAGAATCGAGTTTTTGGTCCCCTTCTTCGATGACGAAGAGGGGTATAAATACCTGCTCGGACTCCTAGGGTTTGGAGGTGTTCGGGGACGAAGCAGGCTGGACCGAGGTAGCTGGAAGCGGTAGGGGCCGAGCGGAGGCAAACGGACTCGGCCCGCGCAAACGGGCCGAGTGGTCGGCCTCAGCCTTGGGCCGAGGCCGACCGTACGGGTCGGGCCACGTTGGCCCGGCCCGTTGGTATGGTCTCCCTCTGGGTCCCTTTCCTGGTCTTATCTTCTCTCGGTTGTCCTGTCAGCTCCTCGTACGCTGTGGTGGTCCAAAATTACCTATAACAGAGGGGATGCTTGGTTAACAAGCTTATACAAGTCATGAGGTCCATTACTTGGGTGACACATAGGCATCCAAGTTTTCCAACATTTTCAAGTCATAAGATCAATACATTTCTTGACACATGGGCATCTATTTTCTAACATATTCATAATATTTAATTTTTTTTTAACAATAATTCTTTTATTTTTTTTATATATTCTTTATTTTTTTTTGTATTAATTTATTTTCGTTTTTTTTTTTATTTTGTTTGTATATTCTTTCAATTTCATTTTTTTAAATTTTGTTTGTATATTCTTTCAATTTCATTTTATTAAAATTTTGTTTGTATATTATTTTAATTCTTTTCTTTTAATTTTATTTATATACTTTTTGAGTTTCTAGTACCTTTAGTTTTTATTTTTCTATGTATTATTTTAATTTTTATTACACTTTGGACCAATTAAAGTTTATCCTTGTAATTTTGTGTAAAGGTTGATAATTCAATCCCTGATACCCTCAATTGTTGAACTAAACAAAGAAAAAAATTGAACTTTCCATCTTATAAAATTAAACTTTCCGTCTAATTGAACTTTAAACTTTTAGTTTTGTAATTAATAGATATCTTAATTTTTAAAACTGTCAAATAAAACCTATTAGACACAAAATTAAAATTTATGTTCAATATAACATTTAATTTTTTAAATTTTTGAATATGTAAGAGGCTTGTTGGATACAAAATTGAAATTTCACGGATCTATTTGATACCAAATCTAAAAATTTAAAAACTCATTACACATTTTTTTACAGCTCATCGACTATATTAATGCTTTAACTTTCAAAAGTATATTTGAAATCTTCAATGGTTTAACAACTGCCGTCAATTGGAGACATTATAACCTTCTTCAAAAGATTATATATATATATATATATATATATATATATATATAAAATAGAAAGAAAAAACCATCCAAATAGTTATTTCAAATTAAATTGAATTAAAAAAAATATTAAATTAAGACCTTTGAAATTTGAAAGACCAACATCAAACATAAACTCAAACAATAAATTAATAAACTAATGGTTAAAAAACACTTTTGTCCTACAGTTTTCATTTTTTTTTTTTTTTTTTTGAGTTGGATCCAATAATTTTCATTGAAGTAACATATTTAGTCCACAAATTTCAATAATACGCTAAATATGTGCGTATTGAGATGAATTGGATTTACATATTTTAAAACTACGTTAAATTACATGTTTTAGTCCATGAACTTGGTTGTATCAATTTAATTCTTGAACTTTAAAAAGTTTCAAATAAATCCTAAAACTTTCAATTTTGTTTCCAATTGGTTATCGAACTTTAAAAAGTATATACTAGGTTTTTAAACTTCCATTTTTGTGTCCAATATTTCTTTCAACTTTTAATTTTGTTACTAATAATAAAGTCATTGACCTATTCGACATTTTTAAGAATTCACAATCTCGAATATATCAGGGACCTATTATACACAAACTTGTTTAGAAACTTATTAGACATAAGTGTAGGGACTTATTAGAAATAAAATTGAAAGTCTAGAAACCTATTAGACATTTTTTAAGGTTCAAGAACCTAATTGATTCAATTCCGTAAACTTGTAATAAAACCTTAAAACTACTATATTCTAATAAATACTTTTAAAAAAATATTATATTTTAATAATAAAAAATAACCATATTAAAAAAGAAGTCAAACAAAAGCATAAGTCTAACTGTCGTCATAGTATCCTATTCACAGCTCAGAGTTGAAATCTCCCACCCTATAGAGAAATTATTAGGTGTTTCGGGTGCAATGAGATAGATAGATTTATACCATTGGATTTTGAAGAGAAATTGTAAAAGTAGTTCGATTTTGTATCCAACGTTTATTAGGTGGAGAGAAATTTGAAGATATAAATGGGAGGCGTTGATAATTTGTGCACCCATGTTATAAAAATAATAAAATAAAAAGAGAAAATGGGTGGAAAAGGTTGGTAAAAAAGAAAAGAGGAGAAAAAACATGTGTCAATTTCCGTTTCTGTTCAATCCCGTTTCTTCGTGGACCGTCCATCCCCTTGGTGTCGCTAACCTCTTCGTTCTGGACCTCAAAACTTGAGCAAATTTCTCCACAAAACCCTACACTTCCCCTCTGTCACATTCCCTTCCCTTCCCTTCTCCCCCAAAACCAATGAAATGAAATGAAATGAAATGAATCTCCATTCCATCTTCCTCATCCAATCCCCATGGCCTTTAGCCGCTCCATGCGCTCCCAATCCCTCGCCAATCCCCCTCCCTTAGCCGAGAAAATCACCGAGGAGCCCTTCACCAACAAGACCGCCCAGAGCACCGTCACCTGCTTCTACCAGGCCAGCATCGCCGGCCTCTGGCGCAACGTCACCGTCCTCTGGTGCAAGAATTTGATGAACCACACCCTAACCATCACCATTCACAGCCTCGACGGCGATTTCCACTGCAATTACAAGATCGACGTCAAGCCCTGGCACTTCTGGAGCAAGAAGGGCTTCAAATCCCTAGAATTAGACGGCACTCAGATCGACATCTACTGGGACGTCCGCTCCGCCAAATTCTCCACCGGCCCCGAGCCCCACTCCGATTTCTACGTCGCCTTGGTCGCCGACGAGGAGGTCGTCCTCCTCTTGGGCGATTACAAGAAGAAGGCCTACAAACGCACCAAATCCAGACCCGCTCTCGTCGACGCGCTTCTGGTCTACAAGAAGGAGAACGTCTTCGCCAAGAAGTGCTTCTCCACCAGAGCCAGATTCGACGACCGCCGCAAGGAATGCGACATCGTCGTCGAGATCTCCACCTCCGGGGCCAAGGATCCCGAGATGTGGATCAGCATCGACGGCATCGTGCTCGTTCAGGTCAAGAATCTGCAGTGGAAATTTCGGGGCAATCAGACGGTTGTGGTTAACAAGCAATCGGTTCAAGTCCTCTGGGACGTCCACGATTGGCTCTTCAGTAATCCGGGTACGGGTCACGGCTTGTTCATTTTCAAACCCGGCCCGCCCGAATGCGACAGCGACAAGGAAGGTAGCAGCGGCGGCAGAGGCGGTGGCGCCGCCGGAATGGAGACCAGTGAGGACGGCAGTGTTTATTACTCGACTCGGAGCATCAACTCGTCTCACCAGACCGAGTTCTGCCTCTTCCTTTATGCGTGGAAATTGGAATGATATAGATTTTCTTTTTTTATTTTTAAAAAAGAAAATTTATCAATTCCAAAAACTAGATATAGCATTAATTAATTAATTAATTCATTGATTAATTATTAATTATACTCTGCATTTTTCATATATACGTACTTACGTATGTATATATTGATTGACCATGCTTTTCTCAAAAAGCAAAAAAAAAAAAAAAAAAAAAAAAATCGTTTGACCATGCATGACGATTGACATAGTGGTGAAAACGTTTGATTCATGGATTAGATTTATGTGTAATCGAATTTAATTTTAATATGTAGAATTTTGTTCCATAGTAAAGTTGTTAATTTCTTTAATTATTAAACGTTGGCTACATAAAATTAATTATGATTGTGAAACTTGTCTTTGTTTATAAACTTTTAAAATCTAAAACTTACTAACACAAATTATATAGGATATATAAGTTTAGGGTTTTATAACTTATCTTTTGATAGAGTTTACCCTCTATCTGAAATCAGGAATGTTCAAGAAATGATTTTAAATCTTTGATTTGAAATTTGTGAAATGATTTTAAATTACAAAAACCTGATATTTTTTTTGACAATATGTGGGGTGAGGAATTCAAACCACATATCTCATGGTTATTAGTACAACTTTATGTCTGTTGAGTTATGTTATTGTTGGCAACAAAAACGGGAAGATATGCATGCGAACGTGCATGGACAAAAACACATCGAATTTCAAAACATGTTTGGATTCTTTTTTCTAAATGATTAACAAAAATAGAATACAAAGGTTGTATTTGAATTTTGGATTAACTATAAACTAAAAACACTGGAAACCTAAGAAACTAACTAGAAGAAACTATGTAAAATAACTATAATAATTTAGAAACTAAGACTCCATTTGATAATCATTTTGTTTTTTGTTTTTGGTTTTTGAAAATTAGGTTTGTAAACACTACTCCCACCTATAAGTTTATTTGTTTTATCATCTACCTTCTTCTTATGTTTTCAAAAACCAACTAGAATTTTGAAAACTAAGGACTCGTTTGATAACCATTTCAGTTTTTGGTTTTTGTTTTTTCTGTTTTTTGTTTTTGGTTTCCTGTTTTTTAAAAACAAAAACCACATATGTTTGATAATTGTTTTTTGTTTTCTGTTTTTAAAAAATAGAAAACCAACATTGTTTGATAACTGTTTTTGGTTTTCAGTTTTTTAAAAATTAGAAAGATGAAAAAGATATTTTAGAGAGAGAAAAATGTGTAAAGACGTTGAAACAAAAATTTAGAGACACAAATATAAATGTTTTCAAGAGTTTTTTTTTTTTTTTTTGAAAAGACGAGAGAAAAGTTAAATATAGAAAATTTAGAGAGATGAAAGAAAATGTTTAGAGAGAATATTAGCTAGACTCGAGAAAAGATATTAGTTCGAGAAAAAATAGAAAACAGGTTAGAGTAAAAGCGATAAATTTTAGATTAAAAAAATTAAATAAAAAAAGAAAATTTAGAGAGATAGTAAAGTTAAAGAGTAAAAGATATGCTGAATAACTAACGATAAATTAGAAAAATAAAGAAAAGTTGTAGCGATAGAAAATTTTGGTGACTTTTTTTTTTCCAAAAGAAAAATTCGAACATGTTTATTGAGGAGAAAAAAGGTATTGACAAATTTTTAGAAATAGACAAGTTATAGAGAAAAAAAAAGTTTTGAGAGAAAATTTTAGAGAGAGAAAAGTAAATTTTTGAGAGAGAAAAAAAATAGAGAAAAAAATTTGTTGGAGAGAGAGGTAAAAAAGGAGAAAAGTAAGCATTTGAAGAAAAATGAGTTTTTGAAAAACAGAAATCCGTTTTTAAAAACTACTTTTTTTGGTTTTTGAAATTTACTTATAATTTCAAAAACGTTTTAAAAAAACAGAAAACATAAAACATAAATGGTTATCAAACACCTCTGTTTTTTAAAAATGAAAAACAAAAACAGAAAACAGAAAACGAAATGGTTATCAAACGGGCCCTAAAATATTAGGCCTCGTTTTATAACTATTTTATGGTTTTTGGTTTTTGATTTTTGAATTTTCAAAAATCAAAAACCAAAGACCAAATGATTATCAAACCGACCTTAATTTAGTTTTCAAATACTTGTTTTGTTTTTATGGAACTTAGTTAAGAATTCAAATCTATCTTTAATAAGGATGAAAACTATTGTAAGGAATTGAGATTAGGATTTGGAGGGGTGGAGAAGAAGATGAAGAAGATGGAAGAAGAAAAAAGAAAAAGAAAAGAAAAATGATTTAATATATTATTTTATTTTAAAAAATTTAAAAATAGATTTTTAAAATAAAAAACTATTGCCACGTTAGCATTCTATTAACATTTAACAAAAAATTTGACTAAGGGACCAAGAGTGTAACAAAATCTAAACCTCAGGATCAAAATGTCGAGTTTAAAAACTCAGGGACAAAAATGAAACCTAACTCGAACCTCAGGGACCAAATGTGTATTTTTCCCTATATTTTATACGTACTTTGACAATTTATGAAATTGGTGGACGTTAGAGGTTTTAATATTTAATTTTGAGGGTAAAAACGAGGAGTTAAAATGAGTTAAAATGTTTTAATATTTAATTTTGAGGGTAAAAACGAGGAGTTAAAGTGAGTTAAAAATGAAGAAATTAAAAAAGGGAGGAGGAATAAGATGGAGAAGAAGTATATATATAAATTAAAGAAGATGAAGGCATATCTATGTGAAAAAAAAGGAAGATGAGAAAAGATGAGAATTTATTTATTTATTATTATTTTTACAATATGTGGTGGAAAGATTTTGAACCACAAACCTCTTGATCATAAACATAAACTTTATATCAATTGACATACGTTTATGTTGGCTAATTGTTTTATGATGTCGTAGTTTTCGTGTACGATCTCAATTGAAATTGAGAGCATGAAAATGTTTGTTCATGGACATTGATGGAAGAGATAATTTTTGTCACAAATGAACGACGACCTTGAAGAGAGTAGACGAAAGGTTGCTAGAGGTTTTTTATAGGTGAAAGATATGATTGGGTAGGATTTAAACACTACCTAGAAATTTTTGCTTTTTAAAGGAAACTAGTAAATGTCAATTTATATATACATACATACATATATATATATATATATATATATATATATATATATATATATATATATATATATATTTACTACTTGGAGTGGTTAACTTGGAGAATCATTTTTGGATTATTTTGTCCAAATACAAATTCTTTTATTTCATATGTGTCCTTTAATTAATTATTATTTATATTTTTTAAATGGTTTTAAATTGATAAATAACGTGTTAATAGGAATTTGATTTTTTTTTTTTTTTTTAATGTTTCAAATCTCGTTTATACTCTACAATATGTTAACGTTAATTAATTTAGTAAAACTGTCGGTTTTTTTTTTGGTGCCGGCAAAATTTAGATTTTCCTTTTATCTTTTATTTATTTTTCTAATTCATTTATACCTACTTTCTTTTAAACTTTTTTAATATGTTAATGTTAATTAATTAAGTAAAACTTTTGGTTTCTTTTTTCCGGCAAAATTTAGATTTTTTTTTTCTTCTAATTCATTTACACATTCTTTAATATATGTTAATTATTAATTAATTTAATATGTTATTTATCAAGGGATTAATTTGGTACACTCATTTGGTTCCTTTATTTTTGTAAACGGTAGACTTAATTTTTTTTTTCTAATTTATTTATACTTTTAGTAGGTTAATTAATTCATTAATAATTAATCTTTTGATATTCCATAACCAAAAAATAAATGAGTCATTATAACACACATCTTATACCTTCTCTAATACCTTCTCTATATATATTTTCATGCATTTGCAAAGAAGCTCATTTGCTAAGTAAAGAACAATGTTTTTTTTCCCTTTTGTGTCATCGAGTATATCTCAATCTTTACTATTTATTTTTCTTTTACCTTCATTTTATTTTAAGATTTAAATTGTTTATTGCATTATTGCATTTACGTCATTTTCTTATGTTATTTAAATAAAGCTTCAGATAATTTTATAATTTGCAAATTTACTAACATTATTATTATTATTTTACTAAAGTGTTTTTCGGAAACACAAAATATATAAATCGCAATGTCTCGTTAAATTTTAATATCATTTTTTCCATGTGTGCAAGTGCAATGAAGATTCAAATCACTCAATTTATTAATACTAATTTATTTATTTAATTATAAAAGCACACCATTTCTAAAAAAATAAAAATGAAAATAAAAATAAAAGTTTGTATAAATAAATATTTAAATACAAATAAAATTACAATATAAATTTCATACGTGCAACGCACGTCGGTGTTTTCTAGTATATATATATTTTGGTTTTTTTGTTCTAGGGCATTTTCTAATTAAGTTGGATGAGCACATTTTTTTTTTGGGGTTAAAATACACAATTTAGTTGTCAACAAGAGCTTAGCTCAACTAGCATAAAATTGTACTAGTAACCATAAGGTATGTGGTTCAAATCTCCTTTCCCCACATATTGTAAAAAAAAACACAATTTAGTCACTTATTTTGTTTGCAACAATTTAGTCCCTGAACTTTATTATGTAATGACTTAATTATGGCTAGATTTAATAGGGGGATTTTGAAAAATGGCTAAACTTGATTTTAATTAATAAAGTTCTAATTAAAATAGACTATTATCAATTGCTCGCATATGAATAGGGTATATATTTCTAGAATCTCTATGTATGTACATAAGAGTATATACATATAGTTAATACAATAATTAAACATTATCCGATTCTCGTCATCTTCTTTGACAATGTAAAATGCTTTAAAAACCTTGTCTTTGAGGACCTTATTGTTGACACAATCCAAAATTGTAAGGACTGTTACTTAGCTACAACTTGTATTTAACCACATTTATTGATATAAAAACATCACTTACCACTGAATTAAGGAAACCAACATTATCCTTCTCTGAGTTGCATTCTCCTTAGTGGATTTGGTCCAACACTGCCTCTGTGTATATTGGTCAACATCCACACTGACAACATAGTCACTGTATTGTGTTGATATGTACACAGTACACTTACATGAAATCTTTCCTCTGTTGTTTGTATTTTCCGTTGAATTCAGGCTTGCACTGTTCCTATGGATACTAGTATCCACACTTTCAACATATACGCCAAGACAACAATCATGGTACATCTTGTAAGTGATGTTTGCTCTTTGCTCTCATAAAAGCTTATAATATGAAACTTGTCTTCACTGTTATTGAAGAGGTAGATCTGTGAAATTTTCTTTCGAGCATCAAGTCTAATAAGGTATGTGATGGAATCAATGCCCAAACTCTACCGTATAGGATCGAAACTCAATGGGAAGACATTATTGAAAAAATTCTTGTGGTGCAAAGACAAAGGAGATGAAATTTGAATTCTGAATTTCAGGCCAAGATTGGAACGTTGATTGTGAAGAGTGTGAACGTAGAAAAAACTTTATTGGGACTGAGAAAATATAGGACAAAGTTAGTTTTTTTTTCTTCTTTTTAACAAATATTGAGGAAAATACACGAGACTTTATTTTTCGATTGAGAAAAATCTTACATTGATTTTTTTAAAAAACTAAATATTGGTAGTTGGGTTAGGCAAAACTATAAATAACAGTATACACCAAAAGGTAAAATGGGAAAAAACTTGTTGATTGTTCCTTAATTTATGGTAGTCATCCCTCCAAATTTGAAACTATTTTAGGGTGTATTTGGTTTACATTTTCAAGTGTTTAATTTTGAAAATAATTCATTTTGAAAAAATTTGTAGTGTTTGGCAATCACTAAAAATGATTTATTAGAACATGAGATTGATAAATAAACTATTTTGTGAGAAACACTTGAAACCAACTTTTAAAAAAAGTTTCTTAAGTAAACAATAACTTGTGTATAAAAACATTTGTGAGTAAATGCAACCAAACATATGAGTGTTTATATTTTAAACAATTTTTATACAAAATGTTTTTTAAAAAATGAATTCTTGAAAAACATTTAAATTAAAATGTATTCCAAACGGACCCTTAGTCGTGTAACAAAAGGGAATTTTTTTTCCTAGCCATCTGCCACAATTTCTCTATTTTTTTATTACACCCTTGTCAAATAGGGTATACATGTAAATTTCCCTTATACAAGCCACCAACACAACAGCCCAGTGTACGTTCCATTTTAATGGATCGGACTTTGGGCCTAACTTTGTGATATTCGGCCTTCAATACTCGGGCCCTTCCAAGATCCAATTTCCAGTGTACATATATGTCCACTAGAAATTGTTTACAAAATTTATAATCAGTCATCTATATAATTAAGAAAAATATATATAAGAAAGTATGATTATTTGTAATAACTTACATGATAAAAAATATTAAACAATTGATTAAATATTTTTAATTATTTATTAAAAAAAATCTCTTAGGTAAATTAATTATTTAACTCATCATCACTTGACTCAATTTAATGCACTACTGATTATTTTTTTAATTTTTTGAATATCTTTTTTTTTTTTATATATAGATTTTATTATTATTATTTTGAAGATTATAATCTCTTGGACTGGGAGAAAAAAAAATTCCATTATAGTGTAAAATTAATTATCACGAATGGTAAAAATAGTCTAATATATAAATAGGGACAAAAACACTTTTTTTGTCGTCTCTAATTTATCTAATTTATCGATGATTGACAATTTGACATTAGATATACTAGTCTAAGGATTTTTTTTTTTCATCTCTTCATACATCAACGATAAGAATATCCAAATTTATATTATTTTTTTTTAATCTTATTAGTTGAGAGAATATTGCATATTGATATGTAGGAACAACTAAGAGAGAAAGGTAAAAAAAAAAATTATCTCTCCTAGTTGTCAACATTTTAATGGTGGTATGTAGAGATCCCTACACACCGATTACTGGGACGTAGGGATTTATCTATAGACCTCATTAAAATTTTGACAACTAAGAAAGAGAAAGGTAGAAAATGAAAAAACTTTTTTTTATCTCCTGGTGGTATGTAGGGAGGTCTCTACACACCGATATGCAACCAACTATTTTTCTTAGACGATGTTTGGATCAGGTACATTGTATTCCAACCCTTGATAGATTAGTATATTAATGTTATGTTTTTTTAATTATAGGTCAATCATCATTGACCAGCATACTCCATGTAAAAAAAAAGCTTAAAATCAAATCAAAATGTGTAACAATTTTAAAATTCAATAAAGAAACAGGGCCACCATTATAACAAATTTTCTGAAGATCTCTTTGTTTAAAAAGTTCGAGGGCCTTCTCAAAAAAAAAAAAAAAAGTTTGAGGGCCCAAAGTCAAAATGGGCCCATTCAATTTTCTTTCATACCGTAAAGAGATGATATAAGGTTTCACCAACTCATAAATAAATACACCTAAAAGGAATTAAATAAATATTAATTTATCAAAAAAAAAAAATATTAATAAATTTTCCAAACAGAAAACTTATATAAAACTTATAATCAATGATTTCATCGTTGTTCAAAAAAAAAAAAAAAAAAAAAAAAAAAAAAAATCAATGATTTCATCGAATTAACTTCCATATATAAGACAAATTTTCACGTGTGCCTTACATGCAATTTTAATAACCCTTATTTTTTTAAAAAAAAATAATAAGATTTATTTATTTATGCAATAATGTTGGATATGGTTTCACTATTGATGAATAGTTGTTACATTAAAAATCAAGAATTCCCCAAAAAGTATATTATATAATAGAAAGAAAAAAAAAAAATACCCTTTTGATCCATGAGTTTTGAAGAATAGGTACATTTGGTTTTGTCAAAGCGAGCATGACTAGGCGGTAATTGACATGTATCCTCAAGTTTTCAGAATTTATTTTTTTAGTTCTTGAGTTTTGGAAAATAGGTTTAAAAGATCCTCATATTATTTTTTCAAAAATTTTAAATTAATATTTTTTTAATTATTTTTTAAATTAAAAAATTAAAAAGTATTAATTTTAAAAAATTGAAAAAATAATATGAGAGATCTTTTAAACCTATTTCTCAAAACTTAGGGACTAAAAATGTCCATTTTGAAAACTCGTGGACTTTTTAAACCCATTTCTCAAAATTCAGAGACTAAAAAGGTCAATTTTGAAAACTGATGGACCAAACGTACCTATTCCTCAAAACTCAGGGACCAAAAATGTATTTTTCTCTATATAATAATATTTAATTAAGTGACAAAGGACTTATTTTATTTTATCTTTTTATTATATGATGCCTTTAAATTGGAGATGCTAAATGTTGGTTAGTGAATGAAGTGAAAATGACAAAGGTCGTGGGGATTCTTCTTTCATATTTATGTCATGAACAGCACAAACACAATAAAACATTAGCATTTTTCTTTGTCATAATGATGAAAATAGCTTGAAATGAGAGCTAAAGACAAGAGGATTTTTATTTTGGATTATGCTTTAATTGTCACCAAATATATTTATATTTTAGGATATTATATATACATATATATATGTATATAATATAAGAAAATAATTGGTAGCATTTGGGGCATAGGACTACTTGTCTCTTACCAAATGGTCATATGGTCTAAGTTAATAAATTGGGTTCATGGCCCTTCATCAATTTATGGGTATTGGGACTTGTTTGGTTTTGATATTAACTTCTTTTTTTTTAAAAAAAAAAACATATTTTTGGTTGAGTTTTAGTATATTGACATTATATAATGTATTCAAAGTCTCAAATTTGTAGCCAAATCCAACTTGTGTTCTAATCTTCTTTTTCCAAAATAATAATAACAACAATAACAATAGCCCTTTCTTTGTATCAAATTCATGCAAATTCTCCTACTTATTTATGTATTTATCAAAAAGAAAAGTGAGAATTGTTGTTAATTATAACTTATAAATAATCTAAGCGAAATTAATTGAATAATTTTGATTCTTTAAAATGAAACTAACTATAATTCACTGATTTGAACATAATTCGACTAGTTATAACATATACCATCAACCCAAGAGGTAAAAGATTCAAATCTCATTGCTCTTACATGTTGATTCAAAATTTCAATGACGCTGTGGATGAACTTTCAATTGTTTGTCAAGAATGAGTTTTTTTTTTTCTTCTTCTTTTTCTTTGCCACCCTGAATTGTTTTTTTTTTTTTTTTGTTAGTTTTGATTTTTTCTTTTCTAAATTGGATTCCCCTAAAGATTTTTAATTACCAAACAAAGAAGAGACCCAAAATATTGGGTATTGATTTGAATATATAATGTTAGAGAAGACAATAAGATGGGAATCTCAAGATCTCTAAGTAAAAGCTTACTATTAAAAGTAAGCTTTGGAATGACCAAAAACCAATTGCCTACATTATCTCTCTAACTATAAATATTTAATAGTCCAAAAGAAGAAAAATAGATATGAATCCAACCAAATCATAACATGCCACTTAGCTTTGAATATAAATGTGAAAATCCCTTTCTATTTGTCAAACATATTGATATGTACTTTGGTCTTTGATGCCTCTTTGATGGGTTTTGAATTTATAGCTCATTTTATTCTTCAAGTTCCAATGAATTATTGTAAGTTTTAATCCATGTGGTTGTTTCTTTAATACTTGTGTACAATTAGTCAACTCCAACAAATTATTTAGAGTAATTAAATAAGTTGATATTGAAAGTAACCTTTATATGCTAACTCCAACATATTATTGATAATAACTTAAAGCATGTAACGATTGTGATAGGATGACATTGAAAGTAACTACATAGATATTATAGTTTGGATTTTAACCCGACTAACTAAGTTTATATAAAAAAGATCGATATTATTTCTACAAACCATGAGAAATATCGATATGTTTTAATTAATGGTCAATGATAATGTTTCATTATTTAGATAACACTAAATAAATATTTTTAAAAATAGTATAAACCCAATATATTCTCTTTTGACATCGGAATAATTTAGTTTAAAAAACGACAAATAACTTCTCATCACGATCGCTACTTTATTAAACGTCAACTAACTCTTCATTTTCGTTTTGAAATTGACGGTTGATCTTATTGAATTTAAAAATGACAAGTTCATGTATTTAAATAAACATCATGTATAAAATTAAACAAAAAATACAAAAATATTAATTAGTTAGATGTGGGACAAAATCTAGCAATTAGTTAATTACAAAATAACCAAAAAAAAAAAGTATTTAAATTATAGCTTCAAGTAGACACAAAGACAAGCAATGTGAAGAGCTTTGGGGACATAAGGCATATGCTATATTTTTCATGGTACCAAGAAAAAGAACTCAGATTCCTTCTCTTCAAATATATTTTTCTATTTTATGGATTAATCTACTTGATGCAGCCATCATATGCATGTATATATATAAATAAATATTTCCCTGAGGTCTCAATAATTTTAAGTTTAAAATTTATTTTATCTTTGGAAATTCCAAAATTATATCATTTTAGTCCATCATAGTAATGTTTTTTTGATTTCGAAACTTTTAAAAATGGATCATTTTACATTATATTGAGTTAAGTATTTAACAAATGGATGACCGATAAGGTGACTTCGATTGAGTGTATCAATGTACTAGCCAAGCTGAACATAGTTTAATCGGTTAAAGACATATGCTCTCGACTAAGAAATCAAAAATTCAAATCTTTCTATCCTATATGTTGTTAAAGAAAAAAAAAAAAAAAAAAGAAAAAAACAAGTATTAACGTACTAAAGTAAGCATACACATTAGAGCCTTATATATTGGTTGGGGCATATATCAAAAAGGATGATTTATATTTAATAATTATCTTTAAAACATCGTCAAGAATTAAAATAGACATTCAATAATCCAAAGATCAAAATGTTGATCATTGACTAAAATAGACCTTTAAAAAGTTTAAAGACTAAAATAGAACCAACGGAAGATTTAGAGATAAAATTTAAACAAGTTTATTATAATGTCTTATTGTATATATAATAAAGTAAGTTTGGTATGGGTTTAATATTCAAAGTTTTTTTTGATGCCATGATTTTCAACTACAAAACTATATTTTATTAAATATAATATAAGATTTTGAATGTGTAAATGTGACAAATTCTGCCTAGGTGTCTGCCTATCAAAACACCGGGAATATTGGCTCTCTGTTTTCTTTTTCTTTTACTTTCTTTGGTTTTCCAATTTGACAAAAGCTCTACAAAACCCTTTAATTATTTAATTAATTAATTTACTAATTAATTAACTCTCTTGTTTCTTTGATTATATAGTATATACACATTGTCATTTCCTAGGTTTCTAGAGAAGCCATTTTTAGGGTTTTTTTTTTTAAAAAAAAAGAAAAAAAAGAAAAAAAATTAGAACATGCCTTCCTCTCATATAAATTATTAATTCATATATTGTATAAAGCATAATCTTGATGGGGCCTGTAAGATGAGTGTGTAAATTAATTAACTTAATTAATTAATTTTCTGTAATCCTCTTTTTGGCAAGCTTTCTAAAAAGGAAGCATGAGTTAAAGGGTGGATTATCTTCAGATCTTGGCAACTTTTTCTTTTCTTTGTTTATTTTTTTTCTTGTCTTTTCTTCTTTTTAATTTAAATATAAATCGAGATATTAAAAATATTACTATAATTAAAAACAGATTTGATAACAATTTTTTAATATATATTTTTTAAAATTAAGATGATTTATTTGTTTTTATTTTCATCCTTTTGAAAACACTTCTTCGATTGTTTCGAATTTAAAAGTAAAAATAAAGTTATAAAAGCTACTTTAAATTTGACAAAATAAAATCTAAAATAATTCCCAAGAAGTGAAATAAAGATATCATATTTAAATATAAAAGTAAGTAAAAATAAAATGATAAGCAAATTGGTACTTGGTAATTTTATTAGGATATGCATTATGGACTCCTTTGATTTTTAAAATGATTTATGGGTGTAATGAGTTGTATGGGTTTTCCTTTTTCTCTTTTTCTTTTTTTCCTTTTAAGTAATTTAATTAATAATGCATGTGAAAAGTTTACAAAATGTCTCTAAATCTTTTTTTTTTCCATCTTATTAATACTACTTTGTAATTTTAATATATTGAAGTCATGTGTTCCATCACATAGAATCTAACACTCTTCTAAGAATAATATATAAGAAAATATTTCATATATATATAAGAAAGTGATTGGGAAAAATAAGAAGAAAACTCTAAACATAGTTTATATTAAGATGGAGTAATTAAAGATGTAATTAATTTATGATATTGAAATAAAAGTTAGAAAAAGAAACCATTCAAATTAAAAAATAAATCTATATCTATTTATGGAATTTTTAATTATATGTTGAAAATTTAAAAGACAAACTCAATATTATTTGGGATTTGTTTTAATACATATCTTCCTTTATTCTTTATATTTGTCTATTCCTTTTAGAACACAAATATGTCAATATTTCTTTTCAAGATCAATTTCTCCAAAATTAAATTATTAAGTCTCATATCTATCTCGATTAAATCAAATAATCTTCACTAGAGACCTACCCAATAAATAATAATCCTTGATACTTAAAAGAAGGAAAAAAAAAATGGTAGATTTCAAAAGTACAAAAGCCCTGAAGATATGAGGTGGAGTATCAAAAGAATGAGATGGATTAAGTGGGTTCACATGTTAAATGTTTAAGAATTTCTTATGTTAATTAATCACACACAAGTTGTAAAGTGAATATAGTTAATTAAGGTTTTTAATCTAATGATGTTCTAATAGGATTTAGATGACCAATAATTGTTGTCATTTTGCATATATATATACAAAGAACAAAAAATGCCAATAATAGTAACCAAATTTCTTGTGGTTTGTGCTTAATCACCAAAGTTTTAGGGTTCATAAAGTTTTTGGTCCTACTTAGATGTTATTTTCTTTGAAAATTCTTGACTATACCCTATCCTATTCCTATCATATTTTGTTTCTTTCTAGAGTTTTTGAAATTAACACCTACAATTGACCAAGAGAATTGAAATCTTGACCCTTACATGATTAGTGTTTGAATTTGTCAAATTAAATCAAGCTTAGTGGGATAGATTTCCATTACTTGATTAATAATTGAAAAACCTAACATTATTGAAATGTTTAGATTGCCCAATTCCTTAACATGATCCCTACCACCTCTAAGAAAGTTAACGATCGATCATCTTGTGACAACTAAGCTAATCACTTTTCTCAGACATTAAAACTCTATGAGATGTGCCTATACTCATACTCCTTATCCAACCCTAAGCAACATCGAATAGACATAACAGACATGCACAAAGCCTTGTAACTCTCATCCTTAACTCAGTGGAAACATTATTTGACCATACACGACGCTATCGGACAACTACTTAAAGAAGCTCCATCAACAATGTGGTCCAAGAAAAAGGCTCGAGCTAATTAGTCAAGTATCTCCGAATAATTCTCTAAGTTATTAGGTTTTGTTGATAAGGGAAACACGACGTATAGGAGACGTCTAATCCTCCATGCTGAACATAAAGTATATAATGCCACAACTTTGTGTCCTCCCTACTGACCATTACTCGGCAAAATCAATTACTTGCATCTAAAACATTTATGGCATTACCTAAATTCTCTAGACATTCTTTTTTAATCTTGCAATTCAACACAGAAGCTACAATTGCTATCAATGTTATTTAATCAAAGGTGTGAACTGAATGACCATTATTTCGAACACAATAAATTGAAGTTGTACGCTAACCTCTACACAAGTGAAAGAGCTAGAAAACAAATGGAATTTTGTCAATAAATATAACACAAACAAAACCCATGGCATAAGTCTCATTGTTTGATGGGTTAATCTTAGTGGGAAGATTTAGTGAAGGCCATGTGTGTAAATAGTGAAAGTTTGTTTTTCTAATGATAGTTGAAGTTTGGCATTAATCTCACAAACAAACAAAGCCTAATAATAAAACACAAAGGAAGGAAGGAAGGGGGGGTTTTTTGGGTAGAAATACAAAAACCAATCCTTTTGTTGCACTTTTTGTTGGGCTTTTGAAAAACAAGCAATTTCATGTGGAAAAATCATGGGACCCTTGAGGGAGGGAAAAATAAATAAAAGATTGATTGATTTTTTTTTTTTTTTTTTTTTGGAAAAATAAAAACAAAAAAGATTGAGAGTTATTGTAGTGAAATTGAGAGTTGAAATAAAAGGCCAAAAAACATTGCTGGACTTTTTAGAGACTTGTTATTGTCAAAAGAAAATTGAAAAAGAAAAAAAAAAATAGGGATTGGGCCCAGTTTTCAAATCAAAATGAAATGAAGCCCCAAGTGAAGTGCACATCTCATTCAATTGCTTCCAATATTGATGACATGTCATGTAAGTACTGTTCTCTTTGGCCATGTGGGGATCTACTCTCTGTCTACTCTGTCTCCTCACTATTTCTTATGTTTCTTTCATTCATTACTTTTTCTTTTTTAAAAAAAATAAAACATCTCAATTGAAGTTATATATTGTAAGAGACAACAAACACGACACCCATCTCCACAATGGGATGATATTGTCTACTTTGGACATTGTTGATGGTCGATTTTGGCCAGGGAAATTCACCTGACCTTCACGTGCCACCAACGGTAAATTTGTAGATGAGGGGGGAAGACGTGGTCTGCAAGACAGTAAACCTGCACACCGGTGTGGTGCTCGCCACACCGGCTCCGATGCTTAAGTCAACAAACAGAACGGTAGGGAGTGGAAAAGTAAGAGCAAGAGGAGAGAATAGAGAATATAGAATAGTGTTTAGGGATAGAATTCGGGATTCCCTCTTCAGTGGCGAAGAGGGATATAAATACCTGCTCATCCTCCTAGGGTTTTTAGGGATTCGGAGGCGTTTTAGGTCAAACCAGGCGAAACCGAGACGGCCAAAGGCGGTGGGGACCAAACGGCATCGAACGAACTCGGCCCGCGCGAGCGGGCCGAGCAGGGGGTCGGGCCACCCGACCCCTTCGGTCTTGGCCCGTCCCACTTGCCGGTTTTGCCTCCTTGGTCCATCTTTCAGCTCGATTTCTCCCCGGTTGTCCTCGTCAGCTCCTTTATATCGGGGTGGTCCAAAATTGCTTATAACAGACATAAACACTCCTGACATTGCTTTTGGTTCATCCCAAAAAGTCTCATACCAATGGAGATACTTGTCCTCCCTTATAAGCCCATGATATCCTCCCATTATTTAGTCAATGTGAGGCTTTGGTCGCACTCCCACCATATACATATACATAGGAGATTTGTTGATGAATTTGGATTCTTATTAAGGTTAATGGAAGTTCATTATAAGCCCTACAATAATTTTTCATTCATGGTATCAAATGGAATTTGAAAGATTAGAATGAGGGGATATAAATTAAATATTTTTAAATTGTTTTACTCATTCCCTAGAATTTGGATACCTTAGGGTAAATTTTAAATTTTAGATGGTCTTATCAAAGGTTTTTAATTTATACGTTTATCTATAATATATTAAAAAGCTACAATCTTTAAAAAACTTTTTTGGATAATTATATCCCTCCTTTAATTAATATATTTACAAAATATACCCTTGACAATTAATTACAAATAGTAAATTAATTAATTAGGTATTATTTATTATTTATAAATATAAATGATTAATTATCAACTATAATAAATACATATAAATTTAAAAAAATAATACAAAAAATGTTGTCTTTTTATCTCCCACGAACTTATGGATTGATTATAGGATTTCAAAGAGTTTTGAAAATTTATTACTTTTATAACTTTTTCATAGTCTTTAATTACTCTTTAATTGAATTTAATCTAACAATTAATTACAAATAGTAAAATAATAATTAAGTATTATTTATAAATATAAATGATTAATTATCCACTATAATAAATACATATAAATAAAAAAAATTATTACAAAAAATGTTGTCCTTTAAACTCCCACGAACAGATTAATTATAGGATTCAAAACTTTTGTAACTTTTACATTTTTTTAGAAAGAACTTTTACATACTCTTTAATTACTCTTTAATTGAATTTATTATTTATTATTAATACACTGCTAATTAAATAAATTTAATATAATACCTTTAAAATATAAAAGGTTAGTTTGTTTTATTTTCTAAGAAATTAATTTTAAAACCCACACCATACCATTTGATTACAATTAATTAAGGATTAAATTTTAAAACTTGGAATTTCTAAAGTTTTGTAACATTCTTCTTCTCCTACAACTATATAAGAGTTCTTCCCTACCCATTTTCTACAACAAATTTTGAGTCTCCACTCTCCGTTTGTTTTTATTCTTCCCTCAATTTCCTCTCTCAAAATTTCTATATTTAGATTATATTTAGATTTAGATTAGATACTTGAAGATCTAAACCCACCCTCAACATTGAAGGTAGAAATGTTAGTACATTACTAACAACACCATGCAAGGAATAGTTGTGCACAATTGTATTCTTTTGAAGCATAACCATGGTGGTTAAGGAAGATGAACTATCCTAATTTTGTTTTTGTTGTCTTTTATTTGTGTACCGTAGAAAATAAAAGTATGGTGGAGTGTAATAACACAATTTTTTTCTCTCTCTATGAATAGCAAATCTCCACTTTCTTAGTTTATTTTTTTTTCTTCCCTCAATTTCTTCTCTCAAAATTTCTATATTTAGATTTAGATACTTGAAGATATAAACTCAGTGAAGAGGAAGATTCGAAGACAACGTAGAAATGTTAGCCCATTGCTAACAACACCATGCAAAGAATAGTTGTGTCCAATTGTACGATTTTTTTGAAACATAACCTTTCATGTTGAAGAAGATGGTTAAGGAAGATGAACTATCTTAATTTTTTTTTTTTGTTGTCTTTTATTTGTTTACCTTATAAAATAAAAGTATGGTGGAGCGTAATAACCTACGGCACAATTTTTTTTCTCTATAAAAAGCAAAGTATCAATAGTTTATTTCATTAATTACATTTTATAAGAATATGCTTTTATTTTTGTGAAAAATGTAATATTTAAACACAAATAACTACAACACAGTATTTAAATTAGTCAAATAATGTTTTACTAAATAATATATGAAAATACCTGTATTTTTTTATAAAACAAATAAAAAAGTTGAAAATTACAAATAACTTGATAATTTATTAAATCTTACGATAAACAGCTTCAATGGATAGAAAATTAGATAGGATGAATGAAGATTTAAATATTGATACATAAATGGAATGTAGAGAGATAGAATGGGAAGAGTTTTGCACTCATTTATACAATTTTGAAGAGACATAAAGGAATTTAAAATGAAGTTTTAGAATTTTAAAAGTTTTTTTTACTCATCCATTGAAAACATTTTTGGACTATTTTACCCCTTCGCCATATCTTAAATTTACAAATCAATTATAAAGTTTATATGGTTCATTTAACTCGTAAAATAGTATTTAAAAGGCTTAAATATGAAAAGTTAGTTACTAAATATAATAACAATTATTTTAATTTAAAAGATGTTAAGAGGTTAGAATCTACCATTTCAATAAATTATACTTTTAGTTTTAATCATAAAATATCATTTTAAAGTTTAAATTTAAATTATGAAAATTTCTTCAAATTTATAATATATATATTAAAAGTTACAATTTTGAAAAGACATTTTTGGTCAATCATGACCCTTTTATCATTTTTTAAATTTACTGTTTTGTTTATTTATTTTTAATTATTTATGATTTTATATTTAATTGAAATTAATAATGGAATTCAAGAGGACCAAGGTTGGAAATTTAAAAGTTTCTAATTTACTCATTTGGTGTATATAAATGTAGCTCTCTGCACCTCTTCTCACAACAATTTAACCCTTTTAAGAGAATGAGTTGCCCATGTACTAGCCTGGAGAATAGTGGAAAAGAAATAATTTGAAATATAATTGGAAGATTGATACCATATCAATTAATGATCAAGATCAAGCTTAGCTTAAGCTTCAAATTGCAAGTGACATTAAATTTGAGTATAGAAATATTTTCTTTAAAATAAAATGATATATTTTTAGTATAGAAATATTTTTTTTTCAAAATAAACAAAAAAAAAACTAATTTTAAAAATTATAGCATTTTTTTTAGAAAAAATTATAACAATTAATTGACAATATATTTATTTTTTCAAATAATTATTTTGAATAATATTTTAACTAAAATATTCAATATTTTAAATATTTATAAATATTTAAATACACGTGCATGGCACGTAATAACACACTAGTATATACTAAAAGGTCGTAAGTTAATTCATCTCTTTTTTTCTCAAAAAAAAAAAAAGAAAAAAATCAAGCATCTGAGTTTTCTACCTCACATATGAAATAGTATTAAATGAAAAAAATCCAGACGATTAGGTTTTTTGTTTGTTTTAAACAATATCATTTTTTTTTTTGAATAATTGTAATGGCTGGCAACATGAAGGTAAATAATTGCAAATATAGCAATTTTTAAAAATATTTGCAAATATGGCAAAATTTTTGAATTAATTTTTTATATTCCTAAATTGCCCCTGTGTGCCCATCTTCTTCTTTCTCGTCATTTTTTTTTTAACTGATAGAAAGTCTTTTTATTACTGATAGATTCTATCAGTGGTAGAAAAATTTTCTTTCAGTGATAGAAAGTTTCTATCACTGATAGAATAAAGTTTCTATCAGTGATATTTCTATCACTGATAGATTCTATCAGTGGTAGAAAAATTTTCTATCGGCGATAGAAAGTTTCTATCACTAATATTTCTATGACTGATAGATTCTATCAGTGGTAAAAAAATTTTCTATCAGTGATAGAAAGTTTCTATCAGTGATAGAAAGTTTCTATCACTGATAAAATAGAAGATTTTTATCACTAATAGAAACTTTTTCTATCCGTGATAAAAGATTTCTATCACTGATAGGTTCTATGATAAAAAAACTTTTTATAGAAAATCATAGAAAAACTTTTGATAAAAAATCTTTCAATCCCTGATCACCCATAAAAATCTTTCTATCTCCGATAGAAATCTTTCTATCACCGATATAATCTATAAGTGATAGAAAAACTTTCTATCACCGATAGAAAAGCTTTCTATCACCGATAGAAAAGCTTTCTATCAGTGATAAAAGATTTCTATCACTGATAGGAATTTTTACTATTCTATCAGTGATAGAAAGATATTCTATCAATGATAGAAAACTCTTGATAGAAAATATTTCAATCACTGATAGAACCTATCAGTGATAGAAATCTTCTATCACTTATAGAAATTTTTTCTATGAGTGATAGAAAATATTTCTATCATTCATAGAAAATCTTTCTATGAGTGATAGAAAAACTTTCTATCTCTATCACTGAGACTGATAGAAAAACTTTTCGTGAGTTATAGAAAATCTTTCTATCACTGATACATTTCTACTAGTGATAGAAGATCTTTTGTTTCTATCAGCGATGGTGATACATGGTGAAATCGAGCATTGAAAAATAAAGCAAAAACGAACGATTATAGAAATCAAACACTGAAAACAAAAACCAAACACTGATAGAAAACCAAATAACAACAACCAAACACTGATAGTGTAACGACCCGACTTCTTAATAAGTCTTAAAGGGACCGTTACGACAATGCATGCTTTGGAGGCATTTTTAAATGAAAATAATTTGGATCAAACACACTAATTTAAACAAATCTTTAAAGCAAAACTTTTATTCGGGATCCCATATTTCAAAGATTTTAAACGAGCTTAGATAATTTCTAAAACATAAATGTACAAGGCCTCTAAAAATCTTCTTAAAACAATTTACAAAAGTAAAACATGGTTCTTAACGCGTAATAAAATAAATAATGAACTTGAGTCCTCCCATGGCCATCTATCGATTTCTCATCAATCGCCTTTCATCTGCCCTTGTCCTTACCTGAAAAGAAAACATTTTTGAAAAGAATGAGTATTTTAAATACTCAGTAAGTGACCCTACTATTGAGATTGGGTCACGCTTTAAAAACATTTTTAAAATCAACAATATAATTTTGGTGGTTTTAAACTTTATTTTAAGCTTAGGATATACATCAATTTCATGCATATCCTAAAACACATCAATTTCATGTGTACTTCTAATGAGAGAGAATATGCATCACTTTCATACATATTCTAGACACATCAATTTCATATGTCTCCTACAGAGGCCGTCAATTTCACGAAACCTCGAGGGCGTCAATTTCACAACCCTCGACTTAGATACATCAATTTCATGTCCCTAAGCCCTGCGTAGGCATCTCTGAGCGTACAATTTCATATACGTTGAATTACACTTATAAATAATTTAAACTAATTCCTTTAATGGAATTTCAAGAGACCACCAACTCAACTATTTTAAACATTAACAAATACGAACAATAATAATAATTTTCATGCTTTCAATGACTTTTCTTAAACTCATGCATAATTAAAATATGCTCAACTTTCATGCTTTTGATAACTATTAATAAATTTCAAGAACAACTCACAAAAACGAATATTTTAGAAAATCAAATATGCACACCCAATTAAAAAGAGTTCAATAGTAAGTTCACTTACCTGGCTCCATAATCTTAACAAAACTAACTTAATCCCTCAACTCCAAGACCCTTAACCACACGCGATACAAAATGTTGCTTGCTGTTCGGGAATCTCAAATCTGTTCCAAGCCTTCAATTGAATCACCAACATGCTAACGGCCCACTGCTGGAATTAATTAAAACCCAACGCAACGAGTTGAAATTTGGAAAAATCACGCCTTCAGCACTGCCTCGCCGGAAAACGTGAATCCCCAACTGTTGTCGCTGCTGTACCGCCGCGAAGCTCACCGGAAAACGCACGACGAGGCTGGATCTGCGAAGCCCACTTGTTTGCTGTTTGCTGAAAGAGAAGACGCCGCTAAAGCACGAACCAAACCCCGCCTGCGAATGCTGCTACACCGCGCCACACCCTGCTGCAACGCCGCAGCTGTCGAGGACTCGCCGGAGATTGTTGCCGCTGCTGCTCGGACCACGAACGAAACCACCGCAAACGACATCGGCCACTGCTGCGAGACACGCTGCTGCTGTACTGCGAGGACGAGACTCACCGGAGAATGTCGCCTTACTTGCCGCCGCAACACCGAGCATACGTCGGAGATGAACGCTATCGGAGTGGGTCTGCTGGAACGTGACCGCCGGCTGCTAAACGAGGGGAAATGAGTGTTGTCGTCGATGCTGAAAATCGGGAATGGAGGAGGGCTGCTCGCGGCTGTCTTGGAGAAGGAGGGAGAAGAGAGATGAAGAGGAACATGTGCTCACCTAGGGCTGCGTGAGTGGCTAAAAAAAAAACCTAATGGACTTGGGCTTGGCCCTAACTTCAGCCTAATTACAAAAACGCCACTCAGCCCTAAAATTTAAATATTTCTCCAAATTTTCAATTTCCCTCTTAACCAAAATTAACTCCCAAACTAAGTTAATTTGAATTTCCTTTAAATGGCGGGCGTTACAGATAGAACACCGAACAAGTGATAGAAAAATATCTATCGTCGATAGAATCTATCAGTAGTAGAAAAATTTTCTATCATATGATAGAATCTATCAGTGAAAGAAAATTTCTATCACTGATAGAATCTATCAGTGAAAGAAAATCTGGAGGGGTATTTTAGTAAATGCAACACACAAACTATTAGATTTTTCCATTTTTGCAATTTTTTTTGTGGGTTGCTAGATTTGCAATTATTTTGGCCCATATGGCTATCCTTGCAACCGACCCTTTTTTTTTCGTCTTCCATATTAAAATTTGTAAATGAATAGATTTATTTCTTATAATCTCCTAATGAAAATTTTAATGGAAAAATACTTTTCTGGTTCTCAAGTCTTGAGGAATAGATGAATTTGGTCCTTGAATTTTTAAAACAGACATTTTTACTCCTTAAGTTTTGAGAAATAGGTTTAAAAAGTTCTTAAGTTTTCAAAATGTACCATTTTAGTCGTTGAGTTTTAAGAAATAGGTTTAGAAACCTCTCATGTTATTTTTTTCAACTTTTTTAAATTAATATTTTTATTATTTATTATTTATTAATATTGTTTTTTTTTAATTAAAGAAATTTAGAAGTATTAATTTAAATTTTTTGAAAAAATAATATGAGAGACATTTTAAGCCTATTTCTCAAAACTTAAGGACTAAAAAGGTACATTTTGAAAACTTAAGGACCTTTTAAACTTACTTCTCAAAACTCAAGGACTAAAAAACGTCTATTTTGAAAACTCAAGGGTCAAACACACCTATTCCTCAAAACCCATGAACCAAAAAGGTATTTTTCTCAAATTTTAACTTTAATTTATCTTCGTATGTTCCCGCAATCTATTTAAGACGAATAAAAAAATTAAATAATAATAAATCCCAATCCATTAAAATTTCATCCACTGAAATAGATTTTATCTAAATCTTTTTATTGAAATGAATGTATGGTTTAAAACAAAGGATTGTGGGAAACCAATGGTTATGTCTAAGGAGGGAAAGAGGGTATTATTCTATGTCTCTCTTACAAGATATTTTGGGCCACAAACTATGCCTTTCACTCAATTTAATAGCTCTTTTCTTTTTTTTTTTAAGACAAAATAAAAATAAATAAAAATAAAAAACATGATATCATATTTATAGCATCACATTTTAAAATTTACAAAAACAACAAAACATAAAACTATAAACTAACTAACATCGTACAAGTTTAGTATTTAAAAAACGATAAATATAAAAGTGATGATATGTTGAAAAATACATTATTATATAATTTTTTTTTTGGTCAATTTAGTAATTTTTGAAAAAGGGAAGAAAGAATTAATGGGACTTTTAGTTATTCTGAGAACAAAATCTATCTATTTTGTGGTATCAGAAAAAGGTAATATATGTTGAATAAGATGCTAATTAAATTATAATCATTACAAACATATCCTTATCAAAATGCTCAATTTCATTACTAAAATAAATATCATCAATTGGGAATCCAACTAATTTTGTTCCCTTTTTATTGCTTTTTTTTTTTTTTTTTTTTTGGAAATTGCACCCATAGTTTTCAAAAGAGTATATACCTTAGAGTATAAGGTTGCTGAAATATTCTAAAAATGAATGATAACATTGCTCACCAAATATTTATTATGACATATTTTACCATAAGAATGAATGGAATATTGAATTATCGATATTGAACCTCTTTTAATCTATGAAAAAAAATTAGTGCACTCTGGAATGTATAAGAACAAAAAAAAAAAAAAAAAAAAAAAAATTGAGAATTTTTTTACTTCATAACAAAGGAAATAATGTGTTGAACTAGAGAAATAATCCAAATTTTGAATAGGTTTTTTGATATTTTTATTTAAAATAGTATATTCTCTAAATCTTTTAGACATGATATGCGATTTTTTTTTATAAAAAAAAACTAATATACAAGATATTGTGGCTTGAATCTTGCTTTGTATTATATTATTCTTGATATGTTTGGGAGTGATATTGAAAGTGTTAAAATTATTTTTGTCTGGTTTAAAATCTTTGTTGTTAATCATTCCAAATCAATTCTGATGGTATTTAATGATTAAAGACATTTTGAGGACTGATTTTGAAATCCCAACATGTTTATATAGTTTATTGATTCACAAGTTTTTTTTTTTTTAAATAACAAAATAGAATTTTTTTTTATTACTATAGTGTAGAGGTTGTAGTATACATTTTTTTTTTTTTTACAATATGTGGGATGAGGATCCGGACTACATACCTTTATGGTCACTAATACAACTTTATGTTAGTTGAGTTATACTTTTGTTGACAGTATTTTTTTTTCATTTTAAGAAGGATGAGCAGATTTAAAGTATAATCCATACTACAAATTCATTTTTTATATATTACATTTGATATTAAAAAATAAAAAAAAAAAAGCAACCAAAATAACAACCTAGGTAAGTTTTGTGGATCAAACCCTTAGTGATCCTCGTATTTTTCTTAATCGTGTAACACTAAGAAAATATTTTTAAAAAAAAATGAATAAAAAACAGTTAAGAATTTCAAGAAAAATTGAAAATTTGCTTTAATTCTCCCCTTACCAAATATGCTAATAACGACACCTTAAAAAATTATTGATTTTTCATATTTAATTCAAAGGGGTTTCAATAATTATTATATTTTTAGGTCAAAATAAATGTCAATCATGATAATAAAAATGGTCCATCAAATTGCTCTTGAAAAGATTCCCTTCTCTTCATATATTAATGGATCATAAAAATAATTCAAGTAGGGATGGCTTCTCATTATTATGTGTTTATAATTTATTTGAATACTATTCATCCAATCATCATTTATTAGATATAATTCCAATTTCAAATATACCTTTATTTATTATTATTATTATTTTTTTTGAGAAGATTTCAAATATACCTTTTATTCTTATAAGATGGAAAAATCTTTTAATAGATTTCTTTTAATTTATAAATAATCAAGATATAAGTAGATCTGTTTGACTTGATTTTTGGTAAAAACATGGCTAAACTAGCCAACTAATTAAAAATTAAAAAAAAAAAAAAACTCACATAAAATTGATTTTTTTTTAAAAAAATAAAAATATAAAAACTACAACCAACCAAAACAATTATCAAACTAAACTAAACCAACTAAAACCAATTGAGTCATTTTTTTTAGTTTACCATAAAAACTAACATAATCCAATCATATCATATGTTGATTGATATATAAGAAAACGAAAACAAAAATCCCAATTAATCAATAATCAAACCTACCAAATCTATCAATCATATTAAATTACATAAACACATTAAAATCGATACATTATCGTTATAAAAATGACAAAAACAACCCAAGTCATCAAAATTGACCCGAACACTAAAACCAATTCAATTTTATCACTTTTCAAAAAAAATAAAAATCAAATTCTAATCACATCCGCATTTTCATCTATCATTTCCAATTTGAATCTATGCCATCAAATCATTTAAAAAAAAACATAGTGAAATGAGTTGGAAGTTCATGGTTTTTTTTTTTTTTTTTCCCTTCTAAAAGAATTATTGAAATCATGAGAATAAAGTGCAAAGAAAGGGCTAATCAAGATTAGCTTAAAATTGGCCCCCAATTGAATTGTACACAAAATAATAATAACAATAATAATAAATAAACACTTGCCCCTACCACTCTTGTCCATGTTACTTAGTTGGGATACACTTAACCCTGTTTCCAAACGGTCCATTTAACTTCCATGAAGGTTGAAAGGCTTTTTTTTTTTTTTTTTTTCCCTTCTAAATTATATATATATATATATATATTAGGTTGAAAGGGTTAATTAGGGTGTGAGATCCAAAATTATTAATTCCAGCATTGTCCCCTACAACCTTCTGCCAATTCTCTATGACATGTTTCTTGTGTCCCTACTTTATTTTAATCATTTTCCAATTTGTAGTCTAAACCATGTAATTTAGTTAAGGAACTGCACATGCATAATGTTTTCTAAAAGTGGGAGGCCTTGTTTAATTATGTATGTTTTTAGTCCAAATCCATCTTAAAATCCATCATCTAATAAATTAATTTTGGTTTAAGAGTAGTCGAACTTGTTGCATTGATTACTAAGGGATCGTCGGGTAACGTTGTTGTTTCTTAGAAACAGGAGTGTTGATGGCAAAATCTGGACAAGCAGAACTCACCCGACCTTCACGTGCCACCAACGGTAAATTTATTTGAGAGGAGAAAGACGTGGCCTGTAAGATAGAAAAACCTGCCGGTGTGGTGGTTGCCACACCGCCTCCGATGCTTCAGTCAGAAAGCTGAAGGAAGAGAGCAAGAGAAGTAGGGTCCAGAGAATAGAGTTCAGGATCCCTTCTTCAGTCACGAAGGGTTTAAATACATGTTCCTGCTCTAGGGTTTCTAGGTGTTCAGAGGCGATCCAAGGTTGAACCGAGTGGAACCGGGGCGGCCAGGGGCAGCAGGGACCGAACGGAGGCGGAAGGACTCGACCCACGCAAGTGGGCCGAGTGGTTAGCCTCAGCCTCGGACCGAGGCCGACCATATGGGTAGGGCCAAGGCCCGATCCCTCTGATCTTGGCCCGACCTTTTGGCCCATTTCGCCTCCGGAGTTCATTTTCCGATCCTATTTCTAGACTCGTGTCGGGTTGTCCTCGTCAGCTTCTTGTACATCAGAGTGGTCCAAAATTACCTATAACAAGAAGTATTTGGTAATTGTTCATGTTTCTTATTCTTCATTTTTTAGCAACATTCCCAAATTTCAAAATTTTGGAAACAATAAAATTAAAGCACCATTTGATAATCATTTTGTTTTGAGTTTTAGATTTATGGTTTTCTAAAATTAAGTTTGTAAATAATATTTTCACCTGTGAGTTTTTTTGTTTAGTTATCTACCTTTCAGCAATGTTTTCAAGTCATGTTTTGAAAACTTAAAGTAGTTTTTAAAAACTTAATTTTGTATTTAAAAGTTGGCCACGAATTCAAATGTTATAAAGAATTATTCTATCATTTTTTTACTTATAAAATGCATAGTAAATGTAAAAGTAAATATAACATAAAAATTTTAGATATTTAATATTAAAGACTATGTTAAATGATAAGTTCGGTTTTTGAACTTTCGAGTTTGTGTTTATTTGATTCATAAACTTTAAAAAGTGTATCTACTTGGGGATATTAAACTTTCAATTTTTGTGTTTAATAGGTCTCTAGTCTTTAAAATGTCTAGTAGGTTTCGAAGATACCGTTTGATTAACCATTTCAGTTTTTTGTTTTTCTGTTATTGGTTTTTTTTTTTTTTTTGTTTTAAAAAAATCATATATGTTTGATAACTGTTTTTCGTTTTCTGTTTAAAAAAAAAAAACAAAAAATCAAACATGTTTGATAACTATTTTGGTTTTCATTTTTTAAAAAATTAGAGAGATGAAAAAATGTTTTAGAGAGAGAAAAACGTGTAGAGAAATTGAAACAAAAATTTAGAGACACGGATATAAATGTTTTCAAAAGAACAGTCAAACATAAAAAATTTGTTAACGAGAAATAAAATGTTTTGAGAGAGAATATTAGTTCGACTCTATAAAAGATATTAGGTCAGTTGAACTATGCTCTTGTTGGCAAAATATAGTAAGGTTAAGAGTAAAACAAATGCTCATTTCAAAAAAAAAAAAAAGAGTAAAACAAATGCTAAAGAAAAAAATGATAAATTAGAAAAATAAAAAAAAAGTTGTAGTGAGAGAAAATTTTTGGAGATTTTTTTTTTCAAAAGAAAAGTTAGAATATGTTTATTAGGGAGAGAAAAGTTATTGATAAATTTTTAGAAATAGATAAGTTATAGAGTAAAAAAATATTTTGAGAGAGAAAGAAATTTTGTAGAGAAAAAGACGTTTAGAGAGAACAAAATATAGAAAAAGAAATTTGTTGGAGAGAGTTAGGTAAAAGAGGAAAAAAAATAAGAATTAAAAGAAAAATTGGTTTTTGAAAAACATAAATCTGTTTTTAAAAACTATATGTATATATAATTTTTTTAATTTGCTTATAATTTCAAAAACGTTTTTAAAAAACATAAAACAAAAAACAGAAATGATTATAAAAAACCGTGTTTTTTAAAAATGAAAAACAAAAATAAAAAACAAAAAATGAAATGGTTATCAAATGGAACTTAAACTTTCAATTTTGTATCTAATAGATTTGTGACATATTCAAACTTTTTAATAACTAACTGATATATATATATATATATATATATATATATATATAGTAGGACCAACTTTCTATTTTATGTCTAGTAGATCCATGAATTTTAAAAAACATTGATAATTAGGTTACATGCCTATTAGACACAAAATTGAAAATTTAGAATTTTATTGGATACAACATCATAAGCTAAAGATTGATTAGACACTTTTTAAAGTTCAGGGACTAGATAGACATAAACAAGTTTAGGGACTAAACTTGTAATCTAACCTAAAAATTAATTTTCATATAAATTTTTTATATTTTAAGTTTGAAATTTGAGAGAACTGAAAACACAAATGTTGATGGTCGATTTTGGTTAGAGGGAACTCACCTGACCTTCACGTGCCACCAACGGTAAATTTGTTTGAGAGGGGGAAGACGTGACCTACAAGACAGTAAACCTGCACACCGGTGTGATGCTAGCCACACCAACTCTGATGCTAAAGTTAGAAAACGGAAGTACGAGGGCTAGAGAGTAAGAGAAGGGAGTAGAGAGTTCGGGTCCCCTTCTTCAGAAGCGAAGAGGGGTATAAATACCTGCTCCTCCCCCTAGGATTTTTAGGGATTCGGAGGCGTTTTAGGTCAAACCAGGCAAAACCGGGGCAGACGGAGGTAGTAGGGACCGATAGGAGGCTAACGAGCTCGGCCTCGCTCGGCTCGGCCCAAGGCCGAGGCCGAGCCATGTGGGTCGTGCCCAATTGGCCCGACCCATTTGGTCTGGTCTTCCTCTGAGTCGATCCTTGGTCCTGCCTCCACCCGGTTGTCCTCGTCAGCTCCTTGTACGTCATGGTGATCCAAAATTACCTATAACAACAAAATTATTGTCAAACATGCTTAAAAGCAAGAAACAAGAAATTGTTATCAAACACGGTTCGTTTTTCTTTTTTAAAAAAGAGGGGAAAAATTAAAAACGAGAAGGTTATCAAATGGCATAAATGAACCAAAGTTGGACGAATCACAACTTAGAAGCCCTGAATTTTTTTATTTGGGATTTTGTGAAGTTGAGCTAAGTGATTGTCTTGCAAAAACCAACTTTGGTTATTTTTTTTTTCTTTTGTTAAAGTATATTAGCTTGTTTGTAGGACTGTATGACAACACTCAAAGATTAGATATGGTTACCTTAAAAAATCTTGAACTTTTTCATTAAATCAACCTAAATTGACTTAATTTAACCTAATTTAATAAGCACTATAAAATATGCTAGAAAATATAGAACAGTTTTCCTAGGCATACAATCTACTCAGATATACGAAATAGCGGAAAGGAAAAGAATAGAGGGAAGAAAATGACACTGAGGATTTTTATAGTGGTTCGAAAATTCTTACTCCACTCCTTAAGACTTCTTCTTGGGTATTTTACTGCAACGACTTTTTTACATGCGAGAATCAAATGAGTCGAACATTCTTTTTCCAAGTTCAAGAGTAAACTTATAATGATTTTTTTTACAGGTTCAGGACCCAACTAAGCTATACTGATTTGTTTTAACAAGTTCAAATCACTATGATTCTTTTAATCAAGTTCAAGATCAAACCACTAAAAATCTTTTTTTTTTCTAGGAGTAAACCACTCACCCAATTCCCACAGTATACTCACAAATTATAAATCTTAAATAAAATAATGAAACAAATTGAAACTCACAAAGTAGACTAACTCTCCTCAGAGTATATACATAATTTTTGGAGCACTCAAAATAATCTAAGAATGACTAACAATGAAGTATTGGAAAAAGAATTTCAATAAGTTTTGGGAGAGAAGTTGATTTGAAATGAGAGGGAAAGTGGAATTTAAATAGAATTTGATGCGGTAAGTTTGAGTCATTAGATCTAAGTTTAAAAGGTGAAGGGTGCAGATTAATTGGAAAAATAAATAAGAGAAAATGGATTAAAACAAATTCCAATGGTAATAGAATCCACGTGTCACAATTCCATTCGTCTGTGCCATCACCATGTAGCATTTTTCTTTTTCAATCTTATTTTGTCCATAACTTCTCTTCTTTGTATGAGGTCCAATTTGAGTGATTTGGGGGTGAGAGGATTCGAACCTCTGACCTCATGGTCGAGAGTACATGCCAATTACCGATGAGCTAAGCTCGCTTTGACCTTTCTGAACACTATGCTATTGACACTTTAAAAACTAGAATCGTTTGTAATTTAAAGGTTGTTATTACCAAAGCATACAATATGATTGAAGCTCATAAAACTAACCTTGTCATCCCATTTAAAAGTTTTGTCAACCAAATTAGGATTTTGATAATAAACTAAAAATAATAATAATCAAAATTCAAACTAATTCATTTTTTTTTCAATTTTCTTATATTTTTTTAATCTAAACTTAATTACCAAAGCAGATCATAAACGTAACAACGAAAATGATTTCAAATGTTTGATCTTATCAATCGTAGATAAGATTACCAAGTAAAGTCATTGTTCAACGGTTGCATATGTAATGAAAAGTTTGATTCCATCTTTAAAGATACTCTGTTTTAAAAGATACTTTTGAATACGTAACTCTATCTGAAAGAATATTGATCAAACGAAAAAACTCACTTATCTTTTCTTTCCAAAATGTCAAATCCCAATGAAACGTATAGCTAAATTATATATTATACTATTTGAGACAAAATATGTATGTAGCCATTTTTTTTTTTTTTTGAAAATATGTATGTAGCCATTTAGGGGGTGTTTGGGGCACTGAATAGGTTATAATAACCCCCTTATTATAACCTATTCAATGTTTGGGGCACCAACAAAAATAATTGGTGAGGTGGGTTATTTTAACCCCCGATTATTTTATCCATTTTCTACAGTAACCATTATTCAACCCACTACAGTAACTATCTTCTCACTTCTTCCATGCGACTCCTTGACTTTTCCGACGACCGTCGGCCGCCGTCAGCCGGCGAAGTTTCCGACGACCGCCGACGACTTTTCCGGCGATCACCGATGACTTTTCCGGCCACCAATTTTTTTTTCCATATTTATTCTCAATTTCATTTTGAAAAATATAAAAAATAAAAATAAAGAAAAAAAACATCAAAGGTTGCCGGAAAAGTCGTTGACAACATCGAAGGTTAATCAACTTAAAAAAAAAAAACATTCAAACGAAATTATATTTACCACACTCAAGTTTATTTCAAATGATTTTATTGATAAAAAAAGAAAAAACTAATATGATTTTTGAAAACATTTACAATTTTTATTTTGGCAATACTAAAAGTTAACTAATATGATTTTTCTATACCAAAACCTAAACTTTTTTGCTTTGTAACAAAAAAAAAAACATAACCCTAAATCAAATCAAAGTGTTGTATATCATAAAAAAAAAACTAGAAAAAGAAAACAGTCAGTTTGAACATTTGATTTAGAACCTCATGTTAAAACAGATCAACACTCCAAACACAGATTATTTTATCCCAGATTAAAATAATCTGCACCCCAAACACAGATTATTTTATCCTAGACTATAATAATCTGTACCCCAAACACAGATTATTATAACCCCAGATTATAATAATTGTCAGATTATTATAACCACCAGATATTATAACCAATTCAGCGCCCCAAACAGCCCCTTAAAGATATCCATAAAGAAAAATTCATTATGTATTAATTTCATTAACATGTTCAAAATGGCTTCTTGTACATATCAAATCATGTATTTAATGCAATTTTTATATGATGGGCCTTTTTTTTTTTTTTTTATTTTATTTTTTTTTATTTTCCATTTAAATGTGGCAAAGAGTTTAAGCATTCTATTTTCCTTCTAACTCTAAAATTTCCATTTCTAATCTCATAGGAGCCACAAGTTTTCTTCCCTTAGATTTTTCTTGAATTTAATATATAGCCAAAAATGACGAATTTTCTATATATGTGGATAAACCACATATTATATAATAAAATATATTTAAAATATTTTCATTTTTGAATTGAGATTGTACTACTATTTATTCTTGTCATTGATTTATTTAATTGTACTCGTCACGTCATCTGAATAAAAAATTATATTAATGAATTTTGATGGTCAAATTTGGTCGGGAGGAACTCACCTGACCTTCACGTGCCACCAACAGTAAATTTGTTTGAAAGGGAGGAAGACGTGGCCTGCAAGACAGAAAACCTGCACACCGGTGTGGTGCTAGCCACACCACCTCTGATGCTTAAGTCAGAAAACTGATGGAAGAGCTAGAGAGCAAGAGAAGAGTGTAGAGAATAGAGTTTTGGGGATCCACTCTTCAGTGATGAAGAAAGTTTTAAATACTTCATGCTCCTAGGGTTTTTAGGAATTCAGAGGCGATTCGGGCTAAACCGAGTGGAATCGAGGCAGTCGGGGATACCAGGGACCGAACGGAGGCGGAATAGCTCGGCCTCGGCAGCCGAGCAGGGGTTCGGGCCAAAAGCCCGATCCCTTCGACTTTGGCCCGACCCTTTGGCATATTCTTCCTCCGGGTTCCGTTTCTAGGTTGTCTCCTTAGACTGGTATCACATTGTCCTTGTCAGCTCCTTGCATATCGGAGTGGTCCAAAATTATCTATAAGAATGAATATGTCACATCGATACTTTATTGACTATATTGATGATATGAATTAAATAAATTAAATTCATAAGAAAAAATATGTAACTTAAAATCAAACTAATTAATACGAAATATGTTTTGTAAATTGTAAGTAAAAAAGAAAAAGGGAAAAACTAATTAAATTTATAATGAAAAAAAAAATTGTATTATTATTTAAAATTAGGTTGCAAGTTGCAGGACGGCAAAGGGTTGACCCGGTAACCAATGAGGAGAAAAAGAACTGCAAAATTCTTTCACTGTTAAAACTCAAACACGGATATTCACGCGCCCGTATTATCCACGCGCCTTGATATTATTAATATTATATTGAGAAGGAAAGAAATAAGATGAAGCAAGGTGTGCCACGTGAGAAGCAGCAGAAACTACCACCTTGCACGTGCCAATTTGATTACGTCATCTGCAGCTTAAAACGACCTATTGCTATTCCTTCGCCTTCGTTCTTTTTCGACGAACCTATTGCTTCCTTCGGCTCTAACCAGCCTATATTAGACTATACCATTTTAAATGTTCATTAAATGATGTGTCAAAAACTAAAGATGAAGTACTATAAATATAAATTACAAGTTTAGTTTATAAACTTTTAATTTAAATGTCAAAGTCTAATGTGTTTTTGAATTTAAAAAATGTATAATAAAGTTCATGAACTTTAAATTTTGTGTCTATTTGAAATAAAATTGAATTTTGGGTTCCGTCAATCACCATTGATTCTGATTAATCAGAGTCTATCGCTGATAAACTCTGATAATCGAAGTCTATCAAATAGATTTTAATTAACCAGAGTCTATTAGTTTCTATCGGTAATATACTCTGATAGATTTTTCTATATTTGCAATTTTTTTTTACATTGTGCTATATTTGCTATTAATTTGGTCCAATTTGCCACCCACTACAAATTCTCTATGATGTTTTAGTATTTCTACTTTTATTATATTTATATCATCCTCTATTATTCCTCTCTCTCTTTTAAAAAATATTAGATGTCTTTTAAAAAATATATATATATTAGACGTCTATACTTTTATCAATGTTATTAGAACTGATTGTGATTGAAAGATAATGTAGATAGTTATATATATATATATATATATATATATATATATATATATATATATATGTTTATTTATTTATATATATAATTAAAAATCAATTGGTATGTGATATAGTTACACACATGTATATATAAATTAAATATGGGTGGGAGATTCGAACCTTTGACCTCTTAGTCGATGATATATGTCAATTACTGCAGAGCTATACTCACTTTGACATTTTAAGAGAGAGTATATAATAGACTAAAATGCAACAAATGAAATTACGTCCGTGTTTGAGGTGCATAGTTGGTTATAATAGTCGAGGTTATAACTATTTTATTTCTTTTATTAATTATTATTCTTTTTGTCATGATAATGGTAAATATGATAATAAATTTTGCTATCTATTCTAGTTTTTTTTTTTTAGAAAAAAAAAACTCCTAAAATGTACTAATTTTTTTTTTAAAAAAAAAAAAATCATTAAAGGTCAACACTTAAAAGTAAGACATCTTATTTTAACTCCAACTAAAAAAATAAACCATTAAATAAATATTTCAAACTTTTCCAATGTTTAACATCTAAAAAAACAAGAAATGCAACATTCATTAACATTTTTTCTGTAACGCCCCAGGCCCAGGATTCGGAATCCGGATTCGACACCTAAGGCCCCTGAAGGGTTAAAATCCCTTTGGCAGCGGAAAGAAACAAGACCAATCTCGAATTAAATTTCAAATTCAGAAAAACCAATACGTTGGCAAATCAAAATTAGAAACAATTTCTAAATTAAACTAGATTAAGCATGATAAAAGTGATTCAAAATCAAGAATACTTACCGGATTCCGAAGAACACAACACAATGCTCCAATTTCGTTCTTAATCGTTCTTGATCTTCCAATCGACACCACCATTATGGATCACCCGCTATATCTCTTGGATCTCTGAGATTTGGCTTGTGGGAACCCAAAATTCGTCTTGGAAGGGAATTTTCAGCGAGGTTCTTGCTGATTTTTGGTTGAGCGATGGAGAGAACACAGGGAGAGTTTTTCTCTGTATATTCTCCAAAAATGAGAGAATTGGAGATTCTGTAGGGAAACTCCCCTTCCCCTCAACGATGAGTGGGGAGGGAGTTATCCCTACTTAATTACCGTTGATCATAATCAACGCGATCCAGGTCGTCTATTAATTAAATAATAATTATCTTTTATCATTTAATTAATTAAATAATTATAATTAATTTAATTAAATCAATATTAATTAAATCAATTATAACATAAGGTATTTAATTCAATTTGAATCATATTCAAGTGAATTAAATTGGTCATTCAATTAATCTCATCAATTGAATCCACATTAATTAAATATCAAATATTTAATTAATTTTATAATTGAATCATATTCAATTTTATCTCCCATTTAACCTATAGTTTTAATGCGCATCAAAATGTACATTAATATAAACTATAGTATTAATTTGATTAAATCACATTTAACCAAATTAAATTAAATTAATTAATTCCCAATTAATTAATTCATGAATTAATCAAATATCACATGTTTAATTAAATTCATTATTCTCTCAATAATTAATTTCGAATCATATCCAAAATTAATTATAAAGTTTAATTCTTTAATTAAACTTTATACTATAATGTATCTCCATACATTATATTAATTCCCTTTAATATCAAGACTAAATTATCTCAGACCCGTTATGAGCTAGCAGGTGGACCTAATGGACCTACAGATCAGAAACTCCAACGATACGAGATTGATCAGCTAAACTCATTAACCGAGTCAATCAACATTCGTTAACTGTGGGTCACTCCACTAAAGACCCACAACTGCACTCTTCTCACTGTAGAATATTTCTGTGTCCACGGATATCGACCAATGCAGTAAGTCAATCATTCACGTGTGTTCGTAACACCAGCTGGGTCAAATTACCGTTTTACCCCTGGGTTACCTCTGGATCCTTAAGTACCACTGATCCCTCTAATAAACAATTTATTTAGGGTCCAACCTCTAAACAAGAGTTCCTCTCGGGCCAGGAGAGGACGACACGCCTTTGTTCAAGACCCGGAATCAGCCCTTAAGGGAACACACATCTACTTGCCCCAATAGGGGAAGAAGTGAATTCCATCTTGTATTGTCATGTCCCCAGCCCCCCACTCAGTCTTGTCCCCAAGAAGGTAGGCTTATTGAGTCGGCGTACTGGCCACTCTCACCCGTACTAATCAAAGGACAATCCCTCGTGAGAAGGAGTTCATGACACACTCAGGATTAAGATCGAGTTACCTAGGTCATCCTAATGAAACAGTAACCTAACTAGTTAACGGTGTTACATCTAGTGGTTTATTATTTCGTGGTCCGGTCTTATGCAAACTCATTGCAAAGGATACCCCCGCTCGCATGTCTCCTACATGGACGCTTTGGATCAATTCGTCTGTATCGAATACAAAGCGGGCCGTATCACATAGTGTTACCAGGATAAGGTACCCAACCTTATCCCTATACTATAGACCTTTTAGGTTGTTACTTGAACACTGATCCCCGTATGTCCCCACATACTAGTCCAAGTGTATAATTCGTTAATCATTCACTATCTACGAGTTTTAGGACATAACATTTTATTGCATAAACCTCAATAACACTTTATTGATACAAGTGTATAATTCGTTAATCATTCACTATCTACGAGTTTTAGGACATAAAACCCAACAGCCCCGACATTTTCCTGCGACCTGGCCACATTACCATACTCGTCTTAAACTGCTTTCAAGAGTGAAGACTATCCCCACAAACCAACACTGGGTCCTTTTAACATGTTTTGTCCTCACTCACATGCTTCTTAGAACTTCTCCAAGTCAAGCACGCTTAACTTCAAAGTTCCTATGATTGAGCCACCGAAAAGAAATGTGCACCTTATTGGTATAGGTAGTATTTATCAATTCTTTTAAGCTTGACCATACTTTCATGTCCTTAGGATCCTTCTCATTCGAATGTGGTCTCGGTTCATTCATGTACCCCTCCTAACTCGGGTGTTATATGCCCACTAGCTTCCGCCTTGGTTCGTCCCCGAACGACATTCTGCTGGGAGAGGTTCCGCTCTAATACCATCAGTAACACCCCAGGTCCAGGATTCGAAATCCGGATTCGACACCTAAAGCCCCGACATTCCCCTACAACCTGGCCACGTTACCATACTCGTCTTAAACTACTTCCAAGAGTGAAGACTATCCCCACAAATCAACACTGGGTCCTTTTAGCATGTTTTGTCCTCACTCGCATGCTTCCTAGGAATCCTAGGAGGTCACCCAACATAGAACTTCTCTAAGCCAAGCACGCTTAATTTCAAAGTTCCTATGATTGAGCCACCGAAAAGAAAGGTGCACCTTGTTGGTATAGGTAGTATTTATCAATTCTTTTAAGCTTGACCATATTTTCATGTCCTCAGGATCCCTCTCATTCGAATGTGGCCTTGGTTCATTCATGTACCCTTCCTAACTCTGGTGTTACATTTTCAATACAACAAATATGGAGTGTGGAAATTTGAACCTTTGACCTTAAGAAAAAGAGTACATGTCAAATTCCACATGTAACTGAACAAAAAAAAAAGGTGCATAATTCATGTGTTATTCATAACCAAGTGTGTATTATTTAGCAAATAAATGATATATTTCCAGTCAAAATAATATAACCGCACAACCTATACAAAGCAAGGCTCTTCTTAGGTACTATGGGTAAGAGGAACTTGAAACCGCAATTGGCACTGGTGACTGGTGTTTTTTTTTTCCCCCTTTTTTTTTTCCTCTTCTTATTTTAATTTCGTATTAATAAAAAAAATGAAAATAAAGAAAAAAATATAAGGAAATAAAGAAAAAAATTTTGGTAGTCGGCGGTGATCGTCGGAAATTTTGCAGGAATTGTCATCGGTGTCGAGGGTGATCACCAGAATGTTCGCTCGAGGTGATTGTCGGCAATAACGTCAATCGCCGACGACAATGAGACTGAAAAAACGTGAGTGAGTTATAATAACAAAACGAGATACAGTAGCAAAACGGGGAAGGGGTAGAATAACCCAACCCTTTTTAATTAAACTAGCGTTCCAAACGTTGAATGGACTATAATAGCTCACTCAACTCAATTCAGTGCCCCAAACGGTCCCTAAATCATCACCAATCATGCAATTGAGGCCAATCTAGTTTCCTTACTAATCATAACTTTGATATTTTTAATTTTTTTTTTAATATATTTCATTTTCAAAAAATTTTGTTTTTAAAACGTTTGTTAAGTTTAAAACTAATATTTGTTCTTCCTAATCACATAGGAAAGAAAAATGAAAATATTTATTATGAATATCATTTCTATTAATTTTCATAAAAATAAAGTGATAAATACAAGAGTAAAAATAGCGAAACAAGAAGCATTAAATTATTATTATTTTTGGTTAAAATTTACTTTTGGTCCCTAAACTTTCATGAAAGTAACAATTTGGTCCCTAAACTTTGATTTGTTACGATTTAGTCCATGTACTTTCAATTTTGTAACAATTTAGTCCCTAAACTTTAATAAGTAACAATTTAGTCCCCGTACTTTCAAATTTGTAACAATTTAGTCCTTGTTGTAAAAAAAAAATCATCAAAATTAAATGTCAATTTTTATTATTTAATGATTAAATTTTGTAGCTTATTAACATATTGGGTCCCAAATTAGTTTATTGATCTATCTTGCTAAAAAATTTCATTAAATCTTTACATTAATTTTTCACGATAGAGACCAAATCGTTACAAATTTGAAAAGTACAGGGACTAAATTGTTACTTATTAAAGTTCAGGGACTAAATTGTTACAAAATTGAAAGTACAGGGACTAAATCGTTACAAAATTGAAAGTATAGGGACTAAATTATTACTTTTATAAAAGTTTGGGGACAAAAAGTGATTTTTAATTTTTTTTTTTTTTTTTTTAGAGGATACAAGTCGGCCAACAACTGTTGAGAGAATAATTACAAATACAATAGTCATACCAACTCCCAAGTCTTTACTGCTACCTTTTTATTTATCACTTCCAATATTTATTGTTCTGTAAACAAAAATTCAAAAACAAATGGCATAATAAATACACATGACATCTCATTTAATTCTATTAAATCACGACAAAAATTTGAGTACCATTGTACTATTAATATATATTCTTTTTCCAAGAGAAAGAAAAATTCAATTCACCAATACATATAAATAATATATCTATGTATATATTTTTTAAAAAGCACAACTGCAATTAAATAGCCAAGGAGGTCTCAAAAAAAAAAAAAAAAAAAATTAAATAGCCAAGGCCAACTAATTTCATTATTTCTAAAAGTTGTATTTAATAGGAGGGAAATAATTTAAATTTATAAGATTAAAATATTTTCACTATATTCTTTTCCCATGTATTATTTTAAATTAGTAATTATTAAATGCTAAAAATTAATATTATTATTTGTGTAACAACAAATATAAAGGTGAGAATCCAAAAACTAGGTATTTCATCGACTGTATCGTGATTTTTTTTTTTTTTTTGAAAAAGACTGTATCGTGATTTGATTAATGGTAAAATTTAGATTAAATTATTAAAAATACAACTATGAGATTGATTTCAATCCTACTTCTCAATTTTCAAAAAATTTTATTTTAACATTTGAAGTTTGTTTAAAAAATGATCATTAGAGACATTTTTCTTTCATATTTATGCATGAAAAATAACATGTTTGTATGTGTTTTTTTTTATTTTTCATGTATATGTTTAAATTTGTTCACACGGTAATAATAGATATAATATTACTTATTCTTTTTTTTCCATTTGTCTATAGGTATCTTCTATTAACCACCACTCCATAAATGCAAAAATAAAAGAGGAAAAAGATTCTTTCATAAAAATAACTTTGGTCAAATTTTCAACAATGGTGAGTAGTAAAAACCCCACTAGGGTAATAAGTAGGCAAGTATTTCTATAACAAATAATATACAACCTATACAATAATCCCACATTCTAATTTAATAGATCCAAACATAATCATAAAGTTTAAAGTTCACTTATCTCCCACGACTAAACCTACAACAATATTTATGTTATATGTAATTTTGGACCACTCCAATATGCAAGGGATTGATGAGGCCAGCACAATACCAGTCCAAGGAGACAGCTAGGAAACGGAACCCAGAGGAAGAACAGGCCAATGGGCCGAGGCCGAGCTCTTCCGCCTCCATTCGGTCCTGCTGCCTCTAGCCGCCCCGATTCCATCCGTTTCATCCTGAAACGCCTCCGAATTCCTAAAAACCCTAGGAGCATGAGCAGGTATTTAAACCCATCTTCATGATGAAGAGGGGATCCCGAACTCTATTCTCGACTCTCTCCTCTTGCTTTCTTGCTCTCATCCTTCAGCTTTCTGACTTAAGCATCGGAGGCGGTGTGTCAATCACCACACCAGTGTGCATGATTTCTGTCTTGCAGGCCACGTCTTCCCCCATCTCAAACAAATTTACCATTGGTGGCACGTGAAGGTCAGGTGAGTTCCTCCCAACCAAATTTGACCATCAACAATTCTCATTCTCACTCCCTCATTAAAAATAAAATTCTAAAGACACAACATCGTCACTACCAATCGAAAAAACCCAGTACATCAGTTATTAAAAATGAAAAACGACACTTTCGAGTACGACTACCTTGTTACGATTTTACTCCAATCACTAGCATGTCCTCATAGTCAATCCAAACATAGCTACACAATCTTTATTTATTTATTTTTGAAAAGGAAATTTCATTAACACAATCTTTATTACTATCCTAAAAGTCGATGATTCGATTTCTACACTGAGGGTAAAAAAAAAGATAGGTTTGGGGGTAAAATTGAAGAGGGTAATTTGAGGAAGAAGGCATGGTTAAAAAGGGGGATTGCGAATCAAAACCTCCGTACACCTCAGCATAAATACCCCCACAACTACTTCTCGCGCTTCCATCTCTCTCTCTCTCTCTCTAACATTGCATCTGTGTGATTCAGAGAGAGAAGCAGCGCAGGCCGACTTCCCCTTCTTCTTCTTCCTTCTTCTTCTCTTTCTTCTGCAACAATTACAGGCTTCTTTCTTCGGTACACAAACCCTAATTTTCAGCTCCGATCCAATTAAAACCCTGCAATCTTCTCTGATTCCGCTTCGCGACAAATTACTCACCCATTCTTCTTCATTCATTCATTCATTCATTCCTCCCATTCCTCTGCTCACCAAACCAATCCCTAAACCCTCATTCTCTGTCTTCTTCGATTCGAATGCCTCCACTGCTCCTCTTCTCCAACCACCTCCATTCATTGTTTTTTTCCATCCTCTAGTTTCTGCGGCCGATACACTGTTTCAAGATTCGATTCCCTCTTTGCCTTGCCGCCTTCTTTGAACGGACTTTTCCGGGATTTTTCTTCATAAGATGTTAGACGAGCTCGCCCGAGAATCAGACGGGGAGCTAGGTTACGAAGCAGCCGTTAATTCGAATTCCAGTCAGAATTCTATGAGCAGTGAAAGTTGCAGCAGTTTCAGTCGCCTCTCGTTCGATGCCGCGATCGATTTCCCTACCTCCCGATCCTCGCCGGAGAGTCTCGATTTGAAGCCTCACCGATCGTCTGATTTCGCTTACTCCGCCATTCGTCGCCGGAAGTCTAAACTTACTTTCCGTGATTTTCGTCTCCTCCGCCGCATCGGCGCCGGCGACATTGGCACCGTCTATCTATGTCAGTTGCGGAACTTGACCGATGGTTGCTACGATGACGAAGACGATGATCCGTGTCTGTACGCGATGAAAGTGGTGGATAAGGAGGCGTTGGAATTGAAGAAGAAGGTGCAGAGGGCGGAAATGGAGAGGAAAATATTGAAGATGCTGGACCATCCGTTTTTGCCTACTCTCTACGCTGAGTTTGAGGCGTCGCATTTCTCTTGCATCGTTATGGAGTTCTGTTCCGGCGGCGACTTGCATTCTCTCCGCCATAAACAGCCGCGAAAACGCTTCTCTCTCAGCTCCGCAAGGTACCATTATTCATGTCCATATACAAATCATATTTGCTAATATCATCGCTGCAAACACTGAGATACTCTGTAGATTCTTGGAAAGCTGCAACTCTTCTGGAACGATTGAAAATATTCATCCTCTCTGTATGAAATTGAAGAAAAAATAATGCGTATATGTACATAATTGAATTTACAGTTTTCAGTATGTTTTTTGTTTGCTTGTGGTGTGAAACCTGAGATGTTACAATCTTGTCTGCTTTAGCTTTCTGTGATGTCTCCTTCAATGGAAATTATTAAATTTCTTGATAATTAATTTCTTTTTTTTTTTTTGGTTTTTAAAATACTCTGCTCTGCAGCCGAGATTGCTTGGATATCTTCTGACTTTGCCGCATTTTTGCTAATATTTAAAACAACTTCCATTTTCAATTATCCTCTGGCTTTCTCTTTCCCTGTTGCATTTTCTAGATCAGGAAAATTTTTACTTGCGTTCTTGTGCAAGAAAATTACTACAAGACGTTGCCCATTTTTCTTCCTTTGAGAGAATATCCAGTTGGTTTCCGGGAAATTTTGAACTGTCGATATATATATATATATATATATATATATATATTAATATATTTTTGTATATTGTATTTTGGTGTTAGTGTCTTTTTGTAGAAGCAAAATCTCACTACTAACTATACAATACAATAAAATAAAATACCCAGAAACTGAAAAAAGCTGAATTTTATCCTATAATTTTCAGGTGATTTATCTGTAACTTTGTGCATAATTTTCAGGTTTTATGCGGCTGAAGTTCTAGTTGCTTTAGAGTACCTTCACATGCTCGGAATCATCTACAGAGACCTTAAACCGGAGAATGTCCTCGTCCGATCAGACGGTCACATCATGCTCTCGGATTTCGATTTATCTCTCTGCTCCGACGCCATCCCAGCCGTTGAATCACCGGATTCCTCCCCCAATCCGGCATTCCCCGACGCGACGGCGTACCCCAGACCCAACACCGCCGCCGCCCCCTCGGCCACCTCGACCCCCTTTTCCTGCCTTTACAATCGGCTTTTCCGGTCACGCAAGGTCCAAACCCTGACCCCCAACTGGCTCTTCGTCGCCGAACCCGTCTCCGCCCGGTCCTGCTCCTTCGTCGGCACCCACGAGTACGTCTCGCCGGAAGTCGCCGCCGGCGGCTCCCATGGCAACGCCGTCGACTGGTGGGCCTTCGGTGTATTTCTCTACGAGCTGATCTACGGCCGGACGCCGTTCGCGGCCTCATCCAATGAGACGACGCTAAGGAACATCATAAAGAAGCCATTGACGTTTCCGACCGGTGTGTCCTCCGGCGCGCTTGAGCATCACGCGCGGGACCTCATATCCGGGTTGCTCAACAAGGACCCGACCCGGAGACTCGGGTCGAAACGCGGGTCCGCCGACATCAAGAAGCATCCATTCTTCAAGGGCCTGAACTTCGCCCTCATACGTTCGCTCACTCCGCCGGAGGTCCCCGGCGTACGGCGGAGGAAGTCGATGCCGGCGCCGGTGTCCAAAACCAAGGACAAGGCAGCTCACTCGACCGGGTTCGATTACTTCTGAGTTAATCAACGGTGGGATCCAACGCCACGTGGCGCACCCAAACTGCCGGATTTTGTCACTGGCAGATGACAGTGAAAACGTGTATATTCGATCTGCTCCTATTTTCCACCTCTCCGCGTCGACTTTGACGTATGTTTAAGTGACCTCGTCGTGATATTATATTATATTGCGATTATAACTTCGGAAAAAAGAAAAAAAAAAAAAAGAAAAAATTCACGTAGAGGAATATAAAAAAGTTCTGAAATTATTATATCATATATTCGTAAAACAACACATTTTCAAATTAATTCATTTAAAAAAAAAAAGATTCTTACGATATTTACAGCTGAAATTGAAATAAGACAAAAAGAAAAAGAAAAAGAAGCTAGATTCCTTCATTATAAAGTGAACAAGTTGTGTTATGGTTAAAATTTCAATTTCATATCCATTAACATAAGCAAGTTGGTTAATTGTATACACATCAATCAAATCTTTGCATTATATCCTCTCATTCGAGTAAAGGGAAAAAAAATAAAGATAATTATTTCGATCATAAGTGCAAAAGAGAGGAAATAATAAAAGTTAATTAATTATACGATTGAAGTAAATTAAAGTTACCTAAAAAGATGCTTTACAAAACAAAAAACCTTTCCCTTAATTTCGGTCTCCTTTTCACTACAAATCCCCAAGATTTTGCAAACGATGTGTAGTTTCTTTTTTATTTTTAGTGTTTGTGGCTCTAAATCTACCTTTCTCAATCAATTTGACTAAAGTTTCTTTGTTAATCTAAAAAATCAGTTTGGAACAATAAATTTATGAATTAATTAAGCTTCATGAATTGCAATTTTTGATTTAGAATTATAATAACCTTAGCAACTAAATATTTGACTTGTCATTTTATCCCCCAAAAAAAAAAAACCTAAAATAGAAATTAAAAACAACAAAACAATACACATATAAAGATATATATTTTTTTAGATAATACATATACATATATATATAGGAGAAGGTCTACATAATCTCATTTGCTTTAGAAAAAGGGCCCCACAAATAGCAATGCTTAGACATTGAAGATATTCATCATGTGAGATATTAGAATCATGTGGGGAATAAGTGGGGCAAAACCAAAGCATCAACGGCTAAGATTCTCCCATCAATCCCTTTTTTTCTTCAACAATTTTTTTTTTTAAATAAAGATTTAAATCATTACAACAATTATAGCATTTGAGTTTAGAGGTAAAGCCAAAGCAAACATACCATGTAATAATAAAATAATTTTTTTTTTAAAAAAAAAAAAGATTCTTTAAAATAAATAAATAAACAAGAATAAAAAGAATTAAAAATAAAAATTCTTAAGTCGAGGTTGTAAAGAGAGGCAGCAAGGCAAAAGGTTCCCCAGGCGTGGGGGAGGGGTTCGTGAAAGAAGGAAGGGCGCGTGTCGAACACGTGAAAGGAAAGGAGCGTGGTTATGATGAGAAGTATCAAGACGGGACCGTTTTGACAACACATGGAGTGTCCTTGTGATCACCTGCCAACCAGGCAGCCCAAACAGCCATCTTTAAAGCACTGTCCCCCTTCTTGTCTTAACAGTTCCCAAACAAGACAATACCTTACCTGTCCCAACCCACCAATTCCCTTTCGCCACGTGCCCTCTATTTTATCCTAATTTTTCTTCAATTAATCATTTACTCACTTAATACTTCCAACTTACTACTTAAACTCACGTGTCCTGTGTCCAAATCCAACATAATTTTATGGATAAAACACTTTTACCGTTTTTTTTTATGGTTTCTTGGTTTGGTTTCCTATCTCTACAATTATTGAACTAACGGACTTATAGGGATCGATTTTTTTGTTTGGTATGAGTTTATATGTATGTAAAGTTCAGATGTGTAAATTATACAACAACTTAGGATTCTTAATGGTTAAGACATTACGACTCTACGTCTTACAGATCGAAGGTTTGAATTCTTGTCAATTGTAATGTATAATTCTTAAAGAAAGGTTTCATAACGACAGTCTTATGAAAATTGTTGATGGAAAAATCTAGACAGACATAACTCACTTGACTTTCACGTGTCACCAACAGTAAATTTGTTTGAGAAAGGGGGAAGACGTGACCTGCATGACAAGAAAAAATCTGCTCACCGGGCTCTGATGCTTAAGTCAGAAAATGGAAGGAGGAGAGCAAGAGAGCAGGAGGAAAGAGTAGAAAATAGAGTTCAGGATCCTTTCTTCAGTGATGAAGAAGTGTTTAAATACCTGTTCATGCTCTAGGGTTTTCAAGCTTTTGGAGGCGATCTAGGGCTAAATCACGCGGAATTGAAGTTCCTCATACTAAACGGAGACGGAAGACCTTAGCCTCGGCTCAAGGCTGAGGCTGAGCAAGAGTCGGGCCAAGGCCCAACCTTTTGGCCCGTTTCACCTCCGGAGTCCATTTTCCGGTAATATTTTTGGGCTTGCGTCAAGTTGTCCTCGTCGACTCCTTGTATATCGGAGTGCTCCAAAATTACCTATAACAAAAATCATGAACCAGACCTTCCTTAATTTGTATGAAAATGAATGTAAACTAGGATGAGGAGATTAAATGTTTGAAGAAAATCTTAAATGAATTGGATTGTGTTGATTGATAAAGAAAAAGAATATAAAGAGATAGTAATTAAATTTAAAGGAAAAAACATGAAGTATATATTATTTTAAAAAGGGATAATAAAGAGGAAAAAAAAGTGGGAAAGGGGGATTCTTGGGAGGCTTGAAATGGTGTATTTCAAAAGAGCCAACTAAGTTAAAAGATTCTCTCAAGACATGGGAGTTGACTTTGGTGTGCTCAATATAAACATTAACAATATAACAGCCTAACAGCCTAACTTTGGTCAGCTCATCACTTGCTTTTCCAATGCACCATCAAATTCTTCCTAATTTTAGTTAGGCCACACCATCTTTTTCATAAAGTTTAAATTCTTTTATTCTCAATATGGTTGCATTTAATTAATTTGATTATTTTTTTACAGGAGTTTAGAGGCTCTGAAACAAACGGTCAATTTTTGAGATGATAATATTAAAGCTTTTATCCACTGAGCCAGAGGCTCTGAAAATCGTTCTACTAGTTAAGAAGATCAATAACTCTTAATAGATTGAATATTTTTTGAATTCCATCTTTTAGAAAAAAAAAAAAAAACCATTTTACAACTATTTTGAAATATCAAATGCATGTATGTTATAAAAAAAATATATAAACTATTTATTCAGCCCAGTTTGTTCATCTATGGTGTACTTGTATAATGTAACATTTTATGAAACGTGTTTTTTTTTTTTTTTTAATTTCATCAATATTAAAAAAAAAAAAAAAAAAAAAAAAAAAAAAAAAAAAAAAAACTACCAACAACACATTTATAATTTACTACTCTAAGTTGACAAGTAATTTATGATTCACACAAACAAATAAAAAAATGGCAGCATTATTAATAAGGTGAGACATATGCATTTAATCATAAATGATTAATTTTGACATCACATATCCAATTTCATTCATTTTCTCATCATATATATAATTAAAAAAAATCAAACTACCAACTCTTTGCTCAACCCAATGTAAAATTGTTTTCGGTAAAAGGTAAAAAAGTGAAAAGTAAAACTCGAAGTCATAGGATATACATGTGTGCATCACAGAAATCTAAGAAAAAAAAAGGACATTTGAACGAGACCACAATAAATAAATAAATAAAGCTTGAATGTTACTCAAAAGTTAAAAAAGAAATAATAATAATAATAATATTGATGAATTTAGTTAGGGACAAAATTAAGAGGAAATGATGTGAGATTAGACAGAGTTAATTAAGAAAAATAATGAAACAAAAGACAGTAATAATTACAACGTGGTAGAACTGCAATCTCAAGGTCAACCAGACAGTACTTTATGTCTAACCTCAACAACTACCTACCCAGTAAAACTGTAAAAAAAGTAAAAAATAAAAAATAAGAGTTTAAATAATTGAAATTTATTTATTATTTTGGTACAATAATACATCAGATTGGCGTCAGAAATTGAACCGTTGGACCGGGTCCCTCCACTCCCAATCAGTCGGTTTCTTCTTCATTGCAAAAACGGCGTCGCAGACCTATACTATACTATACTATACTATTCTCCCCCACTCTGACCCTAATTATTTATTCATTTTTCGCAATTATTTTTATCTTCTTAATTATTGTTCTTTAAAGTTCCATACTTTTTTTTTAATCTGGGAGCTGTGGATTTTTTATTTATTTATTATTTTTTTTCTTTTGGTAATGATATTATGTGAAGAATGAAAGTGATTGAGTTTGACCATCTGAGTTTTGAACCATATATTATATTCAAAATTGGTCATTTTTTTAATATTGTGTTTGTTATCTTATGATTTCTTTACCATTAAGTAAACATTTAAATTTTTAATCAAATTTCAAATTCAAAAACGAGTTTTTAATATCTTGTTAGTTTTCAAAACATAGTTTGGATTTGAAAAACATTTCTAAAAAGAGATAATAAAATAAATAAACCTGTCTTAAAAAAAAACAAAGAAATTTATAATTAGAACAATGTTTATAAGCTTATTTTTTTTTTAAATTGGAAAGAAAAAACCAAATGGTTATTGAACAAAGTTTTAATTAATCTAGGGATGTTCAAAAAGATCCATCTAGATCAAGTTAAAAGTTCAAATAATTAAGACGCTAGCTCAAAATGATACTACAAAGCCTAAGTAGTATGTTTTTTTTTTTTAAAAAAAAAAAAAATTAAAAACACAAAGCCTAAGTAATAGTAGTTAAAATGGTAATTTAAGCTTATTCTATCATCAATTTCCAACATCTTAGTGTGGACATGTAAGCTAAGTCTTATAAGAATAAAGATCAAAATTGTTATATTCTTTTAGAAAAAACTTTGCTGTATGTCGGTATTGTTCTATTCTTTTTAATGAAAAACTTAACTATATATTGATCGATAGGACTTCTACTAGCTTTTCGATGTGGTCTATTTGTAAGGGTTGAAAGATGTTGGTGATATCTATTTATATCTTTAATAATAATATAGAAATAAATCAAAGAGAATACACCCCATAAAAAGTTGGTATGATATGCCATTGACTGCTATATACAAGTATTATTCTTATCATTATTATTTTATCTCAACCATTTTAAAGAGAAAAGTAGAATAAATGTAAAGGTCAAAGGAACAAAATTATAAAAGAAAATAAAAGAAGAGGAATAAGAAAATAGAGAATTATTATTTAAAAAAAAAAAAAAAAAGCAAAATGAAATGGGTCACGTGAGGTGGGCATGCACCGTAACTTGTGCCTAGAGAGAGAGAGAGAGAGTAAATGAGAGGTAGAGCCTAGTGTTACGCTGCGTATTTCTATGGATTTCTGCGTAAATAAATAAACAAAAATCAATTTTTTTAAAAAGAAAAAAGTAATAATAATTTGAAAATGAGAGGAGAGAGAGAGGAATAGACCTGGTAAAGTGACAGATAGGGTTGGAGGGAGGGAGTGGGCTCATCTAACAAATCACTGTTACTGATTGCCACGTGTTTATTTCTCATTCGTCGTTTATGAACCTACTACCACGTACCTCCGTCACTCTAGACGCTTCCTCCAATGCTTTTTTTTTTAAATGACTGACACACTTGGTTTTCCTATTCTGACCCTGGTTTGAATTTTGTGTATTTGTACGTAAATTTTACATTATTTTCTCTTCGTTCACCCTACGCTGACAATTTACCTAATAATATTAATAATAATAATAATATTATTATTATTATTTTGAAAAAGCCTAATAATATTATCTCACAGATCACACATTATTGCCTTTTTTTTTTCTTTTTTTATTATTACCACTCACAAGTCATAACACAAAGCTGTTCTTAGTTACTTACCCTTACCATTTTTTTTTTCCTCTAAGCCATTACTGCTGTTTTATTTATTATTTTTTTGGATAATGATTGAAAAATGATAAAAGAAAAGGTTTTGAATTATACAAAACTTAACTATTTCTTAGAAAGTAGTTTTTATGACCTCATTTCATCTTCATGGACCGGATCGTGATTGGGGATTTTTTTTTTTCATCACCCAATTTTTCTCTATGTGGTTAGGAAACTTAAGGGTTCATCTTGTTGCCACATTCTACGTCTTAGTTTCGATCCGGAAGGTACCTTCTTGATCATGATCCCAATTGAGAGGGCGATCAGAAGAAACTTTGCTGAAATTTTTTTCTTTGAGCCTACCCAGGATCATGACCGATAAGGAAGACATGAGGTGAAAACTATGTTTTCAAGAAATAGATCCGTTTTTTATAACCCCAGGTATTTTGGGTCATTTCTAAGGATTTCCTTTAGGCTATGTTGGATCACTAGATTTGAGATGGATTTTGGGAGATGATAAGAGTGTTTTGGTTGGTGATTTGAAAACATAAATTTAAAAATAAAAAAAAATCAATAAAAACAAATTTGTATTTCATGTTTTTAATTATATGTTTGGGTAGTAGATTTAAAAATTGAATCTCAATTAAAAAAAAAATCAAAATGTGTTTGTTATATATTTATAAACCATAAATTAATTTTAATTATCAACTAAATATTTACTTATTAATTATTGAAAGTACATGAACTAAATCGTTACAAAATTAAAAGTATAAGGACTAAATCATTACAAATCAAAGTTCGAGAACTAAAATGTTACTTTCATGAAAGTTTGAGGACTAAAAGTGATTTTTAACCTTTTTGATTTTTATCTTTGAAAATTAAGTTTACAAACACTATTTTGGCCTAAGATATTTTTTGTTTTATTATTATTTTTTCAACTTTCTTTAAAATTAAAGTCAAAATTTGAAGTTTAAGAAAAGTTGTTTTTATTTATTTATTTAATTTTTTTAAAAAAAGAATTTGATTAAGAATTCAAATGTTTCCTATTATATACAAATTGTGACATAACAAGAACATTTTTCAAGAATAAAACACCACCAAATGGTTCTAAAATGAAAACTAATTAATTACAATTTGATTATGACTATTCGTTGGAGCTAATCTGAGCATTCTCTGAATAATTGTTTCACATTATTGGCAACTTTGATTACGATTCAGAATAGAAAGCTGCTGTTAATTAATTACCATTACGAGTACTTTAATTTTTTCAAGAAAATTATTTTTATGGTGCTTATTTCTATAACAATAAAAAAAAGATAATGAAAATTTGCAAAAACCTGTAATATAGGCGTACTGAGACATATTAGACTCAGATTTCATCAAAATCATCCATCAAGTCCTTTTTAGGGTGGTCCATTTATGGACTTGATGGATGATGTGATGTATTTTGTGAATCCATAGCCCTCATTTTGGGTGGTCCATTTATGGACATGATGGATGGTGTGATGCATTTTGTGAATATATAGCCCTTTATTTGGGTGGTCTGTATGGACTTGATGGATATTGTGTAAAGTCTTCATAGCTTAGTTTGAGTGATTTATCTATGATAGACTTGATGAAGCACTAAATGAGTGTGAAGGTGGACGACGTTCCATGAAAGAATAAGAGATTTTTCTTTCTAGAGCACTCATAAGAACTCAAGGTTTGTGAGTATAATGATCTATAATAGTGCTTTGAAGAAATTTTATGGCGGAATAACATACCTTAAGGAATTAGTACGTGTCATGGGGTCTCAACCTAAGTTTTTGGAAGTTCAAGAATTATTTCACTTTCACTAGCTAAGTTGTTGCCTCATTTCACTACGCATTAATTCAAATCGAAATATATTAATGCTTAAGTACCAAAATTCATTCCTTTACCCAAAAAAATGTATTAGTCATTCTGGGATTGTTGGGAATGACTAATTCAAGTCAAAGAAGGAAAAAAACTACTTGCTAAATTTAGTGCTTCATATATTTAGACCGCACTAAATTTGGCTTTGCTAATTATAGAACCACAAAAAATAAAGTCTTTCTTCTATATAAATAGGGAGACTTTTGGTTCTGTTTGGAGCACAGTCCTTCCTCCTCCCCTTATTGGTTTGGGTAACTGGAGTGTCTGTTCCAGCTCCTAACCACGAGTGCACATCTGTTTTTGGAGTCGCTGTGTTAACCTTCGGGAGTGAACGGTTGAATCTCGGTTGCACCACGGTCGAGTCGGAATTTCGCTTTTAGGATAGTGGTTTTCCACGTCACAGCTTTATCGGTTTATTTTCAATTCACACACACACACATATATATATAATTTCCTACATAATATAGGGTGTGACAATTTGATAACCACTTCTTAAACTTACCAAATTTTACAGTTTTTTTTTTTTTTTTTTTTTTTTTTTTTTTTTTTTTTTTTTTTTTTTGAGAAATACCAAATTTTACAGTTGAGCCTTTAAATATTACAAAATGAATAAATCAATTTTGTAAGAATTTTACAAGAATTGTTACAATTAAATTCTTAAACTATATGATTGTTGCAATTAAATTCTTAAACTATATGATTGTTGCAATTTAATCCATTTTATTTGTCGAACTTCATAAGTTTGAAAAGTATAAATATTAACCATTCAAAACAAAAAAGTATAAATATTAACCATTAAAAAGAATTTAATCTTCAAATCGATTTTCAACTTCTAGGGAAACAAAATATCAACTTTCGTCGGGACTGTTCACTTGATAATAATTTCACATTATTGACAAATTTGATGATGGACTCAGAACAGAAAGCTGCTGTTAATTAATTACGATTACGAGTACTTTATTTTGGTAACTAATGTTAATCTGAATGAATAAGACACTAATTATCATATCAGATGTTGATGGTTCGAACCTCACATTGTAATTGTTGAACTACAAAAAAAAAAAAAAAAAGTAAGAACGACATTTTTATGATTTTTGGTTCTATAATGGCGAAAATAAGGGAAAATTGTAAAAACAAATCTCTAACTATATAGAGTGTGAAATCGTCATACCCTCAAACTTTCAATTTGATTACTCAATCTATAAACTTACAAAATTTTACAATTAAGACCTTAAATATTGTAAAATCCACAAACCACCCATAAATATAAAGATTGTTTACGATCAAACCTTTGAATATTAATAGAAGTAAAAAATTTGAGTTTGATTGTAACAATCTTATAATTAGAGGTTTGATTGAAACAACACTTGTAATTCAAGTCGCGATTTGTGCATTTTGTAATATTTAAAGGTTTTAATTACAACAATTTTATAAGTTTAAACGACTAATGGATCAAACTCAAAATTTGAGAGTTGATTGTAACCACCCACAATTTAGAGGTTGTTTTTGCACATATAATGAAAAAGTTTTTGGATGAAGTAATTAGCGTTTTTAAAATTGTTTAAATGTATTTAATTAAAAACACTATTAACTTACCTCTCAAAAAAAAAAAAAAAAAAAACACTATTAACTCAACTACTATGTGTTAACTTACTAATCATTAAGGTAAGTGAAAAAGAAAAATTGCCCTTGGAAAAATTATTTTGAGATGGGTTCAAATTTCATATTAGTCATATTCTCATGGAAAAATTATCACAAACTTACTTTTAGGTTTCTTTGAACTGTGATTACAGAATAAGTATATGTTTGGAAGTTGGAATGACTACAATCACTTATGTTGTAACCAAAATCACCAAAGACATGACAAGAGTGATTTTAGGGTTTCTTTTAAAAGTGATTATAACAACGGTTGATGATTCCAGAATCACTCTCAAGTATGTCTTAAAAAAGACATGACAAGAGTGATTTTGACCATTCCAAAATCACTTCGAAACATATTAATTTACTTGAAAACACTATGTTTAGAGTGAATCCAAATTGACATGTTGTCAAAAAATATGTTGAAATAAAATTTGTTATATATTATAGGCAATTTTGGACCACCCCGATGTACAAGGAGCTGACGAGGACAACCGGGGAGAAATCGGGCTGGGAGATGGACCCAAGAGGTGAAACCGGCAAGTGGGACGGGCCAAGACCGAAGGGGTCGGGTTTTTGGCCCTACCCCCTGGGCCGAGGCCACCACTCGGGTTTTTGGCCCGACCCCTTGGGCCGAGGCCGAGCTCATGGTCGGCCTCAGCCCGCTCACGCTGGCCGAGCCTGTCCGACTCCGTTTGGTCCCTACCACATTTGGCCGCCCCGGTTCCGCTTGGTTTGTCCCGAAACGCCTTCGAATTCCTAAAAATCCTAGGAGCATGAGCAGGTATTTAGCTACTGAAGAAGGGGACCCGAACTCTCTACTTTCTTCTCTTACTCTATCCCTCCTACCTCCGTTTTCTAACTCAAGCATCGGAGTCGGTGTGGTGCGTGCATGTTTTCCGTTTTGCAGGCCACGTCTTCCCCGCTCTCAAACAAATTCACTGTCAATTATCACGTGGAGCGAAGGTAATTTCCCTAGCGAAATTTGATCATCAACATTATACTTATAAAGTAGTTGAATTAGATGGAACCTTTAAGCAACTTTGTTTGTTTACCAATTAACGAACCAAAATACCTTTAGTTTTACTCTTCTTCTATTGGTTATATGATCAATTGAACCAACTTTGTTAGTTTATCATAAAATTTGGAACTCGAGGCGAGAATGGAAGGTCTTATTGGGCTGGACTTGTACAACCATGTGAACTCTCTATGGCCCAATCCATATACACATTTTTTTTTGGCAACCAGATAAATGGCCAAATAAAAATAGTTGTTTTGAAAAATAGTTGTTTTGAAAAAGGGCCATTCGAAATTCCAATTTGATAAATGGCCAAAAGCTATTTTTAGTAAACTCTTTTGGCAACAAAGTGGACAAAAATACCCCTATCTAAATCTCAATTCAGAAAATAAAATAAACCAAATACACTATAAATATAAATAAGGGAGAATCTAGCTTATTAATACATCTAGTAAAACAATAACGGAAATTCAAACTAAATGGAATATAAATCTGACAACCTAAATTTAAAACAAAAGATTTGAATTCAAAAATAGAGAGAAAAAATAGGAGGATAATTTTTGAAACTACCCTGTAATTTCTGGCCATATTTGAGGATTTACTAACAAGATAACAAACATCAACCAATTAGCACAAATCAAGGGGAGAGTCGCATATTTTTTTTTAAAAAAAAGAAAAAAATTGTTAACTCGTACCAAAATAGGGACGACACGAAAATGATTGAATTAATTACTAAATTCACTTACACACAAAAGCCATATTTTCTTTTCCAAACCCTCAATAACCTAACTTCAAAGTGTAATCACTAAACTTGCAAATGATTTCAATCTTGAACAACATGGAGAAACCATTACTCACAAATGGTTACTAGAACAATAAAAAACATTCAAGTTTATAAAAAGAAAAAATATGCAAATACAGTATATTCAGTAAAAAAATTATGCAAATACAGTGTATATAGTAAACTAACATATTAGACAATATGCAAATAATTTATTATGGTAAAAATCAAATCATTTAAAAAACGAGAAGAAATCATTACTCACTATTTCTCTTCAACTTAATTTGAAAATTGGGATTTAGTATTCACCTTATTTTTTTTAAAAAAAAATCTGAAACCCTTGAGATTCTTCCCAATTTTCTTCAGTTTGTGCGGTCTTTCCCATTCTCATCTTCTTTCAACCATTGCAAAGAAATTAAGAAACCTTCGATTTTCGTTTGGGCACTTTTCTCCATTCTATTCCTCCTCCAAAAGCTTTCTTTTGGAAACCATTGAAGACTTTGAAAAAGAATTAAAAAAAATACTTTGTGTTGAAAAATAAGATACAAAAAGGAAAATAATGATAGATAAATACAAAATACAATATTTAACAAACCTATGATGTAGATCAATAACCCTTACAATGGTGATATGAACGACAGAGCAAACAATCGATGGATGACAAAAAGTTGGAAAACGATGAAGATGTTGATTAGATAATTAAAATCTAAGAATATAATCCATAATTAAAAATGAAAACCTAATTTCTATGTAATCTTTCACTTTTAATAAAAATAAAATATGATTTTGATTTTTGAGAGATAGGAGAGAGAATATAGATATTGTAATTCCTTGATTTAAGGATATATTTTTTTATAATTAAATCAAATAGTGGCTGGGTGTGAACGGAAAACTTGACTCAAGCTAGGTTAAAAAACGATTTAGCCATTTTTCATTAAAAAAATCTATTCGACCATTTTTAAAAAATACAATGTAAATCTGGTCATTTTTAAAAAATACAGTAGCTTTTCTTGCCCTATAATGCCCATTCGGGCCTTGAGAGTGATTGGTTGGGCCCATGGTTTGGGTCAACCCAGGGTTTGTTTCCACTTCAGGCTTCTTCACTCTCACTTCTCCTTCAGTCTTGAGATGTTTGGTTAGACCCATACCCAATTTCATGTAAAAAAAGTTCGATTTTCAAAAACATAAAACTCGAAAACAAAATAGTTACCAAACAATTAGAATCTTAATAATCGAGATATACGCGAATTGACAAACAATTATGTACTTATCACTATAGGAATTTGGAGTTTTCCCAACGTGCTAAGACGTCGGCAAAAATACCAAAATGCGTCGGCAAAGTCTTTCCCGACATTTTTCTCTCCATATGGAAGAATACCAAAATAGAACAGTCGGCATACATTCTACCGATGCTTGCTTCCAACGACGTCAACAGATATTCTCTTTCCTGGCGCACAATCATCCGTGTCACGAGAAAATTGGGTTCTGGCCGACCTAGTTTGCGCGTCGAGAGAAAACATTTCTACCGACACCACGTGGCGGCATCAACAGTTTCTTTTAATATATATATTGTAGGATTGGTTCTTACAATATGGTAAAAGTGCTTGAAAATGCTAGTTTTATTATCACGAGTGTTAGTTACTTAAAACTAATTTATGTTATTGGTTAGAGTTGTTGAAATTAGTTGAGCAGTTAGGTGACTTTGTAAAGGTATTATGTTATTTCGGTTAGGTTGATAGGCCTATTTAAACATTGATAGTATTTGAAGAAGCTTAATGAGAAAACACTTTTTACAAACACTTCCATTTTCCAATCTCTTTCTCTAAAATGTCCAATTGATGAACAAATGTGAGAATTTTTTAGAGGAATTTGGTAGTTTATTGCGGTTTTGATTAATTCAGAGGGCAAGGAGAACGTTGAGAGTAGAGATTTTTATTTTTCAATTAAATTTCTTAGTTCTTATGTATTTTTTTTTTTTTTTGACGACATGTGGGGATGAGGGGATTCGAACCACAGACCTCTTAGTCACTAGAAGAAATTTTATGACGGTAAAACTATACTCGATCAAGTTGATTTATTGAATATCATTGCTCTATTTATGTTTTCTATTCTTCTAGCTTTTAATATGCTAGTCATAGATTAATTGATCTTAGAGTTAAAAAATTTTATGCTTGGAGAATATGATTTAAAGAGAAAATTGAAGTCACTAAAAAAGTTGTATATTATCATTTTGCATGTCATTCAAATTAGATATGAATATTAGTTGCAAAGAGAAATTAACAAGCACTCAAGAGAGACAATGGAGAGTTTAGAGTTTTTAACCAATATAATTAATATTTGTTTAATCTTGATTAAATTGTTAGTTGATTCATAGTACGTGAAATCGATTCCCTAAGACTGTCTTTTCGTTAGTTTTCTCTTAGTCCTTAGTGATTATTTGATTCTCTTATCTTACAACAATTTGATTCTCTAAACGAAATCGAATAATTGTATCTCTATTATTTGGATGAGCTAGAAATCCAATCTAGAAGACACTCTTATCATTCATCACTATATTAAAATTGGACATTGATTAGCAATTTTAACTACATACACATATTCAAATCCACATTATTTCACCTATTAAGCAATGAAAGACAATTGAACGATAAAGACAAAAATAATACTTATTTAAAAATTTATGGACAAAAATAAACCCTTTGAAAGTTTTGAAATGAAATAATTTTAAAAGTTGGGGATTAAAATCCCTTATTTGAAAATCATAAACAATGACATTCTCACAAGAAAAAAATCCAATTAAATAGGAAAAACAAATAAAAAATCGTAAAAGAAAATCAGAATTTCTCTAACACCAATGAAAAAGTCAATGGATGGCCAATAATTGCGCAACATCACAGCCAAAACCGACCATTTTCAGACATGTTTGCACCAACAAAACGTAGAATATTTGTTGAAATCCAACGAAAACAAACCAAAAAAAAAAAAAAAACAAACGAAAAAAAACTCAGTTTTGCAAACAAAGAAGAGGGAAAGGAGAGATTGAGCCAAAAACCAGTCTCTCTTTTTCTTCAAACCATTTCTAACCTTTTAATCTATTTTTCTCCCACAATTTTTACAGGCATTTGATGTTTCTTTGCATCTTTCCCGTTTAACTGTTTCAATTTGATTACCCCGTGTGTTTCCCTTGTGAATTCTCCTCCTCATGGAATCCGTCGACGTGAGCTGCGGTCGAGCTTCGTCGTTCCCCGAATTAGCCGATTCGTTGAGCAGTCCACGACAACACCACGTTGATCAAAACTTTGTCGGTATGTTTGTTTTCGTTGTAAAATTTTTGGTTGTGTACGTGTTCTGGGAATGGTGTTGTGTTGATTGATTGATTGTTTGTTTGTTTAGGAGTATCTACCAATGTGAGGCATTTATTGAAACTAATCCATGAATACAAAGAGGCATCCATCAAAGGCAACAATGGAAGCAGAGAGCAAAGGATATCTGAAATGATGGTTTTAATTGATGATGTGAAATCCCAAATCCAAAAATCTCAAACTGTTGGTAACAAGAGAAGGGAAGCTGAGCTTAGAAGATGCAACACCGATCTTCGGCGAAACGTTCCAAGGGACAAAAAGAGTAACGAACCGATAACCGATGAGAAGGAGAGGCTGAGGAGAGAGCTGAACGCAAGCGTGGCGGCGCGGAAAAGCCTCGAAAGCATATGTTCGAGCATCGGAAAGGAGAAGGAGATCATCGCCAAGGAGCTAGCCAGGACGGTTCAGCAATTGCACGGAATGGAAGAACATGTCAATGATCTCAAAGCACAGAATGAGATGCTGATGTGCAAAGTTCAAGCTTGTGTTGCGGAGCATAGAGTGAAGAAAAACAATGTACCTGATGCCCAAGGCAACATTGAAGCCCTCCAAAAGAGGAACAAAGTCTTGACAGAACAACTTCTCAAGTCCCTCGACGCCTACCGATCCTTGAAGCGAAAGCTGAAAGAATATCAGGACAAAAGGAACGGCGCTAATGCACGAATCGAAGAAATGGGAATCCGAGTTCGAGCTGGACTCAATAGGATCCATAGTTTCAAAGAAATGATCAACCACAACGAAGACGATAAACTCATCGACATCGAGACCGAGATCTCTGCATTGGAGCACATGTTCAAATGCTTCGACTTTGAGATATCCAAGCACGTCAAGATCAAGAAGATCCCCATCGAATGTAAAAATGACCGCGCCAACGCCAACGCCGATAAGTCTCCTGTTCCTGCTTGAGTTTACAATAGAACACAACAGCAGCCCAAATCCAAACACAATTCCTAGTCCCACAGCCTACCTTTGCATCTCCAAACACACAACATCAGAGTTGGCATATTGTTTGGAACAACACTTGGGAGGGCCTTGAGAGTGGCCAAAATAGAAGTAATTGATTAGTGGATGGTACATTGACTTTGACATCCTTGTTCTTTTGTCATGTGTGCAAATGTACTAGCTCAGTTGCTCTAGTTTTAATGTACTGTTTGAACCTTAAACCATTCAATAATTCAGCAGGGACTTCCAATTAAACCACTGCCCCTCATTCACTCTTCTCTTCCAAATACACAACATCGTCTGTTTTGTCGTTTCGCTACATCGAAAACTCGAAAGAAGACATCTCGCATCAGTACGTTCCCATAATCTTGGAAACTAATTATATTTGAGAAAAGAATTCCAAAGAAACTTAGCTCAGTTTTGTCTCCAAGCTAATATTTTACATACAAATATGAGAGTGAGAGATGAAAAAAAATGATTAGAGATCAATGAGAGAGGTCCAGCGATTGGTGGTGGAAGGATGAGGATCAAAAGTCTCCCATTTGGTTGTAACAATGACAGGCTTTACAACTTTTACTCTTGCATTTGTTACCTTCAACACATCAAGCATTTCCACACATTTCTGCACTCTCTTTCCCTACAGTCATAAAACTCATTCAGAACCAAAACAAACACATATATGTCTAATTGATTAACGATTGCTCGGTCGAATCCAAATAGTTCGGTTGGGATCATTTTTGACATTCTTTTATGAGTTCAACAACTTTTGGTTGAATATATATATACTTTAACCAGTTGAGTTATGTTCAGCTTGGTTACCATCAAGAACATGGCAGGCTCTCGACACTGGAGCGTTGTCTTTTAACGGTTAAGGTTTGATTCGGTCGGTTTTAGTTTGGTTTTATGATCAGATCTGAGAGGCCAAATATATATGTTAAAAGTTTGATCTAGCTAGGAAAGATACCTGCAAAATTTTCTGAGTAGAAGCATCTCCTTCTGCAACAATGCTGTCAAGCTTGATGGCTTGCATCATCAGCATCTCAATCAGTGTAGTGATCTGAATTTCTGGAACCTTAACTCCATTTGAGATTGATTCTTCCATTACAGAAACCTGTTCACAATTCATTTCATTATTATCCATAGATTTTTTTTTTTTTTTCTAACATTGTTTTTTTTTCCAAAAATCACTAAATTAAATCTCAACTAATTTCATAAGTTAACTGTTTCATCACAGTTGACATTGAAAATATAGTTATATGGCCACTGTTGTTTGATTGAACCCATGCTTTAATCTTCTTAACTATATATATATATATATATATATATATATATATTATGTTTAGTTCACATATTTTAAAATATCATTTTAATGGAAAAGTATTCAAGGAGATTAGAATCAATCTCATTTGGAAGTATACTGTTTTGAAAAAACATCTGCTTATTTTTAATTTCGACTTATTCCAAGTTCCAACACCAAAACAATTATTACACAAAACCCAAATTAAAAGTTAATACTCAAAAAGTAATCAATGATTAAACACCAAAATTAACAAAAAAAACATGAAACTAAACCACAAGATTCAATTCATCTCATCCAACGGCCACTCTAAACCCTAAACCCAGAAAAAAAAAACAAAAAAAGCAATGATTAAAAATGAAGACTAACCTGCTCCGCCAGCTTATCAAGCTCCATGGACACGTCGGAAATGGCCCGATGAGCGCTCTGTATTTTGGCGTTCCTTTTGGTCTCTATGTATCTTCTTTCTATGCTCGCCGGATCTTCAATCAGCTCCACTTTCGATCTGTTTTTTACTCCACAAGCCTCCAAATACTCCCCGTTTTCCCTCTCTTTTCCTCTGTAAATCACCTTCTGCTCCGCCGCCTCCAGCCCTGTCTCCGCCGTCAGCACCCTCTTCAGCTCCCCTGTAACCCACAACAAAACGAAATTTACTCATTATTGTCATGGATCTTCCAAAAACGAACCAACCCCACATGTTATTTTCCGCCAAATTATTGCAAGATTTGTTCTTTTTTCACTAATTAATGGAAACCAATAAAGCTACGAGGTTTTAACTTTTTTTTACCGAATGTGGATTGGGAATTGATGGGGATCTCTAATCGGACGGCTCCAAAAGCGACTCGGAGGCGGAGAATCGGCGCCGGAGACTCGGATTTTTCGGTGCGCTTCTGGACCAGCATTCCGCCGGGCCTCATTTCCCATTTGATTGCCTCGTCGCCGGCGGCGGCGGCGGTGGCGGTGGAGGAGGAGGATGAAGACGACGTCGTTGAGGACGAGGGTTCACTGCCTTTACCAATTAGCACATTGTAATTCTGGTTGGACCTTCTCTTCATCATTTTTGGGGGCTGCACCGGCGGCGGCGATGGGATTTTTCTTCTTTTTTTGGCCGGAAAATTTTAAGGGGGGAAAAAAGGAGAAAGATTGAATTTTTTTTTTGTTCTTTGAAAGTGGGATTTGTTGTTTTTTTTAAGAAGAGGGAAAATAATAATGTGATGAAAAATGGAGTGAGTGGAGTGGATTTTTGTGCCGACAAAAAACAGAGTGTAAGTTGTTGAATGGAAGTGGGGTTTTATACTGCCGGAAAACTGTCGTCTTGGTCAGACTTCCGGGGAAGCTGACTGGAAAGTTTCCATGTCCAATGGGAGCCTGCCACGTCATGGTCTGAGCTAGATTGTTGTTTTCCAGTGACAGCTAAGCTGGAAATTTTTGCCGACATTTTAAGAAAGCATCCGAGAGAAGGAAGAAATATAAAATTAATAAAGCTGAGGGAACCTTGACACGTAAGCAGATTCCATTGGGGGTGACTAACTGTGGAAGACAGCCAGGTCACTTGATTTCTCTCTCCCTCTCTCTCTCTATTTGAAAGAATCCAGCTTTTATGTGTTTTTTATTAACTAATTTGCAATTAATTTTTCTTCTATTATTGTGATCTGAAATCTGAACCTACGTTCGTACCTTTTTTTTTTCATAAGAAAAATACTAATATAATTTGGAGGATTAAAAAAATGGAGTATAAGTTATGAGTTGTTTGGATTCGAACTTAAAATTAAAAAAAAAAAAAAAAAGAGTTTGTTTGGATTCAAATGTTCAATTAACCTATCTATTTTAAGTTGTTGAACATCTCTCTTGATTGAAAGTTCAAAATGTATGTATGTATGTATGTTTGTATGTTTGTTTGTTTGTGACTATCTTAATCTAACTTAGGAGGGAAAATTACACGAACCACCTTTGAACTATAAAGATTGTTACAATCACACCCTTGAATTTTTAATTTGATCAATCAGCCTCTGTACTTTGTTATGTGTTGCAATCACACCCATGAATTCTTAATTTGATCAATCAGCCCCAGTACTTTATTAAGTTTTGCAATCAACTCCTTTTATTAGTTGTATATTTTCAAAAAATAAACGAGGAGTTTATTGCAACACTTAAAATAATACAGGGTTGATTGTAACATTTAACAAACTACAAGGGGTTGACCGATCAAATTAAAAATTCATGGGTGTGATGCAACACATAACAAAATACAGGGGATCGACTAATCAAATTAAAAGTTTAAGAGCGTGATTGCAACAAATCCCATAGTTCAGGGTGGTTTGTGTATTTTTTATTTTATCTAATCACCAACTTTGTGTAAATTTTCTAGATTTTCTTTGGTTCTATAATTGAATAAAAACTTAAAGTAATTTAGAAAATCATATCCTGAAGATTAGTCCAATCTTGTAATGTAACATGGGCGGATTTCTTTTTTGTTTGTCCTTTTTTTTTTTTTTTTTTTTTTTTTTTTTTTTTTATTATTATTTAGAAGATTGTTTGTCCTGTTTTACATATGTTCATGTTAATCATCTTTATATTTAAGTTTACATCTTTATATATGTTATTAATCATTTTTTTATAACATATTAATCATCTTTCTAAGCAAGGGACATAGGAACAAAGTTTTGTCCTATGAGTCTTTATTCTATATGTGGAATAATTGATTAATTTATAGTAAAAAAGAAACCAAAACTTCAATATCAAACTAATAATAAGACTGAAAATTAATATAATTATGATGCGTTCAAATTAATAAAATCGATCAGAATAATCATTGGAACCATCATTTTCTTACTCAAAACTTCTATCTATTCTATACGTTCTACAAAATTTTATTGATAAGAGGATAGATAAATCTTACAATTGAGCGAATTAATACCATTTCAAATAAAACTTCTGTCAATAGTTATCCAAATTTCACCTCATCTAAAATGATCTGAACCAAGAGCAATATATTCAAGTGATAAGTCTTCTCGCCAACTTGAACAGAACTCAATAATTACGATATATGTTGATGGTCAAATTTGGTCAGAGGAACTCACCTGACCTTCACGTGCTACCCACGGTAAAATTTGTAGAAGAGGGGGAAGACGTGGCCTGCAAGACAGTAAACCTGCACACCGGTGTGGTGCTCGCCACACCGGCTCCGATGCTTAAGTCAACAAGAAGAACGGTGGGGAGTGGAAAAGTAGGAGCAAGAGGAGAGAGTAGAGAATATAGAATGAGTTTTGGGATTAGAGTTCGAGTCCCCTTCTTCAGTAGCGAAGAGGTGTATAAATACCCGCTCATCCTCCTAGGGTTTTTAGGGATTCGGAGGCATTTCGGGACAAACCAGGCTGAACCGAGGCAACCAGAGGCGGTGGGGACCAAGCGGAGTCGGACAAGCCCGGCCCGCGCAAGCGGGCCGAGCAGGGGGTCGGGCCAAAAGCCCGACCCCTTAGGTCTTGGCCCGTCCCACTTGTCGGTTTTGCCCCTTGGATCCATTCCTCAGCCCTTTTTCTGCCCGATTGTCCTCGTCAGCTTCTTATACCTCAGGGTGGCCAAAATTACCTATAACATTAAGCCCCCACTCTTGAGTTGGGATTCGGGGTGACTTATTGCTATAAGTTGAGCTCCTTAAGCCCGATTTAAGAGTAATAATCTTTGCCTTGCGCTGACCTATGTACAGCTTTATCGCCATCCTGCAAAATAGGATAGGAATACACAAAGTAGACACTCCCTGAATAGGGGTTAGGTGAAATGGAAATGAGAAAGGTGAGAGATTACAAAAGCGGTGCTGGTCGGCGATGAGGCCGAGCACAGCAGTGTCCTAATTTTGTTTATCTAGTCGACCTCAGCCTCGGGCCGAGCATAACAGTTTCCCATTTTAGCTTGTCTGGTTAGCCTCGACCTCGGGAAGAGGCCGAGCACAGCAGTTTCCAAATCCAAGGCTTAGGGCTTATCCAAAAGTAAACAGAGGATTTCACGATCCTGCATCAAAAAGTTAATCTCTAGAAAAGATAAATGAGGGAAGAGGCTAGGTCGGCCTCGGCCTCAAGCCCCTATTAGCTCAAAATCTAGCTCCCTGCATTTATTAGTCAGTCCTTATAGGAAAAAAAATACAAGAATAGGCTAGGACATGTGTTTTTAGTAGAACATGTTGAACCTGTGTGCTTTTTGTTTAATAGGGAGTGCATATCCCCTTTGTAGCCCCCAATATGGTGTAAAGCTTCACTGAAACATAAAACATAGTTGAATAAAAGAGAAAAATACCTTTAAGGTTTGGGGTCGGCCTCGACATGGTCGCCCTCGACTCTTGCCAGGTGAGCCTGTCTGAGATGAAGTGCATTGGCTCGAGCCAGATGGGGGAGGTAGACTTGACAATCCAGGCTCTTCTGTTGTGAAGACGCTCAGGCCAGATGAGGTGAGGTAGACTCGGTTGTCCAGGCTCACATAATCTCAATCTGGATGAGGCGAGGTAGACTCGGTAGTCTAGGCTCGTCTGATGTAAAGATGCTCAAGCCAGATAAGGTGTGGTAGACTCGTTGGTCTAGGCTCACATGGTCTCAAGTCTGGATGAGGCGAGGTAGACTCGGTAGTCCAGGCTCGCTTGATGTAAAGATGCCCAAGCCATATGAGGTGAGGTAGATTTGTTGGTCCAAGCTCACATGGTCTTAAGTCTGGATGAGGCGAGGCGAGGTAGACTCGGTAGTCCAGGCTCGCATGCAGGCGTGGGCACTAAGCTGAAGAGCTTAGGCTCGGAAGGTAGGCGTGGGCACCATAAGCTCGCTGAAGCGTGGGCTCTATAGGCTCGCATGTAGGCGTGGGCACTATAGGCTCACTGGAGCGTGGGCACTATAGGCTCGCATGTAGGTGTGGACACGTGGGCTCTATAGGCTCGCATGTAGGCGTGGGCACTATAGGCTCGCTGAAGCGTGGGTTCTATAGGCTTGTATGTAGGCGTGGGCACTATAGGCTTGCTGAAGTGTGGGTTCTATAGGCTCGCATGTAGGCGTGGGCACTATAGGCTCGCTGGAGCGTGGGTTCTATAGGCTCGCATGTAGGCGTCGACACTATAGGCTCGCTGAAGCGTGGGCTCTATAGGCTTGCATGTAGCCGTGGGCACTATAGGCTCGTTGAAGCGTGGGCTCTATAGGCTGGCATGTAGGCGTGGGCACTATAGGCTCGCTAGAGCGTGGGCACTATAGGCTGGCATGTAGGCGTGGGCACTATAGGCTCGCTGAAGCGTGGGCTCTATAGGCTCGCATGTAGGCGTGGGCACTATAGGCTCGCTGGAGCGTGGGCACTATAGGCTCGCTGAAGCGTGGACTCTATAGGCTCGCTGAAGCGTGGACTCTATAGGCTCGCATGTATGAGCGTGGGCACTAAGCAAAAAACATAGGCTCTCAAGTAAGCGTGGATTCAACTAGATGAGACGAGGTAGACCCGGGGGCCCAGACTCACGTGATCTCAAATCTAGATGAGGCGAGGTAGACCCGTTGGTCCATACTCGCATGGTGTCGATCTTCGCTTGTAATAACAGGATTGGCCTTGATCACAACCATGGCCATGGTCGGCCTCGGCCTCGGGCATGGCTCAGGTCGGTCTCGTCCTCGATCATATCTGGGGTCGGCCTCGACCTCAGCCATATCTGGGGTTGGCTTCGGCCTTGGCCTCGAACAATCTGTCGTCTTCGTGTCTGGCTCAATCTGGATCTTGCCTTGTGCTCAACTGCATTGGCAATCTGATTTGCCTTGATTATGTGATCTTGGGGTCACTCTTGAGGTTTTGGATGGTCGACTTCGGTTTTACCCTAGGGTCGGCCTCTGCCTCGGCCTCAGCCTAAGGATGACCATGGGTTAGGGTTGGCCTCAGCCTGATAGCTTCTTCCTCTTAGACCCCAGCTTTGTTCTGGTACTTGTTGCCTTAGTCCTGGATGTAGATGGGATGGCTTCCTACTCCTTGACAACCTTCTTTTTCTAGTGTCTTCAATCTTGTCAAGGCTTGTTCTTATTGTTGATTTGTCCTCCAAGGATGGCTCTAATCTCTTGTTAGGTTTCCTTCTAATCGGTCTGGATGAACATCTTTGGTCGGCCTCGGCCTGGTCAGCCTCGGCATGGTCAGCCTCAGCCTTCGCACTGTTCGTTTGGTAGTCGCTATTTGTCTTGGAGTCATTTAGCTTATATAGGTCTCCCTCAGGATTTCCGAGCTCTTTTAGTGTGTTTGGAAGTCCGGTTTTCCTAGGGAGATTGTCCTTCTTGGCCTCGGCCTCGGCTGCTCTGGCCACGACCTCGGCAGCCTTGGGTTCAACTTTGGCAGTTTTGGCCTCGGCCTCGGCAGCCTTGGCACTTCTGCGCTTCTCCTCGATTAGTTTCCTCAGGTCTGTCCTACGACTGATACTTGGTTTTGGGCTCCTCAGAATTGCTCGATCTGTAGTCTGAGCCCCCTGACCTTGCTGCTCATGATGTAAGTCTTCTTTCGATTTCTGCGGTTGATGGTTATTTTCGGAAGGGTTTGGATTTCGGTTTCCCTTTTCCATCCTCTTACTCATTGAATCACCGATGTGCAGACTTAACAAGCTTTCTTCCCCACAGACGGCGCCAACTGTTGATGGTCAAATTTGGTCAGAGGAACTCATCTGACCTTCACGTGCCACCAACGGTAAAATTTGTAGAAGAGGGGGAAGACGTGACCTGCAAGACAGTAAACCTACACACCGGTGTGGTGCTCGCCACACCGGCTCCGATGCTTAAGTCAACAAGCAAAACGGTGGGGAGTGGAAAAGTAGGAGCAAGAGGAGAGAGTAGAGAATATAGAATGAGTTTTGGGATTAGAGTTCGAGTCCCCTTTTTCAGTAGCGAAGAGGAGTATAAATACCTACTCATCCTCCTAGGGTTTTTAGGGATTCGGAGGCGTTTCGGGACAAACCAGGCTGAACCGAGGCGGCTAGAGGTGGTGGGGACCAAACGGAGTCGGACAAGTGCGAGGGCCGAGGGTCAGCCTCGGCCTGGCCGAGGCCGAGCAGGGGGCCCGACCCCTTAGGTCTTGGCCCGTCCCACTTGCCGGTTTTGCCCTTTGGATCCATTCCTCAGCCCTTTTTCTGCCCGATTGTCCTTGTCAGCTTCTTATACCTCAGGGTGGTCCAAAATTACCTATAACAATATATATCTTTGATCAAGAGGTCAGATGTTCGAATTTTTCACCTGTTGAACTAAAAAAAAAAAAAAAACCCGATTGATCAAAATATTCATCAATTCTTATCTTTGATAAAGAGGATTATTTTTATTAATTTATTTATTTGGGGTGTGATTTATGGTGTAGATTGTTGCTTAGAGTTGTAAAATTTTGTTAAAAAAGGGATAATTAAGTCTTAACAACTTTGGAGATAATTAGGGTTTAAGTCTTGAAGAGTTTGGTACTTGAAAGGGAATCAAGTGGGAGAGTTTTTATTTTGGAGTTATCTCTTTGGAAAATGTCATCTTCATTTGAGTAGTTAGATTGCCAAATTAAGAGCCATATTTTTGTTTTTGAGAGAAATTAAGAGCCACATTAATTTTAGGTGTATACTTTGTTAAAAATACACTGATATATGCAACCTCTAATTTTGGATTCATAGATGAATTTGTAACAAAAGTAGTAATAGATTTGTGTACAATTTGATTCTTCTCTTGTTTTACTATTTTTTTTAATTATGTCATAATCATCTAATGTTGTTTTAAAAAGTTATTTGCATTGTCTCTTAATTAATCTTGAAATGTGAATAGCTGTTTAGTTTTTATTATCAATTATGATAGGAATAAAGTTTTCTTAGGCTATAATTCTTTCTCTTTTTCTTTTGGACCAAAAGCTTTTAATTCTACTTGCTGTGTTAATTTTATAGCATCACCCAAGAGGCTAGAATATGAGAACCTATGCTGCAAATGGCTGAGATATTTTTGGTAAGCATTTATTGATTTTTTTTTTGTTTTTTTGTTTTTTTTTTTTTGGTTTAATGCTCAATAAATAAGCAAGAACAATTACAAGCAAGTAATTTAACGATGAAAAAGATATATTAAATTCAATTTTGTATTTATTGTGTTTTCAAAATTTGTGTGTGTATATTATTGGATCAAATGAAATTTAGGGTGGGGTTGGTTTACCTTTTTAAGTGTTTAATTAATTTTGAAAATAATTCATTTTGAAAAATTTTCTAGTGTTTGGCAACCACTAAAAATGACTTATTAAAAAATGAGATTGATAAATAAACCATTTTGAGAGAAACACTTGAAACCAACTTTTTAAAAAAATCTTCTTAAATAAACAATAACTTGTGTATAAAAACATTTGTTAGTAAATGCAACCAAACATATGAGTGTTTAAATTTTAAACAATTTTTATACAAAATATTTTTTAAAAAATGCATTTTTGATAAACATTTAAATTTACATGTATTCCAAACGGACCGTTAATGAAGCTTGAAACCAATTTATTGAATACAAGTTCATAACTGAAGTAAATTGAATCTTTAGAAATCAAAGTTGGCTTGATTTTAAAGTTTATGGTCAAATATTTACCCTCCATTTGGAACTAGGAAAGTCCAAGAAATGATTTTAAATCTTGTGATTTGAAATTCGAGAAATGATTTTAAATTTTTTTGTCTTGTTTGGAACGATAAATATTTAAAATGAATGTATTTAAAATTTTGTGTTTGAATGGTAACGAGAAAAAAAAAAAGTAAAAGAATTTACTAATATAGGCTTTTTAATATGAGTTATTAATAGAAAATTAAAAAACATGATAAAGACAAATAAGTAATTTAACTCTCACTTGCATGAAATCCTGTCAAATCCAATAGTTTTAGTTGAGATTTTTTTTAACGTCAAAACACGATTTGGAATCATTTTGGATTTCAAATCATTATCAGAATTTATTTCAAATATGATTTGAAATCTCTCAAAATCACGACGTTCCAAACAGAGGATAAGTGAAGAAGATAAAAACCTATTCAAATGGATTTCTAAGGAGAGAAAACAATAAATTTTAATAAGGGGCAACAAGAAAAATGGCTAAAAATAAATAGGTGGCTTGAAAAATGGCTACAAAAGTTAATAAATTAAATAGATGGCTAAACGTTTTACTGATTAATAAAATCCTATTTGTAAAAGACACAAATGCCCCCAACAAACTACCTAACGTGTTCCTAACGTTAAAAATTAAAATCAGATTTTAGGAGATATAAAATACACCCCTAAAAATAAGTTGGAGAAATTTTAGGAAGCTTGAAATTCAAAAATTAAAGAAACAAAAACTAGTTTCAAAATCTAGAAAAAGTTGTATCATATTGTTACTACTAGAAAAAAAATTGTTTCCTAGAAAAACGAGTTGATACCTTTATTGGGGAAGGAATACGACGCTCAACTTCCCCAAGTAGGGAGAAACACCTTCGGACTACGTTAATTGGAAAACACAGTCCTCTCAATTAGAAGATATACTACCTGCAAATAAGAAAACATTAGCAACTTAGTAAATGTTGTACAAAATTGGCCATGAAACAACTAACAAAAAAATACCTTAAATGCTGCCATTATGACCTGTCAAATCACCGCCCACCCTCCCACCAGAACGCCACCATGCATTGCGTCACCCCCCGTCGGTCCATCTTCGTTTCCCTCCCCTCGAAAACCTTGAAAGACTTTAATCCTCCATTTCCCACCATTTTCCACCCCTAACACAGAGTGTATACCAATCCCTACCTCTCGCATCACGCCGACGACCCACATCCGCGGTGCCAACGACCTTCTTCCGCTGCGCCGTCGAGACTCTTGCTCGCCCCACATCCTCCATCGATTCTCCTTCTGCGCGAGGACTGTACAATTTCTCAGAAATTCAAACCAAGGTAATGACTTCATTCCCATTCCCTTATATTAGCAACAAACTGATACATTCCCCCGAGATTTTAGGGATTTCGTTTCTTCCATGAAATCTGAGAATATTACGCTCGATTGTAAGCAGAGACCAAAAAAGACTAAGCCCGTGGAGGTAAGACTCTGTATTTACTCTTTAGGTTGTGTAAAACATGCTGTAATTACTCGTGTAATTGTGTTAAAAAACAGGAAGAAGTTGACGCTAGCGCCGATACAGGGGAAGACCATTCTATTGAAGACGATTACTCCTCAAGCGATAGCGGAGACGAAGGAGATAGCAAGAAAAAGAAAACGGTAGACAAAAAGGTAAAAAAGATCACCCACATCATCCCTCTTGTGAATTACAAATTAGAGAATTAAACTCCCTAATTAACATCCAAGATGCGAGGAGACCCAAAGGGAATGATAGACGGACAAAAAAGGATGAAAGTGAGAAGGTCGAACCCACCAGAGCGGTATGTACTGATAAATACTATTCCATCATTGTTGCAAACTCCTCTGAAAAGTATGTTGTGGTGTGGTCATATGAAAGAGTGTGAGAGGAGTTATATACCCCTACACCTTGCAATCTATGTATTGGCAAGCATGTGTACATTGTCAATAATTAGTATTGAAAGTGCATGAACATTAAATGTAATTGAAGAAAATTATATATTTTCGAGAGGTTAGAGTCCATGGTGATGTAAACAAAGAAACTTACATATTTTCAAATTTGGAAAGTCCATTTTTTTTAATAATATATAACATATTTTTCAATATGCTTTTTATCTATTAATATTATACACATTCCCTTATATTATATTAAAAATATAAAGACGGGATAATTTGAGGGGGCACGTGCCCCCGACCCCTTCATGGATCCGCCCCTGGTGTGTACCTATATATTCACTTTCATTTGAAATACGTGAGGGAACAAATATAACACACACAATTATTTCCCTCACTAACTCCCATTTTTAGGCAAAAACGAGCATAGGTCAGTAGTAATTGGCATGTATTCTCGATCAAGAGGTCAGAAATTCGAATTCTTCCACCTCAAATGTTGATGTACTCAAAAAAAAAAAAAAAAAGAAAAAAAAACTCCCATTTTTTATATATCTTTATTCTTCACCATTTTTGGAACAAATATAACAAGCACATATTTCCCTCTAGGCTTTAGTATTTCTTCAATATTATTTTAGCCACTTCAAAACCATGGAATCCCAAATGTCTAAGGGTCCGTTTGGAATACATTTTAATTGAAATGTTTTTTAAAAATGCATTTTTTAAAAAACATTTTGCATAAAAATTGTTTAGAATTTAAACACTTATGTTTGGTTACATTTACTCATAAGTGTTAGTTTTTATACACAAGTTATTGTATACTTAAAAACTCTTTTTGAAAAAGTTGGTTTAAAGTGTTTCTCTCAAAATATGGTTTATTTCTCAATCTCATTTTCTAACCAGTCATCTTAGTGGTCGCCAAACACTAGAAATTTTTTCAAAATGATTTTTTTTTTCAAAATTAAACACTTGAAAAGTTAAACCAAACACACCCTAAGATAATGACAAATAAGCACAAATAACTTAAAGTTTTAATATTTCAACAAATATTAAAGTGCAAGGACTCACACCAATACGCGTTTTTTGGGTGTGCTCTTTCTTTCATTTTCTTCGATCTTATAATCGTAATAAACGTCAATTTCATTCTACAGAATGTGTTTTTTCTTGGGTTCAACCCGAAACACAAAGGGTATTTGTATCTCGATAACAAATTCTCGAGTGTTTCTCGACATATTGTCTCTCGACATATTGTTTTCGATGTATACAATTTTCCCTTTAAACATTATGTTTCATCAGCACAAACAATGCCCCAACATCTTCCCACACGCCTCTTTTCTTATGGCCTTTTTCTCGTCCTTTCTTACATGCCCTTCCTCTCCTTCAATCTTGTTTTGTTCCTCCGCCCATTAACACTCATATCCTATGGTTGCTAGATCTATGGAATCTTCAAAAGTCTAGTTATATATGATACAAGGTGTTGAGACATCATGTTTAAGATATACTTTTTTTAAATTCAGATATTAAATTGCAACGACGAATTTTACGGATTAGACTTGTAATTTAACCTTATTTGTATATAGAGATTGAGAGTCGAGGAGTGTGAGAGGTTCGTTGGCAATAGTTTGGAGTTGATGCCCTAGCTCGAGTGGCTTGGATGCCATGGCCATATGGTCTGATCGCTTAAATCTCCATATAATATCAGGAGGGTTGTTCTCAATCATCCACATTTGAAATTTCCTTGTTGCCATTACATCTAACAAAAGCTCTCTTCACACATCTAAGGGTCCGTTTGGAATACATTTTAATTTAAATGTTTTTCAAGAATGCATTTTTTAAAAAACATTTTGTATAAAAATTGTTTACAATTTTAACATTCATATTTTTGGTTACATTTCCTATAAGTGTTTTTATATCCAAGTTATTGTATACTTAAAAACTCTTTTTCAACGAGTTGGTTTCAAGTGTTTTTCTCAAAATGGTTTATTTATCAATCTCATCTCATTTTCTAATAAGTCATTTTTAGTGGTTGTCAAACACTAGAAATTTTTTCAAAACGATTTTTTTTTCCAAAATTAAGCACTTGAAACACACACCTTAATCTTTTGGTCGTAAACTCGAACTTGAAACAGAGTATAAGGCCTCACCAACGCATTTAATTTGCCAGTTTCAAATCCTAACAAGATTGAGATTTGATGAAGAAGTGGGAGAGGGAAGGAGATTGTGAATTCAGACACGGTTTACCTTTCAGTTTAAGGGCTCGTTTGAAATACTTTTTAGTTTAAATGTTTTCAAGAATGCATTTTTTTAAAAACATTTTGTATAAAAAATGTTTAGAATTTAAACATTTATATGTTTGGTGACATTTTCTCATAAATGTTTTTATACGCACAAGTTATTTTATATATATATATATATATTAAAAAAACTATTTTAAAAAAAAATTCTTTCGAGTGTTTCTCTCAAAATGGTTTATTTCTCGATTTCATTTTTACTGGTTGTCAAACACTATATATATTTTTTTTAATTATTTTATTATTTTTATTTTTTATTTTTATAATTTTAATTAAACACTCGAAAGGTTAAACCAAACATACCCTAAGTGTTTTTCAAGAATGCATTTTTTTGAAACATTTTCTTTAAAAATTGTTTAGAGTGTAAACACTCGTATGTTTGGTTACATTTCTTCATAAGTATTTTTTTACCAAAGTTATTATATACTTAAAAATTCTTTTAAAAAATTTGCTTTCGAGTGTTTCTCTAAAAAAAAATGTTTATTTCTTAATCTCATTTTTAGTAGTGTCAAACATTAGATTTTTTTTTTCAAAATTAAACACTTAGCATGAAAAGGTAAACCAAACATACCCTCAATAATTATTATTATTATTATTTTAATGATAACTGAGGTGGTGAGAGTGGATACAGATGTTTTGCTAACTTCAATGGGCCAAAGGCAAGAGGTGTGTTGGAGGCTTGTCCAATCCATTTTCATGTAGAAAATAGCTGTCCAATGCCCAACCTCCTTGCTTGTTATCCTTTTGAGATACATCAATAAAAATAAAATGGGGCAACCAGCTAAATGGCCATTTTAAAATAGGTGATTTGAAAAAGAGCCATTTGTATTTTCATTTTGGGATATGGCCAAAAGCTAAATTTAGTAAATGTTTTTGGCAACCGATAGGACACAAATACCCCCACCCAAATCTTAATTCATAAATAACTTAAATTAAAGTACCCTATAAAGGAGGGAGGAAATCTAGGATTGTTACGTATTTAATTCAACAACCAAATCAATAACAAACCTACAAATTAAACCATTAAATTTGGAGAATTAAAATTGAAACAACATATTCAAATTCAAACGGGAGAAAAAATAGGACAACTCAAAATTTAAACGCAATATATTGGATTGAATCAAAAAATTAAGACACACCTAAAAGAACTTACCCCATTGAAATTGCGATTAAATAAAAAACTAAAGAACCTGATGCATCACACAAATTGGGTCAAAAAATAAGATGTAATTGATAATATTTGGTAACCATAAGAAAGAAGACTCCAGAATTAATGATAACACTGTAAATGAAACCCTCAAAGAAGCAAAAATCATACCAATGCATGGATCTAATTTCATAAAATCCATAAAAGCAAATAAAAAGGCCTCACAAATACCATTCAAGATAAACTCTTTCCATTCTCCACTTGGAAACCCTCACAAAGACCAAGCGCATTCTATCCATTTTAAAAAAAAAGGAAGACCCTTCAAGTTCTCTCGAGGGAAACCCGTTTGAATTTGCCAGCGCGCGTGGAAACCCGTAGATTTACTGTTAAGGAATCAATTTCAGTGGAATCAATGAACTTCACTTTTTGTTTTTTCTGGGAGATAATGAGAGACGTATCTGGATTTTGTTGCATACACACTGTATTTGTAGACTCACGCTGGACAAAATCCACTATGATGCTAAATTCATTGATGTTGCTGTTGGATATAGAAAACAAGAACCAGGCAACGTCTCTATCCTCACAAAGCCTAAGTACAGTGGGCTTACCAGAGATGTTGTTGTACAAAGAGATACAGTGAAATTTCCCACTATTCTGAGATGAGAGCTTACTATCAATGCAATTGACGAGTTGTTCGAATGTACAATTAGAATCTACGCACATTGTTGACGTCTTGAATCCAGTGTATTGATAGCAACTATCCCACACACCATCGTACCATAAAGAAATCGGAATGGAAGACATCTAGTTCTGGGAAGAAAAGGAAGGAAAAGCATCAAGGACAAAACCAATGAAATTTTAAGAAAGTGAATACATTCAGGAAAGCAATACCTATAAAAAGCAACATTCTCGGATATAAAGCAATACCTATGATCGTCCAACAGTGTTTAATAAACCTTGTCCGGATAGATGATGAAGAATGAAAAATGAGCCTGTAAAAATCTTGTTCAACCCAGAATGTAGATGGAAGAGCGAAAAATTACGCAAACACAGAATTCTGTAAACTGGACTACAGATTGAAGAGAGAGAGAATTGAGGCTGTAACGAATCTTGGAAACGGGAATATAGATTGAAGAGAGAGATAATTGAGGCTGTAACTGTTAGTTCCTTAATTCATGGGATTGTAAGTTACAGATTTTTTTTAAAAAAAATGAGATATACGACTGCAAAAAACTAGGAGAGATCGTGTGAGACACTTAAGGGTAAAAATGGTATTTCGTGTTACCCGAAAATAGGTCAGAAAATATGTTTTGGCCATTTTTCATTAGAAAATTCGGTTTGGCCATTTTTTAAAAGTACCCTGTAATTTTTGGTCATTCCTAAGGATTTCCCAAATAAAATTATACATAAATTTGGCTAAATTCAAGGATTGGTCGTAGTATTAAATTTTCATCGACATATCGACATTGCTATAGATATTTTCACATGTCTATGGGTTCGATATCAACATAGAAAATGAAAATAATCGATATTTCCATTATATTGAAAAAAATTAATGAGACGTAAAAAAGCAACAAAATGTCACAAATGTGAATATAATATAAATAATGTTCATTTCCATTGATTTAAAAAGTGTAAAATGTTTATAATTTGAGTATTTTTTTTAAAATTTGTTGTTTTTATAATTTTCCAGGAATATCCATCAACATCGACAGTTTATCAATATTTCCACAAAATTGAGGCCTCAACATTTCTATCGACATCAACATTTTAAACGTTGGGTTTGGTTTCTAAGTTTCCGACATAAATTATATCTGTTTAGTCTATGCGCTTTGAAAAATATTTTAATAGATTAAAAAAAAAGTAGAGAAAGATAGAGTTTTGGTCTATGAGATTTGAGTTTGATGTTTATTTGGTCCCTAAAGTTTCAAAAGTAACACTTTAGTCATCGAAATTTGAAAAATAGTTCTAAATGGTTCTTGAGTTAATTTGACATTTAGTTGACTAACGGAGAAATGATCTGACATGTTAAGGTGGTAAATTTTAATTGAGGTGGCCAATTGAATAATTTTATATTATATTATTATTTTTAGATCACATGTAATTTAATTTTCTTTTTCCCAACTCTTTCCCTTTCTCTCTCTTCTTTCTCCCCTCCCTTCTCCTTCTCCTTCTCCTCCCCTTTCCTCTTCATCTTCTTCAATGGGAACGGTTGGTTGCAGCGGCGGATTTACGTTGGGTCCAGAGAGGGCTCGAGCCTTTTTAAAAATATTAAATTAGTATTATGCATCACACATTTTTAATATTGCAATGGTCTGCTCTAGTGGTTCAAGCCACCCCTTACCTCTCACCTAAGCTTGGGATCGATTCCCTCTACGTGTGTTACAAACTTTCTTTTTACTTTTTACCTTTTTTTTTAAACTAATAGTGTTATTTTCCATTATTGTTTTCTTGTTTTTTAAATTGAGCTTGATTTTTTTATTCAATGGTAATTGTAATACCTATTTCTATGTGTAAAATATATATATGTATATATAATCAATGGGTTGGGAAGTTTTGGATTAATAAAAAAAAAAAAAAAAAAAAAAAAAGAGAAAGGAAACGGGAAGCTTTAGTTTAATAATTTTTTAATATAAAAATACAAAAAGAAAAAAAAAGAAATAAACCACGTTTACACAAAGGTTAATTAAAAAAAAATGAAACCAAAGGTTTAAAACAAGAATTAAATAAAAAAAAAAAAAAAAAAACAAAAGAGGAAAGGCAAGTTTATGGAAACCCACGCAAAAGAGAAAGAAAGAGACTAAAAGAGGGGAAGAAGGATGGAGAAATGACTATTTTATGAGAGGTTGATAAGACATTTTTTAAGCTATTCCTGAAGGGAAAATCAAGGAAGGAAGCTCAAACTTTGGATTGGAACCTTGAGTAAGTTCTCTAACTTTTGATTTAAGTTTCTCATGAGTTGTAGAGGTTAGTTTAGTAGATCCTTTTGTGGGGTTTTCTTCCTTTGGGTGGAAACTTAGCTTCATGGGTTAGCTTGAAAACTAAAGTGAAAGTAGTTGTTGTGTTGAAAAAGCACTACAACAAGTTTGGCTTTTAATGTCGGACAATGCCCGACATTAAAAGTCTTTAATGTCGGTCACTGACCGACATTAAAAACACCAACATTAAAAATTTTAATGTCAGTCTAAACACTTTTAATGTCGGGCAAAAGGTTGTGACCGACAATAAAATGGTACTTTTAATGTCGGTCATTGCCCGACATTAAAAGTAGGTTTTTAATGTCGGTCAATCACTCTTTGTCCGACATACTTTTAATATCGATCAGTTTTTTATATCGGTCATTGTCCGACATTAAAAACTGTGACATTAAAAGTGTCCGACATTAAATGTGTGACATTAAATTAAAAAAAATTGTTGGTTGCACACGTGGCTAACCAACAATACTATTTCTTCCTTTTGTAAAAACCTGTAAATAAACTAGAATTTCAACATATACACAAAATAAAATCCCGAAAGTATTTTTACACAACAACTAACTTAACGAACATGGATTCCATTAATAAAATATAATAGTGTATATAATACATGAAACTTTCCATCCATCCCAAATCACATCCATGGTCCAATTTACAAAGAAAAAGTAAAATTACTAAACAAAAATAAGTACACAACTAAGGAGACTAGAAGGAGACAACAACTTTATAGGCATTATCCCTCACTTTTTGAGCAACGAGACGACAAAAAAAAATGGGAATTTCTATTTCTTCAATGAGTACTGATTGATGTATGGTCCTTGACCATCAAATACACTGCAAAAGATTGTGTCCTTCAACATGAAATCCTATAAAACAAGAAAAACCAGAAAGAATAAACCTTTATAAACAACAATTGAATGCAACTAGTTGCATGTAAAAGAAGAGAAATAGAAAATATAATACTTCTCACACATCAACTAAACTGAAGGGAAAAGAAAACAGAAATAAAAGATCATTCAAGAAGGGCATGAACAATGGATTCAAGTATGCCATAGTGATATTCTCTAACATCAAACAAAGTAGGTTTAATCAAATTTTAGCATTTGATACAACATTGGAAGAAAAACCACCTGGAAATAAAAGATCACAAGCATCGAAAAATGTGGCACAATTCATGCAAATTCATTATTCACTATACATTGCAAGTTTGAACCCAAAATACCAACAAGGCATGAAAAATGGACCACCATTTGAGACAAACAGTTAAGGTACCACAATCATTCAAAAGAAAGTCAAATTATGGTATATTCTGGAGCTTCTAATTAAAATATTTGCCATGGATTATCGTAGGAGAACTTTGAAACCTGTACATGATGAATTGGATAAATTAAATAATCAAATGAGAATTAATTTCCTGTAACAATAGGGTACAAACTGAACAATCAATCATTGAGTTGAATTACACGTTAATTGTAATACAAGTACTTAGAAGAACTAGAAAGAAACGCTAACTTGGGGAAGACCATCAGACTTTATCAAGATTTTGGACATTGAAATTAAGCCTTGTTACCTTAACATCATCAACAGAACTACAAAATATAGGACTTGAAAATACACCAAAATAAAAGATAATTCATGCTCTAACAACCTGAATTGGTCAAATAGACGATTTCTTATCGAAGTTACAAGAACAATATACACAAAAAAAAATCAACTATTAATTTAAAATTTTCAACCTAGTTTTTATAGACTTATTGATGAAAGGGACACATAGCCTACACATTGATTAGCAACTTTTAGCACAAAAGCAACATACCTTTTATACATCAAGATGAAATTCTTAATTCCTTCAAGAGAGTGGGTGTTGTGAAACAAATTCGAGCACAATATGTCACTTTCTCCTCTAGTAGCTTCAATCTCAACAAAGTCAAATGCCAATACATTTAAATCGTATAAAGAAAGAGAGCAAAAAACTTACAAAAAGAGCAACCACCATCACCATTTATATACATTCAAATCGTATAAAGAAAGGATTGGAAAAGAATCCTAAAACAACACAAGAAGAAAATTAATTAGCTAGAAAGCTAAACAAAAACTAACGTTTGCCAAATGATTTACAAACATCGTTTAGATGTCAATTTAATTTATTCTTTAAGTCTACACTATTTGCATACCTCTTTCACTTTACTTCACACGTCAAAAGTGCATTAGTTGCTTCCATTCTATTTGATATACAACTATAAAAAAAAAAAAAAAAACAAAAAAAAAAACATGAGAACTGTACTAAAGTAAATCCAAAACATTCTAAAAGGTAAATAGAATTAAAAATTTTGCAAAATTAAATAAAAGAATGTACTCAAGCTATGTTAGCAGCTTACCACAAGTTGGATTAGGATCCCCAACATGACCACAAAGGGTGTCGTCTGGGTCCATAGCACTTATAACACAAGATGTTTCTGTCATTCCATACCCTTCAAATACCAATTTATCCCAGATGGGAAATATCCATTCAAACGAATGCAAAACTAACTGTGTATAGTTAAACCAAACAAAAAAAATAAAAATAAAAATTTAGAGTTGAACCTAAAAGGTATCACAATCAATAATGAGATAAAGGATAGAGACTGCTTAAGTTACAATGTAAACAAAATTGATGATATTTTAAGAATCCAGTGGTGTTTTCCTACTATGAGTTCTTTAATAAAGAAGACATGGGCACAAACAACATAAAGCTAGTCAATACTTCAGACTACACTGATTTAGATAGAAAATTCATGAATATTTGGATCAGTGCTAAAAATGGCATCTTAAAGACATGTTTTGGCCTTATCTGAATATGTATATATCAGATCAGTGCTAAGAATTTTTTCAATACCACAAAAATTTTGTTGCAATGCCCTTAAATATTGAAACACATTCAGATTGTTCTCCGATAAAGGAAAGCTATTGGTGTAATTTTTACCTGTAAACCCATGGCCTCTTGATAACAACAACAAATCTTTGTATCCTTCGAGAAACTGAATAGGTTGGACAACCTTCACCCACTGACCAATTGTGCTGCCTTTTCTTCCATATAGCAGTAAATATGGAATACAAAGTTAGAGAAATGATTAGTACAAGTGTGACAAAAAAAATGGAGATATTCATATTACTGCAAGCAAATGTCAATATAATCCAAATCTTCTATGTATAACTTTTGTACAGGCTTTCTCAAAAGTTTACCATACAACAGGATCATTTTTGTATAGCTAAGCAAATAAAAAATGATCAAAATCTCATAAATTCTACTAAAAATAAATTCAAATATCTGATCCTTGGAGGAAAGGGAAGGAAGTTCAACCCACCATTAAATCACTTCATATCTAGTTGTAGTGATGTTGTTAGTGAAAAAACAGCCGACTACATAAATAAGTTTGAATTTTCAACTTATGTTAAGATATCAAAAAAGAAGGAATATTTGTGGAACCCAAAACCAAGAGTGCACATTTGTGGAACCCAATATGATGAGCAATCAAGTTTACCAAATTCCTTCATTGGTTTCTGTCCTGAGTTTGCTGCTTATGTAATAGAGATGAAGAGACATTTGACCATTCATTATTATTGCTTGCTTATCAATTATCGATGATTTAATAAAAAAAAAAATAGAATTGCAAAAGTATGAAGCATGAGATCAATAGTTTTCACAAACCATACCATTCATTATTGCTTGCTTCTTGGAATTATAAGCCGCATTAAGCACACTAGAGGTCTTTACAACATTAATAATTCTGTTCACCACTTAATCAACTCAGTGACAAGAGAAGCATAGTATTTTTGGAGAAGGCAAGGGGCGGGTGGAGTTTCGTAAAATTTTTGTAAATTAAGAAAATTAGTCTCTGTAAACATTCTATTTCGGTATCTATGTAAACACTCATGATTTCAAAAGGCACATTCAAACCGTCCAAAATGGTAAAAACGCCGAGATCAACAAATACAAAACATAAATCCCGAAAAAGAAGCACAATAATCTTTAAAATTCGAAAAATATAACAACCCACAAAAACAAAATAAGTCCAAACAAAAATCCAATGACTGTTGCAACATAGATTATAAAACTCACAATGAAAAATGGAATTAACCCGTAGCTAAAGCGAAACCCATGAGTAGCCACGGAGAAAACCCACATGCAACGAACAAGAAGAAGGAGGAATGGTGATGGTGAGAGAAATCAACTGCCGACGGTGAGAGAGGAAGCAAACCGTGCCACAGAAGAAGAAAAACGCGCTGAAGAAGAACCAACCGCGTCGGTGAGGAGAACAAAATCGCGCCACTGGTGAGAGGAAGAAAGTCGCCCATTGAGGGGAAGAAAAAAACCCTAGTGCCGTTGTTGAGAGAGAACAAAGGCAGGAGAAGTGGGGTTTTTTTGGGGAGAGAGAAAATAAATCATAGATATGCTATTTAAAGGTAGTTTTTTAATGTCGGTCACATATAATGTCGGACACAATAGCCCGACATTAAAGGCCTAATGAAAATTTTAACCAGTAAAATCCGCATCTTTTTTAAATGTGCGACATTAAAGGCCACACGTGGTTTTTTACGTCCGACATTAAAAGACCAATTTGTTGTAGTGAAGAGGAAATTTGGTGAAACCCATGTAATTGTTTTAAGAATAATTGAAAGAGGCTTATTTGCAAGTTGTTGAGTTGCAAATTCCTTACAAAAAAAAAAATAATAAATTGGAATACTAGTGAGGTTTCATGGAAAGGAGGATGAAAAGGAATGAGCGGAATGGAGCTTTTATAAAGAGGGGTACAATGGAGTTATTGGAAAAACTATTTTAGAAATATGGTAACATTTACATGGTAGTTGGAGGCTAAGCTCATGGAAATTATAGTTAATCCAAGTGTTAAAGAGAAACTAAAGCTTGCTATAATCTAGTGTTGTGTTCTAATTTGGGGATTTAAAAGTCGTTAATACTTGGGTAATTATTATTTCAGGTCAAACAGAGATCAGGACTGCCTACGACCCAAACTTCTCTCATCACTAGTGTAGTGAGTGGTTATTCTTTAAAATACTTTTTCTATTTAGAAATTAATGAAATTTGAGTTTTAAGTCAAATATGATATATATATATATATATATATATATATATATATATATATATATATATATATATATATATATATATATATATATATATATTATATTGTACAAATGAGTTGGTTGTTGAGAATTATGACCATTTCTAAGACTATTGTAGAAAGGCGACTTATGGTTTTGAAGCTTTAAGATTTTAGCCTATCGACAAAAGCCCAAGTTCTTTTGAAACCTTACAATGGTATTACTATACATTTTAAGTATTTGAAAGTTTTAAAGTGAATGAAGTGATTGAAATATGATTTGCTTGAGATGAGAAACTTAATTAATTTCAATGTTTTATTGATCTCATGAACTTAACTATGACATGGAAATTTCTCAAGTATGATTTTTGGTTTACAAGACATTCTTTTAAAAGCGATTATAATGCTAGTGTGGTTTGAGAGCTTATAACTAAAATGTTGACATTGTTTTCGAACTACTAGAGATTGTACCCATGGTGAGTTCCCAATGCACTTGCGTGAATGTGTTTCCGTGGTGTATGTATGATATGTATGAGGTCTTTGGGACCCACTTCGGCACACACATAGGCTTTGGGTCGTGTGTCGAGGTGTTTTGCCCTTTGGGGGTTGCTCTGCGTGCGTATGACTAGGATAGCTCTACTATACATCTTGAGATTACTCGATGTGTGGTATGACCAGATTTGTTCTGCTACATATCTTGAGGCCACTCAATATGTGGTATGACCAGTTGCTCTGCTATATACGTCGAGTTCCTCCGTATATAGTATGACCAGTTTCGGGTACAACTATTAGTGATGAAAAGCTTCTCATAGCCATGATGGTTTACCTTTTTTATATGCTTATGTTTACAGTGTTTCGATTTTAGACATTTCACGTTCTAACTTTGCGAGAGACTTTATCTGGTATCTCAAGATTTTATTCATTCATACAAAAAAATCTATATTGCTTATTGAATTTATGATTGCAACTAGGGGTGATACTAGGTTCGGTTTTGTCGGTTTTTGACCAAACCGCGAACCGAACCGAACCGATCCAATCGGTTTTACAAAACTCTAAACCGAACCAATGTCCAATGGTTCGGTTTTCCTTCGGTTCGGTTTGTCCAATGGATCGGTTTTCGGTTTTGGGCCCAATGTGGGCTTTTTTATTATTTTTTTAAATGACCCATTTTCTCTTCTAAGTTCAACTCATTTGTTTTTTTTTTTTTTTTAAATTTTTGGCCCAATGACCCATTGTACCCCATTTTTTCAATACAAACTTCAATTAATTAATTTATTCAATACAATTACTTAAATCTCTCAAACTAATCCGTGAATAACAATTTTTAAATATTTGATTTTAAATAAATATACATAATAAAGATAAACATACAAATAATATCATAATTTATACTTTAAATTACATGGAAAAAAGAGAATTTCCAACCAATTGAGGAAAAAAGTGAGATGTGAAGAGAGGCAAGATGCAAAAGGTTAGGGTTTTTTAAGTGGTATATATATAGTCGATTCGGTTTGGTTTTTTATTGGTTTTTTGAATGAAAAACCGAACCGAACCGACAATTTTCGGTTTTCCCAAAAACGAAACCGAGATGTCCATATTTTTTCATAATAACCGAACCAAACCATTGGATCGGTTTGGTTTGGTTCGGTTTGTCAGTTTTTTGGTTTTTGCTTGCACTCCTAATTGCAAGTATGTTTGTCATGGGTTCCTAAAAAGTCATATCTTATTTCTTTTATATATAAATTTCACCACTCATTAGGCTTATTAGCTCACCCTTTTTCTTTCTAAACTTTTTTTCCACCAGGTAGTAGTTGAGTTCCTGACGAGCCTACCAGAGTTGATATCTGCCACCAGACTTGGTTGTATGTCATTTTGCATTACTTGTAGATGTATCATTTTTTTTTGTAACTAGAATGGCTAGCATCTTCATGGTGATGTATGATCATGGTTGTTAGGGTGGTTTTGTGATTGAAAACTATATGTTGTTTTGTGTAGTTTGACTATGCCATGGTTCTAAATTCTGAACCGACTTAGGTGCTGGTGTTGGATTCTATATTATGATTATTTGGGAATGTTAAATCTTGTTTTCAAGTGGGTTAGATATCTAAATTTCAGGGGAAACTCTGCCAACATTTTTATGATTTCTTTTTATTTAATAAACCATTGCTAGCCACGTTTTGAAAATTCTTTTTCATAGTCAATCCATAGTTGACAATGAAGTTTGCAATTAGTTGGGATTTCATTGTCAACACGTCATGTCCGAGGTTGATTAAGATAATCTGGGGCGGGGCGTGTCAGTAACCTTCCTTAAAAAAAATATTGTTTTTTTATTTATTTGTAAAAATATATGAACTTTTTAATCTAAATAATTTAAGTTTTTATGTCTTCTGTGTTATTCAAATAAAGTTCAAGGACTTATGAAACTTTTAAAGTCAATTACCTTTCCAATACAATATTGAAAATTGAAGGATCAAATTTATGATTTAACCAGTTTAATATTAAAATATATAAACTAATATCAATAAATATAATCCGTTGAAAATTATTTTAATCTGACCCCTCTAAAATTAAGTTCTAGATCTGCCACTGGTTGGTTGACCACCACCAAACTACCTTCCATTTGCCACTCCAATATCCTTCGATAGATGAAGCATGTTGTGAAAGAAGTCCATATATATTAGAAGAAATGATAAGAAGACCCAAAACAACAAAGCCTCAGCAACCTATATAACAAGGAAAATGAGATACACTGTGTGAAAGAGCGTAGGAAAGGGAGGAAGAAGACAAGGGAAGAGAGAGGAAGGGAGAGATGGGAGGAAAAAAAAGGACAAGAAAACGACATGTAATCTAAAAATAATAATATAAAATTATTAGATTGAGGTGGGGGGATTCAAACCTCTAAATCTCTTAGTCAAGAGAATACATGCATGTCAATTACGGTTGAGCTATGCTCGCTTTTTGGCTGTTTAGTAGATTTTTAAACTTTAAAGTTAGTTTAAATTTAATTAGTTTTTATGTTATAAAAACATTCTAATCAATCACAAAATTTTTTTATTCCCTAAATCACTAATCTATTAAACATTTTAAAAATAAAATTTACGAACTTAATAGAGTTGAAAATTCTACTAAATTTGTCCCTAGCTAATAGGTTTGTAAATTACAAAAAAAAATGTGATTTAAGTTAAAACACTTCCAAAATTGAAATTTCACAAACCTATTAAACAATTCTTTTAAAGCTTAAAAATTTATTCGACAAATTATAACCAAACAAACGTAAATTTTCTAGTTTGAGACAGGTGGTAAAGCACAGAATGAAAGTGAAATGAAAACAGTGTCCATTCCAAAAAGAAGAGAAAGATGGGTGAGATCAAAAGTGGGGAAGGAGAGAGAAATGGTGGGTGATGCGTTGGAGTTGATGGGCAAGCTCAAGTGGCTTCGACATCATGGCCATATGGTCCGATCCTTTAATCTCTACAACAATATCAGGTGGGTTATTCTCAATCATCCACATTTGAAATTTTGTCTTCACCATTATTAAATCTTTTTCTGTCATAAAGAAAGCCCTTTTCACAACTCCATATCTCTCTCTGTCGTGAACACAAAGTCCGAATCATTCGTTCCAAGCAGAGGATGAGGCCTCACTAAGATGTTGGCCAGTGTCAAATCCTGCCCACACCACAACACAAACAGAGACAAAATGGTTTGGTTCTCTTTAAATTTGACAGAAAATAATTGAGAGTGAAAAACGTGGGATTTGTACCTGAGGTGGTGCGAGTTGATACTTGATAGAGATGTTTGGCTAATTTGAATGGGCCTAAGATCAAACCTGTTGGAGGCTTGTCCGCTCCATTATCATATATAAAATGGCTGTCAAGTGGCGGATCTGCTGGTTGCTTTTCCTCCTTTTTCAGATGCATCGTCACAAGAAGGAGAAAAAACAAACAAGGTTAATACTTCTGAACTGTAATATCCTAAAACTTTAAAAAACATTCAAAAATACTTTTTATATTAAGTTTTGGATAAAAAAAAGAAAAAGTTAAAATCTCATTTTCATCTATACCTTTACCCTTCAAAAAATTATAAAAATACAAAACCTTTGTTTTGTTTTCTTTCATATACACTCTATGTGCAAATTCTTTTTCCCTAAGAAGGACAATGCTTGGTTACATAAAGATATGTTGTTACCTCCCTACTGTAGATAAAATAGAGAGAACTAATAGAAGAGTGGAAGTGATGTAAAAACTCAGTACGTTTTATTCCATTCCAAATAAGGCCTTATATAGGCTCAAGATACACAAAAAATAGCTAGCTAACCAAATATCACAAGACTAGCCTAAAGAATAGCCCCCTAAAGACTAGCAACAAAAAACTAATATTCAATCCTATTTTCAACACCCTCCCTTAAACTAAAACTATGCAATTTAGTATTTAGTTTAAAGTAGTAGAGGAAACGACCACCCCAAGTAAGCTTCCGAAGCTTCACAAATGTTGCTAATTTGAGAGGCTTGGTTAATATATCTGCCACTTGATCTTCACTTTTACAGTAGCTTAGGTTGATAATTTCATCATTTGTAAGATTCCTCAAGTAATGGTATCTTACATCAACGTGTTTGCTTCGTCCATGCAAGACAGAATTCCTTGAGAGCTTGATTGTTGATGTGTTATCACAATGAATGACAGATGCTTCTTCTTGTTCATGATGCAAATCTTCAAGAATGTTCCTCAACCAAATGGCTTGACATGCACATGATGTTGCGGCTACAAGTTTAGCCTCAGTGGTAGATAATGTGACAATTGGCTACTTTTTGGAAGACCAGGAGATAGCTCCTGAACCAAGCATGAAAACATACCTTGAAGTGCTCTTTCTATCATTTAAATCTCCTGCATAATCACTATCACTAAAACCAACAAGGTTTAATTTTCCTCTTCTTTGATAAAGTATGCCAAGATCAGGAGTCCCTTTTAAGTAACGTAAGATTCTTTTGGCAGCAAGGAGATGAAGCTCAGTTGGAGATTCCATAAACTTGCTAATTAAACTTACACCATACATAATATCAGGTCTTGTAGCTGTTAAGTACATCAAGCTTCCAACCATTTGCTTATAGAGAGTACTGTTGACCTTCTTTCCTTCATGGTCCTTTGTGAGCTTCAAATTGGGTTCAACTGGAGTTGTGGCTGAGTTGCAATTCTCCATTTGAAATCTGTCCAAGATCTCCAGTGCATATTTCTTCTGATTGATGAAAATTCCCGCTACTGATTGTATTACCTCAATGCCGAGAAAGTAATGCATCATCCCTAGATCTGTCATTTCAAACTCTGCCATCATGGACTGCTTGAATTCTTCAAACATAATCGAGTCATTTCCTATGTAAATCAAATCATCTACATACAAACATACTATCAAAATCTTGTTTGGATGTTGGAATTTAATAAAAAGAGTATGTTCATATGGACATTTTTCAAATCCAACTTTAATAAAGTAGGCCTCAATTCGACTATACCAAGCCCTAGGAGCTTGCTTCAATCCATACAAAGCCTTCTTCAAGTGATATACCTTTCTTGCATTACTCTGTTGAACATATCCAGGGGGTTGATCTATGTAAACTTCTTCATTCAAGTTGCCATGCAGAAAGGCCGATTTCACGTCCATTTGAAGAATTTTCCAATTGCTTTGTGTTGCCAATGCTACCACCATTCGAATCGTATCATGTCTTGCAACCGGAGCGAAAACTTCATTGTAGTCAATGCCAATTTGTTGCTTGTACCCCTTTGCGACAAGACGAGCCTTGTATTTGTCTACTTGGCCATCTTTATTCAGCTTCGTTTTGTAAACCCATTTAACAACAATGAATTTTTGCCCTCTAGGAAGTTCTGATAGCTCCCAAGTGTTGTTTTTCTCAATCGACTTAATCTCTTCATCCATGGTCTGCTTCCATTTTATATCTTTGACAACTTCTTAAAAAATTAATGGATCACATTCTGATAATAAAGCATAATAGACAAATGCCTCATCAGAAAGATCACCACTAACCTCATAATCTTCCATCCATGTTGGTCTCCTTCTAATTCGTTGTGATCTTGAAGAACTTGCACCTCCTATTTGAGACTCGGTAACCTCAAGCTCAACTGATTGTTGTACTGGATCTTCAAGTTGAGGTGTCAAAGATTCATCACTATCTTCAAGGTTCACGGGTACTGTTTGTTGCTCTAGAGTATCTTTTATCCAATTCCAAGTGTTTAGTTCATCAAATATAACATCTCGGCTAATTACAATTTTACCTGTGATTGGTTTGAACAGTTTGTAAGCCTTTGATTGCTCACTAATGTCAAGAAAGACACATTTTTTACTTTGTCATCTAGCTTCCTTCTCTTCTCGTCAGGAATGTGTGCATATGCAATGCACCCGAACACTTTAAAGTGATTAACTGATGGTTTACGCTAGGGGTGCAAGCAAAAACCGAAAAACCGACAAACCAAACCGAACCAAACCGATCCAATGGTTTGGTTCGGTTATTTTGAAAAAATATGGACATCTCGGTTTTGTTTTTTGGAAAAACCGAAAATTGTCGGTTCGGTTCGGTTTTTCATTCAAAAAACCAATAAAAAACCGAACCAAACCGACTATATATATACCACTTAAAATATCCTGACCTTTTGCATCTTGCCTCTCCCCACATCTCACTTTTTTCCTAAATTGGTTGGAAATCTCTTTTTTTTTTTTATGTAATTTAAAGTATAAATTATGATATTATTTGTATGTTTATCTTTATTATGTATATTTATTTAAAATCAAATATTTAAAAATTGTTATTCATGGATTAGTTTGAGAAAATTAAGTAATTTTTATTTAATAAATTAATTAATTGAAGTTTGTATTGAAAAAAATGGGGTACAATGTGTAATTGGGCCAAAAATTAAAAAAAAAAAAAAAACAAATGAGTTGAAATTAGTAGAGAAAATGGGACATTTAAAAAAATAATAATAAAAAAGCCCACATTGGGTCCAAAACCGAAAACCGATCCATTGGACAAACCGAACCGAAGAAAAACCGAACCATTGGACATGTCCCATATTGGACATTGGTTCGGTTGAGAGTTTTGTAAAACCGATTGGATCGGTTCGGTTTGCGGTTTGGTCAAAAACCGACAAAACCGAACCGAGTATCACCCCTAGTTTACGCCCATCCCAAGCTTCTTGAGGAGTCATGTTTTTAACCGAAAAAGTGGGACTTCGATTCAAAACATGAACACCCCAATTTACTGCTTCTGGCCAGATTCCTTTGGAACTCTCCCATTTGCAATCATACTTCGAACCATGTTGAGGATAGTTCGGCTTTTCATTTCGGCAACACCATTTTGTTGAGGTGTGTAGGTTGTTGTCAACTGATGCCGAATTCCATGCTGAGCACAAAAATTTACAAATTCATGTGACATATATTCTCCTCCACGATCCGTTCGAAGGGTTTTGATTTTTCTCCCAATTTCATTTTCAACAACTGCTTTAAAGCTCTTGAAAATTGAGAATGCTTCAGACTTTTCCTGCAAGAAATAAACCCAAGTTTTTTATGGAAAAATCATCAATGAAAGAAATAAAATATTTTTTCTTCCCATTTGATACTGGGTTTAATGGGCCACATATGTCAAAATGAATCAGCTCCAGGGATTTACGTGCTCTCCATGCCTTGCCTTTTGGAAAGCTCTCACGATTTTGTTTGCCAACAACACAATCTTCACATACTTTTGTGGGAGGAGAAATTTGGGGAAGACCAACAACCATTTGCTTTTGAAAAAAGACTTGCAAACCTTTAAAATTCAAGTGGGCATATCAAATGCCAAAGTCATGTGGGGTCTTCATCTACATTGGTCTTGAAACATAACTCCAAACCTTCTAGTTTGAGTGGGAACAACCCGTTCGAGGCCATTTCAACACAAGCTATCAATCCTCTTCTTGGATCATATATCTCACAGACGCCTTCTTTGATAGTAGTGACATAACCCTTCTCTTGCAGCTGTCCAACACTCAATAAATTGCTTCTCAAATCAGGAATATAAAACACATTTGATATTTTTTCAACATTGCCTTTTTTGGTCTTAATTTGAATATTTCCTTTACCCACCACATTTACTTTAGAATTATCACCAAATGTCACGGTAGAATGATAACACTACAAGAAAAAAGTCTTTTTATAGCCTTTTAATATAGCTTTTTCCAAAATAGGCTATGAAAGAAAAAGTAAAAATAAAAATAAAATTAAAAAGAAAGCACCTGCGTGAAAATTTTGAAAGAGGGAAAAGCAAAAAATTTTTCTCTCTTCTCTTTCCTTCTCTTTTCCCAACCCATTATCTCCCCTTCCTCTCTTTTCCCTCGACACTATCAAGGTATCAACAAAATCCATTCTTGCCGTCTACTTGTGCTACCAGAGCAACGTTGCCACTACTGTCGGAAAGTCGCCGCTGACGCTCCGGTAAGTACCCTTCCTCGTCTTGCTTTCTCAATTTATTTTGGAGTTCATTAGACTTTAGGAAGCCTGTGGTTCGAGAGTTTCCATGGCGAATTACCTCAAGCTTGATAACTACGATTTGGATCTCTCGAATATGTACAACAGTAACTTCCCGAGGAGTTCGTTACTTTCCACCACCAATCGCTCGATTTTGGTGATTGAGGATATAGACTACAACGTCAATTTGCAGAATCGCAAAATCGAGGAGAACTCCGAGTCTTCCAGAAGCAGGGTTAGATTTCTCCATTTTTTACCCTTTTCGAATTGTTGGAATCAACTAATCTGAAAAATCAAAATTGAAATTGAAATTTGTGTGATGATTTTGTAGTTGACGTTGTCTGGAATGCTCAATTTCATAGATGGATTGTGGTCGAGTTGCGGTGACAAGAGAATCATCATTTATTATTACACTGTAATATAGGAACAAGAATATAAAAGGAATGAGAGAATCATCAAACTGAGAAGTGCATATTGAAACCCTTTCGAAAATGTAATCTTGCTTGTGTATGCTTGACTATGTCAGAAACTGTTGGCTTCAACTTTCCTTTAGGTAATTGTTTCAAATTGTCAATTTCTTTTCTTTCTAATTTTGGTGCACATTATATGAACATGTCGAATTAACAACTTTAAATGTGACTGTAATTGTGATAACATTTGAACCAAAGTGGTAGTTAGCTTGGATTTGTTATGATTATTCTGGTCATTGATTTGAACTAATCTTTTCTTTATTCACGACCTCACTGAATCTTCCTGTTCCTCGAACCATGAATATGGTTGTTGGCTGAGGTTGGGGAAGATTTCACCAATAACCAATAAAAGTCTTGGATTAAGGTGTCTTACGGGTAGAATTTTGTAGCTCCGGCTTGTTGCCCTGAGTTGTGTCACCAAAACATTTAATTTAAGTAACCTAGGGATTTTGGTGGCTTTCTAGCTGTAAGGATTATATGTTAGTTTTACTTCTACATATTTACTACATTTTTAGAGTTCAGGGATACTGAATCAAATTACTTATAGGTTATGAACTGAATGTTGACGGCCAGAATATGCATGTAACTATAAAGTCCATCAATATGTTTGAATCATTTTTCGGGGTTTCTTTTGAAGATACCAATTTCTGCTTGGAGAGGGAAAGTCGGTAAGCATTATTCTCAGTTCATCTGCTATGGACTGACTGAAGGGAATAAAAGTCCCCACGCAGCGGAAGCGCATCGATTGGACCTTACGCCGTATATTAATTAACATTAAAAAACCGTTACGATAACTCAAACAAAACTTTAAACTAACTTTAAAGTTGCTGTAAAATCGGTTTAAACATGCAAAAAATAAATCTAAATTTATTTTAAAACTTTTCTAACGAAAAGAGGAAGAACCGTTACAAACCTCCGTTGTAGACTTGACCGTTCTTCGCCAACGACGCTCCAACGAACGAAAACGCAGCAGCCGCCTTTGTTTTTCTTCGCTGGAAATTCCTTCTTGATTGACACAATAACCACAGAGGTTACACCGGTATGTCTCTAAGTCTAGGAGGCCAAAGACTTGTGGGAGTCTTTCTCTAAGAGGGAGGCTAGAGAGAATTCTAGGTCTTGTCTTTCAAGAGTGTCAAGTGTCATGACCAATTAGGTCTAGTGTTCTATTTATAGAAGAGAGGCCATGAATAAAATATTCAATTAAATCAATCTTTTCCAAAATTGATTCAATCTTATTCCTTAATTAATCAATCATGATCAATCAATTCCCCAATTGATTAATCTTTTCCATAAATGACTAATTTCTTCCATAAGTAATTAGATCATTCCCATAAATGATTAATCACTTCCTTAAGTGATTAATTATTTACATAATTGATTAATTCATGGTTAATGAATTCTTTAATTAATTAACCACCAATTAAATATCACATATTTAATTTCCGGCCTTGAATTAATTAATTTTGCCCAAACACTTTTAGGACTTAAATTAATTAATTCTTTCAATCTTCCATAAATTTATATTTGAACTTCTTCAAATATTAATTTCTCATAATAATATATCAATATATATTATATTTATTTCCCTTAGTAAATCGAACATTTTCAATTTACATTTAATTACTTAGTTGCCTCAAATTACTTTACGAGCTACCAGTGGGACCTAATGGACCTGCAGATCAGAAGCTCCAACGGTGTGAGATTAATTGGTTAAACTCATTAACCACAATAATCAATATTCGTTAACTGTGTGTACATTCCACTATAGACTCACAGTTGCACTCTTCTCACTGCAGACATATTTTCTGTGTCCACGGAACTTAGACCAATATCGACTAGTTAGTCCTTCACGAGTGTCCGTAACACCAGCTGGGTCAAATTACCGTTTTACCCCTGGGTCACCTCTATTTCCTTAAGTACCAATTCTCCTCTAATGAACAATTTGTTTATGGTCCAACCATCAAATAGAAAACCCTCTCGTGCCATTGAGAGGGTAGGGCCCTTTGTTCAAGACTCGGAGTAACCACTTAAGGGAACACTCATCTGCTTCCCTAAAGTCGGGAAGGAGTGAATTCCATCTTGCACGATTATGTTCCCAGCTCCCCATTCGATCTTGTCCCCAAAGTGGTAGGCTTATTGAGTCGGCGTATTGGCCACTCTCACCCATACAAATCAAAGGACAATCTCTCATGAGCAGGAGTCCATAATCAACTCAGGATTAAGACTAAGTTGTCTAGGTCGTCCTAGTGAAAATAGAAAACCAACTAGTTAACGGTGTTATAACTAGTGGTTACTATTTCGCGGTCCGGTCTTATGCAAACTCATTGCATAGGATACCCACACTCGCATGTCTCCTACACGAACGCGTTGGATCGCAGCATTTGTATCAAATACAAAGTGGGCCGTATCCATAGTGTCACCAGGATAAGGCACCCAGTCTTATCCCTATACTATAGACCCTTTAGGCTGTTTCTTGAACAATGATCCCATATGTCGCTACATATAGTTCAAGATTCATATTACAGCCTTGGATGTCTAGTTTATTGGATTAGGGTTATTATTAGGCAAAGACATATATAAAATAACTAATAACAATTAATGGAAAATATATCAATATTATTTCATTAATATCCGGTCAACGGTTACATTCACTATCTACGAGTTTTAGGGCATCAAACCCAACAAACTCCCACTTGAACTAAAACACTTAGTTAGTGGGATGTAAATGCAATAATCTAAAGCTGGAAATACAATGAACTAGGGCATCCTTATACCCATTATACATTTCTCCCACTTGCCCTAGATTAGATGGCATACATATCTCGTAGACCTAGACCTTCTAGATGACCCTCAAACACTTTAGCCGTGAGAGCCTTTGTAAATGGATCAGCGATGTTATGCTCCGAGGCGATCTTAGTGACGATCACATCTCCTCTTTGCACAATCTCCCGTATCAGGTGATACTTCCTCTCGATGTGTTTACCCCGTTTGTGGCTACGAGGTTCTTTTGAGTTGGCTACTTCCCCACTGTTGTCACAGTATAGTGTTTCAGTATTTGTTTGGGTTCTGTGGTTTGTGCTTGGCTGTGGTTTTGTGTAGTCTGTGGCTTGTGCGGTTTCTGTGGTTGTGTGACTCGCAGTGGTTTGTGTGGTTAGTTGTTAGAATACTTCTCAGTGCACTTATGGATGATCTTGTGATTCAATGGGAACATATGGGGTTATCAGAGGTAGAGACGACGACGTTCCCTGTGTCAGCTGACATTCCTCTTCTGGATGAATCAACTGTTCAACTGTGTGCTGTTGGCAAGGTTCTTTCTTCCAAACCGGTGAACGCTGATGCCTTTCGTCGAGTAATGTTATCGGTTTGGAGTGTCCATCGGTCTACCCGGATTGAGCCATGAGGGGATAATATCTTCGTAATTCGGTTCCATTCCGTCACTGAAAAACGAAGAATTATGAGTTTGGGCCCTTGGACCTTCGATAAGTCTCTGCTGGTTCTGGTGTCTCCTCAGGGTTCAGATGACCCATCTCTTCTGGACTTTTCACGTTGTGAGTTTTGGGTTCATATCACGAAAGTTCCGTTGAATTACCATACAGCGGCTATGGCTCGTGCTCTTGGTAGTGTGATTGGCCATGTGGTTGAGGTGCCAGGGGAAGGCCACAGTGACTGGCTTGGTTCAGTAATGAGAGTTCGTATTGTCCTCAACATGGCTCATCCCCTTCGTCGTGTTGTCCGGCTTGTTAAAGGGGATGGGTCTTTTCTTTGGTGCCCTTTCCAATATGAACGCTTGCCGGACTTCTGTTTTAAATGTGGGCGTATTGGGCATTCGCATAGGGAATGTTCTGAGGATGGGGAAGGTGTGGGTGCTGATGGTAAGTTTCTGTTTGGTGACTGGTTGCGGGCTGTTCCATTTCGGTGTGTTGTTGGTAGTGCTTCAGAAGAGGGTGGTGGGCATCCAGGTAGTCAGGGGGGCGGGGAGCAGGTTTGTCTGGTAGAGGGAGAGGTCGGGGCCAGGTGGATCAATCTGAGGTGGTGGGGGTAGAGAGGCCTGATGTGGTTTCGGTGTCTGACCTGGTGGCTGACCCGGTTGTTGTTCCAGTAGTTGTGTCTGAGGTGGGTACGGTATCTCAGGCTCCTTCTCGTACCGCCCATACAGTCACTCCTGATGTTGGGTTGGTTTCTGCAGATAACGGTAAGGAGGTGGCAAACTTGGTTGTTGATCCAGTAGCTGTTGCTGAGGTGGGTACGGTTCCTTTGGCTCCTTCAGTTGGCACCAGTATAGTCACTTCTATTGCTGGGTTGGTTTCTGCAGATAAAGGTAAGGTTGTGGCTAATGAGAGCTCTGAGGTCGCTATGACTGATGTGCATGCTGTTCCGATCAAGAAGAGTTGGAAGCGACTGGCCAGAGGCTCTTTAAAGGACATTACCAATGAATCACTCTCCCCAGTTATTAGTAGGCATAAGCGACCAGCCCAGGGGGACCCGCCTGATGAGGTGGGGTCAGCTCCCAAGCGGCCGAAAGAGGTGGGATCTGGTGTTGATCTGTGTGGGGCTGATGTGATGGATGTGGCGGTGGCTGGGTCCCAGCCCCGCCCGGGATTATGAGTTTGATGTTTTGGAATGTTCGGGGTTTAGGGTCTCCCCGTGCATTCCGTCGCTTGGCCAAGTTGGTGCAAGAAAAAAGACCCCTGGTGCTCTTTCTATCTGAAACTAAGTTGTCATCAAACAGAATGGCATCAGCGAAGCGAGCTTTGGGTTTCGAGAACGGTTTTTGTGTTGATAGCAAAGGTAAAAGTGGTGGTTTGGCTCTGCTGTGGGATGCGTCTGTCACCTTCAGCCTTTTGTCATTTTCGAATAACCACATTGATGGGTGGATCACGTGGGATGATTACCATTGGCGTCTCACTGGCTTCTATGGTTTCCCTGCGGCGGATATGCGAGATCAGACGTGGTCCCTTCTCTCTAAGTTAAGGGGTGGTCCTGATACTCCTTGGCTTATAGGAGGGGATTTCAATGCCCTGTTGTATCAGCATGAGAAGGAGGGTGGCAGAGATAAACCTCTTTCAGAGTTGGCGGCCTTTCAGAACGTGATTGACTCCTGTGCACTTCTTGACTTGGGTTTTGTGGGTAATAGGTTCACATGGTGCAACAGGCGGCCTGATGGAACGATCTACGAGCGCTTGGATAGGTGCTTTAGTTCCGCTACGTGGCATGATATCTATCCCAACTGTGTAGTTAATCATCTGGATTATCACCAGTCTGATCACCGTCCGATTGAGTTGGTCTTTTCCCCGCAACCTGGCTGTTGGAGGCACTCGAGTCAGCGAATCACTCGGCTTGATGAGACTTGGCTAAAGCGTGCAGATTTGCAACAGTTGGTCAGGGACTCATGGGGGTTGAGTAGGGAGGACCCTGGTTTGTCAGCACCCCAGATTTTGGCTCAGGTGTCCAAGAGATGCATGCGCTCGATGGCTGGTTGGGGTCGCTGAAAAATGGGGAACTTCCCTCAGCGCATCAGGGAGGCTATTCAGAAGGTACAACTGGCCATTGAGGGGTTGAGAGGGGCTGGGTCCCGTGAACTACTTTCCCAGGCAGAAGCCCAGTTGGAAGATGTATTGCAGGAGGAGGAACTTTACTGGAAGCAGCGATCCAGAGAGGTGTGGTTGAAGGAAGGGTGTCGCAACGTCATCGCGACACGGAGCGGCCGACGTCTTTTCCTAAGGGTCTCTTTCGAGGTTAAGGGTTTGGAGTCGCCACCAATCATCCTGAGGTGTGATTGGTCACCCATTTTAAAGAAAAACCGGTCTTTGAAAACCAAAGATTAGGCTCGGGAGTCGATTGAGTGTAGGGAAGGTGTTAACACCCCTACAACACCTGTTTAAAAAACGGTTACCACATTTTATTATAAAATTATCCTTTTATAACATAAAATGATCCTTATTATTTTGAAGAAATAAAAGAAATAAATAACAAATGTCTCACTTGATCTTACCTTAGCTTTAAGCGATAAAGTAAGGGTCTGATGTAGTGAGTGGGGTTATACCAATAATTGTTTATCATGTTGAAATTTTCTTTTAATTAAAAGAAAATTTGTCATCTCAAGAATTTGAGAAGTTATCTCAACTCCGTCATAGGTTTTACATGATTTTATCTGTCTCATGTCTATTATTTCGCATTTCAAAAATAAAATGTGAAGTAATAATCATGAGTGGTATGACACCATTCAATGGGAAAAATATGTTTTCATTTTTAAATAAAATTCAATTAAAAATTCATTTGAAATTTCTAAAGTAAAACCATTTTGAAATTCATTTGGAAAATTCTTCAATTTAGAATCAAATTGAAATTGATTTGAAAAGATCTAAGTTAATCAAATTTAAATATTGATTGCCAAAATAATCGATAGTTTAACTTTAGGCTAATTTCCAGGCAGGGTGTTCCCTTTCGGTCAGCTTAAGTACCCATTCTTAGACAAAATTAGCCTTAAAGTTTCCGTAATCGATCTATTTTAGCCTTTCAAAATATTAAATAATGTTTTTGAAATTTGATTTAACCTTTGAAATTTATTTCCAATTTAGTTTAAAACTGAAATTGATTTTCAATATAAAACCAAATAGACATTGATTTTGAAATTCCAATGAGAACATATTGAAATTTATTGAAAAATTCTAAATTAGAATCAAACCGAAATTGATTTGGAGATTTCAATGTAAATTCAATTTGAAATGAAATTTATTCGTGAAATGACACCGTCAAGGTAATTTGAAATTTATTTAAGAAACCCAATTTACATCAAATTGAAATCAATTTTAAAAATCTAAATTAAAATCAAATTGAAATTCATGTGTGAATATAAAATAAGGACCGAATTGACATTCATCCAAGAATTCCCAAACTTAACCAATTTATTCAAATTAAAATCAAAACTTTATTTGAAAATTTCAAATCAAAACTAAATTGAAATTGAGTTCTAAAACTCCCCATTAAACTCAATTGAAATGAAATCGAAATTAAACCAAATTGACTTTGATTTTTTTACAATCCTAAAAGAAATTAAATTGGAAATTCAAATTTAGAATCAAAATGGGATTGAAATCAAAGCTTCAAATAAAAATTGAATTGAAACTGAATTGAGATCTCTAATGTGAATTAAAGACATTGATTCAAAGTCAATTAAAACCAATGTGAAATTCAAATTAGAAATTTCATATTAAAGCTTAATTGAAATTGATTTTGAGATTTTAATGTAAACCAAAATTGAAATTGAACTCCAATTAAAGTCCATAGACATTCCCAATTTAATTAAAATTAAGATTGATTTCTAGTTTAACTAAAATTGAGATTTATTTCAAATTTAAAATTAAATAGACATTGATTTGAAAATTCCAATTTATATACATTTTGACTTTGAAATTTCAATTAAAACCAAATTGTCATCAATTTGAAATTCCATATTAAAACCAATACAAATTAGAAATTTCAAATAAAACCTAATTAAAATTGATTTAGAAAAATCTCAGTTAAAGCTACTTTGAAATTGATTTTTGAATTCTAACTTAAAATCAAAGTGGAGAAAAAAATATATAGCTTTTAAAAAGGAAAAAAAAAAAATTGTGCTTCTTTTTTTTTAAAATTATAAAGAAATGAGAGAAAATAATAAACCAACAAAAAAAATAAATAAAATAGGTGAGACCCACCACCTTTACCAATTTATTCTTTTCTCTTTCCCCTTCTTCTTTTCACCACGATTTTCTTCTTTTCTTTTTCCTTTTCTTCCATGGAAGTTCACTAGAATGTGGGTCGGAGCTACTGCTAGATGGTTGGAGTTCAAGGTGGCTACAGGCGTCGGAGTGGCGGCGGCGTAGATCTTCAACGGCGGCAACGATGTGGTGAGCGGTGGCGGCGAAACAATGAGCAACTCAATTTTTAAAAAGCTTAAAATTTCTCTCTTTCTCTCTCAAACTTCACCTCTTTCTCTCTCAAACTTTCTTAGATTTTCATCACTCATTTCTTCACTCTCTCATTGTTCTCCCATTTCCCCACCACATTGTTGTTCTCCCATTTTCCACCTTTTGTTCTTGTCTTCATTCTACTCCACAAGCTCTCCTTTTATAGGAGAGCTTCAAGAGTGGTTGGAGAGAATGGGGTGGGGAGTTGAGAAAATGGGGGAGTGAGGTTAGAAAGTTAGAGAAAGAGGGGGAGAAGGAAGGTTGGGAGGAGAAGGGGGAGAAGGAGAAGGAGAAGGAAGGGGGAGTGGAAGACTAAAGAAAATAAAAATAAAAAAAAGAAATAAATTAAATAAAAAAATGAAAATAAACAATGAAAACCAAAAGATAAATTTAATTTGACAATATGTGGGGTAAAGGGATTTGAACCACAAATCTCGTGGTTATCAATACAGTTTTATGCCAATTGAGCTACGCTCTTGGTTGGATACCAAAAAACAAATTGACCACCACATATTGGAAATATTCAAATATTTTTACTAAAAATCAAGCCGGACCAAATACAGTGTCTACAAAGGGGATCAAAATACTCGGTGGTTTCATCGTCAGGCTTCGTATAGACAAAGGCTCAATCGTATTATGGGTCTCACAGATGATCAAGGAGAATGGCGCCAGGACAAAGCTATGATTCTTCAGTTGGTGAATGATTATTTCCAGCAGCTCTTCTCGACATCAGAGCCGAGTGAACAGGATTTTGATATATCTCTCAGGGACATTCAACGTTCTATAGATAATGAGATGATTGTGGAGTTGTTGCGACCTTTTACTGAGGAGAAGATTCTTCGGACTCTGAAGCAGTCTCATCCTCACAAGGCCCCAGGTCCAGATGGGCTATCTGGCAGTTTCTATAAGAATCACTGGTCGATAGTGGGGCCTTCAGTGGTTCAGAGTTGCCTGGCTGTTTTAAATCACGGATGTTCCCCGGTTTCAATTAATGAGACTATGATTGTTCTCATTCCGAAGATCAAGGTCCCTCGTCGAGTTTCTGACTTTCGGCCCATCTCTCTATGCAATTTTAGCTATAAGTTGATTTCGAAGGCAGTGGTTAATAGGATGAAGCATATCCTTCCAAAACTTATTTCGCCCAACCAAAGCGCCTTTATCGCTGGGAGGTGTGTGGTGGATAATGCCATCTTGGGGTTTGAATGCATTCATGAGTTAAGGAGACGGACTGAAGGAAAATCTAAATGGGCTGCTCTAAAACTTGACATGAGCAAAGCATATGACAGGATAGAGTGGTCATTTCTACGGTCAGTTATGGATAGAATGGGTTTCGCTCAACAGTGGACTGATTTGATTCTTCTGTGCGTTAGCTCGGTCTCCTTATCGTTTAACCTGAATGGGGAGAGGTTGGGGAATGTGATCCCTTCCCGTGGGCTCAGGCAGGGAGACTCGCTGTCCCCGTATCTATTTTTGCTCTGTGCGGAGGGTTTGTCAAGCTTGTTGCGGGGAGCTGAACGTCGAGCTTTGATATCTGGGTTCAGGGTTGCGCGGAGTAGCCCCCCGATTTCTCATCTATTTTTTGCGGATGATAGTCTCCTTTTCTTCAGAGCAAACGTTAATGAAGCAGTGACTATCCGGGATCTGTTGATCCGCTATGAACGAGCCTCGGGTCAGATGATTAACTATGAGAAGTCAGTGGTTGCGTTCAGTCCAAACACTGGTGAGGACTCACAACAGTATATCAGTCATGTGCTCTCGGTATCTCAGTGTCCGTGTCACCAACAATATCTTGGGCTCCCCTCATTTATGCCTAGGAATCGGTCGGAAACGTTGATGTTTATTAAGAACCGTGTCTGGAAGCAGATCCAGGGTTGGAAGGGAAAGTTTTTTTCCTTGGGTGGTAAGGAAGTCCTTCTAAAATCTATCATTCAGGCCATCCCTTGTTACACGATGAATTGCTTTCGTCTGCCTCGTTGCCTGATTAGAGAAATCCATCGGGCCATGTCCAGGTTCTGGTGGAATGAGTCCGAGGAGGGGAAGAGGATCCATTGGGTGAGTTGGGACCACATGTGTCGTCCTAAGTGTATGGGGGGTTTGGGTTTCCGTAATATGGAGCTTTTTAATCAAGTGCTTTTGGCTAAACAGTGCTGGCGAGTAATCCAGGATCCTGAATCCCTTTTGGGTGCTGTTCTGAAGGGTAGGTATTTTCCTCATTCTGAGTTTTGGGTGGCGTCTCTGGGTCATCGGCCTTCGTTCATCTGGCGCAGTCTATTGTGGGGTCGGGAACTGCTGGTTCGAGGGTGCAGGTAGAGGATTTGGAATGGTCGATCTATTCCCATATATGGTTCGAATTGGGTGCCGGATAATCCATCTCTGCGTGTGCAGTCTGCTCCTTCACTTCCTTTATCAAGTAGGGTCTGTGATCTGTTTTCTCCGTCGGGACAGTGGGACGAGGTTAAGGTGCGTGCCCATTTTTTGGGGCCTGAGTGTGAGGCCATTCTAAGGATTCCCTTGCGCTCTGGTCTGCTTGAGGATCGACTTATTTGGCATTTTGAGAAGCATGGTGTGTTCTCTGTGAAGAGTGGGTATAGGCTGGCTTTCTCCTTGGCGTCCCAGGTGTGTCCGTCTTCTTCTGAGTCTGAGCCCTGGCGGATTTGGTGGTCTAGTCTATGGAGACTTGGGATCCCGAATAAGCACAAGGTTTTCCTATGGCGTCTCGTCCTGGAACGGCTGCCCACAAAGGTAAATCTCCTTAAAAGAGGAGTTGAGGTGTCGCCTTTGTGTGTGTTGTGTAGTTCTGTTGTGGAGGATGGTCTCCATCTTTTCTGGAAGTGCGCCGTGACTAGGGAAATGTGGCTCTGCTCGAAATTTTCTCAGCTATACCAGTCATTATACCATCTGGATCTTGTTAATGTCATCTGGGCATTGAGGGAGAAGTTGGGCGCATTAGACTTTGAGCTTGTGATGGTGTTCTGGTGGTCAGTTTGGAATTTACGTAACAATTTGTGTTGGAGGGGAGAATCTGATGGTCGAGATTTGTGGTCATGGTCTGAAGAGTATCTGAGGGCGTACTATGATGTTGTCGGGCGGCGGGAGTCTCGCTGTAGTTTGCAGCCTTGTCCCAGTCAGCCGGCTGAGCAGTCTTCCTGGACTCCCCCGGTGGGCGGTGGATTCAAGCTGAACACCGATGCCTCGGTTAGGCCTGATACGGGTGAAGAGGGGGGAGGTTGTGTTCTTCGGGATGTGTCTGGTGCAGTGCTTTTAGCGGCATGTTTGGACCTGCCCAGGTGCTAGAGTGTGGATCTGGCTGAAGGTTGGGCATTGGTGAAGGGCGTGGAGTTAGCGTTACAGATGAGTTTCTTAAGTTTCTGTGTCGAGGTGGATTCATTAAGGCTGGTTCGAATTCTACATGGGGAGGTGACTGATTCTTCAGAGGTAGGCCTGTTGATGGGTGATGTCCGACGTCTTCTGCATCCTTGTGTGAGCGGAAAGGTTCTTTTTACGCCACGGAACGGGAATAGAGTGGCGCATGCTCTAGCCTGTTTGTCCTTCTCCTATTCTAAGTGTGTGTGGCTGGAGGAGTGGCATAATGAAATCTCTGCTGTGCTGGCTTGTGATGTCGGGTTGTGTCAGGGAGGACACCCCTAAAGTAGAGAGTGAGCAATCTAAGCAGTTTCCAGTCGACGCATGCTCATCTATGCCTGAAGTCGGGGAAGGCTTTCTGTTTTCCTTTTCCTTGATATTTGGGTGTGCTTGTCTGGTTTACTTGAGGAGTTTTGTATGATGTTAGCGGGGGTGGGTGGTTTATATGCTAGTGGATCATAGGCTGATGTTGGTTGCAACTGAGCGCCAGTTTCTTTCTTTCCTCATTTTGAGTATGTTTAATTGTCCTGCCTGGGTTCGGGTGAGGGGTTTGGATGGAGTCAGTTCTTGTGTGTTCCTTCCTTCTGGTTGAGGAAGATATGTTGTCCTTGTATCTGAGTTTTCTTTGTGCTAATGTTCTTGCAGGTGGCGGTCGAGTTTGGGCAGTTCGAGAGCGGGAGCGATCCAAGGAACTATCTGTACTGGAATACGACCAGACTAAGCTGCGACAACCACCACCCAATACCGGCGTGCAGATAGCAGGGGTTTTCTGTTCCCTTGAATTCTGGAATTTATGTAGTGCATGTTTAGTGTGCTTGGGTGGGCGGGGTATGTGTTGGGTTTAAGGAGGGGCATCTTGTATGGTTGTGGATTCTAGGTGGGGGCTGGATGTTTTTCAAACATCAGGTTTCCTTTGGTTACCTGTGTAGGTTACCTTGTGATCTTTCGCTGGTTTGCATGTTTTAGTGGAGCCTAGGTTGAGGTTGGGTGCGCCTGAGCATCGACCCTCTCTTATGTATGTTTCTTTGTGTTGCCTGGGTTGATTGGTTTGAGGGCCTTGCAACTATGCAGTGGGCCTAGGTATTCTGGTGGGGCAATGCTCAAAATATAAGTTTAATGGCTGTGAGGATGTGGTGAGGTGTTTCAGCATGGCAGGGCTTATGTGCTAGTATGTTATGTCCTTTAGCTTATGTTAAAATGAGGCGTGTATAGCGACTGTTGAGACTTTAAAGCTTCCTTTGAGGGTTCCTTGCATGTGTGAGCGTTGGGTCTTCCTTACTTGTCTCGAAAGGCTAGGGCGGTTTTATGGGTCCCATAAGTCTGTTGTCACTCCGATAGGTTCAAGGTTTTGTGTGGAATATATCTCTTGCTTTCTAGTATGTGAGGCTTGCCTAGGGAGGGTGGTAGATGGGTCTTCAAAAGTGGGCTGAGGTTTATACGTGAGTAGGGTTTTAGGGGTAACAAGAGCTACCTTCAGTGTGACCAGTTAGGCCACCCAAGGATTTCCTTGGGTATGGGTCCCTGCATTGTAGTGTGAAAGCTAGTACCCTGTAAATAAAGCCTGGGTTGGAAAAGGGTTTGGGTGAAAAAAAAAAAAGTGGGGTGAGGTTTATACGTGAGTAGGGTTTTAGGGGTAACAAGAGCTACCTTCAGTGTGACCAGTTAGGCCACCCAAGGATTTCCTTGGGTATGGGTCCCTGCATTGTAGTGTGAAAGCTAGTACCCTGTAAATAAAGCCTGGGTTGGAAAAGGGTTTGGGTGAAAAAAAAAAAAAAAAAGATTAAGGGAAAGTTAAAAAGGGAGGAATGGTCCTTTTGCCTGGCCTGGGTAAGGGGGTAGCATCCTAGTTTGGCTGTTTTAGTTTCCATGTGGGGCTTTGTTTCCAGTGTAGGGGGAAGATAGGTGGAGGGGCCTATAAATTAGTTCTGGGCTAGTAGGGGTTGCTTTAGGTGAGGCTTTACTCTCCTGCGAGAGGTTTCCTTGGGAAGCTTGGACATGTCTCTTTTTGTTTGCTTGCAATTGCTTCTCACAGGTTTAGGGCCTAGCATATTTAGCTCTTGGCCTTGGGAATGATAAATGTCAGCACTGAAGCTGGGCCAGTCATGCTATAGAGCGGTGAACTTGGTTAGGTGCAGGGTAGTGTTGGGGGGTGGGGTTGAGTTTGTTATGCTTAGCTCCTCCTTAACTCTATTTTGGTTTATATGCAAAGATGCTTTTGATGGTAATTTTGGTGGCAGGTTTACATGTTGATTATAGGTCTCGTCCTGGAGGTGGTTGGTTCGAACGGCCTGTAAGGGTGACTTGGGGTGAAAGTGAGTGAGGAGCTTGGAGGCTAGCTGGATTGCAGATAAAGTCATATGTGTGTCTTCATGGATAGGGTCTTGCGCTTCGTGTGGGGAAGAGTGCTGTACAAAGGGTGGTGTTTTGGTTTCTCTTTGAGTAGGCCTCCGTGTGTGGAGGGTGGGGCTTATATCTGATTTTCCTTTGTGTTGTGCTCTTTGGCTTGATGTAAGGTTCTGATGTTCAATATCAAAAAAAAAAAAAAAAAAAAACATTTTACACTATTTCCTTTAGTGAGGTGACATTTTTTTTTAATTAAAGTAGCCGATGTGATATGTTTTCAGATTAAAATAATAATTAAAAAAAAAACATCTCTTCTTCTTTTTTTTATGGAAAAGTGAAAGGAAGATTGCACACGTTTTTTTCAAAATAGCTTTAAAAGTACTTTTTTTATCTAATTTTTTAAAAAATAAATTTTAGAATTCTTAATAACCCCATTAGTTTGGGTTTAAATTTGAAGAAGAAGAAAAAAGAAAGAGGGTGCAAATCTAGAGAAGAAACCAAATAAATCCAAATCAAATTAGCAAACATAATTATATATATGCATTGAAATTATTAAGTTAGCAATTAATTGAATAAAAAAATTAAATTAGTCGGACAAAAATACGTGGCTACAAAAACTATCGGAGAATTTGAATAAAAATCCGGAATTATTGAATCTGGGAGCTTGAGCTTCCCTTAATAGACCTCTAGGGTAAGTGGTAGTTGTCAAATTTTGTGTGAGAATCCATATTCGACCATAATCCCTTGATTTAAGAAGATTTGTGAGAAGATATCGGTTAAATCCGGGATTCTGGAGAAGATTATGTCGATTTGGTCCAATTGTGTTCGCATCTACTACACATTTTTCATCTTCAATCCCATAGGAGATTTACGGCAACAAAGTGGAACACATTTTCTGGTTGTTATGCACTTAGACATTTTCGACTTCTTTAGATGTGAGTGTAAACTTTGGTGCATTTGAGTTATGTATAGCTTATGCATAAAACCATTAAAACTACTTAACAGAAAATTAACACTTTTTACACATTTTTACTAATATTTACAAAATCAAGAATTCAAACACATGCTAATTTTTTTTATTTTTTTTATTTTAATTCACTCAAATTGACATGAAATATATTAAATACTTGCCTTCTAAACAATAAGTAATAAGTTTGTGTTTTAGAGATAATTAATATATCAGAGCCCCATCTAATCAAGAAATGACAATGAAATTGAGGATCTATTACGGGAATGGACAAACGGAATGAGATTACAAAAGATAAGGTGGGGACTATATATGATTGATTCCCACAATTTTTTATGACATATTTGATCGAATTATAATATTTTTGTTTAATTTTATGAATTTAATTAGAAGAAAGTTGTCGCCCCAAGTCCAGGATTCGAAATTCGAATTCGGCACTTAAGGCCCCGACATTCCCCTGTCACGTTACCATACTCGTCTTAAATTGAGACTGTCCTCACGAACCAACACGGGATCCTTCTTTTAGCATGTTTTGTCCTCACTCATGCTTTTCTAGGAGGTCACCCTGCAGATTAAAGCCCTAACGCATCGAAAACGGACAGAAAACCACACTGATTGTGAATCATAATTAAAATACCGATACGAATCACAAAGATAAATTTTACAGCAACATAAAAAAATTTATACTTGCTGAAAACATACAAAGCATGCTGAGATTAAGAGGAATAAAACTTCTAGATCTAATCTAAGAAGGATCCTAATGATCTTAGATCAAGAAAACCCATACCTTTGTAGTTTTCTTGACAAGATTTCACCAATAACTTTGATTCCACAAAAAAAAAAAAAAAAAAAAAAAAAAAAAAAAAGCAGCGAAGGACTCCTCAATCTCGCTGGAAAAACCACCACAAACACCACCACTTGATTGCACCGGTATTCTCGAAATGGAATACGCGTTGGGAGCTTGTGGGAGCAAAAAACTTCTAAGGGTTTCCTGAAGAATTTTCTTTTTGTAGATCACAGAGAGGGAGAAAACGAGAGAGCAAGAGAGAGGGAGATTTTGCGTGAGTGTTGGGTTTTTCAAACTGAAAGAAAACCCCTCAACCTTTACCTATGGATCGGGAGAGTAAAGTTAGGGCAACTGCACGCATAACTTCAGGTAACTGCTCAATCAGTTACATAATATTTTTAATTAATTATAAATTTAAAATTCAAAATTTAAATTATAATTAATTAAATTTTAATTAATCAATATTAATTAAAACAATATTAATTTAAATCTTATTTAAATTAATATCCCTCTTTAACCTATAGTTTAATTAAATCAAATTTAATTAAACTAAATCAATTAATTAATTCAAAATTAATTAATTAAAATAATAAAAATTGAACATCATATATTCAATTATTATTCTCTCTCATAAAACTATAGTATTAATATACATCCAATGCACATTAATTATAACCTATAGTTTTAATATGAATCAAATTCATAGTTTAGCTTAATATTCGAACACCTTCGAATATTCAATCCTTCCTTAGAATTTTACCTCAACGCCCTAAATGAGCTACCGATGGGACCTAATGGACCTACAGATCAGAAGCTCCAACGATATGAGATTAGTTGGTTAAACTCATTAACCAAGTTAATCAATATTCGTTAACTGTGGTTCACTCCACTAAAGTACCACAGCTGCACTCTTCTCACTGCAGATATATTTCTGTGTCCACGGATATCGACCGTCAACAGCAAGTTAGCCCTTCACGTGCGTTCGTACCCCAGTTAGGTCAAATTACCGTTTTACCCCTGGGCTACCTCTTGGTCCTTAAGTACCAGTGCTCCTCTAATGAACAACCTGTTTGAGGTCCAACCAACAAACAGAAATTCCTCTCGTGCCATAAAGAGGGTAGGGCCATTTGTTCAAGACCCGGAGACACCACTTAAGAGAACACACCTCTACTTACCATAATATCGGGAAGGAGTGAATTCCATCTTGTAAGACTACGTTCCCAGCTCCCCACTCGGTGTTGTCCCCAAAATGGTAGGCTTATTGAGTCGGCGAACAAGCCACTCTCACCCGTACAAATCAAAGGACAATCCCTCATGGACAGGAGTCCATAATCCACTCAGGATTAAGACCAAGTTGCCTAGGTCATCCTAGTGAAATAGAAACCGAGCTAACTAACGGTGTTTTAGTTAGTGATAAACTATTTCACGGTTCGGTCTTTGTGCAAACTCATTGCACAGGATACCCTCACTCACATGTCAACTACATGAACGCGTTGGATCAATACGTTTGTATCAATATACAAAGCGAGCCGTATCCATAGTGTCACCAGGGTAAGGTACCCAACCTTATCCCTATACTACAGACCCTTTAGGCTAAAACTTGAACATTGATCCCTGTATGTCCCTACATACTAGTTCAAGCCTCATTCTATTAGCCTTGGATGTTTAGTTTATTGGATTAGGGTTAATAAAACAAAATATAATACAAACATTGAATAATACATTACTTTTATTAATGTTCAGTCAAATGTACATTTACTATCTACGAGTTTTAGGGCATAAAACCCAACTCACCCAACATAGAACTTCTCCAAGCTAAGCACACTTAACTTCAAAGTTCCTATGATTGAGCCACCGAAAAGGAAGGTGCATGCACCTTGTTGGTATAGGTAGTACCTATCAATTCTTTTAAGCTTATCTTGAACATACTTTCATGTCCTCAAGATCCATTTCATTCGGATGTGGCCTCGGTTCATTCACGTACCCCTCCTAACTCGGGTATTACAAAAGTCATTCTCAAATATTTTATGTTATGACTGACTGACTTTAGTTTCTTTTTTCCCTCCAGCTTTTTTTTTCCAGGTGTAAAATTACTCATCTCTTCCAATTTCTTCAAATTGTTCATTTATATTTCAGGTATTTTTCAATTTCTTCCAATTGTTCGTTTATACACTTTTGGTCCCTAAGGTTTGGATTAAGTTGCATTTTGGTCCCTGAGTTTTCAAACTCAACATTTTTACTCCTGATGTTTGAATTTTGTTACACTTTTGGTCCTTCCGTCAAATTTTCGGTTAATACTAATGGATTGATGACATATCATGCATTTTTTATTAAAAAAATATTTTTTAAATAAAATAATATCAAATTTATACAAATATTATTAGTTTATTATATTTTTATTCCTTGATCTCTTTCTTCTTCGTCTTCATCTCTCTCCTCTTCTTCTTCACCATAACCCTAATCTTGTAGCTACTGTCGCTGGCAGCCATCGATTGTCACTCGCCGAAAACTGACCGTACCGTCGTCGACTTTTTTTTTTCCTCACTCTTTCTCCTTCTTTTCTTCTCCTTCCTTTCTTCTTTTATTTTTCTTTCTCTTCATTTTCTTTTTTTTTTTTTTTTTTAAAAAAAAAAAAAAAAAAAAAAAAAAAAAAAAACCTCTCCTCTCCGGTGCAAGACTCCCTCCTCTTCTATCTCTTGAGGCAGGGCTACAAAATTTCACAGCAAACGGCTGAAAAGACGAAGACCCATTAAAAGACACCTTAATAGGAGCCCAAATTCTAGCAATCACCTCCTTAAATAGCAAAAAGGGAAACAATTTAGAAAGACCCAGTTCATAAATAGGATGGAATTCGAAAAATTAGGACAAAAAAAATCCAAAATCCAGGATTCTTACAGTGTTACGTATTAGAAGAAAACACACACAGAAAGCAAAAAGAAGAAGAAAGAAACAAGGGAAATCAGGCAGCCAAAAGTACTTTAAAGCAAAGGGGGGAATTACCAAAACTCTCTCAAATTCAAGACTCCACACTCCATGAATTAAAATTTTCAAAACCCTCTCAAATTCAAGACTCAAACTCATTCAAACAAAAATATAAAGCAAATTTCTATAAAATCAAATGGAATAGAGAGAACAAAGAAACAACATAAGAAAATCATCAGAAAATCCATAATCAATCAATTACCTGAAAAATTCCAACCTCCGGATTGAATTCAGATTCAGACATCAAAAGAACCATAGACACATGTTTCAAAAAAAAAATTCAAAAAACGTGTGCCCTACTGGAATCCCCAAATTCTTCTTCTTCTTTATCTTCATCACACTCCCATAATCCACTCCAAACAAAAGCCCCAGGATGAGCCTGAGGGTAATCGAAGCTCAATTTCTCCCTCAAATACATCGACTCTTCTAATCATAATCGAATCACAAGTCGCCGACGACTGATGGACAACGGCAGATTTTGCCTCTTCTGCACGGTTGAATGACTCGAGATTAGGGAGAGGAGTGTGGAGATCGAAGCGAAGAAGAACGAAATGGCGTTGTGGATCAAATTGACTAGGAGGAATACGAGTTCGCTGGTGACCATGAATGACAACGGTGGACGGTTGCTGGCGGCCGGTGGCGGGTTGAAGAAGAAAATAGGAAAGAAGACGAAGTAAGAAAGAAAGAAAGGAAGAAGACGAAGAAAAAAGAAAAAGAAAAAGAAAAATAACAAAAAATATATTTCTTATATTATTTTATTTAAAAATATTTTTTAATAAAAAAATGCATGCTACGTCATCAATCTGTTAGCATTAACAAAAAAAAATTATGGAAGAACCAAAAGTGTAACGAAATCCAAATAAGGGTAAAAATGTTGAGTTTGAAAATTGAGGGACCAAAATAGAACCTAATCCAAACCTTCTCTTGGACCAAAAGTGTATTTTCCCCATAAATAATGCTTAACTTCAAAGTTGATTGAGCCACCGAAAAGGAATGTGCACCTTGTTGGTATAGGTAGTATCTATCAATTCTTTTATGCTCTGTTTGGAACCTCCTGATTTTGGAAGATTTCAAATCATAATGGATTTGAAATGAATTTTTTTGTTTGGTATCTCAAGGAAGATAATGATTTCAAATCCAAAATGATTTCAAATCATGTTTTGACGTAAAAAATTTTTCCAACTAAAACCATCGGATTTTGCAGGATTTCTAGGAAGTGAGAGTTAAATTACTTATTTATGCTCATCTTATTTAAATTTTCTATTAATAACTCAAATTAAAAGTCTATATTAGTAAATTCTTATACTTTCTTTCCTTTTCCAACTACCCTCCAAACACAAAAATTTAAATACATTCGTTTTAAATCTTTCTCGTTCCAAACAAGACAAAGAATTTAAAATCATTTCTTGAATTTCAAATCACAAGATTTAAAATCATTTCTTGAACTTTCTTGGTTCCAAACAGAGGGTTAAGCTTATCTTGAACATACTTTCATGTTCTCAGGATCCCTCTCATTCAGATGTGACCTCGGTTCATTCATGTACCCCTCCTAATCTCAGGTGTCATAAATTTTGTTCTATTTTAGTACTTGTACTTTCAAGTATCCAATTTTAATTAATCGATTCCTACAGTGGGTTTATTGTTAAATTTTCTTTTAAAAAAACTAGTCTTTGTTAATATTAATTTTAGAAATATGTTCACATTGCATTTACCAAAATGAGTATAAAATAATTATGACATGTACCTATCTACCAAGATGTCAGAGGTTTAAATTTTTCCACTCTCAAATGTTATTAAACTTAAAAAAGAAAAAATGTCTACATTGTATCTTTTCTTGTATGAAATTATTATTATTATTATTTTATCTATTTTCAATAATAATTAAGTAGAGAGGTTAAAATGAAACAAAACTCAAAACACAACGTCCATGAACCGAGTTAGTTAACCATTAGTTTGACCCTTAGTTTTTTACTTTTTCTCGACTCAACCCTCAAATAGGAGTTGTTGATGATCAAATTTCGCTCTGGAATTTGTCCATCGCTCCACGTGACCAACAACAATGAATTTGTAGATGATCGGGAGGAACGTGACCTGCAAGACAAACGAGCACTGCACACCGGTGTGGTGTAAGCCACACCACCTCCGATGCCTAAGTTAGCCTTGATAGGGAACACGCAGAATGTGTTTTTAGTGATGTTTCTGTTGGGTTTTATGCCCTAAAACTCGTAGATAGTAAATGTACATTTGACCGAACATTAATAAAGTGATGTATTATTCAATGTTTGTATTATATCTTGTCTTGCTAACCCTAATCCAATAAACTAAACATCCATGGCTAATAGAATGAGACTTGAACTAGTATGTAGGGACATGCAGGGATCAATGTTCAAGTTTTAGCCTAAAGGGTCTGTAGTATAGGGATAAGGCTGGGTACCTTATCCTGGTGACACTATGGATACGGCCCGCTTTGTATATTGATACAAACGTAGTGATCCAACACGTTCATGTGGTTGACATGCGAGTGGGGGTATCCTGTGCAATGAGTTTGCACAAAGACCGGACCGCGAAATAGTTAACCACTAACTCTAACACCGTTAGTTAGCTCGGTTTCTATTTCACTAGGATGACCTAGGCAACTTGGCCTTAATCCTGAGTAGATTATGGACTCCTGTCCATGAGGGATTGTCCTTTGATTTGTACGGGTGAGAGTGGCCAGTTCACCGACTCAATAAGCCTACCATTTTGGGGACAAGACCGAATGGGGAGCTGGGAACGTAGTCTTACAAGATGGAATTCACTCCTTCCTGATATGAGGGTAAGTAGAGGTGTGTTCCCTTAAGTGGTGTCTCCGGGTCTTGAACAAAGGGCCCTACCCTCTTTATGGCACGAGAGAGTTTTCTGTTTGATGGTTGGACCACAAACAGGTTGTTCATTAGAGGAGCACTGGTACTTAAGGACCAAGAGGTAGCCCAGGGGTAAAACGGTAATTTGACCTAGCTGGGGTACGAACACACGTGAAGGGCTAACTTGCTGCTGACGGTCAATATCCGTGGACACAGAAATATATCTGCAGTAAGAAGAGTGCAGCTGTGGTTCTTTAGTGGAGTGAACCACAGTTAACGAATATTGATTAACTTGGTTAATGAGTTTAACCAACTAATCTCATATCGTTGGAGCTTCTGATCTGTAGGTCCATTAGGTCCCACCGGTAGCTCATTTAGGGCGTTGAGGTAAAATTCTAAGGATGGATTGAATATTCAAAGGTGTTTGAATATTATACTAAAATATGAAGTAGTTCATATTAAAACTATAGGTTATAATTAATATGCATTGGATGTATATTAATACTATAGTTTTTTAGAGAGAAAAATAGTAATTGAATATGTGATGTTCAATTTTATTTTATTAATTAATTTCGAATTAATTAATTAATTTAGTTTAATTAAATTTGATTTAATTAAACTATAATATAAGAGGGATATTAATTTAAATTGGATTTAAATTAATATTATTTTAATTAATTTAGATTAATTAAAATATAATTAATTATAATTTAAAATTATGTTTTTAAAATTATAATTAATTAAAATATCAGATAACTGATTTATCAGTTATCTGATATTTCAATTTTAAAATATACGTGGTCAGTGCAGTTGCTGAGATCGCTCTCACACTCACGCTTCTCACGCCCATCCCTCCCTCTCGATTGATCTCTCTCTGTCTGCAGAAAACTCTCAGAGAAAAATCCAGAGAAATTGCCTTAGAGTTTTGTTGAGTTCCCACAAGCTCCCAACGCGTATCCTGCTGAGAATACTGGTGAAACCTCGTGGTGGTGTTCGTGGCAAACTTTTCCAGCGAAAAAGGATCTTCAAGTTGCTGTTTTTGGGAGCAAATCAGAGAATTAGGCGAAAAAGTTCAAGAATTTCTTCAAAGGTAAGGTTCTTCTTGAACTAGGGTCAATAGGACCCAATTCTAGATTAGATCTAGAATTTTTCCCTCTGATTTTATGCATGCTTGTATCTAGTTTTTCAGCATGTTTTATCAATTATTGTTGCTGTAAAAATTATTATTTTTCCCAACGTATTGGTATTTTTGTTCTTAAATTAATCCGGGTTTAAAGGTTCTGTATGATTTTCCGCTGCGCAAGGGCTTTCATCCCTTTAATTGGTATCAGAGCCAACTTTGGGTTTTAATTTAGGAATTAAAATTTGCGTTGGTTTTAGGTGGGATTTGCATTATGAATGTTTAATTTTGCGATAAACTGTTTAGGTTTAATTGGCCTTAGAATTTATGATTTTTGATGCGATCAAATGTAAAGGCCCCTGCGTTTTTTGGGCATTAAATCATAAATATCGAGTCTGTACAGTCCGGGTCACAGTTAGGCTTGAAAATCGATGAAGATCGCAGAAGAAATTGGTGAAAATCGTGAAGAACAGTCGAGTTTCTGCCCAGAAATCAGCTCCAGACGCAACAACGTCGGGACGCTAAGCCTTGCGCGTCTCGACGCTGTCGCGATTCCACGCTGCAGACGGTTGAAATCGTGCCAGCGTCGGGACGCTTTCTTCACAGCGTCTCGACGCTGTCACGATTTCGTGCGGCGCCAGGATTTTCGCGAGAACGTGATGGTGCCCTAATATGGGCGGTTCGGTTCGAGCGGTTCGGGTCAGCTGGGACCGGTTCGGTCCGGTTTGACCCGGTTTGGGTGCGGTTCGAGTTTTTCAAGTCCGGTTCGAAGTGGTTCGGGTCGGTTCAAGGCAAGTAGACCGGATTTGGAGCTGCAGAATTTTGTAATAGGATAGATTTATTGCTTTATTAATGTAATTTTGCTTTAATCTATCCTAGGGGCCAATTAAATCGGTTTATTCGCTATTTAAATGCTTTATGGATGTCATTTAAATTTAATCCCACCTTAGGATATAAAGCATGCACATGCATTTGTGAATGTTATAATGAGATTATAATATATGTTTGAAATGCATGGTTTGATTTTCATGATTTGTTTAATATATAGTAGAGTTATATTAAATTCATGAAAATGGAATAGTATGATGCATGCAATTACATAGTTTTAATATAAGAGTTATATTAAAAATTATTTGTTTGCAGCATGCTAAGTTGATTTTCCATTATTGGCTATAATAAAGTTGTTTATTATTTAAATGGAAATCAAATTGCATTGAGCATGATACATCCATAGATTAATATAAGAGTTATATTAATAATCATGCAATGCATAGTACTATAGTTTAAAATTTCATTAACTTGAATATGATTGTTAATAGTTTTAAAAACTATAGTATGCATGATTATAGGGCTAATCATTATAAAATTTTGAAATAGTTTAAAATTTTATGATTAGAAACCGTCAATCTATAATCAAGATATGCATGTTCACATATGATCTTAGGTTAAAATTATATTAATTTTAATGGGTTAAAATTAATTAGACCTAAGATCATTTTCTAATAGGATTAGAAGATCTTACTTAGTTTTAAAATAGTTTTAATGAACTAAGTAGGACGAACATTCCTAAGATTATAAGGGAACTCTACCAGTGAAGTTCTGTCTAAGGATTGGAGGTATTTAAGTTGACGGTAAACGGAACACCTCCTACCTGGGAACTGATCTGGAATACCGGAGTTGAATTAATCTTAGGTTAATGTTAGAATAATGTCACTAGGTTAATTAAATTGGTTTAATACACCTAGACATTAGGTCTTATTATAATAGTTATAATAGGACTAGACTTAGATAAATGACTTAGCCGGATTTATCTAGGTTTAATCAAACCCTAAAATTAATAATCAGTTACTTTAGTGGGAGGAAAATTACAAAACTTAATTTAAATTGAGTTTTGCTCCTACGTCCCCGTGACGTTCACACCGTGAGATCCATGCTCGGCTTCGTGTCGTCGTAGAGCGGCCTCCCTTCGGAGAGTGTTTGCATGGGTCAATACCAAGGTGAATGGGGAAAGTGACTATAGTAAGTGGGAGCGGGACACGTGTCAACGTATCCTTCGGTCTCCACCCCTAGGTCACAACGTGAGATTCCTATGATCCGCCTGCGTGTTGCCCTGGAGCAACCACCCCTTCGGAGGGCCTGATCATAGGATTCGGAACACCGTGAACTCCTGAAAATGATAGGATCACTTAGGCTAATTACCAACAGTTGTCTTTCCTAACGGTAGCCTGTTGGTGCGTGCCTCTGGGATCTGAAAGTGGGAGGGTTACACTTACGGGGAAGAGTTAATTGGTTAACAAATCCTTGACCGAACAACGGTGGTTAATCTCTAATGGAATATGAGTTATTCTGGTATTAGAAATTGACTGAGAAGAGTCTCATTTTAGAGGAGGAACAACTGATCACCCTTCGGTGGCTGTTCTTCTAAACCTCTAAAGCATCGTTGCGAAACACAATCATAGTTTTATTAGGGTTCTTTGATTGATTGTTTGCAAAATTGATTGGATATATGCAATTGTTTGTATTGCTTGTGTGATGGGTTAAGGCAAAGATAACTAATACGGTCACTTGTTTGTTTTTCAGCAATGTCTTCCTCTATCATATCCCTTCTTAAAAATGAACAACTAACCGGCGAGAATTTTCCACAATGGAAATCAAACCTCAATACAATACTCGTGGTTGAGGACTTAAGATTCGTCTTAACGGAGGAATGTCCTCCCGTTCCCCCTCGCACTGCCTCTCAAGCAGTTAAAGACGCCTATGAACGCTGGACCAAGGCCAATGAAAAGGTCAAGGTCTATATATTGGTCAGCTTGTCTGAAGTTTTGGCCAAGCGTTATGAGAACGTGGAAACTGCCAGGGAAATTATGAATTCCCTGCAGGAGATGTTTGGACTCCCGTCCTACCAGCTCCACCACGACGCCTTGAAGAACGTCTTCAATGCCAAGATGCTGGAAGGTCAATCTGTTCGGGAACATGTCCTGGACATGATTAACCAGTTCAACATAGCTGAGGCAAATGGTGGGGTTGTCTGCGAGCGCAGTCAGGTTGCGTTCATCCTTCACTCGCTCCCGGCGAGCTATCTATCTTTCAGGACGAACGCGAGCATGAATAAGATTCAGTTCAACCTGACTACCCTTCTCTCGGAGTTACAGATTTACGAGTCCCTGCAAAAGAGCAAGGGAAAGAATGTGGTAAAGGGAGAGGCCAATGTGGCCCATTCCAAGAAAAAGTTCCTGAAGGGTTCATCCTCAGGGACTAAATCTGTACCCCAGGCTTCTTCATCGAAGCAAATCCAGAAGAGGAAGGGAGACAAGGGGAAGGCTCCTGCACAGGCTGTGCAAGGGAAGGGGAAGGCCAAGGTCGTGGCCGATAAAGGTAGATGCTTCCACTGCAATGCAGATGGTCACTGGAAGCGCAACTGTCCCCGCTACCTTGCTGAGAAGAGAAGAGAAAAAGAAGGTAAATTCGATTTACTTGTGTTAGAGACTTGTCTCGTTGAACATGATCAGTTTGCCTGGATACTGGATTCGGGAGCCACTAATCATGTTTGTTCTTCTTTTCAGGGAAATAATTTCCAGCAGCTGGCAGAGGGTGAAATGACGCTCAAGGTCGGAACGGGAGACGTCGTTTCAGCTCGTGCAGTGGGAGCTGCAAAATTATTCTTTAGAAATAGGTTTTTAATTTTAGAGGACTTGTATTTGGTTCCTAGAATTAAAAGGAACCTAATTTCTGTTTCAGCTTTATTAGAACAATGTTATACTGTTTCATTCTTGCTTAACGAAGCTTTAATTTCAAAGAATGGAGTTTACATTTGTTCAGCTAAACGTGAGAATAATTTATTTGTGTTAAGACCAAATGATGCAAAGGCCATTTTAAGTCATGAAATGTTTAAAACGGCTGAAACGCAAAACAAAAGGCAAAAAGTTTCTCATTTAAGTAACAACACGTATCTTTGGCATCTTCGTCTTGGTCATATTAACATCGATCGGATCGATCGTTTGGTTAAAAATGGGCTTCTAAGTGACATAGAAGATACATCTTTACCACCCTGTGAATCGTGTCTCGAGGGTAAAATGACCAAGAGGCCTTTTACTGGAAAAGGTTATAGGGCCAAAGAACCACTTGAACTAATACATTCGGATCTTTGTGGTCCAATGAATGTAAAGGCTCGAGGTGGTTATGAATATTTCATCTCTTTCATAGATGATTATTCTCGATACGGTTACTTATACCTGATGGACCATAAGTCTGAAGCTCTTGCAAAGTTCAAAGAGTTTAAGGCTGAGGTAGAAAATCTGTTAGGTAAAACAATTAAGACACTTCGATCAGATCGAGGTGGAGAGTATTTAGATCAGCGATTCCAGGACTATATGATAGAACATGGAATCCAATCACAACTCTCAGCACCTGGTACACCTCAACAAAATGGTGTATCAGAAAGGAGAAACAGAACCTTGTTAGACATGGTTCGATCTATGATGAGCTATGCTCAATTGCCTAGCTCGTTTTGGGGGTATGCAGTAGCGACTGCAGTACATATTCTTAACAATGTTCCCTCAAAAAGTGTTTCTAAAACTCCTTTTGAGCTATGGAAGGGACGTAAACCTAGTTTGTGTTACTTCCGTATCTGGGGTTGTCCTGCACATGTGTTAGTGACAAATCCTAAGAAATTGGAACCACGTACGAGATTATGCCAATTTGTTGGGTACCCGAAAGAAACGAGAGGTGGTCTTTTCTATGACCCTCAAGATAATAAAGTATTTGTATCGACAAATGCAACTTTCTTGGAGGAAGACCACATACGAAATCATCAACCACGAAGTAAGTTAGTATTAGGAGAAGCTACAGAAGGATCAACAAGGGTTGTTGATGAACCTGGTCCTTCAACAAGAGTTGTTGGAGAATGCAGTTCTTCTCGTCAATCTAGTCCTCCTCACGTAGTGGGAGAGCTTCGACGCAGTGGGAGGGTTGTGATACAACCTAACCGCTACTTGGGTTTAACAGAAACACAAGTAGTCATACCTGATGACGGTGTAGAAGATCCATTGTCTTATCGTCAGGCAATGAATGATGTAGATAAGGACGAGTGGACCAAAGCCATGGACCTTGAGATGGAGTCAATGTACTTCAATCAAGTTTGGGAACTTGTAGATCTACCTGAAGGGGTCAAACCCATTGGGTGTAAATGGATCTATAAGAGAAAAAGAGATGCTGCTGGGAAAGTACAGACTTTCAAAGCAAGACTTGTAGCAAAGGGTTATACCCAACGAGAAGGAGTGGACTATGAAGAAACTTTTTCTCCAGTTGCTATGCTAAAGTCCATAAGAATCCTCTTATCCATTGCCACATTTTATGATTATGAAATTTGGCAAATGGATGTCAAGACAGCTTTTCTGAATGGCAATCTTGACGAGAGTATTTTTATGTCTCAACCCGAGGGGTTCATATCCCAAGGTAATGAGCAAAAGGTTTGCAAACTGAATCGATCCATTTATGGGTTGAAACAAGCTTCTAGATCTTGGAATATTAGATTTGATACTGCGATCAAATCTTTTGGTTTTGACCAGAATGTTGATGAGCCTTGTGTATACAAGAAGATCAACAAGAATAAAGTAGCTTTCCTCGTACTTTATGTAGACGACATCCTACTCATTGGGAATGATGTAGGGTATCTGTCTGACGTAAAAGAATGGCTAGCAGTCCAATTCCAAATGAAAGATTTGGGTGAGGCCCAGTATGTTCTTGGAATCCAGATTATTCGGGATAGGAAGAACAAATCGCTAGCTCTGTCTCAGGCAACATATATCGACAAGATGTTGGCTCGATATTCGATGCAGAACTCCAAGAAGGGCTTGTTGCCTTTCAGGCATGGAGTTCACTTGTCTAAGGAACAGTCTCCTAAGACACCTCAAGAGGTTGAGGATATGAGACGGATTCCCTACGCCTCAGCCGTGGGTAGCTTAATGTATGCCATGCTATGCACGAGGCCTGACATTTGTTATGCTGTAGGGATTGTCAGCAGATATCAGTCAAATCCAGGGTTTGACCATTGGACCGCCGTTAAAGGAATCCTCAAGTATCTTAGGAGAACGAGAGATTACATGTTGGTGTTTGGGGCTAAGGAGTTAGTTCTCACTGGATACACCGACTCTGACTTCCAAACTGACAAGGATTCTAGGAAATCTACGTCAGGGTCAGTTTTCACCCTTAACGGGGGAGCTGTAGTTTGGAGGAGTATAAAGCAGGGATGTATAGCAGACTCCACGATGGAGGCTGAGTATGTAGCTGCTTGTGAAGCAGCTAAGGAAGCTGTTTGGCTAAGGAAGTTCTTGACAGATTTGGAAGTTGTTCCAAATATGAACTTGCCCATTACGTTATACTGTGACAACAGTGGGGCAGTAGCCAATTCAAAGGAACCTCGCAGCCACAAAAGAGGTAAACACATAGAGAGGAAGTACCATCTAATTCGAGAGATTGTGCAAAGAGGAGATGTGGTCGTGACCCAGATCGCTTCTGAGCATAACATTGCTGATCCGTTTACGAAGGCCCTCTCGGCTAAAGTGTTCGAGGGTCATCTAGACAGTCTAGGTCTGCGAGATATGTATATAGTGTAATCTAGGGCAAGTGGGAGATGTGTAATGGGTGTAAGGATGTCCTAGTTTATTGTATTTTGTATATTTACCTTTTATGTAATGTACAAATATACATGTACCGTTTCCAGCTTTGGATTATTTTGTATATACTTTCCCTGTAACTTGAGTTTTAGTTCAAGTGGGAGTTTGTTGGGTTTTATGCCCTAAAACTCGTAGATAGTAAATGTACATTTGACCGAACATTAATAAAGTGATGTATTATTCAATGTTTGTATTATATCTTGTCTTGCTAACCCTAATCCAATAAACTAAACATCCATGGCTAATAGAATGAGACTTGAACTAGTATGTAGGGACATGCGGGGATCAATGTTCAAGTTTTAGCCTAAAGGGTCTGTAGTATAGGGATAAGGCTGGGTACCTTATCCTGGTGACACTATGGATACGGCCCGCTTTGTATATTGATACAAACGTAGTGATCCAACACGTTCATGTGGTTGACATGCGAGTGGGGGTATCCTGTGCAATGAGTTTGCACAAAGACCGGACCGCGAAATAGTTAACCACTAACTCTAACACCGTTAGTTAGCTCGGTTTCTATTTCACTAGGATGACCTAGGCAACTTGGCCTTAATCCTGAGTAGATTATGGACTCCTGTCCATGAGGGATTGTCCTTTGATTTGTACGGGTGAGAGTGGCCAGTTCGCCGACTCAATAAGCCTACCATTTTGGGGACAAGACCGAATGGGGAGCTGGGAACGTAGTCTTACAAGATGGAATTCACTCCTTCCTGATATGAGGGTAAGTAGAGGTGTGTTCCCTTAAGTGGTGTCTCCGGGTCTTGAACAAAGGGCCCTACCCTCTTTATGGCACGAGAGAGTTTTCTGTTTGATGGTTGGACCACAAACAGGTTGTTCATTAGAGGAGCACTGGTACTTAAGGACCAAGAGGTAGCCCAGGGGTAAAACGGTAATTTGACCTAGCTGGGGTACGAACACACGTGAAGGGCTAACTTGCTGCTGACGGTCAATATCCGTGGACACAGAAATATATCTGCAGTGAGAAGAGTGCAGCTGTGGTTCTTTAGTGGAGTGAACCATAGTTAACGAATATTGATTAACTTGGTTAATGAGTTTAACCAACTAATCTCATATCGTTGGAGCTTCTGATCTGTAGGTCCATTAGGTCCCACCGGTAGCTCATTTAGGGCGTTGAGGTAAAATTCTAAGGATGGATTGAATATTCAAAGGTGTTTGAATATTATACTAAAATATGAAGTAGTTCATATTAAAACTATAGGTTATAATTAATATGCATTGGATGTATATTAATACTATAGTTTTTGAGAGAGAAAAATAGTAATTGAATATGTGATGTTCAATTTTATTTTATTAATTAATTTCGAATTAATTAATTAATTTAGTTTAATTAAATTTGATTTAATTAAACTATAATATAAGAGGGATATTAATTTAAATTGGATTTAAATTAATATTATTTTAATTAATTTAGATTAATTAAAATATAATTAATTATAATTTAAAATTATGTTTTTAAAATTATAATTAATTAAAATATCAGATAACTGATTTATCAGTTATCTGATATTTCAATTTTAAAATATACGTGGTCAGTGCAGTTGCTGAGATCGCTCTCACACTCACGCTTCTCACGCCCATCCCTCCCTCTCGATTGATCTCTCTCTGTCTGCAGAGAACTCTCAGAGAAAAATCCAGAGAAATTGCCTTAGAGTTTTGTTGAGTTCCCACAAGCTCCCAACGCGTATCCTGCTGAGAATACTGGTGAAACCTCGTGGTGGTGTTCGTGGCAAACTTTTCCAGCGAAAAAGGATCTTCAAGTTGCTGTTTTTGGGAGCAAATCAGAGAATTAGGCGAAAAAGTTCAAGAATTTCTTCAAAGGTAAGGTTCTTCTTGAACTAGGGTCAATAGGACCCAATTCTAGATTAGATCTAGAATTTTTCCCTCTGATTTTATGCATGCTTGTATCTGGTTTTTCAGCATGTTTTATCAATTATTGTTGCTGTAAAAATTATTATTTTTCCCAACGTATTGGTATTTTTGTTCTTAAATTAATCCGGGTTTAAAGGTTCTGTATGATTTTCCGCTGCGCAAGGGCTTTCATCCCTTTAGTTTCGGCGTACCTGAGTATGTGTGTTGTTTTCTCTTTTATAAGCTCCCATTAGGGTTAGTACAGCTGTCGATCTCCTGGTCATCCCGGGCCTTTGGCCCTGGTCGGCCTCGGCTATGGGCCGAGGCCGACCTCTTCCTTGGCCTCTCCCTTGGGCCGAGGCTGAGGTGAGTCGTTATGGGCTGGAGGGAGTTCCGACCCTCTGCTTCGTCGATTCAGCTTCTTTTGACTACGGGCCTGGCTAATTTGAGCCTTATTCTGCATAAAACATAATTGGACAATTTATCCTATAACGGGAGTGAATAATTTTATCAAAATACATTGAGCTTAAATTAAATCAATTGAGCTTTAAGAAATACGTTAAGACATCAAAAAATACATCGTCCACTTCAAACTACTCCTCGAAATTGTTCTTCGAACTCTGAATATTCCTTGAATTACATCATCCCCAACATGAAAGTCTCATTTTAAGATATTTGTCGACTTCCAAAGCTCAATATCCACTTTTTTTTTTTTTTTAATTTATTTAAAGAGATTCTTACTCAATTCCAGTAATTTCCCTCGTTTATATTTAATCGATTATGTAAGAGAATTGGAAAATAAACGTGCAGCAAATAAATAAACTTTGCATGTGGCCAAAGATTTTCCACCATATTTCTAATTTCATCATTGTCTCTTCAGTATGTGCTGTCGCCTGTCAGATGTTTTTTTTTTTTTTTTTCCTTCTTTTACTTTTAACACATGGGTGAGAGATTTAAATCTTTGATTTCTTCGTCATACAATTTTTATGTAGTTTGAATTATATTCTTGTTAGTGGTCTTAAGAAGAAAGTTGAATGAAACAAAACTTAAACCAACCTAAAGTTTAAAGATTAAATTAAATTAAATAATGACATTTTAGTAAAAGTATAATGACGAAAATTTTCTGAAAAAAAAAAAAAAAGTTGAACTTATAAAGTCTAACTATATATATATCCAAAATTTTATTTCTCTTTGATTTATAAGCTTTTAAAGAAAAAAGAAAAGTTGTTTATAGATTTGAACTTTGCACTGATCAATTAATCTATGTTTGTGCACTACAGGATGAAAGGTCGATTGCTGTGATTTTATTGAGTTGTTGTAGCGATTTTTAATCATTGCAAGATATTTCGTATTGGTTACAAAATTGCTAACAGATGCTGTGTTGGGACGGTCTATTGCAACAGATTAAACAATCGCTGGAATGACAATGACGTGAGGTAGACAACTTTAAAAGATATTTTTTTATGAAAGATGTGAGGTAAGGTAGGTAGCGAAATTAATTCCACACCATTACTTTTAAAGGTAAATACAATCATAAAAGATACCAACAACTCCCAACTACTCCTTTTCTATGGTAGGCACCAAATTAGGAAACAAACAATAAAAAATTTATTGTGCTATTACATGAGGGATGTTACCTTTTTCATTCATTGTTTGTCACGTCAACATAAATGTAGGATCGATCAGCATTAAAAATAAACAATTTTTATACAAAAAGTATAAAATAAAATATATTCTCGAAAAACATTTCTTCTAGAATGACATATAAGCTAAAAGGTATTTCAAACCGACACTTGACCATCTCATCTACATTAATTTTTTTCAACCCACGCTTTTCTTGCATTGTTTAGTCTACTTCTCAAAAAAAAAAATTTGAAATTCTATTTTAAATTTTGAAAACCTCTAATATGTAGTTTTGAAAAAATGTCTTTTTGTTTTTGCGTAATTTAGTTAACAATTTATAAGTATTTTCTAAAAGGAGAATTGAAAAAGATCTTAATTTTAAATAAAAGTAAAGTGAAATGTTTATTTTAATTAAGTAAGACTTAAATATTGTTATTTCCTAACTTTGCTCACATATATTTTTCAATAGCCTCTATATATTAACTTAAACATAGATTTTTGTTTAGTCCTTGAAGGGCCGTTTGATAGCATTCTTAAAAAACTTTTCTTATTCATTTATTTATTTATTTTGGAGTTATTGTTTCTTGTAATTTGTTTATGAAGAAATAAAAACAAGGAAAAAAACATTTTTAACCCTTAAACTTTGGGGTTGTATCAATTTTAACCCTAAACTTTCAATTTCATCAAATTGAACCCTAAATTTTAAATTTAATCAAATTAAACCTCAAACTTATCAGATCGTATCGATTTTAACCTCAAACTTGCGTAAGTGTTACAATATATACCTTTGGTTAACTTTCCATTTGAACCACCATACGTAATTGATTATTTTTTTTCTTCTTAATTCACATTGCACCTAAATTGGTTTCTTATAAATAAAATATTGGAGAAACTTTATTTTATATGATTTTTTCTTATTGTTGAGAACTTTAATTGTGAGGGTTTTTTCGTTGCTATTTAAGATTATGAAAGCAAAGAAACTTTTGGGGTTTTTTATCTTCAAATATTTGCTGGTTTTTTTTTATTGTTGCTAAGAACTTTGTGGGATTTTTGTCTTCTTTTACGGTTTTTTTTTCTTGCTAATCAAAAGAATGTACAGATGTAGGAAACGAAAATAAAGAAATTTCGATTTTTTTATTTCTCATATTTGTTAGATTTTTCTTGTTGCAAATAACTTTGTGATTCTTTTTTGGATAATAATGAGAAGAATAGTCTAGGATATCTGATTTCTTCTGGTTTTTCAAAAAAAAAAATCTTACAAAACACTAACAGGTGCAATGTGAACTAACAAAAGAAAAGGAAATTGTCAATTACATGTTTTAATAGCAATTCAAATGAAAAGTTGACCAAAAGTCTACATTGCAACATTTATGCAAGTTTGAGGTTCAAATTGATACAATTTGTTAAGTTTAGGTTCAATTTGATGAAATTGAAAGTTTAGGATTAAAACTGATAGAACCTGCTAAGTTCAGGGGTAAAAATTGATTTTTTCCCTAAAAACAAAAATGTACTTGACGACGGTTTATTATTTCTCATACATTTATTATTTTTTTTACTGAAAAATAGAAATGCATTTAACAAATATTAATAATTTGATGTTAAAAAATAAAAATTTTACTAGAAAGATATTTTTTAGAAAATTAAAATATTCATAAGCATATACATTTTTTTAAGTATAAAATCTCAATTAAGAGATTTTTTTTTTTTGAAAAATAAATTGCATTAAATAACAGAGAAAGTTGGTACAACCATATCTTTCCACAATAATTGGAATACAAAAATCGGGAAATCTCCTCCCTCGAAACCCATTTGTCTTCCAGCGTGGAAGAAAGAAACTGCCCAAAACTACTATCTTCAACAACTGAAGACGACGACAACTCCGACTAAAGAGAACTAAGAGATTAAACCTTAGACTTCAGAAAAAATAATAATCGTCTTCATCAACTAAGCTATGTTCAAATTAACTTTCAAAATTATACCAAATATTTGTTCATTTTTATATTTTTTTATGGATTTTTAAAGTAAAAATATGATAAAATTAAACAATACTCATAACATTCATATTTTTTAAAATTGTAAAGAGTTAGAAAGCTATTCTTTCCCCTCAAAATTTGCATATAGTTATTGTTAAATTAAAAAAAAAAAAATTGCATATAATTCTATGACGCCTTGCCGACAAACGTATGCAAATAAATAAATAAAATAATCACTAAACACGTGCTTCTAAAATAAATTAAAAACAAAATAAGGAAAATAAAATTAGTCCATATCCGACGATTTTTGTCTTCTTGTAGAAAATATTTTAGAGAAAATAAAATTAGAATAAAATGGCCATGATATTATTTGAGTTAAATTACAAATTTAGGTCTCTAAAACTTTTAGGATTGTATCAATTTGATCTCTAAATTTTAAAAAGTGTCAAATAGGTCATCGATTTTCAATTTTGTTTCTAATATGTTCATGAAATTTAAAAAGTATCCAATAAATTCTTAAACCACTTTTACTCTTGTGTTCAATAAGTCCTCTAACTTTCAATTTTGCGTCTAATAAGTCATTTACCTATTTGACATTTTTTAAAATTCGCAAGTCTATACTAGATACAAAATTGAAAGTTTAAGGTACGAATAGGCATAAAATTCAATTTTATAACTAATAGATTGGTTAATTTTTAAGAAACTTGAATGTTTCAAGGACTAACTATTAGACACAAATAAAACTTGAAAATTCAGGAACTAATTATTAGACATTTCTAGACTTTATAAACCTATTAGACACAAAATTGAAAGTTTAGGAACACTTTTAAAAGTTCAGAGACCTCATCGATACAACCCTAAAAATTCACGACCAATAAAACCTTTTTTTTTTTTTTTTTTGGAGTCTCTTTTAGTCACATTTATAATACAGGAATGCACAAAATCTTTTCAAATAAGATCTTAACTGAATATTTGGCAGGAACATTTTAGGATATAAAAATAAAAACGGATCATAAGAAACATTTTATAACTGTCAATTTGGACCTGCAAATTCCGTATTTTCTTTTTCAATTATTTTTTTTGGTGGAGATTTGGTTGTTTTTATGTGGAATGTAAATCAATATAAAAAATAATATATATATATATATATATATATATATATATATATATATATATTTTAAAAAAAGTGGAGTGTAAATCACTGTTGTTTGTATCATGAAAAATGGCCATGTTTCACGTGATAATGTAACATGTCATAAAAAATTAAAAAACAATATTTTTTTTTAGTTCAATAACATTTAGTATAAAGATCCGACTACTGACCTCTTGGTTGGAAGTATATACAATTATTACTGTGTTATGTTCACTTTGACAATTTTATTTCTTGGTCATCGTTCAATCTTATGCCAATTTAGCTATGTTCATAGGCCACACTTCGACAAATGAACCTTACTTGACATGTATGAATAATGTATTAAGGTTTCTAAATTTCAAGTAGAGACTGTTAATTAATTAATAGGACAATAATATAGTAATTGTGTCTCAACATATCTCAATCTTTCGATTATTATTATTATTTTTTTTTTTTGAGAAGATCGATTATTTTTCTTTTTAATGTCAAATAACTATCTCACATTTATGATTATTTATTACCACGTGAAGTTTCATGCGCTACATCACTATTTTATTTTATTTAATTTTAATTGAAAATGGTTTAAATTTTAGACTGGGGAACACTTTAAATATAGTTTTAAAAGAGTTGGATGATAAAATATCATGAGATGTTTGTATGAAGCACTTTTAGAAGTACTCTACTCTTGATGAGATAGTTAATTTGTAGCAAAACCTGTTAAATATTGTTTGATGATACCCATACCCATTTGAAATCTTTATCTTTAATTTATATTTACTTAAAGAAATTTCTTTTTTTCTATTCCTAGAAAATTAATTTGATGAGATATTTGTGTTTTTTTAAGAAAAAATAAATGCAACAAGAGGTCCTACCAAAAGTCGAACCCAGGTTGTTGGATTCAAAGTCCAAAGTGCTAACCACATAAAACCAATTGTTTTTTATGAGATATTTGTTACGTCAAGAAACAACCAACCAACAATTATGAAATTTATTTTACTGTAGGTCATATATTTAATTGTTAAAGGGACATCTCATATTATCATTATTTTTTTTTTAATTTTTATTCAAACTTATTTAGTTTTAATCAATTTTTCTATTTTTGTAAAATATTAAAAATTATATATATACAAACACGCATGTGAATATGAATGAGATCAACTTGCACGGTTCAATTTCATATCTAGAATCGGTTCAATATCATGAATGATTAGGTTCCAGATCTAGAATGATCTGATTTCATGATTTCCACATTTGAATCTCATTATGTGGAGAGGATGAACTAGCTTAAAGATGTGAAATTTGACTTTTTTTATCATATTGAAACAATGTTAAAAACGTATTTCTTGACATTTTTCTTATAAATCATTTAATCGACTATCAAGAAAGCTCAATACATGACAGTTCAGAGACAACTATCACAAATATATTGATTGTGACAGTTAAAAACTGTCAAACCACAAATTTTTCTTGACAAATTTTAATGTCTCAGTAGTTTGTTTAATAACAATTCTACAATATCATCAAAACCTAATAAAAACTAACTATTGTCAAAATAAATATATCGGATACAAAATAATGAATCACAATTCACAACATATCAAACTAGAAGTAATTGACCTTACCCAATCACTCACCTACCTATTATATATATATTTTGCACATTATCCAATTACCATTTGAAGGAAGTTTAAAATATATTAAACGCCTATAATATTGATAGGAACAATACTTGACAGCTAAAAGAGAGAAATATATAAAATGAGAAAAAAAATATCTCCTAATTGTCAACATTTTAATGGTGGTATGTAGGGATCTTTTTACACACCCGGTTAAAATCTTGACAACTAAGAGAGAGAAATGTAGAAAATGAGAAAAATTTAGAAACAATACTTGGCTGCATCTCTCTGCATACCCTATTAAAATCTTGACAACTAAGAAAGATGAAAGGAGAAAATGAGAAAACTTTTTTTATCTCTCATAGTTGTCAACATTTTAATGGCGGTATGTAAGAAGATCCCTACAGACAGGGGCGGATCCATGAAGGGGCCAAGGGGGCACGTGTCCCCCTTCGAATTATCCCGTCTTTATATTTTTAATATAATATAATGGAACCTGTATAATATTAATATATATAAATCGTTTGTTTTAATGTAGTTGAAGCTTGGTCTGTTGGTTGGGTGGGACACCAAGCAATCTTAAGGTCTTGGGATCAAAACATGTGAGATATAAACTTTTTTAAAAAAATGAAGTGAGCCTTTTAATTGTTATAATATAATTTTTAGGTTAAAAATCTTTTTTGGTCCTGAACTTTCATGAAAGTAACAATTTAATCCCTAATTTTTTATTTGTAACGATTTAGTCCCTAGACTTTCAATTATGTAACAATTTAGTCCCTGAACTTTAATAAGTAACAATTTAGTCTTTGTACTTTCAAATTTGTAACGATTTAGTCCCTATGGTGAAAAAATTAATGTACAAATTTAATGAAATGTCTTACCTAGATAGATTAAATTGTTACAAATTTGAAAGTGTAGGGGCTAAATTGTTACAAATTTGAAAATATAGGTACTAATTTTTTACAAAATTCTGAGCTATTGTGCCCCCCTATATGAAATTCCTGGATCCGCCACTGCCTACAGATCGGTATGCAACCAAGTTTTTTCCAAAAATTTATAAATCCTAATTGTCAACATTTTAATGGTGGTACGTGGGGAGATCCCTACACCAATTTGCAGTCAAATATTGTCCTATTAAAAGTTTTAGGGTTTATTATTGTTATAGGTAATTTTGGACCACTCTGATGTACAAGGAGCTGACGAGGACGACCGGGCAGAAATAAGACTGGAAAGTGGACTCCGGAGGCGAAACCGACCAATAGGTCGAAGGGATCGGGCCTTGGACCGAAATGGTCTACCTCGGCCCGAGGCCGAGGTCGACGCGGGTTGAGTCCTTCCACCTCCGTATGGTCCCTACTGCCTCTGTCCGTCCTGGTTCCACCTGGTTCAGCCCGAAACGCCTCCGAATTCCTAAAAACCCTAGGGCAAGAAAAAGTATTTAAACCATTTTTCATCACTGAAGAAAGGATCTCGGACTTTATTCTCGACTCTCTTCTCTTGCTCTCTTGCTCTCCTCCTTCTGTTTTCTAACTTAAGCATCGGAGGCGGTGTGACAAGCACCACACCGGTGTGTAGGTTTTCTGTCTTGCAGGCCACGTCTTTCCCCTCTCAAACAAATTTACCGTTGGTGGCACGTGAAGGTCAGTTGAATTCCTCCCGACCAAATTGGACCATTAACAATTATCATTTTTTAAGAGACATTGGACCTAGTAGACATTCTCACCAAAATACTTACATTTAATTATAGATAATAATTTAATTAATTGCTATTTTATGATTTGTTTTTTTTCCTAAATTCTCCCCCCATTTCTATTTATAGCAATTATTGACAATGCCTCCTCACACGTGGGGTGTTTTTAGGGAGACTAATAATGAGTGGCCTCCCCAATAATCTATCCTCCTATATAATATTGAAAGTTTGAGATAGCTGGACATCAATAACCAAACATTTTCCAGTTGCTTGATATTAACCAATTCTATTCCATTTTCAAATGGGTAGCATCGAATATGGCAATAATGAAATCGACAACAGCAACATTCATGCTGTCAACCCTCTAGATCCAGAGGAGTTCAGAACCCAAGCACACAAAGTGGTCGACTTCATTGCAGATTATTACAAAAACATCGAACAATTCCCAGTTCTTAGCCAAGTTCTTCCTGGTTATCTTCGAAAAGCCATTCCCGAAGCATCTGCTCCAAATGCTCCCGAACCCTTGGAGTCCATTCTTCAAGATGTCAGCCGATATGTCGTTCCGGGTATCACTCACTGGCAACACCCTAATTTTTATGCCTACTTTTCTGCTAGTAACAGTACTGCAGCTGTTCTTGGAGAAATGCTCAGCGCTGGCTTCAATGTCATCGGTTTCAATTGGATGTCGTCGCCGGCGGTCACCGAGCTCGAAATGTTGGTCGTTGATTGGTTTGGTGAGATGCTTAAGCTTCCTAAATCTTTCCTCTTTTCCGGCGGCAGTGGCGGCGGCGGCGTTCTTCAGGGGACTACTTGTGAAGCAATTTTATGCACTTTGGTGGCTGCGAGAGACCAGAAGCTTAAAGAGATTGGAAGAGATAAATTCAGTAAGCTTGTCGTTTATGTGTCCGACCAAACTCATATGTGCGTTCAGAAGGCAGCACAGGTTGCAGGTTGGTAAATCACTAGTGCTCTCATCTACATTATTTAATTTTTTTTAGTATATTATTAAAATTCGGTCTTAGTTGTGGGCTTAAAAATTAAGCACAACAGTCAACAAGCAATCATTCGTTTTAATTGGGTAGAAAATAATAGAGGAAAATACAAGTTTAGTCGGTGACACATTGACTTGATCTACATTTGAGCTCATAAGGATTCAAACTCCATATTTAGTCTTGCCTCATTTCCAAACTTATCAACAACTAAATGGTATTTTTGTAGCCCAAGGAGTCCTCAAATAAGAGATTTTAAAAAAAGGGTCCTTTTTACAAATGAAATATCAAAGAGACTCATAAATCCCAATCGCCCAATTTGAATCCTTAGAGTTCAAAAAAAAAAAAAAAACAAAAAATTTGAAAATGAGTCTTCTTTCCAAACTAAAAACTCAAAAATTCAAAAACTTCAAATTTTCCTTCGAGATAATCTCTTTTTTTTTCGTCTTCCCAATAACACTTTTAGTAATGGCTGGAAGTTTTAAGCTAGGTTGGGTTAGTTAGGTTCCGTTTGGAAACTCATGATTTTTAGGAATTTTAAATCATAACAGATTTCAAATCAATTATGTTGTTTGTTATCACAAGAAATAAAATGATTTGAAATCATAAATTGTGTTTTTACCAAAAAAAGAAAAAAAATCTCAACTAAAACCATCGATTGTGCAAGAATTTAAAGGATTTAGAATTAAATTACTTATTTGACCCTATCATATTTTAATAGGGCATAAAGTTCGAGATCTTGTGGTTCGAATCTCTCTCCCCACATATTGTAAAAAAAAAAAAAAAAAACAATATTAATAACCTATATCACCTAAAATAATTTATCAAATTTCAAATCACAGGATTTAAAATCATTTCTTAAATTTTCCTAATTCCAAACAAAGGCTTAGACATTTTTTTTTTATTAATTTTGAGGATGACATGACATAAATGTATTAAATTATGTGTCTGACGCAACATTTCTTTAAGAACAAATATATATATATATATATATATATATATTATTTGGGTTAAAAATCACTTTTGATCCTTGAATTTTCATAAAAATAATAGTCTCATAACTTTAGTTTGTAACAATTTAGTTCTTATATTTTCAAATTTATAACAATTTAGTTCCTAAACTTTAGTATGTAATAATTTAGTTCCTATACTTTCACTAGAACAATTTTGGCTTTTAATGTCGGGCAATGCCCGACATTAAAGGTCTTTAATGTCGGTCACTGACCGACATTAAAAACACCGACATTAAAAGTTTTAATGTCGGTCACTTTTAATGTCGGGCAATGACCGACATTAAAAGCCACTTTTAATGTCGGTCGCTTTTAATGTCGGTCAATGCCCGACATTAAAGACCCTGTCCGACATTAAAAGTACACTTATAATGTCGGTCTTGCCCGACATTAAAAGACTGTTTTGTTGTCTGGTTGACCGACATAAATAGCACGGTTTTAATGTCGGTCGCTTTTAATGTCGGTCATTGCCCGACATTAAAAGCGCTGTCCGACATTAAAAGCGTACTTATAATGTCGATCCTGCCCGACATTAAAAGACTGTTTTGTTTTCTGGTTGAACGACATAGATAGCACGGTTTTAATGTCGGTCGCATTTAATGTCGGTCATTGCCCGACATTAAAAGCTCTGTCCGACATTAAAAGCGTACTTATAATGTCGGTCCTACCCGACATTAAAAGTGGCGACATCAGAAGCGTGCGACATTAAATGTGTGACATTAAAAGTTTGCAGATTTTAATTTTCCTATATAATATGTCCGACATTAAAAATCCGTTTTTGTATGTTTCAATGACAGGCAATGCCCGTCATCATTTTTATTCAGTATTAAATAAAAAAAATTGTTGGTTGCAAACGTAGCTAACCAACAATACTATTTCTTCCTTCCTGTAAACAAAAATAGAATCTGCAATTTATAATTTCCAATACAAATAGGTCAATCCAAACACAATTTTTTCATGTCACAACCAATTTGAAATACAAACACTTCCATATATCATTTACAATATAATACTTGGACCACCCGTCCCTCCACAAATTAGATCCAACCAAATATTCCAGAATGAAGCATTTTCAGATCAAGAGAGAACACATATGAACATTCACTATTGAAAAGTATGTACACTATTGAAAAATATGTACACCTAAACAAATCCTCCACTATATATAAACACATTTCAAGCTAATTAATGTATATTCAAGTACATCTAGGTTACACAAATCCTCCAACAAAATTTGTCCATTCTATACGAACCTCGTCAATCTCGTCTTGTGTAAATGCATTCTTTGTGTTAAACTACAACAAAACAAAAACAATTACATGATAAAAGAATGAAAGGAAACATAAATTATAATAACATGTAAGGATAGTGATACTACTTACAAGTTTAGTTATAGGGGTAGTAGAGTTGTGCATTATTTCTCTTATATATTTTTGCACAAAATACCCACACTCTGTCGAACCTGTTTGACGAGGGCACTACAATGAAAAAGAACATACTTGAGTATGCATACAATATTTCACTGTCTATAATATCATGAATGTGAATTTACCTTCACTAGTTTCCAACTAATAGCAGATCGATATTGAGGAAGCGAGTGCTTAGCTTGCCACATTCTCAACCCCCTAAATAATTTAAAACATTAGAACAATTCAAGTTTTATTTTTCCTTTTAAACACTACAAAAACTTGAGACACACTTACGTATTTATAGTTCCACTAAACTCTTCTTCAACTTTACTACGCAAATAATTCAATATATACACAGTGTTTTCTCGAGGCTGGATCGCGATCAACATCCAATGCTGACTATGTAGAATCACAATTTTGATCATATTATTATTTATGAATAAGAAAAGTTACAATGGAGTAAATGTCGCTAGTAAGAATTACTTACCCAGTGTTAAAGGGAATGAGAACTAGTTGATCCAAATCAACCATATCTAGTCTGTTAGATAGATTTCTAGAACGAAGTTCTTGAGACTTCACGTACGATGAGATTGTTGTTTGATCAACCAGAAAAAACTTATTTGTTATCTCGGGATCAAGTACAGTCCAAAGGTACCTAAAGAAAATAATACAAGTATTCATCAACTCAACACTTCCATAAAGCATAATACATTCCCCCCTCCCTACCAAACTCAACTAAACTTTTAAAGCAACACCTCCAATAATACAACTTAAGTCAAGCATTTTTCAAGAGCATAATACATAAGTATTCATCAACTCAAACACTTCCATAAAACATAATACATCACCCCCCCTCCCTACCAAACTCAACTAAAATTTTAAAGCAACACAAGTATAAAACAACATAAGTCAAGCATTTTTCAAGAGCATAATACATAAGTATTCATCAACTCAACACTTCCATAAATCATAATACATTCCCCCCTCCCTACCAAACTCAACTAAACTTTTAAAGCAACACAAGTATAAAACAACATAAGTCAAATTGTGTAATAACTTTGTTTACTTACGTAATGTACGTGAGTATGCACGAGTAACCTATCTCCACATTCCCACAATATTGTTGGATGTCTTCGCGATGTAAAAATACCGATGCTTCCTTTCCCAAGATACGCTCGGGCATTGTGATCATTAGTGTATCTTCTTGTCTCATCGAAAACACTGCGTATCTATTTAGGAGCTTAATAGTAACATGGGCCTCTGTGTGTTTGCTTGATTGTACTATGAGCTTAGCTTTGGCAGGAGGCTCCTATAAAAGATATGAAGTCACTATCTTTCTTTTAAAAAAATTATTTCAATAGAAAATAAACATACCTCTTTGTCATCTACAGTAATAACAAGTCTGCGAGGCCATCCCACAAAATTACCGACCGCTTGATACAACGTTTGTAGTTCATCGTTCACAGGAATCGGTAATGCACAATCATCACCTATCACCATGTCCACCACAACGCGAACATTTTCCACTCCTAATGGAACTCCATGGATGGTTGCATTTTGTGAATGCGACTCATACATTGTGCCTACGGCAACAATGTTATCCATATAGACCATCGCTAGGTGACAAGGTGTTCCAGCCTACAAAAGTTTAAAACGTCGAAGCTAAGTATATATATATATATAAAATTCCAACAAGGATAATAATAATTTACCTCTTTATTCTCAGATATCTCACGAACAACATCTTTTCCTTTTGACTTCTTATGCGTGGCACTCGAAGCGTTGCTTTGTAGTGTCTTTCAGCGAGGGGCTTCAGTCTTCGGACTCGAAGCTTCGCTTTGCGGTTGCTGACTCAAGTTTGACTTCTCTCTTGCAACGTTGTAGTACACAGAGGGCGTTACGAACTCGCCCACTCCCCTTACACGCCCTCTGTGTTCTGGCGTGTCCAACGCTTCAGTTAAGATGTCCTTACCTTCATTTAGTGCAGCTAATTCGTCCTATCATAAACATTTCAATAAGAATTTTTCAATTACTAAAGTATCACATAATCCAAAACTTCTTTCAAATATATATATAAAAACTTACAATTCGATTGACACGTGCTACAGTGACCTCATCGCAATATTCTTTATTTTTTCCTTTTCGTGCTTCCTTCCATAGAATTGCACGATTGGAAGGATCGTCGGTCAATTCCTGTACAAATATACATATTATTGAAGGTATACACAAATTTTCATGTCATTTACTTTAAATAGTCGTACTTACTAAGTCTTTGGCAAGATTTGCATATCCCTTACGAGAGATATGATGATTTTACAAGCATCTCTCTCCTCTTTCTTTCTGAGCCTTACTTAACGCCTGTATATTTAATTTGAATGACAAAAACAACAAATTGAATGCATGAATATTTAATTTACAAAATAATTTCACTAATCTAAAGTTTATTTACCTCCCACTCTGATGTTAGTCTACTACTCACAAATGTCTCCCAATCCTTTTGTTCAATATGTGAGTATTTAGAAAGAGGAGTTGTCAAACGCTCTGGTTCATCTTTTAATGGATTGACATACTTCTGCGTTAGGTATGTCTTGAATGTTCGAAATTTTCTAGACGCAGATTGAAGTATACTACTCTTGGACCTAGGGTCCACCACGAACAACATCTGCATAAAAAAAATACCAAAGTAATTAGCAAAACAAGTAAACTAAATAAGCTATTCACTCCTATAGATCAATAAACTTTTTACCTCTATACAATCAAAAATTTTATCCTTCATTTCCTTAGGCACATCCTTCCAGTTTTCGTATGTTATTGGGATTTGTTGTCTCACACAAACCCCTATGTAACTTTGCATCTGGTTAGCATTATCTCCAACCGCTTGACCTTGATTGTTGTAAACAATCGTCAAGCGTTCTCCATTATTTCTTAGGCGTGCCAATCTATGCATCGTAGTAGGCCCTCGTCCTGGCACTCGTGGTTGGATAAACACATTTCTTTCATCTCCACTACTACTACTTTCTTTACTCATTGTAACAATCTGCAAGAAAGACACAAAACATACATTCATGAGATATATAAACTTATAAGATCTATTAACTTATAGAAAATATAATAAATAAATGAATTTGAGATAGTACCATCTTCAACACAAGTTCGGATAGTGTCTTACACAAGTTCAATTTCTCCATCCGTGATAGTGTATAACATGCTGGGGGTAAGAAGATCTTTTTCTCTCCCAACTGAGGAGTCAATTCTGATCTAATGTTCAATTCAACCAAATCCAAACGAGTTTTTAATCCATCTTTTGTTTTGCCAGGAATATCAAGTAGCGTACCAATAATATTTGCACAAACATTCTTTTCGATGTGCATCACATCTAAACAATGTCGCACCTGAAAATATTTCCAATATTCTAACTCAAAGAAAATGGACTTCTTCTTCCAATAGCTACTTGCAAGATCTCTATTGTTTTTTTCCTTTCCTGCTTTCTTACCAAATGAATATCTGAATTCGCTTGTTTTTGCAAAAATTTCCTCTCCATTTAATGGTTCGGGAGCGAAACTCAATTCTTGTTCGCCATTGAAATGTTTCTTTTGCTTTCTAAATGGATGGTTATGGGGTAAAAACTTTCGATGCCCAAGATACGCCATCTTTTTTCCTTTAGGCAAATAAGTAGATGCAGTTTTCTCCCCACAAATTGGACATGCATGATATCCTTTTACTGTACAACCACTCAAATTGCCATACGCAGGAAAATCATTAATAGTCCACAATAAAATAGCTTTGAGAGTGAAAAATTTTTCTTCATGTATGTCATAACATTCCACACCCTCATTCCAAAGCATTTTCAAATCGTCAACTAGTGGAGCTAAATAAACATCAATGTCATTTCCTGGTTGTTTGGGGCCAGATATTAATGCAGTTAACATAAAAAATTTTCGTTTCATGCACAACCATGGAGGTAGATTATACGTCACCAACATAACTGGCCAACAACTATATCTACTACTAAGATCACCATGTGGATTGACACCATCCGTAGAAAGAGCCAGACGAAGATTTCTAGGTTCTAAACCAAACTCTGGCCACAAATTGTCTACTTGTTTCCACGATAGTGCATCCGCAGGATGTCGTAAGTGTCCATCACTTTCTCGTTTTTTAGCATGCCACTTCAGCAAATTCGATATTTCTTTACTTCGAAACATCCGTTGAAATCTTGGAACAGGTGAGAAATACCACATAACTTTTGCTGGAACATTTTTCATCACATGGTTCGAATTTTTTCGAAGCTTCCATCTTGATGTTCCGCATATAGGGCATACTTCTGCATCAGATAGTTCCTTTCTAAACAAACAACAATCATTAATACACGCATGTATCTTCTCATACTTCATTCCAAGAGTACACAAAGTCTTTTTTGCTTGATATGTTGAAATTGGAATTTCATTAGGGCTTGGTAAGATGACACGGAGTATTGTCAATAACTCAGTGAAACTTTTATCGCTCCATCCAAATTTTGCCTTCAAATTATAAAACTTTATCAAAGTAGATATCTTGGTAAAATTCTTACAACCCGAATATAATGGTTTCTTGGCATCTTCTAATATCTCATCAAAAACCTTAGATTTGTCATTAAAATAATCATGTGCAGCCTCAAACATTCCTATTGTGTCCTCAACATCATCGTCATCTTCAACTTCAACTTTTCCACTAATAGACGCATTTCCATTGTCTTCCTTATTTGATTGTGATTCACCATGCCAAATCCATGTCTTATAGCTTTGATCGATACCATGAACAAACAAGTGGTGTCTTACTATATTCACATTTTGAAACTTTACATTCACACACTTCAAACATGGACAACGAATGATATTCAGTCTATTCGAATGTCGTAATCCATTTTCAATAAACATCTCAACTCCGAAGCAATATTCTTCTGACATTCGACTTTTTGTCATCCACGACTTATCCATTACTATAATTGTGTTGCTTTAGAGGTTAATCTACAAAGAAGAACAATTATTACTTAAACTTGTGTACTTTTTAGTTCATTAAGAAGAAAATGAGTGAAATTTGAACTACTAACGAGTTCCTTGTTCACTCAAGTTCACGATCTTGACAATAAAAGTCAAGATCATGATATAACATCTGAGTTGCAAGAGATAACTCAACAAACCATTTCAAAACATCACTTAAGTATTTATCAACTTCCACCTAAACTCAACTAAAACCATAAACTAAAACAACCAACTTTAAAATCCTAATTAAAGCATTTGATCTCAACTTCTCCTCCACTAAACTCAAGTAAAATAACGAATTATAACAAACAATTTCAAGAGATATCTTAAGTATCAATCAACTTCCCATAAAACTAAACTCAAACAAACCATAAACTCAAACAAACCATTTCACAACATGACTTAAGTATCCATCAAATTCCCAATAAATCCAACTAAGAACATAAACCATAACACAAGTATTTCTCACCCCCCCCCCCACCCAACTCAACTAAACTTATAAGCACACACAAACAAACAATTTGAAACCATAAATAAGTATTTCTCAACCCTCAACTTAACTAAACTTACAAACTAAGACCAACAATTTCAAAATTTAATTTAAGTATTTATCAACTTCCACCTAAACTCAACTAAAACCATAAACTAAAACAACCAACTTTAAAATCCTAATTAAAGCATTTGATCTCAACTTCTCCTCCACTAAACTCAAGTAAAATAACGAATTATAACAAACAATTTCAAGAGATATCTTAAGTATCAATCAACTTCCCATAAAACTAAACTCAAACAAACCATAAACTCAAACAAACCATTTCACAACATGACTTAAGTATCCATCAAATTCCCAATAAATCCAACTAAAACATAAACTCACAAACACCTTCAAACCATAACACAAGTATTTCTCACCCCCCCCCCCCCAACTCAACTAAACTTATAAATCAACACAAATAAACAATTTCAAACCATAAAGAAGTATTTCTCAACCCTCAACTTAACTAAACTTACAAACTAACACCAACAATTTCAAAATTTAATTCAAGTATTTATCAACTTCCACCTAAACTCAACTAAAACCATAAACTAAAACAACCAACTTTAAAATCTTAATTATAGCATTTCTCAACTTCTCCTCCACTAAACTCAAGTAAAATAACGAATTATAACAAAAAATTTCAAGAGATATCTTAAGTATCAATCAACTTCCTATAAAACTAAACTCAAACAAACCATAAACTCAAACAAACCATTTCACAACATGACTTAAGTATCCATCAAATTCCCAATAAATCCAACTAAAACATAAACCATAACACAAGTATTTCTCAACCCCCCCCAACTCAACTCAACTCAACTTATAAGCACACACAAACAAACAATTTGAAAGTGGGAAGAATTCTTAAGTTAGTTTATCCAAACTTTTCTAGTTAGATATTGATTTCTTATGGGCTATATTTGGTAATAGAAAGTGGGAAGAATTCTTAAGGAAAAAAAAAAGATTGCGGAAAGAAAGAAATAAAAAAGAGAAAATGTCCAACTTTTCTTTGATGATTCCCTAACAAAAATTCAACATTATAGCAACTATCTTTCTTTAGTTTTAGTAAAAAGTTTACATTCCCAAACAAAAACAAGTATTTCAAAACTACCTTTCTTTAGTTTTAGTAAAAAGGAACAACATTATAGCAACTATCAACATTATAGAGTAAAAAGGAACTAAATTTATAAACTAACACCAACAATTTCAACATGATAATTTCTCAACTATTTTTCCAACAATCTTTTCTATCCATCATCCAATCCAAGACAAAAATAAACTTAAGCAACTAATCAATTAAATTTAACTCTACATTTTTATAAAATTAAAAAGAAGCAAAAAATTTTACCAAGTAATCTCACTCAAATCTTAAAAATTCGGTGTCGGATTTGCTACCCACGACCACGACCACCTCAGATCTACCCACGAACAGTGACGAACACCACTAATTTGTTACCCAAAAACAGAGATCTGGAACCCACGAAGAAGTGCTGGCCGACGGTCTGTAAGTTTGGAGAAAACCCACTTGCTGGAGATGAGCTTGAACTTGAGCTTCACGAAAATGGCACTTGCCGACGGTCTTTTGAGTTTGAGCTCACAGATCTGAAACTCTCCACAGATCTGAAATGCTGGCCATCGATGAGGGAAGAAGTTCGAGAGAGGTTGCTAGATCTGAAATGTTCAAGAAAATTTGTTATAGCAACTATCAACATTATAGAGTAAAAAGGAACTAAATTTATAAACTAACACCAACAATTTCAACATGATAATTTCTCAACTATTTTTCCAACAATCTTTTCTATCCATCATCCAATCCAAGACAAAAATAAACTTAAGCAACTAATCAATTAAATTTAACTCTACATTTTTATAAAATTAAAAAGAAGCAAAAAATTTTACCAAGTAATCTCACTCAAATCTTAAAAATTCGGTGTCGGATTTGCTACCCACGACCACGACCACCTCAGATCTACCCACGAACAGTGACGAACACCACTAATTTGTTACCCAAAAACAGAGATCTGGAACCCACGAAGAAGTGCTGGCCGACGGTCTGTAAGTTTGGAGAAAACCCACTTGCTGGAGATGAGCTTGAACTTGAGCTTCACGAAAATGGCACTTGCCGACGGTCTTTTGAGTTTGAGCTCACAGATCTGAAACTCTCCACAGATCTGAAATGCTGGCCATCGATGAGGGAAGAAGTTCGAGAGAGGTTGCTAGATCTGAAATGTTCAAGAAAATTTGTTAGATTTGCCGGCGATGATGGAAGAAATGCTCGCCGTCGGTCGAGAAAAACGGAAGAAAAAAAACCGTCGTCGATGAGAAAAACGGAAGAAATGCTCGCCGTCGCCGTCCGTTAGCTCGCCGTCGAGGAGGGAGGAAGTCGCCGCCGTCGATGAGGGAGGAAGTCGCCGTCGTCGATGAGGTTGGGTTTTCGTTTTCGTGGGTTTGGTTTCGTTTTCGAGCAGAGAGGACTTAGGGCAGAAATGTCGGGGAGAGAGAAAGTTATTTCATTTTTACTGTTTTTTAAAATTTTTAAAAAAATAAAAAAATAACTTTTAATGTCGGGCAATGCCCGACATTAAAGTCTACTCTTTGATGTCGGGTATTGCCCGACATTAAAAGTTCGAAAAATTCATCCGACATTAAAAAGCCCGTGCGTTTTTTTGTCCGACATTAAAGCCATACTTTGTTGTAGTGTTTGAAATTTGTAATAATGATTTAGTTCCTATGAAGAAAATTTTTGTTAAAATTTAATGGAATTTCCTACCTATGTAGATTGATAAACTCATTAGAGGCCACCTGTATAAACTACAAAAACTAAATCATTACAATAAAATTTATTACTTAATTTTGATTGAATTTTTCACGGTAGAGATCAAATTATTACAAATTTAAAAATATAGAGACTAAATTGTTACATATTTAAATTTATAGACTAAATTGTTACAAACGTGAAGGACAAAATTGTTATAAATTTGGAAATACAAAGAGTAAATTAGGTACCAAAATTGTTTTTTAAACTTTTGAGTAACAATAATTAAAATTTTATAAGAAAACTTAGTAAATAACAAGAATAGTAAATTATACAATTAAAAAAAAAAAAATCTTCACTTCTTCCCTCTTCTTCCTTCCTCCCCTTCCTCATCTTTCCCTTAGCTAGTTCACCCTCTAACCAAAAACAAAATCTAGATATGAAACGTGAATTATTCGATTCCATGGTTTCAAATCTAGATATGATTCGATCATCCCATGCTATATATGTGAATTTAATAATTAATAATTAATAAATAATACCATGTCAACTTGATAAATAATATAAAAAATATCCAATCATCTGCTAAGCAACAAAAAATTGATGACAAGAACTAAAAGAGACATTATCCCAAAGTCCAATAGTCAAGTTGTCGAGTTTGAAACCTCAAATTGATCATGAATCTAAATGCAATTTGACTCAAACCTCAATTACAAGGAGTTTATTTTCTAAAAACAACAAATATTTGAATACAAAATCTCTTATTTGATATCATGTTAAACTATCAATATATTTAAGGTTGTAATTTAAGGTTAGAGTACAAGTTTTGTTCCTAAATTAAATTACAAGAGAAAAAATCACTCGTTCATATTTTTTTACTTAGGTTTTGGCGAAGAAAGTTTCCGAGTCATTGAAACAAAAAAATCAGAGTTATTTGCGCTGTCTCCAAACTCTCTAAAACTGGCAATTCAATCCGACATTGAAAAAGGGTTTGTCCCACTTTACCTGTGTGCAACCATCGGAACAACTTCGACCAACGCGGTCGACCCACTCGACCCACTTTGCGACATAGCACAACAAAACGGAATTTGGGTACACGTCGACGCCGCATACGCCGGAAGCGCCTGCATTTGCCCGGAGTTCCGACATTACCTCGACGGCGTCGAGAAGGCAAACTCATTCAGCTTGAACGCCCACAAGTGGTTCTTCTCGGCGCCGGACTGTTGCTGTCTGTGGCTGAAGGATCCGTCGGCGTTGAGAAACTCTCTGTCGCTGTACCCTCCGTATCTGAGAAACAATGCAACTGATTCTGGCGAAGTGGTGGACTACAAAGACTGGCAGATTACGCTGAGCAGAAGGTTTCGAGCCATGAAATTGTGGGTTGTGATGAAAAGCTACGGAGTGGGTAATCTGAGGAATTTCATGAGGCACCATGTGAAAATGGCGAAGCTTTTTGAGGAGCTGGTGAAGAGGGACGAGAGGTTTGAGGTTGTGGTTCCGAGGAATTTTGGGATGGTTTGTTTCCGATTGTCGTTTCCGGAAGTCGACAAGTCGAACGTCATGAACGTGAAATTGTTGGAGGAGATTAATAAGTCGGGAAAAGCTTTCATGATGCACACCATGGTTGAAGGAATGTATGTGATTCGATTTGCCGTCGGTGTGACGATGACGGAGGAACGACATGTCGTCACGACGTGGAAGGTGGTGCAGGAACTGGCGGAGAGGGTCGTGGACGGTGTTTAAGATTGGTACGACGAGTGCAGTTCATAATATTAATAAAGAAACTTGGGAAATTAAGTGAAGTTATTTAATGTCTTCATTTTTCTTTTCTTTTTTTAAATCGTGCGACCTATGTTCATGTTCGCCTATGTATTGTTTTCTTAATAATGAAAATGTTATTACTCGTTCCATTGCTTGTTTGAAACGGAAGAGATTAGCTTTGATTGATCTTATATATTTTACATGTAATAAGAAAAGGTTGTTTTTTCTTTTGTCATTAGATTCCAATTTTGCACTGAGATTCAGGAGGGAATATTATTATTGACAACTATAAGAGAAATATAAGAGAATATTGATTGATTTCACTTGATGATGAAAGAATACAAAGCCATGCTATTTAAAGAAGCAAAGGCTAAAGACGGTAACAAACATTAACAAATTGTAACAACAAACCTTAACAAATTGTAACAACTTTACAAAGAAATAATAAAATACAAAATGAATAACAATCATTCCTAAATACAAGAGAATAATAACAAAGTATTCTATTAGTTAATATCCTCCCTCAAACGAAATGCCATAAGTCAGGATGGCATGAGTTTGGACCGAAGTGTATAAAAATGAGCTTGAGTTAAATGTTTAGTAAAGATGTCTGCTAGCTGGGAAGCAGTAGGAATATATCGTAGAGCAATATCCTTTTGAACAACACGTTCACGAATAAAATGAAAATCAACCTCAATATGTGTTTAGTTCTGTCATGAAAAGCAGAATTATTGGCAAGTTGTATAGCAGAAAGATTGTCACACCAAAGTTGAGGTGGAGAGGTGCCAAACATATGTAAGTCTCGAAGTAGTTGACGTAACCAAAAAAACTGAGCTGTCGTGGTTGCTAACGCTCAATATTCAGCCTCAATTGGACTTTTGGAAACCGTGGACTGTTTCTTGGCACCTCAAGAAATAGGATTAAGCCCAAGAAAAATCACAAAACCAGTCATAGAACGCCTATCAATCAAATCACCAGTCAAGTCGGAGTCACTATAAGCTGTCAACTTAAGTTCAAAGGATGATGAACGCTTAAAACAAATACCATGATCAATAGTTCTAGCAATAAATCGCATAATTCATTTAGCAGCAACCAAATTTGCAACTGTAGGCTTATGCATAAATTGAGATAATTTACTAACAGAGAAAACTATATCTGGGCGTGTGAATGTCAAATACTGTAAGACCCCAATCATTGCTCTAAATGAACGAGCATCATCATCACAATACTGAATATTATCATCAGGGCAACTAGTTAAAGAGATTGGTGTCTCACAAGATTTTGCACCAACCATCCCAAAACGCATGAGAACATCCATTGCATATTTTTCCTGTGTAACATAAATTCCTGCAGAATGTTGATTAATTTCTAGGCCCAAGAATTACCGAAGAGAACCAATATCAGACATATCAAAGCGAAGATGCAATTGAGCAATTAGAGAAGCGATATAAGAAGGATCACTCCCAGTAAGGATGATATCATCCACATACGAAAGCAAATATGTAACAGACTTCTCATACTTTCGAATGAATAAGGAAGAATCGGCAGAAGAGGACACAAAACCAAGTGTAAGTAGATGTGAGGTAAAACATTCGTACCAAGTCCTGGGAGCTTGTTTCAATCCATAGAGAGATTTTACTAGCTTGTAAACAAGGTTAGGCCTAGAGGTATCCTCAAAACCTTGAGGTTGTTGCATATAGACCTCCTCATTTAAAGTGCCACGAAGAAACACATTTTTAACATCAAGTTGTCTAAGATCCCATCCAAACTGTGCAACCAAAGAAAGAATAATTCTAACAGTGGGTTTTTTTACAACCGGACTAAATGTTTCATCAAAATCTATGCCATCCTATTGATGATAACCTTTGGCTACCAACCGGCCTTTATAACGAGCAACACTTCCATCAGGGTTTCTCTTGATTTTATAAACCCATTTGCATCCTATAGCGGACTTATTTTCAGGTAGAGGAACAAGAGTCCAAGTGCCTTGCTGAAGCAAAGCGTTAAATTCGTCAGTCATGGCCTGTTTCCAAACACCTATCTTACTAGCTTTTGTAAAATATGTAGGTTTAGTATTCAAATCACCACGTTGTTTTTCAGCAACAAAAACTTTCCTTTTTGTGATACCCGACTTGGCTCTAGTTTGCATAGGATGCCTATTAGGTACAAGTGGCTCAGTAACAAAAGTAGCAGGTAAGTCATTGCATACATTAGTGTCAGTAGAGGGCAAAGACACAACATTCTCAACACATGATAAAGGCACCATAGTGTTTGTTGGAGTAGTTGGAGATTGTGTAGATATGGAAGTTGTTTGTTCTTGACCTGGAAATGGTTGCTGGGATATAGGATTTAGAGATGGTTGGGGTGTTGGATGTGGAAGGGACTGTGATGAAGGTAGAGATACAGAGGAAGGGGTAGCAGAGAGAATAAGAAAGTAAGGCAGTTGATATGAAGGAGAAGTTGAATGTAAAGGAGTAGAAGAACTTGGAGGAGGAAGATTTGATTCGGCAAATGGATAGGAAGTTTCATCAAACCGGACATGACGAGAAATAAGAATTTTGTTGTTGCTCATATTGTAGCACAAATAACCCTTGTACTCTAATGGATAATCGAGAAAGACACATTTGGTTGTTTTTTTGCTGAAGTTTATGAGAATTATATGGTTTAAGAAGAGGGTAGCAAGCGCAACCAAAAACTTTAAGATGATGGTAATCAGGTGGGCGTTTAAAAAGACATTCAAATGGTGACTTATTATTCAAGGAGATGGACAAAAGTCTATTAATGAGGAAAACCGCAGCAGCAAAGGCATAAGACCAAAATTTTAAGAGCATAGAAAACTGAAGCATTAAGGCTAGAGCAACTTCAATGATATGGTGATGCTTACGTTCAGCCACACCATTTTGCTCAGGGGTGTAGGCACAAGATTTTTGGTGTAAAATGTCATTAGAAGAAAGATAATTTGCAAGGGATTGATTTACAAATTCTCCTCCCCCATCAATTCGCAAGGTTTTAATAGAAGCAGATAACTGGTTTTCAATAAGAGGTTTAAAACGCATAAAGACAGTAGGAACATCAAATTTTTTTGCAATTGGAAATATCCAAGTATACCGGGATAGATCATCAATAAACGACACATAATACTTAAAACCATTGATTAAAATTTCTGGAGCTGGACCCCATACATCACTATGAAGCAACTCCAATGGATACATGGAAAACGTGGTAGATTTTGGAAAAGGAAGTGTATGCATCTTACAGACACAACGATTGTTATTACATATAGGTAAACTAAGATGACGAAGAACAGTATGGAGCACTTGCGAGTTAGGATAACCTAACCGATTATGCCATAGAGTAGATGATGACTTGATGCCAATATGAGCAACAGGAGAAGAGATTGATGAGTTGGTAGACATGGAAGAGGAAACCGATGGAGTGATAGGATAGAGACCATTTTGACTAGGTCCTTGGAAGAGAAGGCACCCCGAAGTTTTGTTCTGAATAGAGAATCGGTCAGAATAAAAAATAACAACACAATTATTGTCAACACATAGTTGATGTATAGACAGAAGATTATTCGAGATATGAGGCACACACAGAAGATTTGTTAAAGACAAAGAGGAAGTAGATGAAATAGGAAATGCGCCAAAACCTGTGTGAGTTATAGGGAGACTTTGCCCACTGCCAACAGAAATATGTTCATCACCATTATATTCAAAAGCCACCGATAAGTTACCAAGATCAGCTGTAACGTGCGCATTGCACCCAGAATTATGTGAGGCCACCATGGTAGCAAGTTGAGATGGTGGATGACGACCCTGATAGTGATAGTTCATCCTATTATAACAATCCAAGGCGCTGTGACCTGGTCGCTGACAAATTTGACAGGAGGGACGATTGTCAATAGATAAGGAATTTGTAAAATTAGGGATACGACTTCTGCCATTTCCATTCTGGGGAGAAAAATGTCCACGACCATTGTTGTGATCGCGACCACATCCCCTGCCGCCATTAAAAGAGGGACGAGTAGAAGGAGGTTGAGCAGCAGCAAACATAGCAGTAGGTTGAGAGATGAGATCCTCTCGTTTCGACTGCTTGTCGAGGGCTGACTCCTCAGACTTCATGAGGACATGTAACTCAGCAAAAGAAACCAGTTGTGATCGAGTGCGCATCGAAGTACGAAAAGTGTTGTAGTCAGTTGGTAACCCATTCAATGTATAGATCAGAAGATCCTCATCATTGACCGTAATGGAGACATTGGCTAACTTGTCTTTGATTTCCTTGATCCGCTTGACATAAACATCAATAGATTCATCCACTTTCTTTGAAATGGACTACAAATCAGATTTCAAATTGACTACATTAGTACGAGAGCTTGAGGAATAGTGTTTTTCAAGTACCTCCCACATTTCCTTAGTGGTAGTGTTGCCGACAACATAAGCAATAGCTTCAGGAGACAATGTGGCATTGATAAGTGTCATTAGGGCCTGATCTTTTGCAATCCAGTCACCATGCTTTGGATTGATCATAGGATCAGTAGATGCTTCAGAGGGAGGTGATGCTGAATTAGTAGGGTTATCAGTGATTGAAGAAGTTGCAACAACCGAAGAAAGAAATTCAGCAGGTTGTGGAATGGAACCATCAATAAAGCTAAAGAGCTTATGAGCCTTGAGAACCGATGTAAGCTGAAATTTCCAGAGAATAAAATTTGAAGAATCCAATCGGATAGAAACCAGATTACAAATATTAGACAACAAAAAAATTGGAGAGTGAAGATCCTTCACAGCAGTAGGCGTCACAGAATCCATGATTTTATTGAAGAGAGAAACAAAAAAAAAGAATGAGATACGAGAGAAGAAAAAAAAAGGACCAGAGACGTAAGTCAAATCAGCTCTGATACCATGACAACTTTGAGAGAAATATCAGAGAATATTGATTGATTTCACTTGATGATGAAAGAATACAGAGCCTTGCTATTTAAAGAGAAGCAAAGGCTAAAAGCTGTAACAAACCTTAACAAATTGTAACAACTTTACAAAGAAATAATAAAATACAAAATGAATAACAATCATTCCTAAATACAAGAGAATAATAATAGAAGTATTCTATTAGTTAATAATTATTAGTTCTCCTACCCATTTATACATACCTATAAAATGTTAGAGAATGACTTAGGATTTTGCCCTTGAGAGTATCACTTGGTGATTGTCCCACATGGAAAGTTTTGTAGTTGGAAAAAGTATTTTTATACCATCACTCTTCCCTAGGTTTATAAAACTAGTTAAGGTGGTACAAGGACTTCTCCCCACACGCGCGCCGCCGCCGTCGGACGGGCGGGCGGGCTCGGGCAACCGCGCTCGTGCGTAATAGAGAAGGTGGTTTATCTTTTTGGGCATAAATCCTTCTTCTTATAGTTTCTTTTATAAACCGAACCGGGTCCAGGCGAACCGAACCCGTGTGGTCAACAGTCAACAGTCACGCCGTGTGCGTTCCGTTCGTTGAGGCTGAGGCGTGCAGACACGTGGCGTTCGTTCGTTGAGGCGTGCAGACACGTGGCGCTCTCAGCATGCTCATTGGACCTGCGGTTATGCCAATACGGTTACAGCTTCTGCTATAAAAGAAACCTTGAGGCAAGTTCCATTCAATCATCATTTTTCAATTCTTCCATTTCTCTTCTCTTCCTCCAATACTGAGCAAAGCCTATATTTCTTGATTCCAATCCTTCTCTCTCGAGTGCACGAACGAGGAGGGTGTTGTGTTAACCTTGGGGAGCAACCGGTATAAACGATTTAGCACCGTGGTCGTGCCGAAATTGCTTTCAAGGCAGTGGTCTACACCACGACACAACAACTGTGTTTCTCAATTTCTTCCAACAAGTTGAAAGCAATTTGAAAATGTCCATCAAACCCAAGAAGCATGTTCCGGATCTATCCAAACTAGAACCTCTGGATGGTTCTAACTATCGTCGCTGGTCTCAGAAGCTGCTCATCTTCTTCGAACAGCTAGAGGTCGACTACATCCTAACCACCAATTATGTGGAGAAATCAGAAGCACCGGTCGTAGACCTTGAAAAATCTAAAGAGGTTCAGCCTGATCCACACAGTTCTAAGGAAGTACAGACTGTCCCTCAAAAACCAAAGGCCAGTCATGATGTTGATCCAGAAAAGTTCGAAAAAGACAACAAGGCAGTTCGGGGTTATCTTTTGAACCACATGAACGACTCACTGTTTGACTTGTTCGTTGTTCAAAAGTCAGCTAAAGTTATCTGGGACACTCTGGAATCCAGATATGGCAGCGATGATGCAGGGAGGAAGAAGTACGTGGTCGGTAAGTGGATGCGGTTCCAAATAACGGATGACAAACCAGTGATGGACCAGGTCCACGAGTACGAGAATCTAGTGGCAAACATTCTGACAGAAGGTATGAAGATGTGCGAGATTCTCCAGGCGAATGTCTTGCTCGAAAAATTCCCTTCTTCCTGGAGCGACTACCGCAATCATTTAAAGCACAAGAAGAAGGACCTGACGTTACAAGAATTGATCAGCCACATGCGAACTGAAGCAGCCAACAGACAAAAGGATAAGTTGGAATCTAAGTCTTTGAATTCAGTTAATGCTAACTTAGTTGAATCTTCTGCTGCATCAAAAGACAGGTTCAAAAATAAAAATAAAGAAAAATCCTCGCAGAAGAAGAACCATCCGTTCAAGTCTCCTAGCGGGAAAATAGAGAAAGAGAAGTCCAAGCTGATTTGTTATGTCTGTGGCAAACCTGGGCACAAATCCTATCAGTGCAACCAGAGGAAAGGGAAACCAGACCGGAAGCCTGATGGTGCACAAGCCAACGTGGTTGAAGCAGACGATATCATTGTTGCGGTAGTGGTGGAGGCTAATCTGGTGGAGAATAAGTCAGACTGGATTCTTGACACTGGTGCTTCGAGACACTTCTGCTCAAATCGAAACTTGTTCCACGAGTTCCATGACACTGTTGACGGCGAATGCGTATATATGGGGAACTCGACCACTGCTGGAGTACTTGGGAAAGGGAAGGTTCTCTTAAAACTTACTTATGGTATCTGGAATGCGTATGTTCCTTCATTGCGTAGGAATCTGGTATCTGGAAGTTTGTTGAACAGGGCAGGACTTAAGATTGTCTTTGAAGCTGACAAGGTTGTCATCACTAAAAATGGTAACTTTGTGGGTAAGGGGTACTTAGCCGATGGTCTGTTTGTGTTAAACACTGTCTCTATTCTTGCCGAAATGAATGAAAGTACATCTCGTTCTGCCTATATTGTTGAATCTATCGATATATGGCATGGTAGACTAGGTCATGTGAACATTGCATCTATTAAAAGGCTTAAAAAACTGCATCTTCTTAATGTATCAGAATCACCCAATGATAGTAGATGCTCAGTATGTGTAGAGGCAAAATTTGCTAAAAAACCGTTTAAGCCTGTTACAACTAGATGTACTGAATTGCTTGAGTTAATTCACTCTGATCTAGCTGATTTCAAAAACACTGCTAGCAAAGGTGGCAAAAACTATTATATCTTTTGTTGATGATTTCTCTAGATACACGAAAATATATCTTCTGAAATCGAAAGATGAAGCTAGTAGCATGTTTAGGAAATACAAAGCAGAAGTAGAAAACCAACTAGACAAAAAGATTAAAAGGTTAAGATCCGATAGGGGAGGTGAATACAGTGACAAGTCTCTCAAGGAATTTTGTGAATTAAATGGTATTATCCATGAGTGTACTGCACCATATTCTCCTCAACAAAATGGCATAGCTGAACGTAAAAATAGATCATTAAAAGAAATGATGAATGCTATGTTAATAAGTTCTGGATTGCCTAACAGTATGTGGGGGGAAGCTGTGCTTTCTGCCTGTTTTGTTCTTAACAGAGTTCCTCACAAAAGGCTGGACAAGACACCATACGAGCTTTGGAAAGGATATTCACCGAACTTGAGCTATCTAAAGGTATGGAGGTGGTTAGCTAAAGTGGCATATCCGGTATTTAAGAAACCTACGGTAGGATCTAAAACCTTTGATTGTGTGTTTATTGGGTATGCTCATAATAGTGCTGCATATAGGTTCATGTGTTTAGATGATAATTCAATCTGTGAATATAGAGATGCTGAATTTTTCGAACACACATTTCCTATGATTAAAAATGAGCCAGTTAATATCTCACGATCTAGTCAGGTGTCTGCTTGTCCTTCATCTACTGCTGATATTATGCATGAAATTGAACCTAGGAGGAGTAAAAGAAAGAGAATTGAGAAAGACTTTGGATCGGATTTTTTAACTGTTTTTCTTGTTGAAAACTCAGATAAAATTGACGATCAATTTGCATGCATGTATCTAATAGATGAAGACCCGAAAACCTACCAAGAGGCCTTAAAATCTGTAGATTCTAGTTTCTGGAAAGAGGCCATTAAAAGTGAACTGGATTCTTTAATTATGAATCAAACGTGGAACTTGGTAGATTTACCTAAAGGAAGTAAGCCTATTAGGTGTAAGTGGATCTTTAAAAGGAAAATTAGACCAGATGGCTCAATTGAAAAATTCAAGGCCAGATTAGTGGTTGTGGGTTATTCTAAAAAACAAGGTATTGATTACTTTGATACTTATTCTCCTGTAACTAAAATAGCTACTATTAGATGTCTAGTTGCTCTTTCAGCTATTCGTGGCCTGTTAATACATCAGATGGATGTGAAAACAGCATTTCTCAATGGAGATTTAGAAGAGGAGATATATATGGCACAACCTGAGGGCTTTGTAGTTTCTGGTCAAGAAGACAAGGTATGTCAGCTTAAAAAATCTCTTTATGGTCTTAAACAAGCTCCCAAACAGTGGTATGAGAAATTTAATAATACCTTAGTAAACAATGAGTTTAGGGTAAATTCTTCTGACACATGTGTTTACTCGAAATTGTTTGGTGTTGATTATGTGATTATCTGCTTGTATGTTGATGATATGCTTATTTTCGGTACGAATTTAGAAGTAATAAATAATACCAAGTTGTTTTTATCCTCACACTTTGAGATGAAAGATTTAGGTGAGGCTGATGTGATACTTGGTGTTAAATTGAGGAAAACCGAAAATGGGTATTCTCTGAATCAATCACACTATGTTGAAAAGATGCTAAAGAGATTTGATTGTTTTAATGATATGCCTGCAAGAACACCTTACGATGCTAGTATGAAACTTAAGAAGAATAAAGGGGATAGTGTTTCTCAATCTGAATATGCAAAAATTATAGGTAGTGTGATGTATTTGATGAATTATACTAGACCTGATATTGCATATGCTGTGAGTAGATTGAGTAGGTATACACATAATCCTAATAAAGAACATTGGGTTGCACTTCGTCGGTTGTTGAGGTACCTTAAAGGTACAATAGATTACTGTTTGCAATTTAATAAATTTCCTGCGGTGTTAGAAGGTTATTGTGATGCAAATTGGGTAACTGATAACGACGAAGTAAGTTCAACTAGCGGGTATGTGTTCGTTTTTGGTGGAGGAGCTATATCATGGAAATCTGCAAAGCAAACCTGCATTGCACGATCCACCATGGAGTCTGAGTATATAGCTCTCGAACTTGCAGGGCAAGAGGCGGAATGGTTAAGAAGTTTACTTCAAGACGTACCACTGTGGGGGACGTTAGTGCCAGTCTCTTTGCACTGTGACTCACAAGCTGCCATAGGAATTGCCAAGAGCAGTGTGTACAATGGCAAGAGAAGGCATATACGCCTGAGACATGAAGTTGTAAAACAATTGTTGAAAGGGGGAGTTATCTCCTTGGAGTATGTGAGGTCTGAGAGGAATCTGGCAGATCCTCTCACCAAAGGCCTAACAAGGAGAGTAATCCTAGAGTCCTCAGGATATATGGGCCTTAAATTGTTGAAATAAATCCATAGCCCTTTATTTGGGTGGTCCAAATATGGACTTGATGGACAAAATTTGGAAAGTCTTCATAGCTCAAGTTTTGAGTGGTTTACTGCGATAGACTTGATGAAGCATGACGTGGCAGTGAAGGTGTGGCCGCCTTCTATGAAAGAGTGTAAAGCATTCTCTTTCTAGAGCTCTCACGATGACCCAAGGTGTTAGTGCATGGCCTTAAATAGCACTTGTTCGACTGTTGTATCGCGGAATCAAAGGAAAATATGAGGATACAAACGTGTTGTAGGGGTCTAAACCATGACTGCTGAAAGTTCAAAAGGTAACTTACTTTCACCACGCTGGTTATTGCCTTGCTTCACTATGCATTAATTCAAATCGAAAGATATTAATGTTTAAGTTTAATATCCTCCTTTGCTCAGGAAAATTATTCGTTACAGTCATTCGTGGGGGATTGTTAGAGAATGACTTAGGATTTTGCCCTTGAGAGTATCACTTGGTGATTGTCCCACATGGAAAGTTTTGTAGTTGGGAAAAGTATTTTTATACAATCACTCTTCCCTAGGTTTATAAAACTAATTAAGGTGGTACAAGGACTTCTCCCCACACGCGCGCCGCCGCCGCCGCCCTCGGGCAACCGCGCTCGCGCGTAATAGAGAAGGTGGTTTTATCTTTTTGGGCAAAAATCCTTCTTCTTATAGTTTCTTTTATAAACCGAACCGGGTCCAGGCGAACCGAACCCGTGTGGTCAACAGTCACGCCGTGCGTTCCGTTCGTTGAGGCTGAGGCGTGCAGACCGTTCGTTGAGGCTGAGCCGTGCAGACACGTGGCTTCCGTTCGTTGAGGCGTGCAGACACGTGATGCTCACAACATGCTCATTGGACCTGCGGTTATGCCAATACGGTTACAGCTTCTGCTATAAAAGATACAGCTTCTGCTATAAAAGAAACCTTGAGGCAAGTTCCATTCAATCATCATTTTTCAATTCTTCCATTTCTCTTCTCTTCCTCCAATACTGAGCAAAGCCTATATTTCTTGATTCCAATCCTTCTCTCTCGAGTGCACGAACGAGGAGGGTGTTGTGTTAACCTTGGGGAGCAACCGGTATAAACGATTTAGCACCGTGGTCGTGTCGAAATTGCTTTCAAGGCAGTGGTCTACACCACGACACAACAACTGTGTTTCTCAATTTCTTCCAACATAAAATAGGGTGAAAGGAAGCATAGACACATATCGGACTCTTACTCTCGTGTTTTTGTATCTCCCTTATCTAGTAAGGTAAGTGGCCTTGTCTATATATTTTTTAGGGGCAACCAGCTAAATGGCCATTTTAAAATAGTTGATTTGAAAAAGAGCCATTCGTGTTTTCATTTTGAGATATGGCCAAAAGCTAAATTTAGTAAATTTTTTTGGCAACAAAGTGGACGTAAATACCCCACCCAAATCTTAATTCAGAAATAAATTAAATTAAAATACAGGGAGAAAATCTAGGCTTGTTACAGATTAATTCAACAACCAAATCGATAACAACCCTACAAATTAAACAAATAAACCTGGAAAATTAAAATTGAAACAACAGATAATAAAACATGAAAGCAATAACAAATATGTGGAAACTTTACAGTTAGTAACAAAATGTATAAGAATGACCCTAACCGAAATCTAAATCCATATTATTTAAATTAAATATACTATAAAAAAGGAGAGAATCTAGGATTTAAACGTTAATTTAATGTGAAATTCAATAAAATAATTTCAAAATAAAAAGGATAAGTCTAATATTAATTTATCTTAACAGTATAATTTGAAAACAAAAATTTTAAATAAGAAATTTGTTACTAAGTTCAAATCACGATTTATGGAGAAAAAATAGGAGAACATAACAAAATACAATATATCGATAAAAAAAAAATCATACATGTTACAACTAGAATTCATCATGCAAATTAAATATACTATATAAAAAAAAAGGAGAGAATCTAGGATTTACAGGTTAATTTAATGTTAAATTCTATAAAATAATTTCAAAATAAAAAAAGATAAGTCTAATATTAATTTATCTTAACAGTATAATTTGAAACACAACAATTTTAATTAAGAAATTTGTTACTAAATTCAAATCACGATTTATGGAGAAAAAATAGGAGAACATAACAAAATACACTATATCGATAAAAAAAAAAAAAAAAAAATCATACATGTTACAGCTAGAATTCATCATGCAAATTGAAGAAATTGAAGAAAAATCACTGTAGTTGTGATCTTTGTTTAATCACAATTACAGTGTGTATGAAAACGGGAAAGAGTTTCTTCTAAAAATTATTTACTATTGTAGGAGACGGAAGATTCAAAGGTGATTGAGACTAATGCAGAAGAAAGTTCAAATGAGCTTTCAACAAATGAAAAGAATAACTCAGGTGAACGAAAACATGAAAGTAATAATCAATCTGAACGCTTACTTTTGGAGTAACAGAAAACATGAAAGCAGTAAAAAATTAAATGCTGAAATATACCTATGATCAATAGCTTTATAAAAGGAACGACGAAGACCAATAATCAATAGAATGGTTGGAAAAGATGAAGCAATCTGGTTTGTTGATTACAAAATAAAAGTCTACTGGAAAAGACGATGAAACAATCTGGATTTGAATTTCAAATGATAAGAGATTATATATATGTTGTAACTAACCATTGCTTGATTCATGGGATAATTGGTTTTTTTTAAAAAAAAAAATTTAAATGGCTTCCTCAAATATAGGGTGGGGCGTGAAAATTAACTTAGGGGTATAATTGGAAGAATAAAACAAGTGAAATTAGGTTAAAAATACAACTTGGCCATTTTTCATTAAAAAATACGGTTTGGCCATTTTTCGAAATTACCCTGTAATTTCTGGCCATTTTTTAGGATTTCCCTATTTTTTACAAAGCTGTGGGCAATATGTTGGAGATGATGGGCAAAATCAAGTGGTTTTGACATCATGGCCATATGATCAGATCCTTTAATCTCTACTACAATATCAAGTGGGTTGTTCTCAATTAATCATCCACATTTCAAATTTCTTCGTCATCAATACATCCACAGACCCATATCCCTCTGTCGTGAACTCAAACCCAGAATCATTGGTTTGCAATAGAGGGAGAGGCCTCACCAATGTGGTCGCCAGTGTCAAATCCTGCCAGCTCCCCACAGAATTAGGTATGTTTGGTTTATTTAATTTAAAAAAAAAAATTTGAAAAACATTTTAGCGACGACAACAACTAAAAATGATTTATTAAAAAACGAGATTGAGAAATAAACCATTTTGATGGAAACGTTTGAAAGCAAATTTTTTTTTATAAAGAGTTTTTAAAAATATAATAACTTGAGTAATGTGAGCAAACATATAAGTGCTTAAATTTTTAAAAACATGCATTCTTGAAAAACACTTAAACAAAAAGGTATTTCCATTACCAATTCGGTAATGAGTGGAGTAACTCATCTATCTCTAGATATCTTTTCAATGTGGAATCCCCAACATGCCCACCAATTTTTTTTGAACTGAATACCCGTTTGAGTTTTATGGGCTCTGATACCATATTAGATATAACGTGGGGATTTCATCTCAAAACCAATTAGCAATGATTAAAGTAACTGTTGCGATTAGACCAGACCAACAATTTGAACACCAGAAAATCGACCTTTGCATGAAGATAAAGAAGTAAAGAGAATCAGAGAGGAAGAAGAAAACCTTTGAGACCTCAGAGGTTTATAACAAACCCTATAATTTACAATCATGTGCTACTCTCACCACCTAACTTGGACCTTTATACTCTCACCACCTAACTTGGACCTTTATAAAATACGCCTAAGTTTAAATACATGAGTAAAAGCCCAAGAAGTATCGTGAGCCCACTGCATTATACAAGTCACAATTTCTCGTAGGGAAATCCTTAGGAATGGCCAAAAATTACAGGGTACTTTTAAAAAATGGCCAAACCGAATTTTCTAATGAAAAATGGCCAAAACATATTTTCTGACCTATTTTCGGGTAACACGAAATACCATTTTTACCCTTAAGTGTCTCACACGATATCTCCTAGTTTTTTTGCAGTCGTATATCTCATTTAAAAAAAAAAAATCTGTAACTTACAATCCCATGAATCAAGGAACTAACAGTTACAGCCTCAATTCTCTCTTTCTTCAATCTGTATTCCCGTTTCCAAGATTCGTTACAGCCTGTATTCCCGTTTCCAAGATTCGTTTCAGCCTCAATTCTCTCTCTTCAATATGTAGTCCAGTTTACAGAATTATGTGTTTGCTCAATTTTTCGGTCTTCCATCTACATTCTGGGTTGAACAAGATTTTTACAGGCTCATTTTTCATTCTTCATCATCTATCCGGACAAGGTTTATTGAACACTGTTGGACGATCATAGGTATTGCTTTATATCCGAGAATGTTGCTTTTTATAGGTATTGCTTTCCTGAATGTATTCACTTTTTTAAAATTTCATTGGTTTTGTCCTTGATGCTTTTCCTTCCTTTTCTTCACAAATACAGTGTGTATGCAACAGAATCCAGATACGTCTCTCATTATCTCCCAGAAAAAACAAAAAATGAAGTTAATTGATTCCACTGAAATTGATTCCTTAGCAGTAAATCTACGGGTTTCCACGCGCGCTGGCAAATTCAAACGGGTTTCCCTCGAGAGAACATGAAGGGTCTTCCTTTTTTTTGAAAATGGATAGAATGCGCTTGGTCTTTGTGAGGGTTTCCAAGTGGAGAATGGCAAGAGTTTATCTTGAATGGTATTTGTGAGGCCTTTTTATTTGCTTTTATGGATTTTATGAAATTAGATCCATGCGTTGGTATGATTTTTGCTTCTTTGAGGGTTTCATTAATTCTGGAGTCTTCTTTCTTATGGTTACCAAATATTATCAATTACATCTTATTTTTTGACCCAATTTGTGTGATGCATCAGGTTGTTCTTCAGTTTTTTATTTAATCGCAATTTCAATGGGGTAAGTTCTTTTTAAGTGTGTCTTAATTTTTTGATTCAATCCAATATATTGCGTTTAAATTTTGAGTTGTCCTATTTTTTCTCCCGTTTGAATTTGAATCTGTTGTTTCAATTGTAGGTTTGTTATTGATTTGGTTGTTGATGTTTGTTATTGATTTGGTTGTTGATGTTTGTTATTGATTTGGTTGTTGAATTAATACGTAACAATCCTAGATTTCCTCCGATATTTTAATTTATCTTATTTATGAATTAAGATTTGGGTGGGGTATTTGTGTCCTATCGGTTGCCAAAAACATTTACTAAATTTAGCTTTTGGCCATATCCCAAAATGAAAATACAAATGGCTCTTTTTCAAATCACCTATTTTAAAATGGCCATTTAGCTGGTTGCCCCTTTCTCGTAATAACCCATGTATATCTTATAAATTATGAGATCTTCACTTATCTTTTCAATGTGGGATCTTCAACCATTTCTCAGTTGATTTTGTACATATTTGATCTGATGCACAACTCAAAGGAGTAAAGTTTATATACCTCAGGTGGTGAGAGTGGATAGAGATGTTTTGCTAACTTCAATGGCCCCAAGATGTAAGATGTTGGAGGCTTGTCCCTCCCATTTTCGTATACACAATGGTTGTCCAAATGGTGGAGGTCCTAAGCTGCTCAAGTCCATGACTTTCCTCATGTTTTTTCCTCGCGAGACATGTTGATCTCGTTGGCAATGACGGAAGAAGAGGAGGCAGAGAGCTTCTTAGCTCGGTAGTAAGATTTGAGTTTGGTTTTGCCGTGTTGTTGGAGAGATTTTATTATGTTGTTCCATCGGAAAACACCTTGGTCCTTTAGGGCCTCGATGGTGTCGATGCTTTACCGCCACGAACCAGGCTCTACCATCTTGCTCTATTTTTTTGTTTCTTTACTATGTTTTTGTGGGTGAATCGAATGGACTAAAGAAGACGACGAGATTATGGGTTTGTGGGTATTTTTGGGTCAATTCCTTGCTTCGTTAGCTTCTTATTTATTAACTTGGAGTAAAAATCAAAAAAGAGAAAGTGAAATGAGGATGGAAAGAAAAAGGAGTAAGAAAGTGGGTGATTGAAGATGGGGAGAGATTAGAGAGAATGGAATGAGGAGAGAGAAATAAAATATGGGAGAGAAATTGAGCCAAATAAATCTAATTTTTAAATTTACTATAGTTTGAGGATTTATTTTTACATTTGAAAGTTTAGGCACCCGTTTGATTTTAGTTTTTGGTTTTTGAAAATTAAGTTTAAAAACACTACTTCAACCATTAAGTTTCTTGGTTTTGTTACGTACTTTCTTCCAATGTTTTGAAAAATCAAGTCAAGTTTTGAAAACTAAAAAAAATAGTTTTCAAAAACTTATTTTTGTTTTTGGAATTTAGCTAGGAATTCAAATGTGATCTTAATAGAGATGAAAAACATGGTAGGAAAATTGAATGAAAACAAACTTAATTTTCAAAAACCAAATGGTTATCACACGGGACCTTAGGGATCTAATTTTTACACTTTTGAAAATTTGTGTGTCTAAGTTTTACATTTGATTTGAAAGTTTAAGAGTGTAATTATTACTAGGGAAAAATACACTCTTAGTCCCTGAGGTTTGTGTTAAGTTTCATTTTGGTCTCTGAGTTTTCAAACTCAACAATTTAGTCCTTGAGGTTTGGTTTTAGTTTCATTTTGGTCCCTCCATCCATTTTTCCGTTAAATACTTAACGGATGGCTGATGTGGCATTAATTTTTATTAAAAAATAATTTTTTTGAATTTTAAAAATAAATAAATAAATAAATATATATATATATATATATATATATTTATTTATTTATTTATTTATTTATTTATTTATTTTTAAAATTCAAAAAATAATTTTTAATAAAAAAAATAGATGTCACATCAGCAAACCGTTAGTTTTTAACGGAAAAGTGGATGGAGGGACTAAAATGAAACTAAAATCAAACCTCAGAGACTAAATTGTTGAGTTTGAAAACTCAGGGACCAAAATGAAACCTAACCCAAACCTCAGGGATTAAAAGTGTATTTTTCCCTTATTACTAATATCATACTTTAGGGGAAATTTTTTTTATTAATATTATATATTTTTAAACTTATTAGTCAAATAAAATCTGTGTAAAACTTATTATTCAAATATTGTGGTTTAAAATCCACGTTTGCAGGAGACGACCTGTTGACGTGTCAACTTAAAAAGGCGCGCTAATCAATTTTTTTTTTTAAAAAAATACTTAATGCATGTTGACGACCTGTGCACAATTTTAAACAAAACGGCCCCTTGTTGTATTGGAAATCTGGCTCTTTTAGTATCTATAGATTTTTGAGTTCGAGCTAGAAAAAGCGCACATTTAGTTTTTTTTTTTTTCTTTTTACGTTTCCTGCGTTTTCCTTTCTTTTTTCTTTTCCTTATGTTATAAAACGTGAAAAGCAATAAAACAACTAAGAGAGAATTTGAGAGAGCAAAGTAGAGAGAAAAGTGAGCTAATGTTTTTCATTCAAGTGTGTTTTCCATACCTCATACAACTCCTATTTATACTAATGCAATGGAGTAGGTTACAAGCTTCAAAATGCTAAAAATAGAAGAGGGTGAGAGTCTCTTGGCTATTCCTAAGGGAGTGGGAGAGTCATGGGGAAGAATTACTACAAATATGGGTTGACTAAGACTAATGGGGTAATATGGATATCTACTATATACCAAGGTATATTTACAACAGATATCTGATATATACCAAGGTATATTTACAACACTCCCCCTTAGATATCCATTGTATATAAAATATATGCCTCGTTAAAACCTTACTGGGAAAAACCCAATGGGAAAAAACCCTAGTGAAGGAAAAAGAGTACATTATATTTATATACATTAACAACTGCTTCATTAAAAACCTTGCTAGGAAAACCTAGTGGGAAAAAACCATAGCGAAGGGAAAAAGAGTGCAGTGTATTTACTCCCCCTCATGAAAACATCATTTGAGATCTTTGAGTCGTCGCATTCCAATGTTGTGCACCAACTTCTCAAAGGTCGCAGTAGGTAATGCCTTCGTAAATAGATCTGTCAAATTGTCTTTTGAAGAAATTTGTTGAACAGTGATATCACCATTTTCTTCAAGATCGTGAGTGTAGAAGAGCTTTGGTGAGATGTGTTTTGTTCTATCTCCTTTAATGTATCCTCCTTTGATTTGGGCTATGCATGTTGTATTGTCTTCATATAACGTTGTTGGACAACCTTTGTTAGAGGACAATCCGCATGTTTCACAAATGTGTTGAGTCATTGATCTTAGCGATACACATTCTCGACTAGCCTCATGAATTGCTAGGATCTCAGCATGGTTTGAGGAAGTAACTGTTATTGTCTGCTTCATAGATCGCCATGATATAGCAGTTCCTCCATATGTAAATAAATAACCTGTTTGAGATCTAGCTTTATGTGGGTCAGATAAATATCCTGCATCTGCATAATCAACCAGATCAAAGTTTGATTTATTAGAATAAAATAAACCCATATCAATTGTCCCTCGAAGATAACGGAGGATGTATTTAAATCCATTCCAATGTCTTTTTGTTGGAGAAAAACTATACCTAGCTAATAAATTTACTGAAAATGCTATATCAGGTCGTGTATTATTAGCAAGATACATAAGTGCACCAATTGCACTAAGATATGGTACTTCTGGACCAAGAAGCTCTTCATTATCTTCTCGAGGTCGGAAGATGTCTTTCTTTACATCAAGTGAACGAACTACCATTGAAATGTTCAAAGAATGTGCTTTGTCCATGTAAAATCTCTTTAGTATCTTTTCTGTATAAGTTGATTGATGAATAAATATTCCATCTGCTAGATGTTCAATTTGTAAGCCAAGGCAAAACTTTGTTTTTCCAGAGATCTTTCATCTCAAATTCTTTTTTAAGATATTCTATTGCCTTTGGAAGCTCTTCATGAGTTCCAATTATATTTAAATCATCAACATATACAGTAATGATAGCAAATCCTGACTGTGATTTCTTTATAAAAACACATGGACAAATTGGGTTATTTTGATACCCTTCTTTCAATAAATATTCACTCAGGCGATTATACCACATTCGTCCTGATTGTTTTAATCCATATAAAGATCTCTGTAATTTGATCGAATATAATTCTCTAGGATTTGAATTATATGACTCTGGTATTTTTAATCCTTCAGGGATTTTCATATAAATATCATTATCAAGAGATCCATATAAATATGCTGTAACTACATCCATAAGATACATGTCAAGCTTTTTATACACAGTCAGGCCAATTAAATATCTCAATGTTATTGCATCCACCACAGGAGAATATGTCTCATCATAATCAATACCAACTCTTTGCGAGAATCCTTGTGCAACAAGTCTCGCTTTATATCTTGTGACCTCATTCTTTTCATTTCTTTTTCTTACAAATACCCATTTGTATCCCACAGGCTTGACATCTTCTGGTGTTTGGACTACTGGTCCGAAAACCTCACGTTTTGAAAGTGAGTTTAATTCTGTTTGGATTGTTTCTTTCCACTTAAGCCAATCCTTTCTATGTCGACATTCTTCGACAGATTTTGGTTCATAATCATCATTTTCAGAAATGATGTCGCAAGCAACATTATACGAAAAAATGTTATCAACAACTATATTGTTTCGGTTCCATCTTTTTCCATTCATTACATAATTTATCGAAATTTCATTATTATCCTCAGGTATTTCACCTTATTCGATATTATTATGAGTAGTCACATTCAGGATTTCTTCTGGAATATCCACATTATCAATTACGCCATTTTGATTATTGACTACTTTTCTTTTTCGAGGATTTTTATCTTTGGAACCCATTGGTCTACCACGCTTCTGGCGTGTCGCAGAATCATTAGTTATGATAACTTGTTGTGTCGGGATATCAATTTTCGATGGTGTATTTGCAGCTGGTATATGTGACTTGGTCACTTTCTTAGCATCTGTAAATGCATCTGGCATTTGATTTGCAATATTTTGCAAATGAATTATCTTTTGAACTTCTAATTCACATTGATTTGTACGGGGATCTAAATGAGACAATGACGCTGCATTCCATGTAATTTCATTTTCCAACTTCTTAATCTCTCCCCCTAATGTTGGAAAGTTTGTCTCATTAAAGTGACAATCAACAAATCGTGAAGTAAATACATCACCCTTCAGGGGTTCAAGATATCTAATAATTTATGGGGAATCAAATCCAACATATATTCCTAGCCTCCTTTGAGGACCCATCTTAGTACATTTTGGTGGAGCAATTGGAACATATACTGCACTTCCAAAAGTTCGTAAGTGAGATATATTTGGCTACTGGCCATAAGCTAATTGTATTGGGGAGTATTTATGATAGGTTGCTGGTCTAATGAGTATAAGCGATGCAGTATGTAAAATTGCATGACCCCATACAGATATTGGAAGCCTTACTCTCATAAGCATTGGTCTAGCAATTAATTGCAGACGTTTTATAAATGATTCAGCTAGACCATTTTGTGTATGAACATGAGCTACAAGATGTTCAACACTTATCCCAATTGACATACAATAATCATTAAATGATTGGGATGCATACTCACCAGCATTATCAAGACGAATTTTCTTAATTACATAATCAGGAAATTGTGCTTTTAACTTAATTATTTGAGCAAGTAATCTTGCAAATGCAAGGTTTCGACTTGATAATAAATACACATGTGACCATCTATTGGATGTGTCAATTAGAACCATAAAATATCTAAATGGTCCACTTGGTGGATTTATAGGTCCGCATATATCACCATGAATTCGTTCTAAGAATGCGGGGGATTCAGTCCCAACTTTAGCTGGTGAAGGTCTAATAATTAATTTTCCTTGAGAGCAAGCAACACATGACAATTCATTAGATTGAAGAATCTTCTGGTTCTTCAATGGATGTCCATGTGGGTTTTCAATAATTTTTCTCATCATTATTGACCCAGGATGACCCAATCGATCATGCCAAACAGAAAATATATCTGGATCATTGAACTTCAGATTCATTATTGCATATGTTTCAATAACACGAATATGCATGTAATGAAGGTACATGCATATTCTAGAAAAGACAGAATAAAGAGTTTAGAAAACACCAACCTTTGTAGCTCACTTATGTTGAACTCCTTGTGGTGTTTGCCTCTCCTATGCTTTTTGGACAACCTCTCGAGTCTTCCCTACTATACTCCGGGCCAAGAACAACTTGTGGGAGTCTATATAAGATAGGGAATGGGAAGGGAATGCTTGAAGCATCAAGCAATGGAGAAGAATGAGAGATGAGAGAACTTTGAGTCCAAATTTCAGCAGCATAACATTAAGGAAAATAGCTCTCTCATGTTTGAATCTGATTCAAACTCCTTTTAAAGACATTCTCCATGCAAAGCCAAGCCTCAAGACACAAGACACATGGTGTATTTGCAAGCTCAAGTGGATTCTAGGTGTACATTACACAAGACATGCAACAATGCATGAATGAGTTGTCTTTCCACTTTGAATGATCATGCATTAAATGGATTTCCAACTAAATCCACTAAATTCAAATTGAAATCAAATTTCAAGCTTGCAAATTATCCCCAATTTCAATTTTAAATTGAAATTGATTGCTTGGTAATTAATTTGAAAATTTTCAAATTAATTTTGATATGATTAATCTAATTAATCTTTGTTATCTTGTGCAATTTCATATATATGATTCCTAATACATATATATAGTATTCAAAACACTTTTAAATACTTCATCTCTCATTTTCTAATTTAATTCATAATTAAATTATTGTGTCAAACACAATTTACGATAATACCCTTTTTTCCGATTTTGAACGATTCAAAGCTTCCTATCTTTTGTTCTAGGCTTAATTTCGATATGAGCTAGTAGGAGGACCTAATGGACCTATAGATCATGGGCTCCAACGATTCGAGGCTAACCGACTAATCTCATTGTCCAAGCTAGCCAACATTCGTTAACTATCGGGACACTCCACCATAGCCCGATAGTTGCACCCCCCTCACTAAAGATATATTTCCGTCCACTTGATTTAACCATGATTAGTAAGTCGATTCTTCACAGGTTGTTCGTAGCTATAGCTAAGTCAATAAGCCGTTTTACCCCTATAGTACTTCTAGTTCCTTAAGTCCCACTGATCCTCTAATGAACAATTGGTTTATGGTCCAACCAATAAACCGAGTCCCTCTCGGGCCAATGAGAGGGCGGGATCCCTTTGTTCAAGCCCCGGAGTCAGCACTTAAGGGAACAACCTCTCTACTATCCCTAATTCGGGTAGGAGTGAATTCCTTCTTGCACGACTATGTCCCCAGCTATCTACCCGTTCCTATCCCTGAAATGGGAGGCTTATTGAGTCGGCGATACTGAGCCACTCTCACCTATGCAGATCTAAGGATAAGCCTGAATAAACAGGAGTTCATAGTTAGCTCAGGATTAAGATCGAGTTACCTAGGTCATCACATGAAATAGTCAGTCTCGTCAGTAAAAGATGTTATAAAGCGAGAGCGACTTATTTCTCGGTCCTGGTCTTATGCAAACTCATTGCATAGGACGCCCCCACTCGCATGTCTCTACATGGACGATTTAGGATCACATCGTCTATACCATCTATAAAGTGGGTCGCGTCTCATAGTGTCTCCAGAATAAGGTACCCAACCCTATTCCTATACTATAGACCGTTTTGGCTATTACTCAAGCTTGATCCACTTTTATGTCTTTACATAAAGCTCAAGTGTTCATCCTATAGCCATGGATCTTAGTTTATTGGATTTGGGTTATTATATGTGCAATTTACTTTATTCAGTAATGACTTTTACTGAATCAATCTCGATAACACCTTTATCGAATAAGTATATAATTCGTTTAACATTCACCATCTACGAGTTTTAGGGCACCAATCCCAACATGTAATATAATCCAGAAGAAAAGGCAGGCAACATTTCTAATATACGTTTTTCATGTGAGACAGTAGATATAATATAAAGATACTCTATATCATTCTTCTGATCAGTCTCTATATGATAACCATTAGCACGTATATTTTTAAAACTCGGTAGGTTTCTTTTTGATTTACTAGAAAACAAAGCATTATCAATTGTGAATTTCGTTTCTCTAGGCAAAATAATATTTGTTTTTCCAAAACCTTCAATCAAGTCTGCAGGACCTGATATAGTATTGACTTTTGCTTCTAGCATTGTCAATTCTGAAAAATATTTCCTACTTTTAAGGATAGTGTGTGTTGTTGCGCTATCTGCCAAACATAAATCTTCATTGTTCATCTTGGAGTCAATCAAATGTGAAATATTCATGTTTCTTCAGGAAAATAAAATAACACATAGTGAGCCTCAGAAAAATAAATTGAATATAAAATTGAACTTAATAAATAAGCAAAAATCAAACATAAAGCGACATTCACATAATCTAATATAATATAATATATATATATATATATATATATATCATTAAATGATGTTCATTTTCTCTTCAGGAGATTTAATGAGATTTGCAACATCTATTTCACATTTCTAAGATTAATTATCTCTTCAGGAGAATTTCAAAGTTTGCTTTCACACATGGTTCTCATTTTCGTACAACAGGTACAAAATTAATGCTCTAAAATATGAAACATTTTCTTTTAATAACCATATATGTGTGGTTTTCCAAATGGTTCACGATGACCACTAGATGAGTAATTGCTTCTTCGATCATGATCTCGACATTGACCATAATTATTCGATATTACAATATTCACTTCAGGGAATAATATTGAAATAATTCATTGAGATTCATGATTTTTCATCAAATGCTCATTTGATTGCTTTAATCTCAAGAAGACATGTTTGCTCATCACAATATTAAAAACTTTCTTTCTCAATATTGCTACTACAGGAGCATATTCTATTATTGAAAAGAAAGATTAACAATATTATTCTTAACATATGCTCACTTGTTTAAAATCACTTATTGATTAAAATTATGCAACTACGATTGCATTTAATTAAAGTGAGCATTTCTTGACTTGAACTTGTGCAACTACAGGTGCATTAAATTATGAGCAATTCTTGATTTGAAATTATACAACTACAGGTGCATTTAATCACACAAGTACATCTTGATTTGAAATTGTGCAACTTCAGGTGCGTTAAATCAAAATGGGCATTTTTAAGCAACTTCGTGTGCATAACATTAAAATTAACTTTAGAACGAGCAATTATTTACTATATAAGTTTGCAAACTTTGTCATATGAGAATTTAAACTAATACATGTGTCTACCATGAATTCCAAAAGGTAATCAACATAAACAAAAATATTCAAATGTATATATGATATATACACAAAGAAATATTTCATATATGCGTTCTAAAAAAACTGTAGGTAAACAACATATTGCAATATTTATATAAGATATATTACAACATATATAACATGTTTTGTACATAAAGGAAATATGTACACTGTATATATTAAATAATACACATGATATAAATTATACAAATGATCATGTGAAAATTATACTGAAATAAAATATACAGATGCTGAACAAATAATACATAAACTAACGAGATCAATATACATTAGCTGATTAGCAAAACGAGCAATTTTAGTAGATGTATATGATTCAAATATAAGATATATACATAGGTATATATGTGCATCATGTTTATCGAATATGTATAAACATTCTAGATCATTACAATAATAAGGATGTAACATACTCTCAACATTTCAGTTTTTGTAATTAACATACATATCATTGGCAAATATAGAATCACGATGTTAATATCATCATAAACAAACATGGTACTTAATAATCTCATATAATATGCACAATAATGAAGAACATGTTAATCTTGCATAGAATATATAATGTCAACGTTCAATACACAGTGTATATATGAGGTATATATAATACATACACATTGTATATATGAAACGTACTGAAGACAATTGAAAGAAATAAAGATGAACCCTATCTTCAACTGAACAAAAATGGCAGAGACTCGTGCTGATAACGTGTTATAAAACGTGAAAAACAATAAAACAACTAAGAGAGAATTTGAGAGAGCAAAGTAGAGAAAAAAGAGAGCTAATGTTTTTCATTCAAGTGTGTTTTACATACCTCATACAACCCCTATTTATACTAATGCAATGGAGTAGGTTACAAGCTTCAAAATGCTGAAAATAGAAGAGGGTGAGAGTCTCTTGACTATTCCTAAGGGAGTGGGAGAGTCATGGGGAAGAATGACTACAAATATGGGTTGACTAAGACTAATGGGGTAATATGGATATCTACTATATACCAAGGTATATTTACAACTGATATCTGATATATACCAAGGTATATTTGCAACACCTTATCTTTTTTTTCTAATATTTGTTTTTCAATAAATAAGTAATTTCATTTTTTTAAATGTTTTAAACAAATTGCATTTTTAGATTACAATTTATTTTCTTTTTCTTGTACTTAGAAATTGAAATTTAAGTCTAATTAATATCACTCAATTTAAACTTAGCCATTATAGTTTTTTAAGGTAGAATTAATTGACAACTACGTTTACCTATACCAGATGAATATATATGTGAATTTAAAATAAAATGTTTAAATAATTAATACTTAATTGAATTTAACTTGTCTAGTGAAAAGAAAATAAACCATATTATAATATTCAATTTGTTTAGAACAGTACAAAAAATGCAATTACTCATTATTTTAATACTTATTTACACTTTAGTTTTATTACAACTATTTAAATTTTAATTAATTCAAGAAAAGAGAATAAATTTTAATATGATATTCAATTTATTTAAAACATTAAAAAACAATACAATTACTTATTTAATTTTAATAGTTAATTAAATTTCAGTTGTTTAGAAAAAGAAATAAATTGTAATCTAAAAATTACAAAGAGACGACCTATGTTCAGTAATTTTTTTTTTTAAATCTGATTAGCGCGCCTGCCACGTTAGTAGGTCGTCTCTTGACCTGCAAACGTGGATTTTAAACCACAATATTTGAATAATAAGTTTTACACAGATTTTATTTTACTAATAAGTTTAAAAATATATAATATTAATAAAAAATGTCCGATAGAGGTAGTTTTTGCAATTTGTCATTCTTTCTTTTTATAAAATTGGTGGGACCACCATTTCTCTTTCTATTTTCCTTATAATTTTAGTGGATCCCACTATTTCCCTCTCCATTTTTCTTTATAATTTTGATGGGTCCCATCATTATTCTCTCTCAATTTTCTCATAATTTATTTTTTCATTAATCTATATTTAATTAACACTAGAATATATATAATTTTTCAAAAAAAAAAAAAACACTAGAATATATATAAAATTTTATAATTTTAAGATAAGAAAATTTTGTTTTAAATGATGGTTAAAATATCATTTTGGTCTCTATATTTTCGGGTTTGTTTCCCAGTCTCAATATTTTCAAATGTCCAATTTTGTCCTTGTACTCTCAATAAAGCTTAAAATTTGTTCCTATAATGAAGTTATAGTTAAATTTTCTTTAAAAAATAGTCTTTATTAGTATCCTTTCTATTCTATAGATTGTAGAAAAATGTTCACATTTTGTTTTTCTTGTATAAAAATTGTTATTATTATTTAATTGATCCTGATAAAATTTAAACGTTGCAATTTTAACCTTAGACTTGAAAAAGTGTTGCAATTTTCTCCCGTTAATAAAATTTTGTTCTATAGATCATAAAAAAAAATATTTTCATATGAGTTAAAAAATTCTCTCAACTTTCTTTCTTAAATTAAGAGCTCTAGCTTTTAATTCACTTTTTAATCAACCTTCTTCAATTTTGTAACTAAATACCAATATTTAATATAAATATGTACAATCAATTAGAAATTTAGAGTATAATTTAAATAAACCACAACTGCAAGTCTCATTTAGCAAATAAAATATGTTTGAATAATCTTCATCATTTATCAAAAAAATACTTTGATCAACATTGATATTTTCACGTAAGTAGTACTTTTATATATGTATGTATGTGTGTATATATTTTTTAATATGATGATTAAAAACGATTATTTTTTTTAATTTAAGTCATCATAATTAAAGTTCTTGTATGCATTTGCAACATATACATTTCGTTTCTAAATTCTTCTAATCATTTTCATTTTTCAAAACATTCTGAGGCTCCGAGCTTAACAAACTCGACACAATTGGCTAAAAAAAGTATGTACACATTGTTATGTAGAAATAAGTCCACTAAAATAGGGAAAAAATATTTTGAGTATATTGAAAAAAAAAATAGCTTAAAAAAAGGAAAATTGCAGTGGGTGGCAAATTGGACCAAATTAATAGCAAATATACACCATATAAAAAAATACAAATATAGCAAAATCTATCGGAGTCTATCTGACAAATTTCGATTATTAGAGTTTATCAGCGATAGACTCTGATTAATCAGAATCTATCCGTCTACTGATAGACTTCGATTATTTAGAGTTTATCCGTGTCTATCACTGATAAACTCTGGTTAATCAAAATCTATTAGTGATTATCACTGATAGGCTCTGATTAATCAAAGCCTATTAGTGATAGTGACTGATAGATTTTGATTAATCGAAGTCTATCATCGATAGACATTGATATACTTTGAATAATTAGAGTCTATCAGTGATAGACACGGATAGAATCTGACAATAGCTTTTTGGTCTTGTACAATTAATTTTGATATATATTTGCAATTAGTTTGCAACTATGCTATATTTGCTATTAATTTGGTCCAATTTGCCATCTATGCAACTGTCCCTTAAAAAAACTGGAAATACGACTCCAACCCAAATCCAACCCTGCACTTCAAACACAGGCATCAAACTAAATCCAGACCAAGTACAACGCACCAAATACAGGCATCAAGATTCTCAGTAATCTAGATTCCAGACAAAGATTCCTAAGAATCCAGATTCCATTCTAGAGCATCAAACACCCCCTAAATGTTTTTCAAGAATGTATTTTTGAATTGCATTGCCATATTTATGTACAACTTGTCATTTGGTTTGTCTGTCTTGCTCGAGGACTAGCAAGATTTAGGTTGGAGGTATTTGATATATAAGCACCAAAATTGTGCTATCTTATTACCGATAATCTAAACTTGTTAGAATTATTTTATGATTTTCTTGTCCACTTTATAGGTAATTCGAGCATTGGAGACAATGGGAATGAACCACACGAAATGGTGTTAATTCGGGCTATATGGAGTGTTTTTGAGCCATCTCGAAGTTCACGGATGACGAGGAGGTGAAAAGACCTAAGCAGACTGTGGGGAGCCTAAAGATTAGTGCCAAGGAGTCAAAGGTTCAAGCCCCAAAGGAAGCAAGCCGAGATAAAGCTGAAAAAAGAAGGCAATATGTTGGAAAACAGCGACGCTATCGCGAAAATACGCAGAAGACAGGACGCTTAGCGTTGAGATGCTGCTTTCTACGAAGATTTTATAAATAGTTAGGTCTTGGCTTTCAGCGCCGTTAGGTTAGATTTATCGCACTTTCCGATTTTTTTTCGCTTTCTTTTGGTTTTCTGATTTACCTAGACCCTTTTAGATTGATTTATATGCATTGTATTGAAATTATTTGTTGTTTTCCATTGATTATGAGTAGGTAATTTTCATTGAATCGTTGGATTGTGAGCTATTTTGGATGATTGTAGACCTTGGCTGAGTTTTTTGGGTTTTTATATGAATTTTATGAGATTCGTTTGCTGCTTTTCATTCCATCTTGTTTAACCAATGTGTATGATTAGATTCTTTGAATTGACGCCTCTTTGAATTTGGTTGTATGCATTCTATTAGTTATTTGGGACAGTCACTAGGTTGAGGCAAGTCCATCGCTAATTCTCGCATGATTAGTGTAGACTCTTGATAGGCCTAAGATGCATGATAAAGTTGTCTTGATTGAGTTTGAATGCTTTGTTTTGTTTGATTAATTCAATTCCGAACGCTTGTGCGTAAAGCGATTAATTTTTTGTAAGTAATTGTGAGATCTCGGATTACTTGTTTAAGATTAATTAGAAATAGCTTGGTGATCATTGGGCTATTTGCATCCGAGGTAGCAGGCGTAATATAAATTAATTAATTAAATTAGTTGCGGGATTCCGAGTTAATTAATTAATTAAACACAGGTTAGTTAGGAGGATCCTCCAAGTAGCCAAGAAGCACTATCAGACTCAATTTGAATCCTTTGGTAGCTCAAATTCGGCAGACTCGATCAGGGAGACGAACCTTCAAAGCGGGGATTCCAGATCTTTGAACACGGACGATTGTTGGAAGCCTCCGAATATGGGTTTTTGGAAACTGAATACTGATGTTGCATGTCGTTTAGATCCTCCGTAGACGAGCACATGAATATAATTATCTATAGAAATCACTTGGGTGAAGTGATGGCTTTTGCATCCAATTCTTCAGATGTGAGGATGGAGGTCCATATGGCTGAGTTATGGGCCATATTTGATGGTATCAAGTTGGCTTCCTCTTTGGGTTGTTCAAGGCTTGAATCAGACAGCCTTTTGGCTATTAAATTTCTGTGGAGAGATATGACTGTATATGGAGTGATGTTGAAGCCCTTGTTGAAGCAATTTGGAGTCTATTACCTTCCTTCATTAATATTTCTTGAAATTCTTAGTCATGGAAAAATCCTGTGCAATTATGAGGCTTGGATCGGCTATATTCCGAGTTGGTTGTGTTTGTGGGCCGAGTATGACCGTTCATCTTTAGTCCAAGTGGCGTAATAATATGAGGTAGTTTTCAAAAAAATAAATTAAAATTTGTTCATATTAATATTAAGTCTACAATAGTATTATTTTGTTGAAATTTTAGTTATGTTTCATCTATTTTTTTGTCATATCGATGCGAAAACTATCAACATGTGAAAGGTGTTAATGAAAATATTGATTATATGTCAAGAAAATTGAAAACTCCAACTCCAAATTTAAATGATATTCATCTCCAAGAACAGTAAATGTCATGGTATCAGAGCAGACGACAAACATCAAAGATCTGGTAATCTGATAGATTGATTGAATATTCAAAGGGAAACCAAGTTGGCTATCGTCAAAGTTGTAAAATGGTTCTCCACGTGATGACTGACTCAAGATTCAGTGTATTAAAAGCTCTGGCAAAGAACTGTCCCTTCACCAGCATTTACGACAATTGTCAAGTTGTCAAATTTCGTCCTCTTCTTAGATACTTTGGAACCTTCAGTTTGGTTGAATCATCTAAACGAATACTGTTGATTCCTCACGATACAGTCTTAATAACGCCGATAGGCAGTCCTCACGGTTCAAGACTCGTCAGAAGACGCTGTCATATTATCCGAATAGCTTGGCTGAAGAAAGGTTTGGAGATTATCCTGATCTTCTTGTCGACCCGCCAGCACAGTTAAAGCAGCAACGGCCGGAGATGCCGCTGGAAAGTTTTGCCTTTTTGGATGTCGTTTTTGGTCATGGTCATAAATGACTTGAGGGACAAGAAGCCTGTGTTTGAATTCATAATGAGTCTCTTAGCTCAGCGGTATTTGACACGTATTCTCGATCAAAAGGTTAGAGTTTAGAGGTTCAAAAATATTTTTGAATGATTTTATACTAATTTTTTTTTTTATAATAATTTTTATTTGTTTGGAAGACACATTTGAATTCTTATTCAAACTTTGTATAAAATAAATAAAATTTTGAAAACGTCCATTTTTTTTTTCTTCTTCTTAGTTTTCAAAATTTAACTTTGTTTTTGAAAATATGGGAAGAAACCTAGATAGCAAAGTAACAAAAACTTGAAGATGAACAACTTAATTTAAAAAAAAATAAGGCAGTGTAGTTTGGGATTTGAATCTTAAAACACATTTTTATTACATATAAAATTCCTAGAGGACAATTGCGATGAATTATATTAATAGTTTAATTTCATTTTATGATTTTTTTTGGACGCTTTGCTTAAAAAATACTTTTATGAATTTAAAGTCAACCAATAATTGTCTTTAGCACGTGTTAGCCTAAAGACAAGAGTTGAATGGAACCAAACTTAAAAGTTTAGGAACTAAAGTATGCTAAATGATATTTAAAAAAATGTATAATGACTTTTTCCACTAAAAAAAACAAAAACAAAAACAAATAAAGTTTCTTAAATATCCCAAATTTGACTTTATGTTCAATCGATTTTCAAAGGAAAAAAAATTGTTTATAAAAAATTAACCCTCTGTTTGGAATTAGGAAAGTTCAAGAAATGATTTTAATTCCTATGATTTGAAATTCGAGAAATGATTTTAAATTCTTTATCTTGTTTGGAACGAAAAAGATTTAAAATGAATGTATTTAAAATTTTGTGTTTGGATGGTAACCGGATAAGAAAAGAAAGTGAGAAGTTTACTGATATAGGTTTTTAATATTAATTTATTAATAGAAAATTAAAACATGACAGGGTCAAATAAGTAATTTAGTTCTAAATCCTATGAAATCTTGCACACAATCCGATGGTTTTAGTTGGGAATTTTTTTTGCGGAAAAACACGATTTGAAAACATTTCAGATTTTAAATCATTCTCTTTCTTGTGGTAACAAACATCAGAGTTGATTTGAAATCGGTTATGATTTAAAATCCCTCAAAATCATGGGGTTCCAAACAGAGCATAAGGGATAAGTACATGATTAACGTATAAATGGACTCTATATTTCGTTTTTGTCCAAACCTACCATTTTTTTCGCAAATAGCCTAAGAGCCTAGAGTTTTTACATATAAGTTTTATTCAATTACATTTATGCCCTCTTTCATATTTTTTGTATTTAAAATGCAACAAAAATCATAAAAGGATAAACCATATTTCATTCTTTTCTACCCATTAATTCACTATCCAATTTTGGAAGGATCCCTAAAATCACTCACCATCTTAAAAAAATCCTGATTTTATTTCATGCCTATTTTTCTTCCATTTTATTCAATTACCAGCATATTTTTCTTGCATTTTCGTGCTCTGGTTTGGTCTAAACTTTTTTTTTCAAGATTTTTTCATTTTACAAAAAAACAAAGTGTCGATATTCGTTGATAATTGCATATATACCTTATATAATTTCATATATACTTTATATATTATGTATGTATGTGTGTATATATATACAATACGGAGCTCAATGAGAAGTCACATAGTTGTCGGGAAGAGATTTTTGAAAAATAGTAAAGTTATATATATATATATATATAGTTGTATATTTGTTTCATATCATGTATATATTTCCTGTTGTAGTAGTATATTTAATAATACGAGATATTGTATATAACTTTTTTTTTGAAAAGATATATATACATTTGTGCATATATTTATGCAAATAAGTGGCGGCGAACAAATATATGGAGTATATATTTGCAAATAACAAAATATACCGAGTGTATTTGATGAAATCTAAAATAGGAGAAGATTTTATTATTATTATTTAAAACAGTAGACTTTTTATGGTTGTATATAGGGGTGAGCATCAGTCGGTCGAGGTTGGTTTTGGCCCCAAACCGACGCCGAACCGACCATGTCGGTTTTCAGCCTTCTGAAAACCGATTTTTTTTCTCTTAAATTTTCATCGACCGATCGATCGACCAGTTGATCGGTCAGTTTGGTCGGTTTAAACCGATGGTCGTGACTGGTAAGAAATGGAGGAGCACACGACTGAAGCGACGAAGGCGACATGGCTGAAGCAGCAACACGACGGAGAGGAGGAGCGGTACGGCGAATCGAAGGAGCGGCGACGTGAGGTTTGGCTTCGACTGTGTAAGGGAGAACGGAGAAATCGAAGCTTCGACGGAGCTCCAACGGCACGACTTCAACGGCACGACGAAACTTCAACAGAGGAGCGGCGGCGTGGGTTGAGAGGACTCTGTGAGGGAGAATAGACGACTATGTGAGGGAAAAGAGAAAAACGAGGGTTCTTGTCTTGGGGGAGAAGATGAAAGGTTAAAGAAAAGAAAAACAATAATTGTTTTTTTTTAAAAAGTAGTAATCATTACCTAGGTTATCATTACCTATACAGGTAATTATTTTACTTTTGTCTTTTCTTACATGGGAAATATAAACTTGCGGGTGGCTTCTCGTTCTCCTTTTCCTTTTTTTTATTATTATTTTTTAAAATGAACGAGATTTTGGTCGGTTCAGCCGGTTCGGGCCTTTTTAGGCCCACCGACCGACCGATTGATCGGTTTTTCCTATTCCGATCGAAATTGCTTGAAAACCGACCGACTGACGTCGGTTCGATCGGTCGGATCGGTTTTTCGGTTTGTGATGCTCACTCCTAGTTGTATATTAATTTTTTCAATATTAATATAGGAGGTATATTTTCTTTTCAAAAAGAAAAATATTGGAGTATATATATTAGCAAGTAACTGTGTATATTTAATACTATAATTATGACAAAAAAAACTCAGTATATGTGACTACAATAATGATTAAAAAAATAAAAAACTTAGTACATATTATATCTAAACTGGTATATATAAATATAAATGTTTTTCAGCAAAATAAAAAAATATGAAAAAAATATATATGATACAAAATCAATGTTAAGATTGTAAGACATTTAAGAAAAATGTATTGTATATATACTAGTCGTGAAACACGTGCATTGCACGTGAAATATTGTAGTTTTAAATTAAAACAAGAGAAAAAAGTTTTTTAGTATTTTTCAAAAAAAAAAAAGGTACCTTTTTAGTATGTAATAAGTAAATATTGCATAATTTTTGTTTTAATAATTTTTTTTTTTAGTACAACATTTGGGTCTCTTGGTCGACGATACATGTCAATTACCGTTGTTCACTTTTGACTTGTTTTAATAAATTTTAAAAAGTTACACATTGCAATAATTTTTTTAATGTTTTCATATTATCACTTTTCCATTAAAATTCTTATATATATATATATAGTACAAAGCGAAATTTTGTGCAAATAATTAATTTATTAAATGATAGGTTAATATTTTGATATTGTAAAACATATATGGAAAACAATTTTCATTTTAATGGTTTCATATTTTTTGTGATGTTTTACCTATACCGTCTAAATCACAACTATACAAGGAAGAATACTCTGCCTTGTTGTGTAACCACTTCCACTGGATTAAAATCTCCCAACGGACACCTCAACAAAAATAGTTACAACTATTCCCAGAGAAGGAAAAAAATGATTTTACAAAAAATTGAAGGGCAACACAAGAAGGCAAATATTCTCCTTCATGGCCCACCATTAGACCATGATGTTTCACATCTATAGTGTAGATCACAATCATACATGAAATGATCGGATACACTTCTTTGCTATATAACCACTTCCCATTAGATGAAAAATCTCTCAAGGGACAACTCGACAAGAACAGTTACAACTATTCTAAAAGAATGAAAAAAAAAAAGATTTTATAAACATTTTAAGGGTAAAATTGAAAGGCAGATTTCTCCAACATAGCCCACCATTAGATCGTGATGTTTCACATTTATGGTTTAGATGAAGTCCATATGCGAAAGAATACATTGTTTCATTGTGTAACCAATTCCAATGGATTAAACTCTCTCAAGGGACACCTCTAACAGTTGCAACTATTCGACGGTAAGGACAAAATAGGAATTTATAAAAAATGTAGGGGCAAAATAGGAAGACAAAGATTCTCCATAGCCCATCATTAGATCGTGATGTTTCACGTTTACGATCTACATCATGTCCATATGCGAATACATTGTTTCATTGTGTAACCAATTCCAATGGATGAAACTCTCTCAATGGACACTTCTAACAATTACAACTATTCGACGGAAATGACAAAACAGGAATTTATAAAAAATGTAGGAGCAAAATAGGAAGACAGAGATTCTCCCCTCTTAGCCCCTTTTATATATAGTATAGATATATACACATACATACATTATATATATAAAATATATATGAAATTATATAAGGTATATATGAAATTATAAACGAATATCGACACTTTTTTTGTAAAATGAAAAAATCTTGAAAAAAATCGTTTAGACCAAACCACAGCACAAAAGTGGAAGGAAAATTTGCTGGTAATGAAATAAGATGAAAGAAAAATCAACTTATTCATTTTAGCATGAAATAAAATCGTTACAATAATATTTTCCTAAAATTAAGGAATTTGTTTAGATAATATTTCTTAAATTTAGGGAATTTGGTGAAAATCGGGTGAAAAATAACCTTCCTAAAATGTAGCATATTTGGTTGGCTAATATGGAATATAATATTATCATTTTTAATATTAATTGAAAATAGATGATAAAAACAATGATATAAAGGTAAAAAAATATAACTGGAAATCTAATCTTGTAAATATAAAAAATTTTAGACATATGTGAAAATATGTCTCCAAAACGGGTTATCTACCAAAATTTTTCAAAAATTAATTTGAACCTTGAACTTTTAGAAGAGTAAGTACTGTCCTGACTAGTAATCTTGCTTGTGTGGCAATTTCAAGAGATATTTGTTGGACAGGTTACGAAATTAATTTCACACCATTTAAGTCATAAAACCCTAGCAAGTAGCAATTCCAAGTTTAACAACGAACTCAAGAAAACAACTCCCACTACAACAAATTCGGCTTTTAATGTCGGGCATTGCCCGACATTAAAAGTCTTTAATGTCGGTCATTAACCGACATTAAAAACACCGACATTAAAAGTTTTAATGTCGGTCGCTTTTAATATCAGGCATTGCCTGACATTAAAAGCTCTATCCAACATTAAAAGTACCTTTTTAATGTCGGTCATAGGCTGGTTGACTGACATAAAAAGGGCGCTTTTAATGTTGGGTCTGTCATTGCCCGACATTAAAAGCTGCAACATCAAAAGCGTCCAACATTAAATGTGTGACATTAAATTTGCGATATAATATGTTCGACCTTAAAAATGCATTTTGTATGTTTCAATAACAAGCAATGTCCGTCATCATTTTTATTTAGTATTAAATATAAAAAAAAATGTTGGTTGCACACATAGCTAACCAACAATACTATTTCTTCTTTCTGTAAAAACCTGTAAACAAAATAGAATTTAACTTTATAACTTCCAATACAAATACCCCAATCCAAACACAATTTTTGTATATCACAAAACCAACTTGAAATACAAATACTTCCATGTATCATTTACAATATAAAACTTGGACCACCTGTCCCTCCACAAATTAGATCCAATCAAATATTTCAGAATCATGCATTTTCATAAGAGAGAACACATATATGAACATGTTGGGATTGGTGCCCTAAAACTCGTAGATAGTGAATGTTAAACGAATTATATACTTGATCGATAAAGTCGTTGTCGAGATTCATTCAGCAAAGTCGTTACTGAATAAGTAAATTGCACATTAGATAACCCAAATCCAATAAACTAAGATCCATGGCTATAGGATGAACACTTGAGCTTTATGTAGAGACATAAAAGTGGATCAGGCTCGAGTAATAGCCAAAATGGTCTATAGTATAGGGATAGGGTTGGGTACCTTATCCTGGGGACACTATGAGACACGGCCCACTTTGTAGATAGTACAGATGATGTGATCCTAAATCGTCCATGTAGAGACATGCGAGTGGGGGCATCTTATGCAATGAGTTTGCATAAGACCAGAACCGAGAAATAAGTCACTCGTGCTTTATAACGTCGTTTACTGATAAGACTGACTATTTCATGTGATGACATAGGTAACTCGATCTTAATCCTGAGCTAACTATGAACTCCTGTTTATTTGGACTTATCCTTAGATCTGCATGGGTGAGAGTGGCTCAGCATCGCCGACTCAATAAGCCTCCCATTTCAGGGATAGGAACGGGTAGATAGCTGGGGACATAGTTCTACAAGAAGAAATTCGCTCCTACCCGAATTAGGGATAGTAGAGAGGTTGTTCCCTTAAGTACTGTATCCGGGGCTTGAACAAAGGGATTCTGCCCTCTCATTGGCCCAAGATGGACTCAGTTTGTTGGTTGGACCATAAACCAATTGTTCATTAGAGGATCAGTGGGACTTAAGAAACAAAAAGTACTATAGGGGTAAAACAGACATTTGACCCAGCTATAGTTACGAACAACCTGTGAAAGATCGACTTACTGAACATGGTTAAATCAAGTAGACGAAAATATATTTATAGCGAAGGGAGTGCAACTATCGGGCTATAGTGGAGTGTCCCGGTAGTTAACGAATGTTTGCTAGCTTGGATAATGAGATTAGTCGGTTAGCCTCGAATCGTTGGACCTCATGATCTATAAGTCCATTAGGTCCCCCTACTAGCTCATATCGGAATAAAGCCTAGAACAAATTGATAGGATTCTTTGAATCGTTCAAAATCGGGAAATAGGGTATTATTGTAAATTGTGTTTGACACAATTATTTAATTATGAATTAAATTAGAAAATGAGAGATAAAGTATTTAAAAGTGTTTTAAATACAATATATATGTATTAGGAATCATATATAATGGATTGCACAAGCTGACAATGATTAATTGGATTAATCATATTAAATTAATTGGAAATGTCCCATATTAATTACCAAGAAATCAATTTCAATTTAGAATTGAAATTAAGGTTAATTGTAAGCTAAAAATTCAGATCATGAATTCAAGTTAGTGGATTTAGTTGGATTCCCACTCTTGCATGTTAATACAAAGTGGAAAACAACACATTCATGCACTAGTTGCATGTGTTGTGAATTGAACACCTAGAATCCACTTTGAGTTGCAATTCTACCATGTGTCTTGTGTCATGAGGTTTCTCCTTGCATGGAATATCCTTATAAATAGAGTATGAATCAGATTCAAAGGCAAGAGAGCCATTTTCCATATTGTTATGCTGCTAGATTTTGGTCTCAAACTCACTCATCTCCATATATCTCTCTAGTGCTTGAACCTTCAAACATTCTCTTCCCATTCCCTATCTCTATAGACTCCCACAAGTCGTTCTTGGCCTGGAGAATAGTAGGGAAGACACTAGAGGTGGTCCACACACCGTTCGTGATCAAAGGAATCAAAAGGAGTTATTGAATCAGTCTCCAAAAAGGTTGGTACAAATTCTGCTCTCTATTTACGGTATTTGGACAACATGTTTTCATTTTCTAAATTTGATGTAGTTAAGTGTCTCCGATCCTAAAGTTGCTTCCGCATGTGTTATATGAACACCTTCAAAAGATTCGCTATTGAAAAGTATATGTACACCTAAATAAATCTTAAACAAATCCTCCACTATATATACACACATTTAGAGTTAATTAATGTATTCAAGTACACCTGGCCTACACATCTTCCAACAAAATTTTCTCATTCTATACGAACCTCGTCAATCTCGTCTTGTGTAAATGCACTCTGGATCAAGTACATGTTGGGTTTTATGTCCTAAAACTCGTAGATAGTGAATGATTAACGAATTATACACTTGTATCAATAAAGTGTTATTGAGGTTTATGCAATAAAGTGTTATTGTCATTTTAAGTCTAAAATTGCACAATATAACCCAAATCCAATAAACTAAGATCCAAGGTTGTTGATATGTAACTTGAACTAGTATGTGGGGACATACGGGGATCAATGTTCAAGTAACAACCTAAAAGGTCTATAGTACAGGGATAAGGTTGGGTACCTTATCATGATAACACTATGAGATACGACCCGTTTTGTATTCGATACAGACGTATTGATCCAAGGTGTCCATGTAGGAGACATGCGAGCGGGGGTATCCTATGCAATGAGTTTGCATAAGACCGGACCCCCGAAATAGTAAACCACTAGATGTAACACTGTTAACTAGTCAGGTTACTGTTTCAATAGGATGACCTAGATAACTCAATCTTAATCCTGAGTGTGTCATGAACTCCTTCTCACGAGGGATTGTCCTATGATTAGTATGGGTGAGAGTGGCCTGCACGCTGACTCAATAAGCCTACCTTCTTGGGGACAAGACTGAGTGGGGGGCTGGGGACATGACAACAAAAGATGAAATTCACTTCTTCCCGCTTATAGGAGAAGTAGATGAGTGTTCCCTTAAGTGGTGACTCCAGATCTTGAACAAAGGGATTGACTTACCATTATTGGTTAATATCCGTGGACACAAAAATATTCTACAGTGAGAAGAGTGCAGTTGTGGGTCTTTAGTGGAGTGATCCACAGTTAATGAATATTGGTTAACTCGATTAATGAGTTTAGTTAGTTAACCTCATATCATTTGAGCTTCTGATCTGTAGGTCCATTAGGTCCCCCTACTAGCTCGTAAAGAGTAATTGGGAACAATTTATCTTGAAAGAATTTGAATAGTTCAAATTCAATTTTGGGAATCAATATGTTGATACATTATAATATAAAGTTTAATTTGTGATTAAACTTTATTAAATTGAGAGAATTATATATTTGAAAGAGTTCAAATTTATAACTAATTAAATATGTGATATTTAATTAGTGAATAAATTAATTAATTGTGAATTAATTAATTATTCAGTTAGTCTAATTAAATGTGATTCAATTAAACTATAATATATGAGATATATATTAGAATTTGATTCTAATATGTAATTAATTAAATATGGTTGATATTTAATTAATTATAAAATTAGTTAATTTTGAATTAATTGATTGTTCAATTTAATTTAGTTAAATGTGATTTAATTAAATTGATAACTATAGATTAATTTTAATGTGAATATGATTCGTATTAAAACTATAGGTTATATGAGAGATGCATATTTGAATATGATTCAAATCTATAATTAATTAAATATGTGATATTTAATTGGTCAAAGAATTAATTAATTATGAATTAATTAACTGTTTAGTTTAATTAATTTAATTAAATACGATTTGATTAAGACTAATTAAAACTATATATTATGTGAGGGTTGTGCATTTAATATGATTTAATGCACATATATATATAATTATATATAATATGTTTAATTATATATATAGTTAATTAATTAAATGGTTTAATTAATTAATGTTCAATTAATTAATTTATAATATAATGTTTTTTTATATTATAATGAATTAATTAAATAACCAACTCCCCAATTAGGGGAGTGGTTATCGATCCCTCACAATTAAAACTCACGTTGGAGGGGTAATCTTAAATCCCTCCCATTCTACAGAAAGTAAAATTGCTATCTCTCTAAATCGCTCTCCTCTCTCATTCTCTCTCAATACAGAATACAGAGAAGAAAATTTTTTTCTATTCGTGATTCCCAATCAAGAATTCAGTCCCACAACTGAGTTTCCAAACTCAGAGGATAGCAGAGGGTAATCTTGTGGTGGTGTCCCAAGATTTCATTTTTTGGTCTCTGGCATTCAAGAAGGCGTTCTTGAAGAATTCGGAATTGTCAGACGACGGTGAGTTTGCTTAACCTTAATTTTGCAGAATTATGAATTCGTTTTTGCCAATGTACTAGTATTTTGTAGAACGAAATTAAAATACGATTCGGTCCAATTGCTTCCACTGTAACGGAATTGGAAATTCCAATCCATCAGTACAGTCCAGAGGTACCTAAAGAAAATAATATAAGTATTTATCAACTCAAACACTTTAATTTTCACAAACACTTCCAAAGCATAATACAAGTATTATCACCCCCCCCCCCCCCAACTAAACTAAACTTGTAAACCAACACTTCAATACTAAAACTTAAGTCAAGCATTTTTCAAAGCATAATACAAGTATTTATCAACTCATAAACACTTCCAAAGCATAATACAAGTATTATCACCCCTTCCCCCAAACTCAACTAAACTTGTAAACCAACACCTCCAATACTAAAACTTAACTCAAACACTTTCAAAACATAATACAAGTATTTATCAACTCACAAACACTTCCAAAGCATAATACAAGTATTTTATCACCCCTCCCCCTCCCCCCAACTCAACTAAACTTGTAAACCAACACCTTCAATACTAAAACTTAACTCAAACACTTCCAAAACATAATACAAGTATTTATCACCCCCTCCTCAAACTAACATAAACAACTTCAAGTCTTAAATATTAAGAAAATCTCATTCTACTAAGAAAATAGAAAACTCATGAATCAAAATGTATAATAACTTTGTTTACTTACGTAATGTACGTGAGTATGCATGAGTAACCTATCTCAACATTCCCACAATATTGCATGATGTCGTCGCGATGTAAACATATTGATACTTCCTTTTCCAAGATGCGCCCGTGCATATTGATCTTTAGCGTATCTTCTTATTGCATGAAAAGCAGCGTGTATCTATTTAGGAGCCTAATAGTAACATGGACATCTGTATGTTTGGTTGATTGTAATATGGGCTCAACTTTAGTCGGGGACTCCTATAAAAAATATCTAGTCACTATATTTCTTTTAAAAAAATATTTTAATTGAAAATAAACATACATCTTTGTCATCTACGATAATAACAAGCATGCGAGACCATCCCACAAAATTATCGACTGCTTGATGCAACGTTTGTAATTCATCGTTCATAGGAATCGGTAATGCACAATCATCACCTATGACCATGTCCACCACAACTCGAACATTTTCGACTCCTAATGGAACTCCATGAATGCTTGCATTTTGTGGAGGCGACTCGTACATTGTGCCTACGACAACAATGTTATCCATAGAGCCTATCGCTAGGTGGCAAGGTGTTCCACCCTACAAAAGTTTAAAACATCAAAGCAAAGTATTATATATATACAAAATTCCGACAAGGATAATAATAATTTACCTCTAAATTTTCAGGCATCTCACGTACGACATCTTTTCCCTTTGACTTTTTATGTGTGGCACTATTTTCTTCGTTTGAAGATTGCTTTCATCGAGGGGTTTCGGTCTTGACACTCAAAGCTTCGCTTTGTGGTTTCTGACTCAACTTCGACTTCTCTTTTGTAACATTGTAGTACATAGAGGCGTTACGAACTCACCCACTCCCCTTACACGTCCTCTGTGTTCTGGCGTGCCCAACACTTCAGTCAAGATGTCTTTACCTTTATTCAATGCAGCTGATTCGACCTGTCATAAACATTTCAATAAGAAATTTTCAATTAATAAAGTATTACATAATCCAAAACTTATTTAAAATATATATATATAAACTTACAATTCGATTGACACGTGCTAGAGTGACCTCATCGCAATATTCTTTATTTTTTCCCTTTTGTACTTCCTTCCATAGAATTGCACGATTGGAAGGATCGTCGATCAATTCCTGTAGAAACATACATATTATTAAAAGTATGAACAAATTTTCATAAGTCATTTACTTTAAATAGCCATACTTACTAAGTTTTTGGCAAGATTTGCATATATCTCTTACGAGAGAAATGGTGATATTATATAAGCATCTCTCTCGTCTTTCTTTCTGAGCCTTACTTAACGCCTGTATAACATAATTACACATGACAAATATCAGACAAGAAGATAACTTATGGAACCAACAATATAATAACTCAACTAGTTTAAACCAACCGAGAGCATCGAAAATTTCGACAGCATAACAACGTAAAACTGACAATCCCAATTTTTTTTAAACATGTTAAACATAAAGAACACTTCTATATTATTTAACTAACTCCACCAAACTTCATTTTGCAGAATTCACAACCTATCCACTATACGAGTCAGGTCTCGTAGCAAGAATCAATCTTTATTAACCCATAAAAGACAGGATTAAAACAATTCCAACAAACTAAGTTTGTTCATTCCAATAACAAAAACAACTAAGTGAATACATGAATATTTAATTTACAAAATAATTTCACTAATCTGATGTTTAGTTACCTCCCACCCTGTAGTTAGTCTACTACTAACAAATGTTTCCAGTCCTTTGGATCAATGTGTGAATATTTGGAAGGAGGAGTTGCCAAGCGTTACGTACGTCTTGAATGTTCAAAACTTTCTAGAGGCAGATTGAAGAATACTACTCTTGGACCTAGGGTCCACCACGAACGACATCTACAAAATAGTTAGCAAAACAAGTAAACTAAATAAGCTCTTCACTCCTATAGATCAATAAACTTTTTACCTCTATTCAATAAAAAATCTTATCCTTCAGTTCGTTTGGCACGTCCTTCCAATTTTCGTATGTTATTGGGATTTTTTGTCTCACACAAACTCCAATGTAACCCTGCATCTTGTTTGCATTCTCTTCAACAACTTGACCTTGGTTGTTGTATACAATCGTCAAGCGTACTCCCGTATTTCTGAGGCGTGCCAATCGATGCATCGTAGTGGGCCATCGTCCTGGTACCCGTGGTTGAATAAAACATTTCCTTCATCTCCACTGCTACTTTTTGTTCACTCATTGTAACAATTTGCAAGAAAGACACAAAACATACATTCATGAGATATATAAACTTAGAAGATCTATTAACTCAAAAAATATAATAAATAAATGAATTTGAGATAGTACCATATTTAACACACTACTTATCAACCCATATACCCTCACAATCATTTCTAGCATATGTTGATGACATTTCATCGTCATCCTGAAATACATCAAGATTAGGCATTCTTTCTAGGACCTCATAACCACAATCTTGGACAATATCTCCAACTTCATCTTCATAGAAATCTTCTTCAACTATTCTTTGAGGAGGTGTTAAAACCACTGAACAACGAGGATTTAGGGGATCTCTTTTACGTAGAATACTTGCTTGACTTGAGAGGTCAAAATAAATGAGTTTGATTTATGCCCAATACGATTAAGATCTACAGTGGTAAACCCAAGCTCTTCTATTTTAAGTCCATTATTATTCTCAACCCAGTCACATTTGAATAAAATAACATTTAAATCGTGATAATCAAGCTCCCATATTTCTTGTATGACACCATAAAATGTCATGTCCGACATGATAGGATTTTTTACTTTAGCACTAGAAACTTGTATTGTATTTGTTGTTACCATTACTCCACTATTTTGGACATTTCTAATGTCATCGCGTTTCTTTTCATGATAGCAAATACCACTAATCATGTAACCAGCATATGTGACTTTATCTAGACGAGGTCCATGAGCTATCCATTTTAAAAATGATGGTATGGAGTTTCTTGGCACCTCAAGAGCAAGTGCAACCTGAGTTTTATATTTAAATAATTAGTTACTAACTTTGTATTGTAACTAAAAGAGTATGACTCTAGCAATTACCCGAGTGCATAACCAACTACTAAATGTGCGATTATGCTCATCTTGAAGCCACTTTTTGTTTTTAGATTTACTAGGATTGAGTCTGGACAAAGTCTCCATGTGTTGCCTATTGGATTCGTTTAAATAACAAAGTTAGTAGTTCATCACATAATCAAAAATTGTGTAAGGACTTAGATTAGTGTGCGTACCCTACATATGGCACTACAACAAATTTGGCTTTTAATGTCGGGCAATGCCCGACATTAAAAGTCTTTAATGTCGGTCACTGACCGACATTAAAAGTTTTAATGTCGGTCGCTTTTAATGTCGGACACTTTTAATGTCGGTCATTGCCCGACATTAAAAGCTCTGTCCGACATTAAAAGTACACTTTTAATGTCAGTCATGGCCCGACATTAAAAGGACCCTTTTAATGTCATTCAACAAGCTTTGACCGACATTAAAAGTGACATTTAATGTCAGTCAATGCCCGACATTAAAAGTGAACTTTTTATGTCGGTCAGCCACTCTTTGTCCGACATTAAAAGTCACTTTTAATGTCGATCACTTTTTAATGTCGGTCATTGCCCGACATTAAATGTACGATATTCAATTAAAAAAAAATTGTTGGTTGCACACGTAGCTAACCAACAATATTATTTTTTCATTTTGTAAAAACCTGTAAACAAAATGGAATTTAAACATATACACAAAATACAATCTCGAAAGTATTTTTACATAACAACTAAAACTCAACGAGCATGAATTTAATTAATAAAATATAGCAATGTAAAAAATACATGAAACTTTTCGTTCATCCACAAATCACATCCATGAACCAAATTTACAAAGAAAAAGTAAAATTACTAAACAAAATAACTACACAACTCCTTAAATGCTCTTCCCTAAGTTCATCTTCGAGCTTCTTTTAAAGAATATCCATTTCATCATCTGCAACAGTTCTCGCTTAACAAGATGAATTCCAACCCTTACACAAATAGAAAACGTCTAAGTGAAATACAATCGAACATGGTTGGTTTCTGCTGCATATTGTAGTTTAAGCTACATAGAAATGATAGTTCTTATCATAAACACAATCAATACTCATAGATTTAGCTAGTTTATCCAGTTGCCCTTTAACGGTCAAAGCATAAGAATATTATATTTTTCACAAAAGCGGACTTGAGCAAACAACAAAGTACGTTACTTGAGTTGGTTTAAGTAACTCACATTTTTTCCAAACCTAGAAGAAAAACAATCGTGAATAGGCTTAGGACTCAATCCCAATTTCTCGAAGCAAGTCTCCCATTGGGTAAACTTTCGCTCATACGCCACAGCCTCAACACAGTAAATATTAGAGACTCTGCAAATAAAAAATGCAACAAAGATAATCCGAATAAAAAATGAGGAACTAAGCTAGCAACATCTCAATAAAAGCAAATTGTTGATCCATCTATGAAAGTTTCTCATGAAAGAAAATAGAAATCACAAAAGTGCTTTAGAGAAAGCTTCCAAAAGTAGAATGGTCGATTATTAAACAAATCCACAACCCATCTAGGTTCAGAAAACGAAAAGCTAATGAAAATGGAAAAAAAAACCCATCAGAGAATAAACTCCCCAACGTATGTAACTAGCCACGGCTTTGCAGCCCTCAATGGCATTGAGTTAATAATAATGGATCTTTGTAAAGGTAAAAAGAGAAACAAATCAGAAGTTGAGAAGTCTTTACTTCTCGTATGTAACTAGCCACGGCTTAGCAGCCCTCAATGGCAAGTTGCATAGCATTCTCAAATATATCAACAGTTAATTTGGCATCCATCTACGAAAGCGAATCATTAGTTGCAGAAGACCAGCTCAAGTTTACAGAAAGAAATACAAAATTGGTAGCAGTTCAAATGAGAGAAACAAAACTAATCAATTCAGTTTCAAACTATAGCCATCTATCTTTCACAATAAAGCACCAAATAAAATATCAACGTTAGAGAAAGGAGAAGAAAAAGTAGAAGTTAAAGAACCTGCTGAAGAAGGGTGACTATATTAGTTCTTGTGAACCATGCAACATTCAAATAAAAGACAAGGATGAGAACGAAAGAACCATAAGTTATGGAGATAACAAAAAGTTTGACAAAAAATGGAGGTTCACATCCGATTCATCCTTTTTGTTGCAGCTAGTGAATTAGGGGGAGGAGGAATCAGCTGCAGGAAGTAGCAATATCACAATTGGGACAGCATTGAGCCGATCATCATAACAACAAAGTTAGCAAATAAGTGAACTACAAGTCTATATCTAAATGTTTCATGCTTATATAAACCAAGCAGTCCAGATTCTTCAAGTCGCTACCACTGAAGACACAATATTTGTTGAAGTTTTGATATAAGATTAAACTTATCATGATCCATCAGCTTAAGCTTTTAAGTTGATTGGTGATTTAACATGGTATTAGAGCAGGAGATTTTGTGTTTAAACTTATCATTTCCTCCTCAATTAATATTGACTTCCACTTGTGGACATTCTACAAATTTTCAAGCACACAAGTGAGGGGAGTATAGAAAGTATTGTAATAAGATTAAATTTATCCATTACATGCATGCTTCTCAGTTCACAAGCTCCCCAACGTTTGCTACTTCCCTAAATTCAGTCTAATTTGAGTTCAAGTGTTCAATGACTTGCACCCTTAAAGGCACATCATAAATATAGGAGCCCTTTTGTTTATCAAAAAAACTTTCTGATAAATCAAACAGTTCAAATCAAACTAATTATACCAAAAAAAAAAAAAAAAAATTAAAGAAGATGTAGATAAACAATTTGGATATATGAGAAGCTATATACCTCTGCTGATAGACTTACAATGTCACCTGAACCAAGTAATAGTATTACATCCAATCCAATGTTTAACTATCAAATAGACTCATAATTCATCTACTTTATTGACTACTCGCACACAAACAACTCTAGAAGAAATTTCACGAGCAAGGAGTTCAAAACACCAGACATGACATATCCAAATATCTTTTTTACCTTTTAAGCGCCTGTTTGGAATGACTTTCTTAGTGCTTGAAACACTTTTTTGAACATGTAGAAAGTCATTTCAAACAGATCTTAAATCACTATCTCTAGTTGATTTTCCTAGTACTTACTGTATGAAATGGGTAAAAAGGAGTTAATCAACACAAAAAAGTTTACAAATTAGAGACCATGTAGAGCAAAACTGGTGACAGGGAAAGATGATAAGATAAGTCAATGCACAAGCCATGGAAGAAGGCAATATTAACCTGCATGAGTTAAGGTTGCATAAAGGAAAGATCCCCAACCATTCCTCCTTGAACATGAGCATCTGCAATTCTGAGTGCACCGCTGATGACACAAATTCCTATGAAGGGGCCAAGCCCTCCTCTTCCAGATGTTGCTAAATCCAACTACAATAGATTGACAATGACAAACCAAAAAAAAAAAATCACTCTTTAAGCTATAGAATCAAACCATGTTTCATAAAAGATCAAGTGTAGAAATAAATCACCACACCAATCTGGCTTCTTGAATCACATATTTGCTACTAAAGTAAGGCAGAAAATTAGTCCAAATTCAGCAAACTCTATTAAAGCAACTAACAATTATGTTGCAACCTGTAAATTCAGCAAACTCTATTAAATCAACTAACAATTTCAAACCTTATACAAAGCAAAAACGTAAGTAAAATACAATATTCAACACACATCTCCAATCAGAAGTGCTTCGGATATTTATTTCTCTGTCTTAGTTTGTTATATCAGTATTTTTTTTAACTAGTCTCTAACTTGAGGTTGCAAACAACTTAATAAACAAGACTCGTCCAAGATGTGATCATGAATGCAGAAGTAATAACTATCAAAGTATAGAACACAGTACGGAGAAGAAACTAACAAAATACCTTGGCAAATTCCTCATCTGGAACCTATAACTTCTTCTGTATTCTCAATTTAATATCATCTAGAGTCTCTCCCTCATTCCTAACTAAGAAAAATGGCTCGCTGAAGTTCTGAATTTGCTATAGATAACAAAAGAAACTTCATAGTCATTAAAAAGGTTATTTATACCCAGAAACCATCCTATTTACTCTAAATACTATATATCCAAACATCATCTAATGACTATTTGTTGGACAGGGATATTGCTTCATACTTCCCATCTGATTCTGAGTAGTGTCTTTAGTGAAATGGTACACCTGCATTAGGCGATCATTTGGACTAAGGTTTTTTTCTTCTTCTGGAATATGTAAACAGAAGAAGACAAAATAAGGTTAGATAGAAAACACAAAGTAACCAACCAATGCTAAGAGAAGTGTAGTGTGCTAACAAGTATTCAATATAAGTTCAACAAGTGTCAGAGTGTAGTGTCCAAAATGTGTTGGACACACACGCTCTTCTCAGGTTGTCATTGTAGTTGAATATCTGGCTTATTATTTAAGAATACTAATTACCATTCCATTAGATTTGGGAAGATATATCTGATATTTTGATGGCAGTAAAAAGTAGAACAGATGCATTTTAAAGTTCGATTCAGTATCCAACCTGCCATTTGGCTGTGCCGAGAGCTGTTTGTACCTCCCGCCAGAGTTCATCCAAATCATCAGGATTTAGCCCCTCTCTTCTCTCTCTCACCCATGTCCGAAATGCAAACTCCATTCTGAAATTTAAAAAAAAAAAAAACAATAGGAGGATCAATACAGGAGAAAGAGGCAAATGGCCTAGAAAATGGTTGAACAAATGAAGAAAGCAGTAGAATCCCTTTAAAGCCCAGCAAGCAAATAAATTTATACAATTCAGGGCATCTTCCCAACTGCATCAAACAGAAAAGACAACTTCATTGTTGGATAAATTTTAGGTTCTTGAACCATAACTACAGTAGAAACTCATCCAGCTAGAACACAGAACATAAGCTTAAGCACCTTGAAAAACATACAAAGAGAGCAGAATAAGAAACTAACATTAAGAACTCAAAACAACCGGAAAAGGGAAAACGCAGATCATCCTAAACATAAAATTCCCGAATCAATAACACAAATTAAGATTATGCATTCCAGTTGTAAGGTTGCCCTAGCCACCTTACAGAAGATGAATCAATAACCAAGACTAAGAAGATCGAAACAAATTGAAGGACTAAGAAAAAGAGTTTCTGAAACATCAATTAGATGATAAATTTACTTTAAGAAGTTCAATTCCAACATCGTTAGCACAACAATTCCAACAAATTAGCAATTTAATAATGAAGTTATATAGGAGAGAAAAAGAAAAGCTACAGATGCATTCCAACAAATCAGTCCCCCTAATTTTCATAGCAATTAAATTAACAGACGTCGATTCAAGCAAATTGAACTCAAGCTTAGACCCAAGATCTCAGCCAAATACTCGATCAAATACTACTAGACCAAATATTTCACCACTAATTTTGAAATCGATCGAACAAAAAAAAATTAGAAGAAGAAACCCACGCCAGAGATGAAGAAATCAACTACCAACGGTGGTGAACGACAACCCACCCTTCAGATCCAGCAAATCGCACCAGAGAAAAAGAAAACCCATGTCGGAGATGAAGAAAAACCGTGCCGGTGAGGGGAAGAAACTCGTGTCGTCGATGAGAGGAAGCGATTCACGCTGGTGAGGGGAAACGTCAGTCGCCATCAGTGAGAAGGAGGGGAAACGTTTTGAGAGGGAGAGCGGCGCAAGAGGGGAATGAGGGTTTTTTTCGGGGAGAGATAAAGCTAAAATGTGTTTTTAAGAAATCCTTGCATTTAATGTCGGGCAAATTTTAAAAAATGAGTGTCCGACATTAAAAGGTCCGCCTGTTTTTTTGTCCGACATCAAAAGCCCCGTGTGATTTTTTCTGTCCGACATTAAATGTATAATTTGTTGTAGTGTGGAAGCACGTCGTTTACATTTTGAAGAACATAAAGATGAGCTTGATTTAAATGATCCTTACTCGGTTTGAAATAGGAAGCAACAGATAATGGTCTATCAATTTCTGAATTCTCTTTCCTTGTCGATGAGTGCAATCCAATACTTTCAATTCCAGAGATAAATTCAGAACAAAATTCTACGGCCTCCTCTACGAAATAATTTTCTCCAATGCATCATTCATGACGATTTTTATTTCGTACATAATTTTTCAATACTTTCATATATTGTTCAAAAGGATACATCCATCTCAAATACACTAGTCCACAAAATTCTACCTCTCTTACAAAATGCACCACAAGGTGTGTATCATTATTGTGAAGAATTTCGGTGGAAAATACTTCTCTAACAAGCATAATGTGACCACTATATCCTCTTGAAAGCCTTTTGACTTGGATGAATCAATGGTCTTACTACATATAGCATTGAAGAAGAAACATAGGCGAATAATTGCAAGTCTAACATGCTTTGGTAAAATGCCACGAATTGCCACAAGCAATAATTGTTGCATAAGAACGTGATGGTCGTGCGACTTGAGTCCATAAAGTTTCAAATCTGTGAGCGACACTAGATTTTGTATGTTGGATGAATAGCCTTCATGTACTTTAATTTCGGATAGTGTCTTACACAAATTCAATTTCTCCATCCGCGATAGTGTATAACATGTTGGAGGTAAGAAAATCTTTTTCTCTCCCAATTGAAGAGTCAATTCTGATCTAATGTTCAATTCAACCAAATCCAAACGAGTTTTTAATCCATCTTTTGTTTTGCCAGGAATATCAAGTAGCGTACCAATAATATTTGCACACGCATTCTTTTCGATGTGCATCACATCTAAACAATGTCGCACAAGAAAATATTTCCAATATTCTAACTCAAAGAAATGGATTTCTTCTTCCAATAACTACTTCAAGATCTCCATTATTTTTTTCCCTTTCCTGCTTTCTTACAAAATGAATATTTGAGTTCGTTTGTTTTTTTAAAAATTTTCTCTCCACTTAATGGTTCGGGAGCGAAACCCAATTCTTGTTCGCCATTGAAATGTTTCTTTTGCTTTCTAAATGGATGGTTATGGGGTAAAAACTTTTGATGCCCAAGATACGCCATCTTTTTTCCCTTTAGACAAATAAGTTGATGCAGTTTTCTCCCCACAAATTGGACATGCATGATATCCTTTTACCGTAAAACCACTCAAATTTCCATACACAGAAAATCATTAATAGTCCACAATAAAATAGCTTTGAGAGTGAAAATTTTTTCTTCATGTATGTCATAACATTCTACACCCTCATTCCAAAGCATTTTCAAATCGTCAATTAACGAAGCTAAATAAACATCTATGTCATTTCCTGGTTGTTTGGGCCCAGATATTAATGCAATTAACATCAAAAATTTATGTTTCATGCACAATCATGGAGGTAGATTATACGCCACCAACATAACTGGTCAACAACTATATCTACTACTAAGATCACCGTGTGGATTGACACCATCTGTAGAAAGAGCAAGATGAAGATTTCTAGGTTCTGAACCAAACTCTGGCCACAAATTGTCTACTTATTTCCACGATAGTGCATCTGCAGGATGTCGTAACTGTTCATCACTTTCTCATTTTTTGGCATGCAACTTCAACAAATTCAATATTTCTTTACTTCGAAACATTCGTTGAAATCTTGGAACAGGTGAGAAATAACACATGACTTTTGCTGGAACATTTTTCATCACATGGTTCGAATTTTTTCAAAGCTTCCATCTTGATGTTCCGCATATAGGGCATACTTCTGCATCAGATCATAGTTCCTTTCTAAACAAACAACAATGATTACTACACGCATGTATCTTCTCATACTTCATTCCAAGAGTACACAAAGTCTTTTTTGCTTGATATGTTGAAGTTGGAAATTGATTAGGCTTGGTAATATGACACAAAGTATTGCAAATAACTCAGTGAAACTTTTATCGCTCCATCCAAATTTCGCCTTTAAATTATATAACTTTACCAAAGTAGATATCTTGGTAAAATTCTTACCATAAATCCAGATATAATGGTTTCTTGGCATCTTCTAATAGTTCCTCAAAAACCTTAGATTTGTCATTAAAATAATCATGATATAACATCCCAATTGCAAGAGATAACTCAAACACCATTTCAAAGCATGACTTAAGTATTTATCAACTTCCCAATAAATCCAACTAAAAACATAAACTCACTCAACTAAACTTATAAATCAACACAAACAAACAAAATTAAACTCAAATCATAACTAAGTATTTCTCAACCCCCAACTCAACTAAACTTATAAACTAACACCAACAATTTCAAAACTTAATTCAAGTGTTTCTCAAGTTCCACCTAACTTCAACTAAAAACATAAACTAAAACAACCAACTTTAAAATCCTAAATAAAACATTTCTCAACCTCTCCTTCACTAAACTCAAGTAAAATAACGAACTATAACAAACAATTTCAAGAAATAACTTAAGTATCCATCAACTTCCAACAAAACTAAACTAAAACCATAAACTCAAACAAACCATTTCAAAGCATGACTTAAGTATTTATCAACTTCCCAATAAATCCAACTAATTGAAAACATAAACTCACAAACACCTTCAAACAAAATTAAACTCAAATCATAACAAAGTATTTCTCAACCCCCAACTCAACTAAACTTATAAACTAACACCAACAATTTCAAAACTTAATTCAAGTATTTCTCAAGTTCAACCTAACCTCAACTAAAAACATAAACTAAAACAACCAACTTTAAAAATCTTAATTAAAACATTTTTGAACCTCTCCTTCATTAAACTCAAGTAAAATAACGAACTATAACAAACAATTTCAAGAGATAACTTAAGTATCCATCAACTTCCAACAAAACTAAACTAAAACCATAAACTCAAACAAACCATTTCAAAGCATGACTTAAGTATTTATCAACTTCCCAATAAATCCAACTAAAAACATAAACTCACAAACACCTTCAAACAAAATTAAACTCAAATCATAACTAAGTATTTCTCAACCCCCAACTCAACTAAACTTATAAACTAACACCAACAAGTTCAAAACTTAATTCAAGTATTTCTCAAGTTCCACCTAACCTCAACTAAAAACATAAACTAAAACAACCAACTTTAAAAATCCTAATTAAGACATTTCTCAATCTCTTCTTCACTAAACTCAAGTAAAATAACGAATTATAACAAACGATTTCAAGAGATAACTTAAGTATTCCATCAACTTCCCACAAAACTAAACTAAAACCATAAACTCAAACAAACCATTTCAAAGCATGACTAAGTATTTATCAACTTCCCAATAAATCCAACTAAAAACATAAACTCACAAACACCTTCAAACCATAACAGAAGTATTTCTCAACCCCCATCCCCCTCAACTAAACTTATAAACCAGCACAAACAAACAAACTCAAAGCATAACTAAGTATTTCTCAACCCCCAATTCAACTAAACTTATAAACTAACACCAACAATTTCAAAACTTAATTCAAGTATTTCTCAAGTTCCACCTAACCTCAACTAAAAGCATAAACTAAAACAACCAACTTTAAAATCCTAATTAAAGCATTTTTCAATCTCTCCTCCACTAAACTCAAGTAAAATAACGAACTATAACAAACAATTTCAAGAAATAACTTAAGTATCCATCAACTTCCCACAAAACTAAACTAAAACCATAAACTCAAACAAATCATTTCAAAACATGACTTAAGTATTTATCAACTTCCCAATAAATCCAACTAAAAACATAAACTCACAAACACCTTCAAAGCATAACACAAGTATTTCTCAACCCCCCCCCCCCTCCTGCCCCACTCAACTAAGCTTATAACCAACACAAACAAACAATTTCAAACCATAACTAAGTATTTCTCAACCCCCATAACTTAACTAAACTTACAAACTAACACCAACAATTTCAAAACTTATTTCAAGTATTTCTTAACTTCCACTTAAATTCAACTAAAAACATAAACTAAAACAATCAAATTTAAAATCCTAATTAAAGCATTTCTCAACCCTTCCCCCACTAAACTCAAGTAAAATAACGAACTATAACGAACAATTTCAAGAGATAACTTAAGTATTCATCAACTTCCCACAAAACTAAACTAAAACCATAAACTCAAACAAACCATTTCAAAACATGACTTAAGTATTTATCAACTTCCCAATAAATCCAACTAACACAATAACTCAAGCATTTTTCAACCCCTCCTCCACTAAACCCATAATTCAAGTTCTCAACTCATTCCACCTCAAACAACAAAACTTAACAAATATCACCAAATTAACACAAACAACTTCAAGTCTTAAATACATAACTAATCTAACCACTAAAGACTAACCCAAACAATTTCAACATGACCATTTCCCAACTCTTTTTCCAACAATCATTTCTATCAATCATTCAATCCAAGACAAAAATAAACCAAAGTCACTAATCAATTAAATTTAACTCTACATTTTTTTAAATTAAAAAGAAGCAAAGAATTTTACACTCAAATCTTAGAAATCAAAAAGATCAGGCCCAACCGTGTCGGATTTGCTATCCACGACCTCAGATCTACGCACAAACGACCAAAACTACCACTGATTCGTACCCACAAACAGAGACGAACTTAGATCTGCAACCGCGACCACCACGAAAACTCACTTGCCGGAGATGAGAAGAGAAATGTTGTCGTCGGTGAGAAGAAAACTAGTCATCGTTGGTGAGAAGAAAAACCCAGTCGTTGTCGGTGAGAAGAGAAATGTAGCCGTCGGTGGTCTGAAATGTAATCGTGGGAGGGACTATAGTCTTCGTCGATGAGACCCAATTGTCGTTGGTGAGACCCAGTCGCTGTCGAAAGTTAAAGGGAAAGGGATAAAGACGCTAGTGTTGGTGGTCGAAGGTTGAAGGGAGAGAGGAGATGAGCTCGTCGTCCGAAAGTTGAAGAAGAAAGAGTTTCTCAGCTGGTTTTTTTTTTGGGAGAGAGGATGCCCCTCATCGACATTAAAAGACCCGCACATTTTTTTGTTCGACATTAATACTATAATTTGTTGTAGTGTCCAACTACTCGTCAGCCATTTCCCATCAAGTAGGGCAACCAGATTGTGAAACAAACAATCTAGCTAAAAAAATAATACTTGATTACATATTAGTATGTAGGATCTCTCAACATACTTTATTCAAATTTTAATAATCAAGAAAGATGAATGTATAAAATGGTGGTACGTAGGGAGATCCCAACTTCCTATGCAACCAAGTATTATCTAAAAAAACAAAGTTTAAAAAAAAAAAGACACCTTCCCATTAAATGCTCACGGCAGGCGATTGCTTTCACACAATTGACCCATGAAAAGTAGTTTCTAAATTTAATTGTCGGGACCATGTCATGAATTTTCTCTTTTTTTTAAAAAAAAAAAAAAATCAATTTTCACCTAAAACTAAAACTTTAAATTTCATCTTTTGAATTTTAAACTCAGATGGTTCACCTATTAATGTTAACAAATAACAACGTAAAACACTCCAAAAACTCATGAATTTGATTATTGCACAAAATGATCAACCATTAAAAACTTCCATCGAAACTGATTAATTTCAATAAAAAAAAAAAAAAAAAAATCAACTCTAATATTGTTTTGGTCTAAATCATATCAATTGCATACCAAAATATATGTTTTCATAATTCATTAGGATGTATGTCAAAATGCCTTTTTCAACAAATTTTCAAATTAAAGCTTATCATAGGTTAAATCATCATTCAAAATAAAAGTTTAAATTGATAGGTTATGTTAAATTTAATTATATTAACACTTAGCTCTCTTCCTCACTTGTGGACTTGAATATTTGTATAATGCCCAACAAGATATATTTCATATAATTCAAACCTCTAAACCACTTGGTTGAGGGTACATGTCAATTACCGTGGAGCTATTGCTCGCTTTGGCGTGGAAAATCGATATTAAATGAAGAGGAAATGACTTTACAAGAGTTCAAACACAAGAACTCTTGCTCTAATACCATGTTAAATCATTACTCAGCCCAAAATTAAAGCTTAAGTTGATGGGTTAAGGTAGAATTAATTATATCTATACTTGAATACCATAAAGTATATAAACGACAACATTTTAAAGTTTAAGGTGAAAATTACCATACTTATCCAACTTTAAAGTGCAATTTAATGAAATTGAAAGTTGATACACGTCAAATTTTAGATTAAAAATGATATTTTTATTGGTGAATTCACGTTTCTTTTGGTGTGAAATATACTTTTGTTTTTAGCTTTAAAATACTATTTTATTTTATTTAAAGTTTTAAAAAGTTGGATAATTGTAATGGGTGGCAACATGAAGGTAAATAATAGCAAATATAGCAATTTTTAAAAATATTTGCAAATATGGCAAAATTTTTGAATTAATTTTTTATATTCCCGAATTGCCCTTGGCGCGCATCTTCTTCTTCCTTGTCATTTTTTTTTTTATTGATAGAAAGTTTTTCTACTACTGATAGATTCTATCAGTGGTAGAAAATTTTTCTATCACTGATAGAATAAAGTTTCTATCACTGATAGATTCTATCAGTGGTAGAAACATTTTCTATCAGCGATAGAAAATTTCTATCACTAATAGAATAAAGTTTCTATAACTACTTTCTATCCGTGATAGAAAAACTTATTGGCGCGCGCATCTTATTCTTCCTCGTCAATTATATATATATATATATATATATATTTATATATATTTATTTATTTATAGAAATCTTCTATGATAGAAAGTCTTTCTATCACTGATAGATTCTATCAGTGGCAAAAAAAATTTCTATCAGTGATAGAAAATTTCTATCACCAATAGAATAAAGTTTCTATCCCTGGTATTTCTATCACTGATAGATTATATCAGTGGTAGAAACATTTTCCATCAGTGATAGAAAGTTTCTATCAAGAATAAAGTTTCTATCAGATAGAAACTTTTTCTATCACTGATAGAATCTGATAGAAAAACTAATTGGCGCATGTATCTTCTTCTTCCTCATCATTTTTTATATATATATTGACAGAAATCTTCTATGATAGAAAGTCTTTCTATCACTGATAGATTCTATCAATGATAGAACATTCTATTAGTGATAGAAAGATTTTCTATCACTTTTCTTTCTATCACTTATAGAAAGTTTTTCTATCAGTGATAGAAACTTTCTATCACTTCTCTTTCTATCACTAATAGAAAGTTTTTCTATCAGTGATAGAAACTTTCTATAACTTCTCTTTCTATTAGTGATAGAAAGATTTTCTATATAGGAAACTTTCTATCAGTGATAGAACATTATATTATTGATAGAAACCTTAAACCCTATCACTTCTATCAGTGATAGAAATCTTCTATCATTGATAGAAATCTTCTATCAGTGTAGAAATTTTTTCTATCATTGATAGAAAAATACCTATCATTGATAGAAATATTTTCTATCACTGATAGATTCTATCAGTGATAGAAAATTTGAAATATTTTCTATCACTGATAGAATCTATCGGTGATAGAAAATTTGTATCACTGATAGAATCTATCAGTGATAGAAAAACTTTCTATCAGATAGAAAATCTGGAGGGGTATTTTAGTAAATGCAACATGCAGAACATCAAATTTTGCCATTTTTGCAATTTGTTTTATGGATTGCTAGATTTGCCATTATTTTGGCCCATATTGCTATCCTTGCAACTGACCCTAAAAAGTTTAAAGCTTTTAAATAATATTTTTTACGCAATCTTTAAGTAAACATTCACTTGTTAAGAAATTGTACGTGAACTATTAGAAATCTGTTCTTTCCCTCAAAATTTGCATATAATATAATTCTACGAACGCCCTTGGAAAATAATTACTAACCACATGCTTTTAAAAAATTTAAAACAAAATAAATAAGGGAACGAAAAAGAGACCCTATCTGACCATCTCTCAAAGGTGCTTTTTTTTTTTTTATTAGTTATAAAATAGGTCCTTCATTAATCAAGGAAAACAGTTAGAACTACCCTGATTAAGGAGGGAGATGAACCAAACAGGAAATTGAGAGGTCCAAAATTATCGGCCGACTTCCCAAGAAGAGGAAGACCCCTGATCTGAATCAAAAGAGAACCTGACAGCCAAGCGCAACACAATGGGTATCTGAGTTTTCGGTTCTACCACAGTGGCCATCGAAACACCACTCAACTTATTCCATAGGTAATTGGAAATTAAGTTTTAGAAACTGATTAGATAAGAGGGACAATATTGAACTCGTTTCGGTATTAACTTGTTACTCTCGCTTTTATCTCCTTTCCTTGTAGAGAAATTATTTGGGGACCTTCCCCAATAATTTTCCCCCTCCTGATCTCCTATATAATAACCAAACATTTGCAGGTCGTATTCCATTTTCAAATGGGTAGCATCGAACATGACGGCATTGAAGGCGACAACAGCAACGTTCATGTCGTCAACCCTATTGATCCAGAGGAATTCAGAACCCAAGCACACAAAGTTGTCGACTTCATTGCAGATTATCACAAAAACATCGAACAATTCCCAGTTCTTAGCCAAGTTCTTCCTGGCTATCTTCGAAAAAAGATTCCCCAAGAATCTCCTCCCAATGCTCCCGAATCTTTCGAATCCATTCTTCAAGATGTCACCCGATTTGTCGTTCCGGGTATCACTCACTGGCAACACCCTAACTTTTATGCTTACTTTTCTGCTAGTCGTAGCACTGCAGCTTTTCTCGGAGAAATGCTCAGCGCTGGCTTCAATGTAAACGGTTTCAATTGGCTGTCGTCGCCGGCAGTCACCGAACTCGAAATGTTGGTCGTTGATTGGTTTGGTGACATGCTTAAGCTTCCCAAATCTTTCCTCTTTTCCGGCGGCAGTGGCGGCGGCGGCGTTCTTCAGGGGACTACTTGTGAAGCAATTTTATGCACTTTGGTGGCTGCGAGAGATCAGAAGCTTAAACAGGTTGGAAGAGATAAATTCAGTAAGCTTCTTCTTTATGGGTCCGACCAAACTCATATGTGCGTACAAAAGGCAGCACGGATTGCAGGTTGGTGTATCACCTCTTTTTTTCCCTTTTTTTTTTTTTTTTTTTTTTTTTTCTTTTCTTCTTCCTCTCGGTTTTTAGAGTTATGAAATCTAGGATTGTTTTGTCTTTGGGATAGAAGTTAATAAGTTCATAGAATTCATAATAAAGTGTTGGAAAATGAATTAATAATGCCTCATTTGATAACCATTTCGTTTTTTGTTTTTGGTTTTTTAAAATTAAGTCTGTAAACTAAACATTATTTTTACCCACAAATTCTTTGGGTTTTTATCTACATCCTTTCTCATATTTTAAAAAACCAAGTCAAGTTTTTTTAAAAAATATATATAATTTTCAAAAACTTGTTTTTGTTTTTAGAATTTGGTTAGGAACTCTAATGTCTTCTTAACAAAAATGAAAACCAGTGTAAGAAGATGGAGAAAAAACCAACACAATAATTTTCAAAAACCAAAAACAAAAAACGACATGGTTATCAAACGGGGCCTAAGTTTGTGAGCTCCACAGTTAAGTGTTATATGTGCTTGGCCAAACAAGGGTTGAGTGGAGTTATTAACTTCACTTAACTCCTCAATCATAACATCCGAACATAAAAGTTCATAAATTATTTAATGTTTTTTCATTAAAACTCTTCTATTTTTTTACAATATGTGGGGTGGAGGATCTGGACTATATACCTCTTACATTAGTACAAGCTTTATGTCAATTGAATTATGTTCATGTTGGCCAATGAATATTAACCACAAAATTCAAGAAAGGAATATTAATATTAATGAACTAGAAATTAATAGAAAAAGAATACACTTTTAGCAAAAGAAATTTAATTATAGTTGCATTCGAGTTTCCAAATTTTCAAATTCCACAATTTAAGTCTTCAATTTTGGGATATATATATTTACCTTTGCCATTAGCATTTTTTTTTTTTTTAAAAGACCTTTGACATTAGCATTTTTTGTTTTTGTCTACAACTTTCAATAATGGAGGGCTAAGTAAACATTTTCGGACTAATTTTGAGATTTGGTATAACATAAATGTATCAAATTATGACAAAATGTGTCTGACACCGCATCTCTTAATTATTTTTCATTTCGTACCAAAAAAAAAAAATTATTTTTCATTTCACTTTCTGTATGAAAAAAAATCTATATTTTTAATTCATCGCAAATTATAACCCAAAAAAAAACATCATATTTTACCATTAAATTAATTTTGGTGTTTTTCTTATCAAATTAATTTAGAGATAAATTTTTCAAAAAAAAAAAATTAGAGATAAAAGAAATTGGTGGAGAGAAATGAAGAATATGAAGAACACGTGAAAGAAGATTCTTTTTTTTCTTCTTCTTTTGTGTGTGTTTTTCTTTTTTTCTTTCTTTTTTTTTTCAAAATAAAATTCGCTTTTTTTTTTCCTAACTTTTAGATTTGTGTCTATTTGGTTCTTTAACTTTAAAAACTATGAAATAGGTCCTTGAATTTTTTATTTTGTGTCCAGTAAATCATTGAACTTTTAAAATATGTGTAATAAATCATTAAACCTGTAATTTTATGTCTAATAGGTTATTGAAATTTCAATTTGATTCTAATATAGGTTTTTGACTTATCCAACATTTTTTTAAACTTCACAAACCATTGACAAAATCAAATGTTTGAGATCTTATTAAACATAAATTCTAGTATGTTTAAGGTTAAATTACAAGTTATGTTCCTAAATTCTAGGGTTTTGTGTTTATTTAATTTATATTTTTTGATAGATCCTTAGAATTTAAATTTTGAGTCTAATGGGTAGCTATGTTAACTCAATTCATATTTTTAACACAGGTTTTGGCGAAGAAAATTTCCGAGTCATTGAAACAACAAAATCAGAGTTATTTGCACTGTCTCCGAACTCTCTAAAAATCACAATCCAATCCGACATTGAAAAGGGGTTTGTCCCATTTTTCCTGTGTGCAACCATCGGAACAACTTCGACCAACGCCGTCGACCCACTCGACCCACTTTGCGACATAGCACAACAAAACGGAATTTGGGTACACGTCGACGCTGCATACGCCGGAAGCGCCTGCATTTGCCCGGAGTTCCGACATTTCCTCAACGGCGTCGAGAAGGCAAACTCATTCAGCTTGAACGCCCACAAGTGGTTCTTCTCGGCGCCGGACTGTTGCTGTCTGTGGCTGAAGGATCCGTCGGCGTTGAGAAACTCTCTCTCGCTGTACCCTCCGTATTTGAGAAACACAGTGTCCGATTCCGGCGAAGTGGTGGACTACAAAGACTGGCAGATTGCGCTGAGCAGACGGTTTCACGGAATGAAATTATGGGTTGTGATGAAAAGCTATGGAGTGGGCAATCTGAGGAATTTCATTAGGCACCATGTGAAAATGGCGAAGCTTTTTGAGGAGCTGGTGAAGAAGGACGAGAGGTTTGAGGTTGTGGTTCCGAGGAATTTCGGGATGGTTTGTTTCCGATTGTCGTTTCCGGAAGTCGACAAGTCGAATGTCATGAACGTGAAATTGTTGGAGGAGATTAATAAGTCGGGAAAAGCTTTCATGATTAACACGATGGTTAAAGGAATGTATGTGATTCGACTTACCATCGGTGGGATGATGACGAAGGAACGACATGTCGTCTCGACGTGGAAGGTGGTGCAGGAACTGGCGGAGAGGGTCGTGAAGGGCGTTTAATTAAGATATGAGGAATGCATTTAATTAATAATACGAATTAAAAAAAAAAAAAAAACTAGGGAAATTAGTGAAGCTATTTAGTGCTTTTTTTTTTTTTTTTGTAATACAATAAATGTTGTTGGGGGAGGATCCAACCTTATACTTAATATAACTTATAGTTGAGTCGTGTTGGTCTACTTATTGTTAGAAATAAATGGTATGTGTGACTCTTAAATGAGTTACATCTTTCACATCTATGGATTGTAATTAACTCTTCCAAGAGTTGCATCTTTTTCACATTCATGGATTGTGTTCTTTCATCCAATGGTCAAGTCTTTCCACATTTTTCAAATTGATAATCAATTTGAAGAATAGTCATGAGTATTCGAATGACCACAAATTAGTCTATAAATATGTCTTTTCTCCAAATTGGAAGACACCAGTTTTGCTACATGAGTTTTCCATACAAATCTGCATATACTTTTCATACTTTTTTGTTGAACTTTGGTTTGCTTCTGCAAAGTAAGGTTCGCTAGATCTTGTGAGTTGAGGTGCTACTTCCATAAGAAGGTAATTTGTTTTATATCTAGGGAGACAATTACTCATTAAACTCAAGCACAGTGAGTAAAATTGTCTTAAGGAGACAACGTGAATTCGTTGGGCTCAGATTCTCTCTTGTTTTCAAATTTAATAATTGTTATACTAATACTTTTGTTTTTCAATAAGGGTATTTTTGAAATTTTTTTGAAAGTTCAAGGGTATATTTTTGAAACTCAAACTTTAACGATTTTCATCCAAAATTAACGGCAAGGGTATTTTTGAAACATTTTTCAAAGTTCAGGGGTATTTTTGAAACTTTTTAAAGTTCAGGGGCATTTTTGAAACAAACCCCATATTTCACGAGTATTTTTTATAATTTAGCCTTTTAAAAAGTGTCTAATATGTCTTTGAACTTTCAAGTTTCTATCTAATAGGTCTCTAGCATATTCGACATGTTTTTAAATTAACCAATTTATTAGATATAAAATTGAATTTTATGTCTACTATCACCCTAAACTTCTAATTTTGTATCTAGTAAGCTTGTAAATTTTAAAAAATGTCGAATAAGTCAATGACTTATTAAACACAAAATTGAAAGTTTAAGGACCCTACTGGTTACTTTTTTAAATTCAAAGTTCCTATTAGACACCAAATTGAAAGTTCTATGGCTTGTTTAAATCTTTTTAAAATTTAGAGACCAAATTGATACAAACCTAAAAGTTCAAAGACTAAACTAGTAATTTAACCAAAAATTAAAAGATTTGTGTCATCTGTCTTTTCAAAATATATCAACTTTAAAATCTAAAACTTAAACTAATTCAATAACATAATTTAATACATGTTAATCGAATTTGATTTGACATTTTTACATTACATAAGACAATATGCCTGCTTTGGCTAGAATTTCAATCGAGTATAAGGTGATCAAACCATGATTTAACATAATAAAACATACTTTTATTCTTACATTTCAAAATAAGGGGATGAAGTTCCAACAATAGCATAACTTAATTGGCATAAACTGCGAGCTTATAATTAAGAGGTCAGAAGTTCGAATCTTCCAACCCTTTTGATAAATTCTGAAAGAAAAAAAACTTGAGGATAAATTTGGTGATCAAGATGATAATTTAACATAATAAAAACACCTCATTTTCAATATTACTTTTTTCCATGCATTTAATTCCGTGTGCCTAATTTCCTTTTAATTCCGTGCGTAATTTCCTTGAATAGTTGAATTGCAAATGCAACCAACAATATTTCCATCCTTTTCAGTTTGTTAGAGTTATTGTTTTTAAAAGTTAATTTTTTTAGTTACATAAAAGGGAAAAATACACTTTTGGTCCCTGAAGTTTGGGTTAAGTGACATTTTGGTTCCTAAGTTTTCAAACTCAACAAAAATACTCGTGAGGTTTGAGATAAGGAACATTTTGGTCCATGCCGTCAATTTTTCTGTTAAATGCTAACGGCTGTGGCACTATTATTTTAATTAAATTTTTTTTTATAGTTTTTAATAAAAATAAATAAAAATAATAAAATATTATTATTTTTATTATTTTATACTCTTTATCTTCCTTTCTCTCTCCTTCTTCTCCTTCTTCTCTATCTTCTTCCTCCTCATCCTCTTCCTTCTTCTTCTTCGTCTTATCTCCGACAACCGACAACCACCGCCCGTCGCCGCCGCCGACTGCCGTCGACCGTCGCCGCTGTCGAATTTTTTTTTTCCTTTCTCTTTTCTTCTCCTTTCTTCTTCTCTCACCCCATTTTTCTTCTTTTTTTTTTTTAAATACCTTTCTTCTCCCGACGACTTTTTTTCTTTCTCCGTCAAGAGTGTGGCACGTAACGAGGAGAGAAAACTCGGAGTCCGAGGTACATGCCTTAAAACATTGCAAACCCAAAAAAAAACACACAGAAATCTCCTCCGCCGCGACGCCGGTCCTCTTCAGATCCGCTTCCACCTATGAATACACTTGCTTCTCTAAAGATCTAGCTTGGAAGAAGTTTGTAATGGAGCAGAAGGTTTGTTGCTGTCGGCGTTGAGCGTGGGCGTGGACGTTGGGCTCGGATTGTCCACTGGGCAGCCAGTTACTACCACTTCCGCCTCCCCTCCAGCTCACTGGGTTGGGGTCAAATTTGCCCATCACGATCCCTTCGCCCCCAATAATTCCATCAAGCCCACCAACCTCTCCCACCCCATTAAGAAGAGCCGCCACAGACCAAGGTCCCGTTGCTCTCAATACCGCGGCGTCACTTTCTACCGGAGGACCGGCCGCTGGGAGTCGCATATTTGGTTTTTATTTCCTTTCTCTCTCTCGCTCTCTCTCTCTCTACTGCAATTTCTGTTCCCCAAAACCCACTTCTGCTTTTGGAATTATGCAAGCAATTCAATTGGATTGAATTTTAATGTTCTTTATTTTGTGTAGGGATTGTGGAAAGCAAGTTTATATTGGTATGTTTGGTCTGGTATTGGTTGCTTTTTTCGCGATCTGACTCCACCAGTTCTTTTAACACACGGTCAATCTCGTATTCTACTTCTTCTTTTTCCTTCTTCATTTCTTCGATTTTCGCGTTTGAAGCCTCAACCTTGTCTTCTCTCCCTGTAACCGTCATCTTGCGAATTTCCTGGTGAAAGATTGAAGATCTGGAATGGGGTAGTTCCTTTCCGACGCCGGAATCTTCCCACTTCGTTTCTGTTTTTTATTTTTTTTACAGTGAAAAAAGAGAGGAAGAAGGAAAAGAAAAGAAGGGAAGGAGATTAAAAAAAAAAAAAAAACCAGTTGCCGGCGGCGGCAGGTGGTGGCCGCCGGCTGTCGGCCGCCGGAGATATGAAGAAGAAAAAGAAAAAGGAAGAAGATGGAGAAGAAGAATAAAAGAGAGAAGGAGAAAGAATTTAAAAATAATAATAAAATAATAAAATTTTATTATTTTTATTTATTTTTATTTTAAAATAAAAAATATTTTTTATTAAAATAATAGTGCCACGTCAGCAGCCATTAGCATTTAACTGAAAAATTGACGTCAGGGACTAAAATGCTCCTTATCTCAAACCTCAGACGTATTTTTGTTGAGTTTGAAAACTCAGGGACCAAAGTGTCACTTAACCCAAACCTCAGGAACCAAAAATGTATTTTTCCCTACATAAAAAATTATAATATATATTTATATTATAATTATAATCTTATCTTATCTTACCAGCTTACAAAATGGCTTATTTGGAGAATCATTTTTGGACTATTATGTCTTAATACTAATTTTATAATTTCAAATATGTCCCTTAATTAATTATTACTTTTTTATTGTTAACAATTATTAACGCAGACGGAGAATTTGAGGAAGGAAACAAAAAAATCTTTTATTGAATATCTCACTCCTTCTCCAATTAAAGGCACATGGGTCCTTTAAATACAAAGAGAGATTGACAAAGGCCCAAGGCCCAACTAAACCAGCTGTAACTCTAACTAAAATAAAATAGGGAAATCCTCATAAATGGCCAGAAATTACAGGGTAATTTCGAAAAATGGCCAAACCGTATTTTTTAATGAAAAATGGCCAAACCGTATTTTTAACATATTTTCACATGTTTTATTCTTCCAATTATATCCCTAAGTTAATTTTCACGCCCCACCCTATATTTGAGGAAGCCATTTAATTTTTTTTTTAAGAAAACCAATTATCCCATGAATCAAGCAAGGGTTAGTTACAACATATATATTATCTCTTATCATTTGAAATTCAAATCCAGATTGCTTCATCTTTTCCAGTAGACTTTTATTTTGTAATCAACAAACCAGATTGCTTCATCGTCTTTTCCAACCATTTTGATTGATTATTGGTCTTCGTCGTTCCTTTTGTAAAGCTATTGATCATAGGTATATTTCAGCATTTTTGTTATTGCTTTCATGTTTTCGCGTTTAGATTGATTATTGCTTCCATGTTTTCGTTCACCTGAGTTATTCTTTTCATTTGTTGAAAGCTCATTTGAACTTTCTTCTGCATCAGTCTCAATCACCTTTGAATCTTCCGTCTCCTACAAAAGTAAATAATTTTTAGAAGAAACCCTTACCCGTTTTCATACACACTGTAATTGTGATTAAACAAAGATCACAACTACAGTGATTTTTCTTCAATTTCTTCAATTTGCATGATGAATTCTAGCGGTAACGTGTATGATTTTTTTTTTTCGATATATTGTATTTTGTTATGTTCTCCTATTTTTTCTCCATAAATCGTTATTTGAATTTAGTAACAAATTTCTTAATTAAAATTTTTGTTTTCAAATTATACTGTTAAGATAAATTAATATTAGACTTATCCTTTTTATTTTGAAATTATTTTATTGAATTTCACATTAAATTAACCTGTAAATCCTAGATTCTCTCTTTTTTTTTTATAGTATATTTAATTTAAATAATATGGATTTAGATTTCGGTTAGGGTCATTCTTATACATTTTGTTACTAACTGTAAAGATTATTCACTTTCATGTTTTATTTCCCCAAAGTAGCGTTTTTGGTTACTGCTTTTATGTTTTTGGCCATCCAGGATGTTTTCTCCCGTTTGAATTTGAATCTGTTGTTTCCATTTTAATTTTCCAGATTTATTTGTTTAATTTGTAGGTTTGTTATTGATTTGGTTGTTGAATTAATGTGTAACAAATCCTAGATTTTCTCCCTTCTTTATAGTGTATTTTAATTTAATTTATTTCTGAATTAAGATTTGGGTGGGGTATTTACGTCCAAAAAAATTTACTAAATTTAGCTTTTGGCCATATCTCAAAATGAAAACACGAATGACTTTTTTTCAAATCAACTATTTTAAAATGACCATTTAACTGGTTGCCCCAATAAAATAAACTCAAATATTATCCTTAACACCTCCCCGCAAGCTAATGTTAGTACGATCACAAGCATTAAGCTTGGATCGAATGCGATTGAAAAATGAGGAAGATAAAGGCTTCGTGAAGATGTCAGCAAGTTGAGCCATGGTTGGAAGATGTTGAACTACAAGTTTATTTTGAAGAACAAGGTCCCGAACAAAGTAAATATCAAGCTCAACATGTTTCATACGAGAATGAAGAACCGGATTGGCACTAAGGTGAACTGCTCCCATGTTATCACACCATAGAATTGGTAATGAGGTAGATTGAATACGAAGCTCATCCAAAAGAGACTTAATCCACAAGAGTTCAGTTGCAGCATTTGCAAGACTTCGAAATTCAGCCTCGGTACTTGAACGGGAGATTATCTGCTGCTTCTTTGAGCCCCAAGTGATAATATTACCTCCAAGAAAGATGCAATGGCCTGACGTGGACTTTCGGTCGTCAGGATCTGAAGCCCAATCAACATCCGCATAACCCTGAACATTAAGATTATTAGGACGAGAGAGCATTAAACCAAAATTAATTGTACCTCCCAAGTATCGAAGAATGCGTTTGATGGCCTGCCAATGTGTAATTGTTGGAGAATGCATATATTGACACACTTTGTTTACTGAATAAGAGATTTCTGGACGAGTTATTGTAACATATTGGAGACCTCCAACAATGCTCCTATAAAAGGACGGGTTAGAGTAAGTCTCGCCTCCTTTTGTTGAAAGAATAGGGGATGATACCATAGGTGTAGAAATTTGTTTGGCCTCCAGAAAGTTGGCCCAATCAAGGAGTTCTCTGATATAATTTGCTTGAGATAAGAAAATGCCACCATTGTTAGTATTACTCACCTCAACTCCAAGAAAATAATTTAATGGACCTAAATCTTTTAGAGCAAAAGTGTTATGAAGACTAGTAATCAACTCATGAATAGCACAATCAGATTTGCCCAAAATAATTATATCATCTACATAGATAAGTATATAAATTACAGTGTTCAAGTGAGATTTCATAAACAAGGAAGTATCAGCTTTGGAGTTAGTAAAACCAACATTGTATAAGAAAGATTTTAGTCTATCATACCACGCACGGGGTGCTTGTTTGAGACCATATAATGCTCTTTTTAACTTACAAACAAGAGGAAGAGAAGAAGAAGGATGAGGAGTAATAAAGCTAGAAGGTTGATCCATAAAAACTTCTTCAGTTAAAAATCCATGAAGGAAAGCATTATTAATATCAAGTTGACGAATAGTCCATTTATAAGCAAGAGCTAAAGTGAGGAGAATTCTTATAGTAGTGGGTTTATTTACCGGGCTGAAAGTTTCTTTGTAATCTATGTCAGCACTTTGATGAAAACCTTTGGCTACCAATCGTGCCTTGTAACGAGCTATAGACCCATCTGAATTCCTTTTAATTTTGAAAATCCATTTACAACCTATAACTTTCTTGTCATTGGGATAAGGAATAAGGTCCCAAGTATCATTTTTTATCAAGGAATTATTATACTCTTGTTTCATTGCATCTACCCACTGAGGACACTGTAAAGCAATCTTAACTGAGGGAGGCTCATTTTCTAAGTATTTCGTTAATAAAATTCGAGGTTTATGAATTCCATCTTTTGCTCTTGTAATCATACTATGAGTGTTGGTTGTGGTGGGAGGTGGAGGAGGAATAACAATAGGCAAATCAGAATTAGAGGTGGGAATAGAGGCAGGGGAAGTGGTGGTATGTGGGTTGCTGTTGGTGGAAGTAATGGAAATAGGAGAATTATTAGTTTGGTGTTCAGGAGGCTGTGAAGGAGAAGGGGAAATAGGTTCAGCCAAAGATAATGGTAATATATTTTGATTTGAGGTAGATGTTGTAGGCAAAGTGTTTGTATTTGAAACAATTTGGGATCCTAGAGTAGGTGGGACGATACTTGTGAAAGAGTTTAGAGAATGAGAAGTATCTGAAGGAACAACCTGTTTTTTAGCAAAAGGAAAAATCAATTCATCAAATAAAACATGTCGAGAAATAAAAATTTTATGAGATTGAGGATCAAAACATTTGTAGCCTCTATGAATGTTACTATAACCTAGAAAAATGCAAGGTGAGGATCGAAGCTGTAGTTTATGGCTATTATAAGGTCTAAGATATGGAAAACATAGGCAACCAAAGACCTTTAATGTTTTGTAGTTTAGTACTTCCTTAAATAGTTTTTCCAAAGGACTTAAACCATTAAGAGTGGGAGTAGGAAGTCTATTAATAAGATAGGTAGCAGTAGAGAAAGCATCATCCCAATGTTTTAATGGCATAGATGAATGAGCTAATAAGGTAAGACCTACCTCAACTATATGGCGATGCTTTCTCTCCACAATACCATTTTGCTCCGATGTATGAGGACACATAACCCTATGAATTATACCTTTGGACTTTAGATAAGAGTTGAATGGTCTAAATTCACCTCCCCAATCAGTTTGTATGGCTTTTATAGATCTGTTAAAGAATTTTTCAACTTGAGTTTGAAACTGAATGAACACATTTAAGGCCTCAGACTTTGATTGAATTAAGTATATCCAAGTATATCTAGAATAGACATCAATAAAACTTATATAATAACGAAAGCCATTAAAAGAACATGTTGCAGAAGGACCAGATTCAATAAGTTCAAGAGGATTATCATATATAGTGAGAGAATTTGAAAAAGGAAGCTTATGGCACTACAAGAATTTTGAACTGTCCCGACATTATTTTCGCCGACGCATACCTTTACGTCGGTAGAAACCCATTTCTACCGACACAACTGACTATGTGTGGGAATAAATCCTCCATATTTTCCACAAAAAAACGAAAAATTTTCACCGACGCAATTGCGAGGCTATACCGACGCAAAATGCGTGGGGAGAAACAATAGTGAAACGTTACGTTTTTGTTGGGCTATTCCGACGCATGTTTGGGTCTATTCCGACACAGTGCTGCGTCGGGAGAAATCCCAATTAAAAACCCTAGGCCCTTATTTTCTTCTCCCATTCGCGTCGTCTCTTCTCCCTTTCTTCTTTGTGCGACTGTGTGGTTGTCTAAACTCGTGGTGAGTCTTCATCTTCTTCTTCATAGTTTGCCCTTTTGTTTTTTGCTTTTTGGTGAACCCTTGGTAAGTTTTCACGTTCTTCTTCCTATTTTGCTTTTTTTTTTCTTTGTTGAACTTGCGACCCAAAAGCTTGGAACCAGTCTTAGGTCCTTTATCGCCTCGCTTCTTCACAACTCCTTCGCCGCCGGTAAGTCTTTGGTCTCTCTCTATCCCCCTTTAATTCCATGTGTTGTGGCATTTTCAAGAGAATAAAGGGGCTTTTCAAGAAAATCAATTCTCTGTGATGCTGAAGACATTCTGTGTTGATTTTCTTTGGAGGATAATGTTTCTTTTTTGATTTCATAAAATATTGGGCATTATTTAGTTTGATATGTGATATGTTGGTGGCTTGAAGATATGTGAAAATTTGAGAGTTTTGCATAAGATTGAGGGAGTTTAATTTGTAGGTTTAGAGAGATGGGTTTGGTTCTAAACTTGAATTTTGATTTGGGTTTTCTTGGAATTTAGAAAATTTGTGCTTATATGTTCATATTATGCATTCATTTTGTGATCAATTTCTCATATACATTATATTAATACCATTCAATAAGATTAGGAATGAGAGTAAAAAATTAAAAAAAAAAGTACAGAAAAATACAAAAACATAAGTTGAGTGAAAACAAAGGAGTTTATCAAAGGACAAAAGAAAAATGGAGCTTTAATAGTACATTACAAAGAAGCTTTTGTTAAAGATTTGGAACATATAGGTTTTGTTACAGGTAGATTTTCAAGTATAAGATTCAAAAAACTAAAAAGATTTAGTTCGATCTTTTGTTCTAACCAATTAGTACATATAAGCTTCAAAAGTGACATCACACACTACAAGAAAAACATAAAATTGCAAATGTTCCCCAACGATATATTTACAAACGGTTGCAAATATGTCTATTTCAATGCATAATTTGCAACATTTGTATTAACTATTGCAATTGTTAATACAAGTAGTTTTATCGCAACATTATTTAAAATCGTTATGCGCTATTCAAGAGTGGTTTTTTTTTTTACAACAATATGCAAGAGTGTTTTTTTTTCTTTTTTTTTTTTTTTTTTATTCTTAACTTTCAAGAGTGGGTTAAGTCATTTGTTCAAGTTCAAGAAGAATTGGCAAGGAAAAAACTCATTGTTATTTTATTTCTCATCTCATTAGTATGAAAAATACTATTTTATTTTCATTTACAGAGAATAACAGAGTGTCATGACATTGACCAAGTTGATTTGTTCCACCACAATCATTTCTCTATCAAGGATGGGTGGGTGAATGATGTTGCAAAGGATGCATATGTAAGTTTTATTTTACTACACTTGTGAAATGACTTTTATGGTTTTGTATACTTTTGACCATATTTCATTATGAATGTAGTTGGGCATGCAATAGTTGATAAATCCATCAGAAGATGGAGGGTTTAAACCCATCTCCCAGCCCGATGCTTGTAAACAGGTTTTGGGTACTCGACCAGGCCATATTAAAGGTATTGGTTGGGACCCAAAACCTGGTTCGTTGTCAAGTATCACGTCTTCTTCGCAACATGAAAAGGAGCTTGAAAAGAAGGTGGAGAAGATGCAAGGTGAGATGGATAACTTGAAGCAAACAAATTAGACGTTAACAAATGCTTTATCAACATGGGAAGAGAGATGGACTCATATCAACAAGTACATTGATGAACGACAGGGAGAACCTTTGAACACTTAGGTAAGTATTGAATTTTTCTTAGATATTTATTATCTAATGATTGGATTATGTGAATATAGTAAGGATTCGTGAGTTTGTGTGGCTATCCTGCAGTTATGGTAGCCACTTCATGCATTAAATAGACTTAAGGGTAGCGTTGATGCATTTTGGTTGCAACTTTAAGGGTGGGATGAGTTCTGTGCGTTAGTCACTTATGTTTAGTGGTGGGTGGCTATCCTGCAGTTATGGTAGCCACTTAGGTTCACTTAGGTATGTTCAAGTCACTTATGTTTAGTTTAAGACTCAAAAGTCATTTAGACACACTTAAGGCACGTTTCTAGGTTTGAGGGGTGGTTTTAGTTCCTTTCTAACTAACTTAAGGCCTCAAAAGCCATTTATGCATGTTTGAGGCACGTTTTTAAGTTTGATGGGTGGTTTTAGGTCCTTTCTAGCTAACTTAACGCCTCAAAAGTCATCTAGACACGTTTCTAGGTTCGAGGGTGGTCTTAGTTCCTTTCTAGTTAAGTTTAGGTCTCAAAAGGCATTTAGGCACGTTTGATGCACGTTTCTAGGTTTGAAGGGTGTTTTTACGTCCTTTGTAAATAAGTTTAAGCCTCAAAAGTCATCTAGACACGTTTGAGGCACGTTTCTAGGTTTCAGGGGTGGTTTTAGTTCCTTTCTAACTAAATTAAGACCTCAAAAGCCCTTTATGCATGTTTGAGGCACGTTTTTGAGTTCAAGGGGTGGTTTTAGGTCATTTCTAGCTAACTTTAGGCCTTAAAAGTCATCTAGAGACGTTTGAGACACTTTTCTAGGTTCGAGGGGTGGTCTTAGTTCTTTTCTAACTAAGTTAAGGCTTCAAAAACCATTTAGGCATGTTTGCGGCACGTTTCTAGGTATGACGGGTGGTTTTAGGTCATTTGTAGCTAAGTTTAAGCCTCAAAAGTCATTTAGACACGTTTGAGGCATGTTTCTAGGTTTAAGGGTGGTCTTAGTTCCTTTCTAGTTAAGTTTAGGTCTCAAGAGTCATTTTGGCACGTTTGGTGCACATTTCTAGGTTTGAGGGGTGCTTTTATGTCTTTTGTAGATAAGTTTAAGCCTCAAAAGTCATCTAGACACGTTTGAGGCACGTTTCCAGGTTTGAGGGGTGGTTTTACTTCCTTTCTAACTAAGTTAAGACCTCAAAAGCCATTTGTGCATGTTTGAGGCACGTTTTTGAGTTCGAGGGGTGGTTTTAGGTCCTTTCTTGCTAACTCTAGGCCTTAAAAGTCATCTAGACACGTTTGAGACACGTTTCCAGGTTTGAGAGGTGCTTTTACGTCCTTTGTAGATAAGTTTAAGCCTCAAAAGTCACCTAGACACGTTGGAGGCACGTTTCTAGGTTTGAGGGGTGGTTTTAGTTCATTTCTAACTAAGTTAAGACCTTAAAAGCCATTTGTGCATGTTTGAGGCACGTTTTTGAGTTCGAGGGGTGATTTTAGGTTCTTTGAGGAAGGAAACAAAAAAATCTTTTATTGAATATCTCACTCCTTCTCCAATTAAAGGCACATGGGTCCTTTAAATACAAAGAGAGATTGACAAAGGCCCAAGGCCCAACTAAACCAACTGTAACTCTAACTAAAATAAAATAAACTCAAATATTATCCTCAACAACAATTTTGTAAATGAATGAGGGACCTAAATTTCAATTTTGTAGAATTTGAAAGTGTTTTTTTTTTCAATTATAAAATAAAATTCTTTATTTTCTTTTTAATTTTCACTCCCACCCACCACTTCCGAATAATTTCTCTCTCTCCACTCTTCATTTAATCCGTGGTTGTACTTTCCTCATTCTTCATCCTTTCCTCTCCCACCCCTACATTTCTGGCATGTTTTTATGAATATTTATTCATTTTTTTTATTACTCTTCCATGATAACAAAGTTTTTCATCTTCTCTTTTAGTTGTTTCAAAATCAAACAAGACTTTTCATTTTCTCTTTTATATATATATATATAGTCTAATTTGTTTAATTCTCAACCTAATATAAATAGACAAACCATTTTGCCCATTCTTCACAACTCTATAAGACAATTCATCCATTCCATAGGTATCACAATATAACCACATATCCTCCTTATGATTTTGAAATGGATGACAAAACCGATAGCAACTATAAAATTCAAGTTGACAACTACAAAAAGTGGTGGTGTAACTTTGGAAAAATGATACCTTCCAAGAAGTAGAGCAAACACAAATTAGTTTCTCTTTGAGATGCATTTGGGAGCAATTCTCAAAATTCTTTTGCCAACCTCCATGTAGCAAAAAGAATAAGAAGCTCGGGTTAAAGCTCTCATAGAGTTATGTAAAGGTCTATTATGATAAATTAATTATGTGCATATGGTTCTTTTTTTTTTTTCTTCTAGTTTTTTTGTTTCAATTTGTCTTTATTGTTAATTTTTATTAATTGTATAACTTTTTTTTTTTTAATTTTGGTACATGTGGTTTTCTAAATATATGTTCATGTAGATTAACAAGAATAGGTTGAACTTCAAATTAAATATCCTTATTTCAACTTTTAAAAAATACTAATTAAATTAAATACTCTCTCTTATCTGTCCAGATTCTTCATTTGAGTTTCAATTGCTCTCTCTCCACCCTCTCACTCTCTCAAATATCTCTCCCTCTAAAAAAAAAGTCTCTCTCAATCTTCTAATCATTATTTCTCTCTCTCATTAACCATAGAAAAAACATTATTAGTTAATAATGAGAAAACTTAGAATGTGAACCATTATAACATGAACGGTTGAACTTAAAAAAAAAAATGAAGAGTTTTAGAATACAAAAAGTGTATCTTTTATTTTTATAAATATAAATTAATTCTAAAAATATATGAGTTTATCTTTATTTATAATTAATAATGAAATTTCAAAAGTTTGAAGTCTCAAAAGTTTTGTAAACGTACTCTTTATCTTTACAACTATTTAAATAGTTATCTTATATTTTTTTTTTTCAAAAAACTTAATGTCATTTTTTTTTAATGGACTCTTTTCTTTCCTTGTTTTCTAACTTATAAGTTTTTAAAAAGAAAATTAATTCAAATATTTGATAAAAAGAAATATGACTGTGGAGCAGACTAGTATTTTTAGAAAATACTTTTTAGACTATTTTTAAAATATATTTTTAGACTACTTTGTCACTTTGTCAAATCCTAAATTTACAAATTATGTCATTAATAATTATAAAATTTAAATGGTTAATCTAACTGATAAAATAACATTTAAAAAGCTAGATTATGAAAAGTTAGTTATAATTATTTTAATTAACAAAGATGTTAAAAGAGAATCTCAAAAGATCTACAATTTCAATAAATCATACATTTAATTTTAATCATAAAATATCATTTAAAAATTTAAAATAGAAAAAAATTCAAATTTATAATATATAATATATTAAAAACTACGGTTTTGAAAAGATACTTTTTTACCATTATGACCCATTTATTAATTTATAAATTTACTAAACACGTGTTTTTAAATTTTTAATACCTATAAATAATTAGTATGTGAATATGACAAGTTTTTGTGACGCCCGACATTAGAAGGGGTACATGAATGAACCGAGATTACATCCGAATGAGAGGGATCCTGAGGACATGAGAGTATGATCAAAGATAAGCTTAAAAGAATTGATAGATATTACTAAGGATTTTTTTTTATAAATAATGTAATTAAAAAACAAAAAAACAAAAATAACGGAGGTTTGAAACTAATTTCAGATTTGGGGTAGATAAATCGTATACGTGGGTCACGAGTTTGCTAAATTACCAACTAAATCGTGTACCATGTACACGATTAGCATAGGTGGCACACCACGTCACTTGACAGGTGTGCCGCCATGGAACTCGCGTGCGTGGTGCGCGATTTCTGTTGAGAAAATCGTGTACCCCCTAAATTTTTATTTCCTCTGCGCGTTATTTGCCCTTGCCGTCCAACTGCATCGTTGTGCCGCTGTTTAGGAGTGTGCCACCGACGAAGGAGTAGGCGGGGGGTGGGAGTGCTTCTGGATAAGCTTCTCAGCAAAGGAAATTTGGGAGGATGTGAAGCATTGGAATCCACACCAAATTCCCCACAAAGTACTGCAAATGAAGCATTGAAATCCCAATCCCAGGGAAGATTCTTCTCCCTCCCCAAAATGGCATAAACCTAATCTCCTTGTTCCTCGTCAAAACCTCCACTGCATCGTCTTCTTCGTTCGTCAAGAATCTCTCCGGCAGGAACTCCATTGGCTCCTTCCACACCTCCCTGTCCCTCGCCATCGAAGTAAGGCAAAATGTGTTCGGTTTCTGATTCTAATTTGTTGTTCTTTTGTTCGATTCCCCGTTGTCTTTCGTCGAATCTGGCTCTAATTAGAGGAATTATTGTAGTTTCAATTTCTTTTTGAAGCGATGAGAGTTCGTTCCAGAGATTTGGGTGGAAGCCCTTCTGGAGAAGAAGGATTTGGAATCTGAAGAAGAAGACGAACAACAATGGTGGTGGCAGTGGCGCCTGTGTCTACTTGATGAAGATGGAGATTCTTTGTTGGAAAAATAAATGGGGGAGCTTTTTATCTGTGAAATTTTAACTTCGGAAAAGAAAAATTATCAATAAATTTATGCGTCTAGAAAATGGAGATCGAGAACTTCTCCTTCTTTGGTTTGCAATCAGAAAATCGTGTACATGGTACACGATTTCTCTTCGGCTAAACGTGTCTAATGTACACATTCTTGTGTATAATCGCGTCCCATGTATGCGATTTCGACATGTCTGCGCCACATCAATGAGACTAAACTCGTGTACCATGTACTCGATTTTGGTCCACCCTATTTTTGTCAATATTTTTAACTTTCAACCCAAGTTTGTAATTTGTTATTTTAAGTATATTATTAAAATTATTATTTTTAAACCTACATTAATTTTGTCATTTCTTTTTTAAATTACATTATTCAAGAAATTAACTCATATTACTAATACCAACAAGGTGTACCTTCCTTTTTGGTGACTCAATCATAAGAACTTTGAAGTTAAGCGTGCATCTTCTTGGAGAAGTTCTATATTGGATGACCTCCTAGGAATTTTCTTAGGAAGCATGCAGGTGTTACAGATTTGCTTATTTATTTTTAACTATTTATGATTTCATATTTAAATGAAATTAATAATGAAATTCAAAATGGTCGAGTTTAAAATTTTAAAAGTCTTCTAATTTACTCATTATGTATATAAATGGAGTTCTCCTCCATTTCTTTTCACAACAATTTAACCATTTTGAGGGAATGAGTTGTCCATATGCCCGCTCGGAGAATAGAGTAGAAAAGAAATTATTTGAAATATAAATGGAAGACTGATACTCATACTATACCAATTGATGATCAAGATTAAGCTTAAGCTTCAAATTGTGAGTACCATGAAATTGAGTATAGAAATATATTTTTTAAAAATAAAATGACATATCTTTTAGTATAGAAATATTTTCTTCATATTTGCAAAAAAATATTTTTTTTTCTTCAAAATAAATTTTAAAAAAAAGTAATTTAAAATATTATAATAATTAATTAACAATATATTTAATTATTCAAATAATTATTTGAATGGCACGTGATAACACAGTAGTATTAGAAAAAGTTAAGTTTGCCATTATCGTGTTTTTTGTTTTTAATTTTGTTTATTTTGCTTTTGTATAAGCTAATATTTTCTTTAATATTAAATAACTACCTCACATCCATCATATTTAATTTATTACTACATGAAGTTTCCAGTGTCACATCACTATTTTTTAATTCAATCTTAATAGAAATAAGTTTAAAATATTTTAGATTAAGAAGCACTTCAAATGCAGCTTTATAAGAGTCTAATAACCCCTTTAAAAAAAAAATCTAATATCTATTTTCAAAAAAAAAAAAAAAAACAACAAAAAAAAAGAGTCTAATATCTCACGCAAAATAATAATAATAATAATACGATAAGAGTTTTATCAATAAAACTTTCTATTGAGCACTTTTAGAAATATATATATATTAAAACACTCTTTGTTAGATAGTTAATTTGTAGCAACTTGCTAAATGTTGTTGGATGATAGCCATTTGAAATCTTTATCATTAATTTATATTTTTCCTAAGAAAATTCTTTTTGGTTGTTCATAGAAATTTAATTTTATGAGATTTCATTACATCGAAGTAGCATCCTGTTGTCAGTTATGAAATTCATTATTCAACTGAGATAAATATGAATGGTAGATAGTAGTTGTTCACACGTGATTTCAAAGGAAGGAGATACGTGAGATAAACTTTGTATTTGTATTGAATTTGTATGAATGAGAGTGTACAATCTCTAACTTTGTGTGAGTGTGTTTCACTCAAGGGTTAGAACGCTAGGCTGTTCTCGAGTTTGAAGCTTCAACGGATCCTTGGAGTCTTGAAGTCTTGAAGATTTGGAGTTTTGAAGTCTTTGAATCTTAAAGGGTCTTTGGTGTTCAAGGAATGTTCAACAGTCAAGGACTTAAGGATTTCAAAGAGTCTTCTGTCTTTTCTTTTGGTGGAGTCTCTTTGAATTTTTTAAGTCTTGGATGAGAGTTAAATTTTCTGAACCTTTGCAATGGAGTTCTCCATGATGGACTTTGGTGGTTTTTGGATCTAACAACTTGGACTTCAGCTTTATTGGCTTTATGCTCAACTATTTGGATTTGAGTTTGATTTATATCTCACCCAAAAACCATATGACCCAAATGATAAAATGATCCAAATTTGATCAAATTAATTATCAAATTGACATTTGGCCTTAAAAAATTTTAATAATTGGCTGTACGAATTAAATTTAGGACACATGTCAATTTATAATTAGTCTCAAATTTAATTGTTTGTAATTTCGGTAAATAATGTCATGACAATTTGTGATTGGCTGAATTTTTTCCTTCAACCGTAGCCAACCTAAACCTCAACTAGTTAAAACATATATCCGAGACTAAGAAGTCAAATGTTTGAATGTCCCAATCGTATTTGTGTCGTGGAATATATAAAAAAAAATTGTAAATTTAATCACTAAGGATATCATTATTTCATTTTTTAGGAAAAAAGGGAGATAAGTTCTTTATTCAAACTTCTTTATTTTTAATCTTTATTTTTTAATTTTAGTCAAATATTTAAAAATAAAAACATATATACTTTTTAACATTCAGTCGAGATTTTTTTTCAAAAAAAAACATTCAGTCGAGATTTTATCAATATTTTAAATAGGCTAATCCGAAAATAAAGAATTTATGAACAACCAAATTTAATTTTAAAAAACCATAGAACTAAAATGAAATTGTGATTTTGGCTAGTCGGAGCTTTCTTATGTCTTTTTTTTAGGTGATACATGCCAATTACCACTTAACTAATCTTCATAAACATATTGAATTAAAAAAAAAAAATTGAAGAAAGAAATTTTAAGATGAAAAACAGTGTAACCTAAAATAACTTATAGCCTTGTTAGATTTACTTGGTTTAATTTAGGGCATTAGAATTCTTAACTACAAGAGTACCATATGCCCAATAAAATTCAACATGAATTAATGTTGAATTTAGGACATTAGAATCCTTAACATAATATTGATAGACACAGATGTTTGAACCACCCAGTAAAATTCAACATGCATGAATTAATGTTGAATTGAGGGCATTAGAATTCTTAACAAAATAATATTGATAGACACATATGTTTGGGAGAAAAAAAAACAAGTTTATCGGATTTTTAATTGAGAGTGGTTCCTCGTTTTCTCTCTAGTAAACGGTGGAAAGTGGCGGCGGTTGGTGCCGAATATGGCAGATTTTTCTGCGAGTGGTTGGTAAGAGGTGCAGCGATCGTAGTACTTCAAAGCAGTGTTCATGGCGGCAGTAAGTGATGAGGTCATGAGGATGCAGTCTTGAAGAAACTTGCGGAGGAAAGGGCTAGCGTTTATCATCTGCAAGAAGAAGGATTAGATAATTCCAAATAAAGATTGACGAATGCCATATTGTGCAAAGTTTTCACACAAAAGAAAGATCTTTCCGGAGATGTTTATATCAAAGAAAAATCTTTATTCAATGATTGTATGTTTACGATGCTCAAAGGAGGAATTTAAATTACAAGGCTTGTGCAAGATGGTAGACTTGTGAAGCCTAGAATTGGTAAGTTTACCAAGGTACAGTAAACAAAACAATAAAAGAAAGAAACACAAGCCTGCTGTGATATTTTCCAAGAGTAGTCATAACCTTCCATATTGAGTTTGTTGAATAAGACAATGATTTTGAGACCGTTGAAGGAATAAATTCTGGAATCAATACATGCCATATATGGTGACAAAGGTGAGGAAATGATTATGAGCAGAGGATTTGGAATTAAAACCCTTGCTGTATACTAGTTGTTGCATTTTGTTGACTATGTTGGTGAGGTGGTTGCTTTTGATGTGTTTGAGTTGGGCTATTGATGTGATTGGGTTGGTTCCTCCATTTTATCAAAAGATGCCAAAGATATAGAACCAAGAGCAAACTACTATTGTTAATGTGGGAGTCAATCTTTTTCTATGCAAATTCAAGAACGCTCATATCAAGAAATGGATCAAAGAATCGGGGCTGTGGTTTTTTTTACAAAGCTTTAATTCTGATGGAGGAGCCTAGCAGAGATATGTGCGGCGAGGAAATGGACTTTAGGTATATATCGTTTTGAGTTCATTTTCATAAACTTCCATATGCCTGTTTTTCCAGGAAGTTGGCCACGACAATTGGAAGTCTTCTCAAACAAGTGGAGCAAGTGGATTTGGACGAGGAGTTAGAACAATTGTGGGGATGCTCTTTACGAATTAAAGTGCGGATTGATGTTAAGTCTCCTAATCTGAAAATAAGAAAATAGATAAATGGATTGCAATCACGTACGAGAAACTTTCCGATTTTTGTTATGGGTGTGGCTATTTGGGTCATATTATATCAAGGAGTGTGGCACGTTTGATAAGGCAGATGAAGACGACCTCCCAAATGAACCATGGCTACGGGAACCTTTCAAGATTAAAAATGGGTTTAAAAGTTCATCATCCAATCCAGCAATTTTCCAGTTGGGACGTGGGAGGGGACGAAATGGGGCGGGTGGCTGAGGTAGTTGGAAGAACCAAGAGATGGAAGATGATGAAGAAGATCATAGCCAAAGAGAGCTAGATCAATCGGAAAACAACAAGCCTCCGTGAAAGGATAACTTGACAGCGACGGCTCAGCCTGTTACGGCAGCGGGCACTACTCCGACAGGCAAAGATACGGTTCAAAGGATTAATATGGAAATTGGACCAGATCCGAAAATCAAGGCCCCCAGTATAGAAGAAATTAATGCGACAACGACTAGTGTAAAGAGTAGTGAGGATATCAGAATAAATTCGGCTATGCGGTGTAAAACTGAAATGAAGGAGCCTGAAATATCGGGTCTTCCTCATAAAGCGGAAGCTAGAAATGAGATGTCAGGTTTGAGGATTAACAAATATTGTCCCACTATTACACATTTATTTTACGCTGATGATAGTCTATTGTTTTTTAAAACTACTAACAAAGAGTGCAGGAACATCAAGAATATTCTAGGCATTTATGAGGCAGCGTCGGGTCAAACAATAAATTTTTATAAATCAATGTTTATGGTTAGCCCGAATACTAGCCCCGAGATGAAGACGACTATCAGGGATATAATAAGGGTTCCATTCACAGATAGTCTGGGGCAATATCTTGGACTTCCATCTCAGAATGCTCGAAATAAGAAGGAAATCTTCAACAACATCAAAGATCAAGTTTGGCGAACACTTCAAGGATGAAAAGGGAAGTTCTTCTCATATGCAGGGAGAGAAATTCTCATAAAATCTGTGGCACAAGCTATTCCTAATTATGCGATGTCTTGTTTTAAATTCCCTTCTGTTCTTTGTACGGAATTAAATTCTATGTGTGCCAGGTTCTGGTGGGGGCAGACAGGGAGCGGAAACAAAATCCATTGGTCAAGTTGGAAAAAGTTGTGTGCTAATAAAGCTCATGGGGGATTGGGCTTTAGGGATATTGGTATTTCTAAATCAAACCTTGCTCGCAAAGTAGAGTTATTGGAGAATAATCAAATATCCTGAAAGCATTCTAGCCAAGGTGCTCCGTGGAAGATACTTCAAAATTGGACATTTTCTTAAAGCACACCTAGGGAGTAATCCTTCCTACACATGGCGTAGTATTCTTTGGGGGCGAGAGCTGTTTATGAAAGGTTATAGATGGTGGGTGGGCAATGGTCTATCTATTGAAGCCTCAACCGACCCATGGATTCCAAAAGAGGGCTTGTACAAACCATTAATGACTCACCCGAGTATTCATCATTTTACAGTGGCACAACTCTTGGATAATCAAGAAATGTGGGGAGAATCCTTGATTCTTGGTTCGTTCTTGGAGGATGAAGCTAACAAAATTATAAACATCCCAATTAGGTCGGAGTTGTGCAAGGATGAAGTCATTTGGCCATCCAGACCTAAAAGGATTCTTCTCCGTTAAAAGTGCTTACATATTGGGAAGATATCTTTTAGAAGCCGGCGAAGCTTCCCCTTCTAGTCGGCATCATCAAGAGATCCTATGGAAATATTTTTGGAATACCAAAATTCCCTCTAAAATCAAACACTTTGGGTGTAAACTCTACAATAATGTCTTTCCTACATTGGTAAATCTGATTAATCGGGGAATAGATATTAATCCAACTTGTTTCTTTTGCAGGGATAAGATGGACACGACAGAGCACTTATTTTGGGAATGCAAGCATTCGAAGAGGCTCCGGTCAATTCACTTTCCTTCTACTGATTTACTCTGTTTGGATGACAAGAATGGTTAGACCACACATGACTATTGTGAAAAGATTATAGAAGAGAAAAAAAGATGATGGCATAGATGATCAAAGCCTAAAGACATCAGTGGTGATTTGTTGGCAACTGTGGAATTATAGAAACACAATTAAGCACAAAAAGCAGCGGCCCAACCGAAAATTGCTGATAAATTAGATTGACACATACCTTGAGGAATTTGAAGGGTTGGGTAGTGATTGTCTCCTGCAACCGAGATCAAGAACAATGGACGAAGGACATTCTCCGGCGACACTACAACAATTAAGGTCTCTCCCGACGTGCCTAGGTGTCAGGAAAGATCGAAAAACGAGTTTGCAAAAGTTCTGTCGACGTGATTGTAGGCATCGAACAAGAAGTCGAAAAAAATGAATTGGCAGAGCTTCTGCCGATGCTTATTTTTGCACGCGTCGGCAGAGAAGGTCTCTCCCAACACGTAAGTCAAGGCGTTGGCAAAAATTCAAGAGGGGCAATTTCTGTCGATGTGTTGACTTACGCGTCGGCAGAAATGACCTCTGCCGATTCGTTGACTTATGCGTCGGTAGAAAGCCCACTTGATGGCTCTACCGACGCCTGTCATATGGTGTCGGCACATTCAAGATATAAAAATGAAAATGCATTCAACACATTCAAGATATAAAAATGAAAATGCATTCAATTTTATTATCACAAATAAATTCATACATCAAAAGGTTAATTACACATATACATGAAACTCGAGAGATATAAAATCCATACATTATAAATTGAAGTATAGAAGACTAAAGTGAAAAAAAAAATTGACAAAATAAAAAGTATTGTTTGTTATACATAATTCTAATAAGAAGTTAGAAGCGAAAGTCTTAAGTTATAGAAAGTATCTAACAAGTGCGTCGAGAGATATACCCTCTGCCGACGCGGTCAATTATGGCGTCCAGAGAAAGTGAGTACATCTGTTTCTCCCGACGCGGACCGGGCGGCGTCGGGAGAAACAACTTCTCTCAACGTGTTTTTCTAGCATAAAGAGAAATGTCGTCAGCAGATCCCAATTTTCTTGTAGTGCAACATGGTTACCACCTCCAGCGAACAAATGGAAATTGAGTTGTGATGCGGCGTGGAATGAAAAACGGAAAATGGGAGGAATCGACTATATCCTACACTGGTGGAACGACACTTCGGTGGCTGCAGGACTCAGATGCGTTGATCGGCCGTGGGAAATTTTGTGGTTGGAGGCGTTAGCAATCTGCGAAGGTCTTCGTCATATTCCGCTACCGTCGATGGAAGTCCATGTAGAAATTGACGCCTTGCAATTAGTTAATCTCTTGACTTCCCAAAATTGTGACTTAACAGAGACTTTGAATTTTATTAAGGAGGCTCAAGCCCTAATTGAAGGCCTTAATATCCAGTCTAATGAAAGGTTATCTTAAAAAAAAAAAAAAAAAAAATTGTTTGAACCATCCAATAAAATTCAACATAAATTAATGTTGGTGGATAAGAATTTAATTGCGATACAAACTTCTCAAACTCTCCAATTCCCTCTCTTATAAGATGTCAGACCGTTTGAGCAAGTTGAACATCAAAAACCCAACATTTTTTTTTTATTATTTGATCACTTTTCTTCATTCGATTTTCAAATGGATAGCATCAAATACGATGATAATGAGGCCGACAACGATAATATTCATGCCATCAACCCTCTAGATCCAGAAGAATTCAGAACCCAAGCACACAAAGTTGTCGACTTCATTGCAGATTATTACAAAAACATCGAACAATTTCCAGTTCTTAGCCAAGTTCTTCCTGGCTGTCTTCGAAAAACCATTCCCGAAGAATTTGTTCCAAATGCTCCCGAACCCTTGGAATCCATCCTTCAAGATGTCAGCCGATTTGTCGTTCCGGGTATCACTCACTGGCAACACCCTAACTTTTTTTCTTACTTTCCTGCTAGTAACAGCACTGCAGGTTTTCTCGGAGAAATGCTCGGCACTGGCTTCAATGTCGTCAGTTTCAACTGGTTGTCGTCACCGGCAGCCACCGAGCTTGGAATGTTGGTTGTTGATTGGTTTGGTGAGATGCTTAAGCTTCCAAAATCTTTCCTTTTTTCCGGCGGCGGTGGCGACGTTCTTCAGGGGATTACTTGTGAAGCAATTTTTTGCACTCTGTAAGAGTTAATATATAAATATATATATATATGCGTATATGTGTGAATTGAAAATAAACCGATAAAGCTGTGACGTGGAAAACTACTGCCCTGAAAGCGAAATTCCGGCTCGACCGTGGTGCAACCGAGATTCAACCGTTCGCTCCCGAAGGTTAACACAGCGACTCCAAAAACACACGTGCACTCGTGGTCAGGAGCTGGAACAGACACTACAATTACCCAGAAAGATGGAGAGGAAGGATCTACACAAACAGAACCAAAAGTCTCCTTATTTATATAGAAGCAAGACTTTATTTTTGGTGGTTCTATAATTAGCAAAGCCAAATTTAGTGCCGTCTAAATATAAGAAGCACTAAATTTAGCAAGTAGTTTTTTCCCTTCTTTGACTTGAATTAGTCATTCCCAACAATCCCCACGAATGACTAATACATTTTTTGGGTAAAGGAAGGAATTTTGGTACTTAAGCATTAATATCTTTCGATTTGAATTAATGCGTAGTGAAATGAGGCAACAACTTAGCTAGTGAAAGTGAAATAATTCTTGAACTTCCAAAAGCTTAGGTTGAGACCCCCATGACACGTACTAATTCCTTAATGTATGCTATTCTGCGATAAAATTTCTTCAAAGCACTATTATAGACCATTATACTCACAAACCTTGAGTTCTTATGAGTGCTCTAGAAAGAAAAATCTCTTATTCTTTCATGGAACGTCGTCCACCTTCACACTCATTTAGTGCTCCATCAAGTCTATCATAGATAAATCGCTCAAAATTGAGCTATGAAGACTTTACACAATATCCATCAAGTCCACACGGACCACCCAAATAAAGGGCTATGGATTCACAAAATACATCACACCATCCATCAAGTCCATAAATGGACCACCCAAAATGAGGGCTATGGATTCACAAAATACATCACACTATCCATCAAGTCCATAAATGGACCACCCAAAATGAGGGCTATGGAGTACTGAGACATATTAGACTCAGATTTCATCAAAATCATCCATCAAGTCCTTTTTAGGACCACCCAAATACAGGGCTATGGATTTAATGCTTCAACATATAGCTTCGTTTGACCACTTAATAATGGTTTCTACCATAGTTCTCAATCCAAGGGTTTAATTTCACATCCCCTGATATATTTCTCTTGCCATTATACACATAATTTTTGGCAACTCTAATAGCAGCACAATGACCCCCACAAAGGAATGTCACCTAATAGGTTTTTCAACCATTTTGCTTTTTGACATGCTAGTTCAAAGCTATGAATGGTAGAGCAAGCAATACACATCTCTTTAAAAGATTTCAACAATCCATCTCTCATAAGATTTCTATAATTTCCACCAATTTAATTCGTCTAATTAGTCAATCAAATTGTTCTTGCATATACATGACATGCAAAAACTCAATCAACGTCCATCAATAGAAACATATGTTTCTTTACGTTGCAATATTGACTTTTAAAAATATTCCCCCCACATTTTGAGATATTTCGTATAACATATATACTTTAATCTCTTAAAACATTATCACATGTATAAATCAAGAAAAAATGTTGCTAACAATTTTATACAATGTGATAATCAAAATTGTTAGACATGTGGGAAGTTTATTTTCCTTTCAAGATTACAGACATGCTCAATAAAATATTCAAAAAGAATAATTTTATATATATATTTTCAATATATACAAATACAACCAATAAAACCTTAAGCCACCATTGGGTTTCAACAACGCATTTCATACAGGCAGCTATGAAGATCTTAAACCATCCAAAACCATTTTTAATGTGCAGCATATATAATTGAGAAATTACAGGCCAAGCTAAATTAATAACTACAACAATATTTAGCTTAATAAAAAATTCATGGCCAAATAAAATACTCAATAAACATTGGAATATAATGCTTGCACTTAAATTGCTAATATGAGATACCACAATACCTCATTTTCTTCTAATCAAATTATCCTTGTCATGTGCCTTTGTCCCTCTCTCGAATTATTGCAGGGAGAAGCCTTTCTTCATCTCTCGACTTATTGGACCTTTTGCAGACGCTAATTTCAAGAGCTCCAAGAGCTCTCTCCAGAGAACTTAGCAATTCCTGAAATAGAGAAAATAGAGAGATTAGAAAAGCAAAGAAAAATCTCAACCACAATGGAATGATTCCATCCATGCTAACAAAGACACATTGAGCAGCAGTGACACATCAATTAAGGTATAATCTTCTTCCCTTCAACTGAATTTCTATAATTCACACAAAAACTTGCACAACCGTTAATGGGTGAATAAATTAAAACACTACATAAATCAAATTTAAGAAAAGAATATGTATTGCTTGCCCATTTCAAAAAAATCAATTCACACGAATTTCGCTTTCAGATTGTAAGAGTTAATATATAAATATATATATATATGCGTATATGTGTGAATTGAAAATAAACCGATAAAGCTGTGACGTGGAAAACCACTGCCCTGAAATCGAAATTCCGGCTCGACCGTGGTGCAACCGAGATTCAACCGTTCGCTCCCGAAGGTTAACACAGCGACTCCAAAAACACACGTGCACTCGTGGTCAGGAGCTGGAACAGACACTACAATTACCCAGAAAGATGGAGAGGAAGGATCTACACATCTACACAAACAGAACCAAAAGTCTCCCTATTTATATAGAAGCAAGACTTTATTTTTGGTGGTTCTATAATTAGCAAAGCCAAATTTAGTGCCGTCTAAATATAAGAAGCACTAAATTTAGCAAGTAGTTTTTTCCCTTCTTTGACTTGAATTAGTCATTCCCAACATACTCTAGTGGCTGCGAGGGAGCAGAAGCTTAAAGAGATTGGAAGAGATAAATTCAGTAAGCTGGTTGTTTATGGATCCGACCAAACTCATATGTCCTTGCAAAAGGCCGCACAGGTCGCAGGTTGGTGAATAACTCATAGAACATAAATGGGAACGCTCCGACATTATGATTTTGATTAAAGAAAAATACTTATTACCTATTCAACGGGTATTTTCCCACTAACTATTCTTAAAAATTTGACAACTATGTTTTTTTCATTTTATCTCTCGTAGTCGACAAAGATATAATGGCAGTTAGTAAGAAATAATGTATCGTTCTTTTTTAATATATTCTTTGAACTCTTCTTACGATTGTTTCAATACTATTAAACTATCATTACAATTACACGTTTAAGGGTGTTTGGTTTAACTTTTTAAGTGTTCAATTTTAAAAAAAAAATTCTAGTGTTTTGCAATCAATAAAAATGACTTATTAGAAAATGAGATTGATAAATAAACCATTTTGAGAGAAACACTTGAAACCAACTTTTTTAAAAAGAGTTTTAAATATATAATAACTTGCGTACAAAAACACATATGAGAAAATGCAACCAAACATATGAGTGTTTAAATTCTAAACAATTTTTATACAAAATGTTTTTCAAAAAATGCATTCTTGAAAAACATTTAAATTAAAATGTATTCCAAACGGACCCCTAAGACTAAGTTGATAGATTCTAGTATATTTAAAGTCAAATTACAAGTTTTTGTCTCTTTCAATTTTGAGTCTAATAGATCAAAAGTTAACAAAATATCTAATTAAACTTATCTGAAATCAACCCGCCACATTATCTTTAAATAATATTTTAACATAAGACAAATATATTATTTCGATAGAGTTGCAATGATTTATTAGGGGGAAAAATTAGAATTCAATGACTTACTAGAAAATTTCCAAACTACACAGATCAAATAGACTCAACATTTTAGAGTATTAGATACTAAATATATGCAATTTTGAAAGTTGTAGAAACTAAAATTTACAAGAAAAATACTTATACACTGATTAGTTGAATATCCTACTACCTTTTTAGGTAGTACATACTCCTCGTCCTCCCATTTACAATTCTTAAATAATGCTACGTTTTTTTTTTTTTTAACAACATATGGGGTAGGAGATTTGAATCTCTGACCTCTCGATCGAGAGTACAAATTTTATGTCAATGCTATGGCATGCAATGATGGAGATTTGAATTTTCACCCATATATAATTGAACTATAAAAACTTATATTTAATCAGTCCGTATTTTTAATGTAGGTTTTGCGGAAGAAAATCTTCGAGTCATTAAGACAACAAAATCAGACTCATTTTCGCTATCTCCAAACTCCCTAAAAATTTCAATTAAATCTGACATCGAACAAGGGTTTGTCCCACTATACCTTTGTGCCACCATCGGAACAACTTCGACCAACGCTGTGGACCCACTCGATCCACTTTGCGATGTAGCACAACAAAATGAAATCTGGGTTCACGTCGACGCTGCATATGCTGGAAGTGTCTGCATTTGCCCGGAGTTCCGACATTTCATCAACGGTATCGAGAAAGCATATTCATTCAGCTCGAACGCCCACAAGTGGTTCTTCTCGGCACCAGACTGTTGCTGTCTGTGGCTGAAGGATCCGTTGGCGTTGAGAAACTCTCTCTCGGTAACCCTTCATATTTGAGAAACAAGGCAACGGATTCCAACGAAGTGGTGGACTACAAAGACTGGCAGATTACGCTGAGCAGAAGGTTTCGAGGAATGAAATTGTGGGTTGTGATGAAAAGCTATGGGATACAATCAAGCAGCAGCTGGCAAATTTCTTCATACTCATGGTTTTGGTTATTCTTTGGCAAATGAGTAAAAGAGATTTTATTTGCATTCATTGCTTGAATTGCTTGTGCTCGTTGTTGTTGTCCTTTGCAGATCACTTGAGTCCTCTTGCTCTCATTAGACAAATTTGAATATCTATATTTGATCAAATATATGTTGTGGGTAATTTTGGCTTGACAGACATTTCGGAGGATAGAGACTTTGGGCCCAATCCGGGTCGGTCCACTAGAAAAGATTCAACCCGAAGAGGAGAAGCCACCTCCTCGGCCTCGACATTGGGCGAGGCCGACCAGGCCGTTTTGCCCAATGGTCATTTGGGTCGTCTGGGGAAGCCCTCTGGGGCCCAGTGAAGGCAGAGTCCATGAGATGAGAGACAACCAGCGACGAGGGGAGGAAAAACCCTAATTGAAAGGGAGATATAAAAGGCCCAAGGAGGACCCAGGTAAGGTATGAAAAATCAGAACTGACAACCCTATTTCTTTACAGCTTCAGTACTATTCTTGCCAGAGGCTCTCCGATCATTGGCTTAGGCATCGGAGCGTGTGTGACAAGCACCACACCGGTGCACAGTGCTCATTTCCCTTTTTTGCAGGTCACGTCTTCCCCGTATTCAAACAAATTCATCGTTGGTGTCACGTGAAGGTCAGGTGAGTGCTTGGTCGGATTTTGCCATCAACAGTTGGCGCCGTCTGTGGGGAAGAGCGTTGGCTTGGGAGCACGATGAGTCGGTGTGGAAACTGGTTGATAGGAGAATGGAGCAGGAAAACCCGGTAGGTGAGGGAGGTTCTCGGCCTAAGGCTAATACCCCGAACGCGGATATGAAAGCCCTCAGAGGAAGGGTTAACGAGATGGGGCAGAGTCTGGCTGAGATTCTGAGTATCTTGAAGCAATCAAATTCCAGCACGAAGTACCAAAAGAGCTTCGTACGAGATCGGGAGAAGGGAAAAAAGATCTTAGATGAGGAAGAGGGGGAAACAAATAGTGCAACCAACAAGTTGCGCAAACCAAAGGGTGGCAAGGAATTCGAATTGAAGGAACTAGGGTCGAGCAAATGGGTAGAGCACAAGGGTGCGCTTGGCGCTCCAGATGCAACCAGTACAGCGGGTTCAGGCTGGAGGGCTGAGGCCGAGGCCGAGGCCAGGAATCGGGAAAAGACTGAACTTGAAGCGAAGAACCGCGCCGAGCTGGGGATTAAGTTGAGGGTCGAAGCCGAGGCCGCAGCCAGAGCTAAGGTCGAGGCTGAGGCTGAGGCCAAGGCCAGAGCCGGTATTCCGAAGGATACACATCCCAGGGATGTAGATAAGAAAAACCTAGAAAATCTAATAGGTCAGGCTGATCCACCGTTTGTCAACGAAATCATGCAGGCGGAGGTTCCGCATAAGTTTAAGTTACCCACCTTCCCACAGTATGACGGAAGAAGGACCCGGTTCAACATTTGGATACCTACCGATCTTAGATGGAATTTCATGGCGCTTCCGAGGCCACCAAATGTCGTGCTTTCTCTCTAACTTTGACTGGGATAACATGACAATGGTAAGGCAAGTTGCCAAGCAAGTCCATTAGATCATTCAAGGAGTTGTCACGTATTTTTACTACGTAGTTTTTGGGGGCAAAGGATCAAAGAAAACCGCAGTTTAATTTGTTGACTATCAATCAGCGGCCCGGGGAGAGCCTGAATGGGTACATCACACGTTTCAGCAATGAGGTTGTGCAGGTAGAAGGGTACGATGACGGAGTATCCCTAACAGCCGTTATTTCTAGGTTGCAGGACGAGAGGTTGCTTAATTTGGTGGGAGAGGACAACCACGAACGTACGTCGAGTTCGTTGCTAGAGCGCAAAAGTACATAAATGAGGAGGAATTAATGAAGTCCAAGCGGGTAGAGAGGGAAGCACAAAAGGTGACCACCATTGATAGGGGCAGAAGGAGAGAAGAAAGAGGCAAGAGGCCGACCAAGATCGTCATAGCTACCCTAGTCAAAGTCGAGTAGACCAGGTTCTAAAGGGTAAGTTTGAAAAATGTACACCCCTTTTTATTCCACCTGACTGTATTCTGTCAACAATAAAACATACAGAATTGGTGAAGCGTCCAGACAGGATGAGGACGAATCCTAGCAAGAGGGATACGAACAAGTATTGTGCGTTTCACTGGGACCATGGACATACCACGCGATATTGCATACAACTCCCAGATGAGATAGAAAGACTGATCAAAGAAGGATAACTGAAGGAGTTTGTCAAGGGTGAGGAGAGCAGGGGGCCGAGCCGACCAGAGAAGATCATAATGGAGGAAATCATGACCCTCCATTGGAAATCAAAACCATTTTAGGAGGTCCAGCAGGGGGGAGTCGAATCGAAAGAGGAAGGCAGTGGCCTGAGAAGCAAGGTTAGAGCTTGAAGAGCAAAGAGTGTACTCGGTAAGGGTCTCAAAAGGGTTGTTGCCAGTAGAGTTCACTGAGTTAGAGGCCTCCGGTATCCATCAACCTCACAACGACGCACTAGTGGTAAGCTTGATGATTGCTAGCGCACGGGTTCACTGAGTATTAGTTGATGGTGGAAGCTCAACGGATGTTTTGTCTACAAAAGTGTTTGAGGCAATGAAGTTGGGGCGAGAGCGACTGAGGCCGAGCATGACACCGCTAGTTGGTTTCGGGGGAGAAAAGGTGATGTCGGAGGGGAGAATAGAGTTACCCATAAGTTTTGGGGAGGGGCGAATGTGGTGACAAAGATGGTTAACTTTTTGATAGTAGATTGTGTATCTGCCTATAACACCATTCTCGGGAGGCCAGCGCTGCATGAGCTAAAGGTTGTTGCATCTACCTACCACTAGCTAATGAAGTTCCCAACTGACAATGGGGTAGGGGTAGTGTGGGGTGAACAAAAAGCTTCCCGAGATTGTTACTTTACGGCGCTCAGGGAAACAGGCAAGCAAGCAAGGCAACCTGGCCCATGGGCAGACGAAGGCCGAGGCCGACCAGGCCGAGGCCGAGCAGAGGAACATCCTTCGCCAATGGAGCCGTGATTGCTACTCCTTTATCTTTTTGTTTTTTATCGTTTTCTGCATACATTGGTTATATTTTTATTGCTTTCCCAGGATTTGTGTTTATTGATGTATGAAACTCAAATTGAATTCTTGCGTTCTTGCTAATAGAAATCCTTTAGTTGATTTCTATACTCCTAGGGCACTCGGTGGAGTGGCAATGCCTATACTCCCCGGGGTAATCAATCTATGAAAAGGCCTTGTAGGAGTGGCAACGCCTACACTCCTAGGGCGCTCGGTGGAGTGGCAATGCCTATACTCCCTGGGGTAATCAATCTATGAAAAGGCCTTGTAGGAATGGCAATGCCTATACTCTTAGGGCGCTCGGTGGAGCGGCAACGCCTGTACTCCCCGAGGTAACAAACTTGTAGGAATGACTTTGGAGACTTTGGAGGAGCGGCAAAGTCTGTGCTCCACAGAGCAAACAGCGGCCGATAGAACTTCGAGAAAAGAGTCATATCGGTAGAAGAGGGTGCAGAGACGTTAAAGCTTCATGGCGCGGTAAGTCACATCCCAAGCATTTTTTTTTACTCAAGTATAATTTGTTAAATGTGAATAACACTTGTGTGAGAGGTTGGGGGGAGAGAGATTGTCAAGTAATTGATAGTCAAAGTTTTGTTTATGAAAAATATTTGATATTTGGGTGCGCTGAGGCCGAGCATGCAGAGGTCGACCTGGCCGGCCACACAGGTTTAATTTGTTCATGTTTTCTGATTTCTCTTGTTGCATATGGCTAGTTGGCCTCTGTGTTAGTTTCATTGCAGATATAGAAACTTGTTCATGTACGGGCTTGAGAATCCTTGGCTTAATCATTATCGTTATATTGTCTAGGATATCGGAATTCTGTGTATTGAAGTTGAGTTGTTTACTCAGCTATTAGATAGTATCCTGGTGGAAGGGTTTGCTCTACTCCAGTTGACCAAGTTGTGGTCGACCTCGGCATTTTCCCGGGGTCGACCATGTTCGTTTGTTTCAGCTTAATCTCATTTAAGGTTAAGTGTGAACAATGAGAGCCAAAGTGAAATGATGAGAGGGAAGTTAAAACATTTCCATTAGATTGGGTTAAAAACGGTAAAGCAAGGATTACACAGAGTTGCATCTAAAAAAGAAAAACGAAGATTGGCCATAGCAGAGATTGCATGGGAGGCCGGAATCCGAAGTTTTCAGAGATCCATGTGGTCCCTACCACCGGAAGACTCATCAGATGAAACAAAGGTGACAGGGTTGGTAGCGAGAGTGGCAAGATCCTCTTGTATGAATGTGCCATCCACGGTTGGATGGCGTTTGGTATATCTCTTCTGCACCCATTTGATGCCGTTATTCCATATCTTGTCCTGCATAGCGTAAAATTTGTTTGTCTTCTTGAATTCATCAGCCAGATAGTCAGCGCTGGCCAAGTGTGCCTTGGCTTCCATCAGTTGGGCCTTGGTGGATTCCAACTTAGCATCCCTAGATTTGAGTTTTGCCCGTACTTCCTCCAGCAGGCGATTTGCCTCGTTTAGCCTTTCCTGGGCCTTAATGAGCTCGCTCCGAGGGATGCTAGTCATTTGAAGCTCGTTAATTTTGCTCGCCAAGCTAATCGAAGCGACAGTGGCCTTAGTAAAAGCCTGCACCAAAGGAAGGAGGCTGAGTAAAAAGTGAGAATAGCAAAAGCACGAGGAGGGAGGAGTCAAAGGAGCTTACATCCCGAAGATGTCTCCGGAATTCACGCATGCCTTGGGCAGGATCCTCGATCCCCAACTCACCTTCGGGCCTGCGAGATTGCAGCCCCTGCCAACACATGAAGTTCTGGGTCATGATCTCTACCTCATTACCTCCGCTCCCATAGTCCTCGGGAAGAGCAAAACACAGGGATGCCCGTTTGAAGGTCTGTTTCAGTGACCGTAGTACGCATTTGGTAGCGAGTCCTACGGGTAGAGGGGGCTGGACGGCGAAAGGTTTCAGCAGCAACCTGAGGAACCTCGTCCTCGGTAAGATCCACGGAAGCCGCTCGGGAAGTTCCGGCTCTATTGCGTGATTCACGCCTTTTCTGCTGAAAGTCATACATTCCCCGGAAGGCCATTTCTGTAAAGAGTGCAGGGAGCAAGTTTAAAAAAAAAAAAAAAAAAAAAAGATAAGTCAAGGCCGACCGCGCCAGGGCCGACAGGATGAGGCCGATCAGGTGAAGGCCTACCAGGAGTTTTACCTTCTGAACTGATAGTGCGTCGCCTCGCTAACCCGATTGATTCAAGGACACTCTGATCGACTAGCAAAGGGCCGTGACGACCGATCTTTTCAAGGGTCAAAACGTACTTAGAAAACTTCTTAGCCGTGGGTGAGCGCCGGATGTTGCGAGGTACTGAAAAGTAAGAGGGAAAATTAGAAAAGAAGGGATGCAATAACGAGAAACGGATTCCAATGGGAAGGAAAATAAAAAGCTTACCATATTCTTCGAACCTCATTGGAACCCCAAAAAAACAACCTTCTTCTTTTTTTTCCAACCAATTGTCACGTACAAAAAACCAACCGTTTTTCCACTTTTTCACGGAAGTGGGTCCGCAAATTAAAGTGTCTTTTTTAGCACTTATGTTGTAAAAAGATCACCAAAAGTTGGATTATGATTGATAGTGTGTAAAGATAGGAAATCTTCAATAGTCATAAAGGATCCCCCACCATGCATTGCCCAAAGAGCGAAACAACAAATAAGGACGCACCACCCGTTTGGGGCAATCTGAGCGGGGGCTAAACCTGTGCAAACTAGGAAGTCTTGCAAAAATAATGGTACAGGTAAGCGAACACCGAATTTAAACATAGCGTGATAAAATGCAACCTCCCCATCAAGGGGATTCTCGAGACTTTCGTCAGCATTAGGAAGCCGAAGATGCACATCGTCGGGAATATCATATTTGTGCCGCAAAAACTCTAGGCGAGATGCGGACAGCGAGGATGATAAATCCGAGGAGTGTGCAGGAGGCTCCCCATCATTGCTGTCAGAAAGTTCCGGGTCCAGAAAGCAGCTAGAACTTGAAGGACCGTCATCAGAGTAAGATTCCCCCACATCCGGAGAAGTGATAGAACCTTCACTAGCCATATGATTAACAAGAGGAGATTAGGAGAAAAGCTTTTGCTGAAGCCTACCTTTTTCAAGCTAAAATCAAGAAGGAAACGAGCAAGGAGTGATGGGTTTGGTGGAGAGAAAGGGAAGTTGAGGTGGGTTTTATAGGCAAAGATTGGGAAAAATGGCGGGAGGAATTTGAATTCAAAATTCGAATTCTTGAAAAGTGGAGAAGAAAGACTGATGTGACGGGACTAGAAAGCCCCGTCAAGTCACGTCGACCTCGGCATTTTGTCGAGGTCGAGGCGTGCCTGCTGGACAGCAGGCGCGCCAGGCGTGTCAGGCACGCCGCCTGACACGCCAGACCGAGACAAGTTTGCCTCGGTCCCCTCCCCCGTTTGTCTTTTTCCCCTCTTCTGTTTTCTTTGCCCCAACAACTTTTTCCAACTGCAACCCAACTTCTCTGGTTTAATTCCAACCAGAGGGGTTTCTCAAAAACTCACATGAAAGCAAATTTTGAGAGTAGGCTAAAATTTGTTGTACTTTCACTAACTAGGATTGCAAATTACCGAAATTGGACATCATACTCTCTAATTGGGTTTGCAAACTACTTTGATTAAAGCAAGTTGCCCATAACCCCAACAAGAGAGCGGGGGCTTAATGTTGTGGGTAATTTTGGCTTGACAAACATTTCGGAGGATAGAGACTTTGGGCCCAATCCGGCCCGGTCAACGAGAAAAGATTCCACCCGAAGAGGAGAAGCCACCTCCTCAGCCTCGGCATTGGGCCGAGGCCGAGGGTCTGGTCGGCCTCGGCAGACCAGGGCATTTTGCCCAATGGTCATTTGGGCCGTCTAGGGAAGCCCTCTGGGGCCCAGTGAAGGCAGGGTCCATGAGACAAGCGACAACCAGCGACGAGGGGGAGGGAAAACCCTAATTGAAAGGGAGATATAAAAGGCCCAAGGAGGACCCAGGTAAGGTATGAAAAATCAGAACTGACAACCCTATTCCTTTACAGCTTCAGTACTATTCTTGTCGGAGGCTCTCCGATCACTGACTTAGGCATCGGAGCGTGTGTGGCAAGCACCACACCGGTGCACAGTGCTCACTTCCCTTTTTTGCAGGTCACGTTTTCCCCGTATTCAAACAAATTCACCGTTGGTGTCACGTGAAGGTCAGGTGAGTGCTTGGCCGGATTTTGCCATCAACAATATATATATATATATATATATATATATATATATATATATATATATATATATATATATATATATATATATATATATATATATATATATATATATATTAGATGATTTTAAAGAAGAGCCTAACATATGCTTCATTGAATAATTTATCATCTTTTTAGTGGGAAAGTTAATGGAGGGCTCGTAGGGTTGAAAAAATACTGGATCTGATCCTTTGAAAATTTCTCGACAAATTAATGTTAAATTAGAAGGCTCAATATTTTAGGTCCATCAAGACAAATTTCGAGAATTTAAACCTCCTATCTTTAGTGAGTTTTTAAACTATTTTCGAGAATTTAAATCACTTTTTACTAAATTTCATAATATAGATATTCAAAATTGAAAGTACAAGAACTAAATCGTTACAAAATTGGAAAGACAAGGACTAAATCGTTATAAAATTGATAGTACATGGACTAAATCGTTACAAATCAAAGTTTCAGGACTAAATTGTTACTTTCATAAAAGTTCAAGACCGAAAGTGATTTTTAACATTTTTTTTTTAAACATGCAGGCATAGCAAGTAATAAATAGAAGGGAATATGATACTTGAGTAGTATTAGAAATTTCCCCTAACACACTTGCACAAGCCACACGCTCCAAAACGAGAACTTCTTTATTAAAAAAAGAAAAAGAAAAAAAAAAGGAAAAAGATTGCTTTTAAATTAAACAAATACTAAAAAAGAAAAAAATTGCGAAAAAATTGCTTTTAAATTGAACAAATAATTAAGGGTGATTGTGCCCTCACATTTTAACCAAGCCAATGTTATCAGGAGGTTGATTCAGAACCTAGGAGCCTCCTCGCTAGAGTTTTAAAAGGAAGAAATTTCAAAGACATGGAAATTACCTTAAATGTGTATGTTTATGAGTGATTTTGAAATGGCTAAAATCGTTTGTATGTTTCGAAATCACATCAAAACATACTTTTAATTATTCAAAATCAATTTCATGTTTAATTTTACACTTTTAAACGTAATTTTCACCTCAACAAAATTAATTTTGAATTATTAAAAGCAAAAGTCATCTTAACCATTTCAAGGGAAAAAGATTTCTCAAGGTATCATCAAGCTTCTCAACCGTGAAATTGAATACTTCCAACAAGCTTTCTCTCTCTTCATGAGCCATGTGTCCCATTTCTTTCTTTTTTTCCTTTTTTTTTTTAAAAAAAAAAAAATACATTGTTGGTCCCTTGGGGTTTGTCGTTACAAATCTAGTCCCTCAGTTACTTTTTTTTTTTTTAGGCATTAGTTTTTAATAAATTTTTTTTATTAATTTCTTAAAATAAAACAATATAATATTAAATACTTTTTCTTTTTATTTTTTCTTTTTCTTTTTTTCTTTTTTTCCTTTTCTCTTTTTCTTCCATCTTCTTCAATCTTCTTCGCTCGACTCTTCTTCTTCAGACCCTCGCCAGAGTCGCGCCCACCTCGCTGGAAACGCCACTACAGATCTCTTCCTCCTTCGTTCAACATCCAATTGCAGATCGTGGGTTTCGAGCAATGGTAGACCGTGGGTTTCAATGATTTCACAGCGGTAGATCGTGGGTTTCGAGCAACAGTCTCTGTTCAACATCTCCGTTCAGCATCGTGGGTTTCGATGATTTCAGCAGTAGATCGTGGATTCTCTCTTCCTTTCGTTCTCCCTCACATCCAATCTCTCCCTCAGCTCTGTTCTGGTAGCAAGAAAGAAAAAAAATAAAGAGAGCGAACGAAACCCACGATCCACGATCACCCGCTGGCTGAAATCGCGAAGAAGGAAAAAACTCGTCGGCTGCTTGAAACCCACGATCTACCGCTACTGAAATCGCAAACGCCGCCGGAGATGTTGAACAGAGACGGAGAGATCTGTGGCTGGGCGTTGAACAGAGGAGGACGAGATTTGCAGTGGCATTTCCGATGAGCGGGCACAAGAGTCCAGCGAAGAAGATCGAAGAAGATGAAAAAAAAAAGAGAAAAAGAAAAAAAAAAAAGAAAAAAGGGAAATAAGTATTTAATATTATATTGTTTTATTTTAAGAAATTAATAAAAAAAATATTTTTTTTTATTAAAAACTAATGTCATGTCAGCATTTTGTTAGTATTTAACAGAAAAATTAACTGAGGGACTAAGAATGTAACAAAATCCAAACCTCATGAGTAAAAATGTTGAGTTTGAAAACTCAGGACCAAAATGAAACATAATCCAAACCTCAGGCACCAAAAGTGTATTTTTTTCCTTTTTTTTTTACAACATGTGAGTTGGAAGATTTAAACCTCTAATCCCAAGGATAAAATTTTTATGTCAATTAAGTTATACTCTTGTTGGTCATGTGTCTCATATCTTTCTTTTCCTTAATTTCCTTATTAGTTTATTCTCTTATTCTCTTCCAATAAACATTTCAACTTTAAAATGAACATAGTTCAATGATAATGGATATATACTCCTTCTTTTGAGATCGGATGTTCAAATATCCCTACTCCAAAATTATTGTACTAAATAAAGAAAAATATTTGACTACACATAACGGGTGTGTAGGGCTCACTACACACCCCGTTGAAATCTTGACAGTTAAGAGAGAAAAATATCGAAAATGATAAAAAAAAAAATATTATCTCTCCTAGTTGTCAACACTATAATTAGATTTAAGAACAAGAGATACGATGAAAATAGAGTTGTTTTAGACATGTATTTATTAGCAACTTTAAAAATTAGATCTCAATTTAAACAATTGTTCAAAATGTGTTTGATAATATATTTATAAACTTTGTAGCTATCAACGAAATATTATATTGAATATAAACTATTATTAATTAAGTTTTTTTTTAGACATATTATTAATTAAGTTATAAACATGTTTTATGTTATAAATTTTGTATAATTATTATTTTACAATATCATCTAATTCATAACACATTATATTATACATATTTTAATTTTAAAAAAATGAATCGAATTTATAACATAAAATATTATATTACTAAAGTGAGCATAGTTAGTAAATAATACATGTATCCTAGACCAAGAGGTACCACTATATAAAAAATTACAAAAAATAAAAAAATAAAAAATAAACTAAAATTGTTTTCTCTAATATAAATACTTGGAGAAAAATACACTTTTGGTCCCTGAGGTTTGAGTCAGGTTTTATTTTGGTTCCTGAGTTTTCAAACTCGGCAATTTTAGTCCATCAGGTTTGGATTTCGTTTCATTTTATTCCATTCATCCATTTTTCCATTAAATATTAACGAAATGTTGACGTGACACCTATTTTTTATTTAAAATATATATTTTTAATATAAAATAATATTAAATTAATTAAGAAATAATAATTCTTTCTCTCTCTTCTTCTTCTTCTTACCTGTGGGCGCCAGACCACCGTCGTCGTCGTTCACTAAGGCGAACCCCTTTTTTCTCTCTTTTTATCTTCTCTTTGCTTCTTCTTCCTTATCCCCTCCCCCCTTCTTCTTCTTCCCTTTTCCTCCCTTCCTTTTTTCCTTTCACTGGTTAAAGAAAAACCCTCATGAGCGGTGAAGTAGAACCATCTGTAATGCTTATTTCTAAATTGTGGAATTTAGAAATAATAAATAATAATAATAAAATGGACTACAACCTGTAAGAGGTTTAAAAGAAAAAAAAAAAAAACTGGAAGCTTTAGTGAAATAGAACAAATAAAAAAAAAATAAAAGGAAATTAGAAGCTTTAGTTTAAACAAAAAAAATTAAGTAAAAAAAAAAAAAAAAAAGGAAAGAAAGGGTTTGGCAAACCCACGCAAGAGAGAGAGAAAAAAGAAAGGAAGAAGGAGACAAACTTGGAGAAATTACTATTTTGAGAGGAGGATAAGACATTTTAACCTATTCTTGAAGGGAAAATCAAGGAAGGAAACTCAAACTTTGGATTGAAACCTTGGATCAAACAGAGATCGAGACCGCCTACGACCTAAACTCCTCTCATCAATAGTATTTTGAGTGGTTATTCTTCAAAATACCATCCTATTTAGAAATTAATGAAATATGAGTTTGAAATCAATTATGATATATATATAATTGTACAAATGAGTTGGTTGTTGAGGATTATGACAATTTCTAAGACTGTTGTAGAAAAGTGTGATTTATGGTTTTGAAGTTTTAAGATTTTAGCCTATCGACAAGAGTCAAGTTCTTTTGAAATCTTACAATCGTATAATCATACATTTCAAGTATTTGAAAGTTTTAAAGTGAATGAAGTGATTGAGCTATGATTTGGTTGAGATGAGAAACTTAATTAGTCTCAATGTTTTATTGATGTCTTGAACTTGACTATGGCATGGAAATTTCTCAAGTATGATCTTTAGTTTACAAGACATTGTTTTAGAAGGATTATAATGCTAGTGTGGCTTGAGATTGTACCTATAATGTTGACATTGTTTTCAAACCACTAGAGATTGTACCCATGGTGAATTCCCAATGCACTTACGTGAATGTGTTTCCATGGTGTATGTATGATATGTATGAGGTCTTTGGGACTCACTTCGGCACACACATAGGCTTTGGATCGTGTGTCGGGATGCCTTGTCCTTTGGGGGTTGCTTTGTGTGCGTATGATCAGGACTGCTCTTCTGTACATCTTGAGATTACTCGATGTGCAATATGAACAGATTTGCTCTGCTACGTATCTTGAGGCTACTCGATATGTAGTATGACTAGTTGTTCTGCTATATACGTCAAGTTTCTCCGTATAAGTATAACCAGTTTCAGGTACAAGTATTAGTGATGGAAAATTTCTCATAGCTCATGATAATTTACTTTCTATATGATTATGTTTACAGTGTTTTTTTATTTTAAACATTTCACGTTTTCACTGGGTTTATTAGCTCACCCTTTTTCTTCCTATAATATTTTTCCACCAAGTGGCATTTGAGTTTCTGACGAGCCTACCAGAGTTGATATCTGCCACTAGACTCGATAGGTTGCATGTCATTTTGCATTACTTTTAGATGCTTTTTTTTTTTGTAACTAGAATGACTAGCATATTTCATGGTGAGTATAATCATGGTTGTTATGGTGGCTTTGTGATTGAAACCTAAATGTTGTTTTGTGTAGTTTGACTATGTCATGGTTGTGAATTCTGAACCGACTTGGATGTTAGTGTTGGATTTGATATTATTATTTGGGAGTGTTAAATCTCGAATTCAGGTGGGTTAGATATCCAAAATTCAGGGAAAACTTTGTCGAAATTTTTTTATGATTTCTTAATTTTATTCGATAAAACATTGCTAGCCATGTTTTGAAAATTCTTTTTCATAGTCAATCTAGTTCATGTATAGTTGACAATGAAGTTTACAGTTAGTTGGAATTTCATTGTCGATGCGTCACGTCCGGAGTTGGTTAGGATAATCTGGGGTGGGGCGTGTCACCTTCACATACGAACGACAACAAAGTAGAATCTCACTAACGGTGAGACCCAGCGCAATCGAATGAACGACAGCGTGAGCAGTTTCCCCCTTCTTTTTTTTTTAAACAATGAAAAAAGAAAGGGGGTGGAGGAAGAGGGGAGAAGAAGAAGAAAAAAAAAAGGAGCACGAAGAAGAAGAGAGAATTTTTTAAAAAATTAATTAATTTAATATTATTTTATTTTAAAATTTTAAAAAAAATATTTTTTTAAATAAAAAATAGTTGTCATGTCAGCTGTTAATATCTAACGAAAAAATGAATGGAGTGACTAAAATGAAATGAAATTCAAACTTCTAGTTAAATTGTCGAGTTTGAAAATTTAGGGACCAACATGAAACCTAATCCAAACTTTAGGACAAAACATGTATTTTTGCCGAACACTTATCCTACCACATTGTGTACAATTATTACTTCCCTACTAGCAATCTTTTGGAGATATTCTTTGTAGACTCTATTTTTGTTTTTCACAAAGGGAACAAAAAATTAAAAAAATCATATCCGAAGAAACTTTCTTGTGAAGATCAATGGCTGTACAAGTAAACGAACAAAATTACACATGACCACACCACTTGAATTTGTTTATCAAGCCGCATTGAGTCCATACCCATACGCCTCTCTTACCGGCGACGGAATATCCTCAACGTCTCTCTCCGGCTTAACCCATCGCCCATGTTCGTTTCGAACCAACCCTTTATTCGCCAACTGATACCAACACGCCGGAATCCTCAGCTCTTCCACCAGCATATCGCACCCTTTATTCACCAACGCCACATCCCTCCTCGCCGCCGCTCTGAACCCCTCCGCCGCGCCGGAAAACCCATCCACCAGATGCAAGTACGTTTCCAAACTGTGAAACCCCGCCAAATTCAACCCACGTTTCAGATACGGCGACGACCTCACGTCCAGCCTCAACTCCTCCCCTACGTGCGTGTAAACCCACCCCAAATTTTTACTCTCGAATTTCTGTAGCCCCTCGTTGAACACGATCCCGGGCATTCTCGGTACCAGATCTTGCTTCGTCACCACTCGCAATGTTTTCACTCCCTTCCGTTCTAGCTCTTCCTTGAACGAATTGTTCCCCACGCGTGGCGCCCCGAAGGATATCACGCTGATGGGTATGTCTTCGATGGCCGAAGACGCCTCGTGGGCGTTTAGCAGAGCCAATGCTCCGCCCAAGCTGTGGCCGGTTATGGTCAAGCTGATTTCCTCCTCGCCTTTCTGTCTGTAGAGTTTCACCAGTTTTTGAATCTCGCCCATTACTTGCTCCGAAGCGCTGGATTTGTTGTACCTCGTGAATTCGCTTTTGGATCTGTAAATACTCAAAAACCCATGTTCGACTCTCGCGTCTCCTTCTCCAATCGGTTCCAGTTTCCTCTGAAGATCCTCGTACCACTCGGTGGCCGCCACCGTGCCTCTCCAAGCCACGACGATGTCTCTCCGCCCGATCCGCTTCGTCTCCTCGTCGTCGCTGACTGCCACGTAGCCCATCCAGTTGGAGTCCTTGCTCCACGTGTCCACGAGGTGGGACCTCTCCAGCCAACGCGGAACGTCGATCTGGCTCATGGCGTAGAGATAGTTGGTGACTGTGTAGCCGTTTCTAGAAAGAGAGAGTTTGTGGAAGAGTTTGCTCTTGTTGTAGCGGCAGCTTCCGCAGAACTCGGAGAAGGAGTCGAAGTCGAAGGCGTCGTAGGTGGCTTGGGCGAACTCGCCGTACTTGAGGATCTCGCGGCGAAGGCAAGGGTGGAGTGGGTCGAGGAGGTCGGCCCAGTCGGAGAGGCCGTGCAGTTGGCGCCATTGATGGGCAGTGGTTTCTTTGGGGGAAGTGGAAGGGGTGGTGGCTTTGTGCTGGAGGTTTAAGGTGGGATCTGAGAATTGGAAGGCGGCGCGACGGGGAGGGGCTTGGATTTGGAGGTGGAGGAGTTTAGAGAGGGAATCGGCCATGCGGAATGCGGCGTTGTTGGGTTGGTTTGAGGGTGGGGTTTGAACGACGTTGAACTGTGAGCGGGTTGCGACGCTGTGGAATGGATGTTTGTTGAAGGTCAAGGCGGAGAGCACCATGGATGGAGCTTGAAGAGAATTGAATGAGAACTGAAGAAGGAAGAAAGCTGGGTTAATATATATAATTAATATTTATTATATATGGATGAAATGGAAGACAAGGTCTACGCGGGATGAGTTGGTCTACGGTCGTAAGTCTATTTCATGTGTACGAACGTTGAAGAATTACCAAAGTTGACTAGGGTTTTTTTTTTTTTTTTTTTTTTTTGACAACAAGTTCTATTTTTTCTCTTCGTTATTAGTGTGAGTAACAATCTATTAGATTATATAGGTTTACATCTCAAAATCAATTGGTTTGGAGTAAGTAACCCTTGTAGGGGTAAATTGTAAGGTCTTCACTAATCGATCAAGATAAATTATTGGATCATCCAATCACAATGAAGTCATATCCTCATATGATGGCACGTGACTGGTTAACCGGTCTAGTTTACTTCTTTTACGCGAAGGCACGTGCCATATTGGAAGGTTTAAGACTTGCAGACAGAATAGAGTTCAGGGAGGTTACGATATATTCAGATTAGGGGTGTTCACGGGTTGGGTTGGGTTGGGTTGAGGGGGTTTTTTGGACCAACCCGAATTTTCGGGTTGGTCGGGTTCGCTACCCGAATGAACTGAGCGATGGTAGCAACCCAACCCAACCCAACCCTTCTATTTTCGGGTTGGGTTGGATTGGGTTGTCGGGTTGTCTATTTTTTTAATTTCTTAATTATTTAAAATTAATTTTTCTTTTGATCAGAAAAAATAAAAAACATTCCGTTACATATTAGAAAAAAAAACAAAAATTGAAAACAAAAAATATAAAAAAAAAAACAAAAAGAAAAAAAAAAAGAAAATTAAGCCTCCAACAGAAATTCATTAACAAACGCTCAAATGGTGGAGAAAAAAAATGGTCTTCTCTTGTTACAAGAATAATCCATTCATGTTGTGAGTACTACCAGCAACGAGAACAGAAAAAAATGAAAATTGAAAAAAAATATATATATGAAACAGATTACAGATCTGCGACAGCGACGAACCTCGACGGCGATGGACTAAAGGAAACGGAATGAAGGAAAAGGAAATGGAAGAAAATGGCGACGGACCTCGACGGACTGAAGGAAACGATGAAGGACCTCGACGGCGACAGCGGCAACGACACGAGGAAGAGGAACGGCACGAAGGAAAAGGAAATGGAACCTCGACTCGAGTTCAACGGCGGTGGCGGACCTCGACGACGACTGAGAAGACGGAAGGCTGAAGAGAACTGAAGAGTCAAGAGAGAGTTGCAGGGGAGACGAAGAACTGAGAAGACCGAAGACGAGAGAAGGAGGGAACAAAACAGGGAAGAGGCGTGCGGCTAGGAGGGACTTAGGGTTTTTCCAGATGCTTTATGTTTATTATATATATATATATATATTTTAAAAAAAAAAAAAAAAGTAAAATTCGGTTCGGTTCGGGTTGAACCGAACCAAACAAATTGCAACCCGCGAACCGAACCGAAAATTCGGTTTATTGAAATTTTAACCCAACTCAAACCGAAAAAAAAAATCTAACCCAACCCAACCCTTACGGTTTGGGTTGGGTAGTCCGAGTTCGTCGGGTTGTCGGGTTGTCGGGTTTTTTGAACACCCCTAATTCAGATACTCTCCAAAATACCTCTATGTTGAATGGCGATACCGATGAAGTCAATGTTAGCACCTATAGGGAGCATAATATGCTACCCATGAATTAGCTCGAAAAGAGCTTAGATCACTTTCAAATCTTTGGCTTCAGGATTTTCTTTGTTGGATTCTGGAATTAGTTCTTAGAGAAAAAGTCTTGTTTGTATCCATGGAGGTTTTTTGTTATCATTAATGAATTTTGGTTTTTTCGGTTAAAAAAAAACTTCTTTTACGTTTTTTTTTCCTTTTCAAAGTCACCAATTGTTCAAAAAAAATTGAATTTACAAATTATATAATATTTGTTTAGTACAGAATTGATGGGATTTTAGAGGAAAATGACATTTGAGTTTTTTTTTTTTTGGGGGGGGGGGGGGTTTAAATTTATGAGTCTGTATATTGGGTGAGACCTAATTTTATGTCAACTTGATTTCATTGAAATTAGTTAGTTTTTTTTTTAGATTTTTTTTTAAAATTATATTATTAAAATTAATGGGTGAATCATAACTGAAATTTGATTAAAAAATGTGAAAGTTTCAAGTTCAAAGTGGATGAAATTAAAAGTTTAGGATGAAAAATGATATCATTTTTTAATAGTTAATGGCTATTTTTTTTTTTTAACATGGAAGATTTAGTTTTGGAAACAAAAATATGTTAAAATAAATATTGAAAGAAAAATGTTAAATAGGATGTGTTTGGTTTAACTTTTTCAAGTGTTTAATTTTGAAAAAAGAAAATCATTTTGAAAAAAAAATCTAGTGTTTGGCAACCACTATAAATGATTTATTATAAAATGAGATTTAGAAATAAATCATGTTTAAGAGAAACACTTGAAAGCAATTTTTTTAAAACGAATTTTTAAATATGTAATGATTTGGGTATAGAAACATTTATGAGGCAATATAACCAAACATGTAAGTATTTAAATTCTAAACAATTCTTATACAAGATGTTTAAAGACAAATGCATTCCTGAAAAACACCTCAACTTTTTTTTTTCTCCAAACGGATCCTTAATCTAACATAAAGTTAGTCTATCCATCGCATATAGGCTTTAAGGACATTGTGGCATAACCGTCGAGGTGAAGTAGGGACCTAAAAGATCGAATGAAACGATACAAAGACAAGTAAATCCCTTATGAATTCCAAGGTACTCCTTATTAATTTTAATTAAGGGGATTCGTCATTCCAAAGGGAAATAGACTACTCAAAAATTTCACATTTCTTTTTTTTTTTAATGTTGTAATTGATATATTGAATAAAGTACTCAGAAAATTTAAATAAAAAAGCAAAAAAATCAATGAAATGTTGTTTGGTCTTAATTGAGAACTTGAGTAAAGAGTAGTTGGGGGTTTTATAGAATTTGAAAGCGGGTACTCCTTTATTTTATGATTACCTAGTATAAAAGATTTTAAAATCATCACAAACCTCCCTTTTTCTTTTCTATTGCAATTTCTAGATTATTATATGATGATTTTTTAACTTTCCATATATATAGAAATAGAAACAGATAGACTAGAAACGACATCTCTTATCTCAATGACACCACCAAAATCACCCCATTGATGGGGTAATGTACAAATTTTTGTATATAGTATACAGTATAGAACCAATTAGTTCATTTAATCACTTGATTGATCTTTTTTCTATTTATCTTAGATCAATTTCTATCAATAAAATAAAATCGATTTTTGTCGTTATCGAAGACGGAATTTGAAGGTAATAAGTGTAGTATGAATAGAACAAGAGAGGGGGGAAATAATAAAGAAAAGGTTAGCCAAAGCTATATACAAGTTATCAACACCCTCTTTTTTTTATTTCATTAATGGAATTTCGGTTATTGATTAAGGTGAAGTTCCGTAAAAACCCCTACCTTCTTTAAAATATCATGAACAGTTCCTGAACCTAGATATATAAAATATTGTATATGTTCATGTTGGCAATTGACATGTTAAAACATGTGTGGTTGGTTCCTAAAATATATAAATAACCACTGAATTAGTTTAGTGTAAATTAATGTCATTGAGAACACTTTTGAGAATATTTACATTAAAAATAGAGAATGAAATTTCTCAGACCTGTAATATGGATAATAAAAAAATTAAAAAATTAAAAAAAAAAAATCTAGCTTTTTTTTTCTTTTTTTCTTTTTCTTTTATTATTATTATTATTATTATTATTATTATTATTATTATTATTATTATTATTATTATTATTTTTCATTTAATTCAAATAGTATATATATAACATAACTCATTACAAATTATTGACAAAATTGTATATAGTTCATTAAGATAGTATATGAACATAGAGAATTGTGTGTGTGTGTTTTTTTTTTTTTTTTTTTTTTTTTTTGAGCTGAGAGAATTTTGTGTTATATCTTATTGATTGAAAATTTTTCTAGATAAATTGTCCTTTTCTTTTCTTCTATTTTTAAAGAGACTTTTTTTTTTCTATATAGTTTAAGGAATAATTAGATGGAGATTTGAATCCTTCAACACTTTGGGAAGGTAAGCCTTGAAAATAAGTACATTAAATTTAGAAAAATCAGACTGACTCGGTGTTGGAATAATATTGAACTCCTTTTTTTTTTCATATTTATTGGATTCTTATTTCTTAAAACCAACTTGTGTACTTTTCCTTTTTCATTAATTTCAATGTATTAAGATTATCTTACAATTTAATTAGGTATTACAATAAAGAAGTTGGAAAAAATTGGTCCCCAAAAAAAAAAAACAAACAAGTTGGAAAGAAGTACACAAATATTTCAAATTAAGGAAAAAAAATGGTTGAATTAAAAGTTTATTACTTAAACTTTAGGTTTGTGTTGATTCACTCCTTAACTTTAGAAAATTTGTAATAAATTTTTGAATTTCTAATTTTGTGTATAATAGATTTTTTAACTTTCAATTATGTGTCTAATAGGTTCTTGACGTATTCAATTTTTTAAGAACTAATTGATCTATTTAGATATATAATGGAATTTTATTTCTAATAGAAACTTAAGAACCTGTTTGGTAGATGATCCGAATTTTGTTTTATGTTTTCGGATTCAATTAAGTGAATATGGATTTGGTAGATGTGTTTTTGAATACTATTTTTGGATTCTAGGATCGAAATAGTAGAAATTCTGCAAAAAAATAAATAAATAATGTTTTATATACAGATTTTAAATTTGAAATTTTAAAATGCATAATTAAATTAACAAGATAAAAACTTTAATAAATATAGTATTTTATGATATAAACTTTCATTCATTTTTGTTAAACTAGAATCTATATTTAACTTAATATTTAGTTGATAACTACAACTAGTTTATGGTTTATAAATATACTATCAAACACATTTTGAACAATTGTTTAGATTGGGATCCAATTTCTAAATCTACCGCCAAACACATATATGAAAACATGAAATACAACTCTGTTTTCATTGAATCCTTTGTTTTCAAATTTTTGTTTCAACCAACTAAATGCACCCTAAACTTTCAATGACTACGCCCAATGTTCTATTAGACACTTTATAAAGTTTAGGAATCAAAATAGGCATAAACTTGAAAGCTGAAGAGTTGTAAAAAAGAAATGAAAAAAAGAAAAAGAATCATACAAGAGAGAATAATTCATATATGTGCAATGGATCCCTTTGTCCTTTTTCTTTAGTTCAGTCAAACTAAGATTGCATATTGTAATATTTTTATTTTTCTGTTCTATTTATTATTTCTAGTACTATTAAATTGCCAACTTAGTCCTCCCTAAATTTTTATTTTGTGTACAATAATTAAATTACAAATTTTTGTGCTTGTTCAGCCTTTATACTTAGAAATTTCTAATTTTGTTTATTTAGTTTCTTTGCTTTAAAAAGTTTCTAGATAATTTTAAAATTTTAAATTTTTTCTCTTTTTCAAACACTTCCCTTCAACCACTCATCAAAATCCTAACTAAATCCACTCAGAATTAGTCCACCACATAAATCTTAAATAATTCACAATGTGCCATCTAATCATTAAACCATGGTGCAAACAAATTATAGCGAGTGGGTTGTTTTAATACAAAAATTTCATAAATGTCCAAAGTAATTAGAAATTTGATTGATAGGTTTTCACGTTGTGATTAAATAAATTTCTTTATCAAAATGCCCCTTATATGTATTAATAATTTGTTTAACAATTTCATTCATGGTCAATATCACTTAAGGAAAAAAAAAAAAGTATTTCTTAAAATAGTCCTAGATATTGTTCAAATATATAATTTTTTTTCACACCAAACCTTCGCTTAAAAAGCTACATTCAATCGTTTTCCATAAAAAAAAACAATTCAATCAAATATTTGCATTCAAAGATGACTAAAATACTCGAAATAGTGAACACATTGGAAACTCTAGGACCTGTTTGGTAGGCAATCCGGATTCTGTTTTATGTTTTTAGATTCACTGAATCCAGTGAATATGCGTTTGTCAGACGTGTTTCTGAAAACTGTTTTCGGATTCTGTGATCCAAATAGGAAATTCTGAAAACAACTTTTTTTTTTGTTTTCGTTGTATCCAGATTTTGAATTTCAAAATTTTAAATGCATAATTAAATTAAAAAAAAGATAAAAACTTTAATAAATATAATATTTCATGTTATAAACTCAATTTATTTTTGCAAAATTAAAATTTATATAATATAATGTATTATAAATTATATGATATTGTAAAATAATAATAAAAAAATTTATAATACATAACATGTTTATAAATTAATTAATAATGTTTTATATTCAACTTAGTATTTAGTTGATAATTACAAATAATTTATCGTTTACAAATATATTATCAAACACATTTTGAACCATTATTTAGATTCAGATCCAATTTCCGAATCTGCTACCAAACACATATCTGAAAACATGAAATACAACTCTGTTTTCATTGAATCCCTTGTTTTCAAATTTTTGTTTTCAGATCACTAACCAACCAGACCCCTATTTTTCCTAAACAAATTTCTATTGTAAAACAAATTAAAGTAACATAAAAAAAGAATATCGGTAAAAGGATTAAGCAAATAATACCCATTACAAAAGGATTAATGGGTATCAAAATTGAGAAAATGGACAGAATTAAAAATTTTACTCATTTTGGACAAAAGTGTAATATGAGTCTTCAAAAAGGTTCATTTGTGTTGTTATCCTAACATGAAACCCTATTAAATATGCACCAAATTGAAAATTTAGGGTAAAAAATATATAACTTTTTTAGAGTTGGGAGACTAAATAGACAAAATCTTAAAAAAAGTTAAAAAGAAACCAAACTTAGATTTGAACTAATACATAAAATGCATAATAAAGATCAAGGAAAATCTTGGAATATATCATCCTAACAACTTTGAATATTTTATTTTAATGAGAAACAACTGTCAGGAAAACCATTTTTACCCCTGATATGATAAGAAAAAGTGTAATGAAAAAATACAAGTTTAGTCTCAACTTTCAGGGTTATATCGATTGGGTTCTTAAACTTTAAAAAATATCTAATAGGTCTCTGGACTTTCAATTTTGCTTCTAATAGGTCTTTGAACTTTCAATTTTGTGTCTAATAGTTTTTAACATATTCAAGATTCTTGAAAATAGACCAATCTACCATTTATATAAATTTGAATTTTATGTCTATTGAGACTCTAAACTTCCAATTTTGTATCTAGTAGGTTTGTGAATTTTAGAAAATGTCGAATACGTCAAAGACTTACACAAGGTTAAAAATAGTTGTGGGACCTGTTGGACACAAAAGTGAAATTTTAGGGACCTATTTGATACTTTTAAAGTTAAAAAACGTATTGGAAACAAAATTTAAAGTTCCAAGTCCGTATTTGAAATTTTGTAAAGTTCAAGGACTAAATTGACACAACCCTAAACGTTTATTGGGATGCAAAATTCTAACCATTATTGTAGGTTGGAATTGGCAAAGTCATGAAAGGGAATTGGAGAAGTTGATAAATGAAAGTGGTTGAACTTTCCCATCAAGGAAATAAGAAAGAAAATGCTTGGAAATTGGCTGCTTATTGATTTATTCTTCTTTACATGAAGAGTTTTTTGACCATACACAGTAAATCTTGACTTCTTCCTTTCTCGATTTTGTTTTGTATACGTCGAAATTAACTTATGTATAGAAAGGGATGGAGGTCAACTTAGCTTGTTGGGCAAAGTTTTTATTTTATGGAAAAAAAATTATTTTTCTCTCGAATTCGTTGAAATTCTAATTTTATTTAATTGAAACATAAATTTAGATAAGTATCGCATTTTATCATATCATATGTTGGAGTTGGAAAATCTGAAGAATCGTTAAAAAGAATATTCTGACACATGCATTCAAGGAATTACATATGGATATTTGGTAATTTGAAAGACTTGATCAAAGATAAGATTAGGATTTTTTTTTTTTTTTTTTTTTTTGAGTTCTAAATTTTTGTTTAAATTGGTGAGTCTAAGAAGATGTATATTAAATGGACATTCGTTTACTATCTCAAAAAAAAAAAAAAAAAAAAAAATCATTCCTTTTACAATAATTTATTAGGATTTCAACTTTCATTGAAATTTCTTGATTTTAAGAAAGATTGTTTTTACTATACTTTTATTGACACCGAGTGCGTAAATACAACAAGTGTTGTGGGTGTCCAGCTTACTTGTTGTACAAGCAAGAGTTTATTTTTAAACTTGTGTTTATGAGTCCAATATGTTGGGATATATATGTGTTTAGTCTAATTGGGGTTAAATGAGTGAGTTTGTCTTGTAAACCTAGGATTCTTCCTTGGATATGAGATGACATAAGGAAAGTGACGGAGGCAAAAAATATACAGAAAAATACACAGAAAAACGGTGAGAAGCAAGGAGAGCAGTGCAGTTCGGATTTTCAACGATACCGTTCACAAAGTTGTCGATTTCCAGAGTTTCAATCGTTGGATTTTGCTGAAATTTGATCAACCTGTTGGGGACACATAGGGCCTCGGTTTGAACGTTTGGATCGTCGTTTTGAGCTCTGGTTTGTTCGTAATGGCTGCTGGACATAAGCTTTAAAACTGGAGATTTTTCATCTTCTTTATCTCTTAAGTGTTGATTTCTTAGGTATGAAAGTATTGATGGCTTGTGAATCTTTGTGTGACTGATTTGAATTCTTTTTTTCCCTCAATTTTATCATAATAAGAGAAGGTGACAAGGGTGGACTCCTCACAAGTCCCGTGGTTTTACTTTTCACATTGAAGGGGTTTTCCATGCATAAATCGTGCGTGTTTTTGCATATCTAATATTCTAAATTTTATGGTTGATTGTTGTCCATTATTGGTTGATTTTTTGGTGATTGATTTGTGGTGTTTTTGAAACACTATTAATTGGTTGATTGTCTTGGAGGTGATCTAGTGAGTTGTTAATATACTACTTGGGTTATATCAACCAGAACTTAATATAAAGTAAAAATTATAACTTTTATCTCAATCTAAATGGTTGGTTTTTACCTTTGGAAAAAAAAATGACTACCGTAATTTACATGGAGAAATTAATATGTGATCAAGTGGTGGGCCTTGGACCATTTGTTTCGGTGAAAGTTTAGTATGGATATTTCTTGGGGAATTGTGCTAAATAGCTAAAAAAAAAAACCTTCTTGTTTTTTGGCTACAGATGTTCAAAATTCGCAAGGATGACTACCGCATTTCCAGGAACTGTTTTCTAGATTTTTTTTGACATTTTTACCCCTAGTATATATGACTATAGACAAACGCCGTTAACAAATTTTTTTTGTTTTCATTCAGTTTCTCCCCCTTTTTTTCGGGATGGATGAATCCCGATTTATAGGGAGTTCAGTTGGCAGTTTATGTTCAAGAGTATAAAAAGATCTATCTATTTTTTAGGCTTAGGTTTCAGCGTTTCCAATGGTAAAAAAAGATTTTATCCCTTACATTTTGCCCCTCATTATCCATGTTACAAAAGAACAACAATAAAAGTCGTAAGTAGCAGTACACACAGACAGATGACAGTGCATATAAACTACAACGTATATATAACTCATATGGGGGGTGGGACTGGGGTAAGTATGCATACACACAGGATGCATGCAAAACACGTATGTATGTAATACTATAGACAAATATCAGTTATGGCATTCATCAGGTATTTGCATTCAGGTGAACATGGTACGGGGGTTATTATGGTTGCATATAGCAACACGGACAAAGACAAAGTGTATTTTTATTAGGCATTCCAGACATACACGATACAGGGGGTGATTAACTCAAATACAGGGGATTAAGTGTATACACACACAAGTAGACACATCAAACCATTCCATGGTTGTATATAATAGTACATACAAATCAAAGCATTTTTTCTATTAGACATGCCAATGTGTATGCACACATACATATGAGTATACCACAAGCACACTTTTTTCAGAGAAGTTACAATAACGATGAAAAGATATTTATCAGTACATACCACTCTGGCGGGTTCAACATTTAAGTCAAATCAACCCAAACCCTCCACCAAAACCACCTCCATGCATTACCTCCCCACGCCCGTGCTTTTCGTCTTACAATAGAGGGGTATAATCGCAGATTGGAAGGAAAAAATGAATCCCGAAAATATACGGTTTCAAAGGGAATAAACTAAATCCCTAAAATCTTGGGATAATGTATCTGTTTGTTGCAAATATAAGGGAAGGAAATGAAACCGTTACCTAGTTCAAATTTGTTGGTACAGTCGTTGCGTAGGGGGAGAATCAATTGAGCATGCAAATGATGGTCGTCAACGCGGCGGATGAAGGTCGTTGGCACGGCGGAGGTGGTTCGTCGGCGTGATATAAGAGGTAGGTAGCGATATACACTCTGTGATGGCGGTGGGGAATGGGGGTTTCGAGGGTGTGGAATGCTCTCAAAGGTTTCGAGTTTTGGAAGAAGAAGATGGACGGACGACTGCTGCATGAAGGCTATTCTGGTGGGAGGTTGGGCGGCGACATGACATTCCATAATTGCAGCATTTAAAGGTATAGTCTTTTTAGGTTATTCAATTTTATGGGGAAATTAGCAACTTGTTCTTGTTTTTTGTTTTTTAATTTTTGATCTTCTTAGTTGCAGGTAGTATGTCTTCGGATTGAGAGGAAATTTTTTCCAATTAATGCATTCCGAAGGTGTTTCTCTCTACCGAGGGAGGTTGAACTTTGTACTCCTTCCCCAATAAAGGTATTGACTCCTTTTTCCGGGAAGCAAATTTTTACAGTAGTAACAATATGATACACCTAGATTTTCAAACTAGTTTTGTTTCTTAGATTTTTGAATTTCAAACTTCCTAAAATGTCTCCAACTTATTTTTAGGGGTATATTTTATCTCTCTTAAACTCTGATTTTGGTTTTAAACGTTAAGAATAATTGTTGGGGGCATATTTGTCTTTTACAAATAGGTATTTATTAATCATTAAATCGTTTAGCCATCTATTTAATTTATAAATGTTTGTAGCTATATTTCAAGCCACCTATTTATTTTTAGCCATATTTCCTTTTGCCCCATATTTCTTCTATTTAGGGTCCGTTTGGTTTAAGGTTTTATAGATGCCTGATAACTGCCCAAAAGGTAGTTATTTAGGCTCCATTTATATAAGGATTTGTGTGTCTTTAATGCTTAATAGGGTTGGTTTTATAGAGATATTACATGATTTAACCCATTTGGAAGAATGGAAGCTTTGGAAATCACTTTGTGCAGATTATGCTGCTGAGCGACTGGAAGGAGCAAATTCTATGCCGCAGCAAAACTGGGAGCAGAAACTGCCACATCACAGCTCGTTAGCCAACTTCATGAACCGACTTCTATTGAGATATTTTCGGGATAAAGGATCAAGGAGAGCCTTACACGTGTCCTAGTTGACCTAATTCAAGCCTCTCATCCTTCTATAAAAGGAAGTAGCCGTCAAAGTCAAATTAATTTCATGTTTCCCCTTGGAAGCCGAATAGTATAGAGATTGAAGATCATCAAGTACACCATCATCCACAAGCTAATTAGGGAGTTTATTTTCCTTCTTAAATTGTGGTTATGGACATGCATACTCAGATTGTAATTCGTATTCCCATGCCTATTATGAACTAAGTAGCTAGGGTGTTGGTTAGGAATAATGTGATTACTGTGCTTCATCTCTAGTAATAAATTGACTATAGCATTTTGGTTAATTGTTGTGCTTATTCTTATTTTATGGCCGCCTGGCCAGCCGGTATGGATAGCTCTCTCTAGTTTCAGGGATGATTTAGAGAGTGTGTGGCAATTCTCCACATTACGATCATTGTGTATTGGTGAACGCCAGTGACTGAGCTAGGGATAGCCAATTGCCTAGTGCCTGATCGGTCGCACTTCATTGGGGTTGAAACACATCCCAAAAGATTCGGAGTTCCGGGAGGAATCCGCTAATAATACTGCGGGAAATGCATGATCAATAATATTGCTAGAGCATATTTTATAACAATCACTAAAACCTAACCAGCGCCTGTCTTTAATCTGTTTGTCTATTTGTTTACTCGTTGTTCTGTCATTTATTTTGCTTCAGCATAATTCCGATAAAACCCAACATTTTATTATCTTTGAAACCATTAGAAAGTTATACAAAATAGATAAAGTGAAAACTCATTCAGACCTTGGATTGATAAATATTACTTGTTGCAGACTGTGTATACTTGCACAGGAATTCTAGAGTTTTTATACTATATTTTTACTCACTCTAGGAACCCAACAATGCCTGGGAATAAGATTGCTGGGAATCAAAGATAACTGTGTTTGGTTGTGCATGGGAATGTCATCAGGATTTTATGAGAACATATGATGTCTGTATTTATTTTTTAGAATTAATCAGGTAAATTTTATGTAATTTTAATAAATTAATCAATAAAATAATCGAAATTAATTCAAACTATTAATAAAAGTTAATGAATTAATAATCATAAAATAATTTTAACGGGATAAACTATGTTAATTTAACTAATTAAAATTATTTAATTAATTTTTTTAATAAATATCTTTAACTACAATAATTTAATATGTTTGTATCCATAAAAATTAATTAGATAAATATTTTAATAATAATATGATTATTTATTTAATAAGAAAATCCAAAAAAAAAATTAATTGATTATAAATAATCAATAAGTAATTAATTTTAATTATTGAAAAATGAATTTTTATACTAAATTCATTTAAATAATTTTAATTCAATAATTAAATATATTTTGTTAACTAATTAATTATAATTTTAGTAAATATGTAATTACATCCCTTTAATAAACTAATGTTAACTAATTAATTATAATTTTAGTAAATATATAATTACATCCCTTTAATAAACTTAGACTAAGTATTTGTTTTAAAAAATGAAATTATTGACAAACTATTATTTAATCTAATTAAATAATTTATTATATTATTTTTAATTTAATATCCATTAGTTAATTAATTAACTATATTCAAAATAAAATTGCATATAAAAATAAAAAAGAGATGGGCAAGGAGAAAACTCATGCTTTTGCAAGGGCATAGAAAGTCCTTGCTTATGGACATAAATGATGTCTGGGAATGCGTTATTTCTTGGGCCCACCACAGAAACCTTGAAACAAACAAGGACATCAGAAACTCTTGCCCATTCCCATCTCCAAAACCCTTGCACCAAACGACCCCTTATTGTTTTTTACGCCATGTGTCTTTTGAAAAATGATGAGTCCACCAGCATTTAAACATATATTTATGAAGATAAAATTATAATATAAATAAAAGAAAGTATAATACTACCATGGGACTAGAAATTTTCTCTCGGTTCGACAATATTTGATGTAGTATTTTGTCGTTGTTTTTTTTCCCTTTTTGGGAGAAACAGTATTTTGTCGTTTTTTTTTTTGGGTAAAATACCTTTTTGGTCCCTCATGTTTCGAGTCAGTTTCCAATAGGTCCCTAGGTTTCAAAATCGAACAATCAAGTCCCCACTATTTCGAAAATGGTTCTATTGAGTCCCTGAACCGTTAATTTTTTTTTAACGGAGCTGACGTGGCAGTTAATGATGCTGACGTGGCACATTTAAAAAAAATAAAATAATATTTTTAAATTAAAATAAATAATAAATAATAAAACTAAATATTTTTTAAATTAAAATAAATAATAAATAATAAAACTAATCTCCTCCCTCCCCCACCCTCGTGAATCCCTCCATCACCCCCAAATCCCTCCCTCTCTAATCTTCTTCTTCTCTTTTACTGGCGTCGCCGCCACCACTGCAACCCCTTGTCGTCGTCGTCGCCCTCCACCACCACCTTTTCCTCCTCCTCCTCCTCTTCTTTTTATTCTTCTTTGAAACCGAACCCACCCCTACCATGCAACCCCTTCCTCTTCTTCATCTTCATCAAAACACAAAACACACCCCACACACGCTCAGCTCCATCGTCGATGTCCATCCTCCCGTCGCGCGTTTTCTTCTTCTTTTGCCTGTATGTTTATTTCAGATTTCAGGTGGGATGGGTTTTGTTTTGTTTTTTTTAGATTCAGTTTTGAAGAATAAAGAGGTGGGTTTTGATTCTCTGATGCTCGTGAAAATTGAAATGGTGGATTTGGAACTGCTGGTGTGGGTTTTGATTGAAGAAGAAGAAAATGAGTTTGTTGAGGAAAAAGAAGATGGGGATGGTGGATTTTTGTTGAAGAATGAGGTAGAGGGTTTATTGTGGAAAGAAGAAAATAGGGAGGGGTGGGTTTTTTTTTTCACGGTTTGTTGAGGAAAACGAAAATGGGTGGAGGGTAAGATGGTATGATTTTGTTGAAGAAGAAGGAGGGGAGGGTTTTGTTAGGGAAGAAGAAGATGGGAGGGGTGGGTTTTTTTTTCACGGTTTGTTGAGGAAAAAAGAAAATGGATGGAGAGTAGAAGAAGAAGGATCGACGATGGTGAAGGACGGCGGTGAGGTGGGGTGTGGTTGATTTTAGGTTTGGGTTAAAGAAGATGAAGAAGAGGAGAGAGAGGGATTCAATGGGGAACAAACCAGAAGAGAGAGGAGAGGGAGAGAGGGAGAATTTTTTTTTATTTAATTTAACTATTTATTATTTAATTATTAATTTAATTAATATAAAAATATTATTTTATTTTTTTAACGGGCCACGTCAGCACCGTTAAAAAAATTAACGGTTCAAGGACTCAATAGAACCATTTTCGAAATAGTGGGGACTTGATTGTTCGATTTTGAAACCTAGGGACCTATTGGAAACTGACTCGAAACATGAGGGACCAAAAAGGTATTTTACCCTTTTTTTTCTTTTTTGGGCAAAGTATTTTGTCGTTCATAGTAATTAGTATACATAATGATAGTTGCTAGTTGGGAAGAAAGAATCAAAGACAATTCCCTTCTTCCCTTCGACCGTGGCAAGATTTTGAGGTTTGAAGAGAGTTGGAGCAAAAATGTGGAGGCTAAGGAGGTGGTCTCTAAAAGCTGGAAGAACCATACTGACAGTTGCCTGGGAGGAGCCCAAAAGCTGAGTAAAAAGATCTATAGAAGCATTCACAACCTGCACATTTGGAATAAACAGAGATTAAATGACAGCATCCAAAAGGCTATTTCCATAAAAGAACAACCCTTAAACAACTTGTATACAGCGAACCAAGATGACCTTTGGGAAGAGATTAACAAAACTGAGCTGGAACTCGAGGAGCTCTTAGTCGAGGAGGAAGAATATTGGCGTATTCGAGCTAGGGAAGATTGGTTAAAGAGTGGGGACCGTAATACCAAATGGTTCCATGCCAAAGCAAATCAGAGAAGGAGGAAAAACAGAATTGAAGGCTTGCTGTCTGATAATGGGGAGTGGATTGAGGATGAAAGTGTCATAGGAAGATTGGCTACGGACTACTTCCTAAATTTATTTCAATCCTCTAATCCAAGCAAAGAAGCTCTAAAAAGAATTTCAGATTGCATTGTCAAAAGGATCCCCGAAAGCACCAAAGAGGAGCTGGAGAAACCTTACTCCAGAGAAGAGGTTGAGGCAGCTCTGAAAAGCCTGAATCCCACAAAGGCCCCTGGTTTGGATGGTACTCATGCAGTCTTCTACCAATCTTTCTGGGGCATAGTTGGTGATGACACCATTGAAGTGTGCCTCCAAATCCTTAACAACAACGCTGATATCACTCCCCTTAACAAAACGACTATATCTCTTATTCCAAAGGTTAAGGACCCGAAGCACATGAATGAATTTCGCCCTATAAGTCTCTGCAATGTCAGTTACAAGATCATTGCCAAAACCATTGCGAATCGGTTTAAGAAAGTTCTAGATGTAATTATTTCCCCCTCTTAGGCAGCGTTTGTCCCGAGGAGATTAATTTCTGACAATGTGATAGTGGGGTTCGAATGCATCCACGCCATTAGAAGTAGGAAAAAGGGGAAAGAAGGCAATGTAGCTATTAAACTCGACATGAGCAAAGCGTATGATCGAGTCGAATGGAATTTTATTAGAGAAATGCTTTCGAAGATGGGATTCGGGTCTAGATGGATCACTAACATCATGAAATGTGTGGAGTCGGTGACCTTTTCGGTTATGGTTAATGGTCGGCCGCAAGAGGAATTTTCGCCCCAACGAGGCATAAGGCAAGGAGACCCGCTCTCTCCTTACATCTTCCTTATCTGTGCTGAAGGGCTCTCGAGTCTCCTATCCAGGGAAGTGGCTTCTAATAATTTGAAAGGCTTTCGTATTAATAATTATTGCCCTATTATCTCTCACCTCTTTTTCGCTGATGATAGCCTTATTTTTGTAGGTCTACCAGGGAAGATTGTCAAGCTGTCAAGAACATCTTCAAGCTGTATGAAGATGCCTCAGGGCAAAAAATTAACCTGGAGAAATCTGCCTTCATTCTTAGCAAGAACGTTAAGAAGGATGATGCAATAGTGGTCGAGGAGATCCTTGGGATCAAGAAATCCAATTCCTTAGGCCCCTATCTAGGAATGCCTTCCCAAGGCGGTAGAAGCAAATCGAATATGTTCAATAAATTAAGACAGAAAGTTGCTAACTTGCTCCAAGGATGGAATGAAAGACTTTTTTCAACAGGAGGGAAAGAGATCCTCATTAAGGCAGTAATCCAAGCCATTCCCACCTACAACATGAGTTGTTTTAAGCTCCCTAAAAAAACTTGTCATGATATCAACCGGATGTGCGCTAAATTTTGATGGGGAGCGGTTGGGGATAAGAAGAAGATCCATTGGGTCAGTTGGAAGAAGCTTTGTCGCAGCAAGGACAAGGGCGGTCTCGGATTTAGAGACTTAAACCTCTTTAATCAGGCGCTCCTGGCAAAGCAGAGTTGGAGAATATTAAGAGATCCTAATAGCCTTATGAGCAAAGTTCTTAGAGGCCGGTATTTCAGGAACAATGACTTCCTTAATGCCCCGGAGGGTAATAATTCTTCCTATGTGTGGAAAAGTATATTATGGGGAAGGGAACTTTTCAAGGCCGGGTTCAGATGGCGAGTCGGGAATGGAAAACACGTTTATATCGATAATGATCCTTGGTTGCCTAGAGCAGGACAGAGATATCCTTTGTTTGTCCCCCCTGTTTTGAAGGAGAGGAAAGTTGAGGTTTTGATTCAGCCTTCAGGGGATTGGAACGAGCATATCATCAAAAGCCTCTTCTCTCCCTTGGATGCAGAGGATATCCTAGCTATTCCTTTAGGGCGAAACAATGTTAATTTGGATGAAATCATCTGGAATGAAGAGGCTAAAGGTGTCTTTAGTGTGAAAAACGCGTACCATTTGGCTACTAACATTCTAAGTGAGAAAGATTGCTCTGTATCCAACGATCAGGCTCTATCAGCGAGATGGAAAGGATTTTGGAATCTCAATATCCTCCCAAAGACCAAGATTGGTGTTTGGAGAATTACAAAAAATCTAATTCCCACTAAAATTAACCTTCTTAACAAAGGAGTGGTCATTGATCCGATGTGTGATTTTTGCAGGTGCTCGAGGGAAGATGCCATCCATTTATTTTGGAGATGCAAGCAGGTTAGGAGAGTTTGGCAAAATATCTTCCCTAATCTTATGGCTTCTTTGGAAATTTGCAGGAGGCGTGCGGATATGCAGGACTGTTGGGACGAGATGGCTAGCAGGATTGACAGAGAAGAGTTGGAACGGGTAGCAATAGCTCTTTGGTCAATTTGGAATTTCAGAAACAAATCTTCAATCTCGAAGGAGAAATTCAATTCTATCAAGCTAGAATGGTGGATCAAAAGGAATCTGGAAGAGCATAAGAGAAGAGTGTCTAACCTGCTGATTTCCAGAGCAGAGAGCCTCAGTAATCACGAAGTCTGGACCCCCCCTCCCGTCAATTGCTTGAAGTTGAATGTCGATGCCTCTTGGAACGAAGATATGGGCATTGGAGGAATCGGGTGGATTGTGCGTGATTCCTCAGGGTCTCTGGTGGAGGCGGGCTGCAAGCAAATTGGGCGAAAATGGCAAATTAAGTCTCTCGAAGCTCTGGCCATCAAGGAAGGTCTCAAAATGTTCAATGTTTCTAATAGCAGTAGCATGTTACCTTTGCTTGTTGAATCAGATGCAGCGGAGGTAATCAAGCTCCTCAATTTCGAATCGATCGACATCTCAGACACAGCTCTGATCGTGAATGAGGTGGTCTCCCTGGCGAATCAATCTGGGGTGGTTTCGTTTGCTAAATGCCCTAGAAAGGGTAATCAAATCGCGCATCTTCTTGCGCGGTCAGCGGCTGGGTTTCCGCCGCAGTTTCTTCTGCCGTCCGACGTCGACGGTGGTCTGTGTTGGTCGTCTTCTTTTTGTGCGTCTTCTTCTCTGGAAGGCTTTTGTTAGGGTAGGGATTCAATTATCCCTGAGCGGTTGGCCTCATTAATTGGGGATGATTTTAATGTACCTGTTTCCATTTCTTATTAATGAAGTTTATTTAAAAAAAAAAAAAAATTAGTATACATTTGGTTTAAAATAAATAGTTGTTGGTTTTCATATTTTATTTTATTGCAGAGACTTGAATATATGCCACTGCACTGCAAATACTTAATGCAGTAGCATCAATCAATGTAGAAACGACAGATGTTTAAAAACAAAAATACGAAAACAAACAACCCTAGGAAACAGACATAAATGGTGGGCTATACTTTTTTATATATATATATATATATATCCATCCGTTGACTTGTTATTACCTTGTTTTTTCCTCTCCTTTATGAAGGATTATTATTCAAATAAAATGGTATGAATTTCAGCTAACTATTCTTTTGAAAAATTACTAACAACTTTACGCTTTAATTAAAAGTGAAGTGTGTGAACATAACTTAGTAATGATTGACATGTATCTTTGATTAAAAGATGTTTGAATCTTCAACTTCAAATGTCGTTGAATTTCAAAATAAAAAACAATAAATGAATAAATGTCATTAACTGGTTAATTTGATGAAAAGAAAATTAATGAACTTGTTTATAGGTTGCAATTGCAGACCTTACAAGATTGTATTTGAATGGTATATAAGAATAAGTTGTAGTGAAATTTGAATTTATGTAATATTGTGCTTAGTTTGTGGACTTACCTGATTGCTAAAATTAGCATATAATATAGTTTGCTCCACCATCTCAACATTTGATTTTAAATTATTTTGAATGATTTATTAATTTTTAAGAATAGCTAATATATATATTAGACAGATCTATTACTCACAAAATTTAACTAATTAAACTTGTTATTTAATATGCTTTATGATAATACTAATAATTAAAAATCTTGTGGTTTTTTTTTAAATAATGAATTAGTTGTTTTTTTAATAAAGAAAAACAAATTTTGTTGAGAGTGGGATTTGAACCCACGCCCTCTCAGACCAGAACCTTAATCTGGCGCCTTAGACCAACTCGGCCATCTCAACATTTGATATTAAATTATTTTGAATAGTTTAATTAATTTTAAGAATATCTAATATATTAGAGAGATTTATTATTAAAGGTTTGAATGACGCTTTAGACCAACTCGACCATCTCAACGTTGATGAATTAGTTATACACAGATGGTATTAATTAATTATAATCACAGTAATAGTTACATAACTATCTATTAATTGATATATATTTTATTTTTATTTCTCAAAAGAAATTAATATATATTTTTAAAGTTTAAATCTCCTAAATTTCTTATCTTCGTCGTTGAAGTCTATGTGCAAAATGCTCTGTTTTGACGGTAATATGGTTGCAAGCCTAAAGCTTGAGCTCGGGGACCAATTTGAGTTGGAAAGTCGAGAACAAACTAGTAGCTGGCTTGGGGTCAAGAGGATCAAGGGAGTTGGAAAGCTAGATGAATATCGAATAAAATCGTTTGGTTGTCTGTTTAGTTTGGACCTCGTTTTCGGGAGGGGAAGAGGGCTACGCACTGGCTGGCGAGTTTGGCTTTGAGTTTCGTGACTGTCCCTCAGTGTGTGGAGGATGTGGTTTTCTCTGATTTCTTCTTTTCTGTAATGTTGCTCTTTGAGCTGTTTCTTGGTTTGAATGAAAGGTTTGATGTTCTGTTGCTCAAAAAAAAAAAAAATAGTTTATGTAATATTCTTCTTAAAAAAATTAGTATATGTAATATGGATTTTATTTATAATTTTTTTACGACATATGGAGTGATGGATTTGAACCACGGATCTCTCTTGGTCATTTGTTCAAACTTTATACCAGTTGAGATATATGCTCACGTTGACATATAACTAGTAAAATTAACTAAGTAACAATAATTAATACTTAAGCAAACCATACTTACCAAACATATGTGCAGTTTGAATTCTTTGAATTCTTAACCTTATTTTCACTCATTAGTTCAAGAGTAATTAAATCTACATAACCTAAAGGAATAATATTTTTACTCATGAGTTGTCACATCATCTATTACAATTTTTACATATTAATTCTCACGCCAATCTTTCCTATCTTATTTTAATGAAAAAAAACTCTCAACAAAGTTTTTTTTTTTTTTAACAAATTTCAAAGTTCAAGAGCAAAATAAAACTTTCAAAATTTAAGGATTTAATTGAATTTATCTTAAATAATTTGTATAATTTAACTCTCTTATTAAATGGGCCCTACAAATACAGTACCTATCGTATTGATCAAATCATCAATGTACACATCATTGAAGATATCCATAGGAATATTACCCTCCAAAATCTTGATCTAAATTTTTGGTCTAAGTTGTTACAATATCAATATCAATTCAAAGGTAATATATATATATATAATAATAATAAAATAAAATAGTTTTTAAAAAAGAAAAATGAAAATGAAAATTTTCAACCAACGAGAGCATAGCTCAGCTGAGAAGATGTACTGATAATCATCCACCCCATATTGTCAAAAAAAGAAAACAATATTTCAGAAAGTGTGCAACACATCCGAGATCCACTCACTCATTAATTAATTGGAAATTAATTGTTGCAATTGTTTAAATGTATTTATTAATATGATATATTATGGATAATAGCAATCTTTCTTAATTTATTAATTGTCAGTTTAATTATTGACAAAGCCAATTAATTTCAGTTTATCAGCCACTAAACAACTGTTTATAACAAACTAAGCACTCTAAAACAATCATCAATTAACAAATATACATTGTCAAAAAAAAAAAAAAATTAACAAATATACACTAATATTGCTCGAGAAATAACTCAAAGAAGTCAAATAAAGAGAGCATGCACATGGTCGTGGTGTGCAAGTTGCATAAAATCAAAGTTCTTATTAACAACTATTTTTAACTAAACATGTCATTTTGCAGTCTTAATATATATATCATACTTACAAAAAGTTCAAATAAAATAACACTATAAAATTATGTTCAACCCTACGAGTTCTGTATCGATAAGATATTTGAAGAATCCAACCACCCATGCTATATTTGTCAGGATTGTTTGTGGAGACAAATCCCTCCCTCGGTTGCCATGGGTTTGAAAGGTGAGCAGCCGAAAGAAAATTTGAGAAATTATGTTTTGTGCGGCAGTGCTTTCCTTGAGTGACGGCAGTGAGGGAAAACTTGAGAGAATGAGATTTATTCTCTTGTGTTGGTGAGGTTTTTTTTGTTTCTTTGTTTATCCCAAGCTATTGGGTTGTGATACTTGGAAGTCAATAGCTATTGTTGGGCTATTGAGGGTTAGTTTGTGACATTATTGAAGGCTTCCTGTAATCTTGGACGTAGTCCCGAGTATATTTTCGGTGTCATTTCTTTTTCCCTATCTCTTTTATTATTTTCGTGACTATTACTTTTGGCTTGTGTTGACATAACATGTGGAAGGGGAGATAGGTATAATATTACTGATTGTCGTCATAATATTATTGTTAATTGTATTCCACATTTTCTCCCAACAATATTATAGTCTTCAACGACGTCGTAATACTTATTATTCTCTGTTATTATGCCCAAGACTTTTGCTGAAGTTTATTTATAAATTTATTAGCAAGAAATATCCACATTTTAGAGTCTTTTTGTTGCAATACATAATATTAAAAGTAAGCAGAAAATACGTTTTGGAGAGATCGAATACAAGAATTTATAATGGTTTGGTCAATAGACCTACTCCACCTGCAAAAGGTTTAAAGGCCTTTGCTAGACAATATTATTAGAGATCGAAATGATTTTCAAATCTGTACAATGAAAAAGAAACAAGATCTACAAGAGATTAAACAATAAAGCGACCCAAAGATGAAATAAAAGTACACAAAGATTAAAGAAGAACAATATAACCTTGAGATTTTGGATCTTGAGGAAAGAATACCCAAAAAGATTCTTTCTTTCTCCTCTCAACCACGATGCCGACGGCTACATGAAGAGGAGCTTCACTTCGATTAATTAGTTGAGTTCTTTTATTCTCATTCATTCAGCTTTTCAAATAAATTTATAAATATCGCTCTTATGAGCTATTCAATGAGAGTTTATTAAAAAATAATTTTTTCTTCAATAATTAAATTTAAAATTATACCATATATTTTATGTTCTACATGCATAATTAGGAACATTTTAAAAGAATCAGACAAAAAAGGGAAGCAGTTGTTGAACATTCCTTGTGCCTAAGCTCAAGCCTTAACACTTCCTTTTCTTTGAGAATTGATGAAAATGATTCATTAGATAACTAAATTAATGTGTAGATACATTATTTTCAAATTCCATTTGATGTTTTAAATGGTTGGTCTAATTAATATATTTAGTAATATTACTTTATATCAATAAAACAAATATTGGATTGAATGCAATGATCAAAGGAAGAATGAATTTGGTATATATTTATAGATATATGAATCAAACCTTAGCCACAAGAGGGTGGCTGCAATTTAATTTTACTTGCCAAAAATGTGGTGCAAAGTACTTTTTGTATTACTTTTTTAAAGATGTGGACAAATATGGTTTTTAAAATCACACATAAATTATTGTATAACAAAACTAAATTTTATCTCTGATACTCAACCTATATGTAAGAATTACTCCTTTCTTATCATTGTATTGTCATTACTTACCAAACATAACAAGAAAAGATCATAAAAAAAATTGAAAATTTTTATTTTGATTGATTCCTTCACAATTGTATTGTGAAGGTTAAGGTCCATTTGATAATCATTTGAATTTTTTGTTTTTTAAAATTAAGCTTAAAAACATATTTCTTCTACCTATAAGTTTTTTTTTTTTTTTTTTTTTTTTTTTTTTTTTTTTTATCTACCTCATTCTCATGTTTTAAAAAATCAAGTTAAGTTTTGAAAACTAGAAAAAATGGTTTTCAAAAACTTGTTTATATTTGCTAACGGACGAGGACATGACACAGATCCCCACAATGATATGATATTTGTCCACTTTGGACATAAGCCCTCATAACTTTGTTTTTTATTCTATCCAAAAGGTCTCATAACAATTGAGATACTTGTCCTCCCATTATAAACTCATGATCATTTATTTATCTAGTCAATGTGGAACTTTGGTCGCACTCCCGAATTCCCAACACCTCAATGTTCTTTACAAAGATGAAAACTATAAATATGGAATTTGGATGAAAACAAACATAATTTTCAAAAATCAATAACAAAAAATCAAATTGTTATCAAACGGCTAAAAACTACATAGCTTAACCAAATTTTATATTATTTTTAATATTATCTCAAATGGAAGAGAAATTTGAAATACTTATCCCTATTCCCAAACACACTCAAAGGTGACAATGACAAGTTCTTGGAAGCTTCACAGTACCTAATCTCTCAGACTATTGGCCCTAAAGTCATATAACTATTAGCAGCCAGCAAGCCAATGTCCCCTAAACATAATAAATTATAGAATAAATTTCAAAATACAGAATTCTTACCCGGCGGCTTCGAAAACTTTTCAAAAATTTAGGTCCTGGAATGTAATATTCTAATATTTGCAAATTGACCCTCCATCATTTATTACACGCAAAATGACAAGAAGAACGACAATCTACCTCCATCTTTGACCGAGCAAGTCGCCTGAGCCTTCACTGGTCTCCCTTCTCGACGATGACTTGACCACGTAAGCTCGATTTCTTCCACGTCAGCTTTTTCACAGTCCTCAAAACGTGTGGTGACAAAACCCTTTCTTCTTCTATAAATTCCATTGGAATTGGAACCCAATTCATTTCATTCTAAATTAGTTCAATTCCCATCTCAAAGATTTTTTTTTTTTTTTTTCTTTTCTCTCCAATTTTCTCGGCATCCAAACAGATATATATCTTAAAAGATCCTTCCTTTTCTTGAATCATGGAGGCGAAAATCGTAACACCGAGAGGAGTTCCACTGAAAAAAGTGACGATGTTGAGAAACGGAACGAAGAAAACAAAATGGTATTGGAAATTGAAATTCGGAATCCGACTCAGAGCCATTAAGAACGCTCTTTCATCTTCCTTACACCAGCAGCGCCTCCGTCTGACATGTTCGACCGCCCTGAACGGCCAGCAAACTCCGGTGGCCAACGGCGCCGTTTCGCCACTGGTAATCCAGCCTTCCAAATCGAAGAAGAACGACCTCCGTTTGGCCAAGCCACTGGCTTCCCTCCTCCGAATGCCACTCCGCGCCGCCGACTTCATCGACTACGGCAGCCACATGACTCCCACGCTCTCCCCACGCGAAAACATCTCCGCCATGTGGCGCGACCTCCACGGCGCCGCCGACTGGGCCGGCCTCCTCGACCCTCTACACCCGTTCCTCCGCCGCGAGCTCGTCAAATACGGCGAGTTCGCACAAGCCACCTACGACGCCTTCGACTTCGACCCATTGTCGGAGTTCTGCGGCAGCTGTAGATACAACCGCCACAAGCTCTTCCAAGAACTGGGTCTGGCCCAAAACGGCTACAAAGTCACGAAATACATCTACGCTTTGTCCCCCGTCGACGGCCCGGATTGGTTCGAGAGTTCCAAAATCGGCGAGGTCTGGAGCCGCGACTCGAACTGGATGGGGTTCGTCGCCGTGAGCACCGACGAGGAGAGCGACAGAATCGGCCGTCGCGACATCATGGTAGCGTGGAGAGGAACCGTGACCCCAACGGAATGGTACATCGACCTGAAAACAAAGCTGAAAAAACTCAACCGCAGCGACAAGAAAGTGAAGGTCCAACGTGGGTTCCTAACGATCTACCGATCGAAAGACGAGGAATCAAAATTCAACAAAACGAGCGCGTCGGAGCAAGTGATGGAGGAGCTACACAGACTGGTAGACTTCTTCAAAGAGAAAGGGGACAGAGAGATCAGCGTGACGATCACGGGGCACAGCCTGGGCGGGGCGCTGTCGCTGCTGACGGCGTACGAGGCCGGGGCGTCGTTTCCGGGGGTCCACGTGAGCGTGGTGTCGTTCGGAGCGCCGAGAGTGGGGAACCTGGCGTTCAGGGAGAAGCTGAAGGAGATGGGAGTGAAGACGCTACGAGTGGTGATAAGACAGGACATCGTTCCAAAACTGCCGGGATTGGTGGTGAATTCGATCGTGAACAAGTTGAGCGCAGTGACGGGGAAGTTGAACTGGGTGTACCGACACGTCGGGACGCAGCTGAAGATGGATATGTACATGTCGCCGTACCTGAAGAAGGATAGCGACATGTCGGGGAGCCACAACTTGGAGATTTATATGCATTTGGTGGATGGGTTCGTGAGTAGGAGAGGGAAGTTCAGGTGGAATTCGAGGAGGGATGTGGCGTTGGTGAATAAAGGGAGTGATATGCTTGTGGAAGAGCTGAGGATTCCGGAGTTTTGGTATCAGTTGCCGCATAAAGGATTGGTCAAGAATAGGTATGGCCGATGGGTCAAGCCTGGCAGGAACCCTGAGGATATTCCTTCTCCATTTTCTCAACCTACCAAGATTTGATGATTCTCTCGTCTATCATGGTCGTTTTGTTTTTGTTTTTGTAGTTTTTCTTTTGGGGTTTTTTTATTCTTTTGGTTTGTGGATGATGTGATGTGAAGAAATTGTGAATTTGGTTTAGATGATTATAGATGATTCTTTTGTTAATTTTGAGAGAAAGTTTGGAATGGATGACTTTTTTGTACGGATTTTGATTGATCTTATCTCAAAAAGATGTGTGAGAGATATAGAGGAAAGGAAACCCCAATTTGGTAAGAACAAAACTTGGTTGCAAAGAGGGTGGGAGAAAATAAGAAAAAAAATTTATCTCTCCTACTTGTCAACATTTTAACGGTGGTACGCAGAGAGATCCCTACATAACAGTATGCAGAAAGTTTTTTCCATTTGGTAATATTACACATTATGTACGTTGGTACTTCTAATTCCTACTAGGTCTAGAAGTTTGAGGGCATGACACAAGAAGGTTTTGAGGCGTTTGTTTGAATAGGTTTGAATTGTAAAGTGGAAAGTTTGAGGTTTAAATTTATTTGGATGAAAGAACTTTTTTTTTAAGAAATTAAATGCATCAATTCTATATCACAAATGTGGAGGTGAGAAACCTCTTGAGATGGAGTTGAAGAAGTTATGGAATGAGACTATATAGCACAATGCGGCCGTTGTATTTTGATAATAGTTAGGACATAAATCTAAGAATTTACGTACTTCTAATAACTATTGGATATAGATTTGGATTTCTGTTCCAATTTTTCAATCACACATGCAATAGTTTAAAATTGCTCGTCACAATGGGACAATCACTTTTAGTAATTTTCAATAGAGATTATTTAAGCAATAAGCATGTTGATAAAACCATACTAATTATATTTAAGGAGAAATACACTTTTGGTCCCAAAGGTTTGAGATAAGTAACATTTTGGTCCCTGAGTTTTTAAACTTAATAATTTAACCTTGAGGTATAGATTTCGTTATACCCTTGGTTCCTTGGTTCCTCAATCCAATTCGTTAATTAATAATGGATTGATGATGTGGTATTCGTTTTTTATTTAAAAATATATTTTAAAAATAAAATTATATATTAAATAATTTTATTATTTTTTTTTCTTTTTCTTATTCTTTTATATTTTTCTTCTCCATAACCCTAATTTCAACCCCCACCACCGACAATCGCCCACCTCGGCTATCGTCGAAAGCTGGATTTTTTTTTAATTGTTTCCTTTCTTTCTCTTTCCTTTTCTTTCTTTTCTTTTTTTTTTTCTCTTCATTTTTTTAAGAAAATCAAAAGGGAGGAGGAGCTCCCCTTCCCTCCTCATGTCAAAAAACGGGGGAGAAAGGTCTCCCCTGTTTCAATGAAGAGAAAAGGAAAAAAAACAAGAAGAAAATGATTTTTTTAAAAAAAAAAAAATCAACGAGCGACAAGGGATGACTGTCGATGGTGGGGGCTCAAATTAGTTAAGAAGAAGGAGATAAAGGAAGAAGAAAAAGAAAAAACTAATGATAAATATTTAATATATTATTTTATTTTAAATATATATTTTTTTTAATAAAAATGAATGTTACATCAATAATCCATTAGTAATTAATAGAAAATTGGATAGAGAGACCAAGAGTATAATGAAATCCAAACCTTATAAGTTTAAGTTTGAAAATTTAGGGACCAAAATGCAACTCATCTGAAACCTCAAGGACCAAAAATGTAATTTTTCCTCATATTTATATTTAAAAAAATAAACAAAAGGTTATAGCATCTATTAAGAATACATATCAAATCGACTTATTTACATAAGTAGCAAAATATAAAATATTTTCTATTTTCTATTTAGATATTTATAAAATATAGTTAATTATACTAAAAAAATTTATTTTATTTTTTAAATATAGTTGTTCAAATGTAATTTCTATAGAAATTAAACATGTGGAATGAACATTGATTTGTATCGATTTTGTATGAGTGTGAGGGTACAATCTCTTAGGGGTCTTTTAGTCCACTGTGTTGGTTTTAATAGCCCCGCTATTATAACCAACCCAGTGTTTGGGGCACCAACAAAAATAAGCGGCGGAGTTGATTATTTTTCCCCTCTGTGTTGCTACACTAACCACTATTCAACTCACCCCAATTATTCTATTCATTCTCTACCGTAACTATTTTCTCTCTTCTTCCATGTGACTCATTGACTTTTCTACCGACGACCGGCTGACGACTTTTCCGACGACCACCGACAACTTTTCCGACGACCGCCGTCGACTTTCCGACCACTTTTCCGACAATCACCGACGACTTTTCCGACGACTTTTTTTTAAAAAAAAAACTTCTTCTCATTCTCATTTCGAAAAATATAAAAAACGAAAATAAAGAAAAAAAAAAAGAGGTAGAAGAAAATGAAAGGAAAAAAGAGGGAAAAATTTTCGATCGTCGAAAAATTTGTTGGTGGTGGTCGGAAAAATCATAAAATTTCTAGGGAGAGTTAGATACTAGGTTGTCTTTGTACATATATATAAATATGGAGTTTTATTACATAATTACTTTTGATAATGAAATATATGAATGTTTACCTTCATCGTACCATATTTTTCATTCCAAATTATACTTATCGTATTTAAGTTTACCGTGATAATAATTGTCGCAACGTCATCGCGACGCGGAGCGGCCGACGTCCTTTCCAAAGGGTCTCTTCCGAGGTGAGAGGTTTGGAGTCGCCACCAATTATCTTGGGGTGTAATTGGTCACCCATTTTAAAGAAAAAAAATGGTCTTTGGAAACCAAAAATTAGGTTCGGGGTCAGTTGTGTGTAGGAAAGGTATTAGCACCAATTATTTCACGTATAAATTTCCCAATTAAGGAAAATCTTTCACCTCAAGAATTTGAAATTTATTTCGATTATGAGTGGTGTGACAAAAATAGATAAATGAATAAAATGATTTTTCTTCAAAACACTCAACTTGGAATTTATTTTGAGATGCCGAAATAAACCATTTTGAAGTTCATTTGGAAATTCAATTTTAAAGTCAACTTAGAATAAAATTGTAATCTAGTTTGAAGTTACAAAATAGATCTAATTTGACATTCATTTAAGCATTACAACTCGAAATCCAATTGGAAAGGAAATTCAGATTCAAATTAAAATTCAAAATGGAAATTGATTTGAAAATTTTAATGCAGAACAAAGATTGAAATTGATTTTCAATTTGATTAAAATTGAGATCCATTGATTTTCAATTTAATTCAAATTGAGATTGATTGATTTTCAATTTAATTCAAATTGAGATTCATTGATTTCCAATTAAAATTGAAGTTGACTCTGGTTTCGAAACCAAATAGACATTGATTGGAAAAATAAAATAAAATCTAATTTAGAATCACTTTGAGATCCAATAAGAAATGGATTTGAAATTAAATTGAGATTGATTTGGATCAATTGAATTGAAAAAGTTCCAAATTAAACTCAAATTGAGATCCATTTTAGAAAAAAAGAAAACACATATTTTTGGTCACTTTGAACTTTAACCAAATTAAAAATCATTTTGAAATTTGTTTGGACATCCATACTACAAATGCATTGAAAATGATTTAGAAATTTCAATCTAAACAAAAAATTGAGTTGATTTGAAAATATAAATTTTAAAATTCAAATTGAAATCAAATAAAACATAACTCATACAATTAAAGGAAAAACACAAAGTGTGAAGGGAAAAAAACGGGTAAATTTATAGGGAAAACTGCATTTTTTATAAAAAAAAACACTTAATAAAGAAAGGAGAGAAGAGACAAATAAAGGAAAATGATAAATAAGAAATAATAAGTGGGACCCACCTTATGCACTTTCCTCTTTCTTCTTCCCTCCCTCTCCTTTTCTTTTTTTTCTTCCACTTTCTCTCTCCTTTTCCACTTAGTCCTCACTTAGGAGCTTTGTTGGAATCAACGGAAAGCGGCGGCACAGTGGCGGCACGGCGGCGACGGCGGTGCGGCGGCGAGCGGCGGTGGTGGTGAGTGGCGGCGGTGGCTTTGGTTTCTTGAAAATCCTTCCTCAAACTCTATTTTCCCTCTCAAACTCACTCTCTCTCTAAGCTCTTTCACTATTCTTCTTTTTTTCTTGTGTCCTTGTTGTTCTTACCTTCCCCTTCCATCCTCCATAAGCTCTCATTATATAGTAGAACTTGAACTTGAAGGAAGGAGTTGAGAAAAAAGAGGAAAGAATGAGAGGTTGGGAGAAGGAGGGGGGAGAGTTGAGAAAGAAGGGGAAAGAATGGGAGGTTGGGAGAAGGAATGGGGAGAGTTGAGAAAGAAGGGGAAAGAAGGGGAGGTTGGGAGAAGGAATGAGGAAAGTTGAGAAAGAAGGGGAAAGAAGGGGAGGTTGGGAGAAGGAGAGGGAATGGAGAAGAAAAAGGGAGAGGGAGAAAGAATAGGGGAGAGAGTGGGGAGTTGGAGGAAAAATGGGAGAAGGAAACGTGAGGGAAGAGAGAGAAGAAAAAAAATAAAAATAAAATAAAAATAAATAATACATAAATTAAAAATAAAAATAAAAATGAAAATAATAAAATGAAAATAGAATGAAACTAAAATATAAAGTAAATAAAAATAAAACAAAACAAAAATAAAAAAGAAACATAATAAAATAAATAAATAAATATAATAATAATAATAAAACGAAATAAAGAAATAAATTAAAAAAAAAGAAAAAAATTTAAAAAAAAAAAAAGATAAAGAAATAAATAAAAAAAATGTAAAATTAAAATGAAATTAAAAAAAAAACAAATTTTTTGATATTATGTAGGGAGGGAGATTCGAACCTCCAATCTCTTAATCAAGTTATAAGCTTTATAACAATTAAGTCAAACTCTTATTGACATACCAAAAAAACAAAGTGCAACCAAATATTGAAAAACTTCAAACATTATTACTAAAAATCAAGCCGGACCAAATACGGTGTCTACCATAATAATTTTTTTAAAAATACTACTCAAGTTTTTATTTTATGTGATTTCTATTTTATTTGATTCTTTTGATAATAAAGGTAAAATGAGTTATTTACCATTTTCATGTTAGAAATACATAAATGAAACAAATATGGTTTTTCTATATGAAATCATAAAATGACTTATTTTGTGAAAAAACTATGACTCTAAAACAAAGAAAATCAACCTTGACTTTAGGTTATTTTTGTTTCCTTTTAAGCTAAACACATAATTTAACCTCTGTATCCAAAACTTTTATTTTTTTTACAACTAAACCCTTTTTTTTATTATTAATATTTGAAGTACAAAGTTGTATGAGGAAAATAAACAAAAAAAAATCAAGAAAAAAAAAAACAGTGAGCTTGAAACATTGATTTTTTGAACCTGGACTAAAATAATGTGCATCCCAAAACACTGCACCCCAAACACAAACTATTTTATCCCAGACTATAATAATTTGCACCCCAAACACAGACTATTTTATTCCAGACTATAATAATCTGCACCCCAAACACAGACTATTTTATCCCAGACTATTATAATCCCCCAACTATTATAACCAATCCAGCGCCCCAAACAGCCCCTTAATGTGATCTTCTGATTCTTGTCTACCGAGGGTTCTAGGTTCTAAATTCTCTATGAACTCTCTCGTGTGATTTCTAACTTCTGAACTCTTCAAATGAATGAAAGCTCTTCTATTTATGGAGGTTTTCATGGACGTATAGGGCCCGTTTGGTAACGTTCTCGTTTCTTGTTTCTGTTTCTTCATTTTTAATAAAGAAAAATAGAATTTCATGACTCTAACACCTATACATTCAATAATAATAAACCTATATTCTTATTTATGTTTGGAAAAAATTGGAAACAAGAACAAAAAAAGAGAAACTAGTTTTAGTTGTTCCCAAAAGTTCTATACAAATTTTGGGAGTGTTTCTAAAAAATGAGAAACAAGAAACATACATAGTTATTAAATGCTTAGATTTCTTAACAAAATTAGAAACAAGAAACGAGAACGTTACCAAACGGACCCATATAGACTTGGACTTTAATAGATTTTGGACTCAACCATTGGACTTGGACTTTTAGACCCAACCATGCATATGGATGTGAACTTTTGTTGGGGGTAGGGCCTATCCCTTTGGGTCTGGTTTAAATTTAGGGAAATTGGGGTGGATGTATCCCTTTGGGTCTGGTTTAAATTTAGGGAAATTGGGGTGGATGTATCCCTTTGGGTCTGGTTTAAATTTAGGGAAATTGGGGTGGATGTCCAAATTTACACCCTCGATCTGAAACATGACCATTTTTTTTTTAAATTTTATGGAAATATGGCCATCGATTTTTTTTTTTTTTTTTTTTTTTAAATCTGGTTTACCGTATTTATTCCATTTTTACCCTTTTTCCTAAATAGGCTATCAATCTTCTAAATATATGAAATACTTATTTTTGAGATTTTATCTAACTTTAAATCTACTATTTATATTCGAATTTATCTCCTAACATCATGTCAATTTTGAATCTAATATTTACATATGAGCTCTCACATTTTCTTTTCTTTTTTAATCTATTTTAGGGTTCATGGAGGTTAGATTTGAACGTGATCAAGCCAAGTATGTCATTGTTAAGTTGGGGACGACACAAAAAACGAAGGACAAAAAATGTGACGAATCCTATAATCCTATAATCGTGCCAAACCATTTTTTTAACCTACTTCTTCACAAAATTTTCTTCCAATTATACCCTTCCACCCAGAATTAAACTTAAAAAAAAAAAAAAAATCATTCCTTGATTTACGAAATCTACCTGGTTTATCATACCTTACTATATTTTTCAAATTTCAATTTCAAGTTATAATTATAAGGTAGATTAAATCCAGATTTATTTTATTTTCATATTCTGTTATTGAATTTAGTTGAATTAATTTGTAAATTCCTAGATTCTCTCCATTTTATAGTGTATTTAATTTAAATAATTTTTCAATTAAGATTTCGGTTAGGGACATTTTTGTCCATTTTGTTATTAAAAAATCTTACTAAAATTAGCATTTGGCTATTTTTCAAATTGAAAATTAGGATGACCTTTTTCCAAACCAGCTATTTTAAAATGACCACTATCTAGTTGCCCCAGAGGGATATCCTTAGAAATGACAAAAAATTACAGGGTATTTTTGAAAAATGACCAAACCGGATTTTTTAATGAAAAATGGTCAAACCAGTTTTTTAACCTATTTTCGTGGGATTGGAACTTCCATTTTTACCCTTAGTCATTTCGCACGTTCTATCCTATATTTGAGGAAACCCTATTTGATTTAATTTTTTAAAAAATACTATAACAAAATTGTTTATCCCATGAATCATGCAATCGGTAGTTAGTTACAGTTTATATCTTCTCTCCTACCTATTTATATTTTTATTCTTTAATCAACAAATCATCATCATCTTTCCAATACTGAGGAGGCTACATTAATGTTGTATGCAAGTAAATTATGAGAAATCCCTGAGAAATCCCTGGATTTTGGAAAGGTATAGTTTTTCTTTCTCCAGAGTATTTCTTTTATGTACTCCTATTTTTCCTCCATAAATCATGATTTTAATTTTGTATAAGCTTTCTTAATTTAATTTTTTCGTGTTTTCAAATTATTCTGTTTAAATTGAATCTGACACTCGAGTCAATTTTCACGTTCCATTTTTATATTTGAGGAAGCCCCTATCTAATTTAATTAAAAAAAAGTAATATAGTTGTTTATTCATGAATCAAGCCATCGATAGTTTCTTATCTATTTTATTTTCGAGTAGATTTTTTAATCAACAATTCATCTTCCACATGTCATCGATTTATGGCTCCACTTCTTTTTTATTCATATTAATTATTTTATTTCCGAAACTAATTTTACCTACTCTTTGCAACATTAGATTCCTATATTTGAGACTGTAAATGCTTCAAATACAATGTGTATGTAAGTTAAATTATGAGAAGTTCTGTATGATTTTTATTTCTTTTATGTAATCTTATTTTTCTTCCCTAAATCGTGATTTTAATTTAGTATAAGATTTTTTTAATTTAAATGGTTGTTTTCAATTTATTGTTAAGATAGATTAATATATGTTTATCTTTTTCATTTTTAAATTCATTGGTTTTATTTGACTTAAATTAATTTGTAAATTGTAGATTCTCTCCCAGTTTTATAGTGCATTTTTATTTAACTATTTTAGATTTAGATTTGTTAGCGGCATTTTTCATGATTTGTTGTAAAGACTTAAAATAGAATTGACCATTTTTCAATTGATGTTTGTTGCATGAGGGTTTTCCTCAATTTCTTTAATTTGCCTATGAAATTCACAATTAAGATATTTTTTTTTTTATCAATATACTATATTTTTTTTTATCTTCTCCTTGATTTGAATTTAGTATCAAATCTCTTAGTTTCAAATTATAATTTTAAGGTAGATTAAATCCAGATTTATTTTATTTTCATATTCTGTTATTGAATTTAGTTGAATTAATTTGTAAATTCTCTCCATTTTTTATAGTGTATTTAATTTAAATAATTTTTCAATTAAGATTTCAGTTAGGGGCATTTTTGTCCATTTTGTTATTAAAAAATCTTACTAAAATTAGCCTTTGGCTATTTTTCAAATTGAAAATTCGGATGACCTTTTTTCAAAACAGCTATTTTAAAATGGCCACTTTGCCCCTATTAAAAATTGCTATTTTTAATCCTCAAATCAAGCATATCACTATCCAAATTGACATATTTATTATCCAACATATCATTTTCATCATTCTAACAATCCAGAAATCATAAATATCCTTACAGATGTCATGGAAATCTAAAATTTGGCCTTACCTTCAATAGGGCTCAAATTTTGTTTATAGTTCTGAATCCACCCAAATTGAGCCCAAAGGCCCTTTTATTTTCTTTTAGTTTCAGCCCAACCCTTGGCCTGCTTGATCAAATGGGTCTTTCAAGATTTTAACAAGATAACATTGCATTATTTTACAGATTTTCAAACCAAATTATTATTATTTTTCTTTTTTCTTTTTTCTTTTTCCTTTTTTTTTTTTTTTTGAAAAATGAGATTGATATAATTAAAGTTGATTGAGAAAGATTAGAAATATTGAACAAAACAAACAACCTAGACAACTCGAGTAAAATTCAATTAATTTAAGTATCAGAAATCTCTCTTATAAATCAAATGTTTGAATTCTCACTCACATTTAGTCATCGATAATAAATCAAATCTCAACACTCCCTACCATGACCAATGAAAAAACCATTCTAACCTTTCTTATATACAGCGAATCCAAAACTTTTTTTTTTTTTTTGGTTCAAAACCAATATTTTGAGGTGAATTAAACAATTTTTTTCCTGAATGGTACTGTATTATTTTATAATGAAAGTCTATTTTATGACTCAGCTTTGAATAAAATTAATTTTTTTTTCAAGAAAAGGCAAGAATGAAGGGATTTGTTTTGAATGGTAAACAGATTCTCCCTTCTTTTCTCAATTTGAAAACCAACAGCTTTTTGTTTGTGGAGATTAATGAAATCTAAATCAAAATTTTAAGTATATGCATGCCAACTTGAAAGACTTGAAAAAGAAAATTAAAGTTTCTTGTTCCAACCATTTTAATTTTACCTTAAATTATTTAATTTCCTGCTTGTGGCCTACACTATCTTTCCTTGATGCTTCTTGAGGATCTTCAAAGTGCTTTTCTCTAATATAATATAACTATTTATCAAATTTATTCTCAATAACCCAAAATATCTTTGATTAAGTGAAACACAACTAAAAACAACTTTCAAACTATATGCTAAATTTAATTAAATTGTTCTTAATCTTTCACACTTGCTCATAACTCTCACAAAAAGGGAAAAAGAAAAGGAACAAAAATTGATGTATGATATACTGGTATATATATATATGTAATTAAAGTGGGGTTGGAGTAAATTAAAGCTAAATTAATAATCTCCAAAGTTAGGGTTTAAATTGAATACATTAGTACTTAAGATTGGCAAAAAAAGGTTTAATTAAGCCATGCTTTAAGAGACCTAATGATGTGTATTTTGAAGTGGGTCCTCCATAAACAAGTATATTAATTAGATTCTTACTTGGACCTCAAATATTCTATCATAGAAAGAGAGAGAGGTTTAGCTTAAACAAAAATTAAATTAAAGTTATATATGCTTGGCTAATGCATAATTTTGAGCCACAGCATAAAGTTAATTTGAAGTTGATTTAGTCAACATAATGGCTTCTTAAACTTTGTTTCTAATGTGAACCCTTGGGACCTTTGCTTCCCTAACAATTAATTAAAAACAAACATATATACTACATGAGCATGATTAATAATTTTCATGATCACAATAACCCTTTTTTTCTCAATCATTTTCTTTCCTTTAATTTGTGATTTAGCCAACTTAAGCATGCTTCAATTGATTAAAAATTTGGCCAATCGATTTGAATCTCACTCTTACATAAAATAATTGAACTAATTTTTTTTTTTTTTTTTTTTTTTTTTTGTAATTTCTCCCCCTCAAAAACAATTCTAAAATCCTAAGGCCCGTTTGATAAATATTTGGTTTTTGAAAATCATGCTTGTTTTCTCTCGATTTCCTTACCATGGTTTTCATTTTTGTTAAGTAGACATTTGAATTCTTAGCCAAATTCCAAAAAAAAAACAAGTTTTTGAAAACTATATATATATATATTCAAAATTTGACTTGATTTTTGAAAACATGAGAAAGTTGTAAATAACAATACAAAGAAAGTTTGGGTGAAAGTAGTGTTTATAAGTTTAATTTTCAAAAACAAAAAACGAAATGGTTATCAAACGGGCCTAAATAATTAAATTTCCAACAAACCCTTTTTTTTTCATTTTTGAACTTCAAAACACATTTAAAGAGTGCAACTTTTTTTCTTTTTAATGAATTTGAAGAGTGATTTTAAACTATATAAAACATATTAAAATAACTTTATTTAGTAAGCAATATATTGTTTTTAAATTACAAAAAAAAAATATATAAAACCTTAATAGAGTTGCATATTAATTTATGAATAAATCCTATTTCAATAAATGAGTTTTGGAGAAAAAAAATGGTTGATGATCAACTTCTCAATAGATAATATATATAGCAAAAATTAGAAAAAGTTTCCAAACTTATAATTGGGCTCTCCTTGTTATAATTAAGAGTGACAATAATTTTTTTTTTCTTTTTTTAAGGAATGTGAGGTTCCCTTTTTACACAGAGATTTAGCAACATAATATAAAAATGATTAGAAAATTGTGGGCAAAAAACATCACATTAAAACAAAAGTGAATAATGCTAAATAAAACTCTTTCTTATATGTCACCCAAAACATGATCAAGCAAATGTCAACACTGTTATCTTTTTGTTTGGCCCCCATTGCCATGGGAGAGAAAGAAAAAAAAATGATTAAACAAAATAATTATTATTATTTTTTTTTTTAAAAAAAAAAAAAGAAGTCAAAGTCAAACCCTAATTGATATGTTTTTGTGGGTTTTGTTGATGTTTTTTCCAGCATGCATGGTTTTGCCTTCTTTTTGGAGGATAATCTTGAGATTTGAGAATGTTTCATTAATGGCTAAACCCCTCTTTTTAATCATTAATTATCATCGATAATGACCCACTTAACACATATTTTCTTTCTCATTAATCACTCCTTGTCTTTATTTTCTTCTTCTTCTTCTTCCATTATCATTTAATCCAAATTAGGGGCTCCACCACAAAAATCCTCTCCCTTTCTCTCTCTAAATTAGGGTTTGATTTGGAACATAGACTTTATCGAATCATGTCGGATTAGAATTAATTGATGAAGATTAATCACGGGTCGACGTCCTAATGTTTTTTTTTTTTTTTTGGTTAATTATTGTTTTAAAGTATTCATTTTGTTTTGGTCGATTTGCACCTCAATTAGGGAACAATTAATTATCTCTTTGTTTTAATCATTCCTTTTGTCTAATTTTATTTCCTATTTATATGCCCTCCATTTTCAACCTCTTGCTTTTTCCTTCTAAATTTGGTTAAAACTACAATTTGTATTGGAGATTTTATTAAACATTGGAGAACCTTTTTAAATTTTAATTAGTATTATTGCGTACTGCGTTTGTTGATATATATATATATATATATATATTTTTTTTCTTAATGAGCTTGTTTACTGTTTTCTTTTTGGTTTGTTTTTGTGAAATTTGATTAAAATTTTAAACCTTTTTTTTTAAAAAAAAAAGATGGAAAACAAGATTGAGAAATTATCAGTGAATATGTTTAATTTTTAAAAATAAAAAATAACTAAGGTTTTAAAAGTTAAGCTTGTTTTACTAATATATTTTTCCTTGATTTTTTCCCTATTTTAAAAAAAAAATTAATATAAGTTTCTGAAAACTACTTCACAAATTTAGCCATGAGTTTACAACCTTTTTTTTTTTAACTAAGGCAATTAAAATTGTTAATTACTATGATTTTCAAAAATAGAAAAAGAAAAAACAACATCATAATGAAAGATTAAAATGTCAATGTCGAAAGAAATGTCAATGTTTCAATTTTATGGAAATGTTGATGAAAATATCAATAAAATGTCGAACCTCTGACTTTTTAGTTGAGGGTACATGTCAATTACCGTTGAGCTATGCTCATTTTGACTTATATTTTGTCGATTTCTTTACGGTATAATGAAAATATCAATTCACCCCTCATGTAGAAGTTGAATCCATAGACATGTGGAAATGTTAATGGAAATTAAATACATTGATCATAATCAAAATTCAACAATTCAATAAGATCATGTTTTCATAATGATTGAACCATTTGATTTTAATTCTGTCAAATTGACAACATATAATTATTTTAAATAACTATAACAATATTAACAAACTTACACTGGCTAGTCTTTTGCTTTTTGGAAAATAAAAATTTACTTTGAATTGTTGAATTTCATGCAAATTCAACCTTAATCTATGTAAACCAGTGGTTTTTTTTTTTCTTTTTTTTTCTTTTTTTGGGTTGCCCAATAACAGTTCTCTCTCTGTCTGTCTGTTTGTGTACTAGGTTACTTTTTCTCCCAAAGAGACCTTTTATTTGGAATAGTTCCATCATAATTACATTTTCAAATTTATAATAACATTAAAACATAAAATCAAAAACAAAACTGCAACATCTCATGATTAATGTTTAATATTCCGATCCTGAAAAGTTTCAAAAAACATTACTTTATTACATTATTGAGAACTTTTATAAATAAGAAAGAAGAAGACAAATATCATATTGAATATTGACAGGCCAGTAATTGTTATGAATAATATAGCCGACAAGAGCGTAGCTCAACTGGCATAAAGTTGTATTGATAACCACGAGATCTGTGGTTCGAATCTTCACTCCATATACTGTCAAAAAAAAATATTGTTATGAATAATATAGAATTGAGTAATCAAACAAGAAAAAAAAATTATAATATTAAGGTAAATAAAGATGGGAGTTTATTTTAGATGAATAAAAAAAAAGTTTAAATCTCACTTTAGTCTCCGAACTTTCAAGTTTGTTCTATTTTGGTTTCCAAACTTTCAAAATGTCTGTTTAGGTCCTTAAACTTTTAAGTTTGTTCTATTTTAGTCCATAAACCTTTAAAATATCTATTTTAGTCCCTAAACTTTTTTTAATAAACCATTTTGGTCCTTGCTTCTATTACTTTTCTATCTTAAATCCGCCTTGTCCAAGTTTATCTCTAACTTTTTGTAACACCTGAGTTAGGTGGGGTATAAGAATGAACCGAGGCCACATCCGAATGAGAGGGATCCTGAGGAAATGAAAGTAGGTTCAAGATAAGCTTAAAAGAATCGATAGATACTACCTATACCAACAAGGTGCACCTTCCTTTTCGGTGGCTCAATCATAGGAACTTTGAAGTTAAGCGTGCTTGGCTTGGAGAAGTTCTATGTTGGGTGACCTCCTGGGAATTTTCCTAGGAAGCATGTGAGTGAGGACAAAGCATCCTAAAAGGACCCCGTGTTGGTTTGTGGGGATAGTCTTCACTTTTGAAAGCACTTTAAGACGAGTATGGTGGCGTGGCCAGGTCACAGGGAATGTCGGGGGCCTTAGGTGCCGAAGCCGAATTCCGAATCCTGAGCCTGGGCCTGGGGCGTTACACTTTTTTTTTAAGTACATCAACATTTGGGAGTGGGGAGATACGAACCTCTAACCTCATGGTCGAGAGTACATGGCGATTACCGCTGAGCTAAGCTCGTTTTGACAGTTTGTCTCTAACTTTATTTGACTTGAAATCATACTCATGTTAACATGCAAATACATATACCCAAAGTTACGTTTTTAATGTCTTAAAATGGAAATAAAAATGGAGATCAAAATAGCTATTGTTTGAAAGTTTCAGGACTAACATAGGTATTTTAAAAGTTCAAGGACCAATATCGAACAGACTTGAAAGTTTAGGAATTAAATTGGACAATCTAAAAGTTTAAGGACCAAAATAGGACAAACATAAAATTCTAGATACTAAAATCATATTTAATTTATTACTTAAATTAAATTGCTCACAATGTCCTAAAAAAATTAAATAAATAAATAAATAAATTGTTCACGTTCACACATAAATGAATAGAATATGAAAGAAATAAAATAAAAAAAGAAATTATGATTAGCAAAAAAAAAAAAAAAAAAAAAAAAAGTCATTTTCGTGAAAGTCACTGTCAAGTCCGTCAAAAAGGGAGGAGCGATGAAATCTAGTGAGAGAAATTTGGTGGGACCCACAAATCTAAAGCCCTACCACTCCCCGCTGCTTTTTTTGACCGCCACTTTTCTCTCTCCACCACTAAAATTACTATAATATATTTAACCAATACATGCTAAACACTTCTACTACATTCTAAAATTTTCATTCTAAAATCTTTTAATTTTTTTTTTAAATTTCTTACCAAAAAAAAAAAAAAAAAGAAAAAAGAGAAACTTATATCTCATTACATTTTTGTTATTTTATATTGCAATTGCGACGACCAAAGTCTCACATTGACTAGAGAAAGAAAAGACCGTACGTATGAAAGAAATAACAATTATCTCCAATTGGTATAAGGTCTTTTGAGTAGACCAAAAGAAAAGTTATGAGAGCTTTTGCTCGTTGGTTGTCCTTAATATATTAACACATTCAAATTTGTTACATGGTTCAACTAATCAAGACATTATTTACCACCCTTTTTTTTTTGAAAAGACATTATTTACCACCCTATAAGTTGAAGGTTTGAATCTCTCTATCCTCCGTTGTTAAACTTAAAAAATAAAAAATAATAAAAAATAATGTAGGCATGCTATTTGGAGATGCCACTTAAAAGAAAAGGTCAAATTTTGATGATGAACGATTGAGTTGCATCACACATATATGTCAAATAACATATTCTAAGTGACAAGTAATTTATGTGTTCAAATATGCTAATAAAACAATAATTTAACGAACGATCAATTCTTACAAGTAAATTTGATGTATTGTGACCATATCTGACTAGCTTATCTGCACTAACTATGACTATTCTATAATGAACATGATTGGATTCCATAATATATATTGCTCTCAAAGAAACGCCAGGATTTTGAATGCCAAATTGGTAACTACCACGAGATTTGAACTCCGGCCTCTAAAGTTCCCAAATCTCTTCTTCAAGCCTCAAATCTTTTTTTTTTTTTTTGTTATTGAGTTTTTTCAATTTGTTTCATTTTAGTCCTTGAATAAGTATTTCAATTTTTATCATAATTCTTTCATTGATTTATACTCTATCCAATACCCACTAAAATTAATTTATTCATAGCTTCAATACATGTCTAAATCAATGTATTAATACACGTTCAAAGTTACATCATTTCACTCTTTTAAAAAAATCACATTATACATGTGAATTTGAAGATAATTTAATCGATAAGACACATTTTTTTTTTTTTGATAATCGTCGATAGGACACATATATATTTTAATTAAAGTTGAAAACTCAATCCCCTCCTCGCTAGAACTAAAAAGAAAATAATCAAATCATCATTCATTAGAACAACGAGGGTCGAAAAATTACCCTAATAATTAAAATAGTTCTTTTCAATAGGTGGAAAAACTAAAATATATGGTTTAAAAATCGAGGGGCTAAAATGGGATTTAATCCTAAAAACACCTTTTATATTATTATTATTTGACATGACCCATGAGACAATTTTTTTTTTTTCAAAAATAAAATAAATAAATGGCCTTATCTTTCAAGTTGCACTCCCACCATATCTCTCTCTCTCAATAATTTGAGGTAACCTTTTTGACCATTAAATATCTGCAATTTACAGTGCCTGCCATGGTCGGTGTTAAATTCTTGAAGATGACATTCCTCTTCTTGCCGACTTCCCTTCATTACATTATACAATTCAAAAATAAAATTAGCATCTTATACTTGTCAAAATTATATTCTCAAATATATATCAAATTAAATCAAATCATATTCTATATCCTACTATATATTTTCCTCTTGAAACGAAATATCAAACAATATATATATATATATATATATATGTTATAGGCAATTTCGAACCACCCCGATGTACAAGGAGCTGACGAGGACAACCGGGGAGAAATCGGGCTGGAAGATGGATCAAGGAGGCGAAACCGGCAAGCGGGACGGGCCAAGACCGAATGGGTCGGGCTTTTGGCCCGACACCCTGCTCGGCCTCGGCCCGCTCGCGCGGGCCGAGCCCGTTCGGCTTCGTCTGGTCCCCACCGCCTCTGGCTGCCCCGATTTTGCCTGGTTTGTCCCGAAACGCCTCCGAATACCTAAAAACCCTAGGAGGATGAACAGGTATTTATACCCCTCTTTACCACTGAAGAAGGGACCCGAACTCTCTACTCCCTTCTCTTACTCTCTAGCCCTCCAGCTTCCGTTTTCTGACTTAAGCATCGGAGTCAGTGTGGCTAGCACCACACCGGTGTGCAGGTTTTCCGTCTTGCAGGCCACGTCTTCCTCCATCATCTACAAATTTACCGTTGGTGGCACGTGAAGGTCAGGTGAGTTCTCTCTGACCAAAATCGACCATCAACAAAATATATATATATATATATATATATATATATATATATAGATATTTACATCGCCCTTTGTATTGAAAGAAAAGATTCCAAAATAATATGATTCAACTTCAAACCCTTTTGAATGTAGCAGATAACAGCGGAGCCCGAAAATTGTTGTGTATTCGAATCATAGGGGCTAGTAATCGACGGTATACTCATATTGATGACGTTATTGTTTCTGTAACCAAGAAAGCCGTCTCAAATACACTTCTAAAAAGATCAGAAGTGATTAGAGTTGTAATTGTACGTACTTGTAAAGAACTCAAAAGAAAAAACGGTATGATAATACGATATGATGACAATGCTGCTGTTGTTATAGATTGAGAAGGAAATCCAAAAAAAACTCGAATTTTTGGTATAATTGTTCGAGAATTGAGACATTTAAATTTCACTAAAATAATTTAGTTTGTAAAGGTTGGAAAAAAGAAAAATAAAAGTGGAAGACTTTGGAGTTGGAAAATGGAATTTATTGGTATTTCAAAGGAAGCAAGTAACCAAGAGATGGAATTTAATGTTGGGAAATTAAAATAAAGAGGACCCACTAAAATAAGAAGTATATATCAAAATGGAATCCAGCTAACTTGCAGCACAGCACACCATTGAATCTTGATATTTGTAAAATTAACCTATTGTTCATTTAATAGGATACTTTATCCAAGAAAAATCTAAGGGGTCCATAACCCCAAATCTCATGTTAAATCCTTTTCCCAATTTAATCTTTTTCTTGTTTCAATCTCTAATTAATTTTCACTTTTAAAAATAAGTATAGTCTTTATCTTTCATTTTCAACCCTAACTAATTAGATTTTTAAGAAAAATTTAGAAACTAAAATATAGACAATTTTAAAATTCTAAAACTAGAGTATAATAATTAAAAGTCAAACCCAAACAAAAAAAAATTAATTTATGGATGAAACTAGAATGTGTGTATATATATTTTCTATTCACTTCAAACTAAGATGTTTTTTTTTTTTTTTCTCTTTCTTTTTTCTCCTTTCTCAGTATGGATGCCCTATTTTGTCTCTAAAAAGTGATACATATCCTTTTTATTAAATAAAAAAGAAATTGTGTCCATGTATAGTAGCAGGCAAATAGTAAGCAAGTGAAGAGGGCATTTTGATAAATAGTATAATAAGATAGATGTAATTTTAAATATGGTAAGGAGTTTAATATTGTTACAAGAATAGTTCAAAACTAAATCCAATTTATCCAAATGTAATACACAAAGCAAAATAGTAAACTGAGATTAAAAAAAAAACAAAAAAAAAAACAAAAACAAAATAGTAAACTTGTATTTATGCTTGTATATTAAAAAGGAAATTAAGTTATAATAGTTTTAGTATACATATATCAATGTTTTTGTTAACTAATGAAGATTTTCAAATTTTCTTTCTTTTTTTTTTATGAATTAATGTGCACAACTAGTTTGTATCTAAAGTTACATATTATTTATATTAAATCTAATAGGGTTAAAGTCAAATTTTTGTGGAGGTTTAAAGATTTAAAATTAAGGAGAATCCTGGTGAGTTTTATTTTTCCCATCCATTTATGGATATTCTTCAAACTTAGGGAGTAGTTTTGCTTGATCTAGTGTCATGTCCAGAGAGTACCGTTGGTATAGGGTTGAATATATTCAAAGGATTAAGAGAAGAGACCTTACTCAAAAGGTATATGTAGGAAGAGGTCACAACACGATGTCAAAGTTCAATCAATCACTATCATATGTTTCAACAACAAATATTGAGAACTTGATTTTTCAAGCCAGTTTTACAGTATAGTGCAGATATAGGAGAACTAACATGTATGCTCATAACTGAATAAAGTATGATGACGTGTGATGCTTGAGTAGATGTGTATCCTGAATAAAGATCAAATTGGAATAGATGTAAATATTTAAGCTGATAAAGCTAGAAGTATGGGTTCGAATCGATTAGGTATTAAGGGAAGAAAATTGTTTGGTTGGAGAGAGGTACATGTTTCTAAATTTGCACAAGACAAGAGGATTGGCAAATATAAACCATAAAAATTCCTGATAGCAACTTGATTTGTGAGTTAGAGAATGAAAGGATTTGTTGAAGAAGGGAAGAAGATATGATAAAGAAACATGTGTGATAGGGCCAACTTTTTCAAGAGGGAAAAAATTGCAAGTGTGCGATTCTCTTCTTTAAGATTTTAAGGCCGTCTTTGCTTTCTCTCCCACTCCACATGGGTGTAATCAATGAATTGCTTTTCGTGAGCTTTCTCATATGGAGGCCACTTTTTCTAACGTCATAAATATATTTATCTGTCAAAGTGGGCATAGTTCAGTGATAATTGATACGTACTCTCGACCAACATGTGAGAGGTTTGAATCCCTCCACCTCCAATTGTTGTTGAACTAAAAAAAATAATATATATTTATCTCAAATAAGCTAGGAAATAAATTCGTAATATTTCTATAGTTTTTGGTTTAAATCTCTAATTTTTAGTTCTTGAACTTTCAAGTTTGTTCTATTTTGGTACCTAAACTTTCAAAATGTCTATTTTAGTCCCTAAACCTTTTAGAAATAACCATTTTGGTCATTGCTATGTTAGTTTTCTACCTTAAATCCACTTGGTCAAACCATGGTGTGATACCTTTTCTATTTTTATTTTTCCAAAAGAATAGATTATCAAACTTAAAGTTTTGTTTGAAAAGAAAACTAGGTTTAGTTTCATGTAGCTCAATCAATAGAGTTCACTTGGTAGGAAAAAAACACTGAAGTTTAGTTTGATAAGGGTTTATGCTTTTAGTTTAATATTAAATGTATTACTTTTAATTATACCAATGCTTGTTTTTAAGTTGACATGATATAGTTTATTATACATATATATATATGAAAAGTTGGTCAGATTCCTATGTCAACTTGTATATGATTCTACCAATAAGAGCATAGTTCAACTGGCACAGTTGTACTAATGACCACGAGGTCTGTGGTTCGAATTCCCCACTTTACATATTGTCAAAAAAAAAAAATTTTATATATGATTTCTTCTCAAACTTGTAGCTACAGATAGATTGAATAACATTCAATGTTATTGTTTTAAGTGATCGTAATTGAGTAAATAAAACATTATACAATAGTCAAAACTTAGAAATAAATAAATAAATAAATTTGGAGGCTAAATTTATGACTTTACCTTCTAAGATTCGTGGAACTTGAACGTAACAACAAAACAATGCAACTTTTAATATATTTTTTTTTCTCTTTTTGTTTCAAGATAATAAGGAAATAAAAAGTAGGTTTTGAGAGTCATCTCTAATAGGAAATTTTCATTTTATTATCAGTAGCTAGTTAAATATGTGAATGTGAACATAGTTCAAATGGATGAAGCACCATATTATCATATCTTTCAAATGTTTGATGATTTCATCTTCTAATTCACAATGGTTGAATTTAAAAGGAAAAAAAAAACTATATGTTTTCGAAGCAAGATTTTTAATAGATGATTCGGGACATATGTTTTTCACTATTGTATAATTTCTAAAGCATGCTCTTCAAATATTAAGAGTTTATTTTTTTTTTTTATCGTCACATAAAAAAAAATATTGAGTTGAAACTTTTATTATTAATAGGTTAGGTATACAATTTTATCTCTAATGACTGTCATTTTTCAATTTTATCCCTAATATTTTAAAGAATCCTAATCTTATGCTTAGTGTATTATTTTTCTATCCAATCAAATTATTTAGGTCACAAAACATTAAATTTTATTGCAAAATAGTGATACGTCATTAAAATGTACTTGGCTAATTCAATTGGAAATACCATTGGTTTTGAGTTAATCAAATAAACATTTATATCCATAAAATCAAACTCCGTCTAATTTATATGACCTTAACTAGTAATAACTACTTGCCAAAGTGACTATAGCGGTAATTGGCATGCACTGTTCGAATCTCCAAACTGACAAATGTTGTGAACTAAAAAGTCTATAATAACTACTTACCTAATCCAAAATTATATATACAACAACCTTATTAATAACGAGGAAAAATCCTATTTAGTTTTCTTTGTTAATCGCATCGAGAAAAATAAATCATAAAATCGATGCAAGCATAACTCAACTAGCCAAAGGAGCTAAAAATTTTCTTACAATGTGTTCAAATTCTTACATACTTTTTTTTTAGTACATCAACATTTGGGGGTGGGGAAGATTCGAACCTTTGACCTCATGGTCGAAGGCACATGTCAATTATCGTTGAGCTAAGTTCGCTTTGGCAAATTCTTACATACTTGAATTATAATATAAAAAAACTACAAATATTTTAAATTCTCGCTTCAAATATCGTTGAATTAAAAAAAAAAAATTGTGAGGGTCAAAGTGAAAAAAAAAAATTACATTGAGTGGCATGCATGTGTGATGTGGTTAGAGCAGAGGCGTGGGGGCAAATTCTTGGGTGTGGTGGCTCCACACCGTACGGCTGAAAACGACCAATACAAAAAGCAATAGTGCTTCACCTCAGCCTCAGGTCCCATCATAACTCTCCCTCTCCCATGGATTCAACACGTTCCAATGTTTAAGTTAATACTTAATTTGAAGTAGTCTCAGACTAGAACTTAGGTTGAATGACGTATCTTATTAGCATAGGATTAGTCCATCTATTTATGCGGCATTTCCAATTCTACATGTGTGTCAAGACTGTACGATGAGTCTGCTAAAAGTAAGGAGAGAGGAGGATATGTATTTCAGTTCGATCAGTACCAGCTCTCGACTCAGTTCTTTTTAATGCAATCTTAATGTACTTTCAAATAAAAACATTATGAAAACTTATTAATGGTAAAAAGAAAATAAACTAATAGATACTTAGTAATCATATAATATAATTCAAACTTTCCTAATAATTTTGTTTAAGGAAAAATTAGGGAAGGTTTGAGATTACATTAGCAATTCAAATGTTGATCTATTATAGAACAAATAAACACAATAGATATTTGGATATAAGACTCTTAAAAATATATATGACTGAAGTTATGTTTGTATTAGAGTATTAATCCTTGGTTGTTATTTTGTTATCGTGTATTAGTTATTCTTACTGTTATAAGTTGTTACTTGTATTAAATTACAGCTCGTAGTTAGAGTTGTTTAACTCATGTAGTGTGTATATATATTCAACTACAATACTAATGTCAACTCTAATATAAACTTTAATAGTTAAGGCATTTACTTTGTGAATAAATCATTTTTTAATATGTCAATCTGAGTATAGCTAGTTAAAGTTTATATCTCTGGTTTGATTTTTTCTACATCTACAAGTTATTTAATTAAAAAAAATAGTGGATAAGTATTTAAAATCACATTTAGTGAATGAAGTGTCTTGAGTCGTGAAAAATGGGTTTAAATTTTTGCTAAACGATTGATTAAAGAAATTAAATAACAATAATATGGCTAAATATATATATATTTTTAATGTAAAATTTAGAGGCTAAAAAAGAAAGTAATATGAATGTTTGTGTAATTGAAATAAAGCACGCCCTTCTTTAAATCTTTTCTGTTTCCTCTCGTCATGGGAGTCTTGCCTCTTCATGAGGATTAAGGTATCTTCTAGGGTTTTCTGAGGGCTTGCTGGTGTTCTCAAGTTTCTTTCGGGTCGGCAAGGGCTTGTGAGTGTGAGTGGGCGCTGGGGTTTGAGAGGGCGTGTGTGAGTTTGAGCGTGTGGGTTCTGGCGAGGTCCTGATCGTCGGTGGGTCTTGGGTTCCGTGGGTCTTCTTGCAGCGTGGGTGCGACGGGCCTGTAGGGGCGAGTGTGTGGAGTGTGGTTTTGGGGTTGACGGCGTGTTGTGTGTCGGTGAGAGAGGGGTTGGCTTTCGGGGTAAAGATCTCTCACTGTGTTGTGGTTTCTGGTTTTCCGGCGAAGGGCTGATCGTCGGTTTCTTGGGGGTCTTGCGGTGTGGGTGCTTCGGGCGTTTTGGTGCGAGCGTGTGTGTGTGTTTTTGGGTTTGGGGGTGACAACGTTGTTTGGCTGTCGGCGAGAGAGGGGTGGGTTATTTGTGGTGAGAGTTTTTTCACGTGGGTGCGGGTGTTGGGGTCCGGTGATGGAGGGGCTGGTTCAGAAGTGGAAGTCGTTGAAACTGACGGAAGATGAGGCGGAGGTCGTTAGAGTCAACGCGATTCCGGGGGTTCTACCAGCGGAGTCCATTGATCTGTGTGTTTACAGTAAGGTCTTGTCGTCTAAGAAGATTAACCTTGACGCTATCCGGTCAGTGATGAAATCTGCATGGAGGATTCATGGGGCGACAAGGATTGAGTCGGCAGGGGACAACGTTTTTGCTATCCAGTTTCGAACAAAAGGGGAGAAGCTTCGTGTCATGGCTTCGGGTCCATGGGCGTTTGATCGGTCTTTGATTGTGATGAAGGAACCGATTGGGGCGCTTTCTGTTGCTTCTATTGAGTTTAAAGACTGTTTTTTCTGGGTGCAGATTCATAACGTGCCTATGCAGTGGCAAACAAGGAAGATGACGGTCCTGTTGGGGAATAAAATAGGAGGTCTGGTGGAGGTGCATGGCTCGGAAGATAATGAATGGACTGGTCCAGTTCTGAGACTCCGAGTTGGTTTGAATTTAGACCGACCTCTACATCGTGGCTTCAAGCTCCAAAATAGTGATGCGGAGGAGATTTGGTGCTCGGTTCTTTATGAGAGGCTCTCTGACTTCTGCAACAACTGTGGACGCCTAGGTCATTCGAGGAAGGAATGTGATCATGAAGTGGTGGTGGAGATGTCGGGGGTTAAGGAACAGTATGGTGAGTGGATGAGGGCGGGGATGTTGGTGGGTGAGATGGGAAAGAGAGGGGGGATGAGAGGAGAGAGGGCATAAGCGCTGATAGGCAAAGAGCAAGTGAGAGTGAGAAGGGAGATACACCTGCTGGGGGGGTTAGTCCTAGGGATGAGGGCCAACCTGAGACTGAAGTGGTAGCTATCGAAGTGGGAAGTTCGGAGGTTCAGGTCGGTGGAAAAGGGAAAGAGAAGATTGGGTTGGGTGGAATAGTGGACGAGGGTAGAAGTGAGGGAGCGATGGAGGTTGATGGGATAGTGGGTAATCAGTCTGAAGGGATGACTGAAGTAGAGAGGGTGCAGAAAGGGAAGGGATGGAAGATGAGAGCCAAGAGCGTTTTGGTAGAGGTCACAAACACAGTTGATAGTGCTGAGAGTTTGGGTCCCAAACGGAAAGCCCTCACAGTTTCTTCTGGTTCACATGAGAGCAAAAAGGCTATAAGTGATGGTATTCCTGAAGAAGGCAGAGGTTTGGGTGTGGAGTCTCTTTCTGGGATGTTGGTTGCTGATAATGTGGCGGTGGCTGAGGATCAGCCCCGCCGATCGTCATGAGTATGCTTTTCTGGAATGCACGAGGTATGGGGTCGGATCGTGCATTCCGTAGGTTGCATAAAATAGTGCAACAACATCGACCTCTTTTGGTGTTCCTTTCAGAAACAAAGGTACATTCTTCACGTTTTGAGTTGATTAAAGTTAAATTAGGCTATGATGGTTGCTTAAGTGTTGACAGTGTAGGTAGGAGTGGTGGTTTGGCCTTACTTTGGGATGCATCGATCAGCTTCAGTCTTATTTCCTTCTCCCCGAATCACATTGATGGATGGGTGGAATGGAACTTGACCAGGTGGCGTTTGACAGGCATATACGGGTACCCCCAAGCGGAGATGAAAATGAGAACTTGGTCCCTCCTAAAACGCCTGCGTGGTGATTCGTCTACGCCATGGGTGGTGGGAGGAGATTTTATCGCTATCCTGTTTCATCATGAGAAAGAAGGAGGAAGAGACAAGCCTAAAACTGAATTGAATGGTTTTCGAGAGGCAGTGGACGCATGCAGTCTGGTTGATCTGGGTTTCAGAGGGGAGAAGTTCACTTGATGCAATGGGCACCCAGGCACTGAGATAATGTGGGAGAGGATTGATAGATGTCTTGGCAATTTGGCCTGGCAAGATTTGTTTCCCCAACAGGAAGTGACTCACTTGGATTTTAGCAGATTAGATCATCAGCCGATTTTACTCACACTCCTCGCTCCTTCCCAGTTGAGAGAGGCCCGTGGTCAAAGGATTCGACATTTTGAGGATGTCTGGCTGATGTATCCCGACTTCTGGAGTGTGGTGGATGATGCTTGGCAATCAGGTGCAGCTGATGCCTCGACGTTGGGGTTGGTCAGAGCTACTAATCAGTGTCTTGCCTCTCTTTCCATATGGGGTAAAGGCAAGGTGGGAAGGTACAATGACCGTATCAGGGAAGCTACAGTCCAAGTCCAGTCTGCTATGAGTAAGCTGAGTAGAGCGGGGTCTAGGATGGAACTCCAGGAAGCTGAATCTAGACTTGAGTCTGTTCTAGTTGAAGAAGAGGTTTACTGGAAGCAGAGGTCTCGTGAGCATTGGTTGAGATGGGGGGATAGAAACACCCGCTGGTTCCATAATCATGCTTCCAAGAGGAAGAGGCGGAACATGATTTGTGGTATCGAAGATGCCTCAGGATCGTGGCAGCAGGATCCTCGGGACATCCTGAGGCTGATTTCAGGTTATTTTTCTCATATCTATTCGTCATGTAACCCTTCAGCAGATGAGATTGATAGAGCTATTGGTAATGTGCAGGTGGCTGTGACAGATGTTATGAACGAGCAGTTGCTCAGACCGTTTAGTCGTGAGGACATAATTGTGGCTTTGGGTCAGATTCATCTGAATAAGGCTCCTGGTCCTGATGGGATGTCAGGTGCTTTCTATAGACAGTCATGGGATATTGTTGGGGAGGATGTGATTAGATGTTGTTTGAGGATCCTGAATGATAAGGAATCACCTGAGGCGCTTAATGAGACTATGATTGTGTTGATTCCAAATGTGAGAAATCCTAGGCAGGTTTCTGATTTTCGTCCTATTTCCTTATGCAACGTGACTTACAAACTGATATCTAAGGTTCTGGTGAACAGAATGAAGGGTATGTTGTCTGAGTTGATCTCGCAGAATCAGAGTGCTTTCATTCTTGGACGATGTGTGGTGGATAATGCCATAGTTGGGTTTGAGTGTATGCACGCCTTGAGAACGAAAGGAAAAGGGAAAGTGGGTTGGGCCTCGCTCAAGTTAGATATGAGCAAGGCATATGATCGAGTAGAGTGGGTGTTTCTGGAACAGATTATGCTGAAAATGGGTTTTGCCCCTGATTGGATGGAGCTGATAGGCAGGTGTATCTCGACTGTCAGGTTTTCCTTTAATATCAATGGAACTCGGTGTGGTGAGGTGATACCGAGCCGGGGCCTGAGACAAGGGGACCCCCTGTCCCCGTATCTTTTCTTGTTATGTGCTGAAGGCTTGTCTGCTATGTTGCATGAGGCAGAGGCGTACCGGTCTATATCAGGCTTGAGAATTTCTAGGTATGGGCCTCCTCTGTCTCATTTGTTTTTTGCTGATGATAGCCTCTTATTTTTGCGTGCTAAGGTGGGAGAAGCGCATGTTATTCAGGATATTCTCCAGTGTTGTGAGAGGGCTTCAGGGCAGAAGATGAATTTTGATAAGTCTACGATTGCCTTTAGCCCAAATACGAACGCCTAGGTACATGAGAGTGTGAGCGGCGTCCTCCATGTGAGGATTACTCCTTGCCATCAACAATATTTGGGGTTGCCAGCCTTCATGCCTCACAGTAGATCGAATTCCTTGAAGTTTTTTAAGGATAGAGTATGGAGGAAGATCCAGGGGTGGAAGGGGAAGCTCTTTTCAGTAGGAGGTAGAGAAATTCTTCTCAAGTCAGTTGTTCAGACCATCCCGTGCTATACAATGAATTGTTTTAGAATCCCAAAGAAGCTGGTGGGTGAAATTAACCGGATGGTTTCACGTTTTTGGTGGAGTGGAGTTGAAGAGGACAGAAGAATCCATTGGGTGGCATGGAAGGATCTTTGTAAACCTAAGGGTCTTGGAGGGTTGGGTTTCAGAGATTTAGAGACCTTCAATCAGGCTTTGCTAGCGAAGCAGTGTTGGAGAATTTTGAAATGCCCAGGTTCATTACTTGCCCGTGTTCTGAAAGGGAGATATTTTCCCACAGGTGAGTTGATGGATGCTCAGTAGGGTCCAGACCGTCTTTCATCTGGAGAAACTTATTATGGGGCAGGGAATTGCTACAGAAGGGTATTAGGTGGCAGATTGGTGATGGTGAACGAACTAGGATCTATGGGTCCAACTGGTTGCCTTGTGATACATCTCTGAGAGTCATATCCCCCCTCCTTGGGGATTGATGCTCGAGTTGCTGAGTTATTTACAGATGTTAGGCAGTGGAATGTGGACTTGTTACATCAGCATTTCAGCCCCCATGAGATAAGTCTTATCTTATCTATTCCTATTAGACGGCCAAATGTAGCAGACTCTTTTATTTGGCATTTTGAGAAATCTGGCATATATACTGTTAAGAGTGGTTATCGTGTAGGCCGGGTGCAGGTTTTGGCTCAAAGCCCGTCCTTCTCTTCGGCCTCTTTGCTTAGTTGGTGGAATGGATGCTGGAAAATGGTTATCCCAAGTATGGTTAAAATTTTCTTTTGGCGTTTATGTTTGGATCGCCTTCCGTATATAGACAATTTGCTTAAGCGGGGGGTTGATTTGGTGAATTTTTGTTCCTTTTGTGGCTGCCAAGGAGAATCATCTTTGCATGTTTTTTGGCTTTGCAAATTTTCTAGGAGTGTTATTTGTGATGCTGGATTTGGTCCTCTAATGGTTAGGCTTCGTTCAGATAATCTCCTTTTGTTGTTGAGGGATGCTAAGGATGAGTTGGGTTGGGATCGGTTTAAATCTCTTGTAGTGCTGCTATGGGCCATTTGGGGATGCAGAAACCAAGTGAAGTTTAAGGGGCAGTGCCTGTCGTGGGAACTGCCGGTGTGGGCGGCTGGTTTTCTGGAGTCGTTCAGACGAGCGAATGTGCAAAATCGGGTAGAAAGGAGCATGGGGTCTGACCGTGAAGGTGTTAGATGGTTGGCACCGCCTGGGAGTTGGTATAAGCTTAATATTGATGCTGCTTTTGATAGGGAAGGGGCACTCGCTGGGTGTGGTTTGTGTGTGTGTAATGGGAATGGGGAGGTAATGGCGTCGGCGGTGAGGTTCCATGAGTTTGTCAGGGACTCTGATTTAGCGGAAGGTTGGGCTATGGTGGATGGGCTGAAGTTTGCTGCTGAAAAATGAGTTTCTTCCCCGTGATGATTGAATCTGATTCTAAGCGTGTTTGTGAGATTATGCGAGGCGAAAGGGTGGAATTTTCTGATTTGAGTATGTTGGTTTCTGATGCTTTGGAGGGTTGGCCAAAATCATGGTCGATTAAGTTTGTCTTCTCTTTCCGAGAAGGGAATCGTTTAGCTCACCACTTGGCGAAATTAGCTTTGAATGAGCAGTTTGATTTTGTTTGGTTTGAAGAGGTTCCTGCATGTGCAGAGAACATCTTATCTCTTGATAATGTTTCTCTGTAATGTTTTTGCAGTTGGAATGCCATTGCCTTTTCTTTCTTTTTTTTTTTTCGAACAGAACGTGGATTACAATACCCACACAATTACACAACCAAAACACCCGACACAGGACAAAAGCTGTTGAGACCATCTATGTTCAAACGAGACCTAAGCCCTAACGGCAACTCTTCAAGCCACACGCCTTCAACGCTCTCTTCGATCGCCCACCTTGCCGCCGCGTGCGCTACCACGTTTGCACTCCTCCGACACCAGCTAAACGAACAAACAAGCAGCTCTCTCGCCAAGCCTCTGATTTCCTTCACCAACACACCCACTTCCGATTCATCCTCCGACTCTGACCTGAGCAATGATACAACTCGGGCTGAGTCCGACTCCACCTCCAACGACAGCAGGCCTGCTTCCTTCACAACCACCATGGCGTCACGGATTGCCATTGCTTCCAAGGTATCAACATCTTGGACAAACAGAATCAATTTCAGCAAGGTAAGCATCACTTCCCCTTTTTTATCCCTCACTATAGCACCTATGCTACTTGTTTGGGTCTTTCTGCTTGTCCCCGCATCCGTATTCAGCTTGTACAGGGAAGCAACCGGAGCCACCCATTGAACAACAGGTTTTCGACCCCCCCATCCAACAGAAGCTTCCTCCCTTGAAACTTCTTAAACTGAGATATGTATTCCGCAACCCAATTCCACCTTCCTTCCTCCACCCCTGCCCAGCACCCACCCTCCATCACTTCCTTATTCCGCCTACTCCAAACCCACCAACTAAGCCCCACAAACTCATCAAAACGATCTCCTTCCAGATTCACCCAACACCACCACAACAGATCCGTAGCATTCTTAATCGAGAAGGGCCCAGGTCTTGGGAAAAAAGGCGATTCTCGCCAGTGCTGTTGAACATAACTACATTCCCAAATAGCGTGGAACACTGTCTCCTCCTTCCTCAAGCACCTAGGGCACCCAACCGAAACATCCATCCCACGCTTCCTGAGATTTGACACCACAGGAAGATAGCCATAAAACAACCTCCAGCAAAAAAAACTTAATCTTGCTAGGAACTTTCCTTGCCCACAAAAAGTTCCACCACCTTTTCATCCTCCCTTGATCAGAACTGCCTACACTTTCTCTCAATGAACAGGCCAACTTGTATCCACTCCTCACTGAAAACAAACCATTTTCCTCGTAGTGCCATATGAGTTTGTCCTCCACACACCGCCTTGGTCTAGGTATCCTAAGAATAGCCCCAACATCCTCCTCCTTGAATATCTCTTGGATGAGGTTCACATTCCAAGAGTTATCCAGATTTAATAGGCTTTCCACCCTAGCATCAGGGCTAATACCCCCTTTGTGAATTACTTTCATAGAAGGCTCTCGTAAAAGCCACCTATCCCCCACAATATTAATAGATCTACCATCCCCGACACGCCACCTCAGCCCTTCCTTCAAGAGGTCCCTCCCCCACAACAGGCTCTTCCACACAAACGATCCACTTCCACCCTTCCCTGCCTCCATAAAGGAACCATGGCGAAAATATCTCCCCTTCAACACCCGCCCCACCAATGAATCCGGCTTCTCAATCAGTCTCCACCCTTGTTTCGCCAAGAGAGCCTGGTTAAAGAGCTTCAGGTCTCTAAACCCAAGACCCCCACTGCATTTAGGAACACACACCCTCCTCCATGAAGCCCAATGAACTTTTTTGACTCCCTCCTCCTCCCCCCACCAAAATCTAGCCATAACTTGATTGCATTCCCGAATTAGCCTCTTCGGCAACTGAAAACATGACATAGTATAATTCGGGATAGATTGTAACACAGCCTTTATTAGTACCTCCTTCCCTCCAACCGAAAACCATGTGTGCTTCCACTTCTGAACATTAGACCAAATTCGATCCTTAACATACTTCAGAGAAAGGGTTTTCCTCCCCAGAAAGACAGCTGGCAAGCCCAAGTAACGATCATGGAACCCCACCAACTGAACTCCCAAAGACGAGGCAATGGCCTGTTTAGCCTGCACCCCCACGTTCGGGCTAAAACACACACCTGACTTCGCGAGGTTTAACTCTTGCCCTGTGAGGATGGAATATGCATTCAAACTTTTAGACACCCACCTGGCCTCACTCTGCTTGGCCTTAAAAAACAGAAAACAGTCGTCTGCAAAAAACAAATGGGATATCGAGGGGCTTCCCCTCGCAATTTTAACACCACTCACTTTACCCTCACTCTCCAACCAGGATAACATTCTAGACAACCCTTCTGCACATAATAAGAATAAATAGGGTGAGATAGGATCCCCCTGACGGATCCCTCTAGATGGCGTTACACAACCTACTCTCTTACCATTCACCAAGAACGAATATGAAACCGTTCGCACGAACCTCATTATAAGAGCCACCACCTTCACATCCATCCCCAGCGCGAGCATCAACTTTTCTAGAAAAAACCACTCCACCCTATCGTAGGCCTTGCTCATGTCTAACTTCAGAGCCGCCCACCCTTCACCCCCTCGCTTCCTCTGCCGTATATAGTGGAGACACTCAAAACCTAGAATGACATTATCACATATATTCCTTGCTGGGACAAACGCACTTTGGGTCTGTGATATAAAACAGTCAAGGACACCCTTTAGCCTGTTCGCTACTGTTTTAGAAATCAACTTATATATGACATTACACAGACTAATGGGTCTATAATCAGAAACTCTTCGGGGATTTTTACATTTAGGGATCAAAGTGACAACAGTTCTATTAATTGCATCAACAGGGCCACCATCATTCAAAATGTTAAGACATAAAGTACATACCTCCTTCCCCACGATGCCCCAAAACTTCTGATAGAAGAGAGCTGGGAGCCCATCCTCACCCGGGGCCTTTGTTGGACCCATCTGCTTTAGAGAACACAACAATTCCTCCTCTGAAAAAGGCTTCCTTAACAGCGCGTTGTCACTCTCACTCACACATGGCTGAATGTGGGCAAGGAATTCCTGCAGGTTCCCACTTCCCTGTTGGTCATTCGATGTGAACAACCCCTGGAAATAATCTGCCACAAGATTTCCCATCTCATCCTCATCTGTCACCCAACTCCCCCTCTGATCTACTAAACCCTCCATACCATTAACTCTTCGCCTCTGGGATGCCCTTTGGTGGAACCATCTAGAGTTTCTGTCCCCCCACTGCATCCAATCCACTCTGGCCCTCTACCTCCAGTAAATTTCTTCCTCACTCAACAACCTCTCCAAATGAGCCCTCGCACCTTGAACATCCCCCTGATTGGACATGGCCACTTGCAACTGTTGTCGGGCCAAGGAAATCTTACTAGCATAATTACCCTTCCTCGTTCTGCCCCACCCCGACAACACATCTGCACACCCTTTCACCCTGACCTTCCAAGCATCCATAAGGCTACCCTGATTCAAACAAGGGACATGGCCTGGGTCATTCCATCCCTTCTCAACAATCTCCCTACACTCCTCAAACTGGGTCCAGACCTCTTCAAAACGAAAAACAGGCCTTTTCTTTCCTCCTCATCCTCTCAAAACGACATTCTACCCCGGCCACAATGGGGCAGTGATCTGATAGGTGGAAATCAAGGTGCTTGACCCGAGAAGCAGGGAATAAAGCATACAAGGCCGTATTACACAGATATCGATCCAACCTTTCCTGAACCACGACTCTCCTATCCCTCACCTGATACCATGTAAAAGGATGCCCTCTAAATCATATATCAGATAGGCCACAATCATCTATAGCATCACGAAACGCCTGCATTTGGCGCTGATTTCGAACACTGCCCCTACCTTCTCATCTTCCTTCAACAACTCATTAAAATCACCCCAACAATCCACGGTAGCGCTGGGAGATCATTCAACCGACGCAGAAGGTTCCAAGAGTGACCCCTATTAGACAGCTCCGGATCCCCATAAAACCCCGTAAACCTCCAATGCCCCTCATCTGCCCTAACCATCACATCAATATGAAACCTACTCAGCGAACGCAACACAACATCCAGGCCCCCCTTCCAGAACAAACAGAGCCCCCCACTTTTGCCAACGCTCTCAACCACAACAACGCAATCAAAGCCCAACTTACATCTATATCCTTCTGCCTTCCGCTTTCCAACTTTCGTTTCAACCACAAAGAAAATTTGGGGATCATTTGTTCGCACCACTTGGTGCATAGACCTGAATGTCCGAGGGTTCCCCATCCCCCGGACATTCCAACATAAAATTTTCATAATGTCCGGCGACCCTGCTCCCCAGGGTTCGCTGATAACAACTCAACCAGACTCTCACCAACCCCACCCTTACCTTTCTTCTTAAGCGGCTCACTCCGCTCCCTTTCTTTATCTTCTTTTCCCTCCATATTCAGAGACCTCTTACCCAACTGGCTCTCCCCTCCGCAATCCATCGCCACTGCCCCATCCCTCGCCCTCCTCTTCCACTTCTTCCCACCCCCCCTTCGGAAACATTAATACCAGCACCCACTGCCCCTTCTCCCACCCTCCTCTCCACCTCCCCACTCACATCTTTAATAATAAGGTCGGTTCCGTTCCTCGCCTCATTTCCCCTCTCCACCCCTCCCCCTTCAACCCACAGCCCCTTCCCTTTATCCACCACCTCAGTCCCCTCCTGCACAGCATCCCCTACTCCCCCCTCTCTACTCCCCAACCTTACTGGTTCATTCTCCGTCCCCCCTTTCCCTGGTTCTGTCACCTCATCTGATCCCCCTCCCCCCTTATCTCCACCTTCCCTCGCCACACCCACCTCCCCTTCTAACTGATCAGCGTCCACCATCTCCACCCCTTCCTTCGATCTCAAATCCCCCTCCCCCACTCCTCCCGTCCTCCGAACACCATACGCTCGCAACCATTCCCCATATGCGTGCTCACCAGAGCCACTCGGCTTATGGCACTCCCTAAAAGAATGCCCAATCAATCCACAGTTAAAACATATATCGGGGAGCTTTTCGTACTGGATAGGGCACCACACTTCCTTCCCATCTTTAGTTTTTATTTTAACAACCCGCTGCAATGGTTTCAGAATGTCAACAACCACACGGATCCTCACTATTGGCCCCGTCCAACCATTCTCCCCGTCCCACTCAAACCCACTACTTCACCCAACAGCTTTGCCATATCAACCGTCATACAATTTAGTGGGACATTATGGACCTGAATCCAAAATGATTCCTTTGTGAAATCTAACTCCCCTACCTGATCATTTTCTCTAGGAGAAACCATAACAATCAATGACTTATCAAAATTCCAAGGACCGGATTTCACAACCCTCGCTTTCTCCAATTTTGATCTGAATTTTATGAGAAAAACGTTGTCACCTGCTGGCTCAACCCGCGTATTCTGATGAACCCTCCACACTGATTTCATCACGTTTCTAAAGGCATCAGCATTAATGTATTTGCTGGATAAAACTTTTGCAGCAAGACATAGGTCAATCTCCTCAGCCGCAAACAATCTACTATTATCAACAGCCTCAATCGCGCGTGTCTCTCTCTCAGTCAACTCCCACTTCTTCAGCCGCATGATCAACTCCTCCATTCTTCCCACGTAGCCGTCAACCCAAAGTCTGCCACCCACTACCTACTACGAGACCCCAACTCAAAGCCGCCAACAACACCCCTCTCAATTAGAGAGAAAACCCTCACTTAGGAGAGAAGAAGTATCGAATGCCATTGTCTTTTCAAAAAAAAAAAAATTGAAATAAAATATTTCCTTTTGTTGGACTAATATATAAAAACCAATATATATATTCCTTGAATAGATCGAAGATTTTAATTATTTTTGCATTGGCCAACAATACTAAACGTTGTTATCCAATGGATACTCAACTAAATATATAATTTTTTGTGCAGAATATTTGAGCAATTTTTTTTTCGTACTAAAAAAAAATTATTTTGTCTCTAGCCGGTTAAAAGCTTATATATGCGATTTTTTTAAACAAAAAAAATTAATAAAATAAAATACATTGATGAAATAATGATTTAATATTACAATACATACTTTTAAAAAAAAATCCAATATGCATATACTTTCTTTCCAAATAAAATTAAAATACATATTTATTAACTAAATTAGAATAACTAGTGTTTTTAGTATAATTTAATATGCGTACTTATAATTTATTTTTTTTTTAAGAAAGAGCATAATTAAACTTAATAATCTATGACACTTCATGTGATATGATTGGAAGAATTTATTTGAATTAATTTTGTCAAACATAAAAATAACTCAACTAATTAAGATATATATTTTCGACCAACAAGTTGAAAGTTTCAAATTTCTCTAATAAAAATAATAATAATAATAATTATATTGAAGAAAATTGATAAAGGAAAATTACGTATTTAACCCTTTAAAATCTTACCTGTTACGATACCACCGACCTAATAATTGAATGGTTTTAGGTTTATTTGGAATGCTGCATGTGAAAACATTTGGATCGTCTTAGATCTTGTTTGGGAACAATCTTTTTGAGATTTTTAATTAATTAATTTGTGCAATATTAATTTATTTACTACTAATTATTTTATTCCTTTTTGTTTTATACATTTTAGAATATTTTCAGGATGGCACACGCCAAAATAAATAAATAAATAAAATAAAATAAACAAAATAATTATCTCAACTCTATGGTAAATTGAAAATGGGTGGTTAAAAACTAATAGAAAGTTACGACTAATCCATTGTTTTTTAAAAAACAAATTAATAAAATTATGACTGCATTTCAAAAAAAGTAGGAAAAAAATCATTTTTAACCCTAAACTTTAGGGTTGTATCAATTTTAACCCTGAACTTTCAATTTCATCAAATTGAACCTTGAACTTAACAAGTTGTATCAATTTTAACCCTGAACTTTCAATTTCATCAAATTGAACCTCAAACTTATCCGATCGTATCGATTTTAACTTCAAACTTGCATAAGTGTTACAATGTATACCTTTGGTTAACTTTCCATTTGAACCGTTGTACGTAATTGATTATTTCCTTTTTTTTTTTTCTTAATTCATATTGCACCTGAATTGGTTTCTTGTTGTTACTTACTTTTTTTACAAATATTTTCAAAATTCAAATCAAGTTTTTAAAATTTTGTTTTTGTTTTGAAATTTGGCTAAGATTCAAATGTATCCTTAAAAAAAATGAAAATCATTAAAAAAAATCGTGAGAAAACAAGAAAAATTTGAAAAACCAAAAATTAAAAAAAAAAAAATGTTTATCGAATGGAGCCTATCGATTATCGATAACTTATTTTTGCTCTTGAAATTCAAATGTTTCTTTAAGGAAAATGTAAAAATCATACGGAAGAAATTGTGAAGAAACAAAACATAAATTTAAAAGTAGCTAGAATAAACTAAAAACGAAATATAGTTATCAAACCGACTTTAAATTTTAGGTGGCCTAAAAACAAACCTTTTTTTTGTTAGCTTTTGTGTAAAAATCAAATGAAATTATTACGACCAACAACTGAGGGAGTAGCTATATTTTTATAATTTATTTCCAAAAAAAAAAAAAAAAAAAAAAAGATATATGCTTATATGTTAAGAGTTTGAGAGAAAATATGAAAAAGGAGTAAGGTGGCTATTATTTTCCTTCCCTTTTCTTTCCTCACACAACCAACAGATAAAAATTAAGATTAAGCCTTGAAAAATGTTATTATTTTTCTTTTTGAAAAATGAAAAATGTTTTTTTTTAAACAAAAAATGAAAAATGTTATATAAGGAATAGTACCAAGTAACGTAGCATATCACATGAAATAAAATGTGTATGGATGCATATGATCATCATTGGTAACCTCATGGATGAACAAAATTCCGACTTTTTTAGATCATTTAAAAATTTAAGAATTAAAACGAGACTTTTAAAATGATAAACAAATTAGTGGAAATTGTCCCCTACCATTCAAAAATTAATTTGTATAGTTTAGGTTTTTTCTTAAAATAAACTTTTTTAAAAAAATCATCCACAAAAGATATACAAAATTAAAATCTTCCATAAAATGTGGAAGAAAAATAGAAGTCACTAGCTAGAAAAAAGAAAAGAAAACAAACTCATTTAGTAAGAATGTAAGGGTATGTTTGGTTGATGATCTGAAAACAGAAATTTGAAAACAAGGGATTCAATGAAAACAGAGTTGTATTTCATGTTTTAAGAAATTTGTTTGTTAGCCAATTCAGAAATTGGATCCCAATTTAAACAATTGTTTAAAATGTGTTTGATAATATATTTATAAACCATAAACTATTTGTAGCTTCCGACCCAGGATTCAGAATTCGGCTTCGGCACCTAAGGCCTTCAAGAGTGAAGACTATCCCACAAACCAACACGGTGTCCTTTTAGGATGCTTTGTCCTCACTCACATGCTTCCTAGGAAAATTCCCAAGAGGTCATCCAACATAGAACTTCTCCAAGCCAAGCACGTTTAACTTCAAAGTTCCTATGATTGAGCCACCGAAAAGGAAGGTGCACCTCGTTGGTATAGGTGGTATCTATCAATTCTTTTAAGCTTATCTTGACTATACTTTCATATCCTCAGGATCCCTCTCATTCGGATGTGATCTCGGTTCATTCATGTACCCCTCCTAACATAGGATGTCACAATAATACATTACATTATACAAATTTTAATTTCACAATAATAAATTGAGTTTATAACATGAAATACTATATCTATTATTAAAGTTTTTTTAATCTTTTTTTAATTTAATTTTTCATTTAAAATTTTCAAATTCAAAATCTGGATGCATTGAAAACATAAAAAAGTTGTTCACAAAATTTCCACTATTTGGATTACAGAATCCGAAAACAGTTTTCAAAAACACATATGCCAAATGCATATTTACTGAATTCCGTGAATCTGAAAACATAAAACAGAATCTGAATTACCTACCAAACAGGCCCTAAGATAGCTTTTGAAAAGTCGGAAAAGATGAAAATAAATGCAATACTTATTATAAATTTGATAACATTCAAAAAAAAAAAAAAAAAAAAAACACCAACTAAAATAACATTTTCGAACTTTTAATTCTCATTCCATTTTAGTTGAGATACCTTTAAATGTTGAAATTTAGTTTTTATACTTTCAATCAAATTTAAAATTGGATATGGTTAGTTTAATGTTAACTTTTCTAATTTCTTTCTATAAAGTTTGAAAATATATTTACATTGTATTTTATCTTACGTGGAAATTATTATTTTTATTTAACCAATTGTGACAAATATCAACTTAGTGTTGAGATTAAATTTAGACATTTGAAAGTACGTAAACTAAAATGGATTGGAACCCAAAATATAGAGACCAAAAAGATATTTTAACCAAAATTTTACTCGAGCATATTATTTGAAGATAAATTATTGTACTTCATTTGTGATTAAACAAAAAAAATAAATAGTTTAGGTCTCGTTTGATAACCATTTGATTTTTTGTTTTTGGTTTTTGAAAATTATCCTTATTTTCTCATATTTTTCTTATCATGATTTTCATTTTTATTAAGGACACATTTGAATTCTTAGCTAATTTTCAAAAAGAAAAAAAAGTTTTTGAAAATTATTTCTTTTATTTTTCATAACTTAACTTTGTTTTTGAAAACTTGGGAAGAAGATAGATAATAAAACAAATAAATTTATAAGTGGAAGTATCGTTTGTAAGTTTGATTTTCAAAAACAAAAAACTAAGGCCCCGTTTGATAACCATTTCAGTTTTTGGTTTTTGGTTTTTCTGTTTTTGGTTTTTGGTTTTTTGGTTTTCTGTTTTTTAAAAACAAAAACCATATATGTTTGATAATTGTTTTTTGTTTTCTGTTTTTAAAAAACAGAAAACCAACCTTGTTTGATAACTGTTTTTGGTTTTCAGTTTTTTAAAAATTAGAAAGATGAAAAGATGTTTTAGAGAGAGAAAAATGTGTAGAGACGTTGAAACAAAAATTTAGAGACACAAATATAAATGTTTTCAAGATAAGTTTTTTTTTTTTTTTTGGAAAGACGAGAAAAGTTAAGCATAAAAAATTTAGAGAGATGAAAGAAATTATTTAGAGAAAGAATATTAGTTATTAGACTCGAGAAAAGATATTAGTTAGAGGAAAAGTAGAAAACAAGAGTAAAAGCGATAAAATTTATATTAAAAAAAGAAAATTTAGAGAGATAATAAATGAGGTTAAGAGTAAAATATATGCTAAAGAAATAACGAAAAATGAGAAAAATAAAGAAAAGTTGTAGCGATAGAAAATTTTGGTGACTTTCTTTTTCATAAGAAAAATGAGAACATGTTAATTAAGGAGAGAAAAATTATTGATAAGTTTTTAGAAATAGCTAGAGAAAAAAAAAGTTTTGAGAGAGAAAAATAAATTTTATAGAGTAAAAAAGGTTTTAGAGGAAAAAAAATAGAGAAAGGAATTTGTTGGAGAAAGATAGGTAAAAGAGAAGAAAAGTAAGCATTAAAAGAAAAATGAGTTTTTGAAAAACAGAAATCTGTTTTTAAAAACTACTTTTTTTTTTGTTTTTGAAATTTACTTATAATTTAAAAAATTTTTTTAAAAAACAGAAAACAAAAAACAGAAATGGTTATCAAACACCCGTGTTTTTAAAAAATGAAAAAAAAAAACAGAAAACAGAAAACAAAATGGTTATCAAACGGCCCCTAACTATTTCTGTTGATAACCATTTCGTTTTCTGTTTTCTGTTTTTGTTTTTCATTTTTAAAAAACAGAGATGTTTGATAACTATTTCTGTTTTTTGTTTTCTGTTTTTCAAAAACGTTTTTGAAATTATAAGTAAATTTCAAAAACAAAAAAAAGTAGTTTTTAAAAACAGATTTCTGTTTTTCAAAAACTCAATTTTCTTCTAATGCTTACTTTTCTCTTCTTTTACCTATCTCCCTCCAACAAATTACTTTCTCTATTTTTTTTCTCTCTATAATATTTATTTTTCTCTCTCAAAACTTTTTTTTTCTCTCTAACTTGTTTATTTCTAAAAACTTATCAATAACTTTTCTCTCCTTAATAAACATGTTCTAATTTTTCTTTTGAAAAAAAAAAGTCACCAAAATTTTCTATTGCTACAACTTTTCTTTATTTTTCTAATTTATCGTTATTTTTTTAGCATATCTTTTTACTCTTAATCTCACTATCTCTCTAAATTTTCTTTTTTTATTTAATTTTTTTAATCTAAAAGTTATCACTTTTACTCTGACTTGTTTTCTATTTTTTCTCTATCTAATATCTTTTCTCGAGTCTAACTAATATTCTTCCTCGAAACATTTTCTTTCATCTCTCTAAATTTTCTAATGTTTAACTTTTCTCTCGTCTTTTCAAAAAAAAAAAAAAAAAAAAAAAAAAAAAAACTCTTGAAAACATTTATATTTGTGTCTCTAAATTTTTGTTTCAACGTCTTTACATATCTTTCTCTCTCTAAAACATTTTTTCATCTTTCTAATTTTAAAAAAACTGAAAAATAAAAAACAGTTATCAAACAAGGTTGGTTTTCTGTTTTTTAAAAACAGAAAACAAAAAACAGTTATCAAACATATATGGTTTTTGTTTTTAAAAAACAGGAAACAAAAAACCAAAAACTAAAAACAGAAAAATCAAAAACCAAAAACTGAAATGGTTATCAAACGGACCCTAAATGATTATCAAACGGGGTCTTACTTTTATATATATATATATATATATATATATATATATATATATATTTTCTTTTTTACACTTTTATTTCTAGGTTTTGGCAGTACGATGGATATAATTCTATGATTGAAACTCTACTTTGAAATTTAATGTTTCTTCGTACTACTTTGTATGTTTCATTTTATGACTCATTTACTACTTAAATACTATATCTTTTAAAAAATAAATTATTGAAAATGGTTCTTTTAAATTCTTAAATTGGGGTCAATATGGTTTCAAAAAAAAAAAAAAAAATGGGGTCAATATTTTAAAGAATACTATCAATTAAGGAAACTTGTCTTTTTGAAAAATGAAAAAAGAATTATCAAATGAAACTTTGTTAAATATATCCTTTCATGAAAATCAAATCATAAATTTGATAACCAAAACCAATGTGTTTTTAAAATTGTTTGATAGCATTTAAAAATAAAAAAATAAAAATAAAAATACGTTTCTAGAAAGTAGCTAGTTTACCCTACCCACAATTTTTAGTTTTTGTTTTTCACGTGCTTTTCAATTTTTAGTCAAAATTTCGAACCTTTTTTTTTTTTTAACTAAGATTTTTGGAGGAAAAAAAAAAAAAAGATACCCTTCACATATTTCCAAGTATTAGCCATTAGGTAACAAAACAATGACACATTTATAGAGAAGAATTTTGATTGGTGGGAATGAAAGAAAAAAAAAATGAAGGAGAATTAATTATTAAAATGTTATGTCATTGTATGGTCCATTCGTCCCATTAAGATAGATATAGTACTTTGATTTGTATGAGGTAGACACCATAAGGCCCCAATAGCTAGGCAATAACCTCAATAGGGACCTCCCAAATGCACTCGTACACTTACAAATTTGAGCGGATAAATAATAATGCATCCCTCGTCTCTCTCGACCAATTACTAAAACTTGTATTAATCATGTTTAAACAAATTTGGAACGTCCAATTTTACTTGAATTACTTAATTATAGGTATGTTAAGCATTCCAAAATTTGATTCAATTTTTGTTTGTTAACTTGTGTCAAGAGCTAACTAAATATAATGATTAGTGTTGATGCCAAATCTAGGCAGAAGACTCACTCGACATTCACGTGGCAGAAACAATGAATTTGTTTTAGAGGGGAAGACGTGACCTGCAAAACCAGTAAAAACACTGCACACCGGTGTTGTGTAAGCCACTTTCACTCTGATGCTTAAGTCAGATAAACAGTAAGAAGCATCTGTAATTCTAGTTTTTTTAACCCTTTTCCAGATGTGAATGACTGTATTTATACCTGCGTCGCCCTACTAGGGTTTTCTCTCGTTTTCGGAGCCGTTTGGGTTTGAACCGGGTCAAATCGGGGCATGGGGAGTCAGTAGAGGGAGAACCAGCCCAGGCTGAGGCCAAGCATGGGATCGGGCCAAGACCCGATTCTTTCGACCTTGGTCAGTTCCTCCGGCCTATCCCTCCTCCAGTGTTCGATTCTTCGTTGTGTTTTTGGATTGGTGTTGCGCTATCCCTGTTGTTTCTTTCATTTCGGAGCGGCTCAAAATCACCCACAACAATTAGATTGTTAAGTACTTTAGAGTTGAGTAAAGTTAGATATCATGATAAGTTCTACTAAATCTTACGTATATATCAAAGAAAAATACAAACACAAAGCGCTAATCTTTCAAAAGTAGCTAGAGAAGAAATGTCAAATCTATTCATCTTACCTATTTAACCGTTTTTTGCGTTTGGAATCTACCAAACAAAACCTTGCATCTTCTTGCGTGTGAATCATTGAAATCTCATTTCCAAGGCACATATATCTTAGGCTTTTCAAATCTAAATTCATCTTATCATGAGTTCACTCTAATCTCCTAGTTCCATGGAATCAATAGTTTGCCTTTTAGGACTTCTATGTTAAGAAGGAATGTACATTTATGTTCATATGTAGATAATTCATGCTTTATATAATTTAGATATTTCAATATTTTGTAAGTTTTGTTTTCTTTTTTCTTTTTCCTCATCTAAACCAAAATTATTTGAATATGAACGATGCAAAATCAAAATGAAGTCAAGCAAAAAAAACAACGAAATCCTTTGTGTTGTTTACTTAAAATTATATGAAATTGGAATCATATTTTATCTATGTTTTTCAATTGTATACATGTTATGAATTCAATGTGATAGAATTATCAAATTATACCTCTTTCATGTTTCTAACTAAATTTAAAATATGCATCAACAAGAAGATGCTAATAAAAATATATTTAGGTAGAATATAGAATATATAACAATAATTATAGTTTATGAATTTCAGTATATTTTGTTGTTATTTTTAATAGTAATTGATTTTAACTTCACACCATTAATTTGAAGTAAATAAATAGAATCAAAATTAAACCATTGACAAATTCGATTGAAATTTTTAGTTATTTGTAACAAAATTATATCAAGTAAAGATGTTTGCAAATTTTTTATTTAGAAGAACAATCATTAACATAAAATATTATTTGACTGTACTGCTGAGTTGGTAAAGTTGAATAATTTTTTTTTTTTTTTTAAAAAGGAAAAAGTTGGTACAGTAGTAGAAGAGAGAGGGAAAAGTGTAAAATGTTTATAAAATAACTTCTAAGGTTGAAAGATGAAAAAAAAATGGTTAAAAAACACACTAACATTTAGGACCCGTTTCATAACGTTCTCGTTTCCTGTTTCTTGTTCATGTTTCTCCTTTTTTAAGAAATGGACTTATTTGATAACTCATCCATGTTTCTTGTTTCTCACTTTCTAGAAACGTTTCTAAAAAAGAGGCAAAATTTGAGAAACTAAAAAAAGTTGTTTCTCAAATTCTGTTTCTGTTTTTTTTCTTTCTATCTTTCATGCATGTATCCATCTCTCCCTCCTATTCTTACACCTCTTCTCTTCTTCTGTTTTTTTAACCACTTCCTCGTCTTTTTTTTTTTAATTTGTCCTGTTATTTCGTTCTCTTTTTTTTCTTTTTTATTTTCACTATTTCTTTCTCTTTCATTTTTTTATTATTTATATTATTTCTTTTCTTTTTTTCCTTTTTTTATCACCTTCGTTGATCTCTGACTACCATTCGCCGTTGACTCCACCGATCGGTCGCCATTGTTGACCTCCAATTACCGATCGTCGTCAACCTTTGAATAACGACCGCGACCAATCGCTACCGTCGACCTCCGACGGTCGGTCGCTGTCGACATCCAACGACTGACCACCACCGTCGACCTCCAACCACAGGCCGCTATCGACCTCCACTGACCATTCGCCATCGTCGACCTCTGACTATCAGTCGTCGTCGACCTCTGCTGACTGACCACCACTATCGACCTCTGACTACCGAGCACCACCGTCAACCTCCAACTACCGACCTTCGCTGACCAGCCACCATTGTCGACCTTTGACTATCGGTCGCGACAGACCGCTACCGTCGACCACTGACTGTCAGCCGCCATCGACCTCCGCTGAGCGACCGCCATTATCGACCTCATACTACCGAACGTCACCTTCGACCTCCGACTACCTGGTGTAGTCGACCTCTGCTAACCGGTTGCCAACAAACTCCACTGACCAACCTCTGCCAACCGCCGGCCACCTTCGACCTCTGACTACAGGCCGCCGCCGACCAGCTGCCACTGAAAACCTCTTATTATAATTTTAATGTATGTTATATATAATTTTTATATTATATGTACCAAATTTTATTTCAACCAAAAATCAAAAAACGGGAAACAATTATCAAACACATATTTGTTTCTGTTTCTACTTCTTTTTTTAGAGAAACAAGAAACATAAATAGTTATCAAACATGTTTCTGTTTTTAGTTCTTAAAAAACAAGAAACAGGAAACATGAAACAAGAAACCAGAAACGAGAAACGGGAAACGAGAACGTTATTAAACGAGCCCTAGTATTTTAGGGGTCGTTTGGGGCACTGAGTTGAGTGGCCTTAGCATAGTCCACTTAACGTTTGGAACACTAGTTTAATTAAATGGGAGGTTGGGTTATTTTACCCTCTGTTTTGCTACAATACCTCCGTTTTGCTATTATAACCCATTCACACGTTTTTTTAGTCTCATTGTCGTCAACCACCTCCAACGAATTTTCTGGTGATCACCACCGACGCTGATGACAATTCTGACAAAAATTCCAACAATCACAATTTTTTCTTTCTTTCTTTTCTTCTGTCTCTTTTCTTCTATTTCTTTCTTAATTTTAATTTTTAATTTTTTGAAATGAAAATAAGAAGGAAGAAGGAAAAAAATGGTGGAAAAAAAATATATCAATCACCGGTGACAATGACGATTCCAAGTTTCTCTTACCCATAATTCCTAAAAAGAGCATTATTTTGTATATGTTGTGCAATTATATTATTTTGAAATTTTGATTGAAAATATATCATTTGTTTGTTAAATAATACACACTTGGTTATGAATAACACATGAGTTATGCACTTTTTTTTTTTTTGTTCAGTTACATGTGAGATTTGACATGTACTCTTTTTTTCAAGGTGTTGAAGATTCAAATTTCCATACTCCATATTTATTGTATTAAAAAAAATGTTAATGAATGTTGCATTTATTGTTTTTTTGATTGGATTTTGTTGTTTTTTTTTTTTTTTTGACAATGTGGGGTGGGGGATTCGAACCACTGACCTCGTGGTTATCAACACATCTTTATGTCAGTTGAGCTATGCTCTTGTTGGCAAAGTTTGAAATATTTATTTAATGGTTTATTTTTTTTAGTTGGAGTTAAAATAAGATGTCCCACTTTATGTGTTGACATTTAATGATTTTTATAATAAAAATTAGTACATTTTAGGAGTTGTTTTTTTTTTTCCAAAAATTAGAATAGAGAGCAAGATTGATTGTCATATTTACAATTTTTATCACATAAATAATAATAATAATAAAAGAAATAAAATAGTTATAACTCCGACTATTCTAACGAACTCTGCACCCTAAACATAGACTTTCTAAACCCAAACTACCCCTCCTCTCCCTCTTTAAGTGCATGAAAACAAAATTTAGAAAAAAGTTTTCTATGCAGCTTATTTTCTAACAAATTATCTTGGCTATTCTCGAGAGAAAATATAAATATTGGTAAATTAACTCGCCTAAAATCATTGACCTTTTGTAAGATTGACTTCCTAGGACAATGGACAAAAGAAAAATTACAAAGGTAATCAATCAAAAGAGAAAGTGAAGAGGTAAAGAGCATGTGCTCAAATTATCCATTTGTCCTCATAAAAAAATTACAACTTTACTTCAATAAAATTAGCAATGCCCTTTTTAAGCTTAATTTAGGGTTCAATATAATCTCCAATTATGTGATTGAACTTATTTTTAAAATCAAATCAAGATAAAATAGGTTTTTCTTTTTCAAAAAAAAAAATGAAAAACACATAAATTAAACTCCCATTTAGTGGTAAGATACATAGTATAGTCATAAAAATTATAAAAATAGTCTTAATTCAAGGCAAGAATGTAATAAATATAACTATATTAGAATAGTTTGAAATATTCCCTCAAATTATTTCACAATTAATGGGTCTGGCCACTTAGTAACTTTTATATAGACCCTATTCTACATTATTAATATGGGTGTTAATGTGCCAAAGCGAGTCTAGCTCACCAAGTAATTGACATATACTCTCGATTAAGAGGTTAGAGGTTCGAATCCCGCGTCCCCAAATGTTGATGTACTAAAAAAAAAAAAAAAACAAAGTCATTTTCAATCATTGTGAGTAAAGTCTAATTAGTTAAGAGTCTTAAGACATATATGTTTGGTCAAGAGATCATAAGTTCAAATCCTTCTCCTATATATTATTGTTCTAAAAAATATCAAGTCATTTTATGACTACCAAGTATTTTTTTTTTTTTTCTAATTGAGATTCTTTAATAGTCAATCATTTGAGAGACAAATAGAGGTCTATAGTTTAAGATTTACTCTTTGAAAGTTTTAAAATTTTAAATATTAAATAAACATAAATTTTCAAAGTATAGAAACTAAATTAATAATTTAAGTCACAATTACAAAATTAAGCTATTAATCAACAAGTGTAGAAAAATTATAACTTTTTTTTTTAAAAAAAATATATAATCTACTGAAATCAATATAATTGTACAAAATATATGATGTAGATCCTTTGAATACTTTTTAGGATTTTGTTTGAAATAAAGTAGAGCCTATTGAATGGTAGTGGATGTTGATTCCATTGCATCTAACCCAATTTCTACACCTAATCCAATGAAATTAAATAATTAGTTTCTCTTTCCTTAATTTTAATTATTTACACAACACTACATTTGGAAGTAGGGACAATAAAATATAAAATATAACACACTAAGAAAGTTGACAATAAAATCATTAAAAAGTTGCATAAATTAAAAAAAAAATAAAGGTTAAATTATAAGTCTAGTTCCTAAGGCCCGTTTGTTAACCATTTCGTTTTTTGTTTTTGGTTTTTAAAAATTAAGCTTATAATACCTATTTTCCTCTCTTAGCTTCTTTGTTTTAGTATCAACCTTCCCCTTGTTTTCAAAAACCAAATCAAAATTTGAAAACAAAAAAAAAAAATAGTTTCCAAAAACTTGTTTTTGTTTTTAGAATTTGTTTAGGATTTCAAATAGATACTTAACAAAGATGAAAACAATGGTAGAGAATTTATGAGAAAACAAGCATAAATTTCAAAAACAAAAAACCAAAAACAAAATGGTTATCAAACGAGGTCTAAACTTTAAAGTTTGTGTCAATAGATTTTTTTTTTTTTTTAACAATATTTGTGTCAATAGATTTTTGAATAAGGTTCATCAACTTTTCATTTTTATGTTTAATAAGTTTTTTAAATATTCGATATTTTAAAAAATTATGAACTTATCGAATACAAAATTAAAAGGTTATTAATATTCTATTAGACACAAAATTAAACGTTTAGAATTGTTTGACAATTTTAAAGTTTAGACTTATTAGAAACAAAATTGGAAGTTAAAGACTTATTAGACACAAACATGAAAGGTTAAGGACAAAACTTATAATTTAACCCGAATTAAATTATAATTGAGTTTAAAATACATTTTTAATCCATGTAATTCTTGTAATGTTTTTTTTATTCATATAATTTCTTTGAAGGATTAGTTTCTATATCTTAAAATTTGAAAATATAAACGCACTTATTTTTAAGTATTCAGGTCAATATCTAACAAACCCCTAAATTAAACATTTTTTAATATATACATATGAATTTATTTGTTTCATCATCTAAATAGCATATTCTTAGAATTATTCCTTTAATTTTTAACCTTACAGGTGCTTCATTGTTTGGTAGACTCAATTTTTAGACCAAATTATGGTTGGGTTTGCACTCCATTTTTTTAAGGGACAGTTTTTTTTCCATCCAAATCTTAGATCTCATTTGACAACTATTTGTTTTCTCGTTTTTTAAAATTATGTTTGTTTTTTCTCAATTTTCTTACTATAATTTTATTCTGGGTTAACAAAACATCTGAATTCTTAGTAAAATTCCAAAAATAAAACTAATTTTTTTTAATTCTTAAAACTTGAATGTGTTTTTGAAAACATATAAATAATAAAGTGGATACTAAAACAAAGAAACTTATAAGTAGGAGTAGTATTTATGAGTTTAATTTTCAAAAGCCTAAACTAAGAACCAAATAATTATTAAACGATGTCTAAATAATATTAAGATTTTCAACTTCTCAACAACATAATCAAAATTAAATGATCAAAATTAAATGAAAGGGTATTCTTAGAAGCAAAATTAATATTTTGGTTCAATTAATTTGAGATTATTTTTCAACCAAAATCAAACTAGAAAATTTTAGCTCTATCATCTTTTGAACCAAATGAACTTAATATACCATAAAAACCAAACCAAACCAAATTAGTTGTTCGTTCATTCAATTTCATTAGTTTGATTTTTTTAAAAAAAAAAAATTATGCACTTATAGTGAGTTTGAAAAGATTTCTATGATAAAAATGGTTTCAAGTAAAACTTTTGGGAGGTGAACCACTAAAAGTACTTTAGAGCGTTTTTTCTAAAGTTTTTTAGAATGACTAATGTTATGGGTAGGATTAGAGGTCCACGATCTTGATGTTAATGTGGATTGATGGACGATGGACTCTCAAGAAAGGCTTCTTTGAAGTCGAGCCGAGGTGTGGTACCAAGCACAGTATGACAAGTGTGACCTACCAAGCACATGACAATCGAGTCGAGAAACAAATTTTCTCTCTCTGAGATTTCAGCTAACACAATCTACAATAATCATAACAATGTAAGGGAAACCATATAAAATAGAGGCACCAATCTTTCATTACAAGTACACAACATGATTAAAAAAAAAATAAAAAACAATACTGCCCTAGTTCTACTTGACACTACTCCAAACTAAAGCACTAACTTAAGCATCAAAGGGTATGAGACACAACACCACACTCGTTTGAGTATCTTTCTTTGTAAGTCACATCGACCATGTAACTTGCACCTTAGCTTGCCAGGTTAGCTCGACCATATGACTTGTACCTCACTTTGGCTATGTGACCCGCACCTCAACTCATCAGGTTAGCTTAGTTATATGACCTGCACCTTTAGTTTGGATAGGTTCAGCTCGATCATGTGACCTCGAACCACAGCTTGGATAAGTCAGTCTAGTCACTCTCCACCTTGGTTCAAATGTTACATGGACTTATCGTCAAATTTGTGCATAAACAATGAGGATCACTTTTAATTATCTAAACAAACCCCCTAAACACTTTGATAGAGGTTTTAAATTTTTGTTATAGCTATAAGAATCTTAGCAAATTATACCCATCAACTAATCACATAAGATAACTAATCAACCCTACAATATTCAATTGTTGTGTTTGAACTCATATTCCTAGACCTGTTTATTTTATTTTGTTGCCCCCCATGACCTTCAATTCCAAAGGTGGTTTTAAACTCACTCCTTTTAGAACCTCAATTGCTAGCTCTTGTGCTATAACCATTTGTGTTTTTTCTTTTGTTTTTTTTTTTTTTTTTAATTAAGCTTATAAACACTTTATTTATGGATTAATTTGTTTTGTTATCTACTTTTTATCAATATTATCAAAATTCAAACCGACATTTTGAAAAAAAAAAACTAAGTACTTTTAAAAATTGTTTTGTTTTGTTTTTTTTTTAAAAAAAAAAAAATTAGTTAAGAATTAGCATAACAACGAATGTGTAAAAATTAAATTTGTAAATGATAATATAAATTATTTTGTCAACGGTATATTTTGAGTTGAAAAGAACCAACAGCATTTTTAACATTCTATATAATTGAAATTGAGTTATAAATATGTTATATGCTTTCCAATTTTTTATACATCAACTAATATCACATCAATTTTAGTCCGTTGTTTTGGTAGGAAAACTTTCCAATGATTTTTTAAAAACAATTTTAAAGTTTAGAGTTGTAAAGAAACTTTTCAAAGCTGCAATAAAATTAAAATTTACCCGAAAGCTGAAAGTGTTTTGTATAATTTAGCATAGAGATCAAACAACTAAGCTATAGGGGTGAGCAAAGAACACCGAAAAAACGATCCGACCAATCGAAATCGACTGAACCGACATCGGTTGGTAAGTTCTCTTAGACTGTCGATTGGCGTTGATAGCGAGCATAGCTAGCTATCTTTACTCATTTAATTTAGTTAGTCTTTTATGATTTTTGGGCCATTTTATTGTGCTTTATTGTTTATTTTGTAGGAAATGGTTGATTGGAGCTTTAATGCAATATCAGAGTTAATCGGGTGCTCGGGGCGTGAAAAGATGCAAAGGAATGAAAAGAGTAAAAGTGGAGAAAAGTCAAATCTCGATCAACAGCAGGCTAACGTCGAGACGCTAGCTCTTGAGCGTCTCGACGCTCACATTCCATATCAGATTGGGCGCGTAAAGCTCACAGCGTCGAGACGCTATGATAGGAAGCGTCCCGACGCTACCGTTTTTCCTTATTCAGAACGCGCGTATAAGAGGCAGCGTCGCGACGCTGTCTTGACAGCGTCTCGACGCTAAGACGAAAAATCTGCAATATAAGCTTCACTTCGGCTAGGTTTTAAAGGGAGGAATTTGGGGACCTTTTGGAGCCGTAAAGAGGACAGAATAGAGGATTTTGAGGCTGCAAACAAAGGAGGAACTTGGAAATCAACCCATTGTTCGTGGGGATCGTGACGGGGACGTCGGGACTCGGCCTACATTGAGTTTTCTTTTCCCTTTTCTTCCTTAAGTTAGATTTATGGCTTTTACTTGTTTAGTTGAGATTGTATTTTCATTCATGAGTAGCTAAACTTGTAGCTTAGGGATTGATGTAGTTGATTAAGTTTATGGATTGATTATTGGTTTAAGTTGTGCAATGTTATTGTGTTTGTAATCTTGATTTAATGCTTTCAATTAATTGGCCATTAGTTGGATGGTTTAAGTTTCGAATCTAGCTCGGGAGAGGGGATTTGATCTAGACTTGCTCAAGATTGCATGAATAAAGTTTACTTTCTAATTCTTGACGGTTTTAGATTATCTTTAGAATTGGTTAAAAGATCTCATTGCCTTGCATGTTAATAAACTTAGATAGGGATATCAAGTTGGTTAATTTGCATGAGAATCAATTATACTCGGGAGAGGTAGTTGTGATTAAAGGGTCTTTGGCTCATAATTTCATTGTGCATAATAACTTATTCTTTAAAATCAATCCTAAACGAAATCGGCGAAATCAATTCCCTAAATAGTTTTCCCAATTGAAATTCCATACTTTTTACTTGCTTTGATTTGTTTTTATCATCACCTATTCATCACTTTTTGATCCCTAAATAAAATTGGGCAAGATAATTCGCAATACTTGATTTGCTTAAAAATCCAATCCAGAGGACGACATTCGAATTTACTATTCACTATATTATTACTTGACCCGTGCGCTTGCGGTAGGAAAAGTCCACATCAAGTTTTTGGCGCCGTTGCCGGGGATTGGCACATATAGTTAAATTGATATTGTGAAAAAATTGCTTGATCTTAATTTATGGTGTATTGTTACTTTTTTGGTTGGTTGCATTTTTTTCCCTATTTGTCTTTCATTCCATATTAGGTTACTTTGTTTCCTTTTCTAGATTATATTTCCCATATTTAGATTTGTTGTTTCATTTTCTTTATTTCATTCCATAATTGTTTTTTTTTTCGTTTCTTTTTAGAGTAGTTTTGATTTTTGCATGCGTAATAGTAGAGAAGTAGCACCATTTGATCCCGAGATAGAAAGAACAATTCATAGGCTTCGAAGGGAAAATAGAGAAATTGTTCAAATGGCAGATCAAAATCCACCTGAGGAGCCTAGGCCTATTAGAGATTATTTTCAGCCTGTGTTTCAGGGACAACAGTCGGGGATTGTCTATGCACCGATTAATGCCAACAACTTTGAGCTGAAGACCGGTCTCATTCAGATGGCTCGAGACTGTGCATACAGAGGATCGCCCACTGAGGATCCAAATTCTCATCTTAAATCATTCTTGGATATTTGTGGGACGGTAAAGATTAATGGTGTCTCTGAGGATGCTATTCGTTTACGTTTATTTCCCTTTTCTTTGCAGGATAAAGCACGTGATTGGTTGCAGTCCATCACCCCTGGGAGCATCACTACCTGGGATGCTTTGGTCCAGGCCTTTTTAAAGAAATTCTTTCCTCCTGCAAAGACGGTCAAGCTGAGGACCGAGATTGGGACATTCCAACAACAATACGATGAGCAGCTGTTCGAAGCTTGGGAGCGATTCAAAGAGCTACTGAGGAAGTGTCCTCAGCATGGTTACCCCGATTGGCTTCAGGTACAGTTGTTTTATAATGGTTTAACTCCTAGTACAAAAACGATTGTTGATGCAGCTGCAGGTGGGACTCTGTTGTCCAAGACCGTGGAAAACGCTCGCACACTTTTAGAGGATATGGCCACCAACAGCTATCAGTGGCCATCTGAGCGGTCTACACCTAAAAAGATTGTTGCTGGAGTGTTTGAGGTTGATAAAGTAAGTGCACTCCAGGCCCAGATGACCTCCCTTGCCAATGCTTTTATGAAATTTTCAGGTACAGGGAGTGCTCAATCAATTGAATCAGCTGCTGCTTTAGCATCTAGACCTCAGGAGGAGACCATCGAGCAGGTTCAGTATGTATCAAATTTTAATTCTAGGGGATATAATAATAGTTCTACACCTACACATTATCACCCTAACAATAGGAACCATGAAAATTTCTCTTATGCTAATACCAAGAATGTTCTTAATCCTCCTGGTTTTGCCCCTCAAACTCAAGATAATAAAAAGTTAGAAGATCTTGTTGGAGCTTTCATTGCAGAGTCTAGTAACAGGACAACCAAGTTAGAGGAGGCAGTCATTGCTATCAACACCACGGTGAATGGCCACAGTGCAGCCATAAAGAACATTGAGACTCAGCTGGGACAGTTGGTGAATGTTGTAAGCACCATGAACAAAGGTAAGGCCCCAGCTGAACAAGAGAAACCCCAGATGGAGTATTGTAAGGCAATCACTGTGCACCAGGAGGAATCTGACGAGGAACCTGAATCTGAGGACTATGAAACGCCTACAGGAGAAGCTGAGGAGGACACATCGTCTGATGAGGCTGAACAACCTAACCTTGAGCCTCCTATTCCTTCTCCCACACTGATGGTTCCCAAGGAAAAGAAAAAGAAAAAGAAGAAAAAGAATAATCAGGTTCAGTTTGATAAATTTATGAATGCTTTTATGAATCTGAATATTAATATTCCTTTTGCAGAGGCATTAGAGATGCTCCAATACAACAGGTTTATGAAGGAGTGGTTAGCAAAGAAGCGAAAAGAAAAGAAGGTTGACACTGTTTATCTTGCTTCCACATGCAGCACCAGAGTACAACAGAAAGTACCTGAAAAAGTAGCAGATCCAGGGAGTTTTTCTGTTCCTTGTAGTTTTGGTACTTATTCTTTCAGAGCATTATGTGATTTAGGTGCTAGCATTAATATCATTCCTCTATCGTTGTGTAAAAAGTTAGATATAGGTGAGATTAAATCTACTCCTGTAAAGCTCCAATTGGCTGATCAATCTGTGGTGAGACCAGTTGGTATTGTAGAAAATGTGTTAATCAGAGTAGGTAGATTTTTCCTCCCTATTGACTTGTATGTTATGGACATGATAGAAAATCCTTCAATGCCTGTCATATTAGGACGACCATTCCTCGCTACTGGGCGAGCGATCATAGATATTGAGCGCAGGGAGCTCACTATTAGAGTCAAGAACGAAAAAGAAATCTTTAAAGCAGTTGAAGACTCTAAAGATGAAGTGCTTTACATGGGCTACAAGAAAGGTGCAAGAAAGAGCACCTCTGTTGGATTCACAGAACAAAAGCCTCCTTGAAGCACGTGCAACACGTCGAGCTAATGACGTTAAACAAGCGCTTATGGGAGGCAACCCAAGTAAGTTAGTGTGTTTTCTGTTTGTTTTTTTATTTATTGGTTGTTTTTGTTTTGTAGGTCTTGTTTTCTTCCTCTCCTTTGCTTTCAAGCTTTCAAGATTCAAAGCTCTCAAGCAAGAAGTCATCATCATTCCAGGCCAGTATTATTCACTCCTGTCATTCTTTTATTGTTCTCATGCTTGTTTATGCTTTATTTTCTTTATACATTGAGGACAATGCATATTTTAAGTTTGGGGGTGGATTAGCATGTTTGTGGAGCCCTTGAGCATCTGAGTTCGGGCTATATTTTTTAGCTTTCTTTGAATTATGCATATGATTGTTTTCTGGACGCTACTTTTGCATGATTATGATGTCCTAGGATAGGCTTTCTTGTCAATTTTCAAGCTTGTGACGAGATGTAAGCATGAGTGCCCAAAAAGGGAGACTTTTTAAAAATTTTCTAGGAGATGGCTTGCATGAGTAGAGTATTTGTCTTGGCTAGATTTGGATTTGAATGCTTAGGGGCGAATTATTGGGTTCATATGCTTGTTGTCACCTCGATAGGTGTAGGGTAGAGCTAAAGAGTTAATTTTTTGCAAATTAGCATGTTTGATCTTGCTTAGGAGAAAAGAAAAGAATATCTGCTTATCATGTTCATAACGAAAAATCATTCTTGTTGTTATTGTTGAAAAAGAAAAAAGTCATGACTTATGCGCGCAATATGCAATGGTTAATAAAGATTAAGGCAAAAAGAGCTACCCCTGTTGTGATCAGTTAGGCCAACAAGAGAAATCTCAGGTTAAGGGTCCCTGCAATGGGTGTGTGAAAGCTAGTGCCACATATACATGCTTAATTTGATTGTTAATTATAAGCACCTAAGTTTGGAGGAAAACAAACTAATTTGTTGCATTAACTCATTAGTGAAGCCTTAGTGCCAGTGTAGAGGGAAGATGAGCTGAGAGTTTAATAATCCAATCCCGAGCTAGTAGAGTCTGATCTTGTTGAGTTAGATCTCGCTTGTGCAAGTTAATTTTGGAAAAATTTTAATTTGTCTCCCTCATTGGTCCTTATGTGCATATCTCTTGCATGCTTGGTTATTGACTTTTGAGCCTTGAGGATTGAGTTATGATTGTTGCATCCATTCTTCCATTGTATGTCTGATTTAGAGTTTGCTCGAGGACTAGCAAAAGCTTAAGTTTGGGGGTATTTGATAGCGAGCATAGCTAGCTATCTTTACTCATTTAATTTAGTTAGTCTTTTATGATTTTTGGGTCATTTTATTGTGCTTTATTGTTTATTTTGTAGGAAATGGTTGATTGGAGCTTTAATGCAATATCAGAGTTAATCGGGTGCTCGGGGCGTGAAAAGATGCAAAGGAATGAAAAGAGTAAAAGTGGAGAAAAGTCAAATCTCGGTCAACAGCAGGCTAGCGTCGAGACGCTAGCTCTTGAGCGTCGAGACGCTCACATTCCATATCAGATTAGGCGCGTAAAGCTCACAGCGTCGAGACGCTATGATAGGAAGCGTCCCGACGCTACCGTTTTTCCTTATTCAGAACGCGCGTATAAGAGGCAGCGTCTCGACGCTAAGACGAAAAATCTGCAATATAAGCTTCACTTCGGCTAGGTTTTAAAGGGAGGAATTTGGGGACCTTTTGGAGCCGTAAAGAGGACAGAATAGAGGATTTTGAGGCTGCAAACAAAGGAGGAACTTGGAAATCAACCCATTGTTCGTGGGGATCGTGACGGGGACGTCGGGACTCGGCCTACATTGAGTTTTCTTTTCCCTTTTCTTCCTTAAGTTAGATTTATGGCTTTTACTTGTTTAGTTGAGATTGTATTTTCATTCATGAGTAGCTAAACTTGTAGCTTAGGGATTGATGTAGTTGATTAAGTTTATGGATTGATTATTGGTTTAAGTTGTGCAATGTTATTGTGTTTGTAATCTTGATTTAATGCTTTCAATTAATTGGCCATTAGTTGGATGATTTAAGTTTCGAATCTAGCTCGGGAGAGGGGATTTGATCTAGACTTGCTCAAGATTGCATGAATAAAGTTTACTTTCTAATTCTTGACGGTTTTAGATTATCTTTAGAATTGGTTAAAAGATCTCATTGCCTTGCATGTTAATAAACTTAGATAGGGATATCAAGTTGGTTAATTTGCATGAGAATCAATTATACTCGGGAGAGGTAGTTGTGATTAAAGGGTCTTTGGCTCATAATTTCATTGTGCATAATAACTTATTCTTTAAAATCAATCCTAAACGAAATCGGCGAAATCAATTCCCTAAGTAGTTTTCCCAATTGAAATTCCATACTTTTTACTTGCTTTGATTTGTTTTTATCATCACCTATTCATCACTTTTTGATCCCTAAATAAAATTGGGCAAGATAATTCGCAATACTTGATTTGCTTAAAAATCCAATCCAGAGGACGACATTCGAATTTACTATTCACTATATTATTACTTGACCCGTGCGCTTGCGGTAGGAAAAGTCCACATCAGTCAACCGAAAAGTCGGTCGGTCGGTTCTCTTGGACTTTCGAGAACTGATCGAACCGACCGACTATATAAAAAGAAAAAAAAAACATTTCTTTAATTTATACATTACATAGTAGCCTAAGTCCAACATTTTCTTTTCCCTCGTGTCCCATGCAATTTCTTCCTCCCTCGAACCCTCATTTTCATTTTCTCCTTCTCTCCAAAACACTGTCAATCACGCCACCCTCCCCTTCTTCTCCCTCGTGAGTCCGCCAGAACAACGTCGTGCTGGTCCTCTCTTCGTTGTGTCGAGCTGCGCCACTGCCATCTCCGTCGACTTTCTTTCTCCCTTTGGTTAGATTTTGTGCTGTTGTTGCCCCCTCTCCATCATTCTTTAGCCTTCAACCTCGCCATTGTTCCACCATGATTTAGCCCCGTCAGCCGTCATTTCCACTTTCGATTTTAGGTCAGATGCGATATGCCTCGATTTTCTCTTTAAGTCTTACACAAAAATTAAAAAAAAAAAGGAGTAAACTATCGGTTTAAACCGACCAAACCACTGGTCGGTCCACGAAAACGAAGTAAAAAAAAATCGATTTTTAGATTACTCCAGATCCAGTAATCTGGAAACTAATATGGTCAGTTCGACGTCAGTTTGTAACCAAAACCGATTCTGGCCGTCCGATGCTCACTCCTACTAAGCTATAAAAACTAAAATGGTAGAAAAGTCCACTCGTTAGAAATATATTTTAATTTTCAACATTTTTTAAAAATTAGTTTACAACATATGAGAGTGAGGATTTCAATTTCGATTGGAGATATATACCTTAACCAATTAAAGTACGTTCACTCGATGGAAAAATATGACTACGTGATAGAAATTAAATTAAAATTATAAAATGGAAAGAAAAGAAAAGAAAGGAAAGGAAAGGAAAAGAAAAGAAAAGAAAGGGGTAAAAAAGGAAGAATGGTGGGGTCAAAGGCAAGAAGCAAGTTGCAAGCACGGCTCTTACTGTAGTTACTTGTTACTATGTATGGTGTATATAGTACACCACTCATTATATCATCCATATTAATTACTTTTTCTTTTTTCTTTTATTTTTATTGGGAGGGTTATTTTCGTAATTTACTTCCCTGTCGAGTCCATTTTCTCGTCCCTGGGCGCCGCAGTATGACCCCTTCTCACTTCAAAATCTCAATATAATTTTTTTTTAAAAAAGGACCGTTCTTTTTTTAAGTGATTTTAAAATATCGAATTCTGGAAATAAATAAATAAATAAATAAATCATTATTTTATTTTGTTGAATAAATTAACTTTTAGAATAACGTTTCCATCTCATTTTTATATTTATTATATTCTAATTCTTTTATCGTTAAATCTTTTGTTAATCTTTTAACCACTCCATTTTTTTTTTAAAAAAAAATATATAGCTTCATGTGAACTTGATTTTTAAGTTACGTGTATCGAATTTATCCCAACTCGAAAAATGAAAACCAGTGATATCATTTTTATATTAAAATACAAACTTTCTTTTTCAACCATAATTAATTTGTAACTTTGTAAGAAAGTCTATACGTTGAAATAAACTACGGAAAGTAAAATAAAGTAAACATACAAGTTAAATTGTCAAAATAAATCAACTGGCTTAAAGTTCGTATTTGGATCAAGAGGTCTGAGATTCAGTTGCTCATCGTTACATGTTGTTAGATAAAAAGAAAAAACAATCCACATAAGGTTTAGATCTTTAAAGAATAACTATATTCATTTAAAAACCCAAAAAATGATCATAAATATTCTTAATGAACAAGTGAGTTAAAATCTTAGATAAAAAAAAAGGGACCAAATCAAATTTGTTAATTGGTTTGACCAACAAATAAAGTCAATTTGCCCTATACTCTCTAATAGAAATGGAACAATACTATCTTTCTGATTGAGTATAAAAAGAAGATCACTTGTAAACAAAAATTAGTGGTGACATGAAGTTTTTATGACACATGGAATTACTTTCTCTACAAAAATGATTATTATCTTGTATTGGTTTGTTTATTAATTCTAACATAAATCAACTATAGAACATTGTTAAAGATATTGGAACTTCGAATTCTCACCCCAAAGTTCTTATAATAGTGCAAATGAACAAAAATTATATACTTAAAAAAGCAAATGAATTTATCAATCTAAACGTAACTCAATTGATTACTTCATTAGAATATTCACTTCACATATGGTTGAACTCCATAGAAAAACAAAGTTAAATTACAAGTTTAGTCCCTAAACTTTCAGATTTGTCTATTTACTCCCTAATCTTTAAAAAGTGTCTAATAGGTCTCTGAATTTTCAATTTTATGTCTAGTAGGTCAACGAACTTAAAAAATGTCTAATAGATTCTTGTCACATTCAAAATTTTTAAAAACTAATCGATTTAGATAAAAATTGAATTTTATGTTTAATACAATCTTAAACACAACATGTGGGGTAGAGGGATTCGAACCATAGACGTCTTGCTCATTAGTACAATTTTATGTCAGTTGAGTTATGTTCATGTTGGTGAAAATTGAGTGTTGATGGAAAAATTTGGACAGGTAGAACTCATTTGACCTTCACGTGCCACCAACGGTAAATTTGTTTGAGAAGGGGGAAGACGTGGCCTGCAAGACAGAAAAACCTGCACACTGATGTGGTGCTTGCCACACCGCTTCCGATGCTTAAGTCAAAAAGCAGAAGGAGGAGAGCAAGAGAGCAAAAGGAGAAAGTAGAGAATAGAGTCCAGGATACTTTCTTTAGTAATGAAGAATGGTTTAAATACTTGTACTTTAGGGTTTTTAGGCATTCGGAGGCGTTTCAGGCTGAACCAGGTGGAACTAGGGCGGTTAGGGGTTGCAGGGACTGAACGAAGGCGGATGGACTCAGGCCACGCAAGTGGGCCGAGTGGTCGGCCTCGGCCTCTACCATATGGGTCGGGCCAAGGCCCGGTCCCTCCGACCTTGGTCTGACCTTTTGATCCGTTTCGCCTCCGGGGTCCATCTTTCAGTCCTATTTCTGGGCTCGTGTTAGGTTGTCCTTGTTAACTTCTTGTACATCGGAGCAGTCCAAAATTACCTATAACATTTAGTAATCTATTGGATACAAAATTAAAAGTTTAAGAACTTATTAAACACTTTCTAATTTTCAGAATTCAACGTGAAAGGTAAGGACCTATGATATTTTTCACCATTTAGGGCCAAATTATCATACACATGTAAGTTAAACTTGTAATTTAACGCAAAGAAAAAAAAAAAAGAATTTAGAGTTGGAAACAAATAGCAAAAAAGAAAAAAGAAGGGTAAAAAATGCTTGAATTGGAAAAATTGGAGAGAAGGGCATTAGAGAAAAAAAAAAGGCAGAAGTGGTTCAAGTTCTCTCTCTGAGTCTGGGGTTCCTTTTGTTGTCATCGTCCTCGCCATTAAAAAATCTGACACTTTCTCTCTCATCCGAATAAAACCCTTTCTCTCTCTTGGGCTCCTTGGCTCGCTCTACAGTGCCTCTCTACTTTTTCTTCCCCCTGAGATGAAAAAGACAGCGAAAAATAATGGCGGTTGTGCGTTGATTGATTGGAGCAAAGCGTCCTGACCCATAAACCCAAATTAAAAAAAGTTAAAAATAAAAAGAAACATTTGGAGCAGAGCAAAAACAGAGCAGTCAGAATTCAGAAAGAGAGAGAGAGAGAGAGAGAAATTGGGAGAGACTGGTAAAGCAACAGTACTGCTACTCCCCTTCTTTGCATAGCCCATCTATCTTAGCTCACCCCCTCGAACATTTGTTTTTGTTTTTGTTTTACTACTTCACCACCATGACCACCACCTCCATATCTCTCCATCACTACCCATTAGCCTTCCATTTCCGTTATTCAAAACAAACCTGAGAAACACGCCCAACCCACCAATGGAGCCTGCAATCGCATGATGTTATTTGCTTTTCTTTTTCTTTTTGTTTTTTCGTCTCGCTTCAAGTATTTGATCGTCTTCTTTCCCCTTCTTTCGTTTGTCAAAAGGTCGCCACTCATTCAGTGCTTAATGGGTCATATTCGATACCAGAAATGAACATGGGGGGAGGAGTGCTTTTCTTTGTTCTGCTTCTTCTTTGAGATCTGGGTCTTTCCCTTCTACTAAATATCTCTAGCTTTCATGTTCTTCCCTGAAGATCTGGTGGCTCCCAGGCGTTTCTGGATCTTTAGCTTTGTAGGCTCTGTTTGAGAGCTCTTTCAGAATCTGTAGTCCGCGGGCCTGGAGGAGGAGGAGGAGTTGGGTTTTGTGAAGCTTAATCTGGGTTTGTTTGTAATTTGAATTAGAGATTGGTGTAATCTTGGGGGGAGTGTTGGAGCTGATTTGAAGCTTCGGATGAGGTTCAAAACCACTGTATTCTGTTGCGAAACCGGCTTCGGTTGAGGATTCTAGAGTGGGCACCAAGTTTCTGGTACTGTATAATTTGCAGCACGTTTAGCTTCGAATTGCAATGGCGCTTTAGTTTGGGGAGAGGAATATTGTAGTACTTGTGGAGTGAAAACTAAGGAGGAGAGGGAGCAAGAGCCGGATTCTTCTGGGTTGCGGATGTGTTCTTGGAAACCGCATTAGTTGTTTTTCTGTTCGATTGAAGGATATTGTTGAGTTTCGAATTGAGCAGTTTCTGTGAGAATGAGGCTCTCTGCGGCTGGTTTTAGTCCTCAGGCTCCGGAAGGTACGTATACTATGAACTATTTTGCTTGAATTTTGTCTGCAAATGGGCTATGGGAGTAATCGACGATTTGCAGATGATTCTGCTTTTGATGACTTTCCTATTCGATCCATACCCTTAACATTTTTCTTCTTCCTTTTTGGACCAATTGGGCAGAGTTGCATTTTTTTACTCGTTTTTTTGCCTTCCGGCGGCCTTGGATTTTGCAGCGTCATGCTTGATTTATGTCCTTTTCCTGCCTTTGGAGTTTTGTTTTATACTTTCAATCTCTGTGTGTCAACCATGAAGTCTTTCTCTCTCTCTTTCTCTTTCTCTTTCTCTTTCTCTCTCTCTCCAATTGAGTGGTCCAGTCGCGGGATTTCCTAATTGGAAACATTGGCCTTTTTCATGAAAATTGACATCAATTTTGCAGGTGAGAGGAGGGTCCTGAATTCCGAGCTTTGGCATGCGTGCGCGGGTCCTCTTGTTTCTCTCCCGGCTGTTGGCAGTCGGGTTGTTTATTTTCCTCAAGGTCATAGTGAGCAGGTAAACTCCATGAATTTTTCCATCTATATTCAATGCCTACTTGACATTTCTTTCTCGTTCTGTTTGACCTTTAAAACTTGGTTTTCTGTTGAGATTTAACAACCCCGATGGTTATTGATGTGTTTTTGGCTGCTACTCTGTGTTCAGTTGTGATTTTGACAGCAGTCAATCTGCTTTGTGCTGGAGATTGATATGATCTCTCATCTTCATCTGTAATTTAATGAACTTTACTGAGAAAGTTTTGGCATATGGGACTAAATGTTGTTTGGTACAATGCATTTGAATTGTTGAAGTTGTTTAAATTGTTGAATTTTTCCAATCTGCAGTCTTGTGATAGTACACTGATCCATCATATTTAGTCTTTAAGCTCTTCAAGTCTTGAGGCTTACACCCACCTGTTTTCTGGGCAGGTTGCTGCGTCTACCAATAAAGAGGTGGATGCCCAGATCCCGAATTACCCGAGTTTACCTCCGCAGCTCATATGTCAACTTCACAACCTGACAATGCATGTAAGACTTGATAGTTTGCTTCTTCTGGGTCTGACTATTGTAGGCTAGGCTTCATACTAATGTGTGAGTGTTTGAAACTTCAGGCAGATGCTGAGACAGATGAAGTATATGCTCAGATGACTCTGCAACCCCTGAGTGCTGTAGGATTATTTCTCTTTTCTGGCATTTGGATTAGTTGGCTTTCACAGTTTTGCTTTCATTTGTTATGTTTTTTTCTTAATTACGAGTTACTTTGTTATGCAGCAAGAATTGAAGGAAGCCTACCTTCCAGCCGAGTTGGGCACTCCGAGTAGGCAGCCTACGAATTATTTTTGCAAAACTTTGACAGCCAGTGATACCAGCACACATGGAGGTTTCTCTGTTCCTCGCCGTGCTGCAGAAAAAGTATTCCCCCCTTTGGTAAGTACTCTTTAAGGTTTGCAGTAGCCATTTAAAATCAGAGTTCATGATTTTTCTAACAAATATAGGTTCAATGCAGGACTTCTCCATGCAGCCCCCAGCCCAAGAGCTGATAGCGAGGGACCTACATGATAATGAGTGGAAGTTTAGACATATATTTCGTGGTGGGTGTCCATTTCTAGATAGTTTCTCCCCCTCCTCTCCTCTTTGCATTTAATTGGTATAAAGGTGGAATTAGGATGGATATCATTATTTGGAAATGGAGAGTTTACTTCCATGTAGTAGTTCAATTACCCAACATTCTTAATGTCTTTGCAGGCCAGCCTAAGAGACACCTTCTAACAACTGGATGGAGTGTCTTCGTGAGCGCTAAAAGACTTGTTGCTGGTGATGCTGTGCTTTTTATTTGGTATGCTGTGTTGTCTCATGTTTGACTTCTTTCTCTTCTTGATTTTCTATGGCCCATTTGCTGAAACTTTTCCCTGCAGTTTGATGAGACTGGATCATATTCATTTCTTCATGGTTCAACGTTTGTGATCTAATAGCATTGCATAGCATCAAAATGGAACAATAAAATCTGTGGTCAACCAAGCGCTTAATATTTATCAATCAAGTTTTGCTTATGATATCTACTATAAAATCGTTACTCAACTATTTATTTGACCTTGAGTTTGAGCTATCAGCTTGACAGTGATGGCCAGCCATCTATATAATACTGATTTTCTTTTCCTTCAGGAATGAGAAGAACCAATTGCTCCTCGGAATCAGGCGTGCAAACCGACCGCAAACTGTAATGCCTTCATCCGTTTTATCGAGTGATAGCATGCATTTAGGACTCCTTGCTGCTGCAGCTCATGCAGCTGCTACCAATAGTCGGTTTACCATATTTTTTAATCCAAGGTGTGAATTTTCTCTGAATGCTTGAATAGGAATTCTTGAAAACTATTGCTTTTTTTTAGTCTACTTATATAAAAAATTGGCTTTCTGATCAGGGCTAGCCCTTCAGAGTTTGTCATACCACTGACCAAATATGTAAAGGCAGTCTACCATACTCGTGTTTCTGTTGGGATGCGCTTTAGGATGCTGTTTGAAACGGAAGAATCAAGTGTTCGTCGGTAGGTTTGGAATGTTAGTTCTATAGTTCTCTTTATAAATTGTCTCCGTTCTCTATGTAAACATCTTTTGATTAATAAGTTTCATGGGCAAAATAGTCTTCTCTAGTTACGTGTCCTCTAGCTCTTTTTCTGGCTGCATTTTGTTTTGCTTCTCAGTTATTGCAATTGGCGACGAAGTTACTCGTTAAGTAGTTACTTTCAGTTTCTTCAATTGAGTTCTGAAGTTTCTACCTCTGGAATTGGATGCCTATCCATAATTTTCTTATCCTTTTTTTTGGTGTATGCAGCTACATGGGGACAATCACTGGCATTAGTGACTTGGATCCTGTAAGATGGCAAAATTCACATTGGCGCTCAGTCAAGGTTAGTGAGCTCAGTTAACACTTTGTGAATCATTAGGCTTAAGTTTCTATCTGATGTTAATCAGTTTTCTAGTTTTTCTTCTATGAATCATGAATAGCTGCATCACTTTAATAAGCTTATTGATGCAGGTTGGTTGGGATGAGTCAACAGCAGGAGAGCGGCAGCCAAGAGTGTCCTTGTGGGAAATTGAGCCCTTGACAACATTTCCAATGTATCCATCACCATTTCCACTTCGACTGAAGCGACCATGGCCAACTGGACTGCCTTCTTTCGGTATGTATTTCTCTCACCTCTTACCACCATTACTACTACATCAAGGACTGTGTTGACATGATTGCATATTATTGCTTCTAACATCATATTCTAGTTATGAGTTCCGGTTTTATTTTCTGTTCTTCCCATTTTGTTTTTATATAGATAATGAAACCCCAACTTTGGGCACTCCTGTCTAACTTCTCTCTATGCTTCTCTCTTAGGCCTCAAGGATAGTGAGCTCGGAATGAATTCTCCATTCATGTGGCTACGGGGAGATAATAGCGATCGTGGCATCCAGTGTCTCAACTTTCAGGGAACTGGGGTCTCACCTTGGATGCAGCCGAGACTTGATACATCCATGATTGGTATGCAATCTGACGTGTATCAAGCCATGGCTGCTGCAGCTCTTCAGGAGATGAGGGCAATTGATTATTCCAAAATAGCACCTGCATCTATTCTGCAATTCCAGCAGCCCCAAGGTCTCCCTTGTCAGTCTTCTTCCTTGATGCAGCCTCAGATGTTGCATCAGTCTCAACCTCAGCAAGCGTTTCTTCAATCCGTTCAAGAAAACCAGCAGCATTCTCAGTCTCAGGCTCAGGCTCAAACTCAGTCGCATCATCTTCAGCCACAATTGCAGCCTCAGCAGTCGTTCAATAATCAACAGCAGCAGCATCAACAGCAACCAAGGCAGCCACAGCCACTTGTTGATCATCAGTCGATTCCTTGTACAATTCCTGCTATATCTCAGTTTGCTTCATGTTCACAATCCCAGTCACCGTCCCTGCAAACCGTTCCTTCCCTTTGCCAACAACCAAGTTTTTCTGATTCCAATGGTAACCCTGTAACTAGTCCTACTGTTTCCCCATTGCATAGCCTTGCGGGGTCATTTGTCCAAGATGAATCATCTCAGCTTCTTAACCTTCAAAGAGCCAATTCAATAATTCCTTCAGCTGGCTGGCCTTCAAAGAGAGCTGCTATTGACCCTCTCTCTACTGGAGCTTCTCAGTATTTTCTTCCTCAAGTGGAAAATTTGGGAACATCGCAGAGTAGTATTTCTCAGAATACAGTTGCATTGCCACCCTTCCCTGGAAGGGAATGTTCTATTGATGATCGAGACTCGGGTTCTGATCCACAAAACCATGTTTTATTTGGTGTGAATATAGAGTCTGCATCCCTTCTAATGCAGAATGGGATGTCAAACCTTAGGGGAGTAGGCAATGATAGTGTTTCTACAACTCTACCTTTTTCTTCCAATTATATGAGCACTGCTGGTACCGATTTTTCTGTGAATCCAACAATGACGTCCTCAAATTGCATCGATGAATCGGGTTTTCTGCAGTCTCATGAAAATGTGGGCCAAATAAACCCACCAAACGGAACCTTTGTCAAGGTGATTCAACATATCTGGCACCTTTAGCTTTTTCTGTCTTTGAATGTTTGGTTTATATAATGTAGCCTTGTTATTATTACTTAATCTCTTCTTTGCCCATCCATTTTTTGTACAGGTTCATAAATCAGGGACCTACAGTAGGTCATTAGATATAACCAAATTCAACAACTATCCTGAGCTACGCAGCGAGCTTGCTCGCATGTTTGGCCTAGAAGGTGAGTTGGAGGATCCTTTGAGATCAGGCTGGCAGCTTGTATTCGTTGACCGGGAGAATGACGTTCTTCTCCTCGGAGATGGCCCGTGGCCGTAAGTTTTGCCCCTTCTCCATAACTTCCATCATTGGCATCTGGTTTATTGGTTGTAGCTTAGTGGATCATATCAGTATCATGTCAACTTGAGATTAATAGTTGATTTATTCAGTATCCATCTACCTTCAACAAAACTTATCTATGGCTAATGATAAAGTAATAATCTTCTCTAAAGAAATGAACAGAAAGAGAGAACGTGATCAACATTTTCCCTAATGTATCAGCTAGGAAGCACTTCGCTATATATCTTCAACTATTTAGTGGCTTAACAATGAATCCTTTTTATGCATACCAGGGAGTTTGTAAACAGTGTATGGTGTATCAAAATACTTTCACCGGAGGAAGTTCAGGATATGGGCAAACGAGGTTTAGAACTTCTGAACTCAGTGCCAATCCAGAGGCTCTCGAACAGCACCTGTGACGACTATGGTAGTCGACAGGACTCGAGAAATTTGATTTCAGGAATAACCTCTGTCGGGCCTCTCGACTACTGAGTGACTTACCTGGTTACAACATCATTGTTCTCTCTTCTGTAATTTTAGCATTTTCTTTAAATTCTTCATATGAGGTCATGCAAAAAGCTACAGAAATCTAGTTTAATGCTTATGAGCTAGTACTGTAAGTAGACATTTTCTTTTTCTGTTCTGTACTATCGTATATTGACGATACACTAGTCGTAGGACATCGATATTTTATTTGAAGAAGAAGACTTATGTTTAATCATCTATAAATTTAGCAGGATTCACTGTTTTCTAATGAACTTCCTATACCGTGAAGCTGTCTAGTTTATACCATTGCATCTTTTCTTTTTACGAATATTCAAGAGATAATAAAGGAGAATTGAGTAAACGCAAACGAACCGAACGTTCTTAGTTGAGCCATCACTAGTAGGTAGAGTTTCTAGTTGAAAACTACAAGAAAATGTATGTGAGCGCATGCCATGGAGTGAGATGAAATAGTTGGATTTAGGCAACTTTATTCATTGATGTAGTTGGTTTCCCTGTTGAAGAAGGCAATGAGATTGAGAGAAAAGAAAGAAAGGAATCAAACAAAAGTGATTGTGCTTTACAGAGTGGTAAAAGCCTAATGAAAGGAGAGGTCTGCATCATCATCAAAATGAAAATGAAGGTTGAAAGCCAAATTTACCAGTCTTAGATTCCATGGCCCCCTTATGCATTGTTTTAATTGCAGTTTTTTTTTGTTGATAAGCTCTGAAATGGGCCCCAGGCCCACAGTGTTTCTGAATCTCTTGGTCTGATGCTTTTGTAAATTCCTGATTCCCAGACAGCCTCTGCAGTTTGTCTCACCACTCCCTCAACAGTGCCTTTTAAATTGAAAGCTACAACTGCAGATGACAAACATGTTGGTTGAAAGAGAAATGTCATCCATATGGTAAGAACTTTTAGTGATATATTTGATGATGAATGTTACTTTAGAGTTTGAAATTATTTCTAAAGTAAAAAGGAGCATTAAAAACTATGACAAATATACCAAAGAATGAATGATATTTGCCAAAACCACACAGAGAAATGCATATGGCATATCTAAGATTCTCTGCTTTTTCAGCCCTTAACGTTGTTATGTCAACATTGTTATATATTTTTGACACAAAAAGCTACAAAAACATGATATTGATGTCGAAACACTGCCTCGGCAGGCAGCGAGCCGCCATCGGTCGAGAGACACGTGGTGTCCTTTTGCAGCTCTTATCCTCTCATCAACAAGCAAGGCTGTTGCCTTCAACTGTTAATAATTTCTTCAATCCTGTTTCTTGTTGCTTGAAAGGAATGGCTTTTGAAGGTTAAAAGAGAGGCACATGAGGTTTGGTTGAGCTCTCCATTTCTGTGGTGGGACTTGGGATGGCCAATTGTGTATAAAAGGTTGTGTAATTTGGATGCATGCTGAGCAAAGTGACACTTTTTTTTTTTTTTTTATTAAAAAAAAAAAAACTTGTTAAAAGGATGAATGGAATGGTGACAATGTAGGGCACTATCTCCAATGATGGCACCCCCAAAAAGAAGAGGCTTGTGGGGTTTGCTTCATAATTATTCTCTCCAAACCCATCAGTCCTTTTTACACTTTTGGGTTTGTGAAAATTTTGAAACTTGAATTTGATCCATCATGTTTCTTTTTTTAATATGGTAATTATTGCTTAATGTATGATGATACAAGTCATTATTATTATTATTTTTTTTTTCTTTCTTTCAAGAATGTTGAATTTAATAAGTAATTAAAGTTATGTATTTTGAAAGATCGTGCATGTTTTCTTCTCATTTCTTTATAATAGTTTCCATCGTTTTGATGAAAACATTTGAATTCTAAGTTTTTTTTTTAAACAATAATTCTAAATCAAATTAGAACAACAAAAATAAGTTTTAAAAAACTACTTTTTTTTTTTTTTTTAGTTTTAAAATTGGGATTGGATTTTGAAAATATTTATAAAATGTAGATAACATAACAAAGAAACTCATCTATAGAAGTAGTATTTATAAATTTAATTTTCAAAAATAAAAAATCAAATGATTATAAAAAAAAAGTGATTTGAAAATTTTAAATTTGGATTGCAATAACTTAGCTAAAGATAGTATTGAAAACCCATTGCACTCATTAATTTTAAATATTAGAAAAGATATTTAGATAGTGAGTTGCTTGAAGTGTTGTTTTTATTGAGTTATCAAAATAACTAATCAACTCGGACTAAAACATTCGAGTGTTGCTAACAAGAGCATATCTCAACTGACACAAAGTTGTACTGATGACCACAAGGTCTGTGGTTCGAATTCCCCTCCCCATATATGGTAAAAAAAAAACACCTTCAAGTGTTCTCAAGAATAATAATATAAGAAAATACAAATGAATAAAATAGGAATACTTGAATAATAACTTGGGAAGAAGATATTTTCTTTTTTAAATACAATTTCCTAAAATATTAGCATTTTAGTGCAACAAATGTAAAGTAAGAAGATTTGAACTTCCGAACTTAAAAGGAAAGAAGTTTATGTCAATTACTATTGAATTATACTTACTTTATACCAAATTTGCAAATTCATCATATAACACAGTTGTTGTGGCCATCTTTAATAATAGAAGAGAGGCCAAATTTGCACCAAGTTTGTTGAATGTATTTGTGTAGACATAGTGGTTTTGAGTTTCTAAAAAGAAATATGTCTTTGGTGCATGAACCAAGTGACAATTACAAATAACTAAGAATCTAAAATAATTGAAAAGCAAGTTCCAATGGAAGAAACCCTAGCTAGCTGACCTGAATCTTATCTGACTTTGTTTTGTGAAGTTTAAGGCATTGGCCTTGGGGTCCTCTCTCTTTCACATCCCAAGAACTTGGGGATGCCAATGATTATACTTTTAAAAGAAGGGAAATAATATTCAAGTTAGTTTAATGTATATTAACTTTTTTTAAATTATAAAATTGAGCTCATAACCCTTTAGGGTGTTTGATTTGTGTAACAAAAGTTACAAAAGTTGAATCTATATTTGTTAGATGTGTTTACTCATTTCGAAGAATGTGTTTATTAATCTTATAAACTTGGATTTAAGAAATAATCTAACATTATTTTGAGTAATATGTTAACTTCTACACATCATAGACTTACAAACAAACAATTTAGTATTAATTTACCAAACACCGTAATTAGTTTTTTCTAATTCAAAATTGAAATTTACGAAACACTACTTTTCCTCTCTTTCAAAACTTGTTATAGGTAATTTTGGACCACTCCGATATGCAAGGAGTTGAAGAGGACAACGCGATACCAATTCGAGGAGACAGCTAGGAAACGGAATCCGAAGGAAGAACAGGCCAAAGGGTTGAGCCAAAGCCGAAGGGATCGGGCTTTTGGCCCGACCCCCTGCTCGGCCTAGTTCTTCCACCTCCATTCGGTCCTAGGTGCCCCCGACTGCCTCGGTTCCACTCAGTTCAACCCAAATCGCCTTCGAATGCCTAAAACCCTAGGAGCATGAGCAGGTATTTAAACTCCTCTTCGTCACTGAGGAAGGGATCCCGAACTCTATTCTCCACTCTCTCCTCTTGCTCTCTTGCCCTCCTCCTTCCGCTTTCTGACTTAAGCATCGGAGGCGGTGTGACAAGTACCACACCGGTGTGCAGGTTTTTCTATCTTGCAGACCACGTTTTCCCCCTATCAAACAAATTTACCGTTGGTGGCACGTGAAGGTCAGGTGAGTTCCTCCCGACCAAATTTGACCATCAACAAAACTGATTTTTCTAAAAGCAAAGTTTCCAACAATTATTTCAAAAGTTACAACAATAAGCTTAAATATTAAATGAAAATGAACCATCCAATTTGCTTTCAAAACTGCAAAAAAAAAAAAAAAAAAAAAAAAGCTAAACTAAAATCCACTTGAAATGAAACGAATAGTTTTTTGAGTTCAACAATATTTTGGGTAGGGGGATTCGAACTCATGACCAAAACACACACTTTATACTAGTTGAGCTATACTCGCAAAATAAAATAAAAAGTTGTTGGATTTCAACATGGTTTTATCTTCTTCTAGCCATTCAAATCGATAACAACGAAATTAATAATGAAAACCAAAATTTAATTAAACACTTAATGTGACTCAGCAAAACTTATTTAATATTTACCAAGTGAAAAAAAAAGCCCTAAATTAAATTCGTCTTATGGATTATTTTAACTTTTAATCTATCTCACGTATCTAGAATATATATTTGACTTCGTGATGCATCAAGACTACTCAACTAATGAAGTTTAGTTGGTGTAAAGAATTCGTCAAACATTTAACTTGGAAAAAGAAAAGAAAATCTTCCCAACTCAAGCTAAATGTTCAATATATTCATAAATTTGAGTTACCGATGTTGCTATTTTCATCTTTGATTCTAATTATGTTACAAGGTATTGTAGAACTGTTTTTTTTTTTTTTTTTAATTAATATTGATTTTAGCATTTGTCTATGTGTCACATGGACATAGTCATAGGCTGTGTAATACAGCTACATTTCTGAAATATTAAAATAGTACAGCGTCAAAACAAAGAAGGATTCAACTATAAAATGTTTCAAGGTCAAAGGTTGAGTTGACTTGTGCAACTAAACCTTGGGGGAGAATGTAACTAGATTTAAATTATATATGTATGGGTCAGGTGTGGGGTTAAATAGGATTTTCGAATGGATTACTCTCTAAAATAAACACAAATGATAAATGTCTTACATTTTCAATTTGAGAATATATGTCTTTTTGCTTACGTCAGCATCCTAGTAAAATTACCATTTTACTCTACTCTAACTTTGCTCTCTATCGCTACTCTTGCTCTCGCTCCAACCTCTCGTTCTAGTTTCACGCTCTCTCTAATTTCTCTCTCCAATCTCTCACTCTCTCTTCAATTTCTTTTTCCAATCTCTTGTTCTCTCTCCAATCTCTTGCTCTCCAGTCTCGCTCTCTTTCCAATCTCTTGTCTCGCTCTTTCCTTAATCTCTCGCTTTTGCTTTTCAGTTTCGCTCTCGCTCCAATCTCTCGCTCTTAAATCTCGCTCTTGATAGCGAGCATAGCTAGCAAGTTTTCCCTAATCAATTTAGCTAGTCTTTTTATGATTTATTGGCAATTTTATTGCACTTAATGTTTATTTTGTAGGAAATTGTTGATTGGAGCTAAAACGTGATATTGGAATCAATCGGGTGTTTGAGACGTGAAAAGATACAAAAGAACCGAAGAGAATCAACGAAGAAAAAGTTAATTTGGGGTCAAATGCAGACCAGCGTCTCGACGCTGCTCCTTGAGCGTCTCGACACTAGCATTTCATATCTGATCAGGCGCTAAAAGGTCACAGCGTCTCGACGCTGCGACCTTAGCGTCTCGACGCTGTGTAATTTCCATTCTAGAAACGCGCGTTTTAAAGGCAGCGTCTCGACGCTACGATGAAAAAATCAGAATATAAGGCAATTGTGGCTAGGTTTTTGGGGACTTCTTTTTGGGGACGTTTTGGAGCCGTAAAACAGAGCAAAACAGAGGCTTTTGAGGCAGAAGCAAAGGGAGCAAGGTGGAAATCAACCCATTGTTCGTGGGGATCGTGACTGGGACGTTCAGTCTCGGCCTACATAGAGTTCTATTCTTTTTTCCCTCACTTTAATTAGTTTTTATGGCAGTTTTAGATCATAGTCATATTGTAACGCAGTGTATGATTGGCTAGATTTTGACTCTTAGGGATTGATGTAGCCGTTGGGCACGTTATGGATTAATTTTATGGTTTTATGTTAATGATTCATTTATGCATATTTGTGTCCTTAGTGCTTTCAATTTACCGGCCATGAATTGAATGTTGTTTATGCTTAAATCTAACTTGGGAGAGAGGATTTAGCTTAGAAATCGTTATGCATAACTAGGATTTAGCTAGAGATCGGGAGATAATAGTTAATTCTAGAAATCGTTAAAAAAATGGTATCCTTAATGCCTTGCATGTTTATTGAATTTAGATAGGGATATCGGGTTCAATTGCATGTGGGAGAATCATGTATGCTCGGGAGAGGTATGTGTGATATTAGGCTTCCAAGATTTATGAATCATTGCATGTTAATAATCCATTAATTATTCCATAATCCCAATTGGTGAAGTCAAATCCCTAAGACCATTGTTTCCATTTGATTGTCACTTTTTGCATTGCCTTGTGTTTGATTAAATCTCATTCTCACTCAATTTAGTTCCCTAAATAAAATCGGTCAAAAGTATTTTCGGTAATTAAAATTGATTAGAAACCAATCCAGAGGACGACATTCGAATTTCACATTCACTATATTATTACTTGACCCGTAGACTTGCGGTTAGCAAATTTCACATCAACTCTCCCTCTCATTTCTCTCTCCAATCTCTCTCCCTACTCCACTCGCTCTCGTTGTCTGCTATTCTGGAGAGAGAAGAAGGACGAAGAAATAAATTGAGCGAGAAACGAGATGAGAGAAAAATGTGTGTTTTCATATAGGGAGTAAAATGGTAATTTCACTAGGATGATAGTAAGCAAAATTACATATAACCTTAAATTGAAAACTTTTCAAAAAAAAAAAAAAAAAAACCTTAAATTGAAAATGAAGGACATTTTTCATTTTGGTCTCTTCAAATGGGTCATCTACATAGATATTTAGGGTTAAATGATATATTTAGTGTATTTAATAGATTTGTCCCTCACCTTTAAATTATAAATTATAAGCTTAATCCCTCAAGTTTTAAGTTATTAGATACAATTTTTTTTTTAAAAAAAAAGAAATTAGATATGACCTTAAAAGTTGAGGGACTAAATTTATCATTTTCCACCTTGGTAATTACTAAAAAAACTAGAGAAAAATACACTTTTGGTCTCTGAGGTTTGAGTTAAGTTTCATTTAGGTCTCTGAGTTTTCAAACTCGTCATTCTTACCCTAAGGTTTGCATGCATTTCGTTACATTATTGGTCCCTCTGTCTAATTTTCCGTTAAACCCTAACACATTGCTGACGTGACGCCATTTTTTATTATTTCTTTTTTCCTTCTTCTTCTCCCTCTTCCTCTTCTTCTTCCATAACCCTACCGCTGTCGGCAATCACTTTTTTTTTCTCTTCTTTTCTTCTTCTTCTCTTTTCTTCCTTCTCCAAATTTTATGTTTTTTTTAAACAAACTAAAACGGGGAGGGAATCCCTCCTTCTGTTTCGACGCTGAACTTTTTTGTTTTTATTAAAAGAAAAAGAAAAAAACAGAAAGGATAAGAGAAGAAGAAATGAAGGAGAAGAAAATGAGAAAGAAAGGAGAATTGAAGTTGCATAGATCTATTAAACTCAAAATTGAAATTGTAAGGATCTAATTGACACTCTTTAAAGTTCAAGGACCAAATAGATACAAAATTGAAAGTTCAGAAATCTATACATTAGACATTTTTTAAAATTTAGGGACCAATAGACACAAATTTGAAAGTTTAGGCCCCGTTTGATAACCATTTGGTTTTTGGTTTTTGGTTTTTGAAAATTAAGCTTATACACATCTATTCCTACCTAGCTATGAGTTTCTTTGTTTTAATATCTACATTCTTCCTCATTTTCAAAAACCAAGTCAAATTTTGAAAACCAATAAAAGTAGTTTCCAAAAACTTGTTTTTGTTTTTGAAATTTGGCAAGGAATTCAAATGGTTCCTTAACAAAGATGAAAACCATTGTAGGAAATTTAGGAGAAAACGAGCGTAATTTTAAAAAACCAAATGGTTATCAAACGAGACCTTAGGAACTAAACTTGTTAATTTAAGCCAAAAATATTTACAAAATTATTCATTTGCAATGTATATGCATTTCCAAAGTTATTTAGTCTCCATTTTCAAAATTAGTTATGAAAACAGTTATAATTTCTTGAGCAAGCCTTACAATCTTCTAGTAACAAAAATTTTGGTGCATCATATCAGAGCTTGTTCTAACTCATCGTGAACGTCAATTCCTCATTTTCTACCTTCCTCACTCTTAGTTGACAACATTTTAACGACGGTGTATAAGAAGATAACACACATCAGTATCCAAAAAAGAAGAAAAGAAAGACCACAAAGAAAATCTTCTTTTTTTATTTCACATCACAAGATTTGCCTCTTTTCTCCAAGTACTCAAAATGAGGCATCTTTGTATGATCACCTACATTCACCACTTGAAATATGTCATATTTAATACAAAGTGAGAAACGGTCGAGATAAGCCAACATTGACTTCATATGATCCGAGTTCAAGATCCATGAGTAACAATCAAAGGGAGAATTCCACACATATAGTGAAATAACACTTGCCCTATTCTCACATTTCAAACAAATCCCAGATGTTACGCCTTCCATCTTTTGGAATCGAGACTTAAATATTGCCAAACAAGCATATGATACATCATTTATGTCACCAGACTTTGCAGCTACTGAGATCATTGATATCACACTATTAGTCCAAAACTTTGCAGCCGAGGACCCATCCATGGAATCTCCGGCATACGCATCGAAGAAGCTAAGATCGTTTAAGGTTGCCATGTGTGATATGTTTGTCAAGTTTTGAAGCTCAAGAAATGAATAAGAACAAACCCATGAAGTTAACTTAATATGAAGAAAACAAAAATGTAAATTGGAAATATTCAGTGTAAATTGTAACTTACAAGTTCTTTAGATAAGGATTCTGTGTTTTGAATTGATCTCTTTGACCAAGTTCCACTCCATATGATCTGAAGTGGTTAAAATAAATTAGTGGAGATCTCAAAGAAACTCATTCATAATCAATGAGTAGAGATTCTAATCACATTAGATATTTATTTAGGGTTTGTTTTGTTTAATTTTGAAAAAAAAAAATTATTTTGAAAAAAATTAGTGTTTGACAACCACTAAAAGATGACTAGTTAAAAAAGGAGATAGGTGAGAAATAAACAATTTTGAAGAAAGCACTTGGAGGCAAATTTTTTAAAAATAGTTTTATTTAAGTATATAATAACTTGCGTATAAAAACACTTCTGAAGAAATGTAACCAAATATATAAGTGTTTAAATTCTAAACAATTTTTATACAAAATGTTCAGAAAAAGATACATTCTTGAAAAACACTTAACCTAAAAGGTATTTCAAATGGACCCTTGGTTAAATAGAGTACTTCTCATAATTTTTGAATAATATGGTACTTTCTACTAATGTGATTAGTCAATGGATGAGTTTGACTTGTCTTTTTTTTTTTATTGAAATCATCCAATGTTATTTCAACACTATTCATCTAATTAAGACATCTGACCATGTTTTTTTCAAAATATTGTACAGATTAATTTACATTTCTAAATTTTTAAAAACAAAATACCCACACACAAAACCAAAACATTCTACGCCAACAAGAGTTTATCTCAACTGACATAACTTTATACTGATAACTACAGGGTATGTGGTTCGAATCCCTTTCCCCATATATTGTCTTAAAAAAAAAAAAACCAAAAGATTCTACACAAATGTATATTTCCCAACTTAAAACGAAAATAACATACAATAAATATCGACTTAGGTTTAATTATATGGATTCTAGCTAAAATTAATGATGTTTCAAAATGTGTATGTAACATCATTTTCATATGTGACAGAGTTTAGAGGTTCGGATCTCCATTACCACGGGACCTTGGAAGTAGATTAATTAAAAAGGCTTATAAATAGCCAATTTCAAACCTAATTAAAATTGTAGTGATGATAAAATCTAAGTAAGAAGTATGTTGTATCAATCAAAAGAGAAAGGGGAAAGAATTTACCATATTTCCATGGATGCTCTTAAGAACAGAAGTCTGGATGCAACCAAGATTTTTGGTGAAGAAAGAGAATTTTTGCAGAGCTTCCAAAAAGTCATCTACAACCATTACCATTGGCTTGAATACAAGAAAGCTTATACAAATTTCTCTGTCATTGAAAGCCACAGAGCACTCCATCTCTCTCTTCATCTCTGCTCTCTTCAGTTCCAACTTTCAGCTTTTCAAGACAATTCAATTCAACCAAAGTTCTTACAAAAAGGGTTTTCTTTTAATAAAAATGGGTTTTTTAGTTGAAGACTTTCTACTTTCTTGGTCTTCCTTTTGTCTTCGTCAGCTTCTGGAAGAAATGTCCAAAAAAAATATTAAAAAAACACCAATAAAGGCTTGGAATTTTCACCTATTTTCTGGAGATGGGTGTCTCAAGTTCAACATATGGGCTTGAAATGATGATTTGAGTTGCGTTTTTCTACGTTGATTTTAAAACCAAAACTCTGTGGCTTAAAATTCCAGTCAAATTAATTGTTCTTTTCATACTGGCTTCAATTATGGTTGAAACAATTGAATATGGACGTGCACGTATTTCTCACGTAGTTTGCTTTTAAAATGAAATTTCAACGTTTTAAAACTAAACTCATCCATTATAATTACTAGAAAACGTATTTCTGCATCTTTCAGTTACCACTATTTTAAGAATCTTCCTATGAAGATTTCAATAAAATTATAAAATTGCAACTTGGAACTGCCTTCAAAGAGTCAAACTTCCCCCCTCCTTCCAAGAAACATTAGAGAACTTTTAGAAAAAGTTTTGAATTTCTCAATAAACAATACTCGGCTGCATACCGGTCCTCCTACATACCCTGTTAAAATAAGTAGAAAATGAGAATTTTTTTTTCTCTCTCATAGTTGTAACATTTTAATGGTGGTATGTGGGGAGATCTCTGCATACTGGTATGTGGCCAAGTATTTTCCTTGAATAATGGGTTTTGTTTTCCGTTATATCTCTGGCATTCAAAACTTTGTATCTATCACAGATCAAATGGAGTCAAATTCAAACAAAGAACTATCAAGGCAGAAGAAACTGCCTTTAGCTAGATTCATTGCTACTAAAATTTGTACAGGTTTCCAAGTTTTTATTGAACGTTTACAATTCTAAGTTGCTTTCCGCATCACCTAACTTCTAACAAAAATGCAAATAAATCGCCTGATGCTGAATTGCTGATAATGGCCAAAAAAATGTGACCAGTGAGGTAATGAAAAATGCTGTTCGTATAGACCTGCACATAGAGTATTCAAGTATTTGTAACATTAAAAACTAAGGCTTCAACTATGGAAAAATTTAAACCATACGTGCAAGTTAGAACCATATTTCAACTTTCATTGAAGACTCGAAGAGTGATTTGGAGTGCTCAGCACCAATTTAGGACAATTACGGAGTGCTTATTGTGTATCAATTGACATGCAACACAGCATGATTTATATTTCAAACCATGGTCTGAACATTATATACAATAAATAACTTGTTAATTTTCTAGCAACTGTTCTTTATTACTCAGATTCCCTGGCAACAATTCTGTTGGATGTTCGATTTCATATGAGATATCCTGAATAACCTTCTTGATAATACCATTCAATTTCTTAGAGGGCATTTTAGGTTGCGGAAAAGTTAAAATAGTTCGGGGTTGTGAATGCAACTAGTTTAGGAATTGTGCCGGGTTACAGTATTTTCTTAAGAAAAGAGTGCAAATGAAAATCTTAGACTCCGTTTGATAACCATTTGGTTTTTGAAAATTAAGCTTATACACACATACTTACACCCAAGTCCAATTTTGGAAACAAAAAAAATAGTTTTCAAAAACTTGTTTTTGTTTTTAAAATTTGGCTAGGAATTCAAATGCAACCTTAACTAGGATGAAAGCATGTTAGGAAATGTAGGAGAAAACAAACATAATTTTCAAAAACCAAATGGTTATCAAACGGAGCCTTAGAGATTCTTTTTCGTTTCTCTGGTTTAAAACTTCAGTGATTATTATCCTCCTCTTTTTATTTTTTTTTCCAATTGACGTTGGGAGAGCACATTCCTTCTTTTTCTTCTTTCTTCTTCTCTTTTCTTCTCTTTTTTTTTGGGGGGGGGGGGGGGGGGAATGAAAACGATATACAATGATACCGAGACTCAGGAGTTTCAAGGGGAATACATCACCTGTTTAAAGGGGTACAGGAATTCTTAAACCATCGTGAGCAAGCTGCACTGGAATTCCTTCCCTGAATAAGATAAAAATCAAAAGATTGGTGTCTTAAATTAGAAGATTCTTGGCCAAGTAGTGTTAAAGCATACCTCTACGACTTCAAAGACATTTGACCACTAGGCCATGATTGTAAATCCCCAACTAATTTCGCATTCTCACTAATATCTAGACGCTTGTGAATTGCAACCAACCATGACAAAGGTCAAGAGTTAGTTTAGTCACCTTTTGGACCAGTCAAGAAGGAACTCGTTGTCCTTATGGTGATCAAATTCATGAGTCATTCCAATTAACATGACCTGTTTCGGTTTTAGCCTCTTCACAGCTTCCAGGGTCTGCAAAGTTCTCGTGAGTATCAAGTGTTTAAGGAACGAGAACAAATTTAATATGAACATAATTAATGACAAACCTGTGGGAAGCAAAAGTGAGTGTTATGTGATCCATTCTGCAGTCAATAAAACCCACAACGTAAGGTATAATATTTCTTTACCAAAATACATAATTTCCCATATATTTTTAACCGAAAAATCATTGAGCTGCCAATTACTTACAGGTGAAATAAACAAAGAATAATTATAAGCGCGTTCAAGAAAACGCCAGTGGCAGTAGAATTCGTAGTTTTAGACAAAAGTTCAAAAATGTTAATCTAATATATTATTTAATTTTACCTTTTACCCGTTTTAAAATGGACTTTTTTTTTTTTTTTTTTTTTTTTTTTTTTTTTTTTTTTTGGATAAGAAAGCGGGATAAGAAGCTATCCTTTCATTGAGAGAAATGAAAGAATATACAAGAGCACACAAAAAACAACCCAATGAAAAAGGAGTCTGACTACTCTGATACCATGCTTAAAATTTTTCCTTTCTAGCCAATGCGGGACATTGGTCGCAATTCCAACAATTCTCACCTCAAATAAAGTACCACCGAGCCTCCCCTTTAATAGTCATTCCATCTGTTCAACTATCTAGCTTTATCGCTTTACCGAGAGTTTGCTTTTATCCAAGACAACTCCTCTTCTCTGAAGTATACTGTTTGCCCAAAAAAGCTCAACCACAGATCTCCACCATGACAATATTTTCAAGATTCATTACTTTCTTTTTCCGACACCCGAGGATTCTACCAACATTGCTAAGTCTAGGACACGATTTTGATACCACTTGTTAGGGACAGTAGACACTCCACATGTCTTCACAATGGTATGAAATGGTGTGATATTGTCCACTTTGGACATAAGCCCTCGTGGCTTTGCTTTTGGTCCACTCAAAAGGCCTCATACCTATGATCGTGGAGATATTGTCCCTCACATATATACCTATGATCTTTCCCTTTCCTACCAATATGGGACTTTGGCCACAATCTCAAAATCCTAACTACCAAAAAAAAAAAATACTATTCCAACCACAGAACTTTATCCTTTTCCCTAAAGGGGAAATTCAAAACCACCCCTCCACTTGAGCCTTGTTGTCTCTATTCCAAGCCCAACAAACACGGAAGGATCTCATCTAGCTGAGCAAACTGGTAATCCCATAACAAATGATCTATGTCCTTGTGCTTCCTACAAAGAATGTACCATTGTAGTTATAAAATATAGGAAAAGTATCTTTGAACGTGATTCGTTTGGTTAACTCTCCTATGCAAACACCTTAACCTTTTTTGGAACTTTAACCTTTCAAAGAGAGAAAAAAATAGGGGCAATAGAGGATGGAGAAGGGGAAGACAAAATATGAAAAAGAAAAAAAAGGAATGACAAGAGAAACCCCTAAAAAGATCAAGGGACCAAATCCTAACATCCCTTCTCCTAGGGATCACATGATGGTCTTGAAGAAGAGAAAGAAGACTAGCCATATCCAATGCCTCTCTACCAAAAAAAGGCAATGGAAGCATAAAGAAATCGGAGAAGAAGAGTCTGGGGAAGGCAACACCAAGGCCACATGATGCAACCTCTTATTTGAAAGATGATATAACCATGGAAACAAAGCACACAAAGGCTTATCCTCGGCCCAGTGGTCCTCCCAAAAATAAACCTTCGAGCTTTCCCTACAAAAACAAGTGATAAACCGAGAAAAGAAAGGAAATTCAAAGGAAATAACTTTTTAGAGGTTTTGGCTAATGCCTCTCAACCTACCACTTGCACTTGCACACCAGTCAAAAGAATGAGGGTCATACCTACTCACTATTATCCTAAACCATATTGTGTTAGTAGGAAGGCCTCATTACATGGTCTTAAGCTCCCAATACAGCCTAGACCTCCTAGTTCCACAGGCTTCACCACCACCACCCATTTGACCAAGTGGGGCCCTCCCCCCTCATCTGCCTCTTCCCACATAAAAATCCTCATCACTCTCTTAGTTTTCTTTTCTCATCCCAACAGGAATCCTAGAGAAAAACATGAAGTAACTTGGAATGTCACTTAGTACTGACTGAATAAGAGTGAGTCTCCCCCATTTAGAGAAGAAGACCCTTTTTCAAGTAGACAACCATTTCTAAACCTTTTCTACCACAAGAACCCAAAAAGTCTGTCTCTTCGAATTACCGCCCAAGGGAAACCTTAAATAAGAAGGGAACTGACATACCTCACAACCGACCAAAGAAGTCCACGAACTTAATTTGGAGGGGCAACATTCTATATCTATAATTAAGTTCTTACCTTAATCTTAAAGCAAGATATCGCTTCAAAAAAACGAAAAAAACCTAATAAGATTAACAAAGAACCTTTTCTAACCCAAACAAAAAGATAGAGTGTCATACACAAACTAGAGATGAGAAAGGTGAAACTAACTTCTTACCCATCTTAAACCCCTCAATCTCCCCCTTCTCCATTCCACCTGACGTTAATCTACTTAGAACATCCACCACTAAGTAAAGAGAAAAGGCGATAACAGATCTTGTTGCCTAAGGACCCTAGTAGTAAAGATTTTATACTTTCCAAGAGAATCGACAACCTCTCGCTAGCTTGTTCATTGTCCTTCTGCAACAATTTTGTGGAAACTTTTCTTTCAGGTTCTGAGGCCAATAGGTTCTTTCAAAAAGGATAGATGTGCCAGGTCACCACGAAACTGATTATATATAAAACCTTTACTGGTCTAATTTCATTTAGAGTATGTTTTGAAAAATTTGAAAAGAGATTAAGAAGATATTTTTAAAGGAGAGGGGAATGAAGAGGTTCACAGATCGCATTCATCTTGTGTTTCATTGGATTTCTTTAAACAGAAGTCATTATTTTTTTCTTTTTCTTTTTCTTCCTCTTGTTTTAGCTTTCTTTCTTCAATTTTCCCTGTCCATGATTTCCGCTCATTTCGTTGTCTCCCTTTGGGTACCTTCAGGCTTCAACCAGATTTTTTTGGGGCAAAATTCCCCGTTCAAGATTTCGACAGGTAGGAGAATTTTTCTGTCAGCTCTAATGCCTGATTCATGGCATGTAACCGTTTTCACTGATTCATGTCTCTTGTCTAAAACAAAATACCCTCCAGTGGCTCACCCAACCTTAGAAATTCTTCTTATCAGCTTCTGGATATGTGTCAATTGAAATTACCAATTCTTCTACAAAGTGTTAATCAGGCACTCACCTGAAGGGTAGACCGTTAAACTTTAAAACTTCAAAATTTCAAGAGAAAAGATAAACTTCAACCTTGGACTGACAAGTTGTATCAATTTTAACTCTAAACTTTCAAATTCATCAAATGATACCTTAAACTTGGATAAGTGTTGCAAACTTGCAATTTTCACATTGAACTTTAAACAGTGTTGCAATTTTTACCTTAAGATAGTTTTCAATTAAAGAGTCGTTAAAAAAGTATTCTTATGTGTGTCCAATTAATTATAAAATATATATTTAATATGAAATTGATATGCTCCAAACAAAAATGACACTAGCTGGGTTGGGTTTTCTTCCTTTTTTTTTTTTAACATGTATGTTTTGACAGAGTTAATTGCATAAACACAGATATGGGACAAATACGGTATGACATAGAAACCACGACACACCCATTTCTAAAAATATAGGACATAAGACACATTGGAGTTATGGTTTTTTTTTTAAGAATACGTGTACATATATAAATGTATTTGATACTTCAAAATAAATAAGACACATAAAATTAAATTTAATAAATGCGCTTGTAACCATGAGTAGTGTGGACATACCCCCACAATTTCTTTCTATCTTTTAGATGAGTTTTTAAGCTTTGGTTAAATTTTAATTTTTCGAAGGTTTGATCAAATTTCAGGGCTGATCACAAAAAGATAAGTAATGGGTTGCGCAATCGGCATGTAGCAATGAGTTGGGTTAAATGTCTTTTCTTTTGAAATTGTCAATCAATTTCGTTTAGGACGATGTGTTTGTGTGTTCCCAACAGAAGTGTCCCATGCGTGACATGTTCAAAATTGAAAACGAAATAAAAATAAACTAGGATACTTATTTTCACGTGTCTGAAGTGTGTCCGAACTTATCCATGTTTGACACATGTCTGCCACGAACATTCTGTTGAAAGGAGTGTCCATGCTTCCTAGGAGTTAACTAATGATCGATTTTGTAAATTAATCAAATTTAATTGTGTGTAAAGCTTGATTTTCATTAAACTAATGAGTTTTTGGATTTTTTACTTTATTTTTTTGTTAGAAGTAGTGGTGAACTAACGAAAATTGAATAGAGGATAAAAATTGAAAACACTTATCTAAATTTAGAGTCCAATTTGATGAAATTGAAAATTTAGAATGAAATTGATACAAAGTTTCAGGGCAAAAATTGATTTTGTTTCCCAAATTTTATGTATATGCAAACACAAAGTCTATTTGATAAATATCCACATTTTCAAAGTCCCTGGTTAATAATATGCATAAACATCATATTATCCAAAACTTTTGAGACTTCATGTAATGCCTCGGGCCTAGAATTGGGATCAGGATTTGAATTCCGGATTTGACACATGACAATCTTGGCATTCCCTTACATCCCCTGTGGCTTAGACGTGACACATAATGGCCTTGGCCTAGGCATTTCACTATTTTATGTCTCAAGTTAGGCAGGCAGCACGTCCAAGTCGCAAGGGACATAGAAAAATATTAGGAGCGATCAAGTGTCGAATCCAAATTTCAAATCTTGGTCTGAATCCTAGCCTTACACATATACATAATAAAACTAGAAGTAAGGATTTATATTTCAGTCTATTAAGATGCTTACTAACCTTATACAGCGTGTCCAGAAGAAGAAGATCCAACTGTCCAACTCCATTTATTGAAATAACTGCGAACAGTAGAAAAAATCAAATAGAAGAATTGAAAAATTAATGATAGCTTCCCATACAAGATTTTTACTTTTAATTAGTGGGAAACAAAACATCATGGATAAAATGACATACACTAAAAGAGGCTCGGGTAGTTAAAAAGGGCTATCCAAAATCAAGGAAATAACAGTTACAAAAAAAAAAAAAAAAAAAAAAAAGAAAAGGGAAAAAAAGAAACCCCTCAATACAATAGAACAACCTCCTGTTTCTAGCAATCAAAACTTTCACACAAATCCAAAGAACTTGCTTTTTATCCTTGGATGTTATGACCGCCTAAAAATTGAACAATGAGATCCTTGATGCTTCTCAGTTCTCAGACAGATTGTTTTAACACCGAAAACAATTTCTACATCTCCACCTTGAGAACAATGAGATCCTTGATACTTCAGTAGTTATGCACTAGGCCCCTTATGCAAGTTTTTTGAAACATGAAGTCTTTGTTCTAATGTTTTGAATGTTTTAGTCCTGGAGCCATGTTTTACTTATTTTCACACATGATTGTGTCGCGTATTTTCCATGCAAATTTACTTGTGGTCTTATTCTAGTTTGATGCAAAATAGGAGGAAGCTTAAGCAGATTAAAGGACTCTGAACTAGAGTAGAATGATAAAGCATCCACAGAGGTGCGACATAGAGCTAAATATTTTTTTAAAAATCTGAAAACTTTTGTTGAAGGATCGAAATGTCAGTACATGGACTCAAATACTGAAGAACCGTTTAAAGGTTCTAACAGCAAAACAGGTTAAGTATAGCTTGTTTATTTTATCTTGAAATTTCTAACATAATAGGAAACCATTTCATGTTAAATGTTCTTAAATTCTTATTGTAATCCTAAGTACCAATATTATTCTTGTGTCACTAAATACATCCATTCAGCGCTTCGATTATAACAAACTCATGAAATAGAATTTTAAACCCATGCCCTCTTGGTTAAATCCAAGAACCATTATATCCACAAATCAATTCTAGAGATTCCTCAAGATTAGATGCCTCAGATTAAAAGACTGTTCTGGAAGTTTCTGATAAGAAAGATTCATGAAAGGAGTAAGAAATGAATGTGTACAGAAAACAAAATTGAGAAGACCCATACTCACCATGTTCTGTACTTGCAGGAATTCGTGAAACGTCAGAAATATAAGCTACTCTATATTTTTCACCAAAAAGAAACCCCAAACATATATAATCTTCTCCATGCATAACCTACATATAGAAAATTGCCAGTTATATGTAAGAAGAAATGGAATGAATAAAAGGCTGTGCCAATGATGTAATACTGACAGGCAAAGGAGTAAATTGTAAGCCTGATGCAACAAACGGCTTCTCATGATGATCCTCAATTATCTTCCAGTCAAGCTGTGCCACACGTCTCACTTCTTGGCCTTCTCTAAGTTTCTTCTGGACTAGGTAAGGAAACTTCACTGAAATACTGATTCAAAAAACCATTTTTAAAAAATTACGAATTGTTTAGCATCTAAAGTACATGCAGTGATGCAAATTGACAAAAAGTTTTGACATAGATATTCCAGTCCAGTATGTTTTCACTAACTAGTCCCTTAATCATGTATTGAAAAGATGAGCACTTGCAGTCATTATCTTGTAATGTATGACTGTTCAAACGGCACAACAACAATAGTCAACTTCCTTCTATATTTCAGATCCTTTTACACCCAGAATCTGAAAAGTCAAATATTTATATACCATCATCTTCATCATCTATACAGGTTTATGTTTATATATATAAAGTAATTATTCATAAGCATAATCTATTCAGGAGCAATGTTAAGGCATTTTGCTGAAAAAGTTAAAGAGAAAGCATGACAACGGAACCAAGTATAATTCATACTGCCTATAAGAGTTAAATAAATTACATGAACATCAAAGAATATTGAAGAAAAGAAGCATCAAGCAAGACTACAATCAAGAGTCAAAGGGCAACACTTGTTTATCCTCTAATAATAAAGGTATATAGATAGACAGATGGAAGACAGAGGTTGTACCAGCTAATAAAGCAATATGTTACATGGAACATGTTTACAAAGGATCTCAAAGAGAACATCAAGCGAATACACATATTTGTGCTCCAAATAAAGGCACAGAAAATCCTTGGGTTTAGTAACCATGGTATGCACTATCTTGTGAGATAAAATTAAAACAATGTAGCAAAGGACGGTAAGAATAACCTTTCCATTGAATGCTGGCTTACGTAAATTGGTGTGGGATCAATATCATTTACAGGGCTAAAAGGTTGTACTGCACGTATATCATCCAGCCCAAGCATCGCATCAGCATGTTCATGGGTCAAAATAATCTGCAGAAATACAATTTTATTTCAAGTATGTCGTCTCCAACTAAAATAGTCTCTGTATTTTAAAAATCATAAATTTTGTTCCAAAACACACAATCAATTAAATATAGATATTAAAAAAAAAGAAAAAAAAGGAAGGCATCAAGATAAACTGCATGCGCTGTTCAGCGGGTAGCCATTCATATCTATGAAATGCTTTACCATACAAGATAAGTAATTGATAATCGTGGAGGAAGTTTACAGCATAGAGTTGATCACCTACAAAGCACAAACACTACTCAAAGGCTAGATTCTCACTGCTGACTGAATATAGCATATAAATTAACAAAAGCACGCTACACACCTAAATAAGTGTGCAGTTATATTTAATTTCAGACATGGCTTGGGAAGATTTTATAATATCAATTATTAAAATGGGGACATTAGAGTATAGTGTATTAGAGTAAAGTTGCTTGTCTTGTAGAGCATGGTGGCCTCAAATTTTCGTAACTCACTAATCGAGTGCCTCTGAAATAGTTGCAGAGATTCACTCATGAAAGGAATGCCCTTTGGCATAAAACAGTAGCAAACGGCCCATGGCTTCTTGATTTTGTATGGTGCCGAGTCAAGGAATAGGTCAATGGGTTCCGTAGTAAGTGTTCATATTACCCATTATAATAATAATTGAAAAAAAAAAATTATAGACAATTATCAGAGCACCAACACTCTTGAAGCTTATAACATATGTGGAAACTTTTTGGAACCAAGCTTATAACCATGTGTGCCTAGACCGATTAATACGTATCTCAACTAATCTCATGAGATAACCACCTAACCCACATTTGATATTGAGAAACTTGTATATATATCCTAGGTTGGTAGTCACTATGTTAGAACTCTATTTCTTTGAAGACATTTGGCCATGAGTACTCCATTTCTCTGCTGTCAATATCAATTCTCAGAGGAAAACTATTCCATGATATCATAATAGATTTTAGACATAATAATTAATAAGAACAGGTGCACAGAGACAACTTACTGAATCCACTCTAGGAATCCTATGGTGAGTAAACCATCGCAGAACTTGCTCCCTAAATGTTTTCCCAACATCAATTAAAATATAATGGTGGCTGCCATCCGCTTGGCAATAGTCAATAAGAAGAGACGTATTGCACCTGCAAATCAATAAACAATAAATAAATAAATAATAAGAAAAAGAATTAAAACAACATGCTTCCTGGGACTATATATTAAGAGACAAAAGGTGCTGCATATGGGCAAATTTGACGTTAAAACAATCGATTGTAAGGTACAATGCTGTTAGGACGAAGGGAAATGCCCTGGATGTCCCTTTCTCCAAGTTGCTGTTGCTTATGTCTCAAAGATCAAGAGTCTCAAATTCATCTCTTTAGCATTTGCCCATTTGCGTCTGCTTTTTGGGATTATCTTCAACAAGCTTTTGGGTGGAGCTTTGCTAGACCGAGTGATATCCTTACCCTCCTTAAATCCTCTCTTATTGGGCATCGGGTAAATCCTCTCTTATTGGGCATCCTTTCAGAAAGGAGAAGAAGCTCTTATGGAACAATTTTATATATGCTTTTTTTTGGAACATTTGGTTGGAGCGGAACGCCAGAATATTCACCGATAAGTCTACAAATTTTTTTGCTTTCATGGAATCTACATCATATTTAGCGCTTTATTGGGGTAGTCACTCCCCCCTTTTGTAATTATAGTTTATCATCACTTTTATCTCATTGGAGATGCCTTTTGTAACTTCTCATGATAGGTCTTCTTTTTGTATCTAATTCATACATCAATGAAATGGTTTCTGTTTCCTATCAAAAAAAAAAAATTGAGATAGAAAGGGAAAGTGGAAGCAGGAAAGAAACAAAATCCAAAATCATTATATTCAAAAACATCAATTCGACCAAACTTAATCGCTGCTCTAGATTCATGTCGTTGGCCTTTGGAATTTCCCTATCTCCAGTCCATGCTCGAACCTAATTACTCCTGAAAAAATTTAATTATATTTCCCTAGCGGGTAAATACAAATATGCTTTCCATACATTCTCCATAAATCCGAAAATATCAGCTCCAGATCTAAAATCATGATAATTATCAAGCAGTCCACAAACAACATGCCAAGATCAAACTTCATTCCTCGATTCCCAAATTCAAAGGCAGCCACGCAAAGGAAACAGACAAAATCCTAGGCGAAAAGAGGCAAATGCGCGATCTAGACAGCCCACCTATTCCTATACTAAGACGACACACACAAGCCTTCAATTGCACTTAACATAGTAAAACGCAGCCAATCAATCACCTGTAATTAGGGTTTTTCTCAGGGGGAACGGAGAGAGCCTGGGAACAGACGCGGCAAGGGGGATCAGAGGGCTGGATCAGGCACATTGCATTGGGGACGGCGCTCGAACACCCAGTTCCTAAGAAGATCAGAGCGGATTGATTATCAGTAACAGTGACACAAGCTCCATTGTGAGAGACATTGAGATCCGCCATTTTTGCCGGTGAATCTCAGTTGTTAGCGTTCCTTGGGAGAAAAAATGGAGAATGTAATAGCGTGATGGTTCCTGAGAGAACGGAGAATCGATTTATATGGGCGGTCGTCTTTAACGGTTTTGGCAGTTGGCGGTTCGCACTTGGCTTTACGGTATCCACCTGATGAACCCATACCATTCTTAAATGCAAAATTTCTATACTATCATAAGACCGACTAAAATAATAGCAAAATTAGTAACACAATTTAACACCCGACATGTCTAAATTACTAAAAAGTTCATCCTACATGATTATCCAACCCCTTCAATTACACTGTCCATTCAGCTCGAATTTTTAGCTCAATCCCATTTTTTTCATTTCTATCACTGATAGAGGTCTATCATTGATAGAATTTTATCACTGATTGAACTTCAAATAATAGAAATTCATCCGTGATAGACTTCTATCACTAATATACTCATATATATTATGTTCTATCAGTGATGACTTCTATCATTTCAATGTTGTATATTAGTACATCTTTTTGGATGATTGTTAATATTCACATTTTTTATTGCTACCGTCATAGATGATTGTTGATAATGAAATGTGACTTTTATCACTCATGTTATAGGCAATTTTGGACCACCCCGAGATACAAGGAGCTGACGAGGACAACCGAGGAGAAATCGGGCTGAAAGATGGACCAAGGAGGCAAAATCGGCAAGTGGGACGGGCCAAGACCGAAGGGGTCGGGTTTTTGGCCCGACCCCCTGCTCGGCCGTCCGTTCGATGCCGTTTGGTCCTCACCGCCTTTGGCCGCCTCGGTTTCGCCTAGTTTGACCTAAAATGCCTCTGAATCCCTAAAAACCCTAGGAGGATGAGCAAGTATTTATATCCCTTTTCGCCACTGAAGAAGGGGACTCTGAATTTTATCCCTAAACAATATTCTATATTTTCTACTCTCCTCTTGCTCTTACTTTTCCACTCCCTACCGTTCTGTACCACACCGGTGTGCAGGTACAGGTGTGCAGGTTTACTGTCTTGTAGGCCACGTTTTCCCCCTTCAGGTGAGTTCCTCTGGCCAAAATCGACCATCAACAACTCATATAGATTATTGATATTCACACTTTTTCCATATTGATAGAATTCTTCTAAACTTTTGTCACTCATTGACTACTATTGTAAATAAACCTTCATTATTGATAGAATTCCACCAGTTTTGAAATCTATCACTCATAGACAGACTTCTATCACTGATAGATTTCTATCATTTGAAGTTCTATCAATGATAGAATGATAATGATAAACTGATAGACTTCTATGATTAATTCTATCAAAATTATTCTATCATTCCATCACTCTATCTATCATTCTAACAAAGTCTTGTACACGTGAGAGTCAGGTAAGTCGCTTGACCAAATTTTGACATCAACAGTTGGCGCTGTGGGGTAGACTACCAATTCATCTAGATTGGCCAACAAAGCCCAAAACTCAACTGAAATCTCATTTTCTTTCGTCTTCTTCTCTTTCGTTAGTCAATTCCTTGCTATATATATCTTTAAATACACCCGCAGTTTTAATTAAGGCTTTGATCTTAGATTCATAATTCAAAGATACGGACTAAAAGAGTTCATCAAGCTTGTACAATACGTTGAATCGGTGAAGGAGGGGCTTGAGCTTGACCACCTCAAAGTTGACATATGCTACCAAATAAATGCTTTCACACACTTGCTTTACAAGCCAGACTCACTACAGTTTGTCTTACTGGAGATTAATACTCTTTTTCTAGTTGGATTACTTTGAAAGATCTAGTAAAAGCACATATACAGAGACCTGAATTCAAAACTAGGATTTGAAGGCGTTGTTTTGGAGCCACGAAGTTTGCTGCAATTCTGTTTGAAAACCAGCCGCAATTGAAGTATGAATATCTTAAGGCTATTTTTATTTACTTTATCTTAAAAGATCTTTAAAATTTGAAATACAAATTTACTTATTGGAAAGATTCCTTAATCAAATTTGCTTAAATTTTCAGATAATGTACAACATTTTATTTTGAGAAAATTTGTTAGTTACATCAACGTTTACCAATTTTCAATTTTATTTACAATCAATTAATTTTAGAGATAAATTATGTAGTTTTAAATGCAAGATTGGAAGTGATTCAAATCAAGTTGTAGATTTTTTTTTTTTGAAAAAATATACTATATTATTAAAACGCCACGAGGGCTAAAGATGAACGGTCATTCTCGACCAACAAAGACAACCAATCTGGGAAATTATTATCCCAGAAATCACTACATTTGGACAATTTAGCTCTTTTAGCTAGATAATCAGCTACTCTATTCCCTTTCCTTGGAACAAATTGAAATTTAACTTCCTTGAGCCCATCAGCCATGACCCAAATTTCTTCTACAAGGCCTTCTGCAATGCTCCAGACTTCAGATGATTTAGTCAAGAAATTAATTGCGATTTGACAGTCGGATTCAATAATGATTTTATTACATCCTAAAGCTTGAGCTCTTCTAATACCCATCAAAATAGCTTTTAATTCAGCACAGGGAGCTTCTGGAACCGATGGAGAAAACGAGCTTGAGGCTTCAATAATGGCACCTTCAGAGTTTCTGCAAACTAAACCAATCCCCATCTCAGGGGGTGGTCTTTCCAAGCCGCATCAGAGTTGATCTTCCAAAAATCAGTTGGAGGAGGAGACCAAATTTCGCTCAAAGAAGGGGATGAATGATTCGCGAAAGATTGATGCATGATTCCAGCTTTTGAATTAGCTTCAACGAAGGACCTCAGGTACTCTAGAATCCATTGACTTCTTATGTTAGCTGGAGGAATAGGATCTTCATGAACAAATTTGTTTCTGTCCATCCAAATAGCCCAACAGGTGACCGCAACAAGCCCTAGATCCTCTTTCGAAACTTTGGAGTTGATATCAAACCACCTGTCCGCAAAACTCTCATTAAAAACAACATTCAGAGAAACATTTTTAAAGGTAAGATTCCATATATCTTTAGCTCTTTTACATGTGAATAATATATGATCCGTAGTTTCTACATGATTAGAGCAAATAGGGCAAAACATGTCGTTATCCACCCCTCTGTTCTTTAGATTAAATTTTGTGGGGAGAGTATTATTTAAAGCCTTCCAGCAGAAATGCCTGATTTTAGAAGGGATTTTTAAATTCCAAATAGATTTCCATATATGGCTCATAGAATTGGAGCTAGAAGAGATACCATCAATTTTTGCTTTCATGAAAAGCTTGTACCCGCTCTTAACTGTGTATCTCCCTAGTTTATCATAATGCCACACCAATTTATCTTCTGAATGATTACTAATGGGAATCTTTCTAATAACCTCCACATCATTGCTAAGAACAGCTTGATCTAGTTTTGAAATATCCCAATCCCCACTAGGCGTAATGAAGTCCACAACCCTCATGTTTAAAAAATTTCTATCAATACAGATAGGTTTAAAATTGATTTCCTTAAGAATCCAGGGGTCCTCAAACATGGAAATCTTCTCTCCATTACCAAGCCTAAACCTCAAGCCTTTAATTAGAAGGTCTCTGCCCCACAAAAAACTTTTCCAAATATATGAAGGGTTCTTCCCAATATCAGCATCCAGGATACCACTATTTTTAAAATACAAACTCTTCATAAATCTAGAAACTAGAGAATTTGGATAAGCCATTAACCTCCAAACTTGTTTAGCAACAAGGGCTTTATTAAACCCTTCCAAATCCCTAAAATTTAAACCCCCAAGACTTTTAGGAAGGCAAAGCTTGTCCCAACTACACCAATGCAATTTCTTTTTATCATCATTTGAACCCCACCAAAATCTCGAAAAGTTCCTAGTAATATCCTCACAAAGCTTTTTAGGAAATTGGAAAACACTCATGGCGTATGAAGGAATTGCTTGCCCAATACTCTTGATCAAAATTTCTTTGCCGGCTATAGAAAAAAGAGATCGTTTCCAACCCTGAACAACCTTCCAAATTCTATCCAAAATATAAGAAAAATCTTTGGATTTGCTCCTAGAGAAAACGGAAGGAACCCCCAAGTAATTTCCAAAATCAGTAACATTCCTCACCCCCAATATAGAACTAAGGAAAACTTTTCTATCATTGTTAACCTTATTAGAAAACAGAATCGCAGATTTAGAAAAATTGATACATTCTCCTGAAGCAGATTCATATAAGATCAAAAGATTTTTAAGAGAAACAAGCTCCTGCTCAGGAGCTTTACAAAATATAATACTATTATCTGCAAACAAAAGATGGGATATTAAAGGACCATTAGAGCATGACAATCCTGAAATACAACCTCTAGCATTAGCATTTGATATAAGATGAGATAAGCCCTCGGTAACAAGGATAAAGAGATAAGGAGATAATGGGTCTCCTTGGCGAAGCCCTCTACTGGAATGGAAATTGCCTTTTTGTTCCCCATTAATAAGAATAGAAAAGCATGGAAAGGATATACAATTCAAAATAAGATCAACCCAGTTAGAACTAAAGCCCAACCTAAGCATAATCTCCTTAAGAAAACTCCACTCAATTCTATCAAAAGCTTTGCTAAAATCTATTTTTAGAGCAGCCATATCTCCCTTGAAATGCTTATTATTTTTTATAGCATTAATGCATTCATGCCCAATTATGATATTATCCGTTATTAATCTTTCATAGACAAAGGCCGATTGGGAATCCGAGATAATATGTTTTAGAATGCCTTTAAGCCTATTAGCAATAGATTTAGTTATTATCTTGTAATTAACATTACAAAGGCTAATAGGCCTAAAGTCACTAACCTCCTTCGGATTAGAAATTTTAGGAATTAAAACAATATTTGTTTTATTCCAATCCCTAATACTCTTTTTGCTATTAAGAATATCTAAGCATTCAGAAATGGTTTTTTCACCTACTAAATTCCAGTATTTTTGATAGAATATAGCAGAAAAACCATCCGGCCCAGGTGCTTTTGTGGGAAACATTTGCTTAATAGAATTTTCAATTTCTTCTTTAGTAAATGGAGACATAAGCTTGATATTCATATCCTGACTAACCCTAGGATTAAGGCCTTTTAAAGCAATATCGATATTAGCAGGAGAAGGATTTGAAGATCTAAAAAGATTCTCAAAATAAGAAACAAAAGTATCCTCAATCTCTTTCGGATCTTCAGACCAAATACCATCAACTTTATTGATACCAATAATATCATTTGTTTTCCTTCTAATTGATGCTTTTTTGTGGAACCATTTGGAGTTTTTATCCCCCCACCTAAGCCAATCCTCTCTAGATCTTTGTTTCCAATAAATTTCTTCTTCCTCCATTAATTTGTCTAATTCGAATTCAATACTATGGATGGAATCAAAATCTATGAGAGCAATGTTTTTATAGGCTTCTTTTAAGGCAGATTTGCATTCTTTAATTCTATTTTTCCGCTTAGAGTTTAAACTCCTACCCCAATTAGATAACGCAATAGAACAGTTCTTAAGATCCAAGAATAATGGAGTTAAAGGAATACCACTTCCCTTCCAATCACCATTTCTGGATATAAGGTCTTCACATTCTCCATGCACTGTCCAGAATTCCTCAAACCTAAAAGGTTTGTTATGGCGATGGGATCCAATTGATTTCCTTGAATTTAAAATGACTTCTATAGGCCTGTGATCAGAAAAAAGCCAATCAAGATGAAGAACACCAATATTATCAAATAAAACATCAAAAGGAGTGTTACACAAAAAACGGTCTAAACGCTCCCAAACATGAATTCCCCTCCTGTTGCTGTGCCAAGTGAAGAAATCCTCTTTAGGTCTGAGATCTTTTAAAAAGCAATCATCAAGAACATTTCTAAAATCTGCTAAACATTTTCTATCTCTCAAAGGACCTCCCCATTTTTCTGAATCATCTAAGATCTCATTTATATCCCCTCCTATTAACCAAGGCTTATTATTATGAGCATGTAATTTTCTTATGAGGCTCCATGTCATGTGCTTTTGACTTTGCTCTGGGAATCCATAAATGCCGGTGAACCTCCATTGTTTGTCTTGCCAATTGACTGATGAGTCAATGTGGTTATCCGAGAAAGACTCTATTTTTACCAAATTAGAATCTTTCCACAGCAGACAAATACCACCTCTGGCACCCCTGCTTTTAACCGTGAAACAAGCATCAAAACCGCAACTTATTCTGACTTTGTTGGTGATCTTCTCATCACATTTTGTCTCAGATAGAAAGAGGATTTGGGGGTTCCTTGCTAGGACAAGGCTTCGAAGGCTTCGGAATGCTCTCGGGTTCCCCAAACCCCGAGCATTCCAGCAAAGAATCTTCATGGCCCTTGGCAGGGCTGTTCCACAGCCTCTGCCACTGAATTTTCCAAAACAGAAACATCCATAACCAAGTCATCCTCTCCTTTGTGTCTTTTATCCAATCCGCCGCCATCATCACCATCATCAACCTTCCTCTTTAGAGTCCCAGGCTTATCTTTATGAGATTTTCCGATGCTTCCCATTCCAGTCTTTCTTTTCCAGGTTCCTTTTTTCTTTTCAGGCGATCTCTTTTTAAGATTTGCTTCTTCTGGATTCAATTTCTCCACAGCTTGATGTTCTCCATTCTGACTATAGATTTCCAATGGTGCAGCTTCATCTTTCTTTTCTCCGTCAACCTCTTCAGCCTCATTACCCTCGGTACACATATTGCCCCCATCTTGATCTTCTTTTAATTCAGTCTCCATGTTTGCCACTGTATTTAGATCATAAGTCCAAGAGGATGTACCTTCCTCCCCTTTGTTTCGCAAATCATAAAGATCTTCTTCAGCTTCTAAATCATACCCAATAATACCCAATAATCGCTTTGCCTTTCTCCCCATAACTTGGCCCTTTCTCTCTGTCTTTTCCTCCTTCCCCAGACTGGTCTTTCTGAAAATCTTGGTTATAATTTGAATTGGTTGGTGAATCAGGTTTCTTGGTGAATCTTGGGAAAGATTGGAACCGTAACCAGTTCCCAAATTCCCATTTGTCCATGTTTCTTTCCTTTCTTCCTTTTCCACTTTCACAATCCTTTGCAACGTGCCCAATCTTGCCACAAAGAAAACAGAGCTCAGGCAACCTTTCATAACGTATAGTAACCCAGCATTCCCCTTTGATATCAGGTCCTTTGAGCATAAAGCCTCTCAACAGAGGCTTAGTTATGTCTAACCTTACTCTTATGCGCATACTTTGGCCCCAAACAAGCTCTTCATCACATTCTCCTCCATCAATAAAATCTCCAATACTATTCCCTATTTTACTTGCCATTTTCCTGTTTCTGTATCCCATAGGTAGGTTTATTAACCTTATCCAAAAAACAGCATTCTTGAACTCCATCTCCACGGATCTTTGATTAGCCATTGGGTATTCAAGAACTATTAGTGAATTGTCAAAAGTCCATGGACCATTGCACATCACCCAGTTTCTGTCTTCTTGGCATTCAAACTTGAAGTTGAATATATTTTTCCCAGTGGATTCAACTTTGAAATTTTTCCTTGTTTTCCAAGCTCCTCTCAAAGCATTCTTGATGGCCAATGGGGCAATGATTCGATTGGAGAGAAGCTTTCCAACGATGCAGTGGTCCATCTGATCTTTGATTTCTGTCATATCTTCTTCATCTAGCTTTATGTCATTTCCTTTCTCTTTCTCCATTAGATTGAAATTCTTCCATTCATTTACTAACTCTTCAACATCCATGTTCATTGATTGATTCAGCAGGTCTTCAAAGGAACGTATCAACCCAGTTACTAAAACACAGCACGAAAGCTGACTCTTCTCCCACCTCACCGGAGATTTCTTCAAGAACCGCAAGAGGGCCTTGACCATATATATCTTTTTAATCAAGTTGTAGATTTAAACTTTTATATATATATATATATATATATATATATATATATATATATATATATATATATATATATATATATAATTTGATTTAAATAAGAAGATTTTGTCGCATGAAATTTGATTCTAGATTTTCAAGAAAAACTAATTAACTATTTGCCCAAATCAAAATTATTAGTTTGGGTGAGAGTATGTTCAAAAAGACTGAATATGTTTGGTTTAATACTTCGAACTCATTGTTTTTATTATATTTTTTGCACCATTATTATTATTATATATATTCTTCAATGTGATATTCATGGATGAAATATAGACTTAATCTATATTTCAAATTGGAAATTATGAAATTGCTTGGAATAAATTAAAAGTCAAAATTAAGTAGACTATATAAATAAGTTATTTATTTACTTGCATAAATTATTCTATGGCACCTCATATTGCAAAGTTTGTTATTTATTTCTAATTCTTAGTTCAACAATATGAGGTGAGAAATTCAGGTGGTTTGAAGATATAGCTCATATTAGCCCAACAAAGGGTCTTTACTATTTCATGGGCTCAACGTTCTGGGTATGTTCTCTACCTACCCTTATTTACTAAATGTCTATTACTCAATTCGTAATTGCGAGTTCTGATACATTCTTATTACTTTATGTGTATCTATTGATTTATTGGATGCAAACTATTCATAATTTGCAAGTTGATTATGTTTCAATCAATGATTAGTCTTTTTCCCATATCAACATAATATTATCTCGTTGTTTCACGAGGGAACATGACATGCATAAATCCTGAGCAGCTGGGCCAAAAGTCCTTGTAGGAGTGACAAAGCCTATACTCTTAGGGCAAGCAACGTGATGAAAAGTCCTTGTAGGAGTGGCAACGCCTATACTCCTAGGGCGCTCGGTGGAGTGCCAACGCCTATACTCCCTGGGGTAATCAATCTATGAAAAGGCCTTGTAGGAGTGGCAACGCCTATACTCCTAGGGCGCTCGGTGGAATGCCAACGCCTATACTCCCTGGGGTAATCAATCTATGAAAAGGCCTTGTAGGAGTAGCAATGCCTATACTCCTAGGGTGCTCGGTGGAGTGGCAAAGTCTATACTCCCCGGGGTAATCAATCTATGAAAAGGCATTGTAGGAGTGGCAACGCCTATACTCTTAGGGCGCTCGGTGGAGTGGCAACGCCTATACTCCCCTGGGTAATCAATCTATGAAAAGACCTTGTAGGAGTGGCAACGCCTATACTCCCCGGGGTAATCAATCTATGAAAAGTCCTTATAGGAGTGACAATGCCTATACTCCTAGGGCGCTCGGTGGAGTAGCAACGCCTGTACTCCCCGAGGTAACTAACTTGCAGGAATGACATTAGAGGATTGGCAAGGCCTACGCTCCACAAGGTAAACGACGACTAACGGACCCTCGAGAACGAAGTCGTATCAATAGAAGAAGGTGCGGGGGCTTCAAAACAGTAAACTACCCTTGTAGTTGAGACCAAAACCGAAGATATTTCATACAAGCAAAGTGAATGATAAAAAGCCAGAAGAGTCTTTTGGCAAGAAAAAAAGAGTCTTTGGGCAAGAAAAAAATTGGCACAAGGGAGAATTATACTCTTAAATTGGGCTTAAGGAGTTTTGACTTATATTAACAGGCCACCAAAGAATCTCAATTCAAGAGTGGGGGCTTAATGTTATGGGTGAATTTGGACTTAACTCTAAGAAGGTCAGAATGATAGAAGCCCAGAGGAGAAACAAGCCCACAGAGGCCCAATAGACCTGAATCAATCTGTAGGGCTACTCCATCTCCTAAAAGGGAGGGGAAAACCCTAATTTCAGCTATAAATAGAAGAGGTTCACCCAAGGTAAGGGGATTGAACTAGGTATTTGTTCTCTTCCTCTTAATTTACTTAATTTACTTGTTTCACTCACGAACTCTTTACTAACTTAAGCATCGGAGTCGGTGTGGCAAACACCACGCCGGTGTTCAGTTTTCTATTATTTTGCAGGTCACGTCTTCCTATAAATTTACCATTGATGTCACGTAAGGGTCAGGTGAGTCGCTTGACCAAATTTTGGCATCAACAATAGTTATAGACGGATGGTGTAAGGACAGCTAAATTGTCTTTTTATCATTTGTTATTTAAAAAACGAATGAAAGAAGGTTCGAGGAAAAAAAGGCAGAAAGATGGGGTGAAGTTAATTTTTTTAAAAAAATGGAGAGGAATTCTATGATTCAAGCTGAACCAAAGCTATTGAGGAACTCAAAATCAAAGATTTGAGGGTGCAATTTTGGTAAGTTTTTTTTGTATGAAAATCATGTAAAGGATTGGTTTTTTTAGTTAGAGAGGATTTATATGAGTTTTCTTTCCTTTGTTTGTAAATTTGTTGTGGAGGTTTCAAATTTTGATTATGGTGTTATTTGGATAGGTAGAGATGAAGAAATGAAGTTTGGGGTGTTTAAACTTTAAATAAAGAGTTTCATGTGTGAATGTTTCCTTGTTGGTGTACTTTGCCATTTGATATTTGAATTAGAGTGGGGCTAAGGTTTGATTTTGGAGTTAATTGGTTAAATGGAAAGGAGCGAAATGAAATTTGGGTTCGTGAAATGTTGAATTTAAGAAGAGTTTGACTTAGTTAAGGAGAAGAAACAAAAGGAGTGAGTCTTGAGAAAAGTTTGCAAAAACAAAGGAGGATTTTTAGGAACTAAGATAATGGAAGCTTAAAGGTTTATGATTTTTTTTTTTTTTTTATATGCTTGAGTTTGTTTAACATGGCAGGTGTGGATGATCAAACCATAGATCGTTAAAATGCTCCCTTCTTTTTATTCAATATATTTTAAACTTCTTGATAAAATATTACTATTTTGAATAAGCAATATGATTAAGAATCCATCTTTTTTTTTTTTTTTTTTTTGATAAAATTAAGAATCCAACTTTGAGAAGTACTAAATTTAAATCAACTTTAAATGTCCTTTGTTATTTTGTGAACTGAAGCTTAATTGGGCTTGGGCCCATCATCAAGCTTAAGTGTCCCTTCTTGAGTGCGGGCTGGCTATTTCTTATTTGAAAGGATAATTGTAATGGGTGGTAAAATTAGGGTAAATAATGACAAATTTAGCAATTTTTTAAAATATTTGCAAATATGGCAAAAAATTTTAATTAATTTTTTATATCCCTATTTTGCCCTTGAATTGCGCGCGCACATCTGGTGGATTTCTCTCCTCTCTTTTTGTTTTGGTAGGTTTCTATCTAATAGAAGATTCTGTCAGTGATAGAAAAACTTTCTATCAATTATCACTGATAGAATTAACTTTCTATCGGTGATAGAAGTTTTTTATCACTATCACTGATAGAAGTTTTTTATCACTATCACCGATAGAAAGTTAATTCTATCGATTTTCTATCACTGATAGAACCATCTCCCAGTACTTCTTCAACTTCTGTTCCCTCTGCAACCTCATCTCCTCGTTGAACCTCCTTATGAAATCATTTACTCGTCGGTTCAAATCGTCCTGGCTCAGCGACGGCTCTTTCCTCAGCTTCACCGCCTGAGCCGACACATTCACCGGCGTCAATGCCAGATTCGTCCTGTTCTTGAATGTCTCCGATTTCTTCACCGGCGACGACTCGGCCTCGCCGGCACTAATCTGACGATCGTGATTCTCCCAGGTCTCGCACTTCTTCATGTGCATGCTCAACGACATTGCCCTGCCTTCCGTTATCGCCTTCCACGTGTTCTCTAGCGTCTCGTGTCGTTTCGCCTTCGAGTTTGATACCACTTCCAACGCCTTTCCGCCTAAAAATTTCACCGGTAAACAGATCGCTGATCAGAATCTTTCGTACTTTTTTTTTCCTTTTCAGAAACAGTTTATGTTTATCGAATGAGAGATTCTCGACCTAACAATCCTTGTGGTAGAGCTTCAATCGACGTCAATTTCTGGGAGAGGAGCCTTCATGCAGGAGTGAAGTTCATTTTAATGGCAGGGTCGAAGGTGGAGAGAGTGAAGAGAAGAAGAGAAACAAACATGGGTTAGGAAGGGCATTTTCGTAAATTCTACGATCAGACTACAATTTTTTGCTATTTTTGCAAATTCCTTTGCGGGCTGTTATATGTGCAAATATTTTGGCCCAAATTGGTAGATTTGCAACCGGCCCTATTTGAAATTCTTTTTCTTGGCAATCAGTAAATTACCATTTTTACTTGTACCTTTTGAAAAATGACCATTTAACAACGAATCAAACGAAAATACTCTTGATCAAAATCTAAATCTAGTGAATAATTAAATTCAAGGGAAAAATACACTTTAGTCCTTGAGGTTTGGTTTAGGTTTTATTTTGGTCACTGAGTTTTCAAACTTAACAATTTAACCCCTGAGGTTTGGTTTTAGTTTCATTTTAGTCCCTCCATCCATTTTTCTGTTAATAATTAACATTTTGCTCACATAGCGCTATTTTTTTTATTAAAAAAATATTTTTTAATTTTTTAAAATATAAATATATTAAAATAATAATATTATTATTATTTTATTATTTTTTTCTTCACTCTTTCCTCCTCCTCTTCTTCTTCATTTTCATTATTCTTCTTCTTCAACAACACCGGTCAGCGGCCGACAGCGACCAACGACCACCGCCGATGATTTTTTTCTTTCTTTCTCTTATCTTCTTCTCCTTCCCTCCTTTCTTCTCCAAAATTTCTATTTTTTTTTCAAAAAAAAAACAAAACGGGGAGTCTCCCCAGTTTCCAACGTTGGAAACAGGGAAGGGAGCCTCCCTCCTAGTTATAGATCTATAACAGGGAGGGACTTCCCTCCCCCATTTTCAGCGTCGGAATCATGTGGATGTCACGCAAATCTGGAGAAACAAAGAGTTTCAGACCGGAATGAAGGGGTTTTCCACGAAATGGCGTGGGTGTCGCATAGAGGAGAAGAGAAATGGTTGTGGGTGAGGGCTGCTATAGCATAGACGAGAAGAAAATCAGTCGGAGAAATCGACGTGGGTGAGGGTTGCTACCGTTGTCGTGGGTGAAGGTCTCGTGGGATTTCAACTGTAGAAGAAGAAAAAAAGAAAGGAGGGCGACGTGGGTGAGGGTTGCTGCTACTGTCGTGGGTGAGGGTTTCGTGGGATTTCGACCAGAGAAAAAGAAAAACGGAAAGGAGCAGGCTAGTGATGGTGAGGGTCTTTAAGAAAAAAAGAAAGTAGATGGAAAGAAGAAAAGAAATGAAGAAGAGGAGGAAAAAAAAGGTCGGTGATGGTGAAAAAGAAGAGGAGAGGGGGAAATAAATAAAAATAATATAAAATAATAATATTTTTTATTCTTTTTTAATATATTTATATTTAAAAAATTAATAAAAAAATAGCGTCACGTTAGCAAACTGTTAATTATTAACGGAAAAATGGATGAAGAGACCAAAATGAAACTAAAACCAAACCCATGGGATAAATTGTTGAGTTTGAAAACTCGGAGACCAGAACGAAACCTAATCCAAACCTCAGGGACCAAAAGTGTATTTTTCCCTAAATTCAAATGCAACATAAATGAAGAAGAGAATCTAGAAATTACAATTTGATTTAATGGAAAACTTAAATCATCCAATTTCAAGTTCACAAAGATAAACCAGAAAAAATGAATACAAATTATTTTAACAGTACGATTTAATAACAAAATTTTAAATTAAGAAATATAATACTAAAGTAATCTCACGTTTGAGGAAGAAAAAATAGGGATAGATTAAATTGAAAACTACCTTTGAGAGTAAATAGATATACGACATTTTTTTTTATCAATCTTTGATTGAAAAAAATACTTCTATTCCAAAGGGATGTTTATTACAGCAGAATCAACGTCAATGGAATCAACAAACTTAATTTTTTTTTTCTGAAAGTAGGAGGGTTTTGTCAATATTTTCTTGTATACACACTGTATTTGAAGTATTTACAGTGTCAGATTGATCATAATCTCTACTACAAACTGATATCGTTCGCCCTGTTGTTGGAGACATAAAATAATAGACAAAAAACATCACTATACTTGAAAAGCCTAAATATTGTGGATTTTTTTAGAACTCAGAGGCGATTAATTGTTTCATTATTCTCAAATCTAGTTTACTACTTATTCCATCCATGAGATGTTGGAAGGAAGAATCTGATTACAATGTCAACACCTTGTAGCCAGTGTATTGATTATTATTATCTCACCTCCCATCATACCATATAGAAATGAGAATACCGACCATCTAATTTTGAAAAAAAAAAAGCAAATTACTTTGTGTGAATGAATAAGATTCAAAATAAATGAAAATTAAGACGAGACAAAATACTTATGATCAATAGTTCTTTCAATCTTGGAAAGAAGTATAAACCAAAAAATCGTTTAATGTTGAGAATGGTTGAGAAAAACGATGAAAATGATGATTAGATAATTAAAAACTAAAAATATAATCGAAAATTGAAAATGAAGCCTTAAATTTTGTGTTATCTTTCCATTTTCAAAAGAAGATAAAATTTGAATTTGAATTTTGAAAGATAGGAGAAAGAAGATAGATGATGTACCTAAACTGATTCAGAGAGAAACCATATTATTACTATTTTTAATTAAATCAGCTAATAACTACCTCTAAAACATATTTAAAAAACGGTATAACATTTTTCATTGAAAAAGTCCGTTTGACCATTTTTCAAAAGTACATGGTGCAAATTTCCTTTTTAGCTTTACGTACTCCAGAATTACGAAAAATTACAAACATGTAATAATTTCTAATTAAATTCATGTAGTTCCTTTTTATTTTCGAGGAAATTCAACATTTTTTTAAAAGATACTTCTTAAAACGAAAAAAACTACAATCTCCCAAAAGATGGGGGAGAACAATCGGGTAGGCCCCGACCCAAAAGAAAAAAAGGGGTCAACAACAAAAGGTCTCTTCCGAATTGGAAGAGACACCCAAAAAAGAATGGCAAGAACACTGGTGATCAACGACAGCCCTTCGCTCCAAAGAGTGAGACTTCCTTGTTACGCGAACGCGGGCAGTAGGAGAACGAAATCTCGGCATAAGACTTCTTCAGCTGCTCAATTACCTCAACCAAGAAGGTGATCTCGGATTGGTCTTCCTCTTCGCTGTTCAGCAGCTTGATCACGCCAATGGCGTCTAATTCGACGATAATGCCTGGAATGGAGAGGTCTGACCGAAAAGCTCGGATCGAAGGTAAACAATTTAACCCTTCAACAATGGCTCTCATTTCCAGCATTTTGACCGATTCTTTCTTGATGATTTTCCTATAACCCGAGCAGATTGAAGATCCTGAGGAGTCACGTAAGGACCACCCCACTCCTCCAAATACCTGGGATTCAAACCGAGAAGCATCCACATTGAGCTTCCACAACCCAGGCGGAGGGGGAAACCAAGAGGCTTGACTCTTCTGGCTCTCCGACCTCTCAGGGGAATCCGCTGCATTATCAGCCTGGTAGGATGAACTTTCTTGTAGCTTGATTTCAATTTCTTTGACTAGAGTACTCTAATCTGGCTTGTTGGCGTTGTTTAATATGTTGTTTCTATGTCTCCAAATTTCCCAAAGAATTAGGATAGCTTTCTCCAATTCTTCATCCTTCAAGTGTTTGTGCATCCAATTCCAATAGTCGATAGGTCTCCAATTATCCCTGTTCATACCAAATAAAGAATTTGGTAGGGGAATGTAGTTTATCCACACTCTTTTGGCCAACTTTACAACTCCATAAAGTGTGAGATGTAGTTTCCTCGCTCTTCCTGCAAAACAAACATAAATGGTTAATTAGAGAATCGATTCCCCTTTTACGGAGATATTCAACACTATTTCTAGGTCACTCGAAATATTCATTAATTTTTTTTAGATGTCATTTATTCATTTGAGATTATCTAAATACCTCATTCTAATTTTCAGATATTTTTTAATCTAAGTTTGTATCTTATTAAAGAAGGGGCAACAAGAAGCGTGACTAAAAATAAATAGAAGGCTTGAAAAATGGCTACACAAGTTCATAAATTAAATGGATGGCTAAAAGATTTTATGATTAATAAATCCTTATTTGTAGAAGACAAAAATGCCCCCAACAAACTGTCTCCTAACGTTTAAAATTAAAATCAGAGTTTATGAGAGAGAAAATACACCCCAAAAAAAGTTAGAGAGATTCTAGGAAGTTTGAAATTAAAAAATGCAACAAACCAACCTAATTTGAAACTAGATGTATACTATTTCACTAAAAAAAGAAGATAAATAAAAAAAGAGGGATCAATGTACACTATTTCACTCAGAACAAAAAAAAATCCAAAACTAGAATTCATGAAGATGAATCCTTAGTACTGTTTCAAAGTCTATAAACAATACGACCTTTGGTAAAATCATAACGGCTAACTTCAACCTTGACCCTATCACCATGCAAAATACACACAAAATTCTTCCTAATCTTACCCGATATGTAGCCAAGAATGAGGTCTTTATTATCCAATAGAACTCTAAGGAGGGAATTGAAGGAGAGTGGACGGTGGCTGGGCGTGGAGTTGAAGGAGAGGGAATTGGAGAAGGTTCTAGGTTGAAATTAATACCCAATTGGTAAAAACTAAAAAAAAAAAAAAAAAAATTAAAACTTACCTGCTTGCATTCCCACCTCCATGCATTTTCTCCCCAAAACCCCTTACAATTCATTTTCATTCATCTCTGTTTTGAACTCCACCCTAAAAATGTTGAAGCTTCTTCTGGACGACGACTGTCACCAAAATTTTGAAGCTAAGGGACTGAAGATATGTAAATAATGGCTGGATTTCCCTTTTATTTGCAACTACTTTATAGACAATCCCTTGATTTTAGGGATTTTTTTTTTACAATACGCGATTATCCTGTAACAACATTTTTTTCCCCAAAATCGCAAGTCATGAAAAAAGATAAACATATTGTTTATTATTGTGCAAATCCCCTAGGATGCAGGGAAAAACAAGAAAAAAAGACAAACAGACGAATAAAGGATATAATTGATGAAGTAGATCGCGACAGAGCGGTATGTACTGATATATACATATATTATTTACATCGTTTATGAATTGCTTGTGTGTACTGGAGTCTAAAATTGAGATGTAAGGATCTATATATGAATCTGTACTGTGTATCAAAGGGTGAAAGTGTGCTGGAATGCCTGTTGAATGACACTCTGTTGCCTGTCTATACTATTATATACATGTGTATTACACATGCCAATATATCAGTCGTGGGCAAAGTAAAAGAGCGGTATGTACTGATATATACATATACTATTTGCATCTTTTATGACCTGCTTGTGTACTGAAGACTAAAACTGATATGTATGTATCTGGATATGCATGTATCGAAGGGTGAAAGTGTATTGGACTCTACTGTTTGTCTGTACTATTATGTACATGTGTATTACCCATGCCAGTATATGCGTATTACCCCCACACAATGTTTGTACATGCTTATTACATGTCTGCTTTTGAGTTATGTAAGCACTATAGTGTATACACATGTGATAACGACTTTTTTGTTTTTTTTTTTAACGGGACTCTGTTGCCTGCCTGTATGTACTACTACATATGTCTCCGGGGATTTGCACAATAATAAACAATCAAATTATAATAGCATGGTCATCGGGGGTGGATGTAGTTGAACTTTTTTTACCTTTTGTCAAATTTTGGCTTCTTTTTACTTTGTCCTTCTTCCTCACTATCTGGAGTCTAACCTTGAGATGTATATATCTGGATATGACTCTGTATTGTATATATCTGGAATGCCAATTGAAAGACATTTTGTTGTCTGTATGTACTATTATATACATTCATAATACCCCTAGTATATGAGTTGTGTGCCTCCCCCACAATGTATGAGTTATTTGCGCACTTTATGATATGCTTGTGTGTACTGGAATCTAAAATTGAGATGTATATATCTGGATATGACTCTGTACTGTATATATTTGGAATGCCTATTAAAGTGAAACCAACTTCTAATTACAAACTTACAACCAGAATTTTGATCGTGATATGCAACAAATAAAAAGAAAAATCTATAACGTTTAAATGAGGGGCATAAATTGCAGGATTAAATATTTTTTTACCTTTGGAAATTGTGAAAACTAAACCTAAAAAATAGGAAGATCTTTTAATGCGGTTGGAAATATACCACCAACTGAACAGATCGATCCACCCCCAAAAAATAGGGAAAAAAAACTGATTTCAGCCGTTAACGGCGTCTGTCTATAGACGTATATACCAAGGGTATAAATGGAAAAAAAAAATCCAGAAAACAGTTCCTAGAAACGCGGTAGCCAGCCCTGCAAATAGTAAACTCCCGTAGCCAAAAATCAAGATAGGTTTTTTTTTTCTAGTTATTTGCCACAATTTCCCTTAAAGGAACTATTCTCTTCAAAACTTGAGCTTTCCACCACAAGCTCATACCTTTAGGCCCATGGGTCAAGTCCAGTCCACAAGTGTTGGACCACAACAACGTAGCGCAACAAGTTACAAACAAAAGAATTTAATTATATTTACAGAAATTATATCGGATGAGTCAAATTGATCCCCAAATTTCACAAATGTCCTTAATAATTAAAATTATTATGCATAGGTTTTTTCACATTAATTGAGTTATTTTTCTTATCAAAATACACTTCATTTAATGAATGGAATAAATTTAATTTAATAATATATTAGAATAAATCTCAAATTTTCAATTAAAGAATTTAGGGAAATATAATTGAGTGGCCGTTTTTTTCTTAAATATTGTCCCAACAAATATTTCCTTATAATTAGGGATCCTTTGTAAAAAATCTAATTTTGTAAATTATTATTATAGATTTTATATTCCTAAATTAGTTTTTTTTTTTTCGTCCATTCTAATCCCAACTTATTAGCACAAGATTTTCAAAATTCACTCTCGTTTTCAATTTTCCGTCCAATTTTCGATTGGCAGAGCTGTTTCACACACACACACATATATATATATATATCCCTACCCTTCACCAATTTGTGACTCATTCCTTCAAGATTTTCACAGGTTGCTTTTTCGGTTCTGTAGATGAGTATGTACATCTGTTGTGTATTTGTTCAATTTGTTATCTTTTTATTATATATATATATTTTAATTTTGACACCACATTTTGGATTAAAATATAGAGGTTATATTATAACTATTCCATTTGATTTTCAATATAAATGTCGGTATATTAGATACATATTTACACTTTTCAAAAAAAAAAAAAGATACATATATATATATATATTTTTGCTTTTCCAAGTATATGAAATTGACTTTCATTTTTCATTAATTCCATTAACCTAATATTCTTAGCAATATTATATTTTTCATTCGATAATATATAAGTTGTTCCAACCAATATTTGTATTTTTTTATTCTTTTGGATATAAACGAATTTCATATACATGTTTGTAAGTGGTATATATAATCGACTTATGAAAATCGAATTTCATACATGTTTGTAAGTGGTATATATTGGTGCAGAATTATTCTAATCCCAACTTATTAGCACAAGATTTTCAAAATTCAGGATTTATTTCAAAATTCACTCTCCTTTTCAATTTTCCGTCCAATTTTCGATTGGCAGAGCTGTTTCACAGATGGTTTTTTTTTTGTCCCTACCCTTCACCAATTTGTGACTCATTCCTTCAAGATTTTCACATGTTGCTTTTTCGGTTCTGTAGATGAGTATGTACATTTGTTGTGTATTTGTTCAATTTGTTATCTTTTGATTGTATATATATATTTTTTAATTTTGACACCACATTTTGGATTAAAATATGGAGGTTATATTATAACTATTCCATTTGATTTTCAATCTAAATGTCGATATATTAGATACATATTTACACTTTTCAAAAAAAAAAAAAGAAAGATACATATTTGTTATTTTTTTATTTTATTATTATTATTTTTTTTTTTTTGCTTTTCCAGGTATATGAAATTGACTTTCATTTTTCATTAATTCCATTAACCTAATATTCTTAGCAATATTATATTTTTCATTCGATAATATATAAGTTGTTCCAACCAATATTTGTATTTTTTTTTCTTTTGGATATAAACGAATTTCATATACCTGTTTGTAAGTGGTATATATAATCGACTTATGAAAATCGAATTTCATACCTGTTTGTAGGTGGATATATTGGTTCAGAATTATTCTGTATGTATTAGAATTATGAATAAATGAATTTCATACGTGCTTGTAAGTGGTATATATCGGTACAAAATTATCATGTTTGTGTTAGAATTATGAATAAACGAATTTCATACTCCATATGAAATAACTATGTCAGTTAGCTAAATAAAAATATCCAATATGGAATTGATAATTTATCTAAACAATTAAAATTTGAGGTAGACAAAACTAATTACGGAAAAGTTTCAAAATCCATACCGGGTATTTAAAAATCCATACCCGGTATTTAGAAATCGATACGGGGTATTTAATGAGAAATCGCAGAAAATGCAAAAGCAAAGATTTCAAAAAGAAAATCAGTCGCAACAGTAAAATAATAATAATAATAATAATGAAGGAAATAAACTCATACCACTCAATAGCCTATCTTTATAAGTCCTATGCTACCCCAATTAAATTTCAACAAATTCTAGTCTAGGATACAAATACGCAACAAAGGTCAATAGTTATATGAATCTTTTCATCATCTTGCATTTGGTTACATCAATAGTCAATAAATAGCCTCTGTAGTTGCAGCAAACAACTAATTTCCCAAACACACAAAATTCGTTTCTCAAACAAATAGCCGATTTAGCAAATTGATTTATTTCCTAATTAGAGGTTTGCTTGGAATGTCTCTCTGAAGGACAATTATTGAAAATTAATCACTTGTAAAAATTAATTCCCCAAACACACATAATTCGTTTTTCATCATCTTGCATTTGGCTACATCAAATTCTAGTCAGAAAGTGATGAAAGATAACACAATATAGACAGAACTAACAAATATGAAGAAGGCGAAACAACTCACTGATTTTTTAACCTAAGAACCTACGGATAAAAACCCCTAATATTGCAAAATCATAAACTGAAAAACCCGAAATCAGTACCTTTCTTCCCCGTGAAACCCACCAGATTGTTGCCGTGAAGAAGACGAAGCCCTAAACGATACAATGGAGAAGACGATAGCAGTGTTTTCGGAAGGAAGAAGACGATAGCAGCGTTTTCGGAAGGAAGAAAACGGTAGCAGTGAAACGTGTTTTGGGGGATTATTTTCAAATGTCATATACGAACGGTTTTTCCTTTTCTGTATTTTCTTTCTTTCTTTTCTTTTTTATTTTGAATATCAGAGGGTCAAATCGGTAAATGTGCTACAATTAATTAAAACGGGCTGGACTGAGATGAAAATTTTAAGGTTTTTGGACAAAAGTGAAATATATGGGCTGATTTCAGCCCATTCTTGTAGAACCCCCTTATATTTAAATACTTTATTATGAAACTTTTATAGATTTGATGTGAGAACCATAGTTCACCATAGCTCAACTGACATCAAGTTTGTACTAGCGGCCAAGAGGTCCATGATTCAATTCCTCAATCCTCACACTGTCAAAAAAAAAAAAAAAAAGTGAGAATCCATAGTTTGGGATCTATATAAACTAAAAATTTCTTAACAAAAAATTGAAATAAAGTACATAATAAATGAATTACAATAGAGAAAGACAAAAACAAAAAGTGAAAAACTTCGACCTCATAACCATTTCGTTTTTGGTTTTTTATTTTTAAAAATTGGAAGGAAGAATGTTCAAAATCTGAACCCACCGAACTTCAAAAAGGAAGATTCTCCTCTTGTATATTTGTCAGTTTTGTAATTGTTTATCTTTTTATATTTATTCTTTCGCTTAATTCTAAGGAACAAAAAGATATTATCCAAACATCTCAAACGTCCCCAAAATGTTATAAATTCGAATATTACCCTCATACCAATTCTTTTAAAAATCTAATTACTCTTTTTTTCTTTAATTTGTTATTATTTATTTATTTTGAAAGAAACTATTTCTTTTCCTTTTTATATATAAACATTATTGCATCATAATCCTAGAATCATTCTAGTATTTTCTTTAAAAGTACGGCATTAAAAAGAATCAACTTAAAAAAAATTCTCAAATAATCTTCTCATTATTTCCCATTTCAAAATAAAAGCATAAATCTTATTTTAGAAAATTTGTTAACCATCAATAAAGTTTAATATTATAGATATATATATATATTTTTTTTTATAGTAATTGCCATTGAGATTGATTATCTAAAGGTACAAGTACAATCTAAGAAGAATATTCAACCTACAGTTCAAGATATGTTGTGTCCAAAATCAATGGATATTCGTTCTCGATGTCTTTCCTTTTAATATATATTAGACAGCATGTTATAAAAATATTGTCACACAATAATCATTAGATAAGAAAATAATAAATATACAAAGTATGCAAGAGAATTTTTAATATATACTTTTAGTCATGTCAATCAGATGCACGGGGAGCACTTACATGTGAGATGAACCCACCATTCTCTAGGTTCTCTTCCCTTTCACAAAATTGGTATCTAATCTAATTCATGCCCATAATTTAAATTAATACTATAATAATCATTAAATTATTTATTTTTATGTTTTTTTTTTAAAAATATTTATTTTTATGCACATACTTTTGTGGGGTTTTTTAGAATAATAGATAAGTTTTTAAAAAAAATTAGAAGAAAGATGGACTTCTAAAACTATTTAGAAAAATGGTGTGTCGCGTCTTCCTAAGAGACGCAACACACCCATGCACGCCACGTGGCGTCTTCTGCACAACATCAATTAACTTTTTCTTTTTTAGTTTTTTCATGAATTAAATTAAATTTTATTCATTTATAATAATACCATTTGCTTTTATATTTTTTTTCCTCCCTTTTTTGTAAACCTATTTTTAGATTAATGTTTTTAGATTTTTTTAATCCTTTAAAGTTTATCTATTATTATTTAAAGTTACCAACTTTTGTATATTAATCTTTTTATTAATTCACCTATTTATTTTTAAATTCTTTAAAAAAAATTAAAATAATTCAGAGATCATTAGTCAAGAAATTTTCAATAAAATTTACCATTCAAACACAAATCTATATCTATATATAAATATATAGATATATTCAATATACTAGTGAATAATATTTTGATTCAAGTTTCATATTAATTCATTGATTCTAGGGATTTATTTAGAACCAAAAAAATCCAATTTCAATTATTTAAGAATATTAGAATATATATATATATATATATATATATATATATATATATATATATATATATATATATATATATATATATATATTTTGAAAATTTTGAATTGATTGAAGTTTAATATCAAAATATTCTAAATTTGAATTTGAGACCAATAAAAATGTTTAATTATTTAAAAAAAATGTTAAATTTGATCTTCCTTTAGATCTAATATTTCAATTTATTTAGATCTTTTTTAAATCCAACCTTGAGTATCATCACATTCATTTCATTTAATGAATCAACCGCCTGATATATATATATAACGAACCCATAGTAGGACCAAAATCCAACCTTGAGTATCATCACATTCATTTCAATATATATATTTGTGTTTGAATGGTAAATTTTATTGAAATTTTCTTGACCAACGATCTCTGAATTATTTTAAATTTTTTTAAAGAATTTAAAAATAAGTAGGTGAATTAATAAAAAGATTAATATACAAAATACGGTAATCAAATATTTAAATAATAATAGATAAACTTTAAAGGATAAAAAAATCTAAAAACATTAATCTAAAAATAGGTTTACAAAAAAGAGAGAAAAAAAAATATAAAAGCAAATGGTATTATTATAAATGAATAAAATTTAATTTAATTCATTAAAAAAACTAAAAATGAAAAAGTTAACTGATGTTGCGGCAGAAGACGCCACGTGGCATGCATGGGTGTGTTGCGTCTCTTAGGAAGACGCGACACACCATTTTTCTAAATAGTTTTAGAAATCCCTCTTTCTTCTAATTTTTTTTAAAAACTTATCTATTATTCTAAAAAACCCTACTTTTGTGTGACAATTTCCTCTCCACATATTTTAGAATTTTAATTTTGTTTCTAACATTTAATTCAAGTCTCATTTGTCACTAAACTATCTTGTCAGTTGTCAGGGATAGTTTTCTAAGCAATCCCTTCAAATTATTAAAAAAAATTATATATATATATATAAATCTTATTTAGTTTTGATACACCATTTTAAAAATAAAATAAAATAAAAATTTAGTTTTGATACAATTTTTAGAAAATACACCCAGACCAAGATCTATACCAAAATTTCAAGTCTCATTAACAAACCTTAATATAGTAACTTTTGATCTGTTAGTTAAAATTATAATATCTTAACTAATTTTTTTAAATAATATCTTTAATTAGATAAACTATATTCAAGTTGTTCATAAATTTATAATTTATTCTATATACGATTTGAGTTAGTGTAACATGTACTTAATCTACAAATTTATAATTTGTAGAAAGTCAATATATAGTATATAAATGGTGAGTTTCATTATAAGTACGTTAATATGACATGAGTTTATATAAAGTATATGAGGTATTAAACAAATTTATAGCTTAAGATAAACATATCTATGTACCAAAATATAAGTTCAACTGTTCTCAACTTTGAGTGACATGCGAGTCTAACTCAGAAAAAAACTTTTTTTTTTTTTTTCGTTTTTGTTTTAAAAAAGTTGAAGCAAAGTTATTTGATGAGAAAAAGCACCAATAATTGCAAATTTGCATGGAAAAGAAGTCAAATTTGCAACAATAATATAATATGTACAAATTATGTTAATGAAATTTTAATCAAACTCCATAACCACCACAATCATGTCCAATCAAATAAAGTTTCAAAATGATGAAAATTTCACGGCGAAAATCACTCTCATTTGCAGTAATATGCAAGTTAAAAATGTTGAAATTAGGGCAAGGAAAAAGCACAAATGGCCACACTAATTGAAAGAAATTAGCGATAAAGCTTAGCAAATTACAAACATCTTTTTAACCGGTTGTCGCATTATTTATATAGTACCTTATTTATGACTTTATGACACCCTTTTTCTCTAATGAGAGTTCCGTCACGTTCTTTGCGAAACTATGTCCCCCACTTTTCCTTTTATCATCTTACATGAGAGTTGAATTGTCAACATGAGCATCGACAATTAAAATGTCTATTTATTCTCTCGAGTCAAATCTAAATAAATCGAGGGTTTAATTCAATCCTCATATTCAATATTGAGTGATGTTGTAGAATAGCTTGTCAACAACTTTTTATTATACCCATTATAATCCTCTCATTGAACAAATCACTCATATATGGTTTAAATAAAATTTTTGTCATCAAGTTGCTGTGGTGTAGTGGTTATCATTTTAGTCTTACACACTAAAGGTCCCCAGTTCAATCCTGGGCAGTAACATTTTCATTAATATTTTTCCATTTGATTCTAAAAAATAAATAAATAAAAATGTTTGCTTCTCACTTTTATTTAAAAAACAGAGTTCATCTATAAAGTTAAAACTAGGGTATGATAGAACAATAAAACCTTTCTATGTACCTCTCCATCTGATAAAGTTAATATTATCTACTTAAAAGTTAGATAAAGTTGAACTTTTTAATTTTGTTAATTTAAAAAATCATTCAATATTAAAATATAATAAAAATTATTAGTTTAAAAAAGTTGAAAAAATAAAACCGGGGACTTTTAAAACCTATTTTTCTCAAAACTTAGGGACTAAAAAGGTCCATTTTGAAAACTTAAGGACCTTTTAAACCTATTTCTCAAAACCTAGGGACTAAAAAGGTCTATTTTGAAAACTCAGGGACCAAACACACCTATCCCTCAAAACTCAGGGACCAAAAAGGTAATTTTCCCCAAATGTTTCTTACGGATAGAAATATATATCATCTCTATACACTTAATCCAAAATCTTTGTCATATAGAGTAGCCTATATTCGCATCCCCGAGAACATATTATATCCTCAAAATGAAAAACGACATAAGAAAAAGTGAATTCGCAAAGCGTGAAGGCATACCATATCGATTACGATGAAGAATGCATCAAATTTGTTAGAGATAGTTGAGAGAAAATGAGAGAGAGAGAAGAAATAATGATGGAGATTGAAGAAGGAGAAGAAAGAAGAATTTAGGGTAACCCCATTTTGTCCTTAAAACACGGTGGTATGGTCAGGTCTTCTCTGAACCAAATACTTTTGTTGCAACCTTAAACAAAGCGTGGTTAATGAACAGTGATCAGTGTGGTTGTTGGCTTCAACATATATAACATATATAATTGCCCTTTCTTTAATTTCTGCTAAATTAATGCCCTTCCCATTTAAGGCCATTGTCTTTTTGATGTATGATCTTATAAATTAAAGATTCAAACTTTAATTTCTCTCTCTCTTTCTTTCTGATCTCTTAGCTGATAGCTAGTGACATGGCATTGACATCATTTGGACAACCAACTTTCTTCCTGCTTTGATGTGTTTAAGGTTGGTTTTTAGTGTGTGTAGAGAAGTCAAAGAAGGAGATCATGTAAAGGCTAGAAATTGATAGTGGATAACTCTCTCATGAGCATGGCTAAAGAGAAGGGGATTCATATGGAATCTTAATTTTGGGCTTCATAGTTTTTGCTTTCATTCACTTACTAAAGCTACCCACTTGTTTGATATTGTACTTATGGGTTTGTCCACTTTAAATCTAAGTTCATATGAATTTATGTTCGTGATACTGATAAAAAATAATATCGTTGTCATTATTAATTATATGAATGTGCGATCCTTTTCTTGACTAATTTGGTACTTTAATTGTATTCCTGAAAGTCATCATCTTTGATGATGTTATTTATTTCGTTCATGATGTCTATTAAATTGAAAGCTTACTCTTATTCAAGTCGAGGAGTACTCTTTGATCTCCATATTTGGAGCACACTATTCCCTTTTGATAACGTTCAATTACCAAATCATGTATGAGATGATTAGTCTCTGGAGTACACTATTCCTTTTGGAGCGCACACTCATGTTGATGTGACCATTGCATTGATCGTACTCTTAATAATCATCCCTTTAAGACAAAAGTAAAAAAGACTCATCATTCTTATCACATAATCATGAGCTTTTAATAAGGTGCTTAATTTAATTATTAGACGGTATATTTTGCTATTCAAATTAATATTAATTATTGAAAAAACATAAAATTAGATCGATAGTGGTCTCACTATTGAATTTTGGTTTGTAGAAGAGATTCAAGGACGGACCAAGTCCTAGCACAGTTATAAGCATGCGTTAATACATTAAAACAAGGACTTGACTATAGTTGGAAAGTAGATAAAATTTGCAAAAAGAGAACTGTATATGAAGATCAAGAATGTGAAACACTATAGTGCAATAATATATAATAGTAAAAGGTCTTAAATTTAAGTATATGTGACATCGTCGTCACTCTATTTCATTTTCAATAACCCATATATGTGTTAGGTCTCATGCTAACATCCAATTCCACACGTGAATAGAAGTTGTTGAAAATATATTGAGAATATTTAATTAATCATAATTCATCAACTTTATCTTTTAAGCGGATCTAGTGGCCAATCATACTTTTTGAATTGGACAAATTCTTTTGAGATAAAGTTGCAAAGAATATATAAGAATATATAAGAATATATATATAAATTTTGATAGATCTTGAAGTACATGATATCCTTTGATTGGTTGTTGGAGATGAGTATTGAGTAATTGAAAGTGCACCAAACTTAAGAGGATAGGTCTATTCCCTAGATTGAAGATATAATTCCCGCCACACATTAAATAATCATATATGGTTAGAAAGAGCTATAACCTATATTGAGAAAAAGGTGCTCCCTAGGATGCTCATACACTATGATTTTATGTATACCCAGTAGAAGCAGAAATAATGATATCAAAAGATGCAATATAACAAAGTCGACTGCATTAACCCATAAAATATCACAAGCATTCAAGGGAGAGAACCAAATACAACCTTCTATCGGAACATAATCAGTACTCCTAGACGTAGAGGAAAAAAAATTCTAAACTTGTTGATACAAGTCTCAAGATAACTTCCGTTTTTTTCCTTAAAATATGTCACATCTTAGACGCTTCAAATCATCTTGTCAACTATTATTCATAACATTGAAATTTTTGCACTAACGTTTTCTAAATCTTTCCCCATTAATAATTACCTCAAATTCACTCAACTTAGGAAGGACCATTAATTTATTTTGTTTGAGAGAGATGTTGCGCTTGGAAGGAAGATCGACCAATCGACTAATTAAAAGTGACATAAGAACATGGAATACTTTAGGGCAGGGAATGCAAATATATGTGTACTATGAACAAACCTCACATAAATCACAATACTATGATGACATGCATTGACATCATATGGAGGACAACCAACTTTCTACCTGTTTTGATGTGTTTAAGGTTGGTTTTTAGTGTTGAGAAGTCAAAGAAGGAGATCATGAAAGGCTAGAAATTGATAGTGAATAACTCACATGGAATCTTTTGGGCTTCAAAGTTTTTGCTTTCAGTCACTTACTAAAACTACCAACTTCTCTGATTGTACTTCATGCCTAGTCCCTTTCCGTGTTGATATCAATACGGTTTTGTCCACTTTAAATCTAAGCTCGTATGAATTTAGTTTTTGACGATACTGATAAAGGTATTGTTGTTGTTATTAATTATAAATGTGTGATCGTTTTTTTGGCCTACTTTAGTACTTTAATTGTATTCCTGAAAAGTATCATTTCTGATGGCGTTATTTATTTCATTCACTTTTCTATTAAATCGAAAGTTTACTCTCATTCAAGTTTGAGTACTCTTTCTCTTTATGTGGAGCACATTGTTCCCTTTGATAGAGTTCAATTACCAATCATATATTAGTTTGGGACAAGTAGTCTTTATGGAGCACACTATTCCTTTTGGAGCACCCTTACATTGATGTGACTATTATATTAATTGATCGTACTCTTAATAATCATCCCTTCAGACAAAAGCCAAAAAGACTCATGGTTCTTTATTATCTCATAATCATGAGGTTTTAATAAGGTGCTTAATTAATGATATTATCAAATTAACATCAATACATATTATTGAAAAGTATAAATTAGATCGATAGTGGTCTCATTTGTTGAATTTTGGTTTGTAGAAGAGATTCAAGGACATACCAAGTCTTATAACACGATTATAAGTATGCACCAACACATTAAAACAAGGACTTCACTATAGTGGAGGGTACAAAAAATTTGAAAAAAGAAAACTATATATGAGAAGAATGTGAAACATTGTAGTGCAATAATACATAATAGTACTAAAAGGTTTTGAATTCAAGCCTCTCCAACATCTTCGTCACTCTATTTCATATTCAATAGTCTGTATGTGTTAAGTCTTATGTTAACATCCAATTCCACACGTGAAGGGAAGTTGTTGAAAGTATAATGAGAATATTTAATTAATTATAATTCATAAACTTTATCTTTCAAGTGGCCAATCATACCTTGAATTGGACAAATTTCTTTTGAGATAAAGTTGAAAGAATATATATATATAGATCTTGAAGTTGGGGATGGGCCTTAAGTGTTATATGAAAGTGCACCAAACTTGAGAGGTTAGGTCTATTCCCTAGATTGAAGATATATATAATTCCACACATTAATTAATTAATCATATGGTTAGAAAGAGCTAGCCTATATTGAGAAAAATGGGCTCCCTAGGATGTCATACACTTGATTGAACATGTTGCGAGCTTATCCTTAAAGGGGTCGAACAAAATAACTCGATGTGGAATGAGTTTTCATACTTTGGGAAAAGTTTATAAAGTTATTCATCCTAGAGATTGAGTAGAAAATTGAATTATGCTTTTGGTAGAGCTCGTCTTGTCAAGTTTTGTGTCTCTCTAACTTTGATCTACTTTTGGTAGAGCTCACCTTTATCAAGTTTTGTGTCTCTCTAACTTTGAATAATAGACCTTGTTGAGCTCATTTTTTGAATTGAAAAAAAAAAAGAAATCTCAAATTAACTCCTATGCGCCTTATCAAGTTTTGTATGTCTCTCTAATTCAAATAAAAGATCTCATTTCTTGAGTTTTTTTTAAGAACTCGTATAATTTGTTTTTTTTGGAAAGAGAATATTTTGTTAAGATGAATGTGGAACTCGTATAATTTGTTGAAACATATTAAACTCATTATTGATGAGGAAGAGGATAAAAAAAATTATCTAATTAGCTCATACTTGTAGAATCTATAAGTGTTTTTTTTTTTTTTTTGGGTGATCAACTCAACTTATTAGAGCTTCTCCATTTCAAATAATAAATCATGATTTCTAATAGAATGAAGTCTAGATATTTATATGTTTTAGTTCCTAATGTTTGTTTGTTTTTTTTTTTTAATTTAATCTTTATTGTTTAAAAGTTTGATTTTTTTTAATAAGAACCCACTTTAATGAAAGAAGTAGGTGAGAAACATACAGATGAACGAGACCCTAAAAGAAATCACTCCAATTTAGAGCAAAAGTGGTTATTTCATAATTACCAAAATAGGATGGTTATGAAGACCAATTAGAAAGAAGAAACAATATGACATCATCCCAAAGTTGAAGGGGAGACTTTAAATAATTCATTGGGTAAGACAACTTAAGGGGTGAGTCCGTTTATGACACATTGTACGTAGTGTACGTGCACGTTTCAGAGTTCAGAGTCTTGTCAACTATTGTTCGTTAACATGTAAACTTTTGTGCTACCGTTTTCTAACGTTTTCTAAAACTTTCACCATTAACAATTGTCCCGATTTCACTCGTCATTAATTTATTTTGCTTGAGAGAGATGTTGCATTTAGAAGGAAGATCGAGCAATCCACACCCATTATTAGAGCATAAAAGCTTGAATATTAATTATTATGTAGAGGTGACAAGAAAATGGAATACTTTAGGGCAACGAATGCAATATGTACTATGAACATACCTCACAAAGTCACAATACTATGATGACATGTCGACATTTATGCTGTGCGAGGAACATAAAATATCTCCTTTTCATGTGAGAGCACAACTCATTTATTATTACTATGATTAAAGCAAGTTGTTATGTTTCAAGACACAGTGCATTTATTTTTGTATTCGACCAAGTCCCATGATTTGGTTTAGGATTTAGAGACCGTTTCATTTTTTAATCATATCATTTGGCAATTTTATTATTTTGCACTTTAACAAGCAAACTAAAATATCATAATTGTGGTGATGAACATGAACATAGTTCAACTGATATAAAGATTATATTAATGATCGAGAAATTTGTGATTCGAATAATCCTCCAATTCTACATATTGTAAAAAATAAATAATATCATAATAGAGAAGTATCATACGAATTAAGTCGATCTAAAGTATAGATGAGTGAGATGATGATTTAAAGTCATCGATTTTCAAATGTCTCATTCTTTGTTGTTAGATAGGCTAATTCTATTTAATATAATATATAATAATAATAATAATAATGTCGGTTTATTTTAATCTATAATAATAAATGTACAGGAAGTAGGATATAAGATAATTAATCACATAGTTTTTTTTTTTCTTTAATGGAACAACATTTGGGGTGGATAGATGTCAATTACCACTAAACTATGCTCACTTTGACAATTAATCACATGGTGAAGGTCCGTTTGATAACCATTTAATTTTTTATTTTTGGTTTTTGAAAATTATACTTCTTTTTTCTAAGTTTTCTTACTATGGTTTTCATTTTTGTGAAGAACACATTTGATTTTCTAGCCAAATTCCAAAAACAAAAACAAGTTTATTTGAAAATAACTTTTTTTTTTTTTTTTCAAAACTTCTTTGGTTTTTGAAAATATGTGGAGAAAATAGATAACAAAACAAATAAACTTATACGTGAAAGTAGTGTTTATAAGTTTAATTTTCTAACACTAGAAACTCAATAGTTATATCCGATGGAACCTAAATATTCATTGGGTAGGACTTTTTCGAGAGAATTTTATTTTTATTATTATTATTTTTTTAAATTCTCTTGGGAAAGGTCCTACATTGACATAAATGCAAATACTTCTGAAGTAAGCCAAACTATTTTATTAATGAGCCTTTTAACTTTTTACTAGGAATTTCTTTAATTTTCTTTTCTTTCATTTTTACCAATGAAAATATTTCACTAACTAATTTGTTTTTTTTTTTAGTTTTAACTCTTTATTAAAATTAACAATATAATAAAATAAGCTTTTTGAAATTAAAATTAACTAAAGTATTTTCTAAAAAAAAAAAAAAACTGAAGTAAGTTCTACTTCAAGTCAATTATGCACAAACATGTCATAAAACTTGTATCTTGACTAAGATGTCAGAAGTTCAATCCTCCACTCCTACATATTGTCAAAAAAAAAAAAAAATTATGTCGCAAAGATAGATTAAATGAGTTGGCAACGCTATAGGTAATTTTGGACCACTCCAATGTACAAGGAGCTGACGAGGACAACCCAACACGAGTCCAGAAATAGGACTGGAAGTGGACCCTAGAGGTGAAACGGGCCAAAAGGTCGGAGGGATCAGGCCTTGGCCCAACCCACATGGTCGACTGAGGCCCGAGGCCAAGTCCATCCGCCTCTGTTCGGTCTGGCCTACTGCCCCTGGCAGCCTCGGTTCCACCTGGTTCAGCCTGAAACGCCTCTGAATGCCTAAAAACCTAGAGCAAGAACATGTATTTAAGCCCTTCTTCGTCACTGAAGAAAGGATCTCAAACTCTATTCTCAACTCTCTCCTCTTGCTCTCCTTCCGCTTTCTCACTTAAGCATCGGAGGCGGTGTGGCAAGCACCACACCGGTGTGCAGATTTTCTATTTTGCAGGTCACGTCCTCCCTCTCTCTCAAACAAATTTACCGTTGGTGGCACGTGAAGGTCAGATGAGTTCCTTCTGTCCAGATTTAGCCATCAACAAGCAATATAAGCTATATTGATAGATATGTTTTTTAGTAAAATTAGATTATCAATATTCAATACATATACAATTTTATACATCTTAAAAAGTAAGAAAACTATAATTTGTATAATATTTTGGTTAAATTACAAATGTGATCTTTATATTTTGGAAAGTTAATTAGTATTTATGGTTTGGAGTTAGCTTAAATTTAGTCTCTATAATTTTAAAATTTTTAGTTGGACCCCTTATATATTGGTTTAATTTACTCACACCACACACGTTTTTATTTATTATATTATATTATTATTATTATTTTTTTTTTTGAAAAGTATTATATTATTATTATTATTATTATTATTATTATTATTATTTTGGCAATGAGGTGATATTTTCAAATTGATTAATGTATTAGTTCACTGTATTATGATTTAATGTTGAGGAAAAAAATGCGTTTCAAAAAAAATGTTGAGGAAAAAAATGGATGGTAGATTTTAAGCGAGTAAAAGACAATTTAGGGACAAATTAGTGAAATTCAAAAAAAAAGAAAAAAAAAAAAACCACAAAGACAATATTGAAACTTCTAACATCATACCTATCAAATTGTAACTAAACAAGAGGTACTAAATTGAAACATTTAAAATAATAGATATCAAATTAAAACTATGTCAAAACTAAATTAATTTAAATTAATTTATGTGTGTATAATATATATATATTGTTGATGGTCGATTTTTGCCAGAGGATCTCACCTGACCTTCACGTGCCACCAACGGTAAATTTGTAGATGAGGGTGGAAGACGTGACCTGCAAGACAGTAAACCTGCACACCGGTGTGGTGCTCGCCACACCGGCTCCGATGCTTAAGTCAGCAAGCAGAACGATAGGGCGTGGAAAAGTAAGAGCAAGAGGAGAAAACAGAGAATAGAGAATATAGTTTAGGGATAGAATTCGGGATCCCCTCTTCAGTGGCGAAGAGGGATATAAATACATGTTCATCCTCCTAGCCTTTTTAGGGTTTCGGAGGCGTTTTAGGTCAAACCAGGCGAAACCGGGGCATCCAGAGGCGGTGGGGACCAGACGGGACCAAACGGGCTCGGCCCGCCCGAGCGGGCCGAGGGTCGGCCTCGGCCCATGGCCGAGGCCGACCATATGCTCGGCCTCGGGCATGGGCCGAGGCCGAGCAGGGGGTCGGGCCGAAAACCCGACCCCTTCGGTCTTGGCCCGTCCCATTTGCCGGTTTTGCCTCCTTGGTCCATCTTTCAGCCCGATTTCTCCCCGGTTGTCCTCGTCAGCTCTTTGTGTATCGGGGTGGTCCAAAATTGCCTATAACATATATATATATATTAAATTTTAAAAGAAATCAAGAGCGAATACAGTGAAGCCACAGTGAAAAATTCCAAATTGAAAACAACAATTCATTAAATTGTTTCAACATATATATCGAGTGTAAAAAACCTATATATATATACATACATAAATTTCTAGAAAAATTAAAAAAGAACAAACTTTTAAAACGCGGTTTGATATGGAAAAAAGAAAGAAAAAAAAAAGAGAGAGAGAGATTGTGACAAGACTCATTTATGATGTTGGGATTAGATTCAACATGTGTTTGTAAAAAGATTCTATGTTTACAAGAACATTAAAACATGGTTTTCTTAACTTGTTCGAGCTAGAGGTCTACAATTGAACTGAGCTAGAATATATAACAGTTAATGGTAATAATAATATAAATATGAATTATTAATTTCCCAGAAAATTCAAACATATTAATGATTTATATGAATCTTTGCCAAAACACGACATGCTGCATATTTGTTGTGTACAAAGCTACAAAGATGTCCTCTGCCCTTTGAAACTTCCAAGAAACCTTCTAGCTTTTACATCCCTACAAAATACTAAGAATCAATGCAATAAATAATAATAATAATAATAATAATAATAAATATAAATATAAAAAATAATTATTATTATCCCCCAAGGCCCAAGTGGCCAACCTTTTGTGTTACAAACACTTCAATCTTCAATCATCTCTCTTTGAAAGAGAAATGACATGTCAATCCACTGTTTTGATTTCCATGTCTCAACTCTAAATTCATAGACTTTGATTTAGGGTTTTTCTTTTTTCTTTTTTTCATCTCAATTATTTCTAGGGCTAGGGCTAGGGCTAGGATTTTCTTTTCTGTTTTTAGAAAATTTGCGTGTTAATTATCATCCATTTAAAACTATCGTTTGAGACGTTTTTGGATTTGAATTCGTGGTTCTCAACTTTTACTTTTTTTATTGGGGTTGTTACTTGACATGTAATATGTGTACACGTATATAAGATTAAGGGACTACTTTTTGTGTCAACTTTATTCGATTGTTAAATACAAAGCTAGTTTGGAAAGAAAAAGAAAGGGTGTGTGAAATAATCTTAATATATACTTTTGAGTTTCTTGGTTCATTGTACAATATGCATCTTCTTAAAAATGGAGACCAAAACAATGCATTTGGGAGATTTTGTTGCATTGTTATTGTCTTTCCAATCCAATTTTCATTAATATAATTCATATTTTGGATAAATTAAGAGCACTACAACTTCACCAACTTTCTTTGAGTATTGATGAATAAAATAAATGAAAGAATTTTAAATTCTAATTGTTCCCCAACTAAAATCAATCATAATTCCCAAAAAATCATGGACTATATACTTTAGGAATTATTTTCAAAAACAATTTTTTTATTTTGCTTTCAATCTTTTAAGAGTTATCATAGTATAATTACTATTTAATCCAATAATAGTGATTTTGAAGTACAAACAACAACTTTTTATTTGTTTATTTATTAGAATGCACTAAAAAAATTAAATATAAAATAATAAAATTAAGTACCTTAAACACATTTTACTAGACTATATATTACTAGCTAAAACTTTCTTGGACTTCAAAAAAAAAAAAAAAAAAAAACTTTTGTCTTGTTGAGATATATTCAAAAGATCGACGACATTTCTCAACTCAATTATGAAGTAAACAGTTACATTCTTGTTGTTACTACACATTGCATTCAAACTTGAGACTACACATCTTCACAACGTACCGTAAAACTCTCATTCTTGTTCTCAACGAACGAACATACATAGTATTATGCATGATTTTTCTTTCACATGCATGTCATTTTCTTGTATACATAGTATGTGATCTACATCAACTTCTCCTTGCACTTTTTTCCTATAAATTTGCCTTGATTTATGTATGCAAGTCTACAAAATAGTACCTTGATTAGACTTTGCATGGATAGTCTTTTCTTTTGGGAGTGGGGGACTGATAAAACCTAATTTTTCTTTCAAATTAATTCAAACCCTCTTAATATTTATACATAAAAAGGTAAGTCATGTGGTTGATGTAGCATAAAAGGGAAGAAAAACAGTACAATGATAATGGCCAATGGAAGTATTGATTCCCCATTCATGAACCTACCATCTATAATTCACCCATTTGGCTTATTAATTGAAAATGATATCTAAAAAGTTAGGGTTTTTAGTATCAATCTGATACCCTATTTTTTAAAAAAAGTTAATTATTCAATAGTTTGGTTGGTGGGTTTTGAATATTTTTGCCACTTTCTATTTGCATTGAGAGTTTGGTGTGTTTGTATGTGTTAATAAGATGATAATTGTTGTTTTTTAGTTGCCAATTATGTCAAAAAGTGGGTTTTATGTGATTGGAAAAAATTAGCCAGCCTATAACTTGGAATGTTGACCAAATCATTGTTGGTTTTTCTTTGTTTAATTACCTTCACAATGATCAGATTCCATAAACCAAATCTCTAAAAAAAAAACTAATTAATCATTGAGTTCAAAAAAAAAAAAAAAAATCATCTCTTACAATTTAACATACTAAATATTTTACAAGATTTTCATTATTGTATTCTAGATTTAATTGAGATGCATGATTATGTATTTTTAAAAAAGAAAAGTTTTTCAAAGTTAGTCCATCATATTTTTTTTTTAGAAGTTTTATAACCATTCAACTCTAAATTTGATTATTGGATTGAAAATTTTGATGAAAGTGGGTCAAAGCGATACTTATTTGTTGATAGGTCAATACTTTTATATCATATCAATATCTAATATAAGAAGATCGAACAAGATCAATCACTTCTAGTGTCAATCACGTCCTAAAAGCCTTCAATTTTGAGCTCAAATACTTATTACCCATAGGTGTGGTAAGTTCAAACTTCACCCTCAATTTGCAATATATAATGTTCTTTAAAAAGGAAATCTCTAAACACCTTCGAAAACTGAAACACCTTTTTGTTTTTCAGTGTACACGATTTAGACAAACACATCTTATAAAACTAGCCAGTTGAGATGAATATAGACCCGAACTCGAACACCCAAAAAATACAAAGGAAAAAAAAAAATCAGGGTTTTAATTGGTATATCATGAACATAAATTAAATGCAACATATACCTTCAAATTTGTGCATTTCACAAACATGTTTTTGCATGGGGAAGGATGATGAAATAATAATAGAAAATAGGAGTTTGAGGGCCTTATTAAGCCAAGGATTGGCAATAATGAAGAAATAGTTTCCATTTTTGTTTGTGTGAATGATGATTTTTTTTTTTTTTAGGTAAAGGGGAAATTAAAGCTTTAGAGGCCAATCAATAATGTTAAAAAAAAAAAGATGAGCATTGTCCCCAGTTAAGGTATCAACCTCATCTTCCAAGTTCCAACTTGCATAGCTAAGCTTTTTTTTTTTTTTTTTCATCTTTCATTCATTTCTTGAAACACCACCATCATCTCTCCTTCTAGTATTTATGAATTATTGCTAAAGTTTTACCACTTTTTAAAACTCTTCCCCCACATATATGTAAGATAGTGACATCACATTGATCATTGGGGAAAAGGAAGACTTGAAATAGAAAAGATAAGATCTAAAACTATATATATTGATCCTCTCTAAAAAAAATCTAGAACTATGATTTTAGTTCAAAATAACTCTTTAACATAAAGAATATATCCAAGGCTATATGTATGTTTTAGTATTGATTTTCTTTTTCCGAATGTATCCCTATTATTTTGCCAACAAGAGCATAGCTCAACTGGCATAAAGTTGTACTGATAACCACGAGGTCTGTGGTTCAAATCCCCCGCCCCATATTGTCAAAAAAACAAAAAAGAAAAAAAAGAAAGAAAGAAGAATGTATCCCTATTATTTTGATTTTTTTTTTTTATCTTTTTGAAAATTTTCAATTTAGTCACTTATACATTTTAATATTTTTAATTATACATCTTCAATTGGTGAATGTTAAAATTAGTTTAGGATATGATAATTAGTAAGTTTGTAGAAATTAAAAAAAAAAAAAAGAAAAAAAAAAAAGCCACTCAAGAGAGGAAAAATCAAACTTTCAGCTGTCAATTTTTTTTAGCTCTTTTAATGACCTAATTCTTCTCCTAAAATTTTTCCTTTTCTCTAAATATTTAACATAACCAACCCAAATAGCATAATTGAGTTCAACCATTATTTTTAAGTGGAGCGACTACTTTTTTTTAGTTCAACAAACTCTAAGGTGGAAAAGATTTGAACATATCTGACGTTCTTGATTTTCATCAAAGACATTTATGTGTTAACAAATCGAGTTATATCAGATAAAGTGACTAATTGTATTAACATAATTGCACTTTATGATTTTTCAATTTTATAGTGGACATATGCGCAACTCAGATAATTAAAATACATAATATTCCTAAACATAGTTACAAATATAATTTAATTCCATGTCACCATTTCATAAAGGAATGGTAACATTTGGTGATTGTAAGATTAGATTGAAAAACTATCTGATAACATAAAAAAGACATTAATTTCTCAAACTATTCTAGATAAAACTAAAAAATTGTACCTACCTTTATAATATATTTGAGTCACTTTTAGCAATTATATATACACATTCAAAGTACAACTTTAGAATATTATTTGATATATCTTTTATCTACGTTGTCATTTTCATTTATCTTTTGCAAAACGACAAAGTTTATAGAATTTTTTAAAATACTTTGAGACATAAAAAAAAAAAGGAAAATAAATGAAAATAAACCACTTGACTTGTAAGTATATGTAGTTGTTTAATCTAATTTAAAAGAAAATGTGTTAAATCCACCAAAACTTAATTAGATTGAAATTTGATAGTGTACTTAATACCCTAAAATTTGTTTCCTGTTGTGAAATTGAGTAGCACAACGGAAATACGAAGATAGATAAATATAATAATATAATAATAGTTATAATATAATAATAATATATAAATAAAGCAAATAAAAGAAATGAACTAAAATATAAAAGAGATAAAAGTAAATGAAAACAAAATAACAAAATAGCAAGCTTAAGGAATTATGAGAGTGGAGAAACATGGAGAAAGAAATTGGAGAATTCCACCATGAGCTTGAAAATTTCTTCTTGTTATTGTTATATTTTGAACTTCACATAATGCCACTATTTATAGGCATTTGAAAGAATGGGATGCTTGGTTAACAAGCTTATACAAGTCATGAGGTCCATTACTTGGGTGACACATAGGCATCCAAGTTTTCCAACATTTTCAAGTCATAAGGTCAATACATTTCTTGACACATGGGCATCTATTTTCTAATATATTCATAATACTCCCCCTTAGATGCCCATATATGAAATATGCCTCGTTAAAAACCTTTACTAGGAAAAAAAACCCAATGGGAAAAAAATCCTGGTAAAGGAAAAGAGTACATATTTCATATATTTTAATAAACCTAAAAGAATACGATATATTTTCTCCCCCTCATAGAAACATCATTTGAGATCTCTGAGTCGTCGCATTCCAATGTTGTGTACTAATTTCTCAAAGGTTGCGGTAGGTAATGACTTTGTAAATAAGTCTGCCAGGTTATCCTTTGAACAAATTTGTTGTACCGTGATGTCACCATTTTCTTCAAGATCATGAGTGTAGAAAAGCTTTGGTGAAATATGCTTCGTTCTATCTCCTTTAATATATCCTCCTTTGATTTGAGCTATGCAAGCAGTGTTGTCTTCATATAATATCGTTGGAAGAATTTTACTAGAAGACAAACCACATGTTCCACGAATGTGTTGAATTACTGATCTTAGCCATACACATTCTCGACTTGCCTCGTGAATTGCAAGAATTTCAGCATGATTAGAGGAAGTAGCCGTTATAGTCTGTTTCACTGATCGCCATGATATAGCGGTTCCTCCACATGTAAATAGATAACCTGTTTGAGATCTAGCTTTGTGTGGATCAGATAAATATCCTGAATCTGCATAACCAACCAGATCAAAATTTGATTTATTTGAATAAAATAGACCCATATCAATCGTTCCTCGGAGATAGCGAAGTATATGCTTAACTCCATTCCAATGTCTTTTCGTTGGTGAAGAACTATATCTAGCTAATAAATTTACTGAAAATGCAATATCTGGTCTTGTATTATTAGCCAGATACATAAGTGCACCAATTGCACTGAGATATGGTACTTCAGGACCAAGTAGTTCTTCATTATCATCTTGAGGTTGAAATATGTCTTTCTTCACATCTAATGAACGTACTTCCATTGGAATGTTTAATGGATGTGCTTTATCCATATAAAATCTTTTTAAAATTTTTCCTGTATAAGTTGACTGATGAACAAATATCCCATCTGCTAAATGCTCAATTTGCAAAACAAGGCAAAATTTGGTTTTCCCAAGATCTTTCATTTCAAATTCTTTCTTGAGATATTCTATTGCCTTTGAAAGCTCTTCAGGAGTTCCAATTATATTTAAGTCATCAACATATACAGTTATAATAGCAAACCCTGACTGTGATTTCTTTATAAAAACACATGGATAAATGGGGTTATTTTGATACCCTTCTTTCAATAAATATTCACTCAGGCGATTGTACCACATTCGTCCTGATTGTTTCAATCCATATAATGATCTCTGTAACTTTATTGAATAGAATTCCTGAGAATTTGATTTATATGTTTCAGGTACCTTAAATCCTTCTGGGATTCTCATATAAATATCATTATCAAGAGATCCATATAAGTAAGCTGTGACAACATCCATAAGATGCATGTCCAGACTTTCATACACAGTCAAGCCAATTAAAAATCTTAATGTAATTGCATCCACCACAGGAGAATACGTCTCCTCATAATCAATACCAGGTCTTTGCGAGAATCCTTGTGCAACAAGTCTCGCTTTATATCTTGTGACCTCATTATTTTCATTTCTTTTTCTCACAAATACCCATTTGTATCCCACAGGTTTGACACCTTCTGGTGTTTGGACTACTGGTCCAAAAACCTGACGTTTTGAAAGTGAGTTTAATTCTGCCTTGATTGCTTCTTTCCACTGAAGCCAATCTTTTCTATGTCGACATTCTTCAACAGATTTTGGTTCAGGATCCTCATTTTCAGATATAATATCAAGAGCAACATTATATGCAAAAATGTTGTCAATAACCATATTAGTTCGGTTCCATCTTTTTCCTGTCATGACATAGTTTATGGAAATCTCATTATTATCCTCAGGTATTTCACCTTCTTCGATATTCTTATGAGTAGTCACATTCAGGATTTCTTCTGGAATATCCACATTATCGATTACGTCATTTTGATTATTGACTACTTTTCTTTTCCGAGGATTTTTATCTTTGGAACCTGTTGGTCTACCACGCTTCTGGCGTGTTTTAGATTCATTAATGACAACATGTTGTGTTGGGATATCAATTTTTTGATGGGACATTTGTAGCTGGTATATGTGACTTAGTCACTCTCTTAGCATCTGTAAATGCATCTGGCATTTGATTTGCAATATTTTGTAAATGAATTATTTTCTGAACTTCAAGTTCACATTGATTTGTATGGGGATCTAAATGAGACAATAATGATGCATTCCATGTAATTTCTTTTTCCAACTTCATAATTCCTCCCCCTAATGTTGGAAAATTTGTCTCATTAAAATGACAATCAGCAAATCGTGCAGTAAAAACATCACCCGTCAGGGGTTCAAGATATTTAATTATTGATGGGGAATCATATCCAACATATATTCCTAACCTCCTTTGAGGACCCATTTTAGTACGTTGTGGTGGAGCAATTGGAACATATACTGCACATCCAAAAATTCGCAGATGGGATATATTTGGCTGCTGGCCATAAGCTAATTGTATTGGAGAGTATTTATGATAGGCTGCTGGCCTTATGCGTATAAGCGATGCAGCATGTAAAATTGCATGACCCCATACAGATATTGGAAGTCTTGCTCTCATAATCATCGGTCTAGCAATTAATTGCAGACGTTTTATAAATGATTCAGCTAGACCATTTTGTGTATGAACATGAGCTACAGGATGTTCAACACTTATCCCAATTGACATACAATAATTATTAAAAGCCTGGGATGTAAATTCACCAGCATTATCAAGACGAATGGTCTTAATTGTATAATCGGGAAATTGTGCTCTTAATTTAATTATTTGAGCAAGTAATCTTGCAAATGCAAGGTTTCGACTTGATAATAAGCACACATGTGACCATCTGCTGGATGCGTCTATTAATACCATAAAATATCTAAATGGTCCACTTGGTGGGTTAATAGGACCACATATATCCCCATGGATTCTATCCAAAAATGCAGGTGATTCAGTTCCCACTTTAACTGGTGATGGTCTAATTATTAATTTGCCTTGAGAGCAAGCATCACATAATAATTCATTGGATTGAAGAATCTTCTGGTTCTTCAATGGATGTCCATCTGAATTCTCAATAATTCTTCTCATCATTATAGACCCTGGATGACCTAATCGGTCATGCCAAATTGTAAATATGTCTGGATTCATGAACTTCAGGTTCATCGTTGCATATGTTTCAATTACTCGTATATGAGTATAATACAATCCAGAAGATAAAGCAGACAACTTTTCTAATATACGTTTTTCATTTGAGACAGTAGAGATAATATACAGATATTCCATATTATTTTTACTATCAGTCTCAATGTGATAGCCATTGCAACGTATATCTTTAAAACTTAGTAGATTTCTCTTTGATTGACTAGAGAACAATGCATCGTCAATTATAAATTTTGTTCCTCTAGGCAAAATAATATTTGCTTTTCCAAATCCTTCAATCAGGTTTGCAGAACCTGATATCGTATTGACTTTTGCTTCCAGCATTGTCAGTTTGGAAAAATATTTTCTACTTGTAAGTATTGTGTGTGTAGTTGCACTGTCTGCCAGACATAAATCTTCTTTGTTCATTTTTGAATCACCAAATATATGAAAACGTTCCATGTTTCTTCATTAAAAGAGAATAATTATAATAAGAAAATAACTATGAAATATACAACAGTTAATATTTACTAAAGAAAACATGAAGATAAAAACAACAACATTAGATATTCTCAAAGTCAAAAGAAGCACTTGAGGTTCCACAACCTGTGCCAATCTTCTCTTCAGGAGATTCATAAAAAACATGCCACATCCAAATTTATCATATTGGATGGATCAAATATATCATTATCCTGGTATGTAAGATTTGTTTCCATATCTTTTCCTTTTTCCTTCAGGGAGGTTTGATAGAGATCAACTAAGTGTTTTGACGTACGACAGGTACGTGACCAATGCCCAGTCATTCCGCATCGGAAACATTTATTTTCAACACTTTTTGAACTCTTTTCTTGTGGAGCTTTCCCTCTATGATCATTATTTTGAGTGGTTCTTATAAAATTAGAACGACCACCATAAGAATAATAATTATTTATTCCTCTACCACGACCACAACCTCGACCACGACCATGACCTCGGCCACGATTATTATTAAAATTCACAGCATTCACTTCAGGGAATGGTGTTTTTCCAGTTGGTCGAGATTCGTGGTTTTTCATCAATAACTCGTTATTTTGTTAGCCACGAGAAGACATGAAATTAGTTCAGAATATCGTTTAAAACCATTCTCTCGATATTGCTGCTGCAGGAGCATATTCGAGACATGAAATGTAGAAAATGTCTTCTCTAACATATCAACATCAGTAATTTTCTTTCCGCATAACAACAATTTTGAACTGATTTTAAATAATGCGGAATTGTAATCACTTACTGATTTAAAATCTTGTAGCCTCAAATGCATCCATTCATAACGAGCTTTAGGAAGAATAACTGTTTTCTGATGATCATACCTTTCTTTCAAATTTTTCCACAAGATTCATAACATCCAGGTGTATTTCGGCATTGAGTACTCATGACAAATAATTATTGTCATTAATGACAAGAGTTGAGAATTCTAATTTTGTAAGATTTGTCATAGCAACACTATTACAAAATATTGTAGAAATTTAATATATACTAAACATGCAAAATAACATTTAATCTATTAATTATAAAAACTGACATACCTTTAGAACTTACCTTCAGTGAGGGAAACGATAGGGAGCTCGTGCTGATAACGTGTTGTGAAATTGAGTAGCACAACGGAAATACGAAGATAGATAAATATAATAATATAATAATAGTTATAATATAATAATAATATATAAATAAAGCAAATAAAAGAAATGAACTAAAATATAAAAGAGATAAAAGTAAATGAAAACAAAATAACAAAATAGCAAGCTTAAGGAATTATGAGAGTGGAGAAACATGGAGAAAGAAATTGGAGAATTCCACCATGAGCTTGAAAATTTCTTCTTGTTATTGTTATATTTTGAACTTCACATAATGCCACTATTTATAGGCATTTGAAAGAATGGGATGCTTGGTTAACAAGCTTATACAAGTCATGAGGTCCATTACTTGGGTGACACATAGGCATCCAAGTTTTCCAACATTTTCAAGTCATAAGGTCAATACATTTCTTGACACATGGGCATCTATTTTCTAATATATTCATAATATTTCCTATTTTTTACTGTATCTCTTTTTCTTTTCTTTTCTTTTTTTCATTTAATAAAATGTCAATATTAATTCTCAAAGCAAAACTGTAAGAAATTCAAAGTGAGAATATCTAAAAAGATATTCAAAGTGGAAATAATTTTTTTTTACTAACTAAACTATATTTTTTAAAAATAATTTTCAATTTCTTTGTGATATACGGCTTAGAAAAAATTCAACATTTTTAGAAACATTAAAAAATTCAAACAAATGATTGATTTATTATTATTTTTTTTTTAAAAAAAAAATATTTAAAATGTTTTACTTAAAAAACATTACTCTCATAGTTTATTTGAAATCACCATAAACATTTAATAACATTATTTTAACAACTTGACTTTAATTAAGAAATTAAAAAATTAATGAAATATTACTGTATTGGGTTTGTTATAATTAGTTGTAAGATTAGTTATCGGGTTTTCTATCTTACTCTATTTAAACCGAGGAGATCTTGTATTTCAGATACGGGTTTTATTAATGAAATCAGCTTTATCTCTCCTCACTTTTGGCGTGTAATATGGTATCAGAGCGATACTAATCGCAACACGTGTTAGTTAGGAGACTTCTTGCAGAGACGTATTTCCTCTGTATTCAAGTCACTGTGTTTTTTTTCAACTTTCTTGTTTTCATCGCCGCCATGACCGATTCAACCACAGTAGCTGTTGTTGATCCCTCTCTTGATGTATCTTCCCTTGAAGCCCAGATCAATCCTTATCTCTTACATCACTCGACCGCCACTACCACTGCACTCGTGACTGAGCAACTCATTGGCGCTGAGAACTACATTTCTTGGAGCAAGGCCATGTTGATCGCCCTCTTCGGGAAGAATAAACTGGGATTCGTCAATGGAGCCATCAAGAAACCTACCAGTGCTGACGGCGTGGCAATGTAACAATGATATTGTTACATCATGGATCATCAATTCCATTTCTAAACGCATAGCCATTAGTCTTGTGTACACAGGTTGTGCAAAGGATCTCTGGGATGAATTAAAGGAACGATATCGACAGACTAATGGGCCACGAGTTTTTCAATAGCGAAAACAGTTGATTACGACAACTCAAGGTTCCTCATCGATAGAAGACTATTTACACGAAGATCACCACAATCTGGCAAGAACTCATGGAGTTTCGACCTATTGTCGAGTGTAGTTGTGGCAGAGTATTTGCAATTTGAATACGTAATGGCCTTCCTCATGGGATTGAATGACTCATATGCAGCACTTCGTGCTCAAATTCTTTTGATTAGTCCTCTGCCGACGATGAACAAGGTATTCTCCCTTGTCATTCAAGAAGAGTCTCAACGAGCCATTGGCAGTTCCTTTGGGGTTTTAACTCCGAATACAGAATCTATAGCCCTCGCTGCTGCAGCAGAAAACTCGAAAAGGAATGCACAAGATCGATCCCGCAAGAAGGAAGGACAGCGTCCCATATGTTCACATTGTGGAGTTAAAGGCCATGTAGTTGATAGTTGCTACAAAATACATGGCTATCCACCTGGATATAGGCGACCTAACCAACAGACAAACACTGAGAAAAGTACGGAAAATGTGAGTTCGAGTTCCAAGAATCAAGACAAGAGTGCCTTCTTTGCAAGCTTAACTACTGATCAGTATTCTCAACTGATTGGGTTACTTCAGAGTCACCTTTCGACTGCCAATTCAGAAGGTGTTCAGACTACTCATGTAGCAGGTACTTCTTTTACCGCTTTCTCACATATGCATGAAGAAGTCATTGATTCTTGGGTGGTAGATTTAGGAGCGTCAAGCCATATATGTCATGACAAGTCCTTGTTCACAAACTTACGGTCAACTCACAACATGTCTGTCATCTTGCCCACACAAACCCGTTTTGTTGTCAATCAAGTTGGGGATGTCAAAATAAATGAACAGATGACCTTGCGAGATGTATTGTTCCTTCCACAGTTCACTTACAATCTATTGTCGGTCAGTGCTTTATTAAAAGACAATAGATACACTGTTAATTTCTCTGGTGATTCTTGCTGCATTCAGGACAAGTTGCTATTGAAGAAGATTGGCAGGGTACATTCTGTTTTTTCTGCAAAAGTTTCTCACTCTACTGATATATGGCATCAACGTCTGTGGCATTTGTCTTCTGCTCGTTTAAGAACTATGAAGAATTGTTTGAATCTTACTGATGATGTTTCTCATGATGTTTGTCATATTTGCTCGTTAGCTAAGCAAAAATGCTTATCTTTTTCATCCCACAACCATGTTTCCCCAAATATTTTTGATATGGTACATTGTGATGTTTGGGGACCTTTTAGGACTAGCACTTATGCTGGCCATTCTTATTTTTTAACCCTTGTAGATGACTCTTCCCGCTTTACTTGGGTATACCTTATGAAGAATAAAAGTGATGCTTTGAATATTGTTCCGAGGTTTTTTAAAATGGTTGAGACTCAGTTTTCTAAAACCATTAAAGTCTTTAGAAGTGATAATGCCCTTGAGCTTCGTTTTGAAGACTTTTTTGCCTCTGTTGGAACACTGCATCAATACTCTTGTGTGGAAACACCTCAGCAAAACTCAGTGGTCGAGAGGAAACACCAACATTTACTCAATGTTGCAAGAGCACTTTTGTTTCAATCCAAGATTCCTTTAAAATTCTGGGGTGACTGTGTCCTTACTGCTGCCTTTTTGATCAATCGAACTCCAATGCCTTTGCTCTCACATCAGTCTCCCTTTTATGTTTTACATAAGACTGATTTCGATTACAATTCTTTAAAGGTATTTGGCTGTCTTGCTTATGCTTCTACCTTATGTGTCAACCGCAACAAATTTGATCCAAGGGCCAGGCCTTGTGTTTTTGTTGGTTATCCTAACGGTGTCAAAGGGTACAGACTCTATGATATCCTTAAACGGCAATTGTTCATTTCTCGGGATGTTTTTTTTTTAGAAAATATTTCCTTTCCACACCAGTCCTCAAGAGGAAGTACTACCTTTCCTTCAACATTTTGCTCTTCCCAAGCCTATATTTGATGGCCATCTTGAGCGCAAGGACTCCACTGGAATTGGTACCTCTAACAATCAGCTGGCCCTTGACAGTTCACTACCCTCCGACAGTCATCCTGCTACTGTCGTTGAACATGACCCCTCAACCCCTGATGTTGAAACTGACGCAAGCCTTATTCCTGTTGCTGATATCAGTAGTCATGAGAGTCCCTCCGCTCCTACTTGTAGCAACACTCAGACCCCCCCCCCACCTGCTCCCATTGAGCCTCGGAGGTCTACAAGGATTAAGGCTCCACCAACTTACCTCCGTGATTTTCATTGCAATCTTTTGGCTGACACTAAACCTACTGCACATTATCCATATCACCTTGGCAAGTTTCTATCCTATAGAAACTGTTCTCCATCTCACAAGACATTTTTACTTAATGTCTCCACAGAGTATGAGTCAACCTTTTATCATCAAGTTGCTCCTCATCCGCACTGGCAACAAGCAATGAGGGAAGAAATTGCTGCCATGGAAAGAACCAACACTCGGACCGTTATCTCTCTACCCAAGGACTCCCATACTGTTGGGTGCAAATGGGTGTACAAGGTCAAATACAAGGCTGATGGTACTCTTGATCGTTATAAAGCAAGGTTGGTGGCCAAGGGTTACAACCAACAAGAGGGCGTTGATTTCACAAACACTTTTTCTCCAGTGGCTAAGTGTTGGGTTTTATGCCCTAAAACTTGTAGATAGTGAATGTAAACAAATTGTATACTTGTTTCAATAAAGTGTTATTGAGTTCCTACAATAAAGTGTTATTGTTAAATATTGCACAATTTGACCCAAAATCCAATAAACTAAGATCCAAGGTTGTTTATATGTAACTTGAACTAGTATGTGGGGACATACGGGGATCGGTGTTCAAGTAACAACCTAAAAGGTCTATAGTATAGGGATAAGGTTGGGTACCTTATCCTGATAACACTATGTGATACGGCCCACTTTGTATTCGATACAGACCTATTGATCCAAGGCGTCCATGTAGGAGACATGCGAGCGGGGGTATCCTATGCAATGAGTTTGCATAAGACCGGACCACGAAATAGTCAACCATTAGTTATAACACCGTTAACTAGTTAGGTTACTGTTTCAATAGGATGACCTAGGTAACTCAGTCTTAATCCTAAGTGTGTCATGAACTCTTTCTCATGAGGGATTGTCCTTTGATTAGCATGGGTGAGAGTGGCCAATACGCCGACTCAATATGCCTTCCTTTTTGGGGACAAGACCGAGTGGGAGGCTGGGGACATGACAACACAAGAAGGAATTCACTCCTTCTCACTTCTAGGAGAAGTAGATGAGTGTTCCCTTAAGTGGTGACTCCGGGACTTGAACAAAGGGATCCCGCCCTCTCACTGGCCCGAGAGGAACTTTCTGTTTATTGGTTGGACCATAAACAGGTTGTTCATTAGAGGAGCACTGGTACTTAAGGAGATAGATGTAACACAGGGGTAAAACGGTAATTTGGCCCAACTGTAGTTACGGACACTCGTGAAGGATTGACTTACCGGTATAGGTTTATATCCGTGGACACAGAAATGTTCTACAGTGAGAAGAGTTCAGCTGTGGGTCTTTAGTGGAATGACCCACAGTTAATGAATATTGGTTAACCTGATTAATGAGTTTAATCTATTAACCTCATATCATTGGAGCTTCTGATCTGTAGGTCCATTAGGTCCCTCTGCTAGCTCGTAAAGAGTAATTAGGAACAATATATCTTGAGAGAATTTGAATAGTTCAAATTCATATTGGGAATTGAGTTAATTGTATGAGATACAAATTAATATAATGTATAGTAATGCATTAAAATATAAAGTCTAATTTGAGATTAAACTTTATTATATTGAGAGATTGATATATTTGAAAAAGTTCAAATATATGTCTAATTAAATATATGGTATTTAATTAGAAGATGAATTAATTAATTATTCAATTTAGTTTAAATTAAATGAGATTTAATTAAACTATAGTCTATGAGAGAAATAAATATTTGAAGGAGTTCAAATATTAATATGAATTTGATTCATATTAAATTTATAGGATATAAGAGAATTTGAAGGAGTTCAAATTTTAATATGAATTTGATTCATATTATGGAATTAATTAATTGAAGGTCTGAAATTAAATATATGATATTTAATTAGGCAATTAATTAATTAACTAATAGAATGTCTAAAATTAAATATATGATATTTAATTGGTGATTAATTAATTAAAGAATTAATTAATTGGATATTAATCAATTATGGAAATGATTAATCACTTATGGAAGTAATTAATCATTTATGGAAATGATTTAATCACTTATGGAAGTGATCAATCATTTATGGAAAAGATTAATCAATTGTGAAATTGATTGGTTATGGAATTAATTAATTATGGAAAAGATTAAATCAGTTATGAAAATAATTGATTTTAAATGAATATTTAATTCATGGCCTTTCTCCTATAAATAGAACACTAAACCTAAGGTTTAGGTACCACAACTTATGGCCACCATAAGGCCCTCTCATATTCTCTCAACTCAAGAACTTTAGGGAGAATTTTCTCTCTAGAGTTTTTCCCATTCAAGATTAGGTAGTCCCACAACTATGTTCCTAATCTCAGAGTTATAGCAGGGAAGATCAAATGGTGGTGTTCTTCGTTGTTGTAGAGCAATCAAGAAAGGCGTTCTTGAAGAATTCAGAGTCGTCAACGAATGTATGTTTCTCATCGCTTAACCTTTTGCCAATGTATTGGTATTTTGTATAACAAAATTAATTTACGAACGGTCCAATTGCTTCCGCTGTAACGGAATTGGGAATTCCAATCCTTCACCAAGATCGTCACTGTTAAGGTTTTGCTTACCTTAGCAACCACTTATAGCTGGCCACTTGTCCAAATGGATGTCAACAATGCGTTTCTCAACGGGGATTTGTTTGAGGAGGTTCACATGACTCTTCCATTGGGATATCAAACCAGCTTAGTTGCTTCTCCAGGTGAAAAGCTTGCTTGTCGGCTTAATAAGTCTATTTATGGACTTAAACAGGCCTCTAGGCAATGGTTCAATAAATTTTCCGCTGCATTACTCAGTCATGGTTTCGTCCAATCTAAGTCAGACTATTCACTGTTTACGCGTGGCAAAGGTAGCAAATTTGTAGCCTTACTTGTCTATGTTGACGATATCATACTGACAGGTCCCTCCCTTGAAGAAATGAGTGTTGTAAAAAGCATTCTTCATTCTCATTTTCTGCTGAAGGATCTCGGTTCAGTTAAATACTTTCTTGGGCTTGAGTTATCAAGATCTCAACAGGGACTTTATTTGTCTCAACGCAAGTATTGCTTGCAAATTCTGGAGGACACTGGTTTTCTTGACGCAAAACCTGCCTCTCTGCCTATGGACCCCAATCTGAAGCTGTCAAAATCTTCTAGTACTATTCTCTCTGATGAAGAGGCCACTGCATATCGAAGACTCATAGGACGATTGCTTTATCTTCAGCTATCTCGTCCTGATATTTCCTTTGTTGTACATCGGTTGAGCCAGTTTTTACAAAAACCTACAACTTCTCATATTCAAGCTGCTCACCAACTCTTGCGTTTTCTTAAACATTCCCCTGGACAAGGAATACTTTTGCGACCTGTCAGCTTCGCGCATTTGTTGATGCAGACTGGGGGGCATGTCTAGACACTAGACGGTCAGTCACCGGGTTTTGTGTATTCCTTGGTGACTCCTTCATCTCCTGGAAATCGAAGAAACAAACCACTGTGGCCAGATCTTCAGCAGAGGCCGAATATAGAGCTTTAGCGGTTGTGACTTCTGAGTTAGTATGGATTCACCAACTACTCAACGATCTCCAGATCAAAATGCTGTTTCCTGCCACTGTCTATTGTGACAATCAAGCAGCCATTGCCATTGCATCGAATCCTACGTTCAATGAGCGCACCAAACACATCGAGATCGACTGCCACTTTGTCCGGGACAAAATTTTGAAAGGTTTTCTCAAACTCCTTCCCGTTCGTTCTCATAATCAACTAGCTGATGTCTTTACCAAGACTTTGCCAGTTGTTGCTTTATTCTCCATTATGGACAAGTTGGGTATTTTCAATCTTCACATTCCAAATTGAGGGGGGAATATTACTGTATTGGGTTTGTTATAATTAGTTGTAAGATTAGTTATCAGGTTTTCTATCTTACTCTATTTAAACAGAGGAGATCTTGTATTTTAGATACTGGTTTTATTAATGAAATCAGCTTTATCTCTCCTCACTTTTGGCGTGTAATATGAAATAAGAATAAAATAGGATGGATTAAAATAGCAAAGTGTTCATTCCCTAAACTAAAACCATATCTTTTCTTAAGTATTTCATAATTAAGAGAGGAAGAACTTCAATAATTGTATATTATTTTAATATCTAAAGTTATAATCAAACACTCGAATCCATTGGTTCTCAAACTTTTTTAGACTTTTTGACAAAATTTACAACTTTTACTTTCAATATATAATTTTATCGAGCTTTTAAAAAAGTATCTATCAAATTTGTATATCAAAAGTCTGGAAACTAAAATAGAAATGACCTTAAAGTTTTTTTTAGTATAATAATTGTAAGGATGAGAGGTTGAATCAACTTTTAATATAGTAATTGGTGTCTTATCCACCATGACTAAACTGTATTCGGACTTTAAGTTTATCATTATTTTTATTGTTCACTAAATTATGTGGGGCTTCTTTTTTCCAAAAAGAAATATAGATATTTTTGCATGGGAGATTGCGCTAATGAAGAAAAAATATCTACGGGATAATTATTATTATTATTATTATTTTTCCATATACGTAATGACGTGTATATATATATATATATATATATATATAGATGCATTGGGTGAAAGCTATAAGTATGAAAATGAAAACTGAGTTTGGCAACTACTACTCTGTCCTTTCTTGGCTTTAGTTGACTCTTTTTTCTTTAATTTTTTCAAACTATTTTATTCACTTTATCTTATTTATGTCCTTTTCAATTTATTCATTTCTTTGTATAAACTAATAGTTAAATCATGTACCATCGTTATTATAAAATTTATTGTATCGTATCAATATTCTACGGTAGAATATTTAAAAGTGGAGTTCCAAATATTCAACCCTCCTATTGAAACTTGAAAAGATAATAATACAGAATTTAAAAACTAATATGTAAACTTTCAAAAATCAAATTAGCTTGATTACAGCACAAAATCAATAATGGAATAAATCTTTCGAAAATCACAAACTTGGACAAAAATTCAACTCTCTTTTTTTTTTTAATGAACCTTCATTGATATCATACTAGACATATATTTTATATTAATTAAATGCACATGAGAATATTTTAATATACGATTTTCAAATGAAAAATCTCTTAATGAATAAAAATTACAACACATTTTCGAGTTTCATATAAATTTTGCAACACATTAAAATGGACGCAGCAGCTAAGTTCAGGATTTTAAAAGGATGTTTTTTAAGAAAAATTGTGTAGAAGAAAAAGAATAGAAAGTAATTATTAAATGAGGCTGGAGACAATAATTGTAGATGTACAAAGATTTTTGTTACTTTTTTCTTTTTTTTTTTTTTTTAACACAAAGAATAGGCATAAGTCACCCAAAGAATAAGGTCCAAAACTAAGCAAAAAAAAAAAAAACAGTCAGTCTCCCCTAACGTAGCTAGTTGTCAAACACACCCAAACTCCAACCAAGCACTAGCCACTAGATTTGCCTTAGACTGGCTTGTCTTCAACATCAAACGGCCACATGATTATCATGGGTGTAGAACCCCTAAAGCTTTGGCAAGATCTGGCAAAGACGTTACCAAAAGAAACCTCAGCTCCATCAGCACACTGCTTCGTCAAGCTCCCTCCACATGCGGTATCGTCGACACCGTCATCAGTAGGATTCTCCTCCAACACAATGGATAGCCCTTGTGCAATTATTTCATGGGCCACTGTGAGGTTAACTAAATGCTATAGATTTACAGCCGCTAGTAGATGAAACTGTCAGAGATAGATAAAACAGTAAGGGTCAAGCCCCCCCTCCCACGCTCCTAAGCATTGACGACAGGCCACGGGAACACATGCGGCATTCTGACGACACCATAGCAGCCGTTCGGGAGCTCTTTAGTCTTCTCGCCCCCTTCTAAATGGATACGAACCAGCCCTCTACTGTGACCCTGTCCGATCACCACCGCTACTTTAGGCCCGCTCAATACTCAACAGGAAGGAGGTTGCTAGCCCCCAGATATCAACCTGCAAAATAGCCACAAAATGAAGTATCTAGCACATGTAATCCATCAACAACTAGAAATGGACAACGGAGACAATCTAGGACCCTCCTTCCCATCCACCCCAAGTTTACACCCCGAACAACACAAGTAGTATAATGGACCCAGAAAGCAGGCTCAGGAGATGGACACTTGTCATGAAAAACTCTGTACACCAAGTGCTACACTTTGTCCAGGAGAGGCACACTACATGATAACAGAAATAAAGCAAGTCAAGGTTAGCCAGAAAATTCTCGCGTGAGTGTGTGGTAAAGCCTTTCCTAGAGTCGTCCTACTTACCCTGGCAAGATTTATAAGCACCCTCCACCCATCTTCCCCCTACACTGGAACAAAGGCATCACTCAAAAGAATACAAGGATCAAATCGGTTGCTAACACACTCCCCATGACCCTGGCCAAGAAGCCATTCTCCCAACTTTCCACACTCTCCTTTTGCTTTCATATTCAAGCTCACTTTCATACTTTCTATCTCTCTCAAAGATTCTTATCTTCCTCAATCTTACTTTTCTTTTCACACCTTTCTTTTTTTTTCCATAACTTTCTTTTCTTTTTCAATCTTACCTCAAGCTCACCACCTCAAACTCTAATTCGGAGACACTCCCCAGGCAGAGAGCTAGCTTTCACACTGCAGAGTAAGGACCCCTAACCCGAGTTTAACTATCTGGCTGGCCTAACTGAACACTCTGTAGGCAGCTCTTTTCACCTCTTATTTTGCGCCTCGTGCAAACAACTCATATCTGCATCCCACATAGACTTTCTAGCTCCACCCTATATCCTATCGAGGTGACAACAGACTTAAGGAACCCATAAAGCAAACCTAGGCTTTCGAGACTAGCTAAAAGAAAGGTCGAGTGCATAAGGGTGCAAGAATATCCCAGAAACACTCAAAACCAGGCTCAGATTATGCCACCAGCCAACGCCTCAATCCCCGACAAAGACACAGCACAACTGCACATATAGAGAAATCACCAACAAATCCCACAACCAAACCCACCAGGAATCCAACCAAATCCCAACTACGTGACCATCCACCGGTCCTAATAGCATTAAATCCAAGCCAGACCCATGCAAGTAAACTAAAATAACTCACAAACGTCAATACTCAGATTTAGCCCCACACACATGCTATGGTTACACCAGTTCTCACAGGACACACCAAACCAGATCCATGCAAAATAATATAAGCTAGACAATATAAACTGGCGCACATAAGCACAAATACTCAGACCTAGCTCACACACATGCATATGTTACCATCCCCAACCAATACCAAGAACAGCCCCTCCTACCTAGACTAACATGCTACCATAAGAAAAAAGTAAAGACAAACAAGTGAAAGGGAAACAGAAACCTTCCCTGATTAGGCACTGCAGAAGGGGGAGACTGCAATCGCTTAGCTCGAGACACCATTATCGCACAGTAGACTTCCTCACAAAGATGGAACAACATCACCCCTTAGAACATCAAAAATTTCGATAGGCCCTTCTTCCAGCCAAACACGGTCTCCATAAGAAAAGGCCAAGCTAGCCAAGGTATGCGCCACCCTATTTCCCTGGCGTGGCGAAAATAGAACCTTGCTATTGTCCCAAGGATGGAGGGTCATTCGGACGTCATCCATCAGCCGTCCTACTTCCGAAACATCTTGCAAATCACCATGAAGGATTTTGACTAGTCTCAGGGAGTCGGTCTCCACCACAAAATCAGTAAACCCCAGTTGACAAACAAGCTGAACCCCTTTATACACAGCCCAACCCTCAGCCAAGTCCACGCTCCAACACCTCTGTAAGCTCAAACATGTCGCCATAAAGACCTCACCCTCAACCCCACGCACTACACAGCCACCCCTACCTTCCCTTGTATCAGGCCTGACAGATTCATCGACATTCAGCTTCAGCTTTCCAATAGCCGGTGGCCTCCACACACAACGACCCATGTAGTCCCTTGATTGGGCCCGTAAGGGATCCCCTGCCAGGCAACGCCTCCCACCGACATGGAAGACAGTGAGGTAGTAACTCCTATTTGTACGCTAGAAGATTTTTGTTTGGTTGAATAACTTTTTCAATTTGGAGTTCTTAAATTTTGGGGTCCTGTGATGAGTCACAATCCACACATGCTAAAGGATGGACCTAATTTTCAAAATATTTTTTAAATAAAAAATAGATAATAATGAAAAAAAAATTGTTGGTTTAATTTTTCTTTTTCTAAGAGAAAACAATATCGTTATGAATTCAGTTGGGAGTTTTAGTTTTAATTAAAACAAAATAATTTGAAATTTATTGAAGATTCTGAAAGTATGTTTTAAAAAGTAACGAAGAAAACAAGAAATAGGTTGTAAGTTATTATTATTATTTTTTTTTTTTTACCATAAGTAAATTTAAGGTTAAAAATCACTTTTAGTCCCCAAACTTTCATGAAAGTAACAATTTGGTCCCTAAACTTTGATTTGTTACGATTTAGTCGCTGTACTTTCAATTTTAATTTAGTGCTCGTACTTTCAAATTTGTAACAATTTAGTCCCTATACTTTCAAATTTGTAACAATTTAATCCTTGTTGCAAAAAAAATCGACATTCAAAAGTAAATGTCGATTTTTATTATTTAATGATTAAACTTTGTAGCTTATTAACATATTGGGTCCCAAATTAGTTTATTGATCTATCTTGCTAAAAAATTTCATTAAACCTTTACATTAATTTTTCACGATAGGGACCAAATCGTTACAAATTTGAAAAGTACAGGGACTAAATTGTTACTTATTAAAGTTCAGGGACTAAATTGTTACAAAATTGAAAGTACAGGACTAAATCGTTACAAAATTGAAAGTATAGGGACTAAATCGTTACAAATCAAAATTCAGGGACTAAAATGTTACTTTCATGAAAGTTTGGGGACTAAAAGTGATTTTTAACCTTAAATTTACTTATGGTCAAAAAAAAAAATAATAATAATAACTTACAACCTATTTCTTGTTTTCTTCGTTACTTTTTAAAACATACTTTCAGAATCTTCAATAAATTTCAAATTATTTTGTTTTAATTAAAACTAAAACTCCCAACTGAATTCATAACGATATTGTTTTCTCTTAGAAAAAGAAAAATTAAACCAACAATTTTTTTTTTCATTATTATCTATTTTTTATTTAAAAAATATTTTGAAAATTAGGTCTATCCTTTAGCATGTGTGGATTGTGATTCATCACAGAACCCCAAAATTTAAGAACTCCAAATTGAAAAAGTTATTCAACCAAACAAAAATCTTCTAGCATACAAATAGGAGTTACTAAAAATTTTAATTTCTCACTAAGAAAAACTCTTCCAATCATACTTTTATCAATTCTCATGCTAAATTAAATATAAAACCTTTTAATATTCTCTCTTATCATCTTAGAAATTCAATTGTAATCAATTATCCCTAAAAGATCGCCGAAATTATGGGATTTAATGGATAAAAAAAAACACTTATTTAACTATACATTCTAGTTTTAATATTTCTTCCATTATACTAGACTCAACTAGTTCGTTCGAAAGATGGTGATACTTTTTAAATAAAATACCACTTTTATATAGTTGCTTGGTGACATTTTCTTAGTTTCATATATATATATATATATATTGTAAGAAACAAACGTATAATACAATGAATTTTGATATTTTTATCATTTTGTCTTTGTTATAAAATATTTTAAAACCTCATTTTGAAAAGTATCACAAGTTTATCTCATTTGGGACGGACCTATTAAAAATCCTAGTCAATTTCGAACAACTACAAAAAGTAATTCTACAAAAATTATTTAAAATTTGACGAATATTTGAAGTTTATTCAATATATAATGAGATTACACTACATACAAAAAAAAGTTTGTAATTAATAGTTCTATATATAATGGTAGTTTGTTTTTCTCTATTTAGACATTATTCAAAACGTGCAATTATTATTTCCAAAAAGTATTTTGTTAATGGTTAGGGCAGCACCAATGTCAAAGTTAAATCGTCAGCTTCTTAACACTTTTTTTTGTATGGTTTTTTCCATCTCTACCACCCAATAATTCCAACCAAAAAGTGTAACCAGAAAAATAAATAAATAAATAAATTATATTTCCACATGAAATTTAAACTAGTTGAAAAAAAAAATCAAAAGAAAAACAACAAACAGATAAAAAGAAAACCCTACTCCAAAATTCAAATGTTTACAACATTTCTTCGCCCACCTTTTTTTTAAAATAAAAAATTATTATTATTACTAACAAATAAACATCGTTTATAAATTCACATTACTATATGGGCCAAAAAATGACGACATATTTACTGTTTTGTGTTTCGAAAAAAAATATATATATATATCTTGTTTATTAGCAATTTTCTTTGTCTTGTTTTTGCTTTCAAAACATTTTTAAAATTTTTGCTAAAGGTTAAATTCAATGAATTTGAGATAGACATATATTCTCTTTAAGAGATTACAATAGTTTATTTGCTGCATATGATATAATTCGACGGACCCATAAATAAGTTATCTTATAAAAAATGAATTGGTGATGGAAAAAAATGAATCTATTTTAAAACGTTGCTACTATGCTAATAATTTACCACTTCATAACAAAAATGCTATTTTAAAATTTTAATAATTCTTTTAACATAGACCCAACTAAAAAATAAAATAAAAATTAAAAAAAAAAGTAGTTAATCACAAGTTTAATTCCTAAATTTGTTCAAGATGTATGTATATTTGTTTCTTGAATTTTAAATAGTGTTTAATAGATCTCTAAAATTTTCACTTTTATGTCTAATAGGTTCTTGAGCTTTAAAATATGTCAAATTTGTGTCCAATGTTCAACAATCAACACATCTTTGAATTTTTTATTTTTTATTTTTGAATCTATGATATACAAAATTGAAAGATTAGAATTCTATTTATACACGAAATTCAATTTTCCATCTAATAAATCACTTCATTTTTTTAAAATTTTGTTTGTGTCACAAATCTATTAGACATGTGACGAAATTGAATGTTCATGGAGCTATTAAACACTTTTATAATTTTTAGACGCCTTTTGACTACAAATTTGAAAGTTCAAGGACTATATTCGTAATTTAATAAAGGGAAAAATACATTTTTAGTCCCTGAATTTTGACGGATAGGTGCATTTGGTCCCTAAATTTTCAAAAAAGACATTTTTTGTCGCTAAGTTTTGAAAAATAGATTTAAAAGGTCCCTAAGTTTTCAAAATGAACATTTTTTGTCTCTGAGTTTTGAGAAATAGGTTTAAAAGTTCCTCATATTAATTTTTTTTTCATTTTTTTAAATTAATAGTTTTTATTATCTTTTAATATCGAATGCATTTTTTAATTAAAAAAATAAAAAAAAAAATTGAAAAAATAATATGAGAGACCTTTTAAGTCTATTTCTGAAAAATTCAAGGACTAAAAAGGCCCATTTTGAAAACTTAGGGACCTTTTAAACGTATTTCTCAAACCTCAAGGACTAAAAATGTCTATATTGAAAACTTAGGGACTAAATACACTTATTCCTCAAAAGTCAGAGATCAAAAAGGTATTTTTCCCTTTAATAAAATATATGAACAACTATATATATATGGAAGTTAACCATGGAATTCTTAAAAGATAGTCGAGGGTAAAATTATCGTTTTGCTTTTTTTCTAATAACTAAGGCCCCGTTTGATAGCTATTTGGTTTTTTAAAATTATGTTTGTTATCTCCCAATTTTCTTACTAGGAATCTTTGTAAAGGACACATTTGCCTTCTTAGCCAAAATAGTTATAAGTTTCTTTGTTTTTCTTTTCAAAACTTAAGCTGGTTTTTGAAGACATTGGAAGAAAATAAATATATATAACAAAACAAAGAAACTTATAAGTGGAAGTAGTGTTTATAAGCTTAATTTTCAAAAACCAAAACACAAGAAACAAAATAGTTATGAAACAAGGCCTAAGAACCTGTTTGATAATCATTTGATTTTTTGTTTTTGGTTTTTGAAAATTATCCTTGCTTTCTCCTAATTTTCTTACCATGATTTTCATTTTTGTTAATAACATATTTGAATTCCTAGCCAAATTCCAAAAACATTTTTTGTGAATGAAAAAAACAAAAACAAAAAACAAGTTTTTGAAAACTACTTTTTTTTTTTAGTTTTCAAAACTTGAGTTGATTTTTGAAGATATGGATCGAAGGTAGGTAACAAAACAAAGAAACTTATGGGTAGAAGTAGAGTTTATAAGATTAATTTTCAAAAACTAAAAACAAAACACAAAATGCATGGTTATCAAACGGGACCTTACTTAGTTAGAGGTTTTGACCTCACTTTCAAAAGGTAGACAACAAAACAAAGAAACACATCAAGAAAAGTAGTGTCTCTACACTTAATTTTCAAAAACAAAATGACTATTAAACAAAGCATTAACACAATTGATTTTGAGATGTAAGAGTAAATTATATTCTTGTAACTTAATAATGGAAAGAAGTGAATGACATTTGAGTTAATAGTTGGTCAAGAAAGTTGAATAATCAAAATCACATGGTATTTAGAACCCTCTCAATGTATTAATTAGAGACCAAAAAAATCTATCTGTTGACTTGATGGGGCACAACAACAAATGCCTTGTCACCAAATGCTTCTTCCTTATCTTCAATTAGAGAGAAGGGATTGGTGTTTCCAATTCCAACTCCATACACATTTTTCCAATGCTTATAGAACATCATTCATTAAATCATACATGCTTAATATCAAATTTCTAATTTCTAATTTATTTGTCTCTTAACACATCAATCTCAATTTTCCATCGTCTATATTTGAAAAATGACGACAAAATAAAACCGACGATTTTTTAAATGCAATATTCTCATCTCATTTTCATAACGATTTTTATTCTTCTATGTAAAGAGATCTCTTTATTCTATATTTTTCTTTGATTCGTTGCATTTAGAAATTTTGAATTAGTAAGTAAAATCATCGACCTCATTCATGGTTATATGATATTTATTTATTTATTATGGTTTCCTAGGATTAAATTAACCAAATATCAACCAACCCTAAAGGAAAATATAACTTCTAAACCAACAAAATTTTAATAATTTATTGAAAACATACAATAATTTTTTGTCAAAGAGTAAAATATAATTTTTTTTTAAAAAAAAAAATCAATAATTAAACATTAGTCTCATTATGAACAAAAACTTTGTATTATATTATAATATCATCAAACCGCTCCTCTCCTCCCCTGAAACATGGGTTTGCTTAATGATTAATGGAACAAGTAAAAAAGTTATACTTGCCTCGATAAAGGAAAGAAAGTAATAATGTTACAGATCAGACAATTATTTCGTGAAATCTATAAAGAGATTGTAAGTAAATTAGTCAAGACATCACGAATTAGGGAAGTAATTTGGTGAGATTTGAAAACTTAGGTAAAGTGATTAATACTAAAATAAGGGGGGAAAGAAAGAAAAGAGTTATTGACAAAAGGGAAGGGTGTTGGATCCAAAAATAATGTTGTCTGTGCTTTAAAAAAGAGGACAAAAGAAAATCTGATGCCCTTTTGGTTGTAATCTAATCTTTGGCAAAAAGAAACAATTAAAGGGTTTAATTCAAAGCTTAGGAGACATAACAGATGCAATTTTTCTCCAACCCCAAAAATTACAAATTATTATAAAGTAAACCCTCTGTGTTTGTGTTTGTGTTTGTGTTTTGTGTTTGTGGGCCATAACATAACTAGGCTGCTCCTCCAGCTAGCCAAAGCCTGTGCTGCTGTTTCTTCATGTCTTTTTTTCTTTTTTTTTTCTTTTTTTTTTCTACTCACTTTTTCTATTTTCTTTTTTTGTGTTTCAAAATTTTCAAAATTTTACATTTTAAGAGTTTATGTATATATATTTGGAGAAAAAAAAAACAATTTATACCTCTAAATTAACCCTCCATTAGTGATTTATTAAGTATTTTTCACTTTATGGAATTTAAAATCACCTTAAAATCACCTTAATAAAAATATTCTTTCCCTAAAATCCTATTGAAAATTTGAAATAGCAAGAAAAATTGTCCTATTATTTTGTCTAAATAAGTAGAGAAAAATAGATGAAGACGACAACAAGAAGAAAATGAGTCATATTAATGAAAAAAACAGCTTGATTCCTGTATTTCTCTCTCATTTATGTTGATCCCGTATTATTTATATAAGTGTAATTTTTTTTTTTTTTTTGACAGTATGTGGAGGAGAGAGATTAAAACCACATACCTCTTAATCATTAGTAAGTTTTATGTCAGTTGAGTTATGATATGCTCATGTTAGCAATAAGTGTAGGTGTGAAAGTTATGCATTAATTAATTCACTTATGAAAGTTTAGGACTTTAATTGAAAAAAATATTTGTTTCGGATTTTTAAGTGATATAATGGGAGTATAAAAATTGAATTTTTTTTCCCATATTTTTTTTGTAAGTAGACATTTTTAAAATATAATCAAACTCACTTGTTAACATATATAGGATATTTCATATTTTACCAAATTAATAAACAAAATTCCCTTTTAGATGATTTTTATAATTCCATTGAAGGTACATTTTCTTCACCAACAATGTTAATTCGAGCATGTAGTTCAAGAGACAAATATTGAAAGTTCAATCCATCAATATCATATTTGAGGAACTTAAAAATTAAAAATAAAATAAATAAATAAAACTTGAATGCTTATTTTTTGTTCATGCAACTAATCCCTTCCTTCAAAGTCATAAAACTTTTTAATTTGGTTCTTGTACTTTCAATTTTGTAACAATTTAGTATTTGTGTTGATGGTCAAATTTAGTCAGAAGAACTCACCTGACCTTCACGTGCCACCAACGGTAAAATTTGTAGATGAGGGGGAAGATGTGGCCTGCAAAACTGAAAACTTGCACACCGGTGTGGTGCTAGCCACACCGCCTCCGATGCTTAAGTCAGAAAACGGAAGGAGGAGAGCTAGAGAGTAAGAGAAGAGAGTAGAGAGTTCGGGTCCCCTTCTTCAGTGGCGAAGAGGGGTATAAATATCTGCTCATGCTCCTAAGGATTTTAGGAATTCAGAGGCGTTTCAGGACGAACCAGGCTGGACCGGGGCGGCTAGAGGCTGTAGGGACCGAACCAAGTTGGAGGGGCTCGGCCCGCTAGGCCGACCATGGGCCTCGGCCTCGACCCATGGCCGAGGCCGAGCAGGGGGTCGGGCCAAAAGCCCGACCCCTTCGGTCTTGGCCCGTTCCATTTGCCAGTTTCGCCTCTGGGGTCCATCTCCCAGTCCTATTTTCGCCCGGTTGTTCTCGTCAACTCCTTGTACATCGGAGTGGTCCAAAATCACCTATAACACTTTGTACTTTAAATTTTGCAAAGATTTTAGTCCTTAACATGAAAAATATTATTAAGATTTAATGAAATTTCTTACATAAGTAGATTGATAAACTTATTAGGGACTAAACATATTTATAAACTATAAATATTATTTATTAAATCATTACATAATAAAAATTGACACTTAATTTTGTTGGAACATTTCACAACAAGATTAAGTTGTTACAAATTATAAAGTGCAGAGAATAAATTGTTATAAACCAAGGTTTAAGGAGTAAATTGTTACTTTTATCAAAGTTCAAGGACCAAGAGTATTCATGTTGTCAAAAAATAATAATAATAAAACCAAGAGTATCATTTAAACTTTGAAATAATTAAAGGGTTAAAAAACACTTTTTATCATGTAACTTCACGAAGTAACACAATTTAGTTTATGAACTTCTGTTTGTAACAATTTAGTTTTTGTACTCTCAAATTAGTAACAATTTAATCCTTATATTTTAAACTTTGTAACAATATATAGTCCCTATCGTGCAAGTGTTGACTTCTTTTATGTAATGATTTAGTCTTTGTAATCTATAAACACATCTGGTCCTACTATCAGTCTATTGGTTTACATATATATAAGAAATCTCATTAAATCTTAATAATATTTTTACAATAAGTCTCAAATTATTACCATTTTTAAACTATAGAGACAAAATTGTTACATACTAAAACTCAAGGACTAGATTGTTACAAACTAAACTTCAGTAACTAAATTGTTACTCAAACAAAATTACAAGACTAAAAGTGTTCTTAAAAACCAGTATGTACAATACATTTAAAAAACCATAAAATACATTTAAGGTCCGTTTGGAATACATTTTAATTTAAATGTTTTTCAAGAATGCATTCTTAAAAAAAAACATTATGTACAAAAATTGTTTAAAACTTAAACACTCATATGTTTGGTTGCATTTCTTCATAGGCGTTTTTATACACAAGTTATTGTATACTAAAGACTCTCTTTAAAAAAGTTGGTTTCAAGTGTCTCTCAAAATAGTTTATTTATCAATCTCATTTTCTAATAAGTCATTTTTAATGGTTGCCAAACACTATAATTTTTTTCAAAAGGATTTTTTTTTCAAAATTAAACATTTGAAAAGTTAAACCAAACACACTCTTAGTACAAAAGCAATATAGGAATTTTTTTCAAGTTAAATTCTGTATTAAATTCTATATTTTAGAATGTTTGTAATTTTTAGTAGTGTCTTACGAAAAAAAAAATGTTGAATTACAAATTTAGTCCTAAACTTTTAGAGTTTGTCAATATGATTCTTGAACTTTAAAAAGTTTCAAATAGGTTCTTGAACTTCTAATTTTATATCAAGTCCTTGAACTTTAAAAAGTACCCAATAAGTACAGTCTAGTCTTTAAACTTTCACCTTTGTTTCAAATAGATCCCTCAACTTTCAATTTTGTGTCTAAGAAGTCCATGACCTATTTGACATTTTTTAAAATTCACAAGTCTACTAAATACAAAATTGGAAGTTTAGAGTCCCAACAAACACAAATTCAATTTTATATCTAGTAGGTTAGTTAATTTTTAAAAATCTCAAATATGTCAGAGATCTATTAGACACAAAATTGAAAGTTGAGTTTCCTATGGGACATTTTTAAAGTTCAGGGACTTATTAAACACAAAATTAAAAGCACAATGACTTTTAGACACTTTTTAAAATTCATGGACCAAATTGACACAATCCAAAGTTCATAGACCAAATTTGTAATTTAACCTTAAAAAATCACAAATGTAAATAGGTCGAAATTTAAAGTTAAGAACTTAAGATCGAAAATCAATTTGAATTTTGAAGTATGTTTTTAACATAATAAATCTTAAGTAGAATGATTTTTTTGAAAATGCTAAAAATAGTGATCAATAAAAATGGAAAATCAAATTTAGGTCATAGCTTGAGAAAGAATCAAACCCTTTTTATTACACTTGAATCTTTGTCCCAAAAAAAGAAAACAAAGGATATTACAAACATCATTCTTAAATTTGAAAAAATAAAAAGGCCAGAAAAAGTTCTCTTATTTTTTTAAATTTAAAAGGAGAAAAAAAAAGGTCATACTCTACTGAACATGAACAGTTGTTCCAATATTTATAAATAATAATAATAATAATAATAAACAAACAAATAATTTTTATTTTTTAAAAAAAAAAAAAGTTACAGTAAAAAGATGTTAACAGCTTTTTCCACTGAACCAGTTTGTTGTATAAATATGTGAAGGCTGAGCTTCCATTTGTTTCCATGGTGTATTGCCACTGCCAGAACCACCACCTCTCCTTCACAAGCTTCATATTTCTTCATTCTCTTTCTCCATAGAATCTCGCCGGAAAAATGGAGCAGACCTGGCGAGTCCGTCTAGGGATTCCACGGTTCCGTTCCCGGAGATCGGAAGAGGAAGCGCTGGCCAAAGCCACGTGTTCCCGCGCCGGAACTTTCGACGCCGATGACTTCTCCGACGTCTTCGGCGGTCCGCCGCGGACCGTCATCTTCAGGCAATTTTCCGACAGGTTTGAGGGTAAAGACTCCACGTCCTTCTACGAAGAAGTATTCCGATCCACTGAGGTAGTTTCTCGGCCGCAGAAGGGCGGCCGGAGCTTGCCGGCCTTCAGAATCCCTGTTAAGGAGGATAGGTTTTACCGCGATATTTTTGGATCGAACGACGGCCGGCGGTCGAGAGATAGGTCGGAGCCGAGCTCCAACGAATTCACCAGATCGAACTCCTCCTCCGACCTCAGCCCTCTCCGGCCGGTCGTCGGAGATGACGTGGCATTCCCTTCGTCGTCTTCACATCAAAGGTTGGTAGTTGCCTGCAGAAAGTGAGGGGGCCAAACCCCTATTTTGGATTATTCGATTGGACATGTATGCCCCTAAGGCTTAGGTCATTTTTCATCTGTTGTTTGATATCGTTTGGCGGTTTCTTGGGGGTAATTTAGAAAAATGATGATCGATCTAGGTTTTGATTCATGGCAGTAAGTTTATGGAAACTAACAGTCAGTTTTGTTTTTATTGATGACTTTGCTTAGACCTTATTGATAAAGCATGAATGTTTGATTACCTTATGTCTGTAAATTGATACTGTTTTGAAGCTTGATTTGACCAGCATTGCCTAGCACTTAGTTTAATGTGATTTATTGCTCCCATAATTTAGTTTGACTGATAGAATTCAATATCTACCTCCTGATTGAAATAGGCCAAGCGATGTCCCAACACAATGGAACTCATACAGAACCATGTTCAAGGAACAGGAAATGCCACAGTTTCCACCTGATCTCTCTGCTCATATCGATAACCGGTATGTGGAAGATGAATATGATGATAGTTATAGAAGCTCAGACCATGGATTTGGAGAACCCATGTCATCCCCGGAAACCGTTATTCTGGCACCAAATTCATTCAGAAGCATCAAAATCTGTGTGGATGATCTAGAACTGAACTCCCCATCATCTGCTGATTCTTCACTCTGTGAAGATCCGGTTTATTATGATGGTATTTATGCTAATGTTTTACCAGAAGAGGATGACGACGACGAAGATGCTATGAGCTCTTATGTCATTGAGATAACTTCCATCAATAGAGAAGAATATAGAGAAGAAGTTTCTATCGATGAAGCAATTGCTTGGGCTAAATCAAAGTATCAAAGTCCTGCATCTGAGACAGATTTGAGTAGACAACCAGAGAGTGAGCAATCTGGGGAAGAAGAAGGTAAACTTTAGTGACAGCGCATGTATTTCCATGCAGGCCCTGTTGAATATGACTGTGTATGTTCAAATGTGAAAATCCTAACGATATTCTCTTTTTTGTTATTTTGCAGGAAGACCTGTTGCGTTTGAATTCACAGATCAGCAGTTGAATGGAAATGGATTGTTGCAGACAGAAGAGGTAATGATTTTCCACTACGCACACGAAAAAATTGGAAATAGGAAAACATTTTGCTCATATTACCGCACGAACATGCCCTTTTATGCCATTCATCTAAATATTGGTCAGAAAGCATTATGGAGCAGCTTGGCTGAACATATGCATCTAGTTGATTAAATTTCTCTCAAATAGATTTAAAGCAATAAGGTAATAAAGCAAAATGGATTTTGCTAACATATGTGATCTATTTTCTGCCTCAGACACAACAGAGAGATGTTAAAGTTGAAGAAGGAAAGCCGCAGGTGGACATCGATGTAAGTAATTAGCACAGAGCTTCATATTTTTAAACATGGCATCGATTCATTTTCACTAGATTTTGAAAGTATAGGATATTTTCCTGATTGACTGTCTCCTACTGGTAGTTCCAAATTGAGGAAAAAGAGCAACCAAGCTAGTTAATTAATGCAAAGATCATATAAAATGGTTGTCTAATCATTTCATCATTTACTCTTCTTGACAAAAACTTATTTCATAGCATACAAGGGACAAGACCTGAAAAGGGTTAGTTTAATTTCAGGACTAAATATTTATCTGGCTACATACATGGTGGGGGGAAATAATAAAATTCTTCATATCATATCACTTAGGCATCTTGCTCATATTCTTTCTGGCCAAGGGACGATGTTTTTGATCTCTGTTTTCTCCTAATGTCAAATAACAGAGAGAATTGGAAGGATTAGATGAAAAAATAAAGTTATGGTCAGCTGGCAAGGAGACCAACATCCGCTTGCTACTTTCTACGCTTCATTATGTAAGTTCTTCGATGTTAAATAACATCATGGACATCTCCCTCCTCTTAATGCTAAGATTTTATCTAACGACATGCAACCATTTTGTCTGGGATTAATACAGATACTGTGGTCAAGTAGTGGGTGGTCTCCGATATCCTTGACAAACCTGATTGGAGGCTCACAAGTGAAGAAGGCTTATCAAAAAGCTAGATTATGTCTCCACCCAGACAAGCTGCAGCAAAGAGGAGCGACGATGCTTCAAAAATATGTCGCCGAGAAGGCGTTTACCATCCTTCAGGTAAATCTCTGCTCATGCAACATAATTAATGAACAACCTATTCAAATCAAGAACTTGAAACCAAACCCCAGATTGACAAAGTGTCTAGCTTAAAAAGAGAAGATAAGTAGGACTGAAGTTGTGAAAATAATGTTGAATAGAATGTTCATTTGCAGGATTTTGATTTTGTTATTGACTGTTTTGTAGGATGCGTGGGCTGTATATATATCCCAAGATGTCTTCCTTAACTAGAGCCTAATTTGGGATCTTTTGGAAATTCATTTTGAGTGTGAAGCTCAAGGAAGTAGCAAGCAAGTCTGGAACATTCAGAAGCTGATACCCATTTTTGCATTAAGAATTTGAGAGTGGACCTGATTACATATTAAGAAAGTTGTGTATAAAGCAGAAATCAGGTTAACTACGGCCTGTATGTATGTAAGATATATCTACTTATGTAGTGTATGTGTAGATTTATATTTCATTGTGCAGCTACGTTCCAAAGATGATTGCAGAACACTTGTGCTTTGCATATGTACAAACACATTTGGATAGATTTATATACATATTAATACATGTTTAGACCCATGTTCTTTCCATGTTATGAAAGAGTAATTTTCAAGTTCTTTGGAGCTAAAGAGAATCGGGTACAATGCTACCGAGTCGTTTGGCACCATCTAGTTCAATCAAGATGCCTCTGTTTTTTCCATCTTAAAAAGTAGTGATTGTTTTCATGAAAACTAGAATTGAAGGGACAAGGACAGGGATTCATACAGAAATTTTGCCCATTGAAGAGCCAATGAGTTTCATATTCTAGTGCTCAAACTTACTTGAACTATGCTTTTAAAATGACATAATAGGTATGCATAACAATAGATGAAGAAGATGACAATCATCAACTTGAAGAATGTTGATCAAAATGTTCCTGTCACTTATTGAGTGAATTCATTGCTGGAAAGGAAAGAGAAGAAACTTTTCGAAAAGTCGAAAAGTTGCATCAAAGATAGATGTGAAAGATGATAATCATCAACTCAAAGAATGTTGATCAAAATGAGAATACTGTCGTTTATACAGTGAATTCATAGCTGGAAAGAAAAGAGAGAGAGCTTTCTGAAAAGTTGATAAGTTGCATCACAGATAATCAATTGTTAACATCCGTTCGACAAGTTGAAGAAGTTCATGGCTTTAATTATATCCAACAGTGAGAATTTTGGAGGATTAGCAGTGTGAAATCCAGATCAGAAAAACCCATATCATGATGAAGAACAGCAATGAGATGCAAGAGAGACAAAATCAAAGAAAATACTGCCATGTATCTTTTTCAAGTCATGTAATTTACAGAGTAAAATGATGGGGCAAGAGCAGAAAAAACCAGTCTCTCTTTCTAAGCCCCAAAGAAGAGAGATAGAGAGAGATTCAACCACCCCCTTCTCTTAACAACTCTCTGAACTCATCATCTGTGGTCTTGAGCATAAGTGGCAAAGACACTTCCTTTCCACTCTGCACAGTCTCCACATACCTTGGCTTTATCCTCTTCTCCAAGCTAAAGGCAAAATACTGAGGGAAGTCCTTGAGCTCCTCCAGTTTTCTATGCATCTCCCCAGAAAAGTACTCAAACTTCGGCTTGAAGTTATTTTCAATGCTGAAAGTGAGCAGTGCTGGACACCTCAAGACCATCCCCACAGTTTCACTCCTTGAGAATCCCAAACTCTCCAAGTACTTGAGTTTGGGAATCAAGGTCTTTTCCACACTTGAAACCAGCAAAACAGAATCATGGTAAGCCAAGGCCTCCAAATCCTTCAACCCAAGTCTTTGAAGGTAAAACAAAGCTGGTTTCAGCTGGTCTTTGGCACTGGTAGCAAGCAATCTTGGGCACTTGTTGATGGCCCTTCTGAAGTTCTGATCTGGGATTTTAAGGTCTTCAGAGAGGAAGTTGAAAACAGGGATTAGGTCAGTTTTAACATCAGAAGTGAGGATTTTGGGACACATTCCAAAGATTTTGGCAAAGTCCTTCTGGTGAATGCCTTTAGATTGGAGAAAGGAGATCACAGAGTGAATGGATTCAAGAGTTACAGAGTGGAGAGAAGGATTCAGAGAAAGGGCCTTGCCAGCATCCACACCCATGATTTCAAGGCAGAGGACTTTCTCTTTGATTTGGGAAGAGAGAGTGGAATGAAGTGGTGTATAGAGAGGATGCTTGTGGAAGAGACTTTTGGGTTTGGCCGCTAAGAAAGTGTTTGGTTGCTGGGAATTTGAGGGCGAAGCAGAAAGCTTCTGAGAAGAGAAGCAGAAAGAAGAATGAAAAGCAGTTGCAGTTGCAATTGCAGCAGCAGCAGCAGGCATGGTGGAAGGCTGAGAGATGGGGTGTTGTCGAGAAGAGACATCGATCTAATGGAAATTGAATTTATGGGAATTTGGAGGAAGATGATTGGCCAAGATTGGATTTCCAAGATTGTTTTGTTTGGGTGAGAAATCGGCTCAAAAGGCTCAAACTTTCTTGGTGGATTTCTCACTTTTTATCTCTGTTTTATCCTAGTAGCAGATACCCCTCGACATTCTCATCTCAATATTTTATTTCAGGTGTTCGCTTTTTTTTTCTTTTTTTTTTTTTTCCTTCGTTCTTTTATGTTCTGAAAATAAATCCATTTTCTTAATTAATGATGCTTGCAATAATTTTCAAAATTTTGGATAGTTGTAACCAAGGTTTAAAATGTCGATGATGGAAATGTCGAGGTCCAGATTTTATGGAAATGTCGATGTCGATGGAAATGTCGAGAGACATTTCGGAAAAATTTACAGAAATCGTGAAAATTGATGAAAAATTGTTTGAATTAGTTAATGAAACTTTAATTGTGGCTTAGACTATAACTGACCATTTTTTATCATCATATCTAAAAAGTAAGATAATATTTAGATAGAATTTTCGATTCAAATGTCGATATGTGCTGGAATTTTGAAAATAATATGAAAATTGATGAAAATTGTTTGAATTATTAAATGCAAATTTAATTGTGACTTAATTATATTAAATGCAATATGGAAGTTGATGAAAAATATTTATGATATTTATATTAACATGTCGATAGGATGTTCCTATTAATTAAAATTATGCTAATTGATATAAATTATTTGAATTATAAAATGAGACTTTAGTTACAAATAAGAAGTATATAGGAACTATATAATTGACTAATGATAATTTTTTTTCTGAGAAAAATTAACTAATGATAATTGATAACTATATAATTAATAAAACAAAAATTAACTAATACTGTACCGAAACATTGTAAACTTTAAACTTAACTTAACACGTGAAGATAACTAGAGCTAGAAGCCTAGAACTTCTAATTTAAAAAAGAAATTGAAGAATATTTTGGAAGAATTTGAGAATTGTGGTGTGAAGAAATTGAAATGAAATGAGAGTATTTATAGATGATAAAAATAATAAAATAATAGAAATGTAAAATTATAATTGAGAATTTGAGAATTATAAAATTATAATTGAACCCAGCTAGCAATATTTACCAAGCGCGTACATCCACTAGGACAAGGGAGACATACAAAAAATGAAGCTTAAAAATAATTATTAAACTAAAAATAAATAAATTATAAATAAAAAAACTCGACATTTCGACATTTCGGTCAACATCTCGACATTTCTCGACATGGGGGAAGATCGAAACTTCCCCCCTTGGAAATGTCAACATGGTCGACATACCAACATTTCCACATTTCCACCGAAATGTTGGTATGTCGACGGAAATTTGATACCTTGGTTGTAACTTGTAAGGATTAAGGAAAGATATTTTCGCTATTTCAAAAAAAAAAAATTCGGATTCAAAATTGTGGATAGATTTCAAGGAAAGAAGTTTCTAATTCACTAAGATTATTAAAATGTTTCTGTTTACATCCAAAAATACAGATGGAACATTTTTGGATTTTAATTCGTGGAACTGGTAAGATAGCATTTTATATTTTGATAAAATTTATAGCTTTGGGAAAAGTTCAATTCTAAAGCTTTACACAAAGGTCGAAAACCTTTTAAACAAGTGAATTTTATGGCCATCTTCAGACCTTGTCAAAAATATTGATTGGCAAAGTACTTATAAAAGGCCAACAAATTGTAGAATCAATGACCTTAATATAACTACTCCATTCTTCTTCTTCTTCTATAATATATATATCTGTAAACTACAATATTTCCAGCAAGTTTTTTAAAACTACAATATTTAAAACAAAAAAGAAAAAAGATCCCGTGATCGACTCTTGAGGATGACCTTCACAAAGATAGTGAAACGCGTTCATAATTACAACGGTCGACACAAACAGAGAGATGCTACTGGTACTGGTAAAACTGCAAAACCAATAATAGTGCAGCAACAGAAGATAGAAAGTTCATAATACAATGAAGGTACTCTAATATTCTCCAAATGGCACACAAGCAAAACCATCTTTTGAGTAGTGGTAGTACTAGTACTTGCACCAAACAGGTGCTGAAAAATTATTACTTTGAGTCGGTTTTACTTAGCACTGGAAAAAGAAATGATGGAGGCTAAGCCAGAATCATGCCCGCATGGCCTGATTTTCTTTCTCGCTCAAGACAATATATTTCTTAAAACTTGAGGCCCATCCATCGGCAGCAAACTAGCAGAGTGCTGACAAGAAGAAATATAAAGATCAGAAGCTATTTCATAGATTTAAGAGAAGACAAATTCGGGTTTGTGAATACTTTCAATTGGAAGCTCAAGTCTCAAGATTTCCCCTGACTTCTGCTTGCTGAGTGTTGTCGCAGCAGTTTTTTACCATGATGGTCATCCTGCAAGAGCATATTTAAATTGTCGTAGAGATTAATGCAATCAGTGATTTAGCATCCAAATATTGTTCTGTTTTCTTTCCAAACAGGACTTCCTGCAAGATACTAAGAAAGTTGAAGTAAAAGACAGAATGACAATAATTGAATCCAATTCCTAAAATCTAATCCTCGAGCAACACCATCCACAAAAATTCCTCGAAATTACAACTTCCCTTTACCATTCTGTGGATAGTTTGATCATTACCTGCTGCTTATCCCTCCAATACTAACCCCTTGGAGTTCTTGAGCGAATTGCTAAAATTTTTTTAAGATAAAGAATCAACCCCAAGCCAAAGGAAATTAGAGAAAACACTCCCAATTGGCCAAAAGCGAAATAAAATCCATAGTTGTTGAAAAAGATAACTGTATACCAACATAGAGCTATAAAAATATAAAAATTAAGAGACAATAATACAGTCTTCCTGTTGTTGAAGATTCTAATGTTCCTTTCAAGCCACAAGCTCAAGGGGGAAAAATGATTAAGTGAATTGAAGCCGTAGGACTTTCTCTGTCTTTAAAAAGGTCGTCCCACCATTTTCGTCCATGGGAAGGGCTACATACCAACTAAAAGTGGAGAGAATATAAATCCAAAAGTTCCAAGCAAAGGAGTAATTTAGACGATGTGGCCTCATGACTTAATGATTCCTTTTCGCAAAGAGACCATCACCCCAGGGATAAAGCATATAGACGGAGTTGTTTTTCAATCTTGTCGTGTGTATTTAAGCTTTTGTGATTAAGCTCTCATGTGAAGAACTTGACCTTTGAATATTAATCACGTTATATGATTTTGTATACGGGACAACTCCCCATATAAACTTTGTTGATCTAATACACAAAAAATGAGCCAATTCCTGCATTGTGAAGGATTGGGCCAGCCACTTGCTCAATCCAATTCGTCAGTCTCTTATAAACTGTCCATGTCCGTGAACTGCATACTTACCAAACGAGCTAACTTTTTTGTTCTAACATCCCCAGTGCAATATCTTAGTTTAAGATCTCTTCTTTACCAGGAGGCTACCAAGTTTTCAACTAGCCTGAAGATTATTTCTCATAGCAGGTAAATAACTTCCCTTTTGTTCATTAGTTAAAGAAGAAAAAAGTTGAGTCTCGAAAAAGAGAAATTAAGGCTAGGACAAGTGGCAGATTCAGAAAGAATGTGAGGTAATTAGTGATTGGTTGTCAGATGATTACATTCTCAAATTCAGCTTGTCTTGAAATTAGGAAAGATCGTTTGAGGACATGAATAGAGTGAGGTAACGGAACAATGTAGAGTGTAACTGTAGAGGTAGACTATTATCCTGCAAAAGAATTTGGATGGGAGACCAGGAGAATCTTACTAAATTAAAGTATTTTAATGATAACTCCCATGCCATGGGTTGTATTACGTAATTTAAAGAAAAACATCCTTCAACTGTCATAACCATTCATGAATTTGAATCATATTGCATAAGAGAAGATACTATATATTCTAGACGAGCAAGGTTACAAGGAAACTTCTATCTATGATTCTACAATACAACAATGTTTTTCAATATATTACATTGTTTTTCCATTTTTTAATGCTTCATTCGAGATCAATTTTTGTGCTTCCTTCCTTTCCAATCTCTACTCTTCATTCCATATCGAAGGGTTTGAGTGGTTTTTTAGAAAAAGGTGATATTCTTAACCACAGAGATCACATTTCAAGGACAGTTCCTTCATACCTTCTTTTCCAATTTTGCATTTTCATTGACTGGTTCATTGTCAGTTCTATTATTATATTTAGGCCACTTGGTACAGAGTTTTGGTTTCAATTGGGATCGTGAGTTTTCTTGTGGGCATTTGTTGGGGCAAGGAGAGCTCATGTATCATCCTCCCTTCGTTGGTTGAGGCACGGTTATACGGTTCACTGTTGTTCTGTGGGCTCTTTGGTTAAAAACAAGAGTTTTCCCAAGATGTTAGAGATTTGGTGCACTATGCACTCGAATGCTTTCCTCCTTTGGTAGAGGAAATAGATTTCTCATTAGTGAAATCTTTTTTTAAGTTCAACAAATGTTTGGTGGGTATTAAACCATTGACCTTTGTGATGGTAATTGGTGCCTTATCCACTAAGCTATGCTTGGATTGGCGAGTGGGAGTTGTTATATTGTTCTTAAGTTTGGTTATTATCATTAGTAAATTGGATTTTTGGATTCATTGCTCTTTGTACAGCCTTTTGGCTCCTTTAGTTTGGCTTGTTTTCTGGTGGTGTTTTGCATACTTTCAAGTGTTCTTCATGAAAGTTCTTTTTTTTTTGGATAGGGCAAAAAAAAAACTTTCATGAAGATCGCTTAAAGCTAAGATGTCCCTTCAAGCCCACATTTGCAAGTTTGAAAGTCACGACCCACATTACATTTGGGGGCCGTTTGGTGCGCCGGAATTGAATGGGTTTGGAATGGAATGGAATGGAATCTGATGCCCATGGGAATATTTTGCTGGAATCATGATTTCCATGCCTGTGTTTGGTGCATTGGATTTGGGTTGGAATTAATGGAGAGAGAAATAGTGGAACCCACCAAAATTATAAGGAAAATAGAAAAAGAAATGGTGGGTCCCATCAAAATTATGAAGAAAAATGGAGAGAGAAATAGTGGGACCCACCAAAATGTGGTTAAAATAGAAAAAGAAATGGTGGGTCCCATCAAAATTAGGAAGAAAAATGGGGAGAGAAATAGTGGGACCCACCAAAATGTGGAAATGGGTTGGAATCACATGCCCACCATTTCATTCCAAACCCACACCATTCCAGGCCAACCAAACATGGGCATCCCTTTCCAATCCATGCCAATCCATTCCAAACCCTTGGGCCAAACGGCCCCTTGAGGTCGTGACAATAGACATGTGCTTAAATGAGATTTCTTCACCTTACATAGCCAAGGTGATTCTCTCCCACAAAGGGGCGCACTGCACTCTTTTTGATCAGGGGACAAAACAAGCTTTGCCAATAAGGTTGGTTATTGCACCATGATTTCTACAATGATGATGGTAATAATCCAAAACCTTCGGAAGTGCAATTTTATGATTGTGCTCACTGAGTGTCCTGCAGCCATAAATTTTTTACCATAACATGTCTATTGACTCATTTTTGACAAAACTGCTAATGTCAGACCAGCAAAACAGTTTTGTGAGGCCTCCAATCGTACAGACTTACTCCAGGAGGGGTAAGAAAAGAAATTAGCATCTATTGGTTGGTTAGTGGGGTCAGAAGGGATCGTGTGCAGTACAGACCTTGGAGGTTTGTTATTTCTGTAGGGGAAGGAAGGAAGCAGAGGAGGGCATTCTGAATTTTGGAGCATTTTGTCGCTTGGAAGGAGAGAAACCAGTTCTCTCAAATAGTTGGGAGTGTTCTTGTGTTTTTGGTTTGTCTTACTATCGTTGTTACTTTCCATTCTTGAAAGTTAGAACTTTTGCTGGATATTTCAATAGCACAGTGTTGTCCTTGCATTTTCTGGTTTTCTGTGTTAGTTTGTGGAAATTACAAGTTATATTCGAGGAAGAAACCTAACAGGTTGATTTTCTCACATAGAATCTAGAATCCATGTATTGATTCAACCAAAAAAGAGACAAGATCTGCCTTCATTTCCCATTAGATAATATGATTTGTAGAAAGGCAAAATATATCTTAAAAGGAAAGGAAACCGACCTTGTAAAGAGATGCTGCTGACTCGGATTGCAATGTCTGAACTCCTGTACGCCCAAGGGATTGCAGAGCATCGAGTGCATCTAATGTCAGCTGCCAGCCATTGAGAGCAACTGCATCTGCATTAGATCCACTGCTCGTACTGCCAGCAGCAGCAACATTTCCATTTACCCAAGGGCAAAATTGATTGTGATGGACTATTGGGTCAAACTCTATTTCATAATTGCTTTCCCCTTTTTGAGGCACTGAAAAAGAAGGGCTCCACATCACTAACAGAAAAAAAATTGGAATAACATGTTTAATAAGACCAAATTGCTATGCCAGATATTTAAGATACAACACACACTTTCCAATCTGCCCAAATCAAACGGTAGATTAAGTTATTAATGCAGATTCTCACGTTAGTTTGCAAGATCCTACAACCACAATATCAGTCTTTCACCCAACTCAAAAAGAAACTTCAGAGGGGCTTAAGATGAAATAAAATGAAAAGGAAAGATTTCCAATAATAAAATGGTAAAAGGCCCCAAGACCACTATCGCTGGGCAACAGTGCAAGAAGAAAACTTCGATAATATTTTAGGTAAACTATTAAAGCTAAGTTATTTGAAGTAACGAGGACACTTAAAAACTTAAAGTGAAAGGACTGAAGTTGAACGTGGGGGCTAGGTTATACAACTACACAAGATTCCATGCAGACTTCTTTCTTTTTTTTTAACAATATATGCAGACTTCTTAAAATGTACCTGCATTTGGATCCTCAATCTTATTTTGTCCATGAGTAGGTCGTGCATCAGCATTGTGACTGCTATTCACTAGGACTGTCTTGCAGCTTTGACTTGTCTTTCCACCACTTTCTACAGAATCATCTTTAGCAGAACCATCAATTTTTGATCCGCTATCAGCTCTTTCGACAGGCCGAGAAAACATCTCTTGGCTATCACCATGAGGGTCTTCCCTGATGATGTCATCAGGAACAATCTCATCCATTAGTCCAGGATCAGGGGCAGATTCACCAGTCTGTCCCTGATTCTCTGCATCCTCTATTCTGGGTTCAACATCACCAACAACACTATCTGTCCTATGAACTGATGCATCAGCCCCATGAATTTCAGCTTCATGACTAGCACACATTCCAACACTTCCACCACTTATTCCAAAACTAAACACATCCCTTGCCTGAGTAGTGACAGTATCGGCATTGAATATTTCTTCACCATCATTTGTACTACTGACACCCATTTCGCCAGGAACATCAGAAGCCGGTCGAAGAAAAATGCTCTGCTGAGCTTGATTGCTATAAATCAATTCTGAAGTTTCATTATTGTCTAAATTCCCATGTGTACTGGAAGAGGGGAAATGAACATCATCAACATCACCAGGATAATTTTCAACACTTTCCATAGAATCCTCATCAGCAGTATGACACACTGTGTCCATCGCAATAACAGACGATGCACGGGTTGAATCCCTAGCTGATTGAATTCCAGTATATTGATCACCTCCTTGCTGAAAGGAAGTAAATTTCTCCCCATCCATGCAAATGTCTAAACCCATAGAATGACTTGGACCAGCACCTGCTGAATCTCTTTGGTACGAACAGAAACTATCAAAGAATTCAGAATCTCGAGTACGTTTTGAAGGTCCAGCTGAATATTGTCTATCGTCTGTGACTTCATCACCATCGCGATCTATAACAGTTCCTTCAACACTATCAGCTTGATGCATCCTTACTTGAGCCCTGTCATCTGAACTACCATCTTTTTCCAAACTCCGCTTGCGGGAGCTAGGACCCCTTGATTCATATGAAGCAGCACGATCACCAACCTCACTGCCTGAAGGTTGCCCAATCATTAGATCCCTTCCCAAATCCCCATTGGGAATGTGTTCAGTGGTTGTGTTCTTTTCCGATTGAGAAACATCTAAGCCCCCGGCCATTGTCAGATTTAAATCAACATCCGTATTCGGTAGTAAGCTTGCCTCATTTGTTGTTGCTACTTCATCGCGGTCTTCAATACGTTCTTTATCGGCATCATCAGCAGTCACCCATCCATTAATTCCACTAGCTGCACTTACTCCACGTGTCAGTCCCATTTTCTTACTTGTAGAAGGAATGTCAATGTTGTTAGGGGCAAAATGAGCAGGTCGAGAAATGGTTAGGAAATCCAATATCCTAACTGTAGCGCCACATATGCTACAATCTAGTATAGGTGATCTAAATTCACTTCTAGAGTCCTTAACCAGCAATTTACCCTTTCCAGTGTCCTTTTTAATGGAAGTAGAGAGTGCTTTCTTGCTTCGAGCAGCATCATGCGAAAGATGCAACTGAGCCTCAGTAGGACCAAAAGAACATCCATTTCGAGCTGATTGGGCAGAATGCTCTTCACAGTCTTGAACATCTAAATGCCATCTTGGTTCCCACCCACAAAGGCTAATAATTTTCTGTGCCTGGAAAATTAAAAAACAAAAGATAATTAGATATTGTAAAGTATCAGCTGAAGAATAAATAGGATTTACCAAAATTTAATGATAAAGAAAGTAGCCTACTTGAGAATACAAATAGAATGCTCCATCTTGAGAGCTGTCAAGAAGTTCACGTGTACCCTCTGGTTTTACATCTACTTCACCCATGGTGGAATTCGGGGATTGTGCCAAAAGGCGATCAAGCTGTGCACTCCGACAGTTACGCATTTGTTCAATTGCAGAAGCAGCTATAGATGGCAAAGATTGAAACTGCAGAAGTCCATCACATCTATCCTTAAATCCTCCAACTAAAGCAGACTGGGGTGTTGGAGGGAACTGCACCAAACTTTCAGGGCAACTATTTCCTCTCCAAGGACATGAGACTTTATGCCCAGAATCCAGCTGCTTCGTAAACTCAGCAAGTTGAACTTCATTAACACCCAAAAGGGAGGAGAATCAAAGGTCATTGTTATCAGCCATTCAGAATTCATGAGTTAAGTAATCAACTATCAATAAACCTCAATAAATGTCTACAGGTGCTTTCAAGCGTCTAGGCGTCTGATATACCTTTTCATTTGTGTGTGTGTGTGTGTGAGTGGGTGGGTGCCAAATAGATAACCATATATATTTTAGTAATGGCTCTCCATTAACGAATCTAACCTTCTGCAGATGTCCACGACTGTAGTAATTCAAAGCTCAAACTAGCACCACAAGATTCACATTCAATTTTATCGACATCAACATTCATCCAACCTCTCTGTGCACATGCAAGTGAATTGACAACCTGCAAAATATCAAGAAAGAATAATATTCCTAAGCTTCAAAATTCGTTATCATTAAAATATTTTTCATTATAACTTTCAGTAGGAGATAAATAATAAATAATAAATAAAGTTGTATGGAAAGAGAATTGAGATATAAAATTCCAGATAGAAATAGAATCCAAAGTTTCAATTAATTAATAAAAACTATTCTTATTTTTAACAAAATTGACAACCTATACCATTTTTTAACATCAGTTACACCTATAAACCATCTATATTTAAGAGGCAGTCAGAGAAGTTTTCTTTACTTAAATTGGGCACAGGCTCAACAGATTTACTATGACTAAATTAAAAAGTTAAAGAAATGACCAGGTTTGGACTAATACATGAAATATAATTGGAAACAAGGTCAACTCTTAATAAGTGTTAATAGTTCCAAGAATAAGGCAACCAAGAAAGACTAAAATCTTCTCAATAATCCTCCAATATATCCTGACATAAAGCTGGATGTATCTTGGCCTCCTCTTTAGACAAACCCACAGACAAAAATCTAGATGTGAATGAACGGGATGGGTCAAAAAGCTATGTCAAGATTATAATTTAATGAGAAACACACACAGAAAGAACACACTGATGGTCTGTCTTCTATGAGAAAAAGAATAAAAATATTATTTTCCTTTGGTACCAATAAAACCAAGCAAACAAACAGTTTCCTGTCAAAGTGAGAAGTAGCGAAAAGTTTCATGCTGTAACCAGCTGGTTCTAGAACAGAGTTTTCTATAATGAATTCAATCAGCTCCAGCTATATTATGAGTTGAAAATTATATCTTTGAGCTTTAGGCTATAGAACTGTTAGGCTTAAACTTTTTTGCAAAGAAACCAAAGATGTACATTAATTATTAAGTTACATGCAAAGTCACATATAATACTGCAAGATTTAACTTTTTAAGTACGTAAATAATCATACAAAATTTTAACCTTAGGCTTTCCAAACCAATTTCCAGGCTTAAACGTAGCCAAACGCCTTAGTAAATCCCCTCTTTCCCACGGTCTGCAAGAGTATCTCGACATGCCAAAAGCAGAACCACCAACACCGGTGCTCAAGGAAGGCTGAGGTGGTTGTGAACCAACATAAGATAAAGACGCAGCTTTTGAACCAAGTCCACGGATTGAACCATCAACACTTCCAATATTTGTTGGAACAGCAGGTGATGAGGCTCCAGCAGAACTGATAAGATTCATAAAGCAACGAGAAGAACTGTTCACAAGAGCTAAGGAAGACAATGCGAATTCAAATTACCAACTGCATCTAACCCTTCCATCATTATCCACTGAGATAATTACAAGTATAATCCACGAATTTTGTAGAATAATACCTCAATATCAGCATACATACATATACAGCTCCTAAAGAACAATTTAACTCAACCTAAACATGTGATGAAAGCTACCTCATTGAGCGCAACATTCCTAGTTGTTTTGTTGCTAATCATGCAACAAAAGAAACCCACAACCCTTCCGCACCCACCTCACATTACAAGCACAATCGCAGTAGATCCTCTGCCGCATGACAAATTAGCTAAATTAACCCACCTGACAACCGTAAATTAACCATTCCCCTCTACCCAAAAGACAATTTCAAAAACAAAAATCCAAACTCCACTTTCTAAGCGACCAAACCACGTTCGCGTCCCACAATCTAGCGAAACACGAGAGAGTAAGCCGAACAATCTCCCAGCTCAAAATCGGGCCAAATCAGCGGACAAGAAGAAAATCCTAAAACCCTAGGTTGACCAAAATTTCAGAGACCCGTACAAGTAATGAAAAGGGATAAGAGAATCTGAAGAGAGAGAAGCGGAGCAGTACCTGGCGGCCGGAGTTGGATCAAGAGTTCCAGCTGAGCTGATTACCTCCTCCCTCATTCTTCCGAATTGATTTTGTGTTTGGAATTTTACAAGAACTGAGTTGAAAGGAAACAACAGGCGCCTGAAAAAATGAAACTTTGCTTAAATCTTGCTTTTATATTTCAGAGCGCTAACTGACATTAGTGCCATTTCGTAACTCAAGCGTTGTTTTTTTTTTTTTTTTCTTTTTAATTCGTTTATTTATTATTAACAAAATTAAAAATAAAAACTATCACGTGGATTTTATGGAATATGGATCAGGTCCGTCTACAATACAACTTTGTTTTTTTTTATTTTTGGGAAAAGAAAATCAATTTTAACTTTAAACTTGTCCGATTCTATTAATTTAGACCTTCAATTTTATCAATTGAACCCTAAACAATTTTTACCTTCAATTTAAGTTCGGTTAATTCACTCACTAATTTTAATCCAAAAAAAAACTTAGGACTTGTTTGGTAAGCAATATGGTTTCTGTTTTATGTTTTCAGATACACTGAATTTAGTGAATTTGTGTTTTTTAAAACTGTTTTTGGATTCTATGATCCAAATGGTAGAAATTCTGAAAACAACTTATATCCAGATTTTGAATTTGAAATTTTTAAATGCATAATTAAATTAAAAAAAAATATAAAAAAAACATTAACAAATATAGTATTTCATGTTATAAATTCAATTCATTTTTGTGAAATTAAAATTTGTATAATAATGTATTATAAATTATATCATATTGTAAAATAATAATTATACAAAATTTATAACATAAACATGTTTATAAATTAATTAATAATAGTTTATATTCAACTTAATATTTAATTGATAACTACAAATAGTTTGTGGTTTCTTAATATATTATCAAACACATTTGGAACCACTTTTTAAAATGGGATCAAATTTATGAATCTGTTATCAAACACATATCTGAAAACATAAAATACAACTCAGTTTTCATTGAATCCCTTATTTGCAAATTTTTGTTTTCAAATCACCAATCAAACGCATCCTAATTATCTTCGTAAACTCGTTAATTTCAACAAAATAAAACTTTGTACGAATATAAGTCTATAACCAATGCACAAATTAATCATTGAATAATTTTTTTCAAAATCAATAAATTCAACAAAAAGAAAAAATGAGTCTAATATTGTTTTTCTCTATAATTTTATCAATTTCAAGTGGGTTTATTCAATTTAATATATAAGAGAACTTTTTATAAAGATATTTGAAGAGAGAACTTATTGGCAAATTAAAATTAAAATACTTTTCAAAGTTTAAGGTTAAAATTGTAACACTTATTTAAGTTTGAGGTGTAATTTGATGAAATTAAAAGTTTGTTGTGAAAATTGATGCAACATAATAAGTTTACAGTCAAATTTGAATATTTTTTCTCTTGATTTATATATTTGTTTTGTTCTTTTCTGAATAAAAGTTCTAACTTTCAATTAGATGGGTTGATTTTAGATTTTTAGCCAATTCGTATATAACTTTGTAGATGGCATCAATTATCGTCTCAAAGGTTAATGGTCCAATCTCCACCTTTTGCAAATGTTCGAGAATCCAAAAAGAAAAGATATTTTAGATTTTTATAAGTCAAAATTAATATCTTCAAAACACTAAATAAGAAAATCACTTGGAAGATAGAAATTCAACTTCTCATTGTAATATATCATTAAAAAGAACAATTAAAATTAAAATTAAGTTCTACTTATACTTACCCTCCACCCTTAGCATTATCACCCCCACTAAAAATAAAAAAATAAAATAAAATAAAAACTTAATTGAATTGATTAAAAAGATTATTAATTAAGTCGCTTCTCTTTCTGAAAAATATATGATAAATAACTTACTAATATTATAGGTTAAAGTACAAGTTTAGTCCGGGTTGTGTCAATTTGGTCCCTAAATTTTAAAAAGTGTCTAATAGGTCTTTAAACTTTCAATTTTATATCTAATAGGTCTTTGAATTTTAAAAATGTCTAATAAGTATTTGAACTTTCAATTTTGTGTCTAATACGTCCCTCACATATTCGAGTTTTTTTTTTTTTTTTTTAAAAATTAACCAATCTACTAGATATAAAATTGAAATTTATATCTATTGAGACCCTAAACATCGATTTTTATATCCAGTAGGCTAGTGAATTTAAAAAAAAAAATCGAATATGTCAAAGACTTATTAGACACAAAATTGAAAATCGAGGGACTTACTGAACACAAAAATGAAAGTTTAAGGATGCGTTGAATATTTATTAAAGTTAAGAGATCTATTGGATACAAAATTAAAAGTTTAAGGACCTATTTGAAACTTTTTAAAGTTTTAAGACTAAATTGACATGATCCTAAAAGTTTAGGGACTAAAATTGTAATTGAATCCATATTATATAATTATACATCTTTACATTGGTTTTTTTTTTAAAAAAAAAAAACAAACAACATAAGGAAATTACCAAGCAGAAGGTAAAAGTTCAGCACAAATACACAGAATCTAACCAAATGCCACCTTCACGCTGGGCCATAGCCAATTGAGCAAATTCATGAGCAACCTTGTTGCCAGAATAAATAATTGGATAGGTTTGAATAGGTTTGAATTATGTGGTTTAAACATCTGAATTATATGTATAGATAATTAGATAGCTTGTTATGGAATATTATATTTTTCCTTCTAATAGGAGATTTAAGAATCTCTTCCTTAAAAAGAGATTATTTTTTTTAAAAGAATATATTAACTATTTAAATGAAGAATTTACGTGAATAATTAACTATCTAATTGAAAATTAATGAATATTTTCCATGCAAAGTTAACTATTTGAAAATTTATCAAAAAAATTATTTGATTCAATGGAGACAAAAAAAATAAAAATAAATGGAGAATAATTCTCTGTAAAGAATCCGATCCCCACAAATTCCCCCAAGGAATCCTCGCCCCATTCCTGTGAAATTTAACGGTAAATTTCGCAGGGATGAGGATTGAAATGGGAGGTGGGGACGGGGACAGGGAAGCCATCCTTGTCCCCACCCCGCCTCGCCACGTGGACATCCCTAATTGTGTTAACCTTATGGAGTAATCGACATAGAAACGATTTAACACCTTGATCATGTTGAAATTGCTTTCAAGGTAGTGGTTTCGTCCACGACACAACAGTTATTTCGTATTTCCCAGTCTACAAGTCGAACGTCATCACGAACAACAAAAAAAATAAACCGGATAGAAGCGATTCATCGCCAACAAAACCACCCCACATCGATTCTAAATCACGCCCGTTGATCATCAATACTAAATGCAACATCAGAGTTCAGTTTCAGCAACGATCCCTCCAGCAGCTTCCAAGGAGTAGAGATTGAAAGCAGCGTCGTCGAATGAAGGAAATTACCAAATTTCGTTTTTGGCCATTCCCTACCACAACCTTGCAGCGCCAGAAACCTGATGGTGGCATTAAACCCGTTATATAGATAAAATTTGGCTAATATAGCTTTGTGCATCACTTGTCATGTTAAGGCTAAAAGCAATTATATACTTATCAAAATTTACTGTCTAATCCCAAGCACTTTCATATATCAATAATAATTCCATTACCACTCTACCCTCTTCAGCCTTTGCTTTGAAAAATAGGTGGCTATCATTGGTAAAAAAAAATGAATGAGACAAGGGAGGTCCCGATTTAGACATTTATAAACCGAAAATCACTCTATTTCCTTCCGCACAAAAGCAAAAACAAGTAGAGGGATAAAGGGTCGCCTTGACTCAGACCTCGACTTGGGGTAGTATGACCTAGACGCTCATCATTCAAATTGAATGAAAAAGTGACCTAGCTAATTCAGAGTCGAATAAGATCCACCCACTCCTTAGCAAACCCCAATTTTTTCATAATTTGATCAATGAAGGCTCATTCCACCTTATTACAAGTCTTACCCATATCAAGCTTTAGAGCAGCCCAACCTTATATCCTGTTACAGCAAGAGGGAGTCAATGAAAAGTTGATTGAGTTTAGCTAATTTAGATCGCTTAACTGATAACCTATTTAGTCGGTCCGCCTTATAATTTCAACACTAGCTATATTTTCGTCAACATTTGTTGAATTTTCAATGGATTTCGATATTTTTATTGTTTTATAGAAAAATAAAAATAAAAATATTCTATTAGTCGATCCACCTTATATTTCAATTGATTTCAATATTTTTATTTGGAAAAAATACACTTTTGGTCCCTAAGGTTTAGGTTAAGTGACACTTTGATCTCTGAGTTTTCAAACTCAACAAAAATACCCTTGAGGTTTGAGATAAGGAGAAATTTGGTCTCTGCCATCCATTTTGTCGTTAAATCCTAACGGCAAGCTGACGTGACACTATTATTTTAATTAAAAAAATGAATTTGTAATTTTTTTAAATAAAAATATATAAAAATAATAAAATAGTATTATTTTATCATTTTGGGTAAAATACATTTTTGGTCCCTCATGTTTCGGGTTAGTTTCCAATAGGTCCCTAGGTTTCAAAATTGAACAATCAAGTCCCTACTGTTTACAAAATGCTTCTATTGAGTCCCTGGACCGTTAATTTTTTTAACGGTGCTGATGTGGCGGTAACGGTGCTGACGTGGCATATTTAAAAATATTAAAATATTAATTTTTGAATTAAAATAATAAATAATTAAAATTAAATAATAAATAATTTTTTAAAAAATCTCACTATCTCTCCTCTTTCTTCCCACTTCTCGAAACCCCCATTCTTCCTTTCTTTTCCCTTCTTTCTCTTTCTCCTTCCCCACTCTCTCTCTTTCCTTCCTTTCGCCGTCCGATTGCCGTCGCCGCCACACAACCCACGTCGCTACTACCGCCCGCCGCCGCCGTCTCCTCTTATCCCCGGTCACCGTCGCCGCCGCTTCATACCTTTGACTCTCTGTCTCTGCCTTTAAAGCATTCTTCTGTGCTGTCATCCATCTCCTTCTCCACTTTCTCTCTAATTCTTCCTTCCACTTTCCACTTTCTCACACAGTTCACTTCGCCATGGTCAAGCACAATCTCTTCATCAATGTTCCCTCTCACTTCCGCTGTCCAATTTCTCTCGACCTCATGAAATCTCCCGTCAGTCTCTCCACCGGCGTCACCTACGACCGCTCCAGCATCCAGCGCTGGCTCGACTCCGGCAACAACACTTGTCCCGCCACCATGCAGCTCCTTCACGCCAACGACTTCGTTCCCAATTGCAATCTCAAACGCCTCATTCAGATTTGGTCCGATTCCCTTCATCTCCCACTCCTCGACTTCGAATCCCCCCTCTCCACACTATCGCAATCCGATCATATGCTCACCGTCGTCGATGATTTGCAGAGGAATGAAATTCGAAATGGAAACGATGATCATCAGAATTGCTTTGTTTCTGTTTCTCTCTCGCAACTGCTCTGTTTCGCTTTACGATTGGAGCAGAACGTCAAGTTTCTCGGGAGGATTGACGACCTTGTGCCTATACAGAAGCGAATTGGAACGGCGAGGATTCTCGAGTGCGTCGCCATTAACGTCAAATCGAAGATCCTAATCGTCGAGAACGAAGGGATTCTACACGAATTGATAGGACTGATCGGAACAGACAAAGATCCGAAACTAATCAAATCGGTGCTATCGTGTTTGATCGAAATCTCAATGCCAAAATAATTGAAGATCAAACTGGTTCCGTTAGGAGCAATAAAAGCCCTAACGAGACTGCTGTTGCAGAGGAACGCAACCGTGGGAGTAACGGAGAAGGTCCTGAGGCTGTTGGCAGCGGCGGAGGCGGTGGAGGAAGGGCGGTCAGAGATGTGCGAGAACGGATGAGAATGCGTGGGCGGAATGGTGAGGAAAGTGATGAAGGTGTCGAGTGCGGCGACGGAGCAGGCGGTGACGGCGCTGTGGTGCATATGCTATTTGTTCTGGGAAGAGAGGGCGGCGGTAGTGGTGGAGGCGAAAGGGCTTGAGAAGATACTTCTGGTGGTGCAGAGCCACTGCCCGGCGACGGTGAGGGAAATGGCTAAAGATCTACGGTGGTGGTGGAGGCGAAAGGGCTTGAGAAGATACTGCTGGTGGTGCAGAGCCACTGCCCGTCGACGGTGATCGGGGAGAAGAGGAGACGGCGGCGACGGCAATCAGCCGGCGAAAGGAAGGAAAGAGAGAGAGAGGGGAAGGAGAAAGAGAAAGAAGGGAAAAGAAAGGAAGAAGGGGGGTTTCGGGAAGTGGGAAGAAATAGGAGAGAAAGTGAGATTTTTTTTTAAAAAATTATTTATTATTTAATTTTAATTATTTATTATTTTAATTCAAATATTAATATTTTAATATTTTTAAATATGCCACGTCAGCACCGTTACCGCCACGTCAACACCGTTAAAAAAATTAACGGTCCAGGGACTCAATAGAAGCATTTTGTAAACAGTAGGGACTTGATTGTTCAATTTTGAAACCTAGGGACCTATTAGAAACTAACCCAAAACATGAGGGACCAAAAAGGTATTTTACCCTATCATTTTTTTAAAATTCTCTCTCTCTTTCTTCTCCATCTTCTTTCTCCTCTCCATCTTTTTCCTTCTCCATCTCCTTCTTCTTCAGCTCCGGTGGCTGGCCGCCAGAATTTTTGTTTCTTCCTTCTTTCTTCTTCTTCTTCTTCTCTTCTCTCCTTTCTTTTCTTTCTTCTAGTTTTTTTTAAAAAAACAAAGAGAGTTTCATGGAAGAGGAGCCGCTGTTCGCCGGCAGCCGACGACGGTCGCCCGCCGGAGCTGAAGAAGAAGAAGATGGAGAGGAGAAAGAAGATGGAGAAGAAAGAGATAGAGAGAAAATTTAAAAAATAATAATAAAATAATAATATTTTATTATTTTTATATATTTTTATTTTAAAAATTAAAAAATCATTTTTTTAATTAAAATAATAGTGTCACATCAGGTTGCCGTTAAATCCTAACGGCAAAATGGATGACAGTGATCAAATTGCTCCTTATCTCAAACCTCAGGGGTATTTTTGTTGAGTTTGAAAACTCATGGACCAAAGTGTCACTTAACCCAAACTTCAGGGACTAAAAGTATATTTTTCTCTTTTTATTTTTATTTTTATAGAAAATAAATGTATATATATTTTTATAGAAAATAAAAGTCAATGTTGTTCAGGCCTCATGGTAATAGGCTGATTTGAATTGCATGCGGTTTAAACACCGTTTTGCATTTTGTTTTAGTTCAATAATATCGGGGAAGTATATGTCTTAATCAATTGAGTATATACTTAAGTTGAACATCATTTTGTAATTTGTGACTTTTAAAATGCTTTATGTATATGGGTTTTTATTTTAATAAAATAAATTGCATTTGTTCACATAAATCCCAAAAATAAAAAGTATTTAACTTTATTTTTCGAAAATAAGTTTGTCTAGGGAAAAAAATTATATAAGCAAGTGTTATTATTTTATTAATAGATCATACCAAATAGTTAATTGATATATATATATAACTCAAATGTATAATTTATTTTTTCGAGTAAAAATTTGATCCTCTAACTTTTTGGTCAAGATATACTTAAACCAATTGAACTATATTCAAGGGTTAAAACTCAAATATATAAAATTATGGATTCTCTCTTATAATCCTAAATTTCATATATATAAACTTTTTTTTTTTATAATTCAACAACATTTGGAGGTGGAGGTTTGATTATTTCATAAGTGATTTCTATTTGTTATCAAACACTCTAGATTTATTTTTTTTAAAAAAAAATCCTCCAAAATAACGCAAGGAAGTTAATCCAAACAAACTAAGGGTGTGTTTGGATTAACTTTTCAAGTGTTTAATTTTGAAAATAAATCATTTTGAAAAAAATTATAGTGTTTGGCAACCACTAAAAATGACTTATTAGAGAATGAGATTAGTAAATAAACCATTTTGAGAGAAACACTTGAAACCAACTTTTTTAAAAAAGAGTCTTTAGTATACACTAACTTGTGTATAAAAATACTTAAGAGGAAATGCAACCAAACATATGAGTGTTTAAGTTCTAAACAATTTTTATACAAAATGTTTTTTAAAAAATGCATTCTTGAAAAACATTTAAATTAAAATGTATTCCAAATGGACCCTAATTATTTCACTTCTTCCACAAAAGCTCAAATCTATGACATTTAGCTATGACATTAGGAATTTAAGATACAAACGAAAGCTAAGAGTTCATTTGATAACCATTTGGTTTTAGATTTTTGAAAATTAACCTTGTTTTCTCCAAATTTTCTTAGTTTTCATCTTTGTTAAAGACACATTTGAATTCCTAAACAAATTCCAAAAACAAAAACAAGTTTTTGAAAACACGAGAAAGAAGATATATAGATAATATATCCGAGAAACTTATAGGTGGAAATAGTGTTTTTAAGCTTAATTTTCAAAAACCAAATTGTCGTCAAAATGGGACCTAAAATTATTGTCTTCTTTTTTGTTTTTTTAATATTCGTGAGTGTCCGGACTAGCTTGCACGCACCTCGACTAATCTACGAGACAACCACCTAACCCTATTACATTTGATTGCCAAGAAACATGTAATATATTAAATCCTAAGTAGGTGACTATCAAGGATTGAACTCATTCTCTTTTAAGCCTTTTATTTTTCTCATGGCCCTTATTGACCACTAAACCAATCCATGATGATTAGGAAAGCTAAAATTATTAATTTGCAATGATATTATGGGATAACGGATGACCCATTTTAATAGGCAAAAATGATAAATGTCCTACCTTTTTTATGTAAGGTTATATGCTCCTTTGCTTACGTCAACATCCTAGTAAATCTACCATTTTACACTCCTCTCTATTCTCTCTCTCACTACTCTCTCTCTCTCTCATTTCTCACTCTTCAGTCTCGCTCTCTCTAATTTCTCTCTTCAATCTCTCACTCTCTCTAATTTCTCTCTCCAATTTCTTGCTCGCTTCAATCTCTCTCTCATTTCTCTCAACCTCTCGCTCTCGTTGTATGCTCTTTAGAGAGAGAAAAGAAAGAGAGAGAAAAGGGAGAATAAAAAAAATTGAGCGAGAAGGCATTAGCGAGAGCGAGAAACGAGATGAGAGAAAAAAATGTGTTTTCATATAGAGAGTAAAATAATAATTTAGCTAGGATGACGATGTAAGCAAAAAAAAAACACATAACCTTAAATTGAAAAGGTAGAACATTTTTAAAAAGTGATTTGCACACTTCCTGATATTATTCACAGATAAAAACAATACTGATTATTTATGAAGTAATGGACGAAACCCCATTACAATACAGTCATATAAGCTGCTGTCAGTCTGTACCATCTAATCCGGGGAGTTTTTTTTTTTTTTTTTTTTTTTTTAACCAATCCAGGGTGAACTTGTTGTCATATCAAATGACAGCAAAATATCATGAGTTAAAATTAAGGTACAAGACGTTGACTGACTGTCCACTCTCTTAAACTTCAACCAATATAAAACAACTTCCATAGACAAATATAATTTACTTTGACTGCGAGACACCTGCACCTGCAATAGAAAGAAAGATGTCTTATAATTTTGTTTTCCTTTTCTTTCAACACAAACAAAAACAAAACCATAATAAACCAGCCCCAACACAAGCAGGCAGCTGCTATTTGTATGCATCAGACTCATGATTAGCTAGCCTCACACTATCAAGTAAAATTAAATGTCTCCCAATAGCTACAGGGTGAGGGAGGAGCTTTTATCTCGTTTTGCTATTTTGTGGATCATTTTGCTCCAGAGAAATGGGAGAAGTTTTAGAAGGGTGGAAACTCATTGGGAAGATGTGGAATATGACTGAGTTCAATGATTCTCTTTGGGTGTTTTTCTAAAGAGTTTGGTAATTATCCTTCCTTTCCTCTCCTCTCTTATTCTCAACCGCTGACACCCGTTCTTCTAATTCTTCTTTCAATTTTCGTCTGTCTTTGGTTTTGTATTTTTCTTTTATTATTAATAACCCAACTTTCATTGAGGAAAAATGAAATAATATAAGGATATACAAATAAATAGAACCCACAAAATGAGGAAAACTAAAGAAAAGGCCTCCAATTAAGTAAAACAAGACCTGACAGGTAATTACAAAACAACTTAATCATTGAAGCCCACAGAGAGATGTTGAACCTAATAAGGAGCCAAACGTCACTCAAAAACCTCTCAAGCTCTCTAAAGACTGTTATTTCTCTCCACCTAAAGACTCCACAAAACAATCTGGCTTGCCATAAAAACCTTTTCCTCTAGGAAAAGGAGGGTGGAGAAGGAACTCCTCGATCATCCCTCGTATGTCTAGCTACACTCAAACCAAACTCCTAACTTTGGTTTTGTATCAACTCCTTAGGAGGTGGCTTATATATTATTTGGGTACTGACCTGTACGTTTTTTCAGTTGCTCTATAAAATCTGGGTTTTTCAACAATAACATTTTTAAACGTCTCTCATGCCAAAGCTTCTAGACACCAAACTTGCGAGTAGACCGTTTCCTAGAAATATCTAAAGATATCAGAGTAAGAGCACATATCAAATCTGTCACATTTGCAGTACCCTTCAGAGACAGAAAGCTAGAGGGGGCAAAAAGAAAGCAAAAATCAAACAGAAGTGAATGAGCGTATTACGAACCACTATCTTCATCTCCATCCTCTTCATGTTTCCAGACGATGTCTTTCAGCCCGGTCTTGAGGCTCTTATAAAACTGAAAACAATGCCATATTACATAAAGTTACATATTACAAAGGATCAACATTGGCAACACGTTCGACAGAATTTACAAATCTAATATCAATACACTCAGGTCTTGAGGTTCTTATAAAACTGAAAACATTGCCATATTACTTAAAGTTACATATTACAAAGGATCGACATTGGCAACAGGTTCAACAGAATTTAAAAATCTCAATACCAATACACTCAGCCAATTAAACAGGTTTCTTTCTACAGGAGTGTTAAAACTGCTTATATTTCAGGGTTATTGATGATATTCATTTCACTTAAGAGAACATAATTGCTTGATTCAATGCATATGGACTCTGTTAACACATGAAGATCAAAATCACGTCGAGGGCACAATTCTAGGCACCAATCAAATAATCTACCAGAACAAACAGAACCATGTTTATCAAGGAATCAGAAATGTCTAAAGTCGGGCGTTTTAGTCCCCTTAGATACCCCCAAGAGTACACACTAGTGGTGATCCTACCTTGTGAAATTCTAATGTATCTCCTCCAGCCTTGCGGAGCTCAACCATGTACAGTGACGGGGCAACCTCATAAATCTGAAAATAATACCATCATAACTTAACTAATTGGCATACGTTTACAAAACTTCGGCCTATAGATGATTCTAAAACATAAAGCAGTAAAAAGAGAAGCACCTCTGTTGCAACTGATAAATGGCCTTTACGACCTGTTTTTTCACCTTGAAGTTTCATCTGCAAGAAATGCATCAGATTATGATATACTCAGAAGACAAAATTTGGAGAGGAATTCAAATCTTAATGCATCAAATATATTTATTAATGAGTTTGATATATTAGGAGTCAGAATTGGTATCCATCATGCCCTCTACAACTTGCATTTTTTTCCAAATTTATCATCATCGACTTTAAAAGGAAAAATATTTTACCTTGTAGTTATTTTTCTTCACACCAAAACCCAAAGGCGTCGCAGTTTCCTCAATTTTAGAAAGGATCTCTTTTGCAGGTCGATTGGATGTGAACCTTGTTTCCCGTTTAACAATCCCCTGGTATCACAATTTTCATAAACTTTCTTCAATTCAAAAGTATTGTTTGTGAATAAATCATCACAAAAGAAGTTGGTAGGCTATGAACAGCTCAACTACTACTAGATTGCAATGTAACAATCTTTTATTGCTAGAAGCAAAAACTATTTCATTGAAGAGATACGATGAGAAACCTTTTCTTTATAGGTAATTGGATCTCACTCAAGAAATGCCACAATAAAGTACTAGAGTAAAACACACCATTTGTTTCTCAAAAAGAGAACTGAGGTTGAGGCCTTGAGATTTAGAGATGAGCTCGAATGCATTCATTGTAAGAGGGGCATTAGGTCCTTCCTCTTTCCTTTCCACAACGAGACTACCCGAATCCTGTACCAAGGGCAATATTAAGATCATGCTTGAATGCTGGATTAGAAATACCCAATTGTACTTTGCTTACCACTGTTTCACCGAAGATAGCATCTACATCATCAAGACAAATATCAGCTTGTTCAAAAGTAGGCGGCTTATAACCTTTTCTAAACCATTCATTTTCAATGACCTCTTGAATGGTAATTCTCTGTTAAAAAGATTAAGGTTGTATATTAAACACAAATTAATGGAAATAGCTGTTCATTATTCAATAATAATCAGCTCTAGTGATACACACATATTCTCATTCCTAACATACATCGACAACATCAATATGAACAATTTTCAAACTAAATTCAATGCTGAATGGCTCAACAAGCATGTAAATTGGAATAAAATTTTTACGCTTGCTCCATCTGATTAGTAGATTAATATTATTTAAATTCAAGGTTGAAGGGTTCAACAAGCATGTAAAATGGAATTTATTTTTCCTAGCCCTCCAAATTCACCTAAGAAGCATTGATACTTTAGTTTGAATAATGGTCCATATTTTGTCAGACACAAGTTGAACAAAGTGAATATGGTTCAACATTTGTTAGACACTATAACAAAAAGATATAGATATTAATATAAGACAAAAATAGTAAATTTTGAGAGCACTAAACTAATTTTTTTAAGCACATAAATACATGAACTAATAGACTTTGAATTTCCTTCTCGTATAAAATTAATATATATTTTTTAAATTATATTTTAGTAAATGAGTGCTTGTCGTGTCAATGTCTCAGGCCCATATCTATGCTTCTTAGAAATTCATTATCATTTAATTCACATGTTTTTGGAGTCTTTGCAATTGAAGAAGAAAAAGTTTGGCTACAAAAAACTGAAAAGCATTCAAACCAAATTGAGAAAGAAAAACACAAAAGCATTCAAACTAAATTGAGAAAGAGATAAAAACACAAAAGCATTCAAACCAAATTGAGAAAGAGATAAAAACACAAAAGCAATCAAACCAAATTGAGAAAGAGATCAGAACACACCGTTGAGGGATTAGGGTCCAAAATTCTTTTGATTAGTTTCTTTGCATTTGTAGAGAACCATGGTGGACAAGTGAAATCAGCCTTGTGTATCTGATGATAGAATGAACATGAAACTTAGCAAAGAACCATTGAAGAGCACGCAATCAATGAATTGGACATATATCGGATGTCCCCGAAGGGACCAATGAATTGGACATAGTTTTCGAACACTATACAACTTGGATTCTTTTTCATCATAGTTATCCAAAAAAGAACATTACTCAAGTACAGATAATCAGAACAAACATATTTTAATTTATTAATCCATTTTTACCATCCTACTTTAAATTTCACAAACCTATGTTAGCCAACGGAAAACAATTTGTGTTTTGACTGTTCTAAGAAATGTAGATGTCTGAAGGCCTCAAATTAGAATGGTTGAATAAGGACAAAACAGAGCAGTAAAATTAGTTTAGGCAAATCCTAAAAGTACTTGAATAAGAGCTTTTATATCCTTATTATTCAAGACCACACAAAATGGGAAAATAAATAAGGTATGACTTTAGTTAAAATAAGTGACAAGCAGTTTTCTTTCTCTTTTCTTTTTCATGTTGCCTGTGGGAGGTTCAGGAAAGGATACTTACCTTCTTATACAACGCAACCAGGTTGGCATCTTCAAAAGGTAAATAACCAGCCATCAAGACAAAAAGAATTACACCACAAGACCACAAATCAGCCTTTGCCCCGTCATAGCCTTTGTTATTGATCACCTAAAATAATATTTAAACGGATAGGTGGTATGTAAACAAACAAAATATACTTTAACCAAAATTTAACAGAATATACCTCTGGAGCAACATAATTTGGTGTCCCACATGTTGTGTGGAGCAATCCATCTTCCTGAAATAGAGTGTTGAAAATCAGGTACAAATATTTCCATCAATAAATCAAGGAAAGAGGACCAATACAGAAATTGAAAAATAAACATTAGTAATTGAACTTTGATAGGTAGTCTGAATGGATTAGAAGGCAACTTTTTTTAGTGCACGCTTATTTTGGGCTTCAAATAAGAACACAAAATTACAGTAACTATATAACAAATGAAATCGCCAACTTACACGAACTTGCTGAGGTAGTGCACTCAAACCAAAATCTGAAACTTTAAGAGCGCCATTAGCATCAAGCAGCAAATTCTCTGGCTGAGATTGTAAATCATATTAACATTTGAATCCTCTAAGAAATTTTTCTTTCAATGTCTCCAGTCAATTAAGAGGATCTCATATTTTGAAGAAATGCACCTTTAAGTCTCTGTGAAAAACACCTCTGCTGTGACAATAATCCACCGCATTAATAAGCTGCTGAAAATACTTTCTTGCTTCATCTTCCTTCATCCTGCCTCTACTAACCTGGTTCCAAAATAATAAACAAGAAATTAGAGGGAAAAAAAGGAAAGTACCACCCAAAGATTATTCACATGTAAGAAGGTAGAATACTGAAGCAAAAACAATCTTACAATCTTGTCAAATAGTTCCCCACCAGTGACAAACTCCAACACAATGTATATTTTGGTCCTGCTAGCCATCACCTACACAAAAGATCTGCTAGATGTCATCTCAAATGCAAAATGAACGTTAAATAACAGTCGGATAAGATTAAAAAAACAACATTAAGGAAAGAGCATGTAAAAATGAGAAGCATTAGAGCAGATAGCAGATGAATGAACAATATTGGTCAAACAAGGAGGCACGAGTCTAACCTCAAACATACGGATGACGTTTGGATGCCTGATTAATTTCATCGTTGATATCTCACGTTTAATCTGCATAAAGCAACCAGAAGAATAAATAATAAATAATAATGAACTTATGTGTTACACTTGTTTTAAATAAAATCTAAAACCTTTCAATGGACGAATGTAAGTATGACAAGCAAAAGCTTAAATTAATGCATGCATTGAATAATACTGGTGACACTGTAACAGTTGCCTCCTAACTCAATCAAATTTTCAAGTGCAACTTGCTTTTTTTTTTTTTTAATGTCATTGAATATCGAACAAGCTTGCATACACCTTGACTGATCTCATGGGACAACTACCTAACTCTACTATAATTGGTTGCCAAGAAACCTTTAGAGTATTAAATCCTAAATAGGTGGCTACATTGACTTGAACTCATTCTCTCTAAGTCCTTTATTATTTACCTAGGTCTTTATTGACTAGTAGAAAAATCCATGGTGGTTAAGATGTTCAAAAGTTCTCAACTCACACAATGCTTATTACTTCAGGGATAGTTTGATACGTGCAGGCATGAAAGTTTGGATGTCTTTCCATGAATAGTAGCCAACCAAAGGAAGATTGATGAATTTTAAATTCTCTTGATATTAACAATTCAAAACATGGAGAAAAGGATACCCATTATGTAAAATCACAAAGTGGCAGATAGCTCTATCCGGATGGAACAATCACAATCAGCAGGAGATATGTTTTAAAATTGCAATCAAATAACTTCTTTGTTGGTGTCAAAGTTAATCAGTCCCAACTCCAGCAGTAGACTTAAAAACAACAGCCAGAAAGTTAAGTCTATTGATCTACAAAACTTGGGCCGTGAATTTGAGATTAACAAACAGAACTTCGAAGTCCAAAGTCCAAACCCACGTAACACCATAGCCATGTTCTTTCAAATTACTTGGTCTTCGCACTCAATATTTTATTATTTACTCGGTTAAGAATTTAAATTCTCTCAGATCCGAAGACAAGAGAAATAGTAAACTATTACCCAACTGGTTATTTCATCACAAAAAGACAAAATCACAAGTTGCCGTGTGAACCTTTTGACTTCTTCCAACTTTCATAAACAAAGCAAAACTGAACAGTACTTTACTATCTCCTTTCTCGTCCATTTTCTCGGCATCCAAACATTAAATTAGACAAACAATCAATCCCACATGTAAAAGTACACTTTCGATCAAAAGTTTGGATTTTCAAAAGTTAAAAGAGAAAAATACCTGACCGATCATCTTGTGCTTAAGAACTTTCTCCTTGTCAAGAATTTTGATCGCCACGTTATCGCCGGTCTCCGAGTTCCGAGCAAACTTGACCTTCGCGAAGTTGCCCTCGCCTAGGGTTCTACCCAACTCGTATTTCCCCACGCGGGTTCTGCCACCATTGCTCGAACTCGACGCCCTCAACCTCCCTGCGCCGCCGTCCATTTCCGATAACCCTCTTCTCTCTCTCGCTCTCTCTCGCTCACCGACTCGCTGTCTATCTCTTGTCTCTCTTTCTAGATCCTTCCGATCAAGACCTCTTCTTCTTACAGGGCTGCCATATCTGAGACTTCGCCATCCTCATATTTCTCCTTTTCCTTCTTTAATAAGATTCTCTCCCCCAAGTACAAGAATCAAGATCAGGCAAAGCCAACAAAGATTGGTGGAAATAAACGAAAATCAATGATGGGAGAAAACGAAAGAGTAAATTCTAGCCACCGTCGGATCAGACAAACTACCCATTGAATTCGGAGAGAATCGACGGACCATATAAAATCAAATAGGAAAATTTACCGGATTCGCAACAGGCAACAGGTCAAGAATCAAAAGGATGAAGATAGAATGAGGAGAATCGAAGTGGGAATTTCGCCAACAGTAATTCCCAATTCCCAAAACAAGAAAAGGCTAAGAATTGAAAAGGGGAAAGTGGTTGAATGCAGCGAGTAAATTCAGAAAAGGAATCGTCCAAGGAAGGAACAGGCTTGTTTTGACGATCTGGGAAAAAAATGAATTCGTGAAAAAAAAAAAAAAAGAATAAATATCTGTAAAATCGTAGAGAGATAATTGGATAATCGATCGGATTGAGAAATTTTGAACCCTGCAATAAAGTTAGGGATGGGATAGTAAGAAAAGTCAAAGCCCCTAAGTTCAATTTAAAATTATTGTTGAAGAAAAAACTCAAAATTATTCTTAATATTTTATTATTTTTTAATTTAGAATGATGAAACATTATTTGGTTAAATTATGTTATAAAGATTTGTTAAATATTTTCCTAGGTTGGATTTGAGAAAGATACTTGTATAAAAAAAAATTGAATATATATATATATATATATATATATATATATATATATATATATATCATTATTCATCTTAGATAAAGGAGGATGGAATAAATAGATAAATAGAAATGAGACAGATAAGAGATTGAAATTTCTTTGAGATACGTATATTCAATGTTATCTACTCTTCACATTTCAATTTTGTAGACATTTGCTACCTAAATTAAGAATACTTTTCCAATCTTCGTGTGCCAAACAGAGAAGTTGTGAGTCTTGAAGTAATCATGGAAAGGTCTGCAATTGAGCTCTAGACAGACGACACACTTCGAGGAAGGGGAGTTGTACTAGATAAGAGCAAACACTCATAAAATGGTAAAACTTAGAGAGTTGGACAGATAGATGACTATCTGAAGGGAGGCTCGATGGTATTCTGTTGGGAGTGTGATCAAAGTCCCACATTATGTAGACAAGGGAATGATCATGGTATACAAGGGAGGACAAGTATCTCTATTGGTACAAGACCTTTTGGATGGAACCAAAAGCAAAATCATGAAGGTTTATGTCCAGAGTGGACAAATATCATACAATGATTGTGAAAACATTCCTTCTCAATTATTTATAACATTTTCTATTTCAACTCAGAATATGGAATATTTGGCCATTTAACTACTATGTTATTTGCCTTTGTTATTTTTACCTATTACAAAATGCTAAATAAAGTTCAATTTCACTTGAATTGATGTTTATAACAAAACTGAACATAGCTCAATGGTAATTGGTATCTACTCGCAACTAAAAGATCAAAAGTTCGAATCTTTCACCTCTAAACATGGTTGAACTAAAAAATAAATAAATTCAATTATTTATTATTCAAACTTCTGACCTTTTGATTAAAAGTACATGTCAATTAGCACTAAACTAAGCTCACTTTTGGTTATGAGAATAAGTTATTGTAATTAATATCTTTCTATTTTAATAAATTAACGCCCATGCTGATCAATTATTATTATTTTTTAATTTGAAGATATTCGGCCAACATGACTGAATTATTAATATAATAATCCTTTCAATTCAATTATTATTTCATAGATAAATCATATTATAATAACCGAAATCACTTTTCAAAAAAGAATAAATAAATAAAAAAATAACCGAAATCAATTAGACTGCAACAGAAGATTTTCAAGTCAACAAACTGTTAACATCTTGTCAATAAATAATTAATAACTAATCACAGAAGACTTTTGTTCAAAGAGGTTTTATAATGGTTTATAGTCCCCACATTAGCTACCAATACATTCAAGTACGTACTAATAGTATAATTAGAGAAATAAATAAATAAATGTTTTGTGACAAAAGTGTCCTGCACATTCAATTATGTTCTTTTTTTATTATTATTATTATTATTATTATTATTTAAAGTTCAACAACATTTGGAGTAGGGAATTCGAATCTCTGATCTTTTGGTCGGGAGTACATGTCAATTACTGCTAAAATATGCTCACTTCGACCAATTGTGTTCTTTTAGATACTTAAAAAAGTGTGCTTTTATTTTTCAAAAAAAAAAAAAAAAAAAGCTTTTAGAAAAATCCTTAGAAAATCTAACCATTTCTCTCAAATATATACATAATTATAAAATTCTTGAAATTCCACAATAATTTTATAGGACTATGATCTTTTTGGAAGGAAATAGAATTGTATTAATTGCTAAATAAATTGGGTTCAATTCAACCACTCATTTAAGAGGGTATATAAACAGTCGAGAGGAGGCCTGATTCAAAAGCCCACGCCCTCTTCCAAGAAGAGAGATCCAAAACAGAATAAAAAAGAGGAGGATGGAGGCTCAACATGTGATTCGCGCCAATTTGTGGGCGGAATCGTTACACGAACGATAGCATTATTAGAAGGAAAGATCTTCAAGAGATGCTTTCGATTGGAGAATTTCCTCAGCAAAGAAGTCGATTTTCAAGAGGTCTTCTTCATCTCCGTTGAGGATCTTCACAACTTCGCTCGCGTATGATTCAACCACGACTGGGGGAATGGTCAAGTCAGATCGAGTTTGCTTGCACTGAAGGTAAGCTATTCAGCCCTTCAAGAATAGCTTTCATCTCTAGCATTTTAACGGACCAGCTTGTGTTGATCCTCTGAATTCCCATGCAAATTGGAGATCCTATGGAATCACGCAGAATCCACCCAATGCCACCGCATTTTCGTTGATCGCTCCAAGAGGCATCTACATTCATCTTCCAAGTATTTTCCGGCAGGGGTTTCCATCTAGCTTGACTCGATTGGCTCTTCAATCTCGGGGGTACCAACAACTCTGGAACTTTCAGGTAATTTTTCGATATGTCAACTACATCTTGAGAATTAGATTCGATCTATCTAATTAGAGTGTTGAGATCTGGTTTGCTGATGGTTTGGTTGACGAAATTTTTGTGATTCTATGTACTCCATATAGAATTACAATCACATTTTCCATTTTTTCCATTTCTTCTATACCTAGGTTCTCTAAGATTCATGACCAATAATCCGTTGAGCTCCAGCTTCTCCTGTTTAGCAAAAATAAACCATTTGTTAGGGGGATTTACCTTTTCCATATGCTTTTAGAAAACTTTCACTCCCAAAATGTGTCGCCATTGTTTCTCCATGGGACTCGCATAATAAGCAACTAGAATTAGTATGGATTCCTCTACTGATAATATTCATTCTTGTAGGTGATGCTTTCTTGAGTTATTTCAATTTATGTCCAATTACATTTAAATTATAATGTCTGATTTATGGCTTTCAATTCCATCCTCACTTGGATTTCTTCAAGCTTGAAAAGTCTCTAAATTATTTTTCACATGGAGAATGCAAAAACACACTCGAAGTATATGGTCCCCACGAAACCCTCGCCTCAAATTGGGTGGGGAATACTCGATTTGATTGGGTATGGGGTCAAATCAAGGTCCCTGAGGAAAAAATACACTGTTGGTCCTGAGGTTTGGGTTAGGTTTCATTTTGGTTACTGAGTTTTCAAACTCGACATTTTAGTCTCCGAGGTTTGAATTTCGTTACACTCTTGGTCCCTCAGTCAATTTTTTCGTTAAACACTAACAGATTGCTGACGTGGCAATAATTTTTTATTTAAAAAATCATTTTTTTATTTTTCTAAAATAAAATAATATATTAAATACTTTTTTATTTTTTCCTTTTTCTTTTTCTTTTTTCTTTTTTTCCTTCCATCTTCTTCCTTAACCTTCTTCTCCACCACTAAACCCTAATCTCAACTCTTTTGCAGCCACCACCACATTCAACCGTCGGCCTCCACCGGTCGTCGCCTCTGTCGCCAGAGTTTTTTTTTCCTCTTTCTTTCTTATTCTCATTGCCCTTGTTTTCTTTTTATTCCTCTTCCTTTCTCTCTCTTTCCCTTCCTCTCTCTCCCCTACATGCCGCCTAACAGTCCTCGTGTTGTGCATCAACTCCTCACGCCGCATGTTCTTCCAGTTCCGACCAGTCCTCGCGTCGTCTGAAATCGATCTAAAACGAAGGGAAAATTTCCTTCGTTTTAGACCGAATCGAAAGGTTGCGTGGGTGGGTATTATGCTGGCATTGATGGTATGAAGGATGGATTTCATGATTTTAAGCTCACTTTAAATCTAGTGAAGGATGGATTCCGACGGAGGAGCTTCTAGTCGTTGAGGATGGCGTGTTCTTTTTTGTTCGGAGACGGCGGCAACGAAGAAGAGGTTCTAGATCTGGTCGGATGGCATTCCAGCCCGATCCCAAATTTGGAATTCATTTTTTTTTTTAAATACTGAAAGAAGAAAGGGAAGTGAGGGAGAGAGGGAAGAAGAAGAAAAAAGGAGAAAAAAAAGGAGAAAGAAAGAGGAAGGAAATAATAGAAAAAAAAAGGAAAAAAATTCTCTGAAAACAATGGCGACGGCCGGTCGCTGGCGGCAATTGCAAGGTGGTGGTGATGGTGAGGAAGAAGAAGAGGAAGAGGAAAAAGAAAAAGAAAAAAAGGGAGGGGGACAGGTTCCCCCGAGCCTCCCCCAGGGGGGGCGAGTCTCAATTCGAGATCGGATGAAATTAAAAAATATATATTTTTAATTATTTTATTTTTAAAAATTAAAAACATAATTTTTTTAATAAAAAAAATGGTGTCACATCAGCAAGCCGTTAAGATTTAACGAAAAAGTGGATGGAGTGACTAAAATGAAACAAAATCCAAACCTCGTAGACTAAAATGTCTGAGTTTGAAAACTCAGGGACCAAAATGAAACCTAACCCAAACCTCAAGGACCAAAAGTGTATTTTATTATTATTATTATTATTTTATATTTTTTAGATATTGTGATGTGCCTTGGTTTTTTAGTTTATATTTTGGATATAACAACTTTTTACATTAAATTTATGATATAAAAAATATATTAAATATTTTTTAAAATTAATTATTTGAATAAATAAAACAAACAATAATAGTTTTAACTTTAAGATAAAAGTGCATATATATATTGTTATAGGCAATTTTGGACCACCCCGATGTACGAGGAGCTGACGAGGACAATCGGACAGGAAGATGGACCAAGGAGGCAAAACCGGCAAGTGAGACGGGCCAAGACCGAAGGGGTCGGGTTTTAGGCCCGACCCCCTGCTCGGCCTCGGCCCATGGCCGAGGCCGCCCCTCGGCCCGCTCGCGCGGGCCGAGCCCGTTCGGTCTCGTCTGGTCCCCACTGCCTCTGGATGTCCCGGTCTCGCCCGGTTTGACCTAAAACGCCTCCGAAACCCTAAAAAGGCGAGGAGGATGTACAAGTATTTATATCCCTCTTCGCCACTGAAGAGGGGATCCCGAATTCTATCCCTAAACGCTATTTTACATTCTCTACTCTCTTTCCTCTTGCTCTTACTTTTCCACTCCCTACCGTTCTGCTTGCTGACTTAAGCATCGGAGCCAGTGTGGCGAGCACCACACCGGTGCGCAGGTTTACTGTCTTGCAGGCCACATCTTCCCTTTCATCTACAAATTTACCGTTGATGGCACGTGGAGGTCAGGTGAGTCCCTTGGCCAAATTTTGGCATCAACAGTTGGCGCCGTCTGTGGGGAAAGGTGCTTGCCAGTTCAGACCGCGCATCGGTGTTGGTCTACAGGATGGATCGGGTTCAGGAACCAGAAAGAAACCTCGGGTATGAGCAGAAAACACTGAACAAGACTGGGCTCGACCTCGGTATGGAAAAGGCCGACCCTAACTTCGGAGATTGTTGTAAGGTTCCGTGTGCCCACGATGCTGTGAACCAGACTGGGGTCGACCTTGGTATGGAAAAGGCCGACCCTAACTTCGGAGATTGTTGTAAGGTTCCGTGTGCCCACGATGCTGTGAACCAAACTGGGATCGACCTTGGTATGGAAAAGGCCGACCCTAACTTCGGAGATTGTTGTAAGGTTCCGTGTGCCCACGACGCTGTGGACCTGACCCAAGAGGGCAACCGACAGAAGGAGTGAGAGAGCCGAGAAGTTTTTGTGCCCGACCGGCATCGAGAAGACAGAGGAAAAGGACGCGGGGTAGAAAATGGAGCCCATATCCGACATGAGCACTCTTCGGTCGATGGCCGAGGCCGAGCAGAAGCCCAATCACAAAAAGGCCCGCAAAAGTTCGCCGCTAAAGACAACGTCAGGTACGTACACAGGGAATAATGACAGGAAAAAATCAGAGGCTCGGGCAAAGTCCGAGGCTGAGTAGGGCCAAAAGGGGCGAGAGCTATCCAAATGGCTAAAAGACGAAGCAACAAGGTGCCGAGCCTCTGCGCTAACACTCACAGGTTGGGCAAGGCAATGGATTAGTAAGATCCAACGGAAGTCAATCGGTTCGTTTAAAGAATTGGCCCGAGCGCTTGTTACATAATTCCTAGGAGTCTGGAGCCGACATAAGCCTCAGATCAAGTTGCTGACAGTAAAGTAGGGGCCTCGAGAAAGCTTGAAGGATTATATTAACAGATTTTGTAACGAAGTTTTGCAGGTAGAAGGCCATGACGATGGAGTTGCCTTGACTGCTATGATTTTAGGTCTACAAGATGGAAGACTACTCAGCTCAGCCAGCAAGGACAGTCCTCGGCCAATGGCCGAGGCCGGAAAGAGGCCAAGGAGCCACAGGGTTGTGCGGAACAAAAAGTCAGATCCGACAGGTGTACACCACTAACAGCTTCGCTTGAACATGTCTTGGCCACAATGCAGGATGCAAACCTAATGAAGTGCCCAGAAAAATTGAGGCCGGACCCAGACGGGGGGAATGGGAACAAGTGATGCATGTTCCACGGAGACCACGGTCATACAACCCGAAAATGCATACAGTTGAGAGACGAGATAGAAGCCCTAACCCGAAAGGGTTACCTCAAGGAGTTTGTGGGAAATGATAGAAGCTAGAGACCATTACCAGCAGATCAAGGTAAAGACAGTGTTAACCCACCGCTCGAGATACGAACAAATTTAGGAGGACCATCCGGTGGACAGTCAGGCAGGGAGCGAAAGGTCGCCATTCGAGAGGCACAGCGAGAGCCTGAAGGGCAAGGAGTTTACAGCAGCTTGAAGAGAGGCTAAGGAAATTCCTAGGCCTCCCCAAGCTTTTCCCCAGAAGAGTGTACGCACCCCTGGGATGACCATGCAGCTTGAAGAGAGGCTCGGGAAATTCCTAGGCCTCCCCAAGCTTTTCCCCAGAAAAGTGTACGCACCCCTGGGATGACCATGCAGCTTGAAGAGAGGCTCGGGAAATTCCTAGGCCTCCCCAAGCTTTTCCCCAGAAGAGTGTACGCACCCTTGGGATGACCATGCAGCTTGAAGAGAGGCTCGGGAAATTCCTAGGCCTCCCCAAGCTTTTCCCCAGAAGAGTGTACGCACCCCTGGGATGACCATGCAGCTTGAAGAGAGGCTCGGGAAATTCCTAGGCCTCCCCAAGCTTTTCCCCAGAAGAGTGTACGCACCCCTGGGATGACCATGACGCTTGAAGAGAGGCTCGGGAAATTCCTAGGCCTCCCCAAGCTTTTCCCCAGAAGAGTGTACGCACCACTGGGATGACCATGCAGCTTGAAGAGAGGCTCGGGAAATTCCTAGGCCTCCCCAAGCTTTTCCCCAGAAGAGTGTACGCACCCCTGGGATGACCATAATGCTTGAAGAGAGGCCTGGGGAAATCCCAAAGCCTCCCAAGTTTCCCTCAAACTTCTCAAGTCATGCAGGGAAAATGTTCGTCCTCATGCCAAGGCTGAGGCCGACCATTAGACAAGGAATGGGGCTCGACTGAGTCCGGTAGTCACTTCGCAGGCAAATTATCCGCACATGAGTCCAATTATGAGGGGAGCAAACAGGTGATGGAGAAGCGAGGATCGACCTCATGCCAAGGTCGGGGCTGGCTATCTCAGCTTCAAGGATGAACTTTGTCCTGAAAAGACCAGCCTCCCCAAGTCCTCAGCAAAGTGTACGCACCCCTGGGATGAACGCAACATGCGAAGAGAGGCTCGGTAATTTCCTTGACCTCCCTAAGTTTTCCCTGACTGGGTGCATGCACCCTTGGGATGAAAAACAAGCAAGCGAACAACACAGAGGAGGTGGTCGGCCACATGCCAAGGCCGAGGCCGACCATCCCGAGGCCAAGGCTGGACTTCACCCTTAAAGGCCCAGGTACGAAGTTAGTTTTTCCTTACTCAAAAATTGCATGTCCAAGGTAATGAATGCATATTTTGAGTGGGGGGTTGGGAGTAAGGACAGACCAAGTCCATCATAATCATGGCCATGTTGCAATGATTTTGACTTTCCTTTCTTATTCAAGTTAGGATTACGAACAGCGATGGAGCTATTTTTAAGATTGTTTATTCTCATTTTGTATAGCACATAGCTTTTTCCCATGGTACGATGCAGACACTTGCGAATTTGATAAAATTCTTTATACTATGTTTGTGCAAAGCGTTTTTCCATAGGATGGGCACATATGGCCAAACGAGAGTGATTCTTGTAGAAGCCGAACTTCTGCACTTTCCCTTGGAAGGAGACTAAACTCTTGCAAAGAGGTTGACGCATGCCCTCAACCTCCCCAAGCTTTTCCCCAGAAGAGTGTACGCACCCCTGGGATGAACACAGCAGATTGATGAGCAGAATAACGAGCAATGTAGGAAAAATGCTCAGCCTCACGCTAAGGCCGAAATCGAGCATTCTAGCCCTAAGAACGACTGTGGGGGGCTTGCGGTGAGGCTCGACTTGCGCAACCGAAATATCCAAAGCAACAAAGAAATGTTCAAGCAGAAAGTGAATCTGCACACAAGCCCAACTACGGAGCAAGCAAATAGCATAAGGAAGCTGGTCGGCCTCATGCCAAAGCCGAGGCCGACCACCTAGAGGCCAAGTCCAAAATTCAGCCACGAAAGCACAGGTTCCCAACAGAGTGTACGCACCCTTGGGAAGAGACTAATTCCTGCCAGAGAGGTTGATGCATCTCCACAACCTCCTCAGAGCCACAGGTTATCTCAACTCATCTGGTTGGGCACATGTTGCCAAGTCCGAACACAAACCCTATAAGGTATTCTTCTCTTTACCCAACTACACTTTGTGTTTAAATGAGGCTTTACCTGAAATTGGGGGCTGCAAAGGGGATATGCACTCTCTATTAAACAAAAAGCAGGTCACCGGGGATATGCACTCCCTATTAAACAAAAAGCACCTATGTTTAGCATGTTCTACTGAAATTTACATGTTCAAACCTATTCTTTTGTTATTTCCCTACAAGGACTAACATATGGATGCAGGGAGCCAAATTTTAGGCTAACGGGGGCTTGAGGCCGAGGCCGACCCTAGCCACTTCCCTCACTTTTCTTTTGTAGAAAACAACTTTTCTATGCAGGAGCTCGAAACCTTTTGTGCTTGCATATTTTCATGGACAAGCCCTGGATCTGAAGCACTCCGGGTGACCCAGTACAGGGGTCTCGCTTTTCTTTTGTAGAAAATTACAAAATATGATGCTCGGCCTCTTCCCGAGGCCGAGGCCGACCAGGCAAGCAGAAAGGGAGACAGCTGTGCTCGGCCTCTTCCCGAGGCCGAGGCCGACCAGCACCACTTTTGTAATCTCTCACCCTTTTTCATTTCCATTACATCTAACCCCTATTCAGGGAGTGTCTACTTCTATCCTACTTTGCAGGATGACAACAAAGCTACACGTAAGCCAGCCCAGGGCAAGGGTCATTACTCTTAAATCGGGCTTAAGGAGCTCAACTTATAGCAATAAGTCACCCCGAATCCCAATTCAAGAGTGGGGGCTTAATGTTATAGGCAATTTTGGACCACCCCGATGTACGAGGAGCTGACGAGGACAATCGGACAGGAAGATGGACCAAGGAGGCAAAACCGGCAAGTGAGACGGGCCAAGACCGAAGGGGTCGGGTTTTAGGCCCGACCCCCTGCTCGGCCTCGGCCATGTGCCGAGGCTGACCCTCGGCCCGCTCGCGCGGGCCGAGCCCGTTCGGTCTCGTCTGGTCCCCACTGCCTCTGGATGCCCCGGTCTCGCCCGGTTTGACCTAAAACGCCTCCGAAACCCTAAAAAGGCGAGGAGGATGTACAAGTATTTATATCCCTCTTCGCCACTGAAGAGGGGATCCCGAATTCTATCCCTAAACGCTATTTTACATTCTCTACTCTCTTTCCTCTTGCTCTTACTTTTCCACTCCCTACCGTTCTGCTTGCTGACTTAAGCATCGGAGCCAGTGTGGCGAGCACCACACCGGTGCGCAGGTTTACTGTCTTGCAGGCCACGTCTTCCCCTTCATCTACAAATTTACCGTTGATGGCACGTGGAGGTCAGGTGAGTCCCTTGGCCAAATTTTGGCATCAACATATATATATATATATTTATATTGATCCATTTCTAATTACTTTATAATAAAAATAGTTAAAAATAAAGAAGAAAAAAGAAACAATGATTTTTCTTCCGAGGACTCGATTCTTAAATGAAGATTTTCCAATCCTAACCCTGATTCCGCCTCGCCCCATTACCATCCCTATCGTTCCATCACCCCTCCTTGATCTTCCTCTCTGTTTTTTTTCCACTTTTATTGTCGGTCTTCGTCCTTTTAATCCTTCTCTCTTTTTTTCTTTATAAACCTTGTTACATGTTTGTTTTAAAGCGGGAAAATTTCTAGTACTACGTACCTACTTCTTCGCTTCAATATTTGACACGTCATTTAACGATACTTTCATTCATTGTTTGTCATGAAAGAAGTATTTAATATGATGTGAGACCCATGAAATAATATATTACATCATTAAATGTTCGTTAAATGACGTGTCAAATATGAAATAGAGGGGGTAGGTACTACCATAGTACTAGAAAATTTTCCTTGGACAGGGTTTGATTTGCATATTGATCCATGGAATTAGCTTGGGTGTGATTATTAGTTAATAAATTTGGTTGACTTTGATTTTTTTTTCCCTCGAAGAAATGTTTTGTTTTGTTTTTTCTAAGACACAAGTAGGGTTATTATAAGAGTCTTTTCAAAAAAAAAAAAAAGTTATTAAAAGATTAAAAAGTATAGGTGGCAAAGTAATGTGTTTTAATTATTTATTAGTCCTATATTTGTTCATCGGGAACCAAAAAAAGCTACAAAAAAAAAAATAATAATAAAAAACTTTGCAAAAATTAAAAAAAAAAAAAGGAAAAATTATTTTTAACCCTAAACTTTGGGGATTGTATCAATTTTAACAAACTTTTAATTTCATCAAATTGAACCCTAAACTTAACAAGATGTATCAATTTTAACCATGAACTTTCAATTTTATTAAATTGAACCTCAAACTTATCAGATCGTATCGATTTTAACCTTAAATTTGCGTAAGTGATATAATGTATACCTTTGATTAACTTTTCGTTTAAACCACCATACGTAATTGATTATTATTTTTTTCTTAATTCACATTGCACCTTAATTAGTTTCTTATAAATAAAATATTGGAGAAACTTGATTTTAGATGACTTTTTCTTGTTGTTGAGAACTTTAATTGTGAGGGTTTTTTCGCTGTTATTTAAGACTACAAAAGCAAAGAAACTTTGGAGGTTTTTTATCTTCAAATATTTGCTAGTTTTTTTTATTGTTGCTAAGAATTTTGTGGGATTTTTTTTTCTTTCTTTTACGGTTTTTTTTCTTGCTAATTAGAAGGATGTACAAATGTAAACAAAAATAAAGAAATTTCGAGTTTTTTATTTGTCATATTTGCTAGGTTTTTCTTGTTGTCAATAACTTTGTGATTCATTTTTGGATAATAATGAGAAGAATAGTCTTGGATATTTGATTTTTTCTGGTTTTTCCAAAAAAAATTCTTACAAAACACTAATTCAGGTGCAATGTGAATTAAAAAAAGGAAAAGGAAATTGTCAATTACATGTTTTAATAGCAATTCAAATGAAAAGTTGACCAAATGTCTACATTGCAATATTTATGCAAGTCTGAGGTTCAAATTGAAACAATTTGTTAAGTTTAAGGTTCAATAATTTGATGAAATCGAACGTTTAAGGTTAAAATTGATACAACCTACTAAGTTCAGGGGTCAAAATTGATTTTTTTCCAAATAATAATAATAATTAAAGTTAACCAATTATGATAGGTTAAATTATAAATTTATTTTTAGTTCATGAATTTTCAATTTTGTGTCGAATAAATTCTTGAACTTTTTAGTGTCTTAAGTCCCTTGGGATGCGTTTGGTTGGTGATCTAAAAATAGAAATTTGAAAACAAGGGATTCAATCAAAATAAAGTTGTATTTATGTTTCCACATATGTGTTTGGTAGCAAATTCAAAAATTGGATCTCAATTTAAACAAATGGTTCAAAATGTGTTTGATAATATATTTATAAACCATAAACTATTTGTAGTTATTCAACTAAATATATTAGGTTGAATATAAACTATTATTAATTAATTTATAAACATGTTATATGTTATAAATTTTGTATAATTATTATTTTACACATCATATAATTTATAATACATTATATTATACAAATTTTGATTTCATAAAAATTGATGAGTTTATAAAATGAAACGACTAAATTTGTAAGGTTTTTATCTTTTTTTTTTTATATTTAATTCTGCATTTAAAATTTTCAAATTCAAAATTTGGATACATCGGAAAAAAAACTGTTTTCAGAATTTTCACTATTTGGATCATATAATTCGAAAACAGTTTTCGAAAACGCATCTACCAAACGCATATTCTCTAAATTCAAAATTTTTAAAAATAATTTATCTGTTAGATAAAGTTTTGAATTTATGTCTAATAAATATGTGGATTTTTAAAAAATTGAAAGTTGAAACTAAATTTATAATTTTGAAAGTTTATGGTCCAAATACACACAAACCTCCAAATTCAGAGGTTAAATTTGTAATTTAATCTTACGATTTTTTTTTTTCAAATTTTCAACCCCTCCTACAAATATAATTTTTTTTTTTTAGAAATAAAGTCGTATCAAATTTTAAAACTTCTGAAATAAAACCTAAGGTATTATTAAAAAAAAAATGACACGATTCTCTTTTATTAGGACTATTTTTATATGATTTCCATTATATTATCACTTATAAATTTTTCTTTAAAAAAGATTTTAGAAATTTTCTTTCTAGAACAGAAATATACTCGTAGTTCTTAAAAGTTAAAATTTTGTGTTTATTTTGTTTCTAAAGTTTTAAGAGGCGCCTTTAATTGTGTGTGCGTTTTTTTTTTTTAATATACGTGGGGTGAGAGATTCGAACATGGACCTCATGGTCATTAGAACAACTTTATGTCAGTTGAGGTATGCTTTTCTAGACGAAGTGTCTTTAATTGTTGAAATTTAAAAAATAGTTTTAAGTGGTTAATGAATTCATTTGACTATTAATTATTAATAGAAAGATGATGTGGTGGTTCATTTGCACTAGTTGATTCGAATAAAAATATGAATTTAATAACATTTTTCTAGACCTTGTGGGATAACTATTTGGTGTTTGAAAATTATGTTTGTTTTTTCTTAATTTCCTTACCATGATTTTTATCTTTGTCTATGGTGCATTTGAATTTCTAACCAAATTCCAAAAACAAAAACTACTTTTTGAAAACTATTTTTTTTAAAAGAAAAATGGCTTGATTTTTTAAAACACGAAAAAGGAGGTATTAGAAAAACAAGGAAGGTTTTAGGTGTTTGAATAGTGTTTGTAAGTTTGGTTTTCAAAAAAAAAAAAAAAAAAATCTTAGTGGTTAGACTTCCTCCCTCTTCATTCTCTCCTCCTTCCTCTCTCCTAAAAAAAATCTAACCTAACACTTTTGCAAAATAAGTGAGAACAATTAGTCGTCAAGTTAGCTTTTCATGTCAAACAAGCTCAACGACTATTTTAAACTATTTTCCAAAATTCATTAAGGGTCCATTTGAAATACCTTTTAGTTTAAATGTTTTTCAAGAATGTATTTTTTATAGGTAATTTTGGATCACTCCGATATGCAAGGAATTGATGAGGACAACGCAATACCAGCCTAAGGAGGCAGTCAGGAAATGGAACCTGGAGGGAGAATAGGCCAAATGGTCGAGCCAAAGCCGAAGGGATCGGGCTTTTGGCCCGACCCCCTGCTCGGCCTCGACCGAGCGGGCCGAGTTCCTCGACTCCGTTCGGTCCCTGCTGCCTCTGGCTGCCCTGGTTCCACCTGGTAGGTATTTAAACCCCTCTTCGCCACCGAAGAAGGGATCCTGAACTCGATTATCTACTCTCCCCTCTAGCTCTCTTGCTCTCCTCCTTCCGTTTTCTAACTTAAGCATCGGAGGCGGTGTGACAAGCACCACACCGAAGGTTTTTTGTCTTGCAAGCCACATCTTCTGACTTAAGCATCAGAGGCGGTGTGGTAAGTACCACACCGGAGGTTTTTTGTCTTGCAAGCCACATCTTCCCCTTCTCATACAAATTTACTGTTGGTGGCACGTGAAGGTCAGGTGAGTTCCTCCCGACCAAATTTGACCATCAACACATTTTATTTTTAACATTTTGTATAAAAATTGTTTAGAATTTAAATACTCATATGTTTGGTTTTATTTTTTCATAAATGTTTTTATACACAAGTTATTATTTACTAAAAACTCTTTTTGAAAAATTTTCTTTCAAGTGTTTCTCTTTTAATAAGTCATTTTTAGTGGTTGCCAAACACGAATTTTTTTTTAAAATGATTTTTTTTTTCAAAATTAAGCACTTGAAAAGTTAAACCAAATATATTCTATTTTACTTTTCTTTTTATCATGATGGGACAAACAAATAATTATTTTAGAAATATTACTAACGGAAAAATACATTTTTGGTTTTTGGATTAGGTTTTCAAACTAACAATTTAGCTCCCGAGGTTTGTCCACGAAGTTTGATACTAAATGACTGCATTAGTTTTTATTAATTTTTAAAATAAAATAATATATTAAATATTTTATTATTATTATTATTATTGTTATTTTTTCATTTCTTCATCCATCTTCTTCCCATCTTCTTCTTCTCCCCCACATCAAACCCACCCTAAACAAACCTTGCAACCATGACCGCCGTCGGAATTAAAAACCACTTTTTTTTTTTTGAAACAAATTAAAAACCACTTTTAATCGCATAAAAAACACCCAATAAGCTATATTAAACCCACCTTAAATTATTATTAATAGGGTGTTTATAGAAAAATAAACTAACTTTTTACAATTTATTCCAAAGTACACTATTATTAGACACTCATAAAAATTTCAAATACAAAATTGAGAGTTCACCCCTATTAGATTCTTTTTTTTTTTCTTTAAAAAAAAATCTTCTTTTCACAACAATTCTTTTTAAACTCAAGAAACACAACATTGACACAAAACTAAATGGATTAAAGTTGTAATTCAACCAACTATTTAATATTTATTAGAAGCGCAGCGCATTTTGATTGCATAAACACATCAAATTACACGGTTACGGAACAAAGAACCAAAAAAAAAAAAAACCCATATCTCTTGACCGGCGGCAGCCGCATCCGCCGTCGACCCGATATCTACAACGCCATTTCCGGCCAGAATGGCCCGAACCGATCGGCGCAAAAAGGAAAAGCAGATTCTGACGGTCATTGGAGCTAAAAATAGAAAGTAATTAAAAAGCCCCATTCGCTCAGTGCTCGAAAATGGAGAACGGCCTCAAGGGGACCTGATCGAGAAAGTATTTGGAACTAACGGCGGCGGAAGTTGCAGGAGAAGACGGCGACGTGGCCATGGGGGACGGCGGCGAAGAAATGGAGAATTTGTCGATCTTCAAGGAGGAGGAGGAAACTAGGGCTTCTCTGTGATCTTCTTCGTTAATGGTGTCCAAAACTTTGGGGCTTCTGCGCCTCATCACAGAGACGAACTGGGGAGGGCAAGCCTCGCTGATGAACCTGGCCAATCGAGATGTTGCTGCCATTTTTGAAGTTTAGGGTTTCGAATTTGAAAGAAAATTGCAGAAGAAAGAAGAAGGTGATTTTGTGGAAGGGGATTTTTGCTTGTGGAGAAGAAAGCACGACGATGGGATTTTATAGGGGGAGCGCATGGCCACGACGCTTCCACGTCATGGTTTTCTACGGTCAGGATTTCATCTTATAATTTCATTATTGCCTGAATTTATATTTCTCACATTTTCTTCCTGGCGAATTTCATTGGATAATTTTCATTTTCTGTCGTCAGATAATACTTTTGATATTTGTTGAGTTTATAAATTGGATCAAGAATTAATTTCAAACACAAGATAAAAATATTATTATTAGTAAATAACCGTATTAAATATACAGAATGATTCTTAATATTTGATATATTTTTCACTTTGCTCATTAATCCCTTTAAATTTTCATATTTGTACTAAAAATTCTCAACTAGTTATTTAGTAAAATTTGATTAAACTTTGTCGAATATAAAAAGCTAATGTTTCCGCAAGACACTTGAAATAGTTTAAAATTTGTTAGTTTGAGGGTTGAACCTTACAAATAAACAAGTAAGATTTCATGTGTTTGAATGGATTTTCGTACGGATGACCCTCTAAAATAGACGGAAATGATAAATGTCATACCTTTTCAATATAAGGATATATGTCATTTTGTTTGCGCCAGCATCTCCTAGTAAAATTATCATTTTGCTTTCTACTCTAACCTCGTTCTCTCTCTCTCTAGCTTGAACCTCTTGCTCTCTTTCCAATCTCTCACACTCTCTCTCCAATTTCTCCCTCAATCTCTTACTCTCTCTCTAATTTCTCCCTCCAATCTCTTGCTCTCCCTCCAATCTCGCTCTTAAACCTTGCTCTCGCTCCAACATCTTGTTCTTAAATGCCTTAAATGTGTGTTTTCATATAGAGAGTAAAATGGTAATTTTGCTAGGATGATGACGTAAGCAAAAGGACATATATCCTTGAATTGAAAAGGTAGATCATCTTTCATTTTGGCCTTTCCAAATGGGTCATCCACGCAATTGTTTTTGTGTCTCAAATAGCACTTAAGTAACATGTATACATGTCAGAATATGTTAATAGAACAACAATTCATCTGTTAACAAATTTTAACAATATTTTTTTAACATATACTAGCCTAATTGAGAATAAAATTGAAAAATTTAACATGATAATACTCCCACACTACTTTAAATATTAGATAAGTTCAACACTAATTAACACATACTCTAGTCCCTCTACCCCAAATATTGTTGGACAAGATACTTTTGTCTCGATATTATTATTAAGATATTTGAACTTTTGACCTTTTCTTCGAGAGTACATGTCAATTAATACTGAGCTATACATCTAATTTGCAGATTAAAACACTTCAATAATGATGGAATTTTATATTTTTGCAATCATGACATAGCAATAAATGACGCAATTTATATGAGGATGCATGAGTTTTTTGAGAAAGAAATTAGGTTTTGTAAATGGATATGGATGGGTGGGCTGAGATTGTTTAGGCAGTCTAAGTCAAAGGCAGAGACTAGAAATTAGAAAACTGCTTTTGAGATTTAACGCCTTGTGCCGCCCTCTTGCTTTTTGTATTAATTGCAAAAATGACAATGCAAGAATGTGTTAGAAGAAACATTAAGTAAAAGCTAAGATGCCCTTTTGAACAATACATTTTCCTTTCTTTTAATTAATGTATAATCGATTCCCTCCAAATTTGCACTTTAGTTTTAGTCTCTTCTCACACATGCATGCACTTCCCTTCCACGTTCCTATCTCCCCTTTTGATTGCGAAAACCCGTTGTCCATTTGCCAATATGTTTCATGTATATGTTCAATCGGATTCCGATGATAACTTTTGAAAAGGCAAAAAGTGCTTCTCAATCGTCAACTATAAAAGTGCTCATTGAGAGAAGTGTTTTAAGTTAAAAGTGAGGTTTTCCTCACAAGTCATCTAAACTTACCATTTGTTTCATGAGAGTTATTTTGCATTAGCGCTTCTAAGAATAGTTTTCATATTTAACACAAATTATTTATTTGAAATTGAATTTTATATTCATATTCATTAAGAATCATTGAGATTCCAATAATTTAGTATATTATTTATTTTTGTTTTATGTACTTGGGAGAAAGTTGCCCATGCAAATGCAAAGAAATGTATAAATTCTCGAAAATTTTGGAGTGAACTAAAGTATGTTGTCCTTTTGAGACCACTCAAAGCTCATCTCTCACTTGAATCACCTTATCTATCTTTCTACGGGGAAAAAATTGGTTTAAGACCTATTTCAAATAAAAGAAGTTCGTCACGTAGCTAAGAGGGCACTCACCTCTACGACACAAATAACTTTTGAAGTTGCTAGTGTATTTTGTACACACTTGCACGCTTGCGTTGAAATCCATGTCTAATAATCAAATGTTGGGTTTGTTCATATAGATTTTTTTTCTAGGGCTAATTAATTATCTAAAATTAGTGACTATTATTTAATATGTTAACCAAACTAAGCAAATTAATTATCTAAATGGAAAAATACCTACTTGTCGGTAGGGGTAATAAAATCATAGATAGATTTTTCTCGAGAAAAAAAAATATTTGAAAAATAAAAAATCGAGATTTGAAAAATCAAAATAAATCTAAAAAAGAAAAAAGAGTGGGCCCATTAGGGTTACATGAAGAAGATATATCCATGTGAATGATGGCAAAGAGCAACCATCCAAACACATATCTTTAATTTTGTCATCTAAATCTCTATATATAACCTTTGCCCTTCAATCCACGGCATCACCCTTTCAACATCCTTCTTCCAAACAAACACTTTTCTAACTACAAATTCTAATCAATGCAACTTTTAGACTCTCTCATTTTGCCCCTTTTCGGATTCTCTTCTCTTTTATTTTTTCTCGACCGACCTGTCAATCTTGTCTGGAAACCGCGTTCAAAAAGACTAATAATATGTTAATATGACTGGAAAGATCGAACCAGCTCCATACAAGTTGTTTTACAAATTGTACAAGTTGGATGGAATTTAAGTTAGTGTGTACTGGAACGAGTGAGTACATACATATACATAATTGCCTTTGTCTTATAGCTATATATTGCTTGGTGATATAATTGGATAAATTATTGTTGTTATTAAAGCAATTGATATTTTACATTAAACTATATCATAATATGCTATTATATCAATCGTCAACAAGACTATAGCTCAACTGACATAGAGTATGTGTTTATGACCAAGAGGTCGTGGATTCAAAACCCCCTACCTACAAATGTTGTTGAACTAAAAAAAATGTCATTATCAATCATCAAAACATCATATATGTTGACGGACAAGTTTGTTAGGCTGAATGAAGAAACAAAACCTCTAAAAATAATGCACACAATAAAGATTTGATTATTCGAATTATGTTCAAGTTGATAATTTTTTTTTTTAATTCAACCATTGCTCACGTGGGGGATCAGAACTCTCGACCTTTGAGACGATATGGTTATATAAAGACGATTCATAAATATGGTAAGAAATGTTTAAGTTACTTCATTAGGGAATAAAGTTTAATAAATATATATTCCATCATTTTGTCAAAATTAATATTACGCGTATGGTTGAAGGTTGAATTAAAAAAGAACATTGTTGATTTTTTTAGATACATGGTTGAATGTTAATGGTAAATTGGAAAGATGAAAGTTTTTCCTCATGTCGTTCTCAATATATTTAAAAACTTTTGAAAATTCCAATTATTCTTTATTCCATATGGTCAAAACTTAGACGGGGAGAAAAAAAAAAATCCACAACCATAAGTGGAAAATTCTAAAAAAATTCTCAGTTAAATGTTTATAATCATGTTTTTTTTTTTTTTTTTTTGAGTACAATGTCTTCTAGTACCATGTATATTTTTTAATTTTTAATAATATATATATATATATATGATTTTTTTCCTATAACATATATATAATATAGTTATTTTGTGTTCAAGTTAATTGTTAATTGTCACCTTCGATCAAGAGTTTAGAGGTTCAAATCCTCCACCCTAATGTTGATGTATTAAAAGAAAACTATTAGTTAATTATGGAAACAACAACTATGTTATTGCATATACACTTCATAAATTTCTTCAACACCGCATGATATTTTCACTAAATTATTATCCAAACATAAAAAAGAAAAACTTATGACCTCTTTGAACAGTGTTATTTTCATTTTAAATTTTCATTTATTTTTTGAAAAAGTGAACTCATTTGCTACAACCGTTTCAAAATTATTTTCGAGATATTTGTAAGCTTTTCTTATAAAGAGGAATTCATGTGTGTATGTATATTTAGTTCTTAAATTTTAGTTAGATCATACATAGATATGTGTTGTGGGTGATTCTAGACCACCCTAGAATCCAAGAACTAAGCAAGACAACGCAGCACAACATGAAGGCTTGATCGAGAAGCGGACTCCGAAGGAGAGCGAGGCGAAGGGATTATTGGGCCGTCTCGGCAGAGTTCCTTCCGCCGTCGTTCGGTCCCTGTTGCCCCGATCCACCCCAGTTCCACTCAGTTGATCAGTCCAGGATCGCCTCCGAGCGTCTAGAAAGTCCTAATTGAAGACACATGTATAAATATGGTCTCTTACACCCAGAAAAGGAGTCGAAACTTTAGCTACCAAAAAATACTCTTACTCTTTGATCTGATTTAGGCATCGGAGTACAAGTGGCCTACACCACACCGGTGTGCAGCAGTTTTGATTGGTTTTGCACGTCACGTCTTCCCCGTCTTCAACAAATTCACTACTGGTGTCACATGAAGGTCAGGTGAGTTGCTCGACCAAATTTTGGCATCAACAAGATATGTATAATAAAATTCTAGAGTGTTTGATGATAAATTTACAAATTTTTAGTTTTGGAAATTAAGAATAAGAAGTTCAAATTTGTGTGTACAAATGAATATATTAAAGGTGGGAGTCAGAGATTTGAAACTTATTCAATCTCAAGATAATAAATAAATGTCTTATTGCCAACAAAAGCTTAGCTCAACTGGACTGATAACCACAACTAATAAGCACATTATATCTCAAACTCACCTAAGTCTAAGTAATTAATTCTTCAATCTTCACAAGGCATTCGAAAACATTTCAACCCTAAACTACACAAATTCATACTTTCTAAGCAAGTGAACGAAACCGAAACAAAGAGAGGTCGATAGAAAGAGAAAAGACATTATTATTAAAAAAAAAATGAGTACATCAACATTTGGAGATGGGGGGATTCGAACGTCCGACCTCATGGTCGAGGATACATGTCAATTACCACTAAGTTAAGCTCGCTTTTGACAGAAAAGGAAAAAAAAAGAATTCTCCTGAGGGGTGACATGAATGGAATTGAATATAAAAGAGTGAAAGATATAGAGAATGGGACAATAGAGAAAAGAAACATTAATAAGAGAAATGAAATTAGCAGCCAAACATCCCCAATTGGCTATGACAGCGACCAGTGTGGCTGCCAAACCCTTCCGTCTGTCCACAGAAGCGCCACTGATTTATCCCTAATTTTGGACATCCGCATCACATATATCACAATATGCCGTATTAACTATGGCATTCTAATTAATGCTTAAAGTTTTCTCAATCTCTATTCTTTCCACATCTTTTTTTCATTATTATTTTCTTTCTCTCACATTCTATGTATATGTGTATATACATGTGTATGTTAAATTACAAGTTTAGTCATCAACTTTTGAGCTTGTGTCAATTCAGTCTCTAAACTTTAAAAAGTGTCCAATAGGTTTTCGAACTTCTAATTTTGTGTTCAGGAGGTCTTTGAACTTTAGAACGTATATAATAAGTCCTTAAATTTTCACTTTGGTGTCCAATAAATTCCTCGACTTTCGATTTTGTTTCTAATAAGTCATTGATCTATTCGATATTTTTTAAAAATTTCCAAGCCTACTAGATGCAAAAGTATTGAAAGTGTTTAGGTCTCAATGGTCTCAATGGGCATAAAATTGAAAGTTTAGTGACCTATAGATACTCTTAAAAGTTCCGGGACCAAATTGACACAACTTTAAAAGTTTAAAGACTAATAAACTTGTGATTTAACCTAGGTATATTTTTTCAAATTGAGTTGATGTGTTAAGAATATACAAACCCAGAAGAAAAAAAAAAAAAAAAAAACCAAGGAAAAAACCAAGGAAAAATATGTGTTTGGCCCTTGATATTTCAGTGTTTTTCAATTTTTGTTCTAGCTTAATTTGAATTTGGGTAAAATACCTTTTTGGTCCCTCATGTTTCAGCTTCGTTTCCAATAGGTCCCTAGGTTTCAAAATCGAACAATCAAGTCCCCACTTTTTCGGAAATAGTTCAATTTAGTCCCTCCACCGTTAATTTTTTTAACGTTGCTGACGTGGCAGTTAACAGTGCTGACGTGGCACGTTTAAAAAAATTAAATAATATTTTTAAATTAAAAATAAATAATTGAAAATTGAAAATTGAAAATAATAATAAAATAAAATAATAAACTCTCTCTCTCCTCTCTCCATCGATCCATCTTCTCTTCAGCACCGAATCCCTCCCTCCATTGATTCATCTTCTTCTTCGATGAAACCCTCCTCCCCAACTGCCGCCGCCGCCGCCGCCACCCTCCGCCACCACATTTTTCTCCTTCTCTCCTTCTTCTTCGAAACCGAGCCCACCCCCACCAAGCAAGACCCTCTCCCTTCTCCGCCGCCGTCCACCGCCCTCTAATCCCCCTCTCTCCCTTGAAAACCCGCCTCTTCATTTCCATCTCCTCCGTCTGCGGCGACCTCGCCACTCGCCCCAACAGTACTGTCAACCGCCGCTTCTTCCGCCTCTTCGATTTCAAATCTGCCCCGAATCCCGTCAAGCCCATCCACTCCGCCTCGCTCCCCATCGTCGTCTTCTTCCACGACGACGGCTTCGCCTTACTCAGCAACCTCGCCCACCACGTCGCGCGTCCGATTCTCTCGCCATAGATCGTAGTTCCAGAAAGTGAAAAAAAGGGGGAATCGGGGAGGAAAGGGAGAGAAGGGGAGGGAAAGGGAGAAGAAGAGAAGAGAAAATAAGGGGGGAATCGGGGAGAGAAAAGAGAAGAGAAATGAAAGGCCACTGGGGAGAAGATGAAGAAGGCGGCGATGGTGATCGTCGGCGGCAAGGAGGGGAAGGGGGAAGAGAAGGAAGGAGGAGGGGAAGGGGAATCGTAGGTGGGGAAGGAGAGAGAAAAAGATTTTTTTTTGTTTTTTTTTTTAATTTAATCATTTAAAAATTAATTATTATTTTAATTATAATTTATTATTATTTTAATTTTAAAATCAATATTTTAATATTTTTAACTGCCACGTCAGCAACGTTAAAAAGATTAACGGTGGAGGGACTAAATTGAACTATTTTCGAAACAGTAGGGACTTGATTGTTCGATTTTGAAACCTAGGGACCTATTGGAAACGAGCCTGAAACATGAGGGGCCAAAAAGGTATTTTACCCTTTGAATTTTGTTGTCAATTGTCATATCATGTCAATTAATGGTCAACCAATTTCAAAATTGACTACCAAAGTAAATATAACTCAGCGATAATTGGTATGTATCTTCGACCAAGAAGTCAGAAGTTTGAATTTCTCACCCCAAATGTTGATGAACTAAAAAAAATCAAAATTGGCCAATGGGAAGAATATAATTGAAAAATGTTAGTTCATGGAGACTCGAACCAAAGAGATTTAAACATATATTTAAGTAAAATTAAATACGTCCTAACTATTGTCAAAAAAAAAAATATATATATATATAATCATAATCCTATTAGTATATATAATCATAATCCTATTAGCTTATTTCTTCTAAAAAGAAAAAAGATCCTATTAGCTTAAATTTTGGTTGGTTGTTATAGTTTAGCATGACATCAAGGTAGAGATTTATGTTATACTTTTGTATTTGATTTCTTCCTTATTAGCATTGATATCTACTCGTCGGATTTTATACTAAACTTCTAAAACCTACGAAGAAGGGAGAGTGTTTATAATAAGAATGAAATATTAAATATATCGTTGTCTACTAGGTCATTTATTTATTTATTTTTGGTCTAATAATAATTTATAAATTCAATATATGTGCAGAAATAGTTGGTTTAGTCAACAAAAACATGACTCAATTGACATAAAACTTAGTTCAATCTTCCACTCCTACATGTTGTAAAAAAAATGGTCTGTTTAAATCGATTTCTTCTATTTATCCAATGTTAATATCTCTATTTAGGTTTAAGTTCACTTATTTATTATTATTTTTTTTTGAAAGGTTTAAATTCGCTTATCTACGTTTATAATGTAATTTTTTTAAAACTTTATAATGTAATTTTTTGTTTTGAAAAAATATAATGTAATATTTTTCATATTTATAAATAGTGAAAGAAAATAATTGGAATAAGTAAGAGTAATGCGACAATGATTTTTATTATTTTAATATTTAATGAGGAGATGATGTGAAATATTCCAAATTACAAATAATTTGGAAAAAGGGAGTCGTGTCAAACTCGTAATTTTGCCAACGCGGTTCCCAAATATGGTCAAAACCTTCCCCGTACAAAACTAAGAGTCCGTTTGGAATACATTTTAATTTAAATGTTTTTCAAGAATGCATTTTTTAAAAAATATTTTGTATAAAAATTGTTTAGAATTTAAACACTCATATGTTTGGCTGCATTTTCACACAAATGTTCTTATACACAAAGTTATTGTTTACTTAAGTCTTTTTTAAAAAGTTGGTTTGGAGTGTTTCTCTCAAAATGGTTTATTTCTCAATCTTATTTTCTAATAAGTCATTTTTAGTGGTTGTCAAACACTATAATTTTTTTCAAAATTAAACACTTAAGTTAAACCAAACACACCCTAAATCTATTTTCTTTATTTTGTTTTGTTTTTGTTTTTTAATAAATCTTTATTTTGTTTTATCATTCAGCTGTATTATTTATTACTATTATTATTATTTTTAACCATTTAGCTATATTCTTGATGTTTAATTCTTTAAATTATTGAATTGAAAAAGAAAAAAAAAAAATCTTTGAATCATTCCTAAAATATTTCAATGTAATTAAATTGTCGAAACTTTGAAATGCATTGTTGAACTCAAAAAGTTAGGATAGAAAGTTAAATGATTAGTACATTTTTTTGAAACAGTTAAATGATCAGTACTTACTTAGTAATTAATTAATTAAGTTGTATTTAAATCGACAACTATTTGTATGAAAAAATAGATAGTGATATATTATTATTATTATTATTATTTTGAAAACATTATTATTATTATTATTAAAGAAAATATCTGCAACCAAAAATATTAAAACTGTTTATGCCATATTAAAACTGTGTATGCCATAATATTATTAAAACTGTATGTATGTATGTATGTATATATATATATATATATATATATAGATATATATAAATATATTTATTAGCTTAGTAAATACATTATAGCCTCTAGGTTCTTCTACTTCCACATAATGAACACATGGAAAGAAGTTGGGAATCAATTTATGATTGTGATAGAAAATTAATTTTACTTTTGAGATGAAAATGCTTTTTTAGAAAACTTTTTCTTCTTTTAGGATAAAACTAGTTTAAAATTACGTGTGTTGCACGTGTTATAATACATTTTAAGTATGAGTAGTTAATTATTTAAAACTACGTGCGTTGCACGTGTTATAATACTTTTTAAAGTATGAGTAGTTAATTAGAAAATTTGAAATATGACTTGATAATGTACCAAAATCTTCTAAGGATACATTAGTCTACTTGAAAAAGAAATAAGAATGAATTATATATATTTACACTAAATGAAAAGGTTATATTTACTCACATTATTAAGGATGGAGTAGGAATTGGTCTTCTCCCACTCACATTGAGTAGGAATGAGTCTTTTCCCGTTGAGTAGGAATTTCTCCCACTTACGTTGGGTAGGAATGACTTTTTTTAATTCTTCATGCATTACAAAACTCCACCCTATCTCTTTCCATGGTTTAGACCACTATTTCAAGTGAATCGGGTGGTTATGATAAATCTTTTTAAATTATAAATTTTGAAAATTAAAAACAATTAATTTGAATTTTAGTTATAAATAAAAAATTAAACTCAATTATCTTTTTATTTTTGAAAAATCAAAACAATTCAAAACAATGGGTCTAAATTTAGATTTCACAAAATTTAATTTTAAAAATTTTATTAATTATAACCACTGAAAACCAAATATAATTAATAATTAAAAGTGAGGATGAAGATGATTTTTTTAAAAAAACCAATTCTTAATCTTATCCAAGATGAGATTTTTTTTATTAAAAAAGAAAACTTAAACGGAAAAGAGAATTTTTTTTTAAAACCAATTCTTAATCTTACCAAGGATGAGATGAGATTTGTTTTTTAAATCAATTAAAAAAAATTTAAAAAAAATATTCTAATTTTCATCGTTGAAAATTAATTAGAATTTGGAATGAAGATGAGATTTTTTTAAAAAACCAATTCTTAATTTGATCATATATGAGATTTTTTTTTTAAACCAATATATATATATATATTTTTAATAAAAACGTGATAATGAACTTTTTTTTTTTTAACCAATATATATATATATATATATATATATATATATGTAATAAAAACGTGATAATTAACTTTTTTTTAAACCAATAGATATATTTTTTAAAAAAAAAAACAATATCTAAATGAAAATGAAATTTAACCAATTTTGTAACCATTTTTTTAAAAAAAAAAACTACAATAATTAACTTTTTAAAAAAAAAAATCTAATAAAATATTGAATAATTAAATAGGAAGGACAAATAGGAAATTTGAAGATTAAAAAGGGACAAAAAAGGAAATCAAAAGTTTCTCCCCTTAAGCGCCTTTTAATATAGTATAGAGTATAGATATAGATATAGATATAGATATAGATAGATGTGATCTTAAAGTTGCATATATTTTGGTGAAGTGAATTTTTTTTTTTTTTTTTTAAGGGTGAACTTCAAATTGTTAAACTATAATTTAGCTCAACAAATTTGTAAATTTGAAGTATAAATTTGTTTATTTATCAACTCTCAAGTTTATTCTATTATATTATCCAATATTTGTTTTAACTAATTCAGGTTTTTTCAATACATACATATATTTAAAGTCACACATAAATAAAGTTTACATGAACTAAAATGAAAATAAACTTCAAAGTTTAGATTAAAATGAAAATTTATTCAAAGAGCCCAGTATAATATGGTTGTCACTTTTATATAGTTGAAAGGTAGGTGGGATAAATTAAAAAATATGACTTTACAATACATCAAGGGGTCGTTTGGTTTAAAGTTTTATAGATTCTGGAATAAAGGAGGCTTGAGAATGTTATGTCTGTGAATAAGATTTCTGGGAGTCAAAGATAACTGTGTTTGGTTGTGCATAAGAATGTCATCAGGATTGTATGAGAACGAATTATGCATGTATTTATATTTTATGTAATTCTATAAATTAATCAATAAAATAATCAAAATTAATTCAAAGTATGAATAAAAATTAATGAATTAATAATCATGAAATAATTTTAATCGGATAAAGTTATGTAACTAATTAAAATTATTTAATTATTTTTTTAATAAATATTCTTAACTACAATAATTTAATATATTTGTATCCATAAAAATTAATTAGATAAATATTTTAATAATAATATGATTATTTATTACTATAAAGAAATCCAAAAAATAATTAATTGATTATAAATAACCAATAAGTAATTAATTATAATTATTGAATAAGGAATTTTTGTGCTCAATTCATTTAAATAATTTTAATTCAATAATTAAATATATTTTCAATAATGTTAACTAATTAATTATAATTTTAGTAAATATGTAATTGCATTCATTTAATAAATTTTGACTAAGTATTTGTTTTTTTTTTTTTTTTTAAAAAAAAAACTTGAAATTCTTGACAAATTATTATTTATTTAATCTAATTAAATAATTTATTCTATTTATTTTTAATTTGTATCAATTAATTAATTAACTATATTCAAAATAAAATTGTATATAAAAATAAAAAAGAAAAAATAGGCATGTTTTTGCAAGACATAGAAAGCCCTTATCTATAGACATAAATGATGTATTTTTATTTCCCCAAAGGTTGTTTGGAGGGGAAATAACCACAATGTCAACTAAGTGCAACATAACAAGTTTTTATAGTTCATCAACTTTTTGAGGTGAGAAGATTTGAACCTCTGACCTCTTGGTCGAGCATGTCGCTGAATTATACTCGCTTTAACATCCACACTAATAATTTTTTTTTTTCCGATATGTGGGGAGAGGAATCGAACCACAGACCCTGTGGTTATCACTACAACTTTATGCTAGTTAATAAGAGAGAGAATGTTGATAATTTAGAGGGAGAGTGTATATATAAATCCAAAGTGGTGTAAGCCAAAATTCAGTCATTAGTCATTAGCTTTAGGTTGCAAAACAAACCCAAAGTTTTAGCTCCATGAGTCTAAGGCTCATATATCCCATCTCACAAGAAACTATGGCCAATAGCGCCCTAATTTCTTCACCAAAATCCATCCTTCAAAACCCAGAAACTTCCGCCCAAGCATCGCCGCCGCTAACCCCATTTTCTGCCATTGCGCCGCCGCGCTTCCGCCGCGGCTCCAGAGCCCAAATTCAAATTACTCTGCAGACCATTTATGAAGAGGAAAGCGAAAGCCAAAATGAGGCCAAAATCTGCCGCCGCCATTGTTATCATCGTAAACAAGCTTCTTCTTCTTCGTCTTTCTCCTCTGCTCTTTCCTGTTTTCGTCCTCTTCGATCATTGAAATGCTCTTGATTAAAGGATCTCTGTCTCTCTGCCTTTGATTATAGTTTAACTCTGTTTCCTGTAATTTTGTTAATTTTCTCAGGAAGTTAAAAGGTTTCGATTTTTATTTTTATTTATTATTATTATTTTTTTATGTTCTATCTTTTCTCTCTCCGACTGTAAAATATTGAATGATGGCGAGTAGGGATATTTTAGTTTTATTATTTATTTTCTGTTTCTACAATTTAATTAAGATATTTGTCTTATTCTTTAAAGTTTAAATACTATAGAATATTTTCACTTCAAAAAAAAAAAAAAAAAAAACTATAAATTTATTGTCAAATTTCAATTTAAATGTTAGAGATTTTTTTTTTAACAACACCAAAATGTTAGAGATTAAATATATGCTTTAGTATCCGATGTTTAAATAATTTTTTCAATTAAAGGTTTAGTATGACCTCTTATGTATTAACTGTTTTTAATTTAGTCTATCGTTACGTTGATGATGAATCTTACATGACATAATACTTAAGAATTAATAGAAAAACGCCATCTAAAAGATAAAGGAAGAAGAAAAGACTCGAAATTTCTATCGAAAATAATTTTAATGTCACTCATCAACGAGGAGGGACGACTAACTTTGAAAACTGATGAGGATTAACTTTGAAAACTGTTAAAAGATAAAGGATTAAATTGAAACTTTTGTTTAAAAAGCACAAAACATTTAAGGAAAAATATATATATTTAGCCTATATGTTAAACTTTTCCTACATATTGGATGACAAATTATGTGAATGAGAATTTGATCCTTTCAAACGGTCAGGATTTTTGTTTTTTCTTTTTTTTTTTTTTTTTTTTTTTTTGAGAAAAATAAATAACCTAGTTGTAACTTAATTATTGGGTTGAGTTAGGTACTTAGTTCATTTAATTTTGACATGTAACAATTTATTTTATATCGCTAAACTCTTCAATAATATACCTAATTAACATGCTATCGATCTGAACATAGTTCATTGGATAAGATAATTCTCATTCTTATTGCAAAGGTTGATGGTTCAATCCCCCACCTTTGAAATTGTTGAAAAAAAAACAAAAAACAAAACATAATCCCAACCCTTATAGTGTGCTACTTTATTTCTCATTGGTTAGTTTTAACTTTTTTAGAGTTATTCCCAGAAGGTAGATTATTGTAATTCAATGACATTTGGGATAAAGGATTTGAACCTCTATCTTTTTTTGTTAATGATATATATCTAAGCTAGTTGAATTATTTTTAGGTTGACTTGATTGATAAAGCGAATTTGGACTTAATCTTTAAACTATTCCAAACTTAAAAAAAAAAAAAAAAAAAAAAAAAAAAAAAAAAACTTTAAACTATTTCATTATTGAAAATAAATATTGGTCCTATTTTCTTTAAGTAATTAATTTTTGTAATGAAAACCATTCATTCAATCATTCAAAATTCCAACCCTAATAACATAAAGGTTTTATTACAAATTTAATTCCTAAACTTTTAGGGTTGTATCAATTAGGTGTGATCTCAAATTTCAATTTTGTTTCTAATAGGTCTCCAAACTTTACAAATGTTCTTGAACTTTCAATTTTGTGTTTAATAGATTCATGATATTTTTTATATTTTTAAAAATTAACCAATCCACTATACATAATATTAGATTTTATGTCCATTGAGACTCTAATTAAACTTCTGGTTTGTATCTAGTAATCTTGTGAATATATAGCTCCTTCCTAATAATAAGTTCAAAGACCTGTTTAAAACTTTTTAAAGTTTAGAAACTAAATTTACACAATTTTAAAAGTTCATGAACTAAACATGTAATTTAACCAAACATATGTGATTGATATCTTTCCAATTTTTTCTGGCTAGACTTGGCTCCATTCCGAGTTTCTATTTGCTTTGACCTTAACCCATCTAATTCCTCGTACATAACCTGCATAATTAAACACCATAATTAACTATTAAACCAAATTATTATCATTACTTTTAACAAAATCAATTTTTAATTTTATTTTTCATTTACTTTAACTTGTTGTTGAATATCTCTTTTTGATCCCAAAGAATTCCACAACCTTCCACCCACAGCAGCATTGGCCACAGCCTTCTCTCTCACCATTTCATGCAATTTCATTTCTCTCTGAATCCCTTCAAAATCTGTTCTGTATAAATTCAAATGGGATTTCTCAATCTGCTCCTTCAACTTCTTAATCTGTTTGGATTCGATCCGAGAAAATCAAAAGGAAAATCAATACTGTTTCGAAAGAAAGAAATTTAAAGGAAATGATTTTAGGTTCTGTTTGGAATGACTTTCTAAATGTTTCAAAAGAAAGTTTTTAAATATTTAGAAAGTTATTCCAAACAAACCCTTAATTTGTACTACAGGAGCATCGAGTTCATCGAGTGTTGTTCCAGCTTCCTTCTTCTGGCTTGAATTGATTTCCCTTAATAGCTTCTTCTCATTGGCCATGTTTTTGCTTCCATGTTTCATTAGGAACTGCAATTTCTGTCCCCCAATTTCATTGGTTAGTTTACTAATTATGTCTTGTAAGTTTAATACTCACTAATTTAATTAATAATAATTCTATATGTTTTTCAGTTTTGAATGAAAGTTAAATTACAAGTTTGGTCCTCAATGTCCATTTGAAACTATTTGGTTTTTGAATTTTAGACATATAAAAACACTACTTGACCTATGAGTTTATCTGTTTTTTTTAATCTACTTTCTAAACATGCATGTTTTCAAATTTTAAGTAAGTTTTGAAAACATGAAAAAAAAAAAAAAAAAAAAAATTGGTTTTATTTTTTAAATTTGGCTAAGAACTCAAAGCTTTATTTAAGAAGAGTGAAAACTGATAAATAAAATTGTGAAAAAAAAAATTCAAAAACCTAAAACTAAAAACAAAATCATAATCAAACGAGAGCTAAACATTTAGATTAGGATTGCGTCTAATAGGTCCTTAAACTTTGAAAAGTTTTTATGTTCTTTTTTTTTTTAGAAAAGTTTTTATCAAATTCTTAAACTTTCAATTTTAGGTCTAAGAGGTCATTGGACTTTAAAAGTATCCAGTTTTTCAATTTTGTGTCTAATAGATTCTTGACATATCAAACATGTTTTAAAATTAATTGCTTTATTAGACGCAGAATTGAAAGTTGAAAAAACTAAATTCGCAACTTAACCCTGTTGGCTGTATAGACATGGTATGTACATATACATATACATATTTGCCAGATGTGGCTTCATCCAATATCAAATTAGATATCAAATTAACGAACTCGAAGTTTAAATTAAGCACTACACACACTAGATGGGGACTTAATTAACTTCATCGAATTTGAAATTAGATATGAAATTGAATCTGCAAATCATACGAAATCAATAGAGATTTAAGTGTTAATTACCTGCTTATCAAGTTCGCCAGCTGAAAAGCACGAACTGGTTTTACTTTTATAGGCAGTATTTGCAAAAGAGAGCTTATCTACACACAGCTGAAGCTCATTTAATTTTCCCACCTTCAATTTTACTTCTCCTTTGATTAATCCTTCTTTGTATTTCAGATTGCTCAAATTCCAATTCATTTCATTTTCTTCCAACTGCACAAATATAAATATAAATAAATAAACAGCTTCACACATATGCATTTTTTTTAAAAAAAAACAAATAAATAAAATAACATACCATTTTTTCAGAAAGGGTGTGGGAAATCATCTGATCATAAGAAGCTGGATTTTGTGCCATGTCTGTTCGACTTTAAGATAATTCCCTCAGCAATGTAAAATGGTGGAATTGGCAAAATGTTGCAGAGATTATATATATACCAAATCAGAAACCAAAAGAGTCAACTTTGGTGTAAATGTGTAGTTTAATTTTAGTTTCAATGCAGCCGCCTCTCTTGAGTTGTGAAATAGTAGGCCCTCCATTAAATTCACCATCTATGGTTCAAATTGAAAAATACAATAGCAAGTCAAAGTCAAATCAGGCTGCCTCTTTGTTGTTCCATCAAAACTTCCACTTCGTTTTTTCCCGAGGAATGGTTGGGTATATCGGAATCTCCCTACACAGGCTACTAAAGTCTCGATGACTAAGAGAGTAAAAAATTAAAAAAATAAATAAATAAGAAAAATGACAATACTTAGTTGCATTACCTTGTGTCTTTGTATCTCCCTACACATTGTGTAAGGGACAAGGACACTCCTCATAAAATTCCTCGAATGCCAAACAAAGAAGATGTGAGTCTTGAAAACATAGTTGTTATGACAGAAAACAGTAACCAACGTAACAAGAATGAAAGGGCGAAGAGAAACAACACATAGATATACGTGGTTCACTAACGGTGTGTTAGCTACATCCACGGGCAGAGGGAGAGAACATCTTATTATGAGAGGAGTATTCAGATTATAGAGATTAGGCCTAAAATAAAAGCCCAAAATGGAAAATCATATATAATCTCTATTACATAATTTAGCTTAGGGGGCGTTGCCCCTGGACCCCGTACTTGGTCGTTCGGAGCGTTGGTGCTCTATTGGACAGTATACTCTAAAGAAGAGGAATTGGCCTAGATAAGAGCAAATTTCTTAGTATAGGAGTGTTAAGACCGATAGGGGAGACTCATTAGTGGTACTTTGTTGGAGGGCAGGATTGTTGGAAATTGGATAGTGCAACCAAAGTTCCACATTTGGCTAAATAAGGAGATGAGCATGAGTATACAAGAGAGTACAAATACCTTTATTGCTACAAGGCATTTTGGATGGATCTAAAAGCAAAGTCAATGACTTATGCTTAAAGTGAACAATATCTTGAACGTTTAAAAAGTTAATAGTAAATAAATAATAAGTGGTGGTGAATATTATTTATTTGTTTATAAATAAAAATTACAAAAGTGAAACATTATCAATACATGGATTATGGATAGATAAACATGATTTATTGGTTTTAAATTGCATTAGAAAAAGCATAAAAGAATATAATCTAACAGGTGAGATTATCTCCCGGGGCAACGCCGAGTTGGTTACAATACTGAGTATAGAACTGGACGCGTCTTTGAACGGTGGCAGTGTTTTGGCCGTCGCATTCGAGGGCGCCATTGATGGCACGGATGGTGGCGCCGAAGCCCTGGTTGATGACGGGCCTGACGAAGCTCATCCAGTACCACAGCGCCGTCTTGAAGGACACCACCGGGTCGGAGGCGACGATTTCAGGGTTGTTGAGGCCGTCGAAGCCGATGGCCTCGCCTGCTGGGCCGTAGTTGAAGTTCCACGATAGTTGGATTGGGCCTCGCCCGAAGTACCCCTTGTTTGGGTTGCATGGGTACTGGGTGTTTTCCTCGTCGCAGTAGTCCTTTGTTGCTCCCTCTATTTCTTCTATGAAGCACAAGTCTATGTACAAACAAATTTATTTCAATCAATTGGTTTGTCATCACCATTTCGACAATGATGTAGAGTCCACGAGTATTAAAGAAAAATTATAGTGTGAAGTGTGAACAAAGGGACTATGGTATTACGATGGTATTAGAAAGTTAGGTAAAAACACATTTTTCGTCTTTAAAGTTTTAAAAGCAATACTTAATTGCTAAGACCCCATTTGATAATCATTTGGTTTTTGAAAATTAAGCTTATAAACATTATTTCTACTCAAGTTTATTTGTTTTGTTATCTACTTTTTTCCCATGTGTTTCAAAAACTTGTTTTTGTTTTTGGAATTTGACTAAGAATTCAAATATGCCCTTAACAAAAATGAAAACCATGGTAAGGAAATTGAGTGAAAACAAGCATATTTTTCAAAAGCCTAAAATGTTTGTTTTAAAACTATAGGGACCAAGTAAACATCAATCCAAAATATGTTACATGTCAATTACCGCGGAGTCATACCCACTTTGACAAAACAATCTAGTATTTGTATTTTCAAATTTGTAAAAATTTAGTATCAAAATTATCTTGTAGCAATTTAATTTATGTATTTTAAAATGTGTAACAATTTAATTCCTATTAGCAATTCAATTGTTATAGTTTATAAACATGCATTTGGTGGCTAATCAATATTGTTGAATATTTTTCATGATATATAAAAGACAAAAATGATGTCATTCAAAATAATAATTTAGCTTTGAGAATTGAGAGAGAGAGAGAGAGCTTACGTCCAGTCTCGTGAGTAACATGGCCAAAGAAGGCGGCGATTTCTCTTTTAGAATCGTCAACAGACCCGATTCTCCCAAATCGGTCAAACGATCGGAGAGCATCAAGAAAAGCGGCTCTGCTGTAGAATCCCCGCCCGGCGCACCCGGCGTCCGCCTGGTTAATTATGCCGTTGAAAAACTCCTCCGTCACATAATCAGCCACAACGACGTCGTTCACACTTGGGGTAAGCGGGGGAATGTTGCACGGCCCCTCTCTGCATCCGGTCCCGCAGAAATCCTCGCCGGTGCCGCAGAATCCGAACCTGCTGCAGCATAGCCCCGCCGCGCACCCGCAGTTCTGCGCCGCCGCGCCGCCGATGATCCCGACCAGAGCCGCCGCTAGCAGCAGCGCCTTGATTTGCACGGCGGAAGCACCCATTTTCAAAGAAGAAAGAAATGTGGGATGGAAGAAGAGTGATGGGAGAAAAAGGAGAAGGGGAGTGCGTATTTATAAGGGGGAATTTTGGTGCTGTTCGTGAAAGGTTATTTACGTCATTTCGAGTTTAGGGACTTTGGATTTCGATGGTGTTGAGTGGACTTTGATTTGTCAAACGAGAAAAAGAAAATGTGTTTTGGTCTTTTTTTTGTTGTCTCCACTCTCCATAATTGGATTAGTCAACGCGTTTCTTTTTTTTTTTCTTAACTACAAAACTTGCCTCTTCCTACCTCATTAAAATCTTGATAAGTAAGAGAGAGGAAGGAGGAAATGTGAATTTTTTTGTTATTTATCTCTCTTAGTTGTCAAGGTTTAATGTTGGTATGTAGGAAGATACATACCGGTATGCAGGGAAATTTTTTTTTTTTTTTTTTTTTAAATCACAAGTTTAGTTCCTGGACTTTTAAGAACAGTTTGATTTAAGGTTTTATAAATGCATGAGAATAAATGATGCATGGAAATAAAATTGATGGAAATCGAAGATAGAGGCAGTTGCATAGATGGCAAATTGGACCAAAGTAATAGAAAATATAGCACATATGCAAACTAATTGCAAATATAGCAAAATTAATTGTACAAGACCAAAAGGTTGTTGTCAGATTTTATCTATGTCTATCGCTGATAGACTTCGATTAATCAGAATCTATCAGACTACCACTGATAGACTTTGATTAATCAAAATGTATCAATGATAGTCACGGATAGATTTTGATTAACCAGAGTTTATCCGCGATAAACACTAATAGACTCTGAATAATCAGAGTCGATCAGTAGACAGATAGATTTTGATTAATCAGAGTCTATCGCTGATAATCGAAGTCTATCAGATAGATTTTAATTAACCAGAGTCTATCAGTGTCTATAAAAAAATATACTCGGATAGATTTTGCTATATTTGCAATCTTTTTTACATTGTGCTATATTTGCTATTAATTTGGTCCAATTTGCCACTCACGGCAAATTCTCTCAGAGATAACTGTGTTTGGTTGTGCATGAGAATGTCATCACAATTTTATGAGAACCAATTATGTTTGTATTTATTTTTTTAGAATTAATCATGTAAACTTTATGTAATTTTAATAAATTAATCAATAAAATAATCAAAATTAATTCAAAGGATTAATAAATGATGTCTGAGAATGCTTTATTCTCGGGACCCACCACACAAACCTTGAAACGAAGAGTATAAAAAACTCTTGTCCATTCCCATCTCCAAAACCTAAACCTTGCACCAAACAACCCCTTAGAGTTGTGTCGATTTGGTGAGTGAAACCAAAATAGTATTTTAACCTATCTTAAATAAAATCTCATATAAAAGATTTACAAAAAAAAAATGGTAACAAAGAGCCACCAATTCATTTAGATTGAGTTTGATATGACTTTTTAAGAGTGGAAATGATCCCTAGTCAATCTAAAACACTTTTTAACTACTTAGCTAAAAGTAATTTAATTTAAAATGTTTAATAAAAAAACAATTTTCAATTGTCATCTTTTGGAAGCCGATAAATGAGTTGCGTGATTAGTCTAAATGAATTTATTTTATTTTATTCAGTAGTTTGTAGAAAAATCAACCTTATGAATCAATTCAAATGATTTTATATTAAGAACGAATAAATCTAATCTTATTAAGACAGAACAATCAAAGCTAGCTAAGCTGGTTGGCTCAAATTTTTGGATAAGTCAAAATGGTAATAAAGAATTTTTAAAAAATCATCTGTATATAAAGTATAAGCTATATTTTCTCCAATATCACAATGGGTTCCCATTTGAAAAAGATTGGAGCATCCAAAAATGACTTTTCTAGATCAATATTGAAATTAAATGATGCTTGATTGTGAAATGATGATGTCAGAATTTTCGACATAAAAGAGAAATTATTTTTTAAATATAATATATAATTGCATATATATATATATATATATATATATATATATATATATATATATATATACATAACCAAAATATCATCCTTTAGATCGATCAACTCCATTGCCATTGTGTTTAAATTTTTTTATTATGTTTTGAGTGATTTTCTAAACTTTTTTTAATACTGTTTTGTACACATTTATTCAAAATTGTTCCTTATATTTTAACTTTTTTAATAAAAGAAAGTCTAAAAATAATTTTTCTTTTTTAAATTCAACCCAAGATTTATGAAGGTAGGAGATTCGAATCTTTGATCTTTTGATTGACGACATAGACATGTAATTTAAACATTTCTAATCTTTCTTTTGTGTTTTTTTTTTTTTTTTTGAAATGTTTCTTTTGTGTTTTAATCTTGAAACATTATACTGTGAAATCAAGGTATATTAGAACAACAGTGAAAGATTAAATCAGAATAATTAGTTTAAAAACTATTGAAGAAAATACATGAAAATAATAAAGTTCTCAATTTTAAAAGCAAAAGCTTAAAAACACAGAAACAAAAAAAATTGGAACAATTTCGTATATTCAACAATATGGGTATTTTTTTTTTATTTCAACATCACGAGAAAGCAATGATTCAAATCTTTTATCTTTCGATTGAAAATATAATATTTTGATCAATTAAACTATGTTCAGGTTGACAAAAATTAATAATGAATGAGTAGAGGAAAAAAAATCCCAAATTGAAAGAGTTTATGTGAATTTAATTGCCAAGGTGGGATTGACTTGACTTTGGAGACACCCATTATTAAAGGGCGTTGGCGAACGAATAGTCTAATCCCACTTCTTCCACCAACAACAAACTTCAAAGTAATGGTTTTAAAAAGAACTAGTCAAGATTCTTTGATAGTTATACTCCTTTAAAAAAAACTTGTCTAAGACATAACTCAACAGTATTTGACATGTATTCTCGATCAAGAAGTCGGAGGTTCAAATCCCCCACCTCCAAAGGTTGATGAATTAAAAAATATATATATATATATTTATTGCCTAAAAAAAACTTATTCAAGAATATATTATTCAGTATTAAGTCAACTGAATTTTAAAAAGTTTCAAATTTGTCCTCAAACTTTTAATTTTACGTCTAATAGCATCACCCTTAAACTTTCACTTTTGAGTTCAATAAGTTTCTCAACTTTTAATTTTATGTCTAAATCCTTGACCTATTCAACATTTTTTAAAATTCATAAACATATTAAACAAAATTAGGGTATAAAATTTCGGTCGACATTTCGAGGGTCGTTCTTCCCCCCATGTCGCTGAAATTTCTTCGACATCTCGACATGTCGAGAGGTGTCGGTTTTTTTTTTATTATTATTTTTTTATAGCGTTTTTAGTTTAACATTTACTTGTATGCTTTAGTTTCCAAAAATCATGTTTGAAATTATGTTTGGCGCACACCTACGTCTTATATACGATCCTAGGTTTGAATTTTGCTGAATGTAATTTATTCGTTTTTTTATTTTTACATATACATATTTTAAAATACAGTTTTTTTAAAAAAAAATTTAAAACTTTTTTCCCTTCTTCTTTTGCTTTTCATTTATCAAATTTTACATCAAAACACTACAAATTTTCAAATTCATTTTTTTAGTTTTTACTACAAAAATAATTTTTAATTAATTATTTTAATTTTACATTTCTATTTTTTTTTTTTACATCTCCAATTTCATTCTTAAATTAGGAAATGACTTCTAGTTCTATTTATCTATCTTCACTTGTTAAGTTAAGTTTAAAGGTTACCATGTTTTTTTACATTATTAGTTAATTTTTGTTTTATTAATTATATAATTATCAATTATCATTAGTTAATTATATAAGTCCTATATACTTCTTATTTGTAACTAAAGTCTTATTTTATAATTCAAATAATTTATATCGATTTTTTTTAGAAAAAATAATTTATATCGATTAGCATAATTTTAATTAACAAGAACATCCTATCGACATGTTAATATAAATATTATAAATAATTTTCATCAATTTCCATATTGCACTTAATATAATTAAGTCACAACGAAATTTGCATTTAATAATTCAAACAATTTTCATCAATTTTTATATTCTTTTCAAAATTCTTGCACATATCGACATTTGAATCAACAATTCCATCTAAATATTATCTTACTTTCTAGATATGATGATAAAAAATGATCAATTATAGTCTAATTAAGCCACGATTAAAGTTTCGTCGACTAATTCAAACAATTTCCACCAATTTCCGTAAATTTTCACGGAATGTCTCTTGACATTTCCATAAAATCTGGACCTCGGCATTTCCATCGACATCAACATTTCAACCTTGGACAAAACATAGAAAGTTCAATAACCTGGTATCAAACACTTTTTAGAGTTTAGATATCAAAATGACACTAGACTAAACTTGTAATTTATTTATTTATTTTTTCCTTTCATTTTCTTAGATTTAGAAGATCACACATACGTACACATTTGACCACTCGATCAACAAAGTCCATGAAAATTACTCGAGTATAATGAATCAACATGTAAGATTATGGCCCGGAGCAACACCGAGTTGGTCACAGTATTGAGTGTAGAGCATCACTCGTCGTTGCACCGCACCCGGGTTACCACCGTCGCATTCAACAGCACCATTAACGGCTCGAATGGTTGCCCCAAAACCTTGGTCGATGACAGAGTGAACATTGTTCATCCAGTACCAGAGCGCCGTCTCGAAGGACACCTCCGGGTCGGAGGCGACGATTTCAGGGTTGTTGAGGCCGTCGAACCCGATGGCCTCGCCTGCTGGGCCGTAGTTGAAGTTCCACGATAGTTGGATTGGGCCTCGCCCGAAGTACCTCTTGCTTGGGTTGCACGGGTACTGGGTTTTTTCCTTGTCGCAGTAGTCACCTGCATCCCCGTCTATTTCTTCTACGAAGCACAAGTCTATGCACAAACAAACAAAATACACTTGGAATTTTCATAATTATGTTTCTTTGTTTTTCTCTATTTTTTTTTTACCATGATTTTCCTCATCGTTAATGTAACATTTGAATTATTAATCAAGTATTGAAACAGAAACTACTTTTTTTTAATTGGGTTTTGAAAACATTGATGAAAGTAGATAACGAATTAGTAGAAAACTTATAGATAGAAAGTAGTGTATTAAAAACAAAATGACTATCAAATAGAGCTTCATAATTACCCCAATTTCAATTTAATGTCTAATAGATTCATTAATTTTGAAAAGATATTGTATATGTTGTGAACAAAGTTTAGACCCATTTGATGACTTTTTTTTTTTCAAATTTCCTTACTATGTTTTTCATCTTTGATGAAATTTCTACCTAAATTTAAAAAACAAAAGCAAGTTTTTGAAAATTAGTTTTTTTAATTTTTAAAACTTGACTTGATTTTTGTAAACAGTCATTAACAAAAACAAATAAACTGTGAAAATAGTATTTATAAGATTTTCAAGAAAAAAAAATAGTATTTATAAACTTAATTTTAAAAATTAAAAAAAAAAATTGTTGCAACCTATCTAACATTTTTAAGTTCAAGAAAGCAAAATTTGTAGAGACTTGGATTTTTTTTTTTTTTTTTTTTTTTTTTAAGTTCAGGATGTAATAAACACAAAAATGGTTTAAGAACTAAGTTATAATCTATTCTAAAAAAAAGAAAAAAAAAATATATAATCTAACATGTACAATACTTCGAATATATAAACCTGAAGCCCAATGAACTAAAAAGGTAATTCAAGTGGTGTTTTTTTTAAAAAAATAATTTAAGCATTATTTCTTTAATTGATTTGAAATGAATCTGTAGGAAGGAGAGAGTCGTTATCTTACTTCCAGACTCATAAGTGACGTGACTGAAAAACGCAGCAATTTCCCTCTTTGAATCATCCACAGAACCAATTCTACCAAATTCATCGAACGATTCCGCAGCTTCCACAAACGCCTTTCTGCTATAAAACCTTTTTCCGGCACACCGCTCATCGCCTCCACCAGTAATGTTCTCGAACAAACCTTCCGTCACGATGTCGGCCACCACCGTGCCGTTCATGCCGGGACTCGGCGCCGGAGCCGCTTTACACGGTCCTTCTCGACATCCGGCGCCGCAGTAGCCGTCGCCAACGCCACAGAAGCCGTGCCGGCTGCAGCAGAGTCCGGCGGAGCAGCCGCACTTAGGAGCGCCAGCAATCTCATTCTCGGTATCAGAGATGAGAGGCTTCCACGCATTCAGAAACTCTCTGCAGCCGAATCCGCATAATTTGTTGCCGGAGCCGCAGAAGCTAGATCGGCTGCAGCAAATAGAGCCGGCTTTGCAGCCGCAATTCTGAGCCACCACGGCGGTTCCGGCGAGGAGTCCGATCAGGAGAAGAAGTGTGGGGAGAAATTTCGCCCTAATTTGCGGAATCGGAGTAGACATTTTGGAAAAGCAGGGTACGGTTGAAAAGGAACTATCAAAGAGATTTTGGTCCGATTTATTTAAAATTGCAAAATTATATTTCAAAAATAAAACCTTTATAAATAATAGTATTTCATGATATAAACTCATTTCGTTTTTGTTATATTAAATATGTATTTTTTTTTTGAGAATATTGTTATAAATAATATAGCATATATATTAAATATGTATTGTATAATATAATATAAAATATGTGATATTTTCTTTCTTTTTTTTTTTTTTGAGAAAATATATGTGATATTGTAACATAATAGTTATACACAATTTATAACCTAAAACATGTTAATAAATTAATTAATGATTTTAATTATAACTATTTTTATAATGTATAATTATATTATCAAACTAAATTAAGATTCAATTTTTAAATTTGATATCAAACACATATTTGAAAACACAAAATACAAATTTCTTTTTATTGAATCTCTTGTATGCGAATTTATGTTTTCTTATTATCGACCAAATGCATCCTTACTTTTCAAACTAAAAATTTAAATTAAATGTTTTTTTAGAAAGATTTTAAAATTAAATGTTAATTAAGTATTACTTGTAAGCTTTGATTGCAGGTTAGAATAAATTGAAATGTTTTTGTTACTGGTAAACTTGGCAGAAGGTAAAAATGAAAATAATTATCGAAGGTTAAAGGTAAAAATTGCAATATTTACTTAAATTAGTCTAATTTCGTGAAATTGGGAGTTCAAAGTAAAAATTGACATTTTTCCTAATTTTACTTCGAAAAAAATTGTCTTTTTGGTCTGTGAAATGTGCATTTATAGCCTACAGTTTTGAAAAATAAATTTAAGGGAAAAGACACTTTTGATCCATTAAATTTCATTTTGGTCCATGAGTTTTCAAATTAGACAATTTAGTTATTGAGTTTGAAAACTTAGGGACCAAAATGAAACCTAATCCAAACCTGAAGGACAAAAAATGTACTAGGTACATGACATAGAGCAATTTTTTTAATCTTTAATCTTGATGTAGCATTTGAAAATAAAGACGTAAACTAACACACATATATAATATACCTTTTAATTTTTTTAAAAGAAAAATTAACAATGAGGGATCAATTTTAAGTTTTATTGAAAATACACGACTTACATTGTGTGTTACATTGAACTAACCCACATCAATTTTAAGTTTTTTTTTTTTTTGGGAAAAATACACTTTTGGTCCCTGAGGTTTGGGTTAAGTGACACTTTGGTCCCCGAGTTTTCAAACTCAACAAAAATACCCCCGAGGTTTGAGATAAGGAGCAATTTGGTCCCTGCCGTCAATTTTTCTGTTAAACCTTAACGGTAAGCTGACGTGGCACTATTATTTTAATTAAAAAAATTAATTTTTAATTTTTTTAAATAAAAAATATAAATATATTATTATTTTATTATTATTTTAAAAATTCTCTTTCTATCTTCTCCATCTTCTTTCTTCTCCACCTTCTTTCTCCCTCCATCTTCTTCCTTCCCCCTCCCATCTTCTTCAGCTTCGGTGGCCGGCCGCCGCTGGCTGCCGGCGAACGGCGGCGGTCGCCAGAATTTTTTTTTTAAATAGTAAAAGGAACTCCTATTCGAATTAGGAGTTAAAATCAAAATATAACGGTTTCCTTCTTCAAAAACTCATCTACTTAAACCAGCAACACAACACAGAAATCAGAGTAAAAACAAATTAAATTAAATTAAACAATGGTGGTGCATAATAATTTCAACAATCCAACCTCCAATTCGAGCTTTCCGAGGCTCAACAATGGCAAATCAAAAACAATCCTCCACTGTTTCAACCAAGTCTGGATAATCCCCTGCCTCCTCACATTTCTCATCGCCATCGCCTGCACCTACACACTCCTCTTCCCAAACATCGACCACATCCTCCAAATCTACGCCTTCACCTCAAGATCCGAATCCGCAAGAACCAGCAGCAGAGCCTCTGAATCCGCCGATTGCAACGTGTTCGACGGGCGATGGATCATCGAAGACAACTCCGCGTACCCGATCTACAACTCGACCGACTGTCCGTTCGTGGAGCGAGGGTTCAACTGCTTGGAAAACGGGAGGAAGGACGCGGAGTACTTGAAGTGGCGGTGGAGGCCGAAGCAGTGCGAGATCCCGAGGTTCGACGCGGGAAAGGCGCTGGAGATGCTGCGAGGGAAGCGAGTGGTGTTCGTGGGCGACTCACTGAGTCGAACGCAGTGGGAATCATGGATCTGTATGCTGATGGAGGGAGTGAAGGAGAAGGAGAGCGTTTATGAGATGAATGGGAGCGAGATCATAAAGACGATACGACACTTGGGAGTGAGCGAGATCACGAAGACAATTCGATTCCGACGTCGAATCGGGGAGGAGGAGCTCATCCTCCCCGAAACTCCCTTTTAAAAAAAAAAAACAGAAGAAAGGAAGAGAAAGAAGAAGAAGAGAAGAAGAAGAAAGAAGGAAAAAAAAAATTTGGCGGCGGGCGGCCACCGGAGCTGAAGAAGATGGGAGGGGGAAGGAAGAAGATGGAGGGAGAAAAAAGGTGGAGAAGAAACAAGATGGAGAAGATAGAGAGAGAATTTTTAAAATAATAATATATTTAATATTTTTATATTTTTTATTTAAAAAAATTAAAAATTATTTTTTTTAATTAAAATAATAGTGCCACGTAGCTTACCGTTAGGGTTTAACACAAAAATTGACGGCAGTGACCAAATTGCTCCTTTATCTCAAACCTCGGGTATTTTTGTTGAGTTTGAAAACTCGTGACCAAAGTGTCACTTAACCCAAACCTTAGAGACCAAAAGTGTATTTTTTCCTTTTTTTTTTTTTTTTTTCTTTTCAGGACATCAACATTTGAAGAAGGTGGGAGATTCGAACTTCTGACCTCATGAACAAAGCTTAATCTAAGCTCGCTATGGTCATCAATTTTAAGTTTTGAGTTGTCCTTTTAAATCCCTACTAATTTCCCAATCGCATTTGCCTCCCTCTTCCTCCCCCCTTCGTTTTCCCTCTGGCGCAGCACACAGAAAACCCCCAAGCGGATTATCGTCGATTTCTCCCCCGCCACCGCTCCACCGTCGACGCCGGCGGCAGAAGCTGCCGGCCGTTTGCTGTCTTTCGAGGCGACTCGAAGTTTGGCTCCTCTCCTAGCCCATTTGCGCGACAAAAACGGCGGAGCCGCAACTGTTTCGAGCCGAAGCCGCTGTCTCCTTCCTCTGCCAGCCCATTCGCGCGACTGGACGTTGATATCACTGTATCTTGCTTCGTTCCCTTTAATTTTAAACTGAGGTTACTCACTGAATTGTGTGAAGTTTCTTCTCTGTTAGTTTCTTTGTCAAAATTCTTGAATGTTTTTGTGCTCTGCTTTTCAATTTTCAGTTTTTGAGTTCTGTTTGCATCCCTGATGACCAGTTTGGCTACTAAGGAAAGTTCATGTATTTGTGTGATCCTTGCATCTGATCTCTTGTTTAATAAATTTTCTTAGTTTCTTTTTTTTTTTTTTTTTAATATTTTTAAAAGAGAAATTAACAATAAGGGATCAATTTTAAGTTTTATTGAAAGTAAATGACTTACATTGAACTAAGATGTAGCAAAACTTAAAAGTACGTATACCAAAATAGCATTTTAACCAAAAATTCCTTTTTTGTCTCTAAGTTTTTAAGAATAGATGTATTTGGTCCCATTTGTTTTTCAGGAGCTCAGTGTCGCCGCCGCCAGCCCATTTCCCTTTCAATGCCCAAAGCCCAAGCTAAGGGTCAATTCGGGCGTAGCCAGTAGTTAGCCCAATTATGAATTACCCACTCATAACCTAAAGCCCATTTCCCTTTTATTGAGTAGCTGCTACTATGATTCCATATCCTCCAATTTGTCCAGTGCACCTCTCTCTCAAATCCCATCTATTTTTTCTTCGCCTCAGACTCATAAAGCCCGCATCTTGCTTCCAACCCGCCATGAGCCATCGAAGGATTCTACTGGGAACTCTTGGCCGGCTGCTTTAGGTAACCCTCGTTCTATCCTTTTAGGACGAATGAAAATGTGAGAGAGAACGAAACCTGGGAGAGGATAAGAGGGATAAGAGGGATAAGAGAGATAAGAGAGAATTCTTACTTCTTTACTTAGTTTTTGTATGCAGGTAGCCTAGAGAAATTTATACTGGACATATTGAAGAGATGGGCAATCGAGGTTTAGATATGAATTGGGTATTTTAATGATCGAACAAACTGTGAAATAGAATGATAAGAGAAGAAATTTAGATAACGTTGTTAACAATATACTAAATGATTAAATATATACCAGTTAATAGGTTACGCTTTTGGATTTTGTAGGATTCAACAACCTATATCAATAGGAATTTGAGCTCAAATCATGGAGCATTATTTTCCTAATGTTAAAGGGTTAGAATTGCACTTATTCTGGCCACTTACAACTTTCAAATTTATGAAGATATAACAAACATATGTGACTATGCGATTATGGTGCTTTCAGATGGTTTTACCTGTTCTTTTCCCACATCCAATTATACATTTACTTTCTCTGGTTATCCTTAGTAGTTAATAATTTTTATGCTTCGTACAATGATGCTGAAGCTTGGATGTCAGGGTGCTGGAGCTTGGCATGTGATTACAAAGGTGTTTGTCAAAGTATGAGCAGCATGCAGATAACTGCTACACAGAATTCTATTTGTTTCAATAAATCAATATGCCTTGTTTCTAAGTCAATACATGCTAGTCAGTCACGTAGTGTTCTTGTGAACCTGAGTGCCAATGCATCTCGTTTCAAGCAAGGTCTACCTGTGTTGAAGTATAAACATCGGAGGGTTGGATTGAAACATCAGCATACCCCAATTGTTTCCTTATTTGGTAGCAAGGGAAAGGACAGTGGCGATGGGGTGAGAAAATCTCTTCTCTGATGCTTTATTCTGCCTGTAATACTTCGTTTAGCTTTCTTCTCCTTTTCTTTTCTCTTCCTTCTATTTGTTTACTTGGCAGCAGTTGTTTTGGAAGGTTTGAAAGAAAAACAAATCCTTATAATTTGGTTTCCAATTATTTTTAAATTGTTGAAGGAGTGGCAGAACAAAAGTGTCTCTAACACAACCGAGGATTTTAGCTTAACATTATCATTTCTATCTTGTTACTGACAAGTGATTAATATTACTCAATGCGTTAACTCCGGAGAAGTCAGCAATTGCAGTATTTTTGTCATCAATGCATTTATCTTGTCATGTTTGATCATACCTTTCTGAACTCGTGTTCTTGATTTTTATGATATCTTGGGAAAAAAGATCACGAGTCTCATAATTGCAGCTAGTTTTGTAAGCAAGGCAGAACATCTTAAACTGTCAAATGGGTTATGATATGTTCCATGTGATTAAGGTTACCCCATATGAAGATTGGGGTTTATGACAAGAAAATGTGTTTGATGTTATTTCAACCATCTTCATGAATTTTCCTGGATGACAGAAATTATTACTGTTCATTCACGTTTCCAGATGGGCAACAATTTAGATCAGTTATCTTTGGTTTTTTCTAAGTTCTTTTTTTGGTTCAAGTTGTTTGATATACAGAGTTCCCAATGGAAGGAGGATTTGGAGCGTTTATTCATTTTATTCACTATTATGTGCATGTCCTATTCTATTATAGTAATGATACTTTGTTTCTAGCAGGGTTCTCCATGGAAAGCTTTCGACAAAGTTGTTGAAAATTTTAAGGGACGGTCAGTAGAAGATGTATTGCGACAGCAAATTGAGAAAAAAGAGTTCTATGATGGTGGAGATGGTGGCAAAAAACCCCCAAGTGGTGGCGGCAGTGGTGGCGGGGATAGCTCTAGCGGATCAGAGGATGATAGCCTTGCAGGAATAATGGAAGAAACACTGCAAGTGGTTTTGGCGACCATTGGCTTTATTTTCTTGGTAATAATCGTTTTTTTTTAAAGAAATGAGCATTTAAATTAGTTTGAAAAGATACAACCAACCAAACAGAAAGTAGAGGAATTCACTATCCCAAGTTAATAGAAACTACGAAAAAGGCTCGTGAGTTGGCTTAATAGTAAAACAGAGGGTGTATACTTCGACATAGTACCTGGTAATAAGAAGCTCTCCCTAGATTAGATAATAATTCTTGCATAAATACCACAGAAACTGCTCTGTTTCCATAAGGCAATTGTTGAATTAAATGAAATCTTTAGACCCGTTCGATAACCATTTGGTTTTTGAAAACTAAGCTTATAAACCCTACTTCCACCTATATGTTTCTTTGCTTTGTTATCTATCTTCTTTCCATGTTTTCAAAAACCAAGTCGAGTTTTAAAAACTAAAAGAAGTGATTTTCAAAAACTTGTTTTTGGAATTTGGAATTTGGCTAAGAATCCAAACATGTTCTTTTTTTTTGAGAAGAAATCCAAACATGTTCTTAACAAAGACAAAAATCACTGTAAGGAAATTAGGTGAAAACAAACATAATTTTCAAAAACAAAAAACCAAATGATTACCAAACGGGTCTTAGATTTTTCTTTTTACATTTTGAGGATGGGTTGAGCAAACACCGGATGTGAAGCAACAAAGTCCACCTTCACAACATTAGATTTTGATGCTATTAAGACCCAGTGACCCATTAGTCAGAGCTAAGACTGTTCTGTTCATACTATGATATTTACTCTTTTCTAACTAGCTAGAGTGCTATAGCTTGCAGTGCATGCAGGGTTATATTCTCGAGCAAAATCATGTTGCTTTGAATACATATCTTAATGTTGAGTAATGTCTTAGTTGTTTGAATAGGAAATTTTCAAAACATCTGGGGATTGTGGGTTGTGGACTTACAAATAAAGCTACAAAACTTCACTAATCTTTTCCTGTTTGAATGTTTGTGTGGTAGTACATTTACATCATTAGTGGGGAAGAACTGACCCGATTAGCGAAGGATTACATAAAGTATCTATTTGGAGGAAGCAAGAGTGTTCGTTTGAAGCGATCGATGTACCAATGGGGAAGGTTTTACCAAAAACTCACTGAAAAGAAGCAATATGATGAATACTGGCTGGAGAAAGCTATTCTAAACACCCCAACTTGGTGGGATCATCCTGATAAGTACAGGCGTACTGTAATGGCTTATATTGAGTCCCAGTATCAGAAAGAGCGTTCTGCATCTGCATCATATGATGATTTGGAAAGTGATGAGTCGATTTCTGATGATGAGGAAATCTGAGTCCTTTTGCTTTTAGCTAACTTGATTTCTTTTTTCCTATTGACAATTTTGTTTGTTGAAATGCTAAATTTGATATGTTATGGGATCTTGGTGTAATGATGTACAGTGCATAACATAGATCTATTGGTCATTCTCCAGGCTTTAGAATGTTGGGTCATTCTCCAGGCTTTAGAATGTTCTTGGATATCTGATCTCAAAATCTTACTGGGCGAGCTTGGAAGCGCAAGATTAGTTTCAAAGTATGTAGAATTTGCCCACCATGATCATCTTAAAGAGGTGTGGTGTTAGACCTGTATTTATAGGGGTGTAAATGGTTCGGTTTGGTTTGATTTAATTTTTGGTCAAAATCAATAAGAAACCAACAAGTCGTTTGAAGAAAAATAGAAATTGATGCCAAAATTGATTTTTTTTTTTTTTTTTTTTTTTGTTAAATTTACAATATTAGTCATAGAATTTGGTTTAGATTTCTTAATTTCGCTTGTGTCTAATAGGTCATGAACTTCAAAATTTAGAATCTACTAGGCAAACTTGAAAGTTTAGAGTTCATATATGAGGTTCAAGACTTTTAGATATGTAATTGAAAATTCAGACGTGTGGAACATAATTGAATTTTTAAATACCTATTAAATACTTAAAGTTTAAGAACCTATTTAGACTTAAAATTCAAAGTTCCTATATCCATTGAACACTTTTTGGAATTTAGGAATCACAATAGACAAACTTGTAATTTATTCAAAATTTTTTGCCAAAGCAAGCTTAGCTCAGCGGTAATTAGCATGTACCTCAATCATGAGGTCAGAGGTTTGATTCTCCCCACCCTCAAATGTTGATCTACTAAAAAAAAAAAAAAAAAAAAAAAAAAACGTAGTTAAATTCAACGACATACAAAATTGTCTAGAAAAGATACAATTGTTTTTTTTTTTTTTTTGAAAAGAGAAAAGATACAATTGTTGAATCTCTACTTATCCATATCTTTAATCTATCTATATCTATAATATATATATATAAATAAAAGTACGAATGTGGAAGAATCTTTTTCTGGACAATTATATCCTTCCATTTTTACTAAATACCTAAATTATCCTTCATTTAATGTTTACATTAAAAAAAATGCACTTTTCTTGTAAACGAAAAAAGATAAATACATAATTTTTCACTTTTTTCATTATTACACAAAAATAAATATAAAAATGTAGATATTCTTTTTTTTTTTTTTAATTATGAATCTATTACAATATTATTTGAGGTTTAATATTATATATTTATTTATTTATATATGCTTAAATTGTATATATTTCATTATTAATTCAATTATGTTTTTCCATATTTGAATGAAATGTATATACATCTAATGTCTAATATACAAAAAATTTATTGTTAAATTAAATCATATAATACTGAAAAGAGAAACCACGTGCATCGCACGTTAAAAAAAATCTAGTCTAAACAAACTATCGACAATAAATTTTAGAAAAATACACTTTTAGTCCCTGAGGTTTGGGTTAGGTTTCATTTTGACCCCTGAGTTTTCAAACTCAACAATTTAGTCCCTGAGGTCTGGGTTTCGTTACAGTTTTGGTCCCTCCGTCTAATTTTCTATTAAATCCTAACAGTTTACTAACGTGACGCTATTATTTTAATAAAAAATTATTTTTAAAATAAAACAATAATAAATCAATTAAAATATTATTATTTTTATTATTTTCTTCCCCTTCTACATGACGTGTCATGTAAGTAGTATTTAAGAATGGTGTGGGATGAAGAAGAAGAAGACTTGATGTAAAAGGGGGAAAATTTCCAGTACTACGTAGTATAGAAAATTTTCGGTTAAATTATCAAAAATACCCCTAATCTTTAGGGTTTGTTTCAATTATGCCCCTAGACTTTCAAAAGTTTCAATTATGCCCTTGAAGTTTCAAAATTGTTTCAAAACTACCCTTGAAGGCTTTTTTTTTGTTAAATTCATGGATGTAAAATGACGTGTTTGCATATATATTGTTGCTTATGTGAATAGATTTGAACACATACGTGGAAAAAACGATAAAAACACATTCAAACGCATCAATTTTTGTTGATAAATTTAACGGAAAATGTCTCCAAGGGTAGTTTTGAAACAAATTTGAAACTTCAAAGGCATAATTGAAACTTTTGAAAGTCCAGGGGTATAATTGAAACAAACCCTAAAGTCGAGGGGTATTTTTGATAATTTAACCAAAATTTTCCATACTACCTCCATTAATTGTTTGCCATGTAAGTAGTATTTAAGAATGGTGTGGGACCCATAGAATAAAATATTACATTATTAAATGCTCATTAAATGACGTGTCAAATGCTGAATGGAGGGAGTAGGTACTACCGTAGTACTAGAAATTTTCCCCTTCTACATCAAGTCTTCTTCTTCTTCAAGTATTTCCAGTAGTGGCCAATGCTTCCCAATGGCCACCGACGTCTGCCGCCGCCTGCCGGCGGCGACAAAGATTTTTTTTTCTTTTTTTTTTTTCTCTCGTTCACCATCCCCTCTCTCTCCCTCACCATCCCCCTCTCTCACTATCCCTCTTTGTTCATAGAGATTTTGTGACCCACAAAAGAACGATTTCGTTCCAGATCTGGAATGAAGGGACCTCATTCGTTCCTTCGTGGGTCACGACTGCCAGATTCATGGTGGTAGCGAACAAAGAGGTCGATCGTGGCAGTTTTCCGAGGAGGGGGAAAGGAAAATCAAAGAGGGTGAGAGACGATGAGAGAGAGGGACTTTGCACAGAGAAAGAGAGGGAAGCAGATTGACTCCTCAATCTCACCACCGTCGCTGAAATTTCTCTTCTGCCACCGTCGAACTCAGGATTCGACAACACCAACCAGATCTTGCGCTTCTCACCTCCCGACGACACAGCAAGACGAAGCTCCAAGATTCGTTTTCCTCTCGCCCATCGCCTCCCGAACGACACAGTGAAAGACACAACAAGATGGAGTTCCAACTGTTTTCGTTCCAGATCTGGCGATCGTTTCTTTTTTTAAAAAAAAAAATAAAAAAATAAAAGCAGTGAAAGAAGTAGGGGAAGGGAGGAGAGGGAAGAAAAAGAAAGAAAAAAAAAGAATAGAAGAAGAAAAAAAAAAGTCAGTTGTCGACGGCGACGGCCGGGGAGCAGCGGTTAGCGATTGCTAGCGGTAGGATTTGGGTTGAAGAAGGGAAATGAGAAGAAGAAGGATAATGAAGAAGAGGAAGAAACGGTAATGAGGAAGAAGGAAAAAAAGAAATAATAATAAAAAAGCATTTTTAAAAAATAATTTATTATTATTTTATTTTAAAAATTAAGAAAATATTTTTTTAATAAAAAAATGATGCTACGTCAGCAGTCCGTGAGGTTTAACAGAAAATTTGAGGACCAAGAGGGTAATGAAATCCAAACCTTAGAGGCTAAATTGTTGAGTTTGAAAACCGAGGGACCAAAATGAAACCTGACCCAAACCTAAGGACTAAAAGTATATTTTTCTCTAATTTTTATTGGTTCACTTCATATCAATAGTGGTTCTGTCCTCTAGTTTATCTCATAGTTCTATTACAAATTTAGTCAAAGAATTTTTAAGATTGTATCAGTTAGGTCCCTAAACTTTAAAAATATCTAATAAGCCCTTGAACTTTCACTTTTGTGTTTATCCATGAACATTAAAAATGTCTAATAGGCCCCTAGCTTTCAATTTTGTGGTCTAATAGATCTCCTGCATATTCGAGATTTTAAAAAATTAACCAATCTATTAAATATAAAATTGAATTTTGATTATTGGGACCTTAAACTTTCAATTTTATATTTAGTAGGTCTGAAATTCTATTAGATCAAAGATTTAGACACAAAATTGAAAGTTGAATAAACTATTGAACACAAAAGTAAAAATGTAAGGATCTACTATATACTTTTTAAAATTCAGAGATCTATTGAACACATTGGACACAAAATTGAAAGTTGAAAAAACTATTTGACACCTTTTAAACTTCAAAATCCTAAAAGTTTAAGGATTATACTTGTAATTTAACGTTATTTAAAAGTTGAAATTAAGAGGCCATAAACTATCAAATAGTAGTGATTGACGCAGAAAATAGATTATAGTCCTAAGGGGTTGATGGTCCAAAAATTGGATGTAATTTAATTTTGAAACCTGCAGTTTACCCTGATTCGTTTGGTCGCTAAAAATTGAAATATCTATTTAGGTCTCGTTTGGTAATCATTTTGTTTTTGGTTTTTGGTTTTTTAGCTTATAAACACTATTTCTAACTCTAAGTTTCTTTGTTTTTCTAGCTTTTTCCCATGTTTTAAAAAACCAAGCCAATTTTTTAAAACTAAAAAAAGTGGTCCCGTTTGATAACCATTTCGTTTTTTGTTTTTAGTTTTTGAAAATTAAGCTATTTTTTTTTTATCTACATCATTTCCCATGTTTTCAAAAACAAAACAAAAAAAATATAGTTTTCAAAAACTTGTTTTTGTTTTTGGAATTTGGCTAGGAATTCAAATGTCTCCCTAACAAAAATGAAAACCATTGTAAGAAGATGGAGAGAAAACAAACACAATTTTCAAAAACCAAAAACTTGTAAGATAAATGGTTATCAAATGGGACTGTAGTTTTCAAAAACTTGGTTTTGTTCTTAGAATTTGGTTAGGAATTCAAGTATGTCCTCAACAAAAATGAAAACTAATAAGGAAATTTAAAAAAAACAAACCTAATTTTCAAAAACCAAATAGTTATCAAACGAGACTTAATCATTCACCTACATGAAAATTATTTGGGAAAAATACCTTTTTGGTCACTGAGTTTTGAGGAATATGTGCGTTTGGTCCCTAAGTTTTTAAAATAGACCTTTTTAGTCACTGAGTTTTGAGAAACATGTTTAAAAGGTCCCTAAGTTTTCAAAATAGACTTTTTTAGTCCCTAAGTTTTGAAAATATGTTCAAAAGGTCCCTAATACTATTTTTTTCAATTTTTTAAATTAATACTTTTTAATTTTTTAATTTACAAAACCATTCAATATTAAAAAATAATACAAAAATATTAGTTTAAAAAAGATGAAAAAATAATATTAAGGACCTTTTAAACCTATTTCTCAAAACTCATGGACTAAAAAGGTCAATTTTAAAAACTCGGGGACCTTTTAAACCTATTTCTCAAAACTTAGGGACTAAAAATGTCTATTTTGAAAACTCAGAGACCAAACACACATATTCCTTAAAACTCAGGGACCAAAAAGGTAATTTTCCCAAATTATTTCAAGGTGTTAATATGAAAGGGACACATACAGCTTAAAAAGATATAAACATATTACGAAATTTTAATTGCAGAGGAAATGCTCCAGTATGATTCATTTATCTTTCAGGCCGTTAACATAAGAATTGTGAGACTCCTAATATTCTGCGTGAATGTACCAAAAAGTAATTTTGATTTTGGAGGTATAGACGTAGCTGAAAGCTAACAAGAGTATAGCTCAACCAGCATAACGTTGTACTAATGACCACGAGAGCTGTGGTTTGAATCCTCCCATCCCACCCAAAAAAAAAAACTGAAATTTCTATCCACAAGTTCCCAGATGAATCACAAACAATAAAAAGCTTGTGATCGCACGTTTAAGCCAGGTTTATTTTTTTTTTAATAACTTAAGAAGAGAGTATGCAAAACTTCCCGATAATCCCATAGTAAAATCACATGTACATGTTAATCCTTTTTTTAGGGAAAAAAAATGGGCTAAACAAAAGACAAAATCAAGTATCTTTCAAATCCTGAAATTCCAAAATCCTACCTCTCCTCTTCTTTCCTCTGCATTTTCCTTCATCCTTTCCTGGGTTTTTTCTTCAGATCTTTCTCTGCCTCTGGTGCCTTCTTCTTGTCCTTCCTCTCTCTCTTTTTAAGAGCAGTCATATGAGCTTTAAGAATGGTTGAATAGGAAGCTTGAAATTTCAGGTGATCTTTTGCTCCAACCTAGCCAGTTCAGGAGAAAGTGTTACAAATGCTTCGGATTCAAGAAAGTTAGAAACCTCCGAAATAAAAACGACGAGTAAAAAAAGAGTGAGAGAGGCTAAAAGATGAGTCAATACTTACTGAAGTTGAAATTGTCTTCTTCCCATCAGTTGCACGGATGAGGCACCTGTACTCGATAGGTTGACCAGCAGTGGTCATTTTATTTCTCTGCACCTTGGACTTCAGTGATGCTACAACAATATGAGATACAATATAGTTTCTAATCAGAGTTCTAAAGTTTATCATAAAGATTCACGAAACTAATCAACAAGCTGATATACATACATCGTTTTAGAGTAACCCACACTGAACCCTTCTCAGTACTACGCTCAAACATGCTGGTAAGTTCATTGAGAAAAGGGTCTAGCTGCAGTAGAACCTAAATCAAAAGAAAAGGAACTTATCAACATCATAATCAAGCCAAAGAATTCTAATCTTGAATGAAACGTTTAATGCTAATTGTGCACATCTCAGAATTTGGATCGATAAATTCCATAAATCAAGTAACTTTAGTATGGTCCAATTATCAGTGAGACAAATAAAATGGTAATATGCACATCTCATTATTCGGACTGATAAATTGCATAAATCAAGTCAATTTAAGTACTGTCGTCCAAATACCAGTGAGACAACGACTAAACTTGATATAGCAATTGTGTTCTTTCTATTGTTCTTAAGTAGAACCTGCAAGGTGTTGGCAACAACATTCCTATCTCCAGTGAATTTTTTGCAACTCTACTCAATAACAACAGTTCATCCTCTCTTTGTAGGAAACTCATGAGTGAACTCCTGCTCGCAATCTGACATGTTTTCCAGTAGTTGACAAGGAACAGATACGTCCATTAAAGAATCAACCATAGAAAATCAAGCCCAAGGAGGCAAGAGACAGTTTTTGATAATGCCATAAAATGGGCTTAATTTAACATCTTTCTTTACTTAGTTTTGAATTAAATGGAGTGAAATGCATCATTTGTTCTACATTTTTGCATTTTCTGTTGAAGATTTTTTTAGGAGTTGAGTTGTCACTTTTTCAGTTCAATATGTGGAAGGGGGGATTCAAACCTCTAACATTTTGGTTGGGACTCAATTTTATCAAATTTACATAAATTAGTCCTTGTAGGATCAACCTTGATTCACAAATTACTACCTACGACCACATGTGCTTGCATAGTGAGTTAATGCACACTCTCTTTGCTTGAAAGGGGAGGTCTTTTTATTTTTTAAAAACAAAAAAAAAAAAACAAAAAAACAAAAAAACTCATTGACCAAAAAAGTGGAGTAATTATAAAAATCATTGTGCATCTACCAGCCAAAGAAAAACACTGTAAAAGACTCTAGGTACTCTAGTCGTAAACTGAATAAGATCATAAAATTTACATGGTCTACACTTGTCATTGAAGATTTCGTTGTTTCTTTCCTTTCATATGTGCCAATAGGTTAGCTCTAGATGCAAATTTCACCAAGTCGAATACAGTAGCAAGGTTTTGAAACCCTGACTTCCAGAATTTGGTTTGCTTAGTGAAAACTGAGGAGCTTATTGAGCCTAGGAAATGTTGGAGTACGTATCATCAAAAGCTATATGCCTTGGTGAAAGCATATAATAGTGGACTTCTCTTTTGAAGAAAGAATCTGTACTGTTCAGTGAACATTACTTAAGGGTTGATCAGGTTTTTCAACCCAATGGAAGCTGACTTTTCTATCAAACAAAGTTAGAAAGAAAACATTGGGGAACCTATTAAGATGCTTAAGACAGACATACCACAACATCAGGACTTATCCTTGGCTCCATACAAATTCAAATTCAATAACATGAAAATTAAGTCCATATATGAAGTCCCGAGTGAGAGGGATCCTAATGCTTTCTCTTGGACCATTGGGAGAGAAAATTACTAGGTTGCATGAGGAAGTGTTGGAAGAAAAAACTTTGTAAGACTAATGCAAAATATGCAGAAGCTGCAAACAAGCACAGGTGCACTAAGCAATTTCGAGAGAAACGATGGTACATCTAGTTTAATTGGAACTTATAACAAACTATGGGTTATGGTTAGAAATTCAAATACCAAATAACTTTCATATTTTATAGTTTGGCTACTCAAGACTTACCAAAGAACCACGCCCCATTTGAATCCAAATTGGCCAAATAAACTCAAGGGCCAATCCAATGTTCCTGGGGGCAAATGAGGTGATATAGCATTTCAATTCCTTCTCTTATAGTTTGGCCAATACCATCTGTCATTAATTTTTTTGTTAATCATTATTTTCTACCAGAAGGGGTCCATTAATTGGTCAGTTTTTACAGACCTAACTGCCATTGAAGAGTCTGTACTTGGCTAATCAGCAATTCTTTTTGCCAAATTTGAATGAAAGAACTAAAACTCCTGCAACGAATGAATTTCCACCAAGACTTCCAACAAATAGAGATTAAAAAAAAATGTGATCAATCAGATATTATATCATAATTAGAATAAAAAACACCACTAGACCCAATTTCCTCCGCTTAAATAGAAAAGCAACCATTGAAAAGAAGATCGAGCCGAGTGGTGGAACTGGAGAAAAGATGCAATAATGCAGTACACGCAACTTGAATTTCATTCATATGCACAACGCTAAAAGACAAATCCACAATTGCAGTAATCAAAAAGCAAAATCTAAAAAAAAAAAAAAATCATCAAAACCAACAGCGAGACATGGGTATTCCTTAATCGGGTCAAATTGTGAGATCAAGATGAATAATCAAAATGCGGATGCTGTAACATGAATGGATAGAATGATTCAAACAAGAGATGAGAAAGATGAAGAGAAAACAAAATTACCATGGCGATCAACGGAATGAGACGAAGCAGTGAGGGTTTTTTCTTTCGAATCGCTTGAGAAGCGGGGTGGAAGTGTCAGCGGAGATTGGAGACGATTTTGGAACAAGGATCGAAGAAAAATTGCATCTCTGAAACATGAAACCTAAGTTTTGTTTGTCGTCTGGTAACTTTTAAATTAAAATTGTTGAAAACTGGTTTTAATTCTAATTTATTATAAGACAATTATTATAAATTTTATATGATTTAAATTTCGAGTAATTTTGTTTAATCTAGATTATTTCATCAAAGTTAAGACAAATAATTGTTATAAGAGTAATTTTAATCACAATTTGCTTCTTTGTAATTTGTACTACATCTTGTTTCAAAAAAAAAAAAAACAAAAAACAAAAAACAAAACAAAAAAAACTTGTACTACATCTAAAGTGATTTGAATTCTGGAAATATTTTCGATTAATTATTAGATTTAATTTTAAAAAATATTTTAGTAACAATTAGAACTAATTTTATCTACCAAAAAAAAAAACAATTAGAACTAATTTGCACATCCATACATGATTGTAGTTTGTAAAAGAGACCCATTTTTTAAAAACTTGTTTTTATGGACCCCTAATTCTCTAATTTCGACCGAGATTCATTAACTTTGGTCGGGATTCATTAATTTCGGCCGAGATTCATTAATTTTGGTCGAGATTTACTAATTTCGACCGGGATTCATTAATTTCGAACAAGATTTAGTACGTGGTTACATGAATTCCGACCCAATTTTGGTCGGGATTCATTAAATCCAAACAGATTTTGTCAGATTGCACCAATTTCATTCCAATTTCAACTAGGATTCATTAAATCCAGTCGGATTGTACGAATTCCAACTCAATTTTAGTTGGGAATCATCTTTTTAATTTTTTTTTAGAATGATTGTCTGCTTTATTGGCTTAGTGAGAGTAATTACAATTTACTATGTTCTTTTGTTTTGTTGTGTATTAATTGATAAAACAGTTTTTTTTTAACAAAAAAAAATGATATATTAAGTATTGAAATTTGTGTGTCTAAAAGAGTGAGGATATTAGGGTCCGTTTGGTTGGTGATCTGAAAACAGGAATTTGAAAACAAGGGATTCAATGAAAACAGAGTTTTATTTCATGTTTTTAGATATGTGTTTGGTAGCAGATTCAGAAATTGGATCTGAATTTAAATAATGGTTCAGAATGTGTTTGACAATATATTTATAAACGATAAATTATTTGTAGTTATCAACTAAATACTAAGTTGAATATAAAATATTATTAATTAATTTATAAAAATGTTATGTATTATAAATTTATTATTATTATTATTTTACAATATCATATAATTTATAATACATTATATTATACAAATTTTAATTTTACAAAAATAAATTGAGTTTATAATATGAAATACTATATTTATTAAAGTTTTTATCCTTTTTAAATTAATTCTGCATTTAAAATTTTGAAATTCAAAATCTGGATACAACGAAAACATAAAAAAGTTGTTTTCAGAATTTTCACTATTTGGATCACAGAATCCGAAAACAGTTTTCAGAAACACATCTACCAAACGTATATTCACTGAATTAAGTGAATCTGAAAACATAAAACAGCATCCGGATTGCCTACCAAACAGGCCCTTATTTTCTTAAAAAAAAAAAGAGTGAGGATATTATAGTTTTTAAATATAGTAAGAGATCCATAAAAACAAGTTTTTAAGGAAGGGGCTCTTTTTACAAACTATAAACCAAAGGGTCTATTTTTTCAATTGCCTTTTATCTCTTTCATTCAACTTTCAAAGAAAAAAGTTAATCTCATTTTTTTAAAGGATAATAAAATCATGAGATATTTTTATACTTGGATAATAATTTTTTTTAAAAAAATAAATTTGGATAATAATTATTTGAATTTTAAAAAGTAAAAGAACAAATGTAGTCCCAAATCACAAGAGTTGGGAGTGTAAGATGGCTATGAAGGTATGAGTCAATTATATTCCTCGGACTCTTATGCTTTTTCAATTGTGCAGGGGCGATTGAGTTTGTTCGGATTATTGGAGTTGGTGTTGTGACAACTTAACCAACGAGGAATTGGGGAAAGTTGCGTTGCTAATCTGGTGCATTTGGGATTATAGGAACCGAAATCTCAACAACCAATTTTCAAAGAATCCAAATCGCACACAATTTTACAATCATATATCCAGAATTTTGCAGGAAAATCAAGAAAGATCAGTGACTCACTTGGAAGGTTCTCGCCACCAATTTTCGGAGACTCACCCGAATCACGAGAGTTGGACTCCTCCTCGCCCTGGTTGTTGGAAATTTAATTCAGATGCCTCCTGGAATGATGATTTGAAGATTGGGGACCTTGGGTGGGTGGTGCGTGATTCCGGCGGTTCTTTGATCTGTGCAGACCTGAATACTTCAAAGGGAGAGTGGCCAATTAGTGTTCTTGAGGCCAAAGCGATGTGGGAAGGCCTCTCTTGCTTATATGGAAAGTTTGGAGATAACCTGAAGATAGAAGTTGAATTCGATTGCTTGTATCTCATCTGTTGCTTGAATAGAGGTCGTGAAGATTTGTCTAAAATCAAGATTTTTTGTTGATGTCATCTTAGTTTTGGCTTCCAAATTAGGAGTGATTTCCTTCAAGCACTGCCCTAGAAATCAGAATGGGGTGGCTCACTCCATTGCCCGTTTGGGTTCTTGTAATTTTGTTTCAAATTTTGTTGCTAATGATCAGGAGACTTCTTCCTCGTGGGAAGGTCTGGGTCTTTTTTGGTCTTCTGATCCTCCTCTCTGGCTATCTTCCTTTATTAATAAGGAGGTAGTTGTTGGTGTATCTGATCTTTTCCCTCTTTAATGCAATATTTCTTCTTTTAAAAAAAATGTAGTCCCAAAACTAATTTCAAAACGAGTGAAACAAATAGGCCTTCAAAGTTAATCTAAACAAATGGTAAGTTTACATGTTTTTTTTTTGGGTTAAAATGTCATTTCAAGCACTTTGAAACTTATTTTATTTTAGACTCTATTATATTTATAAATGTTCACATTTAGTCCCTATATCTTCAATAATTTTTAAAACTAGTCCCTATGGCTAGTTTATGGTTAGCTTTTTAAACAAGGAGTTTAGTCTATATTAGTTTCTCCCCTACGAATTTTGAAAGTATAGCCCGTCCCAAATGAGATGAGCCTTGTGACACTTATCAAAATGATGCCCTAAAATATTTTATAACAAAGACAAAATTGTAAAATATTAAAATTCATGTTAAGTTATATTTTGTGGTATTTCACAGTAGAAATAATTCTAAACAATACATTTTTCCAGTGATTATTTTCTTTTTCAAGTTGTTCTAGCGCCACTTTATCAATAGTCTCATTCTTTTGGAATCTAAGATGCAAATCATACCAAGTTGCCATATTCTTAAAATGCTCCATACTATTTATGTTTTTTTTTTTTTTTTGAAACAACTATACTCATGTTTCTTAAGCATTGTACTGGCATGTGTGTCAATCTAATTTTCCCTTTCCAAGCCCTTTACTAAAATTTTTACAACAAAAACAAAAAAATTGTTTAAGCTCTTTTGAATACATGTCACTCTCTATCACATTTTTCCCCGTTTTGTAATACTCCCATATACAATGTAGAAGAAAAACGTTTCAACAATTAATTTATTTGTAGGGTATTCCTCTCTACAGAAAAATCTCTTTTAAGGTCTTTAGCTACTGAAAAATCAATCATTTTGGCACTAAGATCACCCCAAGTTTTAGGATCAAATATATAAGGCATATTTGCAACATCAATATCAATTTCAACATTTAAAGCATCGTTGTTCTCAGTCTGACTAGTGTGATTATCAGTAATTAGTATTATGAATTGGAACATCACTAGAAGGGTTTTCATTGTCAAAAGATACACTTTTCATCCAAATTAACACAACTATCAACATTATCATTCAAATTATCACAATTTTCACTTAAAATATTTTCATTATCAATACCAACAACATTATTACTTTCAATAGGAGTTGTTATTTCTTCACAAATAACTTATCAAGAGCTTCTCTTTGAGATTGAGTTAACTCTTCTGATCTCTTTTTTTTCTTACGTTTTTCGCATCCGGAATCATGTTTTCTAATTCCAGGACCCATGATCAAATTCGTAAAAAAATAAACCTGAGAGAATGAAAAACAAAATGACAAAAAGAACCTAGAAAATAACTAATAAAGATTCAAAAACTTCAAGAGTTCTAGCCATCCATTTTATCTCCCAATTAAAAAATTAACCTTGAATTAAAATCATCACACAAACAAAAATATGAGTATATTGATAATTTCCAATACCAAAAAATAAAAAGCAAGCCCGTAAATCTACCAACAAATTTGATTTTTTTTAAAAAGAAAAATCATTTTCCTTCAAGACCACCTAGAGAATGAAACAATTTTCAAATTCCCACAATTTCCAAATCCAAACTTCAAATAAGTAGACAGTAGGTAGAAACCTTCTTTGTGGGTTTTTATCACAAATTACTGGTTGAGTCTAGTATAATTGAAGAAAGATTGAAACTAGAATGAAGATAAATAAACTTTTTTTTGCTCATTAAACCACATAAATTTGGTGGTTTCTTTGAGGGATAATTGATTACAATTGAATTTCTAAGATGGAGAAGATTGAAAGGTTTTGTGTTTAATTTAGCCTAGGAATTGACAAAAGAATGAATTAGAGGAATTTTTCTCAGTTGAAGAGGGGAGAGAAATGAAGGGGTGAGAAAATGAAAATTTTGGTTAACTTTTGTTTTTCGGTGAGCAAACACACCAAAATTTATTTATTTATTTATTTATTTATTAATATTATTTTTGGTTAATTAAGCAAAATTTTCAATTTGGGGTCCTAAATTTTGGGGCCTAGTGATATGAATCACAACCTATACATGTTAAAGGACAACCATGTATTCATGTGTATTTATTTCGTGGAAATTATTGTTATTATTTTACTAGTTTATATAAAAACTAACTTCTGACTAATCCTATAAAAAATCAGACCAATCATAGAAATTACAAAGTCTAAAAACGAATTATTCTCAAAATCTTTAAATGAAACACGCATTATTTAATTATTTTGTAAGAAAATTAATTTAAATGCGTTTATGTGTTTTTTTAATTGTTCAAAATATTTTTTTAAGGAAAAAATCAATTTTAACCATAAACTTGTCGGGGTGTTTGCATCAATAGCAAAAAAAGAAATCATAATTGCAGGCGTGTCTTTGATTTATTGGATTTGCATATATAGCAAAAAAAAGTTTGGCCCGACCCAAACAGTATCGCAAAAAGACTAAAATAACCTCAGCTCACCGTTATATACCAAATATCTAGTATATTAAACCCTAAAAATATATTAGATATTTGGTATATCAATCAACTGATATACTAAATATATAGTATATTAGATGTATATTTTCATGAATATAATATACTTCGTTTATGAAGTATACACATGAGCTTTCATTAGTTTTAGATATCTTTGATATACTTATCAATGAAGAATTAGATATATTACCTTTATTTTGGGACAATAGGTGTGGTAGAGGATTTAAACCTCTAACGTCTTGGTTGAATGCGTATATATCAATGATTTTTTTAATAACAAATCTATCATGGATGTATTTAGCTACTCATAATCAGGTACATCAATGTTGTTAATTATTTTAGTATATAAAAAATGAGGTAAGTTAAAAAAAAAATACAAATGAGTTATATCAATAAAAAAAATATAACAAATATAAGTAAAGAAAGTAACATATCAAGTATATCATTGGTATATCAAATGTTATGCTTATCATCAAATCAAGTATATATTAGGTATATCATTGTATTCATTGAATATGTCAAATTTGGCATACTTTATATTTCGTATATCAGTAAATATAAAATATATCAGATATACTACTAATATACCTATCGATATACCAACAAGGGTAAAATTTGAATAATAAAACAACGGAAATCAGATTTTTAAAAAATTGCTATGTTTGCAAATCTAAAAAATGATAGCTAAATTTGCAAATATCCTAATATTTGTTGCTACCCATTGCAATTCCCCTAAACTTGTCATGTTTATTAATTTCACCTCGAATTTTCAATTTCATCCACAATGAAACCATGTCATGTAGATACTAATTTGTCATCCATCTTTAAATATGCAAAATTGAGATTTTCAAAAAAAAAAAAAAATGCAAAATTGAGATGATGATTTCATTGGTTTTGTCAATTTTTTTTTCATCAGTACATTAATTAATTAATTAATTAACTAACATTTTAAGTTGGAGGATTCGAACCTCTAACCTCTTGGTCAAAGGTACATGCCAATTACCGTTGAGCTAGACTCGCTTTGGCGGGTTTTTTCAATTTTTAAACACTCTAGTATTAGGGAGGTTTAAAAATAAAAATAATTTTGTTTGAAAAAAAAACTCTTGTATTAGGGTCGGTCTATGTTTTTAAAGAATACATTTTTTTATATAAATAATTTGTATAAAAATTGTTTAGAATTTAACACTCATATGTTTGGTTATATTCCTCATAACTGTGTTTTTTTTTTTATTGACAAGCCTAAACTGGGTTTTAAAGGTATTATATACTTTTGTTCAGTCAAAGTTATTATATCCTTAAAATGATTTATTTCTCAATCTCATTTTTTAATAAGTCATTTTAGGGGTCGCCAAGCATTTAAAAAACTCTTTTGATTTTTTTTTTCCAAATTAAACACTTAGAAAAATTAAAGGATAAAATACATTTTTGGTCTCTCATGTTTCAAGTTCATTTCCAATAGATCCCTAGGTTTCAAAATCGGACAATCAAGTTCCTAATGTTTCAGAAATGCTTCTATTGAGTCCTTCCACCGTTAATTTTTTTTAACGGTGCTGACGTGGCATTTAATGGAGGCTGACGTGGCACATTTAAATAATAAAATAATATTTTTTAAAATTAAAATAAGTAATAAAATAATAAATATTTTTTTAAAAAAAAAATCTCTCTTTATCCCCCACCCCTCGAGTCCCTCTATTCTTCTCTTTACCGCCATCCAATCTTCCTCTTCGCCACCAGCGTCGCTGTCGGAGCCTCCTCCCCAACTCCACATCTTATTCTTCTTCTTGTTTCAGACCTAATACCCATGCCAACTTTCCTTTTTTCTTCTTCCAACCCCCACCCCCATCTTCTTTCCTTCCTATTATTCTTCTTCATAATCGACCACATCCCCTTTCCTTCCTCTCCTTCTTCATAATCGGACCCCCACCCTCTCTCTTTCTTTAAAATCCAATCCCCATCACATTTCCTTCTTCTTCTTCAAAATCGTACTGGTGAGTGGGAGAGAGAGGAGAAAGGGAGTAGCAGTAACAGTAGTGTGGTAGATAGTGACGATGGCTGCGATCGGCGAGGATAACAAGCAGAAGAAAAAAAAAGATGGAGGGAAGAAAGAGGGTTTTGGAGAGAGGAAGTGAAGGGGAGAGAGGAGAAATGGAACGACGGCAACAGTGGTGGTGGAAGGTGGAGTGAGTAGAAGAAGAAGGAAAAAAAAAGGAAGAAAGAAAGAGGGTTTTGATTGGGGGAAGAACCAAAAGAGAGAGGAGATAGTGTGATATTTTTTTGTTTTTATTTAATTATTTTAATTTTAAAATTAATATTTTAATATTTTTAACATGTCACACAACAACACCGTTAAAAAAATTAAGGAGAGACTCAATAGAAACATTTATGAAACAACCACTTGATTGTCCGATCTTGAAAAGTAAATACCTATTGAAAACGAATTTGAAACATGAGAGACCAAACAGGTATTTTACTTCAAGTAAAACAAAAAATATCCTTAATAATATTAAATGATTCTAAGCTAGTAAAATTTAATAACAAATTCAAGCATAACTCGAGACATTTATATTACTATTTTAAATGTCAATAATTTGGTTTTCTATTAGATGATTTTTAAAACAAAAAAGAGTACGTTTTATTTAACTTTTGTTTAATTTTTTTTTAAAAAAATATATTTTGACAAAATTTTTTGTGTTTAGTAACCACTCAAAATGACCTATTAAAAAATGAAATGAAATTGAAAAATAAACCATTTGGAGAGAAATCCACAAATTTTTTGTGTATAAAAATACCTATAAAAAAATGTAACAACAATTTCTAAACAATTTTTATATAAATATATATATATATATATATATATATATATATATTTTTTTTTAAAAAAAAATCATGCTTGAAAAACATTTAAAAGTATCACAATAGGTGATTGGTATAAAAAAATGTAACAACAATTTCTAAACAATTTTTATATAAATATATATATATATATATATATATTTTTTTTTTTAAAAAAAATCATGCTTGAAAAACATTTAAAAGTATCACAATAGGTGATTGGTCAATCAATTTTCCAATTTTCAAACCCTTCCATGAACTCTAAATGTCGGTAGAGGTTCGAATCTCCCCACCCCAAATGTTGAGGTACTACAAAAAATCTAATAATCAAATCTCGTAAATTGCCAATTTTAGAACCAATTTTAGAATCTATGTTTTAGATAGAAGGTAGGAAATCCATCCAAATTCCCAAAATAATAATAAAACTCCCACTGGAGAGAAAATATCTAATTTCATAATAACTTAATTCCCAAACGTTCCTATTACATCCTACAACTTGCCTATAAACGACCTTATAAAAACGATTAGAAATTTCAACTAAATCCTAAATACTGATTAAGAAATTAATTAACACAAAACTATTCAAAATAATTTAGAGAGACAGAGGGAGAGAGAGTTTTGAAATTGGAGATTTCGAACCATTTTTTTTTTAATAATTTTTCTTTTTTGTTATTTTTTCCGACAAGGGATATCGAGACATGGCCTCTAAATCCAAAGCCCAACCACGACAAATCCCCATAACAAATTTACAAGAATATATAATTGCCTGCATGCCTCAAGCAACCACATGTCTATGTATCAAAAAATAAGAAACAAAAGAAAGAACAACAGGAACAAGACACAAAATCCTCCTCGGCAAAACCTCGTAGTTCTTCTCCGATCCTTCTTCCAAAATCGTCTCCAGTCTCCGCCGACAGTTCCAACCCCGCTTCTCATGCGACACGTAAATCGCCGGCGCTACTTCCCCCTTCATCATCATCATCATCACCATGATATCTTCTCAGATTTTCCCGAGAAACAAACAAAATCCACAGCAGTCCAGATTTTTCCGAGAAGAAATATCAAACGAAAACGACGCCGTCCCGAAGCTTATATTCCTTGCCGAGTTGTTTGCAGAGCTCGATGGGTTTGAGGAGAGGGGGCGGGGACTTGCGTGTATAAATACACAAGTTTAAGGGGTCTAGTTGGAGGAATTCTTGGGAGTTTGTTGGTGAAAGGCTGAGGTTTGATTGGTCGGGATTGTGCCACGTCACTCCTTGACTCGGTCCTTCAATTTATGACAATTTACAGCGACTTCAACCGAGCGTGGGCTGGAATTCTAGAACGCCACCAACGTGGCACCAACCTCCCGACCGTTACGTGATGTGCTGGCGCGTGGCGGTGAGGAGCCGTTCGATGACTGACACGTGGGATGTGGAGAGACGATGATGGTTTTCTTGTAATTTGTAGTGTTGGGTGCACCTGATAACCACGTTGGGACTGACGTTCGTCTCGGTGGAGAATGGATATCGTGTTGAAAATTTTAAATATCTTATTTAATATATCACAGGTCAAAATATATTATTAATCGTTGATTCTTTTAAATTTTTTTTTTTTTAAATATCTTTTGAGTGTATGAACCTACTTCCATCAAATCTATATATAATATTCTTTTTTAAATTCAATATGATAATTCTTTTAAATTCTAAAAGTCGTATTTTTCATATTAATTAAAACCATAATCAATTGGCACACAGAATTATGTCATGTTTGGCACACAAAATAAGATGGCTCCTTTTCGAATTAATAAATTTTCAATATTGAATTCTAAAAATAATAAATTATCAGCCCGCCGTCTACGTGCCACGTGGCACCGGTCGTTTTCTGTTGGCAATTATTTATTGGGGGAAAAGGCGAGGAATTTTCATCCATTTATAAATAGATGAATTATCTTCGATATTTATTTAGGACAGTTGAAAATTGAAATATATGTAGGGAAGAATATTAAAACGCTGACTGTTGGGTTTTGACTTTTGACTATCAAATAATAATAAACAATAACTTTTAAAAGGTCCTCTTGCTTTTATTGAACTTACAAATGTTTGGTTATTGTTTTTAAACGAAGAAAAGGTAAAATAAAGTAAAAGACTTTGACTGCGAAGATCACTGAATTGACCATTATAATATTGTTTGGTTTATTCTTTATATATATATATATTTTTTTTGGGGAAACTTCTTGATACTATTCTTTGATTCTGGTCTTGTTTAACATTTCAATGTTTAAATATGATTTCTTAAAAAAATGTTTAAATATGATACGTTGGACTCTCATCGATAACTCTTCTTTTGGCTTTTTATTTTTTAGAAATAAGTTTATAAACATCACTTCCACATATATGGATTAGTATTTCCTTGTGTTTGTTATATACTTTTTTACAAATGTTTTCAAAACTTAAGTCAGTTTTTTTTAAAAAATTAAAATAACTAGTTTTTAAAAATTCGTGTTTTGTTTTTGAAATTTGACTAAGAATTCAAATGTTTGCTTAAGAAAAATGAAAATTATCGTAAATAAATTGCGAGAAAACAAACTACTTTTCAAAAATCAAATGGTTATCAAAGGGGTTTTAGTGCACGTGCATATTTGGGAGTAGTTTTGAGATGCTTAAAATCACTTTTGTCGTATTCAAAATCACTCTCAAACATTTTTTTAAATAATTCAAAATCGATTTTGGCAATATGAAAATTATGTTTCAAAGTGTAAAATAAAACATAAAATCTATTTTAAATAATTAAAGTTATATCTCGAAGTGATTTTAACTATTTCAAAATCATTCCCAAACTCTAAACTTAGTAATTAAATTATATATATATATATATGTATATATAAAAATTTGGTTATTATAATTAATTTTCAATGAATTATTTGATACAATTACTTGTTATCATTCAAGAAAATATCAATTTTTATTTTGGACCTCGCTAAATACATCCAATTTTATCTTAAATTGCATCACTCTGTTTTTTTAGGAAGAAATTAAATGGCATCTTAAACTTCGATAAATATTGAAATTTTGATTATCTAATAAACTTGTCTATTGAAAAATGGATGAATAATTTTTTCTTTTGAAATGTATTTTCCATAATTGTGACGTCCGAGGTTAGGAGGGGTACATGAATGAACCGAGATCACATCCGAATGAGAAGGATCCTAAGGACATGGAAACGGTCAAGATAAAGCTTCAAAGAATTGATAGGTACTACCTATACCAACAAGGTGTACCTTCCTTTCCAGTGGCTCAGGGCCGTCAGTAATCCACCTGATTTGATAAATAATCGTATAAATGAAAAAAAAAAATGGTAGAAACCAAAATAGAATTTTTTTAAAAAATAAATGAATCTTTAGACTAAATAAATGTGTTAATTTACAAATTTAGTTCATGAATTTTTAGACTTAGGTTTAATAAGTTCCTAAATTTAAAAGTATCTAATAGACCCTTAAATTTTCAATTTTTTATGTAATAGATTTTTTTTAAGAAGTGTTAGGATCTCAAACTTTAAAAAGGGTCTAAAAATTCATATACTTTCAATTTGTTTTTATTTCAAATTGTTTCTAATAAGTCTTTGAGAAAAATACCTTGTTGGTCATTGAGTTTTGAGGAATAGACGTATTTGGTTCATGAGTTTTCCTAATAGACATTCTTAGTCATCGAATTTTGAGAATTAAGTTTAAAAGGTCCCTAAGTTTTTCAAAATGGACATTTTTAGTCGTTGAATTTTGAGAAATATTTTTAAAAGGTCTCTCATATTATTTGTTCATTTTTTTTAAAATTAATGCTTTAATTTTTTTAATTTAAAAAATCATTCAATATTAAAAAATAAAAAATAACATTAATTTTAAAAAGTTGAAAAAAATAATACAAGAGGTTTCTTAAACCTATTTTTCAAAAAGGACTAAAAATGTCTATTTTGAAAATTTAGGGACCTTTTAAACATATTTCTCAAAACACAGGGATTAAAAAAAATCTATTTTGAAAATTCATGGATGAAAAACACCTATATCTCAAAATTCAGGGATCAAAAAAGTATTTTTCTCTAAGCCTTTTTAAAACTTCATAGACCTATGAATTACAACATCGAAAGTTTAAGATCGTTTTAGATACAAACCTCCATTTTCATGTCTTGTAAATTCGTTAATTTCGAACCTATTGCAAATCTATTAGATGACTTACGAGATTAAAATTTAGGAACTTAGACATGGAACTGAAATTTTAACCCATAGCACACAATTGAAAAGTTTAGGCTTAAACTTTTTGACCAAAATATAATTATTAAATTCCAAAATTCAAAGGGTGAAAAGTATGTAAACTTGGATATTTAAAAAAAAAAAAAAAGTATGTAAACTTGGATGTGGAAAATCCAGAAGAAAAAACCTCAACGGTCAAAATCCTCTTCCATTTTCAATGGGAGCGAAATTCTCGAACATTGACGCTTTCTTGAATCTGAAAAGCCAACGCCAAGTCTCATAGCTTCCACCAAAAATGTGCCGCAGCTTTCGCCCGACATGCTTCACCTTCAACGATCAAAACCCATCTTTCACAGTCCCGTTTTCCGTTTCAAATTCCCGAACTTTTCCGCCATCGAATCGAGACCGCTCAACACGCTTTCTCTCCTCTTCAATCGATGCAGCTCACGTCAACACCTCCAGCAGATTCACGCCAGGTTCGTCCTTCATGGCTTCCACCAAAACCCAACTCTCTCTTCCAAACTCATTGACTGCTATGCGAATCTTGGACTGCTTAATCTCTCCCAGCAACTTTTCAACTCTATTACCGATCCCAATTCGACTCTTTACAATGCCATACTGAGAAATTTGACTAGATATGGAGAATATGAGCGGACCCTCTTGGTGTACCGGGAAATGGTCGCCAAGTTCATGCACCCAGATGAAGAAACTTACCCTTCTGTTTTGCGGTCGTGTTGTTGTTTGTCGTATGTTGAATTTGGGAGGAAGATTCATGGGTGTTTGGTTAAGCTTGGTGTTGATTCCTATGATGCGGTAGCTGCTGCTTTGGCTGAGATGTACGGGGAGTGCATTGATTTTGAGAATGGTCATCAACTGTTTGATAAAATGTCTGTGAAGGATTTGGAATGCTGGAGTTCCTTGATTTCAGAGGCTACTCAAAATGGGAATGGGGACGAAATTTTCCGGCTCGTTGGGAGGATGAGAACCGAGCAATTAGTACCCGACTCACTCACATTCATCAATCTCTTGAGGTTCGTTGCGGGTTTAAATTCAATTCAGCTTGCAAAGATTGTTCATTGTATTGCAATTGTGAGCAACTTGTGTGGAGATTTGTTAGTAAATACTGCTGTGTTGTCTCTTTACTCAAAGTTAGGTAGCTTAGTAGATGCTAGAAAGTTATTCGACAAAATGCTAGGGAAGGACCGTGTTGTATGGAATATAATGATAGCAGCTTACGCCCGAGAAGGGAAACCAGTTGAATGTCTCGAGCTTTTCAAGTCCATGACACGATCAGGGATTGGAGCTGATCTATTTACTGCACTTCCTGTTATCTCTTCAATTTCCCAATTGAAATGTGTTGATTGGGGCAAACAAATCCATGCCCATATATTGAGGAATGGTTCAGACACTCAAGTTTCCGTTCATAACTCTCTCATCGACATGTATTGCGAGTGTAACATTTTAGATTTAGCTTGTAAGATCTTCAACTGGATGACAGACAAGACTGTAATTTCATGGAGTGCAATGATCAAGGGGTATGTCAAACATGGTCAGTCTCTTATTGCTTTATCTATCTTCTCCGTGATGAAATCTGATGGGATTCAAGCTGATTTCATTACAGTGATCAATATCTTGCCTGCATTTGTTCACCTAGGAGCACTTGAAAATGTCAAATATTTACATGGGTACTCAATGAAACTAGGCCTGACTGTCCTTCCATCACTTAACACAGCCCTCCTGATCACCTATGCAAAATGTGGCTGTATAGAGATGGCCCAGAGGCTATTTGAGGAAGAGAGAGTCGATCATAAAGATTTGATAATGTGGAACTCCATGATCAGTGCCCATGCCAACCATGGAGACTGGTCCCAATGTTTCAAGCTGTACAACCAAATGAAGTGCTCAAATTCAAAGCCAGATCAGGTAACATTTCTAGGACTACTAACAGCATGTGTCAATTCCGGTCTCATAGAAAAGGGAAAGGAGTTTTTCAAGGAGATGATTGAAAATTATGGCTGCCAACCAAGTCAAGAGCATTATGCTTGTATGGTTAATCTCTTAGGGAGAGCAGGGCTTATAAATGAAGCTGGAGAACTTGTTAGAAACATGCCCATCAAACCGGATGCTCGAGTTTGGGGTCCATTGTTGAGTGCTTGTAAGTTGCATCCTGGGTCCAAGCTTGCAGAGTTTGCTGCCAAGAAGCTCATCGATATGGAGCCTAAAAATGCAGGGAATTACATATTGCTTTCGAACATATATGCTGCTGCAGGAAAATGGGACGGAGTGGCAAAAATGAGAAGTTTCCTAAGGGATAAAGGGCTCAAGAAAACCCCTGGTTGTAGTTGGTTGGAGATAAATGGCCATGTAACTGAGTTTCGTGTTGCTGATCAAACTCATCCCAGAGCAGAAGATATTTATACCATCCTAGGAAGCCTTGAACTTGAAATCAAAGAGGCTAGACAAAAGAGTCTAGAAAAAATGGGTAATCTTCTATAACACTTGCATTCATTTTTTTAATGATACATATTCTCAAATGACAGTTTTTTTTTACTCACTCATTTATTTACATATTCACATTACATTGTTTACATGATCTATTCTAATGTATCATGATGTCCAACAAAGTATATTAATGTACATGATCTCATTTCATCAGCATTGATACTATTATTTAACTTCAAGTAGTTGCATAGTTGATTATCAATCAGAGAATGGGAAGTTAATACAAGTTACTCAAGTCTGAACTCAAAAAAGCTACTCAAGAGTCAAGTCGCCCACAATGGCATGCTTGGGCTGCCAGTGTGCTGAAAACATGCGTGGAATTGGCAATGGCAATGTGCTGCAAGCTAGGCAGCCATGTTGGGGGCTTAGGCGCCACGAGCACGTGGCCCCTTGGCTGGCCAACGCCGTGCGAGCGAAGCTAAGTGCTGTTGTCACTCTACGTTTGTCATTGGATTCACTACTACAAATTAAGCTTTTGATGACGGATGGAAAAAATTGCACGGGACTTTTAATGTTGGACGGAAAAACGTGCGGGCTTTTAATATCGGATGAGTCAAAAGCGAGTTGTTCTTTTCAAAAAAAAAAAAAATGCGCGGGCTTGTTTTTTATGGGTCAAGTACAAATAAAGCTAAAGTTTGTAGCTTTATTTGTACTTGACCCATAAAGAACAACCCATAAAAATTTCGATCTGGTCTCAAGGAAAAACACACGGGCTTTTAATGTCGGATGTCAGAGTGCAAGGAGTTGTTCGTTCATGATGACAATAAAAATGAGTTGTTCTTTTCAAAAAAAAAGAAAAAAAAGTTGTTCATTGCTTGTTTGTACTTGAGACCAGATCGACATTGCATTTGGAGATGCATATAATTTTCCAATGAGACCTATGTGTTCTTGTTTGTATACTTTTCTAATTTTTTTTATTCAACTCTTATTTTCTGTTTTAACGCTGAATAAAATCCTTTGGTCTGTATGATCCACTATAGGGAGATCAACTAGAACATCAAATGATTTCAATTGTGTTATTATGTTCTGTTTTCTAAATCTTAGTTACTCCAATGGTTAAGAAAACAACGGAAATTTCATTTCTGTAAATTTTGCGTCAATAACTGTACATTATGCTGAAACATGTTGTTTGAAGTGTACTTGCTTTGGTTTGCTGTTTTATAATTATTTTTTCCAGCTGCATAGTTGTTGCTCAAAATGGTTGATGCAAAGACTTCAATAGCTAAAGATGTTACTGAAGTAGGCCCCTGACCTTCCTTTCCCTCTTCTTTCTCCCGTGGATAGAAGGATCGATTTAGCTTATTACCAAGAACATCAACTCATTACTTACATTTAATTCATATCTTAAAATTTATAGCTAATTGGTAAAACACCTATTGTATATCTCAACCGTGTTGTATGTTGTTGGCTGTGTGGCTGGCCCGGGTTGCCTCCAAGTTGGAGATGATGAAGCCTTGCTCCAGTGTTAAAGATAGGTACTTTAGTTTTTAAATTAAAATTTTTGGGATTTTTTTTTTTTTAAATTATAACAATTAAAAAAACTGGCCTTAAAATTTACCTAGTGATATTGATGCTGATTTTCTTGCCCATCGCTTTATATTGTTCAGTTTCCTTTAAATTACACTTCTATTAGAATTTAAAATTTTCTGCAACAAGTGTGATAAGGAAAAACTTTCTTTCCTTTTAGGATTGGCTATTGAATGATTTCAGATGCAGAGAAAAGTGGTCTTATCACTATGAGGAAGGTTAGCAATTTAGAACCGTCTTTTAAAATCGGTACATTTTCTATTTTACATCCACTTGCTCCTAAGGTGAACTTTTCTTTTCCTTTCAGAATTCTAATGGTGTTCTCCCAAGCTTAAGGGGCTTTGGGTTCATGAACATGATTTTTACTTGCGTATGTATATTTTGAATAAGAACAAACTTTTATTAACGTTGACGTGTGTTGAAATCTCCACACTATTTACCTATTAGTTTATGTTTTTGAACTGAGCTCATGTTATTTGAGTAAGCAATCCCTTTATTACTTGTAGCACTATGAGTTAATCCACAAATGTCATCTTACACAAGTGAAGGGAAGCTGATGCTAATGTTAGTCTAAACTCTATGATTCTCTATGCACCACTGAAGTTTTATACTAACTTTTGATTTGGTTAAACAAATTTTTCTCTCTTCAAATTATGTAATAATTATTATCTATCATGAATGATTAAATTTTTATCATGCCCTGTCTGCTGCTGCTGATATTAAAAAAACTATTGCAGAGATTTATCTTACAACAATTGTACTGGGTCCCTGTTTCAAGTTGTCAACAATCTGATGTGTAAGTCTTTTTTTTTTTTTTTAATCAACCATTTCTATAATAAAATTTATGATAGTTGTTGTCTAATTCCCTTATACATTTTATATCAGTATGTTTTTACAGGAACTTGGTTTCATGTTATTCAACTACAAGGTATGAAACGTAAGAGTATATACCAACCATATACACAATTTCTTTTTCTTGTTCTAAGCTTCTTTTGTCATAAGTGGCAAGTAGGTTCTAAAGTGTCTATTTTGCAGGGGGAGTTAATTGGTTTATTGAGAAATGTTATTGTCTTTTATTATCAAATTTGCTTTGTTTTGTGTTATTATATATGGACCTTGAGAGAATGAGATTATTTAATGGCTAGACAACACTTTCCTTTTCTTTTCTGATTAGGGTACTAGACTTTTTCTTGGTTGAAAGTTTTGTCTCAATGAGTTATCCTTTGAAGTTTTTAAAACTTTCCTCTGGCTAAGCTTTTTTGCATGTATCAAGAAAATCGACTTAAGTATTGTTTGGTGGAATTCTCTCAAATTACCATGGGTTTAAATGGGAGGACTTGAAATTTTGCTTGCTTCTTGTCAATATCACGAGTATGATTTATCAGGTACCTTATATGTTAGTTTTGAAAACTTTAGTAGTTCAGGTACTTGGGTTTTTTATAGTAAGTTGTTTCTAAGCATTTAGAATTCCTGCCAACTTTCCTTTAAACTTAAAATTTCAAGTTATATTTGATTAAATTAGTCTCCTAGTTAAGATGTTCTTTTATCTAGAATTGTGATAAAATGATTTCAAGAAAGGTATAATTGTATCCATGTCGTATCTTGTCCCTGTCTTGGATCCATGTCCGGGCTTTGGCTCTATGGAATTTTACTCTCCCAACGAGATGCAGGGAGGCTCTTGATCGTTTTGTATGTGGAAAGGACCAATCATAAGAAAGTTACATGATATGCATATTCTCCATTTAAGGCTCAGGAAATAGGAAAACAAAAAGACAATGCTACCAATTTCTTCTATATTATATCTTTTGTCTTAGAATGTCTTTATTTCTTTTGTGGTAAAGGTGAATGATGCACACCCAGCATTTTACCACAAAATCTTGGCTCATTATCTACTACCATGTCATAAGATTGGATGACTTCTTTACCTGAAACTTGTCAAGTTTATTAAAATATATTTGCAAGTTTGTTGCGTTAAAATTAGTATGACTTCTTTACCTGACACTTGTTCAGTTTAACCTTTGCCTTGGACGACTGTTGCAAGTTGATCAAAATTATTTTCCAATGCCTTAGTGAAAGAGGCTTGTTATGAGATTGACGAGTTTTTAAAACAAACGATGCTTGTGGCTAGAGTTTTGAGCTTTTTTTTCCCATGATTTTCGTTGAGATTAGTTGGCTCTGGGAATTTTGTATTGCTTTTTGTTGAGATTGGTTTTGGTAAGTGTCACTTGCAACAAGGGTAAAAATTGTAACATTTATCCAAGTTTGACGTCCAATTTAATTTGATGATATTGAAAGTCTAGGTATTAATATCACTTGAGCTTGTGTATAATTCTGATATTTTTGAGCTCTTGTCTGAACTGTTGAAGTGTTGTATTATTTTTGAAGTGTGAGAGAGGGTGAACAAATGCTACTTTAGATATCTTGTTTTATCATTCTTTTTTGCAATGTGTTTGAGTGAGTTTATTGGATGTCGGTTGAGTATGAGTAAATTAGAAACTGTTGGATGAGTTTGTGGGATTTATCGGAAGGATGTGTTAGGCTATGCCTTCACTCGTGGGCTCAAGGTCATTGTACAGAAGCTCCCTACTTGAATGATGAGTGCAAACTTTTGCGCTATGCATTTGGGTAAGTGACTGTAAACAGAGACTTTGCTAGAGTTTGGTTTGAAATTTTATTACTTCCAAAAATTAGATTCTGTTTACAATAAGGTGGTGGATCTAGCTAGTTCTAAGTTCAAATCATAAAGTTTCTTCAAATCAAATGAGTCTTTTGATATATTCTATTCGTTTGGCTATTATATTGATTTGGTTTCTTTGTTCTTACGTTGTCAACTGCAACAGTTTACGGCAAACACTACTGCAGCCAGAGGAGGATCTCTTGGCAAAACCTCCCTCAGGATTGGTCAGTGAGGAAACTGCTCTCCAAAATCCATACGAAATCTTCGGAAAATTAAAGTGCAGGGTATCTTACTTGAACTTTTTGAACAATTATTGAAGACCTTTTCTATATGTTTCAAACGTCAGTTTATTTTAGGCATGGCCTCTTTCTCTTAGGTGTGGAAAGTGCAGAGATACTGGTAAACTTTGAGGAGTTGAGCCCTGTTGCAGATTCGAAACAAGAAGAGGTTGTTAGTGAAAAAGGTGCAGTTAACAACTTTCAAATATGTGGAAAAGATGTTCCTCGTGGATATTGGGTGGACACAAATGATAAAATTTAACCAGACTGCTTATGGAATTATGAGTTTTCTTTATATCTTGTCGACCCACTTTTTGGTATTGCTTGGACATTGATATGGACTATATTTTCATTTTCTATTGAATTCAAGAGACATGGTCAATGATTATTTCATTGATGGTAGCGAAGCCTTAAAATCTTTACCTGTCAATTTATAGTGGAGGCCTGGAGGAACCTACTATTCATCGAGGTTATTTTTGTTCATGGAAATTCTTAGTCATAAATCAGTGGTAAATTTTATTGATAGATCGTAAATGTCATGGTAGGAACTTATTCAAGTATTGGATTGTGTACTAAATTCCTGCCTCCCATTCTTTCTTTTCACCTTTGGAACAATTAGGGGAGAAACCTCCAATTTTAAGATTGTTGCTTTGATATCAATGATTGGATTGTGTTTCAAAACCCCCGATTGTTTACCATTTTTTAGTAACCACATTTTTATTTTACACAAATTGGAACATGTTTTGCTATATATGCTTTCTTGTTTGGACTTTATGGGTCTTCTCAATTTTTTTTTTTTTTTTTTTTTTTTTTTTTTTTTTTTTTTTTTTTTTTTACTTGCAGGCTTTGCAATTATGATGTTTGAATTACTTGCTACTTTGCAATTATGATGTTTGAATTACTTGCAATGTTTTCTTTGCTATTTATTTTTGGGCAAAGTGCTTTTTTTTTTTTAAAAAAAAAATTGAGTTTTTTAAAAGATTTGGACAAACTTTGTGCCTCTGTTATTCGAGTTTGTTGCTGTGTATTAGGGATAAAGTAGGCTATTGGTTATCTTATTTGTGAGTTGCAATTTTTTGGGATCTATATTTTGGCTACAGTTTTGGGCTGCCCTTGCTTTTATTTACATGATTCTTGAAGTTTTGAAGATATGAAAATCTTGGAATTTTTGGAAGATTTGTTGCTGTTTTGCTATTTGGAGGAAATATTCGAATTTTTGAAGTTTTAAAGATGAGGAAATCTTGGAAGTTTTGGTTTAGTTGTTATGTTCATAAGTTTCAATAGGTTAGTTTAATTATTATGTTTATAAGTTTTGAGGTTAAGTTCATTACTTTTATGTGTAGGACGTCCTTGTTTCAGTTGTAAAACGAGAGACATTTATAGTTTTTCATGTTAAGTTCCCAATTCATCAAGTTAATATCAAACCTAATTACAGTTTGTTTTTCTTAGGTTCTTCAAATCTGACGTACAAGCAAGATTATGGTGACAAGAATTGAAGTGACATGTACGAGAATTTTTGTTTTTCTTAAGTGTAGGTGTAAGCTTTTAATCATAGGTGTTTAGTAATTTTGAGGCTCTTGTATGAATAAAAATTGTATAAACAAGAACTCAAAAAAAAAAAAAAAATTGTATGAACAAATTTGGTTGATTGGCTTATTGGAATGGAATTTGACAAATATTTGATTTCTATACAATTTGACACATTTAATGATGGACATTTATTATAGAATTTAATGACGGACTTTTAATGATGGACTTATAATGAATGACATTTAGTCATAAAATACTCTTACAATGATGGATGATAACGAACGACTTTTAATGTCATGCAATGATCGATATTAAAGGCGTCTTTCATTGTGGCTTTTAATGTCGGGTGGGTTTTAATGAGGGGTATTGCTTGTCATTAAAAGTCGTCCAAGGCTACGATGTCACCCACCCGAACGTTACTTGGATAACGCTTGCACATAATTGTTTTTTCCTTTGATTTTCAAAAACATAAGCTACCTAAAGTAGCAATTTACTGCAATTTTTGTAGTCGAATATGCCGTCATCTTTTGGCTGACACTTTTAGCTGGACCTTACATGGACTAGGCTTATACCTTTATTTGATGGGCCAGATTTGGGCCTTTTTATTTGGGATATTTTCATATTTCTTAAAAAAGTCATTATCAAATAGGTGATCTCATATTTTAGTCAATCATGAATGTATATTTATGCCCCCAAATTGTATATCTTTATATCCATTTTTATCTTTAACCTTGGCAAGATGCATCAACTTTCATCATAAATTTAAATAAGACTTAGATTAGTGTTACATTTTTTTTAATCTTAAATTTAAATAAACATTGCAAATTTTACCTTTGGATAGACTTTCATATTAAGGAAAAATAATCGTTACATGTGTTTAATAAATTATTAAAACTTATACTTTAGATGAAATTAATGGAACTTTGGCGCAAAAATAGGAGGGTTTTTTTTTTCCTTCCCCCTAATGTGTTGAAATTTATAAGTTTGAAAGATTTATTCGATAATTAAATTTGTTCATTGATTGAGCTTATTTTTGTAAAAATCTCGATTTTGTTGAAATTAGTTAGTTAGGAAGGTTTTTTTTTTTTTTTGGGGGGGGGGGTTAAATTTAGTGAAAATCGAACCAAAGATAAAAATTAAAACACCTGTTTAAATCTATGAATCAATTTAATGAAATAAAAAATTTATAGTGAAGATTGACACATTTTATTAAGTTTAGGGTAAAAATCATTGAGACAACCAAATCGTAACAATTAGTTAAAACATTATAATCTTAACTAAAAGGTTAGACATCCAAAAGTCATTGATTTTTAGACAAAATTCTGAAAGACATTATAATTGGGTGGCTGGCTGCCCTATGGCAGGACAATCCCTAATTTGCTGACATTTTATATTACCACCCAAAAAAAAAGACTCCAAAAGTAGCCTTGGCAGTTCAAAAGCCCCAATTTTGGAAGAACCCTAATTGCAAAACAACACAATTGTCAGTTCTCCCAAGCTGATTTAGATTCAGATACACCCTCAAAATTCTTATAGCCATAGTTAAAAAATGAATTTAATGAATATTTCTGTTTTACTTTTTTTTTTTTCTCTCTTGGAATTGGGAGTTACATTGAGAGCCCCCAAGAGTGGTTTTTTATAGATTCAAACTTCTGACCTATTGATTGAGGATACATGTCAATTACCATTGAGCTATGTTCATTTTGGCAACAATATGGAGTAGAGGAATTTGAACGTCTCACCTCATGGTCGAAAATACATGTCAACTATTGCTGAGTTATGTTCACTTTGGCGACCCTAAAGAGTGGTTATTTGGATAAAGTCAAGTAGGAAATATTAGAGCATATTTTTCCCATTAATTTTCTCATTATTATTTGCTTGATTTATGCCTTAATTACTGTAATTTGGTGTAAATACTCTTTCCTTTTATATGTATTCCTTGTTGTATAAAGTTAATCTCTATAGTAATGAAATGATCAAGCAACACCATTCTTACATATTCTCTGTATTCTATATGGTATCAGAGCAAAAATAAAATTCCTTACCTCCTTTTTTTTCATCCCTTAGCTCCAGCAGTTTCGGTCCATCTTCTTCTTTTATTGTAGTTCTCTGTTTTCGTCCAATGGCTAGCATAGTGGCTTCATCTTCGTCTACCATCTCTGAATCATCTTCTTCCGTTGATGCCTCACCATTGTTTCTCCTATCAAATATTTGCAATATGGTGCCGCTTCGTTTGGATTCAACGAATTATGTGCTGTGGAAATTTCAAGTCTCCTCAATCTTGAAAGCTCACTCTCTCTTCGGGCACATCGACGACTCACTACCCAAACAAGCCCAATACATTCTTACTCCTGCAGGAACAACGACGACACAGGTCAGCCCCGATTACATTCAGTGGGTATCTCGTGATCAAGCTCTCATTACCTTGATTAATGCAACATTATCTCCTTCTGCTCTTGCTCATGTGGTTGGTTCTGTTTCCTCTAAGGATTTATGGTGTTCTTTAGAAAAACGATATGCATCCAACACTAGATCTAGCATTCTTGATTTACGATCTGCATTGTATAAAATCAAGAAACTCTCTACCGAATCCATTGAAAAATATACCTGCCGCATCAAGGAAATTGTTGATAAATTGGCTGCTGCTTTGGTTAAAATAGAGGATAAAGAAATTCTTGTGCATACCTTGAATGGTCTTCCAGCTGAGTTTAATGCCTTCCGCACATCAATCCGAACGCGCAGTGGAAACTTATCTTTAGAAGAACTTCACGTTCTGTTAGCAGCTGAAGAACAAACGCTGAAGCTCCACGCACCAGATCCAGTTCCTACAGCAATGGCGGCTGCGCAAAACCCTACATTTCGAGGAAGAGGACGACGTGGTCAGTTTAACCGAGGAGGCCGATGGTTTTCACGCCTTCAACGTTTTGATGGGCCCAATCCCTTTTTCCCCTCTGTCGGCCCATTTCCTCAAGCTCCAAGCGGTCCAAATCAATTCTCAAGCGGCCCAAATTCTGTAACTCAATTCTCACGTGGACCGCATATGCACGCTTCGGGTCATTAAGCTGGAATCGGATCCAGTTTCGGGTATGGACAAAATTTCGGGTCTAGCAGTATTTTGGGCTCTCCCTCCTCAAATTTAAATTATGGTTCTGGATCAGGCCGCATTTTCTGTCAAATATGTTTAAAATCTGGACATGGGGCCCTTGATTGCTACAATAGGATGAATTTTTCCTATCAGGGTCGTCACCCACCAGCTCAATTAGCTGCTATGGCGGTAAATTCTATGAACTCACAATCTTCAAATGATAGTTCTAATGCATTTTGGTTATCTGACAGTGGTTGCAACGTTCATATGACAAACGATCTGACAAATCTCAATCTCTCCAACAATTATAATGGGGAAGAATCTGTCACAGTGGGTAATGGTCAACCTTTAAATATCCAAAACACAGGCAGTGGTACACTTTCTACCCCTTCTCATACTTTTAATCTTTCCAAAATCCTTCATGCTCCTGAACTTGCAGCAAACCTTTTATTAGTTCATAAATTTTTCCTTGATAACAATTGTATTTTTCTCTTTGATTCTGACTACTTCCCAATTCAGGATAAAGTCTCTGGCAAAATCCTATACACTGGTGAAAACATCAATGACCTTTATCCCATCCCAAGTCCATCCATGCTATCCTCTGATCTACACTCCAAAAACTTTAATTTTATGGCAAAACAGGAGTGTTCTCTATGGCATCATCGATTTGGTCATCCCGCTCCCAAAATATTACGCTCTAGTTTATCTCGTCTTGATATTTCTTTATCTAATTCTATTTCTACTTGTGAATGCATTAGTTGTTTGAAAGCTAAAATGTCAAAATTATCATTTCCTATGTCTCTTTCCTTTTCTGTTTCTCCTTTACAACTTATTCATAGTGATGTATGGTGACCTTCTCCTATTACTTCTATCAATGGATATCGTTATTATGTTAGTTTCATAGATGATTTTAGCAAGTTTACTTGGCTTTTTCCTCTTTCTTCTAAATCTAATGTTCATGCTATTATCCTAAAATTTGTTCCCTTTGTAGAAAATTTATTATCTACAAAATTAAAAGTATTTCGTTCTGATGGTGGTGGAGAGTTTTGCAATTCTTCTACTTTGGCTTTCTTTAATTCTAAAGGTGTTTTGCATCAAAAATCATGTCCATACACACCTGAACAAAATGGAGTAGCTGAGCGTAAACATCGTCATATAGTTGAAACTGCAATGTCCCTTCTTTTTCATTCTTCTGTTCCCTTAGAGTTTTGGCCCTATGCCTTTTCAACTACAGTTTTTCTAATCAACCGTATGCCTACTTCTTCTCTCAATATGTCATCCCCTTTTGAGCAACTTTTTGGATACACTCCTGATTTACATCATTTAAAAGTTTTTGGGTGTGCATGTTATCCTTTATTGAAACCTTATGCCAAGCATAAACTTGACCCTAAAACCTCTCAACATATTTTCCTTGGTTATACTCTAGAATATAAAGGATATATATGTTACAATCCTATCACCAAAAAATCAATTGTTTCTCGCCATGTTATTTTTCACGAAACAATTTTTCCTTTTGCCAAACCTTTAGATTCTCCAAAACCTGCCACCACTTCTCATCCTGACATAACACCCTTACTTACCCTTTTACATACATCTCCAAACCCATCTTCTCCTTCCCCACCTACCCAATTATCCACTGTTGACACTCATTCTTATCCTCAAGAGATTTTGCATGTTTCATCTTCTAGTATTGCAGATTTACCGATCGACGAGTCATCTCATGAGCATTCCCAAAATGTTCATATTCCTGCAAGCACTGTCAATAATCATCCGATGCAAACACGAGCTAAGTCAGGAATTTTCAAGCCCAAGGCATTTGTTTCCACTATAACCACTTCAGTTCCAACAGATCCTCCTTCATATTCTGTTGCTTCAAGATATTCAGAATGGAGATCCGCTATGTGTGAAGAATTTAATGCCCTCCAGGAACAAGGTACGTGGTCCTTAGTACCTCGATTACCTTCCATGAATGTTGTGGGTTGCAAATGGGTCTTTAGGACTAAATATAACACTGATGACACTATTGCTCGATACAAAGCCAGATTAGTTGCTAAAGGATACCATCAGGTCGAAGGGTTTGACTTTACTGAAACCTTCAGTCCAATTGTTAAAAAGCCCACAATCAGAGTAATCCTTGCTCTTGCTGCTAATTATCAATGGTCTTTAACCCAACTGGATGTAAAGAATGCCTTTCTGCACGGTCACTTAAAGGAGGAAGTGTATATGTCTGAACCTCCTGGCTTTCTTGACAAATCCAGTCCACATCATGTTTGTCGGCTTCATAAAAGTCTATATGGTCTAAAACAAGCCCCTCGAGCTTGGTTTGATCGTTTTACATCATATTTGTTCACCTTGGGATTTACTGCTTCTGCTGCTGATTCATCCTTATTTGTACGCTCAGTTTGATCCTCTTTGACATACCTGTTACTTTATGTTGATGTTATAATTATCACTGGACCAGATTCTTCATATCTCTCAGTCCTAAAGAAGCAGTTGGCAACATAGTTTCAGATATCGGACCTTGGTGCATTAAAATACTTCCTTGGCCTGGAAGGCCACAATACCACTGATGGCATTTTTGTAAATCAAGCTAAGTATCTCACCGACTTACTTCACACTACAGGAATGTCCTCTGCTAAGACATGTTTAACACCCATGTCTACTACAGTTGATCTTCATATCTCTGCACCGTTATTTCACGATACCACGCTCTATCGTCAACTGGTTGGCTCTCTTCAGTATCTCACTTTTACACGACCTGACATCTCCTTTGCAGTGAATCGTGTAAGTCAATTCATGCATCGACCTACAATTGTTCATTTCTCTGCTGTCAAACATATCTTGCGTTATTTATCTGGCTCCAAACCACTTGGTATTCTGTTTCGACGAGCAAATTTATCTCTCACTGCCTTTTGTGACTCTGATTGGGCTGGTGACACCTCTGACCGACGATCCACATCTGGTTTCACTGCCTTCCTTGGTTCAAGTCCAATCTCCTGGTCAGCCAAAAAGCAACCTACAGTCTCACGTTCCTCCACTGAGGCTGAATACCGCTCCCTTGCCACTACAGCAGCAGATCTTTATTGGCTGCAACAGCTTCTCTGTGATCTCCATGTCACCTTATCGAATCCGCCAACATTATTGTGTGACAACATCTCAGCTATTTCTCTTGCCAATAATCCAGTTTTCCACGCTCGAACGAAACACATTGAGATCGACTATCATTTTGTTCGAGAAAAGGTTGCTCGTAAGGATATTTCAGTTCAGTTCATATCTTCAAAGGATCAGTTGGCTGACTTATTCACAAAACCATTATCATCTCCAGTCTTCTTGACATTTCGAGACAAACTTCTGACTTCTCTCCAGTCATCAGTATGAGGGGGCATATTAGAGCATATTTTTCCCATTAATTTTCTCATTATTATTTGCTTGATTTATGCCTTAATTACTGTAATTTGGTGTAAATACTCTTTCCTTTTATATGTATTCCTTGTTGTATAAAGTTAATCTCTATAGTAATGAAATGATCAAGCAACACCATTCTTACATATTCTCTGTATTCTATAGGAAAGGATCATTCAATTGAATGGTAGGTATCAAAAGGAAGCAAAACCAAAAGTAAAAGCTACGAATTATTATTTTTCTATTAATAATTATTTAATTTATTTTGGGTAAGACATGATTTCTTTTAATTTGTCTGGTTCATTCTAATTGCTACATTAAGAAAAAAAATGTATATATATATACAAATATAAATTAATTGACGTTGAGTAACTTTGTCTAAAACTAAGCTAAAACTAGTATCAGATTTCAAAATGTTTGGAAAGTGTCTTATTCTAAGAAATATTTTTGAAATAAAAAAAAATCCCTATAAATGAAGATATGTGTCTATGTTGCACATGAAAATATGGTAAAAATGAAGTGTCATTGCCAAATAAAAAAGGAATAATATGAAGAAGTTGGAATTGCCATATATGCAAAAAGATGAAGAAGTGGTCCTCATCTTCTTTTTGAATGAATAATATGAATCTCACTTTAAGTAAGCTTTTGTCCCTTTTTTCCATACCTCTTTAAGTCATATTCATGTGCATAAATAAAAGATGACCAATCTTTATTTTAACCCTAAAACAACTCTCTTTCTATTGGTGGAACTCAACCAGTTTGGTATTCTAGTTTATTTCTAATTTTTTTAATAAAAAAAATGTTTTTTTAGTATAATGGAAACAAATTGGTTCTTTTGGACATAGACTTTTTTTTTTTTTTTTAATTTTATTTTTATTTTTAAAAAAACTACAAAAAAGAAGTTAGGCGAAGTTATTAGAATATTATAGCTTGTAATTTAATTATTGAACTTTTTTCGGTTTATGAGTTTATAATGATTGCTAATGTCCTCGTTTTTTAAAGTCATGCCTTTTTTTTCTTTTTTTTTTTTTATCTCTTTCTTTTCAAAACCCATTTGAATTTCAAGCTAAATTTCAAAAACAAAAAGAAATTTTTGAAAATTGTTTCTTTTGCATGAGAAGATAGTAGATAATAGGGAAAAATACACTTTTGGTCCCTGAGGTTTGAGTTAAGTTACACTTTGGTCTCTGAGTTTTCAAACTCAACAAAAATACCCCTCAGGTTTGAGATAAGGAGCATTTTGGTCCCTGCCGTCAAATTTTCTGTTAAATCTTCACGGTTGCTGACGTGGCACTATTATTTTAATAAAAAAATATATATATTTTTTTAATTTTTATAAATAAAAAATAAAATAATAAAATATTATTATTTTATTTTTTTTTTAATTCTTTATCTCTCTCTTATTCTTCCTCTTCCCCCACCTTCTTCCCCACCTTCTTCCCCAACTTCTTCTTCTCCAACTTCTTCTCCTTCAACTCCGGTGGCCGGCGTTCGCCGGCCGGCCACCGACAGTTTTTTTTTTTTTTTTTTTTTTTAATAATTTCTTTCTTCCTTTCTCTCCCTTTTCTTCCCTCTTCTCGGTTCTTCACCTATTTTTTTTTTTAAAATAAAGAAGAAGAGGGAGAGGGAGGAGGCCCTCCATCCCTTTTCGACGCCGGCGACGGGAGGGGCCCTCTCCATCTCCATTCTCACTTCCTTCCATTTCTCTTCCATGTTCGCCGCCAAGCTCTTCGCATTGCCCATGGCCTCCGTCCAGGTCGCCACTCCATCGCGCCGCACGCCGCCCAATTTCTACGACATCCTCCGCGTCAACCACAACGCCTCCTCCTCCGTCGAGATCAAGACCGCCTACCGGAGTCTCGCCAAAATCTACCATCCCGATTCGGTGCGGAGATCAGAGCCGTGCGATTCTTCTTCTGATGGTGATGGATGCAGTTTCCTCGAGATTCACAATGCCTACCACACGCTCTTCGATCCTGCTACTAGGGCTCACTACGATCTTTCTCTGGCTGCTGTTACTAGATGCTTGTTTCTTCGATCGCGGTCCAGGCCGCACCGACAGTGGGAAACGAACCAGTGCTGGTAGGGATTTGGATTTTAGGTCGGGGACTGGGAGAGTTTGTAAATTCGGTGTTGATTTGTTGTGATTTGGAATTTGTGTACAGAAATGTTTTGAATGTTCTTCGTATTCGAGGAAGATTTTTGCGACTGGTATATGATCTTGATCTGTTGTTCTAGTTCTGGAATTGAATGCTGAAGAACTTTGGATTGAAGATGGATTTTTTCTTTTTTTTTTTTCTTTTTTTTTGTGGAGACGTAATTTTGAAGGGAAATTATAAGAGTTTGATTATAGTCTGGAAATTAAAATTGGAGTCATTTTGAAGAAATGTTTGAAGTGGAAAAGACGAAGATGTTCACTCATTCGTCATGCTTGTCGCCGGCGCCGGCGAAAGGGAGGGATGACCTCCTCCCTTTCCATCTTCTTCTTTATGTAAAAAAAAATAGGGGAAGAACCGAGAAGAGAGAAGAAAAGAGAGAGAAAGAAATAAATATTAAAAAAAAAAAAAAACTGATCGGCGGCGGCCGCCGGTCGGCGAACGGGGGTGGCCGCCGACCACCGGAGTTGAAGAAGAAGAAGTTGGGGAAGAAGGTTGGGGAGAGGAAAAATAAAAGAGAGAGATAAAGAATTAAAAAAAAAGATAAAATAATAATATTTTATTATTTATTTTATTTTTTTATTTATAAAAATTAAAAAAAAATATTTTTTATTAAAATAATAGTGCCACGTCAGCAACCGTTAAGATTTAACAGAAAAATTGACGGCATGGACCAAAATGCTCCTTAAGGGGTATTTTTGTTGAGTTTGAAAACTCAGGGACCAAAGTGTAACTTAACTCAAACCTCAGGGACCAAAAGTGTATTTTTCCCTAGATAATAAAACAAAGAAACTTATATGTGGAACTGATATTTATAATGTTATGTGTAATTTTTGACCCACTTAAAAGGACATAGAAGTTAGGACAACACAACTCCAATCCACAAACGCAACGGGGAGCCAAATACCTGGAAAAGGACGAACCGGAGAGCCGGGCCAAGGCCGAAAGGATCGGGCCTTGGCCCAATCCCATGCTCGGCCTGGGCCTGGGCCGAGGCCGACCACTAACCCACAATGTGGGTCGGGCTGATTCTCACCCACCATCGTCGCACGTCCCGGTTTGACCCGCTTTCAACTCCCGAACTGACCCAGTCAACCTAGAGCAAGGGAAAAACCTAGGGGAGGACACATGTATAAATTCCGCCCTTGGCACATGGAAAGGGGTTCAGAAAACTAACTACATAAATACTTTTTAGTGTTGATCCGACTTAGGCATCAGAGTGCAGGTAGCCTACACCACACCGGTGTGCAGCGGTTCTTATTGGTCTTGCAGGTCTCGTCTTCCCCATCTTCAAAAAATTCACTACTAGTGTCACATGAAGGTCAGGTGAGTAACTTGGCCAGATTTTGACATCAACATATAAGTTTAATTTTCAAAAATAAAATGGGACCTAACTTTTCAAAATATTCATTGTAATTTAAAACTTGAAAAGAATAATTTCAATCCTTGTTACAACCATTGTCCACTTAGCTAGTTTATACAACTTCAATAAACGCTCACATCGACATGTAAATACATATATTTGAAGTCACATCATCCGTTTCTTAAACAATTGATGACTAGGTTTGTTATAGGTAATTCTGGACCACTCCGAGATGTAAGGAGTCGACGAGGATAGAACAACACCAACTCAAGGACACGACTAGGAAGCGGACCCTGAAAGAGAGGTAGGCCAAAAGGAATTGGGCCAAGGCCTAATACCCTGGCCTTGGTCTTGGCCTAGTTGGCCTCTGCCCACTTTGGTGGGTCGAGTCCTCTTCCCTCTGTTCGGTCTCTAGTGCCCTGGTCCAGTCCGGTTCAACTTGGTTCAGCCTGAATTTGTCTTTCGACGCTTAGAAACCCTAAAACAGGAAAAAGTATATAAACACTTCTTTGTCATTGAAGAATGGATCCCAAATTCTACTCTCTGAACTCTCTCTTCTTCCTCTAACTCTTTGGTCTTGCTGATCTTCCTTATGCTTTCTAACTCAAGCCTCGGAGGCAGTGTGACAAACACCACACCGATGTGCAGTTTCTTCTGTCTTGCAGGTCACGTCTTCCTCTCTCAAACAAATTTACCGTTGGTGGCACATGAAGGTCAGACGATGAGTTCTCCCTACTCGGATTTTGACATCAACAAGGTTAATTATAAGTATGGGGTGTGTGATAAACTGTCCAACCTTAGAGTTGAAACTCTAATCAAGGGTTTTCCATTTTTTATATATTATGTTATGTTTTTTTATTGATAAATATTATTAAACAAGTGAGATAACACAAAATCCAATTGAATAATTGGGTGGAATATGTTTAGAATGTAAATGGTCCTAAAAACCATGACCCACAACAGTGAATTATGCAAAACCAAAATTATATAGAAAAAAAAATTGCATTTTTTTTTTAATTATGGAAAAAGGTTCTTGCATCTTCTTTTTGGTCCTACAATACATGACTATAAGAAAGGAAAAAGTGCTTTTGGAGAAATAATTTAATGTCCAAATCGGAGTTTGCTGCCCTAAGATGCATTTGCAATCAACTTTTTCAAAGCTAACTTTCAAAATCATTTCTAAAAAATTAATAATAATAAAATAAAATTCAAGAACCACACAAGCCATTTTCACTTTCTAAATGAAAGTAGACATATCATGGTGTTTTTTTCCCCCTAAATTTAGTTTTCTTAATCAATATTCATACTTTTTACTCTTAACATTTTATTGAGATTTTTTTTTTTTTGGATAATATGTGGGGTGAGAGGATTCGAACCACAAGTCTCGTGGTTATCAATACAACTTTATGCCAGTTAGCCAAAACGAGCTTAGCTTGGTGGTAATTGACATGTACTATCGACTATGAGGTCAGAGTTTCGAATCCCCCCACCCCCAAATATTGATGTACTAAAAACAAAAAACTTTATACAGATTTGGTTCGATTACATTTTTCTTTTTATTCTTATTCGGTATTTCTTTTTAACTTTAAATTTTTAGGAATAAAATTAAAGTGACAACTAATTAAAGCATTAGTAACCTTCTTATTGGTCAAATATTCCGAACTTTCATTTTCTCGTTTGTAATATTATGTTCTAAACGAATCATTCCAACGTTAGAATTCTTTAGCTGGAGATATGAATAAAAATTGACAAACAGTTAATTTAATTTAGGGTAAATTATTAAAAATACTACTGAACTCTGAGGTTGGTTTATATTATAACTTTCAAAAGTTTCATTTTAACCCTCAAAATTTGAAGTTTGTTTCAAAAAGTTCCTTGAAGAAATTTTTCGAGAAACTTATAGACAAAAAATGATATATTTTTATCGTTTTTTCCACGTCTATATTGAAATATGTTCACATAAGTAACAATAATACATCGTCATTTTCCGTCCATGAATTTAACGAATAAATGCCTTTACGGGTTGTTTTAAACAAGGACTAAAATTAAACTTTTGAAAGTTATAAATTAACCCTCAATTTATTTACTTCAATTCATTTAAAAAAACAAAAGTTATGCATTTTTTTTTTAATAATATGTGGGGGAGGGATTCGAATCACAGACCTTATGATTGTTAGTACAAAGTTATATCAGTTGTAAATAATTATCACTTCTACTACCCTTAATAAAACCTAAAAAAAAATATTTAGTTCTATTTAATAAAAGGTGTGGGACCAACGTATAATAAAGCCTCCAAAATCTGAAAATATAGTGTTTGGCACCTAATATGAAATGTCGATGCTGTTGTATTATTGTATGATGGGCAAATAATAATTATTTTAATTTCTTTGGCTAATTAAACACAATAAATAACTTTTCTCTTTCTAATTAAGTCCAAGTCCTTATTATAAAAAAAGAAGTTCATATAAATATATATACATACACACACAATCATTTTGACTAATCTTGGACAAATTATTATTTAAATTATCCATCAATCAAACTATGATTAAAAATATAACTAAAAAGGTGTATTTTTGGGGTTAATCAAGAAAACGAAAATTTAAAATTAGATTTTGTGTCAACCTGACGTGATTCCCAAGGTTTGAAAAATAAAGATAGGACAAAAATTAATATATATCTTTAAACTTTTGTACCAATGAAAATCCTAAATTAAATGCCAAAGCGAGTTTAGCTCAACGGTAATTGGTATGTACCCTCGACCAAGAGGTCAGAGATTCAAAGCGAGCTTAGCTAAACGGTAATTCGTCGGTAGCTGGTGGTCGAAGTAGAGGTGGAGGCGGGGAGAGGCGAGGGAGAAAAGAGTGACAAAGGAGAGAATTCGAAAGCATTTGCCAAGGATGTTTTAACTTTTATGTTTGTTTCATTTTTATCTTTAAACTTTTAAAATGTTTATTTTAGTCATTTTGCTTTAAAAAACAAACTATTTAGGTCCTTACTTTGATTTCAATTTTAATCAATTAATGACATAGCTTTGAGTATGTGTATTAGATTATTAATATGAGTATGATTTCAAGTCAAATAAGTTAGAGACGAACATTAGATAAAATGAATTTGAAGTATAAAAGTAACATCGCATGAGCCAAACGTAGAATCAATTATAAGTTTTTGATATGAGGCAAATGTCATCATGTCATTTTTCAAAAAAAAAAAAAAAAAATGTCATCATGTCACAATAGGGGAAATATGAATGGATGTTCAAGACAATAATATACAACATAATAATATACAACATAAACCAAACATAACCAAAAAAAAAAAAAAAAAGTACATACTTTGACCAGGGAAACGGGAGAATTCCCACTACCGCTGGCAGGCCAGCCGGGCCGTGAGCGCGGTGGGAACGGGCTTCCCAAAAAGCCAGCCCGGTAAGCCCAATTTCAAAAATATATATATATATATATTTTAATCTATGGGGTTCATGAAAACAAAAAACAAAAAATAAAAGTAATTTTTTCTAATTTTCAAAACTTGACATAAATCTTGAAATGTTTTTAGAGAGTAGATATCAAAACAAAGAAACTCACGGATAAAAACAATATTTATAAACTTTTAATTTAAAAAAACCAAATGGTCATCAATAGGACCTAAAATACTAACATTTTTCTTAGAGGGGTGTTTTTGTAATTATATGTCATATTTGTGATTAAATGATTTTTTGACTAGCTTCACTAAGAACGTAACCAATTAAAATTCCTATTTTACATCATGAACCACAAAGTATGAGATTTATGGTCTAAATATTCTTACTCAAAACCTGAAAATTTTCAAAAGAAAATAATAATTATCTTTTAAATTAGAAGAACAAGTAAATTAGCTCACGCACCAAAACAAAATTAAGAATATAAATAAACAATCGATTCCTTATCCATTTGGTCAAACAAGAGGCACAGTCCAACACCAAAAAATGTCCAAAAACAGCCCACTTTATACACAGTATCAACCGTCTTTAAGAGCGTTACTGACAGACACTAATGTATTTTCATTTTCATTTTCATTTTCATTTTTATATATATTATACATTTGTATTTCATTAAATGAAACAAATAACATTTTAGAAAAATGTTGAACTTTGTTTCAGACATATCATCAATGTTTTGTCTTACACTGAGACTTCAAAATTTCCACAGTTGACTTGCATTGCATTCATCATCCCATCTCCCACTTTCTTTCTTCCTCTTATTTATTCTCTTCTTTCTCTTCCATTTTTCTTCACAAAAACCCAAAATAAAAAGAGACCCATTTCTAGAATTCTCTCCTATGGCTTAAAGTTGTCTGCTTTCTCATCTATTTTGCTAGAAAACTCAGAAAGATTTGTTTTTTTTAGAGAGAAATGGAGGGAGGATTCCATGGAAGCACAGAAGGTTCAGCTTTCAAAGAGTGCTTTTCTCTGGCTTGGAAAAATCCTTATGTTCTTCGTCTTGCATTCTCTGCTGGAATTGGTGGACTTCTTTTTGGTTATGACACTGGTAATTTTGAAACCAACACTTTTTCTTCTTCTTCTTCTTCTTCTTCTTCTTCTTCCTTTTTGCCTCTGATTTATGGTTGTGTACTGGAATGGTGTTTGATTTGCAGGAGTGATTTCTGGAGCTCTTCTTTACATCAGGGATGAATTCAAGTCTGTGGACAAAAGCACTGTTTTACAGGTTATTATAAGAAATTTTAATTTAAATTTCATTTCATGAAGTGAGAATCAAAGTTCCTTTTTTTGCTTTTTCTATGCATTAAATCTTGAATGTTAGTTGCTTTTCTTTGTGGGGTTTGATTTTTATTACCTAATCTCACTTTGTTTGGTAAACTTGTTTAGATAGGTCAAATAATTTTGTGATCATTTTTTAGGACAGGTGTCAATTGTTCTTGTCCACTTTTATGAAAATTAAAAGGCCAGAGGGCAAAGTTCCTTCTTACCCACCACTAAAGTTTTGACAAGTATTCGTTTTTTTTTTTTTTTTTTTTTTCTGTGAAAAAAAGGAAAAGTCTAAAGGAACTCTTTACTGCGGTGGTGAAAAATACAGTGATGTGGAGTAAGAATCTCTATTGAGTCATTTTGGAAGAATTGTACAGACCCATAAGAAATAAAAATGGCTTTTGTAGAAGCTTTTCTCAAGCTGGATCTCAATCTTACAGGAATTTGATAGCTTGTTTTTGATGTCTTGAAGTAATTTTTTTACTTCTTCAAACAATTAAATGAAAGGAATATGTAATGACGGAAAATTTCTAAATAAGTAGTTGAAAACAACAGTTGACAAAAAATTCCTTGGTGATGGTATTAACATCAAACAGGAAACCATAGTGAGCATGGCAATTGCAGGGGCCATAATAGGAGCAGCAATCGGAGGATGGATGAACGATCGATATGGGAGGCGAACTGCAATTCTCATAGCAGATTTTCTCTTCTTCGTTGGAGCTGTCATCATGGCAGCTTCACCTGGCCCATCCCTGCTCATTGTCGGTCGAGTTTTTGTTGGACTTGGTGTGGGAATGGCTTCCATGACTTCCCCTTTGTACATCTCTGAGGCTTCCCCTGCAAAAATCCGTGGTGCCCTTGTTAGCACAAATGGTTTTCTCATCACTGGTGGCCAATTTGTAGCCTATCTCATCAACCTGGCTTTTACCAAGGTAAATCAAGTAAAATATCATAGTACACTAAGTCTACATGGTCGTCTCTGCACTATTATTCATATTCTTTTGATGATCAAACCAGTCCACAGCTCACAAGTCAGAACAAAGAGAAGCTACCTATGACTAATATGCAAAAGACGATCCATTTTCTTTATCCAAGTGTGATAGATAACTTATAAAGATATCTTCAATGAGGGAGATGTTAGTTTTTGTTTCATATAAAGGAAATTAAAAACTAAAGCATAGAGGGTACTTATGCAGGCACCAGGGACTTGGCGATGGATGCTTGGGGTTGCAGCAGTTCCAGCTTTCGTCCAGTTTATCTTAATGTTTTTGCTTCCAGAGTCACCTAGATGGTTATACCGCAAGGTGATATTATGGCTTCTCCTCGAGTAGTTTGTCTTCATAAATATAATAGTTTGAAGCTTTAAACATAAAATTTTCTGGTTGAACAGGGAAGGTCAGAAGAAGCTGAAAGGATACTGAGAAAAATATATTCAGCAAATGAGGTGGAGGCAGAGATTCGAGATCTTAAGGAATCCGTTGAAGCAGAGATCAAGGAAAAAGAGTCTTCTGAGAAGATTAGTTTGATTAAGCTATTGAAAACCAGAACGGTGAGAAGGGGACTTTATGCAGGGGTTGGACTCCAGGTTTTCCAGCAATTTGTGGGCATAAATACAGTTATGTACTACAGCCCTTCTATAGTTCAGTTGGCTGGCTTTGCATCTAATGAGACTGCACTCCTGCTTTCACTGGTCACAGCTGGGCTCAATGCATTGGGCACCATTGTGAGCATATATTTCATTGATAGAACAGGGAGAAAAAAGCTTCTAGTCATCAGCTTATTTGGTGTCATAATCTCTCTTGGGGTTCTATCAGCAGTTTTTCACGAAACAACAACTCACTCTCCATTAGTGAGCACTAAAACCACTCAACTCCAAGCTTACACCTGCCCTGACTACAGTTTGGCCAGCAATGCTGCTTCTTGGGACTGTATGAAGTGTTTGAAAGCCTCGTCTCCAGATTGTGGTTTCTGTGCTTCCGCAGCTAATAAGGTAAAAACAATCACCAATCTGATTGAGTAGAAAAGATACACAAGCTGCATAACATTTCCTTTGTGTTTTACATGTAAATATGACACCTTTTTGTTGTTTGCAGCTCTTTCCCGGGGAATGTTTGATTGCAAATGACACAGTAAAGGATTTGTGCCACGGTGAAGATAGACTATGGTACACAAGGGGATGCCCTAGCAAATTCGGGTGGCTTGCACTCATTGGTCTTGCCCTCTACATTATTTTCTTCTCTCCAGGAATGGGAACTGTGCCATGGATTGTGAATTCTGAGATTTATCCTCTAAGGTATCGAGGCGTCTGTGGAGGAATAGCAGCCACTGCAAATTGGATCTCAAACCTTGTTGTTGCTCAGTCCTTCTTATCGTTAACCGAATCGATTGGGCCTTCCTGGACATTCCTTATATTCGGATTGATTTCAGTAGTAGCCCTTATGTTTGTTCTTATATGCGTGCCTGAAACAAAGGGCCTTCCAATTGAGGAGATAGAGCAGATGCTTGAGAATAGGGCTTTGCATTTGAAATTCTGGAAGAAAAGGCCACATCCGTTGGAGAAAAGCCAAGGGGCCTGAAAAATCAGTACCAAAAGTAGTATACAAAAATTTATACAAGAGTGTTTGAATTCTAAATGCTTGGTGTTTACTGGTGTCAATAGACAGTTAATGTGTGAATCTGAGCATAACCCTGTAGATAAGACACCTACTACCATTCCTAAAATTGATAGTTCGACCTTCCACCCTGTCATTGTTGAACTTGAAGAAAAGAGATGTAATGTAGAATTTCGCTTTGTCCTAAGTGTGGTTTGGATTTTACAAATGTTTGGATATAGGGGAAAATACAAATATATAGAACATTTCATAGAACCATTAACTTCAATTTTAAATCAACGAACAACCCAGAAGACTGAGCATGTCTATAAGCCAAGTATTTTGCTCGCCGAACTTGCCTATCTTAAAATGGCTTAATGTTAACCTAGGAATTCCAGATTTCTTCATTCCAGTCTATTGAATTCTATGGTTTTCTAACACAATCAGCAAACGCTTTGCCCTAGTTAAATCTTTTAACTCAAGCAAACTAAAAATATAGGATGCAGTTTAATAATTCGATGTAGATAATTCAAATACGGAGTTAGAAATATGTTTGAAGAAATATGTCGCTATTCTTTCCTTTGTGTGAATCGTGTTGAAATCATTCCAGCCAGGAGCCAAAAACTCACAAACACACACAGGAAATGAAAAATACCAGAGGACAGAAATAGAATGTGCCTTCAAAATCCAAGGAACAGCTAATGAAGATTGTATCCCATGATCCCAGTCCCAAAAGAACCGGGCAGAAACAGTGATGGGTGGGATGGTGAAGCTAGCTTGAAATGAATGCCCAAAATATCCAACTCTGTGCAAAAATCCCACAAAATGATTTGTGAAAAGTTACTGATAGAAGAATGAGTGAGAATATGTCACCAAATAGACTGATGGCTAGAAGTTTTTTCGTCTAGCCGTGTCAATCACTCACAATAGAGGTCAGAGCATTGAGCTCAACAATAGTCTACAACTAGTGAATGCAGTGTAGTTTTATTCGATGCTAAACTAACCAACTAAACTATAATGTAGTTGTAGTATATAATTATATTTAAGCCCATAAACTTCAGAAGAAACTAACCTCCAATCCCTAAAAAAATCAACTTCTCATAGCTGTTGTTCTAAGAAAACTCTTCTGCTTCCATTAAGTCCTTGAGATTAATCCGGTGCCTCCAAAGGCTTGGTATTTTCAAATACAAACTAAATAATTGGTATCAAAATCAACTTTCTCCTAACTGTGGTTTGGGATTTTAAATAGCTGGAGATGTGGGAAAATTTATTCAAATATACAAAACATTTAAAAGAATCCCATTCACTTCAGTTTTGGATCAATGAACAACCGGGAAGATTAAGCATGACTGTAAGCCAAATACATTGTAAATTGAAATGGAAAACTCAGCATTCGACTTTAACATGGCCCTCACATTGACCTAGAGATTCCAGATTTCTTCGTTTCGATCTTTTTCATTCGTTAGTTTTCAAATACAATCAACAATCACATTGGGCTGACGAAATCATGAACTCTCAAACAAGCTTAAAACATTGGGAAGCACTCGAACAATCAAATGCAGATAATTCATATACGACATTGGAAATATGTTGTAAGAAAAAGGTTAGTACTCGGTCCGTCCTGTGAATCAAATCGACAATAGAGAGAAGAAAATACGACGGTGTAGACAAAGAAATGTACCTTCGAAACCCAAAGAACATCCAATCAAGACTGTCTTCATGATCCCGTTCCGATCAAGGAAACAGTGATTGGCTGCAACACTCATGGGTGAGATGGTGATGCAATCTTGTAATCAAAATCATTTTTTTGAAATAAAATGAAGGGGCAACAAGAAATATGGGTAAAAATAAATAGGTGGCTTCAAATATAGCTACAAATGTTTAAAAATTAAATAGATGGCTAAACAATTTAATGATCAATAAATCCATATTTGTAAAAGACAAATATGCCCCCAACAAACTGTCTAATGTATTATTAACGTTTAAAATCAAAACCAGAGTTTAGGAGAGATAAAATATACCCCTAAAAAAAGTTGGAGACATTTTAGGAAGTTTGAAAAATAAAAAATCCAAGAAACAAAACTAGTTTGAAAAACAAAATTAGTTTGAAATTAGTAGTAGGTGTTACTACTGAAAAAATTTGCACCCCAGAAAAGTTGCTACCTGGAAAAAAGGAGTCAATACTTTTATTGGGGAAGGATAACAAAGTTCAACCTCCCTCAGTAGAGAGAAATACCTTCAGGATGCATTGATTGGAAAAAAATGTCCTCTCAATCCGAAGACATACTACCTGCACCCAAGAACATCAGCAATTAAAAACCCAAAAAAATAAGAACACCAGCAACTCGGAAGACATACTAATTTTCCCCCAAAAATGAATAAGCTAAAAAGAAGATACCACCCACCCTCACCACCAGAATGAATAATTGCAATTAAATACTGCAAAACACACCTTTGTCCTCGGAAATGACGTAAACGACGTCTGTAAATAACCGTAAATACAAGGGGTAAAAACGTCATGTCACCGCCCACCCTCACCACCGGAATAGCCTTCATGCAGCAGCCCACCCGTCCAACTTCTTCCTCCAAAAGTAGAAACCCTTGAGAGCATTCCACACCCCTTGAGAGCATTCCACACCCCCAAACTCTCCATTCCACACCATTTCCCACCGCCAAACAGAGTGAATATCACTACCTACCTCTCACACCACGCTGACGAACCATCTCCGCCGTGCCAACGACCTTCATCCGCCGTGTCGACAACCATCTCTTGCATGCTCGGTCGTTTCTCCCCCTACGCGACGACTGTACCAAAAAAATTGAAATAGGTAATGGTTTGGTTTCCCTCCCCTTATATTTTCAACAAACAGATACTAAAATCCCTAGATTTTAGGGATTTAGTTTACTCCCGTTGAAACTGTCCCCACGGGGTGTATACCAGTATTGACACTCGGGATGTCAACGACTACACAACACCCCCTGTATGTACCGTTTTGAAATTCGTTCACCATCCAGAACACATCTCTGTCCTCGGGAATGACGTAAACGGAGTCTGTAAATAACCGTAAATACAAGGGGTAAAAACGTCATGTCACCGCCCACCCTCACCACCAGAATAGACTTCATGCAGCAGCCCACCCGTCCATCTTCTTCCTCCAAAAGTAGAAACCCTTGAGAGCATTCCACGCCATTTGAGAGCATTCCACACCCCCGAACCCTCCATTCCACACCATTTCCCACCGCCAAACAAAGTGAATAACACTACCTACCTCTCATACCACGCCGACGAACCATCTCTGCCGTGCCAACGACCTTCATCCGCCGCGCCAACGACCTTCATCCGCCGCGCCAACGACCTTCATCCGCCGCGTCGACAACCATCTCTTGCATGCTCGGTCGTTTCTCCCCCTACGCAACGACTGTACCAAAAAAAATTGAAATAGGTAACGGTTTGGTTTCCCTCCCCTTATATTTGCAACAAACAGATACTAAAATCCCGAAATTTTAGGGATTAGTTTACTCCTTTTGAAACTGTCCCCACGGGGTGTATACCAGTATTGACACTCAGGATGTCAACGACTACACAACACCCCCTGTATGTACCGTTTTGAAATTCGTTGACCATCCAAAACACATCTCTGTCCTCGAAAATGACGTAAACGACGTCTGTAAATAACCGTAAATACAAGGGTAAAAACGTCCAAAATAATCCAGTAAACAGTTCCCTAAAATGTCGGTAGCCATGCCTGCAAAATCCAAACTTCTGTAGCCAAAAATCAAGAATATTTTTTTTTTGTAGCCATTTAGCACAATTCCCCTAAAATGAGAATTTTGTACGGATGACCTATCGAAGGTCCTACTGAAATTTGGGCTATTTGGAGAATGTCCCTTTAATGCTGATGTGAGCACGCACACTTTATGACTATCGGGCCTCTGAAAATAGGTCATCCGTACAAATTTCTCAATAAACAAATGTATTGTTTGTGCAAATACTAAAATAGACCAAAATAATTCTCGAATCTAAAACTATTTGCAAATATAGTAAAATTGAATTGACACATACTTCAATCACATGTGTAATTATTGCTAATAAACTATTATATTAGTGATAGTAATCTATCATTGATGATTAACTACAAGTATTGTAATTGAAGTCTATTAGTGATAGAGTTGTCAACACTATTTGCAAATATAATAAATTTAAGGGCAAAATATATTTTTAGTCCCTCAAATTTGAATTTAGTGTTTATTTGGTCCTTAAGGTTTCAAAAGCGACACTTTAGTCCTCAAAGTTTGGTAAATAGTTCTAAATGGTCCTTAGACCGTTAGTTGACTAACGAAAAATGACGTGACAGGTTAGGTTGCTCATTATGTGTTGTTGAATTGGCAAATTTATTAATTTAATTAATATTAATTATATATTGGTGAGGTGGCAAAACTTCTTCCCTCTCATTTTATCTTCTCCTTCTTTTCTTCACTGTCGCACACTCACCTTACGCTCACCATCACTGTCCTCGCCTCTACCATTCTCTAACTCTGCTCTTCAAAGAATCTCCAATTTTACCCATCCACTTAGTTTGATTTTCAGCGGCTCTTCAATCACGACAATCTGGCGACTAAGTAACAGCAGGAATAAGAGAGAAGAAAGGGCATGACGGGTGGCGGCGAAAAACTTTGTCGGAGGCGAATTAAAGGCGGATAATAGATGACGGTGAGGAGTTTTGTTGCAGGTGAAGAGGGAGAAAGAAGTTTTGCCACCTCACCAACATATAATCAATATTAAATTAATAAATTTTTCAACTCAACAACACACCATCATCAACCTAGTTGCCACATCATTTTCCGTTACTCAACTAACAATCTAAGGACCATTTAGAACTATTTACCAAACTTTGGGGATTAAAGTGTCACTTTTGAAACCTTAGGGACCAAATAGATGCTAAATTCTAACATGAGAGACCAAAAGTGTATTTTTCCATAAATTTAAAGTATATTAGTGATATCAGTCTATTAACGATAGTACTTTTATCATAATTGCATTTATTGCTGATAGACTATTCTATCAAATAGTAGTCTATCACTAGTAGACTTCATGCATTATGATTGAAGTAAATTTGTTATTTTGTAATTTTTTTTAAAAAAAAAATTGCTATATTTGAAAATAACAAATTTTAAATTGTTACCTATTACCATAACATTAAACAATCGAGAAAGATTAATTTAGGGTTATTTACTAAAATAGCTTTATAAGTTTAGTCCTTAAATTTTATAAAGTATCTTATAAATTTCAAACTTTCAATTTTGCATCTTAATACATCTTTGAACTTTTAAAGGGGGTTCTTACGCTTTCAATTTTGAGTCCAAACCGCCATTTTTCATTATTGTTTTTTTTCAAGATCTACCATGGTTTCCGAATGAAAAAAGATTATAATGGAGAAAGGTACCCAAGTTGAAGAAAATTGGAGATTTCTCAAGAATTTCGTTTGTAATTGCTGGGATGAGAAGATGAGAATGGGAAATACTGCAAAAACTCAAGAAAATTGGAAGAATCTTGAGGGTTTCAGATATTTTTTTGAAAAAAAGGTGAATATTAAATCCTAATTTTTGAATTACGTTTAGGGAAATAGTGAATAATGATTCTTTCAATTTTTTAGATGATTTATGTTTACTATAGTGAAATTATTTGCATGTTGTCTAATGGCTTAGTTTACTGTATACAATGTATTTGCATAATTTGTTTATTGAATACACTGTATTTGCATAATTTTTCTTTTTGTAAACATTAATTTTTTTTATTGTTCCAGTAACATTAATGATTTCTTTCCATTTTTAAGATGATTTGATATTTACCACAATGAAATTATTTGCATGTTCACTAATAAGGTACTGTATTTGCATAATATTTCTTTTTGTAAACTTGACTACTTTTTATCGTTACAGCAACATTTGTTTCAAATAATTTCACTTATTTTATTAATTTTAAATTTGAATACCGGTTGAATTTATGCAGTTTAGATATAATATAATCTTCATATTTTTATCAGAAGATTATAGGGTAGTTTAGATTTAACTATTAATAGTTATTGTTTGACTTTATCAAAAATAATAATTTCACTTATTTTATTAAATTAATCTGTAAATCCTAGATTCTCTCCCTATTTTAGTGTGTATTTTAATTTAAATAGTCTTTGGATTTAGATTCGGCTAGGGCATTTTGGTTGATTTCATTGCTAAAAAAACTTACTAAAATTAGAACTTGGTCATTTTTCTAATGAAAAATTTGGATGGTCATTTTTCAAAATGGTCAATTAAAAATAGTCATTTATCTAGTTGGTCTTATTTATCTAGTTGGTCCTAAATTTTAAAGCAGGTAGGATTGGGAGAAAATGGGAAATAACTTCAACCCATTTTAGAAGAATGAAGTCTTCTAGAATGTCTGATCCAAAACGTCTTCTTAGTGTGGCCCAAAGCTTGTGAGATGATATTTTTAAGGGAAATCCTCAGAAATGGCCAGAAATTACATGGTAATTTCGAAAAATGGCCAAACCGTATTTTTTAATGAAAAATGGCCAAACCGTATTTTTAACCTAATTTCACTTGTTTTATTCTTCCAATTATACCCCTAAGTTAATTTTCACGCCCCACCCTATATTTGAGGAAGCCATTTAATTTTTTTTTAAAAAAAAAAACCAATTATCCCATGAATCAAGCAATGATTAGTTACAACATATATATCATCTCTTATCATTTGAAATTCAAATCCAGATTGCTTCATCGTCTTTTCCAGTAGACTTTTATTTTGTAATCAACAAACCAGATTGCTTCATCTTTTCCAACCATTCTGATTGATTATTGGTCTTCGTCGTTCCTTCGGTAAAGCTATTGATCATAGGTATATTTCAGCATTTTTTTTACTGCTTTCATGTTTTCTGTTACTCCAAAAGTAAAAGTAAGCGTTCAGATTGATTATTGTTTTCATGTTTTCGTTCACCTGAGTTATTCTTTTCATTTGTTGAAAGCTCATTTGGACTTTCTTCTGAATCAATCTCAATCACCTTTGAATCTTCCGTCTCCTACAAAAGTAAATAATTTTTAGAAGAAACCCTTACCCGTTTTCATACACACTGTAATTGTGATTAAACAAAGATCACAACTACAGTGATTTTTCTTCAATTTCTTCAATTTGCATGATGAATTCTCGCTGTAACATGTATGATTTTTTTTTTTTATCGATATATTGTATTTTGTTATGTTCTATTTTTTCTCCATAAATCGTGATTTGAATTTAGTAACAAATTTCTTAATTAAAATTGTTGTTTTCAAATTATACTGTTAAGATAAATTAGTATTAGACTTATCTTTTTTATTTTGAAATTATTTTATTGAATCTAACATTAAATTAACCTGTAAATCCTAGATTCTCTCTTTTTTTTATAGTATATTTAATTTGCATGATGAATTCTAGCGGTAACATGTATGATTTTTTTTTATCGATATATTGTATTTTGTTATGTTCTCCTATTTTTTCTCCATAAATCGTGATTTGAATTTAGTAACAAATTTCTTAATTAAAATTTTTGTTTTCAAATTATACTGTTGATAAATTAATATTAGACTTATCCTTTTTATTTTGAAATTATTTTATTGAATTTCACATTAAATTAACCTGTAAATCCTAGATTCTCTCCTTTTTTTTATAGTATATTTAATTTAAATAATATGGATTTAGATTTCGGTTAGGGTCATTCTTATACATTTTGTTACTAACTGTAAAGATTATTCCTATCATAAGTATGTTTCCACAACGTTTTTGGTTACTGCTTTTATGTTTTTCCAGATTTATTTGTTTAATTTGTAGGGTTGTTATTGATTTGGTTGTTGAATTAATAACAATCCTAGATTTTCTCCCTTTTATAGTGTATTTTAATTTAATTTATTTCTGAATTAAGATTTGGGTGGGGTATTTACGTCCACTTTGTTGCCAAAAAATTTTACTAAATTTAGCTTTTGGCCATATCTCAAAATGAAAACACGAACGGCTCTTTTTCAAATCAACTATTTTAAAATGGCCATTTAGCTGGTTGCCCCTATTTTTAATTTCGGATAATTGTAACGGGTAGCAATATATGTTTTCCTATTTGTAAATATAGCAAAATTTTTTAAAAAAAGTTGAAAATATGGAAAATCTGTCAAATGAAATTTTATTGTTCATCCTTATTTATTATAATTTTATCTATTTTTTTCCATGGCCACCAGTGAAAAATGAAAATGAAGGAATCCAAATGAAAATGAATTGAAATGCTCAAATTGAACTAATTTTTCTGTATTAAAATCTATCAATGACTATCACATATAAATTCTACTTGTATTGAAGTCTATCGATGACTATCACTGATGTGATAATTAAGCATCGATAGAACTTGAGATGATAGAAATCTATCGGCGATAAAATCTATACGTGATACAATAATACAAATAAATCATTGATAGAATAGTAATTTGATAGATTTTGATAGAATGATATTCCTCACTTCAATATGTAACTAAATTTATAAAACTATCACTAAGCGAAATTGAGATGATAGAAATCTATCAATGATAGGTCCCTGATAGTGATACAAACCTATCACTGATGGATTTCTATCAATAATACAAATAAATTATTGATAGAATAGTAATTTGATAGATTTTGATAAAAAGATATTCCCCACTTCAATATGTAACTGAATTTATAAACAAAAAAACAATTAGAATATAAGATAAACTATTACTGATATAATTCTATCGCCTATAGATTCTATAAGTGATAGAATTCTATCACTGATAGAGTTCTATCAGCATTAGAAATAGAAGTCACATGAAATGTAGTCGTTGTCATTGTGTTGATCAATCATCTATCACTATAGCAATAAAAAAGTGTAAATATTAAAAATCACCCAAAAAGATGTGTCAATATATAACATTGAAATGATAAAATTTTATTTGTTGACAGAAGTCTATCACTGATACAAGTCAACTGATAGAAGTCTATCACAAATAGAAACGAAAAGAGGGAAAAAATGGGATTGGTTGAAAATTCTGGCAGAATGGAATGGGTAATTGAATGGGGATAATCACGTGGGATGGGTTTTTTAGTAATTTAGATGGATTGTGTGTTAAATTTTGCTATTTTTTCAAATACTTTCATATGTTGCTAATTTTGCTATTATTTTAGTTGGGTTTGCTATCTGTGCATGCAATCATTTAATTTTTTCCAACCAAAGCTTTTTTTTTTCTTTTTTTTTTTCCCTTTTTGATCGATTTTCCAACCAAACCTTAGAGTTTATACTTGTTTTATTTTATATGATATTAACCTTTTACTTGAGTGAACTTTATTTTTAGGGAAAAATTCATTTTTAACCCTAAAATTTAGGGGTTGTATCAATTTTAACCCTAAACTTTCAATTTCATCAAATTGAACCTCAAACTTATCAAATCGTATCGATTTTAACCCTAAAATTGCATAAGTGTTACAATGTATACCTTTGGTTAACTTTTTTTTTTAACCACCGTACGTAATTGATTACTTCTTTTTTTTTTTCTTAATTCACATTGCATCTGAATTGGTTTCTTATAAATAAAATATTGAAGAAACTTCATTTTAGATGACTTTTTCTCGTTGTTGAGGATTTTATGAGAGTTTTTTTGCTGCTATTTAAGATTACGAAAGCAAAGAAATTTTGGAGGTTTTTTATCTTCAAATATTCGCTGGTCTTTTCTTGTTGCTAAGAACTTTGTGGGATTTTTTTTTCCTTTCTTTTAATGTTTTTTTCTTGCTAATTAGAAGAATGTACAAATCTAGGAAACGGAAATAAAGAAATTTCGAGTTTTTTATTTCTCATATTTGCTAGATTTTTCTTGTTGCCAATAACTCTGTGACTTTTTTTTTATATAATAATGAGAAGAATTGTCTGAGATATTTGATTTCTTAAGTAGTTTTCCAACAAATTTCTTACAAAACACTAATTCAAGTGCAATGTGAATTAAAAAAAAAAATAAAAGGAAATTGTCAATTACATATTTTAATAGCAATTCAAACGAAAAGTTGACAAAAGGTCTACATTGCAACATTTATGCAAGTTGGAGGTTCAAATTGATACAATTTGTTAAGTTTGGGGTTCAATTTGCTAAAATTGAAAGTTTAGGGTTAAAATTGCTACAATCTGCAAAGTTCAGGGGTTAAAATTGATTTTTTCTCTTATTTCTAGATCACATTAAAAATTATTAAAAAAAGAATTCGTAGCTCTCCATTCATTTTTCTTGCTAAGTATTGCAATAACTCCTTGTTTTTTTTTTTCTATTATAAAATTAAATATATTTAAGGCACTGCTCGATTGTTAAACTTACTTTAGCTACTCTCTAATTGAACTTGCTTTGGCTACTCTCCAATTTTCCCATACTATTCTATAACTATTTTTACCAACACCTACGTTGCTTAGGTCCAATTTGACAACTTTTTTTCTGTTATGGGGAAATTTGAACCTAGCTCTAAGAAGGTCAGAATGATAGAAGCCCAGAGGAGAAACAAGCCCACGGAGGCCCAATGGGCCTAAATCAATCTCTAGGGCTACTCGGAAGGGGAAAACCCTAATTTCAAAGAGCTTAACCCCAAGGTAAGGGGACTCCATTTGGTATCTATTTTCTTCCTCTATATTATCACTTTATTTGCTTCGCTTATGAGCTCCCAACTGACTTAAGCATCAGAGTCGGTGTGGCAAACACCCGGTGCTTAGTTTTCTTTTGTTTTGCAGGCCACGTCTCCCCCATTCAAATAAATTTACCGTTGGTGTCGTGAAGGTCAGGTGAGTTCCTTGGCCAAATTTTAGCATCAACAGTTGCGCCGTCTGTGGGGAAGACAAATTGATCATGAAATTGTTGCAAAGAGCGTTGGCACGATTCCGACAGAATTAGACGAAAATGATGCGTTTGGACTTTGGACTGCGGAAGCAAGTGTGAGTTTTCGTCAAGGTCCTCTCGGACTCTCTCGAAGATGGGAGAATTCTGGAAAAAAGGCATATTACTGAGGTACAATAATTCATTCACGCAATACAAAAGGTAATTAAACAATTATGCCCTTTGATTCCAGATGAATTTGGCTTATAGGACTGTTGATGGTCAGATTTTGCTCAGGAATCGATCCCTCGCTCCACGTGACAGACAACAGTGAATTTGTAGATGAGCGGGAGAAACGTGACCTGCAAAACAGACAAACGCTATACACCGGTGTGGTGTTGACCACACAAGCTCCGATGCTTAAGTTAGCTTTGATCTGGAAGCATGCAGAATGTACTTTTTGGGTGAAGTTTTCGGCGTACCTGAGTATGTGCATCGTCCCCTTCTTTATAAGCTCCCGTTAGGGTTTGCACCGCTGCCAACCTCCTGGCCACCTTGGGCCTTTGGCCCTGGTCGGCCTCGGCTGTGGGCCGAGGCCGCCCTCCTCCTCGGCCTCTCCCTTGGGCCGAGGCCGAGGGGAGTTGTTGTGGGTCGGAGGGAGTTCTGACCCTCCGCTTTATCGGTTCAACCTCTTCTGGTTACGGGTCAGGCCAGTTTGGGCCTTATTCTGCATAAAACTCAATTGGACAATTTTCCCTATAACAAGGACTAAAATTTTACCAATGCTAATATTATTATTTATTTTGTGTTTCAAGATCATCCTTCAGAATTTATTTTGTGGTGATATCAAATAATGTTACTATATATTCATTTTTCAATGATACTTTACGTTAGAAATACTCCTTGGATGTTGTGATTATTCTATGTTGGTTCTCCCGAATCAGATTTGAAGGCATATAATAGAGAGAATAGAAAAAAATCAAAGCCAATTTGACTTTGATTTCAATTTCATGTTATGCTATACCTTTTTCTTATTTGTGTTAAACTTTTTAGCAGGGTTTTTATTTATATGTTATTAAAACTCAATTAGATTGGTACGAAAAATTATTTAAATTATTGATAACGATTGCTTTATGCTTAAAATGTTTTTAGTCAAGCATTAAGATTGATTTTGGATAGAGATAAATCTACATAGATTTAAATGCATAGTATATTTGAAGAGATTGAGTATTTATATGATTTTGATTTGATTTGCTCTCTAATTTATAATTTCAATTATATATTTTGTTGAATATATTTTGTAGATAATTCATAATTTATGTTGGATTTATCTAATTCAAAAGTTGTAGATTTGGTGTATCTATGAATAAATAGATCGACTGGTCATATTTCAAATTGCACCATTAAACTTGTTCAGTCCAATCTTATAAAATTACTTGGACTAAATTAAAAGTCAAAATTAAGTAGACTATATAAATAAGTTATTTATTTACTTCATAAAGTGTTTTATGGCACCTTCATATTGCAAAGTTTGTTATTTATTTTCGATTATGAGTTCAACAATATGGGATGAGAAATTCAAGTGGTTTGAAGATATAGCTCAAGTTAGTCCAACAAAGGGTCTTTACTATTTCATGGACGGTATGTTCTCTACTTACCCTTATTTACTAAATATCTATTCTTATTACTTTATGTGTATCTATTGGTTTATTGAATGCAAACTATTCATAATTTGCAAGTTACTTATGTTTCAACCAATTATTAGTCTTTTTCCAATATCAGCATAATGTTGTCTACTAATGTTGTTTCACGAGGGAACATGGCATGCAGAAATCCAGCGCAACTGGGCGAAAAGTCCTTGCAGGAGTGGCAATGCCTATACTCCTAGGGCGTGCCCCTCTACTTATTGAAAAGTCCTTGTAGGAGTGGCAATGCCTATACTCCTAGGGCGTGCCCCGTGGCGTCTACTTATCGAAAAGTCCTTGTAGGAGTGGCAATGCCTATACTCCTAGGGCGTGCCCCGTGGCGTCTACTTATTGAAAAGTCCTTGTAGGAGTGGCAATGTCTATACTCCTAGGGCGTGCCCCGTGGCGTCTACTTATCGAAAAGTCCTTGTAGGAGTGACAATGCCTATACTCCTAGGGCGTGCCCCGTGGCGTCTACTTATAGAAAAGTCCTTGTAGGAGTGGCAATGCCTATACTCCTAGGGCGTGCCCCGTGGCGTCTATTTATCGAAAAGTCCTTGTAGGAGTGGCAATGCCTATAATCCTAGGGCGTGCCCCGTGGCGTCTACTCATCGAAAAGTCCTTGAAGGAGTAACAATGCCTATAATCCTAGGGCGTGCCCCGTGGCGTCTACTCATCGAAAAGTCCTTGTAGGAGTGGCAATGTCTATACTCCTAGGGCGTGCCCCGTGGCGTCTACTTATCGAAAAGTCCTTGTAGGAGTGACAATGCCTATACTCCTAGGGCGTGCCCCGTGGCGTCTACTTATCGAAAAGTCCTTGTAGGAGTGGCAATGCCTATACTCCTGGGGCGTGCCCCGTGGCATCTACGTATTGAAAAGTCCTTGTAGGAGTGGCAATGCCTATACTCCTAGGGCGTGCCCCGTGGCGTCTACTTACCGAAAAGTCCTTGTAGGAGTGGCAATGCCTATACTCCTAGGGCGCACCCCGAGGTATCTACTTATCAAAAAAGTCCTTGTAGGAGTGGCAACGCCTATACTCCTAGGGCGCACCCCGAGGTATCTACTTATCAAAAGGGTCCTTATCGGAGTGGCAACGCTTATACCCCGAGGGCATTCGGTGGAATGACAGCATCCACGCTCCCCATGGCAGATAATGGCTAGCAGGCCCTTGGGAGGGAAGCCGTGACAATAGAGGAGGGAGCGGGGGCTGTAAGGCTTCATGGTGTGTTGAGACCAAGACCTAAGATATTTCATACAAGCATAGCGAATGATAAAAGGCCAGAAGAGTCTTTTTGCAAGGTAAGAAATTGGCACAGGGGAGAATTATACTCTTAAATTGAGCTTAAGGTGTTTTAACTTATATCAACAGTGACTGCCCCTGAATCTCAATTCAAGAGTGGGGGCTTAATGTTATTGGTAAATTTGGACCTAGCTCTAAGAAGGTCAGAATGATAGAAGCCCAGAGGAGAAACAAGCCCACGGAGGCCCAATGGGCCTAAATCAATCTCTAGGGCTATTCACTCTCCTGAAAGGAAGGGGAAAACCCTAATTTCAACTATAAATAGAAGAGCTTAACCCCAAGGTAAGGGGACTCCACTTGGTATCTATTTTCTTCCTCTATATTATCACTTTATTTGCTTCGCTTATGAGCTCCCAACTGACTTAAGCATCGGAGTCGGTGTGGCAAGCACCACGCCGGTGCTTATTTTTCTCTTGTTTTGCAGGCCACGTCTCCCCCATTCAAATAAATGTACCGTTGGTGTCACGTAAAGATCAAGTGAGCCTCTTGGCCAAATTTTGGCATCAACAGTTTCCTCATAATTTTTTTAAAGATTTTTATTTTTTTAAAAAAATACATTTGAATTCTAAACCAAATTTCAAAAATAAAATCAAGTTTTCAAAATTTGACTGGAATTTTAAAAACGTTTTAAAAAAATAGGTAATAAAACAAGAAATATAGGTGGAAGAAGTGTTTATAAGCTTAATTTTTAAAAATAGAAAAAAGAAATAGTTATAAAACAAGGTGTTGAATGAGAAATTTCGGCCAATCACAAATTGTCACATCATTAATTTAAATTAATGATAAAATAAAATTGGGACCAATTACAAATTTACACGTGTCCTTAAATTAAATTAAAAGACATGAAAATTTGGCAAATCATATAATGTCACATGTTTGATCGACGACATAAGCCGAGTCAAATCAAATTATGCCACATGGAAATTGGACCCGAAGCTAATATGACCCGAGATCATTAAAAGATATTGAGCCAAATTTAAATAAGGGGAATTGTGCTAAATGACTACAAAAAAAAAGGCATCCTTGATTTTTTGCTACGGAAGTTCGGATTTTGCAGGTGTGGCTACCAGAATTTTAGGAACTGTTTTCCATACTTTTTTGGACGTTTTTACCCAAGATATTTACGACTATATACAGACGGCGTTAACGTTTGTTTTTGTTTCATGCTGTTCGCGTGCCCCCTTTTTGCACGCTGGAAGAATCCCGATTTATAGGGAGTTCAGTTGGCGGTTTGTGTTCAACTATATAAAAAGATCTACTTATTTTTTAGGCTTAGGTTTCAGCATTTTCAATGATAAAAAAAGATTTTATCCCTCACATTTTGTCCCTCATTATCCATGTTACAAAAGGACAACAATAAGAGTGGTAAGTAGCAGTATACACAGACAGATGACAGTGTATATAAACTGCAGTGTATATATAACTCATATGGGGGGTGGGACTGAGGTAAGTATGCATACACACAGAATGCTTGTGAAACACGTATGTATGTAATACTATAGACAAATATCAGTTATGGCATTCATCAGGTATTTGCATCCAAGTGAACATGGTACGGGGGGTTATTATGGTTGCATATAGCAACACAGACAAAGACTGAGTGTATTTTTATTGGGCATTCCAGACATATACGATACATGGGGTGATTAACTCAAATACAAGGGGGGATTAAGTGTACACACACAAGTAGACACACCAGACCATTCCATGGATGTATATAATAGTACAGACAAATCAAAACATTTTTTTTATTAGACATGCCATTGTGTATAGTGTAGGGGGGACGTACACATACATATGAGTATACCACAAGCACACTTTTTCCAGAGAAGTTGCAATAACCATGAAATGGTATTTATCAATACATACCGCTCTGGCGGGTTCAACATTTAAGTCAAATCAACACAAACCCTCCACCAAAATCGTTTCCATGCATTTCCTCTCCACGCCCATGCTTTTCGTCTTACAATAGAGCGGTATAATCGTGGATTGGAAGGAAAAAATGAATCCCTAAAATCGGGGGATTATGTATACAGTTGTTGCAAATATAAGGGAAATAAAGTCGTTATCTACATATCTTATTTTAAATTTTTTGGTGACAGTCGCTGTGGAGAAGAAGACTCAATGGAGCTTGCGGGTTGCGTAGAAGGCTTGTTGGAGCGGTGGGAGAAGCTCGTCGGCACGGCGGAAATGGTTTGTCGGCGTGGTGTAGGAGGTAGGAAGCGCAATACACTGATTTGTCATAATTGAAGCATTTAAGTTCATTTTTCTTAGTTGTTTCCAATTTGAGACATTTTTAACGTTTTTTGCAGGGGTATATCTTCTGATTGAGAGGGCTAATTTTTCAATCGACGCATTTGAAAGGTGTTTCTCCTGCTGGAGGGGGTTGAATTTTACATGTTTCCCCCTAATAAAGGTATCGATTCTTGAGTTCGTCCCGTGTGTTTTTTTTCCATAAAACAGTTCTTGAGTACGAAGAATATGTCACATCTAGATTTTTCAAATTAGGTTGATTCCTTAGATTTTTTGAATTTCAAGCTTCCTACAATTTCTCTAACTTTTTTAGGTAGGTTGGTTACTTTGATTTTTTTAATTTCAATCTTCCTAGAATTTCTCTAACTTTTTTAGGTAGGTTAGTTCCACTTTTTTAGGTAGGTTCATACGTTGAATTTTTTTAATTTCAAGTTTCCTAGAATTTCTCTAACTTTTTTAAACGTTAGTTGTTGGGGGCATTTTTGTCTTCTACAAATAAGGATTTATTAATCATAAAATCAATTAGCCATCAATTTAATTTATAAACTTGTGTAGCCATTTTTCAAGCCACCTATTTATTTCTAGCCATTTTTCTTGTTGCCCCTTTAAATAATCTAAGATGACTAAAAAGAATTGGATTAAAGCCCAAATAAGTCCAAACCTAGAAATTGGGCCCAAAGTCAACCAAGTCCAAGTCCAGGTCCATACAACTCTATAAATAGAAGAAGTCACCCTTCATACATTCAAACTCATAAGCATTCAGGCATTCAAAGAATTTTCAAGTTTAGTCAGAGAATCTAGAAGAGTCAGAAGCCAAAGAATCGAGATTTAGATGATCAACAAGTCAGCAGACCAATCAAAACCGACCCGAGAAGACCAACAAGTTAGAGGACAAAGTTTATATATCTGTGAAGAATGAATGAAGTGATAAATATTAGAGCTCGTAACACTTATACAAATTCAATAAAATCAAATTCATTTCTACGAACCAAATTCCCTTGTTGAAATCTCGTATGAACACACGGTTTTAGTGGTTAAAACGTATACTTCAAGATGAAAGAGTCGTATATATATTTCATATTTGTTTACTTAAAAAGACTAGGGAAAATTACCTTTTTGGTCCCTCAGTTTTGAGGGATAGGTGCGTTTGGTCCCTGAGTTTTCAAAATAGACATTTTTAGTCCCTGAGTTTTGAGAAATAGGTTTAAAAGGTCCCTAAGTTTTCAAAATGGACCTTTTTAGTCCTTGAGTTTTGAGAAATATGTTTAAAAAGTCCCTTATATTATTTTTTAAATTTTTATAAATTAATACTTTTTAATTTTGTTAATTTAAAAAATCATTCAATATTAAAATATAATAAAAATTATTAGTTTAAAAAGTTTAAAAAATAAAATCAGGAACTTTTAAAACCTATTTCTCAAAACTTAGGGACTAAAAAGGTCCATTTTGAAAACTTAGGTACCTTTTAAACCTATTTCGCAAAATCTAGGGGCTAAAAGGTCTATTTTGAAAACTCAGGGACCAAACACACCTATCCCTCAAAACTCAGGGACCAAAAAGGTAATTTTCCCAAAAGACTATAACTATTTTTCATTTTTCCACTCTTTTCTTTACAAATTAAAATAACACGGTAGTTTAAATCCATCTTTTTTTTAATGCTTTATCCTCATTTTTTTATAGCCCAAGTGCAAAAAAGAGCCATATTTTTTTTGGAAAAAAAAAACCAACTTATACTACTCCTAAATTTTGGGAGTGTATTATTTAAAATTCGAAACTAATAACTATATCAAGTTAAACCAATGAATCAATTTTATAGGATCTTGGGAGATAAATAATTTTAATGCCATGATTTTGAGTTAATTTTAAATGAAATCAAGTGAAAATATATAAAATCATTAGCGAATGGATCCAAATTGATCGACTTATAAAAGTTGAAGGTTTAAATTGATTCCGTTGACAATTTGTGATTTTAATCGATACAACCTCCAAAGTTTAAGAGTATAAATAAAAAAATTTCAGTGAAAAGTGTGGGAATTCAAATTTGCAATTTTTATGCAAGTAAATAAATAATATCTCGACCGAATCGCGTTATTGACATGTAAAATCATAATTTTGTTTTTTAAACAATAATTTTCTTATTAATTTGTCCATATAAATATCAATAACACAAAGTCAGTCCAATTAAACTATTTCGGTAAAGCAATGAAAATGAAATATTCCAATGGTGTGAAAAAGAAAAATGAATAAAGGAAAAGAAAAGAAGAAAAAGAAAAAGGGACTTTTTTTTTTTTAATTAAAATTGCAAATTTTAAAAGTTAATAAGAAAATAAGAGATTTGTTAAACTATTTATTGAAATATTGTTGTTTTTATTTCAAAGACGACCTATCCCGTGTCGCTCGCAAAATATTAGACAATTTTTTATTTTTTTTAATTTACCGTAAGTAGTCTCTTATTAAGAAAATTAAAAAAAAAAAAAAAAGTCAGGGGGTCGTCTCTTCCTATCATTTTTTTTTTAAAAAAAAAAACGCCCTGGCAATCGTGTGTTTCACATGCGACGCCAGGGATTTAATGGTAGGTCATCTCTTTAAAAGACGACCTACCTTCGAAATTTTTCATCCCGAAACCTTCACAGAACAGGTTGTATTAAGTCCCCACTGTCCCCAACCCTCTTTCTCCCCACTTTCTTCTCTGTTTTTTAGTCGGCGCCACAAAGAGGTAATATTTTATTCTGTCTTTTTAGAAGATCATTAAAAAGTATCATTATGTTGGTTTTTGTCGTTATTTGAGGTTTAAAAGAAGGGTTTTTTGTCGATATTTGGATAGGAGGAAACCATTTTTTTTTTTGCTCTACTTTGGTTCTACAAGATGCCAACACTACAAACCTCAATGTTTTCATCAAATTTGTGAGTTTTTCTTGATCTTTTTTCTAATATAGAATAATTTAGCATAGTTTTAAAGTGTTGTATACTAGATCCACTACAAGAAAGCAGCGTTTTAGCGACGAAATCTTAGCGACGAAACACCAAAAGTCGCATCGTTTGCGACGAAATAAGTAATTTGTCGCAAGTCCTGCAACGTAAATCAATTTACGTCGCAAGCGTGCGACGAAAATAACATTTACGTCGCACAACCTGCGACGAATTATACATTTCGTCGCATTATAGAAATTCGCGGACCCTTTTGGAATTTTTGGCAGCCCAGATCTGCGACGAAAGGCCCAATTTCGTCGCAGATCTGCGACGAAACCGTGTTTCGTCGCAAACTCGAAACCCACATGAAAATGGGCAGCCCAGATCTGCGACGAAAGGCCCAATTTCGTTGCAGATCTGCGACGAAACCCCTGTTTCGTCGCAAGGGTTGAAACCCTCGTCGAATGGCGCCTTTTTTGGCAGCCATATCTGCGACGAAAATAGTTTTTCGTCGCAGATCTGCGACGAAAGACCCACTTTCGTTGCAAGGAAGTTGCGACGCAATGTACATTGCGACGCAAACCTTTAAAAAAAAACAGCACAACCTCTTTCAATTTGGGATTTTTTTTCTATCTCTCCCCAGCCCCTCTCGGTTTCGTGGGTAAGAAAAGAAGGTAGTCGTAGCAAGCTACCTTTCAACCATTGTGCTGGAACGAAATCTTTTCTTTCTCATAGAGAAGATAGTGTAAGTATTAAGTATTTTATTTGTAGTTTTCAACATATTATATTTTTTATTTATGTTTATTATTATACTCAATAGAGACAAGAAGACGGTACATATGTGAGCCCCATAGAAGTCTTCCGTCGAACTCATTGGTCCGAAGCAAAGGGATGGACTGATGATGCAGCAAGTGGAGCACATGTACGTATTAAGTACTATTTATTAGTTTACAAGATAACAGTGTATTTTATGTTTCATATGTTTGTAATTTTGACGTGTATAGGAAAAAATGGTAGCGTTGACCCAAGAGCAGGCCATCTCGAGTACACCAATGGATGCTGATGAAGTTATGGCTACTGTTCTCGAAAAAAGACCATCGTATGTTAAAGGGATGGGATATGGTCCACAACCACCACAGAGTCAGAAAACAAATTATTCACAAGAGTATGTCCAATCATTAGAGACTCGCCTTGTAAGGACCGAAGAATGTTTGGAGAATCAAGTACGAGAAATGAAGGAATCAGAGGCTCGAGTGAAAGAACAAATGAAGGAAGAAATGGCAGAACTATTGGCCATGTAGCGTCAAGAGTATGAAAGAAAATTTAGTCAAATGAATGAAATCTTAGAAAGATTCATTGGAGCAAATCCATCAACTAGAAAAGTATAGTTTTCGTACCTTTGACATGTCCATGATACTTTCGTAAACTGATTATATATTTGTTGGGTCTCTGGTTATTGTATGTGAGTTTCTTAGTAAATGTGTTGATAATTGGGGGGGAGTTATTATATGATATTGTCATGAGAATGTTTCTTTTTAGGACGTTGATATTTGTGTGATTGTAGTTTGGGTGAAAACGTTATAAACTTTGTGAATGAGAATGATTTGGAGATTTTTTCTCTTTTCTTTTGTTTGGGGGGGGGAGGGGGGGAGGAGGAGGGAGTTATTATATGATATTGTCATGAGAATGTTTCTTTTTAGGGGGATGATATTTGTGTGATTGTTGTTTGGGTGAAAACGTTATAAACATTGTGAATGAGAATGATTTGAGGATTTTTGCTCTTTTCTTTTGTTTTATAAACTATGTGTGATTGTTGGATTATACTTTGAGCTTGACACTTGTATTTTTTTTAACAAAAATGTTATTTTAAATCTTAATATGTAGTTGTTAGAATCTTAATGTGTGATTCTATAATTGTAATGATTATGCATGTAATTTTTTTAGGTGAATGAGGTTGATTTCGTGGTTTTTCTTTATATATGTAATTATTAGATTGTACTTTGTGGTTGAGGTTGTTTGTGGAGGATATGGCTTTCTAAATTTTAAGTTGTGATACTAGTTGTTTGATTATTTCCAGCGGCGGGGGTAGCACGGGCCCAGCCCCCCTCAACTGTTTTATATATTATATTTATATTATAAATGGGATCTTAATTTTATGTTATTAAATTGCCCTAGTGGCTTCAGCCCCTCCTGGAAACATCCCACTCCCGTGTTCAAGCCCCAACGTACGCGTAATTTTCCTCTCTTCGTTTTTTTTTAAATTTAATTTTTGTATTTATATATATAAAACAATAACAAATATATGTAATTAGAGTTCTTTTTTCAACTTTGTTTTTTTAAGTCAAATAAAGTGGAACAATAAAAATATTTTTAAATTTTACTAATAGGCTTTTGAATTAAAAAAAAAAAAAGTGCAATGTTGATGTACTCAAAAAAAAAAAAAAACTTGCAATTGACCTTTAAACTTTCAATTTTATATTTAGTAGGTTTCGAAGTCTTCAATTTAATGTCTAAAAGATCTATGACCAAATAAACTAATAAATCGTTTGTTTTTAAGTTCAAAGTTGTATTAGATACAAAATTAAAAATTCAGAAACTTGTTAGATGGAAAAGTGAAAGTCTAGAGACTCAATAGAAACTTTTTAAAATCAGTGATTCATCGAGCATCATCTTGAAAACTTAATGACTAAATTTATAATTTAATAAATTTAATATCAAAGTATACTAAGTGATATTAACATATATCAATGTGTTCAAAATATTATTTTGGTTATTGTACTTTGGGTTTTGTTTCATTTTAGTCCAATACTTTCAATAAAGTTTAAAATCGATCTCTATAGTGAGTTTATTGTTAATTTTTCTAAAAAAATTGGTCTCTAACTCTATTAGTATTTTTTCTATAAATTTTATAAATATGTACACATCATGTCTCTTATGGTATGAAAACTATTATTTCACAAATTTTGATAAAAATTAACTTAAACTTAGGTTTTTTTTTTTTAAAAAAAAAACTTACGTTAGGGATTAATTTTAAGCATAGACTAGACTAAAATGATTTCTATATAGCCCCCTCACATAAAGTTCTGGATCCGCCACTGATTATTTCCATTGTAAATTAACTTATACATATATATTTTATTTGTTTATGTGCAGGATTAATTGTTGATGGTTTGCTGACAAATTGTCGTTTTGTTTTTGGCATTTTGGAGGCTAGTGTATGTTGGTATATCAACTTATTAGTTGTAATCACATAGCTTGATGTGAGAGTCCATATTTTGTAACTTGATACTCTAACTTAGGACCTTGTTAACTTTTTTGTTAAAGTTTATTGTGGTTTTGTAAATCTTTGCAACATATTTGACATATGACTAAGCAAAGTAATTTTTATTTCTTCTCATTATATTTGCAACATTTTATTGTATTTAATAAATACTATCAAACAGTTAGTATAGGTTATAATCTGTTTTATGTAAAAATTATTATACAGGATCAAAGGGGAAAATATAAATAAAAAAATTATAAAAAAAAACTGTAAAATTTGCGACGAAATATAAGTTACGTCGCAAGCGTCCAACATGCGAAAGTTATCTGCGTAAGCGACGTTTCATGGGTTTCGTCGCAACTTGCGACGTATAACTGGTTTCGTCGCAGGTTTGCGACGTTTATTGCTTTCGTCGCAATTTGCAACGTTTGATTGCTTTCATCGCACCTTGCGACGTTTTAGAGATGTTCGTTGCAACTTGAGACGAAAATTACGAAAACGGAGCTGATGATCGTTTGCGACTCACCTTCTGCGACGTATTGTGCGACGTTTGTTTTTTCGTCGCTAAGAGGGATTTGAGACGAATTTTTATGTTTTAGCGACGATTTTCGTTCGTCGCTAAATAGTGAAATTTTTGTAGTGATCTATACTTTGATTGTATGTTAGATTGTTGAAGTCTTTTATTTATTTATTTATTTATTTATTTATTTTGGTATTGGATTGTTATTTTACATATATACATATTTAGCATAGTTCTGAAGTCACATATTTAGCATAGTTTATTATTAGATATATATATGATTTTGGTATTGAATTGTTATTTTACATATATACATGTTTGGATTGTTGAAGTCTTTTTTTCTAATATAGAATGATTTAGCATAGTTTTATTGGAGGGTTAGTTTAAATGTATTCATTATTCTGTTAAGCAGTTGTTTAGAGTTGGTTAATTATCTTGTTAGTAATTCTGTTAGTACTAATTAACCACTTTACCGTCTCAGTTTGTATATATATCTCAGTGAGATATTCCTTGTATAATATAGAAAAGAGGATATTCATATATCGGTTTATGGTATCAGAGCCTCACTAACGTCAATGGCTTCCTCATCCTCCAGCGTCTCTGAAAATTTGTCCGGTGGATCTTCACAGACGAGTTCTTCAATTTTTCTACTTTCTAATATATGTAACCTAGTGCCAGTTCGTCTTGATTCCACCAATTACCTGTTCTGGAGGTTCCAAGTTGAATCTATGCTTAAAGCGCATTCTCTCTTTGGAATTGTGGATGGATCAAAACCTTGGCCTGCACAATTCCTGCGCAACGATGAAGGTGTTCTCAGCAAGGAAGAAAGTCCTGCCTATACGCAGTGGATCGCACAAGATAGTGCTCTAATTGCTCTTATCAATGCTACGTTGTCGAAGGTGGCGTATTCCTTCGTCATTGGCTGTAAGACCTCCAACGAGGTATGGATCGCACATTTAAAGTGTTTAAGTTGACTTAAATTTATTTTATATGCTAATTACTATATTGTTGTCTTAGGGTGACTTGAATTTAATTCAAATGTTAAATAATAAGGGTTTATTAAAATTTTAATTTAGTTTATAATATATGTTAGCCTATTAATTAGAAGGGTAGTTTACTTAAAATTAATTAATGTATATTTTTAGAAATTAATGGTCCTTCATTGTCATCTGCTCACAGACGTGGACGTGGACGTGGACGTGGACGTAGACGTAGAGAGCATGCACAATATGTATACCCTACAGAGCTTGTAGAGAAATCCAGGGAACAAGAGATCCAGATGGTCAGGTACTGAGGGGTCGTCGTCGGCAACCAGCTTGTAATCGGCGACGACCGCCTTGTGGCACACATTAGTCATATTAGTTTCATGTATTGACTTTTATTGAACTTATATTTGTACTTAATTTTAATTAATGATCATTTAGAAATGTATGTTTGAAAAAAAAATGATAATGATGAATTATTTATCCATTAAAAATATTTCTTCATGCTAAGTTATAAACAAAGAAACAAGAATTAACTGAAATAATAAATTAAATTGAAATTAAGAAATAATAACGAAATTGAAATATATAAAGAAAAAAAAAACATAAAATCACAAAATATAAATAAACTACAAGTACCCACAACTTGAAAAAAAAAATCGATATCCAAGGAATTGTTGTAAAAAAATATTCCTTAAAAATTTCTTTAAGTATCAATATAATATTCAATGATTTTTTTTTTAATTGAAAATATCCCAGGAATTGAGATATTTTTTATTAATTTTATTTTTATTAGAAGAAAAAATAGGAAGGAGAAAGGAAAGGAAAACACAAAAAAAAAAAAGGAAAAAGAAAAAAAAAAAGTAATAAAGGAGATATGCATTAGATTCTACTCGAACTTGAGATCTCTACCTTTAACTATAAAAGCAGGCAGATTCCCAATGTGACAATGGTACATTATATCTTTAACTATAAAAGCAGGCAGGTTACCAATATGGCAATGGTACATTATATTTAAAGTGAATGTAGTCGTCTCTTGGGGCACATTTTTTAATATAAATATTGTGGTAGGTCGTCTCTCCAGATTTTTTTTTTTTTTAATCGTGGTCTGGCACGCGACACATGGATAGATCTGTTCAAGAGACGACTTATCCAACTAGAAAAAAAACTACAGTATTCAAATAAATAGTTTCAAAAACATAATAAAAAAAAATTGTGATAAGATAAAGAATTGCAATCTTAATAATAAAAATAATAAAAAAAAAAATCCAAAGAAAAGGTGGGGAAAAGTAAATGGAAGGGTGAAAAGATTTGAAACAACTGGAGGCATTGGGGGTCTCATGCTTCCCGAAGACTGTGACACGTGCCTCTCTCTCCTTCCTCAATAACTAGGCAAAAATTTCACCAATTTTCTTAATAATAATTGCAAATTCATTTTATTATCTGTTCATTGTTTTTTTAATTTCATAAATTTGTCTTTTCAAATGTATGACGTCGCTGCAACTAAATTCTACTCTTATGATTTGACCGTGATTGATTGAAAAATGGATAGACCATTCCTTAAATTCCCTACATTCTTGTAATTTAAATTTACACACCAAAAAATAATATATTTACCTCTATTTTTATTGTTTTTCCACATATATTCACACAAGCAACAATACATGTGTCATCATTTTACATTCATAAATTAGTGAAAAAGGTCTTCAAGGGTTATTTTGAACCAAAATTCGAACTTCGTGAATTGAAATGAAACTTTTGAAAGTTTAGAGATGTAATTGAAACCATCCAACCGTTCGATATTTTTGATAATTTAACCTTTATTTATTTTAATTTTTCAAATATTTTTGTCGAATAAATCTTCATTCTACAAGATATTTGTAAAGTAGGTTTAATATAACTTTTCAAACACCTATCCATATAACCTTCAAAGTTTAGAATTTTATTAAAAAAAAAATTAAGTTTAAAAATCAACCAATAAGGTAAATTTGTTTAATGAATAAAAAGTTGTTTCTCTTTGTTTAAAAAAGGGAGGGAAAAAAAAAAGTAATTTATGAGAGTGACACCTTGCTTGAATTTTAAGGACACGTGCCATTGCCCCTCTCGAGCCTGTCACAAAGATTACGGGCAGCACCCACTCCAAAACCTCTCCATAGAATTTCTCAACACCAAATTTTCTTTTTTATTTTTTTCCCCTAAATTTAATTTATGACCACGTGGTCGAATCAGAAGACGCCACGTTCAGAAATATCATGGTTCGAGAATAAAAAGGAGACAGCTTTTTGTTAGTAAAATGAATTAAGAATTTAAGAGTAATAAAGTGAATGGCTTTGGGGAGTGTTTGGCTTGCGATTGCGAATGACATTAAATTAATATTATCTCCTTTTTTCCCGGCAATAGATGAGTGCATTGTTTTTCGAGGACAACCATGTTTCCCACACTTTTTTTAAAAAAATAAAAATAAAAAATAATAATATTATTATTGTTTTTTAAAAGAAAATTGCATATTATATTTGTATCTAGGTGGGAGACATGGCTGTGGATTTCATTTGATCCTAGGGTATTTTTATTTTAATTTGTACAAATATCTTTATCTATACATTAATTCCTTCATTCTCTCGTGGAATGTCTAGACGAAAAAATAAATAATAATAATAATAATAATGCTTATATTTACATGTGGGTGTTAATAATAAAATCACTTCAACCCGGGGATCAAGATATTTCTGTAATTGACCGTATTTACAGAAAGTCCTTTCTTTTCTTTTAAACATAAATTTAATATTTTTATTTTTAAAATTAGAAATTTAAACCATGAATAAAATTTTACGCGTTAAATTATCAATTTTGTCCCTGTAGTTTGAACCATTCTTTATGGTTTTATAATTTTTTGGACTATCTCATTGTACTTACAGTTTTAAGAGCTTTAATTTTCTTCCTACCATTGGATTAAATCTCATAAATCGTTTATAAATTTATTTGTACCTATGTGAATAGGAAACAAACCAAGATGATAAATCTCAACTCTCAGAGCTAACTTCCCTCCTCTGTTTTGTAATTATTAGATCAAAATCATAACTACATTAATCGGATAGAAAATAGATGCTCCACAAATCACTTCGATTTCGTTTAGAAGAAAATGCAAAGATATATCATATAAAATTGCAACAAACAAACTTCAATCTCAAGCCAACAAACGCGACTGCTCAACAACCAAAAGAGGCAACAAAGATCTCCAAAACAAAAATCGACCATGATCCCACCTGGGAAACATAAGCATGAAGACGAAGACGACAGGCGAGATTGAATAGCACCAGCGACGGCGACAAGCACGAGCAAAAACGAAGACGACAAGCGACAGGTGAACAAAAGTGAAGACGAAGACAAAAAGGCTACCGACGACAGATGAGTCGAGGGAGACGAAGAAGAAGAGGCGACCAACGACAGACGACAGATGAGGCAAGGCGAACAAAAACGAAGAGGCGAGGAAAGAAGTTTGAAACCCGGAGTCGAATAGGCGAACAAAAACGAAAAGGCGGACAAAGAAGAGGCGAGGACCGAACCGAACCCTGGATTCGGTTCGGTCAGAATTAAATTACAACTGAACCGAACCGAACCAAACCAAACCAAACCGATTCGATTTGGTTCTTTTCACCCCTAATGCTAGTTGAACTATGTTCTTGTTGGCTTTTCAAATCTTGAATTAGTTTTTGACAACATGGGAAGAAAGTAGCTAATAAAACAAAGGAACTTAGAAGTGAAAGTACTATTTATAAGTTTGTTTTTAAAAACTCAAAAACAAAAAATAAAATAGTTATCAAACGAGGCTTTAATTAAAAATTTACAAAATATAAATACGAAATATTTTTTTATAGTTCAAAATATAGAGATCAAACTAAAAAGCATACCTCCTCAACAATAAATAATATCAAATTCATAATTTAACCATTATTAAACTATTCTAAAAAAACAAAAGAGAGATTTTTTTTTTCAAACGTGAAGATATTTTATAAAATTAGGAGAGATGGTGGGGTGGTGTGTATGAGATGCCCATCAAAATGCCAAATTAATATATGAATGAATGAATTAATTAAGGTAAGCTTTAGAGCATAAATAAAAACATTATAATAAAATAATGGAGTGAAGGTGGGAAGATAAGAGACACATCATTACCGTACGGACATGAGGTTAGAATTTTTAATTTTTTTTTTAGAAAAAGAACATTTAATAAAGTGCTTAATTCTATGAAGCACTTAGTCCAAGAAAATCAACGAGATCTCCAACAAATATAACGTTAATGACTTTTGGAGTGGGCATTGAGAAGCATGATGAGTTCCATGATGTTCACAGCTAGGTTACATCTCCATTTCTTTTCCTCCTATATAAATGATGTAAAACTTTAAGTGCATGTTTGGGAGTGATTTTGAAATGACTAAAATCACTTTTGTCATGTTCAAAACCATCTTGAAACATACTTTTAATTATTCAAAGTCAATATCATGTTTGATTTTACACTTTTAAACGTGATTTTCATGTCATCAAAATTGATTTTGAATTATCAAAGACATGTTTCAAGTGGTTTTGAATATGACAAAAGTGATTTTAACAATTTTAAAATCACTCCCAAACATGCACTAAAGGGAATTAAAAAAATCGATTTTGATCCAAAACTTGTATCCTAAACTTTTGATTTCATTGAATTATACACCATAAATATTTCTACCTTACGCTTTAAAAGTTGTTGCAAATTTTATTTTAGGGTAGGTTTTCAGTCGAATAATCATTCAAGTATTCTTCATATCTATTCAATGAATTTAAAAAAACATAAATTCATTGAAATTTGTACATTTTCGAGATTATTCAAGGGTTGGTTTTGTGCAAATTTAATTTTGTGTGTGACTTTTTTTTATTAAGTTAGCGAGTCTTTAGAGTTTTTACTTTTCTTTTTGTACTTCTTGGTTGATGGTACATGTCAATTATCGTTAAGTTATGCTCACTTTGGAAGGATACCCATAAATCAGCATATCAACATATTAATACATATATTTGAAGCTATTTTTGTCACATATGTTTGGAGAAAAATAAAAAAATTAAACTAAAATATAGTTTTTTTTCTCCTTAAGTTAGAATTTTAAATTAGCACAAGATGATAAAAAAAAAAAAAAAAAAAAAAAGACTTTAAATCAAAATATGACCCATCTCACAAAAAATAAAAAAATCAAAAATCAAAATATGACCTTCTTTACTATTAGAGATAAAAATTAATTGAAATAAAATATAACATATAATTTACTTCAATATTGTGTGTATATATATCGGAGAAATTGAAGCCAAACATCTTAGACCTTGTTGTTATCTTGTAATTATTATTATCATTACTACTTTTTAGATCAATTGCAGATTAATTAATTTTTTTTTTTTTTTAAAGAAAGATTCGAACTTCTGACCTCTTGATTGAGGATAATGCTAATTATCGCTGTGCTATGCTTGCTTTGACAAAATCTTATTATACTTTCATACTTTCATATCATAATTTGAACATTAGTAATCTTATAGATTGTATATTTGAATTCTCTATTTTTGTTGGAATTCTGATGTTTAAAAAAGAAGATATATGGTAAAAACTATGATTTTGAATTATTTTTCTATCATCTAGCACTAAGTAATTCACTACATTTAGTGTTATAATTTTTTTTAGTTCAACAACTTTTAAATGTAAGGAATTCAAAACCTCTAACATCTTCCTTTGATATGTACGGTTATAATTGTCACCATTTAAGATACATTTATATTTTAACAATTATAACTTCTTCGTAAAATAAGTTAACTAATTAAAGATATACGTACCCATATATATATATATGCATATCTATCTATATATATGTTAAAATTATTGACACAACAATTAAAAAAAAAAGTTATTTGCATAGGGCTTGATTTGAAATAAAAGGACCAAACTTGTTGTAAAAAGAAAAATATTAAATTAGCATTTTGTAGCACGCCATTGGCCCTAGTTCATATTGGGTTAATGTGAGAAAGCAATAATGCCTTGATGGTGTGTGTATAAAATTCTGATGCTACCACCCTAGGCTAGGCCTTCACACCTCATCTCTATAGTCTCAAACTTAGTGTTACATTTATATTGACCAAAATAATATTAAATTTATGCAAAATTATTCTTAACCATTGAGATATCATTAAATATCTTTATTTTCTCTATTCATTGAATATTTGAATCTCCACTCTCATATTTTGAAAGAAAAAAAAAAAAGGACAAATTCTGCCAAAGCAAGCATAGCTTAGCAATAATTGACATGTACCCTCGACTAAGAGGTCAGAGGTTCAAATCCTCCTACTCTCAAATGTTGATGTACTAAAAAAAAACGACAAACTCTTTTGCATTACATTCAATGTATTTTGCCTCAAAGTTTATAAATTTGTAAGTAATTATATGCTCTCTTATTCCATTAAAAAAAGGTTAAATTACAAGTTTAGTCCCTAAAATTTTCAGGTTGTGTCGATTTATTTCCAGAACTTTAAAAAATGTCATATAGGTCATTGAACTTTCAATTTTATATCTAATCAGTCATCGACCTATTCGACATTTTCTAAAATTCACATGCGTATTAGATACAAAATTGGAAGTTTAGGGTTCCAATAGATATACAATTCAATTTTATATCGAATTAGATTGGTTGATCTTTACAAATCTCAAATATATGCAAATGACCTATTAGACACAAAATTGAAAATTCAGGAACTTATTAGATATTTCTAAAGTTTAAGGATCTAATATTAGATACAAAAATGAAAGTTTAAGGACCTATTAGACACTTTTTAAAATTCAGGGATCTAATTGATACAACCTTGAAAGTTCAGAGACTAAACTCGTAATAAAAAAATCATCCCTCGTTGAAATGAATAATGAGCATGGTCTTTAAATTTGACCAGTTGATAAATTTAGGTGACATAATTTTAGAAATTATTGATAAGTTTGAAAATGAAATTATGAAGAATATGTGAGAGAGCTAGGGGCATTAAATAGAATGGGCACCACTATTTAGAACATAAGGATGAAGCACAACCATATTAGTAAAGTTTATGCATCAGCAATAATAAATATGCAGGTATTTTGGTTGCAAACTAACCAAAATTTGTCCTATTTTCATTTAATAAATGTCTCTTCCACCTATATTTCACTTCCTCCCACTTGGTAAGGCAGCATCAGTGTATTAATGATTTTGATGGACTAAATTATTATATGTTTGTTTTACCCTAAGGTTAATTACATGGGGTAAAATATATTTTTGGTATCTGAGATTTGAATTTTGTATCTATTTGGTCTTTGGGATTTCAAAACCGATAGATTTAGTTTATGAGGTTGGAACCTGATTTTTAATCGGTCTCTAAAGTTTGAAATTGATTTCTAATTAGTCCATGAAGTTTGAAATGGTTTTTTAATTGATCCATGAGGATAACAAATATAATATACATATAAAATTTTCAACTGATGATCTAAAAATATGCATATCATCAAAGTCTCGTAATAAACATATATGTGTTAAGTATCACATCATTAATTTGTTAGGCCAACTGACATCAATTAGACAAGAGACTGATTAGAAACTCATTTCAAACTTCGGGATTACTTAGAAATCAAATTCAAACTCCGAGGACTTAACATGTCACTTTTAAAACCTCAAGAACCATATAAAAACCAAATTTAAATCTTTAAGGATCAAATGTATTAGTTTTGAAAATTTATGAATCAAATAGAAACTAAATTCAAATTCTGAATACCAATTATATATTATTTCTGTCTCTATATTGTAAAAAGCTTTTAGCAAGAATAAAAATTTTAAAATTTTCACGTATTTGGTTTATATACTTTAAAAGGTTTTTAACAAGTTAATGAACGACTCTCAATCCTTTAAATTCTTTCAATTTTGTGTTTAGTGAATCATTGTTGTTAACTCTATTAACTAGTATTTTTTTTCCCTCTTTGATACACTCAATGTATTAAGTACTAATTACATGACAAGCTAATTTCGGTCTTGTTTTAAGCATTTGGTCTCACAATCATTAAATAAATAAAGTCTAACATATGAACATATCTGATATACAAAATTGAAAGGTTATAACTTATTAGACACTTTTAACGTACACGGATAAATTCAACTTAAAAAAAAGTAGAAGGATAAATGGGCAACCAAATTCATATTTTAACCTAGAAATCTAATGTATATTTATAAATTTTGAATAATTTCTCTTTAGTGCCTTCTCAATTGAATGTTGACTTACCCTAATCATTGGATTTTTTTTTTTTTTTTTTTTTGAGTACATTAACATTCGGGGGTGGGGGATTCGAATCTCTGACCTCATGGTCGAAGATACATGCCAATTACCGTTGAGCTAAGCTCGCTTTGACACTTACCCTAATCATTGGACAAATTTAAGATGAGTTGGTAAAATATGGTTGATAGTTAAATAAATGCTAAAAGTTAGGGCATCAAATTTAGAATTTAATTCTTTTAGACATATTGTTTATGCACTCATTACTTTAATTTATGTCTAATTTTATTGAAGGTATATTTTTTTTAAAATAAAATCAATGCTTTATACAAATAATTTCAAGCCAAAAAAAAAAAAAAACCATTTTTAAGGTTAAATTACACCTCTATGTTCCAATATTAAAAAATTTATTGTGTATTTATTTTTTACAATAAGAATTAATACTTTTTAATTCATGTTATAAATATGAGTGGCTCATTCCTTGAAATTTGGATGAAATGATATTAGTTCAGACAATTAGATGGATTGATTAGAAAATTGTTCAATCATAAATAGCCTAACCCAATTATATCTACCTAATAAATATCTCTAATCTAATTTATCTTCAACATGTTTGATTTTAATTCATTAAATCGGGTCAAAGTGAGTTGAGCTTAGCGGTAATTGACATGTATTCTCGATCAAGAGGTCGGAGGTCTGAATCCCCCATCCCCAAACGTTGACATACTAAAAAAATTCATTAAACCGATTAATTAATAATTTTTAAAATATATATTATTACTATTTTTTTTAGAAGAATATATTATTGTCAATTAGTATTTACAAAGTTTTTTCATAAAAAATAGTATTAACAAAGTAATTAACGATAAACTTAATTTAAGGTTATAATCCTACACGTACACAACAATGCGCATATATATGTATGCTAAACTTCTATTTTAACATAGTTTTTATATACTTACTAAAATTTAATCAATTTCACATCTATAATAAAACAATTAAACATAAAAAAAAGTACCACATTTTTTTTTCTTCAAAAAATCATATGTGAAAGAAAAAAAAAAGCCAAATATTTTTTTTATATATATTTTTCATAGTCCCAATTGTTTAGAAAGTTTCAATTTAATCTCTTAGAATTAGTGAAGGTTAAAAGTGGCTAATGACAAAATTATACCAACACTTAGTGAATTAGCATAAATTTTGAAGAGTGAAAAAGACATCTAAAGAAGGAAAAGTTTCATTTTTCTCCAAATTTCCAAGAATTTGGTAAAAAATTTATTTTTTTTTAAAAAATACTTTTTGGCCTCTAAATTCAGCTAATTCTCTAAATACTCTATCAAATAGATTTATCATTAATCAATTCTATCCTTTGATACTAAATTGAAAAGTGTTAACAAGCAAGAGGAGAATATATATACGTGTGTGTTAGATTATAGTTTTAGTTTGTGAATTTTTAAGTCTGTGTCTGAAAAGGTTTCCTACTTTTAGAAGTGTCTAATAAGTCTCTAAATTTCAATTTTGTGTCTAATAGAATCTTGAAGTTTGAAAATGTCTTATACATCACTGAACTTTCAATTTTCTGTGTAATATTTCTTGATAGATTCAAAAGTTTCAAAAATTAACTAATCGATTAAATATAAAATTGAATCTATGTCTAACAGAATCTAAAACTATCAATTTGATGTACAGTAAGTTTCTGAATTTTAAAAAATATACAATAATTTGAAGACTTATCCGACACAAAATTGAAAATTTGAATACCTATAGAAGAAATTTTGAATTTCAAGAACTGAATAGACATAAACCTCAAAGTCCAAAACTAAACTTATAATTTAACTTTTTTTTTTTTTATGAGTACATATAATTTAACCCTTCGAAGTTAAAATGAACATAATTGACATGTATAATCGATTAAGAGGTCAAAATTCGAATACCCTTATCCAAAATGTTACTGAACTTAAAAAAAACCAAAAACATCTCTACAAGAATTAAAAAATGGAGGGAGAACGAAGATTGAAAGTATGTACAAAGGCCATCCCAATCCCACTCCATACATTGAAGTGCTTGTTTTTGTCTACAATCTCTGCAAATTGCTGAAGCGATGCAAATTAAAGGAAGAAAAAGAAGAAGAAGAAACTAATTTAAAGCAAATTCAATTCGCTGCCTGCCCTTCCTTTTAAGGGTCACTTTGAACTTCGAGCTCCTCCTCTCTTTTTCCTCTTACCTTCTTCTCCATCGAGATTCTTTCTCTATAAATCCACTTCACACTGAAGTTTTCCCACTCAACAAACCACCCCTTTCTTCCTCACAAGCTACAGAGATCAGTCGTTCTCGGTTTTCATTCTCCCCTTCAATTCCCAGACTGAAACAAAGATGACCCAGAAGAGCTTAGAAGAAGGAGGTATAAATATATATGTGTATATGTATATACCATTGATTCTTGTACACTGTGTGTTTGTGTTATTGTAATTTTCAAATTCAAAAGAAATCGTTCTGCGAAAGAGCTGAGGCATTCGTTTCGTTTGCAACAGATCTAAGCCGGAAGGGTTTTTAGTTATACGCAGGAAGCTCATGAAAGAAGTTAGGTTTCGTTTGAATTGAATATAGTTTTGAGATGTGGGTAATATATCTTAATGAATAAACAATGTTTAGAATCCAATATATATGTTGATGAGCACTGGAATTAATGTATTGTCTGTCATTTTATGGGCAGAGAGAGGGTCTTAAATGCAAGATGTCTGTCTGAGTATAAGCTAGCTAGCTTAAAGAGAGAGAGCTCAGATATCATCCAAAGGCCTTTTGGGTTTTGCTTTAAAAGTAGTTTCAGTTAATGTGATACAATAGTGAAAATTCTACGTATTTGGGTGGGGCTGTTGTTTAAGAGCTTAATCAGTATTCTTGTAATCTGGGTGTTTCTTTTTTGGAGAAATAATTTATGGGTTTTGTTGCAGATGCTTGAAGGGTAGAGAAGAAGAAAAGGTAAGGCTGAGAGACAGATAATTTAAGGTGGACTTTGCTTTTGGAAGAAAGGGGAGAAAGAGAGAAAGAGAGAAAAAAAAAGCTTAAACGATAGGTGTCTTCCTGACTTGGAATGTGATATATCGAAGCGGAGAAAAAGGCCTTTTTATCACTACAGAGCCAAAGTACTCTCTGAGTTATCATCATCAATGTGTATAGGACAGTAACCCCACCTGCACTCCATTCAACCTCCTTCTTCTCTTACTCTTTCTTCTCTTTTATCTCTCTTTGAAGTTTTAAACCAAAACCCCATTTGCTTTTTTTCTCTCTCTGTGGAGTAAAAAGTAGAAGGGAATCACTGCAGTAACCATAGGTCAGAAAAGGGTGTTGTGTTGTATAATAAGTCTTTGTTTGAGAAAGGAATGAAAGTGGTATGGAGGTGGTGGATATTCAAGAACAAGCCTGTAGGTTTCCACGAATTGGAAATGGCCGAAATGACTCCAACAAGTTAGGGCAGAAGGGGATTGCTCAATCCCCAGATGATGAAGAAGACAAAGAATTCTCCAAAAGGGTCGCTGTGCTTGCTTCTGCTTCTGCCACTGTCAATCCCGCCGGAGGAATTGAACCAGGCGGCGGTGGGGGTGTTGGTGGTAATCGCCTTCGTGGGTGGCACCACTCGTCGAGGATTATTAGGGTTGCTCGAGCTTCCGGCGGCAAAGATCGGCATAGTAAGGTTTGGACATCGAAAGGGCTTCGAGACCGACGGGTCCGGCTTTCCGTCGCCACCGCGATTCAGTTCTACGATCTTCAAGATCGGCTCGGTTTCGAACAGCCGAGTAAAGCCGTCGAGTGGTTGATCGAAGCGGCGTCCGACGCCATCGCGGAGCTTCCATCTCTCGACGGCTCTTTCCCTGAAACTCCCAGGCAAGTGAGCGACGAGAAAATGGGTAGCGATGGGACCGACCAAGGGTTCGATTCGCCGGAACTGGAGCTCGACGGTGACCCCAAAAAACACCAACAGAATCAGCGGCAGCAGCTTTCATTGGCGAGGTCCGCGTGTAGTAGCACCTCAGAGACGAGCAAGGGCTCGGGATTGTCCCTCTCCCGCTCTGATATTCTTGTGAATCGAGCGAAAGCACGTGACAGAGCGAGAGAGAGAACTGCGAAAGAGAAGGAAAAAGAGCAAGAATCTCGCGATGCCCATTCCATTCCCAACAACCCTTCTTTCACTGAGCTTCTCACTGGCGGCACCACCAATCGTACCACTTCGGCACCGCAAAACAACGTCGTGGAGCCGAATTTGTTCGACAAGGCAACGGCCATGGATTACTTAGCATCTTCTGGGATTATAGGCCAACAACCGTCGTCGTCTTCATCTTCACGGCCTGGCCATAACCAATCTGCGGGATTTTCAGGGCAAATCTTTTTGGGGAATCCACACCAATTGCCATTGTCGATTCCGCAATTCAACGTCTCGGCCGCTGAAAATACCCAACAGGATCGGCTTCAACATTTCTCGTTCGTCCCAGATAATCTGAACGACTATAATCTCAACTTCACAATCTCTGCCGGCCTTGCTGGTTGCAATAGGGGGACCCTTCAGTCCAATATTTCACCGTCTCTTTTGCCTTACCTCCAGAGGTTTCCTCACCTAGACGGATCAAACGTACCCTTCTTCATCGGAGCTGCGTCGCCGGCGACTGCTCCAGTACAGTTGGAAAATCACCAGCACCATCACCATCAATTGGCACCTGCATTGTTTGATGGTAGCTGGCAACTCTGTTACGCTGATGGAAGCCATCACTCAGATCAGAAGGGTAAAGGAAAGAACTGATGAGTTCTCAGAAAGCACATTTCTTCTAGCCCATTTCCAGGTATTTCAAAAACCCATTTAAAATTTTAATTGAAATTCTTGGTCTATGATCCCGTTCCTGTTCCTGTGTGGTATTTTTCTTCATTCATCAACCTGGTTTCCTTATCACTGGAATTCTTGACATTTTGGATTCATGTGCTGCTGCTGTGTTGTGTGTGTCTTATTTTTGTTTTTGATAGTCACAAGAACATGAATAATTGGACATACTTTTGTGGGTTTCATATATTTTAATGGTAGAGTTCTTGTCTATATATTATTATGAATATTATGATTCCTGCATGGATTGGTGTGAGGGTTGTTGTCCCCCACTGGCCACTCCCCAGCGTGTTGTCTTGTTGGTTTCCCTTCTCTCTAGCATCATATGTTTATGTTTATGTTTATATGTCCATGACAGGTGTTAGAAGCTAGCTCCTTCTAACAATGCCATGCCATGTGTTTGTCACTGAGTGAAAGAAGCGCACTTTCACAAAAGAGGACAACTTTTCACTGTTTCCCTCTTCTTTAAATGGCTGTTTCAGTAGCACCAATAGTGTTTAGCTAGCTAGGGTTTCATAGGGTTTGGTGAAATACCCGAGGGCTAATTAGATTCCTGCTAATTAGAGTTCAACCAACAGAAACGAGAGTAACTATTCCTTTGCTTTTCCCTAAGGCCTATAAATATAATATTTACTCGATCAAGGATTCAAGACTAAATTTTTTAAATTTGTAGGTCACCTTCTTTTATAAATTCTTATGGGAGAGCTATAAATTGTACCGTTGTGATATATGATATATATAAAATATATCTTTATATCTTCTATTATCTTTTGAAATACCATATGATTATTTTGTGTCATTTTGTTGAACTAGCAGGCTGGTATCTTTTTTTTTTTTTAATGACATACGTGATTCATGCTACTACATAGAGTGCTTAAAATTATTTTTAAAATGTAGGATATATAGTTTGCATATCTCATAGATTAGAGTGTAATTTGCATGTGCCTGATAAGTCAATCAGTCAACTTTGAAGCGCTTCTGTTCCATTGGATTTTTTAAGACCATAATCTCAGAAAGAGTATGCATGGTAAGTTAAAGTGGAGAAGCTCTGTTGGTGGAAAAACTAAAGTATCAATTAAAAAAAAAAAAACTAAACGAATCTAAGTATATATAAGCAAGTAGGATATTAAAATTGGGTTTGAAATAATATTTGGACATATTGTTTTTAATATGTTTAAGTACTTCTGAAGAAAAATAATAATAATGTGTTTTATCTAGAAACATTTATAGTACTTTTTAAATGCTTTAAAAATTTGTAGAAGTGCTTTATACCATATAATCATCTATCATGATAAATTTGAACATCCTATTTGGATGATAGGGATGATGAAACAAATGTATCTCAAAGATTTGTTTTTTTCCCTCGTGTTGTGTAGAAGCTAATGTATTTGATTTTTGAACACACCTAGAAATGTAGAAGTATAGCTTTCTAAGTAGGATGCATATTATGGAGTTGATCATAGCGTTGAACACTATCAATTCGTTCTTAGATAAATGGAAGTCATATGCTAGTAAGAGGTTATGCATTATGCATGATTCTTTTTAACATTCATTTTAAGAGCGATTTGGAAAGATCTTTCAGCGATAAAAGAAAAACACTTAAAACCTTTTTTTAAAACTTGAAAAATCATCTCCAAACAGGCATTTAGACTCTCAACTAGCATGTAGGCGGAAACAACTGCTTGCTATTACACCTATCATCTGTGGCAGGATTGAACCTGTGTCTAACGGTGCTAGTTCAATATGATAAAAGATTTTCTACAGCTACATGGCATAGTTTAATCTATCGAGAACATTTTTAAAACATCTCAAAGTAATTTTAAACAACACACTTAATTATTATTTAGGGAAAAATACCTTTTTGGTTCCAGAACTTTGAGGAATAAGTGAGTTTGGTCTCTGTGTTTTTAAAATGAAACTTTTTAATCCCTAAGTTTTCAAAAATAAGTTTAAAAGGTCCCTAAACTTTCAAAATGAACCTTTTTAGTCCCTAAGTTTTGAGAAATAGGTTTAAAAGATCCATTTTGAAAACTTAGGAACCTTTTAAACCTATTTCTCAAAATCCAAGGACTAAAAAAGTCTACCTCAAAATTCGGGGATCAAAATGTACTTTTTCCTATTGTTTATTTATTTCTTTTTTATTTTATTTTATTTTCCAGTAGTACTTAAAGCAAAAGTAACTATCCTCCAAAGTCATCTCAAGTTTACTGTAAATGCTTCAACCTTATATAAATTTGCACATTTATGATCATTACCATGGATGTTAGAAATCTTTTAAGTTCTCAAGTTGTTTGGATATTTCGTTTTTTGAGCTTTAGATAGTACTTTTTTCTAGTTTGAAATCAAATAAAAGTAGGAAAAACACAAGTATATCTTCTTGAAAGAAACAGAAATATTGAGTGAATCTTTAGTTGTAACGAGCACACGACACATGTTTGAGCATGCTAGTGTCTCACATCAACAACTTGCCTAGAATAGAACATCATGCGTTTGAGCCACTCTCTACTTTTTCTTTTTACCATCTCACATTTTAATCTGATTTTGGTGGTATCATATTTAAATGAGATTATAAATGTTACCTCTTTTGTGGTCAATAGAATAAACTAAATGCAAATAAGAATTGAGATGAGAAAAGTATAGGAATAGGTTTTTAGGTGTGGAGAATAACTCATTGCTAGAAGTGATTTTAACTTTAAAGGAAACTCTTTTCAGGAAAAGTAAAATACAAATTCTTATCTTGGCAACTTTAGTTCTTTTTTAAATATATATAAAGAAAAATATGGGAAGATGGTCGAGGAAACTATTGCCCATAGTGGAAATTGTTCTAATAATATCATTAATACCCAGTTTAATCAATGATCTTTTTTGTCTTATGGAGTTGCCTGTTCTTACTTTATTCTGTTACTTTAGAAAACATTGATGGATGCTTGACAAAAGTTACATATTATTTCTTCGTAGTTATTATTACATTGTTATACTTTTATGAAAAATTCAACCAAATAAGGTTCTCAAGTCCAAAAAGTTACAATTTCTTAGCACTTCTTGTAGACGATTGACTTTAGGTTAAAATCTACATATAGGCGCCTGACTTTTGGGTAGATCAACAATTCATCAAGATGAATTAGAATTTATTACATTTGAAATCAAGGTCCCTATTTGTTTTAAATTGTAGGTATTATTTAATACTGATTAGCAGTTCAATTAAAGACAAACTTAGTCATTGATGGATAATTGTGTATCAATCATTGATTGTATTAAATCGATTAACTAAAGAGAAGGCTTTGTAAAACTTTTTCCAGGATTGATGCTCTTATTTCTTTATTATTATTATTATTATTATTATTATTTTTTGGGGGGGGGGGGGGGTGTCAAAATTTAACACTGTTGGTAATTTGTATAGTTTAATACCCAATGGGCTATTGGGCTTAGTAATGTAAGAGGCTATTGGGTCATGTGGGAGGGATCAAACAGATCTAATCAAAACCTTAGAACAACCAGCATTACTGACAAAAATTTCAGAGATTGTCAAGTAACTTTTTCTGTTTTGTTCCTTTTTGAAAGTTCCAACATCATTTAATGTAATTCGTATTACCATTCACTTTTTGTATTGTTTAGTTTTCATTTTTCCTCTTGTTGGCATTTTCTACCACATTTTCAGATGGCCGTTCATTTAGCATACTCCATGGTTATCTCCTTGCTTAAACTTAAAAACAATTAAGTGATCATTTCACTTTCATCTGTTATCAAAGGTTGAAAACAAGCTCTCCTTCTTTTCATCTGAAGAAGATGAAACTCAAAAGAAGCTTTTTGAACTATTTTCTACTTATTAATATATGAAAAAAAAAAGTTGAATAACTAAGATATCATTCATTAACGATTCTAAACTGCTGTATTAGCGATAGGAGCTAGTATTTTTTCAGTAGAAAATGCTATTCATAGATTCTTAGTTACTGGGTATATCAATCTTTCTTTTAACAGAATCAAACGTTTCCATGAGATGGAAACTAACAACTCGGCAAATCTGGTGATGATCTGCATGTTAGAGAGAACAATATCTTTTGAATTATTCTGTGCATTCTGGATATATCAGTATCTTAACAGAAAATATCCTTAATGACACAGCTGTGATCTAAACTTGGTATTCTGTTCCTGATCTTTCTAGTCCACTTTAGGCTGAAAATTTTCACACCCAGAAACCAGTTTGTAGACAGCTTTCTTATAGATTTCAGTGGATGTCATTTTCCCTGGCAGGTCACGATGCTGGAAAATGAAGATGGAGCACGAGAGGTGGACCGCCCATCGTGAGTGAATTACTTGCCACTGTCCTCCATGTTCGATTTACACATTTTTATGCTTCTGAAACACTTTCTTTTTCTTTGCTTTATCCATTTTGAGTTCCTTCCTTCTTCACCTCGCATTGATTCTTATTATGTTTTCATCTGTTTATGTGTAATCTTCCACAAGCAATGCATGTTTTGTTGTAGAAAATCATAACCAACAGCTTCCTTTGAGAGTGATTCTTTCTGCTTCCATACAAATTCCCCATCCGAAACATCCCCCAAACTACTAATCTGACTCTTATAACTTCCAGTTTTTTAAAACTCTAAACAGATGAGGAAACTGTTTTAATCCAAGTTCAATATCTTATCATCTGACATTTACAGATGTACCCAGCTGAGATATCATGTTAGTAATCTCAAACACTCTTCCATTTCCTTCCAAATATTTCATCTAAATCTCCACTTCAGTTCTAATCAGGCATATGATATTTTGTAGTCTGTTTGTGGTTATAACATAACCTGCAATTAATCCCAGCTCCACAACTAAACCAATCATAAAGCTGATATGGATCATAATCTGAGACATGGAAAATTGCATTAAAATCGTCAGAACTGAGAAAGCAACAGCAGAAAATGCTGAAGATGTTCATCACTTAATTTTGTGGCAGGAAATGAAATAAAAACAAGAGCAAAGTGACATGAGTAGCAATATTAATTGGTAAGATAATGAAAGATAGTGATTTATAAGAAAGTAATAATGGCTAAAAAGTCAAAGGGCGTGTGTTTGAGTTCAACAAAGACTTTATTTCACGTGCACTCTGAACTCTACAAAGCTAAGAAGAAGATGTTTCATGTGACAAACAGCTGCACAGAGCAACCAAAACAGCTATTTCACTGATTAATTTTTGTTTATTAAATTAATTAGTTTCATTATTATTGGCTTCAGAGATGGACAAAGGAGGCAGGGTGTTGAGTTAGGGAAATTTGTAGATTTAAGCAGCTAAGCCTGCATTATTAAGCCAGTAATGACATGGATAATATCCAACTATGACAGATTTCAAATAAAAAAAAAATATATCCAACTATGACAGGCAAGCAAATATTTATAAACATGGGACACATGTGCATATAATATTATTTTTCTTATGTTTTCACTTTTTTATTTGTGTATTATACTTTAAATATTACAAAACAGAAAATCATGCAGTAATATTTAAAAATAATTGGCATGTAATGATCATCTAATATCTAATAAATATAAAAGAGAAACAATAAATGATTGGCAAATCCATTTGTTTTTTTTTTCTCTCTCACGGGTATTGCTGGAATATTCAAATTATATATCCAATTGTTCACAATGGTTAGTTTCTTTTCCAAAAAAATAAATAAATAAATAAATAAGTGTAGATTCGAAAATTCTCAAACTGGGCAACCTTTTCAAATTGAACAAGAAAGTGATTCTCGTAGTTGCAATAAGTGGAAATGGGAGCACCACAAAATATGAAAATAGGACCATGACAAGTACCATGTTACTAGGCAAAGCAACGAAGTGCTGCACTAGTGTCCAATAGTCGCTAAAAGCATCACTAGCTCATGTTCTAAGCCGAGTAGCATGGGACACGTGGATTCCGTGTGAATCAATCCACCTCACATTATAAGAGAGAAATTCGTTTCAAATTGAAAAGAAAGCCTAAAATCCACCTGCAATGCACCTAATGGCCGGCCTACAAGCTGTATTGAATTTTCTCCAATCATTTGAGTTGCAGTCAAAACATTCCAACTCATTTTCTTCAAAGATATCATACACTATCATGAACAAGAAAAATAAACAACTTTCTCAAGTTGAAGCAGTGGATAAGCCATGGACACACCTGACCTACCAAACAAAAAAGGTGTTCCTCTTCGTTCACACTCAATAGTGAAAATGGATGACATATGAGGAACAAGATAAGGTCCATCACAGACACCAAGGCCAGTTTTTGAGTGTCACCATTCAATTTCTAAACCTGCGCAACGAAGCTTTAGCTTTATCAAAGAATTTGGCACTTACAACTCAGCTTCACATATTAGGCCAATATTCCATGTCCCACTCACATTCTACATGTAATGATATGCTCAGTTGCATCATTGCACAATAATAGAAATAACAGTATACAACTGGGAAAAACTCGCCAATCTTTGTATACAACACTGTTTTGCATAATATGTTCTCAGAGTGTACAAAGCCTGTTGCCTAATAATAATAGAGCTTTTCCCCAATTCCATTTGTTTTTCTTTCCTAGCCCTTCCCCACATTGTGTTTCATATATATAAAAAAAAGGGGGAGGGGGCAGCCATTAACCATCCTATCTTCTCTTCTGTGCTATGCACTCATCATTCAGACACTTGTCATATGTGTAAACAGCTTCCAGCCACAATGACAATTATTCAACTAGATTTAACAAAGGCTTACATTTATAAACTTCAAACTATATCACATGAGATCATAATCAAGTCTTACCTACAGTATTCACATATACAGGATGGACAGAAGTTAAAGGGACTACAAACTCAAAGCTTTTACAACATCATTCTAGCTGTTTGTCTGCACTCCAAATAGCAAATGCCTGTAACAAAAACAACCAGCAGATGCATTTTCCACTATCACCTTTACCAAAAAGGGTCAACCATTTGTATTATATTGCCAACAATGAATGAGTTTTCTTTCTTTCCCCCCTTCGTGCCACTCTAGTCAGAAGTTGGTTTCATTGTTATCCAATTATCTCAGGCCGCATATTGATAAGAACTTCTTCCTGATTCTCATTTTCTGAATGTATGAAATTTCCTCCTCCCTTTGCACCATTGTTCTTCTATACCTGAAGACCCAAACTAATACAGTTACAAATAAGAAAAGTACAACTCTACAAAACACACCCTGTCATTGATAACTTAGATTATTATAAACTCATTCGACGTACTTAATCCTAAAAAATATAGAATGAGCTGCTTCGGAAAGCCAGTAAGAAGTAAAGCCTAGTTCAGTTAAAAAAGACCCAATCATTCTTATAATTGACCAGTGTATTATTATTGTCTCTTGACAGCGTAAAAAAAATATGCAATAATAATTATCATTTCCAAATTCCTAAGGTTCATTTCACCTAAAGAAGATCCAAACGAGCATTCTACAGAACATGGGGTAGTAGCCATGAACCACATGCAAATTCATTTGTTCATAGACATAACAAAACAAAGATCTAAATCAATTAATCTAGTTATCTAACTTGGAACAAAACTCATCTTGCTAGAATCAAAGACTAAGACAATGCTTGTATGCATTAAAAATTTACCTCGAACTACTAACTGTCCTTTTAGAAAGAATTCATCTCAAGGCAGTACGTTCTCCTCTTCACTAACATCTTTGCAGCAGTCCTATATGGTTCTTCAAATGCAGTTGAAGCCCAAGAACAATCAGAAACATCCTTCTTCACCGCAGACTGTTCACTTGGTCGGATAGCGACCAGTGTAGCGCCCTTCAATATCAACCCATTAGGCAATTCTAAGTGTGTGGCATACCAAAGTCTCATGTTCAGAGCCGGTACAAGGGTTCTCTTAGATGCGGAAGAAGCAGACAAGGGCTTCACCCTCAACTCCTCAAGTTGATCTTTGTTCATACACAGAACCCCCTGTCCATCCGCATCAGTTAGAACCAAACTATCCAAAGTCTTGTGGTCCGCTATAATTGGTTGCAACAAATAGTGCCTCGCTGAAGCCGCAATAAGCGAACTAATCGTCCATACTACTCTCAACTTTAGACCCCCATTTGTGTAAAAGGATTCGGGTATACTTCCATTATCATCGATAGCGCCGCCATTGCCAATACAGAACCCCCCATCAGTCCCATTATCTTGAGCTATTGAGGGCTTGACGGACCCAGGGTGAATCACCGAAGAAGCACCCAAAATCACACAATTATCTAAAGTGGATCCGAAATCGGCTCGCCATTTTAACAACACCCCATCATCAATACCCAATTCCCCGCTCGGAAGCTCGATCCGAAGGAAGCGAATCTCGTTGAAATTCTTAAGAACTTGGGTCGGGGAGTGATGGGTCACCCCACCTTGATCAATTTCGCCGTCCTCTTCGGTCCCAACCGCAAGAGACGAAGTAGAGGAAGACGAGGCCAAACTCGAGGACGCGCGTGTCTGACCCAAAAACTGGCCCAACGCTTGGAGGGGCTTGACAATGCCGCCAAATACAAACCGAAAAATATTAAAAAAAGGGCCACGAGATTTACCAGAGGAGGAAGAGGAAGAAGACGATTCGTCATCAGAAATAACACAATCAACACGAACAACAACGTTCTCGACCTGAGGCACAAGGCAGTGGAATCTCCGAGAAACAACGCAGCATCGACCGAGGGCCTTGACGTCGCCGATCTTGTTGAAAATAAGAAGAAGAAGGGAATCCGGAAGACGATCGAAGTGGTCGATGCAGCAAGAGGTGGAAATGGAGGCGGAATTGAGAGAGAAGAGAGAGTCAGGTTCGGGGTAGATCTTAGATGTCAGATCTAGGCGCAAGGACGACATTATGAAAGGGTAAGAGAGAGAAAGAATGGCGGAAATTGAGGAAAAGAGAAGATGGGTAAGGCTGAAATCAAAAGGGGAAGCGGAAAACAGAGATGGGATTTGCAGGGAAGGCGGAAATGGGCATAAAAAGGGGGGATAGATCTGAAGGGGGTGAAGAGAATCAGGGATTAAAACCCTAATCTTTAGAATTGGGAAGGGAAATCAGAAGGAATTGGGAGATGGGGAAAGAAGAAGGGTGAGAGAAGAAGAGAAAAAGAGAGAAATTGAAAGAAGAAGAAGAAGAAGAAGAGATTCATAGATCCACGGTTTTGTCTTTTCAGAGAAGAGAGCGACACATGAAAATGAGAGAGAGAAAGTTGAATGAATAATGGGCGCAAACACAGGAAAAGCTGTGTTTCTCAGACACTCTTCCCTTCTCTTTCTTATCGCCTTTTTCTTTTCCTTTAATTTTTCCTTTTCTCCTAAAGTTTGTTCCATTTTTTTTCTTCTCTTTTTCTTTTTCATCTTTTTCTTTATTATTTTGTGAAAAAGAAAGAAAAAAAAAAATCTTACAACTTACTTTAGAGGTTAAATTTTATAAAAACAAGTTAAATTACAAATTTAGTCCCGACCTTAAACTTTGTGTGTCCATCAAATCTTGAATTTAGTAGGTCTCTCATGTTTAATAGGTTACTGATATATTTGAAAATTTTAAAATTTAATAGATCTATTAGATATAAAAATGAAATTTGATGTCTAATAAGATCTTAAACTTTCGATTTAGTGTCTAATAGATCTATGAATTTCAAATAATGTTTGATAAGTTAATGATCTATTATATATAAATTGAAAGTTTATGGAGCTATTTGACTTTTAAAAAAAAATTAAGAGACCAAATAGACACAAACTTTGACGTTTATATGTACTAAACTTGTAATTTAACCTATAAAATACTTCAATAAAATTAAAACTTTATACTTGAACTTTCATGGTTACTTTCATGTTTGTGTATATTGTCTAGTATGTACAAAAAATGTCAAATAGGTCTCCGAACTTTCAAATTTGTGTCTAATAAGTCCTTAAACTTAAAAAAAAAAAAAAAAAAAAAGTCAAATAGGTCTTTGAACTTTCAATTATGTCTATAAATCTCTAGCATATTCAACATGCTTCTAAATTTAACGAATCTATTACTATAATTGAATTTTGTGTACCAATATGATCATAGCTCAATGATAGCACCTGATTCGTGTTATTTTATTACCTCTAATTTGAACTTGTTAGAGGGATTTTATGTTTTATTTGTCTTATTTACAGATACTTCGAGCATAGGTGATGTCGGGAGCCAACCGCACAAATTGGTGTTATTTCGCGCCAATTATGTAGTTTTGGAGCCATCTCGGTGTTTTTGAACGGCGAGGAGGTGAAAAGACCCAAGTGGATTGAAGCGGACCTGAAGAACTACACCAAAAATTGGAGGTTGAAGCCCCCGTATCGAGAAAGACCGAGGCAAAACTGAAAAAAAAGACAGCAAGGCTCAGATTGGGGACGACGTCGGGACGCTGCCCCCAGCGTCTCGACGCCGACGCAAACTCAACACGGAGATCAAAGTTTGTGGCGTTGAGACGCTGCGATGTTTCCTATAAATATAGGGCTTCGGTTTAGTCCGTCGTTAGGTTAGATTTTTAGACTTTTTACAATTTTTTTCACCTCTTACGTTTTCATCTGTTGTGTAGACCTTTTAAGGTCAATTTTTATGTATTCTTTTGAATCTATTTGTCGTTTTCCATTCTTTATGAGTAGCTAAATTACTTAGAATCGTTGGATTGGATTTATGCTTTGAATATCATGATGTTTGGCTGAGTTTTCTGGGTATTTACATTCTGTTCTTTGTTGTTTTTATGTGCTTTACATGTAATCTCGTTTACACCAATGCATGAGATTAATGTCTTAGAATTGAGGACTCTAGAAAATTACTTTTCGTGCATTATATCAGTTATTTTGAGATAGCCACTAGGCCGAGACAAGTCCATCACTATTGAGTGTAGATTCTTGATAAGCCTAAGATGCATGTTAAAGGTTGTGTTAATTGAATCTAAGTGTTGTTTATGTTTAGTTAATGCAATTTCGGACCCATGAGTTTAAAGCGGCTAATGTATGTAAGAAATTGTGAGGTTTCAAGTTGTTTATTTTAGATTAGTTAGATATAGCTTGGTGGTCATTGGGCCATGCATATGGGGTAGCGGGCGATTAATCTAAATTTAATTAATTGTGTTAACTGCAGGGTTTTGGGTTAATTGATTAATTAAACGCAGGTTAGTGTAAGGGGTCCTCCGAGTAACCAAGAAGCTAAACCGGGTTCATATAAATAGCATTGAATGATTATTAGAGAAAACTATGAAGCCAAATAGCATAATATTCAAGCATAGCACGATCCTTGTTTAAAGTTGAATTCCTTTCCATCTCTCTTTATTGCATGTTTGTCCTGTTTTGCTTTATTTACATTCAACACTTTATTTTCTGTTTTCACCTTGCCTGGTTCCTAAGTTATGGTGTAGCATCCTTTTGGCTGTTTGTTTTCTTGCGGGGCTTTGTTTCCAGTGTAGGGGGAAGATGGGTGGAGGATCTTATAAATTAGTTCTGGGCTAGTAGGGGCTGCTTTAGGTGAGACTTATACTCTCACGCGAGATTTTCTTGGGAAGTTTGATCTGTCTCTTTTGTGTGGCTTGCAATTGCTTCTCGCAGGTAAAGGGCTGAGCATATGTAGCTTCTGGCTTTGTGCACGATACTTGCCAACATGTGAATCTCGGCCAGTCTTTTCTATAGAATGGTAGATTTGATCGAGGTGTAAGGGAGTTTTGGGAGATTTGGATAGGGGTTTTTTGTTTGTTTAGCTTCTCCTTAATTTTCTCTACTGGTTATGTGCGAAGTTGCTCTTTGATGGTAATTTTGTTTTCAGGCCTGAATTTTGAGATTAGGGCGCTTTGGAGCTGGATAGTTTCGGTTTTTCTAGATGGCTAGCTTGGTGTGGAATGTTTGGCGAGTTGGAAGCTAGTTTGTTCGCTGATAAAGTCATATGGTTGTCCTTTTGGTTTGGAGCGCGCTTTCGTGGGGAGCAAAGTGTTGCACAATGGTGTATGCGTTCTGATGCTCAATATCATGATTTTTAAAGTTTGTGGTGGGTCTTTTGGGTTTGTTTTTTCTTTTCCTATGTAATGTCGCAAGTGCGGTCTTCTTGATTTGTGAATGAGGGAAGTTCATGTTGTTGATAAAAAAAAAACACTTTATTTTCTGTTTTCACCTATCCATTCCAACCGCTCGTTGTGTGAACACAAAAAACTACATCCACTAGATTCTCCTTTCCTGTGTTCGACCCCGACCACTATTTCTACAAAATAGTTGTAGTACCATGGAATAATACAAATCTCATTTGACAACTTAGAGCCTCAACAACTCCGGCCCGTCCTTGGCATAAAACATCTAATATTGACCAAGAGGTCAAGTGTTTCAATCCTCCACCTTGTGTCTAATAGGACTTGATTTATTAGACTCAACATTGGAAACTTGGGGGCTTATTAGACACAAAATTGTAGGTTTAGAGACTAATTAAACACTTCTTAAAGTTTAGTGACCTGCAAAATACTCAATGAGTTTTTTTTTTTTTTTTTTTTTTTTTTGACGACATGTGAAGTGGAGATTTCTCCTACGAAGAAAGTAGGTTATGTCGGTCAATTGAGCTATGCTCTTTTTGGCATTATTATTATTATTATTATTTTGAGAGATATTATTATTATTATTATTATTATTATTATTATTATCATTATTATTGGCTTTTATATCAAATTTTTATTGTATCATTTAATTCAGTGGCGTGTATTACTCAATTTGATTGAACTAATTCAATTCAATCAATTTAGGTAGTATTTTTTTTTTTAATTTCAATTTGCACACTTATTACCTATTTTACAAAAAAATGTTAAATATTTGCCTCACCATAAATTATGTTCACTTTCTTTTTTTGGTAAAAGAAAATAGGTACAAGCAACCAATCATTTATACCCTATAAATCTATATATTTTAATTAATAGGATGAACAACTCTTATCACTAATTTAATGTTTTGGTGCTTACTCCTCTCACCCCACCCCTAATTTACTGCTCTATAAATGAGAATATAAACACTATTCTTAATGTATTTTTTTACCAAATTGTCAACTTGAACACAAGTTGATTGTTTGTTTTAAAAAAAAAAAAAAAAATAGTTGATTGGTTAAGAAATTACACTGTCGATCTAAAGGTTAGAGATTCAAATTCACGGCCCACTGAAAAAATTAAAAATCTATATTACTCATTCCATATAGATTATATGTTCATTTTTTTATTTTAAAAACTTTTCATCTAATGATTTCTCTTTCTAGTTAGAGAACCACATTCTTACTATATAAATTGTGGATTTCAATATGTGAATGAAGGTTGAGTGTAGAGAGTCACTATTATCCAATAACATAACAATATGTAGGGTAAAGGAGATTGACTTGTTACAATAAACTGTTTATAATTTGTTTGAATTGGAGATATAAATAAAGCTCAATCACAACTTTAGTCTCTGAACTTTTAAAGTTATATCAATTTGATCCATAAACTTTAAAAATTGACATAACTTTAAAAAGTGTGAATAGGTCCTTGAACTTTCAATTTTGTCTCTATAATAGATTCATGAACTTTAAAAAGTATTCAATAGGTCCTTAAACTTTCACTTTTATGTCCAATAGATCCATTAACTTTCAATTTTGTGTCAAGTCTTTGACCTATTCAACATTTTTTAAAATTCAAAAGTCTCCTGAATAAAAAATTTTAAGTTTAGGGTTCTTCTAGGCATAAAATTCAATCTTATATCCAATAGATTGGTTAATTTTTAAAAATCTTGAATATGTCTTCTAAAAAAAAAATCTTGAATACGTCATAGATCTATTAGACACAAAAAAATGAAGGTTTATGGACCTATTAGACTTTTTTTAAATTAAGGGACATATTAGATACAAAATTGAAAGTTCAGGGACCAAATTGACACAAATCTGAAAGTTTAGGGACTAAACATGTAATTTAACCTATAAATAAATATGAGAATACATTAGATTCCATTGATTTTTTTTTTTTAAATATTAAATTACAAGTTTAGTCCCTGAATTTTCGAGTTTGTCTATTATTTGATCCCTGTACTTTAAAAGTGTCTAATAGGTTTATGAATTTTTTGATTTGTATTTATTTGGTCCCCAAATGTTTAAAAATGTCTAATCGATCCTTAAACTTTCAATCTTGTATCTAATGGGTCCTTGATCTATTGGACATTTTTCAAAATTCATGGACGATACAAAATCGAAAGTTTAGAGTCCTATTAGACATGAAATTCAAGTTTATAATGAATGTATCAAATAACTTTTAAAATTTTCAAATATGTCAGCGACCTATTAGACATTTAAAATTTTGGGACCTATCAGACACAAAATTGAAAGTTCAGATATCTATTAAACATTTTTTAAAGTTCAGAAACCAAAGTGACACAAATTCACGAACTAAAGAGGGATCTATTAATAATAGAAAGTATTGTAAATTTACATCAATAATGTTAGCATATACTATATTTAAAATATGGCAATAAATAGCCAAAACTAAATTAAACCATCAAAATAATAGACACCCTTAATTATTCATGAAATTAAAATGGTCACATCAACAAAATATTCATTCTATATTCACTTCCAATTTTATATGATCATCAATGCAAAGTATTATTTGTGAATAAAAATATACACAATAAAATTAATAGAGAGAGAAAGAGAAGAGAAAAATGAGAAAAAGATATGGGAGTGTTAAGGTGGGGGCAACTACTGCATAAATTTGGTGTGGTGGGTTTAAGGTCATAACCAAGTTGGGTTGGGTTGGCCCAACTGGTCTAGGGGCCTATCTTTAATAATAATAATTATTATTATTATTATTATTATTTTATTTATAATTCACTTGCTACTTAAAACACCATCATCATAACTAAAATTTACAAAATCATAATTAAAACACCAATCATGTGCCATTAATATTCTTTCAACCTCTCATTAATACTTGGCTCTCCTCTTGCAAGTTACAACCCATCACCAAGTTTATTAATACATTTTCATATAAAAATTAAAAAAATTACTTTAATTATTTGTAATTTAATATATATACACACACGTCAAAGTGAACATAACTTAGTAGTAAGTAATTGGTATGTATATATTGGTCGAGGTTCGAATCTTCCCACCCCTAAATATTGTTGAACTCAAAGAAAATATATACACACACAAACATAAAAATAGATACATACACATTTCTTGCTAATCTGAACATAGCTCAGTAGATAAGATATTAATTATCATTTCAAAGGGTCAAACCGAGCATATAGCTCAATAGTAATTGACCTATCTTCAACCAAAAGGCCATAGGTTCCAAAGTTGATGGTTCGATGCATAGGATGATGATATGAAATGAAATTAAAGTATATTATCATTAATATGAAATGAAATGTAATTAGAGTACATTGATGGTACTAAATGAGAGAAAGGGGGCATTAAAAGAAAGTGGGACAAAGAAGAGGTTGGCTTCATAAATGAAGCACCACCATTTTGCTTCATTGTTGTACGGAAGTTCTAAAATTTTTTTAATCATATTTCCTTAATACATCCCTATAGTAAAATTATTTCTTAACCACACCCCAATGCCGACACTTGTAATGAAAATTGAGACCCATTCTTTTTTTTTTTTTTTTTTTTTTTTCCTCCTTTCAATTCATCGCTACAAAATAAAAGATTCTCCACGTGACACAAATCAAAGTTATTTAAATATTAAGTTAGACACTTATGATTTACATTGGTCAGAATAAGACTTGGTCACACATGTCCGACAAGAAGAGACTCGATTTATAACTTTAATTGACCAATCCATAATATATTCCGTAAGTATACAAGTGGATTATTTTAATATTTTTATTCGTTAAAAATTAACTCGACATGCCTACTTTTTTATGTACAATCAATTTCTTCTCCTTTTTATTGATGTAGATTTTAATTTTATAAAAGTATGTATTTTTAATATAAGATGGTGGTGATGTAATTAAATCATAGCACATCAATAAATAAATGCGGAAGAAAAATTATTGAAAAAGTAGATGATCAATCCCATCTAGGGTAACCCACGAAGGGTTTTGATTGGATTAGATCTAAATAAAAATTTAAAATAAATGATAAAATCAAAATTAGAAATAAATAAATAAATGATCTTTTCAAAGTAAAGCATAGTGGGTTCGCACGTGCCATGTCTTGGAAGCAATTAATAGAAAATGATAATAATAATAATTGAAAAAAGAATTGGCTAAGACTAAGACTAAGAGAAGTACAAAAATATACTGTGAATTAAATTCCGTATGATGTAACCGTACCATCAGATACACACGGTTCATAGGATCATAGCACCGAAATTTAATGTTTAGTTCTTTGAATATGGATTTTTTTTTTTTCTTTTTCGTGTTTCATATGAGCAAAATTTATGATTGAAATGAAATAATTTGGTTATCAAATGTGAAGTCATAAAAAGATTGAATTCAAATATGAAGTACATATCGTATCCGTCATAAAGATTCGGATGTTTTCAATAATATAAATTTTCATGTTATAACCTTGCTTAAAATGAAAAGGAAAATCTTCTTAAAAAAAATGAAAAGGAAAATTAGAGGGGAGTATTCAAATATATGAACTAGCTGGGATTATTTCCTAAGTTTGAAGTGATTTTGCCTATGGATCTAAAACTTATTATTTTTCAAATTAAGTATCATAAAAAATTGTCGCGGATCTCTCATACCACTTCAGTCACTATGAATTAGTCTAGTGGTTATTCACGATGAGTTATAAAAGCAATGAGGAGTTTTAATAAAAATGAGTTTAAATCTCATGATAAATATAATCTATTTAGAATATCAAAGTTATATGAGACTTCTTTAATAACCAATGTTAGATGGTTGTCTTTTGTTAATATGAATATAGTGTTCGACCTATTAAGGCATTATTTATCTCTTTAACTGTTCATTTGAATCCGATATATGAATATTAAATATTGAGAGTTGATTTTTTTTTTTTTTTTAAACATGAAAGTAAAAATTTATGCTATAAATGTTTAGGATGATAAATGCTCACGTATGGACATATAAGATAACTAATATCTAGAAGTTAAATATTTATGTTTGTTTTATAGATTTTGGTTATGAAAAAAAATAATTTAAATTATGAGATTTAATTAAAAATATTTTAATTAATTAAAATACGTATACTAGATAATTAATAAGCAAATGAATAATAACTTAAAACAATTTAAATTAATTTACACATAAATAACGAACCATTTCTCTATCCCCTCTCCTATCAATTTCTCACTCTAAATAAATAAATAAATAAATAAATAAATAAATATATATATATATATATATATATATTCTTGAAGAAGAATAATAAAATCTCATAGTTCATGCGAATATTTTTATCCTGGGATAATAATTACCTAGATTTTAAATAGTGAACATCCATAAAAAAAAAATCATAAGATTTTTATATCCTTGTCAAAACTCATCTCAAAATCTATGATACAAACATGATATAAATGTCAGAAATTTAAATCTCCCACCCATTGTTGGACGTTGTCTCATGAAATTAGTTGAGATGCACGTAAATTAAATAGTGTTTAATTCTAAACACTTAAAGACTTTAAAAAAAAAACCGTATTACTTTTTAATATATCGATGGATAAATAAAAAGAAAAATTGCACGGTGTGAATTTCAAATATAGCAATCTTATGATCTGTTCTTCTTCTCCTAAAATAGATGGAGAGTCATGTCATGTGAGAAAGATGACAAGAATAAAAATTAATGTATATGTAGATTAAGTTATGTCGGCATAATATGTCGATATGAATAATCATTCAACTAATTCAAATCATTACAAATAAAATAATAGCTATTAAATACAATATAGGTGCAATAGCCTAAATTATTCTTTCACTCACTTGTATGGTAGTCTCTAATAACATATCCCAAAGTTAAGAATCAAAGGAAAATACCAAAAGAAAAGAAAAAAGTAAATCTAAAAAGGGGAAAAAGAAAGGAGAAAGAATAAAAAACTTTAGGAATCCATATACTTTAATTGAACAAGTGGGAGGGAAGGTTGGATTCCAAAGTAGATGTCAATTTTAGTAATACATTTAATATATCAAATGCCCTAAGCCCTAAAAGAGGGAAGAAAACCATAAGAACATGTGAAACAAAAATGTGTGCATGTGATATTTGATGATCTCATGCTACCCCATCTAGGCCATTGCTTTTTGGGGTTTTTTTTTTTAAAAAAAAAAGATTGGCTAAATTATAAAAAATACTCCTAAACTATGGGGTTTGTTTCAAAAATGTCCCTGAACTTTGAAAAGTTTCAAAAATACTCTTGCCGTTAATTTTTGGATGGAAACCGTTAGAATTTATGGTGAGAGGAGGAAAAAGGAAGAAGCATTTTTCAATAAGGGTATTATTTAAATTTTTTTGAAAGTTCAAGAGTATTTTTGAAACTGAAATTTTAACGGTTTCCATCCAAAAGTTAATGGTAAGGGTATTTTTTTTAACATTTTTCAAAGTTTAGGGTATTTTTGAAACTTTTCAAAGTTTAGAGGCATTTTTTTATAATTTAGCCAAAAAGATTTATATATATATATATATATTAAAAAATTAATGAATGTGTTTTGAACTTTGGCAATTCAAGTAATTATGTGGGAGTGAGGAGGGTGGATGTTTATTTGTTATTTTAAAAAAATGAAATTCAAAATTCAAAATCCAAAAGTTTTAGGTCTTTTCAATTATATATAAGTATTTGTCATGTCACTCCATGTGATAATTTTATGTTAAATTGCTTCAACATCTTAAAAGTTGTTTTGGAATATTTATAACAATAATCTTGATTTGATCCGATAACTAACGGTTTGATTATATTACATGCACCAATAATGAAATGGAGATTTTCGAGTTATTTGGAATATTACTTCTAAAAATAATTTTAAAAATTGTAATCACATGAGTTGTAAACATCCATATAATTAACTCTATAATTTTAGTGGAGAAAACATTAATTGTTCTAAAAGAAAAAAGTCATTTATTGTTGAGAAAAAAAAATACAAATTAGTTTTTTTTAATTAAATTTTTGTTCTAAAATATAAATTATAGTCTTCTAAATACATTTCTTAATTAAGCCCATACTTTATCCAAAAAAAAAAGTACTCAATTGTATGATGATTATTACCTTCTTTAATGAATAAAAATTCAGCCAACAACAAAAAAAAAAAAGTACTTTTATGGCACTTACGTCATAAATCATAATCAACTTGATTGAAAATAAAATCCCAAGAAACAAATAAAGAATCACTTGCATAAATAAAAAAGAAAAAGAAAAAAGAGATAACACCAAAAATAAAATTCTGAATATTTTATACTTGAAGATATGTAGGAAGAAGAATTTGATACACTTGCATAAATAAATCCAAAATGAAAAGTGATTGGCCAAATATGATAATAAAACAGCTAAGCTTTCTTTTTATTTATTTATTTTTCTATAAATTGTCAACATACATTAATGTAATCCAGCTAACATATCATTAGAAATTTCTAGGACATGACCCATAATATATATTATATATATATATATTTATAACAAAATAAATAAATAAATAAAGAGTTTCAACAAGTTTCTAAGGATAGTTAATCCATAGCTCTATTTAAATAAAATTAAATAAAATTAAATGTTGTAAAATATAAGAAGAGAAGCTGTCCTGGCTTTATAATTGCACAACCACCAAAAGCTTCTCATTATTGTGTCTCTAATGTGTCCCTTCTTTTAGTGTATAAAATGTCCATGTCTCTCATATTATATACTTCCATTCATTAAAAAATTAAAAAGAAAACCTCCATTTGCATAAATTTATCAATGATTTGAAAGGTTAAGTGATAGGTTATTGGTTAAACGGTTCTCTAATTCTAAACCTAGGTTTTGAGAATAATTCGGACTAGTCCTTATCATTTAACTAGTTAACTTATATGGTGTTGATTTGATTTTTACGTTATTTTATTAATGAGTGGTGATGTAACGAATCTATGTTAAATAGATAAAATTTTAATTGACTTTGTGTTGATTTGATTTATGCTCTTTTATTTGTTAATAGGAAAGGTTCACATCAAATAGTTCGGATTGATCTATCATTTGTTTTTATTTGAGGTTGTTTCTTTTACTCAAGTGGAGAATGAAAATTATTTTTTTAAAATTTAATTTTAGTTTATTTTCATAACCATTTAGGACTTATTTTCTAAAATAATTCCCCTTTAAAGCAATATACGTTTGAATTTACTTCTCAATAATTCCTAAACAATACCCTATGTTTACTCGCTGCCCAAATAATTCTCACAAACAAACAATTAAAAATTAAAAAATTAAAAAAAAAAAAAAAAAAAAAAAAAAAAAAAAAAAAAAACTTCAAAATGAAATCATATTTTACCCCCTTTTAAAAAAATAAAATAAAAATTTACTCCTCTCTTTTTTTTAATAAATAAAAATTTACTCCTTAATATTTTGATAATACTTTCTCATTTTAATCTTTTATCACTAAACTTCCAGAAACTTTCATATTAATTTAACGAAAATCTTACGCTAAGAACATGATACCACAATTTTTACTAAATGCAAGAGATTCATTTTTACAAAAATCTTTATAATTTTTTTTCTTTTTCTAAATTCAATATGTGTGAGTGAAGATTCAAACTTTTTACCTCTTCGATGGTATATACCTTAACAATTAAGCTATGCTTAAGCCAACGATCATTATAAATCTTTTATAAAAAGAATCATATACAATATTTGCATATACATGAGTCAAAATATAACAAATATCTAACTTTAGATATCAAACAAGGATATAAACCAAACACGATAGAACAAAACTCATCTCCTCTCGATCGAGCATAATTATGTTTTTAACAAGAAGAGTCATAGAGTCAAATTCTTAGTGGTGATCAATAAGAAGATTTCGCAATTTAAACCGAAAATTATTCAAAAGCAATCTCCTAAACAAGCCTAAGCAACTGACATATCAACATATCATCCCTTAGAATCAGGCACTCAACCCAAGAACAGTTGATAACATACAACATTCTTGAAGCCATGCACTGAACATTATCTCAAATTGATTAGAATATCAATCCACAGTCAGTCTACAGTACAAAATGTTCAAGAAAACTTCAAGAAAACCCACTATTTATTATTTGGCTTCTGATTTGGTGCGTGTGTGAAGTAGATAAGAAGGTGAGAGATCTTAATCTTCAGAAGCATACAGGTTCCTTCCACAGCGATCACATATGTGAGAATCACTTGGAGAGGCTTTGTGTGGCTTTTCCTTCATCAGCTGTGGAAGATCAATTTCCAGCACATCAAGCAGTGCCTTGGAGCCTTCCTTCAGCTCATCCGAACTGCAGAAGAAATGCATACAATCAGAACACAGATAGAACCAAAGAACCAACTTGTCAATGCTATCAAGCTCATTGGGACCATTCAACTTGTTCTTGGCTTCTCGATGGCGCCCGGAAAGACAAACCATCTTGAGTTTTCTCTCAGCAGGACCAAGTCCAAGTTCTTGGCTTCTTGAAGGAGGCCAAAGAACCAACTCCCTCTCAAGTAAGTTTAAATGCAATGTAATAATGTTACTTTTAACTTTTCAAAGCTTACAGTAGTGGAACAGGAAATGTAGATCATAGTGCTAAAGTGGAAAGGTAATGATTTGATTATTTCATATCTATACTGTTTTGAGTTCATTGTAACAGATATTGGAGCTAGTGCTAGAAGAATACTCCACCAAACAATATGATGGAAACAGCCCTGCAACTAAGCCATCCTATTTCTTGGTTGGTTGGTACCCAAGAAAAGGAGTTCCCAATTAAGTGTCAGCACATGGAAGAAGGTTAAAAAGTAAGTTGTGTTTATTTTCTTTTTCCCTTTCGTTCTTTCTTTCCCCCCCCCCCCCCCCCCCGGCGTATAGTGTTAGGGACCAAGACATTATGGAATGCCTTTGTCCCACATTGGAATGATATCGGCTCCTAATGGGATATATAAGTGGTTGGTTCTCCCTCCCCAATTGCCTGACTTTTGGGATGTGGCTCTCCAACTACTTAGATACCGAACATATTGCCTCTGGCTAAGCTCCAGCAACAAGAAAACAGTTAATTATAAAAGATTTGGCATACCTTATGGAGAGTGGAGGAGTTAACCGAATAATAGAATCGTGGGTTGGCTTAGCAAGAACTCCCCTTTCCTTCAACTTCATGCAAATATCATATGCAGAAACAGGAGATAAAGCTTTGCCTTTGAGCTCCACTGCATTGAATAAACCTCTTCCTCGAACATCTTTGATGTATTGTGGGAATCGTTCCTGAACTTTGACAAGCTGATTTCTGAGCTCCTCTCCTAATTTAGCTGATCTGTATATTATATGGAAATGAAGTTCAACATTTTATGATATCATTTAGAGGACAGAAAAATAAAAGAATATGGTAAGGAAATGACCAGATCTTATTTTAATAGTTCATCTTCGATTCAAGAGGGAAAAGAACAGGCAGCAATTTATCATACCTTTCAGCAAGTCTCTCATCTTTGATCACTTCAAGTGAGGCAATAGCAACTGCACTTGCCAGTGGATTTCCCCCAAAAGTACTATGCACAATGAGATAAAGAGCAAGGTCAGTCTTAATTTGACATCACAACAGCAGTTTCACAAACTTTGAGAAGAAAAGAAAACAGATAAAGAAGGGCTCTAAAGAAGCCATAACTCATTTTACTAAAAAACAGAAATGCACCATTCAATTGTTTGAAATGACAAATTTTAGAGTAAAAAATTGCCATAGAATTGGCTTTGTTCCAACCTCAAAGTAGACAATCTACGGCATCCTGTCCCCTAAATTTGTAAAAAGGAGGGACAACCATTTAAAAGAAAAAAAAAACAATAATAAGACGTGTTCTCAATAGTACAAGAGTCCCCAATTAAACAATGTAGGACACGGCTTAGATACAAAGGAACATATGTAGCAGCTATTTTGCTCATGTTACTTGGGGAAAAAAAGCAGCATGGGTATATCAAACATCAATCTTCAAATCGGTTAAATACTTCCTCAGTAAACTACAAACTGCATCTGCAGCATTTACAGTGATAGGAATAGAGACCATCTTGTTTAAAATGCAATGAAGCTAATATTTTCTTTGGGTTCAAGAAATGTCCTGCCATTTCATCAAATGGAAAAATCCTCCACCGTTTATACTAATTCAGATTATTACAGAATTCATGCTCAAGTTGTGCTGGTTTCTGCAGTGAAGCCTAAAATAAATGTTCACAAGGGAACTTCAATAAAGTACGGAATTCAAGCTCCACTATATAGTACTGTGAAAGGGAACTTCAATAAGGCAACTTTTCCAATTAACATTTAGTAAGTCAGCAGCCATATATTGTAACTTGCCAGTCGCCACCATTTTGTCTGAATAGCAGTTAAGTAAGAATTATATAAAGGTCAGAGAAACTAGCCTTATGTGTATAGAATTCAATATTACTGTCAAAAAGTCAACATCCTTAGAGTTTTGATTTGTATGGCCTTATTAGACAAAAATATCCTTTGTTCCTTTTCTCTGCAATCCTTGCAATTGCCAAGTAGAATCTTGGAAAAGGGTTAAGAAGAAGGCACCATTAAGGGGTTTTTTCATGGACAAAGTGTACTTATCACACCTTCAACTTGCTGATAACATTCTCCTCTTCCCGATTTTGGATAACAATGTCCATCATTTCTTCAATTCGATTAAGATTTCTAAGCTAGCTATAAAACTAATAATTAATTTCACTAAATATTTGGTTTGGTTGTATCATGTAGGCATAAATACTGCAGAGGAAGAGATGCAAGTTGCTGCTAGTTTGTGGGGCTTCAAATTTAGAGCTTAGTATTTTGATTATGATAGATTACTTTGGCTAGCTTAGCAAGTGGGCAATTCAACCATCTCAAGAGAAGGCCGCCTCACAATACGCAAACAGTCGTAGCTAATCAACCTACCTATTTTTTTTAATCATGTTTACTAACTTGTGAAGAAAAATAGATAGAATCATGGTGTTGGCGGATAAATTTTGGTCAGTTTTCACCAAACTACTAATTTGAAAAAACCAGCTCCTTGGAAAGGAAACATTTTACTTCAAAAGGATAATTGGAGATTACAAGTCAAAAGTCAGATGGGGAAAAAAGACTGTTTTATAAATCTAAACACAAGTAACACACCTCCCGTGCTCTCCAGGTTGGATACAAAGCATTACATCTTTGTCAGCAAGAACAGCACTTACAGGTATTACTCCACCGCCCAAAGCTTTTCCCAGAATCTGAAATGAACAATCATGTAGAAGTTTGTTAGCAGAAGAAATTTAAGCATTAATCAGACATTTGGGTAGATCCATATTAATAAATTAACATCAAGCAGTTTAAGCTCTTTAAGAAATATGATTAACAATTATTTAAAAAAGAAAAAAAAAAGGTTCTGAGGTATATAGAGGTACCAGCATCAAATTGACTTTGCACAACTGCAAATGCACCCAGCATTTACTTTTAGCCTCTTTTCATAATTTAATATTTAATTTTCCTCTTTCTCATAAAGTTACAAAGCTTCTCATGCAAATAAATTTCTTTTTTAAAGTGAAGTCTCGAAATAGAAAGATTGATATGAACAAACGTAAACAGAAGCATGGTTAAGAAGCTCAGTACACAATTCCTCTATTAGTCCCTTTTTCTTCTTCCCTTCTTTTTTCTTTATTAGTCAAAGCTATGAACATTCATTTTTTAGTCTAAACATGGGAAAAAAATAGAAACCAACTTCAGCAACACCAATACTGTCTGCTTAATATTCAGTGAATTAGACTGTGACCAATTATTTAGATGCTACATTTATTATCTTCATCCAGAAAAATTAAACAGAAGGGTCAAGACATATTGGATATAAGGGAAACAAGAATTTGATTTGGGAGATGATGTTAAAATTAAATTTCCATGTGAGCTTTGGAAATATAATACGCCTTCGCCTTTGAAAATAAAATATGCTATAGCATATTGTAGTAAGAAGCTTCCCATTCATGACATTTGTTCATAAAGTCAAACGACCTTGAGCCAAATACATTTTCATATTATGAAAGGGATAACTCAAATAAGAAATATCTATCAAGAAACAAAATCCATCGAGAACTTAAATAAGAAACAGATTGGATAAAGTAAATAAATAAAAATGTATTGAACGAACAGCTTCATAAATTTGGAAAAAGTTGCTGACTTTCTCATAAAGATGGGGGCAGGGGGGTTAAATGGTTGATCATTCCTATATTTGTAGGTTTTTCATTATTCCAAACACTAAAAGCTAAAACTAAAAGCTTTGGGAAATTCAATGTCTTTTAGGACAATATAAAACAGAAGAAGCTAATTGGTCATTGTCTCCTTCTACTAGCTACCCCTATTCCAGAATGAAACAAAAGAATGCATGTCATACTCTTGCAATGGCAACACAACAATTTATTACAGCCTCTTGAAATGAGGAATATTAATAAACTATCCTTTATTGTATATAAATAGAACAGGCAACCATGAGAATCGAATAGAAAATTAAAAATTAAAATAAATAAATTACAATTTTTTTTTTTAAAAAAAGGTCCCATCATGTGTTTTGCAGAGAAAATACTGGGCGTGAAACAGAGTATAGAGGGGAGAGGGAGAGAGTGCATTACCACTAAATCTGGTCTGACATTTTCCCAATCACAAGCCAACAATTTTCCTGATCTTGCTAAGCCAGATTGTATTTCATCAGCAATCATTAAGATATTATACTTCGTGCAAAGATCTCTCACAGTTTTCAAGTAACCATCAGGGGGAATAATAACCTAAAAGAATATGAAAATATCCTCAAAAAAATTATTCCAATTCAGAAAGAAACTGTAAGAGTTAATAAATTAGGAAAGAACCTCATTTTTCAACAATTATAAGAGAGAGAGAAAGAGAGGAAAAAAAAAAGTAGAAATGAACCCCTCATAAATTTTGTAATGGCATATGTTTTTAGTTCCCCAGAATGTAAGATCCTTCTAACCCATTTATTATTTATAGCCAGTGAAAATCCCCAATGTAAATGCAGCTCAGCACATCCAGCAATCAACCTCCACAAGTATAAAAGCATTTGTGTCCGATCATACATACCCCTGCCTCTCCTTGAATGGGCTCAAACAAAAATCCAGCTATTCGGTCTCCGTGCTCTGTACTCCATAAGAATGACGAGCAATAAGTTAGACCAGAAGTCAAGAACAAATCCCCATTACCAAGCAATACAAAAACAAATATACAGGGCTGTTTTATAGTGAAGATACATGAACAATACGCCTCTTAAGTCTTTTATAATTCTTTTAGTAACAAATTTCTTGGCATGTAAATCACAAACATGAGGGTAACCATGTCTTGAAACAATATATTCTCCCAACCTTTAAAGATTTTTTCAAGGGCAACTGCATCACCAAAATCAACTTTAAGATGTCCAGGCAACAAGGGCCCAAATTCACGGGTCGCTTCATTGTCACAGCTCATGGAAATAACACCCAATGTACGGCCATGAAAGCACCCACAACATGAAACAATAATAGCCTGCATATTTGAGAGAAAAGATAGGACTTCAAATGTCATTTAATTATGAATTTTTTTAGGATAAGTAATTAATTTTTTAGCACAACAATATACTCTATATGGGCTCGTTTCATTACAGTTTTCCTTGTACATTGTAAGATAAGTAATTTATTAAGCTGCTTACAGCACCCATGTGCACTTAACAGCTATCAAGTCTGAACTGCAATGAAGACTTATATGCAAAATTTTCCCAACTAAAATGGAGTACAGAGAAACATTCAAAATTTGAAGACCACGATCTAAATTAGTACACAAAAAGTCCTGAGACCGTACCTCATCTTTGGGGATTTTCTTCTTCTTGTAACCCCATTTCCTTGCTAACTTCAAAGCAGTTTCCACTCCTTCAGCACCAGTATTCATTGGAAGCACCATATCATAGCCAAAAAATTGTGTTAAGAACTCAGCAAATGGGGGAAATTTATCATTATAGAAAGCTCGAGAGCTAAGAGTGAGTTTTTCTGCTTGTTCTTGGAATGCTTTGACGATCTTTGGATGACAATGTCCCTACAGGAAAAAAGCAATAAAATAATCAATTAAACATTGAATAAATGATAAACAAGTCATGTAGTAATGAATATTAAAAAAAAAGGAAAAAAGAAAAAAAGAAAAAACCTGTTATCAGAATTAACAATGAAAAAAAGATTGACACATTTAGAGGAAATGTTTTAGTGGGAATTAGCAGAACCTGCCCCAATTTATTTTGAGATGTGAAATGAGGAAACACATACATCATTCAAACAACATTGACATTTAGAGTCCGTTTGGAATCTTCTAAGTGTTTAAAAAAGTGTTTTTAAGTGAAAAAAAAAAAAGTTTTTAAACACTTGGAAAGTCATTCCAAGTGCACATAATGCATGGAGATTAATTACACTCGTGTACCTGGTTGACAGCAGAATAAGCTGATAGAAAATCCAGATATCTCTTACCCTCTGGGTCCCATATTGATGATCCCTTTGCTTCAGAGAATACGACTGGAATTGGGTGGTAGCTGCATAACGTCGTAAAGTAACCATCAATAAGGGCAGAATCACCATAAAGAAGTACATTCACAACTAAGACTATCACAACTTCAGGCACCTAACATAAAGCTACCAACAAATGACATAAGGATAGGCAATCTACAGACTGCAAGATAATTGAGAAAGAAACACAAACAGCAAAATCAAAGCATTGGAGGGGCATTTCTTATGGGATAGACTCGTCTATACTAATGCCTGCTGCAGGACTTAAGTCATTTGATTAGTAACAGGAATAAAAGTTTAAGATTACAAAAACTTCTTTATCTAATCAAGGATTTAAGCATCAAAGACTCTCTTATAAACATTAATTTCCTAATATGGTTGATATCTTCTGGTACACAGCTTTCAAGCCTAGAACTCAGAAGCTTGCTGCAACGAAGGTTATTCTAGCCTCCATGGAGAGATTGAGAAAAAGTATCCGATAGAATAAGATGATCCACTCAAGACTAAACATGTCGGCATTGGAACAGAGAGAAACAGAGAGAACCCAGAAGCTAAAACATCAGAAAACGACAGAGTTCACGGCAGAGCAAACAGAACACCAAGAAAACCTTCAATTCAAGATAAGAGCAAAAGCTCGTCAGGAAACAAAACAATCAAAAACATGAGATGTGGAGCTCACTTATGGGCACTACGATCTCTTTCCATATCAATGAGCTTCTCGGAAGCAGGAAAAGAAGAGGCGCTGCTTTCAGGAACCGTAGAATATGGCCTCCTTCCCCTGCAAACCAAGCTGACCAAACGTTGCAACTGCTTCCTGGACGCCATTGACGAAAGGGGTTTTTCACAAAATCTTGGAATCTCAAACAAATTCCCTACTGGGTTTCACCTCACAGCATCCACAGAGCGAAATATCCAAACCCCAGAGCCTAAGATAAGGGCTTTTATACGGCTACGATATGTTTGTATGAGATGGACTCGAGTAGGCTAAATATATCGCTTAAAAGCGATTGAATTTGGGAACAATTTCTCTTAAAATAAGTATCCCACTAGTTTATCGCTGTCGACTGTTGATTTTGCTTGTCGTGACATCGCAGGCTGACAACAAAAGCCGACATTTCTGCCCGGAAAGAAATTCGTGTGCTAAACACAGTCCGTGACGAGATTCAAGTATTCAAAGAGCACAAGCAAGTTTATGAAATCTTACAATTAGGAAAGGAATAAATGTGTGTAATTCTTATCTACTGATTTTTTACTGGTAATGTTTGTTAAAGAACAAATCTTTTTCTTTTTATCCGTAGGATTGTAACGAGTTTTTATAACTAAGGTTTACATGCTTTTGGAATTTATTCTTTCATCTTTATATTCTTTTTTTTTTTTTAAGTACATCTCTTTCATCTTCTTGATAGACCTCCCTTTTCAAATAATTAAGACCCCATTTGATAATATTATTATTATTATTTTTTTACAACATGTGAGGTAGAAGATTTGAACCAAAAACTTTATGCACTTGAGCATGCTCTGTAATAATTTAGACATCGTTTGATAATCATTTAGTTTTTGAAAATTATGTTTGTTTTCATTCAATTTTCCTACCATGGTTTTCATTTTTGTAAAGGACATGCATAAATTCCTAACCAAGTTTCAAAAACAAAAACAACTTTTTGAAAACAACTTTTTATAGTTTTCAAAACTTAACTTGGTTTTTGAAAACAAATGAAAAAGTTATATAACAAATCAAAGAAACTTAGAGGTAGAAGTAGTGTTTTTAAGCTTAATTTTCAAAAACAAAAACACAAAAAACCAAATGGTTATCAAACGGAACTCTAGTTTTTGGTTTTTTTAAATTAAGCTTAAAAATAGTATCCACCCATGAGTTTCATAGTTTTGTTGTATACCTTGTTCTCATGTTTTCAAAAATCAAGTCAAGTTTTGAAAACTAAAAAAAGTACTTTTCAAAAACTTGTTTTTGTTTTTAGAATCAAATTACTTAAAAAAAAAATGTACTTTTCAAAAATTTTAAATGTGTTATTCATAAGAATGAAAACTTTGGTAAGGAAGTTGAGAGAAAACAAGCATAATTTTTAAAAGTAAAAAACCAAAAGGTCGAGACTTGTTTGAGATTTACTTTTATTTTTTTCCATTTTGTCAAATGTAACACATGGTAATAAATCTATTGTTTTTTTTTTAATTATTTGTGAATGTCTAGATCAGCTTGTGCCCTTGAATAACCTCATAAGACAACTGTTTGAACTCTACTACATTTGGTTGTTAGGAAACACGGAGAACATTAAATACTAGATAGATGACTGTCATAAATTGAACTCATTCCTTTTAAACATTTATTTTTTTTCCATGGTAATAAATCTATTACCATCTTAAATATCATCTCTAGTTTTATTTTACATTAAAATGTATTTTAAAGTTAAGTTTTTTAAAATATATATATATAGTTTGTTGGTGGATTAATAGTAGGGGTGTAAAAAACCGACCCGACCCGGCGAACCGACCCGAACCGGATTGGATCGGTTCGGTTCGGTTTTCGACTTTATTTCTGAAGGTTCGGTTTGGTTCTCACATATTCTTTGCCCGAACCGAAGATACAAGATACGCGCTTAGGTTTCATTCTTCAATTAAAGTAGCCGCGTAGGGTTTACAAATAAATCATCGTAATTGCCGCTTAGGTTTCCTCTCTTCTCTCCTTTCGCCTTTTCTCGCTTAGGGTTTCCACGATTCCATCTTCTTTGGCGCCTAGTCCTCAAAATTTCCTTATAATTGTCACTCTCCTCTCCGTTTCGTGACCGACATCTTCAAAATTTCGTCTTCGCTGGAGTAGCCGCCGTTGGAGAAGACACAGAGAGAAAAGAAGAATACGCAGAAAATAGAGGAGAAATCCAACCGTTGGTCACGAAACGTCGTGGGTCTCGGTATTCAGAGGCAGTTAGACGTCGGTGTGGGTTCCTTCCAATTAAGCACGGTAGTGGGTCTCAGTTGGGAGGCATCGTGGGTCTGTTTTTGCGTCGGTTTGGGTCTCGGTTTCAGGGACTGTTAGAATCGTCGCCTAGTTGCTTCTTCTCTCTGTCTGTGGTTGATTCTTCTTCTCTCTGTTTTAGGCGACCGACGAGGCTTGGGTTTGTTGCGTTTTCGTGGGTCTGTGGTTGCTTCTTCTTCTTCTGCTAATGAAATAAAGTAATAAACCCTAAAAGAGGCGTTGGTTTTGCTGCGTTTTCGTGGGTCTGTGGTTTCTTCTTCTTCTTCTGCTAATCGAATAAACCCTAAAAAAACAAAAAGGCAAAAAAAGCAACAAAAAAACCGATGATGATCCGACCCGACCCGACCCCTATTCGAGTCAATTTTGACCGGGTCGGGTCGGGGGTTGGGTCGGTTTATCCGTACATCCGACCCGAACCGATAAATTTACACCCCTAATTAATAGTAATCCACAGTCCACACACTTTTTGTTTTTGTTTTTTCTTCCTCATATTACTTTCATATGCAGTAGGAGATATCACTTTCACATTGATATATACTTTTAATTTGAAATAGGAAAAATACTTTCACTTTCGTGATTAAAATTAATTTATTTCTTGAAGTTCGAGAAATTGGTAAAATAACCCATTAATTCATTGAGTTGTAGTAGGTGATGAAAAAGCTAGTTTGACATATTAAAAAAAATCACATGATTAGTTTATTGACCATGGCTATAAACCATCACCATGATAACACATAAATATTAACTAGTTTACAAACTTCGACAATTAAAATATCACATTTTAAAACTCTAAATATTAAAGTTAAACGATATTATGTTGTTTTCGACATTCAATTATAATTACATATTATCTCTACCATGAAAAATGATATTGTGTCAAAGAAAAAAAATTTAAAGAATATTATGACATACCAACAAATAGAAATTAAACTTGTAATCTAAACTAAATTCAACTACAATAGTACAATCCTTCGAAGAAAAAAAAAATGTACAAAGGCAATTGATGAATGGAGAGCATTTTAAAATAGTTTAAGCATATACTAATAATTTAGGTCGCTTTTGATAACCATTTGATTTTTTATTTTTAGTTTTTGAAAATTAAGTTTATAAACTCTATTTCTGCACAATAAGTTTTTTTTTTTTTTTTTTACCTACCTTCTTCCTACATCTTCAAAAATCATGTCAAATTTTGAAAATTGCCCCGTTTGATAACCATTTCGTTTTTAGTTTTTGGTTTTTGAAAATTAAGCTTATAAACCCTTTTTCCACCTATACATTTATTTGGTTTGCTATCTACATTCTCCCCCTGTTTTCAAAAACCAACCCAAATTTTGGAAACCAAAAAAAGTAGTTTTTCAAAAACTTGTTTTTGTTTTTGGAATTTGCCTAAGAACTCTAATGTCTCCTTAACAAAGATGAAAATCATTGTAAATAAATTAAGAGAAAACAAGCATAATTTGAAAAACCAAATACTAAAAACCAAATGGTTATCAAACGGGGTCTAAAAAAAGTGATTGTCAAAAACTTTTTTTTTGTTTGTTTAAATTTGACTAAGAATTTACATGTATCCTTAACCAATATGAAAACCATTTTAAATAAATTGGTAGCATAATTTTCAAAACAAAAAACCAAATGGTTATCAAACAAGACATTAAATAGTAAAATTTAAAGTTTGTTTAGCCATTTTCAAGAGTTCATAAAAATAGATAATACAATCAAATATAAAGATCACACATGCCTGTTCACACGTAACTTCGAAGATGGAGACATGTGGATTAAAATTTGATTTATATTGATGTTTGAATGTGTGTGGGTGTACAATCTCTAACTTTAATCTTCTGATTCTCTCTCTTGTGTGTGAATGTGTTTTACACGAGGGCTGGAGCGCTTGTTCTCGAGTCTGAAGCTTTTCTTGGAGCTTTTGAAGTCTTCGAGTCTTGGAGTCTTGAAGAGTCTTTGGTCTTCAAAGATTGTTGAAGTCTTCTAGTCTTAAAAAATCTTCAGTCTTCAAGAAGTCTTGGGGTCTTGAAGTCTTGAAGCCTTGGAGTCTTGAAAAGTTTTTGGTCTTCAAGTAATGTTGAAGTCTTGAAGAGCGTTTGGTCTTCAAGGAGTGTTGAAGTCTTGAAGAGTGTTTGGTCTTCAAAAAGTGTGTTGAAGTCTTGAAGAGTGTTTGGTCTTCAAGGAGTGTTCAACACTTAGAAACTTATTGATAGCGAGCATAACTAGCTATTTTTCCCTATTTAATTCAGCTAGTCTTTTATGATTTATTGGCCATTTTATTGCACTTAATTGTTTATTTTATAGGAAAGTGTCGATTAGAGCTAAAGCGTGGAATCAGAGTTAATCGGGTGTTCGGGACGTGAAAAGATGCCAAAGAACCGAAAAGATTCAAGTAACAAGGAGCCAAGAGAGGGCAATCTACATACCAGCGTCGAGATGCCACTCTTGGAGCGTCTCGACGCTGCCTTTCCTTGTTTAATTTGGGCGACAGCAGTCACAGCGTCGAGACGCTGTGACAAGAGCGTCTCGACGCTCTCGGTTTTTTCATAATCAAAACACGCGGCAGGACATAGTGTTGAGACGCTATGTCGACAGCGTCTCGACGCTATCGGTAGAATTTCATATATATATTTCTTTTCATGCTACGGATTGTGGAGGCCAAATTGAGAGATTTTAGCCCTAATTTTGACTAGAGACCTACTGTGGGAGCTGAAGCAAGGACGAGGACCGGGAATCTCACTTGGTGGCACGGAGATCGAGACAGGGATGTGTCGGGTTCGACGACATTAAGTGTTTCCTTTCCTTTTCCTTATCTCTAGCTAGATTTAATGGCTTTTTCTTGTTTAGTTGAGCTTGTAACGCAATGTATGAGTAGCTAAACTTGTAGCTTAGGGATTGATGTAGTCTTTTTAATTTATGGATTGATTTATGGTATGAATTGTGCAATGGTTTTATGTATGCAATCTTGATTTAATGCTTTCAATTAATTGGTCATTAGTTGAATGATCTAAGTGTTGGATCTAGCTCGGGAGAGGGGATTTAGTGTAGACTTATTCAAGATTGCATGACTAAAGTTTATTTTCTAAGCTCGTGACGGATTTTAGATTAACTTTAGAATTGGTCATAAGAACCCAATGTCTTGCATGTTAATAAACTTAGATAGGGATATCAAGTTGGTTAATTTGCATGAGAATCAATTATACTCGGGAGAGGTAGTTGTGATTAAAGGTTCTTAGGCTCATAATTCCATTGTGCATAATAATTTATTCCTTAAAATCAATCCTAGACTAAATTGGCGAAATCAATTCCCTAAGTGTTCTCTCAATTGCATATCCACTGTTTACTTGTTTTGATTTAGTTTTCTATCAATCTCTCATTACTTTGTGTTCCCTAAATAAAATTGAGCGAGATTATTCACAATACTTGATTTAGCTTAAAAATCCAATCCAGAGGACGACACTCGTTTTTACGATCACTTTATTATTACTTGACCCGTGCGCTTGCGGTAGGAAAATTCCACATCAAGTTTTTGGCGCCGTTGCTGGGAATTGGCACATTTAGTTAGATTAATATTGTGGAAAAATTGTTCGGTCTTAATTTAGGGTGTATTGTTACTTTTCTAGGTTGATTGCATTTTTCCTTATTTGTTTTTCTTTCCATATTTGTTTTTCTAGTTTAGTTTTTTTTTTAGTTGTGTAATCTTTTCCTTATTTGTTTTTTTAATTATTTTTCTTTGATTTTCCTTTTCTCTTTAGTTAGATATTTTCCTTGTTAGTAATTGTAATTTGCCTTAATTGTAATTTTCCATATTTGTTTCTTGTTTTCCTTAATTAGATAGTATTTTCCTTTTCTAGATTATATTTTCCATATTTAGATTAGTTGTTTTCTTTTCTTTATTTCTTTCCTTATTTATTTTATTTCTTTTTTAGGATAGTATAGGTTGTTTATGCGAAGGAATAAAGATTTAATTTTAGCACCTTTGGATCCCGAGATCGAGAGAACAATTCATAGGCTTCGAAGGGAAAATAGAGAAATTATTCAAATGGCTGACCAAAACCCACCTGAAGAGCCTAGGCCTATTAGAGACTACTTACAGCTCGTGTTTCAGGGGCAACAATCGGGAATTGTCTATGCCCCGATCAATGCCAACAACTTTGAGCTAAAGTCCGGTCTCATTCAGATGGCTCAAGATTGTGCTTATAGAGGATCGCCCACTGAGGACCCAAATTCTCATCTAAAATCATTTTTGGACATTTGTGGGACAGTAAAAATAAATGGAGTTTCTGAAGATGTCATTCGCTTACGCCTATTTCCTTTTTCTTTGCAGGATAAAGCACGAGATTGGTTGCAGTCTATTCCCCCTGGGAGCATCACCACCTGGGATGTTTTAGTCCAGGCCATTTTGAAGAAATTTTTCCCTCCTGCAAGGACGATCAAGCTGAGGACCGAGATTGGGACATTCCAACAACAATATGATGAGCAGCTCTTCGAGGCTTGGGAGCGATTTAAAGAGTTGCTGAGGAAGTGCCCTCAACACGGCTACCCCGATTGGCTTCAGGTTCAATTGTTTTATAATGGTTTAACTCCTAGTACAAAAACGATTGTGTTGGGTTTTATGCCCTAAAACTCGTAGATAGTGAATGTAACCGTTGACCGGATATTAATGAAATAATATTGATATATTTTTCCATTAATTGTTATTAGTTATTTTATATTTGTCTTTGCCTAATAATAACCCTAATCCAATAAACTAGACATCCAAGGTTGTAATATGAGTCTTGAACTATATGTAGCGACATATGAGATCATTGTTCAAGAAACAGCCTAAAGGGTCTATAGTATAGGGATAAGACTGGGTGCCTTATCCTGGTGACACTATGGATATGACCCACTTTGTATTTGATACAAACGTTGTGATCCAACGCGTTCGTGTAGGAGACATGCAAGTGGGGGTATCCTATGCAATGAGTTTGCATAAGACCGGACCGCGAAATAGTAACCACTGATTATAACACCGTTAACTAGTTGGTTTTCTATTTCACTAGGACGACCTAGACAACTTAGTATTAATCCTGAGTTGATTATGGACTCCTGCTCATGAGAGATTGTCCTTTGATTTGTATGGGTGAGAGTGGCCAATACGCCGACTCAATAAGCCTACCACTTTGGGGACAAGACCGAATGAGGAGCTGGGAACATAATCGTACAAGATGGAATTCACTCCTTCCCGACTTTAGGGAAGCAGATGAGTGTTCCCTTAAGTGGTTACTCCAAGTCTTGAACAAAGGGCCCTACCCTCTCAATGGCACGAGAGGGTTTTCTGTTTGATGGTTGAACCACAAACAGGTTGTTCATTAGAGGAGAACTGGTACTTAAGGAAATAGAGGTAACCTAGGGGTAAAACGGTAATTTGACCCAGCTGGTGTTACGGACACTCGTGAAGGACTAACTAGTCGATATTGGTCTATATCCGTGGACACAGAAAATATGTCTGCAGTGAGAAGAGTGCAACTGTGAGTCTATAGTGGAATGAACGCACAGTTAACGAATATTGATTAATGTGGTTAATGAGTTTGACCAATTAATCTCACATCGTTGGAGCTTCTGATCTGCAGGTCCATTAGGTCCCACTGGTAGCTCATAAAGTAATTTGAGGCAACTAAGTAATAAATGTAAATTGAAAATGTTCAATTTACTAAGGGAAACAAATATAATATATATTGATATATTATTATGAGAGAAATTAATATTTGAAGAAGTTCAAATATAAATTTATGAAAGTTTGAAAGAGTTCAAATAATGAATTAATTAATTTAAGGTCTAAAATGTGTTTGGGAAAATTAATTAATTCTAGGCCGGAAATTAAATATGTGATATTTAATTGGTGGTTAATTAATTAAAGAATTCATTAACCGGGAATTAATCAATTATGGAAATAATTAATCACTTAAGGAAGTGATTAATCATTTATGGAAATGATCTAATCACTTATGGAAGTAATTAGTCATTTGTGGAAAAGATTAATCAATTATGGAATTGATTGATCATGATTGATTAATTAAGGAATAAGATTGAATCAATTTTAGAAAAGATTGATTTAATTGAATATTTTATTCATGGTCTCTCTTCTATAAATAGAACACTAGACCTAATTGGTCAAGACACTTGAAACTTTGCTCTTGCTCTTAGACTCTCAAAGACAAGACCTAGAATTCTCTCTAGCCTCCCTCTTAGAGAAAGACTCCCACAAGTCTTTTGCCTCCTAGACCTAGAGTCATACCGGTGTAACCTCTGTGGTTATTGTGTCATTCAAGAAGAATTTTCTAGCAATCACGAGACAAAGGAGGCTGCTGCGTTTTGTTCGTTGGAGCATCATTGGCGAAGAACGGTCAAGTCTACAACGGAGGTTTGTAACGGTTCTTCCTTTTTTCTTTAGAAAAGCATGAAAATAAATTTAGATTTATTTTTCAGCATGTTTAAACCAATTTTCCAGCAGCTTTAAAGTATGTTTAAAGTTTGATTGAGTTTTCGTAACGGTATTTTAATGTTAATTAATATACGGCGTAAGGTCCAATCGATGCGCTTCCGCTGCGTGGGGACTTTTATCCCCTTCAGATTGTTGATGCAACTGTAGGTGATACTCTGTTGTCCAAGACCGTGGAAAATGCTCGCACACTTCTAGAGGATATGACCACCAACAGCTATCAGTGGCCATCTGAGCGGTCTGCACCTAAAAAGATTGCTGCTGAAGTGTTTCAGGTTGACAAGGTAAGTGCACTCCAGGCCCAGATGACCTCCCTTGCTAATGCCTTTCTAAAATTTTCAGGTACAGGGAGTGCACAGTCAATTGAATCAGCAGCTGCTTTAGCATCTAGATCTCAGGAGAAGACCATTGAGCAGGTTCAATACGTATCAAATTTTAATTCTAGGGGATATAATAATAATTCTACACCTACACATTATCACCCTAACAATAGGAACCACGAAAATTTCTCTTATGCTAATACTAAGAATGTTCTTAATCCTCCTAATTTTTCCCCTCAAACTCAAGAAAATAAAAAATTAGAGGATCTTGTTGGAGCTTTCATTGCAGAGTCTAGTAACAGGACAACCAAATTGGAGGAGGCAGTCATTGCCATTAACTCAACAGTGAATGGCCACAGTGCTGCCATCAAGAACATTGAGACTCAGCTGGGACAATTGGTAAGTGTTGTTAGCACCATGAGTAAAGGTAAGGCCCCAGCTGAGCAAGAGAAAACCCAAATGGAGTATTGTAAAGCAATCAATGTGCACCAAGAGAAAGTTGAAGAGGAGCCTGAGTCTGAGGATTATGACACTCCTACTGGGGAAGCTGAGGAGGACCCATCATCAGATGAAGCTGAAAAGCCTGAACCTGAGCCTCATATTCCTTCTCCCACCTTGATGGCCCACAAAGACAAGAAAAAGAAAAAGAAGAAAAAGAACAATCAGGTTCAGTTTGATAAATTTATGAATGCTTTTATGAGTCTGAACATTAACATTCCTTTTGCAGAAGCATTAGAGATGCCCCAGTATAACAGGATCATGAAGGAATGGTTAGCTAAGAAGCGAAAGGAAAAGAAGGTTGACACCGTATATCTTGCTTCCACATGCAGCACCAGAGTACAACAGAAGGTACCTGAAAAAGTAGCAGATCCAGGGAGTTTTTCTGTTCCTTGCAGTTTTGGTACTTATTCATTTAGAGCATTATGTGATTTAGGTGCTAGCATTAATATTATTCCTATATCTCTGTGCAAAAAGTTAGATATAGGTGAGATTAAACCTACTCCTGTTAGGCTCCAATTGGCTGATCAGTCTGTGTTTAGACCAGTTGGCATTATAGAAAATGTTTTAATTAGAGTATGTAGATTTTTCCTCCCTATTGATTTATATGTTATGGATATGGTGGAAAATTCTTCAATGCCTGTCATACTAGGAAGACCATTCCTTGCTACTGGGCGAGTGATTATTGATATTGAGCGCAGGGAGCTCACTGTGAGAGTCAGGAATGACAAAGAAATATTTAAAGCAGTTGAAGACTCTAAGTGACACTCTGAAGTGCTTGTCATGAGCTACAAGAAAGGTGCAAGAAAGAGCACCCCTGTTAGATTCACAGAAAAGAAGCCTCCTTGATGCACGATCAACACGTCGAGCTAATGACGTTAAACAAGCGTTTATGGGAGGCAACCCAAGTAAGTTTAGTTGTGCTTTTCTGTTTGCTTTTGATTTATTGTTTGTTTTTGTGTTGTAGGTCTTGGTTCCAGTTTCTCCTTTGCTTTCAAGCTTCCATGAGAAAGGTCATCATCATTCCGGGGCAGTATTGTTCACTCCTTCCATTTTTTCTTTGTTCTCATGCTTGACTATGCCTTATTTTCTTTATACATTGAGGACAATGCATGTTTTAAGTTTGGAGGTGGAATAACATGTGTTGTGGAGCCCTTGAGCAACTGAGTTCGGGCTATAGTTTTAAGCTTTCTTTGAATTGAGCATATGGTTGTTTTCTGGATGTTATTTATGCATGACTATGATGTCCTAGGTGTTGGGTTTTATGCCCTAAAACTCGTAGATAGTGAATGTAACTGTTGACCGTATATTAATGAAATAATATTGATATATTTTTCCATTAATTGTTATTAGTTATTTTATATTTGTCTTTGCCTAAAAATAACCCTAATTCAATAAACTAGACATCCAAGGCTGTAATATGAGTCTTGAACTATATGTAGCGACATATGGGATCATTGTTTAAGAAACAGCCTAAAAGGTCTATAGTATAGGGATAAGACTGAGTGCCTTATCCTGGTGACACTATGGATACGACCCACTTTGTATTTGATACAAACGTTGTGATCCAACGCGTTCGTGTAGGAGACATGCTAGTTGGGGTATCCTATGCAATGAGTTTGCATAAGACCGGATCGCAAAATAGTAACTACTGGTTATAACACCGTTAACTAGTTGGTTTTCTATTTCACTAGGACGACCTAGACAACTTAGTCTTAATCCCGACCCCTTCGGTCTTGGCCCGTCCCACTTGCCGGTTTCGCCCCCTGGGTCCATCTCCCAGCCCGATTTCTCTCCAGTTGTCCTCGTCAGCTCATTGTACATCGGGGTGGTCCAAAATTGCCTACAACATTAAGCCCCCACTCTTGAATCGGGATTCAGGTGCGGCTTAGTGCTATTGGGTGAGCTCTTTAAGTCCGATTTAAAATTATAACTCTCGTTCCATGCTGACTTATGTATGAATTCCTTGTTATCCTGCAAGATAGGATAAACTGGACAAAATAGAGACTCCCTGAATAGGCGTTAGGTGAAATGGCAATGAGAAAGGTAAGAGATTACAGAAATGGCCGGAGGGCCTGTGTGAATGATCAAGCCTCGGCCTCGGCCTCGGGATGAGGCCGAGCATACGGGCTTGTGTAATTGGCCTAGCCTCGGTCTCGGCCTCGGGATGAGGTCGAGCATACCATTCTTGTAATTTTGCTTGGTCATTCGGAGTGCCTCATTCAAGATCCAGGGCCATTCCACAAGTAATATGTAGGAAAAATAGAAGATCTCACGATCCTGCATAAAAAGTTAATTTCTACAAAAGAAGGATGAGGGAAGAGGCTAGGGTCGGCCTCGGCCTCATGCCCCTTTTAGCCTGAAACTTAGATCCATGCATTCATACATTAGCCCTTGTAGAAGATAATGAAATAACAAGCTAGAACATGTAGTTATTGGCTAGACATGCTAAGCTAGTGTTCCTTTTGTTTAATAGGGAGTGTATATCCCCTGCTATTGGCTTTTTGTTTAATAGGGAGTGCACATCCCCTTTGTAGCCCCCAATCTCAAGTAAAACTTCACTGAAACATAAAATATAGTTGAGTAAATAGGAGAATACCTTAAAGTTTGTGCTTGGCCTCGACAAGAGGTGCTCGACCTTGGCAAGAGGTGCTCGGTCCCGACCTCTGCAGGGCGAGCTTGACTTATATCAAGTGTTTTGAGCTATGAGGTGAGGTAGACTTGGTAGTCCAGGCTCGTGAGCAGTAGCGTCGACTCTAAGTGTGGGCACTAAGCTGAAAAGCTTAGGCTCGCATGTAGGCATGGGCACTAAGCTTGAGGACTTAGGCTCGCAAGTAAGCGTGGGCTCTAAACTGAAGAGCTTAGGCTCGCAAGGTAGGCGTGGGCACTATAGGCTCGCATGAAGCGTGGGCACTATAGGCTCGCATGTAGGCGTGGGCACTATGGGCTCGCATGAAGCGTGGGCACTATAGACTCGCATGAAGCCTGGGCTCTATAGGCTCGTATGTAGGCGTGGGCACTATAGGCTCGCATATTGCGTGGGCTCTATAGGCTCGCATATTGCGTGGGCTCTATAGGCTCACATGTAGGCGTGGGCGCCATAGGCTCGCATGAAGCGTGGGCACCATAGGCTCGCATGAAGCGTGTGCTTGGGCACTATAGGCTCACATGAAGCGTGGGCTCTATAGGCTCACATGTTTGAGCGTGGGCACTAAGCTGAAAAGCTTAGGCTCGCATGACGTCTTCATACATTCCTTGAGACACACTCTAAGCCTTGAAAGGAGAAAATCTAGGTCCTATCATTAATGTTAATGTTTACATTGAATGGCAAAGCAAAAGGGAAAAGCCTATTCCTACCTACCAAAAGTGAAATGAGCGACAGTGCTCTAATTACATGATGAATGTGCAGATAAAGAAAACTAGAATTCCCTAAACTAAGGCTTAGTGTGCTCTCCAGAATGCTGCCCTTGACCTTGGCAAGAGGTGTGGTAAGGCTCGGCCTCGGCCTTAGCCATAGGAGAGTCTGTCTTGGTCCTCAACGAATTTCCAGAAGAGGTCCACCACCATCTTTGCTCGGGTCATCTCTGGTCGGCCTCGGCCATCTCTGGTCGGCCTTGGCCTTTGTGGTGAATTCCTTCAGGTATCCGTTTCGGATCAACGCTTCGATCTCGTCTTTCAGCTAAATGCAGTTCCTGGTTGAATGTCTATGATCTCGATGGAAGAGACAATACTGGCTTTTGTCTCTGTTGTCAGGATTTGACTTCAGCTTCCGGGGTGCGCTGAGTAGGTTTGTGTTCCTTATCTCCATCAAGATCTGCTCCTGTGGGACTGAAGTAGGGGTGTACTTTTCAAACTTCTTCAAGTAGTCTCCTTGGTCTGGTCGGTCTCGGCCATGGTCTGCTCGGCCTCGGCCTCCCTCGTCAGTCTGCTGCCTTTTGTCCTTCTTACCGTCGTTGTTAGATGAAGAAGACCTTTTGTGCTCTCGTTCCGTCTTCTTTGACTTGAGCAACTCCTCTGCGCTCATGTATTTCTGTGCCCGGGAGACGAACTATGCATAGGTTCGAGGTTGGCTCTTACCTATTGAGTTGAGTAGTCTTTCGTCCTCCAGCCCGACTGTGATGGCTACTAGGGCTGCTCCCTAATCCCTCAACCTGCAGTGCTTCATCGTTAAAACGTGTTATGTAATCATGCAAGCTCTCACCTAGCTGCTGCTTGACTGTTAAGAGGTTGATGTGAGGCTTGCATTGTTCTCTGGCTCCCATGAACTGTGCAAGGAACGCTCGGGCTAAATCCTTGAAGCAGCTGATGGACCTCCTTTTCAGCCTCTCAAACCAATGCCTGGCTGATCCGGTTAGGGTGAAAAAGAATGCACGACACCTGATTGCATCTGAGACGGCGTGGAAATCCATCCAGCTTCTGTAGGCATTTAGATACTGGACAGGGTCTTTCTTGCCATCATACTGCTTGAATGTAGGTACCTTGAACTTCTGGGGCACCTCAGCTTTCATGACTTCTTCTATGAAGGGTGGGTCGACTTGGTCGATTAACTTTTCCGTGTCTTGCCCTCATGAGTCCTTCAACTTCTGCAGGTCTCCCTGTGGATTTTCGAGCTCCTTTAGTGTGTTTAGAAGCTCAGTCTTCCAAGGGAGATTGTCTTTCTTGGCCTCGGCCTCGGCAGCCCTGGCCTCAGATTCGGCAGTCTTGGTCACTCTGCGCTTCTCCTCGATCAGATTTCTCAGGTCTGTCTTAGTATGACCGTAGCTTGGGGTAGAAACTGTGTAGTCACGCCCCTTAAGTGTGCTTGACTCGGGGCTCCTCAAAATTGTACGATCAGCAGGTTTGAGCCCCCTGACCTTGCTAGTCATGATGTCAGTCTTCTTTCCCTTCGATTCTGTCTCTGATTCATCCACTCATTCGACTGGATTCTTCCCCTTCCTCGGGTCTCTAATCAAGCCCCCCTCATGGAGTTTGGTGCTAGGGTCGGGTTTATCCAGGATCTGGAGTATTCTGGACAAACTCCGATTCATTCCCTTCACCTCATCCTCAAGGGCGGCAATTTTGGCGTTAGCATCCTCTGCTCGGCCTCGGCCCCTCGGCCTATGCTCCTCGGCCTGTTCGTTTCGATGACCCCCGGATGTTATCATCGTCTCATGACCTCCGCTGGTGGTGGTCACCATCCGAATTCTCTGTGTTTATGTCCTGGTCTTTCTTCTCCATCCCCTTACTCATGGAATGATCGGTGCGCAGATTTGGCAAGCTTTCTTCCCCACAGACGGCGTCAAACTGTTGATGGTCAAATTTGGTCAGAGGAACTCACCTGACCTTCACGTGCCACCAACGGTAAAATTTGTAGAATAGGGGGAAGACGTGACTTGCAAGACATTAAACCTGCACACCGGTGTGGTGCTCGCCACACCGGCTCCGATGCTTAAGTCAGCAAGCAGAACGGTGGGGAGTGGAAAAGTAAGAGCAAGAGGAGAGAGTAGAGAATACAAAATGAGTTTCGAGATTAGAGTTTGAGTCTCCTTCTTCAGTGGCGAAGAGGGATATAAATACCTGCTCATCCTCCTAGGGTTTTTAGGGATTCGGAGACGTTTCGGGACAAACCAAGCTGAACCGAGGCGGCCAGAGGCGGTGGGGACCAAGCGGAGCCGGACAAGCCCAGCCCACGCAAGCGGGCCGAGGGTCGGCCTCGGCCGACCATGGCCGAGGCCGAGCACGGGGTCAGGCCAAAAGCCCGACCCCTTCGGTCTTGGCCCGTCCCACTTGCCGGTTTTGCCCCTTAGATCCATTCCTCAACTCTTTTTCTGCCCAGTTGTCCTCGTCAGCTTCTTATACCTCGGGGTGGTCCAAAATTACCTATAACATTTCGGGGTGGCCAAAGGCGGTAGGGACCAAGTAGAGTCGGATGGGCTCGGCCCGCGCGAGCGGGCCGAGGTCGAGCAGGGGGTCAGGCCAAAAACCCGACCCCTTCGATCTTGGCCCGTCCCACTTTCCGGTTTCGCCCCCTGGGTCCATCTCCCAGCCCGATTTCTCTTCGGTTGTCCTCGTCAGCTCCTTGTACATCGGGGTGGTCCAAAATTGACTATAACACACAGTCTTATAAACTTCTTCTTATCACTAACATACACAAATAAAAAGAGGAAAAATGAAATAATTTTTTTAGGAAACAAAAAGGAAATAACACACACACACATATATGTTGTTTTCTCACACTTATCTTTTTTACGCTTTTTAAAAGAGAAAACTCGATTTCAAAGTATGTTTTTATGTGGTATTGTGTTGTCCTTTATAAGCAAAGTTTTACATTAATTTTCATGGAGAAAGAATTTACGGTGGGAAGAGGAAAAAAAGAAAATTTTTTCAATAAGGGTATTTTTGAAACTTTTTTTAAAGTTCAAGGGTATTTTTTAAACTAAAACTTTAACGGTTTCCATCCAAAATTAACGACAAGGGCATTTTTGAAACATTTTTCAAAGTTGAGGGATATTTTTAAAACTTTTTAAAAACCCGAAAGTTCAGGGGTATTTCTTATAATTTAGCCTTTGTAATTTAATCCAAATAATAATAATAATAATATTTTTGATTGGTTGGTTCTTTGTCTCCACCCTCATCCGCGAAGAGAAGCCCAAAATTGCAATCGACCGGCAAGTTCGCCTCTGCTCTGCCGGCTGCCACCGTCTCTCTCTCTCACTGCTGGTATGATTCTGAAACTTTCATCCTTACTATTTTCCCTGTTTTAATGGCAATCGTCGCTTAATTCTTATACCCCAAGTCGTTCCATTAATTCCACAACGCAATCACCGATGATACCGATTTGTGATTCTTTTTTCTCTGAACTCCGTATACTGGATGACCCAACTTATTGCCCGCTGCATCGTTTCTAATCGTATTAGTGGTTTGATTAGCAAAGAAAATTTGTATTAATACCATACTGTGCTCCTATTATTTCATTTCGGTGGACCCTTCGAGCCTTCGAGGTGATTGAAAATTAGTTATCTGATTATTGGTTTTCTGCTAGGTTTGTACATGAATTGGCTGAATGTTAGATTAAAAACCAGCGTTTTAGTGGCCAATGGCTGAAGGGCATTTGTTAAATTAGCTTTGAGATCAAGGGTTTTAGTTTTAGTGGCTGCTTACTTGGAATATTGATTTCCCCCCTTTTAAAGCTCAAATATTGTAGATGGCAGTCTCATAGTTGAGTTGCGTGAGTTGACTTTGAGATGCCCACTGTAACAGAAACAATGAACTCTTAACGTTTGAATTAAATCAATGGACGTTTCTTGAACAAGTGCAACTCTTACCAGTCCAGCAGTTCGGAGTTTTTGATGGTCCATGCTTCACGATCATGCCTTGCCGGCTTATTGATGCATTTTTAACGTCCTCTAAAAGAAGGCCATGTGATAGAGTGAGATTTGTTTGCATTGATTCAAAACTTAGATTATAGAAGGTTGCTTGCGCTTTACCCTGCCTTGTTGAAACTTAGATTATAGAAGGTTGCTAGTGAATGTAGATTCTGATACCTTACACAAGAATTGCTTAAAATCTTCTGCCTTAACCATTTTTAACTATTTCCTCTAGCTTAAACGAAAATGTGCTTGCACTTTACGCTGCCCTTGTCGAAACACTCATGCCTATTAGAGTCACAACTTGCATTAATCAGTCATGTCAAGAGCTCTAGTACAATCGAGCAGGTTTCTTTATTCCTCAACTATCCTCCTCCCTCTGTATCTCTCACAAAACCTCCTGCAATATCATCTAAAATGATGGTTGCGAGAGACATTCTTTTGACAAAAATAGTTATCATTGGCTTTATGCTAGACTCTTTGCTCAATTCATAGGCTCACCAGTGTTGGTTTTCTTGGTCGAGATGACTAGATAGTCGAAGTGGACTTAGATCTTTTATATCGTTATCTTGCTGCATCATTTCCATCGATTTGCTGTTTTTTGCACATACCCTTATATGTGTTAGTTCCTCTAATGGGGATTGTTCTTATGGGGAATGCAGCTGTCTTCATAATTAGGATACAAGTTTTAAGAACTCTATTTGTTATAATGCGTGATTAAGACCTGGTCTGTCCTTCCATTAGTTTTTCATTCGTTGCTGATGTTATAGAGGCTGCTCCCTTCTTTGAGTGAATTCTGTTTCTATTATGAGAACTCATGTTTAACATTCATCACTTTTACGAATTTCATCTTTTCCTCTTTTCACAAAATCTTCAATCTTTCTCTTTCCGAAAATTTTGACCCCTTTTTTCACTCCGAGTTAAACCGACTTTAGTTGCTATTCTGATTATATACTTGGTCTTGTTCATCAACCACAACTACCTTTTCACTTATAGGGATCAACTGAGGTAACCATACATGGAACAAGAATCAGGAGGACCCGTGGTTCAGGTTGGAAGCAATGTTGAGTCTAACCCAGACAGTTTAGATCGCATAGGAAAGGTGAGAAAGCTGCTGTTCAGTCGAATGCTCATAGGTATTAAAGATGGAAGGTTTTTCTTGGGCACCTTTCACTGCATTGACAAGCAAGGAAATATCATCCTTCAAGATGCAGTAGAGTATCGTAGCACTCGGCGTAGCTCGCCTTCTCCGATGGAACAACGGTGCCTTGGTCTTATTCTTATCCCCAACTCTTGCCGTGTATCTTGTCATGTAGATAGTACCATTGACGAACAATTGGCGCTGCTATCAGTCTAGCAAATAAGAAGATCAAGCCTGAGGTTAAGAGGGGAGGGAAAAAAATCTGCATACTTGTTTGAAGAAAAAGTTTATGATTGTTTCTATTGCTACAGGAAAAATACTAAAACAATATGTTATTTTTAGTGAAAATATGGGATTAGAATATACGATTTTTTTCCCTTGATAGATTGTGGATAATCAGAGCATATTCTCATTTTCTTTATTAGTTGAAGAATGCATACGAGTAGAACCTTTAAGAATGTTCTGTAAGAAATCTCGAGGCTTGATAGAGAAATTGGTTTTGAAATTGGTAGTAATGTTTTTTTTTTTAAAAAAAACATTTATTTATTCATTTTTGCATTTCATGTTTTTATAGATGACTTGGTTTTGAGTTAAAAAAAAAAATGTCTAACTTGTATCTTTATACACCATCCTATCACAATTCTTAAAAATAATTTTGAAAATGGTTGGCTTGATATACCCTTTGATTCTGTCTTCGACAACTAGATATTTTCAATGTTTTAAGCCACATTTTGAACACGTCAAGAAAGTAGTTTCTGAAGTTTTGTTTTTATTCATGAAAATTGGCTTAGAACTCAAAATGTGTTTTTAGAAAATGTTAAAAGTTTACCAAAGACATTGCAACCAAAATCGAAATCATTATCCGTCACCCACTCGCTAATGTGTTCATCAATAGTAGCTTCAAGGATTGTATTACGCAACAGAGAGATGGAGGAATTATACTCCATAAATGATTATTCACAATCCAGACCAGAAATGCATATGGATCATACACTTGAGAAAGTAAATCCATTTACATTAGCAAAGTGTCATTTACAGTGTGGTCTGTGATCTTCGAGAGGAGTTGGAGCTGCATGAATGCCTGCTGTGTTCCCTTGAGATACTGAAATTTGATCAAAATCTTTCACTGTAAGGTGTTCCATATACAATAAGGTATGGCACAGTCCGTACAACAGTGTCTATTGGTATTGCAAAGTTGACACCAGAAGACATTCCAGTTCCTGCAATGCAAAACCAAATATGATAAACACAACTTTGAACTGAATAAGCAAAAAAAAAAAAAAAAAAAAAAAAAAGAAGCCTCAGTTTGGGTTATTTCTTTCTTTATTATTATAAAGACTGTAAGAAAATTGAATCTTCTTTCATAATTACTAAGCTAAGGCGGAGAAATCAGCCATGTTTAAAGCAAAAGAGGGCACAAACTAAGGCAGATGATGAAGAAATTGAGATTCTTCACCTTTGCGAGTGAAAGTTGCTGTGTTGACTCCAATAACATGACCGTATGAGTCAACTAATGGCCCCCCTGAATTCCCTGTAAAACTTTTATGCATTAAAATGTGGGAAAGTTAAAATATGATTATTACAATGGATGACTTGGGCAGTAAGGAAACAGAGACAGGATAGAAAGTATGTACATGGAATTTAACTGTCCGATAGTAGAATCAAGATCAGTGGAATCAACAACTATAACTATAAGGCTTCCACTTGCAATATGTATGATGAAAGTAGAAAAACTTTAAAAAAGTGGGAGAAGAAAAGGCATGAAAAGATAACAGCCTTTGAAATGGCAGCATGTCATTTCAGGTAGGTGCATGAACCTGCACTAATAGCAGCATCTGTCTGAATAGCCCCTCGAATGGCCCTTCCATTTGGCGATGGAATTTCTCTGCCCAATCCACTGATCACCTGCTATCCAAACCCTGAATGATTTACGGTTCTCAATTATTTAGTCAATCCGTTATATGACTGTGTGTTGGTAAAGAATACCATCAATCTAAGAGTAGGAAACTTGATAGTGACACTTGGAGAAACTCTTACTTCATCCACGTTCTTTGGTAAATAAAACATAAGTGTATGAGATGAGAGATACCGCACCTTCTATGATTAATATGTTTATCATAAGAGAGAAGTATTTTCACTATGAGTTTTAGCTTTGGAATGGAAAATTTGAAGTGGGTTTCCCTAAATTAAATGGAGAAAGTAACATTATTGATGTCTTACCCCTGCTGTTAGTGTCTTCTCATAGCCAAAGGGGTTGCCAATGGCGTAGCAGCTCTGACCAACACGTAAATTTCGAGAGGTACCAAAGACAATGGGCTTTAGTTCATGTCCTTCAAGTTCCACCTGGATGTTACATGGAAACTTCAAATTCAACAAATCATGGTATGATATAAGAGATTGACAAAACAGATTTCTATCTGCCGTATGTGCACACCACATTAGGAATGGAAAACGGGATCAAGATCACCAAAACATGAATCACTCAATCTAGTATTCTCCTCGAAACTATGGCTGGATGTTGATAAAATAATTGAAACAACTAGATTTTCTTCCTTGTTAAGTTACTAACTTACTACTCCATTTGAGGATCCTTTCTTCTCAAAGCAAATTATAGTACCTTCCTCATACTATAATTTTCTGTAGGGTTATCTGTGATTGATGTATCTGATATCACACACCAAAAGTGCTCTTATCTCACAAATTCATCAGTGGTTTTCCAACACCACAAATCAGTTTTAAATAAGCCAAAACCAAAAGTAGAATATTAGTAGCTTTTCGAACTTATAGTGGATTATGCTAAAAAGTATAAAGAGAATCGTTTTGACTCGTTTGAGTCACTTATAAGGGAACCAAATAGGAGTACCCCACACAGGTAAAGACTTATATTTGCATAAAACATGACTCCGAGCTAAATTAGCACGTAATCAAATAGAAATATAAATGGGCACCAATTTCAGAAGGAATTTTATAAATTTAAAACTTGAGTGAAGCCATTTCAACTTCGTCATTGATATGATAGCACATAACAAAGAAAACCAGAAGCTTCAACGAAAATAAGCGGGGTAAAAAAGAGAAAAACAAAAGCAAGTTTGATTCAATACCTTAAGAACAGCTAGATCATACTCTGGATCAAAACCTACAATTTTTGCTTCTCTATAGATTCCATTTCCTTTAGCATCGACTAAATTTACCTACAGAAGGAAGCAAAACTGAGATACCATGGCTAGAGTCTGCTAGTATATCATCCACTTAGAAGACATAACAATCCAAAACACAGTAACTAATGAACAAAACCTTACAACGCTGTAATCCACTATTATCCGTAGCCAATGCGGAAACAACATGGTAATTAGTGACCTGTCACAAGCAGGAATGTTTCAGCTGAAAATGTGCATAAGCCGGGCGCTAGCTAAGAAATAGATAGTGTATATAATTGAAATTGAGCGCAAGCTAATTACTATCTGCAATGATTTCTGAACTAAGGCTATAGCATGTTCATTCTTTAGTCTGATGAAATGGAGATTCTTTTTTTCCTTCATATCTCATGGATAATATTTAGCATCTATTCAAGGGTGACCGTGAAAATACTCTATTGCAAAAATGCTTTTAATTATGCATCTATTTACATCTAAGGACAAATATAATCATAATGGGTTGGCCTAGTGGTCAATAAGGACCATGGAAAAAATAAAGAGCTTCAAGGAAATGGATTCAATCCATGATAACTATCTACCTAGGATTTAATGTCCTATGTGTTTCCTGACAACCAAATGTAATAGGGTCAAACGGTTGTCCGGTGAGATTAGTCGAGGTGCATGCAAGCTGACCCGAACACTCAGGGATATTAAAAAAAGGACAAATATGTCTTTCTCTTCTTCTCATTAAGTAATCTGAAGACTTTCGGTCAATCACTTCAAGTCACTTTTTGGATAATCATATCTCTAAGTATTTCTTCAAAAAGAATTTTTAAATTAGTCTAATTCTTTTAAAATGCTTTATATTCATTACAATTTAAGAACAGTTTTAGTCATCTAAAATCACTTAAGAAGCTATACTAAACACTCTTTAAATTAGTAATTCTTTCAAAGTTGCTTGTACAAAAAGATATTTTTATTTAAAAAGCATATTTTTTCAAAAAGTCATTCTAAAACACACCAAGGGAAATGTTTCTATGGAGTTCAGCAATCAAAAAGGAAAAAAGTAATGATCTTAAATGAAATTCCCTGCTTCGAGTGGAAAAAAGTGTTGCCAAAATGAATGTTTCTGGTACCGAATCATCAAAATGACAGACATAAAAGAGATGCCCAATTCAGATAGGTAATTTTCTATTAAAAAAAACACTCGAGAACTGTTGGGGGTGCGACCAAAGTCCCACATCGGCTAGATAAGGGGATGACCTTGGGTTTATAAGGGAGGACAACTATCTCCACTAGTATGAGGCCTTTTGGAGTGAACCAAAAGCAAAACCATGAGGGTTATGCCCAAAGTGGACAATATCATACGATTGTGGAGATATGTGTAGTGTCCCGTAATTCCTTATCATCTGGTATCAGAGCCATACCCCAAACATAGCCGTGTCGGATAAAATCCTCAGGTACCGAACAAAGAAGTTGTGAGCCTAAGTAGTCATGGGGAAATCCGTTGTTGAGGTCTGGGTGGGCAGGCAGTATACTCCGGAGGAAAGGAGTTGTGTCCTGGATGAGAGTAAACTCTCGGTAAAGCAATGGGGCCTAGAGAGTTGGAACCCAGAATATTGACGGACTTTGAAGAGTCTGACGGATAGATGACTAGTTGAGGGGAGGCACGGGTGGTACTTTGTTCGAGGGGAGGATTGTTGGGGGTGCGACCAAAGTCCCACATCGGCTAGATAAGGGGATGACCTTGGGTTTATAAGGGAGGACAGCTATCTCCACTAGTATGACTCCTTTTGGAGTGAACCAAAAGCAAAGCCATGAGGGTTATGTCCAAAGTGGACAATATCATACGATTGTGGAGATATGTGTAGTGTCCCGTAATTCCTTATCAAGAACTTCTTTTAACCTTACGATTATCGAAACAAGAAATATAAGAATCAAAGAAGAGAAGAGCTTACGATATGGCCAAATTTATCCCAAATAAAGCCCGAACCAGTCCCTTTAACCCTAGCATTCTCATCCTCGATAAGCATGGCCTCTTCAGAAGGGGTCTGGGGTTTTTTAGCAATTTCAAGGTCCTTAATGTAAACGACGGAAGCTGAAGTTTCCTACATTGCAATCCAAACCAAGAGAAAAACAGATAAAGCGAGACCCAGATTCAATTGAAAGAGAAGAATTCTAGAATTACTGTCTCAGAGAAAGAGACGGACCTGGAAAAGTCCAACGATTCGATCTTCTTCTTGAGGAACCTGGTCTCGCAGTTGGGGAAGAGCAGCGTAAGTGGGAACAGGGAAAGCGAGCAGAGAAGCCATTAAAGCAGTTGGGGCAAACACAATGGCTCTTCGCGAAGTGAATGGTAAGAAATTTTCTGAAGAATTTGGAGGAGATGAAATTGGAAGAAGATGAATTCCGAGTGAGGCCAACGCCATGGTTTTCATCGTTGTTTTGTAGCAATTCGATTATCTTCTTTTTTTAGATGAAAAATTCGATTATCTTCTTTTGCAGATGAGATGAGTGTTCTATGAATTTCTTTAGGGGAAAAAAAATAATAAATTGAATGTTTTTTTTTTTTTGAAAATATAATAAATTGCATGCTAAATTTTATTTTTTATGTATCTGTTAATTTTGTTGCTATATTTTAAAATATTTTGATTCAATAGTTCCCATGGTCTAAACTTAAAAAAAAAAAAAAAAAAAAAAAAAAAAAAAAAAAAAAAAAAAAAAAAAAAACTCCTTGGGATACAAAATATGATTTCTCTTGATGAACTAGATTCCCAATCCAACTTGCAAAATCCTGAATTCATAACTCAAAAACAGAAATTAAGTCAAGTTGAGCAAGTGTTATGAGTTTTCTCATTTTGTTGTTGGATATATATATATATACATTAGTAGAAATACTCGTGCGATGCACGTGCTTAAACATTCATTAAGTTGGAAAAGGTTTAAAATGGACTTTACCATCCAAAACACATTCATGGAAAAAGTTATGAAAGAGAAAAAATATTAAAAATAGATAGGTGAATAAAAAAAATTCATAGGATTGAAATAAAAATTGTAAAGTAAAAACTATAAAGAAAGTGACACAATAAGACAACTTATTACCTCAAGGGTAATTATTTGGTGTTTCTTGAAAGAGATTGATTATTGGAGAAAAAAAAATATGATTCATAAGAATAATATATCTCAATGTTATAAAACAAATTAAATAAGTATTTAATTAACCGAACCTTGAAATTTACAATATAATTGGGCATTAAGAACGTTAAGAAATTTACAGTATAACTGGACATTTCATGCCCACTAAAGATCATTCATGATTATGCCACTAAAATAAAATAAAAAACTACTGAAAAACTAAAAGTAGCAAAGTCAAAATATGATAGTTAACATTACATGTGGAAGTAACAAAAAAGTGAAAAATATAGTAAAAAAACTTTGAAACTATCTTTCTATTTTAATTTTTTTCTTAACATGTAAAACTTCAAGAGCGTCACATTCTTCAACTTGTGCTTTATTTATCTCTTGAACCACAAAATGCCCCTTTGATTGATCTTCTTTAGAATTTTTGTCCATGCGAATGAGGAACTTATAAGTTTTTCCTTGTGCGAGGATGAAATTGCGGTAAAAATCCTTCTTCTTCATCTGAGTTTGGTATACGAAAAATATAAAATGTTAGATAAAAGTGTAGAGAGGATTTATTTAAGAAATAAATTCATGCTTCTTATGATTACCTCCAAAATTTAGGTTGCATAATGGGAAACACTACATCCAACTATGACTTCTGCATCCTCAAAAGCAGTTATATGTGCAGTCATTTGCCCATCAGAAATTATAAGTTTTAGCATATATTTTCTAATGAATTGGACAAGATCGTTGCAATTGTTACAGTGAGTCATTTTCCGACTTCCATTGGGGTAAACTCTATGGTTGCAAAGTTTGCATTTCTCAAACCATGGATTGTCTTTGTTAACTATCTCGACAATTGAGGTAATGATAGAACCATATAAATCATCAACTAACCCATGAATAACATCTTTGATGCTTACTAATTTTGCTCTTTCCATTTTTTTAGAGGGAGGAATAAAAGTAGACATGTTTGTATGATCCAAAAGAATTTTCCTCCTACAAAAAATAGTAGTATAAATGTAGAGGTTAATTTAAGAATAAATGCAAATTTAAAAATTAGAGATATATGAACGAATACCTTTCTTTTAGATCTTTTGAATCTATAAAATTTAGCTGAATTAAAATGTTGCTCGTCACGGTTGTTGTCGTGCTTAATTCTCCTAACATAAGGGAAAAAAAGTAAAATTAAAATTTTATATTGAATTTTTAAAGCTTACCTTCATATATATCTACCTTAAGATTGAATGCTAAAATTATTGGGTTGTCAATAATTTGTTCTTCTAATTCTGAACCATCATTGGTAGCCAAATCATTCCATAGCTTCAGTTTAATTGGCTTGAAACAACAAAATAAATTACCACATGTTAACATAAAACAACCATGAAATAATTAATTTTTGTAAAGAAAACATATATTGAAATAGTTGCTAACTTTTGCTCTTCATCATTGTTCTATTGTTTAAATTTTTTATTTTTATTTTCAACCCATGGATCTCACAGAGAATGCAATTCCAACAAAATCTGCAGAAATAGGTAGAAAATTAACATGGAAAAAAAATTGTATAATATCTAAACTTAACTTTTTTCTTAAAAAAATGTTACTTATCGTTTTTCTAACAAATTGAAGAAAATTTAAAATAAAGTATTTGAGTTTTGATTTCTACGGTGTATTTCACTCCTAGAATATTAGTTAAGATTGTCAATCAAATTAGTCTCCATACCATAAAAATTTAACAAAAAAACCACACATTTTCTCTTTCTCTCACACTAAACTCGTAAGATATAATCCATAATCCAGTAAACTGTGCAACTGTAGAAAGTGTGAAACATAACAGGAAAGAAAATACCATCATCCATGTATTGCTAAATTTGAATAACAATGGATAAATATTAACATTTGAAGATAAAAATACTACCTCTTCATCGGCGAAAATAAACTTTTGTATTCTCAAAGCGTCATTCTGACATGATTCAACGTTTCCTTCAAGAATGAAAACTTTTAACTTCCATTCTCTTTGAAAGGCTTTAATCTCTCTTATAAAAGAAAGATTCTTCTTCTCATTTGACATTTTGGAAAGAAAGTTTTGGCCAAATGAAAACAAAATGATTTGTATTTAATGGGTGAAAGGATGTGTCTATATGCTTGAAATGATGTGTCTATATGAATTTTAAATTTAATTTACCAACCATTTTAAAATAGAATTAGTTGTATTTATTTTATGAAAAGATGTGTTTGTATAATTTGAAAGGATGTATTTTTGAAAAGTTGTGTAAGTATGTATGCATGAATTTGAAATTTAATTTATGAATCTTATCTTTCAATCATATCTGGAATGACCTATATTTTAATATTTTGAAATGACTTCAATATCAAATAAAAATATAGAAGGGTTTCTAGTACAACAACAATCTAACCAAAACCGATAAACCCAAATTCAAGAAACCCAAATGAAATAGAAAAATGAATTAAAATCAAACACCACAAATAGATTCATAGAAATTGAAAAAGAGAAGCCAGAATGATGATCAAAGACCATGAAATTTTATTATTCTTCAGATTTAGGCTAATTCACCCAACTCAAGTCAACTTGCAAGATGCAGTTTGAGCTAAAAAAGAAAAGCCCTTGAAATCCAAAATCTCATCCACCATTGAAGTTCTCCAAGATTTCTTTCAAAAAAAAAAAAATAATAATGGATGGCAGGAGGATATACCCGAAATTGCACCCCTGCACACACGTATTGTCCAATGTAGAGGCCACTGGATCCTACCAGCCATGGCACAAGCGTCACCACGATCAGCCAAGATTTCCCGGCAACGCAATCCACATACTGCACAAATTCATGAGGCTTCACATCCAAAAGATCGAAAACCTACAACACAAAGCAAACTTTAACATAAATCCTCACTGGATTACACCTCTTTAAAATAATAGCATCAAACTTTCTGCCCCCAAGACACTAAATTCAAACTTTTCACTTAGACTCACACACACAAAAAGAAAGAAAACAAAATTTACTGAAATGGAAAAAAAAATGTAAATATATTCAAGTTATCAAGCAAAATTTACTTAACTTGTCCTTCATTGGTTCATGACCATTCCAAAACACACTTTGAATGGCATCCGCCCCACCTTCCTTGCGGCAATTTCCATCAAAGCACTATGGTCGTAGCTCACATTGAAAGGCTTTAAAAACTCGTCGGAGACAGCCAATAGATGAATCGTCAGAGTCAAACTCATCCACTGAAGAATCAAAGCACTTAGCACCGCCATTTTTCCTCCTCGTCTTTGAAAAATGACAATTAACGGTTTCCTTGTCGGTGGAAAAACTCTGTTTCTTCGTCTGGTTAGATCTCATTGCTCAGTGGGTAGTTATACTCAAGGCTAGTTATCTATCAAATTTAGAGAGTGAAACCTTCTCAAAACTTCATTGATCTGGTTGATGGGAAACCTCTCTTTAAATACACCTTGAATGAACTAAAACTATCTAAAAGTATCAATATACTAACTAAAATTGTTACAACAAAATACAACATAATAGCTAAATTGTTACAACAAAATAAACCAATTTGACTCATATATCTATTACCCCCCTTCAAGATGGAGCATGGAGGTTGAAAATACCCATCTTGCTCATAAACTCTTGCAAAATCGAAGCAGCCAGATGCTTGGTGAACATATCAGCAAGCTGAGATCGAGAACGAATGGGTAAAAGCTTGAGGAAACCACGTTCAATCCAGTCACGAACAAAATGGCAATCGATCTCGATGTGCTTTGTACGCTCGTGAAAAGTAGGATTGGAAGCAATGGAGATGGCAACCTGATTGTCACAATAAACCAAGGCAGGCGAAGGAGAAGAAATCTGTAAATCATTCAATAAATGGGATAACCAAGACAACTCACTAGAAACAGAGGCAAGAGCTCTATATTCGGCTTCAGCGGAAGAACGTGATACGGTAGCTTGTTTCTTGGTCTTCCAGGAGATAATGGAATCTCCTAAAAAGATACAAAAACCAGTAACTGATTTTCGAGAATCAACAAACGCCTTCAATTGGAAATTCTGTGTTGCTCGAAGTAAAATGCCCTGTCCAATAGTCCCTTTAATATATCGCAACAAATGATAAGCTGCCTTTAAATGTTCTGTGCACGGTTTGGCCATGAACTGACTGAGTTTGTGAACAGAAAAACATATATCCGGACGCGAAATTTGAAGGTACAACAAACGACCAACAATTCTTCTATAGTCAGAAGCAGTAGATGAATCAAGTAACGTACCAGAAGTAGCTGATAAGCGAAGACTTGGAATCATAGGATGTAAGACTGGTTTAGCACCAAGAAGCCCACAGTCTTCCAAAATTTGAAGACAATATTTTCTTTGTGAAACATATATCCCCTGTGTTGATCGAGATAGTTCCAAGCCAAGAAAAAATTTTGCTGAACCTAAATCCTTAAGCATAAATTTTGACCGAAGCAAATCCTTGACTCGAGCAATTTCAGTAGGAGAAGGACCCGTAATTAGTATGTCATCGACATAAACTAACAAAGCAATGAAAGTAGAACCTTTTCCTCTAGTGAATAAAGAATAATCAGATTTGGACTGAGAGAAGCCATTTAATGTCAACACACTCGAGAATTTGAAAAACCATTGACGTGAAGCTTGTTTAAGGCCATATATTGATTTATGCAATTTGTAGGCAAGAGGAGCAGAAGATGTTGACTTAATATCACCATAATATCCAAGAGGTAAAGCCATATATACTTCCTCAAATAACTCCCCATTTAAAAATGCATTATTGACATCTAATTGTGCTAAGCCCCATCCAAAAGAAGCAGTAAGTGACAAAAGGAGTTTAACAGTGACTATCTTTGCAACAGGAGAAAAGGTGTCAAAATAATCAATACCTTCCTGTTGATTATACCCTTTTGCCACGAGGCGTGCTTTGTAACGATCCACAGAACCATTCGTTCTGTGTTTAACTCGGTAAACCCATTTACAACCAACAGGTTGATGTCCACGTGGTAAAGGAACAACACTCCAAGTATTAGTACGTTCCATTGCAGCTATCTCTTCATCCATGGCAGCTTTCCAGTGGGGAAACTTGATAGCTTGGTGATAAAAAGATGGCTCGAATGTTGTTGAAATGTTGAGTATAAAATGCCTGTAAGAAGGACTGAGTTTATTGTAAGATAAGAAACCTTGTAAAGCATACGGAAACTTATCATGGATACTTCTTGATTGATGAACCAAGAGATTGCAGTGGTAGTCTTGTAGGAAGCCTGGGGGATGACGATTCCGTGACAAACGTCTAAGAGATTGTAAATTGGCCTGATCACAAGATGAAATATCGTCATTAATATCAACATTATTTTGAATAGAGGTATCAGCAACAACATCAGGTTGCACAATTGCTTCTGTTTGACTGCCAGAAGAAATAGCAGCATCAAGTTGTGTAATAGGCATATCAGTCATGGAATCAGTACTAATGCCACCAACATTACCAAGAAAAGGGGAAACAGTGGCATCAACATCAGTATCATCAGTATTCCCAGATGGATGCAAGCCAGTATTATCACCAACAATACCAGAATTAACACCAATAGAACCACCAGATGGATGTGAATCATAATTAGCAGCAGACAAGCAATCGGTGTTAGAAGGTACAAAACCTGATGCTGGACACGGTAATACAAACTCAGAAAACATATCATCAACCAGATGTTCATCAAGAACACTATGGAAGGGAAAAACATCTTCCATAAATACCACATCTCGAGAGATAAAAACTTGTCGCGTGGTAATATTATATAAACGATATCCTTTCACTCCCGGTGGGTAACCAATAAAAACACAAGGAAGTGCCCGTGGATCAAATTTCGATCTCTGACTAACAAGGGTTGATGCATAACATAAGCAACCAAATATGCGAAGCACAGAGTAATCAACAGATATTTTATGTAGAATAGAAAAGGGGGTTGCATTTGATAGTAGTGGCATGGGAGTTCTATTAATAAGATGAGTTGCAGTAAGAACACAGTCTCCCCAAAAACGAATTGGAACTTTTGACTGAAATAATAGGGCTCGGGCAACATTCAAGAGATGTTGGTGTTTTCTTTCAACAACAGAATTTTGTTGAGGACGCTCCACGCAAGAAAACTGATGCATAGTCCCAGTGGATGCAAAAAACTTTTCAAACTTCAACTCTGGTGCATTATCAGACCTAAACACTTTAATAACTTTTGAAAATTGTGTTTCAACAAGTTTGAAGAAGCGAGGAACTATGGTAAGAGCATCAGATTTTGCATGCATAAGGAAAACCCAAGTGTAACGGGAGCAATCATCAACAATGGTCAAAAAATATTTATGTCCATTGTAAGTAGGAGTTTTAAACGGACCCCAAACATCACAATGAACCAAATCAAAAATATTTGCTGCAACATGGTTATTGAAGGAAAATGACAGTCTTCTTTGCTTAGCTAAAGGACATACATGACATGTAGAAACATGAGAATCATTAAAAGAAAGCATATCTTTCATCTGGAGAAATCGTTTATGAGATAGATGCCCCAATCGATTGTGCCAAGTGGTAATGGAGACTGAGTAAACAGGGACCAAATTTGAAGAACACATCAAGTATAAACCATTGTGGCGCTCAGCCTTGCCAATCATCTTCAATTGACGATTGTCCTGTATGATGCACCGTTGACCAGAAAACTTTGGCTCAAAATTATCAGATAACAACAAGCAACTCACGGATATGAGATTGTAAGAGAATTGTGGAACGTATAGAACATCATGAAGAACCAAGTCTTTAGACAGCCGAATGTCACCAATATAGTTAAAATGAACTTGATAGGAAGTTGGTAATACAACAGAAACACCATCAACAGAACGCCAATTATGAAACAAAGATGAGCAATGGCAAATGTGTCGAGAAGCACCTGAATCCAAAATCCACGTATTTGAATCAATCGGTGAAATGGTAGAGCAAATACCTGTGACATGAACAGCTGAAGAAGTTGTTGTAATTGGATCAAACTTTGCCGCTTGAAGATGAGAGGACAAAAGCTCCATTAATTGAGAGCATTGATTAGAATTAAGGCTTGAGAAAAAATTCGTTCCAGCCGAGGGAGCCTGCGAAACCTGAGTAACAGAATTAATACCAGCAGGTTTGTTAGAAAAATTAGAGTTATTACTCATGGTATTCTGATTTCTCGATCGATATCCTGGTGGATAACCATGGATTTTGTAACAGCGATCCACGGTGTGTCCTCGAATCCCACAGTGCGAGCAAATTGGCCTCTGATTTTCACGAGGATTCTCCTTCTTCATATTATTACGAGGAGAATTAACGGCATTAGTAGGAGACTCTTTCTTAGAGGTATTTGCAGCAAGTAATGCAACCGGATCTATTGCAGAACTCTGAATTCCTGCATTCCGTTGTCGCTCTTCTTGAATCACTAGAGCAAATACTTTGCTAATTGAAGGAATCGGATTCATTAGCAAAATCTGAGTTCGAATTGGTGCATAGTGATCATTTAAACCCATCAAGAAGATCATAATATACTCAGACTCTAGATGCTCGAGGAAGGATTTGATTTTTCCACAGGTACAATCAATACTAGGGCGAAAATCATTGAGATTTTGCCAAATTGTTTTTAACTTCGTAAAATATGCTTCGATAGACAAAGTACCTTGAGTAGTGGTAATTAATTCCTTCCGCAGCTGATAAATCCTTGGTCCGTTGCTCTCCTTGAATCGGTCAGCAAGTTCATCCCAAACCTCTTTAACGCAACCGGAATAAACAATACTGGCAGCGATTTCTTTAGAGACTGAATTGATGATCCAGGAGGCTATGATGTCATTATTACATTTCCATGCCTTTGCTAACTTTGCAGAAGTAGGTTTTTCAATGGTTCCATCAACGAAACCATCTTTATTCTTGCCTGAAAGAGCCATTAACATAGCTCTACTCCATGAGATGTAATTATCAGCACCAATTAAAGGTTGATTAACGAGTGTAGTTGTAGATGTGAAGGAAAGATGAAGAAGAAAAGGATTAAGTTGCGCATCAATGTCCGGAGAATTATCGCTAACGGAATCTTTGTTTGCCATGGAGGAAATCGATCAAACTAAGAACGAATAAGAAACGAAGGTGCGAAGAACGAACAAGGGCGCAAAAAAGAAAAAAAATCAGAGAGAGATTTGCTCTGATACCATATCAAGTTTAGAGAGTGAAACCTTCTCAAAACTTCATTGATCTGGTTGATGGGAAACCTCTCTTTAAATACACCTTGAATGAACTAAAACTATCTAAAAGTATCAATATACTAACTAAAATTGTTACAACAAAATACAACATAATAGCTAAATTGTTACAACAAAATAAACCAATTTGACTCATATATCTATTATTATCTAATATTGTTGAAAACTGGTCAAGATGTTGGGCTCTACTTGTAGCCAAATAGTTTCTGAAATTTCCTTTCCTGGCACAATGAGAAAAAAATTGTAGAAGAGGATGATGAAGAAGAGACGTGCCATAATAGAAAATGTGCAATTAAAATTTCAATAAAATTAATATACTTTTCTGGTTGGGTACGCTTGATAACCGTATCAGCCTATATGTGAAGCAGAGACACTATTTTCCTCATCGCCATCGTCTTCACGCTAGCGAGCCCGTTTCCGTCAGCCCTCACGATTTCTTCTCCTCCATTCCCCGTCTCCGTCTTCACGCTAGCAAGCCCTCACGATTTCACGATTTCACGGAAGCCAAATTAAATATAAATATCATTAATTAGGGTAAAAGGGCAAAGTAGTCATTATTAAAAATGTTAGGGACAATAAGGGAAGGTAAAAATTCTCCCCTGTAAGCCCCTTTATATATAGTAGATATATATATATATATATATATATATATATATATATATATATATATATTTTGGAGTTCAACAACATTTGAGGGTGGGGGATAACTTTCAATTATTGTTGAACTATGCTCACTTTGACTTGTTGTATGATAACATGTGTAAACACTAGTTGGGATGAGCATAGCATCAATATCCCAAATTGAGGATTGGAACTTAAAGGATGATCCGCCACTCCATTTAATATAGAAACTACAAAGAGTGAATTTGTAAGATGACGAATTTTGATAAAATCCATTGTATGAGCTAACCTCAGTCCCTCCACGATAGCACAAACTTTTTCAGAGAGAGGAGAAAAACATGAGGGATGAGAACTGGTCATAGTCGTTATTACCGCCCAAACTTTATTACAAATAACTACACCAAGTCCCGTTTTGTGATCTCGAACATTACATGCAACATCAACATTAATAATCACTTCAAACCCATCATCTCGAACTACATATGGGTTACTTGATCGAGGTACAACAACTCTATCTCCAACATTGACCTTTCGATATTCATGTAGATAATTGACAATCCATTCACTCCAAACTTCATTCTGTGGGACAAGTCTACTATGTTCTATATGTGATTTCAGTCATTCTATATGGCCAATGCCTCCACACGTATCAATGCAAAGTGATCATCTCCTGAGACCTCACACAATTAAATACATCTGTCGGTTTTGTATATAAACAAATGATTGTTTTTCATCTTTGATCTCAATAATCAAATTCCTCCATATAGCATTTGCTCTTGAACATAAAAAAAGAGCATGGTCAGTCGTTTCTGATTTCTTCTTACGAACGAGACAAATATTTGATATATCCATGTTGATGGCAGAGATTGACCTTTGCTCATACAATTATGAAAAGATCTCCAAATAAAATATTTAATTTGAAATGAATTATTGCAATAGTATTATAAAAATAATGTTTTTAAGTTAAAACATGAAATGGTTTATTGTGAATTGGATCATAAAGTATAATCATCAAAATTCTTAGTCTAACCTCAAGAAAGATTTGAAATATCAACGAGATTTACCAATGTAATAGTGTATAGGCATTTCATGGCACAATGATTGGTGCAACAATGTATACATTGAACTTGATGCTCTAATTTGCACACTCCATGAAAATGGGGGACACAACGTTCCTTCCAACATGTCATCGTGTAAATCTCAAATGGACATGTAGCTCAAATTTACACGTGGTGGAATCAAGTGTTGAAAAGATTAGCATATTCAGATACTTTATATATAATATTTTATTTATAGTACATTAGATAACGAGGAAAGTTAGAGAATATCTCCCATGTGCTGGAAAGGTTTCATGTAAATCTCAAACTGAAAATAAGCTTTAACGCACACCGCCTACAATCATGATATTTAGCCTTGGCCAAACATTTTAAAAATCATTGTTGATGGAGAAATTTTGACCAATCACGAATTGCCACGTCATTACATAAAATTAATGACGAAATTCAAGTTAATTAAATTTGGGACCAATTATAAATTGACATGTGTCCCAAATTTAATTTGAAAACAAAGTTGGCTAATTATAAATTTATGGAGCCAAATTTCTATTTGATCAACTAATTAAAATTAAATTATTTCAATCAAATTAATTAATTTGACCAATTAATTAAAAATAATAATTATTTGGATCAAATTTGGGTCTTTTAAATGTCTGGGTCATATGGTTTTGAGTCAAATATAAACCAAGTCCAAGACTAAATGGTTCAGCCCAAGACCAATAAAACCCAAGCCCAAGTTGTTAGGCCCAAAAGTTACCAGGGCCCATCCTGCGAGAACTCTATAAATAGAGGGGTTCACCACCATTTCAAAGGGTCAGAATTTTGGAAGCTCCAAGCCAGAGTCAGAAAATTCAGAGAAAACTTCATCAAGATTGAAGACTGAAGACTGAAGACTCCTTGAAATCCACAAGTTTCAAAGTGCTGAACACTTCTTGAAGATTGAAGACTCCTTCAAGATCGGAAGACTTCAAGATCCAAGAATCCATTAAAGCTTCAAACTCGAGATCAAGCGTTCCAGCCCTCGAGTGAGACACTTCCACACACAAGAGAGAGAATCAGAGGACAAACATTAGAGATTGTACATCCACACGCATACAAATATTAATACAAATCAAAGTTTATTCCACGTGTCTCCATCTCCGAAGTCTCGTGTGAACAAATTGGCACGCCCAGTGGGACCGTCTCTACCTCTCATCTCTTTCTCTTGTTTAAAGATCCAACCAACGTGATGGCACCAAAGAAAGCTCCCGCGAAGGTTACCACATCAAGCGACTCTTACACTGGTCCTGTCACTCGTAGTCGCTCCCAAGGAATTGAGATCAAGGAGGATCATACTCCTCTAGCTGTTGCAAGCAAGATCTCAAAGCTGATTGAAGAATCCTCTAAGGATAAGGTTGCAGTCAAAGACAACCCACTGTTCGAATCTGTCGTTCCAACATCTAAGCAGCCAAAGGATACACTAAGTCCTGATGTGATGTCCGTCATGATGGCTGATGTAGATCAGGATGAAAGAATGGCAGAGATGGAAAGGAAACTCAATCTCTTAATGAAGGCAGTTGATGAGAGAGATCTTGAGATTGCCTATTTGAAGAACCAGCTGCAAAACCGAGAAACGGCTGAGTCTAGCCAGACCCCTGCTGCAGGAAAGAATGATAAGGGGAAAGCTGTCATCCGTGAGGACCAACCACAACACTCCGCATCAGTTGCCTCTTTGTCTGTCCAACAACTGCAGGACATGATCATGAATTCCATCAGGGCTCAGTATGGTGGACCGACTCAAAGTTCCCTCTTGTATTCTAAACCTTATACAAAGAGGATTGACAATCTCAGACTACCCACTGGGTTTCAGCCCCCCAAATTCCAGCAGTTTGACGGAAAGGGCAATCCAAAGCAACACATCGCCCACTTTGTTGAAACCTGTGAGAATGCCGGTACTCGGGGAGATTTGCTTGTTAAACAATTTGTCCGAACACTGAAGGGAAACGCGTTCGATTGGTACACTGACCTGGAGCCTGATACAATTGACAGTTGGGAACAGATGGAGAGAGAGTTTCTGAATCGCTTCTACAGTACGAGGCGAACAGTTAGTATGACAGAACTCACGAGCACAAAGCAGCGAAAGGGTGAGCCAGTCATTGATTACATCAATCGTTGGAGAGCCTTGAGTCTTGACTGTAAAGATAGACTCTCCGAGTTGTCCTCTGTTGAAATGTGCACCCAAGGTATGCACTGGGGACTTCTTTACATCTTGCAGGGGATAAAACCCCGGACCTTTGAAGAATTGGCGACTCGCGCTCATGATATGGAGTTGAGCATCGCTAGTAGAGGGGGCAAGGATCCCGTAGTCCCGGATATGAGGAAAGAAAAGAAGGAAGTCAAGGGCACTGAGAAAGTTGCAAAGAGTGCCACGAAAGAATCCATGGTCGTCAACACGACCCCGTTGAAATTTTCCTCCAAAGGAAAAGAAAGTAAATCCAGTAAGCAAATAGAGACAGGCGAGAGACGTCGCCTAACTTTAAAAGAAAGACAAGAAAAGGTATATCCATTTCCAGACTCCGACGTTCCAGATATGTTGGAACAGCTGTTGGAGAAGCAGCTGATTGAACTACCTGAATGCAAACGACCGGAAGAGTTAGGAAAAGTCAATGATCCTAAGTTCTGCAAGTATCACCGAGTTGTTAGTCATCCAGTGGAAAAATGTTTTGTATTGAAAGAGCTAATCCTTAAGTTGGCTCGTGAAAGGAAAATTGAGTTGGACCTTGATGAGGTGGCTCAAACAAATCATGCAACCATAATGGCAAATGTAGGGAATGAAAATCCCCTAATCTCCTCATGTGATTATGAAGAAAGATTAATTCAATTTGGGACCCTTGATCCTGTAGTGGTTCGATTTCAAAAAGAAGCCACAATGAGGGGACCCCAAGGAAAATATAATTCCGTTGAAGATGAGAACGGAGGCTGGACCCTTGTCGTTCGCCGCAAAAAGCAAAAGCAAAGTTACGCATGGAAAGAGTCCCGCCTCTATCGAGATAGTAAAAGAAAAGTTAAGTCTCAAAGGAAGAAGGGAAAAAAGAAGTCAGGGAGGTCAAAGCCTGTCGTGAAGGAAAGTGAAGATTTCTTTTGCCCTCCACAACCCATAACTTTGGCAGAATACTTCCCAAGGAGCTTTCTCGATGATAGTAAAAAGAAGGCACTTGAAACTGTCATGTGTCACGTTGTGGACGTGGTGGAAGATGATGACGTCCTCGCTAGCTCCTCGGGAGTAGCGGTAGGTTCAGGAGACTTATCCTCTTTCAGCATAAAGGACTTACTCTCACTTCCTCAGGAAGCTAAAAACGTCCTTATTAACGCATTGATAGAGTCCGATGGTACAAATATTCCAACCTCTGAGGCACGCACATGTGCTTCGTGTTGCGTGACTATAGGATTTTCCGATGAAGATTTGCTGCTAGGGTCAAAGCCTCACAATAGACCTTTATTCGTCTCGGGATACATCCGAGAACAGAGGGTAAGTCGGATCCTCATCGACGATGGATCAGCTGTCAATATAATGCCTAAGTCAACTATGAAGCTATTAGGCATCTCGATGGAAGAATTATCAAACAGTAAATTGGTGATTCAAGGTTTCAATCAAGGCGGACAACGGGCGATTGGCATGATACGTCTCGAGCTCATCATTGGAGATTTGAAGGCCGATACTTTGTTTCATGTGATAGACTCCAAGACCACTTATAAGTTGCTATTAGGTCGTCCTTGGATCCACGGCAATGGAGTGATAACTTCTACATTGCACCAGTGCTTCAAATTCTATCAAGATGGCATTAAGAAAGTTGAAGCTGACACTAACCCATTTTCAGAAGCAGAATCCCATTTCGCTGATGCAAAATTTTATATGAAGAGTGACAACACAGGGGAAACTATACCTACAGAAATCCCCTTGATAAAAAAGAATGATAAACTCGATTTAGAGCCACAAGCAGATGCAGGGAAGGAAGTTGTTGAGAATGTGAAGGCATCTAACCCGAAGAATGGTGAAGCATCTACAAGCCTTGAGAAATCTAAAGTTGTAAAGGATGAGAAATGTTCACCTGTTCTACGATACATCCCTTTGTCCCGGCGTAAAAAGGGTGAATCACCTTTCACTGAATGTTCGAAAAGCATAAAGGTCGGTGACGTTGAAATTCTGAAGGAAGGTTTCACTATGCCTCTTACAAAGATCACTGAGCAAGAGATTAGGAAACCTGAGGATGACCAGATAAAAGCAATTTTGCCTGAAAAACGAACTAAAGACGGGTTCGACCCGAAGGCATACAAACTTCTAGCAAAAGCAGGTTATGACTTCACAGCTCACACTGAGTTTAAAAGTCTGAGGGTTTTTGATGGAAGATCTGAGCTCTCTGCAACACAGAAGAAGCTTCTAAAGGAAGGCTATAGTCTGCCTACGACAAGAAAAGGACTTGGATATAAGTCGCCTGAACCAGTTCGCATAACAAGAAAAGGGAAGGCGAAAGTGGCAGACATAAATCATATAACAGCAGAGGACGCCAGAAAGAAAGGAAGAAGAGAAAGCTCTCAGAAGAAACCGAAGATTGAAGCTCCTTCTGCAGAATTGAAGATCAAAGTTCAGATCCTCATCAAATCCAACTGCAGAACTGAAGAACAAGGCTCTAATCATCCTTAAATCCTGCCGCAAAACTGAAGAACGAAGCTAAGATCCTCTTCAAATCCTGCCGCAGAATTGAAGATCAAAGCTCAGATCCTCTCCAAATCATGTCGCAGAATTGAAGAACGAGGCTCCGATCATCTTCCCATCTCACTGTAGAACTGTAGAACTGAAGATCGAAGTTCAGATCCTCCTCGAGTCCTCCTTCTAAATCGAAGAATGAAGCTCAGAACCTCCTGCTAGACCCAGTCCCCATTTTATTGGGTGATCTGAGTAACCTGCAGGGGTAGTCACCAGATTCGCCTTCATGCACTCCTGCTAGACCCAGTCCCCATTTTATTGGGTGATCTGAGTAACCTGCAGGGGTAGTCACCAGATTCGCCTACAGCGATGCACTCCTGCTAGACCCAGTCCCCATTTTATTGGGTGATCTGAGTAACCTGCAGGGGTAGTCACCAGATTCGCCTTCATGCGCTCCTGCTAGACCCAGTCCCCATTTTATTGGGTGATCTGAGTAACCTGCAGGGGTAGTCACCAGATTCGCCTTCATGCACTCCTGCTAGACCCAGTCCCCATTTTATTAGGTGATCTGAGTAACCTGCAGGGGTAGTCACCAGATTCGCCTACAGCGATGCACTCCTGCTAGACCCAGTCCCCATTTTATTGGGTGATCTGAGTAACCTGCAGGGGTAGTCACCAGATTCGCCTTCATGCACTCCTGCTAGACCCAGTCCCCATTTTATTGGGTGATCTGAGTAACCTGCAGGGGTAGTCACCAGATTCGCCTTCATGCGCTCCTGCTAGACCAGTCGTTTTGATGACTATAGTGTCTTATAGAGTTGGTTATATATATATTTTTTGTATGATTGATTATTCATGCATCACTTTCTTGCCTTCATAACTTCTTGGATAAGATTGACATTTTTTTTTCTTGTGTAGAAAAACTTATCTCCATCATGGTGTATTTTACTGAGCATCCTGATCCTGAGAAAAACTGCTTAGTCATCTTGAAGGACAAAGATCAGCCTGTTGAAAATGGTGTTATACTTCCTGTAGGAGAGACAATATGCGGTAATCTTAGGGGATCACAACATTGCTTGAATAATTCAACCTCTTTGTCTAGATGGTCAGAAGAAAGACTTTTGAGTCACGAGTCTTCATTGAAGGCGTGGTTTTTAGAGTCTCCAATTCATAGCAAGGTGCCAGGCGAAAATCCAGAATCAACTTTAGGTCGTCGAATTATTGGAGACGAACAAGTTCGTTGGGGTAATTCAATAAGAATTCATGGAGAATTCTTTTATATACCTGATTATTGGGAATGGTTAGAGGTCGTAATTTCTTCAAATACACCGATACTGAAGAATGCTTGTTTGTTTGATGCTGTAATGGCCTCCTTATACACTTATGACCGCAATAATGATATAGTTCGAGCTTTTTGTGAAGCATGGTGTCCATCCACAAATACACTTCATACATCATCAGGAGAGTTATCTATCTCTCTATGGGACATGTGGAGATTAGGAGGCCTTTCCATCAAGGGTAGGTTTTATGATGAAGTTGTTCCTTGTTGTAAGGAATTATTAGGTTCGCCTGATCGAAAGGATGAAGATTGCCCAAAAGTTTGTGAGTACCTTTTTGCTGCGTACTATCACATTGCATCTCAACAACGCGATTGCCTTCAAATTCCTATTAAATCGTGGATTTCTTTCTGGTTTAAAGGAGATTCGAAATATGAAAAACCTCCTCCCCGAAAGCCGAAGAAGACTTCTCGTCCACGCCAGACCCATAATCCGAATGGGGCTCCTACCAAGCGTCACAGCTGGTCCGAAAAAGAAATGGACTTATTTTGCATGTTGGGCGTAGAAGATGAACTGAAAGATAAGGCATACTTGGCTGCCTTTCTTTCTTGTTGGTTGTGCGCATTTGTATTTCCCGACCAACGTACTTCTCTTCGTCCAGAAGTTTTTAAAGTCGCCAGTCTTATGGCTGAAGGTTACGTTTTCAGTCTTGCTGTTCCCGTTTTGGCCAATATTTATCATGGACTCGGCCAGATCCACAGTGCATCTCCTTCTGCTGGATTTTCAAAGGCTTGTTTTCCTTTGCACTATGTCCATGCTTGGCTGGCTTATTATTTTAACACGCATTACAAAGTCCCAGCACCTGTCATTGGCCCAATGATGGTTGAGTTTTCTGGCGAGGGTGGGGCTAAGTACTTTAACGATTTTGAAGCCCGTGTACATATTCACAAAGGTAAATATGTGTCATGGTATGCGAGTCTTCAAGCCAGAAATACAGGCGAGCTTTTGAAAGATGACGGGAAATTATCGTTTTGGCTTTCTTCATTCTTCATAAGCATTCGGTCGTGTTTCTTGTCTTCACGCTGTGGATCGTTGATGGTTATTGAAGCTTATAGTCCTTGTCGATTTAGTCGACAATTTGGATTCTATCAAGACATACCGAATGACTTGAGTATAGAAATTCCTGAGGCAAATTTAGCGAATGTGTTTCGTCTTTGGAGGATATGCACTCAAAGAGGAACATTATCCCAAGTATACCTTCCTGCTCGTGCAACGAAACCACACACTCAGGTTACTCAACGCTACAGAAGTTGGTGGTTAGCCAAGCATGGGAATTATCTTGAAGAAGGCATACAAAAGTTGGCGGATAGCGCTTCTCCTCTTCTCTCTAAGCCAAAATTTCCTAAAAAGGTTGGCAATGACAACGGAGGCAAAAGGATTCGCATGTTTGAACCTGGTGAATTTTGCTCCAAGGATAATGATGGTAGTCAGAGCAGTAGCGACGATCATCATTGGAAAAGGTCTAAAAAGTCCAAACAACCATCAGTATGTGAAGATGAATATTTCGATGGAGTCCCTAGCTCATCACAATTTCCTGAACTCCCTACACCACTGGTAAGTTTTTTTTTTTTTTTTTTTTTTTTTTTTTTCGTTATAATATTTTACTATTATTATTATCATCATTGCTTCCCCCTTTTCTTTGCAGTCACCCTTAAATGATCCCCTTATAGAAGTCGAAGGGCATCATAGTCCTTCTTCTTTTGTGAGTCCCGACATCTTTGACTCTGTAGCTGCGCGTGTGGACAATTCCAAAGCGCCAACGGATAGAGTCGCGATTCAATCTTGTCATCCTGCAATTGATGAAGTTCCTGAACAAAAGAAGACAACGACCCATGCAGCTGCGTCTGAGATCTCTGATTACTTTGCTGACGATGTTATTTCCAACTATAGGAAACAATCTTCCCTTGCCCTGTGGGAGAGCATACACCAGAAGATCATACGCACTCCGTTCGACAAAATACCTCGCCTTAAACAAGAGGCAGTCAAAATACTTCATACAATTTCTGAGATTCGTGTACCCGGCTTGGATTCTCTTAAAGAAATTGTAAGTGCGTATTTCAAGAAGGTAGAGAAGTATAACCAGCTGCAGTCATCATTTTCTTCTCAATTAACTTTGGAGAGTAAGAATCGCCAACTGGGAGAGACTAGGTTTAGCTTGGAGAAGATACTATATAGTGAAAGTGAACTACTCACCGCGAAAGGTTCACTTCAGCAACAACATCTGCAAGCATTGCGAGAAGAAGAAGAATTGGAAGCTAGGCTTGAAACTGTGAAAGCTAAGCGAGTTGAGATTTCTAAATCGATTATCGAGAAGGAGGATCTTCTAAAACAAAATCAACTTGAGGCTTCCAAACTGCGAGGAACTATAAGTAGCATTGAAGATGCCCCTGTTCTTACTGATGCTGATGCTAAAACTCTGACGATACTTCGTGAAATGTTGGAAGATGCACAAGAAGAGCTGAAGAATTACAAGTGGATACCATAATCAGACTTCATTATTTTTTTTTATATCATCATATTTTTATCGAAAATATCTCCATTTTTTTTTTGTAATAGGCAAGATTTTTTTTATTCATTATCGTACTTGTTTCGCATATTGGAATAATGATTTTTTATTTTATTTTATGGACTGAGCTTAAAGTTTCCTTTAAGTTGCCTACGTACCCATTAATAAACGGGATCAAGTCATAACGTAGTTCATAATACAAATTTGATTTTTTTTTTATGTTTTGGCCGTTCACCTTTTTAACTCATGCGGGCCAGGAGTATCATGCAGTTTAGGCTCCTGCGATATGGAGCATTACATTTCACGCATAAAACTTTTTAAGAAATTTGCCATTTATCGGGCCTATTCTTAATCCGTCTTTATCCACGATCTTGTATGCTCCATTTGTGTAGACTTCCTTGACGACGTAGGGTCCATCCCATTTAGGTGTGAACTTGTTCCCTGTGTGTCGTGTCGTGATGATGGGTCTTCGAACAGCTAGCACAAGATCACCAACTTGAAAAGATCGAAGCTTCACATTCTTGTCAAAAGCTTTAGACATCCGTGCTTGGTAGCATTCCAATGCTTGTTGAGCCTCTAACCTTCTTTCATCAAGTGCTTCTAACTCCTGAAGGCGCAACCTAGCATTATCTTCTGTTGTCAACCCTTCTTGGACAGCCATCCTTAATGAAGGAATCTCTCTTTCTAACGGGAGCACAGCTTCTACCCCATAAACAAGTGAATAAGGTGTGACTCCTGTAGGAGTGCGATGAGTAGTTCGGTAGGCCCACAACACTTCACCGATCTTTTCTTGCCAATCTCTCTTTGTCTTGGAGACTACTTTCTTCAATAAGTTACACAGCGTCTTATTGAATGCTTCTGCCAACCCATTTGCCGCAACATTGTACATAGAGGACTTGTATTGTTTGAAGTTAAACTTCTCACACAACTTGTCCATTAGGCCGTTGGAGAATTGTCTTCCATTATCTGTCACAATACGATGAGGGATACCGTACCGATAGATTATATGAGTTCGAATGAAATCCACAACATTTTCTTTCTTGGCTTCTTTCAATGCGACAGCTTCAGCCCATCTTGAGAAGTAATCTGTCCCTGCAAGAATGTAAGAATGTCCTGCTGAAGACTTAGGTGTTATAGGGCCAACAAGGTCAAGTCCCCAAGCTTCAAAAGGCCATGAAGCTACAGTCGGATGAAGAGGCTCCGGCGGCTGATGTATGAAGTTTGCATGGAATTGACAGGCTTCACACTTCTTTGCATATTCCATTGAGTCTTGAATCATTGTAGGCCAATAATAACCCATCCTTTTTAATTGAAACTGGAGTTTTGGACCCGACTGATGGGCGCCACAAACACCTGAATGTGCCTCATTTAATGCCTTTGCTGCTTCTTCCTTTCCAAGGCATCGAAGGAAGAGTCCCTCATAAGAACGACGATAAAGGATCTCCTTGTAGTAGATAAATCGGGCACCTCTTCTTCGTATATCGGCCCTACGCCTGGGATCTGTGGGCAGTCTTCCATGTTGAAGATAATCTATAATGGGCTGTCGCCAGTCCTCTTCTTCAATTGCAAAGACAGAAATCATATTTACTTCTAGGCATTGGTCTTCTATTGGCGGCACGATCCACCTCTGACAAAGTGAGATGTTCATCGACATATCTTCCGGAATTGTTAGGGCAGTGGCTAAATTTGCTAGAGCATCTGCCTTTTTATTTTCTGATCTTGGAACATGCTCCAGTACTATACTGTCAAACCTTTCTAGCAGTTGTCTTGCATAGATGAAATAAGGCTTCAAGTCTTTATGCTTCACTTCATACTGGAGTAAAAGTTGGCTAACGACCAATTTTGAATCACCATAGGCCTCTATATATCTTATGCCAATCTCCAAGGCCATTTGGAGGCCAATTATTAGCGCTTGATATTCAGCAACATTGTTTGAACACAATTCACCAAGCACAAAGCTATAGGGGAGCATGTGTTTCTCAGGCGAAACAAAGACGATTCCTGCCCCTACTCCACTTCTTCGTGCTGCACCATCAAAGTACATAATCCAGGGCTCCGTAATTTCAACATAGAAGACTTCTTCATCAGGAAGATCTTCACATAACTTCCAATCTGAAGGAATTGGATGATTTGCCAAGAAGTCGGCTAATGCCTGCCCCTTGACTGCCTTTTGAGGTATATATACGATATCATATTGTTGAAGTATGATGGCCCACTTAGCTAAGCGTCCAGAAATAATTGGCCTTGATAGAACATACTTGATAGGATCAGCTTTCGCGACCAGGTGCACTGTGAAAGCTTGCATGTAATGCCTTAACTTGTCAATAGCGAAGAAAAGAGCAAGGCACATTTTCTCAATAGGTGAGTAATTTATCTCAGCTCCATTTAAGGTCCTGCTTAAGTAATAAAGGGCTCGTTCCTTTCCCTTCTCACTTTCCTGTGCCAATAACGCTCCCAATGATCTTTCTTGAGCAGCGATGTACAGAATCAATGACTTTCCAGCTATGGGGGCTCTTAAGACAGGAGGGTTAAGCAAATATTTCTTAATGCTTTCAAAGGCGTTTTGACATGCTTCATCCCACTCGAATTTTTCTCCTTTCCTCATTAGCCTTTGAAAAGGTTGGCATCGACCGGCTAAGTTAGAGATGAATCTTCGAATGTAGGCCAGACGACCTTGCAGGCTTCTCAACTCATGTAAGTTTTTAGGTCTTGGCATCTTTTGAATGGCGTCAATTTTTGATTGATCTATTTCGATTCCTCGATGTCTAACGACGAACCCAAGGAACTTCCCAGAAGTAACACCGAATGCACATTTGAGAGGGTTCATCCTCAATTGATACTTTCTCAAACGATCAAAGACCACTTTTAGATCCTTCAAGTGATCTTGTCGTCTCTTTGACTTAACAACAAGATCATCGACATAGCACTCGACATGTTTATGTAGCATATCATCGAAAACCTTTTGCATAGCACGTTGATAAGTAGCTCCAGCGTTCTTTAATCCAAAGGGCATCACTTTGTAACAGTATATCCCTTTTGGAGTTCGAAAGGCTGTCATTTCTTCATCTGCAAGAGCCATTCGAATCTGGTTATAGCCTGATGACCCATCCATAAAAGACAAAGCTTCATGCCCTGTGGTGGCATCCACCATGATTTCTGTGATTGGCAGTGGAAAATCGTCTTTGGGACATGCATTATTTAAATCACGAAAGTCAACGCAAACGCGAAGCTGTCCATTCTTCTTTCTAACAGGAACGATGTTGGCTATCCACGTAGGGTATTTTACCTCACGGATGAATCCTGCTTCTATCAATTTATTGACCTCTATTTCGATTTGAGGGATAAGTTCTGGGCGAAAGCGTCGTTGAGCCTGTTTGACCGGCCGATACCCCTCTTTAACTGCGAGATGATGGACAGCTACTTTTGGGTCAAGTCCAGGCATCTCTTTATATGACCAGGCGAAGATATCTCTATATGGAGCGAGTAAACTCATGTATTCACCTTCTTCTTCAGGAGTCAGTGACGTGCTTATAAAAGTTGGGCGTGGCTCTTCTGGTGTACCCAGGTTTACTTCTTTAAGCTCATCAACTGTAGACTCGTTACCGTCTTCAAGTGATAAAGGTGCTTCGTCCCCATCTACTTCAGACATTTCGACCTCTGTTTCTTCTTCAACCGTGATGTGAAGGCAAGAGGCTTGTTCTTCTTCCTGAACACTATCTTCTTCTAAAGGATTGGTGATGACAACATCACGTCTCTTTACCTTTAAAGAACCATCCGTATCGACAGTAACAAAGGTTTTTCTTTTCATTCGTGAAGGAACTGCACTTCGAATTTCTCCATTAGCCTTCGCGATCTTTTCAATTTTCATCACATCTTCATGTTGAAGTCGGTGAGAAGTTGACGAAGCAGGCTGCTCTCTTTGGTTTCTTCTCGTGGTAACACTTAACCTCTGAAAAACTGATTGTCGAGTCACATTCGGACTTGAAAATGTGCCATCTTCTTCCGCAACAGACATATTTAATCTTCTAAAAGCTGAAGGTCGTGTAATATCCGGAATTGAAATTGTACTCTCTTCTTCCCCAACGGACATATTTAATCTTCTAAAAGCTGAAGGTCGTGTGATATCCGGAATTGAAAGTGTACTCTCTTCTTCCCCAACAGACATATTTAACCTTCGAAAAGCTGAAGGTCGCGTGGAGTTATTGGTAGGTTATAGTCCTTGTCGATTTAGTCGACAATTTGGATTCTATCAAGACATACCGAATGACTTGAGTATAGAAATTCCTGAGGCAAATTTAGCGAATGTGTTTCGTCTTTGGAGGATATGCACTCAAAGAGGAACATTATCCCAAGTATACCTTCCTGCTCGTGCAACGAAACCACACACTCAGGTTACTCAACGCTACAGAAGTTGGTGGTTAGCCAAGCATGGGAATTATCTTGAAGAAGGCATACAAAAGTTGGCGGATAGCGCTTCTCCTCACCAGATGGCTTTGTGATATGCTAGACCCAGTCCCCATTTTATTGGGTGACTACCCCTGCAGGTTACTCAGATCACCCAATAAAATGGGGACTGGGTCTAGCAGGAGTGCATGAAGGCGAATCTGGTGACTACCCCTGCAGGTTACTCAGATCACCCAATAAAATGGGGACTGGGTCTAGCAGGAGCGCATGAAGGCGAATCTGGTGACTACCCCTGCAGGTTACTCAGATCACCCAATAAAATGGGGACTGGGTCTAGCAGGAGTGCATGAAGGCGAATCTGGTGACTACCCCTGCAGGTTACTCAGATCACCCAATAAAATGGGGACTGGGTCTAGCAGGAGTGCATCGCTGTAGGCGAATCTGGTGACTACCCCTGCAGATTACTCAGATCACCCAATAAAATGGGGACTGGGTCTAGCAGGAGTGCATGAAGGCGAATCTGGTGACTACCCCTGCAGGTTACTCAGATCACCCAATAAAATGGGGACTGGGTCTAGCAGGAGTGCATCGCTGTAGGCGAATCTGGTGACTACCCCTGCAGGTTACTCAGATCACCTAATAAAATGGGGACTGGGTCTAGCAGGAGCGCATGAAGGCGAATCTGGTGACTACCCCTGCAGGTTACTCAGATCACCCAATAAAATGGGGACTGGGTCTAGCAGGAGTGCATCGCTGTAGGCGAATCTGGTGACTACCCCTGCAGGTTACTCAGATCACCCAATAAAATGGGGACTGGGTCTAGCAGGAGTGCATGAAGGCGAATCTGGTGACTACCCCTGCAGGTTACTCAGATCACCCAATAAAATGGGGACTGGGTCTAGCAGGAGTGCATCGCTGTAGGCGAATCTGGTGACTACCCCTGCAGGTTACTCAGATCACCCAATAAAATGGGGACTGGGTCTAGCAGGAGCGCATGAAGGCGAATCTGGTGACTACCCCTGCAGGTTACTCAGATCACCCAATAAAATGGGGACTGGGTCTAGCAGGAGCGCATGAAGGCGAATCTGGTGACTACCCCTGCAGGTTACTCAGATCACCCAATAAAATGGGGACTGGGTCTAGCAGGAGTGCATGAAGGCGAATCTGGTGACTACCCCTGCAGGTTACTCAGATCACCCAATAAAATGGGGACTGGGTCTAGCAGGAGTGCATCGTTGTAGGCGAATCTGGTGACTACCCCTACAGAAACAAATTGCAATAATATATGTGCAAAGAAAAAAATGGAAGCCAAAAGCTCTATAGTACAATCAAAGCAATTCATATGAGAGAAATCCAATAAGGACATACATGGAATATATATGCAGATCAAAAAAAAAAAAAAAAAAAAAACGAAAAATAAAAAAAAAAAAAAAAATCAAAAAAAAAAAACGAAAATTAAAAAAAAAAAAAAACGAAAAGTAAAAAAATAAATAAATAAATAAAAACGAAAAAAAAATAAATAAAAAGAGAAGAAATTTTCCTACCTGGATCCCTTCTTGAATGCTCTCTGCAATTAATGTGTGCTCTCCCCTACTGAGGTTCAGTCTTAGTGCTCTCCCCTACTGAGGTTCAGTCTTATTTATAGGGGGAGTTTTAAGTTCAAATCAAAGGTTTAGATAAAGATTTTGATAAAGATTTGACTCAAATGAAATCCTATCTCCGGTTCAAAATTTTATGAGATAATCTTTATCTTTATCTGAACCAACTTAATTAAATTAAAATTCCTAAAAGATTATTTCAATTCAAATCAATTTGGGAATTCAAATTTTATCAAATAATTTTATTTGGGCATACTCCAAATTTTTTTTTTCTTCCAAATCAAAATTTGAGATTCAAACATCAAATTCTATGCCAAATGAAAGTTTGAATTTGGTAAAATTTTACCTCAAATAATATTTTGGGCATAATCCAAATTTTATCCCAAATGGAGTCAAAGTCAAGAACAAATACCTTGCATTTTAATTCCAAAATATATTTTTCGAGATTCACTCACACATAATTTGTGTCTAAATCTCGAAAAGGGGCATTTGTTGATGGAGAAATTTTGACCAATCACGAATTGCCACGTCATTACATAAAATTAATGACGAAATTCAAGTTAATTAAATTTGGGACCAATTATAAATTGACATGTGTCCCAAATTTAATTTGAAAACAAAGTTGGCTAATTATAAATTTATGGAGCCAAATTTCTATTTGATCAACTAATTAAAATTAAATTATTTCAATCAAATTAATTAATTTGACCAATTAATTAAAAATAATAATTATTTGGATCAAATTTGGGTCTTTTAAATGTCTGGGTCATATGGTTTTGGGTCAAATATAAACCAAGTCCAAGACTAAATGGTTCAGCCCAAGACCAATAAAACCCAAGCCCAAGTTGTTAGGCCCAAAAGTTACCAGGGCCCATCCTGCGAGAACTCTATAAATAGAGGGGTTCACCACCATTTCAAAGGGTCAGAATTTTGGAAGCTCCAAGCCAGAGTCAGAGAATTCAGAGAAAACTTCATCAAGATTGAAGACTGAAGACTGAAGACTCCTTGAAATCCACAAGTTTCAAAGTGCTGAACACTTCTTGAAGATTGAAGACTCCTTCAAGATCGGAAGACTTCAAGATCCAAGAATCCATTAAAGCTTCAAACTTGAGATCAAGCGTTCCAGCCCTCGAGTGAGACACTTCCACACACAAGAGAGAGAATCAGAGGACAAACATTAGAGATTGTACATCCACACGCATACAAATATTAATACAAATCAAAGTTTATTCCACGTGTCTCCATCTCCGAAGTCTCGTGTGAACAATCATTATATATACATTTCAGAAAAGTGAAAGTTCCTTTATCTTTATAAAAGGTTAAACTTCAACTCTAACTCTTTCTTCCCAGTGTGTGATCTTTTATTTTTTTAGGTTAGTTTGGGTATGGTAGAGCTAATTCTATTTCTATTCTTCTTTGTATATTCTTACTATTCTAGCTACTATTATATTTTGAAAAGTATGACAATGAGTTTTATTTCACAGTTAAGATCAATCAAAATCTACAAAAACAACAAAGCAAGTCATAAATAATAATATTTTTTTTAAAATTAAAACTTTAAAATCAAATTTGACTCCTAGTAGATAGTTTTGATTGAATTACTTGTTTATTTATTTTTAGTTTAACACAACATGTCGGATAAGAATTCAAACCTTTTATCATTTTGGTCGAATATATAAATTATAAAGTCTAACAAGGTGGACAAAGCGAGCAATAAATGACATATATCCTCGACCACTATGTTAGAGGTTCAAATCCTTCCACCCCAAATATTGTTGTACTGAAAAAAAGTCTAACCAGATGAGCTATACTCGGATTTACTTTAAATAAATTATATTTTCTTCGTTGTAATCGACATTTATAACTTAAAAGAATTGAAATGAAAGGTGTAAATAGTAATGTTTTATGATTACGACGTTATTGTTACAAATCTTTATAACATCAAATGGCAAGGTGTCAAAATATTGTGTTACTTAGCAAATTTGTGAATTTACCTTTTTATTCGTGGTGTGAAATCTTTTCTTTAAGACCCTCCACAATCTTTTTCTTTGCAATTAAAGCAGCTACGTGGCACAGCAAATTTACACTTCTTTTCCCACCCACCAAATTAAAGATTCAACACAACTTTTTTTTTTTTTCCACTTTTCTTTAAAAAAATAATTTATTTTATTGAAAAACAGTACGAAAATCTATTGATTCTATAGTACTGTGATACACCGTGTCTAAATTTCATTGAAGTTTCATTCATACAATTTTATTTTTGGAATCGCTTTGCAAACATTGGTCTAAATATTTTATTGAAATTTATATGTCGTAAAGTAAAGTTATCATATCGTACACTATTTTCAAAATTTTAAATTTAACTATTGTTGTATCATTTGTAAATTAAATGGTCAGAAATTGTAGAAATCTAATCATAAAAAAGCATCAATATAATGTTAAATTGAAATCTTATTATGTTGTAGTTCAAGGTATATATGGTTTTATTTTATTTTTTAATTCAACAACATAGAGAAGGAATTTGAATATCTGACATCTCGATTGATGATACATGTCTTAACTAATTAAACTACACTTGACTTGACAACATATGTAGATTAAGGATTTTAAGCCTTTTATTCTATATGTCAAGAAAAAACACTATTGAATTAGAAAATTAAGAGTATTTATAGAAAGGTGTTATGGGTTTGAATGAGAATTAATAAGAAAGAAAAAGAAATCCTTTGAATATAGTTTTTTAATACAATAAATAATTTTGAATATTTATGCCCATTTGAGAATTATTTTGTTTTTAATTTGTTGTTTTTGAAAATTGGGTTTGTTTTCTTACAATTTCATTACTATAATCTTCACCTTTCTTGAAAAAATATTTGGATTCTTAGTCAAATTTAAAATAAAAGTTTTTTATAACTTTCGAAATTCAACTTCGAAAGTTGATATTTGTAGAAAGTTCGTAACTAAACAAATAAACTCATAAATGACAAGTAACATTTGTAGGCTTAATTTTCAAAATCTAAAAACAAAAAATCAAATGGTTATTGAACGGAGATTTAGGTGTAAACATTTTTTTTTTTTTTTTAATTTGGTACATCACTCATCTTATAGAAGGGAATTCAAAACAAGCTAACCCTAAAAATTCTTAAAATAATATATATATAACTTGTATTGATTATGTTTATCAAATTTAACCCAAGATTATTGGGAATTAATTTAATTGAACTTAAAATCCCAATACCTTAAAGCATGCATTATTAAACAAAAAAAAAAAAACAAACTTTAAATAAAAGTATAAGATATATTATCATCACTTTAAGTTCCATCAAAGAAAGAAACGAAGAGAGAAAATTTGATGAAGGATTGATTAAATGGAAATAGTTCCACGTGTATTCTCTTTAGTTCCATCAGAAAACTAATGTGATTAAATGTATCATTTAACAAAATCAAATTATTAAATCGAGAAAAGCTAATAGGTTATTTTAAGTTTTTTCAAAAAAATAAAAAAAAGGGTTATTATTGTAGGTATGTGGTTAAGTAAATTAATTCTAATGGTATAGCATTTTTCTCCCCAATATTATTTTTTTCTTTTTGTTTCTTCCATAAAAAATAAAATAAAATAAAGTAAAATCTCATGCATTCGATAATAAACCCTTTTACTTCTTTTTTCCTTTTTCTATTAAAGAAATTCATTTTAATAGAAACTATTATCTGTAATACAAGATAAAATTCCATTTTTAATAATAGTAGGGGTTGTTTCTTCAATAATAATAATAATAATAATAATAAAGATAAAAATAAAATAATAGTAGGGGTTGTTTAGAAATTGTTTTGAAAATAATTTTCTTTTTTCTTAAAACAAAAGTTGTGTAATAACATACTCGAAGTGGTTGTACGCATCAACAAAAGTATAGTTCAACTGGCATAAAGTTGTACCTCCCACTCCTAAATTGTAAAAAAAAAAAAAAAAAAAAAAAAAAAAAAAGTGTTTGTACGCTATAGTCTTTTTTTCTTACTAGTCAAGTAACACGTGCAATGCACGTGAAATTTTTTTTTTTAGATTAAAAAAAACTTAATAGTATATAGGCTTTTGTTTCAATTACCATAAACTTTTAAAAATTAGTGATAAAAATAAATGATTTCTTATTATATAGCATGCATATAGACATAATAGTAGCACACTCGTACATTGCACATTTGTTTATTACTATTTATTTAAACTTGAACTGTAAGTTTAATAATTATCTTATAATATATATATATATATATGAAATTCTACTAACAATTAATTTTTAAAAAGTCAAGTAATTTTTTAAAGCAAGTGAGTTACTATATGTTAAATGGTCTTTTCTAAGATAAAAGAAAATTATAAAACAAGTTGTAAGCAAAACAGTAGGGATTACAAATGTACTATAAATTTCAAGTACTAATGTTATTACATAGATAATTAATAGTAGTAAAAAAAATCCACTAAAACCAATTACATAACCCTTTTTGTCCCATTTGTTTTGCTTCAAATCAAAATCCTTTTTTCCCTCCACTTATTTGTGTTTTTTTTTTTTACATGTGGGTGTGTGGGGATTTGAACCACAAATCTCGTTAGTTAAAAGATTTATACCAGTTGAACTATGCTCATGTTAATGTAATATTTGTATTTCTAAATGGTTTCACATCCACCTGTTTTGTGTGTGTATTTTTTTAATTATATATATGGGTGTGTTTTGAATTATTGTATTTGTGATTAATAAACAAAAAATTAATCTATTTAATTAGAAAACTGAAAGTGTGTTCAATTATTTTGGTATTTGAAATTTTTAATTTCGTTTAAAATCATGCATGCAATTATTAATCAATAAGTTTATTTTTCTAAGTAGTTGTCAATTTTTTTTTAAGTAATAACTTAATAATTTTTAGGCTATTGAGTTTTATTTTATTTTTATCATTATCATTATCAAATTTCTAAGTTTCTTTACCTAAAATGTATTAGTTTGTATATTAAATTACAAATTTGGTCATACATTTAGACAATTTTATTTTTGTCATTATGGTTTTAAAATGTATTAGTTTGAGCATAGCTTCAATTTTGTCACAATGGTTTGGACTTAGTTTCAATGATGTAATTAAATTTCACAAGTTGTCCATAAATTGTATTTACTTCGTCCCTAAATTGTATTTACTTCTAGGAATTAATGTGGATGTAAATAACATTTGATGACATTCGAAAAATAAAAAAGGATAGATAACAATACTACTTCTTCATGGACCAAAATAAATTTATGAAGTCTCAAGGTTTTATTGTGACACAGTCAATAGTGTTTCCCTCGCGTATAACACAAACTTGTAATTTTTCTTTTTTTTTTTTTTTTTTTGGAAAGTCTTGAGTTCTCGTATAAAAGAAGAAATTTTCCTATAGATTGAATTTTTTCAATTATATATTTTCTTTTTGTACGGTAGATCACACCTATACATGGATGAATGCATCAATTTAATGTGTAACCATCTCCGGAATAGACGCATCCTGTCGACATCAATTGTACCTATTGGACAATTTTTCATATTGTTTGACATTTTGACAATTTTATATACATATATATATATTTTATACATGACTCAGACCTATACACGAACTGATGCACCAATTCACTATGTAACCATCTTTACATGAACAGTCACATCCCACAAACATCAATTGTACCTATTGGACTTAACGGACATTTACACTTGAATAGTCGTGTCCCATCAATAAAGGGTTAAATAGGAATTTATCTAAAAAGTAAGGGCAAAAGAGGAAAGTAAAAATTCTCCTCTCTTAGCCCCTTTTTTATATAGTATAGATTTTACTTTTTCGTATTCTTAGAAATGATTTTTTTTTTTTTAATATATAGAAATAATGGAGTTGTTATTCTTTTCAAAATAGCAAAAGATTGAACATGTTGTATAATATTAACTTGATATTTGTTTAATTGTGTTATTTTTTTTAATTCAACAATATTTGAAGATAGGGAGATTCGAACTCATAACTTCTTGGTCGCACATACTTTATACCAGTTGAGTTATGCTCTTGTTGGCTTGTTTAATTGTATTATAAATTCAATATATTGTGGGTACATTTATTTTAATTCAACAATTAAACACTACATAGAGGAAAAAATTCAAACCTTTTAACTTCTGGTCGAGTTTATGTGTATTAATTAATTAAACCATGTTTAAGTTGATATATCATCATTAATTAAAGAAATCAAACATATTATTTTTAAAATTATAAAATCAATGTCGAAACTCTATTCTTCAGCACCTTGGTACTAAAAAAAAATTCATCAATGTTATATAGTAGATCATTAAATAGGCCTAATTTGCCTTTTTCCCCCTAAAACCAAGTGTATAATATATATAAACCTTATTTTTTCCCATATATTAAAAAAACAAAAAAAAACCTTTTTCATCCTAAACCAAAGTTTTCTGGTAGGCTTGATAAATCTTTTTGAAATTCTAACTCTAAATTTTAAAACCAATCTTAGCATAGTTCATCAATTACATTTTTTTTTTCATTTTTTCAAGATAAAAAGTTCAAAATTCCACTCCACACTTGTTGTTGTACAAAAAAAAAAAAAAAACATAATTTAAATGAATTTTTTAAATAGGAAAAACATATTATTTATTTCAACAAATTTGCAAGGTAAGAAGACAAAATGAGAATTAAGTTTTTGAGTTTTGAAAACTAAGCTTATAAATACTACCATTACCTATAAGTTTTCTTGTCTTTGCTATCTACCTTCTTTCCATGCTTTCAAACACCAAGTCAAATTTTGAAAACTAAAAAAATTTGTTTTTTTTTTTTTTCGAAATTTGGCTAAGAATTCAAATGTGTCTTTAACAAATATGAAAACCATGGTAAGGAAATTGAGAGGAAAACAAACATAATTTTCAAAAACCAAGACCCCGTTTGATGATCATTTGATTTTTTTTTTTTGGTTTTTGAAAATTAAATTTAAGCGCAGTGCTACTTCCATATATAAGTTTCTTTGTTTTAGTATCTACCTTCTTCCTTGTTTTCAAAAATCAAGTCAAATTTTGAAAAAAAAAAATAGTTTTCAAAACTTGTTTTTGTTTTTGGAATTTGGCTAGAAATTCAAACGAATCCTTAACAAGGATGAAAACCATTGTTAGAAACTTGGAAAAAATCAAGCATAATTTTCAAAAACCAACAAACAAAAAAACGAAATTGTTATCAAACGAGGTTAACATTTTATTCTAACCTTTAGACTATTAAAACTAATTATTGTTACTTGAGTTTTATTAGAGAAAAAAAGAAGGTTGATTTTTTTTATTTTTTATTTTTTACCACAAAAGAAGAAAGAAGGTTGATTCTAATCTTTTGTCAAGTCAAGTAATTAAGATATAATTACCCTTTATTTGAACTAGAAAAAATAATAAAAAGTAAATTATCTAATAAACGGTAATAAATTTTCATTTCAAAACTTGTGGATCCAAAAATCTTTATGGTCTAAGACTCTAAACATAATTCTTTAAAATAAAAATAAAATAAAAAAAGAAGACTCTAAACATAATTTAAAAGCCAGAGTTAAAAAATGATAATAAATAAATAAATCTGACCGACAACATTAATCAATTCAAGGAAGTTGGTCTTATTAATGATTTATGTGTTGTCAATTTACTTCATTAAATTTTCTTCTCTTTCAATCTTTTAAAAAAAATATTTTGTGGTCTTAAAATGTTCTATTATAAACTATCACGAAGGTACTAGAAAGCTTGAGATATCATTAAAAATTATTATTATTTTTTTTTAGTTCAACAACATCATTTGAGATTGAAAGATTCGAACATCTAATATCTCGATCGAAAGTATATACCAATCACCATTAAACTAGGCTCACTTTGATATATCATTAAAAAATTATTACTCAACATATTTGCTCAAATATATACATTGCAACATGATGCTATAGATTTCTATTTTCTCTCGAATAAAAAAATATATTTAAGATTAAAGATGAGCTTATTAAATAATGTTATTTTTATTTAAAAAAAAAAAGATTATTTAGGTTCCGTTTGATAACCATTTGGTTTTTTAAAATTAGACTTATTTTCTCCTCATTTTCTCTACCATGGTTTTCATCCCGGTCAAGGATACATTTGAATTTCTAGTCGAATTCCAAAAACAAAAACAAGTTTTTGAAAACTACTTTTTTTTAAAAAAAAAAAAAAAAAAAAAAAAAAATTGGCTTGGTTTTTAAAAGCATGGAAAGAATGGTATTAGAAAAACAAAGAAACTTGGAGGTAAAAGTAGTGTTTATAAGCTTAATTTTCAAAAACCAAAAACCAAAAACCAAATGATTATCAAACGAGACCTTAATTTTTAGTCCTTTACGTATAGTTTATTTAGGTTTTTTCTTTTTTTGAAAAAAATACATAGTGAGGTTTGACATAGATTGCATTTAGATCCTTGAGTTTTCAAACTCAACAATTTTAGCCTTGAGATTTGCATTTGATTCTATTTTTGGTCTCTCTATCGTTTTTTTTTTTTTTTTGTTAATTATTAATGGGATGCTCACATGGCATTTATTTATTTTTATTAAAAAAAATATATATTTTTTTATTTTTTAAAATAAAAATATTTTAAATATTTTATACTTTTTTTTCTTTCAATTTTTTCCTTTATCTTCTTCCTCTCCCCACCTTCATCTACCTAAACCCTAGTACAACCTCTCATCGTCGTCAGGCATTGCCTACGATCACCAATTTTTTTTCCCTTTTTCCTCCTCTTCTCATTCTTTCTTGTTCTTTCCTTTTCTTTTTCTCTTCTCTGGCGATGCCCACCATTTGAATGGAAACGAAGAGGGTGAGGGGGCTCCCCTTTTCATAGTGGTAAATATCAGCGGAGAAGAGAAAAAAAAAAAAGAAAAGGGAAGGAGAAAAATTAAAGGGAAAGAGGGAGGAAAAAGAAAAGGGAAAAAAATTCGACAACAGTCAACGACGATGGGGTTGTAATTAGGGTTTGGATAGATTGAAGGTGAGTAGGGAGGGGAAGATGAAGAAGAAAAGAAAATGAAAAGAATATATTAAAAATATTTTTTATTTTAAAAATTAAAAAATATATTTTTTTTTTTAGTGAGAGAAATTGGATGGAGGAACCAAAATAAAACCAAATGCAAACTTTAGAGGTAAAATTGTTGATTTGAAGATTTAGAGACCTAAATGCAACATATTTCAAATCTCAGAGACCAAAAGTGTATTTTATTTCATTTAAATAAATCACACCTAAAGTTGAAACAATGTTCCAAATTGGATTTTTATCGGGGTCTGAGCTCTCTTCTCGCTTGAGAGAGAACTATGGACAAAAGGGCAGCTTTGGCTGTATAGGGGATCCTAGTTGATCGCTCGGAGTTTCCTCTGGTCTCTGACGTTCCTGATGGAGGAAGACAATATTGATCAGCAGTTGAGCAAGTTAAAGCTAACAGAAAGGGAGAAAGGAAAAAAGGCAAAAATTGAGGATGAGGAGTTGGAAGAATCAGACAAAAACCTCAACAACTCCACGGTTTGCAAGATTCTATCAATGAAAACAATAAGCCCAGATGGTTTCAAAACTACGATTCCGAAGATCTGGAACTTAGTAGGGAAAATAAAAATTGAAAAAGCAGGGAAGAACAAATTCATATGCCATTTCCCAAATCAAAAAGAAAAAAAGAGAATAGTAGAAGGGGGGCCCTGGATTTATGATAAATCTCTAATGTTATTCGCTAACGTCAAGGGAGAAAGCAAGACAGCAAGCATGGAGTTCAAGTACGCATCTTTTTGGATGCATTTTCATAACCTCCCAATGGTTTGTTTTTGCAGGAAATGGGCAAGAGTGCTGGGCAATATCATAGGAGAGTTTGAGAAAACAGATCTGGATGAAGACAGTAGGAAGGAGGAGAGATCCTTGCGGGTCAAGATCAAAATCGACATACACCAGCCACTAGCAAGGGGAGCAACGCTAGAAGTAGGTTCAAAAGGGGAGGAAACATGGAGTAGGGTGACGTATGAGAAATTACCAGAATTTTGTTACAGCTGTGGGAGAATAGGCCATGTTATCAAAGACTGTGATGATGAAGAAGCTGAGAAAAATGATGAACTTCAATATGGCCCATGGTTGAGAGAGGATCCTCTTTTCTCACCCAAACATAAAGGAACAAAAGAAGGGGAAAAACAAGTAGGAAACAACCAAACGATAGAAACAAGAAAGGAAAGAAATGCTGATAAAAATGAAGAGGCGGAAAGCGAGGAAGAAGAGGAACAACACCGGAATGCGAGGTCTCCGGCAGTGAGGCAATCGACGGAGATGCAATCGGAGGGAGCCGCTGCAATTGAAAAAGAGCCGTTGCAGAGGAATGGGGCAGCTCAATTATCGAGAAATGAAAGAGACAAAAAAGAAAAAGGAATAATTACATGGTCTGAAATTTCAGAACAAGGGGCCCACCATATGTCTAAATTTGAAGGAATAGGAGAGCAGCTGGGAGGAAAAGACAAAACGGAGGATGGTAGACAAGGAAATGATGGGCCAAAAGGAAATACACCAGATTTAAGAAGCCCACGAATTAAAAACCTTAAGGGATCAAAGGAAAAGGACAAAGAAAAGATTAGCATGGACAATTTGAAAGAAAAAGAAAAAAAGGATAAAAAAGAGGAAGACAACCACGAGACTGAAGGAAAGCAAAAAAGAGGCCTCAAAGCCTGGAAAAGAAAAGCCAGAGCAGAACAGAGCAGAGAAGAACCAGTCGGTATGGAATGGACAAACACAGTAGAAAGGAAAAGAAATAGCAGAGATAATGAAAGTGAGAGCGAGGAACAGAACCAAAAGAGACAGTGCACAAACTACTCCGAAAACGTAGGAGGGATATCGGCGGAGGCTGTGGAACAGCCCCGCCGGACGCCATGAAACTCTTATGTTGGAACGTTCGGGGGGTGGGGAATCCTCGAACGTTCCGATCGCTCCGCTTCGAGGTGCGCAAACACAACCCCGACATTGTTTTTCTAGCGGAAACAAAAGACAAAGGCTTAGTTAACAAAAGGTTGAAAGAAAAGCTGAATTTTGATTGCTGTTTTGAAGTTCCTAGCTCTGGTCTTAGCGGCGGTCTTATGGTCTTGTGGAAAAATGATCTGCAAGTTATCATAAAGTCTTTTTCTAAGGGCCATATAGATGCCGAGCTGAAAGTTCGAGATGACTGGTGGCGTTTCACAGGTTTTTATGGTAATCCTGAAAAGGAGAAGCGTAGGGAGTCGTGGGAATTGATTAAGAGATTGCACGCGATGTCGGACCTTCCTTGGATCATTGGGGGAGATTTTAATGAAATTATGTTCGATGCTGAGAAGAAGGGAGGCCGAAGGAAATGCCAAAAAGCAATGGAGGAGTTCAGGTATTCGATTGGTCTTTGTCATCTAGTGGACCTTGGTTACAAGGGTGATAAATTTACTTGGAAAAGAAGGGATAGAAAGGGAGATACCATTAAGGAACGGCTGGACAGGTTCATGGCAAATCATAGTCTGATCGATAAAGCGAAGAATATAGAGGTCCACCACCTGAATTATCATCAATCGGACCATAGACCAATTCTTGCTCATATTAAGTGTGAAGACAGGAAAAAGGGTATTAGGCAGAAAAGAAATAGGAAGCACAAATTCGAGGAAAGCTGGCTCCAATTTGAAGCTTGCAAAAATATTGTCAAAGAAATTTGGAACCTAGGAAGGCCGAACAATGCTACTGACATCCACAACAGAGTGGAAGACATCCTCTCTAAACTTTACCATTGGAATAGGGAGCGGCTTCAAGGCTCCATTCAAGGTGCTATTGATAGGAAAAGCAAGGAAATCCAATGGCTTGACCAGGGGCAGAATGATGATAGGGAAGATGAGTTAATCAAAGCAGAAAAAGATCTTAGCAACCTCTTGGAAGAAGAAGAAATGTACTGGAAAATCCGTTCTAGAGAAGACTGGCTCCAATGGGGTGATAAAAATACAAAATGGTTTCACTCAAAGGCTTCCCAAAGAAGAAGGAAAAACAATATTGAGGGAATAAAAGACGACCATGGGAATTGGGTGGAAGAAGAAGAGGAGATTGGTAGGGTGGCTGTCGGCTATTTTAAAAATCTCTTCACCTCTACTCACCCAGACCAAAGGATGCTGGAAGAAGCTACCAGAAGCATTAAAGTTAAGGTGGATGATAATCAAAGAAGGGAGCTCAGATGTCCTTTCAGCAAGGTTGAGATAGAAAAGGCCTTGAAAGAAATGAACCCTTCCAAAGCTCCAGGTCCTGATGGAGCTCATGCTATGTTCTTCCAAAGATATTGGGACATTGTGGGGGAGGATATCACGAGGGTATGTCTCAGAATTCTCAACGATGAAGAGGAGCCAGGCCCTATCAACAACACTTGGATCGCTCTAATTCCTAAGGTCAACAAACCTGACAGAATGGATAAGTTTCGGCCGATAAGTTTGTGTAACGTGTTTTATAAGATCATTTCTAAAGTTCTTGCTAACAGAATGAAAGGTATGTTGGACAAGATAATATCCCCTTTTCAGGCAGCTTTCATCCCGGGCAGGCTCATTTCTGATAACGTTCTTGTGGGCTTTGAATGCATACACGCGTTAAACAACAAAAGAACCGGGAAAGAAGGGAGCATTGCTACCAAACTTGACATGAGCAAAGCCTATGATAGAGTGGAATGGGCTTATATCCGCAAAGTTATGTCAAAGCTTGGGTTCGAAGAAGGCTGGATAAGGAAGATCATGAGATGTGTTGAAACAGTAAAGTTTTCAGTATTGATCAATGGAACTCCTACAAATTCTTTTGCGCCCGAAAGAGGCTTGAGACAAGGGGACCCGATATCCCCCTACCTGTTTCTCTTCTGTGCTGAGGGTTTGACGGCTCTTTTTGAAAGGGAGGAAAATCTTTCTAAGCTTCATGGTATTAAAATAAATAAGCTTTGTCCCTCTCTAACGCATCTCTTTTTTGCAGATGACAGCCTTATTTTCTCAAGAGCAACAAACAAGGATTGCGAAACAGTCAAAAAGATCCTAGCGGAATATGAAGCAGTTTCGGGGCAGACCATAAACTTTGATAAATCCTCTTGTATGATTAGCAAGAACGTTAAAAATGATAGAGCTATGGAGTTAAGCAATATTTTGGGAGTTAAGCTTTCGGACTCCTTAGGAGATTATCTCGGCATGCCCTCTCAGTCGAGCCGCAGGAAAAACAAAGTGTTCTGGAAGGTGAAAGACAAAGTCTGGAAAGCTCTTCAGGGGTGGAAGGGGAACCTGTTCTCGATGGGGGGCAAGGAAGTATTAATTAAGGCAGTGGCCCAAGCCATACCCACGTACACCATGAATTGTTTTAAACTCCCAAAGTCCATGTGCAACGAGATAAACAAAATGTGTTCGAAGTTCTGGTGGGGGTCGATGGGAGAGAAGAACAGGGCGCACTGGATGAGCTGGAAGAGACTATGCATAAGCAAAGATAGGGGAGGAATGGGCTTCAGGGACATAAATCTCTTCAATCAAGCAATGCTCGCTAAGCAAAGCTGGAGGATTATCAAGAATCCAAATAGCTTACTATCCAGGGTTCTGAGGGGCAAATACTTCCATCACAACAATTTCCTGGAAGCGAATCTAGGCTCTAACCCTTCTATGACCTGGAGGAGTATCCTCTGGGGGAGAAGTCTTTTCAAGGCAGGTATGAGGTGGAGAGTGGGGAATGGTCGTCACATTAGAATCGTTGAAGACCCTTGGCTTGGAAAAGAAGGATGCTCAAAGCCAGTTTCGGTGCCGGAGGCGCTCAAAGAAGCCTATGTGGCTAGCCTAATTGATGAAGGAGGCATCTGGAAGGAGGATGTGATTAGAAGGAGCTTCATCCCTTCTGACGCGGAGTGTATTTTAAATATTCCTCTGAGTAGGAGGGACTCAAAAGACGAGATCTTTTGGGGGCCTGACACGAAAGGAAATTTTACAGTCAAAAGCGCATACCACCTTGCACAAAATCTTTCAGCAACAGAGGAAGCCTCTCCCTCAAATCCCTCCCCTCTCAAAGCTCTCTGGAAAGATCTATGGAAGAATCAAGCCAAGCCCAAAGAAAAGATTTGTGCTTGGCGGACTCTCCAAAACATATTACCGACTCAGGCTAATATTATTTCAAGGGGAATCGATACTAATCCTCTCTGTTTTCTTTGCAGGACCAAGGAGGAATCGATAAGCCATTGCATTTGGGATTGTAAGATTTCTAAACAGATTTGGATTCGATACTTTCCTATCTTACAAAATTCTGGTGATTTTTTCAGGGAAGAGTGGAAGCCTTTGGACAAATGGGTGATCCTTTCCAAACACCTCAACGAAGAAGACCGTATGAAGGCTATTAGCATTATCTCAAGCATTTGGAATCATAGGAATTTGGTGAAGCAAAAAGCGGCAATAGCAGATCCCAACGTGATTTTCAGATCAATTGAAGCTAATATGAATGGAAGCAATTTTTCAGAGAACTACCTGAACAAATTCAGTGCGGTCCCCCCAAGATTAAAGAGTCCTTTGAGTCAAAGCTGGTCTCCTCCTCCTCCGAATTACTGGAAAATAAACACAGATGCATCATGGTCTGAAGAGAAAGGGGTTGGGGGTTTAGGATGGATAGTTCATGACTCAAATGGATCTTTTATCTTAGCTGGTTTCAAGAAAATACAAAAGAATTGGTCGATCCTTTGCCTGGAATTGAAAGCCATCGAGGAAGGTCTGAGATGCTTACTTGTCAAATTTGGAAATCCTCTCCCCAAAATCATTGTGGAATCGGACTCAGCAGAGGCGGTAGAAATTCTCAACCATGCGTCAGAAATCTTCTCGGAAGGAAGATCAGTGGCGATCGACGTTGAGGCTACGGCGGGGCTTTTCGGCGAAGTGACGTTCAGATTCAGCCGGCGGGATTCCAACTTAGAAGCGCACTTTCTGGCGCGAAGGGCCATTGCTCACGAGATGGTGGGTGGGTCTGATACAGGGTTTGTGGACTCTTCCAATTCGGAAGAGAATTTCTTTTGTATGGCTATTATGCCCCCCTGGTTAAACTCTTCAATTTTGGAGAAGAGTAGATGTAAGGTTGGTTGTGTTTATTAAATGAAGTATCTTTTTTCAAAAAAAAAAAAAAAAAAAAAAAACAATGTTCCAAATTGATAGCTTTTTTGTTTTTTTTCGATATAATTTTTCAAACTATATTATAGTAGGATAGAAGAATTATCCTCGAATTGACGTGCCATAAAACTGAACTAATAGCAAATGTTGTCTTTTCCATATAAATATATATGAATTTGTTTAACCTAAATTTTTTCTTTGTCCTTTTTAAATTACACAACATATGAGAATATAAATTCGAACTTCTAACTTTTTGATTGAGAACATAATGTATTAATTAATTTAGCTACGTTCATATTTAATTAACATTAACTTAATAAACCAAGCTAATTAATACTTATAATATATAAAACTTTTGACAAATTATTGTCGAAATTGAATTTAGATAAAGAGAAAAACAAAACATTGTTTGTATATAATGACAAATTAAAAAAAAGCATTTCATGTTGGGTCAATTTGAAAAACCTATGAAGAATCAAACAAAAACAAGGAGAAGAGAAGATCACATCATATATATGTGGATATATAAAGACAGCTCCATACCAAAAAAAAAAAAAAGTTGAGTTAGCACCATTATAGAGGAAAAAAAAACTGTAGCTATTTAGAAAGAGACAAGTGAGGAAGAAGACAACACACAAACACGACCAAAAACAAAACCAAAAATTAATGCATATTCTATAGACAACAAAAAGCTTCTGTTTTGTTATAGTTCTTTTACACATCGCCATGTCCAATTTCTTGAAGTCTCGTCTGTCTATTGAATCTTTCAATGAACTCTTCAACTCTTCTGTTCAATTCTTCATCTGTCATCTCTGCAAACTCATTCTTCTCTCCTTCCTCCTTTGCCGACGCTTTGTCGTGTCTTATCATCGTCTTCGATCTCCTCATCGTGATCTTCCTCTCCTTCTCCACCACCCTCTTCATTTTCTCCGACTTGCTTCGTTGGTAAGATTTCGTTGGAGTAAATTTGAGAGGAATAGAAACTTCTGAAATAATCAACACAAAATCAATTATCAATAAAATTAAGTGTCTAGAAAAAGTTCAATACATAGCATTTAAGGGTGAGATTTAGATGCACTTTAGAAAAAGTATTTTGGATAAAAAACTAAAGTATTTTTGAATGAATAAAATCTCATTTTTATTCCTGTCCTAAATAAATAAAGAGTTGTACAAAAGTTATTTATTTTAATAGATAAGTCAATTCATCCACTCTATTTAAAATAAGTTTGATTTAACTTTTTACTCCTAAATGACTTATTAAAAAATAAAATTAAAAAATAAACAATTTTAAGAGAAATACACGAAGCAAAAAATTTTTAAAAAGAGTCCTTAAGTATATAATAAATTGTATACAAAAACACTTAGGAAGAAATCTAATCAAACTAGAAGTGATCATCGATCGGTCGACATCGGTTTTGGGCTCAAACCGACGCCAACCACTAACATGTTTTTCAAAGTCGTTGTGAGTACCTGTTGTCAGTGGAATTTCTTCTCTAACCATAATCTTCAAGTTATGATCTTCTGGGTTTTGTTGGTTTAGGATTTTAGCGGCGGCGTTGTTTCTCCGGCGATCTCCTCCGCCGTGGAAGTTGGGCGGCGGAGAGAAAGCGCCGCAATCGGCGGCAATGATGAAAACAAGAGTATTGGATATGCAAAACCAGAACTTGGTGTCGTTTAAGAGATCAGTTGAAAGAGAGAGATTATTGAAAAGAGAGACGAAAATGAAAATGAAGATGGAAAGAAAAAAGGCAAAGAAACAAGGACCTCCCACTGCAAATAAATGGAAGCACTTTTTGGCTTTGATGGCCATTATTAATGATTTAGCAGCTTCTGGGTTTGGCAGTGAATGGCTCATTTCTTTTGTTTAATTAAGGAAGAAGAAAGGAGAAAGAGAGAAAGAGAATTTAGTTTGGGGCTTTTGAAAATTAGTTGGTGATGGAAGTTTCAAATTGCAAAATGGTCCTTTTTATAGGGTGGTTAAGGTTTTGTTTATTCCTCATTATTGGACCATTCTATTTTACAATCTTTTTTCTTCCTTCTCCTTTATTTACTCTTATGTCCTTTTCACCTTCATTTTTCCTCTTTCAATTTGATTATACCAAAGGCTTGCTTTATATTAGTGAAAGTATCAATCATTTTTATTTAATTAATAAAACTAAAAAATAGATTTAATACTTGACTGTATACTGGTATGTACGATCTCCATGCATACCACTATCAAAATGTTGACAACGACTAGGAGAGATAAAAAAGTTTTATTAATTTTTACTTTTCTCTTTCTTAACTGTCAAGATTTTAATGAGGTATGTAAGGAGATCCCTACATACCGGTATGCAATTAAGTATTGTTCTCTAAAAAATCATAACGTGTAAGCATCATAATCAAACTAAAGACTTTTTAGATAGGGCAAATTATTCAATGAAACCACCATAATTGTGGCTATCTACTCTCTAAAACGATATAAATATTCAAACTTGTTTGTCGATGTACTTTTACGATTTCTCTCTCTTACATTCAACCGTGCAAAACTACCAATCTCATTGTGATGGTCTCATCGAATAATTAATTTCTCTTGAGATAGAGATGTGTCCTAAATAACCAATCAACCTATATTCAAGGTGATATCCAAATGGTGGTTTTTAATGATTTTTTAAAAATATTATTTTACTTTGATTTATATAACAATGTTTTGAATAAAAATCCTCAAGCCAACCGTCAGTTATATATGTTAAAATAATTTTAAAAAATTATATTGAATCTATAACCAATGTATAGTGAATGAGTTTTTTTTAGGAAAAAAAAAGTATATAAAATATTTAGGCTATTTAGGAGTCAAATTTAAAAACTATTAATTTTTTAAAAACAAAAGATCCTAATATGGTTCATGGTTGGACAACTTAAAAAAAATCAATCTTTGCTTTGATCACGTAAGTTATTCTTTTTCCAACTCTTAAAAAAGGCATTACAGGAATTGTTTTGCATAACAAGTTGAAATAATTCTCTAGTTTTATGGTTTAATAGGACAAATCATATATATCATATAGAACAAAATGATTATCATTGCTTTTTATATGTTACGTTATTTAATAAATAATAAAAACATATTTATTTTCTAATTTTCATTCTTTTCTTTCTTTTTAGAGGATCACGTTGAAATGAAGATCACATTTTTCTTTATAAAATTATAAAATGGTATCTTTACTATGTGGTTGGATATATGAGATAAAGAAGATTTAAAAAGGAAAAATAACTAATGCTTTGTTTCGCATCTACCATAAATGATTTTAAATTTTAGAATTTTATTGGATGAAAATGATTCTAAATTGTTAATCTTGTTTGGAACCCTAGAAATATAATTTCTTGGTCGGATATTCAAAAGAAATGAAAAGAAAAAACAATTTTTTATAATTATACCCTTATGTGATTTTGCATCCATTTTTCTTTTGGGGCTGTTTGGGGCGCTGGGTTGGTTATAATAGCTGGGGTTATAATAGCTGGGGGATTATAATAGTCTGGGGAATAAAATAGTCGGTGTTTGAGGTGCAGATTATTATAGTCTAGGATAAAATAGTCTGTGTTTGGGGTGCAGATTATTATAGTCTGGGATAAAATAGTCTGTGTTTGGGGTGCAGTGTTTTGGGATGCAAATTATTTTAGTCTGGGTTCAAATAATCTATGTTTCAAGCTGACTATTTTTTTTTCTTGACTTTTTTTTTTGTTTATTTTCCTCATACAACTTTGTACTTCAAATATTAATAATAAAAAAAGGGTTTAGTTGTAAAAAAAATAAAAGTTTTGGGTACAGGGGTTAAATTATGTGTTTAGCTTAAAAGGAAACAAAAATAACCTAAAGTAAAGGTTGATTTTCTTTGTTTTAGAGTCATGGGTTTTTCACAAAATAAGTCGTTTTATGATTTCATATAGAAAAACCATATTTGTTTCATTTATGTATTTCCAACATAAAAATGGTAAATGTTTATTCAAAATTCATTTTACCTTTATTATCAAAAGAATCAAATAAAATAGAAATCACATAAAATAAAAACTTGAGTAGTATTTTTTTTAATTATTATTATCACGGTAAACTTAAATACGATAAGTATACTTTAGAATGAAAAATATGGTACGATGAAGGTAAACATTCATATACTTCATTATCAAAAGTAATTATGTAATAAAACTTCATATTTATATATATGTACAAAGATAACCTAGTATCTAAGTCTCCCTAGAAATTTTATGATTTTTCCGACGATCACCAACAAATTTTTCGGCGATCGAAAATTTTTCCCTCTTTTTTCCTTTCATTTTCTTCTACCTCTTTTTTTTTTCTTTATTTTTCGTTTTTTATATTTTTCGAAATGAAAATGAGAAGAAGATTTTCTTTAAATAAAAAAAAAAATCGCCATAAAAGTCGTCGGTGATTGCCGGAAAAGTGGCCGGAAAGTCGACTGCGGTCGTCGAAAAAGTTGTCGGTGGTCGCCGGAAAAGTCGTCGGCCGGTCGTCGGTAGAAAAGTCAATGAGTCATATGGAAGAAGAGAGAAAATAGTTACTGTAGAGAATGGATAGAATAATTGGGGTGAGTTGAATAGTGGTTACTGTAGCAACACGGAGGGGAAAAATAACCAACTCCGCCCCTTATTTTTGTTGGTGCCCCAAACACTGGGTTGGTAATAATAGCGGGGGCTATTATAACCAACACAGTGGGCCAAACGACCCCTTTAAATCTAACCAACCTTATTTGTTTGTTGCAAAAGTTTTTTTTTTTTGTAGAGGTAGTGTAAAACTAAGGCCCCGTTTGATAACCATTTCTTTTTTGTTTTTGATTTTTGAAAATTGTGCTTGTTTTCTCTCAATTTTCTTACGATGATTTTCATTTTTGTTAAGGAGACATGTGATTTCCTAGCAAAATTCCATAAACAAAAACTATTTTTTGAAAACTATATATATATATACATTTTTTTGTTTTCAAAATTTGATTTGGTTTTTGAAAACATGGGAAATGATGTAGATAAAAAACAAAATAGTTTGTGGGTAAAAATAGTGTTTATAGGCTTAATTTAAAGAAAAAAAACAAACAACGAGATGATTATTGTTATAGGTGATTTTGGATCACCCCGATGCACAAGAAACTGGCGAGGACAACCGTGCAGAAATCGGACTGGGAGATGGAGCCCCTGCTCGGCCTCGCCCATGGGCCGAGGCCGACCCGAGCCCGTTCGGCTCCGTTTGGTCCAAAGATGGTCACAATGTAAGGGGATGTAAGGGCATTGTAGGACAAAATAGAAGTATACCTCATCACACCATTAAATCTTCACGGATGAAGATTCCAGTAAGTTTCAATTGATTCCAAATTTCTTTTCTTTTTTTCTCTCTCAATAGCATCACTAATTTTTTGATCAATTATTTTAGATAAAAAGAAAAGGAGGTCAATTCATGGGGTTTGTTCCTACACCGAATTTGATCCAAGTCAAACACAATAGGTAGTTAAAATTCTATCTTTTAAATTCACATTTAAACTATTGACAACTAATTGTTTCTACTTTGGGGGGTATCACAGTTACAATTTGGGGGAGTCAACTATGATAATCCATCTTCAAACGAACAATCTTGCCAGCAAATTCCAACACAAGTAAGTTAGTTTTCGAGTTTGAAGAACTGTTTTTAATTTGTGGCTGGAGGATTATTAACTATGTTCTTAATTTATATAATCGTAGCCTGAATTTTTTGAAATTTTGTGGTTGAAACAAAATAGTTTGTGGCATGGTTGTTGTTAATTTTGGGCTAGTCTTTTAATTGGAAACATTTTTTTTTCTCTTTTCTGGTAAAATTGCATCGGTAATCAAAATTTCTCTTTGGAAGAAGATGAACTTTTCAAACAAACTTATGTTGAATTTTGCAGGCTATGACACAATTGACTACATTTGCAAGGCAACAATCTTCCCAACCCAATTTTATAGGTCAACAATCATCTCGATCAACACAACAAGTAAATATTTTTGAATGGTTGGGTACTTTCTACTTTCTAGATTTGATAAGATACTTAATCTTAGTGGTTGTTTAGGTAAAAATTTTGAAACATGGTTGTTTTTCAATGTATGTTTAATTTTGATACTTAATGTCTACTTACAGAGTCATACCTTACATTCCAATTAATGACCAAGTGAATGACCAAACATATCAGGCAACAGAACTGAAGGGTAGAGAGGAAGAGGAAGGAATCGATGACAACACTTGTTCATTTTGTAAAGGAAGCTTTGTGAATTTTGCAACTTTTGGATCCACAGAGTTCTTATTAATTTTGTAGTCAAATGAATGACATCGAAGTATGCTAAGTGATTAAATGAAACATATCAAAGGTGTATTTTGTGAATTTTAGCTCCAAGCTAAGGATAGCACTTTATATGTTTGAAGTGCTACTTGATTATTTTGTTATTGAATGTTTCTTTTAATGATATAGGTTCCTTTGAATGTTGTGCATATTTTGTGAAATGAAAACAACATTTTGAATGGTTTCTATTATCATTTGACAAAAGAATCAAATTACTTTGTTATATACTTTAATTAAATTGAAATTTTTAATATACTATTCAAGAATTAATGAAGCATATATCCGAGTTAAATGAAATGGAGCTAACAAGACATTTTACATTGAATTGACTTAAAGAAAATTTTGCAAAAGAAATATAAGTCCTGGCAAATCAATTTTACACATTTAACCATTCAATAAGGAAAAAAAAAACAAACAAACAAACAAAACTCCACTAGTACAAACTGAATGCACCTACAAAACAGGTCCACAAAACAAGAGGCTCTTCTCGTCAAAAAAAAAAAAAAAAAAAAAAAAAAAAAAAAAAAAAAAAACTCAAGTTTTCCCATATCAGAAAAACATAATACTTGATTTTCTGATTTCATTGCCCTTACCCATGCCCATTCCATACACAGATCGACGAGAATGCCTACAAGGTTTGGAATCAATCATTTTCCCTTGTTATTACCTTTTATATAATTATTAATTATTTCTCTTCTTTGTAGATTTTTCCCTCTCACGTGCTTTAACGGAAATTCTAACAGAAACTTAACAGAGGGTATACATTGCAACACTTGTGTAAGTTTAGGGTTCAATTTGCTGAAATTGAAAGTTCAGTGTTAAAATTGATACAATGTGTAAAGTTTAGAGGTCAAAATTGATTTTTTCCCAAATAACTTTAATTTATTTAAAAAATATTTCAACAACAAATAATTAAAGTGAAATAATTTAAATCTCATATATCCAAACACCAAATAATAAATTATTACTTTTTAGTAATAAAATATATATATATATATATATATATATATCAAATCGATTAAACAAAATTTGTCGTATTGCAGATAAAAGTAATAAATGGGTGGTGGGGAATTTAAAGTGTGTTGCGTAATTTTCAACCATGTCAAGCTTTTTAGGCTCATTTAATGGCCTTACAAGTGGACGATTCAAATTATGACAATCCACATCATCACTTGTACGGCTGCCAAGTGTCCGACACATAGATTTTTTTTTAATTTTATTTTATTTATAATATTAACATGTGGGGATAAAGATGTTAATTAGTTAGATTGTTTGTTCGAAACTATGAATATAGAATCTTAGTAAATAGTTTTTCTTTTTTTCGAAAAATTTCAACTTATATTTTCGATATTTGACATGATAATGAATTTACACTCTAAACTTTTTTTTTTCTTTTCGAGAAGATTTACACTCTAAACTTTCAATTTCATCGATTAAACATTTCATTTTTACCATTTATTAGATTTTTGTAAATTTACCATCTAATTTAATAAAAACTAAATAATTTTTTTTAAAAAAAATCATAAATTGAGCTTGATAAAGTGACCCTAAAACAAATTTCCCATAACTCATAAAATTTCAACAAAAATCCAATATACATATCACTTTTCTTTGAAGACTTGATTTCGTACTTAGATATATTTTGTATAATTCATTAAATACACATAAGACTATTTTTTTTTAACGATTTTTCAAATGGAAATCTATAGAAGGTAAAAATTGCACCACGTGTAAGGTACATTTTGATAAAATGGAAAGGTTAAAAGTAAAAAAATTGATATTTTTTTATTCTTAAATATAAAAAAATTTATTTTGTAAAAAAAATAATAATAAATTGATTTTTTTATATATTTTTTTAACTATAAAAAATTTTGATTTTGCAAGAATAACTAAAATTTCAAATCAAAGACTTGTAATCATAGTTAATTTCATTTTATCGTATAACTATGAAATAAATTTATTTTACTATTTTACCAATCCGAGTTAGATTTTGAAGAGTTCAACCCTAATTAGTCTCTCTAACATAAAAGATAACTCGCTCTTCATACAAAAGATTTCAAAAAGAAATTTAATATGTGTATTGATGCCAAAATTCGGACAGAGGACTCGTTTGACCTTCACGTGACGGTGACACCAACAGTGAATTTGTAAAAGTTGGGAAAGACGTGACCTGCAAGACCAACAAGAACCGCTGCACACCGTCTCCGATGCCTAAGTCAGAAAACTGAGAAGCTAGAGGGTAAAGGGAGAAGTAGAAAATAGAGTTTTCGGAACCCTTCTTCAGTGATGAAGTGGGGTTTTAATACCTGTTGTTACTCCTAGGGTTTTTAGGAATTCGAAGGTGTTTCGGGACGAACCAGACGAAAAACGGGGTGATCCGGGGCCTCAGGGACTGAAAGGGGGCGACCTAGCCCGGCCCGCGCAAGCGGGCCGAATGGTCGGCCTCGGCCTCTTGCCGAGGCCGACCATTATGCTCGGCCTCGGCTAAAGGCCGAGGTCAACCATATGGGTCGGGCCATGTTGGCTTGACCCTTTGGTCCGGTCTTCCTCTAAGTCGCTCTTTTGGTCCTACCTCTGTCCGATTGTCCTCGTCAGCTCCTTGTGCGTCAGTGTGGTCCAAATTTACCTATAACAATGTGCAATGAACTTGATTTATATTAATTTGTATGGTTGTGGAGCATAATTTCCAATTCTTTTTTTTTTTTTTTTTGAACATATGTAAATTCTTTTCACGAAGGCTTTGCATTTTGTAGTTGAGATTGAACCTTCAACTTATCTTCAAAGTCTTCAGATCTTCAAAGGAATTTTGGGTCTCTGGAGTCTTTTAATCTTCAAAGAGCCTTCAACCTTCAAGAGTTTTAGGATCTTGAAGTCTTCTACTGTTCAAGAGTTTTAAAGAGTTGTCTAATCTTCTTTGTTTGTAAAGTTTCTTGAAATTCTCGTCTCTTTTTTTGAGTTATTGATTTTCTAAACCCAAAATTGAATGAGAACTTCCTTATTTACGGAGCTTTTTATGTACATGTAGACTTGGATTTTGATGATTTTCAAGCTAAATCGATCAGTTGACTTTGAACCTAACTATTTGGACTTGGATGTGATATAAGCTTTTACTCAAGTACATGAATTTAAAAGATACATAATGCATTAAAGATGGAAATGAATCTGTCTTTTGAAATTCATTGTGTCTCTTGGATGAAAGAGTGTTTTGTTAAGCTTGAAATGATGCAACTCTTCATCGTATTTATTAATGGAGCTAGTTAATCATGTATTTTCTTTTCAAATACCGTATGATCTATATATCATATAACTCACTTTTTACCAAATAGACTTTTACTATTCAATCAAATGGACATGTGAACAGTGGCGGATCCAGAACTTTATGTGAGCGGGGGCTATATAGAAAATTTTAGTTTGTGCTTAAAATTGGTCCTTACCGTAAATTTAAGTTAGTTTTATTTTCATACAATAAAAAACACGATGTGAAAATATTTCTAAACTTTATAGAAAACATATTAATAAAGACCAATTTTTTTCAGAAAAATTAACAATAAACTCACCATAGAGACCAATTTTAAACTTTATTTAAAGTACAGACTAAAATTGGACATTTCAAAGTACAATAACTAAAATGAAACAAAAGTCAAAGTACAACAACCAAAATGACGATATTTTGAACACATTGATATATGTTAATATCAATTCGTATATTTTGATATTCAATTTGTTAAATTATAAATTTAGTTATTAAGTTTTCAAGATTATGCTCAATGAATCACTAACTTTAAAAGTTTCTACTAAGTCCCTAAACTTTCACTTTTCTATCTAATAAGTTTTTGAATTTTTAATTTTTATCTAACAGAATTTTGAACTAAAAAAAAAATACATGGATTATTAGTTTATTAGATCATAGATTTATTAGACATTAAATTGAAAACTTGGAAGTCTAGATACACAATTGAAAGTTTTTCAAAAAAAAAAAAAAAAAAAAAAAAAAAAAAAAAAAAAAAAAAATTGAAAGTTTAAAATACAATAGCACTTGAAAAAAAAAATCAAAAACCTATTACTAAAATTAAAAAATATTTGTATTATTCCATCTTTATTTGACTCAAAAATGATAAAGAAAATTTAAAAATAAAGTTGAAAAAATAATTATAATGACTTATGTTTGCTATTATTTTATATTTATAAATAGAAAAATTAAATTTTAACTTAAACTATTTTAAACATATGGAAAAAAAAAACTGAGAAAAAAGAGAAAGAAAAAACAAAAATATGAAGAGAAAAAATGAAAAAGAGTACGAAAAAAAAAAGCAAGAAAAAAGAAACGGAGAAAAATAAAACGAAAAAGAAAAACACAAAAACAAAGACAAGCGAAAAACAAACGGAAAAAAATGTAAAAGGAAAAGAAGAAAAAAAATTCCAGAACTGCAGGCATGGGGGCTCGAGCACGGGAGTTAAAGATTACCAGGAGGGGCTTAAACCACCAGAGCACTTCAATAACATTATTTTAGATACCGATTTTACTATATAAATAGAATATATATAGAAGTTGAGGGGGGCTCGAGCCCCCCTGGGCCCAAGCTACCTCCGCCTCTGCATGTGAATTTAGGATTTGTCAACTTTTATCTTCAAATTAAATTTGGGAAGATATGTCAATTTTTAATTGATTCCAACTTTAATCTTTTTATAAATAATAAATTAATTTATTAATGATTAACAAAGCGCTACAATGAGATATGCTAGCACCACATGAGATATGCTAGCACATAATGAAAACTTTAAAGTTGTGAATACAAAAATAAAACTAAAATCAAAGCATTGATAATATACATATAATTCAATCAAATTTTTAATGGCCTTCAAGGCATAAAAAGAGTGATTATTGAGGGCTCGTTTGGTAACGTTCCCGTTTCTCATTTCTTGTTTCTAATTTTATTAAGAAATCTAAGCATTTAATAATTATGTATGTTTCTTGTTTTTCATTTTTTAGAAACACTACCAAAATTTGTATAGAACTTTTGGGAACAACTAAAACTAGTTTCCCATTTTTTGTTCTTGTTTCCAATTATTTCCAAACATAAATAAGAATATAGGTTTATTATTATTGAATGTAGAGGTGTAAGGGTCATGAAATTCTATTTTTCTTTATTAAAAATGAAGAAACGGAAACAAAAAACGAGAACGTTACCAAACGGGCCCTGAATAATTGGATCTTATAGTATTTCCAAGAAATTCTTGGATTTATTTTGGAAGGAAGACTTCCAAATGTTACATGGGAAAACTCAAAGCAACACACTCAGACTTCAATTTTGGGCTTTGATTGGATTGGACTTGGACTTTGGGCTGATTTTTTTTTTTTTTTTTTTACAATATGTGGGGTGGGAGATTCGAACCACAGACTTCGTAGTTATCAGTACAATTTTATGTTAGTTGAGCTATGTTCTTGTTGGCTTTGTGCTGCATGTTTATTTCAATTTCACGGTCTCACATTAATAATACAATTTGAAAAAACATGGGAAAAAAATAGACTAATGTTCATCCATAGAAGAATAATGGTTTCAATACAAAAATTTGAAATGAATAGACTCAATAGAAGATATAGTGGTATTATATCCTTTTTTCGTGTTTTAGAATATATGTGTGACGCCCGAGGATAGGAGAGGTACGTGAATGAACCAAGATCACATCCAAATGAGATGGATCCTAAAGACGTGAAAGTATGATTAATATAAACTTAAAAGAATTGATAGATACCACCTATACAAACAAGGTTCTCCTTCCTTTTTTGGTGACTCGATCATATGAACTTTGAAGTTAATCGTGCTTAGCTTGTAAAAGTTTTATGTTAGATGTTCTTGGAAATTTTCCTAAGAAGAAACATGCGAGTGAGGATAAAGCATGCTAAAAGAACCTCGTGTTGGTTTGTGGGGGATAATTTTCACTCTTGGAAGCAGTTTAAGATGAGTATGATAACGTGACCAAGTCGTAGGGGATGCAGGAAAATGTCGGGACTGTCAGGTGACAAATCTGAATTCCGAATCCTGGACTTGAGGCGTTACAATATGTTTGGGAGAAGATTTAAAAATTAAAACTCAATTAAAAAGTGTGTTTAGGAGTATATTCTTTAACAATAAAAACAATATTTTCTTTTTAATGGAAAAAATGTTAATTATTAATTAATATTGAGTTGAATATGAAATATTATAGTTAATATTATTTTAACTAAATATTATTAATTGATTTATGTAAATTTGTCTAGTCGTTGCTTTACCATACTTTATACTTTATAATGTATTATGATAATAAAAATGAAGTGAGTTTGTAAATTATGACACAAAATTAGGGGTAAGAAATCAAAGTCATTCCGTTCGCTCATCCTTATTTCTCACTCTTATTTAAATTTAGACTCGATTCAAACTTGAACTAGTTCAGGTCATTTTTTTCTTTTCGCAAATCCACTCAACATTTTATATCTAATACATCATTGACTTATTAACCTTTTTTAAATTTCATGAAATTATTGAACACAAAATTGATAGTTAATGTCATATTAGACACAAAATTAAATTTCATGTCTAATAGATTTGTTAATTAAAAAAAACTTTAAATACGTCATGACATGCCAAAAAAAATCACATTTTTATTGACCTATTTGAAAATTTTAAATTTCATAGACCTATTAGATATAAAATTGAAATTTAAGAAATCTATTAAATACATATTTAAGTCTCGTTTGATAATCATTTGGTTTTTTTTTTTTTTGAAAAGTAAGTTTGTTTTCTCCCAAATTCCTTACAATGATTTTTATCTTTGTCAAGGACGCATTTGAATTCGTAGCCAAATTTCAAAAACAAAAACAAGTTTTTGAAAACTATTTTTCTTTAGTTTTCAAAAATTGACTTGATTTTTCAAAACATGAGAACAAAGTAGATGATAAAACAAAAAAAAACTTATATGAGGAACCATGAAGTAGAGTTTACAAACTTAATTTTCAAAAATAAAAAACAAAAAATCAAGGTTTAAATCTTATTTTAGTTTCTAAACTTTTAAGTTTGTTATATTCCTGTATTAAACTTTCAAAATGTCCATTTTAGTCCTTAAACTTTCAAATTTTGTTGTATTTTAGTCTCTAAAATTTCAAAATATCTATTTTAGTCTCTAAACTTTTAAAAAATAACTTTTTTGGTCGTTATATTACTTTCCTACCTTAAATCTGTTTTGCCTAATATTCGTCTCTAACTTCTTTGACATAAAATCATGCTCATATTAAAGTGATCTAACACGCATCCTTGAAGCTATATCATTATTTATTTACTTTTTTTTTTTTTTTTTTTTTGCGAGGATGGTTATGTCATTAATTTGTTCAAATTGAAGTAAAAGTAATGACCAAATAGTAATCTTATAAAAGTTCAATGATTTAAATAGGCATTTTAAAAGTCCAAAGATCACAACAGACTTGAATATTCAAGGACTAAAATAAACATTTTAAAAACTCACTAACCAAAATTGAATAATCTGATAAGTTTAGGAAATGTAAACAAAAATTAAGGACTAAATTATAAAAAATACCCTTGAACTATGGGGTTTGTTTCAAAAATGCTCATGAACTTTAAAAAGTTTAAAAAATACCCCTAAACTTTAAAAAAGTGTTTCAAAAATACCTTTATCGTTAATTTTTTAATGGAAATTGTTAAAGTTTCACTTTCATTAATACCCGTTAAATTTCAAAAAGTTTTCTAAAATAACCTTATTGGAAAATGTTTCTTTCATTTTTCCTTCTCTCACCGTAAATTCTTCCTCCCTGAAAATTAATGAGAAACTTTACATGTTTGTCATGTATTTAGCTTTTCTTCCCCTTCAACACATCACCCCAAGAGCTTGACTAGATTTTTGCCAAGGGTATTTTTGAAACATTTTTAACGGTTTTAATGGTTTTCATCAAAAAATTAACAGCAATGGTATTTTTGAAACATTTTTTAAAACTCAGGAGTATTTTTGAAACTTTTTAAAGTTCAGGGGCATTTTTGAAACAAATCCGATAATTGAGGGGTATTTTTTTATAATTTAGCCAAAATTAAAATAGTTATTAAAAACCAGCCTGTTAACATTTTATTTTCTAAAGAATCCAAATTGGCATTGCAATTCCAAGTAACCAAGGCGAAGCTAGAAGTGTAATTTGCAAATGACCTGAAAGGAAAGGAACAATATTTTGGAATTCATGGCGACTCTTGCCTCTATCCATTCCATCTCCCTCTTTCGACCCAAAATTCGCACTCCAAAACCCACCTTCAGAGCCAATGCCGAGCTCGTTAGACCCCAGAAAATGGGAGTACCATTCAATCTGAAGGACGAACAGAGCCGTATTTTCCACCAACTCCCTTCTGGTCTTCAAATGGAGGTCATTATGCAAAAGGGTTTGCCTGCAAATGTTGAACGCCCTCCTCTCATCTTTGTCCATGGAAGCTACCACGCTGCTTGGTCTTGGGCTGAACACTGGCTGCCATTCTTTTCGGCTTCTGGCTTTGATTGCTACGCCATCAGTTTGTTGGGTCAGGTGGGTCTCGCTCTCCCCTTTTGCCACAATGTAAACGAAGCTGAAATGTTGGTCATCGCTTGATTTCATTCTTAATGCCAATGTTAGAATCATGAGACGTTTAGGGATTTGATTACCATTTCTGACAATTGGGATTTGAATGGCTTTCTCAGTTCTTGCCTAATTGCTGATTCTGTGTATAAATTGCCTTACTCAAATCATTTGCATCTCAATGTTCATAAAATTGCTGTTGTGGGCTAAAAAAAAGCTGCTGAACTGTTTGCATTCAATCATATTTCTTACTTGGTATGGATTGTCAGGGTGAAAGTGATGCACCAGCTGCGTCTGTTGCTGGTACTCTCCAGGTAATTTAGCTATCTATCTACCTGAAAGTTTCTCTGTTATTTGGATGTATTGGTGGTCTTCTTATTTCTTCTTCATTCCAAATTTTGTAGTAGACACATGCGAGTGATATTGCTGACTTCATTGACAGAAGTTTTAGTACACCACCAGTGTTGCTTGGGCACTCATTTGGAGGGCTTATTGTACAGTATTACATAGCAAACTGCAAACAGGACCTTTTTTCAGGTAGCTCATTTTCATCAATCTCTTCTTGACAAGAATGAAACAAGATCTAATTGGGATAATTCATAATCAAAAAGGGTTTTCAAAACGTGGAGACTTTATCAGTCTCCCTATTTAAAATGTATTTTGTTTGTGTAACAAGGTCATATCTTTCACATGTACATTTCATATCTTATCCTAAGAATCTATTGCAACTTGCAAGTGTCAAGGCTTAATTATTTATACATATACTTTTTAATCCTGATTTCATACTTGATGCATGATGTAGATGCAGAATGTTTGTTCCCAACGCTTACTGGAGCTGCTCTTGTGTGTTCTGTACCTCCTTCCGGTAACAGGTACTTATCCATATTGCATAGCTCAAAATTGTTTATTCCTGAAAACAATCAACCTAACTCAACATCTTTCATGAATTCCTCCAGTGGACTCGTACAGCGCTATCTCTTTACCAAACCCATTGCTGCTTTTAAGGTACCTGCTCATGAATTTGAGAAATAATAACTAGTGCTGGGTGGCTTCTGCGTCATTTTTTATATGGATATAGTATAGACCGTTCTTTGTTCATTGGGCATATCATAAGTAGGCGTGCCTTAGGTGGTGACTTCCACCTTTTCAGCTCATATTTGATCAATAAAGGCTTTCCATTGAAAACATTGGTGAACATGACATATTTTTACTAAATCTTAAATATTCTTGTGTGCTCCCACATATTTTGGCGATTCATGACCATCTTGTTTCAATTTGAGCAGGTGACACTCAGTTTGGCAGCAAAGGCTTTTCAAACATCTCTTCCTCTTTGCAAGGAGACATTTTTCTCTGCAACAATGGAGGACCATCTTGTTTTGCGGTTTGTATAGTTAGAAATGGCTCAAGTTAACTTTGTCGTTATTGCTATCATTGTTGGTTTTCCGGTCCATAAGTGCATAATTGGAAATTTGATGGCTTAGTTGGATAAGAAAAGTAATGGAATCATTGTAAGAAAACAAGGCATTCCTTATTCACCAGGAAAAAGGATAAGAGTGTCGAAGTAAATTGGAAATACCATTTGGTTCAGTGAATGCTCTGTCTATTGCGGTTAACGTAGAGAGAATGTTATTTTGTTTGATGGTTGCTACTCCCACAAAACACGAGTTAGAGAGCACAAGGAAGTATGTGCATTCCATGTTTAAATGTTAAGTCTATAATTTGTACATTTAACGTTTTTGACAGAGAGTAACATCAAGTTATTTGCAAGTTATATATAGATGTTATACTTGAGTTTTCAGCATACCCTGACTTGAAGTTCCCCCAAAAACTTACAATCCTGTTATTCATTTCCTCACAAAACCTCAGTGTGTTAGGAACTTGCATCTATTAACCTAAGAATTACAAACTTTTTCTGCTTCAAAACTCTGAAGTCCTTTCATAATCTAATGAAACAAACATTCTACTTCTGTCCTTCCCAAAACCTTCTCTTTCAGATATCAAGAACTGATGAAAGAAAGCTCAAGGATGCCATTATTTGATCTGAGGAAGTTGAATGCATCTCTTCCAGTTCCTTCCCTGCCCAAGCCTTGCATTGAAGTGCTAGTTCTGGGTGCAAGTGATGATTTCATTGTGGTAAATTTCCATGTTCAACATATTCATTTATTCAATTATTTCCAAGTTTTACTCATCTGCAGATCATTCACCTTCCCTGTCTTGGTTCATACCAATTTATGCTCTACCCAGTAAAGATTTTGTTTTTAGTTTGATGTTTTCTAGAACTAAACTTTTCATTTTTTTCATTTCTACTTCTTAAAACTTTTGATTTCTAGCCAAATCAGAAACAGAATTTACACAAGTACTTTTTTTTCGTCGAGCATAATTTTTAAGAATCGATAACTAAATTGTTACGCTACAAATCCTTAATTGCTACATTTAAATTCAAACCCCTTCTGCTGATGGATGGAGATTGTTTGTTCTTGTGTAGGATGCTGAAGGATTGAATGAAACAGGCAGGTTTTACAGTGTGAAACCAATCTGTATACAAGGGGTTGCTCATGACATGATGTTGGATTGCTCTTGGCAGAAGGGTGCAGAAACCATCTTATCATGGCTTAATTATTTGGGATCATGAACATCACCATTCCAATTTTGTTATCAACATTCACCTTCTTCTTTCCGCCTTATTCGAGATCGAAGCTTTCGGGATTGTTCAAAATAATATCGATATTTATATATAAATTTTCCCCATGGCTAAGCCGTTCTATAACTTGATTATATACTAATTACATTTCAAAACTTCCACCAAATCCAAGAATTGCAATTCCTCATCGAAATTATAATAATCATACAATACAAGAGTTTAATGTGGTAAGATCTAAACAACCCAGATATCAAAAAATGAACTTTTTTCAAATTTGTGACTGAAGAATCTCCAGAAAAGTAAGTTCTTTACAAATTACACAATCTAACCATTGTTACATCTCAAAAAGAAAAGAAAGTCTGATCCAATGGATGGTTATTGATTGTATGGTGAAGCAGACTGAATCCTATTCTTCCTTTTCTGCAAAAATCTCTGCAGAGATCTCTTCATGGACAACCCAGAACCAGAACCAGCTTCACGGCCACACTGCTCCGGCGACGACGGTGGTTCTGATTGCTGTCGACGACTCGCCAATCGCTCCTCCATCTGTCTGGTTGCAAGCATTATTATAGCTCTAGCCTGAAATGCACCAACAAGTTCATTAATAACAAATCCAATTCAATCCCAAAAAGAGAACAAAAATGAAGAACTTGAAGAAGAAGAAGAAAAGTACCTGATCCTCTGTAAACTCCGCAACACAAACTCTCCCGTTGTAGAAAATGGTCATCTGCTGCTGAGAATTTTTGCTCGATTCATCAGCCCTGCCGAGGAACTGGTGGAGGCGAGGGTGGTGGTGGCGGTGGTCGCCGGAATCATGGCCGGAGAAAGACATAGAAGTAGAAAGACGAAGCTCCAAGTTGCAATTTTTCTCCATGGAAATGGGAAGAACCGGCATTAAAACAGAGATTTTGATATAGCAATCGGAAAAAGATGGGATTTTGATTTTGCAAATCCGGGAAAGAATGAATGTTTATTTATATGTATGCGTGTAGAAGAAAAAAAAGAAAGAAAAAAGAGAAAAGACAAAGAAAGCAGGCGGAAAAATGGAAAAATGCACGTTTTAAATGTTTATGATGAGGACAGGATCCAAAATGACCAAACCAATCCGCCGCTATTGATTGGGAGCTCTAAATTTACTGTTTTTTTTATTTTTTTTTTCTGCCATTTTAATCACGTGCGTAAGTCGGCAAGATTTTCTCTCTCTAGATTCTTAGCTGTTAGGAGTAAAGTTTAGTTTGAAAATTATTAATTATTAAGAATTAAAGAGTTCAAAAGGTCTTTTTTTTTTTTTTTTTTTTTTTTGTAAAGAGTCGCGTGATTTTATATTTTATTTTTAGTTAATTACTTATTATATTTCTCAATCCCACCGTCAGATACGACGCCGTAGACTAATTTTTTTGTTTCGAAATATTGTGTCATCTGACGCAATAAATACTTATATATATATTGAAAAATAGTTGCGTGTGAATTTGAGATGTGTTCCTGAAATTGTTGTTTGTCGATAGAAAATAAAAGATTAGGATCATATGATGTCGGTTTAATTTCTTCGACATTAAATATGGATATTCTAGAAAAATATTCAAGTGTAAATAAATAATATTTTTTAATCTCATTCACACACATATATGTATATAGTTTTTTAAGAATAGATTATTTATAAATAGAAGGGAATGCAAACATTTAATCTATGGAGTAAAATTATAGAATTGAAATATGTGTTTTTATATTAATTTTGCCATTCTACTTTTTTTTTTATATATATTTTATTGTTTTTCTTTTGGATATTTAATTGTTGGCGTTCATCTTTATATTTTGATTGAATCTAATAAATAGCATTAATTTGAAAGGGAGATTGACTCAGATGCATTCATTTCTTTTGGATATGCTATTAATGCATTCACTGAATTGACATGAGGCTTGTCAAAACGAGTTTAGCTCAGCGATAATTGACATGTACCCTCGACCATAAGGTCAGAGGTTAAATAGGAGCAAACACGAGTGGGTAAATAGAGAGATGAAAATTGTAGTTTTAATTTTACCCGAGAGAGGAACAACATTAAATTAAACGATGGGGAATTCGAACCTCTAACCTTCCATTCATGAGCTCGCGAAGGAAGTGAAGGACATCAAGTTCGCCCCTGGACCCCGACTGGTTGACCGGCAGCGAGACCCCCGTACTGGGTCGTTCGGAGCGCTTCATATCAGATCCAAGGCATATCAACATTAGATTGACTTCAAAATTGACTTCAAAATTGACTTCAACATTAGATCCAAGGCATATCAACATTAGATTGATCCAAGGCATACTAAAAAAAAAAAATTGACTTCAAAATGCATATTAATGGTAATAAATGACCTCTCTAATCATAGTAGATATATGTTAGATAACATTATTTAATTAATATAATTTTATTATATCATTCATTAGATTTATTTTATACTCGAATAAGAGTTTGTCTCCGGTAAGATTAGATTAGTCTTTTACATTTTATCAGTGAAACATTCTACATCAATAAAATCCCAGTTGTTTTTTTTTTTTTTTTTTTTTTCAATTTTACTTCTCCCAACTTTACAATTTACTCATCTACCATCTATATTCCAAAATTGACCCTATCCAAGGTCTTTTTTGAAAGTATTTTTGAATCAGTCATTAGAAATACTAAAATAAGAGCTTTGCAACTATTGATAAACAAAGACCAAAACTAAAACAAAATAGAAAAATCAGCCAAAAGGCCCAAAACAATTTTAAAAAAATAAAAAAAAATTAGAAAAAGAAAATACAAAATAAATAATAAATGTTTTATTTAAGAAACAGAAAATAAATGTTGATTTGTAAGTTGAATTTGAAAAGTAGAAAGACAGGTAAAAGAAAGAAAATGGCGAAAAGTGGAGGGCAGGCTGTCCCAAATAGAGTCGTATTTGACAACGATAGCACTACCTGCACACTCTAGCCGTCTTATCTCTTGCCCTACACAATTTAATTTCCAACCAACTTTCATTATTATTTTCACATTATTTTATATATATATATATATTTCAATATCTTGGTTTGTAATGATTTAATCTCTATACTTTCAATTTAGTCCAAATATTTTAAAATTTGTAACGGTTTAGTCTCTATCGTCAAAATGAATGTTAAGATTTAATGAAATGTCTTACCTAGATTAATAAACTAATTTAAGACCTAATATGTTTATAAGCTACAAAGTCTAATCGTTAAATAATAAAGATTGACGTTTAATTTTTATGATTTTCTTGTTGCGACAAGGATTAAGTTGTTACAAATTTGAGAGTTCAATGACTAAATCATTACAAAATTGATAGTATAGAGGCTAAATTGTTACAAATCAAAGTTCAATAACTAAATTGTTACTTTCATGAAATTTAGGGACCAAAAGTGATTTTTAAATTTTAACCATATTTTGTTTTACTTTACTTTCAAATTCTAGAGAAAACAAAAAAAAAAAAAAAATCAACTTTTATCTATAATTTTGTTAGGTTGTATTAATTTTATCATAAATTTTCAATTTCATCAAATTACACCACAAAATGTAGTTAAGTGTTGGAATCTTAACCTTAAACTTTAAAAAGTGTTGTAATTTAAACTATTTTTATAATTTTTCGTTTGTAAAATCGTTAAAAAAAGTATTCTCGTATGTGTTTAATGGATTGTACAACATATATAGAGTAGAAAATTAATAAAATTTTGGAGAAAAACGAGATTAGAGATGAATTTTTTTTTTTTGTTGAAATTGGTGAATTTTGGCAATGTTATTCAGTGTTTAATTTGGTGCATGTGATCAAATTTAATTTTGTGCCAAGCTTAATTTTATTGAAATTATTGAGTTTGTAGAAGTTCTTATATTACTTTTTGTTAAAATTAGTTGATGGAAATTGACTATAAGGTAAAATTTGCACCAATCGTCTAAGTATAGAGTCGAATTTAATGAAATTGAAAGTTTATGATAAAAAAAAAATGATACAACTTGAGAAGTTTATAGGTAAAATTTGATTTTCTTTCCTCTTAATAAATTCTATTAACCACCTAACAAACTTTTAAATTATTACAAAATCTAATATATTTTTATAGTACACAACATACATAAGTCGGAGATTTAGGTCCATAACAATTTGGTTTTTGATTTTTGAAAATTATTCTTGTTTTCTTCCAATTTGCTTGCAACGAGTTTCATCTTTGTTAAGTATACATTTGCATTCTCAACCAAATTCCAAAAATTGGTTATTATTATGAAGCTAATTAGGAAGTAGTAGACAATGTTTTCTAAATGCTTCATCTTCATTTACAATTATTTTTGTAAAAATGCATTATTTAATATATACAAAAGAGTCAATATGCGATTAGAATATAAAAACTTAAAAATAGTAAGATTGCAATATTTATTTGTTCACAAAAAAAATATTACAAAAATATTGATACGATTCAACTTGTACAAAGAAGCCAGTCATATATATCATTATTTTAAAAAGAAAAACCCAAAAGATTTGTTTTTGTTTTTTTTTTTTTTTTTTTGAGTTTAATGAATTTCTTTCACGTGCTTAAAAAAGAGATCACGTGGAAGTGAAACCAAACCGAAGCGAGTGGGTTCGGCGTGCGGTTCCAATTCCAACTCATTTGTGGGCCGAAAGCAGAGCCCACAATTCCCCGACAATGCTCCACCTCTTGTTTTTTACACGTGGATAATGCACATTTCAGAAAAATGGTCCTTTGCCACGTCATTTTACTGGAATTTTGGACACCTGCTCCAAACCACCGCCGTGACGGTTGAATTTAAGATAGAAATTATAAAGGCATATCCATCTTATATGCGGAATAAATGTGTAGATGACCCATTTGAAGAGGTCCAAATGAAAAATGCCTCACATTTTCAATTTAAGTTATATGTTATTTTGCCTATATCATTATCCTAACAAAATTATCATTTTAATCTCTCTATGAAAATGTGCATTTTTTTTCTCTTATCTCGTTTTTAGTTCAATTTTTTTCTTCACCCTCTTCTCTCTCTTTATTTTATTTCTCTAGAGAGCACACAACAAGAGACTGAAGTAGAGAGAGATTGGAGAGAGAAATTAGATAGAGAACGAGATTGGAGAGAGAGCGAGATTGAAGAAAGAGAGTGAGACTGAAGAGCAACATACTAGAGAGAGCACATACGAGACTAAAGAGGGAGAGATTGCAGACAGAAAAGAGAGAGAGAACGAGATTGAAGAGCGAGATATTGAAGAGAGAGCGAGAAGCAAGAACAAGAGGTTGGAGTAAGAGCGAAAGTAGCGACAGAGAGCAAGGTTAAAATAGAGAGTAAAATGATAATCTTACTAGGATGCTGACGCAAGCAACAGAGCATATAACCATAAATTGAAAATATATGACATTTGTCATTTTTCACTTATCTAAATGGGTCATTCGTACAAAAAAACCATTTATATCTCGCAGATTTTTTTCTTTTTAAGATCCATTTCGATGATTTTAGAGACAACCACCTTGTAGTGATCACATCGAATATTGTCTTAGTTGTGTCTTTTTTTCTTTTGTTTTTTTTTTTATATATATTTATTTTGTAATGTAGGCGAAATATATAAGATTATCTTTAGTCTATTTTTTTTAATCAATTATCAATTTGGTACGTAATCTTTAAACGTTATTAATTTTATCCTTAATACATTGAAAATTATCAATTAATTAGTCATTCCATAAAAAATTTCGTTAACAATATCAATACAGTTAGACAAATGAAGATGTCACTCAAATGTTGGTTGATATACATGAAACTCAACTTGTTCATTGACAAAATTAGACCCACCAATTAACTTTTTCAAAGAGACAAAACAATAAATTGATGATAAATTAGCTCTATGTTGACTAATTCTAACATATTTTTTTCATGGAAGGACTTAAAAGAGAATTCCTAATACATTGAGGGTAAATTTGAAAATTTCATAAAATTGAAGTCCAAATCGAGAAAAACTTAAAAAATTAGAGACCATTTAATATATTTAATAAAAAATATATTTTGAAACATGTGGCAATATTTTTACTCTCTAGCACATTCCAAATTTTGTCTTGACCTTTTTTTTTTTTTTTTTTTTTTTTTTCAATATAACTTTTGAAAAAGAGGCAGATTGATAAAAATTTACGTAGTGATTTTGAGTTTGTATATAATTATGTCAAATTAATTCTGAATAGATATAATTTTACTTTTTTTTTCCTTTTTCTTTAAAATTAGGCATAGGAAGAGAGAATTTTACTCTCAGCCATCATAATGAAAAGGAAGGCAAATTGGTAAAATATTCTCCATTTTTGTCCATAAGGGAAGAATTTGAGGCGAGTTTGAGTGGATTTCTTGTGGGAAAATTCTCTAGTTCTTTTATTTTTATTTTTTTAATTGAGTGTAAAATATCATATGAAATAAACATTTTGAAGTTAAGAGTTAAGAAAAAAGTTAATCTATTTATTATTTTTAATATTTTATTTTATACAAATATTTAATAATTTTTGGTCATATATGAATATAATAATTTAAGTGATTTACAAATTCTAGAAGATAAAAAAATTCTCTATCTCAATTAAATCAGGAATTCTTCACTCTCTAGGGTGTGTTTGATTTAACTTTTAAAGTATTTAATTTTAAAAAAAGTCATTTTGAAAAAAATTATAGTGTTGGACAACCATTAAAAATGACTTATTAAAAAATGAAATTGAGAAATAAACCATTTTGAGATAATAAACATTCGAAAGAAATTTTTTTAAAAAGAGTTTTCAAGTATATAATAATTTGTGTATAAAAACACTTACGAGGAAATATAACCAAACATATGAATTTTAAATTCTAAACAATTTTTATACAAAATGTTTTTAAAAGAATGCATTCTTAAAAAACACTTAAACTAGAAGGTATTTCAAACAGGTCCTACATTTACTCATAACTATTTTTATACACAATTTATTATATACTTAAAAACTTTTTTTTAAAAAAAATTGATTTCAAGTGTTTCTTTTAAAATGAGTTATTTCACCATCTCATTTTTTAATAATTCATTTTTAATGGTTGTTGAGGATCCCATGTTAAAAAGGTAAGTGAAGACCTCACAATTTATAAGATAGATGAGCTACTCCACTCATTGCCAATTAGTTTTGAGATGAAAGCTCATGTTATCTAATAGTGGTTGTCAAACACTGGAATTTTTTCAAAATGATTTTTTTTTTCAAAATTAAACACTTGAAAAGTACTTAAACCAAACACACTCTAAGTCAATACCAAAACCGACCAATATTAAACTAAGAGTTTATTTATTTATTTTTTTAAATCTTCTCTTTTGTTTTTCTTTTTGAAGGATAGCTTCCAAGGTACATATATATATTTTCTGAAAATTGTTTTTGTACTACCATTAATTACGGTTTATTTTTTTCCATTTCTTTGTTTTCTACCTAAATGAACAGTGGGATTTCAAGTCATAGATGAACATTTTAATTTGACTAGGACTACAATTCACCGAATCTATCATTAGTTAGCTAGTGAGAATAAATATAAGTTTGACTATTAAGCATTCAACAATTCAAATGAATAAAATTTAATAAGTGATTTATTGTTTTGGCTTGGGTATTGAGGACGTGTCAAAGTTCCACTTTGACTACGTATTGTGAGAGAGAGTATGTTGAATAACATGACTATGTCAAGTGGTCTATATATAAGATAATTTAGCTTTGGAAAAGTATATGCTCACCTAGAATGTAAGTATATATTCTAGCTTTTTACCATTGATATATATATGGTTACATAATTACTCTAACTTTCAACCCGAAAATAACTTAATTGGTTTACATATATATTCTCAATTAAAAAATAGAGGTTCAACCATCATGGGTTGGCCCTGGTGGTCAATAAGGGTCATAGAAAAAATAAAGGACTTAGAGGGAATTGGTTCAATCCATGTTGGCGACCTATCAAATAGAAGTTCAAATGATCTCCACTCATACATGTGGTTTGGAAGAAAAAAAAATCATATTCTATATACATATAGTCGGTAATTGGTAGAAATTAAGCCCATCCAAAAAAGAAATGTCGAAATTTGGAGCATGAATTAGAAATTTTCCTTTTTTCAATTTCTATTGACATTTTAGGTCATGTTATATAAATTTATTATAAGTCAATTTTCATACTCTTTATCATAACAGTGAGAGCATAATTGAAAAATCTTGAAACGAGACAAAAAAAGCATAGTTTAGCGAAAATTGATATACATTCTGACTGATTCGAATCCCCATAATCCAAATGTTGTTGAACTAAAAAAAAATTCTCAAATGTGGGGTTATATTTTTTTTTTAAACAAAGATTATAGACTAAAATGTACACCTTTAGCCATTAAAAGATACCTTGGTGTGTTTTTTGAACATATATAATAATATATAGTAGGATAATGAGCTACAAATTTTTTCTAAAATGTAAATGGGGAGATGGGAATGTGGCTAAAGTTCAACATTCACTAGAAAATGATAGATAAGTGAAATACAACACAACATCTTCATTGGTATGAGACATTTTGGATGAAACTAAAAGCAAAACTATGAAAACTTATGTCCAAAGTGGACAATATCACATCATTGTAGAGATGTGAGATCAAGATTGTAGTATTTAACAATTGGTATTAAAGCTATGCCTCAAACTTAGTCATGTCGTCGTGGAATCCCTAGAATGACAAACAAGGAAGTGAAGAGAGCCTCAAACATAGTCATGGTGATTGTAACACCCGAGTTAGGAGGGGTACATGGATGAACTGAGGCCACATCCGAATGAGAGGGATCATGAGGACATGAAAGTATGGTCAAGATAAGCTTAAAAGAATTGATAGATACTACCTATACCAACAAGGTGCACCTTCCTTTTCGGTGGCTCAATCATAGGAACTTTGAAGTTAAGCGTGCTTAGCTTGGAGAAGTTTTATGTTGGGTGACCTCCTGAGAATTTTCCTAGGAAGCATGTGAGTGAGGACAAAACATGCTAAAAGGACCCCGTGTTGGTTTGTGGGGATAGTCTTCAATCTTGGAAGCAATTTAAGACAAGTATGGTAACGTGGCCGGATCGCAGGGGAATGTCGGGGCCGTTAAGGGTCGAATCCGGATTTCGAAGGGCCTGGGGCGTTACAGTGATATTCTTTAGAGAATATGAGTTGACATGGATAAGAGACAACATTTTCCATTAGTATGAATAGAAGCTTTCAGTTGAAACCAAAACCAAGACCAATGAAGGACGTCTAATTTATGTCCAAAATAGACAGTATTATTATCATTATTGTGAAAATATACGAGAATCCATTGTTCCTAACATTGAGAATAATAACTCGTGTTAGAAAAAGGCAAATGAAAAGGAAGAAAGTTATTGTATACTCTTAAAGTTATTAAAAATATGAAAACTTTGTCTAATTAAAAAAAATTATAAATAAAACCCTCTCTAAAGTTAGGTTATCAAATTGCAACCAAACAACTTCTTAAAAAAAAAAAAAAGGAAAGAAGAAGAAGAAAAGAAAATTGCAACCAACAACAATGTCAAAGCATAGGGTTAATTGAACTGAGAAAAAAATTTGACTTTTAGGCATAACGCTTACCTAACTTATTGAATTGAGCCAATTTTTCAAAGTATCAACAAAATAAATCATACTTAAAATATTATATATATATATATATATATATATAAAGCATATACTTAAAATACTTGACTACCTTTAGACATTAGAAGTCTAGCTAGCTTATACCTTAAAAGTCATATTGGTTTTTATTCTCAAAAAAAAAAAAAAAAAAAAAAAGTCATATTGGTTCTTTTCAAAAAAAAAAGTCATATGGGTTACTATTTTTTTGGGAAAAATACACTTTTGGTCCCTGAGGTTTGGGTTAAGTGACACTTAGGTCCCTGAGTTTTCAAACTCAACAAAAATACCCCTGAGTTTTGAGATAAGGAGCATTTTAGTCCCTGTCGTTAATTTTTCTGTTAAATCTTAACAGTTGCTGACGTGGCACTATTATTTTAATAAAAAAAATTGTTTTTTTTAATTTTTTAAAATAAAAATAATAAAATAATAAAATATTAATATTTTTTTATTTTTTTATTATTTTTTCTCCCTTTCTCTTTCTTCTTCTTCTCTTTCTCCATATCCTTCATCTTCTTTCTTCTTCTTCTCTTTCTCCATATCCTTCATCTTCTTTCTTCTTCTTCTCTTTCTCCATATCCTTCATCTTCTTTCTTCTTCTTCCTAACTCCGACGACCGGCCGCCGCCGCCCGCCGCCCGCCGCCGCCGGCGGTCGCCGGCGACTGTTTTTTTTTTTTTTTTTTTTTTTTTTTTTTTTTTTTTTTTTCTTCTTCTTCTCTTCTTCTCTTTTCTTCCCCATTTTTCTTCTTTTCTTTTAAAAATAAGGTATGATGTAAATATTTATCTTCACCCAGCGTGCGGTGATCCTCCACGTGCAGCGGTGAACGACGGCCCCTCTGCACTCGACGACGCGACCTCACCCGCGCGAAACGCCCTGCTTCTTCGACGGCGTCTTCCTCCTCGACAGCCGGCGACCGTGACTGCTGCAGCCTCACCCACGCAAAAATCCACGAATTCTGATGAGACCCACTTGAAATCGAACCTCGAACCACTTCGGTTTGACCCACGCTTCGTTTGCCCTCAGATCTGAATAATCACGATCCGAAAGGTTCAGATCTGCGATTTTGAACACTTTCGGACACCGACCAGCTAGCGTTCGAGCCCGTTTGGTGAAGTTCAGTAGGTAACAACGCTCCTTAAACCCTTTCGAACTTTATTAAAGTGATTTAGATCAGTCCCTAACACTTGAAAGAAAAGAAGAAAAATGGGGAAGAAAAGAGAAAAAGAGAAGAAGAAGAAGAAAAGAAAAAAAAAAAAAAAAAAAAAAAACAGTTGCCGGAGACCGCCGGCGGCGGGCGGCGGCGGTGGGCGGCGGCCGGTCGTCGGAGTTAGGAAGAAGAAGAAGGAAGATGAAGAATATGGAGAAAGAGAAGAGGAAGAAAGAGAAAGGGAGAAAAAATAATTAAAAAAATAAAAAAATATTATTATTTTATTATTTTATTATTTTTATTTTAAAAAAATAAAAAAAAATAATTTTTTTATTAAAATAATAGTGCCACGTCAGCAACTGTTAAGATTTAACAGAAAAATTAACGGCAGGGACTAAAATGCTCCTTATCTCAAAACTCAGGGGTATTTTTGTTGAGTTTGAAAACTCAGGGACCTAAGTGTCACTTAACCCAAACCTCAGGGACCAAAAGTGTATTTTTCCCTATTTTTTTCTTTAATTAAAAGATAGATAGTGGTGTTTATGAAGTTTATCCACACGTTTAATCAGTGCATAATAAATATCTAATATCGAAAAATAAATATAACTTAAAATATTTGGATATTTAATTAAAAAAACTAATTTTTATATAAAAATATTTTTAAGGCTAAATTATTAAAAAAAGTCTTTAACTATGAGGTTGCCACAACCTTGAAAAGTTTCATTTTAACCCTTGAAGTTTGAATTTTGTTTTAAAACGACCATTGACGAAGACTTGTTTTCTCATTAAATTCATGAATGAAAATGATGTGTTTACATGTGTATTGTTGTTTAATTATGTGGACATATTTAAATACATACGTGGACGAAACCACGTTATTTTTCATCCATGAATTTAACAAAAAAAAATTAAAGGGTTAAAATGGAACAAGTTTCAAACTTTTGGAGTTAAAATAGAACTTTTCAAAGTTTAGATGTAAAGTAAACTTTATTGTGAGTTTTTTTTTTTTAGAAAAAAAAAGTTAAATAATTGTCCTTTATCGTTGGTATGACAAGGCTTTAAATGCTGTGTAAATTATAATTTGAATTATTTATGTCAAATTTTTTTTTTGTAGTACATCTCTTCTTGATTAAGTGGTAGCCAGTAGAATACATTATAAGAGTTTTGACTTTTCCGACGTCACAAGCCATAAAAAAAAAGTCTCGATGCATAAAAAGTCGTCATAAATATCATCGAAAAAGACTTGTTGGGATAGCCTATACCAATGGACAAATTATAAAATGACGGAACGTCTCTTTAAACCATATGTTGAATGATGCAAAACTATTTAGTCTTATTGTGACAGTTTCATCTTCAATTGAATAATTTCTTTTGCAAATGCTATCACATAATCGAGTTGTTGAAGTATGTAAAACAAATCCATTACTCCCACACATCCAAACAAAGTAAAAGAAATTAAAAATGTAAATAAACAACCATAAGTGTTGAAGTTACAATATATATATATATATATTTTGGGGGTTAGACATTTTCATATACAAAAACTATGTAGGCCCTCTAGAAGTATAGTAAAAAGACTATACATTTCAAAAAAAAAAAAATATATATATATATATATATATATATATATATATATATATATAGTAAAAAGACTATGTCTTCTTTATAATGAAAATAGTTTTCAAATCACAATAAAGTAATTTCGGATTGGTTGGTAATACATCTATTTTCCGTTTCTTGTTTCTCACATTTTTTTTTTTCAAATCTGTTTGATTTTTTTTAGGAATGAAAGATAAAATTACATTTAGCAACACTGTTTCTTTTTATTTATTTCTTGCTTAATTAAAAAAATAATTAAAACAAAAAAGAAACAAACAAAATCAGAATTTTACATGAAAAACAAAATTTTAAATAATAAAATTTCTATGTTATATTTTAATTTTTTAATAGTAAAAAAATAATGAACCAGTGCTTATATATATTGAAAAATTGGAAAGAAAAAATAAACAATAACTAGAAATTAAGAAAACTAGACCCCATTTGATAACTATTTTGTTTTTAGTTTTTTATTATCAAACGGGACATAGATTTTGCTATTTCTAAAATTTGTAAATAATTTAGGAAACATTTTTTTAAAATATTAGGAAGAAGAAACTTCAACAATTACTAACACTTATGTTTCTAAAAAAATTTAAAAATGAAAACGTTAGTAAATGAGTCCGTTTAGAAACGCACAACAAATTTTTACTCTTCAACACTTTGATATTTGATTGTCAATTTGAAAAAAAAAAAGAAAAAAAAAATCTACTGGTTAATTAAAAATCCTCAGATTCATGACCTACTTGAGTCTTATCTAAATTTAATTTCTTGTTTTCATATTCACTAAATTCAATGAATTTAGTGGTTTTTTTGGATGAATATTTTAAAAATAATTTCACCGTATCTAGTTTTAAATTCTAAATTAAAAACTGATGACATATTAAAAACATTGAAAAATAGGGCTTTTTCTTTTTAGATCAACAAATTAAAACCCACCCAAAATAGCTGTCTCATTAAAAAAAAAAAAAAAAAAAAAACTTGATATTTGGTATTTTGGTTAGGCAAAGAAGCCACCAATTTTATTTTATTTTTATTATTATTTTGGAAACTAGAAGCCACAGCCAAATCCAGATTTTAAATACATTACGCTACCATACCATCACTTCTTTAAAACAATAATAAATGAAATGATCTTCTTAAAAAAAATAATAATAAATGAAAAAAACCAATTTAGCGTGTGCTTTTCAGTTACCCAATCAAAACCCTCCACGTCTCACACCTTAAGGAAAATCCAACAATTTTATTTCGCCGACTGATTATTTAAAGAAGATTAAAATATCATTTTGACATTTTAGTTCACAAATTTTTAAATATAATTTTGTCGAGTTTATTGTTATTTTTCTTTAAAAAAATTAATTTCTATTAACCTCCAATTTTATAAACATGTTCATAGTATCTTTTTCTTATATGCAATTATTATTATTTAATCAATTTCAATAAAAATTAACTAAGATTGATTTTAAGCTTTATCGAACAATTAAAAAAGATAAAAGTTTTCTTAATTTCTATATTGTTGTTTTATAGATATGAAGTCCTTTTATTCATGTACTTCTTGCCTTTATCTATTTTAGTTTTTGATGCTTTAAAAGATTGATAGTTTTCGACTCCATATTTGTTCTATCTCATTTTTTAATCATAATTTCATTGCATATACCATTCTCAATATTTCTTTTGAGATAGGTGGGGATGTTCTCGGGACGGGACGGGGATGAGGATGGCTTCCTCGTCCCTGTCTTCGCCTCCCATTTCAATCCTCATCCTTGCAATATTCATCGTTAAATTTCGCGGGAAATGGAGAGGAGATTTCCTGCAGGAAATTTGTGGGGATCGAGTTTGTGTGAGAAATTATTTCCCATTCAGTTCTTTTCTTTGATAAATTTTCAAATAGTTAACTTTGTATGAAAAATATTCATTAATTTTCAATTAGATAGTTAATTATTTACATAAAATTTTCATTTAAATAGTTCATTTCTTTAAAAAAATCTCTTTTTAAAGAAAAAATTATTAAATTTCCTATTAAAAACAAAATAATATTTCATATCAAACTATTTAATTATCTACCCATATAATTCAAATGTTTAGACCATATATTTCAAACATATCCAATTTTCTAAATTATTAACAATAAAACTTTAAATTTATATATATATCAATGTATTAAATTTCCATCGACATTTCCACACTTCCATGGGTTCGACATAGGTGAATCGACATTTCCATTATATCGTAAAAAAATTGATAAAATGTAAACAAAATAATAACAAAATGTAACTAACATGGAGATAATATTTATCTAAGTATTTTAACTTATTTTAAAAGTGTAAAACATTTATTTGTTAATTTAAATACTTTTTTTTTTTAATTTTTTGTTTTGAATATTTTTTCCGAAATATCCATCGACATCAACATTTTGTCAATATTTCCATCGACATTTCCATTAAATTGAGACCTCGACATTTCTGTCGACATCGACATTTTAACCTTTGATATATATAGAAAAAAAATAATAGTTAAAAAAAGTAAACAACGCGGGTAGCGGGGAACGAGGATGGGGAATACATTTTCCGTCCCCGTCCCTGTTTAGCTCACAGGAAGTTTTTTTCCCCACTCCCTCCTCCATTCCCCACTCCATTAGAGGCGAGTCCCCACGGGACAAATGAACATCCCTAGAGATATGACCACATAACTTTGTATTAAAAGGTTTTCATTGTGCATAGTCAATTTGAACATAACTCAATTAGTTAAGACATACATTTCCAATTTCAAATTCTGAACATTGAATCCTTCACTTCAAATATTCTTAAATTAAGTCTTAAAAAAAATCTTAAATTAAGAAAATAAAAGGATTTCATTATGTAGAGAACTTGAGTTAGAAAACAATAATCAAGATGATCACCTTTTTAATTTTTGTAGTTTAACAATATTTGGACCTAAAAATTTAAATTTTTAGGCTTCGTTTGATAACCACTTGACTTTTGGTTTTTGAAAATTAAGCATAAAAACACTACTTCTACCAATGAATTTCTTGGTTTTGTTATATACAACCCTTCCATATTTTAAAAAACCAAGTCCAAGTTTTAAAAAGTAAAAAAAAAAGTAGTTTTCAAAAACTTGTTTTTGTTTTTGCAATTTGTTTAAGAGTTCAAATGTGTCATTAACAAAAAAACAAACCTTCAACTTTTTTGGTTACAAGACATATCAATTAGTACGGAGCTAGGTTTTTTTTTTTTTTTTTTTTTGACAATATGAGGGTGGGGGATTCGAACCACAGACCTCATGGTTACCAATTCATTATGCCAGTTGAGCTATGCTCTTGTTGGCACGGAGCAGGTTGATTTTGGCCGTATAATTATTTTTATTTTTATTTTTTATTTTTTATTTTTTTTTTGAAAAAAGGAACTTTCGTTAAACAGCAGAGACAAAACCCTATGGAAATCAAAATCACCAATGAATTTATTGGGGTTTAAACCGAAAAATTTATAGAAAATGAAAAAAAAATAGGGTTTCTTTTTGGGGGTGGCGATGAAAACGAAGTGGAGCACGAGGATGTGGTTGTTGTTATTCCTCCAGTTAAATCGCCAATCTCTGCGATCACTCACCCTCAAGAAGAAGAAGAAGAAGAAGAAGAAGAAGAAGAAGAACCAGCAGCAGCAGCATTTGCTAAAGGACACCGGCCATTAACACATTCACACACCGCCATACACAAAGCTCGATTTCATCTCCATTCCTCAATTTCTCCGCCCCCATTTCCATATAAATTCCCCCTTCTTTCTGCAACCGCATTTTACATCTCTTCTACTTCTAACTGTGCTCTGTAGATCGAAATGGCTACTGTTTTCCACGGCCTTGGAGCTGCCTCCGCTTTGTCTCCTCCCAACTCCTCAGATTCCAAGAAATTCCTGCTTCAGCCTCCCAGATCCCTCTCTGCCTTCGGTAATTTCTTTCTTCTTTCTCCATTTAATTTGGTTTCCCACGGAATTCGAGGGATGTAATCTCATAATTCATGTTTTTTTTTTCTTCCCCTTTATCTGATTTAGAGAGGAAGGGTAGCTTCTTGACTGTTCGATCTGAGGGAAGAGCTAACCATGTTCTCAGACCTAGATCTCGCTCCGAGAATTTGATCACTAATGCAGTTGCGGTCAGTTGCTTCTCCTGCCTGCTGTCTTTCATTTTGCTTTCGGTTTTTACTGCTTAATCAAGCGGCAATTGTTGTTGGCGATAACATGTCTGTTTTTATTTCTTTGTTAGACCAAGGCTGATAGTTCCTCTGCTTCGACAGCATCGAAACCAGGGTATGCAATGTTTCTCTCTTCCCTGAATGCCAAATACCATTTCATTCTGTTAATTAACATTGCCCACTAATCATTTTGTCTTGGATCTTTAAATTTCAACGTTTTTCTGTACTCTGCCTTCTTGACTCATTAACTCAAACGAATGATAATGCCTGGAGTGTTAGATTATTTTTATACATGATAAGGGACTTGTGTAATTCACCCTAATCAATAAACAGGAGAGGGATGAAGTGACTATTCGGTAACTATGTTAACTTTTAACCAGAGATTATTGGAAAATTAGATATTTTTTCCTCTGAAACTACATGACATGTTTCGGATCTGGAAACTTATTGCATGCACTAGATGCTTAAGTATCTCCTGCTCTTTACTTTATAGAGCACTCCGCCACTAATTTTATGAAAGGTTGTGATGGGACTAATAGGCCTAAAGTCTCGAGCAGTGAGCAAGTCCTTCCTTCCCCTCTAGAAAACCAATTTGAATACATTTGGTAAGCAAGTGTCATTGAGAACATTAGCAACAATAACAAAAAGAAAAGGTATGTGAGGGTTGTCTTGTCTAAGCCCTTTACAGGCTTTGACGAGCTGCTAAGGAAGATGTAGAAAGAAGGGTTAGAAGTACAAAATAGTATACTTGACCCCTATTCAGAGTCAAAGCCTTTTGTTTTAGCAATGATCTCTCACAAGAAATTTTAGTCAACCATGTTGACTACTTTCTTGAAGATGATTTTAGCAATTGCTCCTTTTGCTTCTTAAGTTTGAAGTCATCCATAATTTCACTGGCAAATAAACGATACAGTTATGATTCGATGAGCAGCCCTAAAAGCTGATTCATTGGTAGCAATGGTACCATGAAGAATGTCCCCTAGTCTGGTGTCAAGCACCTTAGAGAGGTGACTATAAGCCATAGAATTACAAGTAAAAGTTAAGGTTCATTACGTAAGAAGCAAAGGACCCAGGACCCAACATGGACATGAGTATAGGTCAATTTCTAAAAAAGTAGGACATAAACATGTTGGGGACACTTCACTAAAAACATACAAAGTGAAGTCAATTAACAATATTTGAAGAGCTTGAAGATATGGAATGATTTGGTGGGTTATGGCTAGAGGAAGAGGATGTGATCCTAATAGCTTGGGAATGATAATATGAGGGTTAGAATCTGTTATGGAATCTCTCTTTTATTTTTAGGTTGGGCTTAAGTGGACTAGGCTTCACTTTTGCTTTTTTCCTTTTTTTTCCCTCCCCAAAGCTGCGTCCAAGCCTTGTCCAAAATTAGAAAAAAGAAAACAATTAATATTAGAGATGTTTTTTAGCTTGTTGGACACGTCTTTGGAGCATTTCTGGATGAATCCTTGTCCAACACGTGTTCAACATGGACTCTCTACCCAATACAGAGTCTTCATGCTTCCTTGGTGACATGTGTTGTATGGGAGAGATGCAGGGGATCAGGATTAGGATCACCTTCTTCATCGATGCTTTTCTTTTACACAATTTGGTTCAAGCCTCCTTGGTAGTGCTTTAACTTTTGATTCTGCCTAGGAAGAGGTGCTTCTTTTCTGAATGGTCTGCTCTCTCACATTGTCTTCTCATTTAGGGACTCAGGGAGGGTTTTTGGTTGGTAGGAGTTATTTCTTTTCTTTTGGGTTTATGGTGGGAGCGCAAGTGGATTTTTTAGTATGGATTTTTTGCTGGAATGGGATAGCCTTTGTAAATTATTTGAAGGTTAGTTGTGATAATGGTGGAGGGTGTTACCCCTGTATTACCTTGATGTTTGCTAAGGCTTTTCCCCCCTCCCTTTTCTTTCAAGGCACTCGATGCTATTGCCTTGCATCCTTCATATTCTCGCTTTCATCATCACCTATTCTGTATATATTTTATACCTGTGCATGTGGGTATGTAATTTTTTAGTCCTTCTACATTTTGGATTCAGTATACACATTCATAAAAGATAAACAAGTTTTTTGTATTGAAATTGTGGCCTCAGGACAGTTAAGAGATTGAACACATTGTGCACCAAAGTAGCTTACATTGTACTTGTTTGTTTATCCAGCCGATGATGGTTCTTAAATTCTGCTATGTTTCACGTGTAATTTTTATTTATGGGTAATTTGCTTTATACATTATGCACATGTGAAACAATAGGAATAGGGAGAGCTGATTGCATTAGCACATCTAGTTAAAAATGGTATTTACTTATTTTTGTTACAAATTTGTGCGTCATTAATATGAGTCACGTGGTTGAATCACCATACATATTGATTGACTAGCTGTGTGCCCTTCCCATGTGTCTCTTAGTTGTCCCACAACTATCAATGTATGTTGTAAAAATTTCTGATGTATTTATTCGCTTCAATATTCTTCTCAGGCATGAACTCTTGCTTTTTGAAGCACTAAGAGAAGGTTTGGAGGAAGAAATGGATAGGGACCCACGTGTTTGTGTCATGGGTGAAGATGTGGGTCACTATGGTGGTTCTTACAAAGTAACCAAAGGTCTAGCTACCAAATACGGCGATCTTAGAGTTCTCGATACACCTATTGCCGAAAACTCCTTCACAGGTATGGGCATTGGAGCTGCTATGACTGGGCTGAGGCCAATTATTGAGGGTATGAACATGGGATTCCTTCTTCTTGCTTTCAACCAAATCTCCAACAATTGTGGAATGCTTCACTACACATCTGGCGGCCAGTTCAAGATACCAATAGTCATTCGTGGGCCTGGTGGAGTTGGGCGTCAGCTTGGTGCTGAGCACTCACAACGTCTTGAGTCATATTTCCAGTCAATCCCTGGAATCCAGATGGTTGCTTGTTCCACACCTTACAATGCAAAGGGCTTGATGAAGGCTGCAATCAGAAGTGAGAACCCAGTGATCCTTTTTGAGCACGTTTTGCTCTACAACTTAAAAGAGAGAATCCCAGATGAAGAATACATCTGTTCTCTCGAGGAAGCCGAGATGGTTAGACCTGGGGAGCATGTAACGATCTTGACATATTCCCGGATGAGGTATCACGTGATGCAGGCTGCTAAAACTCTCGTAAACAAAGGTTACGATCCCGAAGTAATCGACATCAGGTCATTGAAGCCCTTTGATCTTCACACGATTGGGAACTCAGTGAAAAAGACACACCGAGTACTGATCGTCGAGGAGTGCATGAGAACTGGAGGAATTGGTGCTAGTTTGACAGCAGCAATCACGGAGAACTTCCACGATTACTTGGATGCGCCAATCGTATGCTTGTCTTCTCAGGATGTGCCAACTCCTTATGCAGGGACTTTGGAAGATTGGACTGTGGTCCAGCCTGCCCAGATTGTCACTGCTGTTGAACAGCTTTGCAAATAATTAATTAAAGCAGCTATAGAAGCCAGTCAGCGTCCAAGTTGTGTTTCGTCTTCAGTAATAGAAGAGTTATTTCTCTTGTCGTCCCATCGAGTTAGTTTTAGATCCCTGAGCAATTTTTAGTTGTGGAAAACTATGTAACTGTTTGATTGTTTGTTTTCTTTTCCCCCTTTACTTTCAAATCTTTGCCCCCATGTTTCTCTTTTTTTCTTTTTCGTACTTGTTTCTGTAATTTTCAGTCACAAATAGGCCTGAGCAATATGGGATTTTTATCAGTTTAATAGGATCTATGATCCATTTTTAATATCACGTGATGGAAGACTTATTCAATGTGGCTGTCTCCCTATAAATAAATCTTTGCATGTGTGTTAAAATCTCAATTTTTTTTCTCTTGTATGAAACGATCTCTATGTAATACCAATTACTCATTATTATAAGAGAAGTGGCGTCTGGCCTTAAGCAATTTGTGGCTCTGTCGAGGGTCTTTGTTGTTTCTTTAATAGGGTTTATTACAATTTTAGTTTGAAATTTTTTAGGGATGTATCAATTAAGTCACTGAACTTTAAAAAGTTTCTAATAGGCTTCTAATTTTAAAAATGTCTAATAGATCTATGAATTTTCAATTTCGTGTCTACTAAGTTTATAATATATTTGATATTTTAAAAAATTAATCAGTCACTATATATAAAATTGAATTTTATGGCAATTGAGACTCAAAACCTCCCAAACTAGTTGAACTTCTCATCAAAATGAAAATTAAAATACTTGGGGAACACGTTTTTGCACTAAATTCGAAGTTTGGTTTGGAATTGGATGGATGAAGATGCACAGAAAAAAGGAAATTGGCATCATAATTTCGTCAACACAACAGTCTTTTCATAAGAAGATTCATAAGCAACTCTCTCTGTCTCGCTCCAGCTCCAAGACAGACAGCAATCTAAATTACAACGAAAGACGTGTCTGTTCCACCTTAAAATATTGAGACCCATTAACGTGGAAAAGTGGAAACCAAATTAAAAGGAAAGCTGCTGTGGTTGTTTTGTTTGGTCCTGTCCTGTATTGTGTAGGGCACTTGTCACCTGGGAAATAAGGACCTTCCCGCCGACCAGTGGTCTGACCCTGCCGCCGTCCTTCCTTCCGGTCGGCTCCCATCTTTGACTCTTCTTCTATTCCAATCCTATGTGCCACAAAGTTCTGAATTTTTGATCCATTCTATGAATAATGAATCTCTTTTTACAGAGATTAGTCAGTTGCTAACTCCGAGGTTGAGGCCGACTTTGTAAAGCCGCAGCCTTTTCGGATAAATGAAGGGTCAAAAGCTCTTCATCACACAAATTTCCCACTCAACAACTTGTATTTCTTCAATGCTAAACTATCAAAAAAAAAAAAAAATAAATAAATAAATTATGGTATATTTGATTATATGTACGAGTGAGCATAAGAATAAGGGAAAGGAAAGTGAATTATGTTCTGACTCCTAGGCATTGAGAAAACATTCTAATTTTGCTCCCGTTGGTCTTTCAGGCGAGACTTTAGCTCCGGTGTACGGAAAGATAGGTGGAGGGTCCCATAAATCTGCATCTGGTCCATTAGAGGCTTCTTTAGGAGTGCTAAGCGCACACACACGCGAGATTTTCTTGAAAATTTTTGATTTGTTACATATTTTGTTAGCTTGTGACATCTTTTCTTAGGCCAAAGACTGAGTAGATGTAGTACAGGATGTGAGCATGATTAATTGCACCCCTGAATCTCTGCTATTGATATCTCTTTCAATATAGAACTGGGTCTTCATGAGGATTGGATGGAGTTAGTTTGGGGGTGATTGGGTAGCTCGTCTCCTACTAAATTGCTTATCTTGTTGGAGTCTTAAAATGCTTTATTTGGGTGGTATTTTGATGCAGGTCTAAGACTACAAGGTTGTATAGAACAAACTATCAATTAAATTGGAGTCAAGATGATGAAGGCTTTGGAAAGGCTCGCTGAAATCCAGATGAATTCCACTGGCTGTCTGCTTAGCTCTCAGTACACATTCTATTCTGGGAGGGACAATGCTTCTATCTGGTTGTCGTGCTTGGCTTAGAGTGAAGACGTCTCTTAGTGTGTAGAGTTTTGGTTTCCATATTCCAGTCTTCTGTAATGTTTGCTTTTGAGCGCTTTGCCTTGCTTGTTCTGAAAGGTTGAGGTTGTCAAAAAAAAAAAAAAAGATTATATGTATATATTTTCTAATACCATGATTGATGAGTTTGCAATACATCAATATCAATATGATGTTTGCAAAAAGATATTTCCACGATTAAGTGAGTAGAAAGTTAAGTCTTGACAGAATAATGACAAGTGAGCTAATTTAAAGAATAAGATACATATAGAAAGTTAAGTCTTGACAGAATAATGACAAGTGAGCTAATTTAAAGAATAAGATACTATGTATCTGTCTATTTAAACTAAAGAAATGGAGAGTGCGAAGGATATCAAAGTTCTAGTTTGAATTGAACCGTCAATAGTGAAATGAAAAATCTAGACACATATAATCAAATCTAGCTCGTGATTAAGCAAAACATGTATGAGTGAGTGAGAGGTAATGATCAGGACATGGTTGCGTTTAACTTAGACTCTAACGTGTGTACAAAAAACATGTGTTTTGACTAAATATCATTTATGTGAATAAATATATTTTGTTGATGCATTAAGATACGTTGGATCATCGATTGTCATGTAATTTTTGGAAAAATATGTAAACGAACAACATTTCAAATTGGAGGAATATGGCCATGGACGGTGGCGTTTTGTGCAAAAAGTTATCAGAAAAGAAGAAAAAAAAAGTTATTATTATTATTATTATTTTTTTGGCAGAGCAGCCATCAAATTATTGCATTCATTTTCATTAGTTAAAATTCTCCCAACCAAGGAACAATCTTTTGAATTTTCCTTAAATAAGCAAATAGATAAATAAATAGTCTTCCATGAGATTAGTCGAGGTACACGTATATTGGTCTGGACACTCATTGTTATATAAAAAAAGATAAACAGTCAAATGAATCTTTTATATGATCAATATTGTTTCTTAACAATTCTCTCTTGCTAAAAAAACATAGTTAAACTACATGTTTAGTTCCTAAACTTTCAGAGTTGTGTCAATTTGGTCTTTAAACTTTAAAAAGTATCAAATAAGCCCTCTAACTTTCAATTTTGTGTCCAATAAGTCATGGACTTTAAAAAGTATCCAGTGGTTGTTATTATTTTTGTATTTAAACTTTAAAAAGTGTCAAATAGATTCTCAAACTTTCAATTTTGTGTCCAGTAAGTCCCTGGACTTTAAAACATATCTAGTGGTGGTTATTATGTTTGTATTCAAAAGGTTTCCCAACTTTCAATCTTGTGTATGATAAGTCATTGAATAATTCAACATTTTTTTATTGGGAAAAGTAAACTTTTGGTCCCTGAGGTTTGGGTTAAGTGACAGTTTGGTCCCCGACTTTTCAAACTCAACAAAAATACCCCTGAGGTTTGAGATAAGGAACATTTTGGTCCCTGCCGTTAATTTTTTTGTTAAATGTTAACAGTTGCTGACGTGTCACTATTATTTTAATAAAAAAATTATTTTTCTAATTTTTTAAAATAAAATATTAATAAATAAAATAAAAAATATTTTTTTATTATTATTTTTATTTCTTTTCCCCTCTCTCTTCCTCTTCTTCTTCTAACCCATCATCTTCCTCTTCTACTTCTTCAACTACCGGCCGCCGCCCGTCGTCGGCTCAGGCGACCGATGGCATTTTTTTTTAACATTCCCTTCTCTTCTTCCTTCTTCTTCTGTTAAAAAAATGGGGAGAGAGGGAGGTAAGCAAGCATCACCATCACCTTGCTTCTTCCCCACCATCATCACCACTTTACAACTGTGGCCGGTGACTGCCGCCCGCCGCCGACTATCGCCTTTTTTTCTTCTTCTTCTTTCTCTCTCCCTCATCATCTCCTTCTCTCTCACGCCCGCCGAAACTCGAAATCCACTGTCGTCGCCTTCAGATCTGCTGCCGGAACTCAGATCTCTCACGCCCGCTGCCGTTGCCTTCAAATCTGGTTCACAAGTCAATATCGACTGGTCTGAATCGCTCGCGTCCCATCGCTCCAGTCTGGTTCCAGTTCCTCGTCGCGTCGCGCCGCTCGGTCTGGATCGCCCACGTCGCTCTAGTCGTCGTGCGTCCCTCACTCCCGTCGTCGATTGAAGCTTTAATCAGTCAGATCTGGAACGGGGAGGGTCCCTTCAGTTTCTAAGTTTTTTTAAAAAAAAATCAGTGAAAAGAGGAGAAGAAGAAAGGAAGAGAAAAAATTTTCCGGCGAGCGGCGGTCAACGAGCGGTTGAAACAAGATATTTTAACCAAAGAAAGAGGAAGAAAAAAAAAATTTTGGCCGGTGGCCGGCGGCTGCCGGCCGGTGAACGGTGGTGGCCGCCGGCGACCGGAGTTGGAGAAGAAGATGGGAAAAGAGGATGAATAAGAGAGATAGGGGATAAAGAATTAAAAAAGAAAATATAAAATAATAATATTGTATTATTTATTAATATTTTATTTAAAAAAATTAGAGAAATAATTTTTTTATTAAAATAATAGTGACACGTCAGCAACCGTTAACATTTAACAGAAAAATTGACGGCAGGGACCAAAATGCTCCTTATCTCAAACCTCAGGGGTATTTTTGTTGAGTTTGAAAACTCGGGGACCAAACTGTCACCTAACCCAAACCTCAGGGACCAAAAGTGTATTTTTCCCTTTTTTATTTTAAATTCACAACCCAACTAGATGGAAAATTGGAAGTTTAGGGTCCTCACAAGCATAAAATTCAATTTTATACCTAACAGATTGATTAATTTTTAAAAATCTTGAATATGTTAAAGACCTATTAGACACAAAATTGAAATTTTAGGAGAACTACTAGATATTTTTCGAGTTTAAGAACCTATTAAACACAAATTTAAAAGTTCAAAGATTTATTAGACATTTTCTAACGTTGAAGGACCAAATTAACACAAACCTATAACGTCAGGGACTAAACTTGTAATTTAATAAAAAATAAATAAATAAATGAAAAACTCTCACTTTTTTTATCAAGCCAAATTTGACTTGTGAAGTGTGACAATGGAGTTAAAAAATAGACCATAAACGCCCAAATACATGTTGGAATTGGTGTTATTGCACCATTTTCACACTGTCCCAACTATTTGGAAGGTCTTCCTTTGATAAAAACAACCCATGTTGGAGTTGGATTGGACCTGTTTTTTTTTCTTTTTTTTTTTCAAAAAGTATCTTTCGATATTTGGTAATAAAAGTTCTATCAGAATCTAATTTTAGATTCTTTTTTTCCTACAATGTTTTTCTTTATATGAAAATCCCATTACCATGTTTATAGTTATTCTTATGGGGCAACAAGAAATATGGCTAAAAATAAATAGGTGGCTTGAAATATAGCTACAAACGTTTAAAAATTAAATAGATGGCTAAACGATTTAATGATCAATAAATCCATATTTGTAAAAGACAAATATGCCCCCAACAAATTGTCTAACGTATTTTTAAAATCAAAACCAAAGTTTAGGAGAGATAAAATATACCCCTAAAAAAAGTTGGAGACATTTTAGGAAGTTTGAAAAATAAAAAATCCAAGAAACAAAACTAGTTTGAAAAACAAAACTAGTAGTAGGTGTTACTACTGAAAAAATTTGCACCCTAGAAAAGGTTGCTACCTGTAAAAAAGGAGTCAATACCTTTATTAGGGAAGGATAACAAAGTTCAACCTCCCTCAGTAGAGAGAAATACCTTCAGGATGCATTGATTGGAAAAAATGTCCTCTCAATCCGAAGACATACTACATGCACCCAAGAACATTAGCAATTAAAAACCCAAAAAAATAAGAACACCAGCAACCCGGAAGACATACTAATTTTCCCCCAAAAATGAATAAGCTAAAAAGAAGATACCGCCCACCCTCACCACCAGAATGAATAATTGCAATTAAATACTGCAAAACACATCTATGTCCTCGGAAATGACGTAAACGACGTCTGTAAATAACCGTAAATACAAGGGGTAAAAACGTCATGTCACCGCCCACCCTCACCACTGGAATAGCCTTCATGCAGCAGCCCACCCGTCCATCTTCTTCCTCCAAAAGTAGAAACCCTTGAGAGCATTCCACACCCCCGAACTCTCCATTCCACACCATTTCCCACCGCCAAACAGAGTGAATATCACTACCTACCTCTCACACCACGTCGACGAACCATCTCCGCCGTGCCAACGACCTTCATCCGCCGCGTCGACAACCATCTCTTGCATGCTCGGTCGTTTCTCCCCCTACGCGACGACTGTACCAAAAAAATTGAAATAGGTAACGGTTTCGTTTCCCTCCCCTTATATTTGCAACAAACAGATACTAAAATCCCTAGATTTTAGGGATTTAGTTTACTCCCTTTGAAACTGTCCCCACGGGGTGTATATCAGTATTGACACTCGGGATGTCAACAACTACACATCACCCCTTGTATGTACCGTTTTGAAATTCGTTCACCATCCAAAACACATCTCTGTCCTCGGAAATGACGTAAACGGAGTCTGTAAATAACCGTAAATACAATGGGTAAAAACGTCATGTCACCGCCCACCCTCACCACCAGAATAGCCTTCATGCAGCAGCCCACCCGTCCATCTTCTTCCTCCAAAAGTAGAAACCCTTGAGAGCATTCCACACCATTTGAGAGCATTCCACACCCCTGAACCCTCCATTTCACACCATTTCCCACCGCCAAACAGAGTGAATAACACTACCTACCTCTCATACCACGCAGACGAACCATCTCCGCCGTGCCAACGACCTTCATCCGCCGCGTCGACAACCATCTCTTGCATGCTCGGTCGTTTCTCCCCCTACGCGTCGACTGTACCAAAAAAAAAAATGAAATAGGTAACGGTTTGGTTTCCCTCCCCTTATATTTGCAACAAACAGATACTAAAATCCCGAAATTTTAGGGATTAGTTTACTCCCTTTGAAACTGTCCCCACGGGGTGTATACCAGTATTGACACTCGGGATGTCAACGACTACACAGCACCCCCTGTATGTACCGTTTTGAAATTCGTTGACCATCCAAAACACATCTCTGTCCTCGAAAATGACGTAAACGGCGTCTGTAAATAACCGTAAATACAAGGGTAAAAACGTCCAAAATAATCCAGTAAACAGTTCCCTAAAATATCGGTAGCCATGCCTGCAAAATCCAAACTTTCGTAGCCAAAAATCAAAAATGCTTTTTTTTTATAGCCATTTAGCACAATTCCCCTATTCTTATCCAAATATTTCTAGATTTTTTTTTTAAAATTAAAGTTTTCGACATCTAGATTGATAGAATATAAAGTAGTTTTTATTTTATTTTATTTTATTTTATTTTTATAATCTATTATGATCTCTATACTTTCCAAACATCTATTTTAATTTTGATACATTTTTAAAAGAGATTGTTTTAATTCTTGTTTAGCAAAATTTTAAAATAAACTTTCAATGATAATTGACATGTATCTTTGACCAAGAAGTTAGAGATTCAAATATTCCACTTTAAAATATTGGTGAAAAGAAGGAAAAAGAAAGGAAATGACATAGAAACAAAAAATGAATAGATTCGATTCACCCAAAGACACTAGGTATTTGGACAATTGAGTTTTGTTTCCTTTTAGAATATTATATTACATTATTAACATTGTGGTGAGAGAAATATGTATTCACTAACATATGTTTAGATTTGGACAAAAATATCATTGATATTAATTAATATATTGGTAAGATGGAGTCTTATGATAAAAGGAAGAGAGTCATTTTTCTAAAACATCAGGGATATATCATTGATATTGTCTATAACTATTGACATTTATCGATATTTCATAATATTTTTATTGTTGATATCATTGGTTGATAGGAAATATCTTCAAAATTTTATGACATTTTATCGATTTCGTGTTGACTATTGGTTGTGATATTTTGCAACTTTTCTTTCTCTCTATATTACCAACACATACTTGGATTTTTTTCGCTTTAAAAAGTTACACAATGAGTCATTTTTGGATTAGATGGACTAAGAATTTAGGATCACAACTTCTCGTTTATGGTCTTTCTTATACGTTATCGATTGTAAAAGTAGAGAGAAAGAGATCTGAATCAATACTTCATTATTCGGTAGATCTGGAAGCATGACCATATATAGCCTTACATGATAATAGTTAACTAACCCATGACTCCACATCCCATAATATTAGGGATTACAAAACCAGAATATAGGAAATAACAAACTAACTACTAAAAAGACGAGATAACTTTAACATCGATAACTTTTTTTTTTTTTCACAACATGTGGAGTAAAGGATTTGAACCTTTAATCTCTTGAACAAGGATAATATACAAACATTATACTAGTTCAGCTATGGTCTTGTTGGCATCAACAACTCAAAAAATATCTAACTGTTAAATTTGAACTTACATATACATCTATTAATTAATATATTAATTGTTGTAAAAAAAAATCAATTTTTTGTTCTTTTGACATTTACTACTTTACTATTCTATTATTATTATATTTGGTTTAAAAGTTTTATTTAAAAAATTACAAAATTTCAACAAAATTTTCATGATACCTATAAATTATTTCCAAAATATTTGTTAATATATAAGTAAATTTAAAATATCGATATCAAATATCGTCATACCGATGTATAGGGATCTCCATATATACATACCACCATGCATTCAAATCTTGACAACTAGGAAAGATAAAAAAGTTTTCTCATTTTTCCCTTCCTCTTTCTTAGTTGTCAAGATTTTAATAGGTATTTTGGAAGATCCCTTGAGAAAATTTGGAAAAATTTCTAGTATTCCATACTACCTTCATTCATTGATTGCCATGTAAGGAATATTTAATAATGGTGTGGGACCCATACAATAAAATATTATATCATTAAATGCTCATTAAATGACGTGTCAAATGCTGAATGGAGGGAGTAGGTACTACCGTAGTACTAAAAATTTTCCCAGAAAATTTCTACTACGATAAGTTAGAAATTTTTCCATACTACCTCCATTCATTGATTGCCATGAAACAAACATTTAAGAATGGTGTGGGTCCCATTGAATAAAATATTATATTATTTTTTTTAATAAGAATAAAATATTATATAATTAAATGCTCATTAAATGACATGTCCAATGCTGATGGAGGGATTGTAGTACTAAAATTTTTCCCCAATCCCTACATACCATATGCATCCAAGTTTTGTTTTTGTTTTTTTCTTTTGTTTAGATTGGGCTAGTTGGATGTAGATTCATTTATCCCATTAACCCAAGTAAAAAGAACAAAACAAATGTAAATAATTTAATAAGACAAAAACAATAGAATTGCCAAATTTACACTATTATGTTTCAGAAAAAAAAAAAAAAAGGAGAAATTTACACTATTAAATATATGGATAAAGAAAATCATATATTTTAATCATACCCATCTAACGTACATTCATACAAATACACAAGAAATTTTCCAATCAATCACTTTTATGCTATAGCTTTACATTCAAAGAATAGTTACCAATATTTAAGAAGTAGCTCCTCCCTCCTTAATACCCACCCATCCCTTATGATCTTTTGATGAACATTACTAGCTAGGCTATACACAAGTGTGTATTGTGTATGTATCTTCCTACACACTGTTATTAAAATTTTGATAGCTAATTCGAAGACAAAATTGTCAAATATAAGTTATTGAAACTTTTTTACCTTTTCTCTCACCGTTGTCAAAATTTTAGCGATAGTGTATAAACTGGTACTCAAAGATGAATTTATTAGCAGCTAAAAATGCAAGAAACCCATACTCGTGTGTAGGCAAGTATTTTTCTTCTCCTCGTTCGGAGCCCGAACCAATCCCTAAGCTTGACGTGCCAAGTCGTTAGCATGTACAAACGTGCCATGAAAACCGTAAGGTACTCTCGTCGGCAGCTCCACAGAAGCTTCCAACTTCAAATCCATGGCGTTCACAATCTGAAGCTCCGATCTCCATTTCTTCTCGTCGTGCACCAACACCATTATAAACCCATCGTCTTCTCTCTCACAACTCACTTTTCTCCCCAAAAAATACGGCTCTCCGCCGTACCGTTGATCGCCGTAAATGTACTTCTTCATCTCTCCCGATGACAGATCTACCTTCGCGAAACCGCACACCTTCGGCCATGGCTCTGTAATCGCCAAATAAGCGTACTGGGTTTTCCTCCCGAGCCGCTTCCGGTTCACCATTCCGGCCTCCAGGTTCACCTGCTCCGATTCCGATACGATCGGCCGGCGAACCGATTCGCCGGTCCTTAAATTGAACCGGATTTCCGTTAAAACGGCCTTTAAATCCTCGTCTCGTTCGTTAAAAATGGAGTCCGGTGGGGTCATGCACGACCCGATCACAACGACGTCGTTCGACTCTGTTTCTTCCCATGCATTCCATAGATGAAAACAGAACGTGTCAGGCGAATCGACCCATATGAGATTGGACGAGTCCGTTGCGTTCTTCGGTAAAAATCCGAATCGGGATTTCTTTTTTTCGTCGTACATCACCGGAGATCCGCCGGTGGCCATTTTTCGAAGGTTGAAAACGACTTGCTGGTCTGGGATCACGACGAAATTCTCTGTTATGGCGAAATCGTGCATCATCGTCGGAATTTCCGTCGGAATGTCGACTTCCGGCGACATTTTCCCGTCTGGTGAGAACCGGAAGTATTTTAGATACGGCTTGCGAACGAAATTGTAACTCAGAGCAAATAGCTCGCCGGAATCCGGGTCGACTTTGGGGTGAGCGATCATCGGAGAATTGAGCTGGCCCTCGAAATTGTACCGGCCGGCGGTGACCAGGTCGCCGGAAGGGGTGATACGGACGTGATACGGAAAGTCGTCCTCTGACATGGCCATAAGACGGCCATTGAAGTAGACCAAGCCGGCGTTGGCGACTCCGGTGCCGTGGCGGTGGTCGATTAGCCCTAATAGCCCTCGAGCGAAGAAGAGAAGAAGACGGACAATGCCGGAATGTCCATGAAGCTCGCCAACGGCCTTGGGGAAAACCGGCCGGCCGATGGCCCTCTCTTGAACGAGCCTCACTGTTTCAGTGAACCTGCAGGCGTAGCTGGCACGGCCGCCGCCGATCGTGACGGCATGAATCATGCCGTCGCCATCGAACAGATGGTGGCCAGCGAGGGGTTCAAACAATGGGTTTGCGCCGTTACGGAGATAGACACCGTCGATGCAGTCGGGGATGGCGCCGGTGACCGGAAGGTAGTGAGACACTGGCTGTTCCGGCACGGGAGCGAAGTTTCCGGCGATTTGGACACGTGGGTCGAAGTTTTTAGGAAGATTCCGATTGTGTTTATTAGAGAGCAGGGCTTGTTCGAGGATGTGGAACGCCATGGAAGCAGCTTTTTGCAGTAAATTCCAGTGGGGAGGATGAGGAGATTGGAAAGTGTCGTCTTCCGTGATTCTCGGGCGTTTATTGGGCTGTTTCGGGAAATGGAAGACAGACGGGGAGTTTAGAGCGCAGGAAATCACCTCGTTTCTCTTATTGGGCTTCTTCTTGACAGTGTTAATGGGCCTGGTAGGAAGGCCCAAATCCATAGCAATAGTGGAAGAGGTGGAGGTGGAGAGTGGGAGAAGCACTTTTTGATGAAGTAGAAAGTGGGGTGTGGTTGAAGAAAGCGCCATATCTTTTTCTTTTTTCTTTTTTGTTGAAAAGAAATGTGGTTTTTTTTTTTTTTTAAAAAAAAAAAATGGAATTGGAATTCTAAAGAGAGAAAGAGAGAGAGAGAGAGGTTTTTTGGGGGAAAATTGAGAGAGAAAGAAGAGCATTTATAGAGAGAAAGGAAAGGTTTTGGAATAATTTCTTGTCCACCTCAGCCAATGTTATGAAAGAGCACGTGGTTATTTGTTCAATCAACACTTGGGGATGTTAAATTTCTTTAATAACTTTTGTTTCAATTTTGTTTTTGTAATTTTGAAAATTTCCTCAACTGACATAGGCTTGTATCTTCTTGTCAAATGTTCGAATCTTCCACTCCACATGTCGTAAAAAAAAGTTGAAAATTTCATTATCTTGTTATATGTCGCTTTGAATCGAATTCATTAGATATATCTCTTTCTTTTTATGAATTTAAAAAATGTGAAAGAGAGGTTTCGAATAGAGTTTAAAGAAAGGAAGTGGTATCTTAATTGCTTTATTAGACAGGTTGATATTAGCGAAAAGTGGCAAAAATCTTGACTTGACAAGTTGATTGTGGATATATAAAATGATTTCCATAATATGATAATTTCGATTACGGAAAAAAATAAATTTATACTTCTAAGTTTTGGAGGTTGTATTAATAAAAATCTTAAACCTATGCAAACTTATAATTGTATGTCCTAGTTAGATTCCGTTTAAAAAAAAACGTTAGTTTATACCCATGCAAAACTTATAGTCATATCAATTAAACTCTAAAACTTTCATAAGTGAATTAATTTAGATTTTTCATTTCAAATAATGGACAATTTTCAAATGGAGGGTCTAGATTTTTTAAAAAGTCTATACACGTGTGAGAATTAATACATGGACGAGCTCTAAATTGAAGGCTTAAATGAATTCACTTATAACAATTTATGGGTTTAAATGGATAGAATTATAAGTTTCTATGTATGTGAACTATTGTTTTCCAAATGGAATCTAAATAGAGAGTATAAATGAATATACTTATGAAAATCCAGGATTTTAATTCATACAATTATTAGTTTAGAGTTTTCATCGATACAACTCCTATAAATTTAAGAATATAAATAGATTTTTCTCCATTTTTTTTCAAATAAATTAGGGTGTAGTAAGTTTCATGGATCCGAAGACATGAATTTGGCCAGAGTTTTTAGAGCTCGATCTCTTTTGCCTAAAAAAACCAGAAAAATTGATAATCAGATCAATGCTATTTTAGAGATGAATGATGTCTAATCAATTTATACCAACTCAATTTTTCAGTGCAATTATAGATAATTCAATACGTGTTTTAAAGCTCTTTACCCACGATAGTGATGTTTTAGTACACTCTAACGAAAAAAGAGGTAAAAATGAAAATCTTAAAAATATTGAAACTAAATTGAAATTAAAGTTGAAAGCATCACAATAAAAAATATATGTTGTGGTAACAAATGTAAGCATAACTTAATGATAATTGATATGTACCATTAATCAAGAGACTAGAGATTCGAATTGTGTACTATAGGTTGTACAACTCAAAATAAATAAATGAGTAAATAAAATAAAATACAGTTTGTGGTGGGAATGTTTTTTTAATACCAAACTTTATTTTTGGAACTATCTTGTTTTTTTTTTTCCTCTCTCTCCCTAAAGGGAAAGTCAAAATTAGTAAAATGACCATTAATGTTTTTTTTTTTTTTGGAAAAGTACTTTTTTGGTCTCTGAATTTTGACGAATAGGTGTGTTTGGTTATTGAGTTTTTAAAATGGAACTTTTTAGTCTCGAGTTTTGAGAAGTAGGCTTAAAGGTCCCTCATATTATTTTTTCAAAATTTTTAAATTAATACTTTAATTTATTATTTTTTTTTAATTTTAAAAACCATTCAATATTAAAAAGTAATACAAAATATTAATTTAAAAATTGAAAAAAATAACATGAAAGTCCTTTTAAACCTATTTCTCAAAATCCAAAGACCAAAAAGACCTATTTTGAAAACTCACAGACCTTTTTAAGACTATTTCTCAAAACTTAGAAACTAAAAATGTCTATTTTGAAAAGTCAAATGACCAAACGCACTTATTCATCAAAACTCAAACTCGAGACCAACACATCAGTGAAAAGTTCCAAATGAACAGCGTTGGTTTCTGTCCACACAAAATCTCGGCAATATTCAACATATGACCAAAAATAAAAAAATAAAAAAAATAAAATAAAAAAAATAAAGTTCAAACTTTGAACACAAAATCAACTTTAACTTCCTCTTATTCTTTTTTTTTTTCCTCACTTTTAAAATTCAACTTTTACAATGTCGTTTTTTTTTGGAGCTTCCTTTAAATGGCCCTTGCTAGAAACATCTTTTATTCACGACCTTTCATGAACCAATAGGTATTTTATTTGCTTAATTGAAAATTCTGTTTTAATTTTATGATTTAGTAGTCGTACTCACTTGAAATGACCTGATTTAAAATCGATTACAGTTGAAAAAAAAAAGAAAAACCCATTAAAAATACTATCATGTTTTTAGTACAATTATGTGGGAGTGGAAGAACTCGATAAAACCACAAACCTCTTGATTATTAGTACAATTATGTGAGTTGAGCTATGTTCATGGTGACAAAAAATAATACCATATTGTTCAACTAGGTACCTCGTAAAACAATATCATTTTTAAAACCAATCCTACTCATTTCAGATGACAACTTGAAATGATTTAACTCATTTGAAATACTACTACATTATTATTGTCAACTTGTTGCTTCATATAAAAAAAAATTGATTTTAAAATTCTCAAATTTTTATTCTTTCAACATTCATGTGATGGCAAGGACTTGATTTATTCAACTTTTAATATTCTATAAGGAATCCCTAAAAAAAAAAAAAAAAAAAAAAGAAAGAAAAGAAAATAAAAGGAAACAAAGACAAATTTGAGTTTAACTCTGCTCATATTATGCCACTCATTAATGTATAAATAAAAAGGGCAATTTCTATATTGGTTCATTCTACTCCACACATATTCTTTTTGGTCATATTACTGACTTTCTACTTCGTGGAAATTTTGGAAAGATGTATAAATTTTGATTTTCCTTCTTTTTTTTTTTTTAAAAAAAAAAAATCAGTGTTGAAATGTTGGTTGAAAACTATTTCCATGCAAAAGTAAAAAGGTTTAAAGTATTATTTTAATTTTTAAAATTTTTACTTGTGATATATTATATTTTAATCTCTATACTATTATTTAATATAAAAAAATAATTTTGTTGCCAACCTGAACGTAGTTCAACTACTAGTTAAAGCATAATCTTTGATCAGAATGTATTTTTTAAAGTATCTTCGACTAGAATGTTAGAGGTTCAAATCTTCATCCTTTATTGAACTCAAAAGATCATAAATTATAAAAAAGAAAAAACTATGTTATTACCAAAAATGAAACTCTCTTATATGTTTATATTAACTGTATATAATCTTAAATAATAATTGGAATTTATTTTTTACTAAAAAAATGGATTTTTTATTTTTATTTTTTTGGGAAATATTTCATAAGATCATACCCGATTAGAAAACCAAAACATGAGAAAAATATCAAATTAAATCATTTGTCAAAAAAAAAAAAAAAATCAAATTAAATCATTTGAGTTATTTCATTGAAAACTAATCATACATTATATCCTTGATAATATAGATTGTTTTAATATTTTCCAAGTATTTTCTCTACTCTTTAGTATACTATTGTAATTCAAATATGAGATTATAAATCCGAATTTTTTAAGAGATACTTTAATATCTTAGCTAGTAGAATAATATTTAGATCGATGTTTTTTTTTTTTTCCTCTCTCTTTATTATTATTTTTTACAACATGTGAGAGTGAGAAATTCGAATCACAAACTTCTTGGTCATTAGTACAAGTTTTATGCCAGTTGAACTATGCTCTGTCTTTTTAGAAAAATACTTGGTTGCCGGTATGTAGGGATCTTCCTACCTATCCCATTAAAATCTTGACAATTAGAAAAGGGAAAGATAGAAAAAATGAGAAAACTTTTTTTTTTTTTTTAATCTTTCCTAATTGTCAAGATTTTTACTATGGTATTCAAGAAGATCCCTATATACTGGCATGCAATCAAGTTTTTTCCATTTTTTTATTAGTGTGTTTTAAAGATATGATAAGTTCCAATCGCTTTCATAATTTCTTGTACATATATTTGGCTAAGCACATTTCTATTTTTCCAGTGATGACTCTTTCTCAATATTATTTACCTCCATTTATTGTCATAAAATTTTGGAAAGATTGCAAAATTGTTTAGTATGAGCGCCTAGTACTTCTACAAACTTTATATATGCATGAAATGAAAGTACAAAAATGAAAGAAAAAAAAAAACTTGTTTACCCTTAACTCAGGAGATCAGTAAACGCATGTTTGAGAGTGATTTGAAAATTGTTAAAATTATTTTTGTCATATATAAAATCATCTTGAAATATACATTTAATAATTTAAGTATGCCATGAAAAAACGAAATTGTTATTAGTCATGGACTAATAATCAAAACTATGAAGAAATATATCCATTAAATAGTCCAAATATAATTATGAATAAATTGATGACGTGAAATATGTGAATTAATTATGAATTAAATTAATTCAAAGAAGAAATGAAAACACATGAAGAAAAATGTTTAGAATAGCTTTTTGTTTTCAGTTGGTATATTCTCTCTCTTTCATATTTGATGACGTCACCTCTTCATTTTCTTTATGCATATAATTAAATATGTTGGGTTGGACCCCTACACTCTCTCTCCTTTAGCTTCATGCTTGATTCCTTTGATATTTTCTCTTTGGGCAACCCCTCTCCTTTCTTCTTTTTTTTTTTTCCTAGATATTTTCTTTTTAAAATTTAATTAAGAATTCAATTGGGTTAGAATTGCAAAACAAAATAAAATAGACGTTGCGTAATCAAACTCAATTTTATAATCTTTACTTTGAAATTGATTTCATTAAAATAAATCTCAAACTAATGAAAATGTTGTCCTTACTTGTATATTATGAATCTTCTAAATATCTAGTTAATGCGTGAGACTATATTTACTCCTCCCCAACATGTTTATGATAGAGACATGCAACGAAAAAAACAATATAGTCTTCGTTGGTATGATCATCCATCAAAAAGAGAGAAGAGAAGTTGGGTGATGGCAACTAATTACTAGGGTTAGTTAGATTCCCAAGAGCATATTCATTTAAGAGAATCTTCAATTAAGAAAAACACAACAATGTTAAACACACGATAACTCGTAGAGAAAATAACTTAAACATATAGCTTAATTGACGGTTAAATTATTATACTTCTATTTTAAAAGATTAAAGAGGTTCGAATTTTCACCCTTTGAAGTTAGGGAGGAAAAAAGACATAGAGAGAGGAGGCAAGAATTGCATGGATTCTTATGGCATGTGGGAGAATGGCCAAGTGGGAGGATGCATACAAAAATTTTGAATACACATAGCTTGGAATGATGTGAAAAACATATGTGGCAGTGAATAAAAGATGAGTAAAGGGCTCAACTTTATAAAAAGGAGAAATGACATTGTTTTGAAGCAAAAAATGGAAATATGCTCCTCCACCCCCACTTGTGGCATTTGCTTTTCTTTCCTTTGAGTCTCCCTTTTCAAGTCCCACGCGACATACATACGAGAGTGATTTCGAAATGGTCAAAATTAAATCACTTCTTTTAAAATCAATTTATCTGTCAAAACCACTTTTACAAGTGTATAATCAAACGTTAGAATGATTATACGGAAAAAAAAAAAAAAAAAAAACTTCTAATAAATCTCTATCATATCGAACAAAATCATTTTCTCCAAAATCACTCTCGCGAACATTACGGGATTATAATGCAAGCTAATTATCCCTAGTGGCTCCAAAATTTGTGGTCAATTCCCTGTACAAAACGTACGTTATTGTCGTAGCTTTTTGGTTACATGGATGATAATGGCAAAGAAAACCTGAAGCTCTTGCAAGTTGGACGTTTACCTAACTGACAATCAACTGTGAGCAACTTCTTCATTCACATGAGAGAGAGAGGGGACCCCATGAAAAGAAGTTGTAGCATTATATTATAGGGAAGTTAGCTAGATTGCCAAATCTACTTTTGGATGTTTATATCAAAACTAATCCATATATTTCATTCGCGAGTTGTGTTTGTTAGACATACACGCTTAAATCCAACTATATTATAATAAGTTTAGAAAGATGGTTGAGTATATAAGTAATGGCAGCATCTCCATCTGTATTATAGAACTAAGTTCGAAAGCAAATTCATATTATATAAGTTTATAAAAGAAGGTAATTTTATATGTTATAATCAAGATAGCAAAAAAGGAGAGTTGCTTTGTCTTTGTTAAGAAAATGTTAAAATTATAAATTTAGAATAATACTTATCTACACTGAGCGCTTTCTATTCACTGTCATTAAAAATTTGACAGCTGTTTACTTTTGAAAAAAAAAAAAACACACTCTATTCTCTCGCATTTTCTACATTTCTCTCTTGGTCAAAAACCGGTGGTCAATGAGAAAGCTGCATTTTTCTCTTCTAGTTATAAAAAAACATAATGGCAGTTACCAGTTAATATCTCTAGCTTGCCCCCAATCAAACTGGAAGGATAAGTATTATCCTTAATTTATCATAATCAAATTAATATAAGGTTTTTGGTTAATAGTGATAAAACATACATATGAAGCATGGAGATTCCATGTACACACAAACCTCTATTCTATCTCTCTTCTTTTTTTTAATCACTAATTATTAATGGTTTCTCACTTGTTGAGTCTTCGGTTAATTTTCAAAAAATAATACCTGGCTGCATACTGACAACTAAGAGTGAAAATGGTAGAAAATGAAAATTATTCTTGGATTGGATCTCTTTTTTTTTTCTTGGACCAAATACCTGTTTGGGTTTAATGGGCTCTGATACCATATTAGATAACATGAGGTTCCATCTCAAAACCAATTGGCAATGAATAGAGTGACCCATGTAGTTTATATATTGTGAGGTCTTCACCAATCTTTTCAATGTGGGATCCTCAACATGCACCCTCAAGATGGTGCCTCTTTGGGTTCACCATTCTTGGATCGGATCTCAATTTCTTTTTATTGGACCGAATACCCGTTTGAGTTTAATGGACTCTGATACCATATTATATTACATGGGGTTCCACTCAAAACCAATTGGTAATGAGGGGAGTGACCCTTGAAGCTTATATATTGTGAGATCTCTACTAATCTTTTCAATGTGAGATCCTTCAACAAATCTTACATGGACCAATTAGACGAGACGAGAGATATGTCTTGTGGTGATGTTTGAAGAAGCAACAGAAATTGAGAAGGAAGTATTGTAGGGAAGAGTTGGAAAATAGTTGCAATATAATTATTGAAGTTGAGAGGAATTAGAATAGTGGTTTTACAATTAGAGCAAATGACAGAGATGGGGTATTGTAAAAGCAAGTTGGTGCACTTTAATGTCTTACCAGTTTGAGGAAAATGTCAACTAAACTCACATCTCTCTTTGCTTTTCCTATGTACTATGCTTTGCCAGTTTTGAACCAAAAACCCCATAATTTGTTAGAAGAGGAGGTGGAGAATTCACTCATTCATTCATTCATTATATAGTTTTTATTGCCCACTTTCTGGTTGTCAACTCTTCATCTTATCCAATTCATCTCATTCAATCCCCAATCCATGATTTCATCTCATCCAATCAAATACAACAGCAAAATATGTGAGATAAGAGATTTTCCAACATCTAACTTTTTATCAAAGATAAAACGTTAGTTGAGCTATATTCGTGTTAGTCGGTTAAATCCCTCTCTTCATGCTTGATAATCACGTTCTTGATCTTCAAATTATCATTTATGAAGTTTATTGGGTTCACGTATGCATTATATGTTACTATGGTCTCTAAAATTGTTTTTATAGGTTTGGTACTTTCAATAACTCTAGTTCATTTTAGTCTTTGTATTTTTAATGTCTATTTTGGTTATAATACGGTTAACTTTTGTTCACTTTAGTTTCTCTACTTTTAGAACATCAGAATTCTGGACTATAAAGTGACTATGATTTTTTATCCCTATTTTCAGAAGTTTATTGACACAAATTATATATAAAATGGAAATCCTTTAATACAAAATTATGATTATACTTCAAGTAATTTATTGAGTGTCACATCGGTTGAAACTATGATCGAAAAGATGAGAAAAAAAGGAAAATGAAAATCCACCAACATCACTTTAAGAAGTAAAGGATAAAAAACTAGATTTTTTGAATGCGTAGATATTAAAATGGACTAAAGTTGAAAATATAGGAACCAAAATGGACATTTTAAAAGTACGGACAAAATGAACTAAAGTTAAATGTATTGAGACAAAATTAGTGTCTAAACCTTTTAAAAATAGCAAGTATATAACATTTGTGGTTAAACGACTTTATCATCCAATTTAGTCCCTAATATTTAGGTATATATATTTTAATTTAGTCTCTTATTATTTAAAAACTTTCAATTTTGCGTTTCAAAAAAAAAAAAAAAAAAACTTTCAATTTTGTCTCTTATGATATAACATTTTTTTAATCACAAACTTTTTATTGGTAAATATTTAGATTGTGTTACGAATCTTATAATAAACTTGTTAGTAGAAATTTAGATAAATTATGCATAAATTTTGATATTTTCTCTCTCAAGTGGCATAATTTTTCTACTCACTCAGTATTATGTTTTGCAAATTTACTATCATCCAGAAAAAGTATCAACCATTATATTAGAGACTAAAATATATATTGAGGGTTGAAATTATTATGTTGCTTTTAAATCTATGAATAAAAGTAGTGGTCAAATCTTGTGAAATATGACATTTATGTTAGGTATGTATTCTAAAACCTAATTGAGAGAAGCTTTAATTTTAGGTAAAAGACCCCATGATGTAGATTGACATGCTCATTGCATCTTTTTAAAAACATTTGGACAATCTAGCTTGATTCATGAGATCAGCAAGACCTTATGGTATATGGCATTGTCAACACAAAAAATAGTATATCGTGTGTCTAGCGATGATGACAATTTTTGTTGTAACCACGAAACGGAAATTCAACTGCGAGTGTGACATTTAATCTCAAGATTGTAAGATTTTTTTTTTTAAATTGAATTAGATGGTAATTAGAAAAATAATGACAAGAAACCAATAGTTTCAAAACTATTTCGAAAAATAAGGTGGATTTCTTGTCTTGATTGGAGTGCAAGATGCTTTCAATGAAAATGTGTCTTTTCAAGATACGCATTGAAGTTTATCTAATAGTGAACTAATGATTATCCACAAATATGTCTCTAGAAGAGATGCATTCCTTTATCTTTTATTATTATTATTTTTTATTTTTTAAAAAGTCATTAAATGTTTCAAAAGGTTGGCCTATCTCAAGTTTATTTCCTTTAAAAGCCATTACATATTTTTTACAAAAATTGATTTAGAGTTCTATAACTTTCGAATGTTATACTATACGTCTTCGGTTAAAAACATTAAATTTTACAAATGCAATACATATTTTATAAGTGCATTAAATTGTTTATCTTTCTTTTTTAAAGTTATTAAATGTATTTTAAGAAGTCAAAGTGAGTTTAACTTAGTGGTAATTGATATGTACCATTGAATAAAAGGTCAAAGGTTTGAATCTCCTTACCTTCAAATATAAAAATGGTTCTATTCATATAATCCATCTCTCAAGTCTTTCTTCTAAAATGTTTTTAAATTAATATATATTTTTTTATAACTACTTAGGGTCCGTTTGAAATAATTCTAATTTAAATGTTTTTCAAGAATGCATTTTTAAAAAAAACATTTTGTATAAAAATATTTAGAATTTAAACACTCATATGTTTGGTTGCATTTTCTCATAAGTGTTTTTATACCCAAGTTGTTGTATACTAAAGACTCTTTTTTAAAAAGTTGGTTTTAAGTGTTTCTCTCAAAATGATTTATTTATCAATCTCATTTTCTAATAAGTCATTTTTAGTGGTTGCCAAACACTATAAATTTTTTCAAAATGATTTTTTTTCAAAATTAAACACTTGAAAAGTTAAACCAAACACACCCTTATTTATTAAGATTCTCTAAAAAAAACTATTTTCATAATCTAAAATCACTCAAATAAGCTAAACACATTTTAAATTATTAATTTTTGAAAAGCGCTTATAAAAAAACCAATTTTATTTGTGCATGGATTTCCATTTTTACCCTCATCTAAAATTTTATCCTAAAATTAAACAGGCTGTATCTAAATAATTTCTCCCTCCTAATATAATCTTAAATTATTCAAATAGATTCTATTTCCCTAGATTAGGGTTTGAATTTAAAAAAAAAAAAATGATTTCATCTTATAATCCATTGTCACATGTTGTGCTCTAGACATGAGGCCTCATCCACATGTCTTCTCCAAATTCCATTCTTCTCTCTCTGTTTCTTCCATTTACAAGCCAAAATTTCAACCCATCAAAAGCACTTCCTCTTTCATCTCCATTGAACTGCCAAAGAAATTCAAATTTGGGGTTCTTTGAAATCCTCGCAAACAAGCAAGGAAAGTTAAAAGTTATAGCACCAACAAGAAAACCCTTTTTTTTTTTTTTTTTTTTTTTTTTTTTTTTTTGTAATAGTGCAGTGTCCAAGAATCTCCATGCATGGTAGAATAAATTCCACAATCTGCTTCTGGCCTTATGTTTGGAAAAAAAAGGTACTTTTTATTTATTTGAAACATATTCAGTGGACATCTAAGGCATGCACTGTGATTGCATCAGATGTTGTTTGCAATTCATATTCATAAATCTTTGAATTTATATTCATAGAAATCTGCAGTGATAGTTTCTATCGTTGTTTGTACGTACTTTTTTTTTTTTTTTTTTTTTTTTTTTTTTTTTTTTCTCTTTTTCTTCTTGGGGTTAGAAGAGGTCTCCCCTCTGAATTTCAATTTCCTTTTTGTATTTTTCTTTTCTTCTAGTTCATGATCCATATATATATATATTTTTTACTTCGGCATCTATAAAAACAAAATCAAAACAAAATCAGTGATATAGGTTTTAGAAACAAAAATGACCCGTTTCTATCACATAGATTTAAAGTTTTATATCAATGATAGAAGATTGAAGATTTCTATCACTGATAGATTTCAATCAGTGATAGAAGATTTTTATCACGGATAGATTTCAATCAGTGATACAAGATTTTTATCACGGATAGATTTCTATGAGCGATAGAAAATATTTTTATCATTGATTGGAAAAAATGAGCAAAAACAACATGTAATCGCATAGGAAACCAAAAATTCCACGTAGAAAATGAACGAAAACAACAAGAAATCGAATAACAAATCCACCAAAACGCATGGCAAAATCCAACAGAAAAAGGAAGAAAAAAAAGAGCAAGCGAACAGGGGACTGACTTTTTGATTTTCGGCTTGAAACGGGCTAAAACAAATGTGGTGAAACTGAAAACGAATGAAATCGAGTTGAATTTAGGGCGAAATGGTGCTGAAAAACCTAGTGATAGAAATCAAAATGAAGGAAATGGAAGGGTGAAATCGAGCCGGTGAAATTGATGGTGATAGAAAGGAAATCGAAGGGTGAAATCTACACTATAGGAAAACAGGTCTATTGTGGCGGTTTTATTGGGCTATCGCAAGAGATATTAACCGCTGCAACACTTTTTGCAGCGGTTAAAGAACCGCTGGCAGAAGCGGTGTTACAAGGGATCTAGCAACATTTTAAAAAAATGTTGGAATGATTTCTCACAAACGCTGCAATAGTTATCCTCTATTGCAACATTTTTCGTCTCTCATAATGCAACAGTTTATCGGATTGTCGCTGCTTAATGTGCAACACTTTATTAACCGCTAGGAGTATAATAACCGTTGCTATTGTTGATACTATATCAACGGTTTTTGAAACACTTGTAAGATTATATAGTAGCGGTTATTAGACATCTTCTAATCCAACATTTTTTTGCAAGTGTTACAAGCATTTTGAATAACCGCTGCAATTGTTCATCCTATTGCAACACATTTTGTCATTAATAACAACAATTTGTTGACCTTTTGCTAATTGGCAACAATTTTTAGAAACGTTAAAAGCATTATATAACCGCTGCAATAGTTGATCCATTGTAGCAATTTATTTAATATATTGCAACAGTTATCATACGCCTTTAAAAACTGTTGCAATAATTAACTTAATAGCAACAATCATATTGTTTATACTGCAACATTTTTGTTCACCTCATTTTGTGTACATCCTAATTTGCAGCTTTATTTTGTATAAAATTTATTGATTTACCAATTTAAAAAACTATATAACTAAAAGTGATTGTTGTGGTATCTGAAACCAAATTTCAACAAGATTAATGATAACCAAAACATTTCAATAAAATATCAATTACAAAAAGTTATAAACTTAAATAGGTACATAAACAAAACAAGTCAACAAAATACCATGAAGTACTCATAGAATTTAATACTAAATTGGAACCTAATAAATCCTACATCATTTAAAAAAAGATAACAACCTACTTATCATCGGTTTCAAAAAAAAAAAAAAAAAACTACTTATCATCAAGAAGTCTTTGAGTTCGAAATTTGTTTCACTAAGTAGCTTCATGAGAACTTGTCCTTGATATGTTATTCTCCGATGTATTAGCTCTTTCATCCTGTCAACAAATTAAAATAAAGTATTAAATTAAAATTCTATAAAAGATACTAAATTTGTAATACTAAAACAAATTAATATATATTTTATACCTGTCTTAAACCATCGTTCAAAGATGTCCCACTAGTACCATCAACTTGCATACCACTACTCTGTTCCAAGATTGAAAGCACCTTTTTCATGTTAGAACGCATATCTGCCACTTCTGACTCTAATTTAGTTATTCTAGATCTTCCTTCTTCAGTTTGATGGTCTTCTATATCTATCCCAGAATTGATCTCAACTCGTGCAAATCGATGAGATTTAGTTTTAAATATCTCAGTTGGAGTAGGTCCTAATCCCATTGCACGAACACGTCCTGAATGTTCCTTACCAAAAACTTGCTCAAACACCTCCACTTCAAAAGGCATAACTTCTGAGCGATTTGCATTTTGATTCATATATTCTTCAAACTTCTCCTATTAAAGTAGTAAAAAATTGAAAATGAAAAACTATAAAGTAACAAAAATTGAAACTTAACTCTGGACTTACCGCAATTTTAGCAGATTCCTCATTTACATAACTTCCATCCTTCCGTTTATGAGCTTCTAAATGAAAGCTTTGAAAATTTTTTACATCCTGGATATAACTCACTATTACAATCTCTAATCAAATCATTAAAATTTGAAACATCAATATTTGGTCTTTCTCTGTTCAATGGTTCAACATTGTCACCCACTCCTTGAGATGTATTCTCATCTAAATATCCAAAAGCCTCTTGTATCATGTCTCGCATATTATCTTGTTCATGCACATCTGAATCTTCATGAACATTAGATTCCTTCAATAAATCATCTTGGCCGACATAATGATCCAAAATAGATTCACCATGAAAAACCCAACAAGTATAACCTCTAGCAAATCCATTACACACTAAATGATCATATACCTTGTGTCTGTTCAACCAAAATGAATTTCCACATTTCTTACAAGGACATAATATATTTCCATTGTTGATGCCAAAATCCGGACAGAAGACTCACCTGACCTTCACGTGACACCAACAGTGAATTTGTAGAAACTGGGGAAGACGTGACCTGCAAGACCAGCAAAAACCGCTGCACACCGGCGTGGTGTAGGCCACACCGCCTCCGATGCCTAAGTCAGAAAACCGAGGAGAAGCTACAGATAGTAAAGGGGAGAGTCAAGAATCGAGTTTTGGAACCCTTCCTCCGTGGTGAAGAGGGGGTTTTATACCTGTTTGTCCTCCTAGGGTTTTTAGGAATTCGGAGGTGTTTCGGGACGAACCAGGCGGAACCGGGGCGATTCGGGGCATCAGGGACCGAAAAGAGGTCATCGGGCTCGGCCCGCGCAAACGGGCCGGATGGTCGGCCTCGGCCTCTGCTCGGCCATCTGTTTCGAGAATCTCCTCTGCACATACCGCAGGCTCTGACAAAACCTCAACTGGCACAGTCCTGCTCAACTCTGTATCATAGGCAGCCGCCAAGCGAGCCAGTGAATCTGCGTTGGCATTCTGAGACCTCGGGATTTGTTTGATCTCCCACTTCTCAAAGTGGGACAGCAGTTCCCTGGCCTTGGATAAGTACCTACTCATTCTCTGTTCCCTAGCCTGGTATTCTGCCAACACCTGCTTCACGATTAGCTGTGAATCGCTTTGAACCATGATGTCTGAAACTCCGATCTCCCTTGCCAACTTCAACCCTGCCAGGAGTGCCTCGTATTCAGCCTCATTATTCGAGGCCTTGAAATTGAATCTCAGGGCATACTCAAATCTTCCTCCATCAGGGGATTCTAGCAAAATTCCTGCTCCACAACCCTTGGTGTTAGAAGACCCGTCTACAAAGAGTGTCCAAGTCTGTTTCACCTCCCTTACACTCAACATATTGACCTCTGTGCCTGACTTGCTCTGCTCGGCCTCGGACCTCTGAGGGTCGGCCTTCTCCTCTACAGTCGTTAATTCTGCCAGGAAATCTGCCACAGCTTGCCCTTTCATGGCAGTTCGAGGTTTGTAATGGATGTCATACTCACTCAGCTCAACTGCCCACTTCATGAGGCGACCCGAGGCTTCTGGCCTCTGCAACACCTGTTTTAGAGGAAAGTTGGTCAAAACTGTTACCTTATGGGCTTGGAAATACGGACGCAACCTTCTGGCCGACGTAACTAAGGCCAGAGCGAGCTTTTCCACTTGGGGGTATCTAGTCTCTGCTCCAACCATCGACTTGCTGGTGTAATACACAGGTCGTTGGAGCTTCTCTTCTTCTTTGATCAATGCAGAACTTACAGCCGTATCCGAGGCCGCGACATAGAGCAACAGCTCGTCGCCAGGGAGCGGCTTGGCCAAGAGCGGGGCCGAGCTCAAATAGTCCTTCAGCTCCTGGAAAGCCTTTTCGCATTCTCCAGTCCATTCGAAACGTGATCCCTGTCTCAATATTTTAAAGAAAGGTAAACACCTGTCAGTTGATCTACTAACAAACCTGTTCAAGGCGGCGATCCTCCCGTTCAAGCTTTGAAGTTGCTTGAGATTGGTCGGGGAGGACATTTGCATGATTACTCTGATCTTGTCTGGGTTTGCTTCTATCCCCCTCTGATGCACCATGAATCCTAGGAATTTTCCTGATGTCACCCCAAAAGCGCACTTACTCGGGTTTAGTTTCATTCGATACTTCCGGAGGATCTGGAAAGCTTCATTAAGGTCAGACTCATGGCATTGAGACTCCAAGCTCTTTACCAACATATCATCCACGTACACCTCCACGTTCTTTCCCAGTAACGGAGCAAACATGCGGTTTACCATTCGCTGGTATGTCGCCCCAGCGTTCTTCAAACCGAACGGCATGACCTTATAGCAATACAACCCTCGGCTAGTGATGAATGAAGTCTTTTCCTGATCGGGCTCGTGCATTCTAATCTGGTTGTACCCTGAATATGCATCCATAAAACTCAGCATCTCGTGCCCTGCTGTTGCGTCAACCAGCTGGTCGATCATGGGCAAAGGATAGCTGTCCTTTGGGCACGCCTTATTCAGGTCGGTAAAGTCGATGCACATCCGCCACTTCCCGTTAGCCTTCTTTACTAGTACCACATTGGACAACCATTGGGGATAATGAACTTCCCTGATGAACCCTGCTTTAAGCAGCTCATCTACTTGACTGGCAACAACCTCATTCCTCTCCGAGTTAAATGCCCTTCGCCTCTGCTTTACTGGCTTGAAATCCCTATCCACGTTCAACTGGTGAACCATCACTCCCGGGTCAATTCCTGGCATATCCTCGTGTGACCACGCAAACAGATCCGCGTTAGCCCTCAAGAAATCTACCAGTCTGCCCCTCTGCTCAGCCCCCAATTTGGTGCCGATGTTCACTCTCCTTTCCTCAGACGTTAGTGGTACAGATTCCAGTTCCTCCGCGGGCTGTCCCCTTGGGTCAAGTCCAGCAGCATCGCTGACATGCGGAACCTCGCAACAACCTCCGGGGTTAGGGTCGGCCTTTTCCATACCGATGCCGACCTCAATCTGATTCGGCGCTTTCTGCTCGCAACAGCCTTCGGGGTTAGGGTCGGCCTTTTCCATACCGAGGCCGACCTCAGTCTGGTTCGACGCTTTCTGCTCGCAACAGCCTTCGGGGTTAGGGTCGGCCTTTTCCATACCGAGGCCGACCTCAGTCTGGTTCGACGCTTTCTGCTCATACCCGAGGTTTCCTTCTAGTTTCTGAACCCGATTCATCCTACAGACCACCACCGATGCGCGATCTGAACTGATAAGCACTCTTCCCCACAGACGGCGCCAACTGTTGATGCCAAAATCCGGACAGAAGACTCACCTGACCTTCACGTGACACCAACAGTGAATTTGTAGAAACTGGGGAAGACGTGACCTGCAAGACCAGCAAAAACCGCTGCACACCGGCGTGGTGTAGGCCACACCGCCTCCGATGCCTAAGTCAGAAAACCGAGGAGAAGCTACAGATAGTAAAGGGGAGAGTCAAGAATCGAGTTTTGGAACCCTTCCTTCGTGGTGAAGAGGGGGTTTTATACCTGTTTGTCCTCCTAGGGTTTTTAGGAATTCGGAGGTGTTTCGGGACGAACCAGGCGGAACCGGGGCGATTCGGGGCATCAGGGACCGAAAAGAGGTCATCGGGCTCGGCCCGCGCAAACGGGCCGGATGGTCGGCCTCGACCTTTTGCCGAGGCCGACCATATGGGTCGGGCCATGTTGGCTCGACCCTTTGGTCCGGTCTTCCTCTAGGTCGGTCTTTTGGTCCCACCTCTGCCCGGTTGTCCTTGTCAGCTCCTTGTGCATCTGTGTGGTCCAAAATCACCTATAACATCCATCTTCAGATGCTTTCTCAAAGGCAAAATTCAGAAAAGAATTGACTCCATCTAAATACTGTTTACTAACTCTAGATTTTTCAATCCAACTCTTGTCCATCAAGATGTTTAATCTAAAATATCAATAAATAAATAGGTAATTATTACATGGGTATAATTAAAATAAACAATGGAACAAGAAAATCAAAATTTATAGTATACAACATAATGCCAAAAAAAATAAGTGTATATTATCTCATTTAAGTGATTGTTTTCCTTGATTGATAATGTAACAGTATGTTTGCTAAAGGTGTACAGAAATTCTCACATTCAAATGGTAACTAAAAATACCTCTAAAATCTAATAAAATAATAATGATAACTCTAAGCATATCATAAAATATTATATCTCTATTAAATTCTTCTTGTGTGTTAAAATAGGACATATTTTTCACTTAAATACTGAGTTAGTCCGGAATACCTCAAGCTACTTTCATTACCATAATGCACCTACATTTTTTACACCACACAGAGAAAGAAATCAAGAGGAGAACTTCTAGGCTGAGCATATGAAAGAAGATAGTGGATTTTATTGATAAAATTAATGAACATGAGGAATCTGTGTGCTTACATGATGCAAGCCCATGCAATAGAGACAGAGAAAGATTTTGGTTTAAATCATAATTGATATGAATCAAGTTGTTAGATAAAAATAACCTCATGCAGCTAAAAGATTTTCTTTTGTGAAAACAACTACTCAAGAAGAGAAAATTTCAAGCAAACATTGAGTTTTCAAAACTATGGAAAATACCCATGAAAATTAAACATTCAAAAGAATGAGGAGAAGAAAAAGAATTACCTCAAAGATATTGTAGAAATTCTGCTGAGAGAGATTCCAAAATCTACTAAAGGCAGCAAAGAGAGTGAGAGATTTGAGAAAGTAAATGAAAATTGAAAAGAGATTTGAGAAATATTGAACTTCAGAATTCAAAAAGCCAGCCGACTAAGAAAAGTACATGAAAATAGAAAACAGAAGAAAAAATAGGGAATTGGAAAAGACGGCAGGCGGGAATTTGGTTTTAGCCAAAATACGTATCTTAAATGTTGTTTCCTTTATTTTCTCTTATTTCCTTTTTTTTAGCTTTTAATTTTTAATTTTTTTATTTTTAATTTAAACTTGCTATAGATAAAATTAACATTTTTCTTCTTAATAATTTTAGAAACTAAAAAATAAACAATCTAAAAAGATCCAAATAATTTATTTTATTTATCCTTTATTTATTTACCATGCTATATTACTCAAGATGATTATTACAACAAAAAATAGAACTATTTATAACTATATGATAAAATAAATTGTATGTGTGTGTAAATTTAAATATTGTATATTTAAACATATGTTGATAAGGTAAATGATGAAACATAGGTTAGTGTTAAGTTTGTTTAACAAGTAAAAGGACTAAAATACAATAATATTTATGTTAAAAATCATGTTTGATCCCTTAAGTTTCGTGGAGGCAGTTGTCAAAAAAATAAAAAAGTTTGGTAGTAACAATTTAGTTTTTGTACTTTAAAAATGGTTTAGTCCTTAATGTGAAAATTATTGTTAAGATTCAATGAGATTCCTTACATAGGTAATCAATAAACTAATTAGCGAATCCAATATGTTAACAAGCTAAGAATTCAAATTTGTTAAATAATAAAATTTGAATTAATAATAATTTTATAAGTAATTAACTGTTGCAAGATATACATCCTAGAGTTTGTTTAAAATTTATGAACAAACCACTACAATACACAGATTTGAAATAGTTTTTAAGAATGTATCAAAACCAAAAAATCTCTGGTGTACCTGCCAAGCCAAAATTACCCACAACATTAAGCCCCCGCTCTCTTAACCGGGTTATGAGTGCTTTGCCTTAATCCGGCTAGTTTCAATAACCCAGTTGGAGAGCATAACTCAATTTTGGCAGTTCATCAGAGAATGCGCAACAAGTTCGAATTCACCCCCGGAGTTTGTCAAATGGGAGTTCTTATCAAACCCCTCTAGTTGGACAAATATCAGAGTGGTTGGATTGCAATTGAGTCAATCTTGTTGGGGCGGTGAGGTTAGTAGAAAAGGGGAAAAAGACAAATGCTACAAAAGAGAGAGGAGAGAGAAAAAGACGTGGACCGAGGCTCATCTGCCTCGGTCTGGCGTGTCAGGCGGCGCACCTGACACGTCTGGCGTGCCTGTCTGGCTGCAGGCACGCCTCGGCCTCGGCAAAAAGCCGAGGCCGACGTCACCTGACGGGACCCCACGGTCCTGTCATGTCAAGTACTTTGCCTAGTGCTCCGGAAATTCAAATTTTGAATTTTGAATTTCCCGCCATTTCGATCAGACAAATGCTTCCCAAAGGGAGAGGAGAGAGAAAAATACATGGGCCGAGGCTCATCTGCCTCGGTCTGGCGTGTCAGGCGGCGCACCTGACACGTCTGGCGTGCCTGCCTGGCTGCAGGCACGCCTCGGCCTCGGAAAAAAGCCGAGGCCGACGTCACTTGACGGGACCCCACGGTCCTGTCATGTCAAGTACGTTGCCTAGTGTTCCGAAAATTCAAATTTTGAATTTTGAATTTCCCACCATTTCGATCAGACAAATGCTTCCCAAAGGGAGAGGAGAGAGAAAAATACATGGGCCGAGGCTCATCTGCCTCGGTCTGGCGTGTCAGGCGACGCACCTGACACGTCTGGTGTGCCTGCCTGGCTGCAGGCACGCCTCGGCCTCGGAAAAAAGCCGAGGCCGACGTCACTTGACGGGACCCCACGGTCCTGTCATGTCAAGTACGTTGCCTAGTGTTCCGGAAATTCAAATTTTGAATTTTGAATTTCCCACCATTTCGATCAATCCGAGCTTATAAAAGCCTTTCTTCCTCCTTTACTTTTCTCCATCAACACCTGCATCCCTTGCTTGCTCTCCTGCTGACTCCAACCTAATCACGGTAGGCTTCTTGCGAGAGCTATCCTTTTACTTTCTTTTGCTACGCATATGGCCAGCGAAGGCTCTGTTACCTCTCCGGACGTGGAGGAATCTTATTCCGATGACGGTCCTTCAAGCTCGGGCTGCTTTGTGGACCCGGAGATTTCGGATAGCAGTGATGGGGAGCCCCCTGCACACTCATCGGACTTATCATCCTCGTTGTCCGCAGACCGCCTAGAGTTCTTGCGGCGCAAGTATGATATTCCTGACGATGTGCACCTTCGGCTCCCCAATGCTGACGAGAACTTTGAGAATCCCCCGGATGGAGAGGTTGCTTTTTACCATGCCATGTTTAAGTTTGGGGTTCGCTTGCCGCTGCCATTGTTTTTGCAAGACTTCCTGGTCTGTACGGGTCTAGCCCCTGCCCAGCTTGCTCCAAACGGGTGGTGCCACCTCATCGGTTGCTTCACCCTTTGGGCGATGCACGGTGGGGGATCTCTAATGACCGTTGACGATTTCTTGTCCTTGCATACCATCAATCGCAATCCCGCTTTTGGTGACCTTTTTTATTACGCAAGTACCAAAAAAGGCACCTTAATCAGCGGACCCACTTCCGTAAAAAAGTGGAAAAATGGTTGGTTCTTTGTTAGTGGCAATTGGCTTGAAAGAACGGAAGACGGTTGTTTCTTTGGGGTTCCAATGAGGTTTGGAGAATATGGTGAGCTCTCTATTCTCCTCCCCATTGGAATCCAATCTTTGCTGCTTTTCTTTTCTCTTTGCTTTTCAGTGCCTCGCAACGTTCGACGCTCCCCGACCGCTAAGAGGTTTGCCAAATACGTCCTGAATCTCGAGAAGATTAACCGCCACGGACCCTTTTTAGTCGATCAAAGTGTCCTTGAAGCGTCCGGGCTAGCCAGGCGCCGCACCATCAATTCTGAAGGTAAGCCCCCCAACGCCTCTTCCTTCTGGTCGACCTTGTCACGGTCGGCCCCGGCCTGGTTTTCCTCGCCACGGTCGGCCTCGGCTTGGCCACCAAATTTTTTTTTTTTTTTTTTTGAAGTAACATTGCTTTTCCACATTCTTTCACAGAAATGGCCTTCCGTGGAATGTACGATTCTCAGCGGAAAAGACGTGAAACACGTAACAGGGTTGGGACCTCCCGGGCCTCTGTGGACCTAACCGAGGATGAGGCTCCACGGGTTACTGCCGAGACCTCTCGTCGTCCTGCAGCTGCTACCCGCAGAACCCGGTATCAGACGCGCTCCTCGGTCACCGAGACAGATCTTAGCACAGGCATCTCGGTCTTTGCCCTTCCCGAGGACTACGGGAGCGGCGGCAATGAGGTAGAGGTCCTAACCCAAAACTTCATGTGCTGGCAAGGGTTGCAATCTCGGAGGCCAGAAGGTGAGCTAGGAGTCGAGGATCCTGCCCAAGGAATGCGAGAATTCCAGAGGCACCTTCGTGACGTAAGCTCTTCTATCCCTTTGACTCAACTCCTGTTACTCCCCTCCCTTACCTGGCTTTCCTTTTTGGGTATAGGCTTTCACGAAGGCCACTGCCTCTGCGATTAGCCTGGCAAACAAAATCAACGAGCTTCAATTGAACAGCGTCCCACGGAGCGAGCTCATTCAAGCCCAAGAGAGGCTCAACGAGGCCAACCGCCTGCTAGAGGAAGTGCGAGCGAAACTCAAATCCAGGGATGCTGAGCTGGAGTCCACAAAAGCTCAACTCATGGAGGCTAAAGCCCATTTGGCCAGCGCTGATTTTCTGACTGAAGAATTCAAGAAAACCAGCGAGTTCTATGCCATGCAAGACGAGATATGGAACGATGGCATAAAGTGAGCACAAAAGAGATACAGCAAACACCACCCCACCGTGGATGGTTCCTTCATCCAAGAAGATCTTGCTGCTCTCGCCGCCAATCCTGATGCCTTTGCCTCTTCTGATGACTCCTCCGGCGGTAGAGATCATATGGACCTCTGAGGGTCTTTGCTGCCCTTGCTGCTATCTGTCTTTGCTTTCTCGTGATGTAACCTTGTGTAACCCTTATGCGCCTTATTTTAATCTTTTAATGAAAATGTCCTGTTTCTTCGTTGATCACTTTTTTCTGGCCACCCCGAGTTAACCTAGAACAAATTCATACGGTCGGCCTCATGCAAATGCCAAGGCCGACCATCTAAGCACATTCGCACAAAATAAAAGGAACTGAAAAAGTCCATAAATCAAACCTGTGCAACAGGCCAAATCGGCCTTGGTCTGCTCGGCCTCGGCCCGGCCTAGGCATGACCATCCTAGAACAAATGCACACGGTCGGCCTCATGCAAATGTTAAGGTCGACCATTATCTCACCACATTCGCACAAAATAAAAGGAACTGAAAAAGTCCATAAATCAAACCTGTGCAGCAGGCCAAGCCGGCCTTCGTCTGCTCGGCCTCGGTCCGACCATGACAACTCTCGTGCCTCCAGCCCCCTACTCAAGTGTTATCTCGAATTTTGAATAATACTTGAGTAAATATACCTTGGGTATCGTTTACTTCACTGCAAAACTTCCAAGCCCCCGCTTTTTCTGTTGCCACGGGGCACGCTCTAGGGGTACAGGCATCGCCACTCCTACAAGGACTTTTTGACAAGAGATGCACCGGGGCTCGCCCTAGGAGTATAGACATTGCCATTCCTACAAGGACTTTTCGACAGTAGATGCACCGGGGCACGCCCTAGGAGTATAGGCATTGCCACTCCTACAAGGACTTTTCGACAGTAGATGCACCGGGGCTCGCCCTAGGAGTATAGGCATTGCCACTCCTACAAGGACTTTTCGACAGAAGATGCACCGGGGCTCGCCCTAGGAGTATAGGCATTGCCACTCCTACAAGGACTTTTCGACAGGAGATGCACCGGGGCACGCCCTAGGAGTATAGGCATTGCCACTCCTACAAGGACTTTTCGACAGTAGATGCACCGGGGCACGCCCTAGGAGTATAGGCATTGCCACTCCTACAAGGACTTTTCGACAGTAGATGCACCGGGGCTCGCCCTAGGAGTATAGGCATTGCCACTCCTACAAGGACTTTTCGACAGGAGATGCACCGGGGCTCGCCCTAGGAGTATAGGCATTGCCACTCCTACAAGGACTTTTCGACAGGATATGCACCGGGGCACGCCCTAGGAGTATAGGCATTGCCACTCCTACAAGGACTTTTCGACAGTAGATGCACCGGGGCACGCCCTAGGAGTATAGGCATTGCCACTCCTACAAGGACTTTTCGACAGTAGATGCACCGGGGCACGCCCTAGGAGTATAGGCATTGCCACTCCTACAAGGAATTTTCGACAGTAGATGCACCGGGGCTCGCCCTAGGAGTATAGGCATTGCCACTCCTACAAGGACTTTTCGACAGGAGATGCACCGGGGCTCGCCCTAGGAGTATAGGCATTGCCACTCCTACAAGGACTTTTCGACAGGATATGCACCGGGGCACGCCCTAGGAGTATAGGCATTGCCACTCCTACAAGGACTTTTCGACAGTAGATGCACCGGGGCACGCCCTAGGAGTATAAGCATTGCCACTCCTACAAGGACTTTTCGACAGTAGATGCACCGGGGCACGCCCTAGGAGTATAGGCATTGCCACTCCTACAAGGACTTTTCGACAGTAGATGCACCGGGGCTCGCCCTAGGAGTATAGGCATTGCCACTCCTACAAGGACTTTTCGACAGGAGATGCACCGGGGCACGCCCTAGGAGTATAGGCATTGCCACTCCTACAAGGACTTTTCGACAGTAGATGCACCGGGGCACGCCCTAGGAGAATAGGCATTGCCACTCCTACAAGGACTTTTCGACAGTAGATGCACCGGGGCACGCCCTAGGAGTATAGGCATTGCCACTCCTACAAGGACTTTTCGACAGTAGATGCACCGGGGCACGCCCTAGGAGTATAGGCATTGCCACTCCTACAAGGACTTTTTTGGTTAAACACCTGTTATCACGAAATCACTTGAGAAACTTTATTAATAGCAAAAACCAGAGTTCAATTCTAGCTACATTCGTTGTTGAATGAAATTCAGAGACTTAACAGAAAGCAAAACTATCCTATGTGAAAAGCTCATAAAGGAAAATACAGTAGTTCCAATCAGAATTCCATTGGCAAAGGGCATCCTCCTGCTCGGCCTCGGACTGGTCGGCCTCGGCCCTCGTCCTGGGCCGAGCCGTGCTGCCTTGCCTGCTGGCTTGCTCCCCTGAGTACGGTGTAATAGCATTCGCGTGAAGCTTGCTGTTCTCCCCTCACGACTCCTATTCCGCTATCGGTTGGGAACTTCATCATTTGGTGGTACGTCGATGCCACTGCTTTCAATTCATGCAAAGCTGGCCTTCCCAGTATGGCGTTATAGGCGGATACACAATTTACTACCAAGAAATTAACCATTTTCGTCACCACATTCTGCCCTTCCCCATAGGTCACCGGCAACTCAATGCTTCCCTCTGGTAGCACTCTTTCTCCCCCAAAACCAACCAGCGGAGCAGCGCTCGTCCTCAACCGTTCCTTCCCCAATTTCATGGCCTCAAACACTTTCGTGGACAGGATGTCCGCTGAACTTCCTCCATCAACCAAAATCCGATGAACCCGCGTGTTGGCAACTGTCAGGCTCACCACTAGTGCATCATTGTGAGGCTGGTGTATGCCCGAAGCTTCCAACTCGGTGAACTCTACTGACGGCAACCCCTTTGAGAGCCGTACCGAATACACCCTTCTTTCCTCAAGATCATACCTTGCCACTCTAGTTGCTGCTTTCCTTTTCCGGTTCGAGTCTCCTCCTACGGGTCCTCCCAAAATTGTTTTAATTTCCAATGGGGGGTCATTGCCTTCCTCCTTGCCATCGCCTCTGGTCGGCCTCGGCTTTTTGCTCTCCTCACTGTCCACAAACTCTTTCAGATATCCGTCCCTGATTAGATTTTCGATCTCGTCTCGAAGCTGTATGCAATTCCGTGTCGTGTGACCATGATCTCGATGAAAGTAGCAAAATTTGCTCCTATCTCTTCTGTCGGGGTTTCCTTTCAATCTATCCGGGCGTTTCAGCAAATCTGTATGACTAATCGCTACCAGGACCTGGTCGGGTGAGACAGAGAGGGGAGTGTACCTCTCATACTTTCCTTTGTACTCTGGTCGGCCTCGGCCTTCCTTCTGGTCTTGCTGGCCCCGACCCACAGAATACTTGAGACGGCTCCGGCCCTCGTCCTCTTCCCGCGGCCGTTTGCCCCTCTCCTCCTTTCGTCTGCCCTTATCGATGGTGGTTACTCTCTGCGCTTCCCTTTCCGCCCGCTTGGATTTCATCAGCTCCTCTGCGTTTATGTATTTTTGCGCTCTGGCCACGAACTCAGTGTACGTCCGTGGCTGGTCCTCTCCCACGGAATTCAACAATCTTTCATCCTGTAACCCGGCGATAACTGCGGTTAGCGCCACTGCATCGTCATACCCCTCTACTTGCACGACCTCGTTACTGAACCTTGTGATATACCCATTCAAGCTCTCCCCTGGCCTTTGCTTTATGGTCAACAAATTGAACTGTGGCTTCTTCCGATCCCTTGCTCCTAAAAACTGAGTGGCAAAAAGGCGAGACAATTCTTTGAATGAATCAATGGACTTAGGTGGCAGTTTACCGTTCCATTGCTGTGCCGTTCCTGTTAGGGTCAACGAAAACGCCCAGCACTTAGTCGCCTCGGATGCCCCATGAAATCCCATCCAGGATCGGTAGGTGTCCAAATGTTGCAACGGGTCTTTTTTCCCGTCGTACTGCGGAAAAGTCGGTAACTTGAACTTTTGCGGAACCTCGGCCTGCATAATTTCATCGACAAAGGGTGGGTCAGCTTGCCCTATCAAACTTTCCAAATAATCTCTGTCCGCATCCCAAAGGCGTGTGCTTCCCTGGGTTCCTTCCTTGGCCTTAACCTTTGACTGCTCGGCCTCGGCCTTTGCCTTGGCCGCAGCTTCGGCCTCGGCCCTCAGCTTAGTTTCTAGCTCAACCCTGATCTTTGCCTCGAGCTCGACCTTTTCCTGCATCTTGGCTTTGGCTATGGCCTCGGCCTCGGCCTCGGCTTCGATTCTCCTGTGCGAGCCTACTGTGCTAACCTCATCTGGGACGTCGAGTGCACCCTTGCGCTCTGCCTCTCCGCTCGGCCCCAGCTCCTTCAAGACAGGTTTTTCACCACCCCTTGGCTGGCGCAGCTTGCTGGTGGCACTATCCGTTTCATCTTCCTCTTCGCCGGAGGCCCCTCTCTTCCTCCCTTGGTCCCGCACGGAACTTCTCTTGTACGTCGTACCAGGATTCGGTTGCTTCAATATACCCAGAATCTCAGCCAAACTCTGGCCCATCTCGTTCACCCTTCCTCTAAGGTCCTCCATCTCAGTGCCCGGGGCACTCACCTTGGACTGTTGACCTCTCTCGCCCGCTGGATTCTCTTGTTCCATTACCCTGTTGCACCGGCCTACAATGCTCTCAATCCGACACACGTCCCCACAGACGGCGCCAACTGTTGATGCCGAAATCTGGCCAAGCGCTCACCTGCCCTTCACGTGACACCAACAATGAATTTGTTGAGATATGGAGAAGACGTGACCTGAAAAGAAAGAAAGTAAGCACTGCACACCGGTGTGGTGCTTGCCACACGTGCTCCGATGCCTAAGTCAGTGATCGGAAAATCTCCGGCCGGTCTCCTAGTCCAGAAAACCTAGTTTAGTCGAGTTTTAGAGTTTAGATATCAGTTACCTTTTCTGGATCATCTCTAGCCTTTTATACCTCTCTCGCTAGGGTTTTTCCCTTTCCGCGTCGTCCACCGCACGTAGCCTCCTGCTACTGGGCCCAAGGAGATTGACCCGGGCAACCCAAGCGGCCAGTGGGGTTAATTGGCCTGGTCGGCCTCGGCATTGGGCCGAGGCCGACCAGACCCTCGGCCTCGGCATTGGGCCGAGGCCGAGGTGTCATTCCACCTCTGGCGGGCTTTCATCTCCTCGGGCCGATCTCAGCTGGGTCTGAAACCCTCCTTCTTTGGTGTACCTGCCAAGCCAAAATTACCCACAACATCTATCATTGAGAGAAGGAAAGATTTCTATTACTGAAATAATATCTATCAATAGAAATTCAAAGCAAACAATAGTAAATCCAATAAAAGAAAAGAAATGATACGCAGTAGAATCGATAAATGAGTGAAAATGAGATGTAAAATAAATGAAAAATAAATGAGCAAATCCCAAATGATACACAGTAGAATTGATAAAAGAAACAGTAGCATTTCTATCAGTTGAAGCATAAAAATAAATGAGCGAGCGAAAAACAAAGTTCGAGCTGAAAAACGAGATGAAATCGAGTTGAAAAAGGATGAAATCGAAGTTGAAACGGTGAAGGAAATGGAACGCTGATAGAAATGGAGATGAAACGCGTGAAAAACCGAAACAGTGAGAGTGAAAAATCAAAACGGTGAGAGTTTAAGGTTTAGGACGAAGGACATTTTCGTAAATTCAACGTTCAGACTACAATTTTTTGCTATTTTTGCAATTTTTTTTTGTGGATTGCTATATGTGCAAATACTTCGGCTCAATTTGGTATATTTGCAACCGACTCTTTAAAATGTTTATTTGAGTCTCTGAACTTTAAAAAAGTGACTATTTTTTGTCATTACTTTTATTTCAATTTTAACAAATCAATGACATAGCTTTAGTATGTGTATTAGAATGTTAATATGAGCATGATTTTAAGTCAAATAAGTTATAGACGAACATTAGGCAAAACGAAGTTGAAGTATAAAAGTAACATAACAATAACCAAAATGATTATTTTTTAAAAAGTTTCTGGACTAAAATAGACATTTTGAAATTTAAGGATCAAAATGAATGTTTTGAAAGGTTAAGGACTAGAATATAACAGTTAAAAAAAAATGACTAGAATATAACAATTTTTTTAAGAAATAAAATAGAACAAATTTATTTAAAAAGAAAAGAAAAAAATAGAAAAAAATTAAATGTTGAGAGACTAAAATAAGATTTAAACTTAAAAATTACTTTCGAACTTTTTTTTAGTTCAAATTACTAATGAACTTAACTTCCTATAAATAATTACTTAACTTTCTGTAATTAATTAAAACATAAGCTATTACCTTTCAAACAAACTAATCAAAATAGTTAAAAATTAACCATCTTTACAAGTATCGTGTCTTTAATTGATTATCTTTACGGTTCCAAAAGATTATGTTATAATATATAATTAAATTAATCTTTACAAATATCTGCCAGGTTGGTTTAAATTATCAAATTTCAATAGATATAATATAATTTACACACAAACCTATATAAAACCCTTCTTAGACTTTACGATTGAAAAACCCTTCACGATTGACAGTAATGGCAACAGTTTCCGATTGTTTGCGATTGTCGTTGAATCAGTACGTCGGCGTCTATATTTCAGGCCTATACCGACGAACAACTTCTTCAGTATCTCTACTGCAAGGTTCATGGCATTCAATATTTTGAAGGCACTGTGTTCAACTGTGATCTCTACGACGGAAACGAGTCCTGAGAGATTTGGCAATATTTTAAAGGCATCGATGATGGCGAAGATCTTTATTTCTTCACCAAACTCAAGAGGTCGACGACGCAACCGCAAGATTGGCTTGACCAATGGCACGTGAAGCGACGAGACTTCGGTCAACCCTGTTTTCGCTAATGAAACCGATCAAACAATAATTGGTTATCGCAAGCGGTTCAGGTACTGGGTGAGGATTTGAACCACAAATCTCTTAGTCATTAGTATAGTTTTAGTTGAGCTATGCTCATGTTGACAAGGTATATTGTTATTTGGTTTCATATATTTTAATAAAAAAAGATTATTGGTTGAAAAAAGTATGCAATGTTATTTTTACGTGAATTACAAATTAATATTTGATGGCAATCACTCACGCATGAATGTCTCATCAATATAATAATTTGGATCAATACACTGCCATATCGTTAGGTAGGGATTTCCTTACATACCCATTAAAATCTTGACAAATAAAAAAGAGAGGCAAAAAGTGAGATTTTTTTCCTTCTAATTGTTAATATTTTAATGGTGGTATGTATAGGAAGATCTCTACATATCGGTATGCAGTTAGGTATTATCCCATAATTTAATGTAAATGGCTAAGATTGTCAAATTTGTTAGTGAGAAAATTTTATGTAATGTTAGATATATTCCATGAATATGTCTCATTAATAAATATTTGGTCTAGAGGGAAAAGATTAAAAAAATGTGAAACTTATGATGGTGGGAAGACAACAGTATTCTTTGGTCTTTTCTAGCTATGTGGAATTAATTAGGTCGTTGTTTTTCGTTTTCTAACCATCTTAACCATATTTTTTTTCTCCATATTTACTAGATTAATTATGTGATTAGTTTAATTGTTGTTAATTTTTCTCTCTCTAGAACATTTAGGTTAGAGAGTGTTTTATTTTTACTAATTTATTCGATATTTTAATTAAAATGAATGAAATAATTTGGTTAATTTCAGGTATGAGAATGTCCAATTGTCAAAACACCATGGTGAAGGGATCATGCATGAATACATCTTACGTGAAGACCTTATATGTCAAGATCTCAATCCTATTTATGTTTTGTGTCGAATGAGGAAGAATGAAAGACCTAAAAGAAAAGCTGAAAAAGGAAGTGAACTGTAACAACCTAGAAAGAAAAGAATCATAACACCTAATATCTCTTGTAATAAAAGGGAAGCCAATAAAAGATGTTTAACTAAGTCACAACCTGCAAAGAAAATAGAAATGACACTTGAAAGATGTTTAACTATGTCACAACCTGCAAAGAAAATATAAATGACACTTGAAAGATGTTTAACAGAGTCGCAACCTACAAATCAAAGAGAAGTGGCACCTGAGATGATCTCCAACATGCCTGATATGACCCTTGATCTGGATACTGTGATTAAGCTGCTGGAAAGTGAGCATAACCTAGCCACTAGTATGGATAATGTGCATGATCCGAGCATTAATCTGGATAACATGCCTCGTGTACATACTACCATGGATCAAAGTACTAATGATGGCCCCTACATGCCTGAGTTTACCACTGATCAGGGTACCAGTGAAGTACACGTGCCTCAAATGAACACCAACGAAGGCATGCCGGTGAATATTGACGAGGAAACTGCTTTCGAAGAATATTGGAGAAATATTCCAAATTTGATTGACCTATAAAAATAACTTTCAATTTGACCGTTCAATATCTATTTTGAGGTAATGTATATTTTTCGGATTTTATTTGTACATTTTAGCCAATATAAACAACTCATTAGCTATGTGACAACTCAAAAAATATATATCTCCAGCCTTCACTTGCAACGAGAGGGTTCTGGTGCCTTCTACAAGGAAGAAGATGACATTGTTTGGTAAGATAATTTTAGTTTAGTTATTTTTTAATTGTTTCTTTTGATTTGATTTTTATATTATTTTTGCTTTGTTAGTTATTTATAGAGAAAAATACACTTTTAGTCCCTGAGGTTTGGGTTAAGTTACACTTTGGTCCCTGAGTTTTCAAACTCAGCAAAAATATCCATGAGGTTTGAGATAAGGAGCACTTTGGTCTCTGTGCTCTATTTTTCTGTTAAATCATAACCGTGGCTGACATGACACTATTATTTTAATAAAAACTTATTTTTTATTTTAAAATAAAAATATTATTATTTTAATTTTTTTTAAAACTAAACACCCAACCCTCTTCTTCATCCTCTTCCCTAAACCCCTCCATCTTCTTTTTCAAATCTCCGGCAGCCGGCCACCGCTCGCCGCTACTGGTGACCTTTTTTTTTCCTCTTCTCTTTTCTTCTCATTTCTTCTTCTCTTACCCCATTTTTCTTCTTTTCTTTATTTAAAAAAAAAAAATACAAGAGGGAGTATTCAGATCTAGAGGAGAAGAAAAGAGAAGAAAAAAAATCGTAGATGGCGGCGATCGGTGGCCGGCCGCCGGCCGCCAGCTGTTGGAGATTTGAAGAATGAGGGGTTGAGGGAAGAGGATGAAGAAGAGGGTTGAGGGTTGAGCTTTAAAAATAATTAAAATAATTAATAATATTTTTATTAAATTAAAAAATAATTTTTTTTATTAAAATAATAATGTCACGTCAACAACCGTTAGAATTTAACCGAAAATAGACTACAGGGACCAAAATGCTCCTTATCTCAAACCTCGGTGGTATTTTTGTTGAGTTTGAAAACTCAGGGACCAAAGTGTAACTTAACTCAAACCTCAGAGACCAAAAATGTATTTTTCCCTATTTATATGTGAGCAGTGAGTAATAGAGTAAGTTTGTAAACCCACAAAACTTACTTTTAGAATTGTAACAAAGGGTATTTAAATCCCTCTTTTAGATTAATAAAATAACACATATTTTGCGTTACTCAATCACTTCAAAATCAATCATATACCCCTCAATTCTTAAATTTAAGATAGTTTGTAATGTTACCAATATTAATATTGAGTCTTGGTATTTACTAAATTTGAAATGAAGCCATTCTTATTACAAAGGGAGGATTTAAATTGCATCAGTTATTTAAGTTTTGTGTCATGTATATTGATGAACTTAAAAGTATAAAATTAAAATTAACTCATTGACATTGCTTAGTTTCATGAGTAAAAATCGAGTTTTTCTCCTTAAAATTCCTGTCTATAAATAATGGTGGTTGTAATGAGTTAATCCATATATTTTTAAAAAATTTGTAATTGCATCTTTGAATTTAAAATTATATTGTCATGTAATTTTGTTATTTAAACTGTTCACGGAATGATAGTATGAAAATTGTAATTATAATTTAAGACTTTTGATAGTCTATACTCTATATATTAGGAATTTTTTTTAATTATTTAATTATTATCATCGTTTCTTTAATCCATATATTTTTTTAGTGTTGTTATTATTATTATTAAGGAGCATAGGGATTTGTTTGGATACGATCTTATGAATATGTGAGGAAAGTAGAATGAATAATACTATCTTTTCTTATATCATCCCACTTTTATTAGGCTGAATACATGGTATTAGGGTGAATCAATTTAAATTTTTATTAATAAAGAGATAAGACACTATCAATGCCATAATCTTTTATGAATGGAGTTACAGGGTATTTGTGTGATTTGATGTTAAATTTTTTATTTACGAAGAGATATGACACTGTCACTAAAATTTAGCATACAATAAAAATTTATTTTTCATAGTTTTTTAATATAAGATATTTGTAAAATTTAAATTAGATTTTGTTTCTTAATTTTAAATATGTACCAAATGCATGAATTTGCAACCATTAAAATCATATATATTTTTTATTTCTTCAAAAATATCATATATATTTTTTATATACCTAGTTCTTGGTTTCTAGATTTTTTATTTATTATGTATTGGTATTAAATTATTAACGGACTTTTAATTATTTTGTATTTTCAACGTTTTGGTTGCTTGTTGTTTCTTGATTTAAGAGATTTTTAGATTAATTGATTTGATTTAATTTGACTTTTAGATTTGATTTAACTAATTCAAGATTTTGGGTTATATTTCTAATTGAGGGTATTTTCGTAACTTAATATTTTATGTTTATTAATTTATAAAATTGATTTGACCATTTGGGCAATGCTATTTTTCAAAACGAACTTTTTTTTTAGAATTGGCAGTGGGTGGCAAATAAGAATTATATAATTGCAAATATATCACAATGTAAAAAAATTGCAAATATAGCAAAATCTATCCGAGTATATTACTAATAGACACTGATAGACTCTGGTTAATTAGAATCTATTTGATAGACTTCGATTATCAGCGATATACTCTGATTAATCAAAATCTATCAGTCTACTGAATCGGAGTCTATCAGTGTCTATCGCTAATAGACTCTGATTAATCGAAGTCTATCAGTGTCTATCACTGATAGACTCCGATTAATCAATATCTATTAGTGATCTCGCTGATAGACTCCGGTTAATCAATATCTATTAGTATCACTGATAGATATTGATTAATCGGAGTCTATCAACGATAGACAACTTCAATACACTAATAGAATCTGACGATAATTTTTTGGTCTTGTACAATTAATTTTGCTATATATGCAATTAGTTTACAACGGTGCTATATTTAGTATTAATTTGGTCCAATTTGCCATCTATGCAACTATCCCATCTTTTTTTTCCGTCTACCGCTAACCCAACATTTGAATACACCTTATGGGCCGGCCCAACTTAGTGGATCTGCCACTCTTTTGGAGTATTTGTTTGATGCGTAATCCATAGGTTTTATATAATTGTGATACATTTATTAATAAATTAATATTTCAATAAAAATATAATGGGCAAAATGCACTTTTGGTCCCCAAGGTTTGAAGTTGATGTCTATTTGGTCCCTGAAATTTTAAAACTTACACTTTAGTCCTCCAAGTTTGTAAAATGATTCTAAATGGTCCCTGATTTAACTTTAACCTAACGAAATATTGACTGGATCGTTAAGTGCTGATGTGGATGGAATGACATGTCAATTTTAGTTAATTACATGGCAAATAAAACAAAAAATTAATTAAAAGAAAAAATGATTTAAAATACATCTGTTACTTCAAATTGATTAAATTGATTAAAGTGTAAGTTTTAAAATTTCAGGGACCAAATAGACATCAACTTCAAACCTTAGGGACCAAAAGTGCATTTTGCCCAAATATAATTTAATCAATTTGAAGTAAGAGATGAATAATTTTAATTAATTAGTTATAATTATTAAAAAAAATCATACAATAAATTAATTTAAATTTAAAGGTAATCAATTTAAATCAATAGATAGTTAATTAGAGCATACCTCATTGGATAAGATATCTATTAGCATTTAAAAGGTTTATGGTTTGATATGTACCTCATTAATGGTTGAACTAAAAAAAAAGAAAGATTATAATTAATTTAAACATCTACAATTTTAAATAAAATAGATATACCGAATAGAAACAAGATATTAAAAAAAAAAAAAAAAAAAGAGAGAGGAGAGAGAAGGTCTTAGCAACTGGCAAATGTATGTGTCCTCAATTGGAATGTCAGAGGTTCGAATACCTCCACCACATTACTGCTGAACTAAAAAAAATAAAAACTCTGACTTTTTTAGAGGGTATCAAATACCTTGTTCGTAAATAACTTATTCCGGTGTTCCATCTTTCAAATTTTGCAACAAATGAAAGAATTACATATCCCTTTCGTAATTTAATTTCTAATTTTATTTTCATTTTCTCAATCCAAACAGATCCTAAGATTTTAAGAGAATAGAGAGATTTTTGTTTCCAAAATGAGAAAAATTCACCATCCATCCCATAAGGATGTGTTTGGTTGTAGAGATAAGGACGTGGTTTAAACAAAATCCAATGCCTCATTCCCAAGTCTCAAGTGGTTGAGATGCTAAGATTTTATTGCAAAGAGATTCTTACTTTATTTTTGGTTTTGGCATTTTTTGGGTTTCTTATTATCCTATTTCTTTTTTCTACTTTTATATTCCTATAAAAACTTTATTCCTTATCTCGATTTTTTTAGGCTCCATCCAAACACCATATTATATTGTATCATATGGGATATCTTTAATTTTCCTTTTCTTTTTCTTTTCCTTTTGCTTTTATATATATATATATATATATATATATATATATATAAAATAAAACGTTTCGAAGAACAAGTGAGAAAAATCTTGCACATATAGATTAGAGAACATTTCTAAGTGCACAAAGCATTTTAGTTAGATATAAACAAAAAAATTGAACTATGCATATTTAAGTTCGAAGTGGACAATATTATATATTATCATAGAAATATAAAATGGTTTCCTATTCTAATAATTTCTAATATTCAAGTTAAATCATATAAACCCAATTTGTTAGTTAACTTTATTCTAATAAATCATTCCTTGTCTTTTCTAACGTTCAAAATATTCTGAAGTTCATTTGTTGTGCTCTTTAAAATTGAATTACGTTGATTTTATAGATTATTATTCTAAAAAGTTAGAAAAATTGTCTTTTTATTTTCATCCCATCCAAATAATTACAAGAATATTATTTAATGTTTGTAGATTCTTTACTAAATCATAAAGGATTATATGGTATAAAAGACTTTTGAACTATTACTTTGCACCAAAAAAAAAAACTATTCACTTATTTGAATCTTTCTAAAAATATGAATTACCTAATAATATAGGTTTTCTTTTAACCTCTTTTGGCCGTTGGTTTTTAAGATCTAAGCTATTCACTTTGAATTGGACACTTCAAATAAAGACAAAAGCATTTTGATTTTTTTTTTTTTAACTACTACTTTAAAATTAAGATAATAATAACAACTTTAACTTTTTTAGACTAATTTGCCCACAATTTGAATTGAGTAAACAAAGACAAACAAAAATATGTCAAATTGGATAATTCTAGTTTTTGATGTTGACAAAAATTATAAGAAAAGATTGTAAATTCCAACCTATGAACTATTAGGTTAGTTGATTTAGTCTACAAACCTTAATTTGACCATTTTTTACTCTAGCCATCAAATTCATTAGGGTTTTTTTAGTACCAAATCCATTAGATTATACATTCGTATCAACAACATATTACTTTTCTTTTATGTAGTATTGTTTGGATAAGCATTTACGTCTTTCAATTCACTAAGTCGGTTTCACAAAGTATCATGTACCTGTGTGGTGTTTGCCCAACATACTCTGATACTTGTAAGTCACTGCTCAGGAGTGTCAAGTTGAGCAAATGTTAGAATTTATTGTCTCTTTTTTGGAGAAATCTCCTCATATTTATAAGAGATACACTAATGGTAACTCAATAGTCTTGGTTGTCGTATATTGTCTCATCAAACGCCTAATAATTAGGATTTTAGAGAATTTTAGCGACATGACATCCATATTTTTTTAGAAGGATAATGTGACAAGTGAGGTAGGCTTACTGTATATCAAACTCTTGAGAGTTGAGCTAGCCTTCTCCATGGTCAACTCGAGGTCGTAGTCTTTTGGTCATGTTGAATACTTTTTAGCTAACCTAGCATGTTTATTACATGGCAACGGTTGATTTCACCACCAACAAAATACATTGAATTTGTACTAAAAAAAGAAATTCATATTTAAAAAAATCCTCCAAAAAAAGTTGCAAAAGGAATAGTTACTATTTGGTATTAGAAGGGAGTGAAAGATTAATGAGATAAATTTAGTGAAAGTTTTTTTAGTCAAAATATGATTAATGAGATAAATTTAGTTTATTAGAGCTAATTAATGAGAGATTTAATTGTCTAACGTTATTAACAAAGTGTGTCAGAGTACAAATAAATAAATAATATTAATTAAATATCAAAATATATTCTTTTTTTATAAGATATCAAAATATATTCAAACACACTAATTTGACTCAAATTCAAAAAATTTATGTGATTTTACGGTGTTATTAAGATAGCTTTTGAAAAAAAAAAGTTTAATAAAGTTTCTTTGAAAATAAACATTTGATTAGGTATTTTGTAAAGTATTTTTTAAAAAAATAATTTAATTTTGATTATTTAATCAAATTTTATGGAATTTTAGAAAACATATATTTTAAATTAGCTATAAAAAAATTTTACTACAAGAAAGTCCTATCAAACTCACCCCTTAACTTTTTTTAAATCTGAAATACAAATTTCCCTTCCTTCAGCTAAAGCTTTATAAAAAGAACAACCAAATATACTTTGCTTTATACTTCTTTTATTTTCCAAAAATGACCTAAAGTCTACTTTCAAGTTTGGTGTTTGTTTGGCATATCTCTTGGAATATTTATAATATAAATATTATTTTTTTTTAAAGAAAATTAGTTAAATGCCTTTTCCTTTTTTAACTTTATAAACTTTTGATGATTGAAAATTTTAGGCAAAATATGTGTTATGTGCTCATAGATACTAACGTTCGGGTAATTTTTTTAACTTTTTTTTTAAAAAAAAAAAACAGTATTTTTTTTTCTAACTTTGTTCTTATTATTTACAAAGTTTTAAATTAATTTAGGTTAAATTACTATTTTAATACATGTAGATTGAAATGTCCAAATTTAGTCCATGTACTTTTCAATAAATCTTAAAATTAGTTCAGTTTATTGTTAACTTTTTCAAAAAAAAAAAAAAAAAAAAAAAAAAAAGTTTATATTAACCATCCCTCTAAAAAGTTTGAAAACATATTCATTGCATTTTTCTCAAATGGAAATTATAATTATTACATGAACTAAATTTAATATTTATTGATCGTATATGAACTAAATTTAGACATTTTAAAGTATGGAGACTAAATGGAATTTTAACTTTTGATCTATAATGTTTTACCATTTTTCAAACATATCATTTTCATTGATCAGTGTTAAAACTGCCTGATGATAAAGCTTACCGTGAATTTGTTTGAAGGGGGAAGACGTGACCTGCAAAACGAGCAAATATTGCACACCACTGTGGTGTTTCCCACACCGACTACAATGCTTATGTTAGCAAGGAATAAGATGGAATCTGACAAGTATAGAGCTAGAGTAAGAAGAAAGGTGAAGAAAGTTAGGGTTTGGAACCCCCCTCCTCAAGGTTGAAGAAGGATACTCATACTTGAGTCAATTTTAGGATTTTTCCTTCGATTATGGACGATTTGAGGTCAGATCAAGTCGAACCGAACTTGACAGGCATGAGGAAACCATCTCGACACACGAATGTGGGTTGAGGGTCGACCTTGACCAAGGTCGAGGCCGAGGCTACTTTGTCTCTCCGTGGTTTGGTTCTGGGTTGTATCTCGAGTTGGTGCTGTGTTGGCCTCGTCAGTTCCTTGACTTTGGGATGATCCAAATTTACCTATAAGTTTATAACACTAATTACAAAATAAGATACTTAATATGTTAATAAAAAAAAATCAGATAAGAAATTAAACCACTTAAAAGCAGAAAAAATAAAACATAATTATAGCTCAAATAGTTAATGAATATATCATCAACCTCGAAAAGGTTATAGATTCAAATATCTCACCTTACATATTCGTTAAACTCAAAATAAATAAATAAAAAATAGGGAAAAATGTGTTTTTAGTTCTTGGGGTTTGAGTTAGGTTTCGTTTTGGTCTCTGAGTTTTCAAACTCAACAGTTTAGCCCCTTCTTCTTCTTCTTCTTCCTTATCTTCCTCCTCCTCCGGTGGCCGGTGACCACCGTTTGCCAGCGACATTTTTTTTTCTCTTCTTCTCTTTTCTTCTTCTCCAAAAACCCAAAAAAAGAAACCCTCATTTTCTTTCTCTTTCTTTTCTCTCCCTTTCCACTCTCTCACCCATTCAGCCTCCCCCCCCCCTTCGATTTCTCCGTTCGCCGGCACTCATCCCTCTCCATTTTTCCTCTTGCCAGCAATAAGATCACGAGTAGGCCATGTCGCCATCTCTCTCTCCCTTTTGTTTCTCCTCCACCAGCCACACCGGTCGCTCATATCCGAGAATAATGTCCCGATCTTGCGAACTTTCCAGCCATGGCTCGCTCACCCAAATCCGCTCTCAGAAGTACCGCAGGCGCAGCTCACCTTCGCTAACTCGCCCACTCTCCTCAGTCCGTCGTCATGTGCGTCCATGGTTTCGGCACCAAATCAGGGAGGAGGAACCTCCTCCCTGTTTCCCTTTCTTTTCTTAAAAAAAAAAAGGAAAGAAAGGAGAAGAAGAGAAGAAAGGAAGAAGAAGAGGGAGAGAAAAAAAATTGGCAGGTGCCGACTGCCGGTAAGGCAAGTGGCGGTATGTGGTGGTGGTTGGGTTGAAGAAGGAGAAGAAGGGTGGTTGGGTTGAAGAAGAAGAAGTAGGGTAGTTGGGTTAATAAAAAATAGGTGCCACATTAGCATTCCGTGAAGGTTTAACAGAAAATTTGACAAAGGGACCAAGAGAGAAACGAAATCCAAACCTCCGGGGCTAAATTGTTGAGTTTGAATAACTTAGGGATCGAAATGTAACTTAACCCAAACCTCAGGGACTAAAAATGTATTTTTCCCTAAAAATAATATAAATGTCCTCCAATTTCTTACAAATATAGTGGAGAACTCGAAAATTTTCATCTCTTAGAAAGTCGAATTCCTCCTCTAATTTTTTTGCAACTTTTTTTTGTAGGAGTATTTTTTTACAACTCATTAGATATAAGGTTAAAATATAGGTTTTATTACAAGTTTAGTCCCTGAACTTTCAAAGTTGTATCAATTAAGTCCCCAAACTTTAAAAAGTTTCAAATAGTCCCTGAAATTTTAATTTTGTTTCTAATAGGTCCCTGAACTTTAAAAATGTCTTATAGGAACCTGGACTTTTAATTTTGTGTCTAATAGATCCCTGATATATTTTATATTTTTAAAAAATTAACCAATTTACTATATATAAAATTGAATTTTATGCATGTTGAGACTCTAAACTTTCAATTTTGTATCTAGTAGGCTTGTGAATTTAAAAAAAAATATTGAATAGGTCAAAGATTTATTAGACACAAAATTAAAAGTTAAGGGACTTATTGGACACAAAAGTGAAAGTTTAAGGACCTACTTGACACTTTTAAAGTTCAAGGACTTATTTGAAACAAAATTAAAAAGTTCGATGACATATTTGATACTTTTTAAAGTTCAGCGACTAAATTGACACAATCCTAAAAGTTTAGGGACTAAACATGTAATTTAACCTAAAGTATATTATCAACCAATTGTGGCATTGATCAAATAAAAAAATGTATAATTAGAAATATTGATGTTGATGTCAAAATTTGGCCAAGGGACTCACCTGACCTTCGCGTAACATCAATGGTAAATTTATTTGAATGAGAAAGACGTGGCCTGCAAAACAAGAGGAAACTAAGCACCGGCGTAACGCCACACCGACTTCGATGTTCAAGTCAGAAAAACGGAAATAGGAGGGCTAGAGAGTAAGAGAAGAGAGTAGCGAGTTCGGGTCCCCTTCTTCAGTGGCGAAGAGGGGTATAAATACCTGCTCATCCTCCTAGGGTTTCCAGGAACTCGGAGGCGTTTTGGGACGAACGAGGCGAAACCGGAGCGGCCAGAGGCGGTTCGAGGCCGAGGCCATGATCGGGCTTGGTTCTGGCCTGATCCACTGGCCCGTTTCCCCGTCCGGATCCATCTTCCAATCCGATTTCTGCCCGATTGTCCTCGTCAGCTTTTGTGCATCGGGGTGGTCCAAAATTGCCTATAACATTTGAAATATGAGAATTTAAATTAAAACTTGTTAAACAACATACCTTCGTAAGAAAACACTCAAATATTAAGATAAAAAAGCCAAATCTCATTCCAAACATTTTTTAAAAAGAAAAAATGGAGATAAATTTATAATGCCTTAATTTCAAAAAGAAAAAGAAAACATTTTTTAGTTCATTCCAAGCATTCGCATGAATATGATTTGAAGATTTTCGAATAGTAGTGGCTGCCGTCTCTTCTTACATGTATGAAAATGAAATCCCTTTCGGCCTAATTTTTATATTCCTTTGGCTCTGCCTTAGATTACGCGTAGCTGCTTTTGGCTTCGAGTTTAAGCTTCTATTGATGTAGATTAGCTTTCTTAAGCCTCTAATCCACCATTTTTACTTCTTCAAAATCTTCCCTTTTTCCAACGACGCGTGCAGATCACGTCTCTTTTCTTTCTAGCTACAGTCTCTCTCGTGACATTTTGTGTACAACTTCCTCTTCCTGCGCGTGGGTGCGAGAGAAATCGAGATTTGAGGAGCTACGTCTGCCACAAAATTAAATAATCTCTTGCTTTTCAAGGAGAAATTGGGATTTTAAAGAGTTACATTACATTACAGGTCACCCCTCTTCCATTCTTCTTCTTCTTCTTCTGCTGTATTGCAAACTCCAGAGCTCTAAATCTGATCAAAAAGTCACCATCTCTGTGACAATTTCCCTCTAATTCCCCCCTCTGCTTGTAAGTACTTTTGGCTGCCTGATTTCCCTTGTTTCTTTTTTCTTCTTTCTGCTTTATGGGCGTGTTTTCTTCTGATACGTAACACTGTAAGGATCCTGGATTTTGGATTTTTCTGTCCGAATTTTTCGAATTCCATCCTATTTATGAACTGGGTCTTTCTAAATTGTTTCCTTTTTTGCTATTTAAGGGGGTGATTGCTAGAATTTGGTCTCCTATTAAGGTATCTTTTACTGGGTCTTTTGTCTTTTCAGCCGTTTGCTGTGAAATTTTTGTAGCCTGCCTCAAGGGATATCTGCAGAGGCAGAGATAAGGATGATAAAAGATAGCTGATGAACCTAAAGAGTGAATGAAAGTTTTCATTTCCATGACTAATGGGTTTAGATGAGTTTCTAGGTTGAGTTATCTACAGTAGTAACTTAGAGGAACGCTTCTTATGAGGATAATCAGGAGAGAAACCAGGTGCTTCTTTATTTGACTCTGGATTTTGGAGCTGATTTGTGTCTCAAAGTGAGCCAGTCAAATTGCCCCCACCAGAAATCAAATAAAATTTGTTGCTGTGAATAAGGGATTTCAGACTTAATTGAACCACTTGGTTGATTTGATTGTTTTGGAAGGCTTGGCGTTTGTTAGAGATAGTTATTATGCAGAGGGTTCGACTGTCATCCCAACAAACACCTGTGCTTAAGTTGGGTGATTCTCAAATGACATTATCCCCAAAGTTTAGGTTAGCAATTATCAAGTCTCATCTGTTAAATCCTTCATCAGACTTGGAATCATCTCTTTGTGGGGAACCCTTAATTCCGGGTCTTCCAGATGATGTTGCACTTAACTGCCTCCTTCGGTTGCCGGTTCACAGCCACGCTTCTTGTAGGGCTGTTTGCAAGAGATGGCATCAGCTACTGGGTAGTAAAGAGAGGTTCTTCACCAGGAGGAAAGAGTTAGGTTTCAAAGAACCTTGGCTTTTTGTATTTGCTTTCCACAAATGCACTGGAAAGATTCAGTGGCAGGTTCTTGATCTCACCCATTTCACTTGGCATAGTATCCCACTCATGCCTTGCAAGGATAAGGTTTGTCCCCATGGCTTTAGGTGTGTTTCAATCCCTCATGAGGGGACTCTCTTTGTTTGTGGTGGCATGGTATCGGATGTCGACTGCCCCCTCGACTTGGTCTTGAAGTATGAGATGCAGAAGAATCGTTGGACTGTGATGAATCAAATGATTATGGCGAGGTCGTTTTTCGCCAGTGGTGTCATTGATGGTAAGATCTATGTGGCTGGAGGAAATAGCACCGATCATTTTGAGCTTGACTCAGCTGAGGTCTTGGATCCTATCCAAGGGAGTTGGAACGCCATTGCAAGCATGGGAACGAATATGGCTTCATACGATGCTGCAGTTCTCAATGGGAAGCTTTTAGTGACGGAAGGCTGGCTTTGGCCTTTCTATGTGGCTCCAAGGGGACAGGTTTATGATCCGATAACTAATAATTGGGAAACGATGGCCATTGGTCTGAGAGAAGGCTGGACTGGCTCAAGTGTAGTGGTTTATGGCCACTTGTTTGTTGTTTCAGAGCTTGAAAGAATGAAGCTTAAAGTTTATGATGCAGCTTCTGATTCCTGGGAAGCTATTGAAGGGCCTCCTTTACCAGAGCAGATATGCAAACCTTTTGCTGTGAATGCATGTGACTCGACCATATACGTCGTCGGTAGGAACCTACATGTAGCTGTGGGTCGTATCTCTCGGCTGAGCAAAAAGGGGATGAGCGAAAAAAAGTGGAGCTTTAATGTAAGTTGGCATGTTGTTGATGCGCCAGAGTGCTTCTCTGACTTGACACCCTCAAGCTCTCAGGTGTTGTTTGCTTAGGTATCATCCTTTTCCGGCTCTCCCCTTAATATCTTGTATGATTTTGAATATGTTACAATCAAAGAGAATTAGCTATAGATCTGATTATAAATGTGTGGAAAGGTGTTTGTTCAACTTGGCATGTATCGGAGTACGACTATAAGTACGTCAATCTTTCGTTGGTTCTTCTTTTCGTCTTTCATCATGAATCGGATGCATAATGCACAACTTTAAATTATTGTAGTTTTATATCTGCTTCTCAGTCTTTAGCACAAAGCTTGGTCTCTGTTTAAATTGTTTCCTGATTTGCCTGAACCTGAGAAAGCTGCTAGTTGCACCGCTGTTCACGCATAGAAGAATCAAGCTTTTCAATTAGGAAAGAAACTTAAGTAGCTTACGTAGAATTTGTGCCAATTGACCCAGTGTGGCTCATCAAGAACAAGTCCTAGATTAAGATATTGTAAGTCAATTTGTTCCAACATCTATTCTTTTCTTTTACTTTTTTGTGTATCTTTTAGTGATGCTTCTGACTTTCTGTACCATATGTAGTATCAATCTGTCCCCTCGAGTGATGAGATGTGAGCAGTGAGTTACGAAAATATCCGTTCTCATGTCGTTGTTGCCCAAACTCTTTCATGTTCCAATCACCCATATGTGCAAGCTACATATTTCAGATAAAGAAGGAATTGGTCGAGAGTGATTTTGGAATGGTCAAAATCACTTTTGTTATGTCTGCTTCAGTGGTTTGAACATGAAAAAAGTGATTTGGACTCCCAAACATGCTCGAAAACTAGCACATTTCATAGAAGCTGAAGAATAGTTAGAATCTTCCATCTTAAACAGTTTCAAGAAGACTTTTAACTTGAAGTATGTGGCTGTCTCCTAGAATATAGATTGTCTTAGGACAAAACTGTCTTGCCCATCCATCACTGTTGCATCAACTGCTTACTTCATCTTCTTCTCACTGTTTCTTCAACTGCTTTCTGAGTTTCATGCTTCTGAAATGGTTATGAAGGTTCAAAAGTTGAAGGGTTTTTGGTCTTTTCCTTGAAAAAAAGAACAACCCATTGAGAAAGAAGGTAAAATTTGAGTCCAAATTCTTTGAGAATGATGATTCATAGAGATAAGGATGAAGAAGACTTTGGTATGAAAAGTATATATTGACAGTCTGGTTTGCAAGTGGAAGTGGTAGAGTTGCAAAGTTGCAAAGTGGGAAAGTGTCCTTTCCCTTATCTCTGACTTTTTTGGTCCCTTAGAAATTGGACACTGTCTTTTCATTTGGGAACTCATCAAAATCTCAATACACTGAACTTTCTTTTTGTTGATATATTTGACTACAAATCTATTTGATAATGTGAAATGGGTAGTTCACAAATATACATCATTATGAGTTCTTTCTTTTTTTAAAAAAAAAAAAAATTGTAAATAGTGATTAAAAATGGATGTCCCTTGAAACATTGATTGAGGCCTAAAAATCTTGAAATTTTGTGCAAGATTTCAATCAGGCCAAGGTGAAGTTATGCTTTCAAACTACCAAATCAATTGAATATGGTTAGTTGAGTTGTTCTTTTCAAAGGATCAAATGGATTTATATTTCTATCAAAAGTTGAGCCAATTAAATCATTTGGTTGTTGGTTTCTGCATCAATAAAGTTTCATTAGTGTGTTGGAGAGTGCTTTTAAAACACTTTTTTTTTTTTTTTTAATGAACTTGTAACTTCTAAGGGTCCGTTTGGAATACATTCCAATTTAAATGTTTTTCAAAAATGCATTTTTTAAAAAACATTTTGTATAAAAATGTTTAGAATTTAAACACTCATATGTTTGGTTGCATTATTTTCTCATATGTATTTTTATACACAAGTTATTGTATACTAAAGAATCTTTTTTAAAAAAGTTGGTTTCAAGTGTTTCCCTCCAAATGATTTATTTATCCATCTCATTTTCTAATAAGTCATTTTTAGTGGTGGCCAACACTAGAAGTTTTTTCAAAATGAATTTTTTTCAAAATTAAACACTTGAAAAGTTAAACCAAACACACCCTAAGACATATAATAAACCTTATGAAAAAAAGTCTCCAAAAAAAAAAAAAAAAACTTTTGAAGTGCTTTATTGGCTACCTAAATGTTGTATAACTAGTTTGTTTTAATGTAGGCTTTCTACCATTTATTTATACCACACGTGGAATCTTGTATTTTTAATTTAAAGAAAAAAAATAGTGTTTTCTTTTTTAATTTTAATCTTACTATAAAAATTGTACTAAAATGTTAAGTTGCATGCATTGCCCTTATAAAACTAATAGTTAGAATAGATCAAAATAGTCACGATAATTAAAAAAAATGAAGTGAACATAAAATTTTTCTTTCATTATACACCCTTTCTAAAAAAATAAAGAAAGAACTAAAGTCTATACCAAAAAAAAAAATCTAGGAAATACAAATATAATTATTGAAATTAAAAAAAATAAATAAAAGAAGGTTGTAAAATGAGTAATGAAAATTTTCTACCCTAACAATTGTACCCTCTTTTTTTTTTCTCCATATATTATTTATCATATATTTAAAATTGAAATAAAATTTTAAAAAATGGAAAAGGCTAAACTAATGATTGGGGTTAATTAGAAAAAAAATACATTTTAAAAAAATGGTGAAATCACGGCCTTTTGAAAAAAAAATCTTTTGTTTTGCCGGTCATGTCTTGTTGTTGTCATGTGAAGGTCATGTGATTCTGATGCCTGGATTTTGAAATCAACAACCTCAAAGATCAATGATTTAATCTCTCACCCACAATTTTTGAACTAAAAAACAAACTGCTTGAATTTAATACTAAATTGTTTAAACCTAGTTATTAAAAACTTAAAAATTCAAAATAGTTATAGTTATACTTACAAAAATAACCTTGTCTATTAATATGAACACACCCTACATAAGGTGTTAGGGGAGAAATTTTTATCTCCCCATTTCTTCCTTTCTTTTTTATTCATGTTTTCAAATCATTTCATTCTAATTTGACATTTTTCCTTCAATTAAATAAACACCAATCAACCAAAAACAGCAATAATTAACATGTATCTTCGACCATAAGGTCAGAAGTTCTAATCACCTAACTCCAAAGGTTGTTGAACTAAAAATAATAATAATAATAAATAAATAAATGTAATTATATATATTTTTTTTGTTTTTGTTGATGGTCAAATTTGGTAAAAAAGAACTCACCTGACCTTCACGTGCCACCAACGGTAAATTTGTTTGTGAGGGGGAAGACGTGGTCTGCGAAACAAAAAACTTGCACACCGGTGTGGTGCTTGTCACACCGCCTCCGATGCTTAAGTCAGAAAGCGGGAAGAGGAGAGTAAGAGAGCAAGAGGAGAGAGTAGAGAATAGAGTTTGGGATCCCTTCTTCAATGGCGAAGATAAGTTTAAATACTTCATGCTCCAAGTTTTTTAGGATTTCAGAGGCGTTTCGGGACGAACCAGAATGGTCCAAAATAATGGTCCAGAGTAGAGACTTACCAATATTTATAATTGTCCACAATGGTTCTTCAATGGCGTTTCGGGTCGGTTTCCTGGTCCTGTCTCTACACAGTTGTCCTTATGCATCAGAGTGGTCCAGAATTACCTATAACAATTTTTATTTTTATTTTATAATGACTTCGCTATAGACTTTTTTGGTTTTCTAACTATAAAATTATCAATATTTATAATGGTGTAAATAAGTTTTATTTCTTAATTATTTTTTTTAGAAAAAAATGTGATCATATTTATATTAATTCTTTAATTATTTTAGATATATTCTTTAAAATTGAAAATTCTTTTACATTTCAATCAAATCATTTATAAATGTTATCCAAAGAAGAAGATAATTTCTGAAAGTAGTTACAAAATTGGCATTAAAATTGTCATCATATGACAGTTTTAAAAATAATTTTATCAATTAATATATGTACACATTAAGAATGGGTATAAAACTAAATTATATACTAAATTTATATAACATTTTAATTTTTTTCAATTAATTAAATTCATTAAACTTATTGAAAGCAGAAAATCAACTAGTTAACACATTATATTCTTAACTAAAACGTCAAAGGTTAAAATCCTCATCATCATATATTGTTGAATTAAATAAATAATAATAACAAAAATAATAAATTTATTAAAAATGATTTTTTATATAGCAAAATAAGACTAACAATTTCATGTGCAACCATATTATTCTTGTTATCAAACATGTTTCTGTTCGTGTTTTTTATTTTTTTTAAAAAAAAAACAAGAAACATAAATAATGATCAAACATATTTTTGTTAAACAAAAAACGAGAAACAAAAACGTTATTGAATGTACTCTTAAGTAATGAAATTACTTTCATTACTCATTTAAATTCACATTGGAAATGGATGGAATTAAAACTTTTTTCAACTACATGAAATTATATTTTTCCACCCAAAAAAAAAAAAAAAAAATCTTTGGTAAAACTTGGTAAGCTATAAATTGAAAAAGTTTCCATATTATATGGTGCAAATATAATTTGATTAAATGTATCATCTTTTAGACATGAGTTCTAGTCAATTATTTGATTACTCAAATATAAAATTTTAAAAAATTTCATGAACATGCTGAAACATGTTCTCTATTGGTGTGGATGGTCCTTGATAGCTTCTTTATGAAAGCAACAAATTTTATATATAGATGTAAACAATATACCATCTTGTCTTTCACAATATTGACCACATTCATTATTCATATATTTCACATTTTAATGGGTTGAACTAGTACCCAAAATATAAATTTAAAAAGGAGTTGTAGGGTGATCATTATCAAAGCATATAAAATATTTGTTAAAAAATATCATTTTGATGACTCATTTTATTTTAATCCTTACACATTCAAATTAAATGTGTCCAAACTTAGTCATATTACTTTCTATAAATCCTAAAATTACTCTTTATTTTTACTTTGAAATTAATTTCTATCAAATCAAATAATAAAAATAATTTCCATCCAAGAAAAGATGTCATGTGAATATATATTTCTAAATTTTACATAGATATTGAGAACGGTAATTGAGACTAAATTTTATTTAGAAGAGTCGACTATATATACAACATAAATTAATTTTAATATCTTATGAAACTATAGAAACTTAATTTAGACATTTGGAAGTACATATATAGACTAAAATAGAACAAATTTTAGAGGTTTTTTTTTTTTTTTTTGGTAATCTAGATAGCCGAAATCTTCATGTTTGAAATTATATATACTTGGAAATATAGATGTATGCATCTTTAGATAACCATGTATGTTTTGCAGGATTTCTATATGAGAATGTCTTACAATGATGTATTATTTCAATATACCATTTCCATTTTCTATCTTCAAATCATGTAAATATTAATTTAATATAATTTAAATTTATATAGCATTTTTTACTTTAACAATTTTACATTCTATTGTTATCAATTCAGTTCATATTGATTTTATATGTTATTTTGTAATTAACAAAATTAATTTATATTGTTTGAAGGATTTTATTAAAAGAAAATAGAATTAAATATTCATTTCGATTTCAACTTGAAATACTTCAACTTATTTTAGAAGACAATGATATAGTTGATAAATTTTTTTAGTGGATTATATTTATAAACTATCAAAATAGAAAAAGTTTTAAGAGAAATAGTATTGATTTGTTATAGTGTTTTTTTATATATAAAAAACTATTGGATGATTGTATTTGAAAAAGGAAAATTAAATAAAAAAAATTAAAAAAAAAACTTCAAATTTCAATTCAAAATAGATTTAATTATATATTATACGAATTAAATGGAGTTTATTTTATAGGTAAATAAAACATTTAAACATAGTTAATTTTATAGAATTGTTTATTAGTGAATGAATACACTAATTTATTTTAATTATAGAATTAAAAAAATGAGAAATAAAGAAAATTGATAAAAGAATATATACGTAAAAAAAAAATGGTAAAAACGTCAATGGTCGATTCCCTCAATGTGAGAATCTTAGAAACTCGATCATATGTCAAAAGGCCATCAAAATCTTCCTAGATGTCTCTCGTGTGGGCATCATAGGATGTCTGGATATCTCAAGATGTTTGGACATCTCACATTATTGTAAAACAAACGGAGTAATCCAAATGCCTATTGATCTCCATGAGAATTCATTTCAGATTATCACCATAAACAAACGATCCTTAAAGTATATGACAAAAATGATATTCCAACCTAAAATATTCTATGGATGTGTTTAATCACTAGATTTTTTTCTTTGTGGAATTAAGACACACATGTTAATTAAAAACAATAAGAGTAAGATGTTAATGAATTTTAGTTGAATGATAGACAAAAGGTGGGGCAGCCTAATTTTGGTGGGATATGAAAAATTGTGAGGCATTGATCACATGGAGAGAACCCATAAAGGGCCAATGGCTTCATTTTGATTTTGATTTTGATTTTGATTTTGATTTTTTTTTTTTTTTTTTTTTGTCCACCAAATAAATAGTAATATGAAATCCAAATTCCTCCCTCTTTTTTAATAATTGCCTTCACGTGTAAATTAATTTTTTTTTCCTCTTTCCTTCCTTTTTCTTTTATTCCACCAGATTTTAGGTGTTCACCTTTTTTTTTTTTATTACTTTAAAACGTTAATAAAAAAAAATATATACAGTTATATTTTCCCTCCTCTGTTTGACCTTGATTCTTTTAAATTTTGTGTTGTAGGCAGAAGGATGAGATTCATGAGATAATTGCAAATTTAACCTAATTTGTATAAAATATTAACAAAAAGAAGTACCTAAAAGAATGTAGTAAATATAGCAAAAATTAGAATTATTGTTAATGAATATGTAGATTAATTTGTAATTATTGTTGCTTTTTAAGTGATGATTGTTATAATTATAGTTAATTAAAAATATCTATGTTAATTACTAACTGTCCATAAATTAAAAATATATCAAATCTCCCCACATTAAGAAAATGATATAGTTGTTATTTTTTTATTTAAAAAAAGGATATTTTACTAAAACAAAATATACATATGTTTAAATATTTTTAAAAGCTATGATACCTTATTCAAATTGTTATGAATAAAAAATCGCCAACGATAATCCGGTTCAGAAGACCTGAAATTAACTGGCTCGAGCTCGAAGGCCAAAGTAGCGGCCCAACACAATTAGAGAAAGGAAGAAGCCCACGACTCCCTACACTCTCCTCCTCGGCCTTGGCAGTGGGCCCAAGCCCATTGTGCCTTGATCCGTCACCGTCTAGCAGAGCTCCGAGCTAAATCCTAGCAGGGGAAGGAATAAAAGTGATCGAAATCCAGAACACAAAAATCACAAGTATAATTTTGAGACCTCCGGTTACATATTGTTAATTCTCTCATCCAAAACTGACTTAAGCATCGGAGTATGTGTGACCTACACCACACCAGTGTGCAGCTTTTGCTTGTCTTGCATGTCACGTCTTCCCCCTCTCTTCAACAAATTCACTGCTTGTGTCACGTGGAGGTTAGGCAGTTTGCCTAGGTGAAATTTGACCATCAACCCAAACATTTCACCCAAGAATAGTTTCAAGGAAGGCTTTATCAATTGGATTTAGCTAGTTTGTAGTTTAGGTGTTTATGATTATTATTATTTTTGGGATAACACTAGTTTTGTAGTTTTGTGACAATAAGAAAAATGAGAAACTCATGATTTATAGGTAGTTTGTAGGTTTCTTTTTTTTTAAAAAAAAAAAAAAAAAAAAAAAAAAAAAAAAAAAAAAAACCCTTAGGAGAAATATCCAAATGTACCATGAACTTGTCATTTGACAAATTCCTAGCAATTTTTATTCTGAACTTTTCATTTTATCATTTTTTTTTTAATTCGACAATACTTTGAGGGGACAATTTTTATTAATATTATAATTTTTAAAACTTATTATTAAAATATAATTAGTTTGAAACTTATTATTTAAATATTGCAGTTTTAAATTTTCGGTCAAAGGTCGTCTCTTGAAGAGACGACCTTGAAACACGTGTCCACCATCAGCTGACATAGAATAAATTTAAAAAAACAAAAAACAAAATTCTAAGAGGTCGTCTCTTGAAGAGACGACCTATGCACTTTTTTTTCAAAAAATCTACTTTTGGCAAGGTGGTGAATGTGAAATCTTCCTTCCTCCCCTTCTCAGGTTCGACACCCAACAGTTGTAGTTTTTTCGTTTTCTTTTATTTTTTTCGTTTTCTTTCTTTTCTTTTTCTTTTTTCGTTTTTTTTTTTCTAGTTTTTTATTTTTAAAAATATTTTAGCTAATTGAGATAAAAGAAAAATAAAAATGAGAAATATGACAAATAAATCAAATTGTTGTTATTTTTATACCAATAACAATGGTTTCAATGAAGAGTGAAAAAATAAAATGTGTATTTTATATATTAAATTAATTTATTGGTATAAAGATAACAACAATTTGATTTATTTTTCATATTTCTCATTTTTATTTTTCTTTTATCTCAATTATCTAAATTAAAAAATTGGTTATAATAATTTTATAATCCAAAATAAAAATATAAAGAAAATGGTATAAAAATGTTGAAGTATATTTCAAACTTCAAATTTCAAAGAAAAGTGAAACAAGAAAAAAGAAAATAAAAAAGTGCTCATATTTTTTAAACACAAAAAACTAGAAAGCAAAAAAAAAAAACGAGAAAAGAAAGAAAACGAAAAAAAAAAAAAAAAAGAAAACAAAAAGAATGCAGTTGCTGAGATTCGAACTTGGGAAGGGGAGGGTGGAAGAACCCACATTCACCACCTTGCCAGAAGTAAATTTTTTGAATAAAAGTGTAGAGGTCGTCTCTTGAAGAGAAGACCTCTGAGAATTTTGTTTTTTTTTTTTTAATTTATTCTATGTCAGCTGATGGTGGACACGTGTTTCAAGGTCGTCTCTTCAAGAGACGACCTTTGACCGAAAATTTAAAACTGCAATATTTAAATAATAAGTTTCAAATTAATTATATTTTAATAATAAGTTTTAAAAATTATAATATTAATAAAAATTGTCCTACTTTGAGGTGGATTGGAAATTCGAACCTCTAACATTTTGATCGAGATTATCACGCTTTAACTAATCGAGTTATATTCATGTTACCTCCATTCCATCAAATTACACCTTGAACTTTGATTGTGTAGCATAATATTTATCCTCTTAGAAACAATATTTCATTTAAAAATTCATCAACAAGAGTACTCCAATATGCATTTATATTCGTTAAATAATTAATCCAAGCATTAAAGCTAGATTTTTATTGAAATTTTGTGAGTTTAATTTTGGGATTATTCGATGATCAATATTGAAATTATTCGAGTTTAATTTTGTATAAAGTTTGATTTCTTCATTTTTTTTAAAAAAAAATCAAACCTACGGTAAAAAGCTTGCAAGAAATGTTTAAGTTTAAGGTTGAATTTACAACCTAGTAAAAGTTGATTTTGTCCCAAAAAAGAATAATTATTTTATAAACTTTTGATCCCTATATAAACTTTCATGAAAGTAACAATTTGGTCCCTGAACTTTGATTTGTAACGATTTAGTCATATTCTTTTAATTTTGTAACAATTTACTTCATGTCTTTATACTTTCAAATTTGTAACAATTTAATCCTTATAACAAAAAAAAAATCATCAATAGTAAATGTCAAATTTTATTTTTTAATGATTAAACTTTGTAGTTTATAAATATATCGAGTCTCGATTTAGTTTATTAATCTATCTACATAAGAAATTTCATTAAAATTTTTACATTAATTTTCACGATAAGGATTAAATAGTTACAAATTTGAAAGTACATAGACTAAATTATTACATATTAAAATTCAATGACTAAATTGTTACTTTGATGAAAGTTTAAGGACCAAACATAAATTTTAACCCATCTTTTTTTTTTTTTTTTGAGTCATTTGAAGGTGGGGGATAAAACCTCTTATATTTTAGTCGAAGATACATGTCAATTACCGCTAAGTTATACTCACTATAACTAACCCATCTTATTTTAGTCGGATTGAACTCAGAAAGAAACAAAAAAGAAAAAGAAAAAAAAAGTAAAAAGGATGTAAATGATGTGGTGGATGCGTGTTTATTACGTGGTTTATTATTATTTGTAATTATACAGCGCAGAAATATACACACCACCACCGCACCGCCACACAAAAATCGATTATTTTTTAAAATAAAATAAAATTAATAATAAGAAGTCAGGAGCTGCCGACTGTGGCGCGTGATGAAGCGGAAAAAGTGGGGCCCATCCCCGTGTTCCTCGTGATTTTATTATTAAATAAATCTCTTATCTCTTTTCCACTCTGCCAGTTGCCTTCCGCCATTTGCCACCCAACACAATCCTTTATATATTTCTTCGCTTTCTTCGTCTTCCTTAACCTTCCTTTGACTCATCACAACCAAATTTTCCCAATTCAATGGAAAACATCCTCAATTGCAACTTGGACCTCTGTCTCTCTCCCCCTTCCTCCTCCTCTCCCACCGCCACCGTCGACTCACGACACAACCGCGTCAGTCCTACTGGACTCCCGGTTGTCGATCCGACGGAGCTCCAAGTACTATTTCTATAACAAGTGATTATCGATATTAATTAATTAGGTAGATAGTGTTGAGAGGATGGAGTTTGGTGTATTTAGTTAAATTATTCATGTTTTTATTGTAGGTGAGGGCGATAATTGTAGAAGCGACGAAGCGAATGGAGGAGAGAAGATCGACGACGTGTCAGATCAGATCGGAAGCGACGACTTCGACGTCGGTTGAACAGCTATCGATGAAGAGCGGAGCCAGCCCCGCCATGAAGAGATCATTGCAAAGCTTTTTACAGAAGAGAAAGCATCGAATTCAAACACTTTCACCTTATACTCATTAGCTTCTCATCGCAAAGCTTATTTCCTTTTTTTTTTTCTTTTTCTTTTTCTTTTTCTTTTCTAGGCAGCAAATTTTGATCCTTTTTTCAGTTTTTTTAGTTAGGAGTTGTGTTTGTGTTTGGATTGAATTTGTATATACTAACTATAGCCTTGTTCCTTTGGCTATAGATTAATATATATATACTCAGATTTCTCATTTAATTCATGAACCTTTTTTTTTTTTTTGGCTTTTTTGTAATTTGTTTAGAATATTGATGTACTTGGATCTAAACTATATGACTAAAATCATTTTCATTTTGGAAGCATTTGATGAACACTTACAAAAGAAATAATCAACAATTACAAAATAATAATAATAATAATAATAATCAAATAAGGAATGTTGGGAAGAAACAATTCACTTATATTGAAAAACTCTTAAAAAACCTACAAATTAAGGTCACATTTTTATCTCAAACTCTCCTTGTGTTTTTACTTCTCCCTACAATACACCAAACATAATCCCATTTACAAGATTTATTAAAAATAAAAAAGAAATCTAAATCTCAAATACTTCACATCCTATGAATCCATAATTAATTTATTTTTAAAAAAAATCATGTATGAATACACTTAATTAAATATTGATTTAGGTATATGTATATCGAATTAAAAACATGTTTAATTCGTCAACAAGAGCATAGCTCAACTGGCATAAAGTTGTACTTATAACTATATATATATATATATATATGTTTAATTTCCAACACTTCATTCACTCAACAATTTTCAAGCAACAGATGTAGGTTTGATTCATAATTTTAGTAAACCGCTACTTTTGTATATAGAAAGATTGTGGAATCTCTCTTGTGTTTTTGGATTATTGTATAAATTAAAGTAATGAATTAAAAGAATTAACATTTCGCAAAACAACATTTAGACTGTGATTTATACTTTATAGAAAGTAAATGTGTAACAACACCATTAAACTTTGACTTTAATGAGATTAGGATATTTTGAAAAGCAAAAGAACCTTAGAGGAATATAAGTTCAAATTTTATGATATAGCTACCTACCTAATGATATTATCTTGTCTTGTGAAAACTTATTTATTTTAGATATTAGTTTTTCGTGAGGATTATGTCCATATTTTAATTATTTTTAGCAACTCTGGAGGAAAAATTAATAAATATTGTACTTTCTTAATTACATGTAAAGTATCAATCGATCGAAAAAGATGTTTTAGTCAATAGTGTATAGTTCATTCATAGACTTGCAACTCTATGAAATTCTTTTTTGTCTTTGGTGTATGAGTCACTCCCACATCACTTCCACGTGAATCGTGATGTTAACATATAAATCTTTAGAAATACCATCGAATATATAACTAACATTCTATATATACTAGTGAACTAATAGTTTAAATATACTTTTTAAATCACTATTAAAAATAATGCCAAAAACATTGAGGAATTTTGCTAGGTCTTAAATGGTTGTAATTTGAAAATTCCCTCTTTCTAATTATCTGCTATATGTATATTAATTACCCATTAATTTTAAGAGTGAAGATTCCATTTCTTTTTCCTTATCTCACCAAAAATCCCATCCTTAATATGGCATCTCCTTCTTCTGTGTAAGAACAGAATCTTTGCACCCTTCCCAATGTAAGAAAAAGATGAGTGAAAGTTGATGTGATTTTTGACATTTCATATAAGATTATTTTAATAATCTTCAAATCCATCCAACAAACCAAGAGTGAAAAAGAAGTTCAAATTTTAGAGAGAGAAGTTAATCAAAAAAGTCATTTTTAATTTTGTCACATGCAATAACACTATAATCCATCAAAGTTCAATTCCAAAAATATTGCACCAACCATATTATATTATACTCTATTGCATATTTAACAAAGATTGAGACTGTTTATTCTAGACCTTTCATATCATTGTTTTAATAATCTTCAAACCCAAAACACCAATGAATCAAGGTAACTACAAATATAACTCAATTAATTTAAACATTATATAACTGTTGTGAAGGTTAGATATTTAAGTCATCATCTAAATTATGAAAAGATAAGCGAGTCAGTCAAATAATTTTTACTGAAAAAAATCAATTTATACTCTCAACATTTGGGTTATATATCAATTAAAATCTCCAACTAATAATTGTATCAATTTAAATCTTTCGAGAATAGTTTATAACTATTGTCGTTTGATTCCATTTAAAATAAATTCCAAATAATAAACAAAATTACTATTGCTCCAAAATTTTATCTAAGTAGCAAGAGAAACTATCACGTAATTATCCTTATATAAATAATGGAGAAAGACGAGAAGATGAAAATTAAACAACTCATTCCAAAAAAAAAAAAAAAAATTGCTACTATCCACTTGATTTTAACATGTGTCCTAATACAACGTTAGTTCCTTCATTTAAAGAAATCTTACACACGGTAAAAATGATGCATTAATAGTCTTACAACAAAATTCCAACCGATTGTCTAAATAAATTCAAAGTTCAAAGGTTTTAATCAAATAAAATCATTAAATATTCAAGGTTGAGTGACATAATCTCAAAGTTTATGAGTAGAAATTGATTTTCAAATTAAATTCCAAAAATTGACATAAATCATTACCCAATTCATATTTTATCATAATATCAATAAATTTTTTAGTCTTCTCTTCAGTCTCTCTTCTCTGACAATGGACAAGCAGATACCAAACTGATAAGACCTGCCCTGCAGTTGCATCCTTTCTCCAATTAGATACCCAAAAAAGTTTTTTTTTTTTTAATTTAAAAAAAAAAAAAAAAACTTGATCTTTGCATGAAGACTCATTTTAGTTCAAGTCATGTCAAGCCAACTCTGCACTTTACATCAAAACTTTGTCTTACTTTTACCATATGGAAATGACTGATGGAATAAATGAGCTCAGTTTCAGACACACCAACCAACCAACCAACAGCTTTTCAAGTGAACCATCACACACACACATTTAAAAACCAAAAAAATTAGAACAAAACCAAAGTGAAAAAGTAGTTTTCAGTTTTACTACAACACCAAAACAGAACACAAAACAACTGCAACAACAATAGCCCAAAAGGCAAGCATGAGATTTTTGTCCCAACTTGGATTACTTGAGCTGTTTTCTTCCCATTGCTTCCAAGCTGCCTCTATTCTCTTACAACCTTCTGCTGTTTCCTGTTCTTCATCTCTTGCTCCACTGGGATTCATACAATTTGGTGTTGTTTCATCAGAACTCATTGAGATATTGTTTCTTTTCTCTCTCTGCTCATGCTTTTGGCTTGAGCACAGCCCATAATTTCCTCTCAAGTCCAATCTTTTCCCAAGTTTGTTCACAAATTCATTTGGGAAAGAAAGCTCTCCACTTAGCTGATTGTGGCTCAAGTTCAACAGATCCAAGTTTGGGAGTTGCCCCAATTCTGGTGGAATTGGCCCACTTAGATTGTTGTTGGCCAATGACAGAGCAGTGAGGGTTTTCAAAGAAGAAAGTGAAGTGGGTATTGGACCTTTGATTCCACATTCTGATAGGCTTATAGATGTGAGCTTCTCAAGGCTTCCTAAAGCCAATGGCATCTCAGAATTCAGGGGATTGTGGTCTAAAATCAAGTACTCCAAATGCTCCAACCCTGCAAATGTTTGAGGGATTGGGCCATTGATGAAGTTGTGGCTTAAATCAAGCAAGACCAGTTTCTTCAACATGCCTAAATTTGGGGATATCTTCCCTTGAAGCCTGTTGGAGCTAAGATCAATCTTTTGGAGGAGCTGCAACTGTCCTAAAGTAGAAGGCAACTGACCCTCAAGTGCATTCCAGCTGAGGTCCAAAATGCTCAAACTTTTCAACCCACCAATGGCTTGAGGAACTTCACCACTCAGCTTGTTGTAACTGAGATCAAGCTGTTCCAAGAACACCAACCCACCAATGTCTTGTGGAATCTCCCCCTTTAGGTTGTTCTGAGACAGACTGAGAACTCTCAAACTTGCTGCATTCCCCAAACTTGAAGGAATCTCCCCAGAGAGAGATGGGTTGGATTGAAGAGCCAAATGCTCCAAATAAGACAGTGATTGAAACAGGGCAGGGAACAGAGAAACTGATGAAGATGTGAAACAGCTGAAGATTGAAAGGGACTTCAAATAAGGGAGCTTGAGCAAGGACTGTGACAGATTAGCAGACATTTTGCAAGGTGGGTCTAGAATATCAGGCCCAATATGAATCCTAGTGACATGAAACAAAGGAGGTGCTTGACCAATCTCACATTTAACCCCAGGCCATGGAGTCTCTGTACAAGGCAAAGGGTGAGCCTGAGGCCAGCCAGAATCATCTAAGAGAGAACCCATTACTTCAAACAGCCCCAAAAGCTCTTCTTCTTCCATTTCTTCACTTGCAAAGGTGTTGGTGAGGAGGAGGAATGAGAAGAGGAAAACAGAGAGGGAAGCCATGGGAGAAGAGGAAGAAGGAAGTTGAAGATGAAGTTGAAAGGGAAATGGGGAGAGGGTATTTGTGGGGAAAGGAAGAGGAAGGAGTGTCAGTGAGGAAGGGGAAAGTGGAAGTGAAAGGAGAGAAGAGAAAGAGTTACTAAGAGAGGAAATGTTTGTTGTGAAAAAGGCTTGATTTTGCTTTTTTATAATAGAGAAGTGTGTAAAATGATGGGACTTGGGCTTCATTTCAGAACCTGTGTGAAGCAGACAGAACAATGATGCCTAGGCACCACACAGCAGACCTCTTCCTTCTCTCTCTTTCTCTAGCCTCCTTTGAAAAACTAGCTTTTCTTTTTAGAGGAAAAAAGATTGTTCTTTTGTTTGTTGGAAACAGAATTACAATGAAATGAGTTATGAACATGCAATGCAACTAGTTTTAAAAAGGCCCAAATTTACCAAAACACAAATTCATGGTTCAAGGGAAAGTTCAACCTTCCAACCTTTATGAAATTCTAGGCCAAAGTCAACACAGCTCACCGGTAATTAACATGTATTCTCAAGTGTGAGTTCAAAAGTTCGAATCTTCCTATTCCAAATGTTGTTGAACTAAAAAAAAATATAAAGTTTATGAAATTTTAGGACTTTGGCAATAGGTTTCATATGCTAGGCAAAGTAATAAAACAGGAAAGAAGCTCTAATTAAATGTGTTTGACGTAGACCAATTTATAGGATGGGTGACTTCTAAATCAGACCATTAAATTTGAGTTTCAAATTTCTTTTTTTTAGCACAATAAATTTTGGGTGGGATTTGAATGTCTAACATTGATCAAGAAAAGAATATATTTCTTAATGTTAAAGGCACTTACGTTGGGAAATCTAGAATGTACAAATGTCAATTACACTATTTATTTTACAAATGTCAAAACTAATCTATCACTAAAATGGTAACATTTTTAACCACGGTTTATAATTGATATATTCTTGGAAATTTCAATAGAGCATATGTCAAAACAGTTTTTTTAAATTGAAGATCTGGTGGTTTAGATTTTCTTAAAATTAATTTATTTTGGTGGATTGATTTAGGCAAATATTGTTTTATTTGTTAATTCTTATAATGAGAGGTCTCACACTCTCCCTCAAGATTTTGGCTCTTGATGAGATGGGTGAATGGTTCTCTTCATCTTTTTCCTCTTGGTTGTGTTTTTTCTTCTCTGCTTTCAACTTAAGGTAAATTTCTTTTTTCTAGCTTTATGTTTCTCCTTTGATTGTGGGTTGATTCGCCCACCAGCAAAGCTCCAACGTCTCTTCCTTCCCTTGATTCTGGAAAACTCACAGTGATTGGCAAATCACCCTTGATTGTTTTTCTTTCAAGGAAATTTTCTTCAAATCTTCTTGGGAAAAATACACTTTTGGTCCCTGAGGTTTGGGTTAAGTGACAATTTGGTCACAGAGTTTTCAAACTCAACAAAAATACACCTGAGGTTTGAGATAAGGAACATTTTAGTCGTTGTCGTCAATTTTTCTGTTAAATCTTAACGGTTGCTGACGTGGTACTATTATTTTAATAAAAAAATCATTATTTTTTATTTTTTTAAATAAAAATAGTAAAATAATAAAATATTAATATTTTATTCTTTTTTTATTCTTTTTTCTCCCATTCTCTTTCTTCTTCTTCTTCTCCATCTTCTCCATCTCCTTCATCTTCCTTCTTCTTCTTCCTAACTTCGGCGACCGGCGGCCACCGGCGACTGTTTTTCTTTTTTTTTTTCTTCTCTCTTCTTCTATTTTCTTCTTCTCTCTTACCTTGTTTTTCTTCTCTAATTTTTTTTTTTTAAATAAACAAGAGGAGGAGGGCCCCTCCGTCCAAATCTGGACAGTGAGGGAGGAGGCCCTCCTCCTCTTGTTTATTTTTTTAAAAAAAAATTAGAGAAGACAAATGGGGTAAGAGAGAAGAAGAAAAGAGAAGAAAAGAGAAGAAGAAAAGAAGAAAAGAAGAAAAAAAAAAGTCGCCGGCGACCGACGGCGGCGGCGGGCGGTGGTCGCCGGAGTTAGGAAGAAGAAGAAGGAAGATGAAGGAGATGAAGGAGATGGAGAAGATGGAGAAAAAGAAAAAGAAGAAAGAGAGTGGAAGAAAAAAGAATAAAAAAAGAATAAAATATTAATATTTTATTATTTTACTATTTTTATTTTTAAAAAAATTATTAAAATAATAGTGTCACGTCACCAACGGTTAAGATTTAACAGAAAAATTGACGGCAGGAACTAAAATGCTCCTTATCTCAAACCTCAGGCGTATTTTTGTTGAGTTTGAAAACTCAGCGACCAAACTGTCACTTAACCCAAACCTCAGGGACCAAAAGTGTATTTTTCTCAATCTTCTTTGTTTTTTGAATTGTTTCTCTTGTTTATGGTTTTTCCTTTTTGTGCATGTTTATTTTCTAAAGGGCTTTGTATTTAAGGTTGGATTTCTTGTTGGTTACACACACTGATTTTTGGGGAAGTCTACTGTACGATGTTCATCTTATATTCGAAAAGAGAGTTTGTTTTTGTGTGCAAGTTTGTATTCACCATCTCATATATCATCTAATTCATGGTATCGGTTGGTTTCTTGAGGAGTAGAAGTCAGTTGATACCTTAACCAAGGAAGGGAGTTCCTTGAACATAAATCTACAAGGGGAGCTTGTATACAATCCATCTCAAAGATCACCCATCAAACAACGAACAGTTGCAAATCAAGAAAAATGGAGTTCTTCTTATTCGTTTTGTTTGTTTTTGTTTGATTTCATAAGATTGTAATTCTATATATGACTGATTTTCTAGTAGATTATTTTTTTTGGGCGTGGTCCCATGGTTTTTTTATTGTGCTAATCTCTCCCTTTTGTTGCCTCTCATACTATTTTGGATTGGTCTGATTAATTAAGTTTAAGTTATTAACAAGCGGTAGGTTATGTCTAAATTATGAGATTTTATGTGAATCAATTTTCTTTTATAAAAAGTTTATTGAATAAATTGAGATAAATATAAAATTAATTAGTAGTTACCAAAATTAGGTTCTATCAGTATATTTTTCTGAAAAGGTATCTAGATTTGTTTTATTTATGAGGTACAGGATACTGATGTGATTCAAGTGAATGAAAGAGTGCATGTAAAGAGAATTTCATAAAAGAATATGTGAGTAGATTAATCGAACCTCTTACTTCTTGGTCAATGATACATACCAATTATCATTAAGTTATGTTCATTTTGGCAATGAGGTCAGATGATACATACCAATTATCATTAAGTTATGTTCATTTTGACAATGAGGTCAGAGGATACATAACAATTATACCGTTGATCTATGCTCACGTTGACAATTAGATAAAGAAGTTATTGACATATCTTTAGCGTGGTTGAAATAGTAAGAAAATTACATAGAGAGATTTCAAGTGAATGTATAGGTATACATGTATATTATTGCATAAAGAGATGTTTATGTGAGAGTGTTTTTTTTGTTTTTTTTAAGGAAATTCATTAAACACTAAAATTAGGTACAACCAACTCATTGGCATATAAAGAAACTAACCACGCACGGTAGTCAAGGGCCCGTTTGGTAACGTTCTTGTTTCTTGTTTCTGTTTCTTCATTTTTAATAAAGAAAAATAGAATTTCATGACTCTAACATCTATACATTCAATAATACTAAACCTATATTCTTATTTATGTTTGGAAAAAATTGGAAACAAGAACAAAAAAGGAGAAACTAGTTTTAGTTGTTCCCAAAAGTTCTATACAAATTTTGGGAGTGTTTCTAAAAAATGAGAAACAAGAAACATACATAGTTATTATATGCTTAGATTTCTTAATAAAATTAGAAACAAGAAACAAGAAACGAGAACATTACCAAACGGGAATCTCGAATAATACTTGAAGGTAATCTTACCCATTTGAGGAGCCATAAAGATAATGGCTTCCATGAAGAGCTTAGCCTCTAACCGTAGAGAGGGATTGTTAGTTAGAAAGGGATAATGTATATTAGAGATTAGTAAAATAAATAATGTAGAAATTGAAGTTTGTATTTGTGTGTTTGGAGGATAATAATTAATTAGATAAAAGTTAGTGAAAAAATAATATGCGAAGGGAGTTAAGTTAAAAAAGAAAGTGCATTTATGTATATATAAAGTTTAGAATTGGTGAAAACAAGGGAATGATCATGGATATATAAGGGAGGACAAGTATCTCCATTGATATGAAGTCTTTTGGGGTGAACCAAAAGCAAAGCCATGAGGGTTTATGCCCAAAGTAGACAATATCATACCATTGTGGAGATATGTGGGTGTCCGGTAATCATATCCAATCCATGTAAAGGAGATTAGTAAGAAATTAATGAATATATTGAGATACATCAATTAAAGAACATAATGCAACAAAAGAATTTAGTGAGAACTAATTTGCTAGTAGACTTATATTAATGACCGAAAAGTCTGGGGTTCGAATCATCTACCCCATGATTCCTACATATCAATATGAAAGTAAATTATCCCAACAATGAGCTAAGATTATAAATATGCTTCCTCCAATTTTTATATGTGTTCAAATTAAATTAATCTCATCAATCAATATCTCTACTTTATTCTAGTGCAAGTTGTACACATAAGCTCAAGTACAAGATATGGATAAGCGTTGCAATTATTTAAAGCTCTATGTTTCAAAAAGTTTCTTTTTATTTTTCAAAGTTTACAAAATTGAATCTATTAGAATCTTTCTCAGAATACGATGACTTCATTTAAGATATAATTTATAAGTATATGAGCATGAATCCTCCATATATGATAAAGACCTAGGGAAAGAAAGTCATGCAAATCTAATTAAAATATAATTAAACCATAGATCATGATCTATATTTCGTAAAGGTCTTAAATAAACATAGGAAATATGAGTTTATGGAACTGTGTTTGGAGTGTTCCACTCGTTACTTCAAATTCCCACCATTAATATTAAATATGAATGCATATGGTTTAAATTATAATTAACCTTGTATTTCAATCAATCACCAAACAACAAATAGCCAATCAAAATTTGCCATCTCTAGGGTTTCAATGCTTCACCAATTTGAGTATGATATTTGTAAAAGTAAACTAACACTTAAAAGCCAAAACTTTTTCCTTATAAATATCTTAATCATTGGACTAATCATACTAATATGCCAAATAAAAAATAAAACTAGATTATTCTTCTAATTTAGGTCTATTTTTTTTTTTTATCTTAATCTCTAATTTATATGTTTATTTTATTTTGATCTCTAAACGTTTAGATGTTTCATATATTTTTTATATTTTTAGAATTTTTTGCGTATAGAATTGTCATAGTTTTTCTTGGTTGATTTTTAATAAATTATTTACTTTTTTTCTTGTCGATATTTTAATAAAATACCTTATAAAAATTTAAGACATGTCTTAATCTTTTAGATGATAAACATATGTTGAAGTTTGGTTAAGTATTAAGCTTTCAAAGGCAAAATTGAAATATAAAATTTATAACGAAAACATAATATTTGTGAATTTTTCGAGGAATTTAAAAAATGAAAAAATAAAATAAAAGATTTTAAAGTATTTTAGTTTGTGATAATAGATGGAGTTGAAATTTTGAATTTCTAATTTTTTTTTACTTCATCTTAGTTAAATTATACTTTTGTTGACAATTTTTAAAAGTTGTAACGATTGAAATGATATAAACATTAATATTAGGCTAAATTATAAGAAATACTCATGAACTTTGGGGTTTGTTTAAAAAATGCTCCCGAACTTTAAAAAGTTTCAAAAATACCCTTGAACTTTGAAAAATGTTTCAAAAATGTCTTTGTCGTTAATTTTGGATGAAAATCATTAAAGTTTTAGTTTCAAAAATACCCTTGAACTTTAAAAAAAAAATCAAAAATACCCTTATTGAAAAATGTTTCTTTTTTTTTTTTCTTCTCCCACCGTAAATTAATCTTCACCGTAAATTAATCTTAAAAAAGATTAATTTACGGTGGGAGAAGGAAAGATTTTCGTATCGAAACTTCAAGATGACTTTTGTTTTGTTCTTGAAATTCTACATGTGTGAACTTTTCAATATTATTTTCTCACCAACTATATTACCCATTAACTTTTTTTATATTCATATTATAAAAAATAAATAAAACTATTGTTATATACGAGTTCAAACAATTTTTAAATATCAATAATAATAAAATCATATATAAAACTTTTGATTAATTAATCTTATAAATTGGACCAAATCCACAGTCTTATAAACTTATTCTTATCACTAACATACACAAACAAAAAGAGGAAAAAGGAAATAATTTTTCTCACACACACACATGTTGTTTTCTCACACTCATCTTTTTTACGATTTTTAAAAGAGAAAACTCGATTTCAAAGTCTGTTTTTATCTGGTATTGTGTTGTACACAACCTTTATAAGTAAAGTTTTGCATTAATTTTCATGGAAAAAGAATTTACGGTGAGAAGAGAAAAAAAGAAGAAAATTTTTTCGATAAGGGTATTTTTGAAAATTTTTTAAAAGTTCAAGGGTATTTTTGAAACTAAAACTTTAATGGTTTCCATCCAAAATTAACGGCAAAAGCATATTTGAAACGTTTTTTAAAGTTTAGAGATATTTTTGAAACTTTTTAAAATTTAGGGGTATTTTTGAAATAAACCCCAAAGTTAAGGGGTATTTCTTATAATTTAGCCTTAATATTATTAGAACTTTTGCAGACAAATGTCGTGTCCCTATCCATGATGTTCTACACGTGGCAGACACCAAATTGAGTTGGGTCCCACAGTGGCGGCTGATGATGATATGATTAACCAATCATGGTGTTACATTTAACCTGAATCGTCCACGTGTAAAAGTAATATATTTTGAAATACCGCTAAAAACTTGAGCTGGTAGAGAGAGAAATTATTTTTGGAAATTTAACTTGTTTTGTTTGCTAGGGTGCTATTTCTTTTTTGTTTTTGAGATTTTTTTATAGAAATATTATACATAATTGTTTAAAAAAAAAAGAAATATTAAACATAAATCTTGAAAATAAAAAATAAAAAAATAATAATAAATTTCGTTTCCTATTTCAAAACATTAGCTAAATTTTCTATGAATACAGAAAGAGAGGAAATTTAAAAACAAAATAAAACAACTTAAATTTATAGAAACAATCATGCCAATCGTTATACTTCAATTGTTTATTTATCTAAAATCATTCAAGTTACTATATATTTTTGGAACACTAGTGCCCGTTAGAAATTGTAAATAAGTTTCTTTTTTTTTTTACAAAAAAAAAAAAGTTTTTTTAATGTAAGTGTAACAAACTTATTTTGCACAACAATATTTATAAATGATTTATAGGGTGAAAAAGAGAGACAAAAATCGTAAATATTTTTTTTTTCATTTTTCTTATGTTTTATCAGAATTTTGTGGTTATTGGTATAACATTGTATCAGTTGAACTATGCTTTTGTTGGCCTTATGTTTTATCAATTAATTGTTTGTTATTATTGATTTTTAAAGTATAACTTGATTTAAATTTATGTATTGTATAAGAGATATGAGTAAAAAGATATATATATGTGTATATATATATATACATATATACATATATATATATATATATATATATATATATATATATATATATATATATATAGACACACGTACGCACATATAAGATCAATAATTGTACAACCCAATTATTGATTTTTTTTTTTCTATATAAAACTTTTAATGCATGTTAGATCATTTGTATAAATCTTTAAATAATTATAGAATGTTAAGCATCACTTCAAAGTTCAAGCCAAAAAAAAAACTGACAATCAAAAGGCCACTCCTATGAATTTTCATGTATCAAAGTGGAATCTTAAAAGAATTCTCCACTCATCACACTAAAGACTATTTCCTTTTCCTTGTCATCTTGTGATGAGTTGCCATTGATTTCTCTAGTTTTCACACACAAACCAAAAAAAAAAAAACTCGGTACGTCCAATAACTCGATTGATAAAGATTAGTTAGCATAAACAACCATAAATTAAAATCTCTTACCTTCCAAGTGGAGCACAATTGGTTTAGTATATATATAAACTCAACCAAAAGATCATATGTTCAAATCTTTATCTCACATATGGTTAAACTAAAAAAATATCATTTTCTAAATATTTATAAATAATTAAGGTCTCTAATACCTACATGAGGAAAAACTATTCCATGCGATAACTAAAACGACGAAGTAGTCGCTTCTTATTAAATCGTTCTATTAATATAGACTCAAAATACAATTTACAAATTCTCTATCATACATCCAACAAGGTAAAATATAATGATTGCCAAACACGTCATTGTGTTCCAATCTCCTTATAATTTCTTCTAGACGAGACTATGGATTAGTACTCGAGATTCAAGGGAATAAAGCAAAAATGAGAAGGGTAAAATAGTCATTTGAGTTTATTCAATAATTAGCCACATATCTCAACACAACCCCTATAAAAGACCTAATCATGCATGATGATCCTTTAAAAGAGAAAATCCTCTTGGAATAATCTCTCTAAAACCCCAACCATTCAACTCAAAAACTCCATTATTATTATTTCTCTTCTTCTTCCTCAAATCCACACATGTCATCCAATTCAAATAATTCACCTCCAAATCCACTAGTTCTAGATAACTCACTTCTCCCCAACAAACCAAACATATTAGCCTTATTCTTCTCTTCACTATCCCTTCTCTCCATTTTCATTATCTTCAAAAACCTCTCCTTTTCATCTCTCTTCAACAGCACCATTTTCTGGTTCTTCATTTCCAACACTCTCATTTTCATCATTGCTGCTGATTATGCCCTTTTCTCTCTCTCCCATCACAAAAGTTTCCAACTTTATGAAGATCTCTCACAACCAAACCCAAAGGAAACTCATTTTCAACTTCAAAGTCCCCCATTGGTTGTATTTGATGAAGAGAGGGAAAACCCAGATGGGAAATTGAAAATCGTGGTTCAAGGATGCGACTCTCCGTCACCGTCCTCGTCGAAGACTCCGGCGAGGACTTACCGGCGGAGCAAGTCGGAGAAACCGAAGAGAAGTGTGTTGAAAGAGAGGGAGAAAATGATGGCAAGGAGATGGGAAAGTGTTGAGTTTGAAAGGAAGGAATTAGAAGAAAATGAGTTTTGGAAGATGACAGATGAAGAATTGAACAGAAGGGTGGAGGAATTTATTCAAAGATTTAACAGAGAGATGAGACTTCAAACAAGAACTGAATTAAAGTCTCTCGTTTTGAGAGATTGATACAACTAAAAAAGAAATGGCCACGAGGTTTAAATTTAGGAAATAAACGTACTAGTCGAAAATTAAAGTTTTTCTATTATTTGTGGCCGACCTGTTTTGTTTTTAGTTTTGTTTGTGTCTTTTATATGTATGTTTTGAGACTTCAAGAGCTCTGTCTTTTTTTTCCCTTTTTCTTTTGCTAAAGTTAAGAAGCTTTTTCTTGTCTCACTATATTTTATTTTTGTTTAATTTGTTGCTTTCTTTTTGTTTAAAATTATACCTTCATAAACTCATAGTTATCCATGGAGATCATTATTAAAAGTATAGCAAAGTTTAAGAAAGTTTTTTTTTTTTTTTAGCAGATTTTGGTGAATTTAAGTCTAAACTAATCGATAATATTATACTATATAACGTGTGAAAAGGCTCTTTAAACAAATTAAATCTCTTGCCTTTCTTTTTAGAATAATTATGATTTGAATTTTATCTTAACCTGTGCTAGTTCGAAGTATCATTTTTTCGTTGTGTTTATAAGTTATTATTATTAAGTTATATATCAAATAGTCCACAAGAGTCTAGCTAGATCAACTGGTATAAAACATGTACTTTTGATCAAGAGGTCAGTTGGTCTAAATCTTCCACCCCACATATATTAAAAAAAAAAAAATTATATACCAAATAGGCTTGACAAAAGGAAAAAGAATGATATAAAAAGGGTTCATGAAGAAGATGTTAATATTATTGCATATAAAATATGATTTAATGAAAGCACAAATGAAGAAGTTAATTGGGTAATAAGAAGAAAAATAAGATGAGGGAAAGTTTGAACTTACAGAAGATGATTCACAAAAAAAGGATAATTCAAGTAGATGCAATGGCAAAGTTCTTCCCCTCGTTCATTGGTAAGGTAATGGGAAGGTTTGAGAATGAAGATGGGTTGAGGATCCCACATCGAAAAGAAGATTGGTGGAGACCTCAGAATATATAAGTTTCAAGGGTCACTCCACTCATTGCCAATTGGTTTTGAGATGGAAGCCCATATAATATAATAAGATGAAGATTTTTACATCTAATTTCTAGGTGAGGGGAGAAAAAAAAAACATCAAAACCACTTCTATCTAAACTTATTAGAAGAACGAGCTAAATCACCAAGTTCAATGACTTGTAGATGTGAATATTCGAACTTCTGATTTTTTTTTTTTTATGATCTATATCTTAACCGTCAGTTGAGCTATGTTTAAGTTGGTCCAAATTGTATTTTTAATGAAAATCAAGGTTGTTTAAAAAAATTGCATGATTGCATTTAAAATAAAGATTATGAAACTTCCACGGATTGCCTCGAGGTAAAAGAAAATGGTTAAATTATACGAAATACCTCGAAATTTTAGGTAGATTTCAAGTATGCCCTTGATGTTGAAAAGGTTTACTTATATGAAATTGTTCAAAATATTAAAAAAAAAATAATAATAATAATAATAAATTTAATTTAAATTTAAATTTAAAAAAAAAAAAAAAAAAAAAAAAAAAAAAAAAAAAAAAACTCTTATAGAGTTTATCCAATTAGAATGATTAATGGGAATTGACACAGAAACTAGTGTGTAAAGATTAAAATGCACACACTATATTATTTACCATATTTCATTCATATAAATTAACATGGTAACTGATATATAAAAATTAATTCTATGGATGGATGGTGTAAATGATGTGAACAATATTTTTTGTATTAAAACGAATGGTAACGACTATCTTACTTTTCTATATAATTGAAATTGAGTTGTAAATGGTGTTACATATATGTCTTCCAACGTTTACAACTGTCACACGTCAATTTCCATCTATCATTTTAGAGAAAAAAAAAAACTTTCACAAAATACAGGGACTAAATTGATAGAACCCCTAAAAATATTCAAAGCTTATTGAAAACTTTTGAAAGTACAGCAATTTACAAATTCATTTACCAAACTCATAATTTAATTAGAAAAAAATATTCAAACACAATTTACAAAATGTTTATCTAAAAAAATCAAAAGAAATTGTTTGGGAAACCCTAAAATTAACAAATCCAAAAGGAAAAGGGGAAAGTGCAAATCCTAATGAAGGATAATGAAACAATCATTGGCCAATGACATAAGAGGGAAAGAAAAGAAACAATCGGACAATAACTTTTGCAGCATAAGGTAGTATTATTATAGAACAAAACTTCCATACATACCGGTATGTAGGGATCTCCCTACATACCTCATTAAAATCTTGACAACTAAGAAAGCGGAAGGGAGAAAATGAGAAAAAAAAATTTATCTCTCCGTTGTCAACATTTTAATTGTGGTATGCAGGGAGATACCTACATACCGGTATGCAGGAAAGTTTTTTCCATTATTATATGAGTAGACAAATTAATTAATTGCAAATCGAGATCTCAAATCTCACAACGTTTTTGTTAATTGAACTGCTTATACCTTTTTTTCCAAAAAAAAAAAATGCTTATATCTTTTTAACAACATGTGGGAGGGGAGATATGAACCACACGTACCTTTAGTCATTAATATTAATATAAGTTTTATTCCAATTGAGCTACTCTCATGTTAACTAATAGTTTTTACCTTTGTTGATTCAAAAGTAAAATATCTTTATTTTAAGTAAAGCCCGTCTAGCTCAGTTGGTAGAGCGCAAGACTCTTAACCTTGTGGTTGTGGGTTCGAGCCCCACGGTGGGCGAAAGCTATTTTTGATTTCAAAAAAAGAAAAAAAAACTTTATTAAAAAACAATGTCAACCTAAAAAATAACTCAATACCTTTTGATTGGAAACCCGAAAAATTAACTTAAATGTTTTGATTTGTCTGTACTATTATATACATCCATGGAATGGTCCCACCCCCCATATGAGTTATATATACGCTGCAGTTTATATGTACTGTCATCTGTCTGTATGTACTGCTACTTACGACTCTTATTGTTGTCCTTTTGTAACATGGATAATGAGGGACAAAATGTGAGAGATAAAAAAATTTTTACCGTTGGAAACTCTGGAACCTAAGCCTAAAAAATAGGTAGATCTTTTTATATCGTTGAACATAGACCGCCAACTGAACTCCCTAGATTCATCCATCCCGAAAAAAAATGGGAGAAAACTGAATGAAAACAAAAAATTTTGTTAACAACGTTTGTCTATTGTCGTATATACTAGGGGTAAAAAAGTCAAAAAAAAAATCTAGAAAACAGTTCCTGAAAATGCAGTAGCCACCCCTGCGAATTCTGAACTCCCATAGCCAAAAAACAAGAAGGTTTTTTTTTCTACCTATTCAACACAATTTCCCTATATATATATGTGTGTGTGTTGATTTTACAGTTAAACCATAGAGACAAAATTGTAACCCTCTTAAATACAAGGACAAAAATACCACAAAACAGAAAAATAGGAAGAGGAAGATATAAAGAGCAAGCAACATCGATTGACATTATTACAATATTAGAGGCCCCAATGAATTCTATACAAGAAGCCAGCAGCTTTAATCATCTTTTTTTTTACATGTGGAGTGACATTTCAGTAAGAGTACAATTTTATTCTAGTTGAACTATGTTCTTGTTAGCAGAAATGTGACAGAGAAAAAAGTTATAATAGTTTATAGAAATGACCATACAAAGATTTAAATTGGTCTGGTCGATTGCCTGAATTGTTCATATCTTTTCACGGTCCGATAAAAAAAAAATCGTTCATATCTTTTCTATTAGGACCCATGATTTTGAAAGATACTGCTTTTGGACTCTCCCTTGACTCATAATTTATTAGGCTAAAATACACTTTCTAGACGTCAAAACAAAATAAACCGAAACTTAAACACCCTAAATAAATTTTACCAACCTGTACATAGCTCAACAACTGATTAAGGGATATACCCTCAATCAAAAGTAAGAAGTTTGATTGCTCCCACTCCCGCACCAAAATAAATTTTAAAACTAAATTATCTAATTTTGTACTCATATCTCTTGACTTTGTCCAAATCAGGTCCTAGACTCCTAGTACCACTCCCCCAAAGAATTTTCATAAAACTACAATTGGGATCTTTGCTTTAATATAACTTTTTGGTGTAAGCTTGATAAGATTGATTTCATCAGGTACACAACTTTTACCAGAGACGACAGATATTGAAACAGATACAAAATTATGCTTTACAATCAACGTCCAACACAACCAAAAATATCGAAACTAAACTTTTTTTCTGTACATTAATCTGACAAAGGGATTGAAGAAGAACATCCCCTCTCCTTCCAACCACCGAAATTTTCGTGTTGTTTGCAAGGAGAGAAGAGTATTTTAGGCAAGGTAATTGTATATCTGAGGGTTGTTCTTGTCACGTTCTAGGTATTCTCTATCGATAAGACTTTCAATCCGCTTCTTCAAATCAGCTGGCTTGATGGGAAACTTTAACTGTTCAACAAAGCACAAAAATCCAGTTCATCATCATCAAGATTCCGACGGCCATTTTCACTCACTTATAGGTAGAAAGACCAAGGAGTTGCATGAAGTACCATTTAATGAAAAGTGTGTTCCTTGTCGCGAAAAAGGAATGATAACATAGACTAAGAATACATGGTGTGTCTTAAAAGATGAGAAGATGAATGCAAGGGAAACAAAAAATGTCTTTTTAATCTACCAAGCATAGCTCAACTGGTTAAGGCGTTATACCTCAGCTCAGCCAAAAGGACAGAGATTCAAATCTCCGTCCCACATATTGTTGAACTAAAAAAAAAAGAATGTGTTTTACCTGTTGGAAGAGTTCAGTTATCAGAAGGGTGTGACTTAGCACTTTCCGGGTTTTCATTATTCGAACAATAGCAGCATCAACCTGCGGGTGCCACAAAAAACAAATTTAGGGGTATGAATTGGTAAAGGTACTGTTGAACCTGCTGTTTGGTCAAAACAGTAATATTCGACAAGCCTTTAAGTCCCTTTTCAAAAAAAATAAAAATAACAAGCCTCCTTTCAAGTCCTATTCTTCATTTACATTCCACCATCGAATACAAACTTAGATTCTAGTTAGTTTATATTCAAGATCAAATTATATGAGCTAAACGTCCCCTTAAAGAAAAGGGGGGGAAATTTATAGAGAAAAATGGTTAACCTGATATTGACGGTCCTGAAAGACTCTTTCAGTTGTGCTGGTATTCTCTTCTACCGTTTCCTTCATCTGAATAGCATTTACCTGCATCATCCACAACCAAACAATGAAATTTCAGCTACAGTAGAGGTTGAGGTAACATGATCATTCCAGGTAGGCAAAATGGAACGTGGCATACCTTAAGACGGTAGAGTGGAGCAGTAAATCCTTCATTGAACACAAATGAATCATTGTCTTCAACGTCTCTACCTTTTGGTATCTAAATATACGATGGAGAGAGAAAGAGAGATCAAATTCAAAATTCTTTAGAGCATATTGATGTGATTTTATATTTTCACCGAGAAAAGACATCAAATGAAGATGACATCCACCTTTTGTAGTACTCTAACTTTTCCACAGGCGAGTGACTGTAAAGTTCTCCTGAGTTCTTTATCCTCAATTCCAGTAGATTCTCTAATATCTTGAAAACTTAGCTTCTCAGAATCATTGAAAAGCATTAAAACCACGGTCTGGATGACAATGCACAGGTTAAATATCTCCACGTGGTAGGAAAATAAAATGATTTCCAACCCCATTTCATCCAAGAGATAGACAATGAAGAGGATAAAAGAGGCCCCAAAGAATCCCTTAAAACAACTATAACGCCCAAGAATTAACTCACCTGAAACAGGGAAACTGCCAACTCCTTTTTACCTTTTGGGAACTCAGCTTTCAACACACAGTGACCTAATGAATTATGCCACATTAAGCGTCTCCCACTGTACTTGCTCAAATAAAACTCTTTGAAAATGTCCTATAACACAAAGCAAGGGAATCAAAGAACTACTCCAAATTACATGTACACTAAGAGGCATACTATTATCCTGCTATCAACCTGGTAGACATTCAATTCATGGGGAAGCCTAACGTCCATGGGAGGATAAGTTGGCCAATACCTACAGACAGCCAATAGAGTATTAAAATTCTTGTTAAAAGCCGAAACTATGAAATAGAGTTAATCAGTAAATAATCACAATTTACAACTTACCCAGTAGTCAAGACATGAACACTCATCTCAATCCCCATGGGGAGCTTTGTCCTCGCTTGGGATGATTGCTTGAAAGATTCATTGATCTCTTTAGACAATTCAATGTCCTAATACAATACACCAGAGAATAAATTTCAGGAAATAGTCTGAGAAATAATTCAAATACAACACCTACACATCTAATTGGTCAAATTCCAACGCTAGATAGTATGGTGATTAGTAGACATGGGTGAAGGAAAAAAGGCCCAAGACAGTGAGGGAAAAAAAACAGAGACAGAGAAAGAGAGAAAAAGGGCATATATGAATTTTCCAGTTCATCAAGAGGTCCTCCCTCTGAACATTAGCCGAGAATAACAGCAAAAGTAAATCAACATTGTTGTTCTAACCTCTCTCCCTTAGACTCAAGATCTGGAAGCACACAAGCCCACAGATTCTCCCGTAAGTCCATGTTCTACCACCTTATTAAGAAGTTTTATCTGGTTTTAGACCTTAATACACCTTTGAAGCTTAAAATCTTAAGAAGGTGAAGTTCATTATTCGGTCGCTTGGTCATGGAAAAATCAATGATGATCACATCCAGAAAAAGAATACCAATATTACGTCCCTAATTGCTGTGTATGTGTTTGCTGCGAGAAACAGCAAAATCAGAAGCACATCTTTGTCTATGTGAGTTTACAATGAAGGTATCGTTGTCCATCTTAAATCAATTCAACTACTAACAGTGCCCTCCTCCCCACATCAGAGAATTTCCGATTTAACTCAATCCAGTCAGTCATAGTTTTGTAGGAAGGCTAAAGCCATTGGATTAATGGTGGATACTTGTGTCCTTTCACTTGAGAGAAATTATAACAAAAATTTTGTTGAGGTTTTGGAAAGTTAGACGTTAATAATCATCTGGGCACTTCATAGTTATTCTCCATGTTCTATACAATCCAATTGGTGAGCATTTAAGATCCCCCTTCACCCCTTTCTCCCTTGCAATTTTTTCTTAAAGAAATATTTAATTTCATGTCCCTAACCTATATATATATATATATAATATAGAAAAAATAAATAAATCAAAACTTGATTAAAAATAATAATTTCTTATGACTTAATTAATTAAAAACAGATAATAAAAAAAGAGCAAAAGGGCAACAACTCTGTCCAGTTGAGAAAAGAGAAGAAACGTGTAAGATATTCATCATAGGTTGAATGATATGGAAACAACAAGCGACCTGTGCAATAAGGTACCCCTTCAAACTCCAACCAGTATCACACCAATTTTTATATGAAAATATTCAATAATCCCCAAATGCAGCCTAAAAACTAGGAGCAAGGATGTCATTTGAAGTCAATTGAAATCAATTCCTTGTAACCAAATAACCATAATTCACAACTGGAGAAATTTTGAGAATAAATGCCAGAAGTATGCACCTTAAACATTCCTTCAAGTTTGTTTGTAAACTGACTACCACACTCGGTCTTCAGCTGTAATGAAGCTAAAAGAACTAGTTAGTATGATTAAATCAACTATGAATTAAAGAATTGGATTGAGAACTTAATAACGTGATTAGTAAATAATTGACAACAATCACTATTGAAATTTGAAACAAGGAAAATTAATCCCTGACTTTGGAGATCATAGACTTCTCCGCATCGATGGAAGCACTCTTTCCTAGAAGTAGCCTCTTTGCTAGATCCTTCTTGTAAAAGGCTTCAAACACATCCTTGCCCTACATTGAACAAATTGAGGCAGGCTATAAGAATTGTTTTATCCAAGTCAAACACAGATGTGCATAATCTACAGCAAAATAAAATAAAAACTTAAGGAAAAATAATTCCAGATCAATTAGATCTCCCATGACTCTTCCCGCTAATATGATAACTACCTGAATAAACCTGAACAGAACCAACACTTTGTCCAGGGTACCCTCCAATTCTTCTTCAGAAGTACCCTTATTTCCAGCACGAAGCTTTTCATCCAGAAACTTTGCAATCAGTTCAGCAGGACGATTCTACAGAAAGAAGGAAAATGTTATGTTGACATGAAAAGTTGATGAGGTCATACCTAGGTATTGAAAGGAAAGGTAACTTAGATCAGCAAAATTAATTCACACGTAGATGTAAGTTAGGTCCATAGTTTTTACAGCTTATGAATAAGATCAAAGTCAAGAGGCGATCATGTTACATTTGAAGAAAAACAAAGACGTCAGTTCAACTCCACCTGCCAATCATGCCTACAGCACTTGGCTCATCAATAGTGTTGTTTTGTCCCCTTTATTCTTCACCAAAAAAAGGAAACAGTAATTCTCAATTTTTTTTTATACTAATAAATGATGTTTACTGTCATGATTCTCAACATCACCAGATAAACATTTTTAAACAATGGTGACAAAGTACACCAAACAGACTATTGCCAATTACAGAGTTATTGTTTCAATTATGTTGTAGTTTAAGAATGTTATGAACCTCTTATTTTGATTACCAATAAAGATTAATTGGGAAAGTTCTAAAAGGAAAACAAGAACACAAACATGAAGAGAGTGGTACCTGACGAAGATTAATAAGATGCTCAAATGCATCCTTTATTGTATTGCAAAAAGCTTCATTCTTCGAAAAGCTTTCTTCCCATATAGTATCAAGAGAAGCCTTGAATTCTAGAAGGGATGGGACCATATCTTTGTCCTTCTCATCATCCATGACAATATTTTGCCCAGTTCTTCGTATATATGAGCTAAGGGCTTGTCTTAGTGATTCGAGGGCATTGACCCTTGAAATAAGTGTGTACATTCTCAAAATGTCTCCCATACGATTCCCATCCATCAGCAATGTAAAACCCTAAAGCCAAAAAGAATTATAAATAGATATGGGAATTCTGCCCAAAAAAACCATAAGGGAGAAGAACAAAAATTTATGGTAGAATAAAAAATCCAAGATATCAATTGGAACCTTATCAAGAATCGCAGATATATGACGTTCAAGGAGTTGTCTTTCTGTAGTTGCTATTAGTGGCTTCCTTGTACTTGAATCAAGATAGTGCAAACATCTATCTTGCTCTGCCTGCAACCTTCCCTGAAATAACAGGTCAAGAAGTAGTATTAACATAAATGGATGATTAGTGAGCAAATCAAGAAGGAAGATTAACATTCAGCTATCCAATGGACAAAATATGTTTTTTTTTAAATAAAGAAACAAAAAAATATGCAATCATTTTTATACCAAGGAATTTACCAACCCCTTCATATTCATTAACTAAGAGATTCAAAACTAAGAACTGCTGCTTAACCTACAATTCTGATCAACTTGTGACACTTCACATTGTCTAAGTAGCCTTCAGCATTTACCAAGCCATGTTCCCTTACTACTTATACAATCAAGTGATATTCAACTGTAGTTCACTTTTTCTGTTTATCAGTGCAGAGTGTCCAACTGGGATTGTCAAACGCTCATCAGTAGAAGCTTGGATTCAGGAGGGGTATACAAAAAAGAGGAAGAAAAGGACCACTTTGTTGTCCAACCTAGAAAACTTCAGCCCCTTTATTCCAGACCCAGGTTCTGATTTCCAGAACCTCGGCATCCTTACCAAGTCATTCTTTATACCAGAACAGCCAGGTGTTTAGACCCGACTCTGTTCAGATTCAATTTGGAGGATGAAAATCACACAGGTCTGGTTTTCTGCTTTCCTGTAGACAGTAGTTTCAAGAAAGGATAGCATAATGAAACCATTCAAAGAATTGCACACTTGAATGTCTCTTAACTATTAAAAAGGCTGCTACGCAGCAGGTAAAGATAGACCCTTCATCATTTATCCATACAATGCCTCTTTCCAGATCTTCTTGGGAGAATCTTAGCAAGGCCTTCAAATTATGCTGGATCATCTGGCTTACAGTGGAAAACTTCCTCCTCGCTATCATTGTCTCTTGACTCCCATTCTAACATCATTTTCTAGGAAATATTGGAAACTAGAAACAGGATTTTGTTCATCAGGATTGAGAGGGAGAAAGAAAGTGGAAGATGAGTTAATTGGGGAGTATATGAGATTCAATAACCCTTTTTTTAATATAAGAGTTCTAATTCTTTTTGAGCTTCCAAAATCAATTGATTTTGTCATTAGCCCCTTTTTTCTTATTTCTACAATTAGGAGAGTATTTTTTCCTAATCTTCTACCTTGGACTGGGGTCTGATTTCCAGTCATTGCTCCGCAGCTTTTTGTTCTAAAAAAAGATTTACTGTGGACATAATCAATTTATAAACACGGCTAAAAAAATGCATGAGACTATAACAAAAGTAGATGAACGCAAACCTCTGCATGCTTTAAATATTCTGAAACATCTGACTGCTGCATGTGTTTCATGCCTTCAGCAGCGTAAAACTCAGAAGTGTATTCGAGGAATGGCTTTTCAAAGCTCTCTGAGTAAATTCCTAGTGCGGTAAACATCTTCAAAAGGTGGTTGAGGAGAGTCCGATTAACTGTTTCACCTAGCCTAAAAGACCATTAAAAGATCTATGTTAGTTAAATATTTTACATAATAAATACATTTTGTTGGTACATAACAAATAAAAAAGAATCTTTTAACATGGGATAATCTAATTGTTAACCAATTGTACCAAAACAAGAAAACTTGTTATAATTGATTTCATAATGAATATTCAAACATCAGCAAAAGTGGCTCATGTTATTTTATGAAATCCTGAAATTTTTATACATGGTGAAAAACAGCAAATTACAAAATTCCAATATAAAGCAATCTATACTTGCAAGCTTGTACTGTCTCGTTCTGATTGCCGGCAATTAATAATGGTGTCAACTTCAAAAAAAACAAGAACCAAATAATTCCCATGGGCAAGTAAAGGAACAAGAAGATTCACCAATATAGGGATTACTGATAGTAATGTGTCAGAAATATAAAATTTCCAACCATTAAAGACAAATATGTTGGATCATTTCAAATATGCAACCAATATTTAATCCCCAAACAACTATCCAAATGTTAACATCATAGACACATTCGGTTTCAAACAAAAAGGATCGTATAACAAAGCTTCACTCTACTAATAAATATTAATTCCATGACTTAGAAAAAATTCATCTTATACCCAGATATTTTACAATACGACAAGGCATATCAATTTATTAGAATCTACAGTACCAAAGATGCATCTTGCATCTACAAAGATTAAAAAATCACATCATATCTGATGTTAAATCAGAAAACTTTTTATATAGAGATATATTCAAACAAAAAGAGAAAGGGAACAGCCCAAAAGCTAGGAGCCAAGTACATACCAAAGAGAAACTATCATAAAAGGCTTTCCAATTCCTAATAATCATGGAAAGGCTATAATTACAAACGAAATCTTTGTCATTTGAAGTCCACCAAGAAGCCAAATGATGTATACTATAAACAAAAGAAGCCTCTGTATTCCACTTGTTCTCAAAAAGTCTAAGATTTCTCTCCTTCCAGACCAACCAAAGAGTTGATTTCGCTGCAAAATTCCAAAGGGTCTTAGCTTTGCCTTTAAACTTCAACTCCATAAGAGCTTCCAACAGCCAACAATCTACCTTTTCCGGAAGGCATGAGGACATATCAAACTCATTCAAATCCAAATTTTGGAAAATTGATGGAATGAGGAAGAGGCCAAAGGTGAATGAGCTCAAGAAAACTTTCACAAAGATATAGATCAATAAGGCACTTCTTAGTTCTGCCAGCTTTCATTGCAGCTTGTCCAACTTTTTCCAAGCTTCCAATAGTTTTCAAAACAAAGCAGAAAACTGAGTTTGTAGTTTCTCTCAGCTATAAATTCCACAAATGTTTTATCCAAATATGAGTGCCCAAAAATCAAAGAATGACCAAAGTCCAAACTAATGAGGAAGCTTAGAAACATCAAGACACAAACCAAAAAATGGAGTAAGTGCCCTTTCATTGCTGTGTTTGCTGAAAAGAAGGATCTCGAGAATAAGATTGGACTTACTTTTGGATGCAAGGAGGAGAACATGCAACTTTCTAATGAAGGAAAAGATTAGAGAAGGATAAAGAGGAAGGAACTCTTTGACATCTCAATAAAAAAGGGAATAAGATTGATCCAATAAAGTAAGATCACTTGGCCAAAAAGGGGAGATGACAACCTTCTCCAAGTACTAGGTGGGCAAAGTTTATAAAGAAAGGCAAATTTTGCGGCTGAGCGCCTTTAAAGCAATGGGTGTCTATGGCTAGAAAGGGACAACCAAATCCTTCAAAGCAAAGAAAAGGTCAGAAGGTAGTCATTGACCTAACCAAATTTCATGTTTCATTGATAATTCTATTTGTACCTATCTCTGTGATTAACTTGAATTGTGGTGTCCTTTTCTAAATTCTCAGTGGCAGTGTATCGCTTTGTATACCTTTTTTTTCTAAATCAATGAAAAAAGCTTCTTGTTACAAAAAAATATATATGTAAATGCACAGAAATATCTTTGAAAATAAAAGAATCAAAAGAATGTCATAATTGTTTGTCGATCCTTGTTCCAAAGCACAGAAACTTATTTAAGGATCTTTCATAATCATTTTTGTCAATAGCTTATATCCTCCAAATAAACTAAGACTACTAACAACTTATTGCAAGTACGCAAGATTTTTCATCCAGAAATATCACAGCTATTAATTTTGTTAACCCAAAAATACATGAGAACTTGAGAAGCCACAATCCTAAATTAGTTTCAAAATAATAAAAAACCTACAATACTATGTGCAAATGCAATATCCATAATACTTAAAATAAAATTACTGCATCATTGAGAATAGAGATTGACCTTTCTTTCTCAATCATTCTTAATAGACCAGTAACAGTTTTGTGCTCAACTTCTGAAGACAAAGATAGATGCTTTCTGAAAAGTTGCAAGCCCATGTCCCATAATGAGCACACACTTGGTGTTTGTTTGACATACGTCCTGTCCAGATACAGGGCAATGCCACGAATCATCAACATCTGATCACAAAAATCTTGCCAACATTTCTCAACATATGCCAAGAAAACCACCAAATCTGGGCTTTGCCCAACCAAAGACTGTAATGCGGCAGATATGTGGACTTCACACTCCTTCTCAATCCGCCGATAAAGATTTCCACCCATTTTGTGCAGGCAAAGATCGTTGACAGCCTGCATATAATACAGTGACTGGTTGAGAGACCTCAGATATGGATAAATGACAAATTTTCAGAAACTATGTCCTTTTGTCAACCAAAGAAGTGGAGAAAAAATATACATAGGGTCATAAATTTGACCTGATAAAGCTTCTCCAGATCACAAGAATTAGGTTGCTTCAAGAATATGGCACATATGGCTGATTTCAACTTTGCCCATGTATCCTCCTCGAAATTAGCAGGGAGAGTCGGTTTTGCTTCATAGAGAAAAATGAAGATGAGAGATTGTAAACCATTTTCAACACGGGATATATATTTAACAGAGGCAATATGATTCACATCTTCACAACTATTGATGTTATCTACACAGAGCATAGATGTGACCTCACTGTAATAATTGATACCAAGAAGAACATACCTTTGCTTTAGCACAACCAATTTTTGGCAGATGACTAAGGATCTTCTCAATGTTTTAAAAGGCTATTGAGGCTTACGGCTCGAGGCGAGCCTCGAGGCGAAGCTCTAACTTTTAGCCTCGAGACTTACGCCTTCTTTTGACCATAAGAGGCTTACGCCTTTATAAAAAGGCACTGAGGCTTAAAATTTCTACGCCTCATATAATGGTTAGAAGAATAGTATTAATTTCCCCATTCTTTAAAAATATAAAGGTTTGAGTTGTTACAATTTAAAATATTACTTCTCTTACCACTTAGGCTTTAAAAACATTGAAAATAAAAATTTATAGAATAAGTCAATTGTATAAGTGACAATAGTAGTGATGTTAAAGATATACTTGAAGAATTTTTGTTCAAGTAGAAATTCAAGGGGGTGACTTTTTCTATATTTTTATATAAGTATTATGTTTAGCAATACTTGTTCACACAAATTTTAATGTTTTTAATTAAAATGGAGGCTTACGCCTCACACCGCCTCGAGGATTGTGAGTCGCCTCCTGAAGAGGAAAAGCCTTGAGGCCGCCTTAAGCCTTTTAAAACATTGGATCTTCTATCATCATTAACTTTCAATTGAGATATTGTTAAAAGGAACTATATTTCTGACCACGGATTCTATCAGAAAATAATGAAATAAACTTTCCGAATTCTATATGCTTAGTCCTTCTCCTCTTAATCTCCCAGTACAGTAAATGGAATTTCCTAATCGTGGCAGAGCTAATATAATGACGTTCGCATCAGAAAGTTGCTATATCATTACTCAGCAATTCTACCATGTAATTTCGTAGGACCCACGTGAAAATTTAAATGCCGGGGTGAACAAGCAGCAATCAGAAATGAAATCAGCAGAAAACGTGTCTAATTAAAGCTCAATTCCAAGCAATCTCGTACGAATGGCCAAAAAACAAAAGAAATTGAATTAAACCCAAGTGCCAATGTTCACTTACAGCATAATTCCAAGTAATTTCAAAGCAAGAACAAGAAAACACCAATCAACACGAAAAACCCCAAACAGAAACACCAAACCTCCAAATTGCACAACGCAGTCAGAAGGAAGCAATTGAATCGATCACGCGAAAACAAAACCTAACAAAAAAAAAATGAAATAAAAACGCCCAAAAAGAATCCGCCTAAACCCCTCGAAAAGAAATGGAGAGGGAGATCGAAAGAACAGACCTTTAACAAGCTTGATGACGAGTTTCTTGGCGGGCTGAGGGGGAGTGGCCTTCTTCCGCGACAAATTGGTGGCGACGGCGCGGCTGGCGCCAATGAGAGGGGAGTCGTCGGGCTTGAGATCTTCATCTAGGGCCATGGAGGAAGGGTCGAAATCGGCGTCATCGACGGCGGCGGAGGAGGTAATGTTGGAAGAGGGGCGGTCGTGGTGGTGGAGGCCGTTCTTGTTGGGGTCGAGTGAGGTGGGAATAGGTTGGGATTTGGTTTTCTTCATAGGAGGGGATGAGATGGAGGCGGTGGAAGTGGGTGAAGAAGAGACGACGGAGCTGGCGGCGGTGTTGGCGGTGGCGCTAGCAGAGCGTTTGGTGGGGAGAGACATGAAAGTGATCAAGAGGAGGGCATTGTCCAGTGAAGCAGAGAAGAGAAAAAGAGGAAATTTAGAGCACAAAATTGAAGATTGATTCCAGAAGAGAAGACGGCCACACCCACACCCACACCCAACCCTGCTCTACCCAAACCCACACACAACACAATTTCACAATTCCCCTTCTATTCCTTTTCTTTTTTCTTTTTTCTTTCTTCTTTTTAGATTTCTTTTGGCTTTGGCCAAAAATAAAATTAATTTTCCTTTTCAAAATAAATAAATTTTTAGTTGGAGTTTTTTTTTTTTTTTATTACAATATATATGGATGCGAGATTTGACTACACACCTGGTTAGTACAAACCAATTGAGTTATACTCATGGTATTTTTTAGTTGGAATTAAACAATTGAATCGTTAATGATAATTGATATTTTATTACTAAGTTATCTTTGTAATGATAAATGATGTTCCATCACTCGATTATACTTGGATTATTTTGTTTATATTTTTTTTTTTCATTTTAACTCTTGAGACTTTTAAAATTTGTGTATGAATAGTCTGCACCAACTTTTAAGTTTGTTTTATTTTGATCAATTTTAAAATTTGTATTTTTTTTAATCTTTAGTTTCTTTAAAAAAATTTGTTATTCTTATTCATATTTTGTATTGTTTATAGATTTGAGTGTGTATATATATTTATATGTACATAGATTGATAGGGGATAAATTTGGGTCGTAGGTTAGTTGATTGAATGTATTAGGTGAGTGGATATTAAGACACGATAAGGTGGCAAGACAATGTAATAACTAACATAACCTCTACTAGTTTTTTTTTTTTTTTTAAGAGAACGAGAAACAAATCAATAAATCATTAAGGTAATAGAGTTCAATAGAGATAAAAACTTTTTATGCCCCGCATTTTCCCAAATTTAAGATATTCTTCTTGGTTTGTTGGGCAAGGTTATGGGCATACCCGTTATTGTCACGGCTTGTATGGCAGAAGGTGCCTTCTCCCATTTTATTAGCAAGACGTTAAGCTTTAGAAATGTACCAATTGAGTTTAGTTATGACAATACTCCTTCCATTAAGTATTTTTTTTAGGACATCTATTTCGATTTCAAGAGATTGATCAACCACATCTTTAATTGTTGTGAGTCCTTGAATTATGGACTTCGTTTCTAGTAGGTCGACATCGAATATGTGAAGTGGGGGTACATAACCTTCTATTAGTTGTTCTAGTAACAATGACCATTATAAATAATAAAGAGATTCAAGTTATGATGATCATCTAATAAGATTTAAAGTTTCCCTACCAATAGAGTCGAGCGATTGTTTGATAAAATTAAATGAGGTATGCTCAAGTAGACTCGAACACTCACTAAAATAATAACAACAACAATATGAATAATGCTCATTTTTAAGTTTGAAAGCTATAATTGTTAATTAAAAAAAAAAAAAAAGTTTGTGCCAATGTTTGTTTATTTATTTTTTTAAGAAAATAATGTTTGTTTATTTTTAAAGTTTAGGTTTTTTTTTTTTTTAAGGAAAAGTTTAGGAAACTCTAATAAATGATTAAAAGGTTCACTATATATATATATATATATATATATATATATATATATATATATATATATATATATATATATATATATATATATATATATATATTTTTTTTTTTTTTCAAATTTAGAAAATGTCTATGTAAATGGTAGTTTATCAAGTAAACTTAGATTTACTTAAAATTAATAAGTTCTCAAATCATTGTGAAACAAATAGAAACAAGAGTCCTACCTAATAATGATTTTGTCTTTTTCGTTTTCTAAAATTAAGCTGGTGGGTATTGTGTAAACAGATTTGTTAATAATTTTTTTGGGTTAAAAATCACTTGTGTTCCCTAAATTTTAATGAAAGTAACAATTTAGTCCCTTGATTTGTAACGATTTAGTCTATGTAATTTCAATTTGGTAACGATTTAGTCTCTGTACTTTTAATTTTGTAACAATTTAGTCCATGAATTTTACTAAGTAACAATTTAATCCATGTACTTTCAAATTTGTAACGAGTTAGTCCCTCTAGAAATTAACGTAAAGATTTAATGAAATTTCTCACATATATAAATTAATAAACTAATTTGGGACTCATATGTTTATAAGCTACAAAGTTTAATCATTAAATAATAAAAAGTGACATTTAATTTTGATGAATTATTTTGCGACAATGATTAAATTGTTACAAATTTGAAAGTATAGAGGCTAAATTGTTACTTATTAAAGTCCAATGACTAAATTGTTACAAAATTGAAAGTACAATGACTAAATCGTTACAAATCAAGGTTCAAAATAGGGTGTTTGAGCTCTAGTGTGGTATTATTTAAAAAAAAAGAAAGAAAAAAAAAAGAAAAAAAAAAAGCTCTAGTGTGGTATATATTTAGTTTTTTAAAAAGCTATTCTTAAATATATATAGAGTTTTTTTTTTCCTTAAAAAAAAAAAGTTGCCTGTAAGTTTATTTTTTTAATAAACTATTAGTAAATAAATAATAAATAAACTTTTAAAAATTAAAAAGCTAAAAACAAAATCAGTGTCCAATAAAAAGAAACAAATATCAATACTAAATGGAAAAGAAGGCAGTAATTGGAAATATGGTATTTGCATATTAATTTCAAGGGATAAATCCCACATTTTCCTCATAATCGATATTCTTTTTTTTTTTTTTTTTTTTTTTTTTTTTTGAAGATCGATATTCATTCTTTGGGTTTTATTATCTTGTTAAATTAATATTTCTTAACTTTTTTTGTTTGTCCTTTTAGTTTTAGGTAATATATATTTCATACTCTCTTTATGGCATATTGCAATAGATTTTATTTTTGGGAAAACAGCAAGAATAGCTAAAAATAAACCATAGATTTGAAAAATAGCTAAAAATATTTTTTCTTGTAAAAATGGCAAAAGGATAAAAATGGAAATCTACTCTATAAACTGACAAAAATGCCCCTGTAGGGAAAAAATGTGTAATCCTAATTTTAAGGAACCTAATTGAAACAAATCTGATACTCAAATATAACAGCCTAAATCTCAAATTAAAACAAAATCAAAATCTAACAACCTAAATCTTATAAAATTAAAAATCTTTTTAACTAATAAAATCAAAACTTAAATTCCATAAAACACAAAATCTTTCACACTAACAAAATCAAAACCTAAATTCCATAAACCAAAAAAATCTTTAAACGAACCGTTGAGAATCACCAGCAATAACTAGAGCAGAGTGAAGAACAAATCAAAGAAGAAGGGAAGAAGAGGAACACAGTCGTTATAGTGGTTCCACCAATAATTGGTGTACGTCCTCTTTTAAACACCAGAGGAGAGAGGATCTTATTAATAACAAAAGGGGCACAGACAGTAGATTCAAACAAGAGATTCACTCATAAAGAAACACTCAGTTTCGACAATACCCATCACAAGGCACTACTAAGCTTATTAATACTTTTCAGTCACAAGATAAGCACGTGTATTTAATAACTCCAGGACCGTAGAGACTAACTGCTGATAATGAACTCTTAAATGGAGGATGAGAACATTGTTCAACAATTCACCCTCTTGATTTCATACTCCATTTTTCAAAAGAAAACCCACCCTCTCCACCTGATGCACGACAAACTCAGTTTATTAGTCACCCATTATCTAGCTTCAGCAGCTCACAGAGATATTCTAAGCGATTCGAAGGCAATGATTTTGTTAACATATCTGCTGGATTATTTTCAGTATCAATCTTCAACAGCTTAATATCACCATCTTTAGTAACCTCTCTTATATAGTGATATCTGACGTCTATGTGTTTAGTCCTATCGTGAAAAGTGGGGTTCTTGGACAAGGAGAGAGCACTCTGACTGTCACAAAAAATTCTCAGTTCAAATTTGGCTTCATACATAGCAGATACACTTCCTCTAACCCAGACAGCTTCCTTAACGGATTCGGACAAAGCTATGTATTCAGCTTCTGTAGAGGATAAGGCCACAATGCTTTGCAGAGTCGATTTCCAGTTGATAGCATTCCCAAACAATGTGAATACATAGCCTGTAAGAGACCGCCTCTTGTCAAGATCAGCGGCATAGTCAGAGTCGACATAGCCGATGATTTCTTCTTTAAACTGATCTTCCTTCGAATAAAGCAAGCCTTTATTTATCGTGCCTTTCACATACCTCATAACCCACTTTGCTGCCTCCCAATGATCTCTCCCAGGGTTGCCCATGTATCGACTAATCATACTTAAAGCATGGGTTAGATCCGGTCTGCTGCAAACCATGGTGTACATCAAACTTCCTACCATGTTTGCATAAGGAACTGCTTTCATCTCATCAAATGCCTCTTGGGTGACTGGAGCTTGTGCCATGGATAACTTGAAATGGTGTGCTAAGGGAGTCTTTACTGCCTTAGAAGTCTCCAAATGAAACCTTTTGAGAATTTTGTTAGAATACTCAGGCTGTGCAATTGATAAGGTGCCTCTTGGCCGATCTCTCAAAAGTTCCATGCCAAGTATCTTCTTAGCAGGCCCAAGGTCTTTCATATCAAATACCTTGCTAAGAGATACTTTAAGCCTTTTGACTTCTGTCTTGTCTGCTGAAGCAATCAAAATGTCGTTGACATATAGGAGGACTAAAACAAAAAAATTTCGCTAGAGACCGCCTTACGGTACACACAACTATCATAGGGACTTTTAATAAACCCCTCAGAGAGAATAAAAGCATCAAACCTCTTATTCCACTGCCTAGGAGACTGCTTGAGACCGTATATAGATTTCTGAAGATAGCATACCATGTCCTCCCTTCCAACTTCAGCAAAACCGGGAGGTTGCTTCATAAAAATTGTTTCATCAAGGGTCCCATACAAGAAGGCTGTCGTGACATCCATCTGCTCTAATTCAAGATCAAATTGGACAACAATAGAAAGAAGAATTCGGATGGATGTATGACGAACTACTGGCGAAAAAACCTCAGTATAATCAATTCCTTCAACTTGACTAAACCCCTTAGCAACTAGTCTTGCTTTATACCTCGGTTTGTCTAGGCTAGTTAGTCCAGGTTTCAACTTAAACACCCATTTACAATCCACAATTTTCTTACCAGTAGGCTTTTCTACAAGATTCCAAGTTTTATTAACATACAAAGAGTTTAATTCTTGTTTCATAGCTGCCAACCATAGCTCATTATCCTTGGATCTAATAGCTTCAGTATATGATGTAGGTTCTGTGCTATAACTATCAGTATAACAGTTAAAAGCATAACCTACGAAATCAGAGTCATTAAACCTGGATGGTCGCCTAATAGTTCGTCTGCCTCTGTCCCTTGTGAGTTGATAATCAACCAAATCCTCAGTTTCAGCAGTAGGACCTCCTTCATTTCCAGCAGCCTCTTGTGCTGAAGATTCTGATTCAGTAACAGGCTGATCACTCACCTCATACTGATCTAAATCAGTATTCTGTGATCCTGAAGCTTCAATAGGTGTATTTTCACCTTGCAATTCTATTTCGAAAGTTTCAGTTCCAGATAAACTTGAAGTCTCGGCCTTTTCTTTCCATGGCATTAGTTCTTCATTAAATGACACATCACGGCTCACAAGACATCTGCTTTCACCTGGCTCAATAGACCATAATCGATAGCCTTTTATTCCTCTAGGATAGCCAAGAAATATGCACCTTTTTGCCCTGGCCTCTAATTTTTCTTGCCGTGTGTGTGCGTAGGCTGCACAACCGAACACCCTTAGGTGTTTTAAACAGGGAGCCTGACCTGTCCAAAGCTCTTGAGGTGTTTTGAACTTCAATGCTGCCGATGGACTTCTATTGATAATATATACTGTGGTACTGACAGCTTCGCCCCAAAAGCTTTTTGGCAAATTTGCATTTGAAAGCATGCACCTTACTCTATCGAGAATTGTTCGGTTGAACCTCTCTGCCAAGCCATTTTGCTGAGGGGTATAGGGTGTAGTAAGGTGCCTACTTATACCAGAAGTTTTGCATAGTTAAGTGAATTTATCACTGAGATACTCCAAGCCATTGTCAGTTCACAGATGTTTTATCCTTTGTCCAGTTTGATTTTCAACCATGGTCTTCCAGTCCAGAAAGTGCTTATAACTTCATCCTTGCTCTTCAAAAGAAACACCCAGAACTTCCTTGAAAAATCATCAATCATCGTGAGAAAGTATTTTGCACCTCCATGAGTTCTCACTCGAGCTGGACCCCACAAATCCGAGTGAATGTAACTCAGTTTTTCTTGTGTAACATATGTGCTAGCTTTAAAACTGCTTCTGACAGCCTTGCCAAGAGCACAGTGCTCACAAAATGTGAGTTTAGGAAGCTGTTTATCACCAAGTAAGCCTTGACTATGCAAGTAATGCAACCCTTTCTCACTTATGTGTCCCAGTCTTTGATGCCACAACTTTGTGTATTTTGACACTGAATCTGAAACAACATTCGACTCTCCAGTTTCTGTAGTTCCTTGAAGAACATATAAACCATGTGACAGTTTACCAGTGAGTGTTAACCTGCTATCTTTGTAGACTTTCAACATACCGTTCTCTGATTTATAACTAAACCCGGCTTTATCCAAGGTCCCAAGAGAAATTAAATTCCTCTTCAATCCAGGAACAAATCTAACTGAGGTCAATAACTTGTGAGAACCATCAGCTAGCTTCAATTTCACTGATCCCATTCCTTTTATGAAGCACTGCTGATTGTTGCCCATAACCACTTTTCCACCTTCAAACTCATTTAATTCAATGAAGAAGTGTTTACACGGTGTCATGTGGAAAGTGCATCCAGAGTCTAGGATCCATTCCTCTACATATTCCCTGTCCGTGACCATCAACACTTCAGCAGATTCATAACCATCGTGCAAGTTTGCTGAACTTTTGTTCTCTGATCTAGCAGCCTTATTAGCTTTTCTCTTGAGTTGAGGACACTCCCATTTGATATGGCCTTCCTTGCGACAGTAGTTGCACTTAATAGGATCTTTTTCTCCTGATTTTTCATTCGAAAAAGGCTTATTAGTGTTTCTATTGTCTCTTTGCTGGTTGCCTTGAAATCTAGCTCTATTACTGTTGTCATGGTGTCCTCTATTTCCACGACCTCTTCTGAACTATTTCTGCCTCTCGAGTGTCGGTTTCTGTCTTTCACAAAAAGAGCTTCTGACTCTTTCTTCTCTGATTTCATTTCAAGATCCTTCATTCTCAAGGAATCTATAATCCCATCAAGTGACAGCTTCTCTCTCCCATACTTCATTGCCGTTCTAACTTCCTTGAATGCTTCAGGTAGCGAGTTTAAGAGAATCACTGCTTGGTTATCAGAATCAATGGTTTCACCGGTGTTGATCAACTCAGTGCAGACGACATTAAAATCATCAAGATTCTCTTCTAACGACTTAGTCGGATCCATCTTAAAAGTAAAGAATCGCTCCTTAAGATAGATCTTGTTAGTAAGGGTTTTCGGCAAATACAGTTCTTCAAGTTTGACCCACAAATCTCTAACTTTCTGAATCTTGCTCACTCTACGGAGCACATTATCGGCAAGATGTAGAATAATCGAACTATGTGCAATCTCTGACATTTCATCTAATTCAACTTTAGTCAGAGTAACAGATAACTCACTTGGATCAAGAAGAGCCTTCGCAACCTTCTGCTGAATTAGAAGCGCCTTCATTTTCTGCCTCCACAAATCAAAGTCTCCTTTGCCATCAAATCTTTCCAACTCGAATTTGGCCGACATTGATATAATCCGAGTTCGCCTAAATCTGTTCAAGATTCCAAGGAAAGATATAAGACCTCAAGTAGCAGCTTCGTTCAGCAGCAAGAACCAAAGAACTTCAGCAAGAAATGAAAAGCCCTAATCCAAGCGCATCAAGAATTTGCCTCTCGATGGCTCTGATACCAATTGTTGAGAATCACCAGCAAGAACTAGAGCAGAGTGAAGAACAAATCAAAGAAGAAGGGAAGAAGAGGAACACAGTCGTTATAGTGGTTCCACCAATAATTGGTGTACGTCCTCTTTTAAACACCAGAGGAGAGAGGATCTTATTAATAACAAAAGGGGCACAGAGATACAGTAGATTCAAACAAGAGATTCACTCATAAAGAAACACTCAGTTTCGACAACTCTCATCACAAGGCACTACTAAGCTTATTAATACTTTTCAGTCACAAGCTAAGCACGTGTATTTAATAACTCCAGGACCGTAGAGACTAACTGTTGATAATGAACTCTTAAATGGAGGATGAGAACATTGTTCAACACGAACAAAATAAAAATAAAAATAAAAAATCAAAAGGAACTTGGACAAAAAACAATCAACATTGATGAGAACACTAAAATCTTGTAATTCAATATACAAAAATGGCTCGTATTTGAAAACAACAAAAATACTTACTAATAGTCTAAGACATGTAAATACTGTGTTTTTTAAAACACAAATACTCTTTTAAAAACACAAATATGTGTAATCTCGTAACACAAATACTGTGTATTCTCATAATAATCACTCGAACAACCCCAAAATTAATCCTCTCACCATATTATATTAAAAATAATTGGTCATATTTGATAACAAGAGTGTAAATACTATTTTTACTAATTTATAGTATTTAAACCAAGGGGGACAATACAGTGTCTCTGCCAATTTGAGAACAACAAAATAGGTGAGCATCAAATACAGTGTCTTTGTAGAACAAAGAATCAACCCTACAACACAAAAGCGGTAAAAAAATAAAATAAAATTATTGACTACATGTTGATCCCCTGACATCTTTCATTGGATAAGATTCGTACCTATATTGAGAGGTTTCGAGATCGGAAGTTTTGTGACCGTGAGAATTTGCAATCCTATGTGGGAACTCAGTTCTTGCTTGGAGGAGAAGGCGAGGAAGAAAAGGATCATGCTTGAGAGAGAAGACAAGTTGTGGAGGAAGAAAACGATAGAAATAGGCGAGGAAGTTGGAGAAATTTGAATCTTATCAATAAATATAAAATATTTTTATAATATAAAATTTGAAAAGATTTAGTTTGTTGGATTCACTCAGTCTAAGTTTAAGGTTTTTGTCAAGATTTAGTTTGTTGGGTCCAAATACGTAATTTTAGGAGCTTGTTGGTTTACAGGTTGCAACAAGGGTACATATGGAATATTAGAAAAAGTCTGATCATGCCTAACTCACGTGTGGCATTTTTTCAATGTTTTTATTTTTTTGGCCATCTTTCAAAACCGTCCCCCATATTTTGACCATACTCCCAAATTTCTCTTTATTTTTCCCTCCTACATACTCACCTTAGGGCAAATGCTTAAACTAATAGAAAAACAAAGTAAATTTAGGGTCTATTTGGAATACATTTTAATTTAAATGTTTTTCAAAAATGCATTAAAAAACATTTTGTATAAAAATTGTTTAGAATTTAAACACTCATATGTTTGGTTGCATTTCCTCACAAATGTTTTTATACACAAGTTATTGTTTACCTAGGAAGTATTTTTTAAAAAGTTGGTTTCGAGTGTTTCTCTCAAAATGGTTTATTTATCAATCTCATTTTCTAATAAGTCCTTTTTAGTAGTTGCCAAACACTATAAATTTTTTCAAAATGATTTATTTTCAAAATTAAACACTTGAAAAGTTAAACCAAACACACCCTTAGACACTTCTTTTAAGTTTTAAAAGAATGATAGCTCAACTGTCAGTGTATTGTAATTGGGCCGATCAAAGCACTGCAGGGCCCAGATCGTTGGGCCTTCTATTTTTGAAGATGCATCGCATGACCCAAGATTTCTTCAAACAAAGTTTGGGCTTTCAACATGGGATGCCCATTTACTCGAGGGATGTTTTATTAATTTCGGATATTTATGTAATTTACCATGTGGAAAATGAAAAATTAGTGTGGATGGCCAGGTTTATATGATCAAATTAAAAAGGCTAAATTATACAAAAATATCTATTAACTCTGGGCTTCAACTTTAAAAAGTTTCTTTTTTAGCTTCTCGTAGGTAAAAGGATTAGCATATGTATCGCAGGATTTTGTCATGTTTAGTTCCAGCTTTTGAATCTTATCCATCCCTATCATTTAGTTTGGACTTGATTCGAGGGCATAAGGATTTAGGTTGTGTTTTTCCTCCTCCTAAGTTGCTTATCGTTGTTGAATGCTATGTGCTAATGTCTTAGCTTTGATGGATATGTTGTTGCAGGCCTATACTATGAGTTCATAACTGATTTCGAGGTGGAAACGTGATAGTTCGGAGTAAAACCAGTAGCTAGCTTGGAGTAAATTGATCGAGACATTGAAGGCTAGCTGATTTTCAGATGAAATCATTGGGTTGTCTGCTTAGTTTTGGACCACTTATTTTTCTTGGTTGGATTATGTCTATTCGTTTAGTCTTAAAAAAAATACTTTAAAAAGTTTCAAAACTACCATTGTCATCAACGACACAAACTGAATGTCTAAGTGGTTGCTATAATCTATAAACAGTAACTCGTACTATGTGGAAATAAGAGAAAATGGGGAAAATCTAGACAAAAGAGTGTAAAGTATTTATGGAAAGATGGTTACATCCTTTTAAAAGGGGCATAAGGGTAAACAAAAAAAAAAGGAAAAAATTACATTTTTGCTCCTGAAGTTTGTGATATGTTGCATTTTGGTTCCTGAATTTTTTAACTCAACAATTTTATGGTCTCTACTTTCGGAAAATTGGACAAAGGGACTAAAATGAAACTTAATACAAACTTCAGGAGTAAAATTGTCAAGTTTGAAAACTCAATATTGACCTAAATGTAAAGTTTGAAAACTCAATATTGACCTAAATGTAACCTATTCCAAACCTTATGTATTCTGCCAAAACAAAAATATTTGTGTTTGAATTTATATGTGTAAACTTGCCCTCCATTTCTTCATGCATGTTGTAAACTTCCAATTTATTATTGTAAACTTGGTTTTTTGGTGTTCATTGTACTTTTTGCAATATTGTAATGGAGGGGCAAAAGGCTTTGCTTATAATAAGCTCTCATGGCTTTGCTTTTGGTTCACCCCAAAACGCTTCATACCAATGAAGATACTTGTTCTTCCTTATATACTCATGATCATCTTCTTATCTAGCCAATGTGGGACTTTGGTCGCACTCCCAACATTATTTTAGTCTCCAAACTTTTAATTTTATTATATTTTAACTTCAAAGGTTTCAAAATGTTTATTTTAGTTTACTAGAAAAATATTAATGTGGGCAATTATTATACGTATGGCAGGTGGCCTTCAAATTTAAAGCCTTTTAAATAACCTTTCATCTCTTGGTCAAGGACATATGTCTTAAACCGTGTTCTATATATGATTAAGTTGATTCTCACATGTTGTTGAACTCAAAAAAAAAAAAAAAAATTGTTCTGTTTATTTATGTTAATTTTTTTTAATCTAATTTTCTTTAACAAATATATGATGTACGTTGCTTTTGAAAATGTGTATTAACAAACAATTTAAGACTAGGTTATATTTTAGAGTCACATAAGTTGGTTGATATAGTTATAGCTGAGTATAATTTAGGTGGCAGAATAATAGTTAAGACCAAATGAAGTTAATCACTAATTAAAAAGAAATAATTTGAAAATTTGTAGACGTCTAAAGTTATTTTTCACAAGTTTAGAGATTAAAAATAGATATTTTGAGAGTTAAAAACTAAAAATTTAACAAACTTGAAAGTTTATGGACATGAGAATTAAACAAAATTTTAAGACCCCGTTTGATAACTATTTGGTTTTTGAAAATTAAACTTATAAACATTACTTTTACATAGAGTTTTTTTGTTTTTCTAATACCCTTCTTTTCATGTTTTTAAAAACCAAGTCATGGTAGGAAAATTGAGAGAAAATAAGCCTAATTTTGAAAAACAAAAAACCTCCTTCCTGATCCCTCTCCGATGCCAGAATCGAAGGGGGAAAACCCCCTTCGTTTTCTTTTTTTTTTTAACAGTGAAAAAAGGGGAGGAAGAAGAAAAAGAAAAGAAGGGGAATTTGGCCGCCGAAGATATGAAGAAGAAGAAGGAAGAAGGAAGAAGATGGAGAAGAAGAAGAATAAGAGAGAGAAGGAGAAATAATTAAAAATAAAAATAAAATAATAATATTTATATTATTTTATTATATTTTTGTTTAAAAAAATTTTAAATTATTTTTTTTTATTAACGTTGATGCCAAAATCTGGCCAAACAACTCATCTGACCTTCACGTGACACCGAATTTGTTGAAGACGGGGAAGATGTGACCTGCAAGACCAGTCAAAACTACTGCACACCGGTGTGGTGTAGGCCACCTGCACTCTGATGCCTAAGTCAGATAAAACAGAAAGAATGTATTTTGGTAGCCAAAGTTCAGAACCCTTTTCCGGGTGTGAGAGACCTTATTTATACCTGTGTCTTCAATTAGGGCTTTCTACGCATTCAGAGGCGATTTCGGGTTGAACCGAGTGGAACTGGAGCGGACCGGTACAACTGAGACCGAACGGAGGCGGAAAGAACTCGACCCACACGAAGGGCCGAGGTGGCCCAATCCCTTCGGCTCGCTCCCCTCCAGAGTCCGCTTCTCAGCCACGTTTGGTGTTGTGTTGCGATGACCTGCTTAGTCCTTGGATCCTGGGGTGGTCCAGAATCATCCACAACCTTTAAAATAATGATGCTACGTCAGTAGTCCGTTAGAGTTTAACGACAAATTGGACGACAGTGACCAAATTGCTCCTTATTCTCAAACCTCATGGATATTTTTGTTGAGTTTGAAAACTCAAGGACCAAAGTGTAACTTAACCCAAACTTGAGGGACCAAAAGTATATTTTTTCCTATAAAGTTTCTTTCCATAAAAATATATAACTATATGAAAGGAAAGTCTATGAAGATGATGAGAACTATTGCAAAAATAAACACAATCATTTTTTTATTCTCGAACATTCAATAATCAAATTAGATTTAAAAATGTTTTGGAATATTCTTAGATTCTTAAACGTTCTTAATTACTTGAAAATTAAATAAACATGATTTATTTTTAAGTATATAAATGTTGTTTTCCCAGGTGGGATTTCTACAAAATTCTTGAAAAAGTGTGGAGGTTAGGCAAACAATAACAAGTAGAAAGCTTGAAATGATGGATCCATACCATACCACCCATCCACCCAATTTATTGAGAATCCCTTTATCCAAAATATAAAAACAAAAACACATGCTATGTTCACTTTACGCAACTTTATTTTATTTTCATTTTCTTACCAAATGTGACACACTAGCTCCCTTTCCCCCTTAAATTATAATATAATGTCTGTTTATATAAAAAAAAAAAACCCATATATTATATTCTCATACACAACTTTACTTCCTCTCTTGACCTAGTGACTGTTTGTATACATGTATATTGTGAGAAAGTTCCTATTTTTTCCCTCTTCCTTTTTCTTTTTCATTCACCACCCCGAGTCGAATCCAAGATTGGATGAGATATCGAGTTGTCATCTCATTGGGCATAATCTAGTGAATTCTACACTCGTTAACTAATATGAGTAATGAACTATAAAAACATATATATTGATATATATTCAACGAAAATAATTCATCATTTAATTAACAAAGATAATGTTTTGAGTGTTTAAGGATGTTTGGATTGAGGAATTGAGTGAAGTTATCTTGTTTGGCCGGAAGACATATAACACTCAATTGTGGGGTCTACAAACTTATTTACTCACATTTTAATACTTTTGTGGCCCCGACAAAGTTATTAACTCATCCTCCAACTCCCATGACAAAACAACTCAAGACTTCATAACTCCAACTCCACTAATCTTTTAGATGGTGGGATCCTCAACATGCTCGATCATTCAAGAAAGGTGTCTCTTTGGGTTCACCATTATTGGATCGGATCCCAATATTTTTTCTTGAACTGAATACCTGTTTGGGTTTAATGGGCTCTGATACCATATTAGATTAACATGGGGTTTCATCTCAAAATCAATTGACAATAAGTGGAGTAACTCATCTATTTTATAACTTGTGAGGTCTCCACTAATCTTTTCAATGTGGGATCCTCAACCGTAGGGGCACATGTCTCTCTTATTGACTTTGAGCTAATTTTCCTTTTGCATGAAGCTATGGGCAGAAAGAGAAAAGGAAAAAAAAAAGATAAAAATTAAAGCAGCTGGGGTTGATGATGCAAAGGCAAGAAGTAGTGGAGAAGCAGAGATCAGATCATCAGAATCCTACACGGATACAATAAAGTTTCAGAATCTCTTGTTTTTTTTTTTTTTTTAACAATCAACAGAAAAATAATAATATTTTCATTTCCTTCCTCGTCGTATATAATTTAACCACCCAGTGGGATTTCCCTTTTGAATTTTGCTTTTATGCGAAGAAAGTCGATGGAGAATTATATTGGCTAAACTACACGACTTGGCGTGGCTGTAAAGACAACTACACTCCAAATTCCCCATTCTCTTAATAATATATTAATATATATATATAAAATAAAGCTCAATTTCACAAGGCAACCCAAATCCAAATCCAAATCCAAAAAAACCAAACACAAGAAAAGAAAGGAATTGCGGCCTTCTATTTCTCTCTTTTTTCTTATTAATATTTTCACCTCTTTCATTCCCCTCTCCTTCCATTTCCGTACTCACACATTTCATTTCTCTGCAAATTTTTGAAGCCTTAAATTTGTGCCATGTTCTTCCATTTTTTTCTCCTCTCTCTTCTGTCTTTCTCAGGTATTTTTTTTGTGTTCGATCATTCTTTATAAAATAACTCATTCTTTTGATTTGAAGTTTGAGAAATTTTGGTGTGTTTTTTTTTTTTTTTTGCAGGGTTTGGGGGTGGTTTAAGAGGAGCTTGGTCGCTGGGGATAAACTACGGGCAAATAGGGAATAATTTGCCGTCGCCAGACAAGGTTCTGGACATGTTGACGGCTTTGAAGATTACCAAAGTAAGAATTTACGACACCAATCCCCTGGTTTTGTCGGCCTTTGCCAACTCTAAGGTTGACCTCATCGTTACCGTCGAAAATGAGATGCTGGCCGAGTTGATGGACCCCCAACAAGCCCTCCAATGGGTCACCACCCGCATCAAGCCCTACGTTCCCGCCACCCGAATCACTGGAATCGCCGTCGGTAATGAGGTTAGTTAACTCAAAAGCTTCTAAAACTTATAATTTGGTACAATAAAATACCTTTCCTTTTGCAACATTTGGGAGTGGGGATTTGAACCTCTGACCTCATAATTACCGCTCAGCTAAGTTCGTTTTGACTACATTTTGTTTCTTTTCATCAACATTTTTAGTTCTAAATTATTGGCACATATTAACATTTTCTTTGAAAAAAATGATTTTTTTTTTTTTTTTTTTTTTTTTTTACTAAAATGGTTCTTGGTATTCAATTGTTTGGCAAGTAGCAAGTCCTTTAAAAAATGACTCTAAAGCATTTAAAATCATTTTTCAAATTTCAAAAACTCATCCGTCTTATAACTTCATAAACCAAATAAAAGTCAAACCTAAATCGAATGTAATCCACATTTCAATCTTTTATATTCACATTTTCAATCTACTAAATTCAAAAGTTACAATCATTCATTATTCATAATTAACCAGGTGTTCACGGACGATGACATGACGCTAATGGAGACACTAGTCCCAGCAATGGTAAGCATCCACACAGCACTATCCCAACTAGGCCTAGACTGGATAAAAATCTCGACACCAAGCTCCCTAGCAGTCCTAGAAGAATCGTACCCACCCTCGGCGGGAAGCTTCAAGCCGGAAATCACAAGCATCATGTCCCAATTCCTCCAATTCCTGTCCTCAACAAAGGCCCCATTCTGGATCAACGCCTACCCTTACTTCGCCTACAAAGGCGACCCAAACGCAATCCCTTTGGAGTACGTGATGTTCAACCCCAACCCGGGCATGGTCGACCCCTACACCAACCTCCACTACGACAACATGCTCTACGCCCAGGCCGACGCCGTCCTCTTCGCCATGGCCAAGCTCGGCTTCGGCGCCATCGAGGTTCGGGTCTCCGAGACCGGCTGGCCTTCCAAAGGGGACCCCGACGAGATCGGGGCCACCCTTCAAAATGCAGCCACTTACAATAGGAACTTGCTGAGGAGGCAGATGGCCAATGAAGGGACGCCGCTGAGGCCCAACGTGAGGCTGGAGATTTACCTCTTTGCTTTGTTCAACGAGAATTTGAAGCCTGGACCCACTTCTGAAAGGAACTATGGCCTTTATCAGCCTGATGGCACCATGGCCTACAATGTGGGACTGTCCTCCTTTAAGGGCACTTCCTTCTCCCCTTCTTCCATTTCCCTCACCTCTGATGCCACTACACAATTAAAGGTAATAAACCCTTGATTTTTTTTTTTTCACGTACAGGGATCTTCCTACATACTCCATTGAAATCTTGACAAAATGAAAAAACTTTTTTATCTCAGTATGCAGAAAGATCTCTACGTACCGATATACAGTCAAATATATTATTTTTAATATTGTAATAAGAGCCCAAGGTTTGGGATTTAGCTGTTTGTAAAAAAAGAACATATATATATGTATATATACATACACACATGAGAATTTGATTGAATTAAAAGCTGATTGTTTTGTTTGTTTTGGTTTTGGTTGGAAATGAATTTAAAATGATGAATTGAACAGGGTGCAACTATGGGATATTATCAAAGCTTGGTGTACTGGATGTTTGTATATTTGCTGACCTCTCGAGTTTTTATGAGAAGACGACCATTTTAAGCGAATGTGCATGTCACATTACTGTTTCGTGTATATTTCAGTTTAGATGATGATATATAGTATTTTTTTCGTCCACGTGTCCCTGTATTTTGGGACTCATTTTATTTTTAAATGTTTAAATTTAGATATTGTAATTTTAATAAATTTATAAAAAGACGGATTCTACAATTAGTTTGGGGTTAATTTTCATCCAAATTAACAAGCGTGTGAACAATGACATTCATTTAGGAAATTGATAGTGTAAATAAAGTTTTTAGAGAAAAATCTATAAGAACTTTCTTTTTTCCTTTTTCATTTCTCTTTTATGTTTTTCTGTGGAAATAAACTCAAAAGTAAAATTTATTGAGAGTAAAGGGGCTAAATTTGGATATTTAAGACTTGTTTGGTAACGTTGACAACTAAGAAAGAAGAGGGGGAGAAAATGAAAAAAAAAGTGGTATGCAAGGAAATTCCTACGGTATGCAGTCAAGAGGATTCAAACCTCTGACCTCATGGTCGGGAGTACATGTCAATTACCGCTGAGCTAAGCTCGTTTTGGCTGGTATATACTTTCTTTGTCTCTTAGTCTCATAAAAATTAAATTAAAAGAAATATTTAATATTTTATATATTAAATATTTTTTTACACTTTATAAGTAAAAAAGATAAAATAACGTTTGTTTATGTGTTTAAAAAATTGGAAACAGATTTTTTTTTTAAATAGCTTTTGGTTGTTTCCAAAACTATATAATTAGAATCTCGTTTCTTAAAAATAAGAAATAGAAGCAATTAACGAACACCCATATTTCTTTGGATAATTGTAATGGGTGGCAACATGAAGGTAAATAATTACAAATATAGCAATTTTTAAAAATATTTGCAAATATGACAAAAATTTTTAATTAATTTTTTATATTCCTAAATTGCCCCTGTGTGTCCATCTTCTTCTTCCTCGTCAGTTTTTTTTTTTTTTTTTTTTTTTTTTTTTTTTTTTTTTTTTTTAGAAAGTCTTTTTATTACTGATAGATTCTATCAGTGGTAGAAAAATTTTCTATCAGTGATAGAAAGTTTCTATCACTGATAGAATAAAGATTCTATCAGTGATATTTCTATCACTGATAGATTCTATCAGTGGTAGAAAAATTTTCTATCGGCGATAGAAAGTTTCTATCACTAATATTTCTATGACTGATAGATTCTATCAGTGGTAGAAAAATTTTCTATCAGTGATAGAAAGTTTCTATCAGTGATAGAAAGTTTTTCTATCAGTGATAAAAGATTTCTATCACTGATATAGGTTCTATCAGTGATAAAAAAACTTTTTATAGAAAATCATAGAAAAACTTTTGATAGAATATCTTTCAATCTCTGACCACCCATAAAAATCTTTCTATCACCGATATAATCTATAAGTGATAGAAAAACTTTCTATCACCGATAGAAAAGCTTTCTATCAGTGATAAAAGATTTCTATCACTGATAGAAATTTTTACTATTCTATCAGTGATAGAAATATATTCTATCAATGATAGAAAACTCTTGATAGAAAATCTTTCAATCCCTGATAGAACCTATCAGTGATAGAAATCTTCTATCACTTATAGAAATTTTTTCTATGAGGGATAGAAAAATTTTCTATCATTCATAGAAAATCTTTCTATGAGTGATAGAAAAACTTTCTATCTATATCACTGAGACTGATAGAAAAACTTTTCGTGAGTTATAGAAAATCTTTCTATCACTGATACTTTTCTATCCGTGATAGAAGATCTTTTGTTTCTATCAGCAATGGTGATACATGGTGAAATCGAGCATTGAAAAATAAAGCAAAAACGAACGATTATAGAAATCAAACACTGAAAAGCAAAAACCAAACACTGATAGAAAACCAAATAACAACAACCAAACACTGATAGAACACCGAACAAGTGATAGAAAAATATCTTTCGCCGATAGAATCTATCAGTGAAAGAAAATTTCTATCACTGATAGAATCTATCAGTATAGAAAAACTTTATATCAGTGAAAGAAAATCTGGAGGGGTATTTTAGTAAATGCAACACACAAACTTTTAGATTTTGCCATTTTTACAATTTTTTTTGTGGGTTGCTAGATTTGCAATTATTTTGGCCCATATTGCTCTTCTTGCAACCGGCCCTATTTCTTTCGGATTGAAAGACAAGAAATATAAAATGCATAATATGCACCTTCTTAAATGAACAACAACAAAATATATTTGAACCGAAATAAATTAAGTCTAAAAGAATAGAAAATAATAGTATCTCAAAAAAAAAAAAAAAAAAAAAAAAAAAAAAAAAAAAGCGACTAAATTGAATTTTACTCTTAAAATTATAACTTTTGTTTGGGGTATGAAAAGTCAAATCAGGCCTTCCTTTCCTGTCGTGGTTGGGTCTATTTTCCCCGAATTTAAGGGCTTTTTAGTCATTAAGGTGCTCCATTATCGGTACAATTTAATTCTTCTAAAATTCCCTATCATATCATATGGTGCGTGACATGTGGAGTAATGTGCACTACATATTATTATTATTATTATTTTGCAAAAAATCGTTATTTTTTTTTTCTTGACTCATAAAGAATATTAGTACCTGAATAATTGAATAATAATAGAGTTCATTTAAGAACTAAAGTAACATATATAATTTTGTCTCTCAACTTTGTCACTTATCAATTTTCATCGTGTCATACTTTAAATTATTAAACATTTTCATCGACCTTTAAGAATATCTTACGTTTGAGAGTGTTACTTTTGATAAAGAAATGATGTGATTTGATATTAGAATCTTAGAAAAAGCACACTGTTAGTTGATGATGAGGTTTAGGACATGTAGCATTTTGATCTATGAGTTTGAAAACTCAACCATTGTACGCTGTAATTTGATTTCACTCTTTTTTTTTTGACAATATGTGGGGAAGGAGGATTCGAACCACAGACTTTGTGGTTACCGGTACAACTTTATGTCAGTTGAGCTAAGCTCTTGTTGGTATTTATTACACTATTGGCCCCTCAGTCTAAATTTAAGTTAATTTTGCTTACGTAACATTAGTTTTATTATATATATATAATATATATATATAAGTTAACCTTGTTCGGGGTTTGGCTTCTGGTTATGCCATTACCAATCGCGGGTAACCCCCGGGCCGGCCGCCCCTGACCTAATAAGAACCATTATCCTTATGACCAAACAAGGACCAGCTTACTGACTTCTCGAGCGATAGTTCCACGATCCCGACCAGCAACTTGTTGGGAGTAGGGGCATCCAAGCTTGCCCAACCTATACAAGGGGCTTGGAGATCGAGGGTTTTCTGGGGGAGATACAGTTTCCAGGTTGGATTTGAAAAAGAAAATAGGACTAGTTGGGTCGATAGAGGTGGTGAAATCTAACCTTTGCATCGATGTTTGGCAGGGCGGGTCGCTTGAGTGTCAAAACCAAGCGGTGGTTGTTTTTCCTTGGCTTATCGAACCAGCGTATATATATATATATATTTATTTATTTATTTATTTATTTTTAATGTAAAAAGTATTTTAAATAATGTTTTTATTATCTTTCTTTTATTTTTAATTTTAAAAATTTATTCTTCTTCCCCCTTCATCTTCTTCTTCATTCATTTTTACCATCTTCTTGTTGGAAAATTAAACTTTAATAAACCATATTTTCCCTTAGGATCTAAGCATGGAAGCAAGCCATAATAAAATTAATTAGAGATGTATAAATACCTGGATCCATGAAATGCTCTACTGCAAAACCTATGTGGTTTAGGTCTTCCTTAACTATGGGCAATTCTCTCTGTCAGATGGGGAGTAGCATAATGTATTGGGGACCATAACCATATTTATATGTTGATTCTAGGGTTTCCCATAATCCCCTAGGATCAACGGGCTGTTTCTGCTCAGCACGCCACACCTCTTTATGGAAAGTCATGGGCCCATAATTAAGACCACATAATATGCCCATTGAATAGCCCAAATATAATTGTTATATAATTTGTTACCCACATATGAATTAATTATTAAAATTAATTCCAACACTTCTTCCTATAATCCTAACGTCAGCCACCTTCATCGCCACCGATTGACCACCATCTCAAGCCGACGGGCCCCTTTGACTGTTGGTGGCGATAGTCGGCCCACGCTGGTCGAAGACGAAGAAGATAAAGAAGGAAGAAGGGGAAAAATAAAAGAAAATACTACTCAAAATATTTTTATTTAAAAAAAAAAAGTCAATTGTCACATCAACAATCTATTAAAAGTGACGTAAAATATTTTTATTTTTATATAGCATATAATTATAAGGTATCATCCGGAGAACATATAAATTTAAATTTAAAATTTAGTGACATAAAATTTTGCATGAATACATTGCATCGTTGTCTGCAAAAAAAGGGGGAAAATGTATATTCTTTTTTGGGACGTGTATTCCATATGCAACAGTGTTGCTATTTATACGAAAAGTGCTTTCTAGGTTTTACTTTTCTTCTCTTCTCCTCCCCTATGCAAGTCAAGAAGAAAGAACCCATCATTCATTTTTTTTTTTTTTTTTGAGAAGCCATCATTCATATAATTATATGATATAATTTCTTATTTAGCAAGTATTCCAAATCGGTCTAACTAATGTGAAATTATGTTGACATCGCTCTGACACAACATTAATATTTTATCGGACAATACTCTTCAAAATTCTCACTTTTTTTTTTGGTTGAGTACTTTCCGACCTAATCATAGATTCAATAATATTTCTATTTCTCCTATTCTTTCATTCAAGCATATAGATCCATTGTTAAATAAAATTGTATAAAGATTAGGATTACAAAAACTTCCATATAACAAAAAGAAACAGCCCCAAAAGACAAGGGGGGAAAAGAAGCCATGAAAGTGTGAAAAGTGAAGGGACATTGCACATATTGTTGTGGTGAAGTGTGTTTTTAATCATGTTTAAGTGATAATGGTCGGCCAATAAGTGCTTTTTTCTGTGGCCAAAAAACCAGCCATGAGAAAGATTATATTGGTTGTTTGGAAGTGCTTTTACTAGGAAAAGTGCTTCCTTTTTAGCCTTTATTTAATTTAGTCTTATTTTATTTTTTATCTTTTTCTCTTTTGTTGTGATAGATCATCTAAGGTCAGCCTTTGAGGGTGGTGATGAGGATTGGCCTATATATGTGATATAAACCAACATGGTGCACATGTGCCCTTCCACAAATTTTATGGGACACCTCACCTATATATATCAACTATATAATATAAATCATCTTAATTAAGTAAAGTTTTTTTTTTTTTTTAAAAAAAAAAAAAGAAATGTGTGTTTATTTGACCTACCTTTTAATTTGCCTTATGGGTTAATCAATGAGATGGATGTTTAGAACACTCTAGACTTTATATCCAAAATTTCCACACCCATTTTCTCTCTCTCTCAAAAGAGTAATGTTTGAATTTCAATTGAATTAAAAAGAAGATGGGATTGTAACTTGTTGATGGTCGATTTTGGTCAGAGGGAACTCACCTGACCTTCACGTGCCACCAACGGTAAATTTGTAGATGAGGGGGAAGACATGGCCTGCAAGACAGTAAACCTGCACACCGGTGTGGTGCTCGCCACACCGGCTCCGATGCTTAAGTCAGCAGACAGAACGGAAGGGAGTGGAAAAGTAAGAGCAAGAGGAGAGAGTAGAAAATATAGAATAGTGTTTAGGGATAGAATTCTGAGTCCCCTTCTTCAGTGGCGAAGAGGGGTATAAATACCTGCTCATCCTCCTAGGGTTTTTAGGTATTCGGAGGCGTTTTGGGACAAACCAGGCGGAACCGGGGCGATCCGGGGCATCAGGGACCGAAAAGAGGTCACCGGACTCGGCCCACGCAACCGGGCCGAATGGTCAGCCTCGACAAAAGGCCGACCATATGGGTCGGGCCATGTTGGCCCGACCCTTTGGCCCGGTCTTCCTCTGGGTCGGTCTTTTGGTCCTACCTCTGCCCGTTTGTCCTCGTCAGCTCCTTGTGTGGTCCAAAATCACCTATAACATAACTAAAAAAAAATCAATTACTACTCTTAAATTATGCCAGTTGTATCAATTAAAATCATAAATTTAGATCTTATGAGTTGATGTGATTCATAACTCTTTCTGACCACTTGATTTCATTTAAAAATAAACTTAAAATTTCTTAAATAATAATATTATTCTCCCAAAATATCCTATCATAAGGTAGCAAGAAAAACTATCATGTAACATTTCTTCAATAGGTTGAGAAAAATAGAAGAAGAAGAGAAAATGAAAAACCACCTATAGTAATGAAAGTTGCTACGGCCTCGTTTGATAACGTTCCTGTTTCCTGTTTCTTGTTCCCGTTTCTCCTTTTTTAAGAAACAGACTTGTTTGATAACTCATTCATGTTTCTTGTTTCTAAATTTCTAGAAACGTTTCTAAAAAAGATGCCAAATTTGAGAAACTACAAAATGTTGTTTCTCAAATTCTGTTTCTGTTTTTTTTTTCTCTATCTTTCATGCATGTATCCATCTCTCCCTCCCACTCCTACACCAATCTCTTCTCTTCCTCTATTTTTTTTAACCACTTCCTCGTCTTTTTTTTTTAATCTTTTTTCGTTATTTCGTTCTCTTTCCTTTTTTATTTTTTTCGTTATTTCTTTCTCTTTCATTTTTTTATTATTTGTGTTATTTTTTTCCTTTTTTCCTTTTATTATCACCTCCACGATCTCAGACTACCGCCCACCATCGTTGACATCTGACTATGGATCGTCGCCGACCAGCCGTCACTGTCAACCTCCGACTATCAGCTGTCGCCGACAGACCGCCTCCGTCGAACTTCGACTATCGGCCGCCGCCGACCTCCATCGACCGACCGCCACAAACCACCTTCTACTACTGGTCGTCGCCGACCTCCGTCGACCGACCACTATTGTCGACCTCCGACTACCGGTTGCGGTCGTCCGCTACTATCAACCTTCGACTATCGACCTTCGCCGACAGACCGTCATCGTCGACCTCTAAATACCGCCCGCGACCGATCGCTATCGTCGACCTCCGACGACCGACCGCCATCGACTTCAGCTAACTGAGCACCACCATCCACCTTCGACTACTGATCGTCGTCGACCTCCGTCGACTGGCCACCATTGTCGACCTCCGACTACCGGCCGCTGTCGACCTCCGCTGACCGACCACCACTGTCGACCTTCGACTACTGGCTGTTATCGACCTCTACCGACCGACCGCCACCGTCCACCTCCAACTGACGATCATCGCCGACCGCCGTCGTCAACCTCCCACTACCGGCCACAACCGACCCAACCGTGAACCTCCGACTACTACTGACCGACTGCCACCGTGCACCTCCGACTATCGGTTGTCGCCGACCTCCAACTACCAGCTGCGGTCGACCGCAACTGTCGACCTCCGACAACCGGCCGCTATCAACCTCCACTGATCGGCCTCCGCCGACTGACCGCTACCGTCGACCTCAGACTACCAGACACCGCCGACCTGCCACTACCGTCGACTTCTGACTAACGGCAGCCGCCAACCTCCATCGAACGACCGCTACCGTCAACCACCAACTACCGGTCGCCGTCGACCCCGCTGACCAGCCTCCTCCGACTGACAGCTACCGTCAACCTCAGACTATCGGGCGCCGCCTACCTACCACTACCGTCGACCTCTGACTACCGGCAACCGCCGACCTCCGTCGAACGACTGCCACCATCGACCTTTGACTACCAGGCGCCACCAACCTCTAATTACCGTCGACCAACCACCGCCGACTGGCTCAGTCGTCGACCTCCGACTATCAGCCACCATTGATCGACGATTCCGCCGACCCCCGCTCTGTTAACCAGCTTCCACCGACAAACCGTTACCGTCAACCTCCGACTACATGGCGTCGTCAACCAACCACCATCGTCGATCTCCGTCTACCGAGCGTCGTTGACCACTGTTGACCAACCTCCGCCGACTGACCGCTACTGTCGACCTTAGACTATTGGGCGCCGCCGACCAGCCACTACCGTCGACCTCTAACTACCGACAGCCGCCGACCTCCATCGAACTACTGCCACCGTCGACCTCTGACTATCGGGCATTGCCGACCTCTACTGACCGACATATGTCGATCGATCGCCATCGTCGACCTTCGACTACCGACCACCACCGACCAACCGCCACCGTCGACCTCTGACTACCGACCTTCGTCGACCGACTGCCACCGTCGTTCTCGGACTACTGTCAACCTCTGACTACCGGGCGCCGTCGAGCAGCCGCTACCGTCAACCTCTAACTATCGAGCGCCGCTGACCTCTGCTGAACGACAGCTATCGTCGACCTCTGACTACTAGGCACCGTCGACCTCCGACTACCAGTCGTGGTCGACCTCCGCTGATCGGCATTCTCCGACTGACCCCCACCGACCTCCGTCGACCAGTTGCTACAGTCGACCTCTGACTACCAGATGCCATCGTCGACCTCCGACTACCGGCTGCCACTATCGTCGTCGACCGAAACTTGTTCCTTTTTTTCTTATTTTCGACAACCGCCACCACGCGCCGACGACTTTTCCAGCTTTCGCCGTTGACTGTCTGCATTCGCTCAGTGGTCAAAGATCGGTAGCGATGGCCGATGATCAACGATGGCGGGTGATCGGTAACAATGGTGGTAGTGATGAGGAAGAAGAAGGAGAAATAAAAAAATAATCGTTGAAAATTAATATATTTTTATATTATATGTACTAAATTTTATTTTAACTAAAAAAACAAGAAACAAGAATCGGTTATCAAACACATTTTGTGTTTCTGTTTCTTTTTTCAGAGAAACGAGGAACAGAAATAGTTATCAAACATGTTTCTGTTTCTACTTCTTAAAAAACAAGAAACAAGAAACAGGAAACGAGAAACGAGAAACGAGAAACAGGAAACGAGAACGTTATCAAACGGGGCCTACTATACTCGATTTTAATATATTTCACTCTCAGATTGCATTATAATTCTTTCAATTAAAGAAGTCTTACACACTGGAAGAATTATGTATTAATGATTTTTAAATAGAATTGTAATGGAGGGTCTAAATCACTTTATTTTTTAAAGTTTAGGGTTTTAATGGATACAATTATTAGCTTGGGACTTTAATTGATACAATCTACAGAGTTTAAGGTATAATTTTTTTTTCCCTATTACCATCCCAAAAAAGGAGAGGTGGATTGTAAATTTAAAAACTTGAACTTGATTACAATAATAGTATTATAATAAGGGATTAAGTTTGGTAAAAAAGGTCCATCCAAACAAATAACTTAATGGATAAAGTTTCCTATTTTTTTTAATTTTTTATTTTTGATAAACATAAAGTTTCCTATTTACCATCTCAATAGTTGATAAATCGATATTCCACCATAGAATTGTTGAACTAAACTATTATACGTAAAAAGAAGTAAACCGTAAAAAAATGTAATTAAAAGAAAAACTTTATCACGAGGTACAAAAAGTAGAATGCAAAAGCAGTACTTTACTCATCAATAACAAAAGTTACTCCATCGCATCCGCTCAATCTCAAATATATTTTGAATGTTTTCTTTGCATGTTCAAAAGCATTGTTGTCTTGCAAAAAAAAAAAAAAAAGAAAAACACTTATTTTTCAAAATCATCATGTTTAGAAGTAAATATAAAAATGATCCGGAGAGAAAGTATTTGAATATTAATTTTGGCCCACTACTTTGACTAAAAAAACACTTTTGAGAGTGTAAAATCAAATGAGATATTAATTTGTCCAAGTACTTTTTTATTATTATTATTATTATTTAAATACTTAATAATCTTAAAAGTAGTACTCTCAAACCAACCCTCAAACTTTGGTGACATAATTGTAGCATTATTCTTTTAAACTTTTGTAATTAATGAGTAATTTAGGGTTTAGCAGTCAAAGTATGTTTTTGCTTTGGTTGTATAATTAGATGCATTGAAATGACAGATAGCAACCAAATGCATTATTATTACGTTCCATATTTTGACATTTTCATATGTTTATTCAAAGGTGAAAAGCAAAGGCAATGGCTTTCATGAAAAAAGTGAAAAATTTCCACGTAGGTGGGGCATATGCCCATATGGGAATTTGGTGTGGCTTTTTGTTTCCCTCTCATCATCCATCACCATTCAACTACTTTTCGGTTAATTTAAAACCTCAAATTCACACAAGAGAGAATCTTGTATCACGATACATCATTTCACATTTCGCTTTCGTCGTTCGTGAACATCTAGTTAAAAGTCTGATCATTTTCTCCTCGAGTGCACATTTAATAATAATGATACTTTTAACGTGTAAAACACTTGTTTTGTTTATCTTAACTATGCACCAGAAGAAATTCATATGTCGATAAAAAGATTCACTTGGATTCCTATCTAGACAAAGTTTTGGTTGAATTTAAAGTGAAGAAAGGATTTATGTGGTAAAGACTTAACTTGGGTTGAGATTGGGTCCTAGGTAGTGACTATATAATAATTGAGTTCATTAATCACAATTAATAAAAGAATAAATAAAAAATAAAAAAAACATAACAATAGTAAATAAAATGTTGAAATGTCATCATTCTATTAATTACACAATCTTTCAAATAACTCTAAATGACTTTGAATATCAAATATCCATTTGACCCTACTAAATTAAAATAACAATACTTGGTTGCACGGTGTATAGGAAGATATTAAAATCTTGAAGTAGGCTTACACACCCATATACAACTAAGTGCATGTTTGAGAGTGGTTTTCAAATGATTAAAATCACTTCGAAATATTCTTTTAATAATTCAAAATCAACTTGAATGATATGAAAACCATGTTGAGTGTAAAATCAAACCTGAAATTAATATTGAATAATTAAATGTATGTTTCGGAGTGGCTTCGAACATGACAAAAGTGATCTTAACAATTTCAAAATTACTCTCAAACATGCAAGTAATAAGTATTGTTCCAATCGAAAAGAACCCAATTGATTTTACTTTTTTTTTTTTTTTTTTTTTTTTTTTTGGGAATACTCAACTAATTTTATTTGAGTAAAGAATCCACTCAATAAGGTATCCGAAGAACCTTAGTATATCTCCCAACTAAAAAAATTGACATGACATCCCACGATATGTGACCATCCTTTTTCTCTTGTACAATGCTTTTTTCTTGGTTTAAAATATTCATATCTTTCTTTTAAATACAACTTTTTCTTAGATTGAACTACTTTGAATTTTGACCACTTTTCAATTTTATAACTTTATTGAAGAAAATAAAGTTAAAGAATTAAATTACTATGAAAATTTTGTAAAAATCATTTCAAAAGTAAATTATTTAAAAAAAAAAAACCACATGGGTTTTTATAAAGGATTGATGTCTAATCTAAAATTGGTCGTTTTGAAAAAAGCGGTGAACTATTTTTTTTAAAAGGACTAAAATGCCCTTCTTTGAAATGTAGTATCTAAGGGGGTGTTTGGGGCACTGAATAGGTTATAATAACCCCCCTTATTATAACCTATTCAATGTTTGGGGCACCAACAAAAATAATTGGTGAGGTGGGTTATTTTAACCCCGATTATTTTATCCATTTTCTACAGTAACCATTATTCAACCCACTACAGTAACTATCTCCTCACTTCTTCCATGCGACTCCTCGACTTTTCCGACGACCGTCGGCCGCCGTCAGCCGGCGAAGTTTCCGATGAATTTTCCGACGACCGCCGATGACTTTTCCGGCCACCAAATTTTTTTTTCCATATTTCTTCTCAATTTCATTTTGAAAAATATAAAAAATAAAAATAAAGAAAAAAACATCAAATGTTGTCGGAAAAGTCGTTGACAACATCGAAGGTTAATCAACTTAAAAAAAAACATTCAAACGAAATTATATTTACCACACTCAAGTTTATTTCAAATGATTTTATTGATTAAAAAAAAAAACTAATACGATTTTTGAACTAAACATTTACAATTTTTATTTTGGCAATACTAAAAGTTAACTAATATGATTTTTCTATACCAAAACCTAAACTTTTTTGCTTTGTAACAAAAAAAAAAAAAAAAAAACATAACCCTAAATCAAATCAAAGTGTTGTATATCATTAAAAAAAACTAGAAAAAGAAAACAGTCAGTTTGAACATTTGATTCAGAACCTCATGTTAAAACAGATCAACACTCCAAACCCAGATTATTTTATCCCAGATTAAAATAATCTGCACCCCAAACACAGATTATTTTATCCCAGACTATAATAATCTGCACCCCAAACACAGATTATTATAATCCCAGATTATTATAACCACCAGATATTATAACCAATTCAGCGCCCCAAACAGCCCCTAAAGGTTATCAAATAAAAAAAATGCATATCCATTAATATTTAAATCCAAACAAATTTATAGTTGTGAATGGGAATGGGAAGAAAACAAATCATCTTCGTGTTTTTTTTTTTTTTTACCATTTTCTCACGTGGTAGTAAATGTAGCCATTTAGTCCACTTTCTCTTTAATAATTCGAATCAAAGTCCCAACTCGGGTTAATTGGAAAAAAAAAAATACAGTTTAAAAAAATGGCAAAAGCATGATATTTTGAAAAAAATTGGGAAAACCAGACACATTTTTTTGTTCTTATTTGAATCCGTGGGTTGAAGCCACGAATTCAAGGGTTGACGGGTCAAATTTGACCAGTCAGCCCCGGAATCCGTGGCTTGATTCATTTTTTTTTTAAAAAAATTAATTAGTTTATTTTTAAAAAAAAATTAATTTCATATTTGATTTTGGATAATTGTAATGGGTGGCAACATGAAGGTAAATAATTGCAAATATAGCAATTTTTAAAAATATTTGCAAATATGGCAAAATTTTTTAATTAATTTTTATATTCCTAAATTGCCCTTGTGTGCTTTTTTTTTCTTTTTTTTTTTTTTTTTTTTTAACTAATAGAAAGTCTTTTTATTACTGATAGATTCTATCAGTGGTAGGAAAATTTTCTATAAGTGATAGAAAGTTTCTATCACTGATAGAATAAAGTTTCTATTAGTGATATTTCTATCACTGATAGATTCTATCAGTGGTAGAAAAATTTTCTATCGGCAATAGAAAGTTTCTATCACTAATATTTCTATGACTGATAGATTCTATCAGTGGTAGAAAAATTTTCTATCAGTGATAGAAAGTTTCTATCACTGATAGAATAGATTCTATCACTAATAGAAACTTTTTCTATCAGTGATAAAAGATTTCTATCACTAATAGGTTCTATCAGTGATAATTTTTTTTTTTTTTTTTATAGAAAATCATAGAAAAACTTTTGATAAAAAATCTTTCAATCCCTGATCACCCATAAAAATCTTTCTATCTCCGATAGAAATCTTTCTATCACCGATATAATCTATAAGTGATAGAAAAACTTTCTATCACCGATAGAAAAGCTTTCTATAAGTGATAAAAGATTTCTATCACTGATAGAAATTTTTACTATTCTATCAGTGATAGAAAGATATTCTATCAATGATAGAAAACTCTTGATAGAAAATATTTCAATCACTGATAGAACCTATCAGTGATAGAAATCTTCTATCACTTATAGAATTTTTTTCTATGAGTGATAGAAAAAAATTCTATCATTCATAGAAAATCTTTCTATGAGTGATAGAAAAACTTTCTATCTCTATCACTGAGACTGATAGAAAAACTTTTCGTGAGTTATAGAAAATCTTTCTATCACTGATACTTTTCTATCAGTGATAGAAGATCTTTTGTTTCTATCAGCGATGGTGATACATGGTGAAATCGAGCATTGAAAAATAAAGCAAAAACGAACGATTATAGAAATCAAACACTGAAAAACAAAAACCAAACACTGATAGAAAACCAAATAACAACAACCAAACACTGATAGAACACCGAACAAGTGATAGAAAAATATCTATCGCCGATAGAATCTATCAGTAGTAGAAAAATTTTCTATCATATGATAGAATCTATCAGTGAAAGAAAATTTCTATCACTGATAGAATCTATCAGTGAAAGAAGATCTGGAGGGGTATTTTAGTAAATGCAACACACAAACTATTAGATTTTGTCATTTTTGCAATTTTTTTTTGTGCGTTGCTAGATTTGCAATTATTTTGGCCCATATTGCTATCCTTGCAACTGGCCCTTTGGTTTTCTTTTTTCTTTGTTCTTTTCTTTTCTTTTCTTTTTTTTTCTTTTCATTCTCTTTTTTTAAAAGAAAATTCTTGGCTTCATTCCTTCTTGGTTTTTTCTTTTTACAAATTTTGAAAATTAATTTTTATTTTAATATTTTGTTTTTTAATGTTTTTATTCTAAAAATCAAATTATTGGAATATTATAATCGATAACATAATTATAATTGGAAAATTATCCTTCTAAATTTACAACATTATCGATACATTTTCAATCACTTCCCATCTCGATTTATAATTCTTACCAATTATTTTTTTTAAAGAAATTATACTAATAAAAATCGATACATCAAAAATTAGGGGACAAGAAAAATTGGAACCTTTCAAATTAATTGTTTGGTTTTCATATATACTACAGGTTTTTTAATACTTTTATGATTAATTAAATCAACTGTTATTAAACTGTGTATGAACTATTAGTTTTGAATACAACTACGGATGACTCAACTAACAGAAGTTGACTAAAGATTTTTATTCAAATTAACGAGGGAAAAGAAAAACTTGACCACAACCACTCTATCATTTCAATAACTATTTGGTTTTTAAAAAATGTGTTTGTTTTCTTCTCATTTCTTTAACATGGTAATCTTTACGAAGAAACATTTAAATTTATTGTCAAAGTCTAAAAAAAAAAAAACAAGTTTTGAAAGCTATTTTCTTTTAATTCTCAAAATTTGACTTTAATTTTGAAAATATTGTAGATAACGAAACAAAAAAAAAAAAACATATATGTAAAAATAGTGTCTATATGCTTAATTTTCAAATTCTAAAAACAAAATTATTATCAGACAAAACCTAAAATATACATTTGTCGTATTCTTAATTGAAAAAAAACATTGAATTTTTTATTCTTAGATTTAAAAAAAAATCGAAGAAATGAGAGTGTCTTTATTCTTAGATTTTTTTAAAAAATCTAATTTTATTTTTATTTATCCCAATTTTTCTTGTCCCACTATTTTTTTATGTATCAATTTTTATTAGTATAATTTCATTAAAAAATAATTAGTAAGAATTACGAATCAAAATGTGAAGTGATTGAAAATGTATCAACAATATTGTAAATTTAGAAGGATAATTTTCCAATTATAATTATGTTACCGATTATAATATTCCAATAATTTTATTTATAGAATAAAAACATTAAAAAAAAAACAAAATATTAAAATAAAAATTAATTTTCAAAATTTGTAAAATAAAAAAACCAAGAAAGAATGAAGCCAAGAATTTTCTTTGAAAAAAACAGAATGAAATTTAAAAAAAAAAAAAAAGAAAATGAAAGAAAAAAGAAAATGAAATCTGATTTTTTTTTTTTTTTTTTAAAAAAAAAACCAAAAAGTTGAATCCGTGGGTTGAAGCCACAAATTCAAATATGGACAAAAAAGTGCATGGTTTTCCTAATTTTTTTCAAAATACCATGTTTTTGTCAATTTTTTTTTAAACTGTATTTTTTTTCCAATTAACCCTCCCAACTCCTATCAAATAGTGCTTTAGGGCTATTGGGCCTAACTTGGATATATCTTTCTTTGGGCCAAGCTGACGAAAATGATGGAAAACAGGAGGATTCAAACCTCTAACCTCATGGTTGAAGGTACATACCAATTACCGCTGAGCTAAGCTCGTTTTAGCAAAATTCGATAATTATTGAAATATTATATATTTAAGGGCAAATTGCAAAAACCACCTCTAAAGTATATTTGAGGGTTTAATTTTTACAATTAAAAGTTTGAGGGTCTAATTTTAACAATTTTGCAAGTTTGAAGGTTTAATTTTTACAATTAAAAGTTTGAGGGTGCAATTGCAACAACTACTCTACTTTAGGGGTGGTTTTTGCAATTTGCCCTATATTTAATGATTTGTTGAAAACTCTCTAGCGATGGATTTACTTGGTAAAAGTTTGCACTCTTTTTCAAAGTATAGTTTATGCTATTAGGCCTAAGCAAGCATAGTTCAGAAGTGATTGCCATGTACCTTCCAAGAGTTAGAGGTTTGAATCCCACACCTCCAAATATTGATGTACTAAAAAAAGTTTACGCTAATAATTTTTAGTTTTTAATTTATTATTATTATTATTATTATTATTATTTACAAATATGCTATTAGTCTTGTTACCTTTGTATTATATTGTAAAATTATTTTATTTTCCATATTTTCTTAATTTTTCCTCATAATTTATGAAATTAAATTTGATTGAATCAGTGGGTGTAAAGAGTATAATCTAGAATACTCTTTCCCCATCCAATATTTATTTTAATGATTTATTGAAAACTCAGTAGCTATTGATTTAATTGGTAAATAATTAACTCTTATTATTATTATTATTATTATATTTTGAAAAAAAAAATACAACTTTTACTCCTTAATTTTGCAAGTTGAATCAATCTTCCATATAAAACTTCAATTTTCATCACAATAAACTTGGACATAGTTGGAAATTACAATTTTTATCTTTAATTCAATTCCCACTAAACCATTCACTTTTAAAGGACAAGGCCAAAGCGAGTCTAACTTAGCGGTAATTGGCTTGTATCCTAGACCTAGAGGTTGAAATCCTCCATAATGTTGATGTCCTAAAAAAAACTACTCACTTCCCATATATTGTAAAAAAAAAAAAAAAAAAAAAAAAAAAATCCCACCCACTCATTTTTTCCATTTTAAGTAATGGAACAAAAAAAAAAAAAAATAAATAAGTTTCAATTCCATCACCATTTAAAAAATTTTTAAACATTTTTTTTAATTTTTAATTATTATTACTTTTTTAATTCTTCAACAACATTTGGAGGTGGAGAATTCGAACATCCGATCGCTTGGTCAAGAGTACATGTCAATTACCGCCGAGATATGTTCGCTTTGACATTTTGAAAATCAAGCTTTGCAAAAAAAAAAAAAAAAAGTTTAATATATATACAAAATTGATAATCGAATAATTCTACTAAAACTCATAAGTTTTTCCAAAAAAAAAAAAAAAAAACAATTATAGTGCTATATTATTATTATTATTATTTTTTTTTTACAATATGTAGAGAGTGAGAAATCTGAATCACAGATCTCTTGGTTATTAGTACAAATTTGATGTCAGATGAGTTACTTATATTGACTAGTTGTTTTCTCGTAAATCCTTTTAATTTCATTTTTTTTTGAGAAGACCTCTTAAATCCTCTTAATTTCATTTCTTATCATATATATGTTTATAATTCATGAAATTATATTCATTAAATGCATATAATATTACATTGGGTTTATATATACACATATACTACTATCAATATTATCAACAATATCGTGATGATATAGTGTTAGATTTTTTAAAAAACAATTTAATATGAAATACATAAATTCAAACATTCAAACATTCAACATATTCAACCTCTTAACCAATGATATATATTTTAACTAAATTACATAATTTTCTCAATTTAATAAACTTTTTCACATTAAAAAAAAAAAAAAAAACTTTTTCACATAATCCTTGAAGTTAAATGGATCAAATACGTTATATTGCTATATTCCTAAAAAAGAAAAAGAAAAAGAAAAAAAAATCGTGGGTGTAAAGAGTAGAATCTAGAACCTTCTAGGCGAATCCGAAAATTTGCCCTTCCAGAACCCTCGTTGGTTCTAGCAATTTCCATTCCAAATAGCTGCACGCAATCGCAATCCTCCGTCGCCGATTAAGCCTTTTGCACTTCCTTCATCTTCTTCCTCCAAATTCACTCTAGCCGTTCCAATCACAGACCTCGAACAACATTCAGACTATGGCGGAAGACTTTTCTCTTGATTTGGAGGAGCTTCGCCACCTCCACAGCATTGCCAAGAGGCCTCGAGTCGTCTCTCTCATTTCCTCTGAGATTTGCAACTTGGAGAAGGTTCTTCTCGGTTTTCGCTTATTGATTTAGACTAATTCGTGCCTTTCTAATTATGAATATGAAAACTACTGTTACCTGATTGTTCGTCATGCTTTACAACCTAGTTTAGGGGGTGAATATAATGTTTAGGTGCTATTTACATCTATTACCTTGATTTGATACATTGCTTCGATCGTTCTATGCTTTTGCGTTTTGATGTTTGACCATAATTATATTGCTATGTTCACTCAGTTGTCAAAAGAGACTGTCTCTGCTCCAACTGCTCCAACTGCACAAACTCCCATTCCAATTTCAACTTCAGCAGCTAAGGTGCCCATTAATTCAGCCATTATTTACACCCCATTACCTGGATTCAGCTGGGACCAGGACAATGACAAATTGAAGGTAAAACCCATTTGTGAAAGTTAGAGCTTTTTAAAATTTAAAACTAATCTGTTCTACCATTTGGGTGGATGCCATTATCATTATCTTTTTTTGGGGGATGTAGGTATATATATCTCTAGAAGGAATTGAGCAAGAGAAAGTTGAGGCTGACTACAAGGAAACATCGATTGATATAAAGTTTCATGATGTCAAAGGGAAGAATTACCGGTTTGCAATTCCTAAACTGAACAAGGAAATTGTTCCTGAGAAGTGCAAGTTGCTAGTTAAACCAACACGGGCTGTGATCACGTTGTACAAAGCTTCGAAGGGGAACTGGTTGGACTTGCATTTGAAGGAGGACAAGGTAAGTGATTTAACAGTCAGTAAGTGGCGATTTAGTTGAATCTTTGAGGTACTTATTCAACTAACTTTGTTGGTATTTACACCTTACAGCTCAAGCCAGGTCTGGATAAGGAACGCGACCCAATGGCAGGAATCATGGACTTAATGAAGGTAATAGCTTCTTAGCCTATGCAGACTTTATGGATTGAAAAGGAAAGAACGTTTCTATATCTTTCCTTTCTTTCTTTGGGATGGGTGGTCCTAAAATTCTCACATTTATTATGCATAGTAGTTTATCTGCTTTGGTTGTTAGCATCCATTAGTTTTGGTGAGAGTAAAGTGTGGATAAAGATGATGATGTGATGTATTCTTTCAAGTGACATAGATGGGCTGGAAGAAGATAAGTCACGGCACCACCATGGTTCAAATCCTTTGATGATCTATCCATCTATTAAGGATATTGAGTTTCTTGACAACTAAATAATGGGTCATGTGATTGTCCTATGAGATTTGTCGAGATGCACATCTCTAAATTATTAAGTATTGGTCACAATGTCTATGTGAGATTGGTTAGATTAAAAAAAAAAAAAAAGTTTGAATGCTCACAAACAAAAGTAAGACATATTTTCTACCTAGCTGACATATATCTATGGAGGACAAGACAGTTTGATCTCGATAATTGGGCTGCAAAAGAGTCCATGAACCTGAATTGTCATATCAAGCCTAACTAACTGATTCTTGGTCATATCGCTGTTCTGTTTTTCCTTTTGAACAAATTCAAAACCAAACTTCTCAATTGATTTTCAACTCAAGACTTATATGGACATCTGTTCTGCTCTATGAGATAGATAGGTACACACGCCTCTGACAATGTTATATACAATTAGGATAAGCATGAAACTGCATCTGTATTTAGGCTGAACACTGATCTCTGTGTGTTTGCTGAGTTATAATGGCTGACATGGAAACTGCAGAATATGTACGACGATGGAGATGATGAAATGAAAAGAACGATAGCGAAAGCATGGACTGATGCCAGAACCGGCAAGACCGCTGATCCACTTAAAGGGTTTCCTTGAGCAATTGCTGGCAAAATCTGGTTATCATCTTTTAGGAATGATTTTTTGGTTGGGTGAGATCATATCTGTTTTTGTGATGATCAGTGGACCGCGTTTTGTTCGCTTTGCTTCTATGGTCTTGAGTCCTTTCGTTTGCTTTACTTCTGAAGGAGTTCGTTGCTCTAGGTTTTTGTTGTCTATAAAAAGTTCATATTTTGCATGGTAAATGTGTTTTAAGGAATGATGGACGATGAAAATTTGGATCAGTCGAACCCGGTTTGAGTAAGTTCATATATGCAGAATTGGAGTTCACGAGGAACATGACTGGATATTTTTGGAAGTGATTCTGGAAGGACTAAAATGAGGATGAGAAATGTGATTTCCAGATTTCAAAATCATTTTGAAATATGTATTAAATAAAATTATACCTACATAATTGTGACTCTGCTCATGATGGATATGGTCTAATTTTATGATGGGTGGTTGGGCCTAACTTTTAGAATATTGAATTAACTTTTCAAGTGATTGACAAATAATTGAAAATTTACATAATTAGATTTTTGTGTGTTTTTGTTTTGATTCTCTCTTCACAATTAAGTTCCAAGTCTAAAAATATTTTCTCAATTATCTTTTCTAATTAAAATTCTATTAATGTATATCAATCTTCTTACTCTGTCCAAATTTTACTATTTTAGCAATTTGATTTTATTTTTCGATTTCTCCATTTCGCCTTTATTTCTCCCTAATAATAAATTATTTGATTTGGTTTATTCTCTTTCTTATATTATACATAACAATTAAATGTTTAAAATTTGATTTGAAAATCTTATATTATACATAACAATTAAATGTTTAAAATTTGATTTGAAAATCTTATATTATACATAACAATTAAATGTTTAAAATTTGATTTGAAAATTTTAATTTGATTTTTGTTCTTAACAATCTAACGATTTTGGCATTGGTTTTGTATAACACAATTTTTCAAGATTTTGCATTTTACAAAAAGAAAAAAAGACGTTGATATGAATATACTTCATATATATTTTATATAAACATGTGTATATACACACTACATTTTTTTTTTTTAATGTCTCACAATCTTAATATATATATATATGTATATATATTTTCAGATTTTTGCATTTTGTGAAAAACGTTATATTCATTATATATACTATGTATATACGTTTTTCTTTTTTTGCTCATTATCGTAGTCACAACTGTTGGTTTGGTGTCAAAGCGAGCTTAGCTCAGCGGTAATTGCTCTCGACCATGAGGTCAGAGGTTCGAATCCCCCCCTAAATGTTGATGTACTCAAAAAAAAAAAAAAAAATGTTGGTTTGGTTTTGCGGAAATGGTGGCGCTTTCGAGATGGCTGAAGCCAAGAGAGAGGCCACAAAAGAAAAACCAATATGATAAGGTTAATATGAGAAGTTATTTGTGAGAGCTTAGGGCTAATTTCATTTCTAACACCAACCAAAGTGATAAGATTTTTTTTTTTTTTTTTTTTTTTTTGGAGAAAAATACACTTTTGGTCCCTATTGGGTTAAGTTACACTTTGGTTTATGAGTTTTCAAACTCAACAAAAATACTTTGAGATAAGGAGCAATTTGCTTAACAGCGGGTGACGTGACACTATTATTTTAATTAAAAAAATGAATTTTAAATTTTTTAAACAAAAAATATAAAAATAATAAAAAAATTATTATTTTTTAAATTCTTTCTCGTTCTCTCTTATTTTTCTTCTCCATCTTCTTCCTTTTTCTTCTTCTTCTATATATCTTCGGCGGCCGGCAGCCGACAGCCACCGCTCGCCGCCGCCGCCGGAGATATGAAGAAGAAGAAGAAAAAGATGGAGAAGAAGAATAAAAGAGAGAAGGAGAAATAATAATAAAAAATAATATAATAATATTTATATTATTTTATTATATTTTTATTTAAAAAAATTTAAAAATATTTTTTTTATTAAAATAATGGTGCCACGTTAGTAGTCTGTTAGGGTTTAACGACAAATTGGACGATAGGGACCAAATTGCTCGTTATCTCAAACCTCAGAGATATTTTTGTTGAATTTGAAAACTCAGGAACCGAAGTGTAACTTAACTCAAACTTCAGGGACCAAAAGTGTATTTTTTCGTTTTTTTTTTTTTTTAGTTCAACAACATTTCGGTGAGGGAATTCGAATTTTGATCTCTTGGTTGAAGGTACATGCCAATTACAATTGAATTATGCTCATTTTGGCAATATATTAAATTTTTGTTAATCTTTCTTAGGGAGCACAAATAAATAATTTATCCTATTAGATTTCTATTCCTGATGAAGATATTTCAAAAGCTAAAAAAAAAAAAAGTTTTGGCACATTTGATTTATGTGCTTTTCCTACTAGAGAAGGTAGAGGTTTGGAATTGAAAAGGAAGACACGATCCACATAATAAGACATCATAGTATTTAGAGAAACAGGTTTGCATCTTCTTTCGCGCAAGCTCTTTGTGTTGCATTTTGTGATCCTCCATTTCAGTCTGCCTTTTTCGTCCCCTACATATTGAAATTTAGTTTATAACGATTTAATATCTAGTTCAAAAATTATAATGAGGTAACCAATGAACAAAATTAGTTCTTATAGTTTAACGCCTACAATGATTTAATTCCTACCATGAAAAATGTTGTCGGGGTGTTATGACATTTTAAAAAATTTATGATATATTTTTTTTATCCTTTTTAGTTCAACAATAGTGGGATTAGTGGTTTGAACTATGGACCTTTGAGATGATACTGGTGTCTTATCCGTCGAACATGCTCAGATTGGTGGTTTGAACAATCATCAAATAGTTTCGTGAGTTTTAAAAACATTGAATATAAAGAAAACTACTAAAAGTTCAAAGTCCTATTAAACACCGAACTTGGAATTTGAAAAGAAAAAAAACAAAGCGTGGAAGAAACTTGAAGAGTGGCATATATTGAGGTACAAGAACAACGACAGGAGCATTGAAATAAAAAGAGCGGTGTAGCTCAACCAACCATAATCAAGGTAAAGAGAAAGGTCTGTGGTTGAAAAGGATTTGGCTTTGAAGAATTCCAAGTCGTAAGTTCAAATGACAATTACAATTAGCAAATGGACAGTCGTCAAATGCATTGCAGGCAGCCTCAGCCTCCTGTCTGAAAATGACACTTTATTTGATGTTCTTCTGTTCTTGTTCTGTTCTTGTTCTGTCTCTCACAATCTTTTTTTTTTTTTTTTTTTTTTTTTTTTTTTTTTTTTTCTCTTTACTTTTACTTGTGTGCCACTCTCTCCCATCCCAATCATTTCCTTTTCCTCTTCTAAAGGAATTCAATTTCTTCTTCAACCGTTCAATTCTTTTTTTTTTTGCTTTGACACTCTTTTTCTATATAATAATTCTTCTTTATGTGTTCATATCTCCTATGGATATTCCTCATTCCTACAGCTGACACTTACCAATTCTACTCTCTCTCTAATGCTTTCTTTATGTTCATATCCATCGATATCGGGATATTCTTACAGCTAACGCCTCCAATTATATGGACTTTCTTTTTCGTCAATAATTATCCGTTTTTCACTCGATGGATCTTAAAGTTCTTGTTGATGCTACAACTAGCCAAGCATATAGTAAAGGCAAATGTGGAGGTCCCCAACGGTTATTAGGGGTAGACAAATTTGAAGATTTACATCGGACGGTTTTATAAAGGGAGTCTCGTTGCACCTGGAACATACCTAATAATTTTCCCATTTTTTGACCTTCTATGGTATGTAAATTCACTATTATATTGCTTGTTTAATATAATAGGATTAAAACCATTCATATTATAGGGTAAATTACAATTTTAGTCCCTAAAGTTTGGATTAGGATTCCATTTCGTTCTTATGTTTAAAATCTACTGGTTTTAGTTGAAAATGGTTTTAAATGGACTCTAAATTAAAGTTAAGTTGTCATTATGTTAAATAGATTTTTGAGATTTTGAGGTTAGATAAAAGAGAAAAAAAAAACAAGTATTATAACATAATATCCAATGAATTTATTATAGGAAAAGAAAAAGAAGATGAAAGCTTAATAATGGAATCCAAATAAATTTAGATTAATTTAAAGATGATAAGACATTAATTAAGTACTTAATTCAAATTTAATCTAAAAAATTAAGGAGATGTATAGATTGAGGAGTTAACTCTCCGTGTCCAAGATATTTTATACGCAATTCTGGGATCTACAAACCTATAGACTCTTATTCCAACTCTCATATTGGTTCTACAACTTTTTTTTTTCTTCTTCCACCTTACCCCATTCCTACACCCCTCTTTCTTCATTTTTTTTTGCATATATATTTTTTTAATTTCTTAATTTACAATTAAATTTTTTTTAGGTAAACTTGAAGGGGAAAGAGACATCACTTTAGATATAATACTATTATTTAAATTGAATAATTAATTATAAATAATTATTAACAATTTTTTTTTCAAAAAAATTATCTTATAATTTCATTAAATTTTCTAAAAAACATTTTTTTTTTCTTTTTATCCTACCATTTTATTTTTAAAAATATAAATCATACAAAAATGTTTTAGATATAATACTATTATTTAAGTTGAAATCCTAATATAAATTTAGAGTGCTAGATAAAAAAAAAATAATTGATAAAAAATTTCCGCCTCAACATGTCATCTACAATTTTTTTGTTTTTAAGTTTAAACTAAAATTACTTATAACAAATAACAATATTATCTTTTTTTTTTTAAGTTTATTTTCTTTTATTAATAGCTCAAATATATATATAATTGTATGATTTGAAGATAAGAAAAATGTGTTTTAAACTAACATGTTTTATAATTTAAGAAGTTAGTATTTATATTTTTAAAATGTTAACGTATTAAAATACAAAAAAATATTTAATTTTTAAATTAATCATACTCAAAGTAACAAAAATAAGTGATCTCTTCTTCCAAACTAAATAAAATAAAATTAGTACGATCAATGACATAAATATATAATATTTTGAACAAAAGTATATGCACCCATTTTGGATTTAATAATATTAAAATAACATATGTATTTGATATTTTATTTATAACTTAATTATTTTACAATTTTAAAGAATATACTTTATTTTAAAATTAATCACTATACATTTTTTTTTAATGCTGCTATAGTGTCTTGACGCTATTCCATTCCAATGAGAAAAAGAGAAGGAGGACACTAATTTTTGTAGTACTGAGACACAACATCAAGTGTCTCAACCATGGACTATTTTTTTTTTTAACAAAAAAAACCTAGTTTTTTCTTGAGGTGTGGTTGAAGAAGGATTTTTACTTTAGAACTGAGAGAGTTATTTGAGCGTGAGAAGAACCATAGTCTTTTGTTCTATCTCTCCATTGTAGAATTTTTTAGAGAGCTTTGTAAGAGTGATTCATGAGCAATTTTTTTTTAGAGAACAGTGAAAAAAACAATTCTTAAGCATTTGTAAACTTAGGTAAATTTCTTCTTGATATTTTAGTAGCGAAGAATTGGACATAGTCACGTTGGAAAAACCAATAAAAACTTTATGGAAACTTCTCTTCACCTATCTTGATTTAATTATAGTTCTTATTGCTTAATGAATTTTAAGTTGGTTGCATCAATTCTTTTAAGTGTGAGCTTTAATTGGATATATATAAATAAGTAATATAATATGAATTTAGCAAAGTGAATTGAGATGTATCCATATTTTCATTTTTAACACCATCGAAAGTAAATATAGGAAAATATTCGACAATGTGTTATCATTTATGTCAATAAGAACATGCAATGCAATGATATTGTAAAGAGAAAGTTTAGATTTTGAGATATGGGAAATTGTAAGAAGCATAGATAACATTGAAATCCACAAGGTTTGATACAAAAAGGTAAGGGGAAGTGATGTGACAAAGTATATTTACAAGTGAGGGGTATTTTAGGGAAAATACATGAGGGTGTAATTTGGACATGGTGACATGATGATGACAAAGCTAAGGTGTATTTAATGGGAATGGAGGATGGAAGGTGGCTGTCCTCACACTCTTACATTTAAACTCAAAAGCAAAATATTTAACAAAAAGAACAAACTTTGTGACAAACAAAAACAACCCTATTCTATTCTATTCTATTCTATTTGTTTCCTAACCTTCTGGCTTCTCTATCTCTACCTTTCCTCTCTAATCTAATTTAAAACCCTTTTCTTTTTCTTTCTTTTTTAAGCCAAATATTATTTCCCTATTATTCCTCCATTATTTTATCATATGATTATGATTTACACATCTTTTTTTTTTTTTTTTTCCATTCTCCAAACCATAACCACATAAAAGAATAACAGAGAAATAACACAAGAATTTCACATATTTTCAAAATATCCCAAAAGAGCCTCTCTTTGTCTCTCTCTCTCTCTCACTTGTTTCTATTTCATTTGCATTGTGACATAATTTTGAAAGGAAGTGTTTGTTTTTTCTTTTTCTTTTGTGGGGTTTCTAATGTTAGGTCAACAAAGGGGTGAGATTTTTAATCTCAAAAGGGGTTAACCTACAATCAGCAAGTCTTGATTTATATGCAGAGATTTTGTAATCCCACCAAGTGAATTCTCTGTACAAACTTTGCTCTCCCTCCTCCAATAGTGATGGTAAAGGTGCAATCTTTTCATTCAAAGGTGGCCCACCAAAGTAGATCATTGAAAACCTTGATTTTATTGGATCAGCTAAAACCTTGTGCTTTACACTCTTAAACCTCCCATTAGTCATCACCTGCACACACAACACATAATCAAAACCCACAATTTCCCCCTTAAAAAAAAAAAAAAACCCTGTTTTGAGATAAAAGAAAACGATCCTCCATCTACCCATCTTAAGAAGTTTCCAAGAAAAAAAGGGTAGCTAGTTTTTGAAAACAAAACATCAATGAAAATCAAAGAGGTTCATTTCCATTTGTTCAAGAGAAAGAGAGAGAGAGAGGATTGTACCTGCAATGAATCACCAACATTGATGAAAAAGGAGGTCTGATCAGGTGGGACTGAAACCCAACTCCCATCTCTCAAACAGATATGGAGTCCGCTTGTGTTATTGGATCTCAAGACAGATATTATTTGTGGGTCTGTGTGTTCCCCAAACCCAATCAAATTCCTGCCACTCAAAGCTTCAAGCTCCGGGCATGGCGGATAATGGTTCAGCCTGAAACAACAATCACTTCTCTCATCCTTCAACAGCCTGCTCAAAGCGCTTTTCTCTATCCCCAGCCCTTCCGCCATCACTTCCAGCACTTCACAAGCCATCTCCTTCACTGCCAATATGTATTCCTCCACCGCACACCTACAACAAACCAGATAAACAAATCAGAAAAACAGACCAAAAAAAACAGAGCAGAAACAGAGCACTGGTGCTCTGTTTTTTTTGTTTTTGTTTTATTCAGTCTTACCGGAAAATCTCGGGGTTTTCCCGGAGAATGGAGAGGGATTTTTCGCAAATGAGTTCGTGATTGGTGTTGAGGAGGAGGTATTCGATCCAACCCACATCGCCGTTTCGCCCAATTCTCTTGCTGCCGTATCCAAATGGGTCGGGTGGGCCGGCTTTTTCCTTCTCCGATTGAGGGAGTTGGAAGAATTTGAGAGCTTGAGCTTCGAGGGCGGCGATGAGGTCGTCGGAGACGCCGTGGTTGACGACCTTGAAGAAGCCGAAATCCTCACAGGCTTTTACCATATGGGTTTTGGCTTCTGGGTCCGACAGGTCGATCACCGGAATTCCGGTGAACAGGGCGGTGCGTTTGCAGGATTTGATCGGAGCAAAATGGTCCAAGACGAGCTGAGATTGAACCACCATGATTGAACAAGAAGAAGATTTTAAGAAGAGAAGAAGAAGAAGAAATGGTTTTGAATTTGAATGCGGAAGTGGATGAGGAGGCATTAGCCTTTGCTTCCGTTGGGTATTTATACCATCAGGGCTGAGTTGTTTTTTTTTTTCTTCTTTAAAAAAAAACTTTTCATTATTATTATTTTTTCAAATTGATGTTTATCTTTTTTATTCAAATAGAAAAGAAAGAAAATTTGGACACGGTTTTCTTTTCAGAAATAACCAATGGGAATCTATACAAAAATATTTTCTACTTTGCGAATTTTTTGTGGGATAAAGTTTTTTTTTTGATATTGTTATTTCTATATGGACATTGTTTTGTTATAAAATTTATGGGTTAAAAAAAAAAATTGATTCAACACTGTGAAGTTGTGTTGATCTTGATGTTGGCTTTTAAGGGTTGTCGAATTTTCAGGCTTCAATGGCCTACTCCTCTTTAATATTATGTTGGCCTACTCATCATTTTACTGTGTGTAGAAATTCATTATTTCTTTTAAAACATGAGCATGTGATGACGTTTTTATTTTATTAAAAAACCATACAATTTTTTAAAAAATCTAGAAGCCATTCGATGACATTTTTATTTAATACGGTTAAATTACAAATTTTGTCTCTGGTTGTGTTTACCTATCTTCTGTATTTAAAAAGTTTAGAGAAATAAAGTTCCAAGTAAAGATAATAGGTATATATAGACAATATTTTCGTCCGTATGAGATTTTTGGGTGGGACAAAAAAAATTGTCATGAGGGCTTATGTCTAAAGTATACAATATCATACAATTGTGTGGAGAGATTTATTAGACACAAAATCAAAAGTTTAAGGACTAGTTATTGAAATATTTCTAAAGTTTATAATTAAAAAAATTGAAGGAAAAAATTAATTTATACTCCTAAACTTTCGTAAGGGAATCAACTTTAGGCCATTCTTTAATGATATATAACTATTTTCACTTGATTTCATTTAAAACGAGCTCAAACTCACCTAAATAAATTATCCTTCTCTCAAAATCTTATCAAAGTAGTAAGAAAAATTATCAAGCGTAATTTTTTTTTTTTAAATAAGTAGAAAAAACAAAGATAAGAAGATGAAAAAATGGTACTATCTATTTGATTCCGACATTTCTCTATAATTTAATTTATTTCTCTCCATTTAAAGAAATCTTATATGTGATGTCAAAGTACACATGTCAAAGTTCGATTTTTTTTTTTTTTTTTGAAAAGAGAAAGAGAAAGAAAGTTATACATTAACTGTTATTAAAAAAAAAAAAACATTCTAACAAAAAAGGATTTAAATTAATAGATTATAGGGTTTTAGGATATAATTTCACCAAAAATCCTATCCATTTTAGTTAGAAATTTCCTTTTTATCTTAAAAAATTAGTAGTTATTTAGAAAATCTTAATATTGTTGTCAAATCCACCAATACCATCAATAGTTTTTTTCCCAAATTTCTAGTACTACAGTAGTATGGAAAATTTTCCATATTACCTCCATTCATTGTTTGCCATGTAGGAAGTATTTAAGAATGGTGTGGAGTCCATACTCCATACAATAAAATATTATATCATTAAATGTTCATTAAATGACGTGTCAAATGTTTAATAGAGGGAGTAGGTACTACCTTAGTACTAGAAATTTTCCCCAAGTACTCTGTCAATAATACTCTTTACAACATTTAATTATTTGATCCGAAGTTTTAAACACTGTTATTAAGTACCAAAATTTCAATTTTTCAAAAAACAAAAAAAGTACCAAAATTTCATTTTTCATAATAATAGATTGCATATTTATTAATATTTCACTACCTCCATTATTTTCATGTATATAAATCATAAGTGGAAAATAGTTTTAAAAATAAATTATCATGGATAATTTTCATGACTAGAACCTTTAGTGTGTATGTGTGTGTATTTGTGGGAAGAGTAAATATACTAATTATAAGTTAGGTTTAATCAAATGTTGCTTAACATATTTGCTGTAGTTTCAAAAAAAAAAAAAAAAAAAATATATATATATATATATATATATATATATATATATATATATATATATATATATATATATATATAGTTGTTTATTATTATTATTTTTATTTACAACGTGTGGAAAGTTGGGGATGCAATAATTTCACCAACTTTTAATGTGAACATGAATAAATCTAGATATATTTATTTATAACCCATTTTGTTATAGATGGAAAATAAAGTTATCTTTTTCTTGTTGTTCGGTTCTCTTATTTTATGAAAATGTTTTAAAAAAATGTAACCAAAGTTTTGAAGGTAGATGTGTTTCGAAAGACATTTTTTTAAAGTATTTTGTATTAAAAAAAATCTATTAAAACCTTCCTTCCGTCCTTTATAGAAAAAAATGGAGAATGAGAAACAATAATAGTGTCTAGACACATCTCTAGAAGATGCAAGGTCGAAATCCAAAAATCTAATTAAAATCCTAAACCTAAATAATAAAAAAAAAAATTAAAAACCAATAAGAAACATAAGCATTACCAAACAACATTTTATATATATCTATCATGATTTCTAAACTTCAACTTCTCTCTAAATCTATCCTAAAAAGGCAAGTCTATAATTTTAAATGACAAATTAAAAATTACAAAATTATAAAGAAAAGAAATCACAAGAACATCCTTAATTAAGAAAAAGAAAACAATTAATCGTGTAGAAACCATGTGAAGGAAAAAGTTCACGCATAAGTCGAGAAGAAGAAATCTCCAATAATAAAAATGGATATAGAAATTTCAAAATAGTAGCGACCGATGTAATAATCCAATAACCTAAAATAATCTAAAATGTAAATAATAAATCTTACATAATTAAATATATTTTTGCCATAGGGATAAACAAAATTCAAGCCCCATATTAACCAAAATAAGAGACACAAGGAAAAAAGTACTCTTTATTCATATGTTGACAATACTTAGAAAAAGGAATCAATTGATACATCTCAATGAGGAAATTTCTATCCAATTGGCCACTTTTCAAAAAACATTAGTTAATTCAAGAAAAAGAATACATGAAGTCAAAATTGTAATAATTTACTCTTTCAAAAAAAAAAAAAAATTGTAATAGTACTATCTTGAAACAATGTTAAAAATGGAAAAAAAAAAAAAAATAATACTAAGATATAGATTTGTCTAATCAAAAGCTTTTGAGTCTATAGGGTGGAATTTATTTTTTCTTCATGTGCAAGTGATTGAACTTTTTACCAATCCTAAAGTGGAAATAAGGAGTCATTTCTCATATGAAGTCCTCTTAATATATCTTTAAATGGTAAGCTTGCTATCTCATTTGGAAAAGTGACATTTTTAGGTCAAATTGCAAGATACCATAATTTTTAATCCAACCATTTTCAAGCATTAGTTATGATTGGCAACAACTTCATCTCAATAGTTTAAGGCCTCGTTTGATAATCATTTCGTTTTTGGTTTTTGGTTTTTGAAAATTAAGCCTATAAATACTATTTTTACCCACAAGTTTTTTTTTGTTTTGTTTTTTTTTTAATTTTTTATCTACATCATTTCACATGTTTTCAAAAACCAAGTCAAATTTTGAAAAAAAAAAGTAGTTTTCAAAAAGTAGTTTTTGTTTTTGAAATTTGGCTTGGAACTCAAATGTCTCCTTAACAAATATGAAAACCATTGTAGGAAGATTGAGAGAAAACAAGCACAATTTTCAAAAACCAAAAACCAAAAACGAAATGGTTATCAAACGGACCTTAGATTTTTAAGTTGGAGTAAAAAATTATAATAAAAAAACAAGAATGCTGATTTTTTTTTTTGTAAAGAAAAACAAGTATGCTTATTAAATAATATTGATATCATTTTTAAATATTGTCTTCAATATTTTAAAAAAATATATTAGTTTTTCTTTGAAAAGAAGTTTCCATTGTAACCAAATGTTGTTTTTTTTTTTTTTTTTTTTTTTTTTTTTTTTTTTTTTTTTTTTCTCTTTCTAGGTGATATCACTAATTGTTATTAAAAGAAATATAATGTATAAAATATAAATTTAAACTATTCTTGTTTATTATAACATTTTTAATGAGCCTATTTTAGAGGGTAGAAAACTAGTTATTTTAGGTTTGATAAGTCATCCTAAGTCATATCATACAAAGTTGATTTTTTTTTCAATTTTCTGTAGGGGCATATATTTCTCATTTAATATATAACATATCTCTGACTCAATCAATAAAAATCTATTTTGATGTTACATGATTATTTTGTGAATAAAATTTGATGTTTTGTGACAATAAGAATTTGATTAAAAAAGATTTAATATAGCGCACCGATTATAAAAGCTATATGCTATTCATGATGAATCATTTGGCTAGCAACTAGGTATTTTGAAAACACAAATACATATAAAACAACGAAACCTTAGCCATAATTTTTTAATAACTACATTGGTTATTAATTTCAACGATATAATACTATATCATTATCTAAATTTATTATATAACACTTTATTTTACTCTATTTAAAAACAATGGTGACGTATATGCAATGTCAATAAAGTCAACAAATACTCGATCGATGGTTATTATAGACAAATGACCAACGATTGATGGTTAACATGTCTAATTCATTTGTTTTCATAACTTATATTCAATACCGACAATCAAATAACGATGGATCATCCTTTCATTTGAAACAATATTTAAAACCTATAAAAAAAATTATTTGAATATTCAATATGAAGCTTCAAACTATTTGTGATATGAAATGTCAGTAAAATTAATAATATTAATTGTTGATACCCATCAAAACTTCTTTTTATTTTGTAATCCCACATATAATTGGTTCGTGTCCTTTGTCTCCCAATCATACATGATAATAATTATTAAATTCTACTCATACCTAACATTACAACAATATATATAATTGTTCAATAAAATATCAAATAAATTAAATAAATTATCATTTTGTTAGAAAGAAAAAAGAAAGTCAAACGTTTCAATAATAATATTTGATTTAATATCTAACATTGAACCAATATGGCTTACAATAATTAAAAAAAAAATAAATAAATAAAGGCAAGCAACAACTATTATATTAGAATACATTCATGGTCATAAGAAAAAAGAAAAAGAAAACATAACAATAACACCAATAATTAGAGAGAAAAATAGTGTATCCAATAATTCAAATAAAATGGTAAAAAAGATGCATGCTTTCGAAACCGATAACAATAATATTGATTCACCCCAATTATATTGATCAAATAAAAAAAAAAAAAAAATGATCATAGAAATATTAATCAAAGACGTTAACAAAGTTTGAATGTTAAATGTCTATCTTGCTTTTGTCTAATCTTATTCGATTAAAAAATTTAGATAGATTTTCTAATCAGATTTTGTCTAAATCTTTTAAGTAGGTAAGTTGAAGTAGATATTTAACTCGTGTTCGGAAATTCAAATTATTCGAGAAATCAAAGAGTGTTTGGCAATGTCAACTTTGAAAAAGAGTGTGTACATATATATATGTCTGTACGTTTAGAAAATATTTGTATGTTTTGACATTATATTATTTCTCAAAGGGTTAGTTTGTGGTGAGCATGTCGTGCCACAAATTCAACCTTTCGGACAAATTATATATTTCAAACAACGTTGGCATTGGAGGACCATATATTTTTTATCCATAACAAAAAACCTGTCCACAGACATGAAGTCTTTTCAATTTTTAATTTTATTTTCATCTTACTTTTTCCTTTTCTTTTTTGTTTTTTTTTTGTTTTTAAATAAAATTTATTAAGTGCATTATGTCCATGAATGACGTTGTAATTAAGTAATTTTAATAGATTTTTAATTGATTAAAAAAATACTTTTCTAAGTTTTTCATGGTATTTGGTTTACCTAGTTATAAGCCAGTCAGATCCAACATTTGAACCTTTTATTTCTTGATCGAAGGTATATGCCAATTATCACTTAGCTATGTTCACTCTAACCAACGTTTAGTATACCTTTCGAAAAAAAAAAAATAGTTTTATTAAGAAAATGTTTATTATATAAGCACTTTTAGAATAGAATGAGTTAAAATGTTGGCTCTAATAACAGAACTTTAAGTGAATTTTACTTGTTTTTAGAATTTCTTAAGCTACATTTGATTATTAAAAGTTTTAATTAATACTTTCAGTCAGTAAAATTGCCACTTTTTAGTTCATTAGATTTTTTTTTTTTTTTTTTTTTTTTTTTTTTTTTTTTTTTTTAAATTTGCTTAGCATTTAGTTTTGTAGTCGCAAGTGAGATCGAAACACACTTCTATAGATAAAACACCTATTATCTTCTTTAATAGATAGAAGGTTTGAGTTTCATCCCACATTCTTCAAGTTAAAAAAGAAAATCCAAAGAATTTTTAGGATAGAATATTTAACAAAAAAATGTTTTTTCCTCTGAAGAAAATGCGTATAGTTAAAAAGTTTCATTTTAAAAGCATCAAAAGCCATTTCACAATCGACCTATTTTAACACGTGTAGCTTTTGTTGATGCCAAAATTTGGCCAAGCAATCCACATGCCCTTCACGTGACACCAACAATGAATTTGTAGAAGCTGGGGAAGACGTGACCTGCAAGACCAGCAAGAATCGCTGGACACCGGTGTGGTGTAGGCCACACCGCCTCCGATGCCTAAGTCAGGAAACTGGGCAGCTAGAAAATAGAGAAAGAAGTCAAGAATGGAGTTTTCCGGCCCCCTTCTTCGATGGCGAAGAGGGGTATAAATACCTGCTCGGACTCCTAGGGTTTGGAGGCGTTCTGGGACGAAGCAGGCTGGACCGAGGCAGCTGGAAGTGGTAGGGGCCGAGCGGAGGCAAACGGACTCGGCCCGCGCAAACGGGCCGAGTGGGCGGCCTCGGCCCTGGGCCGAGGCCGACCGTACGGGTCGGGCCACGTTGGCCCGGCCCGTCGGTATGGTCTTCCTCTGGGTCCCTTTCCTGGTTCTATCTCCTCCCGGTTGTCCTGTCAGCTCCTCGTACGCTGTGGTGGTCCAAAATTACCTATAACAGCTTTATTAACATTTATTAACAGATAAAAAGTTGCGATTAAAAATATTGTCTTCAAAAGCATCTTGCAAGTCACTCTTACTACAATATTTTAATAAACGAGGAAGATGACGACCTTCATAATAAAAAAATAAAAAAAATATCACAATCCAATTTCAGGTTCATGTCTGCAAGAGAAGAGTTAGGGAAAAGGCTAGGGTCGGCCTCGGCCTTAAGCCCCCGTTAGCCTAAAATTTGACTCCCTGCATCCATATGTTAGTCCTTGTAGGAAAATAATAAGAGAATAGGTTCGAACATGTAAATTTTAGTAGAACATGTTAAACATAGGTGCTTTTTGTTTAATAGGGAGTGCATATCCCTGGTTACCTGCTTTTTGTTTAATTGGGAGTGCACATCCCCTCTGTAGCCCCCAATCTTAAGTAGAACTTCACTGAAACATAAAGTATGGTTGAGGAAATAGGAGAATACCATTAAAGTTTGTGCCTGGCCTCGGCAAGAGGTGCTCGGGCCAGAGGAGGTGGTGAGATAAACTCGTTGGTGCGGTCTAGTAACACTTGACCTCCTGCAGGGTTGAGCTCCTTAAGCCTGATTTAAGAGTATAACTCTCGTTCCATGCCGACTTATGTATGATTCCTGGTTATCCTGCAAGATAGGATAAACTGGACAAAGTAGAGTTGAGAGATTACAACAATGGCTCTGGTCGGCCTCGGGAAGAGACCGAGCACATCAATCTCTCTCTTTAGCTTATCTGGTCGGCCTCGGCCTCGGGAAAAGGCCGAGCACAGCAGCTAAACCCCTGTACTTGGTCATTCGGAACGCTTCATTCCAGATCCGGGGCTTTTGCAGGTGACTGGTCGGCCTCGGCCTTGGCATGAGGCTGACCAACTCCTCCGTGCTGTTTTCTTCTTGCCCGCTCCACGGTTAGGCTTATGTGTGTATTTGTCCGGTCCTACCTTAAGCATCTCCCTGCGGCTTTGGAGCTAGGATGCTCGGCCTCGGCCTTGGCATGAGGCTGAGCATTTCTTCTGCTTTGCTTGCTACTTTTCTCTGTTGTATCCATCCCGAGGGTGCGTACACTCTTTTGGGCAAAACTTGGGGAGGTTGAGGGCATGCGTCAACCTCTCTGCAAGAGTTTAGTCTCTTTCCACGGGAAAGTGTGGAAGTTTGGCCTCTACAAGAATCATTCCTGTCTAGCCACATGCACCACATCCTATAGAAAAATGCTTTTGCACAAACACAGTATAAAGAACTTTATCTAATTTGCAAGTGTCAACATTGTACCATGGAGAAAAGTTGTGGACATGTGTTATACAAAATGAAAATAAGTAATTGCCCCAATAGCTCCACTGATATTCATAACGTTATCCTAACTTGAATAAGTAAGAAAGGAAAATCAGAATTATCGCAACATGACCATGATTATGATGGACTCGGTTTGTCCTTACTCCCAACCCCCCACTCAAAATATGCGTTCAATACCTTGGGCGTGCATTTTTTGAGTAAGGAGAAACTAACTTCGTACCTGGGCCTCTAGGGGCGGAACTCGACCTTGGCCTCTGGATGGTCGGCCTCGGCCTTGGCATGAGGACGACCAGCTCCTCTGTGTTGTTCGCTTGCTTGTTTTCCATTCCAAGGGTGCGTGCACCCAGTTAGGGAAAACTTGGGGAGGTCGAGGAATTTCCCGAGCCCCCACTCAAAATACGCATTCCAGATTTAATGAGTTGCATTTTTTTTTAGTAAGAAAATATAATGTCATACCTGGTCTTTTGAGGACAAAGTTCATTCTTGAAGTTGAGGCAGCCGGCCCTGACCTTGGCATGAGGTTGAGCCTCGCTTCTCCATCACTTTTTTGTTTGCCTCATAGTTGGACTCATGTGCAGATACCTGGTCTGCGAAGTGACTACCGGACTCAGTCGAGCCCCATTCCTTGTCTAGTGGTCGGCCTTAGCCTTGGCATGAGGACGAGCACTTTCCCTGCATGGCTTGAGAAGTTTGAGGGAAGCTTGGGGAGGCTTTGGGATTTCCCAGGGCCTCTCTTCAAGCGTCGTGGTCATCCCAGGGGTGCGTACACTCTTCTGGGGAAAAGCTTGGGGAGGCCTAGGAATTTCCCAGGGCCTCTCTTCAAGCGTTGTGGTCATCCCAGGGGTGCGTACACTCTTCTGGGGAAAAGCTTGGGGAGGCCTAGGAATTTCCCAAGGCCTCTCTTCAAGCGTTGTGGTCATCCCAGGGGTGCGTACACTCTTCTGGGGAAAAGCTTGGGGAGGCCTAGGAATTTCCCAAGGCCTCTCTTCAAGCGTTGTGGTCATCCCAGGGGTGCGTACACTCTTCTGGGGAAAAGCTTGGGGAGGCCTAGGAATTTCCCAGGGCCTCTCTTCAAGCGTTGTGGTCATCCCAGGGGTGCGTACACTCTTCTGGGGAAAAGCTTGGGGAGGCCTAGGAATTTCCCAAGGCCTCTCTTCAAGCGTTGTGGTCATCCCAGGGGTGCGTACACTCTTCTGGGGAAAAGCTTGGGGAGGCCTAGGAATTTCCCAAGGCCTCTCTTCAAGCGTTGTGGTCATCCCAGGGGTGCGTACACTCTTCTGGGGAAAAGCTTGGGGAGGCCTAGGAATTTCCCAGGGCCTCTCTTCAAGCGTTGTGGTCATCCCAGGGGTGCGTACACTCTTCTGGGGAAAAGCTTGGGGAGGCCTAGGAATTTCCCAGGGCCTCTCTTCAAGCGTTGTGGTCATCCCAGGGGTGCGTACACTCTTCTGGGGAAAAGCTTGGGGAGGCCTAGGAATTTCCCAGGGCCTCTCTTCAAGCGTTGTGGTCATCCCAGGGGTGCGTACACTCTTCTGGGGAAAAGCTTGGGGAGGCCTAGGAATTTCCCAGGGCCTCTCTTCAAGCGTTGTGGTCATCCCAGGGGTGCGTACACTCTTCTGGGGAAAAGCTTGGGGAGGCCTAGGAATTTCCCAAGCCTCTCTTCAAGCTGCATAGTCATCCCAGGGGTGCGTACACTCTTCTGGGGAAAAATGTATGCTCAAACTGCCTTCTATCATATTTCCACACAATTTTGATGGCATATCAAGCAACAAAGTATTTTAAGGGAAGAAACTGTTGTCAAAAGCTTGAAGCTTGAAAATATAGCCAGGAAAAAATCATTGCAATATAACTAACGACCATGATTATTCCCAGTCCCCCACTCAAAAACATGTATTCAATACGCAAAATATGCATTTTTTGAGTAAGGAAAGACTTACTTCGTGACCGAGCTCTTGAAGGTGGTGTTTGGCCTTAGCCTCTAGGTGGTCGGCCTCGGCCTTGGCATGAGGCCGACCAACTCCTCTGTGTCATCTGCGCACTCAGTCCGTGACTCGACTTATGTGCAGAGCATCTCCCTTTCGGCTTGAACCGCTTCGGCTACGGTAACAGGTCAAGTGTTGTGGTCTTCCCAGGGGTGCGTACACTCCTCTGGGGAAAAGCTTTGGGAGGCCTAGGAATCTCCCGAGTCTCTCTGCAAGCGCTGTCAAAACTTTTGAAACGAAATTCAGAGTAATTTATTTCAAATGAATCAATTACATTCCTGAGTAATATGCTATTGAAATGAAAGAAAATCGATCAACATTTCATTGGAAGGGGATAGCTTGACCCCTCAAAGGCTCGGCCTGGGCTATCTCCCAAGGCCGACGTTGCTTGAACCTTCCTGTCGATGTTCCCGAGCGCCACAAAGTAACATTCCCTCGACATTTTTTGCTCGCCATGCGCTGCTCCACCTTCTTCGGATGATCCTCCTAAAATTGTTTGTATCTCATATAGCGGGTTGGCACCGCCCTTACCTTGATCTGCCAGCAGTAGCCTCTTGCTTATGTCGTTCCCCACGAACCCCTTGGGGTAACCTTCTCGGATTAGGGCTTCTATCTCGTCCCTCAACTGTATGCATTCCCGGGTTGCATGACCGTGGTCTCCGTGGAACATGCAGCATTTGTTTTTGTTCCTCCTATCGGGGTCTGATCTCGACTTTTCTCGACTTTTCTGGGCGTTTCAACAGATTTGTGTCCTGTATTGCGGCCAAGACCTGTTCAAACGAATCTGTTAGTGGTGTATACCTGTCGAATCTGGCTTTTTGGTTCCGCACAGCCCTGTGGCTCCTTGGCCTCTGGTCGGCCTCGGACTTTGCCCGAGCCTCTGACTTTTTCCTAGCATTATTTCCTGTGTATGTACCCGACACTGTCTTTTGCGGCAAACTTCTGCGAGCTTTTTTTGCGATTGGACTTCTGCTCGGCCTCGGCCATTGGCCGAGGGGTGCTCATGTCGGATCTGGCCTACATCTTCTACCCGACATCCTTTTCCTTTGTCTTCTTGATGCTGGTCGGATATAGCAGCTTCCCGGTTCTCTCTCTCCTTCTGCAGGTTGTCCTCTTGGGTTAGGTCCGTAGCATCGTGGGCACACGGATCCTTACAACAGTCTCCGAAGTTAGGGTCGGCCTTTTCCATACCGAGGTCGAACCCAGTCTGGCTCGGCGCTTTCTGCTCATACCCGAGGCTTCCCTCTGGTTTCTGAACCCGATCCACCTTGCAGACCACCACCGATGTGCGATCCGAACTGGCAAGCATTCTTCCCCACAGACGGCGCCAACTGTTGATGCCAAAATTTGGCCAAGCAATCCACATGCCCTTCACGTGACACCAACAATGAATTTGTAGAAGCTGGGGAAGACGTGACCTGCAAGACCAGCAAGAATCGCTGGACACCGGTGTGGTGTAGGCCACACCGCCTCCGATGCCTAAGTCAGGAAACTGGGCAGCTAGAAAATAGAGAAAGAAGTCAAGAATGGAGTTTTCCGGCCCCCTTCTTCGATGGCGAAGAGGGGTATAAATACCTGCTCGGACTCCTAGGGTTTGGAGGCGTTCTGGGACGAAGCAGGCTGGACCGAGGCAGCTGGAAGCGGTAGGGGCCGAGCGGAGGCAAACGGACTCGGCCCGCGCAAACGGGCCGAGTGGTCGGCCTCGGCCTTGGGCCGAGGCCGACCATAATGCTCGGCCTCGGCCCAAGGCCGAGGCCGACCGTACGGGTCGGGCCACGTTGGCCCGGCCCGTCGGTATGGTCTTCCTCTGGGTCCCTTTCCTGGTTCTATCTCCTCCCGGTTGTCCTGTCAGCTCCTCGTACGCTGTGGTGGTCCAAAATTACCTATAACAGCTTTATTAACATTTATTAACAGATAAAAAGTTGCGATTAAAAATATTGTCTTCAAAAGCATCTTGCAAGTCACTCTTACTACAATATTTTAATAAACGAGGAAGATGACGACCTTCATAATAAAAAAATAAAAAAAATATCACAATCCAATTAACTCGATAATTATTAGTATTATTTATTAATTTTGAATAAGTAAATAAATGGTTACTAACAAGACAGCAAGGTCACAAGACAGGTAGGTCAGTTAGTAGTGGCAATCTAGTTGGTTTGCCCCAATATTTTCCCGATGCCATTCTTTTCTTGTTGAAAAGATTATATTAAAGAAATAAAACATGCGACATATGATAAGATGTCATTAATTAATTCATTACTTCATTATTATTATATATATGTAAGTTCAAATATTCATAAATATATATAAATATCTATCATATGATCATAATTTACAATCATTTCATTGGTGGGCAGCCAGCGATAATAAATATTATTGTTCCCCAACCTTTTTTTTCCCCTCTTTTTCACTTGCTTGATCACTTCATTATGAAAAGAAATTCGAACTGCCCCTCACATTACACAAAATCTTTTAGCACTTTTTCTTCAAAAACTTCACTTTCTTTATCATTTTCAGAATCTAATTTTCTTTTTTGTCTCATCAGCACTTTATACACATTTCAAAGTAAATTAAAAAGAAAAAGAAAAAGAATGTAGCCGTCCGTCTCCGAGTTGGTTGAAAAGCTTGATTGAAATATGACCTGAAATCGATTCAAAAATCAAATGCGTTGGTGACTAGAATTGACCCGTTTGAAAATGATTTGTTTTTATTTAAGCCATGTCAAGAGTGTATTCAAATGGTTAAACATTTTCTTATAAGCACTTTATCAAATTCTTGAACTTAAAGTCTTAATATTCATTAATTCCTTTATTAACACTTGTTTTCTCTCGTTTTACCAGTTTAGATCAACACATATTTTATCTTGCTTCTTATTATCTACTCGCTTTCTTTCATCAAACTCTCTCTTCGTATAATTCTTTGCACATTTTATTGTACTAATTTCTTTCCATAGGTACACTTTGTGATATATCTCACCTAATTACTAATTCATTCTTTTTGGAGATTTTTTTTTTGTCAATCTTGGAAATATTATTTGACCAAGTAAAATATCAATTATATAATCACATCAAAAGCAATTTCAATGTTAAAAAATCACACAAAATGATTTCTTTCTAAGTGTTTTTTTTTATTGTTAAAGCAAACACTCCTGAATGAACAGATTGTTAGATCCCTCAAAAATAAAATTTGGAGGGAGAAAAGTTTGGTGACAGCCTGCAACTTTTTACCTGCCTTTAGAGTAATCAAAAGGCAAGAAATGACCATATTCATTTAATCAAGGGGGGCCAAAAGTCTCTGCCATTTCCATTGCAAACATATGGTGACCCAAGTACACAAAATTATATATTTCATTACAACACATTATATTATAATAAAAGAGAAGAATAGCCCTATTGCCAAATAGGCATATAGCCAGCCAATATTTCAACTTTTTTTTTTTGAGACATCTATATTTCAATATTTTGAGAGGCCTTTTTAATTTCCTTTCTCATTCATTTTTGATGAGTGGGGCTTGATGATGAATGGGTGATGAGTTTTGGGGATTTTTCCAACCTCTCATTTTCTTTGGGCATAATAATGGCAGCCCTTCATCATCTAATTCATATATAATTGATGGAGAGAAAAGGAAACAATTGATGGGATATTTTGAGAAGGTACCATCCAACACACTCACAAACACCACTCGCCAAGTGTGTGTGAAGAAAGAATGACGTTGGCTAATAGTTGATTCAATGTACAATATTAACATTTTGGTGCGTGTGATTATAATAACCGTCATGCCTTTTTATATATTGCCAGCGATTCAACGTGATAGTACTTTGATGTCGTAGTACTAGATCTTTTGTCCCCCTTGAGAAAAAAAAAAGTCTATAGGTAGAACAACGTCACTGCACATTTCTTTAATTTTTTCAATATAGTCTCTTTATTTTCTTCAAAATACTTTAACAAACACATATCAAAACATACCAAACAAATAGATAATTGTAGTATATAGGTGAATTTCTCTTCCCTTCAAACACAATTCAAATTTCTCCTTGATTGATGGACTTAATTAAAAATCCAAATATTAAAAATTATAAAAAAAAATTATAATGGGTGGCTAAATTATAATGGTTATTCGACTAATAGAAATCAATAATGTATTTTATTACGTGATAATTTTGTACATATCTTTTGTTTCAATAGTATATTTGATTACGTTATAATTTTGTATATATTTTTTGTTTTGTTTTTCTTTTATCTCTTAATTTTAACTACAACCAATCACTTTACTAAATCTATCTGTGACAGAAAACAATAGCAAATTTCAAACAAAACATATAAATAACTGATAGAATTTATCGGTGATAGAATTTTTTCACTGATAGAATCTATCGGTGACAAATTTTTTTTTTTTTTTTTTTTTTTTTTTTATTATATTCCTGGATCCGCCACTGCCTACATGGATGATCTTAACTAAGTACACTTAATAGTAAAGTTTCTAGTAAAAATAGGTTCTAAAGAAAAGTAAATGCATGCACCTTTGTTAGTTTACCTGTAGTGCGTTTTGTAAATTCTTTTTAGCTTTTCTTAATTAAGTATACAATTTTATACCAACACCATCTTAAAATCTCTCTCATCTCCATGTAAAGTTAGTTCATTCATGTATTTTGTTGTCTTATCCTTTAGGCACAAACATCACAATGTGAGTGACATTTTCTATATTATATTCTTTTACTAGGACTAAATTTGAATATATATACAAACATTATAAAAATAATCTTGAATATTTTGATTGAGGTCGAGTAACTATGATTGGAGTTCGATTTAAACTTTTAAATAAATATTTTAACGGAAATTTTTTAAATTGAGAATTATTTTTTCAAATATTTTAATATAAAAGTAATTTAGCTTATATGGCAAAATTTTTGGATTTTACTATTTCATTTTCCAATAATTATACATCATAACATAGTCAAAACACAGGAAAACCAAATTTGTATGGAAGATGGATTTGTTATCTTTACAAAAGTAAATTTCCATTAATTAGAAATCAATATGTCATTTAGACTTCACAAACATTTCTCTCTTTTACCATTATACATAATAATAATAATAATAATGGAGGTAAAAGAAGTCCTTCCAAACTATATATAGATATATGCCACAATGTCAAACCCTATCATACCTACAATATTATAGACTGCTTCGATTAAACGTCAATTGATTACGTGAAGATCATCCCTTTCTGATAAGGTAGCAAGTTTTTTGATCTCATGTTCAATTATCACTCCTACCCCAGACAACGACTCTTCATCTGTATGAATGATGAATTTGTTTGATTACTTTACTCGAAGATATTATAGTTTGATTTCAAAGGAAGAAGAAATTTCATTTATTTAATGAACAATGTAGAAAAGATTTTGTACTAAATTTACTATAGTTGAAGATTCACCAAAAAGATTAATATTGATCAATAATATTATAAAACACTATGGAAAATTACTTCTCATAATGTGAATGTATATTCTCCTCATCTTTTCTTATCGGTGAGCCACTAGCTAATCTCATTCCACAAAGAGTCATTCTCACACTATAAATAGAGGAAAAAAATAGTCAATATGGACATAATTTAGTAGTTCAAGCATTAATTACTACTTTCAAGAGATCGTAGATTCAAAATTTCCAATCCATAAATGTAACATTGATAAAGTTATTGTCATCTTGATGGCACGACAACTCACACTCATAAAATATTATATTTTGAATTAGTATTAGGGTTATATTATACTTTAAAATTTTGAATCAATACTCAGCCGGCAACAAAACTAATCTTTCCAACACAAATACCAAAAAATAACACATACGCAAAAGTAAAAGTACAATATTATTTTTTTGAACATTGTTGAAAATAAAAAACAATTAATTAAGAAAAACGTACTTGATGAGTTTTAAAAATTAGATAAACGAATAAGAGAGATGTTGTGAGAGAAATTATATAATAACATGGTTAGAAAAACTAAAAATTTACAGGCATTGTTTAGCTAGCAAAAAATTATATAAAGAGAGAAAAAATTATAATCATATATCTAATTTATTTACTTTAAAATTTCAAATACGAACGATTATATACTTATACAAAGTTAGAATGAGAGTTTTGTTCCTTGAAAATTTTAGTCCAAACGATCAAACAAAAAATGACGCATTATCATGTAGATTAAAAAAAAAAAGATATAACTCCATATAATGTAAGTTGAATTTTAGGTTACAAGTTGTAAATGACTAGGCTCAGGGACAAATTTACTCAGAGTGGAATAATGGAATCGATGAATCGAGAAAGAAAAAAAAATCTACACTCTTCACACTCCATATATAAGCTACCTAAATCTGGATTTTCTAAAATCTCAAATTAAATCTTCGAAATACCTAAATTCAAAATTGTGAAGATGAATCTATACTGAATTGCTCGCACCTCAAAATACTAAACTAGAAGAATTCATTTGGAACTTTTACAACCATGCAAACTAAATTAGAATTCCAATCAAGGATCGAATTTCTATTTTAACCAACAAAAAAAAAAAAAAAAGAGTTGGAAAGTTACTAATGATTTTGGTCCCATGGGTCGTAAAAGTAAAAGAGCATAGGGTAAAAAAAAATGATGAGATGTAAAGAAAAAGGTGACACGTGTAAGAGAGGGGTGAGTCAGAGGGATAGAAGGGTTGACGTGGACGTTGGTAAGCGGTGAGTTTGAAAGTCGGTCAAATAATTGAGTGTGATTACGATGCGCACCTTCAAGATGGGATCTCCTGTCGCCATCTGTCCCCTTTCCATTTTTAACGTGCTCGTTTCTACCTCTACGGTCCCGCACTGGATCATAACCCAACGGCTCTCTTTTTTTCTTTTTCTTTTTCTTTTTTTTTTTTTTTTTTAAAAAATCAATATTATTATTATTATTCCCTAAAAATTTCCCAAATAAAAATAAATAAATTTACCCCATCGCCATCACTCTCCACTCTCCTTCAGGGTTCACTGATTCTGTCAGAAGTATGTCTACATCTTGTATTCTCTTCAATTCTTTCTCTCTTTTTTTTTCAACATTTTATTAAATGTAAGACATTTATTTATTATTATTTTTTTGTTTTAAATATATTTTTTTCAAAAATATCCATCGATATATTTCCATTGACATTTCTATAAAATTGAGACATCAGCATTTTCATCGATATATATCAACATTTTAACGCTTGTGAGAGCCACCAGATTATTTCCAAAGGATATCTATTGAGGACAATCCAACTTTACATATATCTCTCTATAATGTTATGATATTATGTATTTTAGATATAAATTCTTATGATTTTGCTTTTGGTTTTATTCAAAATGTTTCATATCAATGAAGATATAGTTGTTCTTTTATTTATATACATGTGATCTTTATTATTTAGTCGATGTGAGACTTTAGTCACACTACTCCTAGCTAACATGATCATTATATGTTTGGAGGAATATTGTGATCGAGTTCGATTGCTTAGTCTTAAAGAACATAAGTTTAAAAGGACATCGACCTTTCTAATTTTTCAAACATGATTAGAGTGTTTGGGATGCTCTCATTATTGCTAAATGTCACTCTCTTGAGTGTGGTGATTGCTCTTTTATTTCATTAATTTTTTAATGGGTACATGAGTTTATTTATATTTTGGATATGGAACGTAACTCCTTCATTAACTCCTTCGTTGATTGGAGTAGTTGAAATTTCTTATTGTTCACAACTAAGTTTGGAATGCAAAGAGGAAGAGAAAGAAAAGAGATTTAAAATAATAATAATAATAATTAAGCACATTTTAAAGATTTAGTGGTGGACAGTAAAAATTTCCTAATTCCTATTGCTTATTAAGTATCCATTTTAAACATGGTTTTGTTTATTTGATTCTTTTCCTTAAACTCATTTCTTAAAATCAATGTCTTAAAGAACATACATTGTATCGTTTTTATATAAAGAAAGAAAACCAACAACCCCTATTAAAAACAAAAATTAAAATATTGTATATGTCTACATCAGTTAGGCAAGAAGAAAGATAAGTTAAAACATATGATATTTAAATTGAAAATCGGAAGTCAAGATCTAGAGGCTTATTTTTATTTTATTTTATTTTGAGGTCAACATAATACGTGAGATATTATTTAAAACTTTGACCTCTTATTTAAAGATATATACATTATCTAGTTGAGCTATATACTGAAGTTGACAAAAATGAAGAAGAATTAAAAGCCTATAATTTTTTTTTTCTTTTATCATTAAACTAAATGCACAACTAAGTTAAAATACAATTCAACCCTCAACATAGCAGTAGTGCCATTAACGAAACAATCTGTCTTTACCACGACAAATATAGATTGAGATGACACTTCAAATCATATCCAAAAACTCATACAACCATATGTGTGACACTTCAAATCACATATTTAATGTAACACACATTTTTACAGCATAACACAACTAGCTCACATTTATGATGAAGTGAATGGAGATTGGAAGGATAAAGATATGTTAATGGCTACCAAATCCAGCAATGTTGTCAGCCTGTAATAAGTTTTCTTGCAATATATTTTGCCATCATTTCTTCATCATCATGGTGGGTAGATAAGATATTTTAATTTGTTCACAATGCCCCCACCCTCTCTCTTTTTGCATTAAAAACCAAAAGCCATATAGGTGGGGAGTGGTGGAGCTAGCAATATTTGAAATCTTATATGTAAACTTTGAATTAACCAAACTTTAATTACTCTTGTTTAAGATTGTGAAATTTAATGCAATATCATTTAACTAAATAATTAAGTTTGGACTAAGTCTAAGTTAGATGTCAAGTATGTGTAGGGCAGAGGACGATAATGATTCAAAGTACAACACTATATTAAGAAGCAGTGAATTGTACTGAAACACGAATAATATAATAAAATATGATTGATTAGTTAACATAAATCAAAATACCAACTATCCAACTAACTCAACCAACCTATAGTTGAGCGTAATAGCAAGCTAATAGTAATCTCCTTAACGTGAAGTACCCTAACATAGATGTGTGGATGTTGCAACAAGAGGAAGGAGAGTTTTCGGTCAATTTGTAAATAGTCTTTTGTGTTTTCTTTTGTTTGAGTACTTGTGGAGAGAGTGGGACATTCAAGTAAACATGCGGCGTTGTGATCATGTTATAAGGCTTTCAAACGCTTGGTACGTTACAATTTAATATGAAGATAAATCCATTACTTTTGAAAACCATATAAGATTATTTGAAACGTGAAATCATTTTAACATCAATTCATTGATTCGATTATATATTTTCTTTCTTACTTTTTTTTTTCTTTTTCTTGAAAACTCCTTTCCATGTGCTTGAGAATTCGATTATTCAAAGTCATGCATTCCCTTCCACAATAATTTTGGTTGAATGGCACACAAAAGATCGATACGTAAAACATATTTGATTCAATGTATGTGATAATTTTGTAAAGTCCTACATGAAAAGTTGCATATGGCCACTAGGGGCCATGGCCCCTCTAAGAATATATATAGCAAGTTTCCAAAGTAACACATTGTATGATTTGTCTTATTCTTTATAATTCCTTTCAATAATTTTCTTTCAACGACGGACATAAATTAACAACAAACATAACAAAAAAACAATCATGTAAAAAGTTGTTTGAGAGAGATAGAGAGGGGAAGCAAAAAATATCGAACTTAGAGGAAATGGAAGGGAAATTTATCATATCAAAGAATGGATATTGTTTTTGTCTATCACGAACCTTTAAAAGTCTACGTAAAAGATTGTACGATGTTAGCCTTTTCAGTTTAATTACAATAGATATTGTATCTATCACTCATTTTCAAAATATTTTTCGTGTTATTGTTTAATTTCCTATGTGATTTTGAATAAAAAAAACACAAAAAGTTAAATTGACTTTAAAATAATTTTTTGAAAAAGGCTTTGAAAGTTTATTATAGAAAAAAAATAAGTGACCGAGTAATTAATTACCTTAAAATCACCTAACACCACTATTCTCGAACAACTTGGAATTGGGTCTTCCTTCTTTTCGCACTATTACAGATACGAAAATGAAAATAATGGGAAAAATTGGATTCAATTGTCAACTGCTCCTATCGTAAATAGGATTGACTACGGATTCGAGCCATAGCACACGGTTTCATAAAACCGTACGATTTTCCCGATCTAAATAAAGCAGGTTTTACATGAAGAAGATTTGGCTCAGCATGTTCTATTCGATACGGGTAGGAAAAGAACCCAACTCGGTATTATTAAAAAAAAATAGAGAAATCAGAACCCAGTTGAGGGGTAATTTGACATGTGCAAAATCATTTTTAGATGTAATATAATAATACAAACTAGAAAATGTAACCCAATAAATAAGACCTCATTTGATAACCTTTTCGTTTTTTATTTTGTATTTTTGAAAATTAAGCCTATAAATACTACTTTTACCCACAAAATTCTTTTTTTGGTTATCTATGTCCTTCCTTTGTTTTAAAAAACCAAGTCAAGTTTTGAAAACTAAAAAAAAGTAGTTTTCAAAAGACTTGTTTTTGTTTTTAGAATTTGATTAGGAATTCAATTGTGTCTTTAACCAAGATGAAAACCATTATATTGTAAGAAAATTGGGAGGAAACAAACATAGTTTTCATAAATAAAAAACTAAAAACCTAATCGTTATCAAATATGACCTAAGTGTTTTAATTAATATCCCTTATTAATAATATTTTAAGAATTTTATTTAAAAAAAAAAAAGCTTAAAATAAAAGGTGTGTATCAACGATGCCTTTTGGCAGGATAGAAGGAAAAAAAAAAAAAAAAAAGTAAAGCAAATTACTTTATAAACAATTTTGAAATAAAATTAATTGAATGTATCACCCCCGAGCATTTGAAGTTTACTTTTTCATACTAATTTAGATTTTTTCAAAAAAAAAAAAAAAAACTACTAATTTTGGAAAAATCCATTTTTTTTATTTAGAATTTTTCAAACTACTTTGTTCATAGATTTTTTTAGAAGTATTTTAAGCAGATGAGAAGTACTTTGAAGAATTTAACCAAAAAAAAGTTACTTTTTTTTTCTTAAAAAAAATCAATTTATACTCCTTAACTTTGCAAGTGGAATAAATTAAAATCTTAAAATAATAATTGTATTAATTCAAGTTATAAACTTTCATAAGTGAATCGATTAAAATCCTAAACTAATAGTTGCATTAATATATTAAAGTTATAAATTTTCATAAGTGAATCAATTTAGACCTTGTGTGAAACATAATTAATTTTACTTGATTCCAGTTAAAATCAACTCAAAATTATTTTAAAAAATGATTGCTCTCAAAATCTTACCTCTAAGTAGTAAGAAAAATTAGCACATAATTATTTCCAAATAAGTAGAGAAAAATAGAGGAAGAGAAGATGAAAAACTACTTATCTATATCTATACTACATATAAAACAAGCTACGCGAGGGGAGAATTTTTACATGCCTATTTTGTCCTTATAATTTTATTCAATTCATATTTTACCCATCACTATTTATTGATGGGACAACTCTGAGTTGAGGTGCTTAAGAGAAATTTAAACAATGGGAGGTGGTTCTAGAATCTTTGAAACGTGACTCTTTGAGTTTAGGTGTCCGTTGAGAGATGTTTAGGACTCTAAAGGTGTTTCTTTAAATTCTGACTCTACAAAATATATTTAAAAATTAAACCTTTAAGTCGAATAAGTACAATTTATGCCGACAAGACATAACTATATGAGCGTAGTGACACATTGAATCGATGCATTCATTCATATATACGTCCAAGTCATGTATAAAAAGAAATAACATACATAATTGTCAATACATACCTTCTCTATTTTTTCTATCAAAATGTCAAGTGATAGGAAAACTTTTTTTTTTAATATATATATATATATATATATATATATATATATATTATTTTATTTGATAAAGAACTTCTTCTAATTTTATTAGATAATCTCAAATGGTCTTAAAAAAAATGAGAACTAAAAGTTTTTGTTCTGGAAAACATTAAACTGTGTCACACAATGAAAGCCTTGAGAACTCAAAATCTTTGTTTTGAAAATTGAAACAAGAGAGGATTTCAACTATTCTCAAAATTAAGCCTTTGATTTTCACCCGTAAGGGACAATGGACACGACACATCTCCACAATGGTATGATATTGTCCACTTTGGGCATGAGCCCTCATGGTTTTGCTTTTGGTTCACCCCAAAAGGTCTCATACCAATGAAGATATTAATCCTCCCTTATATATCCATGATCATCCCCTTATCTAGTCAATGTGGGACTTTGGTTGCACTCTTTAATTCCCAACATCACCAATAAGCGATAAGGTAAACCTCAAATTTATTTATTTATTTATTTATTTTCTGTCTTTTTCATTTTTAGCTTGAAAAATCTCAAACAATTAAATTTAAATTGGAAAGCACAGTTTTTGGTTGAAAACAACAAAGTTCACTTATACTTTCATTTGCACATTTATACTATATAAATGAAATATCACTATCCACTCTTTTCCACTATTTTCATTTAAAAAATCAGAATAAAAAGTCAAACAAAAAAATATATTTTCTTCAACGTATATTCTCACAAGGACACTCTATGTTGCATTATATCAAGAGAAGTTTCAATTTCAAAAATATAAAATCTTGTCGAATCAATTGATGATCAAAATTTGCCTTCCAAAAATATGAAAAATGTTGTTTATAAAGAGACAATCCTTTAAGATCTAGTTAATTAATACTCATTTCAATTTTCATAAATTCCTTAAAAACAATGAGTTCCCCATTTTTATATTTTTAAATAAAGATATGATGCTATACATATGATTCCTTAAAAACAATGAGTTCCTTCCTCCAAGTTCCAACAAGTTTCAAATGGCCATCGTTTTGGAATTTAATGACTGAGTGGCACGTGGATGAAGGTCGTCATTATGTGAGAGAGTTGACAGTAAGTAGCATCCAGAAATTTCACACGTCCTTCTTTCTCCATGCCAGACCCTCCCCATTCCCAACAACTGGTGCTCTTCTTCATCACTCTCTAACTTGTCATTACAATTCTACGTCCGTTCTTCAGTCCTATCGAATTTACGTTCAAAATAGACAATATTATATCTATTATTCGAGACAATAAGCCTTCGGGAAGCGCAATTGAAGTCCGTTAAGTGGGGAGGAAATTTTGTGTTACGGGGTTCCAACATAATAGGACTGCCTGCATGCTTTGGTACCATGTTACATCACCAACTAACCTAACTCATTGGCTTGAATTCGAACCTCTATAATTTCACTTCCTTTTTTCCAATTAATATTGGATTCCACTTGTTGGACCTTTTACAAATTTTCAAGTCCAAAAGGGAGAGAGAGTGTTGAGGCATTGATATAATTAAATTTTCCATAACTCATCGGCTTAAGTTTTTGGGTTATGATTGGTGATTTAACAAGACTTGATATATCAATAGAAAGATGTATATACACACACATGATCTTTTCCTTTTCTAGCTAATGTGGAACCTTAATCACCTTTGCCACAACAATATCTATAAATATCTAACAGATAAATAATAGTGTAAGATGGAGCTCGAAGGAAGTAATGGAATGGAAATGGAAGTCAATAAATTGGGAGCTAGCAAGTGAGGACTGAGAACCAAACAAAAAAAAAGTGATATACACATGATGGTTGAGTTTTTGTCAATATCCTCTACTGTCTATCTGATCACGTAATAGATAAACTACTTGGAAATGAAGACAAAACGATTATGCGGTGACTATCTACCTAAGATTTGAAATCCTAACTACAAATTTCCTTGACAACCCAGATAGCGATCGTGTCATGAGATTAGTCGAAGTATGTCTAAACTGACCCAAAAAGGACGACGTGTGCCATGGATGCACCGAAATTGAGGGAGATAGATGGTCAAAGGCACAAGGGGAGGAGGTAAGAGCCAAGAGGGGGTGAGGGAGATCACATGGAATGGGCCATGCGTGAGGCATGGATTGGTGGAATGGTTACTGCAGCTCATGGCCTTGGCTTGCGCTCATCGCCTATGCCATTGACGCGCGCGGTGTCCCCCCCTCCGGCCCTCGCCTTCACATTAAATTTTGGCAGCTGATATCACTTGCATGACATATACAAATGCAAATGCCCCCACTTTTCAACTCTCTCTTTCCAACAACCTGTGGGCTCTATTGCCCACTGTTTCTACGATTCAATATATTATCCCAATAATTATCGGAAAAAAAAAATCGATCGTTCGGGGAAAGAACTCAATCAACTTAGTCAAAAGAGATAATGATTCAAGTCAATCCATTCGATTGAGTTAAAAAAAAATTATGTTAATTATATTAGGTATTACTGTTGTTTCTGTGATTGTTAAATTCATTATCACACGATGATATTAGTTTTCGTAAATCTTGTAATAGTTTTAGAAAGAGATGAATGTGGAAAATGAGTCAGAGAAGTTGTAAGGAATTTAAGCATTGGAATTGAGATTGATAACAACTTGTAACAAAAAAAAAAAAAAAAAAGGCAGAAGGGGACATGGATCCACATTTATAGGTCTACTTTAATTTGTCAAACTACTATACAAGAATGAATTAGTACATATATCAGAGGGATTGCAATCAATAAGGGGAGCTACTTGTTGTTTGTCCTAATGTACTCTCCCCAACATTGTACATATCTACTTACATTTACTTCACTTCAAAACTTCAAACCAACCAACATATAAACACTCGAATTTTCTCACTTTTAACTCTCTCTCTCTATATATCCTCTTTACTCGTCCACATCTCAAACTTTATTTCATTTTGAAAATCTTTTTTGAGATAGATATTTAACAATAAATGCATGTGTAATATCTGTAACTGTATTTTTCCATTGTGTGCATAAAGAAGATGAATGCCCTATGTACTATTCTCCAAATTTTCTTTCTTCTACTTGAAATCTTTTAAATATTGATATTAAAAAATTGAACTTTCGTTAATAAGAAGAGATGGAAGAATACAAAAAGAGTCGAGCGTAGGCCAACAAAAAAACAGGCCTACGAAAAGGCAACTTGAAAAAGAGCAAAACTAGGACTAATTTCACTAGATAAGAAAGGACTCTAATCTAAAAGAATAAGATGATCTTTTGTATCCATCTAGTTTAAATATAACGAAACTAAACGAACATTTTAGGGGGTGTTTGGGGTACTGAATAGGTTATAATAACCCCCTTATTATAACCTATTCAATGTTTGGGGCACCAACAAAAATAATTGGTGGGGTGGGTTATTTTAACCCCCGATTATTTTATCCATTTTCTACAGTAACCATTATTCAACCCACTACAGTAACTATCTTCTCACTTCTTCCATGCGACTCCTTGACTTTTCCGACGACCGCCGGCCGCCGTCAGCCGACGAAGTTTCCGACGAATTTTCCGACGACCGCTGACGACTTTTCCGGCGATCGCCGATGACTTTTCCGGCCACCAATTTTTTTTTCCATATTTATTCTCAATTTCATTTTGAAAAATATAAAAAATAAAAATAAAGAAAAAAAACATCAAAGGTTGCCGGAAAAGTCGTTGACAACATCGAAGGTTAATCAACTTAAAAAAAAAACATTCAAACGAAATTATATTTACCACACTCAAGTTTATTTCAAATGATTTTATTGATAAAAAAAGAAAAAACTAATATGATTTTTGAACTAAACATTTACAATTTTTATTTTGGCAATACTAAAAGTTAACTAATATGATTTTTCTATACCAAAACCTAAACTTTTTTGCTTTGTAACAAAAAAAAAACATAACCCTAAATCAAATCAAAGTGTTGTATATCATAAAAAAAAAACTAGAAAAAGAAAACAGTCAGTTTGAACATTTGATTCAGAACCTCATGTTAACAGATCAACACTCCAAACACAGATTATTTTATCCCAGATTAAAATAATCTGCACCCCAAACACAGATTATTTTATCCCAGACTATAATAATCTGCACCCCAAACACAGATTATTATAACCCCCAGATTATAATAATTGCCAGATTATTATAACCACCAGATATTATAATCAATTCAGCGCCCCAAACAGCCCCTTAGTGAATGACTATTACGTTCATGCCAATTTATATATATATTTGTTGTGGGTCCTATTGTCCTATATCAACAATTTAAAATTAATTTCTATTTCAAAAGGATGCTAGAAGTTAACAAATTAAAGCTCTCTCCATTTTGATTGTGGTTCTATTATAATTTTGGTAAAAAAAAAAAAATTGGTACAAAATTCCTTTTGATTTTCTTTTTCAGGTTAAATTACAAATTTAGTTTTGTCAGGATTTAGTCATAGTTTCTATTTGATTCTTATTAGTTTCTTTAACGTTTCAATTTAATTTAGTCCCTATGATTTGTGTTTTGTTTCAATTTTATCCTTGCAATTGAGTCAAACCTCACAAACCATTCTTGTCATTACCAATTTGACACATTTTTTTAGGTGGCAATGAGTTGATTTTCTCTAACTTGTGATTGACTTGTTTAGTTAGTTGATTGTATTAGAGTTTTGGATTGAGTAAAAATAGAAGAAAAAATATGTGTGTGTTTTTCGAGTGAATAAAAGACAATTAAGAATGACTTGTGAAGATATATACCAAACCATATATATTCTTGAGGAAAATCGCCAGAACATATTCACTATTTTTTTACTAATATTAATTATTAACGACGAGATCTATTATCATTTTTAACATGCCCCGAAAATTTCGAGTGGGTGCAAATTCTAGGAATATAAGCAGCCCTTGGAATAAGGACTTTTTTTATTAATATTATATTTTTTAAAACTTATTATTTAAATATAGTTGTTTTGAAACTTATTATTGATATATTGTTCTTTTTAATTTTCAGTCAAAGGTCGTCTCTTGAAGAGACGACCTGCTGACGTGGCAATAATTTAAAAAAAAAAAACAAAATCGTGAAGGTCGTCTCTTGAAGAGACGACCTCCACACAAATATAAATAAGATCTGCTGTTGGCATGGTGGTTTGTGCATGCCTTGCTTTCCTTCCCTTCATGTGTCCGAATCCCAACACTAACATTTTTTCTGTTTTTTTTTTCTTTTTCGTTTTTGGTGCAGATTTTTCTTTTCTTTTTCTTTTTTTACTTTTCTTTCAAATTTGAAATTTAAATAGATAAATACCAATAATTTAATTTAAAGTATAAAATACACGTATTCTTTATTTTTTTTTATTTTGAATTATAAAATTATTATAATCAAAATTTTAATATAGGTCACACATTTTTTTAAAAATATTGTTTGTTCTTTATTTTATTTTAAAATCTTTATCTTTTAAAACAATTTAGCATACATTCTTTAAAATTATTGTTTGTTTTTCTTTTAATTTTAAGTTTTTATTTGTTTTAAAATACTTATTGTTGGTTTTCTTTTACTTCTACAATTTTACTTTCTTTTAGAAAATTTTTGCTATCTTTATTTTTTAAAAAAAATAAAAATTTAAAATTAAAAGAAAAGCAAACAATAATTTTAAAAAATGTGTACTAAATTGTTTTAAAAGATGATTTTAAAATAAAATAGAGAACAAACAATATTTTTTAAAAAATGTGTGACCTAAATTAAAATTTTGATTATAATAATTTTATAATTTAAAATAAAAAAATATAAAGGATATGTGTATTTTATACTTTAAATTAAATTATTGGTATTTATCTATTTAAATTTCAAATTTGAAAGAAAAGTGAAAAAGGAAAAGAAGAGAAAAATCTGCACCAAAAACGAAAATGAAAAAAAAAACAGAAAAAATGTTAGTGTTGGGATTCGAACACATGAAGAGAAGGAAAGCATAGCATGCACAAACCACCATGCCAACAGCAGATCTTGTTTGTGTTTGTGTGGAGGTCGTCTCTTCAAAAGACGACCTTCACGATTTTGCTTTTTTTTTTTTAAATCATTGCCACGTCAGCAGGTCGTCTCTTCAAGAGACGACCTTTGACTGAAAAATTAAAACAACAATATATCAATAATAAGTTTGAAAACAACTATATTTAAATAATAAGTTTAAAAAAATATAATATTAATAAAAAATGTCCCTTGGAATAATCTGCCTTTCTGTTTAAAATCCAGCTGATTTTATTTTTAATGTAATTTGTCTAAAATCCACTTTTCAGTTTTCTATTTCATTTTTTCCTACATAATTTTTATTCTTTGAATTCCCCACCTTATTTTTTTTTTCCTATACCATTTTTCTCATTTCATTCTTGATCGTTTCATATTCATTTCAGACATGGGATACATATTGTTTTTATGTATTTTATACGTATGACAGTATGAGTTATATATTCAATTAGCTATACAAATAAATATTCAGTATCTGTTATTTATATATCATCTTAATTTTTTAAATTTTGATTAGTTATCGAAAAATATTTTTATAAAATTCTCATGATTTTGTGCGTTTTTTTTTTTTTTTTATTTTTTTTTTTTAGGAAGTGTGCCTTTTTTTTGTATGGACTAAAAAGTGAATTAGTTATTTAGTGTTGTCTGATAACGCATTTGTTTTCTACTTTTAGGGGCTGTTTGGGACGCTGAATTGGTTATAATATCGGGTGGTTATAATAATCTGGCAATTATAATAATCTGAGGTTATAATAATCTGTGTTTGGGGTGCAGATTATTATAGTCTGGGATAAAATAATTTGTGTTTGGGGTGCAGATTATTTTAATCTGGGATAAAATAATTTGTGTTTGGAGTGTTGATCTGTTTTAACATGAGGTTCTGAATCAAAGGTTCAAACTGACTGTTTTCTTTTTCTAGTTTTTTTTTATGATATACAACACTTTGATTTGATTTAGGGTTATGTTTTTTTTTTTTTTGTTACAAAGCAAAAAAGTTTAGGTTTTGGTATAGAAAAATCATATTAGTTAACTTTTAGTATTGCCAAAATAAAAATTGTAAATGTTTAGTTCAAAAATCATATTAGTTTTTTTTTTTTTTTTAATCAATAAAATCATTTGAAATAAACTTGAGTGTGGTAAATATAATTTCATTTGAATGTTTTTTTTTTAAAGTTGATTAACCTTCGATGTTGTCAACGACTTTTCCGGCAACCTTTGATGTTTTTTTTTTCTTTATTTTTATTTTTTTATATTTTTCAAAATGAAATTGAGAAGAAATATGGAAAAAAAAAATTGGTGGCCGGAAAAGTCATCGGTGATCGCCGGAAAAGTCGTCGGCGGTCGTCGGAAAATTCGTCGGAAACTTTGCCGGTTGACGGCGGCCGGCGGTCGTCGAAAAAGTCAAGGAGTCGCATGGAAGAAGTGAGGAGATAGTTACTGTAGTGGGTTGAATAATGGTTATTGTAGAAAATGGATAAAATAATCGAGGGTTAAAATAACCCACCTCACTAATTATTTTTGTTGGTGCCCCAAACATTGAATATGTTATAATAAAGGGGGTTATTATAACCTATTCAGTGCCCCAAACACCCCCTTAGTTTTCTAAAATTTGGTATTGAATTTTGTTTTTGGTTTTTTAAAATTTTTAAAAATGGTTTTAAAATTAATTTGAAAAAGGGAAATATACGTTTTTAAAGTGTTGACCACGATCATGGACTCAACCCCATTGTGATACTCCTCGTTCCCCTATTTTACCACTTCCTTTTCTTCTCATTTTATTTGTTTATTTTTCTATTCTAAATCTATCGCTTTCGTAGTTCATTCGCTTCGTAAGTGAAAGGTCGCGAGTTCGATCCTCGTCGAAAGCTATTTTTTTGTATTTTTTCTTTGAAAACCGCTATTTCTTTGCCTTCCCATCTATGTTCTATTACTTTTTTTTAGACTAATATTGAGTTATGATCGAATTGACTGCAATTTTGAGAGACATTTTTCATAAAAGACTAAAACAAGTACAAGACTAGTTGTAATGGTGTGTGTGTATTTACTCATTTATTTTAAAATTTTCTAAATTTTCTAAATCTCAATTTTCGAATTAAGTTTAAGAAAAATAGTGAGTAATGATTTTTTCTCGTTTTTTAGGATGCTTTGATGTTTACCATACAAATTATTTGCATGTTGTCTGCTAGGTTAGTTAACTTTTTAAAAAAAAAAAAAAAAAGAGTAGGTTAGTTAAAAAAAACATACTAAAAATAGTAATTGGTCATTTTTCAAATGAGAAAAAAGATATGGTAATTTCTCAAAATGCTCAATTAAAAATGGTCATTTATCTAGTTGCCACGTTTAAAAGTCATCTTCCTGGGTATTTCAAGTTGAAGACTCATTAAAGTTATTGAAAGGAAGACAGAGACAATGGTTCAAGCATCTTAAATTTGGGTCTAAACTCTAAAGCAAAAGGGGTTTTCAGATCAAATTATATTTTTATTGGGGTTTTTAAACAAGTACTTGAAGTCTTGAATTACAAAGATAAATTTGGGGAAATATGGTCTCAGCAAGATTTAACTAAAGTACAGGGACTCAAATCAAATTTTTTTAAAGTACATGAAACAAAATACCACAAATAATAATAAATAATATAGAACAAGAATGAAAAATATAATATTATTTTTCCCCATAGAAAAGGACAGTACAATATTATCAATTGCTTGGAGGGCCACTGTTTATAGTGCCTGTGTATTTATTCCAAAAAGTTTCAGCATTCCCTCTTTCTTCTAATAAAGTATATATAATAGCCTGCATGAAGTTGTTAATTGGCCTTGTTCAAAATTATGATAGAAACAGAAAAATTAAATAAATGGCTAAAATTATCATTTAACCTATGAAATTTACTTTTATCCTTCTTAAAATTTTCAAGTTACAGTAGATTGATGAACTTTTAATTTTGTGTCTAATAGGATCCCTAACATATTTAATATTTTTAAAATGAATGAATCTATTAGACATAAAACTTTCAATTTTGTATTCAAAATAGGTTCATAAATTTTAAATAATGTCAAATAAGTCAAAGACATATTAAACACAAAATTGCAAGCTTGAAGACTGATTAGACACGATTGAAAAATTAGATAGTTATTTTACACTTTTTAAAGGTCAGAAACCTATTAGACTCAAAATTAAAAATTTAGATAGTTTTAAATTTCAAGGACTTAGCTATTTGACACAAACCTGAAAGTTTAGAGAGACTGAACTTGTAATTTAACTATTTTTTTATATCTATCTTTGATGTTTTCAAAATTTTCCAATCGAATCAAATAAGTGCATGAACATTAGTCTAAAAGATTTCTAATAGATTTGTGAACTTTCAAATTTATGATTAATAAATCTCTAAACATTCAATTTTATTTTTAATAAAAGTTTGATCTACGAGACAGTTTTAAAGTTTAAGGACCTACTAATACAATCTTAAAAGTTTAAAGACCTATTAGACATATATTAAAGTTTCAAGATTTACTACACGACCCTCATTGAAAATTAAACTGATAATTTAACCTAATTTCACTAGAACTAAGTTTTTTAAAAAAAAAAAAAAAAATTGTATTAGTTTAGTATCCCCTTATCCTCATCGAAATTATAAATAAATTCGACCGTCCTAAATTAGAAACCCACCCAATTAATCCCATTACTTAAAAGAAAAAAGGTTTTGAGGTTCGTAAAAGAAAAAAGGTTTAAGAAAAAAACATCACTTAGAGGTGAAACAATTTAAAATATATACATATATTTTGATCGAGCTATTGAATAGAGATATAATATATATATATATATATATATATATATATATATATATATATATATATATATATATATATATATATTAAAATATTATTTGGATTTTTAGCTATTATTCATTTTAGCTTATATTCTTTCAAAACATTCACATAATGTCTCTATACTTTCAACTTCAAGTCATTTAAGTCTCTATACTTTCGAAATGTCTATTTTGATCTTTGTACAAAACATGTCACACAATAGATTTCTTAAAATATAGACATGACTTTATGTCAAAAGATTTTTGTTGGAAATAGAATTTGTATTAAAATTTTACAAACTGAGACCAAAATGATAACTTTTTAAAAATATAGAAACAATCAAAATAGACATTTTAACAGTATATCAATAAATGAACAAAAGCTAAAAGTATAGAGAAAAAAAAAAGATTTTACGAAAGTACTCAGACGAAAATGTAAATAATAAAAAAAAGTTTTTTTTTTTAATATATATATATAAAAAGTATTTAAGCCGAAACAAAAAAATATAAATTTAGAATGAAATAGCTTACACTATAAAGGAAACGCTTTGCATCACTAGGAGCGTCGGGCATCTCTTCTAGGTCGTTCAGATGGCCAATAGCATCATCCAAGCTTTGAGGCGTTCCCTGTATTAAAATTAAAATTAAAATTAATACACAATTAAAAAAAAAATGTTCATATTGATGTCTCAATTTTATTAACAATATTATATCCACATTAACTAATATTCTTGAAAAACATATAAGTTGTAAAAATTAATAAATAAACAATTAATTCATACTTCTAAATAAGTTATGTTTCTTATAAATTCAATTGAGTGATATTCTATTGATATTCTTACAACACAATGCAAAAATCAATGAATTTGATTTCATATGAAAAAATTAATAAAAATTCAACTATAGTCTTTTTTTTTTTTTTTTAATTATATCCAACAACTTTGAAAGGTGAGGAAATTCAAACCTTTAACCTTTTGGTCGAGAATACATGACAATATATTCAAATATCTGACCTTTTAGTCGGGAGTACATGTCAATTACCGCTAAGCTAAACTCGCTTTGACGGTATAGGTTTGTTAGTGATTTATAGATAAAACAAATGTGTAGGTATAGTATCTAATGATATTATTATAATTAATCAATATATATATGACTAACTTTTTTTTATGACAATCAACAATTGGATAACAATTCAGAATCAAATAAGTCACAAAATATAAAGCCATATAAAATATAAGTTTTTATTCATTTATTTTTGTATTAAGCTAATGTAGCAACATGATATACTTTTAAGCCTAGCTCATCGGTAATTGAAGTCTACTCTTTTGAAATTCAAATCCTCCTATCTCACATATTTATGGTACTAAAAAAAACCTATAAAAAAAAAAGTTAAAGTGTGAGAAAATACCAAGTGGATGAGAATTTCGACGAAAGCCAAGGTAGCATCATATTTAGTGGAGGCAGGGACTTTCTGTCTCTGGTAATTCTTGTACACTCCCATCATTATCTTCTCTGCCTCTGTAGGTTTCTGAGCTAACAATGATTGTAACGCTTTTCTCTGCCAATCACAAACTAAAATCACGACACGAAATATACAACGTCAACAAGAACGACATAGCTCAACTGGTATAAAACCTACACTCCCAACTAAGAGTTCAGAAGTTCAAATAATCCTCTACCCTCACATGTCGTCAGTACCTTTTGAGCATTTATATCTCTGGTTTCGGCCTCCGCGGCCGAATCCAAATTAGAGAAGCACAACAGCGACTGCAACGCCAATTTGGCGTTTGGAGAAGGGAAGCCACCGCCATGAGAACCGGACCGGGATCTGTTATATCTGAAGCACCGTATTTGATTGCGATTATTAGCGCTGGACCGGTTGCAGTGGTGGTTGTTGTTTGCATTTGCTTTTCCGACGAAGAGCCGAACCGAAGACACGTTGTGGCGGAAGCCCAACGGAAGTCCCGCCGCCGGGAGCGGCGGTGTTTGGGCGATTCCGCGGCGGAGGAAGGCGGTTGATTCCATGATCATGATAATGGTGGTGGTGGGAATGGAATGGAATAATTGTTATGGGAAAAGCAGAGAGGATTTAAATATATAGAGGGAAAAGTGGAGAGAGAGTGATATTTTAAATTAAAAGGGTGGAATTTACGTGAAAGAAGAGCAAAGTTTGTGTCTGTGCTATAACTGGCAAGGCATCACGATTCGTTTTTCATCTCAACAACGTGAATTATTGAATGTTATTTCTTTGTTCAATTACAAGTTTTTTCTTTCTTCAACTTTTAGGGGTTCTATTAATTAGTTTCGTCTCGGAACTTCAAAAATAATTCAAATAGGTCTTTCAATTTTCAATTTTGTGTATAATAGGTCTCTGGACTTTAAAAAGTATATAGTACGTCCTTAAACTTTCACTTTCTGTTCAATAAGTCTCTCAACCTATAATTTTAATTTGTGTCTAATAAGTCTTTTAGTTGTTTGACATCCTTTAAAGTTGACCAGCCTATTAGATACAAAATTCAATTTTGATTGACTTATTTTTTAAAATGTTGAATATGCTAGAGATTTATTAGACACAAAATTGAAAGTTCAGGAGACTATTAGACATTTTTTAAAGTTTCAAGGACCAAATTGACAAATCCTGAAAATTTAGAGACCAAACTTGTAATTTAACTCTATTTCTTTATTGAGCATTTCAAAACTCAAGTTTCAACAAAATCTAATTTAACGTCAATCTTCTTCGAAGCTTCACCAAACATATGTTTTATTTTTTTTGAAATAACCAAACATATGTTTTATTTTTCAGTAAATGAACATAGAGATATTCAAATGACAAAATTTAGTATAAGTTTAAGATAAAGATTGCAACATAATCTCAAAAAAAAAAAAAAAAAAAAAAAAAAAAAAAAAGAAGATTGCAACATTTTATCAAACTTTAAATTAGATGAAGTGAAAAATCTTGGGTAAAAATTGAACTTTTCTCATAGGTAACTATTAAAGTTAACCACATTTGGCAACGTAGGTTAAAATTTAAACTTTAGATAAAAGAGAATCCAATAATATCATAGTTTTAGTTTTACCTACTTTTATCATTTATATTTGGCTAGTACTTTTATTGTTTTATTATGTAAGTTTCATATTTTGCTTGCACATAAAATATGCGTAGAATTTTCTGAATTATTATATTTTAAATGCAGAAATTAGAAACTCCTTTTGAGCGGTGTGTTAGGAAATATTGTTCTATAACTTTTATCGTTAATGATGATGGCTTGTAAGAAAATATTGCTCTATCACTTTTATGGTAAAAAATGCTAGGCTATAATTTTGGTGCTTTTTAATGGTACTTTTTTTCATCCCTATGAATTAAGAAAACATTACACTAAAAGAAATGTTTGTCGATTAGTCCTTGAACCACAAACGTAAAGACACATTGTATTTTCAACAACACACAAATTAAATATATGTTTTCACACATAGGCAATACGATTTCAATTTTGAATATAGTGAATTTGAAGTTTATGAACCATCCGAGCACAGTTTAGTGGATGATGTATAATTACCATTTCATAGGTCGATGATTTGATCCTTACGTACCCTTGCAATGGTTGAACTAAAAGAAATTCGGTTTACAAAAAGAATAATACTTGGTTGCAGTCTGTAGGGATCTCTCGCACAACTCATTGAAATTTTGACAACTAATAGAGGGAAATGTAGAAAATGAGAAAATTTGTATATCTCTCATAGGTGTCAACATCTGAATAGTGGTGTATGGGAAGAAAGATACCTACACACGAGTATGTAGCTAAGTATTGTATTGTCTTTATGAAAATTGAGGAACAATGAAAACATGCATGTAGTTGAAGTTTTGTTGATTTGAACTTTTCTAATTTGTAAGTTGTTTATATTTTAGCGGATGGAAACTTTTCTTATAGGTTTATAGCCTTTTTTTTTTTTAAAAAAAATAGGTTTATAGCCTTTTAACTTTATTGTATTGTCAATATGAGTATAACTTAACTGACATAAAATTTATATCAATGATCGAGATGTTTGTGGTTTGAATCCCATCACTCCACATGTTCTAAAAAAAATATTTGTATTTATAAAATATTAAATTAAAAGTTTCACCTTTATATTTTATTAAAATTGTGTGTTTAGTTTAAAATTTTAAATTTTTAATAGGACCACTAACTTTTAAATTTATGTTTAAGAGCGTTTAATTAGTAAATCCTATTAGCTCTATTTAAAAAAAAAAAAAAAAAAATCCTATTAGTTCAATTCTCATTCATAATTCTAAATCTAAAAATGTAAAAGAAATATTTATTGCACGGATTGTTGGGAATGATAACAAAAAGTTCCATGTTGACCCATAGAAAAAAATTATGTATATAAAAATGAAAGATAATATCTTCATTGGTACGAGATTTTTTTTATTAAAATTAAAAATAAAATCTAAAAACTTATGCTCGAAATAAACAATTATATGAAATTTAAGAGAGGTCACTCAAACCTAATATAAGAATGGTTTTTTTTTTTTTTTTGAAAATAAATATAAGAATGGTAAAACATCACTGAAAAGAAATGTTTGCTTGCTAAGGATCCTTGGTCTTGAAACACGTAAAGACACATTCCTTTTCTTTATTATTATTTCTTTATTCTAAAAAAAAATACGTAAAGACACACTCAACAACAAAAGATAATATATATATATATATATATATATATATTATTTTACCATTTGTATTTTTATTTAAAAATAAATTAATTTATTCATATACTAAGAAATAACCATATATAACTAACCATTTTTTTTATATATTATTTTACAATTTTTATTTTTATTTAAAAATAAATCAATTTATTAAATAACTAACTAACTATTTTTTTTTATTTTACATTTAGATATAAAATAAATGATAGTTATACTGAATAATATTTCAATTTATTTTTTATTTAATCTCTTAATAACAATACTATTGGTACATTTCAAAAAACACACACATAAAATCCATTACAAAATATTTATATATATAATTCTCTAAAAAAAAATCTAATTTGATAATGTGATCAATATATTCCACTAAAATACACCGAGAATTATATTAATTAAAAAATGTTAAAGTTGAAATTAATTTTTAAAATTAAATATTTTATAAAAACCTTAAACTAATATAAATTAATTTGTTCTAAAAAAATAACAAATTAAATTGATATAAAAATAAAACATTAGATTAGCAAAGACCAAAACGTTATATAAATTTAAATTATATTAAACTAATAGGTAAAATAGTTAAAAATTAGTAAAGATATTATTGGTATTATAAATAATCTAAAAACTTTTTCGTACAAAAATCATACCAAACAAACTTTTTTTTTTTTTTTTTTTTTTGAAGAAACCAAACAAACATAGTTATGTGAGTTGGAAAGATACCCTTGAAATGTAGACTCCTTCAAACTTTACCCTTACCCCATATTCATCAACAGCTCCCCACCATATTTGTAAAAATTGTTAAAAAAGGAAAAATTCCCCTTTTTTCTCTTTTTTTTTTTCCCAACAATTTTGTTCTCGATGTCAGGTTTCTTTTTCTTTTTTTTTCTTTTTTTTTTCTGTTTTTTTTTTATTTTTTTTTGGATAACATTTGGTATTTTAAATTTGGGAAAAATACACTTTTGGTCCATGAGGTTTGAGTTAAGTGACACTTTGGTCCCTGAGTTTTCAAACTCAACAAAAATACCCCTGAGGTTTGAGATAAGAAGCATTTTAGTCCCTGCCGTTAATTTTTCTGTTAAATTTTAACAGTTGCTGACGTGGCACTATTATTTTAATAAAAAAAATTATTTTTTTTAATTTTTTAAAATAAAAATAATAAAATATTAAAATATTAATATTTTTTTATTTTTTATTCTTTTTTCTCCCTTTCTCTTTCTTCTTCTTCTCTTTCTCCATATCCTTCATCTTCCTTCTTCTTCTTCGTAACTCCGACGACCGGCGGTCGCCGGCGACTGTTTTTTTTTTTTTTTTCTTCTCTTCTTCTCTTTTCTTCTTCTCTCTTATCCCATTTTTCTTTTCAATTTTTTTTTTTTTAAATGAACAAGAGGAGGAGGGAAGAGAGGAGGAGGCTCCCTCCTCCTCCGTTTCGCGCCAGAAAAAGGAGGAGGAGGGAGGCCCCTCCCCTCCCTCCCCGTCCAGATCCCCTCCTCCTCCGTTTCGCGCCGGAAATGGAGGAGGAGGGAGGTCCCTCCTCCCTCTTGATTTTTTTTTTTTTTTTTTAAAGAAAAGAAGAAAAATGGGGTAAAAGAGAGGAAGTAAGGAGAAGAAAAAAAAAATTACAGTCGTCGGCGGCCGGCCGCCGGCGCCGGCCACCAGAGATGTGAAGAAGAAGATGAAGGGGTTGAGGGAAGAAGATGAAGAAGTGGGTGAAGAGTTAAGTTTTAAAAATCATTTAAATAATAATATTTTTATTATTTTTTATTGTTTTTTCTTTATTTTTATTTTAAAATTAAAAAAAAATTAATTTATTAATTAAAAAAAATTGTCCACGTCAGCAATCTGTTAGCATTTAACGGAAAATTGGACAGCAGGGACCAAAATGCTCCTTATCTCAAACCTTAGGGATATTTTTGTTGAGTTTGAAAACTCAGGGACCAAAGTGTCACTTAACCCAAACCTCAGGGACCAAAAATGTATTTTCCCTTTAAATTTTTAATGAGAGCGTTTTTTTTTTTTTTTTTTGAGAAACCAATAAGAGCGTGTTGGAGAGTATATTCTTAGAGTGCTATCTATTTCTAAATGAAAAGTCTTTTTATGCAGCCACATATATATATTCTTTTTCTAAATGATTTTTTTTAAAAAAAAAAAAATCACTAAGAATTTGCTTCCACGAGTTTTTTCATTATTACTTTTTTTTTTATGTGGCCACGTATTTTGTCTAACTTACACTGATTGTATGTGTGTGCATATATTATCATTTTTACAATTTTAGGGTGGTTTTTCTTTTTCAATCATTCAGATGTAAAAATATGAAAACTTTGAATTTCATGAAGCTTAGCTTAAAAAGAAAATAAGTCCCATCTAAAACAATTTGTAATAAATAATTTGAAATTAAATAAAAAGAAAAGAAGAAAGAATTATAGAAATAGAAGACCTTTGTTATAAATCCATTATATGTGTAAATTAAAGTAGACATCATCGATCAAAAGATTAAAGCTTCAAATCTCTATTATCCTCTTGGTTATTAGTACAATTTTTTGTTTTTATTATGTTAAAATCTTGGTCATTAGTATAAAGTTACGTTTATATGAACTTGTGTCTCCTTTGAAAGTTACATTTCGGCCGTAATTATTATTATGCTAAAGTGACTAAGAGATGTTCGAATGTCTCACCTCAATTTTTGTTGAAGTAAAAAAAAAAAATCAGAAATTATCATCATCAACAATTTTGTTTTTATTTCAACTTTTTTCATCCCTTTTGTTCTACGCGCCATTGCTATATATTTTATTGAGCGTTATCTTTCGATCTCTATCTTGTTCTCATTTTCGTAGTAATATCTTCGGTTTTTTTTTTTTTTTTTTGAGAAATTCGCTCTTTATTTCTTGTTGTTATATTTCAGTTCATTTATATATTATTTATAAAATAGAGGAGGAAACTTGAAAATGTAAAATGTAAAAAGAAGAAAACAGGGTGAGGAAATATAAACATTTATCTGTTGTTGAAGGAGAACTAAAGGAAAATAGAACCAAAACCAACATGAGCATAGTTCAACTGACATAACTCTTGTACTAACGATCAAGAGGTTTATGGTTCCAAATGCTATCGCAACGATGTAAAACCGTGGAAGTATGTGATGTTACTATTGTAATATAGAACATATAGTTGCAAAAGACGTAGTCCCAAGTTTAGGAGAACCCATTAGACTTTTTTGGTGTCGTATCTTTTTTCCTATCTCTTTATTTTTTATTGTTGTGACTATTAATTTGTTTCCCTTAATTTGTGGAGAGAAGATTTTAGTATCCACAATTCTCTTATGATACTATTCCTTCCCCAACAAAAAGTTGAACCCGCTTAGGTTTTAAGAATATTTTTTCAAACTCTCTCGTCTTAAATTGATTTTATTTTTTGATTTCGGCTACTTAAGAATGTATGAATTTCATATCATGTACATGAATTTAAAAATGATAGATGTTAACTACCAGGGTAGAAAAGAGTTTTCTACTATCGACTCACTCACACTTGCAATGTGATCAAGAGATGCTTTGTGATATTAAATGTTCGATTTCATATATTTTAAAACAAATGCCTTTATATTCTATAAGCACACAAAAAATATACATTAGTCAAGGATGAAAATATTGATGTCAATATTGATATCGAGATTTCAATTTTATGGATATATCGAATAAAAATATAGATATCCACAAAAATTTCTATAAATAAAAAAATTAAATTTTTATTTAAATTAAAATTAAGTTATTTTTATATCCGAACTAAGTTAAAGAGTTTTTTTTTTTTTTTTTTAAACTAAGTTATAGATTTTGTTATTAGTATTTATATTTATAATGGGGTTAATAGATAATATCTTTTTATGTTTTATGGATATATATAAAAGATATTGGAGATGTCAATATTCTCTATACCCATGTCAAATCCTCCAATTTATCAATATATCAATATATTGACGGATTTTTTCATCCTTGCATGTCATTGTACAATTCATTATTTTATTAATTGATCAATCATAATTGTTACTTAGATGTCTTAGATATGTTTATTTTATTATTGGTTTTTTAATCCATTAGTTAGGAGTTAATACATTCAAAATAATTTTGTATTTTTAACAACAATACATTAAATACAAAAAAAAAAAAAACTATAACAATAGTTTAAATTTTCTTTCTGTAAAATATATAAAATAAAAATAAATATCAAACGATTTATTGGTTTTAAAAACATAAAACAAAAAAAAAGTTATCAAATATATTTGGTTTTTTTTTTTTTTTTGAAAAACAAAAGACAAAAAAATTGTTATCAAATATGTTTTTGTTTTTTTTTGAAAACACAAAACCAAAAACTAAAAAAAGAAAACAGAAAAACCAAAAAATAAGAACTGAAATTGTTATCAAATGGGACCTAAGGTGAGGTATTTCTAAACTACCCTACGAAAATCTCCCACTAACATTCGCATGATAGTTTGGACATCCTATATTTGTAAATAAATTAGAAAACAGATATATGTGTATATTTATAATTGAAAATTAGGTTATTGCTACCATTCCTAAAAAATAATGATTACTCACAATGAAGTTTGATATTGGGTAGAGGAATATTAGGTGTAAAATAATAAGAAAGACCAAAATTATTATAAACATAAGGACTAAGTTAAACATTTTCTTACTCTTTTTTTACACATAGCCATAAATAATAACCAACAATATAAAATCATCTCCCAAAAAAAAATGTAAAATGTTTTTTTTTTTTTGAAAAAATGTAAAATGTTATTATTGAATAATAAAGGCATTACATGAGGAGAGAAGCAAGTAAAATAAATAAATAAAAAGTTTGGGATTTGCCTCATTGGCTGTGATCTTCTTCATTGGGGTTGGGTATAGGCCCATTGCCAATGGTTTTAATGAAAGCTTCCCAGCAAGTTTTGGCATCTTCATAGCGGCCCAACGCTGTATGGCCAATAGCCTACATAAAATTACATATTTTTTTTATCAATATTTTAACATACAAAATTATGAAAATAAAAGGCCGACATTTTTTCAAAAAATAAAAAGCCAACATGAACTTAGTTCAACTGACATAAAGCTTGTATTAATGATTCACATGTCTGTGGTTTGAATCCTCAATTTCCCATGTTGTCAAAAATTGTAAAAATAAAAATAATTTCACACATTTTATGTCATTTAATTTTAGAGTTATTTCTATTCAGTCTCGGGCTGATATTATAAAATTTTTCAATAGGTTCATGGACTTCGAAGTTTCAATCATTTTTTTCTTTTCATCGAATAAATATTGTGTTAGTGACATTGATCCACAATCTTAGACTTACATGACCACACACTAGGTGTCATTGCATATATAGCAATTTGGCTCAAATATTAATAAATCTAGCATATGGTAAAAAATATTTGCAAATATGACACAATTCTATGCCAGTTTAAATAAAAAGTCTAAAGAGTTGAAAAAAGAACTTATCAACATATTGACCATTATGCAGGATGATGGACGTCTATTAGTGATATATTATTAAAATAGTGATATACGAGGGTAAAAACAAAATTATGTAAAATTGTTTAAATGAGCATGTGAGGAAGTTTAAAATTTTTCATATCTGCAAATGATTTTTTAACATTTTACCAATCAAATGAGGCAATCTGTAACGCCCTGGGCTCAGGATTCGGAATCCGAATTCGGCACCTAACAGCCCCGACATTCCCCTGCGACTTGGCCGCATCACTATACTTGTCTGAAACTGCTTATAAGATTGAAGACTGTGCACGCTTAACTTCAAAGTTCCTATAATTGAGTCACCGAAAAGGAAGGTGCACCTTATTGGTATAGGTAGTATCTATCAATTCTTTTAAGCTTATCTTGACTATACTTTCATCTTCTCAGGATCCCTCTCATTCGGATGTGATCTCGGTTCATTCATGTACCCCTCCTAAAGTCGGGCATCACATGCCCACCAGCTTTTGCCTTGGTTCGTCCTCGAACCACATCCTACTAGGAGAGGTTCCACTCGCATTCCCCTACGACCTGGCCACATCACCATACTTGTCTGAAACTGCTTCTAAAATTGAAGATTGTCCCCACAAACCAACACGATGTCCTTTTAGCATGCTTTGTCCTCACTCACATGCTTTCTAGGAAAATTCCCAGGAGATCACCCAACATAGAATTTCTCCAAGCCAAGCACGCTTAACTTCAAAGTTCCTATGATTGGGTCATCGAAAAGAAAGGTGCACCTTATTGGTATAGGTAGTATCTATCAATTCTTTTAAGCTTATCTTGACTATACTTTCATGTCCTCAGAATCCCTCTCATTCGGATGTGATCTCGGTTTATTCATGTACCCCTTCTAAAGTCGGGCGTCACACAATCAATTTTGTCACTCATTATAACTTTTTAATATTAAATTTATGGAGTTGACAACTAAGATATATTATACATAAAATTGAAAATTTAGAGGTTGGTTAGATTTTTAACAATTTTAATAGGAAGATTAATTAATTACAACTTTGAAAGTTTAGAAATTTATTAAAGCATAAAAATGAAATATAGACATAATTTTGAAAGCTCACATGCCAAACTTATAATTTAAAATACATTAAAAAAAAAACCATATCCTTTAAAAGTACCATAAAGCTTATATGAAGACACATTTTTTTCGTATGTTTGGGAGTGATTTAATTTTGAAAGGACTAAAATTACTTTTTTCACGTTTGAAATCACCTCAAAACATATCTTTAATTATTCAAAATCAACTTTATGTTTAATTTTACACTTCTAAACGTGATTTTCATATCATCAAAATTTATTTTAAATTATTAAAGACATGTGTTCGGAATGATTTTGAATATGACAAAAGTGATTTTAACCATTCTAAAATCACTTCCAAACATGTACTAAATAGTTAGACATCATCAACATTACATAGCTCAACCGACATAAGACATATACCGTTAACCAAAATATCAAAGGTTAAAAATCCTTCGACCCCCAACCCCCAACCCCCAACCCCCATATTGGAAACAAAAAAAAAAATGGCCAGACTTCAACACCTATTTGAATCTCATCTTTTATTTTTATTTTTATTTTTTTTTCTTCTTTTTTTCCTTTAATTCAAATAGCCTCCTTTTTTCATTTTCTAATATAAAATTAAAAAAGAAGGAAAGAAAGAGAGAGATAAAAAAGGAAGAAAAAAAAAAAAAAAAAGTTACCTTATAAAGGCAAGGTCTTGCATCAGATTTAGGGAAGTGACTCTCCTTCTCAATGAGTGTTAGAGCTTCTTCATATTTATCCTAATTAAGAATCACATGTGAATTTATTAGAGAACTACAAGAATAAAAAATATATATATATATACAACAACTTTTTTATTTTTTTTGTTAACATAAGTGATGGTCAAATTATATATGTTAAATAATTTAAACTATTTTCCTCCTAGATTTATCCATGACAAAGAAAAAAAAAAAACTATTTTACCAGAATTAAATCAATTTATAACTTTATTTACTACCATACTTTTGTAAACTAATGAACTAAATCCCATCATCTTGATTTAATTTAAACTTCTTATCCAACACTTTCAGTTTTAATTTTTTTTTTTCTTGGATAGATGTTAGAACCTTTAATCTTTTTATTGAGGTATAGTATCTGAATTCAGTTGACCTATATTCCACAACATTATTCTTTCTCAGTTAGATGATGTTTTTCAAAATTATATTGAATTTTTAACTTCTTTTATATATATATGTGTGTGTTTGTGTGTGTGAATTAGGGAAAATAGAAAATAAAATCTAAGAAATTTTTTTTTTTTTTGAGTTGATCATGAAGATTCGAACTTTGAACACTTGGTCGGAGGTATATACGTTAACCAGTTGGACTATGCTCAAGTTGGTAAAAAAAAATGTTTAAATTAACTTACGAGATAGATAAGAATCTGGACATATGCCACGTGTGCCTCTAGTACCTCCTCCTCGAGGTTTTTGATCTTCAAATCTTCACATAATTTTTTCATACGACATTCTGCTATTTCATACTTTCCATTCACCACATCCCTCAATGCCTTATTCTGCACCCAAATTTAACTTTATAAATTTACTTTTAACCTATATATATATATATTCTTGGAGGTGAGGGATTCAAACCTCTCACTTAGTTATATCACTTTGGCTAATTCATTTTAGTTTTATAATATAAATATTATTTTCATTTTGATAGAATGAAATAAATCTAAGTATTAATTAGGGAAAAATACACTTTTAGTCCCTGAGGTTTGGGTTAAGTAACAGTTTGGTCCCTGAGTTTTCAAACTCAACAATTTAGTCCCTGAGGTTTGGATTTCGTTACACTTTTGGTCCCTCCGTCCAATTTTCTGTTAAACCCTAACAGTTTGCTGATGTGTCACTATTATTTTAATTAAAAAATTATTTTTAAAATTTTCTAAATAAAAATGTATTAAAATAATAAAAATAATATTATTTTATTTTATTTTTTCTCTCTTTTTTTCTTTCTTCTTTTTCTTCTTATTCTTCTACTTCTCCTCCTTCTCCAACTTCATCTTCTTCAATTCCGGTGGTCGGCCGTCGCCGGCAGCTGGCGAAGGTTTTTTTTATTTTTTATTTTTAAATCTTTTCTCGACTTGTCCCAAACACCCAATTCATCATAGTCATTAACAGAATTGAAAATGACCATAAAGTCTTCAAAGCAGACTCAACATGTCCCATTTACATCCTATCATCAATGTGAATTTTAAAATGTGAAATACCAACACCTACATGCCAAACTTATATGATTTACAACTTTCTGTCAACTTATAACCCATGTAACATTTTTACGGTTCTTGAGGAACATTAGTTTTTATTTGAACTCACGATACCAAACAAGCTGCGGCAGGAAAAAGCTGGAGTGTAGAAACCAAGTAAGCAACTCAACCCTGGAATAAACCTTCTAAACTCGTGAAATAGAGAACTAGCTTCGTTCCCTTCGCGTTGCCGCTTTGCATTTCAAGCTGGAATGGGTCTGAAACGAAGGGAAAATCCTTTTCGTTCCAGATCTGGAACGAAAACCCAGATCTGGGTTTCGTTTCAGACCGAATCGAAGGGGATTTCCCCTTCGATTTTGAGATGAAGAGGTGCCGAATGAAGCAGGTAGCTGGAGGCGGGGGAGTGAGAAAGGAAAGGAAAACAGAGAGGGACAGTGAAGAAGAAGAACAGAGAGGGACGGTGAAGAAGAAGCTTCGTTCCGGTCTGAAGGAAGGGAAAACCCAACAAGCTTCGTGCCGCCGTGGATTCGCGTTGCGTCGTCGTGCCGTCTAAGAAGAGAAACGGAGGGAATTGGATTCTTTGCCGGCGAGAAGAAATGGGAAGAGAGAGAATGGGGCAAGTTCACGGGAAAGTGGGAAAGAGGAAGAAAGAAGAGGGAGGAGAGAGAAAAAAAATAAATTAAAAAAATGAGTTTTAATTAAAAATAAGAAATAATGATAAAAAAATAAATAAATAAATATTTTTTTAATAAAAATAAAGGACACGTCAATTTTCTGTGAGTAACTTAACGGAAATGTTGACAAAAGGACTAAAATGAATCTAAACGTAAACCTTAGGGATAAAAATGTTGAGTTTGAAAACTCAGGGACCAAACTGTTACTTAACCCAAATCTCAGGGACTAAAAGTGTATTTTTCCCTATAAATTATTATCGTTAAATGCAATTTCGAAATTTGAAAATCATTTAAAAGGACAAGTAAGTCTAAAAAAATAATTTTCAACTATCTAACCTAACGTTAAAAATAAATTATAGGGTAAAATACCTTTTTGATCCCTCATGTTTCGGGTTCGTTTCCAATAGGTCCCTAGGTTTCAAAATTGAACAATCAAGTCCCCACTGTTTAAAGAATGCTTCTATTGAGTCCCTGGACCGTTAATTTTTTTAACGGTGGTGACGTGGCACGTTAAAAATATTAAAATATTAGATTTTAAATTAAAATAAATATTAAATTAAATTTAAATAATAAATAATTAAAAAATATCAAAAAAGAAATCTCACTCTCTCTCCTCTTTCTCCCCCACTTCCCGAAACCCTCCTCTCTCTCCTCCTTTCCTTTCCCTTCTTTCTCTTTCTCCTTCCTCTCTCTCTTTGTATCCTTCCTTTCGCCGGTTGGCTACCGCCCCATCTCCGACCCCTTTCTTTTTCCATTCTTTCCCCATTCTTCTTTCCCTTGCCGCCGCCTAACCCCTTCCCGTCGCCGTCCCTCTCCTTCTCTTTCTTTCCCTTGTCGTCGCCGCCCTTCCCGAGCATCAAAACAAAATTACATACTCTGAAACTTCAACTCATCCCACCTCCAGCACTCATGACGACACAAACCCAAATGAAAAACAAAAGCAAAAACCAAATTCCACCCAATTACAGAGTTTCACTCCACCAGGCCACCATTAAAAACTACCCACAAACAAAACAATGAAATCCGAAAATCCAAAGCCCCCGGAATGTTAGTGCCCCAAAACAGAGGAAAGGAAATAGAAGTATGAGAGAGATTTGGCGGTATGAATAAGAGAGAGAGAGAGAATTTGTGGTGAAGCGAATGGAGAGAAAGTACGGATTGCTCGGTCCAAATTGAATCGAAAAAAAACACAAAAGGGGTTTCGAAAATTAAGCCAAAGAAGCAGGATAGGTGAAGAGAGAGACTGAAAGATGGCAGATAGAGAGCGAAAAAGGAGGTTTAGCGAAAGCTTGTTTGCCAACCTATCCCATGGCTACTGCAGAGCTTCGCTGAAACTAGAGAGAGAGGGGAGAGAGAAAGTGGGACACGGGTCGAGAGAGAATGTGAGAGGTGGAGAGCGGCGGCGAGGGCTATCGCCGGACGCCGACGAGAAGGAGAAGGGTGGGGGAGAGTGAAGAGAGAAAGAGAGGAGGAGGGAGAAGGGAAAAAAATTACAGAAGAGAGAGAGACGAAGAAGATGGGGAGAGAGAAGAGAGAGAGAAGAGAGAGAGGAAGAGTAGATTTTTTAAAAAAAAAATATTTATTATTTAAATTTAATTTATTATTATTTTAATTTAAAATCTAATATTTTAATATTTTTAACGTGCCACGTCACCACCGTTAAAAAAATTAACGGTCCAGGGACTCAATAGAAGCATTTTTTAAACAGTGGAGACTTGATTGTTCAATTTTGAAACCTAGGGACCTATTGGAAACGAACCCGAAACATGAGGGACCAAAAAGGTATTTTACCCTAAATTATATGGTTGTTCAATAAAATTTTACGAAATTACATTAATAGCATTATTGAAATGATCCGTTAATAATTTTTATAAAACCATCGAAAAGTGATTCTGTTTTTTCAATTTCGTCTTTGTCAAAAGTTTCAATTAGTCTCTTATCTTTTAACATCTTTTAATTATATCATTCTAGTGATGAATGTTAAAATCGATAGATGATAGACTCATATATCATACTCTGTAGTGAGTCGGTAGAAATTTGAAAGAAATAAACCACTAAAACCTCACAATTTATAAGATACATGCCTGAGTTACTTCACTTATTGTCAATTGATTTTGAGATTTAACCTCATGTTATCTAATAACCAGTATGTAGCCAAGTAATTTTAGAAGATAAGAAAAAGAACCTTAGTGGGAATAATATTTGATAACACACTGCCTTCTTCCACTATTGCTGGTTTTAAGCTCAACAGTGACTTCAATATGCCTTTTGTATCTGTCAAGAAGCTCTCTGAATTTGTATTTTCACTATGAATTTTTAACTTCCCATTGCCAAGGGTTGCTAGGTACTTATTCCACCATTTTTCAGCATCACCATTGCCCAACATGGTATGCACCACAGCCTGCACAAAACTACGTCGTTTTCGATCAACATATTTTAAGACGCTAAATTTATATCACACGTCTAAAGAAAATAGAAATACTTTGTAAAGACTAGGTCTTCCATCGGATGAATCAGATCGAGGAAAGTTGTCCTTCTCCTCAAGAAATTTTCGAGCTTTTTCGTATTCATCCTATTCAGGAAGATAGACAAAAACAACCACATTTTTAGAAAATAAATATACAACCAAAATTTTTTACATAAGAAAAATGGTCTAATCATTTCGATTCCATTTGTATTTTTTGTGTCGATTGATTTGGTTCGATTTGAATTTTATCTACAAACATATTGGCTTAATTATTTTGGATTTTTGCATATATTTTTTAGTTAAATATGTAAAATTTAAAAAAAAAAATGAGAAGAAAAATTATAGGTAGGTTTACAAGATATATAAGAATTTGGACATATGCCACTCGAGCCTCGTATGCCACGTCGGCATTTGTCTGATTTCTATCGCATAAGCCTTTCATAAGGCACTCTGCTGCAAGATACTTCTCATCCATTACCAGCTTCAATGCCTCATTCTGCATTAAAAAAATTAAATAAAATTAAAATAAATTAAATTATAAATTTAGTCCCTAAATTTCAGGGTTGTGTCAATTTGGTCCTTAAACTTTAAAGAATGTTTAATAGATCTATGAACTTTCAATTTTGTGTCTAATAAATTCTTATCATATTCTAGATCAAAGTAAAAGTTTAAACACCTACAGGATACTTTTTAAAGTTGAGACCTATTTGACACAAAATTAAAAGTTCCAAAACCTATTTGACACTTTTTAAAATTGAAGGACTAAATTGACAGAATCCTGAAAGTTCAAGGACTAAATTTATAATCCAACTAGAAAAACAAAAGACAAAATACAAAACAAAAACAGGGCTCCTATAATTTAGAAGTTAATAAAAGAACCTTAATGGGAATGATCATTGAAGATGGTGAGTTCTTTTGTTTTGGTTGTACTAAGCTCAGCAGCGACTTCAATGCATCTTCTTTAGCATCCGAGTAATGTGTCTCTCCACCACATGATATTCCACAATGAGCTAAAAATTTGTCATGTATATTGGGATTTTGAGTCCGCCCAATTGAGACCCCAGCTGAACCATTAGAGAGCCGAGAAAAAGATGGCGTCTTAAGGTCGAAACGGAGCGATGAAGCCATCGTCGGAATGGAAGAAGAAGGTTTGTATAATGGAAGTTTGGATGGCGAGGCACCACGAAGCAAGGCAATGGATTCCATGGAGATATGGTGGGGCTCAGGCGAAATCTCGATTACAATATCGATACTATACCTTAGAATCGAACGAGGACGATGCTCTAGGTCTTGGCAAGAGTATAAACATTTGGAAATATATATAATAATGTGTGTAAAAGAGTGTCAAAAAATAGGAAGCTGGCATACTTGGAGGCCAAGTATTTAATGATTCTCATCTCATGATTCACATATACACAAAGTACATTACATGTTAAATTCCATGGTCCAAACAGAAGGCAAAGGTTAAAGAAGAATGGGAATGTAATGCTGTGTTTCACATTGTCCTTTAACAAAATGAACAAAGGAAAAAGCTAACAAGGATGTGTGTATTAGATAACATGGGATTCAATCTCAAAACCAATTGGTAATGAGAGGAGTAACATATATATCTTATAAATTGTGAGGTCTCAACTTATTTTTTTCAACGTGGGATCATCAACAAGCCTCTCAAGATGGTGTGTCTTTGGGTTCATCATTCTTGGATGGAATCTCAATTTCTTTTATCTTGGGTCAAATATTCGTTTGAGTTTCATGGGCTCTAATACCATATTGGATAACATAAGATTTTATCTCAAAACTAATTGGCAATAAGAGAAGTAATACATATATTTTATAAACTGTGAGGTCTCCACCTATTTTTTTCAACGTCGGATCTCAATAGTGTGGAATGATAATTTGATAAGGATAACACTGAAAAAGAAGCATCTTTTAAAGTGAACAAAAATATTTTGGTGTAGTTTTGTAGTTTGGAAGTGCCAAAGCTGCAATTAGCTGGCAAGAGCATCAACTTCACTTGAGGTGGTTTTGTGCTGAAAATGTGTCACCTATACATATGTGTGCTAATTTAAAGTACTTGTTGGCCCTCTCTTTAGAGACATCCTAAAGGTTAGTTGATTAATTGTAATTTAATCTTCCATTTTTATCTTGCTAGAGGGCTTTCTTTATACACATTAAAGTTGTGTTTAGGTGTAAAAGTGTTTATGATAATTATACTGTGTACGGCTAACAACAAACAATTGATGTTTAGTTCTATACTCTTGCTTTTGAAATATTTTTTAATCAAGCATTCTAGATAAGACACTCTAGTAATTGTAAGTTGTAACTTAATCTTCCTTCATCTTGTTAAAGGGTTTTCTTTAGACGACAAAGGTGTGTTAAGAAATTAGGAGTGCTTTTAATAAAAGTTCTTAAGCACCTAATAATAAATCAATTTGATGTTTAATTCTACCCTCATAGTAACCATAAAAATTGGGCCGGTTGCAAAAGTAGCAAAATGGCCCAAACTAATTGCAAAAGTAGCAGTCCGCATAAATATTTGCAAAAATGACAAAATCTCACCATCTGAAAAATAAAATTACTAAAATGCCCGATAGAAAACTTTCTTATCACTGATAGATTCTATCATTGATAGATATCACTGATAAAAGTTTTCCTATCAGTGATAGAAACTTTTGATAGAAAGCTTTTCTACACTGATAGAAAATTTTTCTACCACGGATAAAATCTATTAGTGATAGAAAGACTATCTATCATAGAAGATTTCTATCAATATATATATATATAATTGACGAGGAAGAAGAAATGCGTGCGCCAATCAGTTTTTCTACCATTGATAGAATCTATTAGTGATAGAAAGACTTTCTATCAGTGATAGAAGATTTCTATCCATATATATATATATATATATATATATATATATATATATAAACTGACGAGGAAGAAGAAGATGCCATATTTGCAAATATTTTTTTCTAATTCAAAAATTTTGCCATATTTACAAATATTTTTAAAAATTGCTATATTTGTCATTATTTACACTTATGTTGCCACCCATTACAATTATCCATAAAAATTCCCAAAACAAAACTTATGAGACCCACCTCAACCACCCTTAAAAATACACTTAATTAATTAATTGCACATAATATGTTTATTATAAATAACTAATTATCTATGCTTTATTCATTATAAATTATTGTTTTCATTTTCAAATACAACCACAAACTCTAAAACAGATATATAATTGAAACTAATCCATCCAAAATAGTTTTAACCAATTTTGTTTAAATATATATATATACAGTGAATGTTCTAACCAATTCGGGCACACCTAAACTATTTTCACAAGACAAATTTTTTTTCCATGAATATCACCATCATTGAAACATGGCCTTCTAATTTTGGAGATCTTTCCATTTGTAATATCAGACTTTATTTTTAGTTTATATTTTGTAGCTTTTATGAACTGAGAAACATTCCATAAATTTAAAGAATTATGCTCTCTTTATTGGTTTTCATGTATGCATCATCTGTATTCACACCAAAATAGAATGGCAAAGAGGGAAAGTTAAAGAATTTCACTTTATTTTCCACCCAGATAAGTAACAAGAGTAAACTCAACAATGGAACAGAATTCTAAATTCCTTCTTTAGCTTTACAGCATGGTAAACACCCATATGCTTTGATGCAGTAACAGCTACCCAACATAACATAACCTTTCTTTTCCTTTTTCTGACAAAGACAATAGGACTTGATGGACAAAAATTCTTGATCAGTTCTTTACAATTAGATTTTGTAAGTCAGATTGTACCTGAAAGCTATAGAACATTAGAACCACCGTTACACTTGAACACTACATAAACAATTTGTTTGCTTTCTAATGAAATTATCTGCAGACCACAAAAGGATACATCAATCGATAAACCGACCTTTACTACAATATTCTACTTTATGAAGTTGTGCGAGAGTAAATAGGGATATATTGGGAATATTAGTACGATCCCAATAGGAGTATATTAGTAATTAGCTAGAGTGAATTGGTTATAAATAGAGGAAGTTAAAGAGCTTAAAAGGCCGGTAAAAGAGAATAGACCTTTTTGGTATTGCAATATAGTTTTCTTACAACAGGATCCCAACAGGTTGTTTCTTCCTTGTATCCATTGAGATCAATTATGTTATCTTTACAGTCAAATAGTAGAGACTGAAATACAGAAGCACTTCCTATGGTTATCTGGCTTGTGGTTTCTTTCCTTATCAAAGCAAAATGAAATAATTTCCAACACCAAGACAGATGGTAAAGAATTAAATAGAATATGCACCAAAAGTTCTACACTATGCTGGTTTCTGGCAGTACCTTTTTTCACAGAGGGCAGAGGCTTAATTTTAGGTGTTCTTAACTTCGGTAGTCTCTTGCTTTCCCTCTCTGCAATTTCGTTATCAGTGCATTTAACATCCTTGGTTGAAAACAAATCGTAATGATTAGTGAACAAACAACTAAAAGAACTCGAGGGACTGATGAGAGTGTGCACTCCACATTTCAGTGATCTTGTGTCTTAATGAATGTAATATGCATACCTGTCAAAAGAAGTGCGCCGAACTCACTCGTCGATTGCCTCTGTGCCAGCCAACTAACTCCGGATGTAGTTCGTAGTCTGTGACAAGCTTAAAAGCATGCTTCCCTTTTTTTCTTCAACCGCCTTCCATTTCGTTTCCAACATTGGGCTTAAAGTGACAGGCACCAAGGACCTTATAGCCCCATACAATTTCAGATATCTCATCTTGAGGCAAACTCAACCCCCGTCTCTTGATTACACAATGCAATTCAGAGTACAACTTTGGATCTTGTAGCTTGATATACTCTCGCAATATGTTCTCGTGATCTGGGACCCAATTCCGAGGGAGGGGAGTGTAATCACATGAGGGAATCATAGACATGCGAGAGAACTGCACACCTTCAATTGCATCTACAAGTCCCATTCTCAGAAGATCAGAATACTCAGGTGCAGAATTATTACTGCTCTCTATCAATGGACGGCTTAAATTCCGCGAGGCTATCCTATACACCTTGGCTCGAGATTTTAGTCGATACCTAGCAGCATAGAGTTTAGCTAAGGAGCTGCGTATAACATAAGCACAAAAGCCAACAATTTTCTTTCGATTATCGGCATAACGATACCAATCAGCCATGGTCTCGAGGAATTTATTCATCTGTGAATTTGTATGAGCTTGACTAGAATACAGCATTGGATTGCATGGCAGAGGCTCGGGATCTCTATCTCCCTTAACAAGTTCAACCCGCCTGAATTTGCGAATACATTGCTGCAAGCTAGCAGTTACAGAAAGCAAAGTTCCAACACACTTTTGGCTAACAATGGTACCTCCAGAGGATGTGTATCTAAGAGTAGGGTGTATTATTCTACGGCACATTATATGGTCCAAGAATAGAATTCCTCTGCTAATATGTTCGATCTCTATCTTTGAATTATCCAACCTTATCCCAAATTTACTCTCACAAAACTCAATGATTTCCTTTCTAATTCTCACTGCATCCTCTCTAGGCCCTCGAATGCCCACCAAGAAATGCCCTCCATATCGTATGTAATCCATTTTTCTAGTTTTTTCCTTGCCACTAGCTGGAACGAACTCCGGCCAAGCTGGGTTATGACAACCATCATTAATGGAGTCTCTCCAAATGGAATCAAGCTTGGAAGGCCTAAAATACTCTACTATCTTATCTTCCATTACAAGATCCAATTCATTAAGACATACATTAGCAAGAAAAGGACTCAGAATTCCACAATGGCCATAAGAAGGTACCTTGACAGCTTCTTCTGGTGCGAAATTGAAGAATGTTCTTAACCAATATGGATCAGGTTTGGGCTCATTCTCATTGAGAATCTTCTTCTTCTTTGTAGCCCCTTTTCTTTTCTTCTTCTTCATCTCCTCAATATCTTCAACTCGTGGCCGATTCTGCCTCGGTGATTGAAGGGCGGACTTGACCAAACGCAAAATCTTTTTATCCTTTACAGCCTTCTCTAAGGAACCCATCACCACATTTTCATCAACATGGCTAAAAATTTCACTCAAATCCGCTTTCAAGAACCAGAGGTACCCAGCGAAGTTACTTCTGATGGTTCGAATGAAAGAATGGGCATTCCGGCCGGGCCGAAATGCGTGCGATTTCGACGAGAACCGAGCCTCGAAAACAGGCTCCAAAACATTCAACAACACCTCCTGAACGACCCTGTCCTGAAAGCAAGGCTCATCTGATTCAAGCATCGCTTGGAGCTTGCGCTTGGAAATGAGATGTGTCCGAGACTTGTCATTTGGGCTTCGAATTAACTGATTAGCCTTCCTGTTCCACGAAAATTTCCCATTGATCACAGCGTTGCGTAGAGACAGTAGGTCGCGTAGAACGTGAGAATGAATGGCGTTGCGAGGAGGGAAAGTTCCGGTCACGTCCGCACATGAACGCTGATACGCCAATACCCACAGATCGAATTTGGAAAGAAAACCAGATAGATCGGAGAATGAACTATTGGGAAGAGAAGCGAAGGCTTTCACCCAAATAGAGGAGCAGATATCAATCGGGTCTTCTTTGATGAAAGAATAGGGGTCTTGGTCGAGGAGATTGGGAAGATTTTGAAATTGAACTGAAATAGAGGAACGCCGTGATGGGTGCGCGGCGGCGGAGGAAGAGTTGAAGCGAGCAAGAGAGAGGGATTCTATGAAGTTTCGGCGGTTGCATTGAAGGTGTTTGATGGTTGTTCTGATTCTGAATGACATTTTCCAATAAACTTCATTTCTGATAACTTTAGGGTTTAGGGTTTAGAATTCGCCATTGAAGCCAAGCCCTGCTTCTTTGTGAAGCTTAGAAGCCGAAGCTTAGCTGTTTGATCGCGAAAGCTCCGAAGTTTTTCTTCCTCGGGCCGAGTTTTTGCGGGTCGCCGACAGATTTGGACGCTAGTTAATATAATTTGCATTTTTTATTTTAAATGTATAAAATTTCCCTTTTAAGAAAAAAAAATGAAAGTTCAAAAAAAAAAAGAATTTTCAATTTCATCCGTCAACCATCTAAACTCGCATGATTATTATAATTAGGCTAAAAAAAAACCCCGAATTATGAAATTTGTTTAAAAAATGTCTCTAAATTTTAAAAAGTTTAAAAAATACCATAAATTTTGAAAAATGTTTAAAAAATATAGTTAATTTTGTATGGAAGCTGTTGAAATTTCAATTTAAAAAATACCCTTGAACTTCCAAAAAAAAAAAAATTCAAAAATATCCTTATTGAAAAATGTTTTTTTTTTCTTCTCCCACCATAATTTAATTCTGACTCCATGAAAAATAATGGGAAACTTTACTTTTTTGTCATGAATTCATAATCTATAATCTTTTTTCTCTTTCAACACATCCCAAGAACTTGAACCATAAACTTAAGCTTTTTTCTCTTTCAACACATCCCAATAACTTGAACCATAGACTTTTTGGTCAATAGTACAGGTTTTATGTCGTTTGAGTTATACTCACCATTTTCTTGTTTATGGTTTTTGTTGCATTGCATTTTTCTTTTTTTTTTAAGATACTTAGTAGAACATGAAACTTTAGGATAATAGGAAAACATTTTTTGGATTTTTTTTTTAAATTTTAGATGACTTTTTCTTGTTGGTGAGGAGTTTTGTGAGTTTTTTTCTTTCTTTTTTTTTTTTTTTTACTAAAGCAAATCAATTTTGAAGATTTTTTCCAAATTTTTTCTGGTTTTTTTTCCTAAGAACTTTTTGGTTTTTTTTGGTTCTTCTTTTTTTGCTGCTTTTCTTCCCTACTAACTAGAAGAGCATGTAAGTGATAGACACACAAACCCAAAGCAATTTCAAGTTTTTTCCTGCTATATTTTTCTTGTTGCTAATAATTTGTTGACTTTTTTTAAGTTAATAACAATGAAAATAATGAATTTGGAGGGTTTGATTTTTTTAAATAAAGAGTTTATTTAATAAAATTTTTCACAAAAAACCAACTCAGATGTAGTGTATGTAGTGTTAATTTGAAAATTAAAAAACAAAATTGTCACTCACATGTTTTATTAACGATTGCAACGCGATTAAAATTAATACAAATGTTAAGTTTAGGGTCAAAAATAATTTTTTTCTAAAAAAAACATATATAAATCAATGATATTTTGTATAATTTGACTAAAGTTTTAATCCAAACTTATTTTAATTCCAATTCTATTTTATCATTTCAAATTGCTTTCGATTTTGACTTATTTTAACCATTTCTCCCCTCAAAATGTCATTTCTTCAATATATACCTACTTTCAAAGTCCACCTTTGATGTATGGATATGAATTAAATTATTTGAGTTTGGCAATAAAGCAGCATTTAAGTAGGTAATTATCAACTAGCAAAATAGATTTTTTTTTTTTTTTTTGAAAATAACTAGCAAAACAGATTACTTAAATTACACTGGTAAGGTAAATTACATTTATAATGTCAGGTGCTCCACCAACCCCAAAATATCATTAAGTGGAAGACTAATGAATGTGTTATTAATAATATAAAGTAAAATTTCCTTTGACCCATGTGACATGTCAAAATATATATATATATATATATATATATATATATATATATATATATATATATATATATATATATATATATATAATTTCTAATTTAAGCACAATAATTGTCATTCCAACTTTTTATCTTTCTATTTAAAATTTGAGCTGTACTCTATATTTCAAATTTGTACATTTACTTATATTTTGTACTCTTATGATATATATATATATATATATATATATATATATATATATATATTCTCAAAAAAAAATTATATACATATGTTTAAATATAAATCCAACGATAATTTTTCAAAAAAAAAAAAAAAAACCAACGATAAAATAATTGAAAGGCAATTATAAAATAGTTAGTTACGATTTTTTTTTTTTGAGAAATAATTAGTTACGATTTTTTTTTTTTGAAAAAATAATTAGTTACGATTATAACTCAATATAGATTCGAAATATAGATAGGGTTAAGTTATTTATATGATTATGGCGTAGAACAAAACCTGTCCTACATTTTTTCTTTTTCTTTTTTTTGACGAAAAAATTCATTTTCTTTTTTAGCAAATGTCTGCCTTTCATTTTCATATTTGAAAAGAAAACGCGTCGTGGACCCTACAAACATTTTATTTAAAAAAAAAAAAAAAGGGAAAATGTTAATGTTCATTTTGGAATATAGTTAATAATAGATGTTAATTTAATTTTAATATGTTTTAAACTAACCTATAAATTTTAATAGTTAACTTGAATATAGTTAAATTTATTAAAGCATATATTCTCAACTAAGGAAGTCAAAATTTTACCTGTTTTTAATCCAAGAAAAGAAAAAACCTATAAATTTTAGTAAATAGTAAAATAAACAAATAAATGATAATAAATTCAAAGACCTAAACAAACGTAAAATCCTCATTAAATTCTAAATCATTCATGCACTTGAAAATTTTCTAGTTGGTTATTAAATTCAATTAAAAATAATAATAATTAAAGAAGATTAACATTTGGGAATTTAATTTAAAATTGATTTAGAAAAATAAAATTATCCGGAGGGGCAAATGCAAATGTAATCGTCGTCATTAGGAGTGAAAGGAAAGCGGCAACCACAACGAAAGCCATAGTCCCAACAGCAACAACCTTCATCAACCGTTCAGAACAGAAGTGGATGCACAATTAAGAGAGAGAGAGAGAGAAAATCAGAGAGAGTATTCTCGAAGCATTGGCCTTCTTCTTCAATCTTCAGCTCAATTCTTCTGCTTCGATCTCCTCATCTCTCTATCTAATCTGTGTTAGATCCTCATGATCTCTCTCTCGCATTCTATCTGATGTTTAGACACTGACGTTTCATACAGCGCGATTCTTCATTCCATCTCCGGTGCGCATCTCTCTCGATCTGCGGTTTTGTAGTTTAGATTCTGCTTTTTTATGTGTATTTTGTCGGTTGTTCGTGGAATGGTGAAGTGATTTGCTTCTGTTTTCGTTGCTTTTCGTTTGCATTTTGCAGTTTTAGTCTGGATTGATGATGGAGGCCTCTTTTATTACTCCTGGACAGGTATTGCGTTGGTTTAATTCGTGTTTTTTTTTTTTTTTTCTCTCCTTTTTGATTCAGATGTTTTGAGAGTTATGTAATTCTTTGGTTCAGGCTGGTTTTTGATTGTTGTGTTGTGTTGTGTGTGGCATTTTTTTGTATAGTGAAGTTCACTGACACTTGAAGTTCATTTGATTGATTGAAATTGAACTTCGCATTTCCCTGCACTGTCGGCTACGTGTTTTGGTTTTGTTGCCAACCAATAATTCTCACCGACAATTTATTTTCTCCTTTTTGCTTCTCATTCACATGCTTTTCAAGATTTAGATCTCGGAGCATCCCTCGAACGCAGAACGATTGTACTGTTAACTGGAAATTAAAACTTATTTGTCTTGATGTGACTGAGAACATTGCATTAAAGTCCCTCAATTTCCTTTGGTGTTTGTTTAACCAATAACATGGCTGCTCAGGATATATATATTTTTTTCATTATGCAAGTTGTCCTTGAATTGAATCTATTTTAGTTTTCCTTTTCCCCAGAGGTACATATTTTCATATTTCATTCATCCTCTATTTTCCAAAGTTTGTCTGGGATTTGTAGGATTGTTAGATTGTGTGTGTTGATGTTCGTGGGTTATAATTTTCTTAGGTATTAGATTATCCACTATATTCCGAGGCTTGAGTTTGAGGACAATACTGGGACAGACTGGAATTACTTTTAAAAAGAATTCAAGTTTTGATGTTAGTTTAATATTGATTTTCCTGTTACTAATTTGACCTTAAAAGATATCAGTCTGGTGTTATGTTTCCTCTTTCCTATCTATTCATATTTGTTGTCTCAAGTATCTTACTTTTATCGCATTTTAAGCCTGAAATAACTGACAAGAATATTTTCATGTCTCAGATATCATTCCTTCTTGGAGTATCTCCCATCTTTGTTTCATGGATATATTCAGAATTCCTTGAATATAGGAAATCTTCAGCTCCTTCTAAAGCGTGAGAAATTCTTTGCAATTTTCTTTATTGTAGATATACATTTTAGTGCTATCTGTTGTTCTTATAGTTATATGTAGTTGGAATGATTCTAATTGAAAGTTGAGTGACTGTCGGACTGTGATTGTTTAAATATCTTTCATTAACAATTTATGCAAAATTCCCTTAATCTCTATGTTTAAGAGTTAAAGTCTCGTTAAGAGAATAGGCATTTAACACGTACTCTTCTTTTCTTTCTTTCTTTTTTAATGATATATATTCAGCTTTTTTTGCTTAAATTTCCTGTTGCTGATTATAATCTCCTGATTGCAGTCATTCAGACATTAATCTGGTTGACTTGGGAGGTGAGACAATAAAAGAAGATGATCAAGCCGTTCTATTGGAAGGAGGTCTGGCTAGACCAGCATCTGCAAAGATTCATAATTCATCCATCACAACGAATTTGATAAGGTCATTTCCGTGATATATAGTATATTAAGTATTTTCTTCTAAAGTAATATGTTTCTTTAAAGACCTTTCTATTGTCTGAACCTTTCTGGTCTTTAGGTTTTTTACACTGGATGACAGTTTCTTGCTAGAAAATCGAGCTACGTTGAGAGCGATGTGAGTCTTGACTTGATTAGTGTTAACTTGATTAACCAATAATATTGAAGTAAACTATAACACATTGTTTCAATCTTGTTTAGGTCTGAATTTGGAGTGATTCTGCTTTATTTCTTTGTATGTGACCGCACATCTATCCTGGGAGATTCGAAGAAGGTAGTTTTTGTTCCCTTCTCCCGTCAACTTGTGCTTAAAAATTTTCTTGAAATAATAGTTTCGCCTCAGTCTATTAAAGAACTCATTCTCCCAGAATGTGTTTGTCTTTATACTTTATTTTTTCTCTATTATCTATGAAACATACCTATTGCTGAATATTATTGTTGATAGTTAAGGTTAGCTGGTAATTGAATCCCGAATTCCATAGAATCTCATTCTTTTTCATTTATCGTGTCATCTTTTATGCTTCATCTGAATCCTTTAAACTTTTCACACTTGTAGATTCTCAACAATTTGTTTCCCTTTTTTAACCTGCGTTAAAAGAAATATATTTATATTATTTGAATTGTTCTTTTCTTTGACAGAATTACAGCCGTGACCTCTTTCTCTTTCTCTACATTCTTCTCATCATTGTTTCAGCAACAACATCTTTAAAAAAGCACAGTGACAAGTCAGCATTCTCTGGGAAATCTATTCTTTACCTTAATCGGCATCAGACAGAGGAGTGGAAAGGATGGATGCAGGCAAGTCATAGTCTAAATTACATATATAGACAGAATGACATCCTCTTTGGGAGTAATAGTCTTAGATTAATATCATTGTTATAATATTTCTGATTTTACGGTGCATGGATTTTACATTGTGTTTTATCCCTACCCTACTTTGATTTGTAATAACATCCATTGTTGTAGACTGCTATTTCTCGTTATTGACTGGTTATTCATTTTCATCTGTCCATTAAAAAGAAAAAACACAAGGGATGGACAGATGAAAATGAATAACCAGTTAATAACGATAAACAGCGATCCATCCCTTGTGTTCTCCCAAGTATGTTTGGGCTTTCGACTGTAATTTATATGTTGAAAACATGTATCGTTGTCCATTCTTAGATGTCATCCGATTGGTTTGAATGAATTTATGTACCCCACACTTAATTTTAAACTGTTTTCCTGTTGTTCACATGTAGTTGATAGCATGTCAATTACTACATTCTCTTTAGTTATTTGCTCATGCCAATGGTTTTAATTAAGTTTGATTTACTTAGTTTGGTTAGTCAAGCCATTAACATTTTTCCTTTTGGGTTTCAACAGGTTCTTTTCTTAATGTACCATTATTTTGCTGCTGCAGAGATATACAATGCAATACGCATGTTTATTGCTGCATACGTTTGGATGACTGGATTTGGAAATTTTTCCTATTATTATATCAGAAAGGATTTTAGCGTTGCTCGCTTTGCTCAGGTTATCTTTATTCAAAGCTGTATCAATAAGACCCCCCCGTGCTGGCCAAAAAAGATGGTGATCAAGTAATTTTTATTAATATCTATTATTATATGCAGATGATGTGGCGGCTAAATTTCTTTGTAATCTTTTGCTGTATCGTTCTCAACAATGATTATATGCTGTACTACATCTGCCCGATGCATACACTTTTCACTCTAATGGTTTATGGAGCTCTTGGTATTTTTAACAAGTATAACGAGAAAAGCTCAGTGATAGCGTTGAAGATACTTGCTTGCTTTCTTGTTGTAATTCTCATTTGGGAAGTTCCCGGTGTTTTCGATGCATTTTGGAGTCCTTTGACATTCCTTTTGGGTAAGTACAGATTCAATTCATGCCCCTTGCCCAAAAAAAAAGAAAGAAGAGAAGAGAAAATAAAACAGCAGGACAATTCAATCTTATGTTTTGGAGTGGCAAGGTGCCTCCAATTATTTTCATTTCATAAATCGAGCTATTCTTTTTTTTGGAAGTTATTTTCCAACCCAACCTTTTATCTTGGTTGTATGATGCAAAGTTTCGGCTATACCAAAGTTCAAATTGTAGGCAGTGGGCTTTTCTATTTGCATACTTGATTGGCATTTAGTAGTGATTACTATTAAGACTTTAGATGATACCTTATTTTTCTTATTATGGTAAACTTTTAGGTAATTGGGTTTCTTTGAAGACTATAGCAACCTTTTAAACTATTTGGTTTTCTTCATTTTGGTTTTTACTAATCCATATATTACATAATGACCATTTTTCTCTCTTTTTCCATTCATTTTTGGATATCTAACAGGTTATACTGATCCTGCAAAACCTCAACTCCCTAAATTGCATGAATGGCATTTCAGATCTGGACTCGACCGATATATTTGGATTGTTGGAATGATCTATGCCTATTTTCATCCCAATGTAAACTGATGTGTCTGAATTTGTTTTGATTATTGTTATTGTTATTTTTATTGTTTTTTTAATTTAATTTTCTTTTTCTTTTTGTTCACTGTCCTTAAAAGAATTATTTTCATATCCTAGGTTGAAAAATGGATGGAGAAATTAGAGGAAGCTGAGACCAGGAAGAGAATCTCAATTAAAGCGTGCATAGTTACAGTTGCCTTGTCCGTAAGTTGGATGAACTTGTGATAGCAATGTCTTTTCCGTGGCAACACTAATCTACTTTTAGTCATTGCGTTTCTCAATGCCTTCTGTTTTTTCTAGGTTGGTTATATGTGGTATGAGTGGATTTATAAGCTGGACAAAATTACATATAACAAGTATCATCCTTACACGTCATGGATTCCCATAACGTATGTATTGGAGAAGTTTCATTGTTTTATTTTTCTGTTTTTTAGTATTTTACCACTGATCTCATTTTATTTTGATTCTAGTGTTTATATTTGCCTGCGGAATTTTACTCAACAGCTTCGAAACTACTCTTTGACACTCTTTGCGTATGTATTTCTTTTCTACATAGTAAAATGAGATATTAAAGTTCTTAACTTTTTGCAATATATTCTGTTGTGTTTTCTAACTATTTTATATCATCAGGTGGCTTGGCAAGATCACCCTTGAAACTTACATTTCACAGTTTCATATATGGCTGAGGTGAGGATTTTTTTTTTTTTTTTTTTGGTGCACTCGCTATTTAATCCATTCTAGTGTGATGTGGTTGTGAACTCAGAATGTATCTTTACTAAATAACCGTAGTTCCTTATTTTTTAGGCCCAAAATGTTCTACATGGTTTGCATCCCTCATTTTATTTGTAGATGAACTTTAAAAATGATTGATTTTGCTCTACTCTCAGAGGACTTATTTTGTTATTTATATTTAACATGGATGTGTAATTACAAATCAATTTATTCAAAATTTTGATGATTTCTAGTAAAATATGAAGTGTCTTTCTTCATCATCCAGACACTTGAAGTCAGTGTTTTAAAAGACTTATGCCAATACCAATTTTTTTCTTTTTCTTTCTGAATAAGCTCACAAGTTATGATCTTTCAAAAAAACCACAAGTTATGATCGAAATAGGGCCACTGTAGTCAATAATTTATATGGAATTTAAACTACATTTTCCATGAAGACATGCAATTGTTATTTTTTTGGTCTGTTTGTGCAGATCGAATGTACCCAATGGACAACCTAAGTGGCTTCTTTCTTTCATTCCAGAATATCCTTTGCTAAATTTCATGCTCACCACAGCAGTCTATGTCTTTGTAAGAGAAAATTTACTTGGCCCTTTATTTTGGAAGGAGGATTCAGTATTTTTCTTAGATTTCATTTTCTTGCATGATGATTTGTAAATTGATTCTCTTCTGCAGGTCTCCCTTCGGATATTTGAATTGACAAATACACTCAAGACAGCCTTTATTCCGACAAAAGATGATCGGCGTCTGCTGCATAATTTACTTGCCGCTGGTGCAATTGGTTTATGTTTATACAGCATCTCATTGATTTTCTACGGTTTCTTCATTTGACGGTGAGCCCTTTTCCCAACTTGCTCTGTCGTGGTAAAATATATGGACGTATTTCATTCTTAAACCATAGTTTAATTCTTAGCACTAACCTCAAATTATTTGTGTTAATCCACTCATCTAACCATTTTTTTCAACTCATAGTCCAATTTTTATTTGAGGATTACAGAGGAATTGTCATTAGTTGATAGTATTTTTCAGCTGTAGAGCATTTCATGCTGTTTCTTGGAACTCTAAATTGATTCTTTTGCTTTTTTAATCTCTTGAAATTTATCAGTTGACGGGTCGCTACTTCTAAATGGTGATTCAGATATTATAGTGAATGCAAAGAGCCATTTCTACCTTGATTGTTTACTTCCAGTTGGAAATGTGCGAAAGTGAAAGGAGGTGAAATTTTTTGGTTGCATATCCAACTCGTTCGATAGGCTACCTTCAGCTGTCCCTTTTTACCCTTTCAAGCTTCAAAGTCGAGGCTGTAGAAATTTGCAAGCAGAAAAGAAACTTTTGCTATGTTTTCAGCCCCCCACAAAAGAAGAAAAGAAATAGCAGATTTTGGTGACGTAGCGTTGTTCTTTGATGTATTATAGTATTCAAAATTGAAGTTATGACAATTTACAAAATGGATTTCCATTTCAATATGCTAGAAATTATTCATATTAAGTTCTTAGTAGTACGTAGTGTGCTCAATTTTTTTTTTTTTTAATAGAGTATTAACAATTACCCTACTTTTAATATTTATTTATTTATACAATTATTTTTTAGATCTATTTTGAAATTATGTAAAATATTTATTTATTTTTTTAAATATGCTTTATTATTTATATATCTTTTTGAACATTTTGCCCATTGTTTTATGATTTCTTTTTACTCTATCTACTAATTCACATGTTTAAAAATGTTTTCTTTTCACAACTTTATTGCTTTCTCTTCTCTTCTATCTTATCACTAGGTAAAGCGTAATAAAGTATCTCCCCTACCTATATACTACTCGTAATTTTACAAGTGAAATTAGAGTTTGAAACCTTACAAAAGTTTTTTTTTTTTTATTTTTTAACGAAAAATGGCCCAACCGAATTTTCTAACCTATTTTCGTGCGATACCAAATACCATTTTTACCCTTTAGTCATCCCCACGTCCCCTACAACCGTATCTGATTATTATTATTTTTTAAATAAATCTATAACCTCTAATTCCATGAATCAAGGAACTAATGATCAATTTTCTCCCCCTTCCATCTGTAATTTGTTTTCTAGAAGATTTTCACGGTGCAATTTCTCCCTCTTCCTCCTTTCTTAAAAAAAAAATATACGTTTTTTGGTTTTCCAAAAGATTTTTACAGCATCAATTATCTCTCTTCATCATCTATCCGAACCAGGTTGATTGAACATTGTTGGGCGACCATAGAAAAATTTTTCATCATTTATCCGAACCAGGTTGATTGAACATTGTTGGGCGACCATAGAAAAATGGTCAGATTTACATGTCTTTTTGAAAAATGGTTAGATTTACACTGTATTTTTGAAAAATGACCAGATTTACACTGTATTTTTCAAACATATTTTTTTTTAATGAAAAATGGCTAAATCCTTTTTTAACCTATTTTCGTGCTTGAGTAAGTTTCACGTTCACACCCGATTTAATTATTAAAAAAATTATCCTTAAATCAAGGAATTACAATATCTATCTTCTCTCTCCTACCTCTCAAAAATCAAAATCATATTTTATTTTTATTAAAAGTGAAAGATTACATAGAAATTAGGTTTTCATTTTTAATTTTGGATTAGATTCTTAGATTTTAATTATCTAATCAGCATCTTCATCGTTTTTCCCAACTTTTTGTCATCCATCGATTGTTTGCTCTGTCGTTCATATCACAATTGTAAGGGTTATTGATCTACATTATAGGTATGTTAAATATTATATTTTGTATTTATCTATCATTATTTTCCTCTTTGTATCTTATTTTTCAACACAGTATTTTTTTTAATTCTTTTTCAAAGTTTTCAATGGTTTCCAAATGAAAGCTTTTTTTAATTCTTTGTAATGGTTGAAAGAAGATGAGAATGGGAAATACCGCACAAACGGAAGAAAATTAGAAGAATCTCAAGGGTTTTAGATTTTTTTTTTTTAAAAAATAAGGTGAATACTAAATCCCAATTTTCAAATTAAGTTGAAGGGAAATAGTGAGTAATGATTTCTTCTCGTTTTTTTAAATGATTTGATTTTTACCATAGTAAATTATTTGCATATTGTCTAATATGTTAGTTTACTATATACACTGTATTTGCATAATTTTTCTTTTTATAAACTTGAATGTTTTTTATTGTTCTAGTAACCATTTGTGAGTAATGGTTTCTCCCCGTTGTTCAAGATTGAAATCATTTGCAAGTTTAGTGATTACACTTTGAAGTTAGGTTATTGAGGGTTTGGAAAAGAAAATACGGTTTAGGTTATTGAGGGTTTGGAAAAGAAAATACGGTTTTTGTGTGTAAGTGAATTTAGTAAGTAATTCAATCATTTTCGTGTCGTCCTATTTTGGTACGAGTTAACAATTTTTTTTTAAAAAAAAATAATATGCGACTCTCCCCTTGATTTGTGCTAATTGGTTGATGTTTGTTATCTTATTTGTTAGAAAATCCTCAAATAGCCAGAAATTACAGGGTAGATTCGAAAATTATCCTCCTATTTTTTCTCTCTATTTTTTAATTCAAATCTTTTGTTTTAAATTTAGGTTGCCAGATTTATATTCCATTTAGTTTGAATTTCTGTTATTGTTTTGCTAGATGTATTAATAAGCTAGATTCTCTCCCTTATTTAGGGTGTATTTGGTTTATTTTATTTTCTGAATTGAGATTTGGATAGGGGTATTTTTGTCCACTTTGTTGCCAAAAGAGTTTACTAAAAATAGCTTTTGGCCATTTATCAAATTGAAATTTCGAATAGCCCTTTTTCGCTATTTTTATTTGGCCATTTATCTGGTTGCCCCTATAATAAATGAGCAAAAAGATTTTTCGTTGTTTAAACATTTTGTTTCTATATTTAATGTAAAAGATTTGTTGAATTTGAGTGTTGAATTTGAGTGGTAAACAAAAGATTCTATAGAATGAAATTGAAGAAAGTGGTGTAGAAGATAAATTACAAAATTTTCAAAAAGAAATTAAAGCATTCAAATGATTGAATACTTATATTTGTATGTGATCATAGATTTTTGTTGATTTTCCTTCATGAAGTGGTGGAATCATAAGAGGAAATTTCTAAGAAAAAGTGAAAAAGAAATAACAATCTTATACTAATATGTTTATTTTATATATACGATTGATGCTTTTTGGAAAGACGTAACTAATGACCAAATTTTTTAAAAATACATTTTAATTTAAATCATCAAATGGACGCACCTATACACAAATGGATAAAATGATTCAACGTGTAACTACCTCCACTCATAATCGCATCCAACTATTCGATCTTATGATATAATGTTGCTTTAAAATTCACCTTTTATAAATGCAATAACTCGAATAGTCATGTTTGAAAAACTACTTCATTGTACAAATTTCTCTCAACAGACTCCTTGACCTGAAGAGTCACATCTCAGATTCTCTTCCCGTAGCCCCTTTTATATATAGTATAAATATAGATAAGTAGGCACTACGACATTAAAAGTATCCTTTTAATGTCGGTCATTGCCCGACATTAAAAGGACCCTTTTAATGTCATTCAACAAGCTTTGACCGACATTAAAAGTCATTGACTTTTAATGTCGGTCAATGCCCGACATTAAAAGTGAACTTTTTATGTCAGTCAACCACTCTTTATCTGACATTAAAAGTCACTTTTAATGTCGGTCAGTTTTTAATGTCAGTCATTGCCCGACATTAAAAGCTGTGACATTAAAAGTGTCCGATATTAAATGTGCGATATTAAATTAAAAAAAAATTGTTGGTTGCACCGGTAGCTAACCAACAATACTATTTCTTCATTTTGTAAAAACCTGTAAACAAAATAGAATTTTAACATATACACAATAAAATCTTGAAAGTATTTTTACACAACTAAAACTCAACGAACATTAATTTAATTAATAAAATATAACAACGTATATAATACATGAAACTTTACGTTCATCCACAAATCACATCCTTGAACCAAATTTACAAATAAAAAGTAAAATTACTAAACAAAATAAGTACACAACTCCTTAAATGCTCTTTCCCAAGTTCATCTTCGAGCTTCTTTTCAAGAATATCCATTTCATCTTCTGCAACAATTCTCGCTTAACAAGATGAATTCCAAACCTTATACAAATAAAAAACGTATAAGTGAAATACAATCGACACACATCTGCAATCAAATCCTTAAACTAAAATTAAAGCTCAAGACGTACAGATAAAGTAGAGAAGATGAATAAAAATGTTGTAGAACAATCGACACACATCATCTGCAACCGTTCTCAAGCTTTTTTGTGTTTGTCAATAGTGTTTTAAACCTGCATAAAAGAATGTGGTGTAATCTCAACATCAACAACTACATTGTGTCTTTTCTACTTCAAAAATGGTAATAAGTTGAACATTGACCAAAAGGAAAAAACATTCACGGAAGGCCACTGCCTTCTGAGGGGGGGAATTGTTACATCCAGAAGTTAATGAGACGCACTGATAATCACAACACATCCAGAAAAGGAAATTAACAAAATAACAAAGAACGTTATGGTACAAAGTTAAAGACTCATTGTCCGTCTGCTAGTTGCAAATCAACATTCATACACAAGTGCACAAAAAGAGTTAGACTGATGTGTTTTAGAGTAAATAGCTACTAAATCAGTTTAAATCAATTCCTGCAACACTTTGACCACGATATAGATACTTTAGATTCATCAAACACACATAGGCCAAAATTCTTAACACTTTCAATACAATGCTCTACATTCTATTTCAAGAATGGACCAGGTATATTCAAATGCAATATCAAACATAAATTTGATCCAAGAACAGGAATATATGGGTAAGGGTGGCATTTGTATTTTAAAGGATAACTGGTCATCTTAACTAGGTACTTACCCAAGTTAGATGAGCCTAGCTATCATTAGATGGAGTGCCTGCAAGTTGAATGAAAAAAAAAAAAAGATTACTATCACATTGGAAGAATATTAACAATAAATTAAAATAAAGTTGGCAAATGACAACACACTTAGAAAAATAAAACAATAGCTTAACTGAGAGGAACATGTTGGCGTTATACCAGAGATAGAAAACAATAGCTTAAGTTTTCTAAAAAAAAATACCTGAGTCATTCTTGATCTCTGTCTAAAACAATAGCTATAGCTATAGCAGCATCAAGCAACATCTTTCATGCATCATCTTCATATAAACAAGGATAGAAAAATAAAGTTATAGACACATAAACACATAAAAGATCAAGAGTATAATACAATTTTATGCATTACTAACAAGTAGCAAGTAAGAAAAAAAAAACAATCGTTTTAGACATTATTTTCTAAAAAATGGAAAAGAAAAGTGTAATTTGATCAAGTCATTCACACTCCATGTGCAAGTAAGAACTCATTCCTTGAATTAAAACGTACAAAGAATGATCACATTGGCAAGTCATTAGATCAAAATGCTAACTTGTAGGTCATGTCCAAAGGAAAACCAATAAAATGCAAGACAAAAAAGGTTCTTGACCAATACAAGCTCGAGAAATCTTTCAAAACTTATTACACAAAATTAAACTTATAATCTTGATGAAACCCAAAATATTAACAAAGACATGGAGCGAAAATAGTCGACAAACCTAGAAACATTAAGCCACAGACCACTAAAGCCAAGCACAATATGAAGGGTTGAAGCAACAATGAGAGCACCCTAGATTGCCTGCATTGTCTACTTGAACTTCCGAATGAGTAGCAAAGCAATGTCAACAACCTCAAATGAAACATGCAGTTATTAATCATATAAGCGGTTTTGATGCATTGATGCTCCATTTTGATCGTATATATTATAACTAGTGAAGAAAGCTTTCATTAGTTAAAATTAGTCATTCATAGGTACAAATGAGCATTTCTTATAGCATGAAGGTCATAGTAAGATTAAGTCCTGCACTCGCCATTCATATCAATTTCTCAGATTGACATATAAGCAATTTAGTTAAACTACACAAAAGGATTTAGTTTACGTTACATCAATAGGATTAGTCGTATCAGAAAATCGACCAGCAAGGATGATTGAAACAGTGGTTGGTACAAAGGTATATGACCCTCCAAATCCATCACCCATTTGAGGAACAAGAGAAGATGGAATCAGAACTGTCGTGCCTAAAAAGAAATTAAAGAGGAACTAAAATCAGTACATGATCACTATGGAAAACATGATAGTTAAATACAAAATGAGATCAAACAAAGAGTAATGTCAGAAAGTCCTACATCCAAAAGGAAATTATAATAAGAATCACATCTCACACATTACAAACAAAATTTTCATCATCAACAAAACTTTTAAACCTCTCTATCTATGGTTGAAAACTACAAAATACCAAATCCAAATACACTTCCAGTTTTCTCTCTAAATCCCTAACCACGACAAGAAAACATCCTTCTTTCAAGAAACATAGCAGAAATTTCAAGAATATAAGTCCTAAGGAGACAATTGTGCTACCGCCAAGAAACCAATTGTGACAAGGAAATCGTGGCAGAGAATAAGGCACATACCTAACTCAGAAGCAAGTATTCGAACATACAAGTCTTGCCCACCTTTTAAAACTACTTTAATATCAATAATATCCAGATTGTGCAATTTATGAGACTAAAGTGTGTGTGTGAGAGAGCGAGTTATACCTTATTCTCACTAAGAAAGTTACGGATCTTGATGAACTTGTTGATATCATAGGTTCCGAGATATCGTTTCACTTGTAGCAGTTTAATTTGCAGAGTGGGAAAAGACCAAAAGCCTGAGATCCTCACACTCTTGAGCTCCACCACTTGTTCCAAACCATATTCATTCAAGAAAAAAATGAAAAGGAAAGCATTCAAACCAATCTGAAAAGCAATTGAGAAAAAAGCATAGCAGTAGAACATGCAACAAAACGGTATGAGCTAACTTGGCTAGCAAATGGGATAGCACCATGTGAAATAATGAAGTTAAAAAGTGTTAAATACATCAAAGAGCATGCAACAAGCCTTTTAAAAGATAAAGGCAAAACAAAATATCATTTATGAACTAATTTGGTAGAAACATGAAAAGTGCACTCACAGAAAAAAGTGGTGAAAATTAGCAAGCCAAGTTGATCAAAAGATATATAATAACTCAAACAAAAATCTCATCAACTTAGAAGTCAAGTATAAGAGGAAAAACCTTGCAAGTCATGTGAACTAGACATCTGATAACTAAAGAACAATGCAGTAGTTTGAGTATATCAAAGTCTCTAATCTTTATCGTTATGAGGGTCAATCACCTAACTTAACCCCTCATTTTTTTTCTTATGTGAACAGAAAATGTTAGGTACAAATCTAAATAAATTATTAACATAATCTAAATAAATTTCAATAAGCCATTGAACCACTTACATTTCCATTACACTCCTTAGATTACCACATACAAAATAAACATAGTCATGTCTCAAAGATCCAACAACCTCAAGGAACCTTACTAACAAACCAAATTCCAGAAATTATAATGACAAACCCAAGAACAAACAAGAATAAAGACTTGGTAATCGCCGAACGAACTAAAATTCAAATTTCAAAATTCAAAGAAGAAAAATCATTTCTCTAAAGAGCAATTTGAAAAGAAAACACAAATAATGGAATTAATCTTGCCATCACATCAGCTAGAAGAACAACACAACAACTATGCAAAGCTAAAAAAAAAAAAACCAAAAAACAACACCCATTTCAGAGTACCCATTTCAGATAGAACAACACATAAACACACTCAAACACATATAAAAACCTGTTGGCCAATCCCTGATCAACATCAAACACATAATATCAAAGAAACCCAAATTTTACAACCCCCAGAAAAAGGAGGAAAAGAAATAAAACAAAAATCATAGTAGAAATAAACACAGGGCAAAAGGGAGGTGATTGAAATGGACAATAAAAAAATTAGAAAGAAAATCAATTAAATCAGAGTAGTACCCTAGACTCGTTGAGATTGATTTGATTACTTCCATCCATCATCAAATCAAACCAAAGAAAAACCGGAGAGAAGAAAATCAAGCAAAACCCTTCAACAAAAGCCCTCTAAAAAGTTGAAGAGGTTCTTCTTGAAGATCTTGAAGTAGAAGCAAAATCGAAGTTCAAAATCGCACACATAATGGACGAAGGGAAATCAAACATGAAAACAACAAAAAATGGAACTAACCCACCCTGTAACATTTGAAACAATAGAAATAGAATCTCAATAAGTGATAGTTCAACATCCAACTTGCCAAAAAACCCAACAAAGACAAATCAATAAAAACTCTCCAATGAACAAAAATACAACAAATAGACTTCGTTTATCCCTTAAACCCATCCATTTCTGAAAACAAACAAAGTTGAATCTCACACCTAATTTTAGAAAGCACATTGAAGTCGCTCAAAATTGGTAAAAAAATCTAAGCTCAACAAACACGACACATAAACTCCAAAAAAGAAGAACAATAATCTTTAAAACTCAAAAAATAGAATGACCCACGACAACAAATATTTAAAACACAGAATCAGTTATTGATACAAAATAGATTAAAAAACCCTAGAAATCGATGATAGTTCGCAACAAATTAATAGCAAAAACCAATAAAAAAATAGTAGATGGTGAGCACAAGCCACAACCAACACGACCCACAGCGAAAAATGGAACCAACTCACAGCTAACGCAACCCACGAGCAAACCATGTCGTCGGGGAGAGAGGAAGAAAACCACGCACGAAGAAGAAGAAAAAAAAGTGATGGAGAAGACGAAAAAAAACGCTGGAGAGAAGACGAAAACCGCGCCAGTGAAGGGAAGAAAGTCACGTCGCTTGTGAAAGGAAGAAATTCAGCCGATGAAGGGAAGAAAATTGAATCAGTGAGAGGCCATAGAAATCCCAAGTGCCTTGCGTTAGAGAGACCAAAGAAGGGAAAATGGGTTTTCTTCGGGGAGAGAAAAACAAAGATTAGTAGGCCTGTTGGTTAGGTTAAATAATACACCTATTTAATGTCGGTCATATAGTCCGACATTAAAGGATTTCCAAAAAATTTCACCCATATTAAACGTGCCTTTTTTAAACGTCTGACATTAAAAGCTCCGTGGATTGTTTCGACATTAAAAGTCCTCCGTGTTTTTTTTTTGTCCGACATAAAAAGTATAATTTGTTGTAGTGAGGTGATATTGCAGGTAGTACTGTTAGGTAAAATAAGCCATCCAAAATTAAGGCAATTTAATTTATGGACGAAAGAAAAGGCAGATTTATGGCATTTAGCTATAAGTTTCAATTGGATGTTGACTGACACTGATTATCTCTGTGGAAACCCAACAGCTTCCTAACAAATTTATTATCTTTATTATATCATGGTTTGGAAAATGGTACCATATCGTGGGATTTTACCAAAATATCCATGTGATAGAATTCGAGAAAATAATGTTCTCACATCAATTTTAATAATGTTTTGTTTAGCCTCTATAATCTTGATTTCTTAAATTAAAAAAAAAAAAAAGAAAAGAAAAGAAAAGAAAGTCTCTATATTTTAAAATTTTAAGATATATATATATATTAATAAAAAAAAGATAACAACATGATAAGTGTAAATTTGAGTATAATTCAGAAAACAAGGCATCTATTACTTTATTTTCTTTAGGTGGAATGTTTGATCCAATCCAAATTTGTTGAAACGCAAAAAGTAAAATTCTATGTACTTAAAAGATTTTATTATGCATGATGATGTGCACATAGTTAATATTTAAATTTAAGTTACAAGGTTGTTTAGGGTTATTGGTCTTTTGGTCATGTTGATCCAAAACTTAGGCTCCATTTACTTTGAAGGGATCAAGGAATGAGAATGAAGGAATGTGCTTATGTTTAATGGTGTTTACTAATATGTAGGAATCAAATTGATCAATAGACCAACATTTTTTTTTTTTTGACAAGATCAATAGACCAACATTCTTTCAATTTTTTTTTTTTAAATCACATTTTGGTTCTTTATTCCATAGGCTCTGCATTCTTTTCATTAATTATATTACAACCCTTACTCTCTCTCTCTCTCTCTCTTTTTTTTTTTTTTGAACAACATACTCTTTCTCTCTCAACTATTAATAAAACACCACAACCTTTTTATATTAATTATTTTACCCATGTTTACTCACGCTAAGTTGTCTTCTAGTTAGCCAACAAGAGCTTAGTTCAACTGTCATGACCTTGTATTGATAACCACAATGTATGTGGTTCGAATCCCTCTTCTCCACATATTGTAAAAAAAAAAAAAGTTTTTTTCTACTTAAAAAAAGTCATACTAATGTATTTTTTCTATTAAATATGTTAAATATTTAAATTTAATTATCAATTAGTAGTTATTTAATTTATTAAAATAGAATATTTGTACTAAATAAAATTTTTTAAAAAAATTATCTATATTCGTCTAAATTATTTTAATCTTTTTTAGTTAACGTAATTTTATTTCAATCAGTTGTTATTCATTAATATTATATAAATCATGTAAATATAACATTCATAACAATTACTTCGTAATTTTATTTTAATTTGTTATTATTATTTTAATATTAGATTAATTAAAATCCTAACATAAAAAATATTGCTATCAAGTAATATAGTAATAAAATAATTTAAAATTTATAATTGATTATTGTTGTTTTATTTGAAAATTTATATCAACATCTTATGTAGTAATGCATTTTAGTTTCTTAAAAATATGAAAAATGTATTTTACTCATTATGATATGTGATTTCTATTTTGATTTCTGAAAGTTTCTAGTCAAATGTATCAATGGATTTTTTTTATTTCAATTCCAAACAACTACAACACCATATAAAAGTATAACATTTCCATTCCGATTGATATCATGTCGATTGATTTTCATTCAGATTCTGATTCCTTTTAAATAAATGAACATTTCGACAACCAAACTCTCCTTTTCCACACATGACAAATCCAAATGAGTATTTTAAACTTAAATATATTTTAAAAAAAATCAAAATCAAATCCACGTAACGAATTATTCTCATTTAATTTTTTTTTAACCCTTCATCAAATTCAAGACGATATATATATATATATATATATTTCAACTGGACTCATATTCTCTAAAAAGTGAATTCTACTATTCATCAACTTGATCTTTCATGGCCCATCGGAGCAGAGTCGAATTGGCCACTATTTATTGACACTAAACATGCTTTCTGTTTCTCACTCAAACAACTACTCCAAAAAATGAAGTTTTTCCTTATATTATAAACAAAAAAGGGGGAAATTTTCTCTGTCATCTTAAATCTTTTGGTGTATCTGTATTTTGGCTGACTTTACAATTTACAGGCAACTGGGTCAACAATTTTGTCCAAGGAGAGGACAAAAGACTAAGAAAAATATTGTAAGGATCGAGAAAAAAGCTGTTGGCTTCTTATTTTGAGTCCATGACAAACATTTTTTAGTTGCTTGCTTCAACTGTGACTTCCAATCTTTGAATGGTTCATTTTCTCTTCTTCTTCACAGGTCTCTCTCTTATCTCTGAGGAAGCTCTTCACTTTTAGCCATGGGAGAAGTTCAAGAAAAGTGCCTGCAAATTACAGGTCAGTATTCAACAAATCAAGAACATGAAAGAAAAAGAGCAAATCTAAAGTAATTTTTATGAGCTTTTTGATTTTGTCATATTGAATTAATATTCTTTGTCTGGTTTATATTTAATTTTGAGGTGAAGAAATTTTGATGATATTAGAAGTTATGTTAGATTAGGAATATTTTTTTTAGTATTACCATGCTTCTCATTCCATTCTGTATCAATGGAAGGTCAGCATAAAATAAACTATATAATTTTGAAGTCAAAACTCTCCACGTGAAAAAGAGCTAGTGCTGAAGAATATTGAAAAAGAGTATATATGTCCCAACCGAATAGGTTTAGCAATTTAACATGATATAACTAAGTAGGAGATCTGAATTTTAAATTTTCTTTATGTTACTTTCTTTCCATTTTGTACTCATAGAAAAAACAAAAATGGTTATCAAACGGGTTCTTGGGCCTTAATTTAACATGATATCAGTTTATACCATTGGAGCCACAAAGTTTTGCATTGAGAAGAAGCTAGTTTCATCTCAGTGATAATTCCACTGTTTAACAAAAGCATTGATAGTTTTATATTCTCTCTTCTAATCTTCTTCATTTAAACTGTCATCACACAGAATCAGATCAGATAGCCAAAGAAGCAAACTCCACAGAGTCTTCAGAAACTATCATAAACCAAACAAGAATCACCAACAAAGCAAATTACAAGAAATGGCTCAAAGTCTCTCTCTACATCATTTTTCTCCTTGTAGGACAGGCAGTGGCAACCCTCCTTGGAAGACTCTACTTTGACAAAGGAGGCAAAAGCAAATGGCTTGGAACCTTGGTTCAAGTAGGAGGATTTCCCATCCTCCTTCCTTATTACATCATAACAGCCACCAAACAAAAAACAAACACAAACAACATTTCACAAACAGAAGAAGAGCCATCTCTGTTAAAACTTGCTATGGTTTATGTCTCATTGGGGCTGTTAGTAGCTGCAGCTTGCTACTTATTCTCCATTGGCCTTATGTACCTCCCTGTCTCCACTTTTTCCCTCATCTCTTCCTCACAACTAGCCTTCAATGCCATCTTCTCCTTCTTCCTAAACTCCCAAAAGTTCACTCCTGCAATCATCAACTCCCTTGTTCTTCTCACCATCTCCTCAACCCTCCTTGTCTTTCAAACAGAATCAGAGGGCTCAGCCAACAACAAAACCTCTAAGGCCAAATACATCATTGGCTTCCTCTGCACCATTGCTGCATCAGCAAGCTATGGCCTGGTGCTTTCTCTAACGCAGCTGTTCTTCAACAGGGTCATCAAGAGCGAGTCATTCAAGGTCATTGTGGACATGATTGTGTACCGGTCGTTTGTTGCTTGTTTGGCCATTGTTGTAGCGCTTTTTGTGAGTGGAGAGTGGAGGGGTTTGAAAAGGGAGATGGATGAGTTTGAGTTGGGGAAAGTGTCTTATGTTATGACAGTGGTTTGGACTGCCATTTTGTGGAAAGTTTACACTGTTGGGTGTGTTGGTTTGATATTTGAGGTTTCTTCTCTGTTTTCCAATGCTGTTGGTGTTGTGGGATTGCCTATAGTTCCTGTTGCGGCTGTGTTCTTCTTTCATGATGAGATGAGTGGGCTGAAAGGTATTGCCATGGCTTTGGCGGTTTGGGGTTTTGTTTCCTATGTTTATCAGCAGTATCTTGATGATTTCAAGTCCAAGAAGGATTCCAACAGTGCACTGTGAAGAAAGATGGGCAAAAGTGGAATATGGCTTCTTTGTCTCTCCCATTTGAAAGCACTTTTTTTTTTGGGTGAGTGAGTGGCTGATCATTTGCCAAGGCAAAGCATATTGTAAATTTTCATAATGGAATCTTAGTTATAGACTTCTTGTTCAATCACCTAGATAAAAAAACTGACTGCTTTTCTCCTGTTATCTGAACATGTTTTAGACTCAATGTTTCGATTTAATCACTATATTCGAAAAGGTAGAAGAGATATTTAACTAACGTTGATATTAATTTGAAAAAGAAAGAGAAATTAGTTAGTCAACTTGAGTATAGCTCAATTGGTCAAGGCCTTATATCCTCAACCAAACGGTCGGAGGTTCAAACCCTCACCTCCACATGTTGTTTAACTCAAAAAAAGGAAAAAAGGAAGTGGATGCAATACAAAAATTAAACATTTTCAAGTTTGAAACTTTATACTTCAAAAGCAAAGATTTAAGCACAAGTAAAAGTTCAAGAGAAGTTGAGCAGAAGAAAGCAAAGAGGATCTTGGAAGCATATGGAGGTTGTGATGCCAATAGTCTTATGCTAAAACGAGTCGCATGGACACTGGCGTTAGGAGACTTCTATTGGCATTTGAACACCAAAAAAAGCCAGAACATGTCACATGGGCACCATGGGATCAATTCGACAAGAATCTTTCTTATTTCAGAACTTCTAGGCATTGCAGAACAAAGTTAATTTTTGGCCTACAAGATAAAGTAACCCAGCAATATGCATCTTTGGGAGAGTTACAAGGCATTTTGAGATTAGGTTGGCTTTTATTCCATGTAGACCAAAATTGAACATTTGAAAGTTTAGGGATTAAAATGGAATGAAATCCAAAGACCAAAATGGTATTTAAACCATTTTTTTTTCAAATGTTGTGATGATTTTTATTTTATATTGATATTAACGTTAGTTAAACATCTTTTCAAATTTAGGGATCAGATCCAAACTCTGGCACAAAACATTTTCAAATAACGTTCTCAAAAAAGAAAAAAAAACATTTTCAAATAATGAAAGAAGAAGCAAAGCGATCAGTTTTTTTAAATTTATAGTTTTTTTTTTTCCTCATTTTGCGACTGAGTTCTCAAAATAGACTTCCCTTTCATTTCTTTAAAATAAATTTGTTGATCAAATCTATATTTTCGTGAGTGCTAGAGACTCAAAGTATTAGATATTTAACTAACATTAATATCAAATTAAAAAAAAAAAAATCAGCACAATATTAAAACCAATTTGAAAAATGAAAGAATGAGAGAAAATAAGTTAAAATCAGCCATATTTTCTAAAAAACTGAGAGAAAAAGGTTTAGAAAAAGAAAAAAAGGGAGAAAAATCTGAGAAAAAACATTCAAAAAGGAGAAAAGAAAAAAGAAAATGAGAAAGTGCGGTTGACTTTAGATATAAGGATTTTTTTTTCTTTTTCTGATTGGATAGATATAAGGAAAAACAAAAAAAGAAGGATGGTCACCCATCATACACACAGGAGAGTCACAATGAGGCGACAATGATTAGTATTTATTATTTACCTGGGTAACTAATTGATTATGTTTTTTTACGTTTCATGGATAATTATACGATGAGATATTTTATTATTATTTTTTTAGTTGAACAACATGTGGTGTGAGTATTCAAACTTTTTTTAACCTCTTGAGCTACATATTGATAGGATGAGATATTAATTGATCCTTAACATCAAAGTCTAACCCTTCAAATTTTGAATATATATATCATATATGATGGGTATTTTAATTGATGTACTAAGGATTTTGGAGATTTAGTAGAGGTTACTAGGTAGGTTTGGCTTAAGAGAGATCATTCCAGAGTTCTTTTTTATTCCACTCCTTGTATTGCAATCCACTTTCTTACAATAGAAAATGGGATATAACCTAATCTTTGGTATAACTTCTCTCCTTTTTACTTCTTTCATTTTCATTGTCATTGGTTTATAACGAATGTGAATATGTAATTCTAAGCCTCCACAAAACCTTCAAACTCCTAACAAATTCCACTACATTTTTTATCAAAAGAATATAATAATAGAACCCCACTCATTCACTGAACAAACACACAAACAAATCAATAAATATAAAAGAGCACACACAAAGTAAGCAAGTCATGTGTTGTTTTCAAAGAGTCACTTTCTGATTGACAAACATGGGCGCATCGCACTGGCACCAAGGAAAGACATCTAAATGCGCACGTAAACTCTGTAGTCCACATGCAAACAAGTCAAACCCCCCCACAAAATGGAGGGAATGAAGGAAGGAAGAATAAAGCCTTACTCTTAAAAAAGGGAATGAACTTTCAGCAATAAACCACAAACACAACTTGCAGAATATGTTCCCACCAACACCATAGAAGCTTTCCCCATCAAAACCCACAATACACTAAAAAAAAGAAACAAAAAATATACATTTATACATACACTTTAGTCCTTGGATATGGGTGTCGCATTAGCATGGCGCTCCAAAGCACCAAATTTCTTTGGGGCATTTCGTCGAACACTTGGGCTGCCCCACAGCCGCTTCATCCATTGTAAAAGCAGAGTGCCACCGACAGACACATTCCGACGCTGCCCCAAATTATACACCAAAGTTGAACGATACTTGAATCTTTGTAATGACATGACATGATGTTGAGGCTCGGCCGAAGGCCGAAATGTGAAAGCCAACTTTATTGGGCATGGCTGGATGTGGAATTGTGGATGACCCGCCAGGTGTCACAATCGTGGTCTTTAGGGTCTCGTAACGCGACTGTGCGGCACTTACTTTCGCTCACAAGTAAGTCAGCCAACTCGAAAACGGATCGCCGGCGGCACAACGGGCGAATATCGCAACCTCTACCCCCGTTCTTGGAAAACGGTTTTAGAAAACGGGGTTAGAGAAAAGGTTTTGGAAAACGTTTGAAAGCATTTTGGAAAGCATGTATATGTGTTGCAGACTATCAAGTAAATAAAGGGACAACAACAGCTTGATAGCAAACAACTCCGGGTAGGAAGGATTGACGACTAGTCTTACCCCCCTATAGTATATTATTGAGATTTTTAGCCTTGGCAGGCTTGAACATGAAAATCACGAGGAGTCATACACTAGAGAAAAGCAAGGAAAAAATAAACAAGCGATACAAAGGGAATGCATATAATGAAAGCATGAGGGGAAAGGGTTGTCATGGGCATGCGGCCATGGGCAACACGCCTTGGACGAGCATGACCGTGACATCCTCCCCCACTTAAATGGTTGACGTCCCTGTCAACCGACGCTGCTCGAACTCTGCAATCTTGATAGCAGCCGACTTCAGATCTTCAACTCGCTCCCAACTAATCTCAGCATCCGGGAGCCCTTTCCACTTCACCAGGAACTCTTGAACGTCTCGACGAGGTTTACCTGTGCGACGAACTCTGTCTGCTAAAATTTCTTCTACTTCTTTGTCATTCAAATTCTGCGTTGTGACTGGGGGCCGTGTCACTTCGTTGCGCTCGGAGTCTTCTAGGTCCGGATGATAGGTCTTCAAGTTACTAACGTGGATGACAGGATGAATCTTCATCCACGAGGGTAACTGAACCCTATAAGATGTCTTACCGACCTTCTGGATCACTTCGACGGGGCCTTCGTACTTTCGGACAAGGCGCTGGTCTCTCTTCCCTCGGAACCGGATCTGTTCTGGTCTTAGTTTGATCAGAACTCTGTCCCCCGCTTGGAATTCCATTGGCCGACGCTTCTGATCGGCCCATTTCTTCATGCGTCTTGATGCCTTCTCTAGGTACGCCCGGGCTATCTCTGATGTCTGCCTCCACTCTTTAGTGAAGTTGTAAGCTTGGGGACTCTTCCCCGCATAAGGATGGTCGATTACATGTGGCATCAACGGCTGTCTTCCACATACTAGCTCGAAGGGAGTCTTTCCTGTCGCAGAACTCTTTTGACAGTTGAAACTGAACTGAGCAACATCAAGCATCTCGGCCCAATTTTTCTGTCGGGCGTCAATAAAATGACGCAAGTACTCCTCAAGCATACTGTTGAACCGCTCCGTCTGGCCATCTGTCTGCGGGTGGTAGCTGGAGGAAATATTTAGATGAGAACCCAATAATCTAAATAGTTCCGTCCAGAATGTGCCAGTGAAACGAGCATCTCGATCACTGATTATACTCTCGGGTACACCCCATAACTTGACAACATTCTTGAAAAACAATTGTGTTGTCATCTCAGCTGAGCACATCTTTGGAGTCGGGATGAACGTGGCGTACTTCGAAAATCGATCAACGACTACGAGGATGGACTCGAATTCCCCAACCTTAGGGAGATGAGTGATGAAATCGAGAGATACACTCTCCCATGGTCTAGAGGGAACGGGCAGAGGTTCCAGCAACCCTGCGATCTTGGCTCGTTCTACTTTGTCTTGCTGACATACGAGGCAGGTCTTGGTGAACAACATTATATCGTCTCGAAGGCTCGGCCAAAAGTACCCCTGCTTGACAAGCGCATAAGTTCGTTGCCACCCAGAGTGGCCGGCCCACGGTGTATCGTGACATTCTTCGATTAAGAGTTTCCTGAGGTTCCCCGAACGGGGAACATACAGGCGGTTGCCCTTGGTCAGGAGTAAACCGTCTTCGACCCAAAACTGACGGGTCTTTCCTTCTTCAGCCAACTTCATTATTGCCTGGGCGGCAGTGTCGTTCTTCAAATGTTCTTTAATTGCCTCGCGGACGGTTCCACTCAGCCTACTCGCTTTCAAGTGGGCTAACATGCACAGGGCCGCATGTTCGCTCTTTCTACTCAATGCGTCCGCCGCTTGATTAGCCTTACTAGGCTTGTGTTCGAACTGGAAATCAAACTCTGCGAGAAGTTCTTGCCATCGCGCCTGCTTGGATGACAATCTCGGTTGGTTGAAGAAGTGGCAGATGGAGCTATTGTCAGTCTTGACTACAAACTTGGCTCCCAAAAGGTACTGTCTCCAGGCCCTTAGGCAATGCACAACAGCTAGCATTTCTTTCTCGGAGGCGACATACCTCCGTTCAGCATCATTCAACTTTCGGCTTTCATAAGCAATGGGGTGGCCGTCTTGGAGGAGGACGCCACCCAGAGCAAAATCGGACGCGTCCGTTTCGACTTCAAAGGGCTTGCTTACATCTGCGATCCCGAGCACGGGTCCTTCCATCATCGCCTTCTTCAAGTCTTCAAAGGCGTTTTGGCACGCTGAAGTCCAACTCCAGCCATTACTCTTTTTCAACAGGTCTGTCAGAGGTCCTGTTCGTTTTGAGAATCCTTCCACGAATCGCCTGTAGTAATTGGCTAATCCGAGGAAGGAACGCAACTCGGTCACGGATGATGGCACTTTCCAGTCTCGTATGGCTTCAACTTTCCCATCCTCCATACCGATTTTACCGCACTCGATCACATGTCCCAGAAAACTGATGCGTTTCTGCGCGAAGGAGCACTTCTCTCTCTTTACATATAACTGGTTCCGCTTCAACTTTTCAAAGACAAGTCGCAGGTGAACCTGGTGCTCTTCCAAGGTCGGGCTATACACAACGATGTCATCTAGATAGACAACTACAAATTTGTCGAGATATTCATGGAAAACTTGATTCATCAGGGTGCAGAAGGTGGCCGGAGCGTTAGTAAGGCCAAAGGGCATAACGAGGAACTCGAAGGCCCCATAGCGGGTGACACATGTTGTTTTTGGCTCGTCCCCTTCTGCAATGCGAACTTGATAGTATCCTGATCTCAGATCCAGCTTCGAGAAGTACTTCGCCCCATGGAGGCGGTCGAACAAATCTGTTATGATTGGGAGAGGATACTTGTTTCGGACAGTCAGTTTGTTCAACGCTCGATAATCAATGCACAAACGTAGACTTCCGTCTTTCTTCTTTTGGAACAAGACTGGGGCCCCATAAGGAGCCTTTGCTGGGCGGATAAATCCCGCATTCAGTAACTCGTCGAGTTGTTTCCGAAGTTCTGCTAACTCGGGAGGTGCCATACGGTAGGCATTCTTGGCGGGCGGCTTTGCCCCAGGCAACAACTCAATCTCGTGGTCGATTCCTCTCCTCGGAGGTAGGTTCTTTGGCAAGCTGTCAGGCATGACACCGCAAAATTCCTTTAAAACTCGTTGGATCCCCTCGGGGACTATTTCTTTCTCACTCTCATCGGGCATTATGGGGATGGCCATAAAGGTGGGCTCATCGTGAGCAAGGCCCTTCTTCAGCTGAAGGGCTGAGATCATCCTTATCCCTCCTGGTTGCTTGATATTAGCTTGGACGACGGTGGGGTTGGATCCTGTGATCACTACGCATTTCGCTAGGGGCATCGGTATCACCTTGTGTTCGAGGAGGAACTCCATCCCCAACACAATGTCGAAGTCGTCCATCTTGACAATCACGAAATCTGCCTGGCCACTCCAATCTCCCAGTTTTACTGTGGCCCTCTTAGCTATCCCCATAATAGGTAAGGCTGCCGAATTGACAGCTTTCATTTTGCCCGTGTCTCTGTCCCACTGCAAGTTAAGTCGACGTGCTTCTGTCTCGGTCATAAAGTTATGGGTGGCTCCCGAGTCGACCATCGTGCTCTTGGCCGACTTGTGATTCACCCATGCATCAACGTACATGAGTCCTCTTTCTAATGGTTCTTTGGTCTCCCCCACTTTCTTCTGGAGGGCGGAGAGGAATTTCAGTGCCCCCATGCGGGGGTTGTTCTCAACTTCAGCTTGTGGTCCCTCAGTCTCTACGGCTGCCGCTTCGACTTCGGGATCGGTGTCAAACGTGGCTTGAAAAGCTTGGAGGGCTGCTCGCTTCGGGCAATCAGATACTCGATGGGCCCCCTTGCATATGAAGCAGAAGGGGGGCCTCTGATGGTAGTTGTTCTGTTGGTGAGGCCCTCGCCACGAATTTCCGCCTCTCTGCTGGAAGGGTCTCCGATCTCCCCCTCCTTGTCTGTCTCCTCCCCCACTTTTGGGGGAGCCTGGTCGATTATTTCTGTTTCCTCCATTAGAAGGGCCCGGGTTTCGTCTCACGTCCTGGAACTGGTCATTATTGAGGTCGAACAGCCGCTCTGCCGCTGCATAGGCAGTAGAAAGGTCTTGCACCCGCTGTTCATAAAGTTTGGATTTCGCCCACGGCTTCAACCCCTCGACAAAACAGAAAACTTTGTCTTTCTCTGACATATCGCGAATGTCTAACATCAATCCGGAGAACTGTTTCACGTAGTCTCGGATGTTGCCTGTGTGCTTGAGCTCTCTCAACTTCCGCCTCGCCAAAATTTCCACATTTTCGGGGAAAAACTGAGAACGAAGTTCCTGTTTCAATCTCTCCCAACTATCGATGGTGCAACGGCCCTCTTGGATGTCCATGAATCGGGACCTCCACCACAACTTTGCATCATCAGCAAGATGCATCGTAGCCAATGTTATCTTGGACTCCTCGGTCACAGTATTCGTCGCTCGAAAATATTGTTCGAGATCAAAAATGAAGTTCTCAAGAGCCTTTGCATCACGAACCCCACAGAAGGGTTTTGGCTCGGGAACTTTGACCTTGTTGAATTGGACCGCACCCCCTGCCGGGGCTTGGTTCCCCACTGCTCTCATCGTGAGGTTCAATCTGGCGCTCAGATCCGCCACTTCGGCCCTGACCACGTCAAGGGCAGCTTTCACATCTTCTGACAAGTCCGTGACCATCTGGACTATAACTTTCTGGGAGCTGTCTAAGCTATCGACGCGCTCCTCCATCAGGGCAGCAGAGCCCGACGAGCTGTCACCACGCTCGTAGCTACTAGGTCGAGTAGCTTTACTCTCAAGGTTCTCAACCCTCATCATCAGTTCTTGGATGGGCATTCCATCCACGCGGCCAGCTACCGCATCAACTTTGTCGGCCTTGATCGAAATCTCCTCCAGTCGAGATTCCACAAACCGAACAGCATCGGGGACTTCCCTCAAGTAGAGCAACTGCTCTTCAATCTCAACTAAACGTTCCACATGGGTCTTCGTCAACTGCTTGTTTGACGACATGATTTCGCTTTCTGATTCCGGAGCCAACTGGGCTCTGATACCAACTGTCACAATCGCGGTCTTTAGGGTCTCGTAACGCGACTGTGCGGCGCTTACTTTCGCTCACAAGTAAGTCAGCCAACTCGAAAACGGATCGCCGGCGGCACAACGGGCGAATATCGCAACCTCTACCCCCGTTCTTGGAAAACGGTTTTAGAAAACGGGGTTAGAGAAAAGGTTTTGGAAAACGTTTGAAAGCATTTTGGAAAGCATGTATATGTGTTGCAGACTATCAAGTAAATAAAGGGACAACAACAGCTTGATAGCAAACAACTCCGGGTAGGAAGGATTGACGACTAGTCTTACCCCCCTATAGTATATTATTGAGATTTTTAGCCTTGGCAGGCTTGAACATGAAAATCACGAGGAGTCATACACTAGAGAAAAGCAAGGAAAAAATAAACAAGCGATACAAAGGGAATGCATATAATGAAAGCATGAGGGGAAAGGGTTGTCATGGGCATGCGGCCATGGGCAACACGCCTTGGACGAGCATGACCGTGACACCAGGCGCCTGCCCTTGTCAGCTAATTAATGTATCAGTTGAAATTGCTTGCAAGGAGGCCCCTTCACAATGGCCCAAGTCTTAAATCTTCCTGAATTCTCTTAACTAATCTTTTGCTTCTTAAATAGCATGTTTAAAATGTTTGGGTCTATTTATTTAGCTTCCGTTTGATAATCATTTGATTTGTTTTTAAAAATTATGTTTGTTTTCCTTCAATGTTCTTAATATGAGTTTCATATTTGTTAAGCATATATTTGAATTTCTAGTCAAATTCCAAAAACAAAAACAAGTTTTTGAAAACTACTTTTTTTAGTTTTAAAAAATTGGTTTGAATTTTGAAAACATGGAAAGATGGTAGATGAAAAAACAAAGAAACTTAGGTCGGAATAGTGCTTATAAGCTTAATTTTTAAAAACAAAAAACAAAAAACCAAATGGTTATCAAACGAGACCTTAATTTTTGGTTTAAATCTCACTTAACTTTTAAATTTGTTCTATTTTAGTTTCTAAACTTTCAAAAGGTTTGTTTTGGTCCTTAAACTTTCAAATTTGTTCTATTCTAGTTTCTGAACTTTCAAAATTTCCATTTTAGTCCTTAAACTTTTTTTAAAAAATCATTTTGGTCCTTGCTATACTACTTTTTCTATCTTAAATCCTCCTTGCTTAAGTTTATCTCTAAGTTATTTAACTTGAAATCATATGCTCGTATTAACGTGCTAATACACATACCTAAAACTACGTCTTTAATTTATTAAAATTGAAATAAAAATAAGGATCAAATTAATAGTTATTGTTTGAAAGTTCAATGACTAAAATAGACATTTTAAAGTTCAAGGATCAAATATAAAACAAAATTGAAAGTTTAGAGACTAAATTGAACATTTTAAAAACTTAGGGACCAATATACAACAAATTTAAAAGTTCAGATACTAAAATAAGATTTAAACCTTAATTTCTTTTTTACTCTGAAATGTTTTTGGTGGGTGATTGAATTTTGAGAATTATGTTGATGTGGTTGTGTTGATTGCAACTCGAACTCTTTCAGCCTAGTGCTCACACTGTCTGAAGTGTTAAATGGACGAAGTTAATGATAAGTGCCTATTAAACACAACATTGAAAGTTTAAGCGTCTAAAAAAAACTTATTAGTTGGGAAATACTTAAAAGAATTGATAATTACTACATATGTCAACAAGATACACCTCCCTTTTCGATTACTCAATTATAGGAACTCCAAAATTAAACATTCTTTGATTTGGAACAATTCTATGTAATCTTATCTCATATACGATAGACTTTTTAGGTTTTTTTTTTCTCGAACATGATTTCCTCATCAGTCAAGTTGAAAAGTAATCTAATAACCTTGGATTTGTATGCAATGATAATGTAAATTGTAAATAAATGATCAAATAATTATAACAAAACATTAATTGAGAGTTTAGAAATGAATCCCAACAACTATTATCATTAAATTGAAAGCAACTTTCAAGGTCCCCAATCCTTTACACTACTCTTTAGGAATCCAAGCTCATCTCATCTCCTTAGACATTATTGTCACATCCAAAGACTTACTCATCAAGTTGAATATCTAGCACACTTAAAATCTTTCTCTATCTCCCATGACAACTTATTAATTAATATCGTGCTTTGTCTCTTGTTGCTTTGAATTAATTTGGATTTAATCTCTCATCTGTTAGCTTCGTGTGCCATTATCGTCCATACTTGTCATATATGGTGTGACAACATCAATGCATTGACATTAGTGTCCTGTCTTGTTTTTCATGCTCGCATAAAACATATTGAAATTAACATTTATTTTATTCGAGATTAGATGCGTTGGGCATGCATGGACTCGATATTCATCATATTCCATAATCAAATCGATCACTGTCCCATTATCTTGTTCATCATTTGCATGATAAACTTGATCTTTGATGTTTCACCTTCATCTTAGGGCCGGTTGCAAATATAGCAAACCGGCCCAAAATATATACAGATTTAGCAGCCGGTAGAAAGATTTGCAAAAATGGCAAAATTTTAAGTTCTGAAATGTGTATTTACTAAAATGCCATTTCTATCTGATAGAAAGTTTTTCTATCACTGATAGAATCTATCAGTGATAGAAACATTATTCTATCAGGGATAGAAAGTTTCTATCCCTGATAGAATAATGTTTCTATCACTGATAGAAAGTTTTTCTATCACTGATAGATTCTATCAGTGGTAGAAAAATTTTCTATCAGTGATAGAAAGTTTCTATCAACTTCTCATTTCTTTCTATCAGTTCTTCTCCCAAATTTCCATCTGATTCCAATTACTCTTTTTGCATTCAACTTCTCCATCGTCTTCAGCCCGTTCTTCCGTTCAGGTTTGTTTCATCACTCTTTTTTTTTTCTTTCTTTCTTTGATTTCTTTCAGTTCATTGACTTCGATTGTTCTTCTTTATCAGTTCATTTCGGTTGTTTTCTTCTTCCGATTATACATTTCGAGTACTTGAGGTTTGTTCTCGCTCGCTCTTTTTGTTTTTTTTCCTTCAATTTCTATCAGTTAATTAGCGTTTTCGATTAACTTGTTGAGAAACGAAGAAGGCACCAAATCAAATTGTTGGAGAGATGCTGTCGTTTTCACGGAGACTGATAGAAAGTTTTCTACCAGTGATAGAAAACTTCTATATTGATAGAAAGTTTTCTCTCACGGATAGATTCTATCAGTGATAGAAAAACTTTCTATCAGTGATAGAGACTTCTATCAGTGATAGAAATTTAATTCTATCAGTGATAGAAAGTTTTCTATCAGTGATAGAAGACTTCTATCAGCGATAGAAAGTTAATTCTATCAGTGATAGAAGACTTCTATCAGCGATAGAAATTTAATTCTATCAGTGATAGAAAGTTTTCTATCAGTGATAGAAGACTTCTATCAGCGATAGAAATTTAATTCTATCAGTGATAGAAAAATTCTATCACTGATAGAAAGTTTTTCTATCACTGATATATTCTATCAGTGATAGAAAAACTTTCTATCGCTGATAGAAGACTTCTATCAGTGATAGAATTCTATCACTTATAAAAAGTTTTCTATCAGTGATATAAAATCGATAGAATTAATTTTCTATCAGTGATAGAAGTTTTCTATCACTGATAGAAAACTTTCTCTATCACTGATAGATTTTATCAGTGATAGAAGTTTTTCTATCACTGATAGAAAGTTAATTCTATCAGTTAATAGAAAGTTTGATAGAATCTATCGGTGATAGAAAAAATTTCTATCATATAGAAACCTACCAAAACAAAAAGAGATGAGAGAAATCCACGCACAATTTAAGGGCAAAATAGGGATATAAAAAATTAATTAAAAAATTTTGCCATATTTGCAAATATTTTAAAAAATTGCTAAATTTGACATTATTTACCCTAATTTTGCCACCCATTACAATTATCCTTCATCTTATTTGAGGGAGATGTTACGACTTAATTATGGTTAATTAAAGTAGTTTATACCCGTTTGATAACCATTTCGTTTTTTGTTTTTGGTTTTTGAAAATTAAGCTTATAAATACTATTTTCACCCACAAGTTTCTTTGTTTTTTTATCTACATCATTTTCCATGTTTTCAAAAACCAAGCCAAATTTTTAAAACAAAAAAAAAATTATAGTTTTCAAAAACTCGTTTTTTTTTTTTTAATTTGGCTAGGAACTCAAGTGTCTTCTTAACAAAAATGAAATTAAAATCATGGTAGAAAAATGGATAGAAAATGAGCACAATTTTCAAAAACCAAAAACAAAAAAGAAAATGGTTAATCAAACGGGGCCTTAGATATTTGAATCTCTTTGATTTAGTTGTATATAATCTTTACGAAACCTACTCTCGCAGATTTTCTGGTGAGATTTCTTTCTCATTAATTATTGTACTTATTTGTATTATTCATTCACCATCGATCAATTATTATTAAGTCAAAATTATCTATGCTTTCCGATTTCTCATTAATTATCTTTTTTCCCCTTTTTCACGCATTTTAACTTGAATACTTACTTAAAAAAAAAAAAAAAAAAAAAAGGGAAAAATACATTTTTGGTCCCTGAGGTTTGGGTTAAGTGACACTTTGGTCCCTGAGTTTTCAAACTCAACAAAAATACCCCTGAGGTTTGAGATAAGGAGCACTTTGGTCCCTGCCGTCAAATTTTCTGTTAACTTTTAACGGTTGCTGACGTGGCACTATTATTTTAATATAAAAAATTATTTTTTTATTTTTTAAATAAAAAATATTAAAAAAATAAAATATTAATATTTAATTATTTTTTTTATTCTTTCTCTCTTTCTTCTCATCTTCTTCTTCTCCATCTTCCTTCTTCTCCATCTTCTCCCTCCTCCTTCTTCTTCTTCCTAAGTCCGGCGACCGGCGACCACCACACGCCGCCGCCGCCGCCGGCCGCCGTCGACTGAATTTTTTTTTCTTCTTTCTCCTTTCTTCTTCTTCCCTTCTTTCTCCTTCTTCCCTTCTTTCTTCTTCTCTTTTTTTCTTCAATGTTTTTTTAAAAAAAAAATAGAAAAGGGAGGGAGGAGGGCCCTCCTCCCTCCCTCGTTCCAGTTCTATTTTTTTAAAAAAAAAAACATTGAAAAAAAAAGAGAAGAAGAAAGAAGGGAAGAAGAAGAAAGGAGAAAGAAGAAAAAAAAATTCAGTCGCCGGCGGCCGGCGACAACGGCGTGTGGTGGCCGCCGGTCGCCGGACTTAGGAAGAAGAAGAAGGAGGAGGGAGAAGATGGAGAAGAAGGAAGATGGAGAAGAAGAAGATGAGAAGAAAGAGAGAAAGAATAAAAAAATAATTAAATATTAATATTTTATTTTTTTAATATTTTTTATTTAAAAAATAAAAAATAATAATTTTTATATTAAAATAATAGTGCCACGTCAGCAACCGTTAAAAGTTAACAGAAAATTTGACGGCAGGGACCAAAGTGCTTCTTATCTCAAACCTCAGGGGTATTTTTGTTGAGTTTGAAAACTCAGGGACCAAAGTTGAATACTTGCTAACAAAAAAAAAAACATTTTTAGTCTCTAAGGTTTGGATTAGATTTCATTTTGATCTTGAATTTTCAAATTCGACAATTTAACTCTTTAATTTTTAAAATAAAAATATATTTAAATATATATTACTTTGGGAAAAAAACAATTTTTACCCTTGAACTTTGCAAGCTGTATCAATTTTAACCCTAAACTTTCAATTTTATCAAATTGAACCCCAAACTTAACAAATTGTATCAATTTGAACCTCCAACTTGCATAAATGTTACAATGTAGACCTTTGGCCAACTTTTCATTTGAATTGCTACTAAAACATGTAATTGACAAGTTCATTTTCTTTTTTTTTTCTTTTCTTAATTCACATTGCATCCGAGTTAGTGTTTTGTGAGAAATTTGTTGAAGAAAAAATTCTTTAAGAAATCAAATATCTCAAACCATTCTTCTCATTATTATAAAAAAAATCACCAAATTATTGGCAACAAGAAAAATCTAGCAAATATGAGAAATAAAAAACTCGAAATTTCTTTATTTTTGTTTCCTAGATTTGTATATTCTTCTAATTAGCAAGAAAAAAAAACATTAATAGAAGGGAAAAAAAACTACAGTTCTTAGCAACAAGAAAAAACCAGCGAATATTTGAAGATAAAAAAACTTCTCAAATTTCTTTGGTTTCGTAATCTTAAATTGCAGCAAAAAAAAAAAAAAAAACCCTCACAAAGTTCTCAAGAACGAGAAAAAATCATCTAAAATAAAGTTTCTTTAATATTTTATTTATAAGAAACCAATTCAAGTGCAATGTGAATTAAGAAAAAAAAATAAGAAATAATCAATTACATACGGTAGTTCAAACAGATAATTAACCAAATGTATACATTGTAACACTTATGCAAGTTTAGGGTTAAAATTGATACGATTTGATAAGTTTGAGATTCAATTTGATGAAATTGAAAGTTCAGGGTTAAAATTGATACAACTTGTTAAGTTTAGGGTTCAATTTCGATGAAATTGAAAGTTCAGGGTTAAAATTGATACAACCCCCAAAGTTTAGGGGTTAAAAATGATTTTTTCCCTATTACTTTTTAATAATTTTATTTCCTCCCTCTTCTTCATCATCAACCCAACCTTCAACGGTCGTCGACGGTAGGTTTGGTTGACGATGATGAAGAAGAAGAAAATAAAAATATTAAAAAAATAATTTTTTAATAAAAAAATAGGTGTCACATTAGCATTTCATTAATATTTAACGAAAAAAATGAAGGGTTAAATTGAAGTTTGAAAACTTAGAGACCAAAATGAAATCTAATCCAAATCTCACGAACTACAAATGTATTTTTTTTTCTTAAAAAAATTTGATGAGCTTTCAAAACAACAAGAAGATATTAATAAAATTATCCGTTATGTTTGAGAGTGAATGTTTTTTCAATTTTGTTTCTAGTAGTGAAATATTTCTCATTATTGCTTATCCTATTCGGTCCAATCAAACTCGCAAAACCCCACTTTTTATTTTTAGTACTTAAAAAGTATTTACCATAGTCAAAATTCTCTCTTTCCCATTTCTTAAAAAAAAAAAAAAAAAAAATGTTTAGGACATAGAAGTTCTAGCTACCTTCCATGTGATAAAATATGTGACATCCATTCTTGTTTTCTGAGTGAAACTAAGACAAGAAATTAAAATTAAAATACTTGAAAACATTAAGAATTTAATATTAATATCTATTTTGTGATGTGAGTTCAACAATATGTGGGTAAGAAGATTCGAGTTTGTTTGGTAGACAATTTAGATTTTGTTTTATGTTTTCGAATTCACTAAATTCCTTGAATATGCGTTTGGCAGATGCGTTTTCGAAAACTATTTTCGGATTCTATAATCCAAGACAGATTATACGCAGTCAGATAATTGAGGGAATGATTTCTCTATTCAATGATTATTACATCCACAAAGAATGAATAAATAGGAGAGGAAAGGCCAAAACAGAAAAGATTCTTACCTCTCAAAATATAACACGTATACACAAAGAATAACAGAAGGAAAAGAAACAAAACAACACCAAATTAACAAAGGAAAGAAGCCACTCTTAAACGACATCATATCATATACTGGTGTCCTAACAATCCAAATAGTGGAAATTCTGAAAACAATTTTTTTTTTCAATGTGTCTAGATTTTGATTTTGAAATTTTTAAATGCATAATTAAATTAAAAAAAAAGATAAAAAACTTAATAAATACAATATTTCAGGTTATAAACTCAATCCATTTTTATGAAATTAAAATTTGTATAATATAATGTATTATAAATTATATGATATTATAAAATAATAATTATATAAAATTTATAACATATAACATGTTTATAAATTAATTAATAATGGTTTATATTCAACCTAATATATTTATTTGATAACTACAAATAATTTATGGTTTATAAATATATTATCAGACACACATTTTAAACAATTGTTTAAATTGACATCCAAACACATATTTGAAAACATGAAATATAACTTTGTTTTCATTGAATCTTTTGTTTTCAAATTTGTGTTTTCAGATCACTAACCAAACACACCCTTCACTATTTGGTCCAAGATTCGTTTGGAATACTAGGCGATTTTCAACCATGCATTTTTCTTTAAGCATTTTGTATAAAAATTGTTTAGAATTTAAACACTCACATTTTTTGTTACATTGTCTCATAAGTATTATACCCAAGCTATTATATACTTAAAAAAAAATTTTAAAAAAATTTCTCTCAAGTGTTTCTCTCAAAATAGTTTATTTATGAGATAATTGCGTGGATGACCCATTTTGAGAGGTCAAAATGAAAAATGCTCTACAAGGATATATGCCATTTTGCTTACATTATCATCCTAGCAAAATTACCATTTTACTCTCTATATGAAAATGTGCATTTAAGGCATTTAAGAGCGAGAGGTTGGAGCGAGAGCGAGATTGGACATTGGCAAGAGATTGGAGAGAGAAATTAGAGACAGAGTAGGAGATTGGAGGGATAAATTGGAGAGAGGGAGCGAGAGCGAGAGCGAGAATGAAAGTGAGAGTGAGAGTGAGAGCGAGAGCGAGAAGCGAGAACGAGATTGGAGAGAGAGCAAGAGATTGAAGAGAGAAATTGGAGAGAGAGTGAGAGATTAGAGAGAGAAAATGGAGAGAGAGCGAGAAGGTAGAAAGAGAGTAGCAAGAGAGAGCGAGGTTAGAGTAGAGAGTAAAATGATAATTTTACTAGGATGTTGACGCAAGCAAAAAGACATATATCCTTATTTTGAAAAGGTGATGCATTTATCATTTCCACCTATTTGAAAGGGTCATCCGTACAAAAATCCCTTTATTCCTAAATCTCATTTTATAATAAGTCATTTTTAGGGGTTATCAAACACTAAATTTTTTTCAAAATTAAACACTTGAAAAGTTATATATATATTAGTTAAATTAGGTTTAGATCAACGAGTACACATATCAATTATCATTGAGCTATGCTCACTTTGATGTGTCAAATAATACGTTAATGGTTACATCAAGGGTCATTTTCACGGACTAGAAAAATCATAAGAGAGAGAGAGAATTGAAGGGCAAAACATCTTATGCCAGATTCGACGAATTTAAATAAGTTTGAAATTAGGACAATCACTCTGTTTTTCTCTCTTCTCTTATTCCAACGTTTGCTGACAGCTACTTTATCCTTACCTAATCTCCAATGGTTACGCGAGCATAATCTTTTATACTTTTATAAATCAAATTAATTACAATTTCCTAATACTTGGAAGAGAGTGTTTGAAGTCATTATTTTATGCAATTTCCATAATGTTGACGTAGTATTTCTTAAAATAAATATTAATTAATTTGATACGAGAGGATAGACCAATAATAGAGTACAGTCAACTAACCACTTTTTCTATTCAGTTTTTTATGACGTGAAAGGTCTAATTTAATGCACTTTCAAATTATAATATAATTTCTTTAAATTTGATCATTTTTGTTTTGAGTTTAATAATATTTGAAGATGAAAGATAATTGGCATGTACCCTCTTACTTGAGGTTGGAAGTTCGAATCCACTTTTCCTCAATTTGTTGTACTAAAAAAATTGAACCTCTAACCTCTTGATCGGTGGTACATGTGTAAACGTTGTTTTCGAGGAGCTAGGCAAAAGGAAAAGAGCCTCCTAGTTAAAGGTAGCTTGTCTCACTTTACTAAAGTGGTGGGAAAACAATTGAGAACAAAGTGGGAAGCTACCGCTTCTAGAATGCAAGCAACCCCTTGACTTTTTTTTAGAATGTTTTCGTTTTCTTAACGCCTCATTTCCCTTTTCCCGAAACACTAACGAAATCGTGGTTTCATGAAGAATGTTAACTTCTATAATTCATAGAATAAAACAACATCTTTGGTGAAGCAAAGAGCGGTTCGATCGGAAGTATCTATCGCAATTATCGTTAAATTATACTCACATGATTAAATTGAATCATAAATTCAAATGAATGAAAAGTTGAATATAATTTATTACTTCACTATCCCTTTAATTTTTTTAACAACTTGTGGTTGTGGCTAGCGATTAGCGGTTATAAAAAAAAGTAAATAAAAAAAAAAAATCTAGACTCTTATTATATATGATGAATTGTTTTTAGTGATTTGGACATCTTATTATTGAATTTTGATGCTCTTCTTATACAAACATAGGTTTTTTTTTAAAAAAAAAAAAATTAAATTATTATTATTATATACAAACATAGTTGTGGCCAGGTTTAATGTTTACATAGCTTAGTTAATAAAAAAAATATTCTCACTTTTATTATTATATTTTTTTAGAAACAATAATCTCACTTTTAGATTTATTTTACCTTAAAAAAAATATTTATTTTCTTATACCTCAACAAATGTTAGGATGAGATTTTTCTTTTAGTTCAGTGGATACAAGAAGGTTCGAACTCTTTGACCTCTCAATCGAATAAATATATCTTAATCAATTAAACTATGTTCAAGTTGCATCAAGTTAATAATTGAACTTTCAATCTAAAAAGTAATAGATATTTTATCTATCAAACTATGCTCTAACCAAAGAAAAAAAAATCTAGGAATAAAAACACTATACTTCCTCTTAAAAAAAAAATACTTCCCTTATAAAAGAAAAATGCAAATGGGGCCATCTCTCTTAATTTTGTTTCAATTGTCACCTTCATAACTACAATAAATGTAATTATTATTATTTTTTTAATTTTTTGAAAAGTACAAATTTTTTATAAAAAAAATTCGAAAAGTACAATAAATGAAATTGTCAGTTAGTCTCGATTTATAGATAATATCAAGCAAAAATCAAATAGCTTTTCTATTTTTTTCTCATTGGACTGACGTTATTAAATTATCATCACCACACCACTTGTTTAGTTTGTGTCCCATCCCCTTCTCTATTTAACTCCTTCCATTTCTCATCTCTCTCTCTCAATAATTTCTTCAACTTTAGGCCATGGGAAACATTGGAGAACTGCACCTGCAATTTGGGGGTAAGTCTTTTTGTCAGCTTCAATTTCATTCTTATATATAATCTCATTTCATCCACCTTCCCAAAACCTTTCAAAATTTACAATAGTTTAAATGTTTTCTAGCAAGTTTCAGCTGAATATTCCTAGGTTGTCTCTCATGAAATGTCTTTCTCCTATTTTATATCTAAAAAAAAACCCAAATTTTCTTTGAGAATTGCGTTCTGAATTGACAATTTTCTCATCTCACAATGTTTTGTAACGAGAAAATTTCAAGTTTCATTTCTTTTTCATTTATTGCTTGTTACGTCATTATCCTTTGAAAAATGATATGGAGTTCATTTTATGAAAGCAAAATTATAGTGTTGTATTCTTGTTATACATGGAACAGAAGATGAGGAAAACATGAAAGTGAACACGACGAAGCAAATAAGCTCGGTTAACCTCGACCGGCCTCGAAGAAGTCGAAAAGCCAAACCAAATTACAAAAGATGGGTAAGAATTGGTATTTACAGTGTCTTGCTCCTCTCAGGGCAATCAGTGGGGACTATGCTTGGGAGGCTTTACTTTGACAAGGGTGGCAAAAGCAAATGGTTGGCAACTCTAGTTACATTGATAGGGTTTCCCATTCTCCTCCCACTCTACATGATAAAATCACCCAAGACCTCAGCCTCAAACATCACCCTCCAATCAAATCCACCCACAGCTGCAAGACTTGCCTTTGTCTATGTGTCTCTAGGCCTCCTTGTTGCCCTTGGCTGCTTTCTTTACTCTGTGGGACTCATGTACCTTCCTGTGTCAACTTATTCTCTCATTTGTGCCTCACAATTGGCCTTCAATGCCTTGTTTTCTTACTTCCTTAACTCACTTGTCTTCACCCCTTTCATTGTCAACTCTCTTGTTCTTCTTACTATCTCCTCCTCTCTCCTAGTCTTTCAGACCGATCCCGCCTCCGACGATGGCTCCGATGGCCCCGACCACCCAATTTCTCGATCTAAGTTCATTACGGGTAAGGTTTTAAATATCGATATCTTATCATATCGTCCTTTTGGTAAATATTAAAATTGGTTGCTGATGAACTTATATGACATATGATATTTAGGCTTGGTTTGGAGTTATTACTATTGTTTTTAAAACGACTGTTGTCAACTATGTTTTTAAGAAAATCAATTATAAACTTATGATGCAAATTAAAGTAAATGAGTGTTTGGTAAATAAGTAAATGATTGTTGTCGAATCGGGGAGGAGGAGCTCCTCCTCCCCTTCCGTTTCAGATCACTCCTCCTCCCCGATTCCGGCGCCGAATCGGAGAGGAGGAGCTCCTCCTCCCCGAAACTCCCTTCTTTTTAAAAAAAAAAAAAACAGAAGAAAGGAAGAGAAAGAAGAAGAAGGAAAGAAGAGAAGAAGAGAAGAAGAAGAAAGAAGGAAAAAAAAAAAATTCCGGCGGCCGGCCACCAGAGCTGAAGAAGATGAGAGGGGGAAGGAAGAAGATGGAGGGAGAAAGAAGGTGGAGAAGAAAGAAGATGGAGAAGATAGAGAGAGAATTTTAAAAATAATAATAAAATAATAATATATTTAATATTTTTATATTTTTTATTTAAAAAAATTAAAAATTAATTTTTTTAATTAAAATAATAGTGCCACGTCAGCTTACCGTTAGGGTTTAACAGAAAAATTGACGGCAGGGACCAAATTGCTCTTTATCTCAAACCTCGGGGGTATTTTTGTTGAGTTTGAAAACTCGGGGACCAAAGTGTCACTTAACTCAAACCTTAGAGACCAAAAGTGTATTTTTCCCATTTTTTTACTATAATTGCAAACCTCAAAAAGTGAAGGCACGCTTACAAATACAAATTTCCCTTTTGCTATTGTTGCAACCACCCTACTTTTTGCTCACATACATTTAATCTTGATTCTTGAACAACTAACACTTGCACATGCATTAAGTAAGAGTTTCTCCTTTACTTTATGATGTTATGTATTATCTTTTTTTATCGACTTAAAATACACCTCGTCAAAAAGAAAAAGAAAAAAAAAAAAAGAAAACTATTTACTAAGTGGGCCGACCCTGGTGACAAGAAAATATTGTTCTATTTTTTTTTTTTTTTGAGATAAAAAATATTGTTCTATTTAGTCTTTATGAAAATTTTCCAAGATATTTTTTTAAAAGTTATAGAAATTTTTATTTTGGAAAGAACATCTATCCCTTTTAAGATAACTTAGAATTTTGGGAAAAATACACTTTTGGTCCCTGAAGTTTGGGTTAAGTGACATTTTAGTCCCTGAATTTTCAAACTCAACAAAAATACCCCTGAGGTTTGAGATAAGGAGCACTTTGGTCCTGCCGTCCAATTTTTCGTTAAATGATTGCTGACGTGGCCAAATTTTTTAATTAAAAAATTGTTTTTTTTAATTTTAAAATAAAAATCAATAAAAAACAATAAAAATTATTATTTTAATTATTTTTAAAACTTAACCCTCCACCCTCTTCTTTATTCTTCTCTCAACCCCTCTATCTTCTTCTTCACATCTCCGGCGGCAGGCCACCGCTCGCCGCCGCCGACTGTATTTTTTTTTCTTTTCTTCTCCTTTCTTCTTCCTTTTAACACCATTTTTCTTTTTTTCTTTAAAAAAAAAAAAATCAAGAGGGAGGAGGGACCTCCCTCCTCCTCCTTTTCCGACCGGAAATGGAGGAGGAGGGAGCCTCTTGATTTTTTTTTTTAAAAAGAAGAAAAATGGGATAAAAGGGAAGAAGAAATGAGAAGAAAAGAAAAAAAATACAGTCGCCGGCGGCGGCGAGCAGTGGCCGGTTGCCGAAGATGTGAGGAAGAAGATGGAGGGGTTGAGGGAAAAAGATGAAGAAGAGGATGGAGGGTTAAGTTTTAAAAATAATTAAAATAATAATATTTTTATTGTTTTTTATGGATTTTTATTTATTTTTATTTTAAAATTAAAAAAATAATTCTTTAATTAAAAAAATTTGGCCACGTCAACAATCTGTTAGCATTTAACAGAAAGTTGGACGGCAGGGACCAAAGTGCTCCTTATCTCAAACCTCAGGGGTATTTTTGTTGAGTTTGAAAACTCAGGGACCAAAGTGTCACTTAACCTCAGGGACCAAAAGTGTATTTTTCCTTAGAATTTATTATCACATACTAGGAACACTTTGGGAATAGTTTGGTGGGTATATCAAGGTTTGAAATGTCGTCGATGAAAATGTCGAAGGTCTAGATTTTATGGAAATTTATCGATATGTCGACGACATTTCGTCAACATTCGAGGAAGAACGACACCTCTCCCTCGAAATGTCGACACGTTCGACATACCGACATGTCGAACGATATTTTGGTATGTCAAACGAAATTTTACACACTAGGGTATATATATTTTTTGTCGATCGGCCCTTTATTAGATTAAATTATAAATTTGGTCCCCTATAATTTAGAGAAAGTTAGAATTTAGTCCCTATAGTTTTAAAATTAGAATTTCATCCTTATGGTTTGATAAAACCTCATTAAATCGTTCCTACTGTTAGAAGTCACTAACATATTGGATGTGTAGCTGTTAGAAGCTATACTAAGAAATTGAATACATAACAAGATAGAGACGAAATTAGCTAATAAATTGTGTATGCTATAGCTATAATATTAAGGACTATCTCTTGTGAGTAAATTCATAGAAAAGTGGAAATGTTGATAGAAATGTTAACATGTCAATGAAAATTTAATATTCTTCGATCGTCGCAGGTTTCATCTGTACAGTAGCGGCATCGGCCGGGTACGGGCTCATGCTATCCCTAACCCAACTAGCCTTCAAGAAAGTCATAAAAAAAGAGACTTTCAAAGCATTGATGGACATGATCATTTATCAGTCGATTGTTTCAAGTTCAGCCATTTTGATAGGCTTCTTTGCAAGTGGAGATTGGAGAACTTTGAAAAGGGAAATGGATGGCTTCCATTTGGGCAAAGTTTCATATGTAATGACTTTGCTTTGGACTGCCATAGGTTGGCAACTTTTCTCCATCGGCTGTGTAGGGCTCATTCTTGACGTTTCTTCTCTCTTTTCCAACGCCATTAGCGCTTTGGGTTTGCCCATTGTTCCTGTTTTTGCAGTCATTTTCTTTCATGACAAAATGGATGGCGTCAAAATTGTGGCCATGATTTTGGCTATTTGGGGATTTGTTTCCTATGGCTACCAAAATTATCTCGACGATTTGAAGAGCTCCTCGAAGATTGAAAATGGAGACTCGAATGAAGTTTCAAAAGCTTCTTCTTCTTAGGAGATATCCATGATGGGGTGAATTGGACGATTAATGGATGTTGTTCATTCACACAGTCCCTTTTACTGATTGGGGATTAGTATATATTTGTTTACACTTGATAGTAATTGTTTTGTACATTTATGTTTCGTGTTAGAATTGAAAATCATCCTGTTCGTTGAATTTTGGTTCTTTTCTAAGGAATAGAAATCAAGAGGTCTGTGATTCGAGTCTTCATCCCCTCATGTTGTCAAAAAAAAAAAAAAAAACCTTTAAAAACTATGTTTGGTGAAGAATTCAAGAAGCGTTAAAATAGAGGTCTATTTCAAAATATATGAAAACTCTATGGTTTTTTTTTTTTTTAAATTAAAAACAACTATTTTTTATCTTCACCTGTTGAACTTTATTTAGATGGGGTATTTTCAACCAGAGATGGTATTAGTTATTATATCTGCAAATTCTTTATATAGAAAAATAATTTGTAAATATGATATATTTTTTTTCTTAATTCTAGTTTTACCATCAACCTAAACATAACTGGTTAAGTATGTATCGTTAACCAAAAGAGTCAAAAGATTCGAGTTCAATTCTACTGGTTATAGAACTGGAAAAAAAAAAAAAAATCTAGTTTTACCCTTTATGTTACAATAGAATATAATATGAATATCATGATTTCTACTTCATTCTCTCTTCATTAATCTTTTATTAATCGAAATTATTCTTCACTCTTCTTTCTCTCTTTTTAAGGAATCATTCTTCTTTCTCTTTTCCCTGATTTTAGTACTATTTTTTTTAGTACAACATTGAATTATGTTTACTTTGATTAGTACTGTTTTTTCTTTAATATAATATTTTTTTTTCTTGAATAATAAATAGGAGGTATAATTTGAAACAATCAGGAATATGATATAATATATGATAATGATTATGTGAAGAAGTAGAATAGGTAGATGAGACTGAGATCTATTTTCTAAAAAAACTTAGTTTAATTATTTTTTAGGAAACTAGACAGACGAAATGGATTAATTATGCATTTTATTACAATTATTTAGGTTAAATTATCAAAAATACCCTTGAATTATGTGGCCGGTTTCAATTATACCTTTGAACTTTCAAAAGTTTCATTTTAGTCCTCATAATTTGAATTTTATTTCAAAACAACTCTTGAAGACATTTTTTTCTTAAATTTATTGACGAAAAATGACATATTTGCATAAGTATTTTAGCTTATGTGAACATGTTTGAACATATACACGGAAAAAATAAGAAAAACACATGCAATCGTTTTTCGTCCATAAATTTAACACAGAAAATGTCTTCAATGGTCGTTTTGAAACAAACTTCAAACTTCGTGGGCTAAAGTGAAACTTTTGAAAGTTCGAAGCTATAATTGAAATAAACCTCATAGTTCAAGAGTATTTTTTATAATTAAACTCAATCTTTTTAAAGTGCTTTCAATAATAAATTTGTTCAATGTCGCCCGATCCTAAGACGGATCAAAGAAGAATGGGAAAATGGACTATATTCATAATAAAATGAATCGTAATTAATGAGAATGAATCTCATTGGGAATGGTATTCCCTTTGATATTGTTCCATAATGGAAATGAGTTAAAATTGTTATAAAAAATTGAGTTAAAATTGTTATAAAAAATCTATGGGTGTTGTTTACTTACCTATGGATTTAGAATGAAATATGGATCCTTTTATATTTTCTAATCAATATTTAACTAAATAATAAAATGCATTAACTAAAGAATATGCTTAAAAAGTTTAAATGTCCTTTTTTTTATTTTTATTTACTTACTCAATTTTTTATACTTAAAAAATTAATATCTAACTTAAAATATAAAAAAACATAGGATTCTAAAAAATAAAATAATATTTGATTGATTAAATTAATTGAAATCGTTGCTTGAAATTTAATTTAAAATTCATAATTAAGATGATTAAATTTTCGACTTTTTGGATGATAGATTTTTAATTAAATATCAGATTCATAATTTCAATTTAATTTTCATGTGATTTGTAGTTAAGTTTGAAAAACCCAAGTTTATCCCTAAAGATTTTCTCTCAAATTTTACCCAAAATTTGATGTTTAATTAATTATTAATTGAAACGTTTAAAATAATAAAACGATTTTTATTAAATATGAAAAGCACAAGATTGGCCAAAGTTAGCATAGTAATTGACATATATACCATGGACTAAAAGGTTAGAAAAGTTCAAATCTCCTTATCTTCGAATGTTATTGAACTTAGAAGAAGAAGAAAAAAAAACGAGAAGGAGATTTTCTTAAGAACGAGGGCAAAAGATAAACAATTGCATGCCAATTTCTTCAACTTTGAATTTGAGCTTTGGTTTTTGGTTGGAATTAGGATCAGGAATGAAAGTGAGAGTTCTACATAGTAGACGATTTGGAAAGAGTGTGAAATTGAAAAGAAAGTTTGTGTGAGATCAAATGAGAGAGAAAGAACAAATGGAGTAAAGTAAAACAAAAAGTAGTGTCGGTCATCTCACGTAATAAGGAATGAGAATGAGATTCATCACCTTTTTTAGAGAACTTCTGGAAATGAGATAGCAAATTTTGGAGTAGATCCCACATTTTATGTACATTCTTGATTTCTAATACTCTCGTAATACATACTCACTATTCTCACAGTATGAATTTTTCTTTTCTAAAGATCTAATACTACTAATTCCGACCTCAATAGTATCCTGTGTGGCCAATTTAACGAGAGTGTATTACCCATACTACCACGGTATATATATGTAGGAAAATTTTCCACCTTAATATTGTTCGTTGGTGGTATATGATTTAGCTTATGTTTATTTTTTATTTTTAACAAACATAGATGTTTAATAATAACATACATATGAATGAATATAAACATACATACATATATATATAAACCTTACAGATGATAAAATAAATAAGCAGTGCACATGTTTCTGTACTTCATTGAAAATATCAACTTAGAAAAACACAACTTCTTTCATTCTCATAACCTCTAGCAACAAACAAGTTTAATTTTCACCCACATTTTGTGGCTCATTTTCCAGGAACAAAGTTGGTGGCATAAGCCCAGGCATTGTTGTTGACTGGGTCAGCAAGGTGGTCAGCGAGATTCTCGAGTGGGCCCTTTCCAGTGACGATGGCCTGAACGAAGAATCCAAACATGGAGAACATGGCCAACCTCCCATTCTTCAGCTCCTTCACCTTCAGCTCCGCAAAAGCTTCCGGGTCATCTGCAAGCCCCAACGGGTCGAAACTCCCACCCGGGTAAATCGGGTCGGTTATCTCTCCGAGTGGGCCTCCGGCGATGCGGTAACCCTCGACGGCCCCCATGAGAACCACCTGTGAGGCCCAGATGGCGAGAATGCTCTGGGCGTGGATCAAGCTCGGGTTCCCCAAGTAGTCGAGCCCACCTTCGCTGAAGATCTGTGAACCGGCCTTGAACCACACCGCTTCTCCGAACTTCACGCCGTTGCGGGACAGAAGCTCCGGGAAGACGCACCCAAGGGCTCCCAGCATGGCCCACCTCGAGTGGATCACTTCCAGCTCACGATTCTTGGCGAAGGTCTCGGGGTCTGCGGACAGTCCGGCGGTGTCCCAGCCGTAGTCGCCGGGGAACTCTCCGGTGAGGTAGGAGGGAGGCTCGCCGGAGAATGGGCCCAAGTACTTGACACGGTCGGGTCCGTACCAGGGGCTTCCAGAAGAAACGGGCTTGGAGGCGGATTTCCTCATGCTGACTCTGCCGTTGCCGAGAAGCTCGGGGGAGGAGGGCGTGAGTTTCACGGCCTTTCCGGCGAGTGACGGAGAGGAGAGAGCCATTGTTGAGGCCGCCATTGCAATTTGCAAGCGAGAATTACAGAGATGGATGTATTTTCTGTTGTTATTGTTGTGATGAAATAGCCGTTGAGGTTGGGTTTTTATACGGGAGATTCTTATCGCGGGAAAATCAACGTCTATGATTTAATTGGCTGTGTATCTCCACGTGGCGGTTTTCGTGGCCACAAACGAAATTCCATATTGTTGAATGGCAAAAAGAAATGTTTATTTATTAGTTTCATAATATCAGAGGGTCCCACTTGTCATCCAATCAAAAACATTGACACCCAAGCATTAGATATTCTAATATCCGGTAGAGGGGAATTTCTTGGTATTGAAGATTATTTGGAGATATTGGATAAGATATCATAAGCTAAAATTCCTTATCCCAATTATTTACCTTCTGATCTTGTGTCGATTAAAATGTCATAAGGAGGATTTTTTTTTCTTTTGAAAAAATTTCATATGGAAGAAATTTACGTTTGAAATTGGACAGGTAAAAATGTAAATGAAACTTTACGATTTAAATTTAAAGTTATTAAACTTTAGAATTTCAATTTGAACATTAATCATGTAATCATTCAAATATAATAATTATAATAAAAAAAATTACATTAGTTACTTAATCATCCAATTTTGTTACAACATATGAGGTGAGAAATTTGAACCACATACCTCTCGATCGTACAAGTTTTATATGAGGTACATAATTATAAAATGAAATACAAAGACACAATTTGTACGAAAGTAAAATATATAACGACTAATAATATAATGACACAGGCAGCTGGTATCCACTCTTCTTGTCCTCCTTTTGTGATTTGAACCACATTTCTTTTTGTAATTCTGTATTCTTTGCCCGTGTGTATCTTACATACGTTCTTAATAAAGTGTCCATTTTTTCTAAAAATAATATATTGACTAATTTTCTTTAATGTATATATATATAATGACTAATAATGTCATGTATTTGAAACTTTTAGGTCCCGTTTGATAATCATTTGGCGTTTTTGGTTTTTAGTTTTTGAAAATTATGTTTGTTTTCTCCCAATTTGCTTACATTGGATTTCAACTTTGTTAATGACACATTTGAAATCTTGGGAAAATTCCAAAAACAAAAACAAATTTTTGAAAACTACTTTTTTTTAGTTTTCAAAATTTGACTTGGTTTTTGAAAACATGGGGAGAAGATAGATATCAAAACAAAGAAACTTATAGGTGGAAGTAGTGATTATAGGCTTAATTTTAAAAAACCAATAACCAAAAACAAAATGGTTATCAAACGGGACCTTAATAATTTGATCTATTAGCACTCCATAAGCATGATTAATTAAGTCAAATTTGAAAATGTTTCTTACTATGCAACCTAAACTACATAGAATTGCAAATATACTTAGCTCTAGGCTAAAGTAAAGCTCAAAGGTTCATCTTGATTACATCTTCAAATCTTATTTCTAAATACAACTTAACATGGCTTTATATAGCCTCAAAATGAAACCTTAGAGTAACCTATGGTTAATAGGGGTGAAAAATCGAACCGAACCGGACCGAATCGGTTCGGTTTCTAGGTTTATCCAGCTCGAACCGAACTAGTTCGGTTCGACTTGGTTCTTAGTTTTGATATAAAATTAACTTTAGCCTAGGGTTTCATTTCGCTAGCGCCATTCCTTTTTTTTCTTGCCCCTTTCTCACACTCTCTCTCAAAGCACTTGCCCCTTTCTCGCTCTCTCTCTCAAAGCACGAAACGAAGGCGTCGTTCATCACGCCTTCTCCACCGCCGTCATTCTTTTCTTCGACTGTCGTCTCCTCCACCACGCCTTCCCACCGTCGCCTCCTCCACCACGAAACGAACAACCTCGACTCCTTCCCACCGCCGCCGCTGCCACCACCACGAAACGAACGACGTCAATCTCTCGTGATTCTTGATTTTCAGTTTTGTTTGTTTGTTCTCTTCTTATTTTCACATATGGGTTGATTTTCGTTTCTTTTGTTTTTTCTTTTTCTGATTTTTGCATCTAGGGTTGCTTACCTTGAATAGTCTGTGGGTATTCAAGGGCCCGTTTGGTAACGTTCTCGTTTCTTGTTTTCGTTTTTTCATTTTTAATAAAGAAAAATAAAAGAATTTCATGACCCTAACATCTATACATTCAATAATATTAAACCTATATTCTTATTTATGTTTGGAAAAAATTGAGAACAAGAACAAAAAATGAGAAACTAGTTTTAGTTGTTCCCAAAAGTTCTATACAAATTTTGGTAGTGTTTCTAAAAAATGAGAAACAAGAAACATACATAGTTATTAAATGCTTAGATTTCTTAATAAAATTAGAAACAAGAAATAAGAAACGAGAACATTGTCAAACGAGCCCCAAGTGATTGGTTCCATGTTTTTTTTCCTTGTATAGTCTGTGAGTATTGCATGAGGACTGAACTGGGTATTCTGATTTTTTTATCAATTTTTGGTTCCAGTTTTCTTCTTCCATTTTTTGTTTTTTTTTTTTTTTCTCTTTGATTTCTGTCAAACCGACCCGATTCTAATTGGGTCGGGTCAGTTAACTCATTGTTAAAATCGACCATTGTCGGGTCGGGTCGATTTTTATGGAAAACCGACCCGACCCGACCCGACCCGACCCGACCCGACCCGTTTTCACCCTTAATGGTCAATTGAAGGATTGTAATTAACTCTCATGCCCATCAATACCATAATGACCACTAGCTAAATTGTAACCTAAAACACCAATAACAAAACTTTAAAATAGAAAACTACATTAAAACTTCCCTAAATCCGAGAATTGACCTTCCAATCAGTCAACTTATAGTTTGTAACATCTAATACATAAATGAAGAAGTCTCATTTGAAGTAACTTGAATCCTTGTTCCATAAATGAAGCTTGATTCTTCTTTAATAAAGCATGAGTTTTGTATTTGAGTTAATTAAAAGGTAATTTGACTTCATTTGATATAATGTAACTTGAGTTTGACTTTGCGTGGTAAAAATTGAAGCATGAGTGCATTTAATACAACTTTATTTTGAAGCTTTTCTTTAGTCTTGAATTGTGTGATAAAAATTGAAGCATGAGTGCATTTAATACAACTTTATTTTGAAGCTTTTCTTTAGTCTTGAATTGTGTGATAAGATTCACAGGAAGTTCGATGTACTTAGTACTGTGTTTGTTTTTATTTTTTTTAAAAATTAGTTTATTCATTAATCAATTATTTTAGTTCTCAATAAGCTTAGTTGATAATTTTTCTCTATAAATAGAGGCTTATTAGAATGGCGAGAAATAATTTGAAATTTTTTTTTGAGTTTTTAACGAACAATATTTCTATAATGAATGCTTTTAATGAGTACGGGCATGCACCATCATGTTTATCTATGTTCATGTTGTTTTCTAGCACTTTTTCAATTAATGAAATAGTTTACTTATGAAACAAAATATTAAAATTCATATACTAAACAAAAAAACCATTTATTAATCATTTGATGACATGAGTTAGGAGTAAAATAATGTCAATAGAAATAATAGATTCAAACTATACAATAATCATCTACCTAATATAAAATATTCTAAGTTTCTTGTCAACAAAATTTTATAAAATTAGATAATTGTCCATTAAACTTTCAATCACTCGAGAGCAATGATTTATTTATTTTTTAACTATATACTAATAGAAAGCCTTTTACCTTTAAGTTTTCTGGTCTATTTTCCATTATTTGCCCTTCTGTTTTCTGTTGTCCTTTGTCCTATCATTGATGTACACGTGATGTTTTATTATGCCTTTATTCGGTATATGAGGTATGTATTGTGAACAAAGTTTTCATCATATTTTTCCAGAATCAGTAAAACCTTTCTCTCTGAATTCATTGCTCATGGTATCAGAGCTATAAGGATCCTATGACGACAGGGGAGTCTTTTTCGTCTTCTTCCTCGGCACCGTTAACCACACCGGTAGCTTCTCCCTCTACTTCGGTAACTACTCCAATAATCACACCCATGACTCAACGCCAGATTGCCCAAGCCACCAAATCAATTTCCTCGCCAACCAACTCCACCACAAACTTCGATTGTTCCTCCTTGGAATCCACCATTTTACCCACCCAATGCTTTCCCTCAACCATATGCTCTGCCAATTTTATCCCACCACTAATCTTCCGCGCCCTTCCTTTTTACCAAATTTTTATCCTAATACCTATCCTCAACCTAATACCTTTGCCCCTTCATCCTACTCCCAACCTAATGCCTCAAATACATTAGCCCCCAACCCTTACTGATAAAGGAACTATCTCAATTACGTTTGAGAACTCCTCTTCTTTCAAGTGAACCCCCAAAACAATAATAAGAATAACCCCATTTAACAAAATGATAGACAACCCCAAGAAAGCTAAACAGATTTGGCTTGGAAAGATGATCAAAGATCAAGAAGAAAGGAGAACTCGTTTCTAACTTCAAGATTTCGAACTCTTCACAATCTAATTGATCAAACTAGATTGAAAGTCCTAAGCATGCATTCTAAACACAAGAACACAAAGAAAGCTTAAAAGCTTGAGAGAGACTAAACTCAATCTGAGATTTCATTCAAATTCAACTTCTACTTCAAATGACAAATTACATCCATATTTATACTAATTGAAAAGACACCATGAAAGGATACAATCCTTCATTTATGTAGTCTAGATTCAACCTCAACCTTTCAAATCCATACATGAACCATCATAAATACAGGTACATGAATTAAATAGGTACATAATGTATTAAATATGATGAATGAATCTAGATTTTTAGATTCATTATGCCTCTTGGTTGAAATGATGCCTTTGTTAAGCTTGAAAGGATGCAACTTTTCACCATAGTAATTGATTGAGCTGGTTCATCACTTATTTCCTTATCACTTACCCAAATACATACCCAAATCTCTTGGCTCCAAACCCTAATCCAACTCTTCCCCTACCCCTGTCAGTCAAGCTCTCCGACAACAACTTCTTACTCTGGAAAAATCATTCGTTAAATGTTGTTTTATCCAACTCTTCCCGTTCTGATGCCTCCATGTTCGTGTTTCAAAAAAATTTAGTGTTGGTGATTTTCCTTGTTTATGTTGATGATATATTGGTTACTGGTAATAATGTGCAAGTTATTGAGCAGCTTATCCATTCCCTTAATGGTCTGTTTGCACTTAAGGATCTTGGCCCTTTATCTTATTTTTTGGGTATTGAGATTAGTAGACAATCTGATTCTTTACATTTATGCCAACACAAATATTTTTTGGATGTCATTCAGCGTGCTGAAATGTGTGAGTGTAAACTAGTTTCTACACCTATGGCAAGTGGTACTTCATTATCTATTAATGATGGTGACATTTTACCTGATCCCAAGCAGTATAGAAATTTGGTTGGTGCGCTCTGCAATATTGTACTCTGACTCGTCCCGATCTAAGCTTTGCTGTGAATAAGGTTTGTCAATTTTTACATGCTCTCACGTCTGTGCATTGGAATGTTGTTAAACGTATAATTCGTTATTTGAAGTCTACAATTCATTTTGGTATATCTTTTACATCTTTGGGTCCTTTATCCTTGACTTGTTATACTGATGCGGATTGGGCTAGTTGTCTTGATGATCGACGGAGTACTAGTGGTTATTGTGTTTTTCTTGGTGATAGCTTGATCTCCTGGTCTTCAGCTAAACAAAAATTCGTGTCTCGCTCAAGCGCTAAGTCTGAATATCGAGGTATGACTAATGCTACAACAAAAATTGTTTGGATACAATCTATTCTCTCTAAAGTTGGTGTGGTTGGGGTGTCTACTTCGTTGCTCTTATGTGATAATATTAGTGCCACATACCTAGCAGCTAACCCGATATTACACAATCGTTCTAAACATATTGAGATTGATCACCATTTCATTCGAGAACGCGTTGTGCGGAAACAACTTTTAGTTCGCTTTGTTCCTTCCGACACTACAAGATTTTTGGTCTACGCCGACGCAAATGCGTGTCGGTGTAGATCGATTTTGCGTCGGCATAGACACCCCTCGACGCGAAAATTGTGTCGGCACTTTTGTTGGCGTAGACATGTCGGTGTAGATTTATACGTCGACGCAAGCCCATTGTGTCAGCGTAGATTGTCTGTCGACGCTACTTGCGTCGGTGTAGATAAAACAAAGTTTTGGATGGGTGCAAGCTTGCGTTGGCGTAGATCACATGCCGACGCAAGTTGCTTCGGCCTTTGGTTTTGTCTACGCTGAAGCAACTTGCGTCGGCATAATCCTTAATTTTTTTTTTTGTTCATTGTCCCTTTTTTTACTTTCGCTCTTTAGCCTATTTGATAATTGAAACAAAATATAATGTCTATCTGATATATGAAAGTTCATTTTTTTTTTTATAGGAAACATAAACAATTTCATTGATGTATGAAATTAGATACAAGTTGAAGACCTATCATGGATAGTTACAAAAGATATCTCCAATGAGATAAAAGTGTGGATAAACTGTAATTACAAAATGGGGAGGAGTGACTACTCCAAAAAAGAGGAAGATAAGATGTAGGCTCCATGATAAACAAAATAAGTTAATAACAACAAGTCTAAAGTGTAGAACTCTAACATTACAGAGAAAAGAAATCTCAAAGCATTCTCATCTTCATGTTAGCTCCTTCAAAAGTAAAAGTTCATGAATAGTGACTGAACTGATGACCTGAATAAAAAGAATCTAACAATTAATGTAATTTAAAAGAGAAAAAAAAAACAATCTAACAATGTAATTTGAGAGACATCCTTAACTTGGATACTTTTATTTCCAAACCAAAACCAAATTTTTTCATTTTATTTAATTAATACATCAGTCTCAACAAATTAATCAAATGAACAAACATATCATGAAAAAAAGATCTAATAATGATTAATCCAATAGCTCACTTTTTACAAACTTTGCAATCAAATTAAAACCTAACTTTGAAACCATGCATACATTTTGAAATTAAAGACCACAAACAAATTAAACTTTAAAACAAAAAACAAGGACAAATCGAGCATAAAACAACATTGTTAAGCAACTTAAACCCACAAAACTTACCTATGATCAAAAGCCCACACCACCACAATAACAACTCTAGCTTGAATAAAAAAATATGAAACAAAAAGGTCATTGTATTGGTGTTGGTGAGGAAAAAACAGCAACATTAAACAAAAAATAAAGTCAAATCGAGCTTATAGCAACAATCGAAAGCCTGTACCACCACAGCAAGAAATCTAGCACAAATCGACGAAACCAAAGCGAAATGACCACTACATCGACGCTGGAGAGAGAAAAAGAGTAGATAAACGGTTTTAAACTCAAAAGAATGAAAAATCGACCATAAAAATACAATCTAAGCAACTTCAACCATGAAAACTTACCTAAAACCAAAAGCCCACACCAAAATGGAGCAAAAACACAGTGTATTGGCGTTGGAGAAGAAAAACCAGCAAAAAAATCTATTTTGCGGCGTGAAGAACTGATCTAGAGAGGAAAGGAAAGGGTTTTATTAAAGAGTCTACCCTAAACTCGTGTCGGCATATTCCATCAAACGCGCGCTTTTAGTGAAAATTTCTAAATTATCTACGCCGACGCAATTGCGTCGGCGAAGACCCCAAATCTGCGTCGGCGTAGGCACATTTCATAAACCAGTTGTTAAGGTATATACGCCAACGAAAATAGCGTCGGCGTATTTAAAAATTCTTGTAGTGCGAAGATCAAGTGGCTGACATCATGACAAATCCGCTACCCACTACTCATTTTCAAAACTTAGGAACCAAGCTTACAGTCCACGGTGGTCCAGTTTCGCTTGCGGGAGGATAATAGAGAGCCTTTTACCTTTAAGTTTTCTGGTCTATTTTTCATTATTTGCCCCTTTGTTTTCTGTTGTCCTTTGCCCTATCATTGATGTACACGTGGTGTTTTATTCTACCTTTATTCGGTATATGAGGTCTGTATTGTGAACACAATATTCATCACATTTTTCCAGAATCAGTAAAACCTCCCTCTCTGAATTCATTGCTCATATACTTGTTAAACCAATTAGTTAGTTTCTTTTTAGTACATCAACATTTGGTATAGGGGGATTCGAACCTCTGACTTCATGGTCGAGGTATATACCAATTACCGTTGAACTAAACTCACTACCCATTAGTTAGTTGAAGCTCTTACTTTCGGATGTGATATACATGTATTAATCTATTTATCTTACATATAAATATAGTGCAAATCGGTTGTCAAAAAAAAAAATGTAGTGCAAATCTGACTAATATCTTTTGGCCACTTAAAAATGAATTACATCAGGTAAATATCATATAAAAATATAAAAATATATTCTTAGATCTTCAATACAAGTTTTTTTTTTTTTTTTTTTTTTTTTTTTTTTTTTTTTTGATAAGAATCTTCAATACAAGTTAAGGGTAAATATCACGAGACACTAAGAAGATAGAGGAAACCATTCCAGGTGTCACCAATCCATTGGCAGAGAGCATGGCTAATCCAGAATGATGAGATTTTAGATATCAATAATGTGCCACGTGGGACCATCTGAACGGAACTCTCTAATCAGAACCAATAGAAATTGAGATACCGAAAACCATATATATATATATATATTCCCCAACGCAGCATCTGAATATTCACAACAACATTCATAACAACTTCTTCACCTCCGACAGTAAAACCATATTCTCGCTTGCAATGGCGGCCTCAACAATGGCTCTCTCCTCTCCGTCACTCGCCGGAAAGGCCGTGAAACTCACGCCCTCCTCCCCCGAGCTGCTCGGCAACGGCAGAGTCAGCATGAGGAAATCCGCCTCCAAGCCCGTTTCTTCTGGAAGCCCCTGGTACGGACCCGACCGTGTCAAGTACTTGGGCCCATTCTCCGGCGAGCCTCCCTCCTACCTCACCGGAGAGTTCCCCGGCGACTACGGCTGGGACACCGCCGGACTGTCCGCAGACCCCGAGACCTTCGCCAAGAATCGTGAGCTGGAAGTGATCCACTCGAGGTGGGCCATGCTGGGAGCCCTTGGGTGCGTCTTCCCGGAGCTTCTGTCCCGCAACGGCGTGAAGTTCGGAGAAGCGGTGTGGTTCAAGGCCGGTTCACAGATCTTCAGCGAAGGTGGGCTCGACTACTTGGGGAACCCGAGCTTGATCCACGCCCAGAGCATTCTCGCCATCTGGGCCTCACAGGTGGTTCTCATGGGGGCCGTCGAGGGTTACCGCATCGCCGGAGGCCCACTCGGAGAGATAACCGACCCGATTTACCCGGGTGGGAGCTTCGACCCGTTGGGGCTTGCAGATGACCCGGAAGCTTTTGCGGAGCTGAAGGTGAAGGAGCTGAAGAATGGGAGGTTGGCCATGTTCTCCATGTTTGGATTCTTCGTTCAGGCCATCGTCACTGGAAAGGGCCCACTCGAGAATCTCGCTGACCACCTTGCTGACCCAGTCAACAACAATGCCTGGGCTTATGCCACCAACTTTGTTCCTGGAAAATGAGTGACTTTGAGTGGAGTGTGTGTGTGAAATGAAATGAAGCTAGGTTGATTGTAATTTTAATTATTCCAATTAAATGAGAGGGAAATTGTGTTTATATTAAATGTCTTTTTTGCTTTATGAATATTTTTATGTAATGTCAAATTACAAGGTAGGCCTCCAAATGTTAAGGTATTTATCCTATTAGTTCAACTTTTAGACTTTATTAATTTGGTCCTTAAATTTTAAAAATGTCTTATATATTTTTCAAATTTTGAAAAAATATCTCATATTACGTCACATGGACAAGAAAAACTTGGTCATTAATGACCTTAGTACACAGCCAACTTGGGACAGTATCAACCCAAGTTTCATTACACCTCATCACCTTGGCTATTTTAGCTAACACGTGAGCAGCATTATTACATCTTCTGGACGTGAAATTAAATGAATATTTCTAAAAAGAGGGACCAATCCCAAAATTGATTCCACCATAGCTTCGACCTCACCCCAAATCTCTGCCTTTTTTTGTAAGGAATTTAATCGCTAGCTCACAGTCAGAATCCACTGTGATATTAGCACAGCCCATAGAAATCGATCTTTTCATTCCTTCGTGAATAGCGTTTAGCAGAGGGTTCATGTGAGCTTCAAGAGAGAGAGATGAAACTACTCTAGTACTCTGGGATTCTCATCCTTATCTCTCCACAACATTTTAAAAATTAACCAATTTATTATATATAAAATTGAATTTTTTGTCTATTGAAACCTTAAACTTCTAATTTTGTATTGCTTATGAATTTTAAAAAATGTCGAATAGTTCAAGGATTTATTAGACACGAAATCGAAAGTAATGAAATCTATTGGACGCAAGAGTGAGAATATAAGGACCTACCAAATACTTTTCAAAACTCAGGAACCTATTAAGAATATAATTGAAAGTTTGGTGATCTATTTGACACTTTTTAAAATTCAAACACCAAATTGACACGATCCTAAAAATTTAGAGACTAAACTTATAATTCAACCATTTAAATAATATTGACTCCTTTGTCTACAAATCTTCTATTTTTTCAAAGAAAAAAAAAATCTTCTATTGATCACCATTAAAAATGTGATGATTAAGATTAAGAGAATAATGTAGAATGAACGAGAGAGGAGATAGAGTTTTTCTTTTTTCTAAAAAGAATAAACTGGAGTCGAATTTTTAATAGTTGATTTGGTAGGAATATTCTCGTGACCAATTAAAGGGTAGGTATTATATCATTTGTTTTACAATACAACATGTTAGCAACTCATTATTACTATTAAATGCTTAAGAGCAAAATAATTTTTTCTTGTTCAATTATTAGTTAAGGGTCGTTTGGAATACATTTTAATTTAAATGTTTTTCAAGAATGCATTTTTTAAAAAACATTTTGTACAAAAACTTTTTAGAATTTAAACACTCATATGTTTGGTTGCATTTTCCTTATAGGTGTTTTCATACACAAGTTATTGGATAATAATGACTATTATCAAAAAAGTTAGTTTCAAGTGTTTCTCTCAAAATGGTTTATTTATTAATCTTATTTTCTAATAAATCCTTTTTAGTGATTGCCAAACACTAGAATTTTTTTTAAAATGATTTATTTTCAAAATTAATCACTTGAAAAGTTAAACCAAACACACCCTAAGTCTCTACAATTTTAATGTTCTATCTCATACGCATATAACTTGTGATCCTCAGAACTTTCCATTTTTGCATGTAATTAGATTTGACAATTTTTAAAAATGGCAAAATATGATAAGTGTTGTGAAATTGAGTAGCACAACGGGAATACGAAAATGGATCAAATAGAATAATATAATAATAGTTATAATATAATAATAATATATAAATAAAGCAAATCAAAGAAATGAACTAAAATATAAAAGAGATAAAAGTAAATGAAAATAAAATAACAAAATAACAATTATAGAATTATGAAAGTGGAGAAATATGGAGAATTTCATTCATAAGCATGAGAGCTTCTTGTTGTTGTTATATTTTGAACTTCACATAATGCCACTATTTATAGGCATTTGAAAGAAGATGCTTGGTTAACAAGCTTATACAAGTCATGAGGTTCATTACTTGGTTGACACATAGGCATCAATTTCTTCTAACATTTTCAAGTCATAAGATCAACATATTGGATGACATATGGGCATCTATTTTCTAACATATTCATAATACTCCCCCTTAGATGCCCATATATGAAATATGCCTCGTTAAAAACCTTTACTAGGAAAAAATCCAATGGGAAAAAAAATCCTAGTGAAGGAAAAGAGTACATATTTCATATAATTTAATTCTCCTAAGAGAATACAATATATTTTATCCCCCTCATAGAAACATCATTTGAGATATTTGAGTCGCCGCATTCCAATGTTATGTACTAATTTCTCGAAGGTTGCGGTAGGTAATGACTTTGTAAATAAGTCTGTCAGGTTATCCTTTGAACAAATTTGTTGTACCGTGATGTCACCATTTTCTTCAAGATCATGAGTGTAGAAAAGCTTGGGTGAAATATGTTTCGTTCTATCTCCTTTAATATATCCTCCCTTGATTTGAGCTATGCAAGTTGTGTTGTCTTCGTATAATATCGTTTGAAGGATTTTACTAGAAGACAAACCACATGTTCCATGAATGTGTTGAGTTACTGATCTTAGCCATACACATTCTCGACTTGCCTCGTGAATTGCAAGAATTTCAGCATGATTAGAGGAAGTAGTTGTTATGGTTTGTTTCACTGATCGCTATGATATAGCAGTTCCTCCACATGTGAATAGATAACCTGTTTGAGATCTGGCTTTGTGTGGATTAGATAAATATTCTGAATCTGCATAACCAACCAGATCAAAATTTGATCTATTTGAATAAAATAGACCCATATCAATCGTTCCTCAGAGATAGCGGAGTATATGCTTAACTCCATTCCAATGTCTTTTCGTTGGTGAAGAACTATATCTACCTAATAAATTTACTGAAAATGCAATATCTGATCTTGTATTATTAGCAAGATACATAAGCGCACCAATTGCACTAAGATATGGTACTTCAGGACCAAGTAGTTCTTCATTATCATCTCGAGGTCGAAATATGTCTTTCTTCACATCTAATGAACGAACTTCCATTGGAATGTTTAATGCATGTGTTTTATCCATATAAAATCTTTTTAAAAGTTTCCCTATATAAGTTGATGAACAAATATCTCATCTGCTAAATGCTCAATTTGCAAGTCAAGGCAAAATTTTGTTTTCCCAAGATCTTTCATTTCAAATTCTTTCTTGAGATATTCTATTGCCTTTGAAAGCTCTTCAGGAGTTCCAATTATATTTAAGTCGTCAACATATACAGTTATAATAGCAAACACTGACTGTGATTTCTTTATAAAAACACATGGACATATTAGATTGTTTTGATATTTTTCTTTCAATAAATATTCACTCAGGCGATTGTACCACATTCGTCCTGATTGTTTCAATCCATATAATGATCTCTGTAACTTTATTGAACAGAATTCCCAAGAAATTGATTTATATGTTTCAGGTACCTTAAATCCTTCTGGGATTCTCATATAAATATCATTATCAAGAGATCCATATAAGTATGTTGTGATAACATCCATAAGATGCATGTCCAAACTTTCATACACAGTCAAGCCAATTAAAAATCTTAATGTAATTGCATCCACCACTGGAAAATATGTCTCCTCATAATCAATACCAGGTCTTTGTGAAAAACCTTGTGCAACTAATCTTGCTTTATATCTTGTGATCTCATTATTTTCATTTCTTTTTCTCACAAATACCCATTTGTATCCCACAGGTTTGACACCTTCTGGTGTTTGGATTACTGGTCCAAAAACCTGACGTTTTGAAAGTGAGTTTAATTCTGCCTCGATTGCTTCTTTCCACTGAAGCCAATCTTTTCTATGTCGACATTCTTCAACAGATTTTGGTTCAGGATCCTCATTTTCAGATATAATATCAAGAGCAACATTATATGCAAAAATGTTGTCAATAACTATATTAGTTCGGTTCCATCTTTTTCCTGTCATAACATAGTTTATGGAAATCTCATTATTATCCTCAGGTATTTCACCTTCTTCGATATTCTTATGAGTAGTCACATTCAGGATTTCTTCTGGAATATCTACTTTATCAATTACGTCATTTTGATTATTGACTACTTTTCTTTTTCGAGGATTTTTATCTTTGGAACCTGTTGGTCTACCACGCTTCTGGCGTGTTTTAGATTCATTAATGACAACATCTTGTGTTGGGATATCAATTTTTGATGGGACATTTGCAGCTGGGTATATGTGACTTAGTCACTTTCTTTGTATCTATAAATGCATCTAGTAATTGATTTTCTATATTTTGCAAATGAATTATTTTCTGAACTTCAAGCTCACTTTGATCTGTATGAGGATCTAAATGAGACAATAATGATGCATTCCATGTAATTTCTTTTTCCAACTTCGTAATTTCTCTCCCTAATGTTGGAAAATTTGTCTCATTAAAATGACAATCAGCAAATCGTGTAGTAAAAACATCACCCGTCATGGGTTCAAGATATTTAATTATTGATGGGGAATCATATCCAACATATATTCCTAACCTCCTTTGAGGACCCATCTTAGTACGTTGTGGTGGAGCAATTGGAACATATACTGCACATCTAAAAATTCGCAGATGGGATATATTTGGCTGTTGGTCATAAGCTAATTGTATTGGAGAGTATTTATGATAGGTTGCTGGCCTAATGTATAAGCGATGCAACATGTAAAATTTCATGACCCCATACAGATATTGGAAGTCTTGCTCTCATAAGCATCGGTCTAGCAATTAATTGCAGACGTTTTATAAATGATTCAGCTAGACCATTTTGTGTATGAACATGAGCTACAAGATGTTCAACACTTATCCCAATTGACATACAATAATTATTAAAAGCTTGAGATGTAAATTCTCCAGCATTATCAAGACGAATGGTCTTAATTGTATAATCGGGAAATTGTGTTCTTTGCTTAATTATTTGAGCAAGTAATCTTGCAAATGCAAGGTTTCGACTTGATAATAAGCACACATGTGACCATCTGCTGGATGCGTCTATTAATACCATTAAATATCTAAATGGTCCACTTGGTGGATTTATAGGACCGCATATATCTCCCTGAATTCGTTCTAAAAATGCGGGGGATTCAAGCCCAATTTTAGCTGGTGAGGGTCTAATAATTCATTTTCCTTGAGAGCAAGCATCACATGATAATTCATTAGATTGAAGAATCTTTTGGTTCTTCAATGGATGTCCATCTGAATTCTCAATAATTCTTCTCATCATTATAGACCCTGGATGACCCAATCGGTCATGCCAAATTGTAAATATGTCTGGATTCATGAACTCCAGGTTCATCGTTGCATATGTTTCAACTACTCGTATATGAGTATAATATAATCCAGAAGATAAAGCAGGCAACTTTTCTAATATACGTTTTTCATTTGAGACAATAGAGATAATATACAAATATTCCACATTATTCTTACTATCAGTCTCAATGTGATAATCATTGCAACGTATATCTTTAAAACTTAGTAGATTTCTCTTTGATTGACTAGAGAACAATGCATTGTCAATTATAAATTTTGTTCATCTAGGCAAAATAATATTTGCTTTTCCAAATCCTTTAATCAGGTTTGTATGACTTTTGCTTCCAACATTGTCAATTTGGAAAAATATTTTCTACTTGTAAGTATTGTGTGCGTAGTTGCACTGTCTGCCAGACATAAATCTTCTTTGTTCGTTTTTGAATCACCCAACATATGAAAACGTTCCATGTTTCTTCATTAAAAGAGAGTAATTACAATAAGAAAACATCGCTTGAAATATACAAAAGTTAACATTTACTAAAGAAAACATGAAAATAAAAACAACAACATTAGATATTCTCAAAGTCAAAAGAAGCACTTGTTGTTCCACCGGTTGTGCCGATCTTCTCTTCAGAAGATTCAAAAAAATATGCCACATCCAAATTTGTCATATTGGATGGATCAAATATATCATTATCTTGGTATTCAAGATTTGTTTCCACATCTTTTCCTTTTTCCTTCAGGGAGGTTTGATAGAGATCAACTAAGTGTTTTGACGTACGACAGGTACGTGACCAATGCCCAGTCATTCCGCATCAGAAACATTTATTTTCAACACTTTTTGAACTCTTATCTTGTGGAGTTTTTCCTTTGTAGTCATCATTTTGAGTGGTTCTTTTAAAATTAGAACGATCACCATAAGCATAATAATTATTTCTTCCTCTGCCACGACCACGACCTCGACCACGATTATTATTAAAATTCACAGCATTCACTTCAGGGAATGGTGTTGCTCCAGTTGGTCGAGATTCGTGGTTTTTCATCAATAACTCGTTATTTTGTTCGACCACGAGAAGACATGAAATTAGTTCAGAATATTGTTTAAAACCTTTCTCTCGATATTGCTGCTGCAGGAGCATATTCGAGACTTGAAATGTAGAAAATGTCTTATCTAACATATCAACATCAGTAACTTTCTCTCCGCATAACAACAATTTTGAACTGATTTTAAATAATGCGGAATTGTAATCACTTACTGATTTAAAATCTTGTAGCCTCAAATTCATCCACTCATAACGAGCTTTAGGAAGAATAACTGTTTTTTGATGATCGTACCTTTCTTTCAAAATTTTCCACAAGATACGGGGATCTTTTATTGTAAGATACTCCATTTTCAATCCCTCGTAGAGATGATGGCGAAGAAAAATCATAGTTTTTGCTTTATCTTGCTTAGACGTCGTATTTTCTTCTTTAATTGTTTCTCCAAGGTTCATATGATCCAGGTGGATTCGGCATCGAGCACCCATGACAAATAATTATTGTCATTAATGTCAAGGGTTGAGAATTCTAATTTCGTGAGGTTTGTCATGACCACACTATTACAAAATATTGTATCTATATTAGAAATTTAATATATACTAAACATGCAAAATAACATTTAATAATTATAAAGAACCGACTTACATTTAGAACCTACCTTAAGTGAGGGAAACGACATGAGCTCGTGCTGATAACGTGTTGTGAAATTGAGTAGCACAACGGGAATACGAAAATGGATCAAATATAATAATATAATAATAGTTATAATATAATAATAATATATAAATAAAGCAAATCAAAGAAATGAACTAAAATATAAAAGAGATAAAAGTAAATGAAAACAAAATAACAAAATAACAATTATAGAATTATGAAAGTGGAGAAATATGGAGAATTTCATTCATAAGCATGAGAGCTTCTTGTTGTTGTTATATTTTAAACTTCACATAATGCCACTATTTATAGGCATTTGAAATAAGGGGACGTTTCGTTAAGAAGCTTATACAAGTCATGAGGTTCATTACTTGGTTGACACATAGGCATCCATTTCTTCTAACATTTTCAAGTCATAAGATCAATACAAGTCATGAGGTTCATTACTTGGTTGACACATAGTCTCCTCCCTCCTCCCGTTTTGCGCCGAAGACGGGAGGAGGGCCCTCCCTCCTCCCGTCGCCGGCGCCGGAAAGGGAGGGAGGACCCTCCTCCCTCACCCAAAATTCCCTTTTAAAAAAAAACAGAAAAAGTAAGAGAAAGAAGAAGAAGGGAAGAAGAGAAAAAGAGAAGAAGAAAAAAAAAAAAAAAATTCCGGCGACCGCCGCCGCTCGCCTACAGCCGGTGGCGGCCGACCACCGGAACTGAAGATGGGAGGGGGAAGGAAGAATTGGGAGAGGGAAGGAAGAAGATGAGAAGGAAGAAGATGAAGAAGAAAAAGAGAAAATTTAAAAAATAATAATAAAATAATAATATTTTTTAATATTTTTATATATTTTTATTTAAAAAATCAAAAATTCATTTTTTTAATTAAAATAATAATGCCACGTCAGCTTACCGTTAGGGTTTAACGACAAAATGGACGGCAGAGACCAAAGTGCTACTTATCTCAAAACTCAGGGTATTTTTGTTGAGTTTGAAAACTCAGGACCTAAGTGTCGCTTAACCCAAATCTCAGGGACCAAAAGTTTATTTTTCCCAAGAATCTTTGTAGGAAATGTTGAGAAATATAATAAATCTAAAAATACAGTAAAAAAGAAAAAATGTATGCACATAAATTTGGCGCCAAATTTTCTTTGATAGCTTTAATTTGCCTCTCATCGTGCATATTGGCCATCCCATCCGAGATATTGCCGCCGCTTCACCGGTGGAAAAAATGCAGCCGCCGCCTCCATCTCTTCACTCCAATTTCTTTTCGTCTCTAAAGCAGGTTACTCCCGAATTTCAATTCCATTTCCCCTCTCTCTCCCCTGTTTCTTTGTTTTGTCTCATTTTCCTTCAATCGATTCACAACACAGGTCGAAAAACGCCTCAAATTAGACCATTCATCGCAACGCGACGCTCTTCATCCACCGCCATTGCCAGTAGAAACCAATTCTTCATTGTCAGCCTCAGCCGAAGAGTCACTGAGCTCTCCCATGTATCTTCATTTACCCCTAACCAACACAAGCTCCGCCCTACAAGAAAGCAGCGAACCGCCGCTCCAATTCCTCTCAAATTCGTCACAATCTCCACTATCCCCTCAGAAATCGGTATCGAATAATCCGAATCCCATCGATCGTGGCGAAAATCCGCCTGCAGATGACATTCAACGGCTGATTCAACTCCTAGGGTTAGAAGATTCGTGTGACGAGCAGGAATTGGGAGCTAAGAGTGGCTGTAATGGCTGTGAGGGTTGTGAAAGCGGGTTTTACAGTAAGATCGCTGGCTTAAAAGGCCCCAAATGTGGGAAGGAGGTAGAGAGGCTTGATGGATGGATTAATTACTTCTTGAATGGTGATGAAGAGAGATTAGAGCCTCTTAGATTGGCGTATTTGCTGATGGGGAAGGCTGTTTTCGCTTCTAATGGCGGTGATGGGTGTTTGGAAGGATTGGAATTCCCTTCAACTGTAGAGGATTTCTTGCTGAATGATCCTCCTGCATAATAGGTAATAATCCCATTTCGATTATCTCTTTTGTTTTGTACATAATTCTTCTCTATCTCATAAGCATGGGCAGTTGAACTGAAGCTTCAATTTTCCTTTGTGTGGGTCAATAATGGCCACCGTAAATTTGTCTGCTTAAACCCAGTCTGTCTCCCAAAGTTTTAAATGACTAGCTCCATTTTCTCGTTAATACAACAGAAACTTTATTTTCATGTCCATTTTTAGAATTTGGAATTTGGATTATATGGAGTAGAAAAGTTAATGAGAGAACCTGGTCTGATGCCTTGAAATCCATCTCTAATCAAGATTCGGTGATCTAATGAATGCTATTGTTTCTGATTCACCGGTTTAATTTGTGGAACTTGCCGTTATCCATTGCCTTCTAAGGGCCATTCTTAGATTATTGGGGAAGAGTTTTTGACTTTAGAAGATGGTTTTGATGATGGAATAAACGTGTAAGTTGAAAAACTAAGAATCGAAGGAAAGATGAATTTCTACCTACTTTTGAGGGAAACTGAACTGTGTGAAAAAAGATTTGGATATTGGGCATAAAGATTTGCATAGTTGAAAGATATTCCTTCTTTTCCTTTTTTTTTCAATTGGATCCATAGATGTTGAAACTGCATTGATCATATGTGAAAATATAGATTGATTGTGTACTTGGCACTTGGCAGGAAAATGGAAAGGCATGGCTGAAAATTGTGGTTTCAACCTGGACATGAACAAGCAACACCTGAGCTCAAGAAAGATCATTTAAATTAAGGTAATGGGCTCTCAAATCTTCAACCAAAAGCATGTTAGCTATTACTTGAAGTTGAAGGTCAGGACAGAATTGTTGCGTAGAGGAACGTGTGATTTTGGTTTGGCCCCAAGACTGTAAAAGACTTAATAAGTAATTCTCATTATCTCTTGAAGCTGGTAATATCCAACAAAGACAAAATGGTTTGAACTAATTGACGAGCTGAATGAAAGATGTACCGAACATTTTGGTGGCCATTTTTTTTTCTTAATAGTCTCTCTTTGTAGGTTGGGATGTATAGAAGTCATGTGGATTAAATAATTCAAACCAAATCTAATTGAATTCAACCATTTCAGTTTGGCTTTTCACCGATTTGGCTTAGTTTTGTTCTTGGTTTCCAATTCATGGATTCAGTAAATTGCAAGAATTTCATCTTACTAGTAAAAGAAGTACTAAATTATTATGTACTGATACTGATATTTGCAACTAATTACATAACCGTGCTTGGTAGGAAGTGGAAAAATAACCAAAAAAAAAAAAAAACTGACAGCTGCGGGATTTGAACCCACGCCCTTTCGGACCAGAGCCTAAATCTGGCGCCTTAGACCACTCAGCCAAACTGTCAATTTTGTTACTTGAAGTAGATACTGATATTTGCAACTAATTACATAACCGTGCTTGGTAGGAAGTGGAAAAATAACCAAAAAAAAAAAAAAAAAACTGACAGCTGTGGGATTTGAACCCACGCCCTTTCGGACCAGAGCCTAAATCTGGCGCCTTAGACCACTCGGCCAAACTGTCAATTTTGTTACTTGAAGTAGAAAAGTTTATGAAAGAATCTGGTCCTAATGCCTTGAAATGAAATTCATCTCTAATCAAGATTCGGTGATCTGATCAAGGTTGTTGTATTGGCTTCTAAGAGCCAATCTTAGATTAATTTTACACTTTTTTTTTTCAATCGGATGGTTTAGTTTGGCTTTTCACGATTTCGTTTAGTTTTGCTCTTGGTTTCCAATTCATGGACAAAATTGACAGTTGTGGGATTTGAACCCACGCCCTTTCGGACCAGAGCCTAAATCTGGCGCCTTAGACCACTCGGCCAAACTGTCAATTTTGTTTTATAAAGTAGAAAAGTTATCCTGATGCCTTGAAATGAAATTCATCTCTAATCAAGATTCGATGATCTGATGAAGGCTGTTGTTTCTGATTCACTAGTTTAATCTATGGAACTTACTGTTATCCATTGACTTCTAAGAGTCATTCTTAGATTAATTTCTACCTACTTTTGAGGGAAGCTGAACTGTGTGAAGAAGATTTGGATATTGGGCATAAAGATTTGATTAGTTGAAAGATATTCCTTCATTTCCCTTTTTTTCTTTTTCAATTGGATCCATAGATGTTGAAACTACATTGATCATATGTGAAAATATAAATTGATTGTGTACTTGATACTTGACAGGAAAATGGGAACGCATGGCTGAAAATCGTGGTTTCAACCTGGACATGAACAACCAACACCTGAGCTTAAGAAAGATCACTTAAATTAAGGTAATGGGCTCTCGAATCTTCAACCAAAAGCATGTTAGCTATCACTTGAACTTGAAGTTGAAGGTCAGAACAGAATAGTTGTTAAAGCAAGGAACATGTGATTTTGGTTTGGCTGTACAAGGCTGTAAAAGACTTGATAAGTAAAAACCCTCATTATCTCTTGAAGTTGGTAATATCCAACCAGACAAAATGGTTTGAACTGTTTGGAGGAGCAATGGATGAGCTGAATGAAAGATGTACGGAACATTTTGGTGGCCATTTTTTTTTCTTAATAGCTATCTTTGTAGGTTGGGATGTATAGAACGCATATGGATTAAATAATTCAAACCAAATCTAATTGAATTCAACCATTTTAATTTGGTTTTTCACCGATTTGGTTTAGTTTTGTTTTTTATTTTATTTATTTATTTAATTTTTTTTTTTTGATAAGTTTGTTCATGGTTTTTTGGTTAGGTTTGTTCGATTCAATTTATGGATTCAGAGAATTTCATCTTTTAAATTATTCTATACTGATACTTATATTTGCACCTTGTTACATAATCGTGCTTGGTAGGAAGTGGAAAAATAACCAAAAATACAAAAAATTGACAGCTGTGGGATTTGAACCCACGCCCTTTCGGACCAGAGCCTAAATCTGGCGCCTTAGACCACTCGGCCAAACTGTCAATTTTGTTTAAATTTCTCTTATTGTTTTCCTAATTGATTATTGTCATATTATTGTATTTTTTTTTTTCTATTCTGAATACAGTTTTATTGTATTCTTTTTTACCTAGGTTCAATTTCCACTCCATAAGCTTTTTATTTTAATTTTTAAAAAATGAAAATCTCCCAAAATCCTAAACCAACAAATTTCAACATTAGCCAAAGCGAGTCTAGCTCAGTGGTAATTGACATGTACCCTCGACGAAGAGATCAGAGATTCGAATTCCCCACTCCTAATGTTGATGTACTAAAAAAACAAATTTCAACATTAGTTCTAGCGTCATCTTTCTCTAAAGCCCATCAATTTAATTCAAAGTTTTTTTTTTTTCCTAAAAAGGGCGACACTTATTCAAGTTGAATGTAAAAGATTGCAATATTAATATTCAAGTTGAATGTAAAAGATTGCAATATTAATCTTTAAGGTTTAATTTGATGAAATTCAAAGTTTATGATAAAATTGATACAAATTAGGGTAAAAATTGGTATTTTTTTTCCCTTTTAACCTTGCCCCTCAACTTTTTTAAATTTATAATTCTAACATTGTATTTGTTTTTCCAAGATAAATATGTAAACTAAATAATGTAAAATAATTTATTTTAGGTCGAACTAAACAAAACTTAGTCTAAGTCACAAATTCATTGTCAATTCGAACATGACTTAATAGATTAGGCACTAATCACCATCTTAAATGTTGATAGTTTGATCTCTCATCCCAACAATTGTTGGACTAAAAAAAGTCGGTAAATCATTATAGGTTAAATTACAAGTCTAGTCCTTAAACTTTTAACCTTGTGTCATTTTGGTCTCTAAACTTTAAAAAGTGTCAAATAGGTCTTCGAATTTTTAATTTTGTATTAAATAGGTCTTTAAACTTTAAAAAGTATCTAGTAGATTCTTAAACTTTCACTTTTATGTGCAATATGTTCTTTTTAATTTTGTATCTAATAAGTCATTGACCTATTCAACATTTTTTAAAATTCACAGGCCTACTAGATATAAAATTGGAAGTTTAGGGTCTCGATAGGTACCTTAGACCACTCTGCCAAACTGTCCAACTATACAATTTGATCTACACTTTAATTAATTGTCTATTAGTTTATCAATTGATCTTTTATCATTTTCTGCTTTTTAAGTAAATATTTTCAGTTGTAATGTAAAATTTTAGATCTTTTTTTTTTTTTAATGAAGTGATCATTTATCTACATAATAAAAATTATAACTGGTTTTGTTCAACCTTTATTAGGTTTTAAGCCATTACGAGACGCGTTATTTAAAATAATCAAGTTTTACCTAACTCAATTAGTTAAGGTATTCATAGTTTCTCTTGGTTTTGGAGGTCAAAGTTTCAATATCCACCTCACTTCCTTGTTTGAACTAAAAAAATGGTACATATCCAACTTACAAAATTGGAATTGAATCCCATTTTGCCACGGATTTTTAAAATGTTTGGTTTAGTCCTCAAGCATTAGAAAAAACTAGGAGTGCAAAAAATTCGGGTCGGGTCGATTGTACGGACAGATTGACCCGACATGACTCGAACCGATCGGGTCAGGTCGCCTTTTTCTTTTTTCACCTTTCTTCTATCGGAAGAGGAGTGAGCGATGGAAGGGAACAGCAGCGACTCTCGACGATAGAGTGAGCAACAGAGGGGAACAACAACAGCTCGACAACGGAGGGGAAAGCAACGACCTGACGACGGAGTGAGCGACGGAGGGGAACAGTAACAACCCGACGACGGAGGGGAAAGCAGCAGGCCGGCGATAGAGTGAGAGACGGAGAGGAAAGCAACGATCCGACGACGGAAGGAAAAGCAGCGGCCTGACGACGGGGTGAGCGATAGAGGGGAACAGAAACGACCCGACGACGGAAGGGAAAGCAACGAGCCGACGAAGGAGTGAGCGACGGAGGGGAACAGCAACGACCCGACAACAGAGGGGTAAGAGGCGGCCTAAGGACAGAGTGAGCGACGGAGGGGAACAACAGCGGCCAGTTTGAGGAAAAGAAGGCGAGCGGTAATTTTCATCTGAGAGGAAGGGAAACGATTCGATGTGCAGGGAAGCGACGCTGCAACATTTTATTTTTTAGGGCAAAAGTGGTCTCGATTCAGGAAAAGACCCAAACCGAAACCGAACCGAACCGATTAGTTCGGTTCGGTCTTGTCTGTTATAACCTGTACCACCGAACCGAACTGGCCAGTTCGATTCGATTCGGTTTTCCAGTTCGGTTCGATTTATTTCACTCCTTGAAAAAAAAAAAAAAAACTATTTTGATTCTTAAATCTTTCAAAATATTTATTTTAGTCCAATAATAAATAACTCGATAACCACCTCATTTGTGGTTTCAAATTCTTTACATGTCATGTTGCTCCTATACATACCCAAATTCACAAGCTAATACACATCTAGAAAATCGGTGTGAATTCCATTTGTTAAAAGTTTAGCAACTAAAATAGAAGTAATTAATTAAAAATTTAAACACTATCATGGATAAAAGTTTATAAACCAACATGAAATACAAACCAATAAATAAGATGAAATTAATGAAAGTGAATTAAACTCGCAACAGCTACCAATTCAACAGGAGGGAAAAAAGAATATAAAATGTTTTACCACTTCAAACAGAGGAGAACCAAATTTGGCTTCTATGGAACGAAATGATCAAAGATCTGTGCTGACAAATTTGTGAGTTTCTTCTTCCAAGAAGTTCAAAAATGGGAACATTTTCTGGGCATGAGATCCATAATAACACCTGAAAATTTTACTCAATCTGTTGATGCAGTTCACAGCATTATGGTCACCCACAGATAACAGAATGGAAGAAAGCTTCAGGAGTTCATTGCCAATGGCGATATGGTTTTCGCCATACAACTTCTCAAGAATCTGCAAAAGCCGGAAAAAACAAGGCTCAGATTTCATTTCCTCCAAACTAAATCAAGATGGTGAGTTGAGATGAAAGTTGCCTCAAATCTAAAAGAGAGAAGCTAAAAAGATGCATTCAAACAAAAAATTTCACAAGCGATTCAGACAAAAACGATGTTTCTCCACTCGAAAGAAATCAAGCAGGTTTGAATCGATTTCGTTTCATTCTGTCATAAATATGAGTTCAGTTTTGATTCAGTTCTAAAGGTAACCCCTCGTAGCAGCGCATCGCGTGGTGTAACACACTGCACAGCCTCTTAAATTAACTCAATCTAGTAGTCATTTATAATAAAGTTTCAAGATTCTAAATGAACTTGTATATAAGGCATCTTTTAGCATGATTATCACAAAAAAGTGGAAAGTTTACTTCCTACAAGTACAATCTCATATAAAACCATAGAGAAAGCATGCCTGAATTGATGCTTTACAATGGTCTGCTGCAAGCTCTAGTTTTCCAAGCAAACAGAAGGCCTGCGACAGATTGTCTTCAGCCTACAAGAATTAAATCATGGATGATTAAATATAGCATTAATAGTCGCCTGTCGTTCGTGTTCGATTTAATGGAACTAGCATTACTCAGCTAAGACTGCAACAAGCATTGTCCACACTACAATCATTTTGACATGGATATCTCTAGCATTCGAGCGGATAAAAGGAAACAATACCACATAGTGTTTAACATGGAAACAAGAACTCACTTCTGCTATGCGCCTGTTATAGGCATGCAATGTAGACTTCAGTGAGAACAGAGCTCTCAAAGCATCTGAGACTGTAGTTTCTGACACCCTATTTAAATTTATCTCCTGCTGCAATCTGTATAAATCTATCAGCCAGTTATTCAAACCCATAGAGAATTTACATACATGATAGCTTTTAAGATCTAGAACATTTTTTGTATTAGAATATAATCTGAATAACAGAACTCAAGTGAACAGAAGCACGAATTCTCTTGTTAAGTGCATCAGGATATTACCTTGTAAAGTGAACCCCGGCCTCATCCACTGTTGAACGAGATGATTTTATATCACGATAAGATCCACATTTCAAACAATGGCTATGACCAGCATGAAGGAAGCTGTCAAGCTATAGAAATGCAATAGCACCATTTAGTCCCTTGCTCAAACCATTATTAAACTTAGCAAATGCATAAAGAATTTATCCATCCCAAACCATTGTGGAAGATGTGGCGGGAAAGCAATAATTGAGTGTTCAAGGAAAGGACTAACGATCGGGCAGAGGTGCTTAATCTATCTAAAGTTAGTTGTTCTCTTTGGGTTTCTATAGATAAAGAGTTCAAGGTTACTCTTGTTCGAATATTATTAGTAGTATTCTGCTAGGAATGTGATTGAGGATATATTAGTAATTAGCTAGGGAGGTTGTTATGGTATTTTGGCTATAAATAGAGAGGGTGGGAAAGGAGTAAGCGGTACTAATTTAGTTGGTTTAGGGCTTGAGTAATGAAGAGAGGAAGAGTCCAAGTACCTCAAATTACTTGGTTTAGCTCGTAGTTCTTTACCTTTTATATTTCAGTATCATTTTAGTTTTGTAAATTTCATACATCAATGAAATTGTTTCTTATAAAAAAAAAAAATATATGTGTGTGTATATATATTTTTTTTTATAAGAAACATCAAAGGATATGTATTAATCACAAAAGGGTGAACAACCTAAGGGTTGGGGAGGAGATCGCCCCACCCAAGAACTATCTCAAAAGAGCTTGCCAATCTTTAATAATTAAAAAAAAAAACTTTTTGTGTGAGGAAATCCACCAAGAGGCAGTGTTCTTTACAGTATTTGCAAAAAACTCAAAAGAGGACGATTTATCATCGAAGGTTCTAGTGTTTCTCTCCTTCCACAAAAGCCACATGGTAGCTCTAAACGCGCATCCACCAATCACTTTGGCCTTATTCTTTAAATTCCACGCAATCACACCCTCAGCCAACCAAGCATCAATACTCTTCGGCAGACAAAAGGAAAGCCCCAATAACTCTGCAATAAAATTCCAGGCCTCTGAGCAAACATACAGTGTAAGAACAGATGATCTAAATCCTCTGACTCCCTAAAGCACAATCTGCAAACCGAGGGGGAAAGGCACCAATTCCTCAATTTTCTTTGCACTTTGTCATCCGTATTCAAACTTCGATAAGCCACCGACCATAGGAAGACTTTCACCTTTTTAGGGGAATTATGCTTCCAAACTTGCCCAACAAGAGACTTACAAATATTAGGCGAGCAGGGAGTCAAACTACGAACCAACGATTTACAAGAGAAGCAACCCGAGGGCTCCAACTTCCACCAGATTCTATCTTCCTGGTTTCCCAGCTGAATGGATTCCAGCAACCCTGTTAAGGCGACCCAACTACTAAGTTCCCGATCGAAAAGCCCCCTTCTCAACCCAAGGTTCCAAGTTTGGTTACTACCATCCCAACAATCCTTAATGGAGGCATTCTTTTTAAGAGAAGCAACAAAGAGGTCGGGGAAGACCGACTTAAGGGGTCTAGGATCACACCAAGCATCTTCCCAGAATCTAATTTTGTTGCCACAACTGACTTGAAACTTGGAGAAATCCTCAAAGCTTTGCTGATATTTTTGTATATCTGGCCAAATTCTACTGCCTCCCCTTTTGTTAGATAATTTAGATTTCCAGCCAAAATTCTCAATGCCATAGATGCTACTGATAACTTTCCTCCAAGTTGCGTTCTCCTCATGGGCAAATCTCCAAATCCACTTAGTGAGGAGGGCTTTGTTTCGATGTCCAAGCGCGCCCACTCCAATGCCACCGTGGGATGTGGGCAAAGCCGCCCAATCCCATTTAACGAGGTTACAAGCTGGCTTAAAGACGCCACCATTCCAAATGAAGTCTCTAATGAGCTTTTCCATTCTTTTAATCACCTTCATAGGGGCTTTCAAAAGGGAGAAATAGTATATGTGTGTGTATATATTATTTTAGTTTTGTTCGGATCCTATCATATTTGGAGTTGTTTCTTCTCCAATGGGCTAGGGCGAGTGACTTGTAATTTGGTTTACAGTATGGTTCTTGTGAGAGAGTTTATTTTTGCTTTGTTTCTTTTGGTTGAAGTATTCAACCTTTTGATGAAATTTTTTGTTTCGGTTTCAAAAAAGCATAAAAAGTTTAGAATACCTGCATGAAAGGCTCCAGCCTACTTTGTTTGTCGACCACAAGAAAGTCCTTGCTTTTCTTGTTTTCACAGTTGAAGATGGATCTATCCAAGACTACGCCACGGCAGTTTGGATTAGTGCAACAAAATGCATCGAGGACAAGGTCAGATATATTCACAAAGGAGCAACCACTACACTGACATTTAAAAGAGTACTCATCCTCAAGCAACTTAAGACGGTCTTTACAGTCCAATTGACCAACCTGTCAGTGAAGTATATTTGGTTAGGAAGAGTATCTTGCTTACTAATGTCAATTCATTCGGAAATAAAGAGGCCATATATGTGTTAGAAAGAAAAGTTAAAAGAACACAATAGAAAATGTCCTTAAAAAATAAAAATAGGCCCAAGCTTGGGGAGTAGGCAAACCTGTGGACCGTATGACAACTCTAGGGGACACCCAACTGTCACGAACTCAGTTGTCCGTATAAAAAGAGTACGTGAATCAAAATATGCATGGACGTTTGGTTTGCAGGAGTGGTTAAACATGCTTCCAGTTGTATAAATAGCCTGACCTACTCTGACCTATAAGAATATAAATCACAATGAAGAAGTGCCATAAAGGATTTACCATTTAAATCAATTGGAAAACTGAAACCACAGAGAAATAGCAGCAAAAGACGTAGTGTTGCAGATGAGCTTACTTGTTCCATATTACAAGTAAAAGGAACCGCAGTAGACAATCTTCCACACTGATCTAGTGATCCGGGTGCATCAAAGGATTTCATTCGGACAATAGATATAGAGTTTGTCCTAATCTGGGATATAAGTATGACAATCTGCATTGATAGAGCAAATGATCCATCTCACAATCATGTGCCACATAAAGTACACTGATGGAGCTGCTGACAATTTTAACATATTAATATAATCAGAAATATTTGTATCAGATATTGGTTTTTATCATTGAAAAAGAAAAGCCAAACCATGAGAAAGTGTCAGAAAATGAACAATAATTAAAGGTCATTAAAAGAAAAGAGCACTATTGTGCAAACATTTACTTTCTTTCAAAAGAGAATATTTTTATTCTAGTAAACTTGGTCTTTTTCATTCTTTCTAGAACAGATGAGAACCAACCAACCTGCGAGACAGTGTTCCCATTCATTGGAAGTTGAGAGGGGAAAAATTGCTGAAGACAACTTGATAATATAATGGAATATATTATACACTCCAGCTTGCTATCAGTGTGCATTTGCAGAAAATTGTGTGAAAGATTCTACTCAAAAACATAGGAATACATTATCGATAAATGTCTTTTTTAAGGAAAAAAATCAAACACAATTAATAGGGATATATAGTCATCAGAAGTACCAACATATCCACAAGGTTCGAAGCATCTGTAAAGGCACCTCTCTGTGCTACAAATTTAGCCACTATTCGCCCAGCCAAAACTATTTCAGATGGCAATATTGCAGGCCAGTGTACACCATCACATTCATGTTTATGTTCAGGAACGTCTTCAGTCCTTAAGTTGGCAAAACAGGGCAAAGTTATTTCTTGAACATACTTTCTGAGGTCATCAGAGAGATTTTTTAGAATATCTTCATTATCTGGAAAATTTTGTAACATTTGACCCCCTGCTTGTATTTGACAACGTTGTGAGCAGTACAGAGGAATCGAGCATGATGGACAAGGTACTTTATCAGCTGGCAGTTCATTCAAGCAGTAATGGCAATGAGTTTCTCTACAATGCTTCAATATTACCTGCCAGTCAAATCAAAGTAAATGTTACATAACTATAAATCAGGAAAATAAGACAATAGATCGAAAATTTTGAAACATTAATACTTTTGTAGATTATAACTGGTTTATATTTTCGATTTGTTTAGAAAAAATAGGTGAAGTGATGAATCAAATGACTTTAAAGCAGGAAAAGGCTTAAAGACGTTGGCTGCAATGTCATTAAAGTGGCCCTTACCAAACAGTCAAGAGAGACTTAAGTTATTAATCCAATGAAACAAGAACCGAGAAATATCTATTGAGTAGAGGAACTGGTATTGTTGTCCACTAGCTCCGGAGGTTGCAAAGCCTTTAGAGTGCCCCTGAACAGAGAACACTACCAAGGAATGGAGTAGGAGAAAGTACACCATAGATTTGGGTTTATAATAGTTTATGCAAACGGAACCAGCATGACTGGTTTGGTTCAAAACCAGATTCTATCTCCACTACATGACTGGTTCATTTGCCCACTTAAGAAAATTGAACATTGATTTGGTTTCTCAATTTTATGAACATTGATTTAGATATCTCTTATCATTTCCTATCAAAAAAAAAAATGAACAAAATGTCCAAATTGAATAAATGCACGCTCCTAGTTTTAGCATTATGACTATGTTAGGGCCCCAATAGTCAAAACATACGTTAGAAGGGTCAAGAAGGGAATTTCACCCCTAGTTGGTCTGTGACCGTTTATAGCCTTTAGTGGGAGCCCCTTTTGTTGATACTGTGTTTTGTATTTAAGGCTGTGGGTTAGTAGTTTCTAGTTTGTCTTCTTATGCTTATGCTTATTTTGGTTAAATTGTATCTTTGGATGCTAGGTTAGGAGAGATCTGCCCTCTCGAAAGGCGAAGAACTGTTGTAATCTCTGTTGTAATCAACTCATTTTGTGAATTAATACTAATTGTGAGGAAGATACCTCACAGACTAATATAAATCCAAAGAGAAACAACGAAACTTCTAAGAGAAGTTCTAAATGGCAAACTTTAAGGATTACTAATTGCCTTCAAATCTTCCTTCAACATTTGAGATTGAAGCACTGAGGCAAGAATGAGACTAAACATCCAACGGAACTCCATAACTAGAAGGGTTACCTTTCAATATTGAGAAACCATATATTTTTCTTTATGAACATTGAGAAACCATATATAGAATAACCATTAAGGACCCGATGGTCACAGTCATGTAAATTTTTTACTTCATGGCAGTATAAGATGTAAAGTTGAGAGAAATTGTCAAAACTCCAAAGAAAAGGGTGAAAAAACAAGATGGACAATAAATTGCATTTCCGGTGATTTAGAAGAGAAATATGTACTCACCAAGGCATAAGGTTCTTCAACATGGACCAAGGAAGATGGAGGTATCTCAGTGGGTGAAACCATTCCTCTCCCCTTATTCGATGTGGTGACATGTAATTTTACTTGGGTTGGTTCATCTGTTACACATATCATGCTAGTTTTTAACAAGTAACTGAGTACCGAGTAACTATATTCTACACACATACAGGAAGGAGGCACCAAAATGTTTTCAGGCACCTATCCATATAAGCAGATTATCAAAACTAAGTTATTTTGTTAGAAGTTCTCCAGATGTTTTTTTTTTTTTTCCTTAAAGAAATAATAAAATAAGAAACATATATTTCATTGAAAAAGATAAATATACAAAAAGCTCCGAAGGACTTTTAAAAGAAAACACTCAAATTGGAGGCTATGGAGGAGGGAGAATACTTATGGAACTCCATGTAGTTATAACTAGAGCTCCAAAGAGATGCTACAAAAACAGTTTACTCCTATATTTTGTGGGCTCTTCATAAACATCCTGAAAAATCCTCCTGTTGCATTCTGACTGATAATCTCCCTAACCAAAAAAGTTCTGTAAATAGAACATTGGGGATTTGTGCACCTCAATGCCAACTCCAAAGGACATCGAGCATTTTTATTTATTAACCTTTCTTATTGAGAGTTAATGCAAGTCCTTGATTAACTTCCCCCAAAATATCTCAAGCCCTTACTACAGGAGTCACCTTGTGGGGGCCCATAGAGATATGCTGAAAAGGCTCTTCCACCCAATTAGGCAAGACTAGACTAGCTTGACACCATTGCATTATAAACAAAAGCACCAAATTTGTCAGGAGAAAGAGCAGTGCAGCAACAGGAGCATGGCATCTTCCTAAGAATCTTCAAAGAAGAGGACAGTTCAGGCTGTTCAGCTGAGAGTCAGTGTGGGGATTCCTCCTCTGAACTTTACTAATAGTGCTGATGCCACCAAGAGAAACCAACCAGAGGAAGTCACTAACATTTTTAGGGTATTTGAACTACTACATAACTTTTATCATCTCCTTGGGAAAGAAAGTTCGTTGATTATCAAAATATTAAGAACAGACTTGGGAGTTCTTGAACCTTCTCCCACCAAACCATTTTATCAATACAAGATGAAAAAGAGGAGATCCTTCCCGCTCAGACAATAACACAAGCAATTCTTCCATTTTGAAGTCCTACCCTGGAACTAGGGTGCGGAAGGAATTATTGAGTTTGAAGGAAGAATAGCGTGGAGACCAGAGGTCGACTCCAAGAGGAGTTTATGTTTTGGTACCCACAGTACTTGCCACTTGGGGACAGCCGGACAGGAATTCTCAAGGTTTTGGAGCCTGCTCTAACACCACGTGGAAAATGAGTATTGGGGACTCTCATGATTTCTATAGCTCATATATTCACAAGATGATAAACATATACAGCTTCAGAAATATACAGAATAAATCAATTGTACAAGGAAAGAAATATTGGTGGGACAATAAAATTGGAAGAAAGCAGAAAAAGGAAAGTGTGTTGTCCTATAAACAAAATGATGAGAAAATACCAGGAAAGGAAATATTGCAGAAAATATAACAGCAAATAAGTTTAAATCCGTGAAGTCCTAGCATTTATCAAGACTGAAACATAAGGGGAAAAAAGATCTTTTATTCTTCATGCCCACCTCTCAATCTCTAATAGCATCATAGCACTCAAAAATCTAATCTCAATCATTCAGTGCAAAGAAATTTTCTTGAGTTTTTATTCAATAAAATTAGCATAAGGAATAAACATTAGATATACCTATCATCTAACTTACCAAAATCATCCGATTTGTTCTTGCTGTGTTCATTTACTGTCTTTGACCTCTTATGCTGATGTTGGATGACCTTCAACTCATCTTCTATCTGCTTCTTTCCATTGAATGATACCTCCACATTCTTAGAAATTTGAAAGTCACGAATGGCATCATCAAAATTTCCCATAGTAGCATTTGCTTTACCTCTTCTGAACCATGCCTACAGAAAAATAACAATAATAATTTTTTTTAAAAAAAAACAACAATTTAGGGCAATAATAAGACAAAGGGAAGAGTTGAGCAACAACTGGATCACAAGGAATTTCTTCATTACTATTAATATTATCCAAGGAAAGAATATCAAATGAAATAAGTTTCACCTTTGCATAGGTTGATGAAATTTGAAGTGCTCTATTGCAATCTCGTACACACTCCAATTGCAGATCCATTTTCTGAAGGGAGCATAAAACAGAGGGATCAGTGGCAATGGAGGAACCTACATCACTCAGTTCATACATTTATTTGCAATAATTAATTACTTTTTCTCTTTTTCTCTGGGACTCAGATACCCCAACCCCCACAAAGTGCACAAACATGGTCTTCTCTTTTTAAGGATATCTATACATTTTCAAAAGCAAGTGATAGATGTCAAAGAGTTGGCAAATTTTCTCAACACTGCGAGATGCCTTTAGATGACATAATAGAGAAGAGAAATTCATATGGAAAGAGAAAGGTTTTACTCCAAAGGGTTTGAAGAGGAAGCTTGAGCTGATGATAGAGAAGAGAACTCCACAAACAGACTAGAAAATTAAGAAAAGTAGATTAAAAAGATATACATATCCACCGGACATACTTTTTAGAACCCAAGGACATAGTTGTACAACCTATAGAGCAGATCTTGTTCAAGTAAGGTCGTATATTCACCATACATACTACATGAGCAGAGAGCTACAAGTCTAGAGATGAGAAAATATGAAGGTTTTAGGAAGTACAACAAATGACATTTAACCAAACCACTAAACAAAAAGTTCCATATCAACCAAAGAAAAGATCTTAACAAGAAGGCAATTTGACTTACACTACAATGAGACCAACAACCCTTTAAGGTTTACTAAAAGTGTAAAAATTATCTACCAAAGTATCATTTCATTCATTTAAAATTCCAACTAATTATGAGAATTGGTGCGAGTCTCCATGTGGGGGCACGCACACATATTTAGGTGAGTGTGAGAGAGAGAGTACGTATGTGTGGACCAAACCATAGGAAACAACTACCAAACAACCAATTCATTATCTATGAAAAAAAAGAAATGTAGCATTATGATAATTTTACATTAAATATGAATCTGCCGAAGGAGAATTGAACTCACATGCAAAACTGATGCTCGATTCACATATAAGGTTGCAACCAAACTCTTGTCCATGTCAACAGCATTCATCGGAGCAACTTGCAGTGCCTGTGGACGTTATAAGAAAAGGCAGGAGACATGGAATATAAGTCAAAAAGTATTGAAAACTAGTGTGCAATGGAAAAACCAATTTCCTTCCTTTCATTGTAAGTGCATCCTAAAGTATCCACAATTTATCATCAACCTTGACTGAGGATGTTTCTTATCAAAATAAAAATAACCCACATCGCATTGGCACAAGAAAAACCAGTCTTCCTCCTTTTGCATAAACTGGTTTCCATTACAGCATGACCCAACTCAAGATAACAGTTAAATGAATACTGAATAACATGGAACTTGGATACCTGGGAATAATAAACCAAAGCATTAGCATAATCCCCCTTCAAGAAGCATTGATTTCCTTGGCGCTTCAACTCCAAAGCAGCGTCCTTTTTCTTACCACAGAGAGCTTTTTCAGGATCCATTGCCAAGTCCCCGATGACCTGAGACGTTAGAGACAAAACCCAACATCAAAATTTGCCCATATTCCTCGCAAGTTACGTTGCAAGTGTAACCCAGAAGTTATACCTATTTTTTCAGAGAGAAATGGAAGAGAAATATGAGGCCGTTTTCAACCAAGCTTACTTGGAAGAAGAGCTGCGATTGCTGAAATAGCCGCAGTAGGGAAGAACAGAACGAAGGAAGATCATCGGCGGTGCTTGAACCCACCATCTGCTTCAAGTTTTCGGGCACCAAGTACTTCAGCTTCTCCATAATATTGGGAAACGAGTGCAATAGCCAGCCAACTGCAAGCTGAAGAAATTGATCACTGTCACCGAGTCGAGTTTTGTTAAAGACTACCATCGATTGATCATCTTTGATTCCTTGGAGACCTGTACGGACGTAATTTTCAGTTTCAGGAGTTTAAAAACTACTTTGCCCCATCCCCCATCCTCAACTTTTGTTCATTTGTTTGATTTTGGTTTATATAATTTTCATATTGGTTCATTTTAGTCTTTTTTTTTTTTAATTTTATTTTATTTTTTACGTTTACAATATGTAGGGTTGGGGATTCGAACCACAGATCTCGTGGTTATCATTACAACTTTATGCCAATTAAGCTAGGCTCTTGTTGGTCATTTTAGTCTACTTTCAAACATGTTTGTTTTGTACTAAAAAAAATTGTCTGTTTTGGTTAGGATGCTCACCGAACTTTATAGGTCCGAGATGACTTCTCCTCCCCCACAAAATTCTTCATTTAATTTCGCTAAGATCAAGTTCATCTATTAACTATAAATTTATACTTTTTTTTTTTTTTTTTTTTGAGAATGTTGTAATTTCATTAAGAAGCAACAAAACCCCAAAGGGATACAAACATACTTCGTTCTTGGAGAGATAATCTTTCCATCCAATCAGGAAAGTTTCCTACCCATAACAAAGGGGGCAAAGAAAGACCCTCACGAGCCGTTTTGTGAGCCAAGACATTCAATTTTCGCCCCACGAAATTAAAAGTCACCCTTTCAAATGAACTTGTAAGTACGCAGAAATCCCAGAGAGTGGAAGCGATACTATAATCTCCTTGAATCTCCTGATTAATAGCTTTGATCAAATTCAGAGAATCAGATAGAACCTTTAATCTTCTCACCTCCAAACCTTTAGCCAGTCTAAGCCCTTCCAAAGCAGCTATTGCTTCCGCCCCCTAATGGAGTTGTACACACAGGAGATCTCAATGACTGAACTGCCCGGAGTTGATTGATTTTGTCCTGCACAACAATACCAATACCACTATTCTGCATATTCCCCATAAAAGTTGCATCAGTGTGCATTATAATTTCTTCACCATTTAATATGATGTTACTAACATCATCCACAGACTAATCGATAGACCCACCCTTGGGATTTGCCTTCCAGTAATCCGAAAGATATTCAAGAATCCATTCACATCGCTTAATCACAGTTGGAAGTGGACGATTGTGGACCCTACTATTCCTATCATTCCATATTGACCAGACCCCCACACAAATACGTTCTAGCATTTTCCCATTGCCACTATGAATGCTCGACCAACTATCTTTAATGTCCATGGCCGGTAAATGTCCCTCCAACATGGGACAAAAAGTGTCCCATATCTCCCAGTGTCCCATATCTCCCACGATCAGGCACACTGAAACAGGACATGATCTGTAGTCTCCATCTCCTCTTGACAAACCGGGCACAGACCATTGACAGGAACATGGTGACACCCAAGATTAACCATTGTAGGGATAGAATTATGATAAGACCTCCAGACAAAGGTCTTCACTTTACTAGGGATATTCATCTTCCAAAGCTTTCTTCACCAGCTCGACTCGCTCCCTTCTCCAGAAAAAGAAGCCTCTTGACCAGACATCATACAAAACTTATACCCACTCTTTACCGAATACTCCCCTGTGAATCATAGTGCCATATCCATCTATCCGGTGCAGAGCTACTAATCGGAAGACTTTTTATTATCTGAACATCGTCCAACGTTAAATGTTGATTCAGTTTACTCACATCCCATTGTATATTCGGAGGTATAAAATCCACCACCACCGCATCTACCATCGATCCATTTGGGAAGGAGAACACCTTAAAAGTTGTAAGTTGCGGAAGCCAAGGATCCGTAAAAAATTTTATCGTATGACCATTTCCTAGATTTTTCCTTATTCTTTTCTTAAGAAGTTTCAATCCCCAAACAAAACTCTTCCAAAAGAATGAGGATGAGGACCGAGAAAAGGCATCCAAAACTGAAGAATTTGGATAATATTTTCCTCTCAGGACTTTGGAAATAGTAAGATCTGGATTACATAGCACCCTCCAAGCCTGCTTAGCAATCAACGCCTGATTAAAGCTGACAATATCTCGAAAGTTGAGGCCACCAACCTCCTTTGGCTTACACAACGCACCTCATCTTTGCCAATGCACTCGACCCTTATCCTCCCTAGATCCCCACCAGAATCTGGCGCAAAGGGATGATATTTTAGTTAAAATTCCTTTTGGAAATTTGAAACATCCCATAGCATAGGTAGGAATCGCTTGGATAATACTTTTAATCAAAACCTCCTTGCCGCCTTGAGAAAAGTATTTGCCCTTCCATCCTTGTAAAACTGACCACACCTTATCAAGTAAAAATTGAAAGTCATGAGTCTTACCTCGATGAAAGGAAGAAGGAAGCCCAAGATAGGACCCTAATGAAGCCGACACCCTCATTGATAGGATATTGCTAAGATATTGCCTAGTATCCACAGGCACATTTGCTGAGAAAAACACCGTAGATTTGTTAGCGTTAACGTGCTAACCAGAAGTCTTCTCATAGTTGTTGGTTCCTAGAGTGAGTAAAACTAAGATGTAAATAGACTCTAGACTCTGTGCAAGTATACACAGTCCGCAGCAAGTAATAAGTATTTATCGAATCCAAGGTCTAAACTAGCTTTCACTTTATCTATTTTGTTTAGTTTTTCAATGGTTTCAAAAGGGGTTAAAATGATTGGTTTTTATAAGAATGTTGAAGCAAAAGAAATGATAGAACAGAAAGTAAACAAATAGGCAGACAGATTAGAAACAGGCATTGGTTAGGATTTAGTAATTGTTTTAAAAGATACTCTAGCAATATTATTGATCGTGCAAAACTCTTGCAGTCTTATTAGCAGATTCCTCCCGAAACTCCGGATCTTTTAGAATGTGTTTCAACTCCAATGAAGTACTATCGATCAAGCACTAGGTAATTGGCTATCCCTAGCTCAGTCACTGGCGTTCACCAATACACAATGATCTAGTGTGATTAAATTCCACACACTCCCTAAATCATCCCTGAAACTAGAGAGAGATATTCATACCGGCTGGCCAGGCGGGCACAAAATGTAAATGAGCACAACAATTAATCAAGATGCATCAAATCAATATTTATTACTAGAAATTAAGCACGACAATCACATGTTCCCTAACCAACACCTAAAGCTACTTGGTTCATAAAATGCATGGAAACACACGTTACAATCTGAGTAAGCATGTCCATAACTACAAGGTAATACAAGAAAAAATTAATTCCCTTGAACAGCTTGTAATTGATAGTCTTCTTGATGGTCTCCAATCTCTCCTCTATTCGGCTCCTAAAATGAAAATGAGAATGATCTCTTCCCCAAAAGTGGAATGTCTTTGACTTGGGCGGCTATCTCCTTTTATAGAATGATAGGAGGCTTGAATTAGGTTGACCTAGACACGTGGATGGATCTCCTTGATCCTTTATCCCGAGAATAACTTAACAGAATTCGGTTTGTTAAATTGGCTAATGAGCTGTGACGTGGCAGTTTTGCTCATCGCTTTGCTCCAGCACAGAATTTGCTCCCTGAAGTCTCCCAGCAACATATTCTGCACAAAATAATTTCCAAAGCTTCCATTCTTCCAAATGGGTTAAAACATATAATATATATCTAAAAGCAACCCTATTAAGCACAAAAGACACACCAATCCCTATAGAATTAAGGTTTAAATAACTCCCTTTTGGAGAGTTATCAATAGTCTAATAAAATAGACTTAAAAAAACCAAACTCAGTTGTCGCCGCCTTCAGAAAAACCAGGCTATCATCTGCAAAAAAGAGATGGGAAATTTTTGGACAAGCTCTTGCAATAGACACCCCTGCCATTTGTCTTGACCTGGCTGACACCAATAAAGCAGAAAAACCTTCTGAACAGATTAAGAACAGGTATGGTGATAACGAATCCCCTTGACGAATCCCACAAGAAGGTTTAATGAATCCAAACGCTTCACCATTCATTCAAATTGAAAAAGTAGTCGTCGTAATACACTTCATAATCAAATTAATCCACTTAGTATGAAACCCCAGCTTATCCATAATAAGTCTCAGATATGGCCACTCCACCCTATCGTAGGTTTTGCTCATATCGAGTTTTAAAGCTGCATATCCAGATGTTCCTGTTCTCCGAAAACTATAAATTTATCATTTAACTCCTCATTTAATGTCGACATGTGAATAGAAATAAAATTCAATACCCTACTTTTAAAAAGTAACTATAAGTATAACTATTATAGTCCTTATTGTAATTTTTAATACAAATTCTATACCCAACAAAAAAAAAAAAAAACAATATGAAGTTATGGCCAAAGATAAAAATACTGATATTAATATGGATACCGAATTTCAATTTTATGGATATATTAATAAAATATCGATATCGACAGATATTTTTATTTAAAAATATGTAGATTAATAATTAAGTTGTTTTTACTTCCAAACTAAGCTATAGGTCTTGTTATTAGTATTTATATTTATATTGAGATTAATAGTATATTTTTATGTTTTATGGGTATTAATAAAAGATATGGAGCTAACATGAGCATAGCTTCATTGACATAAAACTTGTACTAATGACCAAGAGATCTATGGTTCGAATCCTCCACTCTCATTTGTTGCCAAAAACAATAAAAGATATTGGAGATATTAATTGATCCTCAATATGTACGTCGAACCCTCTAATTTATGTATATATATATCGACATATCAACGGGTATTGTCATACTTAGTAATATAGCTACATTTCAATAAATTTATGAGTGTAGTGATTTTGTGTTGAAATTGTGATATAAAAAAGTGACTGTTTTGGTTTTTTCTGATCTCATTTTTTTATAAGTATGAAGACCAAGACATGTTATAACAGTATAAGAACTAATAGAGACAAAAATGAATCAAAGTGAAATACACCCACCAAAATATTATTTAAGCTTTTATTTTCTTCTAAGTTCATCCATCAAGAGTAACATACAAATCTTCCATCTCAACAAAAGTAATAACTATATATTTTTTTGAGTAATTGCAGTGGGTGGCAAATTAATTATCTATAATAGCAAATTTAACACCAAGTAAAAAGAATTGTAAATATGGCAAAAAAAAAATTAGAATATTCCCATTTTACCCTTCTCTTTCTCTCCCTTCCCATTTACCCTTCTCTTTCTCTCCCTTCCCATTTACCCTTTCTTCCCTCATTTCTAGTGTATACAATTTTTTTTTTTTTTTTTTTTTTTGCATTTATGAGCCTTTCTTCCCTCATTTCTTGTGTACACGATTTCTTCCTCTTCTTCTATTTTTTTTTTTGCTTTCTTCTTCTTTTTTTTGTTTATGCGTTTATGAGCTTTTATGATTTTTTTTTTTTTCTTTTTTTTTTTTTTTATAATGAGCTATTACGATTTCTATTTTCTTTTTTTTTTTTTGTGCATTTATGAGGGTGGAGTTCTTGTGTGATTAATATGTTTTTTTTCCCTCTTCTATGCAATTTATTGTTATGAGCTTTTATGTCAATTGAGTTGAGCTCTTGTTGGCCTTCTTTTTAATTCAAGAATGCCAAGAATACAAAATTAGTAATTTTGGTGAGTGTTTGTATAGGTATATCAAAGTATATCACTGATATACCCCGGTTAATCGTAGTCTATCACTGACTATCACTGATCGAAGTCTATCACTGACTATAATTGATAGATAATGAAGTACAAAGAATACAAGAATAGCAATTTTATGGTGGTGGTCACGGATCAGCTTGTGTGCTAGACTTTAAAAATTATATTGTTGTTTGAGAGTCACTTGTTCGTAATGGTTATTTTTTTAATTTTATGTTCTAATTACCACAAGAGACTTAAATCTTTTGTTCAATTTATGATTGTAGTATAATAATTTCGGATGAGTTTCTAATTACCGAGATGATTGTAATGGAAAGTACTTTACTGATAGATTTCAATTAAATTGATTTCTATCAGTAACAATCATTGGTAGACTTCAATTAACTGGTTTCTATCCTCGATAGAAAATGATAGATTTGAATTAAACTAATTTCTATCTGTGATACAAGTTAATAGACTTCAATTAAATTGATTTATGATAGAAACCGATAAACTTCAATTAAATTGGTTTCTATCAGTGATAGAAACTAATAGTCTTGAACTAAATTGATTTCTATCAGTGATAGAAACTGATAACCTTGAATTAAACGGTTTTCTATTAGTGATTATCACTGATAGACTTAAATTAAATTGATGGATAGAAACTGATAGTCTTGAATTAAACTGAACTAATAGCATTGAGTTAAATTGTTTTCTATTAGTGGCTATCACTGATAGGCTTGAATTAAACATGATCAAAACTTATAGATTATGATCATCAGAGTCTATCAGTGATACACACTGAAAGACTTCGATTAATCAAAGTCTATCCGTGTCTATCACTAATAGACTCCGATTAATTGAAGCTTATCATCAAAGTCTAACAGTGTCAATCACTAATAGACTTCGATTAATTGAAACTTATCATCAATCACTGATAGACTTCGATTAATTGAAGCTTATCATCAAAGTCTATCAGTGTCTATCACTGATAGACTCCGATTAATCGAAGTCTATTAATGACTATCAATAATAGGGACTGATAGACTATTGGAGATACTAAGGGCATTTTCGTAATTTAACGTATTTTTTGCTATTTCTGCAAATAATTTTATTTTTTTTTTTGCTAGTTTTACAATATTTTTGCCGGTTTTTGCTATTTGTGCAAATCCCCCCATTTTTTTAATCCTTTAAATTTCCTATTTTGATATGTAAATATAGGTTGTAAAATTAATTATTAAACTCTAGGTGTTTTTTTTTTTTTTTTTTTTTGAAAAGGTGCCTATTTAGTTTTTTTTTTTTTTTTTTTTGAAAATGTCTATTTAATTTCCTAGGAAAAAGATTTCTGTCTATTTCATAGAATCTCATCAGACTCTTCATTCTTAATTTTAATAAGTTTTTACCATTGTAGATCTAACACGGCTACTCCCGAGACATGGCTCTGAGGACACGATATTATCCACTTTGGGCATAAGCCCTCATGGTTTTGCTTTTGGATCACCCCAAAAAGCCTCATACCAATGGAGAGATACTTGTCCTCCCTTATATACCCATGATCATCCCCTTATCTAACCGATGTGGGACTTTGGACGCACTCACAACAAATAATGATAGGTTGACATGATTTTTAATGGGACTTTCTTTTTTAAGTTCAACCCAATCAATTAGACTAAAAAAAGTCATAATTTTTTTTAACCTCCAACCTCTTAGTCGATAATACCACCAACTTTGATAAAAAGAAAAGCATAATTTAACATAATATTATGATACATTAAGGTAGATCTTGGGACATAGGAGCAAAATACATTTTAAACCTGATTTTTTTGGCTTACCTAACTAATTTACTCCCTAATGCGACCTGGTGACATATTCTTATTTATCAGTCCAATTATCATGTCTAACTACATAAACAATAAAGTAATGATATGGTAACACCAAAAAGTTATCAATCTTTCAAAATATTATTTAACTTCATATTTAGCTTCTACCATAATATTAGATTGCTATTTTTACAATCAAGATTATTTATAAAGTTTAATCACAAACATATAACCTTTAAGATAAATAATACAGCAATGGTAAGGTTGGCATTCCAACACAATTCATATAAATTGTGGCCACAACATGAAACTACATATGGTGCATTGAGAGCACTCTCACAGAACCTCTTGCAACCAAATGAATAATTTTTACCTTCACATATGAACCTCCCATCCTAGCTATTGAGTTCGACATGTTAAAGCTGTGAGGAACCGATTCAAAGAACTATGGTTCGAGACGTCTCTGGTACAGCAATATTGTACGTCCGATCACATCGCTTTCCAGTACTTTTGAGTAAATCCCTAGCTTTTAATTGGTGAAAATGATATGATGAAGTTGGAACATTTTCAAGAATTGTCTAAATCAAATATTGATTCAACAAGTACTTCTTGCTGCACTGGGAATGTGATACTCTACCAAGTTCTTGACCTGAATCGAGTCGAGAAACTTCGAGAAAAACGACATCGGTTTCAACCTGTTTCAGTGAAACCTGTATGAAGAATAACAAAACAAGAAAATGCTCGAGCATAGAGGCTAAGATAAACCTGTTGTTAATCTAGACTGATACTCAGTGTGATAAGAATGAATAGAAAGGATGATGTCATGGATCTCCAAATACAAAATGTCACATCTCAACGAAAATGAAACAGTGAAATCAGTGGTTAGCTTGGGATACCCACTTATTCTATTAACATTTGATTGAAGCAATATGCAATAGAAGTGTATATATACATGTTTACAGCATCATAGAACAGAATGGAAGCAACAAAACCTTACGGATTTTTCGATACCGCTCATCAAGCACATTTCACAACAGTTCAAATCGAATCTACATAACAATCAAATATTCTTTCACAATGTCAATCAGCAATTCTGGCACGCTTCTGAAATTCGGCAGAGAGTAAATTTGCATCCCATAAGCATTTATATGGGGCTAGACCTTGATGGCGGTACCTACAATCGAAAGGCATCGACAACTTTCATGGCCCCTTTTGTGCAAACATTAAAAAGAATGAAGATGAAGAGATGAAGAACTGGCTCTCTTATATGTCATCAATGCAATCGTCTGAAAGGAGCTCGGAAGGAAAAAGTACATGAGGATAAAAGAAAGTAACTAAATAGATCTAAATACAAACCGGAGAATTTGTTGTCAAAGTCCATTGCTGAGGACGATGTATGGCTGCAGAATCGCCACGAACGAAGGTTATTGTCCTCGCTCGTTCTTGGGCACTAGCTGCAATCCATGGTGGTAATTCTCTCATGATCCAAAGAACAAATGCTGAAGGAATTGATGATCCTGGCATAATAATCTGCTTCATATCAAAATTCAAAGAAAATTGTGTAAACCCATAAAGTGGTTCCTCCATCCCCTTCTGTAGTGTGAGAGGCCGGAGGCTTGCCCAGGTTGGCCAAAGGAGGGAAGAATTATCGCCTTCATCGGGGGGCAGAGGGCCTCTGATCCGATGACTAAAATGAGTTCCCGGTCGATGGGAGCCAACAATAAAAGGGTGGAGTCTGGTTGCAAGGATGTAAAAGGCTATTTTTGAGATATAAGAAGCAAATGTATCTGAGGCAGGTATTTAAGTAGGTAGGTGACTTCAGCAATTCCCCAAAACAAATGGTTCAAAATGAAAGGGAAAATTTAAGAGGCTAACTACAACCTAAACAGATCCAAAACTCATGTAACAAGCACAATAGTCTAACTTTAAAAGCCGATACCTATAAAGTAATATGTAATCAGCAAAATAGAAATATATGGCCCATAAATGCGATATTGTCGTTGCCACTGGTTCGGTACCTACGAACATAATGAGTAAAATTCATTATCTCACGAACTGACAAAAAAAGTCCTTTTATTTTTCTCAAGAAAACAAGACTTCGTTAGTTAAATCAGGTGTATACCGGAATATTGGTCAAAAAAGCTACTAGTGCACTTGAAGTGAAACATACAACAGACACGGCAGCCAAACCCGCAACCTGGAATGCAACAGAAATATTTCAAAGCAATAAGATGAATGCAGCAATTAAATGCAACATACTGAACCACAGTCCGTTAAAGAACGATCAATTAAGAGGTCGTGTATATAAATACTTCGAAAACAAAACTGCTAAAACCTCAACATCAAAGTAGAAGTTTACAAGTTAGGAAAAGGTAAGAGGTAACAAGAAAAAGTCACTAGTCTACTACCTTCAATATTTCAGATGATGCTCTCTCAGATCTAACCCTTCTCATTTTCAAGAACAACAGCAGTCCTAAACGTCCAAAAAAAAAACACACAAGGGCAAACGTTTATTGACATCTAATAAGATATTAAATATCACATAAACCATAAAAGAAAAAATTCTGCTACTTGGAATTATGTGAGTTCTTCAAGCAACAACTTTTGTTTACTTAATCAATCAAAATTTCTTTGGCCCCGTTTGATAACCATTTGGTGTTTGGTTTTTAGTTTTTCAAAATTATGTTTGTTTTCTCTCAATTTCCTTACCTTGGTTTTCATCTTGGTTAAGGAGACATTAGAGTTCTTAGTCAAATTCTAAAAACAAAAACAAGTTTTTGAAAACTACTTTTTTTTTTTTTTTCAAAATTTGACTTGGTTTTTGAAAACATGAGAATGATGTAGGTTCAAACCAAAGAAATGGATAGGTGGAAGGAGTGTTTATAAGCTTAATTTTCAAAAACCAAAAACCAAAAACAAAATGGTTATCAAACGGGCCTCAAAGAGCTGTATTTATATTTTGGAAGCTACTGCAACTTGTGTTGGGCTTTTGTATGGCCTTTTTGCACTTAAATTATGAGAGCGATTCTTTTAGAGAGAGAGAAAACTATCAGGCAGCAGTACAATGGGAGGAGTTCCTTCTGATGCAAAAACAAGGAAATAACTGGAGGACAGGGTATAATCAAACAAATAAATAGAACTATGAGCGAAAACACTAAAAATAACTAATTGCCAGTACAAAGGATAGTTGCGAACCATAGCAAGCTAACGCGCCTCCTAATAAGAGTATCACTACGGCAAAAAGATCTACATATACTACCTGCACAATAGTAAGATTGATTGCCATATTATTTCACAGCATATCAATAAGATAATCAAGAAAAGGAAACAGAAAACAAATATTAAGCTGGAACATCATGAGCACATTTTTTCGTCATAGAGATATTTCGATGGCTGCTAGATTTGATGGATCAATAAACCGAGCGTATCCAAGGCATACTTTAATACTGTGCATTCTGTTTAAAGATTCTTCATACCTGAACAACTACCAAAGAATCAATGGATTGGTTTCCCAACCCAATCCAAAGTATCACAGCAAACACCAATGTTAAAACAGAGATAATCACGATCACCTGGAAACAAACAGCCAGTAATCAGATTTATCATTTGAGAACTTCAATTTCTTTATAAGCAATTGACATCCATTTAAGCACACACAGAGACGAAGTATTGTGATATAAATAAAATGAGAGTGGATACTAAAAAGAACATCATGTCTTTTTTTGAGAAGGGAAACAAATTTCATTGATAAATGAAATAAAAGGAGTAAAACTCCAATACCTAAGAAGGTGATTACAAGAAAGATCTCCAATTAAGAATTAAAGAAGAAAGACTATAATCAGAAAATGGATGTTTACATTTGCACCAATATAAAGCATAAAAAAGGATCAAATCCATAAAGTTCTCAAAAGATGAGAAAGAATCCCTGAAAATTCGACCATTCCTTTCGACCCAAAGAAACCAGAGGAAGACCCGGTTAAGAGCAAGCCAAAGGATCTTCTTCACACCATGGAAGGGATGTCCCACAAAAATGGAAGCAAGAACATCATAAATGTTGTTTGGTAGAGCCAAGGACCACTCAAAGGCATTGAAGATTGTAGACCAATAACGGGAAGCAAAGGAGCAATGCACAAATAGATGACAAGAACATCATGTCATGTACCAGTATTACTAAATTTTGACGGCTTCCAACATGAGGCAGCCGTACTGGAAGCCACCACCTTCTGCTCCAATCTGTATTTGATGTACTTGGTCCACTAGAGATCTTCTCCAACAAGCCTTCCTCAAAATTTTGCTCTTCATCCTCGTCATCTTCATCGTCTGGCTGATGGCAGAGGTCAACCCTATAAAAGTTTTCCATGGATACATAAGCAACAGCTTTCGACTAAGACAATAATGAAATGGAATCGAAAACTAAAAATAAAAAGAGGTACATTGAATTCTAACTCGTCTCATTATTGCTATAGTTGAGGAATATTTGTTGACGTTGATTGCACAATCTTTTCAAGAATATCCATTGATATCAATATGTTATCGATACTTTTATTGGTATGTGCATAAAACTAAGATCTCAAAATTTATGTAAATATCAACATTCAATTGCTTGCTCACACATATTGGTTAAGAGCAGCATTTGTTTTTATTTTGCCTTTTTCAGCTATGAGTGTTGGTGCAAGCTAGTCTTTGATCCATAATCCTTCCAGATGTTTCCACAAAGATCGAAAACAGCAATATCACTCAAGTTTTATGTGAGCATCTACTCAAAGAGAGGACAAAACTGCAAGGGATAAATGTGGCAAAAGCTATTCTTTGAGCCATGTAGGTGAAAGAAATAGAAGAATTTATAAGAAAAGCATAAGAATATCATATGATGATGAGATCTATACTTGTGGATTTCTTATTGAAAGAGCTACATCTAAATTGCTACAACTAAGATAATCTACTCCACAAAAAAGAGAAATAAATGCAGAGAGCTTTCTACAATGTATAAAAAATTAACTCATGCAAACTTCAAAATGCATTAATAAAAGGAAATTACGACTTACCAGAACGACAAAAGAAGAAGAAACAAAGCCAAAAGCAGAATTTTGGGGAAGGCTGCAAAAAAAAATGTTACTTATTAAATAATATTGTTGAAGTCTTAATATCAAGAGAACCAGAATATTTGACACTGAAAGATTACCCATAAAAATGAAACCACAAGAACCTGACCAACATGACCAGCCATTGCAAGCAGCAAAAAGAGCTAAAACAAAATAAGCTAAATAACCTGCCATGAAAGAACCATGTTCGAGTCAAGTAAATGAATATATATAAATAAAGAAACAGGTTCTCAAAAAAAAAATGTAGAGGCAAGAGAGAGAGAGAGAGAGAGAGAGAAGATTAAATATGAACAGGAAAATGAAAATGTCTTACCCAAATTAGAAGAACCAACCAATAGATGAAACACCTGCAGTTTGCAAATAGCATGAGACAAAAATCAACATACGAACCAGCAAATTATACTTCAATATCCATTAGGTATACGTCTCTTCATATGATGTCAAAGAACACAAGTCATAACTGCACGCATCATAAAACAATGTCTTGGAGAATGCTGTGTTCTTCTGCATTATGACTATTATCCTCTGATCCTTCAAGACAACATTCTTGAGTCATAATGCCAACCATGATAAACAACTAGGAGAAGCACAATCAATGAAAGCCCTAGACTCAATTTGGTAATCCGAGTAAGGATTTTAGTATGTTCTATGTAGGAACAAGAAGAAATCCGGTTAAACACGAGTGAAGCGGGAAGTTCAAAAGCCCTGCATCTCTTGTCCCTATTTCACTATTCTACTTTATAGTTTATACAGATCTCTAGCATAAGCCAGCCCACCAAACTAACCAAATCACTAATACAATACAGACAAAGATGGAAACATCCTTTTTAAGTACATTCAACCTACTTGCTTCCCTGTGTTTTCTTCTCACATAAATCAAATGCACTAGAGGTTGAATAAGAAATTCATTTGGGTAACCAAGGTAGCAGATCCATAATGAGATTTTGTCTATGTGAAGACCAATCCCAGGAGACAACCAGGGTTTTAAGACTGTTTAATAACCATTTGGTTTTTGGTTTTTGAAATTGTGCTTGTTTTCTTACATTTTCTTTACCACGATTTTCATCTTTCTTAGTGAAACATTTGAATTCTTAATCATTTTTTTTTAAAAAAAACATAAAACAAAACAAGTTTTCAAAACTTAGTTTGGTTTTTGAAAACATTAGTAAAAAGTAGATAACAAAACAAAGAAACCCAAGTGGAAGTAGTGTTTATAATTTTAATTTTCAAAAACCAAAAACCGAAAATCAAATGGTTATCAAACGGGGCCTAAGTTATCAAGTTTTCAATTTGGGAGTTTGGACCTGAGACTTTAGACTAGAGGCTATCTCCAAACATCCCAAGCAAGGTTCCCCACAAGCAATTCTCCAACACAAAAGGCAAAAGATTATCTAAGGACCTGAATTGATCCTATATATTACAATTTTATGGAATATATAGATGTATTTTTCAATTTAGGGTGTTAGTGATAATATTATAACATGATGAAATCTCTCCCAAGCAATGGAATTTAGCTCATATATGTTGAAACTTGAAAGATAAGCAGCAACTATGGCTGCTCAAATGGATAAGAAAGAGCCATAATCCCTAAACTGCCAGTAAAGTCAGCAAATGTGACTGAAACCAAGAGATAAAAGGTGGATCACCTATACAAATGATTTCATATTTCAGCTATATAGAAATGCCATGCAAGCCTTACTTTTTGACGAGTCCAACCATGTGAATTTCTTGATTGAATTCTCACTAACTGGAACAGAAAAGGTTAATAAACAGTCATTATTTTTCTCATATAAGAATAATTCACGTTGCAAACAGAAATTGAAAAAATTAATAATCAACGCCACAGGAAAAAGTAATGAGTTGATAGTGAACTTGTGATACCACCAAGAATTGAAATTCCCCAAGAATGCTTAAAGCAATACTATTGAATATCAAATAAGTGGTACACACAGAAGCAAAGCCACCTATTCACAGATGCTGCCAACTAACCAAATAACTACTAACTATTCAAACCAATTAAAAAAGTAAAAATTGAAATAGTTTGACTTAAAAAAACAAACAAATTAGACAGAAAAAAGTAATAAAATACACCAGCAAGCTACTAAAAGCAACAGTAATCAAGAGGGTAAAGTACAAATCTCAGTGAATGAAAGTCCATCGACAAATTTGAAACCCCATTTTAGTCATCCCCAGAAAATCAAACAGTCAACAAACTCAACAACCACCCGATCAACAAGACACCAATCCTCAAGTGAATATAACAAAAACCCCAATTGTCCACAATCTTCAAACAATCAGACAATGCAAGCTCAAGCTATAGAACAATTCAAACAAAAAGAAACAACAATCTCAACCTCGAATTACAGCCATAGAACAATACAATGCAGACCCACATTCATTTCCCACATTCCAAAGTTTCTAAAAATGTAGAATAGACAAAAGGGGTCGAAAATAAGCAAAATCTAAGTTTCAAAATGCTTGATAGAAACAGAGCAAACCTGATAAAATGCAAGAACTGCAATAATGGCATCAACGAGAGCAAGACCCACATGTACACCTAACAAGAGCGGTGGAAAACAAGAGTCTTCAGTTAGTTCAAAAGTCATTTCCTCTCGCTGTCTCTCAGTTCCTCTATCTGCTCTCCAATCTATAAATGAGAATGAGAGAGAGCGCGTGAAAGCAACGGGTTTGAAAAGGTCTCAGGGGAGATCTGTTACTGTTACTAACATGTTGTTGTTCTAAGCTTCTAACATTAATGAAAAGTGATTACGAGAAGGAAACAAGGATTAGGAAAGATGGAAATCCATGGTGGTCATTTTTGCCGGTCAAAAAAAAAAAGGAAGTTTGGGGATTTTTGTACCCATTTGAGAAAGGTGAAAAATGTAAATTCGGAAATGATTTTGTGGGCAGACAAGATCCTGGGTCTTGTCGGGATATTCAACACGAGGGATGGTATTATTCAAAGGGTTTTAAGAATCGAAGTGAAGAAATTCCTCAGATCCCATTTGAATTATGACCCATTATGACTGACCTGAGACTCCATTGTCTCAAAATTTTAATTCCCTCCTAAACGTTTAAGTCTGATTTGATAACTATTTGTTATTTTTGAAAATTATGTTTGTTTTTTCTGCCATAAACATTTGAATTTCTAGTCAAATTCTAAAAAAAAATAAAATAAAAACTATTTTTTTAGCTTATACGCTTAATTTTCAAAAATTAAAAATAAAAAACCATATGGTTATCAAACGGGACCTTAATCTTTTGTTTTTAGTTTTTTGAAAATTAAACCTATAAACATTAGTTCTAGTTATAAGTTTTTTTTTTTTTTGTTTTGATATCTATCTTTTCTATCTTATTCCATAATTTCAAAAACTAAGTTGATCCCACATTGAAAAGATTAGTGGAGACCTCACAATTTATATAATACAAGGGTCATTCCACTCATTGCCAATTGGTTTTGAGATAGAAGTCCATGTTATTTGTGATGGTATCAAAGCCCATAAAATCCAAACAGATATTTGGTCCAAAAAAAGGTATACCAAGTTTTGAAAACCTAAAAAAAAAGAAAATCAAAAACTTATTTTTGTTTTTAGAATTTGGGATTCAAATGGATCATTGACAGTGATGAAAATCATTGTAAGGAAATTATGAAGAAAACAAACATAATTTCAAAGAAACCAACTAATTATCAAACGAGACCTTAATTTTTCTCATCAATTTTTTTTTAGTTCAACAACCGTTGGAGACAGTGAGACGCTTTGATCCATTGGTCGATAATATATACTAATTACTGTTAGCTATGCTCACTTTGGCTTCTTCATCGAGTTTATTATAATGGGATTTGAACTCTTTAACTAATTATCGCTAAAGTAAACACAAATGATAATTTGCACATATTCTAGATAAAAACATCCGAATTTCAAATCTCATTTTATCTATCTATCTAGTTGAGGACGATACTTGGTTCCATATTTGTAGCTATTTTCCTATATGCTAATATCAAAATGTGACAATTAGGAGATTTTTTTTTTATATTTTTATTTTCTACCGTCCTCCTTCATTTTAATGATGGAGGGTAGAAGTATGCTTTTTTTTTTCTAATCAGTCATGGAATAGTTTTCTTTGACTTTGAAAATGTTATTGAATTGGTTTTATTTATTTATTTTAATTACTTTTTTTGTTGAAATATTTTAACCCTTGTTCTGCTCCACTTGACCCACTTGCATTTCTATAAATTGAGAAAGTATATGATATTTAGATTTGTTCTTTGTCTCGCATGCTTATTTGTTTTGATTTTTATATTTCAAGCTATTTTATTTGAATCTCTAAATTTCTATTTTAGTATTATTCGTTAAATGTTTAGAGTGTTTAACAAAAAATTTACATAGCCATATGAAAATAGGTAGCTTAATTTTTTAAATACAATACGACAACTATAACTTAAATATATATATAATATATATACAATACAGCGACTTAATGGTAAAAAATCAAGGAGGATTTGTATAAAAAAAATAATGGGAGAAAATACTCTAAAATAATAAAATAAATATTTGCTATGATATCTTTTATGAAAGGATTATATATTATATTTGTTTTTTTTTTTTTGAAAGAAATATATTATATTTGTATTTATTGTCATGGTCCAAACAATGTGGATTGCAAATTTTTTTTTTTATTCATGAGAAAATTTCTAGTAGTAGTATGAAAAATTTTTCATACTACCTCCATTCATTGTTTGCCATGAAGGAAGTATTTAAGAATTGTGTGGGACCTATGAAATAAAATATTATATCATTAAATGACGTGTCAGATGCTGAATGAATGTAGTATGTACTACGGTAGTACTAGAAATTTTCCCTTTATTTTATTCATTCAACGTTTTTTTTGTTGAATTGTTTGAACTCTTATTATTGTCCACATGGGCCAACTTGCATCTATTCAAATTAACCAACCAACCAAATAATGAAAATACTTGAAAATAAAATGGGGTCACCATTCTTTTTTCTTTTTTAGGTTAAATTATAAGTTTTGTAAAATAGATTTTTGAAGTTTTAAAAATCTATAATAAATATTTGAACTTTAAAAAGTTTCTATCAACGTCCTAAACTTTCGGTTTTGTAATTACCACTGAGTTATGCTCGTTCTCCATATTAGATAACATGAGGTTCAATCTCAATATCAATGAGCTCTAATACTATATTAGATAACACGAGGTTCTATCTCAAAACCAATTGGCAATGAGTGGAATAACCCATGAATCTTATAAATTGTGAGGTCTCCACTTATCTTTTCAATGTGGGATCCTTAACACTCCACGCATACAATTGGAGTTCCGAACCCTTTTGATCAAGAAGATAATGTTTTAAATTGTATCAATATCAACCAAAATATAATTCCATTAATTAAACCGTTATATTCTTGACAAAAAAAAAAATTGAAATTCCTTGTACATATGTGGTTGAACTAAACTTCATCAAAATATTTTAAGTAATAGATTAATTGAAAACGTATGATACTCCATGCTACACAAATATGTATTAACATTGCTTACCTTTGTTTAGATTATACAAAAGATAATAAGTTTTATTAGACTCAAGAGAGTAAATAAATCTTGCTCAATTCTTTATTGATAAAAAGGCAAGAATATAAATAGGAGAATTACAACCGATGTAGTTAGGAAGTAGATTAACAAATAAACTGAATATAAACTGAAAACTCCCTAACTAACTAAACCAACTTCTTTAAGCTTGTTACTCCCCCTCAAGATGGACTCATTATGTTCAGAACACCCATCTTGGATAATAGAAACTTGAATGGAGAAGCTGGTAATGCCTTGGTAAAAACATCTGCGAGCTGACGTTCCGGTCGAACAGGTAGGAGTTTAATGACCCCAACAACAAGTTTCTCTCGGATGAAATGGCAGTCGAGCTCAATATGCTTCGTCCGTTCATGGAACATTGGATTAGAAGCTATGTGAATAGCTGCATTGTTATCACAAAATAAAAGTGAAGGTGACGAAGGGGTAACTTGCAGATCGCGAAGTAACTGATTTAACCAAACGAGTTCACAGGTGGTAGCAGCTAAAGCTCAGTATTTTGCCTCTGCTGAGGACCGAGATACTGTATTTTGTTTCTTTGCTTTCTAAGATATAAGGGCCTCGCCAAGGAACACACAAAAACCTGTTGTAGATCTTCTGGAACCAGGGCAAGATGCCCAATCAACATCAGAAAAGGCCTTTAACTGGAAGAATGGTGATACAGGAAGAAAAACACCCTGAGATGAACATCCTTTCAAGTACCGAATGAGCATATGAACAGCATGTAGGTGTGTGGAGCGAGGCTTAGCCACAAACTGACTGAGTTTTTGTATGGCAAATGAAATATCCGATCGTGACACTGTCAAGTACAACAAACGACCAACAAGTTTTCTGTAAACAGAAGGATCCTCGAGTAATGTACCCGAATCAACATTGAGTTTGCAATTAGGATCCATGGGCAAGGAAGACGGCTTAGAGGCTAACAAACCATCATCTTCTGTTATCTCTAAAGTATACTTTCTTTGGGAAAAGAAGATACCCTTGGAAGAGCGGACAATCTCTATTCCAAGGAAATAGCACAAGGCTCCCAAGTCTTTTAATTTGAAAGTATCATGAATAATCTTTTTAAGCTTCTCAATAGCAGTCAAGGAGGCGCCAGTGATGATAATATCATCTACATACACAAGTAGTGCAATGAAGGACGAGCCCAAACCTCTCGTGAAAAGAGAGTAATCGGATTTGGACTGAACTAAACCAAAGGATAACAAGAAGCATGAGAACTTATCGAACCACTGTCGAGAGGCTTGTTTGAGTCCATATATGGACTTGTGAAGTTTGCAAACTAACCGCTCCCTCGGAGGCTGTACAATACCATGTTTATATCCCATCGGTAGGTCCATATACACCTCTCTTCAAACAAGTCGCCATGGAGGAAGGCGTTGTTCACATCTAATTGGACTAGGGGCCAATTTAGAGAGGCTGCAACATTGAGGAGGACTTTGATTGTTACCAACTTTGCAACTGGGAAAAAGGTTTCAATGTAGTCGAGTCCCTCCTGTGGAGTGTACCCTTTAGCAACCAGACGAGCTTTAAAACGTTCAACAGACCCATCTGCCTTGTACTTTATCTTGAATTATCCATTTGCAACCAATGGAATGCTTTCCTTTAGGTAAAGGGACAACAGACCAAGTTTGGCTTGTTTTCGTTGCTTTGAGTTCAACAGTCATGGCTTCTCTCCAATGTTGGAAGGGGACCGCTTGATGATAGAACTGCGGTTCATATGAAGAAGAGATGTTTAGGATATAACTGTGAAACAACCTAGGAGGTGTTTGGATTGAGGAGTGGAATTATAAAATCTAGAATTGTTTTGTTTGGGAGTTGAAGGAAGAGTTAATAAGTTTGGGAGGCCTACGACAAAGTATTGAAATAAGTTATAAAGTGTTGAAATAAAAGTAAATAAGTTTGTAGTTCCCACGATTGGATATGTCTTTGGGTCAAACAAAAGTTGGGTGGAGTTATTAACTTCACTCCACCCCAACTCTGAGATACATCTCCATAAGCAAGTCTTGTTGGAAAATTTCTAGTACTACGATGATACATATACTTCTTTCATTTAGCATTCGACACGTCATTTAATTATATAATATTTTATTCCATCATTCTCAAATCCTTCTTTCATAGCAAACCATGAATGGAGGTAGTATGAAAATTTTTTCATACTATTGTAGTACTAAGGCTCTTTGCCGGTCGATCGGAGTTGGTTTGGAGTAAAACCGACGCCGAAAACCAACCTATCAATTTCGGTCGGTCGATGGTCGGTGATTTTTGGATGTTTCACGAAACCAATCGATTGTGTATTCGGCCAGTCGGTCGGTTTGATCGGTTTTGAAGAGAGTGAAAGGGAAAGAGAAGAAAAAAAGAGAGAGATGTTTTGTGAAGAAGGTGAGGAAGAAAAGAGAAGTAGAGAAAGAAAAAAGAAATAAAATCGGTCACAAAGAAGGAAAGAAGATGATGAAAGGAGAAGTGAAAAAGAAGAAGAAAAAAAAAAGCTATGAAGAAGATGAAAGGAGGAGATACAAAAAAATCAAGAAGAAAGTTTGTGGAGAAGATGGGGAAGAAAAGAGAGGAGAAAAGAAGAAAGAGAGAAATAAAAAAGAAATAAAAAAACGTGAACACATTACACAAAGACGAAAAGAAAAGGAAAAAAAAAAAGAGAAAGAGAAAAATAAAATAATAATTTTTGGGAAAATTACACTTTTGGTCCCTGAGGTTTGGTTTAGGTTTCGTTTTGGTCCCTGAGGTTTGGTTTAGGTTTCGTTTTGGTCCCTGAGGTTTCAAACTCAACATTTTAGTCCCTCAGGTTTGCATTTAGTAGCATTTTGGTCCCTCCATCCATTTTTCCGTTAAAAACTAACGGTTTGCTGACGTGTCACCTATTTTTATTTATTAAAATTTTAAAAATAAAATAATAAAAAAATAATAAAAATATTATTTCTTTTCTCTCTTTTATTCTTCTTCATCACTCCCACCACCACCAGGCCGCCGCCACCATCGCTGGACCGTCGCAGCCATCGTCGCGCGCCGTCTCAATTTTTTTTTTCCTCTTCTCTTCTCTTCTCTTCTTCTCCTCATTCCTTCATTCTCCAAAATTTATGTTTTTTTTAAAACGTTGTAAGACCCACGACAACAAACCCACAGAGGCTTCGTCAGATCTGGAAACAAACCGTCGTTCGTAGTCCGTTTGTCGTTCGTTCGTGGGGCTTCGTCAGATCTGGAACCAACAGCTCCATTCGTTCGTTCGTGGGGAGAAGGAAGGCAACGTCGCTCGTGAACGATCGAGCTGTGAAGAGAAGACCCACCGCGTGCAAAGACCAAACCTTTCACGCCGTCGTTCCTCTTTGATTCTGGTCTCGACGTGCAACAAGATTTTCGCGAGGACAAATGGCGCGATTCAGACCCACGACGTGCAGCGATTCAGATCTGTTCGCGTAGGTTCCTCTCGGTTTTCTTCCTCTTCGCGACCATCTTCGACGTGCATCTCTGCTTCGCATGGATCTGCTTCTGGTGTGCTCGATTCTGACGAAGATTAGGGTGTGCTTCATGTGGATCTCTGCTTCGGGTTGAAGAGGAAGAATGGATGTGCTTCACCGGCTACAAGCTTTAAAAAAAAATGCAGCGGCGACGGCCAGTCGCCGACGAGTGGCAGTTGCCGGCGGTTGGTCGCCGACGAGAGAATTGAAGAAGAATATGAGGGTGCTGGTGAAGGGTTGAAGAAAGAAGAAAAAGAAAAAAGAATTAAAGATATATTTAAATTTATTATTTTTATTATATCTATTAATTTTTATTTAAAAAAAATAAAAATAATTTTTTTTAAATAAAAAAATTAGATGCCACGTCAGCGGTTTGTTAAAATCTAACAGAAAAATGGATGGAGGGACTAAAATGAAACTAAAACCAAACTCCAGGGACTAAATTGTTGATTTGAAAACTCAGAGACAAAAATGAAACCTAACCCAAACCTCATGGACTAAAAGTGTATTTTTCCCTAATTTTTTTTGGGCCGGTTGCAAGAATAGCAATATGGGCCAAAATAATTGCAAATCTAGCAACCCACAAAAAAATTGCAAAAATGGCAAAATCTAATAGTTTGTGTGTTGCATTTACTAAAATACCCCTCCAGATTTTCTTTCACTGATAGAAAGTTTTTCTATATTGATAGATTCTATCAGTGATAGAAAGATTTTCTATCAGTGATAGAAATTTTCTATCACTGATAGATTCTATCAGTGATAGAAATTTTCTTTCACTGATAGATTCTATCGGCGATAGATATTTTTCTATCACTTGTTCGGTGTTCTATAAGTGTTTGGTTGTTGTTATTTGGTTTTCTATCAGTGTTTTGTTTTTGCTTTTCAGTGTTTGATTTCTATAATCGTTCGTTTTTGCTTTATTTTTCAATGCTCGATTTCACCATGTATCACCATCGCTGATAGAAACAAAAGATCTTCTATCACTGATAGAAAGATTTTCTATAACTCACGAAAAGTTTTTCTATCAGTCTTAGTGATAGAGATAGAAAGTTTATCTATCACTCATAGAAAGATTTTCTATGAATGATAGAAATTTTTTCTATCACTCATAGAAAAAATTTCTATAAGTGATAGAAGATTTCTATCACCGATAGGTTCTATCAGGGATTGAAAGATTTTCTATCAAGAGTTTTCTATCATTGATAGAATATCTTTCTATCACTGATAGAATAGTAAAAATTTCTATCAGTGATAGAAATCTTCTATCACTGATAGAAAGCTTTTCTATCGGTGATAGAAAGTTTTTCTATCACTTATAGATTATATCGGTGATAGAAAGATTTTTATGGGTGGTCAGAGATTGAAAGATTTTTTATCAAAAGTTTTTCTATGATTTTCTATAAAAAGATTTTTTTATCACTGATAGAACCTATCTCAGTGATAGAAATCTTTTATCACTGATAGAAAAAGTTTCTATTAGTGATAGAAATCTTCTATTCTATCAGTGATAGAAACTTTCTATCACTGAGAAAATTTTTCTACCACTGATAGAATCTATCAGTCATAGAAATATTAGTGATAGAAACTTTCTATCGCCGATAGAAAATTTTTCTACCACTGATAGAAACTTTATTCTATCAGTGATAGAAACTTTCTATCACGGATAGAAAATTTTTCTACCACTGATAGAATCTATCAGTAATAAAAAGACTTTCTATCAGTAAAATAAAAAAATAAAAAAAAAACTGACGAGGAAGAAGAAGATGGGCACGCAGGGGCAATTTAGGAATATAAAAAATTAATTCAAAAATTTTGCCATATTTGCAAATATTTTTAAAAATTGCTATATTTGTAATTATTTACCTTCATGTTGCCACCCATTACAATTATCCATTTTTTTTTTAATAAAAGTCCTATTAACTTTTGAGTTTTGATAGGAAATGACGACCCACGCTGCTGTTACTACACACAATGTGTTGTTATTGCACAAGCGAAAGACAACAATTTACTCGGTTCGATCGGTTTTAATTGGTCGAGTCGGTTTTTTGGTCCAATTTTGAACACCATTTCCTGTCTTCAGCAATCCGTCAATCTTATGGCCCATCCAATTATTCATCTGACTATAAAATTTTTTTAAATCACATCCGTTCACATTTGCAGATGCATCATTCCCGAAATCCAATGGTTATAGTCCAGCAGTCTCCATGGAGCGACACACACTCGATTGTAATAAAGACCCGTTACATCTTATTAGTATAAAATGGAAATCTAACGTGAGATTCAGTTGGAAGTTAATTTATTTCCCCCTTGGAAAAATTTATCCCTCAAATATGAATCGTACCAACCAAATGTGCTAATGTTCCATAAATATAACTACTAAATAAGTAAAAATAAATTATCAAAATCGACATATAAAAAATCACTTGCAAAAATAGTTAAGTTGACTCAAGTTGTCATCGGGATAAATATTGGGTTTCAATTTCATTCTTCCTTTTAAACATTTGAGTTTATAACGATTTGGTATTCATAATTTTCAATAAGTCTATTTAGTCCGCACTTGAAGAACAATAATCATTTAGCTCACAAACTTTTAAAATGTCTATTTTGATTTTTTTTTTTAATTCAACGACATGAAGAGGTGAAAATTTAAAATTTGAACCTCCATGTTAGGATTATATGCCTGGCCCAAATGAACAAGTTGGATAATCCTTAAGCTTAAAAAAATCCTTTTGGACATTGCTATTATTCTACTTGTAAGCTCCAATACAAAATGCTATTCAAGAGTAAGATGTTTCTATCCTCATTCTATATTGTTGAACAAAAAAAAAAATCCATTTTATCATGGAAGATTGATATCTTTCTTACAAGTTAAATCGAATTCTGAAATTTTAGAGACATTAATCACCTAGAACATAATCAGAATCTCGAATTTCTGAAGGCAAATTTAGAAAGAGAGTTAAAAGCTTTCCATGTTAGCAAACAAAATGAACAAAACAATGTGTATAAAACAGACACCAAAATCCGATATTAGAAACATTGAAGAAGAACCCTACTGGTCTTCGATCGATTACATTAGAATCACAGATCTTCTCAGAAATCGATCTCCAATCGGTCAGATTTTCAGGAGAAAGACGATAATATACGTTATATCTATGGGAAGGCGAAAAATCGAGATGAAGATGGTGAAAGATAGAGGCTCCAGACAAGTTACCTTTTCGAAGCGCCGAAACGGTCTCTTCAAGAAAGCGAACGATCTCGCTACTCTGTGCGGTTTACAGATCGCCATTGTCGTCTTCTCTCCCGGCGGCAAGGCGTTCTCGTTCGGCAATCCGAACGTCGAGGACGTCGTCGATCGATACCTAAATCGCGAATCGGAGCCGATTCCGCCGGCGAGGGAGAGCGGAATGTTCGAGAAGGAGAATGAGGAACTTGTCGATCTGATCAAGCAATTGCAACTGGAGAAGAAGAAGGGAGAAATGCTGGACAAGGAGATGAAATCGAGAGGAGAATCGAGCAAAATCGAGGAACTCGATCTGGATGCGCTTTTGAAATTGAAGGAATCGTTGGAAAATTTGCGAGCGAATGTGAAAATCAAAGAGAGTGAATTGGAGGCGTCGTCTTCGTTACTGCTGCTTGCAAATGAACCAGTCGTGGAGGCCGATGAGTCTGATACAAAAATCTGAATTTGTGAACTTTCTGTGTGTTTTTTATTTTTATTTTTGAAAATTTTAGCATGTTTCATAAGATTTAGAAAAAAGAAATGGAGCCTCTCAAATGTGATTTGAAATGTTTTGATTTGAAAAATTTTTAGTTCCTATTTACGACCATGAGTTTGTGAAAAATATTATATTAAAGAGTAAGGATATATAAAATTCTCTTCAAGTTAAAAGTTTAAATCTCTACAGAATTGTTAATTTAAACAAAGGCTCATATGTCTTTGATCAAGAATTTAGATGTTTGAATCTCCACTTGATGTTTTTTATGCTCGTTTTGGCATCTTTAACTATGTTGAACTAAAAATTTCTTTGTATTAAGAAAAAAAATGATGCTAAAAAGAATACCGGTAAAAAATATTATGGGGTAGAAGTATAAATGGTTAATATTAAAAAAGAAAAAAAATGTACCATATATTTTGTTATAATTATTTTTAATATGATTAAAAATTGCAAAATATGGATAATGATTTTAGTTTTTCCCTTCTAGGTAAGGGGTTTCTCTCTACTTGAGAGGAGTGACGGCGGCTAGGGTTTAAGGGTTTTGACTGGCGGTTTGACGGCTGTGAAGGATGGAGGACTTGGTGGAACGTTGGAAGAAGTGGAAATTGACCGATAGGGAGGGGCGAGTGTTTGAGGCAGTGGATAGTAGTTTGTTGAGCAATGCTGAGGATGTTGGATTATGTTTGGTAGGGAAGGTGTTAGCCAATAAAAGAGCCAATTTGGATGCATTTAGATCGGTCATGCGATCAGTCTGGCGGGTGCACTCTCAAACGCGGATTGAATCGGCTGGGGAGAGTGTTTTCCTTATTGAATTCAAATCTTTAATGGATAGAGCGAGAGTTTTGAGGATGGGGCCATGGACATTTGATAGATCATTGGTGGTGGTGGTTCCTTTGAGGGAAAGTGATCAGATCGGTGAGTTGGAATTCAATGCTGCGTCTTTTTGGATTCAAATCCATAATATGCCTGCGAATTGTATGACTGTTGCGATGGCTAAGGTACTGGGGGCGGCAGTTGGGGTGATTGAGGAGATTGAGGGTGAGGGGAAGAGTGGACGGACTGGTCCAATAATGAGGTTGTGAGTGATGGTTAATATTAAAGACCCTTTGTTGAGAGGGGTGAAAATTAAAACGACAGAGGGGAAGGAGGTGTGGTGCCCAATTCAATATGAAAAGTTGTCGGATATCTGCTTTAGTTGTGGGGTGATTGGGCATTCTCATCGTGAGTGTCAGGAAGGTCTGAGTGGGGGGAAAGTGGGGGATGAGTGGCCTTATGGGGAGTGGATGAGGGCTATTCTGGGCAAGGGGGTTGCTGAGGAAGGGGCGAAGAGGGGGGAGAGGAGGAATGGGCAGTGGGGTGTTCCTGGGAGGAGTGATGTGGAGAGGTGGGGGGCGTGTGTGGAGGAGCTGGGGGATGGGAGTGGTGTGAAGAGTCCAGGGACAGGGGTTGAAGGGCATCCAGTGAGAGGGGGGCGAAGGAGAAGCTGGGAGCGATGGGGGTTGGTGTTGAGCTGGGGAGTGAGGGGAGTGGACAGGGGGTGAAAACGACAAAAGGGAAGGAACCAGTCATTGGGATGGACTTACCTGATAAAGGTGAGGGAAGGGGTTCGGGGCAGGAGGGGGCTCATTCTGGGCACCTGTCTGTCTAGTGGGAATGCTGGAGGGGAGGGGAAAAAATGGAGGAGGAGAGACAGAGAGGTGGTGGATGAAATGGGGTTGAGGGGAGATAGCAGATTGGGGAAGAGGGCGATGTTAGGCGATGGGGCTGATGGGGTTGGGAATTGGGTTGAAGAACCAGTTGGGAAGAGATTGAAGGAAGCGTTTGTAGGAGGAGAGAGAGTTGTATCGGCGAACCCTGATGTTCAGGATCGCAGTCAGTTATGAAAATAATATGTTGGAATGTTCGAGGTGTGGGGAGCCCTCGGGCATTCAATAGTTTGTGCCAGTTGGTGCGTGAAGAGAATCCCCGGCTCTTGTTTTTATCTGAATCAAAGATCAAGAGCTCAAAAGCGGCTATTTATAAGGAGAAGCTGAAGTTTGAAGGGGTGATTGCGGTGGATTGTGTGGGGAAGGGTGGTGGTTTGTGTCTTTTCTGGAAGGAGGGGTTGGATGTGATCCTGCGGTCCTATAGCAAATTCCATGTTGATGCTATGATTAAATCCAAGGAGGGTTGTTGGAGGTTTACGGGTTTTTATGGTGATCCAGAGGTGAGAAGGAGGAAGTGTTCATGGGATCTTATGCGAAGGTTGAATGATTTGCCAACGATGCCCTGGGTGTTAGGGGGAGATTTTAATGAACTGGTTAGCTCGGGGGAGAAAGAATGAGGGAATGCTCGGCTTCAGGGTCAAATGCAAGAGTTTAGGGATGCTATTGATGATTGCAGTTTGTCTGACATGATGTTTAGAGGGCACCCTTTCACGTGGTATAAGTTGAGGAAGGGGGTTATGGCTATGCAGGAGCGGCTGGATAGGGGCCTCTGCAATGATCCCTTTTGGATGATGTTCCCATTCTCTAGCGTGCATCACTTAAAGTTTGGGTTGTCTGACCATTGCCCGATCCGGATTGATGTGGATGGGAGTGGAGTCCCAGTGGGTGGAGGGAATAGGCCACTTTTTCGCTTTGAGGAGGTTTGGACTCAGTATGATGAGTTCCGAGAGATGGTGGAGAGAGGGTGGGGGATGGATTCTCGAGTTAACCAATCTCTAATGGCGAGTTGGAAGGAGAGGTTGAATAAGTGTGCAAAACACTTATCTAGTTGGGGCAAAACAAAGAAAGGGAATTATGGTAGAAGAATCCAGGAGGCACGGGGCAGGCTCCAAATGGAGATTGAGAGAGGGGGAATGTGAGGGAAGCGAGGTTGTGCCTTGAGAATTTGATTGGGGAAGAGGAAATTTATTGGAGGCAAAGGGCTAGAGTTGATTGGATGCAGTGGGGGGATAGGAACTCGAGGTGGTTTCATCAAAGGGCCACGCAACGGCGTAGGACTAATAGGTTGGAGGGTTTGTTTGATAAGGATGGTAGGTGGGTGGAGGAGGAGGAGAGGATGGAGGAAGTTGTCTCTGGTTATTTCCATGAATTGTTTAGTTCAAATGGTATCCAAAATAGTGGACGGCTCGAGGAATTCCTAAGGAATATTGTCCCTTGTGTTAGCATGGAGATAAATGAGAAGTTGGGGAGACCATATACAGAGGATGATCTTGTGATGGCTCTAAAGCAGATGGGCCCGCTGAAGGCCCCTGGAGAGGATGGTTTCCCAGCTCTATTCTACCAAAGGTATTGGGGCATTGTTCGAAATGAGGTGTCCTCGATATGTTTGGAGGTGTTGAATAATGGAGGGTCGGTGGAGGCTTTAAACCAAACGGTGATTTCCTTGATTCCGAAATGTAGAAACGCTCGTAGAGTCTCAGATTTCAGGCCAATAAGTCTTTGCAATGTGGTTTATAAAATAATTTCGAAATCCATTGCTAATAGGCTTAAAGAAGTGTTGGACCAGGTAATCTCTCCAGCTCAAAGCGCTTTTGTCCCTGGGAGAAATATTTGTGACAATGCCATTTTGGGTTTCGAGAGCCTCCACTATATGAAACAGAAGAGGAGAGGGAGGATGGGGTGGGCGGCCTTGAAACTAGACATGAGCAAGGCGTATGATAGAGTGGAGTGGTTCTTCCTGGAAAAGTTTATGTTGGCATTAGGGATTGGCAGGAAGGTGGTAGATCTGATTATGGGGTGTGTTAGATCGGTTTCATATTCATTTATGCTGAATGGAAAGAGAAGAGGAAGAATTATTCCATCCAGAGGGCTTCGACAAGGTGACCCAATATCTCCCTACTTGTCTTGTTTTGTGCTGAAGGGTTGTCTAGAATGCTTTCATGGTTAGAGGAGGAGAGGAAGCTGACTGGAGTTCGGATAGCTCGTGGATGTCCCCCTATATCGCACTTGTTCTTTGCTGATGACTGCCTCTTGTTCTTTAAGGCAGATATGAGAGAAGCTAGGATGGTGTTGAACACGTTGAGGACTTACTCTGTTCTTACTCGGCAGGAGATTAATTATGGTAAGTCTGGGATTTATTTAAGTCCTAATGTTAGGGATGATATTCGAATGAGGGTTGCTAACCTTCTTCAGGTGACTCTGGTGGGATCTCATGAGCGATATCTTGGTTTGCCTGTAGGTTTTGTTGGTGGGAGGATGGAAGCCTTGAAACAAACCAAGGATCGAATTTGGTCTCAAATCTAGAGGTGGAAACACATGTGCTTTTCTGTAGGAGGGAAGGAGGTTCTGATAAAGGCAGTTTTGCAGACCATTCCTACTTACACTATGTCATGCTTTAAGCTCCCGAAGGGGTTGGTTAAGGAGTGTAATAGTATGATGGCTAGATTTTGGTGGGGAATTGAGGAGGGGAGGAGGAAGGTGCATTGGGCATCTTGGAGGAAGTTATGTGTCTCAAAATATCATGGAGGGTTGGGATTTCGAGACCTTGAATTGTTTAACAAAGCATTATTAGCAAAGCAATGTTGGAGATTGATTGAAAATCCAGGCTCGTTGTTGGCAAGGGTTCTTAAAGGGAGGTATTTCAATCAAGGTTCTTTCTTGGAAGCTAAGCCTAAGAATAATAGCTCTTATATATGGAAAAGTTTGTTGTGGGGGAGAAGCTTGCTAGAAGGGGGGCTTCGGTGGAGGGTGGGGGATGAGAATTCTATTAGAATTGCGCTTGATAATTGGATTCCTAGGCCCCTATCTCTTCAGATTATCTATAAGGCTGATATCCATCCTGAGGCGAGGGTAGCCAGTTTATTGACTCCTGAAGGTTGGTGGAATGAGGGACTTGTACGGTCAATGTTTGGGGAAGACGATGCTATGGTTATTTTGGGCATTCCGAGGCCTCGGTGGAGACAATCCGATAAGATTATGTGACACTATGAAAAGGATGGGAGATATTCTGTCAGAAATGGGTACAAACTTGCCTGTGGAATGAGGGAGGTGGCTAGTAGTTCTAGCCTGGAGGAGGTTCGCAAATGGTGGAAGTTTGTATGGGCCTGTCAGATTCCAAGTAAGGTTAAAGTTTTTTTGTGGAGATTGTTTCATGATCTTCTTCCCGTGGAGAGTAATTTGAGGAAAAGAGGAATGGAAGTGCCGAAGGGGTGTTCTCGATGTAAGAGGTATGAGGAATCGACTTTCCATGCTATTTGGGAGTGTAAAGGTTCGAGGAAATATTGGAGGGACTCTCCTTTCTTTTCCTGGCTTAGGCCCATGTCTGGTGGGAGCCCGGCGGATCTGCTATGGTGGTGTTGGAAAGGTATGGCAGGGGAGGTTTTTGAAGGTTTTGTGGTTATGTGCTGGTGGGTGTGGAGCAGGAGGAATAAGGATTTGTTTGGGGAGGCTGTTCGGGGCGATGAGGGGGAGTATGGTTGGCAATGGGTGGTTGATTATCTAGCCCATTTTAGGGCTTTTCATCGTAGAGAGGGTGTGGCTATTGTGAAGGGGGAGGGGGGTGAAGCAACACCGGAGGGGTGGAGCCCACCTGAGTTCCCTAATTACAAGCTAAATACAGATGTAGCAGTGCATGAAGAGAGCAATCTCAGCAGTATTGGGGCAATTGTTAGGAATGAGAGAGGGAAAGTGATGCTAACCTTGATGAAGCTGGTTGAGTTTGTGCTTGACGTGGATGTTTTGGAGGCGATGGCTGTGCGCGAAGGGCTGGCGGCTGTCGTGGATGCCGGTTTCTCGCAGGTGTTGGTGGAAACGGATTCGGCAAGGGTAGTTAGTCAGATTGAGTCTGTAGGGGGTGACCGATCGGAGATGGGGTTTATGATTGAGGAGATTCGGGGAATTTCTGGTGCCCTGAGGTTGTGCTCGTTCCGGTGGTGTTGTCGGGCGAGGAACAAGATGGCGCATGAGGTGGCAAGAGCAGCGTTGAGGTTGCAGATGGAAGGTACTTGGTTGGAGGAGGTGCCTCTGGTGGTCGAGGGCTGCTACTCTGTTGAGCTGAGGACTTCTGTGTTGGACTCTAGGGCTTGCTGTAATATCCCGTAGTTTGTGTTTCGCTGTAATAGCTTATCTTCAAAAAAAAAAAAAAAATTGCAAAATATGTTCACGTATTTTTTATAATTTTCAATTCTTTTGCCAAAATTTAATAAGGCGTCACAATTAAAATAAAATGAATAAATACATAGTCAGGTTTATCCATTTTAGTCGAATGTCTATGTTTTTGTTCAAATACTTTTAGTAACTCGTTTGATCACATCACAATCTGTTTGAGGCATTAACAAAAATAAGTGGTGAAGTGGGTTATTTTTTCTCTCGTGTTGCTACAGTAACCACTATTCAACCCACCCGGTTATTCTATTCATTCTCTATAGTAATTCTCTCCTCTTCTTCCATGCGACTCCTTGACTTTTTCGGCGACCACTGGCCGACGAATTTTCCGACGACCAATTTTTTTCCCTCCATCTTTCTTCTCATTTTCATTTCAAAAAATATAAAAAACAAAAAATAAAGAAACAAACAGGTAGAAGAAAAGAAAGGAAATTTTTTTTTGATAGCCAAAAAATTTGTTGAAAGTCGTCGAAAAAGTTGCAAGCCGGTTGATGTTGCCGACATTAGGGTTAGAGAAGAAGACGATGGTGAAGATGGAAGTTGAGGTTCAGGAAGAAGATGAAGATGGTGAAGATTTAATGAAAATGGAGGAAGAAGATGATGAAGATAAAGATGAAAATGGAGGAAAAAGATGAAAATGATGAGGATGGAGGAAGAAGAAAAAAGAAATAATAATAAAATGAAATTTTTTATTTAAAAATTTTTAAAAATATTTTTTTATAAAAAAATGCATATCACGTCAGCAATCCGTTAGAGTTTAATAGAAAATTGGACGGAGAGACCAAAATGCAATGAAATCCAAACCTCAGTGGCTAAATTGTCGAGTTTGAAAACTCAGGGACCAAAAGTGGGTTTTTGAACTAAGCACTTACAATTTTTTAGGTCAAATTTCTTCTCTACTTTTGGCAACATAGAAGGGTAGACAGGGTTAACGACTAAAAAAAACATTCTTAACCATATTTTGTTCATATTCAACGATATTCATACATCCAACAAGACAAGGTTGTCAAAGAATAACATAACTTAAAACTCTCAACTAATTTCTTAAGATTGATGAAACAAACATTTCTTATTAATATTTGCAAAATATGATATTTGACGTACAAAATTTAATCACATCATTTGAAAAATCAGACTCGTCTTAGGGATGTTCACGGGGCGGGGCGGGGACGGGGAAGCTCTCCCCGTCCCCGCCAAATTCCCCATTTAATTTAGCGGGGATCGGGTTCCCCACGTTTTTTTATTAAATGTCAATCAATTGCAATTTTTTTAAAAAAAAAATCTATGAAATATCCGAATGAAAAGAGCAAAAATATTTTATGATAGAGTTTAAAATCTTCAAACATCATTTCTAAAAGATTAAATTTCAATATTACACTATGGTTTTCAACATAAATAAATCACAATTACAACATAATCTCAAATATAACAAATTTTAAAATAATAACAACAATAAAATAAGTTTAAATTTAAAAATTACAACAACAACAAAGTTGGAGTTTTACTATTTATACTTATAAATTACACCATAATATTATAATAATATACATTAAATTAAATATATATATATATATATATATATATATATATATATATATATATATATATATATATATATATATATATAAAAAGCAGGGCGGGGCGGGGAAACGGGGTGGGGTCAGGGCCGGGGACGGGGACGGGGAATATATTCGGGGCGAGTGGGCCCCGTAGGGTAAATGAACATCTCTACTCGTCTAATCACATCATTTGTTTTTTCATCTCTTTTTTCGATCAAAATTTAATCAAGAACATTATACTCAATGTTTTTTTTTATTTAATTATTATTATTATTATTTCTATGTGGTCAAAACTTTGTACTAAAACGTTTCTATTGTGCATAGAGGTTGTATTAGCTTTACTTAAAAGGGATTAAAATGTTCATAGACTACTAATATTTTGAAATTATATTGCAAATGAATAAAAACTTAAACACAAATATCAAAATAGAACTTTTAAAAAGTATATTAACTAAAATAGAATCTTAAAAAAAGAAAACATAACTTACGATTATAAAAAGTCTCAATTTCAGAAGACTATGAAAAGGATGAGAAATTTACAGTCCTGTTTGATAACCATTTGATTTAAAAAACTTGTTTTTGTTTTTAGGGTTTAAAATTTGGATAGGAATTCAAATGCAACCTTAACTAAGATGAAAGTCATGGTAGAGAATTTAGGAGAAAACAAACATAATTTTCAAAAACCAAAAACAAAAAACCAAATAGTTATCAAACGAGCACATAATTTGTTTTTACTTTTTAGATTTATAATTTGTATTTGTAAAATACAAGTGTAACCTAAGTTTAAAAAGTGAACTTCATCGTTAGAAAGAGTAACAAATATATTATTGAAGAATTTGATTATTTACGAGTCGTTTAATTCCTAAAAGGATATCTCAAAAAAAAAAAAAAAAAAAAACTCCTAAAAGGAGTTGGTCAAACTTTAACTGAAATTAAAACCTAAAATGCAATTGGTTAAAAAGATATTTTTTTAAGTTAGTAGATGAAAACAAGTTATGTATTTTGAGAGTTGTAACAATTTAGTCTCCAAACCTAAGAATACCTTTCCTATCTTCAAATCATTTTATAACATTTTTTCCTTTGATAATTTAACATTTTACTGTTATCAATTCCGTTCATATTAATTTTATATAAGTTGTTCGGTAAAACAATTTAATTTATATTGTTGTAAGATTTTTATAAAGAAAATTAGAATTAAACATTAATTTTGATTTTAACTCGAAATACTCACTCAATTTTAAAAGAAGACAACAAGAAATAGTATCGATTTGTGATAGTGATTTTTTTTTTTTAATAAAAAACATTGTACGATCTTGTGTATATCATATCATACAAATTAAATGGAGTTAATTTTACATGTAAATGAAACATATATGGTTCATTTCATAGAATTGTTTATTAGTGAATGTATACACTAATTTATTTTAATTATAAAATTAAAAAAGATTCAGATAAAGAAAAAATACATAAAAGAAAAATGATCGCAAAAACATGTGTCAGGAAGACATCAAAATCTTCTTAGATGTCCCTCGTGTGGATAAACAAAACCAACGGGGTAATCTAGATAGTCATCCATAAGAATAATCTTGGATAAACAACCCCTAATTCCAATTTAAAACTAAAGCAGTAATTTTTAATTTCCAACGATTTGATTCGGTTTTAAATTAATTTTGCAACATAATTCCCATTCAATGTTTGCCCTTTGAGTGAAAGGCCGTGCAAAATTCGTACAACAAAACCTTTTCAACAAAAGTCATAGATTATTTTGCTTCATCCTACCATGAAAGTGTTTCTTAACTTTTTACATTTACTTTTCTTTTAACTTAATTTATTTTCTCATTATCCCAACTTGAATAAAATAACCACATCAAAAGGTTCATTTAACTTTAAAAGAAATCAAAATAGAAAATTTCTCACTATTTACACCTATACTTAATTGAGCAATTCAAAGTTACATCAAAACTCTAAAATATACTTTTTCAAAAAAAAAAAAAAAAAACACTCTAAAAGATACACATTTCCAAAACAATGAGCATGACATTGTCAAACATAACAAAGAAAAAAAATGTTAACGATCACATTTTATATGATTTTTTTTATTTTTTGTGCGAGTTATTTATGTGATCGTTTTTTTACAAGTATTTATTTGCAACATATTCAATATAGAGGAAAGTGAGAAAAATCCAAAGATGTAAAGAGCGAAAAAGATATATATTTTTAAAAAAAAAAGATACACAAAGGAAAGAGAGTAAAAAGAGCTGAAATTTTTTGGGGAGAGATTTGGAGGGAGAGCTAAAGAAAGTTGGAGAGAGAATAAAAGTTGGAAAAAAAGAGTTATGAAAAAGTAGAAAATTGTTTGAAGGAAAAACTATTTTTTGGTTTTCAAAATTTAAATACAAATTTTAAATTGCTTTTAGAAAAACTAATGTAAGTTGGGTTGTTATTGAAAAAAAAAAAAAAAAAAAAAAACCTTCACATAAATGTTTCATTTTTATATAAAATATCCTATATAATGTGAAGATTAAAATGTCTTTTGAATTCACTTTCACGGTAAGAATACAATCCTTGTAATTAATTTGGGCTTAACTTTAATTTGAGTTTATTCTCATGTCATTTTTTTTACCTTTTGTTTCATATAAGCTTTTTTTTGCTTATATTTTTCTAAATATGCACTAAAATTTATCTTACATCTTAACCTTTTTTCTCTAAAATTTTTCTACCTTTTTACTTTTTTCTTCTCTTTTTCTCACTTTTTTTTTTTAAACTATTTATCTCTAATAATTTTCTCTTTTAAACTTTAGTTTTTCAATCTATAAAAATATTTTTTTTCATTTATTAATTTCTTTTCTTCTATATGAGAACAAAATTTAGAGACAAAAAAGTAAAAAGTTAAACAATTTTTTTTTCTAAAATTTTTCATTGACCTTTTTTCTAAAAATGTTTATCTAGAGATAGGGTAAAAAACTTATGATAGAGAATCTTAATGTTTGACATTAAGGTCCTATTTGACAACCATTTGGCTTTTGGTTTTTGAAAATCCTGTTTATTTTTTCTTCATTTCCTTGCCATGATTTTCATCTTTATTAAGTATACATTTGAATTCCAAAAACTACTATTTTTAGTTTTCAAAACTTGATTTGGTTTTTGAAAACATAAGGGGTAAATAACAAAATAAAGGAATTTATAAATATAGTGTTTATAAGCTTAATTCTCAAAACAAAAAACTAAGGTCTATTTGATAACCATTTAGGCTCAGTTTGACAACCCGTCATTTGATAACCATTTGGTTTTTGAAAATTAAGCATATAAAATCTACATGCACGAGTTAATTAGAAAAAAAAATAAATTTATAAAAAAAAAACTTGAGAAATTAGGGAGTTTTGAAAAAAATTTGATGTAAACAAGGTGATTTGTTGTCGATATTGGTTCCGTGCCTCCAATTGACAGGTCAAAGATGACCAGTCAACAACAACACTCTGAATCCGATCAGTTTTGATCGCATCACTTAGCCGTTTGGTGCGCCGGAATTGAATGGGTTTGGAATGGAATGGAATGGAATCTGATGCCCATGAGAATATTTTGTTGGAATCATGATTCCCATGCCTGTGTTTGGTGCATTGGATTTGAGTTGGAATTAATGGAGAGAGAAATAGTGGGACCCACCAAAATCATGAAGAAAAATGGAGAGAGAAATAGTGGGACCCACCAAAATGTGGTTAAAATAGAAAAAGAAATTGTGGGTCCCATTAAAATTAGGAAGAAAAATGGAGAGAGAAATAGTGGAACCCACCAAATGTGGGAATGGATTGGAATCCACATGCCCACCCTCTCATTCCAACCCCGGCCAACCAAACAAGGGCATCCATTTCCATTCCAATCCAATCCAATCCAAACCAATGAAACAAACGGCCAGTGACTACGTGGTGTCAGTTTTGTTTTTTGTTTTTTGTGTTTTTTTTTTCATTTTCAATTTTTTCAAATGTTAATATAATATATTTTTTTTTAAAATTTTCAATTTTTGCAAATGATAATATTTTTTTTAATATTCTGATTTTTCCATGACAAGCAAATGATATAGATATATATATATATATAATTTTAAAATTTATATCTTTTAAACTTAATGATAGTATATTTTTTTTATTATTAATGACAAAATAAATGTAATTTTTAAAATTTAGTTTTAATAGATAATTTTGTATTTTTGTCTTCAAATTGTGACAATTGTAAAGTTATTACCTTAATTACTAATTTATTATAATTTAATAAATTTTATTTTTATCGTTTTAATGTATAACCATATAAGATTATAATTTTTTTTTTATTCCAAATGCTAAATTACAACTTGTAAAATTATGAAATTATATATTTTTTTAATGAATTTTGAAAATTAATTTTTCATTTGTTCACTTTATTCTATAAATCAAATTATTGGAATATTATTATCGATAACATACTTATAATTGAAAAATTAGCCTTCTAAATTTACAACATTTAACTTTTTTAAAAACATTTAAAAGTTTAATTACAATAATGCTGTAAATTTAGAAGACAAAATTTTCAATTATAAGTATGCTATCGATAATAATATTCCAATAATTTGATTTATAGAATAAAGTGAAAAAAAATGAAAAATTAATTTTCAATTTTTTTTTTAAAAAAATGTAATTTCATAACTTTACAAGTTGTAATTTAACATTTGGAATAAAAAAATTATAATCTTACAATTTATGGCTATACATTAAAAAAAAACATTAAAACGATAAAAATAAAATTCATTAAATTATAATAAATTAGTAATTAAGGTAATAACTTTTCAATTATCACAATTTGAAGAAAAAAAATACAAAAGTATCAATTAAAACAAAATTAAAAAATTACAATTATTTTGTCATTAATAATAAAAAAATACTATCATTTATTATCATTAAATTAAAAATATATAAATTTCAAAATTATAAAATAAATATCCATATCATTTGATCATCATTGAAAAACAAAAAAATTAAAAAAAATATATATATATCATTTGCAAAAATTGAAAACAAAAAAAAAAAAAAAACCAAGGAAATTACATTATCATTTGCAAAAATTGAAAGGTCAAAAAAAAAAAAAAAAAAAACTGAGTCAGTAAGGCGTCACATTACTCAGTTGAATCCCTAGCTTCAAGCCACAGATTCAGTGCTAATTGTTCACCTTTGACCAGTGAATTGGACCAACATTCCGTGGCTTTAAGTCACGAAACTTAATAACGACAAGAATCTATTTTTGCTCGGGGTGCAAATGTATCCCTAACAAAGATGAAAGTTATTCTAAGAAAATCGAGAGAAAACAAGCTTAATTTTCAAAAACCAAAAATCAAATGGGCCCATTTGATAACCATTTGATTTTTTATTTTTGATTTTTGAAAACAAGCTTGTTTTCTTCTTATTTTCTTAGAAAGATTTTCATTTTTGTTAAAGCCACATTTGAATTTCTAGTCAAATTCCAAAAACAAAAACAAGTTTTTGAAAACCACGACCCAATTTGATGACCATTTGGTTTTGAGTTTTTGAAAATTAAGTTTGTCTTCTCCCAATTTCTTCATAATAGTTTTCATCTTTGTCAATGACATATTTGAATTCCTAGCCAAATTCCGAAAACAAAAACAAGTTTTTGAAAACTACTTTTAGAAAAAAAAAAAAAAAATCAAAACTTGACTTGATTTTTGAATACATGGGGAGAAGATAGATAACAAAACCAAGACACTTAGAGGTGGAAGTAATGTTTTTAAGTTTATTTTTCAAAAATCAAATAGTTATCAAACGGGCCGTACATTTTTTAGTTTTCAAAACTTTACATGGGAAGAAGGTAGATAACAAAATAAGAAAACTTGTGGAAGTAAGCTTAATTTTAAAAAACCAAAAACCAAAAATCAAATGGACCTTAGTTTTTGGGTTTTAATAATTATGCTTGTTTTCTTCCAATTTTCTTACAATGGTTTTCATCTGTGTAAACGATGTATTTGAATTCTTAGCCAAATTCCAATAAATAAAAATAATAATAAGTTTTTGAAAACTACTTTTTTTAGTTTTCAAAACTTAAGCCTAAATAGTAATTAAACGGACCTTTCCATTTGATCAATAAATACAAAAAAGTTTAAATGAAACAAAGTTTTAAACAAAACATGATTAGTTAAACTAGATTCAAGTTTTCCCCATGAAAGTGAATTCAAAGACTATTTAATCTGTCTGATTTTACAATTAAAAAGATATTACGTGTAATAATATATCACACTAAAACTTTCAATTTGATCCAACACCCTCCTTAAATTACAAAATTTTTGCAATTTAGGAGTGGTTAATCAAATTGAAGTTTGGGGGTGATGTAATTATCTCTTATTAAGGTGTGATTTTCGCATGTCAACTCGATTTTAGTTCAACTAACTAATTTTTTTTTTTTTTTAATGTGGTTATCGCAATATTTTTTTTATGCCTTAAAATAAATTTTTAAAAAGGACAAACAACGAGAGAATGGAGGTACCTTAGAGAATTCGATCGAAGTCTGCAACATTGAGTTGAGTGTGTCCATCAAACTGATTCTTCTACCACAAACTGTAAATGTTACAAAGAAACAAGTTGATTTTTTTTAGAACCCTACAGAAACGGATCATTGACCTCCCTAAAATAACAAACAGATCAATTGAAAACTTAAATAAACAATTTACCATTCATTATAATGGCCTTCCTTTTTGGCCAAATGAAATCACAAAGTTCCCTGCAATTTGTTTCTCTTAACAGTACTGCCCTCATTGCAACTTACTTGTACATCTGTGTAAAAACACGGTTAGATTAGCAAGATCTCAAAATTTTCAAAGTATGAGCTTTAAACAAGTCCCTGATTCAATTCTATGTCTAATAAGTTTACAAACTTTCAATTCTATGGTAAACAATTTACCATTCATTATAATGGCCTTCCTTTTTGGCCAAATGAAATCACAAAGTTCCCTGCAATTTGTTTCTCTTAACAGTACTGCCCTCATTGCAACTTACTTGTACATCTGTGTAAAAACACGGTTAGATTAGCAAGATCTCAAAATTTTCAAAGTATGAGCTTTAAACAAGTCCCTAATTCAATTCTATGTCTAATAAGTTTACAAACTTTCAATTCTATGGTAAACAATTTACCATTCATTATAATGGCCTTCCTTTTTGGCCAAATGAAATCACAAAGTTCCCTGCAATTTGTTTCTCTTAACAGTACTGCCCTCATTGCAACTTACTTGTACATCTGTGTAAAAACACGGTTAGATTAGCAAGATCTCAAAATTTTCAAAGTATGAGCTTTAAACAAGTCCCTAATTCAATTCTATGTCTAATAAGTTTACAAACTTTCAATTCTATGGTAAACAATTTACCATTCATTATAATGGCCTTCCTTTTTGGCCAAATGAAATCACAAAGTTCCCTGCAATTTGTTTCTCTTAACAGTACTGCCCTCATTGCAACTTACTTGTACATCTGTGTAAAAACACGGTTAGATTAGCAAGATCTCAAAATTTTCAAAGTATGAGCTTTAAACAAGTCCCTAATTCAATTCTATGTCTAATAAGTTTACAAACTTTCAATTCTATGGTAAACAATTTACCATTCATTATAATGGCCTTCCTTTTTGGTCAAATGAAATCACAAAGTTCCCTGCAATTTGTTTCTCTTAACAGTACTGCCCTCATTGCAACTTACTTGTACATCTGTGTAAAAACACGGTTAGATTAGCAAGATCTCAAAATTTTCAAAGTATGAGCTTTAAACAAGTCCCTAATTCAATTCTATGTCTAATAAGTTTACAAACTTTCAATTCTATGGTAAACAATTTACCATTCATTATAATGGCCTTCCTTTTTGGCCAAATGAAATCACAAAGTTCCCTGCAATTTGTTTCTCTTAACAGTACTGCCCTCATTGCAACTTACTTGTACATCTGTGTAAAAACACGGTTAGATTAGCAAGATCTCAAAATTTTCAAAGTATGAGCTTTAAACAAGTCCCTAATTCAATTCTATGTCTAATAAGTTTACAAACTTTCAATTTTGCATTTAATATGTCATGTGTCTTGTAGGACATTAAACTTTCACTTTTTTATCTAATAAACTTGTAAATGTTTCAAAATATCAATTAGATCAAAACTTTATTAGACACAAAATCAAAAGCTCACATAGTGAGGACTTATTGACACCTTCTAAAGTTCAAAGACTTATCTGACATAACCTTTAAAGAACTAAAACTTGTAACTTTTTTTATGAATTCAACCATTGCAAGGGTAGAGGATCGAACCAACCATCTTTTAATGGTAATTTGGTGAATCCACTGAACTTGTAATTTATATTTATTATTTTTACACACATTGTTTGGAAATTGCAATCAATTCAATTATTACAAAAATACTTTAACTGTTTCAAATACTTTTAATCGATTTTTAAAAATATTATAAAACTAGAAATTTAACCTATTTGCTTGATATTATTTCAACTAAGGTCAATTTTATAACTCAATACCTATATGGGACAATCTTAAGATTAGTGGAAAGATATCTACATGTCATTGTCAACAACTTTTATAAATTATTAAAACTTAAAAACAAGGAAAATAGAATCAAACAAATTTAATGAAAGTTAAAAGTATAACATACTCTGGGATTGCTCCAATTAAGAAGATCAATCTTATTTAGAGTCCTAACACTCCAATGGAGCTCCAATGCCTACAATGGGACAATCTCGAGCTTGATGAAGGTTGCTTACCTATCATTATCAACAACTTTTATCAACTAGAACATAAAAGAAAAGGAAAATCAAATCAATCCCATCAATTTTATTGAAAGACAAAAATATAACATACTTTGGGATTGTTCCAACTAAAAACGTCCACCTTATCAAGAGTCTTAACACTCTAGTTGAACTCCGATTCTTACATGAGACAATCTTGAGCTTGTTGAAAAATGTCTACCTGTCATTGTCAACAACTTTTATTCATTAGAACTTAAAAGACAAGGCAAATCAAATCAACCAATTTTATTGAAACAAGTAAACTATATAATATACTTTTGGTTTGGAACTAAGAAGATCAATATTACAAGAGTTCTAATACTCCAATTGTGCTCAAATGCCTATATGAGACAATCTTGAGCTTAAAGATGTCTACCTCCAATTGTCAACAAATTTATCAATTAGAACTTAAAAGACAAAGAAAATCAAATCATATACTTCGAGATTGTTCCAACTAACAAGGTGTCGAAGAAATTAGCACAAAAGGTAAGAGACAAACACTTGGAAGAAAGAAACTTTTATTAGGAAAAGTACAAAAATGGACACTCTAGGAGAAACTCTCTCACTTTCTCACACTCCCTCTAGATGTTTTCTTCAACTTGTTGATTCTTGGCTTGCATATGAGGGGCACACTCCTATTTATAGGCTTATCCTTGGAGCCCAAGCAAAAGGATTTTTCTAGGCTAAAAATATCCTAGATATTTCTATATTTATCCTTATCGAAAGGAATTCTCTAGAGCCTAAAGAATAAGATAATTCTAAAGCTTCTTTTAGATATTTATTTACAATACTCAAGATAAATCTAGAAAGGACTAATCACGGGGGTAAATCTCGAACCTGAAATTTTTGCCATCGTGCGGCCTAAGGTGCTCCCTTAGTACAACCTAACACATTCCTGATAGTTCTTTTCTTCGGTTAGTTGCGGAAGTAAACACTCTTCACCACTTTGGTAATGACTCGCTCATCTTGCCGCTTACAAGATCTCAACACTCGCTCAATCAAGTGTGATGCCCCTTTCGTGCACCCATACACACACCATGAACACATAAGACATGTAGTAGAGTTGCAAAGGCAATATACGGGAAAGCTCACTCCCAAACTTCTTCATTTACACATATGAACAAGGAATGTTATGTACAGCCTAATGGCGTATGTCCTGAACATAAAGACATACCCAACTCTACAAAATTGTTAAGGTTATCCTCCCAAGGATTCTTCCTCCCACCAAGACTCACCCTTGATTCAAGGCTTATGGACTTCCAACATCGAATCCATAATCAAGACCTTTGAATTCTCCCTAGAAACTCTTCACACAAGTCACTCTAAAGACTCTCTCAAAAGAACATCCCAAGTCTTATGAAGAAGACCCACCAAAGAAGACCCACCAAGGGACTCTTCAAAAACCCTACCAAAGGCCTCTTGAAAAGACCTACCAAAGGCCTCTTTTGCACAACTCTTGCAAGCTTGCCTTTTTATAGACAAAGGGAAGGGTAGAAATGTCGAAGATCAACATTCTTGAATCTGGCAGACTGTCAAAAGATTCAAGAGATGTTGCATGACCATAAGCAAGCAGTTCGAGGAGCGAACCAATGTCACATTGGGACTTGGAAACAGCAGTCCATGTAACAAACTCTTAAAGGAGGGTTCCTCACAGTGGTGACCTAGCCGCAGAGGAACTGAAGAGTTCAAATGGTGAGCCACAGATTTTTGGTTCACGTGGTTGCGTCTCAGGGGAATTGAGTGAGGTGTACTCACAGGTGAACGGTTTTGCTCGTGTCGACACTATTTCCAAAGAGGTCGTTACCTGATGCATGTTGAACCCGAGATAGCAGACGGAATGCAAGTGACCACAACCCAATGAGTAATGCATATTGTCATTGGAAGACTCAATCTGCCAACATTGAGTAGCACTCGTGAGGTGTACGAGTCAAAGGCAATAAGTTGACAACATATTGTCGGGAGGAATGCTTTCTTCAAGAAAAATGAAGGCGAATAAGCGGGGAATGTGTTCGGAGAACCAGGCGGCATGATGATGCAGGTTCCGAGCTAGTACTCTAACATGGGCATGCAAGAGCAGAATGCATGGAGTTGCAGGGCAACGCTCATATGTGTGCGACAGAGGCACAAAAGTTGCTGATACGACCCCACACGAAAGAGTGGCGAAAGAGGCCTATGCCCGATGTGTGCAGGTGGCACACGAGTTGTCCGATGCGAAACGGTACTATCGTTGGTGAACGGAGGACAACATTTCAAGGCATTCAAACAACATGCACGTCTAGAGTCAATGAGGCTTGCGCAACCTCGAAGGCCAAGCACAACCCTTGGGTAGGTGACCCAAGGAAGGTTCACGAGTGCGAAACAGCACGAGTGACAGGTTGTCACCATGAGCAGACACAGGAGGTGACTCGAGTTACTGATCATTCAGGAACATGAGCACAAGGAGAAGGCTTGTGCACGCTACCAGGTGGGTGGCACAGTGGTGCGAAGCTTTGAAGCAACACACAAGAGCAAGTGTAAGATGGCCATAACACATTGATTACATAACACATGTCAGATGGACATGTGGTCTTCGAGACAGGAGCATCGAAGATGACCAGGTGATGCGGTAATGTCAAAAGGTCATGGATCCACTGGTGCATCAAGTAGACAACCTCAACAAGGACGTTGAGACTTCAAGTGGGGGGAGGTTTGTTACACCCCTAAGTCTCGAAGCACACGGTTTGGTCAGGTGGGCCAGGATGAGTGGGCAGCTGGCAGAAAGCTAACAGCACACCGAGAGTACAACATGGGCAGGAGGCCCATATAACGTGCTAGGAGGTTGCCACGTTCATGGGCGAACAAAGGTGACCCAACGAGCCATGGAGACATACAACAATGGCGGAAGACATGGGGAGTGATGCGAGCACGTGGGACAACAGTTGTGGGTGCAAATGAGGCACGTACACGCACAAGCATGCCCATGCACACTAGCACCAAGGCAGGCGTGCTGGGGCATGCCCATGCATGCTGGCAGCATAGCCAACACACACAAGAAGCATGAGCGCTGCTGCACGAAGGCAGCAGCCCATTCATGCGCGCACGCATGCACCCAGGGGCAACCGACGTCCAACGAGCGCGCGCCAAGCCCATGCAACGTGCTCACGATGGACGACACCCACGCGCTTGCACACCAGTTTGAGGGAAACACCGTCAACGCCCAGATTTGGCGCCAAATGGCAGGAAATGCCTGGAGAGTTCGAATTAAGCCTAAATTGGGTTATTTTGGACCCCTTTTGACATAGGGACACATGGAAGCACTTGGGAGTGGATTTATCCATTGAAGGGACATGTGGTAAGCATCTAGAAGGGCATTTTGCATGGAGGACACTTGGCACCATATGGACATGCAAAGAATGCATGCTTGACACTTGGCGATCCTAGAAGCAAGATGGAGACACTTGGCATTCTTTGAATTCAAATAAATGGATAAGCTTGGATAGGATTGGAGATTTGAAATTCAAATGGGCATCCATATCCACAGCTTCCCTTTAATTGCATTTTTACCCTTCCTTTTGTCTATAAAAAGGCAAGCTTGCAAGAGTTGTGCAAGAGGCCTTTGGTAGGCCTTTCCCATAGGCCTTTGGTAGGCTTTTTCAAGAGGCCTTTGGTAGGGTTTTTTTAAGTCCCTTGGTGGGTCTTCTTCATAAGACTTGGGATGTTCTTTTGAGAGTCTTTAGAGTAACTTGTGTGAGGAGTCTGTGAGGCCTCCAATTACAAAGACATACGTAAGGAGGGGCAAAGGAGGCAATGCTGGTAATGCTGATAGTGGTAACGGGAAGGGCAGTGGGGACCAGTAGCTGTACGTGGGATCGTGGGCTGAGAGAGTATGGATTGAGAGGGAATGTTCCTTATTAGGAGGCTGGCTGTTGTAATGTTTTCTTATGCTTTTGTGTTGATTAGAAAGTGAGAGAACTTTCTGTGGGAGAGGTTACCAGGGCTCTTGAATTCCCTGGGAGTTAGTGTGCTTTTATCTTATTTCCATTGTAATTGTTGATTGTCTGAGGAAGGGTTGTTTCACTGTTTCATCGATTTCCATTGATATAACAGTGCTCATATTGCCCATTTGTGTGTTGTTTCTTGGTTTTGCTTGTTATATTTGCAGGATTAGTATCAGATACCCAACAAATTGGTATCAGAGCACATCATCCTGCCGACTGTGAACACTACTCATTACGACATAGTGCTCGAAAATGGAGTAGCATCGAGAGGTCAGGGAGTCTGTAAGGCAGTAGTATTAAATCTCCCAGAGATAACCATTACCGATGACTTCCTCTTGAACTCAGCGAAGTGGAGGTCATTTTGGGAATGTAGTAGCTCAGGACAATGGGAACGATGGAAGTGGATTGGGGAACCCTAACAATGAAGTTTGAAACGGGCAGCCAAAAAGTGACCATACGGGGTGATCATTCACTCACAAAAGCCGAAGTGTCCTTGAAAATGATGGCGAGGACATGGCAAGAAGAAGATCAGGGGTTTCTCGTTGAAATGAGAGATCTCAGCATTCACAATAACGGTCGTGAGGAAGCAGAGGAACTTGTTGAAGTGCAACGACTGAAAGAGCAGTTTCAGGATGTATTTGAACTTTTGTCAGGACTGCCTCCTAAAAGAAAGGTGGACCATTAGATAGTCCTTAAAGAGGGACAAGGACCAGTCAACGTGAGACCATACAAGTATGCCCATGTTCAGAAATCAGAGATCGAGAAGTTGATGCAAGAAATGTTAGCCACGGGAATTATCAGGCCAAGTGAGAGTCCCTTCTCTAGTCCAGTCTTGTTAGTCAAGAAGGATGGGGGATGAAGATTTTGTGTGGACTATCGAGCACTTAATTAGGCCACGGTACTGAACAAGTTTCATATTCCAGTGATAGAGGAGTTGCTTGATGAGCTACATGGGTCAAGGGTGTATTCTAAGATCGACCTCAAGTCAGGCTACCATCAAATACAAATGAAGGATGATGACATTCTCAAGACAGCTTTTAGAACTCACGAAGGGCACTATGAGTTCCTAGTGATGCCTTTTGGGTTAATGAATGGGCCAACCACCTTCCAATCCTTAATGAATCAGGTATTTCGACCCTACCTCCGTAAATTCATATTGGTGTTCTTTGACGACATCCTTGTACAGTTCCAGCTTGGAAGTCCACCTCCAACACTTGGAAGTGGTATTCACAGTGTTGAAGGAGCACCAACTCTACGCCAATTAGAAGAAATGTGTCTTTGGCCGAGAGAGGGTGGCTTATTTAGGCCATGTGGTTTCAGTCGAAGGGGTGGAGGCATACAAAGAGAAAATAAAACGATGGTGGACTGGCCAATTCTTAGAAACATTAGGGAACTCAGGATTTTCAGGATTAACCGGGTACTACCGAAGGTTTGTGCTTAACTATGGCACCATGGCTGCCCCTTTGACACAACTCCTCAAGAAGGTTTCTTTTCGTTGGGAGGAGGAAGCTACACGAGCTTTCAATGATTTGAAGAAGGCCATGGTGACCATCCCTGTGTTGGAACTCCCGGATTTTTCCTTACCATTCGTGATTGAAACAGATGCTTTAGGGATAGGTCTTGGGGCAGTTCTGAGTCAGAAACAACGCCCAATCGCGTACTATAATCATACCTTATCTACACGAGCACGTTTGAAGTCTGTCTACGAAAGGGAATTGATGGCAATTGTGCTAGCCATCCAGAAGTGGCGCCATTATTTGCTGGGAAAGAAGTTCCTTGTCTTAACTGACCAACGAGCATTGAAACATCTATTAGAACAACAGAAGATCATACCTGAATATCAAAGATGGCTGACCAAGTTGCTGGGGTATGATTTTGAAATAAAGTATCACCTGGGGTTGCTAAATAAGGCAGTCGACGCCTTTTCAAGAAAGCCTACTAATGTGGAATTGGCGAGTATAACAGTACCAACCACTATGGACTTGGAGATAATTCAAAAGGAGATTGATCAAGACCCTGAATTACAGAAGTTGATCGAGGAACTCACGCTGGACCCCTTGTTGCATCCTAAGTATACTTTGAACCATGGCAAGTTGTTGTACAAGAATTGAATGATGCTCTCAAGTAAGTCAGCCCCCATTCCCTCCCTCTTGCATTTATATCATGATTCGGTATTAGGGGGCCATTCAGGGTTCCTAAGGACCTACAAGAGGATGATGGGGGAACTATATTGGAAGAACGTGAAGAAGATGTGAAGGAATATGTAGGGAAATGCCAAATTTGCCAAATGAACAGGGCTAGCTCTCTCACACCGGTAGGTCTGCTGCAGCCTCTTCCTATACTGGGCAATGTGTGGGATGATCTATCCATGGACTTCATCGAGGGCTTACCAAAATCCAGAGGGTTTGACACCATTTTTGTAATCGTGGACTTGAGAGTCTTTAGAGTGACTTGTGTGAGGAGTCTGTGAGGCCTCCAATTACAAAGACATACGTGAGGAGGGGCAAAAGAGGCAATGCTGGTAATGCTGATAGTGGTAACGGGAAGGGCAGTGGGGATCAGTAGCTGTACGTGGGATCGTGGGCTGAGAGAGTACGGATTGAGAGGGAATGTTCCTTATTAGGAGGTTGGTTGTTTTTTATGTTTTCTTATGTTTTTGTGTTGATTAGAAAGTGAGAGAACTTTCTGTGGGAGAGGTTACCAGGGCTCTCGAATTCCCTGGGATTGTTTGAGGAAGGGTTGTTTCACTGTTTCATCGATTTCCATCAATATAACAGTGCGCATATTGCCCATTTGTGTGTTGTTTCTTGGTTTTGCTTGTTATATTTGCAGGATTAGTATCGGATACCCAACAGAGTCTTCTAGAGAGAATTAAAAGAAGGTCTTGATTATGGATTCCATGTTGGAAGTCCATAAGCCTTGACTCAAGGGTGAGTCTTGGTGGGAGGAAGAATCATTGGGAGGATTCTTACCTTAGCAGTTTTGTAGAGTTGGGTATGTCTTTATGTTCAAGATACGTCATTAGGTTGTGCATAACATTACTTGTTCATATGTGTAATGAAGAAGGTTAGGGGTGAGCTTTCCCGTATATTGCCTTTGCAACTCTACTACATGTCTATACTTGAGCCATTATGTAGATATTTCTAGAACCCTCTAGATATATAGTTAGTGTTGCTTTTAATTTAACACTCCCCTTCAACACGAACTATTCTAGTTCTTTCAATCATCCCGAGTTGTTGTCGAAACTCAACATGCTTCGATGCATATGGTCCTTTGGTGAATATATCTGCAATTTGATCTTCTATCTTTATTGGCTTCATTTCAACTTCCTCTTGAGTACCTTCTCTTTGATGAGTGATAATGTACCTCCACATGTTTGGTTCTTGCATGAAATACTGGATTCTCGACCAAGCGTACTGCAAATTGGTTGTCTCAGTATAATGTCACTGCATAATTAACTTCTTGGTGCAAATCCTTCACTAGTTGCTTTAGCCACATTCTCCAATGTGGCTATGGTTGTTGCTCTATATTTTGCCTGTGGTAGATAATGCAACTATTGGTTGTCTCTTGTTGCACCAAGAAACTGCTCCAGAACCTAGCTTGAACAAATAACCTGTTGTTGTCTGACGTGTATCACGATCACCTACATAATAAACATCACAGAAACAAAAATTTGCAGTTATCTCTTTTCTTATACAGAACACCATATTCAATGGTTCCTTTTAGATATCTTCAAATTCTTGGAACTGCTTCAAGATGAGGCTTCTTAGGATTCTGCATGTATCGACACACAAATCCAATAGAATATGAGATATCATGTCTTGTTAGGGTAAGGTATCAACCTACCAATTGCCGAAACATGATTGAGTCTGCAAGATCTTTACCTTCATGCATGCCGAACTTTTTATTAACCTCCATCGGTGTAAATATTGGCTTGCAGTCGCTCATTCCATATTTTTGCAAGAGATCCTTTACATACTTTTGTTGTCCAAGAAACAACCATTTCTCAAAGCGCACCACCTCTAGTCCAAGGAAGTGTTTTAGTTCTCCAAGTTCTTTCATTTCAAAACGAACTAGGAAATTTTGCTTTATTTGATGAATTTCTTCTGTATGATCTCCGGTTAAGATTAGATCATCCATATATACCAATATGCTTGTGACCTTTTAGTCTTGAGCGTTTACAAATAAGCTATAATCTGTCAGAGCCACTGTATAACCACTTCGAACGAGAAATTCTGCAATTTTTCCATACCAAGCTTTTGGTGCTTGTTTCAGACCATACAAAGCCTTCCTCAGCTTGCAAACATAGTCATGATGAGTTTCATCTTTAAATCCTTTTAGTTGCTCCATATATATCTCTCTCGATCCAGCTCTCCATTTAAGAAAGCATTTTTAACGTCCATCCGCTACAACTTCCAATACTTACGGGTAACAAGTGCTAATAAGACTTGAACAGTTGTGAGCTTTGCTACTGGACTAAACGTCTCATCATAGTCCAGTCCATACTATTGAGAGAATCCACGGGCCACCAAACGAGCTTTATATCTTTCTATCGTCCCATCTACTCGAGTTTTTATTTTGTAAACCCATTTACACAATATGGGTTTAACATCTTTAGGCTTTGGTACTAAGTCCCATGTTCGATTTCTTCTTAATGCATCCACTTCTTCTTCCATGGCCTTTCTCCATGGGATGTTTTGAGATGCCTCTTCATATGTTGATGGCTCTTCAAATGTTGTTAATGATGCATTCACGTACCTGAGATTTGGTTTTCTTTGTCTAGTTGATCTTCGTAGGTGTGGCTCTTGACCATGTACGCCACTTCGTGTCCTTGACTATTCTTCCTCTTCGTTGTTCTCTTCTTCTCTTTCTATTGGAGCATGTTGCACCTGACTCACGTCTTCTTTTAATCCTTTTTGAAAGACCTCTCGTCCATAGGTGCCTTCTCTGATTCGGGTGCCCACCATGATAATGCTTCATTGAATATAACATATCTTGATGTATAGCATCGTCGAGTGACAAGATCAATGTACCTCCACCCTTTTCTTTGGTTGTCATAGCCAACAAAGATGCATCTAATTGCTTTCTTGTCAAACTTGCTTCTCAGATGATCTAGTACAAATACATAGCATAAAGACTCGAAAATGTCTAACTGTTGGCTTACTCATATGGCGACTTGAACCCAAGCCTCTGTTGGGGAAGTCTGTTAATCACATGGGTTGCTGTTCTCATGCACTCAACCCAAAATCTTCTTGGTACATTATTTGCATGTAATTGCTACAACATACTTCTGCAAGATGTCTATTATTTCTTTCAGTCACTCCATTTTGTTGTGGAGTGTTTAGACACGTCAATTGGTGACGTATCTTAAACTTTTGTAAGTATTGCGAGAATTCATTAGACATATATTCTCTCCCGTTATCAGTATGTAGACATTGAATTTTCTTCCCCAATCCACTTTCAACTTGTTCTTTGAATTCTCTAAATTTTGTAAATGTTTCAAACTTTTCTTTCATAAAGAACACCAAAACATACCTAAAGAGGTCATCGATAAAGGTCACCATGTAGCACATGCCACTTATTGAAGGTTGCTTGATAGGGCCAAATGCGTTAGAGTGCACCAACTCCTATGGTTGCTTTGCTCTGAATTTGGACTCCTCAAATGGTAGTTGATGTGTCTTCCGATATTAGCAACCAGAACACACCATGTCTTCTCTAATATCAAGTTGAGGCAACCCCTAGAGCATAGACTTGTTTATCATTATCTTCAATTTGTTGTAACTGACATGACCAAGTCTTGCATGCCACAAATCTGTTGTTTCATTCTTTCGTGTTTTATTTACATTAGTAGCCTCTGCTGACATGATGTAGATGGAGTCCATTCTTCGTCCTTCCATTAGTGGCGTACCACTGACTTTGAGATCTTGGTACACACGTCATTAGGTCCAAACACGACGAAGTTGCCTGATGATGTTAGTTGTGATACTAATACCAAATTCTTCTTCATTCCAGGTACGTTTTCCAACTCGACTTGATTGGAATTGGAGCGTGGCATTATCATGGTTTTGCCAATATGAGCTATTGGCAATTTCGAGTTGTTTGTAGTTACGACAACTCGATTTCCTTTGTACTTAGGTGTGTTTTGCAGCTTCCTTTTATCACTTGTCATATGGTTAGAGCAACCTGAATCGACAATCCAATCATTTTCATAACTTACCTGTTTTGCGTGGAAAGCCAAGTCTTCCTTCTTCACTGCATTGGATGTCGACTTTGAGTCAGATTCTCCTAATGCCAAAAATGCTTCTGCATCCCACTCTCCTTCACTAATGCTCTCAACCTGGGAGGTGACTGCATTCTCTTCTGCTGATTTTTTCTTTAGACGACAATCTTTGGCATAGTGACCTATTTTGCCACAATTATAGAATTCATCTTTTTTTTTTCTATACTGATGTTTCTTATTATTTTTGTTTGCTACCCCCCCCCCCATGAGAGCGTTTAAGACTTGTTTCATCTCCTTTTGATCCTACTTTCTTTTGATATTTTGAATGACCTTTTCTTTGGCCACTAAAGAGCACTTCTTCATTATTGCTCTTTAATGTGACCCCTAACATTGCTTCTTGAATGATAAGAAAATTTTCTAGGTCAAAAAGAGAAGGTTGGACTGACCAACCTTGAATAGCAGCAATAAAACATATTTAGGTTTAAGACCATGAACAATAATCCTCCTCATTCTTATTATGACATAGTAGCAGTAGGATCTAATTCTTGTTCTCCAGAAACTGCAATCTTTGAGCAACTGACAAAAGCTTGTTCTCCAGAAACTGCAATCTCGCATCCTCTTTGAGAAAAGAGAGGCAAGCGTGTCCCATGCCGCTTTAGGCGTCTCTGCTCCCCTAATGTACTCCAACATTTCTTCATCAACTGTAGTTTTAACAGCAAACCCAACCTGCCTTGATCTTCAATTTCTTCAAGGTTGTAGCATCTTCAAGTGGCGTGACTTCAATGCCTCCTACAACATCCCATAAGTCTTGGCCTTGGAGATACGACTCCATGCACGTGGACCATGTTTTGTAGTTTTGAGTGCTGAGCTACTTGAATCGTCCAACAACTAGATTTCCTATCATCTTGTAGTGATGAATGCAGTCCATGAGTAAGTTGTGTCCCAAACAACAAGTTTCACAGTTCCAGATTGTACACGATCTTCAAAAGCTCCACCACAACAAGTTATGCTAGCTTGGATTTGATACCACTTGGTGAAGAAATTAGCACAAAAGGGAAGAGACAAACACTTGGAAGAAAGAAACTATTATTAGGAAAAGTACAAATATAGACACTTTAGGAGAAGACTCTCTCACTTTCTCACACTCACTCTTGATGTTTTCTCCAACTTGTTGATACTTGGCTTGCATACGAGGGACACACACCTATTTATAGCCATAAGATCCTTGGAGCCCAAGCAAAAGATTTTTTCTAGGCTTTTCTTAGATCTAAAAATATCCTAGATATTTCTTTACTTTTCCTTATCCAAAGGAATTCTTGAATTCCTTGGAACTCAAAGAGTAAGATAATTCTAGAAACTTTAGGAGAAGACTCTCTCACTTTCTCACACTCACTCTTGATGTTTTCTCCAACTTGTTAATACTTGGCTTGCATATGAGCGACACACTCCTATTTATAGGCATAATATCCTTGGCGCCCAAGCAAAATGATTTTTCTAGGCTTTTTTTGGATCTAAAAATATCCTAGATATTTCTATACTTATCCTTATCCAAAGGAATTCTAGAATTCCTTGGAGCCTAAAAAGTAAGATAATTCTAGAGCTTCTTTTAGATATTTATTTACAATACTCAAGATAAATCTAGAAGGGAAAGGGACTAATCTATATACTTGACCCATTTATCAATAAATTTAATCAATTATTAGAATTTAAAAGACAAGAAAAAATATAATAACTTTGGGAATGTTCCAACTAAGAATGTCAACCTTATCAAGAGTCTTAATACTCGAATCGAGCTCTCATTCCTGCATTGGACAATCTTGTGTTTGTTGAAAGATGATGTCTACCTGTCATTGTCAACAACTTTAATTAATTAGAACTTAAAAAACAAGGCAAATTATATCAATGAATTTTATTGAAATATATAAAATGTATAGTACACTTTGGGATTATTCTAACCAAGGACAATCTTACAAGAATCCTAATTCTCCAATTGGGCTCTGCTGCTTGCATGGGCCAATCTTGAGCTTATTGAAAGATGTCTACCTATCATTGTTGACAACTTTTATCAATTATTAGAACTTAAAAAAAAAAGGAAAATAGAATCAATCAATTTCATTAAAAGATAAAAAATATAACATAGTATGAGATTGCTCCAACTAAGAAGGTTAATCTTACCAAGAGTCCCTAACAATCCAATTGAGCTCCAATAGCTACACAGGACAATCTTGACCATGTTGAAAGACGTCTACCTACATTATCAACAACCTATATCAATTAGAGCTTAGACAAAGAAAATCAAACCAATCGATTCTACTGGAAGATAAATGTATAACATACTTTGAGATTGTTCCAACTAAGGACAACTTTATCAAGAGTCCTAATACTCCAAACGAGCTCCCTTTCGTGCATAGAACAATTTGGAGCTTCTTAAGAGATGTTTATCTGTCATTGTCAACGACTTTCATTATTTATAGTCTAGAACTTACAAGATTAGACAAATGAAATCAATCAATTGTACTCAAACATGTAAATGTAAACTATATAAGTGCGTGTTTGGGAGTGATTTTGAAATGGTTAAAATCACTTTTATCAAAATTCAAAAGCACTCCAAAACATGTCTTTAATAATTCAAAATCAATTTTGATGATATGAAAATTGAGCTCCAATACCCGCAACGGACAATCTTAAGCTTATTGAAAGATGTGTATATAGTCAACAACTTTTATCAATTAGAACTTAAAATACAAGGAAAATAAAATCAATCATATTTATTGAAAGCTGGAAAAGATATAGCATACTTTTGGAGTGTTCCAACTAAGATGGTCAATCTTATTAATAGTTCTAGCACTCCAATTAAGCTCAAATGCCTTCAAGGGATAAATCTTGATCTTGTTGAAAGATGTTCTCCTGTCATTGTCAATAATTGTTATCAATTTGAACTTCAAAGACAAGGAAAATCAAATCAACAAATTTTAATAAACGATAAAAATTTAACATACTTTGGGATTGTTCCAATTAAGAATGCCAACCTTATCAAGAGTCCTAACACTCCCATTGAGCTCTCATTCTTGGATGAAACAATCTTAACCTTGTTGGAAGGTGTCTATGTGACATTGTCAACAACTTTTATCAATTAGAACTTAAAAGACAAGGCAAATCAAATTAATCAATTTTATTGAAAGATGTAAAACCTATAATGTACTTTGATATTTCTCCAACTAATAAAGGTCAATCTTACCAGAGTCCTAATACTCCAATTGAGCTCCAATGCCTACATGGGACAATCTTAAGCTTATTTCAGGTTGTCTACTTGTCATTATTAACAACTTTTATCAATTATTAGACCATAAAAAACAAATAAAATAGAATGAAATATAAAAGTATAACATACAGTGGGATTACTCCAAGAAGGTTAATTTTATTTGGAGTCCTACCACTTCAATAGAGCTCCAATTGCCTACCTGGAACAATTCCAAGATTGTTGAAAGATGTCTGACTATCATTGTCAACAACTTTTATCAATTAAAACTTAAAAACAAGGAAAATCAACAATCAATTGTATTGAAAGATAAAAGTATAACATACTTTGGGATTGTTCCAACTAAGTCAACCTTTATCAAGAGTCCTAACACTCCAATTAAGCTCCAATGTCTACGCATAAGACAATCTTGAGTTTGTTGAAAAATATGTACTTGTCATTATCAATTTTTTTTACCACTTATTAGAACTTAAGAAAGAAGAAAAACAAAATCAATCATATTTATTGAAATATAAAAGTATAACATACTTTGGTATTGTTCCAACTAAGAATGCCAATCTTAAAAGAGTCCTAATATTCCAATTGAGCTTCAATCCCTGCAAGGAACAATCTTGAGATTATTTAGAGATATCTACCCATCATTGTCAATAACTTTGATCAATAATTGTTTTAAAGAACAAAGAAAATAGAATCAATCAATTTTGACGAAAGACAAAATTACAACGTACTTCGGTATTGCTCCAACCAAAAAGGTTAATCTTATTTAGAGTCCTAACACTTCAATGGAGCTTCAATGCGTGCAGGGAAAATCTCAAGCTGGAAAATCTCAAGCTGGTTGAAAGATATTTTCCTATCATTGTCAACAAGTTTTATCAGTCAATTTTATTGAAAAATAGAGGTATAACACATAGTTTGGGACTATTCCAACTAAGAAGGTCAACCTTATCGAGAGTTGTAATATTCCAATCGAGCTCTCATTCCTGCATAAGACAATCTTGAACTTGTTGAAAGATGTCTAATGTCTTTGTCAACAACTTTTGTTAATTAGAACTTCAAAGACGATGTCAAACAATATCAATATATTTTATTGAAACATCTCAACTTTATAATGTACCTAAGGATTGTTCCAACTTAAAAATCAATATTACAAGTCCTAATACTCCAATTATTCACCAATACCTGCATGAGAAAATCTAGAACTTATTTAAAGATTTCTACCTGTTATTGTCAACCGTTTCATCCATTAGAATTTAAAGGCCAAGGAAAATGAACTCATATACTTTGGGTTTCTTCCAAGTAACAAAGTCCATATTACAAGAGACTTAATACTCCAAATTGAGTTTCAATGGCTACAAGGGACAATCTTAAGCTTATTGAAAGATGTGTATAAATTATACTCAACAAACTTTTATCAATTAAAACTTATAAGATAAGGGAAAATAAAATCAAACATACTTATTGACCGAGGAAAAGATATAACGTACCTTGGAATTGTTCCAACTAAGAAGATCAATCTTATTTAGAGTCCTAAACTTCTAATGGAGCTCCAATGCTTGCATGGACAATCTCGAGCGTGTTGGAGGATGTTTACCTACCATTGTTAACAACTTTTATCAATTAGAACTGATGTAGGATCATTAAATATCTTTTACTTTTACTTACCATGTATTTACTTTTATCTTTATTTTAGCTTTACTATATAGTTAAAAGCTTTCTTTACTGTAAATAATTAGTTATAGTTAGTTATTTCCGGCTTATATATATGGCTGTGATTTGGTATTTTCAACATTGAATAAAAATCATTTTTGAGGTATTGTTTGAAACTTGAGTGCATCAAGTTGGTATTAAAGCGCCCGAGTCCAAGGCCTTCAAGAAATTGGATTTTCTTTCTCTCCTGGAGGCGGAATCGTTTAATGAAATATGCACAATACCGTTGTCCATAGGAAATTCTTATAAAGATCAAATAGTTCGTATAGACATGTGAAATAATGTTTGGGAAGTCATCAACATTGGGAATTCAGACATGTATAATGTAAACTCATGCTTTTAGAAAGAAAATGAAAACAACCCATTACCAAGTTGAATGATTCTAATCTGAGGGGCAAAGAGAAAAATGGTATGATGAGGAAGGTGTTTGTGGAGCGCAACGTGTTCTCCATTAGAAGACTACCTTGTGGAAGGAAGATGGTTGTTGAGGAAAAGGAGGGTCGAAGGGTGGCTAGATTAGATTTGGACCTTAGGTTTGCAGCTTGGCTGAGTAATCTGCCTTTTAGCAATCACGAGAAGCACAAATGTGGTAGGCTTCTGGAGAAGAAGAAGGCTAGAATCGGTGAACATCTTTTTCCAAGTCATCTCGAATAAGAATGGCCAGTATGTGGTGGCATCAATTGAGAGCTTTAAAGGAAGGGAAACTTGGTTTCGAATGAAGGATCCGATGGATTCTCAACTTCAGGTTAGGTGCATCCTTAAACCCTTTTTTGCGACAATTTAGTCGTGGGGATTTGTGGGAGTAAGGAGAAGCCTAAGAAGACGATTCAAGAAGCTAGCTTGCTAAATTGCTAAAGGTGGATGACTTTTTATCCACGAATGGGATTTTAAATTATTGGCTGAGGGAAGACGCCAGAGATATTTGGGAGGATGGATTACAGTGACGGATGATTCCTTTGTACCACTAAGTTTGTGGAATCCATGGTTGGGTATTGTAGGGGTATGATCGAAGAAGAGAATGAGTTATCAGGGGAGGGGTTATGGTCAGAGCATGTTGCGTTTCAGGCTAAGGGAACCAAAAGTGGCTTGATTTCGATGAACTGTTTTCTCCAGCACGATGGTATGTTTTTTCCGGTGAGATTTGTGCATGGCCGGAAGGTGGTGGAGCTCAGAGAGACATGGAAAATCGAAGAAAACAGAGGAAGGGAAAAAGCCATTGCCGATTAAGGGTAGCCTGATTTTGCGGGGGATGAGTACGATTTGGGTCAGGAAGCCTCTTTAGGATCACTTCAAGTCAATGGGGTCTCGAGGATTCAAAGGAGCAGGAACAGAGAGGTAGCATGAATGACTTTCTTGGTATAGGTCTGGTGATAGCTTCTTGGGCTCAAGTGGGTCAAACCGAGATTTTTGTGGGCCTGGGTCCAACATTAAAAATGAGCTGGTTAATGAAGGTCTGAACCTGAGGGGGTTAATGATGGGTTTTACCTTCGTGATGGGCCTACCTTAGATGGGATGCAACTTCTCATATCCCATCCATCCAAGGATGGGAGGGGCTTGGAGGCCATATCTAAAGGGCTAATTTGGGGGTCCAACAAGGAAGATAAAGATTTTGTGGCTCTCGAGGACATTAATGGAATTTCCAGAGATGAGTTGAGGATGAGTTTCTTGAAGAGATTTTTGAAATGGATGGAGTGGGAAAGGGATACCATAAAGGAATTCTCAAGAATGAAGGTTATAGGTCTGATCCATCTATTGTTTGTTACTCGGAGGACGAATCGTTCTTATCTTCCCCAGCTTTGAAAGCCCAAGATGATCCTAGCTTTGGGTTTTTGTTTGAACAAACCCAAGAGAATCCAACCATGGGTTGAGAGGAGGAGAGCTCACATTCAAAGCTTGTTACGCGAAACGAAGATAGTGGTGAGTGTTTATCGCAGAAGGGATAGTAATGGAGCTTGTAAAGCCATTGATTTCCCGAACCAGCTGATCCAAGGTATTAACACTGTCGACCCTGCTATCCAGGTATATTCTCCTCCTTCGGTTTGTTTACCTCCCTCTTCTTTCCTAAATGGGTGTGGTCTTATGTCATTGTTCCCGTCTATGTCGTGGAGGGGGAACCCAAGGGGATTCATTCCTTATCCTTTCCATCATCTACTCAATTCTTTCCTGGTTTCTGGTTGTGCCTTGCCTTACCAAGTTCCTTCAGGGGGGATAGGATCCATGCCAGCTCCTGTGTCTTGTGCCGAGGAGAGAGGTGGATTAGTGGAAGGAGTCCAACCGTTTGCTTGTGAGGTTGTAGTGAATGATCCCAACTCTGTGCTTAATTCCTTAGACTCTTTGGATAAGATGCTAGGTGGGGGTGCAGAGATGTGGTCTTTTTGAAATTCTCTTTTAGCTTAACAGGTATGCAAGTGATCCCGGTTGAGAATTATTCTATGGGAACTCAGTTTTGTCCTCAAGGGGCGATGATTCTGCAGAAGGAAAAGGAAATTTCCACGGAAGGCAATCATAATTCCCCAAAGAATGGTAAGGTAGGAGGAACAAGAATTTCATTAATTATCTGGAGAATGAGGCTGGTGAGATGCTAAAAGATGATATGGCTATTGAGGAGGAGGTGCTTTCCTTTTTCTCAGCATTGTAAGGCTCGTTTGATAACGTTCTCGTTTCCCGTTTCCCATTTCCCGTTTCTTGTTTCTTGTTTTTTAAGAACTAAAAACAGAAACATGTTTGATAATTATTTCTGTTTCTTGTTTCTCTAAAAAATGAAACAGAAACAGATATGTGTTTGGCAACTGTTTCTCGATTCTTGATTTTTAGTTGAAATAAAATTTGGTACATATAATATAAAAATTATATATAACATACATTAAAATTATAGTCAGAGGTTGTCGTTGGCGGATGCTCTGCAGAGGTCTGGCAGTGGCCAGTAGTCAGAGGTTGACGACAGCCGATAGTCAAAGGTCGACGGTGGCAGCATTGTATAGTCCAGTAGTGGCTCATCGACCTTTCTTGGACGAAATGGATTGGAGTCCTATCTCCTCAAGGGACAGAGATTGGTTGGATTCTCCCTTCTCTCTCGAAGAGATTAGTCGGGTGGTTTTGGGGTTTGATAGGGATAAAACTCCTGGGTCGGATGGTTTTTTTATGGCATTTTTTCAAGATAATTGGGAGTGTATTCAGGAGGATCTATGGAAAGTTTTCTTGGAGTTTTTCGATAGAGGTGTTATTGACAGCTTTTTAAACGATACCTTTGTCCGTTTTGTTCTGGAGAAGGACAATGCCACGAAGATAAAGGATCTCATACCCATTAGCCTGGTGACTAGTGTGTATAAGATCATAGCCAAGGTGTTGCCTATGAGACTTATAAAAGAATTCTCCCATCTACGATCTTGGATTGTCAAGGGGCATTTATAGCTGGCAGACAAATTTTGGACCAAGCGCTTATAGCTAACGAAGTAATCGAGGATTACAGGGTTCAGAGAAAGGAGGGGATCATCTTTAAGATTGACTTTGAGAAAGCCTATGAAGGATTGGGACTTTTTGGATAGGGTCCTTGCGAAAAAAGGTTTTGGTTATAAATGGAGAGCCTGGATTTGGAGCTGCATTAGATCGGTGAAGTACGCTATTATGGAAGACCTAGGGGTAGGATTTGGGCGTCGAGAGGCTTGAGGCAAGGGAATTTGCTTTCTCCCTTCCTTTTCCTCTTGGTGGTGGGTGCTCTGAGCAGGTACATTTTGAAGAGGGTCTTCTTTGTGGGGTTGTTCTGTTGTATCCTCGGTAGGAGGGAGGCTAAAGATCTGGACCACTTGCTTTGGGGTTGCGAGTTTGCCTCGACAGTTTGGAGTTGTTCAGAGGTCTGGTTTTCAAGATGGCCTTCGAGGAGCTTCTTCTTCATTCACCCGTTCGTGAAAGAGGGCACTTTTTGTGGCAGGTTGGGGTTTGTACAATTATTTCGGGTCTGTAAGGGGAGAGAAACAATAGAATCTTCAAAGGAGGTGAGAGTTCTTGGAACGATGTTTGGTCCCTTGTTAGATTCTATGTTTCTCTTCGGGCCTAGGTGCCTAAGCCCTTTTATAGTTATATTTTAGGCTTCATCTTACTTGATTGGAGGCCCTTTTTATAAAGTGGCTCCGCTTTCTTTTTTGTGGGCTTTTCTTTTTGTATGCCCGTGTATTCTTTCATTTTTCTCAATGAAAGGTTTTCTCAATGAAAGGTAAGTTTATTATCAAAAAAAAAAAAGAAAAAAAAAAGATAGGGAGAGAGATCAAGTAGTTTGTGATGTGTTAGAAATGGATGCATGTCATGTCATATCCTTTTAGGTAGACCTCGGCAATATGATAATCAAACCATTCACAAAGGAAGAAATAACACCTATGAATTCATGTGGTTGGGCAAAAAGATCATTCTTCTCCCTTTAGGAAAAACTGAAAATAAAAAACCTTTTAAAGAATCATCTACTTCAAAAAAGAAACTTTTATCGGTTCGTACTAATAAAAATTTTGTGCACGATATAGAACATTCAATCTTAACCCTAATTATTAAGGAGCAAACGGATGACCATATTGCTACACCTCTCTGTTCAGACATCATGGACTTGTTATCCAAATTTTATAATCTTACAGAAACTCCACTGCATTGCCTCCACTTGGGGACATTCAACACCAAATAGACCTTCTCCCAGGTAGCTCTTTACCCAATTTACCACATTACCGCATGAGCCCAAAAGAAAGGGCCTATCCAACCAAGCGTCAACCCATGTGCAGTATTTGCTCTTCTAGTCCCCAAAAAAAATGGTTCTTGGAGATTGTGTATAGATCGTAGAGCAATTAATAAAATTACGATTAAATACAGGTTTCCTATTCCTAGATTGACCAACTTATTAGACCAATTAGGAGGGGCTACTGCTTTTTCTAAAATTGACCTACGAAGTGGCTACCATCAAATTTGCATCAAACTAGGAGATAGAATGGAAAACGACATTCAAGACTAATGAAGGTCTATTTGAATTGGCTACTCATGCCTTTCGGTGTAAGCAATGCTCCAAGCACATTTATGCACATCATGAACCAGGTTTTGCTTCCTTTCCTTAACAAATTTGTTGTTGTTCACTTTGATGACATTTTAATCTATAGCAAAATATAATGATGATCATCTAAATCACTTGCACCAGGTTTTCAACACATTAAATGAAAACAAATTGTTTATTAATCTTAAGAAATGTGTTTTTATGACTTCCAAAATTCACTTCTTAGGATTTATAATAGGAAAAGATGGGATTTCATTTGATTCTAAAAAGGTCGAAGCTATCATGAATTGGCCAATTCCTAAAGGAGTCTGTGATATTCAATGTTTTTTAGGAATTGCTTCCTTTTATAGAAAATTCATTACAAATTGACCTTTATAGTCCTTTACCTATTCCTACTTCTATTTGGGAGGACTTATCCATGGATTTTGTTTAAGGATTTCCTCAAACTCAAAGAGGTTCTGATTTCGTTTTGGTTGTGGTAGATCGTTTTAGCAAAATGTCTCATTTCTTACCATGTAAAAACACTAACAATACTTTAAACATGGCTAATCTTTTCTTTCGAGAGATTGTTCAACTTCATGGCATTCCTAAAACTATTGTGAGATAGAGATGTTAAGTGTATGAGCTATTTTTGGATGTCCTTGCATTGCGGAAACGTTTTGGAATAGGTCACCTATTCAGTACCACAAGTCATCCCCAAACGGATGGCCAAACTAAAGTGTCCAATTGAACTCTCGGGAATCTAATTCGCTGCCTTAGTGGAGATAAGCCTCGACAATGGAACCTTTCCTTAGCTTAAGCCGAATTTGCCTTCAATCACATGTGCAATCAATCAATAAGTCACCATTTGAAATTGTATATACTAGCCTCCCTCGATTAACTAAAGATTTGTCTAACATTTCTTCTCCAATTGATGTTAGTTCCGAAGCTAACTTAATAGTTGACCAAATCCAGAAACTTCACAAAGAAATCCCGGATTATCTGGAGGAAGCCAATGCTCGTTACAAGGCAACTGTTGATGTTCATCGCCGGAATCAAGAATTCCAAATTGGAGACTTGGTTATGATTCATCTATGAAAATCAAGACTTCCTTGGGTGCCCACTCTAAACTTTCTAACAAAAAGATCGATCCCTTCCCAATTTTGGAAAGAATTGGGAACAATGCCTACTTTGTCGACCTTCCTCCTCTCAAGATCAGTCCAACATTTAATGTCTCGGATATATATTCTTTCCATGCCCCAGATGGTTTCTCTTTAGCTAATTAACTTGAGGGCAAGTTATTTTTTTGGGGGAGGGAAGGATTTGATGTGGGATCATTAAAGATCTTTTACTTCTACTTACTGTGTATTTACCTTTGTCTTTATTTTAGCTTTTACCATTTAGTTAAAAGCTTTCTTTGCTTGAATAGGTAGTTATTTCCAACCTACATATATGGCTATGAATTTGGTGTTTTCAGCATTGAACAAAAATCATTTTTGAGGCATTGTTTGAAACTTGAGTGCATCAAGAATTTACAAGACTGGGAAAATCAAATCACTCAATTTTATTGAAAGATAAAAGTATAACATGCTTAGGGGTTATTCCAACTAAAAAGGTCAAACCTTATCGAGAGTCCTTTAACACTCCAATCAAGCTTCTATTCCTGCGTGAAACAATCTTGAGCTTGTTGAAAGATGTCTATCTATCATTGTCTAAACTTAAATTAATTAGAACTTAAAAGACAAGACAAATCAAATAAATCAATTTTATTGAAACATGTAAACGGTAATATACTTTGGATATTCCAACTGGGAAGGTCATTCTTACAAAAGGCCTAACACTCCAATCGAGCTTCAATTCCTGCATGTAACAATTTTGAGCTTGTTGAAATATATCTACTTGTCATTGTCAACAACCAACCTTAATGAAAAGGAAAATACAATCAATCAATTTTACAAAACAAAAAAAATATAACATACTTTGAAATTGCTCCAATTAAGAAAGTAAACTTTATCAAGAGTCCTAACACTCCAATTGAGCTTGCATTCCTATATGGAAAAATTTAGAGCTTGTTGATTGATGTCTACCTTTCATTGTCAACAACTTTTATCAATTAGAACTTAAAAGAACAGGCAAATCAATAAATTCTATTGATAGATGTAAAATGTATAATATACTTTGGTATTGTTCCAACATAGAAGGTCAATCTTACAAGAATCCTAATTCTCCAATTAACCTCTGATGCCTGTATCGAGCAATCTTGAACTTATTCAAGCATCTCTACCTGTAATTATTGTCAACTTATATCAGTTATTAGAAATTAAGAAACAAGGAGAATAGAATCACATACAAGTATTGTTCCAACTAAGAAGGTCAATCTTACAAGAGTCTTAATACTCTAATTAAGCTCAATGCCTACCTGAGACAATCTTGAGATTATCTGAAAGAACTCTACTTGTCATTGTCAACAACTTATATCAATTATTAGAACTTAAAAACAAAGAAAAGAGAATCGATCAATTTTGATGAAAGATAAAATTATAACATAGCATGGATTACTCCACCGAGAAGGTCAATCTTACTTAGAGTCCTAAACACTCCAGTGGAGCATTAATGCCTGCACAAAGCAATCTCCAGCTTGCTGAAAGATGTCTACCTATCATTAATAACAACTTTTATGAATTAGAACTTAAAAAACAAGATAAATCAAATCCATTAATTTTATTGAAATATAAAAGTATAACATACTTTGGGATTGTTCGAACTAAGAAAGAAAACCTTATCAAGATTCCTAACACTCAAATCGAGCTCCCATTCCTACATGGGACAATCTTGAACTTGTTGAGAGATGTCTATTTATCATTATCAAGATAAAAAAATCAATCAATTTTATTGAAAGATAAAAGTTTAACATACTTTGGGAGTGTTCCAACTAAAAAGGTCAACCTTATCAAGAGTCATAATACTAAAATCGAGCTCTCATTCTTGCATGGGACAATCTTGAGCTTGTCGAAAGACACCTATCACTAGCAACAACTTTTATCAATTAGAACTTAAAATACAAGATAAATCAAATCATTCAATTTATTCAAAGGTAAAAGTTTAACATACTTTAGGATTGTGCCAACTAAGAACATCAAACTTGTCAAGAGTCCTAACACTCCAGTCGAGCTCTCATTCTTGCGTGGAAAATCTTGAGTTTGTTAAGAGATGTTTTCCTGTCATTGTCAACAACTTTTATTGATTATAACTTACAAGACAGGCAAATCAAATCAATCAATTTTATTCAAACATGTAAACTATATAATATGCCTTAGGATTGTTCTGACTAAGAAGATCAACATTACAAGAGTCCCAATACTTCAATTGTGCTTGAATGCCTACATGGAACAATCTTGTGCTTATTCAAAGTCTACCTGGTATTGTCAACAATTTTAATCAATTAGAACATAAAAGACAAGGAATATCAAATCATATACTTCAAAGATTGTTCCAACTAACAAAGTCAATCTTACCCGAGTCCTAATACTCCAAATTGAGCTCCAATACCTGCATGGGACAATTTTTAAATTATTGAAAGATGTTTATCTATTATAGTCGACAACGTTTATCAATTAGAACTTGAAAGACAAGGAAAATTAAATCAATCAATTTTATTGAAAGGTGGAAAAAGAAATATAACATACTTCGAGATTGTTCCAACTCAAAAGGTCAACTTTATCAAAAGTTCTAACACTCCAGTTGGGCTCATATTCCTGTATGAGAAAATCTTAAGCTCGTTGATAGATGGATTTGTCATTGTCAACAACTTTTATCCATTAGAACATAAAAGAAAAGGCAAACCAAATTAATCAATTCTATTGACAAGTGTAAAATGTATAATATACTTTGCTATTGTTCCAACAAAGAAGGTCAAACTTTCGAAAATCCTAATACTATTGACAAGTGTAAAATGTATGATATACTTTGCCATTGTTCCAACAAAGAAGGTCAAACTTACGAGAATCTTAATACTCCAATTGAGCTCCAATGCTTGCATGGGATAATCTTGAACTTATTCAAACATGTCTACTTGTAATTGTCATCAACTTCTATCAATTATTACAACTTAAGAAACAAGGAGAATAGAATCAATCATATTGATGGAAAGATACAAGTAAAACGTACTTTGGTTGAAATTAAGAAACAAGAAGAATAGAATGGATCAAATTTATTCAAAGATACAAGTAGATCATACTTTGGTGTTGTTCCAACTAAGAAGGTCAATCTTACTAGAGTCTCGATACTCCAATTAAGCTCCAATGCCTACCATCGAACAATCTTGAGATTATATGAAAGAACTCTACCTGTCATTGTCAACAACTTTTATCAATTATTAGAACTTAAAAAACAAAGAAAATAGAATCAATCAACTCTAATGAAAGATAAAGTCATAAAATACTTTGGGATGGCTCAAGGTCAATCTTATTTAGAGTCCTAAAACTCCAATGGAGCATCAATGCCTACTACAAGGAGCAATCTCAAGCTTGTTTAAAGATAGATGTCAATCCATCATTACCAACAACTTTTATCAATAAAACTTAAAAGACAAGATAAATCAAAATCAATCAATTTAAGTTTAACATAATTCAGAATTGTTTCAACTAAGAAGGTCAACCTTATCAAGACTCCTACTACTCAAATCAAGCTCTCATTCCTGCATAGGCCAATCTTGAGTTTGTTGAAAGATGTCTACCTATCATTATCAACAAGTTTTATCCATTAGAAGTTAAAAAACAAGATAAATCAAATCAATCAATTTTATTGAAAGATAAAAGTTTAACATACTTTGGGATTATTCCAACTAAGAATGTCAACCTTATCAAGACTCCTGACACTCAAATCAAGCTCCCTTTCCGTCATGGGCCAATCTTGAAAGATGTCTACCTATGATTATCAACAACTTTTATCGATTAGAACTTAAAAGACAAGATAAATCAAATCAATCATTTTAATTGAAAAAAAAATGAGATACTTTGGGATTGTTCCAACTAAGAATGCCGACCTTATTAAGAGTCCTAACATTCCAATCGTTTTCTCAGTCCTGCATGGAACAATCTTGAACTTGTTGAAAGATGTCTACCTATCATTGTCAACAACTTTTACTAATTAGAAATTAAAAGCCAAGGCAAATCAAATCAATCAATTTTATTGAAACATGCAAACTATATAATATACCATAGGATTGTTTCAATTAAGAAGGTTACAAAAGTCATATTCCAATTGTGCTGCAATGCCTGCATGAGACAATCTTGAGTTGATTCAAAAATGCATGTATGTCATTGTCAACAACTTTTATCAATTAGAACATGAAAACAAGGAAAATCAAATTATATGCTTTTGGGATTGTTCCAACTAACAAGGTCCATATTGGTGTGAGATGAGGGTGAGGTGTGCGACGGCGAAGTTAAACATTGATCGAAAGGTATTCCACATTCGTAAGAATGGGTGCAAGAAAAGAGTGAAGTTGGAGGAATGGAGAGGCTTGAGAGTGGGGACTCTGGACCTGGGGTTGGAAGCATTGGCTTGGGTAAGGGATTGTTTGAGCACAGTCTCCAAGATGGAAAAGCCCTAAGGTTTTTGGAGAAGAAGAAGATTCAGCTCAACAGTGATCTTCTCACAAGTCTTGACGAATACTAGGGGTCGATTTGGTCTCCTCTCTTTGGAACCATTTAGAGGGAGAAAATCTTCTATTTTTGTTCCAAAGGGCTCGAAAGGAAAGAGATGAGGGCATTGGCTTTGGCTATGACCGATATTCTTTTGCTTTTAGTGTTGTGTTCTAAAACCTTGGTTTCATTAGTAGGGAAGGAGGTGGCAAAAGATGTTCGGAAAGAAAAAAAAAAGGATGTGAAAAGCAAAACATTCATAGGAGACCTATGTGTGCAAAGGTCGGTGAGGACGATTCACCAAATTCGCATTTGATTGTTCTGTAGTGGTGATTATAGGAGATGATGGATCGTAAACTTCATTGGGCAACTATTAAAGAGATTATTCTAATGAAAGCAAGCATCGGATTGGCCCTCAAACCCATCTGTTCTAATTTGGCCATGGGTATATGCGGAAATTCGAAGAAGGCACTGGATCTGATTGAGCGAGGGTTTCCATTACATTCAAAAAACTTCAAAGTTCATGTTTGGAATTTGAAGTTATTGGCAAGGGGAAACCTTCAACCTTTAATGGAGTCTGGCTTACAGCCTTGGATATCCCTCTATTTATCAGAACTAGGCAGTTTGATTGCTTCAATGTTTGAGTTTTGCAGGGGTCTTTTAGAGGAAGAGGAAATCTTTATGGAGGTTTGCTGGTCGAAGGAGGTGTTCTTCAAAGCCAAGGGCAATGAAGGATTTCTTCCGACAATATGCTTCTTGAATCACGAAGGAATATTGACGTCAAATTCGTCGAAAATGGTTGTCTTGCATCTGCCAAATGCATCAAATGTGGCGAGTCAGAAGGTGCAATTTAGTCTGGTCATGTGAAAAAGGTACCATGTCAATCTAGTCAAAGTGGTGGACTGGAGGAAGTTATGAATCGCGATTAACTTACGAAAAACCATCTATCAAGTCTAAAGGGCGACATTTGGTTTCTATTTGTCTTCATAAGGCCTTGACACAAAAGTTTGAGTCTCCTAAAGGTATGGACTGCATATATGAGAAGAGATAAGGAAAGACATGGGGGGATCTGAATTTTCAATCTGGGATTAGGCCTAGGCTTGAGTTTAGGTCAACCACTAGACTCTAGAAAGTGTAAAACAATGATGGTGGTGGTGGTGGTGGCATGGAAGTGGACTGGGTCCAGTCATGGGCTTGGAACAAGCAGAAATTTTGGCATCAAGAGTATGGGGATGATCCCTCGATTGTTTAACTATTTGGAAAATGAGTTGTTCCTTTCAACATCGATGGCTAAGGAAATGTAATATTTAAATTTTATATTTGATATTTTATGGAGAGGGGAGACTTCGTTGGAAAGAGGTTGGTGGCAAGGAGGAAACTTTTTAAATCAAGCGGAGGGACATTGATCATCATCCAAAGGAAGGAACCATCAACAAGCAATTGGACATCCCAAAGTTGGATTTTTCGCTTCTCCTAGCAAAGCCTAGGGGTTTTCCTATGTTTGATGATAACGTGCAATAGGATAAACCAAAGCATTTTCCTCAAGTGTTGCTCCAGTTAAACTCTGAAAGGATGACAAACCAGGTATATGTAATCCTTAGGACCTTTCACCTTCCTCGTCGGATTCTGTTGAGAGAGGGAGTTACTCTACTCAAGTAAGTTGACTTTTCCTTTACCTTTCTCTTTATCTTTGCCTATAGAAGGGGGAGGGGGTCCGAACAATTTTAATCAAGGTCTTGGGTCTCCGTTGTTGCTTAATTTTGTCTTGTCTCATTCAACTTAGTATGCGCTAGGAGAGAGTGTTTCGACTTTTGTGTTTGTGTCCCATACTTTGGGTAGTGGTTTTCGCCAGGGAGGGGATGTAGTCAGCCTTTTCAAAACAAGTTGGTTGTTGGTAACCCTACGTCTCTATCTAATTCTTCGGCCCTTCAAGGTTTCCCTGCAACTGGGGGTACTGATGGCAATTGGCCCGTAGCTTAGGCTTCCCTTGCTTCTATTGAAATTCATGAAATCCCGACTGAGGTGACTCACCCACCAACATTAATCCTAAGAAGAGAAAAGCGACAAGTAAGAAAGGAAAGAGTTCTAAGAAGCTAGACACAGAACTTAAGAAGTTGGATTGTTCTATGAATTATGATGGAAAGAAGGCTTCTCAGGAAACCATTGCTACTTTGGGAATCCAATAAAAGTGGTTTTCTAAAATGCTAGGGGCCTGAGAGGGTCAGGATAATCAGTGGATCGTTAAAGAGGTAATTTCGGTCCATCAAGAGTTTGTGAAAAGTATTTGGACTATTATAAGAAGGTGGAGTGGGTCGGCCTTGAGTCCCTAAAAGCGTCAAGAGGAGTGCTTCTTCTGTGGGATGGCAATTCGAAAGGGGTTGTTGGAGTGATAAAAGGTGTGTTTTCCATTTCCATCTCTTTCAATATTAGAGGGAATATGGTGGGCATCTTCACAGGGGCTTATGGTCCTCCTAGGCCTAGAGATGGAAAAGAAATATGGAATGAAATCGGAGACCTCTTTGGCCTATGTGGGCCTTGTCAAGTGTCTCGTGGGGGACTTTAATGTTACTCGCTCCCCTTTGAAAAAAGGCGTCCGGTGGTAGGGCTACAAAGTCTATGAAGCAGTGTAAGAAGGTTATTCAGGGTTGTAGTTTGTTAGACACCCCTTTAGTAAACGACAAGTTTACTTGGTCCAACTGTAGGGTGCATAGCAAAATAGATAGATTTCTATTATCCAAGAATTGGATGGAGACTTTTTCCACAGTGAGACAATTGTTGGGACCTAGAGTCACCTCAGATCATTAATCGTTTATCCTTGTTTTAGGTCCCCCAGAAGTGGGGCCCCTGTCCATTTAGGTTCAAAAACATGTGGCTAGATCATCCCTCCTTTAAATCTTCCTTTCCCTCGTGGTGGAATACGAAGGTCTCGAGCAATTAGGAAGGCTACCAATTCATGGACAAGCTGAGAAATCTAAAAGGGGTTCTAAAATCATGGAATAAGGAGGTCTTTGGGGCCTTTAGGATTAAAAAGCAAGAGGTGGCAAGTAGGATTGGTTGTATTGACGTTTTAGAAGAGATTAGTCAGCTGAAGGAGGCCTTTAAGAAGGAGCAGATGTTTCTTAAGTTGGAATATGCGAAGGTGGTTAAAAAGGAAACCATAAGTTGGAAACAAAAGGCCAAAGTCAAATAAGCAAAGAAGGGGATTTGTAATTATTATTTCTTCCACAGAAAGGCAAACGATAGAAGAAGCAAGAATTTAATTGGACCTTTGGAGAATGATAGGGGAATCCTGCTTAAAGAAAAGAAGGAGGTCGAGGATGAGGTCCTTTCCTATTTCTCTAAGCTCTACACTTCGAGGTGTCTCCCAAACCCTTTTGTGGAGGGGTTGGATTGGAGCTCCATTCCTGAGGAGGAGAAGTGAGGGTTGAAGGCTCCCTTTTTAGAGGAAGAGGATAAGAAGGTAGTTAACCGCTCCAAGGCTTGATGACTTCTCCATGGCCCTCTTTCAGGATAGGAAGAAGGATATTAAAAATGATGTGATGGGTGTGTTCCAAGAGTTCTTTGAGAAATGTATCTCAGATAAATTCTTGAATGAAACTTTCTTTTGCCTCATCCCTAAAAAAAAGAGGTCAAACAAAGTTAAGATTTTAAACCCATCAGCTTGATCACGAGCATGTATAAAGTCATAGCTAAGGGTTTGGTTAATAGACTGAAAAAGGTTCTTTCATTGACGATATCTGAATCCCAAGGCACTTCTATCGAGAGAAGGAAAATCCTTGATCACTGCTCTCATTGCTAACAAGGTTATTGAGGAATACTATGGTCGAGGTCAATAGGGTGTCATCTTTAAGATTGACTATGAGAATGCTTACAACCATGATCACTGCTCTCATAGCTAACGAGGCTATTGAGGAATACTGTGGTCGAGGTCAATAGGGTGTCATCTTTAAGATTGACTATGAGAATGCTTACAACCATGTGGATTGGAGCTTCTTGGACAAGATCCTCGATAAGAAAGGTTTTGGGTACAAATGGAGATCTTGGGTTTGGAGTTGCATCAGATCTGGTACATATTCGATCCTCATCAATGGTAGTCCTAAAGGGAGGATTAAGGCCATAAGGGGTCTGCGCCAGGGTGATCCATTATCCCCCTTTCTTTACTTACTTACCCTTTCTTTACTTGCTTATTGTGGACACCCTTAGCATGATTGTTTCGAGAGGGGTGGAGGGTGGAATCGTTGAGGGTTTGGAGGTGGGTCAAGGTAAGGTCCCCTTGTCCCACCTTCAATTTGCTGATGTCACTATTTTCTTTTACTCTACTGAGGATAAGTCATTCTTCATGTTAAATCACATCCTTGCCTTCTTTGGAGCCATGTCGGGCCTTAAGATCAATAGGAGGTGTCTAATCCTGGGCTTAAATTGTGATATGGGCATGTTGGATAGGTGGGATTCCTCTGTAGGTCGTGAGTTTGGTTCTTTCACTTCGTCCTACTTAGGACCCCCTAGGCCATAATCTAAGATCTCTTTCTTTTTGGGATGTGGTGGTGGATAAAGTGCATAAGAGATTGGCTAATTAGAAAGAGAAATTTTTCCTCTAAAGGTGGCAGGTTGATTCTCATTTGAGCAGTGTTGAGTGGTATCCTCACATATTTCTTCTCCCTTTTTAGAGCTCCCGATTCGGTGTGTAATTCTTTAGAAAAGCTTATGAGGGATGTTCTTTGAGGAAGGGTCAATGGGGTAAGAGTGTGCATTTGGTGAATTGGAAGTTGGTGTGGAAACCAATGAGATGCAAAGGGCTAGAGTTAGAGGATTCAAGGGTCCATAACAAAGCGATGTTGGCTAAATGGTTGTGGCGGTTTCCCTCTGAGTCCAATACCTTGTGACATAGGACTATCATGAGTAAGTACGATCCACACTCATTTGTGTGGGGTCAGGTGGGTCAAAGACACGTTCAAAAATTCATGGAAGGGCATATTTGTACTAAGCTCCCTTTTTTCTTCCTTTATTCAGTTTTTTGTGGGGGATAGTAAAGATACGTACTTTTGGGAGGACAGGTGGATGGGAGATCGTGTTCCCTCGTCTATACCATTTATCTTTTATGAAAAATTATTTTGTGGCCAATGTTCTAGATACTTCCCGGAGTTCTCCCTCTTTTTCTTTTGGTTTCACCTATCCATTATCCAATAGGGAGCCATAGACATCTTGACTCCCTTATCTTTGTTAGAATAGGCAGTTCTAAGACTAAGAAGGGGGGGTATTTGTTTTTGGAGCCCTTCCCCCTCTGAAGGTTTCTCCTGTTGGTTGCTTTTTCAGAGTTTATTAAACTCTCCATCGGTTGGTGAGTTCATCTTTTATGTCTTATGGAAGGTGAAAGTTCCAAATAAAGTTCAATTTTTCATCTGGAAAATCATCCATAGAAGAGTTAACACCTTGGATCGGCTCTTGAGAAGGATGATTTCGTATTTGACTAGTCCATTTTGTTGCTTTCTTTGTCAAATGGCGAAGGAAGACCTTGACAGATGTTTTGGAGTTGCGACTTTTCTTATTCAAGGTAGAATTCCATTTTTTTAGGTGTTTGGCTTGCAGTTCGCAAAGGCACAGAGGTCTTCTTCAAATGCTTGAGGAGTTCTTCCCTCATCCACCGTTTTGAGAGAGAAGGGGAGGTTCTTGTGGCAGGCAAGGATTTGCGTCCTTGGAGATTTGTGGGGGAAGGAATAATAGAACCTTCTAGGGGTGGGAGAGTAGTTTTTGGGAGGTTTGGTCGTTGGCTAGATTTCATGTTTCTCTTTGGGTGTAGGTGATTTGTGCTTTTTGTAATTACTCTATAGGCCTTGTTTGGCTTGATTAGAGTCTTTTTCTATAGTTTGGCTCCCTTTTGTGGGCTTGATTTTTCTAGATGCCCTTGTATTCTTTCTTTCTTTTTTTCTCATTGAAAGGTTGGTTTTTCATTAACAAACAAACAAAAAAAGAAACAACAACAAACAAAAAAACAAGGTAAATCTTACCGAAGTCCTAATACTTCAAATTGAGCTTCAATACTTGCATAGGATAATCTTGATCTCACTGAATGATATGTATCTCTATTATAGTCGACAACGTTTATCAATTAGAACTTAAAAGACAAGAAAAATCAAATGAATCAATTTTATTGAAAGCTGGAAACAATATAATTTACTTTTGGATGTTCCAACTAAGAAGGTCAATCTTATTAACAGTCTCCTAATACTCCAATTGAGCTCCAATGCCTACCTGCATGGGACAATCTTACACTTGTTAAAATTTGTTTACCTATAATTGTCAACAACTTTTATTTATTAGCACTTAAGAGACAAGGAAAATCAAATTAATCAATTTTATTGAAAGATAAAAGTATAACATACTTTGGGATTGTTTCAACTAAGAAGGTTGTGCTCTCATTTTTGCATGGACAATTTTGAACTGGTTGAAAGATGTCTACCTGTCATTATCAACAACTTTTGTTAATTATTACTTATACCTTAAAGGGTAAGACAAAACAAATCAAACAATATTATTGAAAGATGTAAACTACATAATGTACTTTAGGTTTGTTTTGAGTAAGAATGTCAATCTTATAAGAGTCTTAACAATCCAATCAAGCCCATTGCTTGTACAGGATGCAAATAATTGTTAATCTCAACTCCAAATTATATGCATAGTTATTGAAATATAAACTAAAGTGCTTATTAATTTTGCTAGTGGGCATCCGATCTTGCATATTCTCCTAATTTTGACGGATGTGATAAACTAAATTATGTTATTTTTTTAGTATGGTGTCGCTTATAAATTTAATTGTCAATCCATCAAGCAAATGCTAAACAAGATAATCAAACAAAAGCTGTAGTGGTAATGGGATGACAAATTGTACCTAACTAATTGGCAAACCTATCCTTTTACAGAGAGACCAAATCAGAAAATATCAATTAGGAATTTGAAGTTAAATTAGCATGCTGGTGCCAGAAGAGCAAAAGATTTCCTCCAAAGTTCGAATTCTATTAAACCAATTCAATAAAGTGTAAACGCAATAAGTTGCAATTATTCCGACAAGAGAAATAATAATAATAGAAAACAAATAATGCAATGCAGTGTATGTTTATGATAAATATATATATCTTCCAAATTTCAATTCAGTTCAGTACCAAACATACCAAGTCGAGGACGACCAATCATCATTTTAACATCGGATTCTTCTACCAATCCCCCATGGTCATCGTCAATGCCTTCTTTCACCTTACTCTTCTTCCCTTCAGATGTAATTGGTAGTGCAGCCTTTGGCAGTGGATTTCCCTCAAAGAAAAAAGATAGTGAAGCGAAGAGAAGAGAAGAAATAATGGAGCATTTAACAATTAACAATACTTGTTCAAGGAGAGAGGGTTTTGATTTTTGAAAAGGAACCAAAGCAAATCAACGATTTTGTTATTTAATTTTTCAGGACTAATACTTTCTGAATTCACTTTTGTGGTAAAGGAAGCAACCTTGTCTTTAATTTGAGACTTTCATTTGAGTTTATTATCATGTCATTGTCATTTTTTAGTTTTGTTTCATTTAAGTTTCTTTTTATATTTGTCTAAATATTGATATTAATCTCAAACACTTACATTTTCTCCTTTTTTATTCTTTTTTTTTTTTTTTTTGAGAAGCTCCTTTTTTATTCTTTTTGTCCTATAATTTGTGTCTCCCTCATAATTTTTTCTCCAAGTCTTCTCTTTTTAACTATTTTCTTTATCACTTTCCTAAAAAAAAAATTAAAATTAAAATAAATAAAATAAAAACTATTTTCTTTATGAGATAATTGTGTGGATGACCCATTTTGAGAGGCTAAAATGAAAAATGTCCTACCTTTTCAAAATAAGGATATATGCCCTTCTGCTTACGTCATCATCCTAGCAAAATTACCATTTTACTCCCTATATGAAAACGTGCATTTAAGGCATTTAAGAGCGAGAGGTTGGAGCGAGAGCGAGATTGGAGACGGAGCAAGAGATTGAAGAGAGAAATTAGAGAGAGAGTAAGAGATTGGAGGGAGAAATTGGAGAGCGAGAGGGAGAAGCAAGAAGCGAGAAGCGAGAGCGAGAAGGCGAGGAGCGAGAAGGCGAGGAGCGAGGAGCGAGGAGCGAGAAGGCGAGGAGCGAGGAGCGAGGAGCGAGGAGCGAGGAGCGAGGAGCGAGGAGCGAGGAGGCGGGGAGCGGGGAGCGAGGAGGCGGGGAGCGGGGAGCGAGGAGGCGGGGAGCGGGGAGCGAGGAGCGAGGAGCGAGGAGCGAGGAGCGAGGAGCGAGGAGCGAGGAGCGAGGAGCGAGGAGCGAGGAGCGAGAGAGAGAGGAGCGAGAAGCGAGAGAGCGAGAGATTGGAGAGAGAGTGAGAGATTGGGAAGAGAAATTGGAGAGAGAGCGAGAGTAGCGAGAGAGAACAAGGTTAGAGTAGAGAGTAAAATGGTAATTTTACTAGGATATTGACGCAAGCATAATGGCATATATTTTTGTTTTGAAAAGGTGGGGCATTTATCATTTCCGTCTATTTTAGAGGGTCATCCGTACAAAAGTCCTTTCTTTATTTCTAAAACGTTTATCTCTCATGTGTTAACATTTGTTCTCTCTAAAATTTTTATCACTTTTTAATTTTCATCTCTTTTTTTCCCACTTTTTGCACTTTTTGACTCTAAACAGATTTTTTCTCTTTTAAACTTTTATTCTATTTCCAAAATTATTTTGTTCTCATTGATTAATTGTTCTCCCTTGTAACATTCTCTACACATTTTAGAGATGAAAAAAGTTGCACAAAAAATTTAGAGAGAACTTTTAAAAAGTGAGAACAATTTCAGGGATTGAAAAAAGTTACAAATAGAAAATTTTAGAGAGAAAAATTTTAAAAAGTGAGATAGAAGTTTCAGAGATGAAGTTAACAAGTGAAAAAACTTTAGAGAGAAAAGATTAAAAGTACACCTAATTAATATATTTACAGCTATTATAAACCAAAAGAAATAAACATTTTAGAGAGAAAAGGTGATAGAGAGAGAAAAAGTGTTAGAGAGAAAAGACAAAAATTTAAGATAAAAAAAGTTAAAAATGGGAAAAACTTAGGACTCATTTGATAACCATTTGATTTTTTGTTTTTGAAAATATAGCTTATTAACCACTACTTCCACTCAGTTTCTTTGTTCTGTTATCTACCTTCTCTCATGTTTTCAAAAACCAAGTCAAGTTTTGAAAACTAAAAAAAATAGTTTTCAAAAGGTTGTTTTTGGTTTTTGAGTTTGACTAAGAATTCAAATGTTTCCTTAACAAAGATGAAAACCATAGTAAGGAAATTGAGAGAAAACAAGCATAATTTTCAAAAACCAAATAGGCAATGGCTATCAAACAGGACCTTAATGTTTGAGACTAAATCAACAGATTTAATAATAAAATAAAAATAAATAAAAAATAAAAAATAAAAAACTTCGAAATAAAACAAATTTTAAACTAAAGTCAAATTTAAGCTAAAATTAAAGACAGGTAAGTTTTCCTATGCAAGAGTGAATTCAAATAGCATTTAATCTACTAGTACAACGGAAAATAAATCACTTTCAAACCATAAAAATTATTACAATCACACCCTAGAAATTTTGATTTGATCAACCATCCTCATAAACTCACAAAGTTGTTGCAATTTCAGGGTAGTTGATCGAATTGAAAGTTTGAGAATGTAATTGTAACACTCCCTATGGTTTAGACGTAGTTTTTGCAATTTATTTTTATATATTAAAATAAAATAAAATAAAAAAATGTCCGAAAGAATGGAAGTACCTTAGAGAACTTGACCAAAGTTCACAACACTAACAGCTGAGTGTTTCCTACAAAACGATTCATCTATCAAGCTGCAAATTTTACAAATAAACCGATCATCAACATGCTAAAAATACAAACTATAGAAAAACAAACAGATCAATTGGGATCTTAGAAATGGGATCTTAGAAATAACTTACATTTATTATTAATATGGTCGTTCTTTTTGGCCTAGTGGTATCACAAAGTTTCTGAATCTATTCTTGTGATAGTAGTACTGCCTATTGCAACTTACTCTTTCATCTGTGGAAAAGCACGGTTAGGTTAGCAAGGTGTCAAACTTTTCAAGTATCAGCTTTTATACTAGTCCCTATCTTATACCAAAAAACAGGGTTTCCATTTCATTAAAAAAACGAATACATACACTAACACATTATTGTGTATTTATTATAAATCCTTTTAGTGATCCCATAACAAACAATAGTTTTTGAAAAACTTTTGTGAAAATTTGTGGTTCCTGCACTCCATAACTATTCGAACAAAGGGTCTTCGAATATGAAAGATGAGAAGAATAATGTTAAACTTAGAAAGCAATCACTGCCAATAAAAATAGAGACTGAATTTCCCGAGCAGCAACAATAGTGGCATATCTTGTCATTTTGCAATCACTTCCAGCCCAAATTCTAATTCCTTCTTCCCACTCTTCTCTAGAATTACGGCAAAAGCAACACCACTGTCAATTTGAAAATTTTAGCCTTCGATATAAGAACTTCATATAAAGGCAGGTAATGAAGTTTGGTAAATTTATATGAGCTTCCCCTCCTTATCTTGCAATCTTCGACTGGATTCCTTTTTTCTTTTTTTTAAGAAAAATAGTTTTCATTAGGAGAAATAAAAGAATATACAAGGATCGAAGACTTGGATCGTAAAGACTGTCTTAACCATCTTTACTTGTGAAAGCAACTTCCTAAATAATAACAGCAAAACCACTCGGAGACTTAAAATCAACTGAAAATTTCATACCGATTCAACACCTCTCTGGCCCCAGCCCGCCAATCTGTAACCTGGCTGAGTCGCCTTCGGATTAGAGATGGAAGAACCTTCGTATTTATCGCTGTATTTCTGTACGAATCACGATACCGAATTATGGTACATTATCACAATTGAACGAAAATAATCCAGTAGATAGGCACGAGACTAGAATACCTGCGGCGCTCAATCCTTTGGGCGATCCAATCGTGCCAATCTGTAACCTGGCCGAGTCGCCTTCGGATTAGAGATGGAAGAACCATCGTATTTATCGCTGTATTTCTGTACGAATCACGATAGCGAATTATGGTACATTATCACAATTGAACGAAACTAATCCAGTAGATAGGCACGAGACTAGAATACCTGCGGCGCTCAATCCTTTGGGCGATCCAATCGTGCCAATCTGTAACCTGGCCGAGTCGCCTTCGGATTAGAGATGGAAGAACCATCGTATTTATCGCTGTATTTCTGTACGAATCACGATAGCGAATTTTGGTACATTATCACAATTGAACGAAAATAATCCAGTAGATAGGCACGAGACTAGAATACCTGCGGCGCTCAATCCTTTGGGCAATCCAATCGTGCCGGACGAGTACTGCGGCGGACAATCGATCTCCGCCGCCGGAGAATGACAAGCAACCGTCTGGCGGAAAATCGACATCGATCGATTGTAATTTAGCATCGCATTCTTCTGCAATCCCTCGTGGGTCATCGTCGCCAGATTCTTCGGCGGTGGAGTTCCCTCAGAGGAAACAGAGAGTAAAACGAAACGACGAGGAGAGAAATGAGAGCGTCTGCCTGACAACGGTACTTTTTGAATCAGATTTTGAAAAGTTTGAAAAGGAACGATTTCATTTGTAACTGGTCAGTCATCACGTATCTGCACGTGTTTTATGGATTCTTTAAATTAATCAGGGAAAATATACATTTTTTTGTGTTTGGATTATGTTTCATTTTAATCAATAATTTTAAAAAATTCGATATTTTAGTCTCTAATTTCGTTTCACTGTCCGATTTTCGGTTAATTACTCATGGATGATTGACGTTGTACTGTTTTTTATTTAAAAAATTACTTTAAAATTACTTTTTAATTTTGGGCCGGTTGCAAGGATAGCAATATGGGCCAAAATAATTGCAAATCTAGCAACCCACAAAAAAAATTGCAAAAATGGCAAAATCTAATAGTTTGTGTGTTACTAAAATACCCCTCCAGATTTTCTTTCACTGATAGAAAGTTTTTCTATCACTGATAGATTCTATTAGTGATAGAAAGATTTTCTATCAGTGATAGAAATTTTAGTTTTTCTGATAGATTCTATCATATGATAGAAAATTTTTCTACTACTGATAGATTCTATCGGCGATAGATATTTTTCTATCACTTGTCCGGTGTTCTATCAGTGTTTGGTTGTTGTTATTTGGTTTTCTATCAGTGTTTGGTTTTTGCTTTCAGTGTTTGATTTCTATAATCGTTCGTTTTTGCTTTATTTTTCAATGCTCGATTTCACCATGTATCACCATCGCTGATAGAAACAAAAGATCTTCTATCACTGATAGAAAAGTATCAGTGATAGAAAGATTTTCTATAACTCACGAAAAGTTTTTATATCAGTCTCAGTGATAGAGATAGAAAGTTTTTCTATCACTCATAGAAAAATTTTCTATGAATGATAGAAATTTTTTATATCACTCATAGAAAAAATTTCTATAAGTGATAGAAGATTTCTATCACTGATAGGTTCTATCAGGGATTGAAAGATTTTCTATCAAGAGTTTTCTATCATTGATAGAATATCTTTCTATCATTGATAGAATAGTAAAAGTTTCTATCAGTGATAGAAATCTTTTATCACTGATAGAAAGCTTTTCTATTGGTGATAGAAAGTTTTTCTATCACTTATAGATTATATCGGTGATAGAAAGATTTCTATCGGAGATAGAAAGATTTTTATGGGTGATCAGAGATTGAAAGATTTTTTATCAAAAGTTTTTCTATGATTTTCTATAAAAAGTTTTTTTATCACTGATAGAACCTATCAAATCTTTTATCACTAAAAGTTTCTATTAGTGATAGAAATCTTCTATTCTATCAGTGATAGAAACTTTCTATCACTGATAGAAAATTTTTCTACCACTGATAGAATCTATCAGTCATAGAAATATTAGTGATAGAAACTTTCTATCGCCGATAGAAAATTTTTCTACCACTGATCTATCAGTGATAGAAATATCACTAATAGAAACTTTATTCTATCACTGAAAATTTTTCTACCACTGATAGAATCTATCAGTAATAAAAAGACTTTCTATCAGTAAAAAAAAAAAAAAAAAAAAAAAACTGACGAGGAAGAAGAAGATGGGCACACAAGGGCAATTTAGGAATATAAAAAATTAATTAAAAAATTTTGCCATATTTGCAAATATTTTTAAAAATTGCTATATTTGTAATTATTTACCTTCATGTTGCCACCCATTACAATTATCCTTTAATTTTTTTAAAATAAAATAATATTAAATTGTTTTTTTTTATTTTCTTCCCTTTCAAATAATAAAATTTTTTCTTTGCAAAAAAATAAAATAAAATAAAATTTTCAGCATAGCTTGCTATGTGAGGTGGTGGATGCTTTATATGCATCATCATTTCAAATAATAAAATCAAGGCTAAATTATAAAAAATGCCCTTGAACTGGGGTTTGTTTCAAAAATGCCCCTGAACTTTAAAAAGTTTCAAAAATACCCCTAAAATTTGAAAAGTGTTTCAAAAGTACACTTGTTAATTTTTTTTATGTAAACAGTTAAAGTTTCAGTCTCAAAAATACCCTTGAACTTTCAAAAAAAATTAAAAAATACGCTTATTGAAAGATGTTTCTTCTTTTTTCCTCCTCTCACCATAAATCCCAACGGTTTCCATCAAAAAATTAACGGCAAGGGTACTTTTGAAATATTTTTCAAAGTTCAGGGGTATTTTTGAAACTTTTTAAAGTTCATAGGCAATTTTGAAACAAACCCCATAGTTTAGGGGTATTTTTATAATTTAGCCTAAAATGAATGGTAAAATTCTAAATTTGGCCAATTGACACTTCTTGTGTAGCCATCCCAAATTCTATGGGGAGTCTCAAACAACTATAGACATTAAATTTAGGCGACTATCAGTTTTTGAGAGAATTGTCTCATTGATTCAACTTTACAAATTTAGTAGTAGTGTGATGCACGACAATTCAATTACCTGGAATAATATCATCTTGGATTGGATCTGAAATTTTCAAATTCGATTCATTTAAATTTAAATTGAGAATTACTTTAAACCTTTGGAGCAACAATTTAATAGGTTAAAATTTGAATTCCAAATGAATGAGTCAACTTCATTCATTAGAGTCTTGAGATCTTGAATAGAATCATCCTTCTAGTCAAATACCTATCTGTCTTTTCTCAAATATCCACATTGAGTGTGTTGAACCTATCTTATATTAATCTTTCACAAACTTGTCCAATTTCTTCTTTTGAATGTAATCCTTGTTATAGGCAATTTTGGACCACCCCGATGTACGAGAAGCTGACGAGGACAATCGGGGAGAAATCGGGCTGGAAACCGGGCCAAGGAGGCGGAGCCGGTAAGAGGGACGGGCCAAGGCCGAAGGGGTCGGGTTTTTGACCCGACCCCATGCTCGGCCTCGGCCCATGGCCTCGGCCGAGCTCGTTTGGTCCCGTCTGGTCCCCACCGCCTCTGGATGCCCCGGTTTCGCCTGGTTTGACCTAAAACGCCTCCGAAACCCTAAAAAGGCTAGGAGGATGAACAGGTATTTATATCCCTCTTCGCCACTGAAGAGGGGATCCCGAATTCTATCCCTAAACTATATTCTCTATTCTCTGTTTTCTCCTCTTGCTCTTACTTTTCCACGCCCTACCGTTCTGCTTGCTGACTTAAGCATCGGAGCCGGTGTGGCGAGCACCACACCGGTGTGCAGGTTTACTGTCTTGCAGGCCACGTCTTCCCCCCTCAACTACAAATTTACCGTTGGTGGCACGTGAAGGTCAGGTGAGTTCCTCTGGCCAAAATCGACCATCAACAATCCTTATCTTTGCAGAGTTCCACTCAATAAGTGTTTTGAAGGTAATATCCAAAATCAGTTTATCAATACAATCCAATTTGAAAGCAAAAATGAAGATGAAGTTACGACACAATAACCGTTTATCAGCATATCTCTTGGATTTGTTGTTGGTTCTTGGATAATATTTGATAGTCTATTGCTCCATTAGAAATGGAGACGTGTACTTCGAGTTTTTTAACAAAATGGTTAATAAAATTGCATGGAAATAGCTAAGACAAGTGCACTCCTCTTTCATATAATTTTGTAAATTTCTTTATTTTTAATAATAGGGCCGGTTGCAAAAGTAGCAAACCGGCCCAAAATAATTACAAAAATAGCAGCCATTGAAACTATTTGCAAAAATGGCAAAATATTGCCATCTAAAAGGTAAAATTACTAAAATGCCCTTTCTATTTTCTTCTCTACTTTTCCGGTCATCTCCATCCTCCACGATTGACGAGGAACACGAGAAGAAGGCAATCGGAAGCCGAGGGTGGGGAGTTGGATGATCTCGGTGAGGTCGTCGTCGACGTGGGAGTGGTGGTCGTTGAGGTCGAGGTTGTGCATGTGGGCGGCCTTGGCGGCGGCGGCTTGGACGTCGCGAGGGGCGAGGGAGACGGGGCGGGGGAGGAGGTGGAGGAGGTCGGGGAAATTGAGGGTGGCGGAGAACCGAGTTGCCCAATGCCAGCGGAGACTCACAATATCCAATTCCTCTTCTTCTTCTTCTTCTTCTTCGCTCTCTTTCTATTTTCCTTCTGCTAATTTTCTCGCGCTCTTTTTCCTTTTCATTTCGTCTGCAAAAATGCTGGAAATTATTAAGGACCCTGCCATTAAAATCTTCGGCAAGGAGATTCCGCTTCCGGCTGACTCTGAAGTTCCCTTGATCGAAACCGATGATTCGGATTCCAGTTCCGACAAAGAAACACCAGATGGAGCAGTGGCAAAGGTACAGTTCAGTCAATCAAGAATTTTGTGTGCTCTGTTAATGAAACCTGAATTCGACCTGCTTGTTTTAGCGAATTTCGTACTAGTGTTACTCGGTTGGTTTTTTTTTTTTACTGTTTCCCTCTCTCTATTCCTCTCTGGCAACTGCGATACTCTGGCCCAGCGGTTGGTGTGTTGACCCTTTAGATGTTCTTCAGATTTTGTTGTTTCCGGTTTTTGATTGGTGATTTGTAAACACCATCTCGAGCTGATTTTGAACTATTCTGGAGATAATTATCCTTATCTGACATTGGCCTGGAAATTGGCGTAATCTTCCTAAAAATGCTGGTATTTTTCTAATTCTTCTGTGTGTTTTTCTTTATGGGGTTGTTGAAATTCAAGAGCAAATGTGTGTTTTCTTTACGGGGTTGTTGAAATTCAAGAGCAAAAATGAAAAGTTGGGGTTTTTTTTTCTATCACTGATAGAATCTATCAGTGATAGAAAAGTTTCTATCAGTGATAGAATTAACTTTCTATCACTGATAGAATCTATCAGTGATAAATTTTTCTATCACTGATAGAAGATTTCTATCACTGATAGAAAATTTTTCTATCACTGATAGAATCTATCAGTGATAGAAACGTTTCTATCAGTGATAGAAAATTTTTCTATCAGTGATAGAAGATTTCTATCACTGATAGAAAATTTTTCTTAGAAACGTTTCTATCACTGATAGAAAGTTAATTCTATCACTGATAGAAACGTTTCTATCACTGATAGAAAGTTAATTCTATCAGTGTTTTTTTCTATCACTGATAGATTCTATCAATGATAGAAAAGCGTTCTATCAGTGATAGAAAGTTTTCTATCACTGATAGAAATAATTCTATCAGTGATAGAAGTTTCTATCACTGATAGAAAATTTTTCTATCACTGATAGAATCTATCAGTGATAGAAACGTTTCTATCACTGATAGAAAGTTAATTCTATCAGTGTTTTTTTCTATCACTGATAGATTCTATCAATGATAGAAAAGCGTTCTATCAGTGATAGAAAATTTCTATCACTGATAGAAAGTTTTCTATCACTGATAGAAATAATTCTATCAGTGATAGAAGTTTCTATCACTGATAGAAAGTGATAGAAAAACTTCTATCAGTGATAGAAAAACTTCTATCACTGATAGTTTCTATCAGTGATAGAAGTTTTTCTATCAGTGATAGAAAGTTTTTCTATCACTGATAGAATCTATCAGTGATAGAAGTTTTTCTATCACTGATAGAAAGTTTTTCTATCACTGATAGAAGTTCTTCTATCAGATAGAAAGTTCCAACTTTCTATCTGATAGAAGAACTTTATATCTGATAGAAAATTTTTCTATCACTGATAGATCTATCAGTGATAGAAAAATTTTCTATCAGATAGAAAGTTGAGGTTTTTCTATCACCGATAGAATCTATCAGTGATAGAAAAATTTTCTATCAGATAGAAAGTTTTTCTATCACTGATAGATAGAAAAACTTTCTATCAGATAGAAACCTACCAAAACAAAAATTGAGGAGACCACGATGAGACCACCAGATGCGCGCGCAAGGGCAAAATTGGGATATAAAAAATTAATTCAAAAATTTTGCCATATTTGCAAATATTTTAAAAATTTGCTAAAATTGCAATTATTTACCCTAATTTTGCCACCCATTACAATTATCCTTAATAATACTGATTTATTGTATTAAAAAAATAAAATTGATTTATTTTGTTTCATCTAAAATGGGCCTAAAATTCGGTTCATCTTTTTTTTTTTTTTTTTTTTTTTTTTTTTTTTTTTCCTTTTAATATAGAGACAATAAAAAAGACACTTGGAATATGTAAGTTAGGAATAAAAACCATATATATTTGAAAAAGGGGTAAAGGTATTTATTCCATTGTTTTAACTTTTAATTATGATTGGCATTACACTTAAACGATAAATTTTTATTGAGATTTTAAAATATAAATATAACATTTTTCATAAGTTTTTTGCAAAATAAATTAATTTTGATATATATATATATATTGAAAACTGGATTAAAATAATGGTATTTGTCAATTAACTTGATTGACCAATACAATTTCGTGGAAATAATTCACCCACCAAAAAAAAAAAAAACCAATCCATTCCTTTTCTTAAAAAGATTTATATTGACAAATGAAATTATGAGAAAAGATATTCAAATCTTCAGTGAAATATTTGCATCAATAAAAATTTGCTGGTTAGGTTGTCCTTGTGAAACACTGCCCATGAGTATTCACTGATCGTACACCTAAACATAATTTGGCTGTAAACATTTTTTTTTCCTTTTAGATATATGTGGCATTGATTTGCGAGTACTATCTCCATTAAAGTTGTCCCTTGAGAGAGAGTGGAAGAGGAAAAACAAGGGCCGAGTTCCATCTTAGCCATGGAAGATTTCTTTGATACAAGACAGAGTGAATTGACAGAGGAAACATCATCTACAATTTGAAACATCTAAAGTTGTTGATATGAATTATAAAGCTTGAGCTAAGCTGAGAAATTAACATAAAGCTACCAAAATATAATCTCTACTAAATTACATATCGATGTCGTTATCGACCAATCCCAGATGCATTTAACATGATAAAAACAAATAAGATGGCAACAATGAGTTGGTGAAGCATGAGTTACATATCGCAGGTCCCGTTGACGCCATCAGTTGCATAAGCACTGCATCTGTTTCTTAGCTGTGAACATTTACAAGTTAGATATAGAGGTTAGAAACTAGATCCTGAGTTTTATTTTCTCTTCCAGATTGTTTAATTCATCAGAAAACAACCATTTCTTTCACAGACTTGACCATTTCTTAGGCTTAGTTCAAAATACCAACTTACCAATTGGGCTATTGAAATGTCTAACCAACCAATCAAAGTTTCCTCTTCGTCAGCCATTTTGTATTTTTATCTTCCATTTTCAAATTATTTATCCATTTGGAAGAGGTGGGAAAAGGTAAGAAAATAAAAGTTGCACCTTCTCAACAGCATCTGCCATGCTCGAGGTGTCTTGCACTCCTTTTCTGAGGACATCAATACGGGCTTGAATATGTCGGTTCTGTTCCTCAGCCTAGAGAAAGTTTCGATCATGTGAAAACTTGCATACTTTATTTGTCAGGAAATTGTTAGGTAAGAACTCTAGTGGATGAATTAATTGGTAATATCTGTAATGACTCTTTCAGAAGCCACACATCATGAGTTGGCACTGACCATACAAGAAAAGACAGCACATGTTGTTTGAGTTGGCACTGACCATACAAGAAAAGACAGCACATATTGTTTTGGGGAACTAAAGTGGAATGGATAGTAAAGGAAGATGTATAAAATAGTAAAGAGAGTAACATAGGTAAACACAACCAAGAAATAGAAGCAAAAAGAAGAGTACAAAGACAAATACATTATTGAGCCTTTTTTACCTGATAGCTAATATACATGCTTAGGGATGGAACAGAGCAAATGCATACTCAATTCTTTTCAAATATCTATGATAGAAAAAATATTCATTGAATACGAAATTACTGGTTTTGTCGTGACTTTTAAGAATTAAGTTCTTCTAAAGGGAAAAGAGGTGATATAGTTCGGTTTACCAAGGAAGAAAATCGTAAATTTTTTTATTCCACTTGAATCAATTAAGAAAGAACCACCCACCCAAAAAATAATAATTAAATAAATTATAAAATAAAAGTAATAGTATTGGTTAAGTTGGTTTGGTTTTAGATGGAGAAGTTCGCTACTATTACAAGTTGCTTACCGTTTTCAACATGTCCTTCAAGTGTTGGAACTCATTCTTCTTTGTCATGGACAGATAATTAGCAATATCCATTATATTAGTCCTGCATTAGAAATTGTTATTTGTCTACTCCACCTGCGAACTTCAATCTGTAAAGGCGGAAGAAAGCCCGACTTTAATAGGCCACTTCGCGTCCCTTTGTAAATAAAGAAAAAGAAGAAGGGAAAATTGCATACATCACCACTAATAGGAGTTCTTGTATCACATTATCAAACTTTCGATTTAATCCATTATAATTTCTCCCAAAACTTACAAAATTATTACAATTGTACCCTTCAATTATAAAACTGTTAGTAACATATTGAAAAACAAACAAAATATCCCCGAACCATTATACGTGTTCCAATCAAACCCATTGAACTATTGAATTGTTACAATTTAACCTATATTTTGAAATTCTATAAAATTTGAAAACTATATGGTGGAGCCGTAGACTTGTTTTAGAATAATAACAAATGATATCCCTTTATTGATAATCACTTGCCCTTAAATAGGCAAGGATCCTAACTAAAGTAGTTACAAGGCATGTGGTTGGCACATGACTTAGTAAAATAAAAGACTAAGGGTTATTACAAGTATACGGCTACATCAAACATCCCCTTCCCAAAAAGAACTCGACCTCGAGTTACGTAATAAACGGCCAAAAATTCCATTTTTGGACTGTATCCCATTCTTGGATTGTTCTTTGAACAAAAATTTGCCTTTCTTGCCTTTCTTGATGATATTTTACCTTGTGTTCTTGCGTTTCTAAAGGCTTCCACTCGAAGAATTCTTGCTGCCAATTATGTAATGGATTGATGTGGAAGTCTTGATGCATTATTTGATACTTTCTTGGAGCTAAATGTGTTTCATGAACTATTCTTTGCTCCATTGTTTGTCTTTCTTGTTGCTGTCCCATCCTTTCTTCCAATTCCCGAGATGTTTTATCTTGTTCTTGATAAGTTCTCTCGATGGTAGCTTGCCCCATTAGGTTACCGCTTGGTTCCTCCTTGTTTCCCATCTTTCCAAGGTCTTTATTTCTCGATGAATCCGTCCCGTCTTGTTGTCTTCTATACAAGGGATTATTGTTGAATTCTTGGAGCATTGTTCGGTATTCATGATAGATTCTTGGAGGAAAATCTACTTCTTGGATCATTCTTGGAGGCAAATCTATTTTCATTTTGAAGTCATTCTCTTGATGTTGATGGTGTCTAAAATTTCTTCGTTCCTCTCTTTGAATCTCTTCATATTCTTCCTCACTTGAAATATCTCCACCCCATTATGTTTGTCTTCTAAATAAAGGGTTGTGATTGAGTTCTTGAAATCCTATATGCTGTTCTTGGAGAATTCTTGTAGCTGTTATCACTTCTTGGAATGGTTTCCCCTCCAAATTTTGTCCTTCTTGCCAATTGCTTGTTCTGCCACCTTCTCTAAAAAATTCTTGCGGTTTTTTTCCCCAAGTTCACAGTTTCTTGAATCTCCGAGGGTTGCTGTCCAGTTTTGCAGCCCATTTTGATGCACATCATCTCTAAGATTTTCCTAATCTCACGCACATCATCCTCGACTGACAGCAAGCGTACAGTCAATTCTTGTGGTGAGAGGACGGTGATATTCTCCGCCTCTTTGCCCATCGATGTTGAGTCTCCACCCGCACTGGTTGAGACCTTCTTGGATGCCATCGAGGAAGCGCCCAAAATCAAACGCTCTGATACCAAATTTGGTGGAGCCGTAGACTTGTTTTAGAATAATAACAAATGATATCCCTTTATTGATAATCACTTGCCCTTAAATAGGCAAGGATCCTAACTAAAGTAGTTACAAGGCATGTGGTTGGCACATGACTTAGTAAAATAAAAGACTAAGGGTTATTACAAGTATACGGCTACATCACTATAATATTAACCATGATGAAAATTTTATTTAAAATTCAACAAACTACAATATTAACAATGGCAACAAATATGACATAAACCTGAGTAGAGATGTGTTTAAGTAATGTAAGTTTGTTTGCAATTGATTCTTGACAAAAATCAAAGCTTAACCATTCCTCTAACACCTTACCTCAAAGATAAGTCTATGCTTGGGTTATGTCTTTATTGGAGTCATAGTTAATATTGTAGTTAATTTTTCGAGACTTAGTTAATATTGTAGTTATTGAATTTTTTCTTTTAAAAAAAGTTTTCTTTTTTTTATATCAACATGTGGGCTAGAGGATTCAGATTTCTGGCCTTTTGAATGAGGATATAATGTCTTAACCAATTGAACTGTGCTCAGATTGACCTTTATCATGGTTAATATTATAGTTTTTAAGTTTTACATAATTAGAAAAGGGGGTTAAATTGTAACGTTTGTACAGTTTCAAGCTTTGGCTTTTGGCTGTAACATTTTTAATGGTTCAAAGGTAGTTTATGCTTTGTAATATGTCCCAACACAGACGGGTTCGGTTGGTTAACATTCCAAATATTATACAATCATGTATTTCAATTCATGTATAAGGCGATGCTTAAGTTCTTCATCTAAAAATTATATAATCATAACATCAAATCATTGACATAACTATCAGAAAACCTAACTTATTTGGACCAAGAATTCAGAAAATAATCTCCCAGCACACGATAAGATACCTACTTCTTAGAATACAATGGGTCTAGATCCTGTTCTTCCAAAAGTTGTTCAACATTATCAAGTATAAGTCCTACCTGCATAATGCAAAACTATTAAAATGCAAGGCAAAGAGTGACAAAATGGAAGAGGGAAAGTCACCTGCATTTAGACACAAATGACTAGCAATAGATCATCACTTCAAACAAATCCTAACACAGTACAGTTACTGAAGACAAAGTACAAGTGACACGAAATTGGAAATTGAGAAGAAAAATTATCATTGTACAAAATGAAACATTACAGTATGTCGATTACTATTTCTATTATCCTATCATTTGAACCATCGTCATCAATTCACATATTTCCACTATTTCTTACTCATCAGTCATCATTCATGTTCTTTTATCTTCTTTAATTGGAACCCACCATCGCCTATTTGGGCTAAGACATCTGACATATTCAAGACTGTGAACTGAAAACTAGTTGAGACTTTCAAAACTAATATATCAATAATTTCTATGAAGGTCCTCCCTGTAATCATACTGAACAAGCCCAAGGAATCACTCCCATATGAATATATATAATGGGGAAAAAAAAAAATAGAAGAAGAGGGCAGCAAAACCTTTGAAGTGGATCAGATCGTAAGGTCTTAACCCCCCCCCCCAAAGAAAAAAAACAAAGCGAATCTGACACATTCAAGTTGCTTGCAAGCAAGAGCTAAAAGTAAACAATCACAATTAGTTAACAAACCAGGAGCATTACCTGTGTTTCAACACATAATGACTCAAACTCGTCCTGTATATTTCAGAAATGGCAGTGTTATCGAACAGAAGTACAATATGTAAAAAGAGAATTAAAATTGATGACCACATAAATTTAAAAGAAGAGAAGCTTATTGTGAGATTTATTTCAAGACAGGGTTAGTTGAACGCCAATAGCACTAGTCTATGGCAAGCACCTTCGCCCAGGTGATTGTGTGGGTTGCTTTTTGCACCCTAGCAACTGAGGCAATATGCACTCTACTGAAAGATAATCTTCAACGCTTTTTGCGTATTTTTTGAGAAAAATTTCTTTTTTCCATTCCTTGTATCTTAAAGACAGATGCAAAAATATTTTGTGTTATCATGTATTCCTATCTTCTATTTACAATATGTAAGTATATTCCATCTATTCTAAATCATGTGTCTCGTAGTAGTGCAATATAGCCTGTAATGCGTCTCCGCTACCGTTGAGTAACAAGCTTGTTGTCTTAAAGTGGATCTTACATTGTGAAGACACTAGATGGGAACTTCCATGCTATATATATAGCATAGAATTATATATATAATTAGAGAAGGAAATCAAATAAGTAATGAAAACGTCCAAGTAGAACAATAACAAGCCTAAGCATAGAATTAGCACTATGTCATTAAGATGGACTATGAAGAAATGACATAATCACATCACTAAACAGGAAATCCCGAAATCAAACGATCAGAATGGAGTCTGAAGCAAAACCTTGAATGGAAATTTACCTCTATGTTTCCATGCAAAGAAGTTATAACCTGAAAGTGTGATGAACGCCAAAGTGCATTATTCCAATGTCCAAGGAGACTAAAAGCAATAAGAAAATATGTAAATTCTACACATGTAAAGTAAATATCATGCTGCTAACCATTGAAGAAAGACGGGATTTGCACATGCAACAAAATTACAGATCCACGCAAGAAAACGTCCTAGAATCATATTAAAAGAAACTCAAGATCTCCAGTTTAAATTAAAGCATTACACTATGTCCTTATGATGCTTATTTGCTTTTAACTCAGCCTTCCTGAGAGGGTGGGGGGAGACATAAAAAAGCAGTACAATAGTACCTGAATGAAAAGACGATGAAGATATTCTTGCTCCGCAGTCGTAAATCTCGAAAAGCATTCCCGAAACTCCTTATTTATGTAACAAAAGGCACAACTACACAAATTTTACCATCGCTTTCAAAAGAAAAGTAAACTAAAGATACCTCTCACAACCAAATTGCCACTTGGAAAGAAAATTCTCACTCCTAAGGACCAATTCCACACCATTCCAAAACAAATTTGAACAAAAAAAAAGTTGCTATATTATAGAACAAAACATTATACACATTACAGAAACTTTCGTGCATACCTCCCTGGAACAGGAAGTGAGGAGAGAACGAACAGCGAGCCTGGACGACTTTTTCAGATCGATGTGGCTTGAGCTCACCGGAGTACCAATCTCGCGCTTCTTCTCCATGTTCAAAACGTTTGTACACTTCGATCCCCAGCCCTATCTTGCTAAATTCTACGCTAACATTTAACTCTGCGGAAATGGCACAACAGCAACAAGAAAAAGAAATTAGAAAGTGGCAGAAAGTGAGCGAGTTGCTGAATTGACTCTGGTCAGTGCCGGCGGGTCATGGCGGCGACGACGAAAAGACGAACTGACGAAGAAATTGAAGTCTGAGAATTCTGAACCATGATTACTGGAATTAGCGGGAGATTATTTTTAGAGTTGAAACTTGGTAATTATGTAATATTTAAAAAATAAGGGTCACTAATGAAAATATTTGAAAATTGAATCCTAAATGGGTCATATCGGTCCATATGGACCAGTGGACCGCACCGATCGCCAGATGGGCCGACCCGTGCTTCGGAATTCTTTTTGGGAATGTTCTATTATTTTTTAAAAATGGTTCTAATAGGTTGCAATTTAAGATTTGTTATTTGTAAATTTAGTAACTTAAAAAAAAAACTATAAATATGACAAATCTATCACCGATGGACTTCTATCTCAATGCATGTAGTCTATATGTTTATTAATGATAGAATAGTCTATCAGCAATAATTGAAATTGTGATTAAAGTCTATCATTGATACACTTCTATCACTCATTGATTTTAATTTTATTATATTTACATCGTTTTGGTGAATCTATGAGTGATAGACTTCAATCATAACGTATATAGTCTATCAATGATAAACTACTATCATTGATAGAATAGTTTTATCAACAATATGTGATTGAAGTTTATCGCTATTAGACTTTCTATCACCGATAGATTTTGCTATATTTTGCAAATAGTTTTAGATTTTGCTGTATTTACAATTATTTTAGTCTAATTTGTTATTTGTGCAAACCACTCTTTTCTTTTCTTTTTTTTTCTTTTTTTTTTTTTTAAAAAAAAAAAAAAAAAAAAGGTTCTCAAGTGCTTTTTACCTTAATGTCCATAGTATAGATGTAATTTTAAGAGATACCGATGAATATTTTGGAAAATATTGTTTTGGAATTGGAATATTTTTGAAGTGTTGATTTGATGATATTTTTAATCACTATTTCTAATATATTTTTATGTTTTTTTTTTTAAATTTATTGATATTTTCAAGTATTGTAGAAATATTTATTGACTTCCTTTTAGTAGAAGGAAATTAGTACGTATAACACCTGAGTTAGGAGGGGTACCTGAATGAACCGAGGCCACATCCGAATTCCGAATCCTGGGCCTAGGGCGTTACAATTAATATGTATTATTAGTATTGATTCTGTGGTTATTCTTTGGTTATTTTTGGCTAAGTATCTCTGAGCCTATAAATACCATGTAACAATATTCATTCTATGCAATACGAAATATTCTCTCTATCATTTCTGTTGAGGAAAGTTATATGGTATCAGAGCAACTGCCTTAATTCCTTCCCTGCCTTCCACGTGTCTCATCTCTTTCCTCCCTCCTTCAAGTTTTTTTTTTTCTATACCTCTCTAATGGCGTCTGAAATCCAAAAAGATCTCTCATCCCCAATTTTTTTTGCTGTCGAATATCTACAATTTAGTTTCTATTCGCCTTGACTCTTCGAATTTCATCATATGGAAATTCCAATTGACGTCAATTCTCAAGGCCCACAAACTTTTTGGTTTTGTTGACGGATCCTTGCCTGCACCTCCTAGGGTTCTTCCTCAATCTTCAACGGAGGTTTCGCCTGCTGTCTCTTCTGATTCGATTGCAGTCGCCACCGTTGTCATTGAAGTTTCTCAACCAAATCTGAAATTTGAAGATTGGCTCGCCAAAGATCATGCCCTGATGACCCTTATTAATGCCACTCTCTCGCCGGCGGCTCTTGCCTATGTTGTTGGATGCTCCACTTCGAAAGAGGTATGGGATGCTCTTGAGAAGCATTACTCTTCTACCTCTAGAACTAATGTGGTTAATCTGAAGTCTGATTTGCAATGTATTTCTAAGAAACCTACTGAGTCTATTGATGATTATGTCAAAAGAATCAAGGAGATTAAGGATAAATTAACAAATGTATCTTCTGTTGTTAGACCTGTTCATCTATGCCTTAAATGGATTGTCGTTTGATTACAATACCTTCAAGACATCTCTTCGCACTCGTGCCCAACCACCATTTGCTGAGCTACATGTTCTTCTCAAGTCCGAAGAATCTGCCCTGGAAAAACAGAATCGTTCCGATGATTCCCCATCCCTGCCCACTGCTATGGTAGCCAACACTCAGCCTGGTGCCTCTCGAGGTCTGAACCCCAACTCTTTCTTTCGTGGGCGGTCTCAAGGTCGTGGAAGAAATCAGGGTCGTGGACGTTCTTCCTTTTCTTCTCAATGCAGAGGTCGTGGCTCTCCTTTCCCACCACCATCTCCATTTTCTCCATAGTCTCCTCCCACAGGACGTGTTGTCTGTCAAATTTGCCTTCGGACTGGCCATTCAGCTTTGGACAACTATAATAGGATGAACTACAACTTTCAGGGTCGTCATCCTCCGGCCCAATTAGCTGCTCTTGTGGCTTCTCACAACTCTGCTCAATCCAACAACAATCCATCCTCTTCAACTTGGTTGACAGATTCGGGTTGTAACGCCCACATCACAGCTGACTTAAACAACCTCAGCGTCTGAATACAATGGTGATGATCAGGTTTCGGTTGGTAGTGGACAATCTCTTCCCATTACTCATCAAGGTTGTGGTATACTCAAAACTCCTCAATCCTCCTTGTCGTTAATGAATCTTTTTCGAGTTCCTTCTATTAATTCTAATCTATTGTCTGTACACCAATTATCTATCGATAGTAATTGCATAATTGTGTTTGATGCCAATTGCTTTCTTATTCAGGACAAGTCTACGAGTCAAATTTTATACCGAGGACCTAGTGTCAACGGTCTCTACCCAATCTCATCCGTTGTGTCTTCATCCTTCGTACCATCAACTTCACCAACTAAATTGACTCAGGTTGTTATCGGGATAAATATTGGGTTTCAATTTCATTTTTCCTTTTAAACATTTGAGTTTATAACGATTTGGTATTCATAATTTTCAATAAGTCTATTTAGTCCGCACTTGAAAAACAATAATCATTTAGCTCACAAACTTTTAAAATGTCTATTTTGATTTTTTTTTTTTTTTTTTTTTAATTCAACAACATGAAGAGGTGAAAATTTAAATTTTGAACCTCCTTGTTAGGATTATATGCCTGGCCCAAATGAACAAGTTGGATAATCCTTAAGCTTAAAAAAATCCTTTTGGACATTGCTATTATTCTACTTGTAAGCTCCAATACAAAATGCTATTGAAGAGTAAGATGTTTCTATCCTCATTCTATATTGTTGAACAAAAAAAAATCCATTTTATCATTGAAGATTGATATGTTTCTTACAAGTTAAATCGAATTCCGAAATTTTAGAGACATTAATCACCTAGAACATAATCAGAATCTCGAATTTCTGAAGGCAAATTTAGAAAGAGAGTTAAAAGCTTTCCATGTTAGCAAACAAAATGAACAAAACAATGTGTATAAAACAGACACCAAAATCCGATATTAGAAACATTGAAGAAGAACCCTACTGGTTTTCGATCGATTACATTAGAATCACAGATCTTCTCAGAAATCGATCTCCAATCGGTCAGATTTTCAGGAGAAAGACGATAATATACGTTATATCTATGGGAAGGCGAAAAATCGAGATGAAGATGGTGAAAGATAGAGGCTCCAGACAAGTTACCTTTTCGAAGCGCCGAAACGGTCTCTTCAAGAAAGCGAACGATCTCGCTACTCTGTGCGGTTTACAGATCGCCATTGTCGTCTTCTCTCCCGGCGGCAAGGCGTTCTCGTTCGGCAATCCGAACGTCGAGGACGTCGTCGATCGATACCTAAATCGCGAATCGGAGCCGATTCCGCCGGCGAGGGAGAGCGGAATGTTCGAGAAGGAGAATGAGGAACTTGTCGATCTGATCAAGCAATTGCAACTGGAGAAGAAGAAGGGAGAAATGCTGGACAAGGAGATGAAATCGAGAGGAGAATCGAGCAAAATCGAGGAACTCGATCTGGATGCGCTTTTGAAATTGAAGGAATCGTTGGAAAATTTGTGAGCGAATGTGAAAATCAAAGAGAGTGAATTGGAGGCGTCGTCTTCGTTACTGCTGCTTGCAAATGAACCAGTCGTGGAGGCCGATGAGTCTGATACAAAAAACTGAATTTGTGAACTTTCTGTGTGTTTTTTATTTTTATTTTTGAAAGTTTTAGCATGTTTCATAAGATTTAGAAAAAAGAAATGGAGCCTCTCAAATGTGATTTGAAATGTTTTGATTTGAAAAATATTTAGTTCCTATTTACGACCATCAATTTGTGAAAAATATTATATTAAAGAGTAAGCATATATGAAATTCTCTTGAAGTTAAAAGTTCAAATCTTTACGGAATTGTTAATTTAAACAAAGGCTTATATGTCTTTGATCAAGAATTTAGATGTTTGAATCTCCACTTGATGTTTTTTATGCTCGTTTTGGCATCTTTAACTATGTTGAACTAAAAATTTCTTTGTATTAAGAAAAAACAAAATGATGCTAAAAAAAATACGGTAAAAAATATTATGGGGGTAGAAGTATAAATGGTTAATATTAAAAAAGAAAAAAAAAATGTACCATATATTTTGTTATAATTATTTTTAATATGATTAAAAATTGCAAAATATGTTCACGTATTTTTTAAAATTTTCAATTCTTTTGCCAAAATTTAATAAGGCGTCACAATTAAAATAAAATGAATAAATACATAGTAAGGTTTATCCATTTTAGTCGAATGTCTATGTTTTTGTTCAAATACTTTTAGTGACTCGTTTGATCACATCACAATCTGTTTGGGGCATTAACAAAAATAAGTGGTGAGGTGGGTTATTTTTTCTCTCGTGTTGCTACAGTAACCACTATTCAACCCACCCGGTTATTCTATTCATTCTCTATAGTAATTCTCTCCTCTTCTTCCATGCGACTCCTTGACTTTTCCGGCGACCACTGGCCGACGAATTTTCCGACGACCAATTTTTTTCCCTCCATCTTTCTTCTCATTTTCATTTCAAAAAATATAAAAAACAAAAAATAAAAGAAAAAAAACAGGTAGATGAAAAGAAAGGAAAAAATTTTTGATAGCCAAAAAATTTGTTGAAAGTCGTCGAAAAAGTCGCAAGCCGGTTGATGTTGCCAACGTTAGGGTTAGAGAAGAAGACGATGGTGAAGATGGAGGTTGAGGTTGAGGAAGAAGATGAAGATGGTGAAGATTTAATGAAAATGGAGGAAGAAGATGATGAAGATAAAGATGAAAATGATGATGATGGAGGAAGAAGAAAAAAGAAATAATAATAAAATGAAATTTTTTATTTAATTTTTTTAAAAAAAAATTAATAAAAAAAATGCATATCACGTCAACAATCCATTAGAGTTTAATAGAAAATTGGACGGAGAGACCAAAATGCAATGAAATCCAAACTTCAGTGGCTAAATTGTTGAGTTTGAAAACTCAGGGACCAAGTGGGTTTTTGAACTAAGCACTTACAATTTTTTAGGTCAAATTTCTTCTCTACTTTTGGCAACATAGAAGGGTAGACACGGTTAACGACTAAAAAAAACATTCTTAACCATATTTTGTTCATATTCAACGATATTCATACATCCAACAAGACGAGGTTGTCAAAGAATAACATAACTTAAAACTCTCAACTAATTTCTTAAGATTGATGAAACAAACATTTCTTATTAATATTTGCAAAATATGATATTTGACGTACAAAATTTAATCACATCATTTGAAAAATCAGACTCGTCTTAGGGATGTTCACGGGACGGGGCGGGGACGGGGAAGCCTTCCTCGTCCCCGTCCCCGCCCCCTAAATCAATCCCGTCCCCGCCAAATTCCCCATTTAATTTAGCGGGGATCGGGGCGGGGATTCCCCGCGGGAATTTGAGGGGATCGGGTTCCCCGCGTTTTTTTATTAAATGTCAATCAATTGTAATTTTTTTTAAAAAAAATCTATGAAATATCCTAATGAAAAGAGCAAAAATATTTCATGATAGAGTTTAAAATCTTCAAACATCATTTCTAAAAGATTAAATTTCAATATTACACTATGGTTTTCAACATAAATAAATCACAATTACAACATAATCTCAAATATAAGAAATTTTAAAATAATAACAACAATAAAATAAGTTTAAATTTAAAAATTACAACAACAACAAAGTTGGAGTTTTATTATTTATTTATACTTATAAATTACACCATAATATTATAATAATATACATTAAATTAAATTAAATTATATATATATATATTAAAAAAAAAGCAGGGCGGGGTCGGGGCCGGGGACAGGGACAGGGACGGGGAATATATTCCCCGTCCCCGGCCCCGTTTATGGAATGGGGAAAATTTTGTCCCCACTCCCTCCCCCATTCCCCGCGTAATCGGGGATTCCCCGCCCCATTCGGGGCGGGTGGACCCCGCGGGGTAAATGAACATCTCTACTCGTCTAATCACATCATTTGTTTTTTCATCTCTTTTTTCGATCAAAATTTAATCAAGAACATTATACTCAATGTTTTTTTTTTTTTATTTTTATTTAATTATTATTATTATTTTTTCTATGTGGTCAAAACTTTGTACTAAAACGTTTCTATTGTGCATAGAGGTTGTATTAGCTTTACTTAAAAGGGATTAAAATGTTCATAGACTACTAATATTTTGAAATTATATTGCAAATGAATAAAAACTTAAACACAAATATCAAAATAGAACTTTTAAAAAGTATATTAACTAAAATAGAATCTTAAAAAAAGAAAACATAACTTACGATTATAAAAAGTCTCAATTTCAGAAGACTATGAAAAGGATGAGAAATTTACGGTCCCGTTTGATAACCATTTGGTTTTTGAAAATTAAGTTTATATACACATACTTCCACTTATAAGTTTCATGATTTTAGTATCAATCTTCTACCTTGTTTTCAAAAACCAAACCCAATTTTGAAAAAAAAAAGTTTTCAAAAACTTGTTTTTGTTTTTAGGGTTTAAAATTTGGCTAGGAATTCAAATGCAACCTTAACTAAGATGAAAGTCATGGTAGGGAATTTAGGGGAAAACAAACATAATTTTCAAAAACCAAAAACAAAAAACCAATCAAACGGGCACGTAATTTGTTTTTACTTTTTAGATTTATAATTTGTAAAATACAAGTGTAACCTAAGTTTAAAAAGTGAACTTCATCGTTAGAAAGAGTAACAAATATATTATTGAAGAATTTGATTATTTACGAGTCGTTTAATTCCTAAAAGGATATCTCAAAAAAAAAAAAAAAAAAAAAAAAAAAAAAAAAAAAAAAAAAACTCCTAAAAGGAGTTGGTTAAACTTTAACTGAAATTAAAACCTAAAATGCGATTGTGGTTAAAAAGATATTTTTTTAAGTTAGTAGATGAAAACAAGTTATGTTAAAAAGATATTTTTTTATGTTATATTAAATTTATATAACATTTTTTCCTTTGATAATTTAACATTTTACTGTTATCAATTCCGTTCATATTAATTTTATATAAGTCGTTCGGTAAAACAATTTAATTTATATTGTTTTAAGATTTTTATAAAGAAAATTAGAATTAAACATTAATTTTGATTTTAACTCGAAATACTCACTCAATTTTAAAAGAAGACAATTATAGAATTCATTGATAGTCTTTTTAGTGGCTTATATTTATACATTATCAAAATATAGAAAGTTTTGCAAGAAATAGTATCGATTTGTGATAGTGATTTGTTTTTTTAATAAAAAACATTGTACGATCTTGTGTATATCATATCATACAAATTAAATGGAGTTAATTTTACATGTAAATGAAACATATAAATATGGTTCATTTCATAGAATTGTTTATTAGTGAATGTATACACTAATTTATTTTAATTATAAAATTAAAAAATATTCAGATAAAGAAAAAATACATAAAAGAAAAATGATCGCAAAAACATGTGTCAGGAAGGCATCAAAATCTTCTTAGATGCCCCTCGTGTGGATAAACAAAACCAACGAGGTAATCTAGATAGTCATCCATAGGAATAATCTTGGATAAACAACCCCTAATTCCAATTTAAAACTAAAGCAGTAATTTTTAATTTCCAACGATTTGATTCGGTTTTAAATTAATTTTGTTTTCTCCTTTTTGCACCATAATTCTCATTCAATGTTTGCCCTTTGAGTGAAAGGCCGAGCAAAATTCGTACAACAAAACCTTTTCAACAAAAGTCAGATTATTTTGCTTCATCCTACCATGAAAGTGTTTCTTAACTTTTTACATTTACTTTTCTTTTAACTTAATTTATTTTCTCATTAACTTTAAAAGAAATCAAAATAGAAAATTTCTCACTATTTACACCTATACTTAATTGAACAATTCAAAGCTACATCAAAACTCTAAAATATACTTTTTCAAAAAAAAAAAAAAAACACTCTAAAAGATACACATTCCCAAAACAATGAGCATGACATTACAAAATCTAACACCATGAAACTTGAAACCAATAATAAACCAAGAAATCGAGTAGATATAAATGTAATTGAGCAGGTATAAATGTCAAACATAACAAAGAAAAAAATGTTAACGATCACATTTTATATGATTTTTTATTTTTTGTGCGAGTTATATGATTAGAGGTAACTGTTTAATCAAATGTGATCGTTTTTTTACAAGTATTTATTTGCAACATATTCAATATAGAGGAAAGTGAGAAAAATCCAAAGATGTAAAGAGCCAAAAAGATTTGAGGGTAAAAAGAGCTGAAAATTTTTGGGGAGAGATTTGGATCTGCTAAATAAAGTTGGAGAGAGAATAAAAGTTGGAAAAAAAAGAGTTATGAAAAAGTAGAAAATTGTTTGAAGGAAAAACTAATTTTTGGTTTTCAAAATTTAAATACAAATTTTAAATTGCTTTTAGAAAAACTAATGTAAGTTGGGTTGTTATTGCAAAAAAAAAAAAAAAAAAAACCTTTACATAAATGTTTCATTTTTATATAAAATATCCTATATAATGTGAAGATTAAAATGCCTTTTGAATTCACTTTCATGGTAAGAATACGATCCTTGTAATTAATTTGGCTTAACTTTAATTTGAGTTTATTCTCATGTCATTTTTTTTTTACCTTTTGTTTCATATAATTTTTTTTTGCTTATATTTTTCTAAATATGCACTAAAATTTATCTTATATCTTAACCTTTTTTCTCTAAAATTTTTCTACCTTTTTACTTTTTTCTTCTCTTTTTCTCTCACTTTTTTTTGAAACTATTTATCTCTGATAATTTTCTCTTTTAAACTTTAGTTTTTCAATCTATAAAAATATTTTTCTCATTTATTAATTTCTCTTCTTTTATATGAGAACAAAATTTAGAGACAAAAAAGTAAAAAGTTAAACAATTTTTTTTTTTCTAAAATTTTTCATTGACCTTTTTTCTAAAAATGTTTATCTAGAGATTGGGTAAAAAACTTATGATAGAGAATCTTAATGTTTGACACTAAGGTCCCATTTGACAACCATTTGGCTTTTAGTTTTTGAAAATCCTGTTTATTTTTTCTTCATTTTCCTTGCTATGATTTTCATCTTTATTAAGTATACATTTGAATTTCAAGCCAAATTTCAAAAACAAAAACAAGTTTTCAAAAACTACTATTTTTAGTTTTCAAAACTTGATTTGGTTTTTGAAAACATAGGAGGTAAATAACAAAATAAAGGAATTTATAAATATAGTGTTTATAAGCTTAATTTTCAAAACAAAAAACTAAGGTCTATTTGATAACCATTTAGGCTCAGTTTGACAACCCGTCATTTGATAACCATTTGGTTTTTGAAAATTAAGCATACAAAATCTACATGCACGAGTTAATTAGAAAAAAAAATAGATTTAAAAAAAAACTTGAGAAAATAGGGAGTTTTGAAAAAAATTGATGTAAACAAGGTGATTTGTTGTCGATATTGGTTACGTGCCTCCAATTTATAAATATAGTGTTTATAAGCTTAATTTTCAAAACAAAAAACTAAGGTCTATTTGATAACCATTTAGGCTCAGTTTGACAATCCGTCATTTGATAACCATTTGGTTTTTGAAAATTAAGCATACAAAATCTACATGCACGAGTTAATTAGAAAAAAAATAGATTTATAAAAAAAAAAAAACCTGAGAAAATAGGGAGTTTTGAAAAAAATTGATGTAAACAAGGTGATTTGTTGTCGATATTGGTTCCGTGCCTCCAATTGACAGGTCAAAGATGACCAGTCAACAACGACACTCTGAATCCGATCAGTTCTTTTGTTTTGTTTTGTTTTGTTTTTTTTAAATGTGTGATCGCATCACTTAGTGACTACGTGGTGTCAGTTTTGTTTTTTTTTCAAATGATAATGTAATCCCCCTTTTTTTTTTTATTTTTTTTTTATTTTTTTTTTATTTTCAATTTTTACAAATGGTAATATTTTTTTTAATATTCTGATTTTTCCATGACGAGCAAATGATATAGATATATATATATTTTTTAATTTTAAAATTTATATCTTTTAAACTTAATGATAGTTTTTTTTTTTATTAATGATAAAATAAATGTAATTTTTAAAATTTAGTTTTAATTGATAATTTTGTATTTTTTCTTCAAATTGTGACAATTGAAAAATTATTACCTTAATTACTAATTTATTACAATTTAATGAATTTTATTTTTATCGTTTTAATGTATAACCATAAATTGTAAGATTATAACTTTTTTTATTCCAAATGCTAAATTACAACTTGTAAAATTATGAAATTATATTTTTTTTAATGAATTTTGAAAATTAATTTTTCATTTGTTCACTTTATTCTATAAATCAAATTATTGGAATATTATTATCGATAATATACTTATAATTGGAAAATTAGTCTTCTAAATTTACAACATTTAACTTTTTTAAAAACATTTAAAAGTTTAATTACAATAATGTTGTAAATTTAGAAGACAAAATTTTTAATTATAAGTATGTTATCAATAATAATATTCCAATAATTTGATTTATAGAATAAAGTGAAAAAAATGAAAAATTAATTTTCAAAATTTATAAAAAAAAAAAATGTAATTTCATAATTTTACAAGTTGTAATTTAACATTTGGAATAAAAAAAATTATAATCTTACAATTTATGGCTATACATTAAAAAAAACATTAAAACGATAAAAATATAATTCATTAAATTATAATAAATTAGTAATTAAGGTAATAACTTTTCAATTATCACAATTTGAAGAAAAAAAGATACAAAATTATCAATTAAAACTAAATTAAAAAATTACAATTATTTTGTCATTAATAATAAAAAAATACTATCATTTATTATCATTAAATTAAAAAATATATAAATTTCAAAATTATAAAATAAATATCCATATCATTTGATCATCATTGAAAAACCAAAAAATTAAAAAAAAAATTATCATTTGCAAAAATTGAAAACTAAAAAAAACCAAGGAAATTACATTATCATTTGCAAAAATTGAAAGTTAAAAAAAGAAAAAAGAAAAAGAAAAAGAAAGCTGAGTCAGTAAGGCGTCACATTACTTAGTTGAATCCCTAGCTTCAAGCCACAGATTCAGTGCTAATTGTTTTTGCTCGGGGTGCAAATGTATCCCTAACACAAATGAAAGTTATTCTAAGAAAATTGAGAGAAAACAACCTTAATTTTCAAAAACCAAAAACCAAATGGGGCCCATTTGATAACCATTTGGTTTTTGATTTTTTATTTTTGAAAATTAAGCTTGTTTTCTTCTTATTTTCTTACAAAGATTTTCATTTTTGTTAAAGCCACATTTGAATTTCTAGTCAAATTCCAAAAACAAAAACAAAATTTTGAAAACCACAACCCAATTTGATGACCATTTGGTTTTGAGTTTTTGAAAATTAAGTTTGTCTTCTCCCAATTTCCTCATAATAGTTTTCATCTTTGTCAATGACATATTTGAATTCCTAGCCAAATTCCGAAAACAAAAACAAGTTTTTGAAAACTACTTTTAAAATTAAAAAAAAAAAATTCAAAACTTGACTTGATTTTTGAATACATGGGGAGAAGATAGATAACAAAACCAAGACACTTTGAGGTGGAAGTAATGTTTTTACGTTTATTTTTCAAAAACCAAATAGTTATCAAACGGGCCGTACATTTTTTAGTTTTCAAAACTTTACATGGGAAGAAGGTAGATAACAAAATAAGAAAACTTGTGGCAGTAAGCTTACCAAACCAAAAATCAAATGGACCTACTTTTTTTAGTTTTCAAAACTTCATATGAAGCCTAAATCAATTAAACGGACCTTTCAATTTGATCAATAAATACAAAAAAGTATTAAATGAAACAAAGTTTTAAACAAAACATGATTAGTTAAACTAGATTCAAGTTTTTCCCCATGAAAGTGAATTCAAAGACTATTTAATCTGTCTGATTTTACAATTAAAAAGATATTACGTGTAATAATATATCACACTAAAACTTTTAATTCGATCCAACACCCTCGTTAAATTACAATTTTTTTTTGCAATTTAGGAGTGGTTAATCAAATTGAAGTTTGAGGGTGATGTAATTATCTCTTATTAAGGTGTGATTTTCGCATGTCAACTCGATTTTAGTTCAACTAACTAATTTTTTTTTAATGTGGTTATCGCAATATTTTTTTTATGCCTTAAAATAAATTTTTAAAAAGGACAAACAACGAGAGAATGGAGGTACCTTAGAGAATTCGATCGAAGTCTGCAACATTGAGTTGAGTGTGTCCATCAAACTGATTCTTCTACCACAAATTGTAAATGTTACAAAGAAACAGGTTGATTTTTTTTTAGAACCCTACAGAAACGGATCATTGACATCTCTAAAATAACAAACAGATCAATTGAAAACTTAAATAAACAATTTACCATTCATTATAATGGCCTTCCTTTTTGGCCAAATGAAATCACAAAGTTCCCTGCAATTTGTTTCTCTTAACAGTACTGCCCTCATTGCAACTTGTACATCTGTGTAAAAACACGGTTAGATTAGCAAGATCTCAAAATTTTCAAAGTATGAGCTTTAAACAAGTCCTTAATTCAATTCTATGTCTAATAAGTTTACAAACTTTCAATTTTGCATCTAATATGTCGTGTCTTGTAGGACATTAAACTTTCATTTTTTTATCTAATAAACTTGTAAATGTTTCAAAATATCAATTAGATCAAAACTTTATTAGACACAAAATCAAAAGCTCACATAGTGAGGACTTATTGACACCTTCTAAAGTTCAAAGACTTATCTAACATAACCTTTAAAGAACTAAAACTTGTAACTTTTTTTATGAATTCAACCATTGCAAGGGTAGATGATCGAACCAACCATCTTTTAATGGTAATTTGGTGAATCCACTGAACTTGTAATTTATATTTATTATTTTTACACACATTGTTTGGAAATTGCAATCAATTCAATTATTACAAAAATACTTTAACTGTTTCAAATACTTTTAATCGATTTTTAAAAATATTATAAAACTAGCAATTTAACCTATTTGCTTGATATTATTTCAACTAAGGTCAATTTTATAACTCAATACCTATATGGGACAATCTTAAGATTAGTGGAAAGATATCTACATACTCTGGGATTGCTCCAATTAAGAAGATCAATCTTATTTAGAGTCCTAACACTCCAATGGAGCTCCAATGCCTACAATGGGACAATCTCGAGCTTGATGAAGGTTGCTTACCTATCATTATCAACAACTTTTATCAACTAGAACATAAAAGAAAAGGAAAATCAAATCAATCCCATCAATTTTATTGAAAGACAAAAATATAACATACTTTGGCATTGTTCCAACTAAAAACATCCACCTTATCAAGAGTCTTAACACTCTAGTTGAACTCCGATTCTTACATGAGACAATCTTGAGCTTGTTGAAAAATGTCTACCTGTCATTGTCAACAACTTTTATTCATTAGAACTTAAAAGACAAGGCAAATCAAATCAACCAATTTTATTGAAACAAGTAAACTATATAATATACTTTTGGTTTGGAACTAAGAAGATCAATATTACAAGAGTTCTAATACTCCAATTGTGCTCAAATGCCTATATGGGACAATCTTGAGCTTAAAGATGTCTACCTCCAATTGTCAACAAATTTATCAATTAGAACTTAAAAGACAAAGAAAATCAAATCATATACTTCGAGATTGTTCCAACTAACAAGGTGTCGAAGAAATTAGCACAAAAGGTAAGAGACAAACACTTGGAAGAAAGAAACTTTTATTAGAGAAAGTACAAAAATGGACACTCTAGGAGAAACTCTCTCACTTTCTCACACTCACTCTAGATGTTTTCTTCAACTTGTTGATTCTTGGCTTGCATATGAGGGGCACACTCCTATTTATAGGCTTATCCTTGGAGCCCAAGCAAAAGGATTTTTCTAGGCTAAAAATATCCTAGATATTTCTATACTTATCCTTATCGAAAGGAATTCTCTAGAGCCTAAAGAATAAGATAATTCTAAAGCTTCTTTTAGATATTTATTTACAATACTCAAGATAAATCTAGAAAGGACTAATCACGGGGGTAAATCTCGAACCTGAAATTTTTGCCCTCGTGCGGCCTAAGGTGCTCCCTTAGTACAACCTAACACATTCCTGATAGTTATTTTCTTCGGTTAGTTGCGGAAGTAAACACTCTTCACCACTTTGGTAATGACTCGCTCATCTTGCCGCTTACAAGATCTCAACACTCGCTCAATCAAGTGTGATGCCCCTTTCGTGCACCCATACACACACCATGAACACATAAGACATGTAGTAGAGTTGCAAAGGCAATATACGGGAAAGCTCACTCCCAAACTTCTTCATTTACACATATGAACAAGGAATGTTATGTACAGCCTAATGGCGTATGTCCTGAACATAAAGACATACCCAACTCTACAAAATTGTTAAGGTTATCCTCCCAAGGATTCTTCCTCCCACCAAGACTCACCCTTGAGTCAAGGCTTATGGACTTCCAACATGGAATCCATAATCAAGACCTTTGAATTCTCCCTAGAAACTCCCCACACAAGTCACTCTAAAGACTCTCTCAAAAGAACATCCCAAGTCTAATGAAGAAGACCCACCAAAGAAGACCCACCAAGGGACTCTTCAAAAACCCTACCCAAGGCCTCTTGCACAACTCTTGCAAGCTTGCCTTTTTATAGACAAAGGGAAGGGTAGAAATGCCGAAGATCAACATTCTTGAATCTGGCGGGCTGTCAAAAGATTCAAGAGATGTTGCATGACCATAAGCAAACAATTCGAGGAGCGAACCAATGTCACATTGGGACTTGGAAACAACAGTCCATGTAACAAACTCTTAAAGGAGGGTTCCTCACAGTGACCTAGCCGCAGAGGAACTGAAGAGTTCAAATGGTGAGCCACAGATTTTTGGTTCACGTGGTTGCGTCTCAGGGGTATTGAGTGAGGTGTACTCACAGGTGAACGATTTTGCTCATGTCGACACTATTTCCAAAGAGCTCGTTACCTGATGCATGTTGAACCCGAGATAGCAGACGGAATGCAAGTGACCACAACCCAATGAGTAATGCATATTGTCATTGGAAGACTCAATCTGCCAACATTGAGTAGCACTCGCGAGGTGTACGAGTCAAAGGCAATAAGTTGACAACATATTGTCGGAAGGAATGCTTTCTTCAAGAAAAGTGAAGGCGAACAAGCGGGGAATGTGTTCGGAGAACCAGGCGGCATGATGATGCAGGTTCCGAGCTAGTACTCTAACATGGGCATGCAAGAGAAGAATGCATGGAGTTGCAGGGCAACGACCATATGTGTGCAACAGAGGCACAAAAGTTGCTGATATGACCCCACACGAAAGAGTGGCGAAAGAAGCCTATGCCCGATGTGTGCAGGTGGCACACGAGTTGTCCGATGCGAAACGGTACTAGATAGTTGGTGAACGGAGGACAACATTTCAAGGCATTCAAACAACATGCACGTCTAGAGTCAATGAGGCTTGCGCAACCTCGAAGGCCAAGCGCAACCCTTGGGTAGGTGACCCAAGGAAGGTTCGCGAGTGCGAGACAGCACGGGTGACAGGTTGTCACCATGAGCAGACACAAGAGGTGACTCGAGTTACTGATCATTCAGGAATAGGAGCACGAGGAGAAGGCTTGTGCACGCTACCAGGTGGGTGGCACAATGATGCGAAGCTGTGAAGCAACACACAAGAGCAAGTGTAAGATGGCCATAACACATTGATTACATAACACATGTCAGATGGACATGTGGTCTTCGAGAATGGAGCATCGAAGATGACCAGGTGATGCGGTAATGTCAAAAGGTCATTGATCCACTGGTGCATCAAGTAGACAACCTCAACGAGGACGTTGAGACTTCAAGTGGGAGAGGTTTGTTACACCCCTAAGTCTCGAAGCACACGGTTTGGCCAGGTGGGCCAAGATGAGTGGGCAGCTGGCAGAAGGCTAACAGCACACCGAGAGTACAACATGGGCAGGAGGCCCATATAATGTGCTAGGAGGTTAGCACAACGCTCAGTGCGTGGATGGCAAGATGGTTGCATGACAGATGGAACACAGCGGGGGCAGGTGGCCCATAAACGGTCAGGAGGTTGGCACGTCCATGGGCGAACAAAGGTGACCCAACGAGCCATGGAGACATACAACAATGGCGGAAGACATGCGGAGTGATGCAGGCACGTGGGACAACAGTTGTGGGTGCAAATGAGGCACGTCACACGCACAAGCATGCCCATGCATGCTGGCAGCATAGCCAACACACACAAGAAGCATGAGCGCTGCTGCATGCAGGCAACAACCCATTCATGCGCGCACGCATGCGCCCAAGGGCAGCCGACGTCCAACGAGCGTGCGGCCCATGCAACGTGCTCACGATGGACGACACCCACGCGCTTGGGCACCAGTTTGAGGGAAACACCGTCAACGCCCAGATTTGGCGCCAATTGGCAGGAAATGCCTGGAGAGTCCGAATTAAGCCTAAATTGGGTTATTTTGGACCCCTTTTGACATAGGGACACATGGAAGCACTTGGGAGTGGATTTATCCATTGAAGGGACATGTGGTAAGCATCTAGAAGGGCCTTTTGCATGGAGGACACTTGGCACCATATGGACATGCAAAGAATGCATGCTTGACACTTGGCGATCCTAGAAGCAAGATGAAGACACTTGGCATTCTTTGAATTCAAATGCTTGGATAAGATTGGAGATTTGAAATTCAAATGGGCATCCTTATCCACAACTTCCCTTTAATTGCATTTCTACCCTTCCTTTTGTCTATAAAAAGGCAAGCTTGCAAGAGTTGTGCAAGAGGCCTTTGGTAGGTCTTTTCAATAGGCCTTTGGTAGGCTTTTTCAAGTGGCCTTTGGTAGGGTTTTTTTTAAGAGTCCCTTGGTGGGTCTTCTTCATAAGACTTGGGATGTTCTTTTGAGAGTCTTTAGAGTGACTTGTGTGAGGAGTCTGTGAGGCCTCCAATTACAAAGACATACGTGAGGAAGGGCAAAAGAGGCAATGCTGGTAATGCTGATAGTGGTAACGGGAAGGGCAGTGGGGACCAGTAGCTGTACGTGGGATCGTGGGCTGAGAGAGTACGGATTGAGAGGGAATGTTCCTTATTAGGAGGCTGGCTGTTGTAATGTTTTCTTATGCTTTTGTGTTGATTAGAAAGTGAGAGAACTTTCTGTGGGAGAGGTTACCAGGGCTCTTGAATTCCCTGGGAGTTAGTGTGCTTTTATCTTATTTCCATTGTAATTGTTGATTGTCTGAGGAAGGGTTGTTTCACTGTTTCATCGATTTCCATCGATATAACAGTGCTCATATTGCCCATTTGTGTGTTATTTCTTGGTTTTGCTTGTTATATTTGCAGGATTAGTATCAGATACCCAACAAATTGGTATCAGAGCACATCATCCTGGGGAGAACACGAATCATGGCTCAGAAGCAAATCGAAGAAAGGATGGATGCAATCGAGAAGGAGATAACGGGACTGAAAGAAACGGTTCAATGAGTTGAGAAATGAATGGAGAGAATGATGATGATGTTGGCGGACCTCATGGCTAACAAAGGGAAAGCGATTTCTGAAGTAACGGAAGGGTCGTCTCAGCCCAGGAAGGAGGAAACGGAGATCGAAGAAGGAGGTGATAAGGGGGAAGACGAAGGTACCTGGGTCGGAGCTCCAAAAACGGACGATGACCGCAGCAAGTTCAAACGCCTTGAGATGTTAGTGTTCTCAGGGGAAAACCCAGACTCTTGGCTATTTAGGGCTGGGAGGTACTTCAAGATTCATCAACTGACGGGGTGGGAGAAGATTACAACAGCCATCATCAACTTCGACGAGTATGTGGTGGACTGGTTCTACTGGTCGCACAATAGGAGGAGGATTCGATCATGGGAGGACCTCAAGGCGAGGATGTCTAAGAGGTTTAGGCCGTCACAAGAGGGCAGTCTTTGTGCTCGATTCTGGCGATCAAACAGGACGATATTGTTGTGGAATACCGGAAAAAGTTCGAGGTTTGCTCTGTTTCGCTGCCGGAGACCATGTTAGAAAATACGTTCCTAAATGGGCTGAGGCCTGACCTAAAAGTTGTTGTCCTCAGTAGGAGGCCCATTGGGTTAGAAGAGACAATGCTTGAAGCCCAGCTGATTGAGGATCGAGACCTGGCGATCCAAAAGGGCTATGATGAGTTGGGGATAAAGCCCAACACGGAAGGAAAAGCCAGCCCTAGTTACTCGAGCAAGGGGATGAGTGGCGGGGGATTCAAAAGTTTAGAGAAAAAAGGGGAAAGCTCTACGGTAAGGTCTGTCACATTATCGGAAAAGGAAATTTTGAGGAAGAGAAACCTGAACCAGTGAAAGATGACTGACGTCGAGTTCCAAACGAAGAGAGAGAAGGGTCTATGTTTTATATGTGATGAAAAGTATAGCCTAGGGCATCGTTGCAAGACTAGAGAGGTCCGTGAGTTAAGGGTGTTACTGGTGAATGGTACTGAAGAAATCGAGATTGTCCAAGGAAATTCTTCAGACGAGGAACCGGAGGAAGTCGAAACCAAGGTAACTGACATGGTTGAATTAGATCTAAAATCTGTTATTGGGTTTTCTACTCCTGGAACCATGAAGTTGATGGGCAAGATCAATGAGAGAGAGGTGTTGGTCCTCATCGACTGTGGTGCAACACACAATTTCATCTCCAGCAAGGTGGTGGACGAGCTGTCGTTGCCGATTGTGAACACTACTCATTACGACATAGTGCTCGAAAATGGAGTAGCATCGAGAGGTCGGGGAGTCTGTAAGGCAGTAGTATTAAATCTCCTAGAGATAACCATTACCGATGACTTCCTCTTGAACTCAGCGAAGTGGATGTCATTTTGGGAATGCAGTGGCTCAGGACAATGGGAACGATGGAAGTGGATTGGGGCAGCCAAAAAGTGACCAGACGGGGTGATCATTCACTCACAAAAGCCGAAGTGTCCTTGAAAATGATGGCGAGGACATGTCAAGAAGAAGATCAGGGGTTTCTCGTTGAAATGAGAGATCTCAGCATTCACGATAACGGTCCTGAGGAAGCAGAGGAACTTGTTGAAGTGCAACGACTGAAAGAGCAGTTTCAGGATGTATTTGAACTTTTGTCAGGACTGCCTCCTAAAAGAAAGGTGGACCATCAGATAGTCCTTAAAGAGGGACAAGGACCAGTCAACGTGAGACCATACAAGTATGCCCATGTTCAGAAATAAGAGATCGAGAAGTTGATGCAAGAAATGTTAGCCGCGGGAATTATCAGGCCAAGTGAGAGTCCCTTCTCTAGTCCCGTCTTGTTAGTCAAGAAGAAGGATGGGGGATGGAGATTTTGTGTGGACTATCGAGGACTTAATTAGGCCACGGTACTGAACAAGTTTCATATTCCAGTGACAGAGGAGTTGCTTGATGAGCTACATGGGTCAAGGGTGTATTCTAAGATCGACCTCAAGTCAGGCATCAAATACAAAGGAAGGATGATGACATTCCCAAGACAGCTTTTAGAACTCACGAAGGGCACTATGAGTTCCTAGTGATGCCTTTTGGGTTAATGAATGGGCCAGCCACCTTCCAATCCTTAATGAATCAGGTATTTCGACCCTACCTCCGTAAATTCATATTGGTGTTCTTTGACGACATCCCTGTGTACAGTTCCAGCTTGGAAGTCCACCTCCAACACTTGGAAGTGGTATTCACAGTGTTGAGGGCACCAACTCTACGCCAATTAGAAGAAATGTGTCTTTGGCCGAGAGAGGGTGGCTTATTTAGGCCATGTGGTTTCAGTCGAAGGGGTGGAGGCATACAAAGAGAAAATACAAACGATGGTGGACTGGCCAATTCTTAGAAACATTAGGGAACTCAGGATTTTTAGGATTAATCGGGTACTACCGCAGGTATGTGCTTAACTATGGCACCATGGCTGCCCCTTTGACACAACTCCTCAAGAAGGTTTCTTTTCGTTGGGAGGAGGAAGCTACACGAGCTTTCAATGATTTGAAGAAGGCCATGGTGACCATCCCTGTGTTGGAACTCCCAGATTTTTCCTTACAATTCATGATTGAAACAGATGCTTTAGGGATAGGTCTTGGGGCAGTTTTGAGTCAAAAACAGCGCCCAATCGCGTAGTATAATCATACCTTATCTACACGAGCACGTTTGAAGTTTGTCTACGAAAGGGAATTGATGGCAATTGTGCTAGCCGTCTAGAAGTGGCGCCATTATTTGCTGGGAAAGAAGTTCCTTGTCTTAACTGACCAACGAGCATTGAAACATCTATTAGAACAACAGAAGATCCAACTTGAATATCAAAGATGGCTGACCAAGTTGCTGGGGTATGATTTTGAAATAAAGTATCACCCGGGGTTGCTAAATAAGGCAGTCGACACCTTTTCAAGAAAGCCTACTAATGTGGAATTGGCGAGTATAACAGTACCAACCACTATGGACTTGGAGATAATTCAAAAGGAGATTGATCAAGACCCTGAATTACAGAAGTTGATCGAGGAACTCACGCTGGACCCCTTGTTGCATCCAAAGTATACTTTGAACCATGGCAAGTTGTTGTACAAGAATCGAATGATGCTCTCAAGTAAGTCAACCCTCATTCCCTCCCTCTTGCATTTATATCATGATTCGATATTAGGGGGCCATTCAGAGTTCCTAAGGACCTACAAGAGGATGATGGGGGAACTATATTGGAAGAATGTGAAGAAAGATGTGAAGGAATATGTAGGGAAATGCCAAATTTGCCAAATGAACAAGGCTAGCTCTCTCACACCGGTAGGTTTCCTATTCTGGGCAATGTGTGGGATGATCTATCCATGGACTTCATCGAGGGCTTACAAAAATCCAGAGGGTTTGGCATCATTTTTGTAATCGTGGACTTGAGAGTCTTTAGAGTGACTTGTGTGAGGAGTCTGTGAGGCCTCCAATTACAAAGACATACGTGAGGAGGGGCAAAAGAGGCAATGCTGGTAATGCTGATAGTGGTAACGGGAAGGGCAGTGGGGACCAGTAGCTGTACGTGGGATCGTGGGCTGAGAGAGTACGGATTGAGAGGGAATGTTCCTTATTAGGAGGCTGGTTGTTGTTATGTTTTCTTATGTTTTTGTGTTGATTAGAAAGTGAGAGAACTTTCTGTGGGAGAGGTTACCAGGGCTCTCGTTGATTGTTTGAGGAAGGGTTGTTTCACTGTTTCATCGATTTCCATCAATATAACAGTGTGCATATTGCCCATTTGTGTGTTGTTTCTTGGTTTTGCTTGTTATATTTGCAGGATTAGTATCAGATACCCAACAGAGTCTTCTAGAGAGAATTAAAAGAAGGTCTTGATTATGGATTCCATGTTGGAAGTCCATAAGCCTTGACTCAAGGGTGAGTCTTGGTGGGAGGAAGAATCATTGGGAGGATTCTTACCTTAGCAATTTTGTAGAGTTGGGTATGTCTTTATGTTCAAGATACGTCATTAGGTTGTGCATATCATTACTTGTTCATATGTGTAATGAAGAAGGTTGGGGGTGAGCTTTCCCGTATATTGCCTTTGCAACTCTACTACATGTCTATACTTGAGCCATTATGTAGATATTTCTAGAACCCTCTAGATATATAGTTAGTGTTGCTTTTAATTTAACACTCCCCTTCAACACGAACTATTCTAGTTCTTTCAATCATCCTGAGTTGTTGTCGAAACTCAACATGCTTCGATGCATATGTCCTTTGGTGAATATATCTGCAATTTGATCTTCTATCTTTATTGGCTTCATTTCAATTTCCTCTTGAAGTACCTTCTCTTTGATGAAGTGATAATGTGCCTCCACATGTTTGGTTCTTGCATGAAATACTGGATTCTCGACCAAGCGTAGTGCAAATTGGTTGTCTCAGTATAATGTCACTGCATAATTAACTTCTTGGTGCAAATCCTTCGCTAGTTGCTTTAGCCACATTCTCCAATGTGGCTATGGTTGTTGCTCTATATTTTGCCTGTGGTAGATAATGCAACTGTTGGTTGTCTCTTGTTGCACCAAGAAACTGCTCCAGAACCTAGCTTGAACAAATAACTTGTTGTTGTCTGACGTGTATCACGATCACCTACATAATCAACATCACAGAAACCAAAATTTGCAGTTATCTCTTTTCTTATATAGAACACCATATTCAATGGTTCCTTTTAGATATCTTCAAATTCTTGGAACTGCTTCAAGATGAGGCTTCTTAGGATTCTGCATGTATCGACTCACAACTCCAATAGAATATGAGATATCATGTCTTGTTAGGGTAAGGTTGCCTACCAATTGCCGAAACATGATTGAGTTTGCAAGATCTTTACCTTCATGCATGCCAAACTTTTTATTAACCTCCATCGGTGTAGATATTGGCTTGCAGTCGCTCATTCCATATTTTTGCAAGAGATCCTTTACATACTTTTGTTGTCCAAGAAACAACCCTTTCTCAAAGCGCTCCACCTCTAGTCCAAGGAAGTGTTTTAGTTCTCCAAGTTCTTTCATTTCAAAACGAACTAGGAAATTTTGCTTTATTTTATGAGTTTCTTCTGTATGATCTTCGGTTAAGATTAGATCATCCATATATACCAATATGCTTGTAACCTTTTAGTCTTGAGCGTTTACAAATAAGCTATAATCTGTCAGAGCCACTGTATAACCACTTCGAACGAGAAATTCTGCAATTTTTCCATACCAAGCTTTTGGTGTTTGTTTCAGACCATACAAAGCCTTCCTCAGCTTGCAAACATAGTCATGATGAGTTTCATCTTTAAATCATTTTAGTTGCTCTATATATATCTCTCTCGATCCAACTCTCCATTTAAGAAAGCATTTTTAACGTCCATCCGCTACAACTTCAAATACTTACGGGTAACAAGTGCTAATAAGACTTGAACAGTTGTGAGCTTTGCTACTGGACTAAACGTTTCATCATAGTCCAGTCCATACTATTGAGAGAATCCACGAGCCACCAAACGAGCTTTATATCTTTCTATCGTCCCATCTACTCGAGTTTTTATTTTGTAAACCCATTTACACAATATGGGTATAACATCTTTAGGCTTTGGTACTAAGTCCCATGTTCGATTTCTTCTTAATGCATCCACTTCTTCTTCCATGGCCTTTCTCCATGGGATGTTTTGAGATGCCTCTTCATATGTTGATGGCTCTTCAAATGTTGTTAATGATGCATTCACGTACCTGAGATTTGGTTTTCTTTGTCTAGTTGATCTTCGTAGTTGTGGCTCTTGACCATGTACGCCACTTCGTGTCCTTGACTATTCTTCCTCTTCGTTGTTCTCTTCTTCTCTTTCTATTGGAGCATGTTGCACCTGACTCACGTCTTCTTTTAATCCTTTTTTGAAAGACCTCTCGTCCATAGGTGCCTTCTCTGATTCGGGTGCCCACCATGATAATGCTTCATCGAATATAACATATCTTGATGTATAGCATCGTCCAGTGACAAGATCAATGTACCTCCACCCTTTTCTTTGGTTGCCATAGCCAACAAAGATGCATCTAATTGCTTTCTTGTCAAACTTGCTTCTCAGATGATCTAGTACAAATACATAGCATAAAGACTCGAAAATGTCTAAATGTTGGCTTTCTCATATGGCGACTTGAACCCAAGCCTCTGTTGGGGAAGTCTGTTAATCACATGGGTTGCTGTTCTCATGCACTCAACCCAAAATCTTCTTGGTACATTATTTGCATGTAATTGCTACAACATACTTCTGCAAGATGTCTATTATTTCTTTTAGTCACTCCACTTTGTTGTGGAGTGTTTAGACACGTCAATTGGTGACGTATCTTAAACTTTTGTAAGTATTGCGAGAATTCATTAGACATATATTCTCTCCCGTTATCAGTATGTGGAAATTGAATTTTCTTCCCCAATCCACTTTCAACTTGTTCTTTGAATTCTCTAAATTTTGTAAATGTTTCAAACTTTTCTTTCATAAAGAACACCAAAACATACCTAAAGAGGTCATCGATAAAGGTCACCATGTAGCACATGCCATTTATTGAAGGTTGCTTGATAGGGCCAAATACGTTAGAGTGCACCAACTCCTATGGTTGCTTTGCTCTGAATTTGGACTCCTCAAATGGTAGTTGATGTGCCTTCCGATATTAGCAACCAGAACACACCATGTCTTCTCTAATATCAAGTTGAGGCAACCCCTAGAGCATAGACTTGTTTATCATTATCTTCAGTTTGTTGTAACTAACATGACCAAGTCTTGCATGCCACAAATCTGTTGTTTCATTCTTCCGTGTTTTATTTACATTAGTAGCCTCTGCTGACATGATGTAGATGGAGTCCATTCTTCGTCCTTCCATTAGTGGCGTACCACTGACTTTGAGATCTTGGTACACACGTCATTAGGTCCAAACACGACGAAGTTGCCTGATGATGTTAGTTGTGATACTAATACCAAACTTTTCTTCATTACAGGTACGTTTTCCAACTCTACTTGATTGGAATTGGAGCGTGGCATTATCATGGTTTTGCCAATATGAGCTATTGGCAATTTCGAGTTGTTTGTAGTTACGACAACTCGACTTCCTTTGTACTTAGGTGTGTTTTGCAACTTCCTTTTATCACTTTTCATATGGTTAGAGCAACCTGAATCGACAATCCAATCATTTTCATAACTTACCTGTTTTGCGTGGAAAGCCAAGTCTTCCTTCTTCACTGCATTGGATGTCGACTTTGAGTCAGATTCTCCTAATGCCAAAAATGCTTCTGCATCCCACTCTCCTTCACTAATGCTCACAACCTGGGAGGTGATTGCATTCTCTTCTGCTGATTTTTTCTTTAGACGACAATCTTTGGCATAGTGACCTATTTTGCCACAATTATAGAATTCATCTTTTTTTTTTCTATACTGATGTTTCTTATTATTTTTGTTAGCTACCCCCCCCCCCCCCCTCATGAGAGCGTTTAAGACTTGCTTCATCTCCTTTTGATCCTACTTTCTTTTGATATTTTGAATGACCTTTTCTTTGGCCACTAAAGAGCACTTCTTCATTGTTGCTCTTTAATGTGACCCCTAACATTTGCTTACCCAATGCTTCTTGAATGATAAGAAATTTTTCTAGGTCAAAAAGAGAAGGTTGGACTGACCAACCTTGAATAGCAGCAATAAAACATATTTAGGTTTAAGACCATGAACAATAATCCTCCTCATTCTTATTCTGAAATAGTAGCAGTAGGATCTAATTCTTGTTCTCCAGAAACTGCAATCTTTGAGCAACTGACAAAAGCTTGTTCTCCAGAAACTGCAATCTCGCATCATTCTTCTTTGAGAAAAGTGAGGCAAGCGTGTCCCATGCCGCTTTAGGCGTCTCTGCTCCCCTAATGTACTCCAACATTTCTTCATCAACTGTAGTTTTAACAGCAAACCCAACCTGCCTTGATCTTCAATTTCTTCAAGGTTGTAGCATCTTCAAGTGGCGTGACTTCAATGCCTCCTACGACATCCCATAAGTCTTGGCCTTGGAGATACGACTCCATGCACGTGGACCATGTTTTGTAGTTTTGAGTGTTGAGCTACTTGAATCATCCAACAACTAGATTTCCTATCATCTTGTAGTGATGAATGCACTCCATGAGTAAGTTGTGTCCCAAATAACAAGTTTCACAGTTCCAGATTGTACACGATCTTCAAAAGCTCCACCACAACAAGTTATACTAGCTTGGATTTGATACCACTTGTTGAAGAAATTAGCACAAAAGGGAAGAGACAAACACTTGGAAGAAAGAAACTATTATTAGGAAAAGTACAAAGATAGACACTTTAGGAGAAGACTCTCTCACTTTCTCACACTCACTCTTGATGTTTTCTCCAACTTGTTGATACTTGGCTTGCATACGAGGGACACACTCCTATTTATAGCCATAAGATCCTTGGAGCCCAAGCAAAAGAATTTTTCTAGGCTTTTCTTAGATCTAAAAATATCTTAGATATTTCTATATTTTTCCTTATCCAAAGGAATTCTTGAATTCCTTGGAACTCAAAGAGTAAGATAATTCTAGAAACTTTAGGAGAAGACTCTCTCACTTTCTCACACCCACTCTTGATGTTTTCTCCAACTTGTTAATACTTGGCTTGCATATGAGCGACACACTCCTTATTTATAGGCATAATATCCTTGGAGCCCAAGCAAAATGATTTTTCTAGGCTTTTTTTGGATCTAAAAATATCTTAGATATTTCTATACTTATCCAAAGGAATTCTAGAATTCCTTGGAGCCTAAAAAGTAAGATAATTCTAGAGCTTCTTTTAGATATTTATTTACAATACTCAAGATAAATCTAGAAGGGAAAGGGATTAAGATACTTGATCCATTTATCAATAAATTTAATCAATTAGAATTTAAAAGATAAGAAAAAATATAATAACTTTGGGAATGTTCCAACTAAGAATGTCAACCTTATCAAGAGTCCTAATACTCGAATCGAGCTCTGATTCCTGCATTGGACAATATTGTGTTTGTTGAAAGATGATGTCTACCTGTCATTGTCAACAACTTTAATTAATTAGAACTTAAAAAACAAGGCAAATAGAATCAATTAATTTCATTAAAAGATAAAAAATATAACATAGTATGAGATTGCTCCAACTAAGAAGGTTAATCTTACCAAGAGTCCCTACCAATCCAATTGAGCTCCAATAGCTACACAGGACAATCTTGACCATGTTGAAAGACGTCTACCTACATTATCAACAACCTATATCAATTAGAACTTAGACAAAGAAAATCAAACCAATCGATTCTACAACTTTTATTGAAAGATGTCTACCTATCATTGTTGACAACTTTTATCAATTATTAGAACTTAAAAAACAAGGAAAATAGAATCAATCAATTTCATTAAAAGATAAAAAATATAACATAGTATGATATTGCTCCAACTAAGAAGGTTAATCTTACCAAGAGTCCCTACCAATCCAATTGAGCTCCAATAGCTACACAGGACAATCTTGACCATGTTGAAAGACGTCTACCTACATTATCAACAACCTATATCAATTAGAACTTAGACAAAGAAAATCAAACCAATCGATTCTACTGGAAGATAAATGTATAACATACTTTGAGATTATTCCAACTAAGGACAACTTTATCAAGAGTCCTAATACTCCAAACGAGCTCCCTTTCGTGCATAGAACAATTTGGAGATTCTTGAGAGATGTTTATCTGTCATTGTCAACAACTTTCATTATTTATAGTTTAGAACTTACAAGATTAGACAAATGAAATCAATCAATTGTACTCAAACATGTAAACTATATAAGTGCGTGTTTGGTAGTGATTTTGAAATGGTTAAAATCACTTTTATCAAAATTCAAAAGCACTCCAAAACATGTCTTTAATAATTCAAAATCAATTTTGATGATATGAAAATTGAGCTCCAATACCCGCAAGGGACAATCTTAAGCTTATTGAAAGATGTGTATATAGTCAACAACTTTTATCAATTAGAACTTAAAATACAAGGAAAATAAAATCAATCATATTTATTGAAAGCTGGAAAATATATAACATACTTTTGGAGTGTTCCAACTAAGATGGTCAATCTTATTAACAGTTCTAGCACTCCAATTAAGCTCAAATGCCTTCAAGGGATAATCTTGATCTTGTTGAAAGATGTTCTCCTGTCATTGTCAATAATTGTTATCAATTTGAACTTCAAAGACAAGGAAAATCAAATCAACCAATTTTAATAAACGATAAAAATTTAACATACTTTGGGATTGTTCCAATTAAGAATGCCAACCTTATCAAGAGTCCTAAAACTCCAATTGAGCTCTCATTCTTGGATGAAACAATCTTAACCTTGTTGGAAGGTGTCTATGTGACATTGTCAACAACTTTTATCAATTAGAACTTGACAAGGCAAATCAAATTAATCAATTTTATTGAAAGATGTAAAACCTATAATGTACTTTGATATTTCTCCAACTAAGCTCAAATGCCTTCAAGGGATAATCTTGATCTTGTTGAAAGATGTTCTCCTATCATTGTCAATAATTGTTATCAATTTGAACTTCAAAGACAAGGAAAATCAAATCAACCAATTTTAATAAACGATAAAAATTTAACATACTTTGGGATTGTTCCAATTAAGAATGCCAACCTTATCAAGAGTCCTAACACTCCAATTGAGCTCTCATTCTTGGATGAAACAATCTTAACCTTGTTGGAGACATGTGACATTGTCAACAACTTTTATCAATTAGAACTTAAAAGACAAGGCAAATCAAATTAATCAATTTTATTGAAAGATGTAAAACCTATAATGTACTTTGATATTTCTCCAACTAAGCTCAAATGCCTTCAAGGGATAATCTTGATCTTGTTGAAAGATGTTCTCCTGTCATTGTCAATAATTGTTATCAATTTGAACTTCAAAGACAAGGAAAATCAAATCAACCAATTTTAATAAACGATAAGAATTTAACATACTTTGGGATTGTTCCAATTAAGAATGCCAACCTTATCAAGAGTCCTAACACTCCAATTGAGCTCTCATTCTTGGATGAAACAATCTTAACCTTGTTGGAAGGTGTCTATGTGACATTGTCAACAACTTTTATCAATTAGAACTTAAATGACAAGGCAAATCAAATTAATCAATTTTATTGAAAGATGTAAAACCTATAATGTACTTTGATATTTCTCCAACTAACAAGGTCAATCTTACCAGAGTCCTAATACTCCAATTGAGCTCCAATGCCTACATGGGACAATCTTAAGCTTATTTCAGGTTTTCTACTTGTCATTATTAACAACTTTTATCAATTATTAGACCATAAAAAACAAATAAAATAGAATGAAATATAAAAGTATAACATACAGTGGGATTACTCCAAGAAGGTTAATTTTATTTGGAGTCCTACCACTTCAATGGAGCTCCAATTGCCTACCTGGAACAATTCCAAGATTGTTGAAAGATGTCTGACTATCATTGTCAACAACTTTAATCAATTAAAACTTAAAAACAAGGAAAATCAACAATCAATTGTATTGAAAGATAAAAGTATAACATACTTTGGGATTGTTCCAACTAAGTCAACCTTTATCAAGAGTCCTAACACTCCAATTAAGCTCCAATGTCTACGCATAAGACAATCTTGAGTTTGTTGAAAAATATGTACTTGTCATTGTCAACAATTTTTACCACTTATTAGAACTTAAGAAAGAAGAAAAACAAAATCAATCATATTTATTGAAATATAAAAGTATAACATACTTTGGTATTGTTCAAACTAAGAAGGCCAATCTTAAAAGAGTCCTAATATTCCAATTGAGCTTCAATCCCTGCAAGGAACAATCTTGAGATTATTTAGAGATATCTACCCATCATTGTCAATAACTTTGATCAATTATTGTTTTAAAGAACAAAGAAAATAGAATCAATCAATTTTGATGAAAGAAAAAATTACAACATACTTCGGTATTGCTCCAACCAAAAAGGTTAATCTTATTTAGAGTCCTAACACTTCAATGGAGCTTCAATGCGTGCAAGGAAAATCTCAAGCTAGTTGAAAGATATTTTCCTATCATTGTCAACAAGTTTTATCAGTCAATTTTATTGAAAAATAGAGGATATAACACATAGTTTGCGACTATTCCAACTAAGAAGGTCAACCTTATCGAGAGTTGTAATATTCCAATCGAGCTCTCATTCCTGCATAAGACAATCTTGAACTTGTTGAAAGATGTCTAATGTCTTTGTCAACAACTTTTGTTAATTAGAACTTCAAAGACGATGTCAAACAATATCAATATATTTTATTGAAACATCTCAACTTTATAATGTACCTAAGGATTGTTCCAACTAAAAAATCAATATTACAAGTCCTAATACTCCAATTATTCACCAATACCTGCATGAGACAATCTAGAACTTATTTAAAGATTTCTACTAGTTATTGTCAACAGTTTCATCAATTAGAATTTAAAGGCCAAGGAAAATGAACTCATATAGTTTGGGTTTCTTCCAAGTAACAAAGTCCATATTACAAGAGACTTAATACTCCAAATTGAGTTTCAATAGCTACAACGGACAATCTTAAGCTTATTGAAAGATGTGTATAAATTATAGTCAACAAACTTTTATCAATTAAAACTTATAAGATAAGGGAAAATAAAATCAAACATACTTATTAACCGAGGAAAAGATATAACGTACCTTGGAATTGTTCCAACTAAGAAGATCGATCTTATTTAGAGTCCTAACATTCTAATGGAGCTCCAATGCTTGCATGGACAATCTCGAGCGTGTTGAAGGATGTTTACCTACCATTGTTAACAACTTTTATCAATTAGAACTGATGTAGGATCATTAAATATCTTTTACTTTTACTTACCATGTATTTACTTTTGTCTTTATTTTAGCTTTACTATATAGTTAAAAGCTTTCTTTACTGTAAATAATTAGTTATAGTTAGTTATTTCCAGCTTATATATATGGCTGTGATTTGGTATTTTCAAAATTGAATAAAAATCATTTTTGAGGTATTGTTTGAAACTTGAGTGCATCAAGTTGTTATTAAAGCGCCCGAATCCAAGGCCTTCAAGAAATTGGATTTTCTTTCTCTCCTGGAGGCGGAATCGTTTAATGAAATATGCACAATACCGTTGTCCATAGGAAATTCTTATAAAGATCAAATAGTTTGTATAGACATGTGAAATAATGTTTGGGAAGTCATCAACATTGGGAATTCAGACATGTATAATGTAAACTCATGCTTTTAGAAAGAAAATGAAAACAACCCATTACCAAGTTGAATGATTCTAATCTGAGGGGCAAAGAGAAAAATGGTATGATGAGGAAGGTGTTTGTGGTGCGCAACGTGTTCTCCATTAGAAGACTACCTTGTGGAAGGAAGATGGTTGTTGAGGAAAAGGAGGGTTGGAGGGTGGCTAGATTAGATTTGGACCTTAGGTTTGCAGCTTGGCTGAGTAATCTGCCTTTTGGCAGTCGCGAGAAGCACAAATGTGGTAGGCTTCTGGAGAAGAAGAAGGCTAGAATCGGTGAACATCTTTTTCCAAGTCATCTCGAATAAGAATGGCCAGTATGGGGTGGCAACAATTGAGAGCTTTAAAGGAAGGGAAACTTGGTTTCGAATGAAGGATCCGATGGATTCTCAACTTCAGGTTAGGTGCATCCTTAAACCCTTTTTTGCGACAATTTAGTCGTGGGGATTTGTGGGAGTAAGGAGAAGCCTAAGAAGACGATTCAAGAAGCTAGCTTGCTAAATTGCTAAAGGTTAGCTAAAGGTGGATGACTTTTTATCCACGAATGGGATTTTAAATTGTTGGCTGAGGGAAGACGCCAGAGATATTTGGGAGGATGGATTACAATGACAGACGATTCCTTTGTACCACGAAGTTTGTGCAATCCATGGTTGGGTATTGTAGGGGTATGATCGAAGAAGAGAATGAGTTATTAGGGGAGGGGTTATGGTCAGAGCATGTTGCGTTTCAGGATAAGGGAACCAAAAGTGGCTTGATTCCGATGAACTGTTTTCTCCAGCACGATGGTATGTTTTTTCCAGTGAGATTTGTGCATGGCCGGAAGGTGGTGGAGCTCAGAGAGACATGGAAATCAAAGAAAACAGAGGAACGGAAGAAGCCCTTGTCGATTAAGGGTAGCCTGATTTTGCGGGGGATGAGTACGATTTGGGTCAGGAAACCTCTTTAGGATCATGTCAAGTCAATGGGGTCTCGAGGATTCAAAGGAGCAGGAACAGAGAGGTAACATGAATGACTTTCTTGGTATAGGTCTGGTGATAGCTTCTTGGGCTCAAGTGGGTCAAACCGATATTTTTGTGGGCCTGGGTCCAACATTAAAAATGAGATGGTTAATGAAGGTCTGAACCTTAGGGGGTTAATGAAGATGGGTTTTACCTTCGTGATGGGCCTACCTTAGATGGGATGCAACTTCTCATATCCCATCCATCCAAGGATGGGAGGGGCTTGGAGGCCATATCTGAAGGGCTAATTCGGGGGTCCAACAAGGAAGATAAAGATTTTGTGGCTCTCGAGGACATTAATGGAATTTCCAGAGATGAGTTGAGGATGAGTTTCTTGAAGAGATTTTTGAAATGGATGGAGTGGGAAAGGGATACCATAAAGGAATTCTCAAGAATGAAGGTTATAGGTCCGATCCATCTATTGTTAGTTACTCGGAGGACGAATTGTTCTTATCTTCCCCAGCTTTGAAAGCCCAAGATGATCCTAGCTTTGGGTTTTTTTTTTAACAAACCCAGGAGAATCCAACCGTGGGTTGAGAGGAGGAGAGCTCACATTCGAAAGTTCATGAGAAGAAAGATTTGGAGCCAAAGGGGTCTTAGTGGGGGTTCAAAGCTTGTTACGTGAAACGAAGATAGTGGTGAGTGTTTATCGCAGAAGGGATAGTAATGGAGCTTGGAAAGCCATTGATTTCTCGAACCAGCTGATCCAAGGTATTAACACTGTCGACCCTGCTATCCAGGTATGTTCTCCTCCTTCGATTTGTTTACCTCCCTCTTCTGAAGTGAGAATTGGGGTGGGTAACAGGTTGGGGGTTATTCTTTCCTGAATGGGTGTGGTCTTATGTCATTGTTCCCGTCTATGTCGTGGAGGGGGAACCCAAGGGGATTCATTCCTTATCCTTTCCATCATCTACTCAATTCTTTCCTGGTTTCTGGTTGTGCCTTGCCTTACCAAGTTCCTTCGGGGGGGATAGGATCCATGCCAGCTCCTGTGTCTTGTGCCGAGGAGAGAGGTGGATTAGTGGAAGGAGTCCAACCGTTTGCTTGTGAGGTTGTAGTGAATGATCCCAACTCTGTGCTTAATTCCTTAGACTCTTTGGATAAGATGCTAGGTGGGGGTGCAGAGATGTGGTCTTTTTGAAATTCTCTTTTAGCTTAACAGGTATGCAAGTGATCCCGGTTGAGAATTATTCTATGGGAACTCAGTTTTGTCCTCAAGGGGCGATGATTCTGCAGAAGGAAAAGGAAATTTCCACGGAAGGCAATCATAATTCCCCAAAGAATGGTAAGGTTGGGAGTAAGGCGAGAGGGGGTCGGAAAATCAAGGTTAGAGAGTTGAGAAATCTTAAGTGTTTGATCAACTATGATGGCTGGAAGGGTGGTGCTACAGGAGGGGATAAAGAAGGTTCTAAATGAAGGTGATATCCTGGAATGTCAGAGGTTTAGGAAGGAGGGAGAAGAGGAGGTTGGGTTAAGGAGGTTCTTGCTTAGGAGAATCCGAATATTGTTATTTTGGTTGAGACTAAGAGAGGTAGTTGTTGTAGGGAGCTGGTGAAGAGTTTGTGGGGTAAAAAGAAAGTGGAGTGGGTGTGTCTGGAGTCCTTTGGAACCCTCAGGGGCATTATTTTGATGTTGGATAACAATGTTGCTAAGTCTAGTGAGGTGGTTAGAGGCTCTTCCTCGGTCTCCATGTCCTTTCGTCTTCCTAGGGAGGAAGAGGGGTGCGTGACAGGAGCTTACGGGCCGCCAAGACAGAGGGGGAGAACGGAGTTTTGGGAGGAGTTAAGGGGGCTCGATGGTTTATGTGGTAAGTTTTGGTGTTTAGCCAGGGACTTTAATGTGGTGCAAAGCCCCCAAGAGAAAGCGTCTGGCGGAAGAGTTTCAAGATCGATAAGGCAATTTAATAACTTCATTGAGGAGTGTTCCTTTTTCAATCCGCCGATTGTTAATGGAAGGTTACCTGGTCCAATTATGATTTCATAGTCGTATTGGTAGATTCTTATTGTCTAAAGGGTGGATGCGGGTGTTTATAAATGCTAGATAGTTTTTGAGTCAGAGAGTTACTTCTGATCATTGGCCTCTTTGCTTGGACTCGGGGGCGGTCCTTTTAGATTTGAAAATATGTGGTTAACCCATCCCTCGTTCAAAGTTTCCCTCCCTAATTGGTGTCAGGTTGTTGTTTCAGGTAGGTAGGAGGGCTTTCGCTTCATGGGCAAGTTACGTGTCCTCGAAGGGGAGCTTAAGTCTTGGAATAAAAATGTCTTTGGGGATATTAGGTTAAAGAAACAAGAGGTGCTGGGAAAAATTAAGGTGTTAGATTCGGAGGAAGATTCGTGAGCTTTCGGTCTCGGAGAAAGAGGAGTGTGTGAATTTGAAGGTCGAATTTGTGGATATTGTTAACAAGTTGTGAATTGGAGGCAAAAAGCCAAAGTCAAGTGGGCGAGGGAGGGGGATGGTAATATATCCTATTTCCATAGAGTGGCAAGTGGTAGGAGGAACAAGAATTTCATTAATTATCTGGAGAATGAGGCTGGTGAGATGCTGAAAGATGATATGGCTATTGAGGAGGAGGTGCTTTCCTTTTTCTCAGCATTGTAGGGCTCGTTTGATAACGTTCTCGTTTCCCGTTTCCCGTTTCTCGTTTCTTGTTTCTTGTTTTTGAAGAACTAAAAACAGAAACATGTTTGATAATTATTTATGTTTCTTATTTCTCTAAAAAATGAAACAGAAACAGATATGTGTTTGACAACTGTTTCCCGATTCTTGATTTTTAGTTGAAATAAAATTTGGTACATATAATATAAAAATTATATATAACATACATTAAAATTATAGTCAGAGGTTGTCTTTGGCGGATGCTCTACAGAGGTCTGGCAGCGGCCAGTAGTCGGAGGTTGACGACAGCCGATAGTCAGGGGTCGACGGTGGCGGCATTGTATAGTCCAGTAGTGGCTCATCGACCTTTCTTGGACGAAATGGATTGGAGTCCTATCTCCTCAAGGGACAGAGATTGGTTGGATTCTCCCTTCTCCCTCGAGGAGATTAGTCGGGTGGTTTTTGGGTTTGATAGGGATAAAACTCCTGGGTCGGATGGTTTTTTTATGGCATTTTTTCAAGATAATTGGGAGTGTATTCAGGAGGATCTATGGAAAGTTTTCTTGGAGTTTTTCGATAGAGGTGTTATTGACAGCTCTTTAAACGATACCTTTGTCCGTTTTGTTCTAGAGAAGGACAATGCCACGAAGATAAAGGATCTCATACCCATTAGCCTGGTGACTAGTGTGTATAAGATCATAGCCAAGGTGTTGCCTATGAGACTTGTAGAAGAATTCTCCCATCTACGATCTTGGATTGTCAAGGGGCATTTATAGCTGGCAAACAAATTTTGGACCAAGCTCTTATAGCTAACGAAGTAATCGAGGATTACAGGGTTCAGAGAAAGGAGGGGATCATCTTTAAGATTGACTTTGAGAAAGCCTATGAAGGATTGGGACTTTTTGGATAGGGTCCTTGCGAAAAAAGGTTTTTTGTTATAAATGGAGAGCCTGGATTTGGAGCTGCATTAGATCGGTGAAGTACTCTATTATGGTTAATGGAAGACCTAGGGGTAGGATTTGGGCGTCGAGAGGCTTGAGGCAAGGGAATCTGCTTTCTCCCTTCCTTTTCCTCTTGGTGGTGGGTGCTCTGAGCAGGTACATTTCGAAGAGGGTCTTCTTTGTTGGGTCGTTCTGTTGTATCCTCGGTAGGAGGGAGGCTGAAGATCTGGACCACTTGCTTTGGGGTTGCGAGTTTGCCTCGACAGTTCGGAGTTGTTCAGAGGTCTGGTTTTCAAGATGGCCTTCGAGGAGCTTCTTCTTCATTCACCCGTTCAAGAAAGAGGGCACTTTTTGTGGCAGGTTGGTGTTTGTACAATTATTTGGGGTCTGTAAGGGGAGAGAAACAATAGAATCTTCAAAGGGCGTGAGAGTTCTTGGAACGATGTTTGGTCCCTTGTTAGATTTTATGTTTCTCTTCGGGCCTAGGTGCCTAAGCCCTTTTATAATTATATTTTAGGCTTCATCTTACTTGATTGGAGGCCCTTTTTATAAAGTGGCTCCGCTTTCTTTTTTGTGGGCTTTTCTTTTTGTATGCCCGTGTATTCTTTCATTTTTCTCAATGAAAGGTTTTCTCAATGAAAGGTAAGTTTATTATTAAAAAAAAAAAAAAAAAAAAAAAAAAAAAAGAGAGATCAAGTAGTTTGTGATGTGTTAGAAATGGATGCATGTCATGTCATATCCTTTTAGGTAGACCTCGGCAATATGATAATCAAACCATTCACAAAGGAAGAAATAACACCTATGAATTCATGTGGTTGGGCAAAAAGATCATTCTTATCCCTTTAGGAAAAACTGAAAATAAAAAACCTTTTAAAGAATCATCTACTTCAAAAAAGAAACTTTTATCGGTTCGTACTAATAAAAATTTTGTGCACGATATAGAACATTCAATCTTAACCCTAATTATTAAGGAGCAAACGGATGGCCATATTGCTACACCTCTCTGTTCAGACATCATTTTTGAGGCATAGTTTGAAACTTGAGTGCATCAAGAATTTACAAGACTGGGAAAATCAAATCACTCAATTTTATTGAAAGATAAAAGTATAACATGCTTAGGGGTTATTCCAACTAAAAAGGTCAAACCTTATCGAGAGTCCTTTAACACTCCAATCAAGCTTCTATTCCTGCGTGAAACAATCTTGAGCTTGTTGAAAGATGTCTCTATCTATCATTGTCTAAACTTAAATTAATTAGAACTTAAAAGACAAGACAAATCAAATAAATCAATTTTATTGAAACATGTAAACGGTAATATACTTTGGATATTCCAACTGGGAAGGTCATTCTTACAAAAGGCCTAACACTCCAATTGAGCTTCAATTCCTGCATGTAACAATTTTGAGCTTGTTGAAAGATATCTACTTGTCATTGTCAACAACCAACCTTAATGAAAAGGAAAATACAATCAATCAATTTTACAAAACGAAAAAAAAAATATAACATACTTTGAGATTGCTCCAATTAAGAAAGTCAACTTTATCAAGAGTCCTAACACTCCAATTGAGCTTGCATTCCTATATGGAAAAATTTAGAGCTTGTTGATTGATGTCTACCTTTCATTGTCAACAACTTTTATCAATTAGAACTTAAAATAACAGGCAAATCAATCAATTCTATTGATAGATGTAAAATGTATAATATACTTTGGTATTGTTCCAACATAGAAGGTCAATCTTACAAGAATCCTAATTCTCCAATTAACCTCTGATGCCTGTATCGAGCAATCTTCAACTTATTCAAGCATGTCTACCTGTAATTATTGTCAACTTCTATCAGTTATTAGAAATTAAGAAACAAGGAGAATAGAATCAATCAAATTTATTGAAAGATAAAAGTAGAACATACAAGTATTGTTCCAACTAAGAAGGCCAATCTTACAAGAGTCCTAACACTCTAATTAAGCTCAGTGCCTACCTGAGACAATCTTGAGATTATCTGAAAGAACTCTACTTGTCATTGTCAACAACTTATGTCAATTATTAGAACTTAAAAACAAAGAAAAGAGAATCGATCAATTTTGATGAAAGATAAAATTATAACATAGCATGGATTACTCCACCGAGAAGGTCAATCTTACTTAGAGTCCTAAACACTCCAGTGGAGCATCAATGCCTGCACAAAGCAATCTCCAGCTTGCTGAAAGATGTCTACCTATCATTAATAACAACTTTTATGAATTAGAACTTAAAAAACAAGATAAATCAAATCCATTAATTTTATTGAAATATAAAAGTATAACATACTTTGGGATTGTTCGAACTAAGAAAGAAAACCTTATCAAGATTCCTAACACTCAAATTGAGCTCCCATTCCTACATGGGACAATCTTGAACTTGTTGAGAGATATCTATTTATCGTTATCAAGATAAAAAAATCAATCAATTTTATTGAAAGATAAAAGTTTAACATACTTTGGGAGTGTTCCAACTAAAAAGGTCAACCTTATCGAGAGTCATAATACTAAAATCGAGCTCTCATTCTTGCATGGGACAATCTTGAGCTTGTCGAAAGACACCTGTCACTAGCAACAACTTTTATCAATTAGAACTTAAAAGACAAGATAAATCAAATCATTCAATTTATTCAAAGGTAAAAGTTTAACATACTTTGGGATTGTGCCAACTAAGAACATCAAACTTGTCAAGAGTCCTAACACTCCAGTCGAGCTCTCATTCTTGCATGGAAAATATTGAGCTTGTTAAGAGATGTTTTCTTGTCATTGTCAACAACTTTTATTGATTATAACTTACAAGACAGGCAAATCAAATCAATCGATTTTATTCAAACATGTAAACTATATAATATGCCTTAGGATTGTTCTGACTAAGAAGATCAACATTACAAGAGTCCCAATACTTCAATTGTGCTTGAATGCCTACATGGAACAATCTTGAGCTTATTCAAAGTCTACCTGGTATTGTCAACAATTTTAATCAATTAGAACATAAAAGACAAGGAATATCAAATCATATACTTCAAAGATTGTTCCAACTAACAAAGTCAATCTTACCCGAGTCCTAATAATCCAAATTGAGCTCCAATACCTGCATGGGAAAATTTTGAAATTATTGAAAGATGTTTATCTATTATAGTCAACAACGTTTATCAATTAGAACTTCAAAGACAAGGAAAATTAAATCAATCAATTTTATTGAAAGGTGGAAAAAGAAATATAACATACTTCGAGATTGTTCCAACTCAAAAGGTCAACTTTATCAAAAGTTCTAACACTCCAGTTGGGCTCATATTCCTGTATGAGAAAATATTAAACTCGTTGATAGATGGATTTGTCATTGTCAACAACTTTTATCCATTAGAACATAAAAGAAAAGGCAAACCAAATTAATCAATTCTATTTGACAAGTGTAAAATGTATAATATACTTTGCTATTGTTCCAACAAAGAATGTCAAACTTACGAGAATCCTAATACTATTGACAAGTGTAAAATGTATGATATACTTTGCCATTGTTCCAACAAAGAAGGTCAAACTTACGAGAATCTTAATACTCCAATTGAGCTCCAATGCTTGCATGGGATAATCTTGAACTTATTCAAACATGTCTACTTGTAATTGTCATCAACTTCTATCAATTATTACAACTTAAGAAACAAGGAGAATAGAATCAATCATATTGATGGAAAGATGCAAGTAAAACGTACTTTGGTTGAAATTAAGAAACAAGAAGAATAGAATGGATCAAATTTATTCAAAGATACAAGTAGATCAGACTTTGGTGTTGTTCCAACTAAGAAGGTCAATCTTACTAGAGTCTCGATACTCCAATTATGCTCCAATGCCTACCATCGAACAATCTTGAGATTATATGAAAGAACTCTACCTGTCATTGTCAACAACTTTTATCAATTATTAGAACTTAAAAAACAAAGAAAATAGAATCAATCAACTCTAATGAAAGATAAAGTCATAAAATACTTTGGGATGGCTCAAGGTCAATCTTATTTAGAGTCCTAAAACTCCAATGGAGCATCAATGCCTACTACAAGGAGCAATCTCAAGCTTGTTTAAAGATAGATGTCAATCCATCATTACCAACAACTTTTATCAATTAAAACTTAAAAGATAAGATAAATCAAATCAATCAATTTAAGTTTAACATAATTCAGAATTGTTTCAACTAAGAAGGTCAACCTTATCAAGACTCCTAATACTCAAATCAAGCTCTCATTCCTGCATAGGCCAATCTTGAGTTTGTTGAAAGATGTCTACCTATCATTATCAACAACTTTTATCCATTAGAAGTTAAAAAACAAGATAAATCAAATCAATCAATTTTATTGAAAGATAAAAGTTTAACATACTTTGGGATTATTCCAACTAAGAATGTCAACCTTATCAAGACTCCTGACACTCAAATCAAGCTCCCTTTCCGTCATGGGCCAATCTTGAAAGATGTCTACCTATGATTATCAACAACTTTTATCGATTAGAACTTAAAAGACAAGATAAATCAAATCAATCATTTTAATTGAAAAAAAAAATGACATACTTTGGGATTGTTCCAACTAAGAATGCCGACCTTATTAAGAGTCCTAACATTCCAATCGTTTTCTCAATCCTGCATGGAACAATTTTGAACTTGTTGAAAGATGTCTACCTATCACTGTCAACAACTTTTACTAATTAGAAATTAAAAGCCAAGGCAAATCAAATCAATCAATTTTATTGAAACATGCAAACTATATAATATACCATAGGATTGTTTCAATTAAGAAGGTTACAAAATTCATATTCCAATTGTGCTGCAATGCCTGCATGAGACAATCTTGAGTTGATTCAAAAATGCATGTATGTCATTGTCAACAACTTTTATCAATTAGAACATAAAAACAAGGAAAATCAAATTATATGCTTTTGGGATTGTTCCAACTAACAAGGTCAATATTGGTGTGAGATGAGGGTGAGGTGTGCGACGGCGAAGTTAAACATTGATCGAAAGGTATTCCACTTTCGTAAGAATGGGTGCAAGAAAAGAGTGAAGTTGGAGGTGTTATGATATATGTTATTTGGTTATTATGTCCTTTATCGTAATTGTACATTCCTTAAGTTAGGGTTTTCTTGTATTCCTATATATATGGGTTATTCTCTTATGTGAATGATAAGAAATACTTTTCCCTAATACTTTGTACATGGTATCAGAGCGTCTAGGGTTTTAGAATTCTCTCCTTGGCGGCTAGGGTTTTCCTCTAGGGTTAGGGTTTGTAGTTTGAGTCACCTCGTTTGAGTGGCCGTTTGTCGTCACCACCTACCTAGGAAGGAGCGCCGCCGTCAGGAGAGTGGAAGCGCCGTCGCCGATCGTCGGAAAACGCCGCGCGTGAGTCACACGCGCCGCCGAAGGGATCTGCAGCCGCCGCCACGCGCCGGCGCGTAAGGGCGCGTGGGCCGTCCGTTTTTGTTTCCGCCGCCTGGGTTCGTCTCGCCTTGTGATTTCCGGCCAGCCTGTGTGATTAGATTTCAGAATATCACATTTTTTGGTCTCGGGTTGTGTAGTTTTCTTCGGTATCAAGCTGTTTTTTGCGATTCAGTTCTGTTTTTTGTGGTTTATTGAAGTTTTTCAGCGGTTTTAAGCTACCAATGGCTGAGCTGAAACCTTTGGTCATATCTAATGGAGTTCCCCTTTCTTCGAAGTTCACAGAACATAAGTTAAATGGCTCCAATTACTATGAATGGAGTCGTACAATTCGATTTTATCTACGAAGCACTGAGATGGATGACCATATCACTGAGGATCCGCCAGAGGATGACACAAAGAAGAAGGTTTGGCTTAGAGATGATGCTCGCTTGTACTTGGGTATAAAGAATTCTATAGAAAACGAGATACTTGGTTTGTTTAATCATTGTGATTCAGTGAAAGAACTACTAGCATTCACAGAGTTTTTATACTCAGGTAAAGAGCAAGTTAACAGAATGTATGATGTTTCCATGGCCTTCTTTCATGCAGCTCAGAAAGAACAATCAGTGACAAATTACTTCATGCAGTTTAAGAATACATGTGCAGAGCTTGGTACGTTATTCCCATTTACCACTGATATAAAGGTTCAACAAGCTCAGCGAGAAAAGATGGCCGTCATGATATTTTTGAATGGACTTCAACCTGAATTTGGGATGGCGAAATCACAAATTCTCTCTGGTTCTGAAATTCCTACTTTGGAAGAAGTCTTCAGTAGAGTTCTCCGTATTGAAAGTCCTCAAATCAGTTCGTCTGTCCCTCAATCTAACAGTTCTTTGATTAGTAAAAATAATGACTCTAGGGTTCATCAAGGAACGAACACTAATACTCAGAGAACTAGTTATGATAATCGGCGACAGGAGATTGTATGCAACTATTGTCGGAAGCCTGGCCATATAAAACGTGAGTGTAGAAAGTTGTTAAGTAGGGGATATAGGCCTCAGATTGCTCAGATTGCTTCCACCAGTGATACACCTGAGAAGTCAGTTTCCATTTCTGCAGATGAGTTTGCTAAATTCCAGTTGTATCAGGAATCATTGCAAGCATCATCTTCCTCGAATCCTATTGCAACTATTGCTGCGTCAGCCTCAGGTAATCAAAATCATTGTCTTCTTACATCCTCTACCAAATGGGTCATAGACTCTGGTGCCACAGCCCATATGACAGGTAATTCTAGCCTATTTTCTACCTCTTTGTCACCTGCACTTTCTCCGACTGTCACTTTGGCAGACGGATCAACATCATCGGTTCTTGGTTATGGCACCATTGATCTCACACCTTCTCTTCATTTGTCTTCTGTTTTACATTTGCCTAAACTTTCTTTTAACTTGATTTCTGTAAGTAAACTCACTCGCGACCTTGATTGTTTTATCTCTTTTTTTCCTGGCTATTGCTTGTTTCAGGATCGTATGACGAAGAAGATTATTGGTAAAGGATATGAGTCTGGAGGTCTTTACATCTTTGATCACCAACTACCGAAAGCTGTGGCATGTTCTGGAGTTGCCTCCCCATTTGAAATTCATTGTCGTTTGGGTCATCCTTCTTTGTCTGTGTTGAAGAAGCTTTATCCCGCTTTTCAGTCTTTGTCGTCTTTAAATTGTGAGTCTTGTCAGTTTGCTAAATTTCATCGTCTTAGCTCGAGTCCTAGAGTCAATAAACGAGCTAGTGCTCCCTTTGAATTAGTTCATTCTGATGTTTGGGGTCCGTGTCCAGTATTGTCCAAAACTGGATTTCGTTATTTTGTTACCTTTGTTGACGACTACTCTCGTCTAACTTGGTTATATTTAATGAAAAATCGTTCTGAGTTACTTTCTCACTTTTGTGCTTTCCATGCTGAAATCCAAACTCAGTTTAATGTGTCTTTGAAAACTTTGCGCACTGATAATGCCGGTGAATATTTTTCTCACATGCTTGGTTCTTATTTGTGTAAAAATGGAATTGTTCATCAATCTTCATGTGCTGACACTCCATCCCAAAACGGGGTCGCTGAACGGAAAAATAGGCATTTACTTGAGACCGCGAGAGCATTATCCTTTCAAATGCATGTACCAAAGCCTTACTGGGCCGATGCGGTTTCCACAGCGTGTTTCTTAATTAATAGAATGCCTTCGTCCGTCCTTAATGGTGAGATTCCTTATCGTGTACTCTTTCCCACCAAACCTTTGTTTCCCATTGAACCAAAAATATTTGGTTGCACTTGTTTTGTTCGAGATGTTCATCCTCATCGTACCAAGTTAGATCCTAAATCCTTGAAGTGCATCTTCCTCGGTTACTCTCGTGTTCAAAAGGGATATCGTTGCTATTGTCCTAGTTTTAACAAATATCTTATTTCTCCAGATGTTATCTTTTTCGAAGATACTCCTTTTAGCCCGTCATTGTCGAGCTCGAGTGAGGGGGAGGATGATGATCTTTTTATCTATGAGATTATCTCTCCATCATCATCTCATGATCCTTCCCCATCAGTTTCTATCCCTCCTCGTCCACCCGTTACTCAGGTATACTCCAGGAGGCCACCACAGGAACCTTCCGGCACATGTCCTACGCCACAAGATTCTTCGACATCTGATCTTGGACCAAGTGATGATCTTCCCATTGCCCTTCGTAAAGGTAAGCGCACATGTACTTATCCTATTTCTTCTTTTGTGTCTTATAACCAGTTGTCATCACCCACATATTCGTTTATCACATCCCTTGATTCTATCTCTATTCCTAATTCTGTTCATGAAGCGTTATCTCATTCTGGTTGGCGCAATGCAATGATTGAGGAGATGAATGCTTTAGATGCTAATGGTACTTGGGATTTAGTATCTCGTCCTGCAGGCAAGAAGGCCATTGGGTGTAAATGGGTGTTTGCAATCAAGGTCAATCCTGACGGATCAGTTGCTCGTTTGAAAGCACGTCTTGTTGCTAAAGGATATGCTCAAGTTTATGGGATTGATTATTCCGATACATTCTCTCCAGTTGCTAAACTAACGTCTATTCGATTGTTTCTTTCCATGGCAGCTACTCAAGGTTGGTCTTTACATCAGCTAGACATCAAGAACGCCTTTTTACATGGCGATCTTCAGGAGGAAGTTTATATTGAGCAACCACCTGGTTTTGTTGCTCAGGGGGAGAGTGATAAAGTTTGTCGCCTTAGAAAATCATTATATGGATTGAAACAGAGTCCACGTGCATGGTTTGGTAAGTTTAGTCAGGCACTTGAGCAATTTGGAATGAAGAAGAGTACGTCTGATCATTCTGTCTTCTATCGACGATCTGAGAATGGTATTACTTTGCTTGTTGTGTATGTTGATGATATTGTTATAACTGGTAATGATACATCAGGTATAGCCTCTCTCAAAACTTTCCTTCAGGGTCAATTTCATACCAAGGATTTCGGAACACTAAAGTATTTTTTGGGTATTGAAGTGATGAGAAGCAAGAAAGGTATCTTTTTGTCACAACGAAAGTATGTACTTGATTTGTTATCTGAGACAGGAAAACTAGGAGTTAAACCATGTAGTACTCCGATGATACCAAATTTGCAACTCACCAAAGAAGGAGAATTATTTAAAGACCCAGAAAGATACAGAAGATTAGTTGGGAAGTTGAATTATCTAACAGTGACACGACCAGACATTGCTTATTCAGTGAGCATTGTAAGTCAATATATGTCATCACCTACAGTAGATCATTGGGCTGCAGTAGAACAAATTCTATGCTACTTAAAAGCTGCTCCAGGGCATGGAATCTTATATAAAGATCATGGTCGTACAAGAGTTGAATGCTTTTCAGATGCTGATTGGGCTGGATCTAAAGAAGATAGAAGATCAACTTATGGATATTGTGTCTTTGTAGGAGGCAATTTGGTTTCATGGAAGAGTAAGAAGCAGAATGTGGTTTCACGTTCGAGCGCTGAATCAGAATATAGAGCTATGGCACAATCTGTATGTGAGATAGTATGGATACATCAACTGTTGACGGAGATAGGGTTCAGTGTTACTATGCCAGCTAAATTGTGGTGTGATAATCAAGCTGCACTTCACATTGCATCTAATCCAGTGTTTCATGAGAGGACTAAACATATTGAAGTGGATTGTCACTTCATTCGTGAGAAAATACAACAAGGGTTGGTGTCCACAGGATATGTGAAGACAGGAGAACAATTGGGAGATATTCTTACCAAAGCATTAAATGGAGCAAGGATTAATTATCTCTGCAACAAGTTGGGCATGATTGACATATTTGCTCCAACTTGAGGGGGAGTGTTATGATATATGTTATTTGGTTATTATGTCCTTTATCGTAATTGTACATTCCTTAAGTTAGGGTTTTCTTGTATTCCTATATATATGGGTTATTCTCTTATGTGAATGATAAGAAATACTTTTCCCTAATACTTTGTACAGGAGGAATGGAGAGGCTTGAGAGTGGGGATTCTGGACCTGGGGTTGGAAGCATTGGCTTGGGTAAGGGATTGTTTGAGCACAGTCTCCAAGATGGAAAAGCCCTAAGGTTTTTGGAGAAGAAGAAGATTCAGCTCAACAGTGATCTTCTCGCAAGTCTTGACGAATACTAGGGGTCGATTTGGTCTCCTCTCTTTGGAACCATTTAGAGGGAGAAAATCTTCTATTTTTGTTCCAAAGGGCTCGAAAGGAAAGGGATGGGGGCATTGGCTTTGGCTATGACCGATATTGGTGGAGTCGAAGACTTGTTTTTAGAATAATAACAAATGATACCCCTTTATTGATAATCACTTGCCCTTAAATAGACAAGGATCCTAACTAAAGTAGTTACAAGGCATGTGGTTGGCACATGACTTAGTAAAATAAAAGACTAAGGGTTATTACAAGTATATGGCTACATCAAACATCCCCTTCCCAAAAAGAACTCGACCTCGAGTTAAGTAATAAATGACCAAAAATTCCATTTTTGGACTATATCCCATTCGTGGACTGTTCTTTGAACAAAAATTTGCCTTTCTTGCCTTTCTTGCTGATATTTTACCTTGTGTTCTTGCGTTTCTAAAGGCTTCCACTTCAAGAATTCTTGCTGCCAATTATGTAATGGATTGATGTGGAAGTCTCGATGCATTATTTGATACTTTCTTGGAGCTAAATGTGCTTCATGAACTATTCTTTGCTCCATTGTTTGTCTTTCTTGTTGCTGTCCCATCCTTTCTTCCAATTCCCGAGATGTTTTATCTTGTTCTTGATAAGTTCTTTCAATGGTAGCTTGCCCCATTAGGTTACCGCTTGGTTCCCCCTTGTTTCCCATCTTTCCAAGGTCCTTATTTCTCGATGAATCCGTCCCATCTTGTTGTCTTCTATTCAAGGGATTATTGTTGAATTCTTGGAGCATTGGTTGGTGTTCTTGATGGATTCTTGGAGGAAAATCTACTTCTTGGACCATTCTTAGAGGCAAATCTATTTGCATTTTGAAGTCACTCTCGGGTTGTTGGTATGGGAACCTTCGATCTCTTTGCCTTCCCATTTGAAATTCCACAGGTTCATCTTCTTCTTCACTTGAGCTACCTCCATCCCATTCGGTTTGCCTTTTGAACAATTGGTTGTAGTTGGCTTCTTGGAGTCCCGAGCGTTGTTCTTGAAAATTCCTCGGTGCTGCAACTACTTCTTGAAATGACTTTCGCTCAAAATCTTGCCCACGTCTGGTTCCCCATCCTTCTTTATGATGTTCTTGCGGTCTTCTTTCCAAAGTCAAGTATTCTTGCGGTTCGGCAGCTTGTTGATCTAATTTACAGCCTAGTTTGACACATAACATTTCAAGGATCTTTTTAATCTCACGCACGTCATCTTTGACCGACAGCAAGCGTACAGTCGTTTCTTGTGGTGAGAGGACGGTGATAGTCTCCGCCTCTTTGCCCATCGATGTTGAGTCTCCACCTATGTTGGTCGAGACCTTCTTGGATGCCATCGAGGAAGCGCCCAAAATCACACGCTCTGATACCAAATATGGTGGAGTCGTAGACTTGTTTCTAGAATAATAACAAATGACACCCCTTTATTGATAATCACTTGCCTTTAAATAGGCAAGGATCCTAACTAAAGTAGTTACAAGGAATGTGGTTGGCACATGACTTAGTAAAATAAAAGACTAAGGGTTATTACAAGTATACGGCTACATCAGATATTCTTTTGCTTTTAGTGTTGTGTTCTAAAACCTTGGTTTCATTAGTAGGGAAGGAGGTGGCAAAAGATGTTCTGAAAGAAAAAAAAAAGAAGGATGTGAAAAGAAAAACATTCATAGGAGACCTATGTGTGCAAAGGTCGGTGAGGACGATTCACCAAATTCGCATTTGATTGTTATGTAGTGGTGATTATAGGAGATGATGGATCGTAAACTTCATTGGGCAACTATTAAAGAGATTATTCTAATGAAAGCAAGCATCGGATTGGCCCTCAAACCCATCTGTTCTAATTTGGCCATGGGTATATGCGGAAATTCGAAGAAGGCACTGGATCTGATTGAGCGAGGGTTTCCATTACATTCGAAAAACTTCAAAGTTCATGTTTGGAATTTGAAGTTATTGGCAAGGGGAAACCTTCAACCTTTAATGGAGTCTGGCTTACAGCCTTGGATATCCCTCTATTTATCAGAACTAGGCGACATTTGGTTTCTATTTGGCTTCATAAAGCCTTGACACAAAAGTTTGAGTCTCCTAAAGGTATGGACTACATATATGAGAAGAGATAAGGAAAGACATGGGGGATCTGAATTTTCAATCTGGGATTAGGCCTAGGCTTGAGTTTAGGTCAACCACTAGACTCTAGAAAGTGTAAAACAATGATGGTGGTGGTGGTGGTGGCATGGAAGTGGACTGGGTCCAGTCATGGCCTTGGAACAAGCAGAAATTTTGGCATCAAGAGTATGGGGATGATCCCTCGATTGTTTAACTATTTGGAAAATGAGTTGTTCCTTTCAACATCGATGGCTAAGGAAATGCAATATTTAAATTTTATATTTGATATTTTATGGAGAGGGGAGACTTCGTTGGAAAGAGGTTGGTGGCAAGGAGGAAACTTTTTAAATCAAGAGGAGGGACATTAATCATCATCCAAAGGAAGCAACCACCAACAAGCAATTGGACATCCCAAAGTTGGATTTTTCGCTTCTCCTAGCAAAGCCTAGGGGTTTTCCTATGTTTGATGATAACGTGCAATAGGATAAACCAAAGCATTTTCCTTAAGCGTTGCTCCAGGTAAACTCTGAAAGGATGACAAACCAGGTATATGTAATCCTTAGGACCTTTCACCTTCCTCGTCGGATTCTGTTGAGAGAGGGAGTTACTCTACTCAAGTAAGTTGACTTTTCCTTTACCTTTCTCTTTATCTTTGCCTATAGAAGAGGAGGGGGTCCGAACAATTTTAATCAAAGTCTTGGGTCTCCGTTGTTGCTTAATTCTGTCTTGTCTCATTCAACTTAGTATGCGCTAGGAGAGAGTGTATCAACTTTTGTGTTTGTGTCCCATACTTTGGGTAGTGGTTTTCGCCAGGGAGGCGATCTAGTCAGCCTTTTCAAAACAAGTTGGTTGTTGGTAACCCTACGTCTCTATCTAATTCTTCGGCTCTTCAAGGTTTCCCTGCAACTGGGGGTACTGATGGCAATTGGCCCGTAGCTTAGGCTTCCCTTGCTTTTATTGGAATTCATGAAATCCCGACTGAGGTGACTCACCCACCAACATTAATTCTAAGAAGAGAAAAACGACAAGTAAGAAAGGAAAGAGTTCTAAGAAGCTAGACACAGAACTTAAGAAGTTGGATTGTTCTATGAATTATGATGGAAAGAAGGCTTCTCAGGAAACCATTGCTACTTTGGGAATCCAATAAAAGTGGTTTTCTAAAATGCTAGGGGCCTGAGAGGGTCAGGATAATCAGTGGATCGTTAAAAAGGTAATTTCGGTCCATCAAGAGTTTGTGAAAAGTATTTGGACTATTATAAGAAGGTGGAGTGGGTCGGCCTTGAGTCCCTAAAAGCGTCAAGAGGAGTGCTTCTTCTGTGGGATGGCAATTCGAAAGGGGTTGTTGGAGTGATAAAAGGTGTGTTTTCCATTTCCATCTCTTTCAATATTAGAGGGAATATGGTGGGCATCTTCACAGGGGCTTATGGTCCTCCTAGGCCTAGAGATGGAAAAGAAATATGGAATGAAATCGGAGACCTCTTTGGCCTATGTGGGCCTTGTCAAGTGTCTCGTGGGGGGCTTTAATGTTACTCGCTCCCCTTTGGAAAAAGGCGTCCGGTGGTAGGGCTACAAAGTCTATGAAGCAGTGTAAGAAGGTTATTCAGGGTTGTAGTTTGTTAGACACCCCTGTAGTAAACGACAAGTTTACTTGGTCCAACTGTCGGGTGCATAGCAAAATAGATAGATTTCTATTATCCAAGAATTGGATGGAGACTTTTTCCACAGTGAGACAATTGTTGGGACCTAGAGTCACCTCAGATCATTAATCGTTTATCCTTGTTTTAGGTCCCCCGGAAGTGGGGCCCCTGTCCATTTAGGTTCAAAAACATGTGGCTAGATCATCCCTCCTTTAAATCTTCCTTTCCCTCATGGTGGAATACGAAGGTCTCGAGCAATTAGGAAGGCTACCGATTCATGGACAAGCTGAGAAATCTAAAAGGGGTTCTAATATCATGGAATAAGGAGGTCTTTGGGGCCTTTAGGATTAAAAAGCAAGAGGTGGCAAGTAGGATTGGTTGTATTGACGTTTTAGAAGAGATTAGTCAGCTGAAGGAGGCAATTAAGAAGGAGCAGATGTTTCTTAAGTTGGAATATGCGAAGGTGGTTAAAAAGGAAACCATAAGTTGGAAACAAAAGGCCAAAGTCAGATTAGCAAAGAAGGGGATTTGTAATTATTATTTCTTCCACAGAAAGGCAAACGATAGAAGAAGCAAGAATTTAATTGGACCTTCGGAGAATGATAGGGGAATCCTGCTTAAAGAAAAGAAGGAGGTCGAGGATGAGGTCCTTTCCTATTTCTCTAAGCTCTACACTTCGAGGTGTCTCCCAAACCCTTTTGTGGTGGGGTTGGATTGGAGCTCCATTCCTGAGGAGGAGAAGTGAGGGTTGAAGGCTCCCTTTTTAGACGAAGAGGATAAGAAGGTAGTTAACCGCTCCAAGGCTTGATGACTTCTCCATGGCCCTCTTTCAGGATAGGAAGAAGGATATTAAAAATGATGTGACGGGTGTGTTCCAACAGTTCTTTGAGAAATGTATCTCAGATAAATCCCTGAATGAAACTTTCTTTTGCCTCATCCCTAAAAAAGAGAGGTCAAACAAAGTTAAGATTTTAAACCCATCAGCTTGATCACGAGCATGTATAAAGTCATAGCTAAGGGTTTGGTTAATAGACTGAAAAAGGTTCTTTCATTGACGATATCTGAATAACAAGGCACTTCTATCGAGAGAAGGAAAATCCTTGATCACTGCTCTCATCGCTAACAAGGTTATTGAGGAATACTATGGTCGAGGTCAATAGGGTGTCATCTTTAAAATTGACTATGAGAATGCTTACAACCATGATCACTGCTCTCATAGCTAACAAGGCTATCTTTAAGATTGACTATGATAATGCTTACAACCATGTGGATTGGAGCTTCTTGGACAAGATCCTCGATAAGAAAGGTTTTGGGTACAAATGGAGATCTTGGGTTTGGAGTTGCATCAGATCTGGTACATATTCGATCCTCATCAATGGCAGTTCTAAAGGGAGGATTAAGGCCATAAGGGGCCTGCGCTAGGGTGATCCATTATCCCCCTTTCTTTACTTACTTATTGTGGACACCCTTAGCATGATTGTTTCGAGAGGGGTGGAGGGTGGAATCGTTGAGGGTTTGGAGGTGGGTCAAGGTAAGGTCCCCTTGTCCCACCTTCAATTTGCTGATGTCACTATTTTCTTTTACTCTACTGAGGATAAGTCATTCTTCATGTTAAATCACATCCTTGCCTTCTTTGGAGCCATGTCGGGCCTTAAGATCAATAGGGAAGAGTGTCTAATCCTGGACTTAAATTGTGATATGGGCATGTTGGATAGGTGGGATTCCTCTGTAGGTCGTGAGTTTGGTTATTTCCCTTCGTCCTACTTAGGACCCCCTAGGCCATAATCTGAGATCTCTTTCTTTTTGGGATGTGGTGGTGGATAAAGTGCATAAGAGATTGGCTAATTAGAAAGAGAAATTTTTCCTCCAAAGGTGGCAGGTTGATTCTCATTTGAGCAGTGTTGAGTGGTATCCTCACATATTTCTTCTCCCTTTTTAGAGCTCCCGATTCGGTGTGTAATTCTTTAGAAAAGCTTATGAGGGATGTTCTTTGAGGAGAGGTCAATGGGGTAAGAGTGTGCATTTGGTGAATTGGAAGTTGGTGTGGAAACCAATGAGATGCAAAGGGCTAGAGTTAGAGGATTCAAGGGTCCATAACAAAGCGATGTTGGCTAAATGGTTCTGGCGGTTTCCCTTTGAGTCCAATACCTTGTGACATAGGACTATCATGAGTAAGTACGATCCACACCCATTTGTGTGGGGTCAGGTGGGTCAAAGACACGTTCAAAAATTCATGGAAGGGCATTTGTACTAAGCTCCCTTTTTTCTTTCTTTATTCAGTTTTTTGTGGGGGATGGTAAAGATACGTACTTTTGGGAGGACAGGTGGATGGGAGATCGTGTTCCCTCGTCTATACCATTTATCTTTTATGAAAAATTATTCTGTGGCCAATGTTCTAGATACTTCCCGGAGTTCTCCCTCTTTTTCTTTTGGTTTCACCTATCCATTATCCAATAGGGAGCCATAGACATCTTGACTCCCTTATCTTTGTTAGAATAGGCAGTTCTAAGACTAAGAAGGGGGGATATTTGTTTTTGGAGCCCTTCCCCCTCTGAAGGTTTCTCCTGTGGGTTGCTTTTTCAGTGTTTATTAAACTCTCCATCGGTTGGTGAGTTCATCTTTTATGTCTTATGGAAGGTGAAAGTTCCAAATAAAGTTCAATTTTTCATATGGCAAATCATCCATAGAAGAGTTAACACCTTGGATCGGCTCTTGAGAAGGATGATTTCGTATTTGACTAGTCCATTTTGTTGCTTTCTTTGTCAAATGGCGAAGGAAGACCTTGACAGATGTTTTGGAGTTGCGACTTTGCTTATTCAAGGTAGAATTCCATTTTTTAGGTGTTTGGCTTGCAGTTCGCTAGGCACAGAGGTCTTCTTCAAATGCTTGAGAAGTTCTTCCCTCATCCACCGTTTTGAGAGAGAGAGGGAGGTTCTTGTGGCAGGCAGGGATTTGCGTCCTAGGAGATTTGTGGGGGGAAGGAATAATAGAACCTTCTAGGGGTGGGAGAGTAGTTTTTGGGAGGTTTGGTCGTTGGCTAGATTTCATGTTTCTCTTTGGGTGTAGGTGATTTGTGCTTTTTGTAATTACTCTATAGGCCTTATTTGGCATGATTAGAGTCGTTTTCTATAGTTTGGCTCCCTTTTGTGGGCTTGATTTTTCTAGATGCCCTTGTATTCTTTCTTTCTTTTTTTCTCATTGAAAGGTTGGTTTTTCATTAACAAACAAACAAAAAAAGAAACAACAACAAACAAAAAAACAAGGTAAATCTTGTTATGATATATGTTATTTGGTTATTATGTCCTTTATCGTAATTGTACATTCCTTAAGTTAGGGTTTTCTTGTATTCCTATATATATGTGTTATTCTCTTATGTGAATAATAAGAAATACTTTTCCCTAATACTTTGTACATGGTATCAGAGCGTCTAGGGTTTTAGAATTCTCTCCTTGGCGGCTAGGGTTTTCCTCTAGGGTTAGGGTTTGTAGTTTGAGTCACCTCGTTTGAGTGGCCGTTTGTCGTCACCACCTACCTAGGAAGGAGCGCCGCCGTCAGGAGAGTGGAAGCGCCGTCGTCGATCGTCGGAAAACGCCGCGCGTGAGTCACACGCGCCGCCGAAGGGATCTGCAGCCGCCGCCACGCGCCGGCGCGTGAGGGCGCGTGGGCCGTCCGTTTCTGTTTCCGCCGCCTGGGTTCGTCTCGCCTCGTGATTTCCGGCCAGCCTGTGTGATTAGATTTCAGAATATCACATTTTTTGGTCTCGGGTTGTGTAGTTTTCTTCGGTATCAAGCTGTTTTTTTGCGATTCAGTTCTGTTTTTGTGGTTTATTGAAGTTTTTCAGCGGTTTTAAGCTACCAATGGCTGAGCTGAAACCTTTGGTCATATCTAATGGAGTTCCCCTTTCTTCGAAGTTCACAGAACATAAGTTAAATGGCTCCAATTACTATGAATGGAGTCGTACAATTCGGTTTTATCTACGAAGCACTGAGATGGATGACCATATCACTGAGGATCCGCCAGAGGATGACACAAAGAAGAAGATTTGGCTTAGAGATGATGCTCGCTTGTACTTGGGAATAAAGAATTCTATAGAAAACGAGATACTTGGTTTGTTTAATCATTGTGATTCGGTGAAAGAATTACTAGCATTCACAGAGTTTTTATACTCAGGTAAAGAGCAAGTTAACAGAATGTATGATGTTTCCATGGCCTTCTTTCATGCAGCTCAGAAAGAACAATCTGTGACGAATTACTTCATGCAGTTTAAGAAGACATGTGCAGAGCTTGGTACGTTATTCCCATTTACCACTGATATAAAGGTTCAACAAGCTCAGCGAGAAAAGATGGCCGTCATGATATTTTTGAATGGACTTCAACCTGAATTTGGGATGGCGAAATCACAAATTCTCTCTGGTTCTGAAATTCCTACTTTGGAAGAAGTCTTCAGTAGAGTTCTCCGTATTGAAAGTCCTCAAATCAGTTCGTCTGTCCCTCAATCTAACAGTTCTTTGATTAGTAAAAATAATGACTTTAGGGTTCATCAAGGAACGAACACTAATACCCAGAGAACTAGTTATGATAATCGGCGACAGGAGATTGTATGCAACTATTGTCGGAAGCCTGGCCATATAAAACGTGAGTGTAGAAAGTTGTTAAGTAGGGGATATAGGCCTCAGATTGCTCAGATTGCTTCCACCAGTGATACACCTGAGAAGTCAGTTTCCATTTCTGCAGATGAGTTTGCTAAATTCCAGTTGTATCAGGAATCATTGCAAGCATCATCTTCCTCGAATCCTATTGCAACTATTGCTGCGTCAGCCTCAGGTAATCAAAATCATTGTCTTCTTACATCCTCTACCAAATGGGTCATAGACTCTAGTGCCACAGCCCATATGATAGGTAATTCTAGCCTATTTTCTACCTCTTTGTCACCTGCACTTTCTCCGACTGTCACTTTGGCAGACGGATCAACATCATCTGTTCTTGGTTATGGCACCATTGATCTCACACCTTCTCTTCATTTGTCTTCTGTTTTACATTTGCCTAAACTTTCTTTTAACTTGATTTCTGTAAGTAAACTCACTCGTGACCTTGATTGTTTTATCTCTTTTTTTCCTGGCTATTGCTTGTTTCAGGATCGTATGACGAAGAAGATTATTGGTAAAGGATATGAGTCTGGAGGTCTTTACATCTTTGATCACCAACTACCGAAAGCTGTGGCATGTTCTGGAGTTGCCTCCCCATTTGAAATTCATTGTCGTTTGGGTCATCCTTCTTTGTCTGTGTTGAAGAAGCTTTATCCCGCTTTTCAGTCTTTGTCGTCTTTAAATTGTGAGTCTTGTCAGTTTGCTAAATTTCATCGTCTTAGCTCGAGTCCTAGAGTCAATAAACGAGCTAGTGCTCCCTTTGAATTAGTTCATTCTGATGTTTGGGGTCCGTGTCCAGTATTGTCCAAAACTGGATTTCGTTATTTTGTTACCTTTGTTGACGACTACTCTCGTCTAACTTGGTTATATTTAATGAAAAATCGTTCTGAGTTACTTTCTCACTTTTGTGCTTTCCATGCTGAAATCCAAACTCAGTTTAATGTGTCTTTGAAAACTTTGCGCACTGATAATGCCGGTGAATATTTTTCTCACATGCTTGGTTCTTATTTGTGTAAAAATGGAATTGTTCATCAATCTTCATGTGCTGACACTCCATCCCAAAACGGGGTCGCTGAACGGAAAAATAGGCATTTACTTGAGACCGCGAGAGCATTATCCTTTCAAATGCATGTACCAAAGCCTTACTGGGCCGATGCGGTTTCCACAGCGTGTTTCTTAATTAATAGAATGCCTTCGTCCGTCCTTAATGGTGAGATTCCTTATCGTGTACTCTTTCCCACCAAACCTTTGTTTCCCATTGAACCAAAAATATTTGGTTGCACTTGTTTTGTTCGAGATGTTCATCCTCATCGTACCAAGTTAGATCCTAAATCCTTGAAGTGCATCTTCCTCGGTTACTCTCGTGTTCAAAAGGGATATCGTTGCTATTGTCCTAGTTTTAACAAATATCTTATTTCTCCAGATGTTATCTTTTTCGAAGATACTCCTTTTATCCCGTCATTGTCGAGCTCGAGTGAGGGGGAGGATGATGATCTTTTTATCTATGAGATTATCTCTCCATCATCATCTCATGATCCTTCCCCATCAGTTTCTATCCCTCCTCGTCCACCCGTTACTCAGGTATACTCCAGGAGGCCACCACAGGAACCTTCAGGCACATGTCCTACGCCACTAGATTCTTCGACATCTGATCTTGGACCAAGTGATGATCTTCCCATTGCCCTTCGTAAAGGTAAGCGCACATGTACTTATCCTATTTCTTCTTTTGTGTCTTATAACCAGTTGTCATCACCCACATATTCGTTTATCACATCCCTTGATTCTATCTCTATTCCTAATTCTGTTCATGAAGCGTTATCTCATTCTGGTTGGCGCAATGCAATGATTGAGGAGATGAATGCTTTAGATGCTAATGGTACTTGGGATTTAGTATCTCGTCCTGCAGGCAAGAAGGCCATTGGGTGTAAATGGGTGTTTGCCATCAAGGTCAATCCTGACGGATCAGTTGCTCGTTTGAAAGCACGTCTTGTTGCTAAAGGATATGCTCAAGTTTATGGGATTGATTATTCCGATACATTCTCTCCATTTGCTAAACTAACGTCTATTCGATTGTTTCTTTCCATGGCAGCTACTCAAGGTTGGTCTTTACATCAGCTAGACATCAAGAACGCCTTTTTACATGGCGATCTTCAGGAGGAAGTTTATATTGAGCAACCACCTGGTTTTGTTGCTCAGGGGGAGAGTGATAAAGTTTGTCGCCTTAGAAAATCATTATATGGATTGAAACAGAGTCCACGTGCATGGTTTGGTAAGTTTAGTCAGGCACTTGAGCAATTTGGAATGAAGAAGAGTACGTCTGATCATTCTGTTTTCTATCGACGATCTGAGAATGGTATTACTTTGCTTGTTGTGTATGTTGATGATATTGTTATAACTGGTAATGATACATCAGGTATAGCCTCTCTCAAAACTTTCCTTCAGGGTCAATTTCATACCAAGGATCTCGGAACACTAAAGTATTTTTTGGGTATTGAAGTGATGAGAAGCAAGAAAGGTATCTTTTTGTCACAACGAAAGTATGTACTTGATTTGTTATCTGAGACAGGAAAACTAGGAGTTAAACCATGTAGTACTCCGATGATACCAAATTTGCAACTCACCAAAGAAGGAGAATTATTTAAAGACCCAGAAAGATACAGAAGATTAGTTGGGAAGTTGAATTATCTAACAGTGACACGACCAGACATTGCTTATTCAGTGAGTATTGTAAGTCAATATATGTCATCACCTACAGTAGATCATTGGGCTGCAGTAGAACAAATTCTATGCTACTTAAAAGCTGCTCCAGGGCGTGGAATCTTATATAAAGATCATGGTCATACAAGAGTTTAATGCTTTTCAGATGCTGATTGGGCTGGATCTAAAGAAGATAGAAGATCAACTTCTGGATATTGTGTCTTTGTAGGAGGCAATTTGGTTTCATGGAAGAGTAAGAAGCAGAATGTGGTTTCACGTTCGAGCGCTGAATCAGAATATAGAGCTATGGCACAATCTGTATGTGAGATAGTATGGATACATCAACTGTTGACGGAGATAGGGTTCAGTGTTACTATGCCAGCTAAATTGTGGTGTGATAATCAAGCTGCACTTCACATTGCATCTAATCCAGTGTTTCATGAGAGGACTAAACATATTGAAGTGGATTGTCACTTCATTCGTGAGAAAATACAACAAGGGTTGGTGTCCACAGGATATGTGAAGACAGGAGAACAATTGGGAGATATTCTTACCAAAGCATTAAATGGAGCAAGGATTAATTATCTCTGCAACAAGTTGGGCATGATTGACATATTTGCTCCAACTTGAGGGGGAGTGTTATGATATATGTTATTTGGTTATTATGTCCTTTATCGTAATTGTACATTCCTTAAGTTAGGGTTTTCTTGTATTCCTATATATATGTGTTATTCTCTTATGTGAATAATAAGAAATACTTTTCCCTAATACTTTGTACAAATCTTACCGAAGTCCTAATACTTCAAATTGAGCTTCAATACTTGCATAGGATAATCTTGATCTCACTGAATGATATGTATCTCTATTTATAGTCGACAACGTTTATCAATTAGAACTTAAAAGACAAGAAAAATCAAATCAATCAATTTAATTGAAAGCTAGAAACAATATAATTTACTTTTGGATGTTCCAACTAAGAAGGTCAATCTTATTAACAGTCTCCTAATACTCCAATTGAGCTCCAATGCCTGCCTGCATGGGACAATCTTACACTTGTTAAAATTTGTTTACCTATAATTGTCAACAACTTTTATTTATTAGCACTTAAGAGACAAGTTCAATAAAATTAATCAATTTTATTGAAAGATAAAAGTATAACATACTTTGGGATTGTTTCAACTAAGAAGGTTGTGCTCTCATTTTTGCATGGACAATTTTGAACTTGTTGAAAGATGTCTACCTGTCATTATCAACAACTTTTTTTAATTATTACTTATACCTTAAAGGGTAAGACAAAACAAATCAAACAATTACTTATACCTTAAAGGGTAAGACAAAACAAATCAAACAATATTATTGAAAGATGTAAACTACATAATGTACTTTAGGTTTGTTTTGAGTAAGAATGTCAATCTTATAAGAGTCTTAACAATCCAATCAAGCCCATTGCTTGTACAGGATGCAAATAATTGTTAATCTCAACTCCAAATTATATGCATAGTTATTGAAATATAAACTAAAGTGCTTATTAATTTTGCTAGTGGGCATCCGATCTTGCATATTCTCCTGATTTTGACGGATGTGATAAACTAAATTATGTAATTTTTTTGTATGGTGTCGCTTATAAATTTAATTGTCAATCCATCAAGCAAATGCTAAACAAGATAATCAAACAAAAGTTGTAGTGGTAATGGGATGACAAATTGTAACTAACTAATTGGCAAACCTATCCTTTTACAGAGAGACCAAATCAGAAAATATCAATTAGGAATTTGAAGTTAAATTAGCGTGCTGGTGCCAGAAGAGCAAAAGATTTCCTCCAAAGTTCGAATTCTATTAAACCAATTCAATAAAGTGTAAACGCAACAAGTTACAAGTCCTAATACTCCAATTATTCACCAATACCTGCATGAGACAATCTAGAACCTATTTAAAGATTTCTACCTGTTATTGTCAACAGTTTCATTAATTAGAATTTAATGGCCAAGGAATGAAACTCATATACTTTGGGTTTCTTCCAAGTAACAAAGTCCATATTACAAGAGACTTAATACTCCAAATTGAGTTTCAATAGCTACAAGGGACAATCTTAAGCTTATTGAAAGATGTGTATAAATTATAGTCAACAAACTTTTATCAATTTAAACTTATAAGATAAGGGAAAATAAAATCAAACATACTTATTGACCGAGGAAAAGATATAACGTACCTTGGAATTGTTCCAACTAAGAAGATCGATCTTATTTACAGTCCTAACATTCTAATGGAGCTCCAATGCTTGCATGGACAATCTCGAGCGTGTTGAAGGATGTTTACCTACCATTGTTAACAACTTTTATCAATTAGAACTGATGTAGGATCATTAAATATCTTTTACTTTTACTTACCATGTATTTACTTACCATGTATTTAATTTACTATATAGTTAAAAGCTTTCTTTACTGTAAATAATTAGTTATAGTTAGTTATTTCCAGCTTATATATATGGCTGTGATTTGGTATTTTCAACATTGAATAAAAATCATTTTTGAGGTATTGTTTGAAACTTGAGTGCATCAAGTTGGTATTAAAGCGCCCGAATCCAAGGCCTTCAAGAAATTGGATTTTCTTTCTCTCCTGGAGGCGGAATCGTTTAATGAAATATGCACAATACCGTTGTCCATAGGAAATTCTTATAAAGATCAAATAGTTTGTATAAACATGTGAAATAATGTTTGGGAAGTCATCAACATTGGGAATTCAGACATGTATAATGTAAACTCATGCTTTTAGAAAGAAAATGAAAACAACCCATTACCAAGTTGAATGATTCTAATCTGAGTAATCTTCCTTTTGGCAGTCGCGAGAAGCACAAATGTGGTAGGCTTCTGGAGAAGAAGAAGGCTAGAATCGGTGAACATCTTTTTCCAAGTCATCTCGAATAAGAATGGTCGTATGGGGTGGCATCAATTGAGAGCTTTAAAAAGGAAGGGAAACTTGGTTTCAAATGAAGGATCCGATGGATTCTCAACTTCAGGTTAGGTGCATCCTTAAACCCTTTTTTGCGACAATTTAGTCGTGGGGATTTGTGGGAGTAAGGAGAAGCCTAAGAAGACGATTCAAGAAGCTAGCTTGCTAAATTGCTAAAGGTGGATGACTTTTTATCCAGGAATGGGATTTTAAATTGTTGGTTGAGGGAAGACGCCAAAGATTTTTGGGAGGATGGATTACAGTGACGGACGATTCCTTTGTACCACTAAGTTTGTGGAATCCATGGTTGGGTATTGTAGGGGTATGATCGAAGAAGAGAATGAGTTATCAGGGGAGGGGTTATGGTCAGAGTACGTTGCGTTTCAGGCTAAAGGAACCAAAAGTGGCTTGATTCCGATGAACTGTTTTCTCCAGCACAATGGTATGTTTTTTCCAGTGAGATTTGTGCATGGCTGAAAGGTGGTGGAGCTTAGAGAGACATGGAAATCGAAGAAAGCAGAGGAAGGGAAGAAGCCCTTGCCGATTAAGGGTAGCCTGATTTTGCGGGGGATGAGTACGATTTGGGTCAGGAAGCCTCTTTAGGATCACGTCAAGTCAATGGGGTCTCGAGGATTCAAAGGAGCAGGAACAGAGAGGTAACATGAATGACTTTCTTGGTATAGGTCTGGTGATAGCTTCTTGGGCTCAAGTGGGTCAAACCGATATTTTTGTGGGCCTGGGTCCAACATTAAAAATGAGCTGGTTAATGAAGGTCTGAACCTGAGGGGGTTAATGAAGATGGGTTTTACCTTCGTGATGGGCCTACCTTAGATGGGATGCAACTTCTCATATCCCATCCATCCAAGGATGGGAGGGGCTTGGAGGCCATATCTGAAGGGCTAATTCGGGGGTCCAACAAGGAAGATAAAGATTTTGTGGCTCTCGAGGACATTAATGGAATTTCCAGAGATGAGTTGAGGATGAGTTTCTTGAAGAGATTTTTGAAATGGATGGAGTGGGAACCATAAAGGAATTCTCAAGAATGAAGGTTATAGGTCTGATCCATCTATTGTTAGTTACTCGGAGGACGAATCATTCTTATCTTCCCCAGCTTTGAAAGCCCAAGATGATCCTAGCTTTGGGTTTTTGTTTGAACAAACCCAGGAGAATCCAACCGTGGGTTGAGAGGAGGAGAGCTCACATTCGAAAGTTCATGAGAAGAAAGATTTGGAGCCAAAGGGGTCTAGTGGGGGTTCAAAGCTTGTTACGCGAAACGAAGATAGTGGTGAGTGTTTATCGTAGAAGGGATAGTAATGGAGCTTGTAAAGCCATTGATTTCCCGAACCAGCTGATCCAAGGTATTAACACTGTCGACCCTGCTATCCAGGTATGTTCTCCTCCTTCGGTTTGTTTACCTCCCTCTTCTGAAGTGAGAATTGGGGTGGGTAACAGGTTGGGGGTTATTCTTTCCTAAATGGGTTTGGTCTTATGTCATTGTTCCCGTCTATGTCATGGAGGGGGAAACCCAAGGGGATTCATTCCTTATCCTTTCCATCATCTACTCAATTCTTTCATGGTTTCTGGTTGTGCCTTGCCTTACCAAGTTCCTTCAGGGGGGATAGGATCCATGCGAGCTCATGTGTCTTGTGCCGAGGAGAGAGGTGGATTGGTGGAAGGAGTCCAACCGTTTGCTTGTGAGGTTGTAGTGAATGATCCCAACTCTGTGCTTAATTCCTTAGACTCTTTGGATAAGATGCTAGGTGGGGGTGCAGAGATGTGGTCTTCTTGAAATTCTCTTTTAGCTTAATAGGTATGCAAGTGATCCCGGTTGAGAATTATTCTATGGAAACTCAGTTTTGTCCTCAAGGGGCGATGATTCTGCAGAAGGAAAAGGAAATTTCAACGGAAGGCAATCATAATTCCCCAAAGAATGGTAAGGTAGGAAATTATTCGATGAGACTGATACAATGAGATTTGTAATTGCACAGTTGAATATAAAGGTACTTCGACTTTATAACCGACGGTTATTAAGAACAAACAAATTTGAAGATATAAATATGACGAATTTAAAGAGATTGTCTCATTGTGGCGGCTCCATTGAATACTTTGTCTAGATTGGGAGTAAGGTTGGGAGTAAGGCGAGAGGGGGTGGGAAAATCAAGGTTAGAGAGTTGAGAAATCTTAAGTGTTTGATCAACTATGATGGCTGGAAGGGTGGTGCTAAAGGAGGGGATAAAGAAGGTTCTAAATGAAGGTGATATCCTCGAATGTCAGAGGTTTAGGAAGGAGGGAGAAGAGGAGGTTGGGTTAAGGAGGTTCTTGCTTAGGGGAATCCGAATATTGTTATTTTGGTTGAGACTAAGAGAGGTAGTTGTTGTAGGGAGCTGGTAAAGAGTTTTTGGGGTAAAAAGAAAGTGGAGTGGGTGTGTCTGGAGTCCATTGGGGCCCCCGGGGGCATTATTTTGATGTGGGATAACAATGTTGCTAAGTCTAGTGAGGTGGTTAGAGGCTCTTCCTCGGTCTCCATGTCCTTTCATCTTCCTAGGGAGGAAGAGGGGTGCGTGACAGGAGCTTACGGGCCACCAAGACAGAGGGGAAGAACGAAGTTTTGGAAGGAGTTAAGGGGGCTCTATGGTTTATGTAGTAAGTTTTGGTGTTTAGCCAGGGACTTTAATGTGGTGCAAAGCCCCAAGAGAAAGCATCTGGCGGAAGAGTTTCAAGATCGATAAGGCAATTTAATAACTTCATTGAGGAGTGTTCCTTTTTCAATCCGCCGATTGTTAATGGAAGTTTACCTGGTCCAATTATGATTTCGTAGTCGTATTGGTAGATTCTTATTGTCTAAAGGGTGGATGCAGGTGTTTATGAATGTTAGATAGTTTTTGAGTCAGAGAGTTACTTCTGATCATTGGCCTCTTTGCCTGGACTCGGGGGCGGTCCTTTTAGATTTGAAAATATGTGGTTAACCCATCCCTCGTTCAAAGTTTCCCTCCCTAATTGGTGTCAGGTTGTTGTTTCAGGTAGGTAGGAGGGCTTTCGCTTCATGGGCAAGTTACGTGTCCTCGAGGGGGAGCTTAAGTCTTGGAATAAAAATGTCTTTGGGGATATTAGGTTAAAGAAACAAGAGGTGCTGGGAAAAATTAAGTTGTTAGATTCGGAGGAAGGTTCGTGAGCTTTCGGTCTCGGAGAAAGAGGAGTGTGTGAATTTGAAGGTCGAATTTGTGGATATTGTTAACAAGGAAGTTGTGAATTGGAGGCAAAAGGCTAAAGTCAAGTGGGCGAGGGAGGGGGATGGTAATATAGCCTATTTCCATAGAGTGGCAAGTGGTAGGAGGAACAAGAATTTCATTAATTATCTGGAGAATGAGGCTGGTGAGATGCTGAAAGATGATATGCCTATTGAGGAGGAGGTGCTTTCCTTTTTCTCGGCATTGTAGCGCTCGTTTGATAACGTTCTCGTTTCCCGTTTCCCGTTTCTCGTTTCTTGTTTCTTGTTTCTTGTTTTTTAAGAACTAAAAACAGAAACATGTTTGATAATTATTTTTGTTTCTTGTTTCTCTAAAAAATGAAACAGAAACAGATATGTGTTTGGCAACTATTTCTCGATTCTTGATTTTTAGTTGAAATAAAATTTGGTACATATAATATAAAAATTATATATAACATACATTAAAATTATAGTCAGAGGTTGTCGTTGGCGGATGCTCTGCAAAGGTCTGGCAGCGGCCAGTAGTCGGAGGTTGACGGCAGCCGATAGTCAGGGGTCGACGGTGGCGGCATTGTATAGTCCAGTAGTGGCTCATCGACCTTTCTTGGACAAAATGGATTGGAGTCCTATCTCCTCAAGGGACAGAGATTGGTTGGATTCTCCCTTCTCTCTCGAGGAGATTAGTCGGGTGGCTTTTGGGTTTGATAGGGATAAAACTCCTGGGCCGGATGGTTTTTTTATTGCATTTTTTCAAGATAATTGGGAGTGTATTCAAGGAGGATCTATGGAAAGTTTTCTTGGAGTTTTTCGATAGAGTGTTATTGACAACTCTTTAAACGATACCTTTGTCCGTTTTGTTCTGGAGAAGGACAATGCCACGAAAATAAAGGATCTCATACCCATTAGCCTAGTGACTAGTGTGTATAAGATCATAGCCAAGGTGTTGCCTATGAGACTTATAGAAGAATTCTCCCATCTACAATCTTGGATTGTCAAGGGGCATTTATAGCTGGCAGACAAATTTTGGACCAAGCGCTTATAGCTAACGAAGTAATCGAGGATTACAGGGTTCAGAGAAAGGAGGGGATCATCTTTAAGATTGACTTTGAGAAAGCCTATGAAGGATTGGGACTTTTTGGATAGGGTCCTTGCGAAAAAAGGTTTTGGTTATAAATGGAGAGCCTGGATTTGGAGCTGCATTTAGATCGGTGAAGTACTCTATTATGGTTAATGGAAGACCTAGGGGTAGGATTTGGGCGTTGAGAGGCTTGAGGCAAGGGAATCTGCTTTCTCCCTTCCTTTTCCTCTTGGTGGTGGGTGCTCTGAGCAGGTACATTTCGAAGAGGGTCTTCTTTGTTGGGTCGTTCTGTTGTATCCTCGGTAGGAGGGAGGCTGAAGATCTAGACCACTTGCTTTGGGGTTGCGAGTTTGCCTCGACAGTTCGGAGTTGTTCAGAGGTCTGGTTTTCAAGATGGCCTTCGAGGAGCTTCTTCTTCATTCACCCGTTCGTGAAAGAGGGCACTTTTTGTGGCAGGTTGGGGTTTGTACAATTATTTGGGGTCTGTAAGGGGAGAGAAACAATAGAATCTTCAAAGGGCGTGAGAGTTCTTGGAACGATGTTTGGTCCCTTGTTAGATTCTATGTTTCTCTTCGGGCCTAGGTGCCTAAGCCCTTTTATAATTATATTTTAGGCTTCATCTTACTTGATTGGAGGCCCTTTTTATAAAGTGGCTCCGCTTTCTTTTTTGTGGGCTTTTCTTTTTGTATGCCCGTGTATTCTTTCATTTTTCTCAATGAAAGGTTTTCTCAATGAAAGGTAAGTTTATTATCAAAAAAAAAAAAAAAGATAGAGAGAGAGATCAAGTAATTTGTGATATGTTAGAAATGGATGCATGTCATGTCATATCCTTTTAGGTAGACCTCGGCAATATGATAATCAAACCATTCACAAAGGAAGAAATAACACCTATGAATTCATGTGGTTGGGCAAAAAGATCATTCTTCTCCCTTAAGGAAAAACTGAAAATAAAAAACCTTTTAAAGAATCATCTACTTCAAAAAAGAAACTTTTATCGGTTCGTACTAATAAAAATTTTGTGCACGATATAGAACATTCAATCTTAACCCTAATTATTAAGGAGCAAACGGATGGCCATATTGCTACACCTCTCTGTTCAGACATCATGGACTTGCTATCCAAATTTTATAATCTTACAGAAACTCCCACTGCATTGCCTCCACTTGGGGACATTCAACACCAAATAGACCTTCTCCCAGGTAGCTCCTTACCCAATTTACCACATTACCGCATGAGCCCAAAAGAAACGGCCTATCCAACCAAGCGTCAACCCATGTGCAGTATTTGCTCTTCTAGTCCCCAAAAAAAATGGTTCTTGGAGATTGTGTATAGATTGTAGAGCAATTAATAAAATTACGATTAAATACAAGTTTCCTATTCCTAGATTGACCAACTTATTAGACCAATTAGGAGGGGCTACTGCTTTTTCTAAAATTGACCTACGAAGTGGCTACCATCAAATCTGCATCAAACTAGGAGATAGAATGGAAAACGACATTCAAGACTAATGAAGGTCTATTTGAATTGGCTACTCATGCCTTTCGATCTAAGCAATGCTCCAAGCACATTTATGCGCATCATGAACCAGGTTTTGATTCCTTTCCTTAACAAATTTGTTGTTGTTCCCTTTGATGACATTTTAATCTATAGCAAAATATAATGATGATCATCTAAATCACTTGCACCAGATTTTCAACACATTAAATGAAAACAAATTGTTTATTAATCTTAAGAAATGTGTTAGTAGCCGTTGCCGTCGCCGTCGCCTCTCGCCGCCTCCGCCGTCGGTTCTCGTCGCCTCCGTCGTAGCCGCTCACCGCCTCCCCGCCGTCCTTCCATTCTCTCTCCCCGAAAATCCCTAGCCTCCCTTCCATTCTCTCTCTTCGATAAACCCTTCCCTAACCCTAGTATCCAGTCGCCACTTTCGTCCGTCGTAGTCGCCGTCGGGATTTGCCGCTCATCGTCCGTCCGTTCGGTCTTCGCCGTCCAGCGCCGTCTCTCCGCCGCCGTTCGCCGTCCGTCCACCGTTTTTTGCTTCTTTTCGCTGTTTTTTTAGCTGTTTTCTTCTGCCGCCGCTTTGGTCTGTTTTCAACCGTCGTTTTGTTCGCCGCCAGTTATTTGTCGTCTGTCCTCTACTCTTCGTAGCCGATAGCTGTTTGTTATTCGAGGTTTTCTTTGGATTGTGGTTGAGTTCTATTTTATGGTTTTATGGAAGTGATGGAAGAGATGAGTTGTTGTATCCGAAATATTTATTTCCGTCTATGGGGTGAAGAAGATGAATGTTTTATGGAAGGAATGAATAAAGATCAGAAAATTCACATTTCTTTATCCCTCTTAGGGTGGCTTGAAATCTCGTTGGTTGAACTTTTGCATCTCCCTGTTCATTCATTTTTTAATAAGAAATTCAAGGATGATTTTGGGACTATTCGTCTGTCTAAATTTAGATCTGTTGAGGGTTGGCATTTGGAATGCGCAGTATGGCCTTCTTATGGAGGAAGGAAGAATGTTCATGTTCCTGCGAGTTTTGAAAAGAAAGGTTGGATCGTTTTTTGGGAAATGGTAAGGGATTTTTTCTTTAAATATGGAAAACCTGAGCATTCTATGTTGGATTTCCCCGTTCGAATTGAGAAAGTTGATACGAACCAGGAAGTTGTGGTGAAATTACCTGAGTTTTCTTCCTTTTGGGTAAGAAAAGAGAGTGAAGTTATGGATTTGAATTTCAATTCGATTTTGGTGGTTTCTAGGTTGTTTGCTCATTACTCATGGCATGAGGTTCAAATCGCCTTAGAAAATTATTTTCGAACTGGAATTTCAATTAATCCTTTTATGGATGATAAAGCGTTGTTTAAGCTTGATGTGGGTCGTTCTGATTTGAATTTTGATGGAAAGTGGGGTCTTGTTGGTGACCTTCATTTGAAAATTGAGCGTTGGTCCGATGAAAAGCATTCTCACCCGGAATTCATCAAGAGTTATGGAGGTCGGATATCTATAAAGAACTTACCATTGATTTATTGGAAACGACCATGTCTTGAAGCTATTGGACAACATTTTGGTGGATTGATTAGTATTTCGTCTCAAACTCTTAACTTAATTGATTGTTCAGCAGCAGTTATTGAAGTGGAGGAAAACATTTGTGGCTTCATTCCAGCTGAGATTGATGTTAAAGGTGGGAATTTCAGAAATTTCTCTCTCCATTTTGGCGACATTGTCCCTCTTGACCTTTCAGGTGTGTGTTGTTCGAATTCTGGAATTTTATCCTCACAAGATTTTACTAACTCTGTGGATTTAAAGAGGGTTAATCAGGTCCTGGAAGATGAAAGTCTCTTTTTACCACACGAAGACGACTTGGTGATGGCTATTGAGGATTCAATAGCCCTTTCGGATGGGCATGCAAAGGTTAATGAGTTGGTGTCTCCTTTGCATTCGAAGCAAAGTTTAATTAAACCATTTCCTCTTCATTATTCTAGAAGAAAAGGGTTTTCCTCCACCATGGATCATTCAAAATCTAATTCAGATTATGTTGAGGAATCTTGTGTTCGTCTTCTGTCTCTACCCTCGAATCATTTGGAATCTCCCACGAAAGGTTCTAAGATGCAAGAGACTTTATACCCTGTTAAGATTGTTAGTCAATCACAAATTTCTTTTCCTGGTTCAGACACACTTTTCACTAAAGGGGTAGTAAGTCTCTCTTCTCCTAAGAAGATTTCTCCCTGTTTTGATTCTGATGGGGAATCAGATGTTAGTATGAGTAGCGAGGAGTCGATTTTTCAAGTTCAAGATTTTGAGTTGGTAGATCAAGTGGAAGATGATTCATTTGCTGAAGCTTTTGAAAATCTCTTTGAAGTTAATGTTCAAGGTGTCTATATTTTTTAGGGAGTGGTATCATCGGTGGTTTCTCCTCAAATCCCAGCCAAATTTTCTTCTCTGATTGAGATTTGTGGGTTCCAGATGCAGGAAATTCCTATTTTGTCTCCAACAGTTAAAGCTCATTAATGGTTTTCCAGTTAGCTCAGTTTAATAATTCTCTAAGGGTTTGCCTTGTCAAGTTGGGCTTTCGTCAGTTTCCTTTGGTGCAGTTTCCTTTGGGGGTGAAATTTTTTCGAGTTTTCCTTTTTAATTGTTATCTTCAGTCGTTTGGTGGTTTTGTTCTGTTTTCTGTTTTAGTTCGTTTTGTTGGTTTTTGTATTTTGGCTTTTCAGCTGTTGTTTTCCTTTTGGGGTCTTTCCTGTGGTTCTCTTTGTTCTCTGTTGGTCTCTTTTCTAGTTCTTCTTTCTCCTTGAGTTGTTTCTTCGTCTTTCTTTGGTGGTGTTTGTATTTTTGAGCATTAGTCTCTTTCATTATATCAATGAATGAAAATCTCTGTTTCTTGTTTCAAAAAAAATCTTAAGAATTGTGTTTTTATGACTTCCAAAGTTCACTTCATAGGATTTATAATAGGAAAAGATGGGATTTCATTTGATTCTAAAAAGGTAGAAGCTATCATGAATTGGCCAATTCCTAAAGGAGTTTGTGATATTCAATGTTTTTTAGGAATTGCTTCCTTTTATAGAAAATTCATTACAAATTTCAGTCCAATTGTAACCCATTTAACTAAGAACAAAACTTCCCTGCATACCGGTATGTAGGGATCTCCCTACATACCCCATTAAAATCTTGACAACTAAGAAAGAGGAAGGGAGAAAATGAGAAAAAATGAGAAAAATTTTTTATCTCTCCTAGTTGTCAACATTTTAATGGTGGTATGCAGGGAGATTCCTACATACCGGTATGCAGGGAAGTTTTTTCCTTTAACTAAATGTTTGAACAAAGGGAAATTCTGCTGGAGTAGTTCTCATTGGACAACTTTAATACATTAAAACAACTTATTTCCACAATTGTGCTTTGCCTCCCTGATTTTTCTAAGCCATTTGAGGTTTCAGTGGATGCCTCATGAATTGGAATTGGTGCTATTTTGTCTCAAGCTAACCATCCTATTGAATTTTTCAGTGAAAAACTAAGTGAAGCTAGAAAAAAGTGGAGCACATATGAACAAGAATTATACGCCTTAGTTGAAGCATAGCAGCAATGGGAACATTATCTTCTACGTAAAGAGTTTGTGTTACTAGGTTTGATTTTGTTATTAAACATATTGCTTGTCATTTAAACAAAGCACTGGATGCTCCAAGCCGTAAAGGTACCCTTCTAACTTTACTTCGAAGGGAGATTATTGCTTTTGATCAACTACCTGAATCCTTTACAAATAACCAGATTTTAAAGAAATTTTGCAGAATTGTTCCAATCATATTCCTTGTAAATATTTTCACTTGCTAGATGGATTTCTTTTTAAATGGTGGAGCCGTAGACTTGTTTTTAGAATAATAACAAATGATACCCCTTTATTGATAATCACTTGCCCTTAAATAGGCAAGGATCCTAACTAAAGTAGTTACAAGGCATGTGGTTGGCACACGACTTAGTAAAATAAAAGACTAAGGGTTATTACAAGTATACGGCTACATCAAACATCCCCTTCCCAAAAAGAACTCGACCTCGAGTTAAGTAATAAACGGCCAAAAATTCCATTTTTGGACTGTATCCCATTCTTGGACTGTTCGTTGAACAAAAATCTGTCTTTCTTGCCTTTCTTGCTGATATTTTACCTTGTGTTCTTGCTTTTCTAAAGGCTCCCTCTTGAAGAATTCTTGCTGCCAATTATGTAATGGATTGATGTAGAAGTCTTGATGCATTATTTGATACTTTCTTTGAGCTAAATGTGTTTCATGAACTATTCTTTGCTCCATTGTTTGTCTTTCTTGCTGCTGTCCCATCCTTTCTTCCAATTCCCGAGATGCTTTATCTTGTTCTTGATAAGTTCTCTCCATGGTAGATTGTCCCATTAGGTTACAGCTTGGTTCCCCCTTGAATTCTTGGAGGAAAATCTACTTCTTGGACCATTCTTTGTTCCATTCCTAGCTTTTCTTGCATCATCGGGTTTGTTGATTGTTGATCCGGTTTAATTCCCAACTTCTCGCAGATTATTTCTAAGGTTTTCTTGATCTCACCCACATCATTCTTCAAGATTTTCACATCTTGTTCAACCGACAGCAAGTGTACGGTTGTTGCTCGTGGTGAGAGGACGGTGGTTGACTCCGCCTCTTTTCCAACCGAAGATGAATCTCCTCCCACGTTGGTCGAGACTCTCTTGGTCGTCATAGTGGAAGCGCCCAAAAATCGTGCGCTCTGATACCAAATATGGTGGAGCCGTAGACTTGTTTTGATGTAGCCGGTTAAGTTGTATTTTTATTTCTCTAGCCTTCCGGTCATGTGCTGTCCATGTGCCTTTTTATTAGCTTGTTAGTTAGTTAGTTGGCCTTGTTGGCCGTGCCTTGTTAGCCTATTTAAAGGCCAGCTCTTGTTTAGTTTTGGATATAATAAAATTCTGAGGTTATTCAACTTTTGGCTACACCAAATTGGTATCAGAGCACTCGATTTTTGGGACGCTCCTACCATGACAACCAAGAAAGTCTCAACTAATGTAAGTGGAGATCCATCTTTGGTTGATAAAGAGGCGGAATCTACCCCCGTCCTATCACCACAAGAGACCACTACACGCTTGCTGTCAGTTGAAAACGACGTGCGTGAGATCAAAGACATACTAAAACTAATGTGGGAAAAGATCGGTCTTCAAACCGAACAACTATCACTGAATCCTTCGGCACAAACAAATTGGGGACGAGAAACTCAAAATCACCAAGGAGAGTGTAGCAAGAAACAAGGCCGACAAGAGAACAGAGAAAAGCTCCAGCAAGATAGACATTTTGGCGAACAAAAGATGGCGCAAGATTGGAACATGATATCAAGAACTAAAGATGGCGCTCCAACCAGATTTCAAGAATGGGAGATGGCACCTAAAAGATATCAAGAACTAAAGGAAAATCCTTTGTACCGAAAGTATCAAGATTGGTCGGATTCTTCAAGTGAAGATGACAAAGATCCAAGAACTCTTTATTATCAGCAAGGTCAGCCAGAAAATGCAATGCTTGGTCCACTGGAACGAAATGAAGATGCAAGAATTCATTACCATCAACAAGAAAACAATTTCAAAATGAAAATTGACATTCCAACCTACAATGGTAAAATGGAGATCGAAGCATTCTTGGAGTGGATTCGGCATGTAGAGAATTTTTTTGATTACATGAACACACCGGAGAATAAGAAGGTAAAATTAGTGGCTCTAAAATTGAAAGGGGGAGCACAAGCGTGGTGGGATCAACTTGAAATCAACCGCCAAAGATTTGGGAAGAGACCGATCCGTAAATGGGAAAGAATGAAGCGAATGATGAAGGACAGATTTCTTCCAGCCAATTTTGAACAAATTCTTTACACCCAATATCAAAATTGCCGCCAAGGGACGCGCACTGTGATGGAGTATACCGAGGAGTTCCATAGATTGGGGGCTCGAACGAATCTTGGGGAAAATCAACAATGCTTGGTTGCAAGATTCAAAGGGGGATTACGCATGGATATTCAAGAAAGAATTTCTCTACAACCTATAGCTTTCTTGAATGAAGCTATTACCGCAGCTGCCACGGCGGAGGAACAAATTGCTAATCGGTTCAAAAGGCAATATACAAGGAGGAATGCGGGAGAAACAAACATCTTTAACCCAAGAAACACTACAATTGATAAGAACACATCCCAGATTTCTTCGGCTGGTACAAAAGGTAAACAAATAGATATGGGATTGAATAAAGATCCGGTTCCAAAGAAGAATGCTAGTACCTATGCAAGACCTACTTTAGGAAAATGCTTCCGCTGTAACCAAACCGGACACTTGTCCAATGAATGTCCCCAGCGTAAAACATTAGCTATTGCAGATTCGGTGGAGTATCAAGAAGAAAGTGACGAAACAGACTTGGAGGAAACTACTCATTTTCTTGAACCAGATGAGGGTGAACCCTTGTCTTTGGTCGTGCAACGACTCCTTTTAGCTCCTAAATTTGATCCTAGCTACCAACGACATTCCTTGTTCAAAACAAGATGCACAGTTAATGGAAAGATTTGCAATATAATCATTGATAGTGGAAAGATTTGCAATATAATCATTGATAGTGGTAGCACAGAAAACGTGGTAGCTAGCAAGCTGGTTTCCACTTTGAACCTAGCTGTGAATCCCCATCCGGCACCTTATAAAGTCAGTTGGATCAAAAAGGGTGGAGAAGTACTTGTGACACAAACATGTACCATTCCTTTGTCTATCGGAGCAAGTTATAAGGACCAAATTGTGTGTGATGTCCTAGACATGGACGCATGTCACATACTTCTCGGTCGACCCTGGCAATACGACGTGCAAGCTCTCCACAAAGGTCGGGACAACACTTATGAGTTCTCTTGGATGGGCAAAAAGATCGTTCTTCTTCCCCTCAATCCTTCCAAGCAAACGACACCAACAACAAGCACTAAAAAAGGTCAACTTTTCACACTCTCTTCTGGAAAAAATTTCCTTACTAATACTCAATTTCCTATCTTGGGATTAGTTATTAAAACCTTTGATACTGCTAATTTTCTTGATATTATTCCAAGTGAAGTGCAGAACTTATTAGATGAATTCCCCAGTATTATAGATAACCCATCTACTTTGCCACCACTCCGAGACATACAACATGCAATTGATTTCTTTCCAGGGGCAACATTGCCTAATCTACCACACTATAAGATGAGCCCTAAGGAGTATCAAATTCTCCATGAGCAAATTCAAGAACTCCTAGACAAAGGACACATTCAGCCGAGTTTAAGTCCCTGCGCGGTTCCTGCCCTTTTGACACCCAAAAAGGACGGCTCATGGCGTATGTGTGTAGATCCCAATTCCGCGCATAAATGACTTGCTGGATCAGCTGGGTAAGGCAACAATTTTTTCCAAGATTGACCTTAAGAGTGGTTATCATCAGATACGGATAAAGCCAGGGGACGAATGGAAAACGACATTCAAAACAAATGAAGGACTGTTCGAGTGGCTTGTCATGCCTTTTGGCCTCTCTAATGCCCCAAGTACCTTCATGAGATTAATGAACCAGGTATTTCTTCCATTCATCAATAAATTTGTAGTAGTTTATTTTGATGATATCCTAATTTACAGCCATGATTTTTCAGAACACTTAAACCATATTAGAACCATCTTCACTACCTTACACAAACATGCTCTGGTAATCAACTTAAAAAAATGTCTATTTGTTGTCGAGGAGATATCATTTCTGGGATACATTATTCGCCATAATACCATAAAAATGGACCCCCTTAAGATTAAAGCTTTAAAAGAATGGAGGGAACCAACTACCATAAAGGAACTACAAAGTTTTCTAGGATTAGCATCTTTTTATAGAAAATTCATTAAAGGGTTCAGTACAATCGTGGCTCCCATGACAAACTGTTTAAAGAAAGGGCAATTTATGTGGGATCAAAACCAAAGTCAAAGTTTCAACCTTATAAAAGAAAAATTAGTAACTAGCCCAGTCCTAACCCTTCCAAACTTTGACCTCCCTTTTAAAATTGCCATTGATGCTTCGGGAATAGGTGTTGGTGCAGTGCTTTCCCAAAACAACCACCCCGTGGAATATTTTAGTGAAAAGTTAAGTCCCTCTAGGCAAAAGTGGTCAACATACGAACAAGAATTATATGCCCTAATTCGTGCTCTAAAACAATGGGAACACTATTTACTTTGCAAAGAATTTGTGCTATTCACAAATCATTTTTCCCTCAAATTCTTAAATTCCCAAAAATCCATAAGTAGAATGCATGCGAGGTGGTTGTCCTACCTTCAACGCTTCGATTTTGTCATTAAACACACCTCGGGTGTTACTAATAAAGTTGCTGATGCCTTAAGCAGAAAGTCCGACCTCTTAACCATCCTCAAAGGTGAGATTATTGCATTTAACAACCTCCCAGATTTGTATGAAGACGACAAGGACTTTAGTTCAATATGGCAGGACTGCACAGAGCATAAACCAGCAGGTGATTTTCATCTAGTAAACGGCTTCCTCTTTAAAAATGACTCCTTGTGTATACCCTATTCTTCACTACGGGAGGCTTTACTTAGAGATGCTCATGCCGGTGGTCTTGCTGGTCATTTAGGCCGAGATAAAACCCTTTCTATTTTAGAACATAGGTTCTATTGGCCTCAACTCAGAAAAGATGTTCAGAATTTTGTTAATCGATGCTATACTTGTCAAATTTCCAAGGGGACCGCTCAAAATACAGGGTTATATACTCCTCTCCCCATTCCTGAACACATTTGGGAGGATTTATCCATGGACTTTATTCTTGGACTCCCACGAACCCAAAGAGGTTATGATTCAGTTATGGTGGCAGTTGATCGATACAGTAAAATGGCACACTTTTTGGCATGTAAGAAAACGTCGGATGCCATAAATATTGCTAACCTCTTTTTTAGGGAAATTGTTCGCCTTCATGGAATTCCCAAGAGCATTGTTTCAGACCGAGATGTTAAATTCTTGAGTCATTTTTGGAAGACTCTATGGAAAAAATTTAATACTTCCTTAAAATATAGCACGACAAGCCATCCTCAAACGGATGGTCAAACTGAAGTCACTAACAGGACTTTAGGGAACCTTATTCGATGCCTAAGTGGAGACAAGCCAAGACAATGGGATATGAATTTGGCTCAAGCAGAATTCGCATTCAACCACATGCAAAATAGAACAACAGGGAAGTCTCCATTTGAGATTGTCTATACCCATATCCCGCGGCTAACTATGGATTTAACACAACTTCCTTCTTCTGTTAATTTTAGCCCCGAAGCAGAGGAAATGGCATCCAGGATTAAGGACTTACACGACCAGGTTCACAAGCATATTGAAGAACAAACAGCAAAGTATAAAGCTGTAGCTGACAACAAGCGAAGATTCAAAGAATTCGCCATTGGTGACCTAGTGATGGTACATCTGCGGAAGAACCGATTTCCCTCTGGATCCTATAATAAGCTTAAGGAAAAGAAGCTTGGTCCCGTACCTATTCTGGAAAAGTTCGGAGACAATGCTTATAAAGTTCAACTTCCGTCACACTACAACATTAGTTCCACTTTTAATGTTGCTGACATTTTTCCTTATCATCCTCCAGATGACTTTGTCTTAGCTATTTAACTCGAGGTCGAGTTCTTTGTAAAGGGGGGAAAGTTGATGTAGCCGGTTAAGTTGTATTTTTATTTCTCTAGCCTTCCGGTCATGTGCTGTCCATGTGCCTTTTTATTAGCTTGTTAGTTAGTTAGTTGGCCTTGTTGGCCGTGCCTTGTTAGCCTATTTAAAGGCCAGCTCTTGTTTAGTTTTGGATATAATAAAATTCTGAGGTTATTCAACTTTTGGCTACACCATGTTTTTAGAATAATAACAAATGATACCCCTTTATTGATAATCACTTGCCCTTAAATAGGCAAGGATCCTAACTAAAGTAGTTACAAGGCATGTGGTTGGCACATGACTTAGTAAAATAAAAGACTAAGGGTTATTACAAGTATACGGCTACATCATTAAAGGCGACACACTTTGCATACCACACACATCTTTAAGTGAATTTATTAAGGAAATGCATGTTGGAGGTTTAGCATGCCATTTTGGTAAGGATAAAACTTATCTTTTATCATCAAAAAAATTTTATTGGCCCCAACTAAAGAAGGACGTGATGAATTTTGTTGAACAATGCTATATTTCCCAAACTTCTAAAGGTTCGAACCAAAACATTGACCTTTATAGTCCTTTACCTATTCCTACTTCTATTTGGGAGGACTTATCCATGGATTTTGTTTAAGGACTTCCTCAAACTCAAAGAGGTTCTGATTTCGTTTTGGTTGTGGTAGATCGTTTTAGCAAAATGTCTCATTTCTTACCATGTAAAAAGACTAACAATACTTTAAACATGGCTAATCTTTTCTTTCGAGAGATTGTTCAACTTCATGGCATTCCTAAAACTATTGTGAGATAGAGATGTTAAGTGTATGAGCTATTTTTGGATGTCCTTGCATTGCGGAAACGTTTTGGAATAGGTCACCTATTCAGTACCACAAGTCATCCCCAAACGGATGGCCAAACTAAAGTGTCCAATTGAACTCTCGGGAATCTAATTCGTTGCCTTAGTGGAGATAAGCCTCGACAATGGAACCTTTCCTTAGCTTAAGCCGAATTTGCCTTCAATCACATGTGCAATCAATCAATAAGTCACCATTTGAAATTGTATATACTAGCCTCCCTCGATTAACTAAAGATTTGTCTAACATTTCTTCTCCAATTGATGTTAGTTCCGAAGCTAACTTAATAGTTGACCAAATCCAGAAACTTCACAAAGAAATCCCGGATTATCTGGAGGAAGCCAATGCTCGTTACAAGGCAACTGTTGATGTTCATCGTCGGAATCAAGAATTCCAAATTGGAGACTTGGTTATGATTCATCTATGAAAATAAAGACTTCCTTGGGTGCCCACTCTAAACTTTCTAACAAAAAGATCGATCCCTTCCCAATTTTGGAAAGAATTGGGAACAATGCCTACTTTGTCGACCTTCCTCCATTCAAGATCAGTCCAACATTTAATGTCTCGGATATATATTCTTTCCATGCCCCAGATGGTTTCTCTTTAGCTAATTAACTTGAGGGCAAGTTATTTTTTTGGGGGAGGGAAGGATTTGATGTGGGATCATTAAAGATCTTTTACTTCTACTTACTGTGTATTTACCTTTGTCTTTATTTTAGCTTTTACCATTTAGTTAAAAGCTTTCTTTGCTTGAATAGGTAGTTATTTCCAACCTACATATATGGCTATGAATTTGGTGTTTTCAGCATTGAACAAAAATCATTTTTGAGGCATTGTTTGAAACTTGAGTGCATCAAGAATTTACAAGACTGGGAAAATCAAATCACTCAATTTTATTGAAAGATAAAAGTATAACATGCTTAGGGGTTATTCCAACTAAAAAGGTCAAACCTTATCGAGAGTCCTTTAACACTCTAATCAAGCTTCTATTCCTGCGTGAAACAATCTTGAGCTTGTTGAAAGATGTCTATCTATCATTGTCTAAACTTAAATTAATTAGAACTTAAAAGACAAGACAAATCAAATAAATCAATTTTATTGAAACATGTAAACGGTAATATACTTTGGATATTCCAACTGGGAAGGTCATTCTTACAAAAGGCCTAACACTCCAATCGAGCTTCAATTCCTGCATGTAACAATTTTGAGCTTGTTGAAAGATATCTACTTGTCATTGTCAACAACCAACCTTAATGAAAAGGAAAATACAATCAATCAATTTTACAAAACAAAAAAAATATAACATACTTTGAGATTGCTCCAATTAAGAAAGTAAACTTTATCAAGAGTCCTAACACTCCAATTGAGCTTGCATTCCTATATGGAAAAATTTAGAGCTTGTTGATTGATGTCTACCTTTCATTGTCAACAACTTTTATCAATTAGAACTTAAAAGAACAGGCAAATCAATCAATTCTATTGATAGATGTAAAATGTATAATATACTTTGGTATTGTTCCAACATAGAAGGTCAATCTTACCAGAATCCTAATTCTCCAATTAACCTCTGATGCCTGTATCGAGCAATCTTGAACTTATTCAAGCATCTCTACCTGTAATTATTGTCAACTTATATCAGTTATTAGAAATTAAGAAACAAGGAGAATAGAATCAATCAAATTTATTGAAAGATAAAAGTAGAACATACAAGTATTGTTCCAACTAAGAAGGCCAATCTTACAAGAGTCTTAATACTCTAATTAAGCTCAATGCCTACCTGAGACAATCTTGAGATTATCTGAAAGAACTCTACTTGTCATTGTCAACAACTTATATCAATTATTAGAACTTAAAAACAAAGAAAAGAGAATCGATCAATTTTGATGAAAGATAAAATTATAACATAGCATGGATTACTCCACCGAGAAGGTCAATCTTACTTAGAGTCCTAAACACTCCAGTGGAGCATTAATGCCTGCACAAAGCAATCTCCAGCTTGCTGAAAGATGTCTACCTATCATTAATAACAACTTTTATGAATTAGAACTTAAAAAACAAGATAAATCAAATCCATTAATTTTATTGAAATATAAAAGTATAACATACTTTGGGATTGTTCGAACTAAGAAAGAAAACCTTATCAAGATTCCTAACACTCAAATCGAGCTCCCATTCCTACATGGGACAATCTTGAACTTGTTGAGAGATGTCTATTTATCATTATCAAGATAAAAAAATCAATCAATTTTATTGAAAGATAAAAGTTTAACATACTTTGGGAGTGTTCCAACTAAAAAGGTCAACCTTATCAAGAGTCATAATACTAAAATCGAGCTCTCATTCTTGCATGGGACAATCTTGAGCTTGTCGAAAGACACCTGTCACTAGCAACAACTTTTATCAATTAGAACTTAAAATACAAGATAAATCAAATCATTCAATTTATTCAAAGGTAAAAGTTTAACATACTTTAGGATTGTGCCAACTAAGAACATCAAACTTGTCAAGAGTCCTAACACTCCAGTCGAGCTCTCATTCTTGCGTGGAAAATCTTGAGTTTGTTAAGAGATGTTTTCCTGTCATTGTCAACAACTTTTATTGATTATAACTTACAAGACAGGCAAATCAAATCAATCAATTTTATTCAAACATGTAAACTATATAATATGCCTTAGGATTGTTCTGACTAAGAAGATCAACATTACAAGAGTCCCAATACTTCAATTGTGCTTGAATGCCTACATGGAACAATCTTGTGCTTATTCAAAGTCTACCTGGTATTGTCAACAATTTTAATCAATTAGAACATAAAAGACAAGGAATATCAAATCATATACTTCAAAGATTGTTCCAACTAACAAAGTCAATCTTACCCGAGTCCTAATACTCCAAATTGAGCTCCAATACCTGCATGGGACAATTTTTAAATTATTGAAAGATGTTTATCTATTATAGTCGACAACGTTTATCAATTAGAACTTGAAAGACAAGGAAAATTAAATCAATCAATTTTATTGAAAGGTGGAAAAAGAAATATAACATACTTCGAGATTGTTCCAACTCAAAAGGTCAACTTTATCAAAAGTTCTAACACTCCAGTTGGGCTCATATTCCTGTATGAGAAAATCTTAAGCTCGTTGATAGATGGATTTGTCATTGTCAACAACTTTTATCCATTAGAACATAAAAGAAAAGGCAAACCAAATTAATCAATTCTATTGACAAGTGTAAAATGTATAATATACTTTGCTATTGTTCCAACAAAGAAGGTCAAACTTACGAGAATCCTAATACTATTGACAAGTGTAAAATGTATAACATACTTTGCCATTGTTCCAACAAAGAAGGTCAAACTTACGAGAATCTTAATACTCCAATTGAGCTCCAATGCTTGCATGGGATATAATCTTGAACTTATTCAAACATGTCTACTAGTAATTGTCATCAACTTCTATCAATTATTACAACTTAAGAAACAAGGAGAATAGAATCAATCATATTGATGGAAAAATACAAGTAAAACGTACTTTGGTTGAAATTAAGAAACAAGAAGAATAGAATGGATCAAATTTATTCAAAGATACAAGTAGATCATACTTTGGTGTTGTTCCAACTAAGAAGGTCAATCTTACTAGAGTCTCGATACTCCAATTAAGCTCCAATGCCTACCATCGAACAATCTTGAGATTATATGAAAGAACTCTACCTGTCATTGTCAACAACTTTTATCAATTATTAGAACTTAAAAAACAAAGAAAATAGAATCAATCAACTCTAATGAAAGATAAAATCATAAAATACTTTGGGATGGCTCAAGGTCAATCTTATTTAGAGTCCTAAAACTCCAATAGAGCATCAATGCCTACTACAAGGAGCAATCTCAAGCTTGTTTAAAGATAGATGTCAATCTATCATTACCAACAACTTTTATCAATTAAAACTTAAAAGACAAGATAAATCAAATCAATCAATTTAAGTTTAACATAATTCGGAATTGTTTCAATTATGAAGGTCAACCTTATCAAGACTCCTAATACTCAAATCAAGCTTTCATTCCTGCATAGGCCAATCTTGAGTTTGTTGAAAGATGTCTACCTATCATTATCAACAACTTTTATCCATTAGAAGTTAAAAAACAAGATAAATCAAATTAATCAATTTTATTAAAAGATAAAAGTTTAACATACTTTGGGATTATTCCAACTAAGAATGTCAACCTTATCAAGACTCCTGACACTCAAATCAAGCTCCCTTTCCGTCATGGGCCAATCTTGAAAGATGTCTACCTATGATTATCAACAACTTTTATCGATTAGAACTTAAAAGACAAGATAAATCAAATCAATCATTTTAATTGAAAAAAAAAAGACATACTTTGGGATTGTTCCAACTAAGAATGCCGACCTTATTAAGAGTCCTAACATTCCAATCGTTTTCTCAGTCCTGCATGGAACAATCTTGAACTTGTTGAAAGATGTCTACCTATCATTGTCAACAACTTTTACTAATTAGAAATTAAAAGCCAAGGCAAATCAAATCAATCAATTTTATTGAAACATGCAAACTATATAATATACCTTAGGATTGTTTCAATTAAGAAAGGTTACAAAAGTCATATTCCAATTGTGCTGCAATTCCTGCATGAGACAATCTTGAGTTGATTAAAAAATGCATGTATGTCATTGTCAACAACTTTTATCAATTAGAACATAAAAACAAGAAAAATCAAATTATATGCTTTTGGGATTGTTCCAACTAACAAGGTCAATATTGGTGTTAGATGAGGGTGAGGTGTGCGACGGCGAAGTTAAACATTGATAGAAAGGTATTCCACTTTCGTAAGAATGGGTGCAAGAAAAGAGTGAAGTTGGAGGAATGGAGAGGCTTGAGAGTGGGGATTCTGGACCTGGGGTTGGAAGCATTGGCTTGGTTAAGGGATTGTTTGATGGAAAAGAAGAAGAAGAAGATGGAAAAGCCCTAAGGTTTTTGGAGAAGAAGAAGATTCAGCTCAACAGTGATCTCGCAAGTCTTGACGAATACTAGGGGTTGATTTGGTCTCCTCTCTTTGGAACCATTTAGAACCATTTAGAGGGAGAAAATCTTCTATTTTTGTTCCAAAGGGCTCGAAAGGAAAGGGATGGGGGCATTGGCTTTGGCTATGACCGATATTCTTTTGCTTTTAGTGTTGTGTTCTAAAACCTTGGTTTCATTAGTAGGGAAGGAGGTGGCAAACGATGTTCTGAAAGAAAAAAAAAAAAAAAAAAAAGGATGTGAAAAGAAAAACATTCATAGGAGACCTATGTGTGCAAAGGTCGGTGAAGACGATTCACCAAATTTGCATTTGATTGTTCTGTAGTGGTGATTATAGGAGATGATGGATCGTAAACTTCATTGGGCAACTATTAAAGAGATTATTCTAATGAAAGCAAGCATCGGATTGGCCCTCAAACCCATCTGTTCTAATTTGGCCATGGGTATATGCGGAAATTCGAAGAAGGCACTGGATCTGATTGAGCGAGGGTTTCCATTACATTCAAAAAACTTCAGAGTTCATGTTTGGAATTTAAAGTTATTGGCAAGGGGAAACGTTCAACCTTTAATGGAGCCTGGCTTACAGGCTTGGATATCCCTCTATTTCTCAGAACTAGGCAGTTTGATTGCTTCAATGTTTGAGTTTTGCAGGGGTCTTTTAGAGGAAGAGGAAATCTTTATGGAGGTTTGTTGGTCGAAGGAGGTGTTCTTCAAAGCCAAGGGCAATGAAGGATTTCTTCCGACAATATGCTTCTTGAATCACGAAGGAATATTGACGTCAAATTCGTCGAAAATGGTTGTCTTGCATCTGCCAAATGCATCAAATGTGGCGAGTCAGAAGGTGCAATTTAGTAGAGGTCACGTGAAGAAGGTATGATGTCAATCTAGTCAAAATGGTGGACTGGAGGAAGTTATGAATCGCGAGTAACTTACGAAAAACCATCTATCAAGTCTAAAGGGCGACATTTGGTTTCTATTTGGCTTCATAAAGTCTTGACACAAAAGTTTGAGTCTCCTAAAGGTATGGACTGCATATATGAGAAGAGATAAGGAAAGACATGGGGGGATCTGAATTTTCAATCTGGGATTAGGCCTAGGCTTGAGTTTAGGTCAACCACTAGACTCTAGAAAGTGTAAAACAATGATGGTGGTGGTGGTGGCGGCATGGAAGTGGGGACTGGGTCCAGTCATGGGCTTGGAACAAGCAGAAATTTTGGCATCAAGAGTATGGGGATGATCCCTCGATTGTTTAACTATTTGGAAAATGAGTTGTTCCTTTCAACATCGATGGCTAAGGAAATGCAATATTTAAATTTTATATTTGATATTTTATGGAGAGGGGAGACTTCGTTGGAAAGAGGTTGGGTGAGGAGGAAATTTTTTAAATCAAGCGGAGGGACATTGATCATCATCCAAAGGAAGCAACCATCAACAAGCAATTGGACATCCCAAAGTTGGATTTTTCGCTTCTCCTAGCAAAGCCTAGGGGTTTTCCTATGTTTGATGATAACGTGCAATAGGATAAACCAAAGCATTTTCCTCAAGCGTTGCTCCAGGTAAACTCTAAAAGGATGACAAGCCAGGTATATGTAATCCTTCGGACCTTTCACCTTCCTCGTCGGATTCTGTTGAGAGAGGGAGTTACTCTACTCAAGTAAGTTGACTTTTCCTTTACCTTTCTCTTTATCTTTGCCTATAGAAGGGGGACGGGGTCCGAACAATTTTAATCAAAAGTCTTGGGTCTCCGTTGTTGCTTAATTCTGTCTTGTCTCATTCAACTTAGTATGCTCTAGGAGAGTGTTTCGACTTTTGTGTTTGTGTCCCATACTTTGGGTAGTGGTTTTCGCCAGGGAGGGGATCTAGTCAGCCTTTTCAAAACAAGTTGGTTGTTGGTAACCCTACGTCTCTATCTAATTCTTCGGCCCTTCAAGGTTTCCCTGCAACTGTGGGTACTGATGGCAATTGGCCCGTAGCTTAGGCTTCCCTTGCTTCTATTGGAATTCATGAAATCCCGGCTGAGGTGACTCACCCACCAACATTAATTCTAAGAAGAGAAAAACGACAAGTAAGAAAGGAAAGAGTTCTAAGAAGCTAGACACAGAACTTAAGAAGTTGGATTGTTCTATGAATTATGATGGAAAGAAGGCTTCTCAGGAAACCATTGTTACTTTGGGAATCCAATAAAAGTGGTTTTCTAAAATGCTAGGGGCCTGAGAGGGTCAGGATAATCAGTGGATCGTTAAAGAGGTAATTTCGATCCATCAAGAGTTTGTGAAGTCTTACCCCATTGACCCCTCCTCAAAGAACATCCCTCATAAGCTTTCCTAAAGAATTACACACCGAACCGGGAGCTCTAAAAAAGGAGAAGGAATATGTGAGGATACCACTCAACACTGCTGAAATGAGAATCAACCTGCTACCTTTGGAGGAAAAATTTCTCTTTCTAATTAGCCAATCTCTTATGCACATCCACCACCACATCCCAAAAAGAAAGAGATCTCAGATTATGGCCTAGGGGGTCCTAAGTAGGACGAAGGGAAAAAACCAAACTCACGACCTACAGAGGAATCCCACCTATCCAACATGCCCATATCACAATTTAAGCCCAGGATTAGACACTCTTCCCTAATGATCTTAAGGCCCGACATGGCTCCAAAGAAGGCAAGGATGTGATTTAACATGAAGAATGACTTATCCTCTGTAGAGTAAAAGAAAATAGTGTCATCAACAAATTGAAGGTGGGACAAGGGGACCTTACCTTGACCCACCTCCAAACCCTCAACGATTCCACCCTCCACCCCTCTCGAAACAATCATGCTAAGGGTGTCCACAATAAGTAAGTAAAGAAAGGGGGATAATGGATCACCCTAGCGCAGACCCCTTATGGCCTTAATCCTCCCTTTAGGACTACCATTGATGAGGATCGAATATGTACCGGATCTGATGCAACTCCAAACCCAAGATCTCCATTTGTACCCAAAACCTTTCTTATCGAGGATCTTGTCCAAGAAGCTCCAATCCACATGGTTGCAAGCATTCTCATAGTCAATCTTAAAGATGACACCCTATTGACCTCGACCACAGTATTCCCCAATAGCCTCGTTAGCTATGAGAGCAGTGATCATGGTTGTAAGCATTCTCATAGTCAATCTTAAAGATGACACCCTATTGACCTCGCGATAGTATTCCTCAATAGCCTTGTTAACGATGAGAGCAGTGATCAAGGATTTTCCTTCTCTCGATAGAAGTGCCTTGGGATTCAGATATCGTCAATGAAAGAACCTTTTTCAGTCTATTAACCAAACCTTTAGCTATGACTTTATACATGCTTGTGATCAAGCTGATGGGTTTAAAATCTGAACTTTGTTTGACCTCTCTTTTTTAGGGATGAGGCAAAAGAAAGTTTCATTCAGGGATTTATCTGAGATACATTTCTCAAAGAACTCTTGGAACACACCCATCACATCATTTTTAATATCCTTCTTCCGATCCTGAAAGAGGGCCATGGAGAAGTCATCAAGCCTTGGAGCGGTTAACTACCTTTTTATCCTCTTCCTCTAAAAAGGGAGCCTTCAACTCTCACTTCTCCTCCTCAGGAATGGAGCTCCAATCCAACCCCCTCCACAAAAGGGTTTGGGAGACACCTCGAAGTGTAGAGCTTAGAGAAATAGGAAAGGACCTCATCCTCGACCTCCTTCTTTTCTTTAAGCAGGATTCCCCTATCATTCTCCAAAGGTCCAACTAAATTCTTGCTTCTTCTATCGTTTGTCTTTCTGTGGAAGGAATAATAATTACAAATCCCCTTCTTTGCTTATCTAACTTTGGCCTTTTGTTTCCAACTTATGGTTTCCTTTTTAACCACCTTCGCATATTCCAACTTAAGAAACATCTGCTCCTTCAGCTGACTAATCTCTTCTAAAACATCAATACAACCAATCCTACTTGCCACCTCTTGCTTTTTAATCCTAAAGGCCCCAAAGACCTCCTTATTCCATGATTTTAGAACCCCTTTTAGATTTCTCAGCTTGTCCATGAATCGGTAGCCTTCCTTATTGCTCGAGACCTTCGTATTCCACCACGAGGGAAAGGAAGATTTAAAGGAGGGATGATCTAGCCACATGTTTTTGAACCAAGGGACCTAAAACAAGGATAAATGATTAATGATCTGAGGTGACTCTAGGTCCCAACAATTGTCTCACTGTGGAAAAAGTCTCCATCCAATTCTTGGATAATAGAAATCTATCTATTTTGCTATGCACCCTACGGTTGGACCAAGTAAACTTGTCGTTTACTAAAGGGGTGTCTAACAAACTACAACCCTGAATAACCTTCTTACACTGCTTCATAGACTTTGTAGCCCTACCACCGGACGCCTTTTTCCAAAGGGGAGCGAGTAACATTAAAGTCCCCCACGAGACACTTGACAAGGCCCACATAGGCCAAAGAGGTCTCCGATTTCATTCCATATTTCTTTTCCATCTCTAGGCCTAGGAGGACCATAAGCCCCTGTGAAGATGCCCACCATATTCCCTCTAATATTGAAAGAGATGGAAATGGAAAACACACCTTTTATCACTCCAACAACCCCTTTCGAATTGCCATCCCATAGAATAAGCACTCCTCTTGATGACGCTTTTAGGGACTCAAGGTCGACCCACTCCACCTTCTTATAATAGTCCAAATACTTTTCACCTAAGAAGCACGGACACGGACACGGATACGGGACACGGACACGACAGGACACGGCGATACGTCAAATTCTAAAAAACTAAGATACGGATACGTTGAAGATACGTTGTTTATATATATATATATATATATATATATATATATATATATAAATAGTATATATATAGATTTTTTTTTTGAAAAAAATAGTATATATATAAAATTTTCTAAGTAGTTTAATAATCCTTCATTTTTTCTTAATTTAAAAACAGTTTTTTTATTGGGCTGGCCTTTTATCTTAACTTTAAAAAGGAGGGTTTATTGGGTTGGGCCTTTTATCTAGGTTAACTTTAGAAAGGAGGGTTTAAAAGATAAAAAGAAGAAAAACTTAGATGAAGTGATCTTGCAGCAACATTTGAGATAAAGTAGAGCAGCGATGAAGTGCAGCGGCATTTGAGGTTTTTGCTCTCTCTCTCTCTCAGACTCAGCGTGTCCGTGGACGTATCTAGCTGTGTCCCCGCGTGTCCGAAATTAAAAAAATAAATAAATAAAATAGGACACGCAAAACTGCGTGTCGGACACGTGTCCGGAGCGTGTCCGGACGAATCCGTGTCCGACACGTGTCCGACACAGATCCTCCACCCATTTTGGCGTGTCCGTGCTTCATAGGGTAAAAGTGTGCATTTGGTGAATTGGAAGTTGGTGTGGAAACCAATGAGATGCAAGGGGCTAGAGTTAGAGGATTCAAGGGTCCATAACAAAGTGATGTTGGCTAAAATGGTTGTGGCGGTTTCCCTCTGAGTCCAATACCTTGTGACATAGGACTATCATGAGTAAGTACGATCCACACCCATTTGTGTGAGGTCAGGTGGGTCAAAGACACGTTCAAAAATTCATGGAAGGGCATTTGTACAAGCTCCCTTTTTTCTTCCTTTATTCAGTTTTTTGTGGGGGATGGTAAAGATACGTACTTTTGGGAGGACAAGTGGATGGGAGATCGTGTTCCCTCGTCTATACCATTTATCTTTTATGAAAATTATTTTGTGGCCAATGTTCTAGATACTTCCCGGAGTTCTCCCTCTTTTTCTTTTGGTTTCACCTATCCATTATCCAATAGGGAGCCACGGACATCTTGACTCCCTTATCTTTGTTAGAATAGGCAGTTCTAAGACTAAGAAGAGGGGATATTTGTTTTTGGAGCCCTTCCCCCTCTGAAGGTTTCTCCTGTTGGTTGCTTTTTCAGTGTTTATTAAACCCTCCATCGGTTGGTGAGTTCATCTTTTATGTCTTATGGAAGGTGAAAGTTCCAAATAAAGTTCAATTTTTCATCTGGCAAATCATCCATAGAAGAGTTAACACCTTGGATCGGCTTTTGAGAAGGATGATTTCGTATTTGACTAGTCCATGTTGTTGCTTTCTTTGTCAAATGGCGAAGGAAGACCTTGACAGATGTTTTGGAGTTGCGACTTTGCTTATTCAAGATAGAATTCCATTTTTAGGTGTTTGGCTTGCAGTTCGCTAGGCACAGAGGTCTTTTTCAAATGCTTGAGGAGTTCTTCCCTCATCCACCGTTTTGAGAGAGAGAGGGAGGTTCTTGTGGCAGGCAGGGATTTGCGTCCTAGGAGATTTGTGGGGGGAAGGAATAATAGAACCTTCAAGGGGTGGGAGAGTAGTTTTTGGGAGGTTTGGTCGTAGGCTAGATTTCATGTTTCTCTTTGGGTGTAGGTGATTTGTGCTTTTTGTAATTACTCTGTAGGCCTTATTTGGCTTGATTAGAGTCTTTTTCTATAGTTTGGCTCCCTTTTGTGGGCTTGATTTTTCTAGATGCCCTTGTATTCTTTCTTTCTTTTTTTCTCACTGAAAGGTTGGTTTTTCATTAACAAACAAACAAAAAAAGAAACAACAACAAACAAAAATACAAGGTAAATCTTACCGAAGTCCTAATACTTCAAATTGAGCTTCAATACTTGCATAGGATAATCTTGATCTTACTGAATGATATGTATCTCTATTATAGTCGACAATGTTTATCAATTAGAACTTAAAAGACAAGAAAAATCAAATCAATCAATTTTATTGAAAGCTGGAAACAATATAATTTACTTTTGGATGTTCCAACTAAGAAGGTCAATCTTATTAACAGTCAGTCTCCTAATACTCCAATTGAGCTCCAATGCCTGCCTGCATGGGACAATCTTACACTTGTTAAAATTTGTTTACCTATAATTGTCAACAACTTTTATTTATTAGCACTTAAGAGACAAGGAAAATCAAATTAATCAATTTTATTGAAAGATAAAAGTATAACATACTTTGGGATTGTTTCCACTAAGAAGGTTGTGCTCTCATTTTTGCATGGACAATTTTGAACTTGTTGAAAGATGTCTAGCTGTCATTATCAACAACTTTTGTTAATTATTACTTATACCTTAAAGGGTAAGACAAAACAAATCAAACAATATTATTGAAAGATGTAAACTACATAATGTACTTTAGGTTTGTTTTGAGTAAGAATGTCAATCTTATAAGAGTCTTAACAATCCAATCAAGCCCATTGCTTGTACAGGATGCAAATAATTGTTAATCTCAACTCCAAATTATATGCATAGTTATTGAAATATAAACTAAAGTGCTTATTAATTTTGCTAGTGGGCATCGGATCTTGCATATTCTCCTAATTTTGACGGATGTGATAAACTAAATTATGTTATTTTTTTAGTATGGTGTCGCTTATAAATTTAATTGTCAATCCATCAAGCAAATGCTAAACAAGATAATCAAACAAAAGCTGTAGTGGTAATGGGATGACAAATTGTACCTAACTAATTGGCAAACCTATCGTTTTACAGAGAGACCAAATCAGAAAATATCAATTAGGAATTTGAAGTTAAATTAGCATGCTGGTGCCAGAAGAGCAAAAGATTTCCTCCAAAGTTCAAATTCTATTAAACCAATTCAATAAAGTGTAAACGCAACAAGTTGCAATTATTCCGACAAAAGAAATAATAATAATAGAAAACAAATAATGCAATGCAGTGTATGTTTATGATAAATATATATACCTTCCAAATTTCAAATCAGTTCGTCAATGCCTTCTTTCACCTTACTCTTCTTCCCTTCAGATGTAATTGGTAGTGCAGCCTTTGGCAGTGGATTTCCCTCAGAGAAAAAAAGATAGTGAAGCGAAGAGAAGAGAAGAAATAATGGAGCATTTAATAATTAACAGTACTTGTTCAAGGAGAGAGGGTTTTGATTTTTGAAAAGGAACCAAAGCAATCAAATCAACGATTTTGTTATTTAATTTTTCAGGACTAATACTTTCTGAATTCACTTTTGTGGTAAAGGAAGCAACCTTGTCTTTAATTTGAGACTTTCATTTGAGTTTATTATCATGTCATTGTCATTTTTTAGTTTTGTTTCATTTAAGTTTCTTTTAATATTTGTCTAAATATTGATATTAATCTCAAACACTTGCATTTTCTCCTTTTTTATTCTTTTTTTTTTTTTTTTGAGAAGCTCCTTTTTTATTCTTTTTTTCCTATAATTTGTGTCTCCCTCACTAATTTTTTCTCCAAGTCTTCTCTTTTTAACTATTTTCTTTATCACTTTCCTAAAAAAAAATTAAAATAAATAAAATAAAAACTATTTTCTTTATGAGATAATTGTGTGGATGACCCATTTTGAGAGGCCAAAATGAAAAATGTCCTACCTTTTCAAAATAAGGATATATGCCCTTCTGCTTACGTCATCATCCTAGCAAAATTATCATTTTACTCCCTATATGAAAACGTGCTTTTAAGGCATTTAAGAGTGAGAGGTTGGAGCGAGAGCGAGATTTAAGAGCGAGATTGGAGAGAGAAATTAGAGAGAGAGTAAGAGATTGGAGGGAGAAATTGGAGAGCAAGAGCGAGAAGCAAGAAGCGAGAAGCGAAAGCGAGAAGGCGAGGAGCGAGGAGCGAGGAGCGAGAGAGCGAGAGAGCGAGGAGCGAGAGAGCGAGAGAGCGAGGAGCGAGAGAGCGAGGAGCGAGAAGCGAGGAGCGAGAAGCGAGGAGCGAGAGAGCGAGAGAGCGAGAAGCGAGGAGCGAGAGAGCGAGAGAGCGAGAGAGCGAGAGAGCGAGAGATTGGAGAGAGAAATTGGAGAGAGAGTGCGAGATTGGGGAGAGAAATTGGAGAGAGAGCGAGAGAGAACAAGGTTAGAGTAGAGAGTAAAATGGTAATTTTACTAGGATATTGACGCAAGCAAAAGGGCATATATCCTTGTTTTGAAAATGTGGGGCATTTATCATTTTCGTCTATTTTAGAGGGTCAGCCGTACAAAAGTCCTTTCTTTATTTCTAAAACGTTTATCTCTCATGTGTTAACATTTGTTCTCTCTAAAATTTTTATCACTTTTTAATTTTCATCTCTTTTTTTCCCACTTTTTGCACTTTTTGACTCTAAACAGATTTTTTCTCTTTTAAACTTTTATTCTATTTCCAAAATTATTTTGTTCTCATTGATTAATTGTTCTCCCTTGTAACATTCTCTACACATTTTAGAGATGAAAAAAGTTGCACAAAAATTTTAGAGAACTTTTAAAAAGTGAGAACAATTTCAGGGATTGAAAAAAGTTACAAATAGAAAATTTTAAAAAGTGAGATAGAAGTTTAAGAGATGAAGTTAACAAGTGAAAAAACTTTAGAGAGAAAAGATTAAAAGTACACCTAATTAATATATTTCCAGCTATTATAAACCAAAAGAAATAAACATTTTAGAGAGAAAAGGTGATAGAGAGAGAAAAAGTGTTAGAGAGAAAAGACAAAAATTTAAGATAAAAAAAGTTAAAAATGGGAAAAACTTAGGACTCATTTGATAACCATTTGATTTTTGGTTTTTGAAAATATAGCTTATGAACCACTACTTCCACTAAGTTTCTTTGTTCTATTATCTACCTTCTCCCATGTTTTCAAAAACCAAGTCAAGTTTTGAAAACTAAAAAAAGTAGTTTTCAAAAGCTTGTTTTTGGTTTTTGAGTTTGACTAAGAATTCAAATGTTTCCTTAACAAAGATGAAAACCATAGTAAGGAAATTGTGAGAAAACAAGCATAATTTTCAAAAACCAAATAGGCGATGGCTATCAAACAGGGCCTTAATGTTTGAGACTAAATCAACAGATTTAATAATAAAATAAATAAATAAAAAATAAAAAAACTTCAAAATAAAACAAATTTTAAACTAAAGTCAAATTTAAGCTAAAATTAAAGATAGGTGAGTTTTCCTATGCAAGAGTGAATTCAAATAGCATTTAATCTACTAGTACAACGGAAAATAAATCACTTTCAAACCATAAAAATTATTACAATCACACCCTAGAAATTTCGATTTGATCAACCATCCTCATAAACTCACAGAGTTGTTGCAATTTCAGGGGTAGTTGATCGAATTGAAAGTTTGAGAATGTAATTGTAACACTCCCTATGGTTTAGACATAGTTTTTGCAATTTATTTTTTATATATTAAAAAAAAATAAAATAAAAAAATGTCCGAAAGAATGGAAGTACCTTAGAGAACTTGACCAAAGTTCACAACACTAACAGCTGAGTGTTTCCTACAAACCGATTCATCTATCAAGCTGCAAATTTTACAAATAAACCGATCATCAACATGCTAAAAATACAAACTATAGAAAAACAAACAGATCAATTGGGATCTTAGAAATAACTTACATTTATTATTAATATGGTCGTTCTTTTTGGCCTAGTGGTATCACAAAGTTTCTGAATCTATTCTTGTGATAGTAGTACTGCCTATTGCAACTTACTCTTTCATCTGTGGAAAAGCACGGTTAGGTTAGCAAGGTGTCAAACTTTTCAAGTATCAGCTTTTATACTAGTCCCTATCTAATACCAAAAAACAGGGTTTCCATTTCATTAAAAAAATGAATACATACACTAACACATTATTGTGTATTTATTATAAATCCTTTTAGTGATCCCATAACAAACAATAGTTTTTGAAAAAAATTTGTGAAAATTTGTGGTTCCTGCACTCCATAACTATTCGAACAAAGGGTCTTCGAATATGAAAGATGAGAAGAATAATGTTAAACTTAGAAAGCAATCACTGCCAATAAAAACAGAGACTGAATTTCCCGAGAAGCAACAATAGTGGCATATCTTGTCATTTTGCAATCACTTCCAGCCCAAATTCTAATTCCTTCTTCCCACTCTTCTCTAGAATTACGGCAAAAGCAACACCACTGTCAATTTGAAAATTTAGCCTTCGATATAAGAACTTCATATAAAGGCAGGTAATGAAGTTTGGTAAATTTCTATGAGCTACCCCTCCTTATCTTGCAATCTTCGACTGGATTCCCTTTTTCTTTTTTTTAAGAAAAATAGCTTTCATTAGGAGAAATGAAAGAATATACAAGGATCGAAGACTTGGATCGTAAAGACTGTCTTAACCATCTTTACTTGTGAAAGCAACTTCCTAAATAATAACAGCAAAACCACTCGGAGACTTAAAATCAACTGAAAATTTCATACCGATTCAACACCTCTCTGGCCCCAGCCCGCCAATCTGTAACCTGGCTGAGTCGCCTTCGGATTAGAGATGGAAGAACCTTCGTATTTATCGCTGTATTTCTGTACGAATCACGATACCGAATTATGGTACATTATCACAATTGAACGAAAATAATCCAGTAGATAGGCACGAGACTAGAATACCTGCGGCGCTCAATCCTTTGGGCGATCCAATCGTGCCAATCTGTAACCTGGCTGAGTCGCCTTCGGATTAGAGATGGAAGAACCATCGTATTTATCGCTGTATTTCTGTACGAATCACGATAGCGAATTATGGTACATTATCACAATTGAACGAAACTAATCCAGTAGATAGGCACGAGACTAGAATACCTGCGGCGCTCAATCCTTTGGGCGATCCAATCGTGCCAATCTGTAACCTGGCCGAGTCGCCTTCGGATTAGAGATGGAAGAACCATCGTATTTATCGCTGTATTTCTGTACGAATCACGATAGCGAATTTTGGTACATTATCACAATTGAACGAAAATAATCCAGTAGATAGGCACGAGACTAGAATACCTGCGGCGCTCAATCCTTTGGGCAATCCAATCGTGCCGGACGAGTACTGCGGCGGACAATCGATCTCCGCCGCCGGAGAATGACAAGCAACCGTCTGGCGGAAAATCGACATCGATCGATTGTAATTTAGCATCGCATTCTTCTGCAATCCCTCGTGGGTCATCGTCGCCAGATTCTTCGGCGGTGGAGTTCCCTCAGAGGAAACAGAGAGTAAAACGGAACGACGAGGAGAGAAATGAGAGCGTCTGCCTGACAACGGTACTTTTTGAATCAGATTTTGAAAAGTTTGAAAAGGAACGATTTCATTTGTAACTGGTCAGTCATCACGTATCTGCACGTGTTTTATGGATTCTTTAAATTAATCAGGGAAAATATACATTTTTTTGTGTTTGGATTATGTTTCATTTTAATCAATAATTTTAAAAAATTCGATATTTTAGTCTCTAATTTCGTTTCACTGTCCGATTTTCTGTTAATTACTCATGCATGATTGACGTTGTACTGTTTTTTATTTAAAAAATTACTTTAAAATTACTTTTTAATTTTTTTAAAATAAAATAATATTAAATTGTTTTTTTTTATTTTCTTCCCTTTCAAATAATAAAGTTTTTTCTTTGCAAAAAAATAAAATAAAATAAAATTTTCAGCACAAATTGCTATGTGAGGTGGTGGATGCTTTGTATGCATCATCATTTCAAATAATAAAATCCTAAATTATAAAAAATGCCCTTGAACTGGGGTTTGTTTAAAAAATGCCCCTGAACTTTGAAAAGTTTCAAAAATATCTCTAAAGTTTGAAAAGTGTTTCAAAAGTACACTTGTTGTTAATTTTTTTGATGTAAACAGTTAAAGTTTCAGTTTTGAACTCTCAAAAAAATTTAAAAAATACGCTTATTGAAAGATGTTTCTTCTTTTTTCCTCATCTCACCATAAATTCTAATGGTTTCCATCCAAATATTAACGGCAAAGGTACTTTTGAAACATTTTTCAAAGTTCAGGGGTATTTTTGAAACTTTTTAAAGTTCATGGACAATTTTGAAACAAACCCCATAGTTTAGGGGTATTTTTTATAATTTAGCCTAAAATCAATGGTAAAATTCTAAATTGTGCCAATTGACACTTCTTGTGTAGCCATCCCAAATTCTATGGGGAGTCTCAAACAACTATAGACATTAAATTTAGGCGACTATCAGTTTTTGAGAGAATTGTCTCATTGATTCAACTTTACAAGTTTAGTAGTAGTGTGATGCACGACAATTCAATTACCTGGAATAATATCATCTTGGATTGGATCTGAAATTTTCAAATTCGATTCGTTTAATTTTAAATTGAGAATTACTTTAAACCTTTGGAGCAACAATTTAATAGGTTAAATTTTGAATTCCAAATGAATGAGTCAACTTCATTCATTAGAGTCTTTATATCTTGAATAGAATCATCCTTCTAGTCAAATACCTATCTGTCTTTTCTCAAATATCCACATTGAGTGTGTTGAACCTATCTTATATTAATCTTTCACAAACTTGTCCAATTTCTTCTTTTGAATGTAATCTTTATCTTTGCAGAGTTCTACTCAATAAGTGTTTTGAAGGTAATATCCAAAATCAGTTTATCAATACAATCCAATTTGAAAGCAAAAATGAAGATGAAGTTACGACACAATAACCGTTTATCAGCATATCTCTTGGATTTGTTGTTGGTTCTTGGATAATATTTGATAGTCTATTGCTCCATTAGAAATGGAGACGTGTATTCGAGTTTTTGAATAAAATGGTTAATAAAATTGCATGGAAATAGCTAAGACAAGTGCACTCCTCTTTCATATAATTTTGTAAATTTCTTTATTTTTAATAATATTGATTTATTGTATTAAAAAAAATAAAATTGATTTATTTTGTTTCATCTAAAATGGGCCTAAAATTCGGTTCATCTTTTTTTTTATCGGGTTGCTTGACCAATTCCTAAAGAGTGTCAACCTGCAGATACTACTACTGTCCGCCAAATTGAGGTAGTTCGCAGCACATACCTTTAGTTGGGAGAGGTTAGCATCACAGGGGCATGTCACAATGCCGGACTTGAACCCACTGTAGACTCCCGCCACATCCCAAACACCCCCGAACAAAATCATAATTTGATGTCCAACCATTTTGTGTTAATGGTATTGAGAGAGGGCTTGGAGATTTTTGTTCCTTAACTTAATAGAATAAGCTATATATTTGAATTAATTGAGAGAGTGCTTGGAGATTTTTGTACAAATTGAACATACCAACAAAACCACGATTTTTGTTGTTAGATGGAGAAGAAAACGGGATCTGGTGAAATCAGTTATATGAAATGAGCGGATCCCATAAAATGTGGAACAAAAAAGACGTTATACATTGAACAGTGCAGTAAACGGCGTCTGTATATGCACGGATATACCCAGGGGTAAAACTGGAAAAAACCTCCTGTCTGTAGGTCCCTTGATTTACGGCAACCACAAATGAAAATATGAAAGTTATTTAGCCAAAAAACTTAATGGCCTATTTTTTTATAGCCATCTAGCACAATTTCCCTTTTTTTTTTTTCTTTTAATATAGAGACAATAAAAAAGACACTTGGAATATGTAAGTTAGGAATAAAAACCATATATATTTGAAAAAGGGGTAAAGATATTTATTCCATTGTTTTAACTTTTAATTATGATTGGCATTGCACTTAAACGATAAATTTTTATTGAGATTTTAAAATATAAATATAACATTTTTCATAAGTTTTTTGCAAAATAAATTAATTTTCAATATAACTGGATAAAAATAATGGTATTTGTCAATTAACTTAATTGACCAATACAATTTCGAGGAAATAATTCACCCACTCAAAAAAAAAAAAAAAAAAAAAAACCAATTCATTCCTTTTCTTAAAAAGATTTATATTGACAAATTAAATTATGAGAAAAGATATTCAAATCTTGAGTGAAATATTTGCATCAATAAAAATTTGCTGGTTAGGTTGTCCTTGTGAAACACAGCCCATGAGTATTCTGACTGGATCATACACCTAAACATAATTTGGTTGTAAACATTTTTTTTTCCTTTTAGATATATGTGGCATTGATTTGCGAGTACTATCTCCATTAAAGTTGTCCCTTGAGAGAGAGTGGAAGAGGAAAAACAAGGGCCATACAGAGTTCCATCTTAGCCATGAAAGATTTCTTTGATACAAGACAGAGTGGTTGAATTGACAGAGGAAACATCATCTACAATTTGAAATATCTAAAGTTGTTGATATGAATTACAAAGCTTGAGCTAAGCTAAGAAATTAACAAAAAGCTACCAAAATATAATCTCTACTAAATTACATACCGATGTCGTTATCGACCAATCCCAGATGCATTTAACATGATAAAAACAAATCAGATGGCAACAATGAGTTGGTGAAGCATAAGTTACATATCGCAAGTCCCGTTGACGCCATCAGTTGCATAAGCACTGCATTTGTTTCTTAGCTGTGAACATTTACAGGTTATATATAGAGGTTAGAAACTAGATCCTGGGTTTTATTTTCTCTTATAGATTGTTTAATTCATCAGAAAACAACCATTTCTTTCACAGACTTGACCATTTCTTAGGCTTAGTTCAAAAGACCAAATTACCAATTGGGCTATTGAAATGTCTAACCAACCAATCAAAGTTTCCTCTTCGTCAGCCATTTTGTATTTTTATCCACCATTTTCAAATTATTTATCCATTTGGAAGAGATGAGAAAAGGTAAGAAAATAAAAGTTGCACCTTCTCAACAACATCTGTCATGCCCGAGGCGACTTGCACTCTTTTCCTGAGGACATCGATACGGGCTTGAATATGCCGATTCTGTTCCTCAGCCTAGAGAAAGTTTCGATCATGTGAAAACTTGCATGCTTTATTTGTCAGGAAATTGTTAGGTAAGAACTCTAGTGGATGAATTAATTGGTAATATCTGTAATGACTCTTTCATAAGCCACACATCATGAGTTGGCACCAAGGATGAAAAAATCGCAATATATCGGCGATATATCGCTGAAATATCCAATTTCTCGCGGGTCCTATATGGATATGGGGGGTTAGTATATTTTTTACCATTTTATCGCGAAATATCGAATATATCGCCGAAATATCGGCAAAATATCGTTTTAACGATATATCGAACGGTAAACAGAAAAACACGGAAATGAACGATAAAACGCGAAAATATCGCCGAAAAATCAACTGAAAATCGCGAAAAAATCGAACGAATATAGTATTATTATTATATATATTTGCATGCTTTTTGCAATTCCAATTGCACTGTTGATTTAAGTGAAGCTTATTTCTCCCTTCCTTCCTCCATGGCCTGGGATCGAATCCTAGCTTATTCAACTTTTTATTTATTTTTTCTTTCTTTCCCTTCTCTCTCTTTCTTCATTCCACCACGACCCAACTCTTCTCCCTTCTTTTTTGTTTAATTTCACCCATTTTTAGTTCAATTATATTTTGTCTTTGTACAACATTTTTATTTTAACATATATAATGTTTAATTTTTAATATTATAATATAATTATAAATTTAATTTATACAGTATACTAATTATTTTTATTTTTTTTAAAAACCAATAGCATATTTCTAATAATTTTGTATATATTTGATCATTTTAATTTTTGTGTCTACATAAATTTTTTTATCGATGAAATATTCAAGTTCATATTCATTTTTCGATCTTCAATATTATCTATTATTGTATTACTATTCATATTTAGCTTATAATTATTGATATATATGCTTAAACTAATAGTTTTTCACATAAATAAGCTTAGTCCAAAGTTTGATAAAAATTTCATAATATTTTTATGAGTTTCCATGATATCCGTGATTTTTCCCAGAATATCCGTCGATATATCCGTAAATTTGAGTTACCGATATTAATACCGATATCGATATTTTCATCTTTGGTTGGCACTGACCATACAAGAAAAGACAACACATATTGTTTTGGGGAACTAAAGTGGAATAGATAGTAAAGGAAGATGTATAAAATAGTAAAGAGAGTAACATAGGTAAACACAACTAAGAAATAGAAGCAAAGAGAGAGTACAAAGACAAATGCATTATTGAGCCTTTTTTACCAGATAGCTAATATGCGTGCTTAGAAATGGAACAAAGCAAATGCATACTCAATTCTTTTCAAATATCTATGATAGAAAAAAGATTCATTGAATACGAAATTACTGGTTTTGTCGTGACTTTTAAGAATTAAGTTCTTCTGAAGGAAAAGAAGTGATATAGTTCAGTTTACCAAGGAAGAAAATCCTAAATTCTTTCATTCCACTTGAATCAATTAAGAATGAACCACCCACCCAAAAAATAATAAATAATAATAATTAAATAAATTATAAAATGAAAGTAATAGTATTGGTCAAGTTGGTTTGGTTTTAGATGGAGAAGTTTGATACTATTACAAGTTGCTTACCGTTTTCAGCATGTCCTTCAAGTGCTGGATCTCATTCTTCTTTGTCATGGACATATGATTAGCAATATCCATTATATTAGTCCTGCATTAGAAATTGTTATTTGTTTACTCCGCCTGAGAACTTCAATCTGTAAAGGCGGAAGAAAGCCCGACTTTAATAGGCCACTTCGCGTCCCTTTGCAAATAAAGAAAAAAAAAGAAGGAAAAATTGCATACATCACCACTAATAGTTCTTGTATCACACTATCAAGCTTTCGATTTAATCCATTATTATTTATCCCAAAACTTACAAAATTGTTACAATTGTACCCTACAATTATAAAACTGTTAGTAACATAGTGAAAAACAAACAAAATATCCCTGAACCATTATAAGTGTTCCAATCAAACCCATTGAACTATTGAATTGTTACAATTTAACCTATATTTTGAAATTCTATAAAATTTGAAAACTATAATATTAACCATGATGAAAATTTTATTTAAAATTCAACAAACTACAATATTAACAATGGCAACAAATATGACATAAACCTGAGTAGAGATGTGTTTAAGTAATGTAAGTTTGTTTGCAATTGATTCTTGACAAAAATCAAAGCTTAACCATTCCTCTAACACCTTACCTCAAAGATAAGTCTATGCTTGGGTTATGTCTTTATTGGAGTCATAGTTAATATTGTAGATAATTTTTCGAGACTTAGTTAATATTGTAGTTATTGAATTTTTTCTTTTAAAAAAAGTTTTTTTTTTATATATCAACATGTGGGCTAGAGGATTCAGACCTCTAACCTTTTGAATGAAGATATAATGCTTAACCAATTGAACTATGCTCAGATGGGCCTTTATCATGGTTAATATTATAGTTTTTAAGTTTTACATAATTAGAAAAGGGGGTTAAATTGTAACATTTGTACAGTTTGAAGCTTTGGCTTTTGGCTGTAACATTTTTAATGGTTCAAAGGTAGTTTATGCTTTGTAATATGTCCCAACACAGAAGGGTTCGGTTGGTTAACATTCCAAATATTATACAATCATGTATTTCAATCATGTAAAAGGCGATGCTTAAATTCTTCATCTAAAAATTATATAATCATAACATCAAATCATTGACATAACTATCAGAAAACCTAACTTATTTGGACCAAGAATTCAGAAAATAATCTTCCAGCAGAAGATAAGATACCTACTTAGAATACAATGGGTCTAGATCCTGTTCTTCCAAAAGTTGTTCAACATTATCAAGTATAAGTCCTACCTGCATAATGCAAAACTATTAAAATGCAAGGCAAAGAGTGACAAAATGGAAGAGAGAAAGTCACCTGCATATAGACAAATGACTAGCAATAGATCATCACTTCAAACAAATCCTAACACAGTACAGTTACTGAAGACAAAGTACAAGTGACACGAAATTGGAAATTGAGAAAAAAAATTATCATTGTACAAAATGACACATTACAGTATGTCAATTACTATTTCTATAATCCTATCATTTGAACCATCGTCATCAATTCACATATTTCCATTTCTTACTCATCAGTCATCATTCATGTTCTTTTATCTTCTTTAATTGGAACCCACCATCGCCTATTTGGACTAAGACATCTGACAGATTCAAGACTGTGAAAACTAGTTGAGACTTTCAAAACTAATATATCAATAATTTCAATGAAGGTCCTCCCTGTAATCATACTGAACAAGCCCAAGGAATCACTCCCATATGAATATATATAATGGGGAAAAAAAAATAGAAGAGGGCAGCAAAACCTTTGAAGTGGATCAGATCGTAAAGAAAAAAAAAACAAAGCGAATCTGACACATTCAAGTTGCTTAGCCAACAAGAGCATAGCTCAACTGGCATAAAGATGTATTGATAACCACGAGGTCAGTGGTTCGATTCCCTCACCCCACATTGTCACATTCAAGTTGCTTGCAAGCAAGAGCTAAAAGTAAATAATCACAATTAGTTAACAAACCAGGAGCATTACCTGTGTTTCAACACATAATGACTCAAACTCGTCCTGTATATTTCAGAAATGGCAGTGTTATCAAACAGAAGTACAATATGTAAAAAGAGAATTAAAATTGATGACCACATAAATTTAAAAGAAGAGAAGCTTATTGTGAGATTTATTTCAAGACAGAGTTAGTTGAACGCCAATAGAACTAGTCTACGACAAGCACCTTCGCCCAGGTGATTGCGTGGGTTGCTTTTTGCACCCAAGCAACGGAGGCAATATGCACTCTACTGAAAGATAATCGTCAACACATTTTTGCGTATTTTTTTAGAAAATTTTCTTTTTTCCATTCCTTGAATTTAGAGACGGATGCAAACAAATTTTGTGTTATCATCATGTATTCCTATCTTCTATTTACAATATGTAAGTATATTCTAAATATTCTAAATCATGTGTCTCGTTGTAGTGTAGTATAGCCTGTAATGTGTCTCCGCTACCTTTGAGTAACAAGCTTGTTGTCTTAAAGTGGATCTCACATTGTGAAAACACTAGATGAGAACTTCCATGCTATATATATAGCATAGAATTATATATATAATTAGAGAAGGAAATCAAATAAGTAATGAGAACATCCAAGTAGAACAATAACAAGCCTAAGCATAGAATTAGCACTATGTCATTAAGATGGAGTATGAAGAAATGACACAATGACATCACTAAACAGGAAATCCCGAAATCAAACGATCAGAATGGAGTCTGAAGCAAAACCTTGAATGGAAATTTACCTCTATGTTTCCATGCAAAGAAGTTATGACCTGAAAATGTGATGAACACCAAAGTGCATTATTCCAATGTCCAAGGAGACTAAAAGCAATAAGAAAATATGTAAATTCTAAACATGTAAAGTAAATATCATGCTGCTAACCATTGAAGAAAGACGGGATTTGCACATGCAACAAAATTAAAGATCCACGCAAGGAAACGTCCTAGAATCATATTAAAAGAAACTCAAGATCTCCAGTTTAAATTAAAGCATTACACTATGTCCTTATGATGCTTATTTGCTTTTAACTCAGCTTTCCTGAGAGGGTGGGGGGAGACATAAAAGAGCAGCACAATAGTACCTGAATGAAAAGACAATGAAGATATTCTTGCTCCGCAGTCGTAAATCTCGAAAAGCATTCCCGAAACTCCTTACAGAAAACACAACTACACAAATTTTACCATCTCTTTCAAAAGAAAAGTAAATTAAAGATACTCTCATAACCAAATTGCCACTTGGAAAGCAAATTCCCATTCCTAAGGACCAATTCCACACCATTCCAAAACAAATTTGAACACAAAAGGTTGCTGTATTATAGAACAAAACATTATACACATTACAGAAACTTTCGTGCATACCTCCCTGGAACAGGAAGTGAGGAGAGAACGAACAGCGAGCCTGAACAAATTTTTCAGATCGATGTGGCTTGAGCTCACCGGAGTACCAATCTCGCGCTTCTTCTCCATGTTCAAAACGTCTGTACACTTCGATCCCTAACCCTATCTTGCTAAATTCTACGCTAACATTTAACTCTGCAGAAATGGCACAACAGCAACAAGAAGAAGAAGCTCGTGGTTACAAGTACAACGTTATGCCAGTTGAGCTATGCTCTTGTTGGCACGTAACTATTTTAGTTATAAATAGTAGATTATATTTATGTTTATTAAATTAAAAGAAAATCATAAATATTGTAACATAGAGAGTAAATATGTTTTTATCGGTTGATTTGGCTCTTGAGTCAACTAATTGGCTCACCACAAAAGCAAACTAATAGATATTTTCCAAAAGCCAAGCGTTTACATAACACTAGAATAATGTGAAGAGTTAACATAAATTAAATTATAAATGCTTATTAAACTTTTCAAATTCCATAACCAACAAGTAAATTATCCATTGTAGCATACATATTTCATTTCTTATAAATTGTTGCATCATTTGGGATGCAATTCGTAAGCAAAGATCATTGGTTTCTTTTTGTGACAAATTGAGAATTGATTTATTTGAGAGGTATGTGTCTTTGAAGATTTTAAATTGTTGCAATTTTTTTTAGTTCTCATTCTATTATATTTGTAATATTATAACTTTAATCTTAAATATTTAAAAATTACAGGTGTCATGGAGAATATGCTGATATAGCATCTTGAATCTTTCTGAATTAATTGGAGTTTGAAAGGAAGTGTTAATCGTAAAGGTATTATTGAGAAATATCAAACTAAAAAACGAGAGCTTTTAGAGGTATTGAAACTCATTGTCATGGATGAAGAGGTAACTCTTCCTTTCTCATTTTTAATTTAATTTAATGTAAATGTTCAGAATTTTTTTACAATAATTTTAATTGTTTATCACAATGATATTTTTATACTATATGTTTACGGATATATAAAAATATTCATATTAGCTTTCATGAGTACATACAAATATTTTTTTTATATAATTATTATATATTTTAGCTTGCATTGAAATATTCATGCAAATATTATCAAAATATAGAAATGGTAATATTTAATTAAATTATTTCCTTTTTTTTTTATATATAGGGAACAAAGATTCAAATTACTATGTACAATGATTTAATTAAAAAAACTCAATGACATTGTAAAGAAGGACAAAGTCTATATCATTTGGGATGGAAAAATCAGTACAGTGAATCAATACATATTATATTATGTATCCAAAGAAATACTTATAAAAAAGTACTTATTATATTGTTTATGAGAATAAAAGTCTATATCATTGTAAAGAAATACTTATTTAATAGACTAGCACTTTATTTAACAATTCCATTTTATTTTCTTTAAAACTGATATCATTAATTTAATATTATATTGTTTATTCTTTTTTTAATAAATATATATATACAAAAAAAAAAAAAAAAAAAACTTCACATGTGCAACACACGTTATTGTATTCTAGTAACATAAACTACGCTAAGCAAATTATTTGAGAATGTGGTGGGTGACTTTCATTAATGACAAGAAATTTGGATTTTAATGTCGGATATTGTCTAAACGAAACATGAGTCTCATAAATTATGGTTAAAAAAAGAGTTTGGGATTGAGTTTTAGGACATTATTTTGGTTGAAAAGTAGAGATTCCAACAATCAAAATTGCACCAAGGAGACAAAATAAAAGATCGGAATTGTTTTTCAAAAAGTACTTTATGTATAAACAGTTCACTAAGAAGTGCTCGAATAATTTGATGTAAGTTTTGAACTTTTGAGTCATTGTTGAAGGAGAAATTTCGGCCAATCACAAGTTGCCACGTCATTAATATAAATTAATGATAAAATAAATTTGGGACCAGTTACACATTTACACGTGTCCCTAGATTAAATTAATAGACATTAAAATTTGGCAAATCAAAGAATGCCACTTGTCTATTAGTGATCCATCAGATAACATCAGCCAAGTTCAATCAGATTATGCCACGTGGCAATTGGACCCAAGCCCAAGCCCATATGAGGTCCATCAAACTCTATAAATAGAGGAGACCACCATTCATTTTGGGGGAATTCAGATTTGGAGACAGAGTCAGAAAACTCAGAGTCCAGAGCATTCTGCCAGAGTCCAGAGTCGGCAGGCTGATCATCTAAGAGGATCAACAAGCTAACAAGCCGATCCAACAAATCATCAAGCCAACAGGCCGATCCAAGAGATCAACAAGCCAACCGACCGATCAAGAAGATCAACAAGTCAGCAGGCCGATCATCCAAGAGATCAACAAGCCAACCGACCGATCAAGAAGATCAACAAGTCAGCAGGCCGATCATCCAGGAAGATCAACAAGCCAACAAGCCAACAAGCCGATCCAGGAGATCATCACGCCAACAGGCCGATCATTCAAGAAGATCAACAAGCCCAATAGGTTGATCCAGGAGATCATCAACCTAACAGGCCGATCATCCAAGAAGATCAACAAGTCCAATAGGTCGATCCAGGAGATCATCAACCTAACAGACCGATCATCCAAGAAGATCAACAAGCCAATAAGCCGATCCAAGAGATCATCAAGCCAACAGGCCGATCCAAGAGATCATCAACCTAGCAAGTTGATCATCTAAGAAGCCCAACAAACCGGCCCAAGAAGAGCAACAAGCTAGAGGCCAAAGTTTATATATTTAAGAGAGAGAATCAGAGGATTAAAGTTAGAGATTGTACACCCACACGCATACAAACATCAATACAAATATATTATTTATTCCACGTGTCTCCATCCCCGAAGTTACGTGTGAACAGTCATCATTAAGGTAATGACTCAAGAACACTCTACAAATTCTTTTGGCATTTTCTAAAAGTAATCACAAATCACTTCCAAATATAATAATTTTTAGATAGAAATGTGTTCGGGCATAACGAAAGAATTTCCAAGTATATTGTAAGAGTGTGTTTGAGGTGACTGTTTGAAAATACTTTCTTATAGTTTTATACCACGTTTACCTTTTCTTTTCAAAAGTAATCTCAAACTCATTTGAAGTGATCTTTTATTATCTATGTTATGCTAGGTAGCTCCATCATGAGATCATGCCCCGTAAATAGAGATTTAGATTATATTGTACACAAAAGGTTGGAACTTATAAAATATAATTCTAACTATCCTGTGAAATTGATAATCTAAACTTATTTCCACTTTTCAACCACAATATTGTCTTAATGTACCAAATTAAAATTCACATTTTTTAACCATCATGAAAACCAAATGGATTCCATGATATTGAAAACATAATATTGGAATTCTCCACTGTATTCTTACTAATGTCAACGATCATGTCTAGTAGCCTAATCAAGTGACAAAGAATATACAATAAAACTTTTTAAAACATAAGAGGATTAAACTGAGACAAATGTTATTGCCAAAAGAAAAAAAAAAAAAAAAAGAGCATATAACAAGCCAAAAATGCCAAAATGAGCATATAACAAGCCATTTATTTTATTAAATAAAAAGTCCGACCTGCCGGATTCAAACCAGCGACCTAAGGATGGCTATTTGGAATTATCCAACTACAGTCCTCCGCTCTACCAACTGAGCTAAGGTCGGATGATATTTAATTAAATAAAATAAAGATTAAATTATTAAAAATACCCCAAAAGTTTCATTTTAGCCACTGAAATTTGAATTTTGTTTCAAAACGATCTCTAGAGACATTTGTTGTTAAATTTATAGATGAACAATGATGCATTTGCTTGTGTTTTTATTGTTTTTTCCATGTATGTGTTCAAATTCATTCACATAAACAACAAAACATATGTAAACACATCATTTTCGTTCCGTCCATGAAATTAATGAAAAAAACCCTTCAAGAGTTGTTTTGAAACAAAACTTCAAACTTCAAGACTAAAATATGAGTTTTTGTATGTTTTGTTATAGGCAATTTTGGACCACCCCGATGTACGAGGAGCTGACGAGGACAATCGGGGAGAAATCGGGCCAAGGAGGCGGAGCCGGCAAGCGGGACGGGCCAAGGCCTAAGGGGTCGGGTTTTTGACCCGACCCCATGCTCGGCCCGCTCGCGCTGGCCGAGCCCGTTCGGTCTCGTCTGGTCCCCACTGCCTCTGGCTGCCCCGGTTTCGCCTGGTTTGACCTAAAACGCCTCCGAATACCTCAAAACCCTAGGAGGATGAGCAGGTATTTATATCCCTCTTCGCCACTGAAGAGGGGATCCCGAATTCTATCCTTAAACTATATTCTATACTCTCTACTATCTCCTCTTGCTCTTACTTTTCCACTCCCTACCGTTCTGTTTGTTGACTTAAGCATCGGAGCCGGTGTGGCGAGCACCACACCGGTGTGCAGGTTTATCGTCTTGCAGGCCACGTCTTCCCCCTCATCTACAAATTTACCGTTGGTGGCACGTGAAGGTCAGGTGAGTTTCCCCTGGCCAAAATCGACCATCAACATGTTTGTTACATACAACTTAATATAAAGTATCATCTTTCTAAAAAAACCAAAAAAAAAAAAATTGAAATTTTTTTGAGTATAATTGAAACCAATTCCATATTTCAGGAATATTTTTAATAATTTAATCTAAAATAAACGACCCTCTCCAATCTCAAGTTAAGGAGTCATTTCCATTGAAATATCTTTACTAAGTATCCGTGATTTTTTTTTTCTTGAGAAATACTATCCGTGATTTAATGTTCCCATTATCGAACTAATTATTACATATAATACATAAAAATGTTCATTGTTTCTTAGGATTTGGAGAACCAGAAGTCACCATTATCATTAGCTGCACTTCTACTTCTACCCTTCAACTTTATGATCAATATCTTCTAGAGATCAAAGATTCGAATCACTCATTCGAATTGTTGTTGAATTAAAAATGGGGGGGGCAAAAATGTTATTCCATCACTTGAATTATGTTGTTTTGTGACTTTTGTCATAGTTTATATTTTCTTAGAGATGGTATAAAATTTCTTCCCTTACAAAAATTTCCGACGTGTCACCCCATAATTTCATACTTATTTAGAATTAAGTGAAATTAAAGATAAATATTCAAAGTTTGTGAAGGTTTTCGAGGAAAAATTCAAAGAGATTTACCATAAAAAAAAGTAGGGAAATCCTCCGTGGCCAGAAATTACAGTATAGTTTAGAAAAATGGCCAAACCGTATTTTTTAATGAAAAAATGGCCAAACCGGTTCAACCTATTTTCGTACGATACAAAGTACCATTTTTACCCTTCAGTCATTTGTTGGTTTTCCAGATTATTTTTACAGCATCAATTCTCTCTATGAATCATCTCTCCGAACAAGTTGATCGAACATCGGGGCGACCATAGGTATGTTTTGAATGAAAATCACATTGATTTTTTTTGTTCGTTAATGTAATTTTTTATCTTTCTTTTGAAAACTAGTCCAAGCTTTCATCTTAGAATAATGGAAAAATTAACTGTTTCTTTTAGATAGAGATGTTGCATGGCTCTTATTTTCCGTATCCAACAACACCACCAATGAATTATGAATTTAGTAGCGTAGTGAATTTTGTCCATTATGAATCTGGAAATACATCATGTATATGCAACAAAATCCTGATTATACTTTAATTTTGAAATAATACAGCGCGTAATCCAACAATATCCTTGTCTTCGGAATATTAGTTTATTCATTATTTTTAGATTATACTCTAATTCTAATTTGATGTTTTAGGTGTTCATCTCAAATTTTAGCTCAATCTAATTGATTTTTTCTTACTTGATTTGGTTCCTGAAATATATTTTACATGAACAGGTCAAGAGATTTTTTCTTTTTTAGTAGAGGGATGATCCTTTTCTTTTCTTTTTCTCTTTAGTCGAACAATATCTAGAGTATGTGTAAATTTTGAGATTTTTCTTTCCTAGAGGATGATCCTATACCAAATTCAAATCATATACATTAATATTTTATATATTAAAATATATATTTAAATTATCAAAAATCTCATTCAAATTTCATAGGGTATATATATATTTCAACAATAGCTGATAATTCTCTTGACTAAAAGATATCACATGACTCACCCACCTTAAAATGTTGTTTTTAAAAAAACAAAAAAACAAAAAACAAAAAACAAAATCATAAATAATAAAAAAGAAAAGGGATTAAGAAATTCTAAAAATAAATAATAACTCTTTTAAATGTTTTTACGACAAGCATTTAACCTTTTTGTTTTCCCTCCAGGGTGTTTATACAAATTACAAAGGAAATTGTATATCTAAAACACTATTTTGATGGGTGCACTTTAAACCAATTTTACAAACTTAACTAGTAAATACACATTAACAATACCTTTTTTTAAGGTTGTGATTAGTTTCGTGTATTTATTTATTTACTTTATTCAATTGGAAAGATTCAACTCGTCAACTTTTGACGAGATAAGTAATATACCTTGACCAATAGAAATATGTTTGTGTTGACTTTTCACTTCTTTATTTGAATTTATTAAAATTTTAATTAAATCCTTAATTTCCTAAAGTTTGAGGTTTAATATTTGATACTTATCTAAAATTTAATTCCTAATTAAATTGAGGTTTTCATTCTTAGGTTATATTTAAGAAAAGAACAAGAAAAGATTTTATTTTCCAAATCTAAATATTCCTAATTAAATTGAAGTTTTCATTCTTAGGTTATATTTAAAATCTAATTCCTAATTAAATTTGGGTTTTCCGAATCAATTGAATTTTTTTTTTAACCAAATCTTAGATAAAATACTTTTTTTAAAGATAAAATCTAATTCCTAATTAAATTAGTGTTTTCATTCTTAGGTTATATTTAAGAAACGAACAAAAAAAAGCCTTAATCTATCTCCCCCTCCCTCTTTTTCGTGAAGCAAGCCGGCTGCCCCCCTGCGTTTGTCTTCTCCATCGCCGGCAGCTCCTCGTGTCTCCTTCTTCCCTCTCGTCGCCGGCCAGCCCCTCACGGCGGTTGTAGCCTTCGTTCTCGCGTGTTGTCGTTCGCCAGTAGCAGACCTGCGACGCCTCCCCGCAGGCTCGTCTCGTTCACCCTTGTTTCCGTCGGCCTCACAGCCAAGCGTGGGTCTCGGGAATCTCTCCATTATCGGTTCCATCCTCTCCGGCGAGCATCCACACCCGTGAACGACGAGTCCCACGGCTTAGTAAGTCTTCCTCTCTCATTTTCTCTCTTCCGTTCAGCAAGCCCGCGATTTCTTCTCCCTCTCACTCTCGTTTCCGTCGGCCAGCGTGTGGGTTTCTCCATTCTCGGCCTACTCCTCCGGCAGCAAGCACGACGGCGTGAAACCCTCGGCAATCCGTAATTCTCAGTGGGCAAGCAAGTGGTTTCATTGCGTTTTCTTCCTCCATTCGGCTTCAATCTGTTTAGCGTTTCGGTAAGTTTGGCTTAAGACCCAATCAATTTTCTTCAAGTTTCAAGCATACCCATTTGGATTAGGATGTTTGATTGAGAACATGATCCATTCATTATCAACACTAGAATTGCAGGTTCAAGTTTCTTCGAAATTAGAAATCTAAAAAATCGGAATAGATTCATTCTATGTATGCTATTGGGTTGGACTTATTTGTTGGTTTTCTTTTTTAATCTCTAATTCTTATGATCTGGTTTACTAGATTTGATCTACTTACCAAATATTTTATCCCATTTTGTATTATGAAATTGTTCCAATCATGTTCAAATTGAAATAAGTTGTATAGGAAATATTAGTTTAAATTGATAAACATATAGTGTGGGTATAATTTGAAAATCAAATACTTTCTTGTTACCCTGCTAATTTAAAATTAAATATGGTTAATTTTATTTTAATAAATTCAAAATGAAATACCATTTATTTTTGTTATTTTAAATATTAACAATTTCAAAATAGAAAATATATACAATTTAATTTTGATATGATAATTTAAAATTAAATGTTGTTTTAATAATATTTATATGAGTTGTTTGGAGGTTAAAATATCATTTTGGTTCTTATACTTTTTTGTTCTATTTTTATTCTTATAGTTTCAATAAAGCTTGAAATTTGTTTTTATATAAGTTTAAAGTTAAATTGGAAACTTTTAAAAAATTATTTAACCTATTAAATATTTTTTTAGATGGAATATATTTATATCAATTAAATATATTTAATTGATATAAATGATTTAGTAAAAAATATTTTTTAATAATTATTTATTCCATTAAAGTTATTCCTTTATTACTCATGATTAATTAATTTATACTTCTTTGTTGAAATATGAGTTCATTAATTATGCATCATAATTATATAAAAAATTATAAAAATTATCTAACAAAAATATTATTTATACTTATAAAACATAGCATTCTCATGTATTTCCAAACATATACATCTTATTTCCAAACATCTATGATTTTCAACAATCTTATTTTTAGACATCTATTATTCTTTGGCATATAATAAACTTTAAACCGACCCTAAGTAGTTGAAAATAATGAACCCAACTTATGGTTATAGTATTGAAATTCTTTAACTTATACGTTTGAGATTCTTGTGAATGTTTTCTAGGACATGATAATTTAATTTGACTTGTTCAATAACTATAGTCCTTAAAAGAATAAGGACAAAAAGACATCTAAAAGAAATCAATTCAAAGTTGTAATTGTTGTAAAAATGGTTTTGGAGTGATTAGATAATTAATTTGATAATTTTTCTTTGATCATTTCTCTTTTCCAGTTTTTTTATTAACTACAATGAACCCAAACATGCTTCCACTCGGCTATACATTCTCTCCCACCGATGAAGAACTACTTAACTACTTTCTTTACCACAAGATTGTTGGAAATTTCAATCCTCCTCTTGTGCTACCGGTGATTGATCTTTACAGCCAAGAACCTTCTATGATATGGCAACAATTGGGAGGGATTGATAGTCGAGACTTACATTTTTTCACCCAGCTCAAGAAGAAGAAATCTCGTATTATCAGAAAAGTCGGCTCTAATGGTGGTACTTGGAGTGGGGAAACCAAAGCATTTGAAGTATTCTCTCCTACGAATAATGCCTTATTTGGTACCTTTAAGCGTTTTCATTACGAGAATCCTAAACTCAAAGTTAGGGATGAAGATTATTCTTGGATCATGTATGAGTACACTCTTGATCCTACCTCCGTACCAAAAGGGTTTGTACATGATTCCTACGTACTCTGCAAGATTCGAAAAAGGATTGTGAAAAAGGAAAAAAGAAGTGCAGTTTCATCAATAGTTGCTTGTTGGCCACCGGTAGAACTACGTGATCAAATTCCCAATCATAGAAAATTCGTAAACAATCAACCAACTGAAATGCGGTAAGATTCAATTTCTATTTTTTTTTTTTTTTTTTTTGTAATTTCCATGTAGTATATTTTAAGATTATATTATTGGATTATTTATTTATGCATACTAACAAGATTTTAATTTTCCAGCGTAACCACACTGATGGAATCGTATGATCAAAATTGCAACGATACGGAACTTGTTAATCAATGGTTGGATTGTGATTTTTATTTATAATGAATGTCTCTTTATCTTTCTTTAATATAATTAACTTAAACAATATTTTAATTTTGTAGCATGGACTTGGTGTTGTTTCGTCAATATCATGGTGTCGCTGAACCTACCGATACATGGTAAGATTTTAATTTTGGTACAAATGGCTGGTCAAACTTTACGATCAATTTTGTAAATTTGAATTTATTGTCCATTAACAACGTCCATAAACACAAAATTTTAATTTTGTAGTCCAACAGCACAGATTGAATCACATGACAACAATTTAGATGATAAAATGTTTGTAAAAGAAATCGAGAGAGAACTTGCACAATCCAACAACATGGAAATTGGTGATACAAAAGAAGATTCAAGTTATGGCAATGAATGATATTGGTGTGGTCAGCAAACTTCTGCATAAATATATTACACATGTGAGTTTTTTCTTCATAAACAGTGTAATTGCTAATTTTTATTTGCATTCATATTCTTAATGTTTTTTACTTGTATTTATAATTTTGTAGTCAATATGAAGTCCTCGACACCATGTCATCATTTAATTTGGAGCATAGGAAGCTTTTTGCTTTTAGTTTAGATGACATGTGTAAATAAATTTTACTGAACAATATCTTATTTAATAATTATTCAAACGAGTTAGAGCTAAGGTTATGCCAATCTAATTGGATATCTAAATGCACCTATTGATTTCTTATCATCAATAATTATTTTATTGTGAAAATAAAGGGCCGGTTGCAAGGATAGCAATATGAGCCAAAATAATTGCAAATCTAGCAACCCACAAAAAAAATTGCAAAAATGGCAAAATCTAATAATTTGTGTGTTGCATTTACTAAAATACCCCTCCAGATTTTCTTTCACTGATAGAAAGTTTTTCTATCACTGATAGATTCTATCAGTGATAGAAAGATTTTCTATCAGTGATAGAAATTTTCTTTCACTGATAGATTCTATCATATGATAGAAAATTTTTCTACCACTGATAGATTCTATCCGTGATAGAAAGATTTTCTATCAGTGATAGAAATTTTCTATCAGTGATAGAAATTTTCTTTCACTGATAGATTCTATCATATGATAGAAAATTTTTCTACTACTGATAGATTCCTATCGGCGATAGATATTTTTCTATCACTTATTCGGTGTTCTATCAGTGTTTGGTTGTTGTTATTTGGTTTTCTATCCGTGTTTGGTTTTTGTTTTTCAGTGTTTGATTTCTATAATCGTTCGTTTTTGCTTTATTTTTCAATGCTCGATTTCACCATTTATCACCATCGCTGATAGAAACAAAAGATCTTCTATCACTGGTAGAAAAATATCAGTGATAGAAAGATTTTCTATAACTCACGAAAAGTTTTTCTATCAGTCTCAATGATAGAGATAGAAAGTTTTTCTATCACTCATAGAAAGATTTTCTATGAATGATAGAAATTTTTTCTATCACTCATAGAAAAAATTTCTATAAGTGATAGAAGATTTCTATCACTGATAGGTTCTATCAGAGATTGAAATATTTTCTATCATTGATGGAATATCTTTCTATCACTAATAGAATAGTAAGAATTTCTATCAGTGATAGAAATCTTTTATCACTGATAGAAAGCTTTTCTATCGGTGATAGAAAGTTTTTCTATCACTTATAGATTATATCGGTGATAGAAAGATTTCTATCGGAGATAGAAAGATTTTTATGGGTGATCAGAGATTGAAAGATTTTTTATCAAAAGTTTTTCTATGATTTTCTATAAAAAGTTTTTTTTATCACTGATAGAACCTATCAGTGATAGAAATCTTTTATCACGGATAGAAAAAGTTTCTATTAGTGATAGAAATCTTCTATTCTATCAGTGATAGAAACTTTCTATCACTGATAGAAAATTTTTCTACCACTGATAGAATCTATCAGTCATAGAAATATTAGTGATAGAAACTTTCCATCGCCGATAGAAAATTTTTCTACCACTGATAGAATCTATCAGTGATAGAAATATCTATCAGTGATAGAAACTTTCTATCACTGATAGAAAATTTTTCTACCACTGATAGAATCTATCAGTAATAAAAAGACTTTCTATCAGTAAAAAAAAAAATGGGCACACAGGGGCAATTTAGTAATATAAAAAATTAATTAAAAAATTTTGCCATATTTGCAAATATTTTTAAAAATTGCTATATTTGCAATTATTTACCTTCATGTTGCCACCCATTACAATTATCCGAAAATAAATAGTACTTTTTTATTATTATATGTTTCCCTTTCAATGTCATTAATAATTAATAAATATTAAAATGTTTGGACAAAGAAAAGGAATTTTGATTTTTTTTACGGAAATTGAATTTTGATTTTTGATTTCTTAACATTTGGATGAAAAAACAATATATTGAAAAATTATTTAGATGTCATATATATTTGATTTGAAGCAAACAAAACTTGGTTGCAAATTGTGTTGTAACCATTCTTGTAACCTAGATAAAAAATGTGTCAATCACAAGGCGCCATATTTAGGCTTTTACCTTTTCATGTTTGCTTATATCTTTTCATTTTTATTTTTTTTTCCATTTATAATTGGGGATGTATATTTTTTCTCCATATATATGTATATATAATAATAATAATAATAATAATAATAATAGTAGTAGTAGTAGTAGTAGGGGATGTATATTTTCATATTTCTCATCTACAAAATTCCATTTTTTTATTTCTTTCCATTTGAAACCGTTGACTCAAAAGTCCACTTAAAAGGTTAAATTAAAGTCATCTTTTCAAAAAAATACTTGTAAACCCTTCCTTTTTAAAAAAAAATTATTTTCTTTACCTTCGTCTACTTTGAATTATGATTTTCCTTTTTTTTTTTCTTTCCCTCCTTTTCAAATATTATGATTTTTATGTGTATACTATAGCTGTAGCTGGCAAAGTCTGAAGAGGAAGATGAAGAGCTGTGGATTATTTGAAGAAGACAAAGGGATACTACAATGTTTTAGTAAATATATTCAGTTGTTTAATATTTTTATTTTATTTTATTTACTGTATTTATTGTAGGAGTGGATAGTTTTTTAGTTTTTTTTAGAAGGTAGTTTTTTAGTTTTTGTAAATTCATGTTCTGCACCCACATTTTGTGGTTTAAAACTGATTAGTGTGTGTAACTGTTCTATGGGTATTTAAGTCCCCATAATCATCAATAAAATAACAATGTTAGTTTTTTTTTTTTTTTTTTTTTTGAGAAAAAATAACAATGTTAGTTGGTCTTGTTCGGCATCTTAAAAATATGAAATTTGTTGTGTTACATGGTAGGTTTGAATCATCAACTTCTAGGATGCTAATAAGTACTTTATTCAATGGAGCTATGTGCAGATTGATAATAATAATTCAAACTTAAGAACGCTTCACCTATAATACATATGTCTTAATTGTTCTGTTGTATGTTTACTTTCTTTACTCCATGTATATTAATAGTTGATTATATACTCACTTTTTATACCTTTTTTTGGTAACTTGTGGGGTGGGGATGATGATTTGAACTACAAACATTTTGGTTATCACTTGTCCAAAAATGTAGCATATTAATTAAAGACAATAATTATAATTTGCTAGAAGAATAATTAGTTAAAGTAGAATCAATAATAAGGGGATTTAGTTAAAAATAAATAAATAAATGTTTTAGTTTGATCTTGAAAGAAAGACGATTGAATAAAAATTTCTAGATTATTATTATTTTTTAGTACATCAACATTTGGGGTGGGGATTTGAATGTCTGATCTTTTGGTTAAGGGTATATGCCAATTACAACTATGTTCATTTCGGCTTCTTACCTTCCTATTTAACAACTCATCAGTCACATCTCACATGAATATTTATTTATTTTAAATTGTATGTCACATCGTCAATAAGTTAACAGAGTACTAACATCTGGCAAGGGTTAAAAGGGATACTTTTGTTTTTTTTTAGAAAATTATGTACTTTTGTTTTTTTTTTTAGAAAATAATGTTTATTTTCTCACAAATTCCTAACGATGACTTTCATATTTATTAAGAATATATTTGAATTTCTAGCTAAATTTCAAAATATAAATACATAAATATATATATATATAACTTTTACAAAACATTTTTAAAAATTTCAAAATTTAACTTAGTTTTTTAAAATAGGAAAAGAAGAGGTAGATAACTGAATAAACAAACTTATAAGTGTAAGTAGTATTTATAAACCTAATTTTCAAAAACCAAAAACCAAATGGTTATTAAAAGATACTTACTAAAATTAGAGATGCCCATTGAGGTGAGGACTGGGATGACTTCCCCATCCTCGTCCTTGCCCCTCATTTCAATCCGAAATTTGCGGGGATCCAGTTTACTTTCGAGAATTAATCTAGTTTAGTTTTTTTTCTTATTTTTCTTTTAATCTCAATTGAATCAAATAGTTAACTTTTTAATAAATTTTCGAATAGTTAACTTTTCGTGGAAAACATTCATTAATTTTCAATTAGATAGTTAATTATTCACCATTTAAATATTTATTTTTTTTAAAAAAAAATCTATTTAAAGATAAAATTCTTTTTTTTTTAGTACATAAAATTCTTAAATCTCCCTGTAGAAACAAAATAATAGTTCATATCAAATTATCTATACATATCAGTCAAATATAGAAAAATTAAATTATCTAATTATCTATACATATAATTCAAATATTTAACCATATAATTCAAATATATCCAATTTTATAAATCATTAACAATAAAACTTTAAATTTATATAGAAAGAGAAATAATGATAATAATCTATATCTATACTATATGTAAAAGTGGCTATAGTTGAGAAACTTTCTCTTTCCATTTTGCCTTTTTCATTTTTTTCATTCATTTAAATTGTTCTATAAAATGATGAATCAATTGTGGTTTATGAATCATTATTAGGAGGGTGAGTGAATTGAATCATGGAAAATTTAAACCTATTAGGCTTCTCCACAATTTGAATCAATTGTGGTAATTATTAGGGTGAGTAAATTGAATCATGGAAAAACCCATTAGATTTCTCGAATCAATTGTGGTCTATGAATATATTAGGGTGAGTGAATTGAATCATGGAAAACCCATTAGACTTCTTGAATCAATTAATTGTGGTTTATGAATAATTATTAGGGTGAGTGATATGGAAAAAACTATTAGACTTCTCAAACTATTCAACTTCATGATCCTCTCCCCTTTGTCCATCCTTTTGGTTTTCCTCTATATATTTATAAACATTTCTTCTCTCAAGTAGTTGACAAAAGAGCAACAGCATGGGAAATGTAGAGATTAGCAAGGAGCATTAGAGTACAAAATTATACAAAATTATGTGCAGAGGGAGAGTCCTCGAGGGTTTTTTTTTTTTCACTCTTGCTTATCCTTTTGTTTTCTCATTTTTTAGTCACTTAATTGTGTTTTTTTCATCACTTTCCACTATTTTTTGTTACTACATTTTGCTGCAAACTAATTTTATAAATTAATTAATGTAATCAAACCAATTAATATAAATAAGGTTGAAGTTGTTTGGTTAGTCGATCAAGCTTGGAATTAAAAGAGATTTGGATAGTTGTGTTTCATGTTTGAATCAGAACATCCAAACATAAAACCACATCCCAATTTGCCGCAAGGCTTCTTTTTTGTTGATATTCATCTATTGTTATTAAAAGAATAATAATAAATTAGACAACTCCTTCATTCTTTCGTTAGATAAATTCTAATTCATGTTTTTTGAGTGAAAAGAAAGGTGTAGATGGAGATTTGAAGAATTCCAATATCGTGAGAATAAGAATTCAATGTTAAGACCTTTAGGAGAGAGAGACTGCAGCAACACGAACCGAAGAAAAAGTATGGTGGATGTGGCGCGAGCAGAAGAAAGACGACTACAGAGAATGGAAATAGAGAAAGACATGATGTGAGGAAGAAATGGCGTGGAGCATAGATGAAAGGGTTATGGTCTTTCTCTTATACATTTTTGTTTTGATTTACAAAATGAGATCAGTTTTTTTTTCCTTAAAATCTTTTAAAAAAAGAAAAGTGGATTGAGCTTTTAAAATCAAAACAAAAAACAAAAAAGTGAACTTATTAAAATAAAATAAGTTTAGATGAATTTTTTATTTTCAAAGAAAAGCTTTGATTTTGTTTTAATTCATGATATTTTTTCTATTCAAATTCTAAATTTAACGAATTATTTTTTCTTTTTTTAAAAGAAAATTAATTTTATCTTTGAGAATGAATTGTGAGTTTTTAAATGTACTAGTTAGAAACACGTGCGTTGCACGTGAATTGTGTTGCTTCGTTTTAAACAAAACAGGTAAAAATTAATACCATTGTACAAATTTAAAATTAAAATACATCTAAATTTAATAAAATAGAAGTTGGTTTTAACATTTTAGTATTTTACGAAATTTTTAGATTTAAACTTTTTCAAACTGTTTCCAAAATTGCAATCAATAATTTCAATAACCTTAGTATAATTTTTATTCTAATTATAATTTAAAAACAACTATTGATAATTAAATTATAAAATTTTCTTCTTCAAGCCCTCATTACCTCATGATGTGCAAGATTTTCGTGTAATTTTAAAGAATTCACACCCTAATCCATCCGGTAAGCGGGTCCAATCCAACCCATTTTGTTAAAAAAAATTGCTAATTAAAAGATAGAAACTTTGGAAATCCTAGTGTTGCACGACTTCTCACCTCTTCAAATTTCTCTCACCCTTCTCCTCCTCCCTCTTTAGTCTGTTGTCAATTCGTTGAGTTGATGTATTATGTCAAACCTATGGAGCTCCAATAACTAATATCGTCGTCTCTTTCTTCTTGTAATATGTTGTGATCATATAGCTTCGTTTGTCTCTTGATTTTAGAATTATTAATTCTAATTGATTTTCAGTTGTGAAAAGTAGAGGATTTTTTTATTTAATTATTAATTCGAATTGATTTTCGGTTGTGAAAATTAAAAGAATTCTTTATTTAATTATTAATTCCTTTTGGTTTTTGATGGTTATAATAAATCGAACTTTAAAATTAAATTTTGTGAAATCTAAATTTAGATCAATTGTTTTTATTTTTCAAAAAATAAAAAGATACGTTAGTTTAATTTTCGATTAAATCAAATCAAGTTTTAAAATTAAATTTGAAAAACTAAAATTCAAATTAATTGTTTTTAATTTTCAAAATTTCTAATTTGAAAAGATTTATCATACCCACCCGATTCACTTGAAGGAGGTCAGCTTTTGTGGTGCATGAAGAATTAAAAAAATTGCAGCAAACATCAACCAAGTGGGGGAAGACTCATTCCTACTCCATATTTACTAATGTGAGTATAGTCTTTTCATTTAATGTAAATATATATAATTTTTCTAGGGAAAAATACACTTTTAGTCCCTTAGGTTTGGATTAGGTTTCATTTTGGTCTTTGAATTTTCAAACTCAACAATTTAGTCCCTCAGGTTTGATTTTGGTCCCTTCATCCAATTTTCCGTTAATAATTAACGGAATGCTGACGTGGCAAATTTTTTTTAATAAAAAATTATTTTTAAAGTTTTTAAAATATAAATGTAATTAGATAATAAAAATATTATTATTTTATATATATATATTTTTATTTCTTTCACCCTCTCTCTCCTCTTTTTCTTCTTTTCTTCCTTTTCACTAACTTCTTCTTCACCATCACCACCCTTTGCCGCCGGCCGCCACCAACCTCCGACGGCCACCACTCCCGGCGGCCGGCAAACTGTTTTTTTTCTCCTTCTCTTTCTTTCTTCTTTTTTTCTCTTCTATTTTCTCTTCTCTGTTTTTTTTTTCTTTTTTTTCAACACAAAACGCTCTCCCTTGCCGTCGGCCCATGTACCCACCGATTGAAGAAGCCAGCATCGCGTGTCCTCGTCGAGGAGGGTGGGTTTCCAGATCTGACTCCTATGAAAATCTCGAACACGAACAACTGGAAAATCTGGAATCGGCGTCTTCTGGAATCACGAATACGAACAACAGATCTGGGTTTCCTCTTTCATTCACCGGCAGCTTCTTTCTCTCTCCCGCGTATCGTCGGCAGCTTCTCTCTCTACCGTGAGCACTTTGCTGCAACTCCCTCCCCCTGTTTCAGATCTGAACCAGATCCATTCTCTCTAGCGTGTGTTCGACGAAGAGAATGTTCGGCGCCACCATAACCTGAGCGTTGTCTTCAGACCTCGACGGAACGGGGAGGAGGAAACCCTCCTTTCCTCCTCCCTCCATCGATTCAGATCTGAATCGGAGGAGGGATGAGGGTTTCCTCCTCCCCATTCCAAAGGTTTCCAGAGCTCGTCGGAACGGGGAGGAGGAAACCCTCCTCCCTCCACTCCTCCCTCCCCATTCCAACACCTTTCAAAAAAAGAAAGAAAAAGAGAAGTTGAGGTGAGAAAGAAGAAGAGGAGAGAAAAAGGAAAAAAAAAATTTGCGGTCGGCGGTCGACGCTGCCGTTCGCCGGCAGCCGGTGGCGACCGGCCACCAGAGTTGAAGAAGAAGAAGGAAGAAGGTGGTGGGGAAGAGAAAGAAGAAGGAGATGAGAAAGGGAGAGAAATAATTAATAAAAATATATTATTTTTTATTATTTTAATATATTTTTAATTAAAAATAAAAAATTAATTTTTTAATTAAAATAATAGTGTCACGTCAGCAACCAGTTAGATTTAACGACAAAATTGATGACAGGGACCAAATTGCTACTTATCTCAAACTTCAGGTAGGGCTGTAAGAAATCTCTTCTCTTCGTTCTTGTGATTTGATTTTTTTTTTTTTAAATTTTTATAAGTAAAACAGTAATAAAACCGACCCGACCCGTTCGGGCCAAGTCGGGTCGGTTTGTCCATACAACCGACTTCAGTTCGGGTCGGGTCGGTTTGTCCGTACAACTGACCCGACCCGAAGATTTTACACCCCTAACTTCAGGGACTAAATTGTTGAATTTGAAACCTCAGGGACCAAAATGAAACCTAACTCAAACCTCAGGGACTAAAAGTGTATTTTTCCCTTTTTTTCTACTAATGTATCATTAGGAGATTTTGTTAGTTTTATGAGATTTTATTAGTTTATAGGGAAAAATACACTTTCAGTCCCTGAGGTTTGGGTTAGGTTTCATTTTGGTCCATGAGTTTTCAAACTCAACAATTTAGTCCCTAAGGTTTGGTTTTAGTTTCACTTTGGTCCCTCCATCCATTTTTCCGTTAGTATTTAACGGATTGCTGACGTGACATTGATTTTTTTATTAAAAAATTATTTTTTTATTTTTTAACATATAAATATATTAAAATAATTAAAAAATAATTATTTTATTTTTATTATTTATTTTCTTCTTTCATCTCCCTTCTTCCCCACAAACCCTTATCTTCATCTTCCCCGTAACCCTATCGTCGGCAGTCGTCGGCCACCGTCGCCCGCCGTTCGTCGGCGGCCGGCCGCCGCTGCCGGCGACTTCTTTTTTTTTTTGAAAGTTTATTCTCTTCTTCTTCTCTTTTCTTCTTTTCCCAATACTTCTGTTTTTCTTTTTTTAAAAAAAAAACGAAAGAGGGAGGGAACCACGTCGGTGACAGCTACAAGACCCACACCGGTGACTGTTGCAATACCCACGCCGGCAACTCTAACAGACCTCGAACCGAGACGAGTCTCTAAACGGAAAACCCACAACTCGCGTCTGTACCCACGAGATCTGACTGAACCTAACTCCGTTCAAGCTCCAAATCTGTACCCACAATGACTGCTACAAGACCCATGTCGGCGACTGCTAAAATACCCACACCGACGACTCTAACAGGCCCCGAACCGAGACTCATGAGTCTCTAAACAGAAAACCCACAGCCGAACCCAGACTCACGAGTCTCTAAACGGAAAACCCATACCCGTTCGTTCTCTCTCCCTCGCGTCTCTTCTTCGCCGGCAAGTCGATCTTCCTCCGTCCTCTTCGTTCTCTTCTATTTCAAGCTCGAGTAGGTAGATCTCGCCGCGATTCAGGTCACGCCCGTCGAGCTCGAACCCAAGCCTAGATCTCACCGGAAAGGGTTTCAGAAAGGCAGTGAGAGAGAGAGGGACTGTGAGAGAGAAGGAGACGGTGAGGGAGAGAGAAATAAAGAGGACAAAAAAACTTACCGGTCGTCGGCGAGCGGCGGCCGGCGGCCGCCGGTGTGATTGAAGAAGGAGCCCGCTGGTGAATGAAGAAGAAGACCAGTTGGCTGATTGGAGAAGAAGAAAGAGAATAAATAAAAATTAAAAATAATAATATATTTTATATTATTTTAATATATTTATATTTAAAAAAATGATTTTTTTAATAAAAAAATCAATGCCACGTCAGCAATATGTTAAATATTAACGGAAAAATGGATGGAAGGACCAAAATGAAACTAAAACTAAACCTCAGGGGCTAAATTGTTAAGTTTGAAAACTGAGGGACCAAAATGAAACCTAACCCAAACCTGAGGGACTAAAAGTGTATTTTTCCCTAGTTTATATTATATTTTCGTCACCTCTAAGAGTTTCATCGTCGTCTTTTTCTTCTTATAATATGTTGTGATCATATAGCTTCGTTTGTCTCTTCATTTATGATGTTGATGATGATAAACTCAGAAATCAACATTTTGTTGCTCGATAGCACTCTTGATGTTTGGCTATAAAGGAACTATGAGATTGGGATTGGAGTTCCTAATGTATTCCAAAAGGACCTTAAATGCAACTAAATGATAGGTTGATTTATGGAATGATATATTAAAAGAGAGAGAATTAAAATTAAAGAGGAATATGAAAGATGAAAAGAGAGTAGGAAATTGGAAAGATTAAAGGGTAATATTGGCACATATACAAAAAATGAAAGGCTAAAATGGACACGAAAAGTTTCTCCATATCGTAGCTTTTATATATAATTTTTTTTTTTAGTAAACTAAGCAATTCATTCATTCAAAACAATAGCTTTTATATATATATATATATATATATATATATATATATATATATATATTTTGATGATATCGTAGCTTTTATATATACTATAGATTTACTATTATTATTTTATGAAACCACACTATTCAAATTCCAATAAAATCTATGGAATGTATATGGTGGTGTGTTTATTTGTCGGTCCAAATTTCAAATCCAATTATTTGTTTTTCTTTTAAAAAAAATATTTGTTTATAATACATTGATTCACTACAACAATTTTGGGCTTAGATGTCAGTTTTGCACCGTTATTAAACTCCTATGATCACGGATTTGAATCCGTTGTTGTTCTGGGTGTGATCTAACCCATACGATCACGGATTACAACAATAACGGTTTAAAACCGTCATCAAACGCCTCCGTGATCTTTCATGTATAATCACAGATTACAACAATAACGGTTTAAAACCGTGGTTGTTCTGGGTGTGATTGAACCCGTACAATGACAGATTACAACGATGACAGTTTAAAATCGACATCTTTTTCGACCCCTACGATCACAGATTACAACAATGACAGTTTACAATCGACATATATGACTACATTAATGACTGTTTTAAAATGACATCTTTCCCTCAACACGTTCGATTACGGTATGTTACAATGACGTTTTATAACTGTTATTATAGTGTCATAAGATTAGGGGTGTACACGGGTTGGGTTGGGTTGGGTTGGGGAGTTTTTTTGGACCAACCCGAAAATTCGGGTTGGTCGGGTTGTCGACCCGAATGAACCGAACATACATTGCAACCCAACCCAACCCAACCCTTCTATTTTCGGGTTGGGTTGGGTTGGGTTGTCGGGTTGTCTTCTTTTTTATTATTATTATTTAAAATTCTTTTTTAAAAAAACATTTATGCTTATCCACAACACTATAATAATGTAAATCTCAAGATCTAAAAGTCTAAATTAGGTAGATTAAATGAAAAAGAAGTTAAAAAAAAAAAGAAAAAAATAATTATTGGCTTTATGGAGTTTGAAGGAAAAAAAAGTTTATATAATTATTTGAAGTTTGATTAAATAAATAAAATAAAAAACACAATTGTTTAGTGCCCGAGTACGAAGTTATCATTGAAAAAAAATAAAAACACGAAAAAGAAAAAAAAACATAAAAAGAATAGACCTTTATTCTAAAAAAAACTATTATTAAAAAATAATAAAAGATAATACATAAAAAATATATATTAAAAAAAACAAATGTCAATTGTTTAGTGAAGTTATCATTGAAAAAAAATAAAAACACGAAAAAGAAAAAAAAACATAAAAAGAATAGACCTTTATTTAAAAAAAAAAAAAAAAAAAAAAAAAAAAAAAAAAACTATTATTAAAAAATAATAAAAGATAATACATAAAAAATATATATTAAAAATAAACAAATGAGTTTGGGTGCTTATGGGGCTCGAACTCACGCCACTATAATTATAGAGAAGGGATTAAACCACCATGCCACACACTCATTACAAGAGATAAATGGCATATTTATTTATATATTTAATTCGGTTCGGTTTGGGTTGAACCGAACCAATTTTTTTTCAACCCGAGAACCGAACCGAATTTTCGGTTTACTAAAAATTCAACCCAACCCAAACCGAAAAAATTCCTAACCCAACCCAACCCTTACGGTTTGGGTTGGGTAGTCCGGGTTGCTCGGGTTGTCGGGTTTTTTGTACACCCCTACATAAGATGTCAGTTATAAACTGACATCTTTCCTCATACCACCTGCAACATATTTATTGCCATAATTCAAATCTCACATCCTGAATACCTATTATTGCAATGCAAAATATTTTAATTGATCCAATAATCTATAGATATTTAAAACGAACATTTGAGAATAATATTCAATCCAAACACAACAACTGAGAAAACATCAAATTCTTTATTTCATTCGATCCAAAAAACTCCAAACGTCACAATACAATATCCAAAACCACTAAATTGTTCTAAACTATATAGTAAACTGGAAGATTTACAAAAAGAATAAAATGTAAGCACAATCGCTTTTTTGTCCATTCAAACCCTACCAATATCCTATATCGTTTAAAAGGAACAACTAGCAACAACAAGGATGAATACACTTCACGTGAAGTTTGACACATGTGCCACCCATTCAACTCGTACCTCGTCCAACTGTTATTGTGTGAAAGAATTCTTAGTATTAAACTGCAAAAAAAAAAAAAAAGATATTACTATTATGTTTAAGGAAAAGTACCGTACCGTATATATATATACACAAGCCTAAGTTTAGAAATATCCAAAACTTACGAGAGCAGTGATGGGCTCCTCTGGATTATGTAGAATTTTTCTCATAAACTTCATCACGTAGTACCCACATTCAACGCAACCTTGTTGGTGAGGACACTAAGTTAGTTTAGTAGTCAACAAAGGGTCGTGTAAACAATAAAAGACTAAGAAAGAATGAGTTTAAGCCTCATTGATGACCTATCTAAGATTTGATATTCTATGAGACTATCAAATGGAATAAAGTTAGATGATTATCTCATGAGAATAATCGAAGTGTGTCCAAGCTCACACAATAGACAAAACAACCTCACACATTTTTCTTACAAGTTACAACTAAAACTTTCTTTACAAAATATTTTTTTCTAACAAAGATAAAAATAGAAGTATATAGCACTTGAATGGCCTAACTTGGATGCCCTTGGCTGCTGCTTCAATCTTCAAGGGCCTCTATAATGGGAGCAGGATGACACTTTATATCTTCACAAGCTTAAAGTTTAATTGTCAATTTTTCCAACACTTGATTTAGTGTTTGACAACCACTACAAATGACTTACTCCAAAACACTTCAGAAAAAACTACACTCCCAAATTTACCTCCACAACACTTCAGAAAAAACAACACAACTTCACACTCCAAAATAAAAAAGAAATGTAGCTCCATTAACCTTCAGGAACAAAACAAAATCTCAAGACAAGAATAGACATAAAGGCAGATAGAACAGCTAGCTAGCGAAAGTCTAAATAAGGTATCAGCATTCAATCACTAAAAAAATAAGCAAACATATGCAAACATATTCATTCCCTTCCCTAAGGATATCTTGTAGGGTCTTAATATTAGCACCACAATTTAGCGATGTTATTAGTAAATAACCCAAAGTCAATCCCTATGAATAGTGAAGCTTCATAGTGTGAGTTATGTTGGCTAATCACGTTTGTAATGTGTGTGAATGCATCAACCACAAATAGGCAAAACACCAATGTTTATATCCATTTAGTTTGGATAAGTCAAAGAGCAATGTTTATATCATTTTGCCACCGTTTTTTATACTATATCTCAGATATAGCAAGGATCAATATATATATTTTTTCTTTTAGCTTATGTTACATAAATATTTTTCTTTTAGCTTATGTTTTCTGAAAAATAAAGTAGTTTATTAACCATATCTTGGTCAAATAATGTTAAAAACTAAGAATATAGGTTGAAAAACTAGTTTTTGTTTTTTAAACTTCGGCAAAAATTTCCCAGGTGCTTCTTAAAAGTAGGAAAAAATTAGTAAACAATCTATTTTTGAAAACAGAAAACCGAAGCAAAAAAAAAAAAGGTTTAACCGTGTAAGTACCATTCTTTAATCTCCTCTTCTCCTTGACCGACGGGTTATATATCTGCAATATCCAACTCAAGAACTTGAGATGTTGATACACATTATCGTCTAGCAATTTGTGGTAACTTAAAAAATGAATCTCATTTCTTCATTCTTTATTATAAGTAACTTTTGTTTCTTTGACATGTAATATAGAATTGAACAGAAAAAACCTTTTTTTTTTTTTTTTTTTTTCCTGAACATCCTTTCTTCTCTAATCTAAGTACTACATGGTAAGAAGCTTACCTATTCTAGAACTGATATAAAATCAAGCTAATGAAATATATATTGTTACATAAATTAAACATTTACTTATTTCGTTAAGTTCCCAAACAATGGAACTCATTAGATATTCATACTTTGAGTTCAGTTAATGAATTTCAAAACCAACACAACAAAATGCACTCAAAAAGCTATAAGAAACTCGATGTCAAATCAACACAACACACCAAATCCAACCGTGCGACGAACCCAAAAAAATCAAACAGTCAAATGCAGAAATTTCACCTTGAAATCAAGGTCAGGCTAGTTCCTAGCAAGAGAAAGCAGGAGTCGTCGACAGCTTCAAATGTCCAACCACCGCTGAATGAAACTATAAAGTCTTAATCATAGCGCTGTTAGTTGAACACCTCAGCAGCTAAACTCACAGCCTCCGTTAGTCGAAACAAAAGTGTCGTCAATCGAGCAACCCAGTCGTCGTCTATTGAAAGTCGCAGTCGCAGTCCGTCAAACAAGCAGCTGCTGTCCGTCGAAGCAGAACCATCCTTCAGCGTTGCAGTCGCCAACTTTCGAAGTCGATTCGCGAGGAAAATCGTGAGAGATTTTGATGAAGAAACAAAATGATGGAGAGAAGAAATCGTGGGGAAATCGCGCTAAACAACTAATTAGGTGATGAATTCTAGAAGGAAACGGTAGGGCACAAGTTTTCGTTATCGTTGGTACCAAAACGACGTTGTTTTGGTCTTATGCTCCGAAACGACGTCGTTTTGGACTTAATAAACCAAACAACACCGTTTTTAATGAACCGTTATTGAAGGTGTTTTTAATGACGATCCACAACTGTTATTGAAGGGTATCTTTAATGATGGGTATGAACCGTTATTGAAGATCATCTTTAATGTCGGTTTTAAACCGTTATCCAAGCCAACCTTCAATGTCCGTTATAGGCCGTCATCTAATCCTCAATTATCTATGGACCCATAACCGACATTGAAGCCCATTTAAACTCCACAAAACAACGTCGTTTAGGCCTCTTCAATGTCGGTTTTAACCGTTATCGAAGCCAACCTTCCATGTCGGTTATGGACCGTCATCTAATCTCCAATTTTCCGAAAACATTCCGTCATACCGCGAAAAATACGGCGCCTTTTTTTAAATTGCATACAATGACGGTTTGGGCCCGTCATTGAAATTCCTCTTTCATGACAGTTAAAAACCGACATTGTTTATTAAATTTTTCGAAAAAGTTTCGTCATACTCCGAATTTTGCGACGCCTTTTTTTAAAATACATTTAATGACGGTTTTTAACCGTCATGGAAGATACTCTTTAATGTCAGTTTAAAACCGTGATCGTTGGTTAATATTTTCGCGCCATTTTTTAAATGTTTACAATGATGGTTTTAAACCGACATGGAATGATTTGTATTTGCGACATTTTTTTCTAAACTTTCCATGACGGATTTAAACCGTCATTGTACGGTGGTCTTTAATAACAGGTTTTAACCGTCATCGTATCCCAAATTTTCGAAAATTTATGTTTTTTTTTAAAAAAAAGTGGCATCTTTTTAGTAATCCGTTATCTTTGAGTCAATCCGTCATTGTTTAAAAAATACAATCCGACATCGTAGCCCCAAATTGTTGTAGTGATTCATATCATTTTGTTTTAAATTATATGCATCAATGGAAACATATGAGATTGTTATTTTTATTTTATTTTTTTTAACAATATGTGGGGATGGGGATTCGAACCACAGATCTTGTGGTTAGCAAGACAACTTTATGCCAGTTGAGCTAAGCTCTTGTTGGCACATATGAGATTGTTATCACTTTGAAAACTTTATCAACTTTTTTTTTCATTCTAAGAAAATATTGAATATGACAAATTTATAATAAAAAAAATGTATAATATTATTATGTTAATTCAAACTAACCGATTTTATTTTATCAAATTAAATTTAAACAATGTTATTAATTTTATTTTTATAATTTAAAATAAAATATAAACTTCTACGTGCATCGCACGTGTTCCTTGCTAGTAATAATAAACGATACAATGAGTGGGGATGAAGAATACATTCTCTATTGCCGTTTAGCTATCGTGGAAATTTTTTTCCCCACTCTCTTTCCCATTCTTCGCCTAAACAAGAAATTTTCAATCTATCAGGAATGAATTTCCATGGATCCGTCTTCGTGGGACAAATGGACATCTATAATTTTTTTTTTTTTAATATTGTTGGCGTTGGCATTAAAACTAATACTTGGCCATCACGAAAAGAAAAAAAAAAAAAAAGATGAAAAAGATTTGGTTCTTTCTTACAGCGATAATTTTAAGTGCAGAATATATTCTCCCAGTCCAATACATTTTCGTTGCTGTCAATCTGTCTTTTCAGTTTTCTTATTCAAATTCCACAGGTCAACAAGAATCCAAATTCAGGGATCCATACTTAAAACTCAAAAAGAACCCACCCCTCGGCCCTCTACTCTATGAAAAAAGGTTCCCCAGCCTTTTTCTTTTTCCTTTCTTTTTTTGAAAATTTCCATTTTAATTTCTACGAATTGATCTGTTAACTTAAATGAGTAGTGTTTTTCTTTTTAAAAAAAGAGTAGCGATTTTTTTTTCCTGAAAAATAAACTTCGGTAAAAGACTAACAAAAACTAGCGATAGAAGAATTCTCGATTATAGCAGAGGAAAACCAAAAAGGAATGACAAAATCCCTACCAAAAAAACAATTTTCCAGGGAAGAAGAAGAGGGGTTTTGGGCGACAAAACAGGACCACATAGAGACGTTTAGAGCGAGCTGCGACTGAGATTGAGACGAGGACAGTAGGGCCACTTCGCGCGCTAGAATGCGTAACATAATTTTCGGATCTAGGACACAAGGAGAAACGTATCTCCAACTTCCCTTTTGCGAGCTCCATCAACTCAACCGGTGTAGAATTTGCCTCCGACAGATCGAGGCTTTGACAATTGATTGTTTTAATTAGGGACTCAGAATTCCATTCAACGATAACAAGGGTGTTGGAGAGTTTTGGAAGAGCTCGAGGTAATTAACTACACCTTCTCTAATCACGTAGGCTTCTAGCAGCTCAATTGATCATCTTCTCCTAAATCTTTTGTAACCAGCCAAAATCAAAGATCCTTTTGAGTCACGGATCATCCAACCGACTCCTCCAACACCATGACTGGAATTCCAAGAGACATTCTAATGAGTAGTGAAATTATATATTATAATGACCTGAATTTCAATATTTTGTTCTTTTCCCCTTTAAATCCACACTAGAGTTTAATTGATTTTTATGAATTAAATTATTGGAAACACGTGAATGAATTTCAACACAACTACGAAAAATTATTTATGTGTATTTTATACATCTGTCGAATTTCTAAAAGTTTTCATTTTTATTAAAAAAATATGTTAATATCATAAAAGAAATTGAATATAGCTTAGCTTTCTTTATGGACATGGAAGCATATATAGCCAACACCAACACATGTGGCTAGATTAGAAGAACAATAACGAAAAAATAATTTTTGACATGAATATCATACAAATTCCAACATAGAAGCATCTTGGACTGAATTAAAAAAACTTGAACATGACTCAATTATTAAAAAAACATTAGAATACATGTTAACATTAAAAAAAAAAAAAAGAATATGACTTGCTTTTTATATTGATATAGAAGCATATATATCACGTGTGGTCAATATTTCCTTCCCCTTCGTTTTCTTTTTTTTTTCTTTTTTTTTACAGTAAAAAATGGAGGAAAAAGAAAAAGAAAAGAAGGGGAAGGAGATCAAAAATAAAAAATAAAAAAAGAACCAGTCGTCGGCGGCGGTGGCGAGCGGTGGCCACCAGCTGTCGGCTGCCGGAGATATGAAGAAGAAGAAGAAAAAGGAAGAAGATGGAGAAGAAGAATAAGAGAGAGAAGGAGAAAGAATTAAAAAAATATATATAATATAAATTATTTTAAAATATATAATAATTTTTAAATTAGTTTTGTTTAAATTTTTTAAAAAAAATCATTTTTTTAAATTAAAATAATAGTACCACGTCACCTGCCGTTAGGATTTGAAGGCAAAATGGATGGACCAAATTGCTCATCTCAAACCTCGGGGTATTTTTGTTGAGTTTGAAAACTCAGGGACAAAGTGTAACTTAACCCAAACCTCAGGGACCAAAAGTGTATTTTTTCCTTTTTTGTGAGTTCAATAAGTGAAAATAGGGATCAAATTATCAACTTTTCAAATGGTAAATAGTGTCTTATTGGCACCATTCAACCTAGAAAGAAAAATGATAGGTAAAATAAAAAAATAAAAAAGAGTCCAAACATTGTTTATTTGTTTACAAAATCAAATACTTTGGATCTTCACACCCACAACATTGAATTCAAAAAAGAAGAAAAAATAATCTTATATCAAAGCTAATATAAAATATAAAATTGTCCAAATTAGGCATTCCTCTTCATCTTCTTAAAGATTGTGTATTCTATTTATGATTTTATCATTCTAAAAATATAAATATATTTTGTTAAGTTCAACCCTGGTGATATTAGAGATCGAACTTATCGACCTTTGAAATAGTGATCATTATCTTATTAAAATTGTGCTCGAATTAACATACAGTTAAGTTTGTAAAGAAAATACCCTAAATTAAATTTTAAAAACAAAAACAATAATTCCAGTCACTTATTTAATCTTCAAATATAGTGGAATGGAAATGAATCATTCGTTTTTTTTTTTAAATAATACTTGTTACATACGGTAGGAATCTCTCTACATACTCCATTAAAATCTTGAGAAAATGTAAGAAATGTTTTTTTTAGTACATCAACAATTGGGAGTGGGGGGACTCGAACACCTCATGTCCGCTGAGCTAGGCTCGCTTTGAAAAAACAAATTATCCCTTACAATTATCAACATTTTAACGATTTATTTCTCCAAAAAAGGTACACTATGGTCAAAGCGAACATATCCCAGCGGTAATTGACATGTATCATCGACCATAAGGTAATATGTTCGAACCTCCCCACCCCCAAATATTGATGTACTAGAAAAGGTACACTATGAGCCTAAGTATTCTCCAAAAAAAAAAAAAAAAAAAAAGAGAATTTCAATTTTCACCTTCATTTATTTTTACGCACTACTTGCTCAGTAATTTCACGACTCACCGCACGTTCCACCTCCGCAAAGCAGTTATGCTTCTCCAATACGGGCACTCTCCTTACGAAATTACAAAAAAGCCCTCCTTCCAACACCAAATTTCCGATTCCCATGCCACCCACTCATTTATAACCCGAAACGGTTACAGAATTCAACCCACACCAAAAACTTCACCACTCCTCCCTTTTCTCCAGAACCCAGCAAAGCCCTACAGACACAAACGCGCTTCAATTTTCTTTCTCCAATTCTCTTCTGAAGATCATCGATGGACGAAGAAGTGGGTTCGAAGAAGAGCAAGAGCCATGGAAACATCGCTACGAGGTGGGCGATTTTCAAGCGATCTCTGAGGAGAGAGTCGCGCAAGATGAAGCTGTTGGGGTCCGCTTTCAAGTGGAAGAGACTGACGAGTCTGCAGATCTCTTTCATGGATGGTTTGCTTTTCAAGATCGTTTCTCTGTTCGAGGCCGTAGTTCTTGTTGTTAGCCTCTCTCTGTTCTTTCTCTGCTTTGGATGTCACTTTTGAAACTGGATTCCGCTTATTTATCTTTCTCTTTCTGTAATTCTTTGTTGATATTTCTAGTTGTTTGTTTTTCCTTTTTAAATGAAGGATCGTTTGGGTTTCGATTGTGATTTCGGAGATTATCTGGTGGTGAACAGATTGGTTTTGTGTAGCCTTGTAAAACTGTAGATTGACGAACATTTGAGCTTGATCGTTGTCGGCTATGGAGTTAATTTCTTGATGGAGATATAAGAAATGGCCGACCGTACTCGTTGTTGCTTCATTTTGGTGAAGAAAACTTAGCAGGGGAATGGAATGGGTGACCGGAAACTCCTCTGAGATTTGGGTTTTCCGGCGTCGTCGCCGGCGGCGGCATCTTCTTCTCCGATGACGAACAGCTCTCAGATGAATCGGGTTTACAGGAAATGACGTGATTGGAAAAGTTGAAACCGATATCTTTGTAATTTATGGCAATGGAGGTTGGAATCTGATACGGTTTCTTTTCTTCTTTTCTTGGAATTTTATAATTAGTTTAGTATGTTTAAATTAATTTTATAGTTGTTGATAAATATTGCATTGCACATTCTTATTATTCTTATTATTATTATTTTTAAAGAATGGCATATTGATATTAATTTAAACTATAAGTTTGGCTTGATTCCGACCACAATTCATAAGATAAAATATCAAGAACAATGGTTGCATACCGATATATATAATTTATATTAATTTTAGATTTGTTATTTTAGTTTTCTTTATTATTTTAAGATTTGTTATATTTGAGACTATGTTGTAATTGTGTAATATTTAAGTTGAAAATCATATTGTAATATTAAAATTTACTTTTAGAAATGATTGAAGATTTTAAATTTTATCGTAAAATATTATTGTTCTTTTCATTAGGATATTTCATGGATCTTCTAAAAAGAATTGCAGATGATTGATATTTAATAAAAAAATTTAAAAAAGAAAATAATTATGTATGGGAACCTGATCCCCACAAAATTAAAATGGGAAATTTTGTGGGGGCAGGGATGGGGAAGGCTTCCATGTCGTTGCCCCATGAACATCCTAAAGGATGAGAAAAGAAAGAAAGAAGAGAAAAAAAAAATCTCTGACGACGACGGTCGACGGGAGACATTGATCGGCATGAGGTGGTTGAAGTAGAAGAAGAAAAGAGGAAAAAATAATTATAGAAGGAAAAAATAATGTTTTAAAATTAATTTCATAACATTTTTATTTTAAAAAAATAAATAATAAATTTTAAATAAAAAAATAGGTGTCACGTCAGCAAACTCTTAGGATTTAGGGGCAAAATGGGGAGAGATACTAAAATGAAACGAAATTCAAACGTGATGAACTAAATTGTCGAGTTTGAAAACTAGAGACCAAAATGAAACCTAACAACCCTTAGAGATGCATTTGATAACTACTCGATTTTTGTCTTTTTGAAAATTAAGTTTATAAACACTACGTGAGTTTTTTTAGTCAAATTTTGAAAACAAAATAAAGTAGTTTTAAAAAATTTTCCATATATATATATTATCCATATATATATATATTATCCATATATATATATATATATGGATAATCGTAATGGGTGGCAACGTGAAGGTAAATAATTGCAAATATAGCAATTTTTAAAAATATTTGCAAATATGACAAAATTTTTGAATTAATTTTTTATATTCCTAAATTGCCCCTGTGTGCCCATCTTCTTCTTTCTCGTCAGTTTTTTTTTTTTTTTTTTTTTTTTTTTTTTTTTTACTGATAGAAAGTCTTTTTATTACTGATAGATTCTATCAGTGGTAGAAAAATTTTCTATCAGTGATAGAAAGTTTCTATCATTGATAGAATAAAGTTTCTATTAGTGATAGAAAGTTTCTATCACTGATAGAATAAAGTTTCTATCAGTGATATTTCTATCACTGATAGATTCTATCAGTGGTAGAAAAATGTTTCTATCAGTGATAGAAAGTTTCTATCACTGATAGAATAGAAGATTTCTATCACTAATAGAAACTTTTTCTATCAGTGATAAAAGATTTCTATCACTGATAGGTTCTATCAGTGATAAAAAAAACTTTTTACAGAAAATCATAGAAAAACTTTTGATAAAAAATCTTTCAATCCCTGATCACCCATAAAAATCTTTCTATCTCCGATAAAAATCTTTCTATCACCGATATAATCTATAAGTGATAGAAAAACTTTCTATCAGTGATAAAAGATTTCTATCACTGATAGAAATTTTTACTATTCTATCAGTGATAGAAATTCTATCAATGATAGAAAACTCTTGATAGAAAATATTTCAATCCCTGATATAACCTATCAGTGATAGAAATCTTCTATCACTTCTAGAAATGTTTTCTATGAGTGATAGAAAAAATTTCTATCATTCATAGAAAATCTTTCTACGAGTGATAGAAAAACTTTCTATCTCTATCATTGAGACTGATAGAAAAACTTTTCGTGAGTTATAGAAAATCTTTCTATCACTGATACTTTTCTATCAGTGATAGAAGATCTTTTGTTTCTATCAGCGATGGTGATACATGGTGAAATCGAGCATTGAAAAATAAAGCAAAAACGAACGATTATAGAAATCAAACACTGAAAAACAAAAATCAAACACTGATAGAAAACCAAATAACAACAACCAAACACGGATAGAACACCGAACAAGTGATAGAAAAATATCTATCGCCGATAGAATCTATCAGTAGTAGAAAAATTTTCTATCATATGATAGAATCTATCACTATAGAAAATTTCTATTACGGATAGAATCTATCACTGATAGAAAATCTTTCTATCACTGATAGAATCTATCAGTGATAGAAAAACTTTCTATCAGGAAAGAAAATCTGGAGGGGTATTTTAGTAAATGCAACACACAAACTATTAGATTTTGCCATTTTTGCAATTTTTTTTGTGGGTTGCTAGATTTGCAATTATTTTGGTCCATATTGCTATCCTTGCAACCGGCTATATATATATATATATATATATAAAATTTAGTTATAGCCTTTTCTTTTACATATATAACCTTTGCAGTATGGAGAGGTCCAGACCCACAAAGAATTTTTTTATCTTTTTTTTTTCTTACAACGACCCACAAAGAGATTTGCACGTTTAGGGGCCGTTTGGCCCACTGTGTTGGTTATAATAGCCCCCGCTATTATAACCAACCTTGGGGTGCCAACAAAAATAAGGGGCGGAGTTTGTTATTTTTCCCCTCCGTGTTGCTACAGTAACCACTATTCAACTCACCCCAATTATTCTATCCATTCTCTACAGTAACTCTTTTCTCTCTTCCTCCATGTGACTCATTGACTTTTCTACCGACGACCGGCCGACGACTTTTCCGGCGACCACCGACAACTTTTCCGATGACCGTCGTCGACTTTCCGACCACTTTTCCGGCAACGACTTTCCGACCACTTTTTCGGCAATCACCGACGACTTTTCCGACGACCGCCGTCGACTTTCCGGCCACTTTTTCGGCAATCACCAACGACTTTTCCGGCGACTTTTTTTTTTAATCTTCTTCTCATTTTCATTTCGAAAAATATAAAAAACGAAAATAAAGAAAAAAAAAAAGAGTAGAAGAAAATGAAAGGAAAAAAGAGGGAAAAATTTTCGATCGCCGAAAAATTTGTTGGTGGTCGTTGGAAAAATCATAAAATTTCTAGTGAGAGTTAGATACTAGGTTGTCTTTGTACATATATATAAATATAGAGTTTTATTACATAATTTACTTTTGATAATGAAGTATATGAATGTTTACCTTCATCGTACCATATTTTTCATTCCAAATTATACTACTCAAGTTTTTATTTTATGTGATTTCTATTTTATTTGATTCTTTTGGTAATAAAGGCAAAATGAGTTTTGAATAAACATTTATCATTTTTATGTTGGAAATACATAAATGAAACAAATATGGTTTTTCTATATGAAATCATAAAATGACTTATTTTATGAAAAAACCATGACTCTAAAACAAAGAAAATCAACATTTACTTTAGGTTATTTTTGTTTCCTTTTAAGCTAAACACATAATTTAACCCCTGTACCCAAAACTTTTATTTTTTTTTACAACTAAACTTTTTTTTATTATTAATATTTGAAGTACAAAGTCGTATGAGGAAAATAAACAAAAAAAAAGTCAAGAAAAAAAAAAAACAGTCAGCTTGAACACAGACCATTTTATCCCAGACTATAATAATCTGCACCCCAAACACAGACTATTTTATCCCAGACTATAATAATCTGCACCCCAAACACAGACTATTTTATCCCAGACTATAATAATCTGCACCCCAAACACAGACTATTATAACCCCCAGACTATTATAATCCCCCAGCTATTATAACCCCCAGCTATTATAACCAACCCAGCGCCCCAAACAACCCCTTATAGTTTGAATGGAACAATTGTATTGCTCGTGTTAAAAAAAATAATAGTTTAAATGATTCCTAAACTTTCAAATTTATTATATTTTAGTTACGTTTGTTCAAAATATATATGTATATATATATATATATATTAGTGTTTGAACTTTCAAATTTATTCTAATTTGGTCTCTAAATTCTTGAAAAGTCTATTGTAGTCTTTGAACTTTTTAAAAATTACTATTAGTCATTATTTTTATTTTGATTTTAACAAATTAATGACATAATTTCGAGTATGTGCACTAGCATGTTAATATGAACATAATTCCAAGTCAAATAGTACCAAAAAAAAAAAGTTCAAGCTAAATATGTTAAAGATGAACCTTAGACAAGATTTCAAAAAAAAAAAAAAAAAGATGAACCTTAGACAAGATTTCAAAAAAAAAAAAGATGAACCTTAGACAAAGTAAGTAGAAAAGTAACCTAACCATGATTAAATGGTTATTTTAAAAAGTTTATGGACTAAAAAGACATTTTTGAAAGTTTGATGACTAAAAAAGAACAAACTTTAAAGTTTTAAAATCAAAATATAACAAACTTGAAAGTTTAGACCTCATTTGATAATTTTTTTTTTTTTGGAAATTAAGTCTATAAACACTACTTACCACTCATAAGTTTATTTATTTTGTCATCTAACATATTTCCATGTTTTCAAAAACCAAGTCAAGTTTTAAAAACTAAAAAATATGGGCCCGTTTGATAACCATTTGGTTTTTGAAAATTATGCTTAAAAACACTATTCCTACACATAAGTTTCTTGATTTTGTTACCTACCATCTTCTTATGTTTTCAAAAATCAAGCCAAAATTTGAAAACTAAAAAAAGTAGTTTCCAAAAACTTGTTTTTGTTTTTGGAATTTGGCTAGGAAGTTAAAGTGTGTCATTGACAAAGATGCAAACCATGACAAGAAAATTGGGAAAAATCAAGTATAATTTTCAAAAACCAAAAACCAAATTATTATCAAACGGGGCCTTGGATTTTGGTTTTTTGTTTTTAAAAACTATGCTTGTTTTCTCTCAATTTTCTTACTACGGTTTTCATATTTGTTAGGGAGACATTGGAGTTTCTAAAAACAAAAACAAGTTTTTTAAAACTTTTTTTTTTCAAAATTTGGCTTGGTTTTTGAAAATAATGGGAAGATGTAGATAACAAGCTAAAGAAATGTATAGGTGGAATGAATGTTTATAAGTTTAATTTTCAAAAACTAAAAACAAAAAACGAAATGGTTGTCAAATAGGACCGTAGTTTTCAAAAACCTGTTTTTGTTTTTAGAATTTGACTAAGAGTTCAATGTGTGCTTAACAAAGATGAAAACCATGATAAGAAAATTGAGAGAAAACAAACTTTATTTTCAAAAACCAAAAACCAAAAAATCAAGGTCCCGTTTGATAACTATTTGATTTTTTATTTTTGGTTTTTGAAAAGTAAGCTTATTTTCTCCCAATTTCCTTAGGTTGGTTTTCGTTTTTGTTAAAGACCTTTTAATTCCTAACCAAATTCCAAAGACAAAAATAATTTTGGAAAAGTACTTTTTTTAGTTTTCAAAATTGACTTGGTTTTTTAAAACATGGGAAGAAGGTAAATACCAAACTCAAAAGAGTGGAAGTAGTGTTTTCAAACTTATTTATTTATTTATTTTTTAAAAACGAAATGGTTGTCAAATAAGACCCAAATGATTATCAAACGAGGCATGAGTAATTAAAATGAAATTTGAACCTATGGCCTCCTTTGATAATCATTTGGTTTTTGGTTTTTGAAAATTATGTTTGTTTTCCTTCCATTTCCTTATAATGATTTTTATATTTGTGTAAGAACACATTTGCATTCCTAGCCAAATTCAAAAAACAAAAACAAGTTTATGAAAACTATTTTTTTTTAGTTTTCAAAATTTGAGTTGGTTTTTTAAAACATAGAAAGAAGATAAATAACTATACAAAGAAACTTAGAAGTAGAAGTAGTGTTTTGTAGGCTTAATTTTCGAAAACTAAAAACTAAAAACTAAAAACCAAATGGTTATCAAACGGGGCCTAAAAGAATCGAAATGAGGGAGCTCCCATCATTTTGTGGTGTAAAATTAAACGTTTATAATTTTATTAAAATATTTTAAAAATCTGCAGATTAAATAGAGATGACTTTGAAATTTAGGAATTTAAACTTTAATAATAATGAACATTTTTTTAAATAACAGAAATAATCGATAAAAGTAAAAAAAATAAGGGCAAAATTGCGAAAACCACTCCTAAAATATGATGTTTGTAACAATTACACCTTCAAAGTTGTAAGTGTAAAAATTAAACCCTCCAACTTTCAAAAGTGTAAATATTAGAACCCTAAACTTTGAATTTTAAAATTAAACCCCCAATCTATCATAAATGTAAAAATTAGGTCCATGGCATTACCTCAACTTTCTTTTTCTCTCTCCTCATTCTACCCTCTCTCTTCTTTCTCCCTCTACATTTCCATCCCTCTTCCATTACCTACTCTTTCCCTCTACTTTTTCTCTCCTCTGTAATCCTTATAGAATAATTGAAACGATAGGGTCTTAACTTACCAAATTAACATACTAATCCTCCATTGACTAAACAACTCATGGAATGAGTTGAGCAACACAAAAAAAAAAAAAAAAAAAAGTGATAAGGCAAAAAACAAGCTTCGATCAAAAGGTTAAATATCCAGGAACGTCGCAGGAAGACAATGAACTTCCTATCAAACTCGCTTCGCAGAATGACGACACCATTGTCGAATCCTCTGCGCATCGGATTCCATCCATCAAAGGTATTTCAAATGTGTATACTCCATATTTGTTTGTTGTTCTGTTCACTGTGTACGCGGGGCTTCCGCTTTGAATTTGCGATTCGAACTTTTGCACCTGATTTTTCCATGTACAATGCACACACAGTGCATCGACGAGTATCAATTTTTTCAAGGAAAAAACTCGGCTGCATAGATCTCCCTACCTATCACTATTAAAATGTTGACAACTAGGAGAGACAAAAAATGTTTTCTCATTTTTTTCCCTTCCTCTTTCTTAGTTGTCAAAATTTTAATGTGTTATGTAGGGAGATTCTTACATACCAGTATGGAGCCAAGTTTTGTTCTTTTTTCAATCCCTCTTTGAATGAGTTGTTTAATCAATGCTCTTTTCAATAATTAAAAAGTAGAGGGAGAGAGTGGCAGATGGAAGGGATGGAGAGGTAGAGAAAAAAAGAATAGAGGGAGTATAATGAGGAGAGAGAAGAAGTAAGATGAGATAATGGACCTAGTTTTTACATTTATGATAGATTGAGAGTTTAATTTTAATATTCAAAGTTTAGAGTTTTAATTTTTACATTTTTAAAAGTTGAGGGTTTAATTTTTACATTTGAAACTTTAAATATGTAATTGATACAAACTTCATACTTTAGGGTGATTTTTGCCATTTGTCCAAAAAAATATTAAGTTAATGCATTTAAGACACTGATTAAGCAATTAATAGTAGATTTATTCCCAACAAAAAGGGAAAAAATAAAAAAGGAAGCTATTAGTAATAGATTGATTTAAAGCCATATAAAAGAATTTCTTAAAAAAGTCGAGGGTACATGCCAATCACGGTTGAGCTAAGCTCGCTTTGGCTAAAAAAAATTAAAAAAATTAAAAAAAAAAGCGATATAAAAGAAAGCAATTAATAATACATTAAAAAGCGATGTAATTATCTTGAACACAATTTTAAAAAACAAAAAACTGAAGGGTTATTAAACTTTAAACTTTTACTTCTATATAAACTTAATAGGCCAGCATAGTTCAATTGATATGTCTTCTCGACTAAAATGTCAGAGATTCAAATCATTCCATCTCAAATGTTGTTGAACTAAAAAAAAAAAAAATATATATGAAATAACCTGCCTACTTTGAGCTATATGGATAGATTGAAAAGAGTATTATGTGGGCAAGTATAATTCTATGACAAGATAATAATAAAAATTACATATTATTATAAAAAAAAAAAGGAGAATTAAAAGAATTGTTTTACTAGAATTTAACAAACTACAAATAAGAATTCTTATTTATAGTTTTTTACTAGAACTTAACAAACTACAAATAAGAATTGTTTTAATTTCTTCAAAGAACATTCAGGGGCGGTTTGAGGCGCTAAATTAGTTGTAATATCTGGTGTTATAATAATTTGGGAATTATAATAGTTTGGGGTTATAATAATTGTGTTTGGGGTGCAGATTATTATAGTATGGGATAAAATAATTTGTGTTTGGGTACAGATTATTTTAGTCTGGGATAAAATAATCGGTGTTTGGAATGTAGATTATTTTAGTCTGTGTTTGAATTGCTGATATGTTTAACATGAGATTTTGAATCAAATGTTCAAGTTGACTATTTTTTCCTGATTTTTTTTTATTCCCCTCGTAAACTTTGTATGTCAAATATTATATTTTGCAAATATATCAATAAAAATTGTTTGGATTCAGTTGTAAAAAAAATAAAGTATTGGGTATACGGGTCAAATGATGTGTTTAACTTAAAAGGAAACAAAAATAACTTAAGGTAAGAGTTGATTTTCTTTGTTTTAGGGTCATGATTTTTTCACGATTTCATATTGGAAAACCATATTTGTTTCATTTCTGTATTTACAACATAAAAATGGTAAATGTTTATGTACAAAGAAATTATATAATAAAACTACATATTTATATATGTAGAAAGACAATTGAGAAACTAGTAAGTGCTTCTAACATGGAATGACCAACTGAGAAACTGGTAAGTGTTTCTAACATGGAATGACCAAAAATCGCTTTTTTCTTTTTCTTTTTTCCTTCTTTTTCATTTTCTTCCTCCATCTTTATCTTCTTCCTCCATCTCCATCTCCATCATCTTCTTCCTCCATTTCCATCATCATCTCCATCTTCTTCCTCAACCTCAAACTCCATCTTCATCAACGTTTTCAACGACTTTTCCGGCGGTTGCCGACAACTTTTTCGACGACCAAAATTTTTTTCCTCGTTTTCTTTCTTTTCTTTTTTTTTTTCTTTATTTTAATTTTTTATATTTTTCAAAACGAAAATGAGAAGAAATATGAAAAAAATGAAAGAAAAAAAACGGTTGCCGGAAAAGTGGTCGAAAAAGTGGTCGGCGGTCGTCGGAAAATTAGCCGGAAACTTCGCCGGCCGACGGCGATCGACGATCATCGGAAAAATCAAGGAGTCTCATGGGAGAAGAGAGGAGAGAGTTACTGTAGAAAATTGATAGAATAATCGAGTGAGTTGAATGATGGTTACTGTAGAGAATGAATAAAATAATCGAAGGTAAAAATAACTCACCTCACCATTTATTTTTGTTGGTGCCCCAAACATTGAATATGTTATAATAAAGGGGGTTATTATAACATATTCAGTGCCCCAAACAGCCCCTTAGATGACTAATAAGCATTTTTAACTAAAAAAACAATTATAAAATAAATATATTAAATAGAAAAAAGTAAATTTCATTTATATCGTCCTATGCCACCGGCCATCTGTTTGTTCACGGGATAAATTTGGTGGATTAGTGGTACCAATGTGTTGAAGAATTTAATTCATAATTAAAATGCACCGAAAACATCTTCTTCTTTCTTTTTTCGCCAAAGCGAGTTTACCTCAGTGGTAATTGACATGTATTCTCGACCAAAAGGTCAGAGGTTCGAAAATCTCATTTAAAGCTAAAAGCATGACTAAACTTTACAAATTAAAGGAAATTTAGAAGGAAAAAAACATGAATAATTGCAATAAATAGATATTTAACTAACACTCTAAACTTTTTGAGATAACTCTTTATAGACTTTAATATAAAATAAATTTTAACACTAAATGAATATATATATATATATATATATATATCTGATGCACAAGGAGCTGACAAAAAACACTTTTTTTTAGTATATCAATATTTGGAGTGAGGGAATTCAAACCTCTGATCTCATGATCGAGAATACATGTCATTGATAAGACAAACACTTTTATCTTTCCTAATTCACAAAATAAATTTATTTAGTTGAAAGTACTTACACTTTATAACTTGTTCGGCTTTAGCCTTATATTTTTTAATGCTTAAATTGTTTTTTTTTTTTTTTTTGACAATAAATTGGTTTTTAAGCTGGTCACTAAATATAAAAAGTAAAATATGTTTAAAATTTCATTTATGAAGTACATTTCAATAAAGTCTAGTATGCATATATTAACTTTCACGTCATCATTTTGATAAGTCTGTTACAATATAGTCTACTGTGGTGATATTTACTTCTTGTACTTTGTTTACTGTTTCTGTCATTATATTGACATCTCAGTAGGTAGCAGTGGTTGACCCACTCTTCTCTTGTCTTTTCATTTATTCATTTCCCCTTGTGTATATATGAAGTGAGTTTGAGCTCTTAGAAGGCAGATATACAGAAACCATTCTTCCTCTGCCTCTCGGTCTTATCTCTTTAAGCTACTGTCTTCAGTTGCTTTTGTAATTTGGTATCAGAGCGCTCAATGGCTAACACCAACCCAATTATCAAGAAGTCTGGACCTGTGGAGAAAGACCCTACTGCCTTTGAGGTGAAATATGGAAAAACTCCAATGGGCAATCCATCTTGGACCAATTTGCTCAACCAAGCTACTTCAATCAAGCTTGACAGAAACAGCTTTCTGTTGTGGCAAAACATAGCTATCCCTATTCTTAAAAGCTACCAGCTGAATGGGCACTTTACTGGTAAGAGTGTTTGTCCTGAGTTGAAAATTGTGATCCCACCATCCGATGAGGAACCCGAAGGTACGAAGTGTAAGAGATAATATATAAATATATATATATATATGCGTATATGTGTGAATTGAAAATAAACCGATAAAGCTGTGACGTGGAAAACCACTGCCCTGAAAGCGAAATTCCGGCTCGACCGTGGTGCAACCGAGATTCAACCGTTCGCTCCCGAAGGTTAACACAGCGACTCCAAAAACACACGTGCACTCGTGGTCAGGAGCTGGAACAGACACTACAATTACCCAGAAAGATGGAGAGGAAGGATCTGCTCAAACAGAACCAAAAGTCTCCCTATTTATATAGAAGCAAGACTTTATTTTTGGTGGTTCTATAATTAGCAAAGCCAAATTTAGTGTCGTCTAAATATAAGAAGCACTAAATTTAGCAAGTAGTTTTTTCCCTTCTTTGACTTGAATTAGTCATTCCCAACAATCCCCCACGAATGACTAATACATTTTTTGGGTAAAGGAAGGAATTTTGGTACTTAAGCATTAATATCTTTCGATTTGAATTAATGCGTAGTGAAATGAGGCAACAACTTAGCTAGTGAAAGTGAAATAATTCTTGAACTTCCAAAAGCTTAGGTTGAGAACCCCCATGACACGTACTAATTCCTTTATGTATGCTATTCCGCGATAAAATTTCTTCAAAGCACTATTATAGACCATTATACTCACAAACCTTGAGTTCTTATGAGTGCTCTAGAAAGAAAAATCTCTTATTCTTTCATGGAACGTCGTCCACCTTCACACTCATTTAGTGCTCCATCAAGTCTATCATAGATAAATCACTCAAAACTGAGCTATGAAGACTTTACACAATATCCATCAAGTCCACACAGACCACCCAAATAAAGGGCTATGGATTCACAAAATACATCACACCATCCATCAAGTCCATAAATGGACCACCCAAAATGAGGGCTATGGATTCACAAAATACATCACACTATCCATCAAGTCCATAAATGGACCACCCAAAATGAGGGCTATGGAGTACTGAGACATATTAGACTCAGATTTCATCAAAATCATCCATCAAGTCCTTTTTAGGACCACCCAAATACAGGGCTATGGATTTAATGCCAACATATAGCTTCGTTTGACCACTTAATAATGGTTTCTACCATAGTTCTCAATCAAAGGGTTTAATTTCACATCCCCTGATATATTTCTCTTGTCATTATACACATAATTTTTGGCAAAACAATGACCCCCACAATGGAATGTCACCTAATAGGTTTTTCAACCATTTTGCTTTTTGACATGCTAGTTCAAAGCTATGAATGGTAGAGCAAGCAATACACATCTCTTTAAAAGATTTCAACAATCCATCTCTCATAAGATTTCTATAGTTTTCACCAATTTAATTCGTCTAATTAGTCAATCAAATTGTTCTTGCATATACATGACATGCAAAAACTCAATCAACGTCCATCAATAGAAACATATGTTTCTTTACGTTGCAATATTGACTTAAAAATATTCCCCCCACATTTTGAGATATTTCGTATAGCATATATACTTTAATCTCTTAAAACATTATCACATGTATAAATCAAGAAAAAATGTTGCAACAATTTTATACAATGTGATAATCAAAATTGTTAGACATGTGGGAAGTTTATTTTCCTTTCAAGATTACAGACATGCTCAATAAAATATTCAAAAAGAATAATTTTATATATTTTTTCAATATATACAAATACAACCAATAAAACCTTAAGCCACCATTGGGTTTCAACAACGCATTTCATACAGGCAGCTATGAAGATCTTAAACCATCCAAAACCATTTTTAATGTGCAACATATATAATTGAGAAATTACAGGCCAAGCTAAATTAATAACTACAACAATATTTAGCTTAATAAAAAATTCATGGCCAAATAAGATACTCAATAAACATTGGAATATAATGCTTGCACTTAAATTGCTAATATGAGATACCACAATACCTCATTTTCTTCTAATCAAGTTATCCTTGTCATGTGCCTTTGTCCCTTTCTCGAATTTTTGCAGGGAGAAGCCTTTCTTCATCTCTCGACTTATTGGACCTTTTGCAGTCGCTAATTTCAAGAGCTCCAAGAGCTCTCTCCAGAGAACTTAGCAATTCTAAAATAGAGAAAATAGAGAGATTAGAAAAGCAAAGAAAAATCTCAACCACAATGGAATGATTCCATCCATGCTAACAAAGACACATTGAGCAGCAGTGACACATCAATTAAGGTATAATCTTCTTCCCTTCAACTGAATTTCTATAATTCACACAAAAACTTGCACAACCGTTAATGGGTGAATAAATTAAAACACTACATAAATCAAATTTAAGAAAAGAATATGTACTGCTTGCCCATTTCAAAAAAAAAAAAAAATCAATTCACACTGATTTCGCTTTCAGATTGTAAGAGATAATATATAAATATATATATATATGCGTATATGTGTGAATTGAAAATAAACCGATAAAGCTGTGACGTGGAAAACCACTGCCCTGAAAGCGAAATTCCGGCTCGACCGTGGTGCAACCGAGATTCAACCGTTCGCTCCCGAAGGTTAACACAGCGACTCCAAAAACACACGTGCACTCGTGGTCAGGAGCTGGAACAGACACTACAATTACCCAGAAAGATGGAGAGGAAGGATCTGCTCAAACAGAACCAAAAGTCTCCCTATTTATATAGAAGCAAGACTTTATTTTTGGTGGTTCTATAATTAGCAAAGCCAAATTTAGTGTCGTCTAAATATAAGAAGCACTAAATTTAGCAAGTAGTTTTTTTCCCTTCTTTGACTTGAATTAGTCATTCCCAACACGAAGATGCATAACCCTGAATATGACATGTGGATAGCTGCTGATCAAATGCTGGTGGGATGGTTGTATAACTCCATGACCGTGGAGATAGCATCTCAAGTCACGGGTTGTGAAACAGCTAAGGAACTATGGGATGCTCTCAAAGAATTCTATGGAGTGCAAGCATCATCTCAACAAGACTATCTAAAAAGGATGATTCAACAAACCAGAAAAGGCAACTCAAAAATGACTGAGTACTTAGCTTTAATGAAAAGCTTTGCTGACAATCTCAACTTGACAGGTTCTCGTGTGGAGACCAAGGAACTGATTTCCTATGTAGTTGCTGGTCTTGATGAGGAGTACACACCTATTGTGGTGGTGATTCAAAACAAACCCATGTCTTGGAATGAAGTGCAATCTCAGCTTCTTACCTTTGAAAAACGATTGGAGCAACTTCAAGCCTTGAAAGGTACAATATCTATAGTTCAACCATCAGCTAACCTAGCCTCTACTGATGTGCAGCAGACAAATACTTTTCATCAACAATCAAGGTACTCAAATCAAACCTACCAAAGAAGCTATCGTGGAAGAGGAAGAGGAAGAAGTTCTGGCTCGAAATTAATTTGCCAAGTTTGTGGTAAAACCGGTCATACAGCTGCTGTTTGCTATCATCGATTTGAAAAGAATTTCAATAATACTCAGAATGCTCAAGGATCATCTTCAAATTCTAACAACCAGACCAAAGGAAACCATCCAGCAGCCTTAATAGCCACTCCTGAGCATCTAAGGGACACCGCTTGGTACTTGGATAGTGGAGCAAACAACCACCTGACAGTTGATCTAGCTAATCTTAGTTTGAAAACTGAATATGCAGGTAATGAAATGATTACGGTGGGAAATGGAACTCAATTACCTATTTGTTATGTAGGAAGTTCTTACATTAACTCTAATCTTGTTTTGAAAGGTCTTATGCATGTTCCACAAATAAGTAAAAATTTGATTAGCATATCAAGATTAACTATGGATAACTCTGTGATTGTTGAGTTTCATGACTCTTTTTGTGCTGTTAAGGACAAGGAAACGGGGAAAGTTCTTCTGGAAGGGACTCTTAAAGATGGTCTTTATCGAATTCCAAGGATCAAGTCTGCCTCATGCCATGAATCTCAAGAAGCTACTGGAAAGAAGTTTGTTTTTGTAGCACTTGTGTCTTGTTTGTCTGAAAATAGTAGCAGAAAAAGGGGTAATCCTATGTTAGTTACAACCCCAGGAAGTCACCATATTTTGTATTGCTCTAAGGATGTGTGGCACAATCGTTTTGGACATCCATCCTTTAGAGTTTTAAGTCGAATTCTCGCTTCTTGTAATATCAAAAGCAATGTCAATGAAAAGATGGGATTTTGTGAGGCATGTCAGTATGGTAAATCTCATAAGCTTCCATTTTCAAACTCTTTGTCCAAGGCATCTAAACCTCTTGACCTAATACACACTGACTTGTGGGGACCGGCACCAATTAAATCTTCAGATGGATATTCCTATTACATTAGCTTTGTTGATGACTTTAGCCGATATACATGGATTTTCCCACTAAAGTTTAAAAGTGATGCAGTTATAGTCTTTGGACAGTTCAAAAAATTAGTTGAAAATATTTATGGCACCAAGATTAAGACAATTCGCTGTGATGAGGGGGGAGAATTCAAACCTGTAATTCAGTTGGCATCTGAATGTGGAATACAGATTCAGTTGGCATGTCCATATACTTCAGCCCAAAATGGTAGAGTGGAACGAAAACATAGACATGTGGTGGAAACGGGCTTAGCTTTACTTGCCCATGCTAAAATGCCTTTAAACTACTGGTGGGAAGCATTTCATACCTCAGTGTATTTAATAAACCGCATGCCAACAGAAACCATTGAAGGAAAAGTGCCATTTACAGTGCTAAACAAGGAAAAACCTGATTATAACAGTCTAAGAGTTTTTGGAGCAGCATGTTATCCTTGTCTCAGGCCGTATCAACATCAAAAGTTTGATTTTCACACTACTAAGTGTGTCTTTATTGGTTATAGCAGCAATCACAAGGGCTATAGATGTCTTAGTCCAACGGGTCGAGTGTATACTTCAAGGCATGTGTGTTTTGATGAGCAAGACTTTCCTTATTCTCAATTATTTTCTCAGTCTCAAGCTACTGAATTAACTACTCAGCATTCAATTTTGTCTTGGCTGCCTATTAACTACACTGAGCATGAATCTACATTTCCAACCTCTCATGAAAACTCTACTGGTGGTCTTCAGAATGTTGATGTTCAGCCTTCCACCACTTCTCCAAGCTATTCTACTAGTACTAGCTTCACACCAACCACATCTACTGGAATTACTTCTTCTCACACAAGGTCACCAACTGATATAGTTCCATTTAATGCTATCAGCAATGTAGAAGTTCCATTTGACATTGATTCTAAAGTCACTCATATATCGAATAGTTCACATCCGATGGTTACTCGTAGCAAGCTTGGTATTACTAAACCAAAGCAGTTTTTTGGTTGCCTTTCTCAAGCAACAACTCAAATTGATTGGTCTTGCATTGAACCAACCTCTCATGTTGTTGCTCTCACAGTTCCAGCTTGGCACAAAGCTATGAAAGAGGAATTCTCTGCCTTGACACGTAATCAGACCTGGGATTTAGTTCCATTCTCTCCAAAGTATCACTTAGTTGGTAACAAGTGGATTTTTAAATTAAAACGGGCTGCTAATGGTTCTATTGAAAGACACAAGGCAAGACTAGTTGCTCAAGGTTTTTCTCAAACGCCGGGTATAGATTTTCATGAAACCTACAGTCCTGTGATCAAGCCGGTGACTATTCGAATTGTGCTTTCCCTTGCTGCAACATGGAATTGGCCAGTGCGCCAATTGGATGTTAGTAATGCTTTCCTCAACGGTCCACTTCATGAAACGATGTATATGCCTCAACCTAAGGGATTTGAAGATCCTCTTAAACCACACCATGTATGTCGGCTACGCAAAGCTTTATATGGCCTGAAACAGGCTCCTCGTGCTTGGTATGACAAGCTTAGAATTACCTTGCTTGACTGGAAATTCTCACAATCCAAGGCTGATTCTTCATTGTTTTATTTTAGGCAAAATCAGCAAGTGTTATTTCTCTTAGTGTATGTTGATGATATGTTAATAACAGGTTCTTCTTCTCAATTACTTGACTCACTTGTGTACAAGCTTCATCAACAATTTGTGATTAGGGATCTTGGGGATGTTCATTATTTTTTGGGCATTCAGATCACGCGCTCCCTACATGGTTTTCAATTGTCTCAAGCTACATATATACAAGACATTCTATCCAAGCTTCAATTACAGCATCTAAAGCCCGCCCCAACACCCATGACCCCCACATTCACTAGCTCGGTTTCCTCTAACGAACCTTTCCTGGATCCCTCACTCTATCGAAGCACCATTGGCTCATTACATTATGTGCTTCTTACTCGACCTGACATCGCCTTTGCTGTCAATTATTTGAGTCAATTTTCTCAAGCACCTATGCAGGCTCACTGGTTGTCACTTAAACGTGTATTACGTTATCTTCAAGGTACTCTTCATGTTGGCCTCTCCTTACAACCAACCTCTTCTATTTCTCTTATTGGATATTCGGATGCGGATTGGGCTGCTTGCCCCCTTGATAGGAAATCGGTTGGAGGCTATTGTGTGTTCCTCGGGCCCTCTCTGATCTCATGGTCGTCTAAAAAGCAACAAGTGGTTGCTCGTTCTAGCACTGAGTCTGAATACCGTGCTCTTGCTCATGTTGCTTGTGAACTTGCCTGGATTCAATCTCTTCTTGTCGAACTCAATGTCCCTCTTCAACACCCTCCTATTACTTGGTGTGATAACATGAGTGCTGCAGCTCTTGCCCGTAACCCTGTGGTACATGCTCGTACCAAACATATTGAAATTGACATTCATTTCATCCGTGACAGGGTACTTCACAAGCAACTTGACATTCGTTACGTGCCTTCTGTTGACCAGATTGCTGATTGCCTCACCAAACCACTGCACTCTTCAAGATTCTGCTATCTTCGTGACAAACTCGGCCTTACTTCTCCCGACACTCGTTTGAGGGGGGATGTTACAGTATAGTCTACTGTGGTGATATTTACTTCTTGTACTTTGTTTACTGTTTCTGTCATTATATTGACATCTCAGTAGGTAGCAGTGGTTGACCCACTCTTCTCTTGTCTTTTCATTTATTCATTTCCCCTTGTGTATATATGAAGTGAGTTTGAGCTCTTAGAAGGCAGATATACAGAAACCATTCTTCCTCTGCCTCTCGGTCTTATCTCTTTAAGCTACTGTCTTCAGTTGCTTTTGTAATTAAGTCAACTAATGTCCACTTTACTTACCACTTAGAACTCAATTTAAAACTTCAGGGACTAATTAGAAATCAAATAAAATCATAAAGACCCAACATGTCATCTCAAGGATCAAATAAAAACTTAAATCACGGACGAAAAAAAAAGGTTAGGTTTGAAAACCAAGGGACCAAATAGAAACAAGTTAAAATCCCATTGACCAAAATTGTATTTTAACCTGAAAAATAGTAGGCAATCCATTTATCATAAATTGATTGACAATATTGAGTTAAATTCATTAATTACCAATAGTAAAATAATTAAAATACTATAAATACAAAAAATATATGGACGAGAGATACACACAATGGTTTACCTAAACTAAAACTTCAATAGGAAAAACAAAGTTAGAATTACACATTTAGTCCCAACAATCGTGTCTATTTGATATTCAAACGTTAAGTTACTCTACCATTTTTTTTAGTTCAACAACATTTGATCATATTTCTAACATTTTACTTCAGACTATAAATCAATAACTAGTTAGCTATATCATGTTGCCTTTAAACTTAAACCTTCAATTTTGGTTTTAATAACTTCATATAGTTAACACTCTTACTTAAATGCTAACATAAATACACATATCAATTAGACTATTAAGTATGAAATCATTACCATGTTTTTTTAGATAACATCACATTTCACATGTGTTGAGCCTTAAAAGATTCAAACCTATTAGCTCCAAGAGAAAATAGAGATGTTTTAATCGTTGAGTGTTATTTTCTCCTTCTTGAGTTCAACAATATGCGAAAGTTAAAATTAGATATTTTAGTCAAGATTACAAGAATTTAACGAGTTGAGTTATGCTCGGATTAGTATTTTGAATTATTTGATGAAATCATTGTTAATTAATAAAATAAGTAGCAAAGAAATACATAAATAAACAAATAAATCTAGGTTGCCAAACTCACATCTTCCACATTCAATTTTTCCGAAGCTTGGGTGTGACTTTGAAAGAGAGAGAGAGAGAAGGAGGCGTAGATTACGAGAAGCCTCATTGAGTGGCTTTACCATTCCGCCAAACAAATCGCTTCTCTTTGCTCCGCTTACCCCAAAGTTTTCTTCAGCAGTTGCCAGATTTCAATCCCCGCCATAGCCAATTCTCTTCTCCATTTCCCATTGTTTTCATCGCCTGCTTCCTCTATACAATCCCCCTTCATCTTCATTCTCTCTGTTGCATTGTTGAAATCGCCATTTTCCGCCACCGACCACCATGCAGGCCGTTCAATCCCCCGCTCTCAAGCCCTCTCCATTGGACCCGTTTCGCCACCGGAAGTGCTCCCCGTTCGTCGTTGCTGCGGCTCCTAAATCCAGGCGAGTCTCTTTCGTCTCTGCATCTGCGGCTTCCACTGTCTCGGCGCCGAAGCGGGAGAAGGACCCTAAGAAGCGTGTGGTGATTACTGGAATGGGGCTTGTCTCTGTTTTTGGTAACGACGTTGATGCTTACTATGATAAGCTGCTTTCTGGTGAGAGTGGTATCACTCTCATCGATCGGTTTGATGCTTCCAAGTTTCCTACTCGTTTTGGCGGCCAGATCCGGGGTTTTGCTGCCGAGGGCTACATTGATGGCAAGAATGACCGGCGGCTTGACGATTGCCTTCGGTATTGCATTGTTGCTGGCAAGAAGGCTCTCGAGGATGCTGACCTCGGTGGAGATAAGCGCTCTAAGGTCATTTCATTTTGCCTTTTCTTTTTGGATGTGAACTGTCTTGCTAAATTATCTGCCAGTCTCTGGAGAATGAGTGTGTTTCTGTTTGTCATGGCATTTTGCTAGATTACATTTCTTGCTTTTTGTTTCAATTCCTTCTGGTCGGTTAACTGAATTCCTCGTGAATCTTTGATCTGGAGGTTGTTTGCGAAGTCATGAAGTATTTTTGCATTTTGATTCAAACTATATGCGCGAATAGGAATTGAGGGGCTTCTTGAGTGCGTAAATCTTTTTGCACATCATGAATAAATCTCCTCTCATGCTCTTACTTAAGTCGAGTATGGAATTGAAGTAGTCGTGGAACTGCGTCTAAATGATTTAGTTTACTCATTTCGCTTGTGAGGAGATGCAATTTATCACGATGCTCAGCGACATGGCTGATTTATGATATCATCGTAGACCTTATTTGTAAGCGAAGTGACATGTGACTAAATATATTGACCTCTAAAAGTTCTGGAATGCTAAACAGTCTAACATCCTGAAATCCTAATCTGATTATACTTTCCTTTATAAGTCTAAATTAATTTAAAAATTACATCACTCCAAATGTGGCAGATATTTCTTTAATAGCTTCTGCATAGACCATCATGAAATATTATTGATACAAATTTGCAGCAGATACAATATTTTCTTTTCTCAGATTAATAGATGCAGCAGATAGGAGTTTCTTTTTGCTATGATATAAATATAATAGATGCTCTGCCATTAGAAAGGAGGATGTATGATCATTTATGTTGCATATTGATAAAAAAGGGGGGGGGGGTATATTTGAAGGAATAGTACCCTTTTCCTAAAAATAAGATATGGAATAGTTAGTTGCATGATTGGTTAGCAATACATGAAGATTTGAAGACATCATAATATGTTGTCTCTACTTTCCTTGATCTAGGGAAGACTTCCATTTTATTTCTCTTAAATCCAGTTTGTTCTTCAGGCAGGCACTGCTTTTGAAGCTATTATTAAAGATCCTTAATTCTATTATTCTTTTTTTTTTTTTTCCATATCTTATACAATTAGTTAATATTGTTTTATTTTTACTACAGATCGACAAGGAGCGTGCTGGCGTGCTTGTTGGAACAGGGATGGGTGGTCTTACAGTCTTTTCTGATGGTGTTCAGGCTTTGATAGAGAAAGGTCACAGGAAGATAACCCCCTTTTTCATTCCTTATGCCATCACAAATATGGGGTCTGCCTTACTTGCCATTGATATTGGTTTCATGGGTCCCAATTATTCTATATCCACTGCTTGTGCCACCTCTAATTATTGCTTCTATGCTGCTGCGAATCACATCCGTCGAGGAGAGGCTGATATGATGCTTGCTGGTGGAACTGAAGCTGCTATCATACCTATTGGATTAGGTGGTTTTGTTGCTTGTAGGGCTCTATCTCAGAGAAATGATGATCCTAAAACCGCTTCAAGGCCATGGGACAAAGATCGTGATGGCTTTGTTATGGGAGAAGGTGCTGGCATACTGGTAAGCTTTGACATATATCTTGAGCATGGAAAAGGGACATGTTTTTAGCTGCTTGGTTATTTTCACTGGAGCGAACTTATTCAATTAGTCACCATTGCTTTTGTCTTGCTGTTTCCGATCATGAATTGTCATTTGACAATCAATTTAAGGTTTGGTTTTAGGCAGGGGAGTGAAGTTTCCATGGAGTTTACCTTGATTAGGATATTTATTCCTTCCAAGTTAAGATGATGATAGTTTTTTAGAACTTTGGTTGACCAGAAATTTCATTAAGTTCTGCAGGGATAAGCAATTTTATCTTGCCTTCACTTGGGCTATTATGTACCCAAAAGAAGATACAGATTCATTTTCCTCGTGTTGAATTTCACTCTGAGTTTGACCTCATCTCAAATCTGTCTGAAGATGACTCCAGTTGTGGTCTTTACCTGACAGGTAATGGAGAGTTTGGAGCATGCAATGAAACGAGGTGCACCAATTATTGCTGAATACTTGGGAGGGGCCGTTAACTGTGATGCTTATCACATGACGGATCCTAGAGCTGATGGACTTGGTGTCTCTTCATGCATTTTGAGCAGCCTTGAAGATGCAGGTGTATCGCCTGAGGAGGTAACTATCTGATCTTATTCAGTTTCTTTGTGACTATTCTAGGGGTTTCTGCTGATAATGCTCAAAGATCAAAATCCCAATTATGGGACAAGTCAAATTTTTATGTTAATGCTGTTATGATAGTTTCGAAGTTTGCACTGATTTGTCTATAGAAAGATGTTACACCCGGTATGCAAGTCCATTTGCACAGCAGCAAGTTGGTTGGCCTGTTTAATAAGGCTTCTGCCACATTTTGTGTTCCTCATATGCATCTAATTGTACTTCTATAAATATGTTTATTTAACTATACTTCTACAAAGGAAAATCCATTTCATCCATTAGTAAATCATTAAGGCCCCGTTTGATAACGTTCTCGTTTCTTGTTTCTCGTTTCTCGTTTCTTGTTTCCTGTTTCTTGTTTCTTGTTTTTTAAGAAGTAGAAACAGAAACATGTTTGATAACTATTTATGTTCCTTGTTTCTCTGAAAAAAGAAACAGAAACACAAAATGTGTTTGATAACCGATTCTTGTTTCTTGTTTTTTTAGTTAAAATAAAATTTAGTACCTATAATATAAAAATATATTAATTTTCTACGATTATTTTTTTTTTATTTCTCCTTCTTCTTCCTCATCACTACCACCATTGTTACCGATCACCCGCCATCGTTGATTATCGGTCATCGCTACCGACCTTCGACCACTGAGCGAATGCAGACAGTCAGCGGCGAATGCTGGAAAAGTCGTCAGCGCGTGGTGGCGGTTGTCGAAAATAAGAAAAAAAGGAACAAGTTTCGGTCGACGACGAGAGTGGCAGCCGGTAGTCGGAGGTCGACGTTGGCATTTGGTAGTCAGAGGTCGACTGTAGCAACTGGTCGACGGAGGTCGGTGGGGGTCAGTCGGCGAAGGCCGATCAGCGGAGGTCGACCACGACCGGTAGTCGGAGATCGGCGGTGCCCAGTAGTCAGAGGTCGATGATAGCTGTCTTTCAGCAAAGGTTGGCGGCGCCCGATAGTCGAAGGTTGACAGTACTCCGAGATCGACGGTGGCAGTCGGTCGACGAAGGTCGGTAGTCAGAGGTCGACAGTGGCAGTTGGTCGGTGGTGGCCGGTAGTCGAAGGTCGACGGTGGCAGTCGTTCGATGGAGGTTAACGGTTGTCGGTAGTTAGAGGTCGACGGTAGTGGCTGGTCAGCGGTGCCTAATAGTCTGAGGTCGACGGTAGCGGTCAGTCGGCGGAGGTTGGTTGACGGCGCCAGGTAGTCGGAGGTCGACGGTAACGGTCTGTCGGTGGAAGCTGGTTAACAGAGCGGGGGTCGGCGAAATCATCGATCAATGGTGGCTGATAGTCGGAGGTCGACAATTAAAGCCAGTCGGCGGTGGTTGGTCGACAGTAATAAGAGGTTGACGGCGCCTAGTAGTCAAAGGTCGACGGTGGCAGTCATTCGGCAGAGGTTGGCGGTTGCCGGTAGTCAGAGGTCGACGGTAGTGGCAGGTAGGCAGAGGAGGCTGGTCAGCGAGGTCGACGGAGACCGGTAGTTGGTGGTCGACCGTGGCAGTCGTTTGATGGAGGTTGGCGGCTGCCGGTAGTGGCAGGTCGACGGCGTCTGGTAGTGGCAGGTCGACGGTAGGGGTCAGTCGGCGGAGGCCGATCAGTGGAGGTTGATAGCTGCCGGTTGTCGAAGATCGATAGTAGCGGTCGACCGCAGCCGGTAGTTGGAGGTCGGCGACAACCGGTAGTCGGAGGTGCACGGTGGTAGTCGGTCGGCAGAAGTCGATGGCGACCGATCGACGATTGCGGTTGGTTGTGGCCGATAGTGGGAGGTTGAATACGACGGTCGGTTGACGGAGGTCGGCGATGATCGGTAGTTAGAGGTGGATGGTGGCGGTCGTTCGGTGGAGGTCGACAACAACCAGTAGTCGAAGGTCGATAGTGGTGGTCGGTCAGCGGAGGTCTACAGCGGCCGGTAGTCGGAGGTCGACAATGGTGGTTGGTCGACGGAGGTCGACGACGACCAGTAGTCAGAGGTGGATGGTGGCGCTCGGTCAGCGGAGGTCGATGGCAGCCGGTCGTCGGAGGTTGACGATTGCGGTTGGCCGCGACAGGTAGTCGGAGGTGGACAGTGGCGGTTGGTCGGTAGAGGTCGACGGTAGCGATCAGTCGCGGGCGGTATTCGGAGGTCGATGATGACGGTCTGTCGACGAAGGCCAGTAGTCGAAGGTTGACGGTAGCGGACGGCCGCAACCGGTAGTCGGAGGTCGACAATGGTGGTCGGTCGACGGAGGTCGGCGACGACCAGTAGTAGAAGGTGGTCTGTGGCGGTCGGTCGGTGGAGGTCGGCGGCGGCCGATAGTCGAAGTTCGATGGAGGCGATCTGTCGGCGATAGTTGATAGTCGGAGGTTGACAGTGATGGTTGGTCGGCGATGATCGATAGTCAGATGTCAACGATGGTGGGCGGTAGTCTGAGATCGTGGAGGTGATAATAAAAGGAAAAAAGGAAAGAAATAACAGAAATAATAAAAAAAATGAAAGAGAAAGAAATAACGAAAAAAAAATAAAAAATAAAAAAAAAAAAAGGAAAGAGAACAAAATAACGAAAAAAGATTAAAAAAAAACGAGGAAGTGGTTAAAAAAATAGAGGAAGAGAAGAGATTGGTGTAGGAGTGGGAGGGAGAGATGGATACATGCATGAAAGATAGAAAAAAAAACAGAAACAGAATTTGAGAAACAACATTTTGTAGTTTCTCAAATTTGGCCTCTTTTTTAGAAACGTTTCTAGAAATTTAGAAACAAGAAACAGGGATGAGTTATCAAACAAGTCTGTTTCTTAAAAAAGGAGAAACGGGAACAAGAAACAGGAAACGAGAACGTTATCAAACGAGCCCTAAAATTTCCACCTTCAGGGAAGAATGTAGGTAGTATCTGTTATTGTTGCGTGTGATCTAAAACAGCACAGTTGTTTATGGGTGGTTTTGTTCATGGGCCCAATACTGGTTTGGGAACTCCAAGCTATTCCTATAGCCTTCCAACTGCAGAGCACGTTATTCATTTCCTTTTGAATCTTTTTGTTATACTGGGGTGTGAAAAGACTGCCATTGTTGAAATGTCAAATTGTTACTGACTGTTTTTGAAAAAAAAAATAATAAAATTGCCTTTTCTTTCTCCTCAACAAAATTACAGGTTAACTACATTAATGCACATGCAACATCCACCCTTGCCGGTGACATAGCTGAGATCAATGCCATCAAGAAAGTGTTTAAGAATACATCAGAGATCAAAATCAATGCAACTAAGGCAATGTCTCTTCTCCCTCCCTCCCCACCATATACACCAATGTTTACGTGGTTGGAATGTATTCTTCTTAACTCGATCCACTGGTTTGCTGATGCTTTTTCTTGTTGTCATTACTTTTCAGTCTATGATAGGGCACTGTCTTGGTGCTGCTGGAGGTTTGGAAGCCATTGCCACTGTGAAAGCAATTGAGACAGGATGGTTGCATCCTTCCATAAATCAATTTGTACGTTTCCTTTCCCATTTTAACAATCTGGTTTCAGATAATGTCATGTTAACTGTTGAATGTAGAGGCAGACTCTTGTCGCAATTAGAATTGTTTATCAGTCTACTTTCTGATCTTAGAGGTGGGGGAGTTTATTCATTCACATGGCTCTACCGAAAGAACTGGTTTCAGATTATGGGATAGTTCGATTCTTTCTGCAAATCATGATGATTCATTAATTTTAGAGAGTCCAATCTACTACTTAACCATATCGGTCATAGGGAAACATCATACAAACGAAAATTTGAGGATTTTTTCTCTTATACAGATCTCTGAAACTACATCCTCTTTACTATTTAGTTCGACTGGCACATATAGTTTGCTTTATTTAGATATCAGCACAGTACTTGTATCCGTTGGTATAGATGAATATTGTCATTAACCTTTTCCCTATTTGACTGTAGAACCCAGAGCCTTCAGTTGATTTTGACACAGTCGCAAATGTAAAGCAACAGCACGAAGTGAACGTCGGTAAGTTATAAGCATTGGGTGATGCCCATGGCTTACATATTTCCAACTGCTTTAAAACCGAACACCATCCTAGTTCAGTAACCAAAATTCTGCAATTCTCTGTTTTCAGCTATCTCAAATTCATTCGGATTTGGTGGACACAACTCGGTCGTGGCATTCTCGGCATTCAAACCTTGATCGTGTTAAGCAAGCTTATATACTACGATGTTTTGTAGGAGAATCCAGTCCTTAGCCTTATCTGAGAATAGTCACTAATTAAATTTATCAACGAGGTTGCTTTGCTTGCCGCGGGCGTCTGTCTTTCAACGTTTTGGTCTTTATGCAAATTATCATCATCATTCCATTTGTTGCCATTTTCTAATCCAATAAATGGTTTACTTGAACTTGTTGTGAGTCTATTGGGTTAGGTTGATATTAGGTTTCTGTTCCCATTTTCTCAAGAATTCCATCAAAATGTTGTAATGAAGAAGCTTTTCTTTCAGCTGCCTCCATTCCCTTTGTGTTCGTTTTGGAAATCATAAACCAAACAGGGCCGATCCGAGAAAAGACGAAATAGTCTCAATGGTTTTGAAAATGGTATCGTGTTTCTCTACCTGTCTTATTTGTTCCATGAAGGAAGGAAATGCATTTTTTGTTCTTTAAAATGAAAACCAGGCATGAATTAATTTAGCCTCATTTGGTTTTTGAAAATTATGTTGGTTTCCTTTCAATTTCCTTACAGCGATTTTCATCTTTGTTAATGACACATTTGAATTTTTAGACAAGATCTAAAAACAAAAACAAGTTTTTGAAAACTACGGTCTCATTTGATAACCATTTGGTTTTTAGTTTTTGGTTTTTGAAAATTATGCTTATACATACATACTTTCACCTATAAGTTTTTTGGTTTTAATATCAATTTTCTACTTTGTTTTAAAAAACCAAGTCCAATTTTGGAAAAAAAAAAAAAAATAGTTTCCAAAAACTTTTGTTTTTGAAATTTGGCTAGGAATTCAAATGTAACCTTAACTAGGATGATAACCATGGTATGGAATTTGGGAGAAAGCAAGCATAAATTTCAAAAACAAAAAATCAAATGGTTATCAAACGGGACCTACATTTTTTAGTTTTCAAAATTTCACTTGGTTTTTTAAAACGGAAAGATGTAGAAAACTAAACAAAGAAACTTGTGAGTAAAAGTAGAGTTTATAGGCTTAATTTTCAGAAACCAAAAACCAAAGACAAAATGGTTATCAAATGGGACTTTAATAATGTCATGTCATGACCGTTTCTTTTTTTATTTAATTTTTATTTTTTTTAGAGAAAGATGCTTCATTAAACTAAAACTGAGCAAAAGGGACTCCAGTGGTGTGTGCACAGCACCAATATCAACATTTTCAACCAGCAATCAGAAAAAAAGAAATAGGAAGTAGAACACATTATTTTATGTTAAAACACTTTCTTTTGGACCGACATAAATTTAACATGAATTTTGAAAAATGGCATGACTTTTCACTTTTTACAAATAAGAAATTTGACTATGTTATTTTATATTACATTCAAATTTGAGTTATTATGTTATTTTTGTAAAACTTTAAACTTCTTACGATATTTGAAAAAATATATTCATATTATTCTATTCATGTAAGTACCTTGATGCTCAAACTTTTCATTATGTTCTTGGTATTCTTTGTTGTAATTCATGAAGATTTTAGTTAACTTGCTTTCAATTTTTATTTAGATATGCTATGATTTCTCATGATGTCGTGCAAATTTTTTTTGTTAAATTCAATAAGAAAATGTATGTACAAGGACCAAAATAAAATCTTTTAGTATGGAGATGAATAAAACATTTTAATAGTACAGGTACCAAAAAAAAGTGAGTAAAATTTCAATTATGACCAGTGTATTAAATTTCGGTATGTCGACCGCATCGACATTTCGAGAGGGGAAAATTTCGTTTTTCCCCCCTTTTCCATGAAATTTCGGGAAGACGAAATTTCGAGATTTCCACGATTTTATTTTATTTTATTTTTTTTAAGGGGTATTGGGACTTGGGAGGTGCGTCCTACAGCCGCCTTGCACTATCTTTTCATTTTTTTTTTTTTTTTTTTTTTTTTTTACAAATTTAATTTTTTTTTAACTTTCTTTTTTAGCCTACCTTTTTTATTTGTTTTTTTTTTATTTACTTTTTTAATTATAGATTATTTATAATTACACATATTTTAATTATTTTAACTTTTTAATACATAAAATGCTATATATTACTATTAATAATATATTATTTTACATTTTATTTTATTGATGTATATCTTTATAATATTGGTTTAAAATGATCTAATTAGTCTAAGTTTAGTGTTTGGTCGTTCATTCAAATATAATTATAGATGTTAAATATCAATTAACTATAGTTTAATTAAGTTATTATAATTAAAATTTCAGTCATTTAATAATTCAAACAATTTATATCGATTGTCATAATCTTTTCAAAATCTTTATTGATATCAACATTTTTATAGAAATTTCAATATGTCTGTTATATGTAACTTGAATAGATGGTTAAAAATGATTAATTGTAATATAATTAAACTATAATTAAATTTGCATTTAATAATTCAAACAATTTTCATCAATTTTCTTTTTTTTTTCAAAATTTATGCACATATCGACATTTGAATCGACAATTCCATCTAAATATTATCTTATTTTTTAGATATAATTATAAAAAAAGGGTCCAATTATAGTCTAATTAAGCCACAATTAAAGTTTCATTAACTAATTCAAACAATTTCCATCAATTTCCACGATTTCCATAAATTTTCCCAGAATGTCTCTCGACATTTTCATAAAATCTGGACCTCGACATTTTCATTTCCATCGACATTTTAAACCTTGATTATACTAAGTGTTATTATTATTATTTTCAATTTTGGAAAGTTGCGTATTATTGCAATTTATAGATCTAGTTTCTTTTTTTAAAATCTCCAGATCATAGATATAATTTGTCGTTCACAAAATATAAATGTTAATTATAATATAGGTTATGCTTTCAACAACGACTCCGTGGCCCAATGGATAAGGCGCTGGTCTACGGAACCAGAGATTCTGGGTTCGATCCCCAGCGGAGTCGGTTTTTTTTTTACGCAATTTCCACGTTTTTTCTTCTTCTCCTCCTCTTTTCTTTTCTTTTTGGAAAAAACAATTCCAAGGATTCGAGAAATTGGCAATAAATTGGACCCTCCTCTTTGAAAGAAATACAATTTGCTGGTAATAAATTCGATCCTCTTTAATCGGTCTATCACTAATAGTTATTAATACATCAAATCAATTGGGATCTATTAGAGAAAGACACTAATATAATACATTATATTAGTGTCTATCATTGATTGACTTTGATAATTGATAGACACTTATAAAAAGGATTATACGAAGTCTTTTTTTTTTTAAAAAAAAGGATTATACAGAGTCTATCAACATGATAGTCTATCAGTGTCTATCACTGATAGTCACTGATATGCCGAATTAATCGGAGTCTATCAGTGATAGACAATGATATAAAGAATTATACAAAGCCTATTAGCGTGATAGTTTATGATTGACACTGATAGAAAGTATTAGACAAAGTTTATCAACATGATAGTCTATCAGTGTCTATCACTGATAATCACGGATAAATTTCGATTAATCAGAGTCTATTAGTGATAGACACTAATAGAAATGATTATACGGGTAGAATTAGTTCACAATTCAAAATAAAATAGGAGTAAAATAAGAATTATGAAATTTTATTCTAATACGTGGTTATACTTTCTATTATTTTTACATTATTGCAATTTGAAAAACTCTAATTGCGACCCACTAAATTTTTATACATCCTCTTTGTTTATTTAAATTAAAATAACCACGAGATAATCATCTACCAGAAAGATTAAAGGGTAAAATGCACTTTTGGTCCCTGAGGTTTGGGATTGATGTCTATTTGGTCCATGAAATTTCAAAATGAACACTTTAGTCCCTGAGGTTTGTAAAATAATTCTAAATGGTCACTATTTAACTTAAACTAACATAAAGATAACTGGAACGTTATTTGCTGATGTGGGCTGGTTGCCATGTCATTTTTTTTAGTTACATGGCATATGAGTTGGACAAAAATTTCCCAATCGTTCTTCTTCTCCTACTACTTGGAAAGAACACAGACTAATGCCCTAGCCGTCAACTTGTTCATCATTTGTCCGCCACAACCATCGACTAAATTCCAAAGGGATACTTTTTCTTTTATGTTTTCAAAACTCGGTGTTCAACCAAATTGATGAAACTGACATTTTCAAAAAGCAATTTTAGTTCAGGTTGTATGTCTAATTGATGAAACCCAATTGAAATTATGTTAAAACTCCAAAGAAAAATATCTCTCTGCAACCAAAAACATCCTATTGAAATTTGTGCCATAGCATCACAATGAAATTTACGGAAAAACAATCTCTAAATAGAAGGGAATTTGAATAATTGGTAAGGTTGAACCCAACAACTAAAAGCCTTAGAAGAGAATAAAGTTTCTAAGGATCAAATAGTGGCTACCATTCGTTATTTGCTAGAGGTGGAGAGGAAGAGAGATTTGGGAGATATTTGGGAGATTAACTTTAAGTTCATTTTTTTTTTTAGAATTATTTTGCAAACCTCTTCTTCTTTCAGCTCATGTACCATGTAATTAAAAAAAAATTGCATGTGTGTCAACCATCTCAAAAGATAATGGTCTAGTCATTTTTTCGTTAACTTAAAGTTAAATCAGGGACCATTTAGAATTATTTTGCAAACCTCAGGGACCAAAGTGTTCATTTTGAAATTTCAGGGACCAAATAGGCATCAACTCCAAACTTCAGGGACCAAAAGTGTATTTTACCCAAGATTAAATTACAATGACTTTGAAGAAGGTAATTGTTGGAACTGAGAGTTAGGCGCTGGATACATCGATTTTTACCATTCAACTGTAAGTTTTGCATCTTTTTTTTTACTAAAATAAAAATATTTGATGGTAAACATAAACCATAATTCAAATCACACTTTAAATAAATACGGTAGGTCAGTCATTTACGTCAAAGCGAGTCTAACTCAACGGTAATTGGCATGTACTAAGAGGTCAGAGGTTCGAATCCCTCCATCCCAAATGTTGATGTACTCAACAAAAAAAAAAAAAAGGTCAATCATTCACACATTGATTTGTTAAGACCAAGAATTGTTTCACATTTCTTGCTCAATCAAGAATAGCATTCTCTTCCCTTTCTAACTGTAATTAATTAATCAATTATCACTTTATTCTTAATATTATTATCATCATTAAGAACGAATTTCCCATAGAAAAAAGAAAGGGTCGACTTAAGTGCAGGTTGTACAAATACTAATCGACCAAACCACATTCACAACCCATATATTATGATTACATATAGCATACCAGAAAACTTTTATATTTCTGAAGATACGAGCCTCTAATGATCTTATTATAGTTCTAGTTATTACACGAGCCATAAAAACTGAGCCTTGATACATTCTCATGGAGGTACGAGCCTCATATGATCTCATAAGTCTCGAAGCTAAAAGTTAGAACTTTGCCATAAGGAAGGAGCCTAGTAAGCTTTTCAAAACAAGATTGACAGCATTTAGTTCTGAAATGAAAGCAGCCAAACTGAGTACAGCAGCCCATATTGCAGTGGTTAAACTAAAACCAGATCCTGCCATTTTCCTGCTGAGAGATTTCAATGGCGTTTCTTCCCTGTTGCTACTTCCCATGCCTGTATAATGTGGTTCACGATTTCCTTGACGCCAACTCCATGTTTCACCTGCACAAACATCGGTCGGGCATGTATCATTAACACAAACAAAGAAGTTTGATGTTCATAGTACTCATTTGGACTCGGATATTGAATGAATTGATGTTTTGTTAACCCAAACAGAGGAGGACAATATCATCTATTACACAATTCTACTGAAGAAATCAAAGAGAGAACAGAGCTGACCTGAGCAAATACAAATGGCCCCCCATCTCGCATTTTCAGTGCATCACGCTCCATAACCCCTAGATCAGCTCCAACTGCTGGTGCAAGGTCAGTTTTGTTTATTACCTGTTATTAGAATGCAACCATTCACAGAGATGCCTAAGTTCAAAATCTTGATTGCAATACTTCCAGAGGAGTGATCATAAATTTATTTGGTAATCCACAAAAAGAACACTTGGAAACAAAATTAGGAAACCACATACAAGGAGATCAGCCTGAGTGATTCCAGGGCCACCTTTTCGAGGAATTTTGTCGCCACCAGAAACATCTATGATATAGATGATATAATCTGCAAGTTCCCTGCTGAAGTTGGCAGCCAAGTTATCTGCACAAGAAAACATATGAAGCAAGTATCAGAAACTTCAACTTCTAAAGACAGTTCCAAGATTACTTTTTTCTTTGAAAACTAACGTGAGAACCTGAGATATATACATTTTTTAGAACAATTTTCCTTTTAAGCCATTAGTTTCAACATACCATTTAAGCCCACAACAGATACTTTCTGATTCTAATGCAGGTCTGCAACTCCTTTTTCTTTTAAATTTAAACAGCTAAGTTATATTAATCAGAAGGGAATTGCTGAGATAGGTCCAGTTCGACCATAGATTCACAACATTGAAAGAGAAGTTAAAATAATCAAACAAACATGTTATTCAAATATTCATAATTTGGGATCTCCAAATTACCTCCACCAGATTCACAGAGAAGTATGTCTGTCTTATACAAGTTTGAAAGCTCCTCAAGAGGTCCGAGATTAATACTGATGTCTTCACGAATAGCAGCATGTGGGCAGCCACCAGTTTCCACTGCTCTAATCCTTTCCTCTGGTAGTGCTCCATGCTTCACCAAAAATTCTCCATCCTCTTTTGTAAATATATCGTTTGTGACCTAATGATGTCCATGTCAACTTAATTAAATATCTTTTCTTTTCAAATTAAAACAAACAAATATCTTAAGTTCCATGAACTTTCATCCTTAGATGTCTCACCAGGAAGTTTTTAGCAGAAAGAAAACATTTTGTTCTACCACAAAACTAGTTATTTACATTTACTGTATCAAAGAACTTGGTGTAATTGAAAAGGCCAACTTTAAAAAAAAATGATTATCCTACTAAACTTTTGGCTCTATTGTTTGATAACAGTGAAATTTGGTCCAAAAATATGTGTGAATGTTCAAATACCATCCTATCATAAGAGAACATAGCACTTTCCTAGGCATATCATTCTGTCAGCACAGTAACTCTTCCTTCCACAAGAACATGAAATAACCCTGTCAGGGATTTCCTCACACCAGTTTGTTAACAAAGGATAATAACTTTAAAGTTCAAAAAGAGAACAATAACTTTCAAATGCATCGATCTGATTTCATATCTGGTAAAGAAATGTCATCATATAATAGTCACAAGTATACAACCTCTTCTATACATGTACAAAGCAGTGAAGGTTAGCCAGCTAATTACATTCTAAAACATAAAATGATGCTTTATCAGTCTTCAATTAATTGGGAAGCAGGATTTCTAACATGAGCATAGACAAGCATAACAGACTGAACATTCTACAAATATTAAATTGGGATGGGAACCCCACAGAAACTGAAAAGTGAAAGTGGTAAGGAGAATCTTTTCAAAATCACACTTACTGCAGCTAGACTGTATTTGTCACGCAAGAAGGTACAAAGTGCCAGCATCAGAGCCGTCTTCCTAAACAAAAACAGGCACTCGATGAATACATTTCAGCAATAGCATCAAATGTCAGAAAAGAACAGTAGAATCTTCTTAGAGGCTAAAAATTTAATCTCCCCTGCATTTTCTTTCTATGGCAATGAGTAAAAATTGTTGTTAAAAATGAAAGGAAATGGAAGATAGATATTACCCAGTACCAACAGGGCCACCAATACCGACAGTAAAAGCTCTTTCATTGAAATTTCTAGTAAGAAGAGGCGGAGCTCTCCTGCTGAAGAAGCCAGGAGAATAAATGGGCTCGTGGGAGTGAGGCGCCAGTCCATCGTGACTGTGATAAACCCTACCATCTGCTCCAACAAACGATGAATCCCCGTGAGGTTTTCTGTTACAAGTGAACTATGAACGCTAAGCCGGAGAAATGAGATAAAAAATCAAAACCTAAACGAACAAATTGAATACAAAAGCGAAGATATCAGCGAAATTACTCGTGGCTGTGGTGATGTTCATGTCCGTCGTGGTGGTGATGATGATCGTGGTCGTGGTCGTGATCATGGTGGTGGTGGTGTTCGTGGCCATGGTGATGAGTATCTTTCGAAGCCATTGTTGAACTGTTGAAGCTTGAAGAGCTCGAGAGGAAGCAGAGCGCAAAGTACGGCTGGTAATGGCTCTGCTCAAAATTCAAACGATTCTGCCGTAGACAATGGATTACAATTTACCAATAAAAATGGAGCGCAATTATCGAAGGGAAAAAAGAATGGCCAAATAGGCCAAATAGTCCCTTATCTTTTTCCAAAATTTTCAATTTCATCCTTAATATTTTCAATTCTCAATTTTTATTTTTAATGTATCCAAAAACCTTTGCAGATCCAATCAAGAGAAAGCCTCTCGAAGAAAGTTTTTGTCGTCGTTAAAGTCAAAAGAGAAGTCTTTAAAGCAGCTATGGTTTGCCCTCTCACTCATGTTATCCGTCCTGGAGACACTATTACATTGCTTGACCTATTAGCTAGTCGGTGGCAACGGTAAAAGTTTATTAATTTTAGTTTGTCTCGGATTCTCCATTGTACAACGAAACTCATTAATAATATATGTTTGTTTTCTCAGGAACAGACCTACATGCACGAAGAAGAATATATATCTCTGGTCATATTCTTGTGTAACTTCTATCGTCCAATTTGCTTGCTTGAACTGTACACATTTAAAGAGGGGACAAGCTAAACAAGTAAGCCATCCAAGTTTATAGAGTCGAAAGTTCGAAAGAACTTACAGTTTCCCTGTGACTAACTTAGCACACTTTTGGTGGTAGCCATTGGACTAAGTTTCCAAAAAAAGCCACTCACATATATAGATAGGCATTACGGAGGAGCTTTGCTTTGTGCTTCGGTTGGCGCCTTGCAGTAATTAAAAAAAAAAAAAAAGAATGAGATTAATTCGATCTTAAGTCTTTGGGTGAATTCATTTGGGTATCTAAGGAACATTCTCAATTAGGTCTTCTAATTTTTTTATAAAAGAATTCGTTAATAAAAATAATTATGCCTTGTTACAATATTGTTTTATTAATATATTTGAACATGTAGACATGCTATTTTAAAAAGTTGAATTTTATTGATGAATAGATCAAATTTTGAAGACAAATAAGTTGGATCTCATGTGTTAAATAACATATGAACAACGTTCCTTGTCGGGAGATTAGAAATTTGAATCCATCATTCCTCACATGCTGGTGACCTTAAAAAGAAAATGGCTAATATGACATGAATGTTAGAGTCAATCAACTCCTTTTAACAAATTATATAATTATTTTTTTAACAAAGGATCAAATGTATTGGGGGATCAAATTGAGAAATTTTAAAACATTTTAGGTAAATGGAAGAATTTAAAAAGATTTTGGAGTAAATTGGAATAACTAAAAAATTTAGGGATGTTTTTTATGTATTTTCCGAAACAAAAGTCCAAAAGAGTATCACGGATTCACGTATGAAAAAGTGGTCCTCAAAATGTCAGAATAAAATATCAGTTTTTTTTTTTTTTTTTTTTTTGGAAAAATAAAATATCAGTTTTGGAAATTAGAGGCAGAGGATTCAAATGTGCGTATCCATGGAGGATTGAAACGTGGATGGCTCATTTTTAGGCAAACTTAATACAAATAATGACAATCTACCAATTATATCCAAGGACAGAGATTTTTTCAATTTTTTTTTTAACAAGAAAAACAGAGATTTTTTCAAAAAAAAAAAAAAAAAAAAAATCCAAGAAAAGATTAAAAAAAGAAAAAAAGTTCTTTTTTAGTAAAAAAAAACATTAATTGAATCTTATTAACATTTAATTTTGTTCATTACCATTACGTTAATGTTTTATTATCATAGTAGCACATAGAAATGTGATTTTGTATAATATTTGACCAATCAGATCCAATACATTCATGTTTCACACGTCTAAATATGTTGATAAATTAATAATTTAATGAGGCATAAGTTTTTTATTCACAAATTTCAATAAAAAAAATTCTTAGGGACTAAAATGAAAATTTGAAGAGTAAAATTGAGAATTTAAATAATTAAAAAAAATCAAGAATTTCCGAGCAAATTGGAGACCTAGAGGGATTTGTGAACCACAAGACCTTTTGATCATTAATACAAGTTTAAACTATGTTCATGTTGGCGACTATTTCGTCTATTTAGCCAATTAAAAAATATGATTATATTTTAATAGATAAAGAAAAGTTTAAATATCATTTCGATCCCTAAATTTTTAAGTTTATTATATTTTGATCCCTAAACTTTCAAATTGTCCATTCTGGTCCCAAAACTTTTAAGATTGTTCTATTTTGGTCCCTGAACTTTTAAAATGTCTATTTTAGTCTTTGAACTTTTAAAAAACAACCATTTTGGTCATTGATATTTTACTTTTCTATCTAATATGTGCCCAAGGTTCATTTGTGACCTATATGACCTGAAACATACTCATTTTAACCTGTTACATATTCAAAGCTATGTCATTAATTTGTTAAAAGAAAAAGCAAGGTCTAAAATGATTTTTTTTTTCCTTTTTCTTTTTTGAAGGAGTAAAATAAACGTTTTAAAAGTTCAAAAACCAAAATATAACATATTTGGAAACTTAAAGACTTAAGATCAAACTGAAATTTAAACTTTAAAGAAACAACGCTCTTAACACGTGATACATTTAAAATATATGATTTGTTTGGAATGACTTCTAAATATTTAAAAACATAATAAAGATCCCTCCATTATTTTCTATATTGAAATACACGTGTAGTGGTGAGATCATGCATTGGCAGACCAGCGAAGTTATTGTTGGAGGGGGATTTGAACCACAGACCTCGTGGTTATCAATACGACTTTATGCCAGTTAAGCTAGGCTCTTGTTGGCCTATCAGTTAGTTTCACTTTGCTAACTACAACGGTTGTATTCCTTCCTTATCTATTTATTTCCTTGCAAATCAATTGAGCAAATTTATTTACTCTCCAAGGTTCAATATGGCCAAGAAGGCTTCAGATCCAATTCTTCTTCCTCTGCAAATCAACCTACTAGCCAATCCAAGGTTTAATATGGTATCGCTTTTTTTTTACAACACATTGGGGTGATGGGATTTGAACCATAGACTTCTTGGTCATTAATACAAACTTTATGCCAGTTGAGCTATGCTCATGTTGGCACAAGATCAGGATCGATTGTCGACTATTACTACATATTTTGTGAAATGGAAGACTCTTTGGAACAAATTAGTCTCTTATCGTCCTTATACATGTGGGCGTTGTTCTTGTGACAATGTCAAAAATCTTGTTCAATACTCCCAAACCGAACATGTAATGGCCTTCGTGATGGAGTTGAATGAATCTTTAAGTTAGGTTCATACACAACTGCCCTCCTACTCTTATATTTAAAATCTTCCTTATAAATATGAAATTATAAAATAAAATAAAAATGTAGAGTATGGTTGTGCTCTGAAGGTTTAAATGAATAGTGGAGTAAGCATTATAATAGTCAAAGACTACAACCTTATTGCTACTTTCTAAATCATTGCAGCATTTGGCAAAGCAAGGCCCTACTTCATAAACACAATGGATGTAGATAAAAAGATTCTTCTTTTCAAGGAAACTTGATTTCTTTTGCAAAGCTTCAGAAATCAGAGCATGTAATTGGAATCATAAACAGAATTCATTGTGGAATCCATTCTGATTTGAAATCTCTCAAAATTATCAATAACCAAACAGGCCAAGTTGAAGTTATAACTGACTTGCTTTTCCACTCAAGAAAGGAATAAAAGGTACTAAAAAACACATGATCACAAAGAATTAAACAAAGATTACAACAAGATCTTCTCCTCTAACACAAAATGTTAAACTACTTCCAAGTCCACAAGCTTTTTTTTTTTTTTTAATATCCGTGAGTGTCCGGGCCAACTTACGTGCACCTACTTCCAAGTCCACAAGCTTAAACTAATATGCTTTCACAATTCACATAATTCACATATATTCTCAGCACTCCACTATCAATCAAAACAACATCTTCTGGGGCAGAAACTTTAACCACTAGGAATTAGTTTTGGATTAAGAAACTGATGTAATCTTGAGCAAATGGAAGATGCTCTTTTTGATGCATGCACTCATCAGCAAATACAGAGGATCACAGTTCACTTGCACAAGGTGCAGGCATCAAAAATAGAGTGGAAGCTTCATGTAAACATATTAGTAAGAAAAATGGGGGAGGAAAAAACAACCCATTTAATCAAACAAGTTTCTAAGTGCATTTTGTTTGGTACAATGATCAGGCAACAACTCCTTGGGGTTTTGCCTTTGAGTTTCTACTTGTTCATCAGAAGGTGAAACTGCTTCAGATTCCCCTAAAATAACCCCTTGCTTCTGCAAAAACTCCCATTTATCTTGAAATAAATAAAAGAAACCAATGAAAGAGATTTCTGCAGTGAAGAGGACAGTCCATAATCCAATGCTTCTTGAAGTTTTCTTGTGGTAGGCATTCAAGCCAGTGTAGATATTGATGATTCCCACTAGAGAAATTATTGTTCCAAGAATCCAATGCATGAGAAACCAAATACTTCTTTCTTTCTTGCCCCTGCACAAGTGAAGTGGGCGATGGTGGTTTTTCAGAGAAACTTCAACAAAGTTATTAGAAATAAACATTTTCATCCAAGGTTTATGCTGAGTTTGGGATGAGTTTTGAGGATAGCGTTTTTGGGTGGAGTACTTGTTTTATAAGCACTTTTCGAATAAGCATTAACTAAGTGCTACTTATAAAAGCACTTTATGTATTATAAAATTTTAAAGGTTAAATTATAAATTTAGTCTATGAACTTTTAGATTTATGTTTAATAGGTCCTTAAACTTGTCAATTGAAGTATAGCTCAATTAGTTTAGGCATATACCTTCGACCAAGATCTTAGAGGTTCGAATCCCCCCACTCACATGTTGTTGAACTGAAAAATAGGTCCCTGAACTTTAAAAAGCTTCGAAGTTCTAATAGGTCCATGAACTTTCAATTTTGTGTGTAACAGATTTTTTACCTAATTGACATTTTAAAAAATTTATTGAAAAAATGTCAAGTATGTTAAAAGACAAAAATGTCAAATATGTCATAGACCTACTAAACACAAAATTGAAAGTTTGGGAATCTATTAGACAAGTTTAGGAAGCTATTAAACATAAAATAAAAAGTTTAAGAACTTATTATAATTTTTTTTTAAAAGTTTAGGAATCTATTAGACACAAAGTTGAAAGTGCATAGATTAAACTTGGAATTTAATCAGTTTTATAAAAGCACTTTTGGCGATGTAATTAAACGCCAAACAAAAAAAAAAGTATTATTAATTACCTAAAAATACTTTCCACTCTTTTAAAAGTTCTGAAAATCTTAAATTATGCTTATTTTAATGGGATCATTTGGTGGAACAATCATGTTTTGGCCCTACAAGGTTCCATTAATCAAGAAAGCTCCTACAAATGAAATGGGTAAAGGGGAAAGACTCAAGTGGAAATGTACCTTTGAGGCCTGAAAGTGCCCATCACTGCCTGTGCCCACATGCCTATGTAAAGAGCTAAACCAATTCTTTGATGGCTATTATTAAATAAGTTCTCAAATTTTCTGAGGGACATGACTGCTCCAGCTGTGGCTAGGAGAAGGGATAGTGTCTGATGAATGAAATTAAGTTAGTATAATTCATAGAATGTCAAGTTCAGAACTAAAAGAATTAGTATCCTATACTTTTTCTAATTAAGAAGTTCAACTTTCATTGGAAAATAAATATATGTATATATATAAGTGCAAACCAAAAATAACAGTCCAAAAAGGAGCCAAACAAAAAAAAAGTACTCAAATATAAAAGAACAAAGCTAAGAGGATAATTACAAAAGTCTTTTGTATCCTTAGTGCCCATGCAAATATGTATAAGTCCTCATGCTAAGGGTTTGTTTGGTTTAACTTTTCAAGTGTTTAATTTTGAAAATAAATCATTTTGAAAAAATTTCTAGTGTTTGGCAACTACTAAAAAATGACTTATTAGAAAATGAGATTGATAAATAAACCATTTTGAGAGAAACATTTGAAACCAACTTTTCTAAAAATACTTTATAAGTACACAATAACTTGTGTATAAAAACACTTATGAGGAAATGCAACCAAACATATGAGAGTGTTTTAATTCTAAACAATTTTGTACAAAATGTTTTTAAAAAAATGCATTCTTGAAAAACATTTAAATTAAAATGTATTCCAAACGGACCCTTATTCTTAATGAATACTAATTAAAAAAGTGGAGAAGCTAGAGATAATTTTTTGCTTGCAAAGGGTCAAAGTAAAATGGTAATTTTTGTGATTTATTCACATCAGCTTCTCCAATACTAATGGAAAAATATGTTTGAAGTAACTTTTTTAAAAATAATACAGAGAACAATTCCACATGAGACCTTAAATGCAAGAGTAACTTTCATAATTTACTCTTGGAAAGAAAGAGAGAGAAATAACTTGTGCTTATTGGAGACACTGGGAACTATCATGAGGAGTGCTAATTATAATCTTTTTCTTGCCATTCAAGTATGAATTGTTTAACTTCTCTGCCACTAAATTGTAATCAGCATAACTAAAAGAGAAAAAAAAAGAACATTTTTCAGAGTAAAAACAGTGAGGAAACTATGATGATATAACATGCTGGGCATGATTATGTTCTTATCAAATCCAATACCAAAAATGAACATCTTCTTTTTTTTTTTTTTTTAATACATGTGAGTGTTTAGGCTAGCTTACGCGCAACTTGACTAATCTCACGAGATAACCATCTGACCCTACTACATTTGGTTGCCAGAAAATACCTAGGATATTAAATCTTAGATAGGTGTCCATCATCTTCCTCTGAGTTACATGATATTTATAACAATCAGTAGAAGAATGAAGAGCTGACTTACCTGCAAAACAACATGGAGGTAGAAGAAGACCTTTAACTGAGTTGACCCACGAACCATCCTACCAGACATTCTGATTGTAAGTATCCCAATAGGCATTAGGAAACCCATTGAAATCCAGAGGAGCAATCCATGGAGTTGAATATCAAATCTCTTTTGATGGCTCAACTGCAAAAAGATAAACATAGCTACTTAAGGATAACTTCCAAAATCATCAGCAGATTCATGTAAATTTAATCTCATATCAATACTTTAATACTCCACTTCAAATAGTTACTAACATTAATTGGGAAGAAACAACTATCCTATCTCTCACTCTGATACTATATTAAATCACCACCTAAACTTCAGCTGATGAGCAAGGATAAATTGAATCTTATATGGATAGTTCAACCAAAAAATTATCAGAACAATTAGCTGCACCTTTACCTTTTCATGGCCGTCTTCAATGCTCCTCTGCTTCCTAGCTTTCTGCAGCCCTTCATGAGCTGAGCCTTGAACCAATGGCAGAACAAAAGAATTACAGACGCTCATGGCGATGAGCTCCAGCTTATGAAAGTTTCTCATTCTTCAATATCCAATCACACATTAAAACCAAATAAAACAGAATGAAAATCAAGCACAAACCCTTTTCTCAATCTCTCCTTCTTCCCCCAAAATGGGATTTGTAAACACAAAAGCTCCGATGAATTTGAGCAGCGAAACGGTCGATTAAAAGTGGGGTTTAAGTTTGGGAAGCAAATTTCAAGTGGAATGGCTTGAGAACCAGTGACCTTCGAATCACATTGGTTATATATTGAGAGAACTTTCGCCATTGAAAAGGGGTTTGGAAGAAAAGAGGAATGGTGAAGGGGGAATGATGAAGCGCTGACATGAGCGAGCTTTCTACCATTTGGTTCTTGCCGCCCAAAAAGGCCATGTTTGGATGTGGGGTAGCCTGTAGGGTACCCTTTGCTTTAGAGGGAAAGATGATTAAAGGGAACAAAGAATAAGAAAATTGGATGATTTTGTTAGTTAGTCTTGAATTGGATACTGATGTGAAGCAGTGGGAAATTAAGCTCTGATTTCCTTTCCTCCATTGATGTTTTCCATTTATTTTGTATTATGGTTCTCCCAATTGAAAGCAAATTGCTCATCTTAATGTGGGTTTCACTAGGATTAATTGATTAAGAGACATGTTTGTGTAAATTCTTATTTATTTATTTTTTTTTTTTTTGCTTTTTTTTTTTTTTAATTCAAGCGAGCGGGAAGTTTCAAACCTGATCTTTAGAGAAGTAAGTAATACTTTAGCTAATTGAACTATGTTCATATTGATAATGCTAGTATTTTGTTGTGAATTTTAGTTTTTGAAATGTTGGATATATGAGAAAAGATTATATTTTGTTCAGACATAATAATTTAAAGGGTTGTTTTTTTTTTTTTTTGAAATATAATTTAAAGGGTTGTTTGAACCATTATTTTGAAACAAATTTCATTTTTCCTTTTCTAAATTCTTCTAGAGTATTGTGATTAAATGACCTGTAAATTAAAAGTGTATGTTGAAAACTTAAAATCACTATCAACATATCCATAATTAAAAAAAAAATTACAACTTCATTCTTTTCTTTATAGTCTTCGAACGATCAGTTAAATTTAATATGATATGGAATGAATTCTATGTTAAAGTTTACGATATTTTTTCATTCTTATTGTACAATAAAATAAAAAATGGATAAAAGTTTTTTTTTTTTTTTTTTTTTTTTTAAAAAAAAGCAAGTCCAAGTTAAAGCATCATTTAAAAGTTTTAGTACACTAAATGAAAATGGGATAAATTTGACATCTAAACTCAAATGGAAGACAAGATTTTTTGATCCAATAGTAACTTAACATCTCTTCCTAAAATAAATAAATATATATATATAAAAAAAATCAAATTTTCCTTAGTTATACCAACTTCTTCATGGCCCTTTGAAGCTAAACTCTTCATGATGACAAAAGGTTCACCAATTTCAATTATAAAATTATGTATAAAGACCAACATTATCATCTCCACTAAGACTATGCCCCAAAAAGATAAGGTAAAAAAAAAAAAAAAAAATCATAACTTTGTATTTGAAAGTTTGGATTTTGGGCCCACCCAATTCCTTTGATTGAGTTCCTTCTAGACTTCTCCTCACCCACAGATTCACCAAACTGAACCAGGATTTGAAAATTTTGTAATATCCACTCACCATAATTTATTGGTATTCCATTAGAGATTCTGTGACAATAACCATCTAGATGGTGAAAGTGACCATTTTTTTTTTCAATGAATGCATGAGAATGCTTCCATGATCAAGCAATAATTAAGACTCCGTTTGATAACCATTTGGTTTTTTGTTTTTGGTTTTTGAAAATTAAGCTTATACACACCTATTCTTACCTATGAGTTTCTTTGTTTTAATATCTAGTCTACCTTCTTCCTTGTTTTAAAAAACCAAGTCAAATTTTGAAAACAAAAAAAAGTAGTTTCCAAAAACTTGTTTTTGTTTTTGATATTGGCAAAGAATTCAAATGGTTCCTAAACAAAGATGAAAACCATTGTAGGAAATTTGGGAGAAAACAAACATAATTTTCAAAAACCAAAAACCAAAAACCAAATGGTTATCAAACGGGGCCTAAGGTTTTGTAGCAACATTTGATATTCTCCATACTTCTCAAGTCATCCGATTTTGAAAATATTTTTTTTTTTCATTTTTTGTTAACTTGAACATAGTTCAATTGAATCAAAGCGAGCTTAGCTCAACCGTAATTGACATGTATCCTTGACCAAGAGGTCAGAGATTCGAATCTCCCCACCCCCAAATGTTGATGTACTCAAAAAAAAAAAAAAACATAGTTCAATTAGTTAAGACATATATCTTCGACTAAAAGGTTAGAGGTTCAGATCTTTAATCTTACATATTGTTGAACTTGAAAAACAGAAAGTTAAAAGGATATATTTTTAGAATTTTTTTCCACGTACTTACAATGAAAGCTGTTTTTTCTCATCTTCTCAAAATTAGTCCACTCAACATACTTTAGTTACTACATTGTGCCACATATTAAATTAATATAGTATGGGACAAAATTTGATTGTGATCTAGAGAATGAACCAACTTTTTAAGATGGAGAGTTTTTAAAAGAAAATGCAACTAATGAGAAGTTAGCATCAGGTCCCAAATTCTAATTGATCACCACTTGCACTTGCTTTCTTCACAATCATGATGAATGCAAATGTGAGAGACAGAGAGAGCATTTGAAAAGCAACATGACCAAACTTCACTTAGAAATAGTCAAAGAAAATCTCTTTTATATTAGAAAGTAGCTTTATTTTTTAAACCCTCTTCCTTGCTCACAGTTGTTTTCTTCTTCCTTTTCTATTGTTTCAAAGTCTTGGATTTCCTTTTGTTACACTCTCATCTTCTTTCCTTTCTAATTCCTTTATGTAATTAACACATTAAAATATTCTCAAAATTAGATTGTTTGAGATGAATGAAATAAGAAAAAACGACCTTCTTTTTCATTTTCTATTGAAACCAAAAAAAATGCATACAATTTCAAAATAGAAAGTATCTACTACATGCGTCAAATTCAAATTTGATCGTCTTCCATACTTCACAAGCAGCAGTTCAGGACTCCATTTCCTAGTCTCACGGATAATTGCATTACCCTCACGAGCAAGATCATGTTCCTCATTACGAGCTTGTACACATGCTTCTAGTGTGCGAAGTGAATGCTATTAAAAGATTGAACTAAATAGAAAGTAGAGATTAAGAAGTATGGCCAGATGGAAATGATTAGGTTGGTTTAGTAGTAAAGTTGTGAGATATAATTCCTAAGAAAGCAGCCTTCTACCTAGTTTGACAGGGCAATCTAGCAAAAGCTCTAACAAATTGAGATTTTATAAAACAAATGGAATGGCTACAAACATAAGAAAGCATTTGCCATCATTGCCAAAGCATTTCCATTCAGCAAGAATTTTCAAAAGTGATCTAAAGATGGAGAAGATTTTGGTAGGCAGTCATTATCATCTTTATATGATATTTCATTTTTGCTCTAAAACATGGCATCTAATGCCACTGAATATAAAACAACATAAAGTTTATGTGTAACTTGTCTTTTAATTTATAAATGTGATTGTTTGGTGTCAAAGTGAGCATAGTTCGACAGTAATTGACATAGATCTCTTGATCAAGAGATCAAAGATTCGAATATCCCACCTCCAATATTGTTGAAACTTGAAAAAAAAAACGCTCATTGTTTGGTTTCAAAATGGAATTTTAAAACTTTGAGTCCACATACTCTATGATATTAAGAAATATGCAAACTCAAACATCAAACATACAAATACAGATTCTTAATTCTAGGCTAAGCGAATCTAATCGTAAATGGCATAACCTTATAAAGCTCTAGAAAGTTCGATGTGATTCGACATTATTAGCTTTGAATTATTGTTGTTTCAATTAATGTCAGATTCCTCATTAATTATTATTGTTCTTTTAGCTTTCTAATTGCTATAAAAAATGGTGCATGTGAACCATCAGTGTGATGAGATCCTTCTTATGCAAGAAAACTTCATTGGTCTGAAGACATGACATTATGGGTAAAACCAAGATAGTCAATTATACTGTAACATGTTTTGAAATAATCTAGTATTTAAAAGACAAAAAATGATGCAACAATTTTTTTTTTTTGGGGTTATTTTTAATGTGTTATCCTTCATCAGGATTTTAGTTTATAATATATATATATTTAGTTGCTCAAAATTATAGTATGAAATTATGATTAGTGTTTCTCCATCTCAAAACTACACGCATATGGGTTTAGAGTGAAGGCGCTTCAACTCTTCCACACTCAACTATTTTTGGAATGTCTGTGTACTTTGAGAATTTGACACTATATATTGAGTATTTGTGTTATTATTATTTTAATGTTAAAAATACCAATTTTGTACTAAACTTTTAAAGTTGTCTATTTGGTTCCTAAACTTTAAAAAGTATTAAATAGGTTTTCAAAACTTTCAATTTTGTGTCTAATATGTCCTTGAATTTAAAAAGAAAAATGTCTTTAAACTTTCACTTGTTGTGTTCAGATCTCTCAGTGTTGTGTTCAATAGATCTCTCACTTTTTAATTTTCTATCTAATAGATTGTTAACCTATTTTGAAATTTTTTGAAATTCACATGCCTACTAGACATAAGATTAAAAGACTAGAATTCCATTAGACACAAAATTTGATTTTATATCTAATAAGTTTTTTTTAAAAAAAAATAGAAGAAGAAGAAGAAGAACATGGCAATCTTTTAATACTAACAAAATGTCAAGATTAATCTAATCACATAGGACAACTTATTATTTCAATACCGAAGAAGAAGAAGAAAAAAACATGGCAATATTTTTAATACTAACAAAATGTCAAGATTAATCAACATAACAAATCATTGATTAATCACATAGGACAACTTATCATTTCAATACCAATCAACATAACAGAAGATAATATTATACATATTAGTAACTTGATAGTTGGTTAATCAATGATTTATAAATTATAACTTAACAAAATATTGTAAACAAATAAAGGAATTGAGATGATTAGCCTCTCACGAATCATAATTAGTTTAGATATTAAGAATAAGCCCAATAAAACATAAGAATTGTACTTCATATAAAAGCCAAAGCACTTCCATGAATCAGCAGGAAAATGAAAAATCAAAAGCAAAATTTGAGGTCCTCGATTAAAAATTAGAAAATTCATTGCTAACAAAAAGAAGTGACAGATAAAATCTACCAAAAATTTCAAGATTTAAACCAAACTCTATTCCACCTGCTTGCTCATGGGATAAAAAGAGTTTTACATGAATAGATTGGGTCTAGAGGCCTTGTATGTGGTCTTCAGCTTCCTGGTTGGAGGTCTAACCTTCTTGAACACCAAGGGAAATTTGATCTTGGAATCATGGAATTGTTTGGTGCTTTCCCTCTTGCACAGCTTAGCAGGAACAGTGGCAGTCTTGATGATTTGAATGCATGGACATCTGACCCTGTGCCGAGAAGCCATCTCGTTGTACATGTGTTCCACAGCACCGTTGAGAGTGGTGTCGCGATATTCCTTGTACATGTTGTGATAGCCAGTTCGGCTTTGGTAGCGCAACCAGATACCATAGTTCTTGATTTTGGTAGGATTCTTCTCAAATATCTGCAAGGAAATCAAATTGAAGATTTACATCAGAAAGAACTAAATGTACACTAAATGTACATCGCTAAGAAGGCATACAAGATAGATATTATGCTGCAAACTATGCGAGTGAGAGTGAAACCAAACTTTATCAATCAAACGAGCAAAGTGAATCAACTTCGGTGAAGTCCAACTTAGATTCACTTCAAATTTAACAAGTTCCAAATATAAATTTCCAGAGTTTGTCAAATCAGATAAAAGTAAAAAACTACCATGAGTATCCCATGTAAACATCAAGGTTTTTAGCATTTGTACAAAATGCAAATAGCCATCTTTCTATGTTTACCTAGTAAATGGTTCTATATCCTTTTGAATTGTTAAAACTCTGGATCTCCAATTCCCTTTTCCTCTTTTATACCATCAATCTTCTGTCTAACTCATCTTCGGTTTTTTTTTTTGGGTGTGTCAGTGGGTAAGGGAACCCTCTCAATGAAAGCAATTATCAAATGACTAGAGTTAGCTTGAGATGCATTTAGACTCAAATCTATGAAGAACTCCACTATTAATTTCTTCCTTTTTTCCTCTCCTCATAGTCAAACCTTTCCCCAGACTTTCCTTCTCCAATTATCTCTTCTCATTCTTTTCCTTCAAAAAGAAAAGATCTTCCCCCTTTAGATTTTCTTTCTGAGCTTCATTACGACCTCTGCATCCAAATAGTTTATGGTTCTCTTAACGGAAGAATCAAATAACATTTCCACAATGTGACCACCAACACAGATGCTTCTTTCCTAATTTTACCCAACCTACATACTTACAACATAAGCTTCATTCTAATTGTTTTATAGAAAAGAAAAGAAGAATACACATCCAACAACACCACCAACAGGGAAGTGAACATGCTCCCCACGTGATATATCTCAATTATTATCAGAAAAACATGAATACTTGGATAAAACACATTCATTTCAACGTGGTGGACTAACATAAGAAAACCTTTGCTATTCCCTACATTTAAAGTATAAAATACAATTGACAACCACTAACTGGCTCAATGGACAAACACAATATCTATGATTCATTTCCTTCTTCATCAGTAAACCTTTCAGTTCAGCATCAGCCTAAGCTAAAAACCAGGTAACGGATTACATTTTTCTTCTTTGAGTACGTCGATTACATTTTCGAAAGAAGCTAAAAGTCGATGGAAATAAAATCAAAAGATCATTAGCTTCAGACAAAAATACGAGTAAAATCCATTATCCCATGCATATATTACCTCATTAATTGCGAGCACTTGTCCATTGCTCTTCTTGACCTTCTTCAACTTCCTCAAAAAGTACCTGATTTTAAACAATTGGACAACTTGTGACAATTAGAAAACTCGACCAACAAGCTATACTAAACTCAAATGCATTAGCATTTCTAATGTGAAACTCACCAGAACTTGGACTTAGCTCGGACCTCATTCGTGGCCCATAGCTTCATTCGGTAAATCTTAGGGTGTTCATCTGATTCAGATGGAAGAGCCCTTCCCACAACCTGGTATTGGTGGAACTGCAAAAAAACCACAAACACTAATTAATTAAACACATCTCGAATCCCCCACGTTAATTTCGATTCAGAAAAAACTAGGCAGTAAAAATGTGATTAAATAGAAGTTCAAAATTTCCCTCGGAGGAAAAAAAATTCAAATCAATGAACAAGAAAATCACATAATCAATGCCCCATATCCCTGCACTTCTGTAATAAACATCAGAAAAATTCATCCTAATATACAGGGAAACCCTTCGTTGATGATTCTAAATCATCCATTAGACGAAAACAAGAGATCTAAGAACGGAAATTAAGTCTTACCCTAAAAGACACCATCTCGGAGGAGAAGAGAAGCTGCTGATGTCTCTGTAAACGATCTCTCTCTTCCCAACTGGTTACTGAGGCGCGGGGTTAGGGTTTTGCTTCGAATTTATACCTGGGTTTCCGGGGCAAATATCTTAAATCCACAACACTTTTTCGTAATTTTGTACTCTTTTTTTAATTTAGGTGTAGTTTGGAAATTGATTTCAAAATGTCTTCTTTTACTTTTTTTTTTTTTAATAGAGATTTTTTTTGGGAAAGATTATAGATGATATTTTTCGTCATTAAATTTTAGAAGTTTATTTTTCACTTAATATTCTCGTAAATTGTTGGAATAAATAGTAGGGTCGGTTGCAATGATAGCAATATGGGCCAAAATAATTGCAAATCTAGCAACCCACAAAAAAAATTGCAAAAATGGCAAAATCCAATAGTTTGTGTGTTGCATTTACTAAAATACCCCTCCAGATTTTCTTTCCTGATAGAAAGTTTTTCTATCACTGATAGATTCTATCAGTGATAGAAATTTTCTATCAGTGATAGATTCTATCCGTAATAGAAATTTTCTATCAGTGATAGATTCTATCATATGATGGAAAATTTTTCTACTACTGATAGATTCTATCGGCGATAGATATTTTTCTATCACTTGTTCGGTGTTCTATCAGTGTTTGGTTGTTGTTATTTGGTTTTCTATCAGTGTTTGGTTTTTGTTTTTCAGTGTTTGATTTCTATAATCGTTCGTTTTTGCTTTATTTTTCAATGCTCGATTTCACCATGTATCACCATCGCTGATAGAAACAAAAGATCTTCTATCACTTATAGAAAGATTTTCTATAACTCACGAAAAGTTTTTCTATCAGTCTCAGTGATAGAGATAGAAAGTTTTTCTATCACTCATAGAAAGATTTTCTATGAATGATAGAAATTTTTTCTATCACTCATAGAAAACATTTCTAGAAGTGATAGAAGATTTCTATCACTGATAGGTTATATCAGGGATTGAAATATTTTCTATCAAGAGTTTTCTATCATTGATAGAATATCTTTCTATCACTGATAGAATAGTAAAAATTTCTATCAGTGATAGAAATCTTTTATCACTGATAGAAAGTTTTTCTATCACTTATAGATTATATCGGTGATAGAAAGATTTTTATCGGAGATAGAAAGATTTTTATGGGTGATCAGGGATTGAAAGATTTTTTATCAAAAGTTTTTCTATGATTTTCTATAAAAAGTTTTTTTTATCACTGATAGAACCTATCAGTGATAGAAATCTTTTATCACTGATAGAAAAAGTTTCTATTAGTGATAGAAATCTTCTATTCTATCAGTGATAGAAACTTTCTATCACTGATAGAAAATTTTTCTACCACTGATAGAATCTATCAGTCATAGAAATATTAGTGATAGAAACTTTCTATCGCCGATAGAAAATTTTTCTACCACTGATAGAATCTATCAGTGATAGAAATATCACTGATAGAAACTTTATTCTATCAGTGATAGAAACTTTCTATCACTAATAGAAATTTTATTCTACCACTGATAGAATGTATCAGTAATAAAAAGACTTTCTAAAAAAAAAAAAAAAAAAAAACTGACGAGAAAGAAGAAGATGGGCACACATGGGCAATTTAGGAATATAAAAAATTAATTAAAAAATTTTGCCATATTTGCAAATATTTTTAAAAATTGCTATATTTGCAATTATTTACCTTCATGTTGCCACCCATTACAATTATCCTAAATAGTATGTGACTTTTCTATGATTTGCATTCTTTTACATCCATAGGTCGAAACTCTTCCAAAATTTGTATCTTTTCACATTCATGGATTGTGTTTTTTCATCCAATGATCAAATCTTTCACTCTTTTTTTTTTTCAAATTGATGATCAATTTGAAGAAGAGCCAAATATTCGAATAACCACGAATTAGTCTATAAATATAACTCAACAATAACATGAGTTTTCCATACAAGTTTGTATACTTTTCATGAGTATTCCTTACAAGTTTGCATATATTTTTTGTACATTTTTCTCCCATCAAATTTTGTTGAAGTTCGATTTACTCCACAAAGTAACGATTGTTGGATCTATTCTGGGAGACAATTACTCATTAAACTCAAGCACTATAGTGAGTAAAATTATTGTTTTAAGGAGACAATGTGAATCCATTGAGCTCAGATTCTCTTTTATTTTTAACTTTAGTAATTGCAGTACTATCATTTTGTTTTATGTGATATTCATATGCATAGCAAACACATAACATAAATAATTGTTCTTAAAGAAAAATTAAGTTATTGTTGAGTTATGTTATAGGTGAAATTTGACCTATATTAAATTTTTGGAGATTGGCTCGTGCATGAGTTGGGTGTGTTGGGTTTTATGCCCTAAAACTCGTAGATAGTGAATGTAAACAAATTATATACTTGTATTTAATAAAGTGTTATTTAGTTTCTACAATAAAATGTTATTGTTAAATATTGCACTATTTAACCCTAATCCAATAAACTAGACATCCAAGGCTGTAATATGAGTCTTGAACTATATGTAGCGACATATGGGATCATTGTTCAAGAAACAGCCTAAAGGGTCTATAGTATAGGGATAAGACTGGGTGCCTTATCCTGGTGACACTATGGATACGACCCACTTTGTATTTGATACAAACGCTGCGATCCAACGCGTTCGTGTAGGAGACATGCGAGTGGGGGTATCCTATGCAATGAGTTTGCATAAGACCGGACCGCGAAATAGTAACCACTAGTTATAACACCGTTAACTAGTTGGTTTTCTATTTCACTAGGACGACCGAGACAACTTAGTCTTAATCCTGAGTTGATTATGGACTCCTGCTCATGAGAGACTGTCCTTTGATTTGCATGGGTGAGAGTGGCCAATACGCCGACTCAATAAGCCTACCACTTTGGGGACAAGATCGAATGGGAAGCTGGGAACATAATCGTACAAGATGGAATTCACTCCTTCCCGACTTTAGGGAAGCAGATGAGTGTTCCCTTAAGTGGTTACTCCGAGTCTTGAACAAAGGGCCCTACCCTCTCAATGGCACGAGAGGGTTTTCTGTTTAATGGTTGGACCATAAACAGATTGTTCATTAGAGGAGAATTGGTACTTAAGGAAATAGAGGTGACCCAGGGGTAAAACGGTAATTTGACCCAGCTGGTGTTACGGACACTCGTGAAGGACTAACTAGTCGATATTGGTCTAAGTTCCGTGGACACAGAAAATATGTCTGCAGTGAGAAGAGTGCAACTGTGAGTCTATAGTGGAATGTACACACAGTTAACGAATATTGATTATTGTGGTTAATGAGTTTAACCAATTAATCTCACATCGTTGGAGCTTCTGATCTGCAGGTCCATTAGGTCCCACTGGTAGCTCATAGAGTAATTTGAGGCAACTAAGTAATTAAATTGAAGATGTTCAATTTACTAAGGGAAATAAATATAATATATATTGATATATTATTATGAGAGAAATTAATATTTGAAAAGTTCAAATATAAATTTATGGAAGATTGAAAAGAATTAATTAATTTAAGTCCTAAAAGTGTTTGGGCAAAATTAATTAATTCAAGGCCGAAAATTAAATATGTGATATTTAATTGGTGGTTAATTAATTAAAGAATTCATTAACCACGAATTAATCAATTATGTAAATAAATAATCACTTAAGGAAGTGATTAATCATTTATGGGAATGATCTAATTACTTATGGAAGAAATTAGTCATTTATGGAAAAGATTAATCAATTGGGAATTGATTGATCATGATTGATTAATTAAGGAATAAAGATTGATTCAATTTTGGAAAAGATTGATTTAATTGAATATTTTATTCATGGCCTCTCTTCTATAAATAGAACACTAGACCTAATTGGTCATGACACTTGACACTCTTGAAAGACAAGACCTAGAATTCTCTCTAGCCTCCCTCTTAGAGAAAGACTCCCACAAGTCTTTGGCCTCCTAGACTTAGAGACATACCGGTGTAACCTCTGTGGTTATTGTGTCAATCAAAGAAGAATTTCCAGCGAAGAATACCTTGAAGCGGCTGCTGCGTTTTCGTTCGTGGAGCTTCGTTGGCGAAGAACGGTCAAGTCTACAACGGAGGTTTGTAACGGTTCTTCCTTTTTTTTCTTTAGAAAAGTTTTAAAAATAAATTTAGATTTATTTTAGCATGTTTAAACCGATTTTACAGCGGCTTTAAAGTTAGTTTAAAGTTTTGTTTGAGTTTTCGTAACGGTTTTTAATGTTAATTAATATACGGCGTAAGGTCCAATCGATGCGCTTCCGCTGCGTGGGGACTTTTATTCCCTTCAGGGTGACCATCTAAAATCTAATGAGAACTACTTTGTGACTATATAAAATCCAATGAGAGATTACATGGGTAAGTTCATTAATCCTACCGCGTAACTTTGTTATATCATAATGGATTTGGTAGGTGTCACATCGTTATTCCAACACTCCTTTTGTAGGTATCATGATCCTAATCTCTATCAAACTACCAGTATTGTTAGCTCGCTTTTGATTGGATCATGTGCACGCAACAAAGCCACTATACTTCAACGTTGCTCAACAAGACAACAAGAGCATAGCTCAACTAGCACAAAGTTGTACTAATGACCACGAGGTCTGTGGTTCGAATCCCCCTACCCCACATATTGTCAAAAAAAAAAAAAACATTGCTCAACAAAGCCATTGTGCTTTTTTTTAGTACCACAAGTGTGGACATAAATAAAAAGAAATATTAATATAAGTTTAGAATTTGTAGTCCTATATCCGGGTACCCGTAACACTATAGTTTATTTTATTTTATCTTATTTGAGAATTTTGAGGATAAAGTTACTTTTTTAACCTGTTATTGTTAAATCAGTTTTCACTAATAATTTAAGAAAAAAATTATTATTATTTTTTGGGAGGAGTATAGATAGTCCAAATATAGACCCTATATTTCATCAATATCAAAGTTTCCAATTTTTTTTTAAAAGGCTTAATGACCCAATTTTTTTCCTTTTACGATTCAGCCCTCATATACTCTACTAACTATTTAAAAAAAAAAAAACAAAAAAAAGGTAAGAACTGTTCCCTTCATTTTTTTAGACGGTGGGTGAGAGAGAACGAAAAAGGAAAGGGCATGCAATTGGGGAAAAAACCCACGATTTTTGCTTCCGTTCAACCCAAGATTTTTGCTTTGTTTTTCCGGCGATTTTGCGAAGAAGAAGACATGAAGTTCGGGAATAAGACGGATCGCTGTTTGTAGAAATCCTATGGTATATTTCGAACTTTGGAGGTATATTCTTTAGGTCTAGAAATCGAAAAATGAAGAAAACTCACAATTTGAAGCTTGCTTTTGAACCCACGATTTGCACCGGAATAGACTTTGTTTTTTTTTTCCAACGATTTTGCGAAGAAGATGACACAGAAAGCGCGCAAAGACGATGAACCGCTGGTAGCAGAAAACGTCTGGTATATTTCAAACTTCCGAGGTATATTTCACATAATCTGGTATATTGCTTCGAAATATCTAGTTCATGCGTTGTATTCCCACGGTTTTTAGGGTTTTTTCTCGCCCACCGTCCCTAAGACGTCAACACTTTATTTTTTCATAATTCCTTTACTTCTTCACTGCTGATATATATGAACCACAAAATATGTATCAGACACACATGATTTATATATTAATCTGTATATATCATATTTTTTATATACCATATTCCATAGTATACAAAAAATATATACCACATGGTATATATGAAACATGAGTATACTGACATATGATATATATTTATGTATACTTTGGAATATGGTATATAAAATATGATATATACAGATTAATATATACTGACATTGACTGGAATGAGATATCCCTCTAAATATATTAAATATTAAAACTGAAAACGTACTTATCTAAAAACATGTTTATAATGTGTATGTATGAAACTGACATTAACTAAAACGATATATCCTTTGAATATATAAAAATATGAAAACTGAAAACGTACCCATCTTCAAAGCACTGGAAACCGAAACATAAAAGTTGAACAAAGTTTGCCAGAAACCACTGGAAAAACTACTGGAAACAACCCTAAATACAGTAGAGAAACCACTGGAAAAACTACCAGAAACAAACAAACTTTCGATGAACTGTAAAAAATTGAAAATCACCGAAACAGAGCAAGTAAAAAAACTTGAAAAAACCCGACAATTTTGGAAGAGAAAAAAAAATGAAAGAATGTTGTCGGAGAATGAAAAACAATACATGGGAAGCAGCCGAAAATAGAACCAAAACGAATAGCAGCCGGAAAATGAAGGAATTTAAATCACGATTTGGGAACATTCCTAAAATTAAGGAATTTGGTGAAAATCGGTTGAGAATAACCTTCCTAAAATGGAGGTTAGCTAATATGACATATAATATTATCATTTATAATATTATTTGAAGAGAGATGATATATACAAGGGTAAAAATGTAAGAAAATATAGCTGGAAATCTAATCCTGAAAATATGCAAATTTTTAGACATATGTGAAAATATGAATTTCAAACGGCCTATCTATAAAAAATTTCTCTTAAAAGGTTCGGGCCTGATTTGATGGGTCAAGTCGATATCAGGCCCAATCTCTAGTCTCTGAAGACTTAGACCCAACTATTTGACAAGCCTTAACATAGACCAAGCCACACTAGAATTAGTATATTTGAGATAAAAGGTTTTAAATTAGAATTTAGAATAATATTTTGTGAACTATAAAAATGAGTATTTTTTTTTTAACTATAAAAGTTTTTTTTTTTAAAAAAAAACCTTAATACATATTTATTGATAATTGTAGTAAAAAATTAACAGATGATTGTTTGATGTTCAAAAAAATGATGGTTGCTCATTAAAAGTATGTGTGTATATATATATTTGAGAAATCCTTAAGGGGCCGTTTGTTTTTTGGGAATGTAAATGTCCGACATCTTCAGATGTCTGGATTCTCAGATGATCGAAATTTTAGATATCCGGCATCTTCAGATAGCCACATTTGTTTTGTAGGAAAATTTATAAGGGCAGTTCGATAGTTTTGAAGGATTTATTCTTGGAAATGTTGTAAATTTATGTAATGTTCCAAAAATGCCCTTATTAATATAATTTATATAATGATTTAATATAATATATTTGTTTTTAATAATTTATTTTTTTTATATTAATTCCATGTACATTAATTTTTGTATGTTATTTCGTATAATTCATATTAATATATGACCTTTTTTTAATGAAAGAAAATATATAAATAAAATGAGCGAAGGGCAAAAAAGTAAAGAGGGGATGCCTGCAACATGGGAATCGTCGAAACCCATGTTTCAAAAGGGCATCCAAAAGTACTTAGATTACCTTCTGAATGGGCATCCTAGGATACCCGGACATCTCGAGATACCCGGGTATCTTACATTAATGCAAAACAAATGTGGGAATCCAGATGCCCGACTCATGAGAATCTCAGATTCCCACGACACAAACGGCCCCTAAAAGTATGTATCATCGTCAAGAAAGTTGCATTGTTAATTTTAGACACATTTAAAAGGGACCGAGTTACCCAAAAAATTTTAAAATGCAACAAACTAGAAAATTTTGTGCGAGTGGAAATATGGTTTTCCAAATTGGCTCTCTTACAAAAAGGATGTTGTAATGTTCTGGTTACTTTAATGATAATTTAAAGTTTTTTTTTTTTTTTAAAAAAAAAACATCATTTGAACTTAGCTCAATTAGCCAAGATACCAAGAACATGTTTAGGAGTTATTTTGGAGTGATTGATTTTTTTTTCTTGAGATCAACAACATTTGGGGGTGAAGAGATTCAAATCTTAACCTCTTGGTGAGAGTAATATGCCAATTGCCTTTGAACTATGCTTAATCAAAATTATTTTTGTCATCTCAAAATGTTTCTATTTTAAAATTGTGATGTGTTTGAAAATGGAAGATAAGTGATAATCCTTGGTCAATTACTTGAGAGGTGAATCTCAAGTGATTTTTTGGTAAGTGATTGTGAGAGATATTGTTTTTAAAATGACTATTATTTTATTTAATATATATATATATATATATATATATATATATATCACCTTTATTTTGTCAAAAAAAAATTATGTGAAAAGTTAATTTTTCTCATTTTCTAAATTTTTTGTCTCACTCTATCAATGTTAATAAATTACTCATAAACAAATCATATTTGCTAAAATTACTATTTCTAAAAGTCTTTTTAGAGTGATTCTGGAGTGACCAAAATCACTTTTGTCATCTTAAAAATAAAATTGGTCATACCCCCTTTTAGTGATCATGATTTTTGGCATGACAAAAGGGAATTTAGTCATTCTCAAATCACTCTCAAACATATTCTAAATCAATTATTAATTATATGTAGCCAACATTAGCATAAGTTCAACATTATAAAGTTCTCCAGTCTCGTCTCTTGACTTTGTTCTTGACATGGTAGCAAGAATTTCACCGGAGCAAGTAAGTTATCTCGACTCAATTAGGATCAAAGGACAATACGTTAAGTGATTTCTTAACTTCCAAGCACCATGGGTTGAAGATGATTACATTATCATCAAATTAATACTATCCAGATTTCATATGGAAATTGAATCAAACCAATTGATCGTTTAAGTTCTAGTCAAGCTCCTTACTAAAATTTCCTCTTATAGTTGTATGAAGAATTCTAGCATCTTCTAGTAAATTGACTAGGCATATTCAAAAGAACAATTTTCTTGTATATTAAACAATTTCTAATTCTTCTCTCTTCTTGTGGGTCAATAGAGAACAGATTCTTTCCTAAAAAATCTCATATTTTTTAATAATTATTTATGCGATCAAATGTCAATTGAATTGTTAGTGATACGATTCTAATAGATTATCATTCTCACAATCACATCATTTTTACAACAAAACAATATATATTTGATAATATTCTTTTCATCAAAAAGTTCTTTCATGATTAAATATATATATATATATATATAAAAGGAGAAAACGAACTATGAGAAAATGATATTTTTAGAAGAAAGATAAAAAGAATAATTTCTTTAACCATATGAATGCTTAAGTCAAATAGATTGTTCTTTTGTGACATTAAAAAATGATCCCATTCTCAACATATCAAGAGTTAAGTGGACCAAGAGCTACCAAATAGCATCAAGAATGGATGAAAACTTAGAATGTAGTAATTGGATGAATTCTTAGAACAATGTTTTATAAGTGGTCATTATTTAAAAAGACTAATCCATCAAGGTATTTGGGCTTTTGAAAGTGAGTTTAGCATCATTTTAAGAGAATTATTTTTAGATAAAACAAGATTCTAGTAAATACTTTTAAAATATATTAATTAAGGGTTTCGATTAAAAGTATTTTAAGCATTTTTAAGTAGTTTTTTTTCACTATATATCTTGATTAGAAATTTGAAAGAGTTTAACATAATTTTAAGCCTACATGGATTAGAAATTTGAAAAGTGGTTTAAAGCAAGTTAGAGTGCTTTTATTTATAATCCAACTATAATTAAGACAAATACCACGATAACATTTAGAAAATTTATTTAATAAAATTTAAAACGACTTTTCTACTAATCCGAAAAGTATATGTCAAGCATATACTTTTAAAGAAAATAACAATATAATCTAACTTATGTTAGAATGAGTCTAAGTAAGAAAAAAAAAATACATTATTGACGACATCTTTTTACAAAAACTATGTCCATCCTTTATAATTTCTTGTTTGTACATAAGAGAGAGTGAAAGTAAAAGAAAAAAATAGATGCAAAAAAGAGCTTTCCAAAGATATAGAAAGAAAAATCAGACTAAGTAAAACGTTCTTATATAAAATAATAATAATAATTTCTCTTCTTTTCTCAGTTTTTTTTCTTCCTTTTTTTCCTTTGAGTTCAACAACGTATTCTTAAAGGTTAGATACAGTTATGTGATTTTTTTTTTTTTTTTTTTTTGGGAAAAATTCAAGGTTTGGGTTAGGTTTCATTTTGGTTCTTGAATTTTCAAAATCAACAATTTAGCCCCTGAGATTTGGTTTTAGTTTCATTTTGGTCATTCCATCCAATTTTCCGTTAATAATTAACAGAATGTTGATGTGACACTAATTTTTTTATTACAAAATTATTTTAATAATAATATTTTTATTATTTTTAATATATTTATATTTAAAAAATTCAAAAATAATTTTTTTTAATAAAACAAATAGTGTTCATCAGCAAACCGTTAGTTTTTAACGGAAAAATTGATAGAGGGACTAAAATGAAACTAAAACCAAACCTCAAGGACTAAATTGTTGAGTTTGAAAACTCAAGGACCAAAATGGAAACTAACCCAAACCTCAGGGACTAAACGTGTATTTTTCCATTTTTTTTAGAATTTTGTTTATTGCATAGCTTATGCAAAATTAATAAGATATATATAGTTTATATAAACTTACCGCTAATTTGAACCTAACTCGTCAATGGGTGAAGGCTTTAAACATTTGTCCTATTGTGAGATCATGCGTTCAAATTTCGAAATATCTCTTTGACTTTCAATTTTGTGTCTAATAAGTCTCTAAACTTTTAAATTTTTGTCTAATAAATCCTCTAGCATATATTCAAAATTTTTAAAATTTAATTACTATTGATATGTTAGATATAAAATAAAATTTTATGTCTAATAGAACCTTAAACTTTCAATTTTGTATCAAGTAGGTCCATAAATTTTTAAAAATGTCAAATAGACGTCAAAGACCTACCAGACACTATATTGAAAAGTTTAAGACACAAACTTAAAAGTTTAAGGATCTCTATTGTATACACCTTTCAAAGTTTAGAGATTTATTAAATACAAAATTAAAAGTTCAAGAACTGATTAAGTAAACACTTTTCAAAATTGATGAACTCAAAATAGGCATACATATATAAATATACAAACCTATTTAAATTTTGTGTCATTGTCTTTTGCTTTTTCCCACTACTATATATATATATATATATATATATTTACTGTTAACTTTATTGAAGGAAAAAAAAAAGTAGGAATTAATATAATGTGTGAGAGAGAGATTAGAATCTAGCAGAGCCACAACTTGGATCCAGTAAAAGCAATGGTTGAGCATGAGAATCTCAGGTGTCCCAAAAAATTAGAAAGCTTTTATTTTCTCTGTGGAATAAAAAGTAGTCCACATGATCAACATATCAAGCTGTGATGGAGTTAAGAAGCACTTCTTTACAAAAGGAAGAAGTTGTAAGAATAAGAAGTTATATTCTTTTTCCCCACTCCACACTCTCTCTCTCATCTCCAAAAAAGATGGATTACATCTTCTTGCTTGTCACCCTCTTTAATTGCTTCAAAGAATCACTATATTCAAATTTGGTGTTATTCTTCTCTTCTCTTCTTTCTTTCATTTCGTTGTTTGTAAAATTTCACATGATCATCATTAGTTATAGTATTTATGTGTTACACTCATAAATAACTTGTCATATTGTATGTTATAATGACAAGAAGTATGGTAAACTTTATCAATGTGTGTAGTAGGAGTTGAACCGAACCGGTTCGATTCGGTTTCAGTTTGTCTTTTTTCTAAACCGAGAGTGTTGCTTAGTCTTTGTCCTAAATCGAGCAGTTGTCTCCCTCTTTCTCAGTAATCTCTGTCTCAATCTGATTGAATCCCTAAATCTCAAAATCCTTCTTCAATTCACGATCACTTTGCCTTGTAATCGATCCCTTAATCTTTTCCCACCCTCTCTTCCGTTGCGTGTGGTCGCACACATCCCCTTCAATGTCTATTTCGTTCGCCAGTAGTAACCCACGAAGAGCAGCTTGTTTCTCCTTCTCTCTTTCGTTCTTCCCTCGACGACGACTCTCTCTCTCGTGTGTCGTCGTCGCCAGAGTAGCAGACCCACGCGCCGTCTCCTTCTAGCGCCTCTGCTTCTCCTCTCACTAACAGTTCTCTTCCCTGTGTGTAAGTTTTCTTTTCCTTGCTCTCATTTCCTCTCGGTCTGAGCATCGGTAAATATCTCAGACCTCCCAAAACTCAGATCACCATCAACCTCGCTCCGCCGCCACTCCCATGAAACGAAGCTCCCCAAACCTCCATTAAACTCTGTTCTCCATGCTCTTTCTCCCTTCTCCAAGATCGACCTCGCATTTCCTTTTGGGCCTTCTTCCCCCCCCCCCCTCTGCCGTTCTGTTTCCTACCCCCATCGCTGCCCTTCCACCGTCTTGTCTCTGACCCAAATCGAGAGAGAAGGATTCAACCAAAAAAAAAATTTAAAAATAATAATAAAATAAATTGACCCAACTCGACCCGATCAGTTTGGGGTCAAGTCGGTTCGGGTCATCCGTAAAACCGACACATGTCGGGTCGGATCGGTTTGTCCGTACAATCGGCCCGACCCGAATTTTTTACACCCTTGGTGTGTAGGTTATATAATGAAACTTTTAAAGGGGAAAATCGAAACTAGGGTTAAAGCAAAATAAATTAAACTAAAACGGTAACAATGATGTTCAAATTAAAGGGGCGCCACAATCAATAGAAAAATGAAATTAGAGACTTTTTATAAGTTTGGTGTAATCTTTGTAGGTGAAGGTGCATGTTTAGGAGTGATTTTGAAATGACTTAAATCACTTTTGTCATGTTTGAAATCATCCCAAAATATATACTTTTAATCATTCAAAATCAATTTCAAGTTTGATTTTATACTTTTGAACGAGATTTTCATATCATCAAAATTGATTTTAAATGAGTAAATGTATGTTTTGAAATGATTTTAAATATGATAAAATTGATTTTAACCATTTTAAAATCACTTCTGAAATCTACGTAGGTTAACATACGTGTATTTTCTATTAGAAGGGTGTGATTTGTAAACATGGATATGTGAATCGAATAGCTTGAGATGCAGAGGTTTTAAAAGTTTGAGTTTATGTAATTAACATGGTTTGTAGTTTTGATATATATATATATATAAACTCACTTAACCAAAGATATATAAATCAGTTTGCACAAGTCAAATTAGTTATAAAAATCCATATTTATATACATCAAATGCCTCTTGAACTTCTAAAAAAAAATGCCTCTTGAAAGTTTTTTTTTTTTTTTTTTTTACAATATGTTGAGTGAGTAATTTAAACTAACGACCTCCAGATCGTTAGTACAATTTATGCCAATTGAGTTATATTTTTGTTGGGGTGCCTCTCGAAAGTTTTTGTTTTGTTAATACACCTTTATCTATTTTGTATGGTTATCAAGACTTTCAATTACTTCTTTCCCAACATCTATTTAAGTTCTTAATCACCATGACCACCTCATGGAAAATAACCTGATTTTCTAAACATAGAAAACTAAAAATAAACTATACATATCTATTATTTTCATGTGGTCATGATCCACATATATGCAATTGGACACCTTAAATCTATATATTCTTTACACATTTACAAATGGGTATCTTAAATCTTGCTCCTTACACTAAACACAAATGGGTATCTTAAAATCTTACTCTTTACACTTGATCTTGAGCCCAAACAATATGGGTTCCTCCCCACCCCAAAGAGAATAGAATATAATATAATGTTGCTCATCAACTATTGCTAAGAGACCACAAACCTTTTTGAAGTTAAATGAATTCTAAACGCTATGAATTATTATTAGATTACATGGGGTTCCATCTCGAAAACCAATTAGTAAATGAGTGGAGTAGTCCATGGTGCCTCTTTTGGTTTACCATTCTTGGATGGATTCCAATTTTTTTTTTCTTGAACCGATTACCCGTTTTGGTTTCATAGACATGACATACATAACAATCAATAATCTCGTAACGACTCAAAGTAGCTCGATTAAGACAAATTTAGTGACTCGATTAATTTCCCACACTCCTCCAAATCAAAATCAAAAGATTATATTTATTAAAAAAATAAACTTTTTTATTCTTATGGACTTGATAATTTGACAATAGACATTTTTCTCCTCAAGACAAAATGATGTCAGATTTTGGTGGATAATAATCTTAACAAGTTGCCTCAAAGTTACAAGCCTTTGCATTAGCCTACACTATGTTGTTTGTCATATGAAAACAAAAAAAAAAGGGTATTTTTTCATGGCTCATTGGAGACCACATTTTTGGATATTATCATCATAAAGAAGAAACAAATGGTCACCATCACGAATCACACTTATATCATCAATTTCTGCATTATCTGCACTCATCACTTTTGTAGGCATTTCCCCTCCAAACTTTTCACCTGCACCAAACAAGTAGTTGCAATCAACTCATCAACCAAAAAGTTTATTTGCTTTCCTAAATGTAGTCAAACAATAACCTCGAATTCATTAACCTTTTTAGTTCAAACACGATAGATTCAAATCTCCCTAAAAAAAAGTTAATTTTATTCAGATGTAAGGTCTTTAATTTGATATATATTTATCTAACATACCTGCGATTTTGCAGAGCTCTTCTAACGAACTAGGGAGAAGCATTAACTTCCCACATTGACTTTTAACCTTGCTTCGTTCTCGAGGCTGTATATATACAGTAACCCTCTTCTTGATTTGCCTCGAGATGTTCGAGCAAGAGCTCGTTGGAAAATTTCCTTGTTTGTTATGAGAAAAAATAATATCCTTTTCAGCTCCTTCAAGCTCATCGAACTCAATTCGATGTTCATCTAAACTTTCCACATATTCATCTTTAGAATGATTTCCAAGTTTCTTTAGCCCAACATCTCTCCAAATATTGCCCATTTTTTCATATTCCTTCATTTTCTGCCAATTTGCAACAAAAAAAAAGGTTAGAAAATTACTAAAAAGTGAAATTTTCTTTTAGACATTAAAAAAAAAATTCTCAATCAAAATATACCATGAAAAAGTTGTTCATAATAATATTCCCATCCTCTGTATTTGATTGAATAATATACAATAAAGAAGTTCTCTTGAGCCTCAATATTTGAGAAAGCTTTGTGGTTTGAACAGTGAAAGGTTGTGGTTTTTGACATAACACTCCAAATTCTCCAAACATTTCTCCAGCTGTTGCTCTTCCAATAACCTATAGAATCACATGAAGAAAATATATATATTAAGTAAAAAAAGGGAGAAATTTTATTTTTTGGAATATATTAATTTGTTGAGGAAAATAATATATGAAGAAGATCATATGTTATAAATAATATTTATTTGAGTACATACTTGATCATGGCCATCAATATTGGATATTAGATCCTGCAGTTGGAAATATTATTTTCCACAAATGTTTCTGATAAAGTTAGCAAAATGTATGGGGAATAATAATATTGATTTTTTTTTTTTTTTTTTTTTTACAAAGAAAAATTATGAAAATTTTCAAAGAGAATGATGAAATTAAAGATTTTTAATTACTTACCACACTGCCTGAGACCAATATATAGAGATCTGTTTGAGCCTCATTTTGGAGTATAATATCTTCTTTGGGTGGGAAGTACTCAGCCTCCACATCTGAGACCTTAGTATGCAAAAGTTGATTATCACTATTAGACCCAAAAATTTAAAACATATTAGTAGTTGTAATTTTTTTTTCCCTCAAGGGTTCTTAGTGTTAATTTGTGTCCAATTCACTTATTAAAATTTTCACTAATTAAATTCAGAGCCTAAATAAATAGATTAGAGTAAATTTAATATTATTTTTCTCTACATTGCCTATCTCAAGAAAAATAAAGAAAAAAGAAAAGATATGGCAAATACTTGAACTCAAATCTCATGTTTTGTTTTCAACAATAGAGGATAATATTTGCCTATATACAGCTATGTAGGGTTTTCCTAGGATACTGCCATTAAAATCTTTATAATTAGAAGAGATAAAAAAAATCTTATTTTCTATCTTTTTTCTTTCTCTCTCCTGGTATATGCAGTTTAAGTATTTTCCACCGTCAAAATGAGCATAGCTCAACTGGCATAACTCTTATACTAATGACCACAAAGAGGTGTATGGTTCGAGTTCCCATACTCCCACATGTTGTAAAAAAAAAGTATTTTCCACTATGAATTCCTATCTAGTCAATGAGGAAAAACATGGACCTTTTTATACTATTATTAAAATAATATTTGTCTACACACCGATTAGAGCATATATTAATTTTTTAGTATGGTGTACACTTCTATTTTTCTTCTAGGTCTATTATTGTGCATTTAATAGATAAATGGGTCCTATAAGAATATTTTGGCCACTAAAAATATATCACATCAAAAGTTATGGGGAGGCAAGAAGCACATTTTTCTCAACCAAAAGGCTTAAAAGTTGTGGGAAACTTATTATTTTTTTAAAGAAATTAATCAATACTTAGCTTAAGAAGAAAGGAGGAAAAAAAAAATAAAGAGGAGTTGAGAATAATTACCAATTGGAAAAGAAAGTCATGAGAAACTCCTTCAAAAAGGTAGGCTTTCTGAACAATAGGATAGAATAGATAATGAGCTATGGAGGCTCTAATGGCTTTTGGAAGGTCGTTCAATGTGTCTTGTTGCTTCAGCCCCTCCGTTCTGAACTTCAGACATATGTGCGACAACATTTGGTCTTGTATCCGATCTGGTAACTGGTTTCTCGACGCAAACTCCGTCGCAGCTCGTACAGAATCTCTCTGTAAACGAAACTTCAAACATATTAGATTCTGTTGTTGTTTCTTGTTTTTCATTTTCTATTTCTCTTTTTTCTTTTTCTTTCTCAAAAAAGAACAATACTATGTTGGTGGATTATTTTTTATTGAAAAGGAAAATAGAAATGAGCTAAGGTTGATAAGCATTTTTGGTTTTTGTTGTTATATATCAAACTTTTTTGACCAAAAAAAAAAAGGTATATTTGTTTCTCCACCCATTAGTAGAAGCTCCTACATACTAACTTTCCTTAAAACTTTAGTGGGACCCATTTGTCAACTAAATTCAATGAAATTAAACAAATAAAAATTCACCAATACATAATAAAGTTAATACAGGAGCTATATTTTTTTATGAAAAAAAATTAAATAAAAATAATTAGAAGCTTCTACTAATGGTTTGTGTGGTTTACACTAATATTATTCTGGAGAAAAATATAATATTTTGCATAAGAATTTAATTTTTGGGAAAATTACCTTTTTGGTCCCTGAGTTTTGAGGGATAGGTGCGTTTGGTCCCTGAGTTTTCAAAATAGACCTTTTTAGTCCCTGGGTTTTGAGAAATAGGTTTAAAAGGTCCCTAAGTTTTCAAAATAGACATTTTTAGTCCCTAAGTTTTGAGAAATAGGTTTTAAAAGTCCCTAGTTTTATTTTTTCAACTTTTTTAAACTAATAATTTTTATTATATTTTAATATTGAATGATTTTTTAAATTAACAAAATTAAAAAGAATTAATTTATAAAAATTTAAAAAATAATATAAGGGACTTTTTAAACATATTTCTCAAAACTCAAGGACTAAAAAGGTCTATTTTGAAAACTTAGGGACCTTTTAAACCTATTTCTCAAAACTCAGGGACTAAAAATGTCTATTTTGAAAACTCGGGGACCAAACGCACCTATCCTTCAAAACTCAGGGACCAAAAAGGTAATTTTTCCTTAATTTTTTTATAAATAAAATAATCAAAATTATGATGTTACATTTAATATTTTTAATATTTATTATTATTTTATAAGTTAAAATTTTTATTTATATTTTTTTAAAAACAAAAATAGAAATAATAAAAAACTATATTTTCTTGATTCTAAACCATGCATCAAGGCAAAAAATAAGTAATAGTTATAAGATCAAAAACCAGAAACAAAAATGTTATCAATAGACTTCTTATATCTCGAGTTCCGATCAATCTAATCAACCTCTTCAACAAAAACAACAATTTTACTTATTGTGCATGCGTAAATTCTAAAAAAAAAAAACGTAGAATTTACGAATGCACGAGAAGCAAAATTGAATAAAGAGAGAAGAGGAGGATACGTACGAAGTTTCGGGTGCGACTTGTCCAATGGACGACGAGATTGGTCATGTTGCCAATGAGATAAGAAGTCAAGCCCAAGTTGAAGAGCATGTAAAAGATATCAAAGAGCATTTCTCTAGGGTTCTCAGCATGGAGATCGCCATAGCCAGTGGTGGTTAAGGTTGTAATGGACCAGTAAATTGCAGTCACATAAAGATTCCACACACTATCTTCTTTGAAATTTGGGTTCACTGCACCAATCCACGTTCCTTTTGGGTCCGGATATTTATCTGCTATTACGAAATTAAAGCACCCAGCACAGTGTACTGCAAATAATGTAACCTGTCAAAATGTAGCAATAAATTAGTAATAATTACCAAAAACTTTGGGTTAACATGGAGGAAATTAATTGAGAAAGAATATTAATTAAGTTTGTCCTACACTAAGTTGATAGGAATTCTTAATTGCCCACCACATAAAGATATACGGATAACCACGAGATTTGTGGTTCGAATTCCTCACTCCCATATTGTAAAAAAAAAAAAAAATCTTAATTATTTAGATTTATTCTAGTCGTTAAAAAGAAAAATATTTGTCTATACCGACCACGCATGCTAGCATAGAATTAAGTTTTTTTTTACGTCTCACGTGGGAAGAAGATATATAGCTCAAATAGTTAAGGTATTATATAAAGCTTTTATTGTTGTGGACAATACTTTCATGTCAATCGAGAACATTCTAGGTTACCTAAAAACTTTTATCACGAGAGCGAGAAGACAAATAATATATTGACGATTCTATGTTCAAAAGGTCAGGAGACCTCACAATCTTTATAAGGTACATGGTTTAATACTCATTTCATCATCAGTAACAAGTTTTGAGATAGGAACCAAAGAAGAATTTTTTTTTTTTTTTTTTTAATTTTTAATAAATAGACCGTGTATAAAAATATTTCCTTGTAGCACGAAAGATTCGAATGATTTTCTAATGTGTTGTAATTTTAATAATATACTTTTATGGTATTCAAAAGATAAATGGAATTTCATGAAAATTTATGAGCCACTAAAAATGAATGAATACATCAAAAGTCAAAGTCACTATGGGGAAGTGTTTTTCATTAAAATTTAAAAATAAACCAACAAAAATGAAATGCATGTGTTTTTTTTTTTCCTGATGTGGTTCGAATTCCCTATCCCACATGTTGTCAAACAAAAAAGAAAAAAAAACGTTTGGAATAGAGAGATTCGAACTTCCGACTTCTGAATCGAAGATATATAAGCCAATTACCGTCAAATGTATAGAATGTTTTTTATCGACGAGTACGTAGACGAGTATAGTTTTCGAGAATAAAAACCGAGTAAAGTTGGCGATGCTTACAGAAATGAGCTTTGTGCAACGGGTCCAGAAATAATTGAACCTGATGTCCTTTTCCAGCCTAAAAAAGATCCCAACGGAGAGAGCTCAGCCGGAATTAGTGGGAATATATTCAAGCATCAAATAATAGAAAATCAAACAAAAAATAAAATAAAAATAAAAATAAAAAATAAAGATCAAAAACCTTGCAAAGAGAGAGCTGACCCGTCGGAGCCGCCATAGCCGGAGCATATTCAGAAGCTTAAACCCAACTTCCCCACTTCGATTCGTAAATAAAAAACTGATCGACTGTAATGGCGCAGTGGAACAAACGTCCAAAATAAACCACGTAGATAAATACCTATCCACAAAAATAAATAAATAAATAATAACTTCGTCCCAATATTTTTATTTCGTTAGTAAGAAAAGATATCTAAGGAGATATCTACATATCGATATGCAGTTAAGTATTTTTTTTTTCTTTTCTGACCTGATTGCAATTTTTTTGGGGTCGTCGACGAGAAGATAGGATTGGGTATCGAGATATGCGACGAAGAAAGTTAAAACGATATCGACGGCGAAGAAGGCATTGACGACGTGGTCGATGATGAAAAGAGCATTTTGCTTGTAAGGAAGAAATGCAAATTCGAATGGACAAATCCAAGCTGAGTAAATCACTAGAACCACCAGCCACATCTCCCATGCTCTGAAAAAAAAAAAAAAAAACCCATAACAACAAAATATTAGTATAGCAATAATAATGTTGAGTTTTAAAAATGGTAAAAAAATATTTTAAAATTTTATAGTAACTAAATTAGTGGAAGTAGTGAGTTTAAAACTTCATTTGTGAATGGATAAATAAAATATGTTTTTATAACTAACTAAAATATTTCATACCAAAATTTTCGAAAGTGTTTATTTTTTTAAAAAAAAATTCTAACGCTTGACAACCCTTAAAATAACTTGTTAAAGAATGAGATTGAGAAATAAAATATTTTGAGAAGAACAAAACTTGACTGCATACTAATATATAGGGATCTTCATGCATACTCCATTAAAATCTTGACTCTAGATCTTGACAACTAAGAAAGAGTCAAGATTTTAATGGTGGTTTGTAGGGAGATTCCTACGTACCAATACGCAGTCAAGTTTTTTCCTTTTGAAAAAAAAAACACTTGAAAACAAATTTTTTAAGAAGAGTTTTTAAGTATATAATAACTTGTACATAAAAACACTAATAAATAAATATAATGAAACATACGAGCATTTAAATGCTAAACAAAATTTTTTTCAAAATACTTAGAAAAACATTTAAACTAAAAGGTGTTTCAAACGGACTCCGTTTCTTTCCGGAGTGTTTTTAGATTAAAAAAATTATATTTTTCTTCAAAATTCATGAAAAAAGAAAAAGACTAAATTAAATATGATTACCGATAACGAGGGTTGAAAGGGGAAATGATGTGTTTACGAAGCTTGGTGGTGTGGTTGATACTGGCGCCAAGGGAAGGCAAGAGTTCAGGAGACAAGAAAGTGCTTTGAAGAGCGCCATTCATTTGGAACTCGTCGGTGAAAAAGCGCTTGAAGAAGTGCTTCGTAGTACAGGAAGAACAACATGGCATTTTTGATACACCGACGAGTTTTCTTCAGAGAAGCGCTTTCTATTTTTGCATTATATAGTGCTTAGAAGCACTTTGAATAACAGAAGGACTTCTTGTGTGTCTGTGAACGAAGCGAACCTCTCTCTGGTGTTGAATGTGGGGGGTTGGCAAATGGCAAATCAAAGGTTCACGTGCAGTGCGCGTGATGTCTGTGAAATAAAGACTTTTTTTAATTTTTTTTTATTTTATAAAATAATTGGACGGCTGAGATTGATTTGGAGAGGGAGTTGGGGGGCACGTGTAAAATGGTGGGTAGGATTGTAGATATCACTCATGATTCTCTTCTTTTTTTCTCCCAACTTTCTGTAAGCCCTTTTTGTTATTGATGCCAGAGTATCATTTTAGTTGGCTATTATTAATCCATCTTTAACTATACAACATTTAAATTATCAAAAAAAAAAAAAAAAGAAAGCTTTTTAGATTTGACAACTATATATTTTTTTGGGGGGAAAAAAATCTCCTGCTTCACAATTATTAATGATTCGACAACTATTTATTTTGAACACTATTTGATTACATATCGATATGTAATCCATTAAAATCTTGACAACTAAGAAAGAGAAATAGAAAAAATAAGAAAACTTTTTTATTTTTCTTAATTGTCAATGTTTTAATGGTGGTATATAGGAAGATCCTCACCTATCAGTATTTTCCATTTACTTTTTAAAAAAAGAAAGCATATCAATTTATACTCTTGTTTCAATTATATGAATTTAAACTCAAAACTTTCACAAGTGAATCAATATAATTTAGACTCTTTCCTATTAGATTCCATTTAAAATCAACTAAAAACACTTCAGTAAAATTATGTTTTCCTAAAATCCTACTAAATAACCATAAAAAAAAATTATCACATAATTCTTCTTGTATAAGTTGAGAAAGGTACTAGAAGAAGCAAAAAAAAAATGAAAAAGTGCATTTCTCTATGATATTTCATCAATCTTTGCATTTAAAAAGGTCTCATATACAGGTGGAAATTATGTCTACTCTTAACGCATTTAAAACAGAATCTCCTATCTCTTGATCGAGATATATGCCAATTAAATGAAACCATTCTAAATTGAGAGTATACATTGCTTTTTAATAGAAAAGAAAAATATCACTTTTTCTTTCATCTTATATTAATTTCTCTTAGATATCAGAAAAAAAAAAATTAATGAGGGTTAGTAGGAGATTGTTTAGGCCCCCATAATCATTTTGTTTTTGAAAATTAAGCCTATAAACATTACTACCATCCATAAATTTATATTTGTTTTGTCATATACTCTCTTTCTAGGTTTTCAAAAACCAACTCTAGTTTAAAAAACTAGAAAAAATAGTTTTCAAAAACTTGTTTTTGTTTTTAAAATTTGGCTAAAAATTCAAGTGTGTGCTTAACAAAGATAAAAATCATGGTAAGAAATTTGAGAGAAAACAAGTATAATTTTCAAAAACTAAAAAGTAAAAACCAAATGGCTGTTATCAAGTTGTGAGTCTTTCTAAATTTTTATGTTTGTTTTTTTTTTTTAAATGAAAATTTTTGTGTTAGTTATTTATTACTATTGTTTGAAGCCACATTTTCAAACATTTAGATAAGTTTAGGTGGAAAGGAAAAATATCCAGACATAAAGAATAATGGGCCGGTTGCAAGGATAGCAATATGGGCCAAAATAATTGCAAATCTAGCAACCCACAAAAAAAATTGCAAAAATGGAAAAATCTAATAGTTTGTGTGTTGCATTTACTAAAATACCCCTCCAGATTTTCTTTCACTGATAGAAAGTTTTTCTATCACTGATAGATTCTATCAGTGATAGAAAGATTTTCTATCAGTGATAGAAATTTTCTATCACTGATAGATTCTATCAGTGATATAAATTTTCTTTCACTGATAGATTCTATCATATGATAGTAAATTTTTCTACTACTGATAGATTCTATCGGCGATAGATATTTTTCTATCACTTGTTCGGTGTTTTATCAGTGTTTGGTTGTTGTTATTTGGTTTTCTATCAGTGTTTGGTTTTTGCTTTTCAGTGTTTGATTTCTATAATCGTTTGTTTTTGTTTTATTTTTCAATGCTCGATTTCACCATGTATCACCATCGCTGATAGAAACAAAAGATCTTCTATCACTGATAGAAAAGTATCGGTGATAGAAAGATTTTCTATAACTCACGAAAAGTTTTTCTATCAGTCTCAGTGATAGAGATAGAAAGTTTTTCTATCACTCATAGAAAGATTTTCTATGAATGATAGAAATTTTTTCTATCACTCATAGAAAAAATTTCTATAAGTGATAGAAGATTTCTATCACTGATAGGTTCTATCAAGGATTGAAAGGTTTTCTATCAAGAGTTTTCTATCATTGATAGAATATCTTTCTATCACTGATAGAATAGTAAAAATTTCTATCAGAAATCTTTTATCACTGATAGGAAGCTTTTCTATTGGTGATAGAAAGTTTTTCTATCACTTATAGATTATATCGGTGATAGAAAGATTTCTATCGGAGATAGAAAGATTTTTATGGGTGATCAGGGATTGAAAGATTTTTTATCAAAAGTTTTTCTATGATTTTCTATAAAAAGTTTTTTTTTATCACTGATAGAACCTATCAGTGATAGAAATCTTTTATCACTGATAGAAAAAGTTTCTATTAGTGATAGAAATCTATTCTATCAGTGATAGAAACTTTCTATCACTGATAGAAAATTTTTCTACCACTGATAGAATCTATCAGTCATAGAAATATTAGTGATAGAAACTTTCTATCGCCGATAGAAAATTTTTCTACCACTGATAGAATCTATCAGTAATAAAAAGACTTTCTATCAGTAAAAAAAAAAAAAAAAAAAAAAAAAGATGGGCACACATGGGCAATTTAGGAATATAAAAAATTAATTAAAAAATTTTGCCATATCTGCAAATATTTTTAAAAATTGCTATATTTGTAATTACTTACCTTCATGTTGCCACCCATTACAATTATCCAAGAATAATTGCATTAGTTTGAGTGAATTCAAAAAAAAAAAAAAAAAATGCCCGTGGACATAAAATATTCTACTAATACAAAAATATGCTTTAAATGATTTGTTGATTAATATTTAAGTGATTTTTTTTTTTTTTTTTGAGTACATCAACATTTGGGGGTGAAGGGATTCGAACCTCTGACCTCATGGTCGAGAGTACATGCCAATTACCGCTGAGCTAAGCTCGCTTTGGCAATTTTTAAGTGACTTTCTATATCAATTTTGAAAGAAATTCGTATTGTAAATTGATAGATTAGACCTTTAAATCAAGAAGGGACTCAAGTCTCAACTAAGTGCAAGAATAAAATGGACTTTTCTTTTTCCAGAATTATGTTCCCATTCTCTCAATAAACTTTTTTCTTTTTTTTTTTCTAACTATCTTGTGTTATCATTTTCATTATTTTACAACAATTTTTTTTCTTTAAAGAAAAAGGGACTTTAAAACTCTTCTAATGTTCCAAAAAAAAAAAAAAAAAAAAACTCTTCTAATGTACCATTATAAAAACACGTGATGGAAATTTAAAAAGAAAAAAAAAAATCCCTATAGAATTCGGAAAAAAAAATTAAATCACAAACTTGGGCCTACTATTGTTGAATAATGTTAATGTTAAGGCATTACACAGATCTCCACAATGATTCATGACTTTTTTTTTTCACCCAAAATGTCTCATACTAATAGAGATATTTGTCCTTCCTTATAAACTCATAATCATCCATTTATCTAGTCAATGTGGGAGTTTAAGCCAGATTACGAATCCTCCCATGACTACTTCTTCAAGGCTCACAAATTCTTTTTGTTCGACACCCAAGGATTCTACCGACATAGCTAAGTCAGGGTATGGCTCTGATGCCACTTGTTAAGGACAAGGACACGAGACTGATCTCCATAATGATATGATATTGTTCACTATAGGGCATAAGCTCACATGGCTTTATTTTTGGTTCCACGTTCAAAAAGCTTCATACCAATGAAGATACTTGTTCTCCATCATAAACTCATGATTGTCATCCCCTTATCTAACCAATGTGGAACTTTGGTAGCACTTTCCAATTCCTAGCAAATAATGTTATCAATATTTTTATTAATTGAATTATATTTACATTGACAAAATAAATCTGAACTATTATTGACAAGCTAAATCAAACAGGATTAAACCAACTTAAACATAAGTATTATATAAGGAAAGCATTCCGTTCTTATATACTTATAAAAAAATCTAATAAATTTTTAAAATTTCAATATTATATCCCTTTAATTTTAATACTTATAAAAGTTGTAATAAGCTTTGAAACTTCGTTCCACTTTTGATTAAACTTATTTATACTACTTAAATATTAAAAGTTCAAAGAGACTTTTGGAACCTAATACTATTAAAACAAATTCTGTTAATAAGCTAAATGCATTCTAAGAAAAACATTTGTATGTATGCAGTAATATAATTTTTTTTTTAGTTTAACAACATTTGAAAGTAGGAGGATTTGAACCTCCAATATCCAGAGTATATGTCAATTACCGCTAATCTATGTCTAATATATGAAAATATATTTAATATATTATATTATATATATATATATATTAGTAGAGATTCTGATTGGGATGATGGGGGCGGCACAGACCAAGCGCTAAAGTTAGGGGTTTGGGTTTGGGGGATGGAAGAGAAGGGACCAACACAACATCTGCCATTTTCACAAATCATATTCTCTCACTCTAAAATTCAAAAAGCTTTTTTAAAAAAAAAATGTTATTATTATTATTATTATTAAATTTAATTTTTTTTTTTTTTTTTTTTTTTAAAGAAAGAAGTCCCATCATTTTTTATTTGTGGTTCATAAACCCAAGCCCTTTTAACTCTTTCCTTTGCTATATATTTCTTGATGTTGACTACTAGCCAATATGAAGCTAAACCTTTTGATTCCCTTATTGCCCAAGGATAGAATCATCAGATTTTCTTTTTTTTTTTTTTTCTTTGGAAAATTATAAAGGGTGACAGATTTCGAATTTGCAAGTTTGTCAACATTTGGGAGTGGGAGGATTCGAACCTCTGAGCTCCTGGTCAAGAGTACATGTCAATTACCACTGAGCTATGCTCGCTTTGGCATTGGTAAATGAAATATTCATCACTAATATATCATACATGTGATATAGTACATCACTGATTAATATAAGCTATATTTCACGAATATATCATCTTTTTATAATTACCAATATAAAGTATATTACTGATATATCTTTGTTGGATCATTGATAATGTATATTATTGATATACCTAGCTAATATCAAATAACCACAAATATACGTTCTATCATTGCTATAAATAATGGGCCGTTACATTTTTGCCAATTTTACATTGTATTTTATCGTGTGAAATAATCTACTACTATCATTGTAAAAGTCTCATTTTTAAAAAATTTAACATTTTATTTTAATTAATAGGGTTCTTTAGTTTAAAAAATGATGGAGAGGAAGATTAGAACCTAGCTCTAATTTTATTTTATTTTTCTGAAGTTCTAGAACCTCTAACTAAACTTGAAAATTATTGAAAAGTTATATATACTCAGATTGGTATATATAGTCTTGTTTTTAATTAGTAGCATCATGTCATTTTAATTACTTTGTGGATGAGCTTAGAGCCTAATCTTTTTTAAGCATATGCTATTATTATATTTATGATGTAGACTTGATAGCTAGGCCAATATAAAACTTATCAAGATCAATTCGTTTCACCAAGGGGATGAACACAATTGTTTAGGGTTTTTTTTTATATAATTATTCTATTTTTTTATAAAATAAAAAGTATGAGAAAACATGTTTTATTTTAAAAAATGGAAAATAAAAATGAAGTTGTTGTCAAAATTGTCTAATCTATTTGGATTTTGTTTTTAGTTCAAATGCCTATCATTTTTTTCTATTATTATATATTTTTTTTTGTGGTTGAGACTTGAGAGCTTGGACTTGACTATTTGCTTTTTGCATTTATGATGTAGACCAGTAGCCAATATGAAACTAAAATTTGATTCCTCTTGGCCAAAGGGAAAGAATAAAAAAGATTCTGATTTTTAATTAATAGTTACAAATAGTGTAGTATCAATAGTAGTTTTATTTTTCCTTCTCAAGAAAGAAAAGGAAAAAAAAAATTATTTTTGTGGTTGAGACAGAAGCTCTTAATTTTTTTCCAAGAATATCAAGTTACAAATAACTTTAACTAACTTGAGCTTGAATTACTTGGGTTATATTAATTATATTAGTAAAATTAAATATTTTAGCTATATAAAAGTGAAATCTCAATCTTCAACTTCTATTTATTATTTTTCAAATTTCTATAAATAATTTAAAATAAAATTGAAGATGGAATGTCAATATATTAAATGTGAAAAGCAATATAGGGAAAACTAAAGACCAGGACCACGAAAAAACATCTCAAAGTGGCAAGAGATTGACCTGTATTACAAAATAACGATGAATGAGACATTTTTTTTTTCTTTCATTTGATATATATTGGCATCCCTAACATAATCCAATGGCAATATAATGCTCTGGCCTCTAGAAAACAAATACTTGATAGGGTTACAATATTGGGGCCATGGAGTATTGGTCATACACTACAAGAAAAACAGTCTCTCCCGACGCCGAAAAACGTCGGGAGAAACGCCAAAATGCGTCGGGAAAACCGCTCCCGACGCTAAACAATACGTCGGCAAGACCGTAGGGAGATCCTCATTGGGGCTTGATCTCCCGACGCAAAAACCGCTACCGTCGGCATTTTCATAAACTCCCGACGATAGGGTTGGTCCGAAAACTCCCGACGCCATTTTATTAAGCGTTGGGATATATGTTATCTCCCGACGCTAAAAGCTTAGCGTCGCGAGCGGAGTTGATTTTATTAAGCTTCCCGACGGTTTTATTTTGGCGTCGGGAGATATGGTATCTCCCGACGCTTAATATGATAGCGTCGGGAATTCTATGAAACCAATTAAATTGGGAATGATGCGCAATTGCGTGGGGAGTTGATGTATCTTCCGACGCTTTCAATACGTCGGGAGTTCATCCCAAATTCTTTTTAATTCAAATATTCATATTTCAATTCGAAATATTACCTGAAATTTGTTTACATTATTAATTTTACTATTTTCATTCAAATATTTATATTTTCATTCGTAATATTACAAATTACATTCAAAATGTTATAAATATTTATTCGTACAACAAAGTTCTTTAATCAAGTTCAAAATACACATAAACTTCATAAAAAGAAAAAAATGAGCATAATTCTAACAAAGTTCCTTAGTCAGGCTTCAAGATTGTAGCTTACATCGTCAACCAAAAAACAAAAGAGCTTGATCTTTCAAAAGTCAAAATCATCCCTCGGTCCTACAAAAGAAACAAAGAACGATATAGAAAACCCTTGATCAACAACTACACTTTAATGAAATGAAATAAACATTTTAAATAACTAAAACAATCTTTAGCTATATATCCCTCAACAACTTAAACATGAATTTCAAGACCAAAACAAACCTTAGATAATATATAGAAACTTAACTAAGTTTGTTTCAAGAATGAGATAACAAACTTTTGATCAAGAACTACACTTTAACCAAATGAAGCAAACAAATGAAACGAATACGTGTAAATAAATAAACTCTAGACCTTAACCAAATGAGACAAACTTAGCTATATGAATCCCTCACCCACCCCTCAACAACAACCCAACATGAATTTTCTCCCCTACTTACTCTTACCCACCCGTCACCACTAATCTTAAACGTATAACATGGAACCATAACTGCAGGATAGCCACATACAAAGTTTCTCAATACTAAATCATAAGCAACTGATTAAACAAACTTAGTTATATATATATATCTCACCCCTCCCTCAACAACTTAACATGAATTCCAACACCGTAACAAACTTTAAAACATATATAGAAATGAGACCAACCAATTTCAACTCTCACCCACCCCTCACCACTTGACATCAAATAATTGAGTAAGAAAATAAACAAACTTATTGCTACCATAACTGCAGGATAGCCACATACAAAGTTTCTCAACACTAAATCATAACCAACTAATTATATATACAAACTTAGTTTTATATATCTCTCTATATATATCACCCACCCCTCATATGTTTATTACATAAATGAGGAAATTCATACCTATTTCGATGTTTCTCCTCCTTGTGACGACATGAATTGTTGGATCATTCCTCTCAAGTTTTCTAGCTCAGCTTTCGTTTCAAGTCTTGCACTCCTCTATTCCTCAACCATTGATTCCACCTGAGTAATCTTTGCTCCTGATTGCTCAAGTTTTGCCTTCAAGGATAGTTTAATTTTGATCATAAACACCTCTCATAGGATAGAAGATTTAACTTAATCAATGCATTTATAAAATCAAATAGTTAATTAGGAAGAACATGCAAATGGTGAGTGTTAGACTTATTAGAACTTTAATTAAATGCAAAAGACATACCAAAATGACATAGCTTAGAGATCAAAAATAGAAAAGCAAGTAAATTTGTTTTATAAATTAAATGCAAATGAAAGTTCCTTTATGTGGATGTGGGGTAGAGGGATTCCATTAGAGTTATATCGGCCCTACTAGTCCTAAATTGAAAGGAAATCAATGTTTTACAACTTTTCATAAAGGATGGTAGCATATATGTCTATATAAACAAAACAAGCAACCTTATTATTCAACCTCATACCTCATCCTCCTTAAGAGTTGCCTTTTTTTTTAAGGCCTTTAGATATACTATGCAATCACTCAATCCATTTAGATACTGTTATTAAATTAAGTCATGGTGTTCAAAATAGTCCCTCATAGTATCTTGAACCAAATGTTAAATATCATTTGACGATTGAGTGATAGTTCAAATTATGCGTTCATGATAATATATTTTTCTTTTATGAATTGTAAGTTTAAATTGTAGCTTAATATTGAACTCTTACTAAAATAAGTTATTGCCAAATACAAACTACCTAGTTGTCATTTTCAAAAAAGAAAAAAAAAAACCTATCTAGTCATTACAACCTGATAATCTATTAAGCTTTGACCCAAATAGAGAATACTCCTCTAAAATCTATAAAAGGAAAGAGCAAATATGTAACAAGAGCAAAAAAAAAAAAAAAAAAAAAAAAGAACAAAGCAACAAGCTATGGAAGGCAAAGAGCAAGAGATTTGTGAAGTTGGTGCATGTGAATTTGCAAAACACATAGAAAAACTACAAAAGCAACAAGCTACGAATGGCAAAGAGCACGGGATATTCTCCTCAAACCCTCAAAATCATAATCAGGGCATAATGCATTTAACCCAAAACAAGCAAAAAAGAGACGGATTCTATTGAGACAACTTTACATTGACACCCATTGAGACAAAAAGACGATTCTAAACGTGTTTGTTTTACCCTATCAATTTACTGTTGATATCGGGTAAATTATCCAAACTAAACAACTTTACATCATCCTATAACAAAATAAAAACAAACAAATTAAAAAGGAGAAAGATGAAGAACAAAAGATACATTAGTTTTATTAATTTTTTTTTTGAAAAGCATTAGTGTGTGATGTTTATCAAATGCCTTCTAATGCTTAAATCATACCAAAGCTAGTGTCAAACAAATTTGAGCAGTGGGAGAGTTATTGCACATCAATAACCCAATCATCTCAAGTTTCACATTCATAAAATGGAAGTAATGGAGGACTCGAGTAATCTATTAACGATTCAAGTTGAGTCGTAACCTCGAACATATCTATCCAAATACCCATTTGAGAGCCACTATTCCAAAAAAGATTACTAATTTTCCTACCCAAGCATTTGGGCATAAGATGAGCTCTCTTGTTGGGTATGACATATTCATTCCACTCTTCTATTTTAGAAAATGCACCTACCCTTTTAAATTATTCAACAATTTCATCCGTCACATTAAATACCATAACTTATAATTTACAAACTTATCAATTATGACCCAATATTCAAATTATTTCCTTAACCATTTTAAACCTTCCTTTAAAACTATTTACCAAAAGAATAAAAACCTTCCTTTGAAACTAAAAAAAAAAATGGAGAGGAATGGCTATTCAGTTCACATCACACAGACCAAGGGAGAAAGAGCCAAACTAATATTAATACCATATATTATATAAAAGAAGATTAGAACCGAGGAAACCAAAAGAAAACCCATAAAAATAAGAAGAAGAAGAAGCGAACCTGTTGAAGCAAGAAAAGAAGATGGCGACGGAGTGGAACGACGGCAGAAGCACGAGCAAAATGACGGCAGCGGCGCGAGCGAAACGACGACGGCGACGGAGGAGAACCGGCGGCGTGGGAGATTTGGAGGGCAGGGCACGAAACTGACGGAGGTGGGCGATTTTCGGATGAAGAAGAAAAAATGAGGGGGCTTTTTTCGATTTAGGGATTTAAACAGCCTTCTCCCGACGCTACCTAAAGTGGCGTCGGGAGTTACCCTCTCTCCCGACGCCCCATACTAATGGCGTCGGGAGTTCCTCAATTTTCACATTTTTTTCAATTTTCGTCTTCCCGCTTGTAGGATAAACGCGTCGGCATCAGTTTGACTACCGACGCTGTAAACAGTTGCGTCGGGAGATATTTAACATCAATTTAATTTTTGCCTTTTTTATTCCCGACGACCAACTGTAGGCATCGGGAACTAACCCAATGTCCGACGCGTATAATTGTGGCGTCGGGAGAGTCCCTAATTGCCCACGCTATTTTTTGATTTCTTGATTACAACTACCGACGCAACAAAATGGCGTCGGGAGATGGGCTATCACCCGACTCGTAATATAGGCGTCGGGAGTTAGTGTTTCGGGCGACGCCTTTTTTTAGCGTCGGGAGAAATTTCGTCGGAAGAGACAAATTTTCTTGTAGTGATATAAGCCAACTTAAAAGGCTCTTTTTTGTGTAGTGGCATAAAGGGAAGAGGTTGTTCCACTTTGATCCAAGATTGACCTTATATCAAGACATTACACTCTTCCTAAATAAAGGATATTGTCCCTTCTCTCTATTGGAATTTCCTAGGTTTCCTTTCTTTGGGAGTGATCGAAAGTAATTTCTTGTCTCATAATTGCCTTCCAAATACACCTAAAAATGACTAGATAAGATTCGTGGGGAGTCGATCCAGCTTCCATCTAGTCCTATATTTTCTTTTGTTTCCATGAATGCTTTCAATTTGAATAGATAGCTTCTAGCTAGTCTTTCATTTTTAGGAAGACTAAAGATCTCTTGCAACTTTTAGAAACTAGAGAAATTGATTGTCTCTTAGAGCTAAACTTATTTCAAGATATAGAAATTGTTGTTTGAAAAGTAATCACATTAAGATTAAAAAAATATATAATACATTCATGTTAAGTTAATTCTTTTCAACTCACTAGAAGGTCATTATTCATGGTGTAAAACATAGTAAATTAATTTATAAGTCTCATAAATATTAAGAAAATAATTTTTTTCTTAAAAAAAAATTTCGATGAGTGATGGAACCTTAAAAAAAACAAACAAACAAAAAACCTTAGATGGATGACGGAAACAAAACTTCTCAATACTCCATATCACAATTAGTCACTCCAATAACAAAAAGGGTACTAAGTCCGTACAAGAGTAGGTATTAAGAAAATACTCAATTAGTGATTCTATACAATTGAGTGGACAAACTATATCCATTAAATGTGTACGTTTTCTTGAAAATATAAATATTGTCCTTAAACTTCAACAATCTACACCAAACTAATAAGTGGTCAAAATGGTTCGCGAATGTTTTAGATTCATTCTCTTATTTATTTGACGTTTTAATCCTTCATCCTACCTACCAAATGCCCTATACAAGCTTTGATGGATTTGAAAGAAAATACTAAATTGAAATTTTAATTTTCTTTATATTAAAAAAAAAGCCCTTACTAATTGTGAATTATGACACAACTCCCATTATACGATGAGGGAGTGTTAGGTATAGAGGGTTTGCATGCAATGGAACTTGGGTGGGGTTGTAATTAAGGTGGTCGACATGCAAAAACATAAATTTTGTAACATCCTAGTCTTTGGACCCCCAAAAAGCCTAGGATTTTGATGTGTCACAAACTATATACTTTTCATATATATTTCGCATACATTATATTATACAAAAGATCAATATGATTACCTCTATCAATCTAGGCCTCGTTTGATAACCATTTGATTTTTTGTTTATGGTTTTTGAAAATTATGCTTGTTATTTTTTTTTCATTTACTTACAATGGTTTTCATCTTTGTTAAGAACACATTTTAATTCTTGGTCAAATTCCAAAAACAAAAACAAGTTTTTGAAAACCATTTTTTGTTTTAGTTTTCAAAACTTGACTTGGTATTCGAAAACATGAGAGGGAATGTAGATAACAAAACAAAGGATCTTATATAAGTAGAACTAGTGTTTATAAGTTTAATTTTTTTTTTAAAAAAAAAAAACAATTAGCTATCAAACGGGACTATTTTTTTAATTTTCAAAACTTGACTTGATTTTTGAAAACATGGGAGGAAGGTAGATAATAAGACAAGAAAAGTTATACGTAAAAGTAGTGTTTACAAACTTAATTTTCAAAAACCAAATGGTTATTAAACAAGGCCTTAATTATACGGGTATATATGTCTATTATTGAAAACATTAATTTAAAAAGTTCAATTAATTTAAAAAGAAGTTAGATATAAACTCACATGTACATTATATTTATCAAAAAGAATTTTGAGAAGCCGTTGTACATTATTTTGAACCAAACATTGTTGTGGCCTAAACATATCAGAGTGGTTGAATGATCAATCACCAAAGTTTCATTTTGGTGGCCAAATGTTTGGCAACTTTGATCCCACAACTAGATTTCTTTTCATTATTTTTATTTTAAATTCACTATATTAGATTAAACTAAAATTTGAAAAAGGTACGTGCAAAGACAACGAACACTCACGGATATAAAAAAAACATATATATGAAAGTGCAAAGACAGGGATTTCTAAAAGGAAAATACTTGGTTGCACATAAGCATACCCGTATACATAGGGATCTCCCTACATACCACTATTAAAATGTGACAACTAGGAGAGAGAAAAATGTTTTCTCATTTTCTATCTTCCTCTTTTTTAGTTGTCATCAAAATTTTAATGGATATGTAGGGATCTCCCTACATATCCGTAGTAAGTATTATTCTTTCCAAATGCTTGAGAAAATGCTATCTATATTGATTATTTCCATTACCAAAAAATGAATAAATGAAGTAGGTGGGATAACAATAAAAGATTATCATCCTGTGAATGTGAGCCACGTGTACAACTAAGACTAACAGACTAACAAAATTTACTAGGAACGAAACAGCGAGTTTAATACAAAGTCAATTTAAGGATAAATATATTCTAGGAAATATCTACAAAAGTTTGTCTTTAATTAGATTTTTCCTTTTTATAGTTCAAAATATGAAAAAGGAAATTTGAACCTCTAACGTATAATATCTAACCAATTGAGCTCATTTTCTCATAAGGTGAAAGTTTGAATGCAAATGATGTTTGGGAAATATTTTGACATTTTTATTGATGATGCAATGGCTCCACTTGAAAGCAAATAGATTGCTTCTAACTTGGTCTTTGGTTGTGGCTTGTGGCTAATTCTTGTTATATATAATGATGAGAAGGAATTGTAGACACAAATGAAATTAGACTTCTAAAGCCTATTCCTCTTACACTTTAAATCTAGACATTTTCTTTAGTTTCAAGTTATATATAAGTTCAAGTGTGACTAAATCTTTTTTAGTTCAACGATAGGTAAGAGTGAGGATTCCAAGCTCTAACCTTTTGGTTACAATTATAATGATTTAACTAACTAAACTATATTCAGATTGGCACATATGGTTGAACTTGTCGTTATTAAATGTCTATTTGAGAGTTGTTTTTTAAAAACAATATTTTAAGAACAATACTTGACTACATATCAACATGTAAGTATCTTTCCTACACACTATCATTAAAATGTTTGACAACTAAGGGAGAGAGAGGTAGAAAATAAGAAATTTTTCTTTTATAAACATTTTAATGATGGTGTATAGAAAAACATCTACGCACTTATAGGCAACCAATGAAAAAAGTTCTAGTGTTTGGCAACCACTAAAAATAACTTATTAGAAAATGAGATTGATAAATAAACCATTTTGAGAGAAACACTTGAAACCAACTTTTTAAAAAAAAGTTGTGTATAAAACATTTGTGAGAAAATGCAACCAAACATATGAGTGTTTAAATTCTAAACAATTTTTATATAAGATATTTTTTTAAAATGCATTTTTGAAAAACATTTAAATTAAAATGTATTCCAAACGGACTGATTGCCTATATTCTAGTGTTTAAGACAGACTCAATAAAGCATATGTTGGGAATTGGGATAACTGTCTAAAAATTTGTCTTCTCTTGATCAACTTTTTCTTGTTTTTTATAAACATATTTTAATATTAATTTTCAAACAAATGGTAACTGATTTTAAAACAAAAACTATTTCAAAAGTAAACTTTTGAACAAGACCTCTATTATTTTTTATTTTTTTATTTTTTGTTGAGGATAAATCAAGGCCTCTAGTTGTAGAGACTAGATAGACATCATTGCATAATCGTACAACTCCAAAAAAAAAAAAAAAAAAAAAAAAAAAAAAAAAGTGGGATGTTGACGTACGATAAGCATGGATTATTGCATCAGTATTTCAATGGATATCATCATGTTATTCAGGTCTCATACCCTCGAGCTTTTGTTCCTTTTTAAGTAAATATCGTCGAGCACTTAAGATACAGAGAGATTATTGGGTTATGATTCAAAACTTTTCTTTCTTTAATCATGAATGAAATGTACTCTATACACTATACTTCATTGTATTATTTGTAACTTTATTGTTTGTTCTTATTTGTAACTTTATTGTTTGTTCTTATTCAAATTTAATGCACGAGCCACACAAAATGAAATATTAGTATACTAACACGTGCATAACTTCACAATTAAAGTATCTACTTCTTTCATTATTGAACATAGCTTTAACTATTTAAGACGTTATTAAACATTTATTCTTAAGGTTAGATGTTACCTTAGGGAGAAAGAAAGGAAATAAAAACACACACATACACAGTAGAGACCAAATAAAGTAACTGCATAGTTCTGATTGTTGCAATTTTCTCTAATTTCCTTTTTACTTTGTGAACTTTAAAACTTTGATTTAAATTCAAATTCTCATTCATTTTTCATTTTAGATTTTAGTCTTTCACTTTTCATAGAACCTTGAACCCTGTAGCAAAGGTTCATTCACAGAAACAATATATAGATTATATATAATGTCAATGTGAAATTTTATGATAAAGGGCCAAAATTTAAAAGTTCAATGAAAGTCAGAAGAATTAAAATCCAAGTTCTAAAAGTACGAAATCCAAGTAAAAATTCAAAAACTAAAATCATGTTAAAACCAGAATATATATATATATATACATATATACAAACAATAATAGGATTAAACTCATATAGATCAAAGTAAAAATAGTATTATTAATTACTTAATTAATTAAAAAACAAAAACAAACCAAGTTAAAACCAGAAAAGAAAAACAATTAAGACAAACAAATATAAGGATTAGACTCACGTACATTAAAGTCCAAAACCTACCAACGATAGTTCGAGCTACCCGATAACCTCTAATCCATCCAAGATTTCTGCCGACCTGATTAGCAACTCAATTAGTTAAGACATTATATCATCGACCAAAAAGGGTCCTAAGAGATTCAAAACTCCACCTTTACATGTTCAACTCAAAAAAAAAAAAAATCCGCTTAAGATTTCCATCCAAAGTTTAAACTGTTACCCCATGTGTGCCTGTTAAAGCTATGAGCAGAGTGAATTGAATTCAAAGCATAAGAAAGTAACGGCTCTAACATTTCATAGCTTGTTCCATCCATCTCTAGAGAGAGAGAAGGGGAGACGTCGTTAGAATTTATCTGTACAATTCACAAAACAACAGCCACAAAAAGTTAAAGGAGTTTTCCTTTCACTATTAAGAAAAAAAAAAAAAAGAAAAACCAGAAACCAAAAGGCTTTTATCCTCTTGCTCGTGGGGTTGGTAGGGCTTTGTGGGCAAGCCTACCTGCCTTAGTGCTATTGTGGTTGATATAATGATCAGATATGCAGACCACAAAAATCAAATACCAAGTACCTTACGCGTGCTGCTACCTTCTTGTTTAGATATCTAATTTGCAGGTAGTAAAAAGTTTTTTTTTTTTTTTTTGATATCCGTGAGTGTTCAGGCCAGCTTACGGAAATCTCAACTAATCTCACGTGACAACCGCCTGACCCTACTACACTTGGTTGCCAAGTAAACTCGTAGGATATTAAATCCTTGGTAGATGGCCACCATGGATTGAACCTATTCCCTCTAAGCCCTTTATTTTTTCTATGGCCCTTATTGACACTAGGGCCAGTTGGCAGCCCATTTACTGTGACAAAGTGAATTTTGGAGCCAACCTTATAGATATTTTCATGTGATCATTCTTCAAGACTATGAGTACACACACAAGTCAAAATCACATGCTCTTATACTTTCCTTTCATGTCTTTCTTTGTAAGTGGTTCCATATTTTGGTCCCTAGGCATAACGAAACGACACCAATACATTCCAGGCTTGGTTAAAACCGTTAATTCTTATTCAAAATCCCAATTACTTTCACCCACTTTTCACTCTTGCTCCAATTCCCCTGGGGAGCAAAAGTAATCCTTTTTTAAAGTTGCCTCCAAGAACAAACTCAGTGGAAATGCAGAGGGGACAACAAAGATGGGGCTAGGGATGAATAACTGAACTTATTTCTCGATTCAATAGAAGCCTAGAGAAACAATACAACATTCTACCAAATAAGATTCAGTCTACAATACTACCAATGACCAACTGTTTCAAGTTAAAAAGTGTTGTCATTTATTTAATTTAGTCATTCACAGAATGGCTTGAACTTGTAAAATTCGGGATAAGTTTTCTATATGTTGTCCAAGGCATGTAAATAAACAAAGTACAGAAGCACAAAAGTAATAAAGCATTTAAATGCTTTATTATTGTTCCATGTGATGTTTAGGTTTCATCACCTTATCAATGAAATGTCTATGTTTCCTATAAAATAAATAAATAAATAAAGCTTATAATACATAATGGTTTTTCCCATGTGGTGCTGTAAACCATATTTGGACACATTGTCCGTCTACCAGGGTGGTTCAGTGAGATGGGACATTGGACAAGCATCACATCCTCCATTTCCTGAATGACATGAATCAGAAAAATCCTAGTTTGTGGGCAGAAACTTATTGCGAATGTGGCCTATGTTGAAGATCAAGCTAACAAGCTACTAAAACCATACAAAAACAATGGTCCGCGGCAGGGAGTTCGGTTTGGGATTTGTGCACATGCTCAAAGGCAACAGAATGATTTGGTCACTTGCACAATGATTCACAATAACTGGACCTCCTTGCTTGGTTGCCAAATGGGTTCTATGTCAATTACCACATCATACTTCGATTATGTCACAGCTTAAAATCAATATGTAGCAATGCAGTCAAGGCCATTCAAAAAGAGAATCATTAGTTTCAGAAAGTAAAAAGGGAAATATGCCATAAAAAATTATTAAGGCCACTCTCCTTCCCTTCCACCATGGTCACCTCAACTGCATTGCTATCTGATCTAATCATCACCAGGGCAATGCCCTCCGCACGGTCCCTTCTCTGTCTCTCCTTTTTCTCTCTCTCCCTCTAAAATCACTCATCCCAAAAAAAGAAACTTCTCTAGAAAGCATCCCTTCAATCGAAGGAGCTTTCAACAGAATGTCTACCTTCCTGAGAGTGAAGGTGCTTGTAGTGGTCGTTCATAGCTAATTTAATATTTTGCAAATATAGGGATGGAAACTATACATTTTAAAACTTCAGGGAGCGAAGAAGTCTAGGAACTGTGACAAATAGGTGAGTGATTCCCAGAAAATTATGCCAACACCTATAACAATAGATTTCTGCATTTTAATTTCAGATAGTCGTTAAATGAGGACAGAACCTCGTTTGAAAAGCTTCATGAGCCACCAATCTGAGTACGATTAGCCCCCGATACTCCAAAACCATACAAACCAAGACTTAGCCTGACATAATGAGTTGATCCAATTTGACAACCTCGGTTGCTTTCTCTCACAAAAAATCATTTAAGGGCAAAAGTTTGAACTCAAATGGGTTCATATCATAGTGTTGACCTATCTAATAAGTTTAATTTCGTAAGAGATGTATGTGAGCTAGCCTGGTCCTGAATGCTCACGTTATTTTCCTCAAGTTAAAAAGGCATCTGAACCGAAAAAGTTTTAGTCAGACTAAAATGGGGATCACTGCCTGAAGCAATAATTGGTAGACTAAAAAAGATGGGCAACAAAGAGGTGTATGGAAGTTGGAACCACCATTAAACCATGAAGGAAATAGCGAACTGCCGCCCAAAAATCTCAAAGAAAGTGTTCCAGGGAGATGATCGATGAGTTCCTTCCTCATCCTCATTTTCGGGACTAGAGAAACTTCTTATGGCAAGCTGGGATTTGTGCTATTATTTGGGGGTTGTGGGGAGAGAGAAATAACATAATTTTTAGAGGGAAAGAGAGGAATGCGGAGGATATTTGGGACCTTATTAAATATTTTGTTTCGTTGCAGGCGTCGGTGACGCGTTTGTTTTGTAATTATTCATTAGGCCTTATTTTGTTAGATTGACATCCCTTTATCTAAGGGGATTTCCTTTTGGGAGCTTGGTTTTTTTTTTTTATGCCCTTGTATTCTAAAAAAACAAAAAAAAAACAAAACAAAACAAAACAAAAAAAAAAATTGAAGGAAATAAACCAGCGGAGAAAAGGACAAGAGCACATTAACAATCAACAGTGAAAGACCATTTAGACCAAAGAGGTGGCAGACACCACCCTAGGATGGATAAAGCTCCCCTCCCCCTATATTATACCCATGAAATTCAGAAGCAATCTATCATCGATACTTTTTCCTTCAAGATGTCAAGTTCTTGTCAAATTACAAATGCTAAATATTTTTTTATAGATGCCCAGTTCTCATTAAATACTTTACAAGAAATATAAAGGTTCAACAGACACAACACACATATCTATTATCAAAATCGAACTAATTAAATATTGTCAAGCTTTTGGGCGAGCAGTGCATCTTAAACTGGTACAAGAGAGATTGCAAAAAAATAATAATAAACAGAAGTTTAGGACGTGCAGCTGAAAAACAACAATAAAACATGTTACGCTTTAGCTTTTCCAGCCTGCAGAGATTGAATCCTCTGCTGTAACTTCAATATCTGCAAGAGAGCAAACCAACAATAAGCAATTGATCTGCAAAGTATAGTAGTTTATCCACAGCAGAAAAGGTTTATACTAAACCAACGAATAAATTGTACTGAAAAATGAAAGAAGTTCTAGTTTTTGAAACGATTGAGACAAAAGAAGCCGTTATCCCAGTCAGCCTACTTTTAATGTTAAGCATTACACTCACAAATTTATCGGCATGAAAACATTCAATGCCAGTATGATAGCCTAATTTTTTTTTTTTTCCGGTGTTCGTGTAGATGGCATTTTTCCACTTGATCCAAAATTAAATACACCCGACATATTGGGCTCTGCAGATAGTGCCTCTAACTTCAATCTAAACAAGCTTTCACATAAATTTTTACATAATGTGAGAAGTTCGAGTTTGTACACAAAAATTTTAAGACATGCAAATGAACTTTATAATGTTAAAAAAAAGACCATACTGTTAGATCAATAATCTGAAATTTAGTTTTTGAAACTAAGAAAATAGAATTGTATTTGAAACTTTTTTTTCTTGAGTTCAGAAACAATATTTATGGCCCCGAGAAAGACCTCACTTTTGGCCAGAACTTCGGGATCTTTATGATCTCTGTTCTGATTTCTGGTTATTGTGTGGTGAATTTAATGTTTCGCAATAGTCTCACGAGAGATCCAAGATGGTCCCCCAACCAGAACTATGTGCCATTTAGCTCCTACATCGATCAATCTGCCTTGATAGAATCTCTACAAAATAGCCTCTTTACTTTGTCAAATTTTAGAAACTCTCCCACTCTCACTCTTATCGATAGATTTTTGGCTTCAAAGAGTGTGCTGGAAAAGTTTGCTAATGCCTTGGTTAGAAGACTTGACAGACATATTTCAGACCACTTTCCGATTCTTTTATCCATTGGAGTTGATAATTGGGGGCCTACACCTTTTAGATTTAAGGACATGTGGCTTCAGCATCATAGTTTCTTCCCTTTAGCCAAATATTGGTGGAAAAACACTCCTATTAGAGGCTGTCCAGGTCATGGGTTCATTCAATAACTGAAGGGTCTAAAAGGATTCGGGCCTGGAGTGGGGAAACCTTTCGATGCTTCACCACACAAAGGAACCAGATCCAATCAGAGATTACTCTCCTAGAAAGCTTAGAGGAGACATGGGTTCTCCAATCTATCCATAAAACTCAAAGAAATTCTCTTAAAGGTCAGCTCCTTTCTTTAGCAGCTAAGGAAGAAGCTTTGTGGAGACAAAAGTTTTAAGGCAAAATGGCTGAAAGATGGGACATCAACACCAGTTTCTATCATATTGTGGCAGCAAAGAAGAGAAAAAACTACATCCTAGAGTTCATATCAGAAGAGGGAAATAGCTTACTGATGCAAGCATTTTTTTTTTTTCGACAAGAAACATCAAAGAGATAAATTAATCACAAAAAAGGGAGAAACAACCTAAGGGCCATGGGTGGAGGAAACCCATGCCCGGCAACTAATTTAACAAAGCCTTCCAATCGCTAATAATCATTAGCAGGCTGTAATTACAAAAAGAATTTCGGTGTAAAGATATCCACCAAGAAGCCGTATTTTGTACACTATCACAAAAAGAAGCAAAGCTACCACATTTATCCTCAAAAGTTCTAGCATTTCTCCTCTCTCCACAAAATCCAAATAGTGGCCCGAAACACACAACTAACCAAAATCTTAGCTTTCCTTTTGAGATTCCAAGCATTCAGCCCTTCCACAAGCCAATCCTCAATCTTCTTCGGCTTACAAAACGATATGCCCAGTAAGTTAGCCACAAAATTCCAAGCTGCCCCCGCAAACTCACTGTGAAGGAATACATGGTCTAAACTCTCTGCTGCCTTAAAACAGAGCCTGCAAGCAGAGGGAGAGAGCGCCCAGCCACTAAATTTCCTTTGCAAGCATTGAGAAGGAACACATCCAATTTTTTTTTTTATAAAGAACCAACCTTTCATTGAGAAAAAATGAAAGAATACAAGGGCATACAAAAAAACCAAGCCCCAAAAGGAAATCCCCTTAGATAAAGGGACGTCAATCTAACAAAATAAGACCTAAAGAATAATTACAAAACAAACGCGTCACCGACGCCCATAACGAGACGGAATATTTAATAAGGTCCCAAACATCCTCTGCATTCCTCTCCTTCCCTCTAAAAATTCTATTATTTCTCTCCCCCCACAAACCCCAAACGATAGCAAAAATCCTAGCTTGCCCATTAGATGGCCAGCACAATCTGCCTCCAACAACGGGAACCCATTGATTCTGTTTGCAGTTTTCAGCTTGAAGAGGAATTCACTAAGAAAAAGAAAGAAGTTTGGAGGGTTGTTAATGATCTTGCTTTAATAAATCTCGTCTCAGCTTGGTGGAATGTTGATACCCAAGGCAAATTGGAAGGATTTCGCTTCGTGAGAAAGCTTAGAAACCTTAGGAGCATCCTGAAGGAGTGGAACAAAGAGATCTTTGGAGATATTAAGATTAAGAAACAAAAGATCATGGATAGAATCAAATCCATTGATGACCTCGAAGAGGTGGACCAGTTATCCCCTGCCTTGAAAGATGAGCGTCTATCTCTCAAAGCTAAGCTTGTAGAGATAATTCGCAAGGAGACCATTAGCTCGAGCCTGGAGGCAAAAAGCTAAAATCAAGTGGGCTCAGGACGGGGACTGCAACTCAAGCTTCTTTAACAGAGTAGCCAGTGGCAGGAGAAGTAAGAACTTCATAGGTTCTTTGCTGAATGAGGGGGGCACTATTAAAGGGGAGCTGAAGGTGGAAGGGGAGTCGGAGGTGGAAGAAGAGATTCTTTCCTTTTTCTCTAAGCTTTATGCCCCCCGAGTGCACCCTAGACCTTTTGTGGGTGGCTTGAATTGGAGTCCCATTTCGGACAGGGATAAGTCTTTCTTAGACTTTGCTTTTTCCCTAGAGGAGATAAGAAAGGCGGTCTTCAAAAGTGATAGAAACAAGGCCCCCAGTCCTAATGGTTTTTCGATGGCCTTTTTTCAGAACAATTGGGAGATTGTCAAGAAGGATTTGGAAAGAGTGTTCAAGGAGTTCTTTGGGAGGGGCATTTTAGACTCCACCCTGAATGAAACCTTTGTTTGCCTAATCCCTAAAAAGGACAAGGCTAATAAAGTCAAGGACTTTAGATCCATTAGCTTGATCACAAGCACTTATAAAATCATAGCAAAGGTTCTGGCAAACAGACTTAAGAAAGTCCTCCCTCCCACTGTTTCAGAGGCCCAAAGGGCTTTTGTTATGGGCAGGCAAATCTTGGATCAAGCCCTGATAGCAAACAAGGCCATAGAGGATTATCGAGGGAGGGGTTGAGAAGGTGTCATTTTTAAAATTGATTTTGAAAAAGCCTACGATCATGTGGATTGGGATTTCCTGGATAAGATCCTTGAGAAGAAAGGCTTCGAGTACAAATGGCAATCGTGGATTTGGAGTTGCGTCAGATCGGTTCATTATTCTATCCTTATTAATGGTAAACCAAAGAGGAAGATTAAAGCCACAAGAGGTTTAAGGCAAGGCGATCCCCTTTCCCCTTTTCTCTTTATTTTGATTGTGGATACCCTTAGCAGACTGGTTTCCAGAAGCTTGGAAGGTGGTATTATTCAGGGCTTTGAGGTAGGTATAGAGAAAGTGGCCCTTTCCCATCTTCAATTCGTTGATGATACTATTTTCTTTTGCTCGGGCATGGAGGACTCTTTTCTAATTCTGAACCACATTCTCAGTTTCTTCGAGGCCTTGTTGGGACTTAAAGTTAATAAAGGTAAGTGCCAAATTTTGGGTTTGAATTGTTAGGAAGATAAATTAAGAAGATGGGCTTTGTTGGTTGGTTGTGAGGTTGGAGCCTTCCCTTCTTCTTACTTAGGTCTCCCACTTGACCATAATCCTAAATCTGTCACATTTTGGAACCCAGTCATTGAGAAAGTTCGGAAAAGACTTGCCTCTTGGAAGAGAAGCTTCTTCTCTAAAGGGGTAGAGTGACTCTCATTTGTTCTGTTCTTAGCGGCATCCCTATCTACTTTTTCTCTCTTTTTAGAGCTCCCACGTCGGTTTGTAATGCCCTGGAGAAGCTCAGGAAGGACTTTCTATGGGAGGGGGTTGGAGAAGGGAGAGGGGCTCACTTAGTGAGCTAGAAGACAATTGGGAAGCCTGTGAGTCTGGAAGGTCTAGAATTGGGCAATCTGAGAATTTGTAATAGAGCGCTGCTTGCTAAATGGCTTTGGCGATTCCACCTTGAATCTGATTCTCTTTGGGTTAGGATCATCAGGAGTAAATACGGACGTCAACCCTTCAATTGGCTCTCGGGCGGGGTTAAAGGCACCTTCAAGAATCCTTGGAAAGACATTTCCCTGGAGCTCCCCTATTTTTCTTACTTAGTCCAGTGCACCGTGGGGGATGGGAAGGACACTTATTTCTGGGAGGATTTGTGGGTGGGGGATCGTTCCTTCTTCTCTTTGTTCCCTCGTTTATATCATTTATCCTCAATGAAAAATCGCACTGTGACTGAAATCCTTGGCTTTGTGGGGAGCCCCACTTCTTTGTCCTTAGGTTTTAGGCGTCCGTTATCTGATAGAGAAACCACGAACATCATGGTTCTTCTTTCTTTGTTAAAGGGGGTTAGTCGTAGTCCAGGTAGGAGGGACGCTCGTTTTTGGAGCCTCAACCCCTCTAGGGGCTTTTCTTGTAATTCGTTCTTTCAATTTCTGATTAATCCTTCCCCGGTTAGAGAGTCTGTCTTTTCGTGTCTTTGGAAGGTTATAGTCCCAAAGAAAGTTTGATTCTTCGCTTGGCAGGTCATTCTGGGTCGTGTTAACACTCTTGATAGGCTTTCGAGAGTAATGAACCATATGGTTGGCCCTTTTTGTTGCATTCTTTGTCGGAAGACGAAGGAAGATCTTGATCACTTGTTGTGGGGTTGTGATTTTGCTCGCTCAGTCTGGAGCCGCTTCTTTGAGGTGTTCGAGTTCCAGTTCGCTGGCCACCGTCGTTGTAGGGAGGTGATCGAAGAGTTCCTTCTCCATCCGCCTTTCCAGGAGAAGGGAAGGTTTTTATGGCTTGCTGGTGTTTGTGCTTATGGGGTTTATGGGGGGAGAGGAATAATAGAACTTTTAGAGGGGTGCAAAGACATTCTAGTGAGGTTTGGGCTAATATTAGATTATTTGTTTCATTATGGGCCTCGGTTTTAAGGCTTTTTGTAATTACACTCTAGGCATTACTTTGCTTGACTAAAAACCCTTCTTGTAGTTTGGGTTTCTTTTTGGGGCTTGATTTTTTTGGATGCCCTTGTATTCTTTCATTTTTTTCTCAATGAAAGCTCGGTTTTTCATCACAAAAAAAAAACAAAACAAAACAAAAACAAAAACAAAAAAACCCATCCCAAATGGCTTCACTTCAGAGTTCTATAAAATAATAAAATAAAAAATAAAAAATAAAAAATAAAAAAAAGAAAATTAGAACAACCTCAAGGTTGATATTACGAGGGTGTTATAAGACGTTTTTGAGGATGGGATTATCAATGCTAATCTTAAAGAAATATGTATTGGCCTCATCCCAAAGAAAGTGGACGACTATGTGGTTGGAGAATATAGGCCTATCAGTTTCACTACACATTTGTACAAATTTGTGGCTAGTCCTAACTAAGACTCAAAAAAGCTCTTCCCTCCATCCATCATTACAAAACAATAAACGACTTTTGTTGAAGGAAGACAAATCCTTCATGCCTCTCTTATGCAAATGAACTTGATGAATGGAAGAGGGAAAGAAAAAAAGAAAAAGGTTGTTAAATTGGACATTTCACAAATTGACTGGAACTTCCTGGACAAGATCCTCCTAGCGAAGGGCCTCAGTTTGAGTTGGATTAGAGGTTGCATCTCATTCTCTAGCTTCTCAATCATCATCAATCCTCATGGTAAAATTCTCGCATCTAAGGGGCTTAGGACAGGTGATCCCTCTCACCTTTCCTTTTCAACATTGTGGTTAATTGCTTTAGTAGACTTACATTCAAGCTGCCACGAAGTATTCATCAAGAGTTTTGATGTTGGAAATGGTGAAATAAGTATCCATCCATTACAATTTGCAGATGACACTATCCTTTTCTCCATACATACGTATCTTTGAAGATGCTTCCAATTTCTATATAAATCACCAAAAATCCGAAATTATGGGCATTAACTTGGAGAAGCAACTGGTGGAAGCTATTGCAAACAAATACAATGCAAGAAGGGTCATTTACCAAGCTCCTACATCGGTCTTCATTTGAATGGTAATCCAAAGTCCTCCCCTTTTACAGCTCCTAATATTGAAATAGTTGAAAGGAGACTACAAGCTTTGAGCAACTCTCATATTTCCAGCGAAGGAAGGCTTACTCTCCTCCGAGCCACATTAACCAATCTCCCCACCTACTACTTCTACATGTCTCTCCACAACATGCCCTCCAAAGTTGTTCGTTCTTTGGAAAAGCGTTTTTACAAATTTTCTTTGAAAAAACAACATTGATAAACCAGGCATTCATCTTGAAAAGTGGGAAAAAGTCCTTCTCCCTATTGACTAAGGGGGCCTAGGCATTCACAACCTAAAGGAGAAGAACCCTGCATTGATGCTATCGGGCTCCTACCATTGCCTCCAAAATTTATGTTATGATGTCAATTGCCTCCTACCATTGATGCTATGGGCAATCTTGACGGGGAGAAAAGCTTCTTTGGACGCATATGGTTACAGATTTCTTTTGGGCTACTTGGATCGAAAGGAACCAAAGGGTTTTTTGCAGAAAAGGAGAAATCTTATGATAGATGTTTTACAACATTATCTTTCTCACTGTTTCTTGGTGTAAATTGTCTTCACCTTTTCATTCTTATTATAGATTTGCTACTCTTGATTACAATATTTAAAAATTATTTTGTATTTATAATTTTAAAATAGAGAGAAAGAAATACAGAAGATTAAAAAAACAAAAATCTAAAAGATGAAGGAGCCTTATTTACTCATGGAGGAACCAGAAAAAAAACTCATTAAAGAAAGATGAAATGCAATGCATGAACTCTATTCTGTCGATTTTAGCATTCTTGTTTTTTTCATTTTTTTGCTTTCCCTTCCAGTCCTCGATGCTTCAATTGAAAAGGACTTCGATTTAGTTTTAAGAACCAATATTCAGTCCAACTTCAATTATTTCTACCATGGTTCAACCTAGATGTAAGGAAGCGGGCCAAGCAACAGAAGAAAGCCATGCATCTCCAGCTTAGTTTCAAGTCAAGGAAAAAGGGGACGAGGCAGAATGCTCAGAAATTTCTCTAAATTTAGCTGTTTCCTTAATTTGCCTATGGTTTTGAATCAAGTTCAGATTTCATTTTCTTTGTTTTCAAACTTATGTCACCAGACACATTTTATGTATGCTATTCATCATTTCTGAATCCTCCAACAAACAAGCAAGAATCAGGCACAAAAAAGACATTTTATTACTTTCTTTTGGGGTCATAGCTTTAAGATCTATAGAAGTATGAAAAGTACAAACCGCATCTCTCTTGCTATTTTGTTTCTCTTCCAAATCTTGAAGGGCTGAATCAAGACGTTTCCTGAATTGAGCAAATATCATTGAATTAAAACACATGAAAATGGCGATTAATACGAGAAAACTATGTAATCACTATTATTAAGGTATATATGGAAGAAGAATCCTGCAATAGATTTAAAAAAAAAAATGCAAGAATATACTTTGGAAAATTAGCACCCTAAATAAAAATTAAACTATGTCTCTCCCTTATTAAATCCCTCTTCCTATTTCTTATTGATAGTCTCATCTTTACTCTTTTGTTCGATCTATGTCCCTATTTTCACGTATTCTTCCTTATGTTCAGCTCTCTCTCCATCTGCCTGCCCACCACTTTTCTTGGTAGGCCTTTTTTCTCAAGCAGGTCTTCTTTGGAGTAATGTTCTCTAGAATAATGTTAGGAACCCGAACACTAAAAACACAGTTAGATATATATTGCAATGTCAAAAGAAACTACAATATACTAATAGCCTTTCAAGAGGGCTAATTCTCTCTCAAGAGTCCCACAACGGACACTACTACTAAAATTCTCCACACCTTTCTAAGACCCCCTAACTTCTCTATTTATAATAGAGACTCCTTAACTAATTACTAATATGCCCTTACTATTGATCTAATACTATTTCCCCATATATACCTACTAGTATCCTCACAAATAATTATTATTACCTACGTCCTCCAAATAGGAATTCTTATTACCTAGGTGAGAGAAAGGTGCAAAGCTGAGCTCAAGGAGGATGGATCAAGTTTCACTCACGCAGCTCTTTTGCTCAAGTGAGAGACATGTTCTATTCACCTTGAGCTCAACTTTGGCGCTTTATCTAATCATAAGCAATAAGAATTCCATGGGTTTTAATTGGGGGAAGAAGCGCACTTATTATCTACTGCTTTAAGTTTCACAAATACAAGTAGAATTCTAGAGTTGGTGAAAAAAAGGGAAAAAAAACTAACAAAGAATAATGATATGTATAGTATGGCTCTCTCTCCCTTCTCCTCTCTCATTAGCATCTTGTTCGTCCGCATAATTGCTCTTTTTACATATTTTTCCACTCCTTATTGCTCCAACTTCTCACTTAGCCGTGTCATGCACTATGCACAAGGTGTTTGTAATTGACTTTGTCAAAAAAATCTTATGGAAGGAATGATAGAAGAAAGAGGTAGTTTAATACTTACTCCAACTCCTTCATTCAATATGAAGTGGCCTAGGTTTTAGATGTTCTCTCTGTCCTTATTTCCATTCATCTATTTTAAGAGTTCTCTAGGATGTGCTTCAGAACCATCATATCTTGGTATAGGTCCAAGAAGACCACTAACAAAAGACGATGTTTTGTATAAATCTTTTTTCTTTATAAAAGACTAAACTTTCATTGAGAAAAAATGAAAGAATACAAGAGCATACAAAAAATCAAGTCCCAAAAGGAAGCCCCCTAGATAAAGGGACTTCAATCCAACAAAATAAGACCTATAGAATAATTACAAAACAAGCGCATCACAAACGCCCACAACGAAACAAAATATTTTATAAGGGCCCACACATCCTCAGAATTCCTCTCCATCCCTCCAAATATTTTGTTATTCCTCTCATCCCACGACCTCAAAAACTTGGTTTTTTGTATAAGGGCCCACACATCCTCAAAATATTTTAGGATGTTTTGTATAAATCATGAAACTAGAACGCAATAATAGGAAGCAAAACTTGGTTGCCAACAGCTATTGAGGAAGAGTGTTCCAGAGTGGTTGAACAGCTTTCAACCATTATTGAGACTTCCCTCCATAAACTGTTAGGATTCCAATTTACAAATAGTGAGGAAGCTAGTAGGGAAGCTTTTATTTATCAACAAGGGTCCATTACAAACACCCGTTTGAGATGGTGAGGTCTCCCACTCTCTTATCATTTCCGATAAGAGTATACAAACTAAGGATTTCCTATCCCCTAATCCTCACAACAAAATACAATATATACTGCCCAAAATTAGATAACCCCACTGATTACACCGATTGACCGCCAGCTATTTACATTACACTAAACTTTCTATTTATCCTCTATTAACCGCCTAGATCGAGGGTGAATTTCCTCCCCTACCCCTCCTCGCATACGTGTGCACTATTGGGGGTCTAGCAATACCCCCGGGGGTATAAGCCACCTTGTCCTCAAGTGGAAAGGTTGGAAATTGTTGCTTGAAATGTTCTAAGGATTCCCAAGTTCCTTCGAATTCTGGTAGGCACCCTTCCACTGTACTAAAAGTTCCCATTCGTTTGTGGATTTGTGCGGTATGCCATCACATCTTCTGGTTCAGCTATCCATTCGAAGTTTTCCGTTAATATGGGTGGAAGTCGTTCAACATGTTCATTGCTTCCCATGGCCTGCCTAAGCTGTGATACATGAAAACCCGGATGAATGGAGGCTTCTTCGGGCAGGTCTAGTCGGTAGGCTAGTGGTCCAATCTTCTCGAGAATTCGATAAGGCCCAAAATATTTTGGAGACAGTTTCTCATTTCTTCTGTGAGCCACCGTTGATTGTCGGTAAGGACGGAGCTTGATATACACTCATTCCCCTTCTTCATAGGTCTTTTCTCTTCTTTGTTGGTCAGCGTATTTTTTCATTCGATCTTGCGCCTTGAGTAACTGAGTCCTAAGCAAATCGATGGTTTTGTCTCGGGTAAGCAGTTGTTCATCTAATGTTGCATTGTTTGTCTTCTGATCTCCGTAGAATAAAAGTGTTGGAGGTGGTTTGCCATACACCACTCGGAACAGTGTTGTGTTGAGAGAAGAGTGATATGTTGTGTTATACCAGTACTCCGTCCAAGACAACCAATGTTCCCATTGCTTTGGTCTTTCACCACAGAAGCATCTCAAATACGTCTCAAGGCATTTATTGACAGCTTCAGTTTGCCCGTTTGTTTGCGGATGGTAGGAAGTGCTTCTCCTCAATTGAGTGCCTTGTAGACGAAACATTTCTGCCCAGAAATGACTCACAAATATTTTATCTCGATCTGAGACTATGGATCTAGGGAATCCATGTAGTCGTACCACTTCTTTTATGAACAAGGTTGCTACGTTTTTTGCAGAAAAGGGGTGGCTTAAGGGGAGGAAGTGAGCATATTTGCTAAGTCTGTCAACAACCACAAAGATTGTGTCATACCCCCTGGATTTGGGTAGGCCTTCTACAAAGTCCATCGAGATGTCTTCCCATATCCGCTCCGGAATAGGTAGTGGTTGGAGAAGTCCGGTCGGAGACAGAGTTAATGCTTTGTTTCATTGGCAGGTCTGGCAATCTTCCACATATTGTTTTATCGCTCCTTTCATCCCCTGCCAATATAATTCAACGTAATCCTTTTATAGGTTCTTAAGAACCCTGAATGACCACCTATAACGGAATCGTGCTAGGAGTGAAGAACAGCTAGAATTAATCTGGATTCGCTTGACATCACTAGTCTTCCTTTGTACAACAGTGTTCCTTGATGGAGAGAAAACTTTGGATGAAGGGAGGGATCAACAAAGAGATCTCGCACTATTTCCTGTAACCTGTGGTCTTGAGCTACTTCTCTTTTGATTACTTGTACGTCTAGAATGGCCGGTGCTGATAATGGTGCAAGATGGACTGCGGGTGGAAGGCGAGATAACGCGTCAGCTGCTTTATTCTCCAATCTGGGCCGATACTGTACTTCAAAGTTGTATCCCAACAACTTCGATATCCATTTTTGGTATTCGGGTTGTATGACCGTTTGGTCTACAAGAAATCGCAAAGCTTGTTGGTCTGTTCGGATCAGAAAACGTTGGCCCAAAAGATATGGCCTCCACTTTTGTACCGCTATTACGATTGCCATTAATTCTTTCTCATAGATTGGTTTGGACTGGGCCTGTGTTGATAATGATTGACTGAAATAAGCTATTGGTCTTTGGTTCTGAGTCAATACAGCTCCCAAACCCGTACTGGAGGCATCAGTTTCTACTATGAAGGGTTGCGAAAAATCAGGTAGTGCCAAGACAGGTAGGGTCATCATGGCCCGTTTCAAGTTCTCGAACGCTTCTTGGGCTTGGTCGGTCCATTCGAATGCGTCTCAGTGAGTTAACTGTGTTAAAGGAAATGCTTTGGCACCATAATTTTCCACAAACTTTCGATAATAGCCAGTGAGCCCTAGGAAACCTCTCAATTCTCTGACATTTGTCGGTCTTGGCCATTCTACCATCGATCTGACTTTGTCAGCATCGGCTTCTACGCCTGCCGCCGAAATCCAATGGCCTAAGTAGCCTATGCGATCTTTCGCAAACACACATTTTCTCATGTTCACTCTCAGAGAATTATCCCTCATCACATTCAATACAACCCCAAGGTGTCTTAAGTGTGTTTCTAAATCCGGACTATAAATAAGGATGTCATTAAAGAATACGAGAACGCATCTACGTAAAAAAGGTCGAAAGACATGATTCATTAATGCTTGGAAAGTTGACGGAGCATTAGTGAGACCGAAGGGCATTACCAGGAATTCGTAGTGACCTTCGTGCGTCCTGAACGCTGTTTTTGGAATGTCTTCAGTTTGTACACGGATTTGATGATATCCAGCTCGCAGATCCAGTTTAGAAAAAATTTGTGCCCCGTGTAGTTCGTCTAACAACTCTTCTATTACTGGGATTGGAAATTTGTCTGGCACAGTGGCCTCATTCAAAGCACGATAATCTACGCAAAACCTCCAGCTACCGTCTCTTTTCTTCACGAGCAGAACTGGACTTGAAAATGGGCTGGTACTGGGTCGAATCACCCCTGCGATTAACCTCTCTGATCATTTTCTCAATTTATTCCTTTTGGGTGTGGGGATATCGATAAGGACGGACGTTAATTGGTTGATTTTCGGTCTTTAGTGGTATTCGATGATCAATTTCTCTGTAAGGAGGAAGCCGAGTGGGTTCGGAGAACACGTCATCATACTGTTCTAATAATTGGTCCACGATGGGTGGATTTGGTGATGGCGGAATCGCGTCAAAAACGGTCGGGTCACCCACTGCGACTGTAATTGCTCTTAATTCAACTAATAAGCCTTGATCGTGTTTGCCCCATGTTCGCTTAAGTTGTTTAAGCGATACTTCTGTCTTGGTCAAGGAAGGATCTCCCTTGAGGGTAAACTTGGAATCTCCTACTTTGATCTGCATCGTTAGAGTTTTCCCGTCGATAGTCGTCACTCCTAGGGTTCTCAGCCACTGCATGCCTAATATTACATCAACCCCACTCAACTCTATGGGTAAAAAATCTTCAGCAACGGTGATTCCATCCAATGCAATCACAATCTTTTTACAAATACCTTTTCCTTTCACTGCGGTTCCTATTCCCATGATAATGCCATAGTTCATTGTCTCCGTCAGTGGTAACTTCATATCTTCGATCAGCTTTTGCGAAATGAAATTGTGTGTTGCTCCACAATCCACGAGAATAACCACCTCTTTCTCTTCGATTCTCCCTTTTACTTTCATCGTTCCAGGAGAAGAAAAGCCAACTACAGTGTTAATGGAGAGTTCAGCCATGTCGACGTCCACAGTAGAATCTTCGACTTCTTCTACCCGACACTCTGTAGTTTCTTTTTCTTTGGAAAATGGCAGTTCTGGTTCCTCGTCTGCTACCAGGAGTACCTTCAATTCTTTTCCTTTACATTTGTGTCCCACGTGGAACTTCTCATCACACCTGTAACACAACCCCTTTTCTCTTCTTAATTGCATTTCAGAGTCTGATAGGCGTCTAAGTGGTGTTTCCTTCGGTGGATGGGACGGGTTATTGGGTAAAGTGATGGTTTTAATGGGGTTTTGTTCAATTAATTTCGGTGGATTTGCATGGCTGGTGATGGGATTTTTCCACAATCTTCCTGGCCGAAACTAGTCTTAGATTCAATGGCCCGATTCTTGTCTTCTATTCTTTGGGCTGCCTTCATGATTGCTTCCAGGCCCATGGGTTCAAAACACAGGACTTCAGATCTTATAGCCGGTAACAATCCGTTAAGGAACGTGTTTTCAAGGACTTCCTCAGATAGCTATGGAAGGGGGGCTGCGAGGGCTTCAAATTTCTCCCGATATTCAGCCACTGTCTTCTCTTGCCTAATGGAAAGAAATCGAGCACAGAGGGTCCCTTCTTGCGTTGGCCTGAATCGCTCCCGTACACGGTATTTCAGATTTCTCCAGCTTGTGAACGGACTTCAACTCTCCGCCCACCGGTACCACCTTAAAGCTACTCCGGCGAAGCTTACTGCGGATACCACGACCTTTTCCGAATCTGATAACTGGTGTATGTCGAAATAGCGTTCTGCTCGAAAAAGCCAATCGTCTGGGTAGTCTCCTTCGAAGGTAGGCATTTATACCTTCTTGAATTTCTGTCGATCATGGAAATTTTCTTCTCCCTGGGTTCCTTTCGACTAGAGGAAGCGCTTACATCTTCCTCAATTTTCCGCTTTTGTCCCGACTCTTTTTCCCCGCTAGGAAAGTCTTTAAACCCTCCTTGTAGCAAATTTGCTAACGCCTTTTGATTTTCTATTGTTATTTGTCGTTGATCTTCCATACTATTAAACAACTTTTCCATACTTGAAAAAGCCAATCGTCTGGGTAGTCTCCTTCGAAGGTAGGCATTTCTACCTTCTTGAATTTCTGTCGATCATGGAAATTTTCTTCTCCCCTGGGTTCCTTTCGACTAGAGGAAGCGCTTACATCTTCCTCAATTTTCCGCTTTTGTCCCGACTCTTTTTCCCCGCTAGGACTGACTTTAAACCCTCCTTGTAGCAAATTTGCTAACGCCTTTTGATTTTCTATTGTTATTTGTCGTTGATCTTCCATACTATTAAACAACTTTTCCATACTTTTATTCAATTCTGCTACAGAATTTTCTAATTCGGGAAATTTTTCTTTCATACCTTCGACATGTTTCTCAGACTCTGCTACCCGCTCCTCCAGTTGTTTGTGCGCCATACCCCGTGTCTTACCCAGGAGGACGTGCTCTGATACCAGAATGTTAGGATTCCAATTTACAAATAGTGAGGAAGCTAGTAGGGAAGCTTTTATTTATCAACAAGGGTCAATTACAAACACCTGTTTGAGATGGTGAGGTCTCCCACTCTCTTATCATTTCCGATAAGAGTATACAAACTAAGGATTTCCTATCCCCTAATCCTCACAACAAAATACAATATATACTACCCAAAATTTAGATAACCCCACCGATTACACCGATTGACTGCCAGCTATTTACATTACACTAAACTTTCTATTTATCCTCTATTAACCACCTAGATCAAGGGTGAATTTCCTCCCCTACCCTTCCTCGCATACGTGTGCACTATTGGGGGTCTAACATAAACCTACATACATTATCACAACCTTGAGGACCCTTCCTCCTAATTACAACCTTTCCTTTGCAGAAAGGCTATCACCAACCAATTTTAGTCTCTCTCTATGAACAAGATATAGGCATCGGAGAAAAGATGAGGAAAGATTTTGTGAGACCTCCAATTGGGCACACCTTCTCTAGGAAGGGTAAGAAGGGAAATATACAGAAACACAGTTAGTGAGTAGGACATGGGGGATCGTGTGCTGAAGGTACGGTCTATGAGTGTGGAGGGTTTTTGTACGGGTTGGTGAGGTAAGTTGAGGGTGTGGATGTTTGTCTATAGGGAGAGATACCAGGTCTCTTGAATAGTTGGTTGAATAACCCTACTGCCTTTATCTCCTTGATTCCTTTTGGTTGTGATTGAAGATCTATCAATAGAACATTTTTTCTTCTGGTTTGTGTATATTGTGTGATTTGTAGGTGTAATTGCAACAGATACCTAACAAAGTTTGGTAACCATAGTATTTTTTATATATGTATCATCATTGATTTGGAGGGTTGTTTTTGGTAGAGGTTCTCTCTACCTCCACCTCTAGCTCATGACCTTTTAGATTGCCAACCACTGATTTCATGATATCTAGTACATGATTTGTGAGAACTCTTGAAGAGTTTCCCAAAATGCTCCCTTAACCCCCCCCCCCCCCACCACACCCACCTTCATTTGGATAGGGCCTTTTTTTTGGGTTAAGGACAACATGTGTGGGAGTAGGGATTTATGCTCTTGTTGACCCTTTTGGATTGTAGCATTTTGAAATTGCTAGATTGTTGGCCTTTGGAGGTGTTGAAGACTCAGAGAGAAGTGCTTAGGCCTTCCGTTCCAACCAGAGAAATATCTTATGAAAACTTTGAAACTTCAACTTACACAAACGGTGAAAGTAGAAAAGCAATTATGGAGGCAAAAATGTTTAAGTGGCTATCCCAAGGAGATCAAATTTCTTGCTATTTTTATAAAGATGTCAAATTTTGAAATTTTAAAGTAGTGACATCATAATTCACGCCAATATTCTAAATATGGGAGCTAAAGTTCCTAATTTTTTTTAAGCTCTCTACTCTAAACAGGATTCTCGTTCTGAGTTTTCAAATGAGTATTAGACTATTCATCAAAAAGAATCTGCTTAAGGATGTTCTTGTCTCTTACATTAATGAGACTTCTTTTAAGCCTTATTCCAAAGAGAAAGAGAGTTTCTAACTTCCATCCCATCAATTTGGTAAAATTAGTCTTTTAGTCTTTACAAAGTATTCCAAGGTGCTTGTGAACAGGTTGAAAGAGGTTATCCATGCTACCAATTGCCCCAATCATCTAGCCTTTGTGTCTAATCGTATTCCATTTACTTGATAATAAGATAATGGATAACCATAAAGGGAGGAAGAAAGGGAATGGGTTATGAAGACTTTTTTAAGGGTTAAGGGAATGAATAGATGTGTTGACCGTTGAGTTATGCTCATGTTTGCAAGTGGATAATCAAGATTGACCTTTAAAAAGCACGCTACATGGTAGATTGGGATTTCCTCGATGTTCTTGCAAAGAAAGACTTCCCACAATTCATTTTCCATCTTTCTAAACAATAAAATAAGCCTACAGGTCTTACCAAGCCTCAAAAGGTTATATAAACCAGGTGTTTCTCCTGCTCCCTTTCTTTTTGTGATCATGTTAGGTATCTAACTACCTTCACCTGCAAGAAAACCAAGAACACAAACACAACAAGATCCAACACACTGAAATGGAGAGAATTAGACCCAACTCTGATGTATTGAGAGGTTCTTCAATACTCAGAGGGGTTATTGACCGCTTTCTATTGATGAACACAAAAAGGAAATGGAAACAAGAATCCTCCAGCTTTCGAGAGGCTGGTCTCTCCACTCTCAGACTACTCTCAGCCTAAACAAAAAACATTCCCTCCCCTTCTTGGATCATGCTCCCTCCTATAACCTCACTCCCTCACTCCCACGTTCCCTATGGTCCCCACATTTTCTAACAGAATTTCTTTCTTTCCCATATTACCCTTCTTTCTTTTGTACACATGAGTAATCAGAGGCCTAACAGATCATAACTAATGTTTCACACAGTGTACTCGGAAAGAGCATGCAAATTATTAATCTTTAAGGGCTTGTTAATTGGTATGGAGAAAAATCATATCAGTGAGCTGCAGATTGCTGATGACACCCATCTTTTCTCCTCCATATTACTTCCAGAAAAATCCAACATAGTTTGAACATATACATAGTCCATACTACAATCAGCTGTCGCTACACTAGAGTCATCCAAAAGTAAAAAACCAACTCGTTCAAAAAAAAAGTAAAAACTTTATAACTGAAAGACATAGAGATACATAAATGGCAGAAGAATGATAAACTTCAAAAAAAAAATCTCGTTAAGTAATTAGTTTGATGAAGGTTCTCAAATGATTCTTGTTATGGTATTAGGATCACTACTATCCATGAACTACAAAATCTAAACGGAAAAAAAAACATATATGAAAAAACATACAATTCTGCCGAGATGTAATCAATTCTCTTGCGCACATTCGCATTAGCTTCTGCCAGATCCTGCTTCACAAGCACTGGACCAATCAATTTATACACATTTGCGTCATCTTGCAGTAGATTCAATTCCTGCGTGTGTAAGCAGACAAGCAAAGCAAGAAAAAACAAGTTCACAAATCACAACTTGTAACAATGAACTGTGCTGATAAAAAAATGGCCAATGATAAGAATGCTTCGAAATCTTATTGTATACCAGATTACATAAACTTGAAGAAGTTCAATAGTTTGAACTATATTTCAAATCAAGTGAAAAACATCCCCTTAATGCAATCCGACCCTCTGATCTCTTAATTTACATATAATAGTTTATTGTAACACGTGAATGTCTAAGTCGAAACGGAAAAGGGAAGATTCGACAAAACCTATTCTATATTTTGCAACACTTCTGCATGGACAGGAATACTTGAGTCACCAAAAATATCTTATTGTCCTTCAATTCCACACTACCGAGCTATGCACAGACATATACTTGAAAATACGAGAAAGACAAGTGAAAGAGATGCCAAAACCTTAAGGACGAGCTCGTTCTCACCCAGTTGAATAGTGTATTTCTTCCTCACTTGGTGATTCTTCGCAATATCTGAAGAATCCATCGCCATGTTAGGCTTTTCGTGCAAGTAAATCGATAGTAATGAATCCAGATAGAATAGTCGATACAGTATTTGAATTGAGATATTGATGTTTCAGTAAATCGTGCTAATCGTATGAACAGGGAGGAAACGAGAATCGATTAGAGGCTTACCTTTTTGTAGCTTGCTGAGATCGTTGGCTTTCGTCTCCAGCTCGCGCTGTAGCTCTCGAAGAGCGCTTGAGGAACTCATTGTGACCGAATCGTCGACTTCCCCTGTAACCAGGCAACCTACGCGCGGAAGACTGTTCGGAGACGATGTTAAATAACAATTTTAAACGGGAAAAATATGTAGGTTAAAAAGAAATAAATAAAAGTTTCAAAATATATATATATATATATTCATGTTTTTTTTTTTTTTTTTAGAAAATATATATATATTCATGTATATTTATCGAAGTTAGAAGATAGCTTTGACCCCTGCGTATTATTTTTTTTTTTTTTTTGAACCTGAACGTATTATTTATTTTATATTTAAAAAAATAAATCAATCAATCAATCTAAGTTTTGCCCTAAATTTTAGTATCAAATTCGACTTTAAACTTAAATACGTAGTTACAAATTTTATCTTAACTTCAATTTCAACTAAATTCATCCATTTGTAAACTTTTTTTTGAATTCACTAACTCGAACAAAAATGAAGTATTATTCAAAATTAAAATTGTTTAATACACAACACTCACCGTTTAATGAATCTTTCCAAACTCAAAAAATTTCAACAAAAACCAATTCGGAAGCAAAATTAAGTTCAATTGATTCACAGTAGAATGAACATTTCAACATTCATAAATGTCAACAAAAATTCAACTCTGGTATCATTTTTTTTAAGTTTTATTAATTTTGTACGGAATATGTTTTATCTATTCATTAAATGCAACAAGAATATTTTTATTGAGGATCTTTTCAAATAAAAGTATGTCAATGGATCAAAATTGTAACGCATGTTCAAGTTTGAGATAAAGATTGTAACACTTATCAATGGTTAAGGCGTAATTTGATGTCAATCTATGGCTAATTTAGTGGATAAAAGCAGGCATCGATCCCCAAGTCAATTGTTTGATCTCTCATTCCTACAATTGTTGGACTAAAAAAAGCGTAGTTTTAATGAAATTGAAAGATTGTAGTAAAAGTTGATATACATTGCCAAGTTCGTGGTAAATTTTGACAAGCATTTGGGTGGTTGTGAAAAGACAAGTTTAAATTAAAACGGTGGAAGAGTTTTGAGACACTAGATAGAATGTTTGAGTGTTTTTCTTTTTTTTTTCTTTTTTTTTCTTTTTTTTACTTTGAAATTTGTTTGGGTTGAGTTATTGGTTGAAGGATGCAGGAGGTTTGGGCAAAGTCATAGGGTTTTTAACTAAGGAATATGAAAAGGGCTTGTATGCAAATGATGAAGGTGAAGCAATATTTTTTGGGCAATGGAAACGAACACACAGAGAAAGGAAGGCATAAGGTTGTGTTTTTTTCTCTTTTTCTTCCCACAACTTTTTTGTTTTGAGATTGTTTGGGGCGCAGAGTTGGCTATAATACTTTGTGGTTATCATAGTCGAGAGTTATAATAGTATATAAAGTTGAATAATGTATGTTTGGGGTGCATAATATTTTAATATTTGTTCGAAAAGTTTATGTTTGAGGTGCAGAGTTGGTTATAGTCGCGGATTATGATTATTTATTTTTTTTATTGTTATTATTTTTGTGATGAGAATGGTAACGACAATCAATTTTGCTATCTATTCTAATTTTTTAAAGGAAAAAAAAAAACTCCTAAAATGTACTAGTTTTTTTTTTTTAAGCATTAAATGTCGACACATAGAGTGAGAAATTTTATTTAAATTTTTAACCCAAATTTAAAAAAAAAACCATTAAATAAATCTTTCAAACTTTCCAATGTTTAACATCTAAAAAAATTCCGAAAAGCAAGAAATGCAACATTCATTAACATTTTTTTAATACAACAAATATGAACCTTCGACGTTAAGAAAAATAGTACATGTCAAATCCCACACGTAACTAATTAACGAAATATATATGCACAATCAATGTGTTATTCACAACCAAGTGTATATTATTTAGCAAACAAATGATATATTTCCAATCAAAATGTCAAAAGAATATAAACGCACAACCTATACAGGCAGGATTCTTCTTAGGTATGTACGGGTAAGAGGAACTTGGAACTGTCATCGTCCCCGACAACCTCTGGCGACTGTCATTGTTTATTTAAACAAACGTTCAAAACATTTAATGGACTATAATAGTCCGCTCAACTCAACCCAATCCAGTAACTTAAACAACCTCTATCTTTCTCACCTTGAGCGTGTGCAATGTTTCTTTTAAGGAAGATGAATGGTCGTACTTTTTTTTGTTTCAAGTTCAACAATTTTTTACGAGTGTGGAGATTGAAATTTCAAATGATTGACCTATTGGTCAATGGTGCATGCTAATTACCATTATGCTATGTTTACTTTGATGGTCGTGTAACTTCTCTATCTCGCATGTAGAAGTTTTATAAATATATATATCTATGTCTATCTATAATATCTAAAAGAGGTTTAAAGGAAGAAACTTTTTATTTTCCTTTTTGTTCTTTCTTAATTTTCGCTCTGATACCAACTGTAAACCACGTTCAATATGCCCCACACGCTAACCTAAGTATAAATTAACTAATTAAGTAATTATATCATCAACTAGAATATTATACGTGTTCAAATTCCTACCTCTACATGTCGTTGAAAAACTAAAAAAAAAAAGAATACAAATAATAATAATAAAAATAGGGCCGGTTGCAAGGATAGCAATATGCGCCAAAATAGTTGCAAATCTAGCAACCCACAAAAAAAATTGCAAAAATGGCAAAATTTAATAGTTTGTGTGTTGCATTTACTAAAATACCCCTCCAGATTTTCTTTCCTTGATAGAGAGTTTTTCTATCACTGATATTTTCTATCAGTGATAGAAATTTTCTTTCACTAATAGATTCTATCATATGATAGAAAATTTTTCTACTACTGATAGATTCTATCGGCGATAGATATTTTTCTATCACTTGTTCGGTGTTCTATCAGTGTTTGGTTGTTGTTATTTGGTTTTTTATTAGTGTTTGGTTTTTGTTTTTCAGTGTTTGATTTCTATAATCGTTCGTTTTTGCTTTATTTTTCAATGCTCGATTTCACCATGTATCACCATCGCTGATAGAAACAAAAGATCTTCCATCACTGATAGAAAGATTTTCTATAACTCACGAAAAGTTTTTCTATCAGTCTCAGTGATAGAGATAAAAAGTTTTTCTATCACTCAAAGAAAGATTTTCTACGAATGATATAAATTTTTTCTATCACTCATAGAAAAAATTTATATAAGTGATAGAAGATTTCTATCACTGATAGGTTCTATCAGGGATTGAAAGATTTTCTATCGAGAGTTTTCTATCATTGATAGAATATCTTTCTATCACTGATAGAATAGTAAAAATTTATATCAGTGATATAAATCTTTTATCACTGATAGAAAGCTTTTCTATCCGTGATAGAAAATTTTTCTATCACTTATAGATTATATCAGTGATAGAAATATTTTATTTCAATCCCTGATCACCCATAAAAATCTTTCTATCTCTGATTTCCTATAAAAAGTTTTTTCATCACTGATAGAACCTATTAGTGATAGAAATCTTTTATCACTGATAGAAAAAGTTTCTATTAGTGATAGAAATCTTCTATTTTATCAGTGATAGAAACTTTCTATCACTGATAGAAAATTTTTCTACCACTGATAGAATCTATCAGTCATAGAAATATTAGTGATAGAAACTTTCTATCGCCGATAAATTTTTTTTTTTCTACAACTGATAGAATGACGTTAAACAAGCGCTTATGGGAACCATATTTGATAGCGAGCATAGCTAGCTACTTTTACTCATTTAATTTAGCTAGTCTTTTATGATGTTTGGGCCATTTTATTGTGCTTTATTGTTTATTTTGTAGGAAATGGTTGATTGGAGCTATAATGCAAAATCAGAGTTAATCGGGTGCTCGGGGCGTGAAAAGAAGCAAGGAATGAAAAGAGTAAAAGTGGAGAAAAGTCAACTCTCGGTCAACAGCAGGCTAGCGTCGAGACGCTAGCTCTTGAGCGTCTCGACGCTCACATTCCATATCAGATTAGGCGCGTAAAGCTTACAGCGTCGAGACGCTGTGATAAGAAGCGTCCCGACGCTTCCGTTTTTCCTTATTCAGAACGCGCGTATAAGAGGCAGCGTCTCGACGCTAAGACGAAAAATCAGAATAAAAGCTTCACTTCGGCTAGGTTTTTGGGAGTTCAATTTGGGACCTTTTGGAGCCGTAAAGAGGGTAGAACAGAGGCTTTTGGGAGCTGAAAAAAAAGGAGGAACTTGGAAATCAACCCATTGTTCGTGGGGATCGTGACGGGGACGTCGGGACTCGGCCTACATTGAGTTTTCTTTTCCCTTTTCTTCCTTTAGATTAGATTTATGGCTTTCACATGTTTAGTTGAGATTGTATTTTTATTCATGAGTAGCTAAACTTCTAGCTTAGGGATTGATGTAGTTGATTGAGTTTATGGATTGATTTATGGTTTAAGTTGTGCAATGTTATCAGTGATAGAAATATCACTGATAGAAACTTTATTCTATCAGTGATAGAAACTTTCTATCACTGATAGAAATTTTTTCTACCACTGATAGAATCTATCAGTAATAAAAAGACTTTCTATCAGTAAAAAAAAAAAAAAAAAAAAAATTGACGAGGAAGAAGAAGATGGGCACACAGGGGCAATTTAGGAATATAAAAAATTAATTCAAAAATTTTGCCATATTTGCAAATATTTTTAAAAATTGCTATATTTGTACTTATTTACCTTCATTTTGCCACCCATTACAATTATCCATAAAAATAAGTGTGTTCAATGATTGTCAATAATACAATATTATGACTAAAAGTGGTAAAACAAAGAGCCGGTTGCAAGGATAGCAATATGGGTCAAAATAATTGCAAATTTAGCAACCCACAAAAAAAAATTGCAAAAATGGCAAAATCTAATAGTTTGTGTGTTGCATTTACTAAAATACCCCTCCAGATTTTCTTTCACTGATAGAAAGTTTTTATATGACTGATAGATTCTATCAGTGATAGAAAGATTTTCTATCAGTGATAGAAATTTTCTTTCACTGATAGATTCTATCATATGATAGAAAATTTTTCTATTACTGATAGATTCTATCAGCGATAGATATTTTTCTATCACTTGTTCGGTGTTCTATCAGTGTTTGGTTGTTATTATTTGATTTTCTATCAGTGTTTGGTTTTTGTTTTTCAGTGTTTGATTTCTATAATCGTTCGTTTTTGCTTTATTTTTCAATGCTCGATTTCACCATGTATCACCATCACTGATAGAAACAAAAGATCTTCTATCACTGGTAGAAAAGTATCAGTGATAGAAAGATTTTCTATAACTCACGAAAAGTTTTTCTATCAGTCTCAGTGATAGAGATAGAAAGTTTTTCTATCACTCATAGAAAGATTTTCTATGAATGATAGATTCTATCACTCATAGAAAAAATTTCTATAAGTGATAGAAGATTTCTATCACTGATAGGTTCTATCAGAGATTGAAATATTTTTTATCAAGAGTTTTCTATCATTGATAGAATATCTTTCTATCACTGATAGAATAGTAAAAATTTCTATCAGTGATAGAAATCTTTTATCACTAATAGAAAGCTTTTCTATCGGTGATAGAAAGTTTTTCTATCCCTTATAGATTATATCGGTGATAGAAAGATTTCTATCGGAGATAGAAAGATTTTTATGGGTGATCAGGGATTGAAAAATTTTTTATCAAAAGTTTTTCTATGATTTTCTATAAAAAGTTTTTTTATCACTGATAGAAAAAGTTTCTATTAGTGATAGAAATCTTCTATTCTATCAGTGATAGAAACTTTCTATCACTGATAGAAAATTTTTCTACCACTGATAGAATCTATCAGTCATAGAAATATTAGTGATAGAAACTTTCTATCGCCGATAGAAAATTTTTCTACCACTGATAGAATCTATCAGTGATAGAAATATCACTGATAGAAACTTTATTCTATCAGTGATAGAAACTTTCTATCACTGATAGAAAATTTTTCTACCACTGATAGAATCTATCAGTAATAAAAAGATTTTCTATCAGTATAAAAAAAAAAAAACTGACGAGAAAGAAGAAGATGGGCACACAGGGGCAATTTAGGAATATAAAAAATTAATTCAAAAGTTTTGCCATATTTGCAAATATTTTTAAAAATTGCTATATTTGCAATTATTTACCTTCATGTTGCCACCCATTACAATTATCCAACAACAAACCCAATATTTAATTCCAAACACCAATTACCTTGCACATCTAAACACGAATATTTTTTATACCTGAGACACCCAACCCTCAAATATTTAGTATTCATACCCATAAAACAAAACCTATAGTCGAATCAGGCCATAATAAGGGAACAAGATATAGAAACTTTCTTTAAAATATGGGAAAATATACTTTTAATAATTGAGGTTTGTGTTAAGTTACAATTTGATCAATGAGTTTTCAAACTTAACAATTTAATCCATGAGGTTTAGATTTCGTTATACTCTTGGTCCCTCCGTCAAATTTTCTATTAAATTCTCACGAATGCTAACATGGTATTTTTTTTTAATTAAAAAATATATTTTATTGATTTTTAAAATAAAATAATGATAAATTAAATAAAAAATACTTTTTTTATTATTATTTCTTTTCTTCTTCTTCCTTATTACTCTTTCTTTCGGGTCCGTTTGGAATATATTTTAATTTAAATATTTTTGAAGAATGCATTTTTTAAAAAACATTTTGTGTAAAAATTGTTTAGAATTTAAACACTCATATGTTTGGTTGCATTTCCTCACAAATGTTTTTCTACACAAGTTATTGTGTCTTTTTTAAAAAGTTGGTTTCAAGTGTTTCTCTCAAAATGGTTGCATTTCCTCACAAATGTTTTTCTACACAAGTTATTGTGTCTTTTTTAAAAAGTTGGTTTCAAGTGTTTCTCTCAAAATAGTTTATTTATCAATTTCACTTTCTAATAAGTCATTTTTAGGTGTTGCACTATAAATTTTTTCAAAATAATTTATTTTCAAAATTAAACACTTGAAAAATGAAACCAAATACACCCTTTCTCTTATTCATTATCCTTCCGCCGCGATTTTTTTTTTACTAGTATATGTATATACACACACGCATCTCTACTTTCTAGCGTCATTCTCAAGCATGCTCTAATTTATTAGGATAAACCAGAACATCTATTATAAACCATTTTCGTTCAAGGTTTCATCGGATGCAACGCAACAATCGGCAATAAAGAGGCGAACATATATACTTTTTTTTTGTTATCCAAAAGAAGGAAAAAAAAAAAAGCTGCACATTTTAGTCCACGTCATTTTCATTAATTTTCGCGGCATCACAAACTCGTTATGTTACGTTGGTTTCATGTTTATTGTTAGCCACATTCTGGCCACGCGCAAGGAGGCGCGTGGAAGTCAGCCGCTTTGTGAAATTTCTGCGGCCAACCATGGCTGTTTAGGAAAGCCTGTAACAATGCTTTGAATTCAAACACCACAGTCCTCCTTTTTTTATTTTAATTAATGGCCTCGTTCTTTTCTCCTACCTTCTCAATTCGCAGATCTGATGCTTCGGCTCATCGCTTTTCTCGTTCGTAACGATGCTCTCTCATTCTCAGACTTTGAATCTCCGCGATCACCACCGCCGTTCAAGGCTCTTCCGATGCCCGCCGCGCTTCTCCAAACCCGTCCATGCAAGGAATTTCATCAGTTCTTCGGTGACGCGGTGCTATTCAGATTCGGATTACGGCGTCCAGGTGAGTTTTGCATTCTATCATTTCCAGCGAGTTGTAATCTGTTTTGTATTGGCTCAATCCATGTTTGCTTTCTGGAGAATTTATTTTCGCGGTGAATTGGACGGATTTGATGAGTTATTAGAAGCAGAAGGGGGAGGGGGAGGGGGATATGAGGAATTAAAATGTAATCAAGTCGAGCAAAACAGAGAGATGCTTCCGAAGCCCGGTTGCGAATATTAGGAAACCGGTATTTCAAACTGAAGGATCATAATTAGCATTAGTTGTTGTTTTCAACCTTGCTGCGTGTGTATATTCGTTTTGTAATGCTTTTGTAATCTCTAAATGCAAAATTTTCATTTCCTATAAAAAGATTCTTGATTTTGCTTTTTATGTGCAGCTAAGAGCGTCGAATGTTCATAAGACTCGGTACTATCGACCACGTAGCGTTACTGAAGTTAGAGCCTTCTATCAGGTCTGTTAATTTGTCATCGTGTTTGATTAAATTTTATTAGGATGATTGAGTGTTGCGCATGTTGATATGAGGTTCTTGGGTCAACATGATAGCGATAACTGATAACTTATTGGGCGTCATCTGTGTTGAAAGCCATGGCTGGTTATTCTGTTTTAAAGAGAAAAAGGAATGAATGTAAAATCCGTCCTCCTTGAAACTGCAAATTGGTGGACGAATAATCGAACTTTCAGATTGAAATTGGGAGAAAGGAATTGGTCAACGGACTGTTCTATGCTGGCTTCGGAACAAGGGTCATCTTTTCTTTAGCAAACGCTCTGTTCACTCAAAGGAACTAGACAACTGTGTTTTAAGTGAAGCTCCTTGGGCTGTTCTTCGAAAATAAATATTTTGGAAATGTTGTCTGAACAGTGGCATACTAGTTGCACTCGTGCATAGAGGGCTAGGCTTCTTAGCTTTGGATTGATAGCACTGAAAACTTGAGAAGGAAAATAGGTTCTTTTTGTAAATGGAAAAGATTTAACATCATTATGATTATACTAATATGCACATAACTTTCTTTAGGATTCATTTGATTTTGACATACCCTCGCTTGACCACTTCAGCGACAATGAGGGGACTACTGGATTTGGGCTTCCATCAAGTGATGGTGAAGATAGCGATCCAGAGTTCATACTGAATCCAGTTTCAGATGTTGATTTGCCTAGTGTATCAGTGGAACACAATGACGCATTGACAGTGACTGCTCACCGGATAGCAACGCTCGGTAAAGGACGTCGTCGGAAACACAGGTCAGATCTATTAGTTGTTTACTTCAAATGAAATTGCTAGAGAGGTTTACATTTCTTCATGTATTTGTTTATAGTTTATATAGATGATGAAAAGAAAACATAGCTGAAAACAACCTCATTTGTGAAATCCTCCGTTTTAGTACATTCCATTTCATCTACCCATCTTATTTTCCTAAATGAGCAATGAATTAATTTTCTATTCATTTTGTATTTAGTTCTAGTTACTCGACAAAATAGTTGAGAGTTTTCATTGAAGTTCCATCATTTTGTCTTTAACTCTAGGTGCTTTGTTTATCCTTTCTTATGCATCTAATGTCATTGTTGTTCCTATGGCGTTGTAAGCACACTCTTCCTGTAATTGCTAGTTAAGACTAGTTGTCATAGGACAATATGATAACTTTGTTCTTTCTCCATCGGCTTTAGTTGTTCTTTGGTTGATTGATTATCTGTACTTCTTCAATGTAAGACATCGCTAATACTTGTTTTCTTCTACTTCTTCTTCTTTGTTTTTATAATAATTAATTCACTTTTGACGACTTAACATTACTTCCTTCAAAATTTGATTCTCTTTCTTGGGTCTAAATCATGATGGCCATCTATATTTTGCCATAAGGTATTAAAAAAACATACTGTTGATATCTTGAGGGCTTCAATTAAGGAAGGATTTTTAAGTATACATATATATATACATCTTGCATTTCATTATATTAGGAGTATGAACCATATGAACCCGACACTCCTTATGGATTAGGTGAGAGATTCTAGCTTTTTTAGTTCCTTGGGATGCTTGAAATTGGTTGTTGGAAAAACCTAGGAAGTTTTCATGCAAATCTCTGTCTGACAATTGGGTTGCAGAGAATGAGATTATCCCCCAATTTTTGCAATATGTCATGGAAGACCTGAGAATAAAAAATGTCAAAGTTTTGATCTAGATTCTTTTTCTTGGGGTCAAGTACTTATGATGAAGTTGAAAAGAATAATGCCTAACCTATATATATCTTACATATTAAAAAGTTATGTAACTTTTTAGTTGTTTTTAGCATTTATTATATTTCTCTGTGCTTATGCCTTCATTTCAGTTTATTTGCATGATTTATTAATAATTTCTATATAAATGGTTACAATCTGTGGATAGCATATCTTGTAAGTGAGTAGCATTCTCTTTTTTCTGGTTTGACTTTGGTCTTATTGTGGTTGTCTTCAGGATCAGACATGGACTTTTTACAAATACCGGGCTGATAGCTTTCTTGATGGTCCTTCTTCTCTATGTGGACTGGTGTGCATGGCGAACTGTTCGACTTCCTTTAGGACCATTTCACTTGACTGGCCCTTTTTTGATATCAGCCATTTTAGCCTCATGTGCAGGCTATATTTGTGTTCCACTACTCTACGAGCTTAAGGTTTACCAAATTACGAGGCAAGAAAGACCAGTTAGACATGCGTTAAAGAGAAAGACACCTACTATGGGTGGATTGTTTTTTGTGCCAATTGGTATAGCTGTTGCTAGACACTTTGCTAGGTTTTCTTCTGCTGAAGTTTCTGGAGCATCTGTGGCAACTATAGCATTTTTTGCTATTGGACTGGTAGATGATATCTTAAGCCTAATCAAGAGTCATAAGTATGGTTTGTCTGCATGGATCAAAATTTTGCTGCAGGTGAGACTTGTGAACCCCCCTCCCCCCCTCCTCCTCGGTTTTGCACCACCTGAATAAGTTCTCTTCTGTTGGTATATTACAGGTAGCTGTTGGAATGTGGTTTTCTTTTTGGCTCCGAGATGCAAGTATATCATCTCCTTACAGCATGTATACTTTCTTGTACTAATCTGACCACCATTTTCTGATGGTAACTCACATATCTATACTCGCAGTGATAAACCTTTAAGAGAAAATAAATAACTCAGTGTATCATGAATGTACCTGAGCTTGGGAAATGACCTAAAAATTTGCATTTTGGATGAACCAATTCAGAGTCGAGAGAGAAACCTGATTTTGATGTAAACAGTCAACCAAATATTGCATATGTTATGTGGATGTAGCCTATAGAATATCCTAAAATGGGAAGCCTTTCAACCTGAAGAGTCTTTCGGCAATATTAAGTACCTAATATATGGTCATGGAGCTATAGATTAGAAAAAGAACTGTAAGTTTTTAGTTTTGTAACTAACTTGGTTATGAGTGAGTTATTTAATATGATTACCAGGGGAAATTTCCACAAATGTTTGCTTACTATATGAACGACTGTTATGTTTCCATAAGTACAAACTAGTGTTTTTTGGGGAACTTGATTTGTTCCTTATAAGTTATAAGCAGGTTTTTGCCTTCGTTAGACAGTTGTATATAACTTTTGGTTGTAAGTTTTGAAAATTTCGGCTGGATGCTGGAGAAGAAAGATTATGTCATGCCACTGTTGTTCTTAGTAAGAATTAGACTGTCTACAGCATTATGAGAAGCTCCACCTCTTGATTTCTAGGCGTGTCTTTTCATTAACCTGTACTCAATTTCTTCTCTTGTTTCCTTGCTTGTTTTCTTCTCTCCATTTGAACAAATTAGGGGTGCCTAATTCTGATAGTATTTTTACTTTCCAAATCTCGTTAATTTATTTGTCTGGGATATTGAGAGCTAGATATCTGGATTATTAGCTTTTGTATAGTGTGATGACATGCATCCAAGTACTCTTTTCATTTATTGTTCATGAGATATTACTAATAATGGATTGTGAACTTTTTTTTTTCTGGTTATTTTGACAACATATGTCATTTTTGTTGATTTTGGCATTCTCGGTGCTACATAAAAACTGAACCTTGCACTTTTAGTGAACCAAACCTTTGATTTGAAATGCAGGAAAATGTTGATTCCTATGCCTGCACCTCTTGGCCTTGTCTTCCTTGGAAAATGCTATATGTGGTTGACTTCTTTTTGTTTTGTCTCGTTGGGAAATGGAATAAACCAAACCGATGGTCTTGATGGATTAGCTGGCGGGACTGCTGCCTTGGCTTTCATTGGGATGGCTATTGCAGTGCTTCCAATATCTTCTGGTAAGTACTACAGTCTCGAGCTTTCTTCCTTTTCAACATGATTTGTGTATTTGGGACATAAGATGCTGTCATAAAATAATGAAAATTCATTGAATCTTCCTTGCATTCCATTGGACCGCAATATTATGCTAGGAGCTGATTATGGTGCATGAGTGAGAGAGAGAGAGAGAGATTATTCAACCTTTGTGTTTTTTTTTTTTTTTTTTTTCTTTTTTAAGCGAGAAAGAGACTGGCTATAACTATACGATTCTGTTATATTATAAAATTATGCAATCTGGTAATATTTTCCAACGTTGTTTCTTAAGCTAGAAACTGGATCTAAGCTTGCAAATTGGTCCTAGACATCCATCATTTTGCAATATGAGAGTTTCTATAATACTGAAATACTGATCTGTATTACAATTTCAAACCAGACCTTTCCATATTTGGAGCATCAATGTCTGGAGCTTGTGTTGGTTTTCTTTTGCACAACCGATTTAAGGCCTCTGTATTTATGGGTGATACTGGATCCTTTGCACTTGGTGGAGCATTAGCTGCAATGGCTGCCTGCAGCGGAATGTTCTTCCCACTGTTTATTTCTTCTCTAGTTTTCGCATTAGAAACATCATCAGTTATCATGCAGGTATGGTTCTTATTCTTACTGGAAATAAGCTTTTTTTTTTTTTTTTTTTTTTTTTTTTTTTTTTTTTTTTTTTTTTTTTTTTTTTTAGTACATCAACATTTGGGGTGGGGGGATTCGAACCTCTGACCTTAGAGTCAAGGATACATGCCAATTACCGTTGAGCTAAGCTCGCTTTGCCAGCTATATAAGTTTTCATCGACAATATATGAAAAATACAGAAAAGGGAGAAATAGAAAATCACACCCATAGCCCAAGTAGCTGATAGAAAAGTGCTCCAAGAAGGATCAAATACAAAGGGGGTGTGTTATCAAACAAATCTTTGGTCAGCGTGCACAAAGAAGCCAAAAATTTACCTAGTCCCACTTCCACAAAATTTCTATTATTTGGCTTTAAGTTTTAACCATTTATCCCACGTGGAAAAATAAGTGATTCGTCATACGAAGTTCTATTTTTACAGGTTCTACCTAGGATTTAATATCCTACAACACAATCAAACTAAGAAGCACAGGCACTTTAGTTTGCCTATTGTATTCGTGTCTGACACATGTCGAACACTTGGACACTCTGACACTTGTTGGACACGTAACCGACACTTCTTAGCACAATTGATATGTGGCAAACACTAGTTGTACAGAGTCATTATAGGTCCATATCAAACACTTGTTAAGTATATTAAATATACATGATACTAAATGATAAAAATAATAAATAAGAGTGAAATACATTAAACTCATTTTTTAAGCATACAATGCATGAACTTATTGATTTTGAATTTTCTTCGGGTATAAAAATGATATCTATTTTTAAAAACGTATATTATACTAAACGTGTTCATGTTGTGTCCGTGTCCTAGATTTTTAAAAAATGACGTGTCACCGTGTCCGTGTCGTGTCGTGTCTGTGTCTCGGGTGCGTATCCGTGCTTCTTAGCAATCAAATGTAGTAGGTTTAGACAGTTGTCCCATAAGAATAGTCAGACGTGCACACAAACTAATCCAAACACTCATGAATATAAATATATGTAGATAGCAGTTAGTGTACAGGTTTTATATCGAAAGCATACAAACATAAACATAATTTGACTAGTATAAGCAATTGTTGTGCTGTTTGTGATACATTTATGGTAACAAGAACCATATTGGCTCAACACATTGTAATGTCTCTGGAAATTTACACTCGACTTCTAACCGTGCTTAAATTTTAGGTGGTATACTTCGAGGCGACTAAAAAGTTCCAGGGAACCGGGCGTCGCATCTTCCAAATGGTGCCATTTCATCATCACCTGGAGTTATGTGGCATCAAAGAACCCTTCATTGTTGCTGGTGCCTATACTATATCGTCCATATTGGCAATGGTTGCAGGTTATGTCGGCCTTATTTCAGCATAGCCTTTCTAGTTCTTGCTCTTAATCCCCAATTTTGTAGTTAGGCTGCAAGTTGTTTGCTTTATTTTTCTTATTGGGGTTGTGTGGATTTATATCTGTGAGGGCGAAAAATATGTGGGGGTAATTTTTTATATATTTTAAGAAAATAGGATAGTTTTGTCCATGTATGATAAATATTTTGCTGAAATTGCTTGATTGATAGGGTGTTCAAATTATACACACTTTTTGAAAAAAAAAAAATCATTTGCTCAACGGGAGTTGCCGAGCTGGGTTATATGTATATATGTATTATGTGTAAGAGTAGATGGATTTTGATTTTGATTTTGACTTGAGTGTTTCTATTGATTTATTTTTCTGTTATTTAATTAAAAGTGTACGTTGAACATAAATTTTGAAAACAATTTATTTCATGTTTGTGGATCTGTGATTTTTTAAAAATTATAATATAACATTATAAAGTTGAGTGGAATTTTAAATATTATGTGTAAGAGTAGATGGATTTTGATTTTGATTTGACTTGAGTGTTTCTATTGATTTATTTTTCTGTTATTTAATTAAAAGTGTACGTTGAACATAAATTTTGAAAACAATTTATTTCATGTTTGTGGATCTGTGATTTTTTAAAAATTATAATATAACATTATAAAGTTGAGTGGAATTTTAAATATTAGGTGGTTAAAGGATGTAATTTTATTATTGTTATTGTTTTTTTTTTTCCTTTTTTGAGAATTAATATCTTAACTAATATTGAAAAATATGTAGCTGCATAAGGGTGTCTTGTGTTTATGTATCTTTCTATCAATCGTTATTAAACTTGTGACAATTAAAAAAGAGAAAAAAAAATCAATTTCTTATTTTCTATATTTTTCTACCGTCAAAAGTAGTTTAATGGTGGTGGATACATACGGTATGTAGTCAGGTATTGTTCTTATTCTCAATAATTTAAAAGAAAAATACTCCACTTGAAATTTTAGATTGATTTCAACTACCGAGTCCAATAGCATGTAATTTAGGTCTCTTGATGGTAGCAACTTTGTATTTGATCTCTCCCTCTCTGCATATTGTCAAAAAAATAAATAAAACAAAAAACAAAAAAAAACTTTGTATTTTATATATACTTGGGATTCAAGATGGTGTCATGGATTTATTTTTGTGACGAATTCAATGCATCCTCTGTGGGAATAATGCAAAGGATAGAGAGAAAAATGTGTGGATTGGGTTTAACCTTCATAAATTCTTACGTTTCATTATTTACATGAATAACGAGTAACTAAATTTGAGTTATATAATGTTAGTCAATCTCTCTCTTTTCTTTTTTTTAAACAAATGTTGTCAATTTATACGGAACAAAAATGTATTGATATTAGAATGTGTGACGAAATGTACTGACAATCTTACTCTTACTATATATAAAAGGGGCTAAATGAGGAGAATCTTTGCTTTCCTCTTTTGCCCTTATAATTTTAATAAATATCCATTTTGCCCTTCTATGTTTGTTAAAGAGACACAACTGAGTTAAAGGTGTCCTTCAATCTTTGATGATGAGACGCAACTGTTCAGGCATAGTTAGTTACACATAGGATGCATCCATTCGATGATTAAAATTAAAAATATATCTTACAATAAAAATGGGTTATTAGTCATGCCCTTCCAAAAAGCATATTAACCAAAAAACTTTATTATATAATATTCATATAACTTTTGAGTTTTCTACATATTTTTTCGACTCTAATTTCATCATTATTTTGATATGTATAGTTTTTTTGTATCAAAATCTATATAAAACCAAAAAAAAAATGCATAAAGCACCAATAAAATATAGCAATTGTTACCCTTGCTATCCTAAATTTTTAGTTTTAAAAATTAAGTCATAAACTTATATAATTGTAAAAATTAGTCTTTTAAAGGTACATAATTGTAAGAATGTGGAACTAAAAAAAAAATGTAAGAATGTGGTTTTTTACCAAAATTTTTAATTCATTCTCTATTAGTAATAAAGTGAGATTCCCTATTTTATTCAAAAAAAAAAAAAAAAAAGTGAGATTCCCTATTCCTTTTTAAGTGAGCATTTTATCTTTTTAAAAAAATTGTTGAATGTCTCGCTTCATTTTAGTTAAAATATTATAAATGAAACTCATATCCATTAAATTTAAACTCATTTTATTTTATTTTATTTTTCTTTTTGAGAAATAAGCTCTTGAAATATAAGATTTGAATAACATTAAAATATTCTCCTATTTAATCATTATTGCACAAATGTCCTCACAAGTTCCAGTTAGTACATTGTTATAAATAAATAAAATTCACTTAGTATATTAAATTTGAGTTGTCACATTCATTAACATGCATATAACTTATTCTTTTTTCTTTTTATTAAAAAGTTATTTAAAAAAAAAATCACTAATATTTTTTTTGGGAAAAATACACTTTTAGTCCTTGAGGTTTGGGTTAGGTTTCATTTTAGTCCCTGAGTTTTCAAACTCAACAATTTAGCCCCTGAGGTTTGGTTTTAGTTTCATTTTGGTCCCTCCATCCAATTTTCCGTTAAAAAGTAACAGATTGCTGACTTGGATATATTTTTTTATTTAAAAAATTATTTTAAAATTTTTTAAAATAAAAATATATTAAAATAATATAAATATTATTATTTTAAATTCTATTTACTCTCTCTCCATCTCACCTCCTTCTTCAACCACCATCTTCTTCATACCAGCCACCATCAAACCAGGTCGTCGGTGACCGTCGCGAGCCGCTGTCGGCCGGTGCCGGCGAAGTTTTTTTTTTTTTTTTTCATTCTTTTCTTTCCCCATCTTTTCCTTTCCCTTTTTTTTCTTCTTTTCTTTCTTTCTTCTCCTCCCTCTCTGTTTCTCTCATCTTCCCTCCTCCCTGTTTATTTCTATCCTTCTCCATCTCTCTCGCTCGCACGCGACCAGCAACGCCTCCCCCTGCTCCGTTCCTTTCGCCGTCGCCGACCCCACGCCACCGTCCCCTCCCGTCTCGAGAACCTCAAAGCCGATACCCACCTCCTTCACGTTTTTCTTCGAAACCCACGAATCACAAACTGAAACCCACCAAAATCCACCTTGAGTAACCACGTATTTCTTCGCCGGCGTCGTCCACCTTCGATTCACGTTTTAACAAAGTTAACAAAAATAGAAAGAAGGGGAAAACCCCCTTGAATCCGGCTGGAACGAGGGGGCTTCCCCCTTCTTTCTTCTTTTTTTTTTCAAGAAAAAACCAGTGAAAGAAGAAAGGGAATGGAAGAAGAGGGAAGAAAAAAAAAGAAAAAAAGAGGAGAAAGAAGAAGAAAGGAAGAAAGGAGGAAGAAGAGAGAAAAAAAAAAAATTGGTCGCCGGCGGCGAAAGGCGGTCGTCGGCGGCAAGAGAGGTTGGTGGTGATGGTGGTTGAGAAGAGGGTTGATGGAGATGGTGGTTAGTTGATGAAGAAGAAGAAGGAGGAGGAGGAAGGGAGAGAATAAAGAAATAAAATTAATATAAAATAATAATTTTTTTATTATTTTAATACATTTATATTTTAAAAAATTTAAAAATATATTTTTAATAAAAAAAAAAAATCAATGTCACGTCAGCAATCTGTTAAATACTAACGGAAAATTGGATGGAGGGACTAAAATGAAACGAAATCCAAACCTTAGGGACTAAATTGTCGAATTTGAAAACTCATGGACCAAAATGAAACCTAACACAAACCTCAGGGACCAAAAGTGTATTTTTCCCTTTTTTTTTGTCTCAATATATTAATAGTCTAATTATTATGCAATTACTTTATTTTTTTCTTTTTTCTTAAATTTATAACTTTTTCCTTGCAATGTTTGTATTATTCCTTTAAAGTTCTGTGTAATTTATATTTACCTATTTGGAGAAAGTTATTCAATAAAAGGTATAGGAACTATATTTAAATTGTCGAAATAGTAATGGGAGAACAGGAAACATATTTTGATATCATGATTTCCATGAGTTAAGTCCACTGATGACATGCAAAAATGTCATCATTTTCCTATTAATTTAAGCTAGTTTTGGCTTGAATTGTGTGCTTTAATGCTATTTTCTGTTTAAATTTCAGAAAACCGAGTCAAGGAAGCAAAAACGGAATTTTAAGAGATTTTGGATGATTTTGGAGGCTTTTTGGAGCAATTTGAAGAGTTACATTAAAAGATCCAAGTCCAAAAGCCAAGAAGAATAAATTAGAAGCCCAAATTCATGAATTTCAAGCCTTAAAATTATCAATTTGGGTCAAGATAAGTGCCCAAAATCCATTATAAGAAGCATTTGGGCCAAAAGAAAGTTGGAGGCCCAAAAATGGAGTCAAAATCGGGCCATTATTGAAGATTCAGGGCCTAGCGTCTCGACGCTAAGCCTGGAGCGTCTCGACGCTAGGCAGCTGCGTGGAAAGATCCAGAATCGCGAGAGCGTCGCGACGCTGTCCAAGTAGCGTCTCGACGCTGAGACGTCTTGGAGCCCAAGAAAAGATGACGTCAGAGCGTCTCGACGCTGTCCTTGTAGCGTCTCGACGCTGAGCCTGCTGGGAGCCTATAAAAGGAGCCTTTTGCATCCATATTTTGTGTGCCAATTTGTGGGTTTTCACCCCATTCTAGAGTTTACACTAAAAGTTGGGATTTTTGGGAGAGTTTTGGAGCTTTGTTGAAGATCTTTGGAGCTCGGGATCGAAGGAGGTCGGCGCGGGATCGAGGAGATCGACACTTTTATGAGCATTTCTCTTCCCTTTTCCTTTATGTTTTAGTTTCTAGAATTGTTGTGATTAGGAATTATTGGATTTTAGTGATTATGAGTAGTAAATTCCTAAATTCTTTGAGATTGATTTAGATGTTGAACCTCTGCTGAATTAATGAATTGATGTGGTTTAATTGTCATTATTGTTCATTTGTGCATTTTGTCCGTAATGCTTTTAATCAACTGATCACTGATTAAATGAATCGTTACTAAGTGGAAACTCGACGGAGAGAAGCTTAGACTAGAACAGAATGCATGACTAACGGTTATTTACCCGGGTGACACGGGATAAAATAAATAACGTTAGAGGTTGTACTGAAGGGTCGTAATGCCATACTAAGTAAATAAAGATGAGACTGAAAGGAGATTCTTTATTGAACGGTATGAGATAGGAGGAGACCGACAGGAGAATCCTTGAAATTAGGCTTCTAGACTTATGAATCAAATGATTTGTTAATCCATATTAGTTAATTGATTATGCATTAAAGGTCCAATTGATAAAATCAACAACTCTAGAATTATCCCATCAAATTGTGTCTCCATTTATCTTTTGCTTTCTAGTTTAGCTTTTTGTTATTCTTTTCGGCATTAGATTTTGTTCTCTAAATAAAGCTAAGCAAGATTATTCGCGGTACTTAATTGAATAAATCCAATCCCTGTGGAGACGATACTCTATACTCAAAATCACTATATTACTTGTCACGACCCGTACGCTTGCGGAATTAAAAATCGTGCGAACAAGTTTTTGGCGCCGTTGCCGGGGATTGGCTAATTTCATTCAATTAATATTGTGAAGAAATTGCTTGCTTTAGATTAGAGGTTTTATTTTGCTTTCTTTGTTTTATTTTTATCCTGGTCCATTGTTCTTGTTGTGCATTTAATTGGTGTTTGCATCTGACTGAAAGCCTGATTATTGTTAATTTAATTATTTTAAATGGCTTTTAATAGTTTTGGGTGGCCCTTTAGGGAATCTGAGCCCGAAGAACCAACACCATCATCCAATTTTTTCTATTCAAATTATTCCCCTTTTGAAGAAAAATCTCCCCTAGAAAGTTTGCTTCAAGATTTTATTGAGGATACTAGAGCCATTAAATTAGCTCTAGAAAAATCCCTAGGGAGATTGCATCCCCAAGAGGATGAGAGTGAAGTGCAATCCGCTTCCATCGAAGAAAAATCTTCCTTAGAGAGCTTGCTTGAAAATTTTATCCAAGAGTCGAGAGCCATGAATTTAGAATTAGAAAAATCTATGGAGAGACTCCAAACCCAAAAGGAGGATAGGGAAGTAGGATCCACTTCCATAGAGTGTCTAGTGAGTCATGTGGCCACTGATTCATTAGCGCCCATTCAAGAGCCTAATCCTTTCAATTTATCTGAGTTTGAGCATATAGGGGTGAGCTGTATAGAAAAAGAGGAAGAATTGGATAGTTCTAGCACCCACCAAGAACAAGTTTGTGAGGAAGAAAAAGAAAATGAGCCTATAGTATTTGAGGAGTTTCAAGAGGTAGAGTTTAAGGTTGAAAGGCCTTTGTCTGTTCTATCCTCTCCATCCTCTCTTGAAAATGAATGTTCTTTTTCTTGTTCTCACGAGTCAGTGTCAGAGTCAGAGTCCATTTATTTTGATCTTTCTCCTTTTATGCTTTTATTAAAAGAAAATCCCAAAAATATTTCTGCTTCAGGGGCCCATGAAAAGCTAGTAAGCTTACTAGCAATAGTATGCTTCATTGATTCAAGGAAGAAGGGCCCGAAGAAATACGAGAATTTTTATGTGCCTTGAAAGCCCGCATAAACTCGTCTAGCTAAGAGACGTTAAACAAGCGCTTCTTGGGAGGCAACCCAAGTTTATTTTTTCGTTAATTTTCTTTTCTTTGTTTTCAGTTTTTTTTGTAGTTAGAGCATGTTGATCTTTCGTTCCCGTTGATCAATTTTTGAAGGAGCTAGAGACCACATTTTCTTCCAAAAACAACCCCAATGAATGTTGAAGGCTGACATCCATGGTTTCTCTCACACTTCAGGGCAGTACCGTTCTCCCTTTATTTTTTTTAATTGTCCTTAAGCATGCTTAATTAGTCTGAATAATTGATACATTGAGGACAATGTATGATTTAAGTTTGGGGGGGAGGCTTTGCTGTTCTGATCTGAGCTGATTGAAATTTTTTTCATGATGATTCTATTGCATCTGTTTTGATGAGGACGGTCTATGATATGATCTAGATAATGAATTTTATTCAATTTTTGTGAAATATCAAAGCATGTTCAAGATTCATGTAAATTTAAATTTTTTCTTTGATTTCCTTGCACATGTTGAGCACTTAGCCTGCTTATATGGTTTTGAATGCTTAGAACTGGATTATATTATCTAGATGTTTGTTGTCACTCCGATAGGCTTAAGATCTAATTTGAAAGTTGAACTACATGAGAGTCTGTAATGTTTTACTTGGGAGAAAAATCATGTTTATTAGCCTGCAAAGAAAAAAAAAATGAGAAAAGAAAAGAGAAAAAAAAAAAGGTAAAAGAAAAGAAAATGAAAAAAAAAAGGGTAAAAAAAAAAAAAAAAAAAAAAAAAGAATGCTCCACTTTCTTGAGAGCGTTAGTAACCAGGGGCATTCATGACACCCATCGTTTGCCTTTGCATGAAAGCGTTGGAAAGAAATGAGCATGCTTCGGCAACCTGAAAGATGAGACGCTCGTAGTTGGATGCTTTCATCACCAATGTTGGCAAGCCAGAACGAAGGCGCTACATCTAAAAGGATTCTCAATTAAAAAAAAATGCAAGTTTCGGGGAGGCATACCCTGTTGTTTCAGGCACCTTAGTGGGATATTGCTTTCTTGATTGTTGGGAAGCTGGATAATTAGAGCTTATGACCAGTGTAGGGGGAAGATGAACTGAGGATTCTATAAACCTTTTCTAGGCTAGTAAAGACCTAATAAGGAGGCTCGCACACACACACGCAAGGGATAAAGAGTTTAAATTTAAATTTCGTGATGAATGAATATGTTTTAATATTTCCTTTAATTGTTATAGTTCATTATTTTGATCATTGAGCTTAGAGTCATGCATTTGCAATAGTTGATTCATACATAAGGTTTTAGCTTTGCTCGGGACTAGCAAAGATTTAAGTTTGGGGGTGTGATGACATGCAAAAATGTCATCATTTTCCTATTAATTTAAGCTAGTTTTGTGCTTGAATTGTGTGCTTTAATGCTATTTTCTGTTTAAATTTCAGAAAACCGAGTCAAGGAAGCAAAAACGGAATTTTAAGAGATTTTGGATGATTTTGGAGGCTTTTTGGAGCAATTTGAAGAGTTACATTAAAAGATCCAAGTCCAAAAGCCAAGAAGAATAAATTAGAAGCCCAAATTCATGAATTTCAAGCCTTAAAATTATCAATTTGGGTCAAGATAAGTGCCCAAAATCCATTATAAGAAGCATTTGGGCCAAAAGAAAGTTGGAGGCCCAAAAATGGAGTCAAAATCGGGCCATTATTGAAGATTCAGGGCCTAGCGTCTCGACGCTAAGCCTGGAGCGTCTCGACGCTAGGCAGCTGCGTGGAAAGATCCAGAATCGCGAGAGCGTCGCGACGCTGTCCAAGTAGCGTCTCGACGCTGAGACGTCTTGGAGCCCAAGAAAAGATGACGTCAGAGCGTCTCGACGCTGTCCTTGTAGCGTCTCGACGCTGAGCCTGCTGGGAGCCTATAAAAGGAGCCTTTTGCATCCATATTTTGTGTGCCAATTTGTGGGTTTTCACCCCATTCTAGAGTTTACACTAAAAGTTGGGATTTTTGGGAGAGTTTTGGAGCTTTGTTGAAGATCTTTGGAGCTCGGGATCGAAGGAGGTCGGCGCGGGATCGAGGAGATCGACACTTTTATGAGCATTTCTCTTCCCTTTTCCTTTATGTTTTAGTTTCTAGAATTGTTGTGATTAGGAATTATTGGATTTTAGTGATTATGAGTAGTAAATTCCTAAATTCTTTGAGATTGATTTAGATGTTGAACCTCTGCTGAATTAATGAATTGATGTGGTTTAATTGTCATTATTGTTCATTTGTGCATTTTGTCCGTAATGCTTTTAATCAACTGATCACTGATTAAATGAATCGTTACTAAGTGGAAACTCGACGGAGAGAAGCTTAGACTAGAACAGAATGCATGACTAACGGTTATTTACCCGGGTGACACGGGATAAAATAAATAACGTTAGAGGTTGTACTGAAGGGTCGTAATGCCATACTAAGTAAATAAAGATGAGACTGAAAGGAGATTCTTTATTGAACGGTATGAGATAGGAGGAGACCGACAGGAGAATCCTTGAAATTAGGCTTCTAGACTTATGAATCAAATGATTTGTTAATCCATATTAGTTAATTGATTATGCATTAAAGGTCCAATTGATAAAATCAACAACTCTAGAATTATCCCATCAAATTGTGTCTCCATTTATCTTTTGCTTTCTAGTTTAGCTTTTTGTTATTCTTTTCGGCATTAGATTTTGTTCTCTAAATAAAGCTAAGCAAGATTATTCGCGGTACTTAATTGAATAAATCCAATCCCTGTGGAGACGATACTCTATACTCAAAATCACTATATTACTTGTCACGACCCGTACGCTTGCGGAATTAAAAATCGTGCGAACATCCACCTAATGACACAAAATGATATTCATTCAAGTTCGAAAGGAAACAATTTCCTGTTATATTATGTTGTGCGATGACGTTAAACAAAACACAATGACAAATTGTTCTAAATATTAGAAAATATATTTCTAAATATGTAATTTCACATTAACAACTTTTATCAATGTCAATACAAAAATTCTTATCGAATCACTTGAAGATCAAAATTTGTCATCCAAACATACAAAAAAAAAATATATTAAAAAAAAAAAAACAAAAAATGTTATTTTCAAATAGGTTATACTTTATTTATTATTATTATTTTTTTATAAAACAAAAAACAACTTATATAATTTTTATGAAATATATTTCTTTCTTTATTTTTCTCCAAAATACAATCTCGAAGCACACCCATGAATTACCCATGAGATAATAAACTATCTCTATGATGCCACTTTTTATGTTTTATCAAATTTAGTTTACAACTATTATATGTATTTTAATTTTAATTATATATCTTTTATTATTTTTTCTACCTCTTGCCTTATAGTTTAATGTCAAATATTTACTATTTAAAATAGATGAAAAATATATTTATTTAAAAGTTAACTTTCACCATAAAAAAATATATTGCAAATATTTCAAACCACGTGCAAAGTATTTCATATTCACTATTGTAAATGATTATAGAATAAGATAATATATAGTTTTAGACTTCTAAGCAGCATATATATATTTTTTTAATTTTCAATTAAAAAAGTGAAATTTAACGTGCATCGCACGTGTTTTTAAACTAGTACTTATAAATGAGGGAATTTGCACAAATAGAAAAAATCGGCAAAAGTATTGCAAAAATAGCAAAAATAAATAAAATTATTTGCAGAAATAGCAAAAAAAAATGTTAAATTACAAAAATACCCTTGGTATCTCCAATAGTCTATCAGTGTCTATTATTGATGACTCATAGACTTCGATTAATCGGAGTCTATCAGTGGTAAATAGTGATAGACTTTGATGATAAACTTCAATTAATCGGAGTCTATTAGTGATAGACACTGATAGACTCTGATAATCATAATCTATCAGTTTTTATGGTGTTTAATTCAAGTCTATTAGTGATAGTCACATATATAAAACAATTTAATTCAAGACTATTAGTTCAGTTTAATTCGAGGTCATCAATTTCTAACCATCAGTTTAATTTAAGTATGACAGTGATAATCACTAATAGAAAACCGTTTAATTTAATGTTATCTGTTTCTATCACTGATAGAAATCAATTTAATTCAATATTAGTAATTTATATCACTGATATAAACTAATTTAATTGAAGTTTATTAGTTGCTAACATAAATCAATTTAATTGAAGTGTATCGACTTGTATCACTGATAGAAATTAGTTTAATTAAAATCTATCATTTTTCTATCAATCATAAAAACCAGTTAATTGAAGTCTGTCAGTTTCTATCCCGGATAGAAATCAATTAATTATCAGTTACTTGAAGTCTACCAATGATTGTTGCTGATAGAAATCAGTTTAATTGAAAACTATCAGTAAAGTACTTTCTATTGCAATCATCTCGATAATTATAAACTCATCCAAAATCATTATACTGCAATCATAAATTGAACAAAAATTTTAAGTCTCTTGTGGTAATTAGAACATAAAATCAAAAAATAACCATTACGAACAAACGACTCTCAATCAACGATATAATTTTCAAAGCTTAGCACACAAGCTCCGTGAGCACTATAAAACCCATATTTTTCTTGTTTTGATAGTTAGTTGGTGAAAGGCTTATGGTGTATTGTAAAAATGCGAAGCTAAAGCTACAATGATTAAAGGCAGGCAAAAAAGTTTCTAATTAAGATAATTTCCTTACAAGTTCGAGGAGTAGTTTGAAAATGAGATGAAAAAATAGAAGTGGTGTTGATAGTAGATGATGATGGTCTCTTCAAAAAAAAAAAAAAAAAAAGATGATGGTGTAGCAAAAAGCGAAACATTAGAAATAATTGGTAAATTAATTAAGAAGCTGAAAAATGACCATCACAGTGTTTTGAATTGGAATTGGTTTGTTGGAGATGTGTGGTTACGGTCGTGGGGGAGGAAAATTCCATGAAGAATGAGGTGGAGGGGAGGAAAGAATTTGATGGGCCTTAAAATAAGGGTAAAACAGGAACAAAAAGTCCGGATTTTAATAAATTGTCATATTTGCAAATCTTTTTTAAATGTGCTATAATTGCAAATAAGAAAACTAAAATAGTCACGCAATTTCTCTATAAATTATTGATTAAAATTCAAATAGAAAAATACCCTTTTAGTTCATGAGATATGAGTTAGGTTTTCAATTTGGTCATTGAGTTTTCAAACTCAACAATTTAGTCCATGAGGTTTGATTTTAGTTTCATTTTGGTCTATTCATCCATTTTTAAGGTAGAAACTAACGTCTTGCTGACGTGGCGTTGTTGTTGTTGTTTTTTTTTTTTTTTTATTAAAAAATATATTTTAAATATATTAAAATAATAAAAATATTATTATATTTTTTATATTTTTATTTTTATTTAATAAAAATTTTATTATTTTTAATATCAATTTTAACCATAAACTCTCAATTTCATCAAATTGAACCACAAACTTAACAAATTGTATAAACTTTAACCTTAGACTTGCATAAGTGTTGCAATGTAGACCTTTGGTCAACTTTTCATTTGAATTGTCATTAAAGCATCTAATTGACAATTTTTTTTTAATAATTCACATTGCACATGAGTTGGAGTTTTCTAAGAAACTTGTTGGAAAAACTTTTTAGAGAATAAATCAAATATCCCAAACTATTATTCTCATTGTTATAAAAAAAAAACAAAATCTAAAAGTTATTAACAACAAGAAAAAACTAGCAAATTTTGAGAAATAAAAAACTTGAGATTTCCTTAGTTCTGTTTTCATACATTTGTGTATTCTTCTAATTAGTAAGAAAAAAAAAAAAGATCAAACCAACAAATATTTTAAGATAAAAAACCTCCAAATTTTTTTTTGCTTTTAAGTTTTCATAAAGTTCTCAACAACAAAAGATTTATTTAAAATAAAATTTATCCAATATTTTATTTATAAAAACCAATTTAGGTACCATGTGAATTAAGAAAAAAGAAAATAACCAATTATGTAGGGTAGTCCAAATATATATATTTTTCTGTAGGTTAAATTGTAACACTTATGCACAATACGATCTAACAAGTTTGAGGTTCAATTGGATGAAATTAAAAATTCAACTTTCCATTGGACGAAAATAAAAGTTAGGTATTCTAAAAAAAAAAAGAAATTAAAAGTTAGGTTAAAATTAATACACACTCAATTTTTCCAAGAAAATCTATTCGTGGGTATTTCGGTAAATCGACTCAGCAACCTAAAAACCCTAATTATGACTTCATATAAATATTGGCTGATAGTCGCACTCCTTTCCCCTCGCACGAAGCATCTGCAGGCGGCAAATTCTCTCCACAAAGCGGAAGCTACTTCGTTCATCTCAAGGAAAACATGGTGAGTAGATCTAATCTGTTTGCGAATCACTGGCTTACTGGTCGACTCGTTCATTTACGGTTGTCGTTGTTTCTTCCGATCACCATGCCAATAATGGATTGTCTGTTCGGGATTTGTGACAAAGTGCTTTGAATCTCTATTGTTCACACCGTGAATATCGTCATGAGATTTTCTCGCCGCTGTTCCAAAATTTGTTGCAAATAGAAGTATGAAATCCCGAGTTTGATAGGGCGTATGATTAGTTTGCTCCTCATTATCAGGAAGTATGT